>CM028136.1:233265000-238265000 GCA_016271365.2 Neoceratodus forsteri
CATGCCACAGCATACTGTCAGCAGCTTTATTTGGAGGTGGTGAGTGCGGGATTGTTTTGGGTTAAGTTTTACCAATGCCAGATAGCCATTTTTTAACCAAATTATTTCAGATACAGGGCCAGATTTTCAAAGGTTGGCATAGGGCTTCCAGCAAACCCCACATCAAACGTTTGGATCGGTGTGGCTAGGCCAGTCCCGATTGCTGCAACTGCACCCGATTTTACAATCTCTGGTACAGTTGCAACAGTTTCCATGATTTACTGCTGCTTGCGCCAAATATCTAGTGCAAGTTCTGTAAAAACAGCCTTTCTGATTGCCTCACATTAGACCACAAAAAGTTGTTCTAACTTGCAGCAATTGCAGCATGGAATAGAAAATCCCGTTAGATTACCTCAAGGCACCCTATTGTCAGTGCACCCAGGGCTTGTGGCAACCTAAGCCACTGAATATCCAGCCCTCAGTCTCTGATCACTATAGACTATTAATGGTATGCTGGAAAAAGTACTTCAATAACAATATGAATATATATATATGATTTATAAAATTACCATGTATGTTATGTTGTTTTATGTGTTAAATACATGCCACAGACAAACTGATTAATGTATGTAATTTATGATTAATTTATTTGTTAACTGTTTGTACCAAGAACCCCACTGAAAATGAGCTATGATCAATAGGTAATCCTTATTCATGCCATGAATAAAATATATGGCTACTACTACTACTTTAAATAAGAACTTTAAATATTGTGTCCATGGGGGGCAGATTTTCTCAAATTAAAGCTTACATCATGATCAAACTTTTAGGAGTTTACAGGGGTCTGACAGTGAGAACCTTGTTTAACTTTTGGTGTAACTTATAAAATAGCACTTTTATGTTGGAATCCATTAGTCGATTTTTAATTTGGTAGGGAGTGGCAGTCACCCAGTTTTCTATTTTCATATCCCACAGTCCCCTGCTCAACAAGAAGGGGATCCAGTTAGGCACATGGTTTTATGCCCAGTATCCATCCCAACTCTGCCCTGCAAAAAGTTCCTGTCAGGGTCTTTTCCAGGTGCAGTATGGAGTAACCAGGGGCACTGGATTCAGCCATTTGCAGCCAAATCCTGAGGCACAATAGGTTAGGCCTAGTTATGCATATATCAGTCCCCATCATTGTAAATTGGGTCCTTAATCTGAGCTGATCTGAATTCTGGGGGTAGGGAAAGGCAATATTTCCCTGAAGCCAACCAGATATGAACACCAGGGCAGGCAATGATCAGAGAACCTTTTCCAAAATAAGAACAGATAGTAATGGGAGTACCTTCAAGAATAAAATCTGCTGAAACAGTTTGAGGTATCAATGCACAGAGCTGGATCTAGTAGGTCGCCGTGTATGTTTATTTGTGAGACAGAACCAATACTGACCATTTTGAAGAGATTTCAACATCAGGGATAGGGACAGACATTGGGCAGTGAACCCTTCTTTGAATCCAAACAGAACATACCATCAGAGGTAATGATGGATGGTGAACCTTTTTCTGTGATCGGGCTGTGCTAACACTTCCAAAGTTCCCCTCTGAGCTTTTCACTTTGAACCCATAGCAGTTCAAAAAGTTTGATTTATGTTCACCAGTTTGATGTGAAAAGTGGGCATTTTTTGTGAAATGTGCACAATTTTTGCTTACTTTCATGTATTTTGCATACACTTTTAAAATGCATCCTTTTATATTCCTGAAATGAGAATCTTTGCAAATAGTGGGCCCCATATTCAGAGCCAGCTGGCTGTGTGTGCACATGGGGGGCACCTCGTGGAAAAATAGGGCCGGCCAGCTCTGGTACCATATTCAGACAGACAGCATGATCTGAATTGACCGCATAATCTGTCTGAATATCAGGCCATGGTAACGTGGAGCACAACAGGCAGTCACTAAGTTTTGTGTTGCACTTCCAGAGGGCTGTACTGAAGATCACCTAGGGGTATAGCATGGCACACACTGGTTAGTGTCACAGCCCCTATGGGTGATATTCAGCCCAAACATGCAGATGAGCCAATTGGGAATGCATGGCACTGGCTCATCTGCATGCCCATGCATGGGATGATTGCTCTGTGCCAGGTCCCCCCCTCCATTGTCCCGATCCCCTTTCTGGTAAATGTATTGTAAACCCTGGTGGTCTAGCAGTCCCTCTGCAGCCTCAATCCCCTTTGAGGCATTTTATATTTGTAAACCCTGGTGGTCTAGCACTCCCTCCCATGTCCCAATCCCCTTCCTGGTATTTTTAATAAAATCTCTGGTGGTCTACTGGACCCCAGCAGGTAGTATCTCACCACCCCACTCCCCCTATCCTGAATCAGAGCCAGTGACCAGCCCTCCTTCCAACACCACGGCTGGCCTCTGACTGAGTTCTCAATAAGCATGTACTATATATAATACACCAGGGTTTGAAATAAAATTACTGGGAAGGGGATCAGGGCTAGGGAGGGACCACTGATCCCCCAGGGTACCCAGCCCTTGACAGTGCATGGAGGGTGTGTGGGGCACCCATTCCCTCTGTGCACTGTTAAGGGCTGGGTTTCAGAAGCATTAAACTGTGCTGCACTTGTGGCTGTTTAGCACTTCTGGAAACATTCTAATATCATGCTGTGCTGCGTATGCATGGGGGAACCTTCATTTGCATATGTACAGTGCAATATTGTGTGTCATGGTTCTGTTAGGGGTGCGCTGCACATAGGTGGCCTTTGAATATGGCCACACCTGCAACAGCTGGCGTTATTATTTATTTTTTTGGTTGTTGTTTAACCAGGTATAGCACACTAAGCTGAAAGCTTTTTTACAAGAGTGACCTGGGAGCACAAGGAGGTTAAATGACTTGCTCAGGGTCACACAGTATGCAAGTGGAAGCTGTGGGATTCAAACCCAGGTCTGGTCTGCTAGATGTCACCAGATTTGCAGCTTAGAGCCTTAGACCACTGCGCTTTACTGCCTCCAGCTATTCCTGGTTAGCGCGGCACAAACCCAGTTTATGCCATGCTAACTTTTTGAAAATGGGGGCCAAGTATCTTTTTTTATGACAATGGTACTTTCCCAGAAATGTTTTAAATTGTAAATTTTTAAAACTACTGTTTTGTTTTGTTTGAAATGCACTAACTGGACAACAAAGAAGCAATTTAGGTATTATGTTCATAAAAATTCCAGCATATGGATTTACAATACATATATTTCTTTAAATGAGCCATATGGACAAACAAGAGTGAGTCACATATTTTGTACCTAATTATTTCAAACTGCATATTTTTTTAAACAATTAAAAAACAAATCTCAGTTTGGGGACAGCCAATGCAAATATTTATTTATTTTGTGCAAATAAGTTCCAAATTGTGCATTTTATTTACAAACTGGATTTTTAAAAAATTTGCAATTTGGACAAAATACACCAGTGCTGCATCATTTTTGTGCAATTTTGTAAAAATTGCAAATGCAAAAATGGTGATTTTGTGCTATTTTGCAGGCATGATTGAAATTCTGCCAAGCACCACTTATGGCTGCTTTTAGCTGCTATATATTAAAGGGGCAACAAAAAAGTTCAAAATCAAAGCCTGCCCCTATACTCCCAATTTATATACTTTGGAAATAGTTTGGGGGCTTCCTGGTCCCCTGAATCCAGCTGCTACCCTATCACTGCCTGTTCTATCTGAAGTCTCCAGCCTCTGCTGGTTACCAGGGTAGGGGTTAGGCACAATAACTGGCAGCAGAACATCTATTCAAAGTATGTTATGTTGCCATGGGGATAGCTTTGGACCAACATTGTAAAACTCCTGCATTACATAACATGTGATAGTAATGATTTCTTCACGCCCACCCACACTCAAGTGCTTTGTGTGCCAGCACAGAGTATAGTGCAGTGCATGACGATCACAATAATTAGCTGAAACATGATGACAGAGGCCAGGGGATAGGAGGTTTAAAATTATTGTGCACCCACTGAAGTACACCGATTTTTCACATAAAGCTGCCGCAGGGTTGGGCGTAGGGGTAGGTCCAAGCCCTCTTCTCACTCAAATCCTCCTTGCTATCATGACTCTGCCTAATCTTGCATACATTTTCATCCACATTGAGCAGTCATTATTATGACTGCCCAGTACTACTCGGCCAGACCTACCATTGCCTGCTCTGGCAGGTTTGAGACCTTAATCCTATAGTTCCTATCACCATTGCTCACTCCAGCCTCCCCACACCAGGACATCACTTAGCTATTGAGAACATAAAAAGTACCTACTCCAAGGGGTAATCACAGACTCTTGCCTTTGTTCCACCAACCCCAATGACACCCATCAGCCAGTGACAGCTGGCATGAACCTACTCTAGCAGGTAAACCCCTCAATACCAACGCTTTGTTCTGACTGTGTTCAGGCTCTTCAGCAGCATCAAGCTATACATCCACCCTAATCTGTTCCTTCTTCACAGCAAACAGTTCTGCAAAGCTTCCACTCCACTCTGTATCTGAAGATTGATGCTTGTGATGGGAATTGAACATTTTCCTAAATCTGAGCAGATCTGAACTAATGGTGAGAGATGTTGGAAATTGACACATTTGGATTGGCTTGGTTCAGACTCTTGCCTTTGATTCAGCTTCAACATTTTGGCAGAAGCCACTTCAGGTCCTTGGTATTTGGGGCCATCCGGTTATAAATTAGAGTAAGTGACACCTTTAAGCCACCCCTCAGACACCCTGGTCAATCCCACCTGTGACAGGGTTGAATAAGGCCCTGTCCCATTTGTTATGCAGAAAGAGTTTAAAATGCAAGGGTATGTTCTGTCTTCTCCTTTTCTGTCTCTTCTCTGTCTGGTTGTGCAACCAAATTTTCATGTGAGACTAGGAACTGATCACTCTGACGGTTTTGAAATTGTCCGCGCATCTCACTATCTCTCTGCCTTCACTTGCTGTTCTGCCTTTTCTTTCCCCTTGCATATCTGCGGATATAACAATATATGTGAATCTTTATGTGGAAATGTCAATGATACTGGGATCCCTTTGTCTAAAGGGTACCTAAACAAGCAGTTTTTTTAAAACTGCAAACTCCAAAATCTGGCTTATAGCAAGGTAAAGTAAAGGCTGCTGTTTACATTTATGCTTACACTGCATTTATGTAAATAACATAAATGCAGTTTCATAGCTTTTGAAAAATATAAACGTCAGCCTTCACTTTAAAAAACAGCCTTGATTTTCTCTCTAAGATGTCTGCCAAGTGTGTTAAGTGATGAGTCATGATGACATCATTGAAGCCAGAGGCAGAGACCCACATAGCTCCCTATAGTGCTCACTAGTTCTTCTTTCCCTCTTTGTTTTGAATTGTTGTACCAGAATGATCAAAATCATTGGCCAGATATTCAGACTGCGCCAGGCTGTGGTGCAGGCCTGGGCACAGCGCAACTTGGCTGCGCAGGGGCGTTGACACAGTGCACCTGCTGTTTTCCAATGGTACATGGATGTAATTTTATCCCCTCACATTGCTTATTGTGCTGCATACCTGGATGATGTCGTGGTGTATAGTTCAGACTAGAAAAGTCACCTGGAACACCTATAAGCAGTTATCCAATCGATCAAAAAGGCAGGTCTCACAATTAATCCTAACAAGTGTGCATTGGGCATGCAGGAAACCAGATATCTGGACTATGTTTTGGGAAATGGAGAAGTCAAGCCAGAGGTTTCTAAAATAGAAACTGTAGCTAACAGCCCTGTCCCCAAAATCAAGAAACATGTCAGGTCATTTTTTGGGCTGTCTGGTTATTATCGAAGATTTGTTCCCAGCTTTGCTGTGTTAGCTACTCCCCTCACTGAAGTCATAAAGAAGCAGTTCCTGGATAATGCGAAATGGACCCCAGAGTGTAACAAGACTTTTTGAGCCATGAAGGCTTCATTATGTTCAGCCCCTGTTTTAAGAAGCCCAGACTTTGAGAAACAATTTCTGTTACAGACTGATGCATCAGAGGTAGGCCTAAGTGCAGTCTTGAGTCAGCAATATAGATGGGAAAGGACATCCTATTCTATACATAAGCAGTAAATTGCATGACAGAGAGAAAAGGTACTCCACCATTGAAAAGGAATGCCTTGAGGCAAAGTGGACCATGGAGTCCCTTAAGTTTTATTTATTAGGAGCTGACTTTGTACTTGTAACAGATCACAATCCTCTCTGATGGCTTAACCAAATGAAAGATAAAAATTCTAGAATCACGTGGTGGTACCTGGCACTATAGCCATTTAAATTTAAAGTGATGCACTAATCTGGGAAAGAGAATATCAATGCTGAATTTCTGTCAAAATATGGATCAAGAACTGAGAATTCCAAAGGTTTAAAAAATGTGAGTTGAAACTTTTCTGTTTGCCATACTGCAAATCCACTGAACTGTAAAGGTTATAAGCTAATGTTAGACAGGAATTTAAAAGGATGTTTTGGAAACCTGTTTTTGTAAAACAGGTTCCCTCTTAAAGGGGGGGGGTATGTGACAGGGCTGAACACGGCCCTGTCCCATTTGTTATGCAGAAAGAGTTTAAACGCTAAGTTCTGTTCTATCTTCTCCTTTTCTGCTTCTTCTCTGTCTGGTTGCGCAACCAAATTTTCATGTGAGACCTAGGAACTGATTACTCTGACGGTTTTGCAATTGTCCACATCTTACTATCTCTCTACCTTCAGTTGCTGTCCTGTCTTTCCTCCCCCCTTGCATATATTTGGGTATAACAATATATGTGAATCTTTATGTGGAAATGTCACTGATACGGGGATCCTTTTGTTTAAAACTGTATATAGTTATACAGTTGAAATGATTGCAAAGCTATTTGGAACTCAAGGGGTTAACCGGAGATGCAGTTTTTAAGCCTTTTGCAGAGCAGTGAACAAGAGGTCAGCTTTGGGTCACTATGTACTGTTTTGCTGCACCTGCACAGAAACTGACAAGAACACTGGAAACTGACAAGAACATTCTGTGAGAGGCATAACATCTCTTAATGAGGTTCCCAGGCACAGACTTATAAAAAGAGCAGCAATGCTTTTGCTAGAGAGAAGGTGAGTGAGAGACTGAGACTTAGATTTGAAATTGAATAGAAACACTCAGAAGAAGGACTTTGTTTTCTCTGTTTGAACTGCCTTTGTAAACAGTTATACTGAATAATTTTTATTTTTATTTTGCTGTTATTGAGAAGAATAAAATGCAATTTGCAAATTTTACAACTGCTCCTGATCATCCTACGCTTCCTGACCTGTGCCTCGATGACACCACCCTACTTAACATTCCTTCACTCAGTTTTTTTAATGAAATGAAACAGCACATGGCACAGTGCCAGGAGCTGGTATTTGTTTTTAAATAAAACATGTCTATGATACGGGGAAGGAATAGGGAAGGACTGCAGCTGGGAGAAGGGGTGAACATGTAACTAGTCCTGGCTTCTTGGGACCGGGTTAAGTGTTTTTTTTTTTTTTTTGCTAATTTATTGGCAGCAATACTGAAGTGGCTAATTGTGGCACAAAAGTTTCACTGAGCTGAATTAATGGTGAAAGTGCCCAATTTCATCACTCAGCACAAATTTAGCATTGCTAACCCTGAATCTGACATGGGAAGGAAGGAAGGAACAAAAACAAATGTTTTTCTGAATCAGAGCAGATCTGAACACCAGGGGTAGGTATGAGCAGAAAACCATTCTCTGAATCCAAACAGATTCATACATCAGCTCAAGGAAATGTAGTGAACAAAAATGAAGGTCTGGATCATGCAATAGTTGTTTCCGTCTTCATTCCTAGATTTTGAAGTGCAATGATTTTACTGTTGGCTGTAGGGTGGGCAAAAGTTAGCAAATTCCATTTTCACAAAAATCCAAGTATGCAACATTTCATAGAATTTGTTAATTTGGACATACCAAAGCATCCATTTAACTAGAGAACCACAGTTCAGCATGCTAATTGTTTTTTATGTGTACTAAATGCATGTCAAATGATAAGCAGCTCCAAACCTACAGAGAAACAAAATCTAGAATTTTACTTTTTTATGGGATTTGTGAAAATATTTATCTGCTTATAACTCAGCCGTTTGTGGGGCTAGATACCAGAAAATTTGTTTATTTGTATACCTTAGAAACTACTAAATGTGGAGAAACTTGTTAAAGTAATTGTTAAGTTACAGTGGTTCATAATTTCACAATTTATTTATTCATGAAATGTAGTGAAAGATTTCTAAAAATGTGCATGTTTGCAACTGCACTGATATTGAAGGTATAGACCTGAAATTTGACATGCCAATGCAATATCACTAGGCCCTGGAATCTAACAAAACTGGAACAAATATGGTGGAGTTATTTTAAATTTGCATTGAAAATATGCCAATTACTAATTGGCAAAACCTTCTGAAAAAATCATGGAAGCACAGTAGACAATGCCATCAGAATTCCACTTGTCGAATTTATTATTCACAAAGCACCTATTACCACAGTTTCTGATTAACTAAGCTGAGCTGTTTTGATACCTGTAGTGCCTTCCTGGGTGACTACTGAGCTTGACTGGGAGACTTGGTGGAATGGCTTGCCCTCATGATATCCTCCTTGTTCCTCACAATGACATCCTTCCTGTAAAAGAGAGCCACCTTCTTTTTCTGCCAGACCCATCTCTTCTAAATTGTTGGAATTCCTTCTTCTTGTCACCACATTCATTTTCTTTCCCTAAAAGGTCTCTAAGTCCTGGACATATGAATGCATTGGGTACTCAGCCTAGTACATTTTGCTGGTGGGATTTTCATGTGACCTACATTGATAAGAATTGTCCTTTTTATGCTTCCTTGCTGCTAGTGGGGGTCAGCTAGTCTTCTGCTACCCAGCGTTGCTGTCCTTCCCTTGGTGACCCCATGCATCTAATTCCTGACATTGGTGATCCCCTGCACTAATTTTCCTTATCCATTAGTTTGATTCTTCCTGACTGCCCTATCCATTGATATGACCAGTGCTGCCTACCTATTGGTGAATCTGCAGCCCATCTTGAGTTTGCAGGCATTCCTTGCCACAGAATGCCTTCCAGCTGTTAAGAAAACAGAAGAACCTTCCTCTTTCAGCAGACTCAATAGACTCGTAGCAAGAGTTAGCTTGCTTAAGAGCTTGTTGTCATTCTTCACAAGCCCCAGGGCAAAGACAGCCTTGGAGCAGTGGCAGAGGAATAGCTGGAAACCAATGCAGTTGCACAGGAGCCCATGCACTTAGAGGGCCCTGGCAGGCTCAAAAGTTGATATCAATGATGTAATCAATGTGTTTATTTGCAGGACCCTCCACCAGTTCTGTAGCAGCTATGGTGAATTTGGGCAGTTTGCCCTTCCTGATTCTCGCTTCCATGTCTTGCTGCTACCAGGAAGATCTGTACCATGGTACCTGCTGCCTGAGGCTCCCTGTCCCCCAGCCACCTCACTCTGTGAGACTCATCTCATGTTGCACCTGGTCTCCTCCTGCCAACCTCTTCCACCTGCTCATTGATCAGAATAGATGCAACTGTGTATCCCAATTAGCCGAACATGGCATCCATCTGACTTGGGAGGGGTCTACAGAGCTCCCTTGGACATCAGAAGGTGTGGAGCATCAAGAGTCTGAGTGAGGATGGTGTTAAGGCAGGCAGAGAATTGAGATAGTAGAGTCAGAAAGGGACTGCAGCAGCAGCAGCAGCGCACAAGGGAGCCCGGACTACCCTACAGGCTGTGTGCTGCAGCAGCCCATCAGAGAACAGGATGGATTTTGTCAAAGTGTAGATCTGGCTGGCTATCAGCAGTGCTTGTCTGTTGTTCCCAGAACACTGCGAGGAACTTTATTTCTGTTTTTTTGTTCCTTTTCTTTCAGTTCTGCCAAGTGTTAGGAGAACGACTTTCCCTTCTGCAGGCCTGTTGAGAGGTTAATCTGTAACTGCTGTGTCATTATCACTTTTTTTATTGTGAATATGTTGCAACTTAGAAAAAGTTTTCATAATCTGAGATGAGTAGCAATGACGGTTTTGTTCATGCAGAAAGAAACTCGTCCTCCACCCCTCCTCCTCTACTACTATTTGGAGATGTTTTCAGACAAAAGAGACCCGAGTAATGAATTTCATGCATGCATTTTTGTACAGAGAGCAAGTTGAGATGTTCTCCACCAGTTCCAGTTCTGACAGAGTGCAACACTTAGCAACAACATTTTTGTCATTGTGTGCTACAGTTCTTGTCGGGCACTGCAGAGCTCCAAAATATCTACAGAGATTCTTATATTTTATATGGAAATTGAGCTCTCTACATTAAATCATTCCATTAACTTGCATTTGCTATAGGGGGAAATAGATTAATTCAGCTCCCATAGGAAATATTGTAATATTCAGGAAAAAGGAATGGTCCCGGAGTTACAGGAACGAAGCCGAATCCATTTGGAAACGTGGCTAGGTCACTCATTTTTTCCTTTCTTTGGGGTGTGGGGGGGGGTTTTGCTACACATATCTACCTCTGGCTCAAGTTTTTGTTGGTTTTCAGAAAAGTCCTGATTTTGCATTAGCCATTTCTTTTGCCTCTAAGATTGATATCTCTGTTACTGATGGGAGAGTTTCACAGATGCTAACATTTTGATAAATAAATGTTATGTTATATTGAACAGTTGAATTGGCATGTTTAATGGGTATACATAAGTGCTATATATTCTTTAAAATTTGAAGGAGGGGGCCCATAGTAAAAACCTACAACAAGGTCCATCTTTCTGTTCCTCCACCACTGCCTTGGAGAAGATCCCTCTTGATATATTTACTCTTAGGAACATCCCTAATTTAATAAAGTACATCCTCATATCCTCAGAAATGATGTTCCATATGCCAGTGCAAACATTGCCCAGCTGCGGCCTCTAGCTGCAGTGCTTGGCTGTGTATCTCCCTCATTTGACCTCTAAAGCAGGCAGGTGAATTTCTTTAACTGCTCAAGTACTATGATCCTGCAATGCCCCTCCATCTCTTCTGCTACTTGTAATATGGCACCCCTATATATGTTGCCTTTATTACCACTCTATCCTGTTTAACCAGGAGTAATCCAGCCTTCTCCTTTCTACTCCATGGCTAGGCAAAATGTATGGATATGGCTTCCACAAAATTATGAAAAAAATGTCCCCCAATGTTCAAAAGACTCATGAAATTTGACTTTAATTGTTGATTTTATTGTTCATATGTTGGCTGCTATAACTTGGCCATTCTGTAGACAAGAGAATAGAAAGTACAAGTTCAAGTTCAAGTTTATTGGCTGGAAAACTCCATTGAGCATGCTCATCTACAAGGAGATCCTGTTAGGACAAGGTGATGACAATATAAAATACTCGAAACTGGCAGACAATACAGTTACATTAACTAGTATACAATACAGTTATAATAGAGAGGCAATCAAAAATGGCAAACAATACAGTTATATTACGGAGACAATAAGACATTCAATACTGATGAGCAGTATAATAATATGACTATACATACTGATGTTCTAACAGATGCAGTAGGGAGAAGATATTATTTTTTGCTCCTCCTATGGCCCCACTGGCCAGCCACTCCTTTGGGCCACCTGTGCTTCACGTCCACTCTCTTCCACTGGTCACCCTCCTGCTGCCCCCACAACTGCCTACTGATCCCCTGAGTGACCCGACATAACCCTTTATTGGATTGGTCACCCCCTCCAAGGGAGAAGTGCCCAGAGGCACAACTTCTTAGTCTTGGAATCAGTGGTGGGGTGATCAGCACGGAGCTATCCCTTGCTTCGTGGCATGCCAAGGACTGGAGGACATCATCCGGTTGACCAGGGGGCATTTTCACTATTTCTGGCCCACCCACTCAATCCTGATTGGGCTTGTAGAAGCAGCAGCCTGCAGTGAGGATGTGCATGGGGGCATGTCAAGGCTACACGTCCCGTAGCCCATCTCCAATCTGCCTGCAGGTGCCAAGGCCCTGCCCACCCCCCAGGAGGGAAGCATCCAATGGATGGTCTGGAACCCCTCCCTGCTGGCCTTCATTCTTGGCATCCAAGCTCAGAGCAGGAACCTCAGTCACCAGTGTGCAGAGCGAACCCCTTCGCTCAGCGTCATGGAGCTGGCAGGGAGAAGTTCTAACCATAGCTAAAAGCAGAAAGAGGCGAATGGTTCAACGTGGATAAGTACATATTAAACTAGCTTTATCAAAGCTGGATGTGCTAGCTAAGGTGTCAATGGCAAGTATCCATAAGTGCCTTGTTAAACAAGGATTTAAAGGAGTTTAAGAAAACTATTTCTGATAGCATGAGTGAGGCCTGTATTGTATTCCTGGCAGTCAGGATGGCATGACTAATTACAGCTTTGCCATAGAGGGTATGGAATTTGGAGACAACTGGGAGGCTGTACATGCTTTTTCTGAAGGTATAGTGGCTGCACATTTGACGGTAAAGGGAAGTAAGGTAATGTGGGAGCATGTTAAGTAGGGCTTTGAGGGTCCAGGTACCAGTGTGAGCAGCCTCCTTGTGGTGAGGGATGACCAGCCTACAGCTGAATAAAATATGCAGTTATGTGTTCTAAATGGTGCCTTGGTTATGAAGCATATGGCATGGTGATACAGGATGTCTGATTTGTGTAGGTTAGATGCTGCGCACAATTATGGATAATGTCTGCATGATCCAGCAGAGGGAGGAAAATGGCTTGCACAAAAAAACAGTTGACACACACAACCTTCTGTTTAAAGGGGAACTGTCATCTATAGGATTTCCTAATGCCTGAAAGCCCATAAAAAGCTAATTTGAGTGAGCAATTGTGTTTATGAGTGAGTCTTTGCAGTCCAGGGTTATTCATATGTAAATCAACCTGTAATTAGGGGCTAGGGGCAGCCATGTGTTTTAGGCTGCTGACAGGAAATGATGTCACTGAGGGTCTTAGCCCCTCCTTTGACTGTAGGTTACATAGGAAATCACCTATCTTAATAAGTGTATTTTAAGGTGTTATTACAGTACTTTCTACATTTATAATAATTGTGAATGTGCATTGTCCAAAGCATATATGTTGGGAAAACAAAATCTCTGCATTTCCACACCCACCCCCAAATTTGGTACAGGTAAATGAACTATTGGAGGGTTCAGTATTCAACAACAAGAGGGATATCATTAATGAATCTACTTCTTCCATACAATTAGTACATATCATGCATTATCTAACTTCATTAATAAGTTCTAAAATATACAAAAATGACAGTAATAAAAATGATATTAATAATACAGTAAATCATGGTTTGATAATTCCTGTTGGAAAGCCAAAAAGGATCGTACAAAAAAGTTAAAACATGCTAAAAATCACCCTTGCAGATCCAACCTGTATTAAACCAATGCATGAAATAAAGCCATAAAAAATGATAGAGAATTTTAAAAAATTAAGAAACTTCCATGTCATACCCACCCAGGAGCTGAACATGGTTGAGGATATCCCCCACCCAAAAAAAGGTCCACAAGGAGGTGTGGAAAGGATTAGAATGGACTTGGCAAGGTTGGAGGAATGGACAGAAGTATGGCAGCTAGGATTCAATGCAAAGAAGTGCAAAATAATGCACCTGGGAAACAAGAACCCAGGGGAAGAATACACAATGGGAGGGGAGGTAGTAACAACAACAAAAAAGAAAAGGGACCTGGCTAATCATATCAGATGACCTCAAGGTTAGCAAGCAATGTGAGAATGCAGTAGGGAGGGCTGGGGTATACTGGGATGCATAGGGAGAGGCAGCAGCAGCAGAAAACAGGAAGTTGTTATCCCTCTGTACAGACAGTTGGTGAGACCCCATCTGGAGTACATGCCCCAGTTCTGAGACCTCATCTCTGCAAGGACATAGACAGGATAGAGGCAGTCCAGAGGAGGGCAACTAAAATGGTGCAGGATCTGCAAGAGAAGCTGTATGAGGAGAGACTAAAGGAGCTAATATGTATACCCTGAGGAAAGAAGGCAGAGGGGGACATGATAGAAACTTTAAGTACCTCAGTGGAATTAACAAAGTCCAAGAGGGTAGCATCTTTCAGAAAAAGAGACGTTGCAAGAACAAGGGGACACAATTTAAAAATAGAGGGGTGGATCAGGGCATGTGAGAAGTATTTTCATTAGAGATGTGATGTCATTAACTGACCACTCGAGCTTCACTCTCGAGGTCAGTATGATGTCATCACATCCCCCCAATGGCAACATAGCCTTGTTGTGTATGGACAACCATACACTATTCTATATACTATAAATGTAGAAAGTGTTGTAATAACACCCACTGTAGAAACACACTTAATAAAACAGATGATTTCCCATTTAACTTACAGTCAAAGGAGGGACAAGACCCTCAGTGACATAATTTCCTGTCAGCAGCCTAAAACACAAGGCTGCCCGCAGCCCTTAATTACAGGCTGATTTACACATGAATAACTCTGGACTGCAAAGACTCACAGATAAACACAGTGGCTTACTCAAATTAGCTTTTTATGGGCTTTTAGACATTAAGAAATCCTGTAGATGAACGTTTCCCTTTAAGGTCTATGAATCTGCCAAACTTGGTGATATGGTCTCCTCTAATTTTAAAATTACAGGGGCTTACATTTTTTTAGTTTAAGCACTTGCAAATTTTCAATATAAAGTTATGAATGTCTGTCTGTTTATAACTCAGCTCATTTTAAAGCCAGAGATATGAAACTCGGCACACATATCAATGCTGTAGTGGTTATGCAATGTACCAGATTTGGCAAGATCTGAACAAGTAGTTTTAACATTAGATGAAGATAACTGAAAATGTTAACATGGCAATATTTTGCAAATGTTTTGTGGAAATTTCATAACATTTTGTAGAAATATATTTTTTCCATAGAATTTTACTGGTGAAAGTTAAATTTTGGTCAGCCCTAATTGGAAGTTCTGTGTGTGTATATACATTATATACATTGTAAAAATAGTAAAAGTTTATTTTTAGGCAGATAAAGACAGTTATGCTGAAACATATTTACAATGCCATCCTGTGGGAACCTTGGTTATTGGATAAAAGATGCAAGAAACCAAGCATGGTCCGCGTATAAAACCTCTGGTACCCACCCCACCTTCAGTGCTATCGCTTGCTCTGCAACACATGCATCAAGGCCATCTGCTTTGCTAAGGTGGAGTACTTCCAAACCTCTTTCCAGGAAAACATCATTAACCCTTCCAAATTCTGAAAGGTTATCCATGTCCTGTTCTCCCCCAAGCCCACTCCCCATCTTCTGTCATAAAAATCAGCACCCACACAATTGAAGACCCTCCTGCAGTGGCTGCTGAATTCAACAAGTACTTCACTACTTGTGCCTCCTCCCTTCTTATATCTCTTCCCAGCGTTGCTTCCATGAACTCTACAGTTCCCCCATTCCCCCTCCTCCCAAGTCAACACCACGCTTCTCCTTCAAATGCGTTCTCCAGGATGACACCCTACGCGTATTACTTGCCCTGAACCCATTCAATGGTAAAATTCCTGACGGCCTTGATGCTAGGTTACTCCACCATCTGCCTACTCTAATGCTCCTCCTTTGACTAATCTTCTGAACCTTTCCTTTCTTTATGCTACTGTGCCTGATGCCTGGAAGTCTGCTATCATGATCCCACTCCCTAAAGGTGGGTATACCTCCAACCCTTACAACTTCTCCCCCATCTCTCTACTCCCCACTCTGGCTAAATGTTATGAGCATCTGTCCCTGGAACAACTCTCCTCCTTCCTCGACTCATCCTCCTTTTTCACTCCTTTTCAATCTGGATTTCACAAAGATCAGTCATTCACCATATCCCTCCTTCAGCTCACTGACTCCATGCTCTCAGGCATGGATCAGAGATGCATCCCCACTGCCATCTTTGTCGATTTGGCCAAAGCCTTCAACACTGTCTCTCACTCCCTTCTCCTCAGAAAATTCTCTGCAGCCGGCCTTCTGATTTAGCCACCAACTGGTTCTGGTCCTATCTCACAGGCCAGTCTCAGTCCGTCAGAGTAGGCAACTCCCTCTCCCCTCCTCTCCCATTCAATACCATTGTCTCCCAAGGCTCAGCACTTGGTCCCATATTATTTTCTATATTCCTTAATGACCCCCCTAACGCCTGCACATCTTCATGTATACACATGTACGCAGATGATACTGTGTTATTCTCCTCTGGGAACTCCCCCTCTGAGGTGACAACCAGCCTTCAGCTGGATTTTAACAATGTTCAATGCTGGTTTAATGCACTCTAACTCTCCATCAATGTCAAAAAAAACAGTATCTATGACCTTCAGCTCCAGACAAAAACTGGCCAGGCTTGATCCCACTCTTCATTCCACACCATCTCTGGCTCAATGCTCGATGCTGCAGCCTTATTTAAGTACTCCAGACTATGGCTAGACAAGAATCTTGACTTCAGGGTACACATTGATGCCATCCACAAGAAAGTGCTCCCTAGATTCTGTGCTCTGTACAGAAACCACAGCTGCCTCCCACAGAAAGCCAGGAGAGAAATCATCCAAAAGATGATTATCCCTGTCCTTGATTTCAGGGACATAGTCTACAGCTCCAACCCTAAACCCACCCTTTCCAGACTGGACACTCTCTTCAATTCCTTCTGCCGCTACATTCTTGGCTGCCTCCCTCATTCTCATCACTGTGATCTTTATTCCTTGCTCTCCTTTTCCTCCCTCCATGCCAGGCACCTGTCACACATTGCTAATTTTGATAATAATAATAATAAAAACACATTGCTAATTTTGATAATAATAATAATACTAAATGTGTTTATATAGCGCTATATCAATAAATATCAAAGCGCTGTACAATGTTCTAAAAACACTACTCAAATAAATACAGCAGTTCAAAAACAATGCACAAATAAAAACAGAACAGTTAAAAAATGAAATGTGCAATTCAACATATTAAAACTATGGGAAGGCACAAAAAAACGGATGGATTTTTAAAGTGATTTTAAAGCTCTCCACTGTCTGGCACTCTCATATCTGATGAGGTAGAGAATTCCACAGGGAGGGCGCAGCAAAGGCAAAAGCCTGCGCTCCCGAAGTCTTCAATCACACCCTGGGAATCTCTAGCAATCCCTCGTCGGTTGAGCGGAGCAGTCTGAGGGGGCAGTAGGGATTCAGAAGCTCTTGTTGGTAACTCAGACCCGAACCGTGTAGGGCTCTAAAAGTCAACAAGCCAACTTTAAAGGTGATCGTCCACTGAACAGGCAACCAGTGCAGAGCGCGCAGCACAGGCAAAATATGACTGGATCGTGTTGACCCAGACAATAACCTGGCTGCAGCATTCTGCACTAGCTGCAAGCAGTGGATATCAACCCCAGGAAGCCCTAGGTATAGGGAGTTACAATAGTCAAGGCGCAAGGTAACAAATGCATGGACCAAGGTTGAAAGGTCGCCAGATGAAACAACGTGCTTAATCCGGGCGATGTTCCTCGGATGATAAAAAGAGGACTTGACCACAGCTGACACCTGTGAATGAAGTGTCAGCCCATCTTCAAATATCACCTTCAGATTCTGCACCCGTTCAGAGGTCAGGAGCTTGGAACCCCCAAACCTAAGCCCGGATGGCCACCCTACCTCCAACCGCCTATCTGGCAACCTGGATCCATCACTAACATCTCCGTCTTGTCAGGGTTCAGTCTCAACCAAATGGAATTCATCCAGCCTTGGATTACATTGAGACAGAAAAGACTGAGAGCGCACTATCCTGGTCGGGCACAAAAGAGAGGTACAGCAGAGTATCATCTGTATAACAGTAAAAACTCAGTCTGTACTGTCTTACAATGTCTTCTAGTGGGAGCATATACACTGTGAACAACATTGGGGACAACACTGAACCCTGCGGGACCCCACAAGGCAGAGAGCAGTAGGCATCAGATGAAAAAATTCCTGAGACTGCTCTCTGCAACCTGCCTGTGAAGAAGCAATGGAACCATCTGAGGACTGTATCAGACAGGCCACAGATGATCCGCAGGTGATTAAGAAATACCCCATGGTCCATGGTGTCAAATGCTGAAGAGAGATCCAGAAGGACCAGGATGGAGTGTTGCTTCTGGTCTCTAGCCATCAAGAGATCATTGAGTACCTGAACCAAAGCAGTCTCAGTACTATGTCTCTTACAGAAACCAGAATGGAGAGGATCATAGATAGCATGGATAGTAAGATGGTCCTCCAGCTGTTGAACAACAACTTTCTCTATAACCATTCCTATAAAGGGAAGGTTAGAGATAGGTCTATAATTTACAGGAAAATCTGGGTCAAGAGATGGTTTCTTGAGAAGGGGGATAACCATAGCCTCTTTTAAGGAGCTGGGAAACTCCCCTGACTCTAATGATCAACAGTTTAACTCTGCTAGAACTGGGCAGATTACATCAACACACCCCATTAAGAGGCAAGTTGGGCCTGCATCTAATATACAGTAAGTTGGGTGCACACTCTGGAGAAGCCACATGATATCATCAATCCCCAGTCAGTCAAAATCAGCCCAACAAAACGGCAGAGTCGTGTCTTTGCTCCGACCACGAGTAACCCCCATAGAGTGTGATAAGCAAATCTCTGACCTGATGTCAGCAACCTTATCAGCAAAGAAGCGAGCAAACTCATCTCACTCCGCTTGCGACAAGGCTTTCTGAACTCGAAGGCAGGCTGGATTGCACAGTCTGTCCATGGTTTGGAATAACTGAGGTGGTCGGTTCTGTGTAGTAGCAATCTCCCTGGACAGGAATTCTGCCTTCTTACGGGAGATTTCTAACAGATAGAATCTATAATGTTACATCAGTTTAAGCTTGTCGGCATCTAAGCCGGATGCATACCAAGCACGCTCTAGCCTTTGCCCTGCCCGCGTCATCCCCCTCAAAGCCCCATCAAACCCTAGGGACTTGTGGCAGAGAGTGAGTGGGTGAACACGGAAGAGAGCGAAGGTATCCAGAGCTTCCTCCACTGTTCAGTTAAAAGCCTGGAGTAGATTCTCCGGACCCCGCTTGCATTCGTAATTCCTGATAGGTCTAACACTGCCAAAAGGCCATGAGGAGTCAAACCCTGTAAAGGGCAGTATTGGACCATTTCCACAGGAGCAGGCCTATAAGGGGGAGCCAAGAAATTATACTTGATGGTGTGGTGGTCGGATCATCCAACAGGTTACACCACCAAATCGGAGGCCTCTAACTCCAGGAGGAAAACCAGGTTCAATGAGTAGCCATAATTATGAGTCACAGAGGAAACAACCTCTGTGAAGCCCAAAGAACTCACAAGTTGGAGGAAGTCTTGTCCAAACTGCGAGAGTTCATCATCGATCCAGGCATTGAATTCCCCCAGTACCATCAGCCTGAAGGACTCCTACACCATGTCGACAATGAAGTCCGCACTTCCTGTAAAAACTGATTCTCTCCACCTGGTGGACGGTAGATGAGAACAATTTTGCACCCCACACCTGCAGCTACATTACACTCAAAGGATCTGGTGCCCTCAACTGACACACCAGTAAGACCCAACTCTAATTTAAAACAAATTGCTACACTCCCACCCCTGCGACCTGACCTCACTCAGTGAATCACCGAGAAGCCAGCTGGAATCGCTGACTCAAGAATGGGATCAGCATTTTCATCCAGCCAGGTCTTGGTGATGCATGCCAGATCAGATGATCCAATGAGATCAGCTATAATAGCTGACTTGTTTCTAATTGATCTGGCATTGAACAACACTGTGTGGGTTTGGTGAGAAACCGGAGCAGTCCGAGGTACCTACCCATTTAACATGGAGCCCTTGGGTATGGGCACTAAACAAGGAGGCCCTCGTTCTGTGCACCATTTTGCCCCAGGGCATCTTCTGTTCCCCACTACTCCAATCGGACTGCTCAGTTCCACCCCCTTCCCCGGTCCCCCACCCCTTCTACTCCTCCCAGCTATTCCAACAGCCCTGCACTGGCCATAAACCACTTTGGACAAGGGGGGAGGAGGCAGGAGAAGGGGCGGAGGTCCCAAAGCTTAGAGTGGGATTAACACCTGACAGGGAGAGCTGTCATCAAACACATCCTGACTAATTAGTAGGGCACTAAGTAGGCCAAACCTGACAGCTCTGGGACAAAATATATTTATCAACAGAGCCTTATAACTCAAATGAAACAGAATAAACTAACAAAATCAAAAAAAAAGGAAAAGAATAAAAATAGACTGGGACTCTCACTCCCAATCAATAGAAAGGAAAAATAATACACAATTCACAAATGAAACCTAAAATAAACAAAATAAAAATCAAAAATCAAGATTAGGGAGGGTCTCTCACAACCTCCCTTTTAAAACAAGTAAAGTGAAGAGAGGACTGGGACTCTCACTCCCAGACAGTCACAAAAATATGTCCAAACAAATCCAGAAGCAAAGTATAATCCAAAGTATCTGGGGAGGTTCTCTCACAACATCCCTTCAAATATAAAATCTGACCAGAATATGGTCCAAAGTATCTGGGGAGGTTCTCTCACAATATTCCTTTGAATATAAAATCTGACCAGAAGCAGAATATGGTCCAAAGTATCTAGGGAGGTTTTCTCACAACAACCCTTCAAACATAAAAACTGGAAGTAAGGTAGATGAAGGGTTCTCATGTAACCACCACAACAAATGGAGTCAAAATAAATAGAACACAAAAAGGGGCTCAAGTAACACTGGGTCAAATTCAGACTCCCAGAAAAACTTTTCTGCACAGTCCAAATGAAGCAGGTCCTCCCAGTCCATCCAGGCATGAAGCAGGAGGCAGAAAAGTTGGCAGACACAGCCCACTTTTCTACAGAGATCAGTGAGCAAGACTGAAGGTCCTGAAAGGGGGAGGAGGGGACAAGCCACCCAACCCCCGGAGCACCCCAGCCAACAGACACCACTGTACCATCCTCTGACTGTCAGGCCATCGATGCCCCTCACCACCTGGCCCTCCGTCTTCTGACAGCAACCCAGGAGCAGGGTCCAGGAAACCCCCAGGACCAAGGAGCAAACCCCAACCAACCCCCAACACAACCCCAACAGAGTCTAGTTCAGCAGAAGTACAATTACTCACAACCTTACTGTTACATACTAACATACTAAAATGCCAGCAAAATAGGCCTAATGGTTTCTCGAGTCTGCTCGATTTTCAGCCCCCTCACTGAGGGCCGATTTTGGTGTCCCCCCCCCCTTGGATTATACAGTCCTCAGTCCCAGATGTTCCACCTGTATTGGGCCTGGTCAGATTTACCCTCCCCCTGTACCTGTCCCATCCCCTCTTAAACCTGTCCACAGTCTCCCCCTCTACCAGCTCCCAGGGCAGTGCATTCCATGGCTCCACCACCCCTTCAGTGAAATAACATCTCCTCCTCTTCCCTCTGAGCCAGCCCCCTTCCAGCTTACACCCATGACGTCTAGTTGCCCCGCCATCCTTCCTTTGGAGCACCCTGACTGGGCCTCCCTTATTGATCCCTTTCATGTACTTAAAGACCTCTATCATGTCCCCCCTGTCCCTCTTCTCCTCCAGGGTGTACATGTCGAGCTCCTTGAACCTCTCCTCATAGGTCCTCTCCCCCAGGCCCCAGATCATTTTGGTTTCCCTCCTTTGGACCATCTCTAGGAGTGCAATGTCCCTCTTTAAATGTGGTCTCCAAAACTGCACACAATACTTGAGGTGTTTCCTACCCAAGAAGTTGTATAGTGGAAGGATCACTTCCGCTTTTCTGGAGGTAATCTCCCTGGTGATGCAGCCCAGTATCCTATTTGCCCTTGCCGCTGTCCTCCTACAGGTCTCTGAGTTGTTCATTTTGACATCTACCACTACCTCCAGGTCCCTCTCACCCTCCATGACTTGAATCATGTCTTCTCCCAGGGTATACCCCTGGCCTGGATTTCTGACTCCCAGGTGCAGAACCTTGCACTTCCCCACATTGAATTTTAGTTTCCATTTTCCTGACCACCTTTCCAGAGCCTCCAGGTCCTTCTGCAAGGCCACCCTCCCCTCCTCCTCATCCACCACTACACCCAGCTTTGAGTCATCTGCAGAAAGACTCATCTCACTCCTGATCCCCTTGCTGATATCTGAGACATAGGCGTTGAACAGGAGTGGCCCCAGCACTGACCCCTTGGGAACCCCACTTGTAACCCACCTTGGGGATGACGCTAACACTCCAACCACCACCTTCTGAGTATGCTCAGAGAGCCAATTGCTTATCCATCTTAACACCCGTCTCCCTACCCCCATTTACTTCAGCTTAGCCAGCAGGCCACTGTGGGGTACCGAATCAAATGCCTTGCTAAAGTCCAGAAAGAGGACATCCACTGGCCTACCCTGGTCCAGGGCCCTTGTCTCCCAGTCATAGAACTCAACAAGGTTTGTCTGGCATGATCTTCCCATGACAAAGCCATGCTGCCTATCGTCCAAGTACCCAGTTTGCTTCAGTAACCCCCCTGGCCTTTTCTTGACAATACCCTCTATCACCTTGCTGACCACCGATGTCAGGCTAACGGGCCTGTTATTTTCTGCTCCCTTTCTTGATCCCCCCCTTGTGGATCGGCATGACATGGGCCACCCTCCAGTCCTCAGAGAGATGTTGAAAAGCTCCACTAGAGGGACTGCCAGGACATCTGCTAGTTCCCTCAGCAGCCTGAGATGTATCTCATCTGGCCCAGGTGTTTTCTCCATCCAAAATGACCTGAGGGATTCCCTTACTCTCTCTACCGAGATTTCAGCCTCCACATACTCCCCCTTTTCACCCTGCACTGCTGGCCCCCACCTGTCTGTGGTGGCCACTCCCTTTCCCCAGACCCGTCCGGGCTCCTGATCTCTACCAGTCCCACCCATTCCTCCAGTTTTCAACCGCTCCCCTCGCAAGACATAGCCCCTCCATCCCCCCAGTAAAAACTGAGGCAAAGTACTCATTTAAGACTTCTGCCTGTTCCCCCGCCTCCTGTGCTCAACCATCCCCTATCCTTATCTTGCTCATCTGCCCTTTGCTTTCCTTTTTCCCCCTATGTATCTAAAGAACCCCTTGTCCCCCCCTCTGGTCCCACTGGCCAAGGACTGGTCCTTTTTTGCCTTAACTGCTCTCACCACCCTGGTGACTCTCTTGGCTGTCAGCTCATATTCCTCCCGATCCCTTTCATTCCTTGAGCTCTTGAAGCGCCTATAGGATGCCTTCTTTTCCATTACCACCTCCTGTACCTCCCTGGTCCACCAGCAGGATTTTCTGGCCTTACCGAACTTACGCCTTTCCCTTGAGCAGGATCTGGTAACCTCCTGTATTCTCCTCCTAATGATCCCCCACCTGCTGTCAGCATCCATATCCGGCCTTATCCTGTCCAGACGAGCTTTAAGGATCCTTTCCATCTCCCTGAAGTCTGTACCCCTAAAGTCGGTTACTACCATCCTTGTTCAGCTTTCCTCCACCCCTAGGTCCAGGAAGAACCAGACTGTGGTGTGATCACTCCTCTCCAATGGGTCCCTCACCTCTAGGTCCATAATCTGATCACTGTCTGCCAGGACCATGTCCAGTGTCTGGGCCTCCCTAGTTGGCTCACCCACCTGTTATGTCAGAAACGCATCCTGGAAGACATCCAGCAGCTTCTGCTCTCTGGCCACTGGTGACATCATAGTCCCCCAGTCTGTTCTTGGCATGTTGGGTTCCCCCATTACCACTACCCTTCCCTTTCCCAATCTACAGTGTTCCTCGAGATTTGCCTCCAAACTTTCTTCCAGAACCTCCGCCAGTGCTGCTGGTCTGTATACCACTCAGATCTTTACTCTCTTACTCCCCTGCATCAGCAAGGTGACCCAAATCGCCTGCACATTCCTTCTGCCTACTCTACCCCTCCAATACCCATGGCATTTCTGACTAACAGTGCTACACCACCCCTCATTCCCGTCCCCCTATCTTTTCTGAACATAGCCCTACAGATTTAGGTCCCACTCATGCCCTTGAGTGGCCCAGGTCTCAGTGACTGCTGCCACATCTATCTCCCCCTCAACTAGCATCACCTGGAGCACAGGCATTTTATTTCCTAAGCTCCTGGCATTTATCAGGACCACTCTCCACCTCTTTTCCCTACTCTCCTCTCCTTTCTCCCCCTTGAGCTCCCATTTCTCAGCTCCTGCACCCTACCTGGTGACCCATTTCCATATCTCCCTAGCCCCCTAGTGGAGTGGAGACCATGCCCCTCATTTATCGTACCTGCTGGCACTGCCCCTTTTTTGATCCCTCCCCCCTTTCCCCCTTTACAAGTTTAAACCCCACCTTTCACTGATGAACCCAGCTAGTTTGAGCTTAAGGATTTCCTCCCCCTACAAATTAAGGTGGAGTCTATCCCTAGCATACAACCCCTTATCCTCCCAGATCTCCCCCCAACCCCCCACCAGCCCCACCAGACCATACCCCAATTCCCCACACGTCTCCCTAAGCCACTGATTTATCTCCCTAATCTTCTTCTTGTTTTCCCACTAGCCCTTGGCATGGGCAGGATTTCTGGAAAGGAGATCTTACAGCCTATGGAAAGGCATACCCTGGCCAACTCCTGGAACCTTGCCTGAATTTCTAGTTCACTATTACAATTTATGCCGTTTGTTCCCAAGTGCACTTGAATGTCCGGGGTCCCCTTGCATTCCTTTGCCAGTGAATACAACTCTTGCTTGGCCTTGTGCACAGTCAGGCCTGGGTGGCAATTGGTTCTGATCAGACAGATTTTACCCTCCTCCTGCCCCAACCACTGGATGCCTCTGATCATAGAGTCCCCCAGTAACAGTACTCTAACCTCCCCCTTGCCTCCCTGTTCACCCCTCGGATTTCCAGTTCTTCTATGCCCCTCTTCATCCCTTTCATCCGGGTTCTCCCCCCAACCGGCTCCTTGCACCTCCCACAATCTAGATGTTGAAGGTAGCCCTTCACTATTTTCCCTGGTCACCTTCTGTACCCATGTCCTGGCCTTCTTTATCCCCCCCACCCGAGTATCTTTCTCTATATCTCTTTCCCCCCTCCTTACTAATCCATCTGTCCTATCTGTTTGCCTACTTGGCTTTCTGCTCACTATCATTCCATTTACGTCCTGCGCCTTCCTGCCTGTCGTGCTCCCCTGTTCCATACCATCGACCTCCTCCTTGTTCCCCTGATCCTCCTTTTTCTTCTCCCCCCACCCCTCTTCCCCCATCCTGTCCGGGTCCCACTCTATTGCTCCCTTGCCTCTTGCCCCTTCACCCTTTCTATCTGTCCCTGCCCCAGCTTCACCAGCAGCATCATCCTCCTCCTCCTCCTCTCCCCCCACACTCCCCCTCTTCTACCAATGGGTGTAGAGGGTTAAAACAATTTGTGAGCCTTAGCCCATCCCCCAGTGCCCCTCTGTCCCTACCACCCCTCTCAGTTTCCTTTGGACACCCCCAGTCTCTTGTCTACTGCTGAGGAAATTTCTTTTTTTTTTAAATGTATTTATTAGAGTTTTATGTTTTCCAATAATAAGACATACAAACATATACCCCAGGATAAATACCCAGGCCCATATCCCCAAACTGGATATGGATACTATATACATCCCGACAACTATTTACAAACACAGTTATAATATATTATAGCCAAAGATTTAAGTCCATTTTAATCGATGTAGTACTTAATTCTAGTCCTTCAAAGTTAGCACTAATCTGGTCTGTTTCCAATTCAGACTGTTCTCTAAATTGTTCTCTCTACTTTGAAGTAATTATATCTTCTCAGGACTGAACTTTAATAACTGTGTCCCGGGGGGGGGGTAGAATATAAAGGACTTTCTAAGTCAGCTAAAGACAATCTCAAGAGAGTATCATGCTTCACTAGGTAAAGAAGACCTACCCTAAACAAAATCATGTATCTCCATGAAATCATAATCCCTTCTCACATTCTTTTAAGAGAACATTACAGGCTAATACCCTTCAGACAGACAGATCTGGGTCTGGGCACTCTTCAGTTGTATTGAGTGCCTCTAACACCCTCCATCTTTTATCATATATTTTCTTTTTCTCCTCTATTATTATTTGTCTTTTAAGTCTATCTAGGACCTGTAGCAGATCACTGACCCATTGATCATAATTATAAGTACGATCATTTTTCCAGTGTCTTAGGATGAATGCCTCAACCAGAGCAGACATCAGAGACACATGATGCTTAGCTGAGTCCCTCACAACCGTTTGCATATCCCCCAAAAGACAAATCTCTGGTTTAATATACTCCGAGTAATTTAATAACGGATCCATTTTTTGACCAATTTGAACCTATAATGAATAAATTTTGGGACAGCTCTACATCATATGTAACAGGTCCCCTGGTTTCATTCCACATCTAAAACACAGGTCTGTCTGAGTTTTCTAGAACATAGTTTACCAGGGGTGTAGTAAATGTTTGAACAAATAAAAATTGCATAGTCTTATACTGTGGTATAGGCATAAGTTTAACATTTTTCCATATCTCTTTCCAATCAGGACTCAGGGTGCTGCCCAAGAAATTTCTACCTTTTGGGCCCCACCTGCCAGGATCCCCTAGATCCCACTATGTACCCCTTCCCTCCTCCCTAGTGTGTGAGCACCTCTCTACCTCCTCCCCAGCTTGGAAGGCCCCAGCACCTAGTGCTTCCATGTAGGTGACCGCTGCCTCCCATCTCCAATCCTCCCCCAGCCCCCAGCTGCCCTGGATCCCCTCTACCTCCTCCTTAAGCTGTGCCAGCTAGTAGCACTCTGGGCATCTCCCAAACTTCCAAGCCCAGTCCAGTATCATGGCCACACCACACCCTGTGCACCCAACCACCCGCCCAAAGATACCTGCTATAGTGATATGCGGTCCCTTCCAATTATCACAGCAGTCTTTTCTAGGCCAAATTACCAACTCAGTGGCATTACAGTTTCTTGAGCTACCAGTGCCTATACCTAGACAATCCCCCCCATACAGCATGCAGACATTTAAACTTGCAGTGTTTGAGTGGCTGAACTTTTCCCCAACCGACTATTAGCCTTAAGAGTTAGCTCATACTTGGGGAAGTTTGCAACTCCCTAAGCTCCTCCCTCCCAGCCTTTAGACCCAACCCCCAGTGGCTCTTCTGTATTTAAAGAAAGGCTAATATAAGGGGTGGGTGGAGGGCTTTCCAGAAATATTTTAAGGAGTTTGGCCAATTTAAAATACAACAGCAAAACTTACAAAAACGTATGACAAGAAAAGATAAGTAAGCTTTCCAGAACCTCACCACATCTTCAAAATTCCACTGTTAACTCTGCCCACAGCAAGAAGATTTAAAATGCCTCAGTGAGGATTTAAACAGAGATTAACTGAAATGCAAACAACCTTGATTGGCTGGCAGTGTTACTGGGCAAAGAACCCTCCCCCCAAGAATAGTCTCCAGTCAGCACAGAAAGATTTAAGGATTTATGTCCCTCTAGTCACAGAAAGATTTTAAGGAGTTAGGCCAAATTTAAAACACAACAGCAAAACTTACAAAAACTTATGACAAAAAAGATAAGTAAGCTCTCCAGAACCCAGAAGATAAGTAAGCTCTCCAGAACCTCACCACATCTTCAGAATTCCACTGCTAACTCTGCCCACAGCAAGGGTTGTAATAGTCGACGGGTCACAAGCTGAAAGAGACCAGTCCCAGACTGTTCCAGAAGTCTGGGAAGTCCAACTATCTAGGCAACTCCAGACAAACAGGCAGGATCCAACACTTAAATTCCACAGGCACTGCCAAATAACCACAACACCAATATCCAGGAGTTAATGCTCCGAACACCGGAGGCAGCACAATAATGTGGGCTGCAATGAAAAACAGCCCCCAAGGGGTGTAGAAACTATGCCACTCCTATGTGATAAAAATTAAATGGAATCCGAAAAGAACACAACTCTGTGCAAAGCCGCACAATGGCTAGCTATATCACTCCTTCGACCCTATCTAGCTGAAAAACAAATGGGCAAAAATTACAAAAAACAAAAAATAAAACAAGTAAATAAATGAACGAAAAGTAAAAACTTCCACAGAGCTAAAACACTGGCAGGCTCATAGCAGCCACCATCTTGCCCTGGGACTGGAGGAGCAAAGTCGCAGTGGGAAGTTTGGGCTTGGATCTCTGCCACTCTATTTGTCCACACTCTTATCAACACCCCCTCCCATCCTGCTATACCCTCTGAACCTCCACCCACAAAACCCTCACCCTCCCACCCTGGCACAACTCGTCGGGCCACTGCACTAATCCTGCCACTCACTTTCACTCCTCCTCCATAAGCACACTGTTCATGTATGTAACTGTACCCAATACCCCTTCTCTGCCAAACAACATCCCGTTGCCTCCCCCCACAATCCACTCATTCCCTCCCATCATCGCCCTCTGTTCCCCCTCATGCTCCATCTCAAGGTTACCACTAGCTATAGCCCCCTGCACCCCTTCCCTAACTCCTGCCCCTCACTGCCCACCCCTCCCTCCCCTCCCCTCCCCTCTTTCTCCTTTTCTGCCAGGTCCTACCCTTGCAGGGTTCTCCAGCATCCTGAAGAAGCATAGTACTTGGCCCCCATCCCCCCCTCCTAACCTTTCCTCCCCTCTCTCTTCTCTTTTTCTGCCAGGTCCTGTCCCCCTGCCGGGTTCTCAACATGCTGAAGGTGTATAGTTTCTGGCCTGCTCCTCCTTTCTCCCCCATCTCCCCTTAGATTGCCCATTCTCTCTCTTCTTCTTTTCTGCCAGGTCCTGCCCCCTTGCAGGGTTCTCAGCATCCTGAAAAGGAACAGTTCTTGACTTGCCCCATCCCTCCTCTTAACCTTCCTCCCCATCTCTCTTCTTTTTTTCTGCCAGGTCCTGTCCCCCCTCTCAGCATCCTGAGGGTGTACAAGTTCCTAACCTGCCCCCCTCCTCTCCCATCTCCCCTTGGACTGTCCCCTCTCTACTCCTTCTCTGCCGGACCCTGTCCCCTTTGCAGGGTTCTCTGCATCCTGAAGGAGTTTTATTCATGGCTTGCCCCTCCACTGTCACTCCTACCATTTCCCCCCCTTCTCCCTTTCTGCCAGGTCCTGTCCCCTAAGGGTTCCCAGCATCTGAAGGTGATTAGTTCTTGGCTTGCCCCCCATCTCCCTCCTACCCTTACTCCCCCTGACCTTCCTCCACCCTCCTCCACTTGTGTTAAATCTCCCCTTCTTCTAAATCCGTATAACACTTAGTATTCTTTTTTGTTCTAATTAGCACTTATTAATCCCTGTGCTCATCCTGTTACTTGTTGTTCTTCATCTGGCCTATACCTTGTGGAGTCCCCTTTCCTGCATTGCCACTATACAGGTTATATCTCCACAATATTCTGTTTACCCCGGTTTGTCTCATCCTTTGTCTTTGTTTATTACTTTGTTATCTGACACTCTCTTTATACGATACTGTCTGTTGTCTAGGTTCGAGAGCCACTGTTTCAGCACCTCTCTTTATGTAATGATACTGCACTGTATGTATTTTATATTATTATGTTATTTTATTATGTCATAGGTATAATGAAGGCATCAGCACAGTGTAGGGGAGCAGCAGCAAGGGCACATACGATGCTGGGGTGCATTGCCAGAGGGATCACTTCTAGAAAGGGGAGGTCATCCTGCCATTGTATCGATCACTGGTGAGGCCACACCTGGAGTACTGTGTACAGTACTGCTGCCCATATCTCAAAAAGGATGGGAGATTACTGGAGGGGTACAGCATAGGGCTACAAAAATAACCATGGGACTAGGGGAGTTTCCATATGAGGAAAGGTTGAAGGAACTCAACATGTACTTGGTGGAAGAGAGAAGAGAAAGAAGGGACATGATAGAGACCTTTAAGTACTTGAAATACTTGAAAGGCATAATGTCGAGGGGAGGAGGAGTGTTCTGCTTAAAGGGGGGAAGGGTCACTGGGGGCACAGTCTGAAGTTGGAAGGGGGAAGGTTTAGGTGGGAGATGAGGAGGCATTACTTCACAGAGACAGTGGAGGTGGATTGGAAAGCACTGCCGGAGGAGTTAATCACTCAAAAGACAGTGGATAACTTTAAGCGGGGTTGGGATTGAGTCAAGGGCAGGGTTAGTACAGACAAGAACATAAAGGGGAGAAGGACCGGGAAAGAGGAGGAAGGGAGGGGTTTGGGTGGGGGTGGGGCAGCTGTAGTGATATGAAACTAAGAGCTGCACAATTGGGCAGACTTGCTAGACCTGTGGGCCTTTTCTGCCGGCAATTTTGTATGTTCCTATGTTTATTTTTATTAGGCTTTATTATGTTTTGCTTGATCCCCCACTATGTAGCCCTCCCCAGTGAAACCTTTTCAAATACATAAATAAAATTTTAAGATCACTCAAGAAACAATAAATACTGGTTTAATATTCTGACTTTTCATTTTAAAACAGGTACTTACAATTTTAAATTAGGCAATAATGCATGACAGGGTGTGGTATCTCGTGAGATATCGTCACGCCTCGGGTGGTTGGGTATGAGGCCGCAGACCGAGTGCGTCCAACAACCCGGGAAGTGATGATATCCCACAATATACCACACCCTGGAGTGCATTATTGCTATTTTATAAAATGGCCTGGAAACAAGTATCACAATTAACTTTGATTTGGTGGGTTTCAAAAACTTGGCAGCCTCATTTAATATTGTAATTTTACCAAAATTGTTTTGATTTCCGGAAACCTAAGGCTATGATGGAGAACATATCCCTCTCTAAGAAGGCTGTCAAGATTTTAATTCACTACCGCTGTTCTTGATAAAATCCTCATCCACTGCCAACTGTAAATACTGTTCAAACATTTGGTATCATGTAATTCTTGCTTATGTTTTTGAGTATGTTGATGTATACAGTGTTATTATTGATTTGTACGTTACTGGTTGCGCATGAAAATGGCCATTATTAATCACGGGCCTACCAGGTTGCCAAATCCAGTCAAATAGATGTTAGATTATAATGCTGTGTTTCTGAGAACTGTGATTCAAAAATGTATTTTTAGGTGAATCACAGTATGCAGGTTAAAAAGTAAAGAAAGCCATATTCTTTCAACTTTGTTCTCTCAGCTGGTCCAATTTTATTTGGCTAAAGTAGTACAAGAATAGGATTCAAAAGGGGCATAACAAAATGAAATGTGCCATTCTATTGAAGATTATGTTTAGCCTCTGTTGGGAGATTTTTGGCACATGCTGGCATGTTATGCACCCATAATTCATTCCCGGGAGCAGAAGCTATCATGCAGTTTTTTTGTCTACCTTTTTAGCTAAGCATATGGCAGTGCACCTAAGTGCTATAATGTGAGCATTCAAATGTTTACAAAGGATTTTGATACGTAAATCAAAAGGAAGAGAACCAAAGAAAATAACTCATAAATATTTATAGATGTCAGTTTGACAATTCCATGTTTGCTAAGAAGTTTAAGAGTCAATGCTTCAGAACATGATAATTCGCCGAGTCTCATTTTAAGGTGAACAATCATTGACTAAGTCTTTTTTGCATTCATTACCAATCTAGAAATTGAAAACCTATCTTCCATCAAGGAAATATCCTCCAGCAAATATGAGGTGAGATTACCCATCTCCTTGTCTTTTTCTACATGAATATACTTTCTGCTACAAACAGCACACAAACAATAACAGACAGACAGTGACAATAACAAACCATATATACAGTCCCTTCCCCCTCGAGAGTCTGACACTAATCTGCTGCATGATTCATCAGCAGGGGGCTAGCTGGAAACTAATTCCTGCACATTGCAAAACAATCCACAATAGACAATAGGGCCTCTAGGCTTGCCCATCTCTTTTTGTAAGAATCATACCTGTGCCTCACTGAGGCATCATCCGCTCCATACTTAAAATCTGCATGGCTTCTTGATGTCACTCAGTTAATGATGGTACTTCACTATCTAACCAGTGTCTAAGTATTACTGAAGCATGACTAAAATAACAGGAGCGCAGGCAAGGAAAAAAGATTGGTGCAATGGCGTCAGCTGGTGTAACAGCAACACAGCATTATTACAGCAATAATGCCATGCTGAGAGCATGAACGCACTTTGAAAAGTATCTCAGTAATTTATCTGCTAGGGGTAGTTCGACCAATAGGTGGCATGACCAACACAGATCTTGAAACCGAAGAGGCAGCCCCAAGAGATGAAGTGCAGAACTGTTTTCCCGAGCCTGCAAGTATGAAACACGGAGATAGCAAACAAGGGCAACTGTACTCTTTTCACCACCCACCCACCCACTTGATACTAAACAAGTCGCTGAATGATGGAACACAAGAGTGGAATGTACAGGTGATTAACAGATCACCGTGACAGACAAGAAAAGTTGTGTAATTGTCTGAAAGCGCCACCTATTGGTCGGACTCATGACCCAGACTTTAGGCAAAAGCCGCTGCGTTGGCAAGTGTGTCAGTTGTGAAGGAGTCCAGAGACGAATGGGCAGGACATAAGATATGTATATAAGCTGAAGTGTGGTGTGTGTGCCACTGGTCGACTTGCATGATGCAGATAATAATAGTGGCACCACATTTGCAGTGGGACAGCACAGCGGCAGGAAACACATGAATAGAAAAATAGAACAGAACTGCTGTGCTCCTTGGAAAGCGCCACCTATTGATCGTAATAGTCATGGCCGCACTCTACAGGCAGGGCACAAAAGTACTGTCAGTGTTGGGGCTTAGTAAGCTATGCATGGAAGACATTTTTCCCACAATGCAGCACACCAGCGATCTCACGTAGAAACGAGCAGACAGAAATACAGTCGCCCACTAGAAGTAGTAAGGTCGCAGTTGTTAGCATTATTTTATGTCAATATGGATACGTAGACCAAAGTTCAAATAAGTCATAAAGTTGTGGCCACTGTATTGCTCGATGTTGGCTCAGCAACATGTACATGCATGCTTCCACTTACACAGAGCCTTAGAAAGTAATGCAAGTGAAGCATAATTGTGGATGTGGAATAAATAGCTGTGCTCATTAGTGCTCATAGTAAATAAAAGACTATCTGACAAATATTAGGCTTGCACTTGCCATATTACAAGCACATTAAGACACTCTGAAGGTGGCATCTGATGGGGAATTAATGCATTGTTGGGCCATTGTAGGCACTCTGCCTGTGGCCTCGTGCCACAACAGTCCCAACCATGCATTAATTCCCCATTAGATGCCACCCTCATTGTGTCTTAATGCTTACATCTCTTAGCAGTCATGGTAATTAGTGAAAAGTGATATCTATGCTGTCCCATTACCAAAAGAAGATCAAGCCCCAGTAGACTTCTCTCCTTGGAGAAGACACCCTCCAATCCTAACATAGGGTCTAGTATACTTTGAAGTGCCCACCACAGGGACTGCACCTTTGTACATTACCACAATATGAGTAAGAGTGTACCCTTTTGTAGCCCACAATGTGTAGACAGGGGCAAGTCCTGAAGTCCCCATTTGTGGAGCTTCTGAAGTCTATGAAACATGTTCTGCAGAATTTTGTATTGTATGAGGCGGTAACTGTCCACCTTTATGTATTTGTGGTATAAGCTTAGATGTCATTCCACTGCTTCTGCGTGGATGCCCAGTTGAAGTCTTGGGACCAACAGTTAGATGGATTAACATATCTGTGTGGCATAGAGCTTCTAATAGCAGAATATAGTAACAAAATGGCATGTCTTGAGGGGTTAGGTTTGCTAACTCTAGCAAGTTATGCAATGTTGATGGATGCCTTACTGACTTACTCGGAGTTTGGACTAGTATGAGTTGCAATTGCATAAAAGCAAAAATGTCCAGAGCAAACTGTGTCTGCATGTGCTGAAATTCACCCCACTCATCTAAGTGTATTTTAAAAGGCATGTCCTTGTCTCTCCAAGAGTCATAACAGACTATTCTCCCCACTGTCTTAACATTGGGGTTATACCAGATCCATTGTTCCTGAGGGTCTGCTGGAGAAAATTTATGAATTTGACATAGGTGGCTGAATCTAGTAGTAGAGCTCCCTATTGGTGTATAAATCAGCACCACCGTAGGTAGTTTAGCTTTCATGCTATAAAGAAGGGAGTGCAGACATACCCTGTGCTTGAAAGAGGTGTTCATCAGTTTCAAGCCACTGTTGTGTATAATGTGCAGTAGTTGACTCAGAGGGTCAGTACCATTTGAAATATCTTGTCTCTTGGGTTGTGTGAAAATGAACTAAAAAATCTGATAAGGACAGACCCGCCCCCACTTAACCATGTCTGTTGCCATTTTCAAGTAGGCTCTGCATGGCCTTCTCCCCTGCCATAAAAAGGGTAAGGCCACAGTCAATATAGTAAGTGGATACAATAACCTGGGAAAAATCTTCGTCTTGGTCATACTTATATGGCCCCCAAGAGAAAGTGGTAGTCTCCTCCATCTATATAGATCTTACTTAACCACAGAAAATAGATCATGTAGACTGTCATTGATCATTTATGACAATGGCACAGATACATTTATACCAAGAGACCCAATATTTTTATTAGACCATTTTAGACCTAGATGGTTAAGGTCCCACCACTTGATTCTGTAGTTGAGGGGTAGTAGAATAGTTTTCACTATGTTCAGTTTGCAAAAGAAGAGAGCTCCAGTGTCCTCTATTTTCTTTAGGGCAGCTGGAAGGGAAGTGTGAGGATTTTGTACGTGTAGCAGTATGTCAACTGCATAGAGGGATAGTTTATATTAAGAAAAAAGAAAACCACGTGCACTCACTCACGTCCATACTGAATTTGAGAGAAAGATGCCACTAAACACAAGAAGGCTATTTGTGTTCAGTTTAATTTTTCAGATATTGTCCCCATTTTTGCCCTGCAATACCCTGTACTCTCCTCTCCCACCTCCCCCTAAATAGTCATCATACCCCCCCACTCAGTACCCCCTACTCTCCTTTCTGGATAGCTGCTTACTGTCTTTTACCTGACAACCTAGCTGCTACTGTTACCTAAATTATCCCAGTATTAAAACCATCTCTGTTTCCTATTTATAATGTATTTCTGTCTATGTTTACTCACCTAGCTAGATACTCCAAAATCCACAATGTATGTATACTCACCCTTTACGACGTGGAACCTTTGTAAAAGAGTGGTCTCCCACACAGAGGTATTATAATCCAAGATTGAATAAATAAATAAAAAAAATAAATAGATAAAACAGCAACAGCAACAATGCAGGTAAAACATACCTGTTCAGTTAACACACTTGAACATTTCACACCTTCGTGCTATTTCAAGAGGTCAGTAAGATACCAGCAAATTGACCGTAAATAGTAATGTATCTTAGCCGGGCTGCCAGTGCAGCAATTTGATTTCTGCTTGCAACGCCAGCGACCCGGGTTCAGGAATGGACCCGAGGAACTGGAGGGCTGGCCAGGGGAGAAGGATGGAGTACCCTCTGGGCTGTTCTCCTTCTCTGGGGGGAAGGTTGGAGAACTGCCCAGTGCATGAGGACTCCTGGTGGAGGCCAGGAGGAATCGCAAGTGCCGGCATCAGACAGTTGTGGGGGCGGGGTGGACGCAGGATGTCATTGCACATCCCAGCCCCTGGGGATCCAAGAAAAAATCCTTCCTCTCATCCACCATGAATGATGCCTACCCCTGGCTCCGATTAGCTTCCCAGCCAGCTCCTGACTCTAGTCCCATGATTGCGACACTGGGCCCAGGTGCTGCAATCTCACCCTGAGGGGGAAAGCTGGGGGTGTAGCGAGTCACAGCCAGTATGGAAGTGGGGGTCCAAGGGTCTGTAACCAGGCGGATGAGCTGGCAGATGAGGAGAGCAGAAAAAAGAGAATTAAAAAAAAGAATGTATCTTAAAGGACCAGTAATGATATTAGATTACATGTAGTGAGTTTATCAGTGCTCAGCAATCACTGTCACATAATATCTAAGTGCAATACAAAAAGTGATAGTAGTGATAATACAAAAATACATTAAAATCAGAAAGGCTGATCACAAACCATCATAAAACAAAGTAGTACATAATACAGCTCCAGTTACATACAGAGTTAAAGATACCTGCTATATAAATAAGATAACAGAGCTGATAATTAGTGGGCAGAGTATGCACCTCTAAAAAAGCATTCTATTGTTTGGAAGCACCTCAGTAAATGTTGTTACTTTGGAGCCAGTGTGTAGTGTTGATTTTCCTGTGTGCATTAGAGTGTGCTCCTCTACCCAATTGATACACATACTGGCAGCACAAACTTGTGAAATAAGTGGATAGTTGGTATTGTTTATCTCCAAAATTTTATTTCATGAATTTCCATATTTGTATTCATTCTTACCACCAGAGGTTCTAAATATAGACTAAAGAGAAAAGAGGCTAGTGGACAGCCCTGATGGGTGCCATTCTTCAACCAAAAACCAGGCAACAGAACCTTGTTACACTGAGTTTATGCAGAGGTGCCAGTGTAGAGAAACTCAACCTACTTGATGAACTCCATGAATAATTGGTATCTAGCCAACACTTTTAAACAGATATTGCCAGTAGACAAGATAGAAGCTTTCTCCATGTCCAGTGAGACCAGAACCACTGGGGAAGGGGCTTACAATATATAGCAACTTTCTAACATGATCAGAAGAAACTCTTCCCCTCCATAAACCCTACTTGCTCTACCCCAGTCAACTGTAACCACACTGTCTGACATCTCAGACCCAAAGTCTTCATTAGCATTTTTAAATCTATATTCAATAAGAAAATTGGTCTATAGTTTTCTACATAATGCACATCTTTCCCTGCCTTTGCTAAGACTGATATTACGGTTTGTTGCATTGAGTTATCAAGCTCCCCATTTCATAAGCCTCTCTGTATGCTTCCCTGAGGGGGTCTGAGTAGGGCACTTTTCAGGGTTTTATTAAAATTAGTGGACAGACCACCTGGTACTGGAGCCTTATGTAGGCTCATAGAGTCCATGACCACCTCTATTTCCTACAGTGTGAGAGGTTGCTTCAGAGCTTTCTGGGCTTCCTAATCTAACGTTGGCAGCAAAGTCTCCCATAAATAATTGTTTACTTGCTTGTCTGAGGCTGGTCCTTTTACCGTGTTTCATTTCCCCCAAGTGTTCTGCCCCCTCCCCGGACCAACTCTGACCTGGAGTTGCTAATCCTAAAGTCCGGGGGGTGCGGGGTGTTGGGGTCGCAGCCCTCCATAGAAAACACTTGTTGAACGGGCGACACAATACCTGCGTCGGTATTGTGCCGTCACTGTGCGGTAGGTCGGCATTTTCACTGTCAACCTCCCTTGGTGCTTCTGTTACAGAGCTGGTGGTAGAAATCCCTGAATTCTGCCACAGTTTCCCTCGGTACAGTGATGACATTATTCAGGTGAATTTGCTGAAGATGCCTGACCTTTCTGACAGCTTTCTGTGCTGTGAGATGCAAAGTCAGAAACTTACCTGCCTTCTGCCCCTGTGAAATATAGCCCATTTTGGCCTTGAAAAGAGCCATCTCCTCCTGCTCCTTATTTAGTTCATGGTATTGTTCCCTAAGGGTACTGAGCTGTTGTTGTTTGAGCTGGCCTGTGACTGAGGCAGCTAACTGCTGCTCTGTGGCTCTGATCTGAGTCCAAGGTTGTGTAGTCTGGGCTTGTATTTGCCTTTTAATCTTAGAACATAGACAAATAATTTACTCCCATATAGCACATTTAAAAGCACACCACAGGGCATCAATCTTGTCTACTATGCCTTCATTTTCTGAAACAAATTCACTCAGTAAATTCTATTGTCTCATTTTTAAGGATATTGTTATTTAACCTCCACAGCTTATCTATCTGTGTCCCATGATTAATAAAGATCATTAGCTCGACTGGGGCATGGTTGGATATGACCTGAGGTAAAGTTTCGATATGACTCAGCCCTTGAGTTAGCCTCTGATTGATTTGAAAGAAATCTAAGGAGAACTAATGTTGTGAGGGTTAGAGTAAAATGTGTATTCCTTTTCAGCTTGATGCAATATTCTCCAGGAATCAACTAGATTGAGCGAGTCCAGGAATTCCTTTAGCATCATCTGATTTGGGGAAGGACTTGTTCCTGGCCTGCCTGACCTATCAAGATCTGAGTTCATGGGGCATTCCAGTCCATGTTACTATTATAGGAACCTGGAGCTATGTAAGTAATTGTGTCATGACATTTGTGAAAAGCAAGGGTCCTCCATATTAGGACCATGTATATTAGCTAGTACAGTATGAATGCTTCCCTATCTAAGATGTCCCTTTGTATTATACAATGACCTCCTGGATCTGCAAGTTCTTGCTGCAACAAAAAGGGCATCGTCTTCGCTATTAATATTGCTACCCCTGCTCATTTGGAGTGCACTCCAGTACCAAACACCTGTCGCACCCAGGATCTTCTTAAAAATGACAGTTTTGCCATAACTAATTGTGTTTCCTGTAAAAATATCACTGACAGATTATAACTCTTCAAGCTGATAAGTATCTTGGACCTCTTCTCTTGTGCATTAGTCCCGTTAATATTCCAGGCTAGAAATTTGTAAGCCACCTTAGTCAAATTTGGTATTGATGTAGACTGTGATTAAACCCATTTTTTCATGCACTCCCCACTCCCTTGCCAGCTTAGCCAGTGGCTCCTGTGTAGTATCACCGTCTGGCATGTACCTAACACAGACCAGGAATCATGCCCACCATCATAAAGCAAGTGATTCTCCATCCTTTCCCCCACTACCTATCCCATTCCAACCCTACCCCCAAACTAATCCCTCACTCCCTCATCCACTGCCCTTCTAAAATAAACTAAAAAAGCAACATTTACCACCTCCATCTCTGCTGGCCCTCACTATGGTATGATTCAAAGCTCTGAAATAATCTGACCTTCCCAGTCAGAAACCTACCGTTGATGTCTGTCCAGGGTAGAGACTTCAGGAGGCTGTCAATGTCTCAAAAAACCAGAGGGACCACCCAGCATGGCAATCAACATAACTTTCTATACCTAGCATAACCCCAATTGGCACCATGCTTTTAGTTGGGAGCATCACCATCCCAATTTCTAGTATTTGAAAGACATTCTTTCTGACATGTTTAGAACCCCTTCCCATTTGTTCCCCATCATGAATAAAGCAATACTGAATGAACTACAAAATCCCATGAACCCAGAATATATAACCAGTAACCAGAACTATTCAAAATCACGAATACCCCATAACTAGACATGTTACAACCCGTAAGGAAAAATTGACAGTGTTTTCAAAAACCCAGACTGTCACTCTTTCGCTTTAGAGGGGGGACATTGTTTAACCAGGAGTAGCATACTAAGCCAAAGCTTGTTTCCAGATGTGACCTGGGAGCAGAAGGAAGTTAAGTGACTTGCTCAGGATCACACAGTATGCACCTAGGCAGCTGTGGGATTCAAACCCAGGTCTCCAGATCTGTAGCTCATAGCCTTAACCCACTGCACTATACGGCCTCCTTCCAGTTCTGTATAATTATTGCACTTTCTGGAGCCAAACTAAATTACCTGTCCCAACCCAGTATCTCCTCTGGATCTTGGGTGTAGCGCCAGTGCCTTGAGTTAACCAGTCCTGTGATAGAGTGATGGGCATTGGATTATGATAGGATCTACCCATATACAGTTCATTATAAACAGCCACTTGATCTCCTCTAAAGCAATGCAATTCTGCTGCTAGCAGATCCCTGACAAACATCCTTGTTCTTAGCAAAACTGATGGCATCTGCTGCCTGTGGTGGCCATGTTATAATGTTATGCCACCCGCTTCCGTGACTTCTAGAGTTCTGCCAGAAGAGATGGATGCCTTTGCATGTACCACTGTTCCTTAAGTCCTAGATGTAGTCTACAGATTCCAGAAGGCAGAGCTTGAGTACCTTAGGTGAAAGGCAAAAAATTGTGCAAGCTATGACAGGAACTGGGATGTTTGAAAGGGCCTCCTCAAAAGTCCCTTGCGACAGTTGCTCACAGAGAGTGGGTATTGGTGCCAAAACCATCCCTCAGTCTCCTGTTTCTTGCCACAAACCAGGCCAGCAAACTCACATTTTAAAGGAAAAAAATAAGGGAGGAAAGGCAAACAGAAAAATAGCAGCTCCTGCTCCTCCTGTTATCACTTCCAAAACAACATAAGTAGCTGGTTAACTTGTGAAAAAACGTGCATAGTCAGAGGACATGTACCTCATATGGAACACTCCCAGTCCTGCAGCAGAGAATATTAGTGCTCCATACTGTCCTGTGGAGTATGTCCCTTTGGTTTTAGGAAAAGCTTTAGGAGAATCTTGCAGACCTGCTGCTTAGCTGCCGCAGCCAACTCGTAACTATAGAAGCCATGAGGGAGTGTAATAATCAAGCAGGCTGGAAACTGAATTCTGAACCAACATCCCCCAGTGCAACTTCTGATCAATTTCTTTATAGGATTTCTACCTCTCTGCACTGACTGGCTTAGATCATTAAATATATAATATCTGGCATTCTGCCAATGCAAAGCCTGGTGCACTCTGGCAGCTTGTTGTATGGCTACCTTATCTCTAAAACTGAGAAGGCAGAAAATTAGAGCTCTCAGTCTCTCCCCGGTTGTGGCATGGGGTGAAGAGTTCTATAAGCCCTATTCATTGCATATTCTTGGCCATTATTCGGGGGTCTGCCAGCTGCATGAAGAGTTAATTGATGAATTTGATGGCATCGGAGCCCTCTGCCTTCTCAGGGATACCGGCCAGGAGCAAGTTGCTCCTCCTGCTACTGTTTACTTAATAATCTTTTCACTCTTCCAGCTGGACTATCTTCTTAGTCTGATAAGCTCTTCCCCATCCCCCAACCCTCACCTCTTCTCCATCCATTCTGACAGCCAGCTCATCTTCGTAAGATTTCACTGCTTTCACTGCCTCCATTGGGTCAGTTAACATGAGCTTTATTGCAGTGCACTCCACTAGGAAAGTCTCCACCATAGGCTGTTCTTGAAATGGACCCAGAGACTCAGCATGTGGTGAGTCAAGTTTGTGACTTTTGCAGGCCTGCGACCTCTCGCCAGTATCACTGGAGCCTGCAAAATCAAAGGTGGAACTTCAACCAGCAGTTGCTCCATTTTGGTACTTTGAGGTGTCAGCTGATATCTAGCTGCAGTTGTAGATATAATATGAAAGTAGATAGTTTGTTTACAACAGCAGAAATGTAGCATTTTTGGGCAGTCCAACTCAGAACTCACTTGGACACATCTACCACCGTCTGCTCTGCCATGTCACCAGAAGTCCCATCCATCTCCTTGTCTGATACCAGCACTACAGTATCATTAGTTTACAATTGGATTTCAGAGTGCTTCATGTTTATAGGTAACAAATTTACCAAAATGAAAATGAAAAAGGGCTCAGATCGCTCCCTAGATCTTACCTTTAAGAGTCGATCTAGAACTAGATATCCAGCAGTATTTTCTGATTTATTTTTCTACTTGTGATGTAAACCAAGGTAGAATATCAGGGGAAACTCAGTATCTGTCAATCTATGCAAAAGTAAAGAGTGATCAGCTGTTTCAAAGACTATGGACAAGTCCACAAACACAGCACCCACTGTCAGTTGTTTTCCAGTTTGGTACTATTTATAATTTATTGAGCTAGGAGAGCTGTGGCTGTGTATGTATGTACACTATGAATGAATGAATAAATGTACTTTATGTACAGAGTGTATGTGCCATGTCAGTGGCTCAGTAACTAGCACGCTTGCATCTGTGCCTAGAAGATTAGATTGTCATGGGTTCTAGCCCACACCAGCTACTTGTGGTATTACTCATAACTGACACTGTAGTGTGCTACAAAGAGGCGCTGCACAGCTGAGGAGTGGTCCTTTAGGTGAGACATTAAACCAAGGTCCCTTCTGCCCATCTCTGGTCACTGTCCAGTGTCATTGCCAACATTCTGCCATCAATAAAACAGGTCCATGTAACCCACAGCCCAGGATGAACCTGTAAACAATCTATCACAACTTAGTGTAAACTGTAAATAAATAAGCACTTGTCAATGCCGAATATTTGCTTGCTGGTATTAGCATTGGAAGTGCAGCAGTTAGACAGATGCAGAATAGGAATGGCAGTGAAGTACTGAACTTCACGCCAACCCCACCTCCACCCTGCAGAGATGGACAGGCATTGGGGTATGCCTTTGGGTCATTGCCCATAACGCTCGCACCATTTCACCTCACCCTATCCTGCAGACACCGACAAGTGTTGAGGTGTGCCTTGGTGTTCGGCGTTACAGTCACCCCATTCCATAAGGACATACGCTGAAATAGGTGCAGTATAGGAGAATGGAGTGAACTCTGGGGCTGAAGAGTCCAAGGCACACCTCGATGCCTGCCACTGGCTGCAGAGTGGGGGTGGAATTGCATGAACATTACAGCCAGCAATCCACAGGCACACCCCTGATGCCTGTCAGTCTGTATAGGGTGGGATGTTATGGTTTGAAACCCCTAATGCCCTGGGTGTTTGTTGGTATTTGCACTACACATTTTCAACAAGGCTTTATTGCAACCCCCACCTGACGAAAGCATTTGGGGCCTCTGTTCATGAACAGTGGCACTATGATTTTGTTAATCTGTCCTGAATGTTGATTTCTCACAGAGACCATGCCATTCTGCAACAGATGTGTGAAACCATAACTTGGGAAGGATGTGAAAAATGACAGTTGCACCATTCATAAGAGGTGGAAAGAGATGGCAATGTTGGAAATCTGGAGTGAAAATATAAAAAATTCTCAAAGTTACAAGTGTGCGTGAAAACTGCACAATGCATGCTTGTAGCACAATCATTTTTTTGAATTATTTTACCAGATTTTCAACATAGGCATTTTGGGACCTCTGCTCATGAACAGTGTCACTATGATTTTCTTAATCTGTCCCAAACTTTGATTTCCTACAGTGACTGTGCCATTGTGCGTTGGATGTGTGAAACCACATTTCAGGCAGGATATGAAAAATGACAGCTGTACTGTTAATAAGGAGGTGTGCAAAAATAGCAATGTTGAAAATCTGGAGTGAAAATATAAAAAATTCTCAAAGTTACAAGTGTACATGGAAACTGCGCAATGCACGCTCATAACATAGTTATTTTGTGAAATTTTGTCACTAAATTTTCAACATAGGCATTTTGGGACTTCCGCTCACGAACAGTGTCACTGTGATTTTCTTAATCTGTCCCAAACATTGATTTCCCACAGCAACCGTGCTATTGTGCGCCAGATGTGTGAAAACACGTTTCAGGCAGGATGTGAACAATGACAGCTGTACTGTTCATAAGAAGGTATGTAAAAATAGCAATGCAGAAAATCTGGAGTAAAAATCTCAAAAATTCTCAAAGTTACTAGTGTGCGTGTGTACTGCACAATGCATGCTCATAACACAGTCATTTTTTGGAAAATGTTAACCAAATTTGTACCATACGCTTTTTGGGAGCCCACCTCATGAACAGTGGCACTGTTGTTTCATTAATCAATCCCGAAAGGTGATTCTGTGCAGTGACTGTAAAATCACCTTTCAGGACCCAATAACGCCATGACAGTGACTGAATTCATGAGGAGGGGTTCCAAGAACCCCATGTTGAAAATTTGGTACCAGAAGTAATATAAATGGCTGAGATATCCACATAAGTTGAAAAAAAAAACATTTATGCCATTATTCAGTTTACCGGCATTTCTTCAGTTCACGGTCGGCTTTGAAGAGTGCAGACGTGTTCCCAGTCCAACGAAGATTGTTGTGCCTGGCTCTGAAGGTAAGTATGGGGTGAGGAGGGGTGTGGGGAGGTGAGGTGCGCAGAGGGTGGGTGCGCTTTGGGGGAGGGGATCCAATGGTGGGGACCATTTTCTTTATTTCAGGGGAAAAAACAAAAGACATCACAGGAAGGTTTTTTTTGCAGGCTTGATTTGGGCACACTGGGGTGGGCTCCCAGTGTGCCACCTGCTTTTTGGGGAGGAGAGACTTAAGCCAATGGAGATTGGGCCCCCATCAGCAAAGAAAACTTTTTTTGGGGGGCATGATGCTGAGGGGGATTGGGCATCCCCCTCGGCACACAACCTATGGGGGGGCATTATGCTCACAGGGATTGGGCTTCCCATCTACAAATGAATTGGGGTGGGGGCATGCCAACAGGGGGATTGGGCACCCCCATCAGCTTTTATGGGGACTGTGAGCAGACGGCAACAGCCGCCTCTGCCTTGTTTTTGTGAAATGTTGCACCAGGCAAGGCACCACCCTGCAATAACGGGTCACTCCCTCTTTGCAGCGTCTAATTTGTTTCAAGTTGGTGGAAAGCTGGCTGAACTAGTGTCAGCAGCAGCATGCCACTGCATTGGAAAATGAAGGCCAAGGCCAAGAATGCAGTTGTGGAACTGTCCGCCACAGTGCCGCACCTCCAAAACCTGCTTCTCTCCTAAGCTGCCACACAATGTTTGTTGCACGTGAGTGCAAGCAAACATAAAAAATTGAAAATAAAATGTGTTCCTCTATGTGCTGTGTGTATACCATGTATGTACTCTATGCATGTACAGTATGTATGTGTACTGCTTTATTTATACTGTATGCACACAATGCATGTATGTACTGATTGTATGTCATGTATGTACAGTATGTGAATATATATGTATACCATGTATGATGTATGTACTCTGCACTATGTATGTATGTATGTCCTGTATGTATGTGATCTACGCTATGTGTACACCATTTATGTATGTACTCCGTTTATGTATGTATGTATGTATACTATGAATGTATAATAGGTATGTAGTCTACTTACTGTATTTGTGCCCTCTGTAGTATCACATAATGGTCTTGTATCTTTATATATTGCCTCAGGACAGCATTGAAAATGAGTCTCAGTTAAAACACACACACACATGCACATATGCACACACATGCTCATATGTACACTGCCACTTCGCAAATAACATTTAATGTCCATAGAGTTGCTGCTGTGCCCATCACAGACAGAATATGTGGGTGTCTGTCACTGAAAATAGGGTAATTAATTAAAAATATCACATCAGGAATCCAGTTGCTATCCAGGAAGGTTTTCAAAAGGTGTGGGAATACCGAACAGCCCCCCCCCCACAGTGAATCCTCATCAGACTTTAATAAAATGCCACTCTAGCAATAGCTCCACACCAGGACATTAGCTGCTGCCAGGAAGGTCCTCAAGGGGTGGGGCACACACACACACACACACACACACACACACACACACACACTGCCCTTCATCTAGCAAAATCCTCAGTGGGCTACAGTTCAGTGTCACATGGGCACTCAGAGACCCAAGAGGGTCAGCTGGCTGCTACAGCCAGTTGGGCTGCTGCAAGGACTGGTGCCTCACCTATTTACTATAAAGAGCCCTGTTAGCAAGCCAGCCACATAGTACCAATCCACAGCATAAGGACCAAAGCATATGGTGTCTGCTTGTGGGTGTCAGTGCAAAATCCAAAGTTCCAAAGAATTTCCAGCCACACATTCACATTTTTTAAGGTAATTCATTTATTTATTTATTTAGTTTTTGTTGACCGGGTAAGTGCACTAGACAAATCCTGCCTATTTTCAGGCACAACCCGGGGGAGGGGGATACAGATGAATGCCAACTGACCTTGAACCAGATTCAGCTGTTGGTGGTATTTTTAGTGAATGAGGGAAATTTGGCCAGGACACTGGGGAAATTCCCCTACTCTGCTTCCTGTAAAGCAGAGGGGTCCCATTTTCATGTGGGACCAAGATGGTTGCCGCTGGACATGCTGTGGAGGACATGGAGGTGTTGGAGGCAGTGGAGCTGGTCTCTTCTCCTGTCTCTGTTCTGAGAGAGACCCCATCTTCTATGCCTATTGTGCTGCAATCTACTGAATATGGTTCTTCTGTGGCTTTGGATACTTCCCCTGCTGCTGTTGTGGATACTTGTGTGCAGTGTTTGCTTGTGGATCCTTCATTTAATCCTCGAACTGTGCTTACAACGTCTTCTAGTCCTGCTACTATGGATATATGTGAGTCTTCTCCTCCTGTTTCTATGGATTTAGATGTGTTACTTAAAATCGAGGAACAGCGTTATTTCACTGCTAGACAGCGTTTGTTAGCCCTTAAGCCTCAGTCTGGTTTTGTACCTGCTGCTACTGACTCACCGTCTGGGAAAGATTGTTTTACTGTCTCTTCACTGATTCTGACACTTCCGCATTCTTTGCTTGTTGCTACGGACCCTCCTCACTCCCTACCGCCTGTACTGACTGCACCTCTTGCTCAGCTTTCTCCAGAAATTTCTTCTGTACAGGTGCCTGCTTCTGCTCTCCCTGATGCCTTGCACACAACGGACTGGTCTGTTGAGTAGGCCCTGGAAGCGGCTGGGTGGGAGAAGGATCCTACCATTGGGACTTGGCGTTCTGGTTCTTCCCCGATCTGTACTAGGCCACCTGACACTGACAAACTGCTGGCCTCTCCTGTTTTGAAAGACTCTGCTGCTTCTCTTGATCTTTCTTTGCCAACTGAACTTCTTCTGACTCAGAACCCAACTTTGCAATTTGGTCCTGCTTCCTCGACGCCTCAAGAACAACGGACTCTTCGGGACCCTGTGTCTCGTCCAGTTCCTGCTACTTCTACTGCTTCGTCCCCTAAAACTTATGCTGCATGCTTTCAACCCCTGTACATCAAGCTAAAAGACACAACGCTGTTTGGCTGCATTATTTGGGGGGCTTACCTGACTTTCCTGACCGATTTTTTGTTGGTCGCACACTTTTGAAGGATTCTATACAATTTGCTGCTTTTGAGATTCATGCCTTAATTCATGTTTCTTCAGAGTCTCATTTTGATATTAGTTTTAAAACTATCACTGGTTTACAAAAGTTTTGGAGAAAATATCAGGAGCTTAAAACTTCTCCTTTATGGTCACTATTTAATGCCATTCCCTTAACTAAACCTACTCAGAAAACTGTTACTATATTGTTTCGTAATGAAGGTGTCAGTCTTAATGATATTACTGTCTGGTTAAAGCAAAGATGTACTGTCCTTTCTGACCCAGAGGCTATCTTTGATTCTGAGAATATCTGGACAGGTGGGTGGAGAACGAGGGTTATGCTTCGCACTTCAGAGGTTAGAACACAGCATCTCCCGAACAGCTTTATGCTTGGGAAAGACAGGGGAGTTCTTTTTTACCCCGGCCAGCCTAAAGCTTGCTACAGATGTGGCTCTCAGAATCATATCAGTAGTGTCTGTGACAAGATTGAATGCTCTGTTTATGGTAACATTGGCCATGCAGGTTCCCAATGTGTGGATGAACCTCTTTGCGTCCTTTGTGATGGATTGGGGCACACTTTCCAGACTTGTACTTGGGCAGCACACAACTCCCTGACTCTTGCTGATGGGGAAGAACAACATTTGATTATTACTGTTGCACAACGTTCGTTATCTGACACTCTTTCTAGACCTCAACGCTGCTCCTCCCTCACCCTGTTGTACCTGCTGTTGACCCTCTTCTACTTTCACAGACGAACGGTCTGCTCCTGTTTTGAACCACAGACCTTTACTACAGCTCTCCCTCCCCTTCCTCTGATCTTGCTATTTCTACCTCGGAAGAGGTCCCTATTCCTGTCTTGCCTAGTATTTCTGGGTCTTCCATGAACCCCCCCGAACATTTTGTTAGAGTTACGCGAGGATCTAAGAAGGGGACTTCTCCCTATTCTAAGGCCCTGAAATCCTCTATTGTGACTCATATGAATAAATTTGAGGTTTTACTCCACCCTCAGGACAATACGGACTCTGACATGTCCTCTGTTCTTTCCTCCCACCCTGATGTGACTACGGACACTGAAGTACCCATTGATAATATTGGTTCTCAAAAAAGGAAAGCTAAGGCAAAACTGAAACATAGGGAAGGTACCCCTAGGAAGGTAGGCTAAGGTGACTTTTGTGTTTTTGTTTTCACTTTCCCGTTTCATGTCTTCTGCTTTCTCAGTGCATACTGTTAATGTTAACAGTATAAAGAAGCATGCTAAGAGAGATGTAGTTTTTTCCTTTTTATCTGGCTTGACAGCTGGTCTCATCTTTTTGCAAGATGTACGTTTCCATGCTCTTCCAGAAATTTCCAGGGCCACTCGTGCCTGGACCTCTGGGCTCTTTTTGGTCCTTTGGACAGGACTCTTGTTCTGGTTTGGGTATTTTATTTAGTATACCTGATGTTACTGTTGTTAAACTGTTGGATGTCTACCCGGGTCGGCTTCTGTTGTTGGATATTTTGATTTCTTCTGTCCCTTTCCGGATTATTAATATTTACGCCCCTCAATTGAAATCCCACAGAACTGAAATACTGAAACTGATTCAACCCTATTTATACACATCAATGCATGTGATTTTTGGGGTGATTTCAATTGTGGGTTATCCACTAAAGATAAGTCTTTTACTTCAAAGACTACTAAGTTGTTTTGTGACACAATTTTCTGAAACAATTGCTCCATTCCACAGGTTTACAGGATGCATATTTATCTTTTACGGGTCGGCATACTCCTTACTTTTCACAAAGGCCCCTTGCAACCCGTATTGATTTTTTTTTTTTCCCACCTCCAACTTTCTGATGCTGTAATTCAAGTTCTGGAATTTTCGGATCATAATTTATTATCTATTTCTTTAGGCCCTTCCTTGACATCTCGTTTTGGCCCTGGCATTTGGAAACTGAATGCTTCCCTGTTATCTGATTCACGTTGTTAAGTCACTTAACTGAGTATATTCATTATCGAAGACTGTATTTTTTTATATGATGCCCCTGGGATTGGTGGGGATAAAATCTGGACTCTGAACTTTATTTAAAATTTTAGTAAACATCATCATGATTCATTGTATTTCCTTTATCACACTAACAGATGACGACTTCAAAATTACTTACTTTATCTCATGAAACTGGCCATGATTTTTCCACCCAAATAAGTACTCTTAAGGAGCGCATGATGGATTATCACCTTCTGAAGGCTACTTCTGTTCAGCATCAACAGCGTTTTGGGACCTCTGGTACCCATGACACAGTATGTCCATATGCTTCTATTCCGCGAACAGTAGAGAGTAAAACCTTTACTACGCTGTTTGATCACAGTTTCACCGAGCTCACTGATATTTTGGATATCAGGCACCATGTTACCTGTTATACACAAAAACTGTTTGGTCCCATGCCCCCCCCATCTGCATCCATAATGGACTACTTTTCCTTTTTACAACTTCCTGATGTACCTTCTTCTGTTGTAGATATGTTAGATACTGAGATACAAGCACATGAAATTGAAGCAGTAATCAAGTCTTTACGTCCAAGAGTGACACCGGGCCTGGATGATCTCTCCAGTGAGCTGTATAGATTGTTTTCTGCTGACCTGAGTTCTGAATTGGCTACAGTTTATAATTCTATTCTACAGTGCCAACAGCTTCCTTTAGACTTTAACATGGGTTGTTTATTTTACTTACATAAAAAAGGGGATAGAAGATTGCTCTCCAGTTGGAGACCTTTATGCTTCTTAAATAATGATTTTAAAATATTGACCAAAATTTTGGCCCTCAGACTTTCTAAATTGGCCATATATGTGATTTCTACTGCACAATCTTGCAGTGTCCCTGGGAGATGTATTCAGGACCATCTAATTTTACTTAGAGAAATGATTGAATGTGGAAATTCTAATGTTTTACATGGTTTCATATTCTCACTGGACCAACGGCAGGCTTTTGATTCTGTACATCATGATTTTTTATGGTCTACTCTTCGATATTATGAAGTACCTGATTATACCCTGACTAGACTCCGGTTGCTATTTTGGTCTGCAACTGTTGTCCCACTGGTCAATGGATGGAAGGGCCTATGCTTCCTCTACACAGAGGGTTAGACAGGGCTGTCCCCTTAGTCCACTTTTATATGTTTTTTTTGGATCCCTTACTTTGTTCTATTAATTCGGCCCCAACAATTATGCCACTTCCCTCAGCCCCATATTCCGTGTTGGCCCATGCAGACAATATGAGTCTCATGGTGGCTAATGTTGCCTCCGTGCATTCTGCATTATGGCATTGTTCCAAGTTTGGGGCTGTTTCTGGCACGGCCCTTAATTTTGATAAATGTGTAGGCCGTAGATTAGGTTCCCCTTTTGTAGATGAGTCTTCTGTTGACATTAGACTTTGTGATGACCCTATTAAGATTTTGGGCATTTTATACGGTACTGGTCCTTTAGATGTCCTTAACTGGACTCCCAAATTAAATTATGCTCAGACTATGGTTGCACGTTGGAATTCATGGCAGATGAGTAAGAAAAAGAGGATTTACATGATTAAAACCTTTCTGCTTCCCCTTTTTCTCTTTCTGGCTTATATTTTTCCCCCCTTCCCAGCAATTTGAAACCAGATTGCTTAGTTTCTTTTTTCAAGCCTTATGGGGTAGCAGCCTGAACCCCATTAAAAGTCAGATCACCTATCTCCGTATTCGGGATGGAGGCCTAGCTATGGTCCAACCTGTTTTTTTTTCTACTAGTTTTTTCTTGTTTCATAATATTAGACCCCTGCTGGTTAACCAAGATCGAGGTTGGGAACCTTGGTTTCTTGAATCCTGTGGTCCTTGGTTTCATAAATGGGAACTTAATAAATTGATGGTTTTAACACATTCCCCCCAGATTTCTGCTTACGTTAGGGATAGTTTTTTCATTTGAAACACTGGCAGATTACTAGCCATATGCTAATAACTGTCTCCAGAAAATCACTGTATAAGTATTTAGTGGACCGTGTATGTTTTGAGATTGTTGTTTTTCCCAAATGTCCTATGCAACATCTCCCTGCTTTGCTCACTTTACTTCGTAATTCCAGGGTTCCCCAAAAGATGTGGGACTTGCATTGGCTTAGCTCCCATGAACGTATCAACATCAAATGTAACCATAAACACAAATCACTACAGGACAGATTTTATTCCAGACCTGAATGTCAGCAACAAGAAGAAACTATTTCACACCTCTTTTTTCATGTACATTTATTGTTTCTTTTTGGACTCTATTAGCTGCCAGATGGCATGAACCCTTGTTTGCTCTCATTACTTATGACAATTTGATGTATGGTTTTTTCCCCCTCACTTGGTCTCATTGGAATATTAATACGTTAAATTTGATTTTTGTAATAATCAAATGGCATGTGTGGAATGCTCGTTGTCTGTTTAATTTACAGAATCAGGATGTGCCTCTTCTTACCATTATTCGAAGGATCGAACATGATTTGAAGGCAATATATTTTTCAGAGGCAGAGCATTTGCCGTCTGACTCTTTGTTCGAATTATGGACACTATTACCTTGGATAACTGATTCTGATTTTCCTGTCACTTAATTATTTTGTGTTTTATATTTTTCTCTGTATCATTTTCATTTTTCTTTTCTGTTCAGTTGATGTTCAATAAAAACTTCCCCTACTCTTTTCGATAAGTGCCATGGGATCTTTAACATCCACCTGAACTACCACCAGAACAGGCAGATGGGACCTCGGTTTAACGTCTCATAATTAATAGTTTATTACATGGTCAAAAAGGTTCTTGTTCTAGTTTCAATGTTTTGCCACACTGGCTTCACCATTGAAATTGGGCCTGTTCAAATACATATTAAACAATAAATACAGACATGCAGCGTTTATATAGCTTAACATTATTACAAAGATTTTGTGTTAAAAATGGCATGTACTGTATGTTACCCACCACTATAACAGTAGTGTACAAATCTTAAGACTGGTGATAGTTGTAATTTAGTTTTTGTACTATCAAAACAGTGCAGTGTAGCTCACTTTGTATGGTATGTAATACACTCTTACAGCTCCAGTGCATTGTTATCACTCATTGCCTTTTATATACTATTGTCAGTTACTGCAATCGATGTTTCACAATTGTTCTTAACTGACAGGATTCATACTATGTAAACCTGGTGCAGCTTCAGCTTCATATTTATTTCACTTTTATTATAGTATGATCCAATATGCTGTGTGACATGTTTTGTCATACTATTAGAAGCATTTATTTTGAGTAGCCAGGTTAAATATTAATTGTGATATCTTATTGGTTAAGTATTTTGCATTGAAACATTTTTAACATTTAATTATACAATGACAAGAAAATTTACAGGGCTCTGATTGGTCAGTGTGAGCCTGAGACAGTGATGTTATTACACAATAACATCACCGTATTGATTTTTTTGATTGTTCTTTGGATGCCTCTTTCAGAAACAGAGATATATCGCTACACTAAAAATCTACTAAAACCTTTTTTAAATATTTTTTTATTTTGTATAACATCAAGCCATTATATAATTGCAATAAGAGCATCCAAGGTTGTAATGACAGGTATTAACATCACCCTGGTGGGTGGAAGCAATTCTACCACCTCCTCGTGCTTCAACCCACCCCAGGAGTGACGTTATTACACGATAACACACACCTTGTCATGCCTTATTGCTTAAATATCACACTTTAATAATTTATGTCAGTTAAAACACTTTCCAGTTACTTTGAGTTTAAATAATTGAGATAAGTGAGATTTGTGTTGCACTGGGTATTGCTGAATATATCTGAATACATGGCAATATCATAGAAAAGACAAGATCCATGTACTGAAAGTAATTGTGAATTGTAGGTCTGCTAACACTGAATACAATATTCTATGCTGACCCCCATAGAGGCTTCATGGTTCCCAAATCCATCCCTGCAATCAGGAGTCCAGGCTGAATGGCATGTTGTCTCAAAACAGATGGATTTCTTACGTGATTTGCTGTCTGCCTACAGTGGCAATATGACACAGTTGCTCAGCAACATCTGATGTGGGAGGTCTGATGAATGCAGGTCCCAGGCACAGCTAGGTTGCATAATGTCATTTCATATGACCTCATCATATGGTGCATCAGCACGGACCAGGTGTTGACTGGGCCACACCACTTGAAGCCTGTCCCTCCCATTATATAACAGCTGCACTTGTGTGATCAGACGCATATTAGGGAAGACTCTGCTGCCGGTGAAACAGCTTATTCTAAACAGGTAGCATCCTAATGCTGAAATTATGCTGGAGGATTTTCCTGATAAAAACGTTGTTGTAAGCATTGAATTGATTCTTATTTGCCTTTTTTGCTCTGTTTTGTCAACAGTAATGAATATTTGCAAATATAGTGTGAAGAGCAGTAGCCCTTTACAACACAAAGGTAAACAATCATTTGTGAACAGTATTTTTGCACCACTGTGTACCTCATGTAAGGAAAATAGAAAACAAAAACAATTTTTTTTTAAGTATTTAAGGACTTTTCAACCATTTTTTGACCAAATATTTCAGTCGAGATATGCTTTTTTGTATGCATATATTAAAATACTTATCCATTTTATTTTAGGGAATAATGGATTTCATCATGCAACTAAATGGATTGTTTGCAGGACTGACAAATTATGCGGTGCAAATATACTAAGTGACCTGACTTAGATGAATGGATAAATTTGATTTCATCTTTTTTTTTTCCTTGATTTTCAAAACATTGTTTAACAGACACTAGTATGTAAAAGAGGATAGACAATAACAATGTACTGGAGCGATGTGAGTGCATTACATACATATAAAGTGAGCTACAGTTTACTGTTGTGATGGTACAAAAACTAAATTGCAGCTATCAACAGTCTTAAGATTTGTTTATGTTTATGTTTATGTTTATTGTTCTAGGAATTATTACCTTTGAGCCAATGGCTCTTTTACAAAGGTTCCACATCATCAATGTACAAACAAACAAGACATGTTACATAGAATGGATAGCAAATTATAAAGGTTTCAATAAGCCAATATAAAACGGTACATCACAGGAAAAAAAAACAACATTGGAGGAATAGTCAAGGTGGGAAGGGTAGGAGGAAATATGGGGAGGGGAGCAGACTTAGAGTACTTGGAGGTACTCAGATGCCTTTGTCAAGAAAGTAGCAGAAGAGGAGGATGAAAAACAGTAAAAATAGCCATGAGAGAAGAATCATTAGTCAAGGCAGTCACAGGAACTAGATGCTGAGAGGTGAGAGTAAAGCATAGATTTGAAAGCTCCTAGTGATGTGGAGGATGTAATGAGCGAGCTCAGGGCATTGTACCAGCTGGGGGCACGATAGGCAAAAGATCTTTGGCCCTGTGTGGTCCGGCATCTGGGGACCTGGAGAGGCTGGTGTTCTGATCTTCTGGTGGGACGGATGCTGGTATTCGGGCAAAGTAGGTCTTGGATACACGGCGGAGTGCGGCCCAAGATAAATTTTTTTGCCATCAAGCATGTGATGTACCTTATGCGATTTGAGAGTTGTAACCATCCTGTTTCAGTGTAGAGCTCACATGTATGAGTACGTCTTTGCACTTCAGTGAGCAGCCGACAGGCCCTGTTTAGGGTGGTTGTGATGCGCCTTAGTGTGGTGGTAGTGGCAGAGCCATAGATAATTAAGCCATAGTCTATGATTGAGATGACAGAGCTTTCGATAGCAATCCTCAGCGCAGCTTGGGTAAGGAATTGCCAGTTTTGGAACAGGATACCAATGCGCTGGTTCACTGTTTTCACTGTGTTATCAATGTGGGTCGCAAAGGTAAAACCTTGATCAAAGGTGATTTCAAGGTATTTAAATGTTGATACTTGTTCAAGGGTATTTCCTGGTATGTTTTGATAGTAAGTGGAATTTGTCTTTTTCTGTTTTGTGGACTGGAGAAAAGCATGGATTTTGTTTTTGTGTGATTTAGGACCAGCTTGTGATCTAGGAACCACTTTTACCACACATTTAAAACACATTTGTACCTGCGGTTGCAGTGGTGAGTGACATACATGCCATTTTAAACAAAAAAAATTTATAACAATGTTAAGATACTGTATATAAACTGTATGTGTCTGTATGTATTGTTTAATTGAACAATAAACCATGACAGGGTGTGGGTTATGTTGAGATTTACCCAGGGCCAGTCTGGTTTAGCCAAGAGGTCAAACCAGGTCAGCCATGGGTAAATCCAAGCATAACCCAATCCCTGGAGTGGTTTATTGCGATTATACAATGTCATCCTGTGCAGGGTTTCCCCCCAAAAAATTAGGCTGAATGTTTTATTTTTTTATAAATATTATTATCATTGTATAAATATCCTTACTCTGAATAAAATAGTCCGTAAAAGTTGGCCTGCCAGCACAGCAGTTGGAATTCTGCTTGCAAAGCTGATGACCTAGGTTCAGGAATGAACAGAATGGAATTGTCCAGCCGGCATGGGGGAGAAGGATTGAGCATCCTTGGGACTGCTCTCCTTCTCCAGGGGGAGTGGGGAAGTGTGTCCAGCATGGTGCCTTGTTGACCTCTGGCAGAGGCTGGGGGTACTGCGCGGCCAGTGCAAGAACATATGGGGGGTGGACACTGGTCATAACTGCATCTCCCTGTCCTGGGGCATCAGCACATATGCAAAAACTGCTAACCCCAGAATGATACCCCTGCCCTACTGCCATCCTCATTGCCTTAGATGTCCACCCAGGGATGCTCCTCTTCCATGGCCCCATCCCTGAGGGTAAGCCAGGACTAGCCTACAATGACTATTGGGGGGAAGCCCCACCCAGGGGGGTAAGCCTAGGCTTGGGGGGCACGGACGGGTATGTGCTGACCTCCAGTGGAGGATTAGGGGGGCTTGGCACATAAAGAATGTAAAATTTAAAACAAATAATCCGTAAAATTTATGTTGAGTAATTGAACATTTTATTTGTGACAACAACAATAACAACACTGGCAAGCTATATTTTATGCACTTTCAAAACCTTTTATGAGTAGTGAAGTATTAACAGTCTATACACACAGAAGCAACTTGGGCACATACCACCACATTTAAATGCTGACACCATTATAAAGTTTAAAAAGAAAAATGTATTTACATGATTAAAAGGCACCCACATGCTGTGTTTCAGGTCACTTACTTGATCCTTTCTCAAAGGCTGGAACTGATAAAATGCAGATGTAATTTATAGTCACATGCCAATAGTATCACAGTGACATCATCATTTAATTAACCTATCAAGACCAAAAACTGGAACACACATAATCTAAAAGAACAGAGACACAGTGCATCAAAAACTTAGTACATTCAAAATACATCAGGGAGCTACATCATGTAGCATATATATAAATATATAAAAACCCCAAAGTTAAATTACGTATTTCATCATATTACTAAAATACAATACAAGAAGGAGAAAAAAAGTGGAAAGAACAAAGAGCGGGGGGGAAGGGGATTTATTATCTAAAGGGAAAAACCTCATCAAGTTAACATAGCTATTTTCTCTCTTCAAGATAAGATTTGATTGGTGGTCCGGTGGCACTGAGGATTGAACTGCTGGATGCCACACCTTGCGCCACACTGGCGACCTGGGTTTGGGAACGAGCCCGGAGCACTGGGGATCAGCAGGGGAGAGAGAGAGAGAGAGAGAGAGGATCGAGCATCCAGAGGACTGCTCTCCTCTCTCGGGGAGGGATCCAGGGATAGCCTGGCGCAGCAGCAGCCACCGGTGGAGACTACCGGCACTGCGACACACAGAGGCTTGGAAAATAGAGAAGATGTAGGTGGCTGTCTTATGGACGTGAGTGGGAGCACCCATGTCATGGGCTGAACAGCACTGCACGTCCCACATCTGGGGTGTAACTAGGGGAAGAAAACACCCCTCCCGTCGGATAGGCGATGGCTCCTCCAGTGTCAACGCCACCACACAACCAACGCTGGTTCCTCACCACTGCCCAGTGTACCTCCCTGGGGGTTGTAGCCACTCCCATGCCTCCTGGGGGGGGGGGTCGTAGCTAACTTGAAGACGGTGGAGAACACAGCGGTGGGTAGAGAGTTCATGGCGAGAGAGGCAGCCTGAGAGAGTTCCAGCTGGGAAGGCAAGAAAAAAGAGTTGGAAAAAAAAAAAAGATAAGATTTGATTTCAAAACTCATACTGAGACCTGGGTATTTAGTCATCTTTAAATTAATAATCCAAACAGTCTCTCGTTTTAATACCGGATTGTTATAATTTCCACCTCTTGGATTAGAAGTCACTTTGTCTATTGCCATATAGGTAAAGTTGTGTACCTGCTCATCTTTGCTATTCATAATATGCACCTTATGCTACTGCCCAACAGAATTTGACTGTGACACTGCGGACAACGGTGATGCTGAGGACAGCAAGAGAACAGTTGGAGGATCAGTCTCAGGGAGCTGTGGAACCTCAGGTGTAGCAGATTGAGGACTGGTAACAGTATGTAAGTTTCCTTGGGTCACACTGGCACTTCCCAGTTCTACTGATTCTAGCGACCAAAATATTTCATCAATTTCTGCAGAATCTATTAGCTTGAATGTGGATTCCATTATTGCTTTGAATTTTCGGTTTTGACTAGTCAGGTTTTACCGGTGGTTCAGGATGGCGGTCGTCCTGATTGAAAAAGGGGTCAGGTGGATTTTGATTATTGGGGATGCATGAGACTGTGGCTGGCTGGCACCTCTTATATTGGTGATTGTAGGATTTACACCACTTCGGAGGTGCCAGCCAGCTGATCAGAATGCATGGTTTTGTCTTTATTTTGGTGCCCATTGTATAGTATGTATTATACAATGTGGTAAATTGAGTCAGGCAAATGCTGCATCCTCATTGGTTGGCTGATACCTTTCCCAGCATTGTATATCCTCCAGTGTACCCACTGGAAAAGGTACCAGTCAGCCTTTTGACCAAAATCAATATGACCCCCAAAACTACTCCAAAACATCGCCATCTTACTTTGCCACTAAACGAGCTACTCGGGACCCCCTGCTGCACTGAAAATAAACTTACTCAATCACAATACCAGCTTCGGCCTAAACAAGATATTTCCCAACTGTTCCTCGTAACTTTGTGTACCTGACTCACCTCACCTCACTGAAGTTTTTTTTTTCCTCAGTAGCACATGCCCCCATCCACACATTCACAATAACGACTTAGACAAGAGCCGTGAGAAAGAGGGGTCATGACTGCTGGCGAGCACAGAGTCTCTGAACTGCTTCTATTACTACTGCATGGACGGCCAGAAAAGACTCTCCAAGTGGCTCAAATTAGTACAGCAAACACCAGTGACACAACCGGAGCAGGACTCTGTGATTCTGAAGTCAGGTGGTGCAAGCACGTCACAGAAACAGAGCCCCCATCCATGAAAATACAGTTCCATACTACTCAGGCTCCACAGCGGACTATTTAACATACTGAGGAAGTATATTTTAACAAAAATCAATCACAAATCTATCTAAATTAAAGTTTCTCTTTAACATGTATAAAACAAATAAATCTAAACATTGTATAATAGTAATTTATCCCTCTAGGGTATGGGTATACTGGAGGGCTTAACACGACTGGTGTGGTTCAGTCACTTGGCTGCGCCTCGTGAGCGAACCACACCAACTATGAAAAATTCTCCAGTATACCCCTACACTGGAGGGATAAATTGCTTAGTTATAACATGGGTTACCTATTGGTGTAAAAGTGATTGGACAAGATATGTCAGGTGGCAGTAGATTAAATTCCTTATTCAATCCATGATCTACCTGCCGGATCCTGTTCCTCACATTAGAGTAGGGCTTGTCACACTGTGGAGGGATCTGCACAGCTTGCTTTGCTGATTTTTTTGAGCAGCCATTTGTTTTGCACTTGTTAGCAAGGAGAACACAGTGTGCAACCCATGGGAAAATGGATATACATTTTTCGTTATTTGGGAGTTTGACCATTGAGGACTGATTGCAGCAGAGGTTTCCAAACAGTGAAGCCATTTTCTGAGATGTTAAAAAAATCAAAATGTCAGACTCAGAGGCAAGTTCTGTGACAGGTCCTGCTGCATATATTGATCCCCCCCACACAGAAAACCACCCACCAAGCAGCGAAGTCACGGCAGATGCCATATCATCTCAGCTGCCTCTTACTTTTTTGTCCCGGTGGTCAAAAATGGAAAGAGCAGTACCAGAATTGGGATGAGTCATTTCCACAGTCCCACAGTCTGTCCACAGCATTGTCCTGTAACCCTGTCAGCAGCAATAGTACAGCAGCATACAGCTGTACCATCTGAACATGTAGGATCCCTCCTCCCCCCTTGGCACAGAAGTCACGGCAACCACTGTTACATGCCACTAATGTGCTGTTCCAGTCAAGTCATCCCTGTCAGCTATTGGCGTGAGCCACAGAACTATCAGCAGGCAATGGAGAGAAGTTGCTGTAATGGTGTTGTTCCTTTACTGGAATGCAAAGAGCAACACTGGCTGCAGACTGACACAGGCACTGTCTGTGCTGCTATTTATTAGGGATGGGAGAACTCGGTGAAGTTCTGACCGTTATTAAATAAGAACTGGAACTCGTTGACATCCTGATTTATCCTGATTAGTTCTTATTTAGTGACCAATATTTGAAATAATGTGAAAAAATGCATAAAAGTGGCCAACGTCACTCAGATTTGACACAGAGGCCCAAAGGAAATAATTTCATGGATTATTTGTATAAAAATGAAAGTAAAACTGCTAAATAAAAAAGCAGTCTGTCACTACTAGCCTCTTCATGGCTGGCCTATAATGGTGACATACCATGCTTGGGTCTGTGACATGAGTGTGCTGGGAGAGAGGGGGGGAGAGAGAGAGACAGACAGACAGATGCAAATACCTTCAGTATATCATAGCACCACCAAGCACTGCAGGCACTGCCAGGCAGCTAAGATTTATTTTTCTATTAATGGTGCCATGTGGGTGATATTTTGATGTATGTTTCAGTCAGAGCCGAATAAGCCAAAGAAATGGATATGAATGATTAAATGATCTGCACCAAGAGAGCCCACGCACCCTACCCATGTGACTGATGCAACTGCTTTGCATACCCCAGTGCACTGTGGTATATGGTACACTACCTGGTCCAAGAGGTGGTAATCTTTTCTAGTACTACAACTACTTCTACTGAATCTGATCAACATGCTGAGGAATGGATGTTGAATCCTTAGAGAAGAAAAACGAAAGACATATTGATCACCACACAGGCAGGCAGCCAGTTACACATCGCATCGGTCAAGTGCAGTGCAGTCATAAAAATGTTTTCCACTGCCACCTGAAGACCTGCTACAACTCACAGTCAGATTATATCCTGGGCCACCACAGCCAATAGCACAGGGCAGGTGCATTAACTTGCATGTCGTTTGTACAGTATTTTTTTTAATATATGAAATCGTGATTGAACGTAGGTGATGATGTGATTGAGCGTAGGTGATGATGATCATTATTCATGATTGGATTGTACACACAGCTGCACTAAAGCCAGGGAAAAAAAAATATTTGGGATTTCTGGGATATCACATTTACTGGGGGCCATCCTGCAGTCTCTTTCCCTCTCCCCTTTTTACGTCACAAAGATTTATTTTGCCATCCTACTGCCAGGAAAAAAAAATTCATTTGGATTTTCTGTAACTGTAATCTCTGGGCCACCAGTACTCTCTCCTTTGGACCTGGAATGGCACAAGTCAGATTTTGCCAGGCTGCACCTTTTGTACATACACACCTACTGTCTGAGGCCAAGAAAAAGTTTCATTTGGGATTTTCTTTTTTTTAGCATAGAATAATTTTTATTATTGTAAAAGATCTGTTCCACTTACATGCACACATTACAGAATACATGTATATAACAATATTGCCATCCTATGGTACCACCATTTACATGCAGAATGTGTACAAAAGTAGGGTTCCAACAGATGATAAAGATTAATAAGAAACAAACATTCACCATATCTATAACCAACATCAATACAAACCAGATTAAAATTCCATATTTCTTAGGCACATAAAAAAGCCCAGATAGTAAAGAACAGATTATATTTAATAGATACCAGGGTGAGGATACTAGTCTGTTATAGGCAGCACCAAGCAATGCAGATCCTAGATGTCATAGCTCTGCTAGCCCGTGCCTAGAATTATTCACTCCGAAGTCAGTCAGTTTTTAGAGGGGAAGAGGTAGATTTCCCGGCTGGGGTAGTGGTGCTTTACAGAGTGATGAGTTTAGATATGCTCCCCATTGTTTATAATATAATGTCAGCTGTCCCTTACTAGTGTAACCCCCCTACAAATGGGGGTTCCCAAAAGTCTTCCAGGAGCTTGTCTGAATGCTCAAAGTATGGGCGGTGTTCGGCCATTAAGCTGTTTAAATGTAGTTTCCAGTGAGTGCTATTTGAGCCTCCACGTACTGTCTCTTTAACAGTTGTCTGCTTGCAGACTTAATTAGTTTGTATGGGGGAACTGTGTATTTAATGCTCGAATCCCGACCGAGCTGCTGTCAATTCACTCCGTTTCTGCCGTTCCTACATGTGCAGAGGGAGCCTTGTTGAAAGATATAACTATTTGCCAGAAATCATTTGAAGTGACTGAGAAAATGTAGTTTGTCTAACCTGTCTTCATTTCAGCACAAACTGTTTCAGTGTAGCTCTTTCATTTTGTTCCTGAACTGCTGAAATGGACCAATCAATGGGGAGGAGTTCCTTAAAATGGAGCCTGTGGACAGATCGGAACTTAGACTCTCAATTTTGAGCCAGCCACAAGGGGATTGTATGGGCAGTGACTCTGGGAAATGTAGTTTTGACCTTGGCACCTTTTTTCACCAACAGAGGGAGTCTCATTGTGAGTGACAGCTGAACCAGCCAACAAAATGGTGTGGAGCTAAAGGAAATGCCCTGCTCTGTGACTGGAAAGATCAGATCAGTTGTGACAATGAAGAGAGAGGGAGCTCTGTGCTTCTGCGGTGTATAGTTTCACACGGGAAGCACATGTGAGGCCCTGAGGTTCGACCTGCAGCTGTTGTAAGTGCCAGTTTGGACTGAATTCGATTTGTGAGGAGAAAGAAGGAAGTCTGAAGAGTGGAAACCAGGCTCACCCTGTAGAAGACTGGAGAAATTGCTGAATCGCGCTTGGTCTGTCAGGAACTGAAGCTACTGTGTGTGCTCCCAGGTATTTTGCAGTAATTGCGATCAGGATCTAGGAGCAGCCTGCCTGGTATAGTACTTTCCTTTTACATATGAATGTGCATAGTACTTGTAGGGAATCGCTATTTACAATCCCCTGTGCTGTGTGCTGTGTGTTGAAGCTGGAAGCAAACCCCAGCTTGTCTCGGACTAAATCTGTTTGCTATCTACTGCAGTGGGGTCCAGTCACAAGGACCTTGTCTCCATGCCCTGTTGTTCTGGCAACCCAGAAGAACATCCACCATCTGGTTCTCAGCTTGGGTATTGTGAGTACAAATCAGGGTATTCTCCTGCAGCCTGTTTTCAATTACAAGTGTGTCATCTAATTATTGTTGTTTCACTTCTTCATGGACTGAGCCATCCGGCTCCAGATTACAATTGGGTGTTGTGCATATGTTTTCTTCTACAGGGCCCTGTCCATCTGCACCTGCCGGCCAACCCCATGCATTTGACCTGGCTAGCCCCCTCCCCAAACTTGGTACCCAGAGTGTGACTTTTCAGACCCTGTATATGTGCACAGTACTGTGATTTAATTCTGCCAATTAACCTGATTGCCCCCTCCCGTGTTACTGTCCCCTAAATAAATCAGATTTGTTGTTGTTATACTATATACTGTCTGTGGTGTTGGTACTTATGGAAACAGTATTGTATTTTGCTGTGTATATTGTTTAACCTTATTTTACAGGGGCTCCTCAGAGACATGCTGCAGAATCAGTCTCGAGGGTAAGTTTTACTTTATGAGTGAACAGAGTGTATATGTGGGGTATTGGGGCTGTAACTCCTGTTTACTGTGTGAGCCTCTAGAGGGAATAAAAGGGGGTCTCAGTATTCCAGAGGGCTGTGACCAAGCTAGTCTAACCACTACAAACCCTGACCTCTAGGTGGAGGCACCCGCCATAGAACCTAGGCCCCTCAACCTGTCAGTTGTCAAGCAGGCAGGTGTAGTAGCCCTTGGGACAGTGCCACCTGGGGGTTACACTAGCATATGTGAGCCTTTCAAAAGTAGCGAGACACACCAAGGCAGACTGCCAGACCGCAGCGGTTGGGGGGAGGGGTTGCTTCCAATACATCAAGAGGAGTCTCTTAGCCTCCAATAATGCTAACAGGGTCCAATGCCTGTGTTGAGGCTCAAGCTGCTGCAGGGGTTTATTGTCCCCTAAGAGCAGCATGGGATCACTAAGGTCCATTGGTTGCCCTAATACCCCAGAACAGTCCATCGCCACTGCAGACCAGAAAGGAGCTAACATCAGACATTCCCAAAGGATGTGTAGGATAGTTGCTGGACAGCATTGGTATTTCCAGCAGGCCGCGTTTGAGAGAATACCCCATTTATGTAGGATGGCCGGAGTGCGATACCACTGTAGGAGGATTTTGAGTTGAACTGGTTGACTCTTAGCCTCTTTATATGTCGTGTGTGCCAGGCGGAGATACCGAGACCAGGTCTGAGGTGTAATGGAACCTTGCAGTTCCTGGCTCCCTGCCATCCTACAGGGTGCTGTGTGGTCTGGCTGTGCTTTTCGCCATGTGTTATAAAATTTACCGACTAAACCTCGGAAGGAGGTCTTCAAATGCAGTGTGGATAACCAAAGCCATTTCTGATCTACAGTGTATGTTCCATAAAGGGATTGCATCACATTACGCAGCTGTAGGTATTTCCAAAAGTCTTGGATCGGGAGCGAATAGTGACTCTTGAACTGTTCGAATGACATAAGTGTGTTAGAACCAGGTAAATACATGTCTTGAACTATATGTATCCCTTTTTTATCCCAAGTAGACCAATAAATTGGTTTGTGATCCACTTGTAGGAGCTGTTATGCCACAATGCCAGATATCTAAGGGGTATCGTACACTCTTGCTTCTTGGTCTTGGTAGCTACCAACAGCCGAAACCAAGCTTTCCTAGTTTCTGCCATTACAGGCATGAGCCTATTAGGGGGTAATGGTACCCTTGTCAGAAATAAGCTGAGGGGGATCCCATGTGCCAGCTGGGTTTCCGGTTGTACCCATAGAGCTGGTGGGGAAGAAGTGGGAACAAACCATCTAGTGGCTTGAGCTGAAAGAAAGGACCATTGGTAGCCCTGTAGCCATGGAAGTCCAAGGCCACCTCTAGTCCAATGCGCTCTCAATTTGCATGGCTTCTTACCCTCCCAGAGGTATCACGTGATTAGCTGTTCTAGAGTGTGAAAAATCTTATCTGATAGAGGGATGGGCAAATTATTGAAGAGGTACATGACCCTGGGAATGAAAAGCATACGAATCGCAGCCACTTTGCCTAGGAGAGATAGGTTTAGATGACGTCATCTGGATATTTCAGTCGATAGTTGAGCTATAAGGGGGGGAAATTTTCTAGATTCAATCTGCTTCCAGTCAAATGGTATTTGTATCTCCAAGTAGGATAAGTTATTGGGAGCCCAAGCCAAACTGAGGCCACATATACAGTCCTCAGAACAGGCCACATTTAGGGGTGTGACTTGGGTTTTACTGGTGTTGATACGCAATCCTGATAACTAGGCATAGGTGTCTAAAATCTTTAAGACTGGGGGGAGGGCTTCCCGAGAACACGTACGTGTAAGAAGTAGGTCGTCTGCGTACGCTGCAGCAAGGTAGGAGTAGGAGCACTCTCCCATCTGTATACCTTCAACCTCTCTGGTGTGGTGTAGCTTTCATATAAGGGGATATAATGCCACCAGAAATAATAATGAGGAAAGTGGGCATCCTTGCCGTGTGCCCAGATGTAAAGGGAACAGCGTGGAAACATCTTTGTTCGTTAAAATTCTGGCCAGGGATTGGTTATAGAGCACTCTAATCCATTGTCTGAAATAAGGGCCAAAATCATACTTTGTTAGAACTGCATGCAAATATGGCCATTCGACCGAGTCAAAAGCTTTTGAAAAGTCTACAGCCATGGCTGCCATAGGAGTGGGTGAATGCACGGCCACCCATTTCAAATTAAGGACCAGCCTGATGTTATCTGCTGTAGCCTTCTCTTTTGTAAATCCGACCTGGGATGGGTGTACTATAGAGGGTAGCACATCCACCAATCGGTTTGCAAGCATCTTGGCCGCTATCTTATTATCCACAGAGATAAGGGAGATAGAGCGAAAATTAGCGCAGATTAGGGGATCATCCAATTTTTTAGGGAGCACTGTAACCAGCACTTCTCTCATAGTGGGCGGCCACACACCAGTTCTGTGCATTTCCTGGAGAACTGTCAGTAATGGAGCACTGATTTCAGTGCTCAGAAGCTAATACAGCTCTGTGGTCATACCGTCTGGTCCAAGGGACTTACCCTTAGCCAGTTGCAAAAAATCTAACTTCAATTCCGTCTCAGTGAAGGGTTTGTCCAATGCAGCCTTCATGGACTCTGTCACTTGAGGAGTGTTGGCTGTGTCAACAAAGTCCTCCACCTGCCCCTCTAGCCATGTTTGTTCTAAGGATGAATGTGACTGATATAGTTCCTGGTAATACTTCTTCATACACTCATTGAATTTTTCCAGACTGGTAACTATGTCCCCTATGTCGTTCTTTAGGGTGTGGATACGTGAAGCCACTTGCTGCTTCTTTAGCTGAAAGGCCAACAGTTTGCCTTCCTTATTTACCCTTTTCCCAGTGTGAATGTTTAGTTCTCGTCATCAGACATTCTGCCTGTTGCTGAAGCATTGAATTTATGCAATATTTTAGGCCTACTATTTCACGAAGTGCCATCTGATCTGGGCGCCCTGTAGTGGAAATCTTAAATTTAGCTTCTAGGGTGGACAGTTCAGTCTGGAGGCAGGTGAGCTCAGCCTTCCTTGTCTTATTTTATGGACTGTAAAGGCTAGCATATGGCCCCGTATAACCACTTTGAAGGCTTCCCATCTCATTGCTGCAGAGGTGTCTGCAGTCTTGTTATTGGAAAAGTACTCTTGGGCTGCTGTTTTAACCATATCCTGAAAGAGTGGATCCCATATTAACAATGGATTACATCGCCACCTGGTACCTGATCCTCTTTGTCCTTTCAGTACAAGAACACAGGAAACTGGGGCATGATCCGAGATAATAATATTGTCTATTTGTGAGTTCACAATATTTTGAGCTGCAGAGGGGTTAGCCAGCCAGAAGTCTATTCTGCTGTATGTTGAGGCACTGTAGAGAAGAAGGAGTAGTCCCTTCCCGATGGGTGATCTTTCCTCCATATGTCTACCATGCCCCATTCCTTCATCATATCCTGCAATTTCAGCAGTGCTTTAGGATGCGAGTTAGGGGTAGGCTTGGATTTGTCCACAAAAATATCTAGGGTTAAATTGAAATCCCCCCCATCATAATAGGCACGTTGGTGTAATCTGCAGAAAGTGTTTCAATGGCTTGATTAAGGTCTAGAAAGTAATCTGGGGTGTCATTATTAGGACCATAGACGTTGGCCAGCACCACTTTCCCCCCAGGGTAGGAGAATCTGGCCACTAGCCATCGGCCCTGAGTGTCGGTAATTACCTTGTCCTCCGTCCATGGGCACGATTTCCGAACCAGTGTCGCTACCTCTTTAGATTTATTTTTTGCTGAACTGGCTAATACCGATCCTACCCATGATTTTTTAAGCCATCCTACAGTTCTTGCAGTGAGGTGCATCTCTTGAATAAGTGCAATATCTGCCTGCAAAGAGTGTAGGTGTTTAAGAACCATTGTGTGCTTAGTGGGGGTGATTAAGGCCCTTCACATTCCAGGATATAAATTTGATCCCCCCGTTATGCTGTGACATCTTACTTTCTACTACCAAAACAGAATCCGGTACTCATCCTCACACTCCAGAGATTAGAAGTTGAACTGTTGGGAGAGAGAGAAGTAGGAGGTATTGAAAGAGAAGAAGTATGGTAAAACAACTAGGAGAGTATAGATAACAAGTAGATCCTGGCAATAAAATGAGTTAAACAGAAAAGTTATAACAATAAACCCACAGACTGTATAGTCTACAACTGTTATTACTAAACCAAGAGTTCTTTCTCAAACGAATGAACCTCAACAATGTATACCAACAAACACGTATACTATAAAATGCAAAGAGAAAGCAGTAATATTTGATTCAGCAATTAGCTAAAGGTAATGTGGTGTATACATGAGGGCACTATCCGCATAGCCATGCACACCAATTACTTATACTGGGGTGTTGAGAAATCTGCCTGATAAACTCTTCAGGACTCTGTCCCCAGCTTGCCATATCCTTTATAAGCTACCTTCCCCCCATTTAGAATAGGGCGGGCATCCAGGGAGATTCTCAGGGGAATGGCATGGAGATAAGGAAGGACACTAGGTGTATAGGTGGTTAGTAGTTGGGGAAAATCAAAGTGAGGGAGGGGCAGGTACCCCCTATCATCCAGGGCTTGTACTAGCCTCCTATATAGAAGACAGGCATTGGCAGGATGCACCTTACAACCCTGCCATGAGCCTATCTCCAGGACATCTGGTTCTATTATACACAGGCAACCCGAGGTATCCCTGATTAACTATATTGAGGTTAGTCCTCTGTACAGCCCTTGGGTGATAACTCCTCTCTTTTCTACACATATAAAATAAAACTGTCATGTCCTATTCTAAGTGTTCACAAACCAGGATTCAGTCTGGTGGTTCATTTTCCCTCAAGTGGGAGGTAGAGGCATTGATGCACTGTGGATCTCCGGAAACTGTCCCTGCATAGGATCGAAGTCCTGGCTTAGTTATCAATGTCCCAGAAGTGTGATTCTCATCTGTGTCTGATGCTATGTCTGCCCAGGATTGCCCATCTATGACTTCCATGATGAGATTGTCCAGTATATCCTCACTGTTGGGTGAAAAGTCGTCTTCCTTAGTCAGCTTAGCAGGTGGTGCTGTATCGGGGTCTTCAGAAACAGACTCTGGATTGCTTCTGGAGTGCAAGCGTGCTCGGACCACCTGGCCAGTCCCCTGCTGTTGTCTGGTTGCTAGATTTGCCATCCCTGGCCTTTGCTGACCAGATGAGTGCTTAGCTGCTCCTTCAGTAGATGCTGATAGTCGAGGTGACCTGGGGGAGGCATTTAACCGTGGCACAATCTGGTCGCAATCATGGTCCCTATGATCTCTGCTCCCTGGAGTTTTGTTTCCCCTAATGTACTTGCCCGGCCCCGGACTCCAAAGCTGCCTGGGAGATGTTCTCAATGGTATTCTCGGCCAAGATTTAGTGATCCATGTTTCAATTTCTCTGGGTGTCTCTGCAGTGATGTCCCTGCCTTCATGAGGAACATGCAGGTGAGTGAGATTCCAAAATCCATATTGGAAGCTGTGCTGAGCCAAAAATGTTTTAATCTGGATAAAGGATTTTCTGCGGGCTGCCACTTCTGCTGAAAAGTCTCTATAGAAGGCTATTTTGGCTCTGTGCCACACAATTTCTCCTCTGTCCCTGGCTGCTCTTAGCACTCTTTCTTTAGTTGAGAATCCTAGGAGGTATGGTAACACAGGGCGTGGTGTAGAGTTAGTGAGTCGAGGGCCTCCCAGGATATGATGTGCCCTTTCTACTTCCACTGGGCCATGCCATCGATCTAACAACATTATAGGAATTACTTCGTTGAGAAAATGTTCCATATTCTAGCCCTCAGATCCCTCTGGTATGCTGAGAATCCGGATATTGTTTCGCCTCCCCCTATTTTTCTGATCCTCCGCTCTTCTCCAGAGCATTGCAAGTTTATTGTCCTGTTCTTGTAAATGCCATAGGATAGCTGTGTGGCCTGTTTCGAGATCCTCCATTTTTTGCTCTACAACATTTAGTTTATCACTCAGGACGTGCACCTCGGTTACTGTATTTGCCGACATATTCGAGATATTGTTGACTCTTACTAGTAGTGTCTCTAATAAGGTGGTGATATGTTGTAGAGAGGTGCCAATGTCTATCTGTGTGGAAGAGGGTGCCAGGGGCAGAGTCACAGGCTTAGATGCAAGATGTCTGCTGGATGCCATGCCTTAGGCTGTGTCAGTATATCCAGTTGGTGCCGATAGTGGGAGTCAATGGTCGGGTCGTATGCACGGTTGCTACTTGCCTCGGGTAATATGCATAAGACCTGGTGCCGCTCTCAACGAGTCAGTGGCAGGGGAAGTCCATTAAGGCTTTTTGGTAGCTGCACAGCCTTTGCTCGAGAGTGCTCTGGAGCCTGTGAGACCAACTCAGAAGCCTGTGTTCCTGGAGTCTGAAATCCAATAAAACCACTTTAAAACTGGTGTTTTACATCCCGTTATTGTCCCTCCATGCCTGATTCGTTTAGTATGCCTCTGGATGGTGGCTACTATCGATGGATTGACTTAGCTGGAGACGGAGTGAGCGAGTTAGGCAGCCGTCTTTCTTGGCATCCAAGCCACGCCCCCTCATTTGGCATTTTCTGTAACTGTAATCTCTGGGACCCCCACCCCCAGTACTCTGGATCTGGAATAGCACAAGTCAGATTTTGCCAGCTGCCATCCTACCCTTTTGTACATACTGTTACTAATGTCTGAGGCCGAGAAAAAGTTTCATTTGGGATTTTCTGTAACTATAATCATTCATGCCCCCCCTCCGTACTCCCAATGCTCCCTCCTGTCATCAACAGACCAACTTCATACACCCCACATCCTCCACGATCAGGAATTTCCCTCCCTTCCCTAAATTTAGTGCTTTTGCTTTTTAGTTTTGGTGCTTCTAGTATCCAGTCTCTCTCTTCTGCTGCTTCATCAGTAGCTCCTCCACGCAGCTCAGCGATCCTCCTCCTTCTGTGCCACGTGGAGGACTCACCAGCCTTATATAACAGTGAGTGCATCACATGACCTTCTGTTGCCTGATTGGATGCCAACAGCTGCCTGTATGTTCCGATGGCATCCCCCAGGCAACAGGAAAAAAAATGGAGAAACGGCAACTCCATGGGTCCGGAACCGGACTTCTACCATGAAGTCCATATTTATCTGGGTCTGTGCATTGCAGGTTCAATCCGCAGATCCGTATCTCCCATGGAACAGTCCACCCACCCCTACTGATTATGCAGAACATTAACAAACAGGAGCATGCCCTCCACAATGAATGACTGCAGCACTGTACCCTCATCTGGAACTTGCTGTAATGGCATTGTTCCTTTACCAGCATGCAGAGTGACACTGGCTGTAGACTGACACAGACACCGTCTGTACTGCTGATTATGCACAACATTAACAAACAGGAGTGTGCCCTCCACAATGTATGACTGCAGCACTGTAACCTCATCTGGTAGGAATCCTACATATCCTGTATTCACGGCTTCGACAAACTATGCACGATGCAGGAACTGTTCATGATGTTATCAGTTTAATCCACAGTTATCAGCTGTACCACCCGCAATGAGTATCAGGCTTGCACAGCTTCATATAAATGCAGTGTACAGTGCTGTGGCTTCCATATAAAACATGGTGCCTTGTAATGAATGAGAAATACCACCGAAATGTGTGAGCTGAGATTCTGACAGTTGTACATACATAAAAACAAACAGAATACATGTTTTCCAAGGGACAACTTTCCAAGGCAGAAGGATAACATCCCTTTTTTACCTTTGAAACAGGGAAGCAAATGGTTTTGGGGGTTGTACTGTAAATTTAATGTAACCCATGTTATAAGCACAATAACCCACTCCAGGGTGTGGAGTTATAGGCATTTAATCCACGCCTGGGGAACTGTAAAGACACTTGGTCTGCGGCCTCGTGCCACACAATGCACCCCAGGTGTGGAGTAAATGCCTATAATCCCACACCCTGTCATGAGTTATTGCTCACTTATTAATTTTTTGGACAGGCCCAAATTTCCTGATGAAGCCAGCATGGTGAAACGTTGAAACAGTAGCAAGGGCATTTTTGACCACATAATGAACTACTTAGAATTACATTAAAACAGTTTAATGTGTGGCTGGAGATTCTTTGAAACTTTGTATTTGCACTGGAATGTCTTTGCCCACCAGCCCCAAACCAACGCTGTACAGACTACTATAGGAGGTGTACTCAACTGACAACACCCTGTCTTGCTACTTGTTGATGTCACCCTGTGGTGGCTGCATAGCTGCATGATATGCTGCCCAACTGACACCAAACTTCACTGGTGCTGGAACTTCCCTGCAGACTCCCCTAATCTCATCACCAACGAGAAGCCCTAAGTATGTTTACCTTCACCCTGTGCTTCCTCCATCTGTAAAATAGCTTACTGAAATGTAACCTTTTTGTGTTGTACTGCATTCACTAGAGTCTGTTACTCACTACTACTGCTCTGCCTAATATTTGTGCTACTGTAATCTAATATTGCTACCAATTGTGCTGCTCTGTTGCTTATTATTGCTATTATATTCACCATTTACTGTATCGTTACAAGTTACGTGCTGCTTTACCAACTATTAGAGACATGGTAATTTGTACTGCTGACATGTTTGCTTGCTGCTTTATTTAATATTAATAGTGGATGTAATTTAGCTTGTTACAAAATGTTATGTGTGTTCTGCCATATACTGTGTCACTGTAGCCATTCTTGACTGCTACTCTACTAAATACTGGTACTGCATTATACAGCAACAAGTTACCTTGCAGCTTCTAATGCTTATTCACTTCCCCTACCTTGTCACCCTGTCCATTGCCTCCTAGTTTCCTCCCTCGGAACCTTTCATCCTTCAGTTACCTTTCCCTCCCTCCTTCCACCATCCAATAGTCATTGAATTTCTAGTTGCACCCTCTTTTAGTCTCTTTGGCTCACCTAGAATCCCTCAGATGATTTCTCTCCCCCCTCTCACTCCCCCAACACCACCTCTCCACATGCCAGCTCAAAAGTTCTATTAAGTTGATTATCAGCTTACTGTCCTAGTGGCAGCTGGTATTGAACATAACCCTGGTCCCCCATCCCCTCCTCTTCCTCCTCCTCGCTCCCCAAAAGCTGTCACTCACTTGAACATCTGCAGCCTTTTCTCCAAGATGAATCAGTTGAATCTGCTATTGTCAAACCTCCAGATGGTTATTCTTGTCATCTCTGAGTCTTGGCTCATCTCCAAGATTGGGGATTCAATTATAAGCCTCCATGGCTTCTCAGTGGCCATGCAAGATTGAGGTGAGGAGTGGGTTGTGGGTTTGCTATGTACATCTCCACCCATCACTGCTTTGATGTTGTACACTATTCCTCTGTTCCTTCCTGGTGTAAGCTGGTGCTCATCAAGCTCACATTTGCCTTCTCTGTTCCTGTTTTTATTGCTGGTATCTACCACTGCCTAACTTTAAATCCAGAATCTGTCACTGATCTACTCTCCTTCCTGGCTTCAGATGGGAAATTTCTGGTTCAGGGCAACTTCAGTTTTAATTGGCTATTCCAATCCTCCAGGAAACGAAGTCAAAAGTTTTAATAACTCCAACTCAGACAGTTTTTCCCTGATCCCATGTGGCACAACTCCTCATCCTTTAACCATTCGCTCATTAACTGGGCTCATTCTCTCCCAACTCCACCATATTGTGGAAACTGGCAAACTCCCTGATGCACTCAGCTACCATCATCTGGTTTACTGTGAGTGGACTGATCTTCCCAAAGCCTTTCAAAGATTTTCCAGATCTGATCTTTCAGGTTTCTTGATCTGTCTGCCCTACATACTGGCCTGTCAAATATTGACTGGTCCTTCATCTCAGTGGCCTCTGCCATAAATGATACCAACCTAAATTTTCAGAATAAATTTATGGCCATCTAGGATTGCCATGCCCCTCTAAGGAGGACCAGGGTCAAAGTCTATCTCCTTCCCAGGGTTAAGTCAGAGTTACTTGCCTGCCTCCAAGTGAGAGACTTTGCCTGGTGCATCCACAAGGCCCATGACTTTCTGGGTGACCTGACAAGTTGTAGGCTTTAGAAAATGCCTGTACCAAAGCTGCCAGTTTTTCTAACTCTAAATACTTCACTTCATCACTACATAACAATATTAAACACCCCTATAACTTCTGGAAAATCATTCATGCACCTTTTCAACCCTCTCCTGGTCTTCTACCTGCCATCCCTGGACTGGAACCTTCAATCAAAGTATTTTCCTTTTTAATTGGCAGTAAATTATGTTCATTATTATGGCTAGTATATATGCACAGCCAAAGATATTTTTTACAAAAGGTTCTCTAATGTGGATGACATCATGCATTCATCACCCAGAGGAGGTTAAAACAAGTTTTGTTTTTAAATATGATGTACTTATTAACTAAGCTACACACTGCAGAAGATGTTAGAATGCCATAAGTTTCACACAATGTGCATTGCATTGTAGACAATAGAACATTTGGTATTTCAACAAAAGCCATTAATTCTAGGCTACAATAAGATTAATTTCTTTCAAGATATTGTGGTTTGTATCTCGGTAGGCATAATAAAACAGGTATGGCTATGATGTATTCACAGTGAATTGAGTTAAATAACAGACTGCCCCCCCCTCCGATTACTTTCAACACATGCCTTTAGCTAAAGTGAATACTTAGAATTTGCTGATTACATGGAACACCTTCTGCAGTCTTGGATGGGTTGGAGAAGGTATACTGCCAACAGATTTCTGAGCCACAGGTATAACTCTGGTGCCATATTCTATAAAACATGATCTGTTAGCTGACATCAGTTATCATGGGCCAGATTCAGCCATCAAGGCAGTGGCGCATTAACTTACATGGCGCCCATAGGCTGGAAATTTCAGGCGCTCCCCCCACCACCAAACATGGCTCAGTTCAGGGGATGGCAACAACACAATCACAGAAGAACAAGTGAACAATTAGAATACTGACTTTTGTTGTACTTTCTGTTTATTATCACTTTAATAAAAAATAACAATGGACAAAATCCCATGCAGGAATCCACATTTAAAACAGGCAGAATACTGCTGTCACCGTAAAGACGATTAATGAAAAAACAAATTACTTTCCTATCCTGCAACTAGTACAAGAGGAGATTGGGATGCTAAGAATGCACTGCAACATTAGAATTTTGAGTATAAAAGGCTGTTACAATAAATTGCACATTGCCCCTAGTCGAAGCCTTCAATCGAGGTGAAATGCTGGGGTGTGTTTGTCTCACCAGACAGCAAAATTTGGGTCATTCCTGCAATAATTAGCACTTTCCAAATTTAAGTAATGAAATACATCCACCTCCAGAATATTTAGACGTGTTCTTTATAGCGTTTAATCTTTGCCCAGGGTCAAGGATATCTGCTGCACCAAAGCATATCTGGGACCTCTCCCCACCTCTGTTTTTGTCTGTGAGCTTGTGAAAGAAGATGGCAGAGAGCTGCAGGTTTGGGATGGGGACTACTGAATAGACAGGATAAATTGTCTATACTATTCCTCATTATAAATAGGGGCACAGGGTGGGGCCCCGGGCCCCCCTACTTTATTAAGATGGCCATTTGGAGCAAGAAGGAGTCAAGCTATGGAGACAGGGTGGGGGTTGGGGGCATACCTCTCAATTGTCATACATTATGTGGCATGTTACTCATTTTACCTCTCAGAAACCTTTTGTCCATCATGGGGAAGGTGATAGTCCACATTCCCCACTGAGATTTTAAAGCAGAAATTCATAATAATCTATTATGCTCAGTAATCAAAAAACATTATGAACATTAGTGCACGGATAGCTATAGTGTTCTGACCTTCCAGTGGCATGTAAGACAATATGTCACATATTTTGCTCATTTGTCACACATCATGTCACGCATTTTGGTGAAGAAAGGTTGAGAGGTATGGTGGGGGCCTGTAGAAGAAGTTATTGGCAAGTGGGAAGGTGCTGGCAAGAAAGACACCAGCAGGAGATTCATTGACATATGATTGCATGGGAGGACTTGGAAGTGATGATTGTGGGGACCAAAGGACTAGCCATGGCTACCCAGGTTCTTTTAAAAGCTTTTTGTTGTGGTTTACTATTTTTGTATAAATACTGTATTCTAAATAGTTTTTTTGGTTTTTTATTCTTTGGTTATCAGGTAAGGACCTCTAGACACAGTGCATGCTTTTAGAGGTGACCTAGGAGCATTGTTGGGGTGGTTAAGTGACTTGCCCAGGGTCACACAGTATACAAGTGGAGCTGGAGGTTATGTGAATGAAACCCAGGTCTGTTGGGTGTACCAAGCTAAATCACAGCTCATTACTCTTACGTCTAGGGTATATTGTCAGCCCAATAGTTACTATTGTCCAGTCCCATAATAAATATAGACCATTATTTGTGGTGGTCAGAAATTAAAAGGAGAATAATGCATAGGAGGCAATGTGTTATATTAGGTGTCTTTGCACTCCAGAGTTACAGTATGTGATCTCTTGTGTCCATAAACCTTAAGATCTGAGCTCTGCAAAGTTAATTCAGAACGTGAGTCTGTGACACTGACATTACATGAGAGAGTGTAAAAAATGAATTGCCACTACCTACTACACACACTGAGTCAGACTTACTTCGGTTTTTGCATTGCACTGTTTACACATATTCATTACTTTGGCTTTTTTTCACAAAGAGGCTGACTGACAAGATTTTCATTTTTGTCGACAGAGGATGCAGACCATAAGTGGGAAGTTAAAGGCAAGTCACTGTAAGTGCCCTCAAGCCAGGCCAAAACTAAGCAAGCCTGAACCAAAGCCCCTCTCTCCCCCCAAAACTTTGTTTAGTCAGGGCAGCCTGCAGGGAAGGGCAGGACCCCTGGCCCTGTCACCCCCTTAGGTTTCAATTTGGGCCACATTCCTCTTTAGGCAATTTTTTGGACTACTGACTGTGGTGGTCATCACAAATCTCACTCACACTCACCGTCGCTTGGTGCCGGTGTGATCCATTCTCCATCTCACCCATTGTCTCAGGTCTGGTCTGGTGTGGTCTCTCCTCTCGTTCATTCATTCCTTGAAGGCATTTCGCACTGATGATCATCACTGTCTCGGACACTCGAGTAGTCTTGCCAGTTGGCCGTGGTGGCCGCCGATGGATCAGATGTGGGGTGGCCATGGACAGTCACACACGTGATGCTGACTCCAAGCAAGAAGAACTTGACTGACAGTCATGACAGGTCCTGTCTCCGGACTGTACCCTAACCCACGCCAACTGTCGTATTCCCACTCTGTCCTTCACCCAGACCCAGCTGTGAGTGCTCACTCTCTCTTGACTCTCTAGTGTGGGCAGACGCTGGTGTCTCTACTGCTAGTACTATTGTCGACCAGTCGACGACGATGTCCATGACTCATGTGGTGTGCACTGTGCCTTACCTGCCCTGCCCAGCAAACATTCTCTGGTAGCTCTCTTCATCAATTTGGTGCGGGTGTCGGGTGCGCATGCACAGTGTGCACAGACTTGAATTTTAAAATCAACGTGTACCACTGATTGGCCTGATCTGATCTGTCTGGGGGGGGCAGCAAGACAGACTGAGTTACGGAGGGGGGGCACAAACTGACACTGAGTTCTGGGGGGGAGTGACGCCCAGAGCCACTGAGCCAGCTTTTTTTTTTGTGCCTCTCATTTCTCAGGTGCCCCTAACAGTTGGCACCTCTAGGCTACAGCCTACTTAGCCTATTGATAAAAAATGCACTGCTTCAAGGATTTTTAGTAAACTTTTAGAGTTCTAAAACTGTTAGTTTATTTTCCAGAATGTTTCTGTCTGTGCTGGCATTTCAGTTAAAAATTTGATTGATTTTCAACATACATAAACAGTACTTCGAAAAATATAAACAGTACTCAGGCGTTCAGAAGAACAAAATTATACATATCAGCAGTAAATAACATGGCATATTTTTGTATGCTTTCTTTTTTCCCTGGAGCTGTTGAGGAACTCTCTCCAGCTACCCCCTATGTCCTCTGCTCTAACTCCCAAGTCTGAGACATACTGTTTCATGCCAACCCAGCCCAGCGGATCCCCCAGCTCTGAGCCCCATGAAGTGGGGCCACCTTAAGCCCTGGCACTCTATCTACAATCTAATGCACTGGGCTGGAGTCAGGAGGGGATCCTAGACAGTGCGCTTGACTGCGGGAATGAGGCCGAGACACACAGAAGGCACCTTCTCCTATCCCTGAGGCCAGGGTTTTTTCTATTTTTTCTTTGTTTCCTTGGGAGCTCAGATGAACCATGACATCCAGCATGCGATGGGTGCACTCCCGTACCTACCCACAGGACATCTGCCAATGTTCCCATACCCCTTACATTGCAGTCTCTGCAGTGCGTGAACCCCAACATCCACCAGAGGTTGCTTGAGCTGCAGAAGACAGTGCTCCCCCCCCAGGAGAGGAGAGCAGTCCTACAGATGCTCAGTCCTCTCCTGCCCCTGCCAACCTCCAGCATCCCGAGTTCGTTGCCAAACTCAGGTCACTGGTGTGGCATGAAGTGTGGCATCCAGCGCCTCAACCCTCAGTACCACCGGGCCGGCAATAACATGACATATTGGGTTAAGAAAAATTGCTGTGTTGCATTCTCATGCATGCTGGTCCCAAGAAAGATATGTGATCTGTCTTCTCATGCCTTTCAGTATTCTCTGCACTGGCTGTCTTAGGTAAAATAATTATTTGTCCTGTGTATAAAGTAATAAGATCATAGAAACATAGAAGCTTTCGGTAGAGGAGGACCTCTTGGCCCATCTAGTCTGCCCTATTTTCCCTACTTAGTGTGCCAGTACAGATTCTGCTCGATCTCTTGTCTTTCCCCCCTTGCCCTATTTCTAGGGTCTCCTCATGTCTATCCAATGCATGCTTGAATCCTGTTACCTAGTTAGCATCTCCTCTAAGTCTCTCCCCCCTAGCTTCACAGCGTGACCTCTTGTCCTCAAGCATCTTTTTCTATGTAAAATGCTACCTTCATGTACCTTATTAATACCTGTGAGGTATTTGAAGATTTCTATCATGTACCCCTTTACCTCATTTCCTCTAGAGAGTACATATTTAATTCCTTGAGTCTTTCATCACAAGGCTTTAGATGCAGGCCCTGCACCATTTTGGTTGCCTTCTTCTTTACCCCCTCCACCCTATCTATGTCCTTCTGGAGACAGGACCTCCAGAACTGGGCACAGTACTCTAGGTGGGGCCTCACCATTGATCTATATAGAGGTAACACTACCTCCCTCATCCTGCTGGTGATACCCCTCCCTATACACCCGAGCATCCTGCTTGCTTTCCCCACTGGCTTATCATACTGCTTTGCTACCTTCAGGTTATCTGAAATGATTACCCCCAGGACCCTTTTCTGTTTTGTAGTTGCCAATACCTCTCTGCCCATTGGTACGTTGTCCATGGGTTTCTATGCCCCAAGTGCATGATTTGGCACTTTTTTGTATTGAAACCCAGTTGCCAAACTGTTGACCAGTCTTCCAGCTTTCTCAGATCGTCCCTCATTTTTTGCAGTCCCCCGGTGTGCGCACTCTGTTGCAGATTTTTGTGACATCCGTGAATAGGCATACTTTCCCTTCTAGCCCTCCTGCAATGTTTCTCAGGAGACAAAGAACCAAGAATGACTATGCGAAGGTATGGGTTGACAGATGGACAAATAGTCAGGAAAGTAGTTTTGCATGCAGAGTGTCATATTTATTTATCAGAAATCAAAAAAAAAAAACAACTAAACAACAAAAAAAAGTAAATTTCTAAATAACAAAAAAAATAACATAAACCTAATTAATAAATAACTTTCTTTCAAGAAAATAAATCAAATATACATGCTGAAATACAGCAGTACTTCCAGAAACAATATTTCTTCAGATTTTTCTCAGTTCAATCACTTTATTCAATGCATGAAGCCTCACATGTCTTCTCTCTCATTGCAGGTCAGTATCCCTCTGACCATCAATCTACATTACCTCAGGAAGCTTAGTTTTTTATACCATCCCCCAGCATATCATGTGGCCTATCCCAGTTTCCAGAATCAATTATCCTTATTTCTACAGGTTTTCACTTTTGCAATGCTGATAGTCATTTTTAAAAAGTTGCAGTGGTGGATGACACAGTAGGGAGGCAGGGTCTACAGTATGATCTGGCTAGACTCGAGCACTGGTCAGAAACATGGCAGCTGGGGTTCAATGCAAAGAAGTGTAAAGTCATGCAATTGGGAGCAAGAAACCCAAGGAATCATTACTGACTGTGGGGGGGGTACAACTACCCCCTACAGAGGAAGAAAAAGATCATGGGGTGATAACAACATGGCAAATGAACCACTCAGCACAGTGCAGAAAAGTGGCAGTTAAGGCTAATAAGATGCTGGGGTGTATTGCCAGAGGATTCACGTTCAGTCCAGGAGAAGGGAGGTCATGCTGCCACTGTACAGGTCATTGATGAGGCTGCACCTGGAGTACTGCATGCAGTCCTGGTGCCCCTACTTAAAGGACGATGTTAAATTGCTGGGGGGGGAGGTCCAATGCAGAGCAACCAGGATGATCCTCGGTATGGTGGACAAACCCTATGAGGAGGCACTAAGGGAGCTCAACATGTACTCCCTGGAGGAACGGAGGGATAGAGGGAACATGACTGAAACCTTCAAATGTATGAAAGGCATAAGTAAAGATGGTACGGTGGGAATTTTAAGATTAAAGAGAGGGAGGGATACTGGGGGCACAATCTAAAGTTGGAGCATGGAAGATTCAGAAGGGAAATGAGAAAGCACTATTTCACGGAGAGAGTGGTGACAGGGTGGAACACACTGCCTCAGGAGGTGGTATCCTTGAAGAAAGTGGGCAGTTTTAAGAAGGGATGGGACAAAGTCAGGGGGAAGGTGCCAATGAGGCACTGGGGGAAGGGTAACAGCTAGTATGGGCATGAAATTGGATATGCTGGTAGGAGGGGGGGAGCAGCTACAGTGTAACAGACTGCTAGCTGCACACTGGAGTAGACTAGCTAGACCATCAGATCTGTATCTGCTGGCATTCTTCGTATGTCCAGTTCTGAACTAGGTTCTCTTTACCATAATATGTGCCTCAGCTTGAATTCAGAACTGGATCCCACTATGAGGTGGGTTGTTGTGGAATGACCTTGATTTTGTAGGTCAAATCCCTAGAGGTCCAAGGCTGGAATCCGCACTGGGTCACAGCCACCTCACCTATCTCTGGTTAATAGGTATGGTTGACGTTTGACAGGTGTTAGACAGAGAAAAAAATACAATCAAATACTACAGGTCCCACCACTGACTGCTCTGCATAAGCAGACAAAAGCATCCTACAGTAACCATCCTTTATCAAGGGGTGGTGGCTAGAATGTTGTTCTCCAGCTGTCTCCTTTAACCTGTTCTTGAGAAAAGTCATGTAAAAGAGTTTACACTATGTGTTTGCTCTGTGGATATTTCATCATTTTCCTCACCTTCTTATCTCTGTAGTTAATAGCTTGGTGGTCTTCTTCAAATACGAGTACATGATTAAAACACAACGCAGTGCAATGTATTATAATGGCAGTGTTTTATATGATCAACAAAAGGTAATCCCTTTCTACGTACCGCATCTGTAGTCCTCCTGTTTGCCAGTTTTACAGCCAGTGGAGCCATAGAGAGGTATACAGTCTTATCTGCACCTAACAATGACTCAGTTGAGCCGTACATAACTGAAGGGTAGACAATTCCTCTGACAAATACATCATCTTGCATAAGTGTATTGTCTGATATAAGCCTCTGCACATTTCTCGAGTAATGTTAGTATTTTATGCTTTTGACTTTAAAAAAGTAACTTTTAAGGCCACCCAATGGCCAAAAGGAGGAGGCTTGGGAGGAGATGCCACAAGGTAGAGTTGCCAGTCAGGGAGGGATTGCACTCAATTCCATCACAACAGTGACTACTGTGGAGAGCCAGGAAGCTTGCACCCACACAGGAAGTCATCTGTGTGCATGTATGGTTGCTAGTCTGCCATACAAGGTGCCACAAGGAAGTGGCTGATGAGATGAGGCTGGCAGTATAGCCTAGATGTTAGAGCAATGAGCTGTGAATGAGCTTGGTGCATCTAGCAGACCTGGGTTTGATTCTTACAGCCTCCACTTGCATAGTGTGTGACCCTGAGCAAGTCACTTAACCACCCCAGTGCTCCTGGGCCACCCCTGAAAACAGGCCTTGTGCCTAGTGGGCCTTACCCAGTTACCAAAAAATAAAAAAAAGAAGGATAAAACCCCATCCCCTTATGTATGAGGGGTTGTGGCACACCCATGTCCCATGCTTGGAGCCCCACAGTATGAGATCAGTGGGGTTAGCGGAGTATGGAGTTAGGGGAGCCTCCACAGAGCACAGCTCCAGGCCCAAGAACTGGGCAGATGGTAGGTGGTTGAAAAAAAGCTTTAGAAAAAAAAAATAGAATGAAAGTTTTTTTGGAGAAGGGATGTAATTCATTTTTCTAAGACAGCCCAACTTACATGTGGCTACTGGAGAATAATGACAACTAGTAACTTGTCCAAGGTATGGAGAGGAGAGAATGGTTATTTCATGGCTAAGGAAAGACTCAGGTGCCCTGCAAGGGAAAGGAAAAATTTACCACCTAATAATAATGACTAATGGGGTGCATATCTACCAATGGGGACATAGAAAATGCCTGATCAAAAAGAACCCAGGTCCATCAATTTAGTCTCCTGCCAACTAGGCAGCTGCAGTATCGGGTAAAATACATGCAGCCATTGTTAAACTGGAAACGTTATCAGTAAATGATAGTAAAATCAGGAGGCAGTATAGCGCAGTGGTTTAAGGTTCTGAGCTGCAAACCTGGAAACCTGGGTTTGAATCCCATTGCCCCCACTTGCATACTGGGTGTTTACTCACCTGGTAAAGGTGATTGTGTTGGTTGGCATCCATGGCACCCCAGACATTACCTCATGGGTTTTAGCCCACCTGATAGGCTAGTGATGCACATGACCCAGATCAAATTTCCAGCATATCCAGGTCCCAGAAACCCCTGCTCTCCAGTTCGAATCTTCCATAGCTGAAATAAGGTTAATTAGTACAAGAGCGAAAAACATACAGTGCAGTTACAGCCAAGAGAGAGTATTAGAAAGATGGACAGGGACACAAAGGAGGCGTACCATGACGTAGTAGCGAAGGCCCTGGGGCCTGTTCTTTATTCCTCTATTATTTACAGTCTAGTCTCGAACCCGGGGGTTCGACTGGTCATTTATCATTAGCATCATTCACGCTGTCTGTTTTCCTGTGAGTCAACATGGGTGAGGACCCCCTAAACCCGGAGCCGGTCACTCTGAGCACTCTGAGGGAGGGCCTTGGAGTGCCATGGATGCCAACCAACACAATCACCTTTACCAGGTGAGTAAACACCCATTGTGATTGGTTGGCATCCATGGCACTCCAGACATTACCTCATGGGTAGATAAGAAGCAGTGAGTACCCCGGGTGGGAGTCAAGTGACTAAGAGTGACCGGTTGAGGATGCTGCTGCCAGGACCTGGGTGGCGAAGGTGGGCCGTATGGCCTGTAATTGTTCCAGCCTGTAGTGTCTGGTGAATGTGTGTATGGAGCTCCATGTGGCTGCCCTACAAATGTCCTCTGAGGGTATACTGGCTCTCTCCACCCAGGAAGTGGCGACCGCTCTGGTGGAATGAGCCTTGATCCCCTGGGTTGGAGTCATCCGGTTTGCTGTGTAGGCGTTCTGGATGACTCGTCTTGCTCATCGGTGATGTGTGGTTTTGGGGCAGACATACCCCTGCCTCTGCCCTTGAGATGACGAACAGCCTCTCTGTCTTTGAGCAGGCGGGTTCTGGCTAATACACCGAGAGGATTGATCCCACATCAAGGTGGTGAGGGGGCCCGCTGGGGCCCTGCGGGGAACCGCTTGGGAAGGTGGGCAGTTCGATGGGTTGCTCTCTGTGAAAGCTGGTTGAAACCTTTGGTTGGAAGGCTGGGACTGTTCTCAGACTGACCCCTAGTGGTGTGAACACTGTGTAGGGTTCTGCGCAGGATAGGGCACCAAGTTCCCCGATCCTCCTAGCCGAGCAGATGGCCACCAAGAAGCATGTCTTGAGGCCAACCCAGAAGAGGTCCGTCTCTCGGAGGGGTTCATAAGGCGTCGATTTGAGGGACTCAAGAACCATTGGGAGGTCCCATGGGGCGATGGTCGGTCTAGTCCTCGGTCGGAGGATCTCTACTGCCCTCAAGAAGCGTATGGTGTCTGGATGAGCTCCTGAGGAGTATCCCTCCACGAGGCCTATGGCCGCCCCTATGGCTGACAGTTGCACCCTGAGGGAAGAGTGCGCTAGTCCCTTGTCTACTCCTTGCTGGAGGAATAGTAGGATGGTGGCCAAGTCAGCCTGTTCGGGCACTATCCCCCGTTCCCGGCACCACTGAGTGAAGATGGCCCATTGCCTCTCGTATGTGGACGTGGTGGAAGCCCGTCTGGACTGAAGTAGGGTGCTGATGACCGACTCATGATACCCCGTTGCCCTCAGTCTCCTCCTCTCAGGAGCCAGGCCGGAGCTTCAGGGTCCGCGGGGTCGGGTGGAGCACTGGCCCCTGCGAAAGCATGTCTGAGTGATAGGGTATCCGGAAGCTGGCTAGTGACATCTCTCGGACTGCTGCGAACCAAGCCCTGCACGGCCAGTAAGAGGCCACCAGGATAACCGTGTGGCCTGACTCCCGAACCTTGGCTAGGACCTGGGGAATCAGGGGAAGTGGCGGGAAGACGTAGGCGTTCCTCCGCCTCCAGGTCTGTGACAGGGCATCCGTTCCCTGGGAGAGGCTGTCCCTGAACCGCGAGTAGTACTCGCTGACCTGGGCATTCTCTCGAGATGCCATGAGATCCATGGACACGAGCCCCCATGTCGCCTGGATCATCTGGAATAGGGCCGGGTGTAATTGCCATTCCCCCGGGTGTACCTGTTGTCTGCTGAGCCAGTCTGCGCGGACATTCAGCTTCCCTGCAAGGTGGACCATGCTCAGATGGGTGAGGTGTGCCTGTGCCCAGTTGAGGACCGTCGTTGTCTCCCTCATCATGGCCCTGCTCCTGGTCCCGCCTTGTTTTGCTATGTAGGCCACCGTCACCCGATTGTCGGAATGGATCAGAACCGACCGACCGAGTATTTGATGCCTGAATGCCTTCAGGACATCTGACACGGCTCTCATCTCCAAGATGTTGATGGAGAGCTTCGCCTCCGCTGGTGACCATAGGCCCTGTGCCATTGTGTCTCCCAGGCAAGCTCCCCATCCCGAGAGGCTTGCATCCATCTCTATGGAGACTGGGCGAAGGGGCTCCAGCGGGACTCCCCTGGTTAGATTCCCCTCCATTGTCCACCATGTCAAAGAGGATCTTACTGCCTGGGATAGTGGTACCACGTACTGTAGATTGTGCTTGCTCGGTGCCCCCCGTGACAGGACGTAAGTCTGGAGCGGACGCATGTGACACCTGGCCCAGGGCACGAGGTCTATGCAGGAGGCCATACAGCCCAACAACTGGGCTATCCTCCCCATTGTTGTGTGGTGGCAGGCCTTCATTTGGCGTGCCAGCTCCCTTAAGTTGAGAACTCACGCTGGGGACGGTTTTGCCCACCCCTCGGCCGAGTTGATGAGGGCCCCCAGATGCTCGATCTGTTGAGTGGGGCTGAGGTGGCTCTTTTCTCGATTCACCACCCAACCGTGGTCTTTGAGTGCCTGCATGGCAGATTCCATGTGTGTCCGTGCCTGGTTTTCGGACCGAGCGCGGATGAGCCAGTCGTCCAGATACGGGATGATGTCCAGTCCCTGTTCCCTGAGTCTGGCCACCAGGGTTATGGAGACCTTGGTGAAGACTCTCGGGGCTGACGACAGGCCGAAGGGCAGCGCCTTGTACTGGAAGTGGTGGCCTAGGATGTGGAAGCAGAGAAATTGCCTGTGTTTCCGGATGATGGGGATATGGAGATAGGCGTCCTTTAGGTCAATAGACGTCAGGAAGTCGCCTACCCGGATGCATCGTAGGGTGGATCGGATGGTCTCCATCTTGAATCGGTGGGAGACTACGTGTCGGTTCAGATGTTTCAGGTCTAGGATGGGCCTGAGTTCCCCTGATTTTTTGGGTACCAGGAAGAATATGGAGTAAATTCCCAGCCCTTGCTCCGGTACCGGTACGGGCTGAATGGCCCTGTTCTGAATTAGCTCTGACAAGATTTGTTGGACCTGATGTGGGGACGCCCTTCTCCTGGCTACGGGGGAGGAGACAAACCTGTGTGGGATATGGGCGCGGGATAGCTCTATGGAGTACCCCTTGGACACTACGTCTTGTACCCACCTGTCCGATGTCGTGGTTATCCAGCGGTGGGCGAAGAGAGTTAGCCTTTGCCCCACTGGTGGGTACGGATCCTGGCTCCGTGCTTTTGGGAGGGGGCAGTCACTGTTGCTTTCCCCTGAAACCTCTACCTCGACCTCCGGTTCTTTGGCCTCGGGGTCTGAAGGATGAGGACTGATAGCTCTGGAGGTACGGGCCACGGAAGCCGTGGGAGGAGCCTCTACCTCGAAAAGAGTGGCCCTGTTGATGTGTATCCCTGTGGGGTTGGTATGGTTTGTTCCCCCCCCGAAACCTCCGTCTCGAGGAGGGTAGATAGGAGAACTTGGACCTATTCTTGAGGAGGTCCCTGCCCTCCTCCTTTTGCTTCAGATAATCCTGCAGTCCCTCCCTGAAAACATATTTTACCCGAAGAGGTAAATTCTGTAACAATGTCTTTGATTCATGGTCTGCGTCCCATAGTTTCAGCCACAGTGCCCTACGGGCCCGGTTGGTGATGGCGGTGGCCCTTGCTTGAAGGCGCAGGGTGTCTACCGCCATATCAGCTAGGTATTTGGCTGCATCCAAGGTGCACTCCAACAGTTCTGCCTCCCTAGACTTAGGGGCAGCCTGCTCCTGGAGCTCCTCGAGCCAGCGGATCTGTGCCCGGGTCGTGTAGATGGCTGTGGTGGTCACCTTAGCAGCGGTGCCCTCAATCTCAAATGCCCTCTTGAGCATGTCTTCGATCTTTTTGTCCGTAGGGTCCTTGAGAGCTATTGAGCCACATGGAAGTACGCTCTTTTTGCTGAGGGCCGCCACTTGAGGGTCGATGGTGGGAGCTTTGCACCAAGCTTCCGATTTTTCCCCTTGTACTGGGTACATTCTGTCCAGATTCTTGCGATTCGACATTCTGCCCGGTTCAGGGGATTGCCATTCTGTACTGAAGATGTCCTCGATCGCCGGACATACGGGAAAGGTCTCTGTGGTTGAAGGCCTAAGCTGAATCATTGGGTCGAGCTTCGACTCAGGCCTGCTCTCTTCAGTGTCTTCGGTGTCGAAACCCATGGTGGCCTTAATCATCTTTATGAGCCCTGGGATCGTGTCAAATGAGCATAGCTTTGAAGTCAGTGAAGGGGTCGTCTGCAGTTCCATCTCCTCTGCGTCCGAGTCCGCCTCATCCTCTTCCCCTGCATCATCCCTCTCCCCGTCCTCATGTGCGCTGTCGCGCGGAATGTCTGGAAGGGTGTCCTCAGGGATTGGAAGTTCCTCTGGCTGGCCCCCCGCCTTGTCGGGTTCTGAGTTTGGTGGCCTTGCCCTGTTTTGGGTGAGGATTCCAGTTTCTCCATGATTTTGAGCATAAAGTTCTGTTGGCTCCATCATGGCAACGCGACCTGCTGGTTCTGGATCAGAAGGGGCCGGGTCCATCCACGTAGGGTTGCTGGGTCCGGGGTTGTTGGGGGCCAGGGGCGGTGTTCGCTCCAGGGAGGAATCGTCGTCGTCCAGGAGGCAGGCTGCACAGAGGGGGCCCGGAGTTTGGGGGAGGAGGTTGGCGCTGCACGCGGAGCATTTCTTTGCTTTCACCATCTGGAATCAGAGAAGGTATACTTAGGAACGGAGCTGTAAGGAGACCTCATTTTTTTTTCTTCAAAAAACAATGTACCCACATGAGACAGAACGAGCCCTGCCTCTCCAGAGGAGCGTCTGAGGTCGAGGGGTGCTATGTGAGGACCCCTGCAATGACGGACAGCAGTCTGGTGCTGCTGCTCGCTGTTGGAGGGAGCTGTGGCGACCGTGGAGGAGACCAGATGGATGAGGTACCTACTTGGGTCGCTATGTGAGGGACCCGAGTGGTAGGGGTAGAATTGTGGACCCTGGTGGGCAACAGGAGCAGGAGGCTAGGGAATAGTGGTGATGGGGGCCACCGGAGGTTCGCTGGGTGAGGGACCCCCAGGAAGGTGGGTGAATAGAGCTTCCACGCTCCCCGAGAGAAAAACGGTGGTAGGGCCAGGTAGGAAGCGTGGTCTGCCTGCCTCTGCCCCTAAATATCCAATCCAAAGTAATTGTGGCCTGGGAGATACAAACCCAGACCCTCATGGTAGCTCAGGGCTTTAGTACTGTGCCCTATAGTGCCAGGAGTGGGAGGCTGAAGCACAAGGAGAGACTCCCTACCTCCTCCAGGAGTGGTGCCCCTTCGAAGTGGGGGGGAAGCGAGAGAAAGCTAGAAGAACCCCCCCCACAGATACATCGCGAGGGCGACATTCCAGATAGGGCCAGCAGGCCTAGAAGCCAGTCCTGGAAGTGGAGGACGCTAGTCAGGCCGCAGGTAGGGCCAACAGGCCCCGGAGAATGCCTCCGCCCCCTCTACCGCTGGGCCATGCTTCCACGGAAGCGAAGCCACGGGCTGAATCTGCCGCATGGAGCGAGAAGGGCGGGTGACGGGAGCCTCCAGTGTTCGCGGAGGCAAGGGAGGCAGAGGCTGCGGAGGAAGAAGAGAATCCCCAGGACAATCCTGGCTGCGCCACATGGTGGCGTTTGGCGGAGCAGGTCCCTGGAGCTCCTCGGTCTCTCTGAGTCCTGTGAGAGAAAACAAGGCGAGGCAGGCTGAGGCCACCAGGCACGCTGTGGCAGCGGACAGTTGCTCCTGAGGGTGGGGGAGTTTCCTTTACTTATGCCATTTAGGCCCGAGTCGGGGCCTGCCTGTGGGGCCATCCCACATTGAAGAACGCAACAGAATGGCTGCATAGACGCAAACAGTACATTCTTTTTTTAAAAAAAAACAAACTTCCAGAAAAACATGCACAAGGGGTTCTATCTCTTTCCGAAAGGTTCCCTCTTGCCAACAATGATTCCCATGTTGCTAAACACCCCTGACTCTAAGGCAGGGGCTAACTAAGGGTACTGAACCTGGAAAAGCCAGGGAATTCTTTTTTTTTTTTTTTTAAACCAGGGAATTCAATATCAGGAGAAATGCTGTAACTGCCTTCTGAATTAGAAAAACAATTTGAGATATAACTCCTTGATTCAAGGTCTTACCTTCTAGGAGCAGACAGGGATTCCTGGTGTGCTTCTTGCCTGTTCAGATGCACGATTCGAAACTGGAGAGCAGGGGTTTCTGGGACCTGGATATGCTGGAAATTTGATCTAGGTCATGTGCATCACTAGCCTATCAGGTGGGCTAAAACCCATGAGGTAATGTCTGGAGTGCCATGGATGCCAACCAATCACAATGTGTGACACTAAGCAAGTCACTTAACTTCCTTGTGCTCCCAGGTTGCACCTGTAAACAAGCTTTCAGCCTAGTGTGTCTCTCCTGATAAAACAAATAATAAAAAAAATTTTATGGACATTGAAGAAAACAATCAGTGGCAAAAACTTCTGCGAAACCTGTAAGTCTCTGCTCACACACTGAATTGTTTTTCTAAAAATACAGTAAGATTTACAACAGGCCCACCAATGCATGGGCTAAATTACATCACAATGATTTGATTACAATTGTGCTCCTTCTGACAATATATTAGACCAGTTAATTCATGGTCCACTGTGTAGTCCAAAGTATCATATTTCACAGATAAAAAATGACGCATACATCATTTTTTTGTGATAAAGCAGGCAAACTGTCACAAATGCATCAAACTGTTTGAAATTAGGAAACATCTTAACGCATTTGTTTTGATACAGGCATGGCTCAATACTGGAAATTGTGCCTGCATCAAGGATTTTGAAATATTGTGTATATAATTTATTGAGTTACAGGCCACCACTGCACAAACCCACCTAACGTTTCTTGATCCATATCACTTCTTCAGTGGGGACATGGTCTAGCTAGGTTTATTTTTATGTTTTTATTTCTTTCTTTTTCTTATTTATAAGAAGTAGTTAGATCATACTTTATCCAGACAGTCCATATGCTGGGCCATGACACACCATGAGACACTTAGGAACATAGGAACATTGGAATGTGATGGTAGAAAAGGACCGCCAGGCCCACCCAGTCTGCGCAGAGTGCCCAGAATTCTACTAGGCTTTTGCTGTAGTCCCTCCCCACCCCAACAACACCTTGTGCTTATCACAGGCCCTTCTGAACCCCCCATGGTCTTTTCCCCCACCACCTCCTTTGGCAACCCATTCCAGTTGTCCACCACCCTCTCAGGGAAGAAATACTTCCTGAGGATGCCACTAAATCCCCAACCCCGATCTGATATTCATGGTACCGCCCCCTGGTCTCTCCTTCAATTGGAAAAGGCTCTCCACAGGCACCTTATTGATACCTTTGAAGTGTTTAAAGGTCTCAATCTTGTCTCCCCTCTCCCTCCTCTGCTCCAGACAGTACATGCCCAGGTCACTTAGTCTCCCCTTGTATGGTAAGTGCTCTAACCCCCACACCATCCTTGTCACCCTCCTAAGTACTCACTCCACTCTCTCCACATCCTTCCTGAGATAGGGTCTCCAGAACTGGACCCCATACTCCAGGTGTGGCCAGACCAGCTGTGTGTATAGAGGTACTATAACCTCTCTTTTCCTGCTGGAGAACCCTCTCCCTATGCAACCCAATAATCTGCTTGCTCTTGGCACTGCATCTCCACACTGTTTTCCCACCTTCAGATCTTGTGAAATGATGATGCCTAAGTACCTCTCTTCTACAATTACCTGGAGGGGTTTACCTCCCAGTGAATACTCTGCTCTCCCTTTTTTTTTCCCCAAATGCATGACCTTACATTTAACCATATTGAACGACAATTGCCACTCTGTGGACCATTCCTCCAACCTTTCCAGATCCCTGCGCATCATCTCCACCCCCTCTAGCATGTCTACTGTATTACAGACCTTTGCATCATCCACAAAGAGACTCATCCTCCCTTCCAGACCCACTGCTATATCCCCTATAAAGACATTAAACAGAAGAGGCCCTAGCACCGACCCTTGGGGAGCCCCACTGCTGACATCTGACTACTCCGATGGTGCCCCATTGACTAATACTTTTTGCATTCGTCCCTCCAACCTGTTACCAACCCACTTTATTACCATCTCCCCCAGCCCAAAGCAGGCCATTTTGTGCAATAGTCTTTTGTGCGGCACCAAGTCAAAACCCTTTCTGAAATCAAGATAGGCCATGTCCACCGATCCCCCTGATCCACCACCCTAATGACCCAGTGAAAAAACTCTGCCAAGTTTGCTTGACAGGATTTGCCCTTCGTGAATCCATGCTGCTCTGGGTCCCAAAGTCCATTTGCCTCCAGGTAGTTGTTAATTCTGTTCTTGAGCAGTTTTTCCATGAGCTTTCCAGCCACAGATGTCAAGTTCACTGTGCTGCAGTTACCCACCTCTTCATTCCCCCCCTCCTTTGTGCAGCGGTATTACATCTGCACCCTTTCAATCTTTAGGTACTACACCTGAACTTAAGGAGTTGTTGAATAGAGTGGTCAAGGGAGCAGCCAGTACCTCCCTCAGTTCCCCTAAAACTCTTGGATGCACCTAGTCTGGCCCCATGACTTTGTCAACTTTCAAGTCCCTAAGTTCCCTTAATATCGCCTCTTCCTGAAATAGACTCAAGTCCACTCACTCCCTCCCTTGCGGTTTTTGCCACCTTAGAGTTGCCCCTTTTCCATTCTGTCTCCTTCGTGAATGCTGAACACAAGTAGCTATTTAGCAGTGCAGCCTTCTCCTGGTCCCTCACCACCCTCTTCCCTTCCACTTTTTTTAGGCAGGGAATCCCTGTCTCTGTTTTCCTCCTTTCACCAATATACATAAAAAAAGTTTTGTCCTCCTTCTTGACTGCCTTGGCAATGCTCTCCTCCATCCTTGCCTTTGCTCAGCTGACCACCCTGCCCTCCTCCTTCTGCCTAACCTGATATTCCTTCCAATCCTCCTCCCCCTGTGTTATTTGAAACCTCTGAAAGGCTCTCCTCTTTTGCCTGATGCTACCATCCACTTCCTTGCTGAACCACACTGTCTTCCTCTTCCTCCAATTTTTGCTCTCCCTTCTTGTGCAGAGGTCTGTGGCTCCCAATATGGCCCCCTTTATTGAGTCCCACATGTCTTGCACCCCACAATGCTGCCTCACTCCTTCTAGAGCTTGTTTAACATATTCCCCCATCTTCCTAAAATCTGCCAGTCTAAAGTCGAGATCCTTCACCTTGGTCTGGTTTAGGGTGGCCAACGTGCTTACCATGAACCACATGGTACTATGGTCACTGGTACCAAGGTTTTCCCCCACTGATAATTCCCTTACTCTGCCCCATTTGTTAGTACCACATGTAACATTGCCCCATCCCTAGTTGGTTCCCAGACCATCTGCCTGAGTAAGGCAACTTAAAGGGAGTCCAGTATTGCCCTGCTTCTAAGGATGCTGCTGACAGTGTGTCCCATGCCACATCGGGCAGGTTCGAGTCCCCCATCAGCAGCCCTTCTCCCTTAGTTGACATCCTCAGAATTTCCTCCATCATCTGGTTGTCCACTCCTTCTTGCTGCTCTGGTGGTCTGTAGACCACCCCTGTGCGGACTACCTCTCCCCTTCCCGTGGTCAATGAGACCCATAATGTCTCTGCTTCCCCCCACCTTCCCTGTACCTCTGTTACCTGAATCCCTTCCCTTTTGTAATGCGCTACTCCCCCACTCCTTCCAACCCAGTCTCTCATAAACAGCTGATACCCTGGTATGTTCAAGTCCCAATCCCGCCCTCCATGGTACCATGACTCTGTGATTCCCACCAGGTCTAATTCTGCTTCTGCCATGATTGCTGCCAGGTCCTTGACCTTCTTGCCCAGGCTCCTAGTATTTGTGCAGATAGCCTTCCACCTTCCAGCCACCTCTATGCCCTCCCCTGTCCTAATGCTTTTCCCTGTCCTGACCCTATTGTCTGTAGCCCCCACTGAGTGCATCATATTGTGGGGGGGCCAAGTGCCCCTCCATGTCAGCTGTCCTGTCCTGTTCTTGGATTTTGCATGCAGCACCCCCCCCCCAATTTAGTTTAAATTGTAGCATCGGTCAACTAACTCTTTCATGTTCCACCTCAGCACTTCTTTACCCTCTCTGTTTAGGTTTAACCTATCTGGGGCGAATAGGATTTCATCCTGCCAGGTGACGCTTCCATTCTCCCACCAGCCCAAAGCCTTTCCTAGCACACCATCCAGAGAACCACCTATTAAATTCAGTTATCCTCTGTTTCCTCTCTGAGCTAGCTCTTGGGACAGGCAGTACCCCAGAGAACATCACAGATCTAAAGTTTGGGTTATGGCCAAATCTTGCTAAAGCTTTAAACCTTGCCTGCACCTCCATTAAGCTATGCCCTGCAAAGTCATTTGTTCCCAAGTGGAACATTAGGTGCATTCTCTCATCTTGCAGTTTCCCCCTGGAGGGAATGTGATGGATCACCTCATCTGCTGTCATGCCTGTCAAGCAACTGACCCAGACCTTGCCCTCTGTCCTTCCCCAGCCAATACCTCTTACAGTGGAGTCCCCAACAATTAAAACATTGTCCTCCACCTTTTTGGAGCTCGATGCATAACGTGCCAACTCACCTGCCACCTTCCCCCCCCTTGTCCTCCTTACTTTTGTTTTCCCTCACTCCTGTGCCTCCCACCACTTGTTTGATCTACTTCTTGCTTGCTTCTATATTCTATCCTCTCCGTTGGCTGGGCCCTGGACCTATTCCTGTACCCCCACTGCCCCCAGACCCTGTGATCCCCTCCTATCTCCAAATCCCACTTTCTGTGGCCAACCCTTCTGTCTGCTCCCCCCTTCTGCTGCTTTGCTACAAGTTCCTTTGCCCGTCTCTGTAGTGCCATCTCCTGTCTCAGGGTTGGGTTTCTCAATTCCTCCCTCACCCACCTTTTCTTCTGAGACCCTAGTATTACTGGTGAGGTCCATCACCAGGGCCCCAGCTGCCTTACACTCTTGTGCTTGCCCTGGCTCTTTATCCCAGCTCATCTTACCTACACCACTTGTGGCATTATTCTGACCAGCATTGCTCCTCATAGTTCTAGATAACCCTGGCACCGGGTTACCACTCTCCCTCCCTTTCTGTACTTGTTTCACTAGGTTATCCCCAGCCCCCAAAGCCCTCTCCTGGCCGCCACTACTCCCTGGTGGTTTCCCCCTTGAACTTCCATTTACTTGATCCTTGTCTCTCGATGCCCCCTTCTGATTGCTGCTGCTTTCCTGAGTGGACTTCCTCCTTATGCTATCTTTCTTACTGCCTGTCAACTCCCTCCCCCTTCCTGTTCCATGGGAAGGACCACTATATTGCCCCCCTTCTTGGAGCATCCCGGTTGCCCTACCCGGAGTTCCTTCACACATGCTTCTTCCCTCCCATCCTCATCTTGCAACTGCAGCTCAGCAAACCTATTTTTGTGCATTATGCCCCCCAGCTTCCCTTCTTTCACAGGGGTACCCCTATCCAGTTGCTCTGCATTATTTCTCCATCTCCCCTTGCCTCCCACAAACTTCCATCCCTCTTTCTCCCAAGGCTTCTTTGGGCTTGCTGTTACCCCTTCTCCTGTCATGTTCTCACCTCTCCCCTCATCCCACCCATCCCTTTTGCTGTTGCCTTCTGACCCCAGCCAACCCTTCCCTCTCCTTGTACTGTTTACTTATCCCTTGCTCCCTTGAGCTCCAAACTGCTGTTCCCCACCTTCTTCCCGTCTACCCTAACCCCCCCTTAGAATACCTCCAGCCCCTTCTAGAAACAGGATGGCTCTTTTTTTTTTGTAAATAAACTTTATTATTTAAAATAAGTGTAACAAAGAAACAAATAAAAAAAGTACATACAACAGAAAATAACAGTAACAATGCACATTCCTGGTTGGGGAATTTCCCCTTGGAGAGACAACTCAAAATATAGACAATGGTAAATGGTGTTCATACAGAAAGATAGGATATCAGCAGACACAAATAATGAAGAGACCCCCTGAAAAAAAAAAAGCATTCTGTATATTCTCATGTAATCCCTAGATGGCGCTATCCCAAGGGCTACTACCCCTGCCTGCTTGGCTAGTAGCAGATAAAGGGGCCTAGGTTCAGTGACGGGTGCCTCCACCCAAAGGTCAGGGTTGGTATTGGTCTGACTAACCAGGTCACAGCCCTCTGGGACACTGTGACCCCCGTCTCCTGCTAGTGGCCCACACAGTATGCAATGTTTACCTTCCCAACACCCCTGATAGGTTTTACATATACACCTAGATTTAGCACTTACCCCAGGACTGTTTTCTTTAGCTTGACACTGGGGACCCCTTGTAAAATAAGGTGATGCATGACAAAAACAACTATGCAATACCTTAGGCATAAACATACACGATAGTCAATGTAGACTGCAGAAAAAGAAGTAGATCTGATTTATTCAGAGGGGCTATAACAAGGATGGGAGCAATCAGGTTAATTGACTAAACACACTATAAATATCACAGTTGTACATGCAGTCAGTGTCCCTATCAGTCACACTCTCTGGGTACCCAGGATGGAAAAGGGGGCTAGCCAGGACCGTCACCCGGGGTAGGCTTGCATTACAGCTGGTAGGGGCCCTGTGAGGAAGAAGAATTAGCATGCACACCTACTGATTGTAATCTGGAGCTGGAGGGCTCAGTTCATGAAAACAACACAACAAATTAATCAGATGACACACCTGTGATTTATAAGGTATGTTGCAGGGAGCTACTCTGTTTACTACTCACGATACCCAATGCTAAGAACAGGATGGATGATGGTTGTTTTGGATTGACAGAAAGTGCAGGGTAGGGAGACGAGACCCTCGTGGCAGGGCCCAATGGCATTTGATAGCAGGCGGATTCAGTCTGATACAAGTTGGTACAGCTTCCAACTTTCAACACACAACTCAGCTCGAGGAGGAAATCAGGTTGCGACCCCCCTCCAGTTTGCAGCACATTTATATGTAAAGAAAATTCACTTTACCAGGCAGGCTGCTCCTTCACCCTGATTGCAAAATCACTGCTAAAACCCGGGAGCACAACAGCAACTAAAGTTCCTGACAGGCCGATCGCTTTTAGCAAAATCTTCAGTCTTCTTTAGGTGAGCCTGGTTTCCATGCAGTAGCTTGCTTCACAGCACACCAAGCGGATCACTGTCCGACTATTTTTCACTCTTTCTCTCTCTCGACAAAACAGCAACAGGCCAGGTTTCAGGCCTTCCACGGTTCTCCCGCATGAACTACTGTGCAACACAGCCGCTTGATTATGCGAGCTCTTTCCTCTTCAACTCCCAACTCGAATCTGGCTAACCAGCAGACAACCCAGGGGATTTCCCTTAGATCCAAAAGGTTCAGTTGGGTAGTTTGGCTGTCAGTCACAGTAAGAGCTCCCCCTTCTGTTGCAAAAAGGTGCCAACAGTGTAAAACTACAAATCCCAACTGGTAATCCATACAGTCCCATTTCAGCAGTCTCCATTTTAGAGCCCCCCAGTACTGATTGGTCCAATTCGGCAGTTCGGGACCAAAATGGTGGCGTTAAACTGAAAAGTCCTTGCTGCAAAGAAAGCAGGTTAGAACAAACACTATATCTTTACCACTCTAAATGTTTATCAGCAATTATTTACATCTCTTAACAGGGCTCCCCCTGCGCCACTAGCGACGGCAGAAACAGAGCCAAGATTCAGCAGCCCGGGTGGGATTCGGGCATGTGAACACACAGTCCCCCCATTGGGTTTCATTATGACTACAAGCAGGCAGCACTTAAAGAGACAGTACATGAAGGCTTTAAAGGTGCTCACTGGTAACAACATCTAAATGGCTTTAGTGCTGAACACCAACCAGGCTGTGAGCAATTATGCAAGCTCTTGGAGGACTTTTCGGTGGCCCCCATTTGTAGGGGGATTACACACTTCCTGGCCTGGAAAAACTTGGTGTCCATGTCAAGTGAGTACCATCACAATAATTTTAAGTGCTAATTATGTTATACATCTATACCACTAGCACATTAAGCCTATAATTTCTAAAGCATTTGGCAACATATTAAAACTTTACCATACTCATTTTCTGTATTTCACAGTACACTACTTTTTCTAAATCACATCACACATAGGTTACACAGATTACTCAGAGACACACTGCAGTTTGGAATCAGGTTATTACTTCCTGCACATTGAATAATGATAACAGGGGCCCTTTCCTATCAGCTACCTTGGGGCTGGATGGGTCAGGGGCACCATACTTAGAGGGCAGAACAATCAGTCGGGAGTTAGCACTCAAACTCAGTTTGGGTAGGGAACTTTGGGACACATAAACTCCCTTGTGGACTACGTTGAGAGGCAAATTCACGGGCCTCCCAGGGGAATCATAGCTGAGGCACACTATTGGTTTGACAGCTCGTCCAGTCTTCCTGGGGGGAACAGCCACAGTCTCTGTACCTTTCACCTCAATCTCTGCACTTTTCTCACTTGCAAGGGGGACCTCTGCCTGGGTGGAAGAGTTCGGTCTTGGAGCACAGTCAGCCCCGGGCTCTGTGGATTCAGGTTCTACAACACTTTGCTCACTTGGAAAACACTCTAGCAGTGGAAGGGAACTGTCTTCACATCCAAAGTACTCTTCATGTTCTGGCAGGTCACCAGTTGGTCTCAGCTCATCTGACTCCTCCTCAGGGAAATCACACAGTACCACAATACAGAAAGCTACCAACAGTCCCTATTTACCAAGGACAGTCCCTATTTTAGGCAGCATGTCCCAGTGTCCCCACAAGTTCTGCAAAATGTCACTTTTGTCCTGGTTTTTTGCTTAAGTGTCCCAGTTTTGTCCCCCCTTTATTTTGCTGACTGCTAATCCATGAATTACAGTTATTTTGGCACTACTGTGGTGCTACTCGGGCTGGACAGCAGTTTGCAACTTCAACCCTTGCACCTATGTTGCACCGCAAGCACGTCAGTGGGAGCACAGTAAAGCATGTTCCTTCCTGTTAGATTAGACTGGGTGGTAGTGCAAACAAGCACATGTGGATATCTGCCTGCCAGTAGCTGAGAGGGACTCCAGACAGAAAAGAGACCAGCAGCAGTGAACTAAGGTACCCAAACCTGATCAGCTGTAGGGAAGTGGTGTGAAAATAATCTGGTGTGGTGGTGGGAGTCACTGAAATGAAGTTTGCTCAGCAAATGAGGTGAGTGTAAGCAGGTTGAATGGGACTGTCAAGAGGAGCAATACATGCAGCTTGAATGCCTGATCACAATTTAATGCAGGTTTGCTTCTAATGAACTTTCTATACATCATGATTTGGAACTTGCTGCAGAAGAATGATGTATTGTCTTAATCGGGATGTTTGCTACTGGTGTTGCTGTGGGGCAGCATGGCCAGAGCAAGAAGCAAAATTTAATTGATTGTGTGCATCCTTGTCTGCGGCAGTGCCCATGGGAGTGACACGGTGGGGGTGGGGGTCATGGTCAGGATGGACCATCCCAGTTTTAGGCCTCGGAAAGTTGGTAGCTTTAACCATACACAGTGATTCAATATCATCAGACTTGACACTTTGCACTTCACTCTCAGGGAGCACTGGCTCCAAGGACAAAGCTGGGGGGGTTGACAGTCCAGAGGGCCCAGCTTCATCCCCACAAGTGACCATGGGGTTACTTTGAAACAGCTGACTCAGTTCATAAGAAAGGTAATAGCCATAATTGTACTCACTCTCGTCCGAAGTGGACTGACAGTCATTATCGATTTGGGTTTGCTGTGGAGAAAATCTTAAGTCAGTGACTAAGGGGGTAGACTTACTCTGTTTCTGTTTTTCAGCAGCCCAGGTCACTGGTCTAGGGGGAACAATCTCTGTGGGCTCAGATTCAATCATTATTTGACCAATGGGCAACAAATGGTTTCGGTGCATGATCTTGACATCTTTTGAGTTGTTTTCTGGCCTCACTTTGTACACAGGTAAACCTGGCAATTTATCTACTACTATGTGGGGAAGATGGTGCCACCGATCAGCAATTTTGTGTTTGCCATGCAATCCTAGATTCCACAACAAAACACGGTCTCCAGCTTGAAGCTCTTGGGCCTTCACCTTTTTATCATACCTTTCTTTATTGGCCAAGTTTCTCTTTGCAGCCATGGTCTGAGCTAGTTGGTAAGTATGGTTCAATTGAGCTTTTAGTTTTTGTATGTACTGTAGGTAATTCTCAGCTCTGACCCCATCAAGAGAGACCCCAAAACAAACATCCACTGGTAACCGAGCCTCTCTCCCAAACATGAAGCGATAGCGAGAGAACCCAGTAGCATCATTTTTGGTACAGTTATAGGCGTGAACGAAGGTGCTGATCTGCTGGCTCCATTTTGGCTTGTCTTTTGGGTGGAGACTGCCCAGCATGTCAAGCAGGGTGCGATTAAATCATTCTGGCTGTGGGTATCCCTGCGGATGATAAGGGGTGGTTCTTGACTCCCCCCCCCAAAGAGATCATCTCCTTGATTAAGCGACTCTCAAAGTCCCTGCCTTGATCAGAATGAATTCTTTGGGGGGCCCCATAGTGAACAAAGAAATTCTCTATCAGCACATTGGCCATGGTGGAAAGGCTTGGGCATATCTGGTGAAATGACCTGTGACCATCAACACATTACTAAAATTTCACTCATCAGGCTCCAGACTTAGAAAGTCAATACAAACTAACTCCATGGCCATGCTGATGATGATATTAACAAGGGAGGGGGGGGGGGGCAGCCCTCTGTGGCAAAGCCTTTCTTTGTAGACAGCGACTAGAAGTTTGTACATGATGTTCAACATCTGCCCCCATTTTAGGCTAGTAGAATCGGGACCGCACCAGGTCAAGGGTTCTGTCGATGCCAAGGTGGCCCATGTGGTTGTGTAGGGATCTCAGAACCAAGTCTCTGAAATCTGTGGGCAGGGTCAATTGTTGCTTGTCTACTTGACCCCCCCAACTACAGTTTCTGAGTACAGTAACTGATTTATTAGCTTCAATTTAGGGCCTTCTTTGTACAATAGTGCAGTTCTCAAGTCAGAAGAGTGTAACTTGGACACATCTTTCCCTGTGTAGAGGGTTTCGAGGGCTGATCGAATCATGGGGTCGTGAGATTGAGCTCTCTGGAGGCTGTTATTATCAAACTGAGGTAATGCGCTAATATCTAGTGTGGAGAAGTGGCAGTATGCAGCTGATATACAAATGTCAGAAGGGCCCAAGCAATCTACCAGGCAGTCCACTGCGTCTGTGGACATCTGTTCCTTCTTGTCAAATTTCTGGCACAGTGCTCGAATGTCAGGTTCAGACAGCCTGACTCAATTACCTTTGGAAGTAGGCCTTTGGGAGAGGGCATCACTATCTACATGATTCAGGCCCGACCTGCATTCAACAGCGTAATCATAAGTGGACAATGCAGAAAACCACCAATGCCTGGTAGCATCCAATTTAGCTGAAGTCTGCACATAGGTCAGTGGATTATTATCTGTTTTTACCAGTATCTTTGCTCCATACAAATAGTCATGAAATTGGTCGACAATGGCCCACTTCAACACCAAGAACTCCAATTTATGCACAGGATAGTTTTTTTCTGATTGGGTCAGACTCCTGCTGGCAAAGGCCACTGGTCTAAGACTGTTCTCATGCTCCTGATATAACACAGCTCCAAACCTAGTAGGCTAGCATCGGTGTGTAACACATAGGGTTTAGCAGGATCAGCATAGGTGAGGACGGGAGCATGGGTGAGCTGATATATGATTTCGTGGAAAGCAGCCTCGCAGTCGGGTATCCATCAAGACCCAAACTGTTCACCAGGGTGGAAGTACACATTCTCTGATTTGGTGGAGGCCACTTACATGTAATTTTTGTTTGTAGGAGGGTAACCCTGGGTAAGATTCAGCAGTGGATGAATCACTCTTGAGCAGTCCTTTATGAACCGTCGGTGAAAACCACAAAATACTAGGAAATGTTGTAATTCTTTTAGATTGTGGGGCTGGGGCCAGGTGGTCAAGGCCTCAGCTTTGCTAGGATCAGTCTCTATCCCCTCAGTGGACACTATGTGCCCCACATACTTTACGGATGTCTGAAAGAACTGGCATTTGTTGATGGACAGTTTAAGGCCGAAGTCTTCCAGTCGGTCCAACACTTTAAAAAGTCAGTTCTCATGTTCCTCCAGTGAACTTCCAAACACAATAACATCCTCTAAGTATATCAGACACTCCAACAAGTTCATGTCCCCCACTGCTCATTCCATCAGTCGCTGAAAAGTGGCTGAGGCACCAGAGATCCCCTGGGGCATTCTCATAAACTCATAAAACCCAAGTGGACAGATGGAGGATGTTTTCTCACGATCTTCTGGGACCATAGGGATCTGATAGTACCCACTGCGGAGATCCAAAACTGAGAACCACTTGCTTCCATTTAAACAGTCCAACGCATCCTGAATACAGGGCATGGTGTACTGATCGGGGATGGTCCGCCTGTTGAGGGTCCTGTAATCTACACACATTCTTACTGTCCCATTCTTTTTCATCACCACCACAATAGGTGAAGCATAAGGGCTTCTGGATTCTTGTATCACACCAGCCATGAACATTTCCTGCAGGTGTCTTCTGACATCATCTATATCTGCTGGTGCTAGGTGCAGAGACCTCTCACGGAATGGCCATTCATCTTGCAGGCATATATGATGCTCCGCTCCTCTGACACATCTCACATCCCATTCCTACAGAGAAAACACCTTATCTCTCTGGGTAAGTCTCTGGCTGATTCTAGTCTTCCATTCCGCTGGCAACAGGGAGTCACCAAAGTCAAAAAAGTCGGGTGTCACTTGGCCAGTCACTCCAGATGGCTTGTTGCTGGTAGCACAGTGTCTGCACAGTGTACAGTAGCTAAGGTGCAGCCACTATTCACCCAAATTTCTCAATCTGACACATTGTGAACCTGGAGCATGACCCATCGGGCATAGGCATGAGCCCGAGCAGGTAAGATACTCGGCTTATCAGCAAACCTTCCAGCAATTTCCCATCGCCTGGAGTGTCCAGCATGAGTATTTTATTCTTGACATCTTTCCATAAACAGACCTCCCCTTGTAGGGTGCACTGGGTGTTGGGGCACAGGACCATTGACTCAGGATCCTTCTTCCATACTACCCCAACTGGCTCGTCTTGATCCACCTCTTTGGCATTCTGCCACAACTCATACACTCTCTTAATCAAGGCAGGAATCCTCAGAGCCCTACCAGTTCATTGCCCCTGTTTCTCATAGCATAGCTGCATCAATCTCCCGAACATATGGGCACTTGTCCCTATTAGTAGAGGGACCCCATCGTACAGTCCAGTAGGAGGACACACCAAAGCTAAGGTCTCCACTTGCTCCACCACTCCAGCCACTGAAGTAGGGAAAGACAACCAAATCCTGATATATCCAGCATAAGGGTAGGCCTTTTCGCTCAACCCCCAGACATGCAGGCCTTCCAACGGCCGTAAGGGCACATCAGGAAAGTGCTTCTGATACCAGTCCTGAAACATTATAGTTACTTGGGAGCCACTGTCGAGCACAGCCTTGGTAGACACTCCATTCACCTTCACTGTTGTCTCCATAGATGGGCCCATAACCTCAGACCATTCAGGCGGCTTTGAAGTCAGTGTTGATCTGGCATTGGCCTTGGTAGTGTAACTTTTCTGAACAGCTCCCCCTGATGGCCGGTTGTTACTTCGCCGGACCGTAGCTAATAACTGGGCAGTGACTTTCCTCAAATTCTCTGGTGACTGGCAGAAGGCACGGATGTGTCCATCCTCCCCGCAATGATAGCAGAAATTAGGTTCTCTAGGGTCTCTAGGAGCTCGCAGGTTCACAGGGGTATTGAGTGGCTCATCTTTGGCTCATGCTTTAAGTCCTTGATCCTCAGGACCACTACCAGGATGTAGATGGGGTGGGTTTTGCAGCAAGTCCCCCACTAGAGCTTTCAACTCTCGCACTTCTTCCAGTAGGTTACCCTCAGTCTGGGGTTCTGAAGAAACAACATGTACTCCCACTCTGCCTTTGGCCTCTGGGGATGCCTGATACAGGTCAGGTTCTCTGGCTGCTTCTGTCAACTCTTTAATCAACTCTCTCAACTGCTGGGCCTCATCCGAGTCACTCCTCTCAGGAGTCAGACAGGTACCAATCATCTCCGCATAGGCTTCCAGCCCTCTTCATCAGACTCCATTTTAAGAATTTCCTTCATAAGATGACAGTACTCAGAAGGGTTGGCCATCCTATCTTGTAACTTGAGTTTCAGTATCATTACACTAGAATGTCAGGCTAACTTTAGGATATGGTCCAATCTGACCCAGTTCAGCTGCTTCGCAGGCACTCCCTGTTTTCTGTGGGCCCTCTGCAGAGCCCTCTCAATCCTGATAACAAAAGCGGACAATTTCTCATTTTTCCACTGCTTAGCTGACTTGAACTTCCACAACAGGTCATCCCCCGACTCAGTACTACCAAACACTCCTTTCAGTGCAGACAGGTATTCAGCTGCCATAGCCTCTGGACTAGTTGCTCACAAGAAACGGATGGCTTCCAGGGCAGGGCCCCTTAAACTCTCCATCAGCCTCTGTCTCTTTTCTGCCTCTGAACATTGCCATTCTTGTCCTAAAGGAGTGGCATAGTCCATCCATGTTTCCAAGTCATCCTCCCCTGGGGGCACTGGGGCTATGCCCGAAAAGAGTCTGAGCCTTCGGTAGGAATCCAACTGTATTGAGGGAATCACTATGGGGGAGGGAGTCACAGAAGAACTCTTTGGAAAAGTGGGGGAGGTGGCTTGGGAGTGCAGGGGCATGTGTTCCTCTGAAAGGTCTAACACCTTTACAAGCTCTTGGGCAGTTCGCCCTTCAGATGCTAATAGTTTGAGCAACTTATCCTTGAACCCTTCTACACAGGGGGACCCACCCGGGGTAGTCGGATCACTGTGCAAGTGAATGACCCTCCACCCTTTCTGGGTACCCTCAGGAAAAACAACAGGAGGTACTTTCTCTAGATCTACCGGGGAGCTACAGGACAGCAACAATATCATAGTCTGTTCAAAGAAATCTGCATCTTTCCCCTTTACCTTGACTTTACCCAAACCCTTAACATGCTCCACAGTGGCTACAACATTAACATTAGCAATCCCTAAGGGGATATCCAGTAATAGGAGAGCCTGTTGGGGGTCCAACCCCTCAGCCTCACTCCACCCCATCATTCGGTGCACTAACAGCTTATGACGGGCAATTTTCAGATTGGGCGTAGTGAGATTCTCCATTTTCTCCCCAAAACTAAACATAGCAGGGTAACTTATTCCCTTGGCCACTAGAGGACACTAATCCCAGTGGTGCCGCCAAGATGTAACCCCTAGATGGTGCTATCCCAAGGGCTACTACCCCTGCCTGCTTGGCTAGTAGCAGGTTAAGGGGCCTAGGTTCAGTGACAGGTGCCTCCACCCAAAGGTCAGGGTTGGTATTGGTCTGACTAATCAGGCCACAGCCTTCTGGGACACTGTGACCCCCCCTTGTCTCCTGCTAGTGGCCCACACAATATGCAATGTTTACCTTCCCAACACCCCTGATAGGTTTTACACATACACCTAGATTTAGCACTTACCCCAGGACTGGTTCCTTCAGCTTGACTCTGGGGACCCCCTATAAAATAAGATGATGCAAGACAAAAACAACTATGCAATACCTTAGGCACAAACAGACACCATAGTCAATGTAGATTGCAGAAAAAGAAGTAGATTTGATTTATTCAGAGGGGCTATAACCAGGATAAGGGGCAATTAGGTTAATTGACTAAACACACTATAAATATCACAGTTGTGCATGCAGTCAGTGTCCCTATTAGTCACACTCTCTGGGTACCCAAGATGGAAAAGGGGGCTAGCTAGGACCATTGCCTGGGGTAGGCCGGCGTTGCAGTTGGTAGGGGCCCTGTGAGGAAGAAGAATTAGCATGCACACCCACTGATTGTAATCCAGAGCCAGAGGGCTCAGTTCGTGAAAACAACACACAAATTAATCAGATGACATGCTTGTGATTTAAAAGATATGTTACAGGGAGCTACCCTGTTTACTACTCACAATACCCAATGCTAAGAACAGGATGGATGATGGTTGCTCTGGATTGACAGAAAGAGCAGGGTAGGGAGACGAGACCCTCGTGACAGGGCCCAACTGCATTTGATAGCAGGTGGATTCAGGCGGATTCAGTCTGATACAAGCTGGGTACAGCTTCCAGCCTTCAACACACAACTCAGCTCGAGGAGGAAATCAGGTTGCAACCCCCCTCCAGTTCGCAGCACATTTATATGTAAAGAAAATTCACTGTACCAGGCAGGCTGCTCCTCGATTCTGATCTCAAAGTCACTACTAAAACCCAGGAGCACAATAGCAGCTAAAGTTCCTGACAGGCCGATCGCTTTTAGCAAAATCTTCGGTCTTCTTCAGATGAGCCTGGTATCCATGCAGTAGCTTGCTTCACAGCACACCAAGCGGATCACTGTCCGACTGATTTCCCTTAGATCCAAAAGGTTTGGTTGGGCAGTTTAGCTGTCAATCGCAGTAAGAGCTCCTCCTTCTGTTGCAAAAAAGGCGTCAACAGTCTAAAACTACAAATCCCAGCTGGCAATCCATACAGTTCCATTTCAGCAGTCTCCATTTTAGAGTCCCCCAGTACTGATTGGTCCAATTCGGCAGTTTGGGACCAAAATGGTGGAGTGAAACTGAAAAGTCCTTGCTGCAAAGAAGGCAGGTTAGAACAAACACTATGGGTTGGATTCACAAAGCTTTCAGAAGGTACAAAACATTCCCTAAGTCCCCAAAACTGCCGTAGCTATGGAAACAAAGGGGAACTTGCACTGAGTGCTACTCACAAAACCCTCTGCAGCTGCAGAAAACAACACTAAGGACTGTGGAAAAAAGTGCAGCTGCGGAAGTCCCTGAGGAAAAAAAGATGTGAGATAAGTAAGGCACAACCCCAGAAGGGCTATTCACAACCAGTTTTTTTTCCACAGGTGCGGAAAAAATGTTGCACACAGTGGAATGAGGTGTAACTCTTCCTCAGCAAAATGCAGTAGTGCCCCAGCAATTAGAATCAATTAAGGTGGAAGTGAGGCACAGGTAATAGCATCCTAGATAGTATTACTGTGGCTGCTGTAACAGCAGCAAAAGCACACATTGCCGTGATATGGCAACAGGCAACAACCACCAGACACAGTGCAGCCCATGACGGAGCCCCACAGGCAGTAAAGCCTGGCCAGCCTGCAGTGAGTGCTACCCCTTCAGGCAGCAGGAACACCCTAGGAAGGGGGACCAGCAGTAACAGTTGGCCACTGTGGTGTCATGGTATTGCTGATACCTGTGGTGCTGCAGTGGTCCCAGTTGAGGGACTGGTTGCTGGTCTTTTTGTGGGTGCTTTCAGCTTCATTCTATGGCAGCCCTGTTAAAGTCTGCTGTTTCAGCTAATTAAGTTCACCTGTTGCTATGCCTCCTAAGCTATTTCTGGAGCTGCGGATCCACAGTTGCAGATTTTCAGCACGTGCACAATTTCGCAGCTGCTGAAATTCTGCAGCCTGAGGATTTTCGAAATTCCGCACCTGCTCAAAATTTCTTTATGAATATCACGCAACTGCGTTTCTGCAGTGCTGCAGACTTTTTTCCCACAGCTGTGGGATTTTTGACTTTCTTTGTGAATCTTGCCCTATATCTTTACCACTCTGAATGTTTATCAGCAATTAGTTACATCCCTTAACAGTGCTCCCCCTGCGCCACTAGAGACAACAGAAACGGAGTGAGGATTCAGCAGCCCAAGTGGGATTAGGGCATGTGAACACACAGTCCCCCCATTGGGATTAATTACGACTGCAAGCAGGCAGCACTTAAAGAGACAGTACACGGAGGCTTTAAAGGTGCTCACTGGTAACAACATCTAAACGGCTTTAGCGCTGAACACCAACCAGGCTGTGAGCAATTATGCAAGCTCTTGGAGGACTTTTCACTGGCTCCCATTTCTAGGGGGGGTTACACTCAGATAAACTATACTAAAACTCTTTATAAAATGCATTTTACTACTAGCTAATGAGAAGGCTCAGTTAAAACATGAACAGTAGTTGCAAACATATTTGATAAACCTAACCTTAACTGAGTAACTATCATTCAGCAATAGTAACAGAAAGTTCTTTGGCAGCACTTGCAACCTGAAAGCAGTCAAACTAATGTTTCTTGAATCACCAATTGGCAAGTCCAGTATAGAGAGCAACATCTGATGAGTTAAAGCATGCAGATGCTCATGCCCAAAAAAAAAAAAGAAGGTGGAAAAGGGAGGATTAATCATGGGAAAACATGCACAGAGACCAATATGTCATGCAACGTGCATGCTGGGTCACAAAATCAATAGACTGGGGCCAAGCAGTGGGCATCCTTTGCCTGGACATCAGCAAGGCCTTTGATTCTGTACCCCACAAGAGGTTGATCAGGAAGTTGGCAAATCTTGGGTTGGGAAGAAGTTGACCAGATGGGTAGAAAACTGGCTGAGGAACAGGACCTGGAGTGTGGTGGTGGGGGGAGAGTTATCTAGCACCAGGGAGGCCACCAGTGGTGTCTCGCAGTGCTTGATGCTGGGACTAGTGTTGTTCAATGCCTTCGTCAATGATATTGGGGATGGCATTAAGGGCAAACTGTGCCTATTCATGGATGACATCAAGTTCTGTGAGAGGGAGGACAAAGCTGAAGGGATGCACGACCTACAGGATGATCAGGAAAAGCTTGAGAGTTATCAGTGATCTGGATGTTTGGATTCATTGCAAAGAAATGAAAAGTTATGCACACTGAACCCAAGAATCCCAGGATGCACTAGAACCTTGGTGGGGTTCGGATAGCTGCAACAGAAGAGGACAAGGATCAGCAAGTGATTATCGCTAGCAACCTGAGGCACACCACACAGTGCAGGAAAGCAACAGCAAGGGCAAATAAAATGTTGCTCTGCATAACCAGGGGGATTAGCAGTAGGTGAGAGGAGGTTATATAGCCCCTGCACAGGTCACTGGTGAGGCCGCATCTGGAGTACGCAGTACGCTACTTGTACCCACATCTTAAGAGGGACATTGACCTGCTGGAGATTGTCCAGAGGAGGACAACTAAGATGATCAAGTACCAGCAGGATAGAGCTTACGAGGGGAGACTGGGGGCCCTGAACATGCACTACGTGGAGGAGAAGAAAGAGGTGAGAGACATGATTGAGACCTTCAAGTACTTGAAGGGGATAAATAGGGTGGATAAGGAGGGGGTTTCTTTAAGCTAAGTGGCAACCAAAATATGAGGGGACACAATCTTAAGTTGGAAGGGAGGAAATTTTGAAGGGAGGCTAGGAAGAATTTCTTCATGGAGAGGGTGATGGCCAGTTGGAATGTGCTGATGGAAGAGGTAGCCTTAATGTAGACAGTCGGCTGTTTCAAGAGAGGCTGGGATAGAACTAAGGGAAAAGTAAGGGTCATGGGAGGGGAAGATGGAAAGGATGGGAAGATGGGGGGCAGGGTCAGTAGCCTAAGCTGTAAACCCTGCAGTTCAAGCAGACTAGATAGAGCAAGTAGTCTTACTCTTCTGGCTTCTTTGTATGTTTGTATGCCATGAAAACAAGACAAATAAAGGCTGGTTCTATCCCCAGGGCATGCTCAAGTGTGGGGTATGAGTTATTCAGGTGGAAAACCCCTCATGTGGGCAAAACAAAACCCTGACCATTCAGCAGGTCCTCCACCCCTCATGTGACCTTCTTGAAAACCTCTGTCCTACCCATTAGTGTTGTCAGTGGCAACCAAGGTCATTTGCTTAAGCTATGGCTCCCATGTTCTCTCAAACTCAGATTCCTTACCTTTTACTTTAGCCAAGGTCCGTGCATAAGAGGCAGTTCTAGAGACTGCCATCTCCCATGCTAGTTAAATGGGGATCTCTATCAACTTCCAAAGCATAAGAATCTGGCACTTTGCTTCCATGGCTGCAAGCAAAAGCAACCACTTGTACAGAATCATAGAAACATGAAGTTCCTGAGGGTAGCCCATGATCCAGAAAAGTGGAGAAGCAGGTATGGAGCCTTATAATTTGGAAGCAGAAAGGAATAGGCACCTTCCAAAAGGGTTGGATTAGCTGACAACTCCAAAGAATATGCACAATAGTCCCAGGAATCTGGCTGCATCATCAACACCTGTCTGAACCCTGCATGCCCAAATGTGCCAGTTTCATGGGAGTGCGGTGCTAACGAGCTACATTTTTTTCTGAATCAGTTGGTCTCTTAGGTTAGGAGATCCCTTGTGTGCTGCTGACCAGCATCCTTCACATGTCTGAGGGGTAATAGGGAGCCATCGGTCCTATGCCCATTTCTGCCTCTGCTAATCCCTATCAGGTAGGTGCAGAGTTTACAGATGCTTGTAGATGCAGGGCCCCTGTTCTCTGGTGTCCTTTAGCCACAAATTAAGTGTACACACCATGTCTGAGATTTCAATGACCCTTTGGCCTGCCTGCTGAAAGAGTAAGGCATACCTTAGCTGCAAATATTTCCAGTGGTCCTTTTTGGAGATAGTAACTCTTTGATCAATTGCTGGAAGGACTTTACGGCTCTGGAATTTGTGTCTATCATGTGAGTTAAGCAGGAAATTCCCTTGGTGGACCATCCCATCCAGTATATATGCCTCTTGACTATTGTAATGTTGGGGTTATTCCAGATGGGTTCAAAATCCCCAAAGACCACCTACGTCCAGTGGCTCACCTGAAGTAATTTTAACCAGGAGTTTCTTGAAAATAACTTTGGCTCCATATGGAGTGTATCCTTGGGCTAGTAGCCAGTGAACATAAGGCTGATTGATGCAGATCCCTGCATTGCTTGGTCAGTGTCTACATTATGTATGAGATTCTGTTGTTGCTAACCACCCACAAAGTGTTTGTTTTACCTCATATGCTGTCTTGATATGCCCACATCCACAGCAAATTCCATGCCCCTTTCAGGGATGGAGTTCTTAAGTTTTCTTACTGAATCTCGATGGGCCACCAGACCATGGGAAGCATATAACAAGTCTGTGCATTTGCTTCCATATCTGAGGGGGTGGGAGCATGGAAAGGTTATGTAAGCAGTAAATGAGACAGGGAAGCGTCATCATTTTAAATGCAGCAATTTTTCCTGGCAGAGTGAGGTTCAACTTCAACCACCTATCTGTTTCTTTCCTAGTTCCTTTACTACAGGGAGAAGATCAGCTTTGGCCAGTTCAGCTGGAGTCTGTGTCACTTTGATTCCCAAATACTTGATCTCCCTTGAGGACCATGAGAGCTCATGGCCATCAACCTGTGCAACTGGCAGGTCCACGCCCTTCAGAGGGAGTATCTCTGTCTTCCCCCAATTAAATTGCACACCAGAGAAATGACCAAATCTCTGTACAAGTTGTATAGTCCAGGAAAGGAAGGCTTTCACATCTGATAGTGTTAGCAGGAGTCATCCACATAAAAGATGCCCTTACATTCAAAATGTCCTGATTTAATGCTGAAGATGAATGGGGTCTTGCTGAATGGTGATCCCTAATGGTTCCATGGCCAACACAAAAAGCAATGGCGACAGAGGGCATCTTTGTCTTGTTCCTCTGTGGAGTGGAAATTGAGGTGACAGTAGTCCATTTATCAGAATTGTGGCCTCTGGATTCATATAGAGGGTTTGCACCCATGCACAAAAGGATGGGCCTAACCCCAGAGCTTTCAGGACCTCAAATAAGTATTTCCACTCCACAGAGTTGAAAGCTTTTTCTGCATTGACTGCAACGAAGGCAGCAGAAGACTGCAAGAGTTTGGCACACTCCTGCAAGTGAACCACCATTCTTAAATTATCAGCCACCAGTCTCCCCTTCATAATGCCAGTTTCAGACTTATAGATCAAGTGTGGGAGTGCTCTTTGTAGTCTACAGGCCAATATTTTGGGGGGAACCTTTGCATCCACATTTAATAGTGATATATTGGCCAGTAACTGGCACACTGTGTGGGATCCTTGTTTGATTTGGGAAGCACTGTAATGTTTGCTACTCTGAGGGTTGAGAGAAGCTGACCGTGTGTCTGGGCCTCCCAGAACATTGATGGCATAGTAGATGCCGCACATGGGCAGGGTGCAAATGACAAATCCAAACAATATCTTTTGATAAAGGAAAGTCTATTTCTGAAATGCGTTAGGGCACTGTGCATTTTTAGCACTGGCACTTTAATAATCTTCACTTGGCAACATTTTGAGCAGCGTGTTATCTTTGAACTCTTGCAATTTGGACAGAACTTCCTCCAGCTGATGACATCACTGGGCTTTACACAGGTGGTTGCCTCTGCTACCCAAAAGTTCGGTCATCCCCTTGACTTGGTTTCCTCCTGGGGATTGAAACCTCCGACTTAGTGGTGGAACCAGTTGGATGGTCAGATCATCACACTGTGGGGTTCAGTTTTTATGCCCCTCTGCATAGGCCTGCTCCTGTGGAGATGGTCAGATACCGCCCTTTATGGGATGTGAATCCCAATGGTCTTTCAATGGTGTTGGACCTATCAGGAATTCTGGAGGCAAGTGGGAGTCCAGACAGCCTTGTTCAGGTCTATAATAAGGCCATTACTGTGGATCTGGACTCCATCGCTCCCATCCAGGTTTGTCCTCTCTCCTTTCACCCTCAGTCCCCATGGTTAGATGGGACCTTGTGGGAGCAGCGGCAACTTGGACGAAGGTTAGAGTGTTGCTGGCGGAAATCCACCCTGGAGGCTGACCGTCTTAGAGTGATGGAACATTATCAGGTCTATCAATCGGCAGTCTCCCACAAGAAGGTAGAGTTCCTGTCCAGAGAGATTTCTGCTGCTCAGAATCGACTGGCTCAGCTCTTTCAAACTCTGGACAGGTTGTGCAACTCAATCTATCTTCAGATTCGAAGAGTTTTTTCACAATTTGAGTGTGATTGGCTTGCTTGGTTCTTTGCAGATAAGATGGCCAGCATCAGGGCGGAGATCCAACCAGCACACTGTATGGGAGCTGATAGTGGTCGGTGTATGGTCACTCCTACTCAGTTTGCCTGGAGTTCCTTTGACTGGCTGGAAATCATGGATGTTGTGCGAATTGGCAAGAGTATGCGCCCAACGTGCTGTAGTTTGGATCCTGACCCAACTTCCCTGATTATGGGTTATTGTGATATCGTCGGCCCAGTCCTTGCAAGGATAGTTTGGTGATCCTTAGAGTCTGATAAGTTTCCTAGCTCCCTGAAGGAGGCGATGGTGACACATTTCCTGAAGAAAGCTGCTCTGGACACAAGCTGCCTTGCAAACTACAGACTGATCTTTAACCTTCCCTTTGTTGGGAAGGTGATTAAGAAAGTTGTGGCGCTGCAACTGGAGAACCATTTGACCATCCATGACATCTATGAACCTCTCCAGTCGTAGGAGGTATAGTACCGAAACCACTCTGGTTCGGGTGCTGAATGATCTCCTGATGGCGAGAGATCAGAAGCGCCATTCCATCTTGGTACTTCTTGATCTCCCTTCAAATTTTGACACCGTGGACCATGGGGTACTTCTCAAGCACCTGAGATTCATCTGTGGCCTGTCTGGTACAGTTCTCAGATGGTTTAAGTCCTACCTCACTGGCAGAACTCAGAGGGTGGTCTTGGAGATTTTTTCATCTGAGCCATTCTCTCTGCCATGTGGGGTCCCTCAGGGCTTGGTGTTGTCCCCCATGCTATTCGCAGTGTATATGCTGCCCCTCAGAGACATTGTAAGATGGTATGGGCTGAGGTTTCACTGCTATGTTGCTGATGATACCCAGCTCAACCTGTCTTTCGCACCCGACAAGGATAGTGCATGCTCGGTATTTAACAACTGCCTCAATGAAATCCAGGATTGGATGAGCTCCAGCTGGTTGAAGTTGAATTCTGGTAAGACTGAGGTGATGGTGGTAGATCACAGTCACTGGACAGAGGTCATGGGGGCTGGTCAACCCACCAGACTTTCTCTGGGGGGGTATCAAGCTTCTTTCCTATGAACGGGTGCGAATCCTGGTGCTGATTCTTGATGATGGGTTGACTCTACGTTTGCAGGTGTCGGCAGTCATCAAGTCCTCTTTTTACCATCTGAGGAACATCACCAGGGTTAAGCACCTTATTCTATCTGGTGACCTCCCAACATTGATCCATGCCTTCATGACCTCACGCCTTGACTACTGCAACTCCCTTTATCTAGGGCTTCTGGGGATTGATATCCATCGCTTGCAACTAGTGCAGAAAGCTGCAGCCCAGTTGTTGATGGGGACCCCACATGTGAGTCACATCACACTGGTGCTGTGCGAACTGCACTGGCTGCCTAGTCAGTGGCGGATCACCTTCAAGGTCGGGTTTCTGACCTACAAGGCCATACAGAGACCGGTCCCAGACTATCTGAAAGAGCTCCTGGTTCCTGACTCCCCTGGATGACCACTCCGCTTAGCTAACAAGAGGTTACTAGAGATTCCCAGGGTGAGCCTTAAGTTGTCTGGGGCCTGTGTATTAATGTATGCAGCCCCAGCACTATGGAATTCTCTAACCCATCAGATATATGAGTGCACAACCATGGAGGGCTTTAAGAAGGACATGAAAATGCACATCTAGCATAAAGCATACTCAGACTGACCTTTCTATTTTATCTGTGTTGTTACTCTGATTATTGGGTATTTTATTGTTTTATCTGTTTTATTGTCCAGCGCCTTGACATTTGAAAGGCTCTTTATAAATAAAAATTATTATTATTATTATTTGGATGGTGAGTGCAGGATTCTATGCCGTTGCCTCCCAGAACATGTTGACCATATTCTGTGCCAATAGTGCCTCTGAGGTCTGGTAAAACTCCACACTCAGGCTGTCTGGGCTCAGAGCTTTGCCCTTAGATAAGCTTCTTATTTGTAGTATATTGTAACTTACCCTAGTAACAGTGTAGAATGGTTTAGTCCACATCTCCCTGCAGTTTTGGGCCAATGGTATGTCTGGGGTGGAAACTGGGTTTTAGAAAGTGCACGAGCAGATTGTAGTGTGGTTCTGCTGAGGCCTGCTGATCTATCTAATGTATGTTTGTTGAATAAACCTCAGATCTGTTAGAAGTTACTTATGGTGTCCAGTCATTCCTAAAACCAGCAATCCTGTAAGAAGCAACTAGTGAAATATTATATGGTGTCAGAAGTGAACTTGCAGTGCTGCAGTTGCAAGAAAGAAGAAAAGTTTGTGCTGCCAAGAAAAGAAACAAAAGACAGTATTTGTGAGTACCTAAAGCTTACTAAAAGACTGTATAACAAAGTATTTTTGGCAGTATGGAGCAATTTAAGACACCTCCACCACTGTTGTTGACTGGAAACCTTGCAGAAAACTGGAGAAGGTGGGCACAGAGATTAAGTCTGTACTTCACAGCCACGGGATTAGATGATAAATCAGAGGAAATGAAAATTGCAGTCCTGCTGCACACGATCGGGGATGAGGCCCTTGAGGTGTACAATACCCTCAATATAACGTATGCTGACCAACAAGATAAAAAAGCAGCTGAGGTTATGGAAGCATTTAAGAATTATTGTGAACCAAGGAAAAACGCGGTGTTTGAGAGGCATCAGTTTTGGGTCCATCTGTTCAATGAGCACTCAGGTATAGACAAGCTTGTTATGAAGCTCAGGCAAAAAGCTCGGAATTGTGAGTTTAAAGAGACTGAGGACTTAATGATTCGAGATAAAATTGTCTTCAACGTTACCGACGACAGGCTCCAAGAAAAGCTACTGGAATCCCCAGACCTCACGATGGCCAAAGCAGTGAACATATGCAGAGCAAAAGAGGTAACAAGGGCACAGGCAAAAGCGATGTCACAAGGGACTGCTGATAAGTTCATCTATGCTGTAGAACATAAATCGAGGCAGGATGATAAAACAGGCCTAAAACCAGACCGCCAGCTACCAACACGTGAGACACGTGCACAAAAATCAAACGCGTGTGGGAGGTGTGGCAAGGGACATGCGCCAAAGGCTTGTCCAGCGTATGGACAAGAATGTCATAAATGTGGTGGCCTCAATCATTAAGCAAAAATGTGCAGGTCCAAAAAGTCCAACAAACCTCATGAAAAATGACCAAAGGGGTAGAAGCACTATTTGTGGGTGCTGTAAAAAGAAAACAAGAAACAGTGCGGACACAAGTACCAGATGAAGGGTGGTACACTACCTTGAAGATAATGGGACAGCCAGTTAAGTTCAAGTTGGACACTGGAGCTGAAGCCAATATACTTACTAAAGAAGTGATTGCACAGTTTCTATGCAAGGTACAAACTGCCAACCAGTACTATCCTATGGCATATGGAGGAGCACAAATTAATCTGGAAGGGAAGTGACGCTTAAAGTGTAAGACACAAGACAGACAGGCCAATCTGCAGTTTTATGTCACTAATACATCAGGAGCTTCCCTACTGGGTCAACAGGCATGTGTCATCCTGGATCTGATTCCCAAAGTAAAGGTGCTTAAAACCAAGCCACCAAGCACAAAAGAGGAACTTCTTGCACAATATAAAACAGTGTTTGAAGGCCTAGGAGAATTCCCAGGAGTTTACCACATATCTACTGACCCAAATGTTACTCCTGTGATACATGGGTGCAGGAAAGTCCCATATGCAATCATGGACAGACTAAAACAGACACTGGAACAACTGGAGCAAATTGGGTGATTAGCAAGTAAGAAAACCTACAACATGGGTAAATAGCCTTGTAATTACTGAAAAGAAAAATGGTGAGATCTAGGTGTGTTTGGACCCTAGAGACTTAAATAAAGCTATCAGAAGACATCATTTCTCCATCCCCACATTGGAGGATATTCAGAGTAAGCTTGCAGGTAAAAGGTTTTAACAATTCTAGATGAAAAGATGGGTACTGGCAGATCAAATTAGATGACAAATCTGCAGACCTATGTACATTCAACAGTCCATGGGAAGGTACAAATTACAGACTTCCTTTGGTATACGGTCTGCAAGTGAAGTATTCCAGCAGAGAATGCTGAACACTTGGGGACATACCAGGTGTTTTGTAATAGCTGATGACATGCTTATAGCCGCAGCTACCAAGGAAGAGCTTGACAATACTTTGAGAAAAGTAATGGACAGAGCAGTGGAACTCAATGTAAAGTTCATTAGTGACAAAATACAGTATTTGGTAAGTGAGGTGAAATACATGGGGCACATCATAACTGAAAATGGACTACGGCCTGATGAAGCCAAAGTAGAAGCAATAGCTGAGATGCCCCCTCCCGAAGATAAAAAAGCACTACAGAGGCTGTTAGGAATGACTCGATACTTGGCGCAGTACATTCCAAATGAAGCAAACCTCACTGCACCACTAAGGCAGCTACTCAAAAAGATGTCATGTGGCAGTGGCAGCAACACAGGAAGAAGCCTTACAAAAGCTGAAAGAGACTATTTCTTGTGCACCAGTATTTAAATTCTTTGATCAAAGAGGACATTGAAATCCAAGCAGATGCATCTAAGGACCGGACTAGGTGCTTGTCTACTAAAAGAAACAGACCAATAGCTTATGCATATAGGTCATTGTCCAGTGCTGAAAGAAACTATGCACAGCTAGAAAAAGAGTTGCTAGCAATTGTGTTCTCTCTACAGAAATTTCATCAGTATGTTTATGGAAGGTCAGTGAAAGTACAATCAGATCACAAGCCACTACAGTCCATACTGAACAAACCAATTGGAAAGGCTCCAGCAAGACTGCAGCGGATGCTGTTACAGATTCAGAAATATGACATAGAGGTAATATATACTCCTGGAAAAGATATTCTGATTGCAGACACTCTATCCAGGGTGGTACCAAGAAAACCAGCAGAGGGAGACATTGATCTAAGTAGTGAAAAGGTCATATACTCAATCCAAGCAACAGAGCCGCTGCCTGACAGCATGTTAGAGGGGCTAAAACAGGCCACACAGAGGGACAGTGATTTATAGTTGCTTAAAGAAATGCACCTCAAAGGATGGCCTAACAGGAAAAAACAAGTCAGCATCAAACTTCAGCACTATTGGCCCATGAGACACAATATATACATAGAAAATGATCTCATAATGGTGGGTAAAAGAATCATCATACCCAAAAAGCTGAGAACAGATATGCTACGAAGACTTCATGGAGCACATCAAGGAATATAAAGGTCGAAGGCACAAGCCAGAGCTGTGATGTATTGGCCAGGCATGAATCGAGAAGTAGAAATGATGGTTGAAGCATGTGGACCTTGTCAGGAACTCTTTCCCAGCAACCATAAAGAGCCGATGTGTCCACATGAAATACCTGACATGCCATGGTTAAAGCTTGGAGCAGACATTTTTTGACTTTAGGGACACTCCTACTTAATAGTAGTGGACTATTTTTCAAAATACCCTGAGGTTCTCAGAATGCCTGACAAGACAGCAGCTACAGTTATTGCAAAATTGAAAGCTGTATTTGCAAGACATGGAATTCCAAAAGAACTGGTAGCGGATCATGTACCATTTGCAAGTCATGAAATGAAGCAATTTGCAAAGTTGTGGGAATTCAGAATAACTCATTCCAGCCCAGGATACCCACAATCTAATGGTTTAGCTGAAAGAATGATCCAGACAGTAAAAAGAATCTTTCTGAAGTCTATGCAAGGTCAGACCGATCCACATCTCGCATTGCTCAGTCTTAGAAATACACCAGTCACAGGACTGAACTTTACACCTTCTCAATTGTTAATGGGCAGAATGTTGAGGACAACATTACCAGCAAGTGAAAGGGCACTGCAACCTGAAATACCAAAGGATGCACATAAATGTCTGAAAAGACTACAGAAAAGACAGAAACAGTATTATGACAGGAATGCAGCCCACTACTCCCATTCAGAGAAGGGAAAGGTATGCATAGAGACTTCTAGTGGGTGGCAACCTGCAACAATGGAAAGAATCTGTGATGAGCCAAGATCCTATAGTGTGATTACACCTGCAGGACAGCGATACTGCAGGAACAGGAGACACCTGAGGAGAGACCGAACAGTTGCTTTGGAAGCTGAAGAGCAACAGGCAGATGAATCAACTGAATCCGTATTGTCACAAACAGTGCAATCCAGGGACAACAGCCAGGAACAGGACACTTGTCAAGAGTATGAGCAACCTGAGATGGAACCTGTTGTTTTCAATGACACTTTGCCAGAAAGTCCTGAGGCTGTACCCAGGGTGCAGTCTACTCGAATGACCAGAACAGGGCATTTGCTTAAAGTTCCTGAGAGGTTCAGAGATTTTGTTATGACTTAAGTCAGTGGTAAAGACTTATTTCAACAAAGCTGAGTACCAGTGACTTTAGATCCTAACTCATCACAAAGTAAGACTCAACCATTATGTTAATATTGCTTGGTAATTATTTGTCATTGATATGCACACCGAAATCAAGGTAATTGCTTTCTTTTACTATAAGGGGAGATGTAGTATATTGTAACTTACCCTAGTAACAGTGTAGAATGGTTTAGTCCACATCCCCCTGCAGTTTTGGGCCAATGGTATGTCTGGGGTGGAAACTGGGTTTTAGAAAGTGCACGAGTAGATTGTAGTGTGGTTCTGTGGAGGCCTGCTGATCTATCTAATGTATGTTTGTTGAATAAACCTCAGAGCTGTTAGAAGTTACTTATGGTGTCCAGTCATTCCTAAAACCAGCAATCCTGTAAGAAGCAACTAAAGTAAAATATTATATTATTGCACCTTGCACCTCATCCTCGGTAATGTCCACCTTCAGCTCCTCTACAAGGTCAGAGGGGATTTCAGTAAATTAAGCAAACTGAGGTATGCGCAGATATTCAGTTCCTCAGCAGTTAGTTGGGACTGATACAAATTCATGTAGAATTTTTTTTGAAAGCATCATTAATCTGCCAGTGCTCCACAGTAAGATTCCCTTGTGGTGTAGCCACTTACGCAGTTAGGGTCTCATTCCACCTTCCTTTGAATCAGAAATCTAGTAACTTACCAGCCTTCTCCCTGGCTTCCCAAAACTTTTGTTTAGTAAAGTACAAGGCACGCTCTGATTGGTGATGAAGAATGGTGTATCCAGCCTGTATTTGAGGAGGGTGATTTTTCACAAATCTGAAGGTGGCTTGGTTGCAGAAGCACAATACATCTCAGCATCTTTTAGCTTCTTAGTAAGCTACAGGAGGTCCTGTTTTCATTTTTTGTTTAGAAATGAGGCATAACTACTTATACAACGGCAAGAAAGAATGCTGGTCCCTGATTGGTCAGTCTGGGATTGGACCCAGCAGACTCATGACCACATTAAATGTTAAAAAGGATCACTCCACAGCCATCCCTATGAGCAGCTTCAGCGGTCCCCACTCTGATCGAAATCGATGCTCCCCTCCACGCTCGAAATCTGCACTCCCCGCCCACCGTAAACACACTGAGGGCATGTATTACTTACTTTTTATCTCCCAGTACAAAATACACAACAACTATACCAGGAGAACCACAAGCACAATGGTACTTTGAACAATTAGCAGAGTTAGGTGGGAAGCTGATCATGTGACTCCCTAACTGAAAAAATGAAAGTTGCACAAATGAGCAGAGCGGACAGCTGGTCATGCCGCTTCCCAACACAAATGAAAAGCATCACCTCTTTAGTGATCTTCTCTTTATTTACTTTTCTTCTCCCCAGAAGACATGCCACTAACTGCAGCCAAAATGTCACTGAAACATTAACTCAGGGCGGGGGGGCAGAGTTCTTCTGGTTTCACAGACATGAAAAAAAGAGACAAAAAGATAGACAACCATAAGAAAATACAGGACAGCAGAGTCCCATTTCCCTTTTCAAAGTAAAAAACATACAGAACAACAGACTCTCTAACATTTTCTTCTGCTAACTGTACTGTGAGAACAACAGGGTGGGGTGGTAGGCAGAGCCACCTATTGGACAAAATAAATAATAAGCACTATTGTTTTACTAAGTATACCTGCCCTTTCAAAAATGACACAAAAAATTTATTTTTAATAAACCTTTTAATGTTTTCTTTGTTTTTTCTTTCAATTCAAGCCATTGTATAATAGGAATAATGCACTCCAGGGTATGTGTTATGCTGGGATAACATCACTTCTAGGGTGTTGGCTGCACTCAGCCTGCATCCTCTTGCCTAACCACCCGAGGCATGAAGTTATCCCAGCATGACACATACCCTGTTATGCATTATTCATTTATTATACAACCTCTTACAAAAGCCTTGAAAGCCTCCCATATGGTAGTTTTCCATGACTTGTGCCTGTTTATAAAGGTCATGGTATAACCTGATCTCTTGATCTAAGTATCTAACCAGTCACTAAACTGGCTGGATTGTTATAGCAAAGGATTAAATTGCCACTTCTGGGTTTTGGCTGCTGTGGGGTCCAAAACAATAGCTATAGTCATTGGTGTGTGGCCTAACAGTATGATTGGTTGAATCTTACTGTCAAGCACCTTGACCAGACAATGTTCACTAACCAGCAAATAACACAGCCTATCACGTTAGTTGATGGGGCAACCTGTGAGTAAAGTCCTTTGCTGTAGGGTGGTGAGCCATCTAGACATCAGACAGGCATTCTTCCTGGCACATTCACAGCAATTTCTCTATAGCTTGTATGTGCGAGGGCCACCCACTTTGGAGAGGGAATCTATCAAGAAATGGGTCCATGACAGGATTTAATTCCCACCATCACAATATGGCACCACCTAGGTGCCTTGTCAGCTATTATCTGACACAATCTGAGAAAACAAAGGAGACATCATCCTCATTGGGAGTGTAGACATTCAGTACAAAGACCTCCCTTCTATGGATCTTACCTCTCACCCATACCCATCTTCTTTGTCTGTCTGCCTCCATGTCTCTATAACAAGTGGAACACCCCTTCTTAACCAGCATTGCAACTCCTCTCTTCTTAAAAGAAAAGGAACTAGAAAATTGTTGTCCTGCCCACTCCCTCTGCAATTTTTCAGCCTCAACCTTAATCAAGTGCATTTCCTGGATTAGGGCCACATCACACTTGGCTGCCCTAAAATAAGCTATAATCTTTTTCATTTTAATGGGGTGGTTGATTCCCTGGATGTTCCAGGTTACCTGATTTAGTTCAGTCATAGTCACTAAGTACAGGTCCTGGTTGCCGGTATCATCTTATAAGATTACATGACCTTACCTGTGCACTTATGTCTGCTGTGTTTCAGTGCTTCTGCATCGCCTGCCTGACTCAGTCTAAGGGACCTTCTCCATGCTGTCTAGAACTGTCCTAACTTCCTATTGGAGAGAGTTGACAGCTGTGAAAACATATTATTTTAATAGTGAGTAATAACCAAAACAATAGGATTCCTGAGCAACAGAAGACAAATCCAAAAATGAACTTCAGACAGAAACAAACATTTGAGGCCATGATGGGGGTGAACCTTTTTCTCAGTTAGAGCTATGTGGACCCCTGAAAGTTTGCTTTCTTCATTTTTTCACATAGAACCTGGAATTTTTCAACCGTTTGTCTCATGTTTGCTGGTTCGGTGTAAAAACTAACGAGGAGTAGTGTGATGTAGTTGTAACATGCAGTCAGGTGTTTTGGGAGCACATCACTGATGTGGAATAGTGTAGTACAGCTGCCTTTGCACTTGGATGGCAATTTAGCACAAGTCAGCTAGGCTCAAAAACAAGGACCTGTTTGAGGTTCAAATTCAAACTGGAAAACCATCACTATTTCTTATCATTAACAGACTGTATTCTTTGAGTTACCACCTTTCGTTGAGGCTAAAAGTGGTAAACCACACCCAAGCTGCACCACCTTGCCCCACCCCTTTATCTGACCAAGGATTACATTGCACTTTCTATAGTGCCATTGGTTATGTCTGAGAAGACGTCCATGGAGCAGTAGAAGGCAGTGCTTGAAATGCAGTGGAAAAGATTTAGGCAATATGTACCTCACCAGTGATTAATAAATCGGTTAAATAAATCATGTTATTTGGGGATAAATATTTATATTCACTTAGAACACATCATTACATTTAGAACAGATGTTAGAAAATGGTTAGATAGAAACTTTAATGCTGATTGGCTAAAACCACCAGTCAGTCTGTCTAGTACAAGGGGAAATAATAAATCCCAATCTCTGTGTGCCTCATTTCATTCTGCTGCTGTTGTGCCCATAGAATGTTCAAAAAATTACTCCCGCCATGTTATCTTTCCACAGTTAGCAAGAGAAAGCCCCCCCCCCCAACCTGGCTTCACTAAAACTCTCACAATAATGGCAGTCTCCACACTCAACTGCCACAACATCTACCAAGCCAGTTTTTTTTTCCCTGACCAGTTTTCTGTTTTTGTTTTTATGTTAGTGCGCTTGCACAGCCAGCAGTGTGGGACAGTGCAGCTTTGGAGGCGGGGCAGCAGTTGGGCGAATGCAGGGCACGCATCAGTAGGTGCGTCCCGCATTCCCCAATCAGCCTGCATGCCAGCACCACACCATGCATACATAATGTGGTGAGCACATCTAAGAAAAGGTCCGCTGCAATCTGAGCAAAGCTCATCATATGCAGCGGTGCTTTTGCTGCACTCACCGCAATGTATGTCAATGGTGGCAGCTGCGGCGGCTGCCTATCTAATGCTGACTTCGGGGTGCCTAATCGCCTGTTGGTTAACCTCCTTTTAGGTGGCCAATGGGGAGCCCACCTCCATTGGCATAAACCCCCAATTGTTGAATGCCGAGGAGGGTGCCCAATCCCTTCAGCTCACCCCCGCTTTCTTTTGTGCCGACAGGGTGCCCAATCCCCATCATCATTACTTCCCCCTTGTTGTGTGCCAACGAGGGTGCCCAATCCGTCAGCTACAGACATCCCCCAAACAGTTAGGTGGCACACTTGGAGCCCACCCCATCGTGCTTTAAACCCCTGCAAAAAATAAACTGTCCCCCCATGGGTTTTTTTCTTTTTTTTTCCCCTGTTAAATGAAAATGGTCCCTTGCAGTCTCAATGCCCCCTCCCCACATCTGCACCCACCCACTGTGCACCCTGCCTTCCCTCACCCCCCCTCACCCTATACTTACCTGCGGAGTCCGGCGCGACGATCTTCTGTGGACCGGGAACAAGTCTGCACTCTTCAAAGCCGACCACGAACTGAAGTAATGCCGGTATGCTGTATAATGGAACGAATAGGGGTTTTCCAACGTTAATGCATATCTCAGGCATTTTTGCGAATTTTGGCCCCAAATTTTCAACATGGGGTTTTTGGGAACCCTTCTCATGAATTCTTGCACTGTCATGGCATTATTCCATCCTGAAAGGTGATTTCGCAGTCACTGCACAGAATCACCTTTTGGGACCTAGTAACAAAATGCCAGTGCCACTGTTCATGAGAAGGGCTCTCAAAAAGCCTATGTTGCAAGTTTGATGGGAAAAATCCAAAAAATGACTGTTTTGCAAGCGTGCGTAGCAACTGCGCAATGTACGCTCGTAAGTTGGCACATTTGCAATATTTTCGTGTCACATTCTCAACATTGGCATTTTATCACACCTTCTTGTGAACCGTACAGCTGTCATTTTTCACATCCTTGCCAAAATGTGTTTTCGCAATTCCGGCACAGAATAGCGCGGTGGCTGTGTGAAATCACTGTTCAGGACACATTATGAAAATAACAGTGACACTGTTCATGAGCAGAGGTCCTAAAATGCCTGTGTTGAAAATTTGGTGACAATACTCCATAAAATGATTGTGTTACGAACGTGCATTGCGCAGTTTGCACGCACGCTCGTAAGTTCGCAAACTTATATTTTCACTCCACATTTTCAACAGTGCCATTGTTCTACACCTCCTAATGAACAGTACAGCTGTCATTTTTCACATCCTGACCAAAATCTGTTTTCGCAGTTCCGGCACACAATAGCGTGGTCACTGTGGAAAGCCCGTGTTCGAGACACATTATGAAAATGGCAATGACACTGTTCATTAGCAGATGTCCTAAAATGCCTGTGTTGAAAATTTAGGGACAAAAGTCAATGCAATGAGTGTTTTACGAGCGCACATTGCACAGTTTGCAGGCACGCTTGTGACTTTGTGAATTTGTAATACTTTCACTCCAGCTCTTCATCTTTGTCATTTTTCCATACCTCCTTATGAACAGTACAGCTGGCTGAAATGTGTTTTCACATGTCCGGTGCAGAATTGCATGGTCACTGTGCAAAATCACTTTTTGGGACACTTTCAGGAAATGACGGTGACACTATTCATCAGCAGAGGTCCTAAAATGCTTATGTTGAAAATTTGGTGGTGAAAATCTAGACAATGACTGTGTTGCAAGCATGCATTGCACAGTTTCCATGCACCTTTGTACCTTGGTCAATCTGCAATATTTTCATGCCACATTTTCACCACTGGCATTTGTGCACACCTCATTATCAACAGTCCAGCTGCCATTTTCCTCAGCCTGCCCAAAACATGTTTCCGCAGCTCTGCCACACAGTGGCGTACTCACTGTGCAAAATCACCTTTTGGGACACATTAACAAACTCACAGTGCTATGCCTCTCCACCTCCACCACTGCCAATGCCAACGTGACAACATTCGGCATTGACAAATGCTTGTTCTTTCATGTGATCAACACATTTTAAAGACTGCCGGTAGCACTATTGCCAGAATTTGAGCTGCTCACTGGTAGACAACGGTCAAGATTTATTTCAAACCATAACTGTTCCCTATGGAAAACCTTTTAGGTACATAGACATGGATTTCAGATCCAGTTAGCTGCTAGAGCCAGAGACAGGACCTGCCACTGATAATAGTGGTCAAGTTTCCCCTTTTTTTGGACCCATGTAGGAGTCCAGTAGTTTTTTATAATTGTCCATACTGTCAGCACTGACCACATCCAGTGGGAGTGCATTCTATGCACTTACAATGCACTGATTAAACCACCTAGTTCTCCTTATGGTATTGTACCTCTCACCTCGTAGTTGCCATGGATGTGATTGTGTTACAGGTGAGTTTTTTTATTTCCTACTATGGGCTCCTGTTTTTTGTTCCCTCTGTTTAGCAAGACATGCAACCCCCCCTTCATCAAATTAGCTTCCCAGCATTTACTCTGAACTTTGCTTGTGTATCGATCCCGTGGCTGTCCACCTCAATGTCACCATCTGATTGTGCTGTAAAGAAAGATGTTCCCTGCCATGGTCTCTGCTTCCCCCAGAGCAGCATAACTTTTTGGGCTGCAACAAGAAGAGAGGCCAGCTGAGAAAGAGATGGCTAAAGTGAAATGCAGACTGCAGCACAAAAAAAGTCTGAGGCAGAGCAAGGGCTAAATTAAAGGCAGGGTCACAGCTTGAAGAGAGAGACAGTCCCGCTTGACAGAAAATAAAGCAAACTTTTTTTTAGTTTAAATATAAAAAAATCAGTGTAGACTGTTGGTAGCAGAGCTACCACGTTCAGACCTCCTGTTCTCTGTCACACCAAACCGCATCCTAACACAATTCAGATCCTGATTCTTGTACTGTGACAGCCATGGCTGATTCACTGAGAGCAACTGCATTAACATTTCCTGACTGCCATTCCTGATCCTGCTTCTGTTCTTCTCAATGTCCCCATCCCATATTGCTTTAAAAAGAAAGAAAGAAAGACATTCCCTGCCATGCTGTTAAAACCAACAAGTGTGTGTGTGCATATGTGTGCGTATGTGTGTTTTGGGTGGTGGTAACCATGACAACTAGTTCCAAAAGGCTGAACTGCAGAGGCTGCAGTAGTATGAAAGTCCCTAGCTCAAGAAACACACACACACACACACACATACACACACACACACACACACACACACACATTGTAATGCAGGTAGAGGAACTATTTTACTACAAAACTTATTCTAAACAAAATTTTATTAACATTTTTTATTAAACTTACTGTCTTTTACAATGCCCATTTTCTAAGCACAATAGTACCCTCCAGGGTGGGTGGTATTGTGCTATACTAGACCTTCCAGAGGCTATAAGGCCCACAGCCTGTGGCGTCGGGCCTCTTTATGCCCCTAGGCAGTCTGGGATAGCACAATACCACCCACTCTGTTGGGTATAAATGCTTACTTATTTCACTTATTATAGACTGAGGGAGCACTCCTGACAAGGTGGAGTGCTGCTTTCTCCTGTGCATGAGAAGCTTTTATTCTGTGAAGAGTGTCTAACGGGCAGATGCCCTGCAAATGGGCACATTCCTGAAACAGTTTTTTTTTAAATATTATTGATCACACTCGATCAATAATATATTACTATGTCCTCCATCGCCACTCGTTCCTATATGAGAGTGGTTTCTCTTGCCTTCAGCTTGAGGCAGAAGAGCTCAGCTTCACTTCGCTGTTATCGCTCCAGTCGAATGTGTGTGAAACCACTCTTATGCAGCAACGAGTGGCTCCCGGGGACATATTAACATATAGAAAATGGTATTTACATTTAGAATATGAAAATAAAACACAGAGAAAAATGGGTTAGCTAGAGAGTGTACGATGGAAAGAATTGCAGTTTTCAGCTAAAGCAAGATAATTTAATAATAAAAACCTCAACAACAGTCTGGTATATATGAAATACATAATAGGCTGTGTGAAGAAACACATTTATCTCCACACTTGAGTGGTAAGATCTTCATAACTATCTCATGGGTGGCTTCACCACTCATGAGTTACAGGTCTTACCATTCGCTAGTGGAAATACATATGTTGTCCCATTGTAACCCATTATTTAATCTACATATTCTCTAGGCACGGAACCATTTTTGTTCTCACTTCTCTGAAATCCTTGTTTTTTGGTTTATTTACTTATCTATTTAAAATCTGCATCAAACACATGCCAGAATAACCCCATGAGTCACAATACCTCATACCTGTGGTTTTGCAAATAGCTGTATGACATCAGGCAATTGTATGTAGTCTGGACATACAGCCAAAATGATGGGATAATTTATTGAGATCTGATTTAAGAGAAAAAAAAAAAAGGAACAACAGGTAACTAAAATCCAGACAGTACAGTCCAAAACCAGACAGTTGGAAGTTCTTATGAATTCTCCAGTATTTAGGCCGGATATCCCAAATTTTGCACATGCAATTTGGCTGTTTCTGCAGATTAAAAACAAACTCTGGTCAGTCGATACGGCTGCTCAAAGCAACAGAAGTGTGGAGAGAGTGAGTTAAACAATATTTGGAGCTCTCCCCACACTGGAGTCCGCTGTTTTCAAGATTACAGTGCCAACAGAACTGTGCATATGTGATACTCATGCACGTGCAGTTTGAGTTGGAGCTGCCGTCTTGCACATGGTGGCCATCACTCCTGCAGTTGCAGAAGAAAAAGCAGAGCATGGGCAAGGAGGTGTGTTTATGTGGCCCGCGGAGGGGAAGGGCCGCATAAATAGCACCAGTGGACATTCACTGGAACACTGTGGAAGCACACCAGACAGCGGTCCAGTCATGTGCTTTTACGGTGCACTCCTAATACTCATGTGATGCCATAATATCTGTGGAGCTCCGCTCACACAGCCGTAACAAGCATTTGCCAATGGCAATCATATTTGCTTGCTTGTATTTGCTGTGTAGATATTGGGTCTAGATAGTGCAAGGAAAGAGTGGAGGTAGGGAGAAAACAGGAAGTGCTGCCTGGTGGCTGCAGAATACAGCTGTATGGTACAAGAAGCACAACAAATGTTCTTAGTAGGAACCTTCAATGCAGTACACATTGTCACAGCCGCTAGTGTGGGGTAGGTGGGAGGAAGAGAGAAAACAGGAAGTGCCACCAAGTGGCCTCGGGAGACAGCTGTGCATTACAGAAAGCACAGCAAATGTTCCTATTAGCAACCTCCAAGGCAGTACAGTGTCACAGCAGATTTTGCTTTGCACTTTCCAGCTCTATGATTGGCTAAGTAAATTTTTTATGTACTTTTTTATTTCAAAAGTTTCACTAGGAAAGACATACTCAGCCGGTAACAGTTCATTTCCAGATGTATCCTGGGGGAAGGGGTAAAGGCAGGACAATGAGGAACACAGAATAATATAATATAATATAATATAATATAATATAATATAATATAATATAATACTAGCAAAAATACAATCATAGGTGAATAAACATCATAATAATTGTGCAAAGACAAGGACTGCAAGAAGTAAAATACATAACTTTACAATAAAGGGCTGGAGGGTAACAACATTTCCAATGTGCAGAGACACTACTCAGTTAAAGGAGAACTACATTGAATCTATATTCAACTCCACCCCATTTTCTTTATTACCTCATATATTTTCAGTAATTAATTCCCAAATCCCAATTTTCTTTATTACTGAAAGCAGTTGCATGAAAACATGATTCCTGTCCCCAGACTGTACCTACTCTAGCTGCTTCTCTAAACATGACATCACAATGTCCTGCTTATGTCATCATATTTATCTCCATAGCAACATATTTTGATGTCATAAACAGAGTAATGACATCAGCTGAAGGCAGGCAGCCAGAGCTAAAAGGGCAGAGATACTGTATTCATGCAAATACCCTTAGTAATAAGGAAATACGATGAAAAATTACAGAATAAAATATGAAATATAATCTAAAGTTATACCAGAATATTACATTTTTTGAAAGTTGTCTCAGCTGTGTCAGGAGCTCTTTAAAGACAAGTTAAACTGCAAGATTCAGCTGTCTAAGTGATATTTCGGTGAGTACCTTGTACTGTTTCTGATCCATAAGTGGATCCCCTGCTTCACATTCAGCAGGGGATTGTGGGATGTTGTGAGTCCCTAAAATTGTACTTGTTGGGTGAGTGCCTGAATTGCTGCCCCCAGCTGTTCTTGTCTGACTGCAGGACTGTGGCAGCATGGCAGGTAGTTTTTTTTTGTCCTGCCATGGCTGGTGGGTGTATGTCATGGAGGGTGAACAGCAGCTGCCCACATAGCCTGCGCCCCTTCTCCTAACACTCCATGCCTTTGTGAATGGTATGGAGTGCAGGTACACCCGCTTGATCCTCCCCTGGACTGTCCATACATGTAGCTCCATGCATAGCCAGGGGATTGAATGTGGAAGGAGCACACACCTCTTTAGTGTATGGTCTGGGGTATGCTGGACCCTGATATGTGGCTCTTTGACTTAGCGATACCTTCACGCCATAGATACATGGCACATAGGCATTTTCATTTTTGCCTGAATTAGGTACATCTTTGTGAAAGTGCACATTTTTAATAAGATGTTGGGCATTTTCAAAATTGCAAAATGTAAAAGTGCAAATATGGTGCCCTCCTGCTAACTTTATTACATCTTTCAATTTTGATGCAGCAAATGATAAAGTGGACTTTCAATATAATGCACAATTATGACAAATTGAAACTTCCACAAATTTCAATGCAAACTTCCCCAAATTGCACAAAAGCAAAACAGGCAATTTTGTGCAATTTCATAGAAGTTGCATGGAGCCTTCTCATGAATACTCGGTGACTATTCCTACTTGGGACCCCCAAATTTGTGTCTTTTGTCCCCAAAGATGCATCTGCAAAGTGATATTCAATGATGCACAGACAGCACAGACAGCTTACTTCACCTTGGTGTGATGTAGGCTGTCAGTTGAGATCACATTACAAAGAGGGGTTGGTGTGGTGACCCCACTCCTTTCCCATCTATTTGGCCATACTATATCCATCCATGCCATTCTCCATAAGGCACTGATCCAACTTCAGTTTAAAAGATTCAGCACTCACTAGCCCAGTGGCATGCAGGGCTGAGGTATTGGATGCCTTACCTCCTGCACTCGCTAGCCCAGTGGCTTGCAGAGCTGAGGCATTGGGGGCCTTACCTCCTGCCACAGACTCAGGCTTGGGAAAATATCAGGGTCACTCAGAGACTGTCCAGGGGAAGGAGGATTGAGCGTTCTATTCACAGCTCTTCTGCTTCAGTAAGGGGGGGGGTGGTTGATGCATTGCTGCGCTTTTGCAGCCTAGCAGTTGGGGGGTGTAATAGGTGAGCCCCATGGGACTGGACACAGATTCCTTTAACATGCGTGTGCATCAGCACATACATGGGCGTCATTGTATGTGACATGGCCCCTGGGGAAAGAGGCCACAAAAAAGCAGGAGGGTAACAACCCTGGCCAGCAGGATGATGGCAGGAGACCTCCCAGACCCTGCAATATGGACTGAGGCCCTCAAAAGCAGTGAGAGGGTAAGATTCAGAGAAGGTAGGGGACAGGGATGAGGATCAAGGCAAGAAGGGGACTGGCAGTGTGTAGAAAGTGTAAATGAAATAAATAAAAGACTTAAAACTCCATACTTGTACCACTATATATGGGGACTTGTTTAATAAACTTAACACTCTGGATGTGAAAAAAATACTTCCTCACAGTACCACTCCCTAACCCCTATGCAAACCCAGGGCATATCCTCCAGTTCTACTGTGCAGCAGCACACTTAAATTAAATGATCTGCAAATGTTACATTTATTGATTGACTCTCTGATGGCTCAGAGCACAAACCTGGGTCAACAGGGTGCCACAGTGATCCCCCTTCCTTTGGCACCACAGAGTCAGCTAATACAGAATAATGCATGGACAACTGTATGTTATGATGTTTTAACACACTTGAGGTGTGTGATGTCCCATAAACCTTGACAGCATGTGCAAAAATACTTCATAAGCACACAGTCACTGTTTTTTTAATAATAAATGTTGCAGGGACATAAGAACAAAAAGAAGACAACAAGAAAGAGCCACACGAGAAAGAGAAAGTAAAATGTGAGCTCTCCAGTCACCATAATAACTGGATATGACACCATATTTGGTTATTATGGCATTTGATCACACTGAAAAGCAGTGTGATAAAGGGGGTCACCAGTTATTATTAAAAATGTATACTTCCTACCATTACTGCCAACTATAGTATGTATTTCTTTTCATTATTGAAATGCTTTGGAATGAGTTTGTTTGAATGACGTTAAAAAAAATAAAGTAGTTACATTGTAGTGTTTTGAACCACAGTTTTGTTGCTGCAAGTTACATATTTCAGTAACAAGAAAAGCTTTAAAGTAAACCAGGCCACAACTGAAATTAACCAATGTATAAACCACACAACTCATGCATACTCCATACCCACTCTTTCCAGTGATTAACAATACAACTTAATGACACAGGATCAGCCTTTAATGTGTGGTTTCCACTTGCGTAATCATGAAATAAAACCATAAATTACTGCCCAAAGAACATCTCGGAGCTTCATGGAGCTGTGGATTTTCCCTAATTTGCATACTGTAGGTTGTTGTTTCTGTGGGAGGCACTTTAGAAAAGGGGTTTAATGCTCCCTTTTACTTACATTTCCTTTTTTTAAAGAAGTTTCAAGACCACATGGATGTATAATTCAAATTGTACAAAGCTCTTTTTCAGGCCCTCCTATAGTGCAATGGTAAGGAGTTGGTTGCCAGGCTGGTGTCCCTGGTTCAAGTCTTGAGCTTGGGTCTAGGCTCTAGAAAAGTGAAGGGGATCAAGCATCCCAGGAGACTCATTCCAACTGTGGATTCGCATCACTCTCCATTTGCCATGAGGTGGAATAGGAAGTACATTTAGAGAAGCATTGCCATGAAGAGGTACACAGAATGTGGTGGATGGTGTTGGAGGGAAGCCATTCCAACATGCCTGATGTGCAAGAGGTGGGTTGAGAAAAGAAATGAGGGTAGGAGGGAGGAAAAGGGACTAGACCAATAGCATGACCGCCTTTCTACTGTACCACATAAGGGTCATAAGGAATAAAGTGGTCTAGACTCAGATTTGGAGAAGGTCAGATGTTAAAACCATGTATGTTAATGGACGTTGGCAAGTCAAATATAAACCTTTGGGATAAGTAATGGTCCTAGGGGTTGGGTTGGCTGTGCTATGCCATGAAGCAGTTCTTTCATGTGCTGGATGAGGCATTGCTCCCTCAAGGTGATAACTTTGGATGTGAGCGGTCCTCTTCTTGTGCACTCCTTTGGTGTGGTGGGCACTGATCTCAAGTGGCATCCTGCATCATCTGGCAGCTACCAGTTGAACCAGTGTGAACCAGGGCAATCAGACTGTTTAATTAAAATGAATTATGAAGGCGTACAATAAAAGTTAGTGAGATGAGATTTCTGACCAGTTATCTGAATGTCAAAGTGAAGAAATTCAATGAATCACAGGTAAATGGTAAAAGTAACTATGCCTGTCTTACCTCCTGGGAGTTCATAAAAGAGGGTTAGTGGTGTCAATCTCCTAGTGATACTGACTGGCAACATTGTTGGATGGTAGGTTAAAGTACTCTACCTGACTGGTCAGCACAGCCAATGAGGTGCCCATCTTGCATTATGCATGTACAATAAGGTCTGACTCATTTGGGATAAAATTAAAATGGACATAAACTAAAATTTCCCACACAGAGGCAACAGTACATGGTGTAAGCTTAGACTCCACACTATCATATAGGAGTAAGCTCAAGTTAAAAAGCTTCCTGCCAGTCTGCTGATGTCTAGTCACTGGTATTAGTTATTCTGCTACATGATTTACTGGTCTAAACTTTGATTCATACTGCGCACAAAAACATCCTGCATTATGGATGGGACACTATTACATACAATGAGTAGTTTAAAGTGGATGATAAAGAATTAAGATGTTTCTTACTCCACTGGTCATTTTAGAGGGCTTTGCTATCACAGATCATCTCTTGTGATCACCATTTAAGTTTTGTCAAAAATTAGAGGATCTGTAATATTTACTGCAGGTCTATCTTTAACATGGAAATAGAATGTCAGCATTTCCGACTAACCTTTTTTGCCTCCACTGCACCTGTGCAGGACTCTTCTATGTGTGTTCCACTCGATGCATCTCAGGAGAAGGATGGCTCAGCCATTTCATTTCCAGATGTCATCAGGAGCAGAAGTCTCCCAGCAAAATAACACCAACTGCTCCCACCCTCAGTGTCCTTCCCACCCCTATTATCTGTTCCCAGCCTCAGATTCAGCATAAAAAATCCACTCCCTTCCTGTGTGGTTCCTCCAACCTGACTCTTCATTCCTAGCCCTGGACTTTGCAAAAAACAACAACCTAAAAGACATACAAAGGAAGAGCTCAACAAAGCATCTCGTGCTTTTGTGAATAATTGACCAGGACTGCACTTGTTCAATGCACAAAAGATAATACAAAAATACCTGATGTACTGGAAAGAGTTTTATTCATTTATGTACTCATACAGCATGGGAGCACAGCAACAAAACCACAGTGCTTCACCTCTGACATGCAACAAGGCTTTTCAGTACATTGGGCATTGCAGTGTTATCTGTTGTGTGCCGAGCAAGAGCAACCCCCCTCCATGTCTCTCCTACTCTCTGTTCCCAAATCTGTTGTTGGTGAAAAAAACCCTGCTCTTTGCCTCTGCATGCTCTAATTCTCTAACCCTCCCTTCCAAGCTCTGTTGTTGGAGAAAAAAAAATCCCTCCTTCTGTGGTCTCTCCCACCCGCACCCTCAACTCCTGCTCCAGCCAAAGCAAAAAGCAAAACATCTGCTCCTTCTTTTTGTGGGCTCTTCCTCCCTCCAGCCCTCTCTTCTCACCCCTTTCTTGGCAATAAAATACCACCCACTCCCTCCTTCTCAGGGCTCTGTCTCCCTTCATCCCACCCTTCCTGGCCCTGATCTTAGCAAAAAACATCACCCATTCCATTCCTCTGTGCACCCTCCTTTTGCTAACTCTCTGTTACTGCTGAGAAAGGTGGGAGCTGGCAACAGACCTGTCCTCTCCTGCCCTCCTGCATTCCAGAGTGCATTAACTGTTCCTGGTCTCACTGCCTTTCCTTGAGTCTGGAAATAACTCAATGCCACAGACCTCTTCCATTCACATCCCTGCTGCCTGTCATGGGGCCAAGATTACTGCAATCGTGTAGCTCACTGGCCATGAAAGTAAACAGTTCCACCTGGGCTGAGGAAGTGCAGCAAGCCAACTCCTACCTGCTTGGTCCACTGCTGTAAACAGGTCCTGTGTACGGATACTGGGAAGCACAAGAGGATGTTCAGGGGTGTGGTGGGACAAAAAGGTGTGCTGTGTCAGTGACACAGTAGGTAGCATGCTAGCCTCTGGGGTTGGAAGATTAGATGGTCATGGGTTCTAGCCCCACACCATATACTTGGGGTAAAGCCCATAGCTGACAATACAAGGGGGCAAGGGGGGTGTTGCACAACTGAGGTGACATCCTTTAGCTGAGGTGTTAAATCGAGGTCCTCTCTGCCCATCTCTGGTCACTGTCTAGGTGGAAGTAAAAGATTCCGTCTCACTTATTGATGAATAGTAGGAGAATTGTGTTAAAATAATTTCCAAAAAGAAGAATATAAAACTGGCAAAAATATTCGAAAAGACAAAATCAATCACATACCATAATCATTCGAGAGAAACAATAGTAAATGAAACTGTATAAAGACAGTAACAAATTATTGTAAAGAAAAGATATAAATGAACAAAAATATCTGAGTACAAAACAAAATCAAAACCATATCTATACACAAAGACACGTATTTTTAGTACAACCATGCAGTGAAAACAGAGATCCTGAGATAACAAGGAAAATGCTGGATTATGCTGAGTCTGAATTATTCCAATTCTCTAACTGAAGAAAATTACAACATAATGAATGAAAACTATTTCTTGTTAAATTCCTGAATTCATTTTCACATTATCTTAAACAAAGAATTTGCAAGCATAGTCAGGATCACAGTGTGCCCATATTACTTATGTTGGAGTGTCAGTCCTCATTGCCCTTGCCACAGGTAATATGTTATGATTGCGAAACACACTCTCAATGTGCTAATGTGAAATTTCTCCCATATTCTGTTATATAGGCTTATTATAAGCTCCAGGTAGGACACTGAATTCCAAATCTTGTCCTGCATTCTCTAGTTAGTGTAGGTTAAAACTGCAACAAACAAATGAGGCTGGGTTTCCAGAGCTCTCTGATGTGTGTCCCTCAGGCAGTATCTTTCATGCAGGGGCTTGTGCTTTATATTATCTCTGATCCCAAACAGTTATCAGAACATAACCATTGCAGATCCCACATATATTTTGGTATGCGTTTCTCTGTTAGAATAGCTAAAACTGCATGCTCTGATCCTACTGAACAGAGAGGGAAATGCACTGGGGAAAGGAAACACTCTTCCATTGTATGTTTATATGGTGCCTTCCTGTGCTGTGAAATCTTGGTGTCTAATGTCATTTTCCACTGTAATTTTACTCAGGGCCATGCACCCATACATGGGTAACTGCTTGTTTCTGTCCTAGCCTGGAATTTTAAAGGAGCCTTTTTTCATAGATGCAGAGATACATAGACACTGTTGGCAGATAAGGACCTATGGCCCACCCAGTCTGCCCATTTGAGTTTGTAAGTTCACTTTATGTTTTTCTAGAAGTCTGCTGTTTCTAGAATGCTGGCAGCAGAGTAACTGTGTCTATATGGAGTTCCCTTAGCTAAGTGAACATTTTCTGTATTTTTCTCATTTTTAAATATTTTTTGTGTACAGTTTGTGGACTGAGAAGGAAGATATTGTTGCTTACAGGAAGGTGTGGGATGTGTGTATTTCATGTTAGTTGGGAACAGCATAGTCAGCATGTTTGTTCTGTGGTGAATCATATCTTGGGTAGGTTTCATTTTGTACAGCAGATATGCAGTTTGTTTGAGATTTTTGTGAAGTTGTTCTTGTCACCAGGATTAGCTGATTTGTTGCTGGGTGGTGGCATGTTGTGTAGGTGGCACTGTGACTTTGTTTGCCACTGTTTCATAGGATTTCTGGGCTGATGATTTAAAAGGCATTTATTAAAAATATTGTTGATTTTTGTTAGCTAGAAACAGGTGGTTGCTAAGAAACTGCTTCCTAGGCATAGTGTTCTAGTTTTGATAGAACACTGTATGTAGCAGCCTACTGAGTTCTAGATTATTGTGATTGTTGCTACATTTTGATGGTGAAGTGAGGTAGAAATTGATATATGTTTGAATTTTATAGTTATTTAATAGCTATGTATAATTGGGGCTAGGAGAAACTGGGCTGGGAGGATGTGGGGTAATAGGTACATGTATGGAAAGCAGGAGAGTGGTAAACTGCAATAGCTGTGGGGCAGCAGTCATTCTGGGGGTGAGGTGGAAAAATGGGGCTTGTCCTGTGTGTAAGAGCCTGGAGCAGCTAAGGGCTGAAATAAGGTTGCTCAGAAGGGAGCTGGGTAGGATGGTATGGGAGGTCAGAGGAGCAGAGCAGTGGCAGGAGAGGCAGAGGGGTGATACCCAGGGGGGAGTGACAGCATCAGGCAAGGGATGGGAGTGGGGAGGAGCACCCAGTATACAGGAGTATCTCTTCCTCAGAGGAATAGGGAGCCCAGGATGGAGGAATGGCAAGTGGTAAGGGGAAGGGGTGGGAATGTGAGCGTAGCATAAGGGGTAGGAAATTCTAAAGGTGTGCCTTTATTGAAAAGATTTGCATCACTGTCTAGAAGGAAGGAGGGGACAGCAGGAGGTGAGGGAGGAGTTCAGGTTGAGCCAGTGTTAAGAGTAGAAGTGCAGGGGAGGAGGGAGGGAACTAATCAGGGCAGTCAGGGAAGAGGAGGCAAGCAATATGGAGTGTAGGATGGGTGTGAGGGAGAGAAAAGGAAAGAAAGAGGGGAGGGAAAACTGAAAGCAGATACAGATAGTCAGAAGGGAAGGGCAGACTGGGAGATGGCAAAACAGTTAAGGGGATAAATTGTGGGTATGGAGATTGGTTCACCAGCATACAGAGGGAGCAGTTAGATGGGGAAGCAGCTAGTACCGGAGGTAAGAAAAGATGGACGGGGACCACAGATGCAGGTGATGGAAGGGTGGCAATCATAGGGGACTCCATAATTAGGGGTATTCACTAGGGAAGGAAAGGGGACCCAAATGCAAGTAGGAGGATGATTTGTATGCCAGGGATGACAGTGAGGAAGATGGGCCCAAGAATAAGGGAAATAGTAAGGGAGGTTGGAGGAAAATCTAAATTAATTATAAATTTTGGAACCAACAACCTAGCCAGAAAGGAGGTTGAGGTAGTGAAAAGTAGGTTCAGGGAGTTAGGGAAGATCTGCAGGGAGGAAGGAAGTTTGCTGGCTTTCTCAGAGGTGATACTAGTACCAAAGGCCAGCACAGAGAGAAAAAGAAGAATAGAGAATTTTAATGACTGACTGAGGAAATGGTGCTGGGAGGAGATGTTCTTCTGTATTGGGAACTGGGAGGAGACCTGGTCAAACAAAGCACTCTTTTCACCAGACAGGCTACACCTCAGTAATGAGAGTTTGAGGGTACTCAGGGAAAAACTGGGGGAATACATAACCACTACACTTAATTTAAACTACTGAAGGTGAGGCAGCGGGCATACAGGCCCACAGACTCTGACAGGATGAGGTCAGTGAACCCCCTTCCCCACAGTGATGGAAGAGGTCTAGAGGGAGGAGGTGGAAGGGGCAGGAACACAGTTAGCAAAGGGTGGTGGGGATGAGGAACACATAACAAGGGTATGTGGAGGGGAGCACACAGAGGAGAGAAATATGAATAGAAGAATAGAGGGAAGAAAAGGAAGGTCAGATTCTAGGTGGAGGGTGGTGTCTCTGAATGAGCGGAATCTTGGAAACAAGATGGATGACCTGCGGGCACTGGTAGCAGACTGGAGGGTGGACATGGCTGCAGTAAGCGAGATTTGGGCAACATCACACCATGACTGGGACCTTGCAATCCCTGGATATAAACTATACAGGAGGGACAGGTTAGTCGGGAAGAGGGGAAGGGTGGCAGTTTATATCAGGGAGGGAATAACTTACATGAGGGAAGAGTCAGAGGAAGGGGAGGTGGAGGCATTATGGGTTCAGTTAAGTTCCAATAGAGAAAGAAAGGTGAGGTGTGTGGTTTACAGATCACCCAGTCAGGATGAAGAGAGGGGCAGAGAACTGAGCTCACAAATATTGGAAACTGCGGGGAAAGGAGAGGTGGCAATTGTGGGGGACTTCAACCAGCCCAAGGTTGACTGGAGCATAGCATCCACAACATGTGCTAGGAGTCTGGTGATCCTAGAAGGACTGCATAGAGGGTTCCTGACTCAGGGCATCACTGAACCAGCAAGAGCTGAGACAATTATTGATCTGGTGCTCACATATGGGGAACATGTACAGGAAATAATGATCAGGGAGCCAGTGGGTAGAAGTGACCATTGCACTTTAACTGTGTCACTAAGATAGTAGACAGGGGCTAAGTGATAGGAATCCAATATTTTGATTTCAGCAAGGCCTTTGACTCTGTGCCCCACAAAAGGTTGATCAGGAAGTTGTTAGATCTCAGGGTTGGGGAAAAGATGGTACGGGTGAAAAATTGGCTGAGAGACAGAACCCAGAGGGTGGTTTTGGGGGGAGAGTTATCTGGCACGAGAGAGGTAACCAGTGGGGTCCCACAGGGCTCAGTGCTGGGGTCCGTGTTGTTCAATGTTTTCATCAGTGACATTGAGGATGGCATTAAGGGCAAAATGTGCCTATTCGGAGATGACACCAAGCTCTGTGGGAGAGTGGACACAGCTGAAGGGATACAGGACCTACAGGAAGATCTGGAAAAGCTGGGGAGGTGGTCCAGAATCTGGCAAATTGGCTTCAATGCCAAGAAATGTAAAGTTATGCATATTGGAGTCAAGAATACCAGAACAGAGTATTACCTGGGTGAAGTCCGGGTCTCTGCATCAGAGGAGGAGGAGAAGGACCTGGGAGTTATGATCACTAGTGACCTGAAGCACTCCACACAGTGCAAGAAAGCAGCGGCAAAGGCAAACAAGATGCTAGGATGCAAAACTAGGGGGATCAATAGTAGGAGAGAGGAGGTTATACTGCCCTTGTACAGGTCAATGGTAAGACCTCATTTAGAGTATGGAGTTCAGTACTGGTACCCACATCTCAAAAAGGACATTAACCTGCTGGAGAAGGTCCAGAGGAGTGCTACAAAGATGATAGCCGGTCATCAGGGTAAGGCATACAAGGAGAGGTTGAGGGCACTGAACATGTACTCCCTGGAAGATGGGAGAGAGAGAGAGGGGACATGATTGGGACCTTCAAGTACTTGAAAGGGATAAATAAGTTTGATAAGGAGAGTCTCTTTAAGCTGAGTGGCAACCATAACATGAAGGGGCTCAGTCTTAAGCTGGAGGGTGGGAGGTTTAGGAGAGAGGTCAGGAGGCACTCCTTCACAGAGAGGGTGGTGGACACTTGGAATTGCACTGCCGGAAGAGGTCATCTCATTTAAGACAGTGGGCAGCTTTAAGAAAGGCTGGGATAGGCATGGGAGAAGGTAAAGATCATGGGTAGGGAGGATGGGAGGAGTGGGGAAGGAGGGCAGGGACATTAGCTCAAGCTGTGGACCCTGCAATATGAGCAGACTTGATAGACCAAATGGCCTTCTTCCGCTGGCTTCTTCATATGTTTGTATGTTCATGTGTTGCCCCTTAGCCCTGACCTCCAGAATGATGTCTATCCCATGCATTCTTAAATCCCTTGATTGTTTCAGCCCCCTCCACTTCCTCTGGCAGGGTGTTCCACTTGTCCACCACCCTTTCTGTGAATAAATTCTTCATTGCTTTTACTCTGAATTGCCCTCCCTCCAACTTCATCCCATGCCCTCTAGTCCTGGAACATCTTTTTTGCTGGGAAATAGTGTATTCCTGCACCCTGTTCCTCCCTGTAAGGTACTTGTATGTCTCTATCATATCCCCGCTCTTCCTCCTCTCCTCCAGGAAGTACATATTCAAGTCCTTCAGCCTGTCGTCATAGGACTTATGATGCAATCCCTGTACCATCTTTGTTGCCCTCCTCTGAACCTTCTGTACCTTGTCTATATCCTTACACAGGTAAGGTCTCCAGAACTGTACACTGTATTCCAGGTGGGGCCTCACTAGTGTCTTGTACAGTGGAATTATGACCTCCCTTTTGCTGCTGGTGATGCCCCTGCCTAGGCATCCCAGCATCCTATTTGCTTTACTTGCTGACTTGTCGCACTGTTTCCCTACTTTGAAGTCATCAGAGATGATAACTCCAAGGTCCCTTTCCTGCTTGGTGCATGCTATATCCTCACCCCCAAACTGATATGTTGTTCCAGAGTTTTTGTGCCCCATATTCATTATCTTGCACTTCTTTGCATTGAATTTCAACTGCCAAACCCTTGACCAGTCTTCAAGCTTCTGCAGGTCCCTCCTCATTCTGTCTACACCCTCTGGCATGTCCACTCTGTTACAGAGCTTCGTGTCATTAGTGAACAGGGAAATTCTGCCTTCTAGGTCCTGCACAATGTCACTGATGAAGACGTTGCATAGGACCGATCCCAGCACTGATCCCTGTGGTATCCTACTGGTCAATCTTCCCTCTATGGAGTGACAGCCATTTACCACCACCCTCTGTGTCCTGCCGCCCAGCCAATTACCTACCCACCACATTACTGTTCTGCCCACATCCTTCTATGTACAGTTCCAACCACTTTTTTACAGAAGGGAGACACAGTTTATCTGAATTGGAAATATTAAGCTAAAATTTGCTTTAAAAAAGATGGCTAAAAAGAAAACTAAGGGGTTCTCCATGCCTAGTCCTGCACTACTCACACAATAATACATGGTGTCTGTACAGACTGGATTTAGTTGGCTCCCTCAGACAGCCTGAAATAACACACTGTATATTCTAGCCTCTTAGTCCACAGTGGGTGGGAAAATGTTATCTGTGAAAAAGAAAAAGGGAATTAGTATTGTTTTAAACAAATATATTTTAATTTAGACATCATTTTCCCTTTCCAAAGGTCCAAAGGTCCAAAGGAGAAAAACCTTTCCCTTAATTTACTCTTGCTGGATTATTAGCACCAAATTGGATTCCTAGTATAAATCTCTATTGCCCTGTGATTGGAATGCCTTCTGTTTTAGTGCATTGGCATGTAACAGGGTCCTCCTCTATATGTACTGTATATCCCTTTACTCTTCTGTATATTGACTTTGGCACTGGACACATTTGAATACTTTGTAATAGTATCTGAAGCTTGCTCACCTTCCCTTGCATTGTCCAGGAAAACACACGTCATCTGCATATGACAAAATTTTAATTAATGCTTTTGTGGTGACTTGGTTCTCCTGTAGTTTATGACATATCTTATCTAGGGTGAAAATATGTAGGAGTAGGCTTAAGGGGCATTTCTGTTTGGCCTCGAGCAATGTTTAAATAGACCCTCTCTTTCCTCATTAATGAAAGGGGTAATAATGGTATCTTTATATGAAATCTGAATCCATCACATTAATTGCTCTGCTACCTCATATGCTTGTAAAACTTGGAACAGGAAACCGTGGATAACCTTGTCAAATGCCTTCTCTTAATCTAGCCAGAATGTATCCAGATGTTTGTTCCTGTTTCCCTGTATGAAGGAGTTCTCAAATAAGGAGGATATTCTCATTTATGGGTCTGTCAGGGACTGGACACGTGATAAGCTGACATCACTCTATATGGGTAAAGTAAGAGATCAAGTAGGGTCTACGGTGTGACAGTAGGTAGGGAACATGGGCAGACTAGGTTGGCCAAGTGGTCATTATCTGCCTTCAAATTCTATGTTTCTACATTTTTATGCAATCACCAACAGCCTTTTACCTATGATTCATGACAGGATCTTTTGGTCCTAATTTTGAAAGCACACCGGCCTCCAGTCTTTTAGATCACTTTTATCTCCTTTCTTAATATATCAGGAAACCTTCAGATATCGAGGGAGGTAGGTTAACTCTATTTACAACCTCATTAAACACAGACATGACCTGGCTGTATAAGTACACTGAAATTCCTATAGAGCTCAGAGGTCAGACCATTGGATCCTGATGTGGCATTTTATTTTGAGACCCTTGCTTCCTGAACGTCTTATAATGTGACTGGCTTTGTTACTGCAAAATGAATATGTGCTGGAATATTGGGGAAACCTGGTTGAAGAAGGACATCTCCATCAATGAAATCATCCTTGAAGGTTACTCAGTGTAACCACCCCCCACTACCTTGCACAGTAAGCTACCCCTTAGTACCCTTGACTGGGCACCCACACTACTTTGGACACTTTTTGATACCATCCCAAGCTTCAGGAATGTATGCCAGGCTCACTATTTCTAAAGGTCAGAAAGGGGTAGGGGTGTACAAAAGCAAAACTACAAATGTGACCAAATAAACCCAGGTCCTGAGGAGAGAAGTTTTTGCTAGGGCTATGCTAGGTCTGTACTTCTGGAGGGGTATCTAGTAATTTCACACAGAAAGCAGTAACATGAATGTCCAAACCAGGTTGGAGTTCTAGGGTGTGGCTTTATTCCAAAGATGGTACACTAATGCAAAGGAGGTACCCCTAAGGGTTTACATATCAGGGCACAAAACAATGGCAGAACAAAAAAGTCTGTAGCTAACAGAAACTCTACATAGCCCATATTGCAGAGGATTTAACATTTTGGTAATGTGGCAACTGGCCACAACGGAGCACACTGGTGCTCAAAATGAGCACAACCCACACCAGGAGGTAAACTTTCTCTTCCAGCATTGACCACCATGTCCTGATTAATCAGGTGCCTTTATGGAACCTGTAGTGCTGAACTTGTCACTCCAGATGGGATGCTGCCCACCTTTTGCTTCCACGTCCATACCCAACCATTCTTTCAGAGTTACACCTCCACTTCTAGTAAAACAGCACTATGCATCTTGGAATGTCTTTCACATCCTGCATAAGAAACACACTACTTCTGAGTGTAAGCTAAAGTCCTGAACAATGTGTCAAGTCTCTCTGGGGTTGCCATGAATGTCACCCAACTTTAAAAGCATGAGAACAGTCTCAGATTAGAACAGAACTGGTGCATGATTCCCTTTATCAGAGTACACCCCAAAAAGCAGGTACTTTCCTCCTGGGAAGCACAAAGTCAGATTACTCACTGTTGGTAACAAACAGGCAGCTTCAAAGTCCTGGATCAAATTAGGGGATTGTCCCTCAGATCCATCCTGGCAGTCCTTCTCATATCACGGGATGAAAAATCAGGAACTCCAGCAGACAACAGTTTCCACCACTTCACTTGGCAGGCAGATGTTTCTCAGCACTAGGGTGAGAAAAGTAGGCTCTCCTCACAGAGCCCACACTGCAGCTCCTCAATCCTCCAACTGCTCACACTGAACTCCACTCAGAATTAACTGATGATTCTAAAACTCTCCACTCACAGCCAGCTGCCATGGCTTATGCTGCTGTGAGAGTTCTAAATGACATCACTTCTCTCATCTCAGCTGAGACCAAGTAAACAGAGATGGAGCAGGTGAAAAATCATTTAAACCGTTATACACCAGCTGCCTTCCCTACCTAGCACTGACACTGATGGAATTCTAGTAATCTCAGGGGATTGGGTGGTTACATCAGTCTTTAGGAAAGACAGGGTGGGGAAGCGTGGGGGAGGCTGCCTCATCTGGGTTGTTGATCACCTCCTTGCCACTGAATTTGACCCCCCACTTCCCACCTACTCCCTCAAGACCATCTCAATTAACCTCCTCCTCCTTGGACCTGATAAAATGGTTACAGTCAGCATGGTGTACCTGCTACCCTCCTCCTCACCCCATGATCTCAACCTCTTCCTCAATATTAAGACATCCCTCCCCCAAGGGAGAGATTGGATTATCCTAAGGGATTTCAACCTAACCTGGCTGTCCCCTCACTGTGACTCCACCAAGGAATCCTTACTTGGCCTTGGCCTACACCAGCTCATCCCTGAACCTACCAGAATCAACTACAAAACTGGATCCCAGTCCCTCATTGATTGGGTCCTGGACTCAAACCCCTCCCATGTCACCACCTCTGGAGTCCTTCTCAACTCAGTCAGTGAGCACTGTGGTGTTTTCTGCCGATGATCCACAAACCCCCCCTTCCTGCCCACACAAATTCATCCAAACCAGGCAATTGAAGAAGCTGGATGCCTCTGAGTTTTCCAAAGTCACTCTAACCCAATACTGGTCCTTCACTGAAAACATTTCTGACATCTGTAAAGCACTTGAAGCCTTTAGCAATAAGTTTCTTGCCCTCTGTGACTGTTTCATCCCACTTTAAAAATCTGGGTTGAGGGTTCTAGCCTAGAATGGGTCACCCCCAAGCTTCACAAACTAATGAGGGATAGGGACTGAGCCTAGAAGTTGTACAAAAAACACAAACCCACCCCCAACTCCTCCAAGACTTCAAAGCCCTCAGGAACAGGTGCAAATCTTCCACGAGATCTGCTAAATCCTCCTTCATCCTGGAAAAACAACATGCTGCCCAGTGGAATCCTAGGAGGACCAGGAACATTCTTAACAACTTTATTGGTAGGGGAATTTCTGAAGAACATATTTGTCTCATCTCCAAGGGGACAACCACCACCGAGCCTAGTGAAACAGCCTCTCTTTTCAATAGATACTTCGATGACCTTGACCAGTACAAGCCCAGCTCCACTCCTACCTCTGTTAATCATAGCACCCCTCCCAGTCTCCCACTCTAAGTTTCATTTCAGGTACCTAACACCTGGTAAAGTGGTCAAGTTAATCCAAACAAATGATCCAAGGTTGCCGACAACATTGACTTCAGAGTTCTCCGTCTTATCTGTGACTCCCTGGCCATTCTTCTTTCTAACATCTTCAATCATGCCCTCTGCATGGGGTCCTTCTCAAAAGCTTGGAAGTGTGCCATTATTAAACCTGTTCATAAATCCAGTTCCAATGATCTAGTATCCAACTACCATCCCATCTCCCTCCTTGCCCCTCTCTCCAAAATTTTAGAGAAAGTGGTCCACAGGCAAACCACGGAATTCCTCTCCAAATACAACTTGCTCAAAGAGACCCAGCATGGGTTACATGCTCGACACACTACCGAAACTGCCCTCATCAAGTTCACCCACTCCATAGACAAAACTAACGATGAGGGCCTATACACCAGTGCTGCATTCATAGATCTCACCAAAGCCTTCAACCTTGTTGATCATGAAGTCCTCCTCTGTACCCTGGCTGCCTCCATTTCTCACCTGAGGTCTGCATCTAATTCAAGGATTATCTAACAGGCAGTTTCCATTGCACCATTATTGGTGGTTTCCTCTCTGAATCTTGCTCCATCAAATATGGCATCCCCCAAGGGTCCATCCTGGACCATCTTGTCTTCTCTGTGGTTGTTAACTCCCTCCCTGACATCTGCACCACCTCTGAACTCATTCTCTAGGCTGATAATGCAGCCCATTTCTGTCAGGACAGAAACCCCAATGCTCTCATTAACAAACTCCAATTCAATTTCAGCAGACTTCGCACATGGTTCAAGTCCAAAGATCTTGTACTTCACTCCAAAAAAAAAACTAAGTTCACGGTTTTGTCCAGCACCCACAAACCCCTTGGCTTTGACCTCTCCCTTTATGACAACCTTGGTAACTCAATTGAAAGAGTCAGTAAATTCAAGTACCTTGGCTTACTTCTGGATAGCCACCTCAATTTCGATGCTCACACTAGCATCACAATCAGAAAAAGCCCATCAACACCTCAGTATCCTCCACTGAACCAACCATTACCTTAACAGGGAATCCAAATCCCTCTTAGCCTCTAGCTGCCTCCTTCCTATCTTTTTGACTATCTCCCTCCCCGCCTCTCCATCAGAGATTTTTTCAGACTTCAAAGCTCCTACCACAACACTATCTACTTTGCCTCTGGTCTGCCTAAACTCACACACCACTGTGACCTTTATAAGCTCACCAGTTGGCCCTCTCTTGAGGCCTTCATCAACTGCAAGATGGCCACCTTCTTCTTCAAATTCTCCTGTGGATTGCTCCCTGATTGCCTCACCTCTCTCTTCCAGACAGCCACCACCACCAAGACCACTAGACTGTCCTCCACTATCTCTTTCACTGTTCCTTTCTATTAGACCACTCATGACCAGAAAGCACTCTCCTTTATGGGACCCAAGCTCTTCAACTCTCACCCTCTGGAACTAAAACTCTGTCCATCCACAAATGCCTTCAAACACAATATCAGGAGATATTTCTCCCTCTCCTGCACCTGCTCGTAGCCCTAATCTGGCTCCCCTTCTGTACACTTTTCCTCTCACCCTCTGGTTATCCATGGCTGGCACTTACCTTCTCTTTCTAGCACTTGTAGTATTGTTAATCCACCGAGGCTAGTTTCTAGATTGTACTCAAATGTTTTGTTTCCCACTGTTATATTATTGTTAAACCTTCACTGAATGCTTAATGTCACCTTGTATTTGTTAATTCACCAAGGCTAGTTCATGGTTTGCCCTTTAGTCTATATTATCCTGATTTTAAGTACCATTGTATTAACCCTCACTGTAAATCAAATGTTTTAGCCTATGTCATGTCTCATGATTGTTGTATGTAACTGGACATTTATGTAAATGGGCAGCAAAGCTCACATGCCTTTCCAGTATAACCAATAAAAAATGAAATGCAATTGATGTTCAGCCCCTTGCAAAAGCTGTGCAGAATTGTCTACATGGCGGGGGGGGGGGGTTATCCCAAAAGCATTATGTGCATAATACTATTCAATGCCTAAGATTTCCTAAAGATACAATTTCAGTTCCTCTTCATCATTTTTATTATGTTTGCTTGCATGCATGCATGAAGCAAACATGAGTTTTGTCAGAGTTGCAGCCTTCAGAGGTATGCCACTATCAGATCCAGTGCAGCTCAGGCTGCAGTGGCTCAACAGTGACAGATCAATGATCAGCAGAGCAATGCTGATCATAATGATGTTCTGCTAATTGATGGGTTGAAACTTTGTACACTTGAAAGGAGGCAGCCACTCCTATAGCAGCTGCATTATATTATCTACAAGATGCCACCCAGCAGCCAACTGAGTGGCATCATTATCAGCCTGCTTTGACTTCTTCCAGCACATTTCCAACCAAGTCCATCTTTCATGTAATAAACCCCCTAAACATAGTGCATCCCATCCCCTTGCAATGTGCAGACAAGGGGGTGCCCACCCCTAGTACCACCAAATATTTGTGTCACTAGTTGAGAACACATTATCAATTACCCCCTCCAGCTGAGACCCTCCATGAATGGCATCTTTTGTGTAACCCCTCCACCAATGTAGTGCACCCAACCCCCTTAAAATGTGTGGCAACTGGGGTGCCTACCCCCTGGGTACTACCAAAAGTATGTAACACTAGGGTGCCCAATCCTCAGTTTCACCCCTGTGGTAAGAAAAAAAATAGTCCCTTGTAGTCTTTCTTTTTGTAATTTTACCCTGAAAAACAGAAAACCATCCATCAATGTATTTTGATGCCAGCCCTGACTGGTGACCCACCATCCACCCCACACCAACCTCTCTCACTCAGCAGCCACTACCCCACCACCCATACCTTCATTCACTTTAAAATTGTTCACTGCTACTCTGCTGTAAAACACATCTTTCTCCTTCAATGCTGGCTAGGAACTGAAGAAACAAAGTAAGTTCTGTCAATGTATTTTCAAGGTGTTTTGAATTTTCACTCATAACGTTATCATTTATTAATATTTTTTTCACCACATTTTCAACATAGCCTTTTTTGGACCCTACCCCAAGAACAAAGTAGGTGAAATTTTCAAATCCGACCCAAAGGTGATTATGCAGTTGCTCTATGAAATCACTTTTTGGACAGGTTTTGAATATTTTCAAGTACAAGGTTCATGAGGTAGGGTCATAAGATTATGTTGACAATTTGGTAAGCAAATATGACAAAATGGCCAAGTTATGAGCTGACATTGAAATATTTCAATGCTGACTGACAACATTGTTATTTTTCAATATCTTTCCACCAAACTTTCAACATGGCCTTTTGGGGCCCAACCTCATGAACAAGGCAGATGTAATTTTTAAAATCTGCCCCAAAAGGTAATTTTGCATTTGCTGTGTGAAATCACCTTTCATGCAGGATCTGGAAAATTTCACCTACTAGGTTCATGGAGTGCAGACATAAAAAGACAAGGTTGAAAACATGGGGTCAAAATCTTAAAAAATCATCAACACTATGAAGATACATTGAACATTTTCAGCAATCACTCACAATGTTGGTAAATTTCAATATTTTGACTCACCACTTTCAACATAGCCATTTTTTTACACCACTTCATGAACATGACAGGTGCCGTTTTTTGGATCTTGCTTAAAACCTGTTTTTCCTCTAGTGGTATGAAATGTCATTTCATTCAGTATTTTATAAATGACACATATCACGTTCAGAATGGGGAGGTCATAAAAAGACTGTAGGGTTCAATTCTTAAAGCTCCTGGGCCTGCACAAAGGCTTACATCCCAATGATTGGCACAAAGTACCCCTTGTGCCAAACAGTGCCCCGGGAAAGATTCACAAAGGCAACCTGCATCTACCACAGACAGTCTGCACCAAACAGAGCTTGCACCACTCTTGTGCCATACACTGGACTGTGGCATAGCACCTGGAGCTTGCTTCAGATGCAGGCTGCCAAATCTCCTGAATCAAGACTCACAAAACTCCCCATGAGGACAAATTTCTAAGTAGCATTAGACCAGCCAGTGCTGGTCTTAGGGTAATTAGACATTTTTCCACCAGGAGAGCTGATCTAGTAGCAGCAATGTGCCTCAGTCCCTCCTCCCCAGTGTCCCCAAGAAACAGGTTTTTAGTATACTTCCCTGGTGGTCTAGTGAAACCCCAATCCCTAATTATCCCCACATAAATAAATAGTAATCTAAACCCCCTCCCTGGTGGTCTAGCGGACCTCCCTCCCTAATCATCGCTGTCCCCATAATGTAATAATGTATACAAATTCCCTGGTGAACTAGTGCCTCCCCCCAAAGCCATGATGCCCTGTTATGCCATATTATGAAGTCATTGATGGCATAGTGGTCCCCAACCCCAATGGGCAGTATTCCACCACCCCATTTCCCCCTAAATTGAGCCAGCGACTGGCACAGCCCACCACTCATCAACATAGCCAGCCACTGACTGAGCTCTGAATGAGTGCATAATCTATACAATATGTGTTCAGTGATTGACAGCTGTCACTGAGCATTTACTGTATACAGTACATGCTCATTCAGAGCTCAGTCAGCTGGCCATGGTGGTGAGTGTTGGGCTGTGCCAATCACTGGTTCAATTTGGGGATGGAGGAGTGGGTTGGTGGCACACTGCTTACTGGGGTGGGGGCTGCTGTACCACCAACAATTTCATAATATGGCATAACAGAGGATCGGGGCTTTGGAGGGGAGCTAGATCACCAGGGATTTTGTATACATTATTACATCATGAAACATTGGGGATCGGGGAGTGGGGTCTACTAGACTACCAGAAACTTATGATAATGTTCATAGAATCACAGAATCATGGAAAGCTGCCATCAGAAAAGGACCCCTAAGCCCATTCAGTCTGCCTGTAACCCCCCCAGGAAGATTCCCTCCAACTCTTTACAGCCTGTTGATTATTATATGATTCAGGCAAGCAGTATAGCCTAAAGGGTAGAGTAATAAGCTGTGAATGAGCTTGGTTCAGCAGACCTGGGTTTGAGTTCCCCAACCTCCACTTGCATACTGTGTGACTCTGAGCAAGTCCAGGGTCATGCCTGAAAACAGGCAGTTATGCCTAGTGGACCTTGCCCAGTTAACAAAAGAATAACAAAAGAATAAAAAAAAAAGAATAAATAATTAATTCATGGGGACATCGGGGAGGATGTCCACTAGTCCAGCAGTGAGGGGGCTTAGATTACTATTTATTTATATGGGGGTACTCAGGGATAAGAGGTCCACTAGACCACCATGGAATTATGCTAAAGACATTTACTAGGGGACATCAGGGAGATGGGCCCTCTAAACCACCAGGTAATGTCTGGTGACATTGCTGCATGGCCGTCTGTTTGACACACTGCTACAGATGCCACAAACCATGAGACTTTTCTGCTGATTCCCTATTGAGAATCAGGTGCAAGGTCCCTGATGTTCCCAGGTTTGCTACAGCTCAAGATCACCACACCTTGAGGCAGTCTAAGGGCTTTTTGTGCATTGGGCCCCATGTCAAACATCTGTGGCCAAAATGTCATCCAAAAAGTAATGAAGACATGTTGCATGCAGGATTAGGTTTTGGCCCAGGGGCTAGCATGTTGTGTTCCTGTGCCAGTGACTCAAGTATGGGGATGAGTTCAGAGAGTCAGCTGGGGGTCAGCACTGTTGCACACCACTGTTCTGAGCCTGGCAAGGTATTGCACAGTGTCCTGTCACAGAAGTGACACCTAGCGATGGACCAGAGTGCCTTCCATCCCAAGGGGTTGCTGTGTGCATGTCATGGCCTACTTTTGTAATTAATTATTCCTGTCATTAAGCATTCCTGTCCGTTAAAGGACTCAAAGATTATTATAGGATTAATTTATAGGCTCCCATCAGCAACTTATGATGAAGATCAGAAACTATGCAATTTAATCCAGGACTTGAATCTGGCAGACAGGATACTATTATTGGGAGATCTAAATATTCCAGGTGTGCAATAGGATACACTAACAACATCAAATAAAATGGAAGAATTATATCTGGAAGCTTTCCAGCATTTAAGTATGGATCAGTATCTTACAGAACCTACAAGGGGGAAAATATATTAGACCTTGTGTTAAGCAATATAGGGAACACCATTCAGGACAGTAAAGTAACGGTACCATTAGGGAATAGTGACCATTCTATGGCATTCTTCAGGATACACCATATCAGTGTAAATAATACAGGGGGAAACAGTAGTATTAAATTTTAGTAAGGCAAATTTTGACCATATGAGAATGGAATTGATGGAATGGGACTGGCAGTCTGAATTCCAGAATAAGTCAATAGGTACCATGTGGGCGTTCCTTACTTCTAGGTTAAACATCGCGGTAAATAAGAACATCCTTCTGAAAAAGAAATATAATAAAGTGGGTAAAGTACCTATTTGGATGACCAGTAAGGTGAAACATTTGATAAAAAAATATGGCATTTAAAAAGGCAAAAGCGAATAACATGGAGAGTGGGTGGAGTAAATATAGAAGTATGCTGAAAATAGCCAAAATGCTATCCAGAAATCCAAGAAAGATTATGAGACTAGATTAGCAATAAGAACTAAGGATAATTATAAATGGTTTTTCGCATAAATTAACAGCTAAAGGGGAAAAAGACTATAGTTGGGCCATTGATTGACCAAGATGGATTAGTAATAACTAATTTAAAACAAATGACCTAAGTGCAAAATATATATTTCACTTCAGTATTTAACAAAAAAATGCAATCTAAATGGGGGAAAGATATGACTTACTGAATCACCGAGCCCTATGCATTTAAGTATAATGGATGTTAAAAACTCACTGAGTAAGTTGGAGCCAAATAAATCTCTAGGATCGGATGGATTCCATCCAATAATCATTAAAGAATTGATTAGGGAATTAGCTCCATCACTGGCACATATTTTTCAAACATCCTTGGATAATTGGGAAGTAACAGAACCCTGGAGGTTAGAGACAGTTATACTATTGCATAGATGCGATTTATTTGCAGCAGGGCACAAATGTTCAAACACAGGCCTGTCTGTCAGATTGCGATTAACAGAAGGAAGTTATGCTGGAGTGTGAAACTGTTATCTATGGCACTATTCTGGACTAAATGATCATTTGGGCAGCTGTTGTTGAGATGTTTATGGTTTATATACAAGGGTAGTAATATGATGGTACTGGTCTGCTTGGTTATAAGGGGGTTGGGGACTCTCTCTCTCTTTCCAGGGGACACAGCAGGATGCCACCTTATGGAAGAAATGCTCCTCAAAGGAGCCGGTGATTTGATGCTGTCCTCAGGGTTTCAGGTGTAAGGGGATCTGAGATATTCATGGGTAGAGTAAATATATCTACAGACCCACTATTTTAGGGTATTGATGATATAGGAGTTCGCTATTAGTTTCAGGGTGGTTTCACCTGCTGTGTATGTATATGGGTGGGTTGTATATAGTTCACGCAGTCAGTCTGGGACTGTGTACCCTGGTTCTGCCATGTATGTCTGTCTATTATTTGAAAACTGAATAGGGATGGGTTACCATTGCATAAAAAGGTATGTAAAAAGACGTTGGAACATTATAGGCCTGTAGGCCTAAGGTCAGTCATTGGCAAGATCTTGGAGGGTGTTATTAAGGACTATATAATCAAACACTTGCAAGACACAAACAGAACTTATGAAACACAACATGACTTTACAAAGGGCAGATCCTGTCAGACAAACATATTGGAGTTCTACGGTAGGTTCAGCGAAGCCCTGGACGGGGGAAGTTCGGTGCATGTAATTTTTTTGGATTTCACTAAAGCGTTTGATAAGTTGCCTCACCTAGAACTGATTGTAGTTTGATCTGATGTGGGATTACACAAAAATATTATAGGCTGGATTACATCTTGGCTCGATGGCAGGAAAAAAAGAGTGAGCATCCAAGGAATTTATTCGGACTGGGCTGAGATGACTAGTGGAGTCCCGCAGAGATCAGTGCTGGGACCATGCTTGTTTAACTTGTATGTCACTTCATTACAATACAAATGTGAAGGCTTATGGTTAACAAAATTTGCTGATGATTGCAGATTGGGGGGCTGTAACTAACACATTAGAAGACAAAACCAAATTAAAGGATGCTTTGGATTTTTTCAGGCATGGACAGCTAAATACAAACTTAACTTATAAGTGTACAGTAATGGATTTAGGTAATAAAAATTCAAAAGAAATATACACTAAGAATGGCTGTCCACTGAGGAGATTTTCAGAAGAAAGAGATTTGGGGGTCATTATATCTAAAGACTTCCAATTTAAATTACATTGCAATAGCATTGTCCAAAGGGTAACTAGAACACTAAATTGTATAATTAGACATGTATCTAGCAGGGACAAAGGAGTCATTATTCCACTGTATGTATCTCTGGTAAGATCAGATCTGGAGTATTTTTCACAAGTCTGGTCACAATACAAAAAAACCTGAAGTAAAGATGATAGAGAAAGTACGGAAGTGGGCAACATGGATAATACAGAGTCAGAGGGGAAAGAGTTATAGAGTTAGACTGATAGATTTGAAAATGCATTCATTGAAGTACAGAAGACTAATGGCAGACATGTGTTTGTTGTATAAGGCACTAACATATGGGCAGTTGTGGGTTACCTTGGGCTTGTAATTTAGGAATATTACGTGCAACATGCATGAACACACTCTTCTGTTAAAGGGACAAATTTGCCATTCCTTACAATGCCAAAAATGGTTCACCAGAGTGGTATCCTTTTGGAATTCACTGCCAGAGATCATAGTGGATAGTGCTTCCATAAATTAGTTCAAAGGGAAGCTAGGCAAATACTGTCAACAAAATGGTCTGCTAAAATACCATTGATCAGTAAGGGCGAACAAAATGGATGTATAGTCTTCTATGCTCTGAAGAGACCTATGATACCTATAAAACATGACCACCACTCTCAATTTTTGAAAATCTCTTCCCTTGCACTTATCTGTTCAATGTACATGCTAGATTCATACTCTGGACATAGTAGGATGTTCTTATCACGTATTTGTAATGGTAAATACCACAGCCCGGTACCAATACATCTAATTTTTACAGAAGGCCCATGGCATGAGACTGGGAACTTTTAAAACCTTCAAAATCCTGTATCTTGTTTCAGAAAGAAAAATACATAAGAAAAACATTACTACTCACTAACTACACTGTGAATTCTCTGTTACTACAATACTATTCTGCCGTCATCATTCTCTACAACACAACCAAAACCTACATGATACAACATGCAAGCAAACATTCAGCACTGTGACAGATGCTTGTTTAGGTTGAGAATGATTTTATGTTTGATTCTGTCTTAACATCCTTAAATAAATCTAATAGCTGCTATTTGCATTGAGTGCCTGCTGTTACTGTAGTCATACCTCAGACTTCCCTCTATCATATTGCTATAACCTCATTTTCTGTTTTATATCATACATTTGTCCTGTAAGTGTAATTATTTTTCCATTGTTGACTTAGAAATTATGGCCTTTAGTTGTTTTCTTGGTCCTAGGTACCTGAAATACTCAACCTTCTTTTTCCTTCCCTGAGAAAGAAAAAGGTTTTTAAATTCTTATTTGTTGTCTTTCCATCAGTTGCACATATTATCATATACATATTGTAACAGTCTTTGGCTAAGAAAAAAATTTATGCAATTAGAAATACCTTGTTCACCCTCCAGGAACTGATTATTTATCGTCATACATTATATGCAGAGGGAGCAGTTTCGCAGATTCCACTGCTGCACATTATGGATACATGGTCAGATGTTTCCACCACCATAGTGGAAATATTGTGGATTGGAATGGAGTCAGATAAAAAGAAGTAATCCATGTGAGATGCCAAGGTACCTCTAACATATGAGGCTCCTCCCTGGGGGCGAAGGCATTTACAGCATATGCATCCTTAAGCATTAAACCGTGGTCTCTTCTACTCAACTGTGGTCAATGTGCAGATGGATGTTAAAGATCCCATGGAATTTATTGAAGAGGAGTAGGGCAGTTTTCCCAGTGTCATGGTCAACATTCCCTCATCAGAAAAACAGGTTCATGTAACCTGCCGCCAAGGATGCACCTGGAAACATGCTATCTCGGCATAGTGTCCCTTTCCTGGTCAAACAGTGTAAATACCTAAATAAGGTAAACACCTATTGCTTTGTTTGCGGGAGTGGGGAAGTTGTATGGAGGCAATAAATCTCATTTGGGAATCATGGAGAAATAAACTGTAATAACAAGAAGTCTGGACCAATCAGATGTCATCATCAAGAAGGGCAATAAAATCAAGGAAAATTATGTGCCATGGGTGTGCATCTGCATATGTAGTGCTGCATGTATGTGAGGGAGGGTATATGCAGTACTGTGTGTGCATCTATATGTAGTACTGTGCATGTCTATCTGTACACTGTATGAACTGTATATGTGTGTGTGTGTGTGTGTCTCTAGTACTGTGTGCATCTATAAGTAGTACTGCGTGTGTGTATCTGTATACTGTATGTGCTGTGTGTTTGCCTGTATGTAGTGCTACAGGAACATAGAAATTGTGTTGGCAGATGGGTACCACATGATCCATCTAGTGTGCCCGTGTTTCTGCCCACCTCTCTATTTAGACTGCACCCTGATGTGTCCACAATGTCTGTCCCATGCAAGTTTGAACTCATGTACTGTCTTGGATTCCACCACCTCCTGAGGTAGGCTGTTCCACTGCTCTATGGCCCTTTCTGTAAAGAAGCACTTCCTGAAGTGGCTTTTGAGCTTGGAGGGACAGGAAGTGAATCCTCAGGATCACCGGAGCAGCTGCACAGGGGAGGGAGCTGGATAACATTGTCCACCTAGGGACAAATGACCTGGCTCAAAAAGGGATCAGAGCAGTTCAAGAAGAGTTTGTGGAGTTGGGGAGAGGTCTTAGACAAGTAGCATGCACGGTAACCTTCTTGGAGATGCTGCCTGTCTATGGCATAGGTGAGGCTAGGGTGCTCCATACCATGGGATTCAATCAGTGGTTGAAAAACTGGTGCAGAGCTCAGGGATTTGGCTTCATTGGGGACTGGGGGTACACCTGGAGTGATGCAGGCCTATACTGGAGTGATGGTCTGCATCTGTCCAGGAGGGGAACCAGGATCCTAGGTGGTGGGTTTAAATGCTTCTTTGGCAAGCATTTAAACTAGGCAAGGGGGGAGGCACTGGAAAGCAGCAGGGAAATCGTAGCTCCCCCCAAAAAGTCAGGGTAGTAAGTGCAGTAAACACCAAGTTAGAGATGTCGATAGGGAGAAGGGTAGGGGTAAATGAAGAAAGTGACAAAGGCAATAAAGACAGGGATGGGGCAAAAAGAGGTAAGGCCATCAGGAAATGGAGGGTAATGAGTACCAATGTCCGTAGTCTGGGCAACAAGCTCCCTAACCTGGTGGCCTTGATGGAAGAGGGATGCCTGGATATCGTAGCAGTCACAGAAACAAGGTACACAGAGAACCATGACTGGGATGTTAACGTAACAGGGTACACAACCTACAGGAGAGACGGGGGAGAAGAGGGGGAGGAATAGCTCTCTATGTAAGGGAAGGGATAACAGCAACTGAACAAAAGAGTAAATAGGGAGGAGAGGAGGCACTGTGAGTCACCTTAGAGACTGGAAATAGCACCACAATCCTCACAGGGGTTGTATAAAGACCCCCATGTCAGGAGGGAGGGAATGGAAAAGAATATGATAGAAGGCATTCTTAGGATTGCAGAGAAAGGGGAGATACTGTTGATGGGAGACCTGAATATGCCAGATGTTAACTGAAGCACATTTGCTGCAGCCACATCCAAGAGCAGGGCCATTCTCGATGTCCTACAGGTGGCATGCTTCAGATAGTTAGTTTTGGAACCCACTCATGAGGGAGCAATTTTAGACCTTGTATTCTCAAATGGAGACAGTGACAGGATCTCAGATCTAGAAGTGGGTAGCCATCTGGGAACAAATGACCACCAAACAGTGTGGTTCACAATAAACTCAGCTACAGAGTCAAGCCATACAAAAGTGAGGGTACTGGACTTTAGGAAGGCCGACTTTGGCAAGATGGGAGAGTGCCTCAGAAAAGCACTAGCAAATAGGCTAGAAGGAAGGGTGGAGCAATGATGGGGAAACATCAAAACTGCCATCACAGAGGCAACAAGCCTTTGTGTAAAGCAAATAAACAAATCAAAATGAAAGAAAAAGCCACTATGATTCTCAAAAGAGGTTGTGGGGAAGGTCAGGGAGAAAAAGATAGCATTCAGGAAGTATAAGGAAACACAGAAGGAGCAGGACAGAGAGCTGTACCATTTAAGGCAGAAGGAAGCAGGGAAGGAAGTCAGAATAGCAAAGGCACAAACTGAAGAAAAGATAGCCAACTCAGTTAAGAAGGGGGATAAAACCTTTTATAGGTACATCAGGGAGTGTAGAAAGGCAAAGGGAGGGATAGTTAGGCTGAATAGAATGCATGGTGGGTGGGCAGAGAGGGACAGTGAAAAAACAGAGATACTGAATAAATATTTCTGCTCAGTATTCACAAAAGAGGAGGAGGGGGAGGTGTCTAATCCAATTAACAGAAGCACTCCGGACAGGGGGTGTTGATCCCAGTCCTTTCACAGAAGAAAGGGTTCTGAAAGAACTCCTAAAACTGAAGGTGGACAAAGTAATGGGGCCTGATGGAATTCACCCCAGAATTCTGAAAGAATTAAGGGGAGAACTAGTGAAACCACTGACTACCCTTTTTAACAAATCATGGGAGAATGGTGCTGTACCTGAGGATTGGAGGAAGGTGGATGTGATTCCCCTTCTTAAAAGTGAAAGCAGGACAGAGACAGGAAACTACAGACCTGTCAGTTTGACCTCTTTGGTAGGGAAAGTGAAGGACAGAATTGTTGAGTACCTAGAGGTCAGTGGGGCACTGGACCCAATTCAATTCAATTCAATTCAATTCAATTCAATTCAATTCATGTTTATTTATAAAGCGCCTTTCAAAGTCAAGGCGCTGTACATAATAATAAAAACAGAAAACAGCAATTAGACAATCAAACTATAAAGAGAAAGCCATGTTAAAAAGATATGTTTTAAAAGCAATTTTAAAACTATCAACGGTCGGGCATTCTCTCAACCAATGAGGTAGAGAATTCCACAGGGTAGGAGCTGAAAAGGCAAAAGCACGAGATCCTGATAACTTCAGACGTACCCTGGGAATCTCTAGCAATCCCTCATTGGCGGAGTGGAGGGGGCGGAGGGGGCAATAGGGAGTCAGAAGATCTTTCAGGTAACCGGGTCCCTGATCGTGTAGGGCTTTAAAGGTTAGTAAACCAACCTTAAAGGTGATTCCACCGCACAGGCAGCCAGTGCAGTTCATAAGCACAGGTGTATATGACTGGTTCCTGAGTCCCAGTCAATAGCCTGGCTGCAGCCGCTCTGCACCAGCTGCAGGCGGCGGAGATCAACCCTGGAAGCCCTAGGTATAGGGAATTACAGTAGTCCAGGTGGGTAGTAACAAAGGCGTGAACCAAGGTCGGAAGGTCCTCCTGGGGAATCAGATGTTTCACCCGTGCGATATTCCTCAGATGATAAAAAGAGGATTTGACAACAGCTGACACCTGAGATTTCAGGGTCAGACCGTCGTCAAAAATAACACCCAGGTTTCGCACCTGTCGAGAGCTGAAGCGCACCACCAAGTGATAAGCCTGATGGATGTGCACACCCAAATCCCTCCCAGGATGACCTGGGCCCACAACCAATACCTCGGTCTTATCCGGATTAAGCTTCAACCAACTCGAACTCATCCAAATTCTGATTTCATCCAGACAGTTGTTAGGCACGGAGAGTGCATCACTCTGATCGGGAGAAAGGATAAATACAGCTGAGTATCATCTGCATAGCAGTGAAAACTCAGGCTGTATCTCCTGATGATTTCTCCTAATGGCAGCATATATACTGCAAACAACATGGGAGCTAAAATGGAACCTGGGGTACCCACATGGTAGGGAGAAGGCGTCAGAGGAATAAATTCGGTGACGACTCTGAGACCTACCAGTGAGGTAAGAACGAACCATTCATGGACTGTACCAGACAGTCCACAAAACCCACAGCCGCTCAATAGCACCTCATGGTCTACAGTATCAAATGCTGCAGAAAGATCAAGAAGGACCAGAATGGTATAAGCCTTTCGATCTCTGACCATTAGGAGGTCACTCAATACCCAAACAAGGGCAGTCTCAGTACTATGCCTCTTCCTGAAACCAGATTGGAGAGTATCATAGACATTATGAGAGGTGAGATATTCATCCAATTGCAGTGCAACTGCCTTTTCAATAACCTTATCAGCAAATGGCAGGTTAGAGATAGGCCGGTAGTTAGCTAGACAGTCTGGGTCCAGGGAGGATTTTTTAAGGAGTGGATGGACAACTGCCTCCTTAAGGGGATTAGGAAAAACCCCCCTCTCCAAGGATTTCCAGACAATGTCAGCAAGGATTGGGTAGATGACTTCTATACAACCTACTAACAGTGGTGTAGGACCCGGATCCAAACTACAACTAGTTGGACGCATTGATTGGATGATCCTCACAATGTCAACGAATTCCGGGTGGTGAAACTCCAACCAGATAGGCCGAGGATTAGGCACAGCCGGTTGCCCACCGTAACCCCGAAGGAGAGTTCGACCGATGCGGACCTGATGTCGGCAACCTTATCTGCAAAGAAGCGGCTAACTCCTCACATCTAAGTTGAAAGCTTCTCTAGGCTGAAGACAGACTGGATTGCACAGCCTGTCCACAGTCCGGAAAAGCTGAGCTGGTCGATTCTTTGCAGCAGAAATCTCTCTGGACAGGAATTCTGCCTTCTTACGAGTGATTTCTGATTGGTAGCCATCATAATGGGCTAACAATCTAAGCCTGTTGACTTCAAGGCCCGACTTCCACCAGACTCTCTCCAGCCTTCGGCCTACTCACCTTAATTCCTTCAAGGAGCCATCAAACCATGGACTCCTTGGATGGATAGTGAGAGGCCGAACACGAACAGGAGCAATTTTGTCCAGTGCATCTCCCACAGCCTTATTATAGGCGAGTACAAGATCATCTGGACTCATGCATTCACCCGACAAACTCGATAGGTCCAGCACCGCCATAAGGTCACTGGGGCCAACACCCCTTAAAGGGCGGTATTGGACCATCTCCGTAGGGGCTGACCTATTAGAGGGGGCCCTGAAACTGAACCTTATGGTGTAATGGTCCGACCAACTGACTGGTTCCACCCCCAAGTCAGTGATCTCCATACCCAAGAGAAAGACCAGATCTAGTGAATGACCTCCAATATGGGTAGAGGTGGTAACAACCTGTGTCAGGCCCAGTGTATTCATCAACTGGAGGAGATTTTGACCAAAATGAGAGAGTTCATCGTCGACCCAAGCGTTGAAGTCGCCCAGAAGTATTAATCTGGGAAACCTCAACATAAGGTCGACAATGAAGTCTGCAATCTCCTGTAGGAATTCGCCACCATCACCTGGTGGACGGTAGACGAGGAGAATCCCACAACCTGCACCCTCGCCCAGGACATATTCAAAAGATCTGGTGTTCCCCAATGGAACATCCACAAGGCCCAGTTCAGATTTAAACATAATGGCCACACCTCCGCCCCTACGATCCTGCCTTGGACGGTGTATTACCGAGAACCCAGCTGGAGTTGCCAAGGCCAATATAGGGCCAGCATTTTCATCCAGCCATGTCTCGGTAATGCAAGTCAGATCAGCTGACCCAACAAGATCAGCTACAATAGCTGGCTTGTTTTTTATAGATCTGGCATTGCACAACACCGCCAAGGCAGGATGAGATGTCAGTGAAGACCTCGGTACCTGTCCGATATTTTCGGGACTCTTGGGTATGGGGACAAGACAGGAGCAACCTCTATCTTGACCCCATTTCGCCCCAGGACATCTTCTGGACCCTAGAACCCTAATCTGCCCTCCCCTGGAGGCATGGGTTCACAGTGGGATGGTCATGTCAGATGAATCTAATTGATTTCTTTGATTGGGTGGCAAAAGTAGTAGACCAGGGAGGGGCTGTGGACATGGCCTACCTAGACTTTAGCAAGGCATTTGACAGACCCACACAAAAGATTAATAGTCAAATTAACCAGCCTGATAGTGGGTCCCAGAGTGGTAGCCTGGGTAAAACATTGGCTGAACAACAGGACACAGAAGGTAATTGTAAATAGAGTCAACTCTGAAGAAAGAGGGGTTACTAGTGGGGTACCGCAGGGTTCTGTACTGGGTCCAGTCCTTTTTAATGTCTTTATAAGTGACATTGCAGAGGGACTGGAAGGAAAAGTATGCCTCTTTGCAGATGACACAAAGAAATGCAACAGGGTTGATACACAAGGAGGTGTGGAAAGGATGAGAAATGACTTGGCAAGGTTGGAGGAATGGTCAGAAGTTGGATTCATTGCAAAGAAGTGCAAAATAATGCACCTGGGAAACAGAAACTCAGGGGAAGATTACACAAGGGGGGGGGTTGTAAGAACAACAAAAATGGAAAGGGACCTGGGGGTAATCATATCAGATGACCTTAAGGTTAGCAATCAATGTGAGAAGGTAGTAAGGAGGGCAGGGGGAATACTGGGATGTATAGGGAGAGGCATCACCAGCAGAAAACAGGAAGTTGTTATGCATCTGTACAGACAACTGGTGAGACCCTATCTGGAGTACTGTGTCCAGTTCTGGAGACCTTATCTCTGCAAGGACATAGACAGGATAGAGGCAGTCCAGAGTAGGGCAACTAAAATGGTGCAGGATCTGCTAGAGAAGCCATATGAGAAGAGACTAAAGGAGCTTAATATGTATACCCTTGAGGAAAGGAGGGACATGATAGAAACTTTTAAGTACCTCAGTGAAATCAAAAAAGTCCAAGAGGGTAGCATCTTTCAGAAAAATAGATGTGCAAGAACAAGGGGACACAATCTGAAGATGGGGGGCAGTTCAGGAGCAATGTGAGGAAGTATTTTTTTCACAGCAAGGGTGGAGGACCCATGGAACAGTCTTCCTGAGGAGGCTGTGGGGTCTAAAACTGTAGGAAAATTCAAGAATGCATGGGACAGACATTAGGCAATTTTTGTGGGGGGTAGGAAAAAATAGGCTGTTGGTTAACTAGGATCTGCAGCTTATCCTGCAGGTAGGGAAATGGGCAGACTAGGTGGGCAAAGCGGTCCTTATCTGCCGTCAAAGTCTATGCTTCTATGTTTCTATGAACCTGCCTCCCACCAGATGCAAGTTGTACCCCCTCGTGCATGCATCCCTGTTTTTCTGGAAGAGGCTTCCTGCTTGTGTTGTTTTGATTCCCTTAACATACTTAAAAGTTTCAATCTTGTCCCCTCTGTTTCTTCTCTGATGCATATAGTGCTGTGTGCAAATGCATCTGTAGGTAGTGTTGTGTGTACACATCTGTTTGTAGTGTTGTGTGTACACATCTGTATGTAGTGCTGTGTGTACACATCTGGTTATGTAGTGCTGTGTGTACACATATGTTTTTGTAGTGCTTTGTGCATGTGCATCTATATGCAGTGGAGTGTGCATGTGTGTCTGTATGTAGTCCTTCATGCCTGTGTCTGTGTATGTATTTCTGTGTGGGAGTCTGTAAGAACTGCTGTGTACATGTATCTGTATATAGTGATGTATACATGCATCTGTGTACGTAGTGCTCTTCTTGCATCTGTATTTAGTGGTGTGTGTGTGAGTGTGTGTGTGTGTGTGTGTGTGTGTGTGTGTGTGTGTCCACGTGTGCGCATGTGCCTGCATATGTGTGTGTGTGTGTGTGTGTCTGCAGTATGTTGTGCTGTATGCATGTGTATGTGAAAGTAATGCTGCATGCAAATCCATTTTTACATATTGTGCTGTGTGTATGAGTCTGCATGTGTAGCACTGTACATGTGGGCATGTATTTAATGCTGTGTGGTATGTTGTGGTGTGGTGCAGTGTGTGTGTTTGGGTCTGTGTATGTTGTGCTGAGTATTTGTCTGTGTTTAGTTTTGTGTTATACCTATATATTTAGGTGTGTATGTGTGTGTGTGTCTGTCTCATCTGTGCATGTAGTGCTCACCTGTATGTCTCTCTTTATATGTAATTCTGTGCATGTACATTTGTCTGTAGTGTCATGTGTGTGCATATCTCTGTGTGGTTCAGTATGTGTGTGCTCTTTATATGTAGGTCTCTGTGTGTATGTCCATGTATGCAGTTGTGTGTGTCTGGGTACTGTATGTAGTGTTTTGTGTGAGTGAGTGTATCAACCACCAGTCACTCACCTTGATGCTGGGCGGGTTAAGAAATTTAACCAATAATGCATGACAGGGCATGATTTGTTGTGATCTTTACCTGCAAGACAAAGCCAAGTGCCATAAACTACACAAGATGTGGGTAAATCCAGTGACACACACCCTTGGGTGCATTATTGTGATTATAAAATGGACCCAAAGAACACAGGCATTATCCAGTTCTAATGATGTAAGAATGCACGCTTTTATAATGCAAACATGGTACGAACAAGTATATGGAGGAGATAGCTGAAGTGGAGTGGGAATAAACATTTTTTTATGCAGCAGGAATGGCTGTATCAGTGGGTCTGGCTGTTTTGTTATTTGGGTTGGTGGGGGGGGGGTCCATGGGATTACTGCCAATTATGGCTTCTACGTGGCTGCCCCCTGTTTTTTTGAGGGTGCAGAGTGGATCAGCACCAAGTGTGTCTCCTACATGGATGCCCCTCTCTCATGTGGGAAAACCAGCTGGATCTCTGCCATGTGCAGCTCCTCTGAGGATGCCACTTTCTCCTGATGGGGCATGCTGGATTTCTGCTGAGCACAGATCCTATCATCTGTCCTGTAGGGGATCAGGATGCCCCACACTTTATGTGGGCAGCCATTTGGGTCCTTCCCACCCCAATGTGGAACAGCGTGACACTGTTTACCACTCGGCAACAGGTTGGGCACTGACACCCACCTCTTTCTCTTGTTGAGGCTTCTCTGTCCCTTGATGCCAGCAGTGACTTCTTGATTGCTGGTAAGTGGGTTAGGTTTTATGTCACCAGAATTGGTTCCTTCACTGCCACTGAGTGAGCTGATTCTGGTACCACCAGTAGTGGTTCTTTGATTGCCTGTTTAGCAGGCAAAGTGTACACTTCACTATCTACCACCCATTCAGCACCCAGCGACCCTTCTCCACATCGCAATCACTGCAACCCACCATCAAACCTTTTTTGCTGCTACTGTCCCTACTGTCTGGTGGAGGTAACTGTTTTTTGGTCCACTAGGATGACATGCTGAACTTTGAAAACTGCTCTTTTGATCTTTTCGCTGTATGCTGCAGTTCTTGTGAGATTAACTATATTGTGTGCATAAATGACTGATGATGTGAATAGTTCAAGTGCTTTAAAAAATATGGAATACATTTTAAAAGGTGTGAAAAAGATTTGTTTGAGTTTTGGAATTTTCTTCTGTTATGAAATGACAGTGTAATGACGAAGTACAATGATGCTGCAAATTTTTAAACCACTGTCTATACCTACTGTAGCTCTCCCTTATACTTTCTTTTAAACATCTCGACTATGTGATGCCCTTTATCCTCCTGGATATCATCTTGAAACAGTCAATTACCTTCTGCTTTTATTGTATTATCATTGGCAAGGCAGCCAGTTGGCAATAGCCAGTTCTTGTTTAGATATTTTAACAATGAAAGTACTGTTTTCATTTTATTGCACCTCATGGCATGTGTCTTCTCTCTTCTAGCTTACTTTAGTTTGTTTTATATTATCAATGCATATAAATGTCACAAAATGTTTACTTAAAGGAGAAGTCCACACAAAACTTGAAAAAATATATGTTGTGCAGAGTGTTTTAATTTGTATGTGAAGTTCTAGTGTTTTCTTCCCTCTGACTAGTAGGAGTTTTTCCTAAATTAGCCTGCTAGCTTTATGCTAGTTTTACGACCCATGGGGATCTTCATCCCCTGACAGCTTAATTGTATTTCTTGTTCCCACAGTGCATCTTGTCTCATGTGACAGTGATGTAAAAGAGACCCAACATTCAGCACACACATGCCAAACAAACTAAATATCTTGGAAGCTTTACAAGCTGCACAAAAATTACCAGCAACAAAGTTTTTCAGGACATAAGACCTTTACGATGAGGGTGGTCACCAAGCTGAATTCTACAGATTTTAAAATATAGCCATCTCTACTGTTGTGAACTGATTGTAAAGCAATGCTTTCTGTTGTTTTTATGGTCTCTGCTACATCACCATTACATGAAACAAGGTGCATTGTAGGACAAAGAAATATAATTAAGCTGTTTCATATAGAGAGCTCCAGGGGTCATAAAACTACCCTAAAGCTAGCAGGCTAATTTAGGAAATACTCCTAATACCAGTCAGAGGGAAGGAAACACTAGAACTCCACATACAAATTAAAACACACTGCACAACATATATTTTTTCAAGTTTTGGGTGGACTTCTCCTTTAATTTTATTAGAGACCACTTTATTTCACAAAATACTCAATACATTCATGGCAGACAGATTGTGTGTATGTTAATACTGATGTCGAGACCACTCTTACGATTGTAAGAGTGATCTGACATGCCTTTTCTGAGTATGAGAAAACTGAAGGTGAGCAGTTCCTATATGCTAAGAATGTGAGACCACTCTTACAACTGTAAGAGTGGCCTCAGTGGTGGCATTACTTGCAAACATAAGAATATGCAAGCAGATAAAAGTTTTATGGTATATCTTGTCTGCTCGAGTATGCAGGTCCCTTGTGTCTACATATGATCAGTTCAGTCAATAATACATTCATTATTTTTTAAATATGCCTTAACATGCCCAGTGCAATTTTTATCAATAGGCTAAATAGGCTGCATCCTAGGGGCACCAGCTGTTAGGGGGCACCTGAGAAATGAGAGGCACTAAAAAAAAGCTGGCTCAGTGGTTCTAGGTGTCTCTCCCCCAGAACTCAGTGTCAGTTTGTGCCCCTGCAACTCAGTCTATCTTGCTGCCCCTCAGACAGACCAGACCAGTCCAATCAGTGGCACATGTTGATTTTAAAATTAATTGTGTGCACACTGCGCATGTGCACCTGACACCCATGCCAAATTGATGAAGAGAGCAGCCAGAGAATGCTTGCTGGGCAGAGTGGGTAAGGCACAGTGCACACCACATGAGTCACGGACATCATCATCGACTGGTCAACAATAGTACTAGCAGTAGAGGTGCTAGCGTCTGCCACACTATAGAGTCAAGAGAGAGTGAGCACTCACAGCTGGGTCTGGGTGGAAGATGGAATGGGAGTATGGCAGTCAGCACAGGTTAGGGTACAGTCCGGAGACAGGACCTGTCATGACTGTCAGTCAAGTTCTTCTTGCTTGGAGTCGGCATCACATGTGTGACTGTCCACAGCCACCCCACATCCGACTCGCTGGCGGCTGCCATGGCTGACTGGCGAGACTACTTGAGTGTCCGAGACATTGATGATCATCAGTGCCAAATGCTTTCAAGGAATGAATGAACGAAAGAAGAGACCACACCAGACCAGACCTGAGATGATGGGTGAGATGGAGACCCGGATCACACCTGCGCCAGACGATGGTGAGTGTGAGTGAGATCTGTGATGACCACCACAGTCAGTAGCCCAAAAAATTGCCAAAGAGAAATGTGGTCCAGATTGAAACCTGAGGGGGTGGCAGGGCCAGGGGGCCTGCCCTGTAGGCTGCCCTGACTAAACAAAGTTTTGGGGGAGAGAGGGGCTTTGGTTCAGGCTTGCTTAGCTTGGGCCTGGCTTGGGGGGCACTTACAGTGACTTGGCTTTAATTTCCCACTTATTGTCTGCATCCTCTGTCAACAAAAATGAAAATCTTGTCAGTCAGCCTCTTTGTGAAAAAAGACCAGCATAATGAATATGTGTAAACAGTGCAACCAGGAATTATAAAAAATGAAGTGAGTCTGACTCAGTGTGTGTAGTAGGTAGTGGCAATTCATTTTTATGTTCGCTTGCGCGCATGCACAAGGAACATTTTGGGAGAGTAGCACACTTTGGAGGTGTGCCTCTCCCATCCAATGCACTGCTCCCTTGAGCAGGCATGGTGGTCCTGCACCAAAGGGTGCAGGAGCTCTGTATGACAGTGGTAGTCTTCTGCTTCAAAGAAAACCACCGCTGCCATACCGAGCACTGCATCACGCTGCCCCCCTCGCGTCACGCGCTCCCCCGTGCATCACGCCACCCCCAAAGCTTTGGTGCCCTGCTGGGAGCCCACCCCAGTGTGGCAAATGTTGTTTGCCAGCGGGGTGCCCAATCCTTCAGCTCCACGGCCCCACCCAAGCCATCCTGCTGCCAGCGAAGACCCACCCCAGTGTGGCAAGCGTTCTGTTTTGTTTTGCTGATGGGGGTGCCCAATCCCCGTCGGCTCCTCGGCCCCTAGCGTGGTTTGCTTGACGGGGTGCCCAATCCCCATCGGCCTCCTCGCCCCCAGCCATCTTCTGCCACGCTTGAAGCCCACCCCAGCATGGCAAACATCCCATGTCGCCATCTTTTTTTAAACCTGTAAAATAAAAACTGTTCCACGGCACGCCTCCCAGCCCCTCCCACAACCCACACCAACCCACTGCGCACCTAGCTTCCCCACACCCCTCACCCCATACTTACCCCGGACTCCGGCGCGGCAATCTTCGGTGGACCGGGAACACGTCTGCACTCTTCAAAGCCGACCACGAACTGAGGAAATACCGGTAAGCTGTATAATGGGCTAGATAGGGGGTTTCAACTTTATTGCATATCTCAGGCATTTTTGGGAATTTTTGCACCAAATTTTCAATGTGGGGTTTTTGGGACCCCTTCTCATGAATGATGTCACTGTCATGGAGTTATTCAGGCCCGAAGGGTGATTTCGCAGTCACTGCACAGTCACTGCGTGAAATCACCCTTCAGGCCTGAATAGCACCATGACAGTGGCATCATTCATGAGAAGGGGTCCCAAAAACCCCATGTTGAAAATTTGGTGCAAGAATTCAAAAAAATGACTGTTTTACGAGCGTGCGTTGAACAGTTCCTACGAGGCTCGTAAGTTTGTAAATTTTCAATATTTTCATGCCAGATTTTCAACATTGCCATTTTACTACACCTCCTTATGAGCAGTACAACCGTCATTTTTCACATCCTGCCCAAAACGTGTTTCTGCCCATGTAGTGCACAATGGCGCAGTCGGTGTGTGAAATCAATGTATGGGACACATTAAGAAAATCACAGTGACACTGTTCATGAGCAGAGGTCTTAAATAGCTATGTTGAAAATTTGGTGAAAAATTCCTAAAATGACTGTTTTATGAGCGTGTTGCGAGTTCCCACGTACGCCGTGACATTTGCGTAATTTTCAATATTTGCATTCCAGATTTTCAACATTGCCATTTTACCACACCTCCTCATGAGCAGTACAGCTGTTATTTTCACATCCTGCCCAAGCGGTTTCTGCCCATGTAGCGCACAATGGCGTCAGTCATGTGCAAACTCAATGTATGGGATACATTAAGAAAATCACAGTGACACTGATCATGAGCAAAAAGTCTTAAAATGGCTGTGCTGAAAATTTGGTGAAAAGATTCCTAAAAATGACTGTTTTCACGAGTCTCGTTGCGCGGATTCATACTATTTCGTAAGTTTAATTTTTCAATATTTTCACTCCAGATTTTCAACATTGCCATTTTACCACACCTCCTCATGAGCAGTACAGCTGTCATTTTTCACATCCTGCCCAAAACATGTTTCCACCCATGTAGCGCACAATGGCGTAGTCGGTGTGCGAACTCAATGTGGGACACATTAAGAAAATCACAGTGACACTGTTCATGAGCAGAGGTCTTAAAATGGCTATGTTGAAAATTTGGTGAAAAAATTCCTAAAAATGCCTGTTTTACGAGTGTTCATTGCGCAGCTCCTATGCACGCTCATAAGTTTGAGAATTTTTCGATATTTCCACTCCAGATTTTCAACATTGGCATTTTACCACACTTCCTCATGAGCAGTACAGCTGTCATTTTTCACATCCTGCCCAAAACGTGTTTCCGCCCATGTAGCACGCAATGGCGCAGTCAGTGTGCGAAATCAATGTATGGGACACAGTAAGAAAATCACAGTGACACTGATCATGAGCAGAGGTCTTAAAATGGCTGTGTTGAAAAATTTGTGAACAAATTCCTAAAAATAACTGTTTTACGAGCATGCGTTGTGCAGTTCCTACGCACGCTCGTAAGTTTGCGAATTTTCAATATTTTCACTCCAGATTTTCAACATTGCCATTTTACCACACCTCCTTATGAGCACTACAGCTGTCATTTTTCACATCCTGCCCAAAACGTGTTTCCGCCCATGTAGTGCACAATGGCGCAGTCGGTGTGCAAAATCAATGTATGGTACACAGTAAGACAATCACAATGACACTGTTCATTAGCAGAGGTTATAAAATGTCAATGTTGACAATTTGGTGAAAAAATTCCTAACAATGACTGTTTTACGAGTGTGCATTGCACAGTTCCCACGCACTCTCCTAGCTTTGCGAATTTTCAATATTTCCACTCCAGATTTTCAACATTGCCATTTTACCACACTTCCTTATGAGCAGTACAGCTGTCATTTTTCACATCCTGCCCAAAACGTGTTTCCGCCCATGTAGCGCACAATGGGGGTAACAAAAAGGTCATGCTGACAATTTATTGTGCAAATACCAGCAATCGCACAGGGCATTAGGGTACAGCACCATACATGCCAAACACCACTGCAAATACCTGCAAGCGAACGTTCAGCATTGACAAATGCTTGTTACACTCTCTCATGTAATGTCAGTGTCACAGACTCACATTCTGAATGAACTTTGCAGAGCTCAGCTTTTAAGGTTTATGGACATCAGAGATCATATACTGTAACTCTGGAGTGTAAAGACAGTTAATATAACACATTGCCTCCTATGCATTATTCTCCTTTTAATTTCTGACCACCACAAATAATGGTCTATATTTATTATTTGGGACTGGACAATAGTAACTATTGGGCTGGCAATATACCCTAGACGTAAGAGTAATGAGCTGTGAATTAGCTTGGTACACCCAACAGACCTGGGTTTGATTCACATAGCCTCTGGTTCCACTTGCATACTGTGTGACCCTAGGCAAGCCACATAACCTCCCCAACAATGCTCCTAGATCATCCCTAAAAACATGCACTGTGTCTAGTGGCCCTTACCTGATTACCAAAGAATAGAAAAACAAACAAAAAAACTATTTAGAATACATTATTTATACACAAATAGTAAACAACAACAAAAAGCTTTAAGAAGAACCTGGTAGCCCTCTCTGGGTAGCCATGGTTAGTCCTTTGGTCCCTGCGGTCATCACTCCCAAGTCCTCCCATGTAATCATATGTTGATGAATCTCCTGCTGGTGTCTTTTTTGCCAGCACCTTCCAACTTACCAATAACTTCTTCTACAAGCCCCCCACCCCCCCCCCGTCTCTGTAGCTTGACTCCATCTTGTTCCAAATGGCCATCTTAGTAAAGTAGTAGGGCCCGGGGCCCCACCCTGTGCCCCTATTTATAATGAAGAATAGTACAGACAATTTATCCTGGCTGTTCAATAGTTCCAATCCCAAACCTGCAGCACTCTGCCATCTTCTTTCAGAAGCTCACAGACAAAAACAGAGGTGGAGAGAGGTCCCAGATGTGGCTTGGTGCAGCAGATAACTTTGACCCTGGGCAAAGACTAAAAACTATAAAGAACACATGTCTAAGTATTCTGAAGGTGGATGTATTTCATTACATAAATACAGAAAGTGTTAATTATTGCAGGAATGAACCAAATTATGCAGCCTGGTGAGACAAACACACCCCAGCATTTCACCTTGATTGAAGGCTTCGACTAGGGGCAATGTGCAGTTTATTGGAACAGCTTTTTATATTCAAAATTCTAATGCTGCAGTGCATTCTTAGCATCCCCCATCTCCTCTTGTATTAGTTGCAGGATAGGAAAGTAATTTGTTTTTCCATTAATCGTCTTTACGGTGACAGCAATATTCTGTCTGTTTTAAATGTGGATTCCTGCATGGGATTTTGTCCATTGTTATTTTTTATTAAAATGATAATAAACAGAAAGTACAAAAAAATTCAGTATTCTAATTGTTCACTTGTTTTTCTGTGATTGTGTTGTTGCCACCTCCTGAACTGAGCCATGTTTGGTTGGGGGGGTGGCGCCTGAAGTTTCCAGCCTAGAGGCACCATGTAAGTTAATGTGGCACTGAACATGCCCATTTCCAGGGCAGCTGTGCTGTCTTCAGAAAATAAGAGTCACACACACACACACACACACACACACACGCAGCATTCCAACTGGTGAGGAGCACTCCCTCAATCTATAATATAATTTTCCAGTTAAAGAGCACTTGCAACCCCATTTTTTGCAATATAAAAAAATCAACAGAATTTCAGACCTGTGTGTTGAGGGTTGATGTCTGGAGCTGGTAAAGTTCATTTTTTTAAGTCCATTTCCAAATTATGTTGTTTCTATGTTTTAAAAGTAACGAGGGGCACATTGTTACATTCTAACTCAGCGGCGCTTGGCTGTGACAGCAGAATGTGCTGTGATGCAATTTTAGAGCAGGAAGTTTCAACTGTACTGCAGCTGTCATTTGGCACCATTAGTTTTATGAGCGTGTAGGCATACACCTAATAATCTAAGCTGTGCTAACTTATTTTATTTTAATTTTTGCACTATTCAAGATCTGTCTTTTAATATGTCGTCCTCTGAGTATGAGGAGACATATATTGTGGTTTTCGGAGCACCAATACAGCCGTATTCGTATGAACCTTTGGTATCTAGTGGTGGTGCAATAGCAGCTGCATTTCACAAAAGTGACAGCTGCAGTTCGTGGAATGACTCAACTGGAGATCAGTCAGAAGTTCCTTTTGATGAATGGTAATTTGTTTTCTTTTTTTATGGAAATATGATTCCTTTCATCAGCTAATCAAATGTGTGCCTCATACGGTTCATCACACTGTCACTCTTTCCTCGCAATGCTACAGTGGCTGGGGTGAATTAGCTGGATTGTTGACACTGTCTGATCTTACCAGCTAGTTCACATGCTCTAATGTAGAGAAGTGTACATTTGATGATTCCATGTAACCGGATCCACACTGTGCATATTTTGTGTTTTGAGAGTGTGATCAGCAGTTTTCATGTCGCTGTCTGCCCGTGTTCTGCCGACACTGTATACACTGTATGTCCATGTGTCTCCCTTGCTGACAGCTCATTTTAGCCCTTTCTGTAGAAGCAACTGGTTTCACACTATGCACAACATAGATGAACAGTACAGTACTAAATATCCCAAATTCAGTAAGCTGAATAATAGCATAGAAATAAAGCTAAACAAGGCATAAATAGGTCAGATACAAATGTCATTTGTCAGTAACGACTACGATAAGATACTTTAAGCAAACCACATACTGCAGTGACAGTGCTCACACTAGATTTATAACCTAAGTAGTCTTTACTTTCCTTTGGTATGCAGACATTCATGAAAACTACAAACAAAGTTGAAATAAGGGCAACAAACCCAATCCCACAACCCATAAAAACCAGTGACACTTCAGCAGAATGCTGACAGTAAGTTCCCAAATACAGTATCTGAGAGATCTGACAGGCAAACTACAGAATAGCAGATCGGGGGATATTAACTGAGTCAAAAGGGCAGAAAAAAGATATGAAACAAAGGCAGATCAAGTTCAACCAACCATACAGATTACAGGTGGATTTAGTAGTACAATGAAAAATTTACACAAACAGGATAGGAAATACTAAAAACACCAGCTAAGACACTGACCACAAAGACAGCTGTAGTGGGAAAATGTGCCCACTATGAATTACAACTCTAAAATTGTGTCACAGCTGCACAGCGCACTCCTGGCTCTCATTCATAAACAGCATCGTTTTAAAACTGTAAGGCTGTATCAATGACATGACATAGCTAAAGAAATACTGATCAGAGAGCAGTAAAATTTGCATAACACACAAGGAACAGCACCACCATCATAACACTGTTCTTTATTTGCAGTTATAACATGGGTGCTGAAAATACTCTCTTCTAATTCATCCAAACAGGTCACCTGGACATTGATTAATGCCTGGTATGCCCACAGTTGCATCTTCACAGGGCTTTATTTTGCTATTTGTGTAGGTAAAACACTAACATAACACTGCCCAGAGGGTTACCCACTCCAGGGTATGGGTTTACTGAATATTAATCCACACCTGGGTGGTTGAAGTCACTCGGCTTCGCCTTGTGACTCCAACATCCCCAGGCATGGATTAATGCTCAGCAAACCCATACCCTGTCATGGGTTAATCCCTTCTGAATCAACACTTTGCCAATGATCTCTAAACTTCTGCCATGGTACAATTCCACTTCAGTGAAATGTCATGGAATTCAAGCAAACATTTTGTGAAGCCTTGCAAACATGTAATTTTCATTTTATTTCTAAGTTTAAAACCACTTTTCCAAATTTCATTTAATTTTTTATTAAAATACATGCTTAGCCCATGAGCAGATGTATGCCCATTTCCATGGATGGCCAGAGAAGAAAATACAAAAGATAAAAAAAAAAAAATATATATATATATATTTTCGATACTATATCAACATTTATGAACACAATATTTAAACAAAACATTGACATATTTCACTTGCTAACAAATATGTCTTCAGACAAATTTCAACAAATTTGGCATGTTTGCAGTTCCATACTACACATACAGTATATGCGTGCCAAGATTGCCTCTCTAGATTTAAAAGAAGTTGAGCTGAAAGCTGCCAAACATTCAGAAATTTTAAAATTTAATTTTGCAAGTACAACTGTGGCACTATAATCACCTGTAACTTAAAAATTTGAGAATACAATGCTACTGAGTTTTGTAGGTTCACAGAATTGCCCCCTCTTCAATTCTTACTTCTCTACTTCTACTTCTCCCCCCTCTCCCATTGCCCAGTCATGCCCCCTGGCTCAGTTCTCAGCATGTTGCAGGTGGCCAGTACCTGGCATATATCTCCCTCTATGCACCCATATCTCCTCTTCCCTGCACTCCCCTTCTCCACTTTTCTCCTTCTCTCCTCCTTCCCACATTCCACCACCTTTGCCCAGTCCTGCCCCCTTGCTCAGTTCTTAGCATCTTTCAGGGGAACAGTACTTGACACATTTCCCCCTTCCTGATCCCCTCACCACTTCCCTGCTCCTATCCCTTTCCTCTCTCTCTCTCTCTCTCTCTTTCCCTCTCTCCTCACTGAACTCTGCTGCTCCCAATTCTTCAACTCAACTGCACTTAATACTAGCTCTGTACCCACTGCACTTAATACCCTTAGCCCTTTAATCTTTCTGCCCTGCACTGTTTGCCGCACTACTAGTCTTCTAGTCTGAGCTACTCTATTTGTGCTCGATGGCACTTCAGTTGCCTTCACTGTCAAATTTGCTTTTACTGTGTACTGGCATAACTGCTTAACTGTAATCCACCTACATGCTTTCCAACCTGTAGGCCAACCCTAACATGTTTCTGTAACATTTCTTGCATTCTTTTCCAAAAAATTGTACATCAATCCAAATAAGTTGTCACATGTTTTTTCTTGTATTATGCTCCTTAGTTGTGTGCTTTCCAGTGTTATCTATAGCACCTGTATCTACTTCTGTAATCCATTTGTGAATTGCAATGTATGTATTCCCTCCAGCTTCCACTCTCATGTACCCTCCCTCCCCGGTCACACTGTGAGATGAGCAGCTTGTTGTTCAGTGTGCCCTCCTACCAAAACATTTCAATAAATAAAAGATAAATAAAAAATGGAGGCAGCGTTTGTGCCAAGTTTTTAATATTTTGCCTAGAGGATGCCCATGTTATAAGCAGCCCAAAATTGCAAAGTAACATCAGTACTGAAGTCAAAGATCGTAACAGTTTGTAAACCCTGTGGAATTGTATTACAATTTTGTGGAAGCCATGTTCATCAGTTTTGCCATGTCATACAGCTGACCTGCCATGGAAGAGAAAGTAAAAAGTTCAGTACAGTCAGAATAAGGTTGGATTCATAGAAAACTCCATTGTGAAAGTAGCAGTGTAGTTGGTGGGGCATTGTACTGTAGGACCATGATGGTAGTGCAAGTAGGTGATTTGTCTGCCTGCGATGCAGGTCAAAAAATATAATCTATTGCAAAGCACTGCAGCTATAGGGACAATTACTGTTATCCACATTGGGATTGGGAGTATAAGTTCAGAGGACACGAGGAGGTCATTTATTGTATAAGGGCTGTTCATAAGGGGAATGATACCCAGAGGTATCTTCTCCAAGGTCACCATGGCCCAGGGGCCTATAAGAAATGACAGAAAGAATTTAGACAATTTACCTTTTGCAAAGATTCTCTTGAAAGAGAGAGAGGGTCTTCTTTTTCTGATCAGCTAGAGGGCATTCTGAGACAACCAATGCCTGCATGCTCAGGATGGGCTGCTGTTGTGCCAAAAGGGAGGGAATAATGGTTATTGCAAGGGACAGGGCAGCCAGGGTGATTTAAGGTAAAGGATAGGGGTTGGGGATGCAGATAATGAAGGGCTATCATCAGTGGTAGGAGTTAGATGCATGGGTTCACCAAGGGAGGGACAGCTGAGCTAGGCAGCACAAGAACAGCAGACCCCCAGTTAGAGCAAGGAAACATAGATGGACTACAGTTCTAATTTGAAAGAAAGGCATACAGTATAAGAATCACTCCAACAAATTTGACTAGCCTGAGAGCCTGATGGACTTGGAAATTTAGCAATTCTTTTTTTTTTTTAATTCTTTGGTAACCAGGTAAGGGCCACTAGATACATGTACTTATTTTCAGGATTGACCTGGAGCACTGGGGTGGTTAAGTGACTTACTCAGGGTTACACAGTATGCAAATGGAAATTGTGGGAATCAAACCCAGGTCTGCTGGATGTACAGAGATTGTTCACAGTTCATTTCTCTGACCTCTAGGTTGTACAGCACTTCCGCCTACAGTAAAACCAGTGTAAAACCTGTAGTATGCATTTCTGTATGACTCCCTTTCATAACAGGACAAATATTTTTCCTTACTCCCCTTGATTTTTAAGCTAAGATAAACATATGCATTTGCAATATTGGCTATTTTTTCTAATTCTAGCTGAAAAAATGATCTGTGAGATGTTGAATACCCATCACCACATATGAATTCAGGTTTTTATTAACAAAGTTATCCCAGATTTCTGGTTGGCCTATTTTTTCATTAAGTCATTCAGTTTTTGAAACAATTGGGATTCTCTTCTGTTATTCCCGCTCTCTACCCAGTATTCAACAGTGTTCTGTCTTGTTCAATAGACATGATCCTTTCCCAGAATGTAACTGCACTGATTCATATTAATAATGTAATAGACTTTAGGTTCAGTTCACATCTCAGTACTACTGTAGATAGATCTTTGTAAACTTGGAACTTTTTTTTTAAATGTTTTGGGATGGGTGTCAAGTCTTTAACTTGCTTGCTAAATGCCAATATTTCCACACCATAGAACAAAAGGCTATCAACCTTTACATTAAATGTTTGTTGTTAAGCCACAAAAAAATTGCCTGCAAAAGTTTTGCTAAATCTAAGGATGTCTTTCAAGACCTGTGTGCCCTGATTTTTTTACAATCATAATATAGTGTTTCAATGACGTGGATGATTCTACATGCAGTCCCAAATTTATAATTATGAACCATGTAAGCAATAAGGCATGATGGGGTGTGTGTGGAACACATTTTGCCGCACAGCCAGGGGCGTAATAAGGCACAAGGCCAAAGGCCGAGTGACTTTAGCCACTAGACGTGCCGTTAAATGTGTTCCAGCACATCCCAGAGTGCCTTATTGTGCTTATAAAATTGGTTCTTTTTTTAAAAAAACTTTTTACAGTTGGAAAAAGCATGTTTATATGTAGAAACAATAGATTTCCTTGTGTACATTTATGATAAAATAGTCCTTCCACCCACTACAAATGATGTCATTGATGATGTAATTGTATTATTGCCTACTTTCTTCTCCCTGTTTTTTTCTCACATTCAAGATATGGAAGGTTTATCATAGAATGTTTACCATGGAATACATGGATTCAAAATTCTTCCCAGTTCCATTGGCAGAATGTTTCTCTCCTAACACTCTGTACACACAGACAACTAAGGCCTTTGTTACAGCCAGAGACTCAATTATCTCACTGTCAGGGAAAGAAGAAGACAATTCCCTGATGAGCAGTTAAAGATAGAAGGAGGGTTTTTCACTGTCAGCAAAGAAACAGTTGTAGTGAAAACTATAAACAATACTTATTGTTTCTAATGTGTCTATGTACATAAGGAAAATGTGATAATCAAGGAAACTACAGTTAATTAATTTGTTTTATTTTTTATTTAAGGTAGTTTTATTTTTAGGGCCCAGATGAGTTTTTTTTTCACAGTGTAAAGGTAGCAGCCATGTTTGTGATGGAAGATCAGTTCTAGTTGTAGGGGGCTAACAGAAATGCCTGTGTTCCAAATGCCCATCGATCTGGTTTCCAGACTCTTTATAGTCCTTTTTTTTAGCCATGTGTAAACCATATTTTACACATAAATAACAGCCAATCAGATTCCATAATTTTACCCTGCCATTTTATAAACCTAAATATGAACCTCTTCCTTGAAACATAATGCTTCACACTTTTTTTCTGTGATCAAACACCAGGATTTTAGACTTTTTGGGCTTTGAACTAAGTCACAACTTATTTAAATGTGCAATTGTTTAACAAATTGCCCTTTTCATTCCCAACGGTGCCAGTGAACAAAACATCAAACCATCCACATACATTAGTTCTCAAATTTCTCTGTCTAAAATTCCTGGGGGAATGTATCAAGTGAATTCAAGGCTATGTTCAGGCCTTTCATGTACAAACTGAACAATAATGGGGCAAGGAGTCATCCCTGCTTCACACCTTTTTTTAAATAAAAATTGTATCAGAAATCCTGCCACTTTTGGATAGTCTTACTAAGCTAATGTTATCCTTGTGTAACAGCTGTAAAAGTGCTAAAAGATTTCTGTCAATGCCATACCCTATTAAAGTTCCCCATAATGTATCCCTGTTGAAATTATCAAATGCCGTCTTTAAGTCGAAACAGACATTATACAGTGAACCCTTCTTGGATATCATGTAATTTTCAAACAAGTAGTGTAAAGTGAAAATATTATCCAGAGTGCTAAAACCCTCCAAGAAACCAACCCAAGAGCACAAAATAGTGTTCTGCAATCCATAGATCTATTTGTGTAAGCAACACTCATGTCAATGTTTAATACATAATAAGGTGATGAGATAGTAATTGTTTTGGTCAATAGCATTACCTTTCTTATGCAAAGGAACTATTAATCCTATCTCACATTCTCTGATAATTTTAAGTTGATGTTTATTGCTTATGACCTGTAGACTTGCCTGTAATTAATACAGTATTTTGTAAATGACAGTCTGTTTTGTTCTGGTATTGTCTGTATATTTCTGCCTGTAATTAATCCTTGGTCACCACTGAAAAAGGAACCTGTTGTTTCAGTGGATCCACCAGGTTACCAAAATTTCAATACATATGTAACCCCAGGCTGGTGTGCCATTTGTATCTGACAGCAATACCAGGTGGGCTGGGTTCAGGGAGGAATAGGTCACTTGGTACAAAGGCTAGGTTTGGCTACTCTGCACAGGGGCACCCAAGTAACTCAGAACACAGGAAGCAATAACTGTAATGTCCAACACCAGAAGTGGGATTCTAAAGTGTGGCTTTTATTAACATCCAAACAGAATTAACAAAGCATAGATGGACCCCCATGGGGCTACACTCCTGGTAATGCAGATTAAAAGAGATCAGACCACATCCTCATCACTTTAGCCCTCAGGCTCTACCACACACTGGGAACACAGCCTGGATTTGTACGCTGCTTTGGGCTACACAGCCCAAACTTGTACACTGTTTTGGGTTTTCCCTGGCTCAGCTCCCTTGCCAGCCACTTGGACACCTTCTATACTTCATGGAAACATTTTCTGGTGGCTCCCTAAACCACCTAAGAGCACCTCGGCTCCATCAGGGAATCTTCCTTTCAATCCCATATCTGGATACTTTCCTCAGGCACTGGCCAAGTACCTGAGAGAAAGCAAAAGGTGTCTCAGAGCAAATCCATACAGGTGAATTTAGTTACTACTGATGGGGGGTCTCCCACCTCTCACTCCCACAATTCATACCCAGCCATTTCTCTGGACAGTAAACACCTCATCCTTTAGCACTTTGATGTGTAGATTCCTGCTAAATGTATTTCACATTCCATCTACTTGTCTTGCTTCCCATTTGTGCTGGACTTGAGCATACTTGTATGTGGCTTTGTCCATTACTCTAGATCACCCACAAAGTTAAGCAGTCCAATCCCAACTTTCTTTCTTTTCCTTTGTGCTGGACTTGAACATACTTATAAGTGGCATTGTCCATTACTCTAGACCCCCTGCTGAGTTAAGCAATCCAATCCCCACATCTTCCAACTGTACTTGGCTGTCTTTCCCTGGCCTCACAGTAACAGTCCCTTTAGTTTCCTTCTGTTCAGGTGAAAACACTTGGCCCTTTTTCAGAGCGAACTCACCCTTTGGTTGCAGGTGCCCCACAGGCGTTTCCTCCACAAGGAATCTTCCTCTCAGAGCTTCTGGTGCCTCAGCACAACTTGAACAGGCAGCTTCTTTCCCTTAGCCTGACCCAGGGGGTTTGCCCCTGGAAAACAGGCAAACACCTTCCCCCCATCCCCTCAGGGATGGGGCTACTGAACCATTGACAGCTGTCTCCACCACTTCAAACCAGTTCCTGTGTTCCTCTTCAGGTAGAAACACACACCTACCAAAAGTAGCTCTTAAACAGAGCTTAAAGCTCTGAGAGCCTGCACACACACACACACTCTGCTGCACTACAGTCTCTCTCTAAGACTGCACACAGACTGGCTTCAATTCCCCAATGTTCTACCCTAACCTCCAACTGCAACATTCCAGTGTGGCTCATGCAGCTGCGAGAGTTCTATGGTGATGTCATCCCTCAGTCTCAGCTGAGACTGAGAACAGAGTGAGACAGTGTGAAATCCATTTAACTGGAGTTTCACAGGCTGCCTTCCCTGCCTACCACTAGGTCTTACTGGGATTCTAGTAACCCCGGGTAACAGGGGGGTTACACATACATTGCATTAAACTGGTAAGTTAACATTCTTGTCCAGCATTTTGGGTGAGCAAGAAACAATTCAGCAGTCAGTCCATTAGGACCTGGTGTCTTGTTTCTTTTTTTTGGGGGGGGGGGGGGGGGATAATGGCATTATAAACTTGAATCTCATCAAAAATTGGAGGTACTGTACATAATCTGTGGGCACTGTTACTGCACTAACAGAATTAGCTGTGCCAGTAACCATACTGTACTTCTCAGAAAAGACAATCTGCCACATCTGGCTACTGACAACAGAGGTTGTGTTAAATACTTTCTTATTTGTGCCAAATGGCCCAAGGTCCCAGAAACACTTGTTTTCTTTGTTGTGGATTGCCTCCTGCAAGTTTCTTCATAGTTCATGTGGCATCCCATGATTTCAGCAAATCAATATTAGCAAATCAATTTGGGTGAAGATAAAAGAGCGAATGGTAAAAGGGCTACCATGATTTTAGAGTGACTGTGAAATGACTCCTGTGAATGTACAGTGAGTGTCAGTAAAAAGCAAGTTGGTAGTGAGAATCATGGTTTGGAAAGGAGGTAGGGATTTGTGTGTCAGGCTGTTTCTGAGCTGGCTGCCTAGTGTAGAGGAGAGAGAGACACTGCCTACAGGCCTGACAGGCCTGGGTTTGATACTGGGTCTGTAGAGTTTTTTATTTACCTATTTTTTTGTTTCAGTTCTGGGGAGGGTTTCTTTGTGTGTTTTAAGTGGGGAATGTTTAATTCCCACTGTACTGCCCACTCTCCTGACTTTGCTTACTTTGCTGCTGCCCCTCCAATATTCTCCCCTTCCCTATTTGTCCATCCCGCCCAAATTTCCCCATGTCCCAGTGTTTTATCCCCCCTGGAGTTTGTTGTTTACATTTTTTGGGGGGCAGAGCCACCTACAGAAACAAAAAGTGCATTTTTTTTTAATAGAATATATTGTAAAAGTAATTGAATTTGCAGCTCGTTATTCTGCTGCTCGCCATATTGCCGTTCGCTACTGTTGCATCACTGCCATGGTCGGCGCTGTATTGCACTTGTTGTATCACATGGAACCATTTATTTTATGCTCCCTTTTTTAACCTAATCAGGCTGGTATATTTTTTCCTGCTATTTTTAAGTGCCAATCTGGGCCCAATATCCAGAGACGCTCTGGTAGTTTTCTTAATTTATATATGCCCTTTTTCAAATATCTACACTCTTACCATGCCATTTTTTATGGTTGGTTTTATTATTGCTGGGCTGCACTCTATCTTCAAATGTAAGCTCACCTTTTAGGGTGTTAACTATAAGCAGGAGGCATTTATATCAAAAGGGAAGAAGTAGTATTTCTCTTATATAGCTCCTTAGTGAAGTCACACCTGGAGTACTGCACCCATTTCAGGAGTCCTCACCTCAGGAAGGATAAAGATAGGCTGGATACGGTGTAGTGCAGGGTAACAAAAATGATTCAGATCCAACAGGACAGGTCCTATGAGTAGTGCCTCAAGGCACTGACATTTACTCACGGGACTGCTGTGGCTGAAACCACAAATTTGCTTACCCCTGCCCCTGAGACGGGTGAAAAAGAGGCAAAAAGAGGGAAAGAATCAGCTGACTCCTCAGTTCCCTCAAAGAAACTTAAGAAAACTAAGCATGCAGAATCCTCTCCTGCTTAACCAGGGACTTCTGCTCAGCTGCCTGACATGCCCTCACATCAAGAGATAGCCCAGACCTTTATAATTATTCATGCACTTCAAAATATTGTTCCCCAGCAGTCTTCCCCTACCCAGGGTCCCCAGGCTAGCATGGGTGTGCTCCCTTCTTTACAGGAGGAGCAGTTTTATGAAGAGGAGGAGGATCCTTTTCAGGATGATGAACCTATCCCTCCAGAGGTTTCTCCTGAGCAGGATTTTGGTTCACCTCCCAGGGTGTCAGAGGATTACTCATCCCATTTTACATTTGTAAGGAGAATGGCAGATGCTCTAGATATTGCTACTACAGAGCAAATTGAGGATGAGGAGGAAATTGAATACTTGAATATAATGGGTTTGACACCCACCAAAGCCCTTCTCTTGCCAGTTTACAAATTTTTCAAAAAGGATACCCTGAAACCTCTACAAACCCCTGTTCCTCCTATTGATAGGAGAATAGATAAAAAGTATCAGTTGGACAGGACAGGAGCAGACTTTCTTTTCTCCCACCCTGACCACCAAGGGGTTATACAGTAGGCAGCCTGCGACAAAGCCAGAATTCCCCTGTCCTCCAACCCTCCGGACAAGGACTCCAGAAAAATGGATAGCATGGCCAAAAAAGGATATTTATCATCCTCTTTGGCCATGAGACAGGCTACCTTTCAAGCTTATGCTGCCCAGTATCAAAAATCTCTGTGGCAGTCGGTACTGGAAATGTCCATGAAAGCCCCCTCACCCTTGTCTGAAGACATGGCTGAAACTGCCAGGTTTGGGCTGGAGGCGGCTAAGTACCAGTTCCAGATGGCTGCTGATTCTAATGACACTGCAGCCAGATGGATGGCTAACACTGTGGCACAAAGAAGGTTTGCCTGGCTTAGGGCCACTAACCTTATTCAAGACACTCAACCCAAGACCTTCAATTTTCCCTTAGTGGGAAATTCTCTTTTTGGGGAATCCATGGTTGCATACATGAAAAAAGTGGATGAATATAAGGCCACCTATAGAAGCAACTCTGCTAAAGAGCGTGCTTCACCATCCACTAGGCCCTATGGAAGGGGGGAAGGGGAAGGGGAAGGTCTTTTATGACCAGACCTTTCTTCCAGCCAGTAGTCATGCCCCAGTACCAGCAGTATCCACAACAGGGATACTGTAGGGGTAGTGGTAGAAGGGGCTCCAGGAGGGGGTTCTCAAACCCAACCTCAACCCCAACCAAAGCAAAACCCCTGAGGATTATGCCATCTCCTCCTTCCCTCCCTCCCTGTCAGAGGCAGACTATCCCACTTCCTCCAGGCTTGGCTAAGCATCACCACAGACAAGTGGGTGTTGGAGGTAGTGGGTCAGAGTCTGTCTTTGGACTTCAGATCTTTTCCTCCTCAGAAAACCAGGGTTTACTGCTCACCTCCTCTAGCAGAAAGGGCATTGCTAGAAGCAGAGGTCCAAAAGTTGCTACATCTCAGAGCAGTGGAATTAGTCCCTACCACCCTGAGAGGAAAAGGTTTTACAACAGATACTTCCTAACAATAAAGAAAAGTGGGGAGTGGCGGCCAGTACTGGATCCCAGAGGTTTGAACAAGCATCTGAAAAAAAACAAAATTCAAAATGGTCACTTTGGCTCGAATATTGCCAACAATCCAAAAGGGGGACTGGCTGGCATCACTGGCAGGCATCACTGTACTTGAAAGTCACCTATTTCCACATCCCCATAAAGGAATATTTCAGAAAATACCTCAGATTCAGGCTCCCTTCAGGCCACTACCAGTTTTCAACTCTTCCTTTCGTTCTCTCCTCAGCACCAAGGATGTTCACAAAGTGCCTAGTTGCTGTAGTAGCATATCTAAGAAGACAAGGAGTGACTGTTTTACCTTACCTAGATGCTGTGGCTGGTGGTGGGAAACTCACCAGACCAAGTAAGGAAACTCCCTAAAAATCACCCAAGTCTTCTTAGAGTCCCTGGGTTTCATCATAAATCAAAAGAAATCAGTCCTAACCCCTGCTCAAACTCTGCAGTTTATAGGGGCAGAAATCAACACACTTCAGGGCAGAGCCTTTTTACCCTTAGACAGGGTGAAAAGTCTTCAGTCAATAGCAAATTTCTTCATCCTGAACAGCTCAAAAACTGCAAGACAGTTCCTGCTGCTACTAGGTCATATGGCTGCATCCACAGGCATAGTCCAGTGATCCAGATTCCACATGCGAGACATCCAGTTTCACCTCAGGGCTCACTGGAGTCAGAAAAAATACCCTTTTCCAAAGCTTATACCAGTGACAGGCTCACTATTAAGGGCCCTCTTGTGGTGGAAACAGGAATCCAATTTAAGGCAAGGAGTGCCTTTCCAGAAATAAAACCCCCTCTTTGGTACTCACAACAGATGCATCCCTATTGGGCTGGGGAGCCCACTTAGGAAAGCACATGACCCAGGGAATCTGGTCAGCAGCAGAGTCCCTTCAGCACATAAACTTACTGGAGCTAAGAGCAGTGTTACTAGCCCTAAAGGCTTTTTCTTCACTGATCATGGGCAGAGTGGTTCAGATCGGAACAGACAATACCACCACAATGTATCACATAAACAAACAGGGATGCACCAGATCAGGCCCCCTCTGCACAGAGTCCATGAAGATTTGGACACTGGCTTACTCTCTGAAGGTCTCTTTACAGGCAATTCACTTGCCAGGAAAGAACAATACTTTGGCAGATGCACTAAGCCACATCAACCAGGCCCATCATGAATGGACTCTGAACAAGCAGGTGGTACAAGTTATTTTTAGAAGGTGGGGCACTCCAGAGATAGACTTGTTCACATCCCACTAGAACCACCAACTGCCTCAATACTGCTACTACAGACCACCAGCACAGGGCACAGTTCCTCTGGATGCCCTAGTTCTGGACTGGACAGGCAGGCACCTGTATGCTTTTCTCCCTTTCCACCTGGTTTTCAGGGTGTTACTGGAGCTAAAGTCCCTCTCAGCATCCCTGATCTTGATAGCTCCAGTTTGGCCCAGGCAGCCATGATACTCTCTTCTACTCTCCTTGTCTGTCAGCAAACCAATACAGTTGCCCCTCAGACATAATCTCCTGACTTCCAATCAGGGAACATTGTTGTACCCAAATCTCAGGTCTCTTCATCTCAAAGCATGGTTCTTGAAAAATTAGATTATGCAGATTTAAATCTTTCAAAAGCTGTTCTAAATATTTTGAAGGGTTATAGAAAACCCTCCACACAGAAAACATATTCTTCCAAATGGAAGAGATTCTCTGTCTGGCGTTCCAGTATGAACCTTATACCACAAAAAGCTGGAGTTTCAATAGTCCTGGACTATCTCGCTTATTTGTATTCACAAGGTTTACAACCCAGTTCACTTAAGGTTCATTTAGCAGCGGTATCTGCCTACCTTTCCGTGGGCACCAAGGTATCAGTGGCATCTGATAAACTTTTCGAAAGATTTTTTAAAGGGCTAATGCATTTACACCCACCTCACAGGGCGCCAGTGCCTGCTTGGGATTTGAATGTGTGTATAGCCAAGCTCATGGGCAAAATACCTTACTTGGAAAACAATCTTTCTGGTGGCTATTACTTCTGCAAGGAAAATTAGCAAGCTCCAGGCTCTCTGCATTGACCAAAACTATATCTCATTTCACAGAGATAAGGTAATCCTCAGAACTAACATACAGTTTCTCCCTAAAGTGGTTTCAGATTTTCATCTGAACCAGTCAATCACTCTACCTGTCTTTTTCACAGATCATATCAGTTCTGGTGAAAGAAGATTACACAGCTTGGATGTGAAAAGGGCCATCAGCCACTACATGACAGCCACTAAAGATCTTAGGAAAAATGGAAAACAACTTTTCCTTACATATGGGGATGTAGAAAAGGGTAAACCAGCCTCAGAAAGATCCATTTCTCAGTGGATAGTCCAGTGTATTCAGTTCTGCTACACTAAGACAGGTAAAGAGCCCTCAACAGGATTGAGGACGCATTCAATAAGAGGAACAGCTGCTACCTTTGCAGCTGCCAGGGAAGTTCCCTTCATGGACATTTGCAAAGGAGCTACCTGGAAAACAGTACACACCTTTATAAAGCACTATAACCTGGATATTTTATCCAAGGGTGATGCTAGGTTTGGCACAGCGGTCCTGCATAGTCTGTTTCCAAAATAAGTTCTGTGCCCACCTCCAGTAGTACTGCTTGGTAGTCTGCACAAAGTTATGAATATACTGAGCATTACTGGGGTTAGAAGAAAAAGTTGCTTACCACAGTAATCTTATTTCTTCCCAGTGATGCTCAGATATTCATAACTCCCTCCCTTCCTCCCCTTCCAGAACTTCAGCCTCTGCACTCCGCATGCTGGTGCCATCAAGCCATATTATATCTGTTGTATTTTCCTGTTTTAATCATTTTAAACTGGAGTTTTTCAATGTTCTCTTTTACAGTTTTATTGATGTGTTTTTTATTAAAGTCAGAAGGAGGCTTATTCTAAATGTATGCTTTAATTAGGGGAAACCCCTCTTTTATAGAATTTAATAATATTAGTTTCATAATGCCTGACTTCCAGGCTTCTCACAAATCTGAGCAGGTCAGAACACTACAGTTGGTAGAGGCAGTATTTGAAAGATGCTCACGTGCAAAGAATTCTACTCATTTGCATGTGTTCCATCTCTCCGGGCAGTCCAACCTTCCAGGCTTACTGCACAAAGTTATGAATATCTGAGCATCACTGGGAAGAAATAAGATTACAATGGTAAGTAATTTTTTCTTCCATGCCTTTGTCTGCCTTGCACACAGACAGCAAACTCCACATAGAGTAACGCATTTCCTGGCTGACTACAGGGGTCACCTAGTGGCAGAATATGGCCTCACCCCTACCAAGCTGGGAACACCACCCCAGACACTCTGGTAACCCAATCAAGCTCCCAAATCCACTCCCAAACCTAGGTCACTGGCATTACAGAGTGGTGTGTTATCACAGTACAATCAGGCAGCCAGATACCTAATTCATTTTTAAATGATATTTTGTTAGCCTTTTTTCCATTTATCATCTTGTACAGAACTGAATTGCATTCTTACCCCAGGAATCCATCAGTGTATTCACAAAGTGAAATCATTCACCAGGAATGAGCAGCCCCGGAGCTTGGAACTTATGATAATTATGGAACATTGAAGTCAAGTTCAAACTCAGTTCTGTGGTCACACTCCACACTACCTCCTGATGTCAGATTTATTTCTCCACTGAAGACAGCATTTGCCTCAAAGTATACCTCTAACACGTCTGACTGGTCTGTGGTTTATTTATTTTGTTTTAAGTACTTAGTAAATTCAGTTAGTTATTTCCCAATAACACAGTATTAGTTAGGTGTATTTTATATAAACTGTTTGAATTAAAGGCTTTTCTCCAGTTCCCAATTGGTTCCCAGGAACCAGAGAATGCCGATAGTCAACACAGTTCCAACCTTTACGGAACCACTATATTCTGATATATTTTTCTTTTAAAAGCTTTTTGGTATAACCACTTTTGCAGTTTTTGTCCATTTCATGTTCAGTTCCAATTTCAAGGGAACCAAGACTTTTCTTTAACCAAATAATTACCTCACTACTTTCTGAGGTGAAAAAACATTAGCGGTTCCTGGAAAGAAAGGAATTGAACTGCATTTAAAATTAAGCCCTTGTATTTAGCATATTTAGGCTTGCAGTCAAATTTACTCTTCGCTGTTTGGGAACTGGTAACTATTTTCGGGGGGGAGTCTTCAGTGTTTGGCATGACTGACAGACCTAAAAATAAAACAGGAAACTAAAGGCTTTAAAAATTGTACCATTTGTTTTCAGCTCCTGGCAAGGGCAGACTGCCATGAGCTTTATTGAAGGTGCCTGGGTCTAGGCCACAATTTAAAAAAAATATGATCTCTGTAAAATGTCTTGCCTAAAACACAAAAGAAAAGGGCTAAAAAAAAGGAGACAATCTTAAGGCTTCTCAGTGTGCCTCTATATCACCTAAAGGCGTAGAGGAGGGTCCCACCCCTTAAAGTAAGCAGCAGTTCCTGTCAAAGGGGGTAGAAAATTAAAATGAAGCTGCTAAAGATGGTACAGAAATCAGGGTGTCTGAAAGGGAGGAATCCTGAGTCCAGCAAAAACCAAATGGCCTCCGAGCAGCCGCTGGAAACAATATGTTAAAAAACAGAAAGAGAAAAATATATCTGTCGCTCCTACCAGTGCCACACACCAACAGAAAAAGATCCTTCTGGAGCTGAAAGTGAAGAAATTGCTGCAATCACAAGCAGTGCAGATAGTAGCTACCACACAATGGGGCAATGTTCTATTCTCCAGACACTTCCTGATCCACATGAAAAATTGGGAGTGTCAACCAATTTTAAACCTGAGATATCTGAACAAACACATAAAAAAATAAAGATTCAAGATGTTAACACTGGGCTCAGTGACACCATCTTTACAGGTGTAAGACTGTTTGGCATCACTGTATTAAATGATGCCTAAATCCAGGTATCAATAAGACCCAGTCACAGAAAGTATGTCTGGTTTAAATGGGGGAATTGGTAATGCTAGTTCACATCCTTTCTATTTGGGCCACTTCAACACCAAGGGTGTTCACAAAGGGCCTAGCTATGGTGGCAGCACATCTGAGAACAAAAGGCATAGAGGTTTTTCCCTGGACAACTGGTTAGTCTCAGGAAAAACAACAAGAAGCAAAGTCATGTGTACAGTTGGTGAAAAACACCTTACAGGACCTAAGCTTTTTAATAATCCTTCAGAAGTTACAAACAAAGGTAACCAAGGTGTTGGACTTTGTCAGTGCATAACTAGATAACCTGCAAGGGAAAGCCATTCTTCTACAAGCAAGGGTAGCAAACTTGATTTCAACTACAAAATCCTCTGGAGTAGGTCAGTCAAGACCTGCAAGGAATTTTTTACAGCTGTTGGGACACATGACTTCATGCACTGCACTGTGCCAGGGGCCAGGTTCCAGATGAGAGGCATTCAGTATCATCTAAGGGATCACTGGTCCCAGAGATGGGATCCTCTGTCCAAGCAGGGTATGTGGCACAAAAGCCTTGCTAAGGGCACTGGAGTTGTGGAAGGAGACAGGCAACCTTATAGAGGGACTTCTCTTCCTTCAGCAATCCCCTATAACTCTCCAGACTGCCAGAATGAGTCATGGGGTAGATTCAGTGGGCACATTCAAAAGAGAGCTTGGGACACCTACATGGGGCAAAAAAACAGAGGGAGGGCAAGGAATGGAGGGTGTAAGACTACTGGGGGAGGTTGGGCAGACTGGACAGGCCAATGGGGCCTTTTCTGCCAGCACATTTCTACTTTAAATAGATGCCTCCCTTACGGGATGGGTGCCCACCTGGACAATCTCACTGTAAGTGGTACCTGGAGCACACAAGAGAGTTGGGAACAAAACACGATCCTGGAGTTCCGGGCACTGTTCCTAGCAATGAAAGCCTTTTCTTCCCAGATCCAGTATCAATCTGTCCAGGTCTGAACAATCAACACTATAACAACAATGTATTACATAAACAAACAGGGAGGAAATATCTTCAAGATGGTGTACAGATGCCATGAAGATTAGAAACCTAGGCTATTCACAGGAGGTACATCTATCCACAGTACACCTGTGGAGGAAAGACAACGTCCTGGCAGACTTTCTAAGTGGTATGAGCCAGGGAAACCACACGTGGACTCTGAACCACCAGGTGCTGATATCAGTGTTCAGGCATTGGGGTACACCAGAAATAGATCTGTTTGCCTCCTTGGGAAACAACCAGTTCGCACTGTTTTACTGCCGATCCCCAGGAATGGTTTCAGTCCCAGAGGATGCACTGGTCATGGACAGGATGGGGAAGTTCCTATATGCCTTACTTTAATTCCCTTCATTCCCACTACTACTGAGAGTGCTTATAAAGCTCATTAGGGAATCAGTAACAGTGATCCTCTTAACACCGGACTGGGTCAGGCAGACTTGTTACTCCATGCTCCTGGCCCTCTCCAACAAACCTATCACCCTGCCCCTGAGGCACAAACTGCTGACATTGTCTCAGGGCAAGATAACATTTCTAGAGCTGAGAACTCTATACCTCAGGGCATGATTCTTAAAAACCTAGAATTTTCTGGTCTAAAGCTATCAGAATAAGTAATGAAAGTATTGAAAGCTTCTAGAACACCAGCAACAAGGAAAACATATGAGTCAGAGGTTTCACTTCTAGTGTGCTCCCAGACAGATAAATCCTATCAAGGAAGGTCTATTGACAGTTCTGGGTTATCTGATTCACGTTCAGTCAGTGGGTCTGAGGCTCTCCACCCTTAAGGTTGCATTCACTACAGAAATAAAAAGTGCGTTCAGCTGGCAGAGACAGGTCAATGGCCTCTCAACCTATTTTTAAACCGTTTTCAAAGGCCTTAATCCCCTATACCCACCTGTGAGGGACCCTGCCCTTCCTTGAGACTTAAATGTGTGTATTACCAGACTGATGAAGACACTTTTCAAGCCCATGGCCACTGGTGTACTGAAGTATGTCACTTGTAAAACAAAATTCCTGGTGGCAATTATATCTGCAAGAAGGGTGTGCAAGCTCCAAGCCCTCTGCACAGATCTAAACTACATAATTTATTTACAGGGACAAGGTAGTTCTGAGGACAAACCAAACATTTCCCTCCTAAGGTAGTGTCTGAATTATGTGTTCTTTGCGGAAAATGACAGTACAGGGGAACAGAATCTCCACTTCCTGGATATCAAAAGGGCATTAAGTTATTAGTACATAAGATGTTAGGTCCACTAGCGCTCAGCATTTCATCACTTACGGTGATGTAGAAAAAGGCAAACTAGCATTCAGGAGAACTATTTCTCATTAGATAGTCTCCTGCATACAGTTCTGTTATGGCAAAGCTGGTAAGTTGCCACCTCGAGGCCTTACAACACACTTTACAAGAGGCACCTCTGCCTCTGTGGCAGCATCAAAGGATATTCCCCTGCAGAAAATTTGCAAAACAACTACTTAGAAAACAGTACACAGCTTCACAAAACATTACTATCTGCACATACAGTCCATAAGGCATGCTAGATTTGGTACTGCTGCATTGCAGAACCTTTTCCCAAAATAGGTTCTGGACCCTGCCTCCCAAAGCACTGCTGTGTAGTCTGCACTTTGTGGATACACTGATGGATTCCTGGGGTTAGAAGAAAAAAATACTCACTGTAATATTGTTTCTTCCTAAGGCATCCTTCCATAGAGTTCACAATCCTGTACCCTGCCTCACCTTCTAGAACCTGAAAATAGGTTAAAGGAAAACTACACCCAAAACTTGAAAACATATATGTTGTGCAGAGTGTTTTAATTTGTATGTGAAGTTCTAGTGTTTCCTTCCCTCTGACTGGTATTAGGAGTTTTCCCAAATTAGCTTGCTAGCTTTATGCCAGTTTTATGACCCCTGGAGATCTCCATACCCGATAGTGTAATTGTATTTCTTGTTCCCACAGTGCATCTTGTCTCATGTGACTATGATGTAAGAGAGACCCAACATTCACCACACACATGCCAAACAAACTAAATATCTTGGAAGCTTTACAAGCTGCACAAAAATTACCAGCAGCAACGTTTTTCAGGACAGTAAAACATTTAGGATGAGGGTGGTCACCAAGCTGAATTCTACAGATTTTAAAATATAGCCATCTCTACTGTTGTGAACTGATTGTAATGCAATGCTTTCTGCTGGATTTGTGGGCTCTGCTACATCACCATTACATGAAACAAGGTGCATTGTAGGACAAATAAATGCAATAAACCTATTTGATATGGAGATCTCCAGGGGTCGAAAAACTACCCTAAAGCTAGCAGGCTAATTTAGGAAAAACTCCTAATACTAGGCAAAGGGAAGGAAACACTAGAACTTCACATACAAATTAAAACGCCCTGCACAGCATATATTTTTTCCAGTTGTGGGTGTAGTTTTCCTTTAACAGAAGAATCAGTTCTTTTTCTATTGGCTCGAGCATTACTTTTTATAGTGCCTTACAACTGTTGATCACTAGTTTGATTGCAAATCTTTTTCAGTATGTATTTGTTTTTCTGCCTTACCTTTAAATATTTGTTTTTTAAATTTTGCATAAAAATGTTAATGTTATATTTTTTTGGAAGACATTTTAGCTAGTTTAGTGGTCACAGCTCACCCTAGCATTAGAAATAAGGCTGAAGTTAGCAGGCAGGGTAGAGTGTGACCACCGAGCAAAGTTTAAACTTGATTCTAATGTTCCATAATTAGCATGCAAGTAAGTGCCAAGCTCTTGGGCTGTTCATTCCTTGGGAATGATTACACTTTGTGAATACTACTGCTGGATACCTTAAGAAACATCATTTCTATGGAAAGTAATTCTTTCTTACTGAATGGTCAAAGCCTTCTGATACAGCGTTATAATCATAAAATTACTCGATAAGACAGAACCCAGGCAGTCCCAGGCAGATATATAGAGCTGGATAGGATGGGATCGGGGGCCAGAACAACTATCATTGTTGCCTAGCCGTGAAATAAGCAAATATGTTACTGGCTGTACTGAAAATAAAATTGTGTGCATGGGGATTGTGTAACAAACATGTCGCTTATCTGAGTTGGGTAGGGGAACCCCGGACAGTTTTCTCTGGGGGGGCCCAGAATCCCAAAGTTGTCTATGTGGGCAAGTACAGTGCAGGATTCCACTGAGGGAGCTGAATGTACTTTTTGTGAAATGTGAAGGACTGACAGTGCAAAGCTTACTTTTAGTTGAAGGTCAGGGACTGACAGCACTGAACTTATTTCTGGTATACAATGAAGGACATAGACTGCTGTACTTCAAGAGCTAATAGAGCAAAAAATAGCAGATACGATACAAATTGTAAGAAGCAGTAAGTTGTAACTTTCTATTGGTGCAGTATTTTTATTTTTCCATTTGCTCATTAAAAAGCTTTCTATGTAACAGTATTATGCTGGATGTGTGCTGTAGCTTTCTTCCTGGCAGCAGACATATCTACACACAAGCATTTGTCAATGCCGAATGTTTGCTTGCTGGCATTAGCAGTGGAAGTGCAGGAGTTAGACAGATGCAATATAGAAATGGCAGTGATATATTGAACTGATGCCAACTCCACCCCCACCCTGCAGAGATGGACAGGCATTGGGGTGTGCATTTGGATCGTCACCCATAACGGTCATGACATTTCATCTCACCCTACCCTGCAGACACTGACAAGTGTCGAGATGTGCCTTGGGGTGTTCGGGCTTTACACACTCCTCATTCCATAAGGAAATATGCTGAAATGGGTGCAGTATAGGAAAATGGGGTGAACTCAGGGGCCAAAGAGTCCAAGGCGCACCTCGACGCCTGTCACTGGCTGCAGGGTGGGGCTGGGGATGGAATGGCATGAGCATTACTGTTGACAGTCCCAAGTCACACCCCTAATGCCTGTCAGTCCCTACAGGGTAGGGCGTTTGGTCAGAAACCCTAATACCCTGGGCATTTCTTGGAATTTAACTCCAAGTTTTCAACATGGGCTTTTTGTGATCCCACTGCATGAATAGTGACACTATCAGTTTGTTAGCTGAAAGATGATTTTGCACAGTGACTGTGCCATTTGGCACCACAGATGCGAAAACACATTTTTAACACAATGTGAAAAATGACAGCTGTACTGTTCATGAGGAGGTGTAGAAAAGGGTAATGTTGAAAATCTGGAGTGAAATTATAAAACAACTGAAGTCACCAGTGTGCGTAGAAACTGCACAACACACACCCATAATGCAATTATTTGGGGGAATTTTGCACCAGATTTTCAGTATAGGCATTTTGGGACCTCCGCTCATGAATAGTGTTACTGTGATTTTCTTAATCTGTCCTGAACACTGATTTCCCACAGCGACTGTGCTATTCTGCGCTGGAAGTGCGAAAACAATTTCAGCCAGGATGTGAAAAATGACAGCTGTACTATTCACAAGGAGGTGTGAAAAAATGGCAATGTTGAAAATTTCAAGTGAAAATATTACAAATTCGTGAAGTTATGAGGGGGCATAGAAACTGCGCAGTGCACGCTCGTAATACAGTCATTTTATAGACTTTTGTCACAAAATTTTCAACATAAGCATGTTAGAACCTCTGCTCATGAACAGTGGTACTGTGATTTTCTTAATCTGTCCCAAGCATTGATTTCACACAGTGACACGCTATTCTGCGCTGGAAGTGTGAAAACACATTTTGGCCAGAATGTGAAAAATGACAGCTGTACTCATCATAAAGATGTGTGAAAAAATGCCAATGGTAAAAATCTGGAGTGAAAATATTAAAAATTCTCAAAGTTACGAGCATGTGTAGGAACTGTGCAATGCACGCTCGTAAAACAGTCATTTTGGGGAATTTTTTCACCAAATTTTCCACATAGGGTTTTTGGGGGCCTACCTCATGAAATGTGACACTGTCATTTTGTTAATCAGTCCTGAAAGGTGATTCCGCACAGTGACTTTTAAATCATCTTTCGGGACCAAATAACCAGATGACAGTCACTGAATTCATGAGATGGGGCTCCAAGAACCCCATGTTGAAAATTTGGTGCAATAATTCAAAAAAATGATCGCGACATGCACCAAAGTTGAAGAAATCCTATTTATGTCATTATACAGCTTACCGGCATTTCTTGAGTTCGAGGTTGGCTTTGAAGAGTGCGGACGTGTTCCCGGTCCACCGAAGAGTGTCGTGCTAGCCTCCGGAGGTAAGTATGGGGTGAGAGGGTGTGTGGGGAGGTGGGGTATGCAGAGGGTGGGTGGGTGCGGGTCCGGTGAGGTGGCAAGAGAGTCAACGTGGGACAGTTTTCTTTTGTTACAGTTTTTTTTTTTTAAAAGATGACGCGGGACTTTTGCCGTGCTGGGGTGGGCTCCAAGCATTGCACCTGGAGTTTGTTTGGGGGGCAGTGGAGCCAATGAGGGATTGGGCACCCCATTTGGCCATATAATGTGGGGGGGGGTCACATGAGCATGTGGGACTTTTGCCATGCTGGAGTAGGCTCCCAGTGTGGAACCTGGAAGTTTGTTTTTAGGGAGGGCACTGGTGCCAATGGGGATTGGGCACCCCCGTCGGACATACAGTGTGCTTGGGGGGGGAGTGTGCATGAACCAAGGGGGATTGGGCACCCCTCAGCACACAACAAATGGGGGGCCGCATCATAACAGCAGGAGATGCAGTGGTGTACAGTTTGACACTTACAATCAGCGGTGGTGGCTATATGCAATTTGCATACTGCTGATGCATGGCAGTATGCAAATTGCCTACATGTTACCAGCAATGATTGTAGTGGCCTTTCTCTTTCAACTCTACGTACCTGCATCTGAAATGCCATCATAGACAGCTTGGACATACATTGGTACGATGCGACTGCGCCTGCAAAACAGATCAGGGCATTGAATGCAGGGGTGCCACACCTACGAGAACCCATTTGGTGGCACTATGTTTCTTACACATGCATGTAAGCAAACATAAAAATGGGTTTGCAGAGCCACACCCTGAGGTATCCTTTTTAAATTACTTTGTCTTCTCCCTTCTGACCATAACCTCATTCAAAGCCCTTTAGGAGGTGCAGGCCTAGGGAATTTAATCAAACAGCATTGTTTTTGCTAGAAAAACAATTGGCAGCACACTCCACAAGTAACACACATTCACAATGACTGTTTATTAATGTTTAAATGTGAAAAACTTAACCAGGTGCTCAAACAGTGCAGGTGCAATGCTTTTGGACTTTTACACAGCGAGAAACACACTACACTAAGAACAATCTTACTTTAAGGTGTTTGAAATCTTTCCTGTTTTCATATACCGTATGCCTCATGCCATATTATTCTTGGCTCAACTGCCTATTCCACATGTTCCTCATTCCTTATGTTGATGTGACTGGCATAGGGGGTGCATTTATTCTTTAAATATTTTCATTTTCATTTTGGGCCTGCTGCATTGTTTCTGACCATCTTTATGGCTCCAGGAGCAGCATGTTAGGTTGCATAGTGCATGGAGAATCCACGAAGAAACTTGTTGACATTTCTAACGCACAAAGCGTCTTCATCAGAGCTGATACATCCCTCACAACTCTTTCGTTTTAATCCTTTGTTTGGGGTTTCCATAGTGACCCTGCATGTCCACCATTTTTATTGTGCAAAATGTTATAGGTGAATAAATTCCATAAGAGTCTGATATAGTGATTAAGTGACAAAGGAGCCGTAGAGACGGTCGCATTAACATAAGGAATGAGGAGCATGTGGAATAGGCAGCTGAGCCAAGAATAATATGGTGTAAGGCATAAATGAGGACAGGAAAGGTTTCAAATGCCTTAAAGAAATACTTTTCATAGTGTGGTGTGTTTCTTGCTGAATAAAAGTCCAAAATCATTGTACCTGCACTGTATAAGCACCTGGTTAAGGTTTTCACTAAACTTAAACATTACTAAACAGTCGTTGTGAGTGTGTATTACTTGTGGAGAGTGCTGCCAAATGTTTTTCTAGCAAAAGCAATGCTGTTTGAGCAGACATATCTAGTTCTATTCCCCACACATCATCAGCACTGTGACTTCACTGACTGTGACACCACAGATGATGGAGCTAGGAGCTACTGAGTGGTTGAACCTGAGTAGCTCTTATGCCACAGTCAGTGAGGTCACAATGCTAATAACGTAGTGGGGGGGGGATAGAACTAGATATGTCAGCTGCCACACAGAGTGCTGTTCCATAGATGATGCCTACTAACATCAGATAAAAATTCTTCTAATTGCCAAAGGGAAAAGAAGAAGCACCTCAAATATAAAATGCAATTGTTGTCTACTTTTAAAAAGTGATATTAATTTTAAGCAGTACACTAGCTCTTAAATTCTGGTAAATGATTAGGTTTTCAGAGTGCTGAACTTACTTTTGAGGGAAGGTGAGGGACTAACAGCGTGAACCTTACTTCTTACGTAAGGTGATGGACTGACAGTACTATATTTACTGCTGTTGGATGGTGGGGGATTGGCAACACAGAACGTATTTTTTTTAATTTTTTATTTATTTAGATCTCTGATTACAAATACCTTTCAGCTTAGAACTTTTTTACAAAGGTTCCACGTCAACAGCATAATACAACAGGTAAACAGAACAAAAAGTGTGGCAAAACAGTATACATAGAGAAAAGAGATCAACAGGTTTACAGACTAAACAGGATATGGTAAATAATTGTAAATAAGAAAAGAAAGCAATAGTTGACATTCACAGTGAATTAAATAATAGAAACGAGTAACGCTAAGCAGTTTCATGCACAGGAATGCATACAGAAAATTGAAAATCAGCCAAAACAAGCTTTGTCAGTTGAAACGGAAAGTTGTCATGAAACTGGTAAAATCATAAGGTAAGTTGAAATCAGCCAACAGATGTTGTCAGAACAGATGGGGGGGGGGCATTAGGTAGAGGGGAGGAAAGGTTAAGGGGGTAGGGAAGCAGGTGGGAGGGGATTTCTAGTGAAGGTCAAGATACTGGCAATGCTGAGCTTCTACTGGTGAAAAGTGAGGGTCTAACAGCACTGAACTTGGCTCTGATGAATGCTGGAGTAGTGACAGTGACAGCATGAAATTTAGTTCTCATGGAAGGTAAGGGAATGACAGCACTGATCTAAGTTCTGGAGGAAGATGAGGAACTGAGCTCTGAATATACTTCTTGTGTAAGTTGCGTGACTAAGAATACTGAACCTATTTCTAGTAAAGGTGAGGGACTGACAGAACTGAAAACAAGCAGAAATGGAGGAACCTCTTCAAGCTTTACATAAAATTAAAAATGTTTCTAAAAGTGTCTTGTATTCAAACTTGGTCATTTGAATGCATTTGCTTATAAAGTATATGTAATAATAAAAGCAGGATGTTCAAGTATGTGGCTTTAGAATCTCTTATAGTGGTTATTTTGTTTCATGTTCTTTACACATACAGTGTCACTGAATTCTTTACACCCATGTGTTTACCGCATGTTGTGCGCGGAAGCACCAAGTTTGATTGACAATAAATCTAGCCGACCACCTGCACAGCGATGGCACAATACTGCTACAGGCATTGTACTTTATGGCGATTTCTGTGAGCTATGCCCCAACCCTTGTCTGTGGGGGCTTTGCCCCCTTACTGCCCCCCGGACTTTAGGATTCTCAACTCCATGTCGGAGTTGGTCCGGGGACAGGGCAGGACACTGAGAGAAAGCGAAACATGGAAACGGATCATTACAGTGACTGTCACTGTAGTGGTCATTTTCTGTGTTTCGCCATTTGGGTGTCAGGCAAAGGGGGTCACCCGTTGTGGGCATGCTTGGTTAGACTCTTTCCACTGAGCAACCAGTGCATGTGCAACCACTCTTGGCCCGATGTAGATTACACAACCTACTCTCCTCCCCTGTACCCGCGAAGAACCAAGGGACCAAACACCGAAGCAATCAATTTATTTGTTTATTTAATATATCTTTTGATATCGTGCCCGGTTCCCTGCTCCTCCCTTAGTACTGCTGCCCCATTGTCCACCTTGAGGACCTGAATCACCAACATTACGGACCTCAGCCACCTGCTGCAATGCCTCCCACAGCACCCTTTCTCGATTGCAACTCCCGACGCCTGGAACAGCCAACAGTCTTTCAGCCATTTAACTAACTCCCTCAAGCTGTTTTCATGCTTTGCAGCTGCATACTTTTAAACTACGATCACTACCTCCAGTATGCCCTACCTATACTATGTCCACCTAGCCAGAGTAGTGTTTACCATGTGGCTCATCAGGGCCCACTAGCCCAGCCCAAGTAAACCTCGCATTAACTTCCTTATGGTCTATTACAATGATTTCCACAACCTGCATTCCAAATCACTGATATAGTGTACTACCATTATACCCTTCCTATCATTAACATTGAGTTCCTGGCCCAGTGCTACCAGATCCTGCCTCCATCTCACAAAATGCTTCCCCCTCTATATTAAGTAGCCACAAAACACAATCACCAACCTTTCTACCTCGCTTTGTCTTAACCAAATTAAACCCCTTCTACCTTGCCTATGATCCTTTGTCCTCACAACTGCACAAAATCTGAAAATCACCAGTCGATGTGCTGAGATTATATTCTGATGAATCACGGCAAAAGAAGGGGGATCTGTGTCCTGCTTCTGATCTTATACCCCTCAGGACACCTATCTTGGCCCAATCCCTTGGCCAGTCCCTGCATCACCTTATCCCCCTGTCGTTTTACTCATATCTGATGTCATGGCCCCTAGCTGCTCTACCCATTGCCCCCTACCTGTCCTCCTCCTTCCTGTTTCTACTTTTCTTGCTCCCACTGCCTAGCCAGTCTACACCATCCTGAGTCCATTTCCTGGGAATCCCCCTGACAATTCAAGTTGCCATTTAGTATCAACCATATTTTCCAAAAGGATGTTATACCAATAGTATAAGAGATGCTTAGATAATACTTGGAATCTTCAAGATACCCAGAATAAAAGCAACTTTAGGCCCATAGATTTTTTTGTTATAGCATATATTTAATTATCAAGGTTATTACCCTAACATCCAGATTTTCTTTTGCAAAATAAATGATCCACTTTCTGGATCTCTCCACCAAGGTATGGAAACTTAAACCAGTTGCAGTTAGTTAATGCACTATCCGATTTTCTCTAAATAGGAGCTGTCATCTACCTATGTGTGCAAATGATGACACTACAGTGCAACAACAATCTCCGAGGTTAACACAGTACTCAAAGTTGATTACAACACAATCTCCTCCTGGTTCATCAACAACCACCTGATCATTAATTCAGTCCAAACTAAGTCTATGATGTTTAAATCTCAGACCTTTCTAACTCATTAAGTTAAATGACTTTTGAAATAATTCATTTTATTTGTAGTTCAACAGTAGACGACTACTAGGTGTTAGCCTGTTTATGTAACTGTTATGCATTCAATGTTACAAGTTGCACATAAATACAGAATCATAAAATGCATTAAAATAACATTACAGACACTGTAAAAAAACATACAGATGGTATTAATAACATGTCAAGTACAAACACATTTGGACGGAGTCCATTAATGAACTGATGTTTTAAACTGAGTGTGAGTTGATATTAACTGCATATAAGGTGGAAGGCAGCTCCATACGATTGAGGCTGTATGCAGGAAAACAACATACAGGGAGGCAGTATAGTGCAGTAGTTTAAGGCTCTTTGCTGCAAATCTGGAGACCTGGGTTTGAATCCCACAGCCCCACTTGCATACTCTGTGACCCTGAACAAGTCACTTAACTTCCCTGTGCTCCCCGGTCACAACTGTAAACAAGCTTTTAGCTTAGTGTGCCACTCTTGGTTAAACAATTAGGAAAAAAAAAAAGTACTGTACCATCACTGACTAGCTGGGCTCGCCAATCCAACTACTGAATCTGTTTCATGGCAACAGATTGGGGGACCCCACTGACCCCAGCAGGGGGCAAGCCCCAAGGGTACTGTCCGGTGCTAAGTCTTGCGAATGTCAGGGTGATGGGGCTGGGTGGTCCAGGCTGATGGGAGCCATCCAGGACATGGGTGGGGGAAGAAACACTCTGCTGCCCCTGGATTTTTTGTGCATGAAGCTGGGCAGTCTCATCTTCTCCTGCAGATAGCCTATCATATCCCATAATTTCTGCTGTATGACCTGCTTAACTGGGCAAGTGACTCAAGTTGACTTGACTGCCACTGGCTTTCTTTGTTGTACAACTGTGTGCAAGGAAAATCCCCTGAGTATTTCCTAGCCCACCTCACACAGTCAAGCAGTGCCTGCTCACTCCATTCAGTATCAGCACTTACCTTCTCAATTCCCAGAATGAAGCATCAATTGGTAAAAAAGGCTTTGCATTTGCAGCATCGGACACCTGAAACAAACTTCTTTTCTATCTGAGACATGCTTGTACCTTGCAAATATATAAGACCAGTCTTTCCAGTCACTTCAGAGCTCCCTGTATGTGCGTTGCTCCGGACTCCCCCTCTCCCTGACCATGATCCTGTTGCATAACAATGCTCATGCTCTTTTTTTGTTGTCACCCCACCTTGTTAGTTTTCTTTGATTACTATTTGGATATAGTTCACTTTTGTTTTTATTTTCCTTGTATATTTTGACCTGTAGGTAACTATCTCTGCTGGATTGTAGCCAGAAAAATACACAACACTCACTTCAGAAAATTGGCTGTCATCCCTCACAGCTCCCCCTTGAAAAAGCTTGAAGAGAGGGAAATGCTAGTGGTATTTGCACTGTCACTTCGATTTTACAACACGTGTGCTCAAAAATAAAAGCTTTTTTGTACTGCAACTCCTTTTCTGAGCATGGACAGTCAATTTCTTATGGTGAGTGTTGTGCATTTTTGTGGACTACATGCAGGTTGTTACAGAGGTGCCAGGTCTCCTGAATGACAGCACAGAATTTACTTCTGGTGTACAATGAAGGACATAGACTGCTGTACTTCAAGAGCTAATAGAACAAAAAATAGCAGATACGATACAAATTGTAAGAAGCAGTAAGTTGTTACTTTTTATTGGTGCAGTATTTTTATTTTTTCATTTGCTCATTAAAAAGCCTTCTATGTAACAGTATTATGCTGGATGTGTGCTATAGCTTTCTGCCTGGCAGCAGACATATCTACAAACAAGCATTTGTCAATGCCAAATGTTTACTTGCTGGCATTAGCAGTGGAAGTGCAGGAGTTAGACAGATGCAATATAGAAATGACAATGATATATTGAACTGATGCCAACTCCACCCCCACCCTGCAGAGATGGAAAGGCATTGGGGTGTGCATTTGGATTGTCACCCATAACGGTCATGACATTTCATCTCACCCTACCCTGCAGACACTGACAAGTGTCGAGGTGTGCCTTGGGGTGCTCGGGCTTTACACTCACCTCATTCTATAAGGAAATATGCTGAAATGGGTGCAGTATAGGAAAATGGGGTGAACTCAGGGGCCAAAGATTCCAAGGCGCACCTCGACGCCTGTCACTGGCTGCAGGGTGGGGCTGGGGGTGGAATGGCATGAGCATCACTGTTGAAAGTCCCAAGTCACACCCCTAATGCCTGTCAGTCCCTACAGGGTAGGGCGTTATGGTCAGAAACTCTAATACCCTGGGCATTTCTTGGAATTTTACTCCAAGTTTTCAACATGGGCTTTTTGTGATCCCACTGCATGTACAGAGACACTATCAGTTTGTTAGCTGAAAGATGATTTTGCACAGTGACTGTGCCATTTGAAAACACATTTTGAGCACAATGTGAAAAATGACAGCTGTACTGTTCATGAGGAGGTGTAAAAAAGGGTAATGTTGAAAATCTGGAGTGAAATTATAAAACAACTGAAGTCACGAGTGTGCGTAGAAACTGCACAACACACACCCAAAACGCAACTATTTGGGGGATTTTTGCACCAGATTTTCAGTATAGGCATTTTGGGACCTCCGCTCATGAATAGTGTTACTGTGATTTTCTTAATCTGTCCTGAACACTGATTTCCCACAGTGACTGCACTATTCTGCGTTGGAAGTGCGAAAACACATTTCAGCCAGGATGTGAAAAATGACAACTGTACTGTTCATAAGGAGGTGTGAAAAATGGCAATGTTGAAAATTTGAAGTGAAAATATTACAAATTCGTGAAGTTATGAGGGGGCATAGAAACTGTGCAGTGCACGCTCGTAATACAGTTATTTTATAGACTTTTGTCACCAAATTTTCAACACAGGCATTTTAGAACCTCTGCTCATGAACAGTGGTACTGTGATTTTCTTAATCTGTCCCAAGCATTGATTTCACACAGCGACGCGCTATTCTGCGCTGGAAGTGTGAAAACACATTTTGGGCAGAATGTGAAAAATGACAGCTGTACTCATTATAAGGATGTGTGAAAAAATGCCAATGGTAAAAATCTGGAGCGAAAATATTAAAAATTCTCAAAGTTACGAGCGTGCATAGGAACTGTGCAATGCACGCTCGTAAAACAGTCATTTGGGGGAATTTTTTCACCAAATTTTCCACATAGAGTTTTTGGGGGCCTACCTCAAGAACTGTGACACTGTCATTTTGTTAATCAGTCCTGAAAGGTGATTCCACGCAGTGACTGTGAAATCATCTTTCGGGACCAGATAACCAGATGGCAGTCACTGAATTCATGAGATGGGGCTCCAAGAATCCCATGTTGAAAATTTGGTGCAATAATTCAAAAAAATGATTGAGACATGCACCAAAGTTGAAGAAATCCTATTTATGTCATTATACAGCTTACCGGCATTTCTTGAGTTCGCGGTTGGCTTTGAAGAGTGCGGATGTGTTCCCAGTCCACCGAAGATTGTCGTGCTAGCCTCCAGAGGTAAGTATGGGGTGAGAGGGTGTGTGGGAAGGTGGGGTACGCAGAGGGTGGGTGCGGGTCGGGTGAGGGTGGCAAGAGAGTCAACGTGGGACAGTTTTCCTTTGTTACAGATTTTTTTTTTTTTTTTAGAAGATGACGCGGTACTTTTGCCATGCTGGGGTGGGCTCCAAGCATGGCACCTGGAGTTTGTTTAGGGGGCAGTGGAGCCAATGAGGGATTGGGCACCCCAGTTGGCCATATAGTGTGGGGGAGGCACATGAGGATGTGGGACTTTTGCCATGCTGGAGTAGGCTCCCAGCATGGCACCTGGCAGTTTGTTTTTTGGCAGGGCACTGGCGCCAATGGGGATTGGGCACTTCTGTCGGACATACAATGTGCTTGGGGGGGGTGTGCATGAACCAAGGGGGATTAGGCACCCCCTCAGCACACAACAAATGGGGGGGCCGCATCATAACGGCAGGAGATGCAGTGGTGTACAGTCTGACACTGACAATCAGCGGTGGTGACTGTATGCAATTTGCATACTGCTGATGCACGGCAGTATGCAAATTGCCTACACATTACCAGCACTGATTGTAGCAGTCTTTCTCTTTCAACTCTATGTACCTGCATCTGAAATGCCATCATAGACAGCTTGCACATACATTGGTACGATGCGACTGCGCCTGCAAAACAGTTCAGGGCATTGAATGCAGGGGTGCCACACCTACGAGAACCTGTATGGTGGCACTATGTTTCTTACACATGTGTGTAAGCAAACATAAAATTGGGTTTGCAGTGCCACACCCTGAGGTATCCTTTTTAAATTACTTTGTCTTCTCCCTTCTGACCATTACCTCATTCAAAGCCCATTAGGAGGTGCATGCCTAGGGAATTTAATCAAACAGGTTTCAAATGCCTTAAAGTAAGACTTTTCATAGTGTGGTGTGTTTCTTGCTGTATAAAAGTCCAAAAGCATTGTACCTGCACTGTATAAGCACCTGGTTAAGTTTTTCACTAAACTTAAACATTACTAAACAGTCGTTGTGTGTGTGTGTTACTTGTGGAGAGTGCTGCCAAATGTTTTTCTAGCAAAAGCAATGCTGTTTGAGCAGCATATCTAGTTCTATTCCCCACACATCATCAGCACTGTGACCTCACTGACTGTGACATCACAGATGATGGAGCTAGGAGCTACTGAGTGGCTCATCCTGAGTAGCTCTTATGCCACAGTCAGTGAGGTCACAATGCTAATAATTTAGTGGGGGCAGGATAGAACTAGATATATCAGCTGCCACACAGAGTGCTGTTCCATAGATGATGCCTACTAACATTAGATAAAAACTCTTCTAATTGCCAAAGGGAAAAGAAGAAGCACCTCAAATATAAAATGCAATTGTTGTCTACTTTTAAAAAGTAATATTGGGGGCGTGGCTTGGCTGAGCTGAAGATGGCTGCTTAATTCTGCTACTCCTTGGATCACCAACTATCATCAACCATCCACTCCTACCCAGACATTCATTCTTTGCCAAATACTGGGTCTTTATTCTACCTGCATCACAGCTCAGCTCTGGTATAGTATTTTTGCTATCTTGCAGTTATAGTATTTTATATCTGCAATCAGACAGTTGCTCTATTTCTGGCCTGCAATAATGGCAGACCAACCTTTGCAAAGCAGCTCTCTCAACAGAATTGAATCAATGTTTCAGCAATTAATCAATGAGTTAAATGACTTAAAAATAACCTCACAACAAAATGTTACTAATGTACAATTGCTTGACCAAAAAATCTCTGCTACAGAATCTAAAACAATTCAAAATGAAGGCTCTATTTTGGATCTGAAAGCTACAATCAGGGAGCAGGATAGAATTATTAAAAATCTTCAGGACAAAATTGATGACATTGAAAACAGAAACAGACGTAACAATCTTAGATTTCTGGGATTTCTTGAAGGTGGATACCAGTGCACTTCTGAAACATGAGCTACCAATGTTGCTTAAACTTCCTCCCGACCAAGACCTTACTATTGAGAGATCTCATCGTACTCTAAGCCCAAGGCCTGGTCCTACTCAAAAACCAAGGTCCATCATCGCCAGATTCCTGAATTATGCTCACACAGAATTAATCATCCAAAAAGCAAAGCAAGTGGGTATGCTTATTTGGCAGGATCATAAAATATCAATTTTTAGAGATTTCTCAAAAGAACTATCTAATAAACGCAGACTTTATAATCCTATCAAAACTGTTTTGCACCAGCAGGGTATTAAATTTGCTTTACGCTACCCAGCCACAATGCGTCTATTTCTGAATGATTCATTTAAAGATTTCCACACACCTGAAGCTTTATCAACGTTCCTCAATATACCTCAAATTACACATACTATACCTATTGATTGTGCTGCAGCTGACCTAAATATTGATCCGAATTCCTTCCAAGAGGTCCGTCAATCTCCAGTGAACGTCTTTGAAACTAATCCAATAACCATAGAGAAGCCTGCACAAACCGCAATTAAAACTTCAGCTCCTGCCAGAGTTTCAATGCGCATACAAGAAAAAAAAGTCTGTTCAATCTCTGCATGCTAAACATTTATGCTGCTCGAATGATACTCCTTCTACGTCGGACCTGCAAACCGAAAAGCATGTTGACTTCTCCACTCCTCTTGTGTTGTCTAATAAATATACTCCATTAAGCGAAGATTCACTCTTTTCTCAGGAAGAATGCCGAGAAGATGATTTAGATCCACCTGCTGATACCTATGCGAATGCCCTGCCTAATACCAATTCACCTGACTCCTCATGGGCAGAGCTGGTATCTAGTTCCCCATCCAAATCAGCAGAACCTCCCAAAAAGAAAAGAAAGGGGAAACTAAAGAACGGAATCCATAATACTGCTTCTCAGATAAATAATCTTCACAAGCACTGACTGATAGGAGGTCCTGATAGTATTTGCGAGTATCTATATTAAGCCCCCGTAATCTCATATTAAAATATGTAACACTATTACTCCCAGCCGGTTTGGTCTGAGTAAGGCTGTAAATCGCACAGAAATTTCAAGGGCTGTATTTAGAGCTTTTCTTTTTTTTCTTTGCTTACTTGAAGTGCATCTGCATTTCCCAACACATCTTGAAATGCACCCATCACATCTGTTAATAGTGATGCATTAGATCTAATTATTGCCCCGAATCCCTCCTAGGTGGACCGGCGTTTTTTCCCTCTAGCACCTATGTAAATGACATGTATTCAGAGAAACCTGCACAGTATACATCTAATCCAACCGCTCCTACCCAAGTCTCTACGCTAATGAATATGAAAGGAATTTTCTGGCTTTCTATATACGAGTCATTAGTGATGCTGGAATAACATCTCATTATCGTTTATTACTTGGAATTTGTAAACAGGTCGGTTCTTCCACTCCACTAGCACTATCTAACAGGTGTGCTCCACTTCAAAAATGTTTCTCTACCACCTTCGGAGAGCACTTCGTGAAGAAGTCTAGGAGCCACTGACTGATGCTCTCACAAATCTGTGGTCTATATTTAATTCACCTGTTTCCTTCTAGGCAAATCTGGTGACTGATTCCTTAAACCCCCTGAAAAAAGAAATCTAGGGGAGACTGAAGATCAATGTAATTATCATTGTATACTGGGTGCAGAACTGTAAGGTTCATTAATTGCCATGTATCTCTGACTTTGTGCGTGAATATTTATGTGTAGCCCTTCATTTTAGTAACAGTTTTGGTTACTCCTTTTTTTTTTTTCGCTTTTTCTTTCGTTCAAATGCGTTGCCTAGCTTAACCTATTAGAGCTTTCACACTCAGCCGGTTTGGAAGTATTAAGGCTGTAAATTGCATTTGAAACTTAGGGGCTGTATTTCTTTCATTCAATTTAATTTATAAGCATATTCTTGCTAAAATTATCTAAATGTGTAAACCTATTTACCCGGATATATACCATTTCCCTTTTTTTTTTCTCTTTCAGGTTTTTTCCCAGGCCCATAGGTGTGCTACTAGTCATCAGTTTATCAGTAAAATAAAAACGTGAAACATAAAAATATAGCATAGTGCCATGAATGTTTACTACATTTAAAGACTTATTTTTACTTTATGGCAAGTGCTATATATATATATATATATATATATATATATATATATTCACATAGTGGTTGTCTATATTTTTTTTAGCCCACCTATTACTTTAAGCTAATAGCACACATATATCACATATCCATTCTTTATTAAGCTCATATGGATGTTTATATGCCTTATAAGTCTTTATCTTTTGATTATGCTATTCAGGGATATGTGATGTTATTTTGGCATATTATTCTTTTTTATTGAACTAATTTGATATAGTTCAACATGATTATTATGTCTGGTTTAATTATTACTTTAAAAATGTTTTATGCATTGTTTTGGTATGATGCTTATTGGTTTTTCCCAGGGTTCTAGCTTAAATATTTGAGTGCTAGTCATAATAATTACTTATAAGATATCGTTACACATAGTTAATAACTTAGGAATATTACATGTAACCTTTTCTTAAGTGTTTTCTACATGTTTATACACCTAGTAGTGTGGCGAGAGAGTCTCAGGTATGTGTACCGACTCCTATCTCTCTACACTTCACAAATGTTCTTACTGTAATATACAAGTTTTCGTTGTTTCTAGGAATATTCTCTCTACTATTCTATTCCTCTATCTCTCTTTAGTGAGACTCAATAGGCATATTTATCATATTATGCTGAATCCATATGTGTTAAGGATCCTGCTCACATTTGCACAACCTACTCATCTGCCTTTAGAACCTTTGACACCCTCTGACTTAGTTTTTTATGAGTCCCTCCTTCCGATTTGTAACTTCCTATTTTACTATTTATCATTATGAGTGATTTGATATTACACTCATGGAATGTTAAGGGTCTCAATTCTCCTTGTAAGCGAAAACAAATACTTACCTACCTTAAGAAGCATAAAACACATATTGCTTTCTTACAAGAAACTAAACTTATGTCAGAGGATGTTGACAGGTTAAAAAAGGATTGGGTCGGTCAAGTATTTGCATCCTCTGCTTCCTCTAAAAAATGAGGTGTCGCTATTCTATTACATAAGTCTCTTAATTGGAGCCCAAAGAAAATTATTACGGACTCAGACGGCAGATGGATTATAATTCAATTATCTTCCACTACAGGTACATTTATGTTAGTTGGTGTTTATGCCCCTAACTCTGATTCCCCTGAATTTTTTCATAACTTGGCTCAACAAATTATGATTAATAATAACAACAACTCACCTATTCTTATGGGTGGTGATTTTAATTTAAACTTAGAAGCATACCTAGATAGAAGTAATAAATCATATGATGCTCATCCACGAAGCATTAATGCCTTGACGTTGCTAATGAAAGATCTGGGCCTTTCTGACATCTGGAGACTTTTCCACCCTAGACAACGTGACTATACATTTTATTCCCCATTACACAAATCTTACAGCCGTATTGATTTTTGTCTTTCATCCCCTCTTATTACAGAAAAAACTATTAATACAGGCATCCTTCCAATTACCATATCAGACCACTCTCCTATTAGCTTACATCTACATTACTTTGAGGTCCACCCCCCTCTAAATCTCCTTCTTGGCGTTTAGATCCACTTTTACTGAGGGACCCAGAATTTATTCCTTGGATTACAGACCAGATTCAAGAATTTCTCTCATTTAATGATACCTCTGAGGTATCGCAAGGAACAGTTTGGGAAGCATTAAAAGCAACAATTAGAGGCAAAATTATTAGTTTCGCAGCTCATAGGAAAAGCTAAGAGAGCAACAATTAGCAAATTTAGAGAATTCTTTAAAGTAAAAGAAACTCAGTACTATAAAACAAAACCCAATCACGACTCACCATTACATCTCGAAATCCTCCAATTAAGAATTAAAATAAATGAATTAATATCCAGAAAGCTGAACTTGCCCTTTAAGGCTTAAACATCGCTATTGGGAACAAGGAGACAGATGTGGAAGTTGCTTTTTATCAGCTTAAAACTCAGCAGATGGAGAGATATTGCTGGTTTGAAAGACCCATCAGGCCAAATTTATACAGACAACCTTACAATAAATCATATTATGCATTCTTTCTACCAGCAACTATATTCTCATCCAAATTCCAGTTCTTCTAATCAAATACATGATTTTCTCGATAAACTGCATCTTCCTCACCTCTATCATCAAGATATGGCCATACTGGATGAACCCTTTACCCTACAAGAGATCCAAACAGCACTATCATCTTTAAAAAATGGTAAATGCCCTGGGAGTGATGGTTTTCCTGTCAATTTCTACAAATCCCTATCTGGTACTCTTTGCCCTTTACTGCTTAAGGTCTATCTGGAAGCATTTTCCAATGGTAAACTACCCCACACTATGACCTAGGCTATTATTACTGTTTTACCAAAAAAAGATAAAGATCCTTCTCTTCCCTTAAGTTACAGTCCAATATCACTACTCAATACAGACGGGAAAATCTTTTCTAAATTATTAACCCTCCGCTTAGATTCATTAATTTCAAAACTTATCCATCCTTCTCAAGCTGGATTTATTAAACATAGAACTGGTTCTGATCATCTTCGCTCCTTGTTTAATTTAATCTACAAAGCAAAACTCTTAAACACCAGCCGCTGGCTATAGCCATTGATTTGAGAAAGCATTTGATTCCTTAATTGGAACTATTTATACCAAGTTTTATCACATTTTGGTTTTACTAATAACTTCTGCGCCTATATCAAATTATTGTACACTCTCCCTTCTGCTCGAATTCTGACTAACACAACTATATCCCCCTCCTTTAATCTTGCAAGAGGCACTAGACAGGGCTGCCCCTTATCACCATATTTGTTTATACTTGCCATGGAGCCTCTCTCTGCAGCTCTTCGTCAATCTTGCATAATTAAAGGCATCCCTATCGGTAACTCTCGTTATGCTTCACTATCTTATGCAGATGATTTTCTTATTCTCCTAGAAAATCTCCAATCTTCAGGGCAACCTTTAGTTAAACTTCTTAACAAATTCACCTTTGTCTCGGGACTAGCTCTAAATCTTAATAAATCTGAAACGCTACCATTAAACACCCTCTGTAAATCCTATATGAATGATCCTTTGGGCTTCTTCTGGGCTCCCCAAGGTATCTCATATCTAGGCATTCGGATCATCCCAACATTGGATAAAGTTTGGGATGCTAATTTCTCTCCTTTACTAGCTAACATTAAAAATATATTTGACAGATGAAAATTGCTTAATCTTACCTTTAATGGGAAATTTTCTGCTGTTAAAATGACAATAACTCCAGAAATATTGTATCTTTTTTCTAATATACCTCTAAAACTTCCCTCTTGCTTCCTCATTAAAATTGATAAATTAATAGGTAATTTTATTTGGGATGGCAAAATCCCCCGATTTAGTCATAATAAACTTAGATCACATTGGTCAAGAGGTGGATTTGACCTCCCTTGGTTTCAGGCCTACTTTTGGGCTTTTCGTGCAGCCCAGACTATCAAATGGTTTATTCAATCTGACGCCAATTCACCTTTATGGGTTAATATGGAAGCCTCTCTTTGTGCTAACGACATTGCTACTTCTTTTCTTTATAATCCCATCCCTCCAAATTAAAATCTCACCCCACTATAGTACCATCCACGTTCTACTGGAAAATAATTCATAAATATCTCAAATCAAATCATACCCCTCTTGTTTATGCTCCTATCTGGGGAAATAGACAAATATCTCTCGAAAACTGTCCAATCTACTGTCAATCCTGAAAAAATAGAGGCATACTTTTATTAAGAGACATACTTGAACCCCATACGTTAAGAATAAAACACTATTCTGATCTATGCACTCAATGGAATCTTCCCCATCAGAATTTTTGGAAAAATCTACAGCTTCGCACAGCATGCACTTATTATTTCTCACTTATTACGAATCAATAATCACATGATCAACACATCTCCAAATGGATAAAAACAACATGTAAATTGAATAGTGTCATCTATAAAGTTATTAGAGAATCACTACCGGACCAGTCCATTAGTGCAAAAAATAAATGGAGCAACTTATTACACTATAACATTACAAATGAGCAATGGCATAGGTGTTGGCTTTCTTGCCAGAAATCTTTTAATGATAAATGAAGCTCGCTCATTCAGACTAAAATTCTTCATTTAAGGTGTAGGACCCCAACTGTATTGCATAAAATGAGATTAACGGATAATGACAACTGCTGGCGATGTAACTTGCCTAATGGCAATTTACTTCATATTTTATGGGATTGTCCCTCCATACGAAAATTTTGGCATCAGATTCATATATTTGCAATGAAAGTGACTGGTCAACCCTTTGTATTAGATTCTAAACACTGTATACTTGGTATTTTTGACCCTCATCCCTATAATATTCCCAATCCTTCAACAGATGGTTAACCATACTTTTTCTTCTAGCTAACCGTAGTATACTTATGAATTGGAGATCTAATATAATCCCCACCTCCTCCTGACATTCTTAATCATTTATCTCAATATGCCTCCTGGATCGTATGACACATATTTCTTCGACTGACTCAACATATATAATAAATGTTGGCAGGAATATTTTAAATATTTGGATTCATCTAGCCAATCTGGCACTTAAAGTATGGATTGAAATACTTTATATAATATCTCTCTCTCCTTTTATTGATATCCCCCATTTCCTCAGATTGTGGTATCGCTTTTCTCTACTTACTTGATACTCTCTTCTCTTTGCTATTTCTTCCTCTTCTTGTTTTCTTAATCTTTTCTATATAAGCTTTAGTAGCACTCTAACGATATATACATTGTAGTACTGTACAACTACACTATTCATATCTCCTTTTACCTTATACTTCTTCTATTTTATTGTATATTATGTAGTGCTATGCCTTTTTTTCATTATAATATTGTAACTGTTCTAGTTTAGATAGTTAACCCATAATTATTATATTACCATTGAATAGTCTTTTTTTCCTCCTTTGTTAGATGTTATGCTACTTAGTTTATCATTTATATAACCTTATATAGTATTGTTATAGGATATACTTGTTTTTTACCTTTTAAATACTTCAATAAAAAGATCTACTGCAAAAAAAAAGTAATATTAATTTTAGGCAGCACACTAGCTCTTAAATTCTGGTAAATGGTTAGGTTTTCAGAGTGTTGAACTTACTTTTGAGGGAAGGCAAGGGACTAACAGCGTGAACCTTACTTCTTACGTAAGGTGATAGACTGACAGTACTATATTTACTGCTGTTGGATGGTGGGGGATTGGCAACACAGAACTTATTTTTTTAATTTTTTTGTATTTATTTAGATCTCTGATTACAAATACCTTTCAGCTTAGAGCTCTTTTACAAAGGTTCCACGTCAACAGCATAATACAACAGGTAAACAGAACAGAAAGTATGGCAAAACAGTATACATAGAGAAAAGAGATCAACAGGTTTACAGACTAAACAGGATATGGTAAAATAATTGTAAATAAGAAAAGAAAGCGATAGTTGACATTCACAGTGAATTAAAGAATAGAAAAGAGTAACGCTAAGCAGTTTCATGCACAGGAATGCATACAATAAATTGAAAATCAGCCAAAACAAGCTTTGTCAGTTGAAACTGATAGTTGTCATGAAACTGGTAAAATCATAAGGTAAGTTGAAATCAGCCAACAGATGTTGTCAGGACAGATGGAGGGCAGAATTAGGTAGAGGGGAGGAAAGGTTAAGGGGGTAGGGTAGTGGGGGGAGGGGATTTCTAGTGAAGGTCAAGATACTGGCAATGCTGAGCTTCTACTGGTGAAAAGTGAGGGACTAACAGCACTGAACTTGGCTCTGATGAATGCTCGAGTAGTGACAGTGACAGCATGAAATTTAGTTCTCATGGAAGGTGAGGGAATGACAGCACTGATCTAAGTTAGGGAGGAAGATGAGGAACTGAGCTCTGAATATACTTCTTGTGTAAGTTGCATGACTAACAATACTGAACCTATTTCTAGTAAAGGTGAAGGACTGACAGAACTGAAAACAAGCAGAAATGGAGGAACCTCTTCAAGCTTTACATAAAATTTAAAATGTTTCTAAAAGTGTCTTGTATTCAAACTTGGTCATTTGCATGCATTTGCTTATAAAGTATATGTAATAATAAAAGCAGGCTGTTCAAGTATGTGACTTTAGAATCTCTTATAGTGGTTATTTTGTTTCTTGTTCTTTACACATACAGTGTCATTGAATTCTTCACACCCATGTGTTTACAGGATGTTGTGCACAGAAGAACCAAGTTTGATTGACAATAAATCTGTCGACCACCTGCACAGCGATGGCACAATACCAACACAGGCATTGTGCCGCCCAAGCCCCCAGTGTTTTCTGTGGGGGGCTTTGCCCCCCTATACCCCCCCCCGGACTTTAGGATTCTCAACTCCATGTCGGAGTTGGTCCGGGGACAGGGCAGGACACTGAGGGAAAGCGAAACATGGAAACGGATCATTACAGCATCTGTCACTGTAGAGGTCATTTTCTGTGTTTCGCCATTGGGGTGTCAGGCAAAAGGGGGTCACCCATTGTGCACATGCTTGGTTAGGCTCTTTCCACCGAGTAACCTGTGCATGTGCGACCACTCTCGGCCCTATGTAGATTACACAGCCTACTTTCCTCCCCTGCAACTGCGAAGAACCAAGGGACCAAGCACCGAAGCGATCAATTTATTTGTTTATTTAATATATCTTTTGATATCATGCCCGATTCCCCACTTCTCCCTTAGTACTGCTGTCCCATTGTCCACCTTGAGGACCTGAATCACCAACATTACGGACCTCAGCCACCTGCTGCAATGCCTCCCAGGGCACCCTTTCTCGGTTGCAACTCCCGATGCCTGGAACAGCCAACAGTCTTTCAGCCATTTAACTAACTCCCTCAAGCTGTTTTCATGCTTTGCAGCTGCATACTTTTTAACTGTGATCACTACCTCCAGCGTGCCCTACCTATACTATGTCCACCTAACCAGAGTAGTGTTTACCACGTGGCTCTTCAGGGCCCACTAGCCCAGCCCAAGTAAACCTCTAATTAACTTCCTTATGGTCTATTACAATGATTTCCACAAACTGCATTCTAAATCCCTGATATAGTGTACTACCATTATACCCTTCCTATCATTAACATTGAGTTCCTGGCCCAGTGCTACCAGATCCTGCCTCCATCTCACAAAATGCTTCCCCCTGTATAGTAAGTAGCCACAAAACACAATCACCAACCTTTCTACCTTGCTTCCTCTTAACCAAATTAAATCCCTTCTACCTTACCTATGATCCTTTGTCCTCACAACTGCACAAAATCTGAAAATCACCAATCCATGTGCTGAGATTATATTTTGATGAATCACAGCAAAAGAAGGGGGATCTGTGTCCTGCTTCTGATCTTATACCCCCTCAGGACACCTATCTTGGCCCAATCCCTTAGCCAGTCCCTGCATCACCTTATCCCACTGTCATTTGACTCATACCTGATGTCATGGCCCCTAGCTGCTCTACCCCTTGCCCCTACCTGTCCTTCCCCTTCCTGTTTCTACTTTTCCTGCTCCCACTGCCTAGCCAGTCTACACCCTCCTAAGTCCATTTCCTGGGAATCCCCCTGACAATTCAAGTTGCCATTTAGTAGCAACCATATTTCCCAAAAGGATGTTATACCAATAGTATGAGATGCTTAGATAATACTTGGAATCATCAAGATACCCAGAATAAAAGCAAATTTAGGCCCATAGATTTTTTTGTTATAGCAAATATTTAATTATCGAGGTTATTACCCTAACATCCAGATTTCCTTTTGCGAAATAAATGATCCACTTTTTGGGTCTCTCCACCAAGGTATGGAAACTTAAACTATCTGCAGTTAGTTAATGCACTATCTGATTATCTCTAAATAGGAGCTGTCATCTACCTACGTGTGCAAATGATGATGCTACAGTGCAACAACAATCTCCGAGGTTAATTCAATACTCGAAGTTGATTACAACAGTCTTCTCCTGGTTCATCTGCAACCACCTGATCATTATTTCAGCCCAAACTAAGTCTATGATGTATAAATCTCAGACCTTTCTAACTCATTAAGTTAAATGACTTTTGAAATAATTCATTTTATTTGTAGTTCAACAGTACGCGACTACTAGGTGTTAGCCTGTGTATGTAACTGTTATGCATTCAATGTTACAAGTTGCACATAAATACAGAATCATAAAATGCAATAAAATAACATTACATACACTGTAAAAAAACACACAGATGGTATAAATAACATGTCAAGTACAAACACATGTGAACGGAGTCCATTAATGAACTGATGTTTTAAACTGAGTGTGAGTTGATATTAACTGCATATAAGGTGGAAGGCAGCTCCATACGATTGAGGCTGTATGCAGGAAAACAACATATAGGGAGGCAGTATAGTGCAGTGGTTTAAGACTCTGAGCTGCAAATCTGGAGACCTGGGTTTGAATCCAACAGCCCCACTTGCATACTCTGTGACCCTGAACAAGTCACTTAACTTCCCTGTGCTCCCCGGTCACAACTGTAAACAAGCTTTTAGCTTAGTGTGCCACTCTTGGTTAAACAATTAGAAAAAAAAAAGTACTTACCATCACTGACTAGCTGGGCTTGCCAATCCAACTACTGTATCTGGCTCATGGCAACAGATTGGGGACCCCACTGACCCCACCGGGGGAAAGCCCCGAGGGTACTGTCCAGTGCTAAGTCTTGCAAATGTCAGGGTGATGGGGCTGGGTAGTCCAGGCTGATGGGGGCCATCCAGAACATGGGTGGGGGAAGAAATACTCTGCTGCCCCTGGATTTTTTGTGCATGAAGCTGGGCAGTCTCATCTTCTCCTGCAGATAGCCTATCATATCCCACAATTTCTGCTGTATGACCTGCTTACCTGGGCAAGTGGCTCAAGTTGACTTGACTACCACTGGCTTTCTTTGTTGTACAACTGTGTGCAAGAAAAATCCCCTGAGTATCTCCTAGCCCACCTCACACAGTCAAGCAGTGCCTGCTCACTCCATTCAGTATCAGCACTTACCTTCTCAATTCCCAGAATGAAGCATCAATTGGTAAAAAAGCCTTTGCATTTGCAGCATCGGACACCTGAAACAAACTTCTTTTCTATCTGAGACATGCTTGTAGCTTGCAAATATATAAGACCAGTCTTTCCAGTCACTTCAGAGCTCCCTGTATGTGCGTTGCTCCGGACTCCCCCTCTCCCTGACCATGATCCTGTTGCATAACAATGCTCATGCTCTTTTTTTGTTGTCACCCCACCTTGTTAGTTTTCTTTGATTACTATTTGGATATAGTTCACTTTACAGTTTTTATTTTCCTTGTATATTTTGACCTGTAAGTAACTATCTCTGCTGGACTGTAGTCCACAAAATACACAACACTCACTTCAGAAAATTGGCTGTCATCCCTCACAGCTCCCCCTTGAAAAAGCTTGAAGAGAGGGAAATGCTAGTGGTATTTGCACTGTCACTTCGATTTTACAACACGTGTGCTCAAAAATAAAAGCTTTTTTGTACTGCAACTCCTTTTCTGAGCATGGACAGTCAATTTCTTATGGTGAGTGTTGTGCATTTTTGTGGACTACATGCAGATTGTTACAGAGGTGCCAGGTCTCCTGAATGGCCCTTTTCAACTGTTTCTGCCGGGCTATGGTAATATGTGGACTGCTGCGATCCTCCCTGGACCCCATGAAAATGAAATGATGCATCTTTTGGGGTTACCCAGGTTGGAGTGTTTTCAGATAAATAAAATAATCTTTAAATGGGACACTCAATGGGTTTACAGAGGAATATTCTAGTTCAGCAATGGGAATGTGTCCAACAATGCCCATTTTGAGGTCTTTCCTGCTTTTCTAGTTATACTTCTGAAGACTAGAATGTTTACAGCCATGTTAGGTCTTGGAAGCTGAATTAGCTGAATATAGTGATACCTTTCTGGCACCATTATTGGTACTGCATGTTCTGTAGTTGTTACAGTAACCACAATGTTTGGGCTTCACAGGATCCTTCCTTAGGTTTATCACCATGATCCTGTTATGATAATATTAAAAGATAGTTCACACCTGAAGACTTTCTGTGCAAACTTAACTATTTTCCCGGGCAGTGCATTCACCTCATCCAATCTGTAGACTCTATTTGGGCCTTTGTCTCAGATAAATTTACAAGAGTTTGTGGCCTCCATGTCCTCTTCTGAACAACAAGGATGGATGGTTAACAGCCTCCACTGATTTCAATGAAACTCAGCCTCTGTGACCAGAGAGACACTGCCTAGGCCAAGTTCAGGAGCCCCAGGGGATGCAACACATCTACTACATGTAATTCTGCATCAACTATGTAATCACTGCAACACGTCCAGTGGAGATGCACAGTCCCAGTAATATCTGATGATCTACAAGAGACATACCTCCATCTTCAGAAAGTTCTCTGATGGTATCAAGGAGCTACTCAGCAGCACCCACAGCACTATTAACTACATTCTGCCCCTCCCAGGTCAAGCCTTAGATGACCAAGCTGATACGAAACCACCACTTTACTAACCTCACCAAATGAGCCAACCTCTTATCCACCAAACCACATAATTTTTTTTGGCATAGAATAATTTTTATTCGATTATGTATAACCATACAAACCAGGTAAGATACATTTCCTTTATCAGAAAAAAAAGGAACATACCAGTAAGTACTTCCAGGTTATATGCAGAGTCAAAGAAAACCCTCTAAGTTCAAACTATGGCATACAAACTTTTACACATCCTACAATAATTCTTCCAGCAGACAATATGTACCTTAAACATTGCTGATTGGCAACTTGTGCCTGGGTAAGATCCCACTATTCCCATGATTTGCCTGAGAACCTGCCAGGAGGAGTAATAAAGAAAAAACAGAAAGTATACAGGAGGGATACCGTAATGAGGAGGATATGATCAGACATACTCTGTTATGTCAGCTCAGCACCAACTCTGGGAGAGGTCTGGGGAGGTCCAAGAACCAGGGGATGAGATGCCTTCTGGAGTTCCTATTTATTCATGAGTATCCCTCATACCGGGAGGGTTTACTGGAGGAGGGAGTGGAGCCTTAAATAGGGGGGAGTTAAGATATTCACCCCATTTCTGGAGGCATGCCGCCATTTGTCCCCTGTTCCCATAATTGAGCTTTTCAAAAGTGGCAAGCCTAACTAAAGCAGAGTACCATAGGGCAAGAGATGGGGGTAACGGTTGTCTCCAGAACCGAAGCAGGAGCCTCTTGGCCTTCAGCAGGACTGCAAGGAGCCATTTTTGGTGTGGTTTAGGCAAGTGATAAATAGAAGCCGGGTCCCCCAGTAGGAGTAATGGGTGAGAGATATTGATAGGTAATCCTAGCACTCCTGAGCAGTCCACGGCTACATCAGCCCAGAATAAATGTAGGACCGGGCATTCCCATAGCAAATGCAGGATGTTGGCTGGGTTGTGCCTACAATGCCAGCATTCTGCGTGGGGGAGGATACCCCAGGAGTGAAGGGCTGCTGGTGTATGATGCCATCGTAGAAGCAGTTTGAGTTGTATCAATTGGTTCTTGACATCCGCGTATGCAGAATGAGCCAAGTGTAAACATCTAGTCCAAGTTTCGGCAGTAATGGGGACCTTGAGATCTGAACTCCAAGCGGACCTGCATGATTCTGTGTTGTCCGGTTGTGCCTCATGCCTTGTCCTATAAAAGCACCCTGCCAGGCCTTGTGAGGTGGGTTTTAAATACAGGGTGGTCAACCACTGCCATTTAGGGTCAGATTCATACTTCTTGCTAAGAGTCTGGACCGCAGTGTGTATCTGCAGGAATTTCCAGAATTCATGAACTTGCAAGAAGTACTGGATTTTCAGTTGTTCGAATGACATCATATTATTGGAGTTGGCCAAATACAAGTTTGAATGTTGAGTATCCCCTTGGCCTCCCAACTGGTCCAATGAAGTGGTTTATTGTCAACCAGAAGGAGCTGATTGTGCCAAAGGGTCATGTACCGAAATGGAATAGAGCTTACTGCTTTGGTGGTATGAGAGGCTGCTCTGAGTTTGAACCATGCCCTTCTGGTCTAGATCATGACCGGCGTGAGTTTGTTATAGTCTATAGGGGTCTGTATGAGCAGTGAGCTTAGGGGAGCCCGCTGTAGCAGCTGGGCCTCCAGATGTATCCACTGTACCAACTCTGGGGAGGGAGAGACAAACCACCGGGTGGCCTGTGCCGATAGATAGGCCCAATGGTACCCCTGTAGCCATGGGAGGCCTAAGCCTCCTTTAGTCCAGTGGGCCCTCAATTTACTGCGGCTCCAACTTGGAGCTCTGCCCTCCCAGAGAAAAAAAGGATATCAAGTTATCCAAAGGCCAGAATATTTTATTGGAAAGGGGGATAGGGAGATTATTGAGGAGATAAGCTATCTTGGGTAGTAATAGCATACGGATAGCAGCTACCTTGCCTGGAAGGGAGAGGTTAAGTCGGAGCCACCTACTGACCTCTGTGGTTAATGATTGTATCAGGGGGCCAAAGTTCTCTTGTGGGATAAGGCACCAGTTAAATGGGATTTTTGTGCCCAGGTATGAGAAGCTGTTTGGGGCCCATGTTAAGTCTAGACCTTGCATACACAAATTCGTGCAGGCCGCATTGAGAGGGGTAACACTGGTTTTCTTTAGATTAATATGAAGGCCAGATAACTGAGCAAATACCTTCAGAATTCATAGAACGTTAGGGAGTGAGTCTTTAGGTTGCGCCAATGTGAGATGTAGATCATCGGCGTAAAGGGCAGACAGGAAGGTATGCTGGCCCACCTAAATGCCCTTGATATCTTCAGCGGCTGGCAGCTTCCATGTAAGCTGGTCCAGAGCCAACAGAAAAAGTAGAGGGATAGGGGGGCATCCTTGTCTAGTGCCCTGTTGCAGAGTGAAGGGGGGAGATATGTCCTTATTTGTTAGAATTTTTGCAAGAGGGGCGTTGTATAACACCTGTATCCACTGTCTGAAATACGGACCAAACACATAGAGCCGGAGTGTTTCATAAAGATAGGGCCATTCTACGGAGTCAAATGCTTTGGAAAAATCCACCACCATGGCCGCCATTGAGTTTTTGGATTGCACTGCAATCCACTTTAAATCCAGGACCATCCTGATGTTGTCCACTACACCTCTGCCTTTAATAAACCCGACTTGAGATGGATGGATAAGAGAGGGTATAATATCCATCAGCCAGATGGCAAGCATTTTAGCTGCTATTTTGCAATCTACCGGTATGAGAGAGATTGGGTGAAAGTTAGCACAATTCTGAGGGTCGTCAGATTTTTTTGGAAGCAGGGTAATTAATGATTTTTGCATTGAAGGGGGGAGGATACCGCCTCGTGGGCTTCTTGCAGGGTTGAGAGGAGAGGGGGTGCTAATCTGAGCACTGATGGTTTGGTAAAGTTCAGCAGTCATGCCATCCGGACCTGGTGTTTTACCCTTGGCCAGCTGGCCAAGGGGGGGGGGTCAAAAGCTCTGCTTCTGAGAAGGGCCTAAGTCCTGTTTCACTACATCGGGTAGCTGGGGGATGTTGACATCAGCACATAACTTAAGTAGTTCCTGCTGTAGTTGGTGAGGTTCCCAAGTGTTTTGTGATTCATATAATCTCTGATAGAAGTGCTGCATGCACTCATTAATTTGCTTTGGGCCCATGACGACCTGGCCATTTGGGTCCTTGAGGGCATGTATCCTAGAAGCAGCTTGCTGTTTCCTCAATTAAAATGCCAGGAGCTTCCCCTCCATTACCCCCTTCCCAGTATCCGTGCTTGGACCTGAGTAAGGCCCACTCTGCTTTATGCTGTAATCTAGTGTTAATATGATATCTGAGCCCAACTATCTCCTGCAAGAGTAATGAGTCAGGTGTTTGGGCATTAGAGGTCCTAAATCTGAGTTCCAAAGTGGACAGTTTGGTTTGTAAGTCATTTAATTCAGACCTCCTTTGTCTATTCTGGTGAGCTGAGTAAGCAATGATCTGCCCCCGCAAAACCACCTTAAAGGCCTCCCAAACTGTAGCCATAAAGGTGTCCGAGGCCTGGTTCAGAGAAAAATAATCCCTGGCCGTCTCTCGCACCATGGTCTGGAACTGCGGGTCCTAAAGAAGGAGGGGGTTACATCTCCATCTAGTACCCGATCTACCTTGGCCTGGGGGAATGTACAGGCAGGATACTGGGGCATGGTCTGAGACCACTATATTGTACACCTTGGTGCATGTGATAGCCAAGACCACAGGAGCGTTAGCCAGCCAGAAGTCAATCCTGCTGCTAGAGGAGTGGGTGGTGGAAAAGAAGGAGTAGTCCCACCCCATGGGATGGTCTCTGCACCATACATTGGTCATGCCCCACTCTTCCATCACTCCTTGCAGGGCCGAGACAGATTTGGGGTGGGTTTGTGGAGTTGGTGACGACTTATCAAGGAGGATGTCTAAAGCGAGGTTAAAATCCCCACCAGTGTAATAGGGATCTGTGGATATGGTGAAGCCAGAGCTTCTACGGCCTTATTGAGGTCAAGTAGCATCTCTGGGTTATCTGTGTTCGGGTCATAAATAGTCATTAATATTACATGGCCCCCAGGATATGCAAAGTGTACCACCAGCCAGCGGCCTAGGGCATCCGAAACTAATTGTTCCTGTGCCCAGTTGCATGATTTCCTAAGTAAAATGGCTACCCCTTTGGATTTGGTTGATGCTGAGCTCGCAATAACAGTACCGACCCAAGCTTTCCTGAGCCACTGTACAGTTCTTGGAGTAAGGTGGGTCTCTTGGATTAGGGCAATATCTGCCTGCAAGGAGTGTAAGTGTCTGAGGACCATGGATCGTTTAACTGGGTGGTTTAGGCCCTTCACATTCCAAGATATGAGTTTAGTACCTACAGTAGCAGACTGCATCTTGGTTCCAGCCATGTAGAATTGTACAGGTACTTACCACCCAGGTCCAGAGGAGAGAGAGAAACAGGAGTGAAAGGATTGCTTGTTGCCTATTAGGTATAGAAGAAACAAACCAGGAGAGAGGGATACTCCAATCACTTAATGTAGGTGTGAATGTATACCTGGCACGAGGGAAAAGAGGAAAAAAAAGAAAAAAAAAAACAGTCAAAGTCAAAAAAAACCAAAGTACTTACGTCAGGATACACTTAGTTAAGCAGAATTCAATACTAGTTCCCCCAGTATAAGGGTCTTATTCTAACTATCTCAGAACAAATATATAACAGTAAATGGATAATTTCACAAAAAACTAAAAGTGAATAGGTGTAAGCGCAAGGTGCAACCCTCCTCTGTTATGAGGAGGAGCACTAAGCTACACTGACCCTTCACCCTATTGGGGGGTGAATGAGAGCACGAGAAGACCAACAAACAACGTTAACCTCTAAACTCGGTCTCCGGCTCCACGGATATATGAGAGGTACGAGAACAGTGCCCATAAGTAGGGAAAAAGGGGAAGAAAAGGGGAAGGGGGATCAGATGATGCCTGGTGGAATAAAGCATCAAAAAGTGTGACTGAGACATGCTGTCTGGGCTGCCCTGTTCGGCCCTGATACTGTTACATCGTACCAAGCCTACGATGGGCTTCCCAGCATTTGGTTACCCCGGCAGCGAGTGTCAAGAATATCCAGCTACTAGCCAGAGTTGAGTGTGGGGGGAAGGCGATATATGAGTCATAGACTAGGTGCTTACGGGTTGGGTATTTAGGCACCCCAGTTACTCCCTCCTTATGCAAACTATCTGTAGCCCACCTAGAGAATCCGATACTAGGGTACCCCGTCAATCAGGGGCTCCCTGTAACCTAAGACCCCGGTGTTAAGTACCCAGTTATGGGGGGGGGTAGGCAATGGAGAAAACTTTTTACAGGCTAGAAGTAATCAGTCATTGGGGGCTAGCGCCCTTGTTGTAGCAGAGTTCATTGCAGCTGTGGACAGGTCTTGAGATGCTGCCTGCACAAAGGTTAGCCGACCTGGTTTCACTGATACAATAGGAAAGTCCTGACAGCTCACTAGGTCGGGAGGAAGGTCTGCCGAAGATGAAGATTCTGCCACTTCCATCAGAAGCTCGTCCAGAATATCTTGTGAGTCCAAATGTTCCTGTGCAGGATAGTCGTCCCTGGTCTGTTTAGCAGGTGGTGCCATCCCTGGGCCTTTCGCGGGGGATCCTAGTTCACTCAGCGATCATTGACGTATTTGAGCAGATTGATTGGGACCCCGCCGAGATAGAGGTGGTGGGAGCTTTTCCTCTTGCCCGACCGATGGACCTTTGGTGTTAGTGTCTGCTCCTGGTGATTTGCAGTGGGCCAAGAACCTGGAGGAGCCACTTGGGGAGAGAGCAGTCCATTGCACTTTTTGGTCCTCCCAATACCCTTCCTTGGGAGCATGGTTCCTCCTACCCTTGGTGTGAGGGTCCGGTGCCCAAAGCCTCTTGGGAGATGTAGTGTGCAAGGGTATTTTGGGCCAGTATCTAGAGGCCCAGCTTTCCACTTCTCAAGGAGTCTCTGCTACAATTTCTCTACCTTCTCTGGATACATACAGGTATGATAGATTCCTGAACCCGTATTTAAAGCCGTGAGCAGCTAGAACTTTTTTAAGAGGTAGGAAACTCTTCCTACAGGCAGCAACCTCTGTGGAGAAGTCTCAAAAAAAGGATATTTTTTTCCCGTGCCACACTACTTTGCCTTTATCTCTTGCAGTACTAAGGATTCTTTCTTTCATTGAGTATCACAGTAAATAGGCAATAAGGGGTCTGGGAGGGCTGTAACCAGGCCTTGGACCCCCTGGGATACAATGCGCCCTTTCCACCTCAACTGGGTCATGCCACCTATCCCCTAGCATTTTAGGAATTTCTTTGTTAAGGAATCTCTCTGTATTTCTCCCCTCAACACCTTCTGGGATTCCTAGAATCCTGATCTTATTTCATTGCCCATGGTTCTCTTGATCCTCCATTCATTTCCACAATACTGCCAGCTTGTCGTCTTGTTCCCTCAGACATTGTAAGATTTTCTCCGGCCCAGCCTCCAGATCTTCTGTCCGTTGATCTGTAACATTTAGCTTATCATGCAGTATTTTAACTTCTGCAACAGTGCCCGACAAGGTGAAGGAAATCATATCCACCCTTGTGAGCAGGGTTTCAAGCATGGCTGTGATGCTTTGTAAGGAAGTACCCACATCCACTGAGGGAGTAGAGCTGTCTGTGGAAGCAACATCTTGATTTTGCATAGCGAGGATATAGGAGGCCAGCCTTAGTACGTGGTAGGTATGCTCTCCAGTTATGATGCGGTAGTGCATGCGATGTTGTACTCAGGGAGACCGGTGCACGTAATTCCGAGTAACCGAGCTGAGATTCCCGTTGCCACAGGGGCCTCATCGGGAGGGTCTGTACGTGAAGACGGCACTGCCAGGCCTCCAATGTGGGTCGCATAGGGCCGACACTACACGTAGATATGCCGGATCGCAGGACGCAATAAAACCCCACACCAGATGGAGGACCCAATCTATGGCATCATCTGTGAGTTTTTAAGGGGAGTTCGGAGCACTGGATGACCACGGTAGCGAGCAGGTTGTGATAGCCGGAGACGGAGCTAGTGGTTTAGGCAGCCATTCTCATTGGCAGTCAAGCCACACCCCCCCCACCAAAGCACATAATGAAGGCTGCCTTTCACACCCACCCCCACCCTCTTGTAACATCTGAGGATGCACTTATGCCTCTTATACTCTGCAGAAGATAAGGCCCTCCACAGCATCCAATCCTATATAAGGCTGGGGCCAAACAATATTTTACAGAAAGTCTCTTTGTTGACTTGCTGTTCCAGTCATTACCACACCCATTACTACCCTATTTTTATTTTAACTTACCTTTTCTGCTAACTCTACTAGTTGCCTCCAGGATGCCTACCTTTGGTAGCTCCCATTGGCCTTACAAGTCTTGTATTCCATACTTCAGAAAAGAACTGACTGGATAGTATACCCTGAGGGTAGCACTCTACAGTGGGCCATGGGAACCCTGATTCCACATGAACTCTCTGGGGTTTTTTGTCATTGAGGGGGGAGGAGCCAGTTCAGGCATTAGATCTGGTGACATGGGGTCAATTGGCTGCATTCTCCACCAATTGAGATTATATTTTTCCCACTTTGAATCCCACCATCCTTTCAACACTGGACCTATTGTGGCCATGCCTGGCCTGGAGGAGGGGTCAGATGATTATCTTGTCACCCGTGACATCCAACCCCACTCCATCTCCTCACAGGAGGAGCAAAAACCTGCATCAAGAAGGCTGACACCCCATCCCCAGAACTGGTGAACACTGCCTTCACAGCATCCTCCAGGCTCTATGAGCCATATACAGTGGAGCAGACTTACATAGCACACCAGGATCACACATATGGGAGTACCAGTGTGCCACCAGTGCCACTGGGCTGGATAAGCACTACCCTCTTTAACTTTTCCCATGCCCTAGCCTGCCCACCAGCACTAAAGTCAGTCTTGCAAAACAGTGAAGATAGATAGGATGTCAACAACTGCAAGCCTATTTCCTTTTTTGAACTTGTATATTTTATTCAAAATAACTGCATAGGTTACAACATACAACAGTACTGTTCATTCCAGTCAAGACCAGTGACATCACAAGTAAATTTTCAATAACCAGTAGTTGTATAAGAGTCTTAAGAGGCCTTTGGGTATTTTGTAGTTAGACATGTAACCAGTCTCTCTCTTTTTTGTATATTATAGATGATGCCTCTGATACCTTGTGTCCAGCAGTATTGTGCCATTCCTCAATCACCAAGGAATTGTCCAAGTATCAAAACTGCCAGGTAACTATTTGTAAAGATTCCTTGTATGATGTGGCAAACCTGTATTATCATCTACTGTATAACTGTGTCTCTGAGCTATGTTGCAAATTAACAAACCATAACAGTAAACAAAACTGATGTGCTCTTTACCTATCAAACTTCACATTTCTATGGTTTCCAATAAGTCAGATAAAAAAGAAAATATACCTACATGAAAAAACAGCTGAGTGGCTCAACTGTTGCTCTAATACTGTAAGAGTGTTCTTCTCTTTTCTGAATGAAACAAGCATTTGTCAATGCCAAATGTTTGCTTGCTGGCATTGGCAGTGGTAGTGTAGAAGTTACAGAGCTGCGTAATAGGAATGGCAGTGAAGTATTGAACTGAAGCCAACCCCACTACCACCCTGCAGTGAGTGACAGGCATTGGGGTGTGGCTTTGGGTCGTCAGGCATAACGGCCACGCCATTTCACCACACCCCACCCTGCAGACACTGACAAGTGTCACGGTGTGCCTTGGGGTCTTTGGCCCTTATGTGCACCCCATTCCATCAGGAAATACGGTGAGATGGGTGCTGTATAGAAGAATGGGGTAAAGTTTGGGGCCAAAGAGTCCAAGGCATACCTCGATGCCTCTCACTGGCTGCAGGGTGTGGAATGGTATGAGCATTGCAGGCAAGAATCCCAAGTCACATCTCTGATGCCTGTCATTCTCTACGGGGTTGGGCGTTATGGTTGGAAACCATAGTACCTCAGGTATTCGTTGGTATTTTCACTCCAAATTTTCAACATGTTTTTTTGTGACCCCACCTCATGAACAGTGGCAATATCAGTTTGTTAGCGGAAAGCTGCTTATGCACAGCGACTACGGCATTTAACACCACAGGTGCAAACACATTCCGAACAGGATGTAAAAAATGACAGTTGTACTGTTCATGGGGAGGTGTAAAAAATGGCAATGTTACAGATCTGTGGTAAAAATATTAAAAAAACTGGTGAAGTCACGAGTGTGCATAGAAACTGTGCAACGCACACCCGTAATGTAATTAGTTTGGGGATTTTTTACAGCAGATTGTCAACAGAGGCATTTTGGGACCTCCGATCATGAACAGTGTCACTGTGATTTTCTTTATCTGTGCCGAACAATGATTTCCCACAGCGACCACGCATCTCTGCACTGAAAGTGTGAAAACACACTTCAGCCATGTTGTGAAAAATGACAGCTGTACTGTTCATGAGAAGTGTGAAAAATGCCACTGGTGAAAATCTGGACTGAAAATATTACAAAGTCATGAACTTACGAGGGTTCGTGGAAACTGCGCAATGCTCACTCGTAACACAGTCATTTTATGGACTTTTGTCACCAAATTTTCAACATAGACATTTTAAGACCTCTGCTCGTGAACAGTGTAACTGTGATTTTCTTAATCTGTCCCAAACATTGCTTTCGCACACTGACTACACCATTGTGCACTACATATGCCAAAACACATTTTGGACGACATGTGAAAAATGGTAGCTGTACTGTACATAAGGAAGTGTAATAAAATGGCAATGTTGAAAATCTGGATTGGAAATATTGAAAATTTGCTCACTTACGAGCTTGCGTAGGAACTGCACAATGCACGCTCATAAAGCAGTCATTTTTAGGGATTTTTTCACCAAATTTTCAACATAGCCATTTTAAGACCTCTGCTCATGAACAGTGTCACTGTGATTTTCTTAATGTGTCCCATACATTGATTTCGCACACCAACTGCGCCATTGTGCGCTACATGGGTGGAAACACATTTTGAGCAAAATGTGAAAAATGACAGCTGCACTACTCATAAGGAGGTGTGGTAAAATGGCAATGTTGAAAATCTGGAGTGAAAATATTGAAAATTCGCGAACTTACGAGCGTGCGTAGGAACTGCACAATGCATGCTCATAAAACAGTCATTTTTAGGAATTTTTTCACCAAATTTTCAACATAGCCATTTTAAGACCTCTGCTCATGAATGGTGTCACTGTGATTTTCTTAATGTGTCCCATACATTGATTTCGCACACTGACTGTGCCATTGTGCACTACATGGGCGGAAGCACATTTTGGGTGAGATGTGAAAAATGACAGCTACACTACTCATAAGAAGGTGTGGTAAAATGGCAATGTTGAAAATCTGGAGTGAAAATATTGAAAATTCGCGAACTTACGAGCCTGCATAGGAACTGCGCAATGCACGTTCGTAAAACAGTCATTTTTAGGAATTTTTCAACCAAATTTTCAAAATAGGCTTCTTGAGAGCCCACCTTATGAATGCTGGCAGTGTCATTTCATTAATCAGGCCCAAAAGGTGATTTCACACAGTGACTGCGAAATCACCCTTCGGGCCCGAATAACGCCACGACAGTGACATCATTCATGAGAAGGGTCCCAAAACCCCATGTTGAAAATTTGGTGCAAAATTCCAAAAATGCCTGAGATATGCAACAAAGTTGAAAAACCCTATCTATCCCATTATACAGCTTACCGGCATTTCCTCAGTTTGCGGTTGGCTTTGAAGAGTGCAGATGTGTTCGGTCCACGAAGATTGTCGCCGAGCTCTGGAGGTAAAGTATGGGGTGGGGGTGTGGGAAGGCAGGAGTGCGCAGTGGGTGGGTGCAAGTTGTGGGGGGCCAGGAGACTGCTTGGGACTGTTTTAATTTAGTTTTTTAAATTGACGCGCTGGACGCTTGCCACGCTTGGGTGGGCTCCAGCGTGGCACAAGGATGGCTGGTTGGGGGCGGGAGCTGACGGGATTGGGCACCCTGTCGGCCATAGCATCAGTTGCCATGCTGGGGTGGGATCCCAGCGTGGCACCCAGTACTCGGGGAGGACAGTGGAGCGGACGGGGTTGGGCACCCCTGTTGGCTATACCATGACTTGCCACTCTGGGGTGGGCCACCCAGCATGGCATGTGGAAGGCTTTTGGGAGCACAGCACAGCCGACGGGGATTGGGCACCTCGCCGCTAGTACAGTGTGTGCGTAGGGCAGCAGTAGCGTGCATGTGTTTGTGTGTGTGTGTGTGTGTGTGTGTGTGTGTGTGTGGGGAGCTGCGCATGAGCAGGCGATATCTGATCGCTGCTCACTGAAGCATAGCTCCCCCTTTCAACTGTACACCACTGCATTTTGGAGCTGTCATAGACAGCTCCAGCATGCATTGGCGGACTGGGGTCATGCCTGCCAACACACTGACTGAATTGGAAGAGGGGGTGACACACCTCCGAAAACTCGGATGATGGCACTATGTTTCTTGCACATGTGTGCAAGCAAACATAAAAAGGGAAGCCATCTGGATGTAAACTTCTCTTGTTTTACTCTCAATAAGGCTGTGATCGCCTACATACCCTGACTCCTTAAAACACTGTTAAGCCAGTGCCATTCTGAGGGCTGAGAATCCATCAGCCAAAGCTGTGTTATAGCCTTCCCTGTGGCTGCTATTAATATCAAATGTAAATATTTTTTATAAGATGCTCAGGCTTCTCTGGGTGGCAACCCTAAAATTAAGTTTTCAAATGTAAGGCCCAAGGGAATATTCAACATGTTTTTTTATGACATTTCCTACATTGGACCAGAATATCCTGATTGCTGGACAGTCCCATAATATGTGGTATTGTGTACATTGACAGTCACATCCCCTCCAGCACTGTTCAGTAACATTGGTGCCAAAATGTTTAGAAACTACTGGAGTGATAAAGAACCTGGCTGCTATCTTCCACCTGAATTCTCTCCAGGATAAGGAGGCTGTGGTCTATGTATCCCATGCCAAATTTTCTTCCAGTCCTCCTGTGTCAGTTGAATATTTGCCTCCATTGCCCATTTAGTTTGGATTTGTTCTATGGCTAATTTACCTCCATCCTCTAAAATAATAGGACATGCCATGAGACAAAGCCCTTCTAGTCTGGTAGCTGTGCCTTGGTCAAAATGAAACATACCCCAGAAGGTGGTTCTATTTCAAGGTTTGCAATTCCTGGGCCTTTAAGTATAAAATCTCTACAATGCAAATATTTGTGAACATCTCTCTCTGGTGTAGCCCAAATTATTGCTGGAGGAGTTGAAACCTTTTAAGTTGACTATCTTCTGAAAAGAACTAGAACATATGTTAATATTTTTCTGTTCCAAACCTGAAACCTAGTATCCCATCTAATTGGAAGGAACCTGGCAGTCATTGTATCTGTATTTTTTATTGAGTTGGGTGCATCACCACCCTAACACAACCACCACCATTTTTTGACTTGAATCCAGGTTTGCATGCTGTTTTTACCCAATTGTTGCTTGTGATCCCTAGCCCTTGTTTGCAAGTCTATTTCTATCCTTACTGTAGACTCAAACTTCTGAAGAGATATGTTAATGTTCAAATGTCAGACCACCTTCTCAAAAACCAATCCTCATTCCTATCCAGTCATGGCTTCTGTACCAAGTATTTCATAGCCATAGCACTCCTCAAGATAACAAACAATGTTTACAAAGTTGCAGAGAATGGTCACGTCACTTTAGCATCCTGCATTTACCTGACTCTTTTTGACCTGGTTAATCACCAGTACCATAAAAGGAAGCTGAAAGGGCTGGGATAAGAACACTTTATGATAGTGTGGCTCATGAATTACCTCGAGGGATGGATACAGAAATTTGCTAATGGCATTGTTGTATCCAAGCTTGAGCCCCTAAAGCAGGTCATGCCTCAGTGAGCTATCTTAGGCATTCTATGTTTTCCTCAGTCTTTATCAACAACCTTCCTACCCAATGTGTCCAAAACTTGGTACACGTGTACCTTGATGGCACAGTTCTCTATTGTAGTGGGCCTACACTGAGGTGTGTGGAGAATCAGCTCCTGATTAACTTTATAGCAGTAGAAACCTGATTGAATGAGATTCTCATCCTTCTCAGTGCAGGAAAAACCAAGTACCCTCTGCAAAACAGAAAACTGGATCCCTCCTTTTTCATCCACATCAAAGAAAACCATGATCTCAGGCAAGTCATGTCCTGCAAGTGCTATACCTGGGGTGTGGCTGGACTTCATCTTGTGCACCAGAAGCATGCAGATCATACCATTGTTTAACTGGGTTCCAGGCTAAGACCCCTCCAATTGGCCTATGCTCTCACATCAGAGTACAGGAAAGGAGACAATAGCTGCACCATCTCCTGAACTAATGAAATTTGGTGTATTGTTCTGCCTAAAAAGTCAAACTAGTCAGGTACAGCTGGGCTTCAATGCTAAAAAATGCAAGGTGATGGACACTGGGAAAAGGAACCTAAGAGCGCAGTATGAAATGGAGCATGATACTGCAAAGCACTACAGAAGAAAAGGGCCACAGGGTCATGATATCGGAGAGCCTGAAAAGAACAGCACACTGCAGCAGACCTAGGGTTAGGTAAACAGGATGCTGAGATGCATTGGGATGAGAATAAACAGCAGGAAGCCCAGAAGTGATCCTCCCATTGTACAGGGCATTGGTGTGACCATCTATGGAACAGTGCACAAGGTACTGGAGTCCACACCTGAGGAAAGACTGTGCCAAGGTGGAAGCAATATAGTGCAGGGCACCCAAGATGGTCCAAGGACTAAGAAGCAAGACATACAAGTAAATCAATCTGCCAGAGGAAGTTGTACAGGACAAATCAGTGCAGCTTCAAACAGGGATAGGACTGGCCTATGGGATTAGTTAGAAAAGGGGTAGCAGAAACAAAGGTGGGATGGCCACTAAGGCCAATGCAGAGAAGTCAGGTAGGGTGGGCAGACTGGATGGGCCTATGGTCCTTTTTCTGCCATCATCATAGGATAGATGTCCTGCCAGTTAGGAACATCTACTGCACTGTCCTCCACAAACCACATAACCTTCCCAGTTTCCAAAGGCTACTGCTTAAGCAGCTCAAAATTCCATGTAGATGCCCACTCACCTGAGCCCCCTTCTTATCCACACCCTTAACATTAATTAGTTTGTATGGAATGCTAGCGTCTACTTTGCTTTGACCTCTCTGTAGCCCCTGTGTGCACAAAGACCAACATTTACTGCCTATAGCTATACTCCCCATATCTGATACATGAGTAAAGAATATCCCCAAATAAGATAGAATAGTTACTTACTGTAACAGTAGCTCTTCAAGAGAATCTCCTCCTTTGAGCCATATCATGGAACTGTAAGTCACTGCCATCAAGACCACCTAGAAACTTTTTTCTAGCTGGAGCCACCCACATTGTGTAGGCAGCAACAATGCACATCAACGTGGACAGCCCTAGTTGACAAAAAGTTTCAGAGGTGGTTTTGACACCAGTGGCTTACAGTTCCATGATATTGTTATGAAAATGGTAATCCACTTACCCTACGAGGCCCTTCCCTCCCACTGAGTTAGTCAGTTATCCCCTATAGTGACTTAGCTGCAAATGAAGGAGTTGCTATGGTAACTAAGGGTCCAGTCACTATTGTGATGTTATATAGCAACATCTGAAGCTAGGCTGGTGGGGTCATTTTATGTCAGCTGAAGCTAGGCCTTGCCAAATAAGGATCCAATCTTTCAGCTGGGGATTTGTTTAACCATAAGTAACAATGTCATGTGCAATTATCCTGAGCAGCATAAAAGCAGGGTCCATTTCAGTTGGTTGCCCAGTCCAGGCTGACAGCCAAGCAGCCCATGTTGCAGCCTGCCTGGGGTTCTGCCTTCAACAACCAGCTCCAGCTGCCTACAGCTTTAGCCACCTGCAGCTCCAGCCATCCTCAGAAACAGTTCAAGATGTGATCAGCTAGCCAGCCAAACAACACCTTCAGCCCGCTATCTTACTGCTTCTCATAAAAGTCAGTTTTTATAGTTCCAGTATCTGCTGCCAGACTCCAATGCTCACAGTGGTACAACAAGCCTATTTACAACAATATATAACATGGGTGGGCCCATCATGCCTCAGTTCCTCACTGGATACATGCTAGGAGGATCATCACACTGGCAGATACTAAGCCAATTGAGACCTAACCAGATACACAGGAAAGTATATGGAAACCTTATTAATATAATGCTGAAGAGATATAGGTGATGTCATAGCCTACACAGTAGCTTAGAGGAGAAGCTCCCAACCCATCCAAAGTTAAACATCACCTTCCACAAATTAAACTACTCCAAAAAAGGTACAAATGACAGCAGAACAGGAGGGGGAAGACAAGTGGACCTGGTTCTGGTCCCCAAAATCTAAACAATATTGAAATGGTGAGAGATTGAACATGGACAATAAAGGCAGGAGCTGCAGCTTGTTCCAGACTATTTCTAAAAGCCTGAATACTGATACTGACTACGAGGGAGAAAAATTAACAAGAAACCAAATTGAAGTCAGTTTGAGAGAATAAAGCCTCCTGCTGTTAAAATCAACAAGAATTCTGACTCCTAAATGACAGATTGGGCAGTATAGCATGATGGATTAAAGAGGTGTAAGAAACAATGGTGCTGGTGGAAGATGGCACCATACAGTTAGGGAATGCAGTAACTACACTCTTATACTGACCTTGAAGTGATGTCTAAGATGAACAATTTACATTTATCTAGACTGCCAGAAGACTCAGAAGTAGGACCTATGTGGGGGTGTGGCTTGGCTCCCGATGTGATGGCCGCCTGATGTAAGCGCTCCATTTCCCGGGGTCATTAACAGAGCAATAGTTCCGTGTTTTCACTTGTATCATAATATCTAGCAGCTAAGAAATCAATCGGAAAGGTTTGGCTATTAGGATATCGGGTTATAACGAGACACTTTGGCTCACACGACGGATCATGGTGATACAGCTGAGGCAACTGGCCATGTCGAAATGCAGTGGGCCGGGGAAAGCCGCGGGCCCAAGTGCGCAGCAGACCCAGGAGATGTTCACCGCACTTTTAAAGCAAATGGCTGAAGTGACACTGGCAACGAACAATACTACAGCAGCAAATTAACAGGCTGGACTCCCGACTTGACATAACAGAGCATAAAATTAAAGAAAACACTGACGCACGGGAAGTCATCTCTGCCATAATGAGGGCTCAAGAGAGATCAATCCAGGCATTGCAGGCTAAGGTTGATGATCTAGAAAATCATAGTAGGCATAATAACCTGCGTTTGCTAGGGTTTCCGGAGGGTGCAGAACAAGGTAACCCTGTTGATTTTCTTTACGATACCCTCCCTGACCTGCTAAAGCATAATCTTCCTCCTGGCTTCACGATTGAGCGAGTGCACAGAACTCTCGCCCCTACACCGAAACTCAGTGACAGGTCGAGACCGCTCATGGCACGAATAATAAACTTTGCCGACAAGGAATGGGTTACATCTCGTGCTCGGGAGCTTGGTGCTCTTCATTGGCGGGAGCATAAAATAATGATTTTTCAGGACTACTCTCGGGACCTGGCAGCTCGACGGAAGGAATACTCTGAGGCCAGACGTATCATGCATGAAAGGGGCATCAAATTCTCACTTCGATATCCTGCGATTATGTGGATTGAAGAGAACGGTACATTTCTCTTGTTCACTACCCCGAGTAGTCAGTCTGAACATTTAAAAAGCAAGCGGTATGGAGCTGTCAGTATGGACAATGTATCCATGGATTCTACTCTACCGGGGAAGAGTCACAGTAATAATGTATCGCTAGATGGCGCCTGCATATCCTCATCTTGCCCAAATGGGTTCCAGTTTCAAGACCAGAGTACTCCCCTCCCAGCACGTACACGGAAACGTCAACAGAACGAGAATCACCCTAAGACAATTTACCCTATCAATCATGCAGGGAATGTTTCTGATCTATCGCTAAGCTCAAAGGCTTCTATGGTGGATTCTGACTCTCAATTCCTTTCCCCTAACAGATTTGCACCACTTGCCCCCGTCTCACAGGATGAATTTACTGAATACTCCAAAGAGGAAATGCTGCAAGAGGCTTCAAAGGCTGAATACCCTGTCGGTGATTTTGTGTCAGCTGTACCCACACCTAAGGATTCTACTCAGGAACTACCTATGAACAACTGTGGTGAAAACAGCTTAGATCAATGTGCACACCAGCCTGAACTCAGTATTGAAAGTTTGCCCTCCTTGGATGCACAGAACCACTATTAGATAAGTGCCTATTTTCACTCTGTATTGTTAAGAGGAGAGGTTGTGAAGTGGGTGGGAGAAACTAAAGGTCTGTGCAGCCCGTTTGCAAGGCATTCCTTGTGGACTAACTGGTCCTCTTAGGTCTTTATGACACCAGAGGGTGTCTTACAGAGCTGGTTTAAACTTTGATGGTCCTGGTATGGCCCTTATAGTAATAAATACTGGGAGTCCTTGGTCCCATGGAGGACTTGTGATGGGGGAAACTCCTATGCCCAGCGAATCTTTATGGCTGCACTAGAATAATGCCAAGGTTGGAACAGAGAATTCTCCCTCCTCCCCCCCTGAACACCGCAACTATGTAAGGGGTCAACACGCTATTCGGTATGCCTGCCCGTTAGCTGTTAGAGAAATCGGACATGGGGCTATGTTAAAGTACTAGATCCCTGAAAAATGGGTTGCTCTCAGGGGCGATAAAGTCCTGGTTAATGCCCAAGACCACCACCCCACTGTAGGTGGAACAATGAGGCCTGAGAGGACTTTGGCTCCTCGGCCCGTGACATCGTTTATCTCCAAAGCGCACTGGTACGCATCGCGTGTAAATAGTTTTAGTGTGTTAATAATTGTTGTGTTCCAGACTATTTCTACAACTTTGCAAACCGATATGCGGTGTTAAACTTTAGTAAACTCTGTATTATGCTTGTAGGGTTACAGACTGGATCTGAGGAGAAGTTGCGATGGTTGACTGAGTTTATCCCTTCATATCCCCCTAAAAGATTTTGTTATATCCGTCCCAATGGGTGATATCTCCTTTATAACTTGGAACATAAGAGGGTTAAATTCCCCTTCTAAGAGGAAGCAGGTATTCTCCCACCTTAAAAGACTTAAAACCCAGGTGGTCTTAGTGCAAGAAACTAAACTTGCTGAGAAGGATTGTAAATATTTAGTTAGGGACTGGGTGGGTATGGAACTGCATTCTTGCGCCTCCACGAAAAAAAGAGGCGTAGCAATCCTGATTCATAAATCACTCCCATGGGTGGTGGTTAAGAGGAAGACAGACTCTCAGGGACACTGGGTAATAGCCCTGTTCGACACCCCCGAGGGCCACCTTCTGGTGGTAAACATTTATGCTCCAAATGTGGATGATCCTTCTTTCTTTTTAGAGTTGAACTCTAAATTAGAAACAATGGTAGAAAAAGATATACCCATTATCATTGGGGGGGGGGGATTTTAATCTTACACTTGTCCCTGTGCTGGACAGGAGTGATCTAGGCAAAGAATCTCACACCAGGGGAGCTCAGGCCATTCAACACCTAAGCTCTCAGTATCAGCTGGTGGACATATGGCGCTTAGTGCACCCCTCTGTCCGGGACTACGCCTACTATTCTGGGGTCCATGGTACTTATAGTAGATTAGACTACTGGCTTATTTCCCATACTCTTACAGGCCTAGTTAGTAACTCAGTTATTCTTCCCATGGTAATCTCGGACCATGCCCTAGTACAGGTAGTTATCTCTTGGGGCCCTTCTTCTCGAAGGTCCCCTTCCTGGAGACTCGATCCGCTACTCCTATCAGATCCCAATTTCAGAAAATGGGCTGAATTGGAAACTACAAACTTTCTTAAGGAAAACCCCGTTGAGGACACATCTGCCCAAAATACCTGGGTGGCCTTCAAAGCCACTATGTGGGGGAAAATTATAGGGTATGCCTCCTACAGGAGGAAAAATAGGGAAAGGGAAAGGGTACAATTGGAGGACGACCTGCTCAACGCTGAAAACACTTTTAAGGCTCAATACCACCCATCCTCTAAGTCACTGTGGGGTCGAAGAGTTCTGGTTATAAGGACTAGGTTAAATGAACTTCTCTCCAGGATGGCTGACTTGGTACTTATTAGACTAATACATACATACTGGGAGGGTGGGGAAAAAGTGGGAAAATTCTGGCATATCAGCTGCGGAAACAACAAGGAAATAGGTACATAGGGGGGTTAAAAGATCCAGCCACGGGAGTAGTGAAAACGAATCCACAGGAAGTGAATGATATTATGAAGGCATTTTACTCTCAATTATACAAGTCAACTAAAACTAATCCTTGTTTAGATATATCACCATTTTTAGATACGGTGAGACTCCCGAAGTTGGCTCCAGAACAAACCGCAGCTCTGGAGAAACCCCTAACCCATGCAGAGGTTGCGACCTCCCTGATGGCTTTAAAAACAGGAAAGGCCCCTGGCAGTGACGGGCTCCCTGTGGACTTTCTGCAACTATTATCCCCTCTGATTTCTCCCCTGCTCTGTAAGGTCTTTAAGGAGACCAAGGATAAAGGTATACTACCCCCTACACTAAGGGAGGCTGTCATTTCAGTGATTCCCAAAAAAGATAAACCCCCTGATAAACCGGTTAGTTATCACCCCATATCCTTAATAAATTCAGACAGCAAGGTCTACGCCAAAGTGCTTGCGGATAGACTGGCCCTGGTCCTACCATCCCTGATTCACTCATCACAGGTCGGTTTTATAAAAGGTAGATATAGCACTGACCATATTAGAACACTTATTAATCTTATTCACATAGCGAATCAGGACACATTAAGGGCGTCTGCTGCTGTTGCCATTGATTTTGAAAAGCCATTCGATTCAGTGGAGTGGGATTACCTGCAGAAAGTTTTACACCACATGGGGTTCGGATCGAACTTTAGAGCGGCTGTCTCCTCCATTTACACATCTCCCAATGCAAAAGTTCTCACTAATTCGGTCCTATCTGAACCTTTTCCTTTACACAGAGGTACATGTCAAGGGTGCCCGCTCTCTCCTCTTTTGTTTGTTATTGCTATTGAACCATTAGCAGTTGCAATCAGACAGAATACGCACATCACTGGTATCGGTAGGGGGCAGGTCTTTGTCTCCTCCCTGCTGTATGCTGACGATCTGCTGGTATTGCTAAGAGATGTTAACGAGTCCTTACCCCGTCTTCTAGATATTCTGGACTCCTTTTCATCCATTTCAGGGTTAAAAATAAATCAATCCAAAACTGAAATACTCCCTCTCAACTTGCAGTGCAAGTCTCACTTGCTGGCACAGTTTGGACTTAAATGATCACAGCATACGATCAAATACCTGGGAATCAAGGTTGGGTGCAATTTAGCGAAGTGGTGGGATAATAACCTGCGCCCCCTTCTGGCCAATTATAAACTTGAAATGGAGAGAATAAATAAGCTCCAGCTAACCATGGCAGGCAAGATAGCTGCTTTTAAGATGTCCCTCGCCCCTAGATTTTTCTATGTGCTAACTCATATTCCCCTTTTTCTCCCAAATTACTGGTTCAGGAAAATAGACACAATGATTGGATCCTTCCTATGGGGTTCAGTTAGACCTCGTTTCAGTAGAAATCAACTTCGGGTTCATCCTCTGCAGGGAGGATGGAGCCTTCCATGGATTGAAGGCTATAAGATAGCTTTTCAAGGAGCACAAACATTGAAATGGTTCCAACCCCATAATACTGATTCTCCTCAGTGGCAAAGGCTTGAACAGTTGTACAGTAATAGCCCTACAGCAGTCTCTTTTCTCTGCTCCTCCCCTGGTCAGGAGTATGCATTGCATCCCACTATAGGTTCCTCAATCAGATATTGGAAGATTCTACAAAAAAATATAAAACTCCTGACTCTTCCCCTTACATATGTGCCCCTTGGGAACAACCCTAACATAACCATTGGTGGCTCCATGGTGGCCTGGCCCTCCTGGCAAGAAAAAGGGATTATATTCCTTAAGGATATATTTGGACCCAATTCCTTTGTGGTGGATACGTACCAGAACCTGCAATCCAGATGGAACCTGGATAAATCAGATTTTTGGAAATACCTGCAACTGCGTGACAGTCTTGGACCTCTCCTAAATCAGGTTAAAGCTCTTCCAGCTTGCGACTCATACTTAAGAAGGTGGCTTCACCTGCCCAATAAAGTTGCAGCTATGATATATGCTGTACTGAGGGACTCGCTACCTTCCTCCAATATAAAGTCTAAGTTAAAATGGGAAAAAGCCTTAAATATACAAATATCAGAGACACAGTGGAAACAGTGCTGGCAGATTGGGTTAAAAACTCATAAAGATACCCGTAGTAGACTTATACATAATAAAATTTTACATTCTTGGTACAGGACACCTGCTATATTAAAGAAAATGAAAGTCCTCTCACATGATATGTGCTGGCGATGTCTTCAGCCCGGGGGGGATCTATTTCATTTTCTTTGGCAATGCCCCTGAATACATGATCTATGGGAGGAAGTGATACATGTGGCCAGCATGATACTTAACTGTCAGGTTCCTGTTGACCCTTCCCTTATGCTGTTAGGTTTGTGGCGCGGTGTTCCCTCCCTTAAACACCAGGAACTTAGGTGGCTACTCCTACTTAGTATGCAGGTTAAACGGTTAATCCTACAAAACTGGAAAAGTACTGTCCTGTCCAGTCTCAAGGAGATTATAGCATCACTTTCCTCTGTATATGAGATGGACAGGCGGACACATATGGTTATGGGGAAGATGGAATACTTCTCTCCTTGCTGGACCCTCTTCATGGCATACCTGTCAGCCAGAGTCGGTATCGGATGATCAGTCTCCTCATATCCATCTGTCACCACTTACTGTCTGAACTAAGGTTACCTATGAATACTCTATTATGAATCTATGGTTATAAGGGTATAGAGTGTTAGCAATGTGCAATGTTGTTTCTATTGAATGATATAGTGTAGATAGTTTACCCGCATTGAGGTAATTTCTGTTCTATAGGTTTAATACAGGTCAATGACTGGTATGTGAATATCTATCAAGTGTTATATTTTGTAGTTTGAGTAATGGTACCTAACATACCCACTTTACCCATATAGAATGTATAACACTGTTTATTAATAGTAGATATGCTCCACAGTAGGAACAGATGATGTATGATATTACTTTGTTTACTCTGTGGTCTCTCTCCTCCAGAAGCAGTGTCTGACAGGCCATAAGAGGGTGTAACTATTATACTCCATGAAGCCTTGTCTTATATGTGGTGATACCTCCCTATGGTTGCGTTCTATGGGAAAAGTGAGGTAGGTGCATCTATCTTGTCTGTTTCTCGATATGCTTTAGGATCTGAGATTTCATAGGTATTCACAGTATATACCCTAGGGGGTATTCCCTCTGTATTTTTCTTCTTTTCTTTGTCTTATTATTTTGTTATGTATGTCTGGTGATTAGGGTGTTGACACCAGTCTGCATACTAGCACATGGGTATCATAAAAGAGGTATTTATCCTTCATATGATGTCAATTATACAATTATATGTGCAGCTTGAATGGATACTTGGATGGGACGGTGTAACATCAAGGTTTGTCCAGACTGTCAACACCAAGCGACTCTGTATACACATACACTGTATTTGTAATACTGTATGTATGCTTTGCTTTATGTTTGAAAACAATAAAACATTTAACTGAAAAGAAGTAGGACCTATGTGCAATTATCTGGTGGAATTATTCCAAGACGTGATAGGCCTTCCCTGACTATGGAGCTCTGAATAGTGGGAGCGCACCAGGCATTTCTTCCAAATCTCACTGGCCTAAAAGCATGGCTGCATCCAATTTTACTTAAATTTTCCAGTTTCTGCACCAAGGAGGAGGTACTCTGGCTGGTTTGGCAGAAGAAAGAACTCAAGTATAACAAGGTTCAGCTATTTTTGGGTAATGACTACTCCCCCGAAATTCAAAAGAAAAGACTACAATATTTGGAGATTGTTAGAGCACTTAAATCACAACAAATCAAGTTCCAAAACCGAAATCTGATGAAAATATGGATTTTTCGGGAGCAGGGAGTAAAACCGTGCCATGCACCAATGAATATCAAGCAAGCTCTTCAAGATCATGGTGCTCCACTGGACAGCTGGACTCAGCAGACGCAAGATGTATCCAGACTGCCCCATGGAGAATGAACACTGGTGTACAGACAAACTTGCAAAGCTTCAGGATTAAATGCAGCAGCATGCACGATTAAAGAAATTAGGGACATGCTGCAACAGTTCCAGGCTAGAAATGCCCGATACTGACAGAGTGCACAAAATACCTGACTTAGACTGGCCTGAAGGAATGGTTCTGCCTATGTATGTAAGTAAGAAGGAACCCTGAGACTTAGCGGAACTTTCTGTTTGGAGCCGGATCTTTTTTTTTCTTTCTCCCATTCAAACAACTCTATTTTTGAGTTATGTTCATAGTAGAAGGAAAGGGAAATGAAGTGCACTTGGACACCAGAGGGATGCTCCTTCAATAGAATAACTACTTGCTCCAGCTCACAATTTTCCACCTCATAGTGGGTTTAAAAATAAAAGAAAATAAAAGCTCCAGCCACTGTATTACCTTCCCTAGGACCGCAGCGAGACCAACACAATGGACGTGGACAGTTGAAGGTAACTAGAGAATTAATTATATGCTGAGACTCCACCAGTACAGAAATATTTGTTTTAGTTGTTGATGGGGGCAAGGCTGATGGAAGTCAATATGTGCCGAAATTGCCTTATTGAGCATCTGTTATTGAACCAGAGTGCACACTCAGGACAATATTATGGAATTAAGGTAATTAACTTTTTGAATGTACTGCTGATACATTTGACTGTTTAAGCACACTTACATTTGCTTTAATGAGAGACCTTGCAAATACTATAGGCAGATGAATAGTCTATGCACTAGAAGATAAATAACAGCACCAGACATATGATGCTCTGGGGGGATCATGGATATAATCTCCTAAGTACACTGTATAGGTTTACCACAGAGCTAACTGTTTATTGAGGAGGGAAAAAAAATTATTGCCCTAATGCTGTATGGTCAGAATTAAAGGTGACAGGGGATGCATAAAGTGGTTAATACTTACTAGGGTGGTAGCAGATACAGGAATGGTTGGGCAGTTGGTGCCATGGAGAAATGCTGTATGGGTTTGACCACACGAGTTTGGCCTCCAGGTGTGGGTGTGGGGATCTGGGACATATGGCTGATCTCCAGAGGGTGCACTGCTTCTTCTCCCCATTAAATGATGCAACCCAAGTACCATGGAATATGCCCCCTGCTGACCCCTTTGATTGACCACTCAAATGGTATACAAGATCAGGAGACCTATACCATACTGAAGAGCTCCTCATAGTGAAGAGGAAGATTGCAGAGAGAGAAGAAGGACTTTATCACTATGTACTGATCGGGCCCTGCACCTACCTAATGGTCTGTGATGAAGGGGTAATCAGATACTCAGCTCTGCCCTTGAGTCCTAACAGGGCTGATAACCTTGAAAATGGAGATTTGAGGGTACAGCATAGTGAAGGACACATAGGATATAGAATATTACCCCAAGTTAGTAGTCCCACATACTAGATTGCTTGTAAGGGAGAGTGGGGCTAATATGCAAGGGTAAATGCTGTTTGGATCACAGCTGCGGGACAATATATAGTTAACTGATGTATTGGGACCCTAAATTATTATCTCAACTAAGATGTTATTATTTTGCTTTGGGTGAGGAGGGTGCAATGGAGCTGGCTTAAGATCATATGGTTAGTAGAATGTAGCATTTCTTTTGTTTTTTTTTCTGTTAATTTTGAGAAGCTCTTTGAGTATCTCGAGTAGTGATCCCTTATCACAGGGGAAGTAAATACGCTACTGTGCCACTCCTTGGTGGGGGAGAACAAAAACCCAGGAGGGCACAAGGAATATCAGTGTAAATTCCTCCACCTTGGAAGTGGTTTCAAGGTTAGGTTGAGGGTGCTGAACATGTACTCCCTGAAGGACAGGAGGAGGGAGGGATGTGATTGAGATCTTCAAGTACTTGAAAGGAATAAATAAGGTGGATAACATAGAAACATTGAATCTGATGGCAGATAAGGACCATACGACCCACCTAGTCTGCCCATTTCCCTACTCAGTGTTGACAGCCCAGATCTTATTTGATCTGTGGCACGCCTTCTCTGCCCATCTCCAGGGTACCCTTATGTCTATCACATGCACTCTTGAACCCCAATATTATTTTAGCCCCCACCACCTCCACTGGAAGGCTGTCCTGTACTACTTTCTTGGATTCCTGTGACCCAGGTGCATTCTATTGCACTTTTTAGCATTGAAAGTCAACTGCTATACACCTGACCATTCTTCCAAAAATCTTAGATCCTTTCTCATTCTTTCCACACTTCCGGTGTGTCAGCTGTGCTGCAGATCTTGGTGTCATCTGCGAACAAGCACACCTTTCCCTCTAGATGCTCTGCAATGTCACTAATGAAGACATTAAACAGAATAGGTCCCAGCAGTGATCTCTGTGGCACCCCGCTGGTCATCTCCCTCTCTTCTGATTTCATGCCATTTACTACCACCCTCTGAGTCCTGTCCCTTAGCCAGTTCTCAACCCATTTTACTACCATAGGGCCCACTCCCAGGTTTCTCAATTTATTTAGCAATCTCCTATGTGGGATGGTATCGAAGGCCTTGCTGAAATCCGAGTAGGCCACATCCACCACCACCCCCTGATCTACTACCATGGTCACCCAGTCAAATAAATCAATTAGATATGTCTGACAGAACCTTCCCACTGAGAATCCATGCTGCCTTGGATCCTGTGCCCCACTAGTCTCCAGAAATGTCACAATCCTCTCCTTAAGTAGGGACTGCATTAGCTTCCCCACTACTGAGGTCAGGCTTACAGGTCTGTAATTGTCTGTCTCCTCCTTACTGCCACTCTTGTGGAGTGGGACCACCTCTGCCCTCCTCCAGTCTTCAGGTACCTCTCCTGTCTCTAGAGATGAGTTGAAAAGGTCAGTCAGTGGACCTGCCAGTATGTCCCTGAGTTCCTTTGATATTCTACGGTGAATCCTGTCTGGCCCCATTGCTTTGTCTGTTTTTATTTTCCCGAGTTCCTCTAGGACTCTTTCCACAGTGAATGGGCTGGTGTCAACATTCCTCCCCTGACTACCCCTCCTGAGTTTTGGTCCCACACTCTCCCTTCCCTGATGAACACTGGGCAAAAGTATTTGTTCAGTATCTTTACCTTTTCTAGGTCATCTTCCATCCACCCTCCTCCTTCCTTCTTCAGCCTAACAATACCATTTCTGGTCTTTATCCTCTTGCTAATGTATCTGAAGAAGGTCTTGTCTCCTTTCTTAATAACATGTGCTATACCTTCCTCTGTCTGTGCCTTATCCCTTCTGACTGCTTTCTCAGATTATTTCTGTTTCTCTTCTCCCTGTCCTCATGCTTTTGAGTCTCCTTGTATTTCCTTAAGGCTTTTCTTTTTTCCCTTACTTTCTCTGCCACTGCCTTCGAGAACCATAGTGGCCGTTTGTTTCTTTTACACTTACTATGCATTCTAACACAGTGTCTTGTTACTTCTGTTATGATTCTTTTGAGACTAGACCACTGTTCCTCCACATCTTTCCCTGTGCCTTCTACTGCTAGGGCAATTTTAAGCTGTTGCCCCATTTTCTTAAAGTTGGGGTGCCTGAAATCCAGAACCCTAACCCTTGTATGACTTTCCTCTACCACTGTGGTTACATTAAACCATGCTGTCCTGTGGTCACTAGAACCAAGGGGACTGCCCACCTCAACATCTGTGATCCTGTCCCCGTTGGTCAGCACCAAGTCCAGTATAACCCCCTCCCAGGTGGATTCTACTACTAGCTGCCTTAAGTTTGCCCCTTTCAGGGCAGTCATGAAGTCCCTGCTCCTAGTTGTACCTGCAGTCTGAGAGTTCCAATTTGCATTTGGCAGGCTGAAGTCTCCCATTAACAGTAGTTCTCCTACTGCTAATAATGGGAGACTTGAAAAGACCATAAGAAGGGTCTTTCCAAGCTATGTGGTGGCTATAGCACAAGGGGGAGCAGTCTTAAGCTGGAGGTGAGGAGGTTTAGAAGGGAGGTCAAGGTGCACTTCTTCACTGACAGGGTGGTGGCCAGTTGGAATGAGCTGCCTAAAGAGGTGGTCTCATTGAAGGCAGTGGGCAGCTTCAAGGGAGTCTGGAAGGGTCAAGGGTGGGGAGGATGGAAAGGATGAGAGGAGTGGGGGCAGAGTCAGTAGTTCAGGCTGTGGATCCTGCAATATGAGCAAACTAGATTGATCAAATTGCCTTCTTCTTCTGCAGGCTTCTTTGTATGTTCATATGCTTCCAGTTTAGTAGTTATATAAAGTTTGCTCAACTGGCACATGTCTGCTTGCAAAGGTTACATTGGAGGTACACTATGATAATTCAAGGTGGGTCCTGGACAGGACAGGGAAGGTATTTCTCAGGTGGTGGAAAACCCTATTTGATTCACTATCCTAGATACAATGGATAAATCAAAAGTTTAAGTCCTTACTTATACTGTAAATGGCCTGACCCACCTAATCAAAAAGGTGAAAGTCCTAACATTTCTCTGTCAGTCGTATCTGGATTTTATATTGTTACAAGAAACTCACCTATCAGCGGTTGAGCACCAGAAATTGAATACATTTGTGTATCATCATGCACACTTATCCTTGTATAAAGCTGGCTGGAGAAGGGGGTTGTGATCCTGATACTTAATTGAATCAATTTTGAAACTACGATAGTTATTAAGGACAAAGAAGGTAGATATGTGATTGTAAAAGGTGTTTATAGTGTGCAAAAACTGACAGTGGGGGCTGTTGATGCCCCCCAGCTTGTCACTTTATGTTCTTCAGACAAATTATTTCATTGAACACGGAAATAAATGGAGGGATTGGTGACTTGTGTGGGAGATCTAAACTTGACATTAGTTCCACAGATATATAGTACCTCAGGGGTTCATCAGAAGGAACACCAGGTAGCTAAGAAAGTAAAAGCACTTCTGTCGGAAGTGGGCCTTTCTGATGCATGGAGATACATAAATGGCTTTTCTGTAGGGTATACATACTATTCAGCTGCCCATCAAATTTATTCTCAATTAGATTTGTTTTTGCTCTCAATAGAACTAATATCTAAAGTGCACAATTGTACCCTGCGCAATTTAGGTTTATTAGACCATGTTCCACTCTCCATACTAGTGGACAGAATTTTCAAAAAAGACCACCTTTTGGAGATTAAACACATCACTATTACAGGATAAAAATATACATATGAACATATGAAGGAGCCAGCAGAAGAAGACCATTTGGTATCTCTAATCTGTTTGTATTGCAGGGTCCGCAGCTTGAGCTACAGTCCGTGCACCCCCTTCTTACTCCTCCCATCCTTCCTACCCATGATCCTTACAAGATGTGCAAGAACAGATCCCTCTCCTTATACAGTAAGTAGTGAGAGACAACTCGGACCCAGGTATTCTGGTTGAAATATTATGGGACATGGTGAACTCTATTATAAGAGGGCAGCTCTTTGTAATGGCATTGGGGAAAAAAAGAAAAAGCTAGAAAGGCAAAAAAATATGGAAAGTAAAATACAAGAATTGGAGATACGAAAGCAGCAAAAGCTCGACAGAGAAAGAGGTCAAGAGTTGCTCATAGTGCTGTGCGAAATTTTCAAATTCAGGTGGAATGGAGTTTCATGGAATTTTTGAAATTCCAATGAAATTTCACTGAATTTCAACAGAAACAGAATGGCAGAATTATGCAACAGAAAAATGTGGAAGGAGTTTTTCTACAGCATTTCAGTGGAATTTTATTCCACGAATCTCAATATTTTCCATAGAAATGGTTGAAGAATGATTTTCTGTGGAAAAAATAATGTGCATAGAATACTATTCCATGGATCACAGCAGGCAGAACTCTGCAGAAGAACCAGAGAAATTCCAGGGGAAAGTCCACCAGCAGAATGGTCATGGCAAACTAATTTTGCTAGCAGAATTCTGCTTTCCGCATAGCACTTGTTGCTAAGCTTAAAGAAAGACTTGAACCAACTGTTAGACTATAAGGTGGAGCAAAATCTAAAATACCTGCACCAGTGTTGTTATGAAGAGGGCCCTAGGGCACTCAGACTATTAGCCTGCAGATTGAGGGCTCAGAGAGCAAGGGCACATATCACAGAAATCATACAACCAGTCATGGCAGCTTGGATATCAGAAATAGCCCAAATCCCAGAAGCCATTAAACAAGGTAAGGTCAGCAACAAGAACATATGGGCACATATTTGCAACATCTAAATCTACCTCAGCCTGCCCAAAATCAGAGTGCAGCATTGGTAGCTCCAATTACAATGGAAGAAATCCTTAATATTATTGCGTACAGTAAAACAGGCAAGTGCCCCGGGTCAAACGGGGTTCCCTACAGAATTTAAAAAATAATTCAGGAAGCCCATGGCCTCATTGCTTAGATACGCCTATAGAGAAGCTTTGACAAAAGGAGGGAAATTGCCACATTCCTGCAATGACACTACTATCTGTGATTTCCAAACCCGATAAGGACCCCACCATATGCTCTTCCTATTGCCCAATCTCCATCCTAAATGTGGACTATAAGTTCCTATACTAGCCAGGCACATGGAGGGGTAGTGCTTCATTTGGTTGAGTTAGACAAAATGGGATTCATTGCTCCATAGACAAGCCCCAGATAGTGTTAGAGGAACAACCCATATCATTGACCATATTAATCATACAAAACAACCTGCTATCATTATATAACAACTGGAGAGCATTTTTTTCTATCTGCTCAGACAGTTGATATTTGCCATAATAACCCACAGGTTACTATGGCATTCATGTGCTCTGCCTATCAAAACTGAGAGCACGACCTAATTGGCTGTCGTTTCCTGTGTGGGCGGGCTGAATATGTCTTATAACATGAAGACTTCATCAGTCTGTTAGGTAGGAGCCTCTGCAACAGTCGTGTCACCAATTGTTTCATTTATTTCTATGTATCTGATGAATCCTACTTTTAAACTTAAAAAATATTCTCTATCTTGTTGATCCTGCTGTTCGTCGTCAGCAGGTGATACCTCGATGCGATGGTGATAGTGCGAGGAATGGGACCGTGGCTAACTGTATGCAGCGCTACCTAATTAAGATCTCAATCTGAACAGTGAGTTTAAAAAATAAAATGACAATGCTGATTTTGAAGGAGGGAGAGGGAGACTGTGTGTGTGTGCGCCTGCACGTACCACAAACAGAAGAATTTGAAAACATCACTCACAAAAGTCAAGCTGGAGAAAAAATGCTCACCAGTTATCATGAAAAATAAAATATTGGGAAGTAACTGAAACTTGAATTTAATGTACATCCTTGGTGTAGGATGCTTAAATAAACCCCTCGGGCTTTGCCCTCAGGGTTTATGTAGCATTGCACACCGCAGGTGTACATTAAATTCTCGTATGACACACTTTCCCATACTTTATCCTCTACAAGTATGGATGGATGCTGAATAAGCATTTGATCAGGTTGATTGGAATTATTTATACAGGGTCATTGGTGGGTTTGGGTTTTCCCTAACCTTTTTTAGTTATGTCCAAACATTGTATGAAGCACTTCAAGCCTATATTAGGGCAAATGGATATCTTTCAGAAGTTTTCACATTGGGATGACAGATGAGACAAGGTTGTTCACTCTCACCGGTATTGCTTACCTTATACATAGAACCTCTTGCACAGAAACTAGACAGCAGCAAACAAACAAAAGGGTTACAAAAGGTCAGACAGAACATAAAATTGCATTCTACACAGATGCTGTACTATTGTTATCTGACCCACCCACAGACATTGCTAAATAAAATAATGGAATTGGTTCACAAATTTTCCCCATATTCTGGTTATACCATGAACATGATGAAAACAGAGGTCTTAACTTTAAATGTTAAACCTCCCCAGGCCATAAAGCTAGATATCAAATGAAATGGCCGCTCCAGAAACTAAAACATTTGGCCATTTTCTTGCGTGCTAATGACACTGCCTTATATGTCGATGATTATGCTTCTTTACTTATTATCTTGAAGGAGGACATGAAAAGGTGGGCACAATTACCCTTGCCATTTCACTCCTGAATACACACAATCAAAATAAACATACTAATGAGGTATCTGTACCTATTTCAATGTACACCAGTGAGGTTGATTCAAGCCTGGTTTAAAATAGTTTTTTTTACAGGTCGCACCTGTAAAAAAACCTTCAGCTTAGTGTGCTACTCCTGGTTAAAAAACTAAAAAAAAAAAAAAATGGCACAACACATCTTTAAATTTGTCTGGGCTAAAACCAGATCAAGAGTGCATAGTTAGATACTTTTAGCCAGGAATGAATGGGGGACTGGGTGGTACCCTTCTTACAGGAGTACTGTCTTCACAGGTGAAGGTGGTGCTCCTCTGGGGGAATTCAGAATATCAGGTCCATGGGAAAGACATAGAACTATGTTCAGAGGAAGAAATAATGCTTATAGCTCTGATTTTTAGCAGCCCCAGATCAACTATTAGGCCTAAGAGAGGCAGAAATGGGTTTAAATGGAGCTGATGTCTGATATGTTGCCAAGCTTTGACCTGATACTGTAACCAGGATATAGGGCATTTAGGAGGTGTGAGGGGTTCCCTATGGTATATCAAGTGTATGAATTGGGAGTTTGGGAGAAGTTCCCTTTCTGTATCCAACCATGAGGCATCTGTGCCTCCGAAGTGATGGTATAGAATGTAACTGATCTGGGTCACCCAATAATACAGCCGGAGGTTAGGCAGGGCCAGTTCTCCCATCTGTTTTTTAAGAAATATTCGTCATAATTTAACATGTAGTCTCCGACCTGCCCATATGAATCTGTATAGTTCCTTATTCCAAGCTCTCCAGGAGTAGGTAGGTATGACCAATGGGACATTTTGGGACAGATACAGAGCTCTGGGGAGTGTGACCATGCAGACCACCTCAGGTCTGCTACCACCCCCTTGAAGGTGGTGGCCTTTCTAATGGCTTGTACCAAGGGTTTAATGTACACAGTGAATAGCAGGGGTCACAGATGGCAGCCCTGTTGTGTCCCTCACATCAGGGTGAAGTCAGGAGAGTGGTGTCCATTAACCTTCACACATGCCTACGGGTTATTGTATACTCACTGTTGCAGTTGTATAAAGGCATCCAGGAATCCCAGCTGTACCAGCACCATGTACATGAATGACCAGAAGACTCTGTTGAATGCCTTCTCGGCACCCGAGCTGAGAAGTAGAGAAGGAGAAGCAGTTTGCTGCATTTGATGAAAGGTATGGAGGGTGCAGCAGATATTTTCTGAGTTCGTATGAGAACAGACAAAACCAGTTTCATCTCAGTTAATGAACGATGGGCACAACTCATCCAAGCACTTAGCCATGATCGATATAAAGAATTTATAGCCAGTGTTGAGCATTGAGATTGAGCAGTATGAAGGGCACAACTGTGGATTTTTACCCGGTTTGGGGACAACCGAAATTACTGCTTGGGACTAAGATGGGTGAGGGAAACCGACTTTCAGTATTTTGTTGCATGTGGCAAGCAGAGGCTGAATCGTGCTGTCTGCTGTGTGCTTGTAGAACTCAACACTATAACCATTGGGCCCTGGAGTCTTCATTGCTTTGGAGTGCCTGATCGCACCTGTGAGTTCATCAGAAGTAATTGGGGCTAGCAGCTGATCCCCCAGCTGTTGTGGAAGGGAAGAAAGTTTCAGTGTTCTCAGGAACCAGCCATTTGCATACATGTGGGTGTCATTTCAGGAGTGTAAACAGTCTCATAGTACTCTTTGAGTGCCTGAGCAAATTCCAGATAATTGGTAAGGTAAGCCCCCCATGACAGCATGTTTTAGGGAAGTGATTGTGGCTGTTTGCCTCTGTTTCCTAAGTTGGTACACCAGGAAACAGCATGACTGAGCCCCCACCTTGTAATACTGTTGGTGTAGAAAAGTGAGCACTATCTCAGTTTGTTTTAGGCTGAGCAGATCCAGCTCTGCCTTCACTTTAGAAATTTGTGATCTGAGAGGTCACTTTGTTGATGAACAGTTTGTAAAAAGTGAAAAGTGTCTTCAAGAGTTTCTCGTCTACATTGCCTCTTCTTTTGTTGTTGGGATGTATATTGTATTAGGTGTCCCCACAAAACTGCTTTAATTGTGTCCCACCTAATAGAGTGGGATGTAACATTGGTGGGATTATCCCAGAAGATTTCATAGCTTTAAGCTTTAAATACTTTTCTAAGGCTTTCTTGTGACATCTCCATGTAGCCTGGTTAAAACACTGGCAAATGCTGCAGGCCTTCACATCATGAGAGATGCCTAAGCACCAGTCCTTTTACAGAGGAGAAAGTCCTCAAGGTACTAAGCAAGCACAATTAAAAGTAGACAAGGTAATGGGACCTGATGGGGGTGCACCACTGGATACTGAAGGATCTCAAAGAGGTGCTGGCTGCACTTCTGACAGCTTGTGTTCGACTTATCATTAGAAACAGGAGAGGTTCAGAGGGACTGGAGGAGGGCAGATGTGGTTGCACTTCATAAAATTGGGAACAAGGAGGAGGAGGCAGGAAATTACAGGCCTGTCAGCTTGACTTTGGTAGTGGGCAAAGTAATGGAAACACTACTGAAATAAATGATAAAGGAATATCTTGTAACCAGTGGATTACAGGATTCAAGGCAACATGGTTTCACAGGAGAAGGTCTTGCCAGACAAACCTAATTGAGTTCTTCGAATGGGAGACCAGGGTTATGGATCAGGGAGGAGCAGTAATTGTGGCCTACCTGGAGTTCAGTAAGGTCTTCAACACTGTTCCACATAGAAGACTGGTGAACAAGCTGGCCTGCCTGGGAGTGGGTCAAAAAGTTATAAAGTGGGTAAGAAATTGGTTAAGCAGCAAGAGTCAGAGGGTGTTGGTAAATGGTGTCCACTCTGGAGAAGGCAAGGTGACCAGTGGGGTGCCTCAGGGCTCAGCACTAGGCCCGGTCCTCTTCAATATCTTTATTAGCTGCATTGTGGAAGGACTAGAATGGAAAGTATGCCTGCTCATGGATGACACAAAACTCTGCAACAGAGTAGACACTCTAGGCGAGTGGAAAATATAAGGGATGATTTGAAAAAGTTGGAAGAATGGTCAAGGGGTTGGCAGCTGGATTTCAATGCAAAAAAGCACAAAATCATGCACTTGAAGCACAGAAACCTAGGGGCTGCGTATCATTCATTTGAGGTGGTGGGCCCAGAGTTGTGGAACTCACTTCCAAAATCTTTGAGGGAGGCCCCAATGGTGGAAATTTTCAAGTTGGGGTTGAAGGTGCATCTTTTTTAAAAGGCTTTTGTAGATTACTTGTTTTTTTTATTATACTGGCTGCTGCATTATTTTAAATAATTTAGGATTATTTAAATTGTACTGTTATTTATTGATCCTTTTGTTCTATGTTCCTTTTTATAGTATGTTTATTTAATTGTTTGCCAACCTGTACAGCACCCAGAGCCTCAGGGATTGAGCACTGAATAAATAAACTTTTACTTATTTACTTACTTACAACTGGGAGGAGAAGTATTGGAAACCACCAAACAGGAACGGGACCTTGGGGCAATCATTTCCGATGACATGAAGGTAGCCAAGCAGTGTGATAAGGCAGTGGAGAAGTCTAGCAGGATGCTTGGGTTCATAGGGAGGGGTATCATCAGTAGGAAGGAGGAGGTAATATCACCCCTGCACAGATCACTAGTAAGACCCCACATCGAGTACTGTGTCCAGTTCTGGAGGCCCCACCTTTGGAAGGACATTGATAAGGTGGCGTCAGTATAGAAGAGGGCTACCAAAATGGTGCAGGGCCTACATCAAAAGCCCTACAAGGACAGACTCAAGGAACTGAATATGTACTCTCTAGAGGAAAGGGGGGATATGATAGAATCATTCAAATACCAAACAGGTATTAATTAGGTACAGGAAAGCAGCATTTTCCATAGAAAAAGAAACTCGAGTACAAGGGATCATGCTATGAAGTTGAAGGGATGGGGCTCAGAGGAAATGTGATGAAATACTTCTTTATGGAGATGGTGCTGGGTGCCTGGAATAGCCTTCAAAGTGAAGGTGGTGGGTGCCAAAATGGTGACAGGATTCAAGTATGCATGGACCAGATACAAGGGGACCTTGGTAGTTAGGCAAAGGGGGGAGGAATGACCAGAGATCGAATAGGGTCTGCAGTGGCAGAGTAGGCAGGGAAACCTGGGCAGACTACGTGGGCCAAGAGGTCCTTATCTGCCAACAATCTCTATGTTTCTATGTTTCAGATGCACACATAACTTTACAGCAACAACAGCAATGAAACAATAGTTCCTTGTCTTTCATCAGCAGCATAAACAATTATTATATTTAAAATAAAAAATAGAAAGAAGTAGCAGCCATAACAATACTTGTGAATTTCAACAGCATTCTTCAGCAATGGTGGACCGATGAGTGGTTGACAGCGGAAGAAAGAACTGAGGCATGATGGAGCCACCCACATTATTTAGGTGGTGATGATGCACATTGAAGTGGGTGACCCTAGCTAGAAAAAGTTTACAGGTAGTCCTGACACCGACAGCTTACAGTTCCATAATGTGGCTCAATGAAGGGAGATATCCTCGGAGATCTGTCCTTTGCTACTGTGATGAATCTTTCAGTACTGTAACTTGTGTTTTTGTATCCTTTTAGATCTAGCAGTTGTGTTTCCTTTATGCTGCACTAAACTATACACTTTTTAGCTATACTGTACTAAGGGATTCCCACAGAAATAAGATATTGTGTCTCAAAGGGTCATGCTGCAACTTGTATGATGTAAATTTCAAATGAATGAATGAAATGACCAGCTGTGCGGCCCTGAAAACCTTTGGGCTATAACAGTTTGCACAATTTCTGTGTTGTCTTAATAAAAAGTATCACAGTCTTACAGTCTTCCACAGACAAAACACTGTACTTCTCAAACTAATATGGCATATGCATATAATGGGGTAACAGTGGGACAGTACACTCATCCCCATACAAGAGATTGCCTTCATAACACGGGGGCATGCAGGTTTTATAACGATAATTCTCTACACACACACACACACACACACACACACACACACACACATATCTCCTTTCTGTTACCAAGAGCTCAGTTTCCAAAAAGCACAACCCAATTTTTTTTGCTAAATCTCACCTTGCACGAGAAACCCAGATTCAAATGGGTTGTGAGGGATCACAAGCAACTCCTAATTTATTAAAGTTTTATCCCAGAGAACCTCAGTCGACCTTTGTGTTGGCTGGACTACTGTTGAGGTTAAGTAGGTGTCTTCAAAAGAGAACACACAGCATTTCAAAAAATCTTAGCTGAGGACTCCAGAGACTCCTAGAAACCTAGAAGTTGTCAGCAGATAAGGACCGCAAGGCCCATCCAATCTGCCCATTTATTTTTCTACCTTATAAATGTGCCATCGGCCTTTGCTCTGTCAGTGGCCTATCTATTCATATTCATCTGTATTGCTCCCTTATGTCTATCCCATGCCTGTTTGAAGCCCTGCACTGTATTCATAGCCACCACTTCCTGAGGTAGGCCGTTCCATGCATCCACCACCCTTTCTGTGAAAAAGAATTTCCTCACATTCCCCCTTAATCGGCCTCCCTCTAATCTCATGCTGTGTCCTCTTGTCCTACTATTTTTCTTATACAGTATTTAAACATGTTAGACTCTTTCACCTTGTTAATGCCCTTAAGGTGTTTGAATGTTTCAATCATATCACCTCTCTCCCTCCTTTGCTCAACAGTATACATATTGAGCTCCGTTAATCTGTCCTCATATGTCTTCTGATGCAGTCCCTGCAACATTTTGGTTGCCCTTCTCTGGACTACCTCAATTTGGTTAATGTCCTAGGGAAGGTGTGGCCTCCAGTACTGCATGCAGTACTCCAGATGGGGCCTAATCAGTGTCTTGTAAAGAGGGATTATTACCTCCCTCTTACAACTTGTGATACCCCTACTAATACACCCTAACATTCCCCTAGCCTTACCTACTGCTTTAGAGGTCTGCTTGAATGATTTCAGGTCATCAGTGATGATGATGCCCAAGTCTCTTTCTTCCTTTGTGGCTGCCAGCAACTCCCCTCCCAGTCTGTAGGTGGCTTCAGGGTTTCTCTTCCCTATGTGCATGATCTTGCACTTCTTTGCATTAAATCCCAGTTGCCACTCTTCTGACCATTTTGCTAGTTTATGCACATCTCTTCTCATTCTGCCCATCCCATCTGGATCATTTACTTTATTGCAGATCTTGGTGTCATCTGCAAACAGACAAGCCTTACCCTCTAGTCCATCTGCAATGTCACTGATGAAGATATTGAAGAGGACTGGCCCCAGGACTGATCCTTGAGGTACCCCACTTGTGACTTGCATCTCTTCTGACAGTATACCATTTACCACGACTCTCTGTTTTCTGCCTGTCAACCAGTTTGCCACCCAGTTGACCAACTTCTGACCCACCCCGAGCCTACCCAGCTTATTTATTAATCTTATATGTGGAACAGTGTCGAAAGCTTTGCTGAAGTCAAGGTAGGTGACATCAACTGCTCCCCCTTGGTCCACCACTCTTGTTACCCAGTCAAAGAAATCTATGAGATTAGTTTGACAGGACCTTCCTTTTGTAAACCCGTGCTATCTTGGATCCTGTGCCCTTATGGATTCCAGGTGTTGCACTATCCTTTCCTTAAGGAGTGCCTCCATAATCTTGCCCACTACTGAGGTAAGACTGACTGGTCTGTAGTTCCCGCCTCCTCCCTGCTACCACTCTTGTGGAACGGGATCACATGAGCCCTTCTCCAGTCTTCTGGGACTTCTCCTGTGCTCAGAGACTCACTAAACAGTTCTGCTAATGGCTCTGCTAGTTCCACCTTAGCTCCTTAAGTACCCAGGGATGTATGCCATCAGGTCCCATTGCCTTGCCCACCCTGAGCTTAGCGAGCTCTTGTAGGACCCTTTCTTTTGTGAAGGGAGTAGTGCTCACCTCCCTTCCCCCTGTGTCCAAGGTGCTGAGCTGTGGGCCCTGCCCTACCTTCTCTTCAGTAAATACTGAGCAAAAGTATCTATTTAGGATAGTTGCTTTTACAGGGTTCTCCTCCTCCTCACATGCCCCCTTTTTTCCTTTGAGCTTAGCAATACCCCCTCTGGACTTTCTCCTTTCACTAATGTATCGATAGAAAGTCTTGTCACCTTCTTTTACTGTTCATGCTAGTGTTTCCTCAGCTTGGGACTTTGCCTGCCTTACTATCTTCCCTACCTCCCTTAGGGCAGTTTGGTATGCCTCCCTATCTTCATCCCGCTGTGTTCCCTTATATTTCCTGAAGGCCAGCCTTTTGGCTCTGACCATTTCTGCTACTGTATTTGAGAGCTAAAGTGGTTTCCTTCTTCTTTTGCACTTCCTTTTCTATCTAACACAATGGGATGTTGCATCAAGTATTGCATCCTTAATGCTTGTCCACTTTGCCTGTACCCCCCCCACCTGTGTTTCTTTTTGCCAGGGCTAGCTTAACTCTGTTGGCCATCTTATGAAAGTCAGCCCTCTGAAGTCCCATATTTTTGCCTTGGAATGGATGATTTAGATGTAGTGGCCAAATTGAACCATACCATGTGATGGTCAATGGCCTCAGGTGACCTTCTACCTGGAGATCTGTAATCCCTTCCCTGTTAGTCAGTACTAGATCTAGGATAGCCCTGTCTCTTGTGAGTTGTTGTACCAGTTGTTTGAGGCCCTCCCCCTGCAGGGAATTCACCATGTGTCTAGTTCTGACAGATGTTCCTGCTGGTATTAACCAATCTGTATCCAGCATGTTGAAGTCTCCCATTATCAGAACCTCCTTTTTAGCTGTCATGTTTTGTATATCTTCTAACAGTAATGTGTCTATGTTCTCCACCTGGTCTGGGGGCCAATAGAGAACCCCAGTTCTTATGGCGGTCCCATTTCTTGTTTCCAGGGTGACCCACAGTTCTTCTGGCTCCTTATGTGTATTCTGAATTTCTGTAGCTTTGATATTTTCATTGACATACAGGGCCACTCCATCCCCCCTTTTTGCACCTTTGTCTCTTCTGAACAGTACATAGCCAGGTACTGAAGTCTCCCAAGTGTGGTTACTGGTAAACCACGTCTCATTAATTGCTACTCTGTCCAGTTTAGCCTCTAACATTATTGCCTGCAGGTCTGGGATCTTATTTCCCAGGCTGTGAGTATTTGTGTACATGATTTTCCATTGGCCAGATTTCGGTGTGTTAGGGGACAGCAACAAGACTTGCGACTCCAGTCTCTCATTGTGTGCCAACCAATGTTTAACCTTTAACAAGTCAGAATGATGGGTCAGTTGGTATGGGGTATGTGGCACTTCTCCTGTCAATAAGGTGCTAAATATCTTCACCCTCATCAGCAGTGGCAGCAAGTAGGTTGGATATGTTGACATCCAGGTGCTTTCCACTTGTGCACTTCCACTTTGGTTAGCAGAGTTAAACAATTGCCTTCAAAACATCAATATACCTTGGCACTTAATGGTTTTTAGCACATCCATTATGCTGCTGTATTCATTCCCCTCATAAATCTCTCTTGCTAGAACTAGTTGTTTGATGTCTACTGACACCTTTTGGAAGCAGTTTTCAAACTCCAGATGCTCCATAGTGGGTTGCAGAAAATGTGGGTATCAATCTTAGTTAGCACAATCACAGTACAGTATGTGGTGCAGCCTATCTGGTAAGCAGGATATCCTGAGTCTGAATCCCAGTTATGCCTCCAAGGTGTAACCCCACCCACTAGGCATGTTGCTACTGCTCTTCAATAACTGAAGAAAGAACCTAAACATTTCACACAGCCCTAATCTTGATTCTGGAATCCTTAACATACAGTTTTGTATCCTGAACAGGCAATTATTTACACTGAATTGAAATTCTAAACCTGCGATCATGTGTCTTGACCCAAAAATAGGGTTGTATGAAATGTTCTAATTCTGATAGAAAGAAATCCCACAATCTGCTGAATTCCACTGGTAGCAGAATTCTGACATTTCACATGCAGACTGGTTTTCACAAATTAATAATCCACAGTTTACAGAACAGGGACTGCACATTCTTTTCCAGATTCCATGGAAAATATCCTACAGTTTATGCAGAAATGCTTTTTGGAATTCTGCACAATTTCAGAAGCAATTTAAAAGGTAGAATTTCACATTCAGCACATCTTTAACCCCGACTCCAAAACATGCAGTTCTATATCCTAAACCTTGAATCCTGACCCTCAGTTCTGTATCTTGAACATGGTATCCTAAACCAGTAGTTCTGTATCCTGCATGTGGAATACTGAACCTGTAGTTTGGTAGCCTGAACCTGGAATACTGGACATACAATTCTGTATCCTAGACCTGAAATCCTGTACCTTCAGTTCTGTTCCCTGAAACTCAGATCCTGAACTTCAGTCTAGTATACTGTATCCTGAAATCCTGGACACTCAGTTCTGTATCATAAGCCTGAAATCCTGAACATGCAATTCTATGTCCAGAACCATTCTGAAATTATAGTTCTGAACATGTGAGGCTCAGTTCTCAAAGAGGGTCCAGATTGGCGTAAGCTGTGGCAAACTGCAGCTTGAGCTGAAGCCCGGTGTGCCAGGGACCCTGCACTAGATTCTGGTACAGGAGATTCCTGGCGCCTAAGTCCCCACACTTGTTGCAACCTCCCCATGTGACAAACACAAGGTGCACAGGAGGGGTTTGCTGCAGGCTCCATGCAGCAAAGGGTAGTGGTCCCCCCCATCCCAGATCCCTTTATAAAATATATTAATTCCTGTCCCTGATGGTCTAGTGGCCCCTTCCCTGATCTCACCGGTAATAATAATAGAATAGAATAGGATAGAAAACAGCACTCCACCTCTGATTCTAAAAACCTGCCGTCTAACAGGTTGGTATCCTATTTCAGCTGAATCTTATCACTTCTGAAACACTTGAAATTGTAACCCGTAAAACTGATCTGATAAAAGAACCTTATATAACTGCCACTCTTGTGAAACTAGTGTTTACCCCGTGTTATTCTAAACGTTACCTAACCTGCCTGTGATTGTACTATATGTTCTGATTTTAATGTCTGCATATGCGCACTTTCCCTTGAATTGTTCCTACTTCTTATTGTACTGTTGACTGTAATTAACCCCGGGTCACCCCTGAAAAAGGGACCATTACAGTCTCAGTGGGCCTACCCGGTCACCAAAATTTAAATAAATAAATAAATAAAATAATAAAACTCTCATCCCTGGTGGTCTAGTGGCCCCCCCCCATCCCACCAGTAACAATAAGTAATAAATCCCCCCTTCCCTTGTGGTCTAGTGGCCCCGCTCCCCGATCCTTGATGTCACTGGTAATAAGTAATAAATCCCAATCCCTGGTGGTCTAGTGGACCCCATCCCTCCACACCAGCAGACAGTGCCCATCACCCCACTCCCCATCCCAAAACAGAGACAGTGACTGGCACAGCCCACCTCTCACCTCTGTGGCAGGCTGCTGACTGAACTGTCACTGAGCACATACTCTATAATGTGCGCACTCACTGACTGACTAATCAATGAGCGCATACACTATACAGTACATGCTCAATGACAGTTCATTCGGAGGATGGCTGCAGAGGTGAGAGGAGGGCTGTGCTCTGTTTTGGGATGGGGAAATGGGGTTGCCTGCTGGTTTGGGGGTAGGGTCCACTAGACCACCAGGGAAGGGGGATTCATTAAATCACCAGAGATGAGGGTTGTATTATTACTTATTAATATCAGTGACATCAGGGATTGGGAAGCGGGCCACTAGACCACAAGTTTGATTATTACACTGTATATTGGAATTGAGGAGGGGGGCATGCTGCATGCCACATTGGCGCAGCCATCTCAACCCTCCCAAGGGACATTTCTAAGTAGCCTTGGATCAGCCATGGCTGGTCTGGTAGGACTTAACATTTTTTCCCTCTGAGAGGGTTTTGAAAATGTGCATTAGGGGATATAGGTGCCTGTGTCTGCAAGCCTCCTATCACCATGTCACAGTCCATTTTGTCGTGCATGGGTGGTGCAAGTCTTATTTAGGGCAGGCAGCTTGTGGTGGACACAGGGTGTCATTAAGAATCACTCCTGGTGCATCTTTTGGCGCAAGGGACACTTTGCACCATTCTTTGTGGTGCAAGCTCCTTGCTCCATGCCGGAATCTTTGAGAATTGAGCCCACAGTGTTGTATCCTGAACCTGCAGGTTCAGGATTTCAGTTTCAAGATATTGGCTTGAATGTTCAGGATTCCACATTTAAGTTACAGATTTGAAGATTCAGGATATTTTGTTATATTTATGCATTTAGAATTTGGCATGCAGAGGTAACTGTATATAATACATTACCTATGAAGTAGTTAAGACAACTCAGATGAAAACAGCTTCTTGAAATCAAATAAAAAATATACATGATTACAGCAGATAGGTTGATGAAAGTCTTAAGGGAAGTGGCTCTCCTCAAAAGGGAAGATGTAGAGCTGTGCCGAATGTGAAATTCCAGTGGTGGAATTCATGCAAAATGGTATTTCCACTTCTTAAATGCTTTTTGGAATTTCTTTTTTAATTCTGCAGAAGTCCAAAAAGCATTTCTATCTAAACAGTGGAATAATATACTGCAGAGCACATAATCCACAGAATATTATTCCGTGGTTTGTACGTAAGCCACAGAATATTATTACTTGGTTTGCATAAAATGAATCTGCAGTTTACATGAACTGCAGATTATGAGTCAACAGTTAATATTCCAGTTTCTGAATTGTGGAATTGTGCTTCTGATGGAATTCTGTAAAATTAAGTGGAATTTACTAAATTGTATGAAAATTCAGCAGAAGTAGAATTTGAAATTTCCACACAGTTCTAGGGAGAGGTCAGTTGGAATGTTGGGGTACCAGGTGAGAAAGGGTTGATATTTGGATGCTTGTTCAGGATTTCTGGTTTAGTATACATAACTACCTGTTCAGGAAACAGCACTCAGTGGTCACCAAACAGAGCTCCATATTCAAGATTCAGAAGTTTGGATCAGGATATACAACTTCATGGCCTAGGATTCCAGAGTCAAGATCCAGAACTCCACACTCAGAACTACAAGTTTGGGATACTGGACTCCATGTTTAGAATACCAAAGTTCAGGTTTAATATACAGAGCTCAATTTTTCAGGATGCAGAACTTTAGGTTCATGATACAGGACTCCATGTTCAGGATAGCAAAGTTCAGGTTCAATATACAGAGCTTAATTTTCAGGATACAGAGCTTCAAGTTCAGGATACAGAGGTTCAAGTTTAGGATCCAGAACTCTATGTTCAGATTCCAGGTTCAGGATACAGAAGTCAAGGTTCAGGATGCAGATGATCATATTCAAAACATGGTAATTTTGGTATTTATCACACTCTATAAAGATTTTAAAGATCTGGGAGACAGAAAACAAACAAAAAAAGAAACATATGGAAAGTGAACAGGACAAAGTTAAACAAACACAATTTGAGAATGCTTCAATGCTTGAAAGATTCCCTATTAAAAAATACCTTTGCCAGCCTCACCTGGCTCATGGGGCTATAAAATGGAGGCATAGATTCTAGCTCTGCACCTTTTCATGATGTGTTGGGGGACTGGTAACTGCTCAGTTCAATGGAAAGATATGGGGCCCACTGCAGTGGCTCCTGTGGCTTTATATTTTGAAGCAACGAGGATGCAAAATGCACATACTGTATAAAGGACATCAGATACTCCTGTGTCCTTTTTTCCAACTGCCACCAATCTTGTGGCAATTTAAAGTCTCTGCAATAGCGTGCAGTAAGCTTTTGGACACAAGTAGTTGCAAAAATAAATGCACACTTGGCCACTTTAAAAGTGGGCTAGCAGAGGTGGCCAGGTAGTGTAGATGTCAGGCTTCTGCTTGCTACTGTGGCAACCTAGGTTTAGGGATGGACTTGGGTTGCAGAGGCAGGCCAGAGTAGGAGTTAAGAGCATCCCACCTGACAGATCTCTTTCTTTGGGGAGGGGGATTCTGACGAATCTACCCTCAGCAGTAGACTGTCACACAGCTGAGACTGGATGTTAACATGTGTGGAGTCTGATATAGGAGGTGGGGAATGCTGCTTGATGCTGATATGTACTCACACCCCACTGCACACATGCATATTATGTCACTGCATGCCAGCAAGCCCCAGGGGAGAAAATGGTGGGAAAACCTGCCAAATGGCAGGATGATGATGACAGAGTTGCCGCAGACCCCATTCCCTAGACCAGGCGCTCACCTCCCAGACCAGATGGTCCTGCAATGGGAGGCACACCATTGGAAACAAAGGCAGCTTGGGTAAAGTATCTGGAGATGGCAGGTAACAGTGCCAGACAGGTCAGTCAGATGGGGCTCCCCAGTCAACAAAAGACATGCAGAAAGGTTATGGGATTGCAAGTATTGAATAGTATTTTCTGAATACCACAGATAATGGTATATTCATTATTCAGAACTGAATCAGTCTGCTGAGCATCATCAGTAATGCTCAGATTGCTTCACTCTCCCCCTCCTGGGCACACTGCATACATGCTGTCAGTTGATAACATAACTAGGTGGTAGCAACAGAAAGCTTTGGTTTGGGCGTAACCCCCAGATGACTTGAAATTTCAATACTATCACTCCTCCAGTCATGGTTCAGGAGTTGTCTGGTATATTGTGATCCTTTGAGACTGGAGCTAGCTGAGCTTTGGAGGAGAGTGTATTGAAAAGACACCATCAGGATCTGACACTGTGCTGGTGTAACCCCTTTGTTACTAGGGGATACCAGAATCCCACTTAGAATCAGTGACAGGCAGAGCAAGGCAGCATATGAGATGCCAGTTAAATGAGTTTCATACTGTCACACTCTGTTTTCAGTTTCTGCTGAGCTGGAGTGATGATGTCACCTTAGAATTCTCACAGCAGCATAAGCCACAATGGAATGTTAGCTGCAGGGGTTAGCAGTAGAACGATGGGAGATTCAAGTCAGTTTCAAGAGAGAGACTCAGGAGATGGAGGAGTGCTGCAGTGTGCAGCTCCCTCAGACCTAGCTCTGAGAGAGACAGAGAGAGAGCTACCTTAGAAAAAGGGGTTGTGTGTTTTCACCCTAGAGAGGAACACAGAAGACCAGTTGTGTGAAGTGGTACAGACCATTCCTGGGAGGTTTTCCAGTGCCCCATCCCCAGAGGGACTGGGGAATTCCAGGATTCAGGGGCAATCCCCTGGTCCAGCCTGGAGAGGGGAGAAGCTGCCTGAGAGTTGTTTTGTTCTGTGAGTACCAGAGATTGTTGTGGGAAAGAAGCCCTGGGGCACCTTCAATACCATGGTGAGTTTTGCTCTGACAAACAGTCTATGTTCACCAACACTGTGTTTTAAGCAAAAATATCTGCCTACTGTGGGGTCAAAGGAAGACTTGCCAAGTACAGAACTTTTAGATTGTGTATGACTTGGAAGCATCTGCAACAGTTGGGGTCTAGGGTAAAGACATAGCCACATACAGAACTTTTAAAGTCAGGACACCTCCAATGAAAAGTAGAATGTTAAATGTGCAAAACATTTTGAGAGAGCATCTACAAACAGTGTTTTCAGAGAAAGGTGTTGTAACCAAATGAATGGCTTAGTATAGATTTCGGAGCAAAAGGTGGGAGACCCCACATCTGGAGTAACCAGGTTTACCTCTCCAGGTTCAGTTTGGGCACCTATGTTTTCTCTTGGAGCATTTGGCCAATGCCTGAGGAAAACACCCAGTCGTGGGATTTGGGATTTTCTCTGAGAGATGGAAAGTGCTCATGGGTGGTTTAGGGAGCCACCATCAACCTCCATGCAATATGGAAAATTGTCCTAGTACTGGCTGGGGTGCCATGTCAAGGAAAAGAAGAGAAGTGTACCAGTTTGGGCCGTATGTACCCAGATCCGTTCTGAACATGAGGGTTCATAGTGAAGAAATATGCTCTGTACATCTGTAATCTGCATTACCAGTGAGAGTAGCCCTGTGGGGGTCCATCGTTGCTTTGTTATTCTCTGTGTTATGTGAATAAAAGCCACACTCTAGAATCCCAACCTCGTTTGGACATTACTGTTATTGCTTCCAGTGTCTGGATTTACCTGGGTGCCCCTGACCAGAAGTACAAACCTAGCATAATGCTGAGCAAATGTTTTCTCCCAGGGACCCAGGTGTATGGCCATGCTAAATGGTCCCCCCAGGTGTGAGCCAGGTAGTTGTCACACTTGGTTTGCCTGTCTGAAGGAAGGTAGGCTCAGAAGTAGAAGTAATGGGTCCACAGAGTCTGTGAGATGTCTGTAGTGACTACCCCCACCCCTCTCGGTGGTGCCTAGAGGTGAAAGGAACAGCCCTGCTAGTAGAAAAAAGGGGGGGGGCCGATGGGGGGAGGTTACAAATGGAGGCACCGCTGGGATTTGTTTTGGAATTTTGGGAGAAAATAAGAAAGGTTTGCTCAGATTGTGTCTAGTGTTTGTCTGTCTGACAGTAGGAAGCCCAAAAAAAAACAGAAGCTTTGCTCATAAGGGATGACCAAAGACGTGCCATCTGTATGTGCCACTGTGTGCTGTTGTTCATGTGCTGCTGTAATTGTGCCAATGTTTACCAAGGAGCTGTAAAGCCAGATTGTGTGTGCCCCTTGTCCTGCATCAAAAATAACATTTTGTGAGCTTTTAATTTTCAAATTGTGACAAGGAAAAGTATGGAGAACTGCGGGAAACAAAGAGACATTTGTGCCCTGAGAGTTTGAAATGCTTGCTGTGTGGACTGGGGGAGTCGCTAAGGAAATTACCATGAAAATGGTGAAAGTGGTGCTCCCGCCAAGGAGTTACAGTTGAAAAGAAAAAAAGTTGCTTTGCAGTTTATATTTTGCCTGCTCGACGATCGTTCTGGAGCAGAAGAGCACGAGAAGAGAGAGAGGCTCATTTGTATGGTGTCAAGTCATTGGTGAGACTGCAATCAATCCTGCCCCAAGCCAGCTTCAGAGTGCTGCCCAGTATTCCAGAGGGAGAGAGAGAGTAGTGAGCTGAGCTCTAGCCAGGAGGAGCATCGCAGTGACTGCAAACGTTATAAAAAGTAAAATATCAGACTTTTCTGTTTTACATCGGGCCCAACCCATATTCTGATCGACTGAGGAGAAAGCATGGTGTTCACAAGGATTATCGGCAAGACCTCCAGCCTGTTTCAACCCAGAGGCCTCCAGGATCAGCTGTAGGCTGAAATTTCCATCGTAAAGCCAGCTACTGATTCAATGAGTACCATTCAGAAAAACAGCTCAAACTGTGTGTGATTTTTTTCTAAAAGCCAGCTGGATCTATATGTAAACAGTGTGATTGTTCTGCAAAGAAGGACTGCGTAAAGTAAATCAGCCTAAGCAAGAATTCTGAGCATTGGACTGTGAGCATGATTATGGATTCAGCAACAGTGTAATTTTCTGAGCAAAGTGAGAGACTGTGGGTGGTATGAGAGATGCAACAAAACAGGCAATTCTGTTCATGAAATACTGTGGCTTTAGTGACTTTAAGCAAGAACAAGTGATTGAAAGCTAATGTAAAGTCCTAGAAACATCACATAGATGTGCTGGGGAAGCAAAACAGTGCAGTCTGTGCAGTCTGAGTGAACTTTATCAGTATGTAGTAAATCAGATGTGCAGTGGCTTGAGTTGGAAACAGAATGTAGATGCACCAGGAGTTCTGCCATCGCTATTACAGAGTGGGATAGTAACGTAAACACAGCAGCAGGGGAGCCATTTTGTGAGAATTTTCCAACCAAAGTGAGATTTGAGATAACAGTGAACTTTTGTTTTTCTTCAGTCATGGCTTTGGGATCATCCCGCTACCCAGATCATGCCCAGGCTATGATAGTGGAAGAGGTTAACAAGCTGAAAGAAATAGAGAGATGTTTCTATGGTGGACGTTTGCCTCCTCAGGTTGTGATTCCTGGATATCCTGTGAGAGTATGCATAATGTGCCTCAATGCTGGAAGGGTCATCTTCATGATTCCTCACTGTTTTGGGTGCCTAGAGAAGCAAGGCTTAACTAATGCACCCAAGATTCATTTGGCTCCCACGTGGACAAAGCTTCAAGATCCTGCAAGTGGCAGCACACAGCACCAGGTGGAGCCTTCTGGGAGAAGCCCAGCAGAGTGTGGCACAAAGGAGGATGGTGTGAATGTACATGTAGAGCAGAGTCCTTGTGATGTCTCCATGTCTGATCACAGGTGGACAGTGCGGAGGGAGCATCAGTAGATCCGTGGAGAGAGGGTCCAAGCCTTAGTCTCATAGGAGAAGATGAGATGTGTAAGAGCCTAGATTGGGAGGTGTAGACCTCCATGCCCAGTGAAGAGTGGACAGTCTTGGAAGTGAGCACGACTGCTCAATCCTGGGCTCAGATCCTCAGCAAGGAAGAGAGGGAAACTATGTATCCTTAGGAAGAATGTGCTAGTCCACAGCCTCAGACTCTTGCCTCGGAGGAACCAGAAGAAGAGATTGGTGACTCCACAGCCCTGTCCCCACAAGGAGGAGTCAGAGATCTGTTTTACATAACACTGAGCATGCGACACTGGCAGAACCAGGACTGGCCACCCCCAAGCCAGGCCAGTGGTCTTGAACTGATCAAGAGTAGCAAGGAGGAAAGACTGGTTTGTAGGAAGGCAAATGAGATCTATGGAATGTCCTTTCCTACCTTTCCTCAGAGAGTCTGGGAGGAGATTGAGAGAAACAGGAAAGCTTGGATAATGGAAGAGGCAACTAAAGACCTGCATCTAGGTGCAACTTGATATGTCAGAGACAAAGCTGTCAGAGACAGATTCAAGTATTGGAAAGTGGGCAGGACACTGTTCATAGACACTGTATGGATTGTGGTCAGAAAGGACAATGATATTTCCTACAGTGTGAATTATGAGCGCCCAGACGGGGTAATAATTCTTGCACCTGACCCATTGTTGTACTACCCTCAATGCAGCCAACTTCCTGTGAATGTGCCCATGCCTACCAAGTGGAAAGCAGTGGTAGCCATTGCTGCCATCCAGCCATTGCTATACCCATGTTGTTCTGCCAGTCTGGTGTTCCAGGATCCAAAGGTGCATCCAGATTCATTAGCCTTGCAGTGTGCCTTCCAGTTCCAATGCTTGGCCTTTCAGATGACATCAGACAGAGATGACATCAACCCAGTTGTTTCCGGATTCATCACCTGGGATTTCGGATGTCTTCAGACCAGCTGTTACTTTCCTGTTCCAAGGTTCCATCTCTAGATGACATCAGCCAGAGATGACATCACCCAGCAGTTTCCAGATGTGCCATCCTGTCATTTCCAGAAGATTTCCACCCAGCTGTATCCGAAAAATGCTGCCAGGGAGAGTCTTTGGCCGGCAATCCAGGTGTTGTTCCATTTTCGTTCTTCAAGGGACTGGTAAATCCAGACTTTTCTTACCTTATTGACATTGCAATACACATCCTACACCTGGCAGACTACAGACCATTTGAACTGTCCACAAAGACTCTCCCCTTCAGGACTACAGTCTTCAAGAACTGTGCTTCACCGGGCTCTGGCCCAGGAGTGACTCTTGCACTTGCTTTTGGGCACTGTTGTCACTAGTTGGGACATTTAGTGCATTCCATCCCCAGAATGTGTATCGTATATAATGTTTATATTTTTCTACTGTTTTCTACTGTTTTTTATTTTACTTTTCTAAAAAATATTTTTTGGGATTCTCCAGTGTTTTGATGGTAAGGGTTATGATTGCATACTGTGTTTGCAGATTAGGGGTGTGTTTTATCTTTTCTCTTTCAGGCGGTTCCTGACGAAGACAGAAGAGAAGACAAGAAGAGGATTGAAGGGACTCATCGGAGTTCCTCATGTGCTTTAAAGAGTTGTGTGTTTAAAGTACTGTGTAGTTTTTAACATGTGTTAACTTTTCCTTCCACTGGTGTAGTTGTGGGGAAGTGTAGGAGTGTAATGCTTGGGTGTAGTGTTAGCTCCTTGGTTCAGTTTTCAGGTATCCAGAGATGGGGGGAGGTTCCCCTGTTTTGGGTAGGTTGCGTTGGTTAGATAGGTTTCCCTAGAGGGCTAGGGGGATAGACAGGCTGTGGTCCTGACCTGCAGTACGGGCTGCAGTGCTGGGGTATTAGGGCTATGCTCTGGACAATTCTTCAAGGGCCACTGGTTACCACAGTAAGAGCATAGTGTAGGGGCTGATGCATCAGCCAATGGCCTTTGGGCCCTTAGTGTTACCTGCCTGTGCCTGGCACATGGTAGGAGAGGGCCTGATCACCCCTCTCCATAGGTAGCACATAGGGTAGGATGGTCTGGTGCTGGGTAGGTAATGACTGCGGACAGTCATTTTCCTGGCCAAAAGGTGGGTATAACCCCCTTGTTCTCAGGAGTTACTAGAATCCCACTTAGAATAAGTGGCAGGCAGGGAGAGACAGCTTGTGAGATGCCAGTTAAATAGGTTTCACACTGTCACACTCTGTTTTCAGTTTCTGCTGAGTTGGAGTGATGATGTCACCATAGAATTCTCACAGTAGCATAAGCCACAATGGAATGCTAGCTGCAGGGGTTAGCAGCAGAATGTTGGGAGATTCAAGTCAGTTTCAAGACAGACTCAGGAGAGTGAGGAGTGCTGCAGTGTGCAGCTCCTCAGACCTAGCTTTGAGAGACAGCTACCTTAGAAAAAAGGGTTGTGTGTTCTCACCCTAGAGAGGAACACAGAAGACCAGTTGTGTGAAGTAGTGGAGATCGTTTCTGGGAGGTTTTCCAGTGCCCCATCCCTGGATTGATGGGGGGGGGATTCCAGGATGACATCTATTGCACAGCCCAAAGCACATCAGGCTGTGCGATAGCTGTCATTCACATACAGCTCTATCAGCGGGTGGCCATGGTGGTATGTGGGTGGGTTGAGCCACCCATTGAACAAGGGTCCTTGCTGGGGTGGGGAGAGGGGTGGGTTGGGGGTACATGGGGGCTGTCTGCACATCTGCTGTGGGGGCGGCTGTACCAGGGGCTTGGGGCTGGGGGTTCAGCCTGCAATCCAGTGCTGCCACAGCGGCATCTTGCCGGTGCTGGGGGAGCATCTCACTACTAATGCCACTAGGGAGGCGGCTATGTACAGGCGCTTGGGGTGAAGAGAGTGCTACTACTGCCACCGTGAGTGGCGCCTACAGGGGCTTCTGGTGCGGGGGGGATTCAATACTGTTATCACCACCAGGAGTGGCTTTGTATGGGGGATTGGGGGGGACATGTCCATTACTGCCAGGGGCAGCATTGTATGGGGGCATGGGGCTTGGGGGGCTCACTGGGCTGCCAGAGTCGGAAGGCATCCATGCCGCTGCCTGCAGTGTGGCGGCCAGCCTGTAGATGGCCCGCAACATAAGTCTAAATTTCTAGACTTCTCTTTCTGTGGCGTATCCCCCGAACTTGCCCCGGAGTTGCGCCACAGTATTGGGCTGTGAATGGGGCTGCACCCAGTATGCCTGGGCATGCATCCCCTTCAGCCCCTCTGGATGCACCGCATATCATTATGGATGGTATGTGGTGCATCGGGGTTGTGCCAGCGCATTGTCGCCCTGCCTGAATTGCCCTTCGGCTCATTTTGGGGAGGTCCTGGTGCATCTCGGATGCACTGGGTGCATCCCCTTTTGTGAATACTGCTCATGAAGTTTAAAAAGTATGACAAACTACTACATAATAAAATTCAACGATGGTGAAAGTTGAAAAAATTGGTTGGATTTTCTTCAGTTAGTTGAAGTCAGAAATTTCAAACTAGTTTAAAAAATCAGCCATAATGTCTGGTAAGTCAGTCATAATTGGTTTTTCAACTGACTCCGGGGTCTAGTTTAGGGAGCCACAATCAACCTCCATGTAATATGGAAAAGTGTCCTAGTACTGGCCGGGGTGCCATGTCAAGGAAAAGAAGAGATGTGTACCAGTTCAGGCTGTGTGTGCCCAGATCCATTCAGAACCTGTGGGTTCATAGTGAGGAGGTGTGTGCTGTACATCTGTAATCTGCATTACCAGTGAGTGTAGCCCTGTGGGGGTCCATCTTTGCTTTGTTATTCTCTGTGTTATGTGAATACAAGCCACACTCTGGAATCCTATCCTGGTTTGGACATTACAGTTATTGCTTCCAATGTCCGGATTTACTTGGGTGCCCCTGACCAGAAGTACAAACCTAGCATAATGCTGAGCAAACATTTTCTCCCAGGGACCCCGGTGTATGGCCATGCTAAATGGTCTCCCCAGATGTGAGCCAGGTAGTTGCCAAACTTGGTTTGCCTGCCTGAAGCATGGCAGGCTCAGAAGTAGAAGTAATGGGTCCACAGAGTCTGTGAGATGTTTGTAGTGACTACACCCACCCCTCTTGGTGGTGTCTAGAGATGAGAGGAGCAGCCCTGCTAGTAGAAACAAAGGGGGGCCAGTGAGGGGAGGTTACACTAGTATGGCACAAAACACTCAGTTATTGATTTTACATGTATGGGAGAAAAGGGGTACTCTGAAGGATTTGAAGAGGGAGTGTATAAGGGTGAGTGAAGTGTCCCAGTGGCAACTTTAATTTGGCTTCGACTGGGGGGGCAAAATAACTTATAGCTTATATGTGGCAGGTGGTGTTGGCATGACACAGCTGGGGATTACTGTGTTTTCTGTGGTGTTACACAGTGACAAATACATGCGACTGCTAAGCACCCCCATCAGAGCTATAGTAATTCATAGTTTCCATTGCTGACCTGGAGTCCCCCCCATTGTGACATTTTGCAACAATCACTTGATTATAGAGCACACTCTCACAGTATGCTACAACACATGCCCACTGTGTAGTGTCACCCTATGCTCCAGCATAGGTAGTGTGCATAAGAACATAACTGCCACTCCTGCTGGTAACAGCACTGTAGTGTATGTTTCTCTGCCTCTTCCCCTTCCCACACCTCTCCAGCTGGGTACAACCAGAATTCCTGAACCTTAGCTCTCCAGCTGGTGTAGCTAAAGTTTACCGAGAGAGAGAGAGAGGTGCTACAGTGGAATGACCTGGAAACCTTCAGGAATGTGAGGCACTGGCACTGCAGGTAAGGACACAGACACTTGGATTGATGAAAAAATAAGGTAAGCACTACTGAAAAAACTGTAAGCATTTTACAGCTTCAACTGGCAATTAACATGCACACTTTTGCAGTTAAAAATATTAGAAGTGAACAACATATGCAAATTGCAAAACAGAATAACACTTTCTTTTGCTTCTTTTTCAGGGTGATCCACCCCACTAAATCTCCCCCTTGAGACTGCAGGCAATCCACGAACCCACCAGCCCTCCAGTTAACACAAATGGTCCCAGGATTAAGCCCCTCTCTGGCCTTAGTTAAGTCAAGTCAAATTTTATTGATCAACTTAGACTTTATTTGTATCTACGTTATAATTATTTATAGATAATGCAATATGACAAAAGACAACATTACATATACATGCATGTATTTCCATTTACATATATCACAAGACTTGTTAAAAAGAATACATTTACTCTTGCACAAATATTAAATATAAACACACAGGATCATTTTGTGCCAAACTTATTGCTAAAGTGCTAAACTGTAAACTATCAAATAAATAAGAAACCCCTGGAGGAAACTGCCTTATCAGTGAGGATTTTAAATGTTGTTTGACAATTAATTTAAGCCCAGAGGTGAGAGTTGTTATGTTAATTATTGTTTTTGATTTTGCATTCTCTTTTTTATTTTGACCACAGATGCTATATATTGTGAATTAGCATCAAAGCATCTTATGAGTATCTTGGATGGAGTAATACAAACACTGCATCATAATTAACATTCGCATAGATTGTAAGGAACTTTAAAAGGAATTCTTTCCTTGCTTTATTGTACAGGGGGTATAGTGTTATTAAGTGTTGCAATGTTTCTTCATGGCCTTTATTACATTTTCATATTTGTTTACTTGTATTTATATTAGGCTCATCATTTTTATTAAAATATACCGTATATATTTAGAGGTAATTATTTCAAACCTTGTCCAGATTATTAATCTCCTTGCTTCAATAGCAAGTGACAAATAATCTTCCAGATAATGATCTATTTTATTTTCTCTAAATCAATTTGCACATTTTTGTTTCTTTATTTTTCCCATATTGCTGTCTTTTGCATTTTCAAATAACTTTTTTTTATAAGTGATCTATATTGTAATGAAATGGTAACCTTTTCATAATCATTCCATAGGTGCAACATTTTAATTGTAGTCAAGATGCTCTTCAAAGCTGTTAATCATTTAGAACTTTGATTTTGTGACAGTCATTTAATTTTATCTCTTAAACAAAGTATTGGTAAATTATTATAGGTATTATTAATCATCTGAAGCCAGTATGTAACTAAGGTAATATCTTGAATTGTGTGTATTGTGATTCTTCCTAATTCAGCTCTTACCATAGCATTTGAAACTGAAAATTGAACTTTTAGCAAAGATTTATAAAAAAAGTAGAACGTTTTTTCCAATTTTTCTGTTTTATAAGACCTCCACACTCCAGCCCTAAATGTAAGAATGGGGGTGATTTTGCATCCCCAGCTTTAAGTACAGTGGTTATTGTATTTCCTCTGAATTTTAGATTAAACTTCAATAATGCTAATGCTTTTGCTGCTAATTTAGCCTTCATATTCTGGTCACATACATGCTGTAACCAATTAGTAGAAGATATAAATTTAATACAAAGATATTGATATTCATTCATTATTTCTATTTTATCATCCTGCAAATAAAAGTTAAATTGTTTTTTTGTGTGACCAATGTTTACCAAATATGATTCTTTATTTTATTTATTTTTCTTTCAAGATCAGAACATTTGCTTTGAAAAATATAGATCTTTGTTTGTAATCCTGATGCTGTCAAAGAAAAAAAATCACTATATCATCTGCATACGCTAGAGTATGTAATGGGAGTTCATTAATTTTAGGGGAATCCAATAAATTTGTTTCCTCAAATTCTAATAATTTATTAATGTAAATATTAAGTAATAGTGGAACCAAAAGCAACCCTTGTTTGACTCCCTTTTGAGTTTGGAAGTATTGTGTTAAATTTCCACTGTTATCATATCTTATTGATGTTAGTGTATTAGTGTATAATAAACAAATCAAAAGCAATTAAGTGTGATCAATGCCTATTTCGAGTAATATTTTCCAAACTTCAATTCTGTTTATGGAATCAAATGCTGATGAAAAATCAACATAGAGAGAGTGAAAAGTTTTCTTTTTCTTATACAGTATGTATGTATTTTTCAATTATGTGGCTAAATACAAATACAGTATTGATAGTAGAAAATCCTGTTTTTCAAAAAACCTGCCTGACATGGGGAGATAATAAAATGTTCATCTGTCCAGCTACAAAGCTGGTTGGCCTTAGTCACTGAATCTGTTAAACACTGTGGCCTTAAGGGTGTACAGTGGCTTCTAGGCCTTGTCCTACCTCAGGCAGCCCACTCACCCCTTGCCCAAACACACTTTATTGTCCCAGCACTAGGCTCTACCTCAGGCTTCAGATGCTGTGCATACATGCATTGCCTTACAGACGTATAGTGGCTACCAGGCCTTGTCCCATCTCAGTCAGCCCACTCACCCCTGTACTACAAACATCCTCCCTGCTATGCCACACAGCAGTTTTACCTTTAAATAAAACTCTAAGACTTTAACAGTTCAGTTTTTGCATTTAATTTTAGCAAACAATGAGTAGCACATAGCAAGCAGTTTTAAAACATTAGCATGTGACATAAAATTCACTGCATTTGCACATAAACAATCAAGGACGATTCCCCCTCTGTCTTTTAAAATTTAGTCCTTCAGTTAGACAGTAGTTTCTTTTATGATGAAGACTTTGAGGAATATTAGGTTCAGTTCAGTGTCTTTTTCCTTTTAAAACAAATCCCCAAGGTTAAAGAATTTTTTTACTATGCCACATTCCTTATGACTGCCGAAGAAGATTATTGAAGGCCCTCTGGAGCGAGCAGCTGTGAAGTTGGAAATACTGGAGAAGCAATACATTCTTCTTCTTGTGGCAGCTTTTTTTTATGTGATAACAACTTAACAACTTTAGGAGTCAACAGGTACTTGAAGCAGCAGACTAACTATACTTTCCCTGCTGTCACTTACTACCCTGTTTGAGCCTGCACTGGGATACAGGTGATACCCTATTTACCTATACTTTACTTAACTGAGGGCTGTCCCCCTATCACAAACAGCAGGCCACTTCTGACTGGACACCCTTTTAACATGGGTCCCTTCTTTCTGGTCACACTCCCTGCTTGAACTCCCCTTACACTGACTCTGCAGCTCCTTATATCCCCCCAAATCATTTGCGTATGCTAATTCCTGGTCACTGAGTGGATACTGACCAGTCCAGAGGCTCAGAACCAATCAAATACCTTTCTGCAGCAGCATAAGCCACAATATAATTAATAGCTTGTTGAACTCCAATTGCCTTTCCTGAAGATTACCAGGCTGTTTTCCCTGTCAGCCTGAATTCCCATTTATTTCAATGCATTTTTGTTACATAAAAATTATAATTTTCCCAAGGTTTAAGCACTTCCAAACCTTCCTCACTAGAAAGCCCATATTCCAAGCTTTCCCCAGAATATTTTTTATAAAAATTCCACCACAGGACCGTAAGTTACTAAGGGTTAAACCTTTCTTAGTTACTTAGTTGACATTGGACAGTAAAGGCCAATGGCCCATCAAGTCCATCTCCCTCGACTGAAGGGTGAATTGTGTCAAGAAGACTTAAACCATGAATACTTATCTAGCACAAGTTTAAATTTATTAAACAATGTTATATCCACTAGATCCAGAGGTAATGCATTCCAAACTTTGGTTGCTCTAATAGTGAAATAAGGAGCTCTTGTCTTTGTATAAAAGTTCTGTACCCTTAGTTGTTTATTATTCAATCTTATGTAGAAAGGTCTATCACTGAAAGACAGACCACACTGTCTCATTGAGTTTAAATCATGTAAAATCTTAAATAGAAACAAGTTGTCACTCATCATGCAGTCTCCGATCCTCGAGGGAGACCTAGTCTAACTCTAGTAAATGAGTCTCACAGATCATATTACTAAGCCTAGGAATCATTTTGGTAACTCTCCTCTGAACACTCTCCAACAACTTAATATCACCCTTCAGGTAAGGTGACCAAAAGGGAAACCCATAGTCAAGTTATGGTCTGATGTACGTTCTGTAAATGGTAGGATACACTATTCATTTCTTGAAATAAAGGAATTCTTTATATCCTGTAACCATCTATCTGAGGTTTGAACAACTTTTTTAGAATGTGAGGAAGATTACAGTGAATTATTTACAATAATACTAAGATCACGTTTGTTTTGAATTGGATTAAGTAGACAGCCATTAAGCTTGTAGTAAAAAGGGTATTATGTCAACCAAAGTGTAGAACTGAGCATTTATTGCAGTTAAATTCCACCTTATTTATTAGTGCCCATAATTCAATGTGTTTTAAGTCATTTATCAGACTAGTTTAATGTCAGTATTGACTTTACCAGCCAGTTTGGTATCATCAGCAAATGTAATTAAATGATTTGTGATATTGCTATGTAGACCACTAATAAAGAGACCAAAAAGTGTTGTCCCCAATACTGATCCCTGTGGGATGCCAGTACTCACAATACCCTGATAAAAAAGATGGTCACCAATTCTAACTTGCTGGATTCTCTGTATCTGTCAGTTTCTTACCCATTTAAAGAGGTAGTAAGTAAACCCCATTCTATTCAATTTTTCAAAACGTTTGTAGTGGAAACTTTATCAAAGGCTTTTACTGTTTTTGTAAAAGGAAACCAAACTTGTGGGGCAAGACCACCCAGTTTTGTGCTCATGATGTGTATGATCAATTTATCCCAGAGTATGTTGCTCAGTATCAAAGCGTTGCTTCAGTAGTTTTTCCAATACTTTACAAACATCAGAGTTTAAGCTAATTGGGTGGTAGCTAGCTACTAGCTTCTTACTGCCTTTCTTATAAATTGGTATGACAATACCTCTCCTCTAATCATTAGGTACTTTACTCATGGACAGATTTATTAAAAAGTATAGTGAGAGGATAGTATAAAACGGATGACAGGTCCTTGATATATTTTGTGTGTATTCCATCAGGACCTGGGGAAGCTCTACTTTTAAGTGCTTTTAAAACAACCAAAACCTCATCTGCTCTACATTTTTGTTGGGGGGAAGGGACTATTTGGTGTATCCTGTAACTCATGATGTAAATCATTTTTATTAAAAACTGAACAAAAGTATTTATTGAAGGTATTAGCTATATGTTGCTGGTCCTGTATGAGTGCATCACCTTTGACTAATGGGACAATAGATTTAGAATTGCTTTTAGTGCTATTTTAAATTTGAGTTTCTTACTTTCAGTTTTTACTAATGACTTAACCAGCTTAAGTGCACACTTGTATTTTGATCTGTTGGCTGGAGATGGATTTTTTTGTTGTATTTTACACAAGCTTTATCCTTTTTTTTTTTTCTAATAAGCCATTTAATACATACAGAGAACCAGGGAGGTATTTTACCACTTTTATTATATTTCTTTCTAAGAGGTAGAAATTCTTTCTCTGCATGTGACAATAGTATTTTTATAAATAACCAACAGTCTTCAGAAGATAGAGGAGACATGGTTTGATCCCAGTCAAATGATTGAAGGAATTTTTTATGTTATCATACCGAGCTCTTGTATAGTCACTAATGTGTGATACACCCACATAATTACACTTACAATCAGAGAGACAACAATATATCATATTGTGATTGCTGTGGCCAAGAGGCCAAGCACTTTAACCTCCAACAGGTCAGATTCAATATTAGCAAAAACCAGATCTAAAATATTATTCATCTTAGTTGCTCTAGAACCTTTTTATCAAGTCCAAGCTCCAAAGTCAGATTTAGGACATCATTTTCCAATTGGGTCTTGCCCAAAAGTGAAGCCCAGCATGTGCCAGGTAAGTTAAAATTACCAGTTAAAATTACATTGCCCAGTGAAGATACTGTCTTAATTTCACTCATTTGGGCGATGTTATAATTCTTGTTACTCATTGGAGGCCTGTAGCATGTTCCACAATAGATTTTGGGCCTATTTCTTACATTTAATTGGATCCAGATACTTTCAATACTTTCAATAGAGATATTAATATGATCATATTGACAACACTCAGGCTGTGATTTAACATAAATATAGACCCCTGTTTTTGAAAAACAATATATAACCTGGGATACCTTTAAGCCAAGTGCATGTTGGGTCCCACCAGGTTTCAGTAATAGCAGCAATATCAGTGCTATCCCCATGAAAGATAACTTCTAACTCAGATTTCTTAAGCAGGTTTAAACATCTGGCATTGGCTGAAATAATTTTACATATTTTTGAGTTGTGACCTACAAGAAGTGAAGATTTCTTACCCAAAGCCCCCTCAGTACTTAGTTTAAAGATTTGGCAATGTATGCTTCAAACTTTTTGCTCAGTACTGAACAATCACTTCTACTTAAATGCAGGCTGTCCCAACTATAATAACTAGGGATGATATCAAATTGCTCCCAGTGTGTTATACAATGGAAGCCATTTTTCTGATTCCACTTATGCAGCAATTCATTAATAGTTTACATATTTTTTCATCCTGAGCATACTGGCCCTAGGCACAGGTGAGATTTCTGAGAAACAAATCTCACAGCAACTGCTCATTAAAGCCTTACTGAGTTCAGAAAATGTGTTCTTAATTTCCTTAATGGAACATTTTCTCTCAGTAAATTATTCAAACAGCATTCACTGAGTAACTTTTACTTCAGATTTCCTCACAAATAGTCATTTCCCATTTAAATAAGCTGCCCTCTGCAGTTTACAGTTAAAAATCTGAATATTCATTTTTCCCACACTTAGCTCCACCTTCTCTGTGCCTGACCGTGTGGATTATGGCTCCAGAACAACACTCTCCCTTTCTAAGTTAGCAACTCCTTTATTTTTAACTTTAGCCAAGAAAAACTACTTTTCTCTCATAAAGAACATTAAATCTATAGCCCTGCCAAGTTTTGAGGCAAAACAAATGAAAATTGGCTTGGCAGCATGTTTAAAAAGAAAACCGTTTCTCTCTGCAGTTTCACTAACTGACCCATGCTTTCCCAGTACACGGAGTTCATTAAAATGGCTCCGTTTTAAAAACTAAGCATTTCTGTGGCACCATTTTATATTTATAGGGTTCCCAGTACTCCTCTCTAGTCCCTTGTGGCCTTTTATATTAAAATTAATGCGTCTTCCTTGTGTTTTCTAGGAGTGATATTCCATGGGTCCCCTCACTCATGAGTAGCTTTACCACAGCTCACAAATGGCTCCCTGCATGTCTTTTTATTTATTGCTTGTTTTGTGCCAGGAGCTCCACAGAGCTCGATTATGGACTGTGCCCTACTTTCTTATTTATTTTTAATACTGTAAGCCAGTCCCTAAAAAAATAACTTGGTGCTTGCTGTCTGCTCAACAAAATAAACAGATATCTGGTTATCCTGCCTGCAAGAGGAGTTCCTGGCTTGCATCTCCCTCTTGCACAGTTGCACAGGTCCTGCTACTGCAGGCTGTAGCCTTCTCAGTGAGCACTTTAGCAGTTTGATGCAGCCACTGCTCTGCTGCAGCTAGGGGATTCCCCTGAGAGCACCTGCATTCCACTGTGGAGCCAACAATCAGCTAATCAGTCTCCCCTCTCTCTGTCCTTCTCACTCTCCCCTCTCTCTCTCTCTCACTCTCTCCTTCTCACTGTGGCCCCCACAGTGCCCGCAGTTACTGCTCTGTATTTAATTTTAACAACAGCAGCAAACTGCATTCATTTTCAATTCCAGGTACAGTTCATTTAAAATAAAAAAAAAAACATTTTGTAAGGCAAACTCAGGATGGACCCTTTTTACCACTGGACCACCAGGGCTTTTACTACACTAGCCAGGGCATGCAATTACTAGCCCACTGGCCACCTATTACAAACATCACCTTTTTTTGGCCATTTTTTCTGTGAGGTGATAGACTCTACCCTTAAAACTCATTACTTGGAATGTGTAAAACGTGTGTGTTATTTTATTTTATTTATTTATTTAGTTTTTGTTAACCGGGTAGGTGCACTAGCCATAAAATGACTATTTTCAGGCACAACCTGAAATGCAGTTAGGGGCAGACTGTACTCTCCCCTTCCCTTTACTACACCTGTAACACTACTGATATGCTTATGGCTAAATTATTTATTTTTTCTCTTCCTACAGGGTCACCCCCTCTCTTTGGCAGTGCCCACCTACTCCAAGGCTAGAGCCGGGGTCCCAATGACCTACGCCTTAAGGTACCCCAATCTAACTATTTTTTTCTTTCTCAGCGTAACAGGCATTACATGACTGTTACTTGGCTGAGCAACAAGACCTTGGACCATGCCATCTCTATACCTGGTTATTCCCTGGTCAGACAAGACAGGACTGCTAGAGGTGGAGGTGTGGCAATGTATATCTCTTCATCACTACAATATGCCATTGCTCTCTCCACCTTCACCCCAGCAAACTTTGAGGTGCTTGTCATTCAGTTATCCCTGCCCTTCTCAATTTTGATCTTTGTTGCTGGCATCTACTGTTGCCCTAACCTTTCCTCAACTGTGGCCACAGATCTCACTACCACCATTGTCTCTCATGCTCAGTCAGGTGAACTGTTCATCCTGGGGGACTTCATCTTAAACTGGCTGTCCCCCTTACAAAACAAAGCATTCAACATCATAGCCTCCCATAATTTATCTCCGCTTATCCACGAACTTACCCACCTGAACACAAAAGCCCCAAACCACTCCTTGCTCTACTGGGCCCTCACCTCCCACCCACTTTGTGTTATCAAATCAGGACTACTACTGGATGCCCTACGAGACCATCACTTGATCTATTTAGTTTGGAAGATTCACAGGCCTTAATCACCTCATAAAATATTGCAAATTCACTCCTACAAATCCCTTGATATAAGCCCCCCCTTCCAAGATTTATCCTCACTGATTGGGCTCCAATAGCCTCTGCCCCCAACTTGGATTCAGCTCTACAATATTTCAAAGAAATATTTTTCTCCATCTGGAATCACTATGCCCCATACAGTACAAGCGTACCAGGGTACATGGTAACCATGTTTCATGAGTCAATCCTAAACTGCTGGCTGCCTCAGAGTGCATGACCAAGCATGGAGGAAGCATAAAACAACTACGGTAATTTACCTAGTGATTATGTAACCTATTGTAAACTTCACAACACGTGCACAAAAGCAACTAGAATCCATAAGAGCACAGGATCCAAGACAGCATGGGTTTATAACAGGAAGGTCCTGTCAAACTAACCTCATAGATTTCTTTGACTGGGTAACTGGAGTGGTGGACCAAGGGGAAGCAGTTGATGTCACCTACCTTGACTTCAGCAAAGCTATTGATGCAGTTACATATAAAAGATTGATTAATAAGCTGGGTAGGCTCGGGGTGGGTCAGAAGTTGGTCAACTGGGTGGTAAACTGGTTGACAGGCAGAAAACAGACAGTGGTGGTAAACAGTATACAGTCAGAAAAGATGTAAGTTACAAGTGGGGTACCTCAGGGATCAGTCCTGGGGCCAGTCCTCTTCAATATCTTCATCAGTGACATTGAGGGATGGACACAGAATGAGATCTGAGGGAGGCTGACTAAGGGGTAATGTGAGGAAGTTCTTTTTCACAGGAAGGGTAGTGGATGCATGGAACGGCCTTCCTCAGGAAGTGGTGGATATGAATACAGTGCAGGGCTTCAAACAGGTATGGGACAGGCATAAGGGAGCAATACAGATAAGTATAAATAGATAGGCCTGTGACAGAGCAAATGCCGATGGCACATTCATAAGGCAGAAAAAGAAATGGGCAGACTGGATGGGCCTTGCAGTCCCTATCTGCCGTCAACTTCTATGTTTCTATGTTTCTATGTTAGCTAAGGCTGACTACTTTGCGGTCACTCTCCACAGCAACTTAAACACCCCTTACAAGTTCTGGAAAGTTGTTCATGCCCTTTTCTCCCCTCCTCCCAACCTCCCTCCCTCCCCTGTCAAAATAAATAACTTCCTCACAGCTGATCATGCATCAGTGGCTGAGGAAATTAACTCCTATTTCACTTTGTGTGCTTTGGCCCTACTGGCCTCTCTCTCTCTCACCCCTTGCCCGCCTGTTAGATCCCACTCCAAAAGAGAACCTGTTCTAACCCCTGAACACTAACCATTCTTGTTCTCGTTGGTCTCACCTGCTGACACCCTTGATGCCCTGTAGACCATCAACCTGTCTAAAGGCAATTCTCCCCATGAGCTTGACCCCAAGCTTCTTTGCCTCTCTGCCCCAGCTATTGCCTACCCCTTATCTGAAATGTTAAACCTCTCTTTCATGACAGCAGCTGTCACGAACACCTGGAAGCATGCTGTCATCCTCCCCCTCCCCAAGGGTGGAGACTCCACTTTCCCTGCAAACTAGCACCCTATTTCCCTGCTTCCCACCCTCGCTAAACTCTAGGAACATATAGTTCTCTCCCAAATCTCCCCTTTTCTCACTGATTCTAATTACCTCACTCCATTCCAATCTGGATTTCAGAAAAATCACCTCACCACTACCTCACTACTCAGGCTCACGAATTCCGTCCTCACAGAGATGAACAATGGCTTAACTCATTGCCTCCTAGAACACACCTGTAGGTGGCAGCAAATGTTCTACAGTGTGTCCCAGAATGACTACAGAAGTCAGCTACAGACTTCCTGTGTACCCTAGCAACGTCTGGAGACGTCACTCATATGTTTTAATATTTCTTGCCAGCCATAATTGATTAGAATTGACTGCATAGCACCGTTGGAAAGGTAATTTTGTGTTGAACAACTTTGCCACTGATACTTTGTGTGTATCACATATACTCAGTGTTGGGTAAGTTACTTTTTCTATTACTCTGTATTATTTTTGAAAACTTGTTCCAGAAAGCTCTGTGCGGTCACTAGCAAGAATAGAGAAGTACTGGAAGATGTAATACACCTTACAGTTACATTTACTTATGTGTTTTTATACAAAAGAAATACGTACCTGTAACTGATTACATTTATTTGAAAATAACTAGTAACTAACCTATTATTTTCAAAAAATGTAATCTGTTATCGTTATTTACTGTATTATTTTTGTATTGTTTTTGTATTAAAAGAAACAAGTAACTATAATTGTAAGGTATATTACTTTCTCTAATACTTCTCCATCCTTGCTAGTGACTACACAGAGCTTCCTGGAACGCGTTTACAAACATAATAGAAAGTAACAGAAAAAGTAACTGTGACAAGGCGCAACCTTGCCACGGGATTCAGGATCAGCTTTGTGGTGGTTAAGGAGTCTCAGGAAGACCAGTTTGTTAACATCAAACCAACCAGGTATATTTTTATTTTCTTAATATGGTTGGTGACACAGAACTTTGGGCTTCTGCCCTTTTCTTCTAAGCCCCACCGGAAAATGAAACCAAAACAGAAATAAAGAGGCCTAGCTCCGGGTGAGAGCGCTGACTAAACAATCCCTGACCCTAATTAGAAACCCCCCTTTTCCAGAAGGCTAGACCTTCTGGAAGAACACAAAAAGTAAAATGGAAAACTCACAATGGAAATAACTTTTTTTCTTTTTGGCCTAATTCAGGAGACCAATCTCCTGAGGGTTGCTTAAGGGACTCCTGTTCTGGAACACATCCAAGCAGCTTGTCAGCCCTCTATCCCTGCAGCAACTGCCTGCTGGCTTTTCGTTCCTGTTTTTAAAGCTGTCCTGTCTGTGCAGCTGCAGCTAATCAGCCAAATTAGCTGCAGCTGTACCCTAACTATCTTACTCAGGGAAACCCCTTGTTCTCCAGTACCTGAGTTTACCACAGTAACTTACCCAACACTGCATATACTTTAGGAGTTATTTCCATTTGTTTATGGCATGGCATGTATGGCAGACATTTTGGCCATCATGCCTCCCTTAAGCACTTTGAACAAAACAGGGAAAAAATACATGTGTTATACTACAAAAATAGCTGTTTAGCACAAATGTACTACTATAATTACATCTAATGCATGGGTGCTTAATTTGGTGTTGATATGTTACATATTTCCCAACCAAAAATGACTTACCTTGCCTTTTTTGTACAAAAAACATGGTTATTTTGATTAATACAGAAAAAAAAGATTGCTTATTATTAATTCTATAGCACCATTGTAAATGTAATTTTATACTCAACAACTTTGCCACTAATAATTTGTGTGTAGCACGTACAGTTCATGAGGTATTAGCATTTGTTTGTTTTATACTAATTTTTGATTGATTTTGATTAGAAAGGCCCAGGATGCAGTGTTAAGAGTATACAGGAGGCAAATGGTGGAACTCTGAAAGAGCTCCTGAGAAGTGAATGAGTTAATCACTTCTGCCATTTTTGTTGACCTTGCCAAGGCTTTCGACACAGTATTTCACACCCTACTTCACCACTTCCTATCTTCAGCTGGACTCTCCCCATCTGCAACTAACTTGTTCAGGGTCTACCTCTCAGGGATGACACAATCAGTCAGAATAGATGATTCCTGCTCACCTCCTCACCCCAGGGCTCTGTGCTAGGACCCCTCCTCTTCACCATTTTCCTAAATGGCTTACCGTCAGCCTGTTCCTCCTCCTCCTCCATCCATACAGTATGTATGCTGATAATACCATCTTATTCACCTTCTGGCCAGTCTCCGTCGAATGTGGAAGCCAGACTGCAGCTTGACTTCAACAAGATCCAGCACTGGCTTTTCTCCCATTAACTTTTTCTAAATGCCAAGAAGGCAGTCTCCATGACTTTTGGCATGAGGCAGAGACTTGCTAGGCTCACTTCCTGCCCACATTCCATACCTTAGATGGGACAATGCTTGAGGACACCTCCTCATTCAGATACCTTGGGGTTTGGCTAGACCAACACCTCAAGTTTCTCTGGACACACCAATGCCAGGTGTTTGGGATGGCTGCTGTCATGAAGGAGAGGTTTAAAATTTCAGAAAAGGGGTAGGCAATAGCTGGGGCAGAACAGTAAAGAAGCTTGGGGTCAAGCTAGTCGGGAGAATTACCTTTAGATGGGTTGATGGTCTACAGCTTGGCACCCTATACAGGAACCATAACTGTATATCTCTTACAGCCAGATGCAAGATCATCCAAAAAGATGATACATAGATACATAGATACATAGGTACATAGACAGTGTCGTCACATAAGGGCCTACGGCCCACCCAGTCTGCCCATTTGAGCTTGTAAGTTCACTTTATGTTTTCCTAGTAGTCTGTTGCCCCTCACCCCTGACCTCCAGAATTCCTTTATGTCTATCCCATGCATTCTTAAATCCCATGATTGTTTCAGCCCCACCACTTCTTCTGGCAGGGTGTTCCACTTGTTCACCACCCGTTCTGTGAAGAAATTCTTCATCACGCTTCCTCTGAATCGCCCTCCCTCCAACTTCATCCCATGCCCTCTAGTCCTGGAACATATTTTTTGCTTAAAAATAGTGTATTCCTGCACCCTGTTCCTCCCTGTAAGATACTTGTATGTCTCTATCATATCCCCTCTCTCCCTCCTCTCCACCAGGGAGTACATATTCAAGTCCTTCAACCTGTCTTAATAGGACTTGTGATGCAATCCATGTACCATCTTTGTTGCCCTCCTCTGAACCTTCTCTACCCTGTCTATGTCCTTATGTAGGTAAAGTCCCTAGAACTGTACACTGTACTCCAGATGGGGCATCACTAGTGTTTTGTATAGTGGAATTATGACCTCCCTTTTCCTGCTGGTGATGCCCCTACCTATGCATCTCAGAATCCTATTTGCTTTACCTGCTGCCTTGTAGCACTGTTTCCCTACCTTGAGGTCATCAGAGATGACTAGGTTTGCTGGCCAAGGCACCTAGCTTTACCTGAGCTCTGTTCTTCTAGGTTGCTTGAAACGACAGAGCAAATAACCTTACCAGAGCAAGGAAAAGGATTAAGGCTTCTTTTGGCTGGGCAGATTTAGTGTGTTGTTATTTTTATTTTGTACTCACAGGGATTGTTACTGTTTGTTGCTAACATTTTATTGCTTTATTTTTCTCTGATTCAAATTGTTGTTGCTGGGTATACCTTCTGTTGTATTATTACCGTGTGTGCCTATGTGTGAGCTTACAGATTACTGCAGTAATCTTCTGATTCAAATTGTCTTTTGCAAGGTATATCTTCTGTTACTGCTTTTTTTTTCTCTGTAGCAAAGTGTTTCTTACAGGATATATCTTCTGTGAAATTATTACATGCGGTGCTTTACAGGTTTTACAGTTTAATCTATCATTGGGGTAAGCTTTCAGGGCTACTGCATTTGTTGCTGTCTGATTGTTTCTGCTCTTACCTCCTTGTTTCTTTCATCCATGGTTCTTCTTTTTCGGCAGGGGAGGGGCCCAGCCACCCACCCCAATCCCAAACCACCCCATACTACACTCCTTTTATAGGGTAGCACTGTCATGACATTTCCTGTATCAAAGCAGGAAGGGGCGGATCAGAGGGGTATGCACACAGTGACTTCATTTACAAGGGCACTAGTAATTTAACTTGTTATAATAAGTTATACAAAAACAAACAAACAAAACACAAAATCAAACTTTTGCTTTCATTTTCTTCATTCTAATTACTCTGACCAGGTTATAAACCCAGCAAGTTATCTGGAATGGATATCATTAACTGCAGGTTTTGTGGAACACTTTTCAGAAGGGCAGTTTTACAGGATTTAGGACACTGCCCTACATGCTGGGCCATTGGATATCTAAGGGCTCAGCTTCAGGCAGCATGGGCAGAGATTGCGTACCTGAAATTTCATATTCAAGAGGAAATATAGTATAAGAATCGCCCGCCATTTCCCCAACATCCAACAGAAGCACCTCGACTGCAGAGGGTAGTTGGTCTGGGAGGTTGGCAGGTGGTTAGGAGTGGAAAATCGGGTACCCCATCACTCGGTGCTCTCCAACATATCACCTCCACAAACCATATAAAAACTACAAACAGGTATCTGCCTCTACCTCCGAAATCAAACAAAGGGGCACAGGACACTGCATCACAGGAACTAACACAACAAAACTCACCCAAAATAGGAACCAAAATAAAAAAAGCAGAAAGGAAATCCAAAAACCTTCTGATCATAGGAGACTCCATGATTCTGGGAGTTGATGCGTATCTCCAGCCAGGGGTAGTGGTCAGATGTCTTCCAGCTACATCATCATGGTGAGACACTGACTGCATTGCTAAAATTGTTCAGGAAGCAGGAGAAAACACTGATGTCCTGGTACACATAGGGACTAACAATCTCGCTAGCTGGTCAGTTGTGGAGACCAAGGAACACCTGACCAGGCTGGGTAACAAACTATCATCCATTTCATCTGGCATCTCCTTCTCTGAGATCCTGCCAATCTGGGAGAGGGGGGCAGATGGATGAAAGGTCAGAGAAGGGGAGATAGGAGAGCTAAACATCTGGCTCAAGGGCTGGTGCCAGGAAAAAGGGCACAAATTTTGTAGGGAACTGGCAACTGTTTTGGGAGTGAAAGTTCTTTAAATTTGATGGACTGCATCTGACTAAGGAGGGAGTCAGTGCATTGGGGCAGAAGTTTGACGTCTTTGCAGAATATTTAAATTAACAAATGGGGATGGGGTGCAGCACCCCATATGTCGAATGGGAAGAAAACCCCTCCCCTCTCAGCTAGTGGTCAAGCATGAGTTCAGCATGTTTGTAGTTCATTTGCTTCACCAGGTAAGGAAAAAGGTCCGGCTCCCCATACGATGCACAGGGGAAATGCTAGACCTTGCCCAATAACTAACGCACTGAAATCTGACCAATGGAAAATCATGTACACAAATGCGTGCAGTTTGGGAAACAAGATCCCAGACCTGCATTCAGTAATGACAGAGGCTAAACTGGACATAGTAGCCATTAGCAAGACATGGTTTACCAGTAATCACACTTGGGAGACTTCAGTACCTGGCTATGTACTGTTCAGAAGAGACCGAGGTGCAAAACGGGGTTGAGTGGCCCTTTATGTCAATGAAAATATCAAAGCTACAGAAATTCAGAATACACACAAGGAGCCAGAAGAACTGTTGGTCACCCTGGAAAAAGGAAATGGGACAGCCATATGAACTGGGGTTGTGTGCAGAAAACCAGACCAGGGGGAGGACATAGACACATTATTGCTAGAAGATATACAAAACATGACAGCCAAAGGGGAGGTTCTGATAATGGGAGACTTCAACATGCCAGATACAGATTGGTCAATACCAGCAGTAACATCTGCCAGAACTAGACACATGGTGGATTCCCTGCAGAAGGAGGGACTCAAACAACTGGTACAACAACCCACAAGAAACAGGATTATCCTAGATCTAGTACTGACTAACAGGGAAAGGATCACAGATCTCCAGGTAGAAGGTCACCTGGGGGCCAGTGACCATCACATGGTATGGTTCAATTTGGCCACTAGAACTAAATCATCCCATTCCAAGGCAAAAGTGTGGGACTTCAGAGGAGCTGACTTTGATAAGATGGCCAACAGAGTTAAGCTAGCCCTGGCAAAAAGAAATACATGTGAGAGGGTACAGGCAAAGTGGGCAGGCATTAAAGATGCAATACTTGAAACAACATCCCACTGTGTTGGAGAGAAAAGGAAGCGTAAAAGAAGAAGGAAACCACTTTGGTTCTCAAAAACAGTAGCAGAAAAGGTCAGAGCCAAGAGGCTGACCTTCAGGAAATATAAGAGAATGCAGCAGGATGAAGATAGGAAGGCATACCAAACTTCCCTAAGGGAAGCAGGGAAGGCAGTAAGACAGGCAAAGGCCCAAACCGAGGAAACACTAGCACAAACAGTAAAAGCAGGTGACAAGACTTTCTATAGATATGTTAGTGAAAGGAGAAAGTCCTGATGGGGTATTGCTAAGATCAAAGGGGATAAACGAGCATGTGAGGAGGAAGACCGTGTAAAAGCATCTATCCTAAATAGATACTTCTGCTCAGTATTTACTGAAGAGAAGGTAGGGCAGGGCACACAGCTCAGCACCATGGACATGGTGGGAGGGAGGTGTGCACTATACCCTTCTCAAAAGAAAGGGTCTAACAAGAGCTCAATAAGCTTAGGATGGACAAGGCAATGGGACCTAATGGCATACATCCCAGGGTACTAAAGAAGATAAGGATGGAACTAGCAGAGCCATTATCAGAACTGTTTAGTGAGTCTCTGAGCACAGGAGAGGTCCCAGAAGACTGGAGAAGGGCTCATGTGATCCTGCTCCACAAGAGTGGTAGCAGGGAGGAGGCTGGGAACTGCAGACCAGTCAGTCTTACCTCAGTAGTGGGTAAGATTATGGAGGCACTCCTTAAGGAAAGGATAGTGCAACACCTGGAATCCATAGGAGCACAGGATCCAAGACAGCATGGGTTTACAAAAGGAAACATAGACTTTGATGGCAGACAAAGACCGCTTGGCCTACCTAGTCTGCCCATTTCCTTACCTACAGGATAAGCTGCAGATCCTAGTTAACCAACGGCCTATGTCTTCCTACCCCCAATTAGAATTGCCTTATGTCTGTCCCATGCATTCTTGAATTCTCCCACAGTTTTAGACCCCACAACCTCCTCAGGAAGGCTGTTCCAGGCGTCCACCTGAAAAAATACTTCCTCACACTGCCCCTGAGCCATTCCCTCTCTATCTTCAAACTGTGTCCCCTTGTTCTTGTTCATCTCTTTTTCTGAAAGATGCTATAGTCTTGGACATTGTTGACTCAACTGAGGTACTTAAAAGTTTCCATCATGTCCCCCCTTCCTCCTTTCCTCAAGGGTATACATATTAAGCTCCATTAGTCTTTCCTCGTATGGCTTCTCTTGCAGACCCTGCACCATTTTAGTTGCCCTCCTCTGGACTGCCTCCATCCTGTCTATGTCCTTGTGGAGATGGGGTCTCCAGAACTGGACACAGTACTCTAGATGGGGTCTCACCAACTGTCTGTACAGAGGGATAACAACTTTTTGTTTTCTGCTTGTGATGCCTCTCCCTATACATCCCAGTATCCCCCCAGCCCTCCCTACTGCCTTCTAACATTGCTTGCTAACCTTACTTTCTGTGTCCTGTTGTTCACCCAATGTTTTACCCAAGCTGCCACCCTTGGACCCACTCCTAGGCTGGTTAATTTGATTATTAATCTTTTGTGTGGGACTGTGTCAAATGCCTTGCTAAAGTCTAGGTAGGCCGTGTCCACAGCCCCTCCTTGGTCTACTACTTTTGTCACCCAGTCAAAGTAATCAATTAGATTTGTCTAACATGACCTTCCTGCTGTGAAGGCATGCTGCCTTGGGTCCTGAGCCCCACTGGCCTCTAGGAACTCAACAATTCTGTCCTTCAGAAGTGATTCCATCACTTTTCCTACCACAGAGGTCAAACTGACAGGTCTGTGGTTTCCTGCTTCTGTCTTGCTCCCACCTTTGTGAAAGGGAATCACATCTGCCTTCCTCCAGTGCTCGGGTACCACACCATCCTCCCATGATTTGTTAAACAGGGTAATCAGTGGTCACACTAGTTCTCCCCTTAATTCTTTTAGAATTCAGGGTCAGTTTCATCAGGCCCCATTGCTTTGTCCACCTTCAGTTTTAGGAGTTCTTTCAGAATCCTTTCTTTTGTGAAAGGACTGGGATTGACCCCCCCCCCCGCATCCAGAGTGCTTCTATTAATTGGATTAGGCACCTCCTCTTCTCATCTTTTGTGAATACTGAGCAGAAGTATTCATTCAGTATCCCTGCGTTTTCACTGTCCCTCTCTGCCCACCCACCATCCATTCTATTCAGTCTCACTATCCATCCCTTTGTCTTTTTACATTCCCTGATGTACCTTTAAAAGGTTGTATCTCCTTTCCTAACTGAGTTGGCTATCTTTTCCTCAGTTTGGGCCATTGCTATTCTGACTTGCCTCCCTGATTCCTTCTACCTTAACTGGTACAGTTCTCTGCCCTGCTCCTTCTGTGTTTCCTTATACTTCCTAAATGCTATTTTTTTCTCCCTAACCTTCTCCACCACCTCTTTTGAGAACCATAGAGGCTTTTTCTTTCATTTTGATTTGTTTATTTGCTTCACACAAAGGCTTGTTCCCTCTGTGATGGCAGTTTTGATTTTTCCCCATTGTTGCCCATCCCTTCATCTAGCCTGTTTGCTAGTGCTTTTCTATGGTACTCTCCCATCTTGCCAAAGTCAGCCTTCCTGAAGTCCAGTACCCTTACTTTTGTATGGCTTGACTCTGTAGCTGAGTGGGGGGGCGGGGCAATAAGATGGCCGCACGGTTGCTCCACTCCACGGCAGCTCTCTCTCTATGCTATGCTTAATTTTCAGCTCTAAAAGCATCCACCAGAGGCCTTCTATTGCGTTTATGAATGTAACCCCATATATATTTGTATGGGTGAGCTCTAGAAGCTATTTTATGTTTCCGGGAACCTTCAGGTAACTCAGTCGAGAAACCGTTTGGTCCCGGTGTTTGGCACTCGGCATTTTTAGCATTTTATGCAGCTTAATCTGATTGTCCTCCTATAGAGAAATGACTGAGGAGTAGCATAAAGTAGGAGGAAAATGTTGATAAGCTCGTCTAAGCTTAATGCTTAAAGCAGCATCCAAAATGTGGGCCTGGGGACAGCCAGGCTTTTACTTTGAGGCTATTCCACTGAATTGCGATGAGACTAGAAAGACTGGAGAGGAAAAAGGGTCAACTATTTCAGATTGGTGGCATATCTTGCCGATAAGTCTATTTAAGCCTATTTAAATCTATAACAGGTATGCTAATATTGCCAGAGAGCCTGTATAAAGCTTTTTCAAAGTTAAAATGTTATTGCACTCAGAGGAGGGTGATTTTTATTTTTGTTTTCACAGGTTTGCTGTAGAGACAAGATGGTATGATGTCTTTTGTTGTGTACGGGACTCAGTCTGCTCCTCTGCCTAGCTACGTTAAAAGAAGAGAAAAGAAAAGTAAATTGGCATGTGAACTTCCAGAGAAGATGAGGGGAGCTGGTAGATTCTCAGTCAAGCTAGAGGAACTTGAAGATGGTGATTGGGTGTGTGCCATGGACTCTTGGTGTTAAGAGATGGCCCTGTTCCCTTGAAGCTGTAAAGGATGGTTTGGTGGAGGAGACTGAGGCAAAAATTTAGAAAGACCCAGGAGTTTCAGAATTTGGAGCCTTGAAAAGTGGACTCCTGAAGACAGGCTTTAACTCGGATTCGAACTTTGGGACAATTGAATTGCAAGTATATACATATATTTGTTTAAGTCCTGAACTTTTCTTGTTTCTATTCTTGTTTGTCTTGTATTCTCATAGTTCTAAAATGTTGATGTAAGTGGTAAACTTTCGATTTAATGAATCTTAAATGACTGGGTTAATTCAGCCATTCAAGTGTATAGCAATAGTTTGGTCAAAAGTGTTATTTTGGAATGTGCGTCAAACTATGCTTATATTTCTTCATAGTTTACTTTGTGTGTTAGTTTATTTAATGCCAAACTGCAGAAAGAATCACTCAATGTGCATGCCTAACAAATTGAACTGGCATCCAGTTACCTGTTGACGGCTGTTGGGCTTGAAACTGGTGGCCATGTTGTGCCTTAATAATGGGCTCTGAGGGCCTAAATGTGATAAGGAAAATTGCAGATAGGTGGAACTAGATAGGGTCCCTGGAAACTAGCATATGATTTCTAATTTGTAATTGGTCTATAAATCCTCCCATACCTGGCAAACACCAGGGGCACTGAGCAGCGTGCGCTGTAGGATGCACCAGGGGTTATACCAAAGAGGGGAATGTATTACTACTAACATATGAATTCTGAATGTTGGTCTGGAGATGGAATCTTGCCATGCTGTCTGGCATATAGTACTTCAACAGGTGGCTCTGAAGTCCCAAAAGAGTTCCAACTAAGGTGGTAGGAATCTGTTTTCTGGATTAGATTAGATGGTCATAAATATCACTCAAATAGTTGTTTTGATGTCCAATTATAGAAAGAAAGGAATGGACAGAGTGACTGCTTTTGTCAGGGTTGGGGTATACCTTTAAGTGATTTTCACTGTAATTGGTGTATAAACCCTCCCATATCTGGGGATAAGGAACATGGGGCGGCATGAGCTGCAGGGTGCACCTGAAGTCTTACCTAAAATGGGATGGTGTTACTAATATCATAGAAAATCCTAACAGTACACTCAGAGACTAAGTGCTCTCAATTTGTAAAGTCACAGTATTTCTGTTGGACAACTGGATACCTATAAAGGGTTTTAAAATGGTCTGATTTTCTTTATCTAGGATCAAGTATGATGACCGCTGGTGTTATAAAATTGGGATGGCTAGTATTATTGAACTTTTAGGGAGAATGCATTTATTTTCTTATTTGTAGCTTCCCTATAATAAGAAGGGTTCAAATTAATTGTCCTTCTATAAAATGGTCTGATTTTAGTATTAATGTTTATATATTAACTGAGATTTTCAGTAAACCTGATTTTAGTATACTAAATTATAATTAGCTTATTGTAATGATGAAAGTTAAAGCACATGTGATTGTGATTGTATTATTTTTGTACTATCAGTTCAGTTTTTGTAATGTTGTAATGGTTATTCAACCGATCAACATTAAACAAACAATGTAGATGAGTTTATTTTGAACCACACTGTTTGGTGGTCACTTGTTCCCAGATGGCTACCCACTTCTAGATCTGAGATCCTCTCACTGTCCCCATTTGAAAGAATGAGGTCTAAGATTGTTCCCTCACGAGTGGGTTCCAAAACAAGCTGTCTGAGGCATGCCACCTGTAGGGCATCGAGAATGGCCCTGCTCTTGGATGTGGCTGCAGCAAAGGTGTTCCAGTTAACATCTGGCATATTCAGGTCCCCCATCAACAGTATCTCCCATTTCTCTGCCATCCTAAGGATGCCTTCTATCATATTCTTGTCCTTTCCCTTCCCCTGAGATGGGGGTCTGTACACAACCCCCATGCAGGTTGTGGTGCCATTTCCTGTCTCCAGGGTGACCCAGAGTGTCTCATCTGCTCCCTGTTTACTCTTTAAGTCTGTTGCTTTGATCCCTTCCTTTACATAGAGAGCTACTCCTCCTCCTCTTTTACCCTCCCTGTCCCACCTGTAGATTGTGTATCCTGGTATGTTGACATCCCAGTCACGGTTCTCTGTGTACCATGTTTCTGCGACTGCCCCAATATCCAGGCAACCATCTTCCATCAAGGCCACTAGTTCAGGGAGCTTGTTACACAGACTATGGGCATTGGTACTCATCACCCTCCACTTTTTGATGGCCTTACCCGTTTTAGCCCCATTCCTGTCCTTACTGCCTTTGCCTTTTTTTACATTTACCTCTGTCCTGCTCCCTAATGACTTCTCTACCTTTGTGTTTACCTCACTAATTACCATGTTTTGTGGGGGGAAGCTGGGATTTCCCTGCTCCTTTTCAGTGCCTCCCCCCTTGGCTAGTTTAAATGCTTGCCAATGAAGCATTTAAATCTCTCACCTAGGATCCTGGTTCCCCCGACAGATGAAGACCATCGCACCAGTATAGGTCTGCATCCCTCCAGGTGGCTCCCCAGTCCCCAATGAAGCCAAAAACCTGAGCTCCACACTAGTTTTTCAACCATTCATTGAATTGCCTGGTGAGGAGTACCCTAGCATCACCCTTGCCATAGACAGACAGCACCTCCGAGAAGGTTACTGTATGCGCTACATGTCTAAGGCACCTCCCCAACTCTACAAACTCCTCTTGCACTGCTCTGATCCCATTCCTAGCCAGGTCATTTGTCCCTAGGTGGACAATGATATCCAGCTCCCTCCCTTGTGCAGCTGCTCCCATGATCCTGAGGATTCACTTCCTGTCCCTCCAAGCTATGGCACCAGGTAGGCACCTTACCTCCCTCTCCCCTTCTTCCCCCATTTCTACCCCCCTAATGACTGAGTCCCCCACCAAGAGTTGTTTCCTTCCCCTGTGGGGTCTCATGCCACCCTCCTGTGGGTCTCCTTTGTGAAGGTTTCCAGCATCCTCCTTGGTCTCCACTGCAGGTGCCTCCATAGAGGAACCACTATCCACCAGAAGAGCGAATGAATTGTGGAGAGGTACAGCTGGAGGGATGCAACTCTGTTCCACCACCCTCTCCCTCCCTCCCTGAGCCCACCCTGGTCCAGCCTCTCCTGTTTTGCTTCCCCAGCACATCTATATGATTTTTCTAGGACTTTACATTCACTTTCAATCACCTGTTCTTGGTTAAAGTCACTAAAGCCACAGTATTTCATGAACAGAATTGCCTGTTTTGTTGCATCTCTCATACAACCCACAGTCTCTCACTTTGCTCAGAAAATGACACTGTAGCGGAATCCATAATCATGTTCACAGTCTAATGCTCAGAATTCTTGCTTAGGTTGATTTATTTACGCAATCCTTCTTTGCAAAACAATCACACTGTTTACACATAGATCCAGCTGGCTTTTAGAAAAAATCACACACAGTTTGAGCTGTTTTTCTGAATGGTACTCACTGAATCAGTAGCTGGCTTTACGATGGAAATTTCAGCCTACAGATGATCCTGGAAGCCTCTGAGTTGAAATGGGCTGGAGGTCTTACCAATTGTCCTTGCGAACACCACGCTTTCTCCCCAGTCAATCGGAATACGGGTTGAGCCCGATTTAAAACAGAAAAGTCTGATATTTTACTTGTTATAACGTTTGCAGTCACTGTGACGCTCCTTCTGGCTAGCCAGCTTGCACACCACTCGCTCTCTCCCTCTGGAATACTGGGCAGCACTCTGAAGCTGGCTTGGGCAGGACTGATTGCAGTCTTACCAATCACTTGACACCATGCAAATGAGCCTCTCTCTCTTCTTGTGCTCTTCTGCTCCACAGCGATCATCGAGCAGGCAAAATTTAAACTGCAAAGCAACTTTTTTTCTTTTCAACTGTAACTCCTCGGCGGGAGCACCACTTTAACCATTTTTCCTGGCAATTTCCTTAGCGACTCCTTCAGCCCACACAGCAAGCATTTCAAACTCTCAGGGTACTAATGTCTCTTTGTTTCCCACAGTTCTCCATACTTTTCCTCGTCAAAATTTGAAAATTATAAGCTGGCAAAATTTTATGTTTGATGCAGGACATGGGGCATGTACAATCTGGCTTTACAGCTCCTTGGTAAACATTGGCACAATTACAGCAGCACATGAACAACAGCATACAGCGGCACATACAGATGGCACTTCTCTGGCCAATCACTTATGTGCAAAACTTCTGATTTTTTGGGGCTTCCTACTGTCAGACAGAAAAATGCTAGACACATTCTGAGCAAACCTTTCTTGTTTTCTCCCAAAATTCCAAAACAAATCCCAGCGGTGCCTCCATTTTGTAACCTCTCCCCACCAGCCCCCCTTGTTTCTACTAGCAGAGCTGTTCCTCTCACCTCTAGGCACCACCAAGAGGGGTGGGGGTATCCAATCCAATCCAACTTTATTTATATAGCGCCTTTCAAATCCAAGGGTAGTCACTACAAACATCTCACATACTCTGTGGACCCATTACTTCTACTTCTGAGCCTACCTTCCTTCAGACAGGCAAACCAAGTGTGACAACTACCTGGCTCACACCTGGAGGGACCATTTAGCATGGCCATACACCTGGGTCCCTGGGAGAAAATGTTTGCTCAGCATTATTCTAGGTTTGTACTTCTGGTCAGGGGCACCCAGGTAAATCCAGACACGGGAAGCAGTAACTGTAATTTCCAAACCAGGTTGGGATTCTAGAGTGTGGCTTTTATTAATGTAACACAGAGAATAACAAAGCAAAGATGGACCTCCACAGGACTACTCTCACTGGCAATGCAGATTACAGAGGTACAGAGCACATTTCCTCACTACGAGCCCTCAAGTTCTGAACGGATCTGGGCACACATGGCCCAAACTGGTACACTTCTCTTCTTTTCCTTGACATGGCACCCCGGCCAGTACTAGGACACTTTTCCATATTGCATGGAGGTTGATGGTGGCTCCCTAAACCACCCATGAGCACTTTTCAGCTCTCAGGGAAAATCCAAAATCCCACATCTGGGTGCTTTCCTCAGGCATTGGCCAAATGCTCCGAGAGAAAACATAGGTGCCCAAACTGAACCCGGAGAGGTAAATCTGGTTACTCCAGATGGGGGAACTCCCACCTTTTGCTCCCAAACCTATACTTGGCCATTCATTTGGTTACAACACCTTTCTCTGAAAACACCGTTTGTAGATGCTGTCTCAAAATGTTTTGCATATTTAACATTCTGCTTTTCACTGGAGGTGTCCTGACTTTAAAAGTTTTGTATGTGGCTATGTCTTTACCCTAGACCCCAACTGTCACAGATGCTTCCAAGTCATACACACTCTAAAAGTTCTGTACTTGGCAAATTTTCCTTTGACCCCACAGTAGGCAGACACTTTTACTTAAAACACAGTCTTGGTGAACATAGTCTCTTTGTCAGAGCAAAACTCACCACGGTATTGAAGGTGCCCCAGGGCTTCTTTCCCACAACAATCTCTGGTACTCACAGAACAAAATGACCCTCATGCAGCTTCTCCCTCTACAGGCTGGACTAGGGGATTGCCCCTGAATTCTGGAATTCCCCCAATCCCTCCTGAGATGGGGCACTGGAAAACCTCCCAGGAATGGTCTCTACCACTTCACACAACTGGTCTTCTGTGTTCCTCTCTAGGGTGAAAACACACAACTCCTTTTTCTAAGGTAGCTCTCTCTCTCTCTCTCTCTCAGAGATAGGTCTGAGAAGCTGCACACTGCAGCACTCCTCCCTCTCCTGAGTCTCTCTTGAAACTGACTTGAATAGCCCAACGTTCTACTGCTAACCCCTGCAGCTAGCATCCATTGTGGCTTATGCTGCTGTGAGAATTCTAAGGTGACATCATCACTCCAGCTCAGCAGAAACTGAAAACAGAGTGTGACAGTATGAAACCCATTTAACTGGCATCTCACAAGCACCTCTCCCTGCCACTGTTTCAAAGTGGGATTCTAGTAACCCCTGGGAACAAGAGGTTTACACCAGCACTGTGTCAGATCCTGATGGTGTTTTTTCAATACACTCTTCTCCAAAGCTCAACTAGCTCCAGTCTCAAAAGATCACAGTATACTGGATAACTCCTGAACCATGATTAGAGGGGTGATAGTATTGAAATTCCAAGTCATTTTGGGGTTACACCCCAAACCAAAGCTTTCTGTTGCTACCACCTAGTTATGTTATCAACTGACAACCTGTATGCAGTGTGCCCAGGAGGGGGAGAGTGAAGCAATTTGAGCATTACTGATGATGCTCAGCAGACTGATTCAGTTCTGAATAATGAATATACCATTATCTGTGGTATTCAGAAAATACTATTCATTACTTGCAATCCCATAGCCTTTCTGCATGTCTTCTGTTGACTGGGGAGCCCCATCTGAATGACCTGTCTGGCCCTGTTACCTGCCATCTCCAGACAGTTTACCCAAGCTGCCTTTGTTTCCAATGGTGTGCCTCCCATTGCAGGACCACGGGGGAAAGCAACTTCCCCCAACTGGGTTATGATCTGGTCTGGGAGGTGAGTGCCTGGCCTAGGGAATGGGGCCTGTGGCGACTCTGTCATCATCCTGCCATTTGGCAAGTTTTCCCACCATTTTCTCCCCTGGGGCTTGCTGGCATGCAGTGACATAATATACATGTGTGCAGTGGGGTGTGAGTACATATCAGCATCAAGCAGCATTCCCCACCTCCTATATCAGACTCCACACATGTTAACATCTAGTCTCGACTGTGTGACAATCTACTGCTGAGGGTAGATTCATCAGAATTACCCTTCCCAAAGAAAGAGATCTGTTAGGTGGGATGCTCTTCACTCCTATACTGGCCTGCCTCTGCAACCCAAGTCCATCCCCAAACCTAGGTTTCCACAGTAGCAAGCAGAAGCCTGACATCTACACTACCTGGCCAGCTCTGCTAGACCACTTTTAATGTGGCCAAGTGTGCATTTGTTTTTGCAACTACTTGTGTCAAAAAGCTTACTGCAAGCTATTGCAGAGACTTTAAATTGCCACAAGATTGGTGGCAGTTGGAAAAAAGGACACAGGAGCATCTGATGTCCTTTACACAGTATGTGCATTTTGCATCCTCTTTGCTTCAAAAAATAAAGCTGCAGGAGCTATTGCAATGGGCCTCATGTCTTTCCATTGAACTGAGCACTTACCAGTCAAGTATGATGACCGCTGGTGTTATAAAATTGGGATGGCTATTATTATTGAGCTTTTAGGGAGAATGCATTTATTTTCTTATTTGTAGCTTCCCTATAATAAGAAGGGTTCAAATTAATTGTCCTTCTATAAAATGGTCTGACTTTAGTATTAATGTTTGTATATTAACTGAGATTTTCAGTAAACCTGATTTTAGGATACTAATTTATAACTAGCTTATTGTAATGATGAAAGTTAAAGCACATGTGATTGTGATTGCATTATTTTTGTACTATCAGTGCAGTTTTTGTAATGTTGTAATGGTTATTCAACCGATCAACAATAAGCAAACAAACAATGTAGCTGAATTTATTGTGAACCACACTGTTTGGTGGTCACTTGTTCCCAGATGGCTACCCACTTCTAGATCTGAGATCCTCTCACTGTCCCCATTTGAAAGAATGAGGTCTAAGATTGCTCCCTCATGAGTGGGTTTCAAAACAAGCTGTCTGAGGCATGCCACCTGTAGGGCATCGAGAATGGCCCTGCTCTTGGATGTGGCTGCAGCAAAGGTGTTTCAGTTAACATCTGGCATATTCAGGTCCCCCATCAACAGTATCTTCCATTTCTCTGCCATCCTAAGGATGCCTTTTAACATGTCCTTGTCCTTTCCTTCCTCCTGACATGGGGGCCTGTATACAACCCCTGTGTGGATTGTGGTACCATTTCCAGTCGCTAAGGTGACCAATAGTACCTCCTCCCCTTCCTGTTTACTCTTTTGTTCCATTGCTTTCATCCCTTTCCTTACATAGAGAGCTACTTCTCTCCCCTTCTACCCTCCTGTCTCTCCTGCAGGTTGTGTACCCTGGTATGTTAACATCCCAGTCATGGTTCTCTGTATACCATGTTTCTGTGACTGCTATGATATCCAGGCATCCCTCTTCCATCAAGGCCACCAGTTCAGGGAGCTTATTGCCCAGACTACGGGCATTGTTACTTATTACCCTCCATTTCTTGATGGCCTTACCCCTTTCTGCCCCATCCCTGTCCTTATTCCCACTGCTATTTTCTCCACTTACACCTGCCCTTCTCCCTGTAAACATCTCTATCTCAGCGTTTTCCTCACTTACTGCCCTGATTTTTTTGGGGGGGCTAGGATTTCCCTGCTCCTTTCCAGTACCTCCATCCCCTTGGCTAGTTTAATGCTTCAAGCACGAAGCATTTAACCTGTTGTCATCGATCCTGGTTCCCCCCCGGACAGATGCAGACCATCACACCAGTATAGGCCTGCATCCCTCCAGGTGGACCCCCAGTCCCCAGTGAAGCCAAATCCCTGAGTTCTGCACCAGTTTTACAACCACTGATTGAATCCCATGGTGTGGCACACCCTAGCCTCTCCCTTGCCATAGACAGACAGCATCTCCGAGAAAGTTACCATGTGAGCTACTTGTCTAAGGCCCCTCCCCAACTCCACAAACTCTTCCTGCACTGCTCCAATCCCTTTCTCAGCCAGATCATTTGTCCCTAGGTGGACAATGACATCCGGCTCCCTCCCCCATGCCGCTGCTCCAATGATCCTGAGGATTCACTGCCTGTCCCTCCAAGCCATGGCACCAGGCAGGCATCTTATTTCCATCTCCCCTTCCTCCACCAGTTCTACCCCCCAACAATGGAGTCCCCCACCAGAAGTTGCATCCTTCCTCTGTGGGGTCCCATGCCACCATCCTGTGGGTCTCCTTTGTGGTGGTTCCTAGCATCCTCCTTTGTCTGCACTGTGGGTGCCTCCATAGGGGAACCACACTTTACCAGAACAGCATATGAAATGTGGAGAGGTACAATGGGCAGGATGCACCTCTGTTCCACCACCCTCACCATCCCTGAGCCCACCGTGGCCCAACCACTCCTCTTTCTTGGCAACCTCTGAGGTAATGGCAGTAGCCCTGGTGGTCCCTGGGTGGGAGAGGAGGTCCTCCAAATCCTGGCCAACTCAGCTGGGAGATGAGCAACCTACTCCCTCAGCCCAGAGATGTGCCTGCAGAAGGGACAACACCGCATCCTCCAGAACGTCTCCCGGAAGACTGCGGCTCCACAGCCACTGCACTGCAGCACTCCCATCATGTCTTATTTTGGCCCCATATCTGTTGTTTGGACTACTTACTCTTTCCTCTGTTTATTTTTTCTTCTTTCTTTCTTTTTTTTTGTTCTCCCTTGTTACTTACTGTCTTTGTGCCCTTTAAGCTCCTGATCTTCCTTTTCTGAGAAAAGAAGTTTCTATATTTCTCAGTAGTCTCCTTACTTGCTCAGAGTCAGACCTCCAGCAGCTGGGGGGGGGTTGAGAGCTAATCTTTTCCTTCCAGGATGGTGAGTCTTTTGTGGCTCTGTGATCACTCACTTCCTGCCCCCAAACAAGAAATTCCTGTTGTCAGTCCAATCCTGTGCCTATAAAAGGATAACTGGCTTGGGAGGGGGGTGGAGGGGAAGGAATGAGGGCAATATAGTCCCAGTAGAGAAGTATAGTTATAACAGCTTCTCCTTCTCCTTGGTGTCCTCTGCTTGTTCTCTGGCAGAAGCTATCTAGGGCAGTTTTTAAATCTGGCTTTAACCTGACTTTCTTCTAGCTAAGCCACTCCCCCTACTTTACAGCTTTTCAACAGTTCGTTAATTGCACAGATAACAATTCACTTCAGCCACCTGAGACAAACACCTAGATAATGCACAGATAACAATTCAATTCAGCCAAGTTAGACAAACACACTAACTTTTTTTTTGTTTTGTTTTACAATAAATTGAAGGTCCCAGTAGTAGAGTTCTAGTTCTTCAGTCCTAGTAAAAAAGTGTAGTTATAACAGCAGCTCCTTCTTCTTGGTGTTCTCTGCATGTTCCTGTCCTGTCAAACTAATCTCATAGATTTCTTTGACTGGGTAACCAGGGTGGTGGACCAAGGGGGGTAGTTGATGTCGCCTACCTTGACTTCAGCAAAGCTTTTGATACTGTTCCACATAGAAGATTGATTAATAAGCTGGGTAGGCTCAGGGTGGGTCAGAAGTTAGTCAACTTGGTGGCAAACTGGTTGATGGGCAGAAAACAGAGAGTGGTGGTAAACGGTATACAGTCAGAAGAGATGCAAGCCACAAGTGGGGTACCTCAGGGCTCAGTCCTGGGGCCAGTCCCCTTCAATATCTTCATCAGTGACATTGCAGATGGACTGGAGGGTAAGGTTTGTCTGTTTGCAGATGACACCAAGATCTGCAACAGAGTAGATGATCCAGATGGGGTGGGCAGAATGAGAAGAGATCTGGATAAACTAACAAAATGGTCAGAAGAGTGGCAACTGGAGTTTAACACAAAGAAGTGCAAGATCATACACATAGGGAAGAGAAACCCTGAAGCCACCTATAGGCTGGGAGGGGAGTTGCTGGCAATCACAGGGGAAGAAAGTGACTTGGGTGTCATCATCACCGATTACCTGAAATCATCCAAGCAGACCACTAAAGCAGTAGGTAAGACTAGAAGGATGTTGGGGTGTATTAGTAGGGGTATCACAAGTCAGAAGTAGGATATAATAACCTCACTTTACAAGACACTGGTTAGGCCCCATCTGGAGTACTGTGTGCAGTACTGGAGGCCACACCTTCACATCGACATTAACCAAACTGAGGCAGCCCAGAGAAGGGCAACCAAAATGGTGCAAGGACTGCATCAGAAAATGTATGAGGACAGATTAATGGAGCTCAATATGTATACCCTAGAGCAAAGCAGGGAGAGAAGTGATGTGATTGAAACATTCAAACACCTTAAAGGCATTAACAAGGTGAAAGAGTCTAACATGTTTCAATATAAGAAAAATAGCAGGACAAGAGGACACAGCATGAGATTAGAAGGAGGCCAATTAAGGGGTAACGTGAGGAAGTTATTTTTCACAGAAAGGGTGGTGGATGCATGGAATGGCCTACCTCAGGAAATGGTGGATATGAATACAGGCAGGGCTTCAAACAGGCATGGGATAGGCATAAGGGAGCAATACAGGTGATAGATAGGCCATTGATAGAGCAAATGCCGATGGCACATTCATAAGGAAGAAAAAGAAATGGGCAGACTGGATGGGCCTTGCAGTCCTTATCTACTATCAACTTCTATGTTTCTATGCTTCTAAGATCCCTTTCCTGCTTGGTGCATGCTATATCCTCACCCCTCAACTGATATATTGTGCCAGAGTTTTTGTGCCTCATATGCATTATCTTGCACTTCTTTGCATTGAATTTCAACTGCCAAATCCCTGACCATTCTTCAGGTTTCTGCAGGTCCCTTCTCATTCTGTCTACACCCTCTGATGTGTCCACTCTATTATAGAGTTTTGTGTCATCAGCGAACAGGGAAATTCTGTCTTCTAGGTCCTGCGCAATGTCACTGATGAAGATGTTGAACAGGACCGGTCCCAGCACTGATCCCTGTGGTACCCCACTGGTCACTCTTCCCTCTGTGGAGTGACAGGCATTTATCACCACCCTTTATGTCCTGCCGCCCAGCCAGTTACCTACCCACCGCACTACTGTCCTGCCCACACTCATATTCCCCAGTTTGTGTAGTAGCCTTCTATGTGGCACAGTGTCAAAAGCCTTACTGAAGTCCAGATAGGCCACATCCACTGCCCTCCCCTGATCCACCTCCCTAGTCACCCAGTCGAAAAATTCAACAAGGCTGATCTGACATGACCTCCCCCTGGTGAAACCACGCTGCCTTGGGTCCTGTAGTCCGTTGACAACCAGATGTTCCACCAATCTCTCCTTCAGTAGTGCTTCCATGATCTTCCCCACTACTGAGGTGAGGCTGACTGGTCTGTAGTTCCCCGCTTCCTCTTTGTTCCCACTTTTGTATAAGGGGACTACATCTGCTGTCCTCCAGTCTTTGGGTACCTCTCCTGTTTCCAGTGATCGGCTAAACAGGATTGCCAGAGGTTCAGTCACCACCTCTCTTAGTTCTTTAACTCATTGTCTCCTAGCAGATGCCTTAAGGTGTCAGTAAAATACACTGGTGTGTCCTGACGACACCTACAGAAGTCAGCTACTGACTTCCTCTGTGCCCTGGCAACGTCTGGAGAAGTCACTTACATTCTGCTACATTATATATTAAAATATATAATATATATTTGACTGCATAGCACCACTGGAAAGGTAATTTTGTGCTGAACAACTTTGTCACTGATATTTTGTGTATATCATGTACATCTTAGGAGTTATTCATATTTGTTTATGATATGATGTGTATTTCTTATGTTGCCTATGTCAGTGAAAAAAAAAAATTTGCTATTTCAACCAGCATAGAAAAAAAAATTACATATTATTCCTTGCATACCACCACTGGAAAGGTAATTTTGTGCTGAATAACTCTGCCACTCATACTTTGTGTCTAGCACTTACGGTTCTTGAGCTATTAGGATTTGTTTGTGGCATGCTAGCTATAGCTTGATTTTGCTTAGAAAGGCCCAGGATTTACTATTAACAGTATACAGGAGACAAGTGGTGTAACTTCAGAGAGCTCCTGTGGAGGCAATGAGTTAAGGACCCTGGGGTGCACTCCATCTGGCCCTGTTGCTTTATCAACTCTTATTCCTTCCAGGTCTTTCAGGACCCTTTCTCATGTAAAGGGACTTATTTCCATTTCTGCATCTTTCTCACCCCTTGTACTCCCTTCAGGCCCATTATCCTCCTCTTCCTCAGTAAAGACTGAGCACAAATACTTGTTCAATATATCAGCTTTGCTGTTGTCATCCTCCACACGGCCCCCATCCTCCCCCTTCAGTCTCACTATCCCTCCCTTTGCCTTTCCTTTTTTACTTATGTGCCTGTAAAAGGTTTTGTTCCCTCTACCCAATGATTTTGCAATATGCTCTTCTGTCTGAGCTTTGGCTTCCCTTACTGACCTCCCTGACTCCCTTTTCTTCTCCTGATACTTCTCTCTATCCCCTTCTGCCTGTGTCTTTTTGTATTGCCTGAATACAATCTTTTTGACTTTCACTTTCTCCGCTACCTCCTTGGAAAACCATAATGGCCTCCTCTTCCTTTTCCACTTGCTAACCTGCTTAATGCATAATTCTGTTGCTCTTGAAATCCCCATTTTAAATACTGCCCACTGTTTGTCAACCCCTGACTCCCACCCCATTCCCTTTAATGCCTCTTTCAAGCATCTCCCCATTTTCCCAAAGTCTGTCCCCAAAAAATCCAGGATACATGTTTTTCTGTGGTTTGGTTCTGCTCCTTCTGTGATTTCAAACCACAATGACTGGTGGTCACTGTCCCCAAGGTGCTCCCCCACTGTTACCCCCATCACACTGTCCCTGTTTGTGAGCAAGAGGTCCAGTATTGCCTTCTGCTGAGTTGATTCCATGACCAGTTCCTTGAGGAAGGCACCTTGAAGGGAGTCCAGGATAAATCTGCTCCTGATTGATGCTGCTTTTGGGATGCTCCAGTGCACATCAGGAATATTGTGGTCTCTAACCAGCAGTACCTCACCCTTGTCTGTCATCCTTTCGATGGCTAGCATCAGCTCCCTATCTGTTTCTTTCTCCAGGGCTGGTGATCTATAGACCACACCTGTGTGGACGGCTGGCCCCATTTTCATTTCTAGCTTTACTTACACTATCTCTCCCCCATTTTGTTCCTCCTGGATCTCTGTGGCCTTTATGTCATCTTTCACATAAAGTGCCACTCCTCCTCCCTGCCTACCTGCCCTGTCTCTTCTGAATATGTTGTAGCCAGGTATGGCCATCTCCCTGTCATGGCTATTATTATACCAGGTTTCTGTGATGGTCACAATGTTCAGGTCCAACTGCACCATGACAGCCTCCAGATCCTCCATCTTGTTGCTAAGGCTCCTGGCATTGGCACAAATGGCTTTCCATGATTCCCTAGGCCGTTTAGCTGTTCTACTCCAGTCCCTTCCCTGGTTGTCCATTATCCCTGGTTCTCCATGCTGTCTGCCTTTGTGTTGAATTTTGCCCCTTTTCTGCCCATCCACTTCTTCGATACTCATCTCCATCTTTTGCACACTGCTTTGTAGAGATATCCACTCCTGTTCACTGGTTCCACTGCTAGCTGTGGGGGGGGGCAATTAGGTACCCTCCTTGCTGGCCTGCCACCCCCCTTGGCTAGTTTAAACGCTTGTCCATGTAGCATTTAAACTTATCATTGAGTACTTGGATTCCCCTCCTGGATGGATGCAGGCTGTCAAGCTTGAACAAGCCTCCATCCCTCCAGGTGAGTCCCCAGTCACCAGTGAATCCAAACCCTTCCTCACAGCACCAGTTCTTCAACCATGAGTTAAAGTTCCTGGTGCATGCGCCCCTATGCTCTCCCATGCTTCTCACTGGTAGTACTTCCGAGAAGGTGACAGAAGTAGCTACTTACTTGAGACCCCCTTCCCAGCTTATTAAACTCTTCCTGAACTTCCTTTGGCTCCCCATTTTCCAGGTCATTAGTATCTAGGTGGATAATAACATCCAGCTCACCCTCCCGTCTTGCCTTCCAGGCGAACCCCAGGATCTTCCTCCCATCCCTCCATGCTGCTCCCATTCCTCCAACCTGTTAGGCACCTCACCTCCCTGTCCTCCCCCTCCTGTGTTCCTAGCTGGATCTCTCTTATGATGGAGTCCCCCACCAGAATTCACTTCCTCCTCCTCTGGGGTCCACTACTCTCCCCACTAAGGTCACCTCCTTGGCTGATCTCCACATCCTTCCCTTCCATTTCTCTGGGTACCTCTATTTGGTTGTCCCTGTTTGCCAGTGTTGCATATGAATTCTGGAGTGGAGTAGGATCTGGGATGTGCCTCTGCCTGACCACCCTAACCTTCCCTGAACCCACTGTCATCCAAGTGCTCCTCGTTCTCGGCATCCTTTGAGGCAGCTGCGTTGGACTGGGTGGTCTATGGATAGGGGTGATGGTACTCCTGACCCAGTTTACTTCTACTCTGAGTCTGACTACCTCATACCACAGTCCAGAGAGATGCATGCAGATAGGGCAGCACCTCAGCATCTAGAAGGTCTGCCTGAATATGGCTGCCCCATAGCCATTGCATTGCACCACTCCCCACATTATACTGCACTTACACTGCTTTTCCAGTACTTGTCTGTTGCTGAAGCTCTCCTAGTTCCTGTTTTATTAATATACTGTCCTAAAAATCCTGCCACTGATCCTCAGATACTTTTCTTTAAAGAAGTAAAAAATAAATAAAAAATGAGTAAAAACACTTGTGACAAGGGCAAGTGTCTTCCCCCTTATGCCCCTCCTACTCCACAACCCCTGCTGTTCCCTGTGCTTATCTCCTGGCAATCAGATTTAACAGGCCATATAATTAAGAGTGGGGGGGGCAGGTGAGGGAGGGGGAGTGAAAATTTGCATCAATCAAAGACAGCAAAGGAATACACCACCACTACAAGCACTGCAAACTAGGTTTTAAATTTTCAACAGCCCAAAAATCCTCCATATTTTTGACTACTGTGGTGTAGTCTACAGTACAGCTCCCAAATCTTCCTTATCCAGATTGGACCCCCATTTCAACTCTTTCTGTCATTTTGCTCTGGACTCAACTGTATGCACTCATCACTGTGACCTATATCACTCTCTGTTGCTCCCTTTTCTTGCTAATAGGCACCTCTCCCACTGCGTCAAGCTTATCTCAAAATACTGGCTCGGCTCTCTACCTCCATATCTATCCTCCTCTCTCTATCCCTCCCCCCCTGCTCACACCTTAAGATCCTCTGACTCACACATCCTTGTGGTCCCCCCGCTGTTCTACTCTAACAGGACAGCCTGCTTTTGCACACTGGTTCCCCAAACCCTGGAACATGCTACCACAACAAATTCATCACTCTTCCTCCTCTTACTCCCTCTCTACTGCCTTCATGACTTCCTCTCCTCAAACTGTACCGACTTCCTCCATGTTAATGCAACCACTTCTCCTCTTAGCACTTAGCCACTATCTGGGGCTCAATATACTTGTACAATTGCACTGTCATTCTAATGCTGCACCTAAAATGTTCAAACATTGAATACCATCCACATATTTACCCACTCCATGTTGGCTGTTGTAAGCTGTATTCTGAATCTTTGTTATGATTCACATTCATGTATTGTGCTACACATGACCTGTTTGTACTTTTAAGTGTAGTTTGTATACTTGTATGTACTCTCCCATTCTTCTTTCCCCCAGGTCGCACCGAGTGACGAGCAACTTGTTTTTCAGTGTGCCTTTCTGGTGAAACATTTCAATAAATAAACAATAAATAAGTTACACCGTAGTCCCTGTTTGTCCTTCATGGTTGCCAGTTACTATCAGGTTATCAAAATAAATCCTCCCCAAGATATATGTATCCCAAAGAAAAGTCCAAGTACTGTACTACCATGCTATATTCATAAAGGGCATTGCTTTGCTTATCTTACCTTCCCAAATTTATATATTTACTTTTTTTATATTTTTTTAATTATTTTTAAAATGCCTGTCACAAAAAAGGGGCTTGCAGGCATCCACTGCCCGTCATGAAAACGACACTGCAATTGGACAAAGAGTTTCACAAGATTTGGGGGGGGGGGCTTCAGCTTCCTCAGACAGGCCAGGCACCCACTACCTGTCACAAAAACTGCACTGCAATTGAATAAGATGATTCACAAGATTTGGAGGGGGGGCTCAGGCAGGCCAAGCAAGCACCCACTGCCTGGCATGAAAACTACAGTACACTGCTGTTGGATAAAGTGTTTCACAAGTTGTTTTTTTTTGGGGGGGGAGCTCAGACAGTCCAAGCAGGCACCCACTGCCTGTCACAAAAACTACACTGCATTTGGATAAAGTGTTTCACAAGATTTGGGTGGGGGGCGCTCAGGGAGGCACCCACTTTCACCTACCAAAACTACATTGCAATTGCATAAAGTGTTTCACAAGATTTAGGCGGGCAGGCACCCACTGCCAAGCCCCCACCAAAACTGTGTTGTAACTGGACAAAGTGTTTTTTGAGATTTGGGGCTCAAGCAGGCCAGGCACCCACTACCACACACACCAAAACTACACTGCAACTGGATCAAATATATCAAATGACAAGCTGGTGGCACCTTAACCCAGCCAACCACAGTCACCAAAACTACAGTTTGATAAAGTTATTGGCAAGATTTGGTGCTTAGGCATCCAGTGAAGAAAACTACATTACAAAAACTTTGGAGAAGGTTTGAGTGCAACAGCGCAACTTAGCAACAGTGTTAGCACATCACTGTAGGCCCATCTCATCTGCCCCCTGCTTGCCTTCACAAATATATTTACATAACTTCTCTTTTTCCTTCCCTTTCCCTGCCTAACAAAATATATGGAACTGTGGCTTGCAGCTACAAGAAACTGCTCTTCTTTGAGACTTCAAATGGCAAATTGGCAATCTTTCCTTTTTCTGACAAAAAGACAGCAGCACACACAGCAAGGTCCTTTCTCCCTCACACCAGAGCTGCAGTAGCATACAGAGCTGCAGAATGCTCGGTTTTGCCAAGATTCTGTGCCCCTGGTTGGTTGCTGAATGTTTGGTGACTGCCAGAAAGTTGCATGTGCTCATTGTGTGCTGTCTTAAAAAAAGTAGTGTCATGCAGTGAAGCTGCCAATCTTCAGACCAGCTTCAGCTGGGTAAAAGCTGTTGAAGTCTGGCGTTTTTCGCAGAATGGCTCTTTGGTGTCACGCTCACTCTTAGGAGTGGCCACTGAGGAGGTGGTGGTGATCATCGGATGAACCCTAGCAGCCTGTGGGGGGGAAGGATTTTTAAAGACCCCTCAGGACCCCTGTATACAAATACTAAGCAACATTTTCAAATTCAGGTACAATATTTACTTGTCTCTTGGCTACAGGATTGAAAACCCAAATTTTGGATACAAGTGCTATGGTGAACAAAATAGAATACGTCAGGCTACTTGTCTGCAAATATACCTTTTGAAAGATTGGCTCTGAAGGGCTAGGTATGGCACGAAGTGACTGTATAAAAGGCTTGAAATACTGGAGAATGCTTAGTTAGCTAGAAACAAGTGGCAAGAGAAAGGAACTCACTCCACAGTGACCTCGCCTCAGATGTTCCTATCTGCACTAAACAGGAAGGTGTGGCTCAGGCATTTGATTCCTAATCCTGTCTCTATGAATGTGACATCATTCTAAGCATCAACATTTCACACTAGATAACAATGCTATTAGGCCTAACAAACTTGGTGGTTTCCATGGCAGTGATGTAAGCCAAGACTTTACTCTGCCCACTGGTGTGACATCATTTTGGGTTTGACTTTTTTAACCACAAAGGCATGACCAAAGGCTGAGTGTCTGTGAGTTAATTTAACCCTATGGGGCCCATAAAGCAAGAGGTGCATCTGAGTACCTTATACAACTAGTTATCAATTACGGTATCCCAAACCCTGGAATGCCTTAATGCACTAAAATAACAATTCTTTCATTTTCTATGTTATAATAGCTTAAATTATAATTAAGTTTTTTTTTCAGTAACAGTCTTCTAGAAGGTGAATCAGTCGGGAAGAATGTTCCATTTCCAGCCATTGTTTTATAACATGGTTTGTGGGTTGCAATCACTACAGCTCTCCAAATCCTTATAAATTGTGTTATGCCCCCCCCCAATAGGCTTAGAAACATAGAAACACAGAAACATTGAAAGGTGAAGGCAGAAGGAGACCAAATGTTCATCTAGTCTGTCCATTTGTTTGCATGGACCCCTATTGGGCCACGCCTATTAGCATTGAACTCTTGCTCAGGATGAGTCCCCACACTCGGCCCTGTGTTGCAATTATGTCCTATCCCAACCAAGTTTGAAGGAGGTGATTGTTTTGGCCTCCACCACCTCGGTGGGTAAACTATTCCAAGGTGCCACCACTAGGCATGTGTGAAATAAAATTTCCGCAGGTGGAATTCAAGTGAAATTCTAACTTTCACATCTGTGGAAGTTCGGAAATTGATTTCTGAACTTCTGTGAAAATTCCGACCATGGTCACTGCCCAACCCAATTGCCCAACTTGCCTCTAAAAGGCCACATTAAATATCCCTGGTGGCTAGCAGCCCCTCCTCTAACCAGATCACCCACCCGCAGCCCGATCTAAAAAAACCTAAAAAAAATACCCTACCCTGGGGTTGCGATCCCTCCCTCCATCCCATCCCTGCTTGATGACAAATGCCCTGGTGACTAGTGGTCCCTCCCATCCACCTCACCCGCCCAAACTAAAATTGTCCACTATTTAGTAACAACCCCTCCATCCCCATCTCCATCTGACTCGTACTTTGTTTTTGTAGTTGTTGCTCTTTTTTCTCCCCTGGGTCCTGCCTGCCACCTCTGATATCCCCCTTTGCTGTCCATGAGAATCAGACCCTCTCTCCTATTGCCCCCATGACCTACCCTTTGTGGCAGGGGGTTGGGAGTGACTCAATCAACCAGCACGGATCCAGATTGGGTGGTGTCCTCTCAGGTGGCATGCTGGGGGGAACCATCGTCATTCTATGTGGTGGGACCACTTTTCCATTTTTTCCTTGATGCAGTGGGGAGCATGCAATGCCGCCAGTGATGCACCATGCATGCGTCCGCATGCTGTACATCAGGCAGCTGCTCCACCTCCAACCCCGCATTGTTTGACCTGGATTGCTGGCCCCCAGCCACCGCTAGGGGTCAGGCAAGTGCCGGTCTGCGTCCCCAACCTCCCCTAGGTGAGGAGAGCTGACCTCCAGATGCTCAATCCTTTCCCTCCCCAGCCGATGCCTGGCGACCTGCTCGCACTGTGAACATGGGTTGCTGGCATGGCAGGAAGTAAGACAGAAATGCCTCAGCCCTCCACACCACTGGGCCAGCTTCAACCCATTCTTTTAAAAAACAAAATTCCCTGGTGGTCTAGTGGTTTCCCACACCCCTCTCCATCCCCAATCCCAAGTCCCATTATTTTACTAACATACTAACATACTAAAATGCCAGCAGAATAGACCTAACGGTCTTTCGAGTCTGCTCGATTGGTCAGCCCCCACCCTGGGTGCTGACCTTGCTGCCCCCCTCGCCTTCTCTGGCTTCTCCCTTCCCAGTTCCGGATATTCTTGCTACATTGGATTTTGCTTCCAGAACCCTTCCCCTGTACCTGTCCCAGCCTCCCTTGAACCCCTCCACCGTCTCTGCCTCCACCAGCCCCTAGGTAGTGCATGGTGGTCTAGTTCTCCCAACCCCTCCTACCCCAGCAGGTGTCCCAGATCTCGCTCCACTTATTCGAATACAGCAGTATGATTGTCTCTTCTCTCCACCATGGTCAATCCTACCACTGAGTTGTCAATGAATGAGTATGTTCTTGTAAGAATGCACTCATTCATTGATAGCTCAGTGGACAGGCCATCCATGGTGGAGAGAGGAGGACTATGCAGTTCTGCCCTCTGCTGGGTTCGGGATGGGGTGGGGTGGTTCCTGACATCACGTCTGAACCTCCCCCTTTGAGTTTCACATTGTGCCCTCTAGTATTAGAGTTGTGGGACCTAGTAAACATTTCTGAGTATGGCATTTTGTTGATGCCTTTCAGGTACTTAAATGTTTCGATCATGTTCCCCGCTCTTATCTGACCTCCAGCGTGAATAACTTCAGCTTTTTCAGGCATTCCTCATATGGCAGGTCATGTAGTCCTGTTATCATCTTTGTTCCCCTTCTCTAGACCATCTCATCTGTTGACATTCTTCTTCGGGTGTGGGCTCCAAAACTGAATGCAGTACTCCAGCTGAGGTCTCACCAGGGTTCTGTAAAGACGAAGTATAACTGCTGATGCACCCCAACATTTTGTTGGCCTTGCTATATGCAGAGTTACACTGACTGGTTGCCTTAAGGGACTCATGAATTAACACTCCTAGGTCCCTTTCCTCTGATGAGGTATTAAGTTGTACCCGGTTCAACCAATATTCCATTCTAGAGTTGTTTTTGCCCAAATATATTACTTTACATTTCTTTACATTAAAACCAAGTTGCCATTGGTTGGATCATGCCTCAGATTTTCCTAGGTCAGCTTGAAGTTTGCTGATGGATTCTGCACTATCCACCCTTCCTCCCAATTCAGTGTCATCAGCAAACAGCACTAATCTGCCATTTATGTCCTTACCTCTGTCACTAATGAAGATGTTGAACAGCACAGGACTGAGGAAAGAACCCTGGGGAACCCCACTTATAACATCTTCCTTCCTTGAACCCACTCCATTGATTACCACCCTTTGGCTTCTGTCTTGGAGCCACACATTTATTCAGCTGATAAACTGGTCTGAAATACCAGTGTCTTTGAGTTAGCTAGCAGGTGCTTGTGTGGAACAGAGTCGAAGGCTTTACTGAAGTCGAAATAAAGCAGGTCCACTGGGTTCCCTATGTCTAATTTGGTGGTTACCCAATCAAAGCTTATGAGGCACATGTGACTTTATATTGAAATCTAACCCCTCTTAGGCTCGGAGTCCTCCCAGAATCCTCAGCTAGTTCATGTGCATCGAGTAGACTGCAGCACAGTCATCAAGCTCATGTTTAATCAGTTTATCACAGCTTTTCTAAGGTAAGAGTCTGTCATTATGAACCTTTACCAGGCTGTGTACTAATTTGTAGCCCTTTTAGCTCAATTTATAGAGCATTCTATCTCCTCTGATCCTGGTCCCCTCTGTCTCTCTCTGTTGTGCAGGACTACATTGGTTCAACAAAGTCTCTTCCTGTTCTAGTAGCTAACATATGAATTTTTGCTGTATGTGTAAATTGATTAGCACATGCCGAATTGTTATTTGACTTGGTCACCTAAACAGTCAGTACATGCACGTGCCCTTGGAAAAGTCTATTCTCCCCCTACCTAGCAGGGAGGGCAATGGGCACGAGTGCCAACCTGCTCATGTGACCCCTTCTAGCAGTCATATTGTAGCTTTTATATGACCCCCCATTGTCGTTTCTCATGGTGTAAAACTCCTACTGTGCTGGATAATGCCCAGAATCTAAAGGGGGCTGCCATAGGTAACACCCTGCTTTCCCTTCCTGGCAACTTCAGTGTCCATCCCTAGAGCCTTCTTCCCTAAAAAATATGAGCCAGGCAACAGGGAGAATGACTTGCTCTTCTGTTGGGCTAGGGCACTGACAGTGTGGTGTGGCATCCCTCCCCTTCAGGCCCGACTGAGCAGGCACCATCTTGGCTACCCCCAGCCCATGCATTTGCATTGAGATTGGCATTTTTCTATGCATGCCATGAGAGTCATACAGGAAGTGCACATGTGCAAAGTGCACCAGTGATGCGGATGCATATGCATGACATAAGAGAGGCATCAGATGCAGATGCCACTGTCATGCTTGAGTGATGGATGCATAGAATCATGCATTCCATTGTGTCTAATGGAGACACCAGTATGACATAGATGCAAATTCGATGAAATGCAGATGCTGACACACCTGCATTCATCATATATGACACATCTATTTCACTTCCATTGGCCATTTTGGGGCATTCCAATTCTGTTTCCTCCATTCTGTTCCCTCTCCTATTCTGAGGAAGATCATGTCCAACTGACTATGGCACAGATTCTACTCTCTTATTATCAGATTCTGATGCAGTGCTCCATTGTTAGCTCATCCAATCAACCAGTTAAGAGAGGTGTAGCTATATATATTCATAAAGATAACCACTTTAATCAGGCCTGTACTGACCACAATACAAGTGTTTTCCTTCTCTCTCACCCTACAGAGAAAAAATGGTCAAGGCAAGGAAATACAGAACTTGCAATGTGCCACTCTTGCCATCACAACTATTGACACTATGTCCCATGTGTGTTACATTTCACACCTTGAAGAAAGATTCAGGAGCTATACATGATGCCAGCAATGAAGATGCTGATGGATCTGTACAGTGGACATCAGGGGAAAACCAACCCTAGACTGGTGAAAGAACCCCTTCGCCATCCTGATTCACAGTCAACAGACAGCAACTGTGCTGATACAGGGCCAGCAAGCCTTCATGCCAAAGATGATGGAGTGCTTGCAGGCCATGTTCAGAGCCGCAGCTCATCCCACCAATCCAACTGCACCACCTATGCCTAACCCAATGGCTGCTGTGCAGCCCCAGCTGGACATGAGGCCCACTGCACTACCAGATGTTGACAAAATCTCCAAAGTTGGAGATAATGCCAACCCAGACTTGGACTGACTCAGAAGAGGATCATCAAGCCCTTGTGGCAAAATTATGGTCCTATGACATGGTACTACCCATGGTCAGGTCTATTAAAACTACAGTGGATTTCAAGCTGCCACCCCCTACCTCAGAGAACAAGCTGGTCCCTACTCTCCACCTCACACAAAAGACCACTGATGTATTTCCCATTTGTGAAGCTATAGATGAGGTAATCAGTAAGGAGTGGGATGCTAATGAAGCAGCCAAGATCCCAAAAAGGAGGTCCTGGGACACAATGTACAATTATCCAAGAGGATAAACTAAATATTTGGTGTAGCACCCCAACTATGGATCTCCAGATAGTGGCACTCAGCAAGAAAACAATGCTCCAAGCAGGGGGATCAGCCCTGCTAAAGGTCTCGGCTGATAGAAAGGTCAAAGAGATATTAAAGAGGAGATATGAGCTAGAAGGTCTGAGAGTGAGGGCAGCCATCATGGCAATCTATGCCACCAGGCCCAGGTTAAATGTCTGGAAGACCATTCACTTTGCAATCAGTCATGTACCTGGGTGACATGGTGGTTGACTCACTGAAAGTCAGTGCAAGGTCAGTGCCTCTAGTCAATATTGCATGCAGGTCACTCTAGCTCACGTTATGGGAAGATGACACAGATTCCAAATCACTACTCATGACACTACCATTTAAAGGGGGCCAACTTTTCAGTGAAGGCTTAGAGAAGTTGATGAAGATGAAGGAGGTGCACATCTAGTCTTTAACAGGTGCAACAAAATAGAACACTCTGTCCTAGACATGGTTTCCTCTTCGCAATTCTGTTAATAAGCTTGTGGAGATCAAAGTACATCTCAAGGTCAACCCCCTGTATTATAGACTGTAATATTTTTAAGAAAATCAAATAGCTTTCTGCAATCATTTCAACAATATAATTATATACATTTGCAAACCAATGGATCCCAGTTTCACATTAAGATTCATATACATGTTTTTAACTGCAGAGAAGTAAGGGAGGAAAGAAAGACAAGAAACAGCAAATGAAGGAAGGGAAATAATGGGGGAAAATTGTGGGACCATGGAAGTTGCCATTTCCTAGGTGGCACAAGAACATTGTGATTGTGCAATCAGACGGGCAAGAGACAAACAAAAGGCAGAATAGGAGAGGAAAACATAGAGCCTTGCTTTTTAACTCTCTTTGCATAACAAATGGGACAGGGACTTACCCAACCCTGTCTAAATCGACCATCACTGAGTCATAGTGCACAGGAAATCACGACTATGACATGGCTATGCCAGGATATACACAGATCAGGAAGGATAGGGAGGGGAGAAACGGTATGTGTGTGTGTGTATGTGGGGGGGTTATATGCCTGGGAAGATATCAAGATAAAATAAATGCAAGGGGGTAAGAAAGAACAGGAGGTACTGTGGAGCACCCTGGAAACAGCAGCCAGATCTTCCATTCGTACTGGGATGACTTACAGACCTTCTGCACAGGGGGAGGATCTAGACAAGGAAATAAGGAAGCCATTAACAAAATGGCTGATAAGGGGTAGGTACTGCTGATGGGGGACTTCAGTCTACCAAACATTGATTGAAGCCTCCCGGCCACAACCTCAGCTAGAAGCAGTGTCATCCTAGACTCCCTGTAGGGGGTGTTTCTATGACAACTAGTCAAGGAACCCACTAGTGATTGGGCAATATTAGTCCTGGTGTTCACAAACAGGGACAATGTTGTGGACATCAGGGTGGGATGCCACCTGGGGAACAGTGATCACCAGCCATTGTGGTTTAACATTAGTACAGCAGTGGAGGTGAACCATACAAAGACAAGGATCCTGGACTTCAGGAAGGCAGATTTAAAAAAAAAAAATGAGTGAATGCCTCAGAGATACCCTGGTGGGGTGGGTTTATCCTGATGGAGTGAAGGGACAATGGGCCAGTTTAAGGGATGGAATAATGAAGGCAACAAGCCTTCACACAAAAAAGGTGAGTAAAAGCAGGAGGGAAAGGAATCTGAGAGTGGACAAGGATATGGGGCCAAATAGGGTTCATCCAAGGGTATCGAAGGCACTTAGGGAGGTACTGGCTGCACCTCTAACAGTCCTGTTCAATGACTCACTAGATATAGGGTTAGCCCCAGAGGACTGGAAAAGGGCAGAAGAAGTCCCGCTCCATAAGGATGGCAGCAGGAAAGAGGCTGGCAGCTATAGGCCAGTCAATCTGACACCAGTAGTAGGGAAACTAATGGAGTCACTTAGGAAAGACTAGATTACCTTGCATCCAGCAGGTTACAGGACCCAAGGAAGCATGGATGCACAGGAAGGAGATCATGTCAGACAAATCTGATAGATTTCTTTGACTGGGTGACCCAAGAAATAAATCAGGGGGAGTGGTGGATGTGGCCTACTTAGACTTCAGCAAAGCCTTCATACCATGCCAGATAGGAGGCACATATAAAATCTGAGAAGCCTGGGGATCGGAACCAAGGTAGTATACTGGGTATATAATTGGCTGATGAATAGACAACAGGGGGTGGTGGTTAATGGCACACACTCAGGGGAAGGGAGAATGACTAGTGGGGTTCCTCAGAGATCAGTACTGGGACCAGTCCTCGTTAATGTCTTTGTAAGTTACATTACAAAAGAACTGGAAAAGAAGGTATGCCTCTTTGTGGATGACACCAAGATCTGCAATAAGATTGACACCCTGGAGGTGGAGGAGAGTGAATAGAGACCTGAAAAAGCTCAAGGAATGGTCAAGGGTATGGCAGCTGGGTTTCAATGCAAAAAATGCAAAATCATGCACCATGGGTGTAGAAATCCAGAGGCAGAATATAGAGTGGGGGGAGGTATTGATGGTCACTAAACAAAAAAGGAACCTAGGGGTAATCATTATAGATGACCTTCAGGTGACGTGACAATATGACAAAGCAGTAGGGAAAGTCAGTGGGATGCTGGTGTGCATAGGGAAGGGTATCACCAGCAGAAGGAGGGAGGTGGTGTAGCCACTATATGGTGTCAACACCTCAGAAAGGACATAGATGGAGTAGAGGCCATCCAGAGAAGGGCAACATAAATGGTGCAGGAGCTGAACCAAATATCCTACAGTATAAGGAAAGACTGAGGGATCTAAACATATACACCATGGAAGACAGAATGGAGGAGGGGACATGATAGAGACCTTTAAATACTTCACAGGAGTGAATAAAGTAAAGGAATGGAGCATCTTTCACAAAAGAAAGTGTTCAAGAAGTAAGGGGCATGTAAAATTAAGCTGGAGGAGAGAATTTTTATGAGGGATGTGAGAAGTATTTCTTTACTGAAAGGGTCACGGTTGCCTGGAATAATCTTCCAGTGTGGGAAAGAACAGGGGTGGGCTTCAAGCATGCATGGGATAAGTATAAAGGAAAACTGGTATTAAAGTTGTGGGGAGGAGGTGAGGTACCACTGATGTGAGACTTACTGGTTTGCAGTTGCTGGCCTCCTACTTGTACTGCTTTTGTGCAGAGGGACCACATTGGTCATCCTCCATTCCTTTGGTACCACCACCACCAACTTTAATGAGGTGCTAAATAGTGTTGCCAGAGGGGGGGCTAGCATGGTCCTCAGTTCCTTAAGTACCCTTCGGTGGATCCCGTCTGGCCCTATTGTCTTGTTTTCCTTTAAGGCTTCCAACCCCCAGTGGACTCTCTCTTCCATGAATGGACTTGTGTCCACTCCCCCCAAGTGCCTGCTAATGCTTTTCAACCTGCCCCCCCCCCCACTTTGAGGACCAAGCAATATTTTTCATTTAAAATTTTAGCTCTTTCCTGGTATTCTTCTGCACAGTCCCTCCTCCTGATCTACACTATACCACTCCTTGCTGTCCTCTTTTCGCTCATGTAATGAACCTGAAGAAGGTCTTATTCCCTTTCTTGGCCTCCTGGGTGATTCTTTTTTCAGTCAGAGCCTTTACTGTCCTTACCTTCCTTCCTTCCTTCTTCCCTTTTCTTCTCTAGATATACTTCCCTGTCCACCTCTGTTTGGGGCTCCTTGTACTTCCTGAAAGTTGTTTTTTTCTCTCGTACCACCTTAGCCACCCCCTTAGTGAACCACAGTGACCTCTCTCTTCACTTACCCTTGATTAATACCTTTAAACAGCTTGCCCCCACCTTAGTTATTCCCCTTTTGTATTCTGTTCAACTGTTCCTCCACCCCCATCCCCCCTTCAAGGTATTTTCTTAGGCAGTCTCCAATTTTTTAAAAATCTGACTCCAGGCATGTGCATCAGTACTGACTTTACATGTCACAGATGATCTTTTACTAAGAAAGGCTGTTCGTCTTTGATAAACATACACTATTTCCAGCCCAGGAAGGCGTGTACTTGCAATACATACATTCAGCTAATACGAAAAAATGCAGAACTCATGCATGCATAAGCTTACTGGCACCTCTACGCCATTTTGATTTCAGGAACGTGCACCAGCATCAGGAGGCAGCACAAGGTCGGTCCGCTACTAATTCTATTTTTGGCATAATATAATAAGAAACAATCATTATGTGACAATCAGGGGACCGATATAGCTTCAGGTAACACAAAGGTTACAATAGACACCGTCTGCATTAAAACATTAAATATTCTCCAAAACGAGGACAGTGTCCCTTTAAAATTTGATATTTAAATTTCTGTGCTGTTGTGCACTGTTAGGCAATACTGTGCAGTGTGCACACTGACTGCACTTCTTCTACCCTCTAGTCTGAACAGTCCCCCCCCCCACCACCACCACCAAATGACTAAATGAGAAGGCCATGTCAGGGATAGAGGTAATGTTAGACCCACTAGCATTACCTCTATCCCTGACATGGCCTTCTCCTTTAACCCTGTGTCATTGAAACAAATGGAAGATCTACTGCTAGCCCTGGATATCAGGAAAAGTGTGGGTGCTGACCTTATCGACCACTAGTTTCTGAAACTCGCTTCCCATGTATTATCAGCACCTGTCACCCACCTCTTTAATCTATCTCTTACCCAAGGAGACCTCCCTCCCATTTGGAAAACTGCCCATGTTATTCCCCTACTCAGAGTATTTGGCACTCCCCTCTGGTAGGCTTTTACCATTCTTTAGCCTTCTAAGCCTCTCACATGACAGGTGTGCAGGCTGGGAGGCTAGGGAGAGAAAAAAAAAAGGTTTGATTTGGGTCTCATGAAAACCTAGCAGCATGTGTTGGGGACAGCTCAGTTTTCCACTTAAAGGATCTGCCCTCCTCTTGAATGAAGAGTTTGGGCTCAGGCAGGGAGTGTCAACTGGAAGGCAAGGTGGATTGGATACCCATGACATTGCCTTGTGTACAAGAGAGCTGACGTTGAGACTGGTCCAAAGAGAAGACCATGATACCCCTCCAAATGGTGGGTGCAGTTTGAGGGCAGCAAGCCCAATCATAACAAACAAGTCCAGGGTCATCTGCACAGCCAAGCTAAGAACACACAGCACACTCACCACAAAAGTAAATGAATTGTCAAAGCTTTATTGCTTCAAGATAGAGTGTGCTTAGCTGATAATGACCACAAACGCCACTTCACCCTGGTGCTTCTGGTCCAAGCCCTTCATCAGGGGCATGATGTTGAGAGTGTCTTTATTCTTCAGTGATAGCCTGCTAAGACTGGAGTACAGGAGGGGAATGGTGCATTCTTGCAGTAGGTCTGCCAACATTGCAAACCATGTAATAAGTTGTGGAGACTGAGGATAGATTGCTGTTTCTGTGAGAGAGGAAAGCCATTTCTCTCCCATAAGATCCTGCCATTGAGATTTGTCATCATAGATGGCCTTAGCACTATAGGTGTTGTACAGTTTTACTTCACAGATGAATTGTTGAAGAAGTGTCAAACTTCATGCTATGTGTAGCTTTGAAAGTTGTAGCACTTTCCAATCCGCTGCTTTGTGGTAGTACAAGTTTCCTTTAAATAAAAAAAAACACTAAAATACCTTTCCCTCATCCTTCGGCCGCCAAACAAGCACATTGATTTTAAGCCTCTCCCCCACTCTGTCTTACTATCCTCCCTAGCAACAATAGAAAATAAAAAGAACATTTCCAAGTTAATCCCATGTTTTGAGTGAGGAGGGGCAGGGTTGGTGACCCCCATGGTAGATGGCGTACTGGGGGGTTCCTATGGGCAGACTAGATGGGCTACATGGTCCTTATCTGCCAGCTACATCTATGAATTTAATCCCCTTCCCCAGCCCTTGCATTACCCACCTCCCCAAGTCAACTCACCACACACAGTAACTGCTCATCTAGGGCCAGTCCAGTGGTGTGGAGGGCTAAGGCATCCATAAGTCACCACATTGTTGCCTGGGTTCAGAAATGAACCTGGGTTGCTCAGGGCTTGGCTTGGGGAAGGAGGATTTATCATCCCAGAGGACACTCTCCTCTTCTGAGGAGGGAGGGCAGCCTGCTCCACCACAGTACTGCCACCTAAGTGACTATTGGTGGCAGTGTGGCCAGGAGCAGCAGTTTCAGGTAGGGGATGTTCCCGATGGAAGATGTCAGCATGTCCAATATTGTGCATATGACGTCAAGTCATCACTTCCATGGAGCATGTGTGGTTCAGGGAAACAGAACACTGGGAAAGAAAACTGCCAGAGGCAGGATGAAGTCCCACAACTCCTTGCAGACCCCACATTGGCTACTGGGTGCAGGACCACTACACCCAGCATGCCATCCAGAGAGGACTTGGGGAACCCCTGATGGCCCCACCCCAGGGGGAAAGCTGTGGAGGAACAGGTGGATCCTCATGGTAAGTCCCAGAGATGGCAGGTGATGGTGTTGGGGAGCTGCAGGTGACAGAGGGTGGCCAGCCAGGCAAGAGGGAGAAAGAGTACCATCCATCCCCCAGCTCACATAGCACACCATCCTCCCTGCTCCCCCTATGGCACCTATTTAAATAATAATAAAACAACAAATTGGTGATGGTCCCTAACCCTCTGCACACCAGCTTGGCTGGTCAGCACCTAAATAAATGTGAGAGCATGCTAAAATAGTGGTAACAACAGGGTGTCCTTGACAAATTCAAACTAGAAGACACCTAGTGAGCCAGAGACCACTTGAATACTGTACTATTAAAACTGACCCAGAGTCAGTGGCTAGTTGGTCTATTGTCTTTCTGCCTGATGATCAGTTGTATTATCATAGTCAGTTAGGTCAGAGTAGCTGGGGTAACAAGGGGAAACAACATCATAAACAGTATGCCAGCCTCCAAGTAAAAGGTAGGGATCAGATGTGTTCACAGATGAGGATTAGTGCATGGTTACCACGGCGGGTACAGTTCAACACAATTCAGTTTTATTCAGTATAAACACCATAGAGCAAAGCTCCTTTACAGTGGTGTCCTATTGAGGGAAAATATCTGATGAGCAGCGAACATGTTACAGACATTAATAGTGCTAGATACCATTTACAACTTACCAGGCATTGTATGTGTACATACTGTAAGCATAGCAAAGTTTCAGTTTCACAGTGTGAGTGAGAAGGGGAGATCCAAAGTGAATACTAGGAAAATCAGTCCACATCTGATCTCCAACACCTATCTGTATAAAATCTGAGGCATTATCAGTGGTTACTACAGGATTGGGAAACAGGCCACCCAGGTGAGAAACCCACCTGAGCCACTTACTCACTGTGAAAATGAGCAAGTAACCTGACCGATCTATGCTTTCATCCCTCTGAAGCTTTAAAACTAGACAGAGGCAGAAACCTTTCTTTAATAAGATGTTGTATCTCAGTTGGGCAATCTTGGGGAAATAATCTGTGAATACTAAATGTGTCTGTCTATGTCAGGCCAACACATGCAAATGCTACCAGGCTGATAGGTTTTGGCTAGCCCACTCCCACACACCCCAGCAAAGGTAATCTGAGTGGGAAAACCCCCAGGGATGTTGCATAAGCCAGGCCCAGAAACAAAGTCTTACAGACAGCCAATTAGATGCAATGCTGCTGGCATGACTGAAGGGCCTCAATTAACCCTGTGAACTCAGGCCAAGTCAGCAATCCTTGCTAAGAGAGCTAAAGTAGAGTATAGTTGTATACGAAGTGCATGAGTCCTCCTTCCTGTACCAATGCATTCCTGTGGCCAGCATGAGATGACTAAAGTTAGTAGTCTCCCATTAAAAAAGAAACATATACAGTAGATCAAAAAAGTACATGACATAATCTAAAAAAAAACTGGTAGATTCCAGCATTGACTGCCTTTCGAAGTGATACTGTATGTCCTCAATCTCCATCTGTAACAACAATGTGGGCGATGGCCTCACTACTGTTAAGTCAATTTCAGTGGCATTGGGTAAGAGGGTGACTGCAACTCACGACATAGCTATGTGATAAGTAATTTCAGAAAAGGATAGTAATTTGTAATATTTTTGTAATTTTGTATTTTATTTTATTTTTTACCAGGAAAGGCACAGTAAGCTATGATAGCTTGTTTCCAGGTGTGTCCTGGGGATGGGTTGCATGTTCTATTGACAAAGAGAATTTTGGCCATGACACTGGGGAGACTCCCTTGGTCATACGGGGGAGATGGATGACTCAGTTGCATTATCCTTATTGAACCAACATGGTAGCTGGTCAGGAGCAGAACTGAGGAGAGTCAGTGGTGAAGCTGTGGGACAAATAGAAAATCTTCTAAATACTGGAACTAATCAGGCTCTTTGGGGGTTCTTTTCTGATTTTCCCTAATACTTCTTTATTGAAAAGCACATTAGAAACATAGAAATTGCTGGCAGAAAAGGATTGCTTAGCCAACCAAATCTGTCCAGATTTTTCCTGCCTATTCTGTCTCCGCAGACCCTACCTGGTCTACTTCAACCCTCCCCGTCCCTGCCTATTTACCATTATTCCCTTATATTCTATGCACCTTTGAAGCCCCACACTGTTTTTGCTCCCACCACCTCTGCTGGCAGATGGCTCCAGGTATCCACCACTCTTTCAGTGAAGTAGTACTTCCTCATATCTCTGTTAAACGTCTCCCCTTCCGGCTTCATTGCATTTCCTCTTGTCTTGGTGCACTTCCTCATTGGAAATAGAATCACTTGCTGTACACTGTTCATCCCCATTATGTTTTATTTATTTATTTATTTTTATCTATTTATTTGATAACTGGGTAGATACGCTGGTCCTAGGAACCATTTTCAGGAATGACCAGGGCCATCTAGATGGCACATAAAATACATGAAATACAATACATGAGATTCAGCATACAGTACCTAAGTAACGAGTCCACATACAATTGGAGGTAATACCTGTAGTCAGACAATTCAAATAGATAATTAGTACACTAGGATCAACATACAAGTGGAGGTGATACAAAGAGTCTGACAATACATGCAGAATAAAAACCAAAATATGAGGGCAAGTGGATTGATTAACCTAGTCAGGTAGAGTGAGAAAGCAAACTATAAGTAACCTCTACCCTGCCCCTTCAGGAAGGGCACTTACAAGCTGTGGCAGATAGGAAGGCATTTTTAAAATGTGATTTGAAGAGGTGGGAAGTGCCTAATGAGTAAAGCATGGCTTGTAAGGTATTCCAGAGCCTGGGAGCAGTAATGGAGAAGGCTGTCTGGCCCATCTTGGTTGCAGTCTGGGGACGGTCCAAGAGACATTGAGAGGAGGACATCAGTTTGCATGTGCCAGACTTAATACTAAGGAGTCTTGTTAGAAGGGAGCTAACTCTGTCATGAAGTGACTTATCAGTAAGGGTACCCATGATGTAGTCATGGCAGGCCTGAGGAGACATCCGACCAGGCATCAAGTAAAGGGAGCAGTGGGTATAGAACAGGGAGAGTGCGACACACCCATAGATGCTGTTGAAGGCAGTACTGAGTCATGCAAGATACCAATCTGAGGTCCCAGTTTGAGGTCTGGGAGAAGATAGGACAGCCAGGAGGGGAAGAAGTGTGCCTTGAGCAACAGCCAGATGCAGCTCGGGGGTCATAAGGTGCTTTAGGTGGTAGCAGACACCTATTTTCTGGTTCACACACTTAATTACTTGCCCAGTGTGATCCAGAAAGGTAAAGGAGGAATCAAGGGTGACCCCAGATATTTTAAAATAGTTACTTGTTCAAGGGAGCACCCACGTGATGCCAGAATGCTCAGGGAATTATTTTGCCCTGCAATGGATTTGTTGAGCATTGGTTTGGAGCCTGAAAGCATTGCCTTTATATTTAGGGCATTAACAAGTAATCTGTTAGATACTAGGGCTTGGTTGATCATTTGTTTTGAAATCAGAACCCCGGATCCAGCACTCACCCATGGACTCAGGTAAATAAGGACTCTTGCTCAAGTTTGGTTCCGAGTCTATGGACAAGCTACTCTGCCTGATATGGGGAAAAACACAGCCAGCTGTGTCTCCAGCGCTGCTGTTTGCCATTGGGCTACAGAATGTAGCAATTAAATTTCTGCCTAATCCCAGCAGCTGCCAAATGTGCCTGCCTCCGCTCCTACCCAGTTGGTCAAGCAATCATTCCCCTCACCAATTAGTAGCCGGCAGAGGGGAGGAGCTGACTATTGGCGCCTTGTTGCCAGTGCATGCTGCACAATGAAATACAGTTTAGTTTGCACCTTCACAGAGAACATAGCAGGAGTAGTAGCACAGGATAGCACAACAGGACTCAGGTCGGGGTCAGTGGTGTCAGTTCATCCACAGTCTTTGGTCGGTCCTCCTCAGTCCTCCTGTAGCAGTCGCATTGTGCCACGTGGTGTGTGTCATCGGGGCAGGGACAAGGCTGAGGGGCACAAAAACAGCACACCAGATAGTTTGGGATCACACTGGGAGTCAATGAAGATAGGTTCAGGGAGGCAGAGACAAGTGGAGCAAAGCCTGGAGGACATCAAGGGGAAGACTGGATGAAGGACGGATGGTGAGGATCAACAATCACGTAAGGTGAATTAGTGGGGAACTGGGTGTAGGGCTGGGCTATATGCAACGCTGCTGATTTAGGCTGTGAAGTTTTTCAGAGAAAGTCTCATCATCAGAGAGAACTTTGGCAGCAGGAAAGGGAAAGGAAAGGCAAAGGAGGGCATTGAGGGCATGCTGCAATTGCCTGCACCTTTTTTTTTAATTTGGAACATTTTAGGTTTTTCTTTGTTTCGCCCTTAAAGTCAACCGACTCTCATCTCACTCTCCTCGTCCCTTTTATTATTGTTGAATGCAGAGCAGTGAGCAGCTCTCAGGGCCCCAAATGCTGCCCAACCAAACAGAGTTAACAATTTTCTTCCTAAGCATTGCAGAGGCACTGGCTGCAGCAAGAGCAAGACTGTCTCACTCTTTAGACAAGAGAATCGGATTTTAGAAGTGGTTGGTTGTGCTTTAGACTGTATTCTTTGCTCCAGCAGTGATTGTGTAGATTATTGGACATACGTAGGAAGCTTGCAAAAAAAGCTTCCTAAATACAGAGCTGTTTTGGTCACTTTCCTCAGTTCCGTTACTTGTTATTAGTTCGAGTTTGGAATCTTTACCCCCAACACCCCCATTTTAAAAAAAAACAAGGGGGGTGTAGGGAGTATAAACTAATAAATAGTAACGCAACTGACGATTTGGCCAAATACTTGTGCCTGCTGTTAATTTTGGTTTAGACAGTTTATTTGAGTTAAGGGGCTTCCCGGCATACCCCTTTGTGTTTTTTTTTAAATGGGGTGCCTGCCTGGTGGCTCTGAGGGTTAAGGTACTGGACACCATACGTCGCACCACGCTGGTGTCCCAGGTTCGGAAACAGACTAGGGTTGTCCAGGGATTGACTGGCGGAGGAAGGATAGAGAATCCAGAAGACTGCTCTCCTTCCTCGAGATGGGGGGATTTGCATTGTGCGCTGTCAACTGACACCCAGTGGTGGCTGGGGGACATCACAGGTGTACAGCCATGTAGCGGGATTGGACCACATCCAGGGCAATTGGCTGCATCCGCAGAGGTGGAGACAGCCTACCCATCCATTGCACGGATGTGGCTGTGGGAGAAAATGGTGGAAAATCTGGGACACAGCAGTACCTATGATGGCCCGATCACTCCCGGTAAGTCCGCCCCAATTCTAGATTTAATGTATCGGGGGGGCAGTATGATGGCACTCCCCATCCTGGCCCTGCCACAAAAGGGGAATCCACAGGGGGGGATTCTGGGAATGGATGGACTGGGCTATCATAGGGACCGGAGGATGTACCCCTCCGAGGGAAGGGTCATAGCCCCTATCGGGCCTGCAGCGGCTTTGGAAAAGTACATATGGAAAACAAAAAACAGGGGTGTGTAGGGTGAAGTCCTCCAACTCAAATAAACTAGTAAAAAAATAATGGAATGGGCAATTTGATCAAGTAGCATAACTTGAGCTCTACACTAATAGCGTAGGTCCCTGGCATGTCCAATAACCTACACAATTGCCACTCCAGCTTCATCACACAACTGTTACAGCTCAGCACAAGTATCCTCAAGGGTCAGGAGTGGTTTTACCGTCTCACTGTAAATACTGGATTTATATGATGGTGAGTGGGCACATTACTGTGGTATGATAACACACGTTTCTCAGGTAAATAGCGCTGAATTTTTTCATGGCGGGCACTGCAGGGTGGAGCAAGAACTTCTGAAAGTGTTCAAATCGTATATCAGTAAAGGCATGAAAGAAAATGAAAACAGTGTATTGGTTTTTATGCCAATAATACATATATGATGACTATCAAAAGTTGCTGGTTTAAAGTGAGCTCTCTAATGCCTTTCAAGAACTGGCCACTTTGGGGAAGATTGCCAATGTGCTGCAACATTTGTGCTTTTAGAAGACATGACATGCCTTATTCAATGAAGACTTAAGTGCAGTTACTGTATGTCAACTGATTTGCTCTTTTTACAGTTAGATATTGGCTGTATAATATAATCAGTGTGTTATTGTCTGGTCCTCCCCCCCAATAGGACCAGACAATGAGACAATAACACTCTTATCGTATTACATAGACAATATCTAACTGAAAACAAAAAAAAACAAATTGCTTGACACCTCACCGTGGCCTTTGCTTTTTGCAGCCAGTGGCCAAAACTGACCATATAGTTAAATTTGTTATTTAAGCCAGAAGAATTTGGAGAGGGGAAGAAAAAGAGAGATCAGATGGTGCCTGTGTCTGTCTGCAGGCTGCCATGTGCTACACGTCATTGCCATCCTTACTCCTAGTAGTTGTCTGTCTGCTCTGCAAACTCCCTTCAGCTTTAGCAGTTCTATTATTATTTTTCATACAAATTATGATTTAAAATACTACTTTTGTCCCACTGTGTTGAATGTTAGATATTTCCCCTAGTTTGCATCTTAACACATTTATTGAAATATTTAGAAATAATCAGAAATAATCAGAACTCCCCTGGGTTTTGGTTCTTATTTAATAAGGGTGATAACTTCACCGAGTTTTCCCAGCCCTATTAGATACATCTCACATCTGAATAGTACCAAATTCCCTGGAGAGGGAGAGAGATACATTCAATGGGCTCTTATCACTCCTGTACAGAACAAGATAACCTGCATACACGATCCTGAAGCAGTTTGTACTATCCTTGAGGAGGTGGCTGTCAACGAGGGAGAATAGGATAGGTCCTAGTATGGGCCCTCATGGGACTCCACTGTACACCTTTAGGGTAGTGGATGTGACCCCCGGTACAGGCCCTTTGAGATCTACCAGTGATGTAGTTCCTGAAGCATGCCATGGTACCTATTGAAAAGACATTAGAGAGGAGTTTACCAATCAGGATGTCATGATGATCAACAAAATTAAAGGGCTTAAAGAGATCTATGAAGATGACACCAGTAACCTTACCTTTGCTTGAGTTCCTTAGGATGTGGTCAGTGAAACAGGCCAAAGCAGCGGTTGTACTGTGACCCTTCCTAAAGCCATGCTGGTGGGGGGATAACAAATACTTTGAAACATGGTCTGAGATTTGCTAGAAGACAAATTTTTCTGGGATTTTACTTAGATGAGAGAGGATGGACACTGGCCTGTAATTTTCCAGCAGTTTAGAGTCACCTGATTTAAATTTGGGGACAACTCTGGTCTGTTTCTATGATGAAGGGATGGATGAGGAGGAAATGGACAGACTGAATAAGGTAACATAGGGGTATTACACGAAGTCCCTGCACCCTAATTGGTACCCCCACAGGTACACCGCAGACAGCTAGCATTTAGGTTATACTAACATATAGGACTTAGGGCATCTACCGCATAAGAGTAGATGTCAGGATATGTATGCACATTATTGCTATACACTTTACTTTCCAATATGCACATGTATTTCTTGCTTATGAGATGTTAGGACATCTATGTCCTTATAAGGATTATGATATATGAGTCGGCATTGCCATATTCTGATGATTTGTATTACTACATGGCTATATACAAACTGTACCTCTGTTTCTTCAAAGTGATGACTATAACAAAATTGTATAATGTTATCTTGGACTGTGGAGCCACCTTTAATTTAGCCAATAGGGCTCGTCTCTGTAAATAGAAATGTTTCTATCTTACAGTAACCATGGTAATTAACTTAGGTATATAATGTAAGACATTACGTCTTCTACCTCAGAGCCCCAGGAGACACGGAGATTCCTTGAGGTATAGGGAACACTTAGCATTGGCTCCCAGTTCCTATTGGTAAGAACTACTTATGGCTATCACAACCCCACTCAGCAGGTCAGCCCCCTACCCCCAAAGTGCCAACCTCTGAGCATAGAATTGTGAACACTTAACAGAATGAGGTAACCCTCTTGTCTGTTTTGTGGGTTCGAGTCACCTTAGTCCCATGCTCTGGAGGGATTCAAACTCATAACCTCTTGTTAGCATACCCAATTGTCAGGCTCAGATAATTCTGTCTTTGGAGGGGGGGCAGATATATATTTGCCTACGGACACCTAACCAGGTATTTCAAAATGAACCCTAAGAACTCTATGTAAGACCTAGAGAACTCTGACCTGTTTCCCAGTTTGGTACCACAATAAGCCCATGCACAGTGTCAACTATAACCATCTAAGCTTTACTTATATATAAAGAAGTTTCAATGCACACCAGGCAGTTTCTGTTTTTAAAATATATATCTTTACTTTAAAATAGGTAAAATAGGAAAACAGTAAAATACAGAACAAGATATCTCAACACATACAGCCTTAAAAACAAAACAGGTTTAAAAGTGCAAATTCTGACAATACATACACTCAGACTGGTCTTATCTAAGGTCCTTACTTTCTTAATCTTTCAGTGCTTCGATGTTCCACTTTTTCTCAGCCAGAAAATGAATGTCCTTGTGTAAGGTCTGCTCAGTATTTTTAAAAGCAGTCTTGAGCCGGCCTTCTCTCTGAGGTCACCTAACTCCGCGTTGGTGTATTAAAATTTATGTTTTATAACACAGGATGTCCTACTAAGATATTTAAAAAAATAATAGGTGACATAAGTGTGACTTGCCAAAGCCAGTCTGTGGTCTGCTTCACATAGACATCAAAGACTCTGATGTAATTCACTGGATACCCCACGCAAATGCATATTGGACTTCCTAATTTAGTCTGGGACCTGCTTCACCCAGACATCAAAGTCTCTTTGATGTATTTACTGGCTATCTTGGGAGACACCCCAACACATGCATATTCTCCTTCCTCCATGATACCTAGTGCAAATCAAAGGATTTCCCTGATGACGTCATGAATGGATATTTTATCTCCGGGTCTTCAAAGAAAACTTAACAAAGTAATTGCATTTCAGATATCTGCAGTTTAAGCTACCTCCTGTCCGTTGAACTTATCCCTGGGGGGTTTGATGTGTCAATTTCAGCAAGACAGTATTTCCTCCTGACTGACATTCCCTTACATATTTTATTTTGCAGAAAAATATCATATTGAAATCAGAACCAGATGTCCACGTGCCACAATCCTCCCCACCTAGACTGAATTTGGGGGGTCTATCTCCTGCATGGGATGAGCTTCCCAAATCAGTTCACTCCTCATACACACGAGGCAGCCCATCTGAGTTCTGATTGGTCGCTTCAGCCCTATGTAGAATGGTCATGTCATATCCTTACAAAGCAAGACTTCATCATAGCAATTGACCATTGTTTTTCCCCATCTGCATCAGCCAAGCCAAGGGGTTGTGGTCAGTCTGCACCACAAAATGCTGCCCATACAAGTATGGCTCCAATTTCTTTAGGGCTCACACTATGGCAAGACACTCCTTTTCCACCGTGGAGTATGCCTGCTCCCTGGGAAGTAACTTTTTACTCAGGTAGGCTATTGGGTGATCCTCCCCTGGCTGGATGTCTGGCTCAGTACTGCCCCAATACCCATGTCTGAGGTATCAGTCTGAACTATAAAAGGTTTGCTATAGTCAGGACTTGTCAAAACAGGAGCACTGCACAGTACCTCCTTTCATTTGGAAAAGGCTTCCTCACAGGCTGGGTCCCAGGTAATTTTCTTGGGCATACTTTTCTTTGTCAGGTCAGATAGGGGAGTAGCCAGGGCACTGTAATTGGGTACAAATATTCTATAGTACCATGCTGTCCCAAGAAAACTCCTGACCTGCTTCTGAGTTTCTGGTCTGGGCCATGCCTGGATTACCTCTATTTTTATTTGGTTAGGATGGAGTTGTCCCTGGCCTACCACATGCCCGAGGTTTGCCACCTCTCCCATGGCCACCTGGCACTTCTTGGCTTTGACAGTGAGCCCAGCCCTCTGTATCCTTCCCAGCACTTCCCTAAGGTGGGATAGGTGTTCCTTCCAGTTGGTACTAAAGATGGCTGTGTCATCCAGGTACTCCATGGCATACTCCTCAGCACCATTTAACACCAGGTTCACCAACCTTTGGAAAGTGGCCGAGGCGTTCTTCATTCCAAAAGGCATTACTTTAAACTCAAATAAGCCTATCGGTGTGATGAAGGCTGACCTCTCCCTAGCTCTGTCTGCCAATTCTACCTGCCAATACCCCTTTGTCAGGTCAATGGTCATAAGGTAGGTCACCCTCCCAACTTTTTTTTTTTTTGTAGTTATTTATCCAGAAGTAGCATACTAAGCTGAAAGTTTTTTTACAGGTGCGACCTGGGAGCACAGGGAAGTTAAGTGACTTGCTCAGGGTCACACAGTATGCAAGTAGAAGCTGTGGGATTCAAACCCAGGTCTGGTCTGCTGGATGTCACCAGATTTGCAGCTCAGAGTCTTAAACCACTGTGCTATACTGCCTCCAACTTGTCCAGGAGTTCGTCCATCTGGGGCATCGGGTGGTCGTCTGACTTTGTGACTGCATTCAATCCATGATAGTCTACACAGAAATGAGTTGAGCCATCTGGCTTGGGTACAAGGACTACGGGGGAGGCCAAGGGACTGTGGGATCTCTGGATTACCCCTAAATCCAGCATCTCATCCATTTCCCTCCTATTGTCCTTTTGGACAGTCTCTGACACCCGATATGCTGTCCGCCGTATGGGTGTCTGTGTCCCTGTCTCCTCATCGTGTGTCACTAAGGGGGTTAGTCCAGGCTTGGCTCTAAATAAGGGGGCAAAGTCTACTAAAACCTCCCTTACTTTCTGGATCTGGCCTGGGGTCAGCTGGGGAGACAATTTTACTGCCTCCACAGAGGACTCCCATTTTCTGTCTTCCAGAAAATCCAGAAGGGGGTCTCCTTCGTCTGTCCCCTCCCCATGACAACACACTGCAAACACCATGTCAGCCCTATTTGCATATGGCTTCATCATGTTGACATGGTACATCCTTTCTGTCTGTCTTCGGTCAGGTAACTCCACAATGTAATTCATGTCATTTACCTTCCTAACCACTTTGTACGGTCCTGCCCACTTAGTCTGCAGTTTGTCTTTCTGGACCGGAATAAGGACCATGACTTTCTGACCCACCATGTATGAGCGAGCTCTGGCTCTGCGGTCGTACCACACTTTTTGTTTCTGTTGGGCAGCTGCCAGGTTGCTCTGGGCTGTCCCCATTTGCTCCTTCAGCCTTTCCCTAAACCTAAGGATGTAATCCACAATGGGAGTTCCCTTCGTGGCGTGCTTGACTTCCCAGTCCTCCCAGATCAAGTCTAGGGGCCCACATACCTGGCATCCCATTCAAAGGGGGAAAATCCTGTTGACTCTTGGGGCACCTCCCTGCATGCAAACAACAGGTGGGGAAAGTATTTCTCCCAGTCCCTCCCATGCTGTTCAGCAAACGCCCAGATCATTGACTTTAGGGTTCCATTGAATTGTTCCACAAGCCCATTGGCTTGTGGATGATATGATGTTGTGCATCTCTGCACCACCCCACACTTCTCCCATAAACATTTCATCAGGTCCAACATGAAGGAACCTCCTCGATCGGTGATTACCTCCTGTGGAAACCCAACACGGGAGAAAATCCCAAGTAAGGCATCTGCCACTCTGTCTGTCCTTAGTGAGGATAGGGCAACTGCCTCTGGGTAGAGGGTGGCATAATCCACCACAGTCAGGATGAATCTCTTCCCTGAGGAGCTGGGGGTATTTAAAGGCCCCACAATATCCATTCCCACCCTCTGGAATGGCTCCTCCACTATGGGCAATGGAATCAGGGTGGCTTGGCTTTTCTTGCCCGCCTTCCCTATTTCTTGGCACCGGTGACAAGACCTGCAATACTCCTTCACCTGCTGGGTGAAGTTAGGCCAGTAGAAATTCTGGGCCAACTGCTGCATAGTGTGCATGATTCCCAGATGACCAGACAAGAGAATGTCATGTGCAATCTTGAGTAACTGCTCACGATACCCTTGGGGAACAACAACTGCCTGCCTAGCATCCCTCCCTCCCTCTGTCTGTACTGCCTGAGTATACATAAGTCCATTTTCCCAATAAACCTTATGTCTACTGTCACCTCCCTGTGTTCCATCAGAGTCTGCCCAAGCCCTCAGCTTCTCTAAACTAGGGTCACTCCTCTGAGCAGCTGCAAACCCCTCACACAGTCCCAAGGCATGGGACAGATCCCCTTCAGTCACTAAACTAGGGTCCTTAGCACTAGCTTCAGGGCCCTCAGGATCACTGTCAATCGCAACCCTCTGACAAGAAATCACCCCTCCCTCTTCGGAGTAACCCTCTGTAGCTGTGGGGTTACTGGCTACTGGAGAAATTTCTACCCCTTTTTTATCAGTCTCCCCATCTGGAGGCACAGGCTGGGGAATCAGCCTCTCAGTGATTTCCACACTGGTTTCTGTGGGGTTCAGGGAACTACTAGTTTCCCTTGTTGCTTGGCTATGGGTAACTGCACATATCATCTCCTGCTGGAGATTGTTACCCAGAATCACATCCACTGCTAATGTTTTGGCTACAACCACCTGTTGCACAGTTCCCCATTGCACCCCAGTCCAGGAGAACACTGGCCAGTAACAATGTTTTCTCTTCACCCGCAAAGTCCTGTACAGTGACATATTTATTGGGTATAAGCTGACCAGGCTGTACCAGATCCCCTTTTACCAATGTCAGGTATGCCCCTGTGTCCCTTAACCCCAGCGTTTGTACACCATTCACCATGACTGGGTGCATGTGTTCCCTCATGTTCACTGGCACGCTTCCAGGGACACAAACAACCCACTTCTTTCCTGGAACCATGCTGTGTATTACTGCTGGCCTTTTTGGGACTCTGTCTGACAATATGCCCAGTTTCCTTTCACAATCAACATTCAATTCTTCTCTCAGAGAAATCTTTTCTCTGAAACCTGGGGCTAACTGGTTTCAGTGGAGGCAGTGATGGTTTTAGCTGCCCTGAAGGCATGCTTTTCCCTTTCTGCTCTGCCACACCCACCCCATTCATTCTCAGAGCAGGTCTACTCTTGGCATAGCGGTCCAAGAGTTCAGCAGCCTCTTGCACTGTTTTGTGATCTCGGTCCTCTAGCCAGATTTTTAGCTCTGCTAAGCAAGCCCAATAAAACTGTTCTAATAAAATCACATTTTCAATTTTATCAACAGAGTTTGCCTCAATTCCTTCCCATCAACATTTTAAAAACTGATGTTATTTCATGGCTAGCTACTCGTAGCTCATATCAGGGCTTCTTCTGAGCTTACAGAATTTAGCTCTGTATGATTCAGCAGTTAATTCAAGTGTTTTTAACAGTGCGGCTTTTAGCTTGCTGTAATCATTGCTGTCCTCATTGTCCATGTGACCCAATGCATCCCGAGCTTTCCCGGTAAGTAGTGGGGATAGCTGGAAGCTCCAGGACTCTCTAGGAATTTTAGTCTGAATACAAACTTTTTCAAAAGAATTTAAAAAGGCATCCATATCCTCCCCCTCTTTAAACTCGGTTATTAATTTGGAGTTCAATTTGTAACTCAGTCCTGCAATCCCAGTTAAACCCAAGCCACTTACCTGCTCTGGTGCCGCTGGTCAGAGTTGTAGCTTCTCCAGTTCATGTTGCCTCTGGTGCTCATGCTCCTCATGGTCTGCATCGTGGCATTCTCATTCTCTCTTATCTTCTGCAGCTCACTGGTGTTCATGATTCTCATGGTCTGCCTCTCTCTGTTGTCGCTCTGCCTCTCGCTGTTCCCTCTCTGCCTCTCATTGTTTGAGCTCTACCTCTCAGCTAGCTCACTCCCTCTCTTTCTGGAACTCCAGCTCCATCCTGCGCAACTCAATTTGCAGCCTGAGCTATTCCAGATTCAGAATACTGGTGACCATCCCCTGCTGCTGTGGCCCTTCACTGATAGTGGCCCTGCTGTCCTTTTCAGTCACGGTCGGTGACTCGATGCTCTTGGTATCTGCTACCATCAGGGCATCTATAAGGTTCTGCTTTTTGGCTGTTACCTTGAACGTGACTCCTCTGTCCTCGCACAACTGCATTAAGTATTCTACAGTGTGCCTGCTGTAGTTGGAAGCCATCTTTCCTGACTACTGCTACTCTGACTGGCACTTAAAAAAAAAAAAACAGGTAGGAACTTGACTGTAAGCCAAGGGATATAGTTCTGTTTCATTTTGAAATAAAACACTGTCTTTCTTTTTTCCAAGTGAGCTAAACAGCCTCAAGCTGACACACTGAACAATAAAGTTATACCACCAAACTTTTTATGCCACCACTGCCAACCAATCTGTCACAACCCCACTCAGCAGGTCAGCCCTCTACTCCCAAAGTGCCAACCTCTGAGTGTAGAATTGTGAACAGTTAACAGAACAGGGTAACCCTCTTGTCTGTTTTGTGGGTTTGAGTCACCTTAGTCCCAAGTTTTGGAGGGATTCAAACTGATAACCTCTTGTTAGTGTACCCAATTGTCAGGCTCAGATAATTCTGTCTTTGGGGGGCCAGATATCTTTGCCTATGGGCACCTAACCAGGTATTTCAAAATGAACCCTTAGAACTCTATGCAAGACCTAGAGAACTCTGACCTGTTTCCCAGTTTGGTACCACAATAAGCCCATGCACAGTGTAAACTGTAACCATCTAAGCTTCACTTATAGAAAAAGAAGTTTCAAGGCACGCCAGGCAGTTTCTGTTTTTAAAATATATATCTTTACTTTAAAATAGGTAAAATAGGAAAACAGTAAAATACAGAACAAGATATCCCAACACATACAGCCTTAAAAACAAAACAGGTTTAAAAGTGCAAATTCTGACAACACGTACACTCAGACTGGTCTTATCTAAGGTCCTTACTTTCTTAATCTTTCAGTGCTTCGATGTTCCACATTTTCTCAGTCAGAAAATGAATGTCCTTGTGTAAGGTCTGCTCAGTATTTTTAAAAGCAGTCTTGAGCCGGTCTTCTCTCTGAGGTCACCTAACTCCGCCTTGGTGTATTAAAATTTATATTTTATAACACAGGATGTCCTACTAAGATATTTAAAAAAATAATAGGTGACATAAATGTGACTTGCCAAAGCCGGTCTGTGGTCTGCTTCACATAGACATCAAAGACTCTTTGATGTAATTCACTGGGTACCCCAAGCAAATGCATATTGGACTTCCTAATTTAGTCTGGGACCTGCTTCACCCAGACATCAAAGTCTCTTTGATATATTTACTGGCTATCTTGGGAGACACCCCAATACATGCATATTCTCCTTCCTCCATGACACCTAGTGCAAACCAAAGGATTTCCCTGAGGACGTCATGAATGGATATTTTATTTCTGGGGCTTCAAAGAAAACTTAACAAAGTAATTGCATTTAAAATATCTGCAGTTTAAGCTACCTCATGTTCTTTGAACTTATGCCTGGGGGGTTTGATGTGTCAATTTCAGCAAGACAGTATTTCTTCCTGACTGACATTCCCTTACATATTTTATTTTGCAGAAAAAATATCATATTGAAATCAGAACCAGCTGTCCACGTGCCACAAGGTCAACTGTGATTTTCCTTTTGGCAATAATAAACAAGCTTTATTACTCTTATGTAATATGTCTGTGATTCTTTGCATGCTCCTTATTGCCAAGAACATAAGAGTGAGGTTTAGACCTCCTGACAATTGGTGACCATGTGCAGGCAATAGTTGGAGTTTGCAAAGTTTCACTTGTTGCTACAACTTTCCCCTTCCCAACAGGGACAGCAGGTATGCATTCCCGCACCAACTCTCCCATTTTTCACCCACTTTGTAATCACTTGCAAAGTCTGGCTGCTACCTGGGTGTGTTTGATGCTGACTCAACCCACCCCACAGCAATTTTGAATTGCAAGCTTACAAGTGCACAGTAGCCCACCTGTGAACAAGTGCATCTGTTGTGGATCGATATACAGCACGGTGCCTTTTCACAGTTTGATTTCTAGTTCTCTTCCACACAATGGCCACCATATCAAATATCTGTGCAGAACTGAGATTCAATGTCTCAAACTTCCTTGCCTCCCATGGAGGGTGGGCTGACTTCATGCAGGATGCAAGCCAATCCAAAAGCTCTATACTGGGGATTTCAACCCAGTACACTGAGATGAGACAAACAGCCAGAAAATGAGAATCTAAAGGGCTGTTGGTCATGGCTCTTTACGCTGCTCTGGAAGCATCCAAAGTGAGGTTTCTATCCCTTGAACTGCAAATTTCATCTCTTAAGCAGGAGATGGGATTGCAGGAAACTGAATGGGTGCGATGACAGCAGGATTTGGAGTCTGAACTCCAGACACTGTGACATGAAAAGGATTCCCTTTTGTATCATTCTGCTCAAGCAGGCGAGCAGGAACTTTGTATGTTGAAGTTGGAGTGTGAAAGTTTCAGACAGGATAAGAGGCAGGCTTTGCAAATGAATGACTTGTTAAGTAGAATGAATGATCAGATGCGTGAGGAGTTGGGAGAGTTACAGGATGAGATCAACCAGGTACATAATGACCTAGGGATAGCTACTAAGGACAATCGTGAATTGAGAGCCGCGTATAGAGTGTTACAGAAGCAGCTGCAGGATGATGTGGATCAGAATGTTGCAAAAGTGAGTCATGAGGAATGTGAATCTAAAATGGTGAAACTGTGCCATCAGCGAGAGGTTCTGGCTGGTCACATCATGGCAATGGGAGGCATAGCCCCTGCCTTGTAGATGTAATCTGAAGGGGAGGAGTCAGATGATGACATCTCTCAGTACAATGCCCAGTCACACCCCTACTATGGCCCAGACACCCTTCCCCATAATCCACAACATGGCGGACCACTGTCACATGACACCATGTCCCTATGTCATTGACGGCATGATGCACATCATGGGTGATGCCAACATGGTGACCCCCATAATAGGGGGTGAACAGGCCTAGGACTGGTCCCGACGGCACCACTGATAGCCATTATTAGTGTGGAAAAAGCAGGGATACTGAACAAAAGCTTCTGCTCAGTATTCACAATAGAAAAGCAGGGGAGATACCTAATCTAGTCAATAGAAGCACTCTGGATGGGGGGGTTGATATTAGTCCTTTCACAGAAAAAAGAGTTCTCAAAGAACTCTTAAAACTGAAGGTGGATAAAGCAATGGGGCCTGATGGGATTTACTCCAGAACTCTAAAAGAACTAAGGGAAGAACTAGTAACACCACTGACTACCCTTTTTAATAAATCATGGGAGGATGGTGTGGTACCTGAGGACTGGAGGAGGGCAGATGTGATTCCCCTTCACAAAAGTGGGAGCAAGACAGAGGCAGGAAACTAGAGACCTGTCAGTATGACCTCAGTGGTAGGGAAAATGATGGAATCACTTCCGAAGGAAAGAATTGTTGAGTACCTAGAGGCAAGTGGGGCACAGGACCCAAGGCAGCATGGATTCACAGCAGGAAGTTCATGTCAGACAAATCTAATTGCTTTCTTTGACTAGGTGGCCAAAGTAGTAGACCAGGGAGGGGCTGTGGACATGGCCTACCTAGACTTTAGCAAGGCATTTGACACAGTACCCACACAAAAGATTAATAAACAAATTAGCCAGCCTGGGAGTGAGTCCCAGGGTGGTAGCCTGGGTAGAACACTGGCTGGACAACAGGACACAGCGGGCAATAGTAAATGGAGTCCACAGTGAAGAAAGGAGGGTTACTAGTGGGGTACAGCAGGATTCAGTACTGGGGCTTGTCCTTTTTAATGCCTTTATAAGTGACATTGCAGAGGGACTGGAAGGGAAAGTATGTCTCTTTGCAGATGACACAAAGATCTGCAACAGACTTGATATGCAAGGTGGGGTGGAAAGGATGAAAAGGGACTTGGCAAGGTTGGAGGAATGGTCAAAGGTATGGCAGCTTAGATTCAATGCAAAGAAGTGCAGAGTAATGTACCTAGGAAACAAAAACTCAGGAGAAGAGTACACAATGGGGGGTGAGATACTGACAACAACAAAAATGGAAAGGGACCTGGGGGTAGTCATATCAGATGACCTAAAGGTGGGCCAGCAATTTGAGAAGGCAATAAGGAGGGCTGGTGTGATACTGGGATGTATAGGGAAAGGCATCACCAGTAGAAAACAGGAAGTTGGCCCTCTGTACAGACAGTTGGTAAGACCACATCTGGAGTACTGTGTACAGTTCTGGAGACCCCACCTCTGCAAAGACATACACAGGGTGGAGGCTGTCCACAAGAGGGCAACCAAAATGGTGCAGGGTCTGCACCAGAAGACATATGAAGAAAGACAAAAGGAGCTTAAGATGTATAGCCTCGAGGAAAGGAGGGAGGGGGGATGATAGAAACTTTCAAATACCTCAAGGGAATCAACAAAGTCCAAAAGGGTAGCATCTTTCAGAAAAAGAGATGTGCAAGAACAAGGGGGCACAATTTGAAGATAGAGGGGGGACGGCTCCGAGGTAATTTGAGGAAATATTTCTTCACAGAGAGGGTTGTAGATGCATGGAACAGACTTCCTGAGGAGGTCGTTGAGTCAAAAACAGTTGGGGAATTCAAGAATGCATGCGACACGATGCCGGTGACCCGGGTTCGGGAACGGACTCAGGTCACTGGAAGGGCCGGCTGGGGGGAGAGGGATAGAACATCCTAGGGACTGCTCTCCTTCTCCAGGGGGGAGGGAGGGGTAGTGTCTGGAGCACCAGTGACCCCTGGCGGAGGCCGGGAGTCACACAGCTACCGGCACAAGCTTGCTTAGGAGGCGGGGCGGACGTCTGGCGTCATTGCACGACCCCGCCTCCCTGAAAACCGGAAAATGGACGGTTGCCAGCCGCCCTCAATGAAGCCCGCCACGGCTTCAATTAGCTCACCAGGCCAGCCCTCCGACCTATTCCGGCATCCGCGGAGGCGTTCTCCCCACATGCCGCAGCCCTGCCGTGGGGAGTAAGCCATGGGGTATCTGAGGGCCCGAGGCTGATTTGGGGAGTGGAAGCCGGTGGCCTGTGACCGGGCCGAAAGTACCGGGTGGCTGGCAGCTAGGTAAGGTGGCATAAAGAGAAAAATAAAAAAAAAAAAAGAATGCATGCGACAGACATAAGGCAATTCTAGTGGAGGGTAGGGGGAAGTAGGCTGTTGGTTAACTAGGATCTGCAGCTTATTCGTTAGGTAGAGAAATGGGCAGACTAGGTGGGCCAAGCGGTCCTTATCTGCCGTCAAATTCTATGTTTCTATGTTTCTATGTCAAATTCTAAGGAAGACAAGCAGGAGATCGAGAAAAGGGTTGAGAGTGCCTTAGGCACTGTGCCCATCTCTGAGAAAAACAAATGGGTTCTCAAGACCTAGATTAGGCATCTTCTACACAAGGCTGGTACGCAGGAGGGCGTGGTTCATTCTGTGGCTGAAGCTGCAGCTCAGGCAGCTCTGGAGGGTGCCCGAGGTACTCTACCTCCATTTGATCATCCCAATAATCCCCTACAAATGGCCTACTCTGTTCAGCAAATAGCTGACAGTATTGGTCAGATGAGCCCATCCTACAACCTCAGTTGTCACTTGGAAAGGTGCATGCTAAATGTGAAATGCTTAGTCTCCCTGCAGACTACCAGGTCCAGATCCTACACCAGACTATCGATCCTGGCCTGTGGGTGAAACTCCCCGATGTCGTCCACCAGGATGGACATGCCACCTTTGATAAAATAGCATCTGAGCTCATTTCTGCATACAACCCTGGTGTGGTAGTAGTGATGCTTGCATACCCTGTGAAACAGAATGCAAAAGAAAGTTCAGCGACTTTCCACCAGAGGTTCTGGATGGCCTACTGAGCAGGGAAACACCTTGCAGGAGAAGCCACAGATGTGGACCTCATTGAGTATAAGACCTTGTTCCTTAGGAACATGATCCCTGCAGTAAGAGAAAAGGTAGAGCCAACCACCTATCCCAACATGGAGAGATTTGCCGACATTCTTCAGAAAACAGTCAGTTTATCAACTCTACATCCATGATTAAGGCTCTGGTTCCATGAAAGTAGCTGCCGTGGAAGCCATTCCAGAGGCCACAACACACTACATGGTGGAGGGGCAGGCCCAAGAGAAACAGCCCCTCCCTACAGACAACCAACACCCCCAGCAGGCCCAACAACAACAACAATCCTGGGGTGAGAATCAGAACTACCACAAAAATAAGAAACACCATAAAAATAATAAGGGTAAACAACAAAGACCAGGCCCTTTGTATAGGGAAATAGCTGATGAGAACTTGAGTCTCCGAGACCTCCTTGGGAAAGTGCACCCCATAGTGCATGCTGTTCCAGAACGGGCCCTTGCTGCAATACAACCAGGAGAGCAGGCCTCCACAGGATGCAGGGACACAGAAAGTCCAGGCTCTCAGGCCATTACAGGCCTGAATCTGGAAGCGGCTCCCTCTATAGCATCAGTACAGCATGGTGAGATGGTTCAGAGGAACCAGGCCCAGGTCCTCTTTCAGGAGCTTCCTCTGGTACAAATTGACAATTACAGGCCCCAGTCTGGACTGTAAACAAGCTGGTCTTGGATACAAATGGAAGTCCCTGCACAGAGGCCAAGGTCGGGGACCGCCTACTGACAGTACTGCTGGATACAGGCGCAGCTGTGTCTGTATTACAGGATGACAACCCAGACACATCACCTTGGTCTACCGGATGGAGGACCAATATGTCTGGGGTAGACGGAACTAGGTTACCTGCATACCACTCCCTGCCACTACCTGTGACACTGGGGCACCTGAAGGCATATCACACCTTTCAGCTAATGGTACTGCATGATCACCCTAGTATAATCAGAATTGACTTTTTGACACCACATGGCTGTGTGGTAGACCTAGCCAACATGTTACTGATACAAATTCAGGGACAATATCACACCATTATGATCCCTGATTCACATGTAGTTGCAACAATTTCTGCAAACAACAAAGAGTATGATGTCATAGATTTGTTTAAGAAACATGAGCTTTTCCCAAAGCTCCTCCCCATTCTACAAAGACATCTGGAGGCATTTGCTGCCAACAAGCATGATTGTGGCAGGGTGCATACTGTCATTGAAGTGACAGGCTCAGCACATGAGAGGCAACAGCAATACTCCTTTCCACCTGAGGCCTTGCCTTCTCTTAGGGAAACAATCAAATCACTCCTCAAGCAAGGTGTAATCAGGACACGTGTTTCCACTGCAAATTCCCCAGAGTGGCCTGTGAAAAAACCCACAGGTTTCTGGAGACTTACTATTGACTACAAGAGACTAAACCAGGTCACCCCCAGTTGTGCCACAACTGTGGCATCAGCACCAGATGTGCTATGACTACTGACCCCTGACCAAAAATGGTTTAGCACCCTGGACATCTCCAATGGTTTCTGGTCATTGCCATTGGCCCCCAAAAGTCAATATAAGTTTGCCTTCACCTTTGAGTGCAGGCAGTACACGTGGACCTGCTTACCACAGGGGTTCCACAACAACCCCTCCCTGTTCCATTTGCACATGATGGACACCCTTGAGGGTTTCTCTACACCCCAGTGTCTCTTGCGGTATGTGGATGACCTGTTGTTGGCTACAGTCACACAGGAACAACATCTGGATCTCTTAGATTAACTACTGACCCTCATCCAGAGGGCAGGCCTCAAATGTAACCCTGCAAAGGCACAGCTATGTCAGAAAGAGGTATTCTTTCTGGGCCTGAGGATAACAGACCAAGGCCAAAGCCCTACTTGGAAGAAGATACAGGAATTGCAAGACTTGCTACTGCCTACCAGTGTGGCCACCCTTCGAAGGTTTCTAGGTAAGGTGAACTATTCTAGAGATTTTATTTGTGATTTTGCTCAGAAAGCCACCCCTCTGTATGAACTACTGAAAAAGGCTGTCCCCTGAACTTGGGGCCCCATTCACACCCAAGCTGTGATGTCACTGAAACAGGCCTTGGCCTCAGCTCCGGCTTTGGTTAACCCCAATCCAGCCCTGCCATTCCATCTGGAATGTGCCACCTCTGACATTGCTGTCTGCAGTGCTGGCCCAGAAGGTCCATGGCACCCTGAGACCCGTTGCATATGCATCACAGCTCTTGACCCCAGTGGACCAGAAATACAGCCTTTGTGAAAGGAACCTTCTGGCCACCTACTGGGCTGTCAAGCACTTTCTGTATATCATTGGGTACTCCCCACTGATCATTAATACAAACCACACCCCAACAACCTTTTTGCTATCAGACAGAGTAAAGGATGGGTCAGTCTCCAATACCAGACTAACACGCTGGTCCCTTCTTCTCCAGGACAGAGACATTAAGGTCCACCCAACCAAAATGCCATCCATGCTGGCGCATGGTCTTCTTTTCCAAGGTGATCCCCATGACTGTACACTGCAGACACCTGATCTACCAAATCCAGGTCCTTTCCTTCCTGCTACACCACAACTACTTGAGAACACCTCAATGTGCCATGTCTTCACAGACAGATCAGCTTCCTATTACCAGGGAGAACAGATAGCAGGAATGGGCATATTAGTAATTTACCCTTTTGGTAACCCTGTTAAGATTTCTAAGCATTGCAGTGTGGCATCATCACAGTATGCCGAGATGGCAGTGGTGACCTGCGCCCTCGACTTCATCCAGCATGGAACCGAGGACACCATTATTTTCACAGACTCTAACTTGGTTTGTTGTTCCCTTACAGAATTTCTTACTTTCTGGCAGAAGAACTCCTTTACCTCTTCTGATGGCACGCCAGTGAAACACAAGGAAGTGGTAATATACATTCATTCACTGGCACAGAAATTTGCACATAAACTCTATGTGCACAAAGTTAAGGCCCACTCCACACACAACCCCTATCATGCCTTCAATGACACTGCTGACACCCTTGCAAAGGAAGGGGCAAAAGGGGGGGACACCTGGATGATGGACCATCCAGAGGCCAGAGTGGCTGTACACATTGCAGCAGTAGGAAGAAACCTGAACCCTTTTCCACCTTGGATTTGTCAGAAGCCCAACATGCTGACTCTGAACTCAAAGATGTGTTCAGATTCATGGACAAATGTACTGAGAAGAATCTACCTACCCACAACCCCTACTGAAGGCATGAAGGTAAGTTACACCGGTCCCCTGATGACAAGCTTATCTGGTACCAAGCAGATGACACCCCCACCAAATTGTGGGTGTTCCCTTGTCATCTTAGGCCCAAATTGCTGCACCAAGTGCATAACACCCCAACTGGTGGACACCAAGGAGTGGAAAACACACTCCAAAGGCTCAACACTACCGCCTGGTGGCCTGGTGTCACCAAGGATATTAAACAGTACATAGAGAATTGCCTTGTTTGTGCACAAAACAATCCCATCCCTACCAAATGTAATGCAAAGCTACTAACACAAAGACATTCTGTCCCTTGGCATGCCATACAGATCAATTTCATTGGTCCCCTGACCAATACCAATAGAAACAACAAATGCTCCCTTGTGGTAACTGATCTTTTCTCTAAGTGGGTTGAAACTTTCATCACTAAGACATGCACTGCTAAAACCACTGCCAAAATCCTGGTGGAACAGATTTTCTCCAGGTGGGGCCTACCTCTTAAGGCAGACTCTGACAAAGGAACCAGTTTTATAGGTGAGTTGATGAAAGAAGCCCTTGAATGCCTTGGCGTTCACCAGAAGTTCCACATACCTTACCATCCACAATCCCCAGGTCAAGTAAAGACAGCCAACAGATGGATTAAGCAAATGCTTTCCAAATTCATTGAGGATAATCCCAAGGATTGGGATTCCCTACTGCCATTACTCATTATGACAATTAGGGGTACACCCTCAGCCACCACCCAGGTGACACCCTTTGAGGTGATGACTGGTAGACAAATGAGATTACCTGAACACCTGTTGTTTGACCAGCACACCCCCACTGCAGACCATGTCTCAGTGGACCAATATGTAGAAAAACTCAGACAAGACCTCATACACACTCATTTGTATGCTGCTAACTGCATGGGCAAGGCCCAGCAACAGTACAAAATCCAATTTGACAAACACGCACAAGAAGTGGATTGGCAAGTTGGGGATCAGGTAATGGTTCTCACATTTGCACATCCCACACATTCCTTCTCCAATAAGTGGGAAGGACCCTACCCCATTGTCAACAAGCTCAGCTCAGCAGTCTTTCAGGTTAGACTCATGCAAAACAACAAACTGTATGACAAATGGTTGCATGCAAACCAGCTTAAACTGTATAAAGGAGTATAATTACTTTTCCTCACCCCATTGGGTGGAATAGTATTAATTTGCTAATGTCTGATTTTCCTTTTCAAATACACTGACAACATACCTCTCAACCTTTTGTCCCCCAAATGTGGAGCATTGCCTCTCAAAATGTGGAACAAATGAGGAAAATGTGGAACACTTAATCAAATATTTACCTAGGAAGCTCAGAACACTGTTAAAATGTTTGCATGTATGTTCATAAAGTCTGTTATTACTGACTAATATAATTTTTGCATCATTTGCTATAGATTTTTACTTTAAAATGTTAATACTGAATATGGGACAAGTCCTCACTATGGGGCACGGAGCTTTTGTGAAGTAAAATGAGGAACGTTCCTCGTAATGTGGTACAGTTGTGAGGTATGGCTAACAAGATGGCTATCTTGTTCCATTTTCTCCTCATCTCAGGAGTTATCCCCTGCATCCAAGGCACAGTAAAGCACCTCCTACCTCACCTTGATCCATCTGCAACTACCCCAGAGGGAGTCTCCATCAATATTCCCGACAATTTGATCACTGTCCAGGAAGGGTCAGACGCCTACCTCACTGCTTGGTTGTTGCTCCTGATAAATCTACACTACAAATTGAGTGGCAAACCACATCTCAAGGACAAATACTCCCCGTGGCCAAACTCTCCAAGGGAACTTTCCATGGATGGCCCAATGCAAAATTATCCCCAAATGGTACTTTGTCCTCGCTCCAAACCTCTCTTAGACATTCTGGTTTATACAATATCACTGCCCTAATTGACCCCTTATATTTCATAGGTTTCATAGGGTTTACAAGCATGAATAGACAGACATCCTTAGGTTGCTTGCCTTTAAATTTAAAATGTCCCATGTATGTTTGAATAGAAAATATCCAATCTTATTTTAAAGTGTTCCTTTGTACTGCTTGTAACCACCTCATATGGTAAGCCATTCCAATGTTTAATCACTTTTTGACTAAATCAAGATTTGCTCCTTGTGATTCTTTGTCTAAAGATTCTGCCAGGAAATTTTGTGCTGCACATAATATGACCTCACCTGACATGTATTTATCTGTGTTACCCCCTACTGAGAAACAGCTTTTGGAATATCCAAAACAAACCCTTGGTCCTCATAGTGGTCTCACAGCCACTGTTTTACCTGGCTCACTTATTAACAACTTACAATTTATGCATATACCTGTTTTGTTTAACTTGACTTACTGGAATATGACAGAATTTGGTATGTGTCATACTACTAATACATCATTGTTTTATAGTACTTTGTTACTTGATAGTTTTGCAGACTTTCAGATTCGTAACACACAAAATTGGGGGTAAAGCCCTTTTGAAGTCTTCACAAAGACAGCATACTCATTACAGATGATTTTCAAATCGTTTTTATTTTACTCCCCCTACGTTTCGCTCCATTTCTGAAGCTTGTTCACGGTTTTTTTGTAATTTTGCTCAACTTAAATCTATAACTAAAATATAAATACAGACATATTTAGTCAACTGAATCACCTTATACATGCTTAATATATGTTTATATTCATTTTGTTCAACTCCAACAGAATCATCCAGCCTACCTAAAATCTCTATTTGTATTCCTTGTTAAACTATTCAATCTTCATACACTTTCCTGTAAACATAAAAATATATATTGAACATTCTGCTTGTCATGGTGCACTATCAATTTACTGTTCATAAATATATGGGTTATGTCTCCTTTATAACAACAGCAATACCAGCATACCTAAGTCTGCAGTTTTATCTATGTTTCTTTCAGGGCTTCAAAACAGTCTCCCTGATGGGAATATCCTTCTCTGTAAAACATAATGCTTTTTTTTTTTGTTTTTGGTTTTTTCTTACTTGATTTAAACAGAGACCATCCTCTTAAATATTTAACCAAAAGAGTACCATACTACTGTTATTTCCTTCCAAATCAAAGCGCTACAAATCCTTTTACTATCCCCAAATGACTGGGGTATATTTCCTTTATAACAACAGTAAAAGCCAGCATACCTAAATCTGTAGTTTTATCTATGTTTTTCACAAAACTTTAAACAGTATCTCTGATAAAAATATCCTTTTCTGTAAAACAAAATACTTTAGAGAATTTTTGATTGCTTAATTTAAAACATTACATCATTCTCTCAATTATTTATCCCAAGATGTGCCAAAATTCTATTGTTACCTCTAGATCAAAGTGTTGCAAATGCTGTTTCGTGTGACCTATAACTCAGCATTCTGCTGTAATGGTGGAAAATGCTGGACGCTGATTCCTCTTGAGCTTCCCAAGAAGAGTGTTTGTGGAGTGATGTAATGATGTCACTACAACATGTTCACGCATGCGCACACACAAAATCAGTATGGCACATGCCCACGGACTTTGCCAAAGTTTGAAATGGCAAAACACTTATCTGGGGAAGTTCATGTGGTACATCATTCTCGAACAAGCAGTTTTTACTAAATTACAAGTGAACCACATTAATGGCCAGTCACTTATTACATAAAACATTACTTGTTCTGTCACAATACATCAAGAAATATTCAAAATTAATATCTGAGGCACTCTTAAGATAGGAAAAAGTTTGAGGGAAGGAGGCAGAAAGAAGATGGGGGGGTTGAACAGAAAGAAACAAAAGCTAGTAGACAAACAAGCAAGAATTATATAGTGCTACCAATCATTGCATACCTATCAACATAGATGAAAATTCTATACAAACATTAAAGACCTGATTATCTAGCCTAGGAAAGTACACCATGATTTTAACACACTAGCCAATTAATTTCAGTGTTCATTCCTATATTGTTTTCTAAAGTATGTAGTTTAAAAATCAACCAATCATTGCATATCTATTAACATTGATGAAAATTCTATACAAACATTAAAGACCCGATTTTCTAGCCTAGGAAAGTACACCATGATTTTAACACACTCGCCAATTCATTTCAGTGTTCATTCCTATGTTGTTTTCTAAAGTATGTAGTTTAAAAATCCAAGGAGGAAAAGGGTTCAGTTTTTTCCTGACTGCTGCAATGTGTATGGCTGCTCTGGCCTCTGGATGGTCCATTGTTCAAGTGCCCCCCCCCAAGCCCCTTCCTTTGCAAGGGTGTCAGCAGTGTCATTTAAGGCATGATAGGGGTCGTGTATGAAGTGGGCCTTAACTTTGTGTACATAGAGTTTTTGTGCAAATTTCTGTGCCAGTGAATGAATGTATATTACCAGTTCCTTGTGTTTCACCAGCGTGCCATCAGAAGAGGTAAAGGAGTTCTTCTGCCAGAAAGGAAGAAATTCTGTAAGGGAACAACAAACCGAGTTAGAGTCTGGAGAAGAAGAGCATATGAAGGATACAGTCACTAGTGGGTACATTTCAGGTTGACACCACAAGGGCAGCCCAAGGGTAGTAACATAGCCAAGGCACCCAGCTAGACAGAAGGAGGCACTGGAGTGTTGGTTAGTATAGTGTGTGCCATGGACTGAGGGGATCAAGCAGGGGTGCTACAGACCAGGATCTAAGCCACAGACCCACAGTGAAACTGGACCACAAATGAGAGTGAGGGAGCTATTAGTTAGTTTCAATCCCTCCTTTACTTTGCTAGGGGATTAAATTAGCAGCAAGCCTCCCTTAAAATGACCCTAAGGCATTAGCAGTAGCCAACATACCTGTCAACCTTTTGTCCCCCAAATATGGAACATTGCCTATCAAAATGAGGAACAAATGGGCAAATGTGGAACACTTAATCAAATCTTTACCTAAGAAGCTCAAAATACTGTTAAAATGCTGCATTTATGTTCAGAAAGTATGTTATTAATTGAATGATATATTTTTTGCATCATTTACTATGAATTTTTGCTTTAAAATGTTGACTTTGAATGGGGAACAAGTCCTCACAATGTGGAACAGGGAGCTTTTGTGAAGTAAAATGAGGAATGTTCCTCATAATGTGGTACAGTTGAGAGGTATGGTAGCCAATCACCGAGTTTAGATCTATTCTCAACCACTGTAACTCACAAGCAGACATATACTTAGGCAGTGCATATGACAACTAAACTGAGCAGGAGCAAGCTGCCCGATGTTACTATCAAAAGTCAGACAGATTAAGCCCCAAAACATAATATACTGTATGCATGTGGGTACCCCCTATGAGACAAGCCACAAATATTTGTAGAAGAAGGGATATAAACTAGCTGCAGTAAACAAACTACTGAAGTTATTACAAGTAATCCTCAGTAGATTCTCACCACTAGATGTAATATAATAATAACTGACACTAATTTCAACTATCACACAGCAAAATAAAGCAAATGTAGCAGATAGCAGTTACAAGCAAGCAATTAATAACAAGGATTTTACAGCTGTCAGCTTTCTATGAGGTGGGTGGTCATGCCCACTAGCTGACAAAAAACATTGATATAGTCATATGATCTGCAGTGCAACTTATATCTGTGTGTTTTTTGAAACCCATTATGATATCACAGTATGTACACATGAAACCCCTTATAGTAACAAGTAACATAAACATGTTGCTGTCTCTTCTGTTCATCTAGAACGCTTCTTTTCATTTATAACCAGCTTTGCCAGTCCCTATCTGACATACAATGGGGGCTTCAGATGGGTCGCATCCTGGTACGTTACTGGTATCTAGAAGGGACTTTAGATGAGTCTTATCATGGAATTTTACTGTTATCCAATTTGGCCTTCAGATGAGTCTCAAAATGGTACACTGCTAGTGACTAAAGGGGACTTCAGGTGAATCCTACTATGGTGCAATTCTTTCATTAAGTGAGGCTTCAGATAAATCTCACCATGGTATGTTACTGGTAGCCAATAGGGGCTTCATATAAACTTTTTTTTTATTTTTATTTAGTTTTTTGTTGACCGGGTATGTGCACTAGACAAATTCTGCCTATTTTCAGGCACGACCCAGGGGAAGGGGATACAGATGAATGCCAACTGACCTTGAACCAGATTAAGCTGTTGGTGGTATTTTTTAGCTAATGAGGAAAATTTGACCAGGACACCAGGGAAATTCCCCTACTCTTTTCGATAAGTGCCATGGGATCTTTAACAGCAACCTGAACTACCACCAATCCAGGCAGATGGAACCTCGGTTTAACGTCTCATCCGAAAGACGGCACCTCAGAAGTGCAGCACCCCTCTCATGCTGCACTACAGTGTCAGTACTGGGATATTATCCCAAGTGCCAGATGTGGGAACTGAACGCATAGCCCTCTGATCTCCCGGCCTCAGAGGCGAGTGTGCTACCTACTGAGCCACTGACACTGCTAACTGCGGTATTCAATGAGGGCTTCAGATGAGTTCCACCATGGCTTATTTTTGGCATCCTATGCAGACTTTAGATAGTGCCACCAAGGTACATTACTGTGTATACCATGGTGAGACTCACTTGAAGCCCCCAGTGGATGCTAGTAAACTGGCATACACTGGGGGGCTTATGGTGAGTCTCACCATGGCATATTACTGGTGTCCAATATGGGCTTCAGATAAGTCTCACCAGGTGTCCAATGGGAACTTCAAGTGAGTCTCACCATGGTACATTACTGGCATCCAATATGGGCTTCAGATGAGTCTCACCAGGTGTCCAATGGAGACTTCTGGTGAGTCCCACCATGAGGAATACTGTACTGTCGGCTACTGGTGGCTTCAGACAAGTCACTTTTGGCACATTTATTTGTGTCCAGTGGGGACTTTGAATGAGTCTCACTGGGGTACATTGCTGGTGTTTAACAGGGGCTTCAGATGAGTCCTACCATGATACATTACTAGCATCCAGCAGGGGCTTCAGATGAGTCTTACCATTGGACACTACTGACATACAGGTGTGGCTTCAGATGAGTCACATCAGGGTAAATTTCCATTAGCAAATCAGGGCCTGAGCTTCAGCTAAGTCTCAGCATAGCATATTACTGGCATAAAGTGGGGGCATTGGACAAGTTCCACCATGGTATGTTACTGGTATCCGATGGGGGCCTCAGATATGTTCCACCATGGCATATTTTTGGTATCCAATGTGGTCTTCAGGCTAGTCACACTGTGTTACTTAGCTATTTGGGTCTTCAGATGAGTTCTACCACAATACCTTACTTGCATTCAGTGGGGTCCTCAGATGAGTCACACCACAGCACATTATTGGCATCCACGAAGGGCTTCAGCATGGCTTAGTGAGGGGGGTGGAGGGCTTGGCAGTTGTGCTTTGCTAGCACAGGAGGAGAAAGTAGTATCGAGGTGGTCTGGAATAGGATCCACCCTGGAGTTAAATGGAGCCTGAGAGGGGCCTGGTTTGCTTGGCTTTGGTTCCCAGGGCTCCCACCAGACCACATGGGCAGGTAACTAGAGGGTCGTCAGTCTCTGCCAGGCCCCCTAGGCCAGTGCTATGCAATGCTAGTTTGATGAGAAACAAGACCGCTGTTATGGCAGACTTGATCTCCTCAGTCGACCTGGCTTGCATTACCGGGACCTGGCTGGGGATGACACTGGGCCAGTTTTGGAGGCATCGGTCCCTGATGGGTACTTGGTAGTGCACTGCCTGAGGAGGGAATGCAGGGGCAAGGAAGTGGCCATCTGCTTTAGATCCAACTTGAGCTTCTCCATGCACCCAGTGGGATCAACCTTGTTGTTTGAATGTGTGGCAGTCCATGGGGGTTCAAGTGCAGGCTGCAGGGTTCTCCTGATCTATCATCCTCCGGGACGGGATGGAGACTTCCGGCAGGTGTTAGCGGACTTCATTGCAGACAGGGTACTGGAGTCCCTCAGAGTGGTAATTCTGGGAACTGCAATGCCTGGGTCAACAATGAATCCTCGCAATTTGGTTATAAACTCCTCCAGATGATGACATCTCTGTATCTGACTCGGGAAGTTACCTCTGTGACTCGCCAACATGGTCACACCTTGGACTTGGTTTTCTTGCTGGGGTTTGAGGTTACAAACATCAAGACTGACCGGGTCATTTGGTCCGATCACTGCAAGGTGGAGTTCTCATTTGGGCTCCCCCCGAGAGTCCCCCACCCCATTGAGATGATATGCTACCACCCTTTAAGAGGGGACTGCTCCCAGAGGGACTATTGGCAGTGGTGGATTTTTCTGGCATGGGTGCTGCTTTGAGGTTGGCATGAGTAAAGTGGTGATGACCTGTAATAATGCCATTACCAAGGCACGCAATGTCATCATTCTGGTCCTTATATGACCCAGGTCCTCTTGCTCAAGACCCCCATTGTTCAATGGGGCTCTCAGGGAAATGAAGACCAGGGGTCAGAAGTTGGAGCATTGCTGGTTGAGAACTCAGTCCCAGTTGAACAGACTGGCCCTGAGAAATCATTATAATAATCATATGGTTGCAATCAACCATAAGAAGGCAAAATTCCTGTCCAGGGAGATTGCTGCTGGGAAGAACAGACCTGCTCAGCTTTTCTGGACTGTGGACGGACTGCTTCGTCCAGTCTGTCTGCAGCTGAAAAAAGGCATTTTCTGCTGCTTTATGCGAGGAGTTTGCTCTGTTTTTCTCAGACAGGGTGTCCTCCATTTGGGCTGGGATCGCCCTAGTGGGACAAACTGTGTCCCGTAGTAGTTGACCTGGTTTAAGCAGAGGCATTCCGTGTGTCTGGGGGGAGTTTCAGCTGGTTGAGATGGCTGAAATCTCTGAGGTGATTTTGAGGCTGCAGTCCACTTGCTGTGAGCTGGATCCTGGTCCAACCTGTCTCCTAGTGGAAGGGGTCAGAATCATAGGACCAGAGTTTGCATGGATTGGCCAGTGTTCGCTCTCAGAGGGGTTCTTCCTTGACGCCTTGAAGGAGGTGTTAGTGAGGCCCCTTCTAAAGAAACCATCACTCAACTCTGACATCTTAGTGAATTATAGACCATGTCTAACCTCCCATTCTTATGGAAGGTTGTTGACATACCAGTGGCTCTGCAGTTTGAGGTGCATCTTGCAGCTTTCGACATCTATGAGCCTTTCCAGTCTGGGTTCAGAGCCAGGCATAGCACAGAATTTGCATTAGTTCAGATCCAGAATGACCTCCTCAGGACAAGAGACAGAGGGTAATGGTCAGTTCTCATTCTGCTTGATCTCTCCTCAGCATTTGACACCGTGGGGCACATTGAGCTTTTGTAACACCTCAGAGTGTGTTGTGAACAGTCAACAAATGATTTGAATCATATCTCTCAGGCAGGAGGCAGACATTAGTGATGGGGAATTTATCCTCCTCCTCCATGATGCCCCTATTATGTGGACTACCTCTTGGTTCAATCCTCTTGCCAATGTTGTTTGCAGTGTACATGCTGCCCCTGTGGGAGCTCATTCAGCAATATAGTCTGGGTTTTCACTGTTATGCAGATGATACCCAGCTGTACATGTCATTTGCCCCTGGAACTGGGAATGCCATTGACGTGCTAAATAAATGTTTGGCCAAGATTCAGGACTGGATGTCCTTGAAATGACTGAGACTTAATTCTGACAAGACGGAAGTACTGGTAATTGAGCCTGGTCGTCAGTGTAATGGGGAGGCCTCCGTAGTGGCAACAGGGTTGGTCTTGGGCTCCATCCCATTGATGGCCTCCCCTAGGGTGAAAAACTTGGGCATCATTCTTGATGATAGGCTGACTATGGAAGCACAAGTGTTATCTGTCATCAAAAGTGGGTTTTACCATCTAAGAAACGTCACCCGAATTAGATCCCTGATTCCACCTGAGAACCTGCCACCTCTAGTACATGCTGTTGTGACTTAGAGGATGGACTACTGTAATACTCTATACATCGGGGTCAATGGAGGGACCCTCTGCTGGCTGCAGCTAGTGCAGAACGCAGCGGCACGGTTGCTGGCAGGCCTGCTGAAAACCTGCCATGTGACCTCAGTACTGCAGGATCTGCATTGCCTGCTGGTCAGGTAGAGGATTCTCTTCAAGGTGGGCTTGCTCACCTACAAGGCCCTATATGGACTGGTCCCTAAATACCTGTCTGACCTACTAACTCCAGTCAACCCAGTGCACTCCCTCCACTCCTCCACCGAGGGCCTCCTTGTGATTCTGAGGGCCAGGCTGAAGACCTTGAGGGATCGCTCCTTCGAGGTGGCTGGCCCAGCGCTCTGGAATTTGCTGCCAAGATCTTTAAGGGAGGCCCAAACAGTGGAGGCATTTAAGTGGGATCTAAAGACCTCTCTGTTTAATCAAGAATTCCAAGATAGTTTTTAATCTGTTCTTAACCTTTATTTATCTGAGTAGAGAATATCTGCATGTAATGTTTTATTATGCTTGTTTTAAATTTTTTGTACCCTGTTTTAAATTGTAATGGCACCAAGAGCCCCCAAGATTGGGCACCATTATAGAAATAAAATTTTACTTACTTAATATTGTCATAAAATTGGGGATTCATATGAGTCCCATTATGGCACGTTACTGGGGCAAAATGGTGACTTTAGATGAATCCCACCATGGTACATTACTAGTAACCTATGGAGGCGTCAGGAAAGCCCTACTATGATACAATAGCAACACACAAAGAGGGATCTACACAAGTCTCAGCACTGCACATTACTGGTGTCCCATGGGGGAGTTAGACAAGTCCCACCACAGAACAATACTGGTATCCAATTGGGGATATAGACAAATACTACCATGGTACATTACTGGCATCCAAATACCACCATTGTATATTAACACAAGGGGGGGGTTCAGCACTCAAAAGAACAAATGGACTAGAGGAGCATACCCTGGCCATGCAGTTCCACACCCAGGGACAGGCACGTGGTGGCTGCTGTACACACAAAAATGCCACTGCATGGTGCCTGTCTGTGGCCCCAGCACACTGGTGCATGGGGGGACAGATCAGTAGACACAGGTGGGCATCCAATTAGATGCTCATCCTGGTCCAGCCAGGCGAGACTGGGAATTAAAATTTGTCAAATTGAGTGCCCAGATGGCTGTCCCCAGTCCTCCCAGCCTAACAGAACCGAGGCAGCATGCTTGGGGGTGGCTTTGTTTTTTCTGCAGCCTGTGGGAGTATTCTTGGGGGGCACACAATGGATATAGCAGGGTCACTGCTGCTTTATCTTGCACCCCCCTTTCTCGATGTCCCATGCGTTTATGAATGGTGTGGAGTGTGGGCATGCCCCCAGGCACACCCCTGGACTGGTCACATGAATAACTGTATGACGGCTGGGGGATCTAGCATGGAAGAGATGTGTGTCCCTTCTGTGCATGCCACCAGGGGTCCACAGGACCCCCCACCATGTGGCTCAGTAATTTAGGGGTGCTTATGCACTGCAGATCTGAGGCATGTAGGTACAAAGCCCATTTGTGCATAGGGGCCAAAATGAGTGAAATTCACAGTTTTATTGTTAAAACAACAAACTGTGGTGACACATCACAGTAAAAGGAGGACACCAAATCAAAGAACCCTGACAGATCAACTGTTAGGTCTTCATCAGGGGGAGTGCAAATTGTGCATTGCTGTCATCAGTAGGGGATTTAGACAAGTCACACTATAGTACTTTACTGGTATCCAATGAAAATGCTGAAGAGTCTGAACTTGTTGACTCTGATATCTCTGTTAAAGGGAAGGTCCCCTAAGCCTTTTATTCTGTTTACCTGTGTAGTTTGTAGGCGTGAACAGTGATTGTCTCTATTGTACCCTCCTAATTTCATCAGGATTTAAATGTAATTGAAGTTATTTAAATCTAATGAGAAAACCTGCTTGACTCCATTGCAAAGGTCATAATGCAACTCATGTAAGGCATCCTGGAATTTTATGATGTTTTATTGCTAAAGCCTGCAGTAGTTATATTGTATAGTCTGAGCTGTTGCTGTCCTCTGCAGATCCTATGTTCTTGTCTTACACTGGCCAGAAAACACCTCAAGGTATATTAAGTGCCCTGCTGTTTTTTTGTAGTTTAAAGTGTATTTGAGTTGGAAAAAATGCTTTTAGTGACTACAGGGACTTCACAAAACATGCAACAGAACTGACTTGAGATTATAAGCTCTACAGGCTTGTGCAGGTATGCATCATCGACTCCCATTATGCCTTGCATATGTCTGGTCATGACCTTTGCAATGGAGTAAAACAGGGTTTCACACCAGGGGCAGAACAGAGTGAAGCAAACTAATTTATATTTAAATTAGGATGAAATTAGGGGAATGCAATAGAATTAATCATTGTTCATGCCTGCAAACTACACAGTTTACAAAAAATAGGTTTTGGGGACTTTCCCTTAAAGTCACAGTATCACACAAAGATAAAACATGACCGCATTAATTCGAGTGCACAATGACCTCCTCAGAGCTATAGATCGAGGGGCGGGGACAATTCTCATGCTCCTCGATTTCTCTTCAGCCTTTGACATGGTAGACCATTGTGTGTTGCTCGACCGCCTGAGGGAATTTTGTGGACTCACTGGCACTGTCATCTGCTGGTTTGAGTCCTATATCACCAATAGGAGACAACAGGGAATGATGGGGAATTCCTCTTCCTCCCCTAGCCTCCTGTCATGTGGAGTACCTCAGGGTTTGGTTCTGTCACCAATGCCGTTTGCCATGTACATGCTGCCCCTGCGAAAGTTCATTAGGAAGTACAGCCTGGGTTTTCATTTCTATGTGGATGATACCCAGCTGGCTTTTTCCTTTGCACCTGGGACATCTAATGTGGTGGAAGTGCTAAATAAATGCCTTGCTGAGATTAATGACTGGATGGCCTCCAACTGGTTGTGACTGAATCCTGATAAAATGGATGTACTGGTTGTGGAGCTGAACTGAGGGCATGATAGGATGGCCTCAGGCGCAGAGACAGGTTTGTTCCTGGGGTCTGTACCATTGAAGGCCTCCACTAGGGTGCATGATCTTGGTATGACCTTTGACAGCAGACTGACATTTGAGGCTCAGGTGTCATCTTTTGTCTGGACCAGCTTCTACCATCTCAGGAATATCACCAGGATCAACCCCCTAGTTCTGCCCCTGGACCTCCCCACCTTGGTACACACCTTCGTGATGTTAAGGCTTGACTGCTGTAATGTGCTTTACCTTGGGGTCTCAGAAGGTACCCTCAGTAGACTGCAGCTAGTGCGGAACACAGCTGCCAGGTTATTGACGGGACAGTCTAAATACTGTCATGTCACCCTGGTACTGCGTGAACTGCACTGGCTGCCAGTCAGGTGGAGAGTCCTCTTTAAGGTGGGTTTGCTCACCTTTAAGACCCTACATGGGCTGGGCCCTGGATACTTGTCTGACCTTCTGACCCCTGCTACCTCAGTCCACTCTCTCTGCTCCTCTGATAGGGGGCCTCCTTGTGATTCCCAGGACGAGTTTGAAAACTGCCGGTGACAGAGTGTTTAGTGTCGCCAGTCCCATCCTGTGGAATTTGCTTCCACCATCTGTAAAGTAAGCCCCTTCAGTCGAAGTGTTTAAAATCCACCTAAAGACCCACTTGTTTAGCCAGGCCATCCCAGACACTCTGTATTAGATCTTTCCTTGGGTTGCCCCCTCTTAACTACAGTTCTTATTTTAGGCTTTATTTATTTTCTTATACTGTTCATTTAAATTATTATTATAATTTACTGTTTTATTTTTAGTATTCTTGATTTGTACGGCACCCAGAGCCTCTGAGATTGGGTGCCAGAAAAAATAAAATGTGCCTTCCCTTGCCTTGCCTTGCCTTCGAGGATAAAGTTAAAATGAGCAATGCTGAAGATGGGAAGGAATTGTGGATAACCTGTTCATCCTACTAGTCACTGGAAAGTGCTGCCTTCCAAATCCACATCCTAGGTGTCTCCATTTGAACTGGTTCAAGTAGCCACTATCCAGATCAAATAGTAGCCTACTGATTTGCTAGGGGCAGGAAGAATAGGTCCTAAAAAAAGGGATCTACTATGGAATTGCGACACTCAGGATCCCGACACCCAGGATCCCGAGCCCGACATCCCAACAGTGCAGTTCCCTGATGGATTGCCAGCCCAATGCTGGAAAGCCTGACACTGCAACTATGGCATTGTCGTGGGTGAGAGGGTGGCTCTGCCCCCACACCCCCCTAAATCACTATAACCAACTCCAGGTCAATGCAAGTTCTGGAGTTGGGTTTTCCACCATTGGGATGCCAATTCATCAGGGAAATGCACAATTGGGATGTTGGACTCAGGATCCTGGGTATCAGGATTCCGAGTTTCTGCATTCCGTAGTGATACCAAAAAAAATGCCCCCTCAGCTGAATAGGTGATAAAATGTGAAATTAAAGAAGAACCTTCTGTTTAAAAACAGATTGAGTGGTTTTAAAGAAAACATCGATCTACTGTAATTAGATGCAAATTGGCAACTTCATGAAATAAAATAGATGAAGATCTGCAAGTGCAGAATAAAGCCAACAGGAACATCTCAACACTGTTTCAAGGGATTGCAATGCATGTACTGTATGTGAAGGGAAGCAAAAAATAAACAAATACAGGTTCAGAAGTAGTTTTTTTTCTAGCTATAGAGACTTTTAAATTACCCTAGTTGATGTTTCTAATTTACATGCGGCTGGTACGAACCATTTTAGAACTGTATGCTATAGTTTATTATATACTTGTCCTGCTCTTCTGCTGTTGGCACAATGTATCCATGTTTTACTACTGAACTCTGCGGCTGAGTGGGAAATAAACTACATTACACAGTTCTTATATGGCACTTAACACCAGAGTGTAAATTAGAAGCAACCACTGAGGTTACTAATAAACCCATATAGATGGAACAATAACATCATTTACCTTAGAACATCATAACCTTAGAAGCATGGTGGGGAAGGGGGTACAGTCGAAAATCAAGTAATGTCTACAGTGTGACAGTAGAAAGGGTAACATGGACAGACTAGGTGGGCCAAGCGGTCCTTATTTGTCATCAAATTCTATGTTTTTATGTTTCTATCATTTGAACCAGTGTTTAAAAAACTGTTTCTACTGGTAAAATGACTTAGAGATTCCGCAGTTCTCCTTTAAAGAGATAAGAGACACTGTGTGCATTTACGACCTTAATGTATGCAATTATACCTCACACACAATCCATGCAGTCAAGCAAATGCAGTCCAGAAACAGAAAAAACTTGATCTCTCTTCAGCTTTTGACACTGTAGACCATGGGGTTTTGCTCGAGTGCCTGAAGTCCATCTGTGGACTATCTGGTTCAGTACTCAGACGGTTTACATCTTTCCTATCTGGGAGAACATAGAGAGTTGTGTCGGGGAATTTTCCTCTGATCCTTTCTCTCTGCAGTGTGGGGACCCCCAGACTCAGTGCTTTCCCTCATGTTGTTTGCAGTGTATATGCTGCCCCTCGGAGGCATTGTAAGACAGTATGGGCTGAGGTTTCACTGCTATGCTGATGATACCCAGCTCTACCTGTCTTTTGTCCCTGACCAGGCTAGTGCTTTCTCGGTATTTAATAGCTGCCTCGCTGAAATCCATGATTGTATGAATTCGAGCTGGTTAAAGTTGAACTGGTAAGACCGAGGTTATGGTTGTGGACCCGGGTTGCAGGATAGGAGCTGAGGTCTGATCAGCCTTCTGGTTTGTTTCTGGTGTGGATCATATCCTTACCTCTGAACGGGTGTGTAACCTGGGAGTGGTACTTGACGACGGGCTGAACCTTCGTTATCAGGTGTCAGCAGTCGTTAAGTCTGCATTTTACCATCTTAGGAACATTGCCAGGGTGAAGCACCTTATTCTGTCTGGTGATTTACCTGTGTTGGTCCAAGCCTTTGTGATCTCTCACCTTGACTACTGCAACTTCCTGTACCTGAAGCTTCCTGGGGTTGATATCCACCACTTGCAGCTAGTGCAGATTGCTTCTGCTAGGTTGTTGACAGGGGTATCAAGAAGGACACACTTTACCCCTGTTTTGCACAATCTGCACTGGCTGCCTATACAGTGGTGGATCACCTTTAAAGTAGGTCTTTTGACCTTCAAAGCTCTACACTGACTTGGCCCGGACTACTTGAAAGAGCTTCTAATTCCTTACAGCCCTGTACCACAGCTCCGTTCAGCTGACGAAGGGTTGCTGGAGGTTCCAAGGGTTATTTTATAATCTTCTGGGGCTCGGGCTTTTATGTTTATAGCCCCAACCCTCTGGAATTTTCTGCCTCGCCGGCTTCGGGAATGCATGACAGTGGAGATTTTCAGATGGGAACATAAGACCCATCTGTGGAGTCAGGCTTTCATGGCTTGAGGTTGTTGTTATTATTCTGATTTTATACATGTACTTTTTCTGATTTTATTGTTCATTTGTATGGTGTCTTGATGCTTGAAAGGTACTTAATAAAGTTTTATTATTGTTATTATTATCATGATTACCAAGCGAGTGATCTAACCATTATTAATATTGCCCAACAAAGGCAAAGAGGTAGGGAGGGCAATCCATTAGAGACATTAAAAGTCAAAACAAGAACCCCATGCTTGATTTTTTTTGTCTGGTAAGCAGCCATTTCAGCTTGCACAACACAAGAGTAATTTGCTCGTCTTCTACTGAAGCTCAGGAGCAGTGTTCTGATGTGGTTGCAGATGTTAAATCACATCACAGGGCAAATGTTGAACTAGAAGGTTAAAAAAAGTCATCTGAGATCATAGATATATATTTTTTTAGAAACTGACTCAACTATTAAATAAGTCATCAATCTGCAATCATGTACTGACAATCACAGTTTGGCCATACCTGCTGTCTTACCGGGTAAAAGCCAACCACCCCAGGCCCTAGCAGGACCGTTGAGGCTCTTTTGATTCCTTGTTATGCACAGAGTGCAAGTTTTCTTTGAAATTACTTTTTATTAATGTGGCTTACTGACATGCAATGACAGGATTTTCAAACATTTTCATTACAGCTTGCTGGCCATGCCCAGACTGTTGTAGCCAGGAAAGGCAAGGCGAAGAAAGGAAAGAAAAGAAAAGGAATTTGGTTTTATATGGCACTGTACCACTTTTCTAAACAATTTCAAAATTCAGAGTTTGACTTCCTGAGCGATTGTAATATATAGTGCTGTACAGTATCTCAAACATGAATGCAGAATGGAGCTCTCTGAGCCTTTGTAATTCAAACATTGATTCACCAAGCTGACATAATGTTCTTCCACTGGATGATACATCTATTAGAAGATGTTTTCCTTGCTACAGTTGTAAAAATTCATATGTACAGTTATTTCCAGATATTTTGTGCTCATTCAAAAGAGCTACTCTCTGGTGGCCCTTCAGCACAACTGCAGGCAGGCAGGACATTTCACTAGACATTTCACCTACATTTCAGGAAATATCTGGAGTCAGTTGTTGCAACTGTATGCAGATGATACTATAATGGACCCTGTAGCAAGGCATGCCCAGGCTCAGGGGAGCGTGCTTAAGAGCACTCCAATCAATTGAGACACAGGGCCCTTGGCTCTTGGTGGGCTCAGTGCAAAAACCACTGTTTGTTTTACTACTTTTGGGAGTCAATAACCAGCCAAGTTTAACTAAAGAACACAGCTTTGTTTACTAACAAAGACCTAAATGAATATGGTTAGTATAACCTTACATTGTAACTAGGCATCAATAAAGCACTCTTCCAGGTAAGCCAGACTATGACCAATTTAACTGACCTACCTGGCTGGGTCAGTTTTATTCCATCCCACCTGGCACCAATAATTGATTAGACCCCTATGAGAGCTCCAATTTCTAGCAAAGTCCCTGCATTCTCAAATGCAGAATCAATGCTGATCTGATGAAGTTGTGATGGGTTGGGTGGCATTTGTGGACCTCGAACAAGAGCAATGTGCTCAAATTAACACTCCCTCCAAAGTCATGCAATTGCTTAAATGGTGAAAACACCCCACAAACTGGGGTATTTGTAATTTGGCCAGATGACCAATTTGCAGACATGAAGAATATAGAAAAATCTTCCCCAAAGTCAGAGCCACCCTGGGGCATACTCATAGTTCTGAGACACAGATGGCTTCTCCTGATGCAATAGGATGCTGGATCTATGCTCTCTCATCAGGGTGTCTCTGATCCCACTGGGATCCCTCTTTGGATCTGATCCTCTCTCTCTCTCTCTCTCTCTCTCTGCTGCAGTCCTGGACCAGCAGTTCTAGATAGCCTCTCTACCCCATGCTGTCTCTTCAGCTCTGTTTCTCATGCAGGTTAACACATAGCTACCAGCCTGCTCACTAGACTGAGCAAATCTCTGAAACATTTTTCTTTTTACACCATAGGCCTGGGTGGATGCAACTTGTACCACTCCCAGGACAGAAGGTTTTAACACCATGGAATCTCCCTCAGATCTGTCTTGCTCCAGCACAGTGCCTTCTTTATATATGTAGTCCAGGAGCCACTTCTGTTGGTATCTGGGGCTGTCACTCAGCATACTTGACAGCCTACAGGTCAGAGAAAGGACAGCAAAATCTGGGGCCCCCTCCTTTCCCCAGAAACCTCCAAGTTTCCTTGCAGTTGTGAGGAATGAGCTTGGAGGTGGGTGCATTTGCACAGCTCCATTACAATACCATACTCTTTCTAGCTTTGAACTGAACCTGAGTCTCTAAGTGTTGTTAGAACAATGATACTGAAGATCAATGGCTGAGAGGTGTTCAGTTAGTTGGTACTGAAGTCTTGCAAAACAAAGCTGCAACCAGAGGGATCAGATCACCGGGTCTCTGTGATAAAAAGCAGCTTTAATGGTGTTACAAAACAGTGTTTTACACCTTGAAATGCCCTACTGTTTTCATTTCATTGTCTATTCAAACTCTGGTGTTTTGACCTTGTTTGCTAAATAATCTATTTTCTTGCCTTTTTAACTACACTAAATAATTTTCTCCTCAGCAAATGCTGCTCTCTTTTTTATGGCTGTGGGCAGAGCCTACAGCCATCTTACTATCTGTAGCTGGAAAATGGAGTATCGTGGGACACATTTTTAGACTTTTCAATGTATCTTTCTACATCTACAAATCACTATGCCAGCTGAAATAAAATAATCCCTTCTTTTTGTTTAGAATATTGGAGACATAACTCCAAGCTGCTTATCAGATGGCCATTAGAAAACTGAAATAGCTTGTTAAATATTGGTTGCCTATTAAACTGGAGATTTGTTTACCCCCTTTGGAGTGCAACAACTTGCACATTTAAATTCTTAGCATTTAAACATGTTTTTGCTACTACTGTAGTTTCAATTGGGCATGTATTGTCTTTCAAGAAAGATTCATACCTCATAAATGTCATCCTTTCTCAGCAACTCTATAAAGAGTTACACTGTTTTTTTAACCTTTTAAGAGACTATCTGATAATCACTGTCTCAGACATATGCCAGGTCTTCAGTGAACTACCCAGACTAAATATATAGCAATTAGCAGGCATTTTTTACTATGCTTTTTGGGAAAAAATTTATTGAGTTACAGGAAACACGCACACACATACTCTCGGTACTCACCATCCTCAGGGCCACAACGTTCAAAATAAATACTGCATTCTTATATGTTGTAAAACAATAAAGAAACTTGTTGTTTATGTCAGCGAACACAGTGAAGTTCAGTTCAGAGTAGATTTCCTTTAAATATTTTTTATCTTATATTTTGTATCCTGGATAGCACAGGGGAGATGCTGCATCTCATTGTGAAAGGGATCTTCATTTACACATTTTTGCACTGTATTTACTCAGGCTACAGCAAACACTCACACACACACACACACACACACACACACACACACACTCTCTCTCTCTGTACACACAGTTCTCATGGCCACAACATTCAAAATAAATACTGCATTCTAATATGTTGTAAAAAATAAAGAAACTGTTTATGTCAGTGAACAGAGTGAAGTTCAGTTTAGAGTAGATTTGTTTTAAATATTTCTTATCCTATATTTTGTATCCTGGATAGCGCAGGGGAGATGCTACATCTCATTGTCATAGGGATCTTCATTTACACATTTTTGCACTGTATTTACTCTGGCTGTCCCAGATTAGATGCAATATCTTGTTTTCAGTGGGGTCTTGATTTCAACATTTTTAGAATGTATTTATTCAGGGTAGCCTAGTCCAGGGCCCTCATATTCAAAGGAAATGTGCAGTGCATCCTGGCAGAAAAGGGAGATGTGCCATGCAACTCCAGCAATGCACTGCAGCACAATATTCAAATGTGCGGGATGTTCCAACCACAAGGGAATGGGCCAGGGTGCACACAAATGTTATGCCGTGCAAGTAGAGGAGGCATTCCCATGCATATGACGTGCTGCTGCATTTTCAGTCAGAATGCACCCCTCGCAGTCCAGAGCAGTGTGGCTCACAGTTAGGCCATTAATAGCAGGCCTAACATGGCCAGCTGCCCACAGGCAGGCTGCAGAAGTGCACAGAGGTACACAGCAGCCTGGCAGCCCTGGTGGACTACAGGTACCCCCTTCCATCCCTGATTGATCCAACTCCATCACCAAAGAGCTCCATAGTGTAGGGCCCCCTGGACCCAATTGCACCAGAGAAAACCATGGTCCATATCCATAGTGTAGAGGACCACCACCCACTGCCCTGGTATGCAGACATCTCCACTCCCCCCATACCCGACCTGTTGCAGAGACTTGAACTGCCCTCCACACCCTGCCATGGTCAGCCACTTACTGCATTGGACCCAGGCCAGGAATCTTCACTCTGGAATGACCCAAGTGGCTGTACCATGCATTGGGGCACTACACAAGCTGCAGATCCACCAGTGTCTCCAGCCATATGCCTATCCCTGGCAAACCATAAGAGGAAACTGACATACCTCCAATGCATGCCTTGTCAATGCTGTATCTTCCTGCTGTCATACACTGCTGCAGGCCCACACTCTCCCCCATTCCCATGTGTAGCATGCCACCCTCCAGATTGCTGAGGTATCCTGGCTGCCATGGGGTGTGGTATCCTGCAATGTCATTTTCAGTGTATGCTCCAGGCTGTGGATAGTGCATCCACAGTTACCAGATTGGACAAATGAATGGTAGGTTGGCTGTAACATGCCTGTTTCTGTACCTGTGTGAGTGGGTACAGCATTGGCCATCACCCGCACTGAGCTGTGCAATGGCACTGGGATGATGACTCTGCATGCGAGCACCCTAGGTGTATGGCCACTGGGCGTTATCACCCGCACAAAGCTCATGCCTAGATATGACACATTCCAGTGTCCTACTGCCAGTGCTCCACCAGCCAAAAATAAGATGCCATTTCTTCTGTGAACTATCCAGGCTAAATATATAGCAATTAGCAGGCATATTCTAGGAAAACACATTGTAAACATGTGGAAAAGGAAGACCACATTGAAACTGCCTCTCAGCAGATCTGCATTGTGCAAATTCATTAGAAATAATGGGTAACAGCCATATCAGCTCTGACCAGAGATTGTTTTATAATGTGTGAATATTCTATGCTATTGTTAACAGCATTCTAGGACATTCTAGGACAGTCAGATCAATAGCAAGGAGTGGTGAACTCATATCATGGAACAACTTAGAAATATCAAAAGTGATGAGGATAGTGGAACTGCATGTAGATCTGAGGGCACCACAAAACTAGATGATTTATTTATCAAAAATTGGTCAAAGCATATCAGAATGCATAACTAGTGTGGAAAAGAAAATGGGAGTGCAGTGAATTATGTAAAAATCATTTCTTGTCACCTTTAATCTACTCATCTTTGCTAGGATACAGTCTGTGGAGGGTAGAGTGGTAGGCAGATTGGGAGTAGTTCTTGATAAGAGTTGTCCCTAGAGTTCCAGGTGGATTCTGTCATCAGCAGTTGTTTTTATCATCTGAAAAAGGTTGTCAAACTGCAACTCTTTCTTGAACCTGGGAATCTAAATCCCCCAGTGAAGGCATTCATGTTCTTATGTCTTGATTACTTTAATGTGTGTTATAAATGTTTGCTTTCTACTTAGTCAGATACCATGCCCATAGCTAGTGCATATTAAACTGTAGCAGAGAGGCTTCTGACTTCCACATCTTATCCCTATTCTGTACAAGCTGTGTTGGCTGCTTGTTAAGCAAATGGTTGACTTAAAGGCCTGTTTTAAAGACATTCAAAACCCTAAATGGACAAGGTATCAATTACCTCCATAAGCTTATTATTGTCTCATGGAATATAGAAACACAGGCACTGTTAGGTAAAAATGGCCCCAGATCCATAATGTTCATGTTGTACCATCCAGCCAGCTGTAGCATTCAGTATCAATTAATCAATAAGGAATGGCAGGGTGTGTGTCATATTGGATTAACAGCATGCCTTGGGTGCATTGTTAGGCATGAGGCTACAGGCTGAGTGCCTTCAGCCACCAGAGATGTAGCATTGTCCCACAAACACATACCCATGAAGTACCTTGTTGTGATTATAAAATTGATTCATTTATGTGTTTATGGACATAAGTGAGCCATTTTTGTGGGCATTAGTTTCACCTGTGAGGCTGTGCTTGGGAAAACATCACGGGTGAAACTGTCTCTCCACTAATCAATTGTCAGCAATTTTTCCATCCATTTTATAATGTGAAATATCTGTAGTCATGGTTAAATTTAAAGAGCTACAAGAAAATGTTATGGACATGGCACTATGGAAGAAGAAAACACCATTGGTGGAACCCTCTGGGAACGCGGGACCAAATGACCTACCAGTTCCTTCCATTATACAACCAGGAAAGCAGCAAGTTCTATGGGCAAGGAGTTACTTTAATTCTCTCTTTGTACCTCAGATCTACTGGTGAGTGCACTGTTGTGGCCACAGCTCTAATGCTTTGAAATTATCTTCTAGTTGAGAATTACCTAGCTCTATCCTTGAAAACATACATTATGAAACAGCAGCACCTCTGTTTCTGCCAAGCCTTTCCCAACTAGAGTTTTCATATGTTTTATTGTTTTGCTGCATTTAAGTTACATGAAGACCATGGAAGTGCAAATACATTTTACAAACAAAAAGTTTTATCTTGACCCAACATGAGCAAAATAAATGAAGCTGGTCACTGAACATGCTAAGAGATTCATATCACTCATTTTGGCCACTCTGTGCATGCTCAGAAATGTATCCTCACATTTGAGATGGCATACAACATTTAATCATTATGGATAAATATAATGCTCCAAAGTTATGTGGCATCTGATCATTATGGATTAGAATCCATCATGCTGTGTTATTATTACAGAGGGGCACAGTTTACATTTTGTACTTTTCTATTTTGCAATATTGTATCATTTCTACCACAAAAAAAATAAATAAATAAAATCTGGTAAACATAGGGCATCACATGAGGTAGCTCAAAATAGGATTATTTGGCATAAAATGTTGGTGTTATATTTCACTTGCATTCATGACTTTACTTTGCTCTCACTCATGACAGGGAACAGTAACATGAACATTCCACACCCAATAACAATCATATTTTGAGGTACCTCATAGGATATTCCCTATTTATACCATGGGAGGGATGAATAACATAATAGAATAAAAGTGGCTTACTCGAGCATGTATTCATCTAGAGGGTGAATAACATTTCTCCCTGCAGGCAATGTTACTTTCCATGGAGCCTCATCACAATGGCATTGTGTTATGTGGCATAAATAGAACATTCAATAGGGCATCCAAAAATGAGCTTTTTATTCACTCTGAAATATTGCAAATAATGCTGACCTAAAACTCAGGGCTCTGCTTCACTTCACCACTAGTTTATTGTTGGCATCATTGGCAGCATTCCAGAGTAAATAAAAGCTTATTTCTTCTTTCCCTATGGAATATCCTTCATGTATACAATGCATGTGAAAGTTAAACATTACAGATACATTTTACCCACTGAAGCATTCTAAATAAGGATATCCTCACTTTAGACAGGTCACAAAGGAACCATAATCCAATGGGGGAAAGACTAAACAATTCCTGATGACATCACAATGGCCTGCACTGCACTCAGAGCAGTACAATCAGACAAAAAACAGTTAAATCTTTATAATGTATGGCAAGTGCCTATTAACCACCAAAATCCACAGTCACACAGCTTTGTTATGCACTGTTTAGAATTTTAAAAAAGTTGTTAACCACACTTCAGAACTTCCAAACAGTGGCATAACAAAAAAGAATGCACCAGAGTTCCATAATTCTCACACATAGAATGCAGTGTTTTTTTGACCATACACTATAAAAGATGATGGCTGGGGATCAGGTGACAACCATGCTGTAATCACCTCTTGTGGTTGCTAGGGCTACAGTAAACCTCTCGAGCTGCGCTCTCGAGGTTTACCATTTTGCCCTAACAACCATTCGAGGTGATTACAGTGTGGTTATTACCTGATCCCCAGCCATTATCCTCTATGTAAAACACTCTAATTTTAAAGTAGCACAGTTTTTGATACATATTATAAATCAGTAGCCTGACTCAGAATAAATCATTTATCATCACTTGGTGAAAGCAGAGGACTTTTCACTCATGACTCCACCACTTATGAGTTATTATCCTGCCCCTCGCATGTAAAGCTAAATAGCATACCGTATTCTGAGACAGCTTATTGTGCATTCCATATGTTTTCATCATTTTTCCAGATATGTTTCTGGGTTGTCATGAGTTTTATGTATTTTTTTTAATTTATTATTGAAGGTACTGCAGCATTACAAACAGAAACTATATCGTCATTGAACATTATAACTAGACATAGGAATGCAATAAAATTATTTGCAAGAATTGATTAGTTGCAGCTTAAATTAGAAGTCACCATATAACTACATAATTTAAATTATATAATTAGCTATTGTATTATTCAAAGGGGTCCAAATATTCAAACACAGGTCAATATGCTTGGTAGAATAGTAATATTTTTTCCAGGATCATACAATCAATAACTAGATTTCCCATAAAACCAAGTAGGCGGAAGGTTGTCTTTCCACATTCTCACCATTCAATTTCAATTTATTCTCCTCAGGAAGTATCTTGGCTGCAGAAAGACCCAGCAAACACAGTTCCATTTCTGGAACAAGGTTGAGATTCAGTATTTCACTGATTGAACAAAATACGCTATCCCAGAAGGTTTCAATTTATTACAGGAGTAAATAATATGATTTAAGGTACCTATTTCTGTCAATCATCTATTGCATTTGTTTAAGATTTTTGAGTTAAACTATTGTTCCAGCTTAACATGGGAAATAGTAATATTACATGCTTATTGCCAGATTTCCTGATGTTTGGCCAAATCTGGTGGTTCTATTTGTGATATAGTATTATATAATTATAATAATAATTTCTGTCTACTTGGGGCTTGAATAATGTCAAATAGAAAATGTCCCTTAAAAATCTTTTTGTCTTTGGATGTGCCTAATAATTTTTACACAACATTTCTGAATTGTAAATAGCTAAGAACACATATTTCAAAAATTGATACTGTGCCTGCAGTTGTTCAAATGATTTCAAAATGTCACCTGTATAAAAGTGACCTTGTAGTCATATATTTTTTTGTTCCAAAAAATGTAGTAATGCTTTTGTTTGGAAAAAATGAACATACCAATTGTTACATATCGGGAGTAGGGTGTTTATGTATTCATCAAGATACATAGCTTGTTTACAGCTGTCCAAACTCTGAGAATTGTATTGAAAAATCTACTGACAGTTTCTAAAACAATGCCCTTATTTATATTTCTAAAAAGAATGCCTTGTCTAGCATCATTCTTAAATGTTGCAAATTCTGTTTGGTCCAAGTAGATGGAACATTACTAAACATGCTTTTATAAGTTCTAAAACTGCTGCATAATGATAAAAGAATATGTTGGATTACTTCATACCTGCTTGATTATAATTGCCCACTAGTTTTGCTTTTTTAATCATGATCTAGCCTTATTCCAAATAAATTCAGCATTTTTTATCAATCAAAGTAAAATATTTTTAGGCATCATTAGGGATGTAGCTTGAAAAAATGTTTAAAAATCTAGTTGGTACATTTATTTAAAATACATGAATATGGGGGCGTAGCTTGGCTCTTAGCTTCATGGCAGGTTAGTGCGATCACTCTACCAACCCCAGGACATTCTTTCATGATTTGCACTTGAAGAACTGACTGAAATAATAGGTGTAGCAGGGACAATGGTAGCTTGCACCTCAAGGAGCGTTATTATCTTTTTAAAGTTGTATCATGCCTCACAATATCAGCTAAAAAGCAGAGATTTAAAAAACTGCCATGGCGCAAGGTAACGACATGGGTGCTTATGCAGGCCCTAATGGGCAGCAGATTAACCTGATGTTTGAGGCCCAGTTGTGTCAAATGTCAGAGGTGACTCTAGCCTCGAACAATACCCCCCAGGCTATAAAAGAGATGGAAGCCAGGATATGCCAAACCGAATCCAATGTGAGCAAAAACACTGTAGCACTGGACTCTCTTACATCTACTATGAGAGAACAAGAGTGGAACATCCAGCTTCTGCAGACCAATCTTGATGACAAAGAAAATAGGAGTCGGCACAATAATCTCTGACTCCTGGGATTCCCAGAGGGTGTGGAACAGGGGAACCCAATGGAGTTCCTATATGGTATTCTACCAGACCTGCTGAAAAGTGATATGCTCCCTGGCCTAATGATTGAATGAGTGCACAGGACACTTGACCCAACTTCTAAGCTGGGGGAGAAACCAAGGCCCTTTATGTCATGCATTTTGAACTATGCTGATAAGGAATGGATCACAGTAAGGACCCAGGCACTTGGAGTTCTTTCATGGCAGGGTAACAAGATACTGATATTTCAGGACTATTCTCTTGACTTGGCGGCATGGATGAAAGGATATACTGAGGCTTGTCACTTGATGCACACCCTGGAAATCTGATTCTTGCTACGATACCCAACGACCATGCAGCTGAAGGTAAATGGCACCTTTATTTCCTTTTCAACACCAGACTGCCTTATGCAGTATTTAACCACTAATTGGCCTCCTCACTACAGACAGGCACCCACTGTGTCCTCAGATCAGCAAGTGCTAAACCATAAAAGCACATTACAACATTTTTCTAAGGCTAATGAAGGGGCACAAGCTCAAGGCAATCATGGAGGCCTCCCAGTGAGATGGCGTAAATGACAACAATCCGGAAGACATGTTAAGTGGGACCATCCCCATGAGCAATCCCAGGAGCCCAAGGAAGCACACCCAATGGCAGCAACTGCTCTGAATACTTCCCTGCACCGATTCTATACCCCCAACATATTCAACCTACTCTCCCCAGAGGCCACAGAAGAAGCCTCAGATTTTCCTGCCTATCCGGAGGAGGAGATGGTGCAGGAGTCCTCTATAGAGGAAGGTATCTCTCAGATGCAGACTGTAGCTGAAGCTCCCTTCACAGCTTCCCCTCCTGTACCCATCATCTTACAAGGAACTTCAGAATGAAGTGAAGAATCAACACCCTTCAGTGGAGACTGGGAACATTCAAGCGACATTTCAGTTGGAAAAATTGAGTTAAGTGCCCTCTTGATTTTCTTAGAACCATGGCTTTGTCATAGGCTGTGTGGGGGCCTATCCTACTCCCTCAGGGTACACCAGGTCCAAATATCAGTGGATACCACAACCCTGTCCATAAGGGAATGACTAGGGGTCTTAAAAAAAAAATTATATATTTGGCAGGCTTTTATCTGATTTATTTTTTCCTTGCATCCTATATTTGATGTATGCCTAAAGCATCTTGGTATGATTCAGAAGGTTGGCGAAGCTTGCCATAGAGACATCTCGGGAGGGCAGCATTACAGGGAGTTCTCCTCGGTGTATCACCGGACTTAGCGATTGTAAGTGAGGGATCCACGGGGCACACTGTGGGCACTTATACCTTCATCCCCCCTTCTGTACTTACTTTAGGGGTATCCTCAATATAAGGCTGTACTTGGGCTTGTAGAGTCATGACAGGTTTCAGAAGTTCCCCCCCACTGTACTCATTATACACTGGGCAGTTCCCAGAATTTCAGTCTCTTCATACTGCTTTGGGTGCTAAAGGACTTAAATTTATGCTGCCTGGGGCGGAGTGACTCATACAGGAGAGGGCTCTTCTCCCCCCATTCTACAACAGTCCACACCCCAATAAGAAGGGCAAGTAGGACCTGCAAGGTGTTGGAACCTCAGCCTGGGTTACTCACTCTGACCATTATGCAAGATTGCACAATAACTATAAATAGTTTTTGTTTTCAAAAGATATCTCGGAGTATATTGTTATTGCAATGTACACTGCAGCTAGTGGAAAAGTTAATGTATGATCTCATGTCAGTTGCTGTATCACATAATACAAAATGTGTCCTAGGGATAAGGCTTATGATCACACAGTACTGAGTGTTTCACAGTTACAGATGAAATATGTCCCTGCCCAGTGTAAATGTTGATACCTCTTCCTCCAAAGCGTTCCACACTAGTTATGATCATGGTTGAAGTCAATTTCATAACATGGAATGTCAGAGGGCTGAATTCTCCTTCCAAAAGGAAATGGGTACTAACACATCTAACATGGTTAAATACCCAGGTGGCATTTCTACAAGAAATGAAATTAACCAAACAAAATCACCACTATTTGGTGACAGACTGGGTGGGAAAAGAAATACATGCCGGTGCTCCCACTAAGAAAAGGGGGGTGGTCATCCTATAACATAAATCACTTTCCTGGTCAATTGTAAGGAGTAAATCGGACACGCAGGGTAGATGGGTAATGGCTGTCCTCGATACCCCTAATGGCCATATTTTTGTAGTTAACATATATGCCCCCAATGAAAATGACTCTACCTTTTTTCTAGATCTAAATACAAAAATAGAGGCTATGGCTGAACCAAACTTGCCCATAGTGGTAGTAGGGGATTTCAATCTCATCCTAGTTCCCACCCTGGACAGAAGTGACCTGAGTAAAGAAACTCATACTTGGGGGGGGGCCAAAGCTGCTTTATCTCTTTACTCTGAATTCCAGCTGGTTGATATTTGCCACCTGGTACACCCCACAGAATGTAACTATATATTCCATCCAGGTGTACATGGATCATTTAGTAGGTTTGATTTTTGGCTTATCTCCCAGTCTTATCTGTCATCCCATTTGTCCTGGTGTTCTTCCCACTGTCATTTCTGACCATGCCTCAGTGCAACTGTTGTTGATGTGGGCCCCCCCCCTTAGTGCAGTCTTCCCCCTGAAAGCTCAATCCCCTCCTCACGCAGGATCCAAAAGTTATTCAGTAGGCTAAGGATGAAACTAAAATGTTCCTGCAAGACAATCCCCCATCAGACACTTCAGCTCAAAACACATGGGAAAACTATAAAGCCTACATGAGGGGGAGGATTACTGGATATGTGATTCACAGAAGGAAGGTAAGGCAGGCAGACTTACTCCAGCTGGAGAAGAACCTGTCTTCTGCAGAAAAAGCCCTGAAGGACATGGCCCACCCATCTCCCCATTCTAGTTGTGGCCGATGGGTTCTTACAATATGAATGAAAATAAATGAGCTCATGTCTAGGAAAGCAGACCTAGCACTTCTTAGGATTTGATATTCATACTGGGCTGATGGGGATAAAAGTGGGAAAATCCTAGTGTACCAGGTTCGTAAACAACAGGCAAATAGGTTTATTGCTGGACTGAAAGATCCAATTTCAGGGATGGTTAAAACCAAGCCCCAAGAGGTCAATGCAATTATGACAACATTCTACTCCCAGCTCTATACCTCATCCAGGACTGGGACCAGGCCTGACACCCTGTCATTTATTAAAGCCCTTCAATTGCCCAAACTCTCCCCTGAACAAATTGCCACTTTGGAAGCACCTCTTACTACAGAGGAGGTCTCAGCAGCCCTACTCTGACTTAAAAAAGGGAAAGCTCCTGGTGGGGATGGATACCCAGTAGACTTTCTCCAGGCAATAGCACCTTTGATATCCCCACTACTATGTCAGGTATTCATATAATCTGAGGATAAAGGGTATCTACCCCATACCCTTCATGAGGCTATTATAACAGTCCTCCCCAAAAAAGGGAAGTCCCTCAATGTAGCTGCCAGCTATAGGCCCATCTCCCTGATTAATGTGGATAGCAAAGTATATGCCAGAGAGCTGGCCAACAGGTTAAACCCAATATTATCCTCCCTAATTTGCCCCTCACAAGCTGGATTTATACAGGGCAGATACAGCTCTGACCATCTAAGAATGCTTCTCAATCTTATTCATCTGGCCAAGCAGATCCATACACCAGCTGCTGCTCTGGCAATTGATTTTGAGAAACCATTCGATTCAATAGAGTGGGACTACCTTCACACTGTTTTACAACACCTGATCTTTGGCCCTCACTTCAGGGCAGTCATCACTGCCATCTACACTTCCCCCCTAGCTAAGGTGCTTACCAACTCCGTAATATCTGATCCCTTCCAATTTCATCGAGGTACCAGAAAAGGCTGCCCTCTTTCCCCTCTTTTATTCATCCTAGCAGTGGAACCCCTTGCAGCTGTGATATGGCAAAGTCCCCTGATCACAGGTTTAGGACTGAGTAACACTCACTTTTCCACTCTGATGTATGCAGATGATTTGCTTGTTCCCATTAAGGTCACTCAACTATCCATCTCTCCATTGCTTACCCTTTTAAAGCAATTCTCTCACATTTCTGGCCTTACTGTTAACCAATCAAAAACATTTATTCTTCCCCTTAACCCTCTATGTTCACCCCAGAAAGTACCCCACTTTGGGTTGAAATGGGCACATGACACTATTACCTACTTGAGTATCAAGGTTGGGGTGAATATAGCCCAGTGGTGAGATAATAACCTACCCCCCCCCACTGACTGAGTGTAAAACAGAACTGGACCACTAGACTCGCTTACATCTCACTATGGCAGGCAGAATTGCAGCCTTTAAAATGTCTCTTCCCCTAAATTATTTTACCTTTTTTCACATATTCCTCTTAGCTTACCTGCCCACTGGTACCGAAAAATAGATTAGATGATAGGGTCCTTCATATGGGGTACTAATAAACCTCATTTTAGTAGGAACACTCTTAGGGCACACTGGAGACTTGGAGGGTGGGGTCTTCCTTGGATGGAAGGTTATAAAATAGCATACCAATGTTCTCAAACCTTAAAATGGTTCCATCCTTATACACCTGAAACTTCTCAATGAGTAGTGCTGGAACAGGCAGTCAGTAATATACCTCTGTTGGCATCACTACTTTGGGGAGACTAACACCAAGGCCTTCATTTACACCCAGTTATAGGCTCTTCTATTAGTTACTGGAAGATATTATATAAAAAACTGGGGACCCATCCCTATCCACTTTTATATACACCCTTATGGGTTAACCCCTTGGTAGCAGTAAGTGAAAAACCAGTAAAGTGGCATACATGGAAAGAAAAGAGTATTCTATTTCTTAAAGACCTTTTAGTTCTCAACTCTTTGACTATAGACACATTCCAAAATCTACAGGGAAGATGGTCCCTTAGTAACTCTGACTTCTGGAAATACTTACAAATTAGAGACGCACTTATGGGCCTCCTTAAGAAACAATTTAAAGCAAGAGACCCCTTGACTCTTTTGTGCAAATGGCTGGATATGAGTAAGGAATCTGCTGGGGCTATCTATGCTGAGATCAGAGATGCCCTGCCTAATACATTTGAGTCCTCCAAGTCCAAATGGGAGCAGGTATTACAAATATCATTCTCCGATCTACAGTGGAAGCAGTGCTGGCAAACTGGTTATACATCTCACAAGGACGTTTGCAGCAGACTCATCCATAGCAAAATACTACATTCATGACACAGGACCTCTGCAGTGCTAAAAAAAGGATTTAATTGCACAAGATAACTGTTGGCGTTATCAGCAGCCTGCAGGGAACCTATATCATATATTATGGCAATGTCCCATGATCTCTCTTATATGGGAAAAGGTTTCTCATGAAGCCAGTGCGATACTACATCACACTGTCCTTCCCTGTGCAGCTCTGATGCTCTTAAGCATGAAATCAAAAGCTCCATATCTTTCACCTCTAGAGTTCAGATGGCGAATGCTGCTCTGTATGCAGATGAAGCTTATAATCCTTAAAAACTGGAGAAGCCCCAATACGCCAACCCTGAGTGAAATCCTCAATACCTTTACAGTGGTCTATGAAATGGACAGACGTTCCCACTTAGTCCTGGGACAAATAAGGCATCTGGAACAGTGCTGTGCACCATATATGGCTCCCAGAGCAGGAGCTGGCTGAGTTATTTACTCCATAAACCACTGGACTTTATTACTTACTAATGTATGACAGGACATGAGATATTCTTTATGATAACCTATAGATGCATTATTTACTCTCTATTACCTTAGGCATATGCAGACAGTATTGTATATACTTATCAGTTAGATTGTATTATTCTGTTAAGTAGTGTAGGATAGTTAATTTTTCTTTAATTATGTGTTGATGTATCATTCTGTAGAAGAGCTCAGCCATGGAAGGTTATTAGGCCTATGAACTGTCTGTTAAAGAGTTAAGTTTACTTTGTGGTCACTTTCCTCTTCAGGTGCGGTATTTGTACTGGCCATTGGAAGATACATCTAACAGACTGCCTGAAGCATTATCTAGCCTGGCAGCAGTACCTCCTTTATGGTTGGGGCACGTACTACACAGGTAAAGGTAGGTTTAAACCGATACAACCTGCTGCACTCCTTGTTCAATATACAATTGCAAAGATTACTGTGGCTGTCTAAATATTATTGCAAATATAATGGCTATGTCTTACAACCAGTGTATATATTTGTATAAAGGCATGGTCACACTGCTGCCTTCTGCTTAAAGAGTTGCAGACGCATATATGTTCTTATGTTATGTTGTGTTGGAAAATTAATAAAGCATTTAACTATAAAATACATGAATATGGCCAAACAAAGTCAGGGAAGAGTCTGCCATTTATTCAGATCTTGATTAATATTATCCATCAATGGATCCAGATGAGTGGTAATAATAGCCATGGAATCATTTGTCAGTTTTATACCTATATAAGTTAAATCTTGTTTAAGTTTCATTGGGAGATGGTTTTGCCTTATTTGTGAATCCTGTGGGAGTAGTGGGAGCGTTTCTGATTTCAACCTATTAACATTATATCCCAATAATTGCCCATATTGTGTTACAGTATATAATATGATTGTTCTTTTAAAGGGTCTTAAACATATAGCAAAATGTCATTTGCATATATATATATATATATATATATATATATATATAGGATATACAATAGTGACTGTCAGATAAATGATTTATCTACACATGCTGTTTGACCTTGGTAACCTCACGATGGGCGAAGCTACAGTGAGGTGTCCAAGGTCAAACAGCACAAGTGTAGATAAATCATTTATCTGACAGCTCACCATTGTATATTTCATTTATGCAATAGGGATGCTTTCTATCAGTGCAGGAACATTTGGTTTTGACTGTTTATCTTTATTTTAAATGATAATTTCTGGGAGTTTTGGTTAACTTTCCTAGATTATGTCTGCCTAGCATAGTGGTTGCTATTAAATGAAACACCTTTAATTTTGTAGAAAACGTCTTGCTGAACAAATGTCATGCTCACAGTACTAAGCTACCGTTTTCATTTTAAAGTTAATCACATTTGTTTGTCAAAAAAGGGAAAAGAAAATTGAATTTTGTGCTGTTTTTTGCTAATTATAAAAAAAACTAAAAGGTATCTATAAATGAAACACCACTCATATGTAGATATTTTTCTGCTGAACATTATTCGTGCTCATAGTACCATGCTATCATTTTTTGTTTTAAAGTTATTCACATTTGTTTGTCAAAAAAGTGAACATAAAATTACATTTTCTCCTGCTTTTTTGCTAACTGTAAAAAATCTATAAGGTATCTATTCATGAAACACCACTCATTTTGTAGATAATTTTGTGCTGAACAATTTTCATGCTCACAGTACCATTCTATCTTTTTTCGTTTTAAAGTTATTCCCATTTGAATATGGTTAGAACTGCTTCTGAGGCCGAACATTTTAAATGAATTCTAAAGAGATTTGTGACATAGTAACTGTGTGTATAAATGGTCACTGTATGTATAAATATATTTATACATATAATGACTCAGATAAACACATTTATAAAATGGCAAGAAAAAATCTAGAAATCTCATTGGCCAACAGACATCATCTGACTGTATGTTAAATCTCTATATATGCACAGTCATCCTGGTCCTAAACCACATCACACAATGAGCAAATCAGTCCTCATACAACTAGAACTATCTTTCATCAGTCCCCCTTCAACCAGAACTGATCTTCCATTATAAACATGGCTGCTGCCTTTACACTGTAAGAAAACCTTCAACTGGGCCAAAAAATAAAACTACCTTAAATTAAAAATAAAATAAATTAATTAAATGTTGTTTCTCTGATCATCACACTCTCTTTACACACATAAACTAATTAGAAACATTAAGTATTGTTTATAGTTTTCATTACAACTGTTTGTTTACTAACAGTGAAAAATCCCCCTTCTGTCTTTATCTGCTCATCAGGGAAATCTCTTATGCTTGCCTTGACAGTGATATAATTGAGCCTCTGGCTCTAAAACAGGCCTTTGTTGTCTGTGTGTACAGAATGTCAGGAGAGTAACATTCTACAAGTGGAATAGAGCAGAATTTTGAATCCCTGTATTCCATGGTTAACATTCCATGATAAACATTCTATGCCTTGAGTGTGGGGAAAAACAGAAAACAAAAAACAGGATGAAGAAAGTAGGCAATACAGTAATACTTTATAAACAAAAAGAAAAGGTGGGAAAACACAGTAAAATAGGCAGAGGCAAACCCAAAGTGCCCAAATACATTGCTAATGTTAATAAAAGCATGTACATTTGAATCTTATATAGCGGAGTTTTCAGGTGAAGTCTACCCTCCTTGCCCACCAAAAAAAAGGCAACCTGGCAGGTTTAAAGTTTTTTTTTCCTAACTAACCTTTCACCTCAGTCCTATAGCAGTTTTCCTTTTATGTACTAGACCACAGCACATAAGTAAAAAACAAAAATAAAGAGAAGGTTGCCTTCAATGAGACTATGTAACTACAGAACAGTGTAATGAAAATTAAGTTTTAAACACAGCTTATGTCTTTCAAATTTACAAATGTCACTGTGTATTTTATGATAAAATTTACATGTGACAGAGAAATTATTTTCAACCAACTCTACTAATAAATACTTTTACTGCAAAGTACTGTTCTAATTAACCTATTGCTGACATATCCTATTTTATGCATTAATATGTACTCCTTTTTTCAGTTTTTAGGTGTTTTAGAGGTGTAATGTATTCTAAAATGATCAAGAAAAATCATGTCTCCTGATTGGCTGACAGGGCTTGGAATCCAGTGGTATAAGAAATAACAACCACCGGGTTGGGAACATTTTCCAGCCAGCTGTGCAAAGGTCACCCCGAAATAAATGCTTTCCCCACATTCTGTAATGGAATGCCCCACCTCCATGTTAGTAAAGAATCAGACTGGCAAGTGAAATCATCAAAATTTAAAAAATACCATGATCCCATAACACAAATGAGAACAAAATCTCACACAATAAATCAAGTAAACCTTAATGGCCATTGCTAGCTGCATCACTGTCCCTCTCCTAAACTGAACTGCAGTGTTTTTCTGAGTAGGCCACACATCCCGCTGTTCACAGTAGATGAACAACCTGCGCATCCAATCTCAGCTTCTGAAAACTGTCCTAACAGCTGATTGCAACCTCGTTCACCTTTGTCTCCCAAAGCACTGACAAATAATTGAAACCGCTTCTCTCCCACATTTGCTGAGTACTTCCCCCTCAGCATACGCATGATAAAATGTAGGAATTGTAGTGCAATCCAGCCCTAGCTCCATCCCTGTCTTACCACACGCCAGTCCCCACTGCGACACACAGCTCACATTCATAGTCTGGGTGTATAGGTGAATCACAGCAGCAGCAGTAAAAAAAAAAAGAAACTGATACTTATCATTGCACTGATGTAATTCGCAATCCATAGAGGTAATCGGCTGGTGACATGGGCTATCAATTAACTCAAACATACAACGCAACGTGAGTGCAGAGAGGCATTAAAAAAAAAAAAAGCTGATCGCTTCCTGAGATGGAAGTGCACGGTGCATGACAGTAGACACCAAATAGTTAAAGAAGTCCACCCCAGCGTGGCAAAAACTTCCTTAGCCGATGGGGGTGCCCAATCCCCTGTTGGCTTCACTGTTCCCCCCCAAGCTGCCTGGTGCCACGCTGGGAGCCCACCCCAGCATGGCAAAAGCTTAATTTGCCAACAGGGGTGCCCATTCCCTCATTGGTTTCACTGCCCCCCCAAAAATGTTCGGATGCCATGCTGGGAGCCCACCCCAGCGTGGCAAAAAATGTCCTTAGCCGATGGGGGTACCCAATCCCCCGTCAGCTTCACTGTCCCCCCAAAGCCACACTGGGAGCCCACACCAGCGTGGCAAAAGTCCCTTGTGTGTAAATAAATTAAAAAAAAACCTGAAACAAAAAACCTTCCCTCATTGATTCTTTTGCCCCTCCCCGAATCCGCACCCACCCTCTGCGTACACACCTCCCCACACCACCACCTCAACTCATACTTACCTCCAGAGCCCGGCGTGACAATCTTTGGTGGACCTGGAACACGTCTGCACTCTTCAAAGCCGACTGCGAACTGAAGAAATGCCGGTAAGCTGTATAATGGCATAAATTGATTTTTTTTCAACTTTAGTGCATATCTCAGCCATTTCTAGGAATATTTTCACCAAATTTTCAACATGGGGTTTTTGGGGCCCCACCTCATGAACTGTGACACTGTTATTTCGTTAATCGGTCCCGAAAGGTGGTTCCGCAGTCACTGCGTGGAACCACCTTTCCAGAATGATTAACGAAATGACAGTGTCACAGTTTATGAGGTAGGCTCCCAAAAACCCTATGTTGAAAATTTGATGAAAATATTCTCCTAAACAACTGTTTTATGAGTGTGCGTTGCGCAGTTCCTACACATGCTTGTAACTTCAAGCATTTTTAATATTTTCACTCCAGATTTTCAGTATTGCCATTTTACTGCACCTCCTTATGAACAGTACAACTGTCATTTTTCACATCTCACCTGAAATGTGTTTTCGCCCATGTAGCACACATTGGCACAGTTGGTGTGCGAAATCAATGTTCTGGACAGATTAATAAAATCACAGTGACACTGTTCATGAGCAGTGGTCTTAAACTGGCTATGTTGAAAATTTGGGGAAAATATTCCCCAAAACGACTGTTTTACGAGCGCGCATTGCGCAGCTCCGACGCACACTCGTAACTTCGAGCATTTTTAATATTTTCACTCCAGATTTTCAGTGTTTCCATTTTACCACACCTCCTTATCAACAGTACAACTGTCATTTTTCACATCTCACCCAAAATGTGTTTTCTCACATGTAGCGCACAATGGCACGGTCAGTGTGCGAAATCAGTATTCAGGACAGATTAAGAAAATCACAGTGAAGTAAAGTGAAATTCATAAACTACAACAAGTAGACTGTTGTTTTCTAATGTTGTTGGTAATTGCTGTTTTTTACCATTCAAAAAAAGTTTACCAAGGGACTATTTTAGCTCAATGTTTCAATTAATTCTCTATTCTGTATTTAAATAAATGTTACAAAGTTTTCAAAATATAAACACCTTGTCACTGTCCTTTTTTTCCATAGTTATTAACCATTTTATCAGTGCAATAAGACACTCCAGGATGGTGGTTGTTATGTGATAACCGCACACCTAGGTGCGGAAGGACACTCGGCCTTCGGCCTCGTACCTCACCACGCACCTAGGTGTGCGGTTATCACATAACAACCACCACCCTGTTGTGTCTTATTGCTTACTTATCACACTGAATATATGTCCACCCCTATTGCATAAATATATTTATACAATGGGTTGAGGGATAACTGAGTGAGATAACATGTGTTATTCTCACTCGTTGAATAACCACAGTGATGACATCACCACTGTGAGAATATTTACAAATATACAATAACAATAACCCGAACCCGCACAAAGCCACACAAATTGTACATTTTGTAACAGTGAGGCCCCATTGTATAAACAGGACACATGATGTGCACATCATGGAATATCCAGGCTCACACTGCAGGAGTGAAAATATTTTCCATTCGTATATCCCCTATATATATATATATCTATATATATATAGATATATATATATATACACACACACACACACACACACATATATATATATATATGTTATGGGGCATGGCTGCACACCTATATTTAGTGTTATGAAGCCACTTCTATGATAAACTCAAACATTTTGCATGTTAATAACTTTGGACCCATTCATTGGATTTGCATGAAATTTGGTATGCATGGTGGGGCATGCCATATCTCTTGATATTCCAAATTTTGTTTCGGTCAGAATTACACTTTTTGCATACCAAAACGCTAAAAAATGCACTTTTTGCCAGTTATGTGGGCAGTTTTTCGGATTTTGTCCATAGCGCTGTGTGGCCGTTGTGTGGCATGCTGCTCTGAAACTTGACTTGTCTGAAAGAGATTGGGTCAAAGAATATGCTGCTTTTCAATTGGTGAAAAAATATTAATCTATTCAAAAGTTATTAACGTTTTAAGTTCCTATTATAAGTCTATGGGAAAATTTATATGGTTATTTTGCAAAAGAAGAATGGGGTTTTGGCCATCTGGTCCCTTCTCACACTCAAAGAATTTGCAGGCTCGCAATCAAAGAATCTTTGATTGTGAGGAATTCTTTGATCGTGATGGCAGCCATCTTGTTTTCAGTTTGTGGTTGGAAAAATGCAAATATCTCGGCTCGGGGGGATTGCTGAAGTAAAGCTTTGGTTTTATTCAGGAGTATTCCCTCTTTTGAGCCATGCCTGTGGTTTCTTTTAAATTGGTCAAAAAATAGAGTTTTTCAGTTTTTAATTATTTGATCACGGCTTGCTAACGATCTTTGGTCACAAGCCTGCAGATTCTTTGATCGCAAGATTCTTTGACCGCGATCTTTGATCACAAGGGCGTGACTAGATGGCCAGATTAAAAAATAAATTTTCTCAGCTCAGGAGTAACTTATTAAGCCAAATGAGGATGGGTTTTGCTCAGGGGGCATTGTTCTATCGAGTCATAGCTGTGGTTTCATGTATTTTTGTGTAAAACTTGACTTTTTACATTTTTTATTCTTTGATTGCAAGCCTGCAAATTCTTTGATTGCGAGGTTGCAAATTTTTTGAGTGCGAGATTCTTTGACTGTGATCTTTGATCGCGAGGGAGGGACTAGATGGCCAGATTTGGCGGGACCAGATAGCCCAATTTTAACAATTTTTTAAATTAAATATCTCAGAAATGGTTTGGTCTTTTAACTTGAAATTTGGAGGGTGTTGACGGGATGTCCTGTAAATGTGAATTATGGTATTTAGGTGTCAGACAATACATTTTTTACAGAGATATTGCATGGCACAGTTTACATTTTGCGGACAGCATTTTCCATTGTGGTAGTGGCTTGAAATTTATAGGGTAGCTAGCGTTACTGCCATGGATGTACTTTTCAGTCATTAGGTGTGTAAAATGTAAACAGGTGTGGAATTCTGCCACTTCGACGAATAAAAATCTCAAACTTTCAATGTTATATTTTGGAAATGGTTTGGTCTTTTAAATTGAAATTTGGAGGGTCTTGAGGGGATGTCCTGTACATGTGAATTATGATATTTAGGTGTTGGAAAATTAATTTGCTATGGAGATATTGTGTGACACACTTTATGTTTTGCATATAGCATTTTGCACTGTGATAGTGCCTTCACATTTAGAGAGGAAATAGCCTTACTGCCATGGAGGTAATTTTCAGTGGTTAGGTCTCTAACATGTAAACAGGTGTGGAATTATGCCACTCTGATGAATGAAACTTTGTTTTGTTTCAAGGTGGTGGGAGCGTGGGGCCCCGGGCTCGATGCGCTCACCCATATGCACTTCCACCAATACATATTATATTCAGTACTTGCACTGTTATGTTAGGCAGAAATTTGCAAGTTGGTGGGAGCGTGAGGCCCCCACCAACCTGCACAACTTTCTAGTTTTCTATGCTTTCTCAAAAAGTAAGGAAATTCTATGCAAAAAACCTTGTTAATGCATCATTTAGTATTACAACACAAAAAGTAAGGAAATTAGACCTTTAGCATTGCCCCCTCCTCCCTTATGTACTCTCCTCCTCCCGAGATTGTCAAATGATTGGGTGTGTCATCGGGGCTGTGAGGCCTAATTGTCACCCCATTCTTCTTTACTGTGGCTTGTGAATATGATTGCACATGGAATGGGGTGACGTTTAGGCCTCACAACCCCAATGACACACCCCATTGTCTGTCATTCTCGGGAAGAGGGGGGTACAAGGGGGAAGGGGCCAACCCTAAAGATCTCATTTCCTTACTTTTTGTGTTTTAACCCTAAATGATGCATTAACAACGTTTTTTGCATAGAAAAAAAATAGATATATATATGTGTATGGGTGTGTGTGTGTATATATATATATATATATAAAACTATATATATATATATATATATATATATACTGTATATACACATAGATAGATAGATAGATAGATATTACATAAATAGTCAAAACCCAGGAGATAATTGTTTTCTCATACGTTATTTGCTAGGGGTTTCATCACTAGTGTAAAACATAAGGGTGATAGGCGGCACCCTGCCTGGTGCCCGTTTGCAGAGAAATGAATGGTGACATACAATCATTGGTTAGTACTCTCACTTTGGGTAAGTTGTATATAAATGTTTTCCCAATTACTGAATCTCTCTCCAATCCTGGCATTTTCCAGTATCTTAAATAGAAAGTGCCATTTAACCCTATCAGAATTATTTTCTGCATCTAGAGATACCGCCATGGTAGTATATAGTCATGTTAATAATATTCTGGGCCTTTCTAATGTTGTTACTGCCCCTATGTTCTTTGACAAAGTCCAATTGATATGAATGAATAATTGTGGATGTAATAGTTCCAGCCTACCTGCAAGAATTTTTGTGAATACTTTTTAATTTCTCCATGCACACACGAGCAACAAACGTCTTGATATGAGTTCCTTTTGAAGGGTGTGACTCTGCCTAATGCTGAGTCCTCTGCAAGGGGCCCAACAGTATCACACCAATCATCAGCCAGGCTGATTATGATGCTGTTTTGCCTGAAGTGGTCTGTACTTGAAAAGAAAATGCTGCACCAATCATGTGGTAGCATTTTCTTTTCATCTGCAGGACACCACCCAGCAAACAGCTGTTCAGTGTCTTGATCAGCCTGGCTGATGTAACCCCCTCTCACCACCCCACCGAAGCTGGTAATTACAAATAGCCCAACTTGAGTGCAACTACTATGAACAGAAGGAACTGTAATGCAATAAAACTGGAATCCTTGGTATCCGGCTATAGTTGTACTTTTACCACCTGTGAAAAGGAGCATACTTTTATCACCTGAAATATTTCAGCCCTATCTGCTGATTGAACAGACTGGATCAAAATTAAGAGTGCAAACTACGACAGTTCAGCCACCAATTTACAGGAGGAAATCAGAGAAGGAATTCCTGTGAAACATGACAGGTTACTTTGGAATTTTAAAATAAAAGTTACTTTTTTATTATGCGCAGGACCACCTCCCCCAGCTCGCATTCAGCTATACCTGGGAGTAGGAGGATAAGGGGTATTGTGAAGCTGCACATCATGTTCAGTGTCATGACTTGGTTCTTGGTGACCATGCCACTCAGTACCTTCCTCCTTCATGGCGGGCAGAGCACAACTGACTGGCTGCCTCCCTGATGGTGTTCTAAGCAGTCCTAAATGGATATTGCCATCACTGACCCCATTGCCCCCTCATTCACAATAATCACAAGTTTCAGATATGAGTCACCACACCAAAAACCAACAAGCATGAGAGAGAAAGAAACTCTGAACAAGCCCAACAGGTGGGGGTGGAGTGGCAGTGCACACTTGGCAAGGTGAGCAGGGGAAGAGCAGCCAAGGAAGCTTGCTAGCTGTACAAGTAAGGAAACCCCCTCAAACTTCATAGTATAGTTTCCTCAGTGTTTAGACCTTACTGTTGATGGGGAATTGTCACCAATATGAGTATTTGTCTCCTGGTCCCCAGTCACATTTATTATGTGACCATCCCTGTCGGACCTTTCAAAAAAAGCAATACCTTACTATAAAATCATCTGTTATGCATTCTCTAACTGTGTATTCCTAGCATCTGTGCTGCTCTGTTTTTGTGCATGTGCAGTAGCATGAGGTACTTGGTGTTGTTACTGACAGACTCTGCTTTCAGCAACATTAGCTATATGCCAAGTAACAACATGTATACGGATGTATATGTGTACTGCAGCAATGTTAGTGCTGTGAATAAACATTTGCTACCAAATTTCATTGTTCATATGATCTATTCTGCACCCTTTCTCCTAATTAATAATATGTAGCATTACAAAGTCAGGATTTACTGATGTTTTCTGCTTTGTCTCTGCACCCGACTCATATCAATGTCAGTGGACTCTGGCTTTTCATGCTGCACTGCATCAATCTCGTGTCAGTTTCTGTACCATGTACTGATTCAAACCAAAAGTAGTGTAGAAACATCACCGCACTGAATAATTAAAAAAAAGAAGACCCCTTCAAAGCACTGCCTTTGCACAGTGCTAGATGAAAGCAATCCATGCTCTGCAGCCATAAACAGTCTGGGATGGTATACATAACAATGGCAGGTCTCTGTACTGGAGTTTGTACTTTTACACTCATAGCCATGGTCATAACATAAAATTATCACTCTGGCTTTCAGGATAAAGGCACGAACTTCAGGAGAGTTCACAGTCGCCTATCAATGTCCCCCAGGAAGAAACCATCTGTGTCAGACATTGCCATCATATGATAGTCACTGATGTTGAGCCTGAAACCAGTACCTGGACCTTGGTGCATGGCCTCAGAACAATATTACAACATGAGGAAAAGTTCTGTCACCTCGAGATATTAAAGTGATGTGGCTGTAAATTCTGTACAGTAACTGCAACAGGGGACAGCATCACTCACCCCTCTCTGGGTACAGCTATGCATCCATACACAGTTCTACCCTTTGGTCAGACACTTATCGATGTCTTCCTTTGAAGAGTAGGGGGGAGCAGACTACTGAAAGTCTCAGAAGCAGTTTTTTTAAATTTTTTTTTTTTTTAGATAACCATTTTAGTGAAAGTTAAGATATGACAAACACAACAAGGCTGTAGATTAGTTTCTTGCAAGTGTCTGTTGTATTTATGACTGGAAGCACCTGATTCATAACTTAGTTATACATGCCATTTTATCCAGACTATTACTTTATATACATTACCAGCACAACAGATATTAGCCCAGAGACAATATACATGAACCTTGCAAATTATCTTCGATGTCCATGAAAAAAACATATAGTACCATCTGCATTGCATGAAATAGAGTAATAATGAATGTTTTCTGCAAGCCGCGAAATACGTGTTTGTCTGTAGTTGCAGTGATTAGCACATTCCTACTGCAACAGTTTATACACCTGCAAAAAATAATAATGGCATTGATGTATTAGAGAGTGCTATGCCCTGTAGCCATAGGCAAACATGTATTTTGTGTGTCACTAAATATCAATTATTACTGTATCAAATGCAATCCAGCTGGTATTACATTTTTGGGGTTCTGATTTTTTGGTTTTGGAGAAGTGGCAGGGAGGATTGGTTCTTGGCTGTTGGGTTCTTGCCCTTAATTACAGAATTTCACCCTGTGTTGGGATACGTGTGTTGGGTATGGTGAGGTCACTGAGATGGCTGGTGGGGATAACAGTTATTTAAAGTTACAGAACAGGAGAGTGGGATTATTCTATCCACAAGTGGGTGGTAGGACATTTGAGCAGAAAAAGGAAAGGACATCAAATAGAAAAACAATAAATATACATTTTCTCAAAAACAAAAAAAAAATTCAAGGGGACCCATTTTATAATTGGAATAAGGCAATCTAGGGTGCCTGCATCCATGTTTAATGCATTATTTGTTACATACCTTCCCTTCACCAATGTTTTTTTAAACTGTCTCTTGTGTAAGTTTCCCTTCTTGGGCTAAGTTTGTTCTGCTGGAATGCATATTGCTTACTTATTTACTGCACCTTCTTTCTTGTACCCACTGCCTCTGTATACTTTGTACTGTGCACGTCACCATATCTTTTGCATTGTACCAATTTATTATTTCCTGTGTCTTATTCATTGTACAATGTCTGTACTCTATTGCTCAGTGACTGCACTTCTGACCAAAAATAGGCATAGTATTGTATGCTGCACTTACCCGGTAATTAAATAATAAACAAATAAATACGTGTGTCATTGTAGGATTTTGTCACTTCTAAGGCATTTCAAGGAGGCTGCTGGGTGCAGTGCTAGTAGACTGTGCAAGTTGCTAATTGTAACTGATGCCCATCCGGGGCTGAGATATGTCAATGCCTCTCACATTTGTTAAGTTCATTAGCACAAGAGAGGTTTTTATTTGAACTCCAGTAGGTACATGCCTACCTTGATGAGCACTTCACTTCTGCAGCATATTGTCTATCCCCATAAATAATGGAGACTAGGGGTCCAAAACTGTAACTTTTAAATAGATAATATTGGAACAGACCCATGACGGGTTCATCTCTGTTAATTAGTCATACTTACTGACCTATTAGGACCACTGTAGAATAATTGGCAGGGAATCTTGGCTTCTCAAAAGAATCTTTCAGGTGGTTTCTTTTTGGTGATCAGAGCAATGGAGAAGTGTGTGTCTCTGTGCTGAGTTGCTATACCTCACAATGGAGTCCTACTTTGTTTATCAGATTTAGACAAGCATTTGTCAATGCAGAATGTTGATTGCTTATATGTGCTGTTTAGGTATTTGGAAGTGAAAGTACCATGCCTAAGAACTGTCATGTGCCCCCCCAAGACATCCACTGTGTCCTTCTATTCAGTATTCACAGAAGAGGGGGAGGGGCAAGGGCCACAGCAGTACAGCAGTTGCAAAGGCTATAGGGCAGTCAATCTGACTTCAGTAGTGGGGAAGATCACAGAGACATTGGATAAAGAAAGGATAGTGGGGCATGTAGAAGCCATCGGAGCCCAGGACCATAGACAACATGGATTCATAGTGGGGAGGTCATGTCAGACAATTCTGGTTGATCTCTTTGACTGGGTGACAAAGGAAGTAAATCAGGGTGGGGCAGTGGATAATGCTTACCTTGATATAAGCAAATGCTTTGATGCCGTCCGACACAGAAGGGTGATAAACTAGCTGAGTAGGCTGGGCATGGGGGAAAGGGTGGTAAACTGGATTAGAAACTAGGTAACAGACAGGAGGCAGAGAATGGCGGTAAACAGGCTCAAAAAAGTGCAAATTTATGGACCTAGGACACAGAAACCCTGGGGAAAGGTACAGGATGGGGGGAAGGGAGGGAGTTGCTGACAGTCACAAAGAAGGAAATGGACCTGGGGAGTTGTTATTTCAGATTACCCGAAAATGTCAAAGTGGTAAGGCAGCTGGGAGGGCCAGTGACATGCTGGGGTGCATAGGCAGGGGTATCACCAGCATAAGGAAGGAAGTAGTGATGTCATTATATAAAACCATGGTCAGGCTTCATATAGAGTACTGTGTGCAGTTCTGGAGGTCGCACCTTCATTAGGATATTAACAGGTTGCAGATGGTCCAGAGAATGGTGAAAGAGATGGTACAGAGTTTGCAACACAAGACTTATGAGGAGAAATTAAGGGACCTCAATCTGTACTGAGTGGAAGAGAGGAAGGAAAGAGGGGATAGGATAGAAACATTCAAGTACCTCAAGGGTATAAATATAACTACTGAGAAGCAGGAGACAGCTGCTATAGGCATATGTGCCAGCTTCTGTGTAATATTCTTTTGTTGTTCTAAGTCTGTAATCTCGAGTATTTCAGTAACCACATGACCACACTGCCTTCTGTAGGCAATTTTATGCTGGTTGATGCCTGGTGTCAGATGGCTGACAGAGGGCTCACCAAATTGTGTTGCCGTTTGAACAACTTCATAGAGTGTTCTTTTACTGGTAAGCATTTTGGAAAGCTGGTGAAGGTCTCATGATTTTTATTATGATTGTATCTCCTTATGTCTGTCCTCTTTGGTCCCCCCATCCCCACACCCCAACAGTCATCAGTGGCCACAGCTGCAGCCTTCTTCTTGCCAAGATGGTGGGTGAGAAACATAGAAACATATTAACATAGAATTTGATGGCAGATAAGGACCGCTTGGCCCACCTAGTCTGCCCATTTCCCTACCTGATGGATAAGCTGCAGATTCTAGTTTAACAGCTTACTTCCTCCTACCCCCCAGTAGAACTGCCTTATGTCTGTCCCTGAGCAGCTGCCTTCAGAGTCTGTGAAGTCTGACATCTTTCAGTGCCGCTTATTGGTCATCTTCCAATACAGGTGAGGCACTACCAGCTGAAAAATAACTCAGGACAAGCAGGTTTCAAAGTGGGGAAGAAATGGAGTGAGCAAGAATGAAGTACTCATTCAGATGCGGCATCGATTTTAAGATCAGCATACTGGTGTGGACACTGCAAATAGAACCCCAGCTCTTTAAGCAGCCTTAGGAAGAGTAAAGGCTTCTCGAAGCACTGGGGTTGAGTTTATTGTACTGTAAGTGGCCTGCATATTATTCGGTAATTTACTGTACCTTACATCTGGCTGTATGGTAGGGCCAACTTTAAATAAACACTGCACCTGAATTAACACATGATGCCACAGAAACATAGAATTTGTTAGCAGAAAAGAACTGCTCAGCCCATCCAGTCTGCCCAAGGGTTCTCTACCTACTTGTAACTCCTGCCTGTATATGTTACTGCATGTCTTATTCTGCCTGTATCCATCAGGACCTCCTTGTGAATGAGTTTGCTTAATGGATTTTTCCTGCAATGAACTTGAACCTACTCCACTTCCATAGCCCTATTGATCTCTGTTGACCCCTCCTTCCCCTTTTTCTAATATACCCCTATGTTTATTCCATGCATGCTTCATGCCCCCTACTATTTAAGGCTCCACCACTTCTCCTGACAGTCTGTTTAAGGCATCTACCACCCTTTCAGTAAATAAATATTTCTTTACATCTATCCTGAATGCCCCCCCCAGGTTCATTGTATGTCCCTTGGTTTGGGTGCTCATCCTCATTTGAACGAAACTTCCCAAATGAACCCTCTTTACCCCTGTGAGGCACTTTGTTGGTCTTGATCATGTCACCTCTCACCCTCCTCTCTTCCAGAGTGTACATGTTGAGATTATTCAGCCTTTCCTTTTAGGGATTTCTGTGAAAATTCAGAACCATTTTAGTTGACCTCCTCTGGAAAACCTCCACCTTATGTTCTTTCTGAAGTGTGGACTCTAAAACTGGACACAGTACTGCAGCTGGGGGTATACCACGGAGTGAGACAATGGCAGCACAACATCTCTCCTCCTCCTACTGGAGATGCCACTCCTTATGCACCCCAGAATCCAATTTGCTCTGCCCAATTAGCCTTGTGACACTGTACTGCCATCTTGAGGTCCTCTGATATAATAACCTCAAGGACCCCTTCATATCTAGTGAGTATCAGTACCTCCCCCATCCTATCGGGGTTCCTATGCCCTAGGTACATGATTTTACACTTGTTGGCATTGAACCCCAAGTACATAAGAAAATGGAATTGATTTAAATGAATTGCAGGCTTTTAAGTAGTTTTTCGGGGAGTGTGTATGTGTGTGGGGGGGCTCTGCTACTATAAGTATTTGCTTTTCATTTTGGCATAATGTGCAGACGACTAACCCTGCTCCCCACTCCGTGTGCTGTATTGGAGATAAAGAGCCCAATAGCATTAGGCCAAGCATTGAGCCCTGCGGCACCCCACTTGTCACTGCTCTGGGTGCCGAGAGCTACCCCACAACCACCCTCTGCACCCTTCCCTGTAACCAGTTCTCTATCCATTTAGTCAGACCACCTTCCACCCGTACTCCTCCTTCTCCTCACTCTTCTCCTCCTTGGCCTGTGTCCCTCCTCCCGGTAGTCCGCACCCTTTCTCCTCCTTATTCTTACTGGGTGGTGGTGCCTTCTGTATTACACTCAGACCACTCTGCCTGCCCCTTTCCAGGGTTACTACACCTCCACCTTTACCTATATATAGGGCGGTGGGCTCATCAGGCTCTCCTGTCCGGACCTTTCTACCAACCTCAGTCTTTTGACCACCCCCCCACCCCATTTGTTTAAATCCACCTTAGTAGAGATATACCCCTCTAATCCTGGATATTTTACTTTTTTTTTACATATTTTCTCACAGGGCTACTGTCGGCTTGGTCATCCCGACTGACCCCCCCAGCCCTGCCCCCAACATCAGGCCGACCTGCTCACCTCCACAGATTACTGCCATGCTGGGGTGGAGAGGAGCTTCCCAGGTCGACCCACCGGAGCAGGATCAGTTTCAGGAGGTGCCATTCGGGGTGGGCAGGGGGGTCGGAAGCTCATGCTGCCTGACCGTAGCCCATTTTCCACTTTTCTCCCCTTTGCAGAGTGTGGATGTTCAATGACGCTTAGGCACAGCATGCCAACGTATGCCACACTCTGCCACCCTTTACTACACCACTGTAGTAGCATTCGCAGACATCACCAGGGGTCGCTACAGAGTGGTGGGTCCCTGGATCCCGCCCCGGGATAGGAGAGAAGTCCTCCAGATGCTCAATCCTATCCCTCCCTTGCCAACCCCTGGCAGCCCGGGTTTGCGTCCGAACCTAGCTTAAAAGCATGGCTCGAGGTGTGGCGTCCAGTGCCTCGACCCTCAGTGCCAGTTGCCAGGCAGCAATGCTGCCTTTAATACTGCCCTCCCCTTCATGCTCCAGTGTACCCTGTCCCCCACGTACAAGTCACTATTCCCCTCAGACCCAACCCCAGTTAGTCACTAACCCATAATGTTTCGTGTGGCACCAGTCCCTTAGCCACTCGAACTCCTCAAGCCTGCCCTTCCTTCCTTCCCATGCTTGCACATGATACCAGCAGTACCTCCAAGAATTCCACCGACTTCCTCACCCCATCACACTGCCTGTCCAAGTACTCAAACCTCCCCCTCACTACTTCTACAGTGTCCCCCGCCAAGTCATTTGTACCCCCATGCAACAGTAAATGAGGTTTCTTCCTCCCCCTTGTGCCTACCCTGCCCCTCCTGCAGTCAACCTAGGGACAGCTTCAACCCAAATATGGCTGTGCCTTTCCCTTCCACCCCATCTCACCAATTTGGTATAGAATCCCCAGGACAAGTACCCTCACCCTTACCCCCTTCCCTTTCTAATGCCCTTCCACCACCCCAGTATTCGTTCTTCACTGTCCCTTACCTCTGCTAACTGCACCCTCTGTGACTTCTGTATCCGTACCCTCTACTTCTGCCTCACCCCTTTTCTCTGCCTTATTCCTCCCATCCCCCTTGAACCCCTTCCCAGCCTGACTACTTCCTACTGGGCTTCCCATGTCGACCTCCCCTGCTGATTTCCAAACTCTCTCCTATCCCCACTGTAGTCGATTTAGAGCCCCATTCCCTTCTACCCCGATAGTGATGCCCCTCCCATCCTTCCCCCTTCCCGTAGCCTTCTCTCCATCAGTCACCACCCTCTTCATCCTTACTTGCCCTTTTCTACCCTTTTGTCCTTGCTATCTCTTCAACTACCTGTTTCCATCCCTCTCATGCCCTGCTTGTCCTCCCCCCTTTGGTATGTTCCTGCTCCCCCTCTCTGTCCGATAGCAGAGTCTCAAATCTATTCCTAGTCGATACTTGTCCTACATCTTTTCTGCCTATCAGTTCTCCCCTCCTAGTTGTTCCCCTCTGTACCACCCCTGGTCCCTCCCTTCCTGCAGCCATCTGCTCTTTCCCCTGGTACTCCTCGTGGTCTCTTCCTCCCCCATCAGGAGGCCCCCTGCCCTCGCCTCGGGCACCCCTCTTTCTCCTCTCTTTTCTGGTAGTGCCTCTGATACTGGGGTTGGTTTCAGTCCCTAGTTATTCTTCCTCCATCCCTCTTTGCCATCTCCTATTCCACCCCCCCTCAGGATGCCTACTATACTTATCTGCCCTGCCACTTAGACTCCTCCCTAACCTCCACAGTTCCTCCCTCAAACTAGCCAGTCATCTACAGACCATGCACCCCCCATCCTCCAAGCCCAGTCTAGAATCATGGCAGACCCACACCCTGTACACCCATTCACCCTTCCAAAGATGCCAGCCCTATTGACATGTGGCATCTGCCCCATTTTGGACACCATCTTATGTTTCAGGCTCTTACTCCCAGGTTCTGTACCCTACAACAACTGTTAGACCCCTATTTACTCAAATTCCTGTCCCCCCCATGGTAATCCCCCCACTGACCCCTTGCCGACCAGGGTAATTCAGTCTCAAATCTCATCCATTAGATACTGTAATACTGTAGCAATCCTAAAGTCTCCTTGTCCATTTTTCACCCCTCAGCTACTGTACTCTACTTTTTGTTCTTGGCTCTCATATAGTTTCACTTAGCCCAGTTAGAAATCCTATTGCACTCCAAGTATTACTCAGCTCAGTTACAGAAATAAACAGAACAAACAAATATGTATTATTACAACAATCATAACAGTATAGCTCAGTACTTAGGTCAGTTAGAGAAAGAAACAGAACAACTAAATCTGTATTAGTACAGCAATCCTAAAGTATCCAATCATTGCTTTGTCTCCACCCCAGAGACCCTGCTATAATATAGGACCACAGAGGCCCATGGGCCGGAGGGTGGGCAACTGTAAAGTCCTGGCAGAGCTCCATTGAGCCGGCTCACTCCCCCTCTCTCACTCGCTCATTCTATTTCTCCCGATGCTGCAGGTTGCCCTTTTGTACTGGGGTCCTGCTTGTATTGGCGCCTTTTTCTGCCCACAAAGAAATCTGCAGCAGTCTCAACACAGCTCTGTTGAGCTCGCTCACTCCCCCTCTCTCACTCACTCATTCTGTTTCTCCCGGCGCTGCAGGCTGCCCTTTTGTACTGGGCTCCTGCCTGCGTTGGCACCTTTTTCTGCCCACAAAGAAATCTGCAGCTGTCCTGACAGAGCTCTGTTGAGGTCGCTCACTCCCCCTTTCTCACTCGCTCATTCTGTTTCTCCCGGTGCTGCAGGTTGCCCTTTTGTACTGGGCTCCTTCCTGCGTTGGTGCATTCTTGTACCCACAAAGAAATCCACAGCAGTCATGATACAGCTCCGTTGAGCTTGCTCACCTCTCTCACTTGCTCATTCTGTTTCTCCCGCTAAAGGCTGCCCTTTTGTATTGGGCCCCCTGCCTGCATTGCTGCCTTTTTCTGCCCACAAAGAAATCTGCAACAGTCCCAACAGAGCTCCATTGAGCTTACTCACTCCCCCTCCCTCACTTGCTCACTCGTTCTGTTTCTCCCGGCCCTGCAGGCTGCCCTTTTGTACTGGGCTCCTGCCTGCATTGGTGCCTTTTTCTGCCCACAAAGAAATGTGCAGCAGTTCTGACAGAGCTCAGTTGAGCTCGGTCACTCCCCCTCTCTCACTTGCTCAATACTAATCTGTCCCAAACACTGATTTCTGAAAGCGACTGCACTATTCTGTGCCAGAAGCACGAAAACACATTTTGGCCAGGATGTGGAAAATGACAGCTGTACTGTTCATAAGGAGGTGTGAGAAAATGCCAGTGTTGAAAATCTGGCATGAAAATATTACTAATTTGCAAAGTTATGAGGGTGCGTGGAAACTGCGCAATGCTCACTGGTAACACAGTCATTTTATGGAGTTTCATCTCAAAATTTTCAACATAGGCATTTTAGGACCTCTGCTCATGAACAGTGTCACTGTGATTTTTTTAATGTGTCCCAAACACTAATTTCCCACAGCGACCGCACTATTCTGCGCCGGAAGTGCAAAAACACATTTCGGCCAGGATGTGAAAATGACAGCTGTACTGTTCATAAGAGTGTGTAAAATGGCAATGTTGAAAATCTAGAGAAAATGTTGCAAATTGATAGAAGTTACGATGTGAATGGAACCTGCTTAACGTCACGCTGTAACACACTCATGTTATGGACTTTCGTCACAAAATTTTCAACATACGCATTTTAGGACCTCTTCTCATGAACAGTGTCACTGTGATTTTTTTTTTTCTCCTTCCTTCCTTACTCTCTGGCCTGCCTCTCCTTCTGGCTGCTCAAGGACCCCTCCTGACCCTCTCGTGCTGACCCCCTTCCACTCACCTCATATTGCAGCCATCCCAGGAATGGCCCGGCATATCCCTTCACCGGATGCGTCCCTCTCCTCCAAGGGGGAAGGTGCCAGGAGGGGAAACCAGTGCACTCTCAATCAGTCCCCTGGCACTGCTGAGGTGGATTCCAGGGTGTCAGGGCACTTGAGTCGGCAGGAGCCAACAGTCATCATCTGGTCGACCAGGAAGCTGAGTTTCCACTTTTTCTCCCTGGCAGGCATAGTGTGCCATGGACATCTAAGCTAATGCCGATGTTCACCATGCCCTTGTGTGTAATGGGGCTCACTTGCACTGCTACTCTCCCGGCCTCTGCCAGGAGGTGGAAGACAGCAAGTTGCGTCCCCTCCCCTTCCCCGGAGAAGGCGAGCAGTTGCAGGACGCTCAAGCCTTCTCCTCCCAGCTGGCTCTCCAGTGACCCGAGTCCATTTCCGAACCCGGGTCGCTGGCATCACAAGAGGAAATCCAACTGCTGTGCCAACGAGCCCCTACTGTGATTTTCTTAATGTGTCCTGAACACTGATTTCCCACAGCAACCACGCTATTCTGCGCCGGAACTGTGAAAACACATTTTGGTCAGGATGCGAAAAGTGACAGCTGTACTGTTCATAAGGAGGTGCATAAAAATGGCAATGCTGAAAATCTGGAGAGAAAATATTGCAAATTGAAGTAACAAGTGTGTGTAGCAACTGTGCAATGCAAGCTCGTAAAACAGTCATTTTTGGATTTTCCTACCAAATTTGCAACATAGACTTTTTGAGAGCCCACCTCATGACCACTGGCACTGTCATTTTGTTAATCAGTCCCGAAAGGTGATTCCACGCAGTGACCGTGAAATCACCTTTCAGGACTGATTAACACCATGACAGGGGATGAATTCATGAGGAGGGGGCCCAATAACCCCATGTTAAAAATTTGGTGCCAAAATTCAAATAAATGCCTGACATATGCAAAAAAGTTGAAAAAGCCCTATTTATGCCATTATACAGCTTACTGGCATTTCCTCATTCGTGGCCTGCTTTGAAGAGTGCAGAAGTGTTCGTGGTCCACCAAAGATCATCACGCCAGACACCGGAGGTAAGTATGGGGTGAAGGGGGTGTGTGTGGAGGAATGGTGTGCAGTGGGTGGGCACGGGTTGTTGTAGGGGACAGGGAGACCGCAAGGGACCATTTTCTTTTTTACAGGTTTAAAAAAAAAAAACATCACGGGACAATTTTTTCTTTACAGGGGTATTGGGCATGCTGGGGTGGGCTCCCAGCATGCCACCTGAATGTTTGGGGGGCTGTAGCTGACGGGATATTGGGCACCCCCATCAGTACATATGGAGTGCTGGAGGGGGACAAGAGCCAAGGGGGATTGGGCACCCCCTCGGCAAAAACCGAATGTTTTGGTTGGGGGGGACCATTATGCTAAGGGGGAGTTGGTCCCCCGTCATCAACCTGAACTCACACGGGGGCTGAAGCTGACAAGGATTGGGTCCCCCGTCGGCAAACAAACACTGTTGTGGGGGATCACATGCTGCCAAGGGGGATTGGGCACCCCCTCGGCACTGGGGGCTCAGTCATATTGTTTGTGACCACGGCGGCAAGTCACCGCCATGTTCACAAACAATATTACAATACCAACATTCCGCCTAGCAATGACAGGGCGCTCCCTCTTTGCAGCAGAATGGCTGACGCTGCAATGATGAGGTGACCCCTAATTGCAGTGGCTGAAATGTTTCAAGGTTGTGGCACGCTGGCTGAACTAGTGTCAGCAGCTGCATGCCACCCCATTGGGAAAAGCGGGCCAAGCCTCTAAAGGCAGTGGGGGCATTCGTCACAACAGTGCCGCACCTCCACAACCTGCTTCTGCAGTAAGCTGCCGCAATATGTTTCTTGCACATGCACGCAATCAACATAAAAAATGACACTAGGTAAAGATTCAGCTAAAAAAACACAGTTTATGGTGGGGATTCAGAAGCTGCCATATAAGTACAAGCTAGTATGACTACGATGGAGGAAAGAACCAGGCACAAAATGAACAGCATTTGAAAAGACAGATTTTGCAGTTTGGGACCTATCTGTGGTGGTAGGGGCGAGGTATTACACTGCAGCAGGGAGGAACATGACAAGGGAGTGATGTAAATAAGTGAATAAAAGAAAATGGAAAAAAGAAGTTTTATGCAAATAAAGTTAGCCGGTGCTATATACATTTACACATATAAATAGCAGCAGATAGGCAGACAGCTCAATTAATTGAATAAGGGAATGTGCATTTGGTTGCCACCTATGATTGTCAACTCATATCCAACCCCAAAAAAAACAGTATACAACCATTAAATATTTTGAGGGAGACATAACTTTATTCCAGCAGCACTCAAAATTGCCAAACAATGCAGAAGCGACCTAGCGCTATTCTGAAGCACCTGTAACAGTCCCATTCAAACACATGCAGCAGGGACTGCCTGTAAGCACACACTAGCATCTGCTTCCATTCTCAAAACAAGAAAAAAATATTGAAATAGGACTACTACACATGTATGCTTCCAGCAACATGACTCTAAACTCTGACTGGGTACTGGCCAGATCGTATGAGAAGGGCTCAATAACTTGACTTGTCATTTGATAATCACGGCCTTATATACACCCCACAGAAATACAAGAAAACTGCCATGATTGGACCAAAACATCAGACAATGCAAACTGACATCAGAGTGAATTAAAAAACATTCAGTGACATTGGTGAAATTACATAAAAGTTTAACAGATATATAATACTGCACATTTGAGCATTAGTGTTGTGGCTGTTACAAGTGGTTATGAGACTCCCATACAGCTGCCAAAACAAACACAGTAAACTATGTGCAGGACAACAAAACGAAACGAAACCACCCACTATGAGAGAACACTAACCTGTATAGCAGAGAACTGTGAATTTTGTGCACAGATCTGCTTCTAGTAATTCAAACAGGTTAATAATAACAGAGCTGCCAGATGGTTTCAGTGAAGGTTAATACACATAACAAGACTGAAGTTCGTCGCTAGTGTCACTTCAGGTCACTTTCGGTCAGTGCTGTCAATCAGACTCCAACAATGGAGGAGGGACACAATGGCATAAAAAACATGATTATTTACTGGTTTTGAACTTTTTTTTTAGAATAGACACTTTGAAATTTCAGTTTAGTGCTACCAACAGACAACATACCATATGCTCCTATTGCTGACAGTTCCCACGTGAGCTGACGTTCTGTTTTTTGGTGGCTATTTGGTAAGTTTGTAACTCAAAACACTCCTATCCTCAGAAATAAAGTGTACTCATAGGTGGAGGCAAACAATGTTCCAAGGTCTGGAAAGAGGATCTACTCACTACAGTATGTTAGTAACCAGTAACTTACTATCTCCTGCACATTTGTTGTCCTTAATGATGCAGCCTTGCTAGTTTGTTTTTCTCTGCTCAAAGAATAACTGAAACAGAGGACTTTCAACTCTTCACTTTTTTGCAATCCCTAATGTAGTCAAGTCAGCCATAGTCTAAATTGGTTCCCCCCCTCCCCCCTTGTCAACACAGAGTAACATGAAGCTACTCTGTATCTTCAGAGGAATGCACAGCTTTATGAAAAATTAAGAACTGTATCAGGTCGCTGTAAGTTCTCTTTGTTGTGCTCACCACTTTGCTAAGATCTACCGATGCATTTGTTGCCCCCTTTCAAAACAGGTTGTGGCGTTCAGGATGCCATGATCCAGGTACCAAAAGGAAGTGAATAGCACAGCTGAGCTGCTAATCCAACAGTATATACAGTAGGTTAGTGGTGTTGTCAACACTGCAAACCATAGCATGTTAGTAATGGCAAGCAGTGATTCCGTTTGTTTATTTTTAAGTTCACCCTGCATGCATGCGCAGCAAACATCTTGATATTAGTTGCTTTTGAAGGGGTGTGACACTGTCTGTTCAATGCCCAGTGGTCTGCAAGCGGCTTGACCATGCCACACCAATCATCAACCACCAGGCGGATCATGGTGGTGTTTTGCCTGAAATGGTCTCTACCTGAAAAGAAAATGACACATTAATCATGTGGCAGCTGTTTCTTTTCATCTGCAGGACACCACCCAGCAAACAACTGTTCATTGTCCTAATTAGCCTGACTAATGTACCCCCCCCCCTCGCCACCCCACCAGAGCTGCTGCTGAGAAATTGGTTGCAGGATGGCTTTGTGGACAGAATCTCAGACCCTTGTGCAGAAAGTCTATGGGGTCAATGCTGGGCTCACTCAATCTGACCTGGGGCAGCGCCTGGAGATGATGACTCTGGCAAGCCCTCCGCACACCTCATTTCATCACACAGATGATAGCCCCCTACCTGGACTTGCTCAATCTCATGCTGAGGATGTAAGCAGTTCGGCTCTCTGCAGTGGGGTTTGAGATCTGTAGACAGTGTTGGGTCCATTGGTCCTGATCCTTGGACACTACCTATTACCTCATGACCGCAGTAAGTGAAGAAGGGAGTGATGGATTGGTCCTGACCCGAAATGTTTCTTTCCCTCCCCACAGTCCTGTCAGGGTCAGCAGTGTGAAGTGCACTCAGAGGCAACCCACATGCGTAGAGGAATTGGGATCCCCGCTCGCTCTGGTATGAGTGGCTCAAGCTCAGGGAGACCCCCGGATGCTCCAGCATCACAGGCTCGAGCTCACTGAGAACCCCACATGCTCACCAGTTGCAGTGATCCCACCTTTGGACAAGTGCCAGCAGCCAGGCAGCAACAGCACAAGGTGAACGGCTGTCATGCCACAGCTGAGGAAGACTGATGGACCAAGCAAGGTAACTAATTGTTGTTCATGTTGTTGTAAGCTCATCGAGGCCATGTAATGCTGGGGGTGAGGGTGGGGTATCAACTTTCACAGAAACATATGGAAAGCAAGTACAGTTGCAATACTAATGGCAAACTTTCAGCATTGGTACATGCTTGTATAATCAATGTTTAACAAAGATATAGGTCTGTAAGATGAACAAACAGTGACATCTTTTCCTTTTTCGGCATAACTATAATCAGGGCTTCATTAGAGGATGGAGGGAAAGATCCTGAGCTGGTGAATGAGGAAAATATCTCTTAGAGACACGGGGCCAGATTCTAGTAATGTTATGCCTGGCGTAACAGCACTTACACCAAGTAGAATAGTGCAAGTAGCAACTTACGCCAGCACTTGCGACTTGCGCTATTCTACAAAGTAAACTGCGACATGTCACAGGCCACTTGCACCTAACAGCTGTTATGCCTGCAGTTGCGCCATAAACCCCCTGCGACATGGTGCTAGGGGGTTTAAGGCAGCTGTTGTGCCCCTTTCCAGAAGGGCAGCAATCAAGACCCTGATGTCGGGATTCTACAAGATCCCCTGGAGGAGAACCGGCATCATAAGTTACACCTGCATTTAGCTGGTATAACTTACATACTTCCTCTAAGGGTTCTGTAGAACCCGATCCATGTGCCTGCCCATGTCCAGACCACCCATGTTGTTGCCCCAATGAGCACCACACAAACAGTCCTGGACTCGGGGCCATGATCCTGCCCCATACCCCCTACTGTACAGCCCCCATACAGTAAGTGCTCCGCAGGGCTGGCCACACCAACTGGCCCCCAAAACATCCTCTCAGTGCCCTGCAGAGCTGGCCACATCAACTGGCCCCTGAAACACCCATACAAATGCCCCGCAGGACAGCTCAATCAATCCCCCCACCCATGCCCCACCCTCAGTCACCCACCACAAATGCAGCATTATCCTGACATGCCCTGGTAGTCTAGTGGCCCCCCACCCAGCCATGCCAGCCCACCCAGCACCCCCGCACCTGTCCCCAGCCAGCCACTGGCACAGCCCACTTCTCACCACCATGGCCAGCTGCTGACTGAGTTCAGTATGAGCGCATACTGTAAACTAATTTCTGAGCACAACTTTTCAGTATGTGCTTATACTGAACTCAGTCGGTGGCTGGCCCTGGTAGTACAAGGTGGGCTGTGCCAATCGCCAGCTGGGGATGGGTGGGGTGCTGGTAGTTGGCATGCCTGGGTGGGGGGCCACCACTACCAGGGCATGTCAGGAGTAGTGGTGCATTTGCGGTGGGTGACTCGGGGTGGGGCAAGGGTGGGGCGGTTGACTGCACCACCCAGCGGGGAATTCCTATGGATGTTTCAGGGGCCATTTGGTGTGGCCAGCCCTGAGGGACACTGTGTGGATCTTTCTGGGGCCAGTTGGTGTGTCCAGCCCTGCAGGGCACTGAGAGGCTGTTTTGGGGGCCAGTTGGTGTGGCCAGCCTTATGGGGCGATTGCTGGAGGCTTAGGGGGGCAGGGGGTGTGGGCAGCCCTGCAGGGTGGCTGTTGTAGCTTGCTGGGTGAGGGGTGCATTTGTGACCAGCAGCTGCGGGTTGTCACATGCTGGCCAGGTAAGCCCTCTGTGTGACATACCTAGCCACATATCACAAGTCACAGGACTTTGCTGCAGAGACCCTGTTCCTTCTAGAATAGGGTGCAGGGTCAATGTTGCAGTTGCAGGCGGTGCAAGTTGCATTCGGCGGCAGCTTGTGCCACCCTTCTAGAATCAGGCCCACAGAGTTAATAAAGTGTTGAACGTTTTATATATATCAATACCCAGACCATCAGGTCCTGGTGCCTTACCTGCTTTAAGTTGTTTGCGAGTCACTGTTTATGTCTGTTAAAGTTATTGGTGTGTCAAAAAATCCCTATGAATTGCACATACAGTACTTGGATGAAATTTATAAATGTATTATACTTTTGGGTAGGTCTATCCGGTATATCTGATATACAGTACTGTATATATATATATATATATATATATATATATATATATATATATATAAATCTTTATTTAGCCAGGTGAAACTCCATTGAGCAGGCTCATTTTCAAGAAGGGTCTGGTAGGTACAGAATAAATAATACAGTAGCACAATAGAACATATAGCACAAATGAGCATAGTAATATAATACATACTGTAGCAATAAAAGCAAGGTACAAGGGTAATCAATGAGGCCCAATGATTGACCTATATATATATATATATAAATATATATATACACATATACATTTATGTATATTCATTGCAAAAAACTTCATTAATGCATCAGTTAAAGTTGTCATTACAGTGGCAAAAGTCTGAAAATTTAATGTTAGGGTTACCAATTGTACCTAACTCTCACCCCATTCCATTTGTAAGAAAGCTGAGTGGTACAGTATAGGACAACAGGGTGAGAGTTAGGCCCAATGACCCCAAGTCACACCCTGATGCCTGTTGGTTTGTGGAGAGTGATGGTGGGGGTAGGGTTGGTAACCCTAACATTAAATTTCCAAACTTTTGTCACTGTAATGACAACCCTAACTGATGCATTGATGAAGTTTTTTGCAATGAATTTCCCTTCTTTTTGAGAAAGTGTAAGATTACTTGTGTGCGGTTGTGGGAGCGCAAGGCCTACCATCATGCATACATTTTGTAATTGTCTTTGATTTTCTTGTGGGAGCACAGGGCCCGGAGGTCCCTCTGCTCCCATCTATACATAAGTGTACTGATATTTTAATGATATTACATCTCTGTGTGGCCCGCTACTGCATAATGTACAGCCCTGCACTCCCATTATTGCATAATAGGATCCAAATGTAGGAGCACAGGGTCTATGTACCTATAGGTATAGAGACACAGTGCACACCGAGAGCCATTACAGATACCCGTGTGCTGTAAAAGTTTCAATATCTCAGGAACCATAGGAACTTTGGAAAAAAATCCTTTGCAGTTGTATTCAAGGCCTGGCAACCTCCACGCATGATTAGTACACCTAGGTGTATTATGCTGCACTTAGCAAAAATTCTGTATCTTGAACCATTTTTGAGATATAGCCGCCGGAAGGCACCATGACAGCCACAATGTCATCCTATGGGAAAATGTGAAACTTCGGAGTGCTGTAGCTATGGAACCAGTGTCCATTTCTTTACCAAACTAGCAAAGGGCATATCTGTGGGGCAAGGGCTTGCCACCCTGCACATTTCAGCCCAAAAGTCCTAACCATTTGTTTGTTATGAACTAGAAAACAAATTGTTTTTGGGGGGCTGTTTATCTGCTTTCACTTTCAGATCATATCTTTTTTTTTCCCTACAGGCCATAATGGGAAAATTTAAAGTTTAATAACTTTTGAATGGATTAATATTTTTTTCACCAAACCTTCAAAACACACATCTGTGAGGCAAAGGCTTTCTGCCCTGAAACTCTCAGACCACAAACTAAAGCCGTTTCTGAGATTCAGGTGGACAAAAACATGTCAAGAAACATGGATTTTTCTGTTTTTTTAACACTCTGTATTTCAAAAAACACACAATGAATTCCCATGAAATGTAACAGGGCAAGAGACCTACCGCTAACATTATGCATGCCAAATTTCATGGAAATATGTTGAACAGTTCAAAAGTTATTAATGTTCAGAAATTCAGGTTTGCATAGAAGTTACCTTTCACCCTAACTATACTGGCACTACCATGCCAGTATAATATATATATATAACCCCCAGGGGGTGCTACCCTTAGAGCTACTACCCCTGCCTGCCTCCACGGAGACAGGGTAAGGGGCCCAGATCCGTTGGCAGGTGCCTCCACCCAGAGGTCGGGGTTAATACTGATGAGAGTGCCTCGGTCACAGCCCTCTGGGTTACTGCATCCCCCCTCTCGTCCTGCTAATGGCTCACACAAGGTACCAGCAATACTTTTCCCCAACACACTTGCTCCCCGGCTGGTATCTCTCAGTTCGCTCCGGGGACGCCCTGAAAAGTAAGGTGCAGTTATATCACAGTCACTACGCAGTAGTTCACCATAAATGCACAGACTAGCCAGGGTGTAGTTGCGAAACAAACAATCCGATTTATTTAAGGGGGAAAGTAACAAGGACAAGGGGGGATCAAGTTGATTGTCTTATCACTATACTTATCTACCTAGGGCTCTGTGCACAGGCCTGACCTTAATATTTACTGTCCCTGGGTACCCAAGCCCTAATGGCTAGTCCACCGTGGCAGCTGGTTGGGGCCCTGACACAGATAGCCTTTATAATACTGAAAAAAGTCAGGATGGAAAGGAGATTTAGCTAGGCAGCCAGCAGTAGAATAAACAACTTGATACCACTGTTGTAACTTAGCAGGGAGCTACCCTGGTTTGGTACTCACGACTCCAGCAAGCAATAGTTTCTGCACACGGGCAGGGCTAAGCCTGAGTTTCACCAGCCTCCTCACACATTTATATGGTAACTCCAGAGGGGTACCACATCAGGCCGCAGCCTCCAAGGCTTAACACGAACTCTCAGCTGGCTAAGGTGCTGCAACGGCAGTTTCAGCTTTCCCGAGGACTGAGCGCAATTCAGCAGATTCTCAAATCTTCCAAACAGGTCAGGATTGGTGGGTAGCTGGGCTGGCACCAGCCTTCTCTGACCACACGCAGTGGATTTAATCTGACTCACTCAATGGCAGAAACGGCCCCTCAGGCCGTCACACGCTTCCCGCGTGAACATTCCACCAGCGCTGAAGCACACAGCTCCTTCTTTCACCTCAGGCACTATGCATCTTCCCCTTCTCAGCATGGGGCTCTCCTTAGAATTCGGGCGCTACCCGCGTCTATTGGCTGGCACACCTGCCAGTTAATCAATCTTCTGCCCCTCAGTGGTGCGAAAAGGCGCTATAGCCCATAATGCCTTCGCCATCTTATAAACAGTTCCCCTATTGGTCAGACAACTCTCCAGAGTCCCGAAGTACTGATTGGTCCAGTTCAGCAGTTCCGGACCAAAATGGAGGAGACAACCAAAACAGTCCTCACTGCAAAGGAAGGCAGGTTAGAACAACTACATTATCATTACTATTTTACATTATTTTCAACAAACAATCACATCCCCCCATCAAAACTCCCTCTGGACCACTAGCTACCACAGAAGCGAGCTACTTTTCAGGGTCCCAGGCGGGACTCAGGCATACAACCTACAGCCCCCCCCACATTTCAGTTAATCATGACTGCAACAGGCAGTCCTTAAAGAAACAGTATGTGGAGGCTTCAAAAACGCTCCTTGCTACCCATTTAAACGGCTAAAAAGCAGGACACTAGTCTGGCAGGGAGCACTTAGGCAAGCTCCAAGGGAGCTTTACATTCCCATTTTCAAGGGGTTACACATATATATATATATATATATATATATATATATATTAGAGCAAAAAACTCCATTTAATGCATCAGTTAGGAGTTTGTTCCACAGCCACAAAAAGCAAGGAAATTTGGCGTCAATGTTGAAAGCCCTTGCACCACCACTTCCAACCAGCATTGGGGTGTGCATTAGGTCATCGGCTCTAACTCTCACCTCATCACATGTGTAAACAAGCTGAGGTATAGTAGAATGCGGTGAGAGTTGGGACTGACAACCCCAACACACCCGATGCTGGTTGGGGTGGGCTGGGGCTGCAAGGGGCTTAAACCCTAAATTAAATAGCCTCACTTTGCTGCTGGGGAACAACCTAATTGATCTATTAAACAGAGTTTTTGGCTCTAATTTCTCTTTTTGAGAATGAGGACTATATATAGTGAATGGAATGCGGCGGTTGGAGCGCGGGGCCTACCACATGATTTCTTGTGACATAGTAACAGTAACAGCAATGCAAACGCAATCAGAAACGGTTACACAGATGGTGATGCAAATGTAAATTGTAAAGCAAACGTTAATAGAAACACAGGCGCAAAGTGATGCCAAAGTGAAAAGTGACACAAATGGAGATGCAAGCGCATAATGAAATGCAACTGGTAACATGCACGGTCATGGCAGTGCTATTGTAAACACAAATGATAACTGTGACAGGAACAATAACGTGAAAGGAAACAGAAATGGAAATGGAAATGCAAGCATGTACAGAAACGCAAACTGTAATGCGCACGGTCACAGTACCACATTTCTAAATGTAAATGGTAACAGTAACAGCAAAAATAATGGCAAAGGAAACAGAAATGCAAATGGAAATGCAAGCGCATATAGAAACGCAAACCGTAATGCACCATGGCATCCAGTATGCTGAGACACAGATCAGGGCGGGGTCTGGGACCGATGACGACAAGACTGTTATCCTGGACAGTGGTGTTGCCACTCAGGGGGAGGCACCCATACCACACACCCAACATGGCAGTGCAGACGGTGCCCTGGTGGTGGCTGTACGCCCACCAGCTGCAGCACCCGTTGAGGCAGTGGTTTCCAATGGTGCGACGCAGTCCAAAGGGGGTGGCAGTGGTGGTGGTGGTGGTGGTGGTGGTGGTGCTGCAGCTTCCACAGCGCCATTACATGCACAGCGGCCGGAGGGGCAGCAGCGGCAGTGGGATTGGGCCGGGGGGAGATGCAGTGACCGCTGACATCGCATCACAGACTGAGCAGTTCCAAGGGGGTTCTGCTATGCAGCCCCCACCAGCGCAGGGGGCTGTGCTGCAGGGTCACGCAACACCCGTGGGTTGGCACAATGCCCATGCCCCCTTGGGCGCCGACCCCTTGACCGAGCACATCCGTCTGCTACGGGCCTCCGTGGAGCAACAGATACTGGTCGTGGCAGGGGTGCATGCACTCTGCACAGAGCTGCGCCAGTCCGCAGGGAGGCATGACCAGGACTATGAGCAGCTCCTGGCCGAGTCCACACGCATATGGGAGAACACGACTGCAGCTCTGGATTGGTTTACTGCTGTGGTCACAGCCGGCCTGGCACCACTGGCCACCCTGGTGCATGGCCATCTGCCACAGACCTCGCAGAGTGCAATCTCTACCCCTCGGTCCTGGCGTCGTGCGACTCCATCAGTGTTGATGCCGGGATCCACTGTGGGCATTCCAGGCACGCCTGCAGCGGGCTTGTTCAGGAGCCTACAGACACCTTCGAGGGACCGGTCGCAATCCCACAGTGACACACTTGGGGGACCGTCGGTGATACCCCTGTGGCTGTCACACAGCCTGCAACTGCTGGGTGGTCTCGGCGGGGCCATCCACGTGTCCGCTGTGGCAGTGCAACCGCCCGGCAGTCCTGATCCACCACCCTCCCTGTCCGCTGTCTGCTGCAGCCCTGTGTGCACATTGGTGTGGTATGTGTGTGTGCATTCCAGGGACATGTCATTCATGGTCCACGCCACGCACCTGCCTTGTGCACACCCACCTGGCCACTAGCCACTGTGGCACGTGCATGATGATGCCAACACAACACCAGCCACTACCATGCACTGGTGTTCAGTGTCTGACACATGCCCATTGGTAGCCTCTAGGTGTGCGTGTGTGGGTGCCCATGTGCATGTGTGTGCGGGTGTGTGGGGGGGTGTGCAGGTAGGGTCTACAGTGCTGCAGGGGTGCTTCCACGGGGCCCAGCCTTGCATGCCTGTGTACCATGCCATGGACCCTGGGACATGAGTGTGGTCATGTTTACCTACCTGAGTGTACCGTAGTGCTCCTCTGCAATTGTGTCCTAGTGCTGATGGGCCATCCTGTTCAGCCAGGGTACCCATTACATGGGGGTGGCTGCCCACTGCCACCTGACCCAGTGTCCACATTGTCCCCACTGCTGCTCCCCTCTTCAACCTCAACAGCTATCCCACGGTCAGTGACCATGTTGTGTAGCATATAGCAGGCCAGGAATAGGCCACAGGCCTTCGAGGGGCTGTACTGTAGGGCACCACCAGACCTGTCCAGGCAATGGAACCGCGCCTTCAGTAGCCCAGACACATGCTCAATGATGTTCCGTGTGCTGGCATGTGCCTCATTATATTGCACCTGTGCTGGGGTCGACAGGCACCGGTATGGGTTAAGCAGCCAGGGCCTGAGTGGGTATCCGCTGTCACCTATGTGGAGACACATGTGGTTAGCATAGTGGTCTGTGTGACTTCCCCCCGCCTATGCAGCCACACCCTCTGATGCCCCCGGCCTAGCATCCCCCCACACCCTGCCCTGTTGTACTAGGCTGCCCATTCTAGCTGCATACTCACCTACTAGGTGGCCAGTGGGGATGTCCCCACTCTTGAACCTGTGGCACAGTGCTGACTGGTGCCAGATGAAGGCATCGTGTGCTCCACCAGGGTGTGTGGCACAGACATTGATTATGTGCCCCCCAGCATTGCACACCACCTGGCAGTTGACACTGGGGTAGCCCTTCCTGTTGATGTAGACCACCCCCTCTTGCCCAGATGGTGTGCGGGTGCCTACATGGGTGCATTCGATGGCCCATAGCATGCCAGGCATTCATGCTGCCCCGTGGAACTCTTGCATGTTCGCTGTACAATCTGCTTGTGTGCTGGGGAATGGATGTATTCCACAGCATGTGGCAGCAATGCGTTGAGGAATTGTGTGAGAAGCTGTGATGCAACCGACTGGGATATGGCTGTGGTGTCCCCTGTTGGTCTCTGGAAGGTGCCTGTGGTGAGCAGGCTCATGGCGGCTGTGACCTTGTTCTCCACTGACAGGGCATGGCTCCGTCTTGTGGGTGCCTGCATCTCATCACTGCACAGCTCACAGAGCTGCCTCAGAATTGCCTAGTTCAGGCAGTACCAGCCCACAATCTCGGTGTCACTGTACTGTTCAAAGGTGGTGTGCGTACAGTACCACCTGTTCCTGGCATACTGCCGCCGGGTCCTTCCACAGCAGCACCACTCTGCCTCCTACCTTCTCACACACCTCATTACTGCCTCCATCTGATAGCACTGGCCATGGCCTGCCTGTCCTGCCCCCGCTGTCTCCCCGGGCACCCCCGGCTGTGTGCTGCTGCATGTGCCCCTGCACTGGGCGCACACCTGTTTTGGGGACTCTCTGCTGGCAGCCTGTTGGCTGTGGCCCCTGCCTCCCACCCATCTGGTTACTCCCACTGCCACTCTGATGTCCGGGCTCCCAAGCTCACACTGCCATTGCTGCCCACACAGAATGTCTCACACACACACACACACACACACACACACAATGGGACGCTCATACACACACAGGCACTTTCAGAGTCACACGCTGTGTCCCACAGCCTGTTGCACTTCCTGCTCTGTGCCTGTCTTACACCCCTGCTGCTGTCCTGCCTGGCCACTGGCTCTCTTTCTGTCTCTCTCTGTCTTTCTCTCTCCTCTGCTCCCCTGTGGCATAGACCTCCATCCCTTGCTTGCTCCGTCTTTTTATGGGCTCAAGTTTGCTCTGCACATGTCCCTGTTGCTCCATGCTTGTGCCATTGGCTTGCTGTTGAATATCGCACTGCACTGCTTATTCATGGCTACGTCCCCTGCACTTGCACATGCATTCATTAGGGTTGTGCATTGGCACACTGAGATTTGGGCCGCACATCTGCTCCCACTGAATATTGCTCATTGGCACACTTCTGCACTTGCGCAGTCGCACATCAGTTGTGCAGTGCGCAACTACTTTGAATATCCCACCCCATGTTGGTAGAGCCTTGGTGGCATGTCTAAATGCAAGATCCATATACAGGGGGCATGACCATATAATACTTTAGAACCATAATCTATACTTTCAATATCTTGCACTATTGATTTAGTAGTCAAAAGAAACCTATTCTAGAATAAGATTTATAGCTAGGGGAGTAACTAGAACATTGTCTTTTAAATGGATTTTTATTATACCATGTATCAACTATTGCAAAATTCTCCATTTTTTGATATGAGTATTTGAACCATGATTAACATTACGTATACCAGATGTTGAATCTTAAAAGGATCTAAAACAGTGTCAAAGTCACCAGATGTTAAATATGGATGTGAAATTGTACAACTTTATTAAATAGTTCATTGAAAAAATTAGTTTCATTGGTGTTGGGGCATAAATAGAGACTAAAGTAATACTTTTATTGTTTACTACTAGGTTAGCTATTACATACCTCCCATTATTATCTGTTATGTTTGTACCTATTTTTTTTCTATTTTTGTAATAATTATCAAAGTACTCCACCCCATTTTTGAGTTTAGCATAGAATGAATTGCATCATTTTTCAAAATTGTGTCAATCGTTGATACCTCATTTTGTGTTAAAAGGATTTCTTGAAGAAAAAAAATATCACCCCCACAGGATCCTAAGCGCTGGCCTATTACCCGAATCCATAAGTGATCATCACATGATTTACTTGATCAGGAAAGTGCACGGCCTCACTGCCCCCCCCCCAAAAAAAACACTATATACCAGGTCCTACAACTCCCTCAACCTAGCATCTCTCTTGCTGGACCTAGGATGCACAAACTGGTCCTTTATTTTAAAAGCATCCTCCATTGACAACACTTTTGAGGTTTTTAAATCTAGCTTCCTAAAAGTCTAGGACAAACATGCCCCCCTACGCAAGAAAAGAGTTAGAGGCGCACACCTCCCATGGATCTCGGCAGATATAATCAAATTATGCCACACAAGGGACCTCACCTGGAAAGCCTTCAAGAAGCTGGGCACTCAGCAGCACCTCACCACATACAGATCCCTACGAAATACCTGCACAAACTCCATCCGCTAAGCCAAAAAAAACTACTTCCTCTCGGCTTTTAGCAAAAACATAAATCGTCCAACTGATTTCTGGAAATCACTACAATCCCTTATACCCCCTCCCACTCAACCCCCAACCCCCACACTATCTGTCCAGGGCTCCCTCATCTCTGGTCCCATCGATGTAGCTGAAACTTTAAACACCCACTTCTCCAGTTTCGCAGAAAAACTCCTGTCCTCCCTCCGCTACAGTCCCCTCGACCCCCTCCTTCACTCATGCCCCCCTAAATCTGCCTGGTCTATCCTGCCATTCTCTTTCCATCCAGTAACCAAAGCAGAAGTCTTCCAATTTTTACGGGCCCTGAACCCTAACAAAGGCAAATGTCCGATGTCCATGGATGCTAAGATGCTCTTCCTATCTGCCCCAGTCATAGCTGCTCCTATAGCCACCCTTTTTAACCTCTCTTTCTCTCTGGGCAAGCTCCCTACTGCCTGGAAGCAGGCCACTATTATCCCGCTGCCAAAAGGGGGGTATCCATCCTCCCCAGGAAATTACAGACCCATCTCCCTACTCCCTATATTGGCCAAATTACAGGAACGTTTGGTCCTGTCCCAACTCACTCCTTACCTGGAAGGATACTCTTTCTTCACTCCATTCCAATCGGGCTTCCGTAAATCCCATTCCACCATTACATCCCTGTTATGTGTCACCGGCGACATTCTCATGGGTATGGACAAAGGACACATCACCACGGCCATCTTTATCGACCTAGCAAAGGCTTTTGATACCGTCTCCCACTCCCTACTCCTCTCCAAACTCACAGACGCAGGGCTTTCTAAACCAGTCACAAATTGGTTCCAAGACTACCTAGTGGACAGGACCCAAACCGTCAAACTCGCCTCACACACCTCAAACCCACTACCAGTCTCATTCGGCATCCCCCAAGGATCTGTCCTAGGTCCCCTACTCTTCTCCATTTTTCTAAATGACCTCCCATCTACCTGCAAACATTCATCTATCCAGATATACGTGGATGACACTGTCCTTTATGGTTCTGGCCCTACAACATCTAGCATAGCTACCCCCCTCCAAGAAGATTTCTACGCCATCCAGCACTGGTTTAGGTCCAACCAGTTATTCCTAAACTCTAAAAAAACTGTATCCCAAACTTTTGTCTCCCAACAAAGACTCTCCCGTCAATCCCCCTGCACCCCTTTTAAAACTCTGAATGGGACCCCTCCTGGAGAATTGCACTAGCTACAGGTATTTAGATATCTGGCTTGACCAACACCTAAACTTCTCCTCCCACATCGAATCCTTGCACAAGAAGCTCCTCTCAAAGCTCAGCACTCTATACCAAAACAAAAGTTGCCTCCCCAAACATGATAGGCAAGCCATTGTCCAAAAAATTATTCTGTCCGTTCTCGACTACGGAGATAGAGCATACACCACAGCTCCAGCGTCTGCCCTGGCCAGCCTTGACACCCTGTTCCACTCTTTCTGTCACTTTATCCTCGATTGCCCACATTCTACACACCACTGCAACCTTTACACCTCTCTAACCCTGCCATCCCTCCATGACCGTAGACTAACAAACTGTGCCAGATTCGCAGCCAAATATTGGTCCCTCTCCCTCCCACCCTACCTGTCCTCTACCCTCTCCCAACAACCTCCACCTGCGTACTCCCTCAGTAACACAGACCCTAGACTGCTGCGTGTTCCGTTCATGCGCACTAAAAAAGGCCAGACCGCTTTTAACTACCGAATCCCTCTAATCTGGAACGCCCTACCTGCCCCCATAAGACATGCTCCAAATCCCTACCAATGAAATTGCCTACTCCAAGGGCATTTCTCCTCCAGCTGCTCCTGTTTCAATTAATTCAACCCTACACCTATGGTGTAAATAACTGCTCCCAAGTTGACCACCCTCCAATTTTTCTCTTCACTATGTATGTATTACCTCTGTCTGTAACCATTTCACTAAATGTGGAAATACGATGCTTGTTGTTCCATTGTTGTGCTATGTATGCAAAAATTTTTCTTGTAAAGCGACATGTTTGCAAATTGGGTCTCGGCCCCCAGGCCGCATCTGGAATCGAGCATGTTGCTCAGAATGCCATCCTGGTAAAACTCATAAATAAATAAATAAATTGGCATATTTAAATATTCTTTATCTTTTTGCTAGATTGTTGAACCCAATGATGTTCCATGACAAAATGTTGACTCCAGCAATTTTTTAAAAAAGAAACAAAATAGAAAATGTTTGCACATATAAAAGAAAAAAAAAAAATTAAAGACAAATTCAGTCATACTTTTCACTGTAATAGTCAAATAAATCAGTACAACCCTTAAGTGGCCAATAGCATTTATTATATTGTTTAGACTGCTATTTCTAGTGTCCTGTACCTGGATTAATAACATTGTATTGCCTCCATTTTATTTTTATAACTCACCCTTTAACCTACACCACAAACCCCTCTATCTACCCCAAAACCCTCAGAATCCAAAGAACCTTTCTCCCCTCCACTGATGGGCAGCAACAGAAGAGGTGGAGTCCTTTATGTCCTGCCTACTAGCTGTTTCCTGATAGATACTAGTCAGGTTGAGAACTATCTGGAAGGTCCCCATCCCACAGAAACCTTCAGAAATGATATAACCTAATCTACAGCTCCCAAAAATATCTAATATAGTTATAATACACTGTATCCATAAATAAGGGAAGCTGTAGAATACTAAAATATCCCCAAATTCATTGAAACACACTCTATCTATTAACAAACAAATTCACTGAAACACACATTATCTATTAACAACCAAATTCACTGAAACACACACACTATCTATTAACACACTGAGCCAAGTTTTCAAAGGGTGATGCAGGGCTTACATCAAGCTCTACATCACACACATTTTTTGACACAGCTACGCCAAACGATTTTGATGCAAACGTGCCCAATTTTAGTACGTTGCGTACAGTTGTGACAGTTTCCTCATTTTATAGTAGCTTGGGCCAAACAGTGAAAGCACCATAAAAAGGGTCCCCTAAATATTGCACGTTAGACCAGGGAAAACCTGTTCTAACTTGCGGCATTTGGCACTCAGGAGGATTGAAAATCCTGATTTCCAACCAGGAGAATGCCACAAGCCCCATGCGCCAAATGATCGGCACACAAGTGGTTTGCAGCATTCTCGGGGCTTTGAAAATTGAGCCCATTATCAGGTGAATCTTTCTTGAGATCATAAACACAGTTTATCTTATACTTTCATATAAGCATAATCTATCCTAGTCAGTTGGTTTCCCAAACTTTGCAATTAATAATTATGTTTTAGTACGAGTTACAGAGTCAGAAGCATTAAAGGGTGGATCTTGATTAGGCAAGTCTGATAACGTTTGATACAAGTGCTGGTTTCTGATCAGTATGCTAATATCTGAACTCCTAGTCACAGGATTTGCAAAAAATCATCATCTTATTTGCAAGTGTCTGTACTGTCACCCATTTCTGCTGGCAAAATTTTATTCAAGGTGATTTTACTAGTGTCTGCCAAGTATGGCTTTGGGCAAGGTTTCTGCTGCTACTCTGATGTCATAACTAGTCCCATTTCTTCTTTTTCAAAATGCATTGCTCTCTGCAGTTTATCAAACAGTTACTTCCATTGTGAAATATTTTAAGTCTGTTTGGTAGAAGGTGCTGGAACTTTACTTTGATTTCCCACAGGAGTGTTTTCAAAGCGTTAAAGCTGTTACTTTTTTATACACATCTGGGCCAAGACTTGTTTATTTTGAAAAAATAAACCAGATTACTTTGCTTAAGTGAAAATTGCTTCTCGATCTTTTGAAATCTTAGAAATCTGAAATGAATAACTCTTGGATACTTTTGATTTAACGAGTGTTGTCTTGCTGGTGTTCTGTGTGCACACTCTATTTCAACTTGATTTTGTCATCTCTTCTTAAGAATTCAGAGAGCCATTTTTCTGTGAATAGAACATTATCAGTTCTCTAGGAACCTTCTGGCAGACCCTGCATCTCTAATATTAGTTTGTTGTCCGCTTTTATTTTGTTATCTATATGTGAGAGATAGTCTTCAACGTCTGATTATCTAATTTCAATATCTTCTATCCTCTGATTTAAAGATTGTACATCCCATTGTATATTTAATGGGTCTGCTTTTATAGAGTCAAAATTATTATTCATGTCTGCAGATCCCTTTTTAATAGATAGTAAAACAGTAGCTAACATGTCTTTGTTATCTGAGTGAAAGACAGAGGCTAAATAGTCTATTTGGGACATTAGTCTCTTTTGTGTTGAGGCAGGTTTTTTTTTACCTTTAGTTTTAGTGCTAGGCAGGTTTGAACTTAGAGCCCCATTTAGTGTAGTGTTATGTGCCACTGAAATAGTTACTTCAGGTGTAATCTTTTCAGTTTCTGTTTGTGAAGTTATTTGAGGGACAAGGATTTTCAAAGCCATGTGCAGGGGTTGTGTCCAGCCCTGTTCCACAGCACTTAGGTTCCAGCAGTGCACCAAACCCTTTGTCATAATGGCACCCGATTTTACAATCCCGGGTGCAGTTGCAACAGTTTCCATGACTCACGGCAACTTGCACCAAATATCTGGCACAAGCTCTGTAAAAAAGACCCCCAGGATTGCCACGAGTTAGACCAGAAAAAGTTGGTCTAACTTGTGGCAATCGCCACACGGGTTATAAATTCCCATTAGATCTCTGCAAGCCCCATGCACCAATCTAGGGCATTCGAAAATCCCACCCACTCATGCTGGAATGTATCATTCACCCCTTGTATTTTATCATATGTTAGCACAGTGGGTGTTTCAAAGCAGACGCCCCCCCACGTTACTTCTTTGCTGGCATTCAACAGTTGAGGGGATACATTTAAGTATAATTTTGTGTTACTGTTAGCAGATACAGCAGGGTCATCTAGAACAGAATTTCGCTCTTCCAGACTCTGCTTGAAATCATGAAATCCATACGACTCATCCATCAAGTTGCCATCTTGATCAGATATACTGTTAGTTCTAATTTGTAGTAACAGCAATTTGTCTAGTTTCTAGATTTGTTTTTTTGTTGTAACCTCACTTGCATGTGAAACAAGTTTATTGTCAACTGAAAAATGTTTCCATGCTCTATCATTCAGAGAATTTGTCTCATAGTCAACAAAAGCACCATTCACATTAGTGTTAGCATTAGCTTTTGATAAACTGTGTATTTGTAAGATTTAATTGCTTACCAGTTCAGCTGTTTTTGAATCTAAATCTTTATTTTCATGTTGAATTATACTTTATCTTTTTACACACTCAGGAGGAATTTCCTGCTAGGGGAGCAGCATTCTTTGCATCCAGGGCTGGGTTCCCTGCTTGAGTTACAGGCTTGGCTATATTAAAAAAAAAGGGGCTCAAAGTAAAGTTTATGCTAATCTTACACCCAAAAGTAAACTTTTTGGTGGTGCGCTTGATTCTGGGCAGTGTAGTCACATAACACATGCTCGACTTCTGGGTTGTGGACTACTAAAGGAGCGTCTGGTGCTAGCAGGCGCCACTTTATGCTTGGAAAGATGTGAGACATTTTCTGATACTCTGGAACAGCTGCCTAATATACCTAAATATACCTTTTCTGAACTGCATTGTATGTAGTTTACATATCTGTACAAGGGGAGCATATTGTTGACAGCTGCTAGGCAGCAAATTGAGTGCACAGACAGGAAGTGTACTGGGGTTTGTAGTCTATTTGTATAGGACTACTTCACAAAATTTCAACCAAGTTTTTAGCTTTTGGAGGCACTAGGTGCTTACAAGGGCCAAAAGTAAAGTTTACACTAACCTTACACCCAAAAGTAAACCTTTGGTGGAGCTCTCAATTATGGGCAGTGTAGTCATGGACCCATGCTCGACTTCTGGGTACAGATTACTAAAGGAGTGCTCAGAGTGAGTGGGGCCCACTTTATGCTTGGAAAGCTTTGAGACAGTTACTGATACAGTAGAAGTCGCTTAATAGGGATGCCTGTTGCAGGCTTTTAGTCCCGATTAAGCGGCCATGCCATTTAACAGAAAGCAATGGCAACTGATATTCTGTCTCAGTTAAGCATGATCTCCCATGTTGTTTTGTTCCAAACCCAATTCTCCCCTAATCAGAGGTACTGGACAGCAATTCTAGTGATTTGAAGATTCAAGAGTGGTAGAAGAGATTGAGTGTTGGTTGGGGCAAGATGTCGGCTCCTGTGTTTCTGATGCAGGAAATCATGAGTGCACGGAGAGAGAGAGAGAGAGGCAGTATGGTTCAACTCCTTTTTGTATTTAATGTAAGATTCCTTTATTTAACATTTGTGTAGAAAGGCTTGCTGGAGAGAGAGAGAGAGAGAGATTGGATCAATTCCTTTAGAGGGGTAGCAGAGACTGACTGTTGTTTGGGGGTGAGATGTTGGCTCCTGTGTTTCTGATGTAAGCACAGAGACAGAGAGAGAGAGAGAGAGTTCGGCTGTTTGGAAAGAGAGAGAGAGAGAGAGAGGGGGGGAGAGAGAGAGAGAGAGAAACAGTTTTGCTCCTTTTTTATTTCACTTAAGCTTTTTTTTATTAAACATTTATGTTGCATGCTGAAGAGACATGAGTTCCATTTCTTTAGAGGGGCAGCAGAGACTGAACAAATTTTTGGCACCTGTGGCAGGAAAGAGGCAGAAGGTGATAAGCAGATGCTAAAAAGGATTAGTGGAAACAGCAGCAGCAGAGCTCAAAGGATTAGCAGGAATTAATGGGACAGAACCATCTGAATTAAATAGCTCCCATCTCCATTAAGCAGCAGTATTGGCCATAGGAATACATAGCCACTTAATCGGTTCCTAGTGGGACATCCCAATAAAGTGGACACAGAATTTCGACTGAGTTTTTAGCTTTTGGAGGCACTAGTTGCTTACAAGGAACAAAATAAAAGTTTACACTAACCTTACACCCAAAAATAAACTTTTGGTGGAGATCTTGATTCTGGGCAGTGTAGTCACATGACCCATGCTCAACTTCCAGGTCGTGGACTACTAAAGGAGCACCTGAAGCAAACCAGTGAGAGCTTGAGTGGGTTGAGCGCACAGTCATAGAGCCAGAGACACATGCATTTGGTGTGTGTCTTGTGTGTCCAGTGTGGACAAGGGCAGAAAGCTAACCCCCAAAACACAATAAATCAAGGTAAACTAAACAATATATAAATCTAACCATAGTACCTGACAGATATATATCATGGAGGAAAAACAATCCATTGGATGATCTGTTACCAATTGTGTGTAACAATGGAACTATATTTAAATGTGGGAGCTACTTTATATATACTACAAATGCTGAAGAACAACAGGCAGATGTTTACATCTGCACAAAATGTATTATGATAGGACAACTACTAAATGAAAATATGTGTTTACATGAGAAAAATAAAGCACATATCCTACACGAAACTAATGCAAAACCTAAGGAGAAAAGAAAATGGGCTAATGCTGATAGCAATATTTCTGACAATGATTCAAGTATGGAGGAGGAAGTAGCTGATAGTGCTATGAAGGGAACATTGAATGACTGGACTTCAGTAACTATAAACATAGAAACATAGAATTTGACGGCAGATAAGGACTGCTTAGCCCACCTAGTCTGCCCATTTTTCTACCTAACAGATAAGCTGCAGATCCTAGTTAACCAACAGCTTACTTCCTCCTACACCCCACTAGGATTTCCTTAAGTCTGACCCATGCATTCTTGAATTCCCCCACTGTTCTTGACTCCACGACCTCCTCAGGGAGGCTGTTCCATGCATCCACAACCCTCTCCATGACAAAATACTTCCTCACATTACCTCTGAGCCATCCCCCCTCTATCTTCAAATTGTGCCCCCTTGTTCTTGCACATCTCTTTTTCTGAAAGATGCTACCCTCTTGGACTTTGTTGATTCCCTTGAGGTACTTGAAAGTTTCTATCATGTCCCTCTCTCCCTTCTTTCCTCAAGGGTATACATATTAAGCTCCTTTAGTCTTTCTTCATATGTCTTCTGGTGCAGACCCTGCACCATTTTGGTTGCCCTCCTCTGGACAGCCTCCACTCTGTCTATGTCTTTGCGGATATAGGGTCTCCAGAAATGCACACAGTACTCCAGATGGGGTCTCAGCAACTGTCTGAACAGAGGGATAACAACTTCTTGTTTTCTACTAGTGATGCCTCTCCGTATACATCCCACTATCCCCACAGCCTTCCTTACTGCCTTCTCACATTGCTTGCCTACCTTTAGGTCATCTGATATAATAACCCCCAGGTCCCTTTCCATTTTTACTGTTGTCAGTATCTCACCTCCCATTGTATACTCTTCTCCTGGTTTTTTGTTTCCCAGGTGCATTACCTTGCACCTCTTTGCATTGAATCTAAGCTGCCATACGTTTGACATTCCTCCAACCTTGCCAAGTCCCTTCTCATCCTTTCCACCCCCCCTTTTGTATCAACCCTGTTGTAGATTATTGTGTCATCTGCAAAGAGGCATACTTTTCCTTCCAGTCCTTTTGCAGTGTCACTTACAAAAACATTAAAAAGGACTGGACCCAATACTGAACCCTGTGGTACCCCACTAGTAACGTCCCTTTCTTCAGACTCCATTTACTTTTACCCTCTGTGCCCTGTTGTCCAGCCAATGTTTTACCCAGGCTACCACCATGGGACCCACTCCCAGGCTGGATAATTTGTTTATTAATCTTTTGTGTGGGACTGTGTCAAATGCCTTGCTAAAGTCTAGGTAGGCCATGTCCACAGCCCTTCCCTGGTCTACTTCTTTGGTCACCCAGTCAAAGAAATCTATTAGATTCATCTGACATCACCTTCCCACTGTGAATCCATGCTGCCTTGGGTCCTGTGCCCTGCTGACCTCTAAGTACTCAACAATTCTTTCTTTCAGAAGTGATTCCATCATTTTCCCTATCACTGAGGTCAAGCTAACAGGTCTGTAGTTTCCTGTGTCTGCCTTGCTCCCACTTTTGTGAAGGGGAATCACATTTGCCCTCCTCCAGTCCTTAAGTACTACACCATCGTCTCATGATTTGTTAAAAAGGGTAGTCAGTGGTTTCACTAGCTCTCCCCTTAGTTCTTTTGTTAAAAATGGTAGTCGGTAGTGTCACTAGCTCTCCCCTTAGTTCTTTTAAGTTAAAAGTGAACTTTGGGACTCTGTCCATTTTGCCATTGCCCCCCCCACCCTCATTTTCACTGAGAATTGTATAGTGTACTTACCCATTGAACCACAGACATAGCCTTTTAATTCAATGGCTCAAGCAACCAGGATAATGTTATGCTCATGCAACAGTATTACAATGTTTGTGGCTGTTCACACTCTCTATTCCATTAGGAATTATCATCCTGTAGCAGTACAGAAGGCAAGGAACCCTGTAAGAGGGTTCCACCCCTAGAGGTGCTGCAGGAAGGGTTCCTTGGCTAAAGGTACTTTAGGAAGGAACCCTGGCCACCCCATGGGTGCAGAGACAGGGCGTCCATCTGCAACGCTGATGACCTGGGTTCAGAAATGGACTAGGTATGTCCGAAGTCTGGCCAGGGAGAGAATTATTAAGCATCCTAGAGACTGCTCTCCTTCTCCACGAGGAAGGGGGGGAGGGTGTTTGGCACACCACGGACCTCTGGCAGAGGCTGGGGGGATCCACTGTGCTGGTGTCATCAACTGAGGGGGCCGGTGGATGTGGGACATCATTGCACATCCCTGCCCCCAGTTACTGCTGCAAGTCACAAAATTATGACCCCTGAGCTTGATGCCCTGTTCTGCCACCATCCCTACTGCCAACAGTGTCCACCGGAAGGGGGTCATGCTCCTGTGGCCCCACCCTGAGGGGTAAGCCAGGGCATGCTATGAAGGACCATGGGGAGAGGGTGTCTGCCTGGCAGCCCCACCCAGGGGCGTAAGCCTGGGCATGGGGGGCAGTGCATGGGCAGGACTGAGCTCCCTTCTGTGAGGGGGCTGGACCCCCCCCAAAAAAGGAAGGAATCCCAAAAGAGTTGTAGTAGTGATCGATGACTAGGTGATAGAGAAGCAAACTGACAGCAGCAGGCAGGTTAATTAAATGAAATGAGGCTCAAAAGTAAGCAGGATAGCTCCAAGACAAGTTTGTATTGATAAAAGCAAGGACTTTCTAAGGAGAGAGGGAACATCCAATAGGGCCACCATCTGTCTCCATCCAACAGTGGAACCTACCTAAGTAAGCCAAGAGTAGCACTAAAATTAACTAAGTATTGTGATCTGCAGCATGGAGCACACATAAAAAGGAACCCTTTGAGGAGGAAATCTCTGGGGATCCAAGGCTGGGATTGCCTTCTTCAAGGCTTGGGCTATTATTAATTAGTGATGACAGAAAGAAATGTGGCACACACAGCCCCCAATTAGGTGATCGGGCCAGACTTCATACAGCAGAGAGAAAAGCACGCCACCCCCAATCAGTGATCAGGCCAGACCACATAAGGCTATGTGGCACATGCTGCCCCCAGTCAGACGAGCTGGCCAGACCACATACAGCATAGAGAAAGTGGCACAGGCAAGTCCCAGTCAGCAATTGGGCCAGACTACTTATGGCAATGTGGTACAAGTGGCCCTCAATCAGGCAATCAGGCCAGACCACTTACAGCAGAGAGGAATGTGGCACATGTGACCCCGAATCAGGTGATTGGTTCAGACCCCATGCAGTAGAGAGGAGTGTGGCACACATGGTCCCCAATCAAGCAGTCAGGTCAGACAACATACAGCAGAGAGAAAAGTAGTGCACACAGCCCCCAACTGGCAATCAGGCCATGTCACATATGGTCCTGTAGTCAGTGCAAGGCTAGGCAACCAGCCCATCAGTAAGTGCCAATTAAAGGTGACAGAAATACCCAGAGTATTTTCGGCAGTGAAGGCAGTATACAAACATGAGGTAATTGAACTACACAGGGCCATGACTCTCCACTATAAATCCCCCAGTCCTCCGCCATGGGAAAAACGAAGAAGCCATGATAAAGCACCATTACCCACATGATGAGCTAACCTACAGAGTATAAGGAAGCAGTGTACAAATAGCGAATAGCGTCCAGCAGTAGCTGAGCTTAACAAGCAGAGGACCTTGTAGGCATGGGCAGTAATGCACAGAAACAAGATATTGCTTAGAACAAATGCATTTAAGCAGGTCTGAATCATATGGTGAAAGTAACAAAGAATTCCATTAGACTCTGGCTTGAGTCCCACTGAGTAAAATAAACATGTTTGAGCAGGTTAAAAACCCCAAAAAAGCTGTATGCAGCAATGCACTGAAACAAAAATAATAATTGCTTGCTACAACTGCATTTAAACAGGTTTGAATTACATGGAGAAAGCAATATAGAAGTGCAGTATATTCGGGTTTGATTCCCACTGAGTGCATGTAAACATGCTGATCAGATTTAAATCCTCAAAAGGGCAGGAAAAAACTGAGGGTGGATGGAGTGGACAGTGAAGCAAAGAAATGCAATGCTGAGGTAAATAAGCAGGAAAGAACCAAGGGAAAAAAGGCAGTTGGCAGAATCGGTAAGGAGACAACACTGAGAACAAAGAGCAAGCTGCAACAGGGAAGGGCAGCAGTTGGGAGCAAGGAGCCCAGGCCATATGCCATGAATCAACAGAAGCAACTGCTAAAACAAACAACGCGCACTATGCATGAACGATCTGTGGGGTGTGCATACACGTGTACACGGAGAAACATCGTCCTGATGTGCACGCCCCCATCAGGGCACATGAATGACAGGCACATAGAGGGTCACATAGTACACACATGCAGAGGTCCATGGATGATACATGCCACATGCCTGTGGGGGCATTGCCATGTAATGAGGCATGCAGAGGGCATCTGCACGCATGCACAAAAGAACATGCAACACGCAGGCATGTGGGCACCACAGTGTACAGTTATGCCTGAGTGAGGACTGCCATTACCCCACGCACACCAGTGCCAGTTGCCTGGAATGGTCGGCGAAGGCCACAGACCGCAGTGCCAGTGACAGCAACACTGCAGCTGACAGGACCACACACCTGGAAGGGCAGCACAGGACATGGGGCGCACAGGCACAGCAACATGGAACTGGATGTGCATGGGGGGGTGACAGGGTGCAGTGCCCTAGCAGCAGGCGTGAACATACCCCTCAAGCATTGGTCACTGAAATGAGGGACATGGACACTATAAATGAGGGACAGTGAGGGACACAGATCCCCACAATGAGGGACACATCTGTAAACATGGAGATACAAGTTCAGAACACAGTGGAAACCATTAACTTGATATGGACAAGGTTAATGTGATAGGAAGCTTTGTACAATCTCAGATAGTCCTGCTATAAAGTCTGAATGTACAGCACAGCTTCTGTGAGCACAGCACCCATACCATGAGGGATGAATGAGGGGCATGGCAATATTGTGGGGTACAATGAGGGATGCTCCTCGTACTGAGGGACACAGGAGAGGTATGGGCATGAATGCAGCACATGCCACCCCAGTCTGGTGGGGGTGTGCCTGCTGTGCTGGACCATGCATGTGAGCGGTGGCCCAGCAGCACACATGCCACATGTCCACAGCACAGGCAGCCAGGTGCCTAGCTGGCCAACCCCTGGGAGCGTGGACATGCAGGTGCCATGTGCCAGCCAAGGCCCCAACAGCCCAGAGACAGGAATGACACAGAATATTAAATTGAAATGTTTATTACATCGAGAGGACCATCAGACAACTAAAGATGCATTTCTGGTGCCTGGACCATGTGAATGTCATACTGTCCCCCAACAAAGCATGTAGGGTGTTCACCATGCGTTCCATGCTACACAACATTGCCAAGCAGGGGGATGTGCCCATGCCAGTGGTACTGCCTGCTGACCCTAGGGATGAAGTGGATTATGGGTTGCCTCACTGGAAGCTGTGGATAGTGGGTGGTCATACAGCCTGGCAGGTGCTCGTTGATTGCATGGTTGGGTGCTAGCAGCTTCCCTGGAACACACATGACACTCCACAGTGCCCATATCATGGGCAAGACACCCGTACAGGCTGTGCGGTGCCTGCAGTCTGACAGCATGCTGCACCATGTGTAATGCATTCCGGTCCATTGCAGTGTGTGTCCTGTGGCTTGGGGGGTGCACAATGATGCTGCAATCTACTGAGTATACCCACGTTAGGGGTGGTGGGTGGGTGGTGTTGGGTGCCTGTTGGCATCCAATATGCCACATGCCACCCCGTGGCTTGCAGAGTGCTTCATAGGTGTCAGGTTTGTTGGCCGGTGTGTGCCACTGTTTCGGGGCCACAGTACCCTCTGACCAGCACTGGGCATCTACCCAGTGCTTTGTCCATCAGGCAGTACTTGTAGCTGCATGGATGTCCATGTCCCTAGGTACCTGCCTTGTGCCCATGCCCGTGCCGCACAACATAGCCAGTGGCCATCCTATGCTTGGGGGTGGGTCCCGCCTTCAAAGTGCTAGCACCCGGTCATGCTCTGACTGCATCTGTTTGCTTGGGTGTCCCCCTCACCCATGTTCCCATCACTCGTGCCATGTGGCCCTGTACCCACGTGGTCTATGGTGCATGTGTCTGATGCAACTCTGTGGGGGGGGTGGCCAGCTGTGTTGATGCTGCACCGGGGCCTGCGCAGGGACTGGCACAGGTGGTGACCACTTCATGCATGCATCAATGGTGTGCACGGGTGTGTGTGGCACAGATCCTGGGGATGTGGGTTGGGTCAGTAGGTGCTCCAGTATGTGTTTCTGTGTGACATCACATTGGTGGATGCCCCCACACATGTCCTGGGCTACATCAGTCAGGGCCATGATCACGGCCATGTTTTGATGCCATGCCTCAAGCCTGTCCCATTCCAGCTGCTGCAGCACATGGTATTGTGCTGTAATGTGGGTCTGGGCATGGGATGCCTGTCCACGCTGTGCAGGCCATTCTGAGGGCCCCTCATCCCCACTGTCATCATTGCATGTCAGGGTGTTATCCCTAGTGGTGGGCATTCCAGTGGCCACCACTTGTAGGCTGCTGGGTGCTGCTGGCTACGCACAGTGTGTCAGGCAGTGCCCTGCAGGGTGCTTGGTGGGGCAGCCTCCACCCATGCCATGGCCACTCTCCTGGTGGTGCATCACTCCCCGACACTGTGTCACCCTCCTGTGGTGCCATGGTGTTGGCACTGTCTTTGTCACTGTCCAGCTGGATCTCTGTGCCCATCTCTGTACCTGTTGATACACAATGCATGTGTGTTAGCATCATGCATCTGCAACCACCACCCCTCCTCCCCTCCCCTTCCCATACCACACCTGAGATGCATACATACCTGACAGCTCCAGCTGCTGGCTGCCAGTGCCCTGTGCCAGACATGTATTCACTGTGCTTCTGGGGTGCATGCTTCCCCCTGCATCCCTCTGTGATGCAGAGGCCATGTCTGTGGGTGCAAGGCAAAGCTCAATACCACCATGTGGCATCCCACACGTGTGTCCCTACCCCAATGGTGTCTCCTACATGGCTTGGTGTCCACCTCATCCACCTCTCTGTTGACCACAATGTTGGTCAGTGTCTTGGACATCATCTGCTTGAGGGGTGTCAGCTGGGTGTCTCCGCTTCCTGGACCACCACCGGTTCCCCGGCATGCCTGCATGCCCATAGCCACCTTCTTCTTCATGGCAGTGTGTAGATCATGCCACTTGTGCTTTATTGCAGTGAGGGTACTGACTTCTGGGCCAGCTGTGTTCACACTGGCCTGGATATCCAGCCACAGCCTGGCCTTTATCTCAGGGGTGGTGGTCAGTGACTGCGACCCGTACAACTGGCTGTAGTTCTACTGGATGTCATTGACCATTGCCACTGCTGGTGAAGTTGGGGGCTCTCGGGTGGGTACCGCCTCATGTGCACCAGCATCTGCCATGCCAGTCACCTCCCTCAGATGACCATTCCTCCTGTTCCTGTGGTGGAAGACTGCCCTCTGAGCCAACTTCCTCATCTGCCATTCTGTGGGCCACACTGTGTTGTGCCATATTCTTTTCCATGATGCGGCACAGGGTGTAGTGCATACCCTTATATGGTGAAGTCAAGGGGCGTTTCAGCATATCCAGGACAGTCCTCCATGGGGTGCGCATAGCGCTACGTGGTGCCTCTGGCCATGCCCCCAGTGTATGTGCAGTGTGCCCTGCCATTAGTGCATACTGCATGTCAGGGGTTGTCCTGCATGATGCATAGCTGAGCATCACAGTTACTATCAGATTTCACATGGTTTCTGCACCTTCGTGCATAGCGCCCAACAACTGCAGGAAAACTGAGAGTAGAATGTTAGGCAGAAAGCAGCAGGCTGAGTGGAGCATACAAAGAACAATGCAATGAATTGAGGGCTTATAAAATCCAGTGAGCAAATTGGGCCAAAGCAGACACAGGGCTGCATAAGGTAAGAAAACAACAATATGTAATGCAGCTCAAACAAACAATGTAGACACAGGGCACTAGAAAACTAAAAGCTCCAAAGAAACAGACAAAGCAAAGACAAGCACAGGAACAGGAAGGAAACAAGCACGAAAGGATACACTAGCAGCAGGAGGTAAGCAATACAAACCAAAAGCAGGAGAATACAAAACAGAAGTGTTACAAACAACAGACAGAGCTCAAAGCACACAAAAGGAAGGGGGGGGGGGGCAGCAGGCCCAGAGGAGAAGATAGACTGACAGAGCCTCCAGCTCGCAAAGAAAGATGCGCTTCAGAGGGAAGCTGACAGGAATTGCTTATATAGCTCAGCAAATGGGCGTGGCTGGTTGCTCACTCATTGAACCACAGGTGTAACCTTTTAATTCTTCTTTGTTTCTCAGTGTATTGTGGTTGCTATTGTCTGAACCAACTTGACTGTAATAACTTGCTATTATACTTATGCACATCATGAATTTCATTGTTGCTGTATGCCACTATTTCATATGCCGATGCAGCCAATGTTTGTAAATGTTTTTTTTTCTAAGTCTTGCATCTTCTGTAACACTGATTCTTCTATACTTTTACTGTCCTAACCAGGATCTCCTTGCAAATTAGCCTTTTCTGGTAAAACAAATAAATAAACTAGTCTGAAATGCAAATTTGTACAGTTGTCCCTCATTATAATGAATGACACAGGGGCCATTAGCTTTGTTTGTTATAGCGAGTATTCATTACAAATGAAAAATAAGACTAAACATAATAAATTTGCAATGACTTTAAGTACGATTTTTCAGTAAATACTGTATCAAAAGTTATTACAAGCAAACCTAATAAGCACATGACAGACTGAAGAAATCTCATGTGGTAATTTTAAAATATATTCACTTAACATACAGAGCTGTAGTATACATTATTAATTTATTTAAAATAGTAGTCCATTGTTTTCTGGGTTAGACCATTGTTAAGTACATCCTTATTACACAGCAATATGAGCTGTCTTAACTGTCGCAGCTGTAAGGAAGACACAAAGGACTGCTGCTCCAGATACCGCAACCCTGTCTCCAGTCCTGCTATTCCCTCGGCTGAGCTTACTTTGATTTCTGCAGTGCCTGTCGCCCCTTCAACAGAATCTTCACTGTCTGACAGAGTGCGGTGCCCAGATTTCACTTCAGCCACAATGACTTCGTCTGTTAGAACACCCGACACAGCCGCAGTGTCATCCTAAGCAAACCACTGCTGAAGTTGATTGTGGGCATCAGGACCAGTCCCTTCAATAAGCCCCAATCGTGCAGCAATGGTGACATCCTCTCTGTCAATTTCATCATGTTGAGTGGACACAACAGGGGTAGTAGTGGTACTGTCCTCGAATACTGGCCCGAGACCCTCGTGCCAGCAGTTGGTCACTTTTTCAGCTGTAATTGAGTCCCATGCAGTACCGGCAACATACATCATTTCCTTAATGTTGTATGCCTATAGAAATTTTATCAGGTCTGTCCCATTGTCTTGTGAAATAATCTCCCTTAACAGCTGCTGCCGGTAATGTTTTTTCAGATTTGCCATTACACCCATGTCCATCGGCTGGATGATTGATGTGGTGTTACTGGGCAGGTAAAGAACCGTTATTTTCCCATCTCTGCTCACCATTTCTTCGACTTTTGGATGTGCATGGCACTGGTCTAGTAGGAGAATAGCCTTAGTGTCCTTACCTTTCCATTGAAGGAATCTGCATATAGAAGGTATAAATTCCTGATGGAACCACTGTCTAAAAATATCCCAGATCATCTATGAGTTTGCACTGTAGTCATACAAAAAAGAGAGGGAATATTTGTTTATGTGATGGAAACATCTTGGGCTCGCAAAGCGATCGATACATAGTGGTTTTAACTTAAGGTTGCCAATTGCATTTGTACAAACAAGCACTGTCACCCGGTCCTTAAACATTTTGTATCCCTTTAAGGCATCTATCTCAGTTCATGCAGCGAGGGTTCTGTCAGGCATACACTTGTAGAACAACCCTGTTTCATCAGCGTTGTACAGCTGGCAAGGTTCATAATCTCCCTCTTCTAAAATGTCTATCAATTTTGGCATGAATTCAGCAGCAGCAGTATCATTTTCCGACCTCTGCTCACCTGCAGTTTTAAGTTGTCTGATGCCATTTCGACATTGGAATTGCCAGAGCCAGCCAGGAGAGGATTTGAAATTGCATTCATCACCCATAAGCTGTTTTGCCAAAGAATCCAGCCTTCTCTTTAACAATGGCACCAGAGATCGGGACACCAGCTGCACTCTGACTCTCAGACCATATTTTAATGGGTTGATCCACCTCAGCATTGCCAGCAAGCCTTAATTTTTTCACTGCAAACCCTCCTTCTCTAAGCAGTTGTCCACGAAAGCCCTCAGAGACTCCTCTTGTTTACAGAAGGTGCAAATGGTCGACTTGGCAAGTGAAAATTCGGAGGCGAGTTTTGCGAGTCTCTGTCTATTTTTTAACCTTTGTATGATGGCCAGTTTGGTACTGACATCCAGTGCCTTCCTTTTTTGTTTATTTCAGCCATGAAGTTAGGACCAATAACCCAAGAGCTGCAGTGTGAATGAGCTTGTATGCCCCAAAAAAGTGCATTCAATTGCTTAATAACTTAATTGCAATGATTGCAAAAGTCTGAAGCTAGTTACAGCTACTACAGTTACAACTACACTTGATAGCTAATTAATCAGGAATTAAAATTACAGCATGGAAAGCATATGCATGGGGTATGTCATTAACAAATTAAAACCATCCTAGATCGTTAGCTCATTGCTTGTTTATGAACTGACAGTTTGTCAATTTTTAAACGAGCAGACAAAATGAATGTATTGTAGCGGGAGCCATAAATTACATTCATTTTAAGCGGGATTCGTTATGATGAGATTCACTATAACGAGGGAAAACTGAATTTAGCATGTAATTAGCATGTGGTCAGTATGCTGCATGTGCAAATCACTAGGTTTGAAACCTGTAAGAATCTTTTAGAGTTTATATTCCACCCAAGACAGGTATGCTCATCTCTACAATAGACACAAACCTTTGGAGCTTTAACCCTTATGAGACTATTAATAATTATACTCATAATACATACTGAAATGGGCATTTCACATTAAAAAACAGTTCAAGTCATATGATGTGCTCAGTGGGATAAGTCACCTCTCTTGCATCTCTGGTACCCCTGGCACATAATTGCAGCAAAATCATCATATAAATTGGTAATTTTTTTATTTTAATGCAGGCAAAGTGTTTGTAATGTTCTCCTTCTTACTTTCTGCGAGATAGACCATGGTTCCACCAATGGATTCTCCACAGTAGATGGAGTGTTCTATTGAGTAGCCAGTACTACCCCGGACACCTACTCCCAAATGACAAAAGCAGGGAACCTCTCCCGCATCTCCAATGAATGAGACAGACGTGGAAGCACCTCTACTAAACTGGACCACTTCTTAGAGGAGTTAGCCATTATAAAGATGTTCATCTGGGTTTGGTGAGTGACTTCAGGGCATTTAAACCAGCACTTGATGCCCTGACAATGAGAATCATCAATGCAGAAGCACTCATAGGCTCCCTGGAAGACAGACAAACCTGGGAAAATGCCAAACTGACAGCACTAAGAAGGAAAGTCGAGAATAAGATAGAGGAACAGGAAGGAAGAAGTTAAAGGAATAACCTGGCAATTGTGGGGGTAGCAGAAAGAGCTGAAGGTAATAACAAGCTTGCCTTCATACAAAAATTCTTATGAGAAGTAGTCAACCCACCCCCCCCCAGACAGGCACCACATGTTACTGAGAGGGCTCGCTTCTCACTCTGACCCCAACCAACACCCTCCTGGAAGGCAAGAGCCATTTACCTGCATTGCCTCAATTTTCTAGACAAAACCCATATACAGGAACAGGCTCAAAAACAAGGTAATCAATTCTGGAACAGACATCATGTCCATATCTGTAGTGAGGGTACACCACTGGTGCGGGATGGCTTGCAAGCCAGTTAAGAAGGCTCTCCACATGGCTAACATTAAATTCAGAATGATGTACCCTGCACGGCTACTTGTGACCTCAACCCAAGAGACTAAAGAGTTTGCCAATGCAGACATAGCTCAGATGAAACTGTTGTATTATATGCCAGGCATCTCCTTTGAGGCAGGCTATTTTAGGTGCCCAACAGGTACCCCTCCCTGACTTTACTACTAAGTCCACTCCCAATGGATAAGGATCAGCTGTTACTGACCTCTTTCTCTCCAGGTAATACTGTTCAAACTAAGGGGAATTTTGACATTCCTGTATTTTATGTGTGACTGCTCTGACAAAGTTAGTTCTTGGTGTGTGTGTGAGGAGAAATATCAGGAGCAGGGATAGGAGTGTGGTGCTACCTATGTATACATCATTGATGAGGCCGAGTCTGGAGTATTGTGTGCAGCTTTGGTCCCGCTGCAATAAAACTGAGATTAAGACACTAGAGATGGTGCAGCACAGAGGAACCAAAATGATTAATACAGTGAACCATCTGAGTTATGAGGAAAGACTAAATGAACTGGGGTTGTACTCTCTGGAGTACCAAAGATTAAGGGGATGCCTATGTCTTGTTTATAAAGCTTTCACTGAATGATTTATGGGACTGTTTGGATTTAAGGATGAGCGATAAGAGGCATAATACAAGAGCACACACCTTGCAGTTGCCAAGAGAAACTGGTCATAACAAGAAGAGGGCATCATGGTTTAGTCAAAGAGTGGTCTGCCTCAGGAACTTAAACACCAAGTGAGGTGGTGGGTAGTGAGAGTAAGGAGATCTTTAAAAGAAGGCTAGGTCACTACTGCAATAGGAAGAAGGTCAAGGGTTACTTTTTTAATGTGTGAGCTGATATGGGCAATGCCTACTTGGCTCGAGTAAACCTATGAAACCTATGTGCTTTACTACGGGTAATGTTGGCTTTTATGCTAACTACCTGCTCCAAGGGTTTACTCTGATAATTACTGCCCCATAACTCCTACTAGACATGGGTTAAAAATTGTCACCAGAGCTGGTTCCGTGTTTTACAGCCCTTTCTTCGCCTCCACTGGGATTCCTGCCACTGGCTCCATGAAATGACAGCACAGCTGCAAACACCTTCAAGATATGTTAATGTAACAGTCATGTAATGCCTGCTATACCCCAAAATAAAAAAAGTACTTAGATTTGGGTACCTTTAGATACAAATCATTGGGACATGGGTTCAAGCCCTGGGGTAGGAGGGTGCTGCCAGAGAGAGAGAGACAGCAAGAGAGCGAGAGGGTGGTCCCTGTGAAGAAAAGAGTAATTAAATAAATAAATAGTTCAGCTGTGAGCATATTAGTACTGTTACAAGCATGTAGTAGCTAAAGGGGGGAAGAACAGGTCTACCTTGCCATTGGATTATGTAGAAAAACACATTTTCTACACAGTCAGTGAAACAACTGTCATATTTTTATAAATAACAAGACAAGAATTCAAGAAAAAATGAAATGTTTCTAATTGGTGGCCAGTGGGCTAGTAAATGTATGCCCTGGCTACTGCAAAAAAAAAAACAAAAAAAAAACACTGGTGGTCCACTGGTTAATTGGGCCAGCCTGGGTCTCCCTGTCAAATATTTATTTCTTTTCATTAAATTTGTGCTGGAATTGAAGAAACAGATGCAGTCTGCTGTTTAAAATTAAATGCTGAGTGGCAGCTGAGGCAGCCAAGGGTGACAGTGAAGTGAGAGAGAAATGGGGAGAGTGAGAAGCCAATCATCAGTTCCATGGCAGAGTGCAGGTGCGCATGAAGGGGAATTTCCCTGCTGTAGCCTCTATCCAGCTGCACAAAACTGTGACTCTGGTCATTAAGCAGGCTCCGGCCTGCGGCAGTACTCCTGTATGAGTGTGCCAGAGGGAGACGCAAGGCAGGTGGTCCTGTTGCAGGCAGGTCAACCAGATATTTCTTTTACTAGCTGAGTAGGCGACAAGCACCAGGATGAATTTTAGAGACTGGATTACATGTTGATAAATAAATAAATAGCGGATGCAGTCCTGAAAGTGAGCTCCGAGGAGCTCCTGGAAGTCAAAACAAACACAATAGCCATTTTAGAGCTGCGGTAAAGCTTCTCAGTAAAAAGGGGACCCATGGCATTCACATGAGGACCAATAGATGAAAATATTTTTTTTTTTTTAAAAAAAAAGCCACAAGGGGCTAAAGTGGAATTCTGGGGGCCACATAAATGTAAAATGGTGCCACAGAAGTGTCTAATTTTAAAAATGGAGCCATTTTAAAGGCTCAGTGTGCTGGGAAAGCATGTGGTAGTTAGGGAGGCAGCAAAGAGAAACAGTTTATAGTATTTCTAAATCATGTTGCCAAGTCAATTTTCATTTATTTTGCCTCAAACTTGACAGGACTATAGATTAAAATGTTCTTTAACACAAAAAAAATGTTTGGGTGATTGAAGTGCAAAACAAAGGAGCCACTAACCTCGAAAGGAAGAGTGGGTCCTGGGAGCATAATCCTTGCAATTCAGACATAGAGAAGGTGGAGCTAAGCATGGGAAAATTAATATTTAGATTTTCAACTGTAAACTACAGATGGCAGCTTATTGAAAGGAGAAATTGCTATTTGGGATGACATTTAACATAAAAGTCACTCAGAAAGTGCTGTTTGAATAATTTATTGGGAGAAAAGTTTAACCCTCAGCGACTTGGGGTTCCTATAGAGGAATTTTTATTAAAAATATTATGGGACAAGCTTACAATGTGGACTTTCTAGTGAGGAAGGCGTGAAAGTGCTTAAATCTTGAAAAATAATTTTTATGTCACAAAGTAACTTGGAATTAAATGAAAATCCAGGCTGACAGGAAAAACAGCCTCGGAATCTTCAGGAAAAGCAGTTAGATTTCAAAAAAGCTTTTGATTCTATTGTGGCTTATGCAGCTGCAGAAAGAGATTTGATTGGTCCTGAGCCTCTGAACTGGTCAGTCTCCACTCAGGGACTAGGGATTAGCATATGCAAATGATTTGGGGGGATATAAGAAGCTGCACAGCCAGTGTAAGAGTTTGAGCAGGGAGAGTGACCACTAAGGAGGAACCCATGTGAAGAGGGTGTCCAGTCTGAACAGTCCTGCTGTTTCTGATGGAACCTGAGGGACAGCTCTCAATTAAGTAAAGTGTAGGTGAACAGGGGATCACCTGTATCCCACTGTAGTGTCAGTCAGGGTAGTGAGTTAGACCAGACAAAGTATAGTTAGCTTGCTGTTGTCAATGAATTTGACTTTAGAAGCTGTCAAGTTTTCTTCATAGGAAAAAAGATGCTACAAGATGCTACAAGAAGAAATCATTGTTTCTCCAGTTGTTTCCCCATTTCCACAACTGCTTGCTCCAGAGGGCTCTCAGGAATCTTCTTCAGCAGTCAAAAGCAATGTGGTATAGTAAACAAAACTTTCTCCAACCTTGGGAATTTGTTTAAAAGGAAAAATACACTGAGCTGAACTTATTTTGCCTCAAATCCTTCTTCACAAAATAGACTACTGTATAATTAAATAACTGAATTTTAAAAGACTGAGGGGGAAGTGTGCACTTGAATGTTTATGTGCAAATGCTGTGAATTGTTTGTTACATGCTAATGTTTTAAAACTGCTTGCTATGTGCTTTTGATTATCTACTAAAGTCAAATGCAAAAACCTGAACTGTTAAAGTCTTAGGGCCAGATATTCAAAGCTTTGAGCAGTGCGCAAACCGTTTACACGGGATTAGCATGGTATTAGCTCAGGTCTGCCATATTCAAAAGGCCATGCAGCACGTGAAAACCGCATTAGCACTGGGCAAACCATAATCATATGCAAGGGGCAAAGTGAACATGAATACAGGCACTATGAGATATTCAGTGACTAGCGCCACGCTAAGGTGTTAGCGCAACATAGCGTGACCCTTAGCGTGGTACAAATTACTGCCCAGGAAAAGCTGGTCTTAACCCTGGGAAAACAGCTTTGCACAACATTGATGCTTTGTGTGGTGTTAGTATGGGATTAGCGCGGCATGCGCGACTCTAACATATGATCATGACACTTAAAAAATGCCAGACTTGGAGAACACATGCTGCTCACTGATGGCACCACCATGATGACAACAGCTTCCACCAGTCCCAGCCAAGCACAGACAGTAAGGGGTGATCCGACCCACAGAGGACAGCATGGTAGTGTGGCCATACAGCACACACCTGCAGACCATATGTCTGTGGTGATCAACAGATGCTAGCACACACATGCAGCACTGTGGGCATGGTGGCAATTGAGGGAGGGGTGGGGAGGGTGTATGGGTGGCCAGACCTCACCACAGCCCAGGTGTGGCCACAAGGCTGGGACACATCACACAGTGCACATGGGCCAGTAGTGGGAATACCCCACCACCTGTGTACCTGTTGGATCTTACATGCCCCCCTATCACATACCGCATAACTGTACAGATGCCACAGTACATACATCCAGACATGTACATGTCACTGTGCACATCCCATGCCACAGGTGCAGCATCTGTGCAGCACACAACAGTGAAACAGTACTGTCCACTGTCAGTAATCACCTGCAAGCTGGGCCTGCCACTGTGTACAGTGCAGTGGTCATCACTGCCCTACATACCATAGGAATTGCTACATCCCTCACACTACCGGCCCCCTTGCCACTGTAGTGTCTGCTGTGCACTGTAGCATGGCCTCCATTGTGACAGTTGCATGTAGCACCTCCACCGCCTGTGCCTATGCTGTGTTTTCCCCTTGGGCACACAATGCTATGCTGTACTGCATACACGTAGCCTGCAGCAACCATCATGCATTGTCAGACTGACCTACAGGTAGAGCTGCGGCCAGACCTGGCCAGCCTCTGTACTTCCAGACTGACCTACAGGTGGAGCTGTGGGACCCTGCAGTAATGCTGGGCAAACTGCATGCAAATCAGGGAATAATTTATTTATTTATGAGCTTTTGGTTACCAGGTAAGTGTGTTAGGCAAAAGATGGGCCTATTTTCAAGCATGACCCGAGAGTGTTCAACAATGCAGTAGTCAAAATACAGAGGACAAGTCAGGCATTAGCATAGAAACACAGGACCACCACGGAGGGCGGACTAACAAAGGTACAGAGTAAAAACACCCATGTGTGGGTGGGTAACAACAAAATATCCAGGAGATTACATAGAGGTAAGTATGAGTACATAACAATGTTAGACTTAGGACAATGGGATGCTAATTTGGCTGTTTGCCCAGAGACTACCTAAGTAGGCTCATTTGCATGTCACTTTTGAATAAGGCATATTTTAGCGCCAGGCAAACAGCTTAGCTCCACGCTAAAGCAATGTGGCGCTAACGGTTCACGGAATATTATACAGTTCTGATTGCTGTTCTTACACATCTGCTGCTGCCTGCAGCTGTACAGGGTCCACGCACTTGCTGGCACACTCATTGGCCACATAGTTCATCTCTACCTGCCCTCACGTCACTGTGCACTGTGTTGTTGTGATTTACACTTCCTGGTTGCTATATTCAGTGCTGTCTTATTCCAGGACTACGTTTGCCCTGCACTCCCAGCCCAGTTTGCACGGCTTCATTATCATGCTATATTCAGAAGCTGTTTGCCCAGGGCTATTCCTTTTGAATATAGCTTGCTTTGTGCTCCGAGCTACATTTGCCCGCCAGACAGTGTTAACTTAGCCCAGGGGCAAAGTTTTGAATATCTGGCCCTTAGAGTTTTATTTAAAGGTAAAACTGCTGTGTGGGATACCAGGGAGGGTATCCATGGTAAAGGGGTCAGTGGGCTGACTGAGGTGTGACAAGGTCTTGTAGCCACTGCATGCACGGAAGGCAGTTCCTGTATGTGCAGCATCTGAGGCCTGAGGCAAAGCCTAATGCTGGGATTATAAAAGGCTGTTGGGCAAAGAGGTGAGAGGGCTGTCTCAGGTGGGACAAGGCCTAGAAGTTCCTGCATGCCCTTAAGGCTAATGTGATTAACAACTTCAGTGACTAAGGCCAGGGAAGGGCTTAATCCTGGGACCGTTTGTGTTATCTAGAGGGCTGGTGGGTGATGATTGTCTGCAGTCTCCGGGAATTTGGTGAGGTGGATTACCCTGCAAAAGAAGCAAAAGAAAGTTTTATTTTGTATTGCAATTTGCATATATTGTTCACTTCTGATATTTTTAACTGCAAAAGTGTGCATGTTGATTGCCATTCGTGGCTGCAAAATGCTTTACAATTATTTCAGTAAAGCTTACCTTAATTTTTCATCAATTCAAGTGTCAGTGTCCTTACTTGCAGTCCCATTGTCTCACATTCCTAAAGATCTCCAGGTCAGTCCGGTGCAGCACCTCCTTCTCTCTTGGTAACCCCCAGCCACACTAGTTTGGGACGTAAGGTTCAGGTATTCTGGTTGTACCTAGCTAGAGGGGTGTGGGCAAGGGAAGAGGCAAAGAATCCTACACTGTAGTGCTGTTACCACCAGGAGTGGCAGTTGTGTTCTTATGCACACTACCTTTGGTGGAGCACATAGTGACACCACACAGTTGGCATGTGTTGTAGCATACTGTCAGTGTGTGCCCTACAATCAAATGATTGTTGCTAAGTGTGTTGTAAGTGTTACACCATCCAGAATACAGGTTGTCCAGCAGCTGGAGGGCCAACCCCCTCCCTAACAATGTTATGGCTACCATCTAACTAGGAGAGGAGTTGTTCCCTAAAGTGTCTATGTAAGGACACCTGAAAACCTCTGCAGAGGTCTCTAATACAGCAGCACCCTAGAGCAGCAACCGATTGCTCTCTATACTCTGGAATTGCTGCTGGAAACAGATACGGGTCATAAACAGCCCTAGCTGAAAAAGAGCACCATTGGGAGCCAGCTTAACCATGGAACTGCCTTCTCCACTTGATGGTACCATTCACGGCATGCACTGAGGTGCTGTTTACTCCTCTGAGCTGACATTTTAATATATCGCAGCATTGGAGCTGGTCGGGGTTGGGGTGGGAGTGATCAGACACCTGCAGTGTCATGGTAGGCACTCACACTGATTTTTTTTTTTTTTTTCACTTGCCCGACTCCCACGGCTTCAGAGGAGGCCTCGTACCTCCTTCTACTGCGTCTGTCAGGGCAATCCCCCAAGGCATCCCATCCCATTTCATTGTGCATGTAGGGCTAGGGTTTTTTGCATTTTTCCCCTATTTTATCTCCCATCCTCCTTGGACACAGGCACAAAGGATGTTTGTCCAGGCTGATGATGAGCTGAGGCACACCGACTGTCAAGCGCCTAACAGCATCCCCCCCTTCCCCAACTCCACGGAGCAGAACCACTGGTGCCTCAAAAGCCCATGCTTCCACCGGCTTCAGGGGTGTCGGGTGCTTGAAGCACCCCTGGTGTCCCACCCCAGAAGGAGGAGAGTATCCATAGGGATGCTCAGTCCTCCTTCGCCCCACTGACCCCTGACCACCTGAGTCTGTTCCCAAACCCAAGTTGCCGGTGTAGAGCCAGGTGTGACATCCAGCACCTCAACCCTCAGCGCCACTGGGCCGGCTACTCACACTGATTTTTGACGTCTACCAACCAGGATCTGACCCCGCATATGCTGCGTTCACCACTGGAATTGCCATCAGGTAAAAATGCCCAGCTGACACACTGAACAATGGCAGCTACTGGTTTGACATAAAGACTAAGATCTATGACCCTCCTCACCACAGACTTTGTGCTTCCTCCTTAAATGATAGCACTGTGGGGGCAGGGGGAATAAACTGTTTAATCTTATACTCTTCATACTGCTTTGCACATCTCCAGTAATGCTGTTTTAGAATTTGGATTAAGTTTTCCTGTTTTAAGTAATTGTAACCTATTAGAGATAGTCAGGGGAAGGGATGAGAGAAGTAAACAGATGCCTACACTGCCCAGCTGGGAACTCACAATGATTTGCATCATCCTCCAACTGGGAACTATCCCTATATAAGCTACATCCACCACTGGAAGGACCATCAGGTAAGAGTGTCCATCCATCACAATGATCCGTGGCAACTACTGGCACAACATAAAGACTAGGAGCTGTGGCCCTTTTCGCCATAGCTTATATGTTTCCTCATTAAATTACTGAACCCAGGGAAGAAGGGGGGAAGATACATTGTACAATCATATATTCTTCCTGCTACAATGCACCTTCCCATTAATGCTGTTTCAAATTGTATTTTGTTTACCTGTTTAAGTAGTTTTAAACTAAATTGGTGCTGCTCTTGCAGTACCCTAGTGCAGCATAGCACCAACCCAGCACTGTAGGACACAATAATTGCCTCTCACCTCTCGATTGCAGCCATCAGCTTCATGAGCAATCCTCGGAAAGGGTGTGATTTAAATGTGATTTAAAGTGAACAACACAACTTTTCTAAGCTATATCATTTTCTTCACAGCTGATTTTCCACCACTTGATTTTCATAGGGGTGGCAGAGCTGAGGGAATTAACTCGATCTGGCCCTACACAGGCAGGATCTCTGGGTTAGCACAATCTCAGCACCTGTGGCCAACTGCTTCAAGTAGACCTTCTGTCCGGTAATGGCAAAACTTTTCCTGTACTTTGTTCATTAGCATGTTATTTTATTTTTTACAGTATCTTGTAGTTACAATGGTTACTAATATATATTTACTATGCTTGCTGCTTTCTAATGCCTTTTATGTTTCTCATGTTTGTACCAGCTTGGGTCAAAATGAATTGGCATCACCATTTCACAGTCAAGGAAGCTCTTCTACCGAATACCTTACTGTGGTGTTTATTTACAGTTTTTAAGTACAGAGACACTCACTGTAATATAGGAGGTTGCACCAGCAATATATCCATTATTGTCTGGGGTCTCGAACATGGTTATGGTTATGGCTAGCAATATTTATAACCTCACTATTTGGAATGTAAAGGGAGGACAGACTGCACAGAAAAGATACTAGGTCCTACGCCACCTCAAATCTATGGGTTCTACATTTGCCTTACTGCAAGAAACCAACACATTATCCACTGATGCAAACTTATGGAAAAGGGACTGCATGGGTCAGGTATTTGTCTCTGGCACCAACAATAAGAAAGCGAGAACAACAATATTAATCAATCAAAGTATCTCTTTCTCCACACAGACAATAATTCAGGATGACAAAGGTAGATTCGTCATCATTAAGGGCACACTGGACCAAACTAACATCATATTAGTGTCCACTTATGGGCCCAACACAGAAGATCTACGCTTCTTCACAAGTATTCTGGCACACCCAGTGTCTCTTGGCAGCTTGCCCACCATCTTGGAGTGGGGGGTGGTGATTAGAATATTATATCTGACACAATGATGGATAGATCTGGTAACAGAAGGTCAGGGTTATCTCCCAATCAGAGGGCTGCTAAAGAAGTACAATATTACCTAGAGTTTACTGAAATCTGGAGAACCCATCACCCAGACACCAAAGACTATATATTCTGGTCTGCGGTTCATAATTCCTTCTCAAGGCTAGATTGTTTTCTATCACTCAAGACTTTCTAGGGACTACTGAAAACTGTGACATGATGGCCAGAGTGATTTCACACCATTCACCAGTACTACTCTCCTCACATTGCTGGGACAGTCACAAAAAGACAGACTCTGGAGAGTCAATAACTCTCTTCTTAAAGACATAAAAACATTGGAGATTATTAAACAGAAAGAGGAACAATGTTTAACTAAAAACAATAATTTGGTTCCCAACTGAGGGCATTTACAGGGGGCATTCAAATGTACACTCTGAGGGGAACTAATCCGATTAGCAGCCACTAAAAAACACAAAAGGAATGAGGAAAACACCCAACTCCTAATGAAAATAAAACAGAGACTCATCTCTATTCTGTTCCCCCAAGATGAATGGATTCAACTGAATGTTGCTAGGGCCAGGTATGCAGAACTCATTCAGGAACAGGCTGAATTAACAATATTAACAATCTTTAGGTCCAGGATTAAAAGTGTGGATCAGGAAGAGGAGGTCAGTAGGCTCCTGATCATTGCATTAAGACAACAAGAAATGAAAGGAACTATCCACACTATCAGTCCTATGGCCCCAGACCCACCTCTCTCCAACTTCTGGGACATAGGCTCCACTTTCAAAGCATTTTATGAATATCTATACAAAATCAGCCCACTGGTTATAACCAAAGCAATCTGGAGCTTTCTAGCCAAGGCACAACTTCTCAAACTAACTCCATCCCAAACAGAGGGACTCAACCCGAATATTACAATAGCTGAGGTCAGACATGCCATCAGTAGGCTACCTCTAGATAAAGCTCTGGGATCAGACAGATTTTCCACTAATGTATACAAAGCTCTAAATTACATAGTATCCCCTCCTCTGCCACACACACTTTCCTTGCTCTTTAACTTCTTCAAGGAGAACTCAAATCATGATCACTCAATACAAGAAGCACTAATCATACACTGCCAAAGCCAGATAAGGATCCCATGCAAATGGGTGGTTACAGGTCCATCTCACTGCTAAATATATTTGTTAAAATACTTGTGAAAGTCTTAGCAAACCGCATCAACAGAATCTGGCATTCCCTTATAGGTTCAGAACAGGCTTCATGCAGGGGTGCCCAGTGTCACAACACTTGATTAAACTCAGACACATACTTGCAACATTCAAGGACTCAGGAAGTGCAGGGATTCTCATGTCCCTGGATGTATGGAAAGCCTTAAACAGAGTGTCATGGTCATATCTTATGCCATCTTGGAGGATTTTGGCCTCCCTTCTGGATTTAGTGTCTGGATTAAGCTGTTATACTCCAAACCATCAGCTAGAATAATCTGTAATAAAACTCTAGCACCCCCTTTCCTTCTACAGAAGGGAACTCGGTAAAGTTGCCCACTATCCCCCTTTTTAGTCAACATCTACTTGGAACTTCTGACATGTCACTTTCTCTTACAGAACTCCATTAAAGGAATAGGAGGTAGGCCTCTGCAGTTATGAGATCTGCACCTACACAGATGACATTCTTTTGCATCTAGAGGACCTGGAGACCTATCCCTGAGGCCTTAAAATACTAGATCACTGGGGTTAGATCTTGTGATACAGACCCAACCTTGCTAAGACCAACTTGATGCCCCCTTAATCAACACACCACTAAATCCCAAGTAATGCAATAAGGAGGTACCTGTGTCCCAGATGGACTCAAATACCTAGGCATTTTGATCCATAAGACCAAGACTGCCATATTCTCAAAGAATCTGGACCCTCTTTATAATCAAACTAAACAAGATCTTACAAGATGGACTGCCTTTCCATTAACATTATGGACCGGTAGCAAGAAAATTAAAATGAAAGTCCTCCATCATAGGCTCTACCCCGATGGGAATGGTCAGAGCTTACATTTCTCTAAACTGGTTCAACAAGTTCAGATTCCTGTTATCTCAATTCTTATGAGACAATAAATAATAGGAAATCATACCAATAACTTACTCTCCTTAAACAACAAGGAAGACTTCAAATCTCCAACTTTTGCCTGTGTTATCTATCCCTCCATGCCGGCCAGTTCCGTTGGTGGAGAACGGCATACCTTAGGGACACGGAGTCTTCATACTTTCCCCAATGGCAGAAAATGAAATGGAAACTGTGCCACTCAGACAAGATTTATATAACAGCCCTATTAAGTCTTCCTCTTAGGAAATTGCTTGCCCTGTTAAAACCTACCCCAATAGGCACCTCCCTGCTAGTGAGTAAGCAACTACACAGACTAATTGGCTCCATCCCAATCCTGGACCCTGCTGAACCTCGACTTTAAAATCGTAAGCCACCCCATTTCACCCTCTTTTTTAGGCCATGCACACATCATGAAGCTTAGCTCCCTGATCAACAAAGGAAACAGTTCAAAAGAAACAATGCCCACACCATGATTGCTGTTTTTCCATTCACCTAACTTCAACATATGCTAGCACACACACAAGGCTTCAGGCCCTGGGATATCTCCAAATTCCTCATATGGGATGAATTGCAGGCACTAGCAGCCCTGAGGCATTCAATATCCCTACTGTATAAAAAATTAATCTTTCTATCCACTTCAGGAGATAGAATCAAGTACCTCTACTGGGCCAAGGAATTCCCAGACATCTCGACTTTGAAAGTTATGGCCTCAATGTGGAAAAACATTTATAGGTATCTAGAATGTGATGGACTCAGACTAATGCAGTTCAAAATAACAAACAATATGATAAATACAGTACACCAATCATACTTCATAAGATAGGTCTCTTTAATTCGAACACTTGCACTAGATGTGGTCTCGGAGCAGGTTCCCTTTAACATACTTTGTGGGACTGCCCAAAAGCTCGCCCACTATGGAATAAAATCCAAAGATGTATGAAGCCACTATTAGGCTTCAATTCTGTGTTAACACCCCAAACCTGTTTGCTGGGTCTGGAAGGACTTACACCTCCTTTTGAAGGTGAGAACTATTTAAAATTATTGAATGGATGACTCCATCCCCACCTACCGAGAATGGCATAACACCATGTCAGAAGCCTTGCACATGGAGAAGATGATATGCTCGATGTGCAATATCCCACAGGCTGGCTGGCCCCGTGGTGTACTGGTCTGAGTTGCTGGTGCCTTGCCTCTTACCACACTGGCAACCCGGTGTTGGGATCGAGCTTGGGTTTCCAGGGTTTGGCTTGTGGAGAGAGGATTGAGTGTTTGACGGACAGCTTTCCTGTATCTTTCTGTATCAGAGAGGGGTGGGTTGTGGATCCCTGGCAGCATCCACACCATGTGAAGGCATGCTGTGCAACATCTAAGGCCACATAAGATATTCGAGGAGGTGACAGTGGATGTCTGAGGGAGGAATGTGGGAGTGTGCTCATACCGACACTGGATGCCATTGCACGTCCACACCTTGGGGGGGTAACCACGGAAACCAAGGAAACGCCCCTCTCACTGGGAGGAAGACATCATTCCCACCACCACACTCATGCTGGATTCTCCTCTCTGAGACTTGACCACCTCCCTCCTTCACCTCCACCCACCTTGGCACTGGATTGTGTGGTTGGAAGATCGCCATGGTGCAGAAGGCAACCCCGCCTCAGGGGGTAGACTAAGGGGTGGAGGAACATGATCTCCAGTAGAGGGGATCACAACAAGGCAGGATAAGGTGGGGTGACCAATGGGGACCCTGCGAGAGATGATGGGAGGGAGAGAAAGTTAAAATAAAAAATATCCCACAGGCTTATTTCAACAAGTGAAGAGTGCTGGAAGCATTGCTACCTACATCATAACTTTGGGTTGCCTCTCCCTTACTGGGTTCCTTCCTGCATAGATAGAACACACCACAAATAGACCCCACACCAGTTTTTCTGTGCATTCCCTGACTCCTGTACTCTCCAGCAGCCAAGCCATATCTAGTGATGCTTTGGTGATGCCACCACAGCTGTTCCCTTTTTTCAGTCCCCAGTTGGTTTCTAGTATTTTATATGCTTAGCTGTTTAGTTGTGTTGTTGTCATGTTGTATTTTCTGTAAAAAAATTGTCCAGTGAAGTACACCATTTAGAAAAATAAAACAGTTCTTTCTCATACCACCATATTTCATTTTTTTTAATTAGGATAAGTATTTTTGTATACTCACAATGTATACATCATTTTTATGTTTGCTTGTGCCCCTGCCCAAGAAACATTATGTGGCAGCACAGGAGAGAAGCGGGTTGTGGAGGTGCGGCAATGTGGTGGCTAATGCCAGCACTGCATTTGTGGGCTTGGCGGTGTGCACCCAATGCAGGCCCAGTGTCTTGATGACACTGGTTCTGCAGAAGTGCCACCAACTTGAAATAATTAGGCTGCTTCAATGAGGGGCTGTCTCATCATTGCAGCATCAGCAATTTTGCTGCAATGAGGGATCGACCCGTCATTGCAGGGCAGTACCTTGCCTGGTGTAACAGTACCAGGAACATGGCGGCTCTATGCAGCCACCTCAGAGCTGATGGGGTGCCCAATTCCCCTGTCAGCATGCCCCTGACTCCCTTCATTTGCTGACAGGGAGCCCAGTCCCTGTTGGCATAATGTCCCCAACCCCAAGTTTCTGTTGTGTGCCGAGGGGGTGTCCAATCTCCCTTGGCATCATGTACCCCCCCAGCAGTCTTTCTTTGCTGACGGTGGGCCTAATCCCCATTGGCTTCATTCACCCCCATTCCTATTTCTATTTGCCAATGGGGAGCCCCTCCTGTCAGCATAATGTTCCCACCCTTGATTTCTGCTGTGTGCTGAGGCGGTGCCAATCCCCTGGCGTCATGCTTCCCATGTTTCTGTGCAGATGGGGCCAAATCCTGTTGGTTCCTCCCCCTCCCCACAAATGCAGGTGGCACACTGGGAGCCCACCTCAATGTACAAAACACACCTGTGAAAGAAGAAAACCTACCCAAGTAGTCTTTTTTTTTTTACTTGTAAAACAAGAAAATGGTCCCTCGTGGTCTCTCCTGCCCCCTTCCCCAACCCATGCCCACTCTCTGCACACCCTAACTCCCTACACACACCCTCACCTCATACTTACCTCCAGAGCCCAATGTGATACTCTTCGATGGACCGGGAGCACGTCTGCACTCTTCAAAGCTGACCGCAAACTGAAGAAATGCCGGTAAGTTGTATAATGGCATAAATTGGGGGGTTTCAACTTTGGTGCATATCTCGGGCATTTTTAGGAATTTTTGCACCAAATTTTCAACATGGGGTTATTGGGACCCCTCCACATGAATTCAGTCACTGTCATGATGTTATTCGGTCCTGAAAGGTGATTTCGTGGTCACTGTGTGGAATCACCTTTCGGGACTGATTAACAAAGCAACAGTGCACTGTTCATGAGGTGGGCTCTCAAAAAGCCTGTGTTGCAAATTTGGTGAAAAAAATTCCCAAAATTACTGTTTTACGATCATCCATTGCACAGTTTCCATGCTCATGTGTAACTTAGTGAATCTGTAATATTTTCACTCCAGATTTTCAACATTGGCATTTTTCCACACCTCCTTATAAAGAGTACAGCTGTCATTTTACACATTCCGGCTGAAATGTATTTTCGCACTTCCGGCGCAGAATAGCACGGTCGCTGTAGGAACTCAGTTTTAGGACACATTAAGAAAATGATAGTCATACTGTTCATGAGCAGAGGTATTAAAATGCCTATGTTGAAAATTTGGTGATGAAAGTCCATACAATGACTGTGTTACAAGTATGCATTATGCAGTTTCCACGCATGCTTGTAACTTCGCACATTTGCAATATTTTCACACCAGATTTTCAACACTGGCATTTTTTCACACCTCCTTATGAACAGTACAGCTGTCATTTTTCACATCCTGGCCAAAATGTGTTCTGCACTTTCGGTGCCGAATAGCGCGGTTGCAGTGGGAAATCAGTGTTTGGGGCAGATTAACTACAAGCGAGTGAGAGAGGGAGAGTGAGCGAGCTCAGTGGAGCTCTGTAGGGACTTTAGAGTTGCCCACCCACCTGTCCAGGGTCCTGTGTGGTTCTATATTACAGCAGGGTTTCTGGGGTGGAGACAAAGCAATGATTGGATACTTTAACGATTACTGTAATAATACAGATTTAGTTGTTCTGTTTATTTCTCTAACTGAGCTAAGTACTGAGCTATACTGTTCAGATTGCTGTAATAATACATATTTATTTGTTTTGTTTATTTCTCTGACTGAGCTGAGTAATACTTGGAATGTAATATGATTTCTAACTGGGCTAAGTGAAACTATGAGGGCTGAGAACAAAAAGTATGGTAGCTGAGGGATGAAAAACAGACAAGAAGGCTTTAGGATTGAAACAGTAATACAGTATCTAATGGATGAAATCTGAGGCTGAATTAATCCGGTTGGCAAGGAGGCAGTAGGGGGACTAGTGTGGGGGGGAACAGGAATTTGAGTTAATTGGGCCCTAACAGTTGTAGTAGGGTACAGAAACCTGGAGTTAGAGCCCATAACATAAGAAGGGCAGCAAAATGGGGCAGGTGCAGCATGTCAATAGGCAGGCATCTTTGGAAGGGTGGTGGGGTGTACGGTGTGGGTCTGCCATAATCCTGGACTGGGCTTGGAGGATGGGGGGTGTATGCTCTATAGACAACTGACTAGTTTGAGGGAGGAACTGTGGAGGTTAGGGAGGAGTCTATGTGGCAGGGCAGATGAGTATGATAGGCATCTAATCTGGGGGGTGAGAATAGGGGATGGCAAGGAGGGATGGGGAAGAACAACTAGGGACTGAAACTGACCCCAGTATCAGAGACACTAGCAGAAAAGAGAGGAGTAGGGAAGGGGTGCCTGAGGTGAGGGAGGAAGAGACCACAAGGAGTACCATGGGAGAGAGAGCAGATGGCTGCCAGTAGGGAGGGACCAGGGGTGGGACCAGGGGGAGCACAGAGGGGAACAAGTAGGAGAGAGGATACTGATAGGAGGAAGAAATGTAGGAGGGGTATTGACTAGGAATAGATTCGAACCTCTGTTATGGGAGACAGAGGGGGAGCAGGAACATACTGAAGGGTGCAGGACAAGCAGGACATAAGAGGGATGGCAACGGGTTGGGAAGAGATAGTGAGTATGAAAGGGTAGAAGGAGGCTAGTAAGGAAGGAGGGGTGACTGGAGGAGAGAAGGCTATGAGAAAGGGAAGGATGGGAGGGGCATCACTATTGGGGTCAAAGGGAATGGGGCTCTAAATTGACAACAACAATGATTGGATAGGGGTTGGAAATTAGCAGGGGATGAGGGGAGGTCAACATGGGAAGCTCAGTAGGAAGTAGTCAGGCTGGGAATGGGTTCAAGGGGGATGGGAGGAATAAGGCAGAGAAAAGGGATGAGGCAGAAGTAGATGGTGTAGATACAGAAGTCACACAGGGTGCAGCTGGTGGGGGTAAGGGGCAGGGAAGAACGAATACTGGTGTGGTGAAAGGGGCATTAGAAGGGGAAAGGGGGTAAGGGATGGGGAGTACTTGTCCTGGGAGATTCTATACTGAAAGGAGTGAGATGGGACAGAAGGGGGCGGGGGGGAAGGCACAGCCATATTTGAGTTAAAGCTATCCCTGGGTTGACTGCAGGAGGGGCAGGCACTGCTCAAATATGCAGCGAGGGGGAGGAAGAAACCTCATTTACTGTTGCATGTGGGTACAAACAACTTGGTGGGGGAGACTTTGGAAGTAGTGAGGGGGAGGTTCTAGCAGCTGGGCAGGCAGTGTGAGAGCATGGGGGAGTCAGTGACATTCTCGGAGGCACTCCTGGTACCATGTATAAGAGTGGTGATGAAGGGTAGGATTGAAGAGTTCGACAAGTGGCTGAGGGATTGGTGGCACACCAAAAATTATGGGTTAGTGACTAACTGAGGTAGGGTCTGAAGGAATAGTGACTTATACATGGCAGATAGGTTACACTGGAGCAGGGAGGGGATGGGAGTATTAAAGGATTAGAGGAGTATATCTCTACAAAGGCAGATTTAAACTAGTAGGGTGAGCAAAAGACTGAGGTTGGTAGACAGGTCTGGACAAGGGAGCCTAATGAGCTCACTGCCCCTAGATATAAGTAAAGGCAGAGGTGTAGTAACCCTGGGAGGGGGCAGGCAGAGTGGTCTGAGTGTAATACAGAAGGCACCACCATTTGGTAAGAATAATGAGGAGAAAGGATGTGGACTACTGGGAAGAGGGACACAGGCCAAGGAGAAGAGTGAGGAGATGGAGGGGTACGGGTGGAAGGTGGTCTCTCTCAATTCAAGAAGCCTGGGGAACAAAACTGCAGAGCTTCAGGCTCTTCTTTCAGAGGGAAAAGTGGACACTGCTGCAGTGACAGAGACTTGGGTGACAGAGTACCATGACTAGGACTCAGCAATCCTAAGATACAGGATATATAGCAGGGACTGGGTAGTTGGAAGGGGGGGTTGCACTGTATATGAGGGAAGGTATCAAATGCATAACAGACGAGGGAGAAGAGGAGAGGACAGAGGTGCTTTGGGTGCAGCTCCTGGACTCCAAGGGTAGAAAGCTGAGGCTAGGAGTGGTGTACAGGCCCCCAGCCCAGTCCAGGAAACTGGATGGGGAGTTGGCAGAGCAGATAAGGAGGGTCTGTAGAAGGGGGAGTGTTGCAATAGTGGGGGATTTTAACATACCAGGGGTTGACTGGAACATCCCGGCCACTAGGAGTACCAGGGAGCAGGTGCTCTTTGATGCATTCCAGGATGGCCTACTGATGCAATTGGTAAGTGGGCCTACAAGGCTTGGTAGCACTCTGAACCTACTGCTGGCAAATGGGGAGGCGGTGAGGGAGGTAAGGGTGGAGGACCCATTACCGGATAGCAACCACCAAACAATGTGGCTCATTCTCGCACTTGGCAGGGAGACAGGAGGCACAGGCACAAAGGTGATGGGCTTTACTAGGGTGGGCTTTAGGAGTATGTCACATGAGACAGGGTGCATTGTAGAACAAAGGAACACAATTAACATGTCTCAGATAGAGATCTCCAGGGGTCGTAAAATTGCCATACAGCTAGCAGGCTAATTTAGGAAAAACTCTTAATAGCAGACAGAGGGAAGGGCACACTAGAACTTAACATACAAATCAAAACACTCTGCACATGTTTTTTGCAAGTTTTGGGTGGACAACTCTTTTAAGTAATTCCAACCCTTGATCTGTAATTAAAGGGCAATAGAAAGTGATATCCACAGGCTAACTCATCACAGCAGTATCATCTCCCTTACCGTCATCACACTCCTGGCTGCTTCATTTCCTGTCATCAGCTGACAGTAGGGTTCTGGAGAATGTGGAATTCCACCATCCAATTTGTTGCCGAATGGCTTTTCCACTTCTGGAATGCTTTTTAGATTTTCTGTTAAATGCTGCAAAATTCTGAAAAGCATTTTTGTGTAAACCACAGAATGGTAATCCACAGATCACATGAACTATGGAATATTATTCTGTGGATTGTAAGAGAAAGAGCCCACAGTTTATATAAACTGCAGGTTATTAATCTGCAAAAACATTTTGCATGCAAAAGGTTGGAATTTTGCTACTGGTGGAATTCTGTGGAATTTTCTGAAATTCTTCAGAGTTCCATTCCATTAGAATTTGAGCATTCTGCACAGCTCTAGCTGCTAGCTGTAGCCTATCTGGAAGAGGGAAGAAGGAGCAGGAGGAGCCATCTTTGCATCATGGATTAACATTATGCAGACTCATTGGTCAGGAGGATTAAAGCTACCTATAGTATAGGTGAAATAACTCAGACAAAACCATCCCAGAAGAACAGAGTTTGCCAATGGGAAAAGTTCAGCAAAACTTGATAAACAATGTAATTATGTAGCTCATTGGTATGTAAGCAATAATATCTGACAGGATGGGCAGTATTGGGCTATACCAGACCGACCAGGGGTGTAATGAGGCCTGACGTCACAGGCTGAGGGCCTTATAGCTCCTGGAAGGTCCAGTGTAGCCCAATACCACCCACCCTGGAGGGTTTCATTGCACTTAGAAAATGGGTCATAAGTTAAAGTTTAATAAAAAATCTGTAAAAACTTTAAAAATTTGTTTAAATTTTTTTTTAAAAATGCCTTTTGATGTAAAGTAGTCCCACTGTGGGCATGCATACCAGTAGAGGGCACAACTCTGTGTGTGTGTGTGTGTGTGTGTGTGTGTAGCATGTGGTTTTGACTGTAAGTGTGACAAAATGATCACTTCAGGTGCATTATCACTGTGATAAGGAACTTCAGTCTGCACCCTAGAATGCCAAGTAATGCCCCCTCCATCTTCAGCCTTTATGTCCATCTCATATAGTTTAGTATCTTCAAAGTGCAGAGTCTAGACTAGATGGAATATCTGAGTAACTCTGTATTGCTTTACTAATTGTATAGCTTATGTTTCCATTTGAACCATCGCCATCATCACTGGCAGTCACTCTTATCACCCAAGGTGTCTATTCTTGCATTTTCTTTCAAGCTAACTGTATAGACAGGTTGATTAAACATAGGGACATTGCCAGAGAAAACACTGTGTGTGCCTGGAGCCGAGTGGAAGAGATGAATTGATGCCAGCGTTGTTTGGAGTCCCCCCCCCCCACCAACGCTGGAGAAAACATTGTCTGGAGTGGAACAGGAGAGGTGTCAAGCTATTTTTTTGTGTTTGCATAACACTGTGACAATGTTTTCTGTTTTTTAGCAAAGGGTAGTGAATGGGAAGTGGAGCAGAGCTTGGGTGAGGTGAGCTTATGGACTCCCAAGTTCACTTTCTGGTGCTCGAACCAGAGGTATGCAGGGAGGGTGGGGGTGGCAGAACAGCGTATTTCATCCCTAAAGGTAGGTCCCCCTCCCCCCATGAGTGCAGTAGGAGTATTTGTTTTTTCATTTTCCATAACATGCTGCAGTGCTCACCCATCAGAATGGAATGCGATTTGGAATGGTACTACAATGGGGACCCAGGTACCAGGATCAGGAGAAGGAGGTTGAAGTCTTCAGTTTGGCAGGTAGCTGTGCTAGTTTGGAGAAGTAAGCACCTCTGTGCTTGCATTACCACTTATAATATTACAAAATAAAGTTTTGGAAGAGCGAGTTTCACTGAGCCCCATGACACTTTGAGTTTGGGGTGGGGGAGTGGGGCTCTCGCGCGCTAAATGAGAAGAAAACAAGGTGAAGTTTTTTTTTAAGATTCTATGGGCAGAGTAATCTTGGAATGAAATAAGGCAAACAGAGACTGGGACTCATTATTTCTCAGTCTCTATTGCCTCACACCGGACCGGCTGATTGGCGGTTTCAGCCAATCAGATTGCCCATTTTACTCTCCCCATTTTCTAAGCAGTTATAAACTGCTCTGAACAAATGGTACAAAGAGTAAAAGTGCAGACCTATAAATCAAGAGATTGCAAGTTCAGTTCTCAGGGTTTTAAAACATTTACTGTTTTTATGTTTGCTTGTGCACATATACAAAGCAAACATCTTGGCATGGTGAGACAGTGTAGGGGCTCTGGAGGTGTGTCCTGCAAGCAGCCAGTGCAGCTGAGCCTACAGGAGATGTGCATGTGCACACCCAGTCCTGGCAAAGCTGCTGCTGCCATAAGTTTTCTAGTCAATGTGTGAAAACTTCTCACATATGAAGGGATGCAGCTGCATCTATCACAGTGTGACTGCAGGCTTTCAAATGACCCATCAGCCAGTATACAGCACCCACATATCACCCATATGCTGTTTCAAGGAAACATAACAAGTCTGGTCCTTTGTTGCCGTCACTCTTGCCCACCTCCTGAGCATGCTCCAGTTACCCCATCAAGCAACAAGTCTCACCCACTGTTGCCATTATGCCAGCCAATCTTCTGAGCATGCCCCTGCCTCTGTCCATCAACAAGTCCCACCCTCTGCTGCTGTTGATCTCACCCACCTCCCTAGCATTCCCTGGAGCCCCCATCCCAACATGTCCCACCTGCTGCTATTACTCCCACCCACCACTTGAGCATGCACCCAGTGCATTTGTCCAACCATTTGTCAGTCCCTCATCATTCCTCTGTACAACAACCTTGTAAAAAAGGAAACAATCCCTTGATGAGTTCTGTTCTTCCCAGTCCTTATCACCCAAACTCGACGCCTACCCAACTCCTTCACTTAGTACCCACCACCTCGCCCCACAGCATTTACCTCTCTGGGGTTCTCTGCTCCTAACAATGCCAGCCAGGAATGACTGAAATAAGATAAGTTTGGTTAAAGGCTTTTGAATGTATTTTGAACATTTACTCATAACTTTCTTGTTTTTGAACATTTTTGCATCAAATTCATAGCATAGCCTTTTTGGAATCCCACCTCAGGAGTACGGTAGATGAGTTTTTTCAAATCTCCCTGAAAAATGTTTTTGCAGCCACTGTGTGAAATCACCTTTTGGACACAATTAAAAAATGCCACCTGTCTGGATCATAAGGTGGGGCCATAAAAAGACTATGCTGAAAATGTGGGGTCAAAATGTCAAACAACAACAAAGTTAAGAAAATTGATTTTTTCAATGTTTACTCATAGCTTTATGACTTTTGCAGATTTTGACCCCACATTTTCAATATAGTCCTCTTGATATCCCAACAAATGAACACAACAGGTGTCATTTTTCAAATACACAAGAAACATGCTTTTACAGTCGCTCTGGAAAATCACCTTTCCAATGGGATTTAAACAATTCCACCAGTCTTGATCATGAGGTGGGGTCATAAAAAGACTTTGTTGAAAATATGGGGTGTAAAAAACATGAAATTATTAAGAAATTAATTTTTTCAACATTTACTCACAACTTTGAGATTCTTGCAGATTTTGGCCCGATATTTTCAACATACCCCCCTTAACGAAACGATGGGTGTCATTTTTCAAATCCACACAAAATATGCATTCACAGTCACCCTTCAAAATCACCTTTCCTACAGGATTTTAAAAATTCCACCTGTTTCAATCATAAGGTGGGGGTGATAAAAGGGATAAATGGACTACAGTACGTTGAAAACTTGGGGTCCAAATGTCAACAAAACAGTGAAGTTATGAGGAAATGTTGAATTTCTACAACATTTACTCATAACTTTGTTATTTTTCAAATTTTGGCCCCAAATTTAAACTACTCATTAAATTTCTGATTGGGGGGATATTAGTGGCAGGGTGATATTAGGGATTACAAAAATGGTTTTAGATCCAAATTTGCATTAAGCCACCTTGGAATAAATGTATTTAGTCTGAAGATCCAAGATCCAAAAGCTCTCTCTTCATAACAGATGGTTAAGTCTGTTTCTTCTCTCCTCCAAGCCCCCTCTGAAATCAGTAATTTGAAGAACTAGAAATATATCTTTAAACCAGGATTGCATGGTAAATTATACTTTTGGATGTAGAGTTCTTGGAAAGAATGGAGGAATTAACACATGTAAAATGGACAAAAAGTTTTTATTATTGTGTAATAACACTTGTCTCATCTCTCTTTGTTCTGTTTCTAGATGGATTAGAATTCTTCAGTAACTGTTTCTTCTGCTTTGTCTTGGCTGCCCTGTTGGATCACCAGGAATCCCTGCAAAAAACAACGGTGATCATGGAGTAGATATGTAATGAGAGCATACACACATTTTTATTCTCTCTCTCCTGAAAACAACAGCTCATGGTGCAGTTTAGCAAATTATTTTTATAATGTCTAATATTTCTACATGACATGCTGTGCTGTAATGAACTTATCAACATTGTTATGTTGTCTTGCGTGCACAGCACAAGCAATATTTTGTGACAGCTTGCTGGAGTAGCAGGTTGTGGAGGTGCGGCCATGTTGTAGCCAAAGGTGCCACTGCTTTCTTCGACTGGTCTCTGAGGCACCAATGAATGAGCATGCTGTCTATGACAGCAGTTCAGAAGTGTTCCACCAACTTAAAAGAAATCTGCCACTGCAATGAGAGATGGGCTCGTCATTGCAGAGGCAGATCTCACACACCTCCATTATGTGCCCTGGTGAAACATTTCAATAAACATGGTGGTGGCTCCCACCTTACGCCTTTCACAGTCCCTACAAAGCTAACATTGGGGTGCCCAATTCCCCTGTGGGTATGCCCCCTCCCTAGTTTGTTTTCCAACGAGGGAGCCCAATCCCCATCAGTATGATGTCCCCCTTGTTTTGTCTGCCAAGGGAGATGCCCAATCCCCCTCAGCATCATGCCCCTCCCCACAGACATACTATCCTCACTGATGGGGGACCCAATCCCTGTTGGCTTCAGTCCCCTGTCCCCAAAGAACACAGGTGGCACACTGGGAGCCAACCCCAGTGGGCCCAAAGCAAACCTGTAAGAACAAACCTTTTTTGAGACATCCTTTTTGTTCCCCCTGAAATGCAGAAAACAGCCCTTCATGGTCACGATGTCCCCTCCCCCAACTGCACCCACCTTCTGTGCACCCCACCTCCCCATAACCCGCTCACCCATACTTAGCTCCAGAGCCTGGTGCGATGAACTTCAGCGGAGTGGGAATGTGTCTGCTGTCTTCAAAGCCGACCATGAACTGAAGAAATGCTGGTAAGCTGTGTAATGGCATCAATGGGGAGAGTTCAACTTAGATATCTCGGCCATTTTTGCAACTTTTGGCTCCACATTTTCAAGATGAAGTTCTTGGGACCCCACCTCATGAACTCAGTCACTGTCATTTCATTATTCAGTCCCAAAAGGTGATCTTGTGATCACTGCGTGGAATCACCTTTCAGGACAGGTTAATGAAATGACAGTATGAGTGTTCATGAGGTGGGCTCCCAAAAAGTCTATGTTGCAAATTTGGTGAAAAAGATTCCAAAAAATGACTGTGTTACGAGCGTGCATTGTGCAGTTTCCACGCACACTCGTAACTTTGAGAATTTGTAATATTTTCACTCCAGACTTTCAACATTGCCATTTTTTCACACCTCCTTATGAACAGTACAGCTGTCATATTTCACATCCTTCTCAAAATGTGTTTTTGTACATCTGGCGCACAATGGCATGGTCACTGTGGGAAATCAATGTTCAGGACAGAGTAAGAAAATCACAGTGACAATGTTCATGAGCAGAGGTCCCAAAATGCCTATGTTGAAAATTTGGTGAGCAAATTCCACAAAATGTTTGTGTTACAAGTGTGCATTGTGCAGTTTCCATGCACACTCGTAACTTTGAGAATATTTTTATATTTTCACTCCAGATTTTCAACATTGCCTTTTCTTCACACTGCCTTATGAAGAGTACAGCTGTCATTTTTCACATCCTGCCCAAAATGTGTTTTTGCACATCTGGTGCAGAATGGTGTGGTCGCTGTGGGAAATCATTGTTTGGGACAGATTAACAAAATCACAGTGCCACTGTTCATAAGTGGTGATCCCAAATGCTTTCATGAGGTGGGTGTTACAAAAAGCCCATGTTGAAAATTTGGAGAGGAAATACCAACAAACGCTTAGGGCATTAGGGTTTTAAACCATACCGTCCCACCCTGTAGGGACTGACAGGCATCAGGGGTGTGACTTTGGATTGTCATCTGTAATGCTTACACCATTCCACCCCCACCCTTCAGCCAGTGACAGGCATCAAGGTGTGCCTTGGACTCTTCAGCCCCAAAGTTCATCCCATTCTCCTATACTGCACCCATCTCAATGTATTTCCTTATGGAATGGGTTGAGCATAAGGCCTACAACCCCAAGGCACAATGCAACACCCGTAAGAGTCTGCAGGGTAGGGTGAGGTGAAATGGCATGAGCATTATGGCCGACGAACCAAAGGCACACCTCAATGTCTATCAGTCTCTACAGGGTGGTGTGGGGTTGATGTCAGTTCCATACTTCGCTGCCATTCCTAGTATGCATCTCTCTAATTCCTGCACTACCAATGCCAATGTCAGGAAGACAACATTTGGCATTGACAAATGCTTGTTTTTTGTAGTGGAGTTCATCATTTTTATACACTTTCGTGAAACTGTTGAAGTGGCTCATATATACTGCTTTCACTGAGGTGTATGCCATTAAATAGGTAACTTGGTGATGTCACATGTTTTGGAGTAAGTATCATCTAATCTCCTTAAACCATGATCCCTGATGAAGACCTGGAGAGGTTGAAGCACCAGGGCAGTTGGGCTTCCTTTGTGACTGGTCTACACAGTTGTTTAAATATGTTGCCAGTGGACACATACATTAAGCCTTACTCCTAAAAATATATACGATGCAGTACAACTGGGCAGTGTGGTTCTTGTATATGTGTGCAGTCTCATGAAAGGAGTTCATCTTAGAAGTGCTGTCCTGGGTAAATGCAGTCTGAAAGTGGATAAAAGTGTGACCCCACTGAAAAAGACATATTGCATCTTAGCTGTGCAATCTTGGACAAATACAGTGTAAAAATGTGTAAAATCAGGACCACACTGAAAATGAGATATTGCATCTCAGCTTGCATATCCTAGGTAAATATATTGTATCAATGTGTAAAAGCAGGACATCACTACAGCAGAACTTGACTGAAAAGAAGATGCTACATCTAAGCTAGTCTGTTCTGGGAAAATACATTGTAAAAGATGGAGCCCACTGAAAATGAGATAGTACCTCTCAGCTGGCCTATCCTGTGTAAATACATTGTAAAAATAGGTAAAAGCAGAACTCCTTTGAAAATGAGATATTGCATCTCTGTTGTGCTATCTCTTAGTAAATACAGTCTAAAATGTATAAAAGCAGAATACTATTGAAAATGAGATATTGCATCTCCACGGGGCTTGCCTGGATAAATATATAGAGAATAACGGATAGGCAATATGTGTTATGGCTTTAGAGTATATGGTTTGAACTTATTATATATAGAAATCAATAGCCACAGAAATCTTGTTGTGCACATTCTAAAGATTGTTGTACATGTTCTAAAAGTAATTGTGCACATTCTACAATTAATATTCATCACTCTGTAATTAATATTGATCATTCCTGCACTATCCGTCACCTGACTGGTCCAAACAGAGCTCTTGAAATGAAAAATCCAAGCAAACATGGCAGCACCAGTTAAGGAGCAGTTCATGGAGACAGTTTGGACATGGACTGCCATAGTCAGCTCTGTGTTACCAAACCATACTAATTTCACTTTTTATTTTTTTATCAAATGCTGCCATGGACCTCCCAACTGTCAGGACTGGAACGGAACTCACACTGCACTGACAGACTTCTAGCACACTAAGCTGCCAACAACAATGTGGAGTACTGTGCTAACACAAGGTATGAAACCTTGTTAAAGTTAAAAGGTCACAAAATATAACTTTTTTTAAAATCTATGCGAACCATATACTATAAAAAATAAAATATGGGCAGCAATACAAAATGCGATCTGTGTTTCCATCTCGGGGTTGAGATACCAACATGGAGCTGTTCAGCTTTGCTCTCAAGGTCCATACACTGGTATTTCAACCCCTCAATGGAAACATAGGCTTGCTGTATATTGGTGGCCATACTTTATTCTTTATGTTTTACACAACCGAGGTGTGTGATGACCTATAAGCCTTGAGAGTGAATCTCAAGAGGTTTATGAGGTTATCACACACCAAGGGTGTATAAAAAATCCATAATATACACACTTGCCTATCTTTTATTTTTTATAAGTAGTGGTGCAGGCAGTCAATGCTGCAGAAAGAAAGTTAGTTAAGTAATTGAACTGTAATCCCTGCTGCCATTTACGCAGTCCCTTTGCTCCATGAGGACACACACACTCGCATGCACGCTCGTCCCTGCATACACACATACACACACACACACACAATCTCTCCCTCCCTCTTCAGTATAAACATTTCATGGACATTTTGTTATTTTTCTTTTTTGTTTAACATACAGTCTTGAATCACGATCACGACTGCACTTAAGTAGTACTATTGGTAGTCAGCCATGGCTCTATCTGTGCTTGCACTATCTCCCAAAGCTGAGGAACAGCAGGATCAACCAGATACAAATTTTTGAAAATTTAACAGTGGGATCAACCAGATAAATATAAAAAGAGAGCTTCCTACTAGCAGGTCATCCCTAAGTAAGGAACGGAGATAGTGTGAGCTTTGATGGAGCCAACATTTTTCTGCAGCTGTTCGGCCTACCCACATGCAGAGTAACAGTCAATGTGATGGTGCACTACAAAACAGTGACACTAAACACCAACAGAAAGTTTTGAGAACACTGCAATAACCATTTTTCTGGGTTTTTACGGCATTTGAAAGACGCCTTTTTAACATGTGATAAGGGGAGTCACCAGTAATTATGTTGTAAAAATGTGTAAAAGCAGGACCCCATTGAAAATGACAAACTGCAACTCAACTGGGTTATGCAGGGCAAAATTCATTGTAAACACAAAGTTCTTTAGCAGCTGATGGTGGAGGGTAGAAATTGGATGCATTTTTAAACTTTCACTGTGCTTATTAATCTAAATTGTTCATATTGGGTGTAGAACTTCCTTCAGTCCTTACTGTTTTATACAATTCAATGTTATGCTGTAGTTTCTTTCTTTAAAAAAAAAGGATGTCAAATTTAGATTGTGCCAAGCAATTTGCAAGTCCACATATGTTTGGAACTTGTTAAATGAAGTTGTGGGGATAAACAATAATCTGTTATTTAATACTTTTAACTACTGTATGTATCTGTACGCACTCTGTTTGATAGGTTAATTGCCTTCTGTATTGTTGCAGACAAAGTTGTGCTCTTTGGGGGTTCAAACTTCATCCTCGGGTCTGTTGGGGAGAGTTGTTGGTTCCATTGTTATTGTGGTTGCGGAGGTTGGCAATAGTTGCTTCCATTTCCTCCTCTTCTTCCCCCTCCATGTCTTCCTTTTCCTCCTATAGGTTGCCTGTCTGTTTGGAACCCCCATACCTGTTTTCTCAGTTGCTCCTTCTCAATGTTGGTGATGGTTGTTCTGGAGATGAACAGCTCTGTTCTAAAGACTATTCATCTTCACCCTCCATTTCAGAGCCACTCCAGTCTGTGCTCAGATTGAATGAGACATGCCCCTCTCTCTCTCTCTCTCTCTCTCTGTGGTGTGTCCCACTGCCAATTATTTTTCTTCCAATTATATATGCAATTAAGTTCATAATCATTTTGATCTCTTTTAAATTTCTTCTGTTTTGCTGCTTTGACATCTTTATTGAGTTTTTCAATTTTCTCTTTTAATTTTTGGTTTAATGTATCAAAATCTGTATGATCTTTAAAAATTTAGCCCTACAGTTTCACATTTATTGATTTTACCTGCTAATTGAACTGTTAGTTCTTTGCTGTATTCAATAATTAGTCTAATTAATTTATTAGAGGCTTCATCAAGAATTTCTCTTCACTTTATTATGAAGTTTTCTACATCCAATCCTAACAAGGAATTTTTAAGTGTTATTTGTAGTCCCCGGGGTAACTTGGATATCTGTAAATATGCCTCCAGATTTACCTGATTCTGATACATTTTGTGGGGCTTAATAACCAGTTTCTCTAATGTCTCAAAGACTTCTTTAGTGGTGATGCCACATTATTATCAGATGTATTAGTTACTGTTTCAGCATCTATTAAAAAGGGATTGACTCTCCTTGCTTCTCTCAATAAGTTATTTCTCTGTGTTTCACTCACAATGAGTGCCAAGTCTGTTGTCCTTTCTAAGGACATTTTATTCAGCTCAGTTATTGTAGCTATGCCCAGTACATGACAAAAAGCCAGAAAAAGGTTAAAAAGACTAGCACCTGCATCAGTAGATATCCTGAAATATATATTACAGTTGGAGCATATTGCATTAAGAATGAGGTTTTACACATTGTTAATATAACGGCCCATAACCTGTGCATTACTTAAAACTGCCACATTGTATACACAGAAAACCACTCATGGATGGGATGCTAAGGATAAAAGTAGCAATCAATAACACCGAAAATCTAGTACTCACCACCTCTGAAATGAATAAGACTGCTTCTCAAAGAATTATCACAAAAATAGTCCCAAAGCTTTATTGTATGTGCAAAAAAGGAATTAAAAAGTACCCATCTTGGCATGTTTTGGAGACAAGCCCCTTTGTCAAAAGATGAGCACATCACAATTCAAAGACTTATATAGTGGTAATGACATCACCATAGCACACATGTGATCACAACATCATAAATCCATTTAAAAAAATATAATAACATACATTTATACATCCAGTTGCATACACAAATACACTGTACCATATAGCTACACATAAGAAACAAATATCTACAAAGTTATGATAAATAATTTTATTGCAATAATGTGCAAAATTATTTCTTTTGATGCTGAATTCACAGTCATCCTGAAGGACTAGAAAATGAATTTACTTTTTGTCTGTCACCTTCAGATCTGAAAAATAAATAAAGTAATTTAAAAATACTTCTGTTAATGTTTGCCACTCTACATATCCCTATATGACAGCTTATATCTCACATATCAAGTTAGGTGGTTTACAGTTATTTCATTTTTAACCAGATTTTTTAAGAAAAGGTGCAATATCAAAATTCCCATTAATACCAGGATATCTACAGGCCCCCAAAGTATAAATCCAAAATCCCTCTCTTTTGAGCAAAAGGTTATCAAAGTCCCCCCCTTTTAAGGTTTCTTGCAAACCTTATTGATTGCTCTAAACTAAAACTCATGTTCATCTTTATTATTAACTGTCAGAATCTGCAATGCAGTCGTATATCTCACATCTTGGTTTGCATTCACTCTGCAGTGTTCCCCAACCCTTGTCTTAAATTGTTGCTTGGTTTTGCCTATATAGAAAACATCACATTTACAAAAAGCAGTGTAGATCACACTATGACTTTTATAATTGATAAATTGTCTTTTTTGGTATTGTTTATTGTTGTGTGGATTAACAAACTAATCCCCAGTTGAAACCATTCTACAGTATATACACTTCTTGTGATAAAAGCACCCAATATTCACATTTCTTAACCATGTATGGTTCGCTGGTCTCACTTGCCTACTATGTACTAACTGGTCCTTCAGAGTGGTGGCTCTTCTGTATGCCAACGGTGTGAGGGGTTGTTATTGATGTCATTCAGTCCCACATCCCATTCAGCACATTTCAATTCCTTTTCAAAATGTGCTCATCAAGATCACTGTGTGTAGAAAAAGTAGTCACAAAATTGAATCTATTGTGCCACCAGTTTTGTAATAATTCTTTGAGAGCAGCATTATTCATTTCTGGGGTGGTGAATGCTGGATTTTCTGTTTTTTGATAAACCAATGGATATAGAAATGCAGGAGGCTTGCTTCTCAAAAGCCAGTGTTGAGAAGGCTCTTGATGACAGTGTTTTTCTGGCTGATGAGTATAAACTTTGTGTAGTTCAAAGGATGCAGCCTCATGAATCACTTTGTTTTTTTCCATTAGCCAGCTAACAGACATCATCATCAGGCTTTGACGATAAACATCAAGTTGCACACTCTCTCCATATGTGTGTGTGTGTGTGTGTGTGTGTGTGTGTGTGTGCTACTTCTCACTGTTAATGGTTTCCCCTAGATACAAAAGTCAAAGAACATGCAGGAGTCTCAAAAGCATCTCATTAAAAGCACTAAACAGAGCTGGAAAAAAATCCTCGGCATGCAGAATGCAAATTTGGTGAACTGTGAGATTCAGACACATTGCAGATTATAGTTCTTATAGTTTTGCAATATTTATTTATATAGACATTATACTCCTTCCCCACCCCATCAGCCCCATTCTTCTGTTGACCCCAGCCCCATCACCTCACCTTCAAGACTTACCAAGTCTACTTCTTTCCTCATTGTGTCAGTGGGTGCCATGGATGATGGTGGTGCAGTGCCTGCAAGGTTGCAGCATCATCCTGTTGACAGGGTTTTTTTCCACCCGTTGCTCCACTTGAGTCAGAGCTGGCAGCATGCAATAGTTGCATGTAGAACATGAAGATGGTGCACATTTTTAATGCCTACCTCCGGCTTTTAATTTTGGTGACCACTGATGCACCACCAAGATTCCACTAGATGGCAGCCAAACATCAGTACACGTTGTCCCCTAACCCCAAAGGAGGACAGCCATCGAGGGACACTCAAACCTCTTTTCCCTCAGCAGCCCCCGAGCACCCAAAATGTGGTCTCAAACCCTAGTCACAATGCATGAGGAGGCGATGAGTTCAGCAACTCAGCCCTCCATGCCACTGTAACTCAGATTTCCTTAGAGTGTATTGTTTGTGGCCCTGAGGGGGACTAAACTTGCAACCCACTGCATTACAGTTCTAAGCTTTCACCCTCTGTTGCATTCAGCCAGAACTGTATTTGTGCAATTATTTAAACTTTTCTTTATTACTGAGGCAAGTGGTATAAAACATGAGATTGCTGTCCTTTGGACTTTATTTGCTTTGGCAGCGTGTCTACACTTGACAACATAATGCCCTGTTTATGAATCATAATTATCTCCACAGCAACAGATTGGAATTTCATAAACAGAACTGTGACTGCGGAAGTAGACAAATGGAGCAAATAGGGCAGAGATCATGTTTCCATGCAAATGTCCCTAGTTATAAAGAAATATGAGTTACAATTACAGAAATTTCTGAGTTGTCTCAACTACAGAGTCACTTTAAAGCTCTAATGCACTGCAAGCAAAAATTTGTCATTGACAAATGCTTGTCTGTTTCTAGGGTTTTACACTCACATTGCGCATTGATTAGTATGCTGATGTCCAAACATTTGCAAAGATACAACAAAAGTACTATAAAGATTCAGTAATAGGTACTGTATATAGTGTTCTTACTCCATTGATGTCATCAGGAATGACATTCATCCCCATCTTAGAAGCAGATTGTGGCAGGTTTTATCCCAAAGCAGTGTGCTTATATTTTTAAACTGTGATGAAGCAGCATTAAACTTTGATTTGCAAGATAGTTACATTATTCAAGAGGGCTTGATTAAGCAATAAGGCATGATGGAGCATTGTGGTGGGATAATTGGCTCACCTCAGGTGGGTTGAAGCACAAGGTGAAGCCGAATGCTTCCACCACCTGAGAAAAGCAATTATCTCTCCCCCCAATGCCCCAGGAATGCCTTATTGTCATTATGAAATGGGTCCATAAGAAACATACAGTTGCATTTGTTGTCCAGCAGTTGACAGCAAACCTGCATGTAAGCTGCTGTATTTTGTTTTTTCTTGTGATGGGTTTGACAGGACATAGAAGAGCTATGTTTGTTGGCAGTTTCAAGCAGTTTCAGATGGTGCAGTCCCATCATGGCATGTGAAGAAAAGCCACACTGGGCAGCAGTTTGAAATGAACTACATTCAGTGGCAGTTTCACAGAACAACACAGTTGGCAGCATTTGTAAGAGAAGAACCATTTTGGCCGGCAGTTTGAAAAACTGTTGATTAGATCCATGACAGACAGCAAAGTGAGCTTACAAAAAAAGGTTTTTTTAATAAGCCTCATAAGGGAAAGTTTATGGCTGCTAGGCAATCATTGCCACTTATTGTATGTTTGGCACAATCGGTGGCAACCAGACTTTTTTTTAAAAAGAGGTGTGATCCCGCAGCTTGTGGTGGGTGAGTGGATCATCAGCTTAAGCGGACAGCTCCAAAGGAGGGTGCTGAGCCTGTTCATCAGGGAGTACTTTCAGCCAGGCCATTGTGCTGCGATAACAGCCTGGCTCAGAATAGTTCTGGACCAATCAGGATCCAGCATTTTTAGTACCCATTTCATAATCTAGAATATAGCACCCTTTGATTCATTTTTCAAACAGGCAACTACCATTTTCTAATGTTTAAGTATCCTTTCAACATGCCATCTTGGGGATGACTTCCTGTGTGACCACTTTGATGGTTCAAAACTGGTAACCACATTTTTAATCAGCTGCCACTCGCTGGCAGAAAGGGGTATTCACCTAGAGGATTACACTGCACAGTATCCCCCTCTTAAATAGGATATCCTGCTCTAGGACAATCTGGTTAATTAGGATGTTTGGGGCAGGGCAGATTTTGTCTCAGCATTCATTGTTTATTTATTTATTTTTATTTGGAAAATGTTTCACCAGGAAAGACAACATGAGCTGTAAAAAGCTCATTTCCAGAAGCGTCTGGGGGTGGGACAAGAGTTGGGAGAACAAGCAAACACATTGCAATACAAGTACAATTACTAAAACAAAACAGTGTACTACAATTACAGAGCAGAAATAACCCAGATCAACCGGCCAGGGTAAACAAAACCATATTCAGATATAGCATACACTGCAACAACCCAAAAGCAGGTGATCCAGTAGGGTAAAGGTTAGATCATAGATAACACATTTGAAGTGCTAGAAGTAGCAGGCTAAGCACAAGATTCAAAGTAGTATTGTTTACCCAAGGGAGGACAGTTATAAGACAAGTGGGGAAGTGGATGGGTGAGGGATAGAGGGTGGGAGATGGAAGAGAGAGAGAGAGAGAGAAAAAGAGAGGGACAGCCAAGATCTATACCCATTCAGGATGCTGAGAACCCTGCAAGGGGGAACAGGACCAGGCAGAAAGGGAGGGGAGAAAAAGGAAGTGGGGAGGTAGAAAAGAGAGGGGCAGGGGAAAAGGAGGGAAGGAAGGGGATAAGGAAGAAGGAAGGTGAGCAGGTAATGGATTTGAAAGTGGGGAGAAAGAAGGGGAAAAAGAGAGAGAACCAATCTATACCCCTTCTGGATGCAGAGAACCCTACAAGGGGGTCAGGATTAGAAAGTGGGGGGAAAGGAAGTGGAGTAGAGAAGAGGAAGCCTAGATCTATACCCCTTCAGGACAGAGAACCCTGCAAGGAGGACAGGACCAGGCAGAAAAGGGGGGCAGTGGGGGAGGAGGAGTGGAGTGTGTCGGGTGACCAGAGGGAAGAAGAGGGATAAGGAATAGGGAGGCTGGAGAAAATAGGGCTAAACTAGGAATGGAAAAAGGGAAGAGCATCAGTAGGGGGAAGAAGGGGTGTTGTGGGGGGAGGTACAGCAGTAGAGTGTCGAAATAGCACAGTAGGTTGTGGATGGTAGTAGAGTGTTGAAATGGCACAGTAAGTTATGGTAGGGGTAGGCGAAGGGAATATAATAAGAGGTAGCATGTGAGGAAGTAATCAGAGGAAGGGTTCAGTTAGGAGACAGGAAGTAAGTCAGGGATTGAGGAGTAGGGAATAGTGCACAAGGGTGGGGAGGTTATGAAGGAGGCAATGAACAAGTACAGTTAGGAGAATAGAAGTAGAGTAGAGCTAAAGGATAATGCATCAGGGTGGGGAGTGTTGAAGGGGGGCTAAGAACAAGTGCAGTTAGGGGAATAGGGAAGGAAATTGAAGATGGGGAAGAGGAAAGTCTGATAAGAGGTGTCAGTGAGTTCCAAAGCTTTGGAAAGTGGTAGGAGAAAGCTTCCTGGCCTATGGAGGTAGAGCAATGAGAAATAGCTAGAGTACATGCGTCAGTGGATCTGAGAGAGTGGAAGAAGGGAGGTGAAGCAGACGGTAAGGAGGAGGGGTAAGAGGGGAGAGTCCCAAACCAGAATTTAGAAGTGAACTTGGCACAGTGAGAGAGACGTCTCCACTCAAGGGAGGGGAAAGCTTGAGAATGACACAAGGTACAGTGATGTGTGCGGGAGGGGGAGTCAAGAGCAAAGTGACAGAAAGCATTGAAGACAGTATTCAACCTGGTAAGGGAAGACCTAGGAGCAGCACTGTAGACTGTGTTGCAATAGTAAAAAATAGGGAGCATCATTTTCTGAAAAAGGTCACACCTAACTGGTAGCGGTAAGGAACTTTGGTTCCTGTAAAGGGTGCCAAGCTTGGGGTGCAGTTTTTTCAGAATGTAGCCCATATGTACAGAAAAGTTACAGTGTTGGTCAAGCCAGACACCCAGGTATTTGAAAGAGGTGGTGTCCTTTAGTGTTGTCCCATCAAGGATGTGGAAGGAGGGAAGGGAGGGCAGCCTAGAGAGTCTCTACCTAGTGCCAAAGGTCATGGAGACTGTTTTCTTGGTGTTGAGGAAGAGCTGATGCAAGCTTAGCCAGCGTTGAACATTATTGAAGTCAAGCTGTAGTCTGGAAGTCACCTCAGAGGGAGATTGGCCAGAGGTGATTAAGACCATGTCATCAGCATACATATGGATAGAGAATGAGGAGCATACTGATGGTAGGTCATTTAGAAAAACTGAGAATAAGAGTGGGCCAAGTACAGAGTCTTGAGGCACACCAGCAGAGATGGGTAGTGGAGGGGACGTAGAGTCAGCTATTTTAGCAGATTGAGTTCTACCTACCAGGTAGGCTCTTAACCAGTTGCAGGCAGACAGAGACAAGCCAGCTGATGAGAGAGTTTCAAGGAGGAGAGAGACTGTGTCAAAAGCTTTGGCAAGGTTGACAAAGATTGCAGAAGTGATGTGACCTCTATCCATGGCTGAATGGATGGAGTCAGTGAGTTTAAGTAGGGAAGTGGCTGTGGAGTGATCCTTCCACAAAACAGATTGGAAGGGAGTGAAGAAGGATGAGTCAACAAGAAAGGAGGAGAGTTGGGAGAGAACAAGGTGTTCCTGAAGTTTAGCCAGGGTGGGTAGAAGTGAGATGGGATGGTAATTCCCAGGAGATGAGAGATCACCTCCCTTTGGTAGGGGGAGAACTGTAGCATGTTTCCAGGTTTCAGGGATTAGTAGCATTGTGGAAAGACAGGTTAAGTAGATCAGCATGAAGGAGGGAAACAGCAGCAGAGAGGTACAGCAGCTTAGGGTCAAGGCCATCAGGCAGGGTTGATACAGAGTAGTACCTTTACAGTATCATTGGAAGAGATGGAAGAAAAGGCAAAACATTCTGCTAATTGGTGGTGTTGGGAGGAATTGGGAGGGAGGGAAGAGGTAGTTGGGTGGGGTGGGAGGAGGCTAACAGGATGGAGGTGCAGGAAGTAAAGTAGGAATTGAATTCCACTGCTACTGTAGGATGGTTGGCAATGAGTTAGTTGTTTATTCTGAGTAGCGGGGATGGGGGATTAGTTTGGGGACAGAGAGAAAAGTGGGTGAACTTCTTTCCAAAACTTCGGTGGGTTGTTTATGTTAGTATTAAAGGTAGACCAGAAATATTCTGCTTTGGCCTGGTGGATGGCTTGGTACAGGCATTTCAGAGTGTTCGGTAGATAGCGTAGTCACGAGGGAGTTTAGAGGATTTGTGGGTTTTCCATGCTTTGTCACATGCTTTCTGACAGGCCAGGAGTTAATTGTATCCATTTATTGTTATTGAGGCCTTTACTGGTTAATAGAAGCACTTAAGGATGCTATTTGGGTATAAACATATCCATATAATGGTAGTGAGAACTAGTTCTTGAAACATTTGAACCAAGCTCGAACTCTGGTGTTCGAGTTCTGAATTACAACATTAACACCCCCAACAGTTCACACTATGGCTCAAACCTTTTTTTTCCCCTTGCTTTGGCTCATCTCCAGGTTTCCACTGCAATGCCATGATCCATCCTGCTGACTCGACCTGCCCACACCAGCTGTCATCATGCAATGCCATATCAACCACAATGCCCCACACACTCACACAGTTGTCAGAAAAGGGCAGGTAGGGGTGGGCATATACTTTATTTTAAATAGTTGGTCAAATATTTATATTCAGGGGCCCAAATGTTTAGGAGTTCAATATTTATTTGTTTGTTACTTGTGGCCCTTTGAGAAAAAAAAAGAAAAACAGCCTCCCACCCTTCTCCCCAGCCAATCCTTTAAAATACATTACTGTCCCCCACCCTCTGCTACAGTTCCAATCCCACCCTCCTCTCGGCAGCACCAACAAATTTTTGTTTAAACAAAAAATTTACCACAATGGGTTGCCAGCACTAACTTGCCCATCCCCTGGTCAGTGGCCATCTCATCTTTAGTGCTTAAATGTCAGAAATCAATATTTCCCTCCCCTTTTGTCAGCAGCAGCAGTGCTGAACCCAACAACATTCTCACCCTCTTCCCCCCCAAACATACACAATTTCTCTACTCAGTGATGGCCCCCACCTCAGGTGAGACAGAAGGTGACTGGACAGCTACCCACCCTTCTCCACAGCCGTCTGCCTTTGGTGAATGAAAACACTTCCATGCTTGCTTGCATAGAAAAACAGCTGATCACGTGATCAACTGTTTTACTATGTGAGCACGTACGGGAGCAGAGGGAGAGGGGGATGGCGGTTGTATTTTTAGTTTTTTAGTAATTCCCAAATAGGACTAGAAATGAATAGTGCCACTCACACACCCCTACTGGCAGGAGGGAGACAGGGAAACCTAAGGAGAGGGAGGGCAGTCAGTCTCTACCATGGAACTGGGAGAGGCATATCACAGGTTCGCATGTCACCAAATGGGTCTCAGGTCAATGTCACTGACCTGACCATCACCACACAGGAGGACTAGGAGTCCTTTGCTAATTGCAGTCAGGAGGGATGGGAGGGAGGGAGGTAGAGAGGGAGGGCAGGAGGGAGGGAAGAGGCAATAAAAGTTAAATGCAGACGGGTAGGTACATAGAAAGGTGTGGGTGTTGGTGGACCAAAAAGAACAGGGCAAGTTGTGGGGAATCAGTGTGGGACCAGGAGAAGTGTACTTTGTGAGTCAATAGATGGGTCTGTAGAGACTCTATGCTATTGGTGTAGGAGGGACTACTGTGAGAGAGACTGCCAATTCCTGCTAGTAACTGAGTGATGTCATGGGCAGTGGATCAGCCGTGCTTGTGATTCAGTCATGTAATAGCTGGAATGTGCTTAATCATGATGATAGCCTTGTGTGCTGCAGTTAGAGGGGAGCAGAGCAGAGCAGAAGACATCTTTGGCTGGCAGCTGCTTCTTCTTTTAGTTATTGAAAAATAACTATATATCATTCCTCCTTTGTGTGTTGAGGTCTGGCAAGAAGGCATACATGTGACATGCATAAGAAAATAAATATATTTAATAGAAAAACATCTGATTTATTATTAAAAGTAATGAGAACATCATCTTTAGATACCCATGTTATCTTTTGGCTAAATAGTTGTTCTGCTCTTGTCAGCAAAGTGTATAAATCTATTAGAAATACATTACCAAACCAGTCTCTTTCATCTAAAGATAAATGGAGTCTTGCATTACATTATAATATATCTGACTCTCAATGGAATAGTTGTTGGTCTACCTGCCATTATTCCTATAAAGATATACGTTGTATGCTTATCCAATTTAAAATACTTCACTTATGGTACAGGACACCAGCAGTCTTATACCATCTCAATCTATCTCAAAACGATCTCTGCTGGAGATGCAATTCTACAGGTGGTGATTTACTACATGTAATGTGGTCCTGCAAATCCATATCCGATTTGTGGAGATCAGTTCATGATTTGGCTGTTAAAGTAATTGGTCATAATATTCTTTTTGACCCTAAACTTTATATTTTAGGTCTTAAGCCCCACAACTATAAATACTCTAAATACCAACATAAATAGTTGCATATATTATCTGTGCAAGTGAAACACCTTCTTTTAATGAACTGGAAATCCAGTACAATACTAACTCTTTCTGATATTCTCAGCAACTTAATCCAAATAGCATCTTTAGAACAAATCTCATATTCATCCCTTGGCCGGATAAATGAATATAAACTCTGTTGGCAGAAATATTTAGACTATTTGGAATCTAAATTATGTGGATCTGTTTCAAACCTAACCCAATCTCTGCAGAGTATTTTGATTCTCTTAATTCTTAATTTTTTTTTTGTCTCCTTATTCTATCCATTTACTGTAGTACTGATTATTAATTTCATTTAGGTTATAAATAATGCCAAGGCATAAAGAATATACTATATTATTATTTGTATATTTGAACAATACAATACAGCAACAAACCCTGTACTTACATGTCTAATTATGTACTTTATTCATGCAATGCAATCCTTGTAATTTCTTCTACTCTGTGTGGAATATGCCCTGACTGTTTGAAAATTTCAATAAAGAAATTAACAGTAAAAAAAAAATAATAGAAAAACATAAGAAAAATAAGGCAGGGCCAGGGAGAGGATAGGCAGTGGGAAAAAGTGAAGTGCGTGTAGTGGGGGTGGGGGAGGGTTGCTGTTTCCTCTCTCTTCCTCCTGCTCATATAAATCCCAGAAATATTTTTGGTGACGGGGAAGGAGAAAAAAATATTTTTCATTTAAAAAATATTTCCTGCATAAGGTACTTAACATCAGTGTTGTGATCTCTTTCACTGCACTGTACCCCAGTGTGTGAACTTGGCAAATAAATAAATCCAGAATTGTTTTGGGTGAAGAGGAGAAAACAAAAAATCCATTATTCATTTAAAAATATCTGTGACTGTTATGTGACATACTAGCCACCTGCCCTGACCTATGCTGTGCTCCCTTTGACTGCACTGTATCCAGTGTGTGACTGTGTGTCCTCCACTGGCACTCAGGGTATGGTATCGCATGCAAATAAATAAATCCCAGAAATATTTTGAGTGATAAGGGAGGAGAGAAAAATCTTTTATTCATTTAAAAATATCTGTGACTCTTACGTGATGTACAGACCATCTGTTGCGACTCCTGCTATGCTACCTTTGACTGCACTGTAGCCAGTATGGGACCAAGTATCCCTCCACAGTCAGTGTATGGTATTGTGCAAATAAATAAATCCAGGAAATATTTTGAGTAAATGCGGTGGAGAAAAAAACTTCTATATCTATTTAAAAATATCTGTGACTCTTACGAGACATACTGGTCATCTATCCAGTGCTCCCTTGACTGCACTGTACCATGCACAATATAGGGTCACATATTTTCAGGTCAAGTTTGAACTTGAATTGTGGGCTTGGTTCATTATGTTTGCTAAAGCAAGCCTGTCATTGTAAGGTTAAAATGGCTGTGTAGCTTTTATTCTTTTTATTTTCTCTTTATGCCCTCTTCTTGCTGCTGAAGTCCCATTTCTTCGGGAGTCTCCAATGGCCTTATTCATCTCTGCTCCTGCTAGCTGGTGACCAGTGCAGTCCATCCCCCCATGGAGCCTTGGATATTCCCCTCAGGCGGGTATGGGGTGGGGCCCTTACACACCGACGTGTCTATACTTCGCTGGGAGATGCTGGTACTGGCACCGGTAGGGGCATTGGGGATCATGGCCAGGAGCTCCATTTACTGGGAGTCCCATGGGGTATTTCCTGGTTTTCTGGTGTCCTCCCCCCCCGAGGACGTAGACACACGAGGAGAGCCAATGGGTGAGGCACGTATTGATGTGCAATCTCCTTCTGACTCTCAGTCTGTGTCTTCCCCTCATCACTGACTGTCCCAGCTGCACTGACACCTGTGGTCACCAGGTGGTAGTAGAGCAGCAGGACAGGCAATTCTTCTCACCCCAGAGAAGGAGAGTGGCCGATGGGTGCTCTATCCTTCTCCCCCCGGCCGGCCCTCCAGTTACCCGAGTCCACTCCTGAACCCGGGTTGCTGGCGCCACGAGTGGTAAACCTACTGCTGTGCCAACAGGCTGGCCCGGCTCTGTAGCTTTTTCTGTGCCTGTGTAAGATTCAGTGTGTCATTTGGAACCTCATTTTGGAACAGTCAAGATAAGGGGCACTGAATATGTGTAAACAAATGCATCATAAGTATGATCAGTTTTGCTCAGGTGAGGTTTTTGAAACATTAGTTCTACCTACTGCAGTGTTTTTTGTTACAAAACAAATGTGTGTTGAAATGTAATGAATTAGGGCAGGGTTCAAACCGTTTTGCTGACTCAGGTGAAAACATGTTTATTAAATCTTCCGATCTGCAATGTAAGCAAAAATTCTGCTTAGCAGTTTTAATGTCCGATGATGTGGGATGAAAAATGTTTGCTCTGTAAATTGCACTATATAAAATATGACCACTGCTCAAGAGATCATGGTATTCTGAACATCTCACACCATCAAGATATGTGGTATGTCTCAACAACTGTTACCATCATCATGTCATTTGTAAGTTACCAGTTTTTCTGCAACAACACAAAGTTACGGGACCTCAGGAGAAAGACAACAATGTGTAGAATCCAGTGCCATATACCATGCCTCAAAATCATTGTGCAATAAGTCATTCAGGATCAAGACACCCACCAGCTCCAAACATCTACTGAGGGATGGAACCATCTAGGGAGCGAATGCCAGCAAGCATCATGACCGCCCCTCCACAGACCAGATAAAACAAGCATTTGTCAGTGCCGAATGTTTGCTTGCTGACATTGGCATTGGTAGTGTAGAAGTTACAGAGCTGCATAATAGGAATGGCAGTGAAGTATTGAACTGAAGCCAAGCCCACCACCACCCTGCAGAGAGTGACAGGCATTGGGGTGTGCCTTTGGGTCATCAAGCATAATGGTCACGCCATTTCATCACACCCTACCCTGCAGACACTGGTGTGTCACGGTGTGCCTGGGCCTTTGGTCTTATGTGCACCCCATTCCATCAGGAAATAATGTGAGGTGGGTGAGGTGGCAGGGACAATGGGTGCACTTTGGGGCTGAAGAGTCCAAGGCATACCTCGATGCCTCTCACTGGCTGCAGGGTGTGGAATGGTATGAGCATTACAGGCAAGAATCCCAAGTCACACCCCTGATGCCTGTCATTCTCAACAGGGTGAGGTGTTATGGTTGGAAACCCTAACACCTCAGGCATTCGTTGGTATTTTCACTCCAAATTTTCAACATGGTTTTTTTTGTGACCCCCACCTCATGAACAGTGGCAATATCAGTTTGTTAGCCGGAAGCTGCTTATGCACAGCGACTACGGCATTTAGCACCACAGGTGCAAAAACACATTCCGAACAGGATGTGAAAAATGACAGCTGTACTGTTCATGGGGAGGTGGAAAAAATGGCAATGTTGCAAATCTGCAGTAAAAATATTAAAAAAACTGGTGAGGTCACTAGAGTGCATAGAAACTGTGCAACGCACACCTGTAATATAATTAGTTTGGGGATTTTTTACAGCAGATTGTCAACACAGGCATTTTTGGGACCTCCGATCATGAACAGTGTTACTGTGATTTTCTTTATGTGTCCCGAACAATGATTTCCCACAGTGACCACGCATCTCTGCACTGAAAGTGTGAAAACACATTTCGGCCATGTTGTGAAAAATGACAGCTGTACTGTTCATAAGGAAGTGTGGAAAAATGCCACTTGTGAAAATCTGGTCTGAAAATGTTACAAAGTCATGAACTTACGAGCGTGCATGGAAACTGCGCAATGCTCACTCATAACACAGTCATTTGTTGGACTTTTGTCACCAAATTTTCAGCAGAACAATTTTAAGACCTCTGCTCATGAACAGTGTAACTGTGATTTTTTTAATCTGTCCCAAACATTGCTTTCGCACACCGACTGCACCATTGTGCGCTACATGTGCGGAAACACATTGTGGGTGACAGGTGAAAAATGGCAGCTGTACTGTTCATAAGGAAGTGTAATAAAATGGCAATGTTGAAAATCTGGAGTGAAAATATTGAAAATTCGCAAACTTATGCGCGTGTGTAGGAACTGCGCAATGCACGCTCGTAAAACAGTCTTTTTTAGGAAATTTTCACCAACTTTTCAACATAGCCATTTTAAGACCTCTGATCATGAACAGTGTCACTGTGATTTTCTTAATGTGTCCATGCATTGATTTCGCACACTGACTGCGCCATGTGTGCTACATGGCGGAAACACGTTTTGGGCAGATGTGAAAATGACAGCTGTACTGCTCATAAGGAGGTGTGGTAAAATGGCAATGTTGAAAATCTGAAAACTGAGGAAAATATTGAAAATTTGTGAACTTACGAAAGCATGCGAACTCAACGCATCAGAAATAGTCATTTTAGGAATTTTCTACCAATTTTCAATATAGGCTTTTGAGAGCCAACCTTATGAACAGTGGCAGTGTCATTTTATTACTCAGTCCCAAAAGGGGATTTTGCACGGGGAATGCGAAATCACCCTTCGGGCCCGATTAACACCATGACAGTGAGAGCACTCATGAGAAGGGTTCCCAAAAACCCCATGTTGAAAATTTGATGCAAAAATTCCAAAAAATGAATGAGATATGCAGCAAAGCTGAAAAAACCTATCTATCTCATTATTCAGCTTACCGGCAATTCCTCAGTTCACGGTCAGCTTTGAAGAGTGCAGACGTGTTCCCGGTCCACCGAGGATTGTAGCACAGGAGTCCGGAGGTAAATATGGGGTGTGGGGGTGTGGGAGGCAGTGTGCACAGTGGGTGGGTGCAGGTGGGGGCAGAGACAGCAAGGGACCGTTTTCATGTTTCAGGGTTTTTTTTTTTTTAAAAAAAAGGACGATGATGCGGGGCATTTGCCACGCTGAGGTGGGCTCCCAGCGTGGCACAAGGATGGCTGTTTGGGGGGAGCATGAAGCCGACGCGGGATTGGACACCCCTGTTGGTGATAGCATCTGTTGCCACACTGGGGTAGGCTCCCAGCGTGGCACCTGTACTCTCCGGGGGGAGTGTCCAGTGGAGCCGACGGGGGATTGGGCACCCCTGTCGGCTATACGATGTGTAGCCACACTGGGGTGGGCACCAAGTGTGGCATGTGGAACTCTGTTTGGGGGGGAGAGCAGCACAGCCAACGACAGATTGGGCACCCCCGTTGGCTATACAGTGTGTGCTTGGGGGGGCGAGCACGCAATATGCGTGCATGTGTGTGTGTAGGGGAAGCACGCATGAACAGGCGATATCTTATCGCTGCTCACTGAAGCGTAGCTCCCCCTTTCAACTGTACTCCACTGCATTTTCGACTGCTGTGATAGACAGTTCCAGCTGCCATTGGAGAACTGTGGCCATGCCCGCAAACACACTGACTGAATTGGAAGACGGCTGCCACACCTCCTAAAAATCAGATGATAGCACTATGTTTCTTGCACATGCATGCAAGCAAACATAAAAAGAGTTTGTAAGTGACTGCAAGCCTTTGCCCAATAAACTCCGTAGCTAATGTCTCATCTTTGGTAAGAGACTAAAAGAGCTGAGAGCGAGATTTTACCTGGGGGCAGTGGGTTCATTGAGTGGCTAATGTGTGTACAGGTTTTGCTAAGAACTTTATAAATTGTTATCAGCTGGACTTGTTATATGCCAAGCTAAAACTGGGACTCTTGTACTAAGGGTATCAGCTAACAAGCATTTGTCTGAATGCTTGCTTGCTGGCATTAGCAGTGGAAGTGCAGGAGTTAGACAGATGCAGAATAGTAATGGCAGTGATGTACTGAACTGATGCCAACTCCACCCCCACCCTGCAGAGACGGACAGGCATTGGGGTATACCTTTGGTTCATCACCCATAACGGTCATGACATTTCACCTCACCCTACCCTGCAGACACTGACAAGTGTTGAGGTATGCCTTGGGGTGTTCTGGCTTTACACTCACCTCATTCCATAAAGAAATATGCTGAAATGGGTTCAGTAAAAAAGAATGGTGTGAACTCTGGAGCCAAAGAGTCCAAGGTGCACCTCGATGCCTGTCACTGGCTGAAGGGTGGGGGTGGGGGTGGAATGGAGTGAGCATTACTGTTGACAATCCCAAGTCACACCCCTAATGCCTGTCAGTCCCTACAGGGTAGGGTGGATGCCTGTCAGACCCTACAGGGTAGGGCATTATGGTCAGAAACCCAAAGGCCCTGGGTGTTTCATGGTATTTTTACTCTAAGTTTTCAACATTGGCTTTTTGTGACCCCACCGCATGAACAGTGACACTATCAGTTTGTTAGCCGAAAGGTGACTTTGCACAGTGACTACACCATTTAGCACCACAGGTGTGAAAATACATTTCCAACATGATGTGGAAAATGACAGCTGTACTGTTCATGAGGAAGTGTAAAAAAATAATAATGTTGAAAATCTGGAGCAAAAATATAAACTAGCATTTGTCAATGCTGAATGTTGTCTCACTGACATTGGCATTGGTAGTGCAGGAGTCAAAGATACATAATAGGAATGGCAGTGAAATATTGAAGTGATGCCAACCCCACCCTGCAGAGACCAACAGGCATTGGGGTGTGCCTTTGGGTCCTCAGCTATAACGCTAATGCCATTTTACCTCACCCTACCCTGTAGACACTGACAAGTGTTGTGGTGTGCTTTGGGGTCTTTGGGCATTATACTTACCCAATCCTATAAGGAAATACACTGAGGTGGGTGCAGTATAGAAGAATCGGGTGAACTTTGTGTCCGAACACTCCAAGGCACACCATGATGCCTGTCACAGGTTGCAGGGTGGGGGTTGGGGTGGAATGGCAAGAGCATTACAGCCGATGATCCCAAGTCACACCCCTGACACCTGTCGGTCTCTACAGGGTGGGGTCCTACAGTTGGAAACCCTAATGCCGTAGGTGTGTGTTCGTATTTTCTCTCCAAATTTTCAACATGGGCTTTTTGTGACCCCACCTCATGAAGAGCGGCACTATCAGTTTGTTAGCTGAAAGGAGATTTTGCACAGCAGCTATGCCATTTGGCAACACAGGGACGAAAACACATTTTGGGCAGTATGTGGAAAATGCCAACTGTATTGTTCATGAGGAGATGTAAAAAAATGGCAACATTGAAAATCTGAAGTGAAAATATGAAAAATTGGTGAAGTCATGAGCATGCATAGAAACTGTGCAACACACGTCTGTAACCCAATTATTTTGGGGATTTTTTTAACCACATTTTTAACATAGGCATTTTGGGACCTCCCCTCAGAAACAGTGGCACTGTGATTTTGTTAATTTGTCCCTAACGTTGATTTCCCACAGCGACCACACCATTGTGTGCCACAGGTGCTAAAACACATTTTGGGTAAGATGTGAAAAATGGCAGCTGTACTGTTCATAAGGAGGTGTGGAAAAATGCCAGTGTTGAAAATCTGGTATGAAAATATTGCAAATTTGCAAAGCTACAAGGGTGCATGGAAACTGCACAACACACGCTTGTAACACAGTCATTTTATGGAATTTTGTCACCAGATTTTCAACATAGGCATTTTAGGAGTTCTGCTTATGAACAGTGTCACCAACATTTTCATAAACTGTCCCAAAAACTGATTTTGCACAACGACCACGCTATTCTGCGCGAGACGTGCATAAACACATTTCGGCCAGGATGTGTAAAATGACAGCTGTACTGTTCATAAGGAGGTGTGGAAAAATGGCAATTTTGAAAATCTGGATTGAAAATGTTACAAATTCACGAAGTTACGAGCATGCATGGAAACTGTGCAATGCACGCTCATAAAACAGCCATTTTTGGATTTGTTCCACCAAATTTGCAACACAGGCTTTTTGAGAGCCCCCCCAACCCCTTATTAACAGTGGCACTGCTGTTTTGTTAATCGGTCCCGAAAGGTAAGTCCGTGCAGTGACCTCAAAATCACCTTTTGGGACCAAATAAAACCATGACGGTGCCTGAATTCATGAGGAGGGGTCCCAATAGCCTCAAGTTGAAAATTTGATATCACAATTCCCAAAAATGCCTGAGATATGCACCAAAGTTGAAAAAACTTATTTATGCCATTATACAGCTTACCGGCATTTCTTCAGTTTGCGGTCGGCTTTGAAGAGTGCAGACGTGTTCCCGGTCCACCGAAGATCGTCACGCTGGACTCTGGAGGTAAATATGGGGTGAGGGAGGGATGTGGGGAGGCATGGTGAGCAGAGGATGTGCGCAGGTTGGGTGAGGGGGCAGGAAGACCGCTAGGGACAGTTTTCTGTTTTACAGGTAAAATAAAAAAAAACAAAACATTGCGGAACAGGGCAATTTGGCTTGCTGAGGTGGGCTCCCAGCATGCCACCTAAGTTTTTTTGGGAGGGATGTAGCCTATAGGGGATTGGGCACCCCGATGGCAAATGCCAGTGTGGGTGGGAGAGCAGAGGGGGATTGGGCACCACCCTCGTCACACAACAAAGGTGGGCAGACATTATACAAGTGCGTTTGAAAGAGGCTGTTGCTTAATCACTTACTAATTGTTTATATGTCCTCTTTTTTTCATATTTGTTGCTTAAAAAAAACCTACTGAATGGTAAAGTAGGGTTTTTTGTTATATGGTTGTTCTGTGAAATTCACAACACTATGGGATGTATGTGAGGTCCACTATACTGTGATTATAGGATTTGCTCTTGGGCTACTATAAAGTAAATCAGGTTGTCTTTCACACATTTGGCTTCTGAGTTTGAGTTTGAGTAACTAAACTGGGTCATTACACATACAGTACCCTGTGTGTGAAATCCCTTTGACTAGCAGTAAAAGCAGTGCAACTGACAATGAGTCTGACTCAGACAGTAGCTCTTTGTCTGAGTCTAACACTTTAGTGACTGGTGAAGTACTGCATACATATGATATGTCCAATTTGCTTTAAGAGGAAGATTTGGGTCAAATTAGGAGGTAGAGCCGGCCCGCCGGTGCAGCGGTAGGGTTACCGCTCATGGCGCCAGTGACCCGGGTTCGGGAATGGACTCGAGCGGCTGGAGGGTCAGCCGGGGGGGGAGGACGATTGAGCGCCCAGTGGCTGCTCTCCTCCTCTGGGGAGGGAGGGGATGCTTGTCCTGCAGCTCCACTGCCACCTGGGTGACCACGGGTGGAGGTGCAGTGGGACTGCATACAGAAGGGAGGGAGGATGTGGGCCGGAGACCGGAGCGCTCGCACGTCTCGATGTGCACCACCCCTTAGTTTCCCTAGCATGCTCACGTCCTGTGGGAGGGGACAGAAAAACGGAAAAAGGAAACCTGTTGTAGAGGACGGAGATGGGACCCGACTGCCCCAGATAACCCATAACAGGGCTAACGTTGGATGCCGCAGATGGATCTCCTGACGCACACTGAAGGACTGGAGGGAGTAAAATGGGTCTCCCCCCTCCTTCCCGCCCCGGGGGGGTAGGCCGAGGCAGCATGGAGGTAGGTCCGAGTGACACCATGGTAGGTACCCGGGGAGGGACTAGGGGAGCACAGTCTAGGGATTCCCCGAAGAAATTCCACCACAGCAGAGGAGAGGGGCTATAAAAAAAAAAAAATTAGGAGGGAGATTGGCCTGCCAACTTGCTTAAGAGGGAGATTTGGGTCAAATTAGGAGGGGAGATTGCCCTGCTAGTGAGGAGATGCCATAACATCGTGAGTTTGTCCTTAAATGGGGTCAAAAAAATAAGAAAAAAGTCATTAAAAAATGTAATGTATTTCATTTTGTCAAGAGTAAGCACTAAAAAGAATAAACTACTAGTTATATAAAGTTATCAGATACATTGTTCATCACTGATTTAATTTGTATGTGTCTTTATCTGCCTGAAAAACATGGATATTTTGGGCCAATTTTACTTAAGCAGGAGATTTTGTTTTTCAGGAGGGAGGGAGGGAGTTCAGTCAAAAAAAAAACAGGAGACTCCTGCATAAAGAGGGAGATATCATATGTATGGTACTATAGCGGCCCCTTGCTCAAGCCTAATAAGCAAGTCTGCTGAACAAAGAATCAGCTAGTGCAGTTGCAAATAAATCCACACATGGTGGCAATGAGTAGGACAAATCCTCCACTTCTACATTGGATCACAGTGAAAAACCCTCAAGTGCCCACTCTACTAGCATTATGGGTACTGAATGTATGGATGGCTAGGGTTCTGCTCACATAGGTAAAAAAACCCACAGTGGTACTAGATTTTTCAGATTGCTTTCTACCACTTGAACCACGTCACTTCATAGAATCAAAGATTCATAGAAGTTTGACAGCAAAAAAGGACGACACCGGCCCATCTAGTCCGCCCTTTTTTACCCCATACCTCCCTCTTCATGCCATCCACCACCCTTCCTCGATACTCAGCCCCATATGCTTGTCCCATGCCATCTAGAATTCTTCCACTGATTTAGCCCCCACCACTCCAACTGGTAGTCTGTTCCAGGGCTCCACCACCCTCTACATGATGAAACACCCAATAACATTGCCCCTGTATCTTTTTCCTTGCAGTCTGAGACTGTGCCCACTAGTTCTGATCCCCTCCTTCCTCTTAAGTAAACCTTCTTCTCCCACTTTAGTGAGCCCCTTTACATATTTCAGGTTCAGAGGAGGGCAATAAAGATGGTACATGGATTGCATCACAAGTCCTATGAGGACCGGTTGAAGGAATTGAATATGTACTCCCTGGAGGAGAGGAGGGAGGGAAGGGACATGATAGAGACATACAAGTATCTTACAGGGAGGAACAGGGGGCAAGAATACACTATTTTTAAGTGAAAAAGATGTTCCAGTACAAGAGGGCATGGATGAAGTTGGATGGAGGACGTTTTCAGAGGAAATGTGAGGAAGAATTTCTTCACAGAATGGGTGGTGGACAAGTGGAACACCCTGCCTGAGGAAATTGTGGGGGATGAAACAATCACAGGATTTAAGAATGCATGGGATAGACATAAAGGAATTCTGGAGGTCAGGGGTAAGGGACAACAGAGTTCTAGGAAAACTTAAACTGCAGTTACAAACTCAAATGGGCAGATTAGGTGGGCCATAGGCCCTTATCTGCCAACACTGTCTATGTATCTATGTATTTAAATGTTTCAGTCATGGCACCCCTTTCCCTCCTTGTCTCCAGCGTGTACACATCCAGTTCCTTACACCTCTGCTCATATAACTTTCCCTGGATATCCTGCACCATCTTGGTTGCCCTTCTCTGAACCCTCTGCATCTATATCCTTGCGGAGATGTGGCCTCCAGAACTGAATCCCATACTCCAGGTGCAGCCTCACCATGGCTTTGTAAAGTGGCATTATTACCTCCCTTTTTCTGCCAGTAATGCCCCTGCCTATGCATGTCAACATTCCATTGGCCTTTCCTGCTGCCCTGCTACATTGGATTCCTACCTTAAGGTTTGAGGAGACTATGATCCCCAGATCCCTCTCCTGTTCTGTTATTATGATTTCCTCCCCACCTAGGGTGTACCCTGCTTTTCTCTTCCTACTCCCCAAAGGCATCACAGTGTACTTTGTGCCATTAAATTTCAGCTGCCACATCCCAGACCAATTTTTGAGTGCCTTTAAGTCCTCCCTCATGTCCTCCATCCCAGCCCCGGGGTGTGTACTCTAGTGCATATTTTCATATCATCAGCAAATAGGCACGCCCTCCCCCACAAACCCTCCTTAATATCACTGATGAAGATGTTGAAGAGAAGCAGACCCAAAACTGACCCCCTGTGCACTCCACTCTTCACCCTCACCATCCCGGAGTGCACCTTGTTTAGCACCACCCTCTGAGTTCTTCCTGCCAGCCAGATCTCCAACCAGCTTGTTATTTTCTCACCCAAACCCAGGCTTTCCATCTTGCTCACCAGCCTCCTATGAGGATGGTGTCAAAGGCCTTAGTGAAGTCCAGATAGGCCACATCCACTGACCCCCCCCAGTCAATCACCTGAGTCACCCAATCAAAGAACTGAATTAGGTTTGTCGGAAAAGACTTCCCCTTCATGAAGCCATGCTGTCTGCTGTCCTGCAAGTCACTCCTCATGGTAATCCACCACCCTCTCCTTGATTAATGCCTCCATTACCTTCCCCACCACTGACATGAGGCTGGCAGGTCTGTAGTTCCCCTTCACCTCCTTACTACCTCCCTTGTGTAAAGGCACTATGTTCACCCTCTTCCAGTCCTCTGGCACTCTTCCCATAACCAGGGACAAGTTGAAGAGCCTTGTCAAGGGTGCTGCCAACTCCTCCTTCACTTCCCTGATCATCCTGGGATGTAACTAGGCAGGCCCCATTGCCCTGTCCACCCTCAATCTATCTAGCTCTGCCCTTACCCTATCCTCAGTGAATGGGCTCAGATCTACCCATTTGCCCTCCTTACCCTTCAACTTTAGCTCAAGTTCCCCTACCGTCCTCCTCCTCCTCCGTGAATACCAAGCTAAAGTACTTATTTAATAACTCTGTTTTTTCACAGTCCCTCACCAATTTTATTCCTCCCTCTCTCCTCAGCCTAGTAATCCCCTGCCTTTCCCTTCTCCTCTCCCTCACATATCTGAAAAAAGGTGTTATCCCCCCTTTTGGTCTTTTTTGCTATTTTCTCCTCAGTATCTGCTTTTGCCCTTCTGATCTTCTTCCCTGTCAGACTCCTCTTTTCCCTAAACTCTTCCTTATCTTCCTCGCTGTGTTTTCTTAAATTTTCTGAAAACCCTCTTCCCTTCCCTGACTGCCCCAACAACCTCCTGTGTAAGCCAAAGCAGTCTCCTCCCTCTCTTGCACTTCCTAACCTTTTTTGTGCACATTTCCGCAGCTTGCAGTACCCCTTCCTTGATGGCCTCCCATAGCGCCTTCATTGTCCCTATATTCTCCATAAGCGCCATTGTCTTCCTTACTATCCTTCTCATCTTGTCAAAGTCTGTGCATCTGAAGTCCATGACTGTAGTACTGGGTTTACTAGTCTCCCTCCCTGCCCTGACCCTGAACCTTACCATGCTGTGGTCGCTGTTGCCATGGCTTCTCCCCCCTGCACCTCCTCCACACTCTCCCCATTTGGCAGGGCCACATCCAGAAGGTTGCTGCCCCTTGTCAGCTCCCTGACTAGCTGTTGAAGGAATACCTCCTACAGCGCAGCTAGTGTCTTCCTGCCCCTTGACGATGCTGCATGTGGGATTTTCCAGTCTACATCTGGGAGGCTTAGGGCCCCTATCAGCAGTTGTTCTCCTTTTAGGGCCATCCTTGTGACTGCCTGGATCAACTGTTGATTGCCCTCCTCCCCTTGCATAGGTGGCCTGTATACCACCCCCAGTCACAAGGATTCTCCCATCCTCCTGCCAAGCGTTACCCACAGTAGCTCAGTTTCCCTATCCTCCTCTTGTCCTTCAGTTAAATACCTATGCCTTCCCTGATGTATAAGGAAAGTTCCCCCTTCTTACCCTCCCTATCCCTTCTGAACAGTCTGTAACCTGGGATAGTCATTTCCCAGGTGTGCAGCTCTGTCCACCAGGTCTTGCTTATAGCTACTATATCTAGTCCTTGATGGCCTCCAAGTCCACCATCTTAGTTGCTAATCTCCTGGTTTTGGCTGCTAAACCCTTCCACCAGGTTCCCCCTCCATCCCTCCATCATTATTCTCCCTCATGCCCAATATTTTAGCAATATCCTGGGGGGAGGCTGGTAGCCCCTCATTTCTATTGCCTTACTAACATACTAAAATGCCAGCAGAATAGGCCTAACAATCTTTCACGTCTGCTCATTTGGTCAGCCCCCACCCTGGGTGCAGATTTTTCCCACCCTCCCCCCAATCTAGTTTAAATTGTAGGTTTCTTCTATGAACTCTCCAAATTTGCTTTTTAGTACTACCGCACCCTCAATATTCAGGTGCAGTCTGTCTGGAGCAAATAGGCTCTCGTCTCCCCATGTGGATCCCCTGTCTCCTACTAACCTATACCCCATTTGCTCACACCACCCCACCAGCCACTCACTGAACTCCTTATTCCTCAGCATCCCGTCAGTACTTGCCTTTGGTACTGGCAACACCTCAGGGAAAGCCACTGATTTGAACCACAGACTGCTACAATATCTAGTAAGTGATTTAAATCTTGCCTGCATCTCCAACCACTTCTGCAGTATGGAACTATTTTTCTGTCAGTAAAATTGATCCACGTAGAGCACTTTGCACCATCTGTAAATAAAGTGAAAGCTGTGGTAAAGTTGTTTCATGTGTTGGCACTACAGCTCTCAAATGCCATCAGAAGACACATTTAGTATTGCTTGATCAGCCACAAATCATGTCCTCCACCTCTTAGACCACCAATGAGAAGGCTCAGGATGTAGAAATGGATAATGAATTTTGTGAACTTAATGCAGACACAACCACTGCCAGCCAGAGGACCACCAATACTACCAGCACCACTGATACCATTAGCACCAATTGCACATCCAGTGATGGCACCAAATGTATTGCTGCACAGTCCCACTGTCCAGCTGGTATACAAAGCACAGTGCCTGATAAACCAGGAACATATTGTATGCAGCTAACATTGTTTCAGACATCTGAGAGAAAGAATATTTTTAACAGTCATCCAAAGAGTCTTTATCTTAATAATAAGATAGAGGAAATTTCAGCAGAAGCCCTTTTCCCATACTCTTTAGCAGGCCATGAGGATTTTATGGATGTCAGGAAAAGTGCACAGCCTTGTTACAATCTCCTAATTGAAGATAATTTGCCTGTGTTGAAATATCATACACTTATAGGCATTAAAAGAAACAGTGATGCCTGCACATAAAACTTAAGAGGGTAGGGCTATTCATGTCATAACAGATGTGTGGACTAGCAGTCAGAATATAGGCTATACGTCTCCTAGCAATCATTTTGCTCAGCTTTTCCTTGTGCTGTTTCAGAAACAAAATAACAAACAAACTCAAAAGATGGTGTTGCTGCATATAAAGAAGTCTTGGCAAAGTCATACAGCATCAGCTATCTTGCCATCTTGTCAACTGAATGAGCTCCTTAATGGTATGATTTACTCTCATGGTCTAAAATGTACCTTTATAGTAAGTCACAATGGATCCAACATCTTGATAGCAGTGCAGGATGAAGGGTTTGATTTGATTTGATTGATAACATTTTATTTTTAAACAGAATAGATTGTTAGGATTTTACTCCTATTTTTAACAATGTCCTGTTATGTATTGCAAAATATATAGTACAAGTACAAAAGGAAAGGAAAATATGCATTCTCTTAAAATATACAACTAATGCCACATACAATACTCACACATTTGACTAACAATACAATTTTTAGCATAATAAATCATACTAAAAAACAATTACAATAGATGTCTCTTTAAATCCTTTTTAAAAATGGCAATTGATTTAATAGATTTCAAATCAGAAGGTAATAAAATCCAGTGCTGGGCCAAGTTTGTCTGTAGGGAGGCATCTCCTAACCTGTTAAATGTTCTGACCATGGAAATATTCATACTATTTTGCCTTAATTTGTGAATGATAGCATTTTGTGGTTTTAAAGTCACCATTTTGCCTAATGGATGATCTTCAGGTGACTTAATTAATTTATGACACCACACCAACCAGAGGAACTTCATTTTCCAGCTAGGCTATAGCCAGTTCAATGTCCTGTAAATGTTAGTGGTGGATTCCATGTTTACTTTTTGAAACAAATTTTGATAGTCTATAGTACATCTAATCAATATTTTTTAATGCACCCAATGGGGAGTTCATATATAAATGTGATCCATACTCTAATATTGGTATTAATAGCTAGCCCACCAACTTTCCTCTGGCCTCTGTGGTTAAACTTGCAGACACCCTCCTTAATGCCCCCAATTTTTTGTTTACTTTCTTAACCTGGGTATTTATGTGTTCTAAATAAGTAAGTCTATTATCAACTTGTACCCCCAAATATTTATATGTCTTAACATTAGTTTTATTAGTCTCATCCATTAATTGAATGTCTAGCCCTGATACTTGCTTACTCTCAGTGCTTAAGGTAAACACCATACTCTGAGTTTCTTTTTTTTTTTTGCGTTCAGCAATTAATGTGAATCCCTGAACCATTTTTCCATTGAGGCCATATCTTCCTGTAAAACTTTTTCCAGAGAATCTCAATTCCCTGCCAACATTACTATAATTGTGTCATCTGCATACAACCTAACACTACTGGTTACAATATTCTCTGTCAAATCATTGACATAAACATTAAACATTAGGGGGCCCAGTATCAAACCCTGTGGAACTCCCCTCTTCACCTCCCCAAGGCTAGACATAGAACCCCCACATGCCACCCACCGTTGTCTGTCTGATAAATATGAATTGAATCACTTCAGTGGCTCCTCCTGAACTCCCTTCAAATATAGTCCTTTTAATAACAATGCATGATCCACAAGATCAAACACCTTACTGAGATCCATGAGCACCACCCCAGTACTTCTACCCAAGTTCATAGATGTGGTGACTAGATTATTAAAGTCAACTAGGGCAGTATCTATGGACCTCCCCATCCTAAATCCATGTTGAGAATCACATAACAGTTTATGTTGCTCTAAATATTGACATAGTTGGTTATGTATTTGTTTCTCCATGACTTTTGATAAAACTGAAAGCAAGTTAACTGGCCTCTAATTTGTTACTTTTGCACTGTCCGTCCCCCTTTAAATATAGGCACTACTTTCCCCACTTTCCAGCAGTCTGGAAAAGATGAACTACATGGACTCCAGTTAAACAAACAGGCTATAAATGGGGCTAAAATTACTGCTCCTAATTTTATAAATCATGTTTCCAGTCCATATATTCCCCCTGCCTTATTAGGTTTTAGTTTAATCCTTTTCAACATCCCTAATCAATATTTTTTTAAGTTTAAGTCCAGCTCTCAATAATTCTTTACCTAAACCCAGTTTGTCCTGCTGTGCCTCTTTTATTAGTTGAGATATTTTTATTTTAGATGCCTTGATGTCTGGATCCTGTAACTGCAAATCAAGTAGATTATTAAAATAGATATTCAAAATACCTGCCACTTCTAGCTGATCCTCTATCAATTTGTTATTGTCCAATAAGATAATTTGTGTTTTTTTTTTAATGGGTTTTGTAGATCCCTTACACTACTACAAAATTGTCTAGAATCAGTTGCCTGTTTTATTTTTTTCAACAAGTAATCCATTTTTGTTTTATAGCTTTTGTAAATTAAGCCCTCACTCTTTTAAATTTGTCCCAATCAACGCTTTCCTTTGTTTGCCATGCTTTTTCCCACATACACTCTCTGATTCTCATCAGGGTCCTTAGTTTGTCAGTTAGCCATGGCACATCCATCGTGTTTACTTTTTTCTGCTTCTTTGGTGCGTATATGTTAATTACTTCTTTTAGCATATCAGTCAATTCTTGGATGACTAGGTTTGTCTGGTATTAATAATAATCAGTCACATCTAATATTTAATAGACTTTTCCTATAAGCTTCCAGATTGAATCTTTTTAAATCTCTTATCCAGTACATTTTTATTTCTTGTTTTATAGGCTCATACATTTTTGTTATACACTTTACTGAATTATGGTCACCCAAGTTCAGAGACATAGCCTCCCATTTTACAATATCAATGTCCTGTGAGACAAAGACTAAATCAAAAATTGAACCCAATTGTATATTTTGTGTATATCTGGTAGGACTCTGTACTATTTGTCTCAAACCCAAACTTCAAAACTGTTGTTAAATTTCTTGCTTCTTTCCTCTAACCAATCTGCATTAAAGTCTCCGGTTAGTACCACTGAACCATCTTTAATTTTGTCCACTAATTAATTAGCCAAGATGTCATATGATCTAATTTAGTTCATGGTGGTGGTGCATAAATCACCCCTACTTTCAGTTTAATTAATTTTAGTTCCACTAGCAAACAGTCCATTCCTTCTGTACTTTCAGACCATGTTGTTTGAAGAATAACCAGGTTACTTTTAATATACACCATCACCCCTCCTCCCCTGCTAGCTCTGTCAGTTTTAAATACCCCATAACCATTTATTTGTATTTCAGAGACTTTAATATCCTTGTTTAACCATGATTCTGATATGGCCAGAACATCCATTTTTTCTGTTTCCACTCACAATCTAAGCTCGTCAGTCTTACATACTATACTACAAACATTTTTGTGAATTATTGTCAGACATTCTTTTTGCCTGAGACCTGGATTCATTTCAATGTCTCCACTTTGAACAATTAGTAACACCAAAAATAAATTACTGTTTTTTAATCCATTCCCAAAAAAGACTGATTTAACTGGTTTATACCATTTGGCTAGTTGCCTCCATTTGTTTGTGAATGCATTTCTCCTTTTGGCATAATCCCGTCTTTTAGTCTTAATTGTACTACAAACAGAATAATAACATATCTAATCCTACACCTCATAAATGTCCTTTGCAACTAAAATGAGCCCCCAAATACCCCAACAAGAACATCCCCCATATTAATACAGTATATTTCATATCTATCTTACATTAGGTAAATTAAGGAGAAACAAACCCCTTCCTGTATAACTATCATTTTATAAAGTACTCTCAGATACTAAACAATATCAAAGTCCTCCCTGTACCAATTCACAGTGTTAACTTAATTCACCGACAGACCACTGGTCTATAAACCTCCTAATATATTTTAAATACACCATATAACTGTTAGAAAAGTTTTACTTCCACTCCATTATTTAAAGACACTTTTCCCCTCTTTTATATAATAACTTCCATACTGTGCTTTTGCATCTTTCCCTTATTCATTTAAAATATCTTTTTATTCTCATATTTGTCAGCTCCTTCTGTTCCCTTTTACCCAAGGAGATTACTTACACTGAGTAGTGCTCCCAAGCACGCTCGTGCCATCGGGCAGCTTGTGCTCTTGTGAAGCATTTCTGCCTGCCTCACATATGCAGATCCCAATGGCTAATATTTGCCAAGCCCCATTGTGAATTTCTGAATGGAGCAATTACCAAGTTCGATACACATAGTTCATGAAAATAACAGCACAGTTCTTTGTAAACAGTCACAGATATTGGCAAATACAGGGAGTAAGTTCTTGATTTAAATGGATTCAGGACCCTCAGCTAGCACTACTCACCCACTGCAGCTCTCACCTGCAGCCGATAAAATATGTTTCAGATGCTGCTGGCCCTTGTAGTGGATCTTCCCTCTGTTGGGCAGCTCATGCTTTTGTGGAGCATTTTTGCCTGCCCTCAATCTGTAGACCCCAATAGCTAGTCTTCCTCAAGCTCCATTGCAAATTTCTGAATGGGGCAATTACCAAGTTCAGCACATACAATTTGTGAAAATAGCAGCACAGTTCTTTGTAAACAGTCACAGATATTGGCAAATATGGTGAGTAAGTTCTTGATTTAAATGGATTCAGGACCCACAGCTAGCACTACCAACCCAATGCAGCTTTCACCTGCAGCTGGTAAAAGATGTTTCTGATGCTGCTGGCCCTTCTACTGTGCTTCTTGCTTTGCTCATCTCTTGAATTTAATTGCTGAAGGATTTCTGACCAATGAAATACAAGCTGATGCTATGATTGTTTTTTTCAAAACAATGGTGACTCACTATTCTCATTCAACCAAAGCTGTATGGATAGTATCCGAACTGCAAATGAAACACCATCAGACCCACCAAAAGTTGATTCAAAATGTTTCCAATCAAGGGAATTCAATGCTATATATGCTGCAGTGCCTCTTGGAAAAAAGGATGCGGTACATGAACATTGCTTGAATTACATTATTGGTGATGGAATTATGCTATCTGTGCTGCAGTGGAAGTTAAGGGAGACAGTGTGTTTCATTCTGGCTCCTTTTGAGACAGCTACAAGGAGCATGTTTACATAATATGCAACTGAGTCAGATTATCCCACTTATAATGATGATCATACATCATCTGAGTGTTCTGACTCCACAGACAGAAAGAAAGAGAGAGGTCTGAAGATTCATAGGAATCATAGGATTCATAGGAATATTCAAACAATTGCGGACAAATATCCTTATAGCTTGCCTTAAACCAATTTAAATAATCAAAATTCATATATACAGCATCTAAATTCTTTGTCCAATCTAGTTTTAAATGTTTCCATATCCAGACTATCTATTGTTGTTTTAGATAATTCATTCCATGATGTCATGACCCTTTGGGTGAACCATTTTTTTCGCAGTTTTAAATTCCGCCTAGGCTGAAAAAGTTGTTTAGGGTGTTTCCTAGTGCTTATTCGATCGTTATTGAATTTAATACTCAATGTATCCTGTAGGTTGTAATCACTTAGAATTCTATAAAGCATGCATATGTCTCCTCTAAATCTTTGATAAGCCAGAGTACATTCCTAAAGTTTTCAGCCTTTCACTATAAGATTTATTTTCTAGCCCGGTAATAGCTTTAGTTATTCTTCTTTGTATGCCTTCTAACCTAATTATTAAAGATGACACATGATGTCAGCAGTGTCATGGAAATCTTGCAAAGACAATGGCATAGCATTTACAAAATAATAACAAATTAGCTGCAATGACCAAATCAAAACAATACATGCTTGCAACTCTCTTAGATTACAGGTTCAAGGCTATACAGTACATTTTCCAAAATGAGTTCATGCAGAACACAGCAAATTTATGTTGATAGATGAGATTCAGGAGTCCTATGACTGAAACACAAACACACACTAGCTTCTAAGCTCCACAACGTGCAAGTACATTTACTTCAACTGATACAGGACAGTAAAAGTCATCAAATGTCAGCAGTAGTTCTTCAATAGCTCCTAGTTCCACTTCTAGTAGCAAGCTAAAGCTGTGATAAAACCTTTCACAAATTGCTGCGATACCAAGTTAAACTCATTCTTCTCTTGTGTGTTCTCTTTCCTTTGTGGTGGACAGTTACCTGCAAGAACCATTTACATGTATTCTTATTGATGTGTGCCATTTTGAATACTGCAGATCAAAAAAGTTAATATAGCCTGAGCTGTGCTATGAAGCCTTTAAATATATTAGTTCTCCTTCAACAAGCGTCTCTTCAGAATGCATGCTTAGTACAGCAGCAATATTGTGACAGACACCTGAAATAGACTGGTGCTACAAAATGTACAGATGTTAACATTTATTAAAGTTAATAAGGTAAGATTTTTATATCCCTACAAAAGTCTACCACCTGCTAATCCTGGTCAAGTGACTGATGTGGACAGTGACAACTCAGATGGTGCTTGGTAAATTCTGAGTGAATGAACAAGCAACTTTAAGGAACAGAATTTGTACTGTGGTGCCTATCTTTTTGTAGCTTTGCTACAGATCATAGCCGCAACTCACATTCACAATCTGTGTCTATGGCAAACAATACTGGAGATAAGGCCCAAAGTCAGTAATTTTACAGGTAAAGTTAAAGGAGAACTATATTGAATGTATAGCATTTTGCCAATTAGATGTTTTTTTTTTAAATGCTGGTTCAAAGTATTTTATTTCTCTAGCTATCCAGAATTTTTAGTTATTCTATAGGGTGTTGTTATTCTATAGGGCGTTTCTGATTTACTTGCTGCTGATATGAGCCATTTTAGAACTGTATGATATAGTTTTTGTCTCTGTTCTACTCTTCTGTTGTTGGCACAATGCATCCATGTTCAGCTATAAATCCCTGTGGTTGAGAGGGACATTATATCATATGGTTCTAAATGGGGCTTACTACCAGAATGTAAAGTAGAAACACCCACTGCATTGATTTAAACACATATGTACTGTAGGTGGAACAATAACATAATTTTAACAATTGCTGTACTTACAAAACAGCTTCTACTGAGGAAAAAATGACTTGCAGGTACAGCATAGTTCTCCTTTAATATCAGTGGGAATAGGACCAATGGCATGAAAAAAAATCGCATGCCAACTGCTGCAGGTATATTAAATGTCATCTGAGTTATTACATGGCAGGAAACTGGTTTTGATTTATACGAACTACATTTTACCTATATAGCAGCTGACACAGTATCTAATAGACAGCTGTATGTGTTGATGCTGTGTACTGGTTTAATCATGCATTTAGATTTTTTGTGGTGGAAACCTCCATTTTAAATAAGTAGGACAACACAGTTTACCTATAAAATAAATATTAACAAGTAAAATGGAAGTTCCTTTTAAAGTATGAAATGTAGTATTAAATATAATAAAGCCTCAAAGGAATGGATGATGTTCTTTTTTCAAATGCTAATCACTGACTGCACTTATGAAAATAATAAATGCACCTATTCTTCATGCTGTGGCTGCAGTACCTTGACTTTGATAATAAGAGAAAGTTTCAAACATAGCAACTTTAGTCATTTAAAAGGAACAGCAGCAAATAGCTGAGGTTAACTAATGTAAATTATTTTTTTCATTCACACTTCATTAAAGAATTTTCAGCAAGCAGTAAAGAAACTCTTTAATTTGCTGGTGATAGGTCATGTACATACAGGTAGGAGCTACTCTATAAATGATACAGTATACAGAAACAGACTTGCTTATCTTTTATAACTGAGTAGACTGAATGATGACTTCATCGTTACTTATTTTATTTACTTATACGTGAACCACCACTTTAGTAAGTGCTGCTGAATCTGGACAATTTATTATAGAAACATAGAAGTTGTCACCAGATAAAGATCCTTTGTCCCATCTAGTCTGCCCATTTTCCCTGCATGCTGTGCCACCACGGACCCTTCATGATCTCCAGTCGTTCCCACCTCTTGTGTTACTTCTAAGGTCCTCTTGTATCTGTCCCATGCATGCTTGAATCCTACAACTGTTTTAGCGCATATCACCTCTGCTGGAAGGCCATTTCAGGCTTCCACCACCCTCTGTGTGAAGACGTATTTCCTAACATCTCCTCTGAGCCTCCTCCCTCAAGCCTCATAGCGTGACCCCTTATTCATAAGTTTGTCTTTCTGTGGCAAATGCTACCTTCCTGTAGCTTAATACCTTTATGTACTTGAATGTTTCTATCATATCCCCCCTTTCCCTTCTGTGCTCCAGTGAGTACATATTCAGTTATCTCAGTCTCCCCTTGTAGGGCTTTTATTGGGCTCTACAGGGCCGGTTCGACAACTATGTTGTCAACCAACATTACAGCAATGGAATTATGCAGACCGCAAGTTGCGGTTGACATAATTCTGGCAGAGATACCGGTCATTTTTCATCAGGAGGCTTTGTCCCCCCCCCCGATCTAATGGATTCCAACTCCGAAACGGAGTTGATTTGGGGAAGGGGTACAGGACTGGGAGACAGAGTACCGAGGTTTCGGGTGGACCATTACAGAAAACTGTTGATGTGGTTGGCATCGACTTGTTCGCTGTAATGGTGTTGCAATATGGTTTGCATACCCTTTTGTTGCAGTCTCTGCACCATTTTGGTTGCCTGCCTCTGTACTGCCTCCACCCTATCTTTGTCCTTCTGGAGGTGGGTTCTTCAGAACTGTACATAGTACTTGAGGTGTAGTCTTATCATAGATGGCAAAAGCCTTCAAAAAATAAACTGATGATGAGGAGGAGGAAGATATAATCTTCAAGTGAATAAATAAATTAAGTTTTTGATGTTATTTGTACTCAGAAAATGAAATGCAGTTTCAGCAGGAAACCTTTTAATATATGGGTGGGTGGGTGGCTGTGTAAGCATCCATAAGTGGTTGGCTTTAACAAGCAGAAGAAACCACTAATAAACTTAGCTGTAGTCATGTCAAAGTCACACGTGATCATCTCCATCTCTCTCTTTCTCTCTCTCTCTCTCTCTCTCTCTCTCTCTCTCCCTCTTCCTCTCTCTCTCTCGCTCTCTTTCCCCCCATACTGAACAGCTTTTATTTGTTTTTGTCAACAATTTCATGACATGTATTTCATGATTATTTTCTCTATTTGTAACCCAAATAAAAAATGTGGTTTGAGTTCTAAAAAAGATTAGAACCCTAGAACATATTTAAAAATGTTTAGAACCAGAACACAGAATTTCAATGAGTTCTGAGAGCCCACATTCCTAATTCAGCATAGGTGTTCCTGTTCTGACGTACATTTTTTATGCCCCTGACTTGCTGGAGAGGCTTCTAAAAGAACTGACTTAAGACTGGCTGATAAAAGCCATATTTTGGAGATGCTGAAAAGTCCAAGTGCCTCTTCAACCACAGTAGCCAAGTTGTTCAGCATTTCCAAGTCAAAGGCATTTAGAACAAGCCATCATTTCTCATAAATTAGCAAATGAGTTTATGCTTCTAAACTAAATGAGTTTATGCCTCTCAACTATAGAATATGTAATTTGTTCTGCAGTACTGAACAGAAGTGTATCTTTAAATTTCATAACTAATAAAATGGTTTTAAAACACATACGGCATGCATAACACATTTAGCTCTTGAACTGCCTGAACTGTGATAACAAACAAGCCAGAAAAATGAGACCATTGTTTCTTTGAGACATATGTTTAAAAGGGACAAATATGAATACACTGGGTTGTCCCAATAGAGACGGGTATACTGTATCATCACCTGCAATTATATGCGTCATCAGAGAATTGTGGTCAGCCACCTGCTGTTCTAGGAGCAATTTTAAAATCTAGCAGGTGGAATGCCACCAAGTTACTGCATCCTGGTTCAGATTATATAGAGTTAGTTCTTTTGCCTGCTGGATAGCTTTCAAAGCCTTATGTTGCATTCCTTCACTGTGTGGGACAAGTGGCCAGCAATTTGTTTTGTTTTGTTACTATGTCAATAATGCTGTCATCCCTGTGGCTTCTGGACTGGAAATCTCACACCAATGAGTGGAAACAGTCTGCAAAGCATGATGGCACTTGGGTGTAATTGCCCTCAGATACTTTTTAGACGATATGATTCCTATTAACTGTTACCAGAATCCCTAGTGTGAGCAAACCAGCTGTTGAACTGCTACTGCATTCATCATTTTCTCAAACTGTATACGCAGTCTTTTTTAAAGCCAATCTCACACAAGACTACCTGTGCACTGACTGGCATGTTTAGTGGTCCTGCTGGTTTGGAGGGTTTAGAATCTGGGGACTGGTGAAGGACACAAAGTGCATTGTATCTATTATGTGGTACAGAGCCTGCCTTGTGGTCCACATGTTGGTAGTGACATGGCTGGATGTGCAACAAGCTGCAACCAAAACCATAACATACTTAAGCACACACAGTTTAAACCATGGCATTACAGCATGGCTGAATGAGTGTCTGGGGGGTACTGTGTACTTCCATTTCAGAGTGGTCATGAGCTGACATCCATCCATCACTGGACCCAAAGGAAAAGCGGAGTAGATTTTTAGATATTAAAATGGTTTTGTATGGCCACACTGGTGGCACAGTGACAGCTAGGGCCTGACCTTAGCTGCTGCTGTTCAGCAGTGCACTGTGGTCAGAAAAGGCTTGTGCTGCACCACTGGGGCCACCGTGATGCCTGTGATTGGCCATGGGAGCTTGTTCCCTTCACAGGGACATCACAGCATGCATCCAAAGCCCTGATGCTAGGTGCATGCTAGGGAGAGGTGGGAGGCTTGGAGGGAAACAAAGTAGAAAAACTAAGACACTACCTCTATAACAGCCTGGGATACTGACTTCCCTGGGTCCTAGTGCCTGCCTGCAGTGGATTCTTGTTCACATAGGGGACTGCCTTGGTATGGAGGATGGCCCTCCCCATGGGGCCCCCACCATGGGGAAAATAGTAGTTGGGGATGCCCATGGCATGGGGACTAGGAGTAGGCCAGTGGTCTATGAAACACATCAGGGTGCATACCTGGGACAGAGGTAAATACCTGGTGAAGCATGGCCTGGGGAGAAAATACAAATGGAAAAAATGGTTATATATATAGCATGGCTTCTATCCAGGAGTCCACTGTGATGTGCCATAAAACATTTTCTGCATGGCACAGTTTCCAGCAGAGTCAACTGCTGACCTCTTTTCACCTTTTTCATCTGGTTTGCTGCCATCAAACCACTGAGGTGTGGGTGGGGATGGGATGGAGGTAGAAATGGCAAAATACTTCTCTAATTAATTTTGTAGGGCACCACTACTGGGCATCACTCTCATCCTCCTCTCCTCCATGCTGATTGGGGACATCCTCCCTGGCCTGCTTGGTTCTGATTCTCACTCCCCACTGGCTTCTCTCTAACTGCAATGGTGTTTGTGTTTTAATAGGTGAAACAGAGATGAAGTTTCCAGTCCCACAGTCCTTCCATAACTTATTTTCTCCTTACACAGGGTGTAGATTATGTGATTTCAACAACCAACCATACTTGAAAGGAGGTCTTCGGTTTTGTGGCCAAAGCATCAAAAGACTCATGTCTTTCTCCTTCCTTTTGCTTAACTGTTCCTGTTCTTTGCCCCTTCTCCCATCCCCTGTTATCCTGCACTTTTTCCAGTCCAATTTGCTTCCCTACAAATTTAACTCCTGACTAATATCAGCCTGTTAGGATGAACAGCATGTACAGATGTACTCTGTTCTATGACAGCACACACCTCATCAATTATTTCTTCTTTGTTTCTCTTGAAACAAGTGTCATCATCATCACTCAATAGTTGCTTCAGTTTGTATCATGGTTCTAAGACTGTTTCTTTAATATAGTAATCAGAATGAAGCATTTTACAGTTTGTCATCTTCTTCAACTTTTTTGATCATACGTCTCGTTAGATCTTGTTGTATTCAGGAGGGCAACCTGCATGTGTCCGTGCCCCTGGCAGCCTGTGTTATCATTGAACTGTCTTGCTTCTCTGGCTTTTCCCTAACCAGATTAAATCTGAATTTTAAATTTGTTATTAAAGGTATCACGTGGCTCAGAGTTGCTGTGTTTGCACTAACCTCCCTGGTGATTTCTTCAAATGGCTAGAGCAGTACAATGAGAAACTCCAGCATGGCCCACTGAAGTGGAGTGATATAAACATCTGCATCACCAGTTTTATTTTCTAAGTTGTACTGCCTGACAGGTTTCTTTTGTTCCAGTAGCCTTTGGGACATACAAAAGGTGGAATTTCATCGAGTAGAAATGTTTTGGATCAGTCTGTGCAAAGGTAAACTGTTCTCCTGCTGTATTGTTTTCAAACAAGTGAGGGACTTTGCTTGAGTGACTAAAATGAGTGTATATTCTTTTACCAGTGTTAAAAATAGCCTTAGTCTCCATGCCATCATTGAGAAAACCATGAGCTTTTAAATTTAAGCAATACGCAAAGCAGCGGATGTAAACAAAGACCCCCTCCTCCAAGGCATTCCTTATGTTGGACCCCATTATCTGCAACTATAAAGCCAACTGACAGTCCCTGTGAAGTGAGCCATTGCTGTATTGGTTTTTGAAGCTCTTCATTGATGCTGTACGAGGTATGTTCAGATGGAAAATAAAACATTCTTAGAACAGCAAACTGCGATGCTTCACTGTCCCCACTCCCATGTGAATTATCATAACATGCCTAATGGGCCATGACAGACATGAAGAGTTCAGGCTGACAGCTTGTCCAGATATCTGTTGTGAGATGCACCACCCTCCCAACAGCACTGCACAAGACGCATCTTAATTTTTATGTTTGCTTACACGCATGTGTGATGCGCATGCATAATAAACAGCTTGGGACAGTACGACATTTTAGAGGTGAGTGAGTTTCTGCCCAATGCAGTTGATGCTTTATGGGGCTTGTCCCTCAGGCATCAATGAATTGGCAAGCTGTCTATGACAGCAGTTTGAGAGAAGTGGTCTTCACTTGAAAGAAATCTGCCACTGCAATGAGGGACAGTTTCCTCATTGCAGAGGGAACTTCCTCATCCCTCACAATCAGGCACACAGACATACCTTCTCTTTGTTAGCAGCAGCTGACAAGACTCCGGCCATGCATATTACAGTGCACAGTAATGTGCATGGCCAGAGTTATGGTTCTTTTCGGCTCCTGCCACCGAGCACCTTGTTTGTTCGGTGTACCTTTCCTGGTGAACCAATTCAATAAATAAATAAATTAGCTACGGTGTGGCTTTCCACATTGGTGGCTCCTGCCACCCAACGCACACTCCCCGGAAAGCCGACATTGTGGTGCATAATCCCCGTGTTGGCATGTATCCCCCCTCACCCCCATTAATGTGATACACTGGGAGCACACCTCAGTGTACCAAAATTATTTTTTATTCATGTTTCCGACATTGGGATGCCCACTCCTGATGTCAGATGACCCCCCCAACCCACTCGAATATTTCAAGTGCTGACATCGGGGTGCCCAATTCCCATGTCAGAATGCCCCCACACACACACACACACACACACTATTGTGGCACACTGGGAACCCATCCCAGTGTGCCTAAATATTTTTGGTAACCTGTAAAATAAAGAAAACCATCCCTGAAGTCTTTTTTTTCTCTCTAAAAAGAAAATGGTCCCTCTTTGTCTCCCCATCCCCTCCCCACCCTCCCTCCATGGACTCACCTCTCTGCACCCTCCCGTACACCATACTTACCCCCGGAGGTTGGGAGCAGTGATCTTCTGTGGATCGGACATGTCTGCACTCTTCAAAGCCAACCGGCAAACTGAAGAAATGACAGTAAGCTGTATAATGGAAGTCAATGGGGGGGGTTAACTTATATTGTTATCTCAGACATTTTTAGGAATTTAGGCCCCACATTTTCAATGTGGGGTTCTTGGGACCCCACCTCATGAGCAGTGTCACTGTCATTTGGTTACTCGGTCCTGAAAGGTGATTTCGCCGTTGCTGCGCAGAATCACCTTTTGGGACTGATTAACAAAATGACAGTGCCACTGTTCATAAGGTAGGGTCCCAAAGAACCCATGTTGCAAATTTGGTGAAATAATTCCAAAAAATGACTACGTTACGAGTGTGTATTGCACGGTTTCTATGCATGCTCATAAGTTTGCCAATTTTTAATATTTTCACTCCAGATTTTCAATATTGCTATTTTTCACATCTCCTTATAAACAGCACAGCTGTCATTTTTCACCTGTGGCGCAGAGTGGCATAGTCACTGTGGGAAATTAACTTTCAGGACAGATTAACAAAATCACAGTGGCACTGTTCATGAGAGGACATTCCAAAATGCCCATGTTGAAAATCTGGTGAAAAAATTCCAAAAATGATTGCGTAACAGGCATACGTTGCTTAATTTCTATGCACGCTCGTAATTTCACCAATTTTTTTATATTTTCACTCCAGATTTTCAACATTAACATTTTTTCACACTTCCTCATGAACAGTATAGCTGACATTTTTCACATCCTGCCCCAAATGTGTTTTCACACCTGTGACACTGCAATGGGAAAGGGGAAATTGTTTAACCACACTAAGCCGAAGCTTGTTTCCAGGTGCGACTTGGGAGCACAAGCAAGTTAAGTGACTTGCTCAGGGTCACACAGTATGTAAGTGGGACACAGTTGCTGTGCAAAATCACCTTTTGGGATTGAGTAAAGAAATGATAGTGCCACTGTTCATGAGGTGGGGTCCCGAAAAGCCCATGTTGAAAATCTGGAGCAAAAATACCAATGAATGCCCGGGATGTTAAGGTTTCCAACTGTGAAGCCCCACCCTGTAGAGACTGACAAGCATTGGGGAGGTGACTTGGGGTCATCAGCCATAATGCTCACACCATTCCACCCCACCCCCACCCTGCAGCCAGTGATAGGCATTGAGGTGCACCTTGGGCTCCTCAGCCCTAATGTTCACTCAGTTCTCCTCTACTGCAACCATCTCAGCTTATTTCCTTATGGAATGGGGTGAGCGTAAGTGCCTAAGACTCCAAGGCACAACGCAACACCATTCGGTGTCTGCAAGGTGGCGTGAGATGGAATGGCATGAGTGTTGTGGCCCATGACCTAAAGCCACACCCCCAAATGCCTGTCAGTCTTTGCAGGGTGGGGGTGGGTGTTGGTGTTAGTTTAATACTTCACTGCCATTCCAATCATGCATCTTTCTAACTCCTGCAGTACCAATGCCAATACCAGCAAACAAACATTCAGCATTGACAAATGCTTGTTTACATACTACACTGTTTTTTTTTTTGTTTTGTAGACTTTATTTCTCACCCCCGAACCTGAACTCTCTCAGGCTACCCCAACTCACCAGTTTGCTCTACCATATATCATGATCCTACTCCTCAGAGGGTAGCTGTCCTCCGCAGATCCTACACCAACAAGCCCCCCAGCTCTGAGCCCCCTGAGATAGGGCTGCCTCCACTTGCTGGCACTCTATCTAGAATCTAGAGGATTGGCTAGGCCTGTGGAGAGGCAGAGGGGGCGAAGACAGTGGCCTGGTATTGGACGTGTGGTAATGGGTACTGTGGGGAGCTGTTGCCTATCAGGCATGTAGGGGTTTTTCTTCTTACATCCCCAGGAACTTGGATGTGCAATGGCATCTGTACAGAGCAGCCATCGATGTCCACCTCGTTCCTCCATGTCTATGACTCCATTGCAGTGTGTTCCTTCGGTCACCACCGGGGGTTTCTACTGCTCCGTAGATCCCCGGATCCCACCCCAGGGAGAGGAGAGCTGTCCATCAGATGCTTGATCTGCTCCCTCTCTGCCGACCCCCGACACCCAAGCTCATTCCTGAACTCGGGTCGGGACTCGCGGCATGGCACGAGGTGTGGCATCCAGCACCTCAACCCTCAACGCCACCATGCCGGTATGACATTGTTGTTGCCGAGAAATATTTCTGCGATGGTATACTATATTGAGTTCTGAGGTACTCAAGCAGCCGCCTGAATCCTATATGTTCAGCCACGTTATATAGTAGCAAATCAACAGCTATCATTTCGGAAATTTAGTTATTGTAACTGCAACAGGGTGAGTTGGGGCACATTTGGCCTTGCGCCCATATGTTTCTGAGATGGTAAGCTGCCTCCTTGAAGGAGGAGGGCTTTTGAACTTATGGTCATTTTCAGTAACAGTCGGAGGAATCCTTCAAATGGCAGCAAGTGCTGGTGGAGGTGTAGTGCTGCGCCACTGCTTTTATCTATGGGTGTTACCCCCAAGTGTAGTGAGCTATCACTATCACTTTCTCTTTGAGACTCACAACTTACCTTCTCACTAATGTTATGACATCTGACTAGGTGCCTTTTTAATGCTGAAGTTCCCAATGCTCCTTTCTTTTTAACCCTGCTTATTGGCCATTTACAAATAGCACATGTTGCTATCAACTCATTGGAAGCACTAATGGAGAAGTATGACCAAACAAAAGGTGATATTGTTTTAGTTTTTTTCCCAGGAAGGCACGACACCTCGGTCATCTTTTCAGGGTCCCCCCCGAATTTGTCCTGTGTCTGTTCTGGCTAATTCCCACTGCCCCCCTCCTCCACAACTGAAACATTTCTGCCTGTTCCTTCCTCATCTACAATTTCCAGCCCTTCCAGTATACCTTCTGCTGCCTGAGCATTCTCTTCATCTTCTTTATTATCATCAGTATTACCCTCGTCAGGTTCAACCTTAGAAGAATCGGATGAGAGACTGGCAGTAGCATAGTATGCAATTGTTCCATACCATTGGGTGCCTTTGTGGGTGGTACCCACCACATCTTTAGTTTTTTTAGCTACATAACTTTTTTTTGTACTTGGGACTGATGATGATGATCTGAGACAGTCACCTGTTTTGGATTCAAGCATTCGCTTTGAAGACGAAACCTTATTAGATGTGAAAAAAATCCCATTTTGGGGTTTGATTTTGTTTTCCCTTTTCAGGCCGATTCCTATCTTTTGCAGTGCCACTGCCTATCTGAGAACTAGAAAATGCCTCATCAACACTTTGATCCATTTTGGAACAAAAGATCGGTCTACTGTGAAATGTAATGTCCTTCTGATGACTCCCACCCATACAGATCAGGGACAAATTTACTGTCGTGACTTGTGACTGTACACAGCACACTGACAGTACAGCAGTCCACCACCACTTTCTTCCAAGATTGCCAGACTGGCTCCTATTATACTTACTATTAAGTGAAAGTGACCAAATTCAGCAACTGTTAAGTGTGTCTCAGAATTTGAATTGGAGATGCAGACACATCTGGTGCATTAGCCGTATGCAGCACAGTCCCACACTAGGGGTTGGTTAATGCTTATACATAATATAAGTTTGTAACACAATATACTATGAAACTAATGATAATAAGGAATAATGGGGAATGAGTGATGATGATGATACTTGTGTGTAGTGCTTATACTTTACTTGTGTTGTACTGTAAGCACTGAGCCTGCTACAACCCACAGTTAGATTATCCTCTGGCCCACCCACAGACAGCAGCAGAGGACAAGCGCATTAACTTGCATGTTGTTCAAACAGTATTTTTTTTTTAATACATGAAATCGTGATTGAATGTAGGTGATGATGATAATTATTCATGATTGGATTGTACCCACAGCCACACTGAAGTCAGGAAAAAAAATTATTGGGGATTTCAGGGATGTCACATTTACTGTAGGCCACCCAGCATTCTCTTTCCCGTGCCCCTCTTTACATCACAAAGATTTATTTTGCCACCCTACTGCCAAGAAAAAAAAAACTTTCATTCAGGATTTTCTGTAACTGTAATCTCTGGGCCACCAGTACTCTCTCCTCTGGATCTGGAATGGCACAAGTCAGATTTTGCCGTCCTGCACATTTTGTACACATAGCTACTGTCTAAGGTCAAGAAAAAGTTTCATTTGGGATTTTCTGTAACTGTAATCTCTGGGACCTCCCCCTCCGCAGTACTCTGGATCTGGAACAGCACAAGTCAGATTTTGCCAGCCTGCCCTTTTTGTACACACAGCAACACTGTTTGAGGCCAAGAAAAAAAAAAACCTTTCATTTGGGATTTTCTGTAACTGTAATATCTGGGACACAACCACCAGTGCTCTCTCCTCTCTGGATCTGGAATAGCACAAGTCAGATTTTGCCAGTGGCCAGCCTGCCTTTTTTGGACACACAGCCACTACTGTCTGAGGTCGAGAAAAAGTTTCATTTGGGATTTTATGTAATATTTATGCCCCCCCCCATACTCCCAATGCTCCCTCCCATCATCAACTGACTGACTTCACTCACTCCACGTCCTCCATGATCGGGAATCTCTCTCTCCCTCCCTCCTCTAACTTTAGTGCTTTTGCATTTTGGCGCTTCACCTTCTAGTCTCTCTCCAGTCTCTCTCTTGTCTCTTCTGCTGTGATCCTCCTCCTCCTTCTGGGCTGCGTGGTGCACTCACCAGCCTTATATACCAGTGAGTGCATCACGTGACCTTCTGTTGCCTGGTTGGATGCCACCGGCTGCCTGAACATCCAGATGGCATCCCCCAGGCAACAGAAAACAAAATACGGAAACGGCATCTCCATGGACCTGGAACCTGACTTCTAACTGTGAAGTTGGTATTTATCCGGGTCTGTGGATTGCGGGTTTGATCCAGGGGTTCAGATCTCCCTTGGAACAGTCTGCCTACCCCTTAAAAACACACTCTTATGATGTATTCAATGTAATATGTGGAATGATGAAGAAGACTTAATGCTTGGTGCACACAGTACTATGCAGTACCACAGTACGTAGGAGGATCTGTGCAATGTCAGAAGTTATTGTTGCTGATACTGACACAGAAGCACAGCTTGTAATACACTAGTTACCAATCTCTCTCTCCCCCTTCCCCTCTCTCTGTTTGTCTGTCTCTCCCTCTCTCTCTCTCTCTCTATGTATATATATATATATATATATATATATATATCTAATACCTCTATCTGTCTATTTATCTGTCTGTCTTTCTGTCTACCTACCTATTTATCTATCTGTATAATATAGTATATAAATATTGACTGGAGTTGAGGGTTATAACAGGAAAATAGTCACCCCATTGGATGATCATTGTCTTGACAGTTGTTAGATTTCCAGAAGCTGAAAAGCTATCTGACTATTGAAAGGTAATAGCTGATCCTGAGGGATCAAAATGTTCTTACTGTAGCCCAAAACAACTCTGGTCAATACAGTAACTGTTTTATAAAACATCATGTCCCACAGAACTCCTAATACATGCAGGAAAAAATATGATTGACTAACTTGATTCTGCCTTTTTGTGGTCCTATGCAGGCTTTTCTTCCTGTCCTTTGAAGGAGAAGTCCTCAGTGGCATTTTTGTTGTTCAACCCCCCACCTCTTGCAGTCTAACTAACTTGTGGCAGAGAACGGCAAGAGGAAGGAGCTGCTGTTATAATGTTACTGCTCTACTGGACTAAAGAACTAGAACTCTACTACAGGGAACTTCAATTTAGGGTAAAACAAAAAACAAGCAAAAAAAGGAGTGTGTTTGAGTTGGGTGATGGAATTGTTATCTGTGCAGTTAGCTAGGTGAAAAAGAATCTGTGAATTAGGGGGAGTGGCTTAGAGAGAAGGAAGCCAGGTGTTTGCATTTAAAAACTGACCTAGATGGTGTGTGGCAGAGAACAGCAAGAGGAAGGAGCTGCTGTTAAAACTTTACTGGGACTATACTGCCCTCCACCCTTTGCCGGTTCTACTTTTATAGGCACAGGATTTGACTGACAACAGGAACTTCCTGTTTGGGTGCAGGAAGGGAGTGATCACAGAGGCACAAAAGACTCACCATCTTAGAAGGAAAACAGTAACTTTCCATCCCCCCAGCTGCTGAAGATCTGACTCTGAGCAGGTAAGAAGGAGACTACTGAGGAATATAGGAACGTACTATCCCAGAACAGGAAGATCAGGAGCTTTAAGGGCACAGAGGCAGTAGGAAAGTAGGGAGTAAATAAAAAAAGAAATTATATAAAAAAAAAAAATAAAATAAAGCGAAAGAGAGGAAAGAGAAAGTATACAAAACAACAGTTAAGGGGCCAAAAATAAGACATAATGGGAGTGGTGCAGTGCAATGCCTGTGGAGCAGCAGTCTTCTGGGAGACGTTCTGGGGCATGCAGTGTTGTCCCATCTGCAGGCACCTCTCTGGGCTGAGGGAGGAGGTTGCTCATCTCCAGACTGAGTTGGCCACAATTTGGGTTACCTCTTTACCCACCCAGGGACCACCAGGGCCACCGCTGCTGCCTCAGAGGTTGCCAAGGAAGAGGAGTGGTTGGACCACAGTGGGCACAGGGAGGGTGAGGGTGGTGGAACAGGGGCGCATCCCTCCTGTTGTACCTCTCCACACTTCATATGCCATTCTGGCAGAGAGTGGTTTCTCTATGGAGGCACCCGCAGTGGAGACCAAGGAGGATGCTGGGAACCTTCACAAAGGAGACCCACAGGAGGATGGCATGGGACCCCACAGGAGAAGGAAACAATTCCTGGTGGGGGACTTCATTGTTAGGAGGGTAGAACTGGGGGAGGGACAGGGAGCAAATCCTCAAGATCGTGAGAGCAGCTGCATGGGGGAAGGAGCTGGATGTCATTGTCCACCTAGGGACAAATGACCTGGCTGGGAAAGAGATCAGATCAGTGCAGGAGTTTGTGGAGTTGGAGAGGGGCCTTAGGCAAGTAGCATGCACGGTAACCTTCTCGGAGGTGTTGCTTGTCTATGGTATGGGTGAGGCTATGGTGCTCCACATCATGGGATTTAATCAGTGGTTGAAAAACTGGTGCAGAGCTAAGGGTTTTGGCTTCACTGGGAACTGGGGGTCCACCTGGAGGGATGCAGGCCTATACTGGTGCAATGGTCTACATCTGTCCAGAAGGAGAACCAGGATCCTAGGTGATAGGTTTAAATGCTTCATTGGCAAGCATTTAAACTAGACAAGAGGGGTGGCACTGAAAAGGAGAAGGGAAATCTTAGCCCCCCCCAAAAAAAAATCAGGGTAGTTAGTAAGGTAAACACCAAGATAGAGAAATCAATAGGGAGAAGGGCAGGGATAAATGGAGAAAACGACAAAGGCAGTAAGGAAAGGGATGTGGCAAAAAGGAATAAGGCCATCAAAAAATGGAGGGTAATGAGTACCAATACTCATAGTCCAGGTAACATGCTCCTTGAACTGGTGGCCTTGATGGAAGAAGGATGTCTGTATATCGTGGCAGTCACAGAAACATGGTACACAGAGAACCATGACTAGGATGTCAACATACCAGTGTACACAATCTACAGGAGGGACAAGGAGGGTAGAAGAGGAGGAGAAATAGCTCTCTATGTAAGGGAAGAGATCAAAGCGATGGAACTAAAGGGTAAGCAGGGAGGGGAGGATGCACTGTGGGTCACCCTGGAGACTGGAAATGGCACCACAATCCACACAGGGTTTGTATTCAGACCCCCGGAGGAAATGGACAAGGATATGAAAGAAGGCATCCTTAGGATGGCAGAGAAAGGGGAGATATTGCTGATGGGGGACCTGAATATGCCAGATGTTAGCTGGTGCACCTTTGCTGCAGCCATATCCAAGAGCGGGACCATTCTCAATGCCCTACAGGGGGCATGCATGAGACAACTAGTGTTGGAACCTACTCAGGAAGGAGCAATCTTAGACCTGGTACTCTCAAATGGGGACAGAGAGAGGATCTCAGATCTAGAAGTGGGAAGCCGGGGGGCATGGCCTAGCTGGGTAACATGGCGGAGGTCTAATTCCGGAGCTCCTTCAGGATCCACATCATACTTCTGCCATCCCTCTACTATTTATTTTAAAAAAACAGCAAAATTCCTCTCTAGAGATGAACTAATGCCTGCGACATCCAATTGGAGGAAGAAACAAGCTAAACTCCACTTTAAAGCAGCTCAGAGGACTGAAGATGTGTTGGGCCTGAACGGGCCTCCTCAGCAATCGAGCCAGGCACCTTGGGTAGCTGTTGCAATGGAAGAAAGCCACCCCAAAATGTCTAATTCTGAGACCAGCTACCAAACGCTTGAATGCCTCATCAGAGACCTGAAATATGAACTTGGTACTAAAATGCTATCTGGGTTTGATAACCTAACCACCCAGTTGCAACATTTACAGCAAACCGTTAATTCTGTTTCGGAGGCTGTGGACGCTCATGAGACCAGGCTTGATGAGTTGGAGTCGCGTATCAGTACACAGGAAGACGGTTATAGTGCCATTGCTGCTGACTTACATTGGGCCCTGAGTGACATAGCAGCATTGAAGGATGCGATAGATGATCATGAGACTACAGAGTGGAGGAACAGTATACACATAGTGGGCTTTCCCTAGGAACAGAAGGGTAAAGACTGTGCTAACTATATGCAAACCTGGCTAAAGCAGACCCTCTCCCTCCCACAAGAAGCCACACTGGAAATCCAGAGAGCACACCAGTCACCAGGTGTAAAACCCCCACCAGATCAAAGTTCAAGGCACATGTTAATTAAGTTTCTCCATTACCAGGAAAGGCAAAATGTCCTGGAAGTGGCTTACAAGACAGCCCCTATCATTCTGCAAATGGCACTAATTAGTATTTTCCCTGACTACTCAAGGCCTTTACAAGCACATAGGCAAGCCTTCAATGAAGTCAAGAAGAAACTTCATGGCATCGACTGCCCTTTCTCGCTGATCTACCCCGCAAGATTGATAGTGAGGCCTCCAGGAGGGAAACAATGGGCAGTTACCAACCTGAAGGCAGCTATGGAATTTATCAACAGGTTGGAGCAGGACAAAGTGGATAATCGTTGATCTTGCATTCTAGGTACATTTTCTCTTAATGTTTCACCGGGGGCCCTACGGGGTGGGAGGTTATTTGGGGGATAGGAAGCCAAGCAGCCCATAACACCAGGTGGTGGCCTATTAGGGTGGGTCTACTGGCTTCTGTTCACATCCCCATTCCTCCTGCTTTGAGGTAACACTGGGCCTAGGTGTTCTGATGGTTTCTAGCTCGGGAATTGGGCGAGCAAGTGTAGGGGAAACTTGTCCCTATAACTACATGGAACACTACTTTGGGACTTCCTTCAACTTGCTGGTCAGTCTCCCACTGTACTCTTCTTCTACCATGATGTTTGCAGAGACCTGGGGATAATCCATCATCTCTTGTCTCAGGAACTCACCCTGGCCTTGTTGCTTAACTGTTCTTGGCACCTGGACACTCTAGGAGGACTGGAAAACAGGGAGACTTGGGCTGGTTTTCTCCAGTTCTCTCAACCACCTGTGCGGTCTCTAACTCAAGCTACAACCCGGGCCTCGGACTAAATTTATGTGATCTTTATCCACACTGGTCACTTAAAATAACTTTATTGGAGATATCTTTGAATTTGGATAACTCTTTTTCAAGTATGTGATTTACTTTGAGTAAAAGTTTGTCTCGGTGGAACGATGTAAAAACACTGCTCCTGTACGGATGAGCGGTTTTCTTTTTTGCTGTTTATGGTAATTATTCTGGGGGGGCTGGGGGAGTGCTCTGGTGCGGAGGGGATCAGTCCAGGGGCACACAGCTTAATAAGGCCATAAGTGAGAGTGTGGCTGCGCATTTTAAGGAAACAAGGGAAGAGCCATTGTGACAATGGTATGGGTAGCATACAGTAGGGTCTGGACATACAGTACCATCACTCAGGATGTGGTCCACTACTTATTCCCGCTATAATGACCCCAGTGCTCTCAGTGGCTATTCAAGGTGTCTTCCATTCCAGGCACCCTATTGGAGAATAACCGTGCCTTGGGGGGGGGTTCTTGTTTGTGCCAGGGGGGCACTCGCTCCCCTCCCCACCTGCCAATATGAGGTGGGAAACACATTCATAGCTACAGTTTAGAGTTCATGTGTGGATTCTCAGCTCACTCCACGGAAAGTAAAGGGCTTGTCAAATGGAGGATTTTGCTGGGGTTTTCAGACGGGGATTCACTTTAGTTACTGTATGTATATGGTTAGTTGGGTGGTGGGTTATGGGCTTAATTGGGGTCAAATTTTACTGTTTTTTGGGGGAATTGTTAAGGGGAAAGGATGGGGGATGTAGTTTTTGATTTTTACTTGTTCTGGTTAAAAAAGTTTGGGAAGCGAAGACACTGTACAGATGTGAAGGTTGAGTATGTAATAAGTGATAAAAGGAAGTTTAAAGATTTAGTAGTTAAAGCTAAAAAATGGAAAAGTTAACACTGATCTCCTGGAATGTCAATGGCCTTTGAACGGTGGTAAAAAGGAAAAGGGTATGAGCTCAGATCAAAAAAATGAAAGGTGATATACAGTAGTGATGTTACAAGAAATTCACTGTACTAAGGAGGAAGCTGATCTCCTGTCTCAGTCATGGGGTGGTACACTGTTGGTGGCCCCCTTTACCTCCAAAGCCAGAGGGATGGCTATTTGGATTCACCCAAACTTCCCTCATAGAGTTAAAACATCAGTGGGGGATCCACAGGGGAGGTATCTAATAGCCGAGGTAGACATGGGAAGTCTGGACTATACTCTGGTATCAGTATATGAACCTATCTACAACTCCCCAGACTTTTTTACTCATCTGGGGGTTACACTAGCACCATATAATGATCATCTCATCATGAGGGATCATTTTAATGCTTATTTAGACCCTACCAGGGACCACTCTAAAAAAAAATCTAACCCCATTCCACGAAGTGTGCATGCCTTACAGGGTCTGGTCAAGGATAGGGCTCTCACCGAGACTTGGAGGCACTGCCACCCTGCTGAAAGGGAATATTCTACACTAGGCTGGACTACAGTATATGTTCCTCTCCTCAGGCCTGGTGGATGGGGAGCTCTCGGCAACGTATGGCCCCATGGTTCATTTTGGACCACGCTCCCTTGAGAGTGGTGATGGCCCTGGGCACCTCCTCATGGGCCCCTTCACAGTGGAGATTGGACCCAATGTTGCTCCTTGAGGCAGATTATTCTACCTACATTAATGATAAAAAAGCTCTTTCATCATAGATAACCATGGGAAAAAAACCCACATTAATTTTGTATGGGATGCCCTTAAAGCATATATTAGAGGGGAAACCATCTTTTATTCAGCCTTTAAAAAGAGGCAACAGAGTGAGGAGGAGGAGGCACTCATAGCAAAAATCCAATTACTGGAGAATGCAGCTATGGTAGACCCCACCCAATCCCTCATGAACAAAATTAAAATACTTGAGGGACAGCTTAACCAACTATCTTCAAAGAAAATAGAAAGAGATCTGCTCCTCACCAGGGCAAAATCTCACTTTGAGGGAGATAAAGCTGGTAAGTGGTTGGCTGGCCTGGTGAAAAAGAAACGAGCTGACCGTAGCATCCTGAAATTGGAGAATGGAGAGGGGGCATTAACATATAATCAAAACCAAATTAACTCCTCCTTTATAGACTATTATTAGACACTCTATACAACACAGGTCCCAGTGGGATTGGATCCCTCTACTTTCCTAGAAGGGCTAGAACTACCCAGGCTATCTGAGGTTCAACGAAAACAATTAGAATCCCCGATTACTTCAGAAAAAATCAAATCAGTGGCGTGGTGGATGAGGAGGGGGAAGGTGCCGGGTCCAGATGGAGTACCCGCAGAATTTTACAGGGCAACCTGGGACTCACTCGGAGCTCTTATGACAGAGAACACATGTGAAGCTCGGGGGCAAGCTTCCTTCTTCACAGGTGCTGGCAACAATAACTGTTCTGCCCAAACCCTGGAAAAATCAAGAGAAATGCGGCTCTTACTACCCCACTTCGCTTCTCAACACTGATCATAAAATCATAGCCAAAATCATAGCCCAGCAGCTGGAGAAGTTCCTCCCTGAGCTCATACACCCCGATCGGGGGATTGTGAGGGGCCATCAAGCTAAACATAATCTAAGATGGTCAATTAATATCATTTATAAATGGTCGTGGGGGGAGGGGGAGTTAGAGGCCTCCTCGCCCTGGACACTGAAAAAGCATTTGACCAGGTCGAGTGGACATTTATGTTTGCAGTACTTAGAAAATTTGGATTGGGGGAATTATTAATAGGGTGGCTGGGGTCGTTGTATGAGTCTCCCATGGCTCAGATTTTAACGAACAATACCATCTCTCAGCCATTTCTCCTCTCCAGGGGGACTAGACAGGGCTGCCCCCTTTTCCCTCTGCTGTATGGCCTCAGCATAGAAGCTTTGGCTGCCTCTATTAGAATGAATGCAAAAATCAAGGGGTTCATTAAAGATTGGGGGGAATCATGTCATCTCCTTGTTTGCTGATGACGTGCTGCTATTTTTGGAGGACCCAGGGAAGGCCTTACCAGAACTGAGTTCAATCTTTGATACCTATGGCTCACTTTCAGGCCACAAAATAAACTGGGACAAAAGTGAATGGCTCCCTCTGGGGAATAATAGAGCCCCTGTCACCATAGCTGGAGCCACTATCTATCCCACAAAACAAGTTAGATATTTGTGCATGCTCCTACCCAGTAGGTTATCACAAATAATAAAAATCAACTATTCCCCACTAATTAGAAAAATAAAGGAGGACTGTTTCAGGTGGTGTGCCCTTCCTCTTACACTGTTGGGTAGAGTGAACTTAATTAAAATGTCTATTCTTCCACAGGTTCTGTATATGTTCCAATCTGTGCCAATAACCCTTCCACAAAAATATATAAAGACGCTAGAGGGAGCAATTACTCAACTGCTGACAGGATCAATAAGCAAATACTTTGGCGTGCTGAGTCTGGAGGGGGGCTGGGCTTACAAAACATTCACCTTTACTACTTAGCCTCCCAACTAGCTCACATTCACTACATGTTGAGGGATAGCCCGGGTGGACCCCCGGCATGGTGTGGACTGGAGGGAGGGGATAGTGTACCATTATATTATTCGGTATTGGTAGATTCATTTGTTGGTGAACCTAAACCTAAGGTGATCAACCCATGCACCACAGCCACCTTGAGGGCATGGTGGACTGCTCATTTGATTTTGGGTGGGGGGGGCCGTCCCCCTCAATGGACTCCACTCTGAAGGTTCTTCTTCAGAGGGAAAAGCAGATCCCGCCTGTAATAATAAAACACCTAGCCCTCTTGTACAAAAAGGGGTTGTTTAAGATTAGTCAACTTTTACATAAGGGACTAATAATTCCCTTTAATGAACTGAAAGACAGATATGGGCTGGACCCCTCACAAATCTTTACCTACATGAGGCTTCGGAATAGGCTGAGGGCCCTGCAGGAGAGGGAAGGTGGGGTTGAAAATATGAGCTGCTCCCTTCTCTAATAAATTTTTCAAAGATTCTCCGAGGTTGAGTCCTTTAAACCACTAAGGAAATGTTACAGGCTTTTAATAGAGGCTCTGCCCGATCCCCTGGAGGCAGTCAAAAAAGGATGGGAGAATGACCTTTATCCAGAGGCTTGACTGGGGGTGACTGGGCTCTTATCCTTAAAAATCTGATGCATTGCTCAGTTAAATCACCGGCCAAGGAAGGCTCCCCTCTCTTAAGGCATCTCCTTTGGCTTCTACTGGTGACCCTAACACTAGCAGGTGACATCGAGCCGAACCCTGGACCACCATGTCAAACCATCCCCTCTGTGGCGGGATGGTCGGCTATCAAAGGGCTAAAAATAGCTCATCTTAATATTCATAGCCTCGTGCCTAATTTGACGGAACTTCATGTTTGGGTCACACATCACAACCCTGACATCCTTGGCATAACAGAAACTTGGCTCAAACCTGCTACACCAAATTCTGTGTGTGCCCTCCCTTGGTATGATCTCATTAGGCGATATCATCCTGGAAAAAGGAGGGGCGGTGGCATCCTGGTCTATTATAGGAGCCACCTCAACCTGTCAGTTTTACCTGAACAACAGCCAGTGCAGTCACCCTGTGAAGTACTGCACACAGTACTGCTGCTTGGGATGACTAAACAGTTACATGTAATATTTTCCTACAATCCTCCCAAGGGGGGCCTAGAGGGACTGTCCATCCTCCTCGACACTGTGGGTGCTGTGACCCAGCAGAATGAACTAATCATCCTAGGTGATCTCAACTTTAACTGGCTGGGTAGTAATACCAAAGCATTTGAGCCAATGCTTGCGGGTCTCTCCCTATCACAGCTTATCAAGGATCCTACCAGGTGCTCACCCTGTGGTGGGGCGAGCTCTCTTCTGGACTGGATCCTAACAAACAGACCAGAAAGGATCAGTTCATCGGGCATCCTTCCAGACTCAATCTCTGACCACTCCCCAGTGTTCTGTGTGTGGAAGATCCCGTCCCTGAAAATTCTGCACAAAATCATTCGGGTCAGAGACTATTCCAGGTTTGATCTGGGCCCCTTTCATGATGATATCCAACACACTGACTGGTCAGCAGTATGGAATGCCCAGGACTCCCCATCTGCGGTCAGTCACTTCCTCATTTCTCTCTTATGGCCCTGCAGGATAAACATGCCCCCCTCATCAGATGGAGGGTGAGGGGATCGGCCACCAAATGGTTACATGCTAGCCTCCTTGCCCTCCTGAAGCTCAGAGATTAGTGCTGGGCAAATTTCAAGGCCACGGCGGATCAGGCTGTTTTTCAGAAGTACAGGAAACTCAGGAATGAGTGCAAGAAGAGCATAAGGGCTGCTAAAAGTGAGTTCTGCAGGACTGCCCTGCTGAACTCAGTCAGGGACCCCAGGAGGTTCTGAAGAAACATTAAAAACATAGTTAGTGGTTCCCAGAGTGCTGAGACCTCCGACATGACTATTGATGGTACCAGTTGCAACAACTCGGTGACCATCGCAAATTCCTTTAGCCTGTATTTTTCTGACCTGTCTGCTTTTGCCTCGTCATTCCCCCCGGTGGAGGTGATAATGGTGTACAAGTCCCAGTGCTGTCACCACCCCATCTTCCCTTTCATTTCAGGGCTGTGATGGTGCAAGAGGTGCAGAGACTACTCTCAGGCCTCTCCCCCCCCCTTTTCGAGTGCTGGCCAGGATGGGCTGGAACTGAAGCTTCTCAGCCTTGGTGCCCCTTGGCTTGCTCCACTGGTGGCACACATCTTCAATTTGTCCCTGTCATCGGGTGTTATTCCAGACATATGGAAGGTAGGCAGGGTGGTACCGATCCTTAAACAAGGAAACCCCAAACTAATAGAGAACTACCACCCAATATCCATTCTGTCAGCAGTCAGCAAACTTCTTGAGAAAGTTGTGGCAGGGCAACTCTCGGAGTACTTGCAATCACATGGCCTATTGTCGTGCAGCATGGTTTCAGAAAAGGGCACAGCACATCCTCTGCCCTTGTCACTGCCTCATCATGGATCAGGGCGGCTATGGACCAAGGCAACCATTGAGGGCTATCTTTATAGACCTCTCCAAGGCCTTCGATCTTGTTGATCACGCCATGCTCACTACTCAGCTTAGATCCCTTGGTCTATCTTCTGCTGTGCTCAGCTGGTTCTCCAACTATTTATATGGCAGAATGCAACTGGTTAAATATGGCAAGAAGCTCTCAGGCCCTATTCCCATAACCATGGGTGTCCCCTAAGGTTCTGTCCTGTAGCCCCTGCTATTCTCCATCTTTGTAAATAATCTCCCTGCAGCAGCTGCTCACTGTAAGCTAATCCACTATGCCGATGACCTGGTCATCTTGACACACTCCCCGGAGATGGAGGTCATCAATCGCCATCTGAGTGAGGACCTGGGGAACATTCAGTCATGGATCTCAGCCCACAAGCTGGTCCTTAATCTCAAAAAAACCCAGCCACGCTCTTTGGGTCTCAGGCCAAGATCAAGGCCTCCCCTGTGCCGTTCTGTGTCCCAGGTACCGACGGTATTCCAATCCCTGTCACTGACAACTTCAAATACCTTGGGGTGACACTGGACCCACAGCTTGACCTTGGCCGCCATATCCAGAATACATGCAAGAATGTCAACTGCAAACTGGGTCTGGCCTACAGAGCTAAAAGCAACCTTACCCTGGCAGCACATGTTGCCCTTGCCAGAGGTGTGCTCCTCCCGTCACTCTGTTATGGGCTCCTTTTCTTTGCCCGCTCCACCAAAGCCCATCTCTCTAGGTGGTCTACTGCCTACAACAATGTCTGCTACTTTGCTCTGGCTGCCCCCCATCTCGCCCACCATTGTGACCTCTACAGCAAACTAAACTGGCTCTCCCCTTCAAACCACATTGACTTTGTTCTAGTGTGCTTCACGGGAAAGGTCCTTGGCACTGGCACCCCCCTGGGGCTGGCAAAATTCCTTGTCTCAGCTGCCTCCTCATCCTATCCTCTCAGGTCTCAGGGGTCTGCCTTGCTTAAGGTACCCACCACCTGGACTCAAATGGGAGTTAGGGATTTTGCCACATGTGGCCCTAGACTGTGGAACGCTTTCCCTGCCCAGATCAGCTCTGCCCCCTCACAAGGCTGTCTTCGTACCTCCCTATGGAACCACCTCAAACTCGCTTCGGCCTGTGGGTGCCCAAAGCCCCCATGATCTAACATTGCACTCCTCTCCCCTGGACATATTTCCTGGCCAAAAGGGGCATATGCTATATATAGTGCTGTAGCTGCTGCATTGCAACTGTGCCTTCTGTACTGCTCTTAGTGGCAACATGTCTTACTCTGTTGTCTACATACTGAACAAAACTATGCCACATGATGACTTGTAAAATGTCTTAATCTGTATTATGTTTCCCTCAACTTGTAAAATGTCTTAATCTGTATTATGTTGCCCTCTCATGACTTGTAAGCTGTTCTTAATCTGTACCATATCGTCCTATGTATCTACATCTGTAATTTCTGTACTCTCCTGGGTCGTACCTGAAAATAGGCAATTGTCTTGTCTAGTGTACTTACCTGGTTAACAAAAGCTAAATAAATAAATAAATAATAACAGATTGAGGGGAGTCCAATATAATGTCTTGATGAGGACTTACTTCACCCCCAAATTGGGCCATAAAATTGACCCCAAATCTCCACAATTTTGCCCCGAGTGTTTGGTGCAAGAGGGAACCTTTTACCATATGATTTGGGATTGCCTTAAGGTCCAGTTATTCTGGCAAGGGGTTCTTCAGCTCCTGTCCCAAGCTCTCCAGTTGACTATTAGACTGGACCCAATGGAAACCCTCTTGGGTCTCCCCAGTTTTGGTGGTTCGGGTCCTGGCAGAGGGAACAAACTTAAACGCTTGGGCCTGGTGGTGGGGTTGAGGGAACTGGCACAACACTGGAGACTCGGCCAGCCACCCTCCACAGCATCATGGCTCAACTCCCTCATTCAAATAATGAAATTAGAGTGTACCCAATACTTGGTCAGTGAACAGATGGATGAGTATGAGGAGACCTGGTCACCCTTGGAAAAAGCCCTAGGAGAGAGTTGGTTCCCAATATTTTGAGGATATGAGCTAAAAGTCCTACACTGACATTTCTAGGTAGTATAAACTTCTGTTTATTTTGTTAACTAATTAAGTATTTTCTTTCTAATTACCTTCCTAACTAAACAAGTGAAATAAGGCATATCCTATATAATTATTCAATCAGTTGGAATTTTTCGGTTACCATGCTAAATATCAGAGTTAGCCAAACTACAATAATCTATTGTGTAAACCGATAACTGTTGCTAGTTTTACACTTCATGATTTTAAATGCCTACTTATATCTATGTATTTATTGTAATCTCTCTAACCCTCATTTGTGTTGGAGGACAGAAGAAAACATGTCTGTGTGCTTCCCAAAGTTAAATAAAATTTACAAAAAAAAATAGAAGTGAGAAGTCATCTGGGAACAAGTGACCACCAAACAGTGTGGTTCACGATAAACTCAGCTGTAGAGTCAAGCCATACAAAAGAGAAGGTACTGGACTTCAGGAGGGCTGATTTTGTGAAAATGGGAGAGTGCCTCAGAAAAGCACTAGCAAACAGGCAAGAAGGAGGGGTGGAGCACAATGGGGAAACATCAAAACTGCCATCACAGAGGCAACAAGCCTTTGTATCAAGCAAATAAAAAAATCAAAATTAAAGAAAAAAACACTATGGTTCTCAAAAGAGGTGGTGGGGAAGGTTAGGGAGAAAAAGATAGCATTCAGGAAGTATAAGAAAACACGGATGGTGCAGGACAGAGAAGCGTACCAGTTAAAGCAGAAGGAAACATGGAAGGCAGTCAGAATAGCAAAGGCCCAAACTGAGGAAAAGATAGCCAACTCAATTAAGAAGGGGGATAAAACCTTTTATAGGTACATTAGGGAGTGAAGAAAGACAAAGTGAGGGATACTGAAGCTGAATAAAGAGGAGGGTGAGTGGGCAGAGAGGGACAGTGAAAAAGCAGGAATACTGAATGAATATTTCTGCTCAATATTCACAAAGGAAGAGGAGGGGGAGATACCTAATCCAGTCAATAGAAGCACTCTGAATAGTGGGGTGGATATCAGTCCTTTCACAGAAGAAAGGGTTCCAAAAGAACTCCCAAAACTGAAGGTGGGCAAAGCAGTGGGGCCTGATGGGATTCACCCCAGAATTCTAAAAGAACAAAGGGGAGAACTAGTAACACAATTGACTACCCTTTTTAACAAATCATGGGAGGTTGGTGTGGTGCCTTAGGACTGGAGGAGGGTGGATGTGATTCCCCTTCACAAAAGTGGGAGCAAGACATAGGCAGGAAACTACAGATCTGTCAGTTTGACCTCAGTGGTAGGGAAAATGATGGAATCACTTCTGAAGGAAAGAATTGTTGAGTACCTAGAGGCCAGTGGAGCACAGAACCCAAGGCAGCATGGATTCACAATGGGAAGGTCATGTCAGACTAATCTAATTGAGTTCTTTGACTGGGTGACCAAAGTAGTAGACCAAGGAGGGGCTGTGGACATGGCCTACCTAGACTTTAGTAAGGCATGTGACACAGTCCCACTCAAAAGATTAGTAAACAAATTAGCCAGCCTGGGAGTGGGTCCCAGGGTGGTAGCCTGGGTAAAACATTGGCTGAACAACAGGACACAGTGGGTAATAGTAAACAGAGTCCACAATGAAGAAAGAGGGGTTACTAATGGGGTACCACAGGGTTCAGTACTGGGTCCGTTCCTTTTTAATGTCTTTATAAGTGACATTGTAGAGGGACTGGAAGGAAAGGTATGTCTCTTTGCAGACAACACAAAGATCTGCAACAGGATTGATACACAAGGTGGTGTGGAAAGGATGAGAAGGGACTTGGCAAGGTTGGAGGAAAGGTGAAATGTATGACAGCTTAGATTCAATGCTAAGAAGTGCACAGAAAAGCCCCAGGGAAACAAAAACCTAGGGGAAGAGTACACAGTGGGGGGTGAGATACTGACAACAACAAAAATGGAAAGGGACATGGAGGTTGTTATATCAGCTGACCTAAAGGTGGGCAAGCACTGTGAGAAGGCAGTAAGGAGGGCTGGGAGAATACTGGGATGCATAGGGAGAGGCATCACCAGTAGAAAACAGGAAGTTGTTATCCCTCTGTACAGACAGTTGGTGAGACCCCATCTGGAATACTGCATGCAGTTCTGGAGACCCCATCTCTGCAAAGACATAGACAGGGTAGAGGCTGTCCAGAGGAGGATAACCAAAATGTTGCAGGGTCTGCACCAAAATACGTATGAAGAGAGACTAAAGGAGCTTAATATGTATATCCTCAAGGAAAGGTTGGAGAGTGGGGACATGATAGAAACTTTCAAGTACCTCAAGGAAATCAACAAAGTCCAAGAGGGTAACATCCTTCAGAAAAAGAGATGTGCAAGACCAAGGGGGCTCAATTTGAAGATAGAGGAGGGACAGCTCAGAGGTAATGTGAGGAAGTATTTTTTCATAGAGAGGGTTGTGGTTGCATGGAACAGCCTTCCTGAGGAGGTTGTGGAGTCAAAAACAGTGGTGGAATTCAAGAACGCATGGGACAATTCTAGTGGGGGGTAGGACATAGTAGGCTGTTGGTTAACTAGGATCTGCATCTTATCCATTAGGTAGGGAAATGGACAGACTAGGTGGTCTGATCTGCCTTCAAAGTCTGTGTTTCTGTGTATATTTCTATGTTTCTTTCCAGCTCCTTATACACTGACAATGGGGGCCAGGAGGCAGGAAACAATATACCCCTTCACACACACACACACACACACACACACACACACACACACACACACACACAAAACCCTCTGAGGTAAACAGACAAAATAAAAACAACAATATAGTTAGGGTGGGTAGACTCGACAGGCATTTTTATGCCATCATTGTCTGTATTGGCTAAAATATTTAAAAACAGATCTCACTCCCTGAAGTTTACAGCTGCACAATGCATAATAAATAGTAAAGCCTGCCCCCAACCCATATGAAACACAACTCCCCTGCTTCTCCCCACCCAATCTGACTCTGATAGTATATTAAATTGCCTCCTACCAACCTGTCTCTGGCAATCTGCACCCTCTCCATTCCCCTCACTCTGCATCCCATGAACTTTTTTTCTCCTGAAAACAAGGAAAACTGTCCTGCAGTACAGAGACAGCCTCTTTGTTTGGTAAGCAGTACATAAAACAAGCATTAGTCAATGCCGAATGTTTGCTTGCTGGCATTGGCAATGGTAGTGAAGTTACAGAGCTGCATAATAGGAATGGCAGCGAAGTATTGAACTGAAGCCAACCCCACCACCACCCTGTAGAGAGTGACAGGCATTGGGGTGTGCCTTTGGATTATCAGGGCATAACTACCACGCCATTTCACCACACCCTACCCTGCAGACACTGACAAGTGTAACGGTGTGCCTTGGGGTTACTAGAGCCCCCATTCCATCAGGAAATATGGTGAGATGTGTGCGGTATAGGAGAATGGGGTGAACTTTGGGCCCAAAGACTCCGAGGCACACCTTGATGCCTCTCACTGGCTACAGGGTGTGGGTGGGGGTGGAATGGTATGAGCATGACAGACAAGAATCCCAAGTCACACCCCTGATACCTGTCATTCTCTACAGGGTGGGGCGTTATGGTCGGAAACCCTAACACTTCAGGCATTCATTGGTATTTTCACTCCAAATTTTCTACATGGTTTTTTTGTGACCCCCACCTCATGAACAGTGACAATATCAGTTTGTTAGCCGTAAACTGCTTTTGCACAGCGACTATGGCATTTGGCACCACAGGTGCAAAAACACATTCCGAACAGGATGTGAAAAATGACAGCGGTACTGTTCATGGGGAGGAGCAAAGTGTTTCTTACAGGGTATATCTTCTCTGAAATTACTGTATTACAGGTGGAGCTTACATTTTTGTGACTTTTTTATCATAGGGCTAAGCAAAATTACTGTTTGACACTGTGTTTTATTTTATTCTTGTTTGTTGAAAAGGTTTGTTGTCTCAGAGGTGTTTCAGTCTCCTTCTCACATTGAAGGAGCTAATTGCTTTTCCTCCCGCAGCTCTTCCAAAGGATTAGGTGTGTATGTGGGGGTGGAGCTGGCAAACTGTCAGTAATTTCCAACAGAAAGAAGGGTTAAAAAGTCAGGTTAGTTGATATCTTGGAGGTAGAAGACTTGGTTTGCTGGCCAAGGCACCTAGCTTCACCTGAGCTCTTTCCTTCTAAGACTGCTTGAAAGGCAGAGTAGAGAAACTTACCAGAGCAAGGGAAAAGGATTAAGACTTAGTTTGGCTAAGCAGATTTACTGTGTGGTGGTGTTTTTATTTTTACTCACAGGGATTGCTACTGTTTGTTGCTAACATTTCATTGCTTTATTTTTCTCTGATTCAAATTGTTGTTGCTGGTATACCTTCTTCTGCATTATTACAAGGTGTGCCTACAGGTGTGTGCTAACAGATTACCCTGTAATCTTCTGATTCAAATTGTCTTTGCAAGGTATATCTTCTGTTACTGCTTTATTTTTCTCTGGAGCAAAGTGTTTCTTACAGCTATATCTTCTCTGAAATTATTACAGGTGGTGCTTTACAGGTTTTACAGTTTTATCTAACATTAGGATAAGCTTCAGGGTTACTGCATTTGTTGTTGACTGATTGTTTCTGCTCTTACCTCCTTGTTCTTTCGTCCGTGGTTCTTCTTTTAGGCAGGGAAGGGCCCAACCACCCCACCTCCATCCCCAACCACCCCACGCTTACACTCCTTTTATAGGGTACCACAGTTGTGACATTTCCTGTGGCAGAGCAGGAAGGGCGGATCAGGCCTCCACAAGGTGATCTAATTTACAGGGCACTAGTAATTTAACTTGTTATAACAAGTTAAACAAAGCACAATTAAACCATTACTTGCATTTTTTTTTTCCTTTTTTCTCCTAATTACTCTGACTAGGTTACAAACCTAGCAACTTATTTGGAATGGATTTCATTAACTGCAGGTACTGTGGAACAATTTTCAGAAGGACAGTCTTACAGATTTAGGACACTGTCCTACATGCTGGCCTTTGGAGATCTTAGGGCTCAGCTCCGGGCAGCATGGGCAGAGATTGCACGCCTCAAATTTCATGTTGAAGAGGAAATACATTATAAGAACCACCCGCCATTTCCCCAGCATCCAACAGAAAAACCTCGACCGCAGAGGGTAGTTGGTCCAGGAGGTTGGCAGGTGGTTAGAGGAACAAATCAGGTGCCCCATCACTCTCTGCTCTCAACACATTACCTCCAAAACCATATAAACACTACAAACAGGTATCTGCCTCTATCTCTGAAATCAAATAAAGAGGCAGAAGACACTGCAGAGCAGGACATTGCGGCACAGGAGCTAGCACAACAAAACTCACCCAAATCAGGAACCAAAACAAACGAGCACAAAGGAAACCAAAAACTTCTGATCATAGGAGACTCCATGATTCGGGAGTTGATATCCATCTCCAGCCAGGGTGATGGTCAGATGTCTCCCAGGTACATCAGCATGGAGAGACACTGACCGCATTGCTAAAATTGTTCACAAAGCAGGAGAAAACATTGATGTCCTAGTACACATAGGGACTATCGATCTCGCCAGCCGGTCAGTTGTGGAGACCAAGGAACACCTGACTAGGCTGGGTGACAAACTATCATCTATTTCGTCCGGCATCTCCTTCTCTGAGATCCTGCCAGTCTGGGAGAGGGGAGCAGATGGACTGAAGGTCAGAGAAGGGGAGATAGGGGAGCTAAACACGTGGCTCAAGGGCTGGTGCCAGGAAAAAGGACACAGATTTGTAGGGAACTGGCAACAGTTCTGGGAGCGAAAGTTCTTTAAATTTGATGGACTGCATCTGACTAAAGAGGGAGTCAGTGCATTGGGGCAGAAGTTTGACGTCTTTGCAGAATATTTAAACTAGCAAATGGGGAGAGGGGTGCAGCACCCCATACGTCGAATGGGAAGAACACCCCTCCCCCCTCAGCTAGTGGTCAAACAGGAATTCAGCATGTTTGCCATTCATTTGCATCACCAGGTAAGAAAAAGGTTTGTCTCCCGCACGACGACAGGGTAATGCCAAACTTCACCCAACAACTAACACACCAAAATCTGGCCAATGGAAAATCATGAACACAATGCTCACAGCCTGGGAAATAAGATCCCAGACCTGCAGGCAATAATGTCAGAGGCTAAACTGGACATAGTAGCAATTAGTGAGACGTGGTTTACCAGTAACCACACTTCGGAGACTTCAGTACCTGGCTATGTATTGTTCAGAAGAGACCGAGGTGCAAAAGGGGGAGGAGTGGCCCTGTATGTTAATGAAAATATCAAAGCTACAGAAATTCAGAATACACATAAGGAGCCAGAAGAACTGTGGGTCACCCTGGAAACAGGAAATGGGACAGCCATAAGAACTGGGGTTGTCTACAGGCCCCAGACCAGAGGAGGACATAGACACATTACTGTTAGAAGATATACAAAACATGACAGCTAAAGGGAGGTTCTGATAATGGAGACTTCAATATGCTGGATACAGATTGGTCAATACCAGCAGGAACATCTGCCAGAACTAGACTCATAGTGGATTCCTGCAGGAGAGCCTCAAACAACTGGTACAGCAACCCACAAGAGACAGGGCTATCCTAGATCTAGTACTGACTAACAAAGAAGGGATCACAGATCTCCAGGTAGAAGGTCACCTGGGGCCAGTGACCATCACATGGTATGGTTCAATTTGGCTACTACATCTAAATCATCCCATTCCAAGGTAAAAATATGGGACTTCAGAGGGCTGACTTTGTTAAGATGGCCAACAGAGTTAAGCTAGCCCTGGCAAAAGAAACACAGGTGAGGGGTACAGGCAAAGTGGGCAAGCATTAAGGATGCAATACTTGAAGCAACATCCCATTGTGTTAGACAGAAAAGGAAGTGCAAAAGAAGAAGGAAACCACTTTGGTTCTCAAATACAGTAGCAGAAAAGGTCAGAGCCAAAAGGCTGGCCTTCAGGAAATATAAGGGAACACAGCGGGATGAAGATAGGGAGGCATACCAAACTGCCCTAAGGGAAGCAGGTAAGGCAGTAAGGCAGGCAAAGTCCCAAACTGAGGAAACACTAGCACGAACTGTAAAAGAAGGTGACAAGACTTTCTATAGATTCATTAGTGAAAGGAGAAAGTCCAGAGGGGGTATTGCTAAGCTTAATGGAGAAAAGGGAGCATGTGAGGAGGAGGACCCTGTAAAGGCATCTATCCTAAATAGATACTTTTGCTCAGTATTTACTGAAGAGAAGGTAGGGCAGGGCCCACAGCTCAGCATCATGGACACAGGGGAGGGAGGTGAGCACTACTCCCTTCACAAAGAAGGGTCCCTACAAGAGCTTGCTAAGCTCAGAGTGGATAAGGCAATGGGACCTGATGGCATACATCCCAGGGTACTTAAGGAGCTAAAGGAGGAACTAGCAGAGCCATTAGCAGAATTGTTTAGTGAGTCTCTGAGCACAGGAGAGGTCCCAGAAGACTGGAGAAGGCTCTGTGATCCGCTCCACAAGAGTAGTAGCAGGGAGGAGGCGGGAACTACAGACCGTCAGTCTTACCTCAGTAGTGGCAAGATTATGGAGGCACTCCTTAAGGAAAGGATAGTGCAACACCTGGAATCCATAGGGCACAGGATCCAAGACAGCATGGGTTTACAAAGGAAGGTCCTGTCAAACTAATCCATAGATTTCTTTGACTGGGTAACCAGAATGGTGGACCAAGGGGAGCAGTTGATGTCGCCTACCTTGACTTCAGCAAAGCTTTTGACACTGCTCCACATAGAAGATTGATAAATAAGCTGGGTAGGCTCGGGATGGGTCAGAAGTTGGTCAACTGGGTGACAAACTGGTTGACGGGCAGAAAACAGAGAGTGGTGGTAAATGGTATACAGTCAGAAGAGATGCAAGTCACATGAGGTACCTCAGGATCAGTCCTGGGGCCAGTCCTCTTCAACATCTTCATTAGTGACCTTGCAGATGGACTAGAGGGTAAGGCTTGTCTGTTTGCAGATGACACCAAGATCTGCAATAGAGTAGATGATCCAGATGGGGTGGGCAGAATGAGAAGAGATCTGGATAAACTAGCAGAATGGTCAGAAGAGTGGCAACTGGATTTAATGAAAGAAGTGCAAAATCATGCACATAGGAAGAGAAACCTGAAGCCACCTATAGGCTGGGAGGAGTTGCTAGCAGTCACAAAGGAAGAAAGAAACTTGGGCATCATCATCACTGATGACCTAAAATCATCCAAGCAGACCTCTAAAGCAGTAGGTAAGGCTAGGGGGTGTTCGGTGTATTAGTAGGGGTATCACAAGTCGTAAGAGGGAGGTAATAATCCCTCTGTACAAGACACCGTTAGGCCCCCATCTGGAGAACTGCGGCAGTATTGGAGGCCACACCTTCACAAGGACATTAACCAAATTGAGGCAGTCCAGAAGGGCAACCAAAATGGTGCAGGGACTGCATCAGAAGACATATGAGGACAGATTAAAGGAGCTCAATATGTATACCCTTGAGCAAAGGAGGAGAGAGTGATATGATCGAGGCATTCAAACTCCTTAAGGGCATAAACAAGGTGAAAGAGTCTAACATGTTTAAATATAAGAAAAATAGCAGGACAAGAGGACACAGCATGAGATTAGAGGGAGGCCGATTAAGGGGGAATGTGAGGAAATTCTTTTTCACAGAAAGGGTGGTGGATGCATGGAATGGCTTACCACAAGAAGTGGTGGCTATGAATACAGTGCAGGGCTTCAAACAGGCATGGGATAGGCATAAGGGAGCAATACAAATGACTATGAATAGATAGGCCACTGACAGAGCAAAGGCCTATGGCATATTTATAAGGTAGAAAAAGAAATGGGCAGACTGGATGGGCCTTGCGGTCCTTATCGGCCATCAACTTCTATGTTTCTATGTTTCTATGTAAAAAATGGCAATGTTGAAAATCTGCTGTGAAAATCTTAAAAAAACTGGTGAAGTCACAGTGTGGGTAGAAACTGTGCAAAGCACACCCATAATGTAACTAGTTTGGGGATTTTTTTTACAGCAGATTGTTAACACAGGCATTTTGGGACCTCCGATCATGAACAGTGTCAGTGTGATTTTCTTTTTCTGTCCCGAAAAATTATTTCCCACGGCGACCACGCATTTCTGTGCTGAAAGTGTGAAAACACATTTCGGCCATGTTGTGGAAAATGACAGCTGTACTGTTCATAAGGAGGTGTGGAAAAATGCCACTGGTGAAAATCTGGACTGAAAATATTACAAATTCATGAACTTATGAGGGTGCGTGGAAACTGCGTAATGCTCACTCGTAACACAGTCATTTTATGGAGTTTTGTTACCAAATTTTCAACATAGCCATTTTAAGACCTCTGCTCATGACTAGTGTCACTGTGATTTTCTTAATCTGTCCCAAACATTGTTTTCGCACACTTACTGTACCATTGTGTGCTACATGTGCGGAAACACATTTTGGGCAAGATGTGAAAAATGGTAGCTGTCCTGCTCATAAGGAAGTGCAGTAAAATGGCACTGTTGAAAATCTGGTGTGCAAATATTACAAATTTGCAAACTTGCCAGCGTGCGTAGTAACTGCGCAACGTGCGCTCCTTAAACATTTTTGGGAATTTTTTCACCAGATTTTCAACATAGCCATTTTAACACCTCTGCTCATGACCAGTGTTACTGTGATTTTCTTAACGTGTCCCATACATTGATTTCGCACACCGACAGTGCTATTGTGCACTACATGGGCAGAAACACATTGTGGGTGAGATGTGAAAAATGACAGCTGTACTGCTCATAAGGAGGTGTGTTAAAATGGCAATGTTGAAAATCTGGAGTGAAAATATTGAAATTTCACAAACTTACGAGCGTGCGTAGGAACTGCGCAACGCATGCTCATAAATCAGTCAATTTATGAATTTTTTCACCATATTTTCAACATAGCCATTTTAAGACCTGTGCTCATGAACAGTGTCACTGTGATTTTCTTAATGTGTCCCGTACATTGATTTCGCACACCGACTGCACCATTGTGCGCTACATGGGCGGAAACCCATTTTGGGTGAGATGTGAAAAATGACAGCTGCACTGCTCATAAGAAGGTGTGGTAAAATGGCAATGTTGAAAATCTGGAGTGAAAATATTGAAAATTCGTGAACTTACGAGCGTGCATAGGAACTGCGCAACGTACGCTCATAAAACAGTCATTTTTAGGAATTTTTCCACCAAATTTTCAAAATAGGCTTTTTGAGAGCCCACCTTATGAATACTGGCAGTGTCATTTTGTTAATCATTCCGGAAAGGTGATTTCACGCAGTGGCTGTGAAATCACCCTTCAGGCCCGAGTAACGCCATGACAGTGACAGCATTCATGAGAAGTGGTCCCAAAAACAAAATGCCTGAGATATGCAACAAAGTTGAAAAAAATCTATCTATCCCATTATACAGCTTACAGACATTTCCTCAGTCCGCGGTCAGCTTTGAAGAGTGCAGAAGTGTTCCCGGTCCACCGAAGATCATCGCACCGAGCTCCGGAGGTAAGTATGGGGTGGAGGGGTGTGGGGAGGCAGGGTGCACAGTGCAGTGGGTGGGTGTGGGTTGTGGGAGGGGGGAAGGGAGAAGCGCCAAGGGACAGTTTTTGTATTTAAAGGTTGTTGTTTTTTTTTTTCTAAGATTATGAGGCACGTTTGCAATGCTGGGGTGGGCTCCCAGCGTGGCAGCTGGAAGGCTGTTGGGGGAGCTGGAGCCGACGGGGGATTGGGCACCCCCGTCGGCCATAAAACATTTTGCCACGCTGGGGTGGGCTCCCAGCATGGAACCTGGATGCTTTGAGGCGTGCTGCGGCGAGGGATTGGGTCCCCGTCCAGCTACAGTATGTGCGTGGGGCGGTCAGCATGCAATATGCGTGCGTGTGAGTGTTGGGGGAGCTCTGCTCACTGAAGCGGAGCTCTCCCTTTCAACTGTATGCCACTGCATTTTCAGCTGTCATAGACAGCTGGAGCAGTGATTGGTGCACTGGGACCACGCCTGCAAACACTCTGACTGAATTGGAAGAGGCTGACACACCTCTGGAAAACTCGGATGATGGCACTATGTTTCTTGCATATGAGTGTAAGCAAACATAAAAATGAATCACATCTTTCACTAAAAGATGTGATTCATTCATTTATTCATTACTTGCTGAACACAGAGGACATCTCTGCAATGAAGTACAGTTTTAAACATAGAAACATAAAATTTGACGGCAGATAAGGACCGCTTGGCCCACCCAGTCTGCCCATTTCCCTACCTAATGGATAAGCTGCAGATCCTAGTTAACCAGCAACCTACTTCTTTCTACCCCCAACCCCTAGAATTGCCTTATGACTGACCCATGCATGCTTGAATTCAACCACTGTTTTTGACTCCACAACCTCCTCTGGAAGGCTGTTCCATGTATCCACAACCCTCTCTGTGTAAAAATACTTTCCATTACCTCTGAGCCACCCCCATCTTCAAATTGTGCTCCTTGTTCTTGCACACCTCTTTTTGAAAGATGCTACCATCTTGGACTTTGTTGATTCCTTGAGGAACTTGAAAGTTTCAATCATGTCCCCCTCCTTTCCTCAAGGCTATACATATTAAGCTCCTTTAGTCTCTCTTCATGTCTTCTGGTGCAGACCCTGCACCATTTTAGTTGTCTTCCTCTGGACAGCTTCCATCCTGTCTATGTCATTGTGGAGATTGGGCCTCCAGAACTGTACACAGTACTCCAGGTGGGGTCTCACCAGCTGTCTGTACAGAGGGATAACAACTTCCTGTTTTCTACTGGTGATGCCTCTCCCTATGCATCCCAGTATCCCCCAGCCCTCCTTACTGGCCTCTCACATTGCTTGCCCACCTTTAAGTCATCTGATATGACTACCCCCAGGTCCCTTTCCATTTTTGTTATTGTTAGTATCTCACCCCCATTGTGTACTCTTCCCCTGGGTTTTTGTTTCCCTGGTGCATTACCTTGCACTTCTTAGCATTGAATCTTAGCTGCCATACTTTTGACCATTCCTCTAACCTTGCCAAGTCTCATTCTTTCCACTGCACCTTGTGCATCAACTCTGTTGCAGATCTTTGTGTCATCTGCAAAGAGGCATACTTTTCCTTCCAGTCCCTCTGCAATGTCGCTTATTAAGACATTGAAGAGGACCGGTCCTAATACTGAACCCTGCGGTACCCCACTAGTAACCCCCTTTTCTTCAGAGTGGAATCTATTTACTATTACCCTCTATGTCCTATTCTCCAGCCAAATCTTTACCCAGGCTATCATCTTGGGACCCACTCCCAGGCTGGCTAACTTGTATATTAATCTTTTGTGTGGGACTGTGTCAAGTGCCTTGCTAAAGTCTAGGTATGCCATGTCCACAGCCCCTCCCTGATCTACTACTTTGGCCACCCAGTCAAAGAAATCTATTAGATTCATCTGGTATTACGTTCCCCCTGTGAATCCATGCTGCCTTGGGTCCTGTGCTCCTCTGGCCTCTAGGTACTCAACAATTCTTTCCTTCAGAAGTGATTCCATCATTTTCCCTATCACTGATGTTAAACTAACAGGTCTGTAGTTTCCTGCTTCTGCCCTGCTCCCACTTTTGTGAAGGGGAATCACATCTGCCCTCCTCCAGTCCTCAGGTACCACCCCATCCTCCCATGATTTGTTAAAGAGGGTAGTCAGTGGTGTCACGAGTTCTACCCTTAGTTCTTTTAGAATTATGGGATGAATCCCATCAGGCCCCAGTGCTTTGTCCACCTTCAGTTTTAAGAGTTCTTTCAGAACCCTTTCTTCTGTAAATGGGCTGGCATCAACTTCTGTATCCAGAGCATTTATATTGTTTGTTTTAGGTACCTCCCCCTCTTCATTTGTAAATACTGAGCAAAACTATTTGTTTAGTATCTCTGCCTTTTCACAGTCACCCTCTGCCTACCCCCCTTCCCTTTATTAAGCCTCACTATCCTCCTTGGTCTTCCTTCACCCTGATGTACCTAAAAGGTTTTATCCCCTTCTTAACGAGTTGGCTATCTTTTCCTCAGTTCGGGCCATTGCTGTTCTGACTGCCTTACCAGCATCCTTTTGCTTTAACTGATACAATTCTCTGTCCTGCTCCTTCTGTGATTCCTTGTACTTTCTGAATGCTTTCTTTTTCTCTTGAACCTTCACTGCCACTTCCTTTGAGAACCATAGTGGTTTCTTACATCGTTTAGTTTTGTTTATTTGCTTCACACAAAGGCTTGTTACCTCTGTGATGGCAGTTTTTATTATTCCCCATTGTTCTTCCACCCCTCCTTCCTGCTCATTTGCTAGTGCATTCCTTAGGTACTCACCCATTTTGGCAAAGTCAGCCCTCCTGAAGCCAGTACTTTTCCCTTTGTATGACTTGACTTTATTGCTGTGTTTATTGTGAACCATACTGTTTGATGGTCACTAGTTCCCAGATGGCTACCCACTTCTACATCTGTGATCCTCTCTCCATCTCCATTTAAGAGAACCAGGTCTAAGATTGCTCCCTCTTGAGTGGGTTCCAATACTAGTTGTCTAAGGCATGCCCCCTGTAGGACATATAGAATAACCCCACTCTTAGAAGTGGCTGCTGCAAATGCACTCCAGTTAACATCTGCCATATTCAGATCACCCATCAGCAATATCTCTCCTTTTTCTGCCATTCTAAGTATACTTTCTATCATTTCCTTGTCCATTTCCTCCTCCTGAGAGGGGTCTGTATACAACCCCTATGCAGATTGTGGTGCCATTGCCTATCTCCAAATTGACCCACAGTGCTTCTTTTCCTCCCTGTTTATCCTTTTGTTCTGTTGCTTTGATTCCTTCCCTTATGTAGATAGCTACTCCTCCTCCTCCTCCTCCTCTTTTACCCTCCCAGTCCCTCATGTAGATAGTGTATCCTGGTTTGTTTACGTCCCAGTCATGGTTCTGTGTGTACCATGTTTCTGTGACTGCTACGATATCCAGATGTTCCTCCTCCATCAAGGCCACTAATTCAGGAAGCTTGTTACCCTGACTACGGCCATTGGTACTCATTGCTTTCCATTTTTTGATGGCTTTGCCTTCTGTAGCAGCATCCCCCACTGACCTTTCTACCTTGGTCTTTTTCTCATTTAGTACCCTGTTTTGTAGGGGAAGGCTGGGATTTTCCTGCTGCTTATCAGTGCCTCCCCCCTTGACTAGTTTTTTTTTTCATTTAAAGTTTATTAACCTTTTCAACATTACAGTGGAGAGGATCATGCTTGCTCGATAACAGTATGTTACAAGAGAAAGGAAAATTCAATATACATGATCCACCCTACCCCCAACCCTACCCCCTCCTCCCCCATACAGTCCCGATATACAAACAGTTCAATATAGAATATTCTGACCTCCATTGCGGGTTAGATGGTATATAGCATATGTAAAGGAGCCCATATCTTTTTCTACTTAACATTATTATTATAAAGACTAGAAATGGTCTTTTCAGTCCTAAGATTAGCAAGAAACTCGTTAATCCATTCAGAATAGAGGACCAATTGTGGGTTTTTCCAATATTTAAGGACCAGCTTTTTAATAGACATGGAAATCAAGGCTATGTGATATTTACATTGATTCACTGTTATCTGAGAATAGTCCCCAAGAAGACATATCTCAGGCAAGAATAAATCAGACAACCCCAGTAAAGGATCAACTCTGCCCTGTATCATCCTCCAAAGCAGAGCTATCTTTGGACAGTCCCAGAAAATATGTAACAAAGTACCCTCACTCTGTAGGCACCTGGTGCATAAATTGGATGTTGTTACTCCCCAACTAAACAACTTTTGAGGTGAATAATAGAGATTATGCAAGATATTAAACTGCATCAGCCACAGCCTGTCTTGAGATATGAAATGGTGACAGTTTCTCCATAGGGCAGGCCAGTCTATATACCGGTGTGGAAAAAGATCAGACCAATAATTCGAAGTACCAAAGGCGTCGGGGAAGCGCCAGTGATATAAAAATTATACACTTTGGAAATTACTTTTGTAGAAGTAATTAGAGTACATAAGTCCTGTTGAAAAGAGTACAATGGTGATACTGGAGATATCCTTTCAAATTTTTTAACCAAAAGGTGCCTTAATTGGAGAATTCTAAAGTGGTCCTTTGGTGGTGAACTAAATTTCTGTACAAGTTTATCTGCAGATAACCATGATCCATCTTCCTTCAGAAACAAAGACACCTTCCCTTCTCCTAATCGAGGTAACCATGTCGATATTAAGGGTTTGTTATCTATTCTAAAAGCAGGGGAATTCCAAATTGATTGAGAAGAATCTGCATAATGTTTATATTTTAAAAACCCACATAACTGTGCGTGAATTCTTATGGATGTTTCTATCGTGGAACCTTTTAACTTACTTGGTAAAATTGAGGTTTTTAAAAATAACAATGTGGAAGGATCCATATTACATGAGTGAATCATTTCCAATTCAGTTTTCAACCATGGAGAACAAACAGGCATGGAAGTTGGGACTAACCACTGAAGATATTTGGAAGCCTGACTAGCCCAATAGTACAGACTAAAATGAGGTAGCCGTAGGCCCCCTTGGTGTTTAGGGGCCGCAATTTTATGGTATGCTAACCTTGGTTGTTTCTTGAGCCAGATAAATTTCATTATTAGGCTTTGGACCTTTTTAAGCCAGGTACCTGGTAAATAAATATTCAATAAGTGAAGCGGGTAAAGCAACCTGGGCAATATGTTCATTTTAACTAAGTTTATTCTACCCCATAACGAAATGGGAAAAGCTGCCCAACGTTCTAAATCCTGCGTCACTATTGTTAGTAAAGAGTCTAAATTCTTCTTGATGGAAAGCTGTGCAGTTCTAGTTAATTCGATGCCAAGATAATGTAAAGATTCATATGACCACGCCAGGCCCAAAGCAGTGATATCATGCTTAAGAACTCTGTGATTTAAAGGGAACACGGTGGACTTACCAACATTTCACTTATAATTAGACAACTTACTATATTCCTCTATTAGGTCTAACATAGCAGGAATGGAGGCCTCTGGATATGAAAGCTGTAAGAGTAAATCATCAGCATAAGCAGACACTTTAATTTTCGTGTCTAATATTGTAATACCTTGTACCTGTGGAAATAAAAGCAATTTGCGGATTAATGGTTCTAGGTATAAATTGAAAAGAAGTGGGGAAAGGGGACAACCCTGTCTGGTACCGGAATGTAAAGAAAATGAGTCTGAAATTACCCCATTACCTGAAATTTTGGCAGATGGATTTTGGTAAAGCGCTTTGATCCAAACTAGGAACTGTTGTGGAAAACCAAAGGCTTTCAAAGTTTACAACAAGAAGTTCCAATTAACTCTATCAAAAGCCTTCTCTGCGTCTAGGGACACCAACACTGCTGGAAAGGAGGCATCCCTGGAGGCCGAGAATACATGGGAAAGAGTACGTAAGTGATCTACCGAAGATCTTCCCTTCATAAAACCTACTTGTTGCAAACCTATTAGATCCGGAAGGATTAAACTAAGCCTATCTGCTAAGATCTTAGTTAATATCTTAATGTCCTGGTTTAATAGAGAGATGGGTCTGTAGCTTTCCACAACTTCTAGGTTCTTACCAGGCTTTGGTAGCAGTACAATGAGAGCCTCGAATAATGAGGAGTCTACACATGTACCAGATAATATAAAATGGTATAAAGAAAGAAGATGTGGGGTAATCTGATCCTTAAAACATTTATAAAAATTAGACGAGAACCCATCAGGTCCCGGAGATTTATCGGAAGGTAATCCCTGTATTACTGCCTCTACTTCCCGTGATGAAATTGGGGCCACTACTTTCCTCTGTTGGGATTCCTGAAGCTCAGGTAGTTGAGCCTCTTTTAAATAAAGGGAAAGAGTTGAATTGGATGGGGGATTACTCATAGCACCATATAAATGTTTGTAATAACTAGTAAATTCCAATATTATTTCCTGAGGGGAAGATTTTAAAGACCCATCCAAATCAGAGCGAATTGGGGGGGGTAAATTGAGCTGATTCCTATTGTTTAATTCGTTGAGCTAATAGTTTCCCTGCTTTTTCTCCATGGTCTACATACGAGGCCCTTGCACATAATATTGCAAATTACGCCTTCTCATTCAGAAGGTTAATGTAGGAGTCCTTTAATTTTGTTAGTTTTTGTTTGTCTTCTTCAGTTGATTGTGGATGTAAATTAGCCTACATTGATCTAATCTGAGATAACATAGCTTTCTGCTTTAATTCTTGTTTTTTTCTTCCTACTAGATGCCAATCCAATTAAAATGCCATGAAGATACGCTTTAAAGGCACACCACAGAATGTCAGGTTTAATATCCTGAGCGGAGCTGGTTACAAAAAATTGTTTAATATGATATTTTATACATTTAACAGTTTTAGAGTCCTTAAGTAATTGATCATTCAACTTCCATCGGGTGTGGCGTTTAGGCAAGAATGGTTGGCTAGTTTAAAAGCTGGCCGATGAAGCATTTAAACTGATTGCCCAAAAGACTTGTTCCCTTCCTGGACAGATGCAGACCATCCTGCCAGTATAGGCTGGTGTCCCTTCAGGTGGAACCCCAGTCCCCAATGAAGCCAAACCCCTGTGCGCCACACCATTTTTTTTCAACCATTCATTAAACTGCATGGTGCAAAGTACCCTCGCCTCACCCATGCCACTGACAGGCAGCACCTCAGAGAAGGATACTGTGTGTGCTACTTGTCTTAGGCCCCCCCAACTCTACAAAGTCCTTCTGCACTGCTCTAATCTCATGATGAGCCAAGTCATTTCCTTGTTTACAGGCTGAAATGAAGATTTTGGGGTATGGGGGAGAAGGTGGAGGGTGCCATAAGGTGGTTTGGAAGGGCTAATACAGTATACTATTCAGGTTGGATTGGGTGAGGGGAGTGGGGGAGTTGGGTTTCACATGGGGTTGGGGGAAGGGATTTACTATAGCATTTGTGGCTGTTGTTTGGGGTGGTACAGGTCATGGAAGTACAGCCATAGGTATTTGCATACAGTTCATTATCATTGGTCATGTCACACCAGTCACTCATCATGACTCCGAGACAAATCACATTCTTCATCTTCACGGTCATGATTCACGAATTACAAAACTTCAAGTTTTTGAGCTGTAAGTTGCATATAAGCCTGTTTTGTAGTATCTTGGCTTGTCCATTGTAGTCATCGATATGTGTTTTCAAGTCAGGGAGTTTGGGATGGTACAGGTCAGGGGAGTACAACAGTAGGTATTTGCGTACAGTTCATTAGTCATGTCATACCAGTCACTCATCACAAGACAAATCATGTTCTTCATGAATCACAGCAGTTAAATTTTTTTTTTCAGTTCTGATGAAACACTGAAGACCTGTAAAGATTACCAAAATATTATATCAATGAATCTTTTTTAACTTTTTTTAATAATGGCCCCCAAAATACTTACCTTCGCTGACTTGACAGTATTCCAACACCAAAATTCCTCATCAAAACCAAGAAGTGCGCACCCCAAGTTTGACTATTTGACCTGTGATACAAAAAAAGCAATTATTACATATGTGTGTTGTATATATATATATATATATATGTAATAGATAAACCACTCTGAGGTGTCGGTTGCACTTTGATATACCAGGCCTTGGTGTGCGTCAACCACCCAAGGCGTGCATATATCAGAGTGCTACTGCACACCTCAGAGTGGTTTATCTATTTTATAAAATGTCAAAATTGTTTTAGGGGGTGTAAAAGTGCAGGTGTGCAATCGCGTTCTGATATATGCACGGTCATGTGATGCTGCTAATCCAGTAATATTGCTGCAATTTCCCTACCCATTTTATAAATATATATGTGTGTGTGTGTGTGTGTGTGTGTGTGTGTGTGTATGGATATAAACATTTAAGGTCAGGTTCTGTGGAAAACCATGATGCTGCTAGGTACATTTACTTACCAAGGGTAGTATTAGAGTACACATTGAGGGCATCCTTCCTGTTGGGGTCAATGCAGCAGTCTTTGGGCAACCAACAGCATTATCACATCATCATGGATGGTTTACTCAATGGTCAGGTCATCCTTCTAGCACATCATTTGGCAAGCCAATGTACATCAGCCAAGTCAGGTCAAGAAGCATTACATGAAATTCCAACAGCAGCAGCAGGTGACATAATTCTTGTTGGAGTATGTGCACACATGACTGATTGTGGCATGAATTAATAGAGACCTTTCATTCTATTTTATGCTCTCATTTCTGTTCATCTGGAATCGGGACTTTTCGGGACATTAGAAGACAGCAGCATTTTGGAGGTGCACAATTCTGGGGACTGGGTACACTGCACGCATGACTGAGAGTGTCATGAATTAATAGAGACTTTTCATTCCATTTTATGCTCTCATTTCTGTTCATCTGGAGTCGGGAATTTTTAGGACATTAGAAGACAGCAACATTTTGGCGGTGCACAATTCTGAGGACTGGGTGCACTGCACTCATGACTGAGAGTGGCATGAACTAATAGAGACTTTTCATTCTATTTTATGCTCTAATTTCTATTTGTTTGGAGTAATGAATTTTTGAGATATAAGGCAATATCCCAAGATTTGTATGAACACTGGCCAAAAACATTCTACAGAAAATAAGCTAAAAAAGTGATGTCCTTCCCTTCCTTGTTATATTCCGACTTAATATTCTCTGTTTCCAAAAACAAATTATTTTAGTGGTCTCAGAAATGTTTTATTTCTGTCTTGCTGTGTGCATGTGTGTAAAAGCAGGAGTGAGCAGTGCAATAATCTGCTAAACAGCATGGTAGTGCACTGTCAGTATACAGAACTCCTGAAAACAGAGATGAGGTTAATTTTTCCACTGCAGATGGTATAAAGAATAAATAAAATATAACATATATTTAATTTGTACCATCATGAACAGTGGACCAAGTCATATAATATGTTTTCAGGGGGCTCGGTGGGCAGTGTGCACCTGACAGTGCACTTGTGCTGTTTAGTAGATCATTGCACTTCTCATTCCTGCTTTTCAACAAACAAATCATGACAAAAATGAAACATTGCTGAGACACCAAAAATATTTCATGGTAAACAGACATTAAGTAGAAATATAATGGGTCCGGTAGCATGCTGCGCTAACACTGGGACCGGTTGCTGGTGGAGAGCAGCTAGCTGCAAAGTGTCAGACTAAACCAGAAAGCCACCACTCCAGATGAATAAATGCCAAGAAAAAATGTTCACTGCTAGTGTGAATTTATTGATGGCAAAACAAGCCACACACAAATGACCCCAGCACTTCAGCATTAGGCCTTCATTAGGGGGCCACTGAATGAAGGCCTAACTGCTGAAGCGCAAAGGTCATTTGTGTACCTTGTTTTGCCATCAATATATTTGCACTAGCAATGAACATTTTTTCCTGGCATTTATTCATCTGGAATGGTGGGTTTCTGGTTTTGTCTTGCACTTTTGCAGCTAGCTGCTCTCCACCAGAATCCAGTCCCAGTGTTAGCGCAGCGTGCTTCTGGACCTGTTACATTCCTACTTAATAATGTCTGTTTACTATGAAATATTTTTGGTGCCTCAGCATGTTTCATTTCTGTCGTGGTTTGTTTGTTGAAAAGCAGGAGTGAACAGTGCAATGATCTGCTAAACAGCATGTGTGCACTATCAGGTGCACACTGCCCACCAGGCCCCCTGAAAACATATTATATGACTTGGTCCACCGTTCATAATGGTACAAATAAAATATACATTATATATTCATTATACCATCAACAGTGCAACAAATCAGCTATCATATATATTTTCAGGGGGCTGGGCAGTGTGGGCACCTGACAGTGCACTGCACACATGCTGTTTAGCAGATTATTGCACTGCTCACTCCAGATTTCAAAAAACAAACCATCACAACAGAAAGGAAACATTACTGAGACACCAAAAATATTTCATGGTAAACAGACATTATTAAGTAGGAATATAACAGGGCCGCCAGAAGCATGCTGCACTAACACTGTGGACAGGTGCTGGTAGAGAGTAGCTAGCTCCAAAAGTGCAAGACAAACCCAGAAAGCCAGCACTCTAGATGAATACATGCCCAACAAATTTTCAATGGTAGTGCAAATTTATTAATGGCAAAACAAGCCACACACAAATGACCCCTGCGCTTTGGTGCTTAGACCTTCATTAGGGGGCATACTAATGAAGGCCTAACTGCCGAAGCACGAGGGTCATTAGTGTGCCTTGTTTTGCCATAAATACATTTGCACTAGAAGTGAACATATTTTATTGGCATTTATTCATCTGGAGTGATGACTTTCTGGCTTTGTTAAGTATGACTATAATGAGGACAAGGACACCACTTTTGTACTTTATTTTATTTCAGCTGTTTTTGAGTATAGTTCTCACAATTTTTGGGAGGTAAACAAGGTTATGCAAAAGAAAGACAGAACACACACTTAACATTATTATACACATAACGGTGCACAATGGGAGGGGAGACTAAAAACAAGAAAAATGGATAGTGGCCTGTGTCAGATGACCTAAAGGTATGCAAGAGAAATGCCAGAAGGAAGTAAGGAAGGCAGGGGAACAGGGTATACTGGTATGTATTGGGAGCCATCACATTGAAATGAAGTCAAAGAATGGCTGTACAAAGGAGGGGAACTAAACTGTTGAAGGGTATGCACCAGAATGAAGCCAGACGACTATACACTAAAGGTCATTACATATAAACACAAGGAAAGGGGGGCATAATAGAAACTATCAAGTACTGAAAGAGACTCAACAAGAGGGTAGCCTCATCCAGAACAAATGATATGCATGAAGAAGAGACCAAAATTTGAAGATAGAGGGGGGACGGATTAGAGGCAACTTCAGGAACTATTTTTTCACACAGAGGGTGGTGGTGGGTGCAAAGACAAATTATAACTAATAATCAGTGTTGTGATGGGACAGCAGCAGTTGAAGCATCCCCATGATCTGTAGTTGGTGCCCCTCAATTCGATCCAGCTGCTGCTCAACATTGTCCAGCCGGTGGTTTGCAGCATCCATCTTACTCCACAACAGGCCCAAATCGAAGCGGGTTGCCACCATCAGGAAGTGCTACAGGTTGTGGTGGTAGAGCAGCTGGTTCTGCCATGGCCCTCCCCCACTTCACATCATGCGCAGGTGGACACTGTGCTGCTCTCTCTTCCCCAGCAGAGCCAGCAGGTGTATTACTGCCCTGTTCTGTGACCTTGGCCTGCCACTCTAGGAGGAGGTGGTGATTATACATGTGGGTGCACTGACCCCCTGTGCCAAGGTGACTTCCTCTGGGGCCATGGCGCACCTCAACACTGCACACATTATTCTTTACTACACTGCTGTCCCTGGCAGTGTAGTAAAAAACTTCCACACTAGTATGGTGTGGGGAGGACCAGGTACAGGCATGGGGGGCCCAGGTGTTGTTGGTGCCAGAGGCTGCTGCTGTACAGTTGGGGCCAGGGGTGCAGAAACCTACTGCTGTGGCTCCTCCTCCTCCATGACTTCCTGCTGCTGCTGAACCACTGGCACAGGAGCCATAGCAGGTGCTGGCACTGGGGGGGCACTAGTAAGTGCCATAGGAGGTGGTGCTTCTATGACACAAACTCCACTATCTCTTGCTTCAGGGGGAACACTCAGGATGGTGCTTCTGTCCAGATCCAGCCGGCCACCACGTGTGCTCACAACCACTCTATCTCTGCCACATCTACGAAAACCACCTAGCCTCTCCCCCTCCATTCTGGTCTTTCTTTCACTCTCAAGACACACACACACACACACACATATGCACACACACACACACACACACACACACACACAGACATACAAAACAATTAACAATAAACAAATACTAAACCGAAATACTGCACAAACACAAATCCAGACAACAAATGTGCAAGAATAAGGGTATCCTGTGAGTTCAAAGACCACGATTGGGTGCCTACCAAAATGGTGACTCAATCATGGCACCTTACACCACAGCAACGAGGGAGGGAGGGAGGGTGACCAGATGGGGTGTGTGCAAATATGGTGACATCCTGTCACTACATGTATACACACGTGGGGGGACTAGCATGCTGAACGTGGGGTGGAAGGGGGAGGTAGGGATTGTTAGGGGTGGCACTGCAGTGAGCTGCCCCAATGGTGGGTGGGTTCAGGGCTGGGGCGTGAATTTTGCTGGGTTCAGGTCCGAGAGCAGGTGCCTTTTGTTGCACCAGACCCGAAAATGTTTGGGGGGGTTTGCACCCCTTTGACATGCACCCCCCCTGAAGTTGAGGAATTCTTAAGAGTAGGGGTCTGGGAGCACAGCCCCCAGCATTGCATGTGAAGTCTAAGTCCCCTTTGCTGTGAGCTGGGGACTTCATCGTCAAATATTTTTTCACCACTTATTTCATCTAATGGATCGTATTCTGCGATCACCATTATCACATAGATCTGACATAACCACCTAATTAGCAAAAAAATTAAAAGATTTAAAGTAGTTTTGAAAAAGATTTTCCTCTCTGCCTAAGCAGCACACAACCTCTTTCTCCTACTACAAGGCGAAAGTGAAACTCTCTTTCAAGCATGAATCACTTCCTGCCTGCCTGCCTGAAGCATGTGACCTACATTGTGTAAGCTATATGATGTGTCTGGGCTGCCTGTGAATTCTCACTCTGCCGTAAAGAGAAGTAAGGCGGAGTGAGCAACGCGAAGTCATAATTACAACGTGAAGTGGTGAAGTGAGGACTTTCAATGGGCGCGTCACATTGCGGAATGACAATGCAAAGTGACCCACTTTGCACCCACTTCACGGGTGGAATTTAACTTTGCTGCATCACTACTTTCAAGTACCTTAGTGGAATAAACAGAGTACAGGTGGAAAGCATATTTCAGAGAAAATTCTGCACAAGAACAAGGGGGTATGATATGAGGCTGAATGGTGGAAGACTCAGAAGTAATGTTAGGAAGTACTTTTTCACTGAAAGGGTGGTGGAGCTGTGCAACAGCCTTCCAGCAGAAGTGGTGGGGTGAAAACAATATGGGGTTCATGAGTGCATGGGATAAACATAAGGGTACCCTGGAGATGTGCAGAGCAGGAGTGGCACATATCAAATAGGATCTGGGGCTGCATCAGTGAGTGGGGAAATGGGAAGAATAGGTGGGCTGTATGGCCCTTATCTGCCGACAGATTCTTTCTATGTTTAGATATATATTATACCTATATTTAGGGTTGAGTAAGTAGTTTAATGTTAAACCCCAGTTTTTGCACTTTAATAACTTCACAACCATTCAATCGATTTCCATGACATTTTGCATACAGGGTCTCATGTGGTAGATCTGTGGATGTGATAAGTTTAATTTTGTAAGGGTTTTTTAAATCCTTCACTTAGGCTTGATGATCAGTTTACACCAGAAGTTTGCTTGGTAGGCTTGTATCCCTCACAGATTACTAGACTAAAGAAAGGCCTCTTACAGCTAAGTTAGTAACACTACATCATTGGTGTGATGAGGTGATTCCTATTATACAGTAATGGCATCTAGAGATGCTCCAGGTTTTGAATGTAGAGCACCAGATTGGCACTATGAATGATCAGCTTCATATACTGTATACCGACATAATTGGCAATCCTTATATGCTTTGCTTAATATAATTTTCCATGATAATTAATAGATGCCTTTCTTTATAAATGATAATCATAAGCTTTCTCTTTTTTGGGCCTTATCAAAGCTCCCAATTTCTTTTTAGGGCTATGAGTCAAGTCTACAACCCTTCTGTCAGCGATCAGACTGTAGCTCTAAAAATGGCTTTTCATGGAACTTCCTTTTTAGACATTTGTATGTATTCCTTCACCGCTGCAAAGTAGCGCACTCCCCCTCTGATTTTTGCTATGTGCTGCTCTATGTTAAAGGCATCTGAAGGGGGGGTTGGGGATGCTACTGTATTGTACCTCAGAACTTCTCAGGATATTAACATAAAAAGAAACTTTTTAAACTGTTTCCATCATCAGTCCAGCTCAGTCTAACAGATTTGTTCTATTTTTTTTGGCAACCTAGGGGTTAACTCATTTTCTCTTGGTTTTTGTGAAGTGAAAATCAGACTCAGTGTCAGATTACAGATACAGTAGTGTAATTGCTGTCTGTTAGCTATCATTCCTTGAGCAGGACAGGTTACAGGCAAGCACTGAAAACAGAAGACTGTTTTTTTCTCATTTTATAATCTGATATACTGAGTGTGTATTTAGTTGCAGGGTCAGGGCCTTGAAGAAAATAATAACGTTTATGTAACTCATTCAAGATTCTATCAGCTGGTCAGAAAAAAGTATGAGAGAATATGTGTAAAAATTAACAAATTAAAGATGCAAAAATAGCACGCACAGTGGCCTTTGAGACTGGAAGATCAGAAGGCTGTGGGTTCTATCCCAATACTAACACTGCAGTGCAGTAGTAGTGTAGTGCATGGTGGGGGTGCTGCACTCCTGAGGTGCTATTTATTCTGTCTGCCTGTTCAGGTGGATGTTAAAGATCCTATGGCACTTCTCAAAAAGAGTAGGGGATATTTTTTATTATTAGAACATAAAAATAAGATACAACCAAACAGTGTTACATCACACGAAAACTTAAAAATGGGAAAGAAACAAAAAAATATGTATTAAATCATATGTTAAAACAAAAAGTAATCAAAACACCTTGTCCTTGCCTGAGATCATACAAACTAAAAAGATAAACTTAAATAAGTGTTTAACATCATATTTCCAACTAGAACAGTTTGCATGTAACCCAAAAACTAAAAAGAATAAGGACCACCCCCATCCCCTCTATGAAAAGAGTAAGGGATTTTTTTATTGATCAAAATAAAGAACATTAACCAGGAAAGATCCTTCAAATATTACAAACATTCATGTCAGTATGTTATAAATAAAGTAAGTATACAATCAAAATACTGTAAGCATTGCAATCCTTCCTACATTAACTGCATGTAGTGAACCATAAAAAGTTCTTCCATAGTTCCTGTGCTAATATTATGTTTTTCTTTCTCTCAATTTCATGTATGCCCTTTAGGTTTTGCATCACTTGCAACATTACTTCATGTGTGCTGTATTCTTTTTGTTGCAGCACCAAGGCACATCTTGCCTGCCAAAGGTAAAATCTACAAAAGAAAAAAAAAATAACCGCAAAGTACTGGGGTTGTACTTACTCATGCTTGCTGGAAATAGCCCCAAAACCACCATCTCATAGGAAACTACTGACAAATCTAAATCTCCCCATACTGTCCAAATAGAAGACCAGAATTGTTGAGTATAAGGACGTAGCAGAAAAAATGCTCCTGGGTTTCTAATGCTCCTGGACAAGTAGTTCTGGGGCACATTCAATCCTCTAACTGTGTGTTTATGTGAATTCCCTACACCTAACCTCCCATGACAGGAAAGCCATGTTGTGTCCCAGACCTTAAGTGGAAGACTTTTGCCTGTTGACTGTTTAAAGATCTCTGGAAGTTGGTCTTCGTACTGTACTCATTTCTGTGGGGTTTCTTAAAATTATTCTGACGACAACAAAGAGTAAAAAAATGTCATAAATTCCCTGTGAATCGCTGGGTGGAAATATCCCATGCTTTAATCTTATTGCAAATGGGTACTAAATAATGAGGGATTTTGAGTTTCCGAAAAGATCTGGGAAGACCAGAGGGTGTGGTCCAACTTGACAGAAATTCCTGTAATAGCCCTCTTACATTGCATAGCCAAGTAGGACATGGTGCAGCTAACATGGGAACAATGTTTTGATAGGTAAAGATACAAAAGAAAAATAAAACTGGATGTATCATTCTTACCCCCCCAGACTGAAATCATGATATGTGTGTGCCCTCTTTATGGGGTTTAACCTACTCCCCCAAAACCCACGAAAGAAAATATTCATCATTTTTACTTCCAGCTGTGCTAGTAATGGAAAAATATGCGCTACATGCAAAAGAACAGGTACTATTAAAGTATATAACAAGGAGACCCTTTTCCTTTTGGAAATGATTTTATTTTTCCATGATGCCACCGTGAATTCTGCTTTTTGCAGTGCACGTGATCAGTTCAGGGTGGCATCATTGTGACTACCAAATTGTAGGCCCAGAATTTGTACTGGTCTAAAGATACTGAAATGTTAGCAAATGAAGCAGGGTGACCAGGGTTTTGGGCACTAACAGGGGTAATGATTAAAGTCTTACTTTTCTCAAAGTTTAATTTTGAACCAGAGATATTTTCAAACTCTGAGACCACTCTTGTAAGCACTATTTCATCAAGATCAGGGGTGGTACAAATGCATAAGTCATCCGCATATGCACATACTTTCGAGGCAAAACTACCATCATTAAACCTAAATCTGGGGATATTTGTGCAATTCAGAATTTTCCTTGAAAGAGGATCTATTTGAAAGGCGTATAATAAAGGACTCATTGGGCAGCCCTGCATTACCCCTTTTCACCCAATAAAGGGAGCTCCTAATCTATTATTAATGAAGGGGATAATGAGGTAGGAAGCATAAATCAATGCTACACAGTTAATAAAACCTTCCGGTATACCATATTTCTGTAAAACTTGAAATAAGTACAGATGCTCCACCCTATCAAGCGCCTTTTCCTGGTCCAGGGCAAGAATAAGGCATTGAGTGTTACTATCCAACCTATGGGTTGTGAGATCTCTCAAAAGTGCTAAATTATGGTATATGGACCTTTTCTGAATGGCACAGGTTTGTACCGGACGCATAACTATTTCTGCGGGTAGTGATAATCTATTTAAAAGGATAGTTGCTAAGATCTTATAATCCACATTTAATAAACTTATGGGTCTCCAGTTTCTTAAATCACTTTTGTTCCCTTTTTTTATATAACAGAATAACTAGGGCTTGTTATAGTTCCATGGGAAGGGATTGGGATGACAAGATGTCTGAAAAAACATCCGTTAGTATGGGGACCAGGTATTTAGCAAATGCTACATTAAATTCCGCTGTCAGGCCATCTGGTCCCGGGGCAGAATTTTTCTTCAAACTAGACAAAGCCTTAAAAGTTTCTTCTGGGGTAATGGGAGCAGAAATTGTTGAGACCAGGTCAGGGTCCAAAACAGGAAAATTTAAATCTCTAAAGAAATTTCCATCCCATTTAGCATTCGAGGGAGTCCCAAACATGTCAGCAATATATTTTTGTGCTAAATCCTGTACCTGCTCAGTCCGAGAAACTTAACATTGAAGCAGGATCTATAACCTGGTCTAACACTGTCTTATGCACTCTGTCCTGGCAACTTTTATGAATGTCTAAGGATGGCTTAGAGCCTTGTGTGCCAAACTGTGCTTCCATTTTTAATGATTCAGCCCTATCGTACTGGATCTGAGTCATTTTATCTTTAATTTCACAAATTTCAGATGTCAGGTCAAGACCCTGCTCATATGAGCGTGAGATCAAAGAAAATAGCTTTTCTCTTAGAACTAAATACTGTAAATATTTTGTTTTTGAAGATTTTGCAGCAATCTGCAGAAAAAAGGATTTACACTCCTGTTTTGTGTCCACCCACCATTCCCTTATTGAATTAAAGGCTTCTGATACTGAATACCTAGCCAATAATAAAGAAAAACATTTGTGATCAATATTTGGGATAGATAACAGTTGATTGTTTAGCATCCACCTAGGAAACTTTGTTTTGGAAGAAGCAGTGCTAGAAATAGATGCACAGAGCATGGAAACAGCCAAATGGTCAGAAGTTTCACAGGGGATAGTACAGGCCTGAACTGGTGTAATATTTTTGAAGAGAAAAGTGTAATCAATTCTTGTGGCCAGTGTGCCTTTTGTAAAGATTCTAGCATGAGTAGAGTGCAGCTCCATATAACTCTCCTTAAAATTAGTTGTCTTTAAAATGGAGTTTAGACAGTTAGTATCCCCAAAAAGTTTAGTTGTGCAGCCTACTTTATCTGCTAGAGATAATAGGCAGTTAAAGTCACCACCCAGTACCACATGTTTATTAGTGTGTAAATAGGGCTGAAAAAGTTTGAAGAGCTCTGAACGAGATGCTATACTCTGTGGTGCATATACATTTATGAGTCAAAAGGACAAAGTACCTAAGCACCCATCTAACAGTAGAACTCTTTCTGGGCAAATATCCAACACTCTCTGGATTGTGTAACCATAACCCCTTTAAAGAATCCCCGCCCCATCGCAAGTCTCAGGACCCTGCGACCACAAGGAAGGACCATGGTGCCAGAAATTTTTGGCTTGGTGTACTTCATGCACTGTTTTTAATCTGGTGTCCTGCAAAAAAAAAAAAGATGTTATTTGCTAGATCTCCAAGCATCTGGAAGGTAGTCATCCGCTTTCTATAGTTTTTGATACTGCATACATTTAGTGTTAGAACAGAAAGCCAGTAAGTACCCTCCATATTAAATTAAGGGAAAACAAAAACCAGGGAAATCATCAAGAAACTTTCTTCTGAGATGAGGCTTTCTGGTTGGCTGCACAAGCTTCCTGTAGGTCTGGGCAGGAATTCACCCTAGCAGAAGACAAGGAGGAGTCCGAGTCTCCCTCCTCCTCCACCATGTCTCCTCACTGATGTCTTTTAGCCAAGGTTTGAAATTTATTTCTAGTTACCACTGAAGAAGTCTTGGGGGGGTACAATCTGCTTTCCTTTTACTTCTCTTTTTTTTTTGAGGTCGCAGGAGTAAATTGTCAATGCTCAGGGGGTGGAGGAGGCCACATAGAGCTCGAGCTAGTATCCTCAGGGTCTAGACTAAAGGAACTAGAATTCCTCTCTGGTGGCTGGATATTGTTTGAGGGGGGAGGTTCAGTGTTTACTGTGCTAGTAGAGGGCTTAGGAAGAATAGATAGAGAGGTTTCTGCTTCTTGTGGGGGTGGAATCGCCAGCAATTTTCCTGGCTTCTTGAGCTTGACATTTCGCAGGTAAATGCACAGGATCCTGCTGCACCCTATCCAACTAGATTTCTTTCAGCCCAAGGACAGCCCTGGAAGCAATGGCCCTCCTCCTCATACAGGTTACATTTTAGAGGATTGGGACAACCTAGGCTGACATGGTCAAATTCTAAACAGAGGTTGCACCTGGGTTTGTCACACTCTGAGCTGAGGTGGGTGCGAGCTCCACATTTATGGCATGTCCTGGGCTGTCCTTGATAAAAACATAGGCCACTGTCTCTCACTATAAATAAAAACTGCCTGTGAGATGGACAATGCCTTGTTCAGTGTGTTTTAATTGAATTTTGACTTTCCAATTACCTGTCCAGACTAAGTCTTCATCCAAAATAGGAGAGGGGTCTTCTAGAATAGTACAGCGCTGCCTCAACCAGTATTGTACATCTGAGATATTTACTCCCTTATTCTTAAACAATAGTGTGATTGTTTTTATTGCATGTTTAGTTAATGGAATGGGAAAAAAAGGCTGCCATGAAGCGAAGTTGGAAACCTGAGGGTACATTGCCCAAAATCTTTCCAGGGATTGATTAGTTTTAAAACTAATATCATGAAGCGGTTCCCCTTTTACATGAATCACAGCAAAAAGTTCATTAGGTTGAATCCTAATGCCCTCCTTCAACATTTTATGTAACAGTGTCTTTCTATCGGGTGCCAGGTCTAAATTGCCAGTATATTATAGGCACACTGCATTCCGCCACTGTGCAGGCTCACCCACATTTTTAAAGAGGTCAGACATAAGGAGTCTTTTAGGTACATTCTCACAGTGTCTTGATTCCTGATTCTCTTCATGTCCCAGTACAGGATTGTGCTGTGCAGAAGTACTAGGGTTAGAGCCCGGATGCTCTGCAGAGCCATTGGGCGTGTCAATTTGCATTGCAGAAACAACCTCAGATGTCACCAACTTTTGCACAGCTGAAACAATGGAAATGTCTTCCTCCCGGATTGCAAGTTCTTTTTATCTCTGCTGCAGAGACCGGGTGGGGCGATGTCCATCCAGTATGTCCAGCATCGCAATTCCATCCTGCCACTGCAGGGCGGCTTTAGGTGTCCAATTGTCTGATAATGGCTGAGAATCATCTGAGCGGCCTTTTGGAAGAATGTTCATAGGTGGAGCTAAAGGTTCATTGTCAAGGACAGGTTCTAGAGCCTGGGGAGGGTTCCCTGCATCTGCTGTAGGGAACTATGATGGAATAGACAACTCTAGAGAGCAGGACTCACTATAGGTAGAAACACTGTTCAAATCCTGTGCAGATGTTTCCTCTTCTTCAAGCAATTTAAGCAGGTATTCTCTATTTGACTGAAGTGCATTTCTTCGTAGAGCTTCTTGAGCTAGTGCATTTGTGTCCTGGTCAGTAGAAACATTTTCTTTAAGGTTGACAACTTCTGTATTTTCAACTTCAGTGCAAGATAAAGTTTTTTGTATCTGCTGAGAGAATATGCTTTGCTTTCCATTGTCCAATGAGGTAGAAGGAATAAATTCCATTTCTTCCTGTCTGCTGGTCAAACTTTCTTTTTTTTTGGTAATCATTTTTCTCCCTTGGCCCTGGTCTGCCTACCACTATCACGTCCTGGCATCCCCTCAGGTCTTCCGGCTGCCATCTCCAGGGATCGCTGGCTCCAGTTCGGGTCCCACAGCTAGTACCCCTGTGGCTTAGCCCCCGCAGTGTACCCCCTACACCCTCTACCGAGACCGGATCCAGTGTGTCGCTGCATACCATCGAAAGCCATTGATCCCATCGGAGATGGCCATCATGCTGCCACAACCAGTGCCAGTTTCCCATTTTCTCCCCATGGACTGTGAGGCATGCAATGTTACCAAGGGACAGGCATGATCACGCTACTGCATGCATACCTTCCCAGCATCAGCCCCAGCATGTCCCCCTGACTGCCTGTGCTATTGCATCACCCCCAGCCACCGCTAGAGGCCATCAGAGCACCAGTGACAGCATTCACCCCCTTGGAAGGTGAGCAGTCCAACGGACGCTCTATCCTTCACCCTCCCTGCCAACCCTCGATGACCCTGGCTCGTTCCTGAACCCGGGTCACCGGTGAAGTGCGAGGTGTGGTGTCCAGCACCTCAACCCTCAGCACCACCAGGGCTGCTCAAACTTTCATCATGTGTAGCCATCTCAGTCCTGCTCCTTCCTCTCCAGACTGAAGATCCCCAATATCTCCAGCAATTCCACCACCAACCACCCTGTCATCAGCCATCTTGGTACCACAGACAAAAGGGTCCCCTCTGCTCACAGGAAGCAAGGCCCCCTGCAGGAAGAGTAGGGGAATTTCCATGGTGTCCTGGCCAAATTTCCCCCATTCACTAAAAATACCACCAACAGCTTAATATGGTTCAAGTAAGGATTTATGCCATGTTACAATTTCAGTCGGTTACCATCTGTATCCCCATCACCCCTGAAAAAGGGACTGCTAGTTTTAGTGTGCTTACCCGGTCAACAAAATTCAACAAATAAATAAATTCTCCCATTATGCCTTATGGATTCCATATAAATACAAATTATTTCAAGGCCATCTTGAAGTATAATTTTAATACCTAACAGCAAATCAGAGCCCTTTTCCTGATAAAAGGCTGCCAACACATTAAATTTAGGTGTGATGACTTCCTTATGGATGATTGCTAAGAGGGAGATGTACCATTGCATGCTAGCAGGCTGAGGAGTAGCCTGCAGAGCAGGACCTGCAGTTAAGCCTTATTTTTTTTTTACCAGAAAAGGTATGCCACCTAAGCAATTTGCCATACCTGTCTGAGTCTACAGCTCTTTCCAGGCCGTCTTGTGTAGCCATCTCCAGGTTTTCTGTTTGTTGCTATCTCCGTTCTCTCTTACAGGTCTGGAGTGCCGAAGGTGGAGCAGCCATCCCCAATGAGGGAAACAGAGGAAACACCACAGGGAGTTAGTGGCCATGGAAGATAACAGAGAATTATAAAGAAAACTGCTAAAGAAAGTGTTTGATTTTATTTTTGTTTTTAATTTTTGACCATCTACTCTGTTTGGAGGGCTCCTGTGATTGGAGTTTGGTGGATGGGGTTAATTGTTGTGTAGGGTGCACAGATTTTACCTGTTTTTTAAATTAGTCTTGATATCTAGATATACATATTGAGTAATATAAGTTCCCTGGTTTAAAAAAAAAATCCTTAATTTTTCGTGTGCTTGGGTCAGGTGGTCTGATCACATAAAGCACATGCATGGCATTCCCTAAGACAGAATCACCATTTTCCATGCACTGCACATCTCTCTGTGAGTAGTTAGATGGGACACCACTGGGAGTAGGCTACGAGCTGTACCATGATTTTTTTACAAATTGCTTAGTTGGCAAGCAGCTATTAGTAGCTGATACAGATTTGAAGTGGGAAGAACCTCAAGAAGGAGGAGTTTAATTTTCAGTGGAAAACTCAGAGATTCAAGGGAGACAGAATGCTAATAAAGTAAGCTAATATAGTATGACTTTTGTTTTTCTCTTGTGGATATGTTTATTTTTAAGTTAAGGACCAAGTGATTAATGTTTAACTTTATGAGGTGTTGGCCTTGAAACTTCTCTGTATATCTATTTTATATATTGTATTTGTAAAGCAGCCTCATTTGGCTGATTTCACTTCCTCACTACTTCTCTCTCTCTTTTCTTCTTTTACTTAAAGAACTTCAATTAAAGAAGCACAGAGAGACATTGATCCAATTGAACTAGATCCATCTGAGGATCAGAAGAACTACACATCTTTGAGTGATCATTGGTCTGTCTGGTATACTAAGGATCAAAAGTTTGATGTGTTTTATGGGAATATTGGCCTATTGAGAAATTTGAGAATTGCATACACCTAAGGGCAGAGAAGCAAGCTGAAATTGACTGGCTACCCTTTAATACCACTTGGCTACAAGGACCCTTTCTGGGATTGTGGGGGTGAAAAGATTCACAAAAGGAAAAGAAGGCAAACATTTCATAAATTTTCTTTTTTCTTTCATTTATTTTCTTCCTCTGCTGAAATTTGTGAGGACTATTGGCCTACTGATTCACCTCTGAATCACTGTATTGACACCAGAGTGATATTTTTCAGCTGATTTAATAACAAACTATTTTGGACACTAAAACAATTATATGTTCTAGTGTGTTAATGTGTTATGGATTGCTGGGGACATTTACTCTTGTAGTACAATAGTGTAACTGGTAAAGTGTTGGAGTGGTTTTATACCTGAGGGAAACTCACTCGTATTTAGTTACACTTAATCGTGATAAGCTAGGAGTGTAAAGGTATGGTGAAGACAAGAAAGCAAAGAATGGAGGATCCACAGATTTCCCCATTGGTTATTGAGTCACCTAAAGAGGTTTTAAACAATCTAAAATAACAGATCATCTAGATAGGGTGAAAAGTAAGTTGAATATAAATAAAACTTTGACTCCACTTAGCAGACACAGTAAATCTCCTGAAATAAACTCAGAGGTGACACCTTAGGAAAGGAGAGCCGCTCACTAAATCAGGAAACCGTGGAAACTGTTGATACTGCATTGCAGGAATCAGATACAGATTGTCTAGTCATTGAGAAATATGGTGACACTATGGATTACTTTGATAGTTTGAAGGAAGGTCTTACACTGTTAAGCTTATTTTATGAGAAATCACCAGATATCTGGAATGATAGTAGATACCTAGTAAAAGGAAAATGGCTCTAGAAGAAGTATCACATGATTTGAGAGGTATTATCGCAGGGCTGAAACAAATTAATTATAGTTATCACAAAGGACAACAATGTCCTTTCAGAGAGTGTCAGGAGGTGCTGCAAGATGACACAGTTGGGAGCAATAATATGGAATATCAGACTAACTTCCTAAGTGAAAAATTAGTAAAATTGCTTGCCAAATAACACTCGGTTAATAGCTTAATCATGGAACAATTGCTTATTAATAAAGACATGAGGGATACTATAAGATACAATACAGAAAAGCAAGGTGCAATTCTGGCAGTATTCACAAATAATAAGAAGACTATAGTAGATGACAACACAAAATTAAGTGAGGATTCAGATGTAGAAAATGTTAAAAAAGGTAAAATAAGGCCAGATTTTAGTAGTGTAGTATTTACAGAGGAACAGAAGGAAAAGAGTAAGATAATTAGAGGAAAGAAAAATAAAAAATTGAGAAAGAGCTTGGGTAAACATAGTCTAGAAAGGGAAGGACTGATAGATAAAGTAGAAAATGTAGTACATCCCCCCCAAAAAAAGGGAAACAAATTTGAAGAAAAAGAGGCAGACAAAAAAAGTTAGTAATAGATTGGGGATTAGCCTAATTTTATTTATTTATTTATTGAATTTTAATTAAGGGATGTGACAACAATGAAACCATACAGAGTAGAGAAAAACTGAATACCATAGAAACTGCAACTTCTATTAAGCAATTAAATCTGAGTAGTCAGTTGAACCATCTAGAGAAGGAGATCATTAGCCTAAACAATCAAATGAAGAGTAGAACGAGCCATTGGGAAGCTCTAGCACAAAATAGTGTGCAACTGGCTGAACTTAGCAAGGAGAGAGGAACTGTTGAAACAACTGACTCTGATGAGGTAATCCCAATAAATGAGAGTGTTAAGCCTCAGTTAAGGGCCACTCATAGAAGTAGTGATAAAAATCACAACCCTTTCATTAGAATTGTGAGCCCACAGGACTAGATATAATGGGAAAGTGTAAACCAAAATCATTTAGTAATAGAGAGATTAAATTCAGAACTAGATATTGAGATTAATGAAGAAGATATTGTAAAGATTAAGAACATACAGGTTGACATGGCAACTATGACTGACATCTACTTTAATCTACCTAGAATTGCCAATTACATTTGGTTAAACGTAACAAAAATTAAAATCAAGGAAGTCGTAATAATGTTCCCGAATAGGCATCCTTTTAATATACCAGAAGGTAAAAATATTGACCTAGAGGACAAAAAAGTAGGGCTTACTCTGTTTGGACTGAAACAACTATATAGGGAAATGGATGCAAAATTAGCAAGAGAAGTCCACAATCTTTTTACAAATTTTCTTCATATACAGCTGGGATGGAATGAAGTTGAATTAGTAGAATGTGTAGGTAGAGAACAGGATACACAGATTAACATCTTAGTGAAAAATAAAATAGTAGCAAATCGAATTATGGAAAAAATTCCAGTACTAGATGTTATGGGACTGAATCTGTTTGAAACAGAGCTATTTGAAAGTGGACTGAATCCAAATTCCAACAAAAAATAAATCTCAATTATTGGCAGGCTACACTGGCTGACAGCCAAAGAGTCTGGGTATCAGTTCATGTAGCAAATCGACTGTTGATGAAAACCCAAATAGAGTAAGCACTTTATGTGAAGACTACAAATTATCTCCTGGAATATATCTGGCTTGAGAGATAAACAAGTAGATAAGGAATGGGTCAAGTATATTGTAAATTTTGATGTCATATGTTTACAGGAGACGTGGCATGGACCTGAAGATCATATCGAGATTAATGGTTATGAAAGTTTTAACAGGGCTGGTATTAAAGATAATATTCGGGGTATAAAATCAGGTGGTTTAGTAACTTATATTAGAATTGGCAGCTTTGCACATGTAGAACACATTAAAGAAACAGAAAACTTTATTCCTACATTTTTAAAAAATGTAGGTCTGTGTTTTGTATTGATGAATGGCTACATCCCCCCATGAGCTCGAAAGTTTGTAAAGATATTGAGTGGGATCAGCTAAATGCAGTACTTATTGAAGTTATGTATTTATACCCAGAGTGGATTATATTAATTGTTAGGGACTTAAATGCTCGCATAGGAACTTTTGATGGCCTAGGAGACAATTATTTTTTTACTAGTGCCATAAGTCCATATGTATGGAAACAAAGAGTAACTAAGGACTTAAAAGTAAACAAAACTGGTTTACAACTGATATCGATTCTAAAAGAATGGAATTTTTATGCACTAAATGGGAGTTTGACAAGTGACTTGCTGGAGGAATGTATCTTTATCTCTACAAAGGGTCCTCGGTAATAGATTTGGCACTTTGGTCTGGAATAGTAGAAATCTGAGGAAAAAAATAGAAGTAATGTCATGTTCGGAGAATGATCACTTTCCCATAGTCTTGACCAGTGAAATGAAAGTTGGCGCAGGAAACCCCAGATTAATACAACCTCTAGTCATGGAGATAAGAACAAACAAAAAATTAAATGGCAACCTGGTTCCTCACGAAACTTAGTTGAAATATTAACTACTTCAATTACAAAACAGAGTGTAGAGTTCTCTGTTAGTCTTAATAGTGGACAAATGATTGAAGCACTGTACTTACTATTCCAACAAATTATAACAACACTAGATACAAATTTATTGTCAAGGGGAGTAAATAATAGTAATAAAGGGGGTTGGTTTGATAAAGAATGCAAAAGTCAAAAAGCAGTCTTAAGGAAAATATACAAGCAGTACATAAAGCAAAAAAAAATAAAGAATTTCTGAAAAACATTAATAGAAAAAGGAAGGAATATAAGATTCTTATGAAAAATAAATGAAAACAATATTATAAAAGGTAATGGGAAACAATGAGTGAAGTAGTTAATAACAGAGACCAGAAAAGATTCTGGAGATTAGTGGCTAAGGGTACAAATGTATACAAAGAAGGCTCAGATGCCTATGTTTCTGAACAGGCATGAATTGAGTACTTTTCCCAGATCTTTACAGATCCCTCTGAAGATATTAATGCCCATTCAGCAATAATTAGTGATAATGTAGCAAATAATGTAGTCATAGGCAACCTTGATGTTCTCGCTATCAACTCCCTAAAGACACACAAAGCACCTGGTCCAGACAATATCCCTGTAGAGGTTTTTAAAGGCCAATCGGGAGTCTGATCCAGATTATTAACAGTCTTATATAATAAATGTATACAAGAAAACAACTATCCTATTACATGGAAAGGAACCCATATAATACCAATCCACAAAAAAGGAGATGTAGCAAATCCAGCTATGTACCACCCCATTAGCCTGTTGGATATTAACTTGAAGATCTTCTCTAAAGTTATTTTAAATAGGCTTAATGTGGAAATTGATAAGTCCAGTAGTATATTACCATAACAAACTGGTTTTCAAATAAATTTCTCGACACTTGACAATATATTTATACTAGACCATCTCATTGAGAAGTATGTGCTAATAAGAAGACAAAGACTATGTGCTCTATTTGTAGATTATTCGACAGCATTTGACTCCATCTCAAGCAGGCTATTATGGGAAATCCTTCTTAAAAAAGGAATAGATAAATCACTAATAAGCATCATGTTCAACTTGTATTTGGAAACATGGGCTGGGGTTAGAATGGGATGGGATGGTCAATGTTCTAGCAGATTTGAGGTTAATAAGGGTGTGCGAAAGGGTTGTGTCCTTGCACTGACCCTGTTTTCACTCTATATTGATGGGTTACTAAGTGAACTTGGCACATGTGTCTCTGACTCTCCAAAAATAAATAAGCAGAGCTGTGCTGTGCTGGCATATGCCAATGATCTTGTTTTATTTTCTCTAACAAGGAAAGGGTTGCAGAATCAGCTCAATCAGCTAGAGAAATGCTCCAGAGAATTAAAGTTAAAGATTAATCTAACTAAGACTAAAGTAATAGTATTTGGGCCCAAAGGCTGTGACAGAAGTGAGAAGTGGAGTATAGCTTGGGAAACAATACAAAGGCTAAAATCCTATATTTATCTTGGAGTAGAATTTAATGAGAACAGAACTTGGAACATACATTTTCAAAGTACCCTTGATACCTTGAAAAGGACAATACTGGTGCTATCAAGATTTAATTATAGATATGGAGGAGCCAGTGTTAGACCCTTAACTGAAGTAATCAAAGTGAAAGTGGAGTCCCAACTATTATACGGATTGGAAATATGGGATGTAAAGTATAGAGAAAAATTAGTTGTCCCACTATTTAAATGTTAAGGAAAATAATGGGAGTGGGGCACTCATGCCTTTCCACTTATATAAGAGCTGAGATGGGCATTTTGAATATAAATGCACTGTTTGAATGAAAACAATTTGGATTCTGGTTAAGGTTGACCAGACTCCCACAAACTCAAATTTCCACTCAGTGCCTAAAGGAAATGATAAAATGGCATAGCTTAGGGTATACAAAGGGTCTGTGGTATCCGAAAATAATTATAATAATAAACAAACATAAAAGTGCCATACTATTAAAGTATGTAGAGAAGAATATATGGATAAGTGTCAAATATAATAAGTATCTGTTTTCAAAAATTAAGACTTTTTGGCAAAATCAAGATCTAAAGGAAATAAAACATTCTCACTATTCGAGGTGGTTTGCCAAAAACACTCTTAAGTTTGGATATAAGAGCTATTTGGATACCCTAAGTGACCCTCAAACCCGTAAAGTGTTTATAAAATACAAGTTTGAGCAACTTGATGGTAATCTATTGAGATACAGATATAAGAAGCCACCGGATGAAAAGTGTAGTTGCTTGGTGGGGAATGTGAGGACTTGATGCATGTCATGTGGCATTGTACATGGTACCTTAAAGAATGTAAATATTGGTTAGGACCTTTTATGGATATCAAATATAGACTGGATCTAGAAACACTGACCTCCTTTGTATTACATACTGAGGACAGTTGGTCTATACAAAGAGTAGCATGCTATTTTAAAGCAATCAGTAAACTTAAAAAAAGAATCAACAGCACAATTGTTTAGGTTAATCAAAAATAATGATATGACATGCTATATAAATGTTTTCTGTTATGTGTGGCCAATTTGTTGTGCAATAGCCTTTTAAATAGCGTACAGAGAGGTAGAGTGAATGTCATGGAAACATAATTTATGAATATGTATTTAAAAATGAAGTTTTTTTTCTACACTTTTATACTTGATGTATTTTTGAGCTTTATTTATTAACTTGTAATTGCTGATGTTTTTAATATGTACTTGTTGATGGCTTTTTAGTCAAACAATAAACTGAAACTACTCCCAACTACATTCAATTTAAATAAACAACAAAGTCACAAATAAGGAACTAGTGGCTTATGGAAAAATCTACAGGGATTTATACAGGGACTTGATGCTGCCTCTACAGGGAAAATACAGGAAAAAATGAGGGCTTGTTACAGGAAAATGGTTATTTGGCTCTGGGAGCACTGTGATTATAACTAAACAGCACTATATGGCACTAACAAGAAAATAACTTTGGTAATCTGGTAGCTCTTCACAGCTCTATCAGCTCTGGCTAGCTGTTGTTTTGTGTAGGTATATATTACATCTATAATAGTATATTTGCCTTTTTTTTACTTTTTTTGTGGTTCTCTTAATGATTGTCAGGCTCTAGGTTGGGGTGGGGGTTTTGAAGGAGTGTTTTTTCTTTGTTCTTATTCTTGTTATCATGTAATTTCTTTCAACTTTTGTATATAATCACTTCAATTTTTGTTACATGTTGTGATCTGTTAAAGTTAAAATATATTCAATAACAAAAAAAGTTTTGTTTCTGTTGGGTGTGCAGATTCTGAGTTCTGAATAGTGCACAAATTGAATTTTCAGGTGTGTTTTCCCACTGATTTGTTGGTTTTTCTTTGCACTTGGCTACCATCCAGATGATTTGGGATTTTGGCCTGAAATTTTCAGGGCAGAAAGGGGCTGGCCCATAGAAGTACCTTTTGCTTGTTTGGTGAAAAAATAGTAATCCATTCCTCAGTTATTTAATTTTGAAAATTTTAAAAATTGGCTCTGAGCATGCTCAGTAAGCACTTCAAAGATAGCTGTATGAAACAAAAAAGGAATCCTTTGTCATATGGGGCCAATCCTTTTTCAAGAGGAAAAAAATAATTTTTCATGTGCTGCCATCTTGTTTTCCTTGTTCTCAAACATTTATAATTCAAAAGCCACAAAACTGACTTCCTAGCAAGAGGTAAACATGTCTGTCTGGTTTATCAGGATCCCATTAGGTGGATTCTACACTTATCTGTAGGAAAACTGACCCCAAATGTGCTTTTTGTTACATTTTAAATCCTTTTTTGTTACTCGCTTTCTCAGTAAGCAGTTCAAATTGCTGTTTGAAATTAAAAAAGAACCCTTTTTTGTTTGGGACCAATCCTTTCTCATGAGGGGAACAATTCTACTTCCTTCCCTGTCTTGGCATGGCATACATTCTTGCTAGCAGGTTAATTTTTGTTGACCAGCCTTTCAAGATGCTGTGGAAGGGCCAGTCATCCCACCTGAGTATTAGAGGGACTCTGTTTTTTTTTTCTAAAGGTCTGTTAAAACAGCCCTATCTCTATTCTAGACTGTCCTATCCTCTACCATTTCTATTAGGACAGCCACCTACAGAACCACCTTCCCCCTCTTTGTTCCTTCTCTCTATGCTTTTTTCCAAGTCCCACTGAAATACCTGTAATGTTTTTTTTGTTTTTTTTATTTAGTTGTTTAACCAGGTATAGCACACTAAGCTGAACGCTTTTTTACAGGAGCGACCTGGGAGCACAAGGAGGTTAAGTGACTTGCTCAGGGTCACACAGTATGCAAGTGGAAGCTGTGGGATTCAAACCCAGGTCTGGTCTGCTGGATGTCACCAAATTTGCAGCTCAGAGCCTTAGACCACTGCGCTATACTGCCTCCTCATGTTGAAGGGTTCAGCTAGACAGAAGAAAAATATAAAAAGCTAGTATAACCCCCTTGTTCCCAGGGGTTACTAGAATCCCAGTCAGAATCAGTGGCAGGCAGGGAAGGCAGCTTGTGAAATGCCAGGTAAATGGGTTTCACACTGTCACACTCTGTTTTCAGTCTCAGCTGAGCTGGAGTGATGATGTAATCTTGGAACTCTCATAGCAGCAAAAGCCACAGACTTCGGGCTGTCTTCAGGATGAACTGGAAGTGAGAGTCTTAGAGTGGAGTTCTAAGAGTAGACAGTTTCTGAAGTGGTTGAGACCTGTGCCAGCAAGGTTTCTTTGCCCCATCTGAGGAGGGATGGGTGCGAACTCCAGGATTCAGGGGCAATCCCCTTGATCCACTTGTTTGGTGAAGCTGCCTTGGACATCTTTATTTGTTGTGAGTACAATTTCTCTGTGTAAGCCCAGGTACATCTACAATACCTAGGGGTGAATTTCTCTGGCAAAGGGACCCTGTCACCAAGACTTTCTGTTTTAAAAGTGTCTGCCTACATTGGAGTCCATCATGTGACCATCCAAGAACAGAACTTTTAATTTTCTGACACCTTAGAGAGGTGTGTGTGTGTGTGTGTGTGTAGGATGTTAAGTAGTGTGATATACATTTCAAGACAGCATCTGCCGTGTTTCTACAGTTGTGTGGTGTCATTAACCAGATGAATGGCTGAGCATAAGCTTGGAAACAAAAGGTGGGAGACCCCCCCCCCACCTGGAGTAACCAGTTTACCTCTACGGGTTCTGAAGTGCACCTATTACTTTTTCTTCAGTACAATTCGCCAATGCCTGAGAAAAGTGTTTATCCCTGTATGTGGGTTGTTTTTCTCTCAGTTTACCCCAGTATAGTGGGTTCTGAAAGTCCTGAGCCTGGTTGTGCTCCTTTGTGGTCATGTGTACCACCTTCATTCCTCATGAAATATGGGAAAGTGTCCTAGTGCTGGCCGTGTGTGCCTAGGCGATGAGAAATGTACTATGTCTGGCCATGTGTGCCAATCTCCATTTCAGAACCAGAATGTTCTCTGTTTTGTGTTTCTTCTGCCTATGCTAAATGGGAATTCAGGAATTTAAATACACTGAACATGCACTGCCAGATGGATCCCAAAGGAGACTGGGGTCTGCGTTGTGATGCTGCAGGACAGGAGGGAGGGAGGAAGGTCAAAGAACCACAATAAAAAGCACTTGCAAACCATCTCTCTCTCTCTCTTTCAATGCTCTAAAAGGTAGTTCATAAAAAGGACAGACAGTGTGCAAAAATAGGCAAAGTATGTTGGGATTGGGTAAATGGGCTTCCCTGTATCTATCTTTATTTTGTTTAAGTGGGAACAGGTAGCCAGCCTAATGTAACAAAGGGGAAATAAAGAGGAATAGGAAGTCAGTTAGATGTTGAAAGCCAAGCAGCCACTCCGTTCTCAGATCTTGCAATAAAACTGGTAAGTCCCTCTGCTCACTTTCATTCTGGGCTTAAAAGCCCCAAAATAAGATGCCAAACTAACATAGGGCTTGAAAGGCTCCTGGTGGTGCTGGGATGAGGGAAGAATGGCAAAGAAGAGGGAAGTGTGTAAAGCACTACGAAACAGTGCTCTCTCTCTCTCTCTCTCTCTCTCCCACACTTTCCCTTTCTCTGGCAGTATGCCAAATTGAGCTGTGTCACAGGTCGGAATGCAGGTCTTTGGCACAGTACCTAAGGCAATTCTGTGATGCAGGGACAATTAGAAAAGGTATAACAGTCCCACTAAAAGTTAGCTGCATAGAGAAGCAGAGAGATTAGCCTGGGATCCAGCTTCTAACCAGAAGCAGAGGGAGCAGCAGCCCAGGATCCAACACTGCAAGAGTGGGAAAAGGGCATGCAGTTTTCATTCCCTCCCAAATTATAGCACATATACAAAGATATCCAAGAGAACTCCTTAGAGACTGACTGTGGTATGCTGAGAAATACACCAGTAATGCTCCACTTTTATTTTATTTTTTATGTGCTGGGATTTTTAAGCTGTGTATGAGCATGAGAGAAGAAAAGCCATACAGTTTTGATGCCAACAGAATGACTTAAAGCTGCACCAATAAGAATGAATCTTAAAGATACCAAGGGACTTTGACTGTTGCATCCTGAAAAATGCAATGTGATTCTTTATTTTTATTTTATTTGTTTGAATTTTCCTGTGGATCTTCGTTTTGTAAAACCTCTTTGAATAAAGCTACTCAGCAAGCATGTTGCATTTTATGGACTGAGTCAGTGTCTATCTGTCACCCCCCACCCTGGGACAGGTGCCACTCTTGGAGTCAGTGTCTATCTGTCACACCCATGGCCTGGGACAGGTGCCACTCTGTAATAATGTTATAGTTAGAATGGTAAGTGTACCACTGAGTTTTTATCACATTTCTCCCCCAGTGTGCCACTATAAAAGCAAGCAATTTATGTGAAATCCATGCTGGACATTTATTTAATTCCTCCAGTAGCTCACACTCACCCTTCAAGATGATCTGCAACATCTATGCAGATGCAGATTTTCAAAGGATCTGTGTATTTAACAAATCCCATTATTAGAAGGAACCCCATTTGATGCAGGTGGTAGCAGGCTTTCCACATGGAGCCTCCCATCTGCTCTGCCCTCACTAGGGACAGTTGCACCTTCCTCCTAGCACAACTCCACGGGATTCTCTAGTCAGGCACTCAAAGGGGATCATCAGCTCTACTACTTGAAGGATGGGGACATGAGCAGACAGACAACTTAATTACCAGATGTGTGCTGACTTGGCCGGCACTGTTCATGAAGGTTTTACCTGAGGATGAGAGCTGACAATGGCAGTAACATCATGCTCCCGTTCATGACCTGCTGCAAGAGAAAGGCTTGATGCTCACTTCCTCACAGCTCTGGTAGCCCCACTGCCATGTGCCTCAGACTGAACAAGATCAAAATCACACGGGAGGGCTGGGGAAGACTGCCATGTGACCATCCGTGTGTGTGTATGTTTCTCTCCTTCATTTCCTTCCACTCCCCATGAGGTGAGGTAATAAGAAACCTATGCTGACAATTTGGTTGCTGTCATCCTACAAATGGAAGCACAGCGCCCTCCACAGCAACATACATATATGCACCTATGGAGGGATGGGATTGCAGGGCCTGAAGGGCCCTGCACTCCACAAGCAAATAAGGATATGATTACACTATCTCAAACAGTATGGATGGATGGGAGCACAGGAGCCGTAGGGCCCTGTGCTCCCACAGGCAAATAAGGATACAATTATACTACCTCAAAAAGTAAGAAAATTCTTTGCAAAAAAACTGTGTTAATGCAACATTTAGGGATCAGGCCAAAGCCACAGTTAACTATTCATACAAACAGTAGATTTAAAAGCTATTACTAGTAAACTGATACTGTATAAATCAAATATACAATGACTTGACTAAAAATACAGTTCATCCTCATGTGTGAGGGAGCAGGACTTTCATAACTCACCCATGACTCTGCCCATTATGTGTGAGAGTCCTGCCCCCCTCACACATAATAGTAAATAGCATATTTTGAGGCAACCTACTGTTTATCCCATGATACTGCTCCTATAGTTAGGGTAACAAATGCAGGTCTATGTTAAACTCCTATTTTTGCACCCTATTAACACAAGTGGTTTTGAACAGAATAGCCTGAAATGTGGCATAAGGGTTTTGGGGCCCTGGATCTCTGGATCCTGAAATTTTGGTAATGATCAGTTCAGCAATGTACACATTTTAGAAGGTTGAAAGCACATAAAAATTGCAGAATAAAAACCTGCTTTTTTGCTCACCTGTAGCTCAAAAATGTCTGACAGTTAAAACCTGAAACTTTCAGGTTTGTTAGACTGAGACACAAGAATGTGCCTTTGATTTGAGGTTTTACTGGAAAATGTTTAGGTTTTAAATTACTGACATTGAAAAATCCTGCTGTCATGCATATACAGAATGTTTTCTGAATGTTCTTTCATAAGGGTTTTTTAAGACAATAGACTTCAGCAACAGGATTTACAAGTCATGAAAATGAAAAGTTATTTTTGTTTTTGTGTAACGTTTGGCCATGACATGCCAATTTGGGGTCAAACTGACCCCAAATGTTCAAGGTGGGCATATTGTAATCCCTCCTCATGGACACATAAGTTTCATTTTGTTAATGTACCTCAACATGTGTTTTTGGAGTGAACCCCAAACTCACATTTCAGGATGCATTAAAATGGCACTGGCAAGTTAGGACTTGGCTCCCAGAGGGCCCTGCATGAAGCAGCTTCATACTAATCTCCTCTTTCGAGGATTTTTGCTGTTTCGTCACACAGGGACAGAGCCCCATCTGATGCTACCACCAAGGTATTATGGCAATTTAAAAAAGCATTTGTCAACATTGAATGTTTGCTGTCAGTATCAGGACAACTCTGAAAAACCTAATATTTAGAAACAATTTAGCTTATATTTCACCCCTTTTTGTAATTATCACCCTTATGTGTTTATTACTAAGGACATTTGCATGGAAACAGGATCTCTGCCCTATTTGTTCTGTCTGCTTATCTAGTTCTGCACTCACAATTCTGTTTATGATATCCCAATCTGCTGCTGTGGAGATAATCATGATGTCATAAACAGGGATTATATTGTCACGTTTAGAGAAGCAGCCAAGGCTAATAAATTCCAAGGGACAGTTATCTTGTTTTTATCACTTCCCTCAGTAACAAAGAGAAAGGAGAAAGAATTGCAAAAATATAGTTGTGGCTGAATGGCACAAAGAGTAAAAGCACAGGACTGTAAAACAGTGGGTTGCAGATTCAGCCCCCATCAGAGCCACAAACAATATTGTCTCAAGGAAATCTAAGCTACAGTAAACTTGTAACCAGGCCAGTTGTGTGGAGGGCTGAGCTACTGGACCCCTCACCTCCCACCACACCAACAACCTGGGTTCGAGAATGGGCCAAGGTCACTCGAGGGCTGGCTGGGGGAAGGAGGATTTAGTGTCCATTGATGGAATTATTCCTTCATGTATGTACTGTATGTACTGCTGCTTGGCTGCCACCTAGTGCAGTGTGGGTGGTGCAGCAGCAGTTACCAGAATTGAAAGTTAGAGGCAGGTGTTGAAAGTGTTCACTATTTTCATGGCCTTGATGTGCGTCATTGCATGCCACTGACTCCGACTCAAGAGGAGTAACAGGCAAAAAAATAACTTTATTTACTTTTTATTTATTTATTGAACATATCGAAATTACAACTCTTTGAGTCAGATACTCCTTTGCAAAGGCTCCACGTCAAAATTCAAGTTAACTGTACAATACAAATTAAAAGAGTAAGTGGATTGCATGAGGTACAGAGCTGGGTACAAGACATACAGAGGGTAGACAACTATACCCTGAGTCATGACAAGCAGATAAGCAACAAACCATATATTACATTAGGATAGTACAGTAAGTAACATAGAGCAGCAATATATTTGAGAACACTCAGGAGCAGGTACAAGCCTATCATTTTAGAGATGAGGGGGACCACTCAGGAGGCAGATACAGACACAGCGTTTTAGAGATGGGGAAGAAGTTATGGAGGAGGAAGAGAGGAGGTGGTGAGGATTGCTGTTGGAAAAGACTTTGTCCATGAAAGCTAGTAGGGGAAAAAGTAGGGGGAGTAAGGAGAGCAAGGGGCAGGGAGGAATGTTATAAGCAATTGCAGACACAGGAGGAGAGGAGCAGCTCTCTGAGTTTGTATTTGAAGGCGCCTGCTCCTCCTCCTCTCCCAGTCCTTCAAGCTTCCCATTCAAGACATCCTTGCTTCACCTTTATGGCAATTGCAGGCAGATTGCTGCAATCAGATAAAGACTTTCACAAAAAGCATTTGTCAATCCCGAATGTTATCTTGCTGGCATTGGCATTGGTAGTGCAGGAGTTAAGAGAGATGCATAATAGTAATGGCAGTGAAGTGTTGAACTGACACCAACCCCACCCCTACTCTGCAGAGACTTACAGGCACTGGGGTGTGCCTTTGGGTCATTGGCCATAATGCTCATGCCATTTCCCCTCACCCAGCCCTGCAGATACCGACAAGTGTCTCTGTGTGCCTCGGGCCTTATGCTCACCCCATTCCATAAGGAAATACACTGAGATGGGTGCAGTATAGGAGAATGGGGTGAACTTTGGGGCCAAAGAGTCCAAGGCACACCTCGATGCCTGTCACTGGCTGCAGGGTGGGGGGTGGAATGGCAAGACATTACAGCCGACAATCCCAAGTCACATCCCTGAAGCCTGTCAGTTTCTACAGGATGGGGCGATATGGTTGGAAATCCTAACGCCCCAGGTATTTATTGGTATTTTCACTCCAAATTTTCAACATGGACTTTTTGTGACCCCGCCTCATGAACAATGGCACTATCAGTTCTTTAGCCGGAAGGTGATTTTGCACAGCGACTGCGCCATTTGGCACCACAGATGTGAAAACACATTTTGGGCAGGATGTGAAAAATGACAGCTGTACTGTTCCTGAGGAGGTGTAAAAAAATGGCAATGTTGAAAATCTGGAGTGAAAATATGAAAAATTGGTGAAGTCACGAGCGTGCGTAGAAACTGCACAACGCACGCCCGTAACACAAATATTTTTAGGATATTTTTAACCAAATTTTCAACATAGGCATTTTGGGACCTCTGCTCATAAACAGTTGCACTGTGATTTTGTTAATCTGTCCTGAACAGTGATTTCCCACAGTGACTGCACCATTGTGCACCAGATGTGCAAAAACACATTTTGGGCAGATGTAAAAAAAGGACAGCTGTACGAAAATATCAATGTTAAAAATCTGGAGGGATATTATTAAAAATTGTTGAAATTATGAGCATGCATGGAAACTGTGCAATGCACGCTCATAACACAGTCATTTTTTGCAATTGTTTCACCAAATTTGCAACATAGGCTTTTTGGGACCCCACCTCATGAACAGTAGCAGTGTCATTTCATTAATCAGTCCCAAAAGGTGATTCTGTGCAGTGACCACAAAATGATCTTTCTGGACTGAATAACGAGATAACAGTGCATGCATTCATGCGGTGGGGTCCAAAGAACCCCATGTTGAAAATTTGGAGCCAAAATTCAAAAGAAAATGGCTGAGATATCCACCTAAGTTGACACCGCCCCACCCCATTTATGCCATTAGACAGCTTACCAGCATTTCTTCATTTTATAGTTCAGTTTTGAAGAGTCCAGATGTGTTCCTGAGCCACTGAAGATCATAGTGCCAGACCTCCAGAGGTAAGCCTGAGGTGGGGGTGTGGGGAGGTGGGTGCACAGAGGTGGGTGCGGGTTGGGGAAGGGGAAGGCACCATGGACAACAAGGGACAGTTTTCTGTTTTCAGGTACAAAAAAATTAACATTGCAGACCATTTTCTTTCTTTACAGGTGAAATAAAACAAATGTTGGGCACACTGGGTTGGGATCCCAGTGTGCCCCATATTTAATGGGATGTTGGCCACACTGGGGTGGGCTTCCAGTGTATACATGATGGTGTGGGGAGGAACATGCCAGCATGGTCAGCTTCTGTGAGAGGTGGCACACTGAGGCGGGCTCCCACTGTGCCACACAATGTGGAGGGGTGGGAACAAGCTGACACAGGGGTTGCACTCCCTATGTAGGCTTTGTTTGGGTAGTGTGTGGCGGTGGCTCTGCCACCATTTTTCCACCATGTTTATTGAAATGTTTCACCAGGAAAGGCACATACGGGAGGCGTGTCATCTCTGCCACTGCATGACGAGCTTGTCTCCAACTGCAGCTGCACATTTCTTTCAAGTTGGTGGCACTTTACATAACTCTTGCATCAGCGCTAACATGCTGGCTAATTGGGGAATGAGGGACGCACCTACTAAAGTGTGCCCTGCATTCGCCAGCACTGATGCACCTCTGAATTTCTGCTGCTACCACAAGATGTTTCTTGTTCACGTGCAAGATAACATAAAAAGGGCTCACAGGCACCCACTGCCAGTTATGAAAACTACATTGCAATTTTGTAAAGTGTTCACAAGATTTGGGGGGGTGCTCAGGCAGGCACCCACTTCCACCAGCCAAAATTATACTGCAATTGGATAAAGTGTTTCACAAGATTTGAGGGGGGGTCCAGTTCCCTCAGGCAGGCCAGGCACACACTGCCTGTCATGACAACCACCATGCAATTGGACAAAGTGTTTCACAAGATTTGAGGGCTCCTTCAGCTCCCTCAAGCAAGCCAGACACAAACTGCCTGTAGCTCCCTCAGACAGGCCAGGCACCCACTGCCTTTCACAAAAGCTATGCTGTAATTGGATAAAGTGTTTCGCAAGATTTGAGGGGGGCGGCTTCCTCAATCAGGCCAGGCACACACCCACTGCCAACTACATAACAACTGGATAAGTGTTTCACAAGATTGGGGGGGGGGCTCAGGCAGGACAAACAGGCAGTTGCACCCACTGCTTGTCATGAAAACTGCATGATAAAATGCTTCATAAGATTTTAGGGGGCCTCTGGCTCCCTCAGGCAGGCCAGGCTCCTAGTGCCTGTCATGAAAACTACACTATGAAGACCAAGAAAAGAATCTATAAATTACAACATTTCAGATGGTACAAAATTATAAAAACTATACATAACTTGGAACCATATTTGATCATCAGGACAAATTCAGAGGAAAGGAGAGTTCTAACAAGATACAGGTTTTAGTTGTATACAGCTAATTATATTTTGTATGATCAGAACATATCCAGGATTTCAACCTTTGAATGTAGTTGCTCATAAGGATATGAGGATGATCTCAAACATAGTGTATTACACTGTCCTCAGTATGAAATTGCAAGGAAAAAATGGGTGGCTCCGACATTGGGTACCCTTTGTTTCCCCTCCGAAGAACTTATAATTTTCTTGTTCAATTCAAATGACAGAAACATTCTCACTTTTCTGTATAAATTCTTACATGCTCTCAAAAGATGATAACAAGAAGTGGTTTGTTGATATAATTTTAAGAATCTATGTATTGTAATAATTTTACATTGTGGTACAAAGATCAAATTTCTTTGCATAGTTAAAACCTTTTAATAGAATTATGCACTGTGTAGTTATTATTGTACAATGTTTTAAATAAGTATGTGTGTGTATTTATCTTGTAAAGACTTTTGTCAAGCAATAAAATTTACCTACCTACACTACAATTGGATAAAGTATTCAGCAAGATTGAGGTGCAGCTCATGCAGGCCAAGCAGGCAGTGGCACCAAAAACTGCACTACAATTGGATAAAGTGCTTCATAAGATTGGGGGTGGGGGCCCCGGCTCCACTTACTGCCTGTCATGAAATCTACACTACAATTGGATAAAGTGTTCAGCAAGACTAAGGGGAGGCTCAAGCAGCCCAAGCAGGCAGTGGCACCAAAACTACACTGCAATTGGATAAAGTGCTATGAACGATTTGGGATGGGGACTCCCGTCCCCTCAGGCAGGCCAGGCACCTACTGTCTCTTATGAAAACTACACAACAATTGGATTAAGTGTTCAACAAGATTGTGGGGGTGGGGGGAGGCTCAGGCAGGCCAGGTAGACAGTAGCACCTGCTGCCTGTCACAGAAACTATGCTGCAATTGGATAAAGTGTTTTACCAGATGTGGGGGGGGGGCTTAGGTCAGGCAGGCAACCACTGCCTGTCACAATAACTACATTTCAATTGGATAAAGTGTTTTACAAGATGTGGGGGTGGGAACTCAGGCCAGGCAGGCATGCACCCACTGCCTGTCATGAAACCTACACTGCAACTGGATAAAGTCTTTCATAGGTTTTGGGAAAGTGGGTCTCAGGCATGTGCCCACTGCCACCCATCAAAACTACATTGCAGCTGGATCAAGTATTTCACAAGATTTGGGGGGAATTAGGCAAGTTAACAGCACCATGACCCAGCCACCCACAATCACCAAAACTAAAATTTAATCAAGTTATTGACACGATTTTGGGCTCAGGACACAGTGAAGAAACTTACAAAAACTTTGGTTTGCAAGATTTGAGTACGACGAACAGCACAACATCACTGCAAGGCAGACTAAGGCCCCCCACTTGCCTTCACAATGCTGTCTTCCTTCCCTTTCCCTGCCTAACAAACTCTGTGGAACTGGCAGCTTGCAACTTCAAGAAACTGCTTTTCTTCTTCTTCTTCAATGCTTCAAATGGCAAATTGGAATTTGGCAACCTTTTCTTTTTCTGACAAAAAGACAGCAGCACACACAACAAGATCTGTTCTCCATGACACCAGAGCTGTAATGGCACACCGAGTTGCAGAATGCTCGGTTTTGGCTAAGATTCCACATCCCTGATTGGTTTCTGAAGGTCAGGTGGCTGTCAGAAAGTTGCACATGCTCAGTGTGTGATCTCTTGAAATATACTGTAGCTGTGTCACGCCAGCCAAAGAGCCAAAGTAAAAACAGCAATCAGACCAACTTCAGCTGGGTGAAGTTCGGCAGTTCACTGAATGCCCCTTCAGCTTTGTGCTCACCTTTATTCTGTACCACCTTAGAGATCTGGGTTAGCATGCAGACTCAGTCATCCCAATCTGAAACAAACAGGATGCCAGGTGCCTGACTCTTGGGAAGGGAGGGTACAGTACATGATACCCCCCACCCACCCACCAGGGGATCATGGTGTGGAATTGGCATGGATTATGAAGACAGACACTCACCTGCACTCCCAGCTATAGGACCAGGTGTGGCTGCAGCAACCAAAAATCTGGGTTGGGGAATGGTTAGAAAACTGGGGAAAGCAGGTATTTGGTAAGGAAAAACAACGTGCTGATTGATGCTTGTTCTGTGTATGGCTCATCTGATTTTTTTCAGCTCATAATTGGTGAAGTTTGGCTCTTCAGCTGGGTATATCTTTTAGAATAATGATTATTTTTTAAATTGTATAAATATGTCTGTTGCTGCTGGATCTCATAGCAAGGGTGTGGCTCCTTATTGGGCTTATGCATTTGTCAAATAAGGAGGGGAAAAAAAAAGAACTGTCACATTTGTACATTGATGTTTAGATCTGGAGAAAAGATGACTGCCCCACCCAAGTAGTGCACTGTATGAATCACTCCTCCCCCATACCAGCCATACAAGAAAGTGTTTTTTAAGGCAGATCACTGGAAGCAGTACCATAAAGGGAACATAAACCTTGATTAAACCTTTTTTTTTAAATATAATGAGATAGTATATATCCGACATATATGTTTTAATATTGCCGTAAAATTCGGCCTGTTAAATAGCTGAAACAACTGTAGTACACTAACTAAATGACTTAATGACCAGCTGCTGTGAGTTGAACATCCAGGCAGGTATCCCTTTAAAATACTGAAACTCTCAAGTAAACGTTTTCCTTTATTCGCTTCAAAGTAATTTTACCTTTTTCCTTTTTGAAGGTCTCTTGCTTGTTAATGTTGCCTTTTTCCCTCCTGATATTCATTTTTATAACTATACTAATTAGTTCCAGGATATATTTACATCAGTTGAGTGGAAGCTCACAGTGCAAGTTGCACTGCAGGCCTCCAGGTTCTGAAACTGGTCAGAAAATATGAAAATAACTATCTGGCAGGATCAAGGCAACATCAATATGGGACTCTAAAAAAGTGGGAAAAAACAGCATTATCTTAAAGTGAACTAATAAAAAAGTGCAGTAGGGAGATTAAGTCCTTTCTTTCTTTCTTTCTTTCTTTCTTTCTTTCTTTCTTTCTTTCTTTATTTTTCTTTCCTTCCTTCCTTCTTTCTTTCTTTCTGTCTTCATTCCTTCCTTCCTGATGACTGGGAAAGGAGACAGCTAGGAAATACTTTCTGTTTTCAGCTTCATCCCTATGGGAGACATTCAAATACAGATGAAAACTGCCTGATAGTAAACCAGGTTAATCTGCTGGTGGATTACTAAATGGGGAAATTCGGCTAGCACACTGGGAACATTCACCTTCTCTTTTTAAGAAATGCCATGAGATCTTTAATGTGCTCCTGAACAACCGCCAGATCAGGCTGGTGGGACCTTAAATTAACATCTCATCTGAAAGACATCCACTTCTACAGCACAATGCCCCCAGACACCATGCTGGGGCACTGGTATGAATACCGTTAGAGTGCTCCCCTGCAGAGCTAACAACACTACTTCCTGCATCACCTGGTGCTCATTGGCAGTTTCTCATCCTATAATAGATTGGGCCTGACTCTGCTTAGCTTCTGAAATCTGACAAGATCAGGGTCTAAGGTGGTAAGGCTGTAGGCAAAGTCTACAAGCATGTCCAAATATGGAAACAAAATAAAACAAGATTTATGTCCCCTGTAAACCAGCTTGTTTTACACTTTACCCTCTCAGAACAACTCCTCCACCCACCTCCTTGATCCCACCAACTTTCTCTCACCTCCCTTCTACTACCCCTACTGGCCTTCCATGCACTCTTGCAGGGACTCTCAGCCCCTTAAGCTCTCCTTGAGACTCACCCTAGCCTCTCCTAGTTGATAGTTTTCACACTTCCTCCCTCTACCCCTTAGCTTCCCTTCCCCCTTCCCTAGCCTTCGCAGTCCCCTTGCAGAGTTCTCAGCATCCTGAAGGGGTCCTTCTGAGACTACGCCTGTCTCTTCCCCCCCTTTCCCCCATCTATTTCACCTTCCCTGTCCCCTTGCAGGGTCCGCAGCATCCTGAAGGGTCCTTTTGGGCTAGGCCCTATCCCCTCCTCTGCATTAATTCTCACTTTCCTTCCTCTCTTCCTACCCCTTCTAAATTCCTATCTACTGGCCTTTCCTTTCCCTTTGCAGGGTTCCCCGCATCCTGAAGGATTCTCTTTTGGATTAGGCCCTATCCCCCTTGGGTGTGATTCACACTTCCTCCCTCTTCCTCTTTCCTCTCCAAATTCCTACTGCCCTCTCCACCTTCTTTCTAGCTCTCCCAGACCCCTGGTAGGATTCCCAGCATTCTGAAGGAGTCATTCTGGGACTAGGCTCTTCCCCTCTCCTCGCCCATTTCACCCCATCTCACTCATTTTCCCATACCTTTCACGTCTGCACTTGTTTGCTCCTTTTACTCTTGCACTTATTTTTTGTTCTCTCAATTTACATATTATGATACACCGTATGTAACACCTGCCTTATGTAAATGTATGTAAATGTTGATTTATGTAACTTGAATGTATAATGTCTTTTCCCCATTGTAACCCTTTCCCCAGGACACACTGGGAGATGAGCGACTTGTTGCTCAGTGTACCTTCCTGGTGAAACAGTTCAATAAATAAATAAATAATTGTTTTGTGTCAATGAGACCAGCAGGGTAGGAGGCCGCAGATATCCATTTACCTATAATCAGTGGAACCCCTGAGTTATCACTTCTAAAAAACCTTGTGATACACATGAGTAACATGTCTGAGTCATTCAAAAGACTGTTATGATCAATAATTCACCTCTCTGTGTTAACTTGACATACCAACATAAGCCAAGCAATGACTTGAAGGTGAGCAAGCTGGGCTGCCTGGCAGCACACATTTTTCCACCCAGCTCCTGTTAGTGATTAGCTAAAGAAAAAAAAAACTATATTCAAACTGCCAGCTCAGAATATAGACACATAGAACTTGATGGCAGAAAAGGCCAACTTGGCCCACCCAGTCTTCCAATTTTTCCCTGCTTATACTGTCATCACAGACCCTACTTGATCTCTGCTTCACCTCCTTGCTTCCCCTAAGATTCCCTTGTGCCCATCCCATGCATGCTTGCTTAAAGCCCACTACAGTTTTCACCCCCACTGCCTCCACTGGAAGACTGTTCCAGGAATCCACCACTCTTTCAGTTAGGAACTACATCCTCACATCTCTCTTGAAATTACCCTCTTCCAGGTTCATTGCATGTCCCCTTATTCTCGTGCATCTTTTCCTCTGAAAATATTCTCTTTTTGTACCTTACTGACCCCGTGAGGTATTTCTAGGTCTCTATCATATCCCCCTCTCCCTTCTCTCCACCAGGGTATACATATTGAGGTCCAATAGTCTCTCCTCATAGGGCTTCTGATGTAGACACTGCACCATTTTAGTTGCCCTCCTCTGGACTTCCTCCACTCTGCCTATATCTTTGCTGAGATGTGGTCTCCAGAACTGGACACAGTACTCCAAGTGGGGTCTCACCAGTTATTTATACAGCAGCAAAACTACCTCTCTTCTTCTACTGGTGATACCCCTCCCTATGCACCCCAACATACCACTGACCCTACCCACTGCCCTGTCCACTGACTCACCACCTTGAGATTATCAGATATGATTGCTCCCAGGTCCCTTTCCTGTTTGGTGACCATCAACACCTCTTCTCACATTTTATATTCCACCTCTAGGTTTCTGTGCTCTAAGTGCATGATTTTGCAGTTTTGTTTTTTTTTTTACATTAAAACCCAGCTGCCATGCCCTTGACCGCTCCTTGAATTTTCTCTGGTCTCTGCACATTCTTTCCACCCCTGTAGGGTGTCTTCCCTATTGCAGATTTTGGGTCACCCACAAAGAGACAGACCTTCCCTTCCAGCTCCACTGCAATTTCACTTATAGAGATATTAAAGAGGACTGGTCCCAGTATTGAGTCCTGTTGTACCCCAATGGTCACCCCCTTCCCCAGAATGAACTCTGTTTACCACCAGCCTCTGTCATCTATTCCTTTACCAATTTATTATCCTGTTTACAACCTTTGGACCCACCCCTAAGCTGCCCAGTTTCTTTATGACCCTCCTATGTGGAATGGTGTTGAAATCCTTACTGAAATCTAAGTAGGTCTTGTTCTCTGCCCCACCCTGATGTATTACCTGTGTCACCCAAAGAAAGCTATTCGATTCATCTGACATAACCCCCCTGTGAATCTGTGATGCCCTGGATCTTGCAATTGGCTGGATACAAGATACTCCACAATTATTTCCTTTAGCAATGACTCCATTAGCTTCCCTACCACTAATGTCAGTCTGACTGGCCTATAGTTGCCAGCTTACAGATCACTGAAAAAACTGAAACTAACTAAAAAAGAAAACCTAAAGCACATGACCATGAAAAAATGCATGGACCTTTGTTCTGCAAAGTCTAGCAAAATAGGACCTCTTTTCACTAGTGAAGTGAGTTGTACGACTTTCCCAAACATGTTTGGGAGTCCAGCACAGGGGGAAGAGTTGGATAAGGTTCTGGTGGAAGCCATCCAAAAGATGGCAAATAAGGCAGAGGTGCTACTGGTTGGGGACTTCAAGCTGCCCGATGTAGATTGGAGCCTCCCAGCTGCAGCTTCAGCTAGGAAGCGGGACATCCTGGACTCCCTGAAGGGGGCATTCCTCAGGCAACTAATAAGGAAATCCACTAGTGATGAGGGAGGGATGTCAGGTGAAAATAGTGAGGGAATTTGATCCTTGGGAAAAATAGCAAGGAAAGAACAGTGCTGGGGAAAACAGTAAATGGGTAAGTACAGTGCTGGATATTTGGACTCCCTCTTTCAGTTGTGCAGCTGACCCCTTGATGCATGCGATATGGAGGATGGTTATATTTAAGGTGCAGGGGGGCAAAGCCCCCCATGTGGGGAGTGCAGGAGTGAAACCCCCCTTTTAGAAACTACTGATGTTTCCCTGTTGTGCTCCACTCTGACTTGTGCCCCCCACACCCCCCAGAGTCAGTTAAATATGTCCCACTCCCTGCTATCTCCTGCTCTCTGAGTTGCACCCCACCTGGAGTCACTGTGCTAAATCTGTCCCCCCCAGACCTCCCTCCCATTCCATAAGCCTCGTTTTGCTGGTGGTGTTGTACACCAGGTTTCTTTTGTCTCCTGACACTGTCGCCCTCAATACTAGTCACTGTTATTGTTGTTCGCTGTTTTCGTTTGCAATTCTTTTTCCTTTCTGTTTTTGCCATTGCCATTTTTCCAACACTATTTTTACCTAGTATTGTGATGGGGCAATACTGGATCTTGTACTCACTAACAGGGACAGGGTTGCAGAAGTCATGGTGGGAGATCACCTGGGTACCAGTGATCACCGTACAATGTGTTTCAATATAAGAACTGTGCCAGAATCGAACCACCCAAGGGCAAGGGTCATGAGATTCAGGAGGGTCAATTTTAAAAAGATGGGTGAAAGCCTCAGGGTTGCCCTGGCAGAGGGGAGGACTTGGGTGGAGTGGAGGAACAGTGGGCAAGCTAAAAGGGGCCATAGTGAAGGCAACACATCTCTGCATCAGGCAAGTTAGCAAAAGCAAGAGGAAAAAGAGACCGCTATGATTCTCAAAAGAGGTGGCTTGGAAGGTAAGGACAAAAAAGCTACCCTTCAGGAGGTGCATGAAGACATGGGTGGGAAGATAGGGAGGTGTATCAGGAAAAGCAGTGGGACAGTGGGAAAGCATTAAGAAGTGCAAAGGCAAAAAAGGAGGTGAGAATAGCCCAGGCAGTAAAGAAAGGGGGGACAAGATATTTTTCAGGTATGTAAGTGAAAAAAAGAAGACCAGACAAGGGATTGTATGGCTAAAAAGGGAAGGGAGGGATTAGGTGGAGGGGGACCAGGAAAATACAGACATCCTGAACAAATTCTTTTTTCAGTGTTCACAGAGGAAGGGGGAGGTGAGGTGCCACAGAAAAGCAGCATGAGTATTGAAGGAAGGAAGGTGGACACTAGTCCATTATTCCCTGCAACCTTTCTGGTGCTCAGAAATTCCTCACAAATGGGTAATCCTCCATCTGTCCATTGGCTGATTCACGACCGTAAATCTTGGGAGTGCCAGAGGCCAAGCCCCCAGCCATGAGAACATTCTCCAGTTTACTTTGTGCATCTATAGAAATTGGTCACGATCTGTTTCACTCCCTACTTTCAGGTAATTTTTTCCTATACAATTCCTTTTCTTTCACCCTGTCTATTCTCATAGCACACGCAGACAGATGAGCATGTGTTAACCTTAGTATTTTCTCCTGACTTGTCTGCATGTTTGCATTATCCATGTTGCTTAATAGCAAACAGCTCCCAGTGCACAGACAGGGGCACAAGTCAAGCTGGACCCTCCAGTAGCATCCTAGCTTAAGACCCCCTGTCCTGGTCGGGCCCCTCATGTAGCATCCCCACCAGCTTGCTCCCTGAGGAATGGACACTCATGTAGTGTCCATGCCATAGCAGGCAGCAACCTCAACAAACCTTATGACAGTGGCAAGCACTGGACAACAGATAGTATAGCTCATAAGGGTGACCCTTTAGTTGTTTCCTTTTTTTTTTTACTCATTGTGCAGGAGGTTATGGGACCCTCTGGTATTGTCCCACTCCTCCTCTATGCAGCATACTTCCAAGGGAGCTGGGTTTGAGTCTCACAACCACCACTTGCATACTGTGTGTCCCTACCCCAATCACAGCATTGGATTGGAGCCTTGGGTCCCTGGTAACTCCCCATACTGATAACTGGCAAACAGTTCCAAAACAAGAGCTCAGTCACACTCCATGTACTTTCCCTCCCTGCAAGGGTTAAATTAAGATGACCTTACCCTTGCCATTGGAGTGGCTATCCCACTCAGATGTCTTTCCCTTCCATAGCAGCAGTTTATCCAGCCAGCTGCCATGCATTCCACAAGAAGAGGGGGAGGATCTGGGGTCTTATTATACCTGTTCCCATGCTCCGGGGTACCCGTGCCATTCTGGCAATGTCTCTCCCCATTATGTTGACCCTCCCCCACATTCCTCTACTGCTGGAGCCCATGTGCTTGAAATCTCATGACCGTCATCCTGAAAATGGTGGCTCACGTGAGATCAGCGCTTGAATGCCTTAAGGCCATAATGACGTTGATTCCTGGGGCTACAGAAATAAAGATAATCTGCTTAATTCTTAGTCATTTAAGTATTGAAGTGATTTTAAAAGTGAATTTGAGTCTTGACTGTGTTAATCCTTTTCCTGTTCTCTGCCCCTGCACATCAAGTGTCCATGCCCCTGCACATCAAGTGTCCAGTTTCCCATTAGCAGATTATAAAGATCTGCCACTAGAGGGACCTTAGTTTTTTTTTTGTTTGTTTGTTTTTTTGCAGCGTGACTGAAGTAAGAGGATCTTTCATTGTTAACTATGCACCCCCTTAATCGCTCTTCACTGCCCATGTTCCTTTGGCGATATGGCACTTATTATTATTAATATATGTATGAATTTCTAGCCTGTTACCTGGAAATTGTACCATTTCACTGCCTACATTGTATAAATTTGCTAAAGATTCATAGGCTATAGTGTTTGATAGAGTTTTAAAAAATACTTCTCAGTCCTAATTGCCTGCCGGTGGCTGCCACTCGGTGCTTTCCCTCTGCTCTAAGCTCTGACTGCACCTAAGCCTCTATCACTCACCCTGCCTGAACCTGTGCTCACTCTGACCCTTCTCAACTGATCAAGCCTCTGCCTCTCGGAAAGCGGCACTGATTTACACCCAGTCCCTTTCACAACCCCTCCCAGCTCTCTCTAACTGACCTCACACTCTCATTTGCCTAATCCCCCTATTGTCTTTCTGGCCCCAGTTCACTGCTGGCTGGCTGCTGCCAGCCCCTGCCCAACTGCTTGACTCCTTTTCTTGCTTAAACCTAGCTTTTCCCTTTTCTTCCAGACTCCTGTAGGCCCGCATTGGGTGCTACTGCGGTGAGACTATGCTCTGCTTCTACCGCTGGAATACTCGAAACCTGCCCACCCAGGACACCGCATGGCTGCATCTGCTACTGCCGCTGCCACCTCTCCAGCTCCCGGGGAAGTCCTGACTCGACTCGCCCACACACATATTGCTCCTGCCCACTCCCCACCAGCCCACTCTATCTCAACACTTACTTCTATAGTGTGCACTGACCACATGACATACTGATATTAACTAAATGCCTAAATTCCCATTGGTTCCTTATACACTGCTGACACTGGAGGGAATTCACCCTCCTGTTATCATGGCTGTATATGTGTTCTCTCCTATTAATTTCAAAACCTATTACTATTCAGAATACCCAGAATACTCTGCCCTGAACTAACCCATTCTGACTCCACAGCCATTGCAATTATGTCCCACTTGACACTTGGGACTGTAGGGGCATCTTCCTACTCGGCTTAATATCACTCATAGACCCCTCCAGCAGACCGTTCCTGCAATCTGCACAGCCAACTTCGAAATGACAGTGCTAAACGTATATTGCACCATCACATCATGTAACAAATGTGTCTTCACCATGCACAGGGATCATATACCATGGACCCAAGATCCCGAGCTAAAGGACCCCTTCCTGGTGGCCTTTTTTCCAGGTTTTGTAATGCATTTTAGCACCATGAAAGTACCAGTACCCATCAAGAGAAAAATGGGGCAGAATAACAAGCTCTTATTAAACCATCTCACCCGCCTGGTGCTACTCCTTCTCCTGCTCTCAGGAAATGTGCACCCGAACCCAGACCCACCACCAAGCAGTGTAAATCAGTCCCACAATACAGCGGGACTCACTCTTACCTTCATAAAGATCTGCAGTTTACTCCCAAAGATGAACAGCTTGAAAGTATGGGTCACTCGGCATAACGCAGGTGTACTCTGTATAGTAGAGTCTTGGCTATCCCCCAAGATACCGGATTCTGCCATCACACTGCCTGGATACACCCTGTTCAGATAGGACTGACTCTCAAAAAGAGGTGGGGGTTGAGTCCTGTTCATTAGGGATCCCCTTCAAGGTTACATACTTCCCGAGCCCACCAATGCCAATAACATCCAAATTCTGTCCATAAAACTTCTGCAGGGTCACCATAACAGCACTCTGATGTTTCTCTCTGTTAACACCCTGTCTAAAATAACTATAGCTATCACCAGTGACCTGATGGATAATGTGAGCACCCTGAGCTTAAACACAGAAATTGTGACGCTGGGAGATTTCAGTATCAACTGGCTCTCCCCTTCTGCTGCCTCAATCAAGGACACCTAATCTGCAGTCCACTTCTCTGAAATGGTAGAGACAGCAACCAGTGCTAACTACAAAACTGGGACCAGTACCCTTCTGGACTGGGTTTTCACCAATCAATCTGCCCACATCACCAATACTGCTGTTCTGTCTGATACACTGAACGACCACTCCTCTGTCACCTGCACTTGGTCCTTCAACTACTGCAAGCCACCTCCCAGAACAATTACAAACTGCATTCTACTTAAAGGTCACCTTGCATTGCTAAAAGTGGAGCTTCATGACATCAACTGGACTGACCTCAATGAGGCCAAAGACATAGACACGGCCCTTGATCACTTCGTAAACACATTCAACACTGTCTGTGACAAGCATGCCCCGGCAAAGACAAGGAAAATAAAAGGGCATTGCAATCCCTGGATCATCCCAGACTTACTGGATCAGCTCAATGCCAGAGATCTCCTCTGGCAGATCATGAGAGTGCATGGTACCGCCACTAACATCCAAAGGTACAAACAAACCTGAAATAAGTACACAAAAGCCATCCGACACGCCAAAAGTGCATTCTACAAGGAAGTCCTCTCCAGCTCCTGGAACAACAGCAAGTCATTCTGGGATAATCTCAATGACATAACCAGCAAAGAACCCAAAAATACTCCATCAATGCTCAAGGTTGATGGTGCACTATCCTTGGATCAACAGCGAATTGCCAACACACTTAATGATTCGTTCACGGACCTCAGCAGTGTACTACCAGCAGACTACTTTAATCCCTTAATCCCGACTGACTCTAACACAGCCCAGCAACCACCTTCCAACAGACTGTTCTTCCATTTCAAGGTAATCTCTGAATATGAAGCAAGAAAGTACTTCATGTGAGCTCTGGGAAAATCAAGGCAGAGCGGAGATACCCTGGACCTTAAGTTCATCAGCATGGCACTGGAGGAAGTCCTCGGCCCTCTCACTAAGATTATCAACCTCTTCATCTGCCACTCCAAGTTTCCCCTATGATGGAAATCTGTATCAGTAACCCTTGTGCACAAAGGAGGCAATCAAACTCTACACAACAACTACAGACCTATCTCCATACCCCCCCCCAAAGCTCTAGAGTGGATTGTAGCAGATCAGCTTGTCGAGCATCTGAATCAGTACCAACTTCTCTGTCCTGAACAACATGGCTTTCAACCAGGTCACAGTACCATCACAACATTACTGGAATTTGCAGGTTACGTCCACCACTCCCTAGACCAAGGCCTTCTGGTAGGAGCAACATTTATTGATCTATCAAAAGCTTTTGATATGGTGCACCGCGAGCGCCTTCTGAATCAGTCTGCTATTGGGCTCTCTCCAGAATCTGTTTTATGGTTCAACAGCTACCTTCACAACCGATTGAAAAAGGTCAGGCTAGGAGACACCATCTCTGTTAACAGACCTGTCCACTCTGGGGTCCCACAGGGGTCAATTCTGGGGCCCCTACTATTTAGTCTTTTCCTACCAGCAGGGGTCTAGAAACTTCTAACCATACACTCAAGCTGCCATTTCACAAGGAACTCCTCCACCCAGATCTACAAAACTCTGCACTGCCTTGGCACAACATGCATTCTGCTATTGTGCTCCTTACTGGACCAGTGTCTTACCACCTGATATTTCCGGTGCTGCAACTATTGGTGTTTTCAAATACAAACTACAGTATGACAGAACCTTATCTCAACCAACAGGTGTGGCTGCCTCCACTAACACTCCTTCTGTGCTTCAAGGGTACCCTAGCACTCTTATCTCATGTCTAACTTACTCATCTGATGAGACCTATCCTTAGCACTTCAGGTCACCACTCTACCTCACAACCTTTGCCACTTCTACCACACCCATTCTGTATACTCCCTCCACTTCCTACCCACCCTGTAGCACCCTTACCATTATCATCCTACTATCATCTCCTCTCATGCAACCTAGTAGGGTGTCCTAACTTTGTCTCAGGCAATTGCTTGCTGCCTATGATCCTAAATTTGGTGTGCTCATTATAGGAACTTTGTCTAAAAATTTAATACTGTATCTTACTCTTACCCTGTCTAAAACATGTACTACTGTTTTGATGTACCTTTATCCTTGTAACCAACGTGGGACCCATAAATGAGCAACCGCTCATGGGTGTAATCCAAGAACTCAATAAATAAATAAATACAGAAAAGTTATAGCTGGCAGACCAGCTGGACTCTCCTCCCAAACATGATGAACTGATGAAAGAAATCTGGGGGGGGTTGAGCAAAGGAGGCCACCCTGGGGGTCTCCTCACATATCTGTTGCTGCCACTCAGATTATGGAGGATGATCATATGGGTGAAGTTCATGGGTGGAACATAGCTCCGGACGAGCACTCAGAGACTGTTAAAGGTACCCCATCATGGGCAGAGCTGCTTAAAGAATTCAGAGAAATGAAAGCTGGTTCCCCAACCAAGGTCACTTCTGCAGGTAAAGACCCTGACACCTCTCAGAGCGCATCTGCTATGGGAGTGGGAGTGCACGCTCAGGCTCCCCCGCCAACGGCAGATCAAAAACCAAAATAAGTGAATTGACTGCTATGTTAAGAGAATTTCTGAGATGTATTGCACTGCCCCCGACATGGCAGAATGAGGGGGAGGTCAAACCAAGACGTTCTGTTGTCAGTGCTCCACCACCCAACATGTACTCCTCCCAATCCCCTAGCTGTGAATGGAGACAGGCTCCTAATGCAATGTTTCAGAAAAGGCCGACCAAAGAAAGTATAATTTGCCACAATTGTGGAAAGGATGGGAATATGAAAAAGGATTGTTGATCTCAAAGGAACCTAGAAAAAGTGGTTAAAGGGCACCTAAACAAGCAGTTTTTTAAAACTGCATACTCCAAAATCTGGCTTCATAGTGAGGTAAAGTAAAGGCTGCTGTTTACATTTATGCTAAAACTGCATTTATGTAAATAACATAAATGCAGTTTGATAGCTTTTGAAAAATGTAAACATCAGCCTTTCACTTTCAAAAACAGCCTTGGTTTCTCCCTAAGATGTCTGCCAAGTGTATTAAGTAATAAGTCATGATGACATCATCGGAGCCAGAGACAGAGATCCACATATATTTCTGTAGTGCTAACTAGTTCTTCTTTCCCTCTTTATTTTGAATTGTTGTACTGGAATGATCAACACCATGTATTACCTCATGGATTATTTTGATCAGTGCATGTTAGGCTATGATTTTGTTAATTTTGTTTACTTTAACGTGCAGAAAATGTTTTGCAATCCAGCTGACTTTTTCTTTGGTGAACTGCATTACAGTACAACACTTCAAGTACCTGATGATCTAGTGGTTATATGATGCACTGAATTTTGTTTTTTGTTAACCAGGAGAGACACACTAATCTGAAAGCTTGTTTACAGGTGTGGCCTGGGAGCACAAGGAAGTTTAGTGACTTGCTTAGGGTCACACAGCAAAGTACTGGTCTTGTTCAGTTCCAAAGCTCATGCTTTCTTGTTAATCCACAAATAAGGCTTCCTTTTTCCATGTGAACCCCCTTCACCTAGCCTGCCTTCTGTTGAACACCTCACCATCCATACCCTGTCCTTAGTACTGCCTGGGGCCGCATATGAGCTTGCGGTCTCATGAAGAGATTATCACACCTCAGATTGTAATCTTGTACCTCAGAGAGTTGTGCACACCTATACTGATATGCAACATCAGCTGGCGCTGTTAAAAAATGCCTCCCAAATCACTCACCAGTCCACATTCTCAATGTTTGACTTCTGCTCCCACAGTAAACAGTGAGTGGATCACCACCCTTCTGCACAGTGAAGGTAGTATGTACAGTTCCTTGTTGTGTTTTTTTCCCACATCATTAACCACCAACTAGGTCTTCCTGGAGGGCCAAGCAATAAGCATCATGGCCCACCAGAAAAACTGCTGTTCATGTCCTCATAAGGGCTGCACTTACAGTGGATAACACTATTATTAGCAGGAGAGTCATACTAATACCTTGAGCGAATCCACCTGACTTCCAGTGTCAGTCTACTCCTTTACCTGTGATCTGCAGAACCCCACAGGACAGTTCCCAGCAATTCTTCTCCAGTACTTTTCTGTGCTGTACTCTATAATGCAAGTTGGCTGGCTACCACCCTTCCAAATCTTGAATGAGCTATACACAACTCCCTCAATACTGTCCTAACAAATGTCAACATCCCCCCCCACTTACAAGGGTAATCTCCCTACACCGAATTCAAGTAACAGTTTAGATGCAGCCCTGCCACTCTGAGTATTTGTCATTGCTGGCTACTCTTATCCACAGTCATGTAGTGATCACGATGCTGGCAACCCAACATTTCAGATCTCACAGTGATCTGCTCAGCGTCCTCCTACATGTCTTCAACTAACCTGAAAATAGCTGTACCCTACTGGAATGGCCTCTTCAGTCCCTCTCTGGCATTTGTTCTTCTCACCTGCTCCCCACACCAAAAACTGGTGAGTTCACTACCCTTCTGCATCATGAACATGGTTAGTACGATCTCTCATGTTATATTTACATATTATTAATAAACATGATCTTCTGGAAAGCCAGGCTGACAGCAGCATGACACAAGTGGAAAAAATAGGCTTTCCTACGCATATAAGATCTAAGCCACCTATGATTAGGCACTATTAAATGATGTGCATAATGATGTGCACACCCATCATTTAATAGTGCCTAATCAAAGGTATCCTAGATCTTTTAAGGATAGGAAAGCCCATCATTCCCCTTGTTCCCTGCTGCTATGAGCCTGACTTACTGGAAAGATATGTTTATATTTGATATGTCAAAATACAATGGGGACTGTACTACTTGCATTCATTACGCAGAAGGGTGATGAGCTCACCAGTTTTCGGTGTGAGGAGGAATAGTTAAGAATGAATATCAGAGGGGGACTGAGAAGGCCACCCTTGCAAGGTACTGCTATATTCAGGGAAGGGGAAGACAGAAGGAGAGAAATATGAACAGATTACTGTGAGAAATAAGATGTGGGGCTGCCAGTACCTTGATCACTACCTGACCTCATTGTCCTGGCCAACATTCCCCTTCCCATAAAACCAGTTCTTGCAATTGTCCAAGGCTGTGTGTGGATATTAATGTATGAAATGGCTGCCACTGCACTTTCAGTCACTTTACTGCCAGTGTAATTTTGCTTCTAAAGTACTTTGGGAATCGGATACAATGTGTATGAAAACCACTATATAAATGCTGATTCTTATTATTATTATTTTTATTATTTCCCATGGAAAAAGAAGACAAGAGAAACATATATTTGAGTTTTGAGAAAGTATGAACTCTAACATTGGACTGCACAAGAACTTTGCTACAAAAAAGTGGTGGCTCTAGGGGGTTGTGAAGGGTGTGGCTGCAACCCAACCCCCCATCCCAACATACTTGCTTGCTGCTGCATTTCACTTTGTTGAAGAAGTCTGATTTATTGATTGTACAAATGTTTACATTCAAACTATGGATAACATTTGTAGGTTCTGTCAAAAATGTACTAGAAAAGAATAATAGCAGAAAATATAAAGGTTTAATAAAAATTTTAAAAAGTGCATATTAAGCATGCACACCACCCCAGCACCCCCATTGTAGCATCCTGGATCCACCATAACCACTAGACCACCAGGTTATTCAAGATTTGTATTGCACTGTGGTTTGCCACAGAGAAAGTCGGTCGGATTAAAACACATTTTCAGCAAGTTAAAGTAAACAAAATGGACATAACCATAGCCTAACATGTGCATTATACAAAATACTGCACATGGTTTTGACCATTTGGGTGAAACTATTTTATACAAAGGGAAAAAAAGAACTAGTTAGCACTATAGAGAGCCATATATCTCTCTGACTTTGGCTCCAATGATATAATCACATAACACATTTGGTGGCCATTTTAGGAAGCAGGTAAGACAGTTTTTTTTTTTTAAATAGGAAGGCTGATTTTACAATTTTCAAATGCTCTGGAACCACATTTAGGTAAATTATGTAGATGTAGTTTTAGCATTAATGAATACAGCAGCCTTTCCTTTAATCACCTACGGAATCAGGTTTTTGAATAGTTTGTTGTCAAAATGTTGTTTAGGTATCCTTTAACAAACAACAAGGGAAGCACTGGAAAGCAAAACAGTTGCAGAGGGGTGCAGGGAATGACCTCAGTGGAGGTTCAGGCAATCCCAAATCCAATTTCTTTGTGGATAGATCTTCCATCTAAGTTTCTGCTAATGTTCCTCTGGACTGGTCCCAATTGGTAGGCCCCTACATGGACACCACTGTACATATAGATGGGATCCTAGCTCAAGCAGTTTTAGACAGCAGGTCTCAAGTCTCAATAATTTTCCAAGACTGTTATAAGCAGCATTTATCTGACCACCCACTACAATCTCTCGATGGACTGCATGTTTGGGGGTTAAGTGAAAAGTAGTATCCATATCTCAGTTACTTGAAAGTATGGCTTTCTTTTCCATCCTCTGTGGCTGGTGTAAGAGATTCTGTAGAGATGCTATCCCTGGTCTGCCTTTCCACTGGACTTTACGGTGGTATCCCTGTACTGATTGGCACCAATGCACACATGTTTGGGCACCTGGCCCAACTATGTGAAGAAAGGCAGCAGAAGAAGAAGACAGGAAGAGCCCTGCATGTACACACCCTGATCCAAAAGGCCTATGAGAAACAAATGCACCTGGAAGAGAGTGACAAAGATGAATCTGTTGGGATGGTCTGGAAAAAAGATCCTGCTGCTATCATGTTATCTCCCAATTCAGTATCAGTGGTGAGGTGCAGCTGCAAAAAGATGTGACCAACAAAATATTGATGCTGAATGCCCCAGACGAGGGAAAGTTACCTGAAGGACTGCTGATTAAGCCCAGTGTGCTTCCAGACCGGGCACATGCTTTCGCCCGAAGAGTGGTGGTGCAGACACAAAATGTTACAGACTAAGACATTACAGTACACAGAGGATGTACCCTGGCTGAAGTCTACTGTGCCAACACTGCTGTAGTCCCATCCAAGTGCAAAACTGAAAAAGAATGTGAGGTATCACCTGACATGTTTGATTTTGGAGATTCACCTATCCCAAACAGCTGGAGAACCAGGATCAGTAAAAAGCTATCTCAGAGAACCAAGGTTACCCCCTCGAGGTGTCATGGGTGCCGAACACCACATTTGACTGCATGATGACAGATCCTTCAGGGAAAGGCCTAGATGTCTAGCTCCTGCCGACATCAACAATGTCAGATGTCACCTACAAGAGATGTTAACGGCTGGCATCATACAAGAGTCACACAGCCTGCACGCCTCCCCAATAGTTGTGGTGCAGAAAAATAATGGCTCTGTCTTATGTACTGATTACAGGACCCTTAACAAAAGAACTGTTTCTGATCAGTATACAATGCCACACATACAGGATACCCTGGACTGTCTAAATGGGAGTAAGTGGTTCTCCATCCTCGACCTCCGAAATGATACTATCAAACCCAATGACTCCTGAGGACAGGGAAAAAACTGGATTCATTTGCCCCTTGGGTTTCTATGAGTTACTCTGCATGCCCAAGGCATATCAGGTGCACCAGCAACATTTCAACAATTAATATGAATCTCTTGGAATGTCTCGTCTACCTTGATGATGTCATAGTCTTTGGCAAAACTCTCAAGGAGCATGAGGCTCACTTATTCAAAGTGTTGGACAGACTGGAGGAGTCCAATCTTAAGTTATCCATTGACAAAGGCCAGTTTTTCTAGAGCTCTGTCAAATATGTTGGTCACATTGTGTCGTCAGAAGGCATACAAATAGATTTCAGTAAGCTGGAAGCATTAACCAGCTGGCCAAAGCCCAACAACTTAAAAGAACTTCAAAGGTTTGTTGGATTCTGTGGCTATTACCACCAGTTTGTCAAGGACTATACCAAGGTGATCCACCCCTACTAAACTTAACTCAAGGGTACCCACCTACTCACAAAAAGTTTAAGAAAGGTTCTGACAGAGAGACTGTAAAAACCTCTTTCAGACCAAATAAGCATGTTGGACAGAGATGGACGCCAGCTTGTGACACTGCTTCTAAAGAAATAATATACAGATTAACTCACGCTCCTATACTCGCATATGCTGGTCCATCAAAGCCTTACATGTTGCATACAGATGCCAGCCTGAGTGGCCTTGGAGCACTACTTTATCAAGAATACCTGGAATTATTGCATCCAGTAACTTTTGCTAGTAGAAATCTGACACCCTCAGATTAGAACTATCTAGTACATAAATTAGAATTTCTCACTCTCAAGTGGGCAATAGTTGACCAATTTCATGAATACTTGTATGGTGCTAAAATCTTGGTCAAAACCGATAACAATCCATTAATGTATGTCCAAAAACCAGCCAAACTAGATGCTACCGGACACAGATGGCTTTCCGCTCTAGCAACCTATGATTATGCAGTGGAGTACTGACCAGACTTAAATCACATTGATGCTGATGCTCTCTCACGAAGACCTGCTTCTGACCAACAGTGGGTGTATATTCCTGAACAACCTGTAAAAGCACTATGCCACAAGTTCAACCAGGAAGAAACTCTGTCCTCTGAAGCTATAAACTGGCAGATTAATTGGGGCCCCCAGAGACTTGAATACCAGTTGACTACTGTTATTTTTCAGCCTTAGACATAAGTTCTTTACTACAGCTAATGTAAGTTGACATCCAAAAAGAACAGTACTATGATCCAATGATCAGAACACTAGTCGATGCATTAAGAAAGGTGGAAGATATCTCCAAGCTGTGGTCCAGTGACCCCAAAACTGCTTTACTTCTTCAAGAAGGGCCCAAACTCAAGCTTTGAGAACAGCTGTTGTACAGAGAGCTTACTGACAGCCATGGTGATGTAAGAAAACAGCTAGTACTGCCATCTAAGTTCAAAAATATTGTCTTAAAAGCCTTGCACAACCAAATGGGACATCTGGGTAGCAAAAGAACTCTTTATCTAGCCTGTTCACTCTTCTAATAGCCTAAGATGGGCCTAGACAGTGAGCAATATGTTGAAACCTGCAGTAGGTGTCTTCAGTGCAAAGTTCCACCACAAAGATTAGCCCCTCTGGTCAATATTACAACAAGTGCACCAATGGAACTCATCTGCATCGGTTTTCTTAGTTTGGAGCCAGATTCAAAAAGCATTGCTAATGTGCTACTAGTCATGGATCACTTCATGAGATATGCTCAGGCCTACACAACCAAAGACCAAAAGGCCTCAACTGTAGCCAAAGTCCTCATTGAAACTTTTTTTTGTACATTATGGTGCTCTCTATCGTATCCACTTGGATAAAGGCCAGGATTTCAAAAGCAGACTTATCAAAGAACTGTTGTCTCTATGGGGTGTAAGAAAATCTAGAACAATCCACTAGGAGACCCGCAACCAGAAAGGTTTAATCGAACTTTGCTTGATATGCTGGGCACCATGCAACCAAAAGACAAGCCAAAGTGGAGCCAACAGATAAGTGCACTTGTACATGCCTATAATTGCACAAATAGCAATGCTTCTGGTTTTCTTCCAATCAATGTATGTTTTGGAGTGTCTCCTGATGGTGTTCAGTCAGAAAACTACCTTTAATATGTAAAAAGGTTAAAAGCTCAATTAGATCATGCCTATCAGCTTGCAAACACAATGGCAGCAAAGAAAAACCTGGCCAGCAAAACTCGCCATGACAAATGTGTCAAGGCCCAAGAGCTCTAACCAGGTGACCAGGTACTAAAGAGAAACTTTGGACTTCCAGGTAAACACAGAATAGCCGACTGCTGGAGTCACATCCATTATATATAGTAGTCAGTAAGCTGAAAGATTTACCTGTGTTTAACGTGCATCCAGAAGGGGATCCTCGTGCTGTCAAAACCATTCATAGAAATCACCTGTTACCCATCGGCCAAATAGTAATCAATAACGTTCAAGAGACTGAAGCTCCTAGGCATCCTGTAACTAGGTCTGTTACTAAGGCCGAGCAACAAAATCAGCAAACTTCTGCTTCCCAGCCCATTGCCCCTGACAGTAATGTCTCAAATCCTGCAAACGTTGTAGATACTGAAAATACTGAGTCTGAAAGTGATGATGAAAGTGAATTCTGTACTGTCTTCTATCCATCTATTGATCTTGAAAGAGTGTTCCAGGGATTTTCCTTTGTTAACCTTGGTGATGACTCTGAAAATCCAATGGTTCTAACTGATTCCAATTTATCAATTGTGCATGAACCTCCAGAAAGTGATGCTCACAATGTGGATCTTGAAGAGGTTGAACCCCATTGTATGGTGGAATTAACAGCAATCAGTGAACCTGAACACAATGAAGCAAGTAGTCAAGCTCCAAGTGACCCTGAAAGTGTTGCTGAACTAAGTGGGCTAAGTGAACTGTTTTCATGCTAATGAGAGCAATGTTGTTCAAGAACTGGAGAGATGTGTCCAGAAAGATTCCGACTTTACAGATATACCTCTGACAAACAAAAGTGAGCCTAAAGAACCAGAGAGTGACAGTGATGCCCAAGTTAAAGAGCCTAAGGGTTGTAGTGGTGCTCAAGCCAAAGAGCCTGAAACTAGTACTGAACAACAAGAAAGAGCAGTGGAATCCATTTCTTCTGAAGCTGTTTCATTGGTGGACAACTATCCGAGACTGATCACCCCGAATGCTGAAGTGGAAGTGCCAGTGCCAACTTTGCCATGTTGCTCAGAAAGATCTGTAAAACCAATCTTAAAGCTCAAGTATGACACCCCAGGACAGTCTGTTAACTTGCCAATGAATGTTGTGCACAAAGGAATCTATATTATGCCCAACTCCTTGCCCAAAATGGTGTTCACTGCCTCCACCCAAACCAAAGCCTCCACCCAAGCTTAGGTGCCCTTTCAGTATAACCCAGGGTATAGGGGTAGAAAAATTGGAATAAGGTGAAATGGTCTGGTAAAATGTGGTAAATGATAACTGTACTGAAGATGTGGTACTGTCTGATGTAGAAAATGTGATTATAAACTGCTGATGTATGCAATGAAAATTCAAAATGTCATAACATTGCTTTCAGTCATTATAGGACGTCCAATGACTAAGATTTCTGTTATAGCATGCTACCTTGTAAACAGTTACTATATGCCTAGCTAGGTTGTTATAGAAAAAATGTTGTTCAGATATATCTCCATATAATAGAGTATTAGCCAAAAGGTATACCAGTATAAGTGCTATCTTTAGTAAAAGTCTATCTAGTAATTTGTTTAATGGTTACCAGTCTATTATGGACTTGGAGTGGATGCCAAGCTTTCCTAGAGAAGGGAGAGTGTAATGCCCCCCCCATGTGGGGCTTACCTTTTTAAATGCCTTCAGGTGTTCTTCTGCTGCCACTGGTGTCCGTTTTCCTCCCAGTACCTTTGCTGACTGGCTCTAGTCCACAGGTGACCTAGTGTCCCCTTCATCCCCCAAACAGCCCCAGGAGAGAGAAAATTAAAAATTTTAAAACAGGCAAAAGTGGAGCTCATGAATATTAATGAGCCCCACGTGCATATGAATGAAGTAGCTGCCTGCTATATAGGGGCTTGTTATATCGGCAGCAGTGACAGCATAGGGGGCAAAAGAAATATAAAATAATAAATGTGTTTAATAGAGCATTGTTGGGGCTAACTAAATGTGGGGCTATTATTAAAATAGTTGTTCTGGCTGCACCATGACATTGATATCAGGGGGAAGGACTGTACAAACTGCAGAAAACTGTATCAGCAGCTTCCATCTTTGTGCCTATCTGCCAATTGGGAACCAGCATTTGACAAAGGGGCTCCTGTGACATTAACAAAGACTTGTGGGGAATAAGCAGGTACAAAATCTAGGTGCCAAAATGCTGTCCAATTACAGTAAAGGACTGGGACTGTGATTATCAACCTGGACAGCCAATAGGATTATAGGATTTTTACCCTTTATAAAAGGAGGGACTGTTTGAACTGGGTGAGTTGAGAGGCAGTTCAAGCAGCAGTTTCAGGGGTCTGTCTGGAGCTCCTGAAGGGAAAGGAGGCTCCCTGCAGCTCGGGGAATGTGGGGAGAGGCCTACTTTGCCTCTTCTTTGCCAAAATCACTGCTGAGTAAGTGTTGGGACTGCCAAGTCTCTAGAACAACCTGCAATCCTCCAAAAAGGGAGAATTCCTTAGAGTAAATTGCCAGATTGAAATTGGGATCAGAGTTGCTAAAAGATCCCAAATCTGCAATCCGGTGAGAGAAGCTTTTGCCTTCAGGACTGCAACTAAAGTTAATGCCTGTGGTCACCGGAACTATCTCCAGCTGATTTGCCAGAGGGCGCTCTGAATTGCTGTGTGTAAGCTTACATTTCCAGGACTGCAGCTTGCAAGTGAGTAAGCTGTGCAGCCCATTATCGAACTGTATCCAAGCTGAACTGGTGATGCCAAGTAATATGCCTAAAAGACTGTTGCTGCCAGATGACCAGAGAAGGGAATCAGCTCCTGTAGGGAAGTTCATTGCGAGTTGCGACCACCCTGTGGGGCTACACCTTGATGAGGGGGTGACTTGTGCTAGCTCCGGTCCCTGTATCTGGGTCCTTGCCAGAAAGAACAAAGTCCTGTAACCTGCAACCACATCCTGCCTCGAGGAGAGATATCCTGGAAATCTGCCCCGATCCCAAGGTCCAAGGTTTGGTGAGTACCTCAGGGTTTTACCCTGCAACACCAATTAACCTGTTTGTTCCAACTGATTTGCCTTTCAGATCTGCACTTTGGTTTAGACTGTCTTTGCAGGCCATTGGGTCTGGGCATTACACATTTCTGGCTTTCAAGAAGATGTGTTATGATTTCTACAGCCAAGTACAAATTAAAGCCTTAACCATTTCTTTATTTAAGGGCCCCAACCAGCAGTGATGCCAGCCAATCCGCGGCACCGCTTCAGGCCTGCAGCATAGCTCATCCTGGGTACCCAGTGAGGTTAACTGGACAGTCCAAAAGGGTTAATGCATTTGGTTGAATGTTTTTACAAAGTCAAAATACTGCTAAAACCAAGAATGCCAATTGATCCAACTTTAATTTGCATCCTCTACCCCTTATTTAAACCTCTAAATAAATCTGTTTGTTGTTTAAATGTTAATCTGGTCCATGAGCATATTATTACTGAGTGCTTGTTTAATGCAGACAACTGAAAGGTTTTGTGTTATTGCTGGTAATGGCAGAGTTCTAGACCCTGTTGGTAAGTGGTCACTGTGAGCATATTATTAGCACTCTCCATCAATTGTGAATTGAATGCAAAGCAAGGTGGTTATTATAATTTCAACTGTGGGGCCACTAGGTGGGGCTGTGGGTACATGTAGCTTCCCACAAGGGCTGTACCAGTTTATGATTTAACCCACTAAATCATTATGCTGGGTGGAGGCACTATAATTGTAGTTTTATTATTGGTAGTGACACCATAGTGACCCCTGATAATGAACCCCAGCCCCTCAACCTGCCGTCAGGGAAGCAGGCAGGGGTAGTAGCCCTTAGTATAATGGTGCCAGGGTTACATAAGATTAAAAAAAGAAAGGGGGACTATGCAGAGGGGGACCAGGAAAAGGAAGACATCCTGAACAAGTACTTTTCTTCAGGTGTTCACAGAAGATGGAGAAAGGGAGGGCCACAAAAAAGTAACAAATGCTTTGCAGGGAGGTGGACACTAGTCCTTTTTTGTAGGCGAGAGTCCTATAGGGACTTGCTAATCTAAAAGTGGGCAAATCAGTGGGGCCAGATGGGGTGCACCCTAAGGTACTGAGGGAGCTTGTGGAAATACTGCTTGCACCTCTGACAGTTTTATTTGACAGCTTGCTGGAAACTGGAGCAGTTTTGGAGGACTGGAGGAGGGCAGATGTAGTCCCTCTACACAAAAGTGGTAGCAGGGAGGAGGCTGGCAATTGTAGACCAGTCAGCTTGACATCAGTGAGGAGACAGTTAATGGAATCACCACTGAAGGAAAGAATTGTGGAATATCTTGAATCCAGTGGGTTACAAGCCCCAACGAGACAACATGATTTCATGGGGGGAGGTCATTTCAAATGAAGCTGATAGATTTCTTTGGGTAACCAAAGAACTAGATCAAGGTGGAGCAGTGCAAGTGGCCTGCCTAGATTTCAGTAAGGTGTTCGACACCGTTCCACATTGGAGACTAGTAAGTAAGTGGGGTAGGTTAGGACTGGGTACAAAAGTGGTAAACTGGATATAAAATTGGTTAGGGGCTTGGCGATAGAGGGTGGTGGAAAACAGAGTTCAGTCCAAGGAAGGGAAGGTTACCAGTGGAGTCCCTCAGGGTTCAGTACTAGTACCAGTCCTCTTTAATGTCTTTATAAGTGACACTACAGAGGAGCTGAAAGGGAAGGCCTGCCTCTTTGTGATGACACCAAAATCTGCAATAGGCTGGACACTCCGGTGGAGTGGAAAGGATGAGCAGAAAACTGAGAAAACTAGAGGAGTGTTCAGGAATATGGCAGCTGGGTTTCAATGCAAAATGTGCAAAATAATGCACTTAGGGCAGAGAAACCCAGGGGTGGAGTACAAAGTGGGTGGAGTGGTATTGATGACCACCAAGCAGGAAAGAGACCTGGGGGTAATCAATATTGGATGACCCCAGGTGGCCAGGCAGTGTGTCAAGGCAGTAGGAAGGGTGAGTGGGATGTTGGGGTGGATAGGGAGCAGTATCTGCAGCAAAAAGAGGGAGGTGGCATTGACTCTGTCTAGATCGCTGGTGAAACCCCACCTAGAGTATCATGTCCAGTTCTGGAGACCACATCTCTGGACGGACATTGACAGAGTGGAGACAGTCCAGAGGAGGACAACTAAAAAGGTGCAGTGCCTGCATCAAAAGTCCTACAAGGAGAGACTAAAGAACCTCAATATGTATACCTTGGAACAGAGAGAACGGGGAAAATATGATAGAGATCTTTAAATACCTCATGGGGTAAATAAGGTACAGGAGAGGATTATTTTTCAGAAGAAAAGGTGCTCAAGAACAAGAGGACATGTTAAGAAGCCTGAGTGGGGTAGATTCAGGAGAGATGTGAGGAAGTAATTCTTCACAGATAGAGCTGCAGATTCTCAGAACAGTCTTCCAGCAAAGGTTGTTTGGGTGGAATGCATAGGATATGTACAAAGGAATCATAGTGGAAAGGAAGGGGGGAGGGAGAAAGAACTTTAGATTGGCACAGTCTGTGTTAATAGTGTAGGTAAGGAAATGGCCAGACTGGATGGACCAAAAGGTCCTTAGTTGCCATCAGATTCTATGTTTCTATGACTGAAATAAAAGCTAAAAACTACAATCTGATAAGTAGCAGTGTTAAGAAAAGGTTCCCACCATATCTAACTTATCAGTGTCCAAAAAGGAAAAAAATAATTGGACATTCCAACAACAAATATACCAGGGTTTCTAAAATGTCTGAACACCCCTCCCTCAGACAGTTTCTTTCCTTCATTCTTTTATGCTTCCAGAAGCCTTCTACCACCATCCTACCATGAATGACCAACCAAGTAATATCCACATTTCTTTAGGAATCCCATGATTTAGTGGTTCTATGTCAAAATAGCAAGAGAAAAACAGCAAAGACAATAACAGCACATGAAATTCAGTGCCAACAAAAATAGCTAACAGCACAATGCAGAACAGTGAAAACAGAGAATAGGATGAAAAGACACTAAAACACAAGTGGTGCAACGAGATACAGCACTTGGTGGGGGAGGGTGGGAGGGGCAGATTTATTAAACTAACTCTGGGGGATGCAAATCTGGGAGCAGGAGAAAGTTTGAGGAGGCAGATTCAATATTCTCACTCTGGGGATGCAACTCAATGAGGGGTACAAAGTTGGGAGGGTGCAGATTCAGTATTCTGACTATGGGGGCATGCAGCTTGGGGATAGGGATGAAGTTGGTGGGGAATATTTCATATAACAACTCTGGGGGGAGAACTGGGGGAAGGCGCCAAACCAGGCACAACATTAAAAAAAAAAAAGCAGTAACCATGCAAATCAAACCCAGGTCTGCTGCACATAGCAAGGACAAAATGGTGTACCGTCTACACAGTGACAATATCACAGTGAACACCACCATAGTGCCGAATCTCATCAGGTCACTGTGGTGGTGCACTGTACAACAGCATCGCGACTCCTGGTGTTCTATCCCCACCCCTGAAACAACTAACTACTGAAACTAACTGCTAAGGCAGGAGATGTATATTTATGGGCTTTGGCCTTCTGTACATCTATACTTTCCTAGTATGACTCCTAGTAACTCTGACTCAGAGTTGTACATTTAGAGATGGGGGGTGAGACTTTCTCCCAATGGGAGCAATGCTGATGTTGTAACTTGGTGGAACTGGACACACACAGCCAATGACTCTAACCTCTACACTATACAGCCAGCACAGGTTTGTAGCACACATTGGCTGGCTAACATCCAGCTTACATCGCTAAACTAGGTTACTGCCTACATTGCTTAAATAACCATTCGCTATGAAGACTACTGTATGTAGCTAATGTGACATTGGCTATTATTGATTCACTGTTATTCATTCACATAAATTCACGCACTATTCTGACAGGACACCAGACTAGGTAATTGTGTGGCTGTCAGCAATTCTCTGCAACTTGGGCCATCCTTAAATGTGAGTGGATGAGAAAAATGGGAACCCATAATGTGAAAATATAACTGCTTCTTATTTAATGTCACTGGCTGTTCGGGACTGAGTTTCCACTGTTTAATTCTAGTCAGGGCATGATACATATACTGTGGAATTATGTGTATGTGATCTTTCATTCTCCTCTTCCACACACCAGAGTGCCATTTATTGTACCATGGAATGATTCAATCTGGTGTTAGAGGAATTCATGACTTTCCCATACCTCTCAAGGTACTGATAGTGTGTATAAAAGACATAGACATAAAAAATACTATAGGGTTTAACATTCATACTCCCCATTCCCTATAATCTTTATATGTGATGCCGTCTTAACAGGGTTCAATCGGCTCCCCTTCAACCCTGGAAAAAATAGCTATAAAGTCTTATCTCCAGTTCTAGAGGTGGAGGAAATACCATACGAATATAGAGAAATCCAAGTAACAACAGAGTTTTTAGTAAAAATACTCTTTTTTCATTGATAGTAACCCAATTTCCATGCTTTCTATTTCTTTTCCCCAGCCTCAGTACAAATGATCCAATTACAGTATCGAGCCATATTTTTGGAGACAAATGTGTCACCCAATATTTTCAGTAGGCCCTCCATAAGTTTTATGCCTGCTATGCTATCACCCTCTGTGTGTTCTCCTGGCTCTCCAATTAATATGCCTGAACTTTTATGACAATTAACAATAGCACTGGCCACATTGGAAAACCCCCTCAGGGTGTCTTGAACCAGTTCCCCAGCTCTTCTTAATAACTATACAGAGATTATCTGTATAAGCTATTTTCACTTCTGGTGAGCCCACCTCTAATGTGATGCCCCATGTGAACATACGAAAGAGGCAGCAGAAGACAACCTGGTCTATCATGTCTGCTTGGTAAGTGATACAGGGTCTGGCCTTACAATTTACACCAATGACCATGCCACTCCCCAACTGTCCGTCCCTCCCCCTTCTCACATTACTTGATCCCAAGGGTTCACTTTGTGCTTGTCCCAGGATCTCTTAAATGCTCCCACCATCCTTGCTGATACCACCTCCTCTGGCAGCTCATTCCAGGTGTACACCACTGTCTCCCTATAGAAATGTTTCCTTATATCCCTTCTGAATCTCCCCCTCATCAATGTTATGCTGTGCCCCCTGGTGGTGCTGTTGTCACTCATTTTCAAGAAACCCTCTCTTTTCACTCTGTTAATTCCCTTCATGTACTTGAAGGTCTCTATCATATCACCCTTCTGCCTCCTCTCTGTCAGGGAGTACATCCTCGTGTTTCTCTGTTCTGTTGAGTTCAGTGAATTAGTGGGTCTAAGGTAAATACATGGTGCTACTTTTCTTGCTCCTCAGCCTTCTTTTACTCTTACTGGATCTGGTGCTGGCACTCGTTTTCTCATTCCTCCGCTTCCTGCCTCATCTTCTGCAAATCCATCTCTGCCTTTTCTATAAGGGTGGCAAGCTGCAGCTCCATCATCTGTACCCACCCAGTCTACTTGCACATCTACCCCGGTCTAAGGCTCTGGCTCGTCTGCATTCTCCATAGCCTCTCCCACAACTTAGGCTAGCTGTCACCCCTTTCATACGGCTTTCCTGGTCACTTCTTTCAAGGATAGTTATCAATTTCACCCATGTTTGACCCTTCTTGTAGGCCAGTTCTCTCCTTTGGTACATCTCCTTCAGATGTAGCAGTGAGTGACTCTCATATGGCCCAGGCATAATGTCAACTATCTATCTTCACTTGCCGAACAAAAAAAAAAAAGATAAAATACTATATACAGACCCCCTTTGTATATCCTGTTCTGTGCCTGGATGGGTAACCTTTATATTGACAAAACTGTTTCAGGTCCCATCCTGCTGCTTCCATTTTGTGACAGACTGGCCCTTCCCATACTCAGCCTCTACAAGGTTACTGGCTTTCTCAATACTTCAGCAGCTGCCACTACTCAGCTTAGACACTCTTTTGGGGAATCTCCAGGTTTGCTTCCCTTCAGAGACACTGCTCACACAGTACAGTGGTCCTTGATCAAGGTCACACAACCCACCCCTCTCTGTCACAGCTGAGAATACCTTACTTTAGAAATAGATTATGTTAATTGTAGCCTTCTCCTCAGTGGCAGAAATACAGTTATTGTCAGTTAGAAATCGGTTAGCTGTATCTCAAAGGATTCAGTCAAAGAAACATGAAATATATACAAATAATATTTTTAATATTTCATGGGACTTACACAGATATTATAGGATATTACAGCAACACTATAGGGAACAGTAATTCTACAGCAATGGAAAGAAACTTATTTTGACCAACAGGTTACACACAGAATAAATGTGCCTGTCTCTCTCTCTCTCTCTCTCTCTCTCTCTCTCTCTAACAAGGCAGATTGACTTACCACAAGACACTTTGAATAAGGACAGACACAAACCCTTAGATGGCAGTTTGTTCATAGTCCCAAGCCTGACTGACTCTGTTAGGCCCTGTCAGACCTAAACACCCTCCAGTTGCCCCCCCCCCCATGACAAATCATCCAGTATTTCACTCGGACATCACAGATTCAAAATCTTATCTTTTGTCTGGAGCTGGCATTGGGAAACCTGGCTTGGACAAGCCTGTTGAACAAACACCACAAGCCCCTATGAGGAATGTTTGTGTTATTTATCCAGTTTCTGACATCAAAGACACTTCTCATACTCAACCATAAATTGACAGAGGTCCAAGACTGTACAGCCAGAAGTAAATTTACAACCAGGCCCATTTGATTTGTTTTTCTTTCCAGAGACATTACTAAAAAAGCTTTATTTTTTCCCAGCATATGCTAAATTCAAATTGTTACCCTTGCAGAAAGAATTACCTATATAAAAAGAAAAGATAATATAGTACCAGTATAACTAGCAAATTGTTACACTACTAAGCATTCAATCTTCATTGCACAATAACCTCATACTTAGTTGCTCGTAGACAGTGAACATAGTACATGTTTACTTGTTGACCAGACACCCCTTTTCCTGGGGCAGCGCCCTCAACTGTGGCCATAGCCTTGAATGTTCCAGTATATAGGCACCATATGTGGTCCCTAGAAACTTGATACATACCGAGGTAATGTATCCTGTGGCATCACATATCACCTGCATGTTCATGCTATGTTAAGCCTTCTCACTGTGATATATCTTCTCATGCTATGATAGTGTCACTGTGGCCACATAGGTATGGTCTAGGGCACCTAGTACATTAGGCATGTAGAATATTATGAAGTCTGTCACATATGCTAGTAGTGCCTCTGTGACCTGGCTGCAACAAGCATCTGGACATAGATGCCTGACTTACTCCAGTAACATTTCCTGTGATGAAATGAAAGGACCACGTGGCATAATATGCCAGGTCCATCACCACCCTTGTATACATTTCATGGGCATGGCTCTTTCATGTCTGGGTTTCCAGTTATGGCTAAGGACTGTACATAATTCACTGGTAGTGGCATGCTCAGGAATCCTATGCATTACTGCTTGGTTAGAGTTCCCAGATCTGGACTGGTCTTGAATACATGCACACAACTGTATTAGCATCTTCTATCCAATGTGCACTTCTACCATATCTCTGCCAAGACAACATTCATCATGTACCTTGGACATTTCATCCCTTTTGGAGAACTGGGGTCCTTGTGGTTTACACCAGCATTCCTGAGATCCGGCATACTCACAAGTCACAACCTTCACTTAAAGCAGTAACTAGTGTGACTGGGGAGGCCCCGCTGTCTGGTGGTTCATCTTTTCTAGAACAAACAAAGTTGTCTTTGGACTTCCATGGCCATCCCTACTCTGTCCCTGATTGCTGTCTGTGATAACTGCATCCATGTTGTTTTTCCATTATTCATTGACAGGACTGCTCATGGTTGGAGAACATTGCATTCATGTCTGAAAAAAGACACACAATTGAGGGACAGCACAGTAACTGGAAGAACTGAATCCATATTCACTTTGGTAAATGAAAGAAAAAAGATTCTAATAAAATAAGATGTTACATTTTTTCCAAGTCCAGAAACAAATGGTTTGATGCTTTTTATTGGACCAACATAGATTTTACAAAAAGAAAATAATGTCTCAGCTTTCAGACCAACCAAGTCTTTCCTCAGAGACTTATGACAATTGTTCAGAGTCACAATCTATTAACATATGAACATAAGAATTTGCCAGCAGAAATAGGCCACCTGGTCTATCAAGTCTGCTCGAGTGTGCAGCCAGCACCCTTATCTTGCAGCTGCCCTGCCCCCTCCCCTTCCCAATTACCCCCTCTTCACCTTGTCCCATCCCCTTTTGAAATTACCCACTGTCTTACAGGCTACCACCTCCTCTGGCAGAGCATTTCATTCTGCTACAACCCTCTCCGTGAAAAAGTGTCTCCTCATTTCCATTCTAAATCCCCCCCCCAATTTAAGGCCATGCCCTCATGTGTCCCTCCCCCTCCTCAGCCTGAGTATCCCTTCAGTGCCTGCCTTGTTTATTCCCTTTATGTACTTAGAGGTCTCAATCATATCCCCCCAGGTCCCTTCTCTCCTCAAAGGAGTACATTTTTAACTCTCTTAGCCTCTCCTCGTATGGTCTGTCCTCCAATCCCTGGATCATCCTTGTTGTCCTGCGTTGTACCCTCTTCAGTAATTTCACATCCTTCACATCCTTCTTCAGATATAGCCACCAGAATTGCACACAGTACTCCAGGTGCGGCCTGACCAGTGCCCTGTAGAAAGGCAGGATCATTTTCCTGCTCCTGGGGGAGGTTCCTCTCATGATACAACTCTGCATCCAGTTGGCTTTTACTGCCACCATCCTACATTGCTCTGCATTGTTCATCTTCCCCATTACAACCACCCCTAGATCCTTCTCCTCCTCAGTGGAACCTTGCTGCACCCCGCCCAGCTGGTAACCCCTCCCTGAGTTCTTTGCTCCAAAGTGCAGAACTTTGCACTTTTTCACATTGAACCATAACTGCCATACTTCTGACCACTGCACCAGTTTGTTCAGGTTGTCCTGCAGCCCCTGCCAACCTGTTATATTGTCCACCGCCATCCCCAATTTGGCATCGTCAGTGAATAGACTGATCTTATTCTTGATGCCATATGAGATGTCTGCTATGAATATTCCAAACAGCACTGGCCCCAGTACCAATCCCTGTGGAACCCTGCTCATCACAGTCCTTGGAGATGAGAGTCCCCCCACCACCACTACTACCCTCTGCTGTCTCCCCTGCAGCCAATTCTCAATCCATTTAACCATTTTAGTCCCCACACACAGGTATCGCAGCTTCCCTCCCAACATCCCCTGCAGCACCAAATCAAAGGCCTTACTGAAGTCCAAGTATATGACATCCACCACATGACCCTTGTCCAGTTCCCTCATGACCCAGTCGTAATACTCAATTAGGTTCGTCTGGCAGAATTTTCTGGAGACAAACCCATGTTGGTGACTGTCCTAGAGCCCACTGTCTTCCGTAAAGGTCACCAGCTTTTCCTTAAGTATTGTCTCCATCAGCTTCCCATGATGGATGTTAAGCTTACCAGCCTGTAATTACCTGATTCATCTTTTGGTCTACTTTCGTGGATGGGTACCACATGAGCCATCTTCCAATCATGAGGTACACATCCTGTGTCCAGTGAGGTATTGAATAGTTCTGCCAGCGGTCCAGCCAGGATCTTGGCCATTTCCTTCAACATCCTGGGGTGTATGCCATCCGGTCCTAGAGCCCGTAATCCCTCCAATACCCTACCGCCAGTGATCAACTCATTACCCTCTCTACCCCCGACACCCTGCCCACCCCCTGCTGTAGCTGCCCTCCTTTCTCCCTCATAAATGCAGAAGTACTCATTCAGTGCTTCTGCTTGATCCACCTCATTCTCTGCCCACCCCAAGTCCTTCTTGATCCTCACTGTCTGGTACTTGCAGCTTCTTCTCTCCCGTACATATCTCAAGAAGTCCTTTTCCCCATCCCTGATGCCCTGCGCTAGCCTCAATTCCCTGGAGGCCTTAGCTGCTCTGACTCCCCTGATAACTTCCTTGGACCTCTTCACATACTCCTCCCTATCCTCCCCCTTCCTGGATTTCTTGTATTTCTTGATTGTTACTTTTTTAGCCCTCACCATTTCTAAGACCCCTCCATTTAACCAGCTCAGTTTTTTAGCCCTTCCCTTTTTTGTTCTGCAATCTGGTACATGTCTCAGTAACAGCCAGATCAAACATAAAAAATCCTAGAAAAAATTCTCATTGGTTACAAGTACCTATTTCAAAAAATCACAAATTTAAATGAAATGAATAGCATCACTTTAGCTTGCTATTACTGAAATTATTTTCAAGGTCAAATCCATCAGATAAGCTGAACTCTCAAGCAGGCAAAGCCTGCAAATGAAATTGTATGGTATGATAAAAAACTGTACAACAGAAATATGTGTACGGAAATAAGAGGGAACTAAAAAAAATGTACCTTGTATGGACAACTTTCATACAGAATTAAACTTATCTGGGGATATTTTCAAGTAGTAGCTACTGTATGATTTTCCGTGATCTAAACATGTGGATTAATGTTCATGCTTGATAATGGTTTTCATACTTTAATGTTTAACTATAATATTAATTAAATGTATTTGTCATGTGTATTGTTTAAGATTAAGTAACATATGGGTATTTAAAGTAATACCATCAAACACCATTAAAAAAATTTCCATAATACAACAGCAGAAATCTCATAATACTGTTGTTGAACTCGGACTCCCGTAATACTATTGTTGAGAGCCCATAATATTATCGCTTCCAGCTCTGAACAGTACTATTGCGAGAGCATTACAGCAATGGGAGCCAGAAAATTCCTCATGCTCAGCAGGAGCCGGCTTTTACTGTAACTCTCGTGTACAGTACAAGTAGACTTGCCATTGACGACCACAAATGATAACACAGAATGTGGAGGTGCAGGGCAAGAATTGTCCTACCATGTCCAGCCCTTCTCAACCTTTCAGTAGTGGCGGTACTGGTAGTCAAGGAAGTAAACCACCTTATGGAGACACAGGGAGACCAGCATTTTTATTTATCTCTTGTATCTCTTGCTCTCTCTCGCTTTTCAGATCACTTCCTGAAACACAGCAACTGCCTTCTGATAGGTGGATCTGTGGCACAGGAGGCAGGCCTTCATTCATACTGCATGTATTTGAAGGAGGCTTCTAGCAGGACAAACTGGCAAGCTCAACTAGAACTGACCCCCAGTGAAGGCACTCTCCTTATCTGGGGACAATGTTGAGATCCAGGGGAAGGATGGTCCTCCTCTGTGGAGCCCCTGTGGACCCTTCAACAGCAGCAGTGCTAGCCATGAAATGGCAGCTCACACAGACAGGCTGACACTGACTTTATTAAACATATCTCTGCCTTTCATCTAAATATTGCAGCACCCTCAATGTGACTGACTGCTCCGAAGTCCTTGGATCCATATATTGCTAAAAATTAAAGATAAAATGTGATTAGTTGGCTGTAATACCATTTTGAGGTTCTGGACAAATGTTGGAGCCTCTCAGGTTTCATTCATGAGGTTCACATGTCCCCAGAACCTCTCGATGGTATTATAGCCGTGTAATACACAGTCCCCTATCTATTATTCTATTTATCATAGCTCATATCCTGTTGATAATGAAAACATTGTTTTTATGACATGAATAGTTCCATCATTTAAACTACTTGTGGTATAGATTCTACAGGAAACACTGTTTTATGACATTAGTAGTTCCATCATTTAAACTACTCAAAAGTCCTTGAATCCATATATTACAGTATATAGTATGATATGTATTCAAAAGTAAAACCATATAAAATCTTTTTGGTTGTCAGCTCAATTTCCTTTTAAGATGGGTCCATTCAAAGTGTTTATAGGGATCTAGATAATTTTAAGCAAGGTTAGAGGTATCAAGTCCCAAGTGTGAAAATCAGACTAAAAGATATATCTCTCTTGATACGAACATACGAAATTGCCAGCAGAAACAGGCTGTAATGGTCTATCAAGTTTGCTCAAGTGCACTGTTCAGCTAATTCCCAGGAGCTGCTCCCCCTCCTGATCTCCTCCTAGAGTCCTTCCCCATCATGCTGTTCTCCTCCCCCAACCACCTCCCAGTAGCTCCCCTTTCAGTCCTAATCCTCCTTGTTACTTTATCCCACTCCAAATTGAAACTGGCCACTGTCTTTGCTGCCACCACCTCCTCTGGCAGCTCATTCCACCCATTCACCACCCCTTCAGTGAAAAAGTACCTCCTCATTTCCTTTTTGAATCTACTCCCCACAAATTTCAGGCTATGCCCCCTTGTTGCATCCTCTTTTCTTAAGTTAAGGATGCCCTCTGTACCAACCTTGTTTATGCTCTTAAGGTACTTGAAGGTTTTGATCATATTCTCCCTCTCCATCTGTCATCTAGGAGTACATGTTCAGCTTCTTCAGCATGTCCTCATAAGTTCCATCCCCATGCCCCTGATCATGTTGGTAGCCATTCGCTGGACCCCCTCCAGTAGTTTAATATCCTTCTTCAGGTAAGGGCACCAGAACTGAACACAGTATTCCAGGTGTCGTCTCACTAGTGACCTGTACAGAGGCAGAATCACTTCCTCTCTCCCACAGGTTATTCCTCTGGCTATGCAACCCAGCAGTTCATTTACCTTGGCTGCTGCCTTTCGGCACTGTGCTGTGTGTTCCATATCACCCCTGACCAATACTCCCAGGTCCTTTTCCTCCTCTGTCACTGTCACCTGTATTCCCCCAGCCAGTAATAGACCTTAGGGTTTCTGGCTTCCATGTGCATAACCTTATATTTCTTAGCATTAAAGCCCACCTACCAGATGCCTGACCATCTCTCTAGCCTAGCCAGGTCCTCCCTTAAATCCTGCCTCCCCTCGTCCGTGTCCACTCTCCCACAGAGCTTAGTATCATCTGCAGAAAGGCAGACTTTGCTCTTGACCCCCTCTGCAATATCACCTATAAATATGTTGAACAGCACAGGACCGAGTACTGAGCCCTGTGGTACCCCACTGGTTACAGGCCTAGGTTTGGATGGTTCCCCTCACCACCACTCTCTGGTTCCTGTCTGTTAGCCAGCTTTTGATCATGATTTATTTAATTATTAGTTAGTGTCTTTTTTCAGCCACGGGGATGGAGCTCTGCAGCCATCTTACTATCAGAGAAAAGCAGCTCACCTCACTGGATGTGATCGAACAGCAATTTGGAGTTGCAGCACTGTCACTCCACCAGTTGAATGAAGCACTCCACTGTCTCTGTTGAGTAGACCAGTTACACCACTATTTTTTCTCTCTCAGTGAGCTTGTAGATGCCCATCACTTCGGCTACAGTCCGCCATGCCCAAGATGGCCACCATGATTTCACTGCGCATGTGCGAATATCACGGCAGTACTGCACATGCACAGCAGAGCCTGCCATGTCCCAAATGGCTGTCGACCACTCCATGCACATGTGCGAGGATTATGGCTGCAATGCACATGCATGCACATCGTACACAACTTCAGCCATCGTAGCTCTGGATAGAGTTTGTTTAGATTATGCCATTTCTTTTTCAGTGATTCAGAATTAATCCAAAGCATTGCCAGGATCAGGTTATTTCTTCAGGTTAAAACTAATTTATGCCATATGTTACTGTAGCTGTAAATGACAGCTACCTAGCATATCTTTTTTGTTTTGCGAAGTAAAACCCAGTTTCTCAAAATATATTCAAGTTCAGACTTTATTCCTAAAGGCTATAGTTTATCAAAATATCATGTTACTAATAAATAGTTTTGGTTCTGTTTCACTATTGTTCTTGGACAAAGTTGCTATAGAATTCTTCAAGCATATCTTTCTGTATAGCCTTTCCCAATAGGTTTTCTATATGGTATGGACACACCATGGTCAACCACGGTTCATTCATGTTTAACCATGGTTTGTCCAGGGTAAACAAAACATGAGATAACAATTCAATATTAGAATGCAGATTTTGAAACTTCAATATAAAAAAAATCACAATTATAGTAATTGTATACATTTTCCAGTATTTTGATTGGCTGAAATCCTTCAAGCAGCCCTATGTTAATCTTTGATTAACATACTTTTTGAGTCGCAGCACAAAAGCAGTGACACACATAAAAAGAATCTTATTTTCAAAAAGATTCTGTGTTAGCATTCTACAACTGTCCAGTTGTCTGCCATTGCTTACCGAGACCGCTACCACTAAGTGCAAATGTCCCCATGAAATCGACAGCTTTGCCACTGATCAGTACCTTGATTTCATTTCCCCATACAATAAAACACACAAACAGCAAAGAGTAACCTGTAAAAAACAGCAAAGAGTAACCCGTAGAAAACAATCATGTCAGCGAAGGAGGAGTGTAAAACAGAGACACTTTAGGTCCCAAGTCTTACAAGTGTGCCATTGCCGTTGCTACAGCACCTCATATAACGTCAGAATAAAAAAAAACCAACCAACAAGGCAATCATTTAATGTTTCAAGCTCCGCTTATGATTAAACACTACGGCATTTCAGTTATGGGCACTCTGTAACTGAGAAAGGTAACCAGTGTAGGCAAAGACCAGCACTGAAACATGCATGGCAGGGGGCTTTTCAGAAAGTATAAATGCTACTTCCATATTAACAGTTGTGTTTCACATGAAGGAAGCCAGAGCATGGAAACAAGTAATCAGCCTTCCCTGATTAAGTTTCCCCTACTTTCCAACGCCCGCTATGGTAACTGTAAACACCAACTATTTCTCATTGATCAGCATGTGTGCAAGGCCACTGTCACCTAGGTAATGGTTTCACACTCGCGCTAACGTTCTGAATAACCGCGGAGGGACTATTTGTGAAACTTTCAAAGTAAACATGAAAAAATAAAAAAATCGCACTGTACAACAAAAGTTTAACTTCAACCACTACCATAATAGCAATAAGGTATTTCTTAGGGTTATGTTAATGGTCATTTAATCACACCCTGGATATATGTGGCACGCGGCTGTGCCTCGTGCCACATAACACCCCCAGGGTGTGATTAACAGGCCATTAACATAACCCTAAGAAATACCTTATTGCTTAATAATATTTGTTTGCAATTTATAAAAAGAAAATAAGATTTACACAAGGAAATTAATTTCTTGAGTATAACAAATTAATATGTAAACTCGTCATATCTTCAGAGAGTTTCATTTTATGGTGGTATAAATAGAAATTAGCCAGTCTATCAGTTATTAATAATGATAGCCTCCATTAGGAAGAGAAACACCATTAGCAATGGGTAAGTAAATGAAAGCTATTTCAAATGTATGCATGCGTAATATTCATTACAGATATTTCAGGTTGTTGGAAAAAATGAAATTACCTGAACACTGAGCAGAGTAGAAATATGTTTTACAAAGCAAAACACTACTGAAGTTAACCATGGATGACTAATGCTCAGACTATATTGACCATAGCCATCTATGGTCTGTTGTGGTACTGTACACCATCAGTGGTTGTCACTGGATAACTATAGTTAAAATCATGGACAAACCATGAATGAGCATGGTTGCTGACCATGTGCAAACATGGTTTATTCTTCCTCATGGGAGCTGGGGGGGGGCCCTTTATTAGCAGCTGGGTTATGTGTCTGTCCTACCTCACAGCCAGTTGACTTCCAGGGTTGATGTCTGGGGTGGTTCTAGAATCGTGGACACTGTGCACACTGGACCCTTTTCACACACAGCCATGGGGAGGAACAAGAAATCATATGGTAGATGATGCCCAAAAGTGCCACAAAGGGCTGACCTAGAGTAAGGGATGCATACCCCTGTTACTAAGTCAGAATGCAAATAAGTAATTTCAGATGTTAGTGTGTGCACAGCTGCTGTTCTGTATTATCCCAGGTGCACTGAGAGTTTCATAGTGGCACAGAAACTCTTCTGTGCCATCCCAGGTGTGCCACAATCTCCACAACTGCACAGCTACTGTTTTGTGAGACAGTGCCTGCCTATGTAAATGTAAGTTGTTGTTTTTTTCTCCATGTGTTGTCTAAGAGGAGAAAAAATATTGTGTTGCATTTCGTGATGTGGTGCCAGTGTTCTGGCTTCTAATGCAAGGTTATAAGATTGTAGAGTACACAGCAACTCATTTTGAATATTTATTGATATTGCCTACCTCACTCTTCTCCTTCAAAACTCCAAATATTTAATGTCACCTTAGCCACTAGACCTTTGGAAAAATATTCCCGCCTCACAGCATTGAGAAAAACTCATATATGTACAGCCATTCAATTTCTTTCAAAATGTCATACTTTATTGACAATACAGTACAGTACAGTAATTGCTTAGTTCTCGTACCACTCCCCCTATAGCTGTTAAATGTCTTTCTCAGGTTCCTGGTTTTCTCTCCAAGGTTACCGGATGCATTGGAAAACATCTTCCCTCTTCAGGGCATCTGACAAATAATTAGATTTTTTTCAGCCATCACTGAAATGTCTTCATTTTTGCCTGCTCTCACTATAGCCAACAGGATGTATTTCTTCAACAATATGTTGGTTGATATGTATAAAATATTATGAACAGTTTTTATTGAAAATTTATGGAACTGTACATTGATGAATTTATTATAATTACATTGATTATTATTATAAATATGTCACACAGTGATAATGTGTTGGGAGGGGGGACTAGCCAGCATCAGGGATTGGGCACCAAGGTGTTGGAAAATTAAAAGTAAGAGGTGGGGGATGCTGAGTTGAAGAGTAATGGCAGCAGTGTGCCGACACCGGCAACAAACATTGATGGACCATTTCTTTTTTCAGGGTGTATAAAAATTTAAAAAAAGTCTAAGAGGGACAATTTTCAGGTATAGGCACTGAGGAGTTGGCACCCCATTGTCAGTGTTATGTTTGGCAGCACCAAGGGGTGGATTCCCCGTGTCACACAGTGAAAATGGGCAGGGGGATACTAGCCAGCACTGGTGAATGGACACCCCGGTGTTGTAATTAAGAAGGGGGAAGCCATGGGAGGGAGGGAAGGATACTTGGCAGAGGGTGGGAGGGATTATTTTTCTGTTGGGAGGAGGATCACAACAGCTGATCAAGACTCTGATCAACTCTATTAGCTGGGCAGCTTATGCGGCTGAAAGGAAAGAACTGCCCTATGATTTGGTTGGCTTTTTTCTTTGAACTACAAGAAGTTTCCTCTCAGCAAGACCAGAAGAGTGTCATAATCAGCCTGGCTGATGATTGGTCTGACTCTGTTGAGCCCCTTACAGACTGCCCTGCACTGGACCGCCAGTGACACACATCTCACAACACACTGTCATACCAATGTGTTTGCCCTTGTATAAGGGCAAAGATAATAAAGCTGACTTTTTTATTTCTGTTTTACAAGGAAAGGCCTCTAAAAACAAATTGCATCTAGAGCTATCCAGTATGCAGTGGTGCCTGATTCTGAGAAACAGCTATAGTCTGTGAGGTTCATGCGTCACGTAGGTTCATACTTTTCATCTGACCCAAATTGGGAGGGAGAGCCCTTATTTCACCCTGAGAGATCTTTTTTCCATGTGAAATACATAGATTTTAAAGCAGAATTCTATATTATTTAATCATTGATGCTCAGTCAGTTGCAAATATGAACACTGATGTGATAATAACACCTTTAATTAATATATAAATTAATTAATATATCCATAGTGCTCTGAGCATGCTCTGAGCATATTCTCTTCATTGAATGAAAACTTTGCCACATGTTTTCTCCCCTCGCTCATCTGCAGTGTCAAACATTTGGATGCATAGGCTAAATTTCACAAATAATTTGTGCTGTGCAGAATGTGGAATTCCACCAGTGAAATTAATATGGAATGACCATTCCACCAGCAGAATGTCACTGGTTCTTCTGCGGAATTCTGCCTGCTAGAATACACAGAATAATATTCCATGGAACTGCATTTTTTCTGTGGAAAATCAGTCCGCAATCATTTCCACAGAAAATGTTGAGATCTGCATAATAATATTCTGTGGAACAGCACTTTTTCTGTAAAAAATAATTCTGCAACTACTTCCGTGGAAAATATTGAGATCCACAGAATAAAATTCTGCAGAAATGTTGTGGAAAACCTCATTCCACATCTTTCTGCAGCAGAATTCCACCATTATGTTTCTGGCAAAATTCAGCAGAATTTTGGTGGAAATTTCAAAAATTCCATGAAATTTCATTCCACCAGAATTTGAAAATTCTGCACATCACTGCCCAATACCCTATATAATTTTTTTGTTTGTTTGAAACAAGCACCACCCCATTCCAATAAACTTTCAAAGAGTTAGAAGTATTGGTTATTAATTGAAAAAATGTAAAAAGAACTTTCCTGTGGTTCCTGAGACCGCTGTCCAGTGTGTTTCCATAGTGCTCCGGCTCATGTCTACTCATTCTGTTTATGCGTCCCTTCCCCTTTGCAAGCAGTATAAACATACACCCTTCACGAGGCACAAGTTTTTCTTCTGCAACTGTGGAACTCACGGGCACCATGCCCAAGATGGCCACTGACTCAAACTGTGCATGCGTGACTATTGCACATGCACAGTTCTGTCAGCACCACCATCTTGTGCATGTCAGATTTCGGTGCTCGTAAAAAGCTCTAAGCAGGAATATCAGCTCTGACTAGAGTTTTTTTTTTTTTTTAGACACCTCATGTCATTTAAATGGCTTTTCTAGCAGTGCACTAAATTCCATGTCTGTGCTCTTGAAATAATGTTTAGAAAGGGCCAGATGATTACCTTATCTTCAAGTGAGTCTTGTTCTCATTGTTTTAGTGTAAAATAATGTAGCATTAGACACCTGTGTGAACACTGACATATGGTTCCACAGTGCAAAGTAAAGCAATCCCACTCTGGTGAGGAGATCTTACCCAGGCCAAATACCTGCTTTGTGGCCTGTTTTGGGGACCCAATTCAAGACCTTTTGTGGGTTGTTTTTGATGCTGTCTTTCAGTCTTCAGGTTCGGGGTGTTTTGGAAGATCTGGACGAAAATGGTCCTGGGAGACCCAGACAGGAGACCATGTTGCTGTGCTGATCATGCTGGGATTGCCACCTGTGATAATTATTCAGTGGCCAGGTTTTGAGCCATTAGTTCTGACTGCATTCCCTGCAGTATTCAAGTGCTAAAGAACTGGCAGGTAGCAAGCAGTGAGGTGGTTGGTCCAGGTGGTAGTGGTGCAGGTGCAGAGATGTGGGCTGGAGTCTGGTGGCAGTTACTTTGTAATGCTCAGAGAGAAAGGGTGAGAGAGCACTGGTGTTAGGCTGACAAGTGGGATGGAAACCAAATGAGCATGGAGAGATCTGGGAAAGGGATCATGCATCTGCCCAGTGATCTGCCATGCTTACTTGAGGGTTTGGTTCTGGGCATTGGGTTGACATTGTGGGGGTTGGGACACTCAGAGCTGTGAAAGAAGCTTTTATGCAGTCGCTGGCAGTAGAGAACTGCTAGGCATTGGGGGAAGGACAAGGAGCAGTGACTTCAAAAACAAAGGAACAAACTGTTCTACATGCTAACTAAGTGTTAAGATACATTGGGTCAGATTTTCAAACATTGCCAAACGCCACAAGCCCCAGGTGTGCTAAAGATATGGCACACGGAGTTTACGGCATTCTCCCCACTGGTGATTGGGATTATCTATCCTGTGCACCAATTGCTACAGGCTAGACCAGATTTTTCTGTTTAACTTGAGGCAATCCTGGGTACCCATTTTACAGGGCTTGTAAGCTGTCATAAATTGGATAAACTGTCGCAACTGTGCCTGACCTATTAAAATTGGGCGCAGTCGTGGCACAGGTGTTTGGCACAGCTGCACCAAGAAAAGGGCTGGACACAGGGCTTGATGCAAGCCCTGCATCCTCCTTTGAAAATCTAACCCATTTACTTTAAATCTTCAGTAGTCCATAGTGGTTGGTGGTAGACAACACTCAGACACTGGTGGGGAATGAGGTGAAAGCTGATCATGATGCCACTCAACTGGCTACTGGGTTGCATCTTGTAGATGGAAGGATGTAGCTGCACTTTGATAGGCACAGCTGCCTCCTTTCAACTACACAAAGTTTCTGCCGATCACCCAGCAGAAATGTACAGTCAGGTACTAGTGTCTGGACCCCCGAGATGCCAACAGTCCATTCTTGTAAGCCATCTATTTACTTTACAATTACATTATTCAGCCTCAGTGCTATACTTACCTTTGCATACCCCAAACACAGACACACACACACACACACACACACACACCGTGGCAATTCTGTATATGCCTTTGTGGTTCTTGAAATAGCTCTGTCCACAAATAACAACAGGTTATCCAGCTGGATTCTGCTGCTTCCAACATCTGGGTGGGTGTCTATATAGAGCAACATTTATTTCAAGAACATTTTTAAACACTTGTAAATGCAGTTGTTTTATATATACTCTTTAACTGGTTACAAGTCAACTACCTCCTCAAGGGGAGAACTAGCCCACCGTCAGGTGGCATCCTTGCTGCTGGCAAAACTCTTAGTGACCCTACCCTGGCCACTGAAGCCTTCAACAAGTTCTTCACAGATGTGAATAGCTTCAAGTCCAACCCGATCATCCTCTCCCAGTGTTACCCCCTGGCTCCTCTACCCTCCACCCCACTCAGCCAACCTGAGTTCTACTTCAAATTGGTCACAAAGAAGGAGGCATTGGCTCTTTTACAAGGTATAAAAGTTGATAGTTCGGCTGCATGTGAGTTCATCTACACAAAAAAACCTGGAACCCAGGTTCCTTAGACTTAGTGCACCAGTCCTTGCCAGACCCATAGCAGCTCTTTTCAATATGTCCCTTCTCCAGGGTGAAATACCTAGTATGTGGAAAATGGCACATGCCTTTCCAGTTCATAAAGGGGAGACTACAGAGCCAGTTGAACATGACTGGCCTATTTCACTGTTTTGTACTATTGCTAAATTACAGGAAAGGCAGATCTATAATCAGATACAGTCCCATCTAGAGTTACAGTCCACAAATGGCTTCAGAAAACAGCATGGTACTGATACTGCCTTATATGCCTCACAACTGATTTGTGCAATGCTGTGGATGCTGGTCAGGCCACGGAAGTGGTCTTCGTGGATCTAACCCAGCATTTGATCTTGTTAATCATGAACTTCTGCTGCACAAATTAAGTGACCTGGGCTTTTTTTGATTAACTGTCATGTAGTTGGTTCATAATTACCTTTCAGGTCGCGTGCAACTTCTTAAATGGAGGAGTAGCCAGTTTTCACTGCAGGCAATCACTGATAGGCTCCCCCAGGACTTAATTGTGGGCTGTATGTTATTTTCATTGTTCAGAAATGATTTGCCTACTAACTGTGGCAATGCAAAAATACTGTTATATGCTGGTGATGTGGTTCTGTACAGATCTCACACCAACCTGTCTCAGATTCAATCTGGCCTACAGGTGAACTTCGTCTCACTTGAGTCCTGGTTTCAGTCAAACTTGCTTATGTCAAGTCTGATTGAAATGTCTGCATGTCATTGAACTTGCTGAAGTTGAACCCAGAGAAAACTGAAATGCTAGTGGTTGAGCCAGGTCACAGGGGGTGAGTGGTGGCTACAGGGAGGGAGATCGGTCTTTGGTTTGGCCCCTCTATGCTTTTGGCTGCCACAAAGGAGAAAAATCTGTGAGTCATTCTGGATGAGGTGCTGACACTTGAGGCTCAAGTGTCAGCAGTAGCCCAGAATGGTTTTTACCATCTATGGAACGTCAGGCAGATTAAATCCCTTATTCCACCAGGCAATCTGACCACACTGGAGCATGTGTTTGTGACTTCAAGGCTTGACTACTGCAATGCTCTTTACCTTGGGGTCAATGGATGTATGCTGTGATGCCTACAGCTGCTGTAGAACACATCTGCCTGGATGCTGACTGACCTCTCTAGGTCATGTCATGTGTCCCCACCACAGTGTTATCTGCACTGGCTGCTGGCTGAGTGGTGTATCTTCTTTAAATTTGGGCCACAGACTTATAAGGCTCTGAATGGGCTGGGCCTGGCTACCTGGCAGAACTCCTGAATCCTCACATACCTGTGTGTCCTCTCTGCTCCACTGAGGAGGGCTTCCTGGTAGTTCCTAGGGTGAGGTTAAAGTCTTCTTGGGACCAGGCATTTGAAGTGGCAGGCACAGTCATCTGGAATTCCTTACCCAGGGCTTTGAGGGATGTCCCCTTCATGGAGGCATTTAAGGAGGGTCTGAAAATCATTTCATTTATGAAGGTGTTTGGGGACTATTTTTTCCCTAATTTTATAATTATTATAGTAAGGAAAGTTGTTGTTTATTTATTAGAATCTTTGCTATTTAAATTATTTGGATGTATTGTATAGTTGCTGTTGGATTTAATTACTGCTGATATTTTATTTTATTGTAATGGTATCCTGAGCTTCTGGGGAAGGGTGCCACATATAAATAAAGACTCCTACTTCTACTTATTTTGAATACCAAAAAAATGAAAACCATGTTATTTGGTACCCATAGGATGGGTCATGATAGACAAAATCTACTCAACATTGCTATTCTGTTGGGGCATGCATAGATACAATAGCTTTGGTAAAGTATCTGAGAATCCAGTTGGACCAAGAACTTTCCCAAATTGAATTAGTGGTTAAAACCCTGAACCAAAAACTGGACCTGCTATACAGACTGTACCCCTACTTTACTAAAGAGTTTTGGCACTCAATCACCAACAATGTCCTTCCTCCCATTATAACCTCTGGGGTACCACTTCTATCTTCTCTCAAGGAAACTGAACTCTCCAAACTGAGGTTTGCCTGCCCTAGAATAGCACATTTTGCTGCCAGGCTCTGCAGCTGGGCAAACCACTGCAGGGCACCCTCCACACTAAACTGCCCCCCCCCCCGAGAGGAGGCTTCCTCTTCCTGTGCCTTTTATTTTTTAATTGTTTAACCAAGAAAGGCACACTAAACCACATCTTATTTCCAGCTGTGATCTGGTAGCACAAGGAGGTTAAGTGACTTGCTTAGAGTCACGCAGTATGCAAGCGGGGCTGTTGGGATTCAAACATAGGTCTCCACATTTGCAGCTCAGTGCCATTAACCACTACGCTATACATAGAAACATAGACTTTGACGGCAGATAAGGACCACTTGGTCCACCCAGTCTGCCCATTTCCCTACCTAATGGATAAGCTGCAGATCCTAGTTCACCAACAACCTACTTTCTCCTACCCCTACCCCCACCCCCTAGAATTGCCTTATGTCTGTCCCATGCATTCTTGAATTCCTCCACTCTTTTCAACTCCACAACCTCCTCAGGAAGGCCATTCCATGCATCCACAACCCTCTACATGAAAAAAATACTTCCTTACATTACCTCTGAACTGTCCCCCTCTATCTTCAAATTGTGCCCCCTTGTTCTTGCATACCTCTTTTTCTGAAAGATGCTACTCTCTTGGACTTTGTTGATTCCCTTGAGGTATACTGCCTCCTTTCTATGGCACACATACTACTTTACTCCCCCGGAAAAATCTGGCTGACATCATGGACTTTAAACTGCTTGAAAGGTCCCTCCGATCGATCCACTGGACAGAAACTTGCTACCATACTAAAGGCACTCTCTGCTGCTGATCAGCAATCCTTTGCAACTACTGCAGCAAGGCTATGGAACAGACTCCCCCCTAAGGTCATGGAATGCCTGACCCTTGCATCCTTCAAATTTGCTGTGAAGGAGTATCTATTTGTTAACAGACCATGGGCCATCTTTAACTAGCTTGTCTGTTAATCTGGCTCGCTGAATTTGTCTATGAATGGTGTCTATGTTCTATAGGACCAAATGCCTCTGAGTACTTATCTGTATCCTTTATCTGACTACCAAGCTGTTGCTCAATGTTTTTCTTTTGGAATGTATATCCATTGTGTGCACTGTATTTTGCCATTTACTTCTGCTCTGTTTGCTATTATTATCTGTATTTATTCTTTATTTCACGTAATTTATTCCATGTCACTCATGAAAAAGGAACAGCTTGTCTCAGTGAGCTTACTCAGTCACCAAACTCCAGTAACAGATAAAGATAAATTATTACAGTCAAAATGGACTTTGTTTTGTGTCCAGAATTCCTGAAACACCATTGCATACATCTCACCCCCTGCATTACTAAATACAGAGCAAATCTTACACTAGTAATATTCTCACAAGAAGCTGTTAAAATATGCACACGAGAGAAATGCATTTTTTACAGGAGAGCTACACCAACACTAGTGGTTGGCATCATTTTGTATTTCAAATCACTATATTTGGGGTCAGAAATCCCAGTTTAGGAAGGAACAGGGGCAATGTTTTGAGGCCAAAAGCAGGGACATCCCTGAAAATCAGGGACAGATGAGAGGTATGCAATGGATTGTCAGAGGGTCACATCTACAAATCTTTGAGCAGTTCTAGAGACTAGACCATGGTTAAAATCATCATTGACAACCCTACCCACCTACACACACACATTTTGCTGGTCTAACTAGCTAACACACACACACACGAAAAAAAAAACACCAAGTCGAATGCATACCACACCCCCAAACTTAAAACCTGTTCCCTGCTTGAAAAGCAGCTAAGCCCTTACTTTTTGAACAAGCTCTGACATTCAATATCTGTCTCCATTAATTCACAGTTTCTGTCTCATTTAACTGTCTTAAAACACAGAGCCTTCATGTGTGGTAGCTTTTATTCACCTTAGCAAAACTAATGCTTCCTTGTGGCCCAAGTCTTTAACAAATATGCATGCATCTGTCTAAAGAATCCAAATTCTCAGACTGAAACAGTTGACAGTTACCTTTGTGTAGAACATGGAATAATTTAACACAATTTAAATGAGTTTTTCTTTTAATACATATGTAACCCAATGTAATACTTTTTCTTTAAGGGGTGGGGGGGTCCTAAGGAACTCCCCTTGCCTATCTGTGCTGTTTTAGTAGCATCAAAACAAATTAACTATTGCATGTACAAGAAACGTAGTGCCATCATCTGAGTTTTCGTAGGTGTGGCACCCTGTCTTCCAATTCAGTTAGTGTGCTTGCAGGCACGGCCACATTTCACCAATGAATGCTGCAGCTTTCTATTACAGCAGTTGAAAATGCAGTGCCCTACAGCTGAAAGGGAGAGCTCTGCTTCAGTGAGCAGCAATAAGATAGTACGTCCTCATGCGCTCCTCCCACACGCTGACATGTGCGTACTCATGCATCCCCCCCACGCACACACTGTATGGCTGACGGGGCTGCCCAATCCCCCATTGGCTCTGCTGCACTCCCCCACCAACAGAGTTCCAGGTGCCATGCTGGGAGCCCACCCCAGCGTGGCAACAGTCTGTATGGCTGACAGGGGTGCCCAATACCCTGTTAGCACCACTGCCCCCCAAACAGCCTTCCAGCTGCCATGTTGGGAGCCCACCCCAGTGTGGCACAAGTCCCGTGTTGTCTGAGGAGAAAAAAAATCTGCAAGGAAAAACCTTCCCTCCTGACCCCCCTTCCCCTACCCACACCCACCCTTTGTGCATCCTGCCACCCCACACTCCCACCTCACCCCATACTTATCTCTGGAGTCCGGTCCGGCGCGACACTCTTCAGTGAACTGGGAACACGTCTGCACTCTTTAAAGCTGACTGCAAACTGAGAAAATGCCGGTAAGCTGTATAGTGGAATAAATAGGGTTTTTTCAACTTTGTTCCATATCTCAGTCATTTTGGGGAATTTTTTCACCAAATTTTCAACATGGGTTTTTTGGGACCCCACCTCATGAATTCTATCACTGTCATTTTGTTAATCGGGCCCAAAAGGTGATTTCACGGTCACTGTGCAGAACCACCTTTCGGGACTGATTTACAAAATGACAGTGTCACAGTTCATGAAGTAGGCCCCAAAACCCTATGTTGAAAATTTGATGGAAAAAACTCCTAAAAATGACTGTTTTACTAACATGTGCATTGCTGTTCCTAAACACTTGCGGCTCGTGGTGTGAGAAATTTCAATATGTTCACTCCAGATTTTCCAACATTGCCCATTTTGCCACACCTCCTTATGAGTAGTACAGCTGTCATTTTTCACATCTTACCCAAAATGTGTTTCCACGCACGTAGCGCACAATGGCGCAGTCGGTGTGTGAAATCAATGTTCAGGACAGATTAAGAAAATCACAGTGACACTGTTCATGAGCAGAGGTATTAAAATGGCTATGTTAAAAATTTGGTGAAAAAAGTCCATAAAATGATTGTATTACGAGCGACCATTGTGCAGTTTCCATGCACCCTTGTAAGTTCATGGATTTCTAATATTTTCAGTCCAGATATTCACCACTGGCATTTTTCCACAATTCCTTATGAAGAGTTCAGCTGTCATTTTTCACACCATGGCCAAAATATGTTTTCATACTTCCAGCACAGAAATGCGTGGTCTCTGTGGGAAATCACTGTTCGGGACAGATTAAGAAAATCACACTGACCCTGTTCATGAGTGGAGGTTCCAAAATCCCCGTGTTGACAATCGGCTATAAAAAATCCCCAAACTAATTGCATTATGGGTGTGCGTTGTGCATTTTCTACGCATGCTCGTGACTTCACCAGTTCTTTTATATTTTCATTGCAGATTTTCAACATTGCCATTTTTTGCACCGCTCCATGAACAGTACAGCTGTCATTTTTTCACATCCTGTTCAAAATGTGTTTTTGCACCTGTGGTGCCAAATGGCATAGTCGCTGTGCAAAATCAGCTTTTGGCTAACAAACTGATATTGCCACTGTTCGTAAGGTGGAGGTCACAAAAAACTTTGGAGAGAAAATGGCAATGAACGCCTGAGGTGTTAGGGTTTTCCAACCATAATGCCCCACCCTGTAGAGATTGACAGGCATCAGGGGTGTGACTTGGGATTCTCGCCGTAATGCTCATACCATTCCACACCCTGCAGCCAGTGAGAGGCATCGAGGTGTGCCTTTGGACTCTTCGGCCCCAAAGTTCACCCCATTCTCCTATACAGCACCCATCTCACTGTATTTCCTGGTGGAATGGGGTGGATACAGGGACCAAAGACCCTAAGGCACACCATGACACTTGTCGGTGTCTGCAGGGTAGGATGTGGTGAAATGGCGTGGCCGTTATGCCTGACGACCCAAAGGCACACTCCAATGCCTCTCAGTCTCTGCAGAGTGGTGGTGGGGTTGGCTTCAGTTCAATACTTCACTGCCATTCCTATTATGCAGCTCTCTAACTCCTACACTACCAATGCCGGCAAGCAAACATTCAGCATTGACAAATGCTTGTTATCTTTGCTCTTGCACAAAGCAAACATGTTGCTGTGATAGTAGATTTGAGAGGTTTGCCACTGTCTATCCAATGCAGGGCAGCCTGCATGGTGTTCAAGAGTGTCAAGACAAATCATCAGCTAGATTGATCATGACACTCTTCAGTGCTTGCTGGGCACAAACTTTGTGAAGTTCAATGAAAGCCACCCAAATCACAGGTGGCTCTTTAGTTTGATCTGCATAATGCCGCCCAGCAAACAGCTGGTCAGCATCATGATTAGCCTGTGCCATGTCTCCCCAATGCAAATGATAATCCCAGTCTCTGCCAAGTATCCCTCCTACCACCCCATTTGCTTCATGTGCCCATGGAAGATCCCACCTTCTGTTTAGTATCCCTTCCACCTCCCCATCGCTTGCTGTGCCCTGTAAATATTAAACTGACACTGGGGTGCACAATCCCTAGTGTCAACACATGAAATAAAGAAAATCATCCCTTGTAGTCTTGTTTTATTTTTTCCCTGTAAAAAAGAAAACAGTCCATCAATGTTTATTGATGTCACCCCCCACTGCAGTTATCCTCTCACCACCCCACTTAGCAGCCATCACCCCACACATCCCACCCCTTGCTTACTTACCAGGTGTCCAGTGCCTTAATCCTCTTTGAACTGGAGACAAGTTTTTACTCTTCAGCACTGAACCAGGAACTTAGGAAACTGGGTAAGCTGTGGTTCATGTATTTCAAAGCATTTTAAACTTGTACTCATAGTTTTTTCCCAAAACAATGTTCAGCACAGTCTTCCTGGGACCCCATCTCACACAGTAGGTGATTTTTTTTTTAAATCTGGCCTAAAAGGTGATTTTGCAGTTGCTCTGTGAAATCACCTTTTGAGCAGGATTTGAAAATGTTCACCTACTGGGTTTATGAGGTGGGATCATAAGAAGATTATGTTGAAACTTTGGGGTCAAAATATTAAAAGAAAAAAAAACAAAGTTGTTCAGGTACACTGAAATTTTTCAGTGCTCACTTATAGCGTTGGTAATTTTTAATATGTTGAACCCAAATTTGTAACATAGCCATTTTTTTACACCAACTCATTGATGTGAGAGGAGTCATTTTTTAAATCCTGGACAAAATCGGTTTTCACGCTTGTTGAGCATAATGATGTTTTGGCCACTGTTTTATAAATGCTACCTGTCATGTTCAAAAGGAGGGGTCATACAAAGACTATGTTAAAAATTTGGAGTCAAAATGGCACAAAACAATGAAGTTATGAAGAAATGTTAATTTTTTTATGCTTACTCATAACATTGCGATGTGTGCAGATTTTGGCCCCCAATTTGCAACATAGTCCTCTTCTTACCTCATTTGATGAACATGTCATTTTTCAAATTCCCTTTGAAACATGTTTTCACAGTCACACTCTGAAACCAGTTTGGGACAGGATTTTAAAAAAATCCACCTGTCTTGAGCATAACATGAGGTCATAAAAATATTATGTTGAACATTTGGGGTCAAAATGTTAAAAAAAACAAGTACAGTAATAAAGAAACATTGAATTGTTCCAGCGTTTAGTGTTAACTTTATTTTTGCAGATTTTGACCCCTAATGTTCAACATATCCCTTGTGGTGCCCCACCTTATGAACATGACTGGTGTCATTTTTCAAATCCTTCTGAAACATGTTTTCACAGTCGCACTGCAAAATCACCTTCCATACAGGATTTTAAAAATTCCCCCTGTCTTGATCATAATGTCAGGATCTTAAAAAGATGATTTTAGAAACTTGGGATCAAAATGTGGGAGCCCACTGAAAATTAGACACTGCCTCTCAGCTGGCCTATCCTTGGTACAGCAGAGCCCCCACTGAACTGTGCACCTATGCTGTTAAATCTTGGGGGAAAATACATTGCAAAAGCTGGATCCTACTGAAAAGATAACTTGCCTTTCAGCTGGGCTGTCCTGGGTAAATACATTATAAAAATGGGTAAAACTGGGCCCCATTGAAAATGAGACATTGCATTTTGGATGTGCTTTCCTGGGTAAATACAGTGTAAAAACTGGGGAATGCAGGCTCCCACTAAAAACAAGATAGCATCTGAGCTGTGTTATCCTGGGTAAATGCAGTGTAAAAATGCATCAGACTAAGACCCCATTGAAAATGAGATATTGCATCCCAGCCGAGTTATCCTAGGTAAATGTAATGCAAAACTGTAAAAACAGGACCCTACAGAACCCCACTGAAAAGGAGAAGTTGCATCTAAGATGATCTGTGCTAGAAAAATACACTAAACATGAGACATGTCGCATCTTACCCCTAGTATCCTGAGTAAACGCAGTATGAAACTGTGTAAAATCAGGATCCCACTGCAAATGACATATCACATATCATCTGGTCTACCTTGAGTAAATATATAATAAGCATATGTACAAGCAGAACGCAGTACAACAGCAGTGTAAGCTGTTAACATTTGGCATTGACAAATGCTTGTTTATATTTGTAAAGTTACATGAATTTGGGTTTGAACCATCAACTGTGTAAACATGGTAATTAAACAATTGTATTTATCAAATCTGAATTCATGTAACCTGACAGCTGTAAAAAGTGGTATAGTCCATTACATCATATCAAAGTAAATGTTAGTGACATATAAACATGCAGCAAAACAGTTCTTTTAAAACAGTGTGACCTTGGAGCAAATTTGGACATCTGACTAGAATGGAAGGGAGTGAGGACAAAAGTAAGGATGTAAAATGAGGCCAAAAGCAAGGAAATAAAAACTGATGTACCTGCTGAGATTTAAGTGCAGCTAATGTGAGTGAAGGTTGATGGTCAGTGAGAGGGATTTTCTAGCTTGAAGTGGTGGTGCTGACTGGAGCTCTGAACCCTGGTGGCCACCTGCGGAGATGAGTCGCCTGGCCTCAGCCACCAAACCCACCCACTGTGAGTCCTCCATGGACAGTTTGGTGAACATGGAAGGGGGATGCGTACCAAGGAGGTGCAAAACCTAACCAGGAACTAACCAGGAACTGAGAGCAGGAGAGAGAGAATATACAGAGTGAGGGAGTGGGTTTTAAAAGTGGCGCTATCAACTGGAGTCCTGAATCCAGGTGGTTGCCAAAGAAATTAAGTCACCCTACTGTAGCCACTGAGCCCACACTGTGTGAGTCCTCCATGGATAGTCTTGCAAGCATGAGAAGAGGGACATGTACTGAGCAGGAATCTTACCATGACTGGGCAGAGAACAGAGTGTGAAGTGGGAGAACATACAGAAGAAGGTTGCAGGAGTGGGTTTTAAAACAGGCACCATTGACTGAAGCCCTGAACCCTGCAGGACCACCTGAGGAGGCGGTCACCCAGCTGCAGCCACCCGAGTCCACCCCATGCGAGTCCTTCATGGACAGTCTGGTGAGCATAGGAGGGGCATGTGCACCAATTGGGGGGGCAAAATATAACTAGGAATGAGCAAGGAACTGAGGGAGGAGAAGGAGGAGGAGGGAGAACATGCAGAGGGAGGGAGCAGGAGTGGGTTTTAAAAGGGACGCTGCCCACTGCAGTTCTGAGCCCAAGTGGCCACCTGGGAATGCAAATCACCTGACTGCAACTAGCAAGCCTGCACTATGCATGTATGCACAAGCAAGCATAAAAAGAATGGTTGAGGGGCAGCAGGGCAGGACATAAAGGAAAGGATGGAGGCCCTGAACATGTACTCACTGGAGGAGTGGAGGGAGAGGGGGGCACATGATTGTGGCCTTCGGGTATATGAAAGTTATAAATAGGATCAATAAGGAGAGTCTCTTCAGGCTTAGTGAGAGCAACAACACAAGGGGGCATTGTCTTAAGTTGGAGGGAGAGAAGTTTATGAAAGAGACCAGGAGGCATTTCTTCACGAAGAGGATGGTGTTGGGTTAGAGTGAGCTCCCTGAAGAAGTGGTATCACTTGAAATAGTGGATGGCTTCAAAAGAGGTTGAGACAGGGTAAATGGGAAAGTGAGGATCAAAAGAGTTGTAGCCAGAAAGGAAGGGGTGTTGGTTGAGAAGGGGGCAGGATCCTCAGCTGTCACTGAGGACTCTGTAAAACAAGTAGACTTGATAAAACAAGTGGCCTTATTCTGCTGGCACCATTGTATGTTTGTATTTACTGTATGTTTGAAGTGGTAGAAAATTCTTTGGACTCTCTCTGACAATTTTAAAGAGCTGTGCCATCACTACGTAGTTAAATTCAAATTAGCCCTATCTTATCAATCAACTGTTTAAACCACCATACAGGCATTATGTGTGTTTAAGAAGTATATTGCACACTAAACTATGTATATATCCTCTGTAAATATCCAGTATCTAGTACTCTACAGTCTTTAATATCATTTAGTTGGTGTGATGTAAAGCCATAATATTAACTTAGTGCTTATTTGCATGTCTCTTGTATTCCCCACCCATGAATGTTTGTATACTTTAACTTCCTATGAATTATTGAGCATGTGATCTTGCAAATTAGCCAGCAGGTCTAACAAAACATGTATCTAATGTGGTCATGTGCTGTTGCTCTTCTAACCTTCTTATGACCATCATGGGACTTAGGCTTTACTCATAAAAGGCCACTCTAGTGGAGTAGAATTCTAAACAAGTAAATAATGGAGGGGGGTGGTAATTGGCTACTGTCTCTGGCAGGAGCATACGTAGAAAGGAGCAGCAGCTGCTACTATGATTAATAAGACATGGAGAACTGGAATAGAATTGCATATTTAAAAAAAAAAAACTTTACTGAATATTTTTCACATTGTCGTTCCAGTGAATGACAGCATCATTGGACAAAGGAGCAGTTCAATATTAAATATGAGTTTTTATGTATAAGCAAGTTCCACTTGTCATTACCTTGCTTATCTTAATTGTAGCTATGACTCTCCTTCCTCCATCTGAGACATGAAGGATATAGGATGCAGACCATTTATTAGATGAGCAGTGGGTGGAGCAGCTCAGTATGCCAGGAAACAAAGCCTTTGGACAAAGATGGAATAAACCAAATGTTTTTTATTCATTCCCAATTAGTAGTTTGTGCTAGCTGTATTTTTTTTCAGGCCTCTAGCCTTAGCCCTGGGAAAGGACTTCGTATGTTATGTAGGGCTGAGTGAAATTAATAGATTCTGCTCTGGTGAAATTTTCCCAGAACTCCATGAAATTCAAGTTCATGTTCATTTGATCATCTGATAAGTCATTACAACTTTCTGATCTATAATGTTTGCATACACTTAATATGTAAGCAACAAACAAATATAAATGTGACTGGCCAAGACAAAACAATGGAACAATGAGCATATTAATAAAAATACTGTACATGTAGAACTAAATAAAACCAGTAAAAACGTAACTAGTACAGCAATGGAGAATTCTGGCCTCAAAGCAATATACAAGTAAAATACTTCAGATACAAAAATGTTATTCAATAAAAAGTCTATAAAAAATATGCCACAGGTATAAAACCAAAGCAAAAAATGGGTTGACATTCATGAACATTAACGGAAAGTCATGAAATTGCACCAATATATTTGACTGTTTATACTTTATCTGCCTGAAATCTGAAAATCAGAAAATTGGCATGTGCACCCTTGAATGTAAAATCAAAGGATCTACCAAATGTTCAGTCGTAGATTTGTAGTTTTGAGCATACTGAGGTTCTTTCAATGCGAAAGTTTGTGGAATGTTGTCAGTACTTTCAGCTTGTTATACTGTAAGCAACCTGTCATTTAAGTTAAAGACCTAAATATTGACATGTTCACCTATGCAGTAAGATGTTAAGCACCTGTCACATTTCCAGACATTTGTTTACATACCATTGAATTTATAGGGGCTTGCAATCCGGCAATTTATTTCTTTGTGACATTTCAAGAAATGTCAATATATTCACCTGGTTATAACTCAGCTGCTCTTAACACTTGTGGCATAAAACTGCCCCTCCCCCAATGGAGTAATGTTTTAAGTAACCACCAAGCTGTCAAATGTTTGTGTATGTTTTGAATTTATAGGGACAGGACATGTAGCTATTTATTTCTTGTGAAATTTCATGAAAATGCTCAAATTATTGTACTACTTATAACTCAACCTACTCTGGAGCTAGATACCTGATAATTTGCATGGATAAATGTTTGTGGAAGTATCTTGGCATCTACTAAAGGTGACGACATTAGGTAAAGTTGTTTAAATTGTATGGGCACATCAGCTCACAGATGACATCTTTTGAAATTTTTGTGAAAATATCCCCAAAATGGAGGTGCCTGTAACTCTACTGCTTTTAAAGGTATAGAATAACATTTGCCAAACATATCCATTGTCTATAGGTTATAAACATTTAAAATATAAAAAGTTTTAGTTGAGTAACTTTACAACTGGAGGGAGAATACCACAGATTACTTACTGGCAAAATGTCATGAACAGTTTAATAATTTTCTTAAAATGCTATGCAAACTGAATGGGTAATAGATAATGCAGTCACATTTGCACTGGTGGAATTTTAATTTTGCAGAGCACCAATAACTACTGTATCTGATTTAGCTGCTCTCCTAATTCCTCCAACAACATGCGCATCAAGCTCTGCTGGCTGTCTGGAGTCCTGTAGCAAAGCCCCGGGTGACTTCTTTGTCCCCTCTATATTAACAAGACCCAGATAGACTCTGTAGCATTGCCCCCCCCACCACTACCAATATCCTCCTTATGTGCCACAGTGACACATTCCTTAACAAGCATTTGTCAGTGCCGAATGTTGATTGCTTTGGTCCGTTGAGCTTGCTCACTGTCCCTCTGTCAGCCACTTGTTCTGTTTCCCCTGGTGCTGCAGGCTGCCCTTTTGTACTGGGCTCCTGCCTGTATTGGCAACTTTTTCTGCCCACAAAGAAATCTGCAGCTGTCCCAACAGAGCTCCGTTGAAGTGGCTCACTCCCTCTCTCTCACTCGCTCATTCTGTTCCTCCTGGCGCTGCAGGCTTCCCTTTTGTACTGGGCTCCTGCATCTGTTGGCAGCTTTTTCTGCCCACAAATAAATCTGCAGCAGTCCTGACACAGCTCCATTGAGCTTGCTCACTCCTCCTCTGTCACTCGCTTGTTGTGTTTCTGCCAGCGCTGCAGGCTGGCCTTTTGTACTGGGCTCCTGCCTGTGTTGCCGCCTTTTTCTCCCCACAAAGAAACCTGCAGCAGTCACGATAGAGATCTATTGAGCTAGCTCACTCCCCCCCCCCACTCACTCATTGTATTTCTCTCAGTGCTGCAGGCTACCCTTTTGTAATGGGCTCCTGCCTGCATTGGCCTTTTTCTGCCAACAAAGAAATCCACAGCTGTCCTGACAGAGCTCCATTGAGGTCGCTCACTCCCCCTGTCTCACTCGTTCATTCTGTTTCTCCTGGTGCTGCAGGCTGCCCTTTTATACTGGGCTCCTGCCTCTGTTGGTGCCTTTTTCTGCCCACAAAGAAATCTGCAGCAGTTCTGACAGAGTTCCGTTGAGCTCACTCACTGCCTCTCTCTCACTTACTCGTTCCATGTCTGCCAGCTCTGCAGGCTGCCCTTTTGTACTGGGCTCCTGCCTGCATTGCCGCCTTTTTCTGCCCACAAAGAAATCTGCAGCAGTCACAATAGAGCTCCATTGAGCTCACTCACTCCCCCCCTCACTCGCTCATTCTGTTTCTCCCGCCACTGCAGGCTGCCCTTTTGTACTGAGCCTCTGCCTGCATTGCTGCCTTTTTCTGCCAACAAAGAAATCCACAGAAGTCCCAACAGAGCTCCATTGAGCTCACTCACTCCCCCTTCCTCAGTCACTCGTTCTGTGTCTCCTGGCGCAGCAGGCTGCCCTTTTGTACTGGGCTCCTGCCTGCGATGGCAGCTTTTTATGCCCACAAAGAAATCTGCAGCAGTCCCGACACAGCTCCGTTAAGCTCGTTCACTCCCCCTCTCTCACTCGCTCATTCCATTTCTGCCACTGCTGCAGGCTGCCCTTTTGTACTGGGCTCCTGCCTGCATTGCCACCTTTTTCTGCCTACAAAGAAATTCACAGCAGTCATGATAGAGCTCCGTTGAGCTCGCTCACTCCCCCTCTCTCACTTGCTCATTCTGTTTCTCCCACTGCTGCAGGCTGCCCTTTTGTACTGGGCCCCGGCATGCATTGCTGCCTTTTTCTGCCTACAAAGAAATCCACAGCAGTCCTAACAGAGCCCAACTGAGCTTGGTCACTCCCCCTCTCTCACTCGCTTGATCCTAATCTGTCCCAAACACTGATTTCCGACAGCGACTGCGGTATTCTGCGCTGGAAGTGTGAAAACACATTTTGGCCGGGATGTGAAAAATGACGGCTGTACTGTTCATAAGGAGGTGTGAAAAAATGCCAGTTTTGAAAATCTGGGGTGAAAATATTACTAATTTGCGAAATTACAAGGGTGCGTGGAAACTGCACAACGCAAACTCATAACAGTCATTTTATGAAGTTTCATCACAAAATTTTCAACATAGGCATTTTTGGACTTCTGCTCATGAACAGTGTCACTGTGATTTTCTTAATGTGTCCTGAACACTGATTTCCCACAATGACCATGCTATTCTGAGCTGGAACTGTGAAAACACATTTTGGCCAGGATGTAAAAAATGACAGTTGTACTGTTCATAAGGAGGTGTGTAAAAATGGCAATGTTGAAAATCTGGAGTGAAAATATTGCAAATTGGGTTACCAGCGCATGTACAACTGCACAACACACACTAGAAATAGTCATTTTTGATTTTCCCACCAAATTTGGTAACATACACTTTTGAGACCCCACCTCATGATCACTGGCATGGTCATTTCATTAATCGGTCCCAAAAGGTGATTCCATGCAGTGACTGCAAAATCATGTTTTGGGACTGATTAAAGCCATGATAGTGGCTGAATTCATGAGGAGGGGGCCCAATAACCCCATGTTGAAAATTTGGTGCCAAAATTCCAAAAAATGCCTGAGATATGCAAAACAGTTCAAAATGCCTTATTTATGCCATTATACAGCTTACCGGCAATTCCTCAGTTCACGGTTGGCTTTGAAGCGTGCAGACATGTTCCCGGTCCACGGAAGATCGTCGCGCCAGACTCCAGAGGTAAGTATGGGGTGAGGGGGTTGGGGAGGCAGGGTGTGCAGTGGGTGGGTGCAGGTTGTGGGAGGGCCAGGAGACTCAGGACCATTTTCTTTTACAGGTTTAAACAAAAAGAAACCATCGTGACAGTTTTTCCTTTGTAGGTGATTGGGCACACGGGTGGATCCCACATGCTACCTGAATTTTTTGGGGGGCTGTAGCTGATGGGGGATTGGGTACCCCAACAGCACAAGGGGCATTGGGCATGCTGGGTGGGCTCCTAGTGTGCCACCTGAATTTTTGAGGGGGCTGTAGCTGACGGGGGATTGGACACCCCATCGGCACATATTCAGTGCTAGGGAGGACTAGAGCTAAGGGGGATTGGGCACCCCAGTGGCATAAACTGACATTTTGGAAGGGGAGGAACATTTAGCTGATGGGGAGTGGGCTCCCCATCGGCAAACTGAGCCTGCGAGGAGACATGCAGCCGATGGGGATTGGGGCCCCTGTTGGCAAACACACACTGTTGTGGGGGGGCACATGTTGCCGAGGGGGATTGGGCACCCCCTTGGTACTGGGAGCTCACTAATAATGTTTGAGAAAACAGTGGCAAGCCACCACCATGTTCACAAACAATATTACAGTACCAATGTTCTGCCCAGCAATGACGGGTCACTCCCTTATTGCAGTAGAATGGTTGATGCTGCAATGACATGGCGGCCCCTGATTGCAGCGGCTGAAACATTTCAAGGTGGTGGCACACTGGCTGAACTAGTGTCAGCAGCAGTGTGCCACCCCATTGGGGAAAGGGGGCTAAGCCTTTAAAGGTTGTGGGGGCATTGGCCACAACAGTGCCATGCCTCCACAACCTGCTTCTGGCAAGCTGCCACAATATGTTTCTTGCGCATGCGTGCAATCAACATAAAATATGAGAGCACCCCTCCTTTTCATGTCAGACTTATCTCTATTTAATAGTTGGAATCCTTCCTTCTTAGTGTATCAGTCATTTTCTTCCCTCTACCAGGTCTCTGTGAGTGCCACCGAGTCTTGGCCTTCTAAATACATCAGGCTCTTGAGTGTACCAATTTTGCTGGATGTGATTCTCAAACTGATCTGCAGTCAAATGACATTTTTTGCTCCTCTTTGCTTCCTTGCTCCTGAGCTCTGCTACCTATTCCTTGGTGACTCCCTTCCTGTATCTGACTCCTTCCTTCAGTAAACCCCTGCCTATTCATTTTCCCTTTCCTCAAGTTTAAATCCCTGGGCTGCCTTATTGATTCTCCTTGCTACTACCACCACACCCTCCTACTGCTGGTGCAGTCGATCTTGAGTATGAAGACATTCCATGCCCAAGAATGCCCTTCAGTTGTCCAGAAATACCATCTCTCCAATTTGTAACAGACCCTAAGCAAGAGTTAGTCTGCCTAATGATCCACTGTCATTCCTCAAGGGTCCTGAATATCATGCAGAGCTTGAAAAGAATCATCCTGGATACTTTTACATTTAGGAACATTACTAGTTCTATGAATGACCTCATCATGTAATCAGTAATTTTAGAGTTACTGAAGATTTAGATTAATTAAACGCAGTTTCCATCAAATTTGGTGAACCAGGTTATTTGACATAAAATACAGTTCATAAACAAATACATTAAAGCATGCACATACAACCTGTACACATTAAAACTTTAAACTCGGTGGCCTGTTGGCATAGAGGTAGGGTTAGGGTGACATCAGCAATCTAGATTCAGTAATGAGCAGAGGCTGTAGAGGCAGGCTAGAGGAGGCAGGTGTGATCATTCCGGGGACAGCTCTCCACCTTCAGGGTGGGGGACTCTGAGGTAGTAGAGGCCAGGTGGTGGGAATTTCAGTGTGAAAGAAGGGGATGGCTGCTGAAAGACACCAGCATGCATGTGCAGCACTGCAAGTTTGTGTGCACATCATTGCACACTAATTTACAGGAAGAAAAACCATAAGAAAATTCCCCAGCCCTATCTGGCACCCTCTGTAGGTACCACAGAACTGACATGATGGGCCACCCATCAATATGTGTGGTCCTAAACAAGTGATAAATAACCAGTAAGGCCATGAGGAAGCTGGTGATGAGGCTGGGAGGTTAACACAGGGGATGGAGGAAGCAGAAATAGATAATAGGAAACAAATTAAACTTTAAACATCATACACATCTAGCACATCAAGCTATATAGTTTTCCAATTTCTTAATACATCCATAACAGTTTCTCCCATACATCTAAATCATTTTGGTATCTACAAAGACTCTGTAAGTTTTTGTTCTTATAAATGGTTTCCTCACCCAACTAGTGTTGTGTGGAACTTGAATTCTATGGAATTTTAGGAAACTTCCACCTATTTCCATGGAATTCTGTCAGCAGCAGAATTCAGAAATTTCAAAAGTAGAATGGTTTTCTCACATTACTAAGCCATGGTTTCACAAACAAACAGAAAGAGATGCTTTCAGGTAAATGTGGTGCCAGTAGTAAAACTCAGACATAGAAAATAAATAAAAGGCATGCACTCACTCTCACAACCACTGAAGATCAGCTTGGATTACTAAAACACAACAGAGATAATTAGGCTTGCCATTAAAAGGCAGACCAGCTTGCCCTGGGACACAGCCAGGAGTAAATGCAGAAGGGGAAGGGGGTGAGGGGGGCTATAGAAAGGGGAGGTGGTGATGACCTCATGTGGAGTCATATGACCAGGACTGGGTGCTCTCTGGCCATTGGCCAGTGGGAGGGGCCAACATAGGGGTCTGGGGTACTTAAGGGCTTGTAACCCACAGCAAGCCCTCTTTCTGCTGTAAAATGTCCCACCCACTCTCCCGGCAGAAAGAGGAGGGAGTAAAGGTTTGAACTGGCACTGTAATAGGAGGTGCCAAGAAGCTGGAGGCCTATGGTGGGGCCCAGCATGGGCCAGGGGTGGCCACAGAGGGATGGTCAGTGTAGTCCGGGGGACTATGTGGAGTCCTGCTGGAGGATAGCAGAGACAGTGAGAGAGGCACTCTGGGGAAGGGGTTTGGGATCAAGGGGAAAAAGGGGAGGCAGGCAGGGGGGAAAGGGATGGGTACCATGGGCTGGGGACACAGGAACCCAAGTGTGGTAGTAACAGGGGAGGGGGAAGGATATAGAGCTAGGGGTGGATCACTGTGTCCGCACCTGGTGGAGGGGAGTGATCCGGGTAAGGTGGTACCTGGTTATGGTGATGAGAAAGGGGGGTGGATCCTGGTGTCCAGACCCTGAGAAGAAAATGAAAGAGGAAGAGCACATGATGAAGAACCACCAGGGGGAAGATGGGACTGTTATGTCCCAGAATTGATATGTGACTGTTATGTCAAAGCTGGAAATACTTATTGTTGGACTTGAATTTGGGATGTAAATGTAAATAGATGATTGTGTCTTTTTAATAAATGCTGCCAGCGAGCATCCAAAAGTGATAAAGGAGTGGCCTGAGTTATTTCTGTGTTCCAGTATTTATTCATGCAGAATTCACACTGCAAACAGCAACGGTGCAGGTACAGGTATCTGACTCAGCTCAAACCTCAATATTTCATGCTTTCACACTTTACGACATATCGACAAAAAAAAAAGTGGGAGACCTCGGTTTGCACTTTGACTGGATTCCTCTGCATCAAGCAGGAGCAGCCCAGAGTGCACAGTGGGTTTAGTCAATTCTGGTTCCAAAGGAAGGGAAATATCCACCTCATTGCTCTAGCATCCCACAGGCCAGAGACACAGGTGCAAGCACATCAACCCATTTCCCCTCCAAATGCACTCTTTATGATTACTTCACATGAGAGGTACCAGAAGCAGAGCAGGAGCAGCCTAAAGTACACAGAGGGGTCAGTTAATTCAGATTCCAGAGGAAGGGAAATATCAACCTCATTGCTGTAACATCCCACAGGCTGAAGGCACAGATACAAGAACATCAACCCATTTCTCCTCAAGATGCACTCTTTATGACTGCTTCATATGAGAGGTAAACAAAACAGAGGTTTGGATTTCATTCACTTGCAACTATTGTCAATGATTTTGGGAAGAGGTAGCGGTTCAGTCTGAGAGATATTCCTTCCTCTTGGGGAAGGCTAGGTGACACTCTGCATGGTAGCCCTGGTGTATTGGTCAGTGCCATACAGTCATAGGTTAGGAAGCACAGGCAGACTAGGAGAAGTTATAAACTTCATAAGTAGCATTTTATTATCAATAATAAAATAGAATAGAAAAGTGTACAGGCTAGATCTTCCTAAAGGCATAACAAACAAGAAAAGTCTTACATCTGACAATTTCCCCTCTCAATTTAAATTTCAGTCTCTCTATATCTCAACAAAATATTGCTCTCTCTTTTGTAAGATGTCTTTTCCTGGAAGTTTAAACTCTGCATCCTGAGAACTTTCTCAGTTTCTTTCCTGATGCCAGCCTGAAGAGCACATCCAGTCCCAACAAAACAATACATTCTGTCCCAGAGCTGGTCTCCTATTGACAATTCTGTAAACAAGCTTTTGAAGATCAAAATATATATCATGGTCAACCCCCTGTATTACAGATTGCTTTTTTGTAAGAAACTCAAATAGCTTTCTGAATGGTTTCAACCATACAATTAAACCATCATCATCATCATTCCATTTTATTGGACAGCAAATTGAGAAAGGTATTGTTATTTACAATTGCGTCAATACATGAACAGACAACAAACAAGAAATTATTACAAAACACATATTTACTTGTAATACAACAATACACACTTTGAAAATAACTGTAGTTCATGAAAATCTAAATAGAACTCTTTATCCAAAACAGTTGCATTGTTCACAAAATAGACTTCCTAAGACAGCTCTGAAGCATGCCAATGTTGGTAGCACATGCATATCTATTCTTTTTTGTATTTTTCCCCCATGTACGTGGCACTGCTATCACTAGCATCCTTTCCCCACATTATGATTGGCTTCTCGGGATTTGAAAAGAATACAGGGTAGAGGATAACAGAGTGTATTTAGAGAGAGGTTTAGTCTGTAATTTCTTTAATAAGAATGGGGTGAGGTTTGTAGAATAAACTTGTATACAAATGTATACCAGTGCAAGTCCCTACAGTCAGCTAGACAGGTCCATCCTACATCGCTGTACAGGGTGCATCTGTGGATTTTGTAAGGTGATTTTGTAATGGACCTTAATGCACTACTATACAATGGTTCTAGCATATCTAATAATGTACTAGTTGTGTTATTATAAATAAAATCACCGTAATCTAGGACTGGTAAAAACAATGATGTGACCAATAATTTTCTTAGTGGAATATTAAAGTAAGTTTGGTTCCTATAGAAAAACTCAAATAAATGTTAAACTTTTAGAGATGGACTTCTTATGTGCATCTCAAAAGGTAGATCACTATCCATTTGCAAACCAAGGGATCCCAGTCTCAGATAAAGAGCCACATACTGTTTTATCCACAGAGAAGCATTGGGAGAAAGAGAGAACAGAAACAGCAAGTGAAGGAGGGGCGATTATAGGAGGAAATTGTGAGACCATCAGAGTGACCAATTCCTAGGTACCACAAGAAAGATTTGATTGCACAATCAGACAGCCAAGAGACACACAAGTGGCAGAATAGAAGAGGACAAAATATCTTCTTACTTTTATCTCTCTCTGCATAACAAATGGAAAAAGGATCTTATCCAGCTGTGTCACACATCCCTCTTTAAGAAGGAACCTGTTTTTTAACAGGTTTCCAAAAACCTCTTTTATTTCTGTTTTAACATTGCCCTATAACATTTCCAGTTTGTTGCGTATGCAGTATCCCTTTTTATTCCCAACACCTTTTACAGCAAACACTTCAGTTAAGCACACACATTTTTTTCAGCCTTGGCTGTACTGATTCTGGAATTTTTATCCTTCATTTGACTAAGTCAACAGAAAGAATTGTGATCTGTTATAAATAAAAAGTCAGCTCCTAGCATTAAAAAACTTAGTTCCCATTTTGAAGTAAGTATATTTTCTTTCTTTTGTGTAATTTATTACTGATATACAGAATGGAATGTTCCTTCTATCTATATTCTGACTTATAAATGCACCTAGGCCTTCCTCTGATGCAACTTACTGTAACACAAATTGTTCTCAAAGTTTGGACTTCTTAAAAGAGGAGCTGAACATAATGCAGCCTTGATAACCCAAAATGCTTGATCACACTCTGGGGATCATTTCACAATATTTGGGTACTGTTTTATCATGAGTTTAGTGAGGGGGGTAGCTAACTGGGCAATGTTGGGAACAAGTCTCTGGCAGTAACCGGCCAGGTCTAAAAATTACCGGACAGGTTTCTTTGTTTTAGGGACAGAACTGTTTGTTACAGCTTCTGTATTGGAAATCTCTGGCTTTACTTCTCCATTTCTTAAAACATAACCTACAGTAAATATCTGGTTTCCTGCATGCCTAATGTGCACTTCATAGAATAATTGGTGAGACCAGTATTTTTGATAGATTTAATAAGTGCTCATATGTTTTGTGGCGTTTCCAGTCTGGACTTCATGCCACAACATCATGCAGATAAGCAGCACAATAACCTTTGTGAGGGGCTAGAATTACAGCCATGTACTGCTAAAATGTAATGGGTTGGCCATGTTACCGAACAGCATGGTGGTGAACTGATAGAATCCAAATGGAATGGAAAATGCAGTTTTGTCTTCAGAATCTTTAGGTAGGGGAATTTGTCAGTAACCTTTGGTGAGATCAAGGGTACTAATGAACATGGCACTTCCCAATCTGTCTACCAAATCATCTATCCTGTGCATAGGATAACTGTCAAATATGAACACTTTATTAAGTTCCTAAAATTAAGACTGATTATTACAGCCCCTTCTTTTTTATTACGATCACCACTGGTGATGCCCAAGCACTTCTCAATTCTTCTGTGATACCCAACTCTTTTATTTGTTGTATTTCATTAACTACGTCTGCTCTTAATTGCTCTTGTAACCTGTATGTATTTTGCCTGATAGGGTGAGAATTTTCTGTCACTATTACATGCTTGACTCCTTTTGATCAGCCAGTCACTGTGGTAAAAGTACTTTTATGTATCTTTGCCAAGTTACTAATTTTTATGGTTTGTTCTGTGGTAAGGAAACATTCACTTTTACAGCATCAGAAGTTACAGTTTGTTTCAGTCTGCCATAAGCTATAGCAATATCTTCTATAGCAGTTTCTGGTAATATTAATAAAGGAACTGCTGGTGTTGTTTCAGCCCAATTTTTCAGGAGGTTAGCATGATATACCTTGGTAGGATTTTTCCTATCAGGGGTCTCAGTCTCATAGTTAACTCTACCAGTATGTCTAACCACTTTAAAAGGCCCTTGCCACTTCATTAACAGTTTATTTTCTGTGGTGAGTAAGAGTAACAAGACCTTTTCACCTGGCTTCAAAACATTTCCTTTTATCCCATGATCATACCACAGCTTCTGCTGTTTTGGGGCTTCTTCCTGATTACTGTGGGCAATTTCAACATATTTTACCAGTTTCTTTCTCGGTGCACACATATAATTATAACACATAATAGATTCTTTCAGAGTAGGGTTATCTTCCCATGTTTCTTTAATTACATCTAGTGGCCTCCCAGGTTGTCTACCGTAAAACATATCGAAGGGTGAAACACCTGGCACTTTTCTGTAAACAAAAAGCAGGTTAAGTACTGGTCCCCAAGCTTTCCCTTCACCTTTCATAAACCTTTTTAACATACATTTTAGGGTTTGATTAAAATGCTCAATAAGACCACCTGTCTGAGGGTGATAAGGGGAGATTCTTATGGCAGTGATATCTAGTAGTTAGTACAACTCCTTCAGCAATGCCACACCAAAATTAGTACCTTGATCAGTAATAATCTCTTTTAGGTATGCACATCCTGCTGAAAATGTTAACAAGCTGTGCTGCCACTTTTGGGGCTGTCACAGTACGCATTGGGACTGCCTCTAGGTATCAAGTAGCATTGTCACATACTACCAAAATGAATCAATTACCCTGTTTACTTTTATCTAAGGGGTCAACCACATCAATCGAAATTCTTTCAAAAGGCATATCTACCAAGAGTAGGGGCACCAGAGTCATCTTGTCTATTTCAGTCACTGAGGCTACTTTCTGATATTCAGCACACAAACTGCAATAGGTAGCAACATCCTCATGAAACCAGGCCAGTAAAATCTGTACAACAATCTGACAGGGATTTGGTTCCTCCCCAAGTGACCAACAATAGTACTGTCATGTGCTATTTGTAACAACTCACTTCTGTACTTCTTGGTATGACCAATGGTTCTACTTGTTCCTGCATCTGAGGATTAACCCCAATTCAGTAGAAAAGCCCATTACATTTTTTAAACATTGGTTCACTCTGTTTTTGTTTCACCTGTAGCTGCTTAAAATAACCTTGGAAAGAACATTGATAGTTTGCTCAGAAACAAAATCACAATCAGTTACTAACATACTAACATTCTAAAATGGCAGCAGAATAGGCTTAACAGTCGTTCGTGTCTGCTCATTTGTCAGCCCCCACCCTGGGAGCTGACCTTGCTGCCCTCTCTCCCTCACTGGGTTCTCCCTTCCCAGTCATGGATATACTCGCTGCATTGGATTTTGCTTCTAGAACACTTCCCCTATACCTATCCCACCCCCTCTTGAACCCCTCCACTGTGTCTGCCTCAACCACCCCCCTGGGCAGCACATTCCATGGTTCCACCTCCCTGTCAGTGAAGTAGCACCTCTTCCTTTCTCCCCTGAACCTCTCCCCTTCAGCTTCCACCCATGCCCTCTAGTTGCCCCCTCTCCTTCCTTCAGAGCAACCTGACTACTCCTCCCCTATTTAGCCCCCTGAAGACCCCTATCATGTCTCCCCGGCCCCTTCTCTTTTCCAATATGTACATATTTAGCTCTTTGAGCCTCTCCCCATAGGTCCTGTCCCCCAAGCCCCAAATCATTTTGGTTGCCCTCTCTGGACCCTCTCTAGGAGTTCAATGTCCCTCTTTAAATGTGGCCTCTAAAACTTCATGCAGAACTCAAAGTGTGGCTTCACCAAGCAGTTATACAGTGGGAGTATCACTTCCTTCCTTCCTTCTGGAGGTGATCCCCCTAGTGATGCATCCTAGCATCCTGTTGGCCTTTATCACTGCCCTCTAACAAGTCTCTGAGTTGTTCATCTTGACATCTACCACCACCCCCAGGTCCCTGTCAGCCGTCGAGACTTGTTTCAGAGTTATCAGTTTAGTTTCAGCATTTTCATATATCAACCCCTTATGTCCATCAGTCTTTTGTTGCCACTGCTTTCTGGGGCATTGTCTTTCTTTCCTGGACTTCTGGATCTTGAAACTGGGCTGAAACAAGTCTGAATCAAAGTCACCAAAAGGAAAAGAGTCCCCAACATCTGAGATTTTCTTTGCCTATGCTGTTATCATAGCTTCTGAAACAACAGGGTCTACTCCTTCTATGATTAATTTATCAAATCCTGGAAAGTCATTTCCAATAATCACAGGTACAGGTAACTTTGGTACCACCCCATTTTCCATTTGGTACAACTCCCCATTAATGTTCAGAGTCACTTGGATGGTGGGATAGTATCAAGTGTCCCTATGGATGCAGATGACCCCAGTATCTGGTCCCATTGCATAGCCTTTTTCCAGAACTTCAACATGCACCATGGTCTGTCTGCTTTATGAATTTGTAAGTCTCTTCAAAGTCTCATCTCCCACCTTGACATTTGTTAAATACTTGCTCCAATTTGCCAAGGCCTGATTTGCTCCACTGTTACCCTCCTTATTTTTAAGGCAGTTTCTTGCAATATGGCCTGGCTTATTACAGATATAGCAGATAAAGTCTTTGGATGCAGATTTGCTGACCCCATCAGAGTTCTTATCTGATCTGGAGTTAAATCGTAAAAAAGAGGGTCTTACCATTTCTTTGTTGCTGAGGTGTCTGGCTGGTCACCTGATAGTCCTCAGCCAAGGAAACAGCCTTTTCCCCACTTTCTGGTTGGTGATCCTTTATCCAAAGCTACACATCTGTAGGAAGAATGCTGATGAATTACTCCCTTGCAAATATGTTGATGATCTGTGGGACTGTTTGCCCTCTGGTAGGAGTCACTTAATGAGGAGTTCTCCATACCCTATGTATATAATGGAATGTCAAGGTTTTCTAAATATTTTATGTTTCTTTAGGAGTCCTTGTTAGTCTGTTTATCTGTCTGTCTATTAGAAGTTACTGGAGTTCACTTTCATGCATCTCACATTTGTGATTACATTTGTGAGCATGCTGAATTACAAATGTAATTTATTTTGGGCCTGAGGACATCAGAAGAAGCTGAAAAACCCTGGCATCATGAGCATTTTCTCTAGATGCAAAGAGATCAATCTGATGAGTCCCAAACTGGTGGTGCAATATGTTGAACACTTATTGGGTTCAAAATAACACTTTTTATTTGCAGACGGTATTTACACTTTCATGGTGTGTGTGTGTGTGTGTGTGTGTGTGTGTGTGTGTGTGTGTGTGTGTAGATACATAATATATATGTGTATATATTATATATTATAAAATGGGCAGAAATGTTCCTCTAATCTGATGGGTTGATAGGGTCTTTCGGCAGTGTTCTTATCAAGCCATAACTACCAACCAGCACTACGTGTGCCAACAAAAATGCAGCACAATGACAAATGAATGAGTGGAACCACTCTCCCAATGCAGCTCATCAGGCAGCATCCCACAGAACCACAATGGCTGCACCGGAAGAATGGAAAGTCATGCCACCAACACAACAAAAAAAAAATGAACATTCCACAACAGTATATCTACCCCCCCCACACACACACACACACCTTCCTGCAGAACATAAAACTTTGCAGATGTAGTACGTCTCGTAGTTTTCTTTACTGGCCACGTTTCCCTACCAAATGAATTGCTTTCACTCCCGCTATTGGAAACTGCGGCCAGGAACCATTATCACAATCTATAGTGTCTCCATCAGTGTCCAGCCTCTCCTGTCTCTGTGTTCTCTAATTATTCAAGTCAATCTTCCCCTTCCATGACAGAACAGAACAACTGAATTCACAATCCCCTATCTATCAGGCAGCACAGAGGTGAAATTAGCCTTTGAAAAGGGTGACGTAAAAGCCATCTGTATGACGGCTGGTAAGGGACATGTTCACTGACAGTCAAGCGGGCCAGGGGCTGCAACTGAAACAGAAAGCCCCAACAAAATTAAAGTAAAGCAAAAATAAATAAATAAATAAATAAATAAATAAATAAATAAATAAATAAACCGATGTATTACAGAACAGATGGAGTAGCGGGAAGAGAGACATACACCACAGCTGAAACCGCTCTGTACGGCTGCTAAGAGACACAGTGGCTGACACTGAAGTGGGCTGGTGGCTGCAACTGAAAAAAACAAACAAATGCTGAACAAAACTAAATCACAATTAAAAAAAGTGTTAGGAACAGAGTTGAGAGGAAACAGAGAGACAGACAAACATCGGATAATACATAATGGTCTGTGCTACTGATGGACTATGTTTCTATGGTCTGCAAATTTAACACCTTTAGGCATATCTTTTTTTATTTTTCTTTACTAGGGGATTTAGGGAGGGATGCCCTTTATAAGTACAATAACACATTCCGAGGCGTGGATTATCTCCTGATAAGAGCACACCCAGGTGCATAAGGTGCTTGGTGCAAGCACCTTGTACCTCATAATGCACCTAGGCATGATCTTATCAGGAGATAACTCACACCTCATCGTGTGTTATTGCTTGCTTATGTAATAGATAATACACTACAGAGCATGCAGTCATGCTTTGATAGACACATGTTCTCTCTTCACTGTACAGTCAGGGGCTTTTTTAAGAGAAAACAAACTAAACTGATTTTGAGACTACTGTACACAGATTACATCTTTTTAATGAAAAAGCTTTGTGATTGTAAGCTTCTGCTAAAGTTTTTTACCGCAAGGAATACTGCTCGGTCACGCTACACTGTGACTCAAAAGTAATTACACAGGAGACAGTGTTAAAAAGGCAGGATCAACCATATGTTATTTGTTTTATTATTTTAATTGTACTAGAATCATGGGAGGATCAACCAGATAACTGTTTTTTTTAATTAACTGTATAAGCAGTTTGGAAAGCTACATATATGTACTGGCTTATGAATGTTAATATAAGGTAATGGGTGGCAGTCTGTGTGTGCCAGCTGTGGAATGTTAACCTTATCTAGTCTGCTATTGAGAAGGTGCTGAGGGATTGAAAGAAGTGCAGGTCTGCGGTTGTTGTGGAAGGTGTGTGGTCATTGCAGGATAATGCATGGTTATATCTCTATCAGGGAAGATATTTTCCCCTATAGAAGTGATTTGTTGCTATTTCCCCATATACCCTTTTCTCATGCAAGTAATTTCTACCAAAACCAACAGTAACTATCCAAGTCATGGAAGGGACTTCCCCATAGAAGTGGTTAGCTGTTATTTAAGCAATAAGGCACGACAGGGTGTGTGTTATCATGTAATAACGTCACTCCTGGGGTGGGTTGAAGCACGAGGCGAAGTCAGTGCTTCCACCACCCCAGAAGTGACGTTATTATATGATAACACACTCCCTGGAGTGCCTTATTGCTATTATACTATGGCTCATTTATTAATAAAAGAAGAAAAATGAAAAATATACATATTTTTAAGCATTTTACACTTGATTTTTGTGTGTGGAAGTATATCATTTAAAAAAAAAGTCCAGAATATTATCCATCAGTAGGTGGCACTGCAGACTGAATGATCTAAATGTCCAGTTGTACCTGTGCTGTGCCTTGCCTTGTGTGATCTTTGTTGTGCCCCCCCCCCGGGACGGAGTGTTGGCAGTTAAAGTCATAATGAAAAGCTGATTTATTTTAGCACTGTTGTTTTTTTTTACAGTTTGGATGTTTTTTTCATTTAAGTAGGAATGGTGCTTTGCGAGTGGGCGGGTGGTTGACTGCGAGCATCCATCTAGTGACATATGGAACCACGAAGCTGGAGATAAAAGTTGTCAGAGGTACGATTTATTGTTTAAAACGTTGAGCCAGGGGGAAATACATTTGTAGTTTGGTGGCAGTTTCTTTTTGGTTACGGACGAGCAGGCATGTGCGCACAGTAAACAGCTTTAGCTGCAGTGGGAGCCATAGACTGCCGAGCTCGAGAAAACCTTTTTTTTCTCAAAAATAAAAACAAAAGTGGGTTCTTTATGTAGTTGTACAGCGATGGCTTAGCATGAGGAAGATGAACTGAATGGATGACGAATGGAGTAAATGTGTCTGTGTGAGTTTGGTGAGGCACACATTATGATTAATTGGTGTGTATGGGGCAGTAAAGCTGTGAAGGGTCATGTTTGGTCATGTGGGCATTAAGCAGGCAGTGATTCTTGTTTGGCTATGCGGCTGTTTTGCTGCCCGTCCTTGATACAGTGATGTTATTGTGTAATAACATCACTGTGTCTAGGACTCAATAGCCAATCAGCATCTTTGATTTTTCCTTGCCATTGTATAATACCCCATATACCCTTTCCCTGTATAAGCAATTGCAATCAAAACTAACAGTAACCATCCAAATCTGTTACACAAAAGATGGCAAGTCCACTACACTTGAGGGGCTAACCAGATCATAAAGAAATTCTCCCTTTGGGCTTGTGGCCTTATGATCTCGTTAGTCCCCTCAATGGGTTCATTTCCTTGTATACCATACTTATCCATCATTTATATATCTATATATAGATATGTTATAGTGGCATGGTAGAGGCACTATATTTAGGGTTGAGCAGATGTTTCTATATTAAATCTCAAAGTTTCAACTTTCATATCTTTATAACTGTTGATTTGCAAGAAATTTTGCATGCACATTCTTGGGGTGGGGGGTCTCTTGACCGGGCAAGTTTTGTTCCAGTCAAATGTGTGGATTCCGAGATGCAGATAGCGAAAAAAACATTAACAAATTGCTGTTTTTTTTGTCATCACCTTGCGCCAAGATGGTTTGGTTTTGGTTAGAAATTTCCAGAGTAGAAAGGGCTTGGCACATAGCTATGCCTTTCACTAATTTGGTGAAAAATATTAATATGTTCCAAAGTTAAGAAATTTTAAAACTTCAGTGTCTGAGCATGCTCAGTAAAGTCTTTTGGATGGATGTTTGTAATGAAAAAAAATTTGGTCTGTACAAAAAAGGATCCTTTTTCATTTGGGGCCAATCCTTATTCATGAGGGAAAAATCCTTTTCATTTGCCGCCATCTTGTTTTCTGTTTTTGTGTTAAGAAAAAATAATTCAAAACCCACAAAAATGACATCCTATGGAGAGACCAAGACATGTATCTTGCTCATCGGGACTCCCTTAGGTGGATTCTGCATTTAACGGTTGGAAAACTGATCCCAAAATGTTTTTTTTTTCTTTTTAAACTTTTTGTGACTTGCTTCTGCTTTTTCCATAAGGGCTTTTTCATTCAAATGAAAAAGCATACCTCCATATGGAAAAAGATTGTGCACATAGTCTTTTTTCTAGTTTTCCATGTGACCTTTTTTGTTCAAATGAAAAAAGACCCCTTCATAGGGAAAACGATTTTGGACTTACTTTTTTTGCTCTTTTTTCATTTGTCCTTTTTCATTTGAAAGAAAAAGGATCCCTTCATATGGAAAAAGATGTTGGACATAGTTTTTTGTTTCATTTTTTCCGTATGGTTCAAACCAAAAAGGATCTGTTCGTATGGAAAAGGAGTTTGGGCTTAGATTTTTTGCTAATCTTTTTCATTTAAAGGAATCCTTTTTTGTTTCCTTCTTTTGTTTGATATGGAAAAGGATTCCTGCAAACAAAAAAAATGTTGCATGGTGTCCCTAAAATTTTCCCAATGTTATGTAATTTATTCCTGGTGTCTAGAGGCACCCCCACCCTCCAATCACCATGCCTATAATTTTGCTTATTTTCCCCTGGTGTCTAGTGACCTCCCACCCTCCAATTGTCATCCCATAATTTTTTTTATTTTTTTCTGGTGTCTAGTGGCACCCCCAACCCCACCATCTGATCACTGTCTCCAAAAAGTTTAATGTATCCCTGGTGTCTATTGATGCCATCTCACCCTCTGATCACCATCCCCATCATTATTAAATTTATTGCTGGTGTCCAGTGGTACCCCCACCCTCTGATAGTCATCCCCATAAATATTTAATATATCCCTGGAGTCTAGTGGTGCCCCCAACCTACAATCACCATATCAAAATTATTAAATTTCTCCCTGGTGGGAGGTCACATGATGCTAGCTCAGAGCTAGATGCACTTAGGGTGAGCTCTGATCAGTCCCTATATAAAACACATTTTTTCCCCCGGTGGGTTCAGATTATTTGCAGTATTTTTCATATTTCCATAGTTAATTACCTCACCAGCATCATGGAGTCCACCGAGCAGTCTGAGAAAATGACAATGATGGTCACTGAGACTCCCAACATTGAAAAAGATGTTGAGCAGCCTAATACTCCACTGGCACTGGAATCCAACCACCTACATAGGAACACTTCACCTCCAACTCCACCACTGTCGGCAGCCCCACAAGAACTTACTATGGAGCATTTTTTTTTTAGAACTAACACAAATTAAAACAGTGGTATACAATTAAATATATGACGTCCAACTATTTAAACCAGCATTTCAGGACTTAGCGATTAGGATGTCAGACACCAAAACTCATATTAGTTCACTAGAAGATAAACACTCAAAGATGGATCCTGAGATTGTACAACTTTGTCGCTCCATGGTCCGACTTAATGACAAGACTGAAGATGTTGAGGGTGAGTCACGATGAAATAACTTAGTGCTTCTCGGGCTCCCTGAAAATGAGGAAGGTGCCAACCCAGTTGAATTTGTTCAAAGGTTTTGTACCAAAATTGTTGGTCCTTCCCTGAATGACCCCAGTTACATCCTAGAGAGGGTACATTGAGCTTGGAGGCCAAAACCAGCACCAGGCAAATAACCCAGACCCTTGATTTTCCATTTGCTAATTTTTTTGGATCGGGTACACATTCTTAAGCAGGTCCACTCCTTACAGTCATTACAATGGGAAGAACACTGGCTCTGGTTAGTACAAGATTTGACTCTACAAATGCTCCAGAAAAGAGCAGAATACAATGACATAAAATCCAAATTGTGGGCAGCACATATAAGGCATAAAATGCTTTATCAAGCATGCCTTGAAGTGACCACTAACTCATTTCCTAAAAGATTTGAGTCAGCGACTCAAGCAAGTCAGGAGCTAGCTAAGATCTTTCTGAATCTCTTTGGATCCAAACCTTCTGGCTGATCAGCAAATATGATATCAGCTCCTTGCTTTGACTCTTGGAACTATTTCAATGCTTGTAGTTTACTGTTGTAATTTTATAGGTTCCATTTTTGTCTATTAACTTAGAAACTTGAAGGGGTTACTTCCAGAATATTCTCCAGGTTAGTGGGTGAGTTTTTGACCAATGCCTGCGATATCTTGGTTCTCTCCTTAAATGCAAACATTAATTTCAGTTTGGATGATAATAGTTATCCCGAATATAATAGTCTGTGGAACGGGGACTGTGAACTTATACAGTAGCTGGTTTATTTGACTTCATCTTTTGGATTTGACTCCTGTAAGCACTAGTCTACTATGGACATTACGTTTCACTTAATGGTTTACATTTTCAGACTGTTGTATATTTCTAGAATGTTCAGTTGGTTTGTGGACAATCTTCACTCAGTACTAGGATGGCTACTGTTCTGGTTGTTTTTAGAACAGTCACTTAAATTAGATTACATTGGAGTTAGTACTGTTCTTTACATTCCCAGGGTACAGAGTGATATAACCCCTTTAATTAGATTTCAAATTCATTAGGAGATACTTGGGAGGAGAGCAATGTTTTTTTGCCAATACTGAATTTTTGTCTATCCTGCTCAGTATTTTATTTCTATTCCATTTTTTTCCTCCAGGTTGCTTCTCTTAGTAATATACAGATCATGGGAAACTTATATCATTTACAGGCGATTTGCAGTTGCAATTGGGTTGCACAGATTATTTGCACCTACCACATGGTTGCAACAGTAATTTAATTTTTGGAATTAGATATAATTTTATTGATACATTGGATAAGATGGTGAATCTACAGTGTTAAACCAGGTAGAGAAGAACCCGTGCTGGGCAGGATGTGGCTGGAGGGGTTTTGTCTCATTGTGAGGTGGTGATGGAGAGGGGTAAAAGCAAGCCGATAATATGAGGTGTTTTTTCACTGTATTAATCTGATCTCCTGGTTTCCTATGTGTATAGTCTGTCTGTTTTCCTTCTGATCTAGTCTTTTCTAATATTTATTTTAGTGCAGGCTGTGGTGTGACTATGACCTTTGAATCTTACATCACTTGGATGGAAGTGTGCAGTGATGTGTTTTGGGCTTCTTAACACAATGGACCAATAGTTCTGACAATCATTTGCTTCGGGGTCTGAGATTGGAGTGGTGGCCATGGTAAGCCTGATTGCCAAATGTGAATGTAATAGACCTTGAGGCTTTTGGGAATGTCGGCTAAATGGCACAATAGGTGAAGCCTAGGTGGCTGATATTGATAACTCAATTGGGTTCCTTTCCCAGCGGATGGCTTCTGCCATATTCTCCAACAGCTTGGTCCATTGGTTTATTACTGGTGAACAACTGCTTGATTCCTAGAAGGTTTTAGTGCTGACACTGTGGTGTGTTCTCGGCTGTACCTGGTCCTGCTGGTCCTCATCAGCCTGTTTCTGTTTTTTCTTTATTTCTATACTATGTTTTCCTTAGAATAATACATCAGATGCAAATGGCTGATCTCAGGTTATGTTTTCCCCCTCCACTCGACAGATAGATCCCTGCGTGGAGTGAGGAGTGGATTCTTCTTGGCCACCTCTATCTCTTAGACCTTGACATGTTTTTTTTCACCAATTTATAACTTTATTGATATAAATTACTATTTTTCACTCTTTCATATAGGGTACTTTACAATTTCCTAGCATGTTAGTTTAATATCACTTTTCACTTTTGCAAAGTTAAACTGATAGTTCCCTCTTTGCCTTTTTAAGAGATTTAATGACTCTAACTTTTTTTTTAATTATGCTTGGAGATCTCTTGTACTTTACCTTCATTATGTTATCAATATTTGCAGGCCCACTATTTTGTTTGGGATCAAGACACTGTGAAGTACTTACATTTTTGACACTCCCTTGTGTAATTTATTTTGTCATCCTTTCTTTAAAACTTGAAGTGTTTGTATGTTTTTTCATAGATTTTAACCTTTAGGGATGTCACAGGTTTAGTTTTAATATTGTCAGACTTCAGGGGCCACCAACCAGTTAACATTCATGGACAGGAGTACAGAGGATGGATTTTTGCCCTTTCTTTACAGGGCACATGGAACAACTTACTTTAAAGGCTTTTGACTGTTTGTAAGTATATTTTGTGGATTGGGGTATGAGGAACGTTTGGGGATATCTTAAGTTAGGGGGTTGGGGGGAGGGTCCACTGCAATCAACTTAGGAACATATTTGTGACCCTTGTTTGGGACTATAGTTATCTTGTCTTATATAATTATTTATAATGGCAACCCCATGGAATGTGGTTACATGGAATGTAAAAAGGAGGGCAGTCCAGGACTAAATGACAAGCTTTACTCAAACACTTGAAAACTCTTAATACCCATATAGCCTCATTATGGAAGACCCATCTTCCTGACAATCAATTTAATCCATTAGTTGATTATGGGTAGGTCAGGCCTATGGGATGGGTAACAGTAACCATCAAATTGATGTCAGAATTTTCATACACAAATCTCTGTCTTTTTCCCCTATTTGAAATACAAGACAAAGATAGCAGGTATGTTTTTTTATATGGTCACCTAGGTCCCATTGAACTTATTCTAGGTTCTGTGTATGGTCCTAATAGCGATACTACCTCTTTTTTCACTAGACTGGCTATTGTTCTGCTCCATATACACACCTTCCATGAGTACTAGGTGGGGACTGGAAATGAGTTATCTATAATGATTTGGATGGGACATATATAATGAACTCTGGCTTATCACTGGCTCAGTGTACTCTTCAAAGCTGTTTAAATGATTCTGGTATAGTGGATCCTTAGCAAACTTTAAATGCTATGGCTAGAGAATATACCTTTTACTCCCATCACCATAATTATTTTTCTAGATTGGATTATTTTTAATTATTAATTCCCTATTGGCTACAGTGTATGGTTGTCAAATAGAAGTTATGGTCCTCCCGGACCATACTCCAGTAAAATTAACTATCGATGTTACATATCAGTCTGACAGGGACCATGCTTGGTCTCTTAATGCCTCCCTTGTCACTGATCCCCTAACTATTATAGAAATATAGGTGTACTGTGTGCATGTAGAATGCACACCACATGCTTAATTGTGCAATGTTTGCATGCAGTTTGCATACACAAAGTGATCCCAAGTGAACCAGTTCTAAAAAACAAATCAGATTTGCATACTGCAAGCTTGACTTGTGCACAGCAGATAAGCTGGTGTGAACATCTAAAAATTAAATAAGTTCCATGTGTTGCATGCTTGACATGAGTGCAGCAGTTAAGCTAGTGTGAACATCATTTAAACATCACATCAGGCTCACATGCTAAACGCTTGCCATGTGTGCAGCAGCTAAGTTGGTGCAAATCTCATCTAAAAACACATCAGTTTCTATTTCATATACTACTGCTAGCAATTAGAGTCATTAAAATACATTTTCTATTTGGATTCCCGTAAAAATTAGGTAAACTCATTAATTCTGATCCTTTTGCAAGTTGTTTAATGGCTTTTGACTTTTGTCATTAAATCATTAATTTGTAAAGTATTGTTTGCTTACTGCAATAAATGCCTAGAATATAGCCAGTCAACATCCCCATTCCAGATATACTAAAAGGGACCTCTGTGTTGTGAAGCCTATCCTTTTTGTTTTGGACCATGCAAATCCCTTATGCATATTTAGTGCTACAAATGGGTTTCTCCAAAAATGTTTCATCTCACTTACTTTCCCTTTGTCATTCTGTATTGCATATATACACTTTGGCCATGCTCAGCACTCTTTGTGCTGAGAAGGGTCTTGGAGCATGCACCATACGTCACATTTTGTCACTAAAATGAGGGAGATGGACACTCAAAATGAGGGACAATAAGGGACACTGACACACATGATGATCAGGACACATCATGAAACATGGAGATACAGTACCTCAGAACACAGTGGAAACCATTGCGTTATCACCTGAGAATACATTTCTACCATTAAGCAGTGGTGCCATTTAGGTAGGGCAGCAGCAGTCCCCCCCCCCCATATTTCTGCCTAGGTTGTTCTTATGGTGTGGCAATAATGGCATTAAATTTGGATTTAATCTTTTGCACAATAAGTGTTCACCTGGCTCATGCTGCAGGTACACTCCAGACTCAACTACATCTGTATTATGTTGTCCACTCTCTCCACCTATTAGTGGTGACACAATCACATGAGATGTGGATGAGTTCCAGCCAAGAAAGAGTGTATGAGTCTTGCAAGTATGGTACTGTCTTTCCTCCACAGACTAGACAGACTGCACACTACAGCTTGGAGGAGTCAGTGAGCACTGAACTCTCAAAAGCAATGTTGTGGCAGCATATTTTTGTTGGTCTTCTCTTAGTGAGTCTCCATCTCCCCTGGTGGCTGAAGGGGCAGAGGGTGAGCTAGAAGTTAACTCAAGACTAGGCTACCTACTTACTCTACTAGGCTCACTATGCAAAAAAAAAAAAGCAACACAGACCCCCACAGCAGCAAGCTAGGCTTAGCAGCAGTGGTGACAGCAGTGTGGGTGGCCTTCCTAGGCCTTGATCAGTGCAGTGCAGCAGCCACAGCAGCAACCAAGCAAGAAGCAAGCAACCCATGTTGGGTGGGTTCGGTTGATGAGATGACTTGGTTATTGAACACATAGGGGACCTGTGATGGTTGGTTCTAGCATCCAGCTTCTCTCAGAAGGAAAGAGGGGGAGCAGACTGAAAACTGGTCTGGTGGCACACTGTTCCAGACTGCAGGTTCTGGCCACATGTACTTACAGAAGGAGGAGTCGGCACTGGGTATCTTCCCAAAAGGATCCACAATGATGAAAAAGGATGAAAGTTGCCAGCAGATATAAAGCAAAACATACTATATATGAGTTCCAAGGAAAATGATAAAAAAAAATAAAGCAACAAATTACACAGGATGCCACCATGGTTGATTGCTGACCCCTCCCCAATGGAGTCTCACTCTGAGACTGACAGTACACTGTCAAATGCTTTCACACTAAGGAGCGCTTTCTCAAGATTGCAGTCTTGAGAAAGCACTTCTTTGCATGAAAATGCTTGACTGCTGACTGTCAGTCTCAGAGTGAGACTTCACTGGGGAGGGGTCAGCAATCTGCTGTGGTGGCATCCCATATGATTTTTTTAAGTGTTTTCCTTGGAACTAATAAATGGTACATTTTGCTTCTTATCTGCTGGCAATGTTCATCTTTTTTCATCATTGTGGATCCTTTTGGGAAGTTACTGAGTGCCGACTCCTCCTGTAAGTACTTTTGACTCGATTTTGTTGGCACCGGCCTTACATTGTGAGCCGCCTCTTGCTGCATATATTTGGTTCTGGCCACATGGCTGGGTAAGTAAAAGTAAATAATGTGTTTTACAGGGGAATTGGGAAAGGAGGAAGGACTGAAATAGTGATGTGTTTTTCATGTTTCTTCACCTTTGAGTGGCTTCTTGACCCATAGGGGATAGGTATTGAATGGAATGGAGTCGGGGAGAAAAATCAGGACAAAGTAATTTTTTTTTTTGCGGGGGTGGAGAACTTCAGCTAGGAAACAACTTGGTTAGTAATTGGGTGGGTTTAAGCCCAAATCTGATGCACTGCTCCGGGGTATATACAGATGAATGTTACAGATTTGAATTTTTCTAGATTTGCATATCACTTTTCAGTCAAAACAAATAAATTGCCACCTTTTAGAGATGTTACAGACATTCTAGAGTTGTCCCTTGCATACACAGACAGTTGAGTAGTAAGGTATGCACTGACTATTGGAGCCCCACTATTGTCAGGCTTATGCCCCCTCTTCCCCAAGTGAAGCTGGCCTCCACATCCCCATACTCAGGTACATTATAACAAAGGGCAAAGCAGATTGCAGGGGTGTACACCATTGAAATGAATGGGGCATTTTTATTATTATTTTCTACATTATTGATGGAAAGTTGGAGATTACTGAAGGTCACGACTGGACTAATAAGGGTCTTGTTAGTAGAACAGTGGCCTTCATTATTCTCCAGCTTACCATCATAACATATAAAATAGTAATAAGAAATAACTCAATTAGTTTCAAGGAGGTACACCCCAGCACTCTGACCCATGGACATTATCTTTTAAAGACTCCTGTCTCTAGCTCCCTAGTACTCATGTAAGAGACTTTTTACTTATATCTATACTTGGTTGTCTGTAGCAGCATGGCTGTACCCGCTATAGTGTGTGTGCATGGGGGGAGGGCATGTGGGTGTGTGTCAAGTTATTGCTACTTTTGTGTTTGCACCTTAAGGTCTGTTTGTGTGGAATCATTCAAAATTATTGAGGGAAAATTGTAGGAGTACAGGCTAGACAGAAGTAATTAAGTGGTTTTGTGGGTAAGTTTGTGTATTGTTGGTGGGAAAAAACACGTGTTTCCATTGGTATGTGTGCTACAGTTCAACTATGAAACTGAGATGAGTATGAGAAGAAAACTAAAAAGCATAACAGTGGCTACAAGCATGCCGCATGTGCCCAGATGTAGTCAGATACAGTATGCATTGAAGTACAAGTGAGCCATATGTATGCAGACAGTATGGCTTAGTGGTTAAGGGCAATGAACTACAAGCCAGGAGACCTGGAGGCATGAACTCCTGGGTTGAATCTCATCAATCCCCACTTGTGTATGGTGTGATCCTGAGCAAGTCACTTAACTTTTACATGTGCAGTTGTCAGTGACCACTTGCTTTTTGCATGCAATGCTACATGCATGCAGTATTTTCCAGTTTAAAATAAAAATCATGGTATCCACACTTGCTTGCTGCACGCATGCCATATGCACACAATCAGTTCCAATTTAACATTTAAATCATACTTGCATCATGCATGTCAATGGGATAGTCTTATGTGTGCAGCATGAAAACATTTCTTATAATTATTTCTGTAAGGTAATTATCCAAAGATGAAGGACTATATTAAATCCTCCATTGCAATTAATTGGCCTTCTATTGTTGCTAAAGACAAAGTCTGAGGGGCATTGAAATGTTTATAGTGGGGAGAATTGAAATTCCTAGCCACTAAATGTAAAAACAAAATACTTCTTAAGCATATTGCTGCTCTTCTTTCTGCTATTAGAAATATTGAAAAATATTTAGCCCCCACTACCCTGCAGCATACTTGCATCCAACTCTCCCAACTCAGAGATCAATATTTCACAATACTTCTAGATCAAGCCCAATGGTCACTGAAAGCATTGAAAGCCACATATGTTGGTCAGGGTGAAAAGGGCAATAGGTTGTTGGCTCTTAGGCTGAGTCAAAGGGCAGCCACTCGCTACATTAAATCCTTATATTACCCCACCTATTTGTCTCATACTGCCAAGGCTAGGGATATATGACCCATATTTTTAAAGATTATTACATTCAGTTATTTTCAAAAGATTCTGAGATGGATTGATGAATCTGATGACATATCTCTTTTCTTGGAAGATATTTCCTTGGCCCATTTATCAGAGGTTGCAACCTCCTTTTTGGAAGGTTCTATCTCTAATCACTGTCCCCATAATTATTACATGTATCCCTGGTCTCTAGTGGTGCCCCCCACCCTCTGATTTCCATCCTCAAAATAAGTAAATGTTTCCATGGTCTAGTGCCCCCCCAATCAAACTCCTCTCTGAAATCATCTCTGAAATAAAGAAAACTATCTCTATATGTCTTTTTTTAACCTGTAAAAAAGAAAGTCCCTCATTGATTGCACCCCCACCCCAACCTCCCACTGACCACCAACCTCCCTACACCCCCAACCCCTGGACACCCTCACTCACCTGAACAGGTCCCAGGGTTAAGATCCACTCTCTAATGAAACATACATCTAGCTGCTGGAACCACTGACTGTTATCTGAGAATGTAAGATAAGTGTAGTTCAGTGTATATGAAAGGGGTTTTCATCTTTGATGCATAACTTTGCCATCTTTGGATATTTTTACACCATATTTTAAACATGACCTTTTTGGGGCCCTTCTTCATGAACAACAGTGGTTGAATTATGAAAATCTGATCAGAAAGACAATTTCATGGTCACTTGGTGAAATCATCTTTTGGGTGGGATTTGAACATTTACACCACATTTGTTCATGAGGTGGGATCATAAGAAGGGTATTTTAAAAATTTGGGGTCAAAATATCTAAAAATGGCAAAATTATGAGCATCCATTATAATTTTGCTATGTTCACTTGTAAGTTTAGTAATTTTAAATATTTTGACCCCAGATTTTCAACATAGTCATTTTTTACACCACTTCATGAATGTGACTGCTGTCTTTTTTATAATCCTGGCAAAACTGTTTTTTCACACCTGTGTTGTGGAATGAACTTGTGGTGGTGCAGAATCATGTTTTGGTGAGGATTTTAAAATGTTTCACTACTGGGTTCATGTAGTGGGGTAATAAGAAGGCAATATTGACAGTTTGGTTGCTGTTCTCCTACAAATGGAACTGCAGGGCTTGGATGGCCCTTTACTACCTCAACAATATATATATCTATATAGATATATATAGATATATATATGCATCTATGGAGGAATGGAAGAATGGAAGTGCAGGTGAGTTTGGCATGAGTGAATGACTGTATACAGTTTGCATTCATTTGCAGCTCAGTTGGCAGCCAGCCGTGAAGTTGAGAGGAGGGGTGTATGGGTGGGTGGCTGGCTGCAGATCAGGTTGGGGGGAGTGGGGTGGTGGGTCAGTAGTGTCAGGGTGGGGGGTACACTAGACCACCAGAGCTACGATCTCTTCATATTTCATGGGACAAGGATTGGGATGGGGAGGGACCACTCAATTCCCAGGGAACTTTGGACAACAAAATACCAGGAGGCGATGTGTGATCAGGGAGGGGCAAGGGACCGCTAGTCTACCAGGCAGTATATATTTGAATAAGGGGAGGGTGATCAGTGATCTGGGAGGGAGGAGGGACCACTAGACTATCAGGCAAAACACTATAAATTGGGATTAAGGAAGGGTGATCAGTGATCGTGGAGGGGGGTGGGACTGGTAGACTACCAGGGAATATGGGAATGACAGGGTGATGTGTAATAGGGGAGGAGGGAGGGACCACTAGATTACCAGTCAATACAGTATGTGTTAGTATAATGGGTTGGTGATCAGTGATTGGGGAGGGGGGGGAGAGACCACTAGACTGCCAGAGATTAACTTTTAAAAGGACGGCACAGCAACAAACAACCAGGTTGTACAAAAATCATGTTTCACAAATTTTGAAAAATAATTCTTTGCCTCATGTCCTTTTTCACAGTTTGTGGGCAAAAAAATATTTTTCAGCAATTTGCAAAAAAGGATCCTCTTCACGATTTATGTTGAAGGATTTCTGGACATTAAAAAAAAAAAGTCTCTACAACAAACGGAAAAAACGGACCCCAGAATCTGATTCTTCAGGCCCTGATTAGGTAAACACAACTGTTGGTGTTTACCAAAGCTCTGTATGTTTTGGCAATTTAACTTTGTTTCCCTCACTAACTGAAAACAAGATGGCAGAAGCACAAAAAAGGATTTCCCATTTGCAGCATAGGATTACACATTTGCAACAAAGGATTATTTTCCAAGCGAGACATCTAACTGTACCCATTAAAAATAATGGGAAACTTTAAAATGTAATAACTTTGGAAAGGATTAATATATTTTCAACAAACCTTCAAAAGGTACATCTGTGACCCAAGACCTATATACCCTAAAAAACTCAGAAACAAAATTCCACACCATGTTTGCTCAGTGGCGAGACAAAGAATTTCACCAAAACTGGTAATGTTCACATTTTTTGACAATCTGTATCTCCACACCCACCCATCTGACCAAAACAAGACTTATCACATGAAAAGATCTTTGGTCCCTTATGGTGCATGCAAAATGTCATGTGAATTGGTCAAATGGTTGCAAAGTTATTAAAGTTCAAAATTTTCACTTTAAAATAGAAGTGAAGACTGAACCCTAATATAGGGGCTCTACCACACCCCTACAATATCGTATGTATAGATACATATATATATCACACCTGTGAAGATAAAAAATGACAAATATCACTGATATTTTTGTCACTATGGGGACCTAGATTTAGAATATCAGTGTTATTCTTACTCTTGGTCCATTTACTCTGACATGCAGTGAGTAGTGGCAATTAAGATGCAGAATGAGATTACTGAGCTTTCGTGTGTACCCCCCCGCATATGCTGGGGTTGAACTGGGCTTGCATCACTGTTGATAGTGGCCACTGAACAAACAGGATTTGTTTTTTTACAACTTATTGACCCAGGATAACCAAACTGAAACATGATATATTGTTTCAACTGGGATCCTGCTTATATCTATTTCAACAGCTATTGACTAGAGCACTGAGAGGTTTAATGACTTACTCAAGGTCACAAATGGAGTATTTGACTCTGCTGGAATATCTCATGGTTCCCAAGCTGGTGCACTAACCACTAGACCACACTGCCTCTCATTCTTGTTAAGCCCAGTAAAAGTTTTAAAAAGCCCCTATACCTCCTCATGTAGACAGGGATGGTCCCTTGGCCACCTCTCCCTAACCCCAGTCATCTCCAACTCACTTAATCATCTTTCCATTTAAAAACAAATGCTGGTTGGCACCTACCACTGTCCTAGGAACTAACAACACCTTTAGAATTCCTCCCTGCTCACAGACCATCCCTGCTCAGTTCCCAGATTCTAAATGTTGACCCTAATCCTCAATTTTGGGGGAGGCATTCCTAATAATCCTGGCTAGCCCCATTCTTGCCTCTCACACAACATGCCTCCCCACTGTAGTAATAGTTAAGTCAGACACATAAATGACCAAGCGTGTGATTGGCCACATGACTGAGAAGGGAGAGGATGGAGCAGTGTATGCCATTGATAATGTGTGCCACAGCAAAACATGGACAGTTTAGATATGGTGCCACTAGTCATCAGGAACTGACTGGACAGGAACTACGAGTGTGAGGTGGTGCTAAGCTCCATGGACAAAACAAGTGCTAAGAAAGGGTTGGGGAGAGGGAGGGGTGACATTGGAAATGAAGGAAAGATGCTTTTCCTGATGTGTAGCAGTAATCCCCTCTCCTCTCCCAAGTCCTATGTCACTTTCCCTGGTGTCTAGCAGTAACCTCCTTCCTCTCCCACCCTGTGCTGTTTTCTAGAGGTAACCCCACCCTTGGTCTGATGATACTTTTACTTTCCTGGAGTAGACAGAAGTGTCATGTGCTTTTTTTTTATTTTATATTATACTTTATTGAGTTTTCACAAAGAGACAACACATTACAATACATGTTATTACATCATTAGCATTTTGCATTTTGCATTGAAAGTTGTCCAACCCTACAGCCCATCCCTTTACCCTTTAAAGAACCCTCATCTCCCTGTAAATTGCCACGTTTCTATCTCTAGAATATCATGTTCTAATAACCCCCCCCCGATTATCTCCCTTATCTCCCTCCCTTTGTTCAGGGGCTACATATCAAATAGCTATTTAAACCTTTTTAAGGACATTATACCATACATCAAATCACCTTGGACTTAATATCCTTCTCTACATAATGGAGAGTTGAAATGTTAACGACCAATGGGTTTTTTTAACCTTTCAGTCATAAATACTGTAAACTGATCCCACCTCTTTTTGAATTTGTTTATACAATGAAATTGTGACACTACCAGCTGTTCAGCATAAAAAGCCATATGAACTTCTTGTACCCATTCTCTAAAGGGTGGAGCTATGTTCTTAGACCAATATCTCATAATAACATAGAAACATAGAGGTTGATGGCAGATAAGGACCACAAGGCCCATCCAGTCTGCCCATTTATTTTTCTACCTTATAAATGTGCCATCGGCCTTTGCTCTGTCAGTGGTCTATCTATTCATACTCATCTGTATTGCTCCCTTATGCCTATCCCATGCCTGTTTGAAGCCCTGCACTGTATTCATAGCCACCACTTCCTGAGGTAGGCCATTCCATGCATCAACCACTCTTTCTGTGAAAAAGAATTTCCTCATATTCCCCCTTTATCGGCCTCCCTCTAATCTCATGCAGTGTCCTCTTGTCCTAATAAGAAGTAGCGTAACTGTCGAGATGAGAGCAAAGTAATATTTGTGAGTTTGAGTTGGTATGGTTGAAAGGTTACTCAATACACATGTTTCTATATTAGGATTACATTTTCCCTGGAACAATGGATCTGAGAATTTTTTCATATTCTGCCAAAGATTTTGTATTATGGGGCAAGACCATACCATATGTTTTAAAGTACGCAGTTCTTTATGACATCTTGGGCACAATCCATTATGATCTGTACCCATTAATTTAAGTTTTGTTGGAGTATAGTACAGGTTATATAATGTATTAAATCTAATAAGTCTCAATCTGTCCTGCTTTAGGAACTTATAGTTATTCCTCCAAATGTGTTCCCATAACGCAGATTCATATGGGATATCCACTGCATGTTTCCAGTAGAATGCTGTTGAGGGGAATTTCAGCCAGAATTTATCCAAAAGATATTTATATATTTTAGATACAGGTTTAGGTTGAGTAGCTAATTGTGCTAATGGCACTAGAAATTCTTCTGTTTGGGAAGACCAAGGTGGGGGTCCTAGACTAGACTGGATACAATTTTTAATTTGCAGATATTTGAAAATGGACATAGTCCTTACACAAAGATTTTCTTGAATTACTTTAGGAGGGTCTATTTTACTGTTTGAAATTAGTCTTGACAAAGTTATCTCTTTTAAGTCCACCCAAAAGGAGGGGAAATAGGCTTGTTACCTAATTGTAAGTTCCAATTATAGCATAATGGCTGTCCTAAATCTCGTCTGCGGTCCAGTCTATACAAAGAGCACAGCTGAGTATACGCATTCACTGCCCATGGGCCATCATGCCAGGATTTAGGGAGTTTTTTATATTGTGTGTAAAGTAATGCTTTTGTCACCTACTGATGCTCAAGGGCCAAAGTTTTTTCTATTTTGAGCCATGCAAGATGAGGCATTGAGGCCTCATGTGATAACTGCCAATGAAGATACTTACAACTTTGGAATGCCAGATAGTAGAGAAATAAATGCAGAATGCCCAGACCTCCTTTTTCCTTTGTAGCTGTTAGTTTGCTTATTGCCCATCTGGGCCTTTTATTTTTCCACAAGAAAGATGTCCATAAAGATTCTACATATTTGAACCATGAATTAGGAAGGGGAATGTTGAGCATAGAAAGGGGGTACATTAGTCTGGGAAAGATCACTATCTTAATTATATTTACCCTTCCCCACAAGGATAAAGGTAAACCTTGCCATCTCCTTAGATCTCGTTGCATCAGAGTAATCACTGGGTCAATATTTAAAGCTTTCAATGTACTGGTATCTGAGGCAATTTCAATTCCAAGAAATGTAATTGATTTAGAAGTCCGCCTCAGACCTGCCTCCTTCACATCTCTCCTCGTGCAAGAAGATGATAGAGGCAGAATCATAGTTTTGCTATAGTTCAGTTTATATCCTGAGATTACACTGAAGTGCTCTATTACTTTCATTATCTCTTTCAAAGAAGTCTGCCAAGAAGAGATGTGTAGGAGGATGTCATCCGCAAAAATGGATAATTTGTAATCAGTCTCCCCTATTGTTATCCCTTTTATAGCTTTTGTGTTATTAATTTTTCTAGCTAGAGGCTCTATATATAAATTAAAGAGCATAGGAGACAAGGGGCATCTTTGTCTTGTTCCTCTTGTTAGTCCAAAACTGTTAAAGATGGACCCGTTACAGGAAATCCTCACTGAAGGGAATGTATATAAAATTTTTACTCATTGTATATATTCTGGGGGCAACCCATATCTTGGTAATACGTCAAATAAGTATTCCCAGCTGACCCTGTCAAATGCTTTTTCTGCGTCAAGGGACATCAAGACTTTATCAGTGTTGATATCCCTGGAGGCAGAAAGCAAATGGAATATTTTTCTGAAATGATCACTTGAATGTCTTCCTGCAACAAACCCTACCTGTTCTGGTCCAATAAGGTCAGTCCATACTTTCTTGAGACGCTGAGCTAATATACTAGCTAATAACTTAATATCTACATTTAATAATCATATTGGTCTATAATTTTCTGGCCTAGTTAAATCCTTTCCTGGTTTAGGTAACATCAAGATCTTAGCTTCAAATAATGATAGCTCTCTGATAGGGCAGGAATATAGATAGTTATACAGAGCTTCCAAATAAGGGGCAAGTTCTTCTTTAAAGGTTTTATAAAATAATGAAGAATAACCATCGATTCCCGGGGCTTTGTCTAATGGTAGTCCATCTATTGCCTCTCTAATTTCCTGTAAAGTGACCTCTCCTTTTAAATCTAGTTGCTGTGCTGGTGTAAGGTTTGGAAGATCTGAGTCGTATAGAAAGCTTTCTAGAAACTGTTGATATTTAGAGTCAGTAGATGGGGCTGTATATAAATCTTTATAGTAGCTTCTAAAAATATTGACTATGCCTTCCGGGTCTGAAGTTATTTTCCCAGTGTTATTATCTTGCAAATTAGATACCCATGTAGCCTCTTTTGGTTTTTTTATTCTTTGAGCGAGCAATTTACCAGATTTTTCCCTTCAAGGCCCCCCCCCAACAAACAAGGGATGTTAGGAGTTGAAGCAATAATGGTGGCTAATGGGGGGAAAAAAGCTGGTGAGTCTACATTAGGGCCATATATTGAGCCCAACAATAGCTCCACTCCGGCTAGTTTTCCCTGGATGAAAATATATCTTCTCTCAGGGTCAAGCCAGAATTTAGTTTCCTGAAATGGTACATTTTTTTTTAATAAGGATAGCTACTCCCCCTCATCTAGTACTTTTATCCGCACCAAATACTTGACCAACCCAGAGTTTCCGTAAGTTTGCCAACTGTGGGGTAGTAATATGAGTCTCTTGCAACATGACTATATGCGGATGGTATCTATTTAAATGTCTCAGGATTGTGTACTTTCTGGAATTGTCCTTGCCTCCTTTAATGTTCCATGACATTATGTTCCAACTCCCCATAAGGTTTCTGATACTTTAGTCTTCCTTAACCATGTCCTCTCCATCCAAGTTTGCCCTTTTTGTTTGGTTTTACTTAAATAGGTCTGTCTCACCCTCCCCCATCTCTACTCTCTATACCCTTAGCGCACCTCCTCCCTCCCCTACCTTTCCCTCTCCCCTCTTTCCAGTCCAATTGCCTACCCCCCTTCATTTTGGCCTCTATACCCTCATGGTGCAGCTCCACAATATCATGCCAACTTTCTAAATATAAACAGTTATAAAAAAAAAAAGAAAGGAAAAGAATAAAAAAAAATACCACCTCTCAGAATATTACTTTTTCTAATTTCTTCACCCCCTTATATTTAAACTGAGGGGTACAATAATTCCGCTGAAATAACTTTGAATCTCCGCACCATTGCCCCTGATTTTTTAGCACACAAGAAATCCTCTTCTCTATATAATATAACTATTGTCAAATAAGCACATCATTCCATTCTCCTGAAATAAGAAGTTGTTTTAAGGAGGACTAAGATAGTTTAAATGAAAATTTCCACAGAATTGCAATTAGTCTTCTTATAAACTATTGAATAAAGGAAATTCGAGCTAGAATCTTAAATAACAAAAGTCATCTGAATGTTTTAGGCAGAGTCTATGAAATCTGTCTCGTCTTATACTTTCGGGAATATGACGCTAGATGACGCTCTCGGTCCTTCTCTTAAAATGGAGTTTGGCCATCGATTTACCATCCCATCTCTTTGAGTACAGAGCAAGAGGAAAAAATAAATATGCATTTCTGCCCTTAAATAAAGTCATACCCTGAAAAACCGACTCATTTCCTAAATAGTTGAGATCAAGCTCGAGTCCTGGCCCTACCTTGAAAAATAAACAGGACGAGTTACCCTGAAACCACCAAACTTTTTATAGGTGCCTACATTTTCATTTCCAACTGCCTCATCGATGGAAAATCAGCTTTCTTTACCGAACAGCTCAGGGAGTTTCAGCTTAAGATCAGCAAGTGCTTGTGTTGCAGAATCGTACCTTTGGGTACCATTGGGGAGGACCACTTCCAGTCGAGCAGGGAATAACATCCTATGCTTCACCTTCACTGCCCACAGCTTAGATTGAATAGTGCGATATGCAGCTCTGTCTTGATGCACCTTATATGCTAGATCAGGCACCAAACGTAGGTTTGCACCTTCCCATGTTATCTTATTAGTGTTTTGGGCCGCTTTTAATATGTGGTCTCTATCTAAATAATTCAGGACTTTAAATATGATAGGACGGGGTGGCTGATCGACAGCAGGTTTAGGTCTAATTGCTCTATGTGCCTGTTCCACCATGTATGTCGGGCCATTAGGTGATGGGCCTGCAATGCGAGAGCATAATTTTTGAATGAAGCTTATTGTATTCAGTCCTTCATCGCCTTCTGGGAGCTCTAGTAGTACTAGGTTATTGCGTCTGGATCTTCCTTCGAGATAGTCTACTTTTTCTTCCATTTTTTTCACTACTTTCTTTAGGGACAGATTTTCTTTTTCCATCTTTTCTATTCTGTTCTCAGTAGAAGAAATGCGCGATTCTGCATCAGACACCCTGATAGCGATACCGGATAGAGATGACTTCCAATCTCTAAATTCTGCAATTAGGTTGAATAGTGCACTTTTAATCATGGAGACGTCTTCATGTAGCTGAACTGTTGTGAGTGAATCTGTGTTATCTACTGGTGATGAACTTCTTCGCTGCCTTTTGGCCTCCAGACCACCCGTTTCCTTTTTATTTTCTTCTTCGGTGACGCTGCGAATCGATTCTTTTGGTGATTCCATGGCAGCTGGTCTCTGTGGTCTCTAAATCAGGTATTCCTTGTGTAAGATGACTTGAAGGAGGCTGAGTTTAGGAGAAAATTGTGGCTTTTAAGGCGTAAAATTGTGGAGCTGCAAGAGTACAATGCTCACTCCCTCAAAGGCATCACATGACTTCGTGCCATGTGTTTTAACATGCAGCACCACCTATACCACAAGCAGTCTCATTCCCTCTGCCAGCACAAAACTGGATGACAATGATTCTTTGGCTAGGCTCCACTGCAGACTACTGATCATACTATTTAAGCTGATGCTTCTGATGTTCTTACTGTCTGCATTGTACTCTAGCCCCCCCTCCCCCCGCTGCCCCCTCCCTAATACTGAGGGAGCAACAGTGTCAGGTGTCAGCTACAGACAGCAGCAGAATGATAAGGTAAGTGTGTGTAGTGCTCTGTCTGTGTATGTAGTGCTCATCTGTGTCCATCTGTATACATAGTACTGTGTGTGTGTGTGTGTATGTGTGTGCGTGTGTGTGTAGAGCTTTTGTGTGTTCATCTGTGTATGTAGTTCTGTGTGTACATATTGTGTCTATGTATAAAGTACTGAGTGTACACAATTGTTCTGTATGCATTTCTGCATGTGGTGCTTGTATGTGTGTATCTATGTAACACTGTATGTGCATTTGTGTATGCAGTGTGTGTCTATATCTATTATGCTGTGTGTGAGTGTGTGTGTGTGTGTGTGTGTGTGTGTGTGTGTGTTTTCACGTATCAACTGCGTCTCATTCGCTGTGATATTTTTATTTTTTATTTTGGGGGTGGTAAACAATCAACTAATGCAACCTAGTTGTTCTGTGAACCAGGAGAGTCAGGTTCTAATCCTGAAAACAAAACTCATTATAAAATGGGGATTAAGAATATTATAAAATCTAAAAACTTCACTGGTCAAAACACATCATTGATTAATTTTCTACATGCAGCATGACAGTTCATTACTGAACTTCCCTAATCTACCTGGAAACAGCCTAACTAAACAAAACAAAACCTTTTTCCATTAAAACAAAAACTTTTCCCAGTTTTCAAAGGCAACAACCCAGAACAGGGCATAGGTTTCCTCAGAAGAATTGCATTTCCCATGTTTATTCTAAGGCACTCAGCCTTTGTTACCATACTCACATATTCTACTTTGCAACACTTTAACTATACGAAAATAAAACCTTTTTCAATTAAAAAAACGTTCTCCATATTATATGAGCAACAACCCAATCCAAGGTATGGGTTTCATGAGAATTAATGCAATTCCGTTGGCCTCATGCCTTCCAGTTCACCTGGGCCATGCATTAATTCTCTTGGAAACCCATGATCTATTGAGGGTTTTTGCTTACCTGTGTGACCTTAAGGGAGGGGAACAGTAAAAGCATGTTAAATATCTGTGAACTAATGTGTATGCCTTGCTTTTACTTCTGAACTATTTACTTTTTTCCTCCCTGTTATTATTTTGAAACAATCCCATTTTCTGTTTTTATTGTATCACCACTGGCAAAGCAAGCCTGTTGGCTGTTGTCAACTATTGTTGTATATTATGTCAGCTTTTGTTTAATATTTAACATCTTATGTGTCACTTACTGAGTAAATTCACATCTTTTGGTTATTTTTAATATTATTTAACTTCCTGTTAGCTTTTTATGTGTCACTGACTGAGTTTGGTTGTTTTTAATATATGAGGTTTCCCTATTAAAGGGCATCCCAGATTGTCATTGGTCTCTCTGGAAGCAGTGAGAGGAGACCGGAGAGGAGATGGGGGAGGGTCCATGCTTTCAAGCAGGAAGGGGAAGGGGGAAGGGAAGGAGATATCACAGAGGGAGAGGGGCAATGAGGTCACAAAAGGGGAAGGGGATAGGCAGGCAGAGGAGAGGATTGATTGCCCACCCAACTGGAGGATGGGGTCAGTAGGTGTGGTGCTACTGAGGGGTAGATAAGGAGCTGCGGGGGGAGAGAGAGAAAATCCCTCTCTCTACTGCAGCTGCTAAATTACTAGCAATTGCAAAGACATTCTGAAGTTGGGGTAGTAGTCTCTGCTGATATCAGGTAAGGTGTGGGAACATGGGCCCAGCCACAGGGCCTGCGAAAGGCCTGCTGCAGCTGGGGCAGGCTGAGCCTGGGTAGCATGAGAGAAATTCCAGAAAAAATAATAATAAAAGAAAGAATATTTGTTTAGTTATTAGAAGGTTAACAGTACATCTAATTAACTGTAGTTTTGCCACAGCATTTGGTAATAGCAGCTGGTAATTTGATGATAATTTGCAGTGGGGCGCAGCATAAGTGATTATGCAGAGTCATTGCAAAGTAAATCTGGTAAGCAAATTTTAAGGAAGGTTTTGCAAGAGGTCTGTGTTGCAGCCAGCAGTGGGCCATTTTATGGGTGAGGAGGCCCTCGGCTCAAGCTTTGAGCTCTGAGGTGCGCTGGGGTGGGGGGTTTAGGAAAGAGGAGGCAGAGGTTTTGCAGAGATCAGGCAAGAGTGGGCATTTTACTGACAGTGGGAAGCAAGCCATTTTCTGTGGGGGGTTCTGGTGCAATGGTGTTGTGAGGGCAAGATAGTGTGGCTCCTGGTGGGCCGCTGTTCCGCAACCACAGGCAAGGATTGGAGGAGCGGGGCTCCTGTTGTCTACAGCAGTGGGCATATGCCCGCAGGGGAGGGACATCAGTCTTTTGCGGCATTTGCAGTGGAAGTGCCAGGGGAGCCAGTGGATGGCTCGGAGCCGAGCAGACCATGAGTGTGGCAGCTGTAGGGTGACTGCCATGTGGCATCTATTGTTCATTAGGTCAGCAGCTCAGTCCCCCTTGAGTCCACAGAAGGAGGGGCAGATTTGGAGATTTTTTCCACAGAAGGATTGGGAATAGGGGAAGGACGGAATCTGAGGGAAGGAGTATCGGCCGAGAGGAGGCTGCAGGCCTCAGCCGCTCTTCTCATCAGGAGTGGAGTACATTAGGGCAGTGATTTCTGTGTTTTTTGGGTCCATTACAGCAGGGCAAGTCTATCAGCCTAGCGGACATGGCCTGCAGGAATTTCAGTAGCGGAGCTTTAGACTGTGTGTAACCCCTAGATGGCGCTATCCCAGGGGCTACTACCCCTGCCTGATTTGCCACTAACAGGTTGAGGGGCCTGGATCCAATGGCGGGTGCCTCCACCCAGAGGTCAGGGTTTGCAATAGTTAAACTAACTTGGTCACAGCCCTCTGGGACACTGCAACCCCCCTTTCTTCCCACTAGTGGCCCACACAATATATCAGAATTACCTTCACAGTATACACTTACCCCCAGGTCTGGTTCCGCACTGGGACCTCCTGTGAAATGAGATACAGTGCAACAATCACAGTACAGTACTTTAACATAGACAAATACCTCAGGCAGTATAACTTTGCTGAAACAAGCAGCTCTGATTTATTTAGGGGATATAACAAGGACAGGGGAAATCAGGTTAATTAGCTTATCACTCTAATAATTCATTCTATGGCTCTGTGCACAGGCCTATCCCTATCAGTTACTGTCCCTGGGTACCCAAGCCCTAGTGGCTAGTCCAAACCGTGGCAGCTGGTAGGGGCCTTTCACACAGAGAAAAGGAGAATTAAACAGTCAGCAGTACAGTAATCTCCATTTGGATTTAATGTGGCAATTCAACAGGAGCAACCCTGAATTAGTACTCACGACCTCCAAATAAGATAGGGTCCTTCAATGTCAGCAGGGCTCACTTGAGGTACACAAACCTCTTCACACATCCATATAAAAGAAAGTACTATACCAGGCAGGCTGCATCTGTATCCCGATCGCACTACTGCACAATACCCGGAGAACACACAGCAGATTCAGTTCCTGACAGACCGAAGTGCAATTTTCAGCAATTCTTCCAGTCTTTCACAGGGTGAGCCTGGTTTCTACTCTTCAGAGATCCTTTGATTCTTTTCACAGGACGGATTCAGTCCCAACAAGCTGTTACACAAGCTGCAGACCGAACTCTGGGCTCTATACACGCTTTTTGACTAAACTGCACACTGAAAAAGCACAGGGCTCCTTCCTTCTTCACTGCCAAAGCTCAACTGAACTCCAACTGACGAAACCGGGCACTTCCTTTGAGTTCCTCCCAGTTCTTGACTGGATTGGCTGTCACCACAATAGACTGCTGCTGTTGGTCCAAAAAGGCACTGAAGTCTAAACTACATCTCCCAGAGTCACTGCCCATACAATCCTCTTGTGGCTGGCTCAGATTATGAGTCCAAGTTCTGATTCATCCAAGGCATCATTTTAGAGCTAGCTACCCCACACTGATTGGTCCAGTTCAGCAGTTCAAAACTAGAATGGGGAACTAGCAGACACAGTTCTGACTGCAAAGAAAGCAGGTTAGACAAACTGTAATTTCATTATTACCTAAATAATTTCTGGCAAACAGTTACATCTTTCAGATAGGTTCCTTGCACTCCTAGTGACTGCAAAATGAAGTGAATTGGCAGCAGCTCGAGTGGTACCTGGAGAAGCACACAGTCCCCCATACAACTAATTATGTCTGCAAGCAGACAGCTCTAAAGAGACAGTACCAGAGGCTCTAAAAACACTCACTGATAAATGGCTTAAATGCCAAACACCATTCAGGCTTGGAGCATTCAAGCAAGCTCCTGGAAGTCTTTTGGGAACCCCCATTTGCAGGGGGGTTACATGTGTTTGAAGGGCAGGGTGGCCTGCCGTGCACTTTCTGAACAGAGATTGGGGGGACAGTTCTCTGTGACACAAGGGGGAAGTGGTTTTATTGACTAGCCTCAGGCACAAGCTGAACCTTAAGTGTAGCCCCCTCCTGAGTGGCACCACCTGGCCTGTGACGGCAGAATGTAGGGGCTGGGGGCCCGTGGCATAGGCTCGGTTTGGCAGTTTGCCTTGGGGAGAGCAGTGCTGGGGCTACTGGCATGACCTCATGATCACTCCCAGGGCAGTGAGGAGGACTACAGGAAGGAATGGGGGCCCAGGCAGCATGAGTGGGAAGGACAGGGAGTCAGAATCAGGGATGACTGAGTAGCCCAGCTGTTCTACATTGGTGGGGGGGGAGTAGGATGAGCCAACTCCCCATCAGGCCCATGTTGCCTGCAGGTGGGATTGCGGGGGGGCTGGTGAAATGTTGACTGGCCTGGTAGGGCAATTTAGAGATAAGGGATCTGAGAGTCAGAAGTAGCTCTGGTGGGGCCTGCTCAAGGGCTGACAGTGGGGTCAGGGGATGGCCACACTTTTGCCACGGGACCGCCACAGTTGAAGGTTAACAAAAATTAAAAAAAATAATAAATAATAAATAAATAAATAAATAAAGAAAGAATAAATAAATAAATAAGATAATTTGTGCAGAGGGAGGGACCCCCCCCAGATGCATTCAAGGACACAAGCCTGGATTCAACAGCATCGGGTGGAGCAATGGTGGCTATTCAAGGGTGTTTAGGTATGCCCTCTTGCATGGGGGGTTAGGGCACTGCAGTGGCTATGGAGTGCTAACAGGTCAGTTTGTCTGTGGTTACAGATGGGCACCCAGTGATGCACTTGTGTGCATAAGTGGCAGAACCAATGGAACAGGTCCAGGGATCCTCAAGAATCCAGGGAGCAGAGGAGATGGAGCAGAAGGCAGACAAGAAGGAAGAGCTGCTGGTGGGGAAAAGAGAACCAACAAAAGCCAACTAGGACAGCCCGTATGAGGGTGGTTAGCCTCAGTTGGAAGAGAGTAAGGAATCTGGGGTAGACCAGGCAGTAGGAGGTATGCTTGAAGGGTGACCTGGCAGGTATCAAAAAAAAAAAAAGGGTTAGGGGGAGGAGATAAAGCATAAAAGGTGCTACAGGAATATACAAATTGGGGCAGGGGACAAGCAACACAAGGATGAGGGCAGTGGCAAATAAAGGGTCACAGGGTTGGCCCTATGCATCACACGGGGGTACCATTTGTCCCAGGCCTTGAAGGGAAGTTCTGGAAGGGGGAGTGTGGGGAAAACTCTATGAGTGGAAAGAGTCAGTGGAAAAACCGGAGATGGCAGCTGGGGCTAGGACCAGCATAGAGGGTACCTTCAAAGGCAAGACGTGGTGCCGGGGTGGTAAGGTTCATGCATTTCAGTCAAAAAAAAAAAAACCCCAAGCGGGCCGTATTACTTCTCACATAGTCGGCCCTCATCCAGGACACAGGTAAGGTATGAAAGGGTTCCTGGGTGGTTGACATATGGAGAGAAACCCCACTATCTCATGGGTACGCCAGGTGGGACGCGACACTGTCTGAGCTGGATCAGGACCCTGTCAGCTCCACAGGGGTCAGGCAGTGAGGACATGAAGGATACAGGAGGAGCAGGGCCAAGGGGCCTGCTGGGCATCGATGAAGGCAACCTGCACCTGGGCAAACTGCAAGTATAGGCGTGCTTGCTCAGGATGTGGTTGGTCGAACCCCATCATCAGGTGCAGAAAAAATTGAGAGGAGAAAACGATTAGCACTGACTGTGGGGCAGTCCTTTTTTGTGGGGGCCACGTGGGGGGGACAAAGGGGGAAGGCATGATGAGCAGGGAGGCAATTTCAAGTGGAAAAGTGGGAGGGGGTTTCATGGTGGGAGGCAAACAGAGCTGCTTTGAGGTGTCAGTGACTGTGGGGCTCTTCCCCTGGCACTTTCTCCAGGGAAGGCTGGAGTGGCTGCTGCCTGAACCAAGAATTACCCGGACCAAGAGGCAGGGATAAGGGGTGGGAGGGGTCCTCTGGGGTTTGGACTAATATTATATAGATGCTAGTAAGGGATGGTCCTTCCTAGGATCCCCAGTTCAGGAACCTTAGGGTGGCACCACTGGGTATCATACAGGAGAGGCCCTGGGGAATGCAGTGGATACACCAAGGGTCTTCTCTGACAGTGACTCCTGGATTTCTGTCATTGTTCCAAGGAGGAACACGGACAGACTAGGTGGGCCAAGCAGTCCTTATCTGCTGTCAAAGTCTATGTTTCTATGTGTCTATGTTTTATACGACACACTTGACAAAGCAGGGGGTTTCATTAAAGCCACATAAAGGGCTTGGGGGGAAAACGCAAATAGTGAATCTGCTTTCTGGGTGTGGCCAGTGAGGGAAGAGGAGCAGGAATTGCTGGGCTTCAGTTTCAGGGTAAGTGGCAATTTGAAGAAGCCATGCCCATGGGGTTTTCAGTGGCCTGTGCCATATTTTTTTTTAAGCATTCAGCCCTTGGTTTCAGAGGATGGTAACCACAAAGCACAAGCTGCCATGCTGCCAGCTTTCGTGGGCATCTGTGAGGAGATCGGGGTTTCAAAAATCAAAAAAAAAATGGCATGGCCCAGCCACATACTAGAGTTGTAGGCTTTGATTGAATGAGGAATACTGATGCTTCCGCTGGCTGGTGGAAGAGGATGCCAGGCAGCAAGGACTCATTTGGGTATTAAGGGGAGTAGGTGGGCACAGCTCAGTACAGGGCAGCAGGTGCTGCGGCATATGAACTTTGCATGCCAGGCGGTGGCCCTAGGTAGGGCATTCACCAGCCACTGGGCCATGGCCTCTTCAATGGCCAAGTTCCCCCCACAAGGGGTTAAATTCATCCAAAGGTATAAAAAACATTCCTGGCTGGGGAGAGGATATTAAGGGGACACAAAATGGTGAATTTTGGAAGAGACCTGCAGGAGGAGGGAGCAGATCTGGAGGGTTTTTTTTTTGCAGATGCAGCTGGGGGGTTCTTACATGGGAGCTTAGTACCCAGGGGAGTGGATATCAGAAGCATGGCTGCCCAAGAGGGGGGGAGATGGGGTGACAAGGGACATCACCTTTCTAAAGGTTTTTCCATTTGGGTGGCCGGGGAGTATGGGGACTGAGGCTTAACATAGAAATATTTAAGTTTGGGTGTGACACCACGGTGGAGGTGGCATCATATACAAGCAGTTGGGGCCACAGAAATGGTGCTTCAGATAGCAGAGATGCTAGTGTAGGAGGGCTTTACGGTAACTTATCCATTAAGACTACACATTGGGAGGGAGCAAAGAATGAAATGACTGACGGTCTTTCACATTTCCATGGGGACAGGTTCCAGGAGCTGGCCCAGAGGGCAGCCATCAAGAGGTCTTGCCCCCGGGCAACTTTGGGGAATTGGATAGATGGAGCCCAGATATGGTTCCAGAATGCTTGGGCACCAAGCATGGTGAGAGCCTATGGAGGCAGAATGGATGAGTGTCTGGGTGTTCCGGGAGCGGGCCCAGTTGGAGGTCAGTTGCCCAGTAGCAGAAGCCCAGGTCACAAAGTATAGGGTGGGTAAGTGGGAAGCAAGTACACCCGGACCCACCATCAGCACCCACCTCACTAGCTTAGGTATCGTGTGCCAAGTACAGGGGTGGGGGGTACCCAACAGGGTGCTGGCCATCCACAGAATGCAGCAGGGATAGAGCAGAGTGCAAGGGTGTGCAGGCCCATTGGGGGGGTGGTTTGAGTGGGTACTCAGGGTAAAGATATTAGGGTGGCTCAGCCACCAAGGGATGGGGGGGTTTCTAAAAGGGTAATGGGGACTGGGAAGGTGGTGCAGGTCACTGCGGTGCTAGAAAGGGGATGGTTTTCTTTGGGGGAGGACCAGGGAGTGGGCAGTCCATTCTTGCTGAATAGGTGCAGCCTCAGTTGTTGCCAGGCATGGGGGGTTACCATCTGGTAGTGAAAGAGGGACCATGGTCCTCACAGGTGCACAAGAGGGATGCTTGGCAGTGACTGCCAATGGTGACAACTTTACATTTACAGGCCCCAAGCATAGCAGGGTGGTATGGAATGTGGACCATTCATTCATCCAGGGGGGCAGGACAATGGTTTTGCACCACGATTGGGGGTCACCAAGTGGGTCAGGACCCAGAACTGACCAGGATTGAAGGGCGTGGGCATAGGGGATTGGCTTAGACTAGGCTGCTGCCATGGCTGCAGGAAGGTAGTGAATCGATGCAGATCCCAGACTGAGTTTGTGGTGCTTGACAGGGGCAAGGAATTAGGCTCCCTGCCCAGTGTGGCATTGATTCACATGATACTGAAGGACTTGGGAAGGATAAAGTCCAAGGGACCAGGAGTAAAGCTGGCTGGGTCTGTGATTGGCCAGCACAGGAGCTGGAGGGGGACACATGATGGTTGGCAGGGGACAGAGACAGAGGAGACGGAATAGCAGAATGAGCTATGCAGACAGGGGGTCTGTACACAAAGCATGAACTGATCATACATGATACACCTGGATGGTATGGGTGAAAGGGTACACTTGCCAGGTGTGGGTAACGCAGCCCCCAAGGATGCACATTGAGAAATGGTAGGGTTTTTGGTGGTTGGTGGGCTAGTTTTTAATGGGGGAAGCCCAGAGGCCAAACAAGGTCAGTCTATGGGCTAGTGGGAAAAAAGATATATAAAAAGAGGGTCCAGCCAAAGGGGGGTATGGCAAGGCAGGGCTGGGCTCCCTAGGGGATAGTCACCTCAAGGGGTGGGCAGGGATGGGTCAGGTAGGGGGACACCTGAGCCCAGAAAGATGAGAAAGAAGGAGCAGGCATCGGGTCCCTATACCCGAGCTGCAAGAAGATGTACCAGAATATGTATATGGTGTAAAGTATCGAATTGGAAATATGGGAATAAAGAATGAACCCCTGAACATTGTGAATGTTGACATAAGTTATGAAGATACTATGGTGGCGAAATGTGATATATGTATGTAGAGAATCTACCTCAAAAAACTTCAAATGTTGAACCATGAAGTATTGGTGTGGGTGTGGCTGATTTCAGGGGGATCCAATGACAATATTTAACTTCCTGTGTATAAATCACTGAGTACATGCATGTGCAGAAAAGAATATGGGCCAAAACGTGCATACATGTTTAGTGAATCTGTTTAATTGTACTGTTCTGAGTGTTAGATGACAAATTTATATAGCAAAATAATATTGTTTCTTTCATAGAAGAGAATGCACATTTGTAAGTCAGTTATTGTGCATGTTTAAAAAAGTGACAATGCATGTATGATGCAGTGACTGTTCGTATGTTTGGTAAAGTTTGTGTGTGTGTGCGTGAGAGTGAATGACTGGTTCATTATATATGCATGATAGTGTGGGTGTGTATGAGTGAGATGGAAAAAATAGTCTTGTGTTGGAGCACTTGTGCTTGTGTGGGGGAGCAAATACATGTACTGTATGTTCATACTTCATACTCTGGAGAAGGCACTAGATAGCTATCGAGACTGTCTCCCTGCTATCACTGCACATTATTCCTTGGTAATGACTATTAATTATATACTTATCAAGAGGAGGGTTAAAGGAATTTAAAGATCTGCTGTAACCACATTTGATGGTAATGTGTCCCATACCCTAACTGCTCTGGTAATGAAGACACTCTCATTCAATAGCGCTGAATGGTTTCTGTTCAATTCATAGTGGCTGCCCTCTAGTGCTATGGGAATTAGTTTAAAAAAAAAAGTTATGTCCTTTGCAAGTTCTCATAAATTAATGGTGTTATACATCCATAACATGTCCAATCTAATCTGACTTCTTTTAAGATTATGTAGGGCTAAAGCTGCTAACCTAATTACATAAGGCTGGTTTTCAATCTTTTTCAATAGTTTTATAGCCCTTCCCTTGACTCTGTCTAGTACTGCTACATCATTTCTTAAACAGGGGACCAAAAGTGGGAAGAATAGTACAGATTGGGTATCACGTATGCCCTATATAATGGTATTAAACTATTTTCTAAGTGACTAATAAAACTCCTTTTGGTGCAACCCAGTATCTGACATGCCTTGTGCATATCTTGATAACAATGCAGACCGGACTTGAGGTCTTGACTTTCAAGTACACCAGTAACTTTATTTTATATACTAAAATGCCAGCAGAATAGGCCTAATGGTCTCTCGAGTCTGCTCAATTTTCAGCACCCACACTGAGGGCCGATTTTGGTGTCCCCTCTCCCCCTTGGGTTATACTGTCCCCAGTCCCAGATGTTCCACCTGTATTGGTCATATTTACCCTCCCCCTGTACTTGTCCCATCCCCTCTTAAACCCGTCCACAGTGTCCATATCTACCAGCTCCCTGGGCAGTGCATTCCATGGTTCCACCACCCTTTTCGTGAAATAACATCTCCTCCTCTCCCCTCTGAGCCTGCCCCCTTCCAGCTTACACCCATGACCTCTTGTTGCCCCACCCTCCATCCTTTGGAGCACCCTGACTGAGCCTCCTTTATTGATCCCTTTCATGTACTTAAAGACCTCTATCATGTCCCCCCTGTCCCTCCTCTCCTCTCCTCCAGGGTGTACTTGTCGAGCTCCTTGAGCCTCTCCTCATAGGTCCTCTCTCCCAGGCCCCAGATCATTTTGGTTGCCCTCCTTTGGACCCTCTCTAGGAGTGTAATGTCCCTCTTTAAATGTGGTCTCCAAAACTGCACACAATACTCGAGGTGTGGCCTAACCAAGAAGCTGTACAGTGGAAGGCTCACTTCTGCCTTTCCGGAGGTAATCCCCCTTGCGATGCATCCCAGCATCCTATTTGCCCTTGCCATTGTACTCCTACAGGTCTCTGAGTTGTTCATTTTGACATCTACCACTACCCCCAGGTCTCTCTCACCCTCCATGACTTGAATCATGCCTCCTCCCAGGGTATACCCCTGGCCTGGATTTCTGACTCCCAGCTGCAGAACCTTGCACTTCCCCACATTGAATTTTAGTTTCCATTTTCCCGACCACCTTTCTAGAGCCTCCAGATCCTCCTGCAAGGTCACCTTTTCCTCCTCTCCATCCACCACTGCACCCAGCTTTGAGTCATCTGCAAAGAGACTCATCTCACTCCTGATCCCCCTCCTGATGTCTGAGATATAGGCGTTGAACAGGAGTGGCCACAGCACTGACCCCTGGGGAACCCCACTAGTAACCCACCTTGGGGATGAGGCTAACCCTCCAACCATCACCTTCTGAGTATGCTCAGAGAGCCAATATGCTATCCATCTTAACAACAATCTCCCTACCCCCATTTCCTTCAGCTTAGCCAGCAGACCACTGTGGGGTACCAAATCAAACGCCTTGCTAAAGTCCGTAAAGAGGACGTCCACTGGCCTACCCTGGTCCAGGGCCCTTGTCACCCAGTCATAGAACTCAACAAGATTTGCCTGGCATGATCTTCCAGTGACAAAGCCATGCTGCCTATTGTCCAAGTACCCAGTTTGCTCCAGAACCCCACCCTAGCCTTTCTTTGACAATACCCTCCATCACCTTACCGACCACCGATGACAGGCTAATGGGCCTGTAATTTTCTGCCTCCTCTCTTGATCCCCCCTTGTAGATAGGCATGACATGGGCCACCCTCCAGTCTTGGGGCACCCACTCAGTCCTCAGAGAGATGTTGAAAAGCTCTACTAGAGGGACTGCCAGGACATCCGCCAGTTCCCTCAGCAACCTGGGGTGTATCTTATCTGGCCCAAGTGCTATCTCCATCCAAAAGGACCAGAGGTCTTCCCTTACTGTCTCTACTAGGATATCAGCCTCCACATCCTCCCCCTTTTCACCCTGCACTGTTGGGCCCCCACCTGTTTGTGGTGGCCACTCCCTTTCCCAATACCCATCAGGGCCCCTGGTTTCTACCGGTCCCACCCCTTGCTCCAGTTTGCCCCTGCTTGCCTCGCAAGACATAGCCCCTCCATCCCACCTGGTAAAAACTGAGGCAAAGTACTCCTGTGCCCGAGCATCCCCTATCCTTATCTTGCTGATCTGCCCCCCTTACTTTCCTTTTTTCCTCTATGTATCTAAAGAACCCCTTGTCCCCCCTCCAGATCCCACTGGCCAAGGACTGCTCCTTTTTTGCCTTAACTGCTCTCACCACCCTGGTGACTCTCTTGGCTTTCAGCTCATATTCCTCCTGATACCTTTCACTCCTTGAGCATTTGAAGCACCTATAGGCTGCCTTCTTTTCCCTCACCACCTCCTGTACCCCCTGGGTCCACCAGCAGGATTTTCTGGCCTTACCAAACTTACACCTTTCCCTTGTGCAGGATCTGGTAACCTCCTGTATTCCCCTCCTTATGATCCCCAGCTGCTGTCAGCATCCATATCCGGCCTTATCCTGTCCAGACTATCTTTAAGGATCCTTCCCATTTCCCTGAAGTCTGCACCCCAAAAGTCGGTTACTACTGTCATTGTTCAGCTTTCCTCCCCTCCAGGTCCAGGAAGAACCAGACTGTGGTGTGATCACTCCCAGCCAATGGGTTCCTCACCTCTAGGCCTCTAATCTGATCACTGTCCGCCATGACCATGTCCAGTGTCCGGGCCTCCCTAGTTGGCTCAACCGCCTGTTGTGTCAGAAATGCATTCTGGAAGACATCCAGCAGCCTCTGTTCTCTGTCCACTGGTGATGTCATAGTCCCCCAGTCTGTTCCTGGCATGTTGAGGGTCCCCATTAACACTACCCTTCCCTTTCCCAATCTACAGTGTCCCTCGAGATTTGCCAGCAAACTTTCTTCCAGGACCTCTGCCAGTGCTGGTGGTTTGCATACCATTCTGACCTTTATTCTCTTACCCCCCTGCATCAGCAATGTGACCAAAATAGCCTCCACATTCCCCTCTGCCTCCTCTACCCCTCCAATACCCATGCCATTTTTGACTAATAGTGCTACACCACCACCCCTTCCCTCCCCCCTATCTTTTCTGAACATAGTGTTGCCCTCCAGATTTAGGTCCCACTCATGCCCTTGAGTGGCCCAGGTCGTGGTGACTGCTGCCACATCTACCACCCCCTCAACTAGCATCGCCTGGAGCTCAGGAATTTTATTTCCTAGGCTCCTGGCATTTTCCAGGACCACTCTCCACCCTTTTTCCCTCCTCTCCTTTCTCCCCTTGAGCTTCCATTTCTCAGCTCCTACCTGGTGACCCATTTCCATATCTCCCTAGCCCCCTAGAGGGGTAGAGACCATGTCCCTCATTTATCGTACCTGCTGGTACTGCCGCTTTTTTGGTCCCTCCCCCCTTCACAAGTTTAATCCCTAACTTTCACTGATGAACCCAGCAGGTTTGAGCTTTAAGATTTCCTTCCACTTCAAATTAAGGGGGAGCCTGTCCCTAGCATATAGCCCCTTATCCTCCCAGGTCTCCCTCATTCCCCCACCAGGCCATACTCCAATTCCCCAGACCACTCCATAAGCCATTGATTTAGCTCCCTAATCTTCATCTTGTTTTCCACACTAGAACTTAGCACTGGCAGGATTTCCAAAAATGAGATCTTGCAGCTGTAGAAAGGCATACCCTGGCCAACTCCCGGAACCTTGCCTGAATTTCTACTCCACTATTTCCATTTATGTTGTTTGTCCCCAAGTGCACTAGAATGTCCATGGTCCCTCTGCATTTAAGCTCCTATGAGCTGTAAATTGATCCTGGCTGAGAAGGACAGAAACTTCCAGAAGTTGCTCACAATATTTGTAGAAAAGATAAATGAATATCCAGCTTCCTCTATGGAGCCCCCACACCACACAACACTTATTAAATAAGTCAGCACTCCTGCCCTAAAAGTCCACAGACTGATAAGAATGTAAAGCTTATCCAGCTACTAAAATCCTTTCCCCAACTGCTCAGCAAAAGCAGGTTCACACAACCTCTGCCAGACCCCAATTGTTTTTGCAGTACTATGTGAGAAGCCCTTCTATTTAAGCCCCTGTGAGCTGTAAATTGATCTTAGCTGAGAAGGACAGAAACTTCCAGAAGCTGCTCACAATACCTGTAGAAAAGATAAATGAATATCCAGCTTCCTCTATGGAGCCCCCACATCACACAACACTTATTAAATAAGTCAGCACTACAGCCCTAAATGTCTACAGACTGAAACGAATGTAAAGCTCATCCAGATACTAAAATCCTTTCCCCAACTGCTCAGCAAAAGCAGGTTCACACAACCTCTGGCAGACCACAACTGTTTCTGCAGTACTACTATGTGAGAAGCCCTGGTATTTAAGCCCCTATGAGCTGTAAATTGATCCTGGCTGAGAAAGACAGAAACTTCCAGAAGCTGCTCACAATACCTGTAGAAAAGATAAATGAATATCCAGCTTCCTCTATGGAGCCTCCACACCACACAACACTTATTAAACATGTCAGCACTCCTGCCCTAAAAAGTCAACAGACTGATAAGAATGTAAAGCTTATCCAGCTACTAAAATCCTTTCCCCAAATGCTCAGCAAAAACAGGTTCACACAACCTCTGGCAGACCACAACTGTTTCTGCAGTACTACTATGTGAGAAGCCCTGGTATTTATACCCCAATGAGCTATAAATTGATCCCGGCTGAGAAGAACAGAAACTTCCAGAAGCTGCTCACAATACCTGTAGAAAAGATAAATGAATATCCAGCTTCATCTATGGAGCCCCCACACCACACAACACTTATTAAATAAGTCAGCACTCCTACCCTAAAAGTCCACAGACTGATAAGAATGTAAAGATTATCCAGCTACTAAAATCCTTTCCCCAACTGCTCAGCAAAAGAAGGTTTACACAACCTCTGGCAGACCACAACTGTTTCTGCAGTACTGCTATGTGAGAAGCCCTGGTATTTAAGCCCCCATGAGCTGTAAATTGATCATGACTGAGAAAGACAGAAACTTCCAGAAGCTGCTCACAATACCTGTAGAAAAGATAAATGAATATCCAGCTTCCTCTTTGGAGCCCCCACACCACACAACACTTATTAAACAAGTCAGCACTCCTGCCCTAAAAAGTCAACAGACTGATAAGAATGTATAGCTTATCCAGCTACTAAAATCCTTTCCCCAACTGCTAAGCAAAAGCAGGTTCACACAACCTCTGCCAGACCCCAACTGTTTCTGCAGTACTATGTGAGAAGCCCTCTTATTTAAGCCCTTATGAGCCGTAATTTGATCTTGGCTGAGAAGGACAGAAACTTCCAGAAGCTGCTCACAATACCTGTAGAAAAGATAAATGAAAATTCAGGTTCCTCTATGGATACACCACACCACACAACACTTATTAAACAAGTCAGCACTCCTGCCCTAAATGTCTACAGACTGATAAGAATGTAAAACTTATCCAGCTACTAAAATCCTTTCCCCAACTGCTCAGCAAAAGCAGGTTCACACAACCTCTGGCAGACCACAACTGTTTCTGCAGTACTGCTATGTGAGAAGCCCTGGTATTTAAGCCCCTATGAGCTGTAAATTGATCCTGGCTGAGAAAGACAGAAACTTCCAGAAGCTGCTCACAATACCTGTAGAAAAGATAAATGAATATCCAGCTTCCTCTATGGAGCCCCCACACCGCACAACACTTATTAAATACGTCAGCACTCCTGCCCTAAAAGTCCACAGACTGATAAGAATGTAAAGCTTATCCAGCTACTAAAATCCTTTCCCCAACTGCTCAGCAAAAGCAGGTTCACACAACCTCTGCCAGACCCCAACTTTTTCTGCAGTACTGCTATGTGAGAAACCTTGGTATTTAAGCCTCTATTAGCTGTACATTGATCCTGGCTGAGAAGGACAGAGACTTCCAGAAGCTGCTCACAATACCTGTAGAAAAGATAAATGAATATCCAGCTTCCTCTAAAAATCCACCACACCACACAACACTTATTAAACAAGCCAGCACTCCTGCCTTATAAGTCCACAGACTGATAAGAATATAAAGCTTATCCAGCTACTAAAATCCTTTCCCAACTGCTCAGCAAAAGCAGGTTCACACTACCTGTGCCAGACCTCAACAGGTTCACACAACCTCTGCCAGACCCCAACTGTTTCTACACTTTTAATTATTTGTACCCCATATAAGTAATATTTCACTCTCAGGTTTTTTGTATAACCTTGCACTTTTATGCTTTGGCACTTAGGACATATGTGGAACAGCACTGTACCAAATATGTTGTGCTGTGCAGCTATACAAAATGTGTTTGTGTTGGAGAAAATGCTTGTTTGTAACCATGACTGTTCTTGTGTGAGACAACTAGTGTTTGTGTGTATGTGTTTGGATCAAAAGAACATGTAGGTTGGAACCCATGACTAAAAAAAATAATGTATGTGTGTTGGAGTTTATTCCCAGCATGTGCTAGTATATTTAGTGTTGTCCACTCACATTTGTATGTCAGTGAATGTGTTTGAGTAGTGAGAACACATGTGTGCAGGAGATAATGATTGAGTGAGTGTGCGTGTGTGTGTATGTGTGTGTGTTTAAGTGCACATGGTTTGGTGCAAACATGATTTGTGTGTGTCAGTGATAATTCTACTTAAAGCAAGCAGTACTGGATAATCAGGAAGTAATTATCAAAATTCAGATTTTTGGCTGAAAACATGCAGCCATAATTCTGGTTTTCAAATCTGGAATTATTTTTTTCTAGCGATGTTTTGTTTCATAGATATTTAACATTTATTTGATTTGTTGTGGATCCACAGCAAATATGACTGGTGCCTGAATTACAACCCCACTCCTCCCTCACATCACAGCATGTCTTTAGTTTACTTCCATTGGACCCTGTGCTGCACATTCCCACTGTCATACATATGCGTAGATGCATGCTCAGTATCATGGCTTGGCTTTTTGGCTGTGATTTCTGTAACTTTTAGCCCTCATTTTTAATTATGAAACACTTTCCCCTGTTCAGCATTCTACAAAGTCTTAAAATATGTGTTTAGCTAAACAAGGATGGTGGGAGGCATGCAGGAGCCTCCTGGTGCTTCAGCAGAAAGAGGAGAAACATTGTGCTGGCATTGTGCTATTCAGAATGCTGCACAATGGCACTCCGACGGTGAAACACAGGACATAATAACCATTTGTAAACAAATACACAGGGTTGAATAACAACATGGTTTAATAGGAAAACAGATGTTGCAGACAAAAAAGGGCAGGTCAGTACTTCTGCACTTAAGAGCTTTTACATAAGAGGAAAAATACATCATGATTTTACTAGTACTGCTGCTTTAAACAAACCAATATGCATTGAATCGAATGGCTGTGCACACATTATGCGTGTGTCTTGGAGCTAGATATGCGTGGGGCTGGGTATTGCGCTTGTGTTTTTTTTTTTTTTTGAGTGAGTGAGTGATTCTGCATCTGAATGGGATCTGAATGTAAATATGCATGATGCACAGAATGCACTCATAATATACATAAATGTAACTCTAGTGTGTGTCCTCTGTTCATGTGGGAGTGAATGTCTGTTTAAGTTTGTGAGTGAGTGTGCATGTTTGTGGAAATAATATAGATGAGTTTGCAAGAGAAAGCATATTTGTGTGTAATATAAATTTTTAAGTTATTGTGTGTGTGTGTGTGAAGAACAAGTGTATACAGTATGTGTGTGGGGAAATGACAGTGCAGATGAATGTGTGTCACACCAAATTAATGTGTGCATGATGGCCAAATGCAAATATATGAGTGTGGAATGGAAAGTAGAACTCTAACCATTGCTTCCAGCTCTACACAACATTTAATAGAAGAACAAAATGGTTATATTAAATGCATGCTGCATTTTCAGCGTGCATTTAATATAACCATTTTGTTTTGCTTTTAGACTACATGCTGACGCAGTGCCTTGTTTTAGTTTTTTACAATTTAATAGAAGACATGTTTAATAGAGAACATGTCTTAAAGTTTGGTGAGTGATGGACAACTCTTATCCCTCTGCTGAGCACTATAAATCACCTTCATAAACAACTACTTAGAGACCCATTTTTCCTTTTCTATTCTGCTCGTATACCAGTAACTGCAGATATCTGTGTGCTGTTCACTAACTTGCCATGATCGTGCACCCAGCTTCTTTGCTGCTGTTTTTTCTGGTCCTCCTGGCTCCTGCAGTCTGGCCACCTCATGATTAAGTATGCTGCCCCCTTTTCTGCTGCCTGCCACTAGTTCTTTTCCCAAGCCACAATCTGGTTCCATCCCTCCTGTGGCATCTAATCCACATTTGCCTCCTGATTTTCCTCCTGTGGACATCCATGGTGGCTATGCCTCCTGACCTCCAGGTTTGCTGGTTGGTTTTAGGCCTGTTCTACAGTATGCGACTTTGGCTTCACACCTCTCTACGGCTGGGCTAGTGACCTTGTATTGCATGGACTTAACCCCCATCCTATAACACATGGATTCATGCCACAAACAATCATGCCTCACTTCCTCTATGAGCTCTGCACCCCTGTTGACTTGGACTCAATCCCCAAACAACTTAAACTCAGCACCCCTAAACAGCTACCCAGCCATTGCTCCCTTCCTATTTGGGACCTAGAGCCCCAACACCATGGAATCAATGCCCACAACAACTTGGGCTCAGGACCTCCTAACCAATGAATTACTTGTGCTCCATGTCCCTCTACCATTGTGCTCTGTAGCACTTACCACTTGCCAGCTCCAGTGCACTCAGTCAACACATACTACATGCCCTATTGACTTGGATTTAATGCCCCAGCATCTTTGCTCCTTTCCTACCTGGGCTCAGTGACCCCAATGCTGACTGAGCTCTCCCTGACTATATGGGGTGTCACCTTTTCTATATGTTCAACTAGCCTTCTACAAGATCAGATCATTGTTACTTTAGTACAAGTACTTTTTTTTATCTGTATGCTGCTTTGACTAATCCTAAAAGCTCTTGTTGAAAGCTGCTCAAACTTCTTTCTTGAAATGTGCTTCATGCACCCTCAACATGCCCCATTTGAGGTTGTACTCCTCTGCAGATGGGTCCCTTCAGCTGCAAACCCATGTCTGTGGCATCTCATGTAGGTTTGTAGTTCCATTGCAGATCAGACTGGGCATCTCCCCCTTATCTAGATCTTGCTGTCACTGCACTAACAGAAAGATCTGAATGGGAGGGGGTGTTTAAGAGAAAACAAAACCGTGATGATGTATTTTAAAGTCAGGAGGCTCAGGCATACAAAAGAACAAGTAAGATACAATAATGGTGAAGGAAATGAGACCAGGGAATGATGATATAAAAATGAGACTAAACAGGAGAGTAAAAATGACTAGAGTAAGAGACAAACAAACACAAAAATAAAGCAATTATGTAAGCCAAGACAATGAAACCATGACAGATCAAAGGGACAGGTAAAAGAAGCAGAGATTCCAGATACAATGTACAGTACTGGCACAGTCATACCTCTCAACTGTCCCTGATTTTCAGGGACGTCCCTGATTTTGCCTCAAAATTTTCCTCTATCCCACGGAAAATGTGCATTTTTGTGACAGAACAGTGGGGATTAAAATCACAAAATAATGTCAAACATTAAAGTTGAAGACTTGTTCTTCTTCAGAAAATGCATCTTGACACAAATCCACTTATTCAATCAACTTTCTGAGTGAATACTATCAACTTTTAAGATGTGTCCCTGATTTGGGGTCTTGGTCCCTGATTTTTTCAAGCCTTGTCTCCGATTCATGAGGCAAGAGGTTGAGAGGTATGGGCACAGTACATCTAGCAAATCTGAACAGCTTGTATAAAGCATAGCAACAGGCTTCACACTGCAGTGATCTGGGAGCTGATAGTGTGCTGGGGTGAAATACAGAAATACAATGTATCCGACTAAAGAAATAGTGTAATAGCCTATTAAAGAAAATTGTGTAATTAGGTAGTAATACTAATCGTTTAACATGCCTAGAAAAGAAAAATAGTGCTAAAATAGGTTATGGTAATTTTTACTGTATAAACAACTGTAAAGATAATACAAGACAATGGGAATTGTGGCAATGTGTATTGTAAATGTCTTCATCTTGGATTTGTATAAAAACATATCTACAATAGCAATTTTGTGGTAATCCTCTTTTTAAAGCCATATGCCAGGTAAACATATTACTTTGCAGAAATGGGAGATAAATCCAATGTTTCACAGTCCATTACCCAAACAGTTTACCTTTTTATTGCTATTGAAGGCCTGTCAAGCTTCCTACGGGCAAAATAATTATTTCACATTTCACAGACCTTCTATGGTGCCATTCTATACCTTTGGTATGTTGGTAGTTATATGTGTAGAGGCAATTGTGATGTGAATTTGATATGTTGTGTTTGTTTTGCCATGGCCTATTGCTTGTGCAATATAGCTTCCTACTTTTAGTCCCTATGTGCCTGAAATGGCAGCAACATTCTCTCACCTTCCTCTTCTAGATGATAAAGGGCGTTGTGATATAATGTGTATGAACAGTGCTCTATAAAACAAAATTACTTCCTTTCTTTACAATAATTATTTGTGCCATTAATTTTTCTTTTAACTTTAGCCTAGCTTTGTCTACCAACTATTTAAGGTAATGTAGTTCTTATTTTACTGTGTCTTCCAGAAGCATCTGACTGTCCTCAATTGACCTCACATTTGCTGTTTTTATGATATCAGTCTGTTATGTTGATAATCAGTATGATGTCCTTAAGAAGAGCACTATGATTTCAGTTGAGGGTGGTGAAAAGTTTGTATTCAGATGTTCTGGCTAGGATACTAAAATGTTTTATAACCCTGGAAAGGAAAACTGAAATTTAAAACATTTTTATTCAGTTATAAAATGGATAGAAGAAATCCTGTAGACTGATTGACTTGAAGCAGTCTTCGACCCTTGACGATATGTCAGTATTTCATATTATTTCTGTATAACATCTTTTTATTTGCTATCTGACCACAACAACAAAAAACAGAGCAATATAAAGCTATACAGTACTTTTTTGATAGAAACACCTAGCCAGGGCATGCCCCATAGATGTACATACTAAGTAAGAATATCTGTATCTTAATTTTTTAAAAAAAAAAAAAAAAAAAAAAAACTGTGTTAATTCACCAATTAGGGTTCAACTTAATGCCACAATAGTAGAGAAATGTATGGTTGAGGTTTTCAACTCTACCTCCCAATCCCCACCCACAAGCAGCAAAAGGAAAAAAACATTAGAGTTGTGGGTCTCTGGCATCTTGGAGAATCAGTGTTGGGGCCTTCCTTGTGGCTGCCAACCCTAATATCCACTCCCTCCCCTATGCAAACATAATCAGATGGGATTCTGTTGGCAACATGTGGCGAGGCATACTTCTCTACCTTTGAAGAGTGTACCACTATGAGGCACTGGCTTGCAGCTGTACCACGTGCTTCAGACAGGAGGCTATGGTAGCCATCCCAGTGGTGCTGGAGGTTGAGAAGCTGGTCGCTACACCTCACGCCATGTCGGCAACCCAGGTTTGGGAGCGAGCCCGGGGTGCCGGGGGTTGGCAGGGGGAGAGAGGATCGAGCATCCAGACTGCTCTCCTCTCTTGGGGGGAGGGTCTCACATTGTCCCACTTGTTGATTTCCCTCTGGTGGTGACTGGAAAGGAATATAAGTTGGGATACGTGCTCTGACATAATGTCAGTAGGGAGGTGGTCTGGAGAAAAAACAGAGAAAAAATTAGCCTGGCAGGGCCCCATGACGGTCTGCTGCACTGTGAACTGACTCTGGGTTCTGGATTAAGTGTCCAGGGAGGGGGTGCCACCTTCCTGGCCCCACCATGGGGGGCAAGCCATGGCGGAAATACCGGGGTCTGCTAAAATGTGATGCGGTGGGAACCGTGAGAGAGAGTTCCTCCTTTGGAGGACCACAACCTCTGCCAGGGACTAAGAAGGAGGTTAACAATCTGTATTAAAAAAAAAGACAGGAGGCTATGGGCTGGGGAGTTGGGTAAGCATTAGGGCTGACAACCCCAAGGAAGATCTCACCACTGAGTCACCAAGACTTCAGACACCCAAGACCTTAATGTTTTTTTCCTTTTGCTGCTTAGGAGGTGGGGATGGGGAGTTAGGGTTGAAAACCCTAATGCCACATTTCACTACATTTGTGGCATTAAGTTGAACCCTTACTGCTGCATTAACATTATTTTTTTTGCAAATAATTATTTCCTTTTTTCTCAGATAGTAGAATGCTATCCTCATTCATGCAGGTCCTGAAAAGACCTGCGTGAACAGATGCAGATGGACTCCTTCCACCTACAGAAGTGCAGTGCCCTAGGGGGGGCCCTGCACTTCCATTCAGCAATGGATGTCAAGAATTCATGGGGCTGTCTGGTGCATGGCAGAAGCACAGGGCCCTGCCCTTTCATGTGGCCACAGACTCAGATACAGAGGGCAAAAAGTGTATCTTGCAGGCAAAGCACAGGCCCTCTGGCCCCCACAGGTGCAGAGGTGCAGGACCCTGTACCAAGAGAAGAGTTCTCTTTACTTTATTTATTTATTTATTTGGTAACCGGGTTGGTACACTGATCCGAAAACCTTTTTCAGGCATGGCCCGGGCCAGAAACTCGCACAAGCAGCATAAAATTAGTGTGAGAACAGTGTGGATCATACAGGGAACATAACAAGCAAACCAGTGCAGGTCAAGCTAACAGAGAAAATATAAGGTAAATATAAGGTAAACAGTACCAAGTACGTCAGCAATTGAGCATACCAATATATACAACATTTAGGTAAACAGGATAAGGTTACTCCATCATTCAACAAAAAGAATACAACAACAATAGTATTCAGGGTAGGAGAGGAGAGCATAGTGCTAGTGGGGGAAAGGGGGAAGGGTGGGCTGCAAGGGAGTTGCAGCCACACATCATGAAGTACAGAAAGTGCATTCTTAATAGGAAATTAGATTTAGAAGGTGGTCAGAGGAACATAGGGAGGCGGGGAGGTCATTCCATAGTAAGGATCCAGCTGCATAGAAGGCTCTTAGGACCATCCTCGTAGTTATGTGAGGATATTCTAGTTGGAGGTGGAAAGACTGATGTAGATTATGGCAGTAGGTTCAGTGGTGGATAAGAAGGGATAGTGGAGCGCAGGAGGGATTGTGCAAGGTATCAGCAACAGTCCAGGCCAGCAGGTAGGAGCACTGTACTTTTGGAGGGAGACAGTTAAGGGACTGGTAAAGAGAGCAGTGGTGAGTGAGGAGAGGGGCGTTGAGGGTATGGCAGCATATATGATTGTAGGTAGTGTCCAGGTGGTTCAGGTTGGTAATGGAGGTGAGGAAGTATACTGAGCAGCCATAGTCAAGGAGGTGGAGGAGGTTGCCACGGGCAATAGCAAGGTGGGAGATAGTCGATCAGGTGATAGCACAGCCCTATCTTCTGGTTGATGCACCTGATCAGTGAGGCTATGTGGTCAGTGTAGGTTAGGGAGGGGTCTAGGATTACACACAAATACTTGAAGGTGGGAACATTGTCAAAGGGAGATCCATCTGAGGATTTGACAGTGAGAAGGCCACCATTGTGGGCAGGGGCAGAGAGTTTCAGTTTGGAACCGAAAAGCATGGCCTTTGTTTTGGCAGCATTAACCAACAATGTACCTCACAGAAATCATCGGTAAGAATGGTGGATAGTGAGGAGGGGTCACTTTGGTAAAGTATTAAGTCGGTGCTATCAGGATGTTGTGATTTACAAGATCAAATGCCTTGGACAGATCTACAAATACTGCACCAGTTAGCTTTCCTTCATCCATATTCCTCAGCACATGATCAGTGAAGAGGGCAAGGCCCATGGTACAGTAGTGCTGTACCCCTTCCAGAAACCATGTTGCTGAGGGCAAAGGAGATTATATTTGGAGATATGCTCTGTAATTTGGTAGTTTACTGCCTTCTCTAGGAGCTTACCAAGATGGGGCAGAATGGAGATGGGACGGTAGTTGTCCATAAGACTAGGGTCATCTGATTTATGAATGGGGACAATTTTGGCCTGCTTCCTGACAGAGAGGACAAATGCTATAGTAAGGGAAAGGTTAAAGATGAAGGGGAGTGGAGAGGCAATCTCCTGGGTCACTAGTTTTAAGAAGCAGGGGGATAGACTGTCACTACCAGCTCTCCCTCAAGATGATAGGGTGAGGAGGAGATTCAGTGTCCCAGGAGCAGAAATAGTCTTAAAATAAAAAGGTGGAATAGTAAGAGGGGAAGGTGGAGGCGAGAGCTTAGCCAGGTAGCTGCTAAGGTTTGAGAAATGTGCATTAAGTGCATTCGCAATGTCAGTAGGGTCAGTGAGGGAGTCTTGTTGTGTGTTTAGATAGAAAGTGCCTGCTTGGGTGGGGGGGAGAGCAAGGCATTAATGAAGGACTAGAAACAGCTGGGGTTGCCTAGATGACTGGATTGAAGTGATTGGAAGTAGGCTGAATTTTTAGAATGTATACGACACTTGCAGAGGTTTCACAGTTGATGGTAACCATTCCAAAGGGTAGGAATGGGGTAGCTTTATAGTCGGCCCACTTTGAGTCACACTGCTTCTTAAGCTTGAGGAGGTCTGATGTGAGCCAGCGATTGTCACCGCCAAGCACTCTGTGAGAAGTGAGCGGGAAATGCTTGCCTTGGATGTGAGACAGGGCTGAGACAAAGATGTCTAGTGCAAGATCAGTGTTAGTGGCACTACAGAGGGAAGTCTGATCAACAACTCTGAGGTCATCCTGAAGCCTGAGTGGGTCAGAATTAGAGAAATTGTGGAAAGTCAGGTAGGTAAGTGGGGGGGTGGGGGTTGGCACACCAGATACATTAAATGGTGGAGTGGTCACTAATGGCATCAGGCAGTGTGCTGGCATGGGCAACTTTGCTTGGGTCATCAGGGTCCAGTCCAGGGTCATGTGTTTGTTGGACTGATTGTTGAGGCATGTATGGGAGGTAATTAGCTGGGTGAGTTTGTGTTGTTGTATGATGGAGTTACCATCAGAGACGGGGTTTGTGTCCCAGTCAGTGTTGAAATCCCCTGCAAGAATAGAGTCTGTTGTGGGGAAAAGAGATGCATGGAGGTTCAGGAGGGCTGCAAGCCCAGAGACACCAGCTCTCAGTGTGGGTTATAGCAGCACTCAACAAGCAACTTCTTATTAGTGGCAACTGTTAGTTCAGCTTCAAGCCACACAGAAGGGAGGTCATGGGAGGACTGGCCAAGGAGTATGGCAGTGTAGTAGCTATGGTAGTACAGAAGTACACCACCACCACCACAGAGTGAGGTGGAGCGATCATGGTGAAGGAAAGTGCAACCTGGTAGGAAGTTGTTTTGGTCACGATTGGAGCTTTTTAGCCAGGTCTCTGAGATGCCCAGTATGTCAGGATTATACAGAGAGACCCAGGCCTCCAGCTCAACTATTTTAGGAAGAAGGCTCCTCACATTCAAATATGCAATTTCTAGACTGTGCTTAATATCTCATAAAGGATGACTATGGGATAGAGGAGTGATTAAGAGGGGTGTGTGAGCATGGCCAGGGTTACTTTCTATGTCCCCAGAGAGAAGGAGTTGGGCAGCATGGAAGTTGGATCAGAGGGGGACATAGAGAGATGGGAAAGGGAAGAGAGATGTAGGAAGAGATGATGCTGGTCACAGGAGCTGATGATGGCTGGGGCAGCAGACAGATGGGAAAAGCAGGCCACATTCAGGCCTAGGTAGTATCGAACCTGGGCAGAGTGTTAACCAGGCATGTTTCAGACCAATTTGTTCCAAGGCTAGGGCCGATGCACCACACTCAAAGGCTAAACAGAGGCCAAGGAGTAAACAGAGAGAGAGAGATACCAATAGCAGTAGTGGAGGATGTTGTGTAGTGGGGTGGAGGAGGTGGGGGAAATAAATACTGTTGGGGGTATAGGTTGGTTTTAGGGACATGGAAATTGTTCACAATTAAGCATAATAGTCCCATTTTCACCTTTTCCCAGATTGCGAGACCTTAACAAATCCCTTAACAAATGTATATGGTACTTGTTCACATATGGGCAACCCTTCAGGGACCATGCAGGCAACCCTACACCTTCTTTCCCAGGCAGGAGTGTGGTGTTGCAGGACAGCACCATTCTCCCAGCTTTGCTCCCTCCAGCTTGCTTACTGAGCTCACCCTCGAACTCAGCTCACCAGCACATGATCATAAAGCACTACCTGCTGGGATTAAGGCTGGCACTACACAATGTTTCTTAATAATGATTTTTTTAATTTTGACCTCACATTTTAGAGAGTCATTTTACAGCTCCCCCTTATAAACATGACATGTGGCATTTATAGAATACTGGATGAGATGTCATTTCACACCAGAAGTACTTAAACATGTTTCAACAATGACTGGAAAAATGACACCTGGCACATTTATAAGGTGGTGTCGAAAAAATGGCTATGTTAAAAGTTTGGAGTAAAAAAACTGAAATCAGTGAAGTTATGAGTGAACATTGAAATATTTATCAAAATATCATAACTTGGTCATTTTACCTTATTTTTCCCCCAAACTTCCAATGACTGTGGAGCAAATGTGAAATCACCTTTTAGTTCAGATATGAAAAATTTCACATGTGTTGTTCATGAGGCGGTGTCCCAAAAAAGAAATATTGCAAGTGTGGTGGACAAATATTGAAAAATAACAGTTACGAGTGAGCATTGAAATAGTTATAATGTTCACTCGTAATTTGGTCATTTTATCATATGTTTCCACCAAATTTTCAACATAGCCTTCTTATGACCCTACCTCATGAACCCAGTATGTGAAAATGGTAACACTTTACAATAAGCAGTGCTACTTCCTCTGGAATGACACTGGAATTAATATAAATGATTATAAATTAATATGAATAGCATGTTAATTCCTTATGTATTCAAATCTTATTCTTTATGATTGTTATGTTTGTTCTATATGATTTCCAAGATTCTGTTCTAATTGGATGACATTTGAATTACCATGGACTACATGCATTTATCAAGGCCTTATTCTTAAAAAGAGTGGGAGTCCTGGAAGAGCCTCATTTCCAGAATAAGCGTATGTAAAATCATTAGATTTACATTTTTTCTGTTCATGTATTACTTCTCATTGAGCTATCAATGAAAACTCACATTATTTCCTTATGTATTTCTTCTTTCGATAGTGGCTTAGGGAACTGAATTGCAAACCTGGAGACCTGGGTTTGAATTCTGTCAGCCCCCACTTGCATACTGTGTGACTCTGAACAAGTGACTTAATTTCCATGTGCTCCCAGGTCGCATGTGGAAACAAGCTCCAGCTTAGTGTGCCTTTCCTGGATAAATAAGGTTCTCCTTTCCCCTTGTTCATTAGACTTAAGTCATGTTTGCTCCACGATTTCCAGTGTGTTATTTCAATGGTATTTCATCAGAATTACCACTGAAAACAGACAGTTATTAATGCCTTATATATTAAAAAGAATGTGAGTCCTGCAAGAACCATTTTTTCAGAATAAGCTTAATAATAATAATAATAATATTTTTATTTAAAGAGCAAAATTTGAAACCTCAAAGTGCTTTCCATAAAAAAACATATTGAACAAATCACATAAATATATCAAACTTCCAGTTACTGTAAGATTTTCATAAATATATCAGCTTCACATAAATGCATCAACATCAATTTAAAATTCTCAAAAGCTTATGTAAAATCATTAGGATTATGTATTACTTCTTATTGAGGTACCAATGCAAACCCACAGTATGTCCTTATGTACTCCTTCATTAATCATGCAAATGCAGGAATGTTTATTCCATAGGGTTTCCAAAGTGCTACTCCATTTATGTTGGAATTACAATTGAAAACAAATCTGGTCAGAGCCGATATGGCTTTGGAGAGCTTTTACGAGTGGCAAGAGCACGGAAAAGAATATGCGGTGCTTTGGCTGCACCAGAATCAGCCGTAGGTAATATTGCAGCAACTACAGTACTGCACATGCGTGATACTCTCACATGTGAAGTTTGCCCTGTAGTCAGCCCAGCACAACATGGCAATGCTGACATACCTATGTATGCATGATAGTCATGCATGCCCAGTTCAAGTCAACATCTCCATGTTGCACATGGTGGCCATCAGTACTGCAGTTGCAGAACAGAAAAGTAGTGCTCCAGGAAGTGGGTATGTTTATGCGGCCAGTGGAGGGGAAGGGCTGCATAAACAAAATCACTGGAAACCGTTGGAGCACTGTGGCAGCACATCAGACAGTGGTCCGGTTATGTGCTTCCACAGTGCTGTTATACAAATCTGATGATGGCATAACATCCGTGGAACTTGGCCCATGCAGCCATACAAATCAGACTCAGGAGAAGTCTATTAACAAACTAGAGATCTGGTCTGGGACTTGCTCGTCTTCACAGTCACTTTCTCATTCTTTTCTAAGCAGTAATTTCTGGCAAATGTGCATTAACCATATTGCTCTCAGTGCTGGTGGACTATTTCTGGTTTTCCCCTGATTGTATTAGGTGGGGGTAGTAGCAGTCTTGAAGTGGTAGCTGCCGATGGTGGCATGGTCTGGAAAAAAGTGGTTCCCATGCTCATCTGCACATTTTAGAAATTATGCCTTTCCTTGTTTTTGCTGTAAAGAAACTGACCCCTTTAACACAAAAAGCAAAGAGTGAGTTATGGCCTCCACCCCCCCCCCTTTTGCTTCAAGTGAGGAATGTCATTATGGGTTTGCAATAGATGTACAGTGGCAGCCATTGATGCAAAATATTGTTAAACAGTAATTAACTGTATGTAAAAGCTCCTATTTTTGGAATGTGTTCTTTCTTAATGTTGTCAATACCACTCCAACCATGTGTACTCTGCCCTTGGATTTCTGCACCTCCAGTGCATTATTTAGCACTTTTGTGTTCAGGACAAAAATACTTTTTAAATGAGGGTAGTCACTAATCTAAATTCTTTATAGTTTTTAATATTTCCTTACGTGTGTGCAAGAAACATCTTGTGGTAGAATGAAATTTCAGAAGTGTGTCAGGGACAAGTCCAGTGCACAGCAATCTACAGTGGGCTTGTCCCTGGCAGACCAATGAGCATGTAGCCAGACTGAGAAACTAGTCACAGTTTCACATCTTGAATCTGTTCTCTAGTTGAAAGAAAGTACTGGAATGAGAGCACTTCATTCCTTTCATTCATGCACATACTGATCTTACTGCTTCTCTCTCCACCCATCCAGCAGATGTCCATATACCCAGCCATACACCGAATCCCCCACTCTCTGTGCCATAAGCAGTAAACAGTCCCAGCAGTAAGGAACAAAAAAATATTATTTACCCTTCCCCAGGCAGACATCAGTGTTGAACTTGTTTGTGTCTCTGTGCAAATGACAGTGCGTGTTCTTGTCCCTGAGCTCCTCTGTCTTCAGTGCTTCATGTGTGCCACAATGCCCAACCTGAGCATTGATCTCTGTGGTGATACCCACTGACCCACCCGGTGGATCTCCTAGTGTCCATGTTGCCTCAGTGTGCTCCCCACCCTGCTGCACAATACAAGGACCAAGAGTGCTGAGAAGTGAGGCAGCATTGCCTGCAGAGCTGTAGCTTAATGCTGGATGGTGGGGAGAGGGATACACAGGCTGCAGGGACAGACACAGAGAAGGAGAGGCAGCAGAGCCCTCCCCAAAAGAGCGTGCAGGATTCAAAGAGGTGGTGAGTGGCACCAGTGTCAGTGACAGAGTGGAGAGAGAGCCCCCAAACAGTGACAGCAACATGCTGAGATGTGGTGAGTAAGCAGAATGAGAGTGATCAGCAAGTGAAAGACTGTCACTATTGCAGCACCACCTTGACAGTGTGAAATTAGGGGCAGTGCAATGTAGTGACCATAACCACAATGACCAGTGGCTCCCAGGCCTGCACCTGAACAAACATTCATTTAAATGTGTGTCCTATCCCCTAGCAGTGTCTACTCCTACCCCACTCCCTGAGAGAGGCACAGCAACAGTGAGAGCTGCTTCCAGTGCAGCATATATGTGCAGGTCCAATATGTTCCAGTCAGAGACAGTGTCAACCCCCCCCCCCCCACATTCTGGCACCTTGCTGTTGGTCTGACTTTTTGTTTGTATTTCTGAAGCTCAGTGGAAGCAGACAGCACATACAGAGAGGTAGAGAAAGTGGTAGCAAGAGTGCCATAACCAGGAGAGAGAGCAGTGCTGCACAGTTTTCCTTTCACTGTGGGGGAGCAGACATTAGAGAGAGAGAGAGTGAGATACCAGAAGAGACACAGTGTAAAACAAATTTAGTGTATCTAGTCCACCACCGCACAAAAGGAGCACCAAGACAGAGTCAGAGACAAATATGTGGGTCATATAGCTACTCCTTCACATCCACTAGCACAGTATAGGGTGGGCACTGTATAGGCACCCCTGGGTAGTTTCTGCCCCTACACCTCCAGTGCACATCAGCACATATGGAACAATCTGCAGTAGCCACAGACTGATGTAGGTTACTCATCTTCCCCTCCACACCCATCCCACTCTAGACAGGTTGGCACAATTACAAGGTGATCTCCAGGTGGGCAGCCCAAGGTAAATAGTGGACTGTGGCCTGGCAGAAGTTGGTGATTGGTGCCCTCTTCACAACCATTCCACCACTGCACATTGGCTGCTCCAGCCAAAGACAGAAATGTGAGTTGCACATTTGCCACACCACATCTGTTTCTATCTAGCCTGATGGGCGCCAGGTGGGTGGAAATAGGGTTGCAGTCCACAGCCACTGGGTGGTCCGAGGTCATTGGCACCCAACACATATTTCTGCATTTCTGCACATGTGATGCATTTTCTCCTTCCATTCCACCTCTTGCATGTTAGGAGCACTCTGCAGGAGCCAATGACAGATGTGGTTCACACATCTCTCCATCTTCATCCATCTGAGTTCCATGAAAGCTGGCACTGGTATTGAGTGGGCTCCAGGCAGGTGGGTCTGGGAGAATGTTACCCCATCCCACCTCCACACAAAGGTAGCACCCTGCAGTAACCATGGATAGAGATTCAAGTTGCACATCTGCCCTTTCATACCCATCCCTGCTCCACCAGAGCTAGCATGAAGGTTGGAGTGGGATTTGGGGTGACTGATACTTCCTCACCCTATTTCACACCTCTACACTTGCAGAACACTCTGCTTCAGCCAGAGGCTGCCCTACCTAACGTGCTCTACCCATGGAGAGCACTCTGAGGTACTGAGATATAAAAATATGGATCTTGCATCCCCCCACCCACAACTGTTCCCACTCTGCTGGTTGGGTGTGAAGGTAGGATGCAGTGGATGCTTCTGAGTGACTGGTGCTCGCTCTTGCACCCCCACTAATCAATCCAATACTTTACAGTGGCCAGAGAAGAGATGTAGATTGCAAATCTGCCCCATCATAAACTGTGCCCATTACAAAAAGTTTCACACACAGGCTGAAGTGGGGTCTAGGATGGTGGCCATTAAGTGACTACCTCCCCTTCCATCCCACCTCCACACATGGGAAACACTCCTCCTCCTCCTCCTCCTCCTCCATTACACATTTGCACATAGAGAGCCCTCCTCCCCCTCCATGCTTCTTTTGCATATGGAGAGCAATTCTCCTTCTCTAGCCCTTTTCCACATGGTGGACATAATGTCTTATGCAGTCATATTTGGTCTCAACCCCCGTTGAACGCAGCATTGTACATATTGTAAATACTAATGTAAAGAGAAGTGGTTTATTTTAATTTATATTATGTGTCCTTACTTTTTGTATCTCACACCATGTATTTATCATTGCTTGTACATGGGACCTTCTTGCAAATGAGCTTGCTCAATGGATTTTATCCCTTCACAATAAACTTGAACCTGAACATGGAAAGCACTCTTCCCTCCATTCCATCTCCACACATAGATATCATTGCTCCACCTCCATCCCACCTCCATACGTTGTGAGCATTCATCCCCTGACCCCTCCAGTGCTTCTCCCACTACATTTCACCTCCCCCACATGGAGATCACTTCTCCCACTGCATCCTACAGGACACCTTTATTCCTACCAAACTCAAATATAATAATGGTAAGCACTGTCCTAAATGGTGTAACAAATCTGTCAAGAAAATAGTTAATTATAAGAATAAAAAATATTAGAATATCTTTAAAAATAAAACACCTGACAACTGGGCAAAGTTTGTGAAGACTCAAAAGAAATGTAAATCCATAATTAAAAAAGCTAAACAAAAGTGAGAATATCATTTAGCAAGAAATGCAAATAAAAACAACAGTAAATAGTTATATTCTTATGTGACTTCATTAAAAAAAACAGTCTAGTGAGTCCTTTGTTACAAGATGGGGAATTAGGGTACCACCATACCAGAATGGTGAATATTTTCAATGAAAAATGCTGTGGTATTTTTAATCCACAATAAAATATCTCTAATATTGACATACAAAATGTTGCTTCGCCACCTAACTTTAACATTTAGACGATTCTATCAAAACTCAAAACACAAAAGGGTAAAACCTCTCCTGGCCCCAATAATACTAGCGGGCATTTACTCTACCTATTATCTGATAATAATGCACAGCCTTTAAAATACATTTCTCAAGGTTGTTTATCCAATAATTATGTACCACCTGACTGGAAAACTGTGTATGTAATTCTGCTGCAGAAAAAAGGGTCAAGATCTAACTGGGGAAACTATAAACCCATTAGTCTTACCTCTTCAGTCTGTAAATTGTTGGAAAGCTTGCTTAAAGATATCATCACCCCTGTACTTAACAACAGTGATTCTAAACAACCTGGCCTGGATATTCAAACTGCGCCAGGCTGTGGCGCAAGCCTGTGCGAAGCTCAACTAGGCTGCTCAGGGGTGTGGCCTGGGTGATATTCAACGGAGCTGCACTATGGCTCAACAGCTTTGAATACCGCACCCTGGCCTCCCCCACTGTGCATGGCACAGTGGCACTGTGCCAGTGCAAGAGGCCATAGTGGAGCATGAAGATGTGCTAGCGCAAGTGCCATTGCGCCATTCACAGCACCTGCGATATTCAAAAGGTGACATGCAAATGGGGCCATAATTTATGCAAGGTGCACATGGGGCCAGTTGCATGTCATTAGGGCCCCATTTGCATCCCATTTGCATGCAGGTGGGCCGATCCCCAATGACTTGCACCTGGCACCCTGCCAGGCAGCAGCCGTCAGGGACCGACGCCCCCTGCAGCCCGATTGCAGGCATCTGTAAAGATAAAAAAAATCCTATATCCCTGCTGGTCCAGTGGACCATTTCCACCCGATAGCGGGCATCTGTTTTAATACAGAGAAACCCCCCCCCGGCCAACATCCCTGGTGGTCCAGTGGACCGCACCGTGCCCGATCGCGGGCATCGGTACAACGAAAAACGTCCGATTACCCTGGTGGTCTAGGGTATCCCTCCCCACCACCCTCTGAGCCCCACTGCCCTGCTCCCCAGTCAGCCAGCGGGAGGCGGACCCACCCACCTGCAGCCCTGCCGCCTGCCGACTGACACCTCAGTAAGGCTGCATGCCCATTGGTTCCTGGCGTGAGCCAATGGGCGGCAGCCCTACTGAGGTGTCAGTCGTGGGCGGCGGGGCAGCAGGTGGGTTGGGTGCTGCCGCCCACTGGCCGACCGGGGGGGAGCGGGGTCATGGGGCTCAGTGGGCAGGTGGGGAGGGGGTACCCTAGACCACCAGGGTAATCAGATGTTTTTCATTGTACTGATGCCCGCGATCAGGCAGAGTGAGGTCCACTGGACCACCAGAGATGTTGGCTGGTGGGGGTTCTCTTTGTTAAAACAGATGCCCTCGATCGGGCACATAGCGGTCCACTGGACCACCAAGGATATTGGCCAGGGAGGTTTTTATATTTTTATTTAAACAGATGCCTGCGATCGGGCAGCGCTCAGTCCACTGGACCACCAGGGATATTGGATGGGAGGGTTTATTTAAACAGTTGCCCATGATGGGGCATGGGGGTGCCACCAGGTGCAGCAGGAACTCGGGTGGCTACCCACAGGTGGCAGCTGCCATGTTGCACCCTGCAATGCGGCAGCTCACCTGTGGGTGGTCATCATTTGTTCCTTTTTTTTTGGCTTAACTTTGTGCAGGTGCAAGTAGGGGTTGTGCATGCATGGCTCTGCAAATCCAGGGCTGAATATCGGGTTGTGCAGGTTATGCATGGGCACGTGCCCCCACCTGTGCCTGCATACATTACTGATGCGCTCCGGCGCACTGGGATTTGTGCAGCGCACTTTTCCCTTTTGAACATCGTGCCGGGGCGCATCAGTGGGTTGCGCATGGTGCAACACTGTTGCGCCATGCACAACCCTTTTGAATATCTGGGCCCATGGCTTTAACCAAGGAAGAAGTTGCCTTACTAACCTTATATATTTTTATGAACACGTAAGTGCTAATCTAGATAAAAACATCCCTTGCCATTTAGTGTTTATCGATTTTAGTAAGGCATGTGATATCATGCCTCATTGGGCCTTAGCTGAAAAACTTTCCAGATTGGGTTTGCATATTACCATCATCAAGTGGATTGCTAATTGGTTAACTTCCCATACTCAAAAAGTTATGATTAATGGTCATGTGTCCAGTTCAGGTAATGTTACTAGTGGTGTACCCCAGGGTTCAGTTCTGGGCTCTATTCTGTTTCAAGCATTTATATCTGATCTTACTTTCAACACTGAGTCTTTCACTATTAAATATGCAGACAATGTCAAATTAAGTAATACCTGCTCTTGAGTTCATCAAGCTGATATCCTTCAGAAAGATTTAAATATGGTCCCTGACTGGGTTAAGAAATGGGGGATGAAACTGAATGCAGACAAATGCAATGTTATGCATCTGGGAAAACACAACCCCCATTTTTCATATATGCTTGGTAGTTCACCATTATTTCCTACCTCAAATGAAAAAGACTTGGGCATCATCATCTCTAATGATCTTGATAATTCAAATCAAATTAAGGAAGCCATTAGAAAATCTAACAGAGTTTTCAACTCAATAAGCCACAGTATTCAATCCAAGAATAAAAAAGTTCTAACGCCACTATTCGGATCATATGTTAGGCCTCATTTAGAATAAGCCTTTCAGCTCAGGTGCCCTTATAGAAAATCAAATTGCATTCAACTTGAAAGGGTACAGTGTAAATTTACAAAAAAAATTCATGGTCTCCATGATCTGCCTTATAACGACAGATTGAGTTCTCTTAAATTAATGTTCCTGGAGACACATAAACTGAGAGGGGATTTATTGTTACTTTTTGATGTCATTCATGACACATATTTAATGACTAATCTGAGTCTTACATTTAAGGATACAACCCACAACACTAGAGGGCACCCTCTACAACTTGTAGGTCAACAATTTAACCACAAAAATAAGAAATATTTCTTTACCCTAAGAGTGGTTGATCAACGGAACAATCTACCACTTGAAATAATAATTAGTAAATCAAAAACTGAATTAAAAAAATAACTTGATCATTCTTTAACAGCTGGGGGTTCTTTGCAATACTACATTTATTAATTTGATAGGAGCACCTATGGGCATCGTTTGCCTCCTTGCTCCTTAATAGTCCTTAGTATAATCCTTAGTATTATCCCACCTACTGCACATACTGTAGGGAGCACTCCTCTCCCTTCATTCAACCTCCACACATGGGGAGCTTTCCTCCCACTTCCTATCAGCATTGTACATGGGGAGCAATCCACCCCTTCATCCCACTGCCCCTACATGGGGAGCATTGCTAACCATCTATCCTGCTTCTGCACATGGGGACACTTCCACACATTTGCATCACTCTTCCCCTACCACAATCCCACCTCTGCATATACAGAGTACACCTAACCCCATTCACCTTTGCACATGGGAGCACTCTGCAACAGCCAGAAACAAAGATGTTACTCAGGCATCTGTCTTTCCACATCTGTTCCCACTCCACATGATAAGTCTCAAGTTGGGCAGAACATCAATGGGGTTGAGATGTAATGAGTGGGTTGCCCTGGGAGATGGTGCCAATACCCCTCACCACCTCTCTGAATGAGAGGAGTCCCATCCCCCTGAATCAATCTTCATTCTTTTCTCCACTCACCACTTTACTGCTGGTTATCCTCCTGTTTGCTTGCCTTACCAGTAGCTCCCCTCCCAAGACAGGACTACAGGTCATTAGGCCAGAGCAGATTTTCCTCAACCTCTCCTGTCTTCTCCTCAGACCACACCAACAGTCCAGCCAGCTTCCAGCACAGTCAAGAAGATGCGCTGCACATTACTTACAACTTGGTACTGGATGGGTCAGTTCTTTCTCTAGTAGACCATACTTCAAGATCTCCTACAGATCAACTGAGGCTAGAGTAGAGCAGTACACAGTTACACTCTACCACCACAACAGTCAACAGGACATCACAATTTGCTTGGTGCTGTACAGATGACACAGCACAGCAGCACACTCACTAGTCTGTCTCACCAGACTTCTCCTGTTCTCACTGTTAATGATGTCTCCATCTCCCCTGGCCATCAATGGTCCCATGCATGCACATTGAGTTGCATCTAGCTTCAGCCACTATGGAGACTGCTGAGACACTGAGTTTTTTAGCAGCTGAGCTTGAGCAATTCAAAAATAAAATACAGGAATTTGACATTTTCTGAGGTAATTTCAGGGGTGGGGTGGCTTGAACACCCTAGACACCCTTCCCACTTATGCCCATACAATCCACAACAGTTCAGACACATGCAATGCTTACACTTACAGGCAGTCCTCACAGCTGAGCCAGCCCCCCCGGCACACAAATGAACACCAACTGTGACCCCTCCCACTTCCTCTACAAGCAAGTGAGGATCCCTCACTCTCAAGCAGTCAGTCCTGTACAAGTAGCAGAGTTGGGGGTCCAGGGCTCCAATTGGACCTGCAGCTGTAATGGAGCTTGAGCCTGCTTGAATACAATAGGACAGCTAAACTGAGTCCCCTTAATCCCAACAGATGGAGGGCTGCTTCACACATGATTGCTACAACCACTCAGGCACCAGCGGGGATTTAAAACAAGAGCTGGACTATGGCAGGCAGCCTGCCATCCACCTTCTCCTCCTCCTACACTGACTGCTTGCAGCACTTGCCCAGCTTCTTCTCTGCAGCAGTGCCCACCAATGGTCAGTAGTGTTGGTGGGTGGCCCCCTTTGAAATGATCAAGTGAGCTCCTTGACTTATTACTAGCCCCCGCAACCAATACTCTCTTTTGACTTCCGTCTGTGTCTGGTTGCATTTGCCTGTTTTCAAAGACCCAATAAACTTTTTTTTTCTAGTGTCTACTTAGATACACAATATTAAATATCTCAAAATAAAATATAATTACTTTGAAGAAGTTAGAAGCCTTTATTATGGCTCGGCTTCAATGTATGGTTGGAGAATGCTGAAATCTCATCTTGATTGTTTTACTTCCTTATTGCTATTTTGTATTTTCAGGTTAAATCAAATATAATAAAATATAATTGTTTCTTTTTTTTTTTTTGAGAAGATAGAAATTTTTATCATTTTTTCTGTTTGATCCATGCACACTGAAGCATTGAAGCAGTGAGATCAAGACGATTTGGCAGTCTTGTGCCATTCCTCTGATCCTATAAATATGTATCACAATGGTTGTATAATTGTAGGTCTATATTCAAATGGTTTTAATTCATTATAATGCATACTAAGAAAAATTATCTTAATGAGTTCATTTAAGGTTTCATAATTTGACCTTTTGTGATTTTAATGACCTCCCAATCCTGGAGTCTTCAATTTATTTTATCTAAACATTTCTTTGCTCAGTTCATCAATAGTCCAATAAGATTTAGAATAAAATTACTTTAGAGCAAAAACTGTATCAACTTTGGGTTTGATTTTGCACAAATATTAACTTCTCTCTGAGTTGCAGTGATAGGAGATTAGTTGCACATACTTTTGTATTTCTCCACACTTTTACTTCAGAAATTTATATATAAAAAAAACTCAACAGTCAATAAGATTTAGAATAAAATAACTTTTTAACAAAATGCTTAAACTTTGGGTTTGATTTTGCACAATTATTAACTTCTCTCTGAGTTGAAAATGCATAGGAGATTAGTTGTATATACTTTTCTATGTTCCTCATTTTTACTGTGGAAATTTGTAAAAAAAATATGAAAAAATAACACTTGACCTTTCACACAGGTCTTGGCCTCCTGTAAAGAGAATGACCTAAAACTTATTTAGGAGTCATTCAAGAGTTATCCCAAGGTCAAGATTTAGCAAACTATACATTTAATGCATTTTAATAATAGAAGTTGCCAAAGAGGATATAATAATTGAAAAAATCAGTGTTGCAGCATAGATGCCTAAACATTTTACAAACAGCCATTGTTTTCCTTCTCTGTCTTCCTTCTTCCTTTTATCTGGTCGGCGTGAGCTTCACGCATAGATCTCATAGATATTGCTGGCTAATAATCACTAAAATTAATATGCTGCTTTTGTTCTGAAAAGATTTAACATGATCCCATCCTGAAAATATCTAATGTGATCCCAATAAGCAAATTAGTGCTTACCACCTTGAAACAAAACAAAGAATTCCATTGAAGTACTAGTAAGTCATGATGATCTGCTGTTAAATTAGGCATGACAAGATAGTCTGGTCTCATTGCACTTAAAGTGGCATAGTGCTTTACAGAAATGAGGCTGTTATAAGTTCAATAGGAGTTATGGCAAACAAATGTGAATATCTCTAAAAGTATACAAATTGAGCATAAACCATCAGCATGAAAGTTGTTCAGGACAAAGCTACATTTCAAATGAGCCTATTCATTAAGTTGCACTGTTACATTTTTTAAACTATGACCATCTGATTACCTGAATTTTCATTTTTCTTCACAATTTTCACCTTTCAGATGGCTATATTTAAAAAAAAATCTAATTAATTCAGATTAGTGACTACCCTCATTTGAAAAGTTATTTTGTCCTGAACAACTTTCATGTTGGTTGTATATTTGTAACTTGTATACTTTTTGAGATATTTACATTTTTTTGGCATGCCTCCTACTGTATTCACTCAGTCAGAAAAAAAAAATAGGTTGTTTGGAAGATCATATTTTACAAAATATAAAGAATTCAGATTAGTGATCACCCTCATGTGAGAGGTCTTTTTACCATGAACAACTTTCATGCTGGTTGTTTTTGTGCACCTTAAATAGTTTTAAAGATATTTAGATTTGTTTGGAAAGTGTGCACATTTGCTCGCAGAGAAAAGCAACTTTGAGTTCTGTGTCCATCATTCTAAACAGAAAGAAGGGAGTATTTTTTAACTGCTATAGGGATTTGCAGCATTATGAAAGGATATACAGAAAACTACTTAATAAATGTTAGAGAATTCCTGACTTTAAAAGTCAGCTGATGCAGTTGCACTCTGTGCTAACCACTGAGAGGGAAAAAAAACTTCCTTGAAACCACCCTATTCAGTAGTGCAATGAATATTTCATTCTCACTTTTCCAAAACTTTAAATTGTTTTCTGTTTATTTTTATTTAGACCTGCTGTAGTATTCTTTATTCCCCAAAGAACCAACATTTTTTTTTCCCAAGAAAAAGTTTTTACTGTAGCAGTCTGTTTTAAGCCTCTTGGAGCTCAGTTGTTGCCCTCCATTGTGTTTTTCATGGCTCAATTGCCTAAATCCGAGGGCTAGTGGGTGTTGTGTGCCTTTCTTTCAGTTCATTTTCCACTCCGTGGTGAAATGCTACTTCACTTAAGTGCCTGAACCTATAGAAGAGTTATTTACTGCAAAGCACTTTTGCGCTAAAGTATTCCAGTGCCTCTGCAAAAAATACCCCACATTAAACTTATTCTGTGTTTTTCTATGAGCTTCACTGCTCTGCACCTCAGATATGTGTTGCACTACTTGCCACTCTTCACTTCAGTTTGCATCAACCACATACTGCATGCTGACATTTTGGAGCTATGATGTTCTTTCCTTAGAGTGCTGACTTTGGTTCTTGGGGAATAAAGGACACTACAACAGGTCTAAGTTAAAATAAACATAAACAAATTTAATGTTTTCGAAAAGTAAGAATAAAATATTCATTGCACTACTGAAGAGGGTGGTTTCAAGGAAGTTTTTTTCCCCCCTTCATGGTTAGCACAGAGTACAGCTGCACCAGCTGACCTTTAAGGTAAGCAACTCTCTAATTTTACATACCCTGGCAGTAAGTCCCTGAGAGACCATATTAGTCCAATAAAAAAAGGGAATGAGCATAGCAGAATTCTTTTTGGTTTTGGTACTGAATAAATGTTTTGCACAGAACCCCCTTTTCAAGCTAAAGCAATATGGCTGTAGACTCCGCCCACAGCCATAACAGGCAGCTATTAAAGGGGAACAGTCTGCATAAAGGGCATCCACACTCAAGTGTGGGTCTGGTCCCAATGTGCACATTGTGTGCAAAAACATTTTGTTTTACTTACACTGTTTACTGTAGTATAGTAGAGTGCATCAGACTAATTTTGCTTAGTTCTAGGCTAACATCTTTTGTTACTATAAATCCCAGAATCCCCTGCAGCTGACATCAGAGCAGTAGGCAGCACTGGGAGATTCAGTAGCCTACACTGCATGTTCAAACTTTTATAATCTCTAATCAGATGTTTTCCAGGTCTCCTTTCTCCAGGGGCTAAGTACAGTCCTCTGTGACTGCACTTAGCCCAGAGAGGACAGGGGACCAGCAAACAAAGAATTAGAGCTTGTAGAAACTATAACATGCATCTCCCACTGCTGCCTACTGCTCTGATGTCAGCAGCAGTGGATTTGAGGTTTTCTAGTAACAGAAGATGTCAGCCAAGAACTAAGCAAAATTAGTCTGATACAATCTACTATACTACAGTAAACAGTAAGTAAACCAAAAAGTTTTTGTAAACAGAATGCACATTAGGGACAGCCCCATACTGGAGTGTGGTGGTCTTGGACTGACTGTTTCTCTTTAAAGCCTTATTTGTAAGAAGAATGCATCTTGAATTAACTTAATTTCAGTAATAAGCACATGCTAAATCATTAGGATTATGTTATTCAAATTCTGTATACATTCCTATAAAGCTACCAGTGCGTGCCTGTGGTACTTCTGTTCATTTACTTTGAAATTGCTGTTGAAGGTAAATATGTGTAGCCCAGATGCCGTGTGCCAGTGGGCTACTATTGCAATTTCCCCAGTTATCTTATTAGGGCAAGCCCTGAATTACTCACTGTCCTGGAGGTTCTGGGCAGTCTCTGGATCTCTCCAAACAGCTCAAGAATCTGCAGATTCAGTCCAAGAGAGCAGCAGCAATGGGACAGCAGTAACTGATAAAAAAGCTTGGGCTTGATTGAAGGTCTGGCCACTTGTCACCTTGATTGAAGATCTTGCAGCTTGTCCCCTTCAGTCTATTCAGGTCTGTTGCAGAGCTCCTACACAAGGCCCACCAACCCAGAGGACCCAGGCCTAGGAGTGGCTCCACAGCCAACTCCCACTCAGGTCACGGGTGCCCTAGCCTCCTCAGCATACACCGATGGCACCCTGTAGCCAGCAGACCCCACTCAGTGGGGGTTAGTAAGTTCCCCACCTGGCTCTGAGATGCAGCTAGAAAATTCCCTGGTTCCCTTTTTCTCTCAGACAGGAAACAGCTTTGGTGTGCAGACAGTTTCACAAACCTTTCCACTTTCCAGTGCTGTTTGGCAACAGATTCCCAAACTGCAGCTCAACAGTTCATTTTCTCAGCTGGGTTTCAGCAGCAGCAACAGGTTCCAGAAGGATAGGATACTTGCTCACCAGTTTCCTTTTGAAGTCTCTTCGATTCAAAAGAGCATCCACTTTTGCTCTGGCTCACACATAGTTTCCAGCAATTCTCTTTTCTCAGTTTAATAGTTTCTCTCAATCCCTCTGATGCAGGCTCTCTGCAGCCAATGATTCTCCTCAAAACCAGAAATATTTACCAGATTCCTGGTCCATTCAGCAAAGGTGCACAGTTCCTTCCAACATTAAAATTCTGTCACTTCAATCCTCAGAAATACTCCACATAAGCCTTGGGAAAGGTCTTAGCCTTTTCTCCACATAGCACTGAGCCCTCTTGACTCAAACAGAGCCCAGAACAGACTGACTCAACTGCCCAATGTCCCTGGGATTTCTCCCAAATATCCTGCTTTCTGATTGGTGGGTTTCAGTCATCAATGACATTCATAAGCCCTCTTTATTGATTGGGAAGGTCTTTTGGTACCTGAAATTAGTTCACACTTCCTCCCATGAGCCCTCTTGCACAGTTTTCAGTACCTAATTAGCTAATTGGCTGTTCATTAGGGGTCAAAGGATCATAACATGGTTGCTCCCATTCAGTCTACACACAGCTCTCATGCAATTTCCAATTCCATGTCCTGTTGCAGCCAGAATATACAGTTTTAAATATATCTGCCCCAGTGTTTTATGGCAGTACCTGTCCCCATCATGTGACTGCAAGATTATTATTTTCAGGCCCTTCTGTAGCCCATCACTAACTCTGTTATTAGCCATCCCTCTGGAGCAGCGATTGGGCTCATTAATATTCGTGGCTGCTCATACATATGCAAATCCCCCTATCTAACATCACCCACTGTTGCAGTTTTAAAACTACAAGGCAGCTCCTCACATGCCTCCTCCATGTTCCCAGTCCCCAATTAAGCTGACAAAGGGACCAGGAGCACCAGAGAGGCATTGGAATGGCTGTGGGAATGGCCAAAGTACCAATGCACTATTGCGCATGCGTGGACTTCCGTAAAAACAAAACCCAGGATGCTGTCCCTGATGATAGACTCCTGCAGCCCCGTTTGGGCTGGAATACGGTGCAGGGGTCCAGGAGAGCAAGGCAATTAAGGTAAGCCCCTGCAGGGAGGGGTTACATATACATAAAGGCTTTATTCATATGAAGAATATGAGTCCTTTGTGCATGCATTTGTGACATCCAGGCTCCACTACTGCAAAGCCCTGTATCTCAGGGTAAATGGAGTGTCCAACAGTGACTGCAGTTGATGCCAAATGCAGGGGCCAGTTTACTGATGGGGCTGTCTACATCAAGTCATGTGACCCTGACCCTGCATGAAGTGGCAGATTCCCTTCAAGGTTGGGCTTCCTACCTATAAGACCCCACATAGGATGGGCCCAGACTATCTGACAGAGCTCCTGACTCCTCATATGTCTTTCCACCCTCTCCACTCCACTGATGTGGGCATCTTGACTGATTTGCTGATGCACATGCCTGGAGCCTTGGTTTACATTGCAAAAGAACAGTTACATAAGAACTTAGCTTAACAGTACATCTTTGTGGAAATCTCTTTCATCAGGTCACACCTCTGGAATAATAAGCTGTCAGGCTCTAGGACCACACAGAAACTTTTGCTAACAGCTCAGTAGAGGCTGCCCATGGTGACGTCTGATGTTGCCATCCCTACATCAGCTTGGGCAGCCCTGTCCCCTCCCTCAGTTCCCCACCCGAGACCATGCTCGTAGGAGCTCCAAAAGGGAACCAGAAGAGAAATAATAGCACTGCCCATCAAACTAGGCAGAGAACAGGAGAGAAGCTCCTGGAAGAAAGTGATAACACACTGGTATATCTTTATAGTAACCAGGAAACCAGGAGAGGGTGAAGGGAGTCAATTATCAGTCTCAGCTGGAAGACATAGAAACATAGAACATAGAAACATAGAAACATAGAATTTGATGGCAGATAAAGGACCACTTGGCCCACCTAGTCTGCCCATTTTCCTACCTGATGAATAAGCTGCAGATCCTAGTTAACAACAGCCTACTTCCTCCTACCCCCCCCACTAGGACTGCTTTATGTCTGTCTCATGCATTCTTCAATTCCCCCACTGTTCTTGACTCCATGATCTCCTCATGAAGGCTGTTCCATGCATCCACAACCCTCTCTGTGAAAAATACTTCCTCACATTACCTCTGAGCCATCCCCCCATTATCTTCAAATTGTGCCCCCTTGTTCTTGCACATCTCTTTTTCTGAAAGATACTAACCTCTTGGACTTTGTTGATTCCCTTGAGATGCCTGAAAGTTACTATCATGTCCCCCATCTCCCTTCTTTCCTGAAGTGTACACATATTAAGCTCCTTTAGTTTATCTTCCTATGTCTTCTGGTGCAGACCCTGCATCATTTTGGTTGCCCTCCTCTGGACAGCCTCCACTCTGTCTATCTCTTTGCGGAGATGGGGTCTCCATAACTGCACACAGTACTCCAGATAGGGTCTCACCAACTGTCTGTACAGAGGGATAACAACTTCCTGTTTTCTACTGTTGATGCCTCTCTCTATGCATCCCAGTATCCCTCCAGCCTTCCTTACTGCCTTCTCACATTGCTTGCCCACCTTTAGGTCATCTGATATAATTACACCCAGGTCTCTTTCCATTTTTTGTTGCTGTCAGTATCTCACCCCCCAGTGTGTACTCTTCCCCTGGGTTTTTGTTTCTCAGGTGCATTACCTTGCACTTCTTTGCATTGAATCTAAGCTACCATACATCTGACCATTCCTCCAACCTTGCCAAGTCCCTTCTCATCCTTTTCACTTCACTCCATCTTGTGTATCAACCCTGTTGCAGATCTTTGAGTCATCTGCAAAGAGACATACTTTTCCTTCCAGTTCCTCTGCAATGTCACTTATAAAGACATTAAAAAAGACCCGGTCCCAGTACTGAACCCAGCAGTAGCCTGCTAGTAACCTTCCTTTCTTCACTGTGGACTCCGTTTACTACTACCCTTTGCATCATGTTGCCAATGCCAATTTTTTATCCAGGCTACCACCTTGGGACCCACTCCAAGGTTGGCTAACTTGTATATTAATCTTTGGTGTGGGACTGTATCAAATGGCTTGCTAAAATCTAGGTAGGCCATGTCCACAGCCCCTCCCTGGTCTACTACTTTGGTCACCCAGTCAAAGAAATCTACTAGATTCATCTGACATGACCTTCCCACTGTGAATCCATGCTGCCTTGGGTCCTGTGCCCCACTGACCTCTAGGTACTCAACAATTCTTTCCTTCAAAAGTGATTCCATCACTTTCCCTACCACTGAGGTCAAACTAACTGGTCTGTAGTTTCCTGCCTCTTCCCTGCTCCCACTTTTGTGAAGAGGAATCACATCTACCCTCCTCCAGTCCTCAGGTACCACCCCATCCTCCCATGATTTGTTAAAGAGAGTAGTCAGTGGTGTCACTAGTTCTACCCTTTTTTCTTTTAGAGTTCTTGGGTGAATCCCATCAGGCCCCATTGCTTTGTCCACCTTCAATTTTATTGGTTCTTTCAGTACCCTTTCTTCTGTGAATGGACTGGTATTGACCCCTGTATTCAGAGTGTTTCTCTTGTTTGGTTCAGGTACCTCCCCCTCCTCTTCCTTTGTGAATACTGAGCAGAAATATTTGTTCAGTATCCCTGCTTTTTCACTGTCACCCTCTGCCCATATTCCCTTCCCTTTATTAAGCCTCATTATCCCTCCCTTGGTCTTTCTTCACTCCCTAATGTACCTATGAAAGGTCTTATCCCACTTCTTAACAGAGTTGGCTATCCTTTCCTCAGTTTGGACCTTTGCTATTCTGACTGCCTTCCCTGCCTCTTTCTGCTTTAACTGATAAAGTTCTCTGTCCTACTCCTTCTGTGTTTCCTTATATTTCCTGAATGCTATCCTTTTCTCCTTAACCTTCCATGCCACCTCTTTTGAGAACCACAGCATTTTTGTCATTCATTGTGTTTTGTTGATTTGCTTCACACAAAGGCTTGCTGCCTCTGTGATGGCTATTTTGATTACTCCCCAATGTTTCTCCACCCCTCCTTCCTGCCTGTTTGCTAGTGCTTTTCTGAGGCACTCTCTCATTTTCCCAAAGTCTGCCCTCCTAAAGTCCAATACTCTTGCTTTTGTATGGCTTGACTCTATGGCTGTGTTTATCATGAACCACACTGTTTGGTGGTTTCTTGTTCCCAGATGGCTACCCACTTCTAAATCCAAGATTCTTTCTCTGTCCCCATTTGAGAGTACCAGGTCTAAGATTGCTCCCTCCCAAATGGGTTTGAATACTATCTGTCTGAGGCATGCCCCTTGTAAGGCATCAAGAATGACCCTGCTCTTGGATGTGCCTGCAGCAAAGGTGCGCCAGTTAACATCTTGCATATTCAGGTCCCCCATCAACAATATCTCCCCTTTTTCTGCTGTTCTAAGGATGCTTTCTATCATTTCCTTGTCCATTCCCTCCCCCTGAGATGGGGGTCTGTATACAACCCCCATGTGGATTGTGGTGCCATTGCCTGTCTCCAGGGTGACCCAGAGTGCCTCATCTTTAAGAGAGGCTGGGATAGGCATTGGGGCAGATAAGAATCATGGGTAGGGAGGATGAGAGGAGTGGGGAGGGAGCACAGGAACATTAGCTCAAGCTGTGGACTCTGCAATACGAGCAGACTTGATAGATCAAATGGCCTTCTTCTGCTGGCTTGTTCATATGTTCGTATGTATGTTCATATGTATTTGCTCCCTGTTTACTCTTTAGTTCTATTGCTTTGATCCCTTCCTTTACATAGAGAGCTACTTCTCCTCCTCTTTTACCCTCCCTGTCCCGCCTGTAGATTGTGTATCCTGGTATGTTGAAATCCCAGTCATGGTTCTCTGTGTACCATGCTTCTGTGACTGCCACAATATCCAGGCATCCCTCTTCCATCAAGGCCACTAGTTCAGGGAGCTTGTTACACAAACTATGGGCATTGGTACTCATCATCCTCCATTTTTTGATGGCCTTACCCTTTTTAGCCCCATCCCTGTCCTTACTGCCTTTGCCTTTTTTTGCATTTACCTCTATCCTGCTCCCTAATGACTTCTCTACCTTGGTGTTTACCTCACTAATTACTGTGTTTTGTTGGGGGAGGATGGCATTACCCTGCTCCTTTTCAGTGCCTCCCCCTTGGCTAGTTTAAATGCTTGCCAATGAAGCATTTAAACCTATCACCTAGGATCCGGGTTCCCCCCCTGGACAGATGCAAGCCATCATGCCAGTATATGTCTGCATCCCTCCAGGTAGCTACTCATTCCCCAGTGAAGCCAAAACCCTGAGCTCCACACCAACTTTTGAACCATTCATTGAATTCCATGGTGTGGAGTACCCTAGCATCACCCTTGCCATTGACAGACAGCACCTCCGAGAAGGTTACCATATGTGCTACTTCTCTAACACCACTCACCAACTCTACAAACTCCTCTTGCACTGCTCTGATCCCATTCTGAGTCAGGTCATTTGTTCCTAGGTGGACAATGACATCCACCTCCCTCCCTCCCTCGTGTAGTTGTTCCCACGATCCTGAGGATTCACTTCTTGTCCCTCCAAGCCATGGTGCCAGGCTGGCACCTTACCTTCCTCTCCCCTTCCTCCCCCACTTTTACACCCCTAATGATTGAGTACCCTACCAGGAGTTGTTTCCTTCCACGGTAGGGTCCCGTGCAGGGATTGACAAATTTTAAAATCTCATGCTAGTCCAGGACAAGTGGCCTTGACAAAAATGGTAGTCCTCGAGTTCTGAGTGGTAGTCCAATACATTTCAATTGAAATATTCAACTGACTTAACAGAAATAAGTTAAATGGTGTGGCTGTGTGGCAGGGCTTATATATTGTATTATTATTTCATAGGATGGATGGAGAGATGTAGAAGAACTTCATAAATCAGGAAAAACAATATTTTCATATTTTTTTTGTTAATACAGGCCGGACACTAAGGCAACGCAGGCCGAAGTCTGTATTAGAAGAGATTGGAGAAATGTTACAGAATTAGTTAAGGACAAGCCAAAACCAGCTAGGCCGTTGTTTGAGAAGAACATAAAATGGTGATTAAGGGCTAGGCCAGGAAGAAGATGATGGGGCACTGGGAGCAGGAGTACTAGCATCAAGAAGATCATCAGCAGCAGAAGCAGCTAAACCAGAAGATAATGTATCAGCAGCAACAGCATGCCCACGAACATGTTGAGTGCCTGGACCAGAGAGCAGCCAGTGGTTAATTGCTGGATCTGGATCAAAGTCATGCAGTTCAGGACCTTCTACTGCTATCTGCAGGAGAGACTGTAGTGAATCATCAGCCAGCCTTGTCCTGATTTTTGTTTTGATTAGGTTCTGAACAGAAAAAACTCTGTCACATTTTGCAGTCGATACACTCATTGCCATGAGTATTTCAACTAGGTCAAGAATGTGTATAATCTGGGGTGGTTTTTCTTTTAGTAATCTGGTATATACCTGCAAATAGGGTTTTTCAATGGCAGATTTCAATATTGTTTTAAATGCAGCATACTTTGACTTTATATGTTACTGCTGCTCCTCTGTGAAAAAGTGAAAATATTCTGCCAGGTTTGCAAGTTCAGAGGTCCAAAACACCGCTAGTTGGTCTCTTGGCAGATCAAACTGCTTAAAATCTAAGCAGTTGAACCATTTGAGAGGCACCTCTGAGAAATTTTTAAATCTGTTGTCAATATACATTATTGCTGCATCTATTAAAGTCTGCAGTTGTCCATCTGTCACAAAATTGATTTCTGGGCAGTTGCCTCTGAATGGAAATGAACAGTCTTCTCCTCCTCCCTCTTTGTCACAACATATTCCATACATTTCTGTTCTGGTTTGTAATGGCTGAGGAAAGCTGCCATGTATTGCCCTGGCATGGTTTTCAGTTCCATAAGCTGGAGTAGGCAGGTCTCAACAATCTGTGGAACCTCCAGTATTACTATGTCATCTCGTTGAAACTGCAGTGACAGGTTTTTTAGTATTGGCAGGAAATCTTGCAGTATATCGATAGCTTTTACAAACTGCACACTCTGTGTTTCTTTTAAGAGGTCCTTTGTTTCTGAACTTTCATCACCACCAGCAGTCAAAGATGCATGTAGGTATTGTACAACAGTAGGTAGGTTAACCTGAACTGCATGTACCGAACATGACCTACTGGCAAGCCATCTCACTTGTTTAATTGCAGTAAAGTGCGCCAGATCAGTATCCATCATGTTAGCAATTTCTTGGAGCTCACCCCCCAGTTAGGCTCCCTTATTTTATTTTAGTGTTACTTACACTTGTCTTATATATATTTTTTTACTATATTTCTCATTTTGTTTCTTGGGAACTTCAAGCCAAAAGCCAACCAACCGGCTGCAGGACACTGGGTCCTTCACTCCTTTTCACAAAATCTCTCCCAACAGCCCAACCAAGCCCATAGCATAGCCCCACACCACACACAGTTTGAGTTATAGGCTTATTTCTTCTAAGTTCTTACTATACTATCTTTTTGTTTTTTACTAACTTTCTCAAGTCAGTCCTTTCCTTTGCCCCGCATCTCTCCAAGCTCCTCCTTCACTCCTTTACACACAATCTCTATATCTGCGCTCTCCTCTCCCAACAGCCCACCAGCCTCTTCTCTTATTTTCTTTCTGTTTTTTTAGCTTTCTTTTATTATTTTATTTTTTCTTTCATTATGCAGCTAGTAGTCAAATAAACTGCTGTTTTTACTGGTGGGCAACACAAAGCTCCCTACCCACAGTAGTAGTCCCCTGCCCTTGCTTTCTTCCTTTTTATTTTCTGTAGTCAGTGACACTTTATGCTGCTGCTAGTTCTCAGTTGTCAGGGGACCAGTCCAGGGTTCCCTTCCCTCCCTTCTTCCACCCTGCTACACAGACAACAGACAGTACCAGACAGTCCCCCCTCCAAAGTTTCTGTTTTATTTCCTTTTCACCTTGTTTTATTTAGTTGTTTAACCAGGTATAGCACACTAAGCTGAAAGCTTTTTTTACAGGAGTGACCTGGGAGCACAAGGAGGTTAAGTAACTTGCTCAGGCAGTATGCAAGTGGAAGCTGTGGTATTCAAACCCAGGTCTGGTCTGCTGGATGTCACCAGATTTGCAGCTCAGAGCCTTAGAACACTGCACTATACTGCCTACTTAATTTATTTTATATGCTCCTTAGTTTGCTTTCACCCTGTTATGCCCAGTTCTGAGACAAGCCCAACCTAACCTTCTCAATATTTTATTTACCCTGCCTGCACTCCTTATTTACTCAGATTACTCTCCTCTTCATTTTTTTATTAGCAAAACTGGCATAACACGGCAGGTAAATTTGCTTGTCTGCTGCACTAATGCACTTATGTGCAGTTATTAGTGCTCAGCCACGTTGCCCCCACTCCTTAGTCCTGCTAGCTCCTGCCTTCCTCCTCCCCACTCTTCACTCTCACCAACCCTCCCTCCTTCTTAATTCAGTTTAAAATAATATTTGTTTTCCACTCCACACACACAAAGTAAGGCAGCACTGGTCACACTCACAGTCCCCACTCCCCGATATCCACAACAATGGACTGTTTAATTTGTGTATCCTCTAGTCTCCAACAGACAGTGAATGAGGGGATCAAACGCTATGCACGTCTTTACTCTCGTCTCCACTACGTACCAAATCACCACTGCGGCCAAAGGGCATTCTTTGTATCACTTACAGTTCAAGATTGTCTTCCTTATTTGGCCCCATGCCTGCCAGTCTGACAGCTTGCTCCTCCTCTGTTTTCCTTCGATGAGACGCTGCTTGCGCTCGCTCCTGATGCCACTTCCGTAGGCTTCCATAGGCTAAGGCAAGCTCACACACTCACTGCTCATTCCTGACCAGTAGGTGCACTGATCGGTAGGTCAGATGACCACCATGACAGCCGAAGCAGTGAGCACCCTACTGGTGGAAGGTAGAACTGCAGCAGCAAAAATTTTTAAATCAGTGCTAGCCCGTGAACAGGTGGCACAATAGAAAGTGCTTGTCCCTGCACTGTAACTGGTAGCCTGGGATGTCGGGCAATAGGATTTGTCAAACCCTGGTCCCGTGCCACCCTCCTGAGGGTCTCCTTTGTGGAGGTTCCCAGCATCCTCCTTGGTCTCCACTGCAGGTGCCTCCATAGAGGAACCACTATCCACCAGAACAGCGTATGAATTGTGGAGAGGTACAGCTGGAGGGATGCACCTCTGTTCCACCACTCTCTCACTCCCTGAGCCCACCTTGGTTCAGCCACTCCTCTTTCTTGGCAACCTCTGAGGTAGCGGCGGTGGCCCTGGTGGTCCCTGGGTGGGGGAGGATGTTTCACAAATCCTAGCCAGGTCAGCCTGGAGATGGGCAACCTCCTCCCTCAGACCAGAGAGGTGCCTGAAAATAGGGCAGCATCGCAACCTCCAGAATGTCTCCCGGAACACTTCTGCCCCACAGCCATTGCACTGCACCACTCCCATCATGTCTTATTTTTGTGTCCCTTCTCCTGTTGCTCTGTATGCTTACTCTCTCCTATCCTTACACCTCTCACTCTTCCTGTTCTAGGACATCAACTTCCTGTATTCTTCAGTAGTCTCCTTCTTCCTTGCTCAGAGTCAGACCTCCAGCAGCTGGGGGGAGAAAGAGCTACTTTTTACTCAGGGTTGACAAAACTAATGTTTCTCTATGATCCTTCCTTCCTACTGCCTAACAGGAAGTTCCTGTTGTCAGTAAAACCAGTGGCCATAAGTAGAACTGGCTTAGGTGGGAGGGTGGAGGTGGGACGTGAGGAAATTAGTAAGAAAAATGGTAACTTTTTTAGTCAGCTACTTTCTGCTCTGAAAGCAAGATTTCTGTCTTCCAAAAGCTAGCATCAGGAAGTTGTAATTGGAGTCATCTGCTTTTCTACTGCCTAAGCCACACCTCAATTAACCTCTCTCCCCCCTCCTACTGATTCAGCAAACTAAGTTGACACAGTACCCTTCCCCAACACAGAAACACACACTGACTTTCTTTTTTAACCCTAAATGAGACCCCTCTACTTCTAATAAAGTATCTGTTTGCTTAATCCCAACAGACACTGACTCCTGCTGAGATAGAAGTGTTAAATTAGTAAGAAAAATGGTAGCTTTTTTCAGTCAGCTGCTTTCTGCTCTAAAAGCAAGATTTCTGTCTTCCAAAAGCTAGCAGCAGGAAGTTGTAATTGGAGTCACCTGCTTTTCTACTGCCTAATCCACACCCTCAATTAACCTCTCTCCCCTCCTACTGATTTAGCAAAGTAAGTTAATACAGTACCCTTCCCCAACACAGAAACACACACTGACTTTATTTTTTTTAACCCTAATTGAGACCCCCTTTACTTCTAGTAAAGTACATGTTTGCTTAATCCCAACAGGCACTGACTCTTGCTGAGATAGACAACAGAAAGACGTTCACAGAGAAAGAGCCATGTACAAGACATTAATGTTAAGAGGCTCCACAGCCACGGGGGATGGAGGGTGGGTCATCATGACCTGATGAAAGAGATTCCTTCAAAGATCTACTGTTATAGTAAGTTCTTAAGTAACTGTTCTATCTTCTTCAGGATATCTCTTTCTTCAGGTCACACCTCCAGGATGAGTCCCAAGCAGTACTGGCAGAGAGACAGTCTGGGTGGCTGGAGGCTATAGTCCTAAGACAGGAGGCCTTGGAGCACAGCCAGGCCAAAGCCTGCCCTCCTTCTAGAGTCAATGTCCAGACTGCAGTCTTTAGTGAAAGTGTGGGCAGCACTCAAGAATGCAGCAGCACAAATCTCTGCAGCTGACACATTCCTGAAACAGGCAACAGAGATGGCCATGCTTCTGGTTTAATGGCAATGCACAACCTCAGAAAGTTCCTTTCCATACTTCCTTTAACAAAAAGTAATAAAGTTGGCCAACCATTTCAACAGGCACTGTTTAGAAACTGGTATGCCCTCTTTACCAGTGGTGAAGGAAACAAACAGCTGCGATGACTTCCTGCAATCCTCTGTGTGATGAACATAATATCTGAGTATCCTATGTACATCTAAAGTATGGAGAAATGCTTCCCCTGGATTGGCTTGCTCCAGAAAATAAACAGGCAGTGGATGATTTGATTCAGGGTAAACTCAGACACCACCTTTTGCAAAAATGTTGGGTTGGTGCACAAAGACACCCTGTGTTCATGGAAAATCAAATGTAGAGGCTCACACATAAGAGCCTGAAGCTCAGAAATCCTTTGAGCAGAAGTAACAGCAACTAAAGATAACACTTTCCATGGCAGAAAACATAGCTGGCAAGTTACAACTAGCTCAAATGGAGCCAATGTAAGTTTCTCTAAAACAAAATTCAGTCCCCAAGCTGAGACTGGATTGTGGATATGAAGCTTTATATGAAGAATGCCGCTCAAGAATGTACAGGACACTTTGAGTTGTGCCACTGTATGGTCATCTACAGGCATATGGAAAGCCAAAATGGCTGTCAGGTACATCTTAATGGAAGAGTACTGCAGTCCCACATCTGAATGGGACAGGAAATACTCCAGAATCTAATTTGCAGGACAAGTGAAGGGATCCAAATGATGGGAAGCAACCCACAGAGCAAAGTGCATGCACTGTATGGAATAAGTGGCCCTGGGGGAGGACTTTCTTGCAACCACCAGGACATCAGCCACCTTATGAGACACCCCAAACCTAGCCATGGCTATGTCCTCAGGAGCCATGCATAAAGTTGGAGTGACTTAAGGTCCAGATGGACCAGGGTGCCCTCCTGTGATAGCAAGCCTTTGCACAGGGGCAGGGATACTGGAGGTTCCACTGCTAACTGCCGCAGTAAGGGGAACCAGAACTGATGAGACTAGAAGGGAGCAATGAGAATCAGAGTTGCCCCTTCCACATAGAGCTTGTCCAGTACCCTCTGAATTAGAGGGAAGGGAGGGAAGGTGTAGAGAAACCTCCCTTTCCAAGAGAGGGACAATGTATCTTGCCAGAAGACTCCAGGCCCAGGATCGAGCAAGCAGAAAAGTGGCAGTTTTGCATTGAGTGGGCATGCAAAATGGTCCAACTCTGTGTGACCCCATCTGTTGAAGAAGTATTCCACTACCAAGGGCAGCAGCTCCTATTTGTGTGCTCTTGACTGTGACCTGCTTAGCGTGTCTGCCAGGACATTTTGTATGCCTGAAACATGGATGTCCGACAGCTCTAGCTAGAGATTTAGAGCCCAGTACCAAACCCGCATGCCTTCACTGCACAGGTGGTATGAATGAATACCCTCTTGCTTGTTTATGTAGTGAACCAGAGTGATGTTGTCTATCTGCACAAGCAGAGGGCCTGGATACAGGTGGTTCTGGAAGGCTTGCAGAGTATACAGAGCAGCTCTCATCTCTAGGACATTTATGTAGAGGGAACTCTCAACTACAGTCCGAGTACCCTGGGTCTGATGAGGGCACGGGTGTGCCCCCCACCCCATCCCCAAAGTGTCCATGGTGAGGAGCTGATGAGGGGAAGGGATTAGGAAAGGAACCCCTTTGAGCAAATTGCTGGGTTCCATCCACCATTGGAGCACCTTCTTTACAGATGATGACACTAGAACCTTCTGTTCAAGATCTTCGGTGTGTTGATCCCATTGGACCCTCAAAGTCCATTGGGGAGGTCTGCATGTGCAGCTTTGCCAGGGTAACTGTGACAATAGCTGCTGCCATGAGGTCCAGCAGTCTCAGAAATGTCCTGTCTATGATGCAGCTGTTGCTGTAAAGCTCCTGTGCCTGTGCCATCAGGTGCTCTGCTTTGTCCTGGGGCAGAAAGGCTGAACCTTGGGAAGTGTCTAGAATAGCTCCTATATACTAGAGGGTCTGTTATAGAGCCAAAACTTCCTTGTACAGGTTGACTATGATCCCCAGTGCATTGAACAGCCATGTGGGACACACTAGGGTGTAGAGCAGTTGCTCCCTATAAGGAGTGCAAACCTTCATATGCAAGCAAGCATTCTGCATTTCCAAGAAGATTATTCTACCATGCAAACCTGATGAGGTCTGAGCTAGGAGGCATTCTGCTGTGGCCTGGAGTAGGGAGGTCAAGCCTTGGGCTGCATACAGAATTGCTCCTGTGTACTGTAGGTCTTGACCAGGGGTCAGGATGCCCCTAGGTAGATTGATTGGGATCCCTAGGGTGTCAAACAGTTACCAGTACATGTTAGGGTCTGAGACAGTTGCTATGTGGACTGAAATACAAGCAATCAGACACAGGAAAGGGGAAGGGAACCAGCACTCCTGCTCGATGGTTGCTGTCACCACTGCTGAGCAGATGGTGAATGTCTCTGGTGCAGCTGTCAAGCAAAAAGGAAATGCCCAGCACTAGTAGATTTCACCTCAAAGCAGAAATTTGCAACACCCCCTTGGGAGGGGACAGAGCTAGAAAGGGAGAAGAGCCAGTTGCATGTCCAGGGAGCCTATCCTGTCCCTTTGTAGCAGGGGCAGCAGCAGATCTTGCAAAGTGTTCAGTCTGAACTGGATGTAGAAGGGTAGTTCCCACAGATCCAGAATGGGCCTCAGGTCTTTGTTGATTCATGGATGAGAAAGAAATGAGAGAGGAACCCAGGCTGTGATGTCTAGGCAAGAGCCCAATGACCCTTTTTATAGTAGTTTACACCCATCCTCTAACAGCACTGGTATGCAGTCTAGAGGGGAAGTGAGAATCCCTGAGGTCCACGGGTAATTGAGGAACCCTTGCACATCAGCCCCAGGAGATGATGTCCTTGGAATGGGACTGGTAGGATGGTACTGGCGAATATCAGATGCAAATCTCACCCCTTATGCCCAGGGTACTGTTTAGCCAGGGAGTGTGACACTTGAACAGCTAGTTCTGATTACTCTATGCTTTTTGTAATATAAAAATGTGTTATTGAGTGTCTCTAATGAGGCATGCTGAGCTCCTGGGATGACCCCCCCCCAGGTTTCAGTTCTAAAAGGACAGGATATGTTAAACAGCAGATCACTGTGAAGTGATTAAATTCCAAAAAAGTCACATTTTACGGGCTTGTTGTTGAGCTGTGGTTCTTTGAAGCCAGGCACTAAAATATCCATTTTATGACGTCTTCAGAGGAAGCACAGTTAATTTCATCTGGTGTTACAAAGCATATTACACCTCAGTGAGATCTGGCAGAGTTAGTCATAAAATGTTCTTTGATGTCTTTGAAAAACAGGATGCTGCTCATGGATGAAAGAAGGAACCAGAAAATCACAAACTTGATTGCAAAGTCATATGGGGAAATGAGTTTTTGCTGATGTCACCTATTTAATATACTTCCTGAGTGATAAGACATCTTGGTTGTATAATTTTTAATAAACAGAAGAGGAGCTAAGTGACATCATGGAGGAGGCAGGTTCAAGACAGTTTTTAATTATGCTGACCTTTAGAGACATTCCCGTTTGGACTCTCTGAAGCAACAACATCTATAAGCACTGTGAAAAGATAAGTCTAATTGTCTGGTGGTAGAAATTTGTTTGCACTTTTTAAACCTTGTTCTTCTAAGTGAGTGTATGCTTTTGTGATATATTGTCCTGTGTTTGCATTTTACATTTTTATCTATTTTAAAGTAAACCTCTATTTTAAAGAGACTGCTTGGGGTGCCTTCAAAATTCTTTGTTTGACAAGTGAAGCATATATGGTTAAAGTTGACACTGTGAATAAGCTTAATGGTATACCAAACTGGGAAAAGGTAAGAGTATATCTGAGGTCTTCATAGAGCTTTTAAGGGTTCATTTTGTACACCTGGTTAGGTGCCCGTAGGCGAAAGATATCTGGCATCCCCCAAAGAGTAGAATTATCTGAGCCTGTACATTGGGTACGCTAGCAAGGGGTTCACAGTTTGAATCCCTCCAGAACTTGAGACCAACGGTGATTCGGACCCACAAAACAGACAGGAGGATTACCCTGTTCTGTTCCTGCTCAAAATACTGCGCTTGGAGGTTGGCACTGTGGGAGCAGAGGGCCTGACCTGCTGAGTGGGGTTGTGACAGATTGGTTGGCAGCGGTGTGGATAATTTTGGTATTACAAGCTTTTATTGTTCAGTGTGTCAGCTTGATACTGTATAGCTCACTTGCAGAAAAAGGAGGTGATTTATTTTTAAAAGGAAACAGAACTACATCACTTGGCTTACAGTCAAGTTGCTACCTGTTTTATTTTTTTTCTAAAGTGCAAGTTAGAGTAGCCATAGGTAGGGAAGAAGATGGCTTCCAACTGCTGCGGCCACACTGTAGGCTACTTAAAGCAGTTGTGCAGGGACAGAGGAGTCCTGTATGAGGTGAAAGCCACCAAGCAGAGCCTTGTGGATGCCCTAATGGTAGCAGATACCCAGAGCATCGAGTCACAGACAGTGACTGTAAGGGACCGAACCTTGAGTGTGGATGGGCTAGCGACCAGTGCAGTGTCCAGATCTGATGAGGAGGGCAGCAGGACCAGTGCCAGTGAAGGGCCACAGCAGCAGCAGGGGAAGGTCACTAGCATTCTGGAGCCAGAAGTACTCAGGCTGCAGATTGAGTTGTGCAGAATGGAGCTGGAGTTCCAAAGAGAAGAGAAGCGAGAACAGCGAGCTGCAGAGGAGAAGAGGTAGCAAGAATAGTGAGCAGCAGAGGAGAAGAGGGAGCAAGAACGGTGAGTGGCAGACCATGAACAGTGGGAGGCAGACCATAAGGAGCATCAGCGCCAAAGGCGACATGAACTGGAGAAGCTACGACTCCAACCAACCGCAACGGTGCAGGTAAGCGGCTTGGGTTTAACTGGGACTGCAAGACTGGGTTACAAATTGAATTCCAAATTGATAGCCGAATATAAAGAGGGGGAGGATATGGATACCTTTTTAAATTCCTCTTAAAAAGTTTGTATTCAGGTTAAAATTCCTAGAGAGTCCTGGTGCTTCCGGCTATCCCTGCTACTTACTGGGAAAGCTCAGGATGCATTGGGCCAAATGGACAATGAGAACAGTAATGATTACACCAAACTTAAAGCTGCACTGTTAAAAAAATTTGAATTAACTCATTCTATCCTGGGCGGCCATTTTGTATCAGGAGAATCAGTGGATGGTTCGGACTTCATACGGAGCTATTGGGTACAATGGTTAGCTGCTGAATCATAAAGAGCTAAATTCCATAATCTCAGAAGAAGCCCTGACATGAGCTATGAGGAGCTAGCCATGAAACAACGTCAGTTTTTAAAACTTTGGTGGGAAGGAATTGAAGCAAACTCTGTAGATAAAATTGAAAATGTGATTCTGTTAGAACAGTTTTTCTGGCCATGCCCAGCAGAGCTGAAAACCTGACTGGAGGACCGAGATCCCAAAACAGTGCAAGAGGCTGCTGAACTCTTGGACCGCTATGCCAAGAGCAGACCTGCTCTGAGAGTGAATGGGGTGGGCGTGGCAGCGCAGAAAGGGAAAAGCACACCTTCAGGGCAGCTAAAACCCTCACTGCCTCCACCGAAACCAGTTGGCCCCAGGTGTCAGAGAAAAGAGTTCTCTGAGAAAAAAATTAATGTTGGTTGTGTAAAGAAACTGGGCATATTGCCAGACAGTGTCCCAAATGGACGAACAATACGGAAGGTGGTGCTAGGAAGGAAGTGGGTTGTTTGTGTGTCCCTGGAAGCATGCCTGTGAACATGATGGAATACATGCACCCAGTCATGGTGAATGATGTACAGACGCAAGGGTTAAGGGACACAGGGGCATCCCTGACATTGGTAAAAGGGGATCTGGTACAGTCTGGTCAGCTTATACCCAATAAATATGTCACTGTACAAGACTTTACTGGTGGGGAGAAAACATTGTCCCTTTCTAGTGTTCTCCTAGATTGGGGTGAAACAGGGAGAACTGTGCAACAGGTGGCAGTAGCCAAAACGTTAGCAGTGGACATCATCCTTGGCAACAATCTCAAACAGGAGATGGTGTGTGCAGTTACTCATAGCCAAGCGGCAAGGGGAAAATTGTAGTTCCCTGAACCCCACAGAATCCATTGTGGAAACTACTGGGAGGCTGGTTCCCCAGCCTGTGTCTCCTGATATGGAGACTAATGAAAAGGGAATAGAAATTTCCCCAGTAGCATTTAACCACACAGCTACAGAGGGTTACTCCGAAGAGGGAGGGGTGACCCATTGTCAGAGAGTTAGGAATGACAGTGATCCTGAGTGCCCTGATGCTAGTACTAAGGACTCTAGTTTAGAGACAGAAGTGGACCTGTCTCTGCCTTGGGAATGTGTGAAGAGTTTGCAGCTGCTCAGAGAAGTGACACTAGTCTAGAGAAGCTGAGGGCTTGGGTAGACTCTGACGGAGCACAAGGAGATGACGGTAAACATAAGGTTTATTGGGAAAGTGGACTGATGTATACTCAGGCTGTGCAGACAGAGGGAGGGGTGCTAGGCAGTCAGCTTGTCATTCCCCAGGGGTATCATGAGCAGTTGCTCAAGACTGCACATGATATTCCCTTGTCTGGTCATCTGGGAATCGTGCGCACTACGCAGCGGTTCGCCCAGAATTTCTATTGGCCTGACTTCACCCAGCAGGTGAAGGAGTATTGCATGTCTTGTCACTGGTGCCAAGAAGTAGGGAAGGCGGGCAAGAAAACCCAAGCCGCCCTGATTCAATTGCCCATAGTGGTGGAGCCATTCCAGAGGGTGGGAATGGATATTGTGGGGCCTTTAAATACCCCCAGCTCCTCAGGGAAGATATTCATCCTGACTGCGGTGGATTGTGCCACCCGGTACCCAGAGGCAGTCGCCCTATCCTCACTGAGGACAGACAGAGTGGTAGATGCCTTACTTAGTATTTTCTCCTGTGTTATTTTTCCACAGGAGGTTATCACCGATCAAAGGGGTTCCTTCATGTTGGACCTGATGAAATGTTTGTGGGAGAAGTATGGGGTGGTGCAGAGATGCATGACACCATATCACCCACAAGCCAATGGGCTTGTGGAAAGATTTAATGGTACCCTGAAGTCAGTGCTCTGGGCATTTGCTGAACAGCATGGGAGGGACTGGGAGAAATACCTTCCCCACTTGTTGTTTGCATACAGAGAGGTGGCCCAAGAGTCAACAGGATTTTCCCCCTTCAAACTCTTATATGGACGCCGGGTACGTGGGCCCCTAGACTTGATTCAGGAGGACTGGGAAGGTAAGCACACCACCCAGGGAACTCCCATAGTGGATTATGTCCTTAGGTTAGGGAAAGGCTGAAGGAGCTTACGGGGACAGCCCAGAGCAACCTGGCAGCTGCCCAACAGAAACAAAAAGTGTGGTATGACCGCAGAGCCAGAGCTCATTCATACATGGTGGGTCATGAAGTCATGGTCCTTATTCCGGTCCGGAAGGACAAGCTGCAGGCTGAGTGGCAGGACCATACAAAGTAGTTAGAAAGGTAAATGACATGAACTATATTATAGAGTTACCTGACAGAAGACAGACAGAAAGGATATACAATGTCAACATGATGAAGCCATATGCTAATAGGGCTGACATGGTGCTTGCAGTGTGTAGTCCTGTGGAGGGGACGGACGAAGGAGACCCCTCTTCTGGATTTTCTGGAAGAAAACAAGTGGGAGTCCTCTGTGGAGGCAGTAAACTTGTCTCCCCAGCTGGCCCCGGACAAGATCCAGGAATTAAGGTAGTTTTTAGCAGACTTTGCCCCATTGTTTAGCACCAAGCATGGACTAACCCCCTTAGTGATGCATGATGTGGAGACAGGGGCACAGACGCCCATACGGTGGACAACATATCGGTTGTCAGAGGCTGTCCAAAAGGACATTAGGAGGGAAGTGGAGGAGATGCTGGATTTAGGGGTAATCCAGAGATCCCACAGCCCCTGGGCCACACCCGTAGTCCTTGTTTCCAAGCCAGATGGCTCTACTCATTTCTGTGTGGATAGTCATGGACTGAATGCAATCACGAAGTCAGATGCTCACCCGATGCCCCAGATGGATGAACTCCTGCACAAGTTGGGAGGGGTGACCTACCTTATGACGACTGACCCAACCAAGGTGTATTGGCAGGTAGAGTTGATGGACAGAGCTAGGGAGAGATCTGTCTTCATCACTCTGATAGGCTTATTTGAATTTAAAGTAATGCCTTTCAGAATGAAGAACACCCCGGACACTTTCCAAAGGTTGGTGAACCAGGTGTTAAGTGGTGCTGAGGAGTACGCTGTGACGTACCTGGATAACATTGCCATCTTTAGTGTCAGCTGGGAGGAACACCTGTCCCACCTTAGGGAAGTGCTGGGCAGGTAACAGAGGGCCGGGCTCACTGTCAAAGCTGAGAAGTGCCAGGTGGCCTTGGGAGAAATGGCATACCTTGGGCATGTGGTAGTCCGGAGACAGCTCCGTACTAACTAAATAAAAATAGAGGTGATCCAGGCGTGGCCCAGACCACAAATGCAGAAGCAGGTGAGGAGTTTTCTAGGGACAGCAGGGTACTATAGGAAATTTGTACCCAATTACAGTGCCCTGGCTGCTCCCCTATCTGACCTGGTAAAGAAAAGGATGCCAAAGAAAATTACCTGGGACCCAGCCTGAGAGAAAGTCTTTACCCAGCTGAAGGAGGCACTGTGCAGTGCTCCTGTTTTGACAAGTCCTGACTATAGCAAATTCTTTATAGTTCAGACTGATGCCTCAGATGTGGGTATTGGGGCAGTACTGAGTCAGACATCCAACCAAGGGAAAGATCACCTGGTAGAGCACCTGAGTAAAAAGTTACTTCCAGGGAGCAGGCATACTCTACTGTGGAAAAGAAGTGTCTTGCCATAGTGTGGGCCCTGAAGAAGCTAGAGCCATACTTATATGGGCAGTATTTTGTGGTACAAACTGACCACAACCCCCTGGTTTGGATGATGCAAATGGGAAAAACTAATGGAAGATTGTTAAGATAGAGTCTTGCTTTGCAAGGGTATGACATGACAATCTTACTTAGGGCTGGAGTGAAAAATCAGAACTCAGATGGCTTGTCTTGTGTCTATGAGGAGTGCACTGATTTGGGAAGCTCATCCCATGCAGGGGATAGAGCTCCCAAATTCAGTCTAGGTGGAGAGGATTGTGACACATGGACAGCTGGTTCTGATTACTCTATGCTTTTTGTCATATAAAAATGTTATTGAGTGTCTATCATGAGACATGCTGTGCTTCTAGGATGACCCACCCCAGGTTTCAGTTCTAAAAGGACAGGATATGCAAACAGCAGATCTCTGTAATGTGATTAACTTCCAAAAAAGTCGCATTTCATGGGCTTGTTGTTGAGCTGTACTTCTTTGAAGCCAGGCACTAAAATATCCATTTTATGACATCTTCAGAGGAAGCACAGTTAATTTCACCCGGTGTTACAAAGCATATTACACCGCAGTGAGATCTGGCAGTTAGTCATAAAATGTTCTTTGATGTCTTTGAAAAGCAGGATGCTGCTCATGGATGAAAGAAGGAACTGGAAAATCACAGACTTGATTGGGAAGTCATATGGGGGAAATTAGTTTTTGCTGATGTCACCTATTTAATATACCTCCTGAGTGATATGACATCCTGGTTGTATGATTTTTAATAAACAGAGGAGGAGCTAAGTGACATCATGGAGGAGGCAGGTTCAAGACAGTTTTTAACTATGCTGTGGCTGACCCTAAGAGACATTCCTGTTTGGACTCTCTGAAACAACAACATCTATAAGCACTGTAAGAAGATAAGAATACATTAGATGGACAAGTCTAATTGTCTGGTGGTAGGAATTTGTTTGCACTTTTTAAATCTTGTTCTTTTAAGTGATTGTATGCTTTTTTGATATATTGTTCTGTGTTTACATTTTACATTTTTATCTATTTTAAAGTAAACCTCTTTTCTAAAGAGACTGCTTGGGGTGCTTTTGAAATTCTTTCTTTGATTAGTGAAGCATATATGGTTAAAGTTGACAATGTGCATAAGCTTAATGGTATACCAAACTGGGAAAAGGTAAGAGTATATTTGAGGTCTTCATATAGTTTTTAAGGGTTCATTTTATACACCTGGTTAGGTGCCCATAGACGAAAGATATCTGGCATCCCACGAAGAGCAGAATTATCTGAGCCTGTACATTGGGTACGCTAGCAAGACGTTCACAGTTTGAACTCCTCCAGAACTTCAGACCAAAGGTGATTCGGACCCACAAAACAGACAGAAGGGTTACCCTGTTCTGTTCCTGTTCACAATACTGTGATTGGATGTTTGCACTGTGGGAGCAGAGAGCCTGACCTGCTGAGTGGGGTTGTGACAGGGAGCATCACTGATGACCAAAATTTAAGTTGAAATGACCAGAAATGTATGTCGCCCAGTGCTCCAGGGTATCACACATGGTGCTTGTGGGGTGTCACATAGACGGGGAGAGTGATCAATGATGCCATCAATGGGCTGGAAGGGAGCCTGATCTTAGCAGGCAAAAAATATAACTAATGGCAGTAGCTACCCTGACAACAAGAGAGAAAGGGTGGAAGGCCAGGGATGCTGCTTAGGCAAATGCCAGCTGCAGCTGCACACCTTAGGTAGCCCTCAAGAGGGGCATACCCCCATTAGTCCCAGGCCATGTGTGGGGCATATCCCTGAAGTAGCCCATGAAACCCCCTAATCTAAGAGGAGCTGAGTGGGAGCAGAAGGCTGGACAGGGAGCTCTCCACAGCAGCCTAGCTCTCATCCTTATCCAAAAGACTATGGGAGCACCATCAACGTCCAAGATCTAAGTTGGGATGACTGGGGGTGTATGACGCCTGGTGCACCAGGGTGTCAAACATGGTTCTGTGGGGTACCATGTTGATGGGGAGGGTGATAAATGATGCTGTCAGGCTGGGAGGGAGCCTGATCTTAGCAGGCAAAGAAACCCCCTAACATTGATGGCTACCCTGATGATGAAAGAGAAAGAAGGAATACTAGGGCGCCACCGAATGCAAAGAGTGCTGCATCAATGGATGGGGCGCCAAAGGTAACTTCGACATGCCCTCCCCAATACAGGGCCTGGCCCAGGTGTGAGGACCAGGGCCTGGAAGGTGCCACCTGATGTCAGTGGGAATACCACTGATGGGCACTAAGGAGCAACTGATGGGGGAGGCACTGGATGCCATCATCAGGGCAAGCACTCCAACAATCACCAAGCAATGCAGAAAGCCTTTTTTTTTGTAATTTAATAAGCTTTATTAAACTTTTCTTTTTAAAACAGAACAAAAGAGACAAAAAATGAAGAAGAAAACATAAATCCCCCATATAATCAGAACAAAGCAAACAGTAACCAGTTTTTCAATTTAGCCCCCAACAATGAAATTGGACCACAGTACACAGATATCACTGCTAAAAATCCCACTGCCCCCAAACCACCTCACTCCCAAATCCCCTCCTAGATTACAATAACTCCAAAATACCTACCTCACATAAGACAAAGCTAAGGGCAGTAATATACACTTCTAACATAACAGATTCACATATAGTTACAAAAACTGCCTCCAGTCTGCTCCCACTATGTCTCCCACAACACTGACAAATGTGTATGCAAGATCTCCCACCTTTGATGATAACGGTCGACCCTCTGTTATAGTCTAGCAATTTGTTTTTCAACCATTAAAACTTGTAATATTTCATTATGCCATTCTCTATAGGATGGCATGGAGTCCTCCAGCCAGTGTCGGAATGTTATGACCTTGGCCATAATTGATATTAAGGCCATATGGGCCTTGTGCTGACTAAGAAGACTAGTTGTAAAATCCCCCACTAGACAAATTTCTAGGGTGAAGGCCTCCTCCAGACCTAATAGAGGGTCCAGCGATGTCCTAATCTTGTGCCAAAAAGGCACTACTTTAGGGCATTCCCAAAGCATATGTAGTAAATTACCACTTGAGTGACCACAGCGGAAGCAAACTGGAGATACAGACTTCCCCATCAAATACAGCTTAGCTGGTGTGTAATACATATCATACTGCACTCGGTATTGAGTCCATCTGTACCAATCTCTTTTTACATATCTATAGAGATTACACCAAATAGTTTGCCATTGTTTGGAATCATGCTGTAATCTCAGTGCTTGTTGCCAGTAAAAGCAAACACCCGATAGGAAATTAGAATCAACTGACTGTAAATAGGAGTACAGGCCAGAAACCAGATGGGACTGAGCTGCCAGGGCAATTAGCCAAGACAAGGTTTCATTGTCCAAGACATGCCAAGGTCCTGGGCCAAAAAAGGATGTCAAAGCTTTTGCTAATTGTAAATATTTGAATCTATGCAGAAGGTGAATGGAGAAATGCTCCTGCATCTCATTATGAGACAGGAATATGCCATTCTCTAAGAGGGACTCCATAGAGGCCAGACTTAACTGAGGGCAAAAAGCCACTGGTATTGGGCGGCCTGCAATACAAATGTTGGAATTACCCAACACAGGCTGAGCTAACTCTCAAGACCAGCCCAGTTTGAGGAATTTTTCCAACTGTCCTTGGGCCTTCAAGGGCCAGATAAGAGGGGTATAACTTAGAGAGGAGGGAAAACTAGATGGCTAGGAATACAATAAACTCCTCAAATGTAAGCCAATACTACTACACAGGTGGGCCTCCAATTGGAGCCAGAAGGGCTGATATCCACCCCCAGAGGGTTGAACACCACTATCACCACATTGCAAGAATTCTGATCCACGCAAGGCAAAAAAATATTTAAAGAAGTTGTGAAGTCGCAAGCCCCTCCCCCCTCTCGGAAGTGTACTCTTAAAATAAGAGCAGTGCACCATTCCATCTCTCCACAGGAACTGATTTAATAAACATTGCAGCTGCAAGAACCATGCTTTTGGCAAAAACACCCCCAACATCCCCAAAGGATACAACAGCCTCAGGAGGACATTCATTTTTATAATACTAATTGGGCCCCAAAAGGATAAGGGTGGTGTAGCCCATCTCTGAAAATATGATTTAATAGCTTGCAACAGAGGAGGGAGGTTGAATTTAACCAAGTCTGAGAGGAACTGCGGCAATCGAATTCCCAAATATTGGAGCCCCTTGGAGTCCTATGCTAGGTCAAGTGCTTGTATTCCATGCTTGGGCACATAGCTATTAAAGGGAATAACCTGAGTATTTTTGATATTCAATTTATAACCTATCATCGAACATTTGTGAATCTCGGCTAATACTACTGGAACTGAGGACAGAGGATCTTCAATATATAGTAGCAGGTCATCTGCATAAGCCGAGATTTTATGCCTGACCCCACCAATTGAAATTCCTTTAATATCAGGGTTGGTCTGTAAATTAAAAAGAAGGGGCTCTAAATACAAATAAAACAGAAGAGGGGAGAGAGTACACCTCTGAAGAGTGTCCCACTTGAGCTGAAAAGGTGTAGAGAAGAGTCTGTTACAATGGATCCTAGCTGTTGGTCTACTATTCATTACCTTAACTCATGTACAAAAATTAGGAGGGATACCAAATTTCCGTATGCAGAAAGCCTTTACAGGGGAGGCAAAGGAGCCAGCATTGATGGGCCTGGAGGGGAGAGTAAAGGAACTCGGCAGGCCATACCCTACCCATGATGAAGATGGGGGGGCAGGAGAGGCACAGGCATCACCGTCTGAGGAATGTTCATGTAGCAGAGCTACAGAGACCTGCCCCAGGTCCACAACCTTGGAAATGTGGTGAGGGGGTGAGGTGTGTTTAAGTTCAAAGACGGAAGGCTCTGCAGGAAACAAAGAGCAAGTTGTAGGAGACCCATGGCAAGGAGTGTCACTCTGGAGTCTTGCTCCTGGACTAGAGGGTCCAAAGGGAAGCTCAGTGGGCCCATACCATGGGGAATGTATCCTGAAGGATCCCCCAGGACAATCCAATGAGCCAATCAATGGGAAGGGTCTCTTTTCCACTGGGTGAGCTGATTGCCAGGCAAAGTCCACCAAAATTGAGCTCAGGGCCACAGATGTGAGCACTGCTGAGAAAGTGAAAACACTGAGGCCCCTCTGAAGAGACCGACGAAGGAGGTGGCAGACAAGAAATTAAAAAGAACTCGTCTTGATAAAAATAAAAGAAATAAAGACTTCATTAGAAGCTTCCGTAGTGATCCTGTCATCCTGTAATCCAACAAGCACTGGTCGATGGTGGGAAAAGAACTGTGGGGTTAACGAGGCCGCATACGCTTATATAGGGATGGCGATATCAGACTTTGCCATGGGCAGCCACAATTGAACTGCTAGCAAAAGTTTCCTTGTGGTCCTAGAGTCTGATGGCTTATTATCATAAAGGTATGACCTGATAAAAGAGATGTCCCTGAAGAAGATCAACCATTTCAAAAAGATAGCATGCTCATTTTGGAAAAGAGCTACTTTTCTAAGCTAAGTAAGTAACATATTTTCACATTTACCATTCAACATATAGGGCTTCAAAACTTCACAGCTCACTCATGAAGAAGTTTAGAGTTGCACTGGTGCTTCTTGCGATGTTCTGCACTGGGAACATCAATCGGGAGTCAAAGGTGAGGGGGTTGTGTGCTGTCCACTCTCCCCCACACTGGAGGACTAAGAGGGGCTGCACCACAGATTCAGGAGTACCACCCTTGTTCTTTGCTTCCAACAGCAATGGACTGATTTTCACTTAGCCAATTGGCAGCCACTGCAAGTAGGGTGCCAAATTTCAAATTTGAACAAAGGCAGAGCAGTATATAAGAGTGTTGCTCTGCACTGGGAACATCAGTCGGGGGTCGGAGACCTGAAGGGGTTGTGTGGTGTCCACTCTACCCCCCGCACCGGAGGACTAAGAGGGGCTGCACTGGAGATTTGGGAATGCCGCCCCTGTTCTTTGCTTCCAAAGGCGATGTCCCCGAATTGAACTTGAGAAATTGCCCGCCCCTTCCCCACAACTTTTTAAATGCTCTTTGGTCTTCTAGGATTGGGCAATACAGGTGGGGAACCGGGTATCATACACAAAAAATGGCATGAGTGAAACTTAGATTCTGTGTGGGAATATTAGAGTCAACCTCAATTAGAATCGTATTTGGTTACAACAAGTTGGAAGACTCTTACCAGAATTTCTCAGTAGGTGTATAGGAATCTATGTTTTTGAATTATCCAAGAAGAAAGATGAGGAATGTGTTAACCTTAACTAGAGCTGTGTTTTTGTTACAAGATGGGGGTATCATACCCTTAACTGAAATTTAGGAGTATAGGAATCTTTGTTGAATTATCCAACAAGAAAGGTGGGGAATGTGTTAACCTTCACTAGAGTGGTGTTTATGTTACAAGTTGGGGGTGCTATATCTTACTCTTAACTGAAAATTTTCAGCAGGGGTATAGGAATCGATGTTGTTGGATTATCCAACAAGAAAAGTGGTGAATGTGTACAGGGAAGGAAAGATTGAATTTCATTATACCTGTATTTGTGTTCTTAATATTTTAGCAGGTAACAACGTAACAGGTGGATTGTAGGTTGTTGTTAGGATGGTACAGAGGTAATCAGAAAATACAAATACTGTAGGAATCTATGTTGTTGGATTATCCAACAAGAACGGTGGTGATTGTTTACAGGAAGGGAAAGATTATACCTGTACTTGTGTTCTTAATATTTTATCTGTACCTATGTTCTTAATATTTTAGAAGGTGACAATATAACAGGTGGATAACAGGTGGATTGTATCCTGTTGTCAGGGCTGTACAGAGGTAACCAGAAAATACAGAGGTGGATAGGACTGTACAGTTGTACCCAGTCAATATAGGGAAGGAAAGACTGAATATCATACCTGTTCATTGTAAAGACGTTAGAAAAAAAAAGGTGTATGTTAGCACTCATTGTAAAGACATTAGAGAAGATGTAATATGCAATTTTAAGGGGGATATCGTTGTGGATGGGAAGGGGGTTGTTACGGTAAGTCCAGCTTACTATCAGATTCTTGTACATTGCATTGGCTAGCCAAAGAATATAGCACAAGCAGTTCTATCACTTTTCTAGGGCCTTTTCATTACACAAGCTTCTCATGCTAATACTGTAAGATCAGTGCTTTACTCTTTATTGCTGCATCACAGTGTGTTTTCAAAGTTTTAACATAACACTATAGTGTATGGTAGAACGCTGTTGAGCATGGAAATCCATGCTCCCAACAGCGTTGTTGTGCTACACTAGCTATGTCATCGTAGCTGTTGTGCTGCACTAGCTACGTAGCTAGTGCAGCATAACACAGAGAAGGTGTGTGCGCATGCGTGGAAGTGGGGTGTGCATGCATGATTGGGTGACCGGCGATGCACTAACAATGGCCGCAGTGGTGAAATGGGCCAGAGGAACAGAAAACCACACCGGAATCTAAAGAAAAGTAAGGGCAGACTTTTTACGAGCTACCATACACTATAAAAGATTGTGTACGATCGCTCATACACAACTAGGGTATTTTTCAGCTCTCGAAGTTTCCATGGTAATGAGACCTTTTGAGCTGAGCTCTCGAGGTCTCCAGTTACCATGGAAACCTCTCAAGTGAAAAATACCCTTGCTGTGTATGAACGATCATACACAATCCTCTATATCTCAAGGTGTGTCTGTCTGTCTGCTACTCTCTGGTCTTATAGTATTAGCATGAGAAGCTTGTGTAATGAAAAGGCCCCAGAAAAGTGATAGAACTTACTAAACAAGGGGACACACAAGTTTTGAAATAGCAACCAGGTTCTTGCATGCAGTGTTTCTAACTGAACAAAGTTAAGAAGGAAACATGGGTCCTGCAGTATGAACAAGTTAAAAACTCCAAAAGGAATGCTTACTAGATAAAACAAGATCCTCCCCTGAAGAAGCCTGATGTACAGGTGAAACATTGGGAATAAAGATCTTACGGATATTTAAAAAAATATATATGAAAATAAAAGGAATTTTTGAAAAACTACTTGAGTGGCTGGAATTTTGACCTTTTTGTTCTGTCAGATGTCACCCAAATGGGCCTAATACCCAAAAACATCCACGGATGTGGAGCAGTTTACTGAGCTTATACTTGATAAGCTGCAACAATATTTAAAAACATAATAGCATAAACACAAACATTGTCACAATAAAACAATAGTCATATTAAGCACATTGCAGAAAATACATTTTAAACATTGAACACATTTAAAATGAAGTTGGTCATCAGAGTCCAGGAATGACTGTTGGAATAATATTGTAAAAAGGATATGTGAAAGAATATGGGAAAGTACACAGTTTCTCTCCCTCCCACCCCCAGCTCAGCTGATTAATTGCTGAGGACCAAGGCCCTTGCACCTGGCTGGTGCTGGTTGGCATAAAGCCACTTGCAAATATATTATGTACGGTTGTGCTAGACCACACTGGGAAGGCAAAGAGGCTGAGCTGGTTTATAATGTTAGTGTACATTATAGTTTTTTAAAACTTGTAAACAACAAATGGGTTATTAACAAACACACATCTTTTTTCTTTTTGTGTGCTCTTACTGGGGGGACAGTGGGTTTACCTCCCTTATATCTGGGTCTGCTAGCTGTAGCTCAGTCAGGTCCAGAAGGACTTTTATTTATTTGCAACCACTGTAGGTGCTGCACTGCAAGGTGGCATGGTTCAATCTTCCCCTTCAGCTCCTTGTATAGTTTAGGAAGCTTGGCTTATAGTATATCATACTCATGGAAATTTCATAGACATGGTGAATCATACTAAGAATGGTTACAGTTGCAGCATTATACTTACTCATCACTGATGAACAGTAAAAGCCTTCTATCAGTGAGTGCAGCCTGTAATAAATAGTACACATACAGCTGACATCATTCCTAGACTGTTATTTGTTAAACAAACAGGCATGCAATGATTTGTTAGTAGTTAACTATGTCATTAACAGTTCCAACAATTATCTGCCCCTTACGGTTGCACCAGTTATTAAAAAAGTTGTTAATGTAAGCAATCAGTTAACGGGGGAGGACATATATACAATTCATGCCTTTGCCCCCCCCCGAGCTCCTACTGTTGTGAAAGAGGCAGCTTGGATATTATAGGATACTGTATGGCCAATGCTGGAGCAGATGCCTGACCATACAATAGTAAATACTATTAAATTTACTTGTAAAAATTTTTGCATAAATATTAGATAACACTTTATTCCCAGTAGTGATGTGGATATTTATCCACAAGTATTTTGGCAATCTTTCTTTGCCAACCAGTCATCACCTGGAAGGTTGTATGCTGAATAAATACAGGCGGGTTTGACCCAATTTGTCATAAAAAAAAAAATAAGGGCAATACAGTATTCTTCAATACTTCAAACTATAATAACATTATAATGAAATTGGACCATTGGTTAAAGCATTTTTATGCATTACCAGTGGTTGTTTTTGAAGTATTGTCTTGTTCCTGTAAGAGATTAAAAATAAAACACAAGCCATGAAATGGAACGCCTCTTTTCCTCAGAGTGTTCTCCTTGTGGAAGATTAGCATTGGTTTTCAAAATGCTGATACTTATATTAATTATACCGATGTATGCCTTCGACTACCCTTGGGGGTAGGATTTTTGTATTGTAGCTATCATTATGCTCAGATGGATTCCTGAAAATGAAATTAAATTAGACTATTCAGACTGTTAGGCGTCCCTAATTCTCTGAATTTGACATTAGAACTATGTCATTAACACACACATTATTCTGATAAATAACACAGGTTATAATGCTGATATTGTGTACTTACAAAACTGTTAAAAATGTATTAAAATTAGGCCTGTAACTAACATAAATGGTAAAATATCCCAAAATAGTTATAATACTTTTTGTGGCAGTGTAAATTGTGTAGCTAGCATGTTAAAATTAAAGTAAATGGCTTATTATACAAACATACGAATGTGCCAGCAGAAACAGACCACACGGTCTATCTAAGTCTGCTCAAGTGTACAGCTAGCACCCCTAGTTTTCAGCTGTCCCATCCCACTCCTCTTTGTCATCCCACTGCCACCCCACCTCCTCCACCCTCACTCTCCCCTGTTCCCTGTCCCATGCCTTTTAAAGCTGTTCACAGATTTACATGATACCACCCATTCTGGTAGTATGTTCCATTTTGTTACCACCCTCTCCATGAAATAGTGTCTTCTTGTTTCCCTCCTAAATCTTCCTCCTCTATTCTTAGCCCATGCTCCCTGGTGTCCTTCCCCCTCCTTAGCTTAAAGACCCCATCTGCCCCATCCTTAGTGATTCCCCTCAGATACTTGAATGTCTCTATCATGTCCCTCCATCCCTTCTATCCTCCAGGGTGTACATATTCAGGTCTCCCAGCCTGCTCTCATAGTCTATCCCCTCAATTCCAAATATCATCTTCGTTGCCCTCCTCTGCACCCCCTCCAGTAGTCTGATATCATGCTTCAGTTATGGCCTCCAAAATGGCACACAATACTCCAAATGCAGCCTTATCAGCGACATGTAGAGGGGCAAGATCACCTCTCTTCATCTGGATGAAAACCCCCTCACTATGCACCCCAGCATTTTGTTCACTTTTACAGCTGCTCTCTTGCACTGGGCAGTGTTGTTCATGGTCCCTGTTACAATTACCCCAAGGTCCTTCTCCCCCTCAGTGATCCCCAGCTTAACCCCCCCAGCTAGTATTCTCACCTTTTATTCTTCACCTGGAAGTGCATAACCTTACACTTCTTTGCATTGAACCTCAGCTGCCACCTCTCTGACCACTTCTCTAGCTTGCTTAGGTCCCCCTGCAGCTGCTTCCATCCCTCCCCTCCATCCACCACTGCTCCCATTTTGGTGTCATCTGCGAACAGATTTACCTTGCTCACCACCCCGTGCACAATGTTTTATATGAAGAGCCCAAACAATACTAGTCCCAGCACAGAGCCCTGTGGTACCCCACTCATTAGTGGCCTTGGAGTTGAGAGCTCCCCTCTCATGAACCAGTGCAGCCTTCCACTCAGCCAGCTTGTAAATCCAGTTTGTCATTTTTGCCCTTACCCCTACGCCAGTTAGCTTCCCTCCAAGATGCCCATGAGGCACTGAATCGAAGGCCTGGCTGAAGTCCAAGTAAAGAACATCCACTGCATGACCCTTATCCAGCTCAGAAGTCACCTAGTCATAACATTGTATCAGGTTGGTTTGACAAGACTTCCCCGAAACAAATCCATGCTGCCTCACATTCTGGAGGCCATTGTCCTCCAGGTGTGACACCAGTCATTCCTTTGGAATAATTTCCATGAGTTTTTACACTATGGAGGTGAGACTTACCGGACAATAATTACCCAGTTCATCCCTTGGTCTGCTCTTGTGTAATGGTGCTACATGTGCCATCCTCCAGTCCAGTGTCACACATCCCAACTCAGTGAGGTGCTGTACAGATCTGACAGTGGCTCTGCCAACACCTCCACCATCTCCTTCAGCACCCTGGGATGGATACCATCCGGCCCTGGTGCCTTGTCTATCTCAGTGCCCTCAGTCCCTCTAGGACTCTACCTCCCTCAATTCTTCCATCTGTCGCCTCCTCTCCCCCCGTCCCCACCCTCTCAGCCCATAGTGGTAGTGGTCCCCCCTTTTTTCTGTGAACACTGAGCAAAAGTATTCATTTAATACTTCCACCTGTTCCTCCCCCTTTTCCGTCCACACCCCACCCTTTTTTATCCTCACTATTGCCTCCTTGCACTTCCTTTTCTCCCTGATGTATCTGAAAAAGTCCCCCCCCCGTTAATTCCCTGCACTAATCTCAGCTCCCTCTGGGCCTTGGCTTCTCTCACTTTTCTGGTCACCTCCCTTGAACATCTTGCATGTTCCTCCCTGTCCTCTTCCTTCCCCCTCCTCCTGTACCTCTGGTGCCCCTCTCATTTTGCCTTCACCACCTCCACTACCTTGCTGTTCAACCAGCATGGTTTCCTTGCTTTGTTCCTCTTACTCTGTGTCTTGGTGCAGGCTTCTGTTGCCTCTGCAATCCCCCATTTAATAATATCCTATTTCTGCTCTGCATCCATCACCTGCCTTATACCCTCCAGTTTCCCTTTCAGTACTTTCCGCATCCTCCCAAAGTCCGCCCCCCCCGAAGTTTACCACCCGGGTTACTGATTTCTCTGTCTCACTGCACATCATGATATTAAACCACACCATTTGGTGATGGCTGTTGGCTAGTGGGTCCTCCACCCTTATTTCCCTTACTGCCTCCCCATTCAACAATACCAGATCTAAAGTGTTCTTTGGCTTAGTAGGTACACTGATCAACTGTGTCAGGAGACCTTCCTGGATCACATCCAGGAGCACTTGTTTCCTAGTACTGGAGGTGACCGGAATGCTCCAGTCAACTTCTGGCAAGTTGAAATTCCCCACCATGACCATCTTCTCTTTTCTACATACCTTTCTGATTTGTCCCTCTAATTCCCTGTCAAGCTCCTCAGACTGGGACAGCCACCTGAATACCACCTCAAGCCTCAGTTTCCTACCCCTTAAATCTAGGAGCTGCAGCCAGATTGCCTCTGTTCTCCTTTCTTCCCCCTCATCCTTGTGCATTTGATCCTGTCCCTCACATAGACTGCCACCCCACCCCCTTTTTGGTCCTTCCTGTATAATTTGTACCCTGGGATTGCCAGATCCCAGTCCCAGTGCTCAGTTGCACATGTTTCTGTGACAGCTGCAATATCAACCCTCCACACTGACAACAGTGCCTGTAGCTCAGCTGATTTGTTGCCTAAGCTTCTCACATTCAGCGAAACCACCCTCCATCATGCCACCTTCCCTTCATCACCCTCCATCTCCTCCCTTCTACTCCCTCCCTTTTTGGCTGCCCAAAGTCCTTCCCTGCTAGCCTGGTGGGAAGGCTGTGACTCCACTCAATCGGATCCATGCCTACCTGCTGTCCACTTGCTAACCCCATGTAGTTTAAATCCACTTTTTTTGCAATATACCTCCCCAGTCTTTGCTTAAATACCTCCTTCCCCTTCCCACTCAGGTGCAACCTATCCCTTGCAAACAGATTGTTATTATCCCAGGTACATCCCCAGCTGCCCACAACCCCTCTCCTTTCTCACTGTATTTGAGCAGGGTACTGGGAGCACCTCTGAGAAGGCCACAGACTCCCCAGTCTCCTCACACAACCTTACTACTTCCTCAAATCTCTCCCTTGTTACCGCCCCAATTTCTCCTGCAAGGTCATTTGTCCCCACATGTACCATAATGTGCGGTTTCCTCCTACCCCTCTTTGTGCACCTTAGGACTGCCTGTCCTGCCTTGTCTGCTTTCAATCCTGGTATGGACTCCACCCATATCTGACTGTGCCTCTCCCCCTTGCTGCCTTGAGTATTGGGTCCCCCAACACCAGTACACCCTCCTCCTCTTTCTTAGTGCCTGTTGCCACCCCCCACCCAGGTTAAAATTCCCAGGGCTACTCAATGATGCTTTTACCATTTTCCCCAGTGTCTTTCCCCCTGTCCCTCTCAGTTGAGACCCCTCACCCTCCTCCTGTTTGACTGCCAACCTCCCTCTCCCTCCTCACCTCTCCAAGTATTATCTCTCTCCCCCTACCACACCATGCTCAATCTCTCCACTAGTAATGTCCCCACTCCCGCCTCTTCATGAGTACCATCCCTTGTGCAATCTCCTCCTGTGTCCTCTTCCTCATGTGTTGCTAGTACAGCAAACATGTTCCCTGCCCTCTTTGCCTTACTATGTGTTTCCTCCTTCCTCCTGCCTACTGCTTCTCCTCTTTTACTAGGCCCTACTAAATTCCACCCTTCATCAGCTGGCTTTCTGTCTATTTTATCTCTCCCCTAACCCCTCCCATGACTCACTGTTCCTTCTCTGTGGTGCTTTCCTGATACTCTCAGATGTCAGCCCTCCTACCAACGCAACCTCTGCTCATCCCTCAACCTTCCCAGCTCCCTACCAAGCCACTGAATCTCTTCCTTGAGCCTCCTTTAGCCTCTGGCATATTGGGCACCCTCCTAGCCTCTACAGTATGTTCATCCGCATTGCTGCCCCACAACCATTGCACTCCATAATCCTACCCATGGTTCACACTACCTATACAGGACAGTGAAATACAGTTTCTCTATACTGATTGCAGTTGTTTAGGAACACAATTACAAATCCACCAATAGCATTCCCAAGTCTCACAAACACATACAGTCCAGAAATTAGACGTTTGCCAAAGGGCCTTTTTAGGACCCTTCCCCTGGCTTTCAGTAAGGCTGTTGTGCCCCCATTGAGCTTGATTCCTAAAAACACAGCCACTGAGATCTTTAAGCTAAATTCAAAAGACACAGCCACAGAAACCTTTAAGCTTAATTCAAAAAACACAGCCACAGAAACCTTTAAGCTAAAAAAAAATAGCAAAACTTACAAAAATCCTCTCCACACTAACTCTCTCTACAGAAAGTAGAATTAACTAATCCTAGCCCAGCCTCTAACAGAAATGTTAATAACAAATGTCCTTGCATGCAGCCTAATACAACCAACTATAGTAATAACTGGAAACCATAATCCTAGTCATAAAATTTACAGTCCTACTCATAACTTACATACATTTATATATATTTAAGAATTATCTCATATGGCTGTTCCTTGTTTCCTCACTCCTGACCTTTCCTGAGGGCTCAGGTTAGTTTGCAGCTCCCCAAGCTCCTCCCTCACAGCCTTCAAACCCAGTCCACTGTGGCATTTCAGTATTTAAGAAAGGCTGATGGAAGGGGTGGTGGGAGGACTTTTACAATCTCTCTAGCCACAGAAACCTTTACGCTAAATTAAAAAAGTAAAACAATAGCAAAACTTACAAAAATCCTCTCCACACTAACTGTCTCATTACAGATGCAGGGGTGATCAGCTCCCCCCCCCAATCACTGTGTGATGCATGGGGATATGTGATACAGGACAAGGACAAAGAAGCCATGAGCACTTCTATAAAGGAAGGCATATACAGGAATGGGCAGGTTTGTGGTAGTAAGCAGCGTTATGGCTGCAAGCCCAGGGGGAAAAAATGCAGTCCTAACGTCACGTACAGATGATGAAGACTGGGGAAAAAAAGTAACTTTTAGAAAGTACTTTTGATGTGCACTCCCCATCAAAGTTATATTTGGATAAGAAATACTGATTTAATTAGGGAGGTATATCAATTTTTGAGCTAGAAAAACAGGTACAGCTCAAAAGCACAAGGAGGTCAAGTGACTTGCCAAAGGTCACACACTGTGCAAATGATGGCCACTGGGATTCTAACCCAGCAATAGCTGCAGTGTTCTTCAACACTGCCCTGAATGAGAGTTCTTGCAGATAAAAAAAAACAATTTTAGCTGTTGGCTGAAGCAGGCAAAAACAAAATTGCTTAACCACCATGAGTTACATGAAGGCAGATACAGAAGCCATATTTGAAAGAAACAAATAACTTTGAAAATCTTTGCAAGCTTTTGTTTCATGTTTTTTAAAACAAACTATGATTAACTGAAATCAAGACTAATGACACTAGTGTACATACTACAACCTTAAACCAACCATTCATCTGAATGATAGAAAGTTTGCAGACAATGTGTCAACACTGCAGACTGGAATATGCCCTTGACAACAAGCCAAAGATGTCAGCCATTTTACAAGCATATTTTCTTCATTACAAATGACATAAAAAAATAGACTCACTTCAGAAAACACAGTTAGAAACTCTGATAACTGGTAACAGTGATAATTTGATTTAGCATATGCTTAATTTGGCACATTGTTTCCCAACTACAAATATTTCCACACTTTAAAATCCAGGGCAGCACATCCCTACATTTTCAAAAGCATATTTTTCAACCCTATGTCACTGACTAAGGCAAACCTTTATCAAGCAATAGAAGATTCTTCTAATTCAAAAATAATTAACTCAAGTGAACAAAGCCAAGTGACACAATCAATCTTAAAGATAGACTTAACTTGTGCGTCCCGGTCAACACTAATTGAAGTTATCAAAACAGTTTTAAAGTCAAACACACCATAATAGTTAATAAAACTGATACCATTAAACCTTAAGATTCATTACAGAGTGGGTCATGTGATGGCAGCTTGAGAAGCAGCAGCAGCCCTACATTACTCCGTACCTCTGCTACACATTTCAGCTTTTTCATTCAGCTTTCACAATCAATAGCGAGCTAAAACCTGCATGACTTGAATTCTCAAAGTCTCTGGAGTTTGGTAAGCCCGTCTGATGATGGAGATCCACATGAAGAAAGCCACACCATGACATTCTCCTCCGCCAACCCAGGAGAAGGACAAGGCTGCAAAATGCCCCAAGCATCAACCTGCGGGCTTGAGTAAATCAGCTTCCACAATGGGCGTGCTCTTGGAAGAGAGATTCTTAGAAATAATGCAGCCTTTACAAGATAAAATAACTGAAATCTCAGATGACCTGCAGCAAATAAAGTCCTCAGTTCAATCTTTAACTACCGGTGTGAGAGATACATAAGCCAGATGGACTTCCTTGTAGAAAAAGCAAGACAAGAATGAGATATCAGTGACTCAGTTTGGTCAGAGACTTAAGAAGCTTGAAGAAAAAATTGAGGACTTACCCAGACCCCTCATATTCAAGCTTTTAAACTTCCTGGATAAACAACATATCCTGGCAAAAGTTGAGGAGTTACAAGATGTCTTATGGGAAGGACATAGAATCAGGATCACCCAAGATCTACCACAATCAGTAAGAGTGAAAAGGCAAGAAATGCATCGAAGCTTATTGCCACGGGCACACCCTTTCAAATGAAATACCTGGCAGTGCTTCAAGTGAAAAGCAGTGATCAATGGATCTCGTTTGATTCTCATGACCAGGCAGTGCAGGAGCTCAAAGGTCTTTTTCCTGATCTTTTTAAATAAAGAGACCTCTGAGGGTATGTGGTACTACCTTGTTTTACTAAATGATGTGTAAGGCTGATACTTCTGATGGTATTAGTGAGAGTTTAAAGGGAGTGATTTATATTCTTTAATGCTGGACAATGTATTTAAACAGCGGCATTATGGGGCTCCAGCTTAGCATAACACGAGCAGCGCCAGCTAAAATCTGTCTCATTCTTGTATTGCAAACCACTCTCCCACAACTTAAAGTACTCGCTATAAGGCAATGAGCAAAGCCTGGGCCAGATCTTATTTAGCACCTCGGAATGTTTTGTCCTTTTCGTTACCATTCATTTGGACCTTCAATTCAGCTGATACCTAGAAGCTGGCTTCGGCATACTGTTTACTGGTGACTGACTATGTGGTAACATTTGCAAGAAACACCAGGTCCAGATTGAAAGCCATTGGTTATATTATTTCTACCTTGTTGTTGGACATTCCTAATTTATTTTGAATAATATATATAATTGCTGGAACTTTGAATATCCTCAAGGTACTTTCAGGATGGTTTTGGTGTGGGTGTAGAGGAAGAGATTTACTCTCCCCAACCCTGAACATTTTTATCAAATAGTTAATTTGTGGGACTTTAGTCAGGTACATTTTGAGCAGTATTAGTCAAACCTGCTATGTACACACATTGAAATCTACCTTTCCATGGTCTAATTTATTTACTATAAGGAGAGGTGTAGAAACTGAGTCAGAATACATTTAGTAGCTCAGAGTGTCCTCTCCTTAATGTTTCAGTTCATTAGACCTTTCAACTATCGTGGCGACTGGAAGTCGATATTGGATTATTATTTACTGAGAGCTCACTAATTGGGCCTAGTCACATAATTTTTTGTTTATATTTTTCTACAATGTTTTTTGGCAATTCAGTTTGACTCCAGAATGCATTTTCTTTCAATTTACTTACAGGCCCTCCAGATATCCTCTGGCCTAAAGGTTTGTTAAGAAGGGGGGGGGTTCTCACTCTTGTCACACAATGAAGAAACTACCATGAGGTCATAATTGTGAATGTCTAGTTCTATATACCATTTCTCTTAATCAGTTTGTAGCATTTATTAGAATTATTGTAATGTCTGCATAAGATCAGTTATTTTGAACCTACTGATCGCTATTAGTGTAGCAGGGGAAAGGCGGGAGTGAGGGGGCTTGTGCAAAGACATCACTCACCAGAGTTGATATAGTGGTGCAGTTCATTGGAACTGGAGTTTTGGGAACTTTGAGTATAATAAGGGTTTGATTTGATTAATAGAAGGGTAGGGATAAAAAATATAAGTGAGGGTAAGTTTCCTTTAATAATTTTTATGGTTCTTGGGTATAATAATATCAAGTGTGTTAGCTTAACCTACTTTTGTAGAACTTCCTTTGGTTTACAGAGGGATAAACACTATAGGCTATATCAAGTTAGAGAGACTAAAGATACCTACCATTTTCTCTTTAAACAGTTAGAATGAGTGAACCCTATAATGTGATAAGTTGGAATGTTAAAGGGGCTCAAGATAGGTGCAAGACGCAAGTTATCCTTTGACACCTTTATCAATTAAAAATCAGGATTGCATGTCTCCAAGAGACACATCTTCAATGACAAGAGGTGAATTTATTATCTAAAAACTTGGTGGGGCAGGTATACGAAGCAGGGAAATCCATGTGTAGCGGGGGATTGGCAATATTAATATGAAATAAAATTCCCTTTAAATTGAAAAAAGAAATCTGGGACACTAATGGTAGATATATTATACTTTATGGAACCCTGGACACTCAGCAAATAATTTTGGGAGCTATATATGGACCAAACATTGAATCCCTCATTTTTTCACACATTTGCTAGGTCTTGTGGTTACTACTCTGCCTGTATTGACCATTTTGGGGGGTGATTGGAATATTGTTCCATACTCACACATAGATAGGTCTGACTCCTGAAAAATAGGATTATCACCCTCACAAAGGGCTCTACATGACCTGATGAGAGGAGCTGATCTTGTGGATGTGTGGTGAGTGTTGAACCCTGGGGAACTCCAATATACTTTTTTCTCACCCCCACATGAATCTTTTTCAAGAATTGATTTTCTACTTTTGAACTCCTTTTCTCTTCTGGGGGTAATTAATGCAGATATACATACGAGGGTCATTTCAGACCATTCTCCTGTCTCCCTTACATACCTCCTAGGGCCTGGAATTCAAAGGGATGCTCTTTGGTGATTAAATAATCAGCTGCTCCAAAGGCCTGATTCCTTACAGCAGATTAAACATTTTCTCACTATCTTCATGATTAACAATAGGGGCACAGTAACTAGAATAGATATGGTTTGGGCAGCCTTGAAATGCTCCCCTAGAGGTGAGTGTCTTCAGTTGTCTGCCACTAAGTACCTGCAAATTAGATGGCAGCAAAATACCTTACATACTAACATACTAAAATGCCAGCAGAATAGGCCTAATGGTCTTTCGTGTCTGCTCGTTTGGTCAGCCCCCACCCTGGGTGCTGACCTTGCTGTCCCCCTCGCCTTCTCTGGCTTCTCCCTTCCCAGTTCCGGATATTCTTGCTGCATTGGATTTTGCTTCCTGAACCCTTCCCCTGTACCTGTCCCACCCCCTCTTGAACCCCTCCACTGTCTCTGCCTCCACCAGCCCCCTAGGTAGTGCATTCCATGGCTCTACCACCCTCTCAGTGAAGTAGCACCTCCTCCTTTCTCCCCTGAATCTTCCCCCCTCCAGCTTCCACCCATGCCCTCTAGTGGCCCCTTCCTCCTTCCTTCGAAGCACCCTCACTGTTCCTCCCCTATTTACCCTCTTCATGTACCTGAAGACCTCTATCATGTCCCCCCGGTCCCTTCTCTCTTCCAAAGTGTACATATTTAGCTCTTCGAGCCTCTCCTCATAGGTCCTGTCCCCCAAGCCCCAAATCATTTTGGTTGCCCTCCTCTGGACCCTCTCCAGGAGGTTAATGTCCCTCTTTAAGTGTGGCCTCCAAACTGCATGCAGTACTCCAGGTGCGGCCTCACCAAGCAGTTATACAGAGGGAGTATCACTTCCCTCCTTCTGGAGGTGATCCCCCTAGCGATGCATCCCAGCATCCTGTTGGCCTTGGCTGCTGCCCTCCTACAAGTCTCAGAGTTGTTCATCTTGACATCCACCATCACCCCCAGGTCCCTCTCAGCCATTGAGACTTGTAGTATTTCCCCAGGGTGTACACTTGGCTTGGGTTTCTGGCCCCCAGGTGGAGTACCTTGCATTTCCCTGCATTAAACCTCAGCTTCCACTTTCTAGACCATCTTTTCCAGAGCCTTCAGGTCCCCTGCAGGGCCACCCTTCCCTCCTCCCCATCCACCACTGCTCCCAGTTTCGAGTCATCTGCAAAGAGACTCATCTCACTCCTGATTCCTGTCCTTATGTCAGATACATAGGCGTTGAACAGAAGGGGCCCAAGGACTGATCCCTGTGGGACCCCACTAATGACCCTCCTTGGGGAAGAGATTATCCCACCAACTACGACCCTCTGGGTCCGGTCCTGGAGCCAATTGCCTATCCATCGGATCATCTGGTTTCCACCCCATTTCTCCTAGTTTATCCAACAGGCCCCATGAGGAACAGAGTCAAATGCCTTGCTGAAGCCCAGAAAGAGGACATCCACTGGTCTACCCAGGTCCAAGGCACTTGTCACCCAGTCATAGAACTCCACCAGGTTTGTCTGACACGATTTCCCCGGGATGAATCCATGCTGTCTGTCGTCCAGGCACCCTGACTTATCCAGGGCCCCCCCTAGCCACTCCTTGACAATGCCCTCCATCACCTTGCTCACCACTGATGTCTGGCTGACAGGCCTGTAGTTCCCTGCCACCTCCCTTGATCCCCCCTTGTGGATAGGCACTACTTGAGCCTCCTTCCAGTCTTGGGGCACCCACCCTGTCCTCAGAGAGATGGTGAAAAGCTCTGCCAAGGGTTTCGCCAGGACATCTGCAAGTTCCTTCAGCACTCTAGGATGTAATTTATCCGGCCCTGGTGCTTTCTCCATCTTAAGGGGCTGAGGGCTTCCCTCACTCTCTCTGTGATTTCACTTCCAGTACCTCTTCTCCTGCTTAGCCTCCCCCACCTGCCAGTGATGCCCCCTCTCCAGACCTGCCGATTAGTAAAGGTCCCCCCTCCTCATTATCTCTGTCTCCTCCCATGTATGATGCAGCATCCCCATTTTTCCTGGTGAAAACTGAGGTGAAGTACTCATTTAGTACCTCAGCCTGCTCCCCTGGGTCTTGTGCCCATCTCTCCCTGATTTAATCCTGCTAATCTGCCCTTCACCCTTCGGTCTTTCCCCAATGTATCTAAAGAACCCTTTTTCCCTCTCCCTAATTTCCTGGCCAGGTTCTGCTCCTTCCTTGCCTTAGCACCCTCCACCACTCTAGTGGCCTTCTAATAACAGCTCCATACTCCCCTCGATCTTTCCTCCTTGAGCACTTGAATTTCTTATAGGCTGCTTTCTTTCCCTTTCACCTCCTGGACCTCCCTGGTCCACCAACAGGGTTTTGGGCCCTACCGCATTTCGTCTTACTCTTGCACAGGTGCTGGTAGCATCCTGCACCCCTCTTCTGATGATTTCCCACCTACTATCAGCGTCCCATGTCTGACCCAATCACATCCAAATGCTCCTTAGGATCCTTCCATTTCCTTAAATCCACCCCTGAAGTCGGTTACTTCCGTCTTTGTGCAGCCTTCTACCTCTCCTAGGTCCAGGCAGAACAGACGTGGCATGGTCACTCAGCAATGGGTCCCTTACCTCCAGGCCCCAATCTGGTCACTGTCTGCCAGGACCACATCCAGTACCCGTGCTCTCCTGGTCGGTTCCCTCACCTGCTGAGTTAGGAGCAGCGTCTTGAAAGACATCCAACAACCTCTGTTCCCTGGTCACAGAGGATGTCATAGTCTCCCAGTCTGTTCCTGGCATGTTTAAGTCCCCTAACACCACCACCTTTCCTCTGCCCAGTCTGCAGTGTCTCTAACATCTGCCACCAGACTGTCCTCCAGCTCCTCCGCCAGAACAGGGGTCTATACACCACTCCTATTTTTACTCTCTTGCCCCCTTGTTATCAGGTGACCTAAATCGCCTCCCACGGTTCCTCCGCCTCCTCAACTCCCCCTATGCCAATGCAGTTTTTACTATCATTGCTACCCTCCTCCCTTCCCTCCCCTGTCCTTCCTGAACATAGTGTAACCCTCCAGGTTCAGGTCCCAGTCATGTCTTGCAGTGGCCCAAGTCTCAGTGACCGCTGCCATCACTGCTCCCTCAGTTAACATTGCCTGGAGCTCAGGCATTTTGTGCTTAAGCTCCTGGCATTTAGCAGGACTGCCTTCCACCTTTCCCTATAGTTTCATTTCCCCTGCTCGTGTTCCTTGGGACTCTGTTTTCTTCTGTCTGAACTTTGCCAGTTGGTCTTTTCCTGCAATCCTCCTGGTCCCCAGGGGGTGGAGACAGAGTCCCTCCTTTATCGGCATCCCCTTGACTGCCTTTTCTCCCATCCCACCCCCCTTCACAAGTTTAAACCCCACTTTTCACCAATGAACTCCTTCATTTTCAACTTAAGGATTCCCCTCCCCTCCAAATTGAGATGTAGTCTATCTCTAGCATACAGCTCCTTATCCTCCCAGGTCTCCCCCCAATCCCCATCAACCCATACCCTCTGGCCTCCACACCACTCCTGAGCCACTGGTTTATCTCCTAATTTTACTTTCTTTATGTTCCCCCACTAGCCCTTGGCACTGGTAGAGTTCTGAGAAGAACTGTCATCCCTATGTCATGACAGACCCTGAGCGAGCTCCCTGAATCTTGCCTGTATCTCTAGCTCGCTATTTCCCTCAATGTCATTTGTGCCCAGGTGGACCAGTATGTCTGAGAACCCCACAGTCCTTTGCCAGCGTGATATACCTTGCTTGGCCCTGTGCACCATTAGTCCAGGGAAGCATCTTTTTCTAACTGGCCAGGCTTCTCCTCTATCCCATTTGATACCCTGATCATAGAATCCCCAGCAGGAGCCTCTGACCACTCCTTTTCCTCCATTTCCCCCCTTCCTTATCCCTCATCCTTTCTACTGGCCCCCACCCAGCTGGCTCTTGTTCCTCCCCTATCTGGGTGCCACATGCCACCCGTTCCTTTATTACCATGGCCTCCCTCCCTCCAATCCTCTCCTCCTCCTGAGTATCCTTCTGTACCTTGTTAATTCCCCCTCACTGCTCTCTAACTGGTCCTTCTCCCCTCATTCACAAACTAGCCTGGCTCATCCTCCCTTCCTCCTGTCTCCATTTAGTTCCTCCTTGCTCATCGTGCTCCCTGGCCTAACCCCTCAGCTCTCTTTACTGAATCATCCTTGTACTTCTGGTCCTTCTTTACCTTTCCTCCCAACTGGTCCTTCTCCTTGCTTTCCTCTCTCTTCCCTGCTCGATCTACTACTCCCCATTCTCCTGCATTTCCAGGTCCCCCTGTGCTTCTGCTATCTGGCCCCTGCCTCCTGCCCCCACTCCACACCTTTCCGTTTCTAACCACCTCTGTCGTGGCTACATCCCCCATCCTTGAGCAGAAGAAGAGAGTTGAAGCGGATTTACTAAGTATAAGGTCTGATCCACCTCCCTGCCTTGCTTCCTTCTGTCCAGCACTGGCTATCTGCCTACTTCCCTGAGAATGTTGTCCTCTGTCCCCTTTGTGGGGTCCCAGTTACCTGCCTGCTTCCTTGGTAGTGTCCTTTTGGGCCCCCTCTTCCAGGGTCCCTATGTGACCCCTGAGTATTCTCCTGCACTCCTTTCCCTATACACCCGCCCCCAGTGCTTGGTGCAACCCTGTGGGAGATTTCCAGCCCCTTCCCCAACCATACCACCCCCCTTCCACCAGCTTTCTCCTCATCCCCGCAACCTCCTCCCTATGCTGTGCCAGCTGGTAGCACACTGGGCAACCACCAAACTTCAAGCCCAGTCCAGTATCATGGCTGCTCCACACCCTGTGCACCCCACCACCCTCCCAAAGATGCCGCCCCTAATGATGTGGTTCCATCCCTTTCAAATAGTTTTCCTTGGGTGAGCCACCAGGTTCCCCTATTCCAAGATACCCCTACTGCCTAATCAGGTCACCCACTAATCCTAGAGACAGTTCCACTGTACACCAGTAACTCTGTTACTAGGGTGCAGTACAACAACATTAAACATGTAGAAAATGAACAACTCCCTAAGCCCTCTCTCCCGGCCTTTAAATCCAACCCCCAGTGGCTAGAACTACATGAGCTGCACCAGCAGCCTTTTCCTCCAATTGCAGGGCAGGTCTTCCCCTATAAATTTGCAGACTTCTGGGGAGGGAGGGCGGGTCTTGGGCAGACACCTGACAAGAGAGAGTGTATCAGCCCTGTGTCTCCCCTCCAAGCCCTGCAGCTAAAGAACCATCTCCAAGCAAATCCCACCAAACAGGTTTTAAATCAGAAGAAATAGGCCTCTACCAGCGCAGCCTGTTACAAAGTGAAACATCCACAAAAAGAGCCCCACTTACAGCCACTAAATCAGTTTACAAACATCCAGGATCCCCCAGAACAATACCCTGCTAGCCCCTTAGAAGCAAGAAAGAAAAGAACTAACCTACCAAGTAATATCCACAAGAACCCTGTGAAAACAGCAGCAGCTACTGTCCTGGAACACAACTGATCCTGCCCCCTTCCAGTTCTTTCTGCTTAGAGCCATTCATCAACTAGAACATACTCTTATCCACCACTCTCCTGATGCTGATTGGGCAACCTACATAGTTTACAGGCCCAATATTCGACCCTTATGTTCAAAAAGGCGGAGCTCTCATTAAAATGTACTAAAATTAAATATCTTGATACAGGGGAAAAAGCAGGCAAGTTACTAGAAATTTGGCTCAGGCAAGCTGTAGCCTCTTGAATCATCTCAAGTATTAAATCTGACAAAAGATAGTCAATTCATCACTTCCCCCAGAAAAATTGTTGATGTGTGAAGATCCTACTATCAGAGGCTCTATACTGAAGACCCAGCTGATCGACCTACAAGTATAGCCATCTCTGGATATATCAATTCTATTGATCTCCCAAATTACTTCCCTATCAAGTAACTTCACTTGGAAAATTGATTAGTGTCCAGGAAGCCAATGTGACAGTTGAACAGCACTCAGCAGATAAATCACCTGTACCAGATGGTGTCTCTAAAAATGTATATAAGTCCTGCTTATCAGAAATTGCCCCTCTCCTAGCAGAGGTATATAACTTCTGGTTTGCTGAGGGTATGTCAGAACCAAATTTCCTTAATGCATTAATTATTCTCATTCCCAAACCAGGTAAGGATCCCCTTTATCCAGAAAGTTACAGACCCATTTCATTGATTAATAATGATGTCAAGATATTAGCAAAAATCTTGGTGACTAGGTTGGGACCTGTGTTGCCTAACCTCATTGGTAGGGAACAAATTGGTTTTATGACAGGTAAGTCATCAGTGGACCATATGCATAACCTGATGTACATTATCTCAGCTTCCAGGGATTCAGACCTTCCTGCAGTGTTAGTATCCCTGGATGCCAAGAAAGGTTTTGACAGGCTTTTCCTTTTTTGCAGCTTTGACCCACTGTGGGCTTCCTTCGGGATTCCTTAGGTGGGTCAGATTATTATATTCTTCACCATCTGCCCAGATTTGGTGCAATGGCCTGTTGTCTGAGCCCCTCTTGCTTCAAAGAGGAACCAGATAAAGAAGCCCCCTTCCCCACTATTGTTTAATCTTTACCTAGAGCCTCTGATCTGAAGACTAATATCCTCCCCACAACTTCAGGGAATTAGATTGGGAGATCAATACTACACCATATCTGCTTATGCAGATGATCTCCTTTTGCACCTTGAGAACCCCACAACAAGCATCTCTTTTCTCATTGAGGAGATTAATTGTTTTTATGCTGTTTCCCACTACAAGCTCATCCCCTCTAGAACAAAAGTTTTTCCCCTAAATAATAAAACCCACTGGTCAGTATTAAATAATATTAACCTTTCATGGGAACCCCACTCCTCCACCTATCTTGGAGTTCAAGTTACTAGGGAGGCCCCCACTATGTTTAAACTTAACCTTTCAGATTTGCTAAATACAATTAAAATTGATCTAGATAGATGGGGCAGTCTCCCCCTTTCATTATGGGGTAGAAAAAAACACTGTCTAAATGAATATTTTACTCTGGGTGTCATACCCTCTTGTGATGTTGGTTTTTTTTCTACCCAAGAAATGGTTTGTTAAATTACAATCCGTGTTAACTGCCTTTTTGTGGAAAGGCAAGGACATCAGACGCTCTTACTTAAAACTCACTGTGCCAGAATTGTAGGGTGGTCTAGCAACACCCTCTTTTTTCACCTACTACTGAGCCCACCATCTCAGTATCTCAGCAGACTGGCATATTGGTCAAAGGAGGTACCAGACAATGAGTCACAGACTTATTTCCCTCTGTGGCTTGACATTGAGAAATTCTTAGCTGCTCATCATTATTGTACTCTCCCTTCCTTTATATATGTCACACCCAGGGCACTTCCTAAACTGCTCCGGAGTGCCCCAATCGATTGGTCAGTTCAGGCCTTACACCAGCTGCAAATACATCTGTCACATAATTGGCATTTTTCACTTGACTAACCTATTATGGGCAATCCCCATTTCAAAATTGGGCATCAACCCATTCCTTCGACTTTCTGGCCTCCTTTGATCAATAAAAAGGTATCAGATCTCTAGGCTGAAGGGAAGATAATCATCTTTCCCCTTTTTAAAATTTAATTTAATATGCCAACAATAAACTTTTTCAAATATAAACAGCTCAAAGAAACTATTATTGCCCATTTGGCACATATAGAGATACACTCAGGGTCCACTGACATCTTAAACAACCTCCTGCAATGAGATAGACAACCTCATGCAGTCTCTGCAGTCTATAAGAAAGTCAAATTACTTGACTCTAATTTGCCTCAGAGGGTTTGTTACTACTGGTCCCAATTATTATCTCTTAGTACTGAAACCAAATCTGGAGGAATTTGTGGCAAACAGTATATAAATTTGTTAAACAAGATAGATTGCATTTAATACAATTTAATATCAAGCACAATTTATATTTTACTCCCTTTAAACTTCACAGACTGGGCCAATTGCCCTCCCCTGATTGTTCTCGATGTAGCAATTCCCCTGGAACTTTATATCGTATGTTATGGGACTGCTCGGTGGTCCAGAACTTTTGGCAATCTATTAGGCAAACACTTGATCCTTTATTGCGTCTAGATTCACTTTTTACTCCAGAAGCCTGTTTAATTTATGTTTTCCCAACAGGCACTCCTAATCTTAGAAAATCACACTTGGCCCTGATCTCTGCCACAGCCAAGTTAATTATTATGAGACACTGGAAAGATACCATGATTTTGTCAGTTTTGGAATGGCATAAGGAATTATTATTTGCTCTCCAGCTAGAAAAGCACATTCATTCTATGGCAAACTGGTCTCAGGTCTACCTCCTTAAATGGGGACCACTTGATGCCTTGCTTAGTACATGGAAACCATAAGTGACTAAAGTGTACATTGTTCTACATGTGTATTCTTATCAGAATGAATAGATATGCACTTGATATGGGGTGGGTTAGGGAGGGTTTTTAGGGGGTAAGAACTGGAATCTGGGGGGAAGGGGAAGGAGGGTCTATCTCCAATATGTACGTTATTGTATTCCTGTAACAGATAATGGATATGGACATTGTATTGGGGTGATCCTCTGGTTACCCAACTGCTACCAATGTGTATGTAATATTAATATAATATTGGAAGAAAAAGCTAAATAAAGTTCATTGAATTAAAAAAAAAGATTCATTACAGAATACAGTAATGTCTCTGCTGTTTTGAACATTCTCCAGTTAGTCATTATCTCAACTGCATGATACAGCACATCCTTAGCTAGGCTGCTCTCAGTCTAGCAAAAAATAAACTATGCATTCACGGAACAGAAAATAAAATAAGGTGTACTACTATTAAATGTAGTGCTTTTCCTAAAGTGAGTAGTAAGGAATAGTTGTAAAAGACAAAAGTTTTTACACTTAAATTATTTTCAGATTGCAATGAAAGATTAACCAACAGATATAATTAAAGTGTACTCACCACAAATCTGAAGCACAAAGACAGGATCTACACCAAGCGAGACAGTAATTCCATGTAAAAAACAAAATTCCTCCAGGGTCATAACAGACAAATGTTTTGTCTGTGAACTCCATTAGCGAGGAGGATTCCTCATTAAAAAAGTTTGTTAAACTTATTAGATGGTTCAGCCACTGATTGATCAATAGCTATTAACCCTTTAGGCTTGAAAGCCAAAGTGTTAGACATATTCCCTGTACAGAATATTTTTTTTTAGTTTCAACTACTGTAGAAAAAATGATCTCACCAACCGTAGGCAGTGATAATAGTTGAGACACTTTGTCCCAGCTGTGCACACCTATTATATCTTGACATGTAATTAAATGCTCTGCAGTTTGCTCTTCCACAGACTTTTTAAAATCAGTGAATCTTGACTTCACTATTTTCGGCTTCTGTAAAGAAGCATCTAAAGCAGCCCTTTTGTGGATTGCTTTTTTAGTTGACTGCCTCAGTTCAGTATACTTATTACAAATCAACTGAATTGGATCCAAATCATTTTTAGTTAACTCATCTTTAGTTAACCTGTTAAAGCACTCCCACCCGCCATGTGCAGTGAAGTAAGCTGAGTTGTCTTCTCTCAACTCTGCATATTTTAGACATGTCAATAAGCAGGAAAATCTTTAACCATCTGTGGCTCTGCAACTATGTTTCAAAACACAGTAGTTGAAGACACACAGATGGCTCTGATGTATGTGGGTGCCTGTAAAAGGACCCCACAACCTATGAGCAAGCAGCCTGGCTTCACGGAGTCCCAAAGCTGCCTAAGGTTCAGTCAAATGCAGAGCAGCAGTCCACCTGTACAGAGGTTCAAAGCTGCTTAAGACCCACTCAGTAGGGGAATGATAGCATGCTGCACATCAGAGTCTCTAGTGCCAGTGCTCTAGCAAATGGAGAACTGCAGTCCGTGAGTTTAAACCAGAGTCCCAAGCTGTAGCTTGCAGTTACTTGTAGGGGAAAATTAATTCCCAGAACTCAGTTCCCAATAAGAAATGAGAGTACTTTTGTTAGCCAAAAAACAACATTTGCAGCAGTCACCCTTGTTACGGTAAATCCAGCTTACCATCAGATTCTTGTATGTTGGATTGACTATCCAAAGAATAAACCACAAGCAGTATGTAATAAAAAGCAGTTTTATTACAAATACTTATGTCAGACATATGTCAAAGCAGTCACAAGGGAGCCAATTTCCCACCATTCCTCGATTATGGTCTCTTTCTCTCTGAGGAGCTGATGTGCAAGCAATTATATATGACTGATAACAGTGCAGTTATAGATATGATACATACAGCACTGGACAAGGCATTACAGTAGGGCATCTCCCTTGGGCAAATAAATAGGAAATAAATTTATAAAGTCAGTAAGAAATCTTATAAAAAAGAGAAAGCAGTGTCAGCAAATAAATGAAAAAACTGTTTTCAGTTCTCGCTGGAGACATGGAGACTGGCAGTACTTGCAGAGTTATCAAAAAAGCATACAGCATGTTACAGTGGTGTAAAATTCAGAATGTGAGTGATTATATGATTATAGTGGAATATACCTGGAAACTACAAACCATATATATGGCTGAAACATATCATATAGGTAAATGCATTGCAGAAAAAAATATGAGCATTGCAAAATATAATGAATAAAACAGTAAGAACACTAATATTAGTAATAAAACAAGATAAAACATTATGAGACTGTGGCGAGGCACTAATACTTGTAGGTATATAAGGTTATAGTTACATGTGGGTCAGTTGGTGGTATATAACCCAGGCATAACAGGGTTGGGGGTCTGGGCAAGGACAGGGAAGCTGGTTAGAATGGGGGTCTACAAGGCATGAGCAAGGGTCAAAGGGGGGAACTAGATCTAGATAAATAATGCCATGTAACAGGTGCAGACCTGCAGTCTGTATGGACATGCTGTGCAGAATGGGGTTTTGCCCAATTTGTAAAAGACTGGCACAGCTAGAGGTAGATACTGTTAGGCTGAGGAGGGAGTGGGAGAGCTCTGGCAGGGATCACAGCAGGAGGGCAGATAAGTGGAAAGAAGAGGAGTCATTAAATAGGAGAAGTATGGGGGACCCTTCAAGGGAAGAAAATGGCCTGGGTTGGACGAGGAACAGGGGATGGCAGATGGGAGGCAGGGCAAGGGGAAGGGACAGGAGGGGAATAGGAGGGAGGAACATAGAAAGGAGGGGAGGATGGAGGTAACTAATATGGTGATTAGCAGCATAAATAGGAGTGGTGCATATGTCAATGGTGGTGGCATTGAAATGAGAAATAGGTATACACCCTTAATGACTCTGAAGGATACAGATGTTCAGGAGGAAAAGGGAGACAAGGAGGAGAGGAGAGGATAAGGGAAGGGGGGAGCTGATAGAAAAGAAGTAGTTTGGGCTGGAGTGGGGACAAGTATGAGAGAAGCTGGGGCTGGGACAGGTAACTTGGAGGTTCAGGAAAGTGACTTGGCTAGGATAGGGGGAAATAAGGTTGCTTGAGCTGGAGGGGGGGATGGTTAAGAGAGTGGAAGTGGGGGCTAGGACAGATTAAGCAGAGATCCCAGGAGGAGACATGGTTAATAAAAGGCTGAGCGAGGAGAACGGGCATTGGAAGGAGGTAGACAAGGGGGGGACAGTCTAGTGGGGTATGATAAAATAGAGGGGGGTGTTATATGAGGTCCCTGCACCCTTATTGGTACCCCCAGAGGTACACTGTAGACAGCTAGTGCTTAGGCATATGTTATACTAACATAGAGGGCCTAGGACATCTACCATACAAGAGTAGATGTCAGGATATGTATGCATATTATTGTTATACACTTTGCTTTCTAATACATACATATTTTCTATGTATTTTTAATGTATTTCTCACTTACAAGATGTTAGGACCTCTGTGTCCTTGTAATGATTATGATATACAAGTCAGCATTGCCACCTTTTGGTGATTTGTACTACTGCACTGATTTGTCTAAGAACTGTAAGAACTGTACTCTTGCTTCACAAAGTGATGACTACTACAAAATTGTATAACGTTATCTTGGACCGTGGAGCCATCTCTAATTTAACTAATAGGGCTCATCTCTGTAACTAGAAATGTTTCTATCTTACAGTAACCATAGTAATTATCATAAGTATATAAGGGACATGAAGAAATCTTGAGGTATAGGGAACGCTTAGCATTGGCTCCCGGTTTGTATTGGTAAGAACTGCTTAGGGCAACTGTGATTTATCCTTTTGCTAGTAATAAACAAATTTATTACTCTTATGCAACATGTCTGTGATTCCTTGCATTCCCAATATTGCCAAGAACCTGAGAGTGAGGTTTAGACCTCCTGATGGGTGAAATTGAAATTGAAATGGAGAGGAGAAGGGAAGGGGCACTTGGGAGGGGAGAACAAAGTTGCAATGCAGGGAGGTGGCAGTGGGTGAGACTAGTCTAGCAGGGTATGATAAAAAAGAGGGGGGAAGAAATTGAAATTGGAATGGAGAACAGAAGAGAGGGGACACAGGAGGGGAGGGGCAAAATTGCTGGGAGGGGAGGTGGCAGTGGGTGAGTGTATACAAGGCACTGGAACAGGGGAAAAGAGGGTCTTGGTATTGGGGGACTCCATAGTTAGGGGAATCAAATGAAGGGAACTAATGAGGGAAAGGGAGCTTTATTAGGGTAGAATGTATGCTGGGAATGACTCTACACAGGGTAGGGTTCCTGGTGCATTCGATAGTAAGGAAGCATGGGGAGTGCCCCACACTGTGGTACACATTGGCACTAATGATGTGGCGTAGAATAGGGTGCAGGAAGTGCAAGTCAGGCACAGGGCATTGGCAAGATTTTGTGTAGCAGAAGAGTGCACTGTCTTGGTTTTGTAAATCCTTCCCATGCCAAGGGGCACTCTGGAGTAAAAGCATAAACATGTGAGAACACAACAGTGGGTTATGGGAGTGGTGTCCTGCTGTAGGGTATGGATTGATGGGTGACTCGGGACATAAATGGGAGAATAAGGATCTTTTTGCTAGAGATAGACTTCACTTGAGTAGGGATGTCCTTAAGAACAAGCTAGGGGATTATGTAAATGCTTAATGGGATTTAAACTAGACGAGGGGTGGGGCTTGATAGTAACAGACTCTTGCACAGCACAGGAGGGTGTAGGCTCTTATCCCAATCTGGAGGAGTTGTGAAGTCTGGCTCCAACTGAGCTGGAGCAAGGAGTTAAGGAGGATTGCGGAAAACTGTGGGAAGGGCTGGAAAATGGATCTCTGGAACAAGATGCCAGAGTTGCAGGATTTCTTGGTGGAAGGGGGTGGATGTGGCAGCAGTCACAGAGACTTGGGCCACCCAGTACCATGACTGGGACATGATGTTACCTGGGTACACTACACTTAGGAGGGACAGGACAGTGGGAATGGGTGGAAGGGTTGCATTATTCATGAGAGAAGGGATTGTGTGCAGCAGTGTTAATGTGGCTATGGTGAGCAATGGAGTTCTTCTTCTTTGTTTCTTCGCCCCCCGCCCCCAGAGGCAGGTATACAAATTTCAGTGTTACTTCTGGTGTGAGGGGCCTTTTAAAATAATTTCCACACTGTATAGTAGTGTTTAAAATGTTTTTCTTTATTTTCTCCTATGTTTCAATCCTCCCATGGAGCTTGTTCATGGGGTATTTTTATTTTTCTTTTCTCTTGATACATAATTGTTTCAGATTTATTTATTTAACATCCAGTCATATATTTTTCTGTGTACCAGAGTTTTTTCTGTATTGTATTTCTTTTGTAGTATGTCATACGAGTTTTGTAAAGTCTTCTGAACCTTATACATGTTACATCTTTTGTGAGTTTCTGCACTTCTTAATCTTATGAAACAATTATGTTTAAGTATCAACAGAAAATAAAAACAAAAATACCCCATGAACAAGCTCAGTGGGGGGATTGAAACGTAGGGGAAAATAAAGAAAAACATTTTAAACACTACTATACAGCATGGAAATTATTTTAAAGGGCACCTCACACCAGAAGTTACTTTGAAATTATGTGCAGCAGGGAAGAGGAAGAGGAGGAGGAGGAGGGGGAAGGAAACGTGGAGGCAGTTTGGGCCACATTGAAGGATAGCAAGGGGAGGAAGGTCAATCTAGAGGTGGTCTACTGGCCACCCATGCAATCAGAGTACATGGAGAGTGTACTGATTGACAATTTGAGAAAGAACTGTATTAGGGGTAGAGGAGGGAATGTGATACTAGGAGATTTTAACATGCAGGGGGCAGACTGGAATACCATGGCATCTACATCTGCTAGGGAGCAAAGGGTACTCAACACCCTCCAGGATGAATTTCTGACTCAGCTGGTGGGGGAGTTGACTAGAGCGGGAAACATCCTGAACTTGGTACTAGCAGATGGAGACCAGGTTAAGAACCTGGTGGCGGACAACCCTTTGGCTGGTAGCAACCACTCCATGGTATGTTTCATCTTAGACCTGGGGAAGGAGTTGAATCAAACAAAGACCACAGTAGTGGACTTTAGGAAGGCAAACTTTGGGGAGATGGCAGATATCCACAGGGAACATATAGGGAAAATCAGACCGGGGATGTGCACAGAGAGGCAGTGGGGAATTCTGAAGCTGGGCATCCTGAAGGTCACAAAAACCTGCACTAGATTCCACAATAAGATGGCCAGAGCTAGGAAACATTGCTAGTGGACTAGGTAATTGCAGGAACAGGTGAAAAACAAAAGGATGGCCTTAAGAAGGTACAAGTGCTCCCATAGTGAAGCAGACTGTGAGGAGTACCACAGGATCTCCAAGGAATCCAGTAGGAGGGTAAGAGATGCCAAGGCTGAAAAATAATTTAGATTAGTGAAGGGAATTAGGGAGGGGAAAAATGAATTCTATAGATATGTTAGGGAGTGAAAGAAGGATGGGGGGCAGATAACCTATTTGAGGAAGGAGGGGGAATCGGTAGAGGGGGTGGTAGAGCAGGCTGAAGTGTTAAATGATTATTTCAGCTTGGTCTTCACCAGGGAAAAGGATGGTCCACTGCCACTGGGGAGCGAGGCACTCACTGATGGTGAGATCCATGTAGGGAGGGTGAGGGAGGCTCTCATGTCCTTGAGGATGGATAAAGCCCTAGAACCAGATGGTATCCACCCCATGGTTCTGAAGGAACTGGTGGAAGTCCTAGCAGCTCCAGTGATGGATCTATTCAATACCTCCTGCCAATCAGGATGTGTTTCTCTGGACTGGAGGATGGTACAAGTCATGCCTCTCCAAAAGAGCAGACCTTGGGATGAGTCGGAGAACTACAGACCAGTCAGCCTGATATCCATAGTGGGGAAAGTGATGGAGGCCATCTTAAAAGAATGGATGGTGAAGTTCCTGGAGGCAAATGGTTTTCAAGATGATAACCAACATGGATTGGTCAAGGGGAGATCATGTAAAACCAACCTAATCAAATTCTTTGACTGAGTGACAAGATCCCTGGATGGCTTTTGACTCAGTCCCACATGGAAGACTGATTTGGAAATTGAGGAACCTAGGGGTGGGAGAAAAATTGGTTGGGTGGGTGACAAGCTGACTTAACAGCAGACAGCAGAGGATGGTGGTAGGGAGTGAAGCCTTGACTCAAAGAAAGGTCATCAGTGGGGTCCCACAAGGATCAGTGTTGGGCCCTATCCTTTTCTATGTGTTCATCATGGAGGGGAGTTGTGAGTAGGATAAGCCTGTTAGTGGATGATTCCAAACTGGGGGCTAAGGTGGACAGTAAGAAGGGAAGGAGGGCACTCCAGGAAGACTTGGTGAAGCTGGAAAACTGGGCACACATCTGGCACTTGGGGTTTAATGCACATAAGTGCAGCGTTCTGCATCTGGGTGTTAGGAACCCTGGATATAGCTACCATTTGGGGGGAGTAGGGTTGACTGTCTCCACGATGGAAAAGGATATGGGGGTGATGATTGACACCAAATGGAACAACTCAGAGCAGTGCAGGAGAGCAGCTGCCAAAGTGAATAAAATGCTTGGGTGTATAGCTGGGGGGGGGGAGGGATAACTTCCAGGAGCAGGAAGATTATACTTCCCCTGTATAACTCACTGGTGAGATGTACCTGGAGTACTGCATGCAGTTCTGGCATTCCAGCCTAAAGAAGGACATCACACTGCTAGAGAGAGTCCAGAAAACAGTGACAAAGATGATCAGTGGTCTGGGGGGAATATCATATGAGTGCAGGCTTAGTAAGCTGAACAGGTACTACCTGGAAGACAGATGGGATGGGGAGGGGTTATGACAGAGGCCTTCAAATATCTGAAGGGGGTCAACAGAGTCAAAACAGAGGGACTGATCCAGTTAAAGAGGGAGGGGACTACGAGAGATCACAGTCTAAAACTGGCAAGGGGATGGTACACAGGGGACATTATTTCATGGAGAAGGTGGTGGCACTCTGGAATGCCTTTCCAGATGAATTAATAAAAATGGATACTGGAGGAGCTTTCAAGAGGGGTCAGGACAGACACAGGCGCATGGTATGGGTTGGAGGTAAGGAGATCATCAGGGATACACAAGGAGGGGAATGTGGGAGTGAAGGGTTAAAAAAGGGAGGTAGAACAGCCACTGTACCTTACCACTGAGCTGAGCCAGGCAGATGTGATAGACCATTAGGCCTAATCTGCTGGCAAGTATGTATATATGTATGTATGTAGAGCAGTAGGCCACAGGCATAAGTTTGGGTCAAATGGAAATACATTTTTGGGATAAAAACCCAGAAATACTTTGAATTACAAGCAAACTGGTACTCTGACATGCCATCACTTGACATATTCAATAGAAGGCATAAGGCATCACTTTACTGTTGCTTAAAAAGGTCAGCTAAAAGTTGGCAGTGCCCCTTTAAGCAGTTATTTAATATGCAGAGGAACTTATTGTAAAGACAAAATGTAATCTATTTACATTGGAACTTAGCATTTATTAAGCCAGTTCCTCATTATCTACTGTATATGTGGATTTTCCATGTCATCTGAACTCACTTGACTCACATAGTTTGTGACCTCTAACTCAGTTTGAACTTGGAGTTAATTCATATGTAGCCAATTAATGAGGTAAATCATAAAATGCCACGGAATGGTTCATCATGCAAAGCCAAGCCTTCTTCATTGGAATGCTAACTGAAGTGCTAGTATTTTCATTTCTTCCTTTTTCTGAACCTGTTGCTTTCTAACCTGTTTTCAAAGTTGTACATCATATTTACTTAAAGGATACGTAAATGACCTATGCTTTTTGATGCCATTTCTTCATTTTTCCTCTGCTGTCACTGTTTAACAGGTAGATGTGCACATACCATTCATTTTCCCCAGAAAGTGCTTGGTCATCATTCCAGAAGTGTTTTCATTCTGAGTTGTCTCTCCTTATTCCAGAGCTGCAGCAGTGAAGCCCGATGCTGGTAGTGTGAATGGTCTGGCTTGCAGGATGATGTCATTGGAGTGAGTGGTGTCGAGCGTAAATACTTGTAGTGCCATCCCTTCATGCTGCTCTAACTTGCACTACCATTATGCCCCTACCTGGTGGCAGTCTTGCAATGGAGCCTACGAGCCCTCCCTCTCAGGGACAAAAGAGCAATCTATTGGACACTTGATCCCCTCCCACCCCGCCAAGCCTCAGCAACCCAAGACTGCTCTCATCTTGGGTTGCTGACATGTTTTGCATGACCTCTAGTGCAGCAAAACTGGAATTGCTACATACAGACCATATACTGCATGAACATGGTACACAGGGTAATGCTAGCTATCACATAGTCTGTAATGTTTATATAGCAGGACAGTGTACTGTATATTCATGCAAATCTCTGCATATGCAATGCACCTTTCAGTAAAAAAATGTATTTACAGATTGTGTTCTAAATGTTAAATATTGTTGGCAAGGCTGCTTGACATTCAATTGCTTAAGGATAGGTTCTGAGTAACCGAACACAATGATCTCTTTCTCTCTCTTACAGTAAACACTATAGCACTTTCAAGGCCAAATGCCCCCACCCCAAATCCCACAAAAGAAAGCCGATGAACAGGCACAGCCAGATTAAACATGTCATGTACTGAAACTGAGGTGTGCAAAATTTGAAGTGAAGTCACAGTCACTGTCTGAGAGCCTCTTTACCATGCTGGTACTCTGCTATACTATTATTTGAGGCATCACTGGATTCAGTCTATAGTCAGATTTACCAGGGTGATCAGCTGTGGAATTTACAAGTGCACAAGTATGGGGGGGGGGGAAGAACAGCATTACAGGGCTCTGTCTGTTTAAGAACCTCTCTGCCACACTGAAGCTCTGCTTTATTTTTATGTTCTGCATCATGAGCTTTAAATATGATATTGAAATCTGCAGGACACTGTAATTGTAAAATCATTATTCTTCATTGCACATCATAAGGTAATGCAAGAAGATACATATTAATCACTCTCTGGCTTCATGCAGGCACCAGGAGAATATCTCAGGAGTCATCTGTAAAACAGGTCACATTATTAGGTTATAGAACACAGTACAATCACTGTTTACCAAGTTTTATCATTAAAATGCACAGAATATATAACTGATGAGACAGACCATGTTTTTCCTCACATGTAGCCTTTCCACTTGGTCACTTCATTGATGTCATCATGTCATGCTGTGACAATGCACACAGAGTAAAAGAGGTTCGCAGTTTAGGCTACTGTACTGTAGACTTTGCAAAACTGACAGATTGCATGCCTCATGACATATACCATTTAAAATATGGTTTTCTGTAAAATTTTGGACTATTCCAACATGGATTATCAAGCAAAGAGGTAAATTCAACTGCTGGTAGACAGAGTAAACTTACTTAGGTATCCTATAAACAGTTATTCCCTATGTATAAGCACTTATTGTAAAGTCAGGCCTTAAACTTTTATCTATATTAAACCCTCACATTTATTAAACCATTTTCTCATCATGTGTCTATAACTTCTCTATATTGCCTGAACTCCCCAGAGTCATATGGTCAGTGACAAGTAATTAACTCTGCATGAATTTAGCATTAATTCATATGTAACCAAGTGATTTTACAAATCCCAAAGTACTGAGAAAAGGTATGTAATGCAATGGCATCCCTTCTTGACTGGAACGGTAATGGAAATGTTTGCATTTTCATTTCTTTTCTCAAAACTGTAGGCTTTCTATCATGTGTTCAAACTGGTAAAGGCACTTATTTTAAAGTCAAACATTAATCTTTTTATTTACATAGGAACTTCACATTTGTTAAGTCATTTTCTCATTATGTATATGTGGATACAGTGGCCCAGATATTCAAACTGCGCCTGGCTGTGTCGCAAGCTTGGGTGCAGCTCAACTTGGCTGTGCAGGGGTGTGGACTAAGCGATATTCAAAGGAGCAGCATCATGGCTCAGCAGCTTTGAATATCACACCCTGGCCACTCCCAGTGTGCATGGCGCAGTGGCACTGCACCTGCACAAGTGGCCAGAGTGGAGCATGGAGATGCGCTAGCGCAAGTTCTATTGCGCTATGCACAGCACCCATGATATTCAAAAGTTGACATGCAAATGGGGCCATAATTTATGCAAGGTGCACATGGGGCCATTGCATGTCATTATATTTGCTTGCATGCAGGTACTGATCCCCAATGACTTGCGCCTGGCACCCTGCCAGGCAGTACCGCCGGACCAACACCCCCTGCAGCCCGATCTCGGGCATTTGTTAAAAAAAGGTCCCCGTCCTCTATCCCTGGTGGTCCAGTGGATCACTCTGCCCGATCTCGGGCATTTGTTAAAAAAAAGTCCCCATCCTATATCCCTGGTGGTCCAGTGGACCACTCTGTGCCCGATTGCGGGCATCTGTAAATAAAAACATCCCCATCCTATATCCCTGGTGGTCCAGTGGACCTCTCTGTGCCTGATCATGGGCATCTGTAAATAAAAACATCCCCGTCCTATATCCCTGATGGTCCAGTGGACCTCTCTGCGCCCGATCGCAGGCATCTGTAAATAAAAACGTCCCTGTCCTATATCCCTGGTGGTCCAGTGGACCTCTCTGTGCCCGATCATGGACATCTGTAAATAAAAACATCTCTGTCCTATATCCCTGGTAGTCCAGCGGACCGCTATGTGCCCCATCACGGGCATCTGTCTAAAAATAGACACATTCTTCCAATATCCCTGGTGGTCCAATGGACCGCTATCTGCCCGATTGCGGGCATTGGTAAAAACCAAAACTATTCCAATATCCCTGGTGGTCTAGTGGTACCCCCCCACCTGCCCACTGAGCACCACCGCCCCGCTCCCCCCCTTGGTCAGCCGGTGGCGAGCATCACACTCGCCTGCCACCCTGCACGCCTGCTGACTGACACCTCAGTGGGGACTGCATGCCCATTGGTTCAGGCAGGCCAGTAGGTGGGTGCAGCTCACTGCCATCATACACATTCCAGATATGTGGATGAATTATTCACATATCTGGATATTAATAATAGTGAGGCTGCACGCCCATTGGCTCACGCTGTGAACCAATAGATGTGCAACTACTGAGTGTCAATCCCAGCTGGTAGCGAGGAAAGGAGCAGGTGAATGCTACTGCCTGTCAGCTGACCGAGGGAGGAACAGGTGTTGGTGCTCAGTGGGCAGGTGGGGGGGTACCACTAGACCACCAGGGATATTGGAATTGTTTTTGTTTTTACAGATGCCAGTGATTGGGCAGATAGCAGTCCACTGGACCACCAGGGATATTGGATGAATATGTCTATTTTTAGACAGATGCCCACGATCGGGCGCATAGCGGTCCACTGGACCACCAGGGATATTGGACGAATATGTCTATTTTTAGACAGATGCCCGTGATTGGGTACATAGCGGTCCACTGGACCACCAGGGATATTGGATGAATATGTCTATTTTTAGACAGATGCCCACAATTGGGCACATAGCGGTCCACTGGACCACCAGGGATATTGGATGAATATGTCTATTTTTAGACAGATGCCTGCGATTGGGCACATAGCGGTCCACTGGACCACCAGGGATATTGGATGAATATTTCTATTTTTAGACAGATGCCCACGATCGGGCATGGGGGTGTGCCACCAGATGCAGCCGGAACTCGTGGGGCCACCCACAGGTGGCAGCTGCATGTGCGCCCTGCAATGTGGCAGCTCACCTGTGGGTGGCCATCAGTTGATCCTTTTTTTTTTGGCTTAACTTTGTGCTGGCACAGGTAGGGGTTGTGCATGCATGGCTCTGCACATCCCGGGCTGAATATCGGGCTGTGCAGGTTATGCATGGGCATGCCCCCCCCACCTGTGCCTGTATACATTACTGATTCGCTCCGGCGCATCAGGATTTGTGCCGCACACTTTTCCCTTTTGAATATCGCACCAGGGCGCATCAGTGGGTTGCACATGGCTCAACACTGTTGTGCCATGCGCAACCCTTGTGAATATCTGGACCAGCATGATTTTATTTATGTGAAAAGGTTTCACCAAGAAAGAAGACAACATGAGCTGTAAACAGCTCAGTTTCAGAAGCCTCCTGGGGGGAAGGGTTACAAAATGGTGGGATCAAGAAAAAGTATAAGAAAATCAGATACATACTGTGCAATTCAAATACATAAAGTGTAGAACTAATACAGTACAATTCAATCCTAGACAACAGACAGTTTTGTGTAAAAGAAAGTGGAATATAACAAAGTAAAAGTCAGAGACATTGGATGAGACATACAGGAGTAACAGAAACAATATGCAAATACAGCACATATAGTAGTATACAGGAACTGGTATCCCATTAGCTATGGGTCTGAAGAAGAACAAGAAGTGGCAGGCAGAATACAGGGCTACAAGTGCTAGTTCAGATCTGATGAGCCAGAACTGAAAAGTTACTAAGTGCTAAAATGGAATTAGAAGAAAGGGAGTTATAACACGTGGTGGGGAAGGACAGGGGGAGGTGGGAGGGAGAAAGGAGAGGAAGCCAGGAACTATTCCCCTTCAGGATGCTGAAAACCCTGCAAGGGGGCAGGACCGGGCAGAAATGGAGCAGAAGGAGGGGGGGGGGAGAGGCATTAGGTGGGAGAGAGGAGGAGAGGCAAGCCAAGTACTATTCCCTTTTAAGATGCTGAGAACTTTGCAAGTGGTTGCCCAACCCACAAGGTTTGTGACCTCTAATTACGTCAGCAAGAATTTAGAGTTAATTCTTATGTACCTTATTGATCTTGCAAGTGATAACATAGTGAGGAAACTTCATGTACATTCAAACCTTCTTCAATGGAACTCTAAAGTGCTGGCATTTTTATTCCTTCCGTTATCTGAACCTGATGCTTTCTAACATGTTTTCAAAGTCCTACTGTACTTCATGTTTATTTAAGCAGTTATTCACTATGTGCAAGCACTTGTTGCAAAATCAAACCTTAATATTTTTATCTAAATTGGATCTTCATATTGATACAGTCATTTCTTATCATGCATACATGGCATCCTATACTGCCTGAACTCACCCACATATAAGGCTTATGGTCACTAGTTAACTCAGTATGAATTTAGAGTTAATTCATATGTAACTAATTCATTTTGCAAATTACAATGTATTGGGGAAATGGACTTCATGCAACATTGTACCTTCTTCACTGGAACTCCAATGGAAATGCTTGCATTTTCACTGCTTCTTTTCTCCAAACACGAGGTTTTCTAACATGTTTTCAAAGTGGCACTTCATGTTTACTTAAGCAGTTATTTACTATGTAGAGTCACTTATTGTAAAGTCAAACATTAATTTTTTTATTTACATTGGAATTACACATTTAAGTAATTTTCTTATTATAGTGTACAGTATATACCTGGATTCTCCATATTAACTGAACTCATCCAACTCATATGGTTTTAAACCTTTAATTAACTCAGAATGGATTTAGAGTTAATTCACGTGTAACTTATTTATGTGGTAGATCACAAAGTATTGAGAAACGGCACTTCATTACAATGTCATACCTTCTTCACTTGAACTTTAATGAAAGTATTGCATTTTCATTGCTTCTTTTCTCAGAACCGGATGCTTTCTAACATGGTTTCACAGTCATGTTTCATGTTTAGCTAAGCAGTTATTTACTATATAGAGGTACTTGCTGTAAAGTCAAACCTTAAGCTGTTTATTTACATTGGAACATCACATTTTGTAAGTCACTTTCTCATTATGTATACGTGGCTTCTCTACATTAACTGAACTCAACTGACTTGCTGGGCTTGTAACCTCTAATAGCTCAACATGAATTTAAAATTAGTTCATGTAAACCTAATTTATTTGGCAAATCACAAAGTATTGAGAAACACACTTCATGCAATGTCATACCTTCTTCACTTGAACTATAACGGAAGTGCTAGCATTTTCATTGCTTCTTTTCTTTGAATCTGATGTTTTCTAACATGTTTCAGAGTGGGCCTTCATGTTTATTTCAGCAGTTATTCACTATGTAGAGGCACATACTGTAAAGTCAAGCCTTAATCTTTTCATCTACTTTGGAACTGTACATTTCTCAAGCCATTATCTCATCACCTATACATGGTTTCTTCATACTGCATGAACTCATTTGAGTCATGTGGTTAGTGACGTCAATGAACTCTGTATAAATTTAGAGTTAACTTAAATTAGATGTCAACATACCAGGGTACACAATCTACAGAAGGGACAGGGAGGGTAAAAGAGGAGGTGGAGTAGCTCTCTACATAAGGGAAGGGATCAAAGTAACAGAACTAAAAGGTAAAGGGGGAGGACAATAGGAACTCTGGGTCACATTGGAGACAGGGAATGGCATCACAATCCGCACAGGGGTTGTATACAGACCCCCATCTCAAGGGGAGGAAATGGACAAGAAAATGATAGCGGGCATTCTCAAAATGGCTGAAAAAGGGGAGATACTGTTGATGGGGGGACCTGAATATGCCAGATGTTAACTGGGCAACATGGACTGCAGCCACATCCAAGAGCAGGGTCATTCTTGATGCCCTACAGGGAGCATGCCTTAGACAGCTAGTGGTGGAACCCACTCGGGAGGGAGCAATATTAGACCTGGTACTCTCAAATGGAGAGGATCACAAACTTAGAAGTCAGTAGACACCTGGGAACAAGCGACCACTGCACAGTGTGCTTCTACATAAACACAACCATGGAGACAAGCCATACAAATACAAGGATACTGGACTTTAGAAGGGCTGACTTTGGCAAAATGGGTGAATACCTGAGGAATGCATTAGCAAATGGCCAGAAAGGAAGGGTGGAAGAACAATGGAAAAAATCAAAACTGCCATCATGGAGGCAACAAGCCTTTGTGTGAAACAAATAAAGAAAACAAAGCGGAATAAAAAACCTATGGCTCTCAAAGAAGTGTCAGGGAAGGTTAAGGAGAAAAAGGCTGCATTCAAAAGTATAAGGAATCACAGACAGAGCACGACAGGGAACTGTATCAATTAAAGCAGAAAGGCGTGGGAAGGCAGTCAGAAAAGCAAAGGCCCAAACCGAGGAAAGGATAGCCAACTCAGTTAAGAAGGGGGATAAAACCTTTTATAGGTACATTAGGGAACATAGAAAGGTTAAGGGAGGGATAGGGAAGATTAATAAAGGAGAGGGGAGGTGGGCAGAGGAAGACAGTGAAAAGGCAGAGATAATGAATGAATACTTTTGCTCAGTATTCACAAAAGAAGAAGAGGAGGAGTTACCTAAACCAAACAGTAGAAGCACTCTGGATAGTGGGGTTGATACCAGTCCATTTAAAGAAGAAAGAGTACTGAAAGAACTTCTAAAACTCAAGGTGGACAAAGCAATAAGGCCTGATGAGATTCACCCTAGAATCCTAAAAGAGCTAAGGGAGGACCTAGTGACACCACTAACCACACTTTTTAACAAATCATGGGAAGATGGGGTGGTACCTGAGGACTGGAGGAGGGCAGATGTGATTCCCCTTCACAAAAGTGGGAGCAAGGCAGAAGCAGGAAACTACAGACCTGTAAGTTTGACCTCAGTGGTGGGGAAAATGATGGAATCACTTGAAAGAAAGAATTGTTGAGTACCTAGAGGCCAGCGGGCACTGGACCCAAAGCAGCATGGATTCACAGCAGGAAGGTCATGTCAGACAAATCTAATTGATTTCTTTGACTGGGTGACCAAAGTAATAGACCAGGGAGGGGCTGTGGATATGGCCTACCTAGACTTTAGCAAGGCATTTGACACAGTCTACTTTAAAAGATTAATAATCAAGTTAGCCAGCCTGGGAGTGGGTCCCAGGGTGGTAGCCTAGGGTAGAAAACTGGCTGCACAACAGGACACAGAAGGTAATAGTGAATGGAACACATTCTGAAGAAAGGGAGGTTACTAGTGGAGTACCTCAGGGCTCAGTACTGGGTCCAGTCCTCTTTAATGTCTTTATAGGTGACATTGCAGAGGGTTTGGAAGGAAAGGTATGCCTCTTTGTGGATGACACAAAGATCTGTAACAGAGTTGATACACAAGGGGAGTAGAAAGGATGAGAAGGGACTTGGCAAGGTTGGAGGAATGGTCAGACATATGGCAACTTATATTCAATGCAAAGAAGTGCAAAGTAATGCACCTGGAAATAAAAATCCAGGAGAAGAGTACACAATAGCAGGAGGTACTAACAACAACAATAACGGAAAGGGATCTGGGTGTAGTCATTCAGATGACCTAAAGGTGGGTATGCAATGTGAGAAGTCAGTAGGGAAAGCCAGGGGGATACTGGGATGCATAGGAGGGGCATCACAAGTAGAAAAAGGGAAGTGGTTATCCCTCTATACAGACAGTTGGTGAGACCCCATTCTGGAGTACTGCGTGCAGTTTTGGAGACCTCATCTACGCAAGGACATAGACAGGATGGAAGCAGTCCAGAGGAGGGCAACTAAAATGTTGCAGGGTCTACATCAGAAACCATATGAGAGAGACTGAGAGGAACATGTATACCCTTGATGAAAGGATGGACAGGGGACATGATAGAAACTTTTAAGTACCTCAAGAGAATCAACAAAGTCCAGGAGGGTAGCATCTTTCAGAAAAAGAGATGTGTAAGAACAAGGGACACAATTTAAAGTTAGAGGGGATGGCTCAGGGGTAATGTGAGGAAATTCTTTTCACAGAGAGTGGTGGACGCATGGAACCGCCTTCCTGGAGAGGTTGTGGGGTCTAAAACAGTGGAGGAATTCAAACATGCATGGGACAGACATAAGGCAATTATAGTGGGGGGTTGCAGGAAATAGGCTGTTGGTTAACTAGAATCTGCAGCTTATCCAGTAGGTAGGGAAATGGGCAGACAGGGTGGGCCAAGTGGTCCTTATCTGCCATCAAAGTCTATGTTTCTATGTTTCTATGTAAATGTAACTAACTTATATGTAACATGGTCTCTTTCTCAGAGGTCCTCCCAGTGCCTACAGCCAGCATGTGAAATGAGCAGGAAATCATGGAGGCTAATGAAGGGCTCAGAGCATGGTGTATGGCTAGGGGGTATTGGTTGGTGGGGGACTGAGGTGAAACTTGGGAGGACAAGGGGCTATATGCTAGGGATAGGCTTTACTTAAATTTGGAGGGAAGAGAAGTTTTGAAACTAAAACTGTCCAAATTCATTGAAGCTAGGTGGGGTTTAAACTTGTGAAGGTGGGAGTGTTGGGGCCTAAGGCTGCTGCTGGCAGGCACATCAAGGGAGGACTTAACCTTTTCCCCCAGCAGGAAGAAAGGGGTGCTTAACAGGGGCACCTGACAGTGTGTGAGGGAGAGGGAGCTTGCAGTTAACTGGGGGATCCAGGGTTGGGTTGATGGGAGAGGGCAAGGGACAGGGATGGGGGGGCAGCCCTGATTAATGCCAGTAGCATGGGAAACAAGATGTCTGAGCTTCAGGTGATGCTAGCTGAAGGGGATGTGGATGTGGTGGCAGTCACTGAAACTTGGACCACTCCTCGGCACAATTGGGACCTAAACCTGATGGGGTACACTGTGTTCAGAAAGAACAGGGCTATGTGCAGGGAAGGTGGGGTGACACTCATCATTAGGAATGGCATCAATATATGCAGAGTGGAGGGGGCAGAAGGAAACATAGAGGCATTATGGGTTACCTTGCAGGCACCTGGGGGAAGAGGATCAACCTGTGGGTGATTTATAGGCCACCTACACAGGCTGAGGAACTCAAGGACAGCCTGGTGGTGAAGCTAAGAGATCACTGTGGTCAGGGGGAGGGTAGACCTGTGGTATCGGGTGACCTTAACATGCCAGGGATTGATTGGGGCACTATGGCATCTTCATGGACTAGGGAGCAGTGCTTGCTGGACATCTTCCAGGATGCATTTCTATCTCAATAGATGGCTGATCCAATGAGAAATGTTGCATCCTGGATGTGGTCGTGTTGGATTGTGATCTGGTTAGTAACCTAGTTATGGGGGACCCACTGGCAGGGAGTGATCATGCCATGGTTTGGTTTTCCTTACACCTGGGAGGAGGGGAAACTTGCACTAAAATATGGTAGTTGACTTCAGGGGAGTGGACTTTGAGGGTATGGCGGAGATCCTCAAGGGGCATTTGGAGGGGATCAGGCTGGACATGGACATAGAGAGCAGGTGGGACATTATTAAAAGAGGACTCCTGGAAGCCATCAAGGCCTGCACGAAGGTCTGACACAAATTTGGTAGCACCAGAAAGTGGAGCTGGTGGATCAGGGAGGTCCAGGAGATGGTGAGGTAGAAAAGAGCTGCTTATAGAAAATATAAGGTCTCACGAGGGGACGTGGATGGGGGGAGTACAATAGGATATCCAAAAAGGTGACCAGGGTGGTGAGATCGGCCAAAGTGAAGATGGAGGAGAGGTTGGCACGGGGATCAGAAATGGGGAAAAAGGTTCTTTGATACATCAGGGAAAGGAGGAAAGTGAAGGGGCAGATTAGCAGACTTAGGTCAGGAAGTGGGTGGACCGAGAAGGCGAGAGAGCAGGTGGAGGTACTTTTTTTTTTCTTTATCTGTTTATCCCCCTATGCACTCTAGAGTCCCCCACTCCTTCAGGCTGCCATGGTCCTGACTTACGCCCTACTTGCCTCACTCGAACCCTCTGTCCTCACATCTGCAGCTGACACCAGTGTACAGCTAGCACTTAGGTATATGTTATACTAACATATAGGGCTAAAGGCATCTACCGTACAAGAGTAGATGTCAGGATATGAATGCATATTGTTGTAATACACTTTGCTTGCTAATACATATATTCTGCTATGTATTTTCTGTGTATTTCTTACTTGTAAGATGCCAAGGCACCTGTGTCCTTGGAGTAACTATAATATGTAAGATGGCATCGCCACCTTTTGGTGATTTGTACAACTACACTGAGTTATGTAAGACTCTGTATAAGAACTATTTTGTTCTCAAACTGATGACTTTACAGAATTGTACAATGTTATCTTGGACCATGGAGCCACCTCTAATTTAGCCAATAGGGCTCATCTCTGTAACTAAAAGTGTTTCTATCTTTTGGTAACCATAGTAATTATCATAGGTATATAATGTAATGCACAAGTCTTATACCTCGGAGACCTGAGAGACCCCAAGAGACACAGAGAAACCTCAAGGTGTTGGGAACGCTTAGAACTGGCTCCAGGTTTGTATTGGTAAGAACTGCTTAGGGCAACTGTAATTTATCCCTTTGGTAGTAATAAACTCATTTACTACTCTAATGCAATGTGTCTGTGATTACTTGCATTTCCAGTATCATCAAGAATCTAAAAGTGAGGTTTAGACCTCTCAGCAGTATCATCCACATACATGTGGATGGATGTGTGTGGGCAGACAGTGGGCAGGTCATTTAGAAGATGGAGAAAAGAAGCGGGCCAATGACTGAGCCTTGGGGGACACCAGTAGTGACTGGAAGGGGGGTAGATGTGGAGCTTCCAACTCTAACAGATTTGGACCTGCCTACATAGTAGGAATGGAACCAGTTGGTTCCCTCAGTAGAGAGCCATGCAAGGGAGAGATTGTCTAGGAGGAGGACATGGGAGATGGTGTCGAAGGCCTTGGCTAGGTCGATGAAGATGGCCAAGGTGATGTGGCCTTCATCCATACTAGCAAGAATGGAATCCATGACCCCTAAAAGGGAAGTGGCGGTGGAGTGGAATTTCCTGAAGCCAGACTGGTAGGGTGAGAAGAAGGAGGAGAAGTGGAGAAATGAGGAGACTTGTGTCAGTACAAGGTGCTCCTGGAGTTTTGCCAATATGGGAAGAAGAGAGATTGGGTGGTAGTTTCCTGGGTGAAGGGGTTGCCACCCTTCAGAAGTGGGATAACTGTTGCATGCTTTTGTTCTGATGGAATAGAAGTTAGGGGAGAAGGACAGGTTGAAGAGAGCAGCCAAGAGGAAGGCCTATGGCAGGAGCAGCCAAGTATAGCATTTTGGCATCCAACCCCATGGGGCATTTGCCCTTAGATGGGTTGAGGGCAGACAAAGCGTTGTAAACTTCTACGGGAGTGACCTGACAGAAGGAAAAAGAGGAGGCAGGATATGGGGCCAGTGCATTGGCAGAAGCGGAGGTAGCATTTTGATGGTAAGGAGGGAGAGAGAACGTAAGTGAGGAGGTACAAATCGAGAAAAATGAGTTAAATTCAGATGCCACATCAAGCAGGTCCATTACGGAGGTGTCACCCACATTTAAAACAGGGGTTGGAGGCTGGGAGGGTGGGGAGAAGAGTGATTTGACCACCTTCCAGAGTTTTGCTGGGTGATTTAGACTGGATTTGAAGGTGGCTTTAAAGTAGTCAGCTTTGGCCTGACGGATTAACCTAGTGCAGGCATTGAGTAAGAAGCAATATTTTGCGTGCCCTGTGGGGGAGTTGAAGGATTTGAATGACTTCCATGCCTGGCCACTGGCTCTGATGTAAGTCATGATATTGGCTGTGATCCAAGGCAGGTAAGCACCCCTCACTCGGGTGTGTCTGAGTGGGGCATAGTGGTCCCGGATGGCAAGGAACCTGGTCTTAAAATGTCCCAAGACAGAGTCAATGGAAGTGGCCCAGGGGATGAAAGATCAGTCTGTGGCTTTCAGGTCACTTAGGAGTGAGGCAATGTCCAGGGTATTGTATGAACAGGTAAGAATGGTTTTGGAGGGGGCCTTGGTCTGGAAAAATGTTCCGTACCAAGTAGATCATGTGGTGTCCGCATAGAGAGTTGGGTAGGAGGCCTGAGGCGGTTATCCGGTGTTGGTGTGAGGTGAGGGCCCAGACCAGTAGTGAGTAGTTCTGCGATTTGGAGTTCAGACGTGTAAGCTCAGAGATCAATTGGGTTAGGTATATGGTGGCCACCTGGTTACGAAACTTGGAGGTGGCATGAGACAGCCAATTCAGATTGAAGTCAACAAGGATATGGAGCTCACTCCCTTATGTGAAAGCTTTCAAGGTGCCCAGGTGATACAGGACTGAGGGCCTGGGGGGATCAGGAGAGCAGTAGGACCAGGTTATGAATATGGGGATGGTGGGGGGGAGGAAGAGTTTGATCAGCAAGGGTTCAATGGTCTGCGCAGGCAGGGGAATATTTACAGGGGTGGACTGGAGAGAGAACAAGATATACATAGCTATACCGTTGCATCTCTTGTTGCCTGGGCAGTCGTGCAGATAACGGTATAGACTGGAACAGTGAGTTCAGTGTCCTTAGTGTGAAGCTTTAGCCAGGTTTCAAAAATTATCAAGATATCTGATTTTAGGGATGAAACAGTTGGCTGCAACAAGGCTAGTTTATGCAGTAGGCTGCAGATATTAAAGTGTATAACTTTAAGGCCCCATGGAGGTTGATGGGTGGGGGGGTAGTAGGCCTGGGGTTAGGCTAGACATCCCCAGATAATAGGAGTAGTAGTGTTATCAAAAGCTTGGAGAAAGGCGTTGGCCATCGAGGTTTGCGGGTAGTAGCGGGTGGCTGTATGGGCATCACCAGATGATGCTGGGTGGGTGAGTTTAGGTCTAGTAGACTGGTGTGACAACTGCGTGGTAGAACTGAGTGGCAGATTGTCCATGAGGGTAGGAGGGGTGCAGTAGGAAGGACAGTGGAAGAAGTCACAAAGTTTGGCTCTAGTGCAAACATGAAATTTCATGCTAATTTACCTGACTGTTTATTAGGGTAGCTGGTGAGGGAGGAGGGGGAGTGACACTGAGGTTAGGCGAGACCTCAGTGGTAGGGAAAATGATGGAATCACTTCTGAAAGAAAGAATTATTGAGTACCTAGAGACCAGCAGGACACAGGACCCAAGGCAGCATGAATTCACAGCGGGAAGGTCATGTCAGATGAATCTAATAGATTCCTTTGACTGGTTGACCAAAGTATTAGACCAGGGAGGGGCTGTGGATATGGCCTACCTAGACTTTAGCAAGGCATTTGACAATGTCCCACACAAAAGATTAATAAACAAGTTAACTAGTCTGGGAGTGGGTCCCAGGGTGGTAGCCTGTGTAACAAACTGGCTGGACAACAGGACACAGAGGGTGACAGTAAATGGAGTACACTCTGAAGAAAGGATGGTTACTAGTGGGGTACTGCAGAGTTCAGTTCTGGGACTGGTTTTCTTTAATGTCTCTATAGGAGACATTGCAGAGTGACTGGAAGGAAAAGTATGCCCCTTTTCAGATAACACAAAGATCTGCAACAGGGTTGATACACAGTTGGGGGGTGGAAAGGATGAGAATGGACTTGGCAAGGTTAGAAGAATGATCAAAAGTATGGCAGCTTAGATTCAATGCAAAGAAGTGCAAGGTAATGCACCTGGGAAATAAAAACCCAAGGGAAGAGTACACAATGGTGGGAGGTGCTAACACAAATGGAAAGGGACCTGGGGATAGTCATGTCAGACGACCTTAAGGTAGCCAAGCAATGTGAGAAGGCTTACTGGGTCATAATATCGTACGCTGAATAGCGTATGACATTAGCACTTACCTGAATTAGAGCTGTATGAGAGAGTGAGTGGTGCAATACCGCGAATACTGCTGTACGTGATATTGCACCCTTGCACTATCCCAGGCACAGGATAAGACCTCTGTTGGGACAGGGTTCTGCCAAGCAGCTGTCGTGGCTCAATGGACTGAGCCATTGCAGCAAGGAACCCAGGCATTGCGTCTGGGACCAAGTTTGATTCTTAGTCCCAGAACATTTTATTTTTTTCAGATTTTGTGCAATTTCAGCATTAACCCCCCTTCTGGAGTTGAGAATAATTATTGGGGGTTCAGGGGGCACAGGCCCCATAACAGGGGGTGTGGAGGATGGAGCTCCCACAAAAAAAGAAGCTATGCCACATGCAAAAACCATGCTGTATTGGCAGTGTGATTTATGCATGCGGCATAATGTCTTGTGACATTATGACCCTGTGCAGTAAGAAGGCAGTGAGGAGAGCTGGGGGGGGATACTGGAATGCATAAGGAGAGGCATCACCAGTAAAAAATAAGAAGTTGTTATCCCCTGTACAGACAGTTGGTGAGACCCCATCTGAAGTGCTGCATGCAGTTCTGGAGACCCCATCTCCACAAGGACATAGACAGAATGGAGGTGGTCCAGAGGAGGGCAACTAAAATGGTGCAGGGTCTGCAATAGAAGCCATTCAAAGAAAGACTAAAAGAACTTAATATCTATACCCTTGAGGAAAGAAGGGAGAGGAGGGACATGATAGAAACTTTCAAGTACCTCAAGGGAATCAACAAAGTCCAAGAGGGGAGCATCTTTCAGAAAAAGAGATGTGCCAGAAGAAGGGGGCCCAATTTGAAGATAGAGGGGGACAGCTCAAGGTCAATGTGAGGAAATAATTTTTCACAGAGAGGGTGGTGGATGCATGGAACTGCCTTTCTGAGGAGGTTGTGGGATCAAAAACAGTGGAGGAATTCAAGAATTCGGGGGTAGACATAAGGCAATTATAGTGGGTGGTAGGGAAATGGGCAGACTAGGTGGGCCAAGCGGTCCTTATCTGCCATCAAAGTCTGTGTTTCTGTGTTTCAGTGTTCGGCAAGGCATTTGACTCGATGCCACACCCAGGGTTGCTGGATAAGCTGGGGTGAACAGGGTGGGGAAAGGACAGTGAGGTGGATAGGAAACTGGCTAACTGGGCGGTTTCAGAGGGTGTTGGTCAGGGGAGAGGTATCATCCCCTAAGAGGGTCATTAGTGGGGTCCCACAAGGGTCAGTGCTGGGCCTACTCCTGTTTAATGCTTACATATCAGACATCAGGGATGGTATCAGGAGTTAGATGAACCTCTTTGCTTATGACTTGAAGCTGAGGGTGGTGGTGGATGGGAAGGAGGGTAAAAGAGCCCTACGAGGGGCCTGGAGACTCTGGAGAGGTGGTCATGCACTTGGAAGCTGAGGTTTAATGCCAAGAAATGAAGTGTTCTCCACTTGGGGCTTAGGAACCCTGATCAGGAGTACTTTTTGGGTGGGAAGAAACTGCAGGTTTCGGAGGGAGGAAAGAATCTTGGGGTGGCCCTGGATACCAAAATGAAGAACTCCGAACAGCGTAGGAGGGCTGCAACTAAAGCAAATAAAATGCTAGGGTGCATTGCCACTGCTGGGGATAACCTTGAGGAGACAGGAGGTGCTTCTCCCTCTGTATAACTGCTTGGTTAGACCGCACCTAAAGTACTGCATGCAGTTTTGGCACCTGTACTTGAAAAAGGACATTGCACTTCTGGAGAGGGTCCAGAGGATGCTGACTAGGATGATACAGGGTCTGGGAGAAAGATCTTATGAGGAGAGGCTTGAGGAGCTAAACTTGTACTCCCTGGAGGAGAGAGGGACAAAGGGGATATGATTGAGGTCTTCAAATATCTAAAGGGAGTGCACTGGGTCAGCCTAAATAAGGTGTTCCAGCTGAGGGAGGAAAGGGTCACCAGGGGGTATTCCATGAGGCTGGTTGGTGGGAGGCTCAGAGAAAGACTAGGAGATGCTATTTTACCGAGAGGGTCATGAACCCATGGAATGCACTGCCTGTGGAACTGGTGGCTGTTGATACAGTGGAGGGATTCAAGATGGGCTGGGGCAGGTATAAGGGTAAGGTAAAGCTGAGGAATGCCAGATCTGGAGGTGTAACTTTGATGGAGGATGAGGTCGGGGGATTTACAGGGGAGGTGGGGAGGACAGCAACAGTGTCCTGACTGGGTGCTGATTTTTGAGCAGACTCGATAGACCTTTAGGCCTACTCTGCTGGCATCTTAGTAATCAAGTCCCAAAGTATTGAGAAAAGGCACTTCATGCAATGTCATACCTTCTTGACCGGCTCTGTAATGGAAATGCTTGCATTTTCATTTCTTTTCTCAAAACTGGAGGCTTTTTATCATGTTTTCAAATTGGAAAAGGCACTTATGTAAAGTCAAATATTAATATTTTATTTACATATAAACTTCACATCTGTTAAGTCATTTTCTCATTATATATATGTGGATACACTATGTTGCCTGAACTTGCACAACTCACAAGGTTTGCGACCGCTAATTTAGTCAGCATGAATTTAGAGTTAATTCATATGTACCTAACTGATCTTGCAAGTGATAACATGAGGAAATGCAAATTTAAACCTTCTTCCATGGCACTCTGTTTAAAGTGCTGGCAGTTTTATTGCTTCTTTTCTCCACGCAGGAGGCTTTCTAACATGTTTTTAAAGTCCTACTTCATGTTTACTTAGGCAGTTATTCACTATGTGCAAGCACTTATTGTAAAGCCAAACTTAATCTTTTTATCTAAATTGGAACTTCATATTGATACAGTCATTTCCTCGTGAGGTATACATGGATTCTGCCTGAACTCACCCACTTGTATGGTTTATGGCCACTAGTTAATTCTGTATAAATTTAGAATTAATTCATATGTAACTAATTCATTTTGCAAATCACAATGTATTGGGCAAATGAACTTCATGTAACACCATACCTTCTTTACTGAAATTCTACTGGAAATGCTTGAATTTTCACTGCTTCTTTTCTCCAATCAGGAGGCTTTCTAGTGTGTTTTCAAAGTGGTATTTCATGTTTATTTAGTTATTCACTATGTAGAGGCACTTATTGTAAAGTCAGACTTTAATCTTTTTATTTAAAAAGGAACTTCACATTTGTTAATTCATTTTCTCATTATCTATACATGGATTCTCTAGATTAACCAAACTCATCCAACTCATAAGGTTTGAAACCTCTAATTAACTCAGAATGAATTCTTAAGTTAATTAATGTGCAGCTTATTTATGTGGTAGAGCACAAAGTATTGAGAAACGGCACTTCATGCAATGTCAGACTTTCTTCACTTGAACTTTAATGAAAGTATTGCATTTTCATTGTTTCTTTTCTCAGAACCGGATACTTTCTAACATGGTTTCACAGTCATATTTCATGTTTAGTTAAAGCAGTTATTTACTATATAGAGGCATTTACTATAAAGTCAAACTCAAGCTGTTTATTTACATTGGAACATCACATTGTGTAAGTCACTTTCTCATGTATATGTGGCTTCTCTATGTTAACTGAACTCACCTGACTTGCTGGGCTTGTAACCTCTAATAACAACATGAATTTAGAGCTAATTCATGTGAACCTAATTCATTTGGCAAATTACAAAGTATTGAGAAACACACTTCATGCTATGTCATACATTCTTCCCTTGAACTGTAATGGAAGTGCTAGCATTTTCATTGCTTCTTTTCTTTGAATCTGATGTTTTCTAACATATTTTCAAAGTGGGCCTTCATGTTTACTTCAGCAGTTATTCACTATGTAGAGGCACATACTGTAAAGTCACAATCTTTGCATCTACCTTGGAACTTTATATTTATCAAGTCATTTTCTCATCATGTATACGTGGTTTCTTCATACTGCATGAACTCATCTGAGTCATGTGGTTAGTGACGTCAATGAACTCTGTATAAATTTACTGTTAACTTATATGTAACTAATTGATTTTGCAAATCCCAAAGTATTGAGAAAAGGCACTTCATGCAATGTCATACCTTCTTCACTGGAACTCTAATGGAAATGCTTACATTTTTTTTTCTTCTTTTCTGAAAACTGGATGCTAACATGATTTCTAAGTCATACTTCATGTTTACTTAAGCTGTTATTCACCATGTAGAGACATTTATTATAAAGTCAAACTTTAATTATTTTACAACAATTGGAACTTGAAATTTATTATGTCATTTTCTTTTGATTTATACAGTTATGGTATACAACCACCATTTCAACCATACTCTTCATTGGATAAACATTCTTTAATCTATCTGTACTCACTAATACTTGTTTAGTTGTTTGAAGCATTATATGTAGTTTATTTATTTGGAAAATGTTTCATAGAAACATAGAACCTGATGGCAGATAAGGACCGCTTGGCCCACCTAGTCTGCCCATGTCCCTACCTAATGGATAAGCTGCAGATCCTAGTTAACCAACAGCCTACTTCCTCCTTCGCCCCACTAGAATTGCCTTATGTCTGGCCCATGCATTCTTGAATTCCTCCCCTGTTTTTGAGTCTATGACCTCCTCAGGAAGGCCATTCCATGCATCTACAACCCTCTCTGTGAAGAAATACTTCCTCACATTACCTCTGAGCCATCCCCCCTCTAACTTCAAATTGTGCCCCCTTGTTCTTGCACATCTCTTTTTCTGAAAGATGCTGTCCTCTTGGACTTTGTTGATTCCCTTGAGGCATTTGAAAGTTTCTATCATGTTCCCCCTCTTCCTCCTTTCCTCGAGGCTATACATCTTAAGCTCCTTTAGCCTTTCTTCATATGTCTTCTGGTGCAGACCCTGCACCATTTTGGTTGCCCTCCTCTGGACAGTCTCCACCCTGTCTATGTCTTTGCAGATATGGGGTCTCCAGAACTGTGCACAGTACTCCAGATGTGGTCTTACCAACTGTCTGTACAGAGGGCCAACAACTTCCTGTTTTCTACTGCTGATGCCTCTCCCTACACATCCCAGTATCCCCCCAGCCCTCCTTACTGCCTTCTCACATTGCTGGCCCACCTTTAAGATGTCTGATATGACTACCCCCAGGTCCCTTTCCATTTTTGTTGTTGTCAGTATCTCACCCTCCATTGTCTACTCTTCCTCTGGGTTTTCGTTTCCCAGGTCATTACTTTGCACTTCTTTGTGCTGAATCTAAGTTTCACCAGGAAAGACAACATCAGCTGTAAACAGTTAATTTCCAGAAGCATCCGGGGGGTTGGGGGCAAGAGTTGGGAGAACAAGCAAACACATAGCAATACAAGTACAATTACTATACACTTTCTAAAACAAAACAGTGCAATACAATTACACAATAACCCAGACCAACCGGTCAGGGTAAACAAAAGCATATTCGGATATAGCATACATTGCAACAACCCAAGAGCTGGTGATCTAGTAGGTTAAAGGTTAGAGGATGGATAACACATTTGAAGTGCTAGAAGTAGTAGGCTGAGCACAAGAGTTGAAATGCTATTGTATACCAAAGGGAGGGCAGTTTTAAGATAAGTGGGGAAGTAGACAGGCGAGGGCTAGAGGGTGGGGATGGAAGGGGGATGGAGGGAGAGGTACAGCAAAGATTTATACCTATCCAGGTTGCTGAGAACCCAGCAAGGGGGTTAGGACCAGGCAGAAGGGAAGGGGAGAGAAATGGACTGGGGTGGTAGAGAAGAGAAAGGCAGGGGAAACAGGAGGAGAGGAAGGGGATAAGGAAGATGGGAGGTGGACAGGCGATGGAATTGAAAGTGGGGAAGTGGGAGAGGGGGAAAAGAGAAAGAGAGATACAATCTATACCCCTTCAGGATGCAGAGAATCCTGCCAGGGGGTCAGAATTGGAAAGTGGGGGGAAAGGAAGAGGGGTAGATGAGAGGAAACCAAGATCTATACCCCTTCAGGATGACAGAGAACCCTGCAAGGGGGACAGGACTAGGCAGAACAGGAGGGGAGAGAAAGGGGGGTGGAGAGGAGAAGTGGAGTGTGGTAGGTGACCGGAGGGGAGAAGAGGGGTAAGGAATATGGATGCTGGAGAAAATAGGAGTAAACTAGGAATGGGAAAAGGGGAGAGCATCAGTGGGGGGAAGAGGGGGTTGTGAGGGAGAAGGACAGCCATAGAGTGCTGAAATAGCACAGTAGCTTGTGGATGATAGTAGAGTGATGAAATGGTGCAATAGGTTGTGGAAGGGGGTGGGAAGAGGGGGTATAATAGGGGTTAGCATGTGAGAAAATAACCAGAGGAAGGGTTTGGTTAGGAGACAGGAGGTAAGTTAGGTATAGAGGAGTAGGGGATAGTGTGAAAGGGATTGGGAGGATTGTGAAGGGAGTTAAGAACAAGTACAGTTAGGAGAATAGACGTAAAGTAGGGCTAAAGGATAATGTGCTGGGGGGGATGGTTGAATGAGGGGCTAAGAACAAGTGCAGTTAGGGGAATAGAAATTATGAAGGGCTAAGGAAACTGAAGATAGGGAAGAGGAAAGTCTGATAGGAGGTGGCAGTGAGTTCCAAAGCTTTAGGAAGAGGTAGGAGAAAGCTTCCTGTCCTGTGGAGGTACAGCAATGGGGAATAGCTAGAGTGCGTGCATCAGTAGATCTGAGAGAGTGGGAAGAGGGAGGTGGAGCACAGAGTAAGGAGGAGCGGTAAGAGGGAAGAGTCCCAACCCAGAATTTAGATGTGAACTTGGCACAGTGAGGGAGATGCCTACATTCAAGGGAGGGGAAAGCTGGAGAATGATACAAGGTACAGTGATGTGTGCGGGGGGGGGGGGGCAAGAGCAAAGTGATGGAAAGCATTGAAGAGAGTATCCAAACTGGTAAGGGAAGACTTAGGAGCAGCACAGTAGACTCTGTCACAATAGTCAAAAATAAGAAGTATCATTTTCTGAACTAGATCACGCCTAACCGGTAAGGGTAAGGAACTACAGTTCCTGTAAAGGGTGCTGAGCTTGGGATGCAGTTTTTTCAGGATGGCATCAATATGTACAGAAAAGTTAAGGTGTTGGTCAAGCCAGACACCCAGGTATTTGAAAGAGGTGGTGTGCTCTAGAGTTGTCCTGTCAAGGGTGTGGAAGGAGGGAAGGAAGGGCAGCCTAGAGAGTCTTTGCCTACTGCCAAAGGTGATGGAGACTGTTTTTTGGGCATTTAGGAAAAGCTGATGCAAGCTTAGCCAACGTTGAACATCATTGAAGTCAAACTGTAGTCTGGAAGTCACATCATAGTGTACTATGTATGGTATTTATACTCTTCTGCAGTATAAAGATGGAATGTGTTATTATCTGTGTCATAGTCCTTTCTAAACTATTGTAGACTGTTGATGTTCCAACATACTTGTAGTCAGCTGAGAAAAATGTGTGAAGTTTTGCTTCTTCCCTTCATACAGTATGTGCACTCCTTATTTAGGCCATAGTCATCTACAAGTTTAAAAAGTCTGAAATAATAAACGTGACAGAAAAGGCTTTTCTTTTCAATAAATAGATTTATTTAAAAATATAGTGAACAATTTAATACCAAGAATGGTTCCACAGGATATTAAAAGATTATGTAACATCCGTTACTCTAAGATATCATGCAACTTACAGTAGTCAGTGCATTGTGAGAATGCCAGTATAGCTGCATACAAAACTTAGTGCACCTTGCCAAAGCCCTGTGATCTTTCTATTAAAATAGAACTCCATTGGCACTACAATACAAGTTGTTATGATATATAAAGCTGGAAATATTCTGGTATTAATTCTAAGTTGGCTCACAATTCAAAGTATCTGAACCTTAAGGTTGTTGAAGTGCCCAGTGGAGGCTGGCATTGAAATCAGACAGTTGTCTACACTTTATGGGAACATGGCATGGTTATTCATCCAGTCAGGTAGGCAATTTACAAATATGAATTGCATAAAACTTACTGTGTTGAAAACTTTGTAAAGGTGACTTTAGGCAGACTTCCAGTGATGTCACTCCCCCTGATGCAAGCTTAACTTACAGGCTATTCATATAGCCTATATAACCACTGAATTTACTATGTTTTTCCGAGAAAGAGACCCTAGAATCTCCACTGGAGGTGTTACAATGTCCAGGAGAGGGGAGAAGAGTTATTAAAAAATACTCACTAACCGCGAGGACGGCGGAATTTCAGATTCAGGCAGCGAGGCATCACAGGCCTCTGAGACCTCGCGGCAGAGTAATGGCACCATTGAGCAGCCCCCTCTTGGCACCCTACAATGGCAAATGGCAATGGTTTTGAGTGAACTTAGAGAATTTCGGAGTGAATTCTGCTCAACTACGGCATTAAGAACTGACATAGGGAAACTAGAGAAGCAGCAGGAGCAGCTGGAGCAGCTGGAGCAGCACTACACGGAAGCAGACAGCAGGATAGACAGAGCAGAGAGGGCCATACTGCAGCTCAATCAATGTGTGCAGTCCCTACAGGAGCAGGCAGAAGACGCCGAGATCTGTAATAGGCGAAATAATGTTCGAATTTCAGGGATCCCAGAGTGGGAAGAGGGAACTGACCCTCACAATTTCATCTGCCTACTACTAAAGCAGGTTCTGGAAGTGCCAACTGATATCACATTGGAATTTGAGCGAGTTCACCATACTCTGGGACCCAGACCCGCCCCGGAATCAAGGCCCCGCTCCATGTTGGTCCGATTTCTCCGATTCCAAGAAAAGGAACTTATACTGCACACCGCCTGGAAAAAGGGTCAAATCAGTTACAAAGACCACAGACTATTTTTTGAGAATGATTATGCTCCTGAAACTATGGCAAAGCATAGAGCCTATGGCCCTATACTAAAGGAGCTGAAAAAGGTGGGCATATGATTTAGAACCCCTTATCCTGCTAAGCTGATAGCCTACCATTCAGAAGGTCAACTTACTTTCACTTCGGCTGAAGAAGCGGCAGAGACCCTTAAAAAGTACAGCATAGAGGTACAAATCCCCTCAGGAAGACCCACTAAAGGAACTCTGGCGGCAAAACTTGCCCAACAGGCCTGGCAAATCAGGCAACGAGATGGTAGGAAGTGCCAAGGGAGTGATACGATCTGCAAGATCGCAGACTCTCTACGAGATCAATCAAAGAGAGACACCTGAACTTTAACCGAGGGGAATTACTATCAAGCTACCCTATGGCCATTAACACCTTCCCAATGGAAACATCAACTTGGTATTCTGAAAACGAAGAGACTGCAGTGATAATCCTTAACAGGATTTCCTGATAGCTTGCCTGCTGTCGGCTGGACTGCTCTAAGGGGCCTCTAATGGCGGGTCCTCTAGATTAATGACCTGCTAACCATATTCGTAAATAAGGGTTTCTGCATCTTTAACAATACTAACCCTCAGCTCCTATTAGTCTGCTCTCTTTCTGGTACTCACTCTCCTTTCCCAAGTTTCCTGTGCTGATTTTAGACTGGGAACAATCACGAGTCCCCGCTGCTCATGTTTTTCCCTAATTTATTCTTATTGATCCACTGTGGCTCCCTGTGGAGTGCGGGTGACCAGCCTCTCGGCAGCCAAGCTGACCTGGAAGAGCAGGGGTTGCTATCATCCTCTGGAAGCTATTGCTACTCAGAACTCAGGTACCACTACAATAGTACTGCTGCCCTCCGCTTTTTGGCTGTTGCTAACTGCCCCCATCCCCCCCTTGTAGCTGTCCCTAATGAGGAAATGAAGGATAATAATTATTATAGCCGGCACTAGGGGATAACTCAAATAACAATACTAACCTCCAATCCTTACAAATTTGGTCCGTTTTTCCCACTCCCTCCCCTCTTCCGCCACTCTGGATGATGTCTTTAGTTTGCTACTGACTCTTCCCTCATTTGCCTATTTTGGCCACGTTTTGCTCCCCGTATGTGGAGAGTGATCATCTTTTGAGCAGCTATATAATTTTAGAGGGGGAAAATATGGTACCATATTCTGGTAAACTATACCTATTGTAATGCATCAACTACGCTGTACTCACAACATTACCTCCGCTTTCTGGAACTAGCTAACTCCTTCTATATTTTCCCTTTAAAGTGATATTGAACAATGAAGCTGCAACGGACCCTTCCTTTCAGTGCTTAAAGTTTGAAGCCTGCTGGGGTACTCTGATTTCCCTGCTGAAAACTGTACCCTTCCCCCCTTTTTTTTTTTACCATCTCTTTCTTTCCTTACCCCCACTTCCCCCTTTCACTATTCATTATTTTAATAATTTATGTTCTCTCTCCCCTCAGGATTTACCCTCCTTTATTATGTGGCTTGCGAGAGAGAGTGACTAGCCAATACCCCTAACCCTTTCCTTTAGGCTCCAGAAGAGCCTTGGGTATTTTCATCAAAAATACCCTGTTTAGGTGGGACTACCTCAACCCCCAAGAGCTTTGGAAGCTCTCGGTACTTGGAAGTTCAAGTTCATCGTTAACTAATAGTTGGACTATTAGCATTGAGATTGTAAGTTTGGTTGATTTTTGCTAAGTGTATATTCTCTACTCTCTCAATGCCACTATTTATTGTAGTTCATGTTGAATTGGTTGTTTGACTAGGCTGCCAGTTAAGAGGCGACCGACTCTTAGTAGAAGCTCTAATTCCGAAGTTTTTTGGAAATTGTTATTGCATTAGAATGTTTAAAATTTCTGATTGTGTCAAATTCACTACAAAATGTTACAAGGTACAGATTGCAGATACAGAGGTCTCCTTACTACTGCGAAATGCCCCTAATATTAATCTGACTCTATTTATTATCCCATCATGCAGGAAAATCCCCCGAAGTTAATTTCTTGGAATGTTAATGGGCTCTCTTCCCCTATTAAACGAGCCAGGGTCTTTGTGCAGGTGAAGAAATCTAAAGCAGATATTACTTATCTACAGGAGACTCACCTCAGTAACGCAGAGCATGAAAAGTTAGGGTGAATTGCAAAGGGTGTGGTCTTTTGTTCCTCCTACAGGGGTGGCAGGAGAAGAGGAGTCACAATAATAATCCCACAGAGGGTCCCCTGGCATCTCAATTCTAAGTAGATTGACCCTTATGGCAGATTGGTTCTTCTTCGGGGGCGGATTGGTGAGGTGGAAGTCACCTTAGTGAATGTTTATTTCCCACCAGATTCACCAGCGGGCGAACTTAAAAATCTATTAGATAGAATTACCCAATTTACTAAAGGTATTCTACTGCTCACAGGAGACTTTAATTTTCTTCCCAAACCAGAGAAAGACTCCTCTAGCCCTGGCACCCCAAGGAGAACCCCCCCAACAGAAGCTCCTTGGTAGATTCTTATCTCAGGTCGGCTGGGTTGACACCTGGAGATTTATGCACCCCCATTCCAGGAATTATACACACTACTCAGCTGTTCATAAGACCTATTCAAGAATTGATTTAACTTTCACTCAAGTAGAACATTTAGATTACTTAATTGATACACAAATAGGGGATATTGCCCTGCCGGATCATGCACCTGTGGTGAGCTCCTGGAAGATGGGTTTACAGAAAGAAACTCCTTCTGGCATTTAAATCCTGTTTATCTAAAGTCTAATCAGTTTAAGGAGTTTGTCACAGATAAATTATCTGAAATTCTGGCTGATAACATTGACTCTGGCACCCCACCAGGTATTATCTGGGATACCATTAAAACTGTCTTACGTGGTCACCTTATAAATTACACATCACAAAAGACAAAAGACCATAAACAACATAAGACCCAGCTAGAGGAAACACTGCATTTCCTTCAAATGTTGCACAAATGAGGTGACAGCTCTATACTTCCGCAAATTCAGCAAGTTAAACAAGAATTAGATAGACTGGCCCTACAACAGACGGAAATTGCTCTTTCCTTCCTTCATCAGAAGTATCATGAAGTCGGTCCCAGAGCCACAAGATTGCTAGCATATCAATCTAGAAAACAAAGGACATTGGCCACCATAACAACCATCCGCCACCCAGCAGGAGGTAAGCCTCTGAGTAAACTTAATGATGTAGTAGAAGCATTCACAACTTATTACTCTACCCTGTACACTCCAGAGCGCCCTGCTTCTCCTGACTCTATAGGGAGGTTCCTGCGTGATCTTACCCTTCCCAGAATCTCTCCAGAGCAGGGTGAACAATTATTAAGCCCAATTACAATGCAGGAACTTACCAACGCAGTGGCCCGTGCTAAAACCATAAAAGCCCCAGGCCCCGATGGCTATGGAGCCGAATTCTATAAAACAGCAAAACAGCTCCTCCTCCCTCCTCTGCTCAAGGCTTGTAATTCTGTCCTGCAGGGAGACTCATCCCCCCCCACCTGGGCATATGCCACAATTTCGGTTATTCCCAAACCGGGGAAAAACCCGCAACTCTGTGAATCTTACTGCCCAATCTCTGTATTGAACACAGACTATAAGCTATTCATGGGAATAATTGCCCAACGATTAGAGGCTATTCTCCCACAGCTTGTTAACAAAGATCAAACTGGCTTTGTGGGAGGTCGCACCACCACGGATAGTATTAAAAGAACTTATCATATTATTCGTGAGATGAATTCCTTAGACTCCGCTGCTGTCCTTGTAAGTCTTGACACCGAGAAGGCCTTTGATAGAGTTTATTGGCCTTTTCTATATGCAGTTATGGAGTTCGTGGGTTTCCCTGGGGCATTAATTCAGGTTATTTCAAACATCTACACCTCACCTGAAGCCTGGGTGAGGGTGGCCGGGCACCACTCGACCCCCTTTTCTCTACATAGGGGCACTAGGCAGGGGTGTCCTTTGTCCTCCCTTTTATTTGCTCTATTTATGGAGCCATCAGCACAACTAATTAGGCAATCAAATGAAGTCACTGGAATTGTAGCGGGGGGGAGGAACACCGCATTGCCCTTTATGCGGACGATGTCCTCCTCTACTTACGGAACCCAGCCACTTCGCTCCCAAAGGTAAGCCAGTTACTGAGTATGTTCGGAGACCTCTTGGGCTATAAAGTGAATATAGCAAAAACTGAAATTTTAACCTTTCAATATGCTCCCGATCAAAATATTCGGGAACAGTTCCCATGCAGGTGGGATATTAACAAACTGCAATATCTGGGAATAACCCTTTCTAGAGACTTGGGAGATGCATACAAGTATAATTACATCCCTTTCACTACGCATCTCAGGGAAGATCTGGCTAATTGGGAAACTCTTCCACTAAGTCTATCTAGGAGAATAGACCTTCTCCGTATGATTACTCTCCCTAGGGCACTGTACCTTTTTAATAACATCCCCATTATGCTTCCTCAGTCTATATTTAAGGATTGGAATAGAGCTATTACACACTTTATATGAGCAGGCCGCAGGCCTAGAGTCAAGTTTAAGCTATTGACTATACCAAGGAATCAGGGAGGTTTATCCCTCCCTGATTTTTATCGCTACTATCAAGCAGCACACCTTCTCCACTCGTTTGCTAGGCAGATTTTGGATGGTGATGTGCATTGGGCAGAGCTTGAATGGACTACCACTCCAGACCCAGAATATTTTAATACACTTTATCATGGGACACCCCGCTCGGGTGACTGTCAGAATTTGCCTCCTGAAACCAGGCATAGAGTGTTAGTATGGTACCAAATTAGGAGACAACTTCGGATCTCTCCCTTTATTCCACTAATATGCCCAATAACTGTCTTGCCTGACTTTCACCCACGGAGGCTAGATGATGCCTTCCAGCGATGGTCAAGATATGGCCTTAGATACCTGTTTCAAATTTTAACTGGAGGGAGACTATGGTCCTTTCAGGAAATACAAACAAAATTTGGTTTGCCCAATTCGCATCACTATAGGTAGATACAATTAAGGCACTATTACAGCTCCTTGCCGCTGTCGGTGCACACTCCAGAATGCTGGCCCCAGTTAATCACCTCCATGCAGTCTTTACTTTCTTCCCCAAATCAGAGACACCTAATTTCTACCTTTTACCAATCCTTAATAGCCTCACACCAAGAAAACTTAAAGATACCCTGCGAGAAATGGCAACATGAACTGGGTATACCCATAGAATTGAAGCAGTGGCAGCAAGCCTGCAGACAGGTGGCCCGCACGTCTAGTTCCCATCAATGGTGAGAGTATGCCTGGAAATTTCTAATTAGATATTTTTATACGCCAGAGATCACTAGCCATTTTGAGCAGGGCGGCACCTCCTCCTGCTGGCGATTGTGCGGTGAAAACAGAGCTCACTTAACACATGTGGTATACAGCTGTCCTAAATTGACCCCATTTATTCAAGCCTTGCAGCTCGAACTCTAAATGATCTTCGGAATCCCTTTCAAACTCTCCCTGCAACTTTTTGTTCTGATTTTCTCTGGAGATCTTAAAGATCAAAATATTCGATACCTTTTAGCTATCCTCCTCACATCTGGGAAAAAGACCATAGCCAAACTATGGATGGCTCCTGCCCCTCCTACTCTAAAGGACTGGCATGCCATAACTAAGCAAATCTACTATATGGAAAAAATAACCTATAGATTAAATAACCGTGTGGAAATCTTTAATTCAAGGTGGAAAAGATGGCTTCTATATCATGCAACTAAGGACTCAGCATTTGTTCCCTGAGTAAACAACTCCCTTTCCTCCTTATCTAGCCCACCCACCAGCTCCCATTCCCTCCCTCCCCCATAACCCTACCTCTTACTTACAAATCACTCCCTGGAGGACTGGTGTGCCTCCCAGGTTCCCCATCCTCCCCTTCCTTCCTTCTCCCCCCCCCGGATCATAATTGACTCCTATATATTGACAACTGTAGACAATGCAGTAAAAAGCCTCCGAGTGGTTGCCCGGTGGCCATTAACACCTTCGCCAGCTGTTTGGGTCAGAGTTATATCACCACAGGAATTACACCAACTCACACTCAAGGGAAATCGGCTTCATGACAAATCTGAAGTAGGGAATATATATGAGTCCAGGTAACCCGTATTGCTCTGCAACAGGATTATTTTTAACTCTTGTAATTTTTATTGTATTAACTGGCATTCCCTGACTTGTATTGATCTCTCTCTGTATCTATGTAAGGAGACTATTGAATTGAATGAATGTAATGTAAAAGTCTGTACCGGATGATGAAAATCAAATCAAAATAGAGTAACAAAAAAAAAAAAAGAAAACTTTGTAAAAATAAAATACAGTTCTGTCTCTACATGCTTTAGAATACCATACTGTAGTCCCATGTTCAAATGCTGAGCACAGAGCTAACAGGATTAGGTGAATGTTTTCAGAACAGCCCCCGATCATGGATACATCACAGGTGAAATGTAAATTCCCAAATTGTTGTTTGTCACTTGACCACTAAACACCCATTTTTAATGGGAGTTACTTGTCACCAATAATATGGTCATGAGTGTGCTTGGGTGCTCCAAAAGCTTTCAGCAAAGTATGGTGTCAAAGGCCTGGACTTTGATACAGGTTGTGCACACAGAAGAAAATCTAGAAAAACTGAGCTAAATCCATGTGCATGTGCAGTACTGTATTCTGGAATTTAGTTAATTTTCAGTACTCAAGCCCTGTATTAATATACAGCTTTGTACATCACATATCGGGACTGTGTAGTACAGTACAGTCTGCACGCCCATTGGCCCATGCTGTGGACCAATGGGCGTACAGCCGTACTGTATGCTGTCAGTCTGCAGGCAGCCGGGTGTCTTACGGGTGGGGTGCTGCCACCCACCACTGACTGGGGGGGCGGGTGGCAGGTATGAGTGGGAGGGTTGGGAGGGGGTACGGGTACCACTGGACCACCAGGGAGTTAAGAAAATATTACAGCCTGCGATCGGGCAAGGAGTTAGGTCCACTGGACCACCAGGGAGTTGAAACAATATTACAGCCTGTGATCGGGCACAGTGTTAGGTCCACTGGACCACCAGGGCTGCTATTATGTACTACAGCCCACGATCAGGCATTGGGGGGTGCTACACCACCAGATGGTACCGCCAGGGCTCGGGTGGCCACCCACAGCTGGCAGCTGCCGTGTTGCTCCCAGCAATATGGCAGCTGGCCTGTGGGTGGCCGGTACTTGTTCCTGTTTTTTTCAGGCACATCTTTGCGTCCCCCCATGCAGTGCAAGGTGGGTGTGTGTCTGCATATGCACCGCACATCCCAGGCTGAATATCAGGATGTACCCGTATATGCATGGGCACACCCCCGCACTTGCGCCGCATACATTACTGGTGCGCCCCGGCACATCGGAATTTGTGCGGAGCAGATTCCCCTTTTGAAAATAACGCTGGTGCACATCCGTGGGTTGCACATGGCACATCACTGTTGCACCATGCGCAACCCCTTTGAATATTCCACCCTAGGTATACAACAATACTGTCAAAGCTGCTTATAACAAACTACTCTGTGTATGGCACATTTGTCCCTTATAAAGAGCTGTGGAGAGTTCTCAAAAATGCATCTTTTATGGCTGTATTGATTTGTAACAAAGCCTCAGTATGGGCACCAAAGGTGATCTAGTTTATTCACTCCTAAAACTCCTCCTGCAACATACCCCTCATTCCTAGCCCTTCCTACCCAAAAACTGCACAACTCTAATAAATGTCCTCCTGCATTTGCATTTCTAGTTTGTACAACTGGAGCAAATCATTATAAAACAAAAGAAGACACAAGGCTTAACACCAGGCCAGCCTTTTAACAGAGACAATCTCTGGAATTTTAAAAGAAAATGTATTTATTTTTATTTATAATTTTTTGACCAAGAAAGGCACACTAAGCAGAGACAGCCCATTTCCAGGTGCATCCTGGGAGCGGGTTATATGGACCTGTTTTATTGATGGTGAAATGTTGGCCATGGCACCAGGGAAACTCCCCTACTCTGCCTGCAGGAGTGCTGTCACTTTCTGTGGACAGGATGGAGGGGCTCAGTTTGGAGCTGGACAGAGGAGGAGGAGGAGGAGTTTGTGCTACGCCTGGGCAGTCCACAGAGAATCAAGAAGCTGCTGCTTTGGTGGTGCAGGAACAAGTGGGAAAAATGGTCTCCCTTGCAGCGTTTGGTATGGAAGTTTCAAGTGCTATTGCTGTGGTTGAGGAGAACTCCTGAGGTGTTTCCAGACCAGAAGTTATGGAACTTGAGGTCTCTGAGGATAAAACACAGTCTGATATGGAATGTTCAGTGAAAGAGACAAGATTGGAAGAAAGAGGTCTAGAATATAATATAAAAGAAAAACTACAACAGTTGGTTAAAGAGCTGTTACAAGAGGAAGACATATATCGTCAAAAGCAACAGAACTTCACCAAGAAAGAGTTTAAATGGAGGAAAATGAGCAAAAAACTAGAAACAAAATCAAAATGGAAACCCTTTCAATCCAGGTCTGCTCTCTTTTCAAAAGAGACTACTTCCAGAGATAGAATTAAGGAGGCCTTCCATACTAGCACTCCAACAGATTTCCCAGCTGGCTGGTTCCTGAGTCTGCACTTACAAACATTGGATGGACACACAGTGATACTGACATACTAACATACTATTTGCCAGCAGATTAGGCCTTATGGTCTATCAAGTCTGCTCAAACCTCAGATCCCTAGTTGGGTGCCGAGGCCCTCCCCCCCCTTGTGTTCCAAAAACCCCTATCATCCTTCCCCCCCTTCGGGACAGGCCATCATCTGATACATCCACTTTCTGTGCCTGTCCCACCCTCTCTTGAAGCCCTCCACTGTGGATCTCTGAACCTCGCCAGGCAGTGCATTCCAAGGATCCACCACCCTCTCAGTGAAAAACCTCCTCCTCCTCTTTCCCCCCTCAAGTGGTATCTGGATACATGATCCAGAGGTGGATTTTGGGAGCAGTGTATCACAGGCAGCAGGCACTCAACGCCCTGCAGCAGCTGCTGAAGGGACATTGCCACACACTTCAACAGAGGTTCTGCAAAATGGGCAAGAGACACACATGGCAAGTGTTAGTACTAATGACCCTGCAATTGTGTTGGACTGTGATGTACCTGCTCCCCTCTATTCCCGAGGGCCTAATGTCCTTTTCATGTCCCGGGGTAGAAGGAACTTTGGCAAATTTTGCTCCACAACGTATACCAGTCAATGAGATGGGCTGCATTGAGACAACTCAGGGGGCTCAGGGTACAATCCATAGACAGACAGCAGAGGGGTTGATCTTGGGGACAGCTCAGGAAACCACACAGGACTTACTCATTAACCCCAACATTACACAAAATGTTGCACCTACTGACACACAGACAGACCCTAGTACATCATGAAGAGAATATGATGTTGACCAGCCTGGGGATTCGGAACAGTTTCACAGCTTGGCAAGCTCTAGTGAGGAGGAAAATCTTGAAGAGCAGGATGAACCCCAGCCCATGAGAGCCCCATGCTTTTCTGATGTTTTTGATAGAATCCCCCCCAAAACCACACAAGAATGCTGTGAGACTTCAATACAGAGGTGGGATGGAGGTGATGCCTGACAGTGAATTTGTTGGTCGAACTTTGATAAAGGACTTCCTGTGTTTTACACCTAGCAATGTTTACACCCTCATACATATATCTGGGGAAAAGAATTTCGATATTAGCTTTAATTCCCCCCAGGGCCTAGAGCATTTTTGGTTTAAATATAACGAAGTGAAATTCTCTCCACTCTGGACGGCCTTCACGGTAATTCCTTTGACAATGCCTTTGATAAAATGCATCACTGTGATGTTTTGGAATGAGGGGGTTTGTGTGGGGGACATTCACCACTGACTGCAGAGTAAATGTGAGGTTTTGGATATACCTCAGCTGATTGTTGATTCAGAATAATTTTGGATGGGGGGGTTGGCATTTCCCAGTGAAGTTGTGACAAAATGCATCAGCATCCTCCATATTCCTAATGGTTTTTTCATTGAGAAAGATAGGGGGGTCTGTTTCTATGCAGGCAAGCCCAAGGCTTGCCATAAATGTGGTGACCGTACACATCAAGTCAGCTCATGTGACAAACTGAAGTGCATTTTGTGTGGAGAATATAATCATATTAGCACATCTTGCAAAAACGTGGCTAAGTGTAACCTGTGTGAGGCCAGGGGGCCCGTCTTTCAGAAATGTCCTTGGGCAGCCCATATCTTTACTCAGAAATGCCCAACATTAAGCAGCATGTGGCCACACAACCCCTGATGGTGGTTGCCCTCGAGACCCCCCCCAATTATCAGGCGAGGGATGAGATCAGTACCAGTGCGCAAGATGCCCACAATGATCAAGATCAGCAAGGACAAATACACCCAGACATCACTGTCAAATCCACCCCTGCCTCTGCTGATAAGCCTTCTGAGCCCTCCACAGAGTCCAATACTATTGTAGATAGTGAACCTGTACTGGATGGAATGCCTCCCCCTCCCCCTCCCCCTGATTGATCCAAGCCTGTTCGCCACAAAAGTGCCAGATTGCTGGCTGCCCAAGCATCACCCCTCTCTATGGAAAACGAATTTGAAGAACTCTCTAAGGTCAAAAACTGGGGGGACTCTAACCTAGATGATATGGAGTCAAGCACCTCTACAAGCTTTTCCTTTACCTGAGGAACAGGATGGCAGGAAGAAGAAAAGAAACATATGGCAGGAAATGAGGAACATTGATACTGAATTTTGATTCCTGAGTACAATTACTCCCACTTAACGTGCATGATGGACTCCCTCTGGCTAGCTACTTTGAACATCTGCAGTATCAAGAACCCAGTGAAATGGGCTACGGTGTTCATTACTCTGGATCAAATGCAGCAGAATGTGGTATTTCTCCAAGAATCATGGATGTCAGACACATACCATCTACAACAGACAAAAAATGCTTGGGTTTGGGGACCATCTTTTTCGTCATTTGGCTAAGATTAAGCTGATGGGGTGGGATTCTTTTTAGGGGTACAGCATTCAAATTGCATCAATTAGTAGCTCTGTGGCCTGGGAGGGTTTTGATTCTGGATGGCCTCTGGAAAGAATGGCCATGTCGGTTCATTAATGTTTATGCACCCGCAGGTAAAGGCTGAATGACTGGACTTGTTTGAAAAGCTACAGTCTTTTTTAACCACTACTAAACTGGTGGTGCTTGGGAGGGATTTTAATTGTTCAGTAGACGTTAATGATAAATGTTTGGCTGGCAGAAAAATGCATTGTGATACTAATGCGCGTTTACATTCTATTTCCAAGGCAGGTCTGCAGGAGGTGCACAGTATTAAGGGGGTGGTGCCCGGGAAGATGTACTACAGGGGGCAATAGCCACAAGAATTGATTTCTTTTTTCACACCCCACAAGTCAAATCAATAAGTTGGGTACAGTTCCTTGTGAATTCTCTGATCATTTACTCCTTCATATTGAAATATGTTTTTCACCCTCTAGATCTAACTGAACCAGTTGGTAGAGGGCAAATGTGTCTCTCTTTCATGATGATAACATTCAGAAGGGAATAGCCTATGAACTGGAAACTAGAAAATCTGTACTATGCCTTTATGAGTCTGTAGGAGAATAGTAGGAGGACTCAAAAACTGCTTTACAACACTGGTTGCAAGTGCAAGGGGCTAAAAGACAAAATGAGGAGTTCCTTAAACGTTTAGGCCTTCAACAGCAGCTACAGTTTTTATTTTCTGCAACAAACCGATCCGGTATTGATTATTCTGCACAGATCACTGCTATTAAGGAACAGATGAAAACATACCAGCATAATAGGGCTGCCACGCTGACTAAGGAGATGAGTTTTGGGACTCAGAAATCCCATGGCTGTGATCCTTGTGCAGCATGCAAATCGAAATGAGATTCTTCTGAACTTTTAGAATTGGAAGATGACTCATGTAAATTATGTACTACCCTGGGAGAGTTGGAAGGTATTATTCAGTGACATTTTCATGATTTATATGATGCTTCCCTCCTAGGTAATCCAGATAGAGGTGACTATTTTTCATCACTTGGGGTTTCCTTGAGTGAGATGGAAAAGAGGGCCTTATCTGCTCCTATTTCTATAGAGGAAGTAGAAATAGCAATAGGGGGTATGAAAAAGAACATTTCCCCTTGGTGGGATGGCCTACCCATTGAATTCTATCAGTGTATGGTTAAATAAATATCTCCCATGTTGTTAGAGGTTTCTGATGAAATTTTTGTGGCAGGTGATTCACATCCGGATTTTTCAACGGGTCTTTTGAGATTTTTGTTTAAGGGAAGGAATAAGGTTAAACTGACTAACTGGAGACCAATTTGTTTGTTAAACACAGATTGGAAAATACTAACCACTATTTTACATAAACGGTTACAATCCACTTTAGAGAGTCTTGGTCACCCTGCACAAAGTTGTGTGGTACCTGGTAAGAAAATACAAGATAATTTATTTATTGTAAGAGATTGCTATGAATATTGCACCTAGAATTGTCAGACTGGCTTACTCTTGTCTATGGACTAGAGTTAAGACTTTGACAGGGCTTCACGTGTCTTTCTGCTCCAGTTAATGGAAGCATATGGAATACCTGCACAATTTATTAGGTGAATAAAGGCTTCATATAAAGGGGCAATTGTAGCGCCATTATTAAAAGGAACTACAGGACATAAAATTCATCTACAGTGTGGTGTTAGGCAGGGTTGTCCCTTTAGTCCTATACTACATGTTCTGTACTTGGATCCGTGCATTAGGCACATTTGGGGGTAATGATAATATTATCGGGGTAGTTAGCCCCTTTGGGACATACCCTTTAAAATCCCTAGCATACACTGATGACCTTGTATTATTCTGTAAGAATAATGACAGTGTCCATTGAGCTGTTGAGGATCTCTCCAGATTCTCCAAAATATCAGGGGCCGAAATGAATATGGAAAAAAGTCGTGGGATGGTTTTAGGCAACCAGGGATCTGACACTATGGTTGCAGGAGTCCCCATCTTGAAAGAGCCTAATAAAATATTGGGAGCCTATATAGGAGAGGGTGACATGGCATATAAAAATTGAAAAGACTCCTTGATCAGATGCAAAGCTTTAGTTGCTAGATGGAAAGGGTGGCATCTGTCTAAATCTAAAAGAGTGATTGTTCTTAAACAGTTTATCATCTCCACTGTACAATATGTGTCCTGGATTTTCCCCTTACCTTATGGGATGGAAACCCGACTTTACAATTTATTTTTTCAAATGTTATGGGGGAGTCACCTGAACTCCATAAAGACAGACTATACCTACCTGGGGAGAGACAACAGGGGTGTGTGGGGATGATTCATCCCCTGTTTTTTTCCATACATTATTTTGGGATAGAACTTTTAAAATTCTACTTCAAGAGGAGGAATCTCTTAGTAAAGAATGGATTTTCAGTGTCTTATACCCCCTTTTATAGTAAATAGCAGGAAGTGGTGATTAAAACAGTTCCCTCCTTAAAGATTCCTGCTTATTTTAAACCTACCACTAAAAAGATAGGGACTTGGCAGGTTAAGAAAACCTATATACAATCTGTGCATAGGAAACTTCTATATAAATGAATCCTAAACATTATAGTCCCTACTGAGCCAGAATTTTCAGAATGCTGTCCAGCTAAAACCCAGGTGGCACTCTTACAGTTGAATAATGTTAGAATCCCTATCAGAATACGGGATAATGTGTGGCTCTGAACATACTGTATGGCAGTGTTAATATTAGGGGTAATTGGAAGCACAAGCCTGCTGAGGATAGAAACTGTCCTTCTGTCGAGTGTTCAGCTCCAGTGGAATCAATGCCCCATTTTTATTGGAATGTCTCAGTACTGTGCATCTGTGGAATTTTTTAGCACATTTATGGCAGTTACCATGGCTCTCTAACCTTACCTATAATCAACTTGTGTTGGGAGCATTTACAGGGAGATTGACTAAATACCATAGGAGTACCCTAGAAGTTTTCTTTGCTGTACTGAAATTTGATTTGTGGCAAGCTCAGTATACATGTTCTGTAGCAGCAAAGGATGCCTTATTTACCTGTGGGGAAATTATGTGAGGCTGCATGTATTGAAGTTTTTTGATAAGATGTAGTGGCATTCTCTTATGGTACAGCTCGACAGATGTGGACTGGTCTACTGAGAGTTTTACACCCCTGAGAGATACTCAATGAACATTTATTGAATCCTGCAGTGACGATCGACCTGTTTAGTGCTAGGTACTCACTTCCTGGGTTGCAGTATCCTATATGAGATTGGACAGTACACTATGTATTAGACCATAAGGCTGTGTATTTACAACATGTTTGAAATGCTTTTTTCCTTTTTTCTGTTTTTTTTTTTTTTGTTCCACTGGAAGTTTTCTTGTGTTTGTTTGAATTTAGCTTGTTGTATTAGTGTGGTTTTCTTTCTTTCTTTTTCCTTTCTGTATACAGTGTATTGACTATTTTTCAATAAAAAAGCCCACTCTGTTGTAGGGGCAGCTGCTGTCTGTCCTTCGTGATGGCCAGTCTGGCTGGTGAGCCAATGGAGATGGATATTGAGGAAGTTGGGGGTTCGGTCTTGACCCCAGCCTCTATTTTGCATGAGACCAAAACATTTTTGATGCTGCAGACTCTGCTTAAATGCAAAAAAAAATGTAAGGTATGAAGCAAAAGGAAATGGAGAAAACTACAGGACAAGATGCGACTGAGGAAGGATTGCTTACGGACAAAACAGCTGCTGAAATAAAAAAAACTAATGTTAGAAGAGGAAGCACAGTATTACCTGAAACAAACCAAGCTACAGAATGCAATGGCTAAATTACAAGATCAAACAAAAGGACTGCACCCGTCTGGAGGCCTCCATGACAATGAGACCAGCCGTAGCAGTCTATCCATGGCAACCACCGCCACATCTGCACTGAACAACGCTCAAATTAAGGTTCCAAATTCCCCTATTATTTATCAAACTGTGCCTGGTAACCAAGATAATGTGACAGTGTTTACCTTTTTGGGACTTCAGAAGTCAGCTACGGGGACTGTAGGAGGCAAGCGGCCGCTCATTAGCCTGCCGGTACTTACATTCACAGAGAAATCCTGGCCGATACTCCCAACCCCATGAAACATCTCCACAGCTGCCACCAAAATAACTGTTTCTTCTGCAATTCCCCATGTAGCAATAAAGCTGCAGGAAAGACAGGAGACCGGTATTGACATAGAAGGGACGTGGATAGGCACGTTGCCAACTCAGTGTTATGTTCCCTGCCACAGCCTTCATAGGTCATGCAGAATCTGATGTTGCTTCAAAAGATGAAGAGAGTGTGGGTCATGAATAAGGAATGGCTTATACAGGGGCAGACACCCCTGACCTAAGACTCACCCATGAGTAAAAAAGTTTAAATTCTGCTGAGGTAGTGACTGTTGTATAGCATACAGGAGAGCCTTCTGAAGTTTTAGAATTAAAACTTGCTAAAAAAGAAAATGGCACTGCTAAAAATGTTGGCAGAAGATGATGCTGGGCTAAAGCATAAATCTGATGATTCAAGAAGGAAAAGGGATAGAGTGGTATTGCAGCCCTGCTGGTCATGTACATAACAAGCTGGAGACTCAGGATACTATTACACATCTATCTACAAAGTTCCCATCACCTGAATCAGCAGCTACAGCTATTAAAACTGCCTTTGGCATCTCCAGAAACACAGAGGCTGAAAAATCCCGGTCAGAATATGCCCTTAAAAGGGCAGGCTGGATACAAGATAAGGAGGGACATTATGTGTAAGATCCCATCAGGGACCCCACCTCTTTCAGTCTTCTGCATCCCCTGAATGGTGCCCCCAGTTGGTAACACATGGGAATGAGGTCAAGTCTAAAAGGAATACTATGCTCCCCACAGCCATGAATAACAATCAGCTTCTAGTGTACTGTCTTCTTCAGATCCTCCGGAAGGGTGCAATTCTGCAAATCCAGATACTAATAAAATGAACTCTGCCACCATTACTCACCCACAACTGGAGCCAACATGCAGCCAACCAATTTCCTCAGGAGATTCAGAGGCACCCAAAACTGTCACTACTAACCCTTTACAGGGTTCTACACCTACCTCAGGGATGATGCCCCCTACACATGGAGATACATCAGCTCCTAGGCCTACTTCGCCAGATCAAGACCCTCTACTTGAACAGCCCCAAAGACCTTTACTGTCAGAACTGTTTAAAACAAATAAAAACTAAACCATTGCTCAGATGACATGCAATAAGACTGAAATACAAAGGAGGCATAGATCCTTGCCCTAATAGGCAATATGTGGGAAAAATGCTAATAAAAGATTCCTTACGTTTCTAGCCAGCTGATGTCTTCGTGTTTATCCACATTTCGGAGGGAGGACACTTTTGACATTAGTTTTCACTCTGCACACCTTCTGGAACTTTTTGAGACCAAATACAACCAATTGAAGTTTTCCCCACTTTGGACCCCTTTTATAGCCATACCATTGACAAACTCTCTGGTGAAAACAGTTACAATCATGTTCAGGAATGAAACTGTCCCTGTGGGAGACATCTATCATTGGCTTCAACAGAAATGTGAGGTGTTAAGTGCCCCAGAGGCTATTTTGGATGAGGTGCAATTTTGGACAGGAGGAAGGAGATTTAAAGTTAAGTTGCAGCAATCAGAGGAAGGCATAATGTATATTCTGAGTTGTTTCTTCCTGCGATGAGACCAGGGGGTCCATTTTTACCCTGGACAACCAAAGACATGTTACCAGTGTGGGGCACAGACACACCTTTCCAGTGTCTGCGATAAACTCCAGTGTAGCCTGTGTAATGAGGTGAGACACATCAGCTTGCAATGTAACAACCACTCTAGATGCAATATTTGTGAAGAGTTTGGCCACCTATATCAAGAATGTCCATGGGCATCAGCCAACTAAACACAAGATATGGACCCAGAAGATTTGATAAACAAAGCATAAGCTGATGTAACACCTGATTTCGCCCCCCCCCCCACTGGCTTCAGCAAAAGACATTTAAATTCTGGAACCTAAATGTACTCCTGTGGTGGCAGAGGAAACAGGAAAACCACGGACAGAGGGTCATGAGCATAGTGATACAGAGAATCCAACAATACCCCACCTTCTCCAACCAGTTTGCTATATGGACCCTCTGGAACAAGTACAAACAATTGGACAACCTGACGCACTACCTCCCCCTCAAGACCCAGTTCCTCTACAAAACAGGAGATCATCTAGGTGACTGAAAAAGGAAGAAAGCACTCAGACAATAGATACAGATAATCCATATGAAGTGCTTGCCACCTCCACATGGGGAGAATCAGAAATGGAAGAAGACCTGCAAGACACAATAGAAATGGACAATACTCTTCCACAACCCCCTGAAAAACTGTACAGTGGAAAGAAGAAAAGAAGGAAGAAAAAGTGAACAGAACTAACTGACTACTATAACACTGTGGTGGCATCTCTCAATTGCCACAGTCTCATGAATACTAAAAAGAGGCAGGCTGTATTTCAATTATTCTATGACTTAAAATTAGAGATCATTTTGCTCCAGGATACAAGGATGGGATCAATAACACAACAATCAATGTTTAGGTCGGAGTGGCCCTGGGGACCATCTTAGTGGTCCTTTGGAGCAGACAGGGTGGATGGCATAGGGGTTCTGTTTTCAGGAAACCAGTTCTCCCTCTTTTGGTTAATAGACCTCATCCTTGGGAAGGTATTAGTTCTGGATGTGTACTGGGACAGGTCCCATGTCGAATTCTAAACATCTATGGCCCTCAGACTAAGGCTGACAGGGTATCTCTCTTTGACACAATACAACCATATCTAGCTACCACTAAATCTGTTATACTTGGAGGAGACTTCAATTGTTGCTTACAAATCTCGAGAGGGCAAACTCCCCCCATCAAAAACATATTGTAACTCTCTAGCCTTTAAAAAGTGTATTACAGTAGCCGAGCTAGTAAACTGTAATGATCAGATCAAACATACCTCTTATTTTACTTATAAAAAGGGCTCAATACACCACCACCATAGACTATGTTTTCATGTCCAAACATCTAACAGTGGCATCAACTAAATTATGCCCCATTGATTTTTTGGACCATCAGATGATACTCTCCATTTTAGGCCCAGATCCAACACATCATATCATGAAGTCATGATAGAAATTAAATACACAAACACTTTCAGATCCATCTATACAGTCTACCATTAGACAAATGTTATTAGCACGAGCATCTGTTATAGATCTTTATGACAACATAGGTGACCGGTGGAATCAGAACAAAACAGATATCCAGACATGTTTCCAATATTATGGGGAGAATAAATTCAGAAATCAGAACTTTTAGTATTTAACTTTTAGACAGCATCTGCAACATTTATTATCTATGACAGCTACAACAGGGAACAATTTGGCCTCCCAAATTAACATGGTTAAGTCAGAAATGCAGAAATTGCAATATGATAGGGCTAGTTCTATCAGAGCTGAACTTTCTTTTGGAACTCAGAAAACTCTGTTTTTCAACCCATGTGTGGCCTGCAAAGCAAGACGATAGGCGGCTTCATTTTCTGCCCTACAAAATAAGGATTGGCCTCTGGTGTCCTCATTTGAGGAACTTGTTGGGGTAGTCACAGACTCCCTGTGGCACACAAGTGCAAGAACAGAGACTAATGATCTAACACTATCATAGTATCTCTCTAAAATTACTACTCATACTCTATCACTAGAAGCCTCCTCTAAGTTAACTAATTTCATTACTACACATGAAATAACTGAGGTAATTCAAACAATGAAATTAGGGGTGGCCCCAGTACCCAATGGTCTACCCTTTGAATTTTATAAATTGTTTCTTCCTGAGATGGCCCTTTTCTTGGAAAACGTCTTTGGGTTCTTTTTCCAACAAAACTTAGTTCCGGGTTCCTTTTCAAAATGTTTAGTTAGGCCCCATTTGGAGTATTGCACCCAGTTTTGGGCTCCAGGTGATAAGGGTTCCAAAATTGCCCTGGAGAAAATTCAGAGGAGGGCTACTGAAAGGTTGGAGGAAGTGAAGGGCATAGATTATGAGAATAGATTAAGGAAACTTGGACTTTACACTTTGGAGTTCCGAAGAATGAGAGGGGACTTGTGCATGGTCTATAGAGCCCTGCAAGATGATCAACTATGGGAACTACTGGGCCTGGAACTCAGAAAAGTAGTTTATGACATTAGAGCACATCCATTGCAACTAATGGTTGAATGCTGTAGAACACAAAAGAGAAGATCCTGGTTCTCAGTTAGAGTTTCAAAAATAAGGAATGATTTGCCATTAGATTGTTTTTTTATTTTTTTTTTTATTTTACTATTTATGCCTCCTTCTCACCCCCTCTGGTTTGGACTTCCTCAGGAGCACATGGAGCCATCCTCCTACGGCACACACCCTACCTGGCCATCCTCCGTCACCCATGTAGCCTCGGTTATACCCCCGGGGGTGGGAATGGGGTGGGCTCCAATGCCCCGACACTGCAGTAACGTCGGTCAGGAGGATGCCAGGTGGGCGGACGTCAATCAGGGTCAAGCTCCGGTGCTCCATCTCTGCTGGAGCCGAGAGGCATTTTCTCTGTTTTCTCTGGGGAGTGGCTGGTGCCCTGATGTCAAGGAGTATCCAACGTCTGCCACTCCCCCACTCCTTCTTTCTACTCCGCAGTGCCTGCTTTGTCTCCAGCCTCCACCAGAGATCAGCAGAGTGCTGAACAGGAACCCCTGTCCCTCCCTGGGAGAGAAGAGCTGTTCTCTGGATGCTCAATCCTCTCCCCATTTGCCATTAGAGGTGGTTGCTAGTGAGAGTATGGACATATTTAAAATTAGCCTGGACGCATACTTGGGTCAAAATTCTATAATGGGTTATAATTAAAGTCTGTAAGCAATATGGACATAGTCTTTTAAGCTCTGAATTACCTATGATTCCTATGATACCTATTTGTATAAATCAGAGGACAGAACACCTCCACAACTGGAGACCAATAAGCCTACTTAACGCAGACTTTAAAATATTGTCACAGATTCTTCATCTTCATTTACAAAACATAGCCACACACATAATTCACCCAGTTCAGTTCTGTGGTTTGCCAGATACAGCAATACATCACCCACTAATAATCCTATGGGAACTTTAGGAGGTTTATCAGAAAACCCTCAAAACAGGGTGTATCATCTCCCTTGATCAGCAAAAAGCATTTGACAGGGTAAATCACTTTTTCTTGTTTAAAGTGCTACATGCCTACGGTATCCCAGTTCCTTTCATTGCCAAAATCCAAATGTTATATAAACAGGCATCTTGTAGTCCTCTTATCCAGGGTAAAACAGGCCCAGCTTGTAGAATAAAAGAAGGGGTTCAGCAAGGATGTCCCCTGAGCTCCCTGCTCTATATCTTTTCTCTAAATCCACTCTTAGAAAGCATTGTAGAAAACAACTCAATCCAGGGATTTTCAGGAGGCATATATGGGGAAGAGGTAAAGGTCCTGGCTTATGCAGACGATACCTGTCTAACTCTAAAAGATAGCAGTAGTGTATTAGAAGCCAGTAAGGAATTATAGCTATTCTCTGAAGTATTATCGGCCAAGTTGAACTTGGACAAATGTAAAGCAGTTCAAATAGGACCAATAGCAGATCCCCCCTTGGTAGTGGGGAATTTCCCAGTAGTCACTGGACCTGTAAAAATCTTAGGGGTCACCTTTGGAGCACAGAATTTGGCATACTCAAATTCGGAAAGGGTGTTGCAAGGCTGTGAGGTGAAAGTGAATGTCTAGAAATGCTGGAAATTATCCAGACTGAAGAGAATTCATCTCAGAAAGCAATTTTTTTAACCCCAGTTTAATATATAAAGGAACAATTTTCCCATTACCAACAATACTGGAAAACCACCTCTATAGTACAGTTTTTTGTATGTTGTGGGGCAGTCACCTCAACCCCATTAAAAGGGGTACACATACCTACCACGATGTCAAGTGGGACTGTGTATGATAGGTCCAGTAGCCTTCTTTTACTCTTTATTTTGGTTTCATTCCATCAAAATACCATGGCAAATGACAAGTTCTGTTGTCAACCTATGATTTTTGAATAACTGGCAGATATACTTGACAAAGTAGGAGGAAACCCACCCTCCTGAAATTTTTCTGCTTTTATCATACTCTGAAATCTACAGCTCAAAAAACACATGAGTGGAATATTCGAAAGTCCTTTCTTGAAACTTTCTCTAGGAAACAATTATACCAATACATTCTGGATAAAGTTGGCCCCTCATGACCAGAATTTAATAATTTAGACATATATGGGGAAGAGGTAAAGGTCCTGGCTTATGCAGACGATACCTGTCTAACTCTAAAAGATAGCAGTAGTATATTAGAAGCCAGTAAGGAATTATAGCTATTCTCTGAAGTAGTATCGGCCAAGTTGAACTTGGTCAAATGTAAAGCAGTTCAGATAGGACCAATAGCAGATCCCTCCCTTGGTAGTGGGGAACTTCCCAGTAGTCACTGGACCTGTAAAAATCTTAGGGGTCACCTTTGGAGCACAGAATTTGGCATACTCAAATTGGGAAAGGGTGTTGCGAGGTTGTGAGGTGAAAGTGAATGTCTGGAAGGGCTGGAAATTATCCAGACTGAAGAGAATTCATCTCAGAAAGCAATTTTTGATCCCCAGTATAATATATAAAGGAACAATTTTCCCATTACCAACAATACTGGAAAATCACCTCTATAGTACAATTTTTTGTATGTTGTGGGGCAGTCACCTCAACCCCATTAAAAGGGGGTACACATACCTACCACGATGTCAAGTGGGACTGTGTATGATAGGTCCAGTAGCCTTCTTTTACTCTTTATTTTGGTTTCATTCCATCAAAATACCATGGCAAATGACAAATTCTGTTGTCAACCTATGGTTTTTGAATAACTGGCAGATACACTTGACAAAGTAGGAGGAAGGCCCCCCCCTGAAATTTTCCTGCTTTTATCGGACTCTGAAATCTGCAGCTCAAAAAACACATAAGTGGAATATCTGAAAGTCCTTTCTTGAAATTTCCTCTAGGAAACAATTATACCAATACATTCTGGATATAGTTGGCCCCTCAAGACCAGAATTTCAAAATTGTAGACTCCAAAACTGGATTGGGTCTTATCCCTTCTAAATGAGAAATGAATACCAGAACACATGTGGGAAACTATCTGGTTAAGTGCTTATGGAAAGTTAAACGTCCAGGGAAATAACAAACGCAAGCCCATGGAGGAACAGTCATGTCCTTACACAGGATGTGGAGCTCCAGAGGAACCATGGAACACTTTGCCCTCCACTGTTCCTTTTCTCAAAATTTATGGGTCTTCTTAGCCCAGGTCTGGAACCTCCCTCAGCTACAGAACTGTCATGGCGTTATTCGGGCCTGAAGGGTGATTTCGCAGTCACTGCGCGAAATCACCCTTCAGGCTGAATAACACCATGACAGTGACATCATTCATGAGAAGGGGTCCCAAAAACCCCATGTTGAAAATTTGGTGCAAAAATTCCAAAAAATGACTGTTTTACGAGCGTGAGTTGTGCAGTTCCTATGCAGGCTCGTAAGTTCGCAAATTTTCAATATTTTCACTCCAGATTTTCAACATTGCCATTTTACCACACCTTCTTATGAGTAGTACAGCTGTCATTTTTCACATCTCACCCAAAACGTCTTTCCGCCCATGTAGAAACATAGAAACATAGAAACATAGAATTTGATGGTAGATAAGGACTGCTTGGCCCACCCAGACTGCCCATTTCCCTACCTAATCGATAAGCTGCAGATCCTAGTAAACCAGCAGCCTACTTCTTCCTGCCCCCACCCCCTAGAATTGCCATATGACTGTCCCATGCATACTTGAATTCCACCACTGTTTTTGACTCCACAACCTCCGAAGGCCGCTCCATGCATCCACAACCCTCTCAGAAAAAATACTCCTTAAATTACCTCTGAGCCACCTCCCTCTATCTTCCAAATTGTGCTCTTCTTCTTGCACACCTCTTTGAAAAGATGCTACCCTCTTGGACTTTGTTGATTCCCTTGAGGTACTTGAAAGTTTCTATCATGTCCCTCTCCCTCCTTTCCTCGAGGCTATACATATTAAGCTCCTTAAGTCTCTCTTCATATGTCTTCCAGTGCAGACCCTGCACCATTTTAGTTGCCCTCCTCTGGACAGCTTCCATCCTGTCTATGTCTTTGCGGAGATTGGGTCTCCAGAACTGCACACAGTACTCCAGATAAGGTCTGACCAGCTGTCTGTACAGAGGGATAATAACTTCCTGTTTTCTACTGGTGATGCCTCTCCCTATGCATCCCAGTATCCCCCCAGCCCTCCTTGCTGCCCTCTCACATTGCTTGCCCACCTTTAGGTCATCTGATATGACTACCCCAGGTCCTTTTCCATTTTGTTGTTGTTAGTATCTCACCCCCCATTGTGTACTCTTCCCCTGGGTTTTTGTTTCCCAGGTGCATTACCTTGCACTTCTTAGCATTGAATCTAAGCTGCCATACATTTGACCATTCCTCTAACCTTGGCAAGTCCCTTCTCATCCTTTCCACCCCACCTTGTGCATCAACTCTGTTGCAGATCTTTGTGTCATCTGCAAAGAGACATACTTTTCCTTCCAGTCCCTCTGCAGTCATGATAAAGACATTGAAGAGGACTGGTCCTACTGAAACTCATGGTACCCCACTAGTAACCCCTTTCTTCAGAGGTGGACTCCATTTACTATTGCTCTCTGTGTCCTATTCTCCAGCCAATTCTTTACCAGACTGTCATCTTGGGACCCACTCCCAGGCTGACTAACTTGTATATTAATCTTTGTGTGGGACTGTGTCAAATGCCTTGCTAAAGTCTAGGTAGGCCATGTCCACAGCCCCTTCCTGATCTACTACTTTGGTCACCCAGTCAAAGAAATCTATCAGATTTGTCTGGCATGACCTTCCCACTGTGAATCCATGCTGCCTTGGGTCCTGTGCCCCTCTGGCCTCTAGATACTCGACAATTCTTTCCTTCAGAAGTGATTCCATCAGTTTCCCTACCACTGAGGTTAAACTAACAGGTCTGTAGTTTCCTGCTTCTGCCTTGCTCCCACTTTTGTGAAGGGAATCACATCTGCCCTCCTCCAGTCCTCGGGTACCACCCCATCCTCCCATTATTTGTTAAAGAGGGTAGTCAGTGGTGTCACTAGTTCTACCCTTAGTTCTTTTAGAATTCTTGGATGAATCCCATCAGGCCCCATTGCTTTGTCCACCTTCAGTTTTAAGAGTTCTTTCAGAACCCTTTCTTCTGTAAATGGGCTGGTATCAACTTCTATATCCAGAGTGTTTCTACTGTTTGTTTTAGGTACCTCCCCCTCTTCATTTGTAAATACTGAGCAAAAATATTTGTTTAGTATCTCTGCCTTTTCACAGTCACCGTCTGCCCACCCTCCCTCCCCTTTATTAAGCCTCACTATCCCTCCCTTGGTCTTCCTTTGCTCCTGATGTACCTATAAAAGGTTTTATCCCCTTCTAACCGAGTTGGCTATCTTTTCCTCGGTTTGGGCCTTTGCTGTTCTGACTGCCTTCCCAGCTTCCTTTTGCTTTAACTGATACACTTCTCTGTCCTGCTCCTTCTGTGATTCCTTGTACTTCCTGAATGCTTTCTTTTCTCTAGAACCTTCACTGCCACTTCCTTTGAGAACCATGGTTTCTTACATCGCCTGTTTTGTTTATTTGCTTCACACAATGGCTTGTTACCTCTGTGATGGTAGTTTTATTATTCCCCATTGTTCTTCCACCCCTCCTTCCTGCCCATTTGCTAGTGCATTCCTTAGGCACTCACCCATTTTGGCAAAGTCAGCCCTCCTAAAGTCCAGTACTTTTGCCTTTGTATGACTTGACTCTATTGCTGTGTTTATTGTGAACCATACTGTTCGATGGTCGCTAGTTCCCAGATAGCTACCCACTTCTACATCTGAGATCCTCTCTTCATCTTCATTTGAGAGAACCAGGTCTAAGATTGCTACCTCTCAAGTGGGCTCCAATACTAGTTGTCTAAGGCATGTCCCCTCTAGGGCATCTAGAATAACCCCACTCTTCGAAGTGGCTGCTGCAACCGCACTCCAGTTAACATCTGGCATATTCAGATCACCCATCAGCAATATCTCCCCTTTTTCTGCCATTCTAAGTATACTTTCTATCATTTCCTTGTCCATTTCCTCCCCCTGAGAAGGAGGTCTGTATATAACCCCTGTGCGGATTGTGGTTCCATTGCGGTCTCCAAATTTACCCACAGTGCTTCTTCTCCTCCCTGTTTTCCCTTTGTTCTGTTGCTTTGATTCCTTCCCTTATGTAAAGAGCTACTCCTCCTCCTCCTCCTCTTCCTCCTCTTTACCCTCCTGTCCCTCCTGTAGATAGTGTATCCTGGTATGTTTATGTTCCAGTCATGGTTTTGTGTGTACCATGTTTCTGTGACTGCCACAATATCCAGATGTTCCTCCTCCATCAAGGCCACTGATTCAGGAAGCTTGTTACTCAGACTACGGGCATTGGTACTCATTGCTCTCCATTTTTGATGGCTTTACCTTCTGTTGCAGCATCCCCCACTGACCTTTCTACCTCGGTCTTTTTCTCATTTAGTACCCTGTTTTGTAGGGAGAGGCTGGGATTTTCCTGCTGCTTATCAGTGCCTCCCCCCTTGACTAGTTTAAAAGCTTGCCAATGAAGCATTTAAACCGATTGCTCAAAAGACTTGTTCCCTTCCTGGACAGATGCAGACCATCCTGCCAGTATAGGCTGGTGTCCCTCCAGGTGGAACCCCAGTCCCCAATGAAGCCAAACCCCTGTTCTCCACACCATTTTTTCAACCATTCATTAAACTGCATGGTGCAAAGTACCCTCGCCTCACTCATGCCATTGACAGGCTGCAACTCTGAGAAGGATACTGTGTGTGCTACTTGTCTTAGGCCCCTCCCCAATTCTACAAAGTCCTTCTGCAGTGCTCTAAACTCATGTTGAGCCAAGTCATTTGTCCCTAGGTGGACAATGACATCCAGCTCAGACTCCCGTACAGCTGTTCTCGTGATCCTGAGGATGCGCTTCCTCTCCCTCCAAGCCATGGCACCAGGCAGGCTCCTTACTTCAGTTTTCTCTGCTCCCCGCAGTTCTATCCCCCTAATAACTGTGCCCTCACAAAACAATCAGCTAAGAGCTCTGACCCACCACTGCGATGAGTGCCTTCCTGTCAGCAAGATACCCTACACAACAATTTGACAGAGAAAATACCCTGTTAATCAAACAGAGAAAAATGCAGACATCCAAGTCAGACACAGGTAAAACCTCCCCAGCCCCAAAACAGCCTGGTGTTTTGTGCTCTGAAAGCAGTCAGACCCAAAATAAGTCAGCTGTGCTTTAAACTCTTCCTGCACTGAAAATCTTAAGAATTGTAACAAAGACTCTTTTCCTGATAATTCTAAGTTCCTTATTTCACCTTTCAGTTAGAAGTAGCCTCCACCTGCAGAATATCTGCTACAAACCAAAGACAATTGTAAGGTTCACCTCCCTCTGTTGTGAGCACAACTCGCTTTCTTGCAAATCCTATGTTCAGTATTGCAGCTTCCAGCCAGAGGTAGTTTGACTTGAAAAATATTAGCTGTTCGCACAATGGCGCGGTCGGTGTGTGAGATCAATGTCAGGGACAAATTAAGAAAATCACAGTGACACTGTTCATGAGCTGAGGTCTTAAAATGGCTATGTTGAAAATTTGGTGAAAAAATTCCAAAAAATGACTGTTTTACGAGCGTGCATTGTACAGTTCCTACGCACGCTCATAAGTTCGCGAATTTTCAATATTTTCACTCCAGATTTTCAACATTGCCATTTTACTATACCTTCTTATGAGTAGTACAGCTGTCATTTTTCACATCTCACGCAAAACGTGTTTCCACCCATGTAGCGCACAATGGCACAGTCGGTGTGAAATCAAAGTATGGGACAAATTAAGAAAATCACAGTGACACTGTTCATGAGCAAAGGTTTTAAAATGGCTATGTTGAAAATTTGGTGAAAAAATTCCAAAAAATGACTGTTTTACGAGCGTGCGTTGTACAGTTCCTACGCATACTCGTAAGTTCGCAAATTTTCAATATTTTCACTCCAGATTTTAAACATTGCCATTTTACTATACCTTCTTATGAGTAGTACAGCTGTCATTTTTCACATCTCACCCAAAACGTGTTTCCGCCCATGTAGCGCACAATGGTACAGTCGGTGTGTGAAATCAATGTATGGGACAAATTAAGAAAATCACAGTGACACTGTTCATGAGCAAAGGTTTTAAAATGGCTATGTTGAAAATTTGGTGAAAAAATTCCAAAAAATGACTGTTTTATGAGCGTGCGTTGTACAGTTCCTACGCACACTCGTAAGTTCGTGAATTTTCAATATTTTCACTCCAGATTTTCAACATTGCCATTTTACCACACCTCCTATGAGCAGTACAGCTGTCATTTTTCACATCTCACCCAAAACGTGTTTCCGCCCATGTAGCGCACAATGGCACAGTCGGTGTGTGAAATCAATGTATGGGACAAATTAAGAAAATCACAGTGACACTGTTCATGAGCAAAGGTTTTAAAATGGCTATGTTGAAAATTTGGTGAAAAAATTCCTAAAAATTACTGTTTTACGAGCATGCATTGCACAGTTCCTACGCATGCTCGTAAGTTTGTGAATTTAATATTTTCACTCCAGATTTTCAACATTGCCATTTTATTACACTTCCTTATGAACAGTACAGCTGCCATTTTTCATATGTCTCCCCAAAATGTGTTTTTGCACATGTAGCACACAATGGTGCTGTTGGTGTGCGAAAGCAATGTTTAGGACAGATTAAGAAAATCACAGTTACACTGTTCATGAGCAGAGGTCTTAAAATGGCTATGTTGAAAATTTGGTGACAAAAGTCCATAAAATTACTGTGTTACGAGTGAGCATTGCGCAGTTTCCACACACCCTCGTAAGTTCATGACTTTATAATATTTTCAGTCCAGATTTTCACCAGTGGCATTTTTCCACACTTCCATATGAACAGTACAGCTGTCATTTTTACAACATGGCTGAAGTGTGTTTTCACACTTTCAGCGCAGAGATGCGTGGTCGCTGTGGGAAATCATTGTTCGCACAGATAAAGAAAATCACAGTGACACTGTTCATGATCGAGGCACCAAATGCCTGAGTTGACAATCTGCTGTAAAAATCCCCAACCTAATTATATTACGGGTGTGCGTTGCACAGTTTCTATGTATGCTTGTGACTTCACCAGTTTTTTTAATATTTTTACTGCAGATTTGCAACATTGCCATTTTTTACACCTCCCCATGAACAGTACAGCTGTCATTTTTTACATCCTGTTCGGAATGTTTTTGCACCTGTGGTGCTAAATGCCGTAGTCGCTGTGCATAAGCAGCTTTCGGCTAACAAACTGATATTCCCCCTGTTCATGAGGTGGGGTCACAAAAAAAACATGTTGAAAATTTGGAGTGAAAATACCAACGAATGCCTGAGGTATTAGGGTTTCCAACCATAACGCCCAACCCTGTAGAGAATGACAGGCATCAGGGGTGTGACTTGGGATTCTTGCCTGTAATGCTCATACCATTCCACACCCTGCAGCCAATGAGAGGCATCGAGGTATGCCTTGGACTTTTGAGCCCCAAAGAACACCCCATTCTCCTACATTGAACCCATCTCACCATATTTCCTAATGAAATGAGGTGCGCATAAGGGCCAAAGACCCCAAGGAACACCGTGACACTTGTCAGTGTCTGCAGGGTGGGGTGTGGTGAAATGGGGTGGCTGTTGTGCCTGACGACCCAAACGCACACCCCAATGCCTGTCACTCTCTGCAGGATGGTGGTGGGGTTGGCTTCAGTTCAATACTTCACTGCCATTCCTATTACGCAGCTCTGTAACTTCTATACTACCACTGCCAATGCCAGCAAGCAAACATTCAGCATTGACAAATGCTTGTTTATAAAGTTTAAATAAAATCCTAGGAGTCAGGTAAAGGTAGTAAGATTATCAGAACTGTACTAATTATATAAGTGACCTTCAGGATTCAATACAGTATGTATTGTTTATTTTCTTTGGACTACATTTTGCTTTTGCAGTTTGTTTTTTCCCTTTCTTTAGGTGCCTTAATGCATAATGTTTTGTGATTTTTTTCCTTTTTCCTATTCTGTATATTTCTTGTATATGGTATTGTATCCTTCAATAAAAAAAAAACTCTGTTACTCGTCATTAATAAGTGCCATGGGGTCTTTTACTTCCACCTGGACAGTGACCACAGATGGACAGAATGCACCTTGGTTTAGCATCTCATCTGAAAGACAGCACTTTAACAGTAAAGTAACACCCTTGCATCACACTACAGTGTCAGCTACGGGTATTACCCCAAGTACCTGGTGTGAGGCTAGAACCTAGAAACTATCTTCCAGTCTCTGAGACCAGCATGCTACCTACTGAACCACTGACACTGATAAAGCCATTTATGTTTTTCATCCACTATCCTCTGCCTCCCCCTTTCTAACTTGAGATGCACAGTCATGATTGGAAAAGCTGAAAATTCTGAAAGACTGAAAGCTGCTCCTTTCATACTCTTCCAGCTGATTATACAGCCACTTATTTTATTTTGATCAGGACTCATTTTAAGATTAAAAAGAAACTTTTAAAGCCAGACTGTTCTCTCATCAGTAGCGCTACCACTCATGACACCGACTACCTGAGTTTGGGGACTAGCCTGGGTCATCAGGGGCTAGCTGAAGGGAGAAGGATCGAGTATCTCAGGAAGAACTCTCCTCCTCCTCCAAGGAGGGAGGACAGCCAGCTTCACTGCATTACTGCCACCTGGGTGACCAGAGGTGGCAGTGTAGTAGAGAGCAACTTGTGGGTAGGAGGACATCGTCTGGTACCGCAATGTATATACTTGTGTGCGTGCTTGTGCACCCTTCCCACCTATGTCCTATGGGATGGGCAGTAAAAAGCAGAAAAAATCTCGGATGGCAGGATAACACCAACTGCTCACAGGCCATGCATCTGGCTACCTGGGTACCACCTCCACAAGACCAGATCCATTCTGCAGCAGAGTTTGGGACAGCCTCTGCCCACCCCAACAGAGCAGCTTAGGTTCTGTGGGAACTTCGGAGGTAAGGGTAAGTCCTGCAGGACATCAGGGTGATGGGGCTTTGGTAGTCTTATAGAAGGGAGCTGACCAGAGATGTAGGGGCATAAGTAGCAGTACCTGCAAAAAAAGAAACCTTTAATAACTTTAAAACTATATAACTTCAACAAACTTTCATGAAAACCTTGTGGCCCCACCAGCTGATCACAGCTCACAGGCACGTGTGATACTGTTGGCTAGCTCAATGATTACCTCTGCTGGTAGATTTACTGCTACTGGCCATCTGGTGTCGAAAGGTGTTATACTTTGCTGTAACTGCATATGTTATGTGTGCCAATGGGAAAAGTTTTTTGAAAGTAACAAACGTGTTATACAACAAATCTCTGGGCAATCCTGGTCTGGTATACAATATGTCACATCCACTGTAACAGGAAACATTGATTAGAGGAGGGATGGGGTTACCACTGAACACCAGATATGCATCTATAATAGGCAACATTTATCAAGCAAGTGAGGGTATACCACTAAAGTACCAAGGATTACTAATGAATATTGGGTGATGGATGGGTGGCCACTATACCGACAGAGATTATACATTTGCATCCTCATGGTTAGCATGTGGTTATTGGTGGATGAGTATACTGAACTCCTTTCAGTAAGCAATAAGACACAACAGGGTGTGCATCGAACATTATATTACCACTCACCCTTCAGCACCTGGAAGTGTGGTAATATCTGTTCAATACACACACCCAGAGTATCTTATTGCACTTATAAAATGGATTCCTTTGTTTTTTTAACTTTATGCAGTTAGACTAATTATTTTTATATGCAGGAAAACATATGTGCTTATGTGAATTTTTGCTAAAAGAATCCTCCCACCTACTGTAAAATGATGTCATTAATGATGTCAAAACAAAATGCCTAGTAAGAGCAGCATCTGTGGCTAGGCTCTTAGAGCAGGTAATCTTATATTACAATTTACTGCTGTCTGTGATAAGAGAGTAAGTCAGCATCTTAGACCCTATTCTCCTAGTTTATGGCCACTTCTGATCAAAAACTGCCCCGTGTACTCCCGTGGATTTTTTTAATACAAGGAGCTGTGATTTCTACGGTGTGACAGCAGAGTGAGAGAGAGAGAAAGAAATGTGTGTTGGCAGCATGGTAGAAGTGGTCTACAGTGTGACAGTTGAGAGAGACAGAGAGAGAGAGAGAGAGAGAGAGAGAAATGTGCATTGGTAGCAAGGCAGAAGCTGGCGTGGACTGAAGAAGTGGCCAGTGAATGGGCACACATACACACACGCACACACACACACACACACACACACGTACGTGGAGGTCCTGTCTTTACTCTCCTCCCCAAACAGGATATCCATTAAGAAGACTGGGGAAAAGTATACTAAAAAATTGAGTCAATGTCTTTTTTTCATTTTCCTAAATGTGGGACCATCAGCACAATGGGGATAGTGGGAGCATAAGTGACATCATGAAACAGAGACTGGTTGCAAGAGCATGGCCAACATAGATGGTCCAGAAACAGAAAAAAAGAAAAGTAACTCAGCAGGCTGTACTTTTGTTATCAAAACTTGTCTGTTGTTTTGCCAAAGGGGTGATAAGTGATCAGTGAGCACCTGTCAGTTTTCCTGAAAGTTTTGTTAGCTAACAAAGAAAAGAAAATGGTGCTATTTAAAAGTTAATGTTCTAATGGCACAATGATTTCTTTTTTACTGCTGCGGTGGTTGTTTTCAGAACTTGTTGCTACCTGTGCATCGAACGGATTTGATGCACAGGTAACAACCTATCAAAATGCAGGATTTCACCTCCCCATTTTATAACTGTAATTCATGAATGCTTATTTATTTATTTATTTGTTTACCAGGTAGGAGCACTGGACAGAGGGTCATTTTTCAAGCCCAACCCAGATAATAACTTGCAGTACAAATTAACATACAACATAAATATGAAGTACAAAACAAAATAAAAAAATAGTTACAATTACATATGTACTGTTTACACAAATAGTGCTAAAACTTATTTTTAAAAACATAAAATGAGGAGGGTAATCGGGATGAATTAGGTAGAGCATTCCAGAAGTGAATGGCAGCAACAGAAAAGCATGGGCACCAACCTTAGATTTGTATGATTTCTCAAAACAATCCCTGTGGCAGACCTTAAGCTAGGTACAGTAATACCTTTCTTGTAGAAAGTAGGTCAGAAAGGGTCCCAGGAAAAGATGAAAATACAGTTTTAAGAAACGTGCAACCAAAAAATACTCAAAGTGTAAAGACGGTGATAACCAACCAAGCTGTGAGTACAATGAGCAATGATGGATAAACAAAGGGGCCAATAAAACAAAACAAATATTATTATAAACAACAGAAAGATTCTGATGTTCACTAGTACCCAAACCATAAAAAAGACTGACTGCATAATCAAAATGTGGTAAGCGGTAACCTATAGCAATTGCTTTTTGGGTGGCCAAAGAAACAAACTGTTTCAACTTGTACAATCCACTTTTAGATGATAAGAAAAGGACAAAACAGGGTCCAGCAACACACCTGAATGCTTAAATTGAGGAACCCACTCTATTCTATTTCCTAAATTATCTTACAGTTAAAGAGGAGGAGCATTACTAATCATGGCATGAGTACCAAAAAGCATGCATTTAGTTTTTTGTTTGAATTGAGAATCAACAAATTTTTAGAAAATCAAGAGCAAGCATGGTAAAAATCAAGTCCTAAATTCTTTGATACAGAACCAACATCTTTCCCAGATGAAAAAAATAATAAAATCATCAACATATAACAAAGAATCACAATGTTTAAAAACAGAAGGAAGCAAATTAATAAGCAAACTACACATTAACAGTCCCAACACTGACCCCTGCTGCACCCCCTACTTATTTTACAGTGATTTGAAGACACTTAACCAACCCCTACATACTGAGTTCTATTGGTTAAGTAGTTCTACAGCCAAGAGACTACACTGGCCAAAAAATCAAATGTTTGCAACTTCAATTAAACTATATCATGATCAATAAGATTAAATGCCTTGGTCAGGTCCACAAACACAGCCCCAGTCACATATCCACAATCCATGCATTTAAGGACCGTGTTTGTGAACCTGACCAAGGCAGTCAGAGCGTCATGACCCCTTCAAAAGCCATGCTGTTGTGAATATTGAATCTCATGTTTCTTCAAATAACAATTCATTTGAACAGGTACAATTTTTTTACAATAATGTACTAACAGGATTTAGAATTGAGACTGGGATTTCTTTGGCACATATAAAGGATACACTATAAAAGGGGCAATGTGCTTTAAAAATTGATCATCCAGGCCTCTACCGTAATCACCTTGATTGTCAGTTAGTGATGAAATCAGTTTAGCTACCTCAGTTACAATAAACCTTGTAAGATAAAAGGCAGGTTGATATACAGGAGAAATATAATCCAAAAATTTAGTAAAACCAGTAGCTAGCAATACTGAGTCATAATAAGAAAAATTTGTAAATTTGGAATTCAATGAATTCACAGTTTCCAAAGGATCAGTAAGCTCTGTATCATTTACAATTAGGCCCAGATATTCAAAAGGGTTGCGCATGGCGCAACAGTGTGTTCATCATGACAGCCACTGATCACGCCACGCGATATTCAAAAGGAAAGTGAGCACACAAATCCCGATGCGACGGAGCACATCATCAATGTATGCAGGCTCAGGCAGGGGCGTGCCCATGCATAACCTGCACAGCCTGATATTCAGGTCAGGATGTGCAGAGCCATGCATGTGCAACCTACTTGTGCCTGCACAAAGTTAAGCAAAAAAGGAACAAATGATGGCCACCACGGGTGAGCTGCCACATTGCAGGGCACAACATGGCAGCTGCCACCTGTGGGTGGCCACCCTAGTTTCTGCCGCACCTGGTGGCACAACCCATGCCCCATTGTGGGCATCTGTTTAAATAAACCCCCCGTCCTATATCCATGGTGGTCCAGTGGACCGCTATGTGCCTGCTCATGGGCATGTGTAATGAAAGACTTCCCCGTCCAATATCCCTGGTGGTCCAGTTGACCAATCGCTGCCCGATCGTGGGCATGTGTAATGAAAGACTTCCCCATCCAATATCTCTGGTGGTCCAGTGGACCGATTGCTGCTCAGTCACTGGCATCTGTTTAAAGCACCCCCCAGCCAATATCCCTGGTGGTCCAGTGGACCACACTCTGCCCGATCGCGGGCATCTGTAAAACATAAAAAACACCTATTACCTGGTGGTCAGGGTACCCTCCTCCCGCCCGTGCACTGAGCCCCACTTCCCCTCCCTCCCGTTGCTTGGCCGTGGCAACACCCACCACCTACCGCTCACTACCACCAACTGACAGCTCGGTGGGATTGCACGCCCATTGATTCACAGTGTGAGCCAATGGGCGTGCAGCCATCCATACTACACATTCCAGATATGTGAATGAATCAATTACATATCTGGAATGTGTAGTACGGTATAGTTGCATACCCATTGACTCACATCAGTGAACTAATGGGCTTGCAGCCCTACCAAGCTGTCAGTTGGCGGGAGGCGGCTGCAGGGGGTGGGTGCTGCTGCCCGCTGGGCTGACTGGGGAGAGGTGGGGCGGTGGGGCTCAGTGGGCGGGTGGGGAGGGGCACCAGACCACCAGGGTAATAGGACATTTTTATAGCCACAGATGCCCGTGATCGGGCAGAGTGCAGTCCACTGACCACCAGGAATATTGGCTGGGGAGGGGCTTTAAATGGATGCCCACGATCGGGCAGCGATCGGTCCACTGGACCACCAGGGTTATTGGACGAAGAAGTCTTTCATTACACATGCCCAAGATCGGGCACATAGCAGTCCACTGGACCACCAGGGATATTGGATGGAGAATATATTTTTATACATATGCCGCAATTGGGCAGAGAGTGGTCCACTGGACCACCAGGGATATAGGACAGGGATGAGGCAAAAAGGAGTAAGGCCATCAGGAAATGGAGGGTAATGAGTACCAATGCCCATAGTCTGGGCAACAAGCTCTCTGAGCTGGTGGCCTTGATGGAAGAGGGATGCCTGGATATCGTAGCAGTCACAGAAACATGGTACACAGAGAACCATGATTGGGATGTTAACATGCCAGGGTACATAACCTACAGGAGAGACAGGCAGGGGAGAAGAGGGGGAGGAGTAGCTCTCTATGTAAAGGAAAGGATAAAAGCAACTGAACAAAAGAGTAAACAGGGAGGAGAGGAGGCACTGTGGGTCACCTTGGAGACTGGAAAGAGGCACCACAATCTGAACAGGGTTGTGTACAGACCCCCATGTCAGGGAGGAATGGACAAGGATATGATAGAAGGCATTCTTAGAATGGCAGAGAAAGTGGAGATACTGTTGATGGGAGACCTGAATATGCCAGACGTTAACTGGAGCACATTTGCTGCAGCCACATCCAAGAGCAGGGCCATTCTTGATGCCCTACAGGTAGCAGGCCTCAGACAGCTAGTTTCAGAACCCACTCATGAGGGAGCAAACTTAGACCTCATACTCTCAAATGGGGGCAGTGAGAGGATCTCAGATCTAGAAGTGGGTTGCCATCTGGGAACAAGTGACCATCAAACAGTGTGGTTCATGTTAAACTCAGCTACAGAGTCAAGCCATACAAAAGTGAGGGTACTGGACTTCAGGAGGGCTGACTTTGGCAAGATGGGAGAGTGCCTCAGAAAAGCACTAGCAAACAGGCTAGAAGGAGGTGTGGAGCAACAATGGGAATCATCAAAATTGCCATCACAGAGGCAACAAGCCTTTGTGTGAAGCAAATAAACAAATCAAAATGAAGAAAAAGCCACTATGGTTCTCAAAAGAGGTGGCTGAGAAAGTCAGGAAGAAAAAGATAGCATTCCGGAAGTATAAGGAAACACAGAAGGAGCAGGACAGAGAGCTGTACCAGTTAAGGCAGAAGGAAGCAGGGAGGGAAGTCAGAATACCAAAGGCCCAAACTGAGGAAAAGATAGCCAACTCGGTTAAGAAGGATAAAACCTTTATAGGTACATCAGCGAGCGTAGAAAAACAAAGGGAGGGATAGTGAGGCTGAATAGAATGAACGGTGGGTGGGCAGAGGGGGACAGTGAAAAAGCAGGGATACTGAATGAATATTTCTGCTCATTATTCACAAAAGAGGAGGGGGAAGTGCCTAATCCAATTAACAGAAGCACTCTTGATAGGGGGTTTGATCCCAGTCCTTTCACAGAAGAAAGGGTTCTGCAAGAACTCCTAAAACTGAAGGTGGACAAAGCAATGGGGCCTGATGGAATTCACCCCAGAATTCTAAAAGAATTAAGGGGGAAACTAGTGAAACCACTGGCTACTCTTTTTAATAAATCATGGGAGGATGGTGTGGTACCTGAGGACTGGAGGAAGGCGGATGTGATTCCCCTTCACAAAAGTGGGACCAAGACAGAGGCAGGAAACTACAGACCTGTCAGTTTGACCTCTGTGGTAGGGAAAGTGATGGAGTCACTTCTGAAGGAAAGAATAGTTGAGTACCTAGAGGCCGGTGGGGTACAGGTCCCAAGGCAGCATGGGTTCACAGTGGGAAGGTCATGTCAGATGAATCTAATCGATTTCTTTGACTGGGTGACCAAAGTAGTAGACCAGGGAGGGGCTGCAGACATGGCCTACCTAGACTTTAGCAAGGCATTTGACACAGTGCCACACAAAAGATTAATAGTCAAATTAACCAGCCTGTGAGTGGGAACCAGGGTGGTAGCCTAGGTAAAACATTGGCTGGACAACAGGACACAGAAGATAATTGTAAATAGAGTCCACTCTGAAGAAAGAGGGGTTACTAGTGGGGTACCGCAGGGTTCAGTATTGGGTCCAGTCTTTTTTAATGTCTTCATAAGTGACATTGCAGAGGGACTGGAAGGAAAAAGTATGTCTCTTTGCAGAGGACACAAAGATCTGCAAACAGGGTCGATACACAAGGAGGCATGGAAAGGATGAGAAGGGACTTGGCAAGGTTGAGGAGAATGGTCAGAAGTATGGCAGCTAGGATTCAAAGCAAAGAAGTGCAAAATAATGCACCTGGGAAACAAGAACCCAAGGAAGAATACACAATGGGGGAGGTTGTAACAACAACAAAAGGAAAGGGACCTGGGGGTAATCATATCAGATGACCTTAAGTTTAGCAAGCAATGTGAGAAGGCAGTAGGGAGGGATGGGGGTATACTGGGATGCATAGGGAGAGGCATCAGCAGCAGAAAACAGGAAGTTGTTATCCCTCTGTACAGACAGTTGGTGAGACCCCATCTGGAGTACTGCGTCCAGTTCTGGAGACCCCATCTCCGCAAGGACATAGACAGGATAGAGGCTTTCCAGAGGAGGGCAACTAAAATGGTGCAGGGTCTGCAAGAGAAGCCATATGAGGAGAGACTAAAGGAGCTTAATATGTATACCCTTGAGGGAAGAAGGGAGAGGGGGGACATGATAGAAACTTTTAAGTACCTCAGTGGAATCAACAAAGTCCAAGAGGGTAGCATCTTTCAGAAAAAGAGACGTGCAAGAACAAGGGGACACAATTTAAAGATAGGGAGGGCGGTTCAGGGGCAATGTGAGGAAGTATTATTTCACAGAGAGGGTAGTGGATGCATGGAACAGCCTTCCTGAGGAGGTTGTGGGGTCTAAAACTGTGGGAGAATTCAAGAATGCATGGGACAGACATAAGGCAATTCTTGTGGGGGTTAGGAAGAAATAGGCTGTTGGTTAACTAGGATCTGCAGTTTATCCTGTAGGTAGGGAAATGGGCAGAATAGATGGGCCAAGCAGGCCTTATCTGCTGTCAAAGACTATGTTTCTATGCTTCAATGTTTCTATCTATTCTTTCAACAAATGCCCGCGATTGGGCTGCAGGGGGCATCGGTCCCCAATGGCTGCTGCCTGGCAGGGGGCCAGGCACAAGTCGTCGGGGATCGGTGCACCTGCATGCTAGTGGGAAACAAATGGGGCCATAATGACATGCAAATGGCCCCATGTGTGCCTTGCATAAATTATGGCCCCATTTGCATGTCCCCTTTTGAATATCGCAGGTGCTGTGAATGGCGCAATGGCACTTGAGCTAACGCATCTCCATGCTCCACTCTAGCCACTTGTGCTGACGCAGTGCCACTGCCCCATGCACAGTGGGGTGGCCAGAGTGCGATATTCAAAGCTGATGAGCCATAGCGCAGCTCTGTTGAATATCGCCCAGGCCACACCCCTGCACAGCCAAGTTGAGCTGCGCACAGGCTTGCGCCACAGCCTGGCGCAGTTTGACTATCCGGGCCTAAGTGTCTTAGTCATATGAAGAAGTATAGGCATTGCTGCTAATGCATCAAAAAATGGGGAGATGTGCTGTGGGTGGCAAAACATGTCTCACTATCAGAAGATTTTTAAAACAGGTATTTTTTTTTTTATTCAGATCATCCTAGTGCTTTACCTCAAGGGCTTTGTCAGGGGATTTTCAAAGACGGTTTATGTTTGCAGAGTCCACAACTTAATTTCAAGAATTTCAAGTGTTTTTGTAAGCTGACCCGCAAGAGAATCTGGCTTCCCCTAGTGACTTCTGAGAGTGCTGGAAACGCAGTTTCTTTTAACTTTTTCAGGGACCCTGCATCTTTTAAACTTTAAATAGCCCTTGAACTTCAGCAATCTTTGAGAATCCCCAGATGTAGCCCCTTAAGCGAAACACTGTGATGATTTAAATAAAAAAAAATACCTGCTTTAAAAATCTTCTGAGTAAGATGCGTTTTTTCAACCAAAGTGGCCAACTCCCATTTGTTGATGTGTTATAAACCATTTGGGGGGGTCATTTCACACATAAGAAGAGACTACAATTGCCTTCAGTATTTGTATTTTTACTGCTGCTAATGGCCATATAATCGCATGCAAATGGCCTCTCAACTTTTACATTCCTTATGCGTTCATTTGTTTGAATATGGAACCCAGGATCAAAGGTACCAACCCATTCAGGAATACATGAATCCTCTTTGCTCCTTGGTGTTGTGTCCAGTAGGGTACTGTGGTGTGCTGCACTTCTGCACTTTGTATGGCAGAACCACAGCCTTATATTTGTATATGCAACGTACGGCAAATGCCGCTGAAAGATAAAGAATATTTCAAATCATTATGCTCCAAATTCAACTTGAAATGGGAGGAAGAAGGTATTACTTATTTGGGTATTTATATACTATGTAAGCTTGAAAAACTGGTGGCCAATAATATAAAACCCTTATTAGAAGAAGCTGATGTTAGTTTAACTAAATGGGGCAAACAATCTGTCATTATGGGGGAAGGTCAATGCAATTAAAATAATGTTGGCACCTAGATTTCTATATCTATTACAAAATATCCCCTTGGACATAACATCTAACTGGTTTAAAAAAATAGACTATTATATTAGAAAGTTCCTATGGTAAGGTATGAAGGCTAGGCTCAGTTTAGGGAAGCTCAAGAAAACTTAGCAATCAGGAGGTATGGGGCTTCTGGATTTCAAGCGATACCATCAGGTCTTTCTTTACAAACAAGTATGCCACTGGCTTCAACAGGATAGGAACTCCCACCTCTGGGTTCAATATGAGGCTGAAGTAGTGTATATTTGCTGTACCACCTTATGATAGGGGTATTCCCAGCTAAGATATCATCACACCCATACCTGAGAACTACCACAAAGAACATAAAGTGGTTGGGCAATTCCCTGGCAAACACTCTTTTCCCAATGGAATATACTCCTCTCTGGAGAAACCCTAATATTATTATGGGAAGACACACTCTGACAAATACACTGCGGGAGAGCAGGGGAATTTTAACTGTATGGGATCTGGTAGGTCACAGGATGGGGATACTCCAATCCTTTACTGAATTGAGAAGCCTATGTAAACTATCCTATACAGAGTTCCACTCCTTTCTTCAAATTAGGGAAGCTTTGCAAAATATATTACCAATCAATCAATCAAACAATCAATCAAAATCTTTATTTAACCAGGCGAACATCGTTGAGCAAGCTCATTTTCAAGATGGACCTGGAAAGGAGAGGTTAGCAATACATACAAAGGAATATTCAGTTACATCCTAATTGGGTAAACAATATATACAAAATGAATTCACACTTACATAGTATTTACATAGAGCTGTAATTATACACAGGAGGTTTATAACACACATGAAACAGAATATTAAAAAGATCCATTAAGCTAAGACCATGAAGAGTATGCAGCTAAAAAATATAGCAACTGCAGTACACTAAATACAGGTTAAACATACACAACTATAATTACAGTGTGTATTTGAAGCATCCTTGAACACAATTATTGATTGAAGGAACTTGGTGGGGAATGGGAGGAGTGGGGAGGGGGATGCAATAGGGTGAGTATGGAGAGACTGTATTAGACACTAACTATATCATCCATCTATCCAAAGAAGCAACTACTTTGATTAACATAGCGAGAAGCAAAGGTGGGACTAGCAAAATATATAAGCTATCCATAGAATCCAGTCCAGATCTAACTGAAAAAGTTAAATAAATATGAGAAGAGAGACTAGGTCATGAAATAACTGAACAATCTTAGGATCTAATGTGGCAGAATGCTTGTAAGACAAGTAAGGAAGTGCAGGGCAGTTTAGTACAATTTAAAATTCTGCATGATTGATACTACACCCCTGAAAAGCTATACAAATTGGGCCTGGCAGATAATAGCAAATGTTGGAGATGCGACTCGGTCAATGCAGGGCTGTTACATATGTTGTGGAATTGCCAATTAATTAGAACAGTCTGGCTAATCATTTGGAAAGTATGTAACCAAGTCCTGGGTATGATCATTCCCTTTGAGGCTGAGATCTTTGTATTAGGACACACTAACAGGGCTTACTCATTGAACTGCACAAGAAAGAAATGGCTGCAGTTAGCAGCCCTGGGATACAAGAGGCTGATTCTAAGATACTGAAAGGACAGTGACTTTCCTTGGCTGGAAGAATGGGCTAAATATTTGATGAACCTTGCCATAAATGAGAGAGCTCGCTATTTAAATGCTGGAATGTTATACAAATATGAAGATCTTTGGAATCCTTACTTTACATGGCTATCTGAAAACTGAAGGTTATAGGAATAGTACCTGATAATGAGACTAGAGAATATATTAAGTTATAGTTAGAACAGTGGTATTAGTAAGACTGAACACAATTTAGACAGAGGTCCTACATATTCGATGGAACAGGATACTAAGTATTTAACTATTATTATATTGATTGGTTGTATATACATATTCAATTTATAAATATTTGCTTCAATGCACTTTTGCAATTTTATGGATTATACGATTTATGATTATAACATTTTTCTGAAAACAATAAAACTTTGTTTGAAAAAAATGTACAACAGATTGGCAAACTATGCATATAAGAATATCATTCCATAATAGCAGCAAGCTAATCTGCATACTTTATTACTGGTCGCGCTTCAATATGGGGCTACATTCTCCTTCTTAGGAGGATTCTACTCATACCTTTTTAAATCATACTCCAGTTAGTGCACTTCATCTAATCCCCTGTGAGTTACATCATTGTAGGAATACTTTTCTGTCACAAAAGTCCAAAAGCTCTATGCAGGAGGATTAAATATACTTACCAGACAATTACAGTTGTAAGTAGGTTCTGTTCATGTGCAGTAAGGAGTGGGATGTTCACCCTCTCAGTCAGTCAGAATTGGTTCTGAAGTCTTTACAGCTGACAGTCCCTGCCCTTCCTCTCCAGTTTCATACACTTACAAAGAACTACCATCTATGAAACTGAAGAAAATAACTGTTAGCCATAATATACCATAGGTATGCACCACAGAAGAAGAGAGCATTTCAGCAATGACAAGGAGGAGGGGCCTTAAAGAACATAAACAGAACCTACCAACAACCAGCATTACCTTGTAAGTCAGTTCCTATGTGCAGTAAGCATTAATAAGCAGTACCATGGGTAGGGGTCTGTGCTGAATAACCAAGCTCAGTGGATGCCTTATAAAGCAATATCAGATGACATGATTGCTTCTAGGTGGCAAAGCAGTAGACAGTATGCCCTAGACCAGATGACAAGTGGTACATGATTTGTGATGGCAAATTATGCCAAAAATAAATGAGTTGATTTATTGTGAGGTAACATGTCTACAAATGTAGACCAGTAGGCCCAAGGTCCTAGCTGACCTAACAGAATGTACACTACATTGAAAGCCTACATAATCCTTCAAAAGGAAATGACTGGGTGAAGTAGACAAACTAATATCCTGCACCCAGGAGAACCAAGAAGCAATTTAACCCCTGGAAAACAGCCTTTCTGTTGGAGGACATCTGAAGTACATAGTAGGCCTGGAGAGAGAACAGTGGAAGTACATGGTAGGCCTGCAGAAAGTGCAGCAAGTTCACCAGACCATCCTGGGGGATAAACACTGTGAAGGCACCTTTGTCCCATTTTTTAAACCTCCCTATTGTTGTGGGGCAAATACTAGGTAAGGCACCTGAATAGGTGTCTATATATCCTGTTGCTACAAAAAAAGAGTGTTCAACAAGGAGAACAGTAGTAAATGAGATTAATGGAGGCCACTGAAATCTCCAACAGCACTTCTTGAAAATTCCAGGGAGGGAATTGTGCTGGCTACCCTATCACTTGTAATAAATATGTCTTGAGAAAATTGTCACTGACAATGGTCTAACAACAGTAACCCCACACTGAATCTTAACTGCTGGAAGCAGCTGAAAGCACTAGAAGGTAGCCTCATGACTATCCCTTAGTAACCCCCTCCTAGGTGGAAACCCAATATTTTAGCAATTGTAGCAAAGAATGAAGAGAGAGAGGCCTTTAACAGGAATGTAGTTCTGGAGACATCCCCCCCACCACCAAAAAAACTGTAGTAAGATTGGTTCTTTGCCGCATATCTTGCTCGAAGCAAACACGGAGTCACTGTCACTGCATGTCACACTTCTAGGTATCTGGTCAGCTCAGGGACCTGGCCCCTACCCGTATTTTAATGATCTGGGAGAGGTAAATGTACCCTGGCATACCATGATGGGCTGGCATTGAGCCAGGCTGGACTGTTCTATGGCCAGTTGTAGTGGATCTACTATGTGGTGGAATGGCGATGACCCTGACAGTAGGTGCTGGGCTGGGATTGACCCACAGGAGACTGTTCTATAGCCAACCATAGTGGGTCTACTATGTGGCAGAATGATGATAAGATGTCCCCAAGTGCTGAGTGTCTTCAGGATATGGGATTATGGTAAAGGCATAGATCGGAACATGCTGCCCTAGCCAGAACAGGCAAGCCTTACCAGTAGATCCACCGCCCTACATAGTGCAGAATGTCAAAGCCTCAGCCTTTCCTGGTGTGCATTCAGGCCTGCCCCTGTGGACACATGAGTACTGTTGAATTAACTGTAAGCAGACCCTGAGCAGCTCTGAAGTTCCAGTGAGGAGGACCTGCTAGGAGTTGTGTTCAGGGGGTCTGCCAACAGACTGCAGATAATGAAAGTGGAAGGTTTTCTGCCTGAGAGCACCACTGATCCATGTTTGACTTATAGAGCCATGTTATTGCTTGACATTTGCCACCTGTGCCAAGTTGCCCAACAGTTCTGATAACAGTAGGGAGAGGATCTGGAACAGAATTCAGAGGGTGGCAGGCAACATCCTCCTCTCTCGTACATTAAATTTAGAGTCTGTGGAGATCGTAAATGTATGTGACCCCACTTCCCTGAGCAGGTCTAGTGACGAACTCTGTCCCATCCAGTCAAATGGGCTGGTGCTTGGAAAATCACTTGTCTCTCTGGAATCCCATTTCTCCAGTATATCTTGTTTAATACTCTAAAATCTGCATAGTAGAAACAAGAAAAATAGTAATTTTAAGTTGATGAGCACATGTAAGATCAGATGAAAAACAGAGATGATGACAAAAACAAGACTCACCACACTATGTCCTCATGCACCCTAGTCAACTCTGCCAGGTGCCTGGCACATCAGCTGATCCCAACTGGGTCACGACTATACCCTAATAGACTCAACTGTCTCCTGCACCCCAGGTCCATCTCGAAAATGAGCTTGCTAAATGATGTTCGCCTGGCTAAATAAAGATTTTGATTGATTGATTGAATAACCCACTAGATCCTCTCTGTACCCTAGCTCACCCACCTGGGTCCCCCTGCATCATAGTCTTCCTCACTGGGTCACCCTGCACCATAGCTCACAATGCTGCATCCTCTGCACCCAACCCCTCACCCACTGTTTCTCCATGCAACTTACCCTGCAGGGTTCACACTGCAATCCATAGCAGCACATACTACAGGCTACTGTCTGCAGCTAAGCTTACATTGCTAGACTCAATACCACCACTGGTTCTACTGCACCCTAGGTTGACCTCTGTGCCTTCCCCCCCCATGAACCTCTACTTTGCCCCAGCTTCTAACTCTTTCCTATCTAGCAATCATCCCTCTTGATTGTTCCTTGTTGACAGTCACACAATACTGGTAACTTGCAAGCTGGTACCATATACAGGATAACTTACAAGTTGGTTGGTAGTCTTTTAAGGGTTGAATATAAAGGAAAACACATATGTCTGAGGTTTTAAATCAGGTATAAAGTTAAGCAGCTTCTTCAGCAGTATACCCTAGAGTGAGCATGTTTGCCACATGGCAGATCAGGGATCACCTCAAATCACTTGTTAGCTCTCTTATACAGAGGGGACAATGTAATTTGAAGAACCCCCTTTTCCTGATAAAGGGAAGGAAGACCAGGTCTCATGCTTTTTATGTGCATTAAGCATAATAGTGTGCCTTCCAGAAGGCTAGTTTTAGAAGAGGACATGTCCGGGGTGGGGGGAGGGGATATTATATTTCACAAAAGGGCTTAGATCAGTCAGTGGTGTACCATGTAGAAAACTGAGACTAAGGTTCATGCCCGGGAATCCCATACTGAGACTAGTTGGAGGCCAAGTGCATTGCAGAGGTGAAGTATTTGACTCCTGAATAGGAATGGTGATGAATACTGGGCATTTGCCCATTTCCTGCAGGCTAATCAAGGAGCAGTATTAGCACTGGCTGTGAAGGCAGCTACTCAACAGCCCTCTTGGTTGGAGGAAGGGTGCAGTATTAGCCAGCTTGATCACTGGGATAAGGGACAAGGCAAAAGGGGAAAAACATGTGAAAAGAAAAAACTTATTTCAGAAATGTGGACTTAACTAAATAAAGTTACAGCACAGCAGTCTACTTTCAAAGAGCAACTGCAATGAGTCTAACATTGTTAAATTAGGAGCCTTTTTTTCTATTTTCTACTTCTTTTTCCTCCCCTGCCAGGGCAGGCTGCTTCTTCCACTGACCTCACCAGCCCCGTCACCTGATGTCCCAGGGACTTACCTCAGTCCTGGTGCTCCCCGTGGCTTGCCCCCCATGGTGGGAGTCAGTGGCCCCCACCTGCCAATGGAACGGATACAGTTTCCAGTAGATGGCCCTGTAGCCTCGATGTGGAGCCTGTGAGAGGTTGGTATCATCCTGCCCCGGCGCTGGCCATTCTCCACTTTCCTCCCATCAGAAGAGTGGATGTGTAATGCCATCCAGATGTGCCTATGCACATATTCATTCATAGGACATTGACAGCCGCTGCTTCTCCGTTCCCCATGTTGCAGTCCCAGCTGCCTGTACCCCCAGCCACCACTAGTGGTCAGGTGAATGCTGAGGCCAGTGCCCCCCCCCCACCTCCCCAGAGAAGGAGAGTGGTCTTCTGGATGCTTGATCCTTCACCCCCCCCCCCGGTGAACCGCCAATATCCTGTGATCATTCCCTACTCCAGGTCACCAGCATGGCAGAAGGTGAGGCTTGCTGCCTCAGCCCTCTGAGCCACTGGGCCAACTCTGGTAGCTCTTTTTCAAACATCATTCTTCCATTTTGTGTCATTGGCTTAGATATTTTGAGACACGTCAATGGTCTTAACTTGAAAAAAGAACATTTATTTTACTAATAATCTGTTTTTGTGATGTTGTAGTCTGTTACCTCATAAGATGTAAAGCCACAAAAAGCAAAATAATGAATTAATTAGGCAAAGAAAAAGAACTAAAGTAAGAAAGTTAGGAAAACTAAATTATAGTATTTTCTAAGTACCTCATCTAGGTGTATTTAGTGTCCATGTGCACCAGCAACAGAAGAAAAGACAAACTTCTAAAGAATTGTATGTCCAAAACAAAGTGTGCAAAACACCCAAAAGTAAACATAGACAAACTGGTTCTAGTTCAGAATTGCCCTTTCTTCTCACCCCTACCCCCAAGGTGAGGTAGCGTGTTTTATATCAGACTGAATCATAGTAACATAGTAATTTCAGGTGGAATGGACTCAAGGTCCATTATGTCTTCCCATCACCCCTACTTCATAAACAAATATTAAAAAAATATATAGTGCTGAATGCCCAGGGCCAGGATACCCAGTAAGTCTGCTGGTAATCAGATACTCACCCCAGCTTACCTTGAAGGGCTGTACCTACCATCTTCAAGTCTACTCTCTCAGCTGGTATACTGCGACTCAGGTTCAACACCCTTTGTGTGAATAAGTGACTTCTAATATCATCCCTGTATTTACTTTAACATCTAAGCTTCATGGTATGTCCCTCCTTCTGGATAGAGATGCAGCGAATTTAAATGTCACCGGTAAAGTGCCCGCGAAGTGGGCACTTCACATTGTCACTCTGCTATGCGGAATGGCCAGTGTGAAAGGCTCACTTCGCCTTGTAATTATGACTTCACGTTGTCATTCTGCCATAATGCAAAGTAAGGTGAAGTGACAACAATATGGGCAGCCCCCCACACATCACAAGGCTTACAGTACTGTAAGTCACATGCTTTAGCCAGGCAGGAAGGAAGTGACTCATGCAGGCAGATACTTTCATTTTCTTCTGTGCAGAAGGAGAGAGAGGAGGCAGTTTGTCTTAGTGGGAGCAGAGAGAGATTATTTTATTATAAAAGTAAATTCCCAACAGCTTTTTTGAAAGCTATTTTGTTGACTGTTTAGTGTTTTTTGTACTCTCGTTGAAGACAGTTCATTTTTTCTTTCTGTGATTTCTTTTTTTTTACTTTTACAAGTTTTTGTTTGTCTGTGTGTGTGTGTGTGTGTGTGGTGTGTGCCTGTTTTGTGTGTGTGAGTGTTTCGTCAACTGTCTCAACTCTTCGTCATTGCGCAGACAGAGGGAAGGAGGGCAGGCATATCTGGAACTGTGCCGGGGCAGTGGGACCACATCCGCATGGCAGCATGGTTGGCTGGGAAGGAGTGTGCACCCATGGTGGGGGGCATGGCCAGATGCTGTTGGACCATTCTAAAATCTTGGGTCCCCCCACGGAAGCAGCAGCACCACCACCACCACCACCTCCTCCCGCTGGAAGCAGTAGCACCACCACCTCCAAGTCCACCACCACCAGCAGGAGCATCACCAGCAGCACCGCCCCCTCAGCAGGATGTGTTGGAAGTTGATCACTGCCGTGTTCAGGCTGGTAGTGTATCTGGCCCTCCCATTCCTGGTCCCCCTATACCTCCCCAGTTTGGGAGTTTTTTTGACTGTGGGGGGGACAGCAGCCTGGTATGTTGCTGCATCTGTGGCATAGAGGTGCACCATGGCCCCCAGGGACACACCTGGGGACTGGGGGCTAGCACACCCACATGATAAATCACTACAAGGTGGAGTGGCAGGCTGCCACAGAACGGGCCAGGCCTCCACCTGCTGGCCCTTCTGTGGCAGTGGCAGAAGGTGCTGCTGTGCATCACCGCAGCAGCAAGAGGAGGGCCACAGCAGCAGCTGCTCCAGCACCTCCCCCACCACCACCACCACCGCCAGCTGTACCACCACTAGTGGACCCCACAGTGCCTGTTACTCATGCTGACCTTGCTGTGTTGTGGTCTGCAGTGGAAGGAAACAATGGGAGGGTGAGTGCTGTCCAGCAGCAGTTGGAGCACATAGAATGACACCAACTGCAGATTGTGTTGATGCTCCATCTGTTGCTGGACCATCAGGGGATCTCACATTAGCATTTTTCTCAAGACACCTCCTCCCCCGCTGTGTTATACTTATAATCCAAGTTAAAAATGTGTACCCTTTCTGACGTATTTCCGGTGCCTCAGTAATGTTTACTTTCTGTTGCGGAGTAGTTATGGAAGAGCAGGACTGAGCAGTGCAAGTACAATATGTTAAATTGCATGTGTGCACTGTGCAGTCAGTGTTCTTTCCTGTGTGTGCAGACCAGACACTGTCCAGCTTCGTGCAAACATATATATGGTGTGACTTGTTGCAGTATGTAAAGAATGAAGATAAGAATATATAACGTATATTTTATTGGTACCATCATCATCATCAGTGGACTAAGTGATATGATATTTTTTCAGAGGTCTCTGGCAGAGTGCACTTTAGTCACACTCACACAGTACACACATGACTTTTAGGAGATCATATAGCAACTAAAAATCCAGCTTTTCAACAAACCGTACCCAACAGACATAAAGTATTGGTGATGGTGAGGCACCCAAAATAATTGATGGATGGTGAACAGACACTATAAAGTCAGAAAATATATAAGGTCCAGTTCACTCACTGCCAAATGCCAACACACTGTGCTACTACAGTTGTTCTTTTCATTTTTTGTTCTGGAATAAGTGGTGCCTTTCTAGTTTAGAGTGTCAGTGTCAGTTTTTTAGCAAGTTTATGTACACCATAACACGCCACGGTGCCAGTGATTGCACAGTGTGGTAGCAGTGGACTGCAGGACCTGTTATATATTCCGACTTTAAAATGCCTGTACACTTTAACATATTTTGGGTACCTCAGCAACATTTGATGTCTGTTGGGTATGGTTTGTTGAAAAGCATTATTTTTTTGTGTTATTATCTCTGCAAAGCCATGTGTGTGCTGTGAGTGACTGAGATGCACAGTGGCTCGAGACCTCTGAAAAAATATCATATCACTTACTCTGCTGCTGCTGCTGCTGATGGTACCAATAAAATATACATTATATGTTCTTATCTTTATTCTTTACATACTGCAACAAGTCACACCATATTATGTTTGCATGAAGCCGAACAGTGTCTGGTCTACACACACAGGAAAGAACACTGACTGCACACATGCAGTTTAGCATAGTATACTTGCACTGTTCAGTCCTGCTTTTGGACAAACACTTAATTACAGAAAGTAAACACTACTGAGGTTCCAAAAATACTTATTTTTTGAAATAGACATTAATTTATAATTTATGTCATTATGTGCTCACATACAGTCACTGGAATTTTTGTGCATCTCCAAAATGCAACTGTCTTGTGTCCAGAAAATTCCACAGTGCTGACGAAGTGAAATGGGAGTGTTACACCAAATGCAAAGTGTCTCAGAATTAATGGCACACTCAGTCATGTGCGCAGTGCTCACACACAGTCCTCAAAAGTTTTGTGCATCCCCAAAATGCAACTGTTTTGTATCCAGAAAATTCCACAGTGCTGACGAAGTGAAATGGGAGTTTTACAAGAAATGCTGCTGCTGTTGCAATTACTTGCTGCTATGTATTGACCTTACTGTGGTGATGATGTGAATGTGATGATGCCCAGGGCCAGATATTCAAAACTTTGCACCAGGCAAAAAAACATTTGCACAGGTTTAGCACGGGATTAGCGTGGGTCTGCTATATTCAACAGGCCAAATAGCGTGGGCAAACTGCATTAGCGCTGAGCAAAATTATAATGTGTGCAAGGGGCAAACTGACATGAATACAGGCACAATGCTATATTCAGCGACTAGCGCCACACTAAGTGGTTTTGCGCGACTTAGCGCGACACTTAGCACGGTGCACATTACCACCCAGGAAAAGCTTGTCTTAACCCTGGGCAATCAGTTTTGCGCGACACTATAGCTTTGCACAGTGTTTGCATGGGTTTAGCGTGGGTTTTGCATGACCCTAACAAATAAATATGACACATAGATAAAGCCAAACATAGAGGATGCATGCTGCTAACTGATGGCATCACAATGATGCCATCATCTGCCACCAGTCCCAGCCATGCCAGGCAGTAAGTGGCGACCCTGCCACCAGTGGACAGAATGGCAGTGTGGCCATACAGCACACTCCTGTGGGCCACACTTCTGTGGACACCAACAGATGCCAGCACACACGTGCAGCACTGTGGGCATGGAGGATGTTGAGGGGAGCGTGTATGGGTGGCGAGGCTGTGCCACAGACCAGGTGTGGCCACAAGGCTGGGATACATCATGCAGTGCACATGGGCCAGTATAGGGAATACCCCTACACCAGTGTGCCTTTTAGATAATATATGCCCCCCTGGCCACATACTGCACAGCTGTACAACTGCCACAGCACACAAAGCCAGAAATGTACATGTCACTGTGAGCATCCCATGCCACAGGTGCTGCATCTGTGGGTCACACAACAGCATAACAGTAATGTCCACTGTCAGTAAACACCTGCAGGTTGGGCCTCTCACTGTGTATAGTGCAGTCATCATCACTGCCCTACACATCATAGGCATTGCTGTGTCCACACACTACTGGCCCCTTTGCTACTGTAGTTTCTGCTGTGCACTGTAGCATGACCTACAATGTGACAGTTGCATGCAGCATCACCACCATCTGTGCCTATGCTGTGTTGTCCCAGTACAGCTGCAGGCAGCAGCGCATGTGGAAGTAGTGTTCAAAACTGTATAATATTCCCCAAGCTGTTTGCGCAGCGCTAACACATTTGCGCAGGTTTAGCACAGGGCTAAACAGTTAGCCCGGTGCAAACTGCATGCAAATCAGGGCATAATGAGATGATAATCTGGATGTTTGCCCACAGACTACCTAAGTAGGCTCATTTGCATGTCACTTTTGAATATGGCAAAGTTTAGTGCCGGGCAAACGTGTTTGCACCTGGCTAACAGTTTAGCCCTGTGCTAAACCCATGCAAATGTGTTAGCGCTGTGCTAACAGTTCAGGGAATATTTTACAGTTTTGCACACTGTACTTTCACATACGCTGCTGCCTGCAGCTGTACTGGGTCCACACATTTGCTGGCACACACATTGGCCACATAGTTAATCTCTACCTACCTTCACATCGCTGTGCACTGTGTTGCTGTTGTGGTGTGCACTTCCTGGTTGCCATATTCAGAGCTGTCTTATTCCAGGGCTAAGTTTGCCCTGCACTCCCAGCCCAGTTTGCCCGGCCTCATTCCCATGCTATATTCAGAAGCTGTTTGCCCTGGGCTATTCCTTTTGAATATGGCTTGTTTTGTGCTCTGAGCTAAGTTTACCTGCTGGGCAGTGCTAATTTAGCCCCAGGGCAAAGTTTTGAATATCTGGCCCCCAGCGTCTTGCCAAACCGTATGAAGGATGGATAACATGAATGACCATTCAGTGTACTGGGTCCATCACAAATGATGACATTGCGAAAACTGTTGGTTGCACAAAGTGTGCTGTGATCACCTCAACAGGAAGGGTGCCTTTTGTGTGTACACACCAATAGTAGCCTTGGTGAGTTGATATATGCATATATGCATTTTCTTGGGGGGGGGACATATATATATATATGTGTGTATATATATATATATATATATATATATATATATATATATAGACTGTATATATGGGATACATGATGGGCATGAGTGTGATATGGCAATATTGTCACTCCTGCAGAGTTAGATATCCAAGCTCACGATGCAGGAGTGACAATATTTGCCATAGCACACCATCTGCCCATCATGTATTCGATATATACAATAGGGCCAAGAGTTTCAGAAGTTTTGTTATGCTGTCTTGTGTTCTGTTCTTGTTTATGTGTTTGCTCATTCTGTGTGAGCTTTTCTGAATGGGCTGGCAGTGTTATAAACTCTGAGAGACACATGAGTGTGTTTTGCAATGCTAAATGAGTTAGTTTTAGGTAGGAGTGAGAAACATACCTTTGTTGTGAAGCTGTATTGTTTAGCAGTCTGGTTGCAGTGAAGCTAAGAGCATCACAGTAATTGTAATGAGCTGAGAGGCAGAGTGTCAGAATAGCTGATACTGTTTTCAGTGGTAATTAAGTTAGCTGCAGGCAGAGTGCAGAATGTTCTGTGAAGCCTCAACAGGGGAAAAAGACCTAGGGGTCATGGTGGATACATGTATGAATAACTCTGAGCAGTGCAGGAGAGCAGCTAGCAAGGCAAACAGGATGTTGGGATGCATCGCAAGGGGGATCACCTCAAGGAGCAAGGAAGTGATTCTGCCGCTGTACAATGGACTGGTTAGACCACACCTTGAGTACTGTGTACAGTACTGGAGACCACACTTGAAGAGGGACATACAGCTCCTGGAGAGGGTACAGAGGAGGGCAACTAAGATGATACGAGGGCTAGGGGATTTGACTTACGAGGACAGACTTGAGGAGCTCTGTCTGTTTTCATTGGAGGAGAGGAGAGACAGGGGGGACATGATTGAGGTCTTCAAGTACCTCAAGGGAATAAATAGGGTAAACATGGAGGGGATCTTTAGACTAAAGCAGGGAGGCATCACCAGAGGGCATGGTTTGAAGTTGGAAGGTGGAAGGGTGAGGGGGGAAAAGAGGAGGAGGTTTTTCACTGATAGGGTGGTGGACCCTTGGAATGCTCTGCCTGGTGAGCTGGTTCAGAGATCCACAGTGGAGGGCTTTAAGAGAGGGTGGGACAGACACAGAAAGTGGATGTATCAGATGATGGCCTGTCCGGGGGTGGGGATGGATGATAGGGGTTTCTGGAGCACAAGGGATGGGAGGGTCTCTGCACCCAACTAAGGATCTAGGTTCGAGCAGACTTGATAGACCATAAGGCCTAATCTGCTGGCAAATAGTATGTTAGTATGTAACTTGTGCTCTTTAGGATTCTGGCTGCAGTGAAGTTGAGATTGTCACAGTAATTGTAATGGGTGAGAATCAGAGTTTGAGGAACAAGTGAGAGAGTGTGTTTCAGTAGTAGTTGAGTTAGCTTCAGACAGTAGTTTAGACTTATGTGAAGCTGTGCTGTTTGGAATTCTGTCTGCATCAAGTTGAGAGCATCACAGTAATGAGCTGGAAGTTGGGGGGGGGATAGGTGTGTTTTGTAATGCTCACTGAGTTAGCTGTAGGCAGCAGTGAGACCTCTCAGGTAGTCCTGCATTTGTGTCTATGGTAACAGCACAGGTGTTTCTTGCATGCTGAGGGGAAAGCTGCCTAGGGTGATGATATCAGTGACCTTTTGTGACCTGTGTGTGTAAATGGCTGATATCATCACAGTAGAGCAGAGGGTAAAAATATCACACTGCAGTGGATGATACGCTGTTTTATCTCCCTCATTTACCACTCACCCCCTATTGTATATACAGTATATATGTATATATATTTATATATATGTACTCATTGTATTGTTTTCTTTCCCAGGTCACATACTGTTGGTGTGCGCATTCCCATTTTTGAGAAATTGTGGCATTGGAATTGGAAATGGAATACTCTCAAGCCAATGAAGGTAAGTATTCTTTTTTAGGGGGGAATTTTCATATTTGCAAGTAGGTCTCATTAATGGTTTATTATTTGGTTACTTTTTCACAGATTTTATCTGCATCCTTCTCCAGTCCAGCAATGATGGTCATGGTCATCATCAATTCATATGACTTCTACTTGTTGCAGGTGTGCCAGCCTGGTGAGTATGATGTTGAAGTTCTTTGGATAAGACAGCTATGACACAACAAAGCATCTGGAAGTTCCTTAAAAAAAGAAATAAAGGACTTATTACAACTTGATTGCAGCAGTAACACATTATGTTTAAGCCGTGGCTGTTCCACCATGGGTATATGGATTAACATAGATAGCAAGCTGTGAAGCCACAAGAACACCAAATCATCAGATCACAATTACATTTAGTACCAGGCTCTAAGAAATACACTGTGTCAGTGTCCCTGTGCCTTAACTTAAGCATCATTTTAAAATCACATATTGTCAAGTCACACGACCTGGGTCAAACTTTTTTCAACACTGGCATGGCTGCAGCTGCAAACTTGGAATACAGTGCATGAACCATGATGTGTTGGACAAATATTTTGTGATGTACATGTCACCTACTTTATGAATCATCAGCTGGATTTTTTGCACTCTTATGAAAATAAAAGGAACAGATTAAATAAAATTGATATACTTATCAGTATGAAAATGGATATCCCATAGGTTGCTGTACACAGTAATGCTATACAGTTGATACAGACCTTTGGCGAAGAAGAGTCATTTGTTAACCTGAAAAAAACAAAATAGGTTGACCATATTTGTTTGACCATTGCAGCTCAGAAAATCAACAGAAAACAAAACACACAGCTATAGGAAGTTGAATAGCATGAAAAACATTAGTACACATACTCACTATAGTATTCATAGAAAGAAGCCTTGTGCCTGTGGCTGATGGATGTGGTCTCCTATTTGACTCCCTCTGCCTTGGTATGGTCAAGACATGTAATGGAAAACATTGTCAGAATGGTGGTGGTGGGTGGTGATGGTCATAGCTTAGGCACATGATGACATTCCCTCTCACATCTTCCTGCATCTGGTGGTGGTTGCAGTAGCTAACAGCAGTCTAATGGTGGTGGTCAAGGGGGGCACATGATGACATTCCCTATGGTGGCAGTGGCTAACAGCAGTTTCATGGCAGTGGTCCAGGTGGGCACACGGTGACATTTCCTGTGGTGGCAGTGGCTAACAGCAGTCTTATAGTGGTGGTACAGGGGCCAGGATATATTGTGCTCTGTGTTACAAATGTGACGTGACAGTGACATATGGAATTTGAGTCAGTCTGGGTGGGACACTGATTCAACTTTATCAAAAAGAAAACATGTATCATGATACAACAAATGTGACAGCCTTTTAACCACTAAAGTTAAAGCCTGGTAATAATGACCTCATCAACATCCTCATAAAGAAAGCTGCTCTCACAGTCATCTATGTCTGAATTCTGACCACTCGAAAATTCTTTCTCCATGGTAGGTAGGTAGAATTTTATTTTTATACAGGTAATACATGTCATTTGGACAAAATCCAGTTTACAAGACAGACCTGTGTAATTCCCTATCTAAATAAATACAATAAAGTTCCACATTTAAAGACTACCAAATAAATACAAAGGACAACAAAGTATAACTAAAATACATCCTTGTAAATTATTCTAAAAGGAAATCTTATCAATTTCTACAACACAACTAAAGATGTTCAGCACTCACAAATATGAATATTTAACTCCTTTGTGGTTTGAATAAATGAAGAGTGACTTGTAATTTCCCTTACATCTACGGGGAGAAGATTCCAAAAACTAGCAGCTTGATAGATCAAAGTCCTGTCCTCGTATTTATTTTGAAATTTTCCTACAGATATTTTATTTAAGTGAACTGATCTAGTTAATAACCTTTTAGGGTAATGTTTCACTGGAAACAGTAATGATGGAACTTTCTGTATGCTCCGCAACCTGTGGAAGACTATTTATAAATATAAGAAACATAAGAGGTCCTAAAATTGATCCCTGGGCGACACCTCTGTTAACATTTCTACTCTCTGATAAACATCCCTGCACCTTCACCCTCTGAGATCAATTACCCAAATATGATTTTAACCAATTTAAAGGGCCATCTCTAATACCTGTCTCCTGCACTCTCTCGATTAACAAGGGGTGGTTCACCAGGTCAAAAGCTTTCGAAAGGTCTACAAAAATGACCACTGTCTCCATATTATTTCCTAAAGACCTGTTTAACAGGTCACTAAATTCCAAAAAAGCTGTTGTACTGGAATAATTTTTTCGAAAGCCAGATTGTTTTTTTGTTAACAAACTATATTTATCCAAATAATCTATAACCTGTACAGAAATAAGTTTCTCCAAACTTTTTGATAAAAGAGGTAATAAGGCTATAGGCCTACACTTATTAACTTCTACCACACCTCCCCCTTTGTAAATTGGTTTCACTCTACTTTCTTTCCAAGATAAAGGAAAATAACCAATTTGAAGACTCCAATTAAATAAATATGTAATAATTGGTGCTATATTAGAAGCTGCTAGCTTCAAAAATCTACCTTCAAGACCGTCATTTCCAAAAGCTTTGTGAATATTTATTTTTTGTGATACTTTATAAACATTAGTTACAGTCAGAATTTTTGAATCTAAATGGGGGAAGTCCATTATATGAAAATTTTGTTTTAATTTGTTCCGAATCTGGTTGGTAGGGAATTTTACAATTAGGAAGGTTAACAAAAAAATTATTTAGTATATTACAAATGTCCTTTGGGTTTTCGATAAAGATGTCACCATGTTTTAACCTAAGTGTTTCCTCTGAGGAATTCCTTCCTGGTTTGGTCAATTTCTTAACCACTCTCCAAAACTGTCTTGGGTCAGTGCTCATATCAATTTTGTTTTTACAGAAAGAAATCTTTGCAGCCTTAACTAACTTTTTACATTTATTTCTGGCAGCTTTAAAAGAAATCCAATCCCTTTCCAATTTTGATTTTAATGCTTTTCTCCAGATTCTATTTTTAATTCAAATTTGTTTTAATAATCTGTCATTGATCCATGGCAATTTACTAGGCTTTGTTTTTGTTTTAATTTTAGGTGCATGCAAATCACATACTTCTCCAAAAGTCAGAGTAAAATATTCAACTGCAGTATCAGTATCTGGGATTATTTGCAACGGTCCCATTTTACTTTACTTATATTATCCAAAAATCGGGACTCTGAAAATTTTCTAAAATCTCTAGACCAGTTTTGGGTTTCATAAACTGGATTTTGTTTAAACTGGGACCATGGCACAGTGACCCAGACTAAATTATTCTCCATTGTGTCATTATCTATGTCAGTGGTAGGCCGTTTCATGCTGCCACTGCCAGTGCCACCAGGATGGTCCATGTCTACATCAGCAAAACCATGACTAGACAGGGGTATGAATACTGAGATTGCAGTCTGAGCTGGTATGTGCCTCTCATTCATTTGAATGAATGTCTGCAAACTGACATTTGCAGGAGAGAGGTTTGTACAATGATCCCAAACTATTGCACCTGCTGAGCTGAATACCCTCTGGACACTTACACTAGAGGGTGGGCATGTCAGGTACTTTAGTGCTACTGCGGTCAGCTCTGGCCATTCACTGACCTTTCCACTCCAGTATAAAAGAGGATCATCAATTATTGACAGATGTTCATTTTCAGACAAATATGACTCAACCATTTACTGTGATGCACTAAGTCCAGTGGTTGATGCATCATCCTGTTCTCTGGAATCATTTATGTCACAAATCCCCACTTGGGACAAAGCCTCCCAATGTGGGTTAACACTAACCAGTTTTGATGACAGACCACCTGGAACTGCAGTTCACTTCCCCTTATTGGAGGATATGCTTGATACGACTTCAGGTTCACCTTCAGCCTGATTATGCTGCTGAGGTTTGTTGACCTTGGCACATGACTTTTGTACCCCATGAACCAAGCGCACCAGTTGCCCACTGACATTTTTTACCTGCTCAGGCCCACCCTCCAGTACCGAGGCAATTCCATGTTTGTATCGTGGGTCCAGCATTGATGCTATTGTGAAGTTATCACTAGGCTGAAAGCTCAAGATGTGACAATTCTGGTAGAATACTGTCAGCATGTGTTTCAGCAACACACTGCTAGCACTGTCTCCAGCAACATCAAGGCTATGCTGTACATTTACCAATGTCTGCCTCAGCACCCACAGCAGTGGAATTGATTGGCTAATGGAGGCAGATTAACCACTCACTGCCTCTGTGGCATGTTCAAAAGGACTCAAAATTGTTATTACAGAGTCCAAGAGGTGCCACTGTTCAGTCGTCATAGACATGGAGGCCCTGGAATTGTCGCAGCTAGTGTACATGGCAAGATATTCTGAGATGGCTTTATATTGTTCATACACCTCTCTGCCATGTATAAAGTGGAGTTCCACTGGGTGACAACTTCCAGCTTCAAGCGGTGCTGTGGGAGGCAGTTTCGGATCTGCAACCGCCAAAGTTGGTCATGGGCCTTTGCAGAGCATGAAAAGTGAGAACAGATATGGTGTGAAACTGTTTGCATTTCTTTTATATCAGGGTGATGCAGAAACTCCTGCACCACAAGATTTAAACAGTGGGCCATGCATGGAATCTGAATAAAGCCACCATTCATGATGCATTTAACCACATTTGACCCATTATCACTTGCTATGAACCCAGCTCTCTGGGACAGAGGATTCAGCCACTTGTCAATTTCAGTCAGTACCAAGTCCAGAATGTTTTCACCAGTGTGTGAACAGGTCAGATTGTGCATAGCAATCATTGCATGCTGTCAAATTCCTGGAAGATTGCTACCATGACACTCCACCTTACTACACTGATTATTCACACTACCAACAGCACAAACAACACCCGGCACCTGCGCCCAATGTGCAGTTATACACAAATATGGACTCCCCCACTGTTTTGACACATGTCCACATATCCATACTTAAATGGATGAATGGAGAAGAGGAATGTTGAAGGGCATGTCTTACAGAGTCGGACACAGTACGGTACAACTCAGGGACAGAACGGGTAGAAAAGTATGTTCTGGATGGGACATGCCATTTTGGACAGGCACGTGCTGCAAACCACTGGAACCCAGAATTCTCCACGAAGGAGAAGTGCAAAAGATCAAGTGCCAGCATTTCAGCTACAGCAGCATTAAGTTCACGTGGCACTGTATGATTGGGTGGTTACTTCAGCTTATGTGAAAAAACACTCTGTAACATGGGCTGACAAACATTTTACATGGGATGTGATGACAAATGATTCTGCCCTGCGAATGGCATTGGCAGGGGGTGGAGTGTGGACATGTGATGAAGACAGTTGCAAAGGTGATGAAAAATCCACAAATGAAGTTATTTTCCCAGATTTACAAACAGAGGTTGAAGTACCACTTGCACTAGACATACTGCCTTGACCACCACCAGCACCACCACTGCTACTCTCACCACCACTGGACAATATTTCAAAATCATTATGCTCCTCCACCTCATCATGCCTGTAGTAATCCTCTGCTGTTATTTCATTGCTACAGCACACATTTAATTTACTGCATGATCTTACAGTTATGGAAGGGGACAACATGCTCATTATAGTTGATGACAAGGGTGAATGCCCCACTGTGGCATTAGATGCCATCTTGTGCTGGGTCCACAGTGCCATGTGCCTATTCTTAAGATGTGTATGCTGTCCTCCTGTGCCCAGATGGCTCCCCTTTTTACTTCAGCTCACACACGCATGGCAAGCCTGGCAGATTTTATCTGACTCATAATTTCATCTTGCACAAAAAAAAATCCCAAACAAGGGATTGTGATCCCCTACTTTTAACATGTCCCTGGTGCTGCTTATTGAACTCTGTTTTTTTAAACCCTGAAGTTGGGGGTGTGCTACATGATTTTTCAGGCCAGACACACTTGGACTGCAACTGACCACCAAGACTACCTATCATTATTACTGGGTCATCATCATCATCAACTGAAACTGGTGGTAAATCAGAACTTTCTACGGGGGGTAATGCAAACAGACCCAGACACAGCCACCTTGAATTTCTTTTTCTCCAGTTCCGAACAGGGGTCACTGACATCATCATCATATTCATCAACATCATCCACATCCACATCTTCTGCTTGGATGCTGGCATGTGGACTGCATGTTGCTACGACAGCAACATCAGCATCATCAGATTCATCATCAACACCACCATCTCCTGATATTTTTTCACCACACTGTGAATCATTGCATGGCAAATGCATCACCTGAACCGCGGTGGAAGAAATATGACATTGTGTTATCATTGCCATGGTTATCAGAATTCTCATGTTCAGTTACCAATGGGATTGGGATGTTACTGGGGAGTATGACATCATCTGCACCGTCACTCACTGGCACTACTTTACACTCAGCTATATTTTTGGACACGGTCAACTGGTCAGAAGTGGAACTTGAGGCAGAAATACTCATACCATCAGCAACTGCACCAACACCACCTCCTTGGACAACATCAGCTCTTCCAACTATGAGTGAAGCTACCGATCGCTCTGTAAAAAAACATTGAAGGGGAAAAACCTTTCCTCAGATCAGCAATGCACTTCAGCGACTGTGTACTACCATGCCCACAGACAATCTTACCATTGACAGCAGTGTCAAGCCAAGAAACAGCTTTGCTTGCACGTCTCTTTGCGGGCATTTTGGGGGATCAACAAGAATAATCTAAACAAATTTAGATTTTGGAACGTTCACTCTGGTCTGCTGGATGTGAAGCCAAAAAAAAAAACAACTGGGGCTTCAACAAGAGATACAGACATAAAGTCACAACAAGTTTAACAACACTTTAACTAATCAGTGGTGCTCAAGTCACAATCCAATCTGGAAAAGAATACTTTTTGCCGGTTAGGGTGGGAGGGGAAGCACTGTTACTGCAGATTACAGTAACAGTGCAAAACCAAGATACCACAATAGAAACATAGAAACATAGAAGTTGACAGCAGATAAGGACCACAAGGCTCATCCAGTCTGCCCATTTCTTTTTCTACCCTATGAATGTGCCATCGGTATTTGCTCTGTCAATGGCCTATCTTTTCATACTTATCTGTATTGCTCCCTTATGCCTATCCCATGCCTGTTTAAAGCCCTGCACTGCATCCATATCCACCACTTCCTGATGTAGGCCATTCCATGCATCCACCACACTTTCTGTGAAAAATAACTTCCTCACACTACCCCTTAATCGGCCTCCCTCTAATCTCATGCTGTGTCCTCTTGTCCTGCTATTTTTCTTATATTGAAACATGTTAGACACTTTCACCTTGTTAATGCCCTTAAGGTGTTTGAATGTTTCAATCATATCACCTCTCTCCCTCCTTTGCTCCAGGGTATACATATTGAGTTCAGTTAATCTGTCTTCATATGTTTTCTGATGCAGTCTCTGCACCATTTTGGTTGCCCTTCTCTGGACTGCCTCAATTTATTAATGTTCTTGTGAAGGTGTGGCTTCCAATACTGTACACAGTACTCCAGATGGGGCCTAACCAGTGTCTTGTAAAGAGGGATTATTACTTCCCTCTTACAACTTGTGATACCCCTACTAATACACCCCAACATCCCCCTAGCCTTACTTACTGCTTTAGTGGTCTGCTTGGATGATTTCAGGTAATCTGTGATGATGATGCCAAAGTCTCTTTCTTCCCTTGTGACTGCCAGCAACTCCCCTCTCAACCTATAGGTGGCTTCAGGGTTTTTCTTCCCTATGTGCATGATCTTGCGCCTCTTTGTGTTAAACCCCAGTTGCCACTCTTCCGACCATTTTGCCAGTTTATCCAGATCTCTTTTCATTCTGCCCACCTCATTTGGATCATCTACTCTGTTGCAGATCTTGGTGTCATCTGCAAACAGACAAACCTTACCTTCCAGTCCATCTGCAATGTCACTGATGAAGATATTAAAGAAGACTGGCCCCAGGACTGATCCCTGAGGTACCCCACTTGTGGCTTGCATCTCTTCTTACTGTATACCATTTACCACCACTCTCTGTTTTCTGCCCATCAACCAGTTTGCCACCCAGTTGACCGGCTTCTGATCCACCCCGAGCCTACCCAGCTTATTAATCAATCTTCTATGTGGAACAGCATTGAAAGCTTTGCTGAAGTCAAGGTAGGCGACATCAACTGCTCCCCCTTGGTCCACCACTCTAGTTACCCAGTCAAAGAAATCTATGAGAGTAGATTGACAGGACCTTCCTGTTGTAAACCCAGGCTGTCTTGGATCCTGTGCTCCTATGGATTCCAGGAGTTGCACTATCCTTTCCTTAAGGAGTGCCTCCAAATCATGCCCACTACTGAGGTAAGACTGACTGTTCTGTAGTTCCCTGCCTCCTCCCTGCTACCACATTTGTGGAGCAGGATCACATGAGCCCTTCTCCAGTCTTCTGGGACCTCTCCTGTGCTCAGAGACTCACTAAACAGTTCTGTTAATGGCTCTGTTAGTTCCACCCTTAGATCCCTTAGTACCCTGGGATGTATGCCATCAGGTCCCATTGCCTTGTCCACCCTGAGCTTATCGAACTCTTGTAGGACCCTTTTGTGAAGGGACTAGTTCACACCTCCCCCCCGTGTCCATGGTGCTGAGCTCTGGGTCCTGTCCTACCTTCTTCTCAGTAAATACTGAGCAGAAGTATCTATTTAGGATAGATGTTTTACATGGTCCTCTTCCTCACATGCCCCTTCATCCCTTTGATCTTAGCAATACCCCCTCTGGACTTTCTCCTTTCACTAATGTAGCTACAGAAAGTCTTGTCATCTTCTTTTACTGTTCATGTTAGTGTTTCCTCGGTTTGGGCCTTACTGCCTTCCCTGCTTCCCTAAGGTATGTGTGATATACCTCCCTATCTTCATCCCACTGCATTCTGTTATAGTTTCTGAAGGCCAGCCTTATGGCTCTGACCTTTTCTGCTACTATTTTTGAGAACCAAAGTGGTTTCCTACTTTTCTTGCACTTCCTTTTCTCTCTAATACAATGGAATGTTGCTTCAAGTATTGCATCCTTAATACTTGCCCACTTTGCCGGTACCCCCTCACCTGTATTTCTTCTTGCCAGGGCTACCTTAACTGACAGCATACAGGCAAGCCTATAATGCAGCTCGCAACCAGTGCACCTGGGCCATAAGACAAGCCAAAGCCAACTACTATCAAACCACCTTGACCTCTTCCCGGGGCTCTGCCCGAGCCTTCTGGGATAACATAAAGGAGTTAAAAGGGAAGACCCACTCCCCTCCTCCCTCACAGATGGTTATTAATGGCACAATTAATACAGACCTATCCCGTGTTGCTGACTGCCTTAACACAACTTTTTCTGACCTAAGTGCAGTCCTTCCTGCCCACTTCTTTGACCCCATCCCGGTAACCAACCACCCAGCTATTTCTCGTCCCCCTTTTCTCTTCAGGGCTATCTCCCCCCAAGATGCTAAACCGCTCCTCCTAAAAGCCCTCTCCTCCCACAACCCGAGCTGTGATCACCTTGACTCCAGGATACTCCGCCTAACACTGGATGTCATGCTAGCCCCCCTCACTGACCTTCTTAATCGATCCCTGTGCCTCAGCCAATTTCCGAGTGCATGGAAACAGGCTGAAATCACCCCTATCCTATCCATAAAAATGGAGACCGCACAGTAACAGACCTATCTCCATCCTCTACCCCCCTCTAAGGCTCTGGAGAAAATAGTATTCACACAACTCGTGGATTATCTCTCCAACTACAACATACTGTGCCCAGAACAGCATGGCTTCTGCCATGGTCAAAGCACCACCACAGCCCTACTGGAGTTTTCTCACCAAATACACTTGGCACTTGACGCCGGGGAGATTTCTGAGGCAGTGTTCATTGACCTATCCAAGGCCTTCGACACTGTGAGTCACCTGTTAATGCTTGACACCTCCGTCCAGCTGGGATTCTCATCTGGCCCTCTGGCCTGGTTCTCCAGCTACCTCTGGGATAGATCCCAATGGGTCAAATTAAATGGAATCCTATCTACTGCACTGCCTGCATGCTCCAGGGTCCCACAAGGCTCCATTCTAGGCCCTACATTGTTCAGTCTCTTTTAAACACCTTCCCAGCTCTTGCACAGGCAAACTGCTACTATATGCTGATGATGCAGTCCTAGTCGCCTCACATCCCGACCCACTCACTCTCCAGAGCTCCTGCAACTCTCCTTCAGCCAAGCTGAAAAATGATTCCCTCGATCGCCTGGTTCTGAACCTCAAGAGAAACAAATCTATGATCTTTGCACACCGACAAAGTAACTCCCAAAAATGCTCCCCTGCATCATTCCCAGCACCCTCCATCCCCTTGAGCAGGTATCAACATACAAATACCTGGACATCACCTTTGACTCGGCTTTCTCCTTCCATGCCCTTGTCAGTGCTTTGTTCTCTGCCATGAATGCCCGGATTGGACTCCTCTACCATCACAAAGACTGCCTCCCCGAGTTCGCCCTACGGCTGGCTATCACTTCCTCCATCCTGTCATTGGTTGACTATGGACTCCCCACCTATGCAGCTGTTGACCCCACTGCCCTCACCAAAGTCCAGACCTCTATCAACAAAGCCTGTAGGCTCCTGACCGGTGTCCCCAGCAGAACTCACATGTGCCAGCTCTACTCCACCTCTAACATACTCAGTCTTGAAGAATGCCTGCAATATCACACCTGTATACTGGCTAAAAAGGCTCTACTTGGGCTATGTCCCCCAGGAGCACTTCTACGGGCCTCCCACTCGGCCACAACCTGTAATACTACCAAAGCCACCTTCCAGGTGCCTAGAGCCAGGACCTCACTCGCCCAAAGGTCCTTTCACCACAGAGCACCGTCCTGGTATAACTCCCTTCCCACACACATCACAAACATCTCCAAATTGGCCCCTTCGAACCGCCTTCTAGCAAACACCTCACTAGCACTCGAGTTGTATATGCTCTGTCATAGGCTTTCATGATGTTTTCAAAACCAACCTGTTCTTTATAGTATTACGTATGCACTAGTTTTCTAAATTAGCCTGTTTTCAGTTTGTACACCACACACTGTATCTTGTGTGACCCACTGGGACCCCTAATGACTTATTGTTGTGTGCTCTTCTGCAACTTGCCTATGTTTACTTGCTTTTGAAATGCCTGCTATGTATGCTGCTTGTATCTCACCTGTACTGTTCCCCATTGTCTTGCTTCACAAATATATTGTCTCCTCTCCTGCTTGAGGTGCCTTTTTAAATGAGTCTTTGACTCAAAGGTTTGTAAATCCGATATATGAATTAAATAAAATTAAATAAATAAAACTCTGTTGGCCATCTTCTCAAAGTCAGCTCCTCTGAGGTCCCATATTTTTGCCTTGCAATGGGATGATTTAGCTCTAGTGGCCAAATTAAACCATGCCATGTGATGGTCACTGGCCCCAGGTGACTTTCTACCTGGAGATCTGTGATCCTTTCCATGTTAGTCAGTATTAGATCTAGGATAGCCCTGTCTCTTGTGGGTTGTTGTACCAGTTATTTGAGGCCCTCCCCCTGCAGGCAATCCACTATGTGTTTAGTTCTGGCAGATGTTCCTGCTGGTATTGACCAATCTGTATCAGGCACATTGAAGTCTCCCATTATCAGAACCTTCCCCTTAGCTGTCATGTTTTGTATATCTTCTAACAGTAATGTGTCTATGTCCTCCCCTATTCTGGAGGCCTGCAGACAGGCCTGGCAGTACAAAATCATGCAGGTGCAGTGGATAGCAGGTTCACACTGCTGCAATTACACTGTGGCAAAATAAAGGGGTATTGTTTAATATCATGTACCACATACGCACACTACACACACACACTTTGTCTAAGCAAATTGAAAACTTCAGCAGAATACCATGTATTTTAAACAACCTGAAATTATACACTGCTGCACCAGGTCCACAACACAAGCAGCAAAAATGTCAACAGTTACTGAAAATATACTACATGTACATTAACACAGTTATACAAGAAAAATATAACCAAAAACAAAGAACTCCTTTTTCTCCAACTAAAATCTACCCACACCACAGAAACGCCCCTCACCCAAAGCACACTTCCATTGTCTGTCAGTACACAGACTGAATGTTGTACATTAACATTCAAAATCTACATAAAACAATAACACTCAGTGATATGAGCACATGAGGGTTTCCTACAATCGATTCACTAATGCTTGAGCAAAACAAATTACTCAAAAGGCTTTTTAACAGATTTTCAGAGTTTGAATCATAGAGCTCTCAGAGCAAACTGTCTCCTACAACTGCCTACACACACTACCCTGAACTGAGGCTGTGCAGAACAATGTAGAGTCCATGTGACCTGCAATCCCGTGAAACACTGCAAAATTCACCTTTGGAGCTCACCAACAAGGCAAAGTGATGAAAAATACATTGATTTCAATGTACTTCACCTTAAAATTAGTGCTGTAGTGGTTTGGGGAAGGCAGAATAATGCAAAGTCATTGCTTTCAATGGACTTTGTTTTCCTTTATGACGTAAAGTACTCTGCTTCACATTGTGTAGTACTTCGCAAATTCTGCCTTGCTCTGTGGAGCAAATTGGGGCCACTTCACCCACCACTACTTCTGGAGCACTCCAGTTCAAACATCTCCATCTGCGAAATCTGGTTGATACCCTTGAGTATGCAGAAGACTGAGATCATCCTCCATTCTTCCCATCTCTAAACAAGTCACAGTCATCCCCATCTTCAAGTCCAGTGACCGTACCCTAGTTGACAATTACTGCCCCATCTCCATCCTCTCCCACCTAAGTAAAATCTTCAAAAGGGTTGTGTACCAGCACATTTCAGACCATGTGTCTAAGTACAACCACCTCTCTCCCCAGCAATACAGCTTTCAGAAAGGCTACAGCATCACCTTTGCACTGGCTTGCTTCACTGACTATGTTTTCAAGGTATGGATGAAGGCACTCTCACTGGTGCCATCTTTGTGGATCTCACCAAGGCCTTGGCCTGATTGAACATCCTTCTTGGTAAACTAAACAGTGTTGGGTGATCCACTGTTTCCACAGCTGGTTTTGTGACTACCTCTCGGGACGTACAGTACCTAGGTGGTCTGCAAAGGAGGACAATTTCCAGCACCCACTAGGTGCATATTGGGATCTTGCAAAGGTTGAGATTTGGACCCAACTTGTTTTCCTGTTCACCAATTCCTTCCCAGGGATGGCATGACTTGCAACTCACCACTGTATGTGGATGATCTTATCCTCTACTGTAGTGCAAAGACCCTAATTAAACTTTCATCCATTCTCAATGAAAACTTTGGCACTACCCAACAATGAGTCCTTGCCAAATGACTCTTGGTAAATGCTCAGAAGACTAAGGCTGTGTTATTTGGATCAAACCCAAACTAGCTATGTGTGATGGAGACACTACTTTCTCTACACCCTGTCCCCGATGGCTTACACCTTGAGTTAGTGACTACTTTTAAATTTCTGGGAGGTAACCTTGACTTCTCTCTGACTTTTTATGACCTCATTGGACTCGCAGTCTGGTGCATAAATCGGAGACTAGGAGTTGGTTACTGGCTCAAGGATTTCATGACCCCAAAATCAGACTTTTAGACTAGCAGACTATACAAACTAAGCAAAACCTACAACAACATCTGTAGGTTTATCTTGATGGCCCTTACTCCAGGCATCACTATTCCCTCTAACAGGACCTATGCTGGCTGCCCCCTCGGGCCTACCGGGACTATCACCTAGCCTGCCTCATTGACAAATCCATCAAAGAAAATGAGCCATCTCCCATCTTCCCCCTACACAGGCCAAAGCCCTGCTATAGAGATATATGGACCTCCACCAGCCTACCATTAGAGTGTCCACGAGTTACCACATATATGGATCAGAAGGCCTGCTCATCTGCTGCCCCGAATCTATTACAGTCTATTGCTCTACTGTGGACCTTGGGATCACATCTCCTATTTAAATCCCACTACAAGACTTACTTCACTGCTACCATCACCTGTAAATGCCCACCAAATGATAAACTGAATCTGCCCTAGGGGCAACATCTAATGTCCCCCACATCCTTTTATAAAACCAAGGTGCCCAACTGCAGCCTGCACTTTCCACCTTCTGGGTAGGCCAGATCCATTCAAACCCACCTAACTGGAATGCCTGAGTGCACTGGGCATCAGACTGTATGTCAAATAATTTTATCCCCTTGTCCCTTGACTGCAGACACCCACATGCTAGGGGCTCCTCTGGGTGCCTGCATGCAGCTTGCCTACACTTCCAGCTTTCATTACTAAAATGGCAGTGCTATGTCGTAGCCAGATTTCACCCTCTCCTAGAAAAGGAAAGCATCCTTCAGGATGTTCTATCCTTCTCCCCAACCCCTGCTGATACAGACTCAGGACACAAATCCATGTAGCTGGTGTCACGAGTGGCATCCCGGCTACTGTGACAAAGGATCATCTTCATTTTGAGTCACCCTAGCATTCTACTGACAACTCCTGACTGCAGCCATGCACTGCTTATTCTGCTTCAGTCTGGTGTCTATTACTACCTCCCAGTCTTTTGTCTCCTCCAATATAGGAGTAGAGCCATACACAGTGCATACAGTAGGTCCATCTTTATTTTTCAACTCCAAGTACAATACCTGGCATTTGACTATACCGAATCCAAAATTCAAGAAGTCTGACCAATTGCCCAGCTTGTTCAGGTCCTCCTGAAGTCTGTCCTCATCCTCAAATGAATCTATTACTATGGTCTGTGTCATTAGCACACTTTTATAGCCTGCTGGAGATCCCAGCTTTCAGATAATTGATTAAAAAGTTGATCAGCAGTGGCCTCAGCACAAATCCCTGAGGGCTACTGCTGAGTACCCATCTCAACATGTAGTGCCTTCACAGCACAACTCTCTGCTTCCTGCCCACAAGCCAGCTAGCAATCACCTTGTGTATGCCTTTTGTACACTGCACTGGTGTATTTTTCAAAGAAGGTTGTCATGCGCTAGTGACAAAGGTCCCCTGAAGTTCAAATACACTAGTATGTCTTTGGTACTACCCACTCTGCAGTCTGAGTTAAATTCTTTAATATCAAAGCCATTCGAGATCTGAATGTGATCTAGGCCACCAAGAGTTTTGCCTGCAGTCTAACATGTGGCCCAGCTTGGAATTAGATTCCCCTTTAAGGCAAACTGCATTAAATTTGACCTGATCTTATAAGGCCAGAATCAACCTACTGTAGGTCACAGTCGCCTTGGCCATCTTTTATCCAAAAGTATAATTAAAAGTACAATAAAGAGAGAAAAATAAAAAGTGCTTATCTGATTTTTATTTCTGAGTGGCATCTTCCTCTAAGTTTTTTTCTTCAGTCTGTGAGGTAAAGAAAGAGTACACATTACTCACAGACTTTCTTAAATCCCAAGATGTACATGTCAAGAACCAGGTAGCAGAGCAGCCACTAACTTCGTGAGGCAAGTTTAAATAAACATGGCATTTTAGTTAGACTACAGGCACTGCAGCACATGTGCTATACTGAAAGACCAGGGTTCCACCCTAACTGATTTCTTTTCAGACAGGAAGGAACTGATTAAAGTTCCAGAAGCAAAATATCAGTCTTTCTGAGATGTGAAGGGCTTTTTCTTGGTGTCTCAGCAGTACCACCACTTTTAGAGTTTAAGCCAATGTCAAGAGCTGGCTTTATGTAGTTTGGCTAGATAATTAAGAATTGGTGTTTTTGTGGGTTATCCATTAGTCAGGTGGTAGGGCTAAAGGAATACCTTGTACTCACATTATCCAATCTATTGGGAAGGGTAAAATCTTATGTGGTGTACAGTGGTACCATTCTCGAGTGTGCCATGAATCAAAGCACATAATACAGTACAGTAAGTTATCCATTATCAACATCAACATACAGTAGTAATGCTGTGGAAAGAAAAGCTCTCCATTTTGTTTCCCTAAATACTTTCAAACTATACTTATGGCAGAGGGGAGAGGCGAACCGTTAAGATAGGGGAGGTGATATTGGCGTTTGGTGGGAATGTCCAGTGAACATTGTGCTTACACAACTGAAGTGAGCAAAAAAAAAAAGAGTTTGGCCTGGTGAATGACAATGGGATGCAAGAATGGAGGAACTCAGTAGAGGATAGGGCTGGGAGAGCTTTGACAAGTTCAGACCCTTATTAAATAAGAACCAAAACATGAGGGGGTTCTGATTAGTTCCAATTAGTTCTGATTTTTCATAAAAAGTTCAATAGATGCATTAAAATGCATAATAGGGCATACATTCTCTGTGGTATTCAATACAGTCGGGCAAAGGGAATACTTCAATTATTTGTATGAAAAATAAAGTAGAACTGCTAATGTGGAAGGGAGCTGGGGCAACAACAACACATGTAGCACAGTCAACAGCATACAGTAGTTATTTTGTAGCCTCCCTTGACACACCTGCCTGGGCCGAGCACAGCAGCACATAATACACTGTCTTTGATTTCTCTCACTGATCTCTCTATCAGTTCTCCCAGTCCTCAGTCTGTTTTAACCCCCCAACATCACAGTGACAGTGGGGTCCCAACCTTTGTCAGAGAACAAATCTTTCTCCCTTTACACCCCGAATATCACAGTGACACTGGGGTGCCCAGTCTCCAGGTATCAGGAAGAAATCCTCGGTCCATTTTTTTCTTTGCTGTAAAGAGAAAACCTTCCATCGAAGTCTTTTGCAAATTTTTTTTTTTACCTGTAAAAAGAAAACCATCCATTGCTGTTTTTTGCGTGGTTTTTGTCCCCCCCCCCCCAAGCCTTTATTTACTGTATGGGGGGGGTCCAGTGCTGTCATCTCCTCTGGACCACAGACATGTCTTCACTCTTTAAAGCTGGACCATGAACTGAGGAAACAGGCATATCGTTCAATGTATTTCAATGGGGTTTTGAACTTAGTGGCATAACTTGGCCATTTTTGCATATTTTTGCCCCAAATTTTCAACATGCCTTCTTTTGGGCCCCACCTCATGAACAATTGCACTGTCATTAGGCAGAGCTGTCCCAAAAGGTGATTCCAAGGTCCCTGCACAAAATCACCTTTTGGGCAGGAGTTGAAACTTTTCTCTGTCCTTGCTCATAAGGTGGGGTCATAAGAAGGTATGTTGAAAATCTGGTATAAAAATATTAACAAACAACAAAGTTATGAGCTTACATTGAATTTTGCTAACACAGGCTTGTAACGTTCGTAGTTTTCAATATTTTTAACCCAGGTTTACAACATAGCCATAGCTTTACAACACCTCATGTCATTTTTCAGATCCTGGTCAAAATGTGTTTTTTTTACATCCCAAAAGGTGATTTCATGGTCGCTGTTCAAAATCGCCTTTAGGCCAGGAGTTAAACATTTTCTCTCTCCTTTTTCATGAGGCAGGGTCAGAACAAGGCTATGTTGCATATTTGGTGAAAAAATATTTCAACACAGCACATTTATAAGGGATACGTGCTGGGCTGCTGTTGACTACACTATTTATCTGAATGAGCGTTGATTGACTTTGGGTGACCTCATGAGTGGCGGAGCATACCATAGCCATGAGTGACTGTCCCCAAGGACAAGCAGGGAGAGTGAAGATATATAAAATAGTGGATGGATGAACATCCACAACAAGGCTGTGTTTCCATCGAGGGAGTTGATGACATCATAGAGACCTCGAGAGCGAAGTTCAAGAGGTCTCCTTGATGTCATCAACTGCCCAAGATGGAAACACAGCCTTAGTTGTGGATGTTCAGCCATCCACTGTTTTGTATAGTATATGAGTGACTTCAATTTGTTTCTCATTATTTTATTTAAGAAGTTACTTGCTGTGTGCTGCTCCATTCCCACTGGTGCTCCTGCTCGCTCCCGTTCCTGCTGCTGGCACTTCTGCTCAATCCATCCCGCTTCTCACTTTCACTTCTCCGCACCACTTAGTTTTAAAAGAAAAAGAAAAGAGTTTTTTTTTTTCTGAAAAGGAGACCTGTATGGTTCTCTGTGTCCCGATTCTAAATTCAAAAGTCAGTGGCTCCGCTGCCCGGCACTCACTAAATCACACCACCATGTTTGTTTTAATATTTACATTGACGCTCGGCTGAGCCAATCAGGTGGCAGGTCGAGGTTAAAAAGTTGTACTATCGATGTGACATCACATCGATAGTACAACAACTTTTTTGACCTTTGAACTGTCCTACAACAAGATTTCAGCAGTTGCTGAAATCCACGCACAATCGAAGGCACTCATATACTATAAATAGTGTATTCAACAGGCAGCCCAGCACGTATTTGATTTATGCAATAGGGCTGCAAAATGCTGTTTTTTTTTAAGTTAGATTGTCCCAGTGTTTTTGTAAAAAAAAATGTTAGTTCGGTGGCACTCTTTGTTAATTACCATTACTCTTCTGCCTTTTAATTGGTTATTTTGTTTAATTTTGTGAATGGGCTGGTTGTGGTAAGCTCTGATTGGTGGCTGAGATCTGTAGCTGCACAATGATTCGCTGTGTGCTGGTGTGCTCTCCTATTGGCTGTTACCACCATCGTCAGTTATCCTTGGTTGCTTCCTGGTAGTGGGTGGGACTTAGGCTGATGGCGCAGTTTAATTACCAGTTGCTGGAGAGTTGTCGAGAGTGAACACCAGGCAGTGCATCTAGCACTGGAGGACATGGAAATTACCTTCTACTGGATTCGAGGACCTCAGGGACATTGTGAGGATCTGGCTTATGGAGTACCGTGGATTGGTGAGAGTCTTCGGTATGGGCATCTGGAAGGTGCCTTCTAGCAGAGTCCTGCTTAGAGAAGAGTTTGGGTCGGCATTTTCCTGTTGGATTTATGTTTCTTTTCTGTTTTTTCCCCTAACTTCATTCTCCTGGATTTGTTTGGGAATTACAACATTGAAGAGTTGCAACGTTTGGACATAATTTGGATCCTGTTTCTCTTTTGGTATTACAACTGTGAAGAGTGCACAACTAGATTTTTAATCTTGTCTGGAGTTGTTACTGTGCTTTATTTTACTATGTGGACTAAAATCTATGTGGATTAGGACTTTTAAGTGTCACATCATTTTTTTTACATTTTGCTACTCAGCTCTATGCATTCATTGGACAACACACAATAGGAATCAGAGTAAGTTTACAAAATATTTATTTACTGTAACACACTAACTTTCACTCAGGCACACTACGATAGCCTTGGGTGAGCGGTATGAAGGAACTGTTCGACATATTAATATCTCTGTACCCATTTTATTTCAATCAAAGATCTTGAACATTTTTAATCTCATTTTCTATTTTCTTAAGCTTGAACTAGAGAAAAGCAAATAAAGTCTGAGCAACTATGTTAACAGTCTGGAAGCAGAAGTTGAAGATTACTTTCCTTATGCCCTTTTAAGCATATTTATTTTTTGCTATAGGTGTTTTCCTTTTACTTTGCTATTCATAGGTAGTCTCCTTGTCTCTTAATCAGAGCCAGAGTCAGAAGTTATGACTTGTGATCATTTTCATTTCAGATTGTCATACCTGTTACCTGTTTTGGATGAAAATAAATATTAATGTATTTACTATTTCTTACGTAGCTTATTTAACAGACTTTATGCATTTACTTGTTAAAGGTGGGGTGTGGAGGAAGTTCCATTACATTTTTACTGCTGATGGCTTGCATTTGTAAGATTTCTCACATTATTTTGTGATGAAATGTTAAACAGCTTGTTGGGGGAGGCAGTAGAGTCACTGTCATATTATTTTTTTTCTTGCACTTAACAACTATGAGTGCTTCTAAAATAAATACAGGTAAACAAAGATGCTGCATTACTTTGCTAAACTTTATTTAGGTTTGTTTCATTACCTTGCACAATGTAGAATGTTATTTTTGAAGCATTGATGGTGGGCCTGTTGAAACAGACCCCCATTACATCACTCCAGCTTCGTGGTAGGGTTCTGCAAGTAATTGTATTTGCACAAGTTGAGATGTTGATGGCACTTGAGGGCAGCTTAGTATGCTAGAAATTTGTGTTGAATTTTGTTGCTTAATTTGGCATGGTCATTTAGTGACTGCAGTTGTTTGTGTCCATACACTTGGATTGTGTCTGTTGGTGCAAATCAGCTGTCAGTCAGCTTCTGGATGAGGTGTTTTCTGACAGAATGGTTAGTCAGTCGTTTGTCAGATTTTATTCCTGCTTTTTCCACCGTGGTCTTGACTATGAAGCCTATCTATTTAATGCCCACAGATTGAGTCTTATCCCATAGTGTTGTGCAGTTAGGGTTTGCATTTGTATTTATAGAGAGAAAAAAAGGGGCATCTGGATGCAGGGTTTTCACTGGTTGCTGACTTTTGTATAGAGTGCAGTTTGCTACTGGGCATCTTCATGAGTCCGCAGTCTGGTATGCTCTGGGCTTTAGTGTCCTAGTATTTTTGGAGTTGGCACCAGTTCTTGTCTTTGTCTGTCTTTCCTTGTTAAATTCTATGTATTTTTGGTTGTTTTCATCTTCTTTTAACTCAGTGTCTCCCCATTTCAGGTTCCTGGTTACGGTGTTCCCTCTTATGCCAAAACAGAGTGACACAATCAACCACATGGTGTTCAACAGAGATTCTGGGTTTTCAGGGCCTAGCTGGTTGCTGGCATACAATTTGCCTATCATAGAGTCTGTTAACCCATCAGCTGCTCTCTTTCTGTGTTTCCTTTGCCTTCTCCTTTTAGATTTTTTTCTTTGCAGTACATCTCTGCTCTTTTGGAACTTTAGGGATGTAGATAAAGATTTGGGGCACAGTTTGAGTTTAAGATGTCTCTCCAAGCTTTGTTGTATTGATCTCAGGGTTAGAGGCTCATATGGTTTCCCATCTTTTTATTGACAGTGCATAAAAAAGTGACAAATTAGTCTGTCTAGTTCCTCTGGTTGCAGCTGGTGGTGAGGTACTGTTATGTTGAATTTCTCTCATAGGTAATTACTAAACATTTGATGTTTTTTTTTTTAGCAGCTAAATGGTTTCTTGCCTTTAGGATGTAGTCATTGATTATGTTATGTCTATGGTTGCCAAGGATATGTTTGCGGCTGGTTGTTCTTGGTTAGGTACTGCTTGGGACATTGAACAGCTTCTTCTTGTTCAGCTAGTGGTTCTGTATCATTCTCAATCTGACTGAGAATGTCATCCATCTCTAGACTGAAACTGTTGTCTGCGCTAGACATTTTCTATATTGTTTTCAGAGCAGTACCATGATTTACATTTATTCTGGGACCCCTACTATGTGGATATTTTAAAATGCACAGAGCAGTAGTATATTGATCATGATGGCAGTTTGACAACTGAGACTAACTCAAGCCATACAAATGGAGACTACCTGGTGTGAGTCTAAGGAAATGGGTGTTCTGTGGCATCATTCTTTGCTTTACAAGTATTCTGGTCAGTCAGAACATGTTGACGTGTTTACTGTATACATAACTTGCCATGACATGTCTACTGTGTGGATACATTTTATTTATCCAATGGCTGTGAGTTTACAGACAATTATTCAATAGGTTTTTTGACCACACCTGTTGCATAAATGAGCCTACATTACATTTTGAGAACACAGGCTCCTAACTTTAAAAAATGTCAGTATTTTTACCCCATATTCTTCACCTGCAACCCTATGGCTCTGGCCAGATTTTCTTAATACAGTAATGAAGTAATGTTGATCACTCAGCTTTAACAGGCACTCAAGTCCACTGATGCTTTACAGTATTTCTCTCTTGAGTTATCTCTCTCTCTTTCTGTTTTTAGCATGATCTATTTGTCTCTCTAATTTGCATTGTCTGTCTCTATCTATTCTCTCTTATATGCTCTTTGATTCCACAGCCTCCCTCTCTCTCAGTCACAATCTCTCTTTAAAATGTTTAAAATCCCACTTTCCCTTGATCTTGTTCACTTTCTCAGTCTCTCCTTATCTCTCGCTGCCTATCTCTCAACTGATCTCCACAAGAAGAAAAACAACAAAATCCAGCACTCCTCCACTTGGTGCCACACAGGGCATAAACTTTATTAAATAAATAAGCAGATGCTACAATAAGCCAAAAGTAGAAATAACCATGCTGCCTGATAGTGCAGCAGGAATGGCATATGGGGTTGGGAGACACGTGATGGCTGCCTGAGCAGACACAACTTCTACAGCTCCCACTCCTACATCCGAGTTAAACCTAACTTTCTACCAACCTGTGATTTTGGGCAACAATCCTGGCATGTCCTTTGCCTCCTGAGAATGGCTAGACCCTCACTTGGCAAAACCTCATTAATATGGAAGCAGAAATGTGAGATTCCTTACCTTGCCACACTCCACCACCAACACTGACCAGGGACAAGAATGTGAAGCACTACAAAGTGCTCCCAACTGGGAATCCTGCTAACTGAACCCCCCAGGCTGCTCTCACTAAAGAGGAATTCCTAGAGGGCCTGTCTCCATTGAAGGCCATGCTGGATTCACTTGCGACCGATATTCAAAATATGAAATCCTCATTTAAAATCCTAACTCGTTGCACCGGAGACAATGAGGTGTGCATCTTCTCTTTGGATGACTGGAGGGCCTGAACAGAGCCTGAGATGGTGCAGCTATGACAGTAGATCAAATCTATGGAGGGCAAGTTGAAAGACTTGGAAGGACGCTCCTGTAGAAACAACCTGGTCATTATCGGCTTGCCAGAGGGTGAAGAGGGGCCTTCACCAATATCTTTTGTGTGGAAGTTTTGCAATACAATTGCTGTCCCCTCTCTGAATGGCCCAGTCTACATTGTGGAGCGTGCCCACAAATCACTTCATCCAACCCCCCCAGGTGCCCCTCCAAGTTTGAGTCAGCTGAGAAAGCTGCCACTGTGCTAAAATCCTTTTATCCAGACTTATTCAAATGAATGGAACTCAGGTCTCCAGTTCTTGGTTTACTGTTTACATTTAATAAACTGTGACTATATCTATATCTGTCGTCAGTAGTCTGCCTCAGAAGATTTTGACTGGAGCTGCACTTTGGAACTATAAAAGATGGAAGTATTTTGTTTGAGAGAAGTTTAGGGATTTTCTGCCTATATATGAATGCTCTCATTGTGGTCCCATAGCCCTGCATTCAATATCTTTCTTGATCCCCTTCTTCTAACCCCATCTAGTGGTGTTATGACAAAATGACTTTCTACCAGGAGTTTTAGTTATTATGCAGGTCAACCTGGGAGCAATCCTTTGCCACTTGGACCACTAATTTATTTATTTATTTATTTATTTAGCTTTTGTTTACCGGGTAAGTACACTAGACAAGTATTATGCTATTTTCAGGAGCGACCGGGATAGACTAAGATGTACTCCTTAATATGCTGTAAATTTACTTGCTCCAAAACTGTGCTTTTACTTTGGGGTTAGTTAGTGTACCCTTAGTGAAGATTGATCTGTTAAAATTTTGAATGGGGACAGTAATAAGGGTGCATATCAAGTTTAGCCCTATTGAACCCCATGCATCCTTTTCTGATTTTATGTTTTATTAGTTATGAGTAAGGAGTACAAAACTAAAGTCTTTACTTTGAGGTATCAATGGGATTTTACTATGTTTAGAGTAATGTTGTAGTTTACTCGAAGGTGCTAATTCCTCTTGATGGCAGAGTTCATACTAAGAGTCATACTAAGATCAGATAGAAGCTAGAGAGCCATGAGGCCCATAGTTGTTCCTTTTTATTAATAGTAACAAAGACAGGTGCCTGAAAGGATAAAATTGTCCAGTCAGGACTTAAACATTGACTTGGAACTGCTAGTAATCACCTCCAGAGGTAATACATTCCAGGGCTTGATAATGCATAACGTATAGAAAAATTTACGAGGCATTAGATTGAATCTCCTATGTTGTAACTGGAGCGGGGTGACCTCTGAAATTATAGATGTCATCCTTAAACATTAACCCTAAACTGGTCAGTAAATAGGGATCATTTATGATGTCATACAAAAGAAGGAGGTCCCCTCTTAGTCGTCGGGTTGAAAGGGACATTAAATTCAGAGAACTAAGTCTGGTTGGTAGAACAAAAAATACTACATTGATTTTTGGATGGGGGAAGCTGCAACTGTTTGGGGAGGAAGTAAAATATCATGGCCTGAGAAGATTCAGAGGGTCAGTCGTATGGACTGGGTATATGGAGGATTTCTATTTTCTTGGGATACATTTTACAGGGACTAATTTTGGGGCATTACTGGGTTTATTGGATGGACTGGGTTGGGGAAGATTTTATCTGGGTTTCACCATGAACTATTATTAGTTTGGACTCAATTTCCTCAATGCATAATTTCATACTGTGTTCTTATTATGAAGGGTTGAGCTCACAAGTTTGGTATGGGAGGCGGGGTGGGGGAGTGTGGAGATACCAGATCTGGTTACAAGGAATGATGTACTTTTAGACAGGACTTTCTTGTTTTATTTTTACTACATGTTGTTATATGAGGTATGTAATTTGTAATGTTTAAGGTGCTTGCTCTAAGGGAAAGAGATACCAGATACTAAAACACATTCAATTACACCATTGCCATATCACATTTCTACGGAAACCCACCTTCTAGCACAGAGAACTTGCTTTTCTGTAGAATGATGGTTGGGCATGTTTTGCTGCTGGAGACTCTACTAATCAGAGAGGGGTTGCAATACTGATCTTTAAGGGAACTCATTTCCAAATAATGCAAAGCATTGAGGACCCTAGGGGGTGGTACCTACTTTTGCATGGCATACTGGATAATTCTGAGGTCCTTATGGGTAGTATATACAGCTCCAATACTCTGTCACCAGAATTCTTCTCTGAATTGATTAACCTGTTGTCCTCTTATGCTCACCTTCCAATTATCCAGGCTGGGGACTAGAATGTGACTCTCACATCCAATATTGACAGAGCAGGTCACTGCCCCAAAAGTCTCTCCCCTACCCAACATGCACTACATGAGTTACTGGATATGGAGGGCTTTGTGACCCATGGAGGATACTGCACCCCTCTGACCATCTATACACTTTCTACTCCCCTGTACATAAATCTTCCTCTCATTTGGATTATCTCCTGATTAGTGTCAACATTTTGCCAGGTCTGGAGGATGGAGGAATTACCCCTAGAGTCCTCTCGGACCATTCACCTGTATGGCTAGAGTGTACCCTCCTCCCGAATTTTAAATGTGACAGAATTTGGAAATTGAATACCCAACTACTGAAAGACCTCAGGTCCTACCAGAATGCAATCCCTTATTGCCCAGTTTTGGAACATAATATGGGCTCCATTCTGACACAGACAAAATATGGTGCTCCTTAAAATGTGTGCTGCAAGGGAATTCATCGAATAACATCCACCAAGAAAAATAAATATGAAGCCTCCTTGCATACTCTATTGGAGCAGATTAAAGCTCTAGAAAGCAGTCCGACTCTGGACTCATCTGAAGAAGAACAGGTCATTTTAGCTGACCTGAGACATCAATATGCGGAGTGTCTGAGGGAGCGAGCAGAATATGCTCTTTTAAAAACCCATTTGACATATGTGGATCAGGGGGATGAAGCTGGGCATTTATTGGCAGTAGGTTTAAAACAGCAAGAAGCCTCCCGTTTGGTCCACTACATTTATCACCAGGTTGATGGTACCCTTAAAACATCACCTAAAGAAAGTGCCCAAGAATTTGACTGCTTCTATTGTCCATTATATGGTCCCTAGCTAATCCTCCCTCATTAGAAGAACCAAGATTATCTGAGCTCAGTTCCACTTCCTACATTATCCCCAACAAAACAAGCCTTTCTTGCATGTCCCATTTCTACTCAAGAAATCCTTACTACTATTCAGTCCCTTCCTTCAGACAAAGACCCTGGGCCGGTTGCCTTCCCTCTAATTTTTACAAAGCTCTGGCAAATGAATTAGTCTCTATTCTCCATCATCTTTTTTCTTTTCTTTGTAATAGAGGTCTTTCAGATTTCTCCCTTTTAGAAGCCCAAATAATAGTCCTACCTAAGCCCAATAAACCCAAAGATAACGTTACTAATTACCGTCCCATTTCTCTCATGAAGTATGTTATAAAATTATTTGCAAAAATTCTTTCTACCAGAATTATGCAAATTTGGGAGGGACTGATTGGGCCAGTACAGGTTGACTTTATGAAGGGTAGGTCCTGGACAGATCTCTTAAGGAAATTGGACCATATTTTTTCCGCATCCAGGGAGGCCAAGCAACCAATGACGCTGGTCTCCCTGGATGTGGAAAAGGCATTTGACAGGGTGCGTTGGCCCTTCTTATTTTCAGTACTGGAGAAATTTGGTTTACCTTCATCTTTTATACAATGGATATGAATACTTTATTCCAGACCTCAAGCCAAGGTGTATTGTAATGGAGTATTATCAACGGTTTCACTCTTTACTCAGGAACTCAGCAAGGCTGCCCCCATCTCCCCTGCTCTTTAATCTTTATTTAGAGCCTTTAATTTGTTTGCTCAAATCTTCTTCCGTAATTCAAGGTATTCCCATAGGGACCCTGGATCTTAGGCTCTCCTCATATCTGGATGACATATTGCTACAGTACATCTTTCACACCATTACATCTATACCAGAGGCTCTGAGTATTATTTATTTTTATTGAATTTTGTTGACCCAGTAAGCCCACTGGGCCTAGAAGTCCCTTTTTCAGGGTCGACCGGGGGGGGGGGGGATACAGATGGTAAGCAACTGAAATTATACCAGATTAAGCTGTTGGTGGTATTTTAAGTGAATGGGAGAAATTTGGCAAGGACACCAGGGAAATTCCCCTACTCTGCCTGCAGGGATGCTGTCAGTTCCTGTAGATGGGATGGAGGGACCCAGTATGCAGCCGGACACAGGGGGAGGAAGTGCTGATGTGGCAGGGGAGATGACCTCCTCCCCTGCCCAGCCTTTGCAAGAGGCCAATGGGCTGGTGACCCAAACAGAATCCAAAGAAGAAATGATGGGCACAGCAAAGGAATTATTGCCTGAAGAATTCTTACCAGAGGACATTGGGAACTTAAGTCATTCAGAGGTAAACCCAGTACAAGTGTCAAAAATTAAAAGTCATGCTTTACTAAACCTGCAAAAGAAGAAGCTGATTTAATGTGCAAGCAAAAGCACTGTGGAGCAGAAGTTTGGCCCTGAAAGTAGCGAGAACACTGCTGACTAGGCCCGACAGCTCCCAACTGTGCCATGATTCAGCAGCTGCTGAAAACTCCACTAAATGTCAAACCAAATGCAGAATCTGTCAACGGAGGCCAAAATGTCTAAAATGAAACAGAACTCCCATCTCGAGACGAAAGCGTGACTGGCAGTGTAATCGCTACAGCTAGCGAAGTGCCTAGAGTCGCAAGACTAGGGAAGTGGCCTAGTGTTGTAAGCGAGGAGTGGGGAACAGAGAAACAACTCATGTTCAGTCTCAGGAGAGCGAAAGTGCCCTAGCATGGAACTCCAGCCCAATACTTCATTAGGCAATGCAGTAAGAAACTCAGCAACTTCTGGTGTAAATCAAGATGGGTCTGTACAGCTAGAGAATGAAACGATGTTATAGAACAAGACAGGAACAGAAGAAACTTGCCAAAACAACAAGGAGAATATTACGTCTGCATTAGGTACTGTGTTATTTAATAATACTCAAAATTGTGACAATACAGAGGAATAACTCCACAAAATGAAGAGATGCATGTTGTGGAAAGGAAAAAAGTGCTTTCTCAAAATAATGCAAGTACTGTTTTAAGCAAACAGAGAGACGCTAGATCTAATTTTGATGGAAATATGTTGGTCACAGGATCTCCATAGCTGAAGTGCTTAGGACAGCAGATTGGAAAAAGCAGCAGGGGCTTAGTCCTGGTCCCTTCTCCCTAATAGAGATCAACAATGAAAGTGGTACAGAGTTATTGGAAATTCCCTCTCACTTGAGATTAACCCAGAACCGTGTGCTACAATTTAAAGTAATGCAGGACACAGACGGGAGGAAGCAAGAAGAGGATACTGCTGGAAGAGATAACATGGTACCTCAAGCACCAGAAATAACTAACTCTCCCCCCTTCCCCCTCACAGAGAACAGGACCCAAAGACAGGAAAGAAATCAAAGAAATAACCAAGGGCCTACCCCAAATGCAAGAACTTATGCTGGGCTGTTTCATGGGCCCCCAGAGCCTGCAAAATGCAGGAATGTTGTATGTCTGTGATACAGGGTAGGTCTAGAATTATTTCCAGATAGGGTATACATGGGTAAGAAATTGATCAAAGACAGCCTGCAGTTCCTCCCCACTGAAGTGTATGCTTTAATACACACATCTGGGGATCCTAATTTTGATCTCAGTTTTAAAACCCCAGGAGGCCTGGAAGCATTCTGGCATAGATACAACCAAGTCAAATGCGCCCCCTTGTGGTCACCTTTCCTAGCCATTCCACTAACAAAACCTGCAATAAGGGATATAACAGTCTTATTTAAGAATGAAGGTGTGGCTGTTTCAGATATTCTAAGGTGGATGAACCTAAAATGTACTGTTCTTGGGTTGCCAGAACCAATAATTGATTCAGAGCAATTGTGGACTGGGGGATGGAGAATTCAGGTGTGACTTCCTGAAGCAAATGGAGTAATTCAACATCTCCCAAGTTGCTTCTATCTGGGCAGAGATAGAGGGTTTATATTTTACTCGGGCCAACCCAAATCTTGTTTCAAATGTGGCGCTTATACACATTTAAGTGGAGCCTGCGATAGGCTAAAATGTACTCTCTGTGGGGGGGGATAGGCCATGCAATAATAAACTGCCCAAAGCCAAGGTATTGCAACATGTGTGATGAAGCCTCTCACACTTTCAAAGACTGCCCTTGGGCTTCTCATAATAACCCTACAAGCGCACAAGAGGATCAGGATGAAACTGTCTTGAATGCCCAAAACAGAGCAGCCAGTAGCTCTGGGGGTCATAGAGAGGCTCCAGATAACCAATCCCTGAGTGCATGCACAGCTGTCACAGAAAGGCATCTAGGGCAACACAGCCCCCAGCTGGGTCCCAGTGATCAGATCAATTTAGATCCAGAAACAACAGTGACACAGATGTTGGCTGTCACAGAGAAGCAAGAAGAAGAATCAACTGCCCAGAACTGCCAGAAACTGTTGTAGGGGATAGGACTAACACCCCAGAACCGCCACAAGAAACAGCAATGCCACCACCGGAGCAAGGATCATGGTCCCGAGTAGGAAGGCAAACAAGTAGTAAGACCATCAAAGGGTCTAAGGTGGAAAAACCAAAAATCAGAAGGGAGATTTAAGAGCAGAACTAGATATGCCACATTATGCAAAAGGAAACAGTGGGCAGAGAATGATGATGATTCAGATGGATCCTCAGTGGCATCATCTCAGTCAGACCCATGACTGACTCAGAGCATGGGGTAAATGAATCAAGCACTTCAAGAAAGAAAAGGTGCAAATGAAACACCAGGAAAGGGAAGAAAACCTAATAGCCTGACACTCCCCAATCATATGTCCAGCAACCTAACTTTCTGCACCTTGAATGTCAATAGTATAAAGAACAATAAATGAAGACGGACTGCCTTTCCATTTTGGAAAGAAATAATGCACAAGTTATTTTATTACAGGACACTAGACTGCTTCCGGTAAGGAAATTACCCAAGCAACAAAGGAATGAAGGGGGGATCTCCTTTTGACTCTAGGGAGGACTCCTGTTCTGGAGTTGCTATTTTATGCAATAACATAATAATCACTGTTATTAAATTGACCAATTTGATACAAGGTAGAGTTTTAATGATAGATGCCATCATACAGAATCAGAAGCGAGGATCATTACATATAACCCTCAAGTGAAGACTGAGAGAATAGAAGTAATGAAAAAATTCAGCCCTACCTACACACTGCAAAATCTGTAATCCTTGGAGGAGATTTTAACTGTATTATGGACCTTAAAGACAAAACAGGGACAACTCAGAAACTATACTCAGACTCTGACTTTCTCAACTCCATATGCAAAATGGCAACTTTAAGGGACGGGGAATGGTAAGGACAAAACCTCCCCACACACTTATTTAGATCAAATCATCTACAAGAATAGATTATTTTTTTATGTCAAACTGGGTACCATGCTTTAAAAGCACGGTAAACCCGATAGAAATCTCAGACATTGTGCTTTAACTATCCACATAGGTATACCGCAAAATAAACCAGGAAGCCACACTCATTGGAAAACGAACACAACCATTTTAGAGGAGGAGAAGGGATGGGAGGGACTTTTGGAAGTAATTAATGACAAGCAGTCTGTCTTTGAATTATATGAGGATCCTGCACACTGGTGGCTAGAAGCAAAGACAGAGATCAAAATTTTTTGTGAATCAAGGGCCAAATCTGATAATAAGGGAAAATACCTCCAATATTGAGAAAAACGAAAACAGTTACAAAAATTGTGCTCTTTGCAGACATAATTTAATTTAGATTACTGCAACCAAATAGCACAAATAAAGAAGGAAATGTCAAGATTTCAGTATGATAGGTCCACCTCTTTGTTCTTAGAGCAAAAGTATTGCATGAAAGCGCAATGCCAGTAATAAACCTTATGACAATTGCAAATAAAGGAACGAGGTCCAAGTACATGTCTACCTTGTGTAATACAGGAGGATTAAGAGCCAAAGCAATCAGAAATCTTAGACATAGTAACAGATCATGCCAGAAATCTTTTCAGACAGGCTGTAAAACACCACCAGAGACAGAAAGGTTTTACAAAACCTGGACATTCCTCACTCATGCAGGAGGAAAATAATAACTTATAGGTAACATAGAGGAAGTAGAAGTATGCAAGGTGGTAATATAAAATCTAAAAATACAGTAACTCCAGGACCTGATGGGTACCCAATGAATTCTATAAAAAACTAAAAATATAATATGTAAACACCTTTCAGTAGTATATAATAGAACTCTACAAGGAACTCTCCACTTCCCACCCTCTCCGGCAAATAACCTTCTGATTTTCTTACACAAGAAAAAATGATAAAGAAAACATAAATAATTGAAGGCCTATCAGCCTGATAAATGCAGACTGGAAAATCTTATGTAAAATCTTGTGCATAAGATTGGCAAAAATAGCAGGATCTGTAGTTAGTACTACACAAACACGTGCAATACCCAACAGATCAATGTTGGATAACTTAAAGTTAATTAGAGAGGTCATTGACTCCCCGCAGTCTAAAGGGTATGTGATTTCTTTAGATCAGTCCAAAGCATTCGATCAAGTCTCTCATGATTACCTGTTCAGCGTACTACAAAATTATGGCATCCCAAGTAAGTTCATCACATGGAACCAAGTAATATATAGTCATGCATCCATGATACCATTTGTAAATGGCCTAATGGGGCCACACATTAAAATAAAAAAGGAGTAAGACAGAGTTTGCTTGCCCCTGTATGCGTCTTCTCTATAGATCCTATTAAGAAAATTAAACAGCCTTCAATCAATTAAACATATAGTAGGACCAGGAAACATGGATTTCCCATTTGCCACAACATATGCAGAAGATGTCTGCCTTATGGTAGCTGATGAATTTTCAATAACTCAGGCAACCAAATTATTCATGAGTTTTCTGTAACCTCTGGGTTACTCTTAAATAAAGAGAAAAGCAGGGGGACAAAACTAGCACAGCAAGATGCTGGGGCAACAACAGAAGTAGTAGGGATAACAATAGAAGCAGGAAACCAAAAATTATTAGGAATTACTTTTAGAGTTAAGAATCCCGACGAGAAGAACTGGACAGAAAAACTAAATATAGCAGAAGAAAAAGTAACAAAATGGAAAAGTAACCCCATGTCTAGGCAAAAAAGAGTTCATATGCTTAAGACTTTTATTATTCCAATGCTGTTAACAGTAAGCTACATTTACCCACTATCTATAAAACTAGAGTCCAGGGTTTTTAATGCATGCTTTCAATTATTATGGGATAGTCATTTAAACCCGGTAAAACGATCTATCACATATTGGCGTGTAAAACAAGGTGGGTTAAATATGCTTGACCCAGTCCTATTCTTTTTCACCATTTGTGTTCATTCAGACATCCTCCCTATTATTATAGGGAACCAAAAGATTGAGTAAAAAGTCAAACGGGGTATTGTCAATATTTGTTTGACAAATGGACAGCACCCAGATGGGGGCATTTAAACAAATACCACAAGGGACCCTGGGGTATATTACAGAGGTGTTTAGGAAAGTCAAGCAATGGGGGATCACCATTCCAATGCTACAGACCATAGTAGGAAATCCTTGTACTCTCTAGTATTAAGCAAAAACTTTCTAATTGGACCAGTATTTAGTACCCCACAGGGAATAGAAAACCAATGTTTAACAAAATAATTAATAGACAACAGAGTTCCTGTCAAGATGCAGGACACCCTATGGATGTGTTGCCATGGAAAGTTAAATGTTAGGGGACCCATGTACATAAAATCATGAAGGAAGGTTTTATTTAAGAGAACACTGCATAGCCCAGATAGAAACAATGGAGCATTTATTTTTAGTTGTACATATATCTCTCAGGTATGGAGTCTCATTGCAAACAAATGAAGAACCCCATAATGGCTAAAATGTCCACACAGAGTTGGTATATGGCAAGTACGATGCAGCATGGAGTTGTTTCCACCAGGGACTCTAAGGGTTATATGCACAATTTTAAATGATGTATCTGGCAGAACAGATGCCACTTTGTTCTGCAGCAAAAGAAAGTACCTTTGAATATTCTGACAGAGAAAATCACTCAGGAATTGGCTTTGGTGTATGATAAAGAAAAAGTTCAATACAAGCTGTAATAAAACAATGGTGGAGGCCCTCCCAATTTTAATCTTTGAAGGATAACCTGAGTCAGTATCTATTTTGGTTTAGAAAGTAAGAAAAAGAATGGAAACAGAGGTGAAAGATAAACAGTAAAGAGATGCAGGGGAAAATGTAGATACAAACTGATTAGAAAAAGATTAAAATGGAGAAAGAAATGGAATATGGTAAATAGTTTACAGAAATGTATAAATGATGGATCATGAGCTCTTTCCTTCCTGTATATAAATGTGGACTATGGAATGTGTTAAAGATAATCTTGAAAGTATGTAGAAGGTATACGACTCTTGATTTGGTGCTACGAAGGGATGGGGGGGGGTCCTTATTTTTCCAGTCTTTAAGGTTATATACAAACTGTTTTGTTGGGAATAGGATGCTAAATATTTATTTAAGTTGATTTTTTCTATGATTTCAGGTGGGGGCAAGCTGTTTTGATTACTTTTTTGTTTAATATATGATGTAAGTCATATTTTTGTTTCTTTCCTAATTTTATGGTTCTGTGTGATGTAACACTGTTTTGGTTGTATCTTAATTTTATGCTTGGTCAATAAAAAATTCCCCTACTCTTTTTCGATAAGTGCCATGGGATCTTTAGCATCCACCTGAACTACCACCAATCCAGGCAGATGGGTCCTCGGTTTAATGTCTCATCCAAAAGACGGTACCACAGAAGTGCAAAACCCCCTCATGCTGCACAGTGTCAGTATTGGATATTAACCCAAGTGCCAGATGTGGGAACTGAATCCACAGCCCTCTGATCTCCTGGCCTCAGAGGTGAGTGTGCTACCTACTGAGCCACTGACACTGCTATTATTATCTCTGAGTTTGGTAATTTCTCCAATTATAAACTCAGCCTTGACAAAACTACTATAATGCCATTGAACCCCAAGGTTTTTCCCTCTGATTTTGTTCAGTTGGGTAAGGCTTAGACATCCAAATTGAAATATCTTGAAATTATTCTACATAGAAACATAGAAACATAGAAACATAGAAACATAGAAGTTGACGGCAGATAAGGACCGCAAGGCCCATCCAGTCTGCCCATTTCTTTTTCTACCTTATAAATGTGCCATCGGCCTTTGCTCTGTCAGTGACCTATCTATTCATAGTCATTTGTATTGCTCCTTATGCCTATCCCATGCCTGTTTGAACCCTGCACTGTATTCATAGCCACCACTTCTTGTGGTAAGCCATTCCATGCATCTACCACCCTTTCTGTGAAAAAGAATTTCCTCACATCCCCTTAATCGGCCTCCCTCTAATCTCATGCTGTGTCCTCTTGTCCTGCTATTTTCTTATATTTAAACATGTTAGACTCTTTCACCTTGTTTATGCCCTTAAGGTGTTTAAATGTCTCGATCATATCACCTCTCTCCTCCTTTGCTCAAGGGTATACATATTGAGCTCCGTTAATCTGTCCTCATATGTCTTCTGATGCAGTCCTGCACCATTTTGTTGCCCTTCTCTGGACTGCCTCAATTTGGTTAATGTCCTTGTGAAGGTGTGGCCTCCAATACTGCACGCAGTACTCCAGATGGGGCCTAACCAATGTCTTGTACAGAGGGATTATTACCTCCCTCTTACGACTTGTGATACCCCTACTAATACACCTAACACCCCTAGCCTTACCTACTGCTTTAGAGGTCTGCTTGGATGATTTTAGGTCATCAGTGATGATGATGCCCAAGTCTCTTTCTTCCTTTGTGACTGCTAGCAACTCCTCCCAGCCTATAAGTGGCTGAGGTTTCTCTTCCCTATGTGCATGATTTTGCACTTCTTTGCATTAAATCCCAGTTGCCACTCTTCTGACCATTCTGCTAGTTTATCCAGATCTCTTCTCATTCTGCCCACCCCATCTGGATCATCTACTCTGTTGCAGATCTTGGTGTCATCTGCAAACAGACAAGCCTTACCCTCTAGTCCATCTCTGAGGTCACTAATGAAGATGTTGAATAGGACTGGCCCAGGACTGATCCTGAGGTACCCACTTGTGACTTGCATCTCTTCTGACTGTATACCATTTACCACCACTCCTGTTTTCTGCCAGTCAACCAGTTTGCCACCCAGTTGACCAACTTCTGACCACCCCAGAGCCTACCTAGCTTATTTATCAATCTTCTATGTGGAACAGTGTCAAAGCTTTGCTGAAGTCAAGGTAGGCGACATCAACTGCTCCCCTTGGTCACCACTCTGGTTACCCAGTCAAAGAAATCTATGAGATTAGTTTGACAGGACCTTCCTTTGTAAACCCATGCTGTCTTGGATCCTGTGCCCTATGGATTCCAGGTGTTGCACTATCCTTTCCTTAAGGTGCCTCCATAATCTTGCCCACTACTGAGGTAAGACTGACCGGTCTGTAGTTCCCCGCCTCCTCCCTGCTACCACTCTTGTGGAGTGGGATCACATGAGCCCTTCTCCAGTCTTCTGGGACCTCTCCTGTGCTCAGAGACTCACTAAACAATTCTGCTAACAGCTCTGCTAGTTCCTCCTTTAGCTCCTTAAGTACCCTGGGATGTATGCCATCAGGTCCCATTGCCTTATCCACCCTGAGCTTAGCAAGCTCTTGTAGGACCCTTTCTTTTGTGAAGGGAGTAGTGCTCACCTCCCTCCCCTGTGTCCATGATGCTGAGCTGTGGGCCCTGCCCTACCTTCTCTTCAGTAAATACTGAGCAAAGTATCTATTTAGGATAGATGCCTTTACAGGGTCCTCCTCCTCACATGCTCCCTTTTCTCCATTAAGCTTAGCAATACCCCTCTGGACTTTCTCCTTTCACTAATGTATCTATAGAAAGTCTTGTCACCTTCTTTACTGTTTGTGCTAGTGTTTCCTCAGTTTGGGACTTTGCCTGCCTTACTGCCTTACCTGCTTCCCTTAGGGCAGTTTGGTATGCCTCCCTATCTTCATCCCGCTGTGTTCCCTTATATTTTCTGAAGGCAAGCCTTTTGGCTCTGACCTTTTCTGCTACTGTATTTGAGAACCAAAGTGGTTTCCTTCTTCTTTTGCACTTCCTTTTCTGTCTAACACAATGGGATGTTGCTTCAAGTATTGTATCCTTAATGCTTGCCCACTTTGCCTGTACCTCCTCACCTGTGTTCTCACCCAGAAATGCTCCCTAGTTAAAATCACTAAATCTAAACAAGGTGGTAGAAACCATCCAACAGACCTTCATAGATGGAACTCTCTCCCCTTATCTTTGCAAGCCTGTATCAGTATTATTAAAATGAATGTACTTCCCTGTATTTTTTACTCCCTTAACATGCTAAATTTATACCTCCCCATTACTTGGTTTAAGAGACTTCACTCTATTATCTCCAGATTTTTATGGAAAGGGAAAACTCCTTGTAGAACGTATGCTAGGCTGGGAGCACCAAAGCATCTTGGGGAGCTCAGATTGCCCAATTTTTATATATACTGTATCTGGCAAGTCACATCTCTAAATATGTGAGCTAGCCTAACCCTCCTACATCACAAGGAGTGGCTAAATATGTACCACTATGGCTCCAGATAGAAAGACATCAAATTGCAGAAGCTGGTATCTCTTTCGACCGTCTCTTCTTTACCTCCCCCAATAATTTGTAATCTCAAATCAAAGGTGTGGTTATATACAACTCATTAAAAGTCCATGCCCAGTTATGTAGGACCATGCAGAATAATAACTCGATGGACATTTCTCAGCCACTTTGTTACAATGCAAATTTTAAAGTGGGAGGTAGTAATCTATCCTCTTTGAGGATCCCTGAGCTAAGTGATAAGCTAGTCTCCAATCTCCTGGTGAATGGTCAGATATGTAGAAGTCAGGCACTTCTAACCTATCTTAACCTCCCTGCTACACAGATTTTTAAGATATACCAACTCCGGCATATGCTGATTAGCTGGTTTGGCCTAACAGCCTGTAATATTGACCAAATTGACTTTCTCTCTCTAATCCAATCCCACTCCTGGCAACCCCATTCAGTATCACAATTAGTCTCCATCTTATTTTCCAAACTGTTTCCTATGGTCATGGGCCACTCTCACTATTGGGCATCTTCCCTTTCTAACATGACAACCAGTTGGGATCGTATATGGATGGATGTGTACCGCTATTTGTCCAGTGACAAATTACATCTTACTCAATTTTACATATTACATATTATTTATTTTACCCCTGTCCATCTGTGCAAGGTAGAGAAATTCCCTTCTTCTACATGTTCCAGGTGTAATCTGGCAGAAGGGTGTCTGTTGCACATTCTGTTGGAATGCCCTAAAATTGCCCCCCAATGGGAGAGGATTAAATTATGTCTTGATCCCTTACTTGGCCTAGAAGAATGTTTTTCCTCCAAAATATGTGTAGTAGGAGATGTCTCCAAGATCCCAGTAAGAGAGAGGAAGTACTTTATATTCCAATATTTCTATCAGTGAAGTGGCTGGTCCTACACCACTGGATGGATCAAGACGAGATTACCTACCCTGAATGGCTTAATGAGATACTGTATAACCTATGGACTGAAAAAATGATAGCCAGTGTACAAAACCGTATGACAGCTTACAATAAAAAAAATGGGGTACATTAGAGACCCTTCTATCTATACAGTCTTCCCCTTAGATGAGCTATCGAGGTGAGTACTTGGTTTTAACAGCATATGTCTATCATTTTGGTTGCTTATTAATTAATTAACAGTCTATACACCTTTAAGTCCTGTATCCTTAATCTAATTTAATCAGTTGTATAATACACTACTCAAGGGTGCCGGAAGATGGCAAAAGTTGAGGGGGCTGAAAACCAGAAGGGCACTTATGAGGGTACAAAGAGCACTTTTTCTATACTAGTTTTTGCCATACACTTGAGTGCCATGCCACTCTCATCAGCCAATGCTGGCACAAAGTCGGGGAAATCCTGCCAGGGTGACAGTATTGGGGAGCATAAGATAAGGCCTGGCATATGCCAAGGAAGACCTCAGGCATCAGGGATGATGCCTAACCTGCATATTCATTGGAAGGAGCTGGAGGGTTGTCCATAGTGTAGTAAGGATCACTGGGAGGGTATGAGAACCCCGGAAGAGGGGTATAAACTCAAGGGATATCTCTCAATGGCTTTTGAGCTCATGATAGGGTCTTGTGAAGAACATCTTGGGCATCCTGGGAGAAGGGGTGATTCTGGAGTCTGTGTCTTCAGACCTTCAGGCACTTCAGGAACTGGTAAAGCAGGTACTGCTGAGAGACAGTGGTCATAAGGTAAAAGACTGTATCTCCATGACTGTGGGGTCAAGGGAATGCCCTGAAAGTTCATAAGACATCTGCAGCCTGGCAGCTATGGCATCTTGAAGGGCCAGGCTGCAGGGAATGCTGAGTGCATGCGAGGCATGGTATGGGCAAGGGCCAGCAAGGTTGCTGGCATTCCCAGTAATGTGACATAAAAAGCATTCCAGTCTGTAAGCAAATGCCAGCCCAAGGGCCTGCACAATCAATAGTTCACTCTGGGAGGCAGGTACCACCCCAATATACTGAATTTGTAAGCATATGCACCCATAGGTATGACAGGAGTTTAACATAGGATGGAACAGGAAAGCATTGAGCACAGCACTCCCAGGAAGGAAGAGTGTCTGACGGTGTACTTAGTGTGAACTGCTGGGAGTGAGGAAGGATTCCTACTGTATATGCTACAGCAGGAGACTACTATGTGGTTGGCAGGCCAGAGAGTTAAAGTCGTAGGAATGACATGTTTATGAAAGAATTGGAAATACCATACTGCACTGTGTATGAACCATTGAATTGTGCTCCTTAGGCCATAGGCATTGAATGGCTATGTATAAATAAACTTTATAAGAACATGCCCTCCAGTAAAGAATCATGCACTATATGTCCAGATGTGTTGTTTGGTTTGTTTTCACGCACTCAAAGGTGTCCATGTTCATCATCTCCTGCCGCCAGTTAAGCAACCCAAGTGGTGAGTGCAAGGGGCTCCTGACAAACAGACCATCTATACTCCCAGATGCAAAGGTACCCTTGGCCATGTTTGCCCCAACCAGGGCAGTGACGTAGGTTGCTTGCTATACCACCTGAAGGATGGGTTGCATATGTACATTCTATTTGACCAGATAATAATAATCAAAAGACTACTTAACAACTGCCCAGTTAGTGCAGTGGGAGAAGGAGGACTGAATGCCCCATTAGATTCTTTACACCAGGGTGGGAGTGTCACTGCCTTCGCTAGATGAGGTAGGACATTATGGGGCCATAACACAGACACCAACCTCCCCCCAAGGAGACAATACTCTTGCAGAACTGGCCACCTGGAAGGATCCTGTCCTAGGTGGCAAACAATGGGGCAAGGGTAAGTGTTGGAGACTGGGGCTGGGAAGTTGCTTAGCAGATAGATCAGACAGTGCTGGTGATGGGGAAGATAAAAATGTAAATTGTACGAAACATACATAATACAGCTACATGTACAATTATTAAGTCTAAGTATTGTAAAGTATATTAGACTGATCCAGTAATGCAGTGACAGCTCTAAAACTCGCCACTCTGGTGACCTGCATTTGGGCACGAGCACGGGTTGTCAGGGGGGCTAGCTGGGGGAAGAAAGATGGAGAGTATCATGAACTGTTCTCCAGGGAGGAAGTGTTGTGTACCTCACTGTCTGACTTCCACATCATGGAGGACACTGTGAAAGCAGAGTTGGGACATGGTCGACATTGACAATGCTGCATGCATACATAAGTCATGTGCATCATGCATGGTGGCATTCCCAGGGAAGGATTTCTAGGGAGAGAAAAAGAAGGCAGCCAGTAGAACAGATGAAGCCTCACCTGACCTTCGTGTCCACAGGCCAGCTGTATCCCCCAGTCCCTGGGATGGTTCTTAGGGTTCATCTTCACCAAGGGTGAGCTAGATAAGAGGAGTGGAGATGTCAAGGAGCTGTAGACAGAGCCTGCATCAGAAAACAACAACAGCTGTTTTCAGAAGTGACCAAGGATTCCTGGGAAACCCAGGTAAGAAGAGCTTCAACTGTACAGCTTGTGACACGGCAGAGGTCAAAGGAGGTCCCTGCCAATAGGTGCAATGGGGGCCAAAACAGAATTGAAATAAAAAGTATGATTTTAAACATATTTTAAACATTTACATCCCAGTTAAGTACATTATAATGAATGGTAAATGGAATAACTGGGCACTGCTGTCTCATTCACAGCAATAGCAGGAGCTATATTATTGCTTCCCCTGCTTATCCTATACAGTGCTGCTGTCAATTAATCTAGTTGTGTGGTTATGATTCTGTACATGAACCTATTTCACTGGCTGGCCCACCAGTGCAGCAGTAGTACTATCACCTGTAATGCCAGTGATGCAGGTTCAGGAATGAACCTAGGTTGCTGGAGGGCCAGCCAGGGAAGGATGGTCCCATGGACACTCACCTCCTCATGGAGGGAGGACTCTAGGTCTCCGCTGCAATACTGCCACATGAGTATCCACAGATGGCAGTGCAGGCTGGAGACAGTAACAAGAGGGGAACTTCATCACCCTGACATCTAGGTGTTGGATGCACCACCTCCAAGGCATTCAGAGAGGGACAGAGAAAGAAAAAATTCCCCGACTGAGCAGGATGCCATCCCTGCCCTTTCGCAAGCTTTGCACCACTGACTGAGGCCCTTGCTCTCCCACTGACACTTCAAATCTGCATGGGAGAAGGGGTAGACCCTGGAAACCCTTCCCAAGCAGGGGAGGACATCCACAGGGGAACAAGGAATGAGGTAACTCCTGGGGATGGCAAGTGATGGGGCTGGGCAGGGCAGAGGACCAAAGGGGTTGGTTGGGCACACAGGAGACAGGTACACTAAATTAAAATAAAAAAAGACCCTATTCCATATAAAATAGAAGAAACAAGAATGAAACTGTTGAACCATTCACATTACAGGAGAGCAGCAGCCTGACAGTGTAAATCCTTCCTGGTGATCTTAAAGAAAGAGTACTGTGTCGGGGTGGGCCAAAGTTAGAAACTACACATTCCATAGTCTTCATGATGTTTTTCACTTATTGAAGTGTATACTTCACAGCTTAGTTTTCACAAAGTAGGCACTTTACTACTATCTCTTACCTTAAGGATACATGTTGGCAGGGTTGCATGGACCGACCTGCTTAAAATCAGAACCCCTCCGGATCTGATGCGGTCCAATGGACCTGGATCAATGAGAGCTAACTGCCTAGTTGTTCTGAGTCTTGGTCCATTGGCAGCAAATAATAACAGTAGATTGTTTTGTACCTTTCTGTTTCTAGTGCTGTTTGCAATTGCTACCTGTAGATGGTGCTCCTTGATCTGGAGAATCCTGGCTAACCTGCAGTCAGTCATCTGACTCCCACACTTACATCCCACATGGTTCCCCTTCCTCCTGGTGCTCGCTTAGGTGGTCGATGGGTGGTGAGCGTGTAGACTGACACTGGTCTGGCAGCCAGTCAGTGAGCAGCAGGAGTGAGCTTGCCTTGTCATGCATGAGCGCAACTGAAGGGCAGAGACACTGGATTGGCCAGATCAAGCCAGACTGACAGGCTAGGCAGCCTATAGCTGCTGGAAGACTGTCTGTCAGTGCTGGCTAATGGCCGATGTGGTGGGTGGGTGGAGCTGAGAACACTGCAGCTTGGTTTTCCTTGGTTAAGGTGCCATTTCAGTGCATGCAGTTGGAGAGAGCAGATGCTTTTTTCAGTGACAGTGTTATGAGTGTTCTTGTGGCTCGTGCTGCTAGTCTATAAATATACAGATTTGTGTGTGCTACTTTACTGCATTTGATTACTACCTAAAAAATACTAAGGAGCATTTGGGAGCTAATTTAAACTAGTACTTTAAAAGGAAAGAAAATCTTAATTTGAGGAAGGGGGATTTTGAAGTGACAGAACATCATGCTGGGTAAGGCAGGCGGCAGGTGGACATCTAAGGTTCCTGGGGGGGGGGGGGGCAGATTGCTTGCTATATCACTAGTTAGTTTCAGATGTAAAAAAAAAGGTTTAAAAAAAACACATTATATATATTTGGTTTGGTGTTTTCAGTCTGACTGAGTTCTTGTGGAGTGGAGGTCAGGACTGTGTGCAGGTTGAAGAACTGTTACAGGCAGTGACTAGTCTGAACTGAACAAATAAAATCAAGCTAATGTATATTACATAAAAGAAAGTCATTTTATTATTTTATACTAGTAAAAGGAAAAAAAACACAGAGGGCAGATAGTACATTTAGGAACATCTTCCTGAGGACTAAATAAAAAACACATTAAGAAAAAACAGCATTTTTTGAAATACATATATACGAATACGTAAGGGAAAGAGCATAGAAACATAGACTTTGATGGCAGGTAAGGACCACTGACCCACCCAGTCTGCCGATTTCCCTACCTGATTGATAAGCTGCAGATCCTAGTTAACCAACAGCCTGCTTCTTCCTACCCCCGTCCCCACCAGAACTGCAGCTTATCCAATAGGTAGGAAAATGGGCAGACTGGGTGGGCCAAGCAGTCCTTATCTGTAATCAAATTCTATGTTTCTGTGTTTCTATGATATGTCCATTGTATAGTGTATACTACTAAATGGGAATGGGATTCCTCCTCTGAGGTCAGACAGGTCAGTTTACAGTTGTAGCACGAGTACTACTGACTCTGAGACAGGAAACAGACAGAGGTCAACTGCATGACTGCCATATTCAATTGACCAGCACATCAGTGCTATAAATTCACAGTTTTCATATCCGGAAATGCTGATTACAATTCTATGTGTCTGTCACAGATCTCAGTGTAGTTTTATGCAATTATGCAGCAGATTTGCAGTTTTCATCACATTTTACAAAAAGTTCTGATTCGAATCAGAACTAATCAGAATATATCAGGACTTAGGCCTGGATCCTTATCCTGATAATAAGGGTCAGGACCTTTTCGGGTCTGCCCAACCATACAAGCTGGTGAACTGCTCCTCAAAGGTGATCATGAGGGATGTGGGAAAAGAAAAAAAAATAACACATTCAAATAGACACAAAGGAACAAAGGAGGATTTAAATGTCATTTATATCACCAGATTAAAAAATACATACAATAAATAGGGAGTGTTTTTTCCCAAACAAAAAAACAGGTGTAATTCCCCATTTTAACCAGCAGGTTATAATGGCTAACACACGCCGCTTTCTGAAAGGAAAGGGATAGCCACAAGCTAGTGAACTGCTTGTGTCAGTGACTTTTCTCCCTCAGTGACTGAAAAGACAAACACCCGCCCATAATTCTAAAATCTCACAGACCTGGCATCATTGCTCTTCCTCATACTCCCCCACAGCACTTTCTTCATATTGTAGCTGGAAACCACGATGTCTAATGCCTCTCTGTCCACGGTCACAGGCTCTTTATCACCATGGAAACCTTGCTATTGGATACCATGATTTTGTTGCATATCCTTGTCAAGCACACTGTTTTAACAGTTAAAATCTTTGTGACTTCTAGACTTAGTTACTTAGATAACTCAGTAAACCAAAGTTAAAAACGTAAGCTCATCTCCAGAGTATTTTGACTTTCACTTCTGTAGTGACTTTCTCCACTGAGTACAATTGCACTTACATGGACAACAGTATGTAAGTGTTCACAGAGAGAACCATTTCTCAGATTAATTTCAAATGTGGATGTAAATGTTTAACAGTGTTAAATTCCACGAATAAACTCATTGGACGCAACTCTGCATAACTTGGTGGTTGTTGGCCCAGGTGGGACAGCTAGTGGATGGTGGCCCAGAAGGGACAGCTGCTGGTGGCTCAGGTGGGACAGCTGGTGGTTGGTGACCCAGGTGGAACAGCTGGTGGTTGGTGGCCCAGGTGGGACAGTGGGACTCGTCAGAATTAGGAACTTGGAAAGCAACAAAAAAAAGAAATAGCTACGGTCAGCCCTATGGCTGAAAGGAAATCTGCTGCACTTACAGACTGGCTGTGACCCAGGTTCGAGAGTGAACTTGGAAGCCTGTGATCAGGCAGGCAGGCTGGGAGGTAGTTATGCCCATGGCAGAAGGTAACACCCAGTGGAGGGAGGCAGCAGCAGCAGCTCCTGCTGGAAGGCCAGGGAGCGTGCTCTCCTGGCAGCAGCATACTTGGTTTGGCTGCATGCACTTGACAGGACACCAGCATGTGCTTGCATAGTTATTATGGGAAGTAAATTGTAGGCAAAAAATAGTGCAGTGTGCAAAGTGATTACCAACTCCTAGCATGTCACCATGACCAGTCACCCTCCTACACCGGACCCAGACAACCAACTAAAACCATGAAGGTTCTATCACTGGCACAGGCCATGAGTGACAGAGGCTGAGGTTAGTAATAGGGGAAAGTGGGTGATGGGGCTGGGAGGGGTTGGCCAGATAGGGGCAAGCAAACGCATAAGGAGCATAAATAAAAGTTAAAAACTCAGCTGCCATCAAAATGACGGCTGGCATTCCATTGTCTGAATAGCGTATATCCCATGAAATACTGTAGGTAGATGCATAACTGGACCATGACAAGACAACTGGCTGTGATATATCTCTGGTTGGCAGTGTGGTACTGGTGAGGATACTGGGATGGGGACAAGAGTAAAGAATTAACTCCAGATCAGGTGTATACTTTTGGCCTAGAGCCCAGAGATTGCCGCACGGTTCCCTGTTCTACCCACCATTAGACTTGGGGTTCTCTAGGACTCATGTCAGGAGAGAAGGGGCATCTTACACCACAGTGACTGACCACCACAAGCAGCAAGCATTCTAGTGTATAAACTAATTTCTTCCAAGGTCTTTAAATTACTGAGTTAAATTCTTATCACCCCCTCCCCGAGGAACACACCCCTAACTACCTATTACCTAACTACCACAATGCAACCACTGAGTCGACAACCACCAGTGAACTAAATATACCACTTACCTGATTGCTTTGTGCCTGGCACCACAGTATGCATCATTTAAATGCCACATACTATTTTGCTTCAATAAAAGCAGTAGAATCAGGCCTGGGAATCGGGATGAGGTCTAGTATGGTGTGAAGGGGAAGGAATGTATAAGTTAACTCAGATTGAGCAGCACAGTAAATAAATACTTACATCAGTAATAAAACATATTGCCTCTGTCCTGCCCTTATGCCATTTATTTTATTTCACAATTTACACCTAATACTGGGTGAATTTTTTCCATATAAATTCAATTTACAGTAAGTACATCTGGTGCCTCAAGCCATATTGGGGGGGGGCATTTCATTCAGTGCACTTTGTCCAGCTGAGCTTGGGGTGGCTAAATTTATTCTTAAAGTGTTTTTCCTACTTAAATTGCTATTTCTTCTTAAGTTGCTGCTCAGAAATGTTTACCCTGGTGCTGATCACATGGTTCTAGCTCTCCTCTTCCCTCCCACGGTCCAGGCTGTCCTCCTGTCTGACTCCTCCTGATGCAGGTAGATTTCAAGTTAGTCAAAAATATTACTGAGTTGGCACAGCAATAGCAAGGTAGCAGCATTTACAGCAGTTACAACTTAGAAGGAATTTGTGAAGCAAGCTAGGGCCCAAGGGTGGTTAGAGAGGTGCATTGGGTTCAGCTACGCAAACATTAATTACACAACTGTGCTTTTCTTATTTTAAATGTGCCTCAGCATGCATGATGGCAAACAGTCACTCCATCTTTGCAGTCATCGGTTGCTGTGTGGGCTTGGCATGCCTCCCGCCCTCTCTTGCTATTGCTGGTGGGTAGTTGAGACTGCCTGGAGGAACTTTGTGGACTTTACAGCATGTATTTTAGCTGGAGGGGTTGCTGGCAGTGTGGAAATAGCTTGCCTCTCTTTGCCTCAGTCTGCAGTCTGCCTTATGGTGATGCTGTCCCCTCAATGCATCTCTCTCTCTCTCTCTCTCTCTCTTTACGGTTCATACTATGGAATGTCTGGAAACTGAAGGCGTAATGCCCATTTTAGTTCCCAACCCAGTACCCCTAACTAAGTGGTTCCCTCCTATTGAGAATCCACTTGTCCAGTCTATTCTTAATGCTTAGACTGCCGATAGAATTAGAACGTATATGAATTCTGGACAGATATATCAGTCCACGGCACAGCAAGGATTAAATATTGTCTTATTTTCACTGGCAATTATGTCTAATGGTAGACTGTTCCATATTCCAATTACTCTAAAGGATCCTCTACTGTTTGTTTTATATTTAAACCTATGTAGCTGCAGTGGATGCCCCCTAGTTTCCACTGTATACTGTTTGTATGCGAATCCCATTTCTACAGATAGATAAAAGTCATTGACAACATCCCATAGCAACAACAGGTCCCCACTTTGTCTTCTTTTTTCCAAAGACATAAGATTTAGCAATTCTAGTCTGGTTTGGTATTCCTTGTCATTTAAACCTAATATTTGTTTACTAAAATTTCTCTGGATTCTTTTGAGATGTAGAATATCAGCTTTTTTTGTGAGGTGACCAAAATTGGGAACAATTATCGACATGTGGTTCTTACACAGGCTCAACACAATGTGAGAAGGATCCTAGCATCCCTGAAGACTATGTTTTTCCTTATAGTCCATAAGATCTTGTTTGCTGTTCCAACGACTGCATTGGTTTGTTTTCAAAATTTGAGATAATCCATTATTAGTATTCCTAAGTCTTTCTCTAGTGTAATTACAGAGAGTACACCTTCCCTTGGGTGAAATTAGTGCCTATTATTTTGGGGACCTAATTAGACAGAATTTGACATGCAATAATTTAAGAAAAAAGCATTTTAATACCAACAAAGTTATGGCAATGATGTTTAAATACAAAATTGCTATTTTTTTCAAAGACCTCAATATAATTATATATATACACATATTTTGAAAAGATGATTATTGTAACTATTCAACATATTATAAAGAAAAGCAACTAAACAGCTGAAAATTATTGGAAATTAAATGTACTATATCTTGTGATATGTAAATCCACAGAACTTTTCCACCTGTGGTGTCATGCCTCACTATGCCCCAAGGTGTGCAGTTAGATCAGCATAATGGTTGTTCTTTCATATCTTATCACATACATACCCAATTTTAGAGTGACTACTCTCACAATACTACTGAAGATGTGAAGTCATGTGAGACTAGACATTCTGAGTCTGCTGCTGAGAACAGAGAACGTGAACAGTGCCATAGCAACAGTAATCTCTTCTCTATATTTATATGGATGCAGTCATTCCAGTCTTGCACTATGCCCCTTCTCTCCTGCTCCTCACAAGACATCAGAACAAAAGGCTTCCAGGGTGAATGGTCATGTCTGGCTGTATGAAGCAGCTTACTAGTATTTTTTCATTGAAAACACAGCTCTGCATCATGTGCTGAAGAGAAAATCCCAGTGCTAACCATGCGTTACCAACCCATACACATTGTAAAGAAAATATGTTGTTAATATTCGAGTAATTAGCTAAAAAAACAATTCTTTCTGACATTAAATTCTTAGGAATTTTAATCATGGTTGGGACAGAGTAAAGAGACTCATAGTCCTCAGGGGCAGTAAGGGTTTCAGGGTGGGATAATGGGGGAGGAGGAGGAGGAGGGAAGCAGTCACCCAACCATAAGGTTGGTGGATGATGTAATATAGTAAAGGCAAACTCACTGGACCATCGGACTCCTTCTGCCTTGAAATTCTTTGCTTTTATGAGTAACAACTAATAATAATGGACCGCAACACTATAATTAAGAATGCCACAAAGGGGCAGAAAGCCAGAACAGCAGCAGAAGCTGCAGAAAACAAAAATACAGTCTTAGCATACTAGCATACTAATTGCCAGCAGATTAGGCCTTACGATCTATCGAGTCTGCTCGAACCTCACATCCCTAGTTGGGTGCTGAAGCTCTCCCCTCCCCCTTGTGTTCCAGAAACCCCTATCATCCATCCCCACCCCCCTGGGCCAGGCCATCATCTGATACATCCACTTTCTGTGTCTGTCCCACCTTCTCTTGAAGCCCTCCACTGTGGATCTCTGAACCAGCTCGCCAGGCAGTGCATTCCAAGGGTTCAGCACCCTCTCAGTGAAAAACCTCCTCCTCTTTTCCCCCCTCACCCTTCCACCTTCCAACTTCAAACCATGCCCTCTGGTGATACCTCCCTGCTTTAGTCTAAACATCCCCTCCATGTTTGGCCTATTTATTCCCTTGAGGTACTTGAAGACCTCAGCCATGTCCACCCTGTCTCTCCTCTCCTCCAATGAAAACAGGCAGAGCTTCTCAAGTCTGTCCTCATACGTCAAACCCCCTAGTCGTCATATCATCTTAGTTGCCCTCCTCTGTACCCTCTCCAGGAGCTGTATGTCCCTCTTCAAATGTGGTCTCCAGTACTGTACACAGTACTCAAGGTGTGGTCTAACCAATCTATTGTACAGAGGCAGAATCACTTCCCTGCTCATAGAGGAGATCCCCCTTACAATGCATCCCAACATCCTGTTTGCCTTGCTAGCCAATCTCCTGCACTGCTCAGAATTTTTCATACATGCATCCACCATGACCCCTAGGTCTTTTGCCCCTGTTGAGGCCTCCAGCACCTCCCCTCCCAGGGTGTACCTGTATTTAGGGTTTCCCCACCCAAGATGTAACACCTTGCACTTGGTGATATTGAAATTTAATTTCCATGTGTGAGCCCAGCTTTCCAGGGTGTCCAGGTCCCCTTGCAGGGCCAACCTCCCCTCTTCCCCTTCAACTTCTGCTTCCATCTTGGAGTCATCAGCAAAGAAACTCATTTCACACCCTATACCCTCCCTGATGTCCGATATGTATGCATTAAACAGGATCAGACCCAGGATCGAGCCCTGCGTTACCCCATTACTGACCTCTCTAGGGTTCAAGAGCTCCCCACCGACCACTACTCTCTGGGTGTGTCCAGCTAGCCAGTCTTCTAGTTTGCTGAATGATTGATGTTCTTTAGTTTTCACCAAAGGGCCCCCAGTGGTCATATCTTTATATGTCTAAGGCTTTAATAACTGTCTGTTTGTCATGGTTATTTAAGCAATAATGCCCAACAGGGTGTGTGTCGTGCTGGGATAACGTCATGCCTCAGGTGGTTGGGCTTGGGGGGCACAGGCGGAGTCGTCCAACATTTGAGTGTGACATTATCTAAACACACACCCTGGAGGGGCATTATTACATTATACAATGGCTCGTTGCTATATATAAAATAAAAAAATAATTTTAAAGAATATTTTTATTAGTGTGGAAAAATATTTTTGTTTCTTAACAGGAGATGCAAAAAAAAGAATATGCTGGTCAGGCTGGAGATCATCCATATTGGTTCACAGTGAGGCTGATACTAGACCCGTGATGTTGTGCTGGGATAACATCATGGGTCCAGTCCCAGACTGACCAATCAGAGACTAGAATTTTTTCTTGCCTTTGTATAATTCAACATAATACATTGGAAAGAGTATGTTGGAAATCCAATGGAATAAACATAACATTAGCATAATGAATAAGGAATGAAAATGTAAGGAAACAATGTGGATGTGCACTGGTAGCTCCATAGAAAGTACAGTAATATTTGACCTGAAAATTGGAATCCTAATGATTTTACATATGCTTATTCCTAAAAAAAGGTTCTATTAGGACTCATGTTTTTCTTTTGAATAAGGCCTTAATACTAACATACTATTATGCTAAGATACTAAAATGCCAGCAGAATAGGCCTAACAGTCTTTCGAGTCTGCTCGATTTTCAGCACCTGCACTGAGCGCCGATTTTGGTGCCCTCCCTCCTTTGGGTTATACTGTTCCAGTCTCAGATGTTCCACCTGTATTGGGCCTGGTCAGATTTACCCTTCCCATGTCCCATCCCCTCTTAAACCAGTCCACAGTCTCCACCTCTACCAGCTCCCTGGGCAGTGCATTCCATGGCTCCACTACCCTTTCAGTGAAATAACACCTCCTCCTCCTCCTCCTCTCCCTCTCCCCTCTGAGCCTGCCCCCTTCCAGTTACACCCATGACCTCTCGTTGCCCCACCCTCCTTCCTTTGGAGCACCCTGACTGGCCCTTCCTTATTGATTCCTTTCAGGTACTTAAAGACCTCTACCATGTCCCCCCCATCCCTCCTCTCCTCCAGGGTGTACATGTCGCGCTCCTTGAGCATCTCCTCATAGGTCATCTCCCCCAGGCTCCAGACCATTTTGGTTGCCTTTCGTTGGACTCTCTCTAGGAGTATAATGTCCCTCTTTAAATGTGGTCTCCAAAACTGCACATAATACTCGAGGTGCGGCCTGACCAAGCAGTTGTACAGTAGAAGGGTCACTTCCACCTTTCTGGAGGTAATCTCCCCGGTGATGCATCCCAGCATCCTATTTGCCCTTGCTGCTGCCCTCCTACAGGTCTCTGAGTTGTTCATTTTGACATCTACCACTACCCCCAGGTCCCTCTCTTCCTCTGTGACCTGAATTGTGTCTTCTCCCAGGATATACCCCATGACTGGATTTCTGACTCCCAGGTGCAGAACCTTGCACTTCCCCACATTGAATTTTAGTTTCCATTTTCCTGAACAACTTTCCAGAGCTTCCAGGTCCTCCTGCAAGGCCACCCTCCCCTTCCCTCCTCCTCATCCACCACTGCACCTAGCTTTGAGTCATCTACAAAGAGACTCATTTCACTCCTGATCCCCTTCCTTATGTCTGAGACATAAGCATTGAACAGGAGTGGCCCCAGCATTGACCTAGGGGCACCCCGCTAGTAACCAAACTTGGGGATGAGGCTAACCCTCCAACCATCACCTTCTGAGTACACTCAGAGAGCCAATTTCCTATCCATCTTAACAACTGTCTCCCTACCCCCATTTCCTTCAGCTTAGCCAGCAGTCCACTGTGGGGTACTGAATCAAATGCCTTGCTGAAGTCCAGAAAGAGGACGTCCACCAGCCTACCCTGGTCCAGGGCCCTTGTCACCCAGTCATAGAACTCAACAAGTAACTTAAGTAACTTAATAACTGACTCTTTTCAATGGTAACATCAGTGCAATACAATTGGAATAACATCTTGGATATCCTATGAAACAAACATGACTTAAGCATAATGAATGAGGAGGTATACATAAGGAAATTATGTGTGTTTGCTTTAGTAGTAATACGTGATCAGAAAAACAAAATCCTAAAGATTTTACATAGGCTTATTCCAGAAAAGAGGTTCTTTCAGGTCTCCCATTCTTTTTATGAATAAAGCCTTAACAAATGTAGGTATTACATGGTAATTCAAATGTAATACAATTGGAAAAGAACCTTGGAAATCCTAAGGAGCGCACGTGACTTAATCCTAATGAATAAGGATAGAATACATTAGGAAATAACAAGTTCTTTATGTTAATTCATATGGAAATAATATCTTAATTCCAGTGTAGTTGCAGTGAAAGTAACACTACTTACAGTAAAGTGCTACCATGAAAATGTTTAAATTCCTGCTGAAAGGAGATTTCGTGCAGCAACCGTGAAATCACCTTTTGGGACAATCTAAAAACTTTCACCTCCTTTGTTCATGAGGTGGGGTCCCAAAAGGACCATGTTGAAAATTTGGTATAAAAGTAGTGAAAAAAATCACAGTATGTGTAAATGTGCAATACATTAAACTGCACTTACCTGTTTTTTCATATTGAAGAAAGACTTGTTTTGATCGTAGAGTGGGTGTACATTGTGAGACTCTTGTAAGTGAGTGAGGTGTGTGGGGTTGTGGGTGCTGCATGAAGGGTTGGGATGGGATGGGGGTGTTGAGGTCAAATTATCAAAGGACCATTTTCTTTTTTATAGATTCACCCCCCCGCCCCAAAAAAAAGAAAATCAATTTTTTTTTCTTTTTTGTTTCTGGGGATTTTTAAACACTGCTGATTGAGCACCTCAGTGTCGGACTACTGTTTGGTGGCACAAGGAGTGGCCACCCTGGTGCCACCATGTATATAATGGGAATGGGGCCATCAACCTGGATGGGGTGAAGAGAAGTGGTATTGGGTGTGGACACCCTGTTCCACTTATGAGGCTTAAAATTAAGCATGGGAAAGGGTGGGTGGATGACCTGAATGGAAGGTAAGAAAGGAGCAGTACTGGGGGTGGGCATCCAAACCCGCTAGTTAGATAGATAGATAGATAGATAGATAGATAGATAGATAGATAGATAGATGATAGATAGACAGACAGAGAGAGGATATCACCGTCATCATCACTCACTCAGTGCTGCAACAGAAGCCTGTAGCACATCTCCAGAAGCTGCTTCACATGTTAAGAAAATCCTGCTGTTCTCACACAGAGAATGAGGGTGAACAGCCCCTTGCACTGAGCTGGGCACCCTGGATTTGAGTTTAAAATAAAAAACACTGAAATCTCACTAAAGGGTCCTGTTTAGCTATGTGCAGGTGTTTGTTTTTAAAAAAACACAATTTTTTTGTATTTTCAATGCTTTTTAATTCGAAAAAACAAGATGGCAGCCATCACGACAAAAAATGTTTTGTGTTGTGAGAAGCAACTGGTTAGAAAACAAAAAGCTTTTGTGATATGAACTTTATCGTATTGTATTAGAGTGTTATCCAAAAATCCCACTGAACATGCTCAGAACAGCTCAGCAAAAAATGTGCATCCTTAGAGCTCTGTAACCATTTAATGTTTTTTCATGAAACCTTCAAAGGAAACACAGGCTGCTTCTGCCCTGAATGTTTCATGAAAAAATTCTGTTCTGTCTAGGCTGTAGGTAAAAGCAAAAAACAACATGTTAAGTATAGGGAAAAAAATTAGTCCTCTACAGGAAAATGATATATGCGGAGCTCAGAAACTGCACAAGCTACTATCATGAAACTAGTTAAGGATTTAACATAGAACCTGTCAGGCAACCCTAACTATACTGGTGCTACTGTACCAATATAATACATGCTGCACTCATCTAATATAAGAACATGTCACTGTGTACTCGCCCAGTGTTTGGAGGGCTGAGGTATTCATGCCTCACCTGCCACCACACTGGTGCTGGGTTCAAGGAGCTAACCAGGACCACTTGGGGTTGACTGGGGAGGTAGATTGAATGTCCCTGTGGATGCTCTCCTCCTCCATGGAGGAGGCAACCTGATTTGCCATAACATCACCACCTAAGTGACCAGGGTGGTGGTGCAGCCAAGTACAGCAGTTCTGGGTGCTGGACACTCCTGGCAGAAAATGTCAGCATGTCCAGTGGCATGCAGATGTCAAGCCATCACCTCCACAAAGCATCTGTGGGTCAGTGAACACAGAATACAATAAACACCACCTGCACGAAAGTGGGCTCCATGAATCCTCATGGTTCCACACTGCCTATTGGGCACAGGGTCACCAACTGAGCAAGCCATCTAGAGGGGCTTGGGGAACCCCAATTGCACACCACAGGGGCAAAGATACGGAGGAACAGGTGACTCTTCAAGGTAAGTCCCAGAGATGGCGGGTGATGGGCTTGGGGGAGTGGCAGGGGCAGAAGGTGGCAGCCAGGCAAAAGAGGAAAAAAACATGGCATTGCACAATATACATCAGAATTATTTGTAGACCATTTGGGAGAAAAGAAAGCATGCAAAGGATGTGTACATGTCTGAGAGAAATTGTCCAAATCATGTACATTCAGAACATGCAACTGTCCTCTGGATCTCTATCTTTGGGCAGAGGATAGACAAGTAAAGAGATAAGCTAGATCATTAGGAAAGCTGTGATTAGCACATCCATGCAAATTCAGAAAACAACTCAGATCCCTGCTAATTGGTGTGCGTTTCAAGTTATATACTGTAGCATACCACACACAATGCATGAAGAGTAATACAGAACCATTGATAACTTTACAATCATGCATATATTGATAAACAAACTAATAGAGAAAGGATAATCTCTGCTACCCGCATTGACCCATGGTTATAGCTACCCACTGACTCCAAGGTACCTCACTAAGAGGTCACCTGGTTCTTGCTTAGCATGCATGTAGGCTTTTACCTTGATAACTAAATCAGGACTTAAAGTTCCAGTAGCCTACCTATTTGGTTCTTCCCGCTATCCTTGGGGAAGGGAGGGTGGACTCTGTAATCCAGGCAACTACTACTCTTGTCTATCTCCACACCCCCTTACCCCCACTACAAGGCAGAGGAGCCGGGCACTTTAGCCAAGGTCCCTAAGTCTACTCATACCTGGCACCTGTCTCTCCCTAGATTTGTTCAAAACCTCACCTTGTGGCACTTTGGTGACCGGGTTTGGGAATGAGCCTGGGCTGTCAGGGATCAGCAGAGGCGGAAGGGATTAAGCATCTGGAGACTGCTCTCCCTTCCTGGGAGGATATAGGATCCATGTCATGTTTGAATGACCCCTGGCATCAGTCGGGGGTAGCTAGGCACTGGCGATGTCAACACAACGGCACCTAGGGGAGGCGGAGCTCACCTAAGCTCCACTGGGGGAACACAAAAAAAGGAAAAAATCCTGGCACCTGATAGGTGAAGGTGGGGTCAGGGGTCAGGTCCACACCCAATGTCAGGCCTTCCGGCTCCACCTCTGTCTCTCCCTTAGCACTCTGGTTGCCCCTTTAGATTATAGATAGAGATCCAGAGGCATTGGCTGTCCCACCTTGGAGGGCTCAGAGCCAGGGGTCAGGTGACCAGGTGTGCAGGAAGATGGGTTCAGGGCCAAGAGCAAAGAGACTGGAGGCTTCATGTGGGCAGGAGCAAGACTGCATCACGTACCCATGCCGGAGAGAGGTCAGGTCAGCTGGTGCAGGAGGCATAAAGAAACTTAAAAAAAAAGAGGCAATTCGGGACACCCCCTGCAACCATTCCATTGATATGTGTGGTATACCTGGCACCATCTGAGAAGAATCTGTCTCTTGGCCTCTGTTGCCAGATGTTTTATCTGTAGCAGCACCTGCTTGGTCCATCCAGAATACTAAGTGGGGACCTCTAATACCCGGAGCTCTGGCATGTCAGGAATATCACTCCATGTGACTTACCTGGCCTGTTTGATTATGTCTTGACAGAAGGGCTACAAGCTGGGACACTGTCATAGTATATGGGCTACACCTCTGAGGAGGAGTGAACATCCAGCATGCATTTGGGATCTGAAACCTATTCTTACCATTTTGCTGGTGTTCTATGCCATCTACCCAGTACTGTTTTCTGGATTAACTGGGATTTAGGGTCCAGGGGTTGCTATGGGCCCATCTCAACATTGTTTCCACTGCTCCATAGTAATGTGTACTGAGAGCTCCTGATTCTCTGGGGTTCCCACTTCAGCAAGTTGCAGTCATGTATGTTCTTACAGAGGCATTGCTTCCCACCTCTGATTTAGCAGAGGACACTGAATCAACCATAGAGATCATGTCAGTTTTCTTGTGTCTATGATCCAGGCCTAACCATCTGCCCAGGACATGCCTAATATGTAGGAAACACCAGTGATCTGAGGCAGTGAGATCAAACTCTTCTCTGAGCTGTACAAAAGCTTTCAGTGTCTCAGTCTGCGCTGTCACTAAATGGCTGAGGGTTTACCTAGGGTGTGGGTATGCAACTTGTTTAGCCACATAATTATTTTTTCAAGCCCCTCAGGAGACTCTAATTATAGGTCCTGGCTGAAAGAGTGTGGATCCAGACAAGGCTTGCTCCACTTGGACCCAGAGCAGTGTCACCAGTCAGCCCAGAACCTGTTTTGCTTCATGAGAGGTCTGGTAAGCCAACAACCAGCAGGTATTCCAACACCCTTGTGGGGTTACCTGAAGTATCTTATTGCTGAGCCGGGAGGGTGTTAGAAAGCAGGAGATATGTCTGTCCACCCTAATCCACACTTTTGGGGAAGTTGAAGGGGCAGGTTGTTCAAACAGTATATTCATTTTTGCAATACCATTATTCTGAATGCTGCTGTCTTCCCATGGAGTGACAGGGAGTGGAGTCAAGAACAGTGAGGGGATTCAAGAATGAATGGAACAGACATAAGGCTGTTCTAGAGGGGGTAGGAGGAAGTAGGCTGTTGGTTAACTAGGATCTGCAGCTTATCCATCAGGTAGGAAAATGGGCAGACTAGGTGGGCCAAGTGGTCCTTATCTGCCATCAAAATCTATGTTTCTAGGGGCAGTTGTTTCCATCTGTTTGTGTCCTGAAACAGTGTGGAAATCAGCTAGGTGAGGTTTGCTGAAGCGATGTCCAGCCACCTCGAGGTGATGATCACACACAGGTAATTAATACTCTGCACTGCCCACTACAGCAAGCTTCCATCTCTCTTACAATCATCCTGCATACACCCCTTGAGAGGTAATATCTGTTGTAGACCATTTCACCCTGAGCCCTGAAATTAGACCAAAGTCTGTCAAGATTTCCTAAGTTCTTGGCAAATATCTGCCTATTTTTGTGATGCTAATGTGGAGACTGTCTACCTACAACAGAGCACTGGATGCCATTCCCACCACATCTATGCTTGAGATTTTCTTGTCTTGATGGATCTGGGGTTCTATGTGATAACAGCAACTGCCAAGGGTGATCACTGTTACGGCAAAGTCAGAGCACCCAAAATCAGTTTGGCACTCTGACTCCCTGGTGCACAACAAAACAGTGCTAGGGACTTGCATTTTATGTTTATGCAGTGGGGCTGTGCCTCACCCCACACCCCCCCAATGGGGAGCTTTACCCCCCCTCCACTCACCTACTTAAGGATTCTCAACTCCAGGTAGGTGCAAGTCGGGGGGGGACAAAATGTAAAAAAAAAAAAATTTGGGCAGGGCATAACAAAAATGAACCTGTGCCCAGACCCGAACCCAGAACCATAGCCACCAAAGCTGTGAGCTGACCAGCTACACCATGGGGCCCGCTTGGTAGCCTACCACAGCACCACCCCTCAAATCCCTCCTGCCCCTCACCAAGCATGCTTGCTCCCACTGCATGCATACCTGTAGCATGCTCATTCCACCCCCTGTACACATATCTGTAGTGACTTTCTGTCACTAGGGTCACAAATCCACCCCAGTCAGTCGTTTTAGCTGCCCAGTAGCCACTGTGCCATGCACCATGATTGAGTCACCCTTTCAGGGGTGACTCAATCACGGCTGTGCATATCATAGTATACTTATCTGGGCCCCCAGGGGCTCCATAGCTATTATGAATAGCAGAGAAGAGAGAGGACATGCGTGCCTTGCTCCTCAGTGGAGTGGGAAAGAAGGTGACATGAGATTGTTAGTAAGGACCCTGGCTTCAGGGGAAAAGAAGAGAGTTTTATCCCATGCTATATAATTCAGTCCTATTTCCACAGCTCATATTACCTTGAAAAGGTATTCCCAACAACAACAGCACAGCTGTCACCTGAGAGTGGTCTGACAGCACAATGGGATGTATTGCAGAATCAGCTATCTTGTGTGAACTGAGACCTGACCAAAAAGTAGTTTAGTCTGTTGCAAGTGGAAAACCTAGGGGAATGCTATGTGAAGTCTCTGGCCATGGGACACCATAAATGCATTATATCCACTAGCCCATGCTCCTGGCATATTCCCTCCTATACACTAGTTCTCCTGTGACTTTGGAGGAGTTGTCCAAGAAAGGACCAGGCACCAGGTTGAGATCACCACCAATACTCACCATAGTGTGCTCTGTGGCCACCTCTTGCAGTTACTGTGCTAGTTCTCAGATGAACTGTGTGTTGTCTAAAATAGGGGTATACATTTTTGGTATGTCTAAGTCTGAACTGGAACTTTCCACTAAGTATCACCCATGTTCCCTCATTGCCTAGCAGTTCAGTTTCTATCAGGATTAGGCATCATTTCTTAATGAGGATGGAAACCTTTTATATGCTGCATGTACTAGAATATTCAGCCCCTACTCAACCCCAGGCACATTTAGTTGCCTTTGCCCATTGTGACAGGGCTGGATAAGACTCTGCCCCATTTGTTATGCAGAAAGAGTTAAAAGCAAAGATCTATTTTATCCTCTCCCATTCTACCTCTTGCCTGTGTCTTACCTGTACAGTCAATTTTTTCTTGTGGCACCAAAGAATTGGCCATTCCAATTGTTCCACAATCCCCCCCCTCTTTCTTTCTTTCTTTCTTTCTTTCTTTCTTTCTTTCTTTCTTTCTTTCTTTCTTTCTTTCTTTCCTTGCTTCTGTGAGGCTAAAAAAGCTATACTGTATGTGAATCTTTCTGTGAAACCAGGTCCCTTGGTTTGCAAATATATATAATTATATTGTTGAAATAACTGCAGAAAGTTATTTGGGTTTATGAGAACAGATAACAATCTGGAACATGGGGGGGTGACCTTGAGATGCATTTTGACCTCCACAACCTTGTTTACAGAATTGTTAATCAACAGGAAACAAGCTCTGGGACAAAATTTGGTTGCACCTGTTAAGATTACATGTGCTCCTCAGACTGGCTTTAAGCAGGAAAATAAGATTTTGGTACATTTTGTGAAAAACAGGAGATGTAACTTACAAGAACAGGATGCAGAGTTACAATCAGAGCAATGTTTTTCCAAAGAAGAAGACCGAGATGAAGGATTTTTGTTTGTGCCGCCTTTGTGACAGGCTATCTGTACAAATTTATTTTATTTTATTGACAATAAGAAAATGTTTCTTGCAAATTTATATCTTCTTGTGGTCTGCCTATGCTTCCTGATCAGTGGCTCTATGACAGTTGGTGTAAGAAGTGGGATTTATGCAATGCACACTCTACACCAAGAGTTTTGTGTGTGGGTACTAGACCTGGTACCAGGAAAGCATGGAGGAAAGGCATGGATCCTGCTGCAGCAAGCCCAGGAGTGATTACCAGAAGAATGGCACCAAAACAAGAAGCAGAAACAAAAGTCCAAACTGAGACTGTACAGCTGGCACCAGTGATGAAAGAAGAAGAATAAGCAAACAGTAGGCTATACAACAAAGAAGACTGAGAAACAGAGAAAAAGAGATTTAAAGGCTAGAAGCACAGAGTGTGAGGAGACACAGTGACAGGAGCAGCGATGGCTGGTTGCCTTGCAAGCTATCAAGGCTGAGGAATCTGGTACAGGTCCAGCAGACCAGCAAAATGCAAACAACTTTAAAGACATAAAATTTACAAAGCTGTGTCCCTGAGATGATACATTTTTTTGTCAATAGTTTTTTTTAATTTTCAAATATAAAAATAAGTCATTACACAGGTAGGCGTACAGGCTGTTCAGGGGGCAATCAGCCTAAAGGAAAAGAAACAGTATTCTGGTAACCTGAACAACATTGTGCAAATAATACAGGCATTATGTTCTGGGACATGTCCCACTCTCTGAGGCTTCAAACTTTGCCTTGTTACAGGAGAGGATGGGGGACCACGTCTCCACCTCTAGTAAAATCAATTGCAAAGTAAGCTAAAACAACTGGATATGCCAATTCAAAGGTAAAAGGAGAGATGAAGAAAAAGAAAAGAGAACTATACCTTAGTTCTGAGGTGAGGCCTTAAAAAAGAACAGGTTCCATAAGGGGTGCCTGTGTAACTGGAGGGATATGTAGGAGGGGAAGGGGATAAAAAATACCCTGAGATGATATTGATGCATACCAGCCAACTTTTGGAAGAGTCACTGGAGCCTGACAATGACCAAAACAGCAACTTGCCTATGACACTGCACAGTCAGAAAACTATAATCTTGTGAAAAGAGAAATTCTTAAAAGATATGACATTTCAGAAGGGACCAACAGGCAGAGATTCTGGTCTTTGAGACACCACTCAGTTGACAATCCTTGAGAAGCCTTCACCTGACTCCGAGAACTCCTCATTAAATGTCTCCAACCAGAGGACAAAACCATCTCCTAGGTTATTGATATGTTTGTAATGCAGCAAGTCATCAACATCTTTCCTATAGATGTGCGGTTTTGGGTAAAAGAACACCAACCAGAAAGTGGGAAAAAGGCTGTTTCTTCAGCTGAGAACTATGAGATGGTCAGGCAAACACAGCAGCAGTGAAGTAACAGACAAGGAATGGTAAAATACCCTTTTTTCTGATTTATTTATTTATTTCAGATTTAGATTAATACCTTTGAGCCAAATAGGCTTGTTTACAAAGGTTCAACGTCAGTGAGCACAATACAAACTTTTGAATACAGGTAGTAGCATATATGGCAGCATATACTAATCCAGTTACACAGAGGGTGGGAGTTACAGGTGGATACAAGGGAGTTATACATCTAATAGAAACGTAGATACATTGGTTATTTCAGTCCTGTAAGTGCCATGGTAAAGATGACATCAACACCCACACAGAGGGTGGGGGTTACAGGTGGATACAAGGAAGTCATACTGTACAACTAATATAGACATAGATACATTGATTATTTCAGTCCCGTAAGTGCTGAGGTGAAGATGACAGCACCCAGCAATGCGGCACAGTGTTTAAGAAGTTGCAAGATACATTTAGAGGTAGGCAAGTTCTAGGTATCATGGGTGTATGAATTAACTGCCAGCAAGTGGCTTTGTTGAAGGTTAAGCAAGGAAGTAGGTGGGAGGGGGTGCCTGGAGATGAAAGGTTTTTGATTCAATGCAAGTTTGAGTCCTTGGGGAGTGTGTGAGAAAGGAGGATAAACAGAGGAGGTGAGAGAGGTGGCGGGAATGCGGCCAGAGTGAACTAAATCCGGGAGACAGTGAGGGCGAAATAACTGGGGTGGGCTAGAGGAGGTAAAGGGTATGGGGTGAGTGGGGGAAAGCGAGGGGTGAGAGGGAAACAGGGGAAGGGAGGAGCTGCGGTAGAAGGGAGAGGGATAGGGTGAGGCTAAGGTAGAAGGAGGGGATGGAACTAGGGTGGGGGGGAGAGAAGGGCAGGGACTACTCCGAATCATGTGTTAGATAAAGCATTCACAGATAACATTACATACAGGTGTGAGTGCAGCCTTTGTTTGTAAAGGCTGATCTTGGTACTTTCTATGAGGGCAATGGGTAGTTTGTTAAACTACCTTGGTCCTTGAAGGACAGGGATTTCTGAGCCAGCTTAGTACACCTAAAAGCTACCTGGAGGTCCCCTTACTCACATTTCTAGTGTTTTTTGTGGGCTGCCAAGCTTTGAAGAGGCTGCTGGTAGATTCAGGCATGAATCCTAACACTGATTTTTTTTTACCAGCAGGCAGGTCTGTTATTGTACCTCGAGGTGGACAGGTAGCCACCCAGTCTCATTGTATAGGGTGCATGTATGGGCCAGGTGGTCAGCCACATGGCAAGCCAGCAGGCCTTATTGACGATCGTTTTGACTGTTTTTAGGGTGGTGTCTGAGCCAGCCTCATAGATCGGCAGGCCATAGTTGATGGTTGCTAGGACCAAGCTGCTCATAGCAAACTTTAGGGCCTCAGGTGACATACAGTTTCTGTGCTGATAGAGGACACCCAGTTTCATATTGGTGGTTTTAACATTATGACCAATATGGGCATTGAAGTTGAGTGCATCATCCAGGTGTATGCCTAGGTACTTGAAAGTGGGGACTTGTTTAATGGTGTCACCTGTGTGGTTCTGAATCAGCAGCAGGACATGCATTTGGTCTTCTTGTGGTTGAGTAGGAGTCTGTTCCTCATGAACCATGCTTCAAGTTTTAGGAAGCTGTGTTGCAGCTCAGTGGTAATTCTGGATAGCTCTTTGTCAGAGGTGGTGATGACGGCATCATCGGCATAGAGTACGGTGTGAACAGAGCAGATAGAAGGAAGTGAATTTATGAAGAAGTTGAAGAGGAATGGTCCTAGAATGGACCCTTGGGGGACTTCAATATTCATGTGCCTGGGTTTTGAGTGCGCACCACTGATTTTAACACATTGTGTTCTATGGGCAAGATAACTGTTAAACCATGCAACAGTGTCTCTGAACAGGTCTACCGATAGCAGGAAGTTTAGGAAATACTGGTGGTTGATGGTATCAAATGCCTTGGTAAGGTCTATGAAGATAGACCTCACTGCCATCCCTGTATCCAAGGAATCGTAGCTCTGGGAGGTATACTCGACCAAGGCAGTTAGGGTGGAGTGGTTTCTATGGAAACCATTTTGCTGGGTGCAGAGTAGGCTGTACTTCTCCAGGTACAGTATTCCATAAGTTGGTCACAAACCACCTGGTCCAGGGCATTGGAGAGAGGTGGTAGAATGGAGATGGCCTATAATTGGAAGTGTTCATTCTGTCATCAGTTTTGAAGATGGGGTGACAATTGCCTCCTTCCATCTGTCAGGAAAAATGCCCAATCTTAGTGAGGCATTGAACATTTTTGTCAGTGGTTTGGCTAGTTCATTTAAGGTGAGTGCTACTAGCTTCATGTCGACTAGGTCATTCCCATCCTAGTCTTACAAGGACCAGCATGACATATTCAATCATCTGGACCTGGTAACTTGCTTGAAATAGAATGGCGATAGTCAATTGTTGTTAGGTGGAGAGTATTCAGACTTTGTGGCAGACCTGGTGGAGGGGCATGAGGAATACCGTGGGAGCACGGTGGAGAGGTCAGTGAATGATGTGTTAAAATTATCAGCAATGCCATTGGGTTCCAGGAGCATCCTGGATGTGGTTATAATCAGGTCAGGAGGTGGTCTTAAGGCCCTTCCAGTGAGAGATTTCAAGGAATTCCAGAACTTCCTGCCTAAACCCCAGTTTTGTTTAAGAGTTTGGTATAGTAGGAGGCTTTGGCTAATCATATCAGCTTGGTACATATGTTTCTGGCAACTCTGTAGGCAGATATGTCTACCTGTGTCTGGGTAGCCTTGGCCTGTGACATAGATTGTCCCTAAGATGCATGAGCTTGATCAGCGACCAGAACACCACCGGTTGGCAGCCCCTCACTTTTTTGGTCTGGTACAGGGCAAAGATATCACATGCCAGTGTAAAAATCCTGAGGAAGTAGTCAAGGACTATGTTCCCATCTTTTGCGCCATCCAATGGAGACCAGTTGGGGTGTTCCAGGTACTGCTTAAAGGTTGGCAGTAACCCAGACCTTACAGAATGATTCCTAAGGACCTGGGGGGGCTCTTAGTAACTCTAGTTCAGATAAGAACTCTAATGGGGGTAACAAATCTACATCCGAAGAATGTAATTGTTATAACTGTAATACAGGTCATATTGCAAGAAGCTGCCATAATAATAATAAAAAGTAACAGTGGAGAAAATTTGGCCTTAGCAAATTGGGACAAGTATTTAACAGATGTCAAGGTGAGAGATAAGATTGTAAAGATACTTACAGATTCAGGAAGCAGACAGACCCTGGTGCATGTTGAAGTTATAGGAAAAGACTGCAAAAGGACCAGATACTGGGGTCATCTGCATTCATAGGGACACTCAATACTATATCACCACCCAACCAACTCTGAATATTAATGGATTGTCACACCAAATCAAAGTAGGGGTAGTACGAATGTTACCTGTACCTGTGATTATTGGAAATTACTTTGAAGGGTTTGCTAAGTTAATGGCAGAAGGAGTAAATCCTTTTGTTTCAGCAGCTGTGATGACAAGAGCACAGGCAAAGAAAATCTCAGATGTTGGGGATTCTTTTCCTTTTGGTGACATTGATTTGGACTTGTTTGAGTCCAGCTCAAAGATTCAGAAGTTCAGGAAAGTAAGAAGACATCTGAAGAAACAGTAGCAACAAACCACTGAAGAGGTTTGCATATGAACAAGCTGAAACTAAACTCTCTTCTCTCCAAGGTTATTTTTAAGCAGCTGAGGGTGACAAAAAAACAGGGTGAACCAGAGAAACATAGACAGTGACAGCAGAAAAAGTCTGCCCACTGGGCTCTATATAACCCCACAACCTAGTGTTGATACAAGGTTCTAGCCCTCCCCATCAGTCTTCCTATTTCTTTCCCTAGTTTCATCTCTACAAGTGAGCACTGTTCCTTTTGCTCTGTTCCAAGCCCATTTGAAACCCTCCATGGTTTTAGTTCCCACCTTGCCAGCAAGCTGTTCCATAGTTCCAGCACCCTTTCAGTAAAATAATACTTTCTCACATCCCTTCTGAACCTTCCTCCTGTCAGCTTCCAGTCATGCCTTCATGTTGTTGAACTGATGTCCCTGCTAAATAATTCCTCATAGTTCCTCTGTTTATTCCTTTCAGGAATTTAAAGGTTTCTATTATATCCCTCCTCCTCCCTCCCTCCCTTCTGATCTACAGTGAGTACATGTTCAATGCCCTAAGGCATTCCTAGTAGGACTTCCCCTGCTGGCCACCTTACACTGTACTACCTCTAGCTTATCCGTGCTCTTTCTAAGGTGAGAGATCCAGAACTGGGCACAGTACTCCATGTGCGGCCTCACCAAGAATCTATAGAGGGGGAGTATTATCAATACCTCTGTGAATGTTTAAAGATCATGTGCAAAGGTTTTTGCATATTGTCAAGCTTGAATTTAAGTCACTGTGTCATGATTAGTGTTTCCTGAAAAGTTCATGCTGTTTGGTATTGATTGTTTTATTTAAATCATCATTTGATAGCTTGCTCTACAGTGGCTGAAAATAGTGTAGTTATTTCTGTCTCTCTCAGTCAGGTTTGGAGGTGATTACATCATCTTGAGTGCTATAGCTTGCTGCTTCAGATTCCCAATCACAGCAAGCTGCAAAGTTAATGATTTGCTCTCCAGGTTTCTTACAAACTCAGTCTGTGGTTTGTGTTTAGATAGATTAACTTAAAATATATTATTATTTTCTTATAAAGTTGATCATTTGAGTTTCAATGCTGAATTGAAGTAGTGGAAATATTTCTTTATAACAGATCACACTGTCTGTTTCACAACTCTCAGTTCTTTCTCATCACAACTCTGATTTTTCTAACTATATAACACAGGGTTTTTAATGAATATAAAATAAATCTACATCTTGTTCATTGGTAGAAATAGTGTGTCCTTGGTGTAGCCTTCATAAACACATTCATGTAAGAACTTTTTTAATTTCAGATTTACAAACAGGTGCCTGTCACACTATACTATTTCAAGAAGATGTACTGTCTGAATGCACAAATTTCAGATCTTTGATTGTTTCTGTGTGAAAATACATAATGTATGTGTAAAATTAGAAACACTATATGGCATCCTGATGCACCATGTCTCTTCCCCACAGTTGAGACAGCTGAACTTTGCAGCCACCTGTTCCCTGCCCCACAAGCCCCCTACCTTCTGCTCCACATTCTAGGCTGCTGCACCCTGCTGTACAATGTCTTCTCCCACACAATCGGGGATTGTGCACTCTGTTGCCTCCATCCCCTGCCTAAAGACTCATGGTTGCTGCACCCTGCCCAAACAGCTGGGGTTACTGCACCCTCCTGCCCTCTCTCCCCCACCCAGACAGTCAGGGACACTGCACCTGTTGCACCCTGTTCCTGTCTCCACAATCAGGACTGCTGTGCTCTGCTAAGCCCTAGAGTCCCCAGTCCCTGTACCTCTACAGTTGGGGCTGCTGCACCAAGTTACCCTAGGTCACCTGAGGTGGGGCTTTTGCTGTACCCTGCCACCCACATCCATTGCCCCAAATGGGCAGGGCTGCTGCACAATGCACATCCTACCTCACAGTCAGGGCTGCTGTACCCTGATGCACCCATGTCCATCCCCCAGTTGAGACTTCTGCACCATGCTGTCCTCTGTCCCATGTCACCACAGCCAGTGCAGAGGTTGCAGAGTACTCAACTCCAGTAACAAAAAAAATAAACAATGTTTTTCTTACTTAGTCAGACAGAGAGAGAGAAAAAATTCAAGAGGAAACAGCAGAGTGCTGCAGATGTTGCAGAGTATTAACTCCACAGTAAAAAAAAAAACATTGTTGTTCTTCCTTCATCAGAAGGGGGGGGGTTAGAGAGACCAATGAATTCAACAGCAGACAGCATCAGAGTACAGATATTGCAGAGTACTTAACTCCACAGTAAAAATAAAAAAGAAACATTTTTCCATACTCAGAATGAAAGAGAGACAGTAGAGTGTGAGACCAACAAATTCAACAGCAGACAACAGAGTCCACACTGCAGATATTTTCTTAGTTTTAGAAAAACTAAAGAAAACAGGAAATTGATTGGGGTACCACAAAAAGCATGGCCCGCAGTGTTGTGAGGCAAGTCCAGTTCTTGTGAAATATAGTAGTGAATGACAATGCAATATGTTAGGTTAGATTAGATATTAACTTTAGTCTGTTTTTTCTTGCAAAATCAACAACATTGAAAGCAAAAGTGTAAAACATATCACTAGTGTACAGGATCCAACAACTTAATTCTTTTTGTTTTTGAAGAATATATTTTTGTAAAAAAAAATTAAAAAAAATATTAAGAAAGTAAAAACTAGTAAGGAGAGCAGACAGGTCAGAAGGACTCTGAAGGTCATAGTGCCTCATTAATTTTGAGGAGGGATTTATACTGCCATACAGAATAGATTTTGAAGGGGGTGTCAGCCACATCTTAGACTCTGTGTTGCCCATCTCTGTGCCTGAACTACTACTAGGTTACAGTGCCATACATATTTTGAAGGGGGAGGTGTCATGTCTCAGATTCTGTGTTGCCTCCGTGCCTGAACTACTACTAGGTCACAGTGCCTTGCGTATTTTGGGAGAGGGTCAAACCTCAGACTCTCTGTTGCCCGTCTCTGCATCTGAACTAATACTACTAATTAAGTATTTAAGTTGGACACAAAAAATTGATTCAAATTAGAGTTTGATATGAAAATTAAACATGTAGGCAACACCAAGCAGCATGACTGAAATCAATACACTTAACAATAAAAATATTTCCCAAAATCAAATAAAAGAAATGGAAATTCACTGCTGAAAATATCATTAATACAATTGATGTAAATCAAGCAACACAACCAGAAAAAGATGAAGCAACAAAACTAGAATGATAAAGGAATATTGCTGAGTCCCCAATCAAAGTAGTGCAGCACTGTTGACATTGCCAGAAAAATCAGGTAAAAGTAGAACACAGAAGAATTTGTCAGTGCTGAATGTTTCCTTGCATGGTAGTCTCCAAATAGGGGCTGAAATCCAAGGCAGACAGAGGAATGAGGTAAGGGGGGCATGTGAACAGAGGACAAGAGTCCGGTCCAAACTGAGGAGTGTGTACAAGAGCATCAGGCTGCACAATACTAAAAAACAAGCTGGAAAGGACACAGGGAAGTAAGATGAATACACACAAGTGGGGTGTAGGCAAGGAAAAGTGGGGTCATGAAGCTGGCAGCAGACCCTGTCACCCAGAGGCCAGAGGTGCAGTGGATGGGGAGCATCAGACTGCAAAGAGCAGACCAGTAATGGGAATGAGAAGTGGGGGCTGGGAAAACAAAGACTGGGTTGCGATTCTGCAGCAGACCCTGCTGCCTAGTGGCCAGAAGCACAGCAGATGGGAAGCATCGGACTGCAATGAGCAGACGCGTCGTGGGATCTAGAAGTGGGGGCTGGGGAAACAAAGGCTGGAGAGGCCATGGAAGAGAAGCCCAAACAGTCCAAAAGGGGCAGGCATAGGAGCTACCAGAAGGAAAACAGCAAATAGACAGGGATGATCAGCAAGGGCTGAGCCATGGAACGTGAGCCAGAAAGGAAGCGAGAAAATGCTGGGTAAATGGAGAGCCAGAGGGAAGGCAGGACAGAGGCAGACATTTAGGGGCAGGGAGCAAAACAATAAGAAAAGCAGTGGGGAGAAAACGGTGCACATACCTGCATTGAGGAGAAGCCTCGTGATCCTGATAAACTGCAGCAACCGTCCCAGGTCTGAAAACACATCACAGGGGCAGTCAGGAACTGGAAAGCCAAGGGAATAGCCGGGGAGTCGGATGGGGGAAGGGGAAATGAGTAACAAACAAAAGACTAAGGGAAAGGGGAAAAGAGGCAGCCAGAGGAATGAAATGGAGAAAGCACAGCCCACAAGCCACACAGGAGCCCAGTGTTCTGGAAGGGTTTTCACAACCTAGTAAGCAGGGAACTGGTGAGGAAGGCTAAAACCACTCAGCTGCCTTCTGCCAGTTTTACACAAATGAAAATACTGAAGCACTCTGATCAAAAGCGCTGCAATCCTTTCAAGCACACAAAGTTTCTAACTGTGAAACATGACCACCATCATACTCAGCTTGCGTGGTCATTGATCTGTCGAGGGATGAACCCAATGTAGGATTGCTCTGCATTGGGCTAGTCCTAACACACTTCTGAAATGCAATTCTCTGAAACAAAATGTTTCTTGTGCACACGCAAGGAAAGCTAAAAAGGGAACTGTCACAATATATCAGTAAGCTATCTGTCTTTGAAGTTTAATGGAGCAGGCAAAAGATGCCAAATCCCCTGAACTGCCTCAGTCACCTCCTGCAGCCTAATTACAAAATAAATAAATAAACAACAAAATAAGGTTTCCTCCTACTTCTTCAGTTCCATTTATTTAATAAATTAAGTGACTTTTAGAGCCCACCCAATCTACAGCTGCACAGGGTTACCTAAAGTTTGAAGCTGTCCCACACAGCCTGTTGTTACAAAGTATACCCATTGAACGCCCCAGTCCAGTTACATATTGTTATAAAGTTCCTTCCACGTCATTCTCACCCATGCAGGGACAGGAGAGGATGTAGCCTTTCTCATCCCAGAGGCTCTCACTGCTTATGTACCACAGCAGCAGTAGCACAAGCTGGAACAGCCACTGGGTACCGAAAGTGGTGGACACAGGCTTCCTCCTACTTCTTTGGTTCCACTTATTTAGTAAATTATGCAACTTTTAGAGCCCACCGGGTCTACATCAGCACATTGTTTCCTAAAGTTTGATGCTGTCCCACACAGCCTTTTGTTTAAGCAATAATCCATGACAGGGTGTGGGTTATGGTGGGATTTACCCATGCCTGGTGTGGTTCAGTCATGAGGCCACAGGCAGAGTGACCATACCGCACCAGAGGGTCAATGTCAACTTGCTCCCAACAATACGCACCGCGACAACTCGCCCACAATTCATATCCACCTCAATTAACTCCCGTACTTTACGCTCCGCATATTTTCACTCCCAGTGCTACATAAATTTGCTTGACATATTTCAGCATCTGTGGACAGTGTTTTTTCATGGTATTTTAAAGCGTGCCAGAGAAATTAGCTTGATAGAAGTGACCAAGAAGTGACCAAGTTCAGATTGACAATGCTTAGGCGCAGAACGGTGGAGGAAGCTTGGCCCAAATAACTGTCCCCAACTCTGCAGTGCCTGAAGTTTCTCTACTGAGGCAAACAAGTGAATTAAGGATAAACTCTCCTCAAAATCTTGCATTGCGAATCGCTCATGCTGCTCAATTGACAAGCCTTCTATCACTCCCTTGGCTCAAACACCCTGGTGCAAATTAATCCCTCCATCCCTCTCTACAATAAGTATGCCCGCCTATTGGATGAGCTACATCCATCACAAGAAGATGTTAACTTACAGACCACAGATGATCAGACTGCTGATTCAAGTATAGCTCTTCAGGGCAATACTTCAGTTGTTTCCTCATTTGCCGAGGTGATTACAATTCCCCCTCGTAAACCAGTCGAACCGCCAAAAAAGAAATGCAAAGCAAAAACCAAGCACAAAACCTCTACTGCAGCTAGTAACTCTTACAGATCAATGGTAACCTGAATTTGAATTATTATTATTAAAGTATGTCCCAGAAATCTGTGTTGAAGGAAACCTGTCTTTTAGATCTGCCACCCCACTTGTTGTACAGCCTTCACTGCCGCAATTCTATCGCACCCAGCAGGTCATGATTCCAAAAAGCTGTACATTGCTGTTGATACTTAATACTTCATTCTTCTAATTATTGCCCCCTTTTTTAAATACTTTGCATTTTCACACGTTTATGGAGTCGGAGGGGTGGAGTTGGGTGGACTGCTCATCCCAGCTGTATCATGACAAAAAAACATTTTAAATTAATTAAATTAAACTGTAAAAGAAATGCATTTTCTTCAGAGCTAAGTGTCCCTTTAGCATTTGCCTTCACCAATCTAATGTCAAAATCAGCGGGAGTGAGTTGACATGAAGAGTGAATTGACAGGAGCGTATTTTCGGGAGCGAGTTGTCGTGGCATGTATCATCGGGAGTGAATTGACGTGCTCCCCACACCAGAAGTGGGTAAATCCCACCATAATCCACACCCTGGAGTGGATTATTGTGATTATACAATGCAGTGTAAAAAAATAAAAGTAATACATTTGACCTAAAATGCTAAATTAATAGCTTTTTTATTGATTTTGGTTGAAATATCCTTCCTCTCTATGTTAAATAGTCCACCTAGCTGCCAGGAGAACAACAACTAGTATTCATTTGTGCTCTGCCATGCCCCCCAGTTATGCTTTGCATGGGGAAGTCATCGAGACCCATGACTATTAACAACAGCAGGATTCCTTATTTCCTGCCATATTCTGCTGTTCTCTCAGTTACATTTCAAGGAAAACATCTTCACTTGCAGATGCCAGCTGCAGCTGACACCTTTTTCTAGTCACACTTGGGGCCTCACTGCTGATCTGACTGTATGTGCATGCTCAGCTCATCTACACTCCCAACAGCAATGGAAGCCCTGACACTTCGGGAGCACGAGTGCATTTATTTTCCCTCAACTTTTCCTGAGGCTACGGGTCTGAGAGGTGAGGGGAGACAAGGTATACATCACTGAGAATAACACTGACAGGTGGCTGTAGTATCTACTGTACGTTTGAGAGCAGCTTTTTTCAACACCTGGGAGTGAGAAGAGCATGTCAAGGAAAAGATTATTTTGTCAGTACGGGAAATGGGCTGTGACAGTGATATTGAAGGCACCACTGACAAAAATATTCTTGTCTTCAATGCAGACTCTTGCTGTCAGTTGTTAAATAAAAACACAGGTGGCTCACTCTTCCATTTCCTCCACTGTTCACAGACAGCAAGTAAAGCATGCTGTCCAGTCTCTGTTCCTGGCCAACTTTCTCTCTCTTTCTCTGTCATTGAAATGACTTGAGCAGTAATACAGAGCATTTTGAATTACTGTATGATACACATTGATTTTTTCTAAAGCATATAAAACTGATAGTTTTGTTTTTGGTACCTGGTAGATTTTGAGGGGTCTGATCTGTGGGAAAGGTGGCGCCCTCAGTTGAACATTCAAAGGCAGTGGTTTTAGGGGCGACTGTACTCAGGAGAGAGCTGGGGAGCTGGCATACAGGGATGATACATATTGTGGCACAGAAATGGTTTTAATTGTTCATGTCATTCTCAACCATGCAGGGACAGTAGAGGATGTAGCCATTCTCATCCCAGAGGCTCTCACTGCTGATGTACCACAGCAGCAGCACAAGCAGACAGCCATCATGTACAAAAGTGGTGGACATTTTCCACGGGGAATAACCGCTCGCTGCTCTGCTTCGTGGCCATAAAGTGCTTAAACAACCCCACAATCCTCTGCAGCAGGACAGCAAATTAACTCCCTGTGAGCTGGAGACAAGCCACTGAGGGTTTGCACTTTGAAGTAAGCAGCTGTAGCAGTCATTAACAGGAAGATAAATGAGATGAATTTGCAAAAGTATGCTTGGGGCTGCAACAAAAATTATATCTATCAAATAACTATTGCAGCACTAAAGATACAATAATAACAGAAACAAAGGGAATGGCCAGGGAGTGGGCTGGCAGTTGAGAGAATGAGAAACAAATAAAAGAACAGGGAAAGGAAACAAAATGGAGAAGGCACAGCCTACAAGCCATGCAGGAGTCCAGTGAGCCGGAAGGGTTTCACAAACCACTAAGCAGGGAACTGGTGAGGAAGGCTAAAGCGCTCAGTTGTTTCTCAGCCAGCTTTATGCAAATGAAGTACTGAAGCACTCTCTCATTGGAGTGCTTTGGTCCTTTCAAGTACACAAAGTTTCAAACTGTGAAACTGTGACCACGTCATGCTCTGTTGCGTGGTCATTGGTCTATCGAGGACAAGCCCAATGTAGATTGCTGTGCATTGGGCTAGTCCCTTAAATACCCCTGAAATGCCATTCTCTGAAGCAAAGCAAAATGTTTCTTGTGCATGTGCAAGGAAACATAAGAATAGGTAGCCAGAACACTTTGACCTAGAAAGTCAATGATTAAGGAAAAGGCTCTATCTTCTACCACTACATGTGGCACTCCACGATATGCCACTCCATGATATGCCACTCATGCATATCAGTCTCCTTCACCAGAAAGCTGTGTCTCTGATGAAGAAGTGGTTGTAAATGTACAAGAAAAAGATCAAGATCACAGTGTATCACAGTTACGTTCTTCTAAAGGTGATGAATCAGAATATGACACTGATGAGGTACAGGATGCCACCTGGGTTCCTCAACCAAAAAGGAAAAAACACATACAACAAACACCCCCAGTAGCCACAGCCAGTAGTGGAAAAACAATCAATAATCATGATAGCTCTTCTGAGGACTGCCACGGTGTGCATGAATCAGGCATAGAAGCACCAGTCACCAAAACTGCTGCAGTTCCTGGCTTGATGACAAAATGTTCCATCACTTTTGTGTGGAGCTATTGTCATAGAAGTCCCACAAATTAATGTGTTGCTGTCCGCACCTTTTTTTATCAGGAAGTTAGCAGGGGGGAAGTGCGGGGCCAGTTCAGGACATCACTAAAAAGGCCTTTGCAAAGAGCACATCCAACCATTCGACTAGGCAGCAGTCCTGAGAAAGAGAAAAATAGCTGGGATGAAAATAATCCTACAGACAATAATGATGGTGGACAGATCGAGAGACAGAGCACAAAAAGAACATGTTTGACTTCACTGACAAAAGTATTTGGACAAGTTACAGCTTTGCCACTGCAATCCTGTGATTTTAACCCCCCTGCATGAACTAAACAAGCAGACCATTACTCGATGCTGAACAAAAACTGCCTACAGTACATCACATCAAGTAACATTAAAATTAATTAGTAAATAGCTGAATTTATTGCCAAGGACTAGAGATGCTTGGATAGTGCCTTTATGGATCTGATTGTGATCTGTCAGATAGCGGCAGTGTCCGACCTGGGATCCAATCAAGTTGGAGGTCAGATTGCAGGTCAAATCCCACACTATTCGATATCAGATCCAGGGATCTGACCATGGATCCAGGACGGTCGGATCCATAGTTGGATAGCGCTACTATCCGACTGGATTCACTATCTGTAAAGAAGACTGGTATCCGGTGGTTTTTCTAATTGATAGGATACTATCAGAGCAACACTACCAAGGACCTGCAACCATTTTCTGTGGTGGACAAGGCAGGTTTTAGAGCTCTTTTAAAGTAATTTTTTGGAAGTTCCCCAATTGCTTTTTATACATAATATGCCATTGCCAGCCATGCTTCAGATGATGAAGCAGCAATTTGTTTTTAAAAGGCTGTCTTAGTCATTTGGCAGCAGAACTTTGTTTCTGGCTGCCTTCAGTTTTCCCAAGTGTTAGCTTGTTGCCACACCTCCAGAATGATGTCATGCAAGAGGTCATCAATCACTTCTCTCCCTACACAGGCTTTGAAGAGGGAAAGTGTATGAGGCTCCTTTACAAGTACTGTAGCTGTATCTAGCACCAGTGTCCCCATATGGACTATAAGGAGCATTTTAGAGAATATAATTAGTAATGCTGCACAGTGAACTGTCTGAGTAGGAAGAGGAGAGCAGACCAATACACTCCACCCCACCCCAACCCCACAGCAACAAAGAATGCCAGGTACTTCAATACAAATAAGTTTGCTAATATTTGATATAGTGTCTCTCATTCATTGGAGCATGACTGAGCTGTTACCCGGCTGATGTTCAAAATGACAACCACTGGAACTGTGAGTAAAGGCCTTTGCAAGCCCCAATTTTGAAGCTTCAAAGTCAGTTACAGTCGTTAGGTTCTTCTGAATTCCACATCCAGCTTGTTCATGAGTCACAGCATTACATTTCATAGCTAAAACCCAAGGTTTTAAACTGTTTAATCATTTTTTATTAAAGGGGTTAAAATGCCCAAAGAAAGACAACATTTGGGCTTCAGAGTAATTGACATTGCAACAGTGTTTTGAGGGTGGGGTAATCTAGGTACTTTTGGCGGCATTTTAAAACTGATAGGTCCTGAAATAGACTGAAAGAATGCCAAATAATCAGAGCAATGATCCAACATATGCCTAGTAAATGCCCATATTGCCCCTTGATTGTTCAATGCTGGTTGTTGTAGCAATGAGGATTGAGCTGACAGTCTACTGATTTAAATGGTGTGCAAATGTGGAGCAATGGAGAAAGAAGACGTGTGCTTGCTGGCACAGATCAGATAAGAAACACCTTTTTTTTTTATTTTCACTTTTTTTGGCATCCACGGTCATCAGTCTCAGCCCTGGTCACAGCTCCCCTGGGCTCACACCTCCGACAATTGCAAGGCTCTCCTCTGTCCCACTGGCTTTCCCCAGAGGGTGGTGGTGCGGCACTGTTCCCCTACCAGTGCAACACTACTGTATCAGGTTGAGAGAGCCTGCACCAGAGGCTGATCGAAGCCCAGAGGAAGGGCTTCATAGAGGCACCCAGGATGTGTTTTTTTTCCCCTGTTAGCAGGGGTGGAGATGTGCAGTGATGACCAGTGTCCGCCCTGCCCCTGAATTATTACGATGTTGGTGCACCCCTCCGCTGGGTGCAGCTATTGCACTGCACACACAGCCCCCCCTTCCTCCTGAAGAAGGAGAGCAGTCCAAGGGATGCTTGATCCTTCTCTCCCTTCTCCCTCCAGTGACCCAGGTCCATTCCCGAACCCAGGTCGCTGGCGTTGTAAGCAGAAATCCAACTGCTGCACTGATGGGATGGCTAGATAAGAAATACTTACTGGATACTAATTAAATGCTGATTGTGTTCCCTATGATTGTATCATCTCAGTACTTTGTAACATTTAATCAGCAAACTCCAGTGCACAAAGATATTTGAGACCCCCTATACCACACTTTGTTTCCTCATCCTCATGTGTCTGCATGGGCAGTGATACCAGGACTCTCACCCTGACACTGAAATCTCTCTCAACTGCAACTGGAGTTGTGGGTAACAATAGGAGGGGATTTAACTCTGGATTGCTACAGGGAATTTTGAATTAAAAACTGTAAAATAACACACAGCACACATTTTTATTCAGGTTACCATTTCACTTGTGGTATAGATGTGGGGATCATGCTCATGTTACCTGTGTGGAGCTCAGAATCTGTTGAGAATTGTCCTGTGGAGAGGGCTGTGTTGGTTTTCTTCTGTTTATTGAGGGGGATGGAATGTCTAAGGAGTGACCACGTCTGGGCTGGACAGTAATTGGTATTGTAAAAGTGCTCCATGGGTGGGTTAATAAAGGTACTTATGGCGGCATCATAACTGGACAGGTCCTGACATTTTCAAAGAAAATATTGCTGACCAATCAGTGCAAAGAATTGTCATCTGCCTAGTAACACCCACATTGCTCCATGAATGTGCGACATTGGTTGCTATGACTGTGAAGATCAAGGTGTCATTCTAATGTTTTAGATGAAGTGCAATGATGGAATAGGGTAAGGAACACAGGAGCTGAGTAGAGAAGCCCTAACTAAGCTATACTTTAGTGACACTTACTAAATGCTATTTGTCTTCCCCCCGATTCTGTCAGCCTGACATCACAGTACTTTTGAATGCCTCAGTAAACTGCTTCATGACACAGAGCCAGTTGTGACCCCCTTTACCAAATGCTATCTCCTAATTTTCATGTGCCTACCCGGAATGTGATACAAGGGCTCACATCCCACCACTGAATCCTCTCTCGACCACAGCTGGGGTTGTGGGTAACAGCGAGAGGGGAACTGACTAACTGACTACTGAAAAGAATCTGGAGACCTGGCATAAGTGTACCACACAGCATATCCTCTCAAGATTTTATATGTGGTAGCATAGTAGAGATTTTACATAAAGCAGGTTAAGGGGAGAAAGGGAAGGATGGTAATTTAAAGTGGTGACATATAAAATGAGCCTGAAAACAATGAAAGGCATGGGTTCTCTTTCAACTTTATTTTCTGGAGATGTTTTATTAATTCAAATTATATACTTGGTTGTAATAATAATCCTAGCCCCCCCAAAAAATCAGGGTACTAAGTGAGGAAGACACCAATATAGAGATGTCAATAGGGAGAAGTGCAGGGGTAAATGGAGAAAGTGACAAACGCAATAAGGACAGGGATGGAGCAAAAATGGGTAAGGCCATCAAGAAATGGAGGGTAATGAGTACCAACACCCATAGACTGGGTAACAAGCTCCCTGAACTGGTGGCCTTGATGGAAGAGGAATGCCTGGATGTCGTAGCAGTCACAGAAACATGGTACACAGAGAACCATGACTGACATGTTAACATACCAGGGTACACAACCTACAGGAGAGACAGAGAGGGCAGAAGAGGGGAGGAGTAGCTCTCTATGTAAGTGAAGGGATAAAAGCAACTGAACAAAAGAGTGAACAGGGAGGAGAGTAGGCACTGTGGGTCACCTTAGAGACTGGAAATGGCACCACAATCCGCACAGGGGTTGTATACAGACCCGCATGTCACGGGGAGGGAATGGACAAGGATATGATAGAAGGCATACTTAGGATGGCAGAGAAAGGGGAGATACTGTTGATGAGGGACCTTAATATGCCAGATGTTAACTGGAGCACCATTGCTGCAGTCACATCCAAAAGCATGGCCATTCTTGATGCCCTTCAGGTGGCATGCCTCAGACAGCTAGTTTTGGAACCTACTTGTGAGGGAACAATCTTAGACCTCATACTCTCAAATGGGGTTAGTGAGAGGATCTCAGATCTATAAGTGGGTAGCTATTTGGGAACAAGTGACCACCAAACAGCGTGGTTTATGATAAACTCAGCTACAGAGTCAAGCCATACAAAAGTGAGGGTTCTGGACTTCAGGAGGGCTGACTTTGGCAAGATGGAAGAATGCCTTAGAAAAGCACTAGCAAACAGGCTAGAAGGAGGGGTGGAGCAACAATGGGGAAATATCAAAACAGCCATCACAGAGGCAGCAAGCCTTTGTGTGAAGCAAATAAACAAATTAAAATGAAAGAAAAAGCCACTATGGTTCTCAAAAGAAGTGGTAGTGAAGGTTAGGGAGAAAAAGATAGCATTTAGGAAGTATAAGGAAACACAGAAGGAGCAGGACAGAGAACTATACCAGTTAAGGCAGAAGGAAGCAGGGAGGGTAGTCAGAATAGCAAAGGCACAAACTGAGGAAAAGATAGCCAACTTGGTTAAGAAGGCGGATAAAACCTTTTATAGGTATATCAGAGAGTGTAGAAAGTCAAAGGGAGGGATAGTGAGGCTGAATAGAATGGATGGTGGGTGGGCAGAGAGTGACAGTGAAAAAGCAGGGATACTGAATGAATACTTCTGTTCAGTATTCACAACAGAGGAGTGGGGGTGTCTAATCCAATTAACAGAAGCACTCTGGAGAGGGGTCGAACCCAGTCCTTTCACAGAAGAACAGGTTCTGAAAGAACTCCTAAAACTGAAGGTGGACAAAGCAATGGGGCCAGATGGAATTCACCCCAGAATTCTAAAAGAATTAAGCAGAGAACTAGTGACACCACTGACTACCCTTTATAACAAATCATGGGAGGATGGTGTGGTACCTGAGGACTGGAAGAAGACTGATGTGATTCCCCTTCACAAAAGTGGGATCAAGACAAAGGCAGGAAACTACAGACCTGTCAGTTTGACTTCTGTGGTAGGGAAAGTGATGGAATCACTTCTGAAGGAAAGAATTGTTGAGTACCTAGAGACCAGTGGGGCACAGGACCAAAGGCAGCATGGGTTCACAGAGGGAAGGTCATGTCAGATGAATCTAATTGATTTCTTTGACTGGGTGACCAAAGTAGTAAACCAGGGAGGGGCTGTGGACATGGCCTACCTAGACTTTAGCAAGGCATTTGACACAGTCCCACACAAAAGATTAGTAGTCAAATTAACCAGCCTATGAGTGGGTCCCAGGGTGGTAGCCTGGGTAAAACATTGGCTGAACAACAGGACACAGAAGGTAATTGTAAATGGAGTCCACTCTGAAGAAAAGGAGCTACTAGTGGGGTACCGCAGGGTTCAGTACTGGGTCCAGTCCTTTTTAATGTTTTTATAAGTGACATTGCAGAGGGACTGGAAGGAAAAGTATGCCTCTTTGCAGATGACACAAAGATCTGCAACAGGGTTGATACGCAAGGAGGCATGGAAAGGATGAGAAGGGACTTGGCAAGGTTGGAGTAATGGTCAGAAGTATGGCGGCTTGGATTCAATGCAAAGAACTGCAAAGTAATGCACCTAGGAAACAAAAACCCAGGGGAAGATTACACAATGGGGGGAGGTAGTAACAACAAAATGGAAGAGACCTGGGGTAGTCATATCAGATGACCTTAAGGTTGGCAAGCAATGTGAGAAGTCAGTAGGGTAGGGGCTGGGGGGATACTGGAATGTATAGGGAGAGGCATCATCAGCAGAAAACAGGAAGTTGTTATCCTCCTGTACAGACAGTTGGTGAGACCCCATCTGGAGTACTGCATCTAGTTCTGGAGTCCCCATCTCTGCAAGGACATAGACAGGACAGAGGCAGTTCAGAGGAGGGCAACTAAAATGGTGAAGGGTCTGCAAGAGAAGCCATATGAGGAGAGGCTAAAGGAGCTTAATATGTATACCCTTGAGGAAAGGAGGGAGATGGGAGACATGATAGAAACATTTTACGTACCTCAGTGGAATCAACAAAGTCCAAGAGGGTAGCCTCTTTCAGAAAAAGAGATGTGCAAGAACAAGGGGACACAATTTGAAAATAGAGGGGGAACGGCTCAGGGACAATGTGAGGAAGTATTTTTTCACAGAGAGGGTGGTGGACACATGAAACAGCCTTCCTGAGGAGGTTGTGGGGTCTAAAACTGTGGGAGAATTCAAGAATGCATGGGACAGACATAAGGCAATTTTTGTGAGGGGTAGGAAGAAATATGCTGTTGGTTAACTAGGATCTGCAGCTTATCCTCTAGGTAGGGAAATGGGCAGACTAGGTGGGCCAAGCGGTCCTTATCTACCATCAAAGTCTATGTTTCTATGTTTCTATAAGCATGTGGCAGAGGAGCAGTGGGAAAGACATGCAGAATTGCCCCACACCACAGAAGGGCACCGGACTGTGTAGTGCCTGCACGTTCAAGTGCAGACATAACTGCAAGATGTCCCATGGCAGCATTGAGACCATGACACGTCGGCCATATCTGTGCGTTCCCCAACAACTCACTCCCTACATCTTGCTCTGGCACCAGCTCACACCGGTACTGTACACATCGGTCACTACACTCCTGCAGCAGTCGTGGAGCAGGGAGATACAGAATGTCATGTTCTGGGCATCCAGGTGGCCACAGTTTGGGCCATATGTCCAGTTCATATTCCTCTCCACTGGCCCTCCTACCCTTACCCAGCCTCCGACCCACCCTGTCCATGGTCACAGCTGCTGCACTCTGCCTGCCATCATCCCTCAATTGTGGCATCCTTCCCAGGCCGTGGTTGCTGGACATGGGGATGCATGCTCAGTATGGCTCTCAGTGAGCAACTGAGTACAGTTGCATGCAGATGAGGGCTGTGCCACAGGGGTGGGAATATGGGTGTGAGTTCATTTGCCACAGTCCACGACATATCCTCTGGGAGTCACCACACCCTGTGGCTGTGTCATGGTATTGCACCAGGGCTGTACAGAACATGTTCACGGAGGTGGGTTGTTGGGGAGCAGATTGTCTGAGGGGTATACTGACGTGGAGTGCATTGTCAGGTGCGCAGTGCCGTTCCCCTTCCATATTTGCCTCCCATTATGGGAGCTGGGTGCTGGCATCAAGGAGCTGCTACACAGCATGACGGTAAGCTGTCAGACTGGGGGGGACTGGTGACTACTCGGTTGTGTGTTTCCATGGTGCTCTGTAATGTTACAGACCTGCAAACATTACAGTAACTGTTGTTGAAACCACCTGCTAACAGTTTTCAACAATGGTAACGCCTTCTGTACCATTACCAGTGTAAATGCTATCCATTACGGTAACTTTACAGGCACTCTGTAACATTACAGAGGGTGTTTTCAGGTGTAGTGTAGACAGGGCCTAAGACATATTTTACAGCAGATAGCATGAGGTAATATGACCTTGTAAGAGTGTTTAAGAGAGCACAGAATGTTCTGACCTCGGCTCTGACCTTTAACAACGTTGTAAACAAGTTATGTAATGTGGTTCAGGTGGCTGCCAAATAACTGTTCTCTATGGAGTAACAGTGGCCCCTAGTGGCTAGTTTTATGTTATGTCTGTTGTTAAAAGGCAGTGGATTTTTTTTCCAGCTTCTAATGAGCTTATAAAAAGCCCTACCTCAGTGCTAAGAGAAGATAGATGATAGGTCAGTTGAATACTAACTGAGGAAGGTGAAAGACCTCCTGGTAGTGTGTGCTTTCACACTGTTTGATTCATGCAAGTCTGAAGAAAAGCCTTACACTCTGTTGAAGCAAAGCAGTTGTCTAACTTACCATTTTGCTTTCTCTATATTTCAGTTGGTGAAAATAAAATGATAAGCACAACCTTGCATTTTTTATGCACCTGATTTGTGGTCTGCCTGAAATTGTGTTATCCTAAACCCATGCCCAGTGACAAGGTCTATGGAACAGGTTGCCATAATGGGTAGTGGAGGTGGATACGGTGGAGAAATTCAAAAGAGCAAAGGATAACTATGTGGGACTAGGCAGGGAAGGAGAGAGAGGGCAGAGGGTGGCAGGTAAAGGGCAGGAGAGGGTGGACTGTCTCTTTCAGGCAGACTGAATGGGCCAAATGGTCCTTTTCTGCAGCGGATTCTATGATTCAATGAATAACAGTAAAATAAAAGTAAACAAAATTGTTCAGTATAACAATGTACAAAGGCAATACTAACAGAGAAAACAAAGTCTTTCATCTGAGGGTTTCTTTTCAATTCAAATCTCAGTCTGTCTCTCACTCTCTCTCTAACAAAAGCATTGCTGCTCTTTTATAAGTCTTCAACTGAGAACTCGTAAGAGGCATCCTGTTTTCTACAAAATCTTCTTGTCAATTTCTTTGTGAGCATGCCTACAAATAGAACAATGTTCTAAGCGTGCAGCCTGCTGACAGCTCTGTAAAAGTTTGCAAACAAGCCTGAGAGGAGCTCAAACTGAATCTCAATTTAACCCTCTAAATTCCAAATAGCTTTTTGTAACTATTTCAACAGGTTAACTATAAACATTTCAAACAAAGACCCCAGCATCACTTGCAGTTTTACACAAAGATTCACATATATTTTATAACTGCAGAATGCAAGGGGAAAATGAAACAACAAATGAAGGCAGAGAGATAGTGAGAGGTGAAGAGATGCTAGACCATCAGAGTGATCAATCCCTAGGTCTCACGAGAGCATTTGGTTGTACAACCAGACAGACAAGAAACAGAAAAGGAGAGGTTAGAACAGATCCTTGCATTTAACTCCCCTTGCATAATAAAGGGGACAGGGCCTTATTCAACCCTGTCACACTGCTGCTGACATGTTTTGAGAAATATTACATATAATATTGAGGTGTCTTCTAAAATATGATCACCTCATGACTTTTGGGATGCTGCACACATGTTACACAAGGGCAAGAGGGAAGGGTCAGGGAAAAAGCAGATGTAAGTATGTAACTGGTTACGAAGGGAGGGAGGGAGGTGCAGTGGGGAATGTTTCTAATGGTTATTGTTACGTGTGTTGGAACAGTTGTTTGTTACAAGGGTTGTGGGGAGGGGGATGTTGGCCTCACAAATATATAAAAGGCAGTTTTTGATGTTCAGAGTTAAAGTTAACAAATCAGGCTTCTGATTTATAAGTTTCAATATGTAGATGTGGGTACCCAAATGTTTGCAACTACAGAGTACTTTGAGATATGGAATTATGGGTAATACATTGAAAATAGGTCCCTGAACATCAATGATCTTAAGACACATGCCAAAAGAAAAAAGTGTTTGGAATGATTAAAGCCATGAAGTAGATACTGTATGCTTGCAGGAGGCCCATATGACACTTTAGGAAGGGGGCATATGTCTAAAAACTGGGAAGGAATGTTTCTGGTCATACTTTATGTCTAAGGCAAGAGGAGCTACAATATGGCTGAGACCAAGATTCCCAGATGTGGTCACCAAGTTAACCTTGACAGTGGGGGGTAGGTTTGCACTATTACAAATTCAGCTCAATATGGGGCAGAATATTACAGTTGGGTCTTATATGCTCTAACATAGACAACTCAGACTTTCTTGGTTATTTGCCCTTGAAATTATCAATTTCAATGGACCTTGGATGCTAACTGGAGACTTTAACTGTGTGATGGACAATACCCTGGATCATTCTTCAAGAGTGGGGGGGGGTCTAATGTCCAGAAACACTAAAGAGACAAGGGAGCTAATGATGGACCACAGGTTAATAGACACCTGGAGACATCTGAAATGCTGGGGGAAAGAGTATACCCATTACTCTCACGCTACCAAAACATATATCTGACTAGATATGGCCTTATTTTCACAAGATATGATACTGATGAATCAATCCATGGCCCATGATACAATTCTTATATCTAACAACTCCTCTATGCAGATAATATTATCTGGTATAGGTTCACCTTTTGCAAGTCATACATGGAGACCTGATCCTCCCCTGCTAAAAAAAACAGAATTTCATGAGGCCTGCTGGCATAGCAGCAAGGCATCCATTTGTGGTGATGACATCCCAGGTTCCGTGACAGGACTTGGGAGTTGGAGGGTATGCTGGGGGTAGGAGGATTGAGCATCCTGTGGATCACTCTCCTTCTTTGGGGAGGGGAAGGGGCAAAGTGTCCAGTGCACTATGGACCCCTGGCAGAGGTTAGAGGTACCTCACAGCCAGCAGCATCATCATCGGGGGGTGGGAGGATGGTGGTCATCATTGCATGTCCCGCTCCCCCGGGGGTGGCAATTCATCAAAAAAGCTGCCATCTTGTGCATGACATCGACCTCCTGTGCCACCAGTCCAAAAATGTTCGACTACCACTGGGATTGTTTTCCTTCTGAATGGCCCCACCCAGGGAAGGGGTAAGCTCAGGGAGCCCTGCTGGTCATGGTGATGTGGCCAGTAACCTGGATGTGTTTCCACCGAGGGGTGTCATGTGTGGACGGATGGGAGTGGCTGAAGAGCAGAGCAGAGGCTCCAAGAGATGAGCAGCAAAAAAAAAAAAAAACTTAAAAACAAGTAATTTCAGCAGTACAGGAGGAATTACATTTTAGACGTTCTGTCCAAAAACCTTCGAGGTATCACATCTGCAGCAACAAGATGGGATGCCTTGAAATGTAGTTTTACATGGCGCTATTATCTCATGTGCCTCACACACAAAAAAATGTAAGTGTCCAGCATATTTTCCAGTTGTAGGAACAGATTCAAAAAGCAGAAAAAGGTGTATGGAATACTCATCCTCAGATGGTTATCACATCTTGCAGCAACTCAAGTGGGAATACAATGCTGCCCATAAGACAAAAATAGAGAGTGCATTACTACTTACTCATGCAGGCCCTTATTCTGATAGAGATTCGTGTGGAAAGTGACTACCTTGGCAATTACGTAGTAGGGAAGGTTCCAAAAATGTAGCCCAACTACAAGACAGTCGGGGTAGTCAGCAGCATGGGAACCATGAAACTGGGGAGTGTTTTCATTCCTACTGTGAAACTCTATATACATCGGAGGTTACACCAGCAGAGACCCAGTTTGACAATTTTTTTCAGTAAAGCACAACTATGAAACATAAGTAAAAAGACAAACAGACATTAGAGGCACCAGTGCAATGGAAAGATATTCAAATGGTGATTAATGGCCTAAAGGGTGGGAAGACACCACAGCCAGATGGATCTCCAATCAATTTTTAAAAAATCTTTTATGAGGAACTCCAGGCCCCATTTTGAGATGTGACCAACCAGTTCTTGTCCCAGGGTGTTATACCACTCTCCATGCATTCAGCCACCATCACAATTCTTCCTAAGCAGGGTAAGGACCCAAAATATTGTTCCTCATATTGACTAATTTCCATCCTGACTGCAGATTACAAAATACTGACTTGAATATTAGCTAGCAGGCTTGAGAAAATACTCCCTTTTAATAACTGATGAAGACTAAACTGGTTTTGTGAAGGGTAGACAAAGAAAACTTAAATGAAAGACGTACCCTAAATGTAGTCTGGTGAGGGTCAGGGAAAGAAATCTAGGGAACCTGGGGTTATTAGCATTAGACTGAGAAGGCATTTGTTCATGCTGAATGAGGTACTTGTTTGAAACCCTGTGGAGATTTGGGATGGGAGAAAATATGACTCACTGGATGGTGACATTATATAAGCAACCCACTGCCCAGATCCTTATTAATGGTATTCTTATGAAACCTTTTGGCTGTCACAGGGAACTAGACAAGGATGCCCTCTCTCTCCCCTTTTATATGGGATGTCTCTGAAAACTTTGGCAGCTGTTATTCAATAGGAGAAGAGAATTTGGGGCCTACTTGCTGGTGGCCAGCACCATAAGTTAGCCGTTTTTACAGATGACCTATTGACATACCTACAAGACCCACAAAGAAGCATTCTGGTTTTACATGACATACTTTTAGATTATGGTGCCCTTGCTGGCCATATGATTATCTGGTCAAAAAGTGAGATGATGGTGATGGGGCAAGATGACTATCGCTATTTGGAGATGTCCCCACTAAACTTAAAAATTATCTAGATACTGAAATATTTGCAAATCATGATACCTATGAACTTAATGCATTTATACAAAGAAAACTATATTTACCTGCTAAATAATATAAGAAAAGATTGTAAGAGATGGGATGGTCTCCCTGTAAGTTTGATTGGTTGGGTCAACAAAATTAAAATTAATCTTTTAGCCAACTCAGTGACGTGGAAGGCTGAGGCATTGCCCCTTACCTCCTGCCACACTGGCAAACCATATTCGGTGGTGAACATGGGCTGCTGGAGGATGGCCAGGGAGGGAGAGGACTGAATATCCAGAGGATAGCTCTCTTCTCCCAGGGAGGGTTGCTTGGCAGTCCTGCCGAATGCCCCCAGGTGGAGGCCTGGGGGTACAATTGGGTGGGGACACTAATGATGAGAGGGTGCTGCCAGACTCCACTGCTTGTGCACACCTCCACCTGCATGTATTGATGTTTGCTCCCCAGCAATAGGGAGGGGAAAGGGACAAAAAAAACAGAAAAGGGGGGACAAAACTGGAAGGTTTCATGAAGCCCGGACTGCGCTCCCAACCCTTAGCTCAACCCTGGCATCTGGATTTGTATACTGGGAGGGAGGACAGCCATCCTCCATGACCCCACCATGAGGGAAGTCCATGGGGGCTTTGCCGGGGTGGTGTCAGGAGAGCAACACAGTCACGGGTGGATGTGAGCCTTACTGAGAGGAGAGCAAGCACACTGCCAGCCATCCTGTGGGAGAAAAGAAGTGGAAAAATGTATCTTTTACCCAAGTGCCTTAATCTAATTCAGAATATATCTGTAAGAGTCCCTGAATGCATCTTCTGGCAGTTAAAGAGCTAGTGTACTGCCTGAAATTAATATTAGTTTCTAAAAGCAGTCTAAAATTACTTTTTATATTTTAAGTACTTTTTTAATTTCCCTTTGGTCAATTAGATGATTTTTTTTATCTGATGTTAGTAGGTGTGGTCTGTGGAACAGCACTCTGCCTAGCAGATGATGTGCCTAGTTGTATTCCCCCACTATATCATTAGGATTGTGACCTCACGTACTGTGACATCACAGTTACTTGGAAAGAGCCACTCAGCAGCTTCCAGGTCAGTCACCTATGATTTCACAGTCAATGAGGCCACAGTGCTAAAGACGCAGAGGGAGGAATAGAACTAGAACAAAACTAGATATGCCTGTTACCAGGCAGAGTGCTGTTCTACAGATTGAGTATAATACTATCACACAGAAAACTTTCTAATGAGGCAATGGAAAAAAGAAAAATTCTTCAGAAATAAAAAGTTACAACTTACTACTTCTTAAAATTTGTATTGTTTTCCTGTCTGCTATTTTTGGTTCCACTAGCTCTTTAAATAGTATACTGTATAAATTATTTTAATGCAGTAAAGCACCCAAAATAAAAATAACTAATTTACATTTGCTGTTGAGTAATTGAGGTTTTGCACTTACAAATTTCAAATACTACTATTGGGCGGCCCAATTCGCTTTTCTAGAGAGGCCCACAGTTAACCCTGCACCAGCTTGGAGGGTTATGGAAGAAGAGTTCATAATGGGAGGCTTACTTTAGGGTGTCCTGTCACCCTCTCTGTACCATGCATCTCCCTCACGATGTAGAAAAAAACACCTAATCCATACACTTATCAAGCTCTGGATAGGGTGTGCACAAGCACACTGGACATCAAAGGGGACTTTCACCAAATAACGCAGTACACTTAGGTTTTACTGACCAAAAGGGCTATGATGCTTTCCTTCATCAGGCTCTTTTGTGGTGGACGAGGGCTGGAGTAGGGACAGTAGCCGATTTGTTTTATGGGGGAGGATAAATTCATTCACAGACTTAAGGAAACAATATGGTATTCAGGTAAGAGATTTTTTTTTTTGCATATTTGAGTTAGGCAATATGTAGCAAGCAATGAAACAAAATAACAGAACCGCTCCATAGGCTAAAGTGTGTGCTGGATATGAATCACTGGATTAGTAACAACAAATCTCTGCACCACACAAGCTGAAGTATCAAAAAGCAGCCTTTAATGAATAGCAAAAAACGCCAAAAAGCACCCTCTCATAATACCTCTACCAGTTTCACAAAGTTGCGTCATCAGGAGGTGACCATTATATATAAAGTGGATCCTTAAATATGTGCAATTACCATAACACACTAAAGATTTAAAGTGCCAGTACCAATTTTGTGCAAAAATACAAATAAATCATAATGATTAAAAATATTATAAACACATAATTAAGTCCTGTTTTGTGTTTTTCTCAGAAAGAGGGAGAACAAGTTATACTTAGTAAAAAGAATTATTTTAGTCCTACTTATTCCAGAAGAATGGACATCATAATAGTGCTTTATCATTCCATTCTTAAATTTCAATAGATGGTGCTTGAGGTACCATAGTATTCCAATGCACCCTAGAAAAAGAACATAAGCACATAAGCTTGTAATTATACAGCAATAATGAGGAGAATAATATAAAAACGCTGGTACATGTACAAATATGTGCCACAGAATACCAATGAAGATCTCACAACATTATTATCTGTTATGTTTAATGCATGGCAACAATTCTATCGGTCATTTAGGCCCATAACCCATTAGGTTCCATAGCACCCAAAGAAAAATCCAAAAGATTCATGGTATAACAGTTTATCATCTAAATTGCCACCACGTGGCCCTAAATCTGACCTTTTCAATTGCACACAATTTAAAAACATGATGGCAAGTTGCACAAAATTGGTACTGCCATAGTTTGTGTACAGAACTCTAAACAGGGTTCTGATAGGTCAGCAGCTCATAATTAACATTCTGTACACAAATCATGACATAGTAAAAACTCCACATAAATGATTCCATGAAGTGAACTGTAACAGAATGCTGCCCATAGAAACACAACAATGCAAACTACAGTTTTACCTATCACTTTGTATTCCGGTACAGTTAAATATGCATACTTCAGGATAATGCATGTCATTTCTGAGAATAAGAACTTTATAAAAGCTGCCAATTAAAACAAATTTCCTGTCCCCTTTAAATTTACAATTTCCCATTATTTTCTATGGGAGAAATAGGTGTCCCACCGATAAGGGATTCTGTATCAGGCAAAGTTTGACACTGGGTTGTCCTATAAGGAATCCCTTTCGCAGTGTCTGCCATTTTCTTTCAGCACTAAGCGAGAGAAACAAAACAAGGAAAACTAGAAAAAGTAATGAATTTGATTAAAGATTATGTGCAATGCTTCAAATCAGCCAAGGAATGATATATTACAATAAATAAAGTAATTTGATACTGATTCTGTATGAGACTGCACTGTGAATGACTTCCAACGCAAATTGTGGCAATCAATAACAGAATCCTGCATTGAACTTACACTATACGATGCACCATCCTGCATCTAACTGCCATTCTTTACCAAACAGCATGGCAGTTCAATGCAGATTGTGCATCATAATATGCCAGTTTGATGCAGGATCCTGTATCCTTGTATTGTTGCTTCCGACACTGGGATGCCTCCTGGAGTTGGATGCCCTTCCAAAGCCACTTATTTATGTTTAATGACATCGGGGTGCCCACTCCCAATGTCCAGAAATAAACACTGACACCTGATTAAAAAAAACTGTCCACTGATGTTTTCATTTTTGCTCTGTGGGACACTGCAGAGCCCACTTCCAGTGCCCCAGAATAAACATTGACACCTGGTAAAAAAATGAAAACTGTCCCCCTAAGATTTTATTTTTTATCCCGTAAAAAAGAAAACTGTCCCTCATCGTGTCCCTCTTCCCTCCTCCCCATCCCGACCCCCTCACTGAACAACCCACCCCTCTACACCCCCCTTTGCTCTATACTTACTACTGGAGGACAAGTGCTGTCATCTTCTGTGGGCCGGGACGCGTCTGCACTCTTCAAAGCCGAACCGCGAACTGAAGAATCAAGGTAAGTGTGGTATAATAGTTGTCAGTGGTTTTTTGACTTATGTTGATATCATGGTCATTTTTAGGTATTTTTGCATGAAATTTTCAACATGGGTTTTTTTGGACCCCACCACATGAAAACTGGCACTGTAATTTCGTTACTCATTCTAAAAAGGTGATTTCACAGTCAGTGTGCAAAACCACCATTCATGACCGAGTAATGAAACAACAGTGCTACTGCTCGTCAGGTGGGGTCCCAAAATGCCTATGTTGAAAATTTGGTGCAGAAATACCCCAAAATGCCTGAGTTACACACGGTCGTTGACATTTTGTGATGTATGTGCATAACTTTGGTAATTTTTAATATTTTCATTCACGATTTCCAACATTGTCATATTTTCACACCACCTGATGAACAGTACACCTGTCATTTTTCACATTTTGCTCAAAATGTGTTTTCGCACCTGTGACACAGAATATCCTGGTCACTGCTTGAAATCACCTTTCAGGACCAATTAAAAAAATGACAGTACAACTGTTCAGGATGCAGGGTCCCAACAAGCCCATGTTGAAAATTGGGTGCAAAATCCCAAAACAAACACCCAAGTTACATGCAGTCATTGACAGTTTCCTACACGTGATTAACCTTCCCAATTTATAATATTTCACTCCCAATTTTCAACAAAGCCATTTTTCCACCACCCATGGACAGTACAGCTGTAATTTCTCATCCTTCTTCAAATGTGTTTTTGCACTTGTGGCGTGGACTGGCACAGTCGGTTCTATGAAATCACCTTTCAGGATCGAGTAACAAACTGATAGTGCCACTGTTCATAAGGTGGAGTTTCAAAAGTCCATGTTGAAAATTTGGGAAAAAACATCAAGTTATGTGTGGTCACTGAAATATTCCTATGAACACATATATCATTGCCAATTTTAATATTTTCACTCCAAAGTTTGAACATTGCCATTTTTCACAGCACCTCATGAGTAATACAGCTGTCATTTCTCACATCCTGTCAAAACATCTTTCCACAGCTTTGGCATGGAATGGCATTTTGCCACAGATTAGAAATTTACACCTATTGGGTTTATTAGGTGAGGTGATAAGAGTATGTTGAAAATTTGGGGTCTTTTCAATAGTTTCACATCAAAAAGTATCAAATGAACTGCAAAAATGAAGTTAATGCACTAGTTAAGGGTTGATATCATGCCTTTTAAAGTATAGAAATATGGTGTTAGGTTCCCAACCCTAAGACCCCACCCTCCCCACCCAGACTTACCACCCATTCTACCTCTCTACCCTCCACAGACCAACAGGCATTGGGGTGTGCCTTGGGGTCATCGGCCCTAATGCTCATCCCATTCTCCTATAATGTGTCAATCTCAGCTGATTTACTTATGGAATGTGGTGAGCATTAGGGCCAATGACACCAAGGCACAACCTGATGCCCATTGGTGTATGGAGGGTGGAGAGATGGGATGGGGTGGTAGGACTGGGTGACGGAGGATGGAGTGGGGTCTTAGGGTTGGGAACCCTAACACCACATTTCCATACTTTAAAAGGCATATCAACCCTAACTAGTGCATTAACATAGTTTTTTGCAGCATATTATATATATTTATTTGTGGCAAAAATTGCATTTAATGCATTAGTTAGGGTTGAAGCAACACAAGTCAGGAAATGAGAAGTTAGGGGTGGGCACCTAACCCCCCCACACTCCTCCTCCTCCATAGACTTACAGATGCCAGGGTGTGCCATGGGGTCATGTGGCCCAACTCTCATCACATTCAATGTGTAAACAGGTTGACATGCTACAGTAAAGGAGAATGGGGTGAGAGTAGAGACATGACCCCATGGCACACCCCAGCATTTGTCAGTCTGTGGAGGAAGGGTGTGGGGGGGTTAGGTGCACACCACTAACATCTCATTTACTGATTTTGTACTTCAACCCTAACTGATGCATTAAATGCAGTTTTTTGCCATAAATGTCCTTACTTTTGAAAATGTGTAATAAAAGTAGTAAAAAGTGTATTGGTGGAGCTTTGTGCCCTTTGGGCCCTGTACTCCCAGCCACTTACCCATTACTGCATAAGAGTATAATATAAATAGTAAAAACATATATTGGTGGGAGTGCAGGGCCCACAAGTAGCCAGTAGTGCATAACAATATACATCTGTGGGAGGCAGGCCTGGGCGGCCCACATTCCCACTTATGCATAGCTATGCAACATCCCTATACAGCAACGAACCCTTGGAACACAAACGTAACAATATCTCATGAACCATACAACCTATGAAAAAATTCCACTGCAGGCTTACTGTATTGTATAAATCTTGTTCCACAGCATAGATCACCTAAAAGCCACCAGTAGTAAAAAGTCTGCATCTCTCTTCATTTTTGAGATAACAGCGCTTAAAGGCGTGACACAGACTGCAATGTAATCCTATGGGAAAAATGTCAACTTCGTCATTGAATATCTCTGAAATCAATTAGTTCCCTAACACCTAAATGGCATAATGCACATCTCTAGGACATCCCCTCAACACCCTGCACATTTTAAGCAAAAAGACCAAATCATTATTGAGATATGCAATTCTAAAGTTTTGACACCTTTAGAAATTTTTCGGCCATGAGAAAATCTTCGGCCATGAACTAACAAAATCTTCTTCTGTGAGCGGCCAACTAGTCATGCAAATCTGGGTCATTTGGTCATCCCTAGAGTCATATGGTCTTCCCCATGGACATCTGGTTAGGAAAAATCTGGCTGTCTGGTTGTCCCCTCAAGGAGGAAGTTCATGGTAGAAAATTGTCTCGTGGCCAAAGATTTTGCAGGCTCACAGCGGAAAAATGTTAGCAAGTCAGGAACGAAGAATCTTACATTTTAAAACTCTATTTTTTTGACAAAACTAAAGCAATCCAAATACATGGTTCAATGGTTCGATAAAGGGGGTCCCCGATCAAAACCGATGCCTCATTTGCCCCAAAAGTTATCAGTGGAAAACTACAACATTTTTCCGATGGAAAACTAAAAACAAGATGGCAGCTCTCCACGAAGAAAAATTTCTCACAGCAGATTTTTCACTGCAAGCATGCAAAATCTTTGGCCACGAGGGGCTGACTAGATAGCCCTGAGGCCATTATTCTTTTGCAAACTATACTTATAAATTTTTGAGTGAACTGAGCATGTTCAGAACTCAAATATTTAAAATTAAACAACTTTGGAATGGATTAATATTTTTTCACTAAACCATCACTGGATTGTTCCATGACCCAATGTCTTGCTATGTTCCAAGTTTCAGACCAATTGACCACACGGTGTCTGCACAGCACCACAGGCAAAAAATGCATCAAAAGTGGTGAAAAGTGCATTTTTTGGTGCTTCATTGCGAAGAAACGGTATATCTGACTGAAATGAAACTTGGTAAATCAAGAGAACTGCTACACCAAACTGAGTATTCCAAATTTTGTGCAAATCCATTGAACGGCTACAAAGTACTTAACATGCAAAATTTGAGGTTTAACATTAAAGTGCCTACGCAACCCTAACTATAGGGGAGCAACCGAGCAATAACAACCGTGTATGTGTGTATATATATATATATATATATATATATATATACACACACACATAGACATATACACACACACTCTATATGTAATTCCCAGGCCACTTTTTTAACTAGTGTGCACATCCCCAATTAAATATCTGAGAAACACTGGTGCCCATATACTGGCATGCCAATTTACTTTACTAAAAGGTAGGTACCACTATTGGCATTAGATGTATATCCGGCTCATTTCTAGTGGAAGGGTACAGAAACAAAACAACAAGACCATGTGTAAATAACAACACCAGGTCCTGGGGGCAGGCTACTAAGCATATGCTAGATTTAACCTGCTGAGGAGGTCCCAATAAATCCACAGAACCAGAGGCAAGAATTGGCATGTCCATAACAGTGATTGGGATTATATAGTATGGCTTCATGCAACAGATGGAAAGTAAAAGCAGAAGTGGACCCCCAAGGGGTGGTCCAGGCTGGACAGGTACAAATTCAAGAACTCTCCTTCCATGAAGTACAGTTCATGAACAGCAACAGAAAAATCTTCTTCCTAAATTCCCAGAGAGGCAATAGTGGATATCTGGCACGCACATGAACATCTCTCTTCCCATGAATGTTTTTTAGTGAATCTAAGCCACACACTCAGAACTCTTCTCGAACATAGGTGCAATATGGCAATAAGTGAAGCTCAGCCACACACCTTAACCTGCAGTTTGACCTCACTCAGGTAAAATACTGGTGCCTTTACAGACCAGGAAGCCTCTCGTAAACACTTGAATGGCATTTTTACTCTTGGCCCCAACCAACAGTCACTGCCATTCTTCAGAGTTACACCATTGAAACCTCAATTCCCCACCAAAATGCTAGAGGTCCCACACTTTAATTTGTCACAAACTGGAGTGACCAGAGAATAAATTGCACTCACTGGGGTACACAGTTTAACTTTACTTAACTCACATTGGTAAGACTAGGGGCACTGACAGGTGTGATCCAGCCTTATCTATGGGCACACACACCACAGATTATCCAATCCCCTGTAGTCACAGAAGTTGTTCCGCCCACAGGGCATGGAACAATGAAAAGAACAGAAAGGCACTCTCCTGGGTAGCCGGTCAAAGCAGTCTCTTTCAGGTCCTATCCAAGGCAGCTGAAAACACCACATAGCATTCAGTGGATTGCCCCTTGAGTCCACTGAGAACAAGCAGTTCCTTCCACTTCACAGGGAGTAGAAATCAGGAAATCCTGCTGTAGTCTTGTCTCCACCACTTCTCCTGGAAGCTGGAAATGACACTCCAATAGGGTGGGAAATCCTGGGCCCTCTTCTCAGAGCCCACTGGCAGTCCTTCTGCCACTCTCACCTCCTCACTAAAGCTCTACTCACTCAAAACTCTCCACACAGACTGAGCATTCTAAGTTTCCCAGAGCATCTATCCATAGAGTGCGACTTATGTTGCTGTGAAAGTTCTAAATGGCCTAATCATTCCTCCCTCAGGCTAACTGAGTAAACAATGATGTCATTATATAAGGAGCTCTAATGAACTCCCTACCAGCTGCCTGCTACCTTCCTAACAATAATACTGATAGGATTCTAGTAACCCCAGGGGACTGGATGGTTACACACACCCCTTGCCAGGTAAATGACTGTTTGCAGTCATTCCCTCACATGGCACCAGGCCATCCTGCCTCTGATGCCCCCTATGGGGAGGGTTGATCATGTTCTCCTCTACCATGTGCCAGGCACAGGAAGGTAACACCAAAGGATAAAGGTCACTGAAGAAACTTTAGTTCCTATACTACTACTGTACTATCTATGGATCCTCAGTGGCTCCAAGAAACTGCCTGAAGTATGTCCTATCAGATAACATTGGTGACCCTATCTAGAATCAGGACCATCAACCTGCCTTCCCCCCAACCCTCTATGGGAAAACTGTCTGACCTATGCTACCTATCAGGTGCCCGTACCCAAAAACTACCATTTTACACCTCACACCTTTAAAATAAAAAAGGTTAGACATTGCACTACACAGTTACACATGCCTAATAACTCCACACAAAGAAGGATTCTGACGAGTCTCACTGGTACCCTGTGAAAATCGCAAGTAAAAAATAGCAAAGAAAGAACAGTGAATAAACAATCGCTAAACTAACAATAGCAAGTGGTATTTAATGGCATTAGCCATTAATGGTGAGTTTTAACGTGTCAAAATAGCGCCATGTGACGATAGCAGCAGCAGCAGCAATTAAGGCAGAAGTGAAAGGTAGCATCAACATCACGAAAATCTAAATTAAAAAAAAACTGCCAGTTGCCAGAAATCCTTTATTGAATACACGATCCTTCATATCTTCTTCGATCCTTGATCTCTTCTTCATCTGCTGATCCTTTATTTCATGTCCTTCCTTTTCTCAGGCATGATGCTAAATCTTGTACTGGAAGGTATAGGCAAGACCTTTCAAGTAGTCGTACGTTGATCTCTCACCATACTGGTGCACAATCTTTTCAATCCTTTCATTCTAGTCTCTGCATTTTCTTTTTGTTCCGCCAGGGGTAATATCTAAAATTAACTGTTCCAGCTTTATTTCTGTTAGCCGCTGTTCCTGTACTAAGCACTCAATGAGCTTCCAGATGCTGGGATGGCATGAGCCAAGGTGCGAGTTAAAGCCTCTATGTCACCCCTCAACAGCATTATTTGTTCGAGACAGACCGAGTAGCATAGTTTCATTACAGTTCCAGTTAGCAACTGGGAACATTGCACGCTGTCTTCTGGAACATCCTTTTGGTCTTCCAAGCCAAATGTTCTCGAAGTAATCGAGGACAGGTTGTAATAGCTCCTCATTTGTAGTGAAGAACTAATTTTCCCTGAGCTCCTCGAATGCGCTGACATCATCATCTGGCAGAACAAAAGACAGCGACAGCAGCATTCGCAAATGTAGCACAAAGTCTGGGCCACTACAGTATCTTTTTTCAACTTCGTGGCCCTGTAGTATTTCCTCCACATGGCTTGAACAAAGTGAGAAAAGCAACTGTAGACTGATGTGCTTGTGAACACAGTTGTGAATCCCTTCCATGCTGCTCTTTCATAGTCCATAATTACGGTAGTTGGGCTACTATCCCCACTTAGTGCCTTAATTTGTGCAAACACTCGCTCATAGGAAATAGCTGTATGTGAGCACATAAGGATAAACACAGCTGTTAACACTTGGCCAGAACACATTGCATGGGTACTATACAACTGTGAAAATAAAGCTGGGCATGATTTAAAGGTACCATCTAACATCCAATTTGAAGTGTCCTTCAACATTCTTTTGTTGCCCTCAGTGCCAAAAACAAGAATTCTGTCCCTTTCTGGCCCGCTGTCATGCAAAATAAATCTTTCCCCCGACCCCAGTCCTGCAAACTCATTAGGTATTATAAGTGACTCTACACATGTTGGGGTAACTGGGCCTGCATGATCCTGCTGTCTAATTCTCTGAATGGTGCACTTCATTAACCTTATTTCTGGAAGTCGCCCACTTACTGACTCTGGTACAGAGGCAGTGGATGTCACTAGTACCTGTGACATGCTCTCAACAGTTGTTTGTGCTCTGTCATGAATTTCAGCCATTACCTTCCGTGCTGCAATGTCACCAGAATCAGGGACATGGTTATGCTCTTTAATATGTGCAGAAACAGTGTCTGTAAATGTGTGAAGCCTTGCCAGACATTTAAACTCATGAGCTTCTGCACACCTCAATATACTTTGTCAGATGTTTTTTTTCTATGGTATAAGTAGCCCTCAAACAAAACAAGAGCTTACCCTTCTGACTGGTCACAGACTGCACAAACATCGCAAGGTAAAATCAGCAATTGGTGTAATCCAGGACCAACAATTCCAGAACCAACAACACAAGGTATGTGGACCATGACTGCATCAGAAGTTATAGACTGCCAAGGTCTCTGTGTTAACTATGGGTTGGTTACCAGGCAACAGCCAGTTGCTAAGGGGAAACAGGAAGTAAATCCAGGGAAACCAAGAGAATGAAAAGCAATGTGTGCTATAATTGTTATGGAGGGATTTTGACATTTGCTATACTTTCGATCACTATTTTTTTTTATAATTTAAAGTTTATTCATACATTTTCCACCATAAAAGGCAGCATACAGAGAAAACTGATAGAGACTCATTGATACATAATGAAAGGATGCTGCCCCCCCTCGCCTCCCTGCAGTAACCCATCTTGGTACCCGTAGATGCGAGCCTCTAACCAAAAACCATATAAACAATAACTCTAGCATAGGTTTAGTTTGGAACCAGAGTGATTAGTGAGTGAAGGGATCCCAAATTCTAGTATAAAGTGCCAGACTATTGTGCAGACTGGCTATTGCTTTTCCGTGCACAAGTTGGATAACACTTCTCTTACCCATTCCTGGAAAGGGAGGACCTGTCTTTCCAGTGATGGAAATTATTTTCTTAGCCGACAAGGCAACCATGGAAATGTGAGATTTACATGCCTTGACTCTAACAGAGGACCGGTCCCCTAACACACATATCTCAGGGGTAAAATATTCTTGGAGGCCCAACAAGGGGTCTAAGGAAGTTTGGATTGAAACCCATAAGGTGCAGATTCTTGGACAAGACCAAAGCATATGAAAAAGTGTACCCTCATCCTGCAAACATTTGTTGCACTTGTTTGAGTCTAAGTAACCCCACTTGTGAAGTTTAGCCAGGGAGTAATATAAGTTGTGCAATACATGATATTGCATGAGATGCAATCTATCTTGAGAAATAAATTTATGGCATGACTTCCAGAGAGAATGCCAATCCAGCTGAAGGTAAGGGAAAAATTACTCCAAAATCTTGATGGCCCAAATGGACCCCCAAACTTTTTATTAAACAAAACCTGATATAGTTTAGAAATTACACCAGGAGAGCCAGAAAGTGGAGATACCTCGGGTATCAGAGAAGAGATATTCTGAGAAGGAGAAGTGCTACCCAGGGTAATTACAAGTAAGTGTTTCAATTGCAGGACTTTGAAATAAGAAGAGGTCGGGATGAGAAATTTCCTAACCATCTCTTCCATTGATAACCAATGCCCTCCCCACCATCAGTAAAAGCCGAGAGCTTCCCCTCTCCCAGTTGAGGCAACCAAAGATGGGAGATTTGACTCTTGTTAATAGCAAATGATGACAAGTTCCAGATAGACTGGCCAGGTCCAGATGGGGGGGGAATACTGCAAAAAGGAAAATATCTGTGAGTAGACCTTTAAGGAGGTCCTAATCATAGAACACTCTATGGCCACACTTACTTGGGATAACCTAAGAAAAAATAATGCGAGAGGGTCCAGATTTTTGGTATTGATTGCAGCCAATTCTATTTTGAGCCAGATAGGTTACGTTTCTTCTGGGCAGGAGATACCCACAAAAACATTTAGAGATGGCCCAGTGACATATAGCCAGATGAGGGATTCGCAGCCCCCCTCCAGTTTTGGGGCTGCCAGCTTATGATAAGCCAAACGGGGATACCTGTCGGCCCAGATGAATCTAGTGAAAACACCATGTACCTTTTTGAACCAGAGTAAAGGAATAAAGGTGTTGAGAAGGGACAATGGGTAGAAAATCCTAGGAAATATATTCATCTTAATTATGTTGATCTGGCCCCACAGAGAGATAGGGAGTTTAGACCATCTCTCAAGGTCATGTGTAATCCCCTGCAATAGAGAATCCAAATTTTCCTTGAACCATGTTAGGGGGTTACGTGAAAATTTGATACCCAGATATTTGAAAGACCTGGGTGTCCAACATAGCCCAAAATGGCTAATGTCAGTCTTAAAAACTTTGTGATTTAATGGGAAAAATAGAGACTTACTGGCATTCAATTTGTAGTTGGACAGAGCACTAAACCTTGCTACTTCCCTTAGTAAGACCGGGACGGAGGATACTGGATGGGACAGATGTATTAACAGGTCATCTGCATATGCAGTGACTTTGACCTGATGCCATAATTCTCACCCTTGTATAGAATCATTATTGAGAATATTTTGAATAGAGGTTCCAGATATAAGTTAAATAATAAAGAGGAAAGGAGTACCCTGTCTAGTACCAGTGAAGCGAGAAAAGAATGGAAAGGCCCCATTCGTGGACATTTTGCTGAGGATTTTTATAAGGGCGGCAATCCAGGAGATAAACAGAGAGGGGAGGTGGAAGGCCTCCAGAGTGTGGAACAAAAAGTTCCAGTTCACATGGTCGAATGCCTTCTCGGCATCCAGGGAGACCAAGCCCACAGGGAACTCCGCATCCCTGGTAGCCGAGAAGACATGCGACAAGGTGCGTAAATGATCGGAAGATGAGCGCCCTTTCATAAATCCAACCTGGTTTGTACCTATTAACCCAGGAAGAACCAGTGCCAACCTATTAGCCAGTATTTTAGAGAGAATCTTAATATCCTGGTTTAAAAGTGAGATAGGTCTGTAACTTTGAACCTGTTCGAGGTCTTTATCAGGTTTGGGAAGCAGGACAATCAGGGCCTCGTAGAGGCATGGATCTGTCTCCACCTCAGATAGGATTTGCTGAAATAAGCGACCAAGTATTGGTAAGAGGAGGTCTCGAAAGACCTTGTAAAATAAAGCAGAAAATCCATCTGGACCAAGGACCTTGTCAGCAGGCAGCTCACTAATAACCTTAGCAATTTCCTCTTGGGAAATAGGGACAATCAGAGCATCACTACACCGGTCAGGGAGAGGGGGCAAGTGGGAGTCCCTTAGATAACCCTCTATGTCTTCAGGACGGGGGGGTGCTCCATGTCGCTATACAGTTTAAAATAATAAGCAGCAAATTCTTGAGCTATCTCAGTGGGAGACACCTTAAGAGATCCATCTGCCACTGACCTGATGGGCGGGGATAAATCTCATTGATTCCTGTTGTTTAATATGCAATGCCAGTAAACATCCCGCTTTCTCCCCCTGATCAGTGTAATTAGCTCTGGTACGAATAATGGCTAGTTCTGCTCTCTCTTGAAGTAACCCCAAGTATTTATCCTTTAACTTTAGGAGTTTCCGAGTATCCTCATCTAGAGGATTGGCTGGAAGATTAACTTCCAGATATCTGATTTGGGTTAATAAGGATTTAAGTTCTTTCTCCCGCTCTCTTTTCCTACCAACCGTCATGCTAATCAGTGTCCCTCTCATGAAAGCTTTGAAGGCCCCCCACAAGATATCAGGTTTTGCACTATCTAAAGGGTTTAATGAAAAAAAGGATTCTATTTTTTCCTTAATAAGTTTGCAACATTTAACATCTTTAAGGAGTAGGTCATTGAGTGTCCATCTAGTTTCCCCATTAGATGAATTAAGCAGTACCAAATTGCATACCACTAGTGAGTGATCAGAGATTGGGCCGGGTTGAATTGAGGAGGTCTTCACCCCGGGCAAGAGACACTGAGAAATAAGTAAATAGTCAATGTGGGACTGCGAGCCATGTGCCATAGACCTAAAGGTAAACTCCCTAGAATCAGGGTGTAAAACACACCAGACATCGCAGAGCCCACATTGATCTAATAAATCCCTAAATGCTTTCTGTCCGGGAGTAGCCCTACCCAGACCACTGTCCAGTCTGTCTAAGTGAGGATCAAGTACTTGATTGAAATCTCCTCCTAAAATAATTTTAATGGGAAGCATTGGGAGAATGATAGATATAACCCTCATAAAAAATCCAGGGTCATTCAGATTAGGGCCATAAACACAGCCCAATAATATTGGGATGGACCAGAGGGTACCTTTAACCAGGATGAACCTACCCTCGGTATCATTAATCACTTGTGTGGAAGAGAATGGAATACTCCTGTTAATCATGAGCATGACCTCACAACTGTTTGTGGTGCCCTGGGCACTATAAATCGATCCCACCTGTTGCCTCCTTAATTGCAAAGTTTCCGCTTCTAATATATGGGTTTCTTGCAAAAGGTTACCTGTAGAACTGAACAAACTTAAATGTTTGAGAACCTGATATTGCTTATGTTGTTTTCTGATCCCTTAACATTCAAGATGTGAATGTTAATTCATTAACCATCTAGGAGAGATAATCAAACTAAAATAATTACACTCAGCACACGAGATGTATATCCCCTTTACATGTATCCCCAGGGTTACTGCAGTGATGCCCACCCTCCTCCTAGCCCCCCAAAAATAGATACCACCCATCCCTCTATCCCCACCCCCAAACCATGCCCCAAACCCCACCACCTCCCCTACCAAACTGTCACAACAGCGTTCAGCACAGTACTGGTTCTAATCCTCTACCCCGCCCCCGATAATGAACCCAGATAGTTAGCGCTGTTGCACACAAATTGCAGTCTGTAGAAACCAAACACTGCAAGTTATACCCCAAATGAAGGAGAATGGTCCTGGGCCTTCACCTCAGTCCAGCCAGAGCATGGACATAAGAGAATTTGTTATAGAGGACCATAGTGAAACCATTTCACCACCCAGATGTTCGTGATAACCGGATTGAGACAAGAAGTGCAGGGCAAGCCACTGAGCCAGAACCAGACCAGAAACTCCTAAAGGAAAGATAGCCCAGCTCGTATTAGAGCGAGAATTGAGATGGGAAAAGCTGGGTTCACTCCACCAGAGGGGGAAGGCATAGAAACTGCCTCTACCCACTACGAGCCTATATCCAATGCACAGGTCCTCCCTGGAAAATTGAGAGTGCTACGCACCAGTTATATAGTGAAACACTGCTAATTCCTCCTCGAGTAGTGCTTCCTCGTGAGTCCCCAAAAGTTGGAATGCCCTCTAGTGGCCAGTTCCCTTACCCAACTAAATGAAAAGCAGGAATGGAGAAAGCCCAGGACCATCCTAGTACCAATCCAAGCAAGGAAAATGAGGAACTATCCCTCAACCAATTGAACTGGGCTCTTTCAACCCCCAACAAAAGTAGCCGCCAAAACCTGGCACACAGACCCCTCCCGAAAGGCCCCAAACCCAGTGTCCACTGCTTCAGACCAGCATGGGCCCATATGAGACAGAAAAAAAGAAAAGTTGAGCGGTCTGCAATGATCCCCCAGTCCAAAGCAGTAGATGCAATTTCCCAAGTCTTCACATTTAGAAGATTTCTAAGGGAAAAAACAAAAGTTTGAACTCTCAACTCCGTGTAGTACTTTATACTGCACCACAACCATTCAAGAATCCTTAAAGAGATCTGGCAACATGGATTTAAGGCTCCTCAAAGCTTCTTCAGGGTCTTCGTAGCTTTTCCAGGATCCATTAGTTGAAATCTGTAGTCTGGCTGGATAACCCATCCTTAACTTCAAACCTGCAGCAATTAGCTTAGAAACAATAGGGTGGAACGCCTTGCATTTCAAGTGGACCGAGACGGGTAGATCTTGTGAGATTCTCAGCTTTATATGTTCCCAGTGAACCTCTTGCAAAGCTCGCATTTTTTGCAGGAAATGCTGTCTCTCCAAATAATTCAGGAACCAGCACACAATAGGGCAGGGGGTTCCTCGGGGGATGGTTTAGGCCGTAAAGCCCTGTGGGCATGCTCTATAATGTAGCCGGGGCCGAATGGATATGGGCCAGCCACCCGCTCAACCAGCTTCTGAACAAATGCCACAACATATTGGCCTTCCTCTCCCTCCGTAAACCGAGAATCACTAAGTTATTTCTTCGGCTCCGACTCTCTAGGTCCTCAAGCTTAGCTTCAAAACGAGACAATTTCTGGCACATCAAAACCAGTTCAGGGTCGAGACTACCAATTATTTTCTCAATAGAAGCAATTTGGGCTGTATTATCAGACACAGACAGCGAGAGTTCATCTAGTTTTCTAGATAGCGATTTCAAATCCATTGCCATATCCTTCATTTCTTCTCGAAAGGGTTTAAACTCCTCAAGAAATCTGGAAAGTGTTAAAGGCTCCTGATCACCAGTTTGGATCAGAGGATCAGGCCCAGAACCACCCGAGGCCCTGGATTTCTTAGGGGCCTTCTCGGGAGTTGCTAGAGGAGTATGCTTCTGTGGGGCTTTCTTCATGTAAGCCTCATCCATCAAGATATAACCAGACCAGAGTCGACAGCTAATTACACAGCGTTAAATCTCAGAAACAAGAAAAATAGTGAATTAGAACACAAAATGAGATAAAATAATAAATGGGAGGCAGGAGCTTCTTAGGAGCTGCTACTCAGCACTCTGCATCACATGATCTCCTCGATCACTATTTTTAGTTTTGTTATTGTATTAGTGCTATTATTGAAATCGCTGTTTTATTTTCGTGGTTTTGACATAGAACCATCCCACCAATCCTCTTCAGGTCTTCTTGTCTTCTTCCAGGAACACCTACAAAAGAAAACACTACAAAAACTCATTTCTGCATACAACTACAACCTGTAAAGCAAAAAACAGTGACAAAAACCCTCCCACTGGATACTGCACAAGCCCAAAAAGCATTTTTAAAAGGATTTTTTACAAAAGTACAAAAATAAAATACATAAAAACATTTTCAAAACATTTGGGGCGGGATCCCTGTAATGTCCGAAATTGAGGAGGAGTCCAGAGTGCTGAAGCACTACAGCAAGAGCGTCTCTCCTAGGCTGGAGCATGCTGAAGCACAGTCCTGGAGACAGGCACAAGGCCTGCAAGCACTGCAGTCTAGATGGCAAGTCTATGGAGATTAATATTCCAAAGAGTCTTCAAACTTGCAGGAAACAGTTAACTTAAAATGAAAAAGATCTCTTACCAGTTCTTGATGACAAAAGGATGTCAACGTCACCTCTCTGAAGCTGCGCATGATGATCTTTGGCTGCTGGAGAGATAAAATCTTCAGATCAGATTCTCCATGATCTTCTACTGGACCTGGACTGGATATCTTCTCCAAACCTGCTGGGCTGATGAACCTGAATGTTACCACAGACAAACCTGGATGCTGCTGGGGCCAAACCTGGATGATGCTGCATAAACCTGGATCACCAGAAGAAAGGCACCTCCATCTTGAGTTTTTGCCTTTCAGTGGCAGATGGCTGTGCTGGCAATGGCTGAATTCACTTTTAGCAGGCAGGCGCATTTTTTCAAGAATGGCACCAGTTTCTGGGATAGTACCATTCTGGATCTGGGACATAGACTGTCACCCCATCTAGACAAACCATGCAAACTAATAGGATATCTCTTGGCCAGCTTTGTCCACTAGTCTCACAGAGTTGATCCAACAAGGCCCTGCCACACCTCCAGATTGCAATCTCTCATTACATCTTAATTCAGACTCACTTGTTTACTCTAGGGTGCAGGTTGGCACAAGCTTTCTCCCACAACAAGGCATGCCTGTCTTTCTCAATTTCTTCCCATATCGTTCTAGAGTAGAAAGGTATGACTTTCCATACTTAGCCTCAAGCTCATCTACGACAATTCTCCCTCTTTGCTGCTTTTCATTTACTCATGTCCAGAAACATAGCTTGGGGTGGCCAGTCCTGGCTGAGCCAGTCATGAACATAGTACAGAGCAAGAGCAGTCCATCTCTGCACTCAAAGACACACTTCTTGACCCATCTTCCACACAGACATTGGGAGGCTCCATGGAAGCCCAGGCCAATGGTGACTCACAAGGGCCCACTGTAGCCATTGCTGCTTCCTCCTCTTCCACACATTCTGCCCAGGAGCTGGTGGTTGTACCCACCCCTGCAATTGCCCATTCTCCACTGTCATCAGAGACACTGTCCTCCCAACGACATGCTTCCTCCACCTTGGACTCACCGATGAGGCTTGGACTTGAGCCTTCCACCCATGAATCTACTGAACCTGCACTGGCAGTGTACAATTCCACCCTCTGTGGTGTGGAACACTTCACTTCCTCTGGGCCTTGCAAAGCATTGATGCAGACAACCTCCAGAAACTCCTTTTTGAACTCTATCTGGTCACTTTTCTGCAACCAGCCCTATCACTGTTATTCCTGATTCTACAGGGTTCCCTGTTTGTGTGTCCAAACTGAAGCTAAGTGGATGCGTTTGTTTAGCTATCCTTGTGCCACTTGCCATGCTCATCCTAAATTGCATCCTACAGTCTGTGTAATGGGGAATGGGAAGAACACTTCTTTCTGGTTTTAGGCATACTTGGTAACATTACGGATAGTTCAACAAAGCCACCTCAGCGAGTGTTGTTGAGCAGTAATACAATTGTTCAGGATGGGCTAGTTCTTGTTCTTGTTGGGCTACCCACACCCTAGCATGGAATGGGTAGTGAGAGATTTGCTGTGCCATGTTCTGAAAGTTAAAAACACAAGTCCCAATATTACTATTGTTTGCAAACACTCTTGAGATTTGGTTTTAACACACTGGTACAAGTTTGTAAACAGGCTGCCTGTCTGCTGTAACTGTATTCCACAACTTAGCAAGAAACCATTTGAAAACTCTGTTCTGGTTTTACAAACTCTGTTCTAAAATGGTGCTGCTTTGTTTATATAGCTGGCTACATCCCAACATGGCGACTGTAACTTTGCATCACACTCAGTTAAAAATTGCTAGGATTCTGCCTGGATCTTTGCGTTTCAACTGATATTCTCAAGCACAAGTTCATGTTATTATTTCTCAGTCCATTACTTTACAAGCACTTCAGCCAGATGGATTGTTTAAAGTTCACTTTCTTTGAAAACAGTCCTTTCACACAAGTCCAAGATTTAACAGTTCACAAAACTTTATGTTTCAGTACTTTTGCTGCATTTGCTCAAGTTCATACTCAGTTTTCCGACCTTAGCACTACAGTCAATTTCTTTTGCAAAGGGTATTTAAAGGCAGTAAATGGTTTTCTCCGGCGATGGAATCGTCCTGCTGCCGACTTAAAGAAGGCCTCTAGGGTGAAATGGGCTGGCGGTCCTGCTGATCATCACTACGACTGCTTCAATCACTCACCATTCAGTTGGGATACAGGTTGAGCCGGGTTGTTTTGCAAAAAGACAGAGAAACTGCTGTTGCAGAGGCGATTTTGCTACAACTTCCTCCTTCCTGCAGCATGAACTACAAACTGCTCATACACTGCAGGCCACTCCTCCATGAATGATCCACAATTTTATTTATTTATTTATTGAAATGATTCACCAGGAAGGAAGGTATGCTGAGCAACAAGTTGCTGTCTCCGGTGCAACCTGGAGGTAGGGGAACATTTTATTTATTTATTTTATTTATTTGTTTTATTTAGTTTTGTTGACTGGGTAAGTGCACTAGACAAATCCTGCCTATTTTCAGGCACAACCCAGGGGAGGGATGCAGATGAATGCCAACTGACCTTGAACCAGATGAAACTGTTGGTGGTATTTTTTGGTGAGTGAGGGAATGGGCCAGGACACAGGAAAATTCCCCTGCATTGCTGACAGTAGGGAGCTGCTGGTGTTAGTCTGCAGGATGGCAGACTGTGCACAACCTCACATGGAGAAGGACGTTATGTTGACTTCTGAAGGAAACACTATGGATATTGCTGTCTTGTCTGAGAATTCTCTGCCTTCAGCCATGAAAAACTATTTCTACAAATATTTTGTCTGAAATTGTGAAGGATTTGCAGGAGACTACTGGCTTTGACCCAGTATCGGAATTACATCTGAAACTACTCATTCTGACACAGCTGATGTACCAGGTACTGCACGTTCAAGATTACGTGTTATCTCTCCGAGTCTGTGAAAGGAAGCCAGAGTTGGCTGGGTCAACCTTATCTCAAAAATGAGTGTTTGGGTGCTGCAGCTGGTAAACAGCATAGTGAGGAAGCTGCTCCTTTACTACAGATGACTTATTCTATGTTGCTAGCAGTGCAACAGCAATTCGGACTATCTTCTGCTGACGAGGATTATCTGGGCGACGACTGGTTGGCCGAAAAAGTGCTCAGCGATTCCGGGTGGAAACACATGGATTTGGGATGCTGGACTCCTGATTTGGACTGGGGGAAAGAGTAATCAGACAACACGGCCGCAACAAAGCATGCCACCAGGGACAAAATCCTGAGCTCAGGTAATGAACTTTTCAGTTTCAAAAGGGTCTTACCTGATAACACTGCGCAGTGTGTAGAGGATTGGGCTGCAGCCTTGCCTAGGCTGAGCACATCCAGAGAAGGAGAGCAGGAACCTAGACAGGGTCAGGCAGGTTTTGACCAGGCAGGTTTCAGAAAAGATAACGTGCAGCTTACAAAACAGGTGCCAATGTCGGAATCATTTAAAAATAAATTAGAACAGGCTCCTAGAAGAATGCAGTTGGACTGCATTATAGGGAGGACTTATTACACCCTTGATAGGTACTATGTTGCAAAAGCAGTTTCTAAGGGTTCGATGCTGTTTTTCCTTCAGATATTTATGCACTAATTCATGTTTCTGGTGAAGACTCTTTTGACATTAGCTTTAAGAGTAATAATTTAGAAAATTTGGGAAAAATATTCAACCTTGAAATCTACTGCTTTATGGACTCCCTTTATGCAATTCCCTTACACATCCCCAGATTAGATATATTACCATTATGTTTAGGAATGAGGGAGTTAATGTCAGTGACATTTATCACTGACTTCAGAACCGTTGTGATATTTTAGGTCCCCTGAGGGCTGTTCTCAGTCTGGAAGGGATATGGACTGAAGGATGAAAGTTTAAGGTGAAGTTGTTTCAAGTTAATTCTGATATCATTCATCTCCTAATAGTTTTTTTTTTAGGAAAAGATGGGGGTCTGCTTCTATGGGGGACAGCCCAGAGCCTGTTATAAATGTGGGGCAAAACTCATACAGTAGCTCTTGCGACATGTTAAAATGCACATTATAAGGGGGATATGGGCACTCTGTGGACTTATGTGATAATATTTTTCAATGTAATCTTTGTGATGAAAATGTCATGCCTTTCATCAATACCCCTGGGCAAAATGGAATTGTTCTGAAGGGTGGGATCAGAATGATTTATTAAACAGGGCTCAAGATTAAAGGAGAGATTCTACTTTTTGTTCTTCTAATGACATACAGGGGGAGGAAACAGAGCAAAGAGATACCTTAGCTACAACTGGGCCAATGGAAGATGGGAATTACCTTTAGTAGATGAGCCTATACCTAGTTCACACACAACGATGAGGATACTACTGACATTTTTCTAAAAGTAAAAATACCCTGCTATCTTAAAACAATCCACTACTAAATCCATGCCTACTCCCTTTGAAACAGTGAAAGGCAGAAGGTTTACAGAGCCTCTCTTAGACAATCTGTTGCAGGCCCCATCCCTGCTGAGAATATATTTGCACCTTTGCAAGATGATTTAGGGATTCTGATTTGGAATCTGATACCTCCCATAGGTCGGAAATGGTTACTGAGGATGAGAACAGTAAGACTACTGAGCTGGCAAAAGAAAAAAGGAAAAAGGAAAGAAAAGGAAAAGCTAGTCTCAGTCACAAAGGGGTATTAACTACTAAATCTTAATAGCTACTTTACAACTAGCTTCTTTATAATGTTGTAGTCTTAAAGCCTACAAAAACAAATCTCAATTTTGGCTTATTTGGATTTACTTAAAAGTGGGTATTATTTTTTGTACAAGAAACAAGATTATCATCTCTTTGAGATAGATCAGATAAAAAGATGGATTGGGGTCCTTCCTTTTGAACATTTGGTCGGATTCCACTGATGGGATAGAATTTTATTTAAAATTACTAAATTTCAAATTTCTAAACTAATAGATGTGAGGCCTGGGCAAGCCTTAGTCCTAGATTGTTCTTTTGGAGATTTTCTTTAGCTTTATTAATGTATATGCCCCCAAACAAAATCAGCTAGAATTGACTTATTTGAGGAATTAAAACCTTTTATATACTAGATGGCATATTGTGTGGGGTGGGATTTTAATTGTGATATAGACACTAAATATTCTGGGGCTTGAAACAAAAATGTATTGTGATTCGCATGCTTTAAAAGCAAATTATTTTGGCCTCAGATTATCAGATGCATATGAATCTTTACACACTAATTGTGGGGCTACATATCATAGGCATGTACACCACACATATAGATATGTTTTTTCTCAAAATATATTAAGCCAATATTCATTCGTGTTAAACCTACAGAATTTTCAGATAATCAGATTCTATTCTGTGATTTAGTCTATCTAATGTCCCTACTAGAATATTCTCCACTATACAGAGGTGGAGATTAAATACATCCTTTTAGACTTACCAGAATACTTTCATGGTTTAGAGGGTTTTGCAGCCAGACACTCTACCTTGTGTTTGTATGATGATATCTATGACTGGTGGTTAGATACTAAAACAGAGCTGAAGACATTATTTGTTAGTTGGGGAAAACAAAGGGCTAACTCTAATTATTTGAAATATTTACCTTTAGGAACCAATTGTATAAACTAGTGTCCTTTCTTCTACATGATCACTCAAAATTTAAATCACAAATTTCTGAAATAAAAAAAAAAACAGATGAAAATCTACCAATATGAGAGGGCAAATCCTTGAGAAATGGAATTTAGATTTGGAACACAGAAACAACCTGCTTCAGACCCCTATAAAGCATGTAAAGCACGATTAGATAAAACCTTAATGACTAGTTTATGTAAATCTGATGGAGTGATAGTAGATGCAGATCCGGAAATGTTACTGGTAGTGCAACAATATGTCACAGATATGTTTAAAGATAAAGTAGGGAATACAGACACTTTGCCAGATAATCTTACTGCACCACTCCTTCAAGTAGAGGAGTCCATGAAACAATTTCTGATGAAACCCATTTCTTCACAAGAAGTTGAGGAAGTGACTAAAAGATTAAACATGGGAACATCTCCAGGATTAGATGGTATTCCTAACAATTTCTATAAAAATGTATGTCATAAAAGAGTTATTTCTTACCTTGGTATTTAACCCATGTTGACTTCTAATTTCTATTTTTGAAGCTTTTAGCACGTGTCTTCGAGTTATATACATAAAAAGGGGATAAGAAATACTATCTAATTGGAGACCTATCAGTCTCCTAAATAGTTGTTATAAAATTATCTCTAAAATTTTGAATAATCACATATTAAAGGTTGCTGATACTTAATTCACCCAGCTCAGACCTTTGCAATTCCCTACAGGAAAATTCAACATAATTTATACCTGTTAAGGGAACTTTTGAGGCTAGCAAAATGGGGCACAGCTCAGGTTTGTGTGTAGCCTTAGACCAGGCCAAAGCTTTTGATAAGGTTAGACATAAGTACCTCTTTGACATCTTGTTAAAATATAGTATACCTGATCAGTTTGTGCAGTGGGTTGTTCTGCTTTACACTAATGCTACAATAATTCCAACAGTTAATGAACTTTTTGGAGCAGACGTTAAGCTTTGTAGAGGTGTTCAGCAGGGATGCCCTTTAAGCTCTCTGCTATATGCCTTTGCATTAGATCCAGTTATTCGACAGATTCAATGGGATCAGCATATAACTGGTCTTTCTCCCAAAACAATGTTAGAAACAGAAAAAAATCAGCATATGCTGATGATGTTACTTTATTGAAGAAGGATGTTACTTCTCTTAAAATGCACTAGAGGTCTTTAATTTTATGGACAGTTCTCTGGGGCACAAATCAATAGGAGAAGAGTTTTGTATTTTCTTTGGATCATACACAGATGGAAATTATGGATTTTTGAAATTCACTGAATACCTTCCCCAAAACATTTTAGGTATTTGGTTTGGGCACGGAGATATGGCTGTTTATAATTGGGAAGCAGCAGTTGGTACTTGGCAAAAGTAAAATTAATGTATGGAAACAGTGGAAATTTGGGAAAAAGAAACATATTATGATAATTAAAAAATTCTTATTGTCAGTTTTTCTTTATTTAAGCTACCTTTATCCACCTCCAGTCAATTTAGAAATGAGACTATTTGGTTTATTCTTTCAAATGGTATGGGGAAATAGATTGAATCAGGTTAAGAGGGATATTACATACCTACCAGTTAAAAAGGGGAGGGGGTTACCCATGGCGAATCCTTTGGTATTCTATCATTCAATTTTTTTATTTACTTCCTTTAGTTTTTTATGGAGACCGGCCACTATGACATGGCAGATTTGGACACAATTTCTATGGAAACAATATTTCCAGAAATGGATTCTTTTACCCCCTAAGATATTAGTTTCAGATAATCTTCTAAGTTATGGGATTTCTTCTATTAAAAAATTGCAGCAATGGAAAATGCTGTTTCAAAAATTACTTTCTCTGGATAGGAAATCCTTTTATTCCTATATAGTTTATGAAGTACAACAAATATCTCTTATTTTTCCTGAATGTACACCTACTAGAATGACTTTTGCTTTACATAAAATGACAGACTTAATAGACTACCAGTACAGATTTGGGATATTGTATGGATTTCTGCCCAAGGGAGATTAGGAGTCCTTGGAAATCTTAAATATAAACCACAGGCAGATAGATACTGCCCTAGGCTATCATGTCTTAATACTGAGAAAAGTCAGTCACACTTTTATCTTGAATGTACTGACAGTAAGTTATTTTGGAGTGAGGCAGCAATTAAATGGAATATGCCTTTCTTGACATTACTTACATATGATACATAATTTTGAGGGATTATCACGGGGTCTGGAAAAAATATCATAAAAGTACTTTGAATGTTTTTTTTTGCATATATTGATATTTTTATGGCAAGCTAGGTGTCAATATGTTCTACAACAACAAGTTTTATATTCTATGGTTATTTCACAAATAGAAGACAGGGATGCTACAGGTTAAAGAAAAAGATGCAACAACTAGCTGCTCATACACTGCAGGCCACTCCTCCATGAATGATCCACAATTTTATTTATTTATTTATTGAAATGATTCACCAGGAAGGAAGGTATGCTGAGCAACAAGTTGCTTGTCTCCAGTGCAACCTGGAGGTAGGGGAACATTTTATTTATTTATTTTATTTATTTGTTTATTTAGTTTTGTTGACTGGGTAAGTGCACTAGACAAATCCTGCCTATTTTCAGGCACAACCCAGGGGAGGGGGATGCAGATGAATGCCAACTGACCTTGAACCAGATGAAACTGTTGGTGGTATTTTTAGTGAGTGAGGGAAATTGGGCCAGGACACCAGGAAAATTCCCCTACTGCATTGCTGACAGTAGGGGGAGCTGCTGGTGTTAGTCTGCAGGATGGCAGACTGTGCACAACCTCACATGGAGAAGGACGTTATGTTGACTTCTGAAGGAAACACTATGGATATTGCTGTCTTGTCTGAGAATTCTCTGCCTTCAGCCATGAAAGAAACTATTTCTACAAATATTTTGTCTGAAATTGTGAAGGATTTGCAGGAGACTACTGGCTTTGACCCAGTATCGGAATTCATCTGAAACTACTCATTCTGACACAGCTGATGTACCAGGTACTGCGTTCAAGATTACGTGTTATCTCTCGAGTCTGTGAAAGGAAGCCCGAAGTTGGCTGGGGTCAACCTTATCTCAAAAATGAGTGTTCCGGGTGCTGCAGCTGGTAAACAGCATAGTGAGGAAGCTGCTCCTTTACTACAGATGACTTATTCTATGTTGCTAGCAGTGCAACAGCAATTCGGACTATCTTCTGCTGACGAGGATTATCTGGGCGACGACTGGTTGGCCGAAAAAGTGCTCAGCGATTCCGGGTGGAAACACATGGATTTGGGATGCTGGACTCCTGATTTGGACTGGGGGAAAGAGTAATCAGACAACACGGCCGCAACAAAGCATGCCACCAGGGACAAAATCCTGAGCTCAGGTAATGAACTTTTCAGTTTCAAAGGGTCTTACCTGATAACACTCGCAGTGTGTAGAGGATTGGGCTGCAGCCTTGCCTAGGCTGAGCACATCCAGAGAAGGAGAGCAGGAACCTAGACAGGGTCAGGCAGGTTTTGACCAGGCAGGTTTCAGAAAGATAACGTGCAGCTTACAAAACAGGTGCCAATGTCGGAATCATTTAAAATAAATTAGAACAGGCCCTAGAAGGAATGCAGTTGGACTGCATTATAAGGGAGGAGCTTATTACACCCTGATAGGTACTATGTTGCAAAGCAGTTTCTAAGGGGGTTCGATGCTGTTTTTCCTTCAGATATTTATGCACTAATTCATGTTTCTGGTGAAGACTCTTTTGACATTAGCTTTAAGAGTAATATTAATTTAGAGAAAATTTGGGAAAAATATTCAACCTTGAAATCTACTGCTTTATGGACTCCCTTTTATGCAATTCCCCTTACACATCCCCAGATTAGATATATTACCATTATGTTTAGGAATGAGGGAGTTAATGTCAGTGACATTTATCACTGGCTTCAGAACCGTTGTGATATTTTAGGTCCCCCTGAGGCTGTTCTCAGTCTGGAAGGGATATGGACTGAAGGATGAAAGTTTAAGGTGAAGTTGTTTCAAGTTAATTCTGATATCATTCATCTCCTAATAGTTTTTTAGGAAAAGATGGGGGTCTGCTTCTGGGGGACAGCCCAGAGCCTGTATATAAATGGGGCAAAAACTCATATCAGTAGCTCTTGCGAGCATGTTAAAATGCACATTATGTGGGGATATGGGCACTCTGTGGACTTATGTGATAATATTTTCAATGTAATCTTTGTGATGAAAATGTCATGCCTTTCATCAATACCCCTGGGCAAAATGGAATTGTTCTGAAGGGTGGGATCAGAATGATTTATTAAACAGGGCTCAAGATTAAAGGAGAGATTCTACTTTTTGTTCTTCTAATGACATACAGGGGGAGGAAACAGAGCAAAGAGATACCTTAGCTACAACTGGGCCAATGGAAGATGGGGAATTACCTTTAGTAGATGAGCCTATACCTAGTTCACAGCACAACGATGAGGATACTACTGACATTTTTCTAAAAGTAAAATACCCTGCTATCTTAAAACAATCCACTACTAAATCCATGCCTACTCCCTTTGAAACAGTGAAAGGCAGAAGGTTTACTAGGGCCTCTCTTAGACAATCTGTTGCAGGCCCCATCCCTGCTGAGAATATATTTGCACCTTTGCAAGATGATTTAGGGGATTCTGATTTGGAATCTGATACCTCCCATAGGTCGGAAATGGTTACTGAGGATGAGAACAGTAAGACTACTGAGCTGGCAAAAGAGAAAAAAGGGAAAAAAGGAAAGAAAAGGAAAGCTAGTCTCAGTCACAAAGGGGGTATTAACTTTACTAAATCTTAATAGCTACTTTACAACTAGCTTCTTATAATGTGTGTAGTCTTAAAGCCTACAAAAAACAAATCTCAATTTTGGCTTATTTGGATTTACTTAAAGTGGGTATTATTTTTGTACAAGAAACAAGATTATCATCTCTCTTTGAGATAGATCAGATAAAAAAAGATGGATTTGGGGTCCTTCCTTTTGAACATTTGGTCCGGATTCCACTGATGGGATAGGAATTTTATTTAAAATTACTAAATTTCAAATTTCTAAACTAATAGATGTGAGGCCTGGGCAAGCCTTAGTCCTAGATTGTTCTTTTGGAGATTTTTCTTTTCGCTTTATTAATGTATATGCCCCCCAAACAAAATCAGCTAGAATTGACTTATTTGAGGAATTAAAACCTTTTTTATATACTAGATGGCATATTGTGTGGGGTGGGGATTTTAATTGTGATATAGACACTAAATATTCTGGGGCTTCGAAACAAAAAATGTATTGTGATTCGCATGCTTTAAAGCAAATTATTTTGGCCTAGATTATCAGATGCATATAGATCTTTACACACTAATTGTGGGGCTACATATCATAGGCATGTACCACACACATATAGATATGTTTTTCTCAAAATATATTAAGCCAATATTCAGTGCGTGTTAAACCTACAGAATTTTCAGATAATCAGATTCTATTCTGTGATTTTAGTCTATCTAATGTCCCTACTAGAATATTCTCCACTATACAGAGGTGGAGATTAAATACATCCTTTAGACTTACCAGAATACTTTCATGGTTTAGAGGGTTTTGCAGCCAGACACTCTACCTTGTGTTTGTATGATGATATCTATGACTGGTGGTTAGATACTAAAACAGAGCTGAAGACATTATTTGTTAGTTGGGGAAAACAAAGGGCTAACTCTAATTATTTGAAATATTTACCTTATAGGAACCAATTGTATAAACTAGTGTCCTTTCTTCTACATGATCACTCAAAATTTAAATCACAAATTTCTGAAATAAAAAAAAACAGATGAAAATCTACCAATATGAGAGGGCCAAATCCTTAGAAATGGAATTTAGATTTGGAACACAGAAACAACCTCTTCAGACCCTATAAAGCATGTAAAGCACGATTAGATAAAACCTTAATGACTAGTTTATGTAAATCTGATGGAGTGATAGTAGATGCAGATCCGGAAATGTTACTGGTAGTGCAACAATATGTCACAGATATGTTTAAAGATAAAGTAGGGAATACAGACACTTTGCCAGATAATCTTACTGCACCACTCCTTCAAGTAGAGGAGTCCATGAAACAATTTCTGATGAAACCCATTTCTTCACAAGAAGTTGAGGAAGTGACTAAAAGATTAAACATGGGAACATCTCCAGGATTAGATGGTATTCCTAACAATTTCTATAAAAAATGTGTGTCATGTATGAGTTATTTCTTACCCTTGGTATTTAACTGCATGTTGACTTCCAATTTCTATTTTGAAGCTTTTACACGTGTCTTCTGAGTTATATACATAAAAGGGGATAAGAAATTACTATCTAATTGGAGACCTATCAGTCTCCTAAATAGTTGTTATAAAATTATCTCTAAAATTTTGAATAATCACATATTAAAGGTTGCTGATACTTTAATTCACCCAGCTCAGACCTTTGCAATTCCCCACAGGAAAATTCAACATAATTTATACCTGTTAAGGGAACTTTTTGAGGCTAGCAAAATGGGGCACAGCTCAGGTTTTGTGGTAGCCTTAGACCAGGCCAAAGCTTTTGATAAGGTTAGACATAAGTACCTCTTTGACATCTTGTTAAAATATAGTATACCTGATCAGTTTGTGCAGTGGGTTGTTCTGCTTTACACTAATGCTACAATAATTCCAACAGTTAATGAACTTTTTGGAGCAGACGTTAAGCTTTGTAGAGGTGTTCAGCAGGGATGCCCTTTAAGCTCTCTGCTATATGCCTTTGCATTAGATCCAGTTATTCGACAGATTCAATGGGATCAGCATATAACTGGTCTTTCTCCCAAAACAATGTTAGAAACAGAAAAAAATCACAGCATATGCTGATGATGTTACTTTATTGAAGAAGGATGTTACTTCTCTTAAAATGCACTAGAGGTCTTTAATTTTTATGGACAGTTCTCTGGGGCACAAATCAATAGGGAGAAGAGTTTTGTATTTCTTTGGATCATACACAGATGGAAATTATGGATTTTTGAAATTCACTGAATACCTTCCCCCAAAACATTTAGGTATTTGGTTTGGCACGGAGATATGCTGTTTATAATTGGGAAGCAGCAGTTGGTACTTGGCAAAAGTAAAATTAATGTATGGAAACAGTGGAAATTTGGGAAAAAGAAACATATTATGATAATTAAAAAATTCTTATTGTCAGTTTTCTTTTATTTAAGCTACCTTTATCCACCTCAGTCAATTTAGAAATGAGACTATTTGGTTTATTCTTTCAAATGGTATGGGAAATAGATTGAATCAGGTTAAGAGGGATATTACATACCTACCAGTTAAAAGGGAGGGTTACCATGGCGAATCCTTTGGTATTCTATCATTCAATTTTTATTTACTTCCTTTAGTTTTTATGGAGACGGCCACTATGACATGGCAGATTTGGACACAATTTCTATGGAAACAATATTTCCAGAAATGGATTCTTTACCCCCTAAGATATTAGTTTCAGATAATCTTCTAAGTTATAGGATTTCTTCTATTAAAAATTGCAGCAATGGAAAATGCTGTTTCAAAATTACTTTCTCTGGATAGAAATCCTTTTATTCCTATATAGTTTATGAAGTACAACAAATATCTCTTATTTTTCCTGAATGTACACCTACTAGAATGACTTTGCTTTACATAAAATGACAGACTTAATAGACTACCAGTACAATTTGGGATATTGTATGGATTTCTGCCCAAGGGAGATTAGAGTCCTTGGAAATCTTAAATATAAACCACAGGCAGATAGATACTGCCCTAGGCTATCATGTCTTAATACTGAGAAAAGTCAGTCACACTTTTATCTTGAATGTACTGACAGTAAGTTATTTTGGAGTGAGGCAGCAATTAAATGGAATATGCCTTTCTTGACATTACTTACATATGATACCTTAATTTTGGGGGATTATACGGGGGTCTGGAAAAAATATCATAAAAGTACTTTGAATGTTTTTTTTGCATATATTCGATATTTTTTATGGCAAGCTAGGTGTCAATATGTTCTACAACAACAAGTTTTATATTCTATGGTTATTTCACAAATAGAGACAGGGATGCTACAGGTTAAAGAAAAAGATACTCGTAAGTTTTCTCAGGATAAAGTTGTTCAATTTTGGAAGTATTTTCCCTTTTAAATGTTAATAATTGTTTATGATTAATTTTGTTATCACACAATTTTCTTTTTTGTAAATACTTGATGTCATAATAATTTATATGAGTAATTCTCTGGATGGAAATTTCAGATTTTCTGTGATGTTATGTTTATTTTGTTCAATAAACTTCCCCTACTCTTTTCGATAAGTGTGATGGGATCTTTAACATCCACCTGAACTACCACCAATCCAGGCAGATGGGACCTCAGTTTAATGTCTCATCCAAAAGATAGCACCTCAGAAGTATAGCATCCCTCTCATGCTGCACTACAGTGTCAGTACTAGATACATAGATACATAGACAGTGTCGGCAGATAAGGGCCTTTGGCCCACCCAGTCTGCCCATTTGAGCTTGTAAGTTCAGTTTATGTTTTCCTAGAAGTCTGTTGCCCCTTACCCCTGACCTCCAGAATTCCTTTATGCCTATCCCATGCATTCTTAAATCCGTGATTGTTTCAGCCCCCACCACTTCCTCTGGCAGGGTGTTCCACTTGTCCACCACCCTTTCTGTGAAGAAATTCTTCCTCATGTTTCCTCTGAATCGTCCTCCTCCAACTTCATCCCATGCCCTCTAGTCCTGGAACATCTTTTTCGCTTAAAAATAGTGTATTCCTTCACCCTGTTCCTCCCTGTAAGATACTTGTATGTCTCTATCATATCCCCTCTCTCCCTCCTCTCCTCCAGGGAGTACATGTTCAGTTCCTTCAACCTGTCTTCATAGGACTTGTGATGCAATCCATGCACCATCTTTGTTGCCCTCCTCTGAACCTTCTCTACCCTGTCTATGTCCTTACGTAGGTATGGTCTCCAGAACTGTACACTGTACTCCAGGTGGGGCCTCACTAGCGTCTTGTATAGCAGAATTATGACCTCCCTTTTCCTGCTGGTGATGCCTCTGCCTATACATCCCAGCATCCTATTTGCTTTACCTGCTGCCTTGTCACACTGTTTCCCTACCTTGAGGTCATCAGAGATGATAACCCCAAGATCCCTTTCCTGCTTGGTGCATGCTATATCCTCACCCCCAACTGATATATTGTGCCAGGGTTTTGTGCCCATATGCATTATCTTGCACTTCCTTGCATTGAATTTCAGCTGCCAAACCCTGACCAGTCTTCAAGTTTCTGCAGGTCCCTTCTCATTCTGTCTACACCTCTGGTGTGTCTACTCTGTTACAGAGCTTTGTGTCATCAGCGAACAGTGAAATTCTGCCTTCTAGATCCTGCGCCAATGCCACTGATGAAGATGTTGAAAAGTACGGTCCCAGCACTGATCCCTGTGGTACCCCACTGGTCACTCTTCCCTCTGTGGGTGACAGCCATTTACCACCACCCTCTGTGTCCTGCCACCCAGCCAGTTACCTACCCGCCACACTACTGTCCTGCCCACACCCATATTCCCCAGTTTGTGTAATAGTCTTCTATGGCACAGTGTCAAAGGCCTTGCTGAAGTCCAGATAGGCCATGTCACTGCCCTCTCCTGATCCACCTCCTAGTCACCCAGTCAAAAATTCAATGAGGTTGGTCTGACGTGACCTCCCCTGGGTGAAACCATGCTGCCTTGGGTCCTGTAGTCCACCAATCTCTCCTTCAGTAGTGCTTCCATGATCTTCTCCACTACCGAGGTGAGGCTGACTGGTCTGTAGTTCCCTGCTTCCTCTTTGTTCCCACTTTGTATAAGGGACTACATCCGCTGTCCTCCAGTCTTTGGGTACCTCCCTGTTTCCAGTGATCGGCTAAACAGAATAGCCAGAGGTTCAGCCACCACCTCTCTTAGTTCTTTAAGGACCCTGGGGTGCACCCACCTGGATCCATTGCTTTATCAACTCTTTTACTTCCAGTTCCTTCAGGACCCTTTCTCGTGTAAAGGGACTTCTGTCCATTTCTGCACCATTCTCACCCCTTGTACTCCCTTCAGACTCATTACCCTCCTCTTCCTCAGTAAAGACTGAGCAGAAATACCTGTTCAATATGTCAGCTTTACTGTTGTCATCCTCCACGTGGCACCCATCCTCCCCCTTCAGTCTCATTATCTTTCCCTTTGTCTTTCTTTTTTCACTTATGTACCTGTTTTGTCCCCTTTACCCACTGATTTTTCAATGTGTTCTTCTGTCTGAGCTTTGGCTTCCCTTACTGACCTCCCTGCCTCCCTTTGCTTCTCCTGGTACTTCTCCCTATCCCCTTCTGCCTGTGTCTTTTGTATTGCCTGAATGCAATCTTTTTGGCTTTCACTTTCTTTGCTACCTCTTTGGAAAACCATACTGATCTCCTCTTCCTTTTCCTCTTGCTAACCTGCTTAATGCATAATTCTGTTGTTCTTGTAATCCCCATTTTAAATACTGCCCACTGTTCCTCAACCCCTGATTCCTGTCCCATTCCTTAATGCCTCTTTCAAGTATCTCCCATTTTCCCAAAGTCTGCCCCCTAAATCCAGGATACGTGTTTTGTGTGGTTTGGTTCTGCTCTTTCTGTGATTTCAAACCACAATGACTGGTGGTCACTGTTCCCCAGGTGCTCCCCACTGTTACCTCCATCACATTGTCCCTGTTTGTGAGCACAAGGTCAAGTATTGCCTTCTGCCGAGTTGGTTCCATGACCAGTTGCTTGAGGAAGACACCCTGAAGGGAGTCCAGGATAAATCTGCTTCTAGTTGATGCTGCTGCTGGGATGCTCCAGTCCACATCTGGAATATTGAAGTCTCCAACCAGTACTACCTCACCCTTGTCTGCCATCCTTTGGATGGCTAGCATCAGCTACCTATCTGTTTCTTCCACCTAGGCTGGTGGTCTATAGACCACACCTGTGCAGATGGCTGCCCCCATTTTCCTTTCCAGCTTAACCCACAGTATCTCTCCCCCATTTTGTTCCTCCTGGATCTCTGTGGCCTTTATGTCATTTTTCACATACAGTGCCACTCCTCCTCCCTTCCTGCCTGCTCTGTCTCTTCTGAATATGTTGTTGCCAGGTATGGCCATCTCCCAGTTGTGGTTATCATTACACCAGGTTTCAGTGATGGCCACAATGTCCAGGTCTGACTGCAGCATGACAGCCTCCAGATCTTCCATCTTGTTGCTAAGGCTCCTGGCATTTGTACACATGGCTTTCCATGATTTGACCTCCCTAGACTGTTTTTCTGTTCTACTCTAGCCCCTTTCTTGGTTGTCATTTACCCTTGGTTCTCCTTGCTGACTGCCCTTCTGCTGAATTTTGCCCCTTTTCTGTCTAGCCACCTCTTGGGCACTAATCTCCATCTTTTACACACTGCTTTGCACAGATAGCCACTCCTCTGGTTCACTGGTTCCACTGCTAGCTGTGGGGGTGAACAAGTATGTACCCTCCTTGCTGGCCTGCCACCCCTTTGCTAGTTTAAATGCTTGTCAATGTAGCATTTAAACTTATCATTGATCTTGGATTCCCTCTGGATGGATGCAGGCCGTCAGGCTTGAACAAACCTCCATCCCTCCAGGTGGGTCCCCAGTCACCAATGAATCCAAATCCTTCCTCACAGCACCAGTTCTTCAACCATGAGTTAAAGTTCCTGGTACATGCACTCCTATGCTCTCTCTCTGCCTCTGCAGGAAGTACTTCTGAAAGTGACAGAAGTAGCTACTTGCTTGAAACCCCTCCCAATTTCCTAAACTCTTCCTGAACTTCCTTTGGCTCCCCATTTGCCAAGTCATTAGTACCTAGGTGGATAATGACATCAGCTCACCCTCCGTCTTGCCTTCCCAGTGATCCCCAGGATCTTCCTTCCATCCCTCCATGCCGTGGCACCTGGTGAGCACCTCACCTCCCTGTCTCCCCCTCCTGTGTTCCTAGCTGAATCCCTCTTATGATGGAGTCCCCTACCAGGATTCACTTCCTCCTCCTCTGGGGTCCACTGCTTTCCCCGCTGAGGTCACCTCCTTGGTTAACCTCCACATCCTTTCCTTCCACTTCTCTGGGTGCCTCTATTTGGTTGTCCATGTTTGCCAGTGTGTCATATGAGTTCTTGAGTGGAATAGGATCTGGGATGTGCCTCTGCCTGACTGCTCTAACCCTCCCTGAGCTCACTGTCATCCAGGTGCTCCTTGTTCTCAGCATCCTTTGAGGCAGTTGCATTGGACTGGGTGGTCTCTGGATAGGGGTGATGGTACTCCAGACCCAGTTTACTTCCGCTCTGAGTCTGGCTACCTCATCCTGAAGTCCAGAGAGATGCATGGAGATAGGGCAGCACCTCAGTGTCCAGAAGGTCTGCCTGAATATGGCTTCCCCACAGCCACTGCATTGCACCACTCCCCGCATTATACTGCAATTATACTGTTATTCCATTGCTTGTCTGCTACTGAAGCTCTCCTAGTTCCCTTTTTATTAATTTACTGTCCTAAAAATCCTGCCACTGATCCTCCGATAATTTTCTTTAAAAAAAAAAAAAAAAAAAGAAAAGAAACCAATAAATAAATAAATGAGTCAAAACACTTGTGCTGAGGGTGGGCTTCTTCCCCCTTATGCCCCTCCTACTTCACACCCCTTACTATACCCTGTGTTTAGCTCCTGTCAATCAGATTTAACAGGGCATATAATTAAGAGTTGGGGGAAGGGGCACAGAATTACACCACCACTATGTTTTAAATTTTCAACAGCCCAAAAACAATTCTAAGAAAAGACAACAAAGAAAGTACAGTGTCACTAAAAGCCCACAATCTAAGTTTAAAAGAAAAATAGCAGTTACCAGTTACTCTAAAGCACTGAATTGAATATGTTTCCTTCCTTCCCCTTCTGGCTTCTTCTGTGAATATTAACCCAAGTGAGGATAGTTTACAGAGATTTGGTACACAATATAAATTTACAGTAGATTACATTCAAATAATTTGAGTAGACTATACAGGAGTAATGAAATAGTGGGATGCTAACAGTTTTGAACTAGACAAATACTACACCAACACTTTTGGACTAGATAGATAAAACAACATAAAATAACATTTAGGCATACACTAAATGATACATAACTGTGTAGCTAGAAAATAACTGAATAGAATTGCTGTAGTATGATCTAGGGAAGTTAGTGAAGAGTAAACACAGGCAGAACAGGTTGGCTAAGAGCAGAAACTTGGCAAGGATGGGGCTTAGATGCACTGGGACCAATCACACAATACCATGCAACTGAGCTGTCTCTCCCTCTCTCTCTCTCTCTTTGTCACACTCCTGCATGGTTTTCATCAAGAAGGCAAAATTTAAACTTCAACCTGTCCCTTTTTTCCCTTGGCTTGAAATTTCAGTGGGGCAAGCATTTTAAGGCATTTTTACTCAGAACTTGGTGCATTTTCCTTAGCGACTCCCCCAATGTTTACTGTACACTCTTGAAACTTTCTGAGCACTTAGAAAACACTGTATTTTAAGTCCACAAATACTTTTCTCTGGAAATGTGCAACTTTTAAACAGTTTATTAAAAGCTTTTTCCACAAGGCAAGAGCAATGATCTCTCAGACCATAATTTCAGAGTAAACACACATGTAGCAAATAATTCCTCTTTCTTTTCCACGTAACTCAGGCAGCAAAAGACTTTCAGGGAGCATTTTTCATGGCACAACTTGCTTTTTGGTAAATGATCCTCTGTTTGGGGCACCACCACCAGACAGGAAGATCCTAGACATACCCTCAGCATGCCTCTCATCTCAAATTACATATACCAAGACAAGCCCCCATTTTTTGTAACCCCAGGCCACTTTTTTAACTAGTGTACACACTCCCATTAAATATCTGGAAACACTGGTACCCATATACTGGCATAACAATTTACCTTACTAAAAGGTAGGTACAACCCTTGTCATTAGGATGTATACCTGATTCATTTTCTAGAGGAAGATAGGGGGAGTACAGAAACAAAACAACTCAAACCCTGTGTAGATAACACAACTCAGGTTCTGGGTGGAGGTTGTTAGGCATATGCTAAATCTAACCTGCTGAGGGGGCCCCCAGTAAATCCACACAACCAGAAGCAATAATCAGAATGTCCATAACAGTGACTGGGATTGTGCAGCATGGTTTTATTCAACAGATGGAAAGTAAAAGCAGAAGTTGATCCCCAAGGGTCGATCCAGGCTGGAGAGGTACAAATTCAAGAACTCTCCTTGCATGCAGTACAGTTCATGAACAACAACAGAAAAATCTTCTTCCCAAATTCCCAAAAAATGCAATAGTGGACACCTGGCCATGCACGTGAACATCCCTCTTCCCATGAGTGTTTTTTTAGTGAATCTAAGCCACACACTCAGAACTCATTTTGAACATAGGTGCAATATGGGAAGCTCAGTCACACACCTTAACCTGCAGCTTGGCCCTCACTCAGGTAAAAATACTGGTACCCTTTATGAACCAGGGCGCTCCACCATGTAAGTTCCTCCCACCCTTGGCCCCAACTGACAGTCTCTGCCATTCTTCAGGGTTACACCATTGAAACCCCCATTCCCCACTGAAATGCTAGAGGTCCCGCACTTTAACTTGTCACAAACTGGAGTGACCAGAGAATAAACTACATTCACTGGGGTACACAGTTTAACTTTACTTCACTCACATTGGTGAGACAAGGGGCACTGACAAGTGTGATCCAGCTTTATCTAGGGGAACACACACTCCAGACAATCCAGTCCCATACAAACTTGTGGAAAGCTAGTCTCCTAAACAGTACTTACAGGAATTGATCTATCAAGGGCATGGAACAACAAAAGAACAGAAAGGCACTCTCCTGGGTAGCTGGTCAAAACAGTCTCTTTCAGGTCCTATCCAAGGCAGCTGAAAACACCACATAACATTCAGGGGATTGCCCCTTGAGTTCACTGAGAACAAGCAGTTCTTTCTACTTCACAGGGTGTAGAAATCAGGAAATCCTGCTGTAGTCTTGCCTCAACCACTTCAACTGGAAGCTGGAAATGACGCTCCACTAGGGTGAGAAATCCTGGGCCCTCTCCTCAGAGCCCACTGGCAGTCCTTCTGCACTCTCACCTTCTCACTCAAGCTCTACTCACTCAAGACTCTCCACACAGACTGAGCATTCTAAGCTCCCCAGAGCAGCTATCCACAGAGTGTGTTTTATGTTGCTGCAAGAGTTCTAAATGGCCTAATCATTCCTCCCTCAGGCTAGCTGAGTACACAATGATGTCATTATGTAAGGAGCTCTAATGAACTCCCTACCAGCTGCCTGCTATTTTCCTAACAATAATACTGATAGGATTCTAGTAACTCCAGGGGACTGGGTGGTTAAATATATATTATATATTTATGCAATAGGTGTGGAGACAAACAGAGTGTGATAAATGCATGTATTTTGAGCTACTATGTGTATAAATGAGAAATCTCACATGTATACTCATAGTAGACATAGCCATACAAAGACAAAAAGTACTGGACTTTAGGAGGGCTGACTTTGCTAAAATGGAAGAGTGCCTAAGGAATGCACTAGCAAATGGGCAGGAAGGAGGGTGGAAGAACAATGGGAATAATAAAACTGCCATCACAAATTAACGAGCCTTTGTGTGAAGCAAATAAACAAAACAAGGCGATGTAAAAACCACTATGGTTCTCAAAGGAAGTGGCAGTGAAGGTTCAAGAAAAAGAAAGCATTCAGGAAGTACAAGGAATTGCAGAAGGAGCAGGACAGAGAACTGTATCAGTTAAAGCAAAGGAGGCTGGGAAGGCAGTCAGAACAGCAAAGGCCCAAACCGAGGAAAGATAGCCAACTCAGTTAAGAAGGGGATAAAACCTTTTATAGGTACATCAGGAGCGAAGGAAGACCAAGAGAGGATAGTGAGGCTTAATAAAGGGAGGGAGGGTGGGCAGAGGGAGACTGTGAAAAGGCAGAGATACTAAACAAATATTTTTGCTCAGTATTTACAAAGGAAGAGGGGGAGGTACATAAAACAAACAGTAGTAACACTCTGGATACAGAAGTTGATACCGGCCCATTTACAGAAGAAGGGTTCTGAAAGAACTCTTAAAACTGAAGGTGGACAAAGCAATGGGGCCTGATGGGATTCATCCCAGAATTCTAAAAGAACTAAGGGTAGAACTAGTGACACCACTAACTACTCTTTTTAACAAATCATGGGAGGATGGGGTAGTACCCGAGGACTGGAGGAGGGCAGATGTGATTCCCCTTCACAAAAGTGGGAGCAAGGCAGAAGCAGGAAACTATAGACCTGTTAGTTTAACCTCAGTGATAGGAAAATGATGGAATCACTTCTAAAGGAAAGAACTGTCGAGTATCTAGAGGCCAGAGGGCACAGGACCCTAGGCAGCATGGATTCACAGTGGGAAGGTCATGCCAAATGAATCTGATAGATTTCTTTGACTGGGTGACCAAAGTAGTAGATCAGGGAGGGGCTGTGGACATAGCCTACCTAGACTTTAGCAAGGCATTTGACACAATCCCACACAAAGATTAATATACAAGTTAGCCAGCCTGGGAGTGGGTCCCAAGATGACAGCCTGGGTAAAGAGAGTATACTATGGCAAAATTTCCTGAACTCTGATTGGTCACTCTGGGACTGGACCCGTGATGTTATCCCAGTACAACATCATGGGTCTAGTCCCAATAACCTGAAGACCGCATCAAGTAAAAATCATTACATGCAGCCCGCTTTGCTGCTTCCTGCTCTGCACTTCACTTCACTCGCTCTGGAGCCACCAGCCGTCTTCACGAAAAAAAAAAGGCAGCAGAAACAAAAAACAACAACCATTTCACACTCCCCACCAGAGTCTTTTTCTCCTATTTAAAAAAAGAAACCTGCAGCTGAAACCATGATAAGACGAAATTCAACAATCACAGTCGGACCGAGTGCACCCAGTGAGCGAGCGAGAGAGCAACTGACTGTTTAAACAGTCGCCTCAAGGCTGTCTGTAATGCTCACTGGCTCAACACACTGTCTTCTTTTTTTTTTTTTATTTTACTTCACCATAAAAATGCAGTCCAAAAAAATCCTCCCTACCTCCTCCTTCTAGCTCTTTCAGACAGCAGCGAGTGGCACACTGTAAGACAGATTGGTAGGGGATGGGGGCACGCAGTCCCGATTCTCATTCAGAACCACAATTAAAATTCAGTCATGGAAACACAGAGGAAAATAACGTAAATACCATCCCAAAAGGCCAAAACACAGCATAAACCAAGAATCAAAGGGCATATTAACAACAAGTGGCACCAGCAAAGGTTGCTATGGGACTGTACAACCACTGAAAAGCACTTCAGCTCCACCTGCTGGCTAAAGCAGCACTACTTTTTCATAATGTAACCCTACACATGCAAAAAATGACAATAAATGTACTTAAAAGGCACTTTTTTTCTTTTTTTTTTAATGAGCCATTGTATAATAGCAATAATGCACTCCAGGGTGTGTGTTGTGCTGGGATAACGTCACTTCTGGGGTGATTAGTCACACTCGGCATGTGGCCTCATGCCTAATCACCTCAGGCGTGATGTTGTCCACACTGCTCCTATCGTCATGTTGCTTAAATAAGTAAATGGAGTCCACTCAAAAGAAAGAGGGTTACTAGTGGGGTACCGCAGGGTTCAGATAGGACCAGTCCTCTTCAATGTCTTTATGTTTACATTGCAGAATGACTGGAAGGAAAAGTATGTCTCTTTGCAGATGACACTAAGATCTGCAACAGAGTTGATGCACAGGGTGGGGTGGAAAGGATGAGAAGGGACTTGGCAAGGTTAGAGGAATGGTCAAATGTATGGCAGCTTAGATTCAATGCTAACAAGTGCAAGGTAATGCACCTGGGAAACAAAAACCCAGGGGAAGAGTACACAATGGGGGGTGAGATACTAACAACAACAAAAATGGAAAGGGACCTGGGGGTAGTCATATCAGATGACCTAAAGGTGGGCAAGCAATGTGAGAGGGCAGCAAGGAGGGCTGGGGGGATATTGGGATGCATAGGGAGAGGCATCACCAGTAGAAAACAGGAAGTTATTATCCCTCTGTACAGACAGCTGGTGAGACCCCATCTGGAGTACTGTGTGCAGTTCTGGAGACCCAATCTCCGCAAAGACATAGACAGGATGGAAGCTGTCCAGAGGAGGGCAACTAAAATGGTGCAGGGTCTGCACCGGAAGACATATGAAGAGAGACTTAAGGAGCTTAATATGTATAGCCTCGAGGAAAGGAGGAGAGGGGACATGATAGAAACTTTCAAGTACCTCAAGGGAATCAACAAAGTCCAAGGGTAGCATCTTTCAAAAGAGGTGTGCAAGAACAAGGGGCACAATTTGAAGATAGAGAGGGCGGCTTAGGAGGTAATTTAAGGTATTTTTCACAGAGAGGGTTGTGGATGCATGGAGCGGCCTTCGAAGGAGGTTGTGGAGTCAAAATCAGTGGTGGAATTCAAGCATGCATGGGATAGTCTTAAGCAATTCTGGGGGTGGGGGTAGGAAGAAGTAGGCTGCTGGTTAACTAGGATCTGCAGCTTATCCAGTAGGTAGGGAAATGGGCAGACTGGGTGGGCCAAGCAGTCCTATCTGCCATCAAATTCTATGTTTCTATGTTTCTATGGGCAAGTTATTAGTATAGTAGACAATTCACTGTGAGTCACATTCTAACTCTTATCTTGAAACCAATGGACCTACCTGCTGGCTTAAAAAAAAAAGAATCAAGGGCACAAGCAAAATCAGCACAACCACGAGACATATATTAAAAACTGGCATAGAACACTTAGCCTGTCAGAGCATATTCCTGTGTGTAAACAGCGGCTGCTCTGCATGTATCTAATAGTCCTATTTATTTAAAAAGCATACTTTAAAAAGTATATTGTTTCCCTAAACACAAGCAAGTAAAACCACAGTAAAAAAATGCCTGAGGGTGCCGCAAATGAGTTTTACGATCAAGATGAAGGAAATCCTGTCACACATTAAGATGGATAGGGACATGCTAGAGGACCCAGAAACTGACAGTCAAAAAAACAGAACTATGGAGCAGACCAACCAGCAAAGTGCAAGTATCATAAATAGAAAAACACTAATAGATCTAGAAGAAATTGACAAGTTTATAGACTGTGCAAAGAATTTAAACAGTAGTAGGAAAACACAGACAGACATTGTGATTTTCACTAATTACTTAATTGAAACATTAGGTGTAAATCAGTCACTAAGGCCCTGTACACACTGCACCACTACAAGGCTGTAACGGTGCCACACTGGTACAGACAGGAACCATTACCGTGCATCCACACTGCCGGTGAACAGACCCAGTAACGGTTCTGAACCTGCACAGCCTGTCCACATTGTGGGTGCCATGGCACCATTATGGTCGGCACCCTATCCCACAATGCAGTTTGTGCTGCACTGGGGCACAGCTGGAGCTACACACTCATGCATCCACACTACAACTGGTAATGTTACGGAGGCAGCACCGGTTCCATAACAGTTGTTGAAACCACCTCATAAGTGATTTCAACAACAGTTATGGAAACACCTCCTGTAATGTTACAGGTATAAACACAAACCATTGTGGTAATGGTTTGGCCCCTCTGTAATGTTACAAAGGGGTGTTTTTGATGTAGTATGGACAGAGCCTAACAGACGTAGCTCCTGCAGATCTACAAACATACTTGTGCCACTATTTTATAAATTGTAAAAAAAAGATGCCACTGCCTATGAGCCCTGCACATTAAGGTTTATTTTCCAAAGTCTAGAGAGGCATCTACGAGCCAAAGGCTACCCCTGTTCTCTGTCAACCTCCCTTCCTTTGAAAAATGCAGGCAGGTGTTAATGTCACTGCAAAAAAATCTGAAATGTGAAGGCAAGGGTAGTAAGCCTAAAGCTGCAGATGAGCTAACTGACAATATAATTGACCTCCTCTATGAAAAAAATTAGCCCAACTCCTTACTTAATACTATGATGTATGTAACCAGTGCCTACTTTGGAGTCAGGGGTAACACAGAGATGTGTAACATTAAATGGAGTGATCTAGAGCGGCACCATGATGGAAATGGTAAGCAGTATGTACAATACATGCAGGAGAGACAGACTAAGACTAGAACTAGTAGTAATCCCAAGGACACCAGGAAAATTAAGCCACGGGCCTATGAAATACAGGGCAAAACAGACAGATACCCAGTGAAAACCTACATACTGTACAAGGAAAAAAAGACCAAAGCAAACATTGTTGCCAGAAGCACCATTTTTCCTTGCTGTAAACACCAACCAAAAGGACTACTACCCCACTTCATGGTTCAAAAACCAACCAGTGGGAGTTAGCAAATTATTATCCATAGTAAAAACTATGGTGCAGAAAGCAGGGATAAATAGTGGCAAATGGTGGCTAATCATTCAGCAAGGAAGCACTTAATTCAAAAGTTGTAGATTCTGGCATAGCTCTTACCAAAATTATTCAGGTGACAGGGCATACACGACTAGGAAGCCCTAATGACTACTCAAAGTTGAATGAAAGCAAGCAGGAAAAAATATCCATGATTCTCAGTGGAGAAAAGCCAACCAGTTCTCATCAGGAAACACCCAAAAAGCCGGCATTGACAACAATATCAGGAAACCTTCATGAAATATTGGGTACTTGTTTCAACCATGCCAATATAACAGCAAAGAATATAACATTTAACATTGTCCAAGGTACAGAAATCAACTTAAGACCCAAGCCCAATGTACAAAATTAAATCCCTTCCAGTGGGAACATTTTTTTTTTAGAAAACTGCAAACATTTCTAACTGTTTTCTTATTGTCCACAAAACTCTGCCTAGGTCATCATTATGAATCCAAGAAGAGAAAATGCCCCAAAGTACTGGACACAGACCGCATAGATACATAGATACATAGACAGTGTCGACAGATAAGGGCCTATGGCCCACCTAGTCTGCCCATTTGAGCTTGTAAGTTCAGTTTGTTTTCCTAGAAGTCTATTTCCCTTTACCCCTGACCTCTAGAATTCCTTTATGTCTATCCCATGCATTCTTAAATCCCGTGATTGTTTCAGCCCCCACCACTTCCTCTGGCAGGGTGTTCCACTTGTCCACCACCCGTTCAGTGAAGAAATTCTTTCTCATGTTTCCTCTGAATCGTCCTCCTCCAACTTCATCCCATGCCCTCTAGTCCTGAAACATCTTTTAGCTTAAAAATAGTGTTTTCCTGCCCTGTTCCTCCCTGTGAGATACTTGTATGTCTCTATCATATCCCCTCTCCTCCTCTCCTCCAGGAGTACATGTTCAGTTCCTTCAACCTGTCTTCATAGGATTTGTGATGCAACCCATGCACCATCTTTGTTGCCCTCCTCTGAACCTTCTCTACCCTGTCTATGTCCTTACGTAGGTATGGTCTCCAGAACTGTACACTGTACTCCAGGTGGGGCCTCACTAGTGTCTTGTATAGCGGAATTATGACCTCCCTTTTCCTGCTGGTGATGCCCCTGCCTATACATCCAGCATCCTATTTGCTTTACCTGATGCCTTGTCACACTGTTTCCCTACCTTGAGGTCATCAGAGATGACAACCCCAAGATCCCTTTCCTGCTTGGTGCATGCTATATCCTCACCCCCCAACTGATATATTGTGCCAGGGTTTTTGTGCCCCATATGCATTATCTTGCACTTCTTTGCATTGAATTTCAACTGCCAAACCCTTGACCATTCTTCAAGTTTCTGCAGGTCCCTTCTCATTCTGTCTACACCCTCTGGTGTGTCTACTCTGTTACAGAGCTTTGTGTCATCAGCGAACAGTGAAATTCTGCCTTCTATATGTGTGCAATGTCACTGATGAAGATGTTGAATAAGGACGGTCCCAGCACTGATCCCTGTGGTACCCACTGGTCACTCTTCCCTCTGTGGAGTGACAGCCATTTACCACCACCCTCTGTGTCCTGCCACCCAGCCAGTTACCTACCCACCACACTACTGTCCTGCCCACACCCATATTCCCAGTTTGTGTAATAGTCTTCTATGTGGCACAGTGTCAAAGGCCTTGCTGAAGTCCAGATAGGCCATGTCCACTGCCCTCCCCTGATCCACCTCCCTAGTCACCCAGTCAAAAAATTCAATGAGGTTGGTCTGACATGACCTCCCCCTGGTGAAACCATGCTGCCTTGGGTCCTGTAGTCCATTGACAACCAGATGTTCCTCCAATCTCTCCTTCAGTAGTGCTTCCATGATCTTTCCCACTACCGAGGTGAGGCTGACTGGTCTGTAGTTCCCTGCTTCCTCTTTGTTCCCACTTTTGTATAAGGGGACTACATCTGCTGTCCTCCAGTCTTTGGGTACCTCCCCTGTTTCCAGTGATTGGCTGAACAGGATAGCCAGAGGTTCAGCCACCACCTCTCTTAGTTCTTTAAGGACCCTGGGGTGCACCCCATCTGGCCCCATTGCTTTGTCAACTCTTATTACTTCCAGTTCCTTCAGGACCCTTTCTCGTGTAAAGGGACTTGTGTCCATTTCTGCACCATTCTCACCCTTGTACTCCCTTCAGACCCATTACCCCCTCTTCCTTAGTAAAGACTGAGCAGAAATACCTGTTCAATATGTCAGCTTTACTGTTGTCATCCTCCACGCTGCTCCCATCCTCCCCTTCAGTCTAACTATCCCTCCTTTGTCCTTCCTTTTTTCTTATGTACCTGTAAAGGTTTGTCCCTTTAACCACTGATTTTGCAATGTGTTCTTCTGTCTGAGCTTTGGCTTCCTTACAGACTTCCCTGCCTCCTTTGTTTCTCCTGGTACTTCTCCTATCCCCTTCTGCCTGTGTCTTTTGTATTGCCTGAATGCAGTCTTTTTGGCTTTCACTTTCTTTGCTACCTCTTTGGAAAACCATAATGGTCTCCTCTTTCTTTTCCTCTTGCTAACCTGCTTAATGCATAATTCTGTTGTTCTTATAATCCCCATTTTAAATACTGCCCACTGTTCCTCAATCCCTGATTCCTGTCCCATTCCCCTTAATGCCTCTTTCAAGCATCTCCCCATTTTCCCAAAGTCTGCCCCCCTAAAATCCAGGATATGTGTTTTTGTGTGGTTTGGTTCTGCTCTTTCTGTGATTTCAAACCACAATGACTGGTGGTCACTGTTACCCAGGTGCTCCCCCACTGTTACCCCCATCACACTGTCCCTGTTTGTGAGCACAAGGTCCAGTATTGCCTTCTGCCGAGTTGGTTCCATGACCAGTTGCTTGAGGAAGGCACCCTGAAGGGAGTCCAGGATAAATCTGCTCTAGTTGATGCTGCTGCTGGGATGCTCCAGTCCACATCTGGTATATTGAGTCTCCAACCAGTACTACCTCACCCTTGTCAGCCATCCTTTGGATGGCTAGCATCAACTCCTATCTGTTTCTTCCTCCTGGGCTGGTGGTCTATAGACCACACCTGTCTGAATAGCTGGCCCCATTTTCCTTTCACTTAACCCACAGTATCTCTCCCCCATTTTGTTCCTCCTGGATCTGTGTGGCCCTTATGTCATTTTTCACATACAGTGCCACTCCTCCTCCCTTCCTGCCTGCTCTGTCTCTTCTGAAATATGTTGTAGCCAGGTATGGCCATCTCCCAGTCATGGTTATCATTACACCAGGTTTCAGTGATGGCCACAATGTCCAGGTCTGACTGTACCATGACAGCCTCCAGATCTTCCATCTTGTTGCTAAGGCTCCTGGCATTTGCACATGGCTTTCCATGATTTGACCTCCTAGACTGCTTCACTGTTCTACTCCAGCCCCTTCCTTGGTTGTCATTTATCCCTGGTTCTCCTTGCTGTCTGCCCTTCTGCTGAATTTTGCCCTTTTCTGCTTAACCACCTTTTGGACACTGTCTCCAACTTTGCGCTGCTTTGCAGAGATAGCCACTCCTCTGGTTCACTGGTTCCATTACTAGCTGTGGGGGTGAGCAAGTAGGTACCATCCTTGCTGGCCTGCCACCCCCTTTGCTAGTTTAAATGCTTGTCAATGTAGCATTTAAACTTATCATTGAGTCTTGGATTCCCCTCCAGGATGGATGCAGGCCGTCCAGGCTTGAACAAACCTCCATCCCTCCAGATGGGTCCCCAGTCACCAATGAATCAAACCCTTCCTCACAGCACCAGTTCTTCAACCATGAGTTAAAGTTCCTGGTGCATGCACTCCTATCTCTCCTTGCCTCTCACAGGTAGTACTTCTGAGAAAGTGACAGAAGTAGCTACTTGCTTGAGACCCCTCAGTTTCCTAAACTCTTCCTGAACTTCCTTTGGCTCCCATTTGCCAAGTCATTAGTACCTAGGTGGATAATGACATCCAGCTCACCCTCCTGTCTTGCCTTCCCAGTGATCCCCAGTATCTTCCTTCCATCCCTCCATGCCGTGGCACCTGGTAGCACCTCACCTCCCTGTCCTCCCCTCCTGTGTTCCTAGCTGGATCCTCTTATGATGGAGTCCCCACCAGGTTCACTTCCTCCTCCTCTGGGGTCCACTGCTTTCCCCACTGAGGTCACCTCCTTGCCTAACCTCCACATCCTTTCCTTCCACTTCCTGGGTACCTCTATTTGGTTGTCCTCATTTGCCAGTGTGGCATGTGGGTTCTTGGAAGGAATAGGATCTGGGATGTGCCTCTGCCTGACTGCTCTAACCCTCCCTAGGCCACTGTCATCCAAGTGCTCCTCGTTCTCGGATCCTTTGAGGCAGCTGCATTGGACTAGGTGGTTCCTGGACAGGGTGATGGTACTCTGACCCAGTTTACTTCGCTCTGAGTCTGGCTACCTCATCCCTCAGTCCCGAGAGATGCATGCAGATAGGGGCAGCACCTCAGTGTCCAGAAGGTCTGCCTGAATATGGCTGCCCCACAGCCACTACATTGCACCACTCCCACATTATACTGCAATTCCACTACTTATCTGCTACTGAAGCTCTCTTAGTTCTCTCTTTTATTTATTTACAGTATTAAAAATCCTGTAACTGATCCTCAGATATATATTTTTTAAGGAAAAGAAACCAATAAATAAATAAATGAGTCAAAACACTTGTGCTGAGGGTGGTCTTCTTCCCCCTTATGCCCCTCCTACTTCACACCTCTTACTATACCCTGTGTTTAGCTCCTGTCAATCAGATTTATCAGGGCATATAATTAAGAGTTGGGGGAAGGGGTGGGAGGAGGCGAAAAATTTGCAGCAATTAAAGACAGCACAGAATTACACCACCACTATTTTTAAATTTTCAACAGCCCAAAAACAATTATAAGTAAAGACAACACAGAAAGAAAGTATAGTGTCACTACAAGCCTGCAATCTAAGTTTAAAAGAAAAATACCAGTTACCAGTTACTCTGAAGCACTGAATTGAATATGTTTCCTTCCTTCACCTTCTGGTTTCTTCTGAGAAGATGAACTTTTGTTTGCTGCTTTAACTGTGACTAAGCCCCACCTTCAGTTATCACGTAGCTGAGACTCAGATTAGAAGGTAAGCATGACTTCCTCATACCCCCTTCCCCCACAGCAAGCATAAACCTTTTCACATCAAGGGGAAAAAATAAAGTATCTGGTCCAGTAACTTTAAATACAGCAAATGGAAGTCTACTAGCTATAAGTAAATCCTGGCAACAGTGAGTTTTGTAAAAAAATGCACACGTAATAGTAATGGGAAATGCATCACAGACAAGCTGTATCTCATGGTAAAATGTAAAATGTATCTCCTTCTATACAAATCTAAAGTAATAAATAGAACAAATATTTAGAAATCCATAAAGCAGTTCAACTATGAGTAAAATCCATGCATAGATTTGATTTTCCCAATAATATATAATCTAACACCATCTTAAAACTGTGTGTTGCTAGCAGGCCTCAAGAAAGCCTTTTGTGAATTTAAACTGTCAAGTTTAATGATATCATTGTTGTTCCTTTCCTATACTTTTTATGTACAGTCTTAGAGGAATAAACTATTAGGTGTGCAAAAACAGAATGATTGTTTAATGTTTTTATCAGCAGAAATAATTGAGTGTGTTAATGTCCACCCTGTAGGCAGAAGACTACAAAAAAGTGGCATCGTAGAAGGTCAAAAACCAAGAGATCACAGCATGTGAGAAAGAAGATGGCAAAACAAAAGTAAAGCTCTGCAGACAGAAATCTAAATTCAGACTCCTTACTCTGTATTCTAAACAGTCTTTTCTCTGTTTCAACACTATTTTATTGATCAATAAAGAAAAAAGTTCAGCACTTTCCTCCTCAGCACTAGCTTTTCTTTTTCACCCCATCCACTGTTGTTTTGAGAATAAACTTTTAAATAAAATACCTTGCAGGAGTCTTCTTTATGTCAGATGTATTGTATTGGTATCCAATGGTTAAAAATGTGGACTCTTCATGTCCTATCCCAATGAACTGGGTGATAAAGTAAAAATCCAGCAAAAGATGCCCCCAAAAATCCATACAAAAACTAACCCAGTCTGATATAAAGTCCACTCTTCCATGTGGTAATCCACAGAATCGAGTTAATTGATAGCCCTCAAGTTAAAAAAAAAAATGTAAAAAAAAAAGTTGTGCCCAAATATAAAAAAGTCAGGGTAAAAAAATGTAATTATCTAGGGGAAAAACTTAAATGTCCACTCTTCAATGTGGTAATCTGATCCAGCACCCGAAGTGAGCCACGATGGAGTAGCAAATGAAGAACTGCCCAGCATCCATAGACACCACCCAGCCGAAGCCCTGTACCCACAACAAGAGCCTCCAATTACCGGTGCTCCAAGATTCTAAACCGATGCTCCTGGCTTGCCCTCCATTGAAGCCACTGCCTTCCCGAAGATGGTTCATCCATCTCCCAGATCATCAGCAGCTACTCCTTGGATATTCTGGTACTCCTTCATGCTGCACTTGCATGCCGTTCCCTCTCACTGGCCCTTGTTCCTCCTGTAATGATGCCCGACACGATACTGAATAAGAGCCATTCCACAAACCACAGCCACACCCCTCGCACATCAATCAAAGTCCATCCACCAGTCAATACCATTTAACCATGCAACTCAAACCATTCGGAACTCGTCCATTCACCACACATCAACCAATCAAAAACCACACACGCACCACTCATAGCCAATCACAACACACTAACAGATCCATTGATAAAAAAAGCATTTACAGCCAGAGATACATTAAAAAAATGCATTATTCATGAAAAAAAATTCCACACATAAACATTGCAGGTGATATTTAAAACTAATTTGGAAAAGACTTTCAGTATCAATAAGCCCGACAGGTGGGCCAGTTGCATAAATTGAACATGTGGGGGTCTGCTGTGTGATACTATATTTATCTTTACTCATAGTCTATGACAGCAGTACAAGCACTCGTGGCTATGCTACACCACTCGTGAGATAACTTGTGGTCACAGACTACTCGTACAGATAAATATAGTATCACAACGAGACCACACATATATATATATATATATATATATATATATATATATATATACATATATACATATATATATAGATATATATACACATGTGTGTGTGTATGTATATGTGTATATATTGTGGTAAACTCAGGTACTGGAGAGAGGGGTTCCCTGAGTAAGATAGCCAGGGTACAGCTGCAGCTGATTCGGCTGATTGGCTGCAGCTGCACAGACAGGAAAGCTTTAAAAACAAGAAGGAAAAGCCAGCAGAGAGTTGCTCCAGGGGTAGAGGGCTGACAAGCTGCTTGGATGTGTTCCAGAACAGGAGTCCCTTAAGCAACCCTCCGGAGATTGGTCTCCTGAATTAGGGCAGAAAGAAAAAAGTTATTTCCATTGTGAGTTTTCCATTTTACTGTTTGTGTTCTTCCAGAAGGTCTAGCCTTCTGGCAAAGGGGGGTTTCTAGTTAGGGTCAGGGATTGTTTAGTCAGCGCTCCCACCCAGAGCTAGGCCTCTTTATTTCTGTTTTTGTTTCATTTTCCCCAGTGGGGCTTAAAAAAGGAAAAGGGCAGAAGCCCAAAGTTCTGTGTCACCAGCCATATTAAGAAAATAAAAATATACCTGGTTGGTTTGATGTTAACAAACTGGTCTTACTGAGACTCCTTAACTACCGCAAAGCTGATTCTGAATCCCGTGGCAAGGCTCCACCTTGTCACATGTGGTGTCAAAAGTGGGATCAGGTCGGCGTAGAATTTGGCTGGAATCCAAACCACCCGGAGTAAAGGAGACCAGGTATGGAGGACGTGGTGAAAACCTTGATCCAGGCTATGGCAGCCCAGGGAAGCTACCCCGGGCTCAACAAGAGATGAACCAGTTGCTGCTCACACAGATGGCCCAGGACCACGCTGTCCTCCAGGAAATGGTAAAGCATCTCATTGAGATCACACCAGGAGACGGTCGCCCGGAAGGGCCTACCCCAGAGGGTTACTGGACTATACGGGTTTCCCACTGTCTGCAGACAATGACGATGGCTGACGACATTGAAGCATGTTTGCTCACTTTTGAAAGGATGGCTACTCATGAATAATGGCCTCAGGAACAGTGGGCTGGCATTTTAGCTCCATTTTTGTGTGGCAAGGCCCAGAAGGTGTATTATGATCTGGATGAGGGAGTCACCACTGACTATCCAAGGCTGAAGGAAGAGATCTTGGCCCGTGCTGGCATGACTCCAGCCCTTCGAGCCCAGAGGCACCACAGCTGGAGATTCTGGGAGTTGGCAAAGCCACGGTCGCAGATGTACGGCCTCCTCCACTTGGCCAAGAAGTGGTTGCAACCCGAGCTCCATAGCACTGCCAAAATCATGGAGCTCCTGGTAGTGGACTGGTTCTTAAGAGGGCTGCAGCCCAGCCTACGGCAGTGCATTGGACAGGCTGACCCCGCTTCCTGTGATGAACTGGTCACCTTAGTGGATCGGCATTATGCCATTAAGGAACTTTCCCCGGACGATGGGGTCGGCTACCCCCGGGACTTGGGGCGGACTACAAACTGGAGATACCGACACCCCGAGAGGTCGGACTGGACAAGGCCCGGAAGAAGGACTACGGAAGCGCATTCTGAGGCTGTGAAGGGACTTTCGGGTTTGAAAATAGAGGGGGACATGACCTCCCCTAGAAGCCCAAAGGGTCCAGGGTTGCAGATTGCTACTGCTGTGTTATGGGTGCGAGATGAGACATGTAATTGCCAACTGCCGAATGGGGTCGAACCAATGCAGTGCAACTGGGGTGGGTCCCCACAGAGCAATTGCCATTTGATTAATGTGGTAGGGGTGATCGCCACTTCACACCAATTTACCCGGGTGGTTAAGGTAAACAGACAGGCCATTATGGCCCTTGTCAACTCGGGGAGTGAGGTCACCCTTATAGTTCATAGTTTGGTGCAACCCTCCCAAATTAAATTTCCAGAAATGTACCGGGATCACCTGTGTCCATGGCACAGTGTTTAATTACCTCATGGTGCTAGTTACCGTGGAAGCACAGGGGAAGGAGAGGCAGGTCACGGTGGGGTCCTACCTTGATTGGCGATCCTGTCCTAGTGGGTCGAGATTTCCCAGGGTTTGAGACATTACTCCATGAGGGGGAAACCCGGGAGGCCAGGGCCCCAGTAACCGAGGCTATGGTGCTAGGAATCCCAGAGGGGTCAGAGAAGTCACCCGATTATTTCCTTTATGGGCATTGGGACCCCAAGTTGTATGGGGAGGAAGGAAAGTCCTGGAAATCATGAAAGAAACACAGGGATTGTAAAAAGTTAGGGACCAAGATACTGGCTGCCAATGGCAGGTCCATTCTGGTGGGAGGTAGAATCCCACTCCCAGAGGGACAACAGGGTGTGCAGTCTGGTGCCTGAGGGGAGAGTTGTAGGGAGGAAGAGGAGGACCCAGAAGCGGAGACAGAGTCCAATCTCCCTGAATTGAGTACCCTCAGTATAGCCTCCAGGAACTTTGGTTGGGACCAAAAAGACGAGCCTTTCTTTCAGAATATCCGGTCAGAGGTTGTGGAGATTAATGGGGTGCCAGTAGAAGGCACAGCCAAGAGATCCGGACCATATTTCATGTTAAATAATGACCTCCTATACCAAGTGATACCGGATGAAGAACATGATGTGGAACAGTTGCTGGTCCCCTGTCAGCACAGGAAGGCGGTACTTGATTTGGCACACGTTCACCTTCTCGGAGGACACCTTGGGTTAAAAAAAACACTGCGCCGCATACTCCAAAGATTCTACTGGCCTGGAATTTACACCGAGGTAAAGAGGTACTGTGCTTCATGCCCAGAATGCTAGTTGGCATCCCCACAGCCGAAGATAAGAGCCCCGTTGGTGCCCTTGCCAATCATCGATGAACCCTTCATGAGGATTGCGATGGACCTGGTAGGCCCCCTAGACAAGTCAGCCTGGAGCCACCAACACATCCTGGTCATCGTAGACTACGCTTCAAGATATCCAGAAGCAATTCTGCTCCGTAACACGGCCTCAAAGTCAATTGCCTGAGAGCTAATTCAAGTCTTCATGAGGGTCGGATTTCCAAAGGAGATACTGAAGGACCAGGGTGCCTCATGTTTAATGAATGAGCTTTGCAGACTCCTCCAAATCTGAGCCCTGAGAACCTCAGTGTACCACCCCCAGACAGATGGTCTGGTCGAACCATTTAATCAGACTTTGAAGGGGATGTTGTGGAAAGTCGTGAGCTGAGATGGAAATGACTGGGACTTACTCCTTCCCTACTTAATGCTCGCTATCCGAGAGGTCCCAGAGGCATTCACTGGATTCTCCCCCTTCGAGCTGTTATATGCCCACCGGCCCAGGGGTATCCTCGATATACTAAAGGAGGACTGGGAAGAACAACCACCACAAGGAGTCAGTGTGATTGGGTATATTTCCCGAATGCAGAAAAGGTTGGCCCAGGTCACTCCTATTGTCCAGGAACATTTAGAAAAGGCCCAAGAGACCCAACGGACTTATTATGACCATCAGGCAAGAATCCGAAAGTTCCAGCCGGGGGATCGGGTGATGGTCCTGGTTCCCACAGTAGAAAGCAAACTGCTCACCAGGTGGCAGGGTCCATACGAGGTTGTGGAAGCTGTTGGTGATGTGAACTATAAAGTAAGCCAACCCGGTCACAGGAAGAAGTTCCAAATATGCCATATTAACCTCCTAAAGGCGTGGCAAGACCGGGAGGCCTGCTGTGTCCCACTGGCCGTAACCCCGGCAGAAGGTAAAACAGAGGGGCAAGTCCATATCTCACCTGAGCTGTCTCCTACACAGTACAAAGAAGCAGTGGAAATGGTTCAGCGAAATGGGGATGTGTTCTCCGAATGACCTGGTCGGACAGTCGCAGCCTACCATGACATTGTGACAGCTCCAGGCGTAAGGATAAGGGAAAGACCCTACTGTATCCCAGAGGCCAAGAAGAAAGAAATCTGAGCCGAAGTCAAGAGGATGTTGAAGCTCGACATCATAAAAGAGTCCCATAGTTAATGGTCAAGCCCCATCATCCTTGTGCCAAAACCAGATAATACCTGGAGGTTCTGTAATGATTTCAGGAAACTAAATGAAGTATCGCAGTTTGATGCATACCACCTACCTAGGGTCGATGAACTGATCAACCAGTTGGGGAAGGCCAGATACCTCTCCACCTTGGACCTTATGAAGGGATACTGGCAGATCCCACTCACAAGGGCAGCCCAGGAGAAGACCGCCTTCATCGCCCCAGGGGGTTTATACCACTGCAAAGTCCTCCCATTCGGTCTGCATGGAGCACCTGTGACCTTTCAGCGCATGATGGACCAACTGCTGCGCCCACACTCTCACTATGCTGCCGACTATATCGATGATGTAGTCATCCATAGTATGGACTGGAAAACTCACCTTTGGAAGGTCAAGGCCATGCTAGATATGTTACGAGAAGCCGGGTTGACAGCGAACCCCGCCAAATGTAAGATCGGCTTGTCAGAGGCAAAATAATTGGGCTATGTGGTTGGACGGGGATTGGTGAAACCCCAGGTGAAGAATGTAGAAGCAATTCAAAACTGGCCCCAACCAGACAAGAAGAAGCAAGTGAGGGCTTTCCTAGGCTTAGTCAGTTACTACCGGAGGTTCATCCCTCACTTTGCCACTCGGGCCACTCCATTAACAGAGTTAACCAGGGCGAGAGCACCAGACATCGTGAGGTGGTCGGAAGCAGCGGATGAGGTGTTCACCGACCTCAAGATGGCCCTCTGTTCTGATCCAGTACTGGTCTCCCCAGATTTTGATAAAGAATTCATTCTGCAAACAGATGCCTCGGATGTTGGATTGGGGGCAGTACTCTCCCAGGTGGTAGCAGGTGAAGAGCACCCCATCCTGTACCTAAGTAAGAAGTTGTTATCCCAGGAACAGCAGTACACTGTAGTGGAAAAGGAGTGCCTTGCAGTGAAGTGGGTGACGGAAACCCTCAGATATTACTTACTAGGTCACAAGTTCACTCTGGTGATGGACCATGCTCCACTCAAGTGGATGTAAACAAGCAGGGAAAAAAATGACAGAGTGATGACAGAGTGATGAGATGGTTCCTTGCACTACAACTGTACCACTTCGTGGTCCACCACAGAGCGAGGACACTGAACGGAAATGCGGACGGACTTTCCCGAAGACCCTACCTCTCGGCACAGGCCACCCAACCCTATAGTGTTGAGCTGGGGAGGGGGATGTGTAGTAAACTCAGGTACTGGAGGAGAAGGGGTTTCCCTGAGTAAGATAGTCAGGGTACAGCTGCAGCTGATTCGGCTGATTGGCTGCAGCTGCACAGACAGGAGAGCTTTAAAAACAGGAAGGAAAAGCCAGCAGAGAGTTGCTGCAGGGGTAGAGGGCTGACAAGCTGCTTGGATGTGTTCCAGAACAGGAGTCCCTTAAGCAACCCTCCGGAGATTGGTCTCCTGAATTAGGGCAAAAAGAAAAAAGTTATTTCCATTGTGAGTTTTCCATTTTACTGTTTGTGTTCTTCCAGAAGGTCTAGCCTTCTGGAAAAGGGGGGTTTCTAGTTAGGGTCGGGGATTGTTTAGTCAGCGCTCCCACCCGGAGCTAGGCCTCTTTATTTCTGTTTTTGTTTCATTTTCCCCGGTGGGGCTTAAAAAGGAAAAGGGCAGAAGCCCAAAGTTCTGTGTCACCAGCCATATTAAGAAAATAAAAATATACCTGGTTGGTTTGATGTTAACAAACTGGTCTTACTGAGACTCCTTAACTACCGCAAAGCTGATTCTGAGATCGTGGCGAGGCTCACCTTGTACATGTGGTGTCAAAAGAGTGAGTATCAGGTCAGCGTGGGAATTTGGCTGGAATCAAACCACCCGAGTAAAGGAGACCAGGTATGGAGGACGTGGTGAAAACCTTGATCCAGGCTCACGGCAGCCCAGGAAGCCTCCGGGCTCAACAAGAAGATAACCAGTTGCTGCTCACACAGATGGCCCAGGACCACGCTGTCCTCCAGGAAATGGTAAAGCATATCATTGAGATCACACCAGAGCGGTCACCCGGAAGGGCCTACCCCAGAGGTTACTGGACTATATGGGTTTCCCACTGTCTGCAGACAATGCGATGGCTGGCGACATTGAAGCATGTTTGCTCACTTTTGAAAGGATGGCTACTCATGAATAATGGCCTCAGGAACAGTGGGCTGGCATTTTAGCTCCATTTTGTGAGGCAAGGCCCAGAAGGTGTATTATGATCTGGATGAGGAGTCACCACTGACTATCCAAGGCTGAAGGAAGAGATCTTGGCCCGATAGCAGCATGACTCCAGCCCTTGAGGCCCAGAGGCACCACAGCTGGAGATTCTGGGAGTTAGGAAAAGCCACGGTCGCAGATGTACGGCCTCCTCCACTTGGCCAAGAAGTGGTTGCAACCCGAGCTCCATAGCACTGCCAAAATCGTGGAGCTCCTGGTAGTGGACTGGTTCTTAAGAGGGCTGCGGCCCAGCCTACGGCAGTGCGTTGGATAGGCTGACCCCGCTTCCTGTGATGAACTGGTCACCTTAGTGGATCGGCATTATGCCATGAAGGAACTTTCCCCGGACGATGGGGTCGGCTACCCCCGGGACTTGGGGTGGACTACAAACTGGAGATACTGACACCCCGAGAGGTCGGACTGGACAGGGCCCGGGAGAAGGACTACCGAAGCGCATTCTGAGGCTGTGAAGGGACTTTCGGGTTTGAAAATAGAGGGGGACATGACCTCCCCTAGAAGCCCAAAGGGTCCAGGGTTACCCCGAGATTGCTACTGCTGTTATGGGTGCAGGGAACAGGGACATGTAATTGCCAACTGCCCGAATGGGGTCGAACCAATGCAGTGCAACTGGGGTGGGTCCCCACAGAGCAATTGCCATTTGATTAATGTGGTAGGGGTGATCGCCACTTCACACCAATTAACCCGGGTGGTTAAGGTAAACAAACAGGCCGTTATGGCCCTTGTCAACTTGGGGAGTGAGGTCACCCTTATAGTTCATAGTTTGGTGCAACCCTCCCAAATTAAATTTCCAGAAATGTACCGGGATCACCTGTGTCCATGGCACAGTGTTTATTACCTCATGGTGCTAGTTACCGTGGAAGCACAGGGGGAGGAGAGGCAGGTCACGGTGGGGGTCCTACCTTGATTGGCGCATCCTGTCCTAGTGGGTCGAGATTTCCCAGGGTTTGAGACATTACTCCATGAGGGGGAAACCCGGGAGGCCAGGGCCCCAGTAACCGAGGCTATGGTGCTAGGAATCCCAGAGGGGTCAGAGAAGTCACCCAATTATTTCCTTTATGGGCATTGGGACCCCAAGCTGTACGGGGAGGAAGGAAAGTCCCGGAAATCATGAAAGGAACGCAGGGATTGTAAAAAGTTAGGGACCAAGATACTGGCTGCCAATGGCAGGTCCATTCTGGTGGGAGGTAGAATCCCACTCCCAGAGGGACAACAGGGTGTGCAGTCTGGTGCCTGAGGGGAGAGTTGTAGGGAGGAAGAGGAGGACCCAGAAGCAGAGACAGAGTCCAATCTCCCTGAATTGAGTACCCTCGGTATAGCCTCCAGGAACTTTGGTTGGGACCAAATAGACGAGCCTCTCTTTCAGAATATCCGGTCAGAGGTTGTGGAGATTAATGGGGTGCCAGTAGAAGGCACAGCCAAGGGACCCGGACCATATTTCATATTAAATATTGACCTCCTATACCAAGTGATACCGGATGAAGAACATGATGTGGAACAGTTGCTGGTCCCCCGTCAGCACAGGAAGGCGGTACTTGATTTGGCACACGTTCACCTTCTCGGAGGACACCTTGGGGTAAAAAAAACACTGTACCACATACTCCAAAGATTCTACTGGCCTGGAATTTACACTGAGGTAAAGAGGTACTGTGCTTCATGCCCAGAATGCCAGTTGGCATCCCCACGGCCGAAGATAAGAGCCCCGTTGGTGCCCTTGCCAATCATCGATGAACCCTTCATGAGGATTGCGATGGACCTGGTAGGCCCCCTAGACAAGTCAGCCTGGAGCCACCAACACATCCTGGTCATCGTAGACTACGCTTCAAGATATCCAGAAGCAATTCTGCTCCGTAACACGGCCTCAAAGCCAATTGCCTGAGAGCTAATTCAAGTCTTCATGAGGGTCGGATTTCCAAAGGAGATACTGAAGGACCAGGGTGCCTCATGTTTAATGAAGGAGCTTTGCAGACTCCTCCAAATCTGAGCCCTGAGAACCTCAGTGTACCACCCCCAGACAGATGGTCTGGTCGAACAATTTAATCAGACTTTGAAGGGGATGTTGTGGAAAGTCGTGAGCTGAGATGGAAATGACTGGGACTTACTTCTTCCCTACTTAATGCTCGCTATCCGAGAGGTCCCAGAGGCATTCACTGGATTCTCCCCCTTCGAGCTGTTATATGCCCACCGGCCCAGGGGTATACTCGATGTACTAAAGGAGGACTGGGAAGAACAACCACCACAAGGAGTCAGTGTGATTGGGTATATTTCCCGAATGCAGAAAAGGTTGGCCCAGGTCACTCCTATTGTCCAGGAACATTTAGAAAAGGCCCAAGAGACCCAACGGACTTATTATGACCATCAGGCAAGAATCCGAAAGTTCCAGCCGGGGGATCGGGTGATGGTCCTGGTTCCCACAGTAGAAAGCAAACTGCTCACCAGGTGGCAGGGTCCATACGAGGTTGTGGAAGCTGTTGGTGATGTGAACTATAAAGTAAGCCAACCCGGTCACAGGAAGAAGTTCCAAATATGCCATATTAACCTCCTAAAGGCGTGGCAAGACCGGGAGGCCTGCTGTGTCCCACTGGCCGTAACCCCGGCAGAAGGTAAAACAGAGGGGCAAGTCCATATCTCACCTGAGCTGTCTCCTACACAGTACAAAGAAGCAGTGGAAATGGTTCAGCGAAATGGGGATGTGTTCTCCGAATGACCTGGTCGGACAGTCGCAGCCTACCATGACATTGTGACAGCTCCGGGCGTAAGGATAAGGGAAAGACCCTACTGTATCCCAGAGGCCAAGAAGAAAGAAATCTGAGCCGAAGTCAAGAGGATGTTGAAGCTCGACATCATAAAAGAGTCCCATAGTTAATGGTCAAGCCCCATCATCCTTGTGCCAAAACCAGATAATACCTGGAGGTTCCGTAATGATTTCAGGAAACTAAATGAAGTATCGCAGTTTGATGCATACCACCTACCTAGGGTCGATGAACTGATCAACTAGTTGGGGAAGGCCAGATACCTCTCCACCTTGGACCTTATGAAGGGATACTGGCAGATCCCACTCACCAGGGCAGCCCAGGAGAAGACCGCCTTCATCGCCCCAGGGGGTTTATACCACTGCAAAGTCCTCCCATTCGGTCTGCATGGAGCACCTGTGACCTTTCAGCGCATGATGGACCAACTGCTGCGCCCACACTCTCACTATGCTGCCGACTATATCGATGATGTAGTCATCCATAGTATGGACTGGAAAACTCACCTTTGGAAGGTCAAGGCCATGCTAGATATAAACATGGTAGCCGGGTTGACAGCCAACCCCGCCAAATGTAAGATCGGCTTGTCAGAGGCAAAATAATTGGGCCTATGTGGTTGGACGGGATTGGTGAAACCCCAGGTGAAGAATGTAGAAGCAATTCAAAACTGGCTCCAACCAGACAAGAAGAAGCAAGTGAGGGCTTTCCTAGGGTTAGTCAGTTACTACCGAGGTTCATCCTCACTTTGCCACTGGCCACCCATTAATAGAGAGTTAACCAGGGCGAGAGCAACGACATCGTGGAGGTGGTCGAAGCAGCGGATGAGGCGTTCACCGACTTCAAGATGGCCCTCTGTTCTGATCCAGTACTGGTCTCCCCAGATTTTGATAAAGAATTCATTCTGCAAACAGATGCCTCGGATGTTGGATTGGGGGCAGTACTCTCCCAGGTGGTAGCAGGTGAAGAGCACCCCATCCTGTACCTAAGTAAGAAGTTGTTATCCCAGGAACAGCAGTACACTGTAGTGGAAAAGGAGTGCCTTGCAGTGAAGTGGGTGACGGAAACCCTCAGATATTACTTACTAGGTCACAAGTTCACTCTGGTGACGGACCATGCTCTACTCAAGTGGATGCAAACAAGCAGGGAAAAAAATGACAGAGTGATGAGATGGTTCCTTGCACTACAACTGTACCACTTCGTGGTCCACCACAGAGCGAGGACACTGAACGGAAATGCGGACGGACTTTCCCGAAGACCCTACCTCTCGGCACAGGCCACCCAACCCTATAGTGTTGAGCTGGGGAGGGGGATGTGTAGTAAACTCAGGTACTGGAGGAGAGGGGGTTTCCCTGAGTAAGATAGTCAGGGTACAGCTGCAGCTGATTCGGCTGATTGGCTGCAGCTGCACAGACAGGAGAGCTTTAAAAACAGGAAGGAAAAGCCAGCAGAGAGTTGCTGCAGGGGTAGAGGGCTGACAAGCTGCTTGGATGTGTTCCAGAACAGGAGTCCCTTAAGCAACCCTCAGAAGATTGGTCTCCTGAATTAGGCCAAAAAGAAAAAAGTTATTTCCATTGTGAGTTTTCTGTTTTACTGTTTGTGTTCTTCCGGAAGGTCTAGCCTTCTGGAAAAGGGGGGTTTCTAGTTAGGGTCAGGATTGTTTAGTCAGCGCTCCCACCTGGAGCTAGGCCTCTTTATTTCTGTTTTTGTTTCATTTTCCCCAGTGGGGCTTAAAAAGGAAAAGGGCAGAAGCCCAAAGTTCTGTGTCACCAGCCATATTAAGAAAATAAAAATATACCTGGTTGGTTTGATGTTAATAAACTGGTCTTCCTGAGACTTCTTAGCCACCTCAAAGCTGATCCTGAATCCCATGGCGAGGCTGCACCTTGTCAATATATATATATATATATATATATATATGTGTGTGTATATGTATATATTTATAAAATGGGTAAGAAAAAAGGAGTCAATCCGATCCATAGCATTGGACAAACACCATCACATGACCGTGCGTAAATCAGGCGTGACACGCACACCTGCACTTTTACCCCCCTCCAAAACAATTTTTGACATTTTATAAGATAGATATACCACTCTGAGGTGTGTGGTGGCAGCTCTGATACTCTATGCCTTGGGCGGTTGGCCCTTTTCGGCTGCGGCCTCGTCCGTACAATGCACACCAAGGCGTGCGTATATCAGAGCGCAACCGCACACCTCAGAGTGGTATATCTATTACATATATATATATGTATATATAATCCAGCCTAGCACCCTAGCCATTCTTTACAAGTTATTTTTGAGTTCAGCTCCTCCATCAATAATTCAACCCAGATCTGCTTGGGAAACTGAGATAAATATGGCAATTAATGACACAGCCTGGAAGGAGGTCAGAACATGTACACAGATATTCTTTCTAATGACCCTTGACCAAGGGTTTAATTGTCTTCATCTACGTACTCTGGTCATGCCTAATTTCCAAGTTTATTATGTATTAATTGACCTGTTTTAATTTGTAATATAATGTTATGAGTTGTATTACGTCTTTCTACTCCCTTGGATAATGTTTGCCCACTGTACTCTTATATGTTGTTATGCTGTCATGATGTTCTTGCATTTATCTCTGTACCATCCTGTATCCCTATGTTGTATTCTCCCGGGTCATTCCTGAAAATAGGCATAATACTTGTCTAGTGTACTTACCCGGTCAACAAAAGCTAAATAAATAATAAACTCAATAGAGTCCAATTAAATGTTCTATATCAGACTTATCTGACACCAAGTAAATTCCATAAATATAAAACTAATGGACAGGACACATGTCCTAAGTGCCATGTGGATGTGGGAGACTTCTTTCAAATGGCACAGACCTGTAATAAAGTATTCCCTTTTTGAAAAGAAGTACATGCAACTGTGCAGAAAATGTGGGGGCTGGTCTTCCAAGAACACCCATGGAATTTATGCTGGGTACTGAAGCCACAACTAACTGAACGAAAAACACAGGTTATACGAAATGGCATTAGTAAATGCTAGAAAGACAGTGGCACAGCACTGGGTGAGCAAAACCTTACCTAGTATAGCTCATTGGTTGATCAACCTTGCAATTTGTATTCATTTAGAGATGTGTCAATTATGAACCAATGGACAGGATTCTCTGTTCCACTTGAGCTAGCAACCTCTTATAATGGCTGTAGTGACAGGGGTGATAGCATTATAACCTTCCTATAGAAGGGTAGAATCCCAGTTCTCAAGTGTGTCACTTATTTTTATGTTTGCTTGCACGCATGTGCAAGAAACATAGTGCCATCATCCGAGTTTTCCAGAGGTGTGTCAGCCTCTTCCAATTCAGTCAGTGTGTTTGCAGGTGTGGTCGCAGTGCGCCAATCACTGCTCCAGATGTCTATGACAGCTGAAAATGCAGTGGCATACAGTTGAAAGGAAGAGCTCCACTTCAGTGAGCAGAGCTCCCCAGCATGCACGCATGCATATTAGTGTGGCGCGCCCCCATGCACATACTGTATAGCTGACAGGGTGCCCAATCCCCCATCGGCTGCATGCCCCCCAAAGGCATCCAGGTGCCACGCTGGGAGCCCACCCCAGCATGGCAAATTGATGTTATAGCCGACAGGGGTGCTCAATCCCCCGTCGGCTCCAGCCTCCCCAACAGCCTTCCAGCTGCCACACTGGGAGCCCACCCCAGTGTGGCAAATGTCCCTCGTAGTCTTCATCCTCCTAGGTCTTAGAAAAAAACCCTGTAAATACAAAAACTGTCCCTCGGCACTTCTCCCTGCCCCTCCCACAACCCGCACTCACCCATTGCACACCCTGCCTCCCACATCCCCCCACCCCATACTTACCTCCAGAGCTTGGCGCGACGATCTACAGTGGACCGGGAACACGTCTGCACTCTTCAAAGCCGACCGCGAACTGAGGAAATTGCCGGTAAGCTGTATAATGGGATAGATAGGGTTTTTTCAACTTTGTTGCATATCTCAGGCATTTTTGGGAATTTTGGGCCCAAATTTTCAACATGGGGTTTTTGGGAACCCTTCTCATGAATGCTGTCACTGTCATGGCATTACTCGGGCCCGAAGGGTGATGTCACAGTCACTGCACGAAATCACCATTCCAGAATGATCAATGAAACGACACTGCCAGTGTTCATAAGGTGGGCTATCAAAAAGCCTATTTTGAAAATTTGGTGGAAAAATTCCTAAAAATGACTGTTTTACGAGCGTGCATTGCGCAGTTCCTACGCACGCTCGTAAGTTTGCGAATTTTCAATATTTTCACTCTGGATTTTCAACATTGCCATTTTACCACACCTTCTTATGAGCAGTACAGCTGTCATTCTTCACATCTCACCCAAAATGTGTTTCCACCCATGTAGCGCACAATGGCGCAGACGGTGTGCGAAATCAATGTATGGGACACATTAAGAAAATCACAGTGACACTGTTCATGAGCAGAGGTCTTAAAATGGCTATGTTGAAAATTTGGTGAAAAAATTCCAAAATGACTGTTTTACGAGCGTGCGTTGCAGAGTTCCTACGCACGCTCGTAAGTTCGTGAAATTTCAATATTTTCACTCCAGATTTTCAACATTGCCATTTTACCACACCTCCTTATGAGCAGTACAGTTGTCATTTTTTACATCTCACCCACAACGTGTTTCTGCCCATGTAGCGCACAATGGCGCGGTCGGTGTGCGAAATCAATGTATGGGACATATTAAGAAAATCACAGTGAAACTGTTCATGAGCAGAGGTCTTAAAATGGCTATGTTGAAAATTTGGTGAAAAAATTCCTAAAAATGACTGTTTTAGGAGCGCACGTTGCGCAGTTCCTACGCACGCTGGCAAGTTTGCGAATTTGTAATATTTAAACACCAGATTTTCAACAGTGCCATTTTACCACACTTCCTTAAGAGCAGTACAGCTACCATTTTCACATCTCGCCCAAAATGTGTTTCCGCACATGTAGCGCACAAAGGTACAGTTGGTGTGCGAAACAATGTTTGGGACAGATTAAGAAAATCACAGTGACACTGGTCATGAGCAGAGGTCTTAAATGGCTATGTTGAAAATTTGGTGACAAACTCCATAAAATGACTGTGTTACGAGTGAGCATTACGCAGTTTCCACGCACCCTCATAAGTTCATGAATTTGTAATATTTTCAGTCCAGATCTTCACCAGTGGCATTTTTCCACACCTCCTTATGAACAATACAGCTGTCATTTTCCACAACATGGCCGAAATGTGTTTTCACACTTTCAGCACAGAAATGCGTGGTCGCTATGAGAAATAATTGTTTGGGACAGATAAAGAAAATCACACTGACACTGTTCACGATCGGAGGTCCCAAAATGCCTGTGTTAACAATCTGCTGTAAATAAATTCCCAAACTAGTTACATTACGGGTGTGCGTTGCACAGTTTCTTCGCACGCTCGTGACTTCACCAGTTTTTTTAAGATTTTCACAGCAGATTTTCAACGTTGCCATTTTTTACACCTCCCCATGAACAGTACCGCTGTCATTTTTCACATCCTGTTCAGAATGTGTTTTTGCACCTGTGGTGTCAAATGCCATAGTCGCTGTGCAAAAGCAGTTTTCGGCTAACAAACTGATATTGCCACTGTTCATGAGGTGGGGGTCACAAAAAAACCATGTTGAAAATTTGGAGTGAAAATACCAATGAATGCCTGAGGTGTTAGGGTTTCTGACCATAACGCCCCACCCTGTAGAGAATGACAGGCTGCAGGGGTGTGACTTGGGATTCTTGCCTGTCATGCTCATACCATTCCACCCCCACCCACACCCTGCAGCTAGTGAGAGGCATCAAAGTGTGCCTTGGACTCTTCGGGCCCAAACTTCACCCCATTCTCCTATACTGCACCCATCTCACCATATTTCCTGATGGAATGGGATGCGCCATAAGGGCCAAAGACCCCAAGGCACATCGTGACATTTGTCAGTGTCTGCAGGGTAGGGTGTGGTGAAATGGCATGGTCGTTATGCCTGACAACCCAAAGGCACACCCCAATGCCTGTCACTCTCTGCAGGGTGGTGGTGGGGTTGGCTTCAGTTCAATACTTCGCTGCCATTCCTATTATGCAGCTCTGTAATTTCTACACTACAAATGTCAATGCCAGCAAGCAAGCAAACATTCGGCATTGACAAATGCTTGTTTGTATTGTCCTTTTGGTTGTGTCCTAAATACCACTTAGAGTCAATCCCACAGTTAGTGACTCTATCTAAAAGTATGTGCAGGTTAGAACGGGTAGGATATACCAATAATACAGTCCACTATTTTTTTTTATATAAATGATGTTAATGTTTTGGTATGCTCTACACTTGGCAAATGGAATATTCTTATTCACCTGACAATTCCTATGTGAAACAACTCATTGTTTAGAATATTATTATGTTCTGAAGTATCATTATGTACTTGTTTGGATGACCTGTATCTCTGTATCTCAGAAGCCTACTTAATAGAATATGTTTACAAAAACAGAAAAGGTCTTGTTACCATTACCCACTACAGAAAACAAACTGCTAATGAAGCAGTAAGGGCCTTATAAGGTGGTTAGACGTGCTAGTACAGTGAACTAAGAGACTGAGACCCCAATAGGAAAAATCCTACCAAGATATACCATGTTAGCCTCCTTAAAAAAAAAAGGTTGTTTTGTTAGTATTACCAGAAACTGCTAAAGAAGAGATTGATATAACTTACGACTAACTGGAACAAACTGTTACTTCTGATGCTGTAAAAACAATTTTTCATTACTCACAGAACAAACTGCAGAAATTCTTAACTTGGTAAAGACATTACAAAGTACTTGTAACACAGTCCCATGCTGAGCAAAAGGAGTCAAGCAAATAAGTAACAAAGAATGCTCACCTTATAAAATAAAAGACATAGGGCCAGATATTCAAAACTTTGCATGGGGCACAAACTGATTGGACCACATTTGCACTGATTACTATATTCAAAAGGCCAAATAGCACAGTGCAATGTGTTAGCACTGGCACTAAAAGATAATGTATGTGCAGTGCAAAGTGAGGGGTGGGGACATTCATACAGGTGCAATGGTATATTCAAAACTACAGCACTGCACAATGTTCATTAGCATGACATGTAGCATGGCACAAATTACTGTCTATGAAAAGGTCGTCTTAACTCTGGGCAAACCAAGGATGAGGGCATAGACATGGCAGCAACAGTAAACAAGGCTGTATGCAGCCAATGAGGTGGCAGCAAGGGTGGACAGCCACCCTGGGCCACTCCATATGCACAGGCATCCACAATGTGGAATACAATGCCTCATCATTGCTTGGAAGCTAACAGTCATGCACAGTATATGACAGAGCTAAAACTCCACTTGTAGCAGCAAACAAACTGCATTTCTATATGTGACTTGTGTGTTGTTGTACGTTGTATGTATTTATTGTACACTGCATCATCACATGTAGTGGCTCCAGGTCATTCCTGACTATGGGCCATGGTCCACTGTGGCTACTCAGTGAACACAGTGATAAATACACATGAAAATATTATATAACTGGCAGTACGGCCATACAGCACACACATCCAGTCCCCACATTTGGGTATACCAGCACACTCCAGAACACACATGCAGCACTGGGGAACTGGATGACGTGGAGGGGAAGTTGCACAGATGGCCAGGCTGCACCATATAGTGGGTTTGCCACAAGGCTGGGGCCATCCCCACAATGTGCATGTTCCAGTGTTGGGAATGCCCTGACACTGGTGTGCATGTTTGATGGTATGTGCAACCCCCCAGGCACATTCGCCATGGCACACATGGCCTGCCATGTGTATGTTACTGTGTGTATCCCATGCCAGTGGCATAGCATAAGTGGGGCACGGGACAGCATGACAGTTGTGTCCATTAATTTTTTATTTATTTATTTATTTATTTATTTTTATTTTAGTTTTTTGTTGACCGAGTAAGTGCACAAGACAAATTCTGCTTATTTTCAGGCACCACCTGGGGGAGGGGGATACAGATGAATGCCAACTGACCTTGAACCAGATTAAGCTGTTGGTGGTATTTTTAGTGAATGGGGGGAAATTTGGCCAGGACACCAGGAAAATTCTCCTACTCTACCAGTAGGGGGATCCTTGTGAGAGTGCTGACTGATGTCAGTCTCAGGCCAGTGTTGCAAGAGGAAGGACGTGCAGGCGGCAGGGGAGCTGGTCTCATTCCCAGTATCTGTTTCGCAAGAGATACTGGAGCAAAGAAGAGATATGACAGAGCTGAACAAGTCATCAAATGGTGCAGAAATGAAGAAAAGTCAAGAGCATGATGCGCTAGATGAGGCGGAATTGGCAGAAGAAAATGAGCTATCTGCACCCTCCGTGGAGATGGAGAGTGTAGGAAAGAAACTGGATTCAAGAAAGTTAAAGGCAAGTGATTTAAGCAGTAAAAGTAAAACAATGCGGAAAGCCAAGAGGAAAAACAAAAACAGAAACCTGATAGAGAGTTGGCCTGTCAAAAACAGCCGGTACAGTATGACGCAAGCACATCAAAGGGAACCGCGCCTTGCAGTCAGAAAACAGCTGTAAGATCTCAGAAAGATAAACTTAAAGCTCCAACGGGAATGGCCAAAAAGAGTTGGAAATGGCTTGGCCTAGGATGGGCTCAACAAGTCATAAAGAAAAAAGGCAAACTCTAACAAATAGTAGAAAGTAGCATAAGCGAAACAGAACAAAAAGAGGAGAACGCAAAAAATGCAGGGAGCTCTCAGAATAACAAAACAGTAGAAAATATGCTGGCACAGTGGTGCAGAGGGCTGAAGCACTGAACGTCTCACCTCACGGCATGCCAGCTACCCAGGTTCGGGAGCAAGCCTGGGTCACTGGAGGTCGGCATGGGGGGGGAGGGGAGAGCTGGATGAAGCAGCCGACAGGCAGCTCACCTCTCTGGGGAGGTGGGATGGCATCCCTCACTAACAGCTGCCCCCTGGTGGAGGCCGAGGGGCTGTGCAAGCAGGGTGCCAGGTGCTAGGCCAATGGAGAGGGAGGATGAGGGTCAGCACTGGGCTGTAAGGTGCATGCATGCCTCTACACGCATGCAGCCTTCTCCTGGGGATCTCGGGAACTATGGGAGAAAAACAGAAAAGTGGCAGCAGGATGGCGATTGACTCTCCACAGGCACCACTCCTGGACTGAGCGTAAGGTAAGCCCCAGTAATTCTAGAGAACAGAGCTGGGGGAGTCGGTCAGATGGTGGCCGTACGGGAGGTGGAGAAAGCATTAGAATATAAAAAAACAGTAGAAAATAAAAATGACTCAGATAATGAAAATAGTTTTGAGATTAAAGATACACCAGAATAGGTAGAAAAAGCACTGCTGAATGCAGGGTGGACAAAAACAGCAGATAGGAAAGGTTGGGATCCTAATAGGCCTACCATGTCTACAGCACTAGGTATTCAAGAGCCTTTTGAAACATTTTCAGTACTAAAAAGTTTCAAAGGACAGATGTTTTTTCAGGAAGCACCAAGTTTGGTTGACAGTAAATCAGTCGACCACCTGTACATCGACGGCACAGTACCGATGCAGGTATTGTGCCGTCCAAGCCCCCAGTGTTTTCTGTGGGGGCTGCATCCCCACCCCATGCAGGGGGTTCTGCCCCCGCACCCCCCAGACTTTAGAATTCTCAACTCCAGGTCGGAGTTGGTCTGGGGAAGGGCAGGACACTAGGGGAAAGCAAAACACAGAAACGGACCATTACAGCAACTGTGGCTGTAGTGGTCATTTTCCGTGTTTCACTGTCAGGGTGTCGGGCAAAAGGGGGCCATCTGTTTTTTCAAGACATAAGGTTATATACAACAGCAGAAGGACAGGAGATGGGGCCCATTAATATGGTCGATGGGGAGGAAAGATCTCAAGGGTAGGAACAGCCTTTTTAATTTCAGAAGTCAAAATAATAAAAATAATAGATATAGTGCCAGGAAGAGCAATGGTAGTGGATGCAGTGGTTAAAAAAAACAGAGGTAAGGTTAGTAGTAATATATGATCCACAAGTGAAATCAGAAAGAAACAAGATTATGGGACTGATAGAGCCTTTTTGCATACATCCAGGTTAATTTTATGGGGTAGTGATTTTAATTGCAGTTTGTCCAAACAAGACTGAGGGAGAAAACTGAGAAAAATTTTTGTGATTTGAATCTATTAAAAAAATATTAGCAAACGTGCAAATGGTATACACATATAAAGTCATATGAAAACTGCCTGAGCACACTTATTATAAAGGCAAAAAATCAATCAGGATAGATTTTTGATTTATTCCTAAAAATACCAAAATCAAAACTGTTAAATTTATTCCTGTAGAAACCATAGACCAATTAACTTAAGGGAGAACATTTCTTTTGGTAAAGGATGCTGGAAGATGAATACTGAACATCTGCAAGAAGACTCAGTTATAGATCTGATAACAGGCACCTTATCAGCAAGGAGCACTGTTTTAGATTTATATGACAATATTTTGGATTAGTGGGAAAATATGAAATGGGATATAAAGCAAACTATGATCCTGGACTCACAAAGAAAAGAAAAAACAAAATACCAAAATACCTTAGTCTTAAAGCAAAGTTATACAAAGAAATAACTATACAAAATGAATCAGTGAAAGATCACACAGGAATAATTAATAGTTTAAAAACACAAATATGGGCCTATCAGTATAACAGAGAAAAATCCTTAAGAATGGAACAGAGAAGCGGAACCCAAGGGACAAAAGCTCATATCAATTCCTTTGACAGTAACAGAGATAGATTAGATAAAAGAGCTATGTATGCCTTAAAAGACAAAAGAGGAGTGAAATACACAGATATAAATAACATGAAATGCATTGTACAGGAATATTTAAAAGAAAAGTTTCAAAAGGAAAACAAAGATGCCCAGTTATTCAAACTGTGCCAGTTTGTGGTGCAAGCCTGTGTGCTGCTCAAAGTAGTTGCACAGGGGTGTGGCCAGAGCAATATTCAACGAAGTTGCACTATGGTGCAACTGCTTTGAATATCGCCCCCTGGCCACCCCCACTGTGCATGGCGTAGTGGAACTGTGCCAGTGCAAGTGGTCAGAGTGGAGCATTGAGATGCGGTGCTGCAAGTTCCATTGCGCCATGCACAGCACCTGCGATATTCAAAGGGTGACATGCAAATGGAGCCATAATTTATGCAAGGCACATGGGGGGCCATTTGCATCTGATTACGGCCCCATTTGCATGCCATTAGCATGCAGGTGCGCCGATCCCCAAAGACTTGCATCTGGCGCCCTGCCAGGCAGCAGCCGTTGGGGACCGACGCCCCCTGCAGCCCGATCATGGGACGTCCCTTGAGGGACAATGAATGTCTCCAATCCCTGATAGTCCAGTGGACCGCGATTAGCCCAATCGAGGGCATAACTGTAACTCCCCCTCCCAGTAGCCCGATTGTGGGCATAACTGTACTCCCCCCCCAGTAGCCCGATCGCGGGCATAACTGTACTCCCCAGTAGCCCGATCACGGGCATAACTGTACTTCCCAGTAGCCTGATCGCGGGCATAACTGTACTCCTCAGTAGCCCGATCACGGGCATAACTGTACTCCCCCGTAGCCTGATCGCGGGCATAACTGTAACTCCCCCATTAGCCCGATCGCGGGCATCAGTACCCAAAGTCCAATATCCCTGGTGGTCCAGTGGGCCGAGCGGAGCCCGATTATGGAGGCATTCCTCACCCCCAAGTCTGAAATCCTGGTGATCTAGTGGACCCCCCACCACAGAGCCCACACCCCGCCTCCCCCGTCAGCTGGTGGGCGGCAGCACCTCACCCACCTGCGCCCGCCCGACTGACAGCTCGGTATGGCTGCATGCCCATTGGTTCAGAGCATGAGCCAATGGGCGGTAGCCTGTACTCATACTAGTCAGTTCAGATATGTGAATGAATTCATTCTGGTGGCTGACGGGGGAGCGGGGTGGTGGGACCCTGTGGGTGGGTGGGGGGTCCACTAGATCACCAGGGATTTGGACTTGGGGGATACTGATGCCCATGATCAGGCTAATGGGGAAGTTACAGTTATGCCCGCACTGGCTACTTGTGGTCCACTGACCACCAGGGATATTGGACTTGGGGGATACTGATACCCACGACAGTATGGGGCACCCCAGGCGGAACAGCCCAGGGCCCATAGGCAGCTGCTGTGTTGCACCCTGCAATGCAGCAGTTCACCTGTGGGTGGCCCTCGACTTGTTCACCCTCAGCGTAACTTTTGTGCAGGCGCAGGTAGGGGGTTGCACCTGCATAACTCTGCACGGCCCGGGCTGAATATTGGGCTGTGCAGTTTATGCATGGGCATGCCCCCCCTATCTGTGCCTGCATACATTACTGATGCGCACCGGTGCATCAGGATTTGTGCGGCGCACTTTTCCCTTTTAAATATCGCACCGGGACGCATCAGTGGGTTGTGTATGGTGCAACACCGTTGCGCCATGCGCAACTCTTTTCAATATCTGGGCCAGACAGTATAGATATAACATTGCAACAAATAGATTTACCACAGTTGGATGAAATGGAGGCTTTAATTTTGAAAGAACAAATAAAAGAAATAGAAGTTAAGGAGGCAATAAATTCTTTGACAAACAACACTGCCCCGGGGCTGGATGGAATACCAAATATTTTCTATAAAAAAAGATATATTAATTCCAATTCTAACACTAATATAAATTCATATTTTTCAAAATGGAGAATTACCAGAAAGTATGAAACAAGGAATCACAATTTGTTTACATAAAAAAGAAGATAAAATGGAAATGAAAAACTGGAGACCGTTACGACTACTAACAGCTGACTATAAAATATTAGCAAAGATCATAAATAAAAGATTGGTTGTATGTGCACAACACTTAATTATGCACACCCAAGCATTTACAGTACTGGGGAGGGATATTAGACAGTATTTGATCTGCAATGTTTGCTGTGTTTGTGAATCCACTTCTTTGCTAGTACACACATTGGTCATGTAGTTCACCTTTGCCTTACTCTACATATGTGTGCATTGGGCTGCTGTTATAGTTTGCACTGCCCTGTTGCTATATTCAGAGCTGTCTTATTTGCTAGGCTATGTTTGCACTTCACTCAAGGCCCTGTTTGTACATTGTCATTTGCATGCTATATTCAACTGGTTTAGCCCCAAGGCAATTCTTTTGAATATAGCATACAAATGGTTCTGGGCTATTTTTGCATGCCATGCAGTACTAATTTTGCCCCAAGGTTAAGTTTTGAATATCTGGCCCATACAGTTTACCAGAGCAGTTAAGAAAATTTAAAAAAATGAAAGAATTGGGTATCGTTGAAGAATCAAGGAGTGCTTGGTCATCACCAATGGCACTGTAAATAAAAAGAAGTGGGTGTAAGAATATGCCTTGATTTGAGGAAATCTAATGAAGGATCAGTATTTGCCAGCTATCCTATGCCCAGGATAGATGATTTAACGAACAGATTGGGAAGTGTCAAGTACATCAGTACCCTCGATCTCACCAAGGGTTACTAATAAATTCTGCTTGCTAAAGAATTCAGAGATAAAACACTGCATTTTCCACTCCAGTTGGATTCTATCAATTCACCACCATGCCCTTTGGTTTACATGGCACTAGGGCTGTGCAGAATGTTGAATTTCAAATGGAATGGAATTCCACAGAATCTTCAAAAATTCTGCTTTCTATCATTTGTGGAACTGCAACATTTCACATGCAAAATGTTTTTTGTGGAGTAATAATCTGTAATTCACATACACCGTGGATTCTTTTTTTGCAATCGAGAGAAGATTATTCCATAGTTTACATCATCTGTGGAAAATTATTCTGTAGTTTGCACAGAAATGCTTTAAAATTCTGCAGAATTTAAAATTAAATTCCACAAAGCATTTCAGAAGTGGAATTGCCATTCCACAGCAATTCTGATGTCGAAATTTTGCATTTTGCACAGCCCAACATGGCACACCTGCTACAGTTCAGTGGTGCATGGATGTAATTCTAGCCCCTCAAACTGATTACTGTGCTCCTTACCTGGATGATGTTCTGGTGTACAATACAGACTGGAAAAGCCACTGGGAACACCTCTGAGCAGTTATCCAATCTATCAAAAATACAGTTCTAACCATCAACCCTATCAAGCTCACATTAGGCATGGAGGAAACCAGATAGTTGGGTTATATTTTGGGAAATGGAGAAGTAAAGCAAGAGATTTTCAAGACAAAAAGCTATAGCTAGCACTACTGTCCCCAAAACAAAGGAACATGTCTGATTATTTTAGGTCTGGCTAGTTACTGCTGGAGATTTGTTCCTAACATTGCCCAGTTAGCAACTCCCCTCACTAAGCTCATGAAAAAATGATACCAAAATAATGTAAAATTGTCCCTAGAGTGTGATGAAGCTTTTCAGGCCATCAAGGCTTCATTTTGATCAGACTCCATTTTAAGCAGTCCAGACTCTGAAAAACAATTTTTGTTAAAGACAAATGCATCAGAGGTAGGTCTAGGTGCAGTCCTGAGTCAGAATACAGATGGGAAGGAACATCCCATTGTATATATTGGTAGGAAACTGTATGACAGAGAGAAAAAGTACTCTATTATTGAAAAGAATGCCTTGCTGTAAAATGAGCAATAGAGTCCCTTAAAGGAAAACTGCACTGAATCTATAAGCCATTTCCCCTGGTAGCAGCTGTTTATAAGTACTGGTACCAATGCTGTTGTTATTCCTCCTATATGGGCCTTTTAGTACACAATTGAGTGTTTTTGATTAGCATTCTAATGTGAAGTACCATTTTGGAACTGTCTCATGTACTTTATGTCCCTCACAACCACAGAGTTCTATAACAGAACATGGATGCATTGTGTCAACAATGGAAGAGTTGTACAAGGGACAGAAACTATATCAAGCAATTCTAAAATGGCACTTACTACTTGTGTGTTAATGAGAAACACCCATTGGGATAACTAAGAAGCAAAAGAGATGGAACAGTAGCAGAATAGAAACCATGATTTAAAAATGGCTTTTACAGGGGAAAATGACATATAGGTTCAGCACAGTTCTCCTTTAAGTTTTATCTGCTAGGAGCTGGCTGTGTACTTGCCACAGGTCACAATACTCCCTATTGGTTTAATCAAACAAAGCCAGAGTAACAAGGTGGTACCTGGCACAACAGTCATTTAAATTCAAGGTGATGCACAAATCCAGAAAAGATAATGTGAATGCTGATGTTCTGTCAAAATACAGATCAGGAACTGAGAATTTCAGAAGATTGAAAAAAAATGTGTGTGCTTATGTAACCCCTTGTTACCCGAGGTTACTAGAATCCCAGTAAGACCTAGCGGTAGGCAGGGAAGGCAGCTTGTGAAACTCCAGTTAAATGGGTTTCACACTGTCTCACTCTGTTCTCAGTCTCAGCTGAGACTGAGAGATGACATCATCATAGAACTGTTGCAGCTGCATAAGCCACATTGGAATCTGCAGCAGAGGGAGTGAGTTAGAACATTGGGAGTATTCAAAGTCAGTTTCTGTTTACCTTCTGTGGGAGAATGAAGTCTTCTGTTTTGTTTTGAGGGAGAAGGAAGTGAGTTCCTGTTTACCTTTTGAAAGAGAAGGTCAGTGTCCAGTTTCAAGTGGTGGAGACTGCTGTCCAGGTCTCAGTGTCCCCTCCCTCCGGGGGGAGGAAGTAAAGTATCCCTCTGTGGATTCCAGGGGCAATCCCCTAATGTCTGCTAAAGGAAGAAAGCTGCCTTTTTTACAGTTTCTGTTTGGTCTTAAAAGTGGAAGAAGTTGTACTTCGCCTGTGGGGCACCTGCAATGAAAGGGTGAGTGTTTTGCTCTAATTTGAGAGGGCGAACAATGTGTTTCTTCAGTTTGGAAATTGTGAAGAAGTATGGGATTTGGACTACTATTTGGGAGGCCTATTGTACTAGGACAAACAAATGGAGTAGTGTCAAAATCTAAAGTCTGTATGAATTCAAGTAATGTTGTAGTGGGGGTGCTACAGTCCATCCAGCGTTTAATCTACATTTCGAAGTTTTAGTTTCTCCAGAGAAATGGCCGGGTATGGGCTGTGGGAGCTGGAGGTGGGCAAACCCCCCATCTTTAGTAACCAGGTCCACCTCTACGGATTTCTGCTGTGATTGCTACTTGCCTCATGCACCTGGCCAGTGATGAGGTAGGTACCCAGACGTGGGTTGCAAATTGGAAAATCTCTCCAGGAGTCACAGACTCTAAGTGGTGTGGGGAGCCACAACTTGGGAAAAGAATTCTCCTTGTTTGATGGGAGTAAGAAGGAAGTAAGAAGAAAATCTCTCTAGGGGTCGCAGACTCTAAGTGGTGTGGGGAGCCACAAGTAAAATGGGTTCATTCTTTAAATAGACCATCAGTAAAGTGGCTGGCAGGGGAGCCGGGCCAGTTGGACTGTGTATCCAAAGCGCATGCAAGTCCGGGCCATGTGCCTGGTGGGTCCAGAGCCTGAAATTAGTAGAAATGAGTTCATTCTTTAAGTGGACCACCTGGTAGTCTCCAATCTGCATTATCAGTAAACGTAGCCCCTTGGGGGTCCATCTATGCTTTGTTATGTTCAGCTAGTTATGAATAAAAGCCACACTGAAAAATCCCAATTCTGGTTCTGGACATTACAGTTATTGCTTCCTGTGTTCAGATTTACTTGGGTGCCCCTGTGCAGAGTAGCCAGACCTAGGTCCCCTTGTGCCAGGTAACCTCATCCTCCCCGAACCCAGGTCCCCACCAGGTATTGCTGCCAGCACCAACAGCATGCCACCTGTCGTTTTGTCAAAAAGGCAGGGGTGGAGGTTACAAAAATTGAGGCACCGCTTTGGATTTGTTCGGGAAGGAAGGTGCTTGGGCAAGGAGGCTAGCATTTTGGCTATCTGGCAGTGGGTAGCCCAAAAAGCCGAAACAATTTCCCTAGTGTGTTGCTGTGTGCTGTGAATCTTGTGCTGCTGTTTAAAAAATGTCAACTGTTTACCAAGGAGCTGTAAAGCCAAAGAGTGTGCCCTTGTCCTGCATCATCAAAATTGTTTACAGCATTTTTGTCAGCTTTAAAAATGAACTGTGGTAAATAAAAGTGTGGAAAACTAGGGGTAGCAACAGAGAAATTATGCCCTGGATGTTTGAAATGCTTTTAAAGTGAATTCTGTGAAGAAAAGTGTGGAAAACTAGGGGTAGCAACAGAGAAATGGTGCCCTGGATGTTTGAAATGCTTTTAAAATGAATTCTGTGAAGGAAAGTGTGGAAAACTAGGGGTAGCAACAGAGAAATTATGCCCTGGATGTTGGAAATGCTTTCTGTGTAAATGGAGAGACTGCAGAGTTAATGGCAATGTTACATGGTTGAAATGGGCTCCCACCGTGGAGTCAGTTTAAAAAAAAAAAGTGCATTTTACAGTTTAAATTTGTCTGCTCGACGATCGCCGTGAGGAGAGGAGCCCTCGTGAGGAAGAAGAGGCCCATTTGCATGGCGTCGTGTGGTTGGTCAGATTGTCATTAGTCCCACCCCTCAGCCAGCTCTTCTGAGACTGCCTCAGCATTCGAGAGGGAGACAGAGAGTAGTACGTGTACTGGCAGTGGAGGAGCATTGCAGAGTATTCAAAGCACTGTAAACATTCAAAAAATTGACTTTTGAGTTTAAAATCGGGCTCAACCCACAAATCGATCGTGGAAATAGTAAATTTGGTGTTGAAAACGACGATCACTGAGACTGCCTGCCCGTTTGTGTTTAGAGGCCTTCAAAAAACTGGCTGCAGGCCGTTTTACCCCATTGCAGCAAGTTGCTAATAATAACAGTGAGTAAACAATTCAAAAACTGCTCAATCAGTGATTTTCAGTAATGCCATATAAAATGTGTGTGCAGCAGAGTAGTTGCTTTGCAAGTAACGACTGTGTGATGTCCTGCCAGCAAGTGCAAGTCTGTAAAGCCATTAAATGTGTGCATGGAAGTGAAAATAGCCTCAGTTTAAAGTCTGCAGCCAGAGAGAGACTGTGGGTTGTAGAAAAATGCAACACTAGTAGAAGCAGGCAATCCTGAGCTGAAACCTGAAGTTTTAAGGGACTGTGAATAAAGTGAATGTTACCAGCTTGTGAAAAGTCCAAGGAAAATCCTGTAAATGTGTGTGAAGCCAGATAAGAGCAAGTTGTGCAGTTTGAGTAAAAGTTATCAGTAGCTGGTGTAAATCGGATGCGCAGTGGCTTGACCCAGATTCTAAATGTTGATGCACAGGAGTGCTGCCGCCGCCATTACATGGTGGGGTAGTAAAGTAAACACAGCAGCAGAGGAGCCATTTTAAAGCTACAGAGTGTGTTCATTAAAGTGGGACTTTCAGTTAAAGTGAACTTTTGTTTATTTTTCTGCAGTTATGGCCTCAGGACCAGCTCATTACCCGGATCATGCCCGGGTTGCAGTAACAGCAGTAAATAGACTGAGAGATATTGAAAGTGGTGCTATGGAGGGCAACTGCCTCCTGATGTGGCAATTCCTAATTATCCAGTGCGTGTATGCCAAATATGCTTGAGTGCTGAAAGGGATGTCTTCATGATTCCTCACTGTGCTGGATGCCTTCAAAAATATGGCTTGTATAAAGTGCCTCCAATTCGTTTGGCTCCCACATGGACAAAAATTCAGGAATCTGCAGTTGGCAGCACACAGCACCTTGCGGAGCCTGTGGAAGAAGGTTCCTCGGGGGAGTGTGGCACAAAGCTAGAGGGTGCAGAGTTGGAGACTGAACCTGAAGTTGAAGTTTTGGATGCTGGATCTCAGAAAGAAAGTTCGGATAAAACATCAATAGACCCCTGGGTGGGGGGACCTAGCCCAAGTCTCTTAGGTGAAGATGAGATGCGGGAGGCCTTTGAATGGGAAGTGTCGACCTCCGCACCTAGTGATGAATGGATAATCTCGGGGGTGAGAACGACTGCTCACTCCTGGGCTCAGATCCTCAGTAAAGAGGAAGATGAGGGGGAACCTATGTGGTCTTGTGAAAAAGGAACGGGTACACAGCCTCAAGATCTTGCCTCAGAAGAATGTATTGAAGAAGGTGGTGATGCCACTGCCCTGGCTTTGCAGAAGGAAGAAGTCAGGGATCCATTTTTAATTTCATTGAGGATGCGAAGCTGGTAGAACCAGGACTGGCCACCCCCAAGCCAGGCCAGCGGTCTCAGATTGACCAAAGCAAGTAAAGAGGAGAGACTGGTTCATAGAAAGGCCAATGAAATCTATGGTATGACCTTTCCTACCTTTCCTCGGAGAGTCTGGGAGGAGATTGAGGACTGCAGGAAATCCTGGATCTGGGATGAAGCAATGAAAAATGTGCATCCTGGGGCCAACCAGCATTTAAAGAATAGTCTGTTCCACAAAAAGTATATCCAGTGGAAGAGAGGCAGGACACTGTTTATGGACAGAGTGAGAATAGTGGACGGAGAGGGACATGAAATCTCCCACTGTGTGAGTTATGTGCACCCAGATGGGGTAATAATTCAAGCCCCTGACCCCCGGTACTATTGGCCTCAGTGCAAGGACCTCCCAGCAATTAAGCCCGTGCCTACAAAATGGAGAGCCGAGCAGTGGTAGTCAATACTGCCACACCAGACTGTGAAGTGCCCTTATTGATCCGCCAATATGAATAACCAAGGACTCAGGTGCTCCACATTCATCAGTCTACAGTGTACTGTCCTGTTCAGCAACCATCTACTGGCCCACCAGATGACTTCAGATCCAGAGAGGACACCAGCCCAGCTGTTTCCTGTTCATCGCCTGGTAATTGGATGATGTCAGACCAGCTGTTTTTCTTTTTGTTCCTGTTCTAAGGTTTCTTCGCCAGAGATGACATCAGCCCAGCTGTTTCCAGATGTGCCCTCCTGTGGTTCCCGGAAGATGTCCACTCAGCTGTATCAGAAGAAATGCTGCCAGGGAGAGTCTCTGGCTGTGGATCAGGTTCGTGCAGATTCTTGTACTACAAATGGCTGGTAAGTCCGAAACCTTTTCTATCTTTATAACATTGCAGTGCACACCCTACATTACAGACTTCAAAATGTGTAAACTGTCGCAAAGACTCTCCCCTTCGGGACTTTGGCCTTTTAGAACTGTGCTTCATGGGGCTCTGGCCCAGGAGAGACTCTTTATTGGACTAGCCTTTGGGTCTTGTGGTCACTAGTTGGGACTTTTAGGGCACTCCATCCCCCCAAATGTGTATTGTAAATGATGACATTATTGTACTCTAATGTAAATACTGTTTTTCTACCTTTTTCTAAAAAATATTTTTGGGCTTGTTCAGTGTTTTGTATGGTAAGGGTTTTAGGTAGACTGTGTATGCAGATTAGGAGTGTGTTTTGTTTTGTCTTTTTCTTACAGGTGTTCCTGGGAAGACAAAAGAGAAGACAAGAAGAGGAGGAGGGGCTCATTAGAGTTCCTTGTTCAGTGCTTTATTGTGTACAAATTTAAAGAACTGTGGTGTTATTATTATGGTTGTTACTGTATTAACCCTTTTCCTTCCACAGGTGTGGTTGTGGGGGTAGGGAGGAGGCAGTAAATTGGTCACTTTAATGGGTTGTGGTTGCAGGTTGCCCAAGGTCGGGGAGGTCCCCGGGTTTTGTTTTTGTTTGGGATGTTATGTTAGAGAAAGATAGGTTTTCCCTAGAGGGTTAGAGGGGATGGACAGGCTGTGGCCCTGACCTGCAGTAGGGACCGCAGTGCTGGTCTATCAGGGCTATGCTCTGGATGGTTCTACCAGAGCCACTAGGTGTCCATAGTAAGTGGATAGTGTAGAAGCTGATATGTCAGCTACAGGCCTGTAGGCCATTAGTGTTGCCTGCCTGTGCTTGCACATGGTGGGAGGGGGCCTGATCACCCCCCTCCGCAGGTAGCACATAGGGTGGGATGGCCTAAGACCGAGTGCATAATGACTGGGGACAGTCATTTTCCTGGTCAAGGGTGAGTGTAACCGTTGTTACCCAGGGTTACTAGAATCCCAGTAAGACCTAGTGGTAGGCAGGGAAGGCAGCTTGTGAAACTCCAGTTAAATGGGTTTCACACTGTCTCACTCTGTTCTCAGTCTCAGCTGAGACTGAGAGATGACATCATCATAGAACTGTCACAGCTGCATAAGCCACATTGGAATCTGCAGCAGAGGGAGTGAGTTAGAACATTGGGAGTATTCAAAGTCAGTTTCTGTTTACCTTCTGTGGGAGAAGGAAGTCTTCTGTTTTGTTTTGAGGGAGAAGGAAGTGAGTTCCTGTTTACCTTTTGAAAGAGAAGGTCAGTGTCCAGTTTCAAGTGGTGGAGACCGCTGTCCAGGTCTCAGTGCCCCCTCCCTCCGGGGGGGAAGTAAAGTATCCCTCTGTGGATTCCAGGGCAATCCTCTAATGTCTGCTAAAGGAAGAAAGCTGCCTTTTTTACAGTTTCTGTTTGGTCTTAAAAGTGGAAGAAGTTGTACTTCGCCTGTGGGGCACCTGCAACGAAAGGGTGAGTGTTTTGCTCTAATTTGAGAGGGCAAACAATGTGTTTCTTTAGTTCGGAAATTGTGAAGAAGTATGGGATTTGGACTACTATTTGGGAGGCCTATTGTACTAGGACAAACAAATGGAGTAGTGTCAAAATCTAAAGTCTGTATGAATTCAAGTAATGTTGTAGAGGGGGTGCTACAGTCCATCCAGCGTTTAATCTACATTTCGAAGTTTTAGTTTCTCCAGAGAAATGGCTGGGTATGGGCTGTGGGAGCTGGAGGTGGGCAAACCCCCCATCTTTAGTAACCAGGTCCACCTCTATGGATTTCTGCTGTGATTGCTACTTGCCTCATGCACCTGGCCAGTGATGAGATAGGTACCCAGACGTGGGTCACAAATTGTAAAATCTCTCTAGGAGTCACAGACTCTAAGTGGTGTGGGGAGCCACAACTTGGGAAAAGAATTCTCCTTGTTTGATGGGAGTCAGAAGGAAGTAAGAAGTAAATCTCTCTAGGGGTCGCAGACTCTAAGTGGTGTGGGGAGCCACAACAAGTAAAATGGGTTAATTCTTCCAATGGACCGTCAGTCAAGTGGCCGGCAGGGGAGCCGGACCAGTTGGGCTGTGTATCCAAAGTGCATGCAAGTCCGGGCCATGTGCCTGGTGGATCCAGAGCCTGAAATTAGTAGAAATGGGTTCATTCTTTAAGTGGACCGCCTGGTAGTCTCCAATCTGCATTATCAGTAAACGTAGCCCCTTGGGGGTCCATCTATGCTTTGTTATGTTCAGCTAGTTATGAATAAAAGCCACACTGAAAAATACCAGTCCTGGTTCTGGACATTACAGTTATTGCTTCCTGTGTTCGGATTTACTTGGGTGCCCCTGTGCAGATTAGCCAAACCTAGGTTCCCTTGTGCCAGGTAACCTCATCCTCCCCGAACCCAGGTCCCCACCAGGTATTGCTGCCAGCGCCAACAGCATGCCACCTGTCATTTTGTCAAAAAGGCAGGGTTGGGGGTTACACTTAACTGAAATGTTTGCTGTAAAATATGTTATGAAGAAAGGGATATTGCATATACAAAGAACTGTAAATGTTAAGGTAATGTTGAAAGAGAAATAAAAGAAGGTTTTGGAAATGTGTCTTTTAAGAAAAAAATCTGGTTCCCTCTTAAAGAGGGGTCTGCCTGATAGGGTTGGGTAAGACCCTGTCCCGTTTGTTAGAAAGAGGTAAAAGCAAGAAGCCATTGTGTCCTCTCTTATTCTGCCTCTTGTCTGTCTGTTGCCTATCTGATTGCACAATCAAATTTTTCTTGTGGAATTGGCCACTCTGATGGTCATACAATTTCCCCAGTTACTTCCCTTCCTTCACTTACTGTTTCTATTCTTTCTTTCTACCCTTGCTTCTATGTAGTTAAAATATATGTGAATCTTTACAGGAAATGGGGATCCCTTGGTTTGCAAATGTACAGTATATAATTATATTGTTGAAATGATTGCAGAAAGCTATTTGGGTTTATTAAAAAAGATAATCTGGAACATGGGGGGTTGACCTTTAGATGTATTTTGACCTCCACAAGCTTGTTTACAGAACTTTCAACAGGAAACAAAGACAAAATGTATTGTTTGGTTGCATCTGTTGAGATTTGGTGTGCTCTCCAGACTGGCTTCAGGAAGAAAAAGTACAACATTTTGTTACATTTTGCAAAAAAACAGGAGACATAACTGACAAGAACAGAATGCAGAGCTTTAACTGCAATGCAAAAATATCTCATATAATGAGAGGAATGCTTTTCCAAATAAGAGAGACACAGATAAAGGATGTTTTTGTTGTTTGTACTGCCTTTGTGAAGAGCTATCCTGCACAATTAAATTTATTCCATTGTTATTGATAATAAAACACTACTTGCAAATGCTATAAATTCTCCTAGTCTGCCTATTCTTCCTGACCTATGCCTCTATGACATGTGTATAACATGGGTTTCCTGTAACAGAGCAGCATCACATTTGGTGGTTCTAATGTATCATAAAATATTTTTTCCATTAAATAGGATGGTTTATCCCCTGGACAATCCAGGATATTAGCTTAAACTCTGTCATAGGAAACCCAGTGCAACTATTTTGTATGCATGCATAACCACCAGAAATGTAGATATCTCACCTCCTGGGAACCATGCACTGGTTCCTTCTAAGACCCACTCCCCACCATGACAGCACTGAAAGGTAGGAAATCAAGTAGAGTGGGTAGGTCTGCAAGAAACATAGTGGATTTGCTTTTCATTTTTTTTATTTAGTATACTTTTTCCCTGCTTAGGATTGCCAGTAACTCTGCCCTTGGTCACATCCTCCCTTTATGCCCCCACCTCCAGCAATCACCAGGCTTCTCCTTGGTCAACCCTAGCTTACCCCCCGAGGGCGGGGTTGCAGAGCTGCTCCCCTATCAGCTCTGCCCTACTAATATCTAGTAAGGAGAGCATTGGCATCGGAGGCTAATTGGGGCTCAGAGGGAAGGGCACCATGGAGGTGATCCTAGCAGCATTTTCTTCCCTTCTATAAGCAGGAGGGGGATGTGCAATGAAGACGAGTATCCACCCCACCCTGAAATCTTGCTGGTGTCAGCACAGTGCAGTAAACCCAGCCTCCACTGGGTGCCACTTATGCACTGAGCACACAACCCTCCTCCCTCCTTCCCGGGAAGGAGAGCAGTCCTGGGGACGCTCAATCCTTCTCACCTGGCCGGCCCTCCAATGACCCGAGTCCATTTCTGAACCCAGGTTGCCAGCGTCGCAAGTGGAATTCCAACCACTGCGCCGATGGGCCAACATAGTGGAGTTGTAATGCTGAAATTATCCCTTAGCGTAATTGGCACCCTAGTAGGCTGGTAGAAAGACCACACTGTAGTGCAGTCAGAAATTACAAAATATTTTAACCAACAGAAAAAAAAATAGCTAATACAATATATAGAGTTGAACTGTAGTGTGCAACATGTCACAGCTGAGAGGGCAATTATTCTGGATGGGCAAGGAGCCCCTCATCCAAGTCCCCTAACTTTCCCATGGTAGTGCTATATACATCACTAATACCATACCAGTAGCTCCACTTGTGTCAGGTGCTATGGTGCTGTAGCCCTACATTTGTATTCATTTGTCCATCTCTTTGTGCCCTGCCTGATACCCTCCAGTTAGTCCATTCCAACCAAACCCAAGCCAGAGCAGATAGAAGGGAAATAGGAAGTGCAAAAGCCCACCTACTCCCCATATTCTAGTTTAATGGGATGGGGCAACTAATGTGTTAGTGTGCCTAAGAGAGTGTAACTCGTACCTCTTTGTCTCCAAGTTGGGGGGGGTGATTCTCCCTGCTAACCCATTTTATATCATTGGACATCGCCATAGGGCTTCCACCTTAGCAATTTTGGAATGTGAAATTTGAAGGTGTGGGATCATGCCCCCTAGTGAAGGAGAGAGAGAGAGAGTAACCATATAATTAATACCAGGTAGAGACTGTTTGGGGAGAGAGATACCCATCTGTCCTACTGCCCCACGTATTCATGGCTACCAATTCATCCTCACACACCATCATCATGTTTCTCCACCATTACTTATAGCAGGTTAATGGCACTGATCTGCAAACCCAGAGACCTTGGCTTGAATCCTGTCATCCCCCACTTGCATACTGTGTGACCCTGGGCAAGTCACTTAACTTCCTTGTGCTCCCAGGTCACACCTGGAAACAAGCTCTGGCTTAGTGTGCATTTCCTGGTTAAACCATTTCCCCCTTTCTCTTTCCTGTTCCCTTTCCTTTTCCCTTGCCCCTTTTCCACTCTGCCTTGCCTCTTCAACAAGTGTCTGCATCATTGTTCAAAACTGATTACCAAGATCAGCAATTTCCTAAAACTTTGGAGTCATTTTATAATCACAAGAATACACTACAGGGTATGGTACATGATGGAGGTATCATTTCATGGAGAGTTAAATGTATGTGTCATCACCTTGTGTCTCACAATATACCCATGGCATGATGATATCTCATGACATGCCACACCTTGTCATGTATCATTGCATAATTAAGTCCAAATAGCTGAAATATCATGTTTATCAAAGTACCTACTGAAGTGGATACGAACTCAATATACAGTTGCAAGAAGCCATTGCTAAGTTGTCACAGTGACATCAGGGATTTTTTCCCCCGGCCATGCAAGGGATCACAAGCCTCCCTTGAGTGGTCATAAACCACCTTGTGACCATGCAAGGAAGGGGGAGGGGTCACCATGCATATGGTGTGTGGGTCAGTTAAGAAAGCATGGAGACCCTCAGAAACCTGGTCACATAGTTTTTCCACACACCCTGCCTGTACAACTACTACAAGCTGGAGGTGGGGACATCATAGCTCTGTGTCTAGGAGAGGAAGTGCCGGTGGCAGAACAAAGAGTGTCAATGAAATCAGCTGAAGGACCACACAGAGGAAAATGAGCTAGGGATGGTGGCACCACCGAAAATCAGAGCCTTCACAAATGACCACCATGGACCACCAGCAAAAAGATGACTGCCATCAACTCAGAAACAGACCATTTGATAAGGAGTATGTTAGTGGGGAAGAGAGGGTGACTTTCAAAGGTACTGCCAGATTGCAGGATCTCATGTCATGCCTAGAGCCATGCATCTGGCCCTCTGCTATATTGCAACCCCTGTAAGAGGCATGAACAGCTAACCAGTATGTTAGCAGGTGCAGTCCCTCTCAAATACCACTAATATGGAAAGTCCATTTGCATTACAACTTAGACATAGGAAGGATCTTTCGTGCCCCCCCCCGTGACTGAGAATATTTTTGTGTGGAGTCCATAAAGTGGTGGCACAATAAGGTGGCTACGTGCCCCCCCATCTTTTTGCATCACCTGCCTTTGTGACTGCTACAAGGTGGTCAGCATGAAGGTTGAAGTTCAAATTAGGTTTGGGGAAGAGGCCAGTGAGGAGGGCTGACAAAGCACACATGTTGTTTTATGTTTATTTATTTGTTAATCAGGTAGGTGCACTTATCCCAGGGACCTTTTTCAGGGATGATCTGGACCACAAAAATGGCACAAAACATGTTAAAAGAAAAACTGGTACAAAACGAAAAGGGACAGAGAGTAGTTACAATACATAAGTTACACATTAAATAATCTAATACAAATGGCACAGAATTGTGCACAGTTGGCTATAAAGTGACCACAGTGCAAACATATGTAGTGCACAGAGTTTGAGTGTCAGTATAATGCTCTACATATTTCATTTTATTAACAAGTTCCAGAGACAAAATGTCAAATGTCAAAAAACAACTATTTCCAGAGCCAATTGTGGCACTGCAACTTCCCTTGGATAGGTTCTGTCAACCACCCAGGAAGGCATTTAAAGGTGATGGTAGCACTTAGGGAAGTCTTGTAGTTGAATCTGAAAAGGGTGTGTGAACTCAGATTCTATCGGGGGGCAAATAGGCTTTGCCAAAGATTCGGGGCAGCCGAAGAGAAGGCCTTCCAATAGCTACCCTACAAAGAATTAACACAGCTGAGTCTTCCATTTAAAATTCAGTTTTCTTCATTGTAAATACATACAATAAACTGAGCTCCAGCCAGTCACCAAAGTTAATCTACCACCCAGCGCTTTGCTCATAAAAGGCTTCTTCAGTTGACAACTGACTGGTACCCTGTTTGTTGTATATATTTTCAATAAATAAAAAATAATTTTAAATGGAAACCTGAGCAGCGTTAATTCTTTGAAGGGCAGCTATCCTGTCTTGGTTGTACATTTTAGGAATCAGCCACCCCTTAGCTGCACCCCCCACAGACATCATTGTTGCATGTTTACCTTTTCATGGGACACTGTGAAGAGAACACCTTCTGGCCCATATGTGTGGTGACTTGTGGGCACCCCAATATTAGGCTAGAGGAGCTCTAGAGGCTTCAAAGGCAGGGTATTGGCCTTAGAAGGGGGTTGAGTGGGACACCTCCTTTTCTCTGATGGATTTGTCAACTAGGCAGCCTTGAAGGTAGTCCTGGTGGGCCTCAGGAGGGGGTTATCCTATGGCCTAGCAGAGGAAGCAGTGATACATGGAATAAGGTGCCATCAAGGCAATCCTACATATGCTGTTGTACTTTGTATTTAGTCTGGACAGTCCATAAGATGAGGTCTGCTTGTACATGGGAGATCACTAGTCTGGCAGGGAGATTAAGGTGGCCTGGGTGATGGCAAGTCTGATTTCTGGGGTCATAAAATCCTTGAGCCTGTATCTGACTCCTAGTTTTTGTTCACACACCAGATAGTGAGTCAGATGTGATCAGAGTAAGTCAGCGCAGGGTTAAGGGTGACTCCCAGATATCTGAAAGAAGTTACTAACTCAAGGGGTGAGCCTTCAGTAGACTGGATGCAAAGAGAGGTAGTGTTCCCAGCCGATCTAGCTAGTCTGGGTTTTGATCCAAACAGAATGGCCTTAGTCTTCCAGGGATTCACCAGGATTCTGTTTGTAAGGTACCACTGCTGGGTGGCACCAAAGTTGTCCGTAAGTGTGGATAAAAGTTCTTCCAGGGTCTTAGCACTTTGATATAGGATAAGGTCTTGGGGTATAATAGAGAGTTGCATGTGATGCTAGTTGAAGAACAAGAAAATAGGATTAGTCCAGGTATAGATCCTTATGGGACCCCCAGCATTGACTTCCTGGGTACTGGAGGTTGCACACCCTGTGAATACTGCTTGGGTTCACCTAGAGAGGTACTCATGAAACCAAGCTGCAGACACGGTGAAGAACCCAGTGTTGCTCAGCTTACTTAGCAGCATGTTGTGGCCTGAGATCCACAAAGATGGCACCAGTGACTTTGCTTTCATCCATGTTTCAGAAAACATGGTTGGTGAAGCAAGCCAGGGCTGTGGTGGTGCTGTGACTCTTCCTAAAGCCATGGTGTTAGGGACAGAGGAGGTTGTACTTAGAAACATGGTCTTAGATCTGCTGGTGCACAACCTTTTCAAGAATTACACTTAGGTGGGAGAGGATTGAGAAGAGACAGTGATTCTCAACTAGTAGAGGATCACCAGACTTAAAAGAGATGACTCTGGTTTGCTTCCAGATTGGGGGAGATATGGATGATGAGGTAAAGGAAAGATTAAAAAGCATAGACAGAGGTCTGACAATAATTTGGGCTACACGTTTTAGGAATCTTGGGCAGGGGCTATCTCTACTGGCACTGCAGTGCTTGGGGAAGGTCATGAGGAGCTTGCAGTTTTATTTGGGGGAGATGGTCTTAAAGTGAAAGAGTAGAACACTAGAGCTGTCCATGATCTGGCCAGAAGAACACCTGATTGGGTGGTATGGGGGATGTTTAGTGAGGCAATCAGACAGGTCTGTGAATTTGGCATTGAGGGCTTTGGCAACCTTGGATGTGTTAAGGTTCCTACCCCTGTTACAAGTTTAATGGTGGTCTACTTGGTCCCGGGTGAGATAAAGGAGTTAACCACCAGTCAGGAATTTTGGGGGTTGCCAATGTTGTCATTCAGCATGAAAAATAAAAATTAAGATGACTAGGGAAGAATAAGCAAGGAAAAAATGCAAAAAATCAAGAGAAGATCAGGGAAAAAATGGAAAGGGGTCTGCCTTAATGTCAAGAGTCTGGGAAATAACATTAGTGAGCTCCAGGCAATGGTGGATGACACTGCGATGAACATAGTAGCCATCACAGAAACTTGGGTCACAGAGAATAATAATTTGGACCTGACAGTTCCAGGCTACACCATGTTTAGATGTGATAGAGGAAAATATAAAGCAGAAGGCATAGCCCTATATGTCAGGAAAGGCATAGAGGCAGTGGAGGATGGAAACATTAGGAGAATAAAGGGGAAACATAATCGCAGTGGGTTCAGCTTATGGCATCCTCAGGCAAGAAACTACAGGTGGGGTGATCTGTAGATGTCCAGGGCGGGGGGAAGAGAGAGATAAGGTGCAAGGAGCAGAACAAGAAAGGGGGTGGCAAAGAAGAAGGTGTTGACGAGAGAACTAAACTTGCCAGATATTGATTGGGTCATTTTAGCTGACAGGAGCTCCAGAAGTCAGGCCCTGCTGGATACATTGCATGACTGCTTGTTGGTGCAGCTGGTTAAGGAAGTCACCAGGCAGGCTGCCATTATCGATGTGGTGCTCAGTGTCACAAACTCGCTCCACAGGTCAGGCCCTCTGCTCCCACAGTGCCAACCTTGAAGTGCAATAGTGTGAACAGGGGACAGACAGGGTAACCCTCCTGTCTGTTATGTGCCTGAATCACCTACTAGCCTTGAGTCCTGGGGATCAAAATGTGAACCTTATGCTAGTATACCCAGCTAGCAGGCTCAGATATGTGCCCACTTCAGGAATGCACCACAATCCTTCACCCAGTGGAACCCAGCCAGGTTTCCAAAATGCACCCTTATGACTCAGTATGAGATCTAGGTATATTCTTGCCTTTTAGCAAGCTTAGTAACACATTCAAGTCCTTAACAGCTGTCAGACTTAAACACAGGTTCAGCATTCACATGTAAAAGAACTAAGAAAAAGCACAGGCAGTATTTCAAAGAAAATTTTGTTTACTAAAAGTGGTGAAATAGGTAAAATATCAAACACAGAAGAAATATATCAACAACTTACAGTCACATAAAATAATTGGGAAACTTCAGAACACAAAGACGCCTAGCCAAAGTACTTAAATTCCAGTTGAATTATTATTTTAAAAGTGCCTAGTTACCAGTACACAGACTAAGTGTGTCTTTGCTTTTCAGGGAGTCCTTCTGCACAAACTTTTCAGAGTGCAGCCCAATTCAAAAGTCAGTTTTCTCCACCTCCTGGTGATGCCACCCATGAGATTACTGTTAGAACTGTGATAAATATGTAATCTGAGTATGGGTATCCACAAGGATGTATGTTATTACTGAAAATCAGCAACTAGTAATTTCCCAAAATATGAGTCTCTTTGATCAAAGCATTTCCTTTGACATTTCCTAACCCCACAATCTGTCACTGGTTCTCTTCTAAGTGAGAAAACCACGAAGGATCAACCAAGTGACTTCCCTTCCTGCTATGTCATAAAATGCATATTTAGTTTCCAACTTAAAAGCAGGAGGAGGTTATAAGGGGTAATAAACTGTCCCTCTGGAAGGATGTCTTAATTAGTGGTTTCCCTGGTCTTTTCCTCATATCCTGCTGTTTCAGCACCACTGAAACCTTGGAGATCAAAGGTCAAGTCTCTTGCACACTGCTGACTTGTATGAGACAATTACAGACCATTTATTTATATTATACCTATCATATATATATAAACATAAGCAGATGGCAGAGCGTCACACTCACCATCTCCAAAGCAACAGGAGGAATGAGGGTAGGGAAGCCATTAAGATCAGGTGGCCATATCGTTATATGGTTCCACCTAACCCTTGGGACAAGTAAGCCCTCATGAAAAGCTGAAGTTTTAGAATTCAGAAGCGCAGACTTCAGTCAGATGAGGGAGTTGGTCCAGGACAAGTTAGTTGGATTGGACAGCATCATGGAGGAAAGATGGGGAGCAATAAAAGGGGCCATTCTCAAGGCAGTAACAGCATGAGAATGGTAATCAAAAGAAACAGGTACAAGAGACCAATATAGTTCTGTGGAAAGGTCAGGGAAGTAGTGAGAGCCAAAAAGGTCTTCACCAGATACAAGGAAATACAAGGGAAGAAAGAATTGGAAGAGTACCAAAGGAGAGCATGGAAATGAAGAGGATGATCAGAGGAGCAGAGGCAGACACAGAGCTGTGTATTGTGGAGGTGGTCAAAGGACAGGGAAAATCAGCTCTTTAGATATATTAGAGAAAACAGAAAGAAGGCAGAAGGAATTGTTAGCCTAACGAGGGAGGCAGGGAAGCTGAGGAGGACAGCAAAAAGCAGCCATTCTTAATGACTACTTCTGCTCTGTATTCACAAGGGAAGACAGAAGGCCTCTGCCAAAGTATGGCATTAAGGCAGCTGTAGGGGGATTCCTGAGATGAGGCAGCAAATATCTAAGAGTGAAAGGGTTTAGAAAGTGCTAGCAGTCCTAAAGCTAGATAAGTTCTCATGGCCAGGTAGGATGCATCTGAGGAATTTGCAAGGAAATGAACTGAAGACTGGTAGGATTACTCAATAGTATAATTCAGACAGGAGTGGTTCCAAAAGACTGGACTGTAGCACATAAAGTCCCACTCCATAAAGTGGGGAGACAGTGAGCAACTGGGTAACTACAGACCCGTCGGTCATACCTCTATTGTGGCTAAATGGATAGAGACATTAATCGTCTGCTACTTGGGGATCAAAGTAAACAGCATCGGTTCATGGCAGGGAAGTGTTGTTGGATAAACTCGATAATATTCTTTGACTAGATAATGAGGATAGTTGATAAGGGCCATGCTATGGATTTACTTCACTTTGATTTCAGCAAGGCTTTTGACTTGGTGCCTCACAAAAGGCTGCTGAAGAAGCTAGAGGATCTAGGTGTAGTGAAGGACACAGATGGGTGAGAAACTGGTTGCAGGCAAACAGCAGAGGGTTATGGTTAGTGGAGTCAAATCAGAAGAGAGGGAGGTCACCAGTGGGGTGTCACAAGGATTGGTCCTTGGTGATGCACATAGGGAACAAGTACCCCAGGATAAAAGTACTGGATGGGGAGGGGGACAGCTGGGCATGACCTCTGAGAAAAGAGACCCTGGGATCATCAGTATCAGTGACTCCCTAACACAGTCATATGCCAATGTATCCTTGGCTTACAGTAAGGCAAACAATGCTGGAGTGTATAGGAAGGAGTACTGACAGCAGAAGGAAGGCAGTATTGCTATCTCTCTATAAATCACTGGTGAGGCCCAGCACTGGAGTGCTGTGCCCAGTTTTGGAGTCCCCACCTAAGGAAAGATAAGGACAGACTGGAGACAGTGCAACTTAGGGTGACCAAAATGATTTATGGCCAGCAGGGCAGATCTTGTGAGGATCGACTCATGGCACTGAACATGTACTCACTGGAGGCCAGATGAGAGAGAGGGAGATATGACAGAGACCTTCAAGTTCCTTAAAGGAATGAACAAGGTAAACTGCTAGGAACTATTTAACATAAGTAGCAGATCAAGTATATGGGGGAACAAGTGGAAACTGATGGGTAGGAGGTTAAAGAGGGAAGTAAAGGGTGTTAGAGCCATGGAACAGTCTGCCAGCTGATGTAATGGACATCAAAACTATCAATGGTTTCGGACATGACTGGGACAAAGTGAAAGTTGCACAGGGTGGTACCAGTAGGCAAGGAGCAGTGGGGTGGATAGTGTGGATAGTGTGGATTAGAACTCTGTATAGACAATAGGTCCTAGGTTTGTTAGAATTTAAAGGGCAGACTGGATGGACCAATGGTCTTTTTCTGCCATTTCCATTTCTGTGACTGTGAACAACTCCTCTGATCTTTAAATGATATTTTTCAGTTTTAATTTAAAACACCTTGAAGTCAAACATTGTCAAATGCGCCCAACCCTTAAGCACAGTAGGATTTCAACATGCTCATTCTAGTCTGATTTTTTATTGTGAGAGAGATTAGCTTATGTTCATGTTCCATTGGTTTTGGTGGGTACTGTGAGCTGTGTGTCATAACTGTCCACCTACTTCTGCCCCAAGATCCCTCTTCCAAACTGATTTCTTGTAATTACATTTTAATTGTATGATTTAACTATCATTATAAAAATGGGTAGGGATAAAGCTGCATTCTGATTGCTACCTTTTGTACTTAATTACAGTACTATTGACACCAAAACAAAATTCCACCGTACCGTATAGAAATGACCCCTTTCAAAATTGGCAGCCTGAATTCTCTGTCACAAAAATGAAATAAAAATGTCAAACCTTCCATTATTTACCTTTGAATTGTTTGCAGATGCTACCTTGAATCAGTTTCTGGACCCAGCTGAAGAGACAATGGAAACAAAAATACTTCAAAACCATAACAATTTCTTCTCTGTTATTATTTTGTAGTATCTAAAACCCATTTTATAAGCACAATGAGACACTCCAGCTTGTCAGTATTAGTGCCATGAATGCACTTCAACAGGATGAAGTCACTCGGCCTGTGGCCTCATGCCTTAATATTCCCATGTACATACGTTCATGGCACTACTACTACCAATACCCTATCATGCATTCTTGCTTATGTTACAACCTGCACGAATGATGAATGGGTTGAAACTCTGCTGCCATTGGCTGTCAGGACATCATTTCAAATGAGCTGATGGTGCAATGATTTACTCTTAGATGTAAAATAAATAAATAAATATATGAAATATGGAAAACAACTGTTTAGTTTACAAAAGTGAACAGATCAGATAAATTAAAATTTTGTTCATTTGCATGCCATCCACCTGTATTCAAATGCTGCCTCTCTCTGGCCCGGAGATAGCTTCAGGATTTTGAAGGCTGCTAGCAAGCTTTATCATAGAAACACAGAAACACAGAAGAAAGGATAGCCAAGCGGGTAGCTTACGAATCTAAGACTTTCTTCAGGTATGTAAGTGAGAAGATAAAAAGGAAGGAGAGGGACACTAAGGATAAGGAGGGTGGCTGTGGTAGACTGCACAGAAGACCAAGAAAAAGCAGACATCCTGAGCAGGTACTTCTGCTCAGTCTTCACAGTGGAGGGAAGTGGGGACATATCACCAGCGAGCAGCAGGAACAAAGGGGTAAGGAGGCGGGCAAAAGTCCATTTTGCTGGCAGTATAGGCTAGTGGTTAGAGTAACAAGCTGTGAATGAGCTTGGTACATCCAGCAGACCTGGATTTGATTCCCAGAACCTCCATTTGCTTACTGTGTGACTCTGAATAAGTCACTTAACCACCCAGTGCTCCCAGGTAGCCCCTGAAAACAGGCATATGTACCTAGTGGGCCTTACCCAGTTACCAAAAGAATAAAATAAAAATAACATTTTCAGAAGAACGAGTCCTGAAGGGACTTGCAGCTCTAAAAGTGGAGAAGGTTATGGGACCAAACAGGATACACCCTAGGGTACTAATAAAAGGAATTATTCAACAACTCACTGGAAACATGCATGATTCCAGAGAACTAGAGGAGAGCAGACATGATCCCTCTACAAAACAGCGGCACTAGGAAGGAGGCTAGAGACTATAGACCAGTCAGTCTCAACTCAGTGGTGGGGAAATTAATGGAAACTCCGGTGAAGGAAAGGTTGGCATAGTATCTTGAAGCCAATGGGTTGCAAGACCACTAGCAACATAAATTCATGGGGGAAGGGGGGCATGCTGACAAATCTGACTGATTTCTTTGACTGGGTGACCAGGGAAATAGATCACAGGAGGGCAGTACATGTGGCCTGTGTGGGTTTTCAAAAGGCTTTCAACATTATGCTGATAAAAAAATTGAGCAACTTAGGGCCGGGATCCAAAGTGATGAATTGGGTTAGAAACTGGTTAATGGATAGGAGACAGAGGGTGGTGGTTAATGTCACTCACTGTATTTATGGGAGCAGGATGCTGCAGGGCTCATTACTGGGGCCGGTCCTTTTCAGTATCTTCATAAGTGACATTGCAGAAGAACTGAAAGGGAAGATTTGCCTTTCTGTAGATCGCACCAAAATCTGTAATAGAGTGAACACTCAGGAGAGGAGGAAAGAATGAGTAGGGATCTTAGGAAACTTGAGGTGTGATCAAAAAGTATGGCAATGGGGGTTCAATGACAAAAGAGCACAATCACACACTTAGGGCATAGGAACCCAGGAGACAAGCATAGGATGGGAAGAGGCATTGACAGTCACTAGACAAGGAAGGGAATGTGGGGTTATAATATTTGATGACCTCACAGTGGCAGAGCAGTGTGACAAAGCAGTGGCTGGGCCAGTGAGATGCTGGGATGAGATATCCCATCAGTGCTGCACAGGGAATAGGGTGCTGCAGTGTGAGCATTGGAATGAGGGCACAAACATTAACGCCAACCGGGATATCACAGCATCCTCCATGGTGACCGTCTTGGGGTGTGCCCTCTCTTCCAGGTTGTGTGCGCCTCCAAAGCAAGCCACATGTTGAGGGTAATATATGTTATGGGGGGCATGTGGGGTGAAGCCCCTTACAAGGTGGACGTGGAGGGTGGAGCCCCTCACAGAAAATCAACAGGGACTGCTTCTGTGGGCTATGTGCCATTATGGGAGAGTGACACAGTTTGCTGTCACTCTTGTCCAATGCAGCATTGTGCTTTCGTCCTTATGTCCCGCGCCCAGGACAATTCACCCTAAAGTGGGTGACTCGAACCCTGGGATGCACTGAGAGAGGTATCTCCAGCAGGAGGAGGGAGATGGTATTGCCACTGAATCCCTTGCTGGTGAGACCCCCATCTGAACTATTGTGTACAGTTCTGGAGGCTGCAGCAAAGATATGGCAGAGGCAGTCCAGAGGAGGGAAACTAAAATGGTGCAGGAGTTGCACCAAAAGCCTTATGAGTAGAAAATGAGGGATCTCAACATGTACACCCTGGAACAGAGGAGTGCGAGAGGGGGTATGATAGATACCTACAAGTACCACATGAGGGTGACAAGGGTGCAGGAGGGCAGTCTCTTTCAAATAAGAAAGGGCACCAGGTCCAGAGGGCATATGATAAAGCTGGGGGGGGGGAGCTAAAAGAGATGTGATTAAGTACTACTTCACTGAAAGTGTGGTAGCACCTAGAACAGGTGACTGCCAGTGATGGAGACGAAAACAGAAGGGGGCATCATGCATGTGTGGGATACACGTAGGGAATAATAGCAAATAGGCTGAGAGTAATGCCGATCGCTGGAGACCAGTTAGGGTCTGTGGAGACAGACTAGGCAGAGACCAGCTGGGCAGACTGGGTAGTCTTTTTCTGATAAATTCTATGTTCCTATGTTCCTGTACATCCACACTTATAAGCCAGAATGGTATTCCACTCAAGCTGTGTAATTCTCAATATCAGAAGGCTCGGAATCTGAACAGCGCAGTCATGCTATTCATTGTTGTTTTAAGAAGAAAACATTTGAAAAAGTAGAACATATTATCAACAGCACTGAATGAACAGCTAATAATTTACTTATAAGGGGCACCTGCCCTGACTGGGGGAAGGGATTTGCTGCAGGCTCTCAGCAATCATTGGGATTTCTGGTACCTAAAAGTGGCTATGCCCAGGGACAACAGTCCATGTGTCAGTCTACCAACCCTCCCCCATGACAACTGCTGTAATAAGAGCATCTCTTTACAATGTTCTGACTCACCTTTTGGCTGCCAGGAAGGTGGGGGTGAGGTTTCCCAAACAACAGACTAGGAAATTATCTCTTCACAAATGACAAACATACATGCCCTTTATTTTGTTTTGCAAATATCTGATTTTATTTTTAGTCAGACAATTTCATGCTAGGACGTGCCATTTAATTATAGCCTAAATTATATATTGCAGTAAGAACAGTAAGTACTCTACCAAAATCTTCTTTAACCCGTACTACTGACAAGAGGGTTGGGAGATGGGTGGGGAAGGGGAGATTTGATCTGCTGGAGCTGGTCTCTTATATTAAATTATTTGGTTTAGGGTTAATAGATGAACTCTTTGGAGTATAGGGTTATAGTTAAGAAGTTTTCATTTTGGCTCATTGTGGCTCCTAATCATTTGTGTATTTACAGAATTTAGGCATGTCAACTGTATGCGCAGGGTTAAAGATGGGGGCACAAGACATGAATGAGAAAAAGAGACGAAGAAGCCTGCCTTCTTGGCAGAGTTATAATGTTACAGTGTAATAATTCTACAATTACTATTAAAGCTGGAGAAATGCTAGGCAAAGCAAATGGTTAGAACTCCAAACAACAGGCCAGGTGATTGAAGGTTCAAATCCCACCTACGCTTTAGTTCCTCCCAGCCTTAAAATCAGATAGAAACTCAACTTTGACATAAAAAGCCACTGATACCTTGGGAAGAACTTTGAAAAACATTTATCTGAATCCAGAGCAGCTATATTTATCATTAGCTCTGTAGTTTTTATTCCCACTATTTATCATTGAGTTTATACTCATTAAAACAGGATAACTGTTCCAAGGGTTCATCGACACCTATTGCTTCGTCCCAAACTGATGTTATACTACCCAGCTTGTGACATCACATTTATTCCTATGGCAACAGACCATGATGTCACAACAGAGCATTATAATTTCAAGTAGGGTATGTACTACTGAGACACACACACACACGCGCACACACACACACACACACACACACACACACTCTAAGGGATAAAGCTCTTGTTTTTGTGGATTTCTTCAGTGACAAATAAATGGAGAGTAGAAATATATTGAACATATATGAAATACTAGCTGAATTGTGTCTAAATATGTTTTTCATAGTTCCACCAATGGCATCAAGATGTGTCTTTTGTTTTCAGCCTTTGCAGGGGGGTTTGAGAGGCCATTTGGCACCTCACATGCTTGCTTAAAGTAGAATCAGTCTTAATTATTTCATGGTGATTTGCATATGCTTCCTAAGATGCTTGACAAAAAAATGATGTAGTAAGTAAACAATGACACAACAAGTTGTTTTGACATAAACTTACACCCAGGGGTGTAATAAGTCACCAGGCCACAGTCGGAGTGCATTCAGTCTCTCAAAGTGCATTCAGGGCACCACTACCAAGAACTTGGAGTGTCTTATTATGCTCATAAAATGGGCTAAGAATACTGAAAAAAATAATGTTGGCAAAGACATTTTTTTTTCATATGTAGTTCTCCTCACCACCACAGATCCAACAGGGGCTGTAACCATTCACTTGGAGGGATATATCCTCCAACCCATGAGCACCCCATTTGTCCATCCCCCAGAATTCCTTCACAGCAGGGCCAGGATGAGGAGTGCTGGTGTGCTCCCTCCAGCATGTCAAATCTGGTATCGGGGGGTGGACTTACCGAAGTGATCAGGTCATTACAGGTCCTGTCGAGTCTCAGATTTTCTACCATTTTTCTCCCATACCCACATCTGTGCAATGGATGGGGAGGCTGTGTCCACTTCCGTGGAGGCAGCCAATCACCCAGGATATGGGCCTACCCCTCTACATGGCTGCACACCTGTTCCGACCCCCAGCCACCAATAGATGCCAGTCAACAGCACACAGTGCAAATCCCCCCACCCCAAGGAAGGAGAGTAGTTCTCTGGATGGTAACTCCTTCCTTCCCTGGTCGACCCCTGAATGACCAAGTCCATTCCCAAACTTGGGTCACTGGCGTGGCACGAGAAGTGGCGTCCATCACCTGAAACCTCAGCGCCACTGGGCCGGCCAGAAATGTTTATAGTTTTGTTATATTTTTCCAGTAGTTTCTTCTGCTAGATAAAGAAATTGAATCAAAGCAGCACTTGTGAACAACTTCAATGTAGTTTGTAGAAAATTTGATATTTTTATATCATTTTTGTGAAATAGAGCATTTAGGCTGCCACTTTTGAAAGTGACATTTCTAGATGGAGCAGTGGGACTTTTTTAGGTGTTAGTACTACAGTAATTAAGTATGGTTTCCCCACCCATTTTATAATCCTAATGTAATGTATCGTTATTGGTACATTTGGAATTTATCTAGTTAACAACTATTTGGAAATTGGACAGCTATACTGGAATTATCATGTATAATGCACCTTTAATTCCAACATACAATTTACAAATGTATACCTATTCATAGGCAATATCTCTAAATCTAATGTTTCTTACAGCCTCAAATTGGTATTCATGCTACCCCTTTTTATTTCCCCTTCATGTGCGGGTGAGTTCCTGTTTGTGATTGAGTTATACTCTGTATCGTTCCTTTCCAGTCTGTAAACTAATAATGATAATGTAAACTTATTTTAAAAACAGAAATCACCAAACTTCCAATGATGTCACCTGCTTAATGTCAGCATAGTCCCTGAGCTCCATTCCAACTACGAGTTAATCTACAGCAATCCCCCAATTTCTATACTCCAACCCGACATCAACAGAAAAATTACGGACTTCATCATGTCCTCCAGACATCGAGGCAGAGATAATCCCTCGAGTGGCTCTCCTCTAAATCGTAAAAACACAAATTAGATGACTGGGCCCGGACCGTGCAGCAGCGACGTGGATGAACCTGAATGTACAATAACATCTAAGAAACTTTGCACAACTCTGCAGCAAATCAATGAAAAACTTCAGAGGCTAGAAACGAAAGTGATGAAGGGCCGTAAGGACATTAATTTACTTGAACAATGGATGAGAGATATTGAAAAATCCCTATCGGACTACACTACCATTACTAATGCACGTAATACAGCACTTTTAGACTTACACCGCAGGGAGCAGCTTCTTGAGCAACACTAGAGGAGTTCGAGAATCTCAATCGGAGGAATAACCTTGACATCCATGGCATTCCCGAAGACGCAGAATCGGGCAACATGCTCAAATTCTTGGAGAGTTTTATCAAAGAAATTCTAGACTTACCACCTGATAAGGGCTTGGGCATCATTTGGGCTCACAGATCATTAGTCCCACTCCTGAGGGACCCAAATGTTCGTCTTAGGTTAATTGTGCTGGTTCTACTGGATTTTAAGATAAAGGAGGAGGAGTTGCTGCATTTGGCCTGGGACAAAAAAGAAACCCATTTTGGAGATGTTTGCCTCTTCTTCAATCAGGATTATGCCCCGCAGACCTTACAGTGCCGCCAACAGGTACTGTAGTTCAAGTGGTAAAAGCTCTTAAGTAGGCTGGACATCAGGCCTTTGTGAAATGCCTGGCAAGACTGAAAATCCAAACAGCAAATGGGCCCAAGCATTTCCTGACTTGTTGTCAGATGCAACTTTTTTGAAGGGACTGGGGGTTACAATCCCTGAAGAGTCGGGGGAAAAATTAATGTGTGGATTTGCAACTGAGAGCCAGGAGACCTGCTGGAACCAAGGTGCATCAGGAATAAGATGCAACGGAGACTTCCTCCTGTTGGATCTTAGCAGCTTCTAAATCTTTCTCTCATGATCCTGAGAACACGAAAGCAACAGCCAACATCCAGTCGAGCGAGAAGAATACAGACAATGCTACTTCTCCCACCTGAATATATATATGAGCATTGGACTGTACAAAATTCTATGTGGTGATGTCAATTAAAATTATTAATATGTTGGGGTAGGAGGTATGGGAACAGGGATCAGATGGCGATATTGGTTCACCTCCCTCAATACCATCTTCTAAATCCCCTATATATGGTGGATACATGTGATAGTAGTCAAATTAGATAGAGGGGTCAGATGATATAACTTACCTTTTGAATTAGTGGTGGGGGGCACCCAGGAGATGGCATGGTGAGGGGGGTGGTGAAGCTACCGCCTGTATTCCGGATGTGATGCATGGGGAGCCCTCTCATTAGGTGCACCGTGCTGAACCTTCTACATTTAAAAACAAAAAGGAAAAAAACAGGAACACACACTAGTGTTTAATGATTTGAACATTTCAATCATATTTTTGAGCTGGGTGCTTAAACATTTAAAAGGAGCTTGGACCAGGGATGTTGGTGGCCGGTACCGGGAGCACTTTGAAGAGGTGGGGCCGAGACAGTATCATTCTGCATAAGACAAGGAAGCTTCTCTATGAATTAGGGTGATACAGATAACATTAAGAGGTAGGCCTATATGGCAGGAGGAGATGGCTCGGAGGAACCTCTACCTCTGCTGATGGCCAATCTTGATTTCTCTACGTTGCCCTTGCATTGAATTTTGACCCCACCTCCCTTCTACCGTGTGGATTTTGGTGAGTATAACCCTGGGAAAGATGGTCTGCATGCCCTGATTTTAGTGTTCAAAGGCACCTGCAGTTAACATGTAAGAGAAGGGGGAGGAGGGAAAGGGAAAAAATGTTTTTTCCTTTTCTCATCCCTCTTTAATTTGGCGGGCTCGGCTATGTTAGCAATGATGAGTTGTGGCCAGACTCTTGGTTGTGCCTGGGGTGGGTGGGGGCTTGGTGCCCCCCTGTGGTGTCAGTCCTGGTGGGGGGTTTCCCTCATACCTCTACCACCCAATTATTAAAAGGGAAACCTTTGGTATAGTTTATGGAATGGTTCCTTTTTCTTCCCCGTTTTGTGTCCTCCCCTTGTCAGTGACCCCACACTATAGGTTATACAATGATTAGGCTTATAGGTCAGATGGATAGCAATCAAACCCTTACTTTTTAGTTTGGAGGAGTGAGTGGTATAACTTTGCTACCATTCAAAGGCTATTTCCTATCAAAAGGTGGCACTTTGCCCTTCTGGTTTCATAACTTTATAAGTTAGTGCATACCAGTTTGAGACACACTTGAAGGTACCTCTCTACCTTGTCCCACAGGACAACCGATCATGGTCAAGGAAAGGGCTTATTTTTTCCCCTTGAAGTTCAAAATACTAATAACCAGTTTCTCTGTTTACAAGTTAAAAGTTTAAAAATTCAATATGTTGCTGGGTTCTGTTAATATATTCTCAGTTAAGTACGTTATAATCTGGTGTGTATCCCTCCCCCATGCAGACTGCCCTGGCTTAAAACACTGCCCTATCTTTCTCATAATGGCAGATCTTAAGATTTTCTCTTTTAATATGAGCGGCATTAATAGCTCTATCAAAAGGTCCCATATAATGCAGGAATTACAAAGACAAAAGGCCACAATCGCCTTTCTGCAGCAGACACACCTGACTTATCAGGAACATCTTAAACTGAGGAGAGGGTGGGTGGGGAAGTATGTGCCTCTCATTATGTAGACCATCCCCATCGTAGGAGGGTAGCTATCCTAGTTTTTTGCAATACCCCTCTTAAAGTGTCACAAGTGGACACTGACCCTGAAGGTAGATATGTACACCTACATGTTGTATACAGAGGCAAAAAATGTATATTTCTCAACTTTTATGCTCCCAGTGAAGCTTCAGAACTGACGACCTTTTTCTCCAGAGTGCTAGGAGATATGGTGGGAGATGCTCAAAGCCTTATTATAGTTGGTGGAGGTTTTAATACCGTCTTGGATCCCTCTCTTGATACCGTAGAGTCAGTTCAAGTTCAAAGGGGCCCCATAAATCAGGGAAGGTTCTTTCTAGACTATGTACAGAGCTAGCCTTGGTGGATGGGTGGCGGTTTCATAATCCTTGGGGGAAAGACTATATCTATTATTCCTCTCAGTATAAGATGCATTCTCAAATTTATTTTTTTTATTTCAGCAAGCTGGTTGCCAAAACTGAGTGGAGCCAACATTGGCAATATCTCCTTGTCAGATCATGCCCCATTTGGATTTCCCTGGACACCTCCCCTGTACCGACAGAGACCTTATGGAGTTTGAATGTTAGTCTCTTATCACGTGCTGAATTTAAAACCCGTGTTACAGATGCCAAAAAATGTTCTGGAATCAAACCCACCAGGGGACACGGGGGCTGGAATGTGATGGGATGCTCTTAAATGTTTTATAAGGAAGAAATAATCAAATATTCATCTCATATTAAGAAAGAGCGTACCAAACAAAGGTTAGAACTAGAACAAAAGATCACTGATCTGGAATTTCATCATCAAATATCATTAGATGATGCAGCTAAAACTGGAAAGGAATAAGCTCAATAAGTTGTTAGATATTCAAATGGAGGGCCAGCTGCGTTACAACAAAAATATTTTGAGCATGGCAACAGGGCAGGGCGTCTCTTGGCATGGCAGCTCAGGAAGGAGACAGCCAGTCAGGCAGTCTTTCATCTCTGGAGACCACCTGGGACTTCTACAATGACCTCCCCGGTGGAAATTTCTAAATTTTTGCAAACTATTACAAAGCCCTTTATTCTTCTGAAAGAGGCCCAAAGAATAATGAACAGGTGAGGAACTACCTAGACCGGTTACAAATCCCATCCCTCGTTGAGGAGCAACGGACGACTCTTAATTCCCTTATCTCTGTTCCTGAAATTGAAGCAAAAATTTAAAAATCTCAAAAACAGTAAATCCCCAGGTATTGACAGGTTTACCTCAGAATTCTAGAAACAATTTAGGACCCTGGTGTCTCCTCCTTTACAGGAAACATTCTGTGAGGTGCTGGGGGGGAGGGGGTGCCGCCTTCCTGAAACTCAGCCCAAATCTCTGTCCTGTTAAAACCAAAGACCCAGAGGATTGTGGGTCTTATTGCCCCATCTCTCTGTTACTGGTAGACTTAAAAATCTTCACAGGTATATTGGCAGAATGTCTCCAGTCCTGCATTGATCAAATAATGCATACAAACCAGACAATATTCATTTCAGGGAGACTCCTCCAGGATAATATACACCATTTTTTTAAATATTATCTCAGCACAACAAACCAATAACACTTTTCAGATAGCACTAAGTATGGATGCCAAGAAGGCATTCGATAGGGTGGATTGGGAATTCATGTCAATCACCCTACAGGTCTTTGGGTTGGGAGATAATTTTATTACAGCAATTACCTCATCATATAGTTTTACCCCACAGCAAGGGTGAAGGTAAATGACTTTCTCTCAGAGACTTTTTCTTTGGGGCAGGGAACCAGGCAGGGTTGTCCCCTCTTTCCATTGCTCTTTGCACTTGCCCTAGAACCTTTGGCCATCTTTACAAGAGTTAACCAACAAATACGGGGAATTGTAGTAGGTGGAAGAGAGCAGAAGATAGCCCTATACACCTACAATTCTTTTTTTTTTTAGCAGACCCCTCTATATCCTTACCACATTTACAGCAGGCCCTACAACACTTTGGGATTTTGGCTGGATATAAAATAAACTTTCCAAAGTCAGAGGTGACGATTTTAAGTGGGTCCTCTCTCATGGCTTTCAGACAAACCTTCCCGTTTGCCTGGGCTAAGCGGAATACTTTTAGGTACCTCAAAATCCTCATTTCTGCAGAAATTTCTGTATTATTTAACAATAATTACATGAAGCTTTACCAGTCTGTACAAGCAGACCTAGCCAGATGGACATTGTTGCCTCTGACATTATATGGCAGGATACAAACAATTAAGATGAATGTACTACCCCATGTGCTATTTCTGTTTCAAACATTATTAATTACCATCCCCAACTCATATTGGAACAATTTACACAAACAAATACATGGCCTAAAAGATGGGTCAGCTCAGACTGGTACCAACTTGAAGAAGATGCAGTGGCAAATTGATCCCTGTGAACCCTACTGACTAGTGTTATCCCACCCCATATCTGAACCCATACCACAAACCCCTGGGTTAAACACACATTGTGCATTCTTTTGCACCGCCGAAGGATTACGCATACTCCTAATACTATTGGCCCTCTCAGCCTCATACACCATGAGGATTATTTTCCCCCACCTAGGCTAGATTCAGGATATTAATCTTGGGAAAGACATAGATTAACAATGTTCTTAAAATGTATGGAAGATCATGGGTGTCTGCTGTTTAACCAGCTGCAGGACACGTATTCCCTTAGAAGGGAGAATCATTATAGATATTTACAAATTCTGCACTTTATAATGTCGTCAGATAACTATATCAAAATTTGGAGGGAGAGAACGGGTTTAGAATCCTTCTTTTACTTTGTCATACTTAGAACTCAAATTTGATATCTCTCTGAGTTTTATTCCTTACTGACTCAATCAGATAGCCCCCCTTGAAGAACATAAGACTTAGATGGGAACTAGAGGCAGGTACCCAGATAGACCAGAGACAATGGGCCAAGAGATTGAACTTGGGCTGGCAGGTCATGGCCTCATCCTCTTGATAAGAGTTTAATTGGAAAGTATTGGTAAGATTTTTTCGCACACATACTATAACCAAACACTTTAACACAACACATACGGATCTTTGTTGGAGAGGGTGTGGCAGCAGTGGTTCCCATCCTCATATATTTTGGGCTTGCCTGAAGTTGTTGATATTCTGGTCGAGAGCACATGAGGAAATTCAAACCTTAACAGGGCTCATAATACCTTTTCAATTTACCGAGATGGTTTTGGGGTTCCTAGCCTTGTTATCTTGCTCTCCTAATATTAGATGCCTAGGCCAAATTCTCAGAGTGACAGCACTCAAGTCTATCACTTCTAGATGGCTTTCCCCTACTCCACCAACTTTGGAAGGTTGGAAATCTAAAGTATCAAAATTAGAACAACTAGAACAGAGTACAAGCCAAATATGGCTAAAACATGAGAAATTTCTAGAAGTATGGTGGCCATGGCATCAGATACAAGCTTCTTAAGGGTTTTGCTTGCTTTCTTTTTTAATTTTCATTTATTTTAAACCGCTTTAATATCAGTCGTCAGGGTAATGAGGGGAAGGGGAGAAAAGGAGAAACGCACCTAAGTTTACTTAGTTTTAACTGATGTTGAATAGTTCAATATGTGACATTCAGATTACTGAAGTAATTATTTAAGAGATATGTTAAGTAGGGTATTAGTTTGAGTGAACATTTGATACTCACTCATACACTTACATAAGAGATGTATTTATTTTCTTTTTTCTCTTTTCTTTTGTCTTTGGTATTATTACAGCAATTTGCTGTATTATTTTATTTGGACTCTTGGTATCTAATAACTATGGGACTTTAAAGATATTGGTGATTATTCATCCCTACTGTACTTGCCACTAGTGTTTTTTTTCCTTTTGAGGGCTGCAGGTAGGCAGAGCCTGCAGCCCTATTGCGTCAGCTCTAAAAATGAGCTACAGGATTCAGACCGAAGAACACTTCCTTTGGAGTTTTCAAATGATCTTTTCACTACTTTGCAGCCCTTCAATTTAGCCCTTGCAGTGCTGCAGACTAAACATCTGTACAAAGCTCAGTCAAATAGATTAATTCTAGTTCTTTTGGCAGCCTTGTAGTTCTTCAGTGACTACAGGAAATACTTTTTCTTTTTAATCCAACTTGGTAAGCAGCATTTGAAGAGCTATTGCAAGACATGTTACAGCACCTAACTGCAGAGCAGTCTCAGATTACATGTTTGGTCATCTCTCCAGTGTGTGTGTGTGTGTGTGTGTTTGTGTGTGTGTGTGTGTGTGTAGCAATGATTTACAGTACTTTTGAAACATAACAGAAGATTACTTCAGAGAAGCTAATTAACGCCAGTATGGTTTTAGCTGAGAAGCCCCTGAAGGGCAAAGTTTATCAAGAATTATCAACAAGTAGAGAGCTCTTCTCATATGAATTTTAAACTGGCTCAGTAAGTTTCAAAAAAGCATTCTACTCACAGAAAAACCTTGGGATACTCTTCTCCCTAATACATGTAAGATGAACTTACAACTGTTATTGCAAGTGTTCTTGTGTTTTAAAGAGCACAGTCAATGAAAGACAAATTGTTGAAATGAGGCCTAATTGCAAGTTGAAATTAAAATAAAATTATACATATATTCGAGGTGTGTGTGTATGTGTACACACATGCACACACACACACACACCACACACACACACTTACATACACATACTGTACATACATACATACACATATACAGTATACACACACACACATATACACATACATATACATCTATTTATATATAATATATATATATTTATACAATAGGGGTGTTGTGTAGTCATTGAGAATAAAATCATGTATTCTCACCCCAGTGAGATAAATGAGTGATGACATAGCTGAAGTGAAAATAAATCAATTTACACCTACTGTAGCTACGTCATGACCCAATATTCTCACTCCAGCATCACTTAGGCAGTAAAAGCTGGAACTTATTTTAAAAGTGAAAATGAAATGATTGATGTACCTAATTACACACCAGCTGTATAGTGTACAAGTTTTGCTTGCACTTTCTAAAATGCCAGAAGCTGAAAGCAGTGCAATTGGAGCAGTACTTCAGTTAAAAAAAAGTAAATAACAGCACTGCCCATGCCACAATGCAATGATTCTACATTATTCCATTCACACAACTTCTCTTCCTGGCCAGCAGAAATGTCTGCATGCTTCAGTAATCCTACCATTTCCGCAACACACATCACGTTCACCATCATACACAGTTTACATTTTACAGTGTTATTTGTACTTACTCAGTACATTTTAGTAACTGCTTTAAACACATAATAACTATTCTACTTTCTTTTCCACAGGTCAGCACTACAAGTCTCCTCCCAGAAAGTGATCAAAGCAGCTCAGCAGCAACATAGACTCTGAATATCCAGTGAAGCTCCTCAGTCCCACATGTACCTGTTTTCCTCTGTAAGCCTTGGATATTTCTACCACATCTCCACCTCCATCGCTATGTTCATGTTGACCTCCCTTCTCACAAGCTGCGATGCACAGAGCGCTAAAGAACTAAATTACTGTTAAACTAAGCACTACCAACACAAAATAAAATAACGTATCATAAATGAATAAATGTTATTCACACTGCAGCAAACAATAAACAGTCCTGTTTCACTGACGGTCACAGAAGCACTCTGGAAGTAAACATCCCACACACATCCCACCCCCAAACATGACCAAACCAATAAAATCACTCAGTTCCCCAACAGACACTGAATAGCACCAATTAAAGAATAGACTCCATATCTATTATGAGCACAACCAAGAACCCACTGCACACCATAGCAACCAGTCGCAACAGAGGATTCAAAAGCATCATCAATTATTATCACACACTTGAGCAGAGTGACCCATAGCAGCCAAATCACTAACTAAGAACACCAACTTAAGAAGTAACACAGACAAAACAAACCTCAGACAGAATATTAAAATACCAAAACCATACAAAAACACTCCATTCCTATTGTATAAATCGTACACATGATGTGCAGATCATGGGATATGGAAAATATTCTCACTCCTGCATCATGAGTTATGGATATCTCACTCATGCTTTTGGCACTCGTGAGATATCTATGCCTCACTCTGAGGAGTGAAACTATTTTCCATATCCCACTCCTGCCCATCATGTATCCCCTACATGTATATATATATATATATATATATATATATATATATATATATATATATATATATATATATATATATATATATATATACACACACACACATACACTCACATATATACACACACACATATACATATATAAAATACATATATGCATATATACACATATACCTACAAACACACACACACACACATATATGCATATACATACACACATATATACACAAGAGATATGTAACAGGGACCTGTGCAATACATGATTTATTTTCCCAAGAGCTGTTTGACCTTGGTTAATCTCATGAGTGGCGTAAGCCACGAGTGCTGTGCCCAAGGTCAAACAGCTCAAGTTACAATAAATCATGTATTCCACAAGGTCCCTGTTATGAATTTCATTTATGCAATAGGGATTATTTAGGATTGTATAAGGAGTTTTGTTTTAAATTGTTTATTTAAAATTTCATGTTAACATACACGGACTTGTTGTAGTGTTCCCAGGGTAACTCAGCTTAGCATCGTGGTTGCTGAGCAGTTGCCATGGATGCTCCAACTTTACATTATGGACAGTACATAATGAAAACATTTGATGCACAATTCTTTTGTTTTTACATTTTAAGGGGGAATTTGTTCATCAGAAAAAGTAAATAAAAACTGAATTGTCTGCCATTTTTTGATGATTATAAAAAAATGTAAAGGGCATCTATATATGAAACACCTCTCATTTTGCAGATAATTTTGTGCTCAATAACTTTTGTATTCAACATACAAATGCTAACAGTTTTTGTTTTAAAGTTATTTGTATTTATTTGTCGAAAAAGTGCAAAAAAAAAACTTTACTTTCTGCTGTTTTTTTGCTAATTCTACAAAAACTAAAAAGTATCTATAAATGAAACACCACTCCGTTTGTAGATATTTTTGTGCTGGACAACCTTTGTGCTCACAGTACCATGCTATCTTTTTTTCATTTTTAAGTTATTTGCATTTGAATGCGATTAGTACTGCTACTGAGGCTGAACATTCTAAATTGACTGATGACATAGCAACTGTGTTTATAAATGAGTGATGACATAGTAACTATGTACATAAATGAGTGATGACATACTTAGTATGCACGTAAATGATTTTATTTACACAGTAGCTGCAATACATATTTATGGCATGCATTTATTGTTCACACCTGTTGCATAAATACATATATATATAGAGAGAGAGACAGACAGACAGACAGAGAGAGAGAGAGAGATATGTATGTATACACATATACATATATGTAAGTAATAAGCCACAACAGGGTGTGCAGCTAATGATTTTAATGCACTCCCTTGGGGCATGCTAAGGCAACAGGCCAAAGGCCAATTGTCCTTATGCCCCTGGAAAGTGCATTAAAATCCTTTAATGCACACCTTGGAGTGGCTTATCACAATTATAAAATGGGCCACTATCATAAAAGAATTAGTTTGATTTACTCTGATAGGGATTAAAACTTATCAACTATTTTCAAAAGAGTGTACATTATCTCTACAACATCTAAAATCTGAAAAAAATAGTCTCTATTAATGAATAAAATAGCACATCACAACAATAGTTAACTAGTACAGTACTTTGTAGTAAAAGTATTTATTAGTAGAGTTGGTTGAAAATAAATATTTTCTGTGTAACATAAATTATCATATAAATACACTGTAACATCTGTAAATTTGGAAAACATAGGTAGTATTTAAAACTTAATTGTCATTACACTGTAGTTGTATACTTTCATTGAAGACAATCTTCTATTTATTTTTGTTTTTTACTTATGTGTTGTGGTATACTACATAAAAAGAAAACTGCTATAGGATTGAGTTTAAAGATTAGTAAGAAAAAAAAACTTTAAACCTGCCAAGTTGCCTTTTTTTGGTGGTGGTGGTGGAAGGGGTAGATTTCACCTGAAAACACACATATACTGTATATAAATGATTAAAATGTATGTGCTTTTATAAACATCAGCAATGTAGTTGAACAGTTTGGATCTGCCTCTGCCTATGTAATTGTGTTTTCCCACCTTTTCTCTTTGTTTATAAAGTATTACTATATTGCCTACTTTCTTCATCCTGATTTTTTTTTTCTCTTTTTCCCCACATTCAAGACATAGAATGTTTATCATGGAATATTTACCATGGAATACAGGGATTCAAAATTCTGCTCAGTTCCACTGGTAGAATGCTACTCTTCTAACATACTGTACACACAGACAACAAAGGTCTGTTTTAGAGCCAGAGACTCAATTATCTCACTGTTAGGGCAAGCAGAAGAGATTTCCCTGAAGAGTAGGTAAAGATAGAGGGGGGATTTTTCACTGTCAATAAAGAAACAATTGTAATGAAAACTATAATCAATACTTAATGGCCCAGATATTCAAAAGGGTTGCGCCATGCGCAACAGGGTTGCGCATGCGCAAGTCCTACATTGCGCCATTCTGCGATATTCAGCAGGAGGCAGTTGCGCCACTGAAAACAGGTTGAGCAACAGCGCAATGCAAATGAATGCATGCTCAACAGGAGGGGGAGGAACCATGCATAAACTGCGCAACCCGATATTCAGTCGGGTTGTGCAGAGTTGTGCATGCACAACCCCCAACCTGTGCCTGCACAACTTTGAGCCAAAAAAAAAAGGATCAAGTTGAGGGCCACCCACAGGTGAGTGCTGTATTGCAGGCGCAACACAGCAGCTGCCACCCGTGGCTGGCCCCAACTCAGTCCCTGTGCCCCCCACCAGCCCGATCGTGGGCAGAGCGTAAAACAACCACCCCCAAACATCTCCCAATGCCCGATCGTGGGCAGAGCGTAAAAACAACCCCTCCACCCAAACATCTCCCAATGCCCGATCGCGGGCAGAGCGATATCATGACAACCCCCGCCCAAACAGCTCCAATGCCCGATCATGGGCAGAGCTTGAAACAACTCCCCAGTGCCCGATCACGGGCAGAATGTAAAGACCCCCAACAAGGATATCTCCTGGTGGTCCAGTGGACTGTAATCCGATCGCGGGCAGAATGTCAGTGATACCCCCAAACATCTCCCTGGTGTCTGGTGTCTCCACCCCACTCACTAGAAGCCCCACCACTCCGTCCCCAGCAGCGGCGGGTGGCAACATCCACCCGCCTGCCGCCCGCCGCCCGCCGACTGACTGTCTGGTAGGGCTGCATGCCGTGATGCAGAGCTAGAGCCAATGGGCATGAAGTTATACAGAGCATGACAGTCCAGATTTGTGAATGAACCCATTCACAAATCTGGACTGTCATGTATGGGCTGCACGCCCATTGGCTCTAGCTCTGCACCAATGGCTTGCAGCCCTACTGGACAGTCAGTTGGCGGGCGGCGGGCAGCAGGCGGTGGATGCTGCGCCGCCGGCCGCTGGGGAGCGGTGGTGGGGCTTCATGGGTGGGGGGACACTAGACACCAGGGAGATGTTTGGGGGTTGTCACTGGACATTCTGCCCACGATCGGGCATTACGTCCACTGGACCACCAGGGAGATATTTGGGTTGGGGAGGCTTTTACATTCTGCCCGTGGATCGGGCACTGGGGGTTGTTTTACGTCTGCCCGTGGATAGGGCATTGAGAGCTGTTGTGGGGTTGTCATGATACGCCTGCCCGCGATCGGGCATCGAGATGTGTGGCGGGGGGGTGTTGTCATGATATGTTCTGCCCACGATCGGGCATTGGGAGATGTGTGGGTGGGGGGGTTGTTTTCATGTTGTGCCCGCTGAGGCTGCAGGGTGCATTGGTCCCCAACGGCTGCTGCCTGGCAGGGCGGCCAGGCGCAAGTCCTCGGGGATCGGCGCACCTACATGCTAATGGCATGTAAATGGGGCCATAATCAGATGCAAATGACCCCCCCGTGCCTTGCATGAATTATGGCCCCATTTGCATGTCACCTTTGAATATCGGAAATTTGGCAGCATGGCTAGTGGTACTGTGCTACCGCAAGTTTAATGCTCCAACTCTGACAACTTGCGGTGGTGCAAGTTCCACTGCACCATGCACAGTGGCTGTGGTTGGGTGATATTCAAAGGAGTTGCTCAATAGCACAACTCCTTTGAATATCGCCCCGGCCACACCCCTGCGCAACTATTTTGAGCAGCACAAGGGCTTGCGCCTCAGAATGGCGCAGTTTGAATATCCGGGCCAATGTTTCTAATTTGTTTATGTGTGTAAGGAGAGTGTGATGATCAGGTAAACAACATTTACTTAATTTCTTTTATTTTTTATTTAAGGTAGTTTTATTTTTAGGGCCCAGTTGAAGGGTTTTTACAGTGTTAAGGTAGCAGCCATGTTTGTGATGGAAGATCAGTCCTGGTTGTAGGAGGACTGATTTGCTCATTGTGTGATGTGGTTTAGGACCAGGATGACTGTGCATATATAGAGATTTAATGTACAATCAGCTGATGTCTCTTGGCCAATGAGATTTCTAGATTTTTTCTTGTCATTTTTTAAATATATATATATATATATATATATAAACACACACATATATATACACATACATACACACATATACATACAAACATACACACACATACACATATGGCATATAGAGGGTTTAAAATGATGTTTACTCAAAGTGAGCAAATGTTTCACACACAATATAATATAGAACTTAGCGTGAGACATTTTCTCAACTATACTCTCAACCAGTTAATGCACTACATAGACTTTAAAGCCGTCAGTGTTGTAACAGTGTTTAATACATGATAATATCAATTGTAAGTATAAGTGCTGAATAAAAAACAAAAAACAAAACTACTTGTCAAGGACCCCCAAGAAAATGAGACCATGACCCTGATATGTACAGATTTCAATACAGTGTCAATGTATAACAAACATGTGCAGAACCAGTCTAAGGAATCTAAATAAAAACTCATAGGAATGAAATCCCACAGCCCCCCCCATTCCTGGGAATGGTAACTAGTAGGAATGAGATATATGTACTCATCATTCACACCAATCTTTGCAATGTTTACCCAAAGGAATTGAAGAGCTGATTTATATTAACCTTTTCAGGACCCAAGTAATTACTGGCATTGGAACTCTCATAGTTTTATACTTGTAAGAAGGGTAAATAAATGCTAGGAAGCTAATGTTTTAGGCATTTTCTGAGGTTGCAAGGTGCATCCTAGGGAATTATAAAAAAATCATAGCAGTGTCAACAGCAGTGTTCCCAGATTGAACAAAGCATTTCCTTGTAAAGCAGCATCCTTTTCCCTGTATTTTCCATGTAAAACTGTTGGAATCTCTCAAGCTTTTATTTATTTTATTTATTTAGTTTTTGTTTACTGGGTAGGTGCACTAGCCATAGCAATGATTATTTTCAGGCACGACCCGGGAGGGTACAGTACGACAATACAACAATACAATAATACAGGGAAACATTTCAATACAAGTACAGAAAATGGTTGACAATAGTACACAGAGCAATTTGCAAATGTTTCCATAGAACAAGGAGGTTGCAATGCCAGTGCAGGGCAGAAAGTAAACAAAATAACACAGGAGCAGTACAAAGAACAAAAACTATACCACAATTTGCTATAAGGAAAAAAGAACATGTTGAACGTTTTAGTGCCAGTAAGGGAATGGATATAGAACTAGGGGAGGGATACTAGTAAGTGATGGAAGTGAGAGTCAAGAGAAGAGGGATGAGAGTGAAGTAAGGTGGGAGGAGGGACAGATAGATAAGGAGAAGTACATAGTGTATAGGAATGTAGATCAATAAGTGTCATGGAGAGAAAAGGCTGGGAAGGAAAAGAGCTATGGAGGTTTGAAGCAGGAACACTTGTGGGAAGTACTGAGATAATTTCGCAACCCTTTTTTAAAAGATGCATGAGATAGTGATTGGCGCAATGCTAGTAGAAGGGAGTTCCAGTATTTGGGGGCATTGCAGGCGAAAGTACTAGCACCTTTAGTGGTGTTGTGCCTAGGGGTGAAAATGAGGACCTGGTCAGCAGACCTCAGTTCATAGCATGGCATCAGATTTTGGAAAAGTCCTGCTAGGGATTCTGGTATTTGTAGGCAGATCATATTGTCAATGATGAAGCCATAGGCATGAAGCCTTAGTTCATTAGGAGGACACCATCCCAGGTCTGAATAGAGGAAGCAGTGGTGTTTCAGTCAGTGTGAGGAAGACGCATAGTGACAGATATTGTTATAAGTGACATCCCATTTCTGAAGGATTGATTTGCATGCAGAGGCATATGTTGCAGCACCGTAGGTAAGTGATGGAAGGAGTATTCCATGGGCAATGGCAAGCCTTGCTGAGGGAGTGAGTACACAGCTGGTTCGGTAGGCTATTCCAAGTTTAGAGTTTACCAGTTTGCAGGTTTGGTTGATGGGTAAGTCAAAATTTAGTGATGGATCAAGGGTGAGATCCAGATATCTAATCGAATTTACCACCACAACAAGTGAGCCATTTAAGGAGGTGACTTTAAATTTAGGGTGTGCATGCTTGAGTTTCACATTTGATCCAAGGAGCATAGCTTGGGTTTTGGACTCATTTAGTACAAGTTTGTGAGTAGATAGCCACTCCTGTATTAACTGAAAGTCAAGAGAGAGTAGATTGTTAATGTCTTCAATGCTTTTAGTGCTAGCATAAAGAACAATGTCATCAGCATATAGCAGGGAGATTGTTCTGCGGAGGTCAGTGGAGATGTTATTTATGAAAAGAGAGAAAAGCAGGGGGCCCAAGGATGGAACCTTGTGGTACCCCTATGTTTATAGTGGTCTTGTCTGAGAGAGTGGAGTTATATTTCACAATTTGAGTCCTATCAGATAAGTAGTTCTCAAATCATCTTACAACATTAGTCAAGAAGTCTAGAGATCCAAGGGTGGTTAGAAGGATGGAGTGATCAACTAGGTCAAATGCCTTAGTCATGGAAATGAAAATTGCTCCAGTGAGTAGACCGGAGTCCATAGCCACTAGTGTGTCTGATGTGGATTTGAGAAGGACAGTAGTGGTGCTACTGTATGTCCTTTGCAAAAACCATGCTGAGCAGAGGAAAGGGGATCATGTTTCTGTAGAAAATCTATTGTCTGGGCAGCTACAAGCTTCTCAAGAATTGTATTTAGGACAGAGTATGGCAATGGGCCTATAGTTTGAGGGATCTTTACAATCTCCTTTTTTGAAAAATGGGGTAATCCTAGCTATTTTCCATATCTCAGGGATGTAGCTCTGGCACAGGGAGAGCATGAAAATCTTGGCTGGGGGGGCAGCAATGAAGGGGGCAGCAATCTTAAGTAGCTTTGGTTCAAGATTGTCTGAGCCAGCTACAGTGCCTTCCAAGATACTGTTTAGCAGTCTAAGCACTTCACATTTACTTTGCTCCCAATGTTCTTATATCTCCAGAACCTCATGACGGTATGATAGCATTGTTGCAATATACTGGCACAGCCAGATAGCCTGGCTGAGATGCAGTATGTCATATTCAGTGGGGTCATACTTTTATCCATTTTGGCAATCTACTGACACAGGATAGCATTGATGAGATGCAGGCTCTCATTTTCAGAGTGGTCCTAATTTTACCCATTTCTACAATGTACTGATACAGGTTAGCCTGGCCAAGATGCAGTATCTCATTTTCAGTGGAGTCTTACTTTTACTCATGTTTGAGACAGAGGATACAGCATCTAACTGTAGAGCAGTTCTAAATTTCATCCTTGGCCATCTCTCCCAATGTGTGTATGTGTGTAGCAATGATTTACAGTATTTTCTCTGAAGAGTTGATTTATGTTAACCCTTTCAGGGACCTATCTAATTAGAGGCATTGGAACTCTAATAGTTTTATATTTGTAGGAAGGGTAAATGCTAGACAGCTAAGATTTTAGGGGGTATCAGATGTTGCAAGGGGCATCATAAGAGATTACAAAGAAATCGTAGGGGTGTCAACTGCAGTGTTCACAGACTGAACAAAGCATTTCCCTGTAGGGCAATCTCACTTTCCCTGTGTTTTCCATGTAAAACTGGGGCAAAACTCCTGTACATTTTCCTCAAATCAGTACATGCATGCAACTAACTTCATTATGCCTGTCAGTAAAATTGCTATAACAAATGTTAAGGCTGTGTTATGTGCTCTTTAGCCCTGTTACAATGTACTGACATAAGATAGCCTGCCTGAGATGCAGTATGTCATATTCGGTGGGCTCATACTTTTATCCATTCTGGCATAGTACTGACACAGGTCAGGTTTGTTGAGATGCAGTATCTCATTTTCAGGGGGTCCTAATTTTACCCATTATTACAATGTACTGATACAGCTTAGCCTGGCTGAGATGCAATATCTCATTTTCGTGGGATCTTACTTTTATCCATGTTTAATATCTGCTTGCAATGTACTGAAACAGGACAGATTTGCTGAGATACTAATGGCCATGTGTGCAACATGGCAGTGTTGACTTAAGCTATGCATATATGTTTCGCCCACATGTAGTCATGTCAGTGCTGCCAGGACTCGACTGACTCTGGAGCAAACTAGACATGTGCGAGTATCAGTCATGTGCAGTTCTGAAATCACAGCATATCAGTTACATCTGACTCTGGCATATTCTTTCCAACACTCTTGCCACTCCTAAAAGCTCTCCACAGCTGTATTGGCTCAATGCTGGCAAAGGCTAATGGATGGGTAACATTGGGGACCACTCAACTGTCTTCATGTCCACCGGCTGTATTGGCAGGTCATTGTATAAGGCCACCACCTTCTGGAACAAAATATGCTTCCTGATGTTACCCCTAAACTTGCCATCTGTTACCTTCAGAGCATGTCCCTGTGTCCTGCTGGAGATCATATCCATATGTTCAGTCCTGTCAATATCCCTGAGTTTGGGAAGACTGAGCTCATGTCCCATCTCAGTCTGCTGTTCCACCGGGACAAGCAAAAGGATTGGAAGCACCCACATATGTAGAAAGCACCAGGACCACAAAAATATTATTCAAAGTCCTTTATTTAACTAAAGTGCATAGTGCACCCACATAAAGTGAGCATAAAAAAGTGGTGGCTGAGCCTTTCTGCAACTATCATTTCTCCTGACTCGTGCCAGGTGGCAGGGGCCGGGATAAGCATTACTTTCAGAGTGGCTCAGCCGTCACTTTTTTATGCTCACTATGTGTGGGTGCACTATGCACTTTACTTAACTCAATCAATTAATCAATCAATCAATCAAATTCTTTATTTATCTAGGCGAACACCATTGAGCAAGCTCATTTACAAGGTGCACCTGCATACACAAGTCAGGTAACAATGCATTTATATACAGACAAATAGACAGTAGATGCAAGAGTACAACAGTACAGGTAGGCCTGCAATAGACAGGATAAGTAAAAATACATTTGGGTTCAGGTAAAAGACAGTCGGTAAGAGTATACATAACAATAGGGTAGCAAGTCAGTAAAAATTTATACCAGATACAACAACATACATAGTTTAGTATTCCTGTAAGGTAAAGGCATTATAGTCCAGCAAAGAGATTAGTTGAAGTGGATGCTACAAGTGAAGAGACATACACAGTCAGTTTAAAAAGACCCAGGCATATCAAGGGGGAGACATGTTTCAGAAGAAGTGGGCAGCCAGTGAGGGGGGGTCTGGAACTGGGATAATACTAGGAGTGAAGGAATGAGATACTGTGGGTATACAAGGAATAGATGGGTGAGGGAGGGTGAGATTTAGGGCGGTAGATAAGTAGGTGGCTCAGGTACAAGTTATGCACTGATACAAAAAGCAAGGAGGATGGGAAAAGCAGGAAGGATGTGGAAGGGGGTGTAAGTAAGCTAGGATCATTGGAAGCAGTTGCAGGCTTCTGTAATGTATTTTGAGTATAAGGTCTTAAACACAGTAAGACTAACAGGAGTCCTCAGTTTCAATGATTTCTGTAGCACATTCCAGAGCTAGGACCATTGGAAGCAGTTGCAGGCTTCTGTAATGTATTTTGAGTATAAGGACTTAAACACAGTAATACTAACAGGAGTCCTCAGTTTCAGTGATTTCTGTAGCACATTCCAGAGTAACGGTAGAACGAATCCTATGGCAGCTCTCCCAAAATGTGTTAGGGCTTTGGGCACTTTCAGAGAAATCAGTGAACAGCTTCTTAGGGCATAGGTTCCAGGCATATTGAGAGTCAGGCAATCAACGATGTACTGCAGAAGTTTGCCAGTGATAGCTCTGTATGTCCAGAGAGCTCTGAATAATATTTTTGTGATCCTAGTGCTTTCTGCATATGTGGGTACTCCTCATCCTTTTGCTTGGTTCATTTTTTTCATTGCTGAGCACCATATTACTTGTTCTGCTGCTCCAGATCCATTTTTGCTTTGTTCCACATGGACAGGACAGTAATAACTACTAGTAAACATAAATGTGGATATTATCTGTTAGACCCTTCCAGGTATTCTTGTTTTGAAAATGCAGCTTCCCCTTAACAAAGGTATCCAAACAGAAAGCCCACCAGCAAATTTCTTTTCCTTTTTAGTACTGAACACATTGGGCGATTCTCAGCAGAACATTCGTATAAGGTCGGCAAATGGCAGCCTAAGCAAAGCCAATATGCCAGGGACCCTGCACTGGATTCAGGTACAGGAAGGGTCCCGACATTTAAGTCCCCACACTTGCACCATTCCGTCCCTTGTGGCAAACACCTGGCACATGAGAGGTGTCCATCGCAAGCCCGGTGCAGCACAGGAAACGGTGCCTACTGTGCACATGTGCACAGTGACTGCCACCAGTCTCAGACACTGTGCCCATATGTGCAGTATGGTGATGATGCAGACCACAGTCGGCGGTTGGCCAGGCACCAAGGAGTGGGTTCTACTAGACCACCAGGTAGTGGGCACTGCAGTGATTGGGGGCACATGCCCATGCCACATTCAGGTGGCTGGGCAGCATTGGGGATGGGGTGGTGGCATTGGGGATGGGTGACAGTACCTGGCAGGATGGGGCACCATTGGTGAACCAGGGGGCAACCGCAGCATACAGTGGCACATAGGCTGACTGCCTCAGTGGAACATATTCTAAGTCCCACTACGCCAGCCCTGGCTAGTCTAAGGGCACTTAGAATATCTCCCACTGGGTGCTGTCTGTGAATAGCAACCTAGCGCCATGTCGCAGCACTATGCAGGGCGCAGGGCTGTCGCAGGACCCTGTTTGGGGCAGGTGGCCTGCGGTCGAAGCAGGCCACCTTCGTGAATTGTGTGGAGACAGCCCTGGATGCAAGGTGCACCTTGCACCATCTCTGTTTGGTGCAAGCACCTTGCGTCAGATGCAGGGCTTTGAGAATCAGGCCCTTTCTCTTTACTGCTGCAGTAAATGTAAACACTGGAGGAAATATGAAGAAACTGATAGAGGGAAGCTTACAAAAGGTGTCAGCTGGCATTTTACTGTATGGGACTGCATGAATATGCAGAACTGAAAAATGCTACATAAATTCACAGCTGCTAAGTAAGTGGAAGATGGTGGTGGTGGTGGTGGTGGGGGATTTGTCAACACAAAAAGGGGGCTTGGTTTGCACTCAGAGAGGAGTGAGAAGATCAATTTTCCTATGTGGGACAGTAACCCACAGGGTGTAAAAAGTTGAGGTTATTGAAAATATGATGGGTTATAATAATCTACATAGCCCATTTTCTTAACGCAGTGATTTTGTCATCAAAGAAGAAAAAAGGTGGCTTAGAATTGACAACTATCTGACATTTTTCACAATCCCCCACTCAAAAAAAGAATACTAACTCCAACTTGCTGCACTATAAGACCGGGCCAAAGAATTTAGCATCTATGCCAATCTCCATGCTGCATTCTTTCAGCAGGGTCAATACATTTTCGTTACTTTATCCTCACTTTCATCTGAATGCACCCTGACTCACTTTCTGCCCTGATATCATGATATTTAGGGCTTGATTAAGTCAAGCGGTTTCCAAAGTTCCTCCCCATGAACCAAGTTAAACTTTTTCAATGCCAAAAAAAGACTAGCACTGGATTCCATGGCATTGAATAAATGTAATATGGGGTGGTATTATACTTTGTGCATTCTTGTATTCTATAATTCTAGTATGTTCACTTATTAATTTATGAGGCTATGTTGAATTTTTCAAATCCGGCCTCATAACTTTTGTAATATTCAATATTTTTACCACAACATTTCAACATAGCAATTTTGAAACAGTGACTCATGAATGTGACAGCTGTAATTTTTCAATTCCTGCCCAACATGTGTATTTGCAGCCCAAAATCTGATTTTGCAGTCCCTACACAGCATCACCTTTATGCCAGGAGTTAAACATTTTCTCTGCCTTTCTTTTTTATTCAATTTAGTCTTTTTGCACCTGCCTCAGTCGTCGATCTCGTCCCTAGTCATGGTGTCCCTTGGGCCTCCACCACCCATATTTGCCTGCGCTCTCCCGGTTACCTCTGGCTTACCCCCCAGAGGGTGGGATCATGGCACCGTTGGGGCACCAGTGCCGTGCTCCAAGTGACTGGTTGGGAGAGCTGGATGGGTGGCTAACTGAGGCCGAGGGACAGGGCATCATGGAGATGACTGGGCAGAGTTTTTTTTCCCCAGTAAGCTGGGGCTGGGATGTACAATGACATCCTGTGTTAATCCCTGCCCCGGAGTTCCTTGTGGACGTCGGTTACTGTGCTTTTTTCTTTGTTTTGCAATGTGGGGGATTTATATCCTCTCAAGTGTTACCTTCTTCCTACTTCAGTTTGTTGGGGGGGCAGTTTATGGCTCCCTGACTTCTTCCACCATCCCCCTCTGCTACTTTAAATGTTCATCAAAGTAACATTGAAACCATCCACTGAGGACTGCAATTCCTTGCCTAGATGGATGTAGGCCATCACCCCTGTATAGGCCCTTATGCCTCCAGATTGGTCCTGCAGTCCACAGTGTAGCCAACCCCTCCTCTCTACATGATTCTTTGAACCACAAATTGAAGTTCCTGATGCAGAGAATCTTATCCTCTTCCCTGTAGTAGACAGCTAGCAGCTCAGTGAAATCCACTGAATGAGCTACCTGCCTAAGAACCCTCCCCAGCTCCCTAAAATCTCCCTGCACAATCCCAGGCCCATTTCAAGCCAGATCATTCATCCGCATGTGGACAGTGTCATCCAGCTCTCCCTCCTGCCCTGCCACCCTTGTGATCCTTAGGATCCACACTCCATCCCTCCATGCCAAGGTGCCATGTAGACACCACACCTCCTTCTTTCACTCCCATCCTGCTCCCAGTGCTATCCTCCTAATGATTGAGACCCTTACCAGAAATTGCTTCCTCCTTTTGCTGGGATTCTCCACCTCCCAACTTGGAGCCTCTCCTACAGAGGACCCCACATCCTCCCTGACCGCCATCATGGGTGCCTCCTCCTGGCAGTCCCCTCCCACCCGAGCTGCAAATAAGTGGCATAGAGGCACCAACTGAGGAATGTGCTCCCGACCCACCACCCCCACCATCCCTGAGCCCAAAATGGTCCATCTGGCCACATCCTTGGCATCATCTGGGGCAACATGGCAGCCTTGGTGACCCCTAGGTGGAGGAAGAGGCCCCCCAAACCCTAGCCAACTTGGCCCAGAGTATAGCGACCTCTTCTCTCAGCCCAGTGAGGTACATGCAGATGGGGAGCACCTCAGTCTCCAGAAGGTCTCTCTGAAAACTGCCGCTCCATAACCACTGCACCACACCACTCCCAACATTCATTTTCCTACACTCACTATTTTAACTGAAAATAATTTCGTACCCTTTTAGATAAGGTTTTTCTATTATTCCCTTCTTTGTTTTACATAACCCTTTTGCATTTTGACCACAGTTAGTGCTTTATTTTTACCCTTTTAGCTTATTTTATCCTCTTTTAACCTTTGCCATAGAGTGTTACCTCTGCTACTACACCACAGGTGGTTTTTGTTTTCCTATTTTAACTTAAACTTTACCCCTATGTACGATTACTCTAATTGGGATGTTTCCTCCCTTCCCACACAACAGCTGTTACTCCAAACTTTCCTCTGTACTCTCCTATTCAGGCAGCAACAAGTACACATGTGCTGTTCTTTCCCTTACCTCAGTGAACCAGCAGAGTTCCCTGAGTGTCTGCTCTCACCTGCAGGTGCCAACACCTAAGATGTCAATCACTTCAACTTTTCTACTCATGCTCTGTTCCACTCATGCTGTAGGATTCGAATGTGAATACAGTAGGGCATGTTAGAAGTGGCTGCCTCTTATAATCCCAGTGGGACCTCCTTCAGGAGGGACTTTCTGCTTTGCTTCCAATTGCTTCAAATACCCCTCTGCTCTACCTAATGTACTGCTTTCTAAAGCAGAAGCAAAATGGATCAGAGAAAACCTGACTCTGCTTTCACAGGTCCCTCCCCTTTAGCTGCTGCTGCAGCTAGGTGCTAAGTGGAAGGGGAAGGGGAACTGTAGCCGGATCTATTATAGTCTTTTTGGTAACCAGGTAAGGCCCACTAGGCACAAGTGCCTCTTTTCAGGGGTGACCTGGGAGCACTGGGCAGTTAAGTGACTTGCTCAGAGTCACACAGTATGCAAGTAGAGGTTATGAGAATCAAACTCAGGCCTGGTCTGCTGGATGTACTAAGCTCGTTCACACCTCGTTCCTCTAACCTCTAGGCTATACCTCTGCTCTCCCTAATGTACTGCTTTTGAAAGCAGAAGCAAACTGGATCTAGGGAAAACCTGACTCTGTGTTCACAGGTCACAGATACCTCCCCTTTAGCTTCCTCTGCAGCTAGGTGCTAAGTGAAAGGGAAGGGGAACTGTAGTTGGATCTACCCCTCTGTTCACCCTAATGTACTGCTTTGGAAGCAGAAGCAAAAAGTCTTACATGGAGAGGTTGAAAGACTTCAACATGTACATACTGGAGGCAAGGGGGGGCAGGAGGATGATAGAGACATGTAAGCCCCCTCTCATTTGAGAAAGGCTTATGCTCTCATTAAGGACCCCTTCTTTTTTACAACCCCCAGAACTTAGGGAATTGTTAGTGCTCTGGGGGTATAATTTCTGCTTGCTGCCACCTGGTGGCAGCAGAGAGTAAGGGTTTGAGGCTATAAATAGGAAGGACAGGAAGTTTTAGGGGAGCGCTGGGTTAGGAGAGAGGAGAATTATGGGCACTGCAGGGTTGTACGGGGTGGGACCTCCATGGGCAGGTGAGCCTCTCATGTAAGACAGGCCGGCTCTCAGCGGCGATGCCTTGGGTCCCCTGAGTAGTCCATGGAAGGGTGTTTAGACAGGTATCTGTGGCCGTTATGGTGGGGGCCCCAGGCTCTGGGAGGTGGAAGGGAGAGAAATGGAGGTGCAGGATAGGTAGGCCCCATGAATCCGGTTAGGCCCCGGTATGCTGGTAGTGGGCCTGGTTCATCTGGGTCGCAGTAGGCTGTGGCAGGGCCTCTGCATCCCAGTGTGGCAAAGAAGCACAGGGTTCACTGGTGAGGGGCCTGGTGGAAGCCTCTACCCTGTATAGGGCCTGTTTGAGGAACAGGCCTTGGAGCTGCCGGTCTTTAGCCGAGTGAGCCACAGAGTGCCCTGGAGGTAAATTTTTTCCCCTGTGCTGGTTACACTTATCAGGCAGCGTGATGGATGAGAAAGAGGAGTTATGGCCATGCAGAGGTTAGACCACACACCCTGTTACTACGCTTGATCCAGGACTTTAAGGGAGCTAGATGTGGTCTGGGGAGACCAGGCAAACCAGGACAGCAACTGGGCAGAAGAGAATGGGGGTATGGTGCAGTGGGTTTGGCAGGTACTGCACCCTCTGTGTCCCTGGAAGGCCAGAATAGAGAGTCAGGGAATGAAGTTGGGAGAAGCTGTACACTTTCACGGTTTGAGGATAATGTAGGACCCCCATAAAAACCAAGTAGGAAGATCTGTTAAGCACTTACCAGTGCCAGTGATCTGTTGGAGCATCACAGTCCAGGAAGAGGTTGTTGTGTCCTTGAAAAATACCAGGTTTGCTGCTTTAGAGTTGTATAAAACTGTTGCTCTGCATTAAAAACTGCCATATTTTCTGGTTTGTATAACGTTTAGCCCCATGGAGCTGTAGAAGTTTATCCAAGCTACCAATGGACCCCTGAGCCCATTTGAATAATTTTGGGCAGAGGAGAAATAAAGTGATTTGGATTATAAAAGAATAAATTAGAGTGGATTTCATCTGTAAATAGGATGACCACACCCCTCGTTTGCCTGTACGTGCCAGGATCCTCCAGGCCGAGATGGAAGGGTTGAACCAAAGTGACCCCCTAAACATTACATATAGAAAGGGAGTATGGTTGTCAACAGGACAAGCTCGGAGGACCAGCATCCGAGACCTGCAGGAGTGGAGTCAGGTGGAGAGGTGGGTCAGGAGAAGATTGCACATCAAATACCCATCTCTGAATTACCCATACAGTACATGTCAGAGAGAGTTTGGGACATTACAGAGGAAATGAGGGCGGGATGAATATACGAGGAGCAGCTGGAAAGACTGAAACTTCGACCTGGAGGTGGAGGTTTTCCCTCTCAGAAGCTATTCCAGAAGGCACGTGCAATGCGCCACACTGCACCATGGTCCGGACTTACCCTGTTTAAAAACTTTGCTCTGGTGTAGGACTTGGCTGGAACTTGCACCAGGTACTATGTATTGGGCAAGGACTCCTTTGGGGACATCACCACTAAGTCAGACCCAGATTTCTACTTCCTGCTATTTTTCAGATGTTTCAGACCTCCTGGCATAGAAAAATTTTAATAAAAGGTTTTAACCAGATTAACATAGGCTAAGTAGATATTGTTGGGAGGGCACCTTTGGGTCAAAATGCAGGTGGTTCCTTTTCCAGCTGGCTGGGGAGATGCTCATACCTGGCTTGTTGGCGGAGGCCCACCTGAGCCCCCTGCCATAATTTCCAGGAGGGAATGATTCCCTGTGTAGGGGGAGAGTGTAAGACCCCTCTCATTTGAGAGATGCTTATGCTCCCTTTAGGGACCCCTTCTTTCTTACTGCCCCTAGAGGTTATGGATTTGTTAGTAGTGCTCTGCGGGTGTAAATTCTGCTTGCTGCCACTTGGTGGCTGCAGAGAGTAGGGGTTTGAGGATAAAAATAGGCAGGACAGGACGTTTTAGGGGAGTGATGGGTTAGGAGAGAGAGGAGGAGGAGGAGACTGACGGGCATTGCAGAGTAGTGCGGGGTAGACTACCCCCTCCGCATGAGGCAGGCCAGCTGTCAGCGATGATGCATCAGGTCCCCTGGGTGGCCCATGGAAGGGTGTTTAGACAGGCATCTATAGTCATTATGGTGGGGCGCCAGGCTCCAGGAGGTGGAAGGGAGAGAAATGGAGGTGCAGGATAGATAGGCCCCATGGGTCCGGCTAGGCCCCGGTAGGCTGGTTGTGGGCCTGGGTCATTGAGGTTGCAGCAGACTGTGGCAGGGCCTCTGCATGCTGTTGTGGCAAGGTGGCCCAGGGTTCACTGGTGAGGAGGCCTGGGGGAACCTCTACCTTGTATAGGGCCTGTTTGGAGGGACAGGCGTGGGGGCTGCCAGTCTTTAGCCAAGTGGGCCTCTGAATGTCCTAGAGGCATATTTTCTCCCTGTGCTGGTTGCACTTATCAGGAAATGGGTTGGATGAGGAAGAGGAGCTACGGCCATGCAGGGGTTAGACCATGGACCTTGTTACTATGTTTGATCCAGTACTTTAAGGGTGCTAGATGTGGTCTGGGGAGACCGGGCAGACCAGGACAGCAACCAGGCAGGAAAGAATGGGGGTATAGTGCACTGGGTTCGGCTGGTATTTCACCATCCATATCCCTGGAAGGCCAGAATAGAATCAGGGAACAAGTTGGGAGAAGCTGTACACTTTCCCAGTTTGAGGATAATATAGGATCACAATAAAAACCAAGTAGGAAACTCTGTTAGGTGCTTACCAGTGCCGGTGATCTGTTGGAGCTTCACGGTCCAGGAAGAGGTTGTTGTGTCCTTGAAAAATGCCAGGTTTGCTGCTTTTAAGCTGTATAAAACCCTAGCTCTGCCTTAAAACCTGACATATTTTCTGGCTTGTATCAGTTTCAGTTTGGTGTATTGTTGGTTGGTTAAACAACCGTTACAACGTTAAAAAAAAAACAAAAAAAACATTATAGACAAAGTAAGTTACACTAAATTCACAAATAACATAACACAATGCAATGCATATTACATCAAATCAGGGAATCAATAATTTAAAAGTTCTTTGATTTAATCTTCTACCTTTGAACATATCCTAAATTTGCCTTTTAAAATACTTTTGAAAAAGAATAAACATATTTGGCTAAAAAGAGCAACATGTACATTCATTAGTGCACTCAGAAGTGACTAAATTACAAATTAAATTACATTCTGGGTCCCAGTGTACAATAGACCTAGGTGTTCAATTTTGAATTTCTTCTGGACTTTAAGGTGTATTTTATTTACAGGTCTCAATATTTTATAGGATTTTTTTTGTGAACAAAGATCACTAGAATCCAGCCCTATAATTATCAAAAATGACAACCATCACATCATGTGGGACCGCCAGTCCTCTTCAGAGTAAGCTGCATATTTTACTATAAGAAGATACATAAAAATAATGCCTTCAATATATATTTATGGAATGTATTCTACATACTGTGTGCTTCGAGAATATAAGTAATATTATATGGATAAGGTCAATAATTCACACACAGGAACACTTTTCTGAATGAGGTACTCCACAGTTTGTGAACGACAGGTGGTGATAATCCATTTCTAACAATGAATTATCTCTACCTGTCAATAACCGACAGTGGATTATCGTAAACAGAGACAACTGCGCTTGCACAAGTGAAGTATGTTTGATAATTAAACTAATCTTGAAACTGCCCTTGAAGCCCGCTGGCACGCAGAACTTAGGTTACATGACTGGACCATGAAAGGCCTGTCAGCAAACAGGCTGCTACTTTCTGCACCAGCAGCAGTCTGCGAAGGGTTCCTCAACTGGAGGAGGTCATAACCGAAACGCAAGGATTCATTGTCGATCCAGGCATTGAAGTCCCCCAAGATTAAACACCAGGAGGACTCCAATACCTGTTCGACAACGGAGTCTGCCACCTCCTGCAGGAATTCTCCCCCTGCCACAGGGCCCCGGGGTACTCTCTGGTCCAGCCACTTTAGCCTCCCAATCTCCCAGCCCAGAGGGGATCCCCAATATGACCCTCGCATGGTCCAGTGTAATATGTTCCGAGGTGACCTCCTGACAAACTTGTTGAACCTCCCCCCAGAAGGGGGCCAGTCTCTGTCAAGAGTATAACAGGTGTGTGATGCTCCCTGTATGCTCCTGACACCTCCAGCATGCAGCCATCGGCAGGAGGACCCATTTGTGCAAGACGTCAGGCATCCTGTGCCAGTGGAGCCGGATTTTCTGTTGTACAGATCTTTTTTTTTTTTTAAACCTTTCTTCACTCCATGTTCCTGCACTCTTTCAGGAGTGGTCACTCGGGATCCTGGTCCTTATCCTGCCCGTCTGAAGCTCCCTCTCGCTCCTTCCAACTGCCCTTGCTGCCACCCGGCCCCCCGGCTCTGAGTCCCCCAAGGTGGGACCGCCAGATACTCTTCCTGGCGCTCTATCTCTTAATCCAGTCTGGTGGTACAAGGCAGTGGAGAGCACACAGGAGCAAGAGGAAGGCCTGACATTGGGCATGGTGGACTGATCCCCCCCGACCCTCCGTCACCTATCAGGAGGTGGAGGGTTTTTCCTTGTTTTTCTTGTTCCGCCCTCACCCCCATCCCCCCCAAGCGGAGCCCCAACATGCCATGATGCCAGGGAACATCCTGTCATGGCTTCACAGCCCTCTAGATGAGCACTGAAGAGTTGCAGTACCTTCGGTCTCCACCGAAGGTCACTGCTGTGCCGGACATAGTCCCTGGAACCCCCCGAGGAAGGACAGCTGTCCTCCGGATGCTCGATCCTTCCTCTCTCCTGCCAACCCCCAGTGGCCCAGGCTCATTCCTGAACCCTCAGCACCACCGGGCCTGCCACGGATATGTTTTTAATGTCACTAACACTTGTGTTTAGGGACCTCCAGCACTTTTCCCAGGTTGGCTGTGGGAGTTCAACCTGGAGTTCTCACTCCCACTCCTGCCTCATGGTGTCCATTGGGTCCACTCAATGGTTAATAAACAGGTGATAAAGGTTTGCTGCCTTCCATTTTGTGGGTGTCTTGGGGTTAAACATTACATCCAGTGGGTGGGCCTCCGGGCCTCTGAATTAGGGGCCCAGCAGGGATGCAAGGGCATGCTTTGGTTGGAGGTATCTCCAATGATGCTGCTTAGGAAGTTGATATTTATCACTCAGCTGTTGGATGGACTATAACACCCCTGTGATCTCATTGATCACGTAGTGTAGATGTGTGATACCTTTGCTGGTCCAGTCTGACCAATCTACCAGCTTCCCCCTATCTGAAAGCTGCCATTTCTCCAAAGTGGGAATGCCCTTCATTTCTCAGGATGCCATCCCATCAGTTTAATCACTAGGGACCAGTTATTTGCCATATGTTGAATGACTGGGTGCTCCTTCCCCAATGCAGGTATCTTGTTAAAGCAGATAGTTGTTACCAAGGTGCCCCCCAGGACACTTTCTTCGCAGAGTATCCATTTGCATGGTCAGGGGTTAGTGGATTCTGCCACTGCACTGGCCAGTTGTTGGACCACCTGTGCCATTGGCTTGAGATGGAACCCCAGGAGGTAAAATCCACCTTTCGTTGAGTCCATCCTGAGTTTTTTTTGACTGAGGTGTCTTGCTCCCTGCCAAAAAAGGGTTAGCATGTCTTTCTGGAGTTTTAATAGAAGTGTCGGGCTATGGGAACATGGATATTGTTCACCATGTACTGGACCCGAGGGGCTGCCATCATCTTATACGCATGAGCTCTCCCCCACATTGATAAGTGCAAGTGGCTCCATCTTGCTAGCTCCTTTTCTAGCTTCTGTCTCAGTGGAGCAAGGTTTATCCGAATCATTCATTCTAGATTCCAGGTGAAGTTTATACCTATGAACTTAACTGAGGTAGGAGCAATGGCATACCACAGGGAAACCCCTGCTTTAAGACTATAAAGGTGTGGAAGGGTAGGAGCATAGACATTGATACATTGGCCTTGTAGCCTGAGAGCTTGTCAGAATTCCCCAGAGACTCACTAGCAGTGGAATCAAAGTTTCTAGCTAGATGATGGTGAGCATAATGTCATTCGTGAAGGCCCTTACTTTATGTTCTTCACCTATAATGACCCCTTGTATCTGCAGGTGCTGTCAAATTGCCTGCAGCAGGGTTTCCAGAGTGAGTATGAAAAGTAGAGGCAAAGGGGGCATCCCTGCCTCATGCCCCTCCCCATGGGAAAACCATCAGAAGGAGTCCCATTGGTGAGTACACTGGCCTGCACCCCTGTGCATAAAAAAGATCCAGTTTCTCACGCCTGGCCTGAAGCCGAAGGTTTCCAGCACATGGAACAGGAAGTTCCATTCCACCCAGTCAAAAGCTTTCTCTGCATCTAGCAATAGCAAAATTGCCGGTGTGTTAAAGTGGGCTGTTTTTCATATTAGATTTGAGAGGTGCCTGATGTTGTCCGAGCTGTGTCTTATTGGCATGAACCCCACCTGGTTCACGTCGACCAGTTGGGCAATCACCATCTTTAGTCTGGCAGCTAGTATTTCTGCAAATATCTTACAGTCCACTGGAATTAGAGAGATAGGTCTGTAGCTGCCACAGAGTGGGAGATCCTTCCTGAGTTTACAGAGAAGAGATATTTTAGCCATTCTCAAAGACAGCGGCAGCGCCCTTAACTCATTGGCTTCCTTCAGGGCATCTGCCAGAGGAGTGAGAAGTACATTTCACAACCTCTGGAAAACTCTGCAGGGAAGTCATTGGCCCTCGAAGCTTTGCCCTTTGACATGGCACCCAGGGCGTCCGCCTGTTCTTTTACTGTAAAGGGCCTGTCTAGCAGCTGTACTTGCTCTGTGATCAAGGTTGGTAGGTACAGTTTGCCTGTGAAGGTGTGCATCTCTGCTTTGGTTTGTGCATACTCCAAGGTGTACAGTGATTGTTAGAAATCACAGAAGGCCTTGCTTATATCCTCCCACCCTTTAATGAGCTCCCCTGTGGGTAATTTGAGGCAATTTATCATCATATTTTGCTCTTTTTGTTTTAGCTGGTGTGCTAGTAACCTGCCCGGTTTGTCCCCTGCCTCCCAAAAGGCCTGCCTCATCTTAAATACAGCAAATTCCACTCTTTGGTGCAAGTGTAGGTTTATCTTGAATTTCACCCCAACAATCTGCACAAGTAGTTCCTGGCTATTGCATCCAGACTCTCTGTATTTCTCCTCCAGTTCTTTCAGCAGCTTTTCCTGCTCCCGGAGGTCCTTCTCCTTTATCTTTCTGACCTTGAAGGTGCAGGCTATACACTTACCCCTCATGAAGGCCTTGAGAGCATCCCATCACATTGCATAGGACATATCCATGGGTTTGTTAAGCCCTAGGAATTCTTTGATGTCCTTGCAGAGTTGTTCCGCAGAACTCTGAGCCCTTCAGGAGGGTAATGTTAAACCTCCAAGGGCCTCTGCTGTTAAGGGCTGAGTCTGGTTGAAGCCACTGAAAAGTGATAGAGCTGTGGTCAGATATGACTGTAGCTTCTATCATAGCCACCATTATGTCCCCTAGCCAGGTGGATGGGGTGAGCCAAAGATCTATACTCGAGTAGGTTTTATGTGGCACAGAATAGAATGTGTAGTCACGTCCTTTGGGGTAGAGCAGCCTCCATCTATCCAAAGTGCCCGTTTCTTCAGCCATCTCTCTCAAAGCAGCCACAGCAGGGGGGCTGGTACCTGTAGGAGGTGTATCCCTATCAAGGAACTCATCTGGGGCTACTGTACATTCATATCCCCACCAATCAGGAACTGCCCCGATTCACCTCCAGCAATTGCTGGGTTAGTGAGGCGAAGAAGGTGGGAGTTGGTTTATTAGGGCTGTAAATGCAACAGAGGGTGACATGTGCACTATACCAAGAGCCTACTACTATCAGATATAGCCATTTTTTGTCAGCCTTAATGCTAATGGGTTGGAAAGATACATTGTTATGTGTTAGAATGGCCACCCTTGACTCTTTCTATTGTAGGAGCTGCTGAAAACCTGACCAGCTCACCTCGATTTCAGTTTGTCTGCTTTAGGCTTCATCAGGTAGGTCTCTTGCAAAAAAGTCATTCAAGTGCCCAGCCTCTTGAGGTGATCAAGGATTTTCCTATGCTCGATGGGTGAGTTTATCCCCTTGACATTCCAAGATGTGAATTTTAGGTACCTATTAGCCATTACCTATTGTGGACGAGAACCCAATATATGAAACCTGTACTGTATGTATGTATGTATGCTGTTCCTTCTGGAAAGAAAGTTCCCCTCCTCATGGGAAGTAGTGCTGTAGTGCAAAGACTCAGCTGCTCCCAGTTGTGTGCTTACAATGCTCACCTTGGATGCAAGTGTAATTACATACATAAGAGCTGACTTAGTTTGTGATACATGGAGTTTCACACTAAACTTGATAGAGATTTTTACTTAGTTTAGACATTGAAGCATGGAACACAACTTTAACTATAACTCTTTTTCCAGGCATCTGGTTGTAGTGCAGATGGGGGGGTTTCCCTCAATCTGCTATTCTGAAGGCCCAGCGCATGTTTCCATAGCCTACTATGCTAAAGTCCACTAACCACAATGTTTCTAGGTCTAGCCACCCCCTTACCATGCAGTATAGCTGTACCCTTCAAGTACCTAGATGTGGTGCCATATATGGAGGGGGAATGGGTAGAGGAGGCCGTCACTTGACCGGGTCCAGTAAAGTTTTTGTGTGTGTGTTGAGTGCTCTGCCTTTCAAGTCCACATTTCCCATACACTACTGCCTGGAAGCCCCCTTTCCTGCTCACCTAGCCTACCCCCACCAGGCCCAGTGTCCAAGTGAGAAACCCCTAGGGGGGCAGGATGTGGTGTTCTGTGGCTCTACCCTCTGAGTGGGGTCTTGTGTTAGCTCACGTTGTTCCCCCAAGATGTGTGCTGGCCCTAAAATCCAGTGAGACTTGCTTCTTCCAGATCCCTTCCCGGACTCACAGTGTTGCCGGCCATATATCCTCCCTCCAGTCCCCTATTGCCCCCAGATCATCTCATCCCTGGGATCTTCTCTTGGCCAATGGCTTTCCTACCAAGTGGCCAGCTAGCTTACCTTATCCCGTATGAGTTGTAGTTGATAGAGCGTCCGTATTTACCTAGGATCTGTGCACCTCTGGCACTGCCTCGCGCCCCTCCCTCAAAGTAACTGCTCCCTGAAAAGTTTGTGACACCTTGCACACTGATGCTGTATAGCTGGCTATGATTTATAGACACATATGGGTCTGCAGAGAGTCAGAGAGCAGGAGGCTGAAACAGAATTCAAGGCACGAAACCCATACTGTTATGCAAAGGATCTCCTATGTTGAGAGTAAGTGGAAATTGGTAAACAGAGAATTATTTTCAAAGACAGAATACAGTCCTTTGCACCCTGTACCCATCAGAAGGGGTGAATTAGCTCAGTACTGGGCGAATGATGTGTAGAAGGTGAAACTGGCTGAGGGAAGAGCTGTCTATAAACTAAGGGCCAGCTGCGAGTATTTCTCCCTGCATGCGTGCATGCCTCACCTAAAGAAATCCCGGGGTTCCCATGGCTGCCACACCTGGCCCTCCCTTCCACCCCATACCTTTCTCATGGCTTCTCTGCTCCAGTGGCAGATTTCAGGATTACTCCAAGTCAGAACCAAGCCTGTCCTGCTGATCAAGTCTTGGTGAGCTAACAAAGCCAAAGTACGACTAGAGAGTGGCCAGGTCAGTTGGCTCAGTTCTTCCAGGCCTCTGTCTCTTCCCTATCAGCCTCCTACTGCCCTGCATTGAGATGAGGTGTGGGATGCATCACCAACCTGCAGAGTTACCTGTCTGAGACTGCCTCGAGCCAGGCCAAGATTCCTTGGGAGTGGGACCCCCTACTCCTCCCTCCCTTGGAGACCCGAACCTCATTGTGGCTCACATCTACTGGTGGGGGGTGCAGTCCCCTTTCAAGAATAAAAGTTAGCCGTGCAAACACTTAATACATTGAAGACTAGAGAGGCTGTATAAACTATCAGAGTGTCCCTTTTTTGATTCCCTTAATGTTGCTCCAGCCTGTCTTCCCACCAGCGCCAAGTTTTGTCCTCTGGGTTCAATGGATGATGTGGCTTGGGGGGAGGGGGTTACTGGGTTCTCACAAACGTCAGCAGCTGCCTACTGTACATCCAAGAACGTCCACTGGTGGGGCTCTGTTTGTCCTCCGGTTACTTGTTGCTGGACCTGTGTGACCTACGGTTGCCGGGACAAGCTTTTCCCTCTTGCTCTTGGCACATTTTTTTCAAATCTAGTTCCCTGAGTCCTGTGAGGTGAAGCCTGATTCCAGACTGCCATCCCTGCCCCCTGTGGCTAGATGCTGCTGGTTCAACTGTCTGTCTCTGCCTCTGTGGCATTAGTAAGTGGTCATTTGCCACTCAATGTCCGCCTGATTCCTTTGCATCTTGTGGGGAGGGCAAATGGGGGTGACTGCTGGGGAAAGCCCATTAATCTGCCCAAGAGACAGGTGCCTTGGAAGCTCCTTTGGGGGATTAGGAGACACCTGCTTGTCTGGCCACTGTCTCTGGATGTAGTGTACCGCTTCCTTCGGGGTCTCAAAAATGTTAGCCACAGGCAGGACCAGTGGTGTGAGGGTTGAGGCACTGGATGCCACACCCCATGCCAAATTGGCGACCAGGGTTTGGGAATGGGCTCATGTCATTCAGGGGTCAGCCGGGGTGAGGAAGGATTGAGCATCCGATGACAGCTCTCCTTCCTAGGGGTGGGGGGGACAATGTAGCATGCTGTAGACTGACACCCAGTGGAGGCTGGGGGTCAGCACAGATGTGCTGCTCAGAATGGGGTGGACCCATGTACAGGGCATAAGGCTGCCTATGCGGAGGCATGGGCAATTGCTCTGCTCATTGCACATGCATAGATCCATGGAGAAAACTGGAGGAAAACACCTCGCAGCAGTAGGATGGCGACTGACCCCCTGCAGGCTCCGCACCAGTGGTTGGGCAGCCATTCCAAGCCACAAACGGCTAAGGCAAGATGCTGAGGAAGCCTGGTGACAGTGCTGGAGGGGTCAGTAGGATGGGGGCTTCCTTGGGGAGATAGGGGAGTAAAATGTAAAAAAAAAAAAAAATGTTAGCCATGCCATTCCTGACAATCCTCAAATTGGCTTGTATTGGAGCTAGTAAGGTACTCCCAACTCTTGCAGCACTTTCTTGATTGGTGAGAGTATCCCCTTCTCCTCGCCACCAGTTCTGCAGAGAAGTCATTAAAAATCATTGTGTTGTGGCCTTCCCATACCAGGCATCCTCTCTCCCTGGCTAATGTCAGGATTCTCTCTTTCTCTGGGAATCACAGCAGTTTGACTATGATCGGTCTTGGTCGCTCTCCCAGCTTGGGTGGGGGTGCCAGGGTATGGTGAGCCTGCTCAGTCTCCAGCAGGGGGTTCCATATGTAGCTCAGTAGTTTAGGTAGCGTGCACTAGAGGAATTCAATGACATTCTTCTTCTCCGAACTCTCTGGGAAACCTAAAATCCTCAGGTTGTTGCAGCAATTCCTGTTTTCGGAATCCTCAGCTGTCCACCATGGGAGTACTACAATCCTTTCCAGATCCTGGATGCCTCCTGTCACAAGTCCTTATCAGCTATGTCAGTAAGGAAGGTATCGGTGTCCCTCTGATGGTACTCCAGGGACTGGACTCTGTACTGTAAATCCCCAATGGAGGTTTTAAAGGAGGTGATCTCCTGTAAGACTTGCTGTAGCATGGCTTTTAATTCCAGTCCTTCTCGTGCTGACATTGGTGTGTCTTGGGCTGCGGAAGTAGCCATCTAGCCATTCTAGTCATCACTAGAGAGAATAAAAGCCATTGGTTTATTTATTGCTGCACCAGTGGTAAGTCAACACAATGGACTGAATTTGGTAGAGAATCATACCTCTCAACCTCCTGCCTCATACGTCAGGAACAAGGCTTAAAGAAATTAGTGACAAAGGACCAAAGTCAGGGACACATCTTCAAAACTGGTGGTATCCACTCAGAAAGCTGACAGAATAAGGGGCTTAGTGTGAACTGCATTTTCTAAGGAAGAACAAGCCTGTAACATTAATGTTTGACATTATTTTATGCTTACATCCAACACTGTTTGGTCATGGAAACACAATTTTGAGGAGGGACAGAGTAAAATTTTGAGGCAAAATCAGGGACAGTTGAGAGGTATGTAGAGAACAGCTGGGGGGAAGCTTGATCTGCACTTAGAAGAATCCGATCTGGGACCCGATTTCGGATGTAGGTGGATTTTGAAAATGTGGCTAGTGGAGTTGGGAACTAAGCAGCCATCCTGTCCAGGATTCGTGCATGGGCCTACTCTCCCTGAGCTAACTTGTAGCATTGGGGGACCCTTTTTACGGAGTTTGCACCAAATATTTGGTGCAAGCTGCTGTAAACTGAGGAAAGTGCTGCAACTGTGCCTGACAATAGAAAATTGGGTGCAGTTACGGCACAGGTGTTTTGCTCAGCTGCACCAAAAAAGAGTCTTTGACACAGGGCATGACACAAGCCCTGTATCAGCCTTTGAAAACTGAGCCCACTGTCTCATTTTCATTGGGGGGGGGTGCCTTGGTACAGCAGAGTTCAAAAAGTGCATAGAGTATAGTGCAGTGCAACAAGATACACACAATCTAGTTTTACAAGGATTCACAAAATGCAAGCTATTTACAGTAAACGAATGTTCACTGCAACAGTGGTAGACAAGTGCTCATTCAGAAAGTGGGAGGATGATAGTCACAGACGTTAAAGGTTGCCTGTTTGGAAACACGGTCACTAAGGATGGGAACAATTTTATTTACTTCATCCAATTCTTCTAAAATCTTGTTCTTAACATTCACAGAATTTCATGAGAATCAGCAAGAAATGGTATTATGCTAACACCTTTACTCACAGTATCAAATGTTTTGTTGAAAGATTTTTTCTTTATTCATGGGGGGGGGGGGCATCTGCCGTCAAATGTGCAAGAAAGAAATTAACCATGTTGTGTCTGACAAACTCCAGTCCACCTGCATGGTAAAGGGCAAAGATAGCTGGAAGCAGTGGCTGAGCTCTAGACCTTCAGAAGGATGGTGACCAGGTTCTGTTCAGGGTAGTGTAGGGACTTGTATAAGATGTATTGCCTTCACCTACAGAAATCCTTCCACCAAATTCTGCCAGGGGAAGGGGAAATTATAATTCCCACTCACTGTGACAGGGTACCCAAATATATGTGCATGGTTCCCCATGTAACCAATACAGTTTAACAGCCAATACAGTGATGAAACATAATTCACAGATTGCAATGGATTTAGAAATATGGCACAAACAATACAACAGGACTTTGTCATGGGGTGTGTGAACAGTTCTAGGGGAGGAAAAGTGTATGGCACAACAATAAGCAACAATGAGACTAGCTAAAAAGAAATTCCCAACACATATCTTTTTTGATGCAAGCAGTCCCAAATCAGGGAAACTGACATAAAACTTATGTGCCTTTGGAAAATAAGCCATGAAAGTTTGGGCACATTCAGGAGGACACTGACGTAACACCAAATCAGCCCTTGCATCAGCCCCCTCCCTTTGAAAATCCTGCCTTAGTGTTGTGGTTTCCCAGTACTGAAACATAGTGTTTTTTATTATGCATAGTTGCGATGACTACCACACTGTGGTTTTCAGGAATGACCATGTATTCTGGAAATAATGGCACAGTCTTTTTGCAAATAGCAGATTTATATTTATATATAGTATATGTGGAAACACCATGAGTTTATATAATATGACTGAGTAACCAACATGACAAAATATTATTCATTATGCCTGCAATAGGACTTCCCCAGTGTTTGCAAACTTACAGTAGTTTTGCCTTTACAACATAAGAGTTTCCAGGACTCTGTCTCATCATGTGGTGCTGAGAAAATGACTGTGATGTCATAAATGATTGCGAAGAGAGATCACGAAGACCCAGTTTTGTCTGGAATACTGCAGAATAAACTAAGCAGAGCAGCTCACACTGTGTGGAAAAACAAAACTCTTGTCCTATTCAGACAAATTAAGCCATAATGACCAATAGAATAACTAGTAGTGCCACATACTATAGGAAGAAATTCATTATGTCCAATGAATTGTGCCTTCTATTATTGTTCAACACTCTGAAAAACAAGTCATGAATCCCTTTCGCATATACTGTAAATCCAATATAATTGCCACTTCTTCAGCAGTGGGCCATAGCAAATCATTTCAAGTTACAGACATACATTTATTTACCCAATTTTACTCCTAAATGCACTGGGATAATTCCTTAAAAGAATATCAAAGTAGGAAGTGGTACTGTACCTTTTATTAGAACAAAATATGGTACAGCACGAGAGCGTTGGGACCCATACATGTCCCTTCTTCAGACACCAGCCTAAACTAATGATTGGAAGAATGCTTTTTGTACCATAATTTGTATATTTAATTATTGAACTACTGGGGTGAGTTTAAAACAAAAGTATGCCACCAGCAGCCGTCTTTACGGCTCCTCCACCCCCAAGTTTGATTGTCCACTTTCTAAAGATAAAAAGAATGTAAAAATTCTGAAAGATTCCATTCATTTCTTCAGTTTTGCCAGTGAAACTAGGAATTTCAAATTCTGCCATGTGGAATAATAATTCTGTCAGTGGAGGTTCCCATTTTGCACAACCCTGCCAGTTTCCTTGGAGGCACAGTAATGTGTTCATAAGCATAAGTTCATATGAATTGAAATAATTGAATGTGGTTTATATTCTTTCAGTGATAGGAATAAAGAGCAGCTTTCTACCCCCCCCCATTTGTGGCATGCATAAAATCCACTGTGTTGCATTTATTTAAATTCCGTTTCTACTATGTGATTTTGCAAAGCCATTTTTGCACAATTATTTTTTTTTAATTTATAGTACCTGTTTCTCCAGCTTCATTTCAGTCTCTCATTTCTGACCCTGACACTCATTCACATTGATGGTGTGTTATGTCAGAGTAAGAGTCCCACCGTAAATGCGCACTATACTTTCCCCTCACTGCAGTGTCCAGCTATGGAGAGCAAAGCATTTTTGGAGAGTTTTTCGGCACTTTCAGAAAGTCACACAGACATATTTATTTATATTTTTATTTATTTAGTTTTTATTGACCGGGTAAGTGCACTAAACAAATCCTGCCTATTTTCATTCACAACCTGGGGAAGGGGGATACAGATGAATGCCAACTGACCTTGAACCAGATTAAGTTGTTGGCGGTATTTTTAGTGAATGAGGGAAATTTGGCCAGGACACCAGGGAAATTCCCCTACTCTTTGGAGGCAGAGTGCACTGTGTGGCTGAGCATCGTTACTGCTCAGTGGTGTCTGGAGTCTTGAGAGAGTCGGATGTGAGGGAGGCTAAGGAGCGGGTCTCCTCCTTGGCCCCTATTGCGCTACGATGGAGACCGCTCATGAAGAAGGCTTTTTGGCTGTGGAAATTGTGGATTCTGAGGTTTTGTTAAACAGTATGGAAGAAGAGGACTCACCAATGGATGCAGGTTTGGGAGTCCTAGCACAGCAAAAGGCTGCGCTGCCCGAGGGTCAGGATGTGGTGGTGGAACTACAGCTCCAGTTGGATGAAGCAGAATGCTGCTATCAGGCAGCGAGGAATTGTTTGCATGAGGCACTCGAAAGGAAGGCCATGACAGTGGTGGCACAGGAAGCAGAAGCACAAGAGCGAGGTATGGCAGCAGAGGAGATAGTCCTTGCGGTCGGCTCAATGGGAGATCTGGTGAGTCCACAAAGCAATGTTTCAGCCATGGAGATTACAGATTGTGCTTGTGTAGACTCTGCAGAAGTGGGGGATTTGAATAAATTGGTTCAAGCAGCAAGTTCAGGGACTGTTATGGGGGATGAGGTGATACTCGATGGGCAAACAGCAGATAAGCACAGTATGGGAGCTCCTGCTCCAATTGTTATGCCTACAGTAACTTTTAATATTGGGTCCTCAGTAGGAGGTGCAAAATAGATTTTGAAGGAAGGGGGGAAAAGCAGGAAAATGCAGGTCCGAGTACCAGATGGTCCCAGGCAGGGGCAAGAGCAGCAGCAAGTGGACCAGGACTCAGGCAATTGGGTAACGACAGCCTTGTAAGCTGCAGGCTGGGTGAAAAGTCCTATGGGGAGTGGGTGGGATGCAAATTTGGATGGTGTAGGACCCTTTAAATCAGGAGTTTCTGGAGCTCCAGAAGTGGCCCCCCCCCCCGATACTACTTTAAGTCCTTCATTGCCCCGGGACAGTTTTCTTCTTCAGGAAAAGAAACAGCTCAGCAGCATGACAAGCCTCATCCTTTGTTAAAAATAATTAGAGATCAGGAAACAGAGGGTTCTAGTACTTCTGCGGAGGAACAAATGAGAGCGTCTGAATTAGAACAATAGGATACTGATTCTGCAGCATTACCAGACAAAGTTTCTCTGGTTTCAACCCCTGACAAAGTGTGGCATACGAAGGTAAAGAAACATTTGTTCCCAGCTGACAGAGGCCCACTGTTAGAACCAGCTGTGAGAAGGAACGCTGTAAGGCTAAAATATAGGGACGATATCTCAACAGTCCCGGATAGACAGTTTGTTGGTAGGGCTTTGTTAAAAGATAGTATGAAGTACTATGCATATGAGATATATGCCTTAATTCATGTTCCAGGGGATACTATTTTTGATGTTAGCTTCAACTACAAGCCATGCTGAAGCTAACCAGCATCATATCAATTAACTCCTACAAAACACTAGTTATCTCTAAATTAAAAGACATATGTAGGTGCTACTAGGCCCCCAACGCCAAGTCAACTTCCTAGGTACCAACTGGCCCTCTACTTATTAAGCTGAAATGTGTTGCATAATTTAGGGCAAGGTTAAGGCTGGAATGTACTGCATATATAGCATAAGGACTTCTATGTGTATACCTCTTGTATTATATATGTTTTCTTTGTTGTTCTATATTTTATATCTCCTGTTTATGTAATTGCAAACTGCATGTGTATGTGCCTCAGGACCTCCTTGTGAATGAGCTTGCTCAACGGAGTCTTTCCTGCAATAAACTTGAACTTGAAACATCCTGCAGGCCTAGAAAGATTCTGGAAGCAATATCGTATTATGAAACTTTCACCTTTATGGAGGCCTTTTTTGGCAATTCCGCTAACAAAACCCCTCACGAAAAAGATTACTGTGTTATTTAGGAATGAAGGGGTGAATGTTGTGGATATAACTTACTGGTTACAACAGCGTCGCACTGTTAAAGGTTTTCCTGAACCCATTTTGGATGAGGAACAATTATGGACTGGGGGGTGGAAATATCAAGTGGTTCTGAATCTTGCAAATGGCCAAACTAGTCATTTGCCAAATTGTTTTTTTTTTTGGGCCTGGACAGGCGGGTGATTTTCTATCCCAGACAACCACTGGCTTGTTTTAAATGTGGAGATGTGGGTCATCTCAGTAATGTTTGTGACAAGCAAAAATGTGGGTTGTGTAGGGAACTGGGGCATGTAGGGGCTCATTGTCGGCAACCACTGAGATGCAATTTATGTGATGAACGAGGGCATTCTTTTCGTAATTGCTCTTGGGCTTCACATAATAATGTGGATATCACTGTTAGAGCTGAGCAGGATGTTTATGTGGCTACTGCTCAAAAAAAGAAGATGCGTATGGTTGAGTTGCTTAGCACAGTTCCTGATAGGAATCAGCTGCCTCAAAGGGTCCCAAGGCAAGTAGATAGGGCTGGGTCTTTAGAGAAGGGGGTAGGGGACAAAATATTAGAGGAAGTGGATCAGAGTGTTGTACAAGAGTTAGACGTGAGATAAGACCTGAAGAGCTTGTGAAAGCAACTAGTCTCCCTTGTCAGTCTAGAGAAGGTGAAAGGGAGAAGGAAGATGTTGACCAAAGTGTGGAAATAGTGGAGGAAGGTATTTCTATGCCCCCCCATACAGTTAGAGGCAGACTTCCAGAGAGTAACCTAATCCAAAGCAGGAAAGCTTTTAGCAAGCTCCCAGGTGCAGTCTAGAAGTATGGATGGGGTAGCAATTCAAAATTTGTATGCACTGTTGTTTGAGGAGGGGATGGAGGAGGATGGCTTTGATTCAGATCTTTCCTCTGTGGCCTCCTCTCAGGCGGAGGGCACTTCAGAGATTGGCCCTCCTGCAGAGCTTAAAACTAGGAAGAGAAAGAAAAAGAAATGATTAAGTTAGTTATTTTCTTTTCTTATTTTGACTTGGTTATCATTCTCTCATTTATTACAGTCAATGTTAATAGTATAAAGTCTTATGAGAGAAGGCAGAGCACTTTTTTAAGTCTTAGAATTGGGGGTGGGCAGGTTATCTTGTTACAGGATACTAGGTTACACACTTTGTTGGAGGTACAGGCTGCGCAAAAAGACTGGAGGTGGGGTGTTTCTTGTTGGTCAATAGGAGAGGAGCTATGTTCAGGAATAGGCTTACTTTTTTTAAGGGGTTGTTGTTCAAATATTGCATGTTTATGATGTACTGCCAGGAAGAGCTATGGTTGTTGATGTGGTGCTACAGAAAGAAGCATTTAGGATTGTAAATATATATGCCCCACCAGACTAAAGCAGAGAGGTCTAATTTGTTTAAGAAAGTAGAACAATATTTGAGTACTTCTAAATTGGTACTATGGGGTGATGATTTTAATTGTGGACTTTCCCATAGATATTGGGGGAGGGCTACAAAGAAAATTTTTTGTGATTCTAATACATTATTAGCAGTATTGCATAGGAATAACCTGAGGGATGTGTATGAAATTTTACAACAGGAGCCAAAACATACATTTTTTAAAGGTAAACTATCCACCAGGATAGACTTTTGGTTTGCATCGGCACGAATTATTTGTCAAGAAGTAGTTTTGTTACCATTAGAAAATTCAGACCATTTGGCAGTTGAACTACAGCTGGGAGACAGGCAGAAATTAATAGCAGGTAGGAGCTATTGGAAAATGAATATTTCAGTATTACAGGATGATTCTGTGCAAAAATCCAGCTTTGTCTTTGGCTAGAAAGGATGTATGCTTTCTGTATGATAGCCCCATAAAGTGGTGGGAAGATACAAAAAGGGATCTGCAAGATTTGTATATATCTCTCACGAAAAAGAAGGTTAAGGATAAGTACATTACATACTTAGGGCTTAGGATGAAATATATGCAAACTCTTACTCAAGCTGCAGACAGAGCAAATAATGTTACAGCACGTTTACATGGTCTAAAGGATCAAATGGGTCAGTATTTGCAGGAAACAGTTAGGAAGGTGGCAAGTCAGCAGAAATATAAGACCAAAGGTACAAAAGAGGAGGTAAATCCATACGATGTAAATGTACAGGGTGTGCAAAAGTTGGTTATGACAGGCCTAAGAGATGAACAGGGTAATTTAAAAGAGCATAACCAGGATTTAATGCTTATTGTACAAAAACATATTGTTGACACCTTTCAAAAGGAGGGTAAGGGAGGTCAGGGACCTTTTTTTATAGATTTAGTTATACCCGCACTGACTGGTGAAGAAAAGGAAAGTTTGGTTTCTCATATTTCAGAATTAGAAATTAGGGAAGCTATTTCTAAATTATCTGCCAAGACTACTCCTGGAAATGATGGGATACCAAATGATTTTTATAGGACTTTCATTGCTATTTTGTCCCCTTGTTTAGAGATACTTTATAATGCTATTTGGGAGGAAAAAAGGCTTGCCCCTTCGATGAAGATGGGGATAATGATTTTCTGTTTAAAAAAGGTGACTCCCACGACTTAAAGAATTGGAGACCATTAACTTTGCTGAATACAGATTATAAAATTCTAGCAAAGATACTTACTATACGATTGGCAAAAATAGCGCAAAAAGTAATTGTTCAGGAGCAGACTTGTGCAGTCCCAGGTAGGAACATTGTACAGAGCTTGATTTTTATTAGGGAGATCATGGAGCAAGGTTTAGGAAAAAAGTTAAGTGGTTATTTAATGTCGGTTGACCAGGAAACTGCTTTTGATGCAGTTCAGCAGGAGTATCTTTGGATGGTATTACAGCATTATGGGATTCCTAAGGTTTTTTCAGATTTTGTAAAGGTATTGTATGCTGAGGTTCAGGCTATTCCTCTGGTGAATGGATATTTAGGGGCACCAATTTATTTGAAGAATGGGGTGAAGCAGGGTTGCCCAATGAGCCCTTGTTATATGTTTTTAGTTTGGACCCATTATTAAGAAGATTTGGGCAAAATGAAGATATTAGAGCCATTGCAAACAGCGATGGTTATGAATTTCAAAACGTTTCTGCCTATGAGGATGATTGTGTTTTTACTGTGGCAGATGGAGAGTCTGGCACTAGGATTTTAAATATATTACAAGATGTTTATGATATAACAGGAATTAGACTTAATATGAGTAAAAGTATTGTTTTGGTATTGGGAGATATTGGGAAAGCAGAGAATTTTCCAATTCTGATGACTACAGATCAGATTAAAGTTTTGGGTTTATTTTTTGGGGCAAGAGAATCAGAAGACCAAAATTGGACTGCAGTTGATGACAAGGCGCAGCTCAAGGTTTTATCATGGTTGTCCTGGAAAATGTCAAGGGAAAAACGGGTCTATCTTTTAAGCGCATATATAGCACCTATTTTTTATATGTATCACATGTGTTTCCCTTCCCCTATAAGATGCACACAAAAGTTATGGGTTTATTTTTTAATGTCTTGTGGGGCAGTAGGTTGAACCCGGTTAAGAGAATTCATACCTACGGGGTAGGGAAAGAAGGAGGTTTGAACATGATACATCTTCTGATTTATTTCTTTGGTAATTTCTTTTTTAGCTCTATTTGCCCTTTGTTGTTACAGACAGCAGGGATGGAGACAGTCTGTATGCAGTTATGGGGAAAGCCTTTTTTGGAATCATGGGGTAGAGGAAAGTGGCATCCTACAGAAAAAATGTTTCCAAATTAGGTGCAGACTACCATGTGCTATATAAGAGCCTGGAGGATATAATTGGCATGGTGTTTAGGAAAAGGGAAGAAAATGTTTTATAAAACTATTTTAGATACATGGTATCGAGAAGAGCCAGTTTTTAAAGTATCTCTATGATTACTATTAGTTTACTGCTAGAAGGGATGGTTGATCCTAGAATTCCTCTTAAAATGCAAGATTTTGCTTGGATCTGTGGTCATCAGAAGTTACAAGTAAAGGGCAATCAGAAGCATAAGCAACTGGATGAGAGAAGGTGTGGAGAAAGTGCATGTGCTGGAGTTGTGGAGACAATGCAGCATCTTTTTTTGAATGTATTCATGTCCTTAATTTTTGGAAATTATTGTCGGAATTATGGGGGGGGAGTTGATTTTATTAATGAATTGTGATATTTTGGTTTTAGGACAAATTCTGGCTGCTTGGACACAATGGGCAAAAAGTACAGTCAATATACTTTTGGTATGTATAAAGTGGTCCATTTGGCAGGCGAGATGCCTTAGGTTCCTGCAAGGTAAAGTAATTCAGCAACAAGATGTTTTCTTTAGAATACAGCAAGAACTGGATAACATTTATGAATATGAGAATCGTACCTTGGGGAAAGTGGTGGTAGCTAAATTATGGAGGAATTTTGGATGGGTGGGTTGATGCTTTTGTAGTAATTTGTTACCTTTAGTTTCCTAACAGTTATTCAGTTAGGCTCGATTATTTCTCAGCAGAAGCATGGGCATTTTTATTTTTTTTTGGTGGTGGTTTTTAAATGGGATCCTAGAAACCAGTAGAAGGACACTATAATTCAGCATTTGTATAAAGCTATTTGGTTTTTGATTTTTGATTTATTATGTATAATTTAGTTTGATTTATTTGTCTCAAACTGTTGATGGTATTTCTTTTCGTTTCTTGTTTTTGAATAAAAATTTCCCCTGCTTTTTCAAGAAGTGCCATGGGATCTTAACTTCCACCTATCCAGGCAGACGGGACCTTGGTTTAACATCTCATCTGAAAGACAGCACCTCAGCAGTGCAGCACCCCTCTCATGCTGCACTACAGTGTCAGTACTGGGATATTAACCCAAGTGCCAGATGTGGGAACTGAACCCACAGCCCTCTGATCTCCCGGTCTCAGAGGCGAGTATGCTACCTACTGAGCCACTGACACTGCTGTCATATGTTTATCTATTTCTTTCTTTCTTTATTCATTTATTTATTTTTACTAATTGGGTAGACCCACTGAGATAAAAGCTAAATTTTCAGTGGTGACTCATGGTTAAATGGATAATGTCAGATTTTGGAAGGCTTATTTATGTAGTAACTTATAACGGTGCCTGTTGTGTCCCTAAAATTACAAGAGAGAAGCAAACATTTGACAAAACAATATACATTCAAGAACAGGGATAGTAATTCAGTAAACAAATGTCAGGCACTGCCCCACTACCCTCTTCTTGCCTGACCAGCGACACATATCAAATGCTACGAAGCTGGCCTATTTGGACAAACTGATGCACTTTTGAACCTATGAACTTAATGTTATTGCTACTTGCTTCTTGTGAGTCTATGTCTGCAATTGAGCAACCTGTGTAATCTCTACTACAGTATATTCATATATGTGTATTTAGTGTATTATGTGCCTATCTGTAACTTGGTTGTTCCATGATCGCATCTGTAACTCACACAAAGTGTAACCAAAGTTTACTTTACTGTTAAATGTTCCTCAATTGATAACCTGCATGTTATCCATCCCCTGTTCCCTCTCCCCCGCAGGTTGCACTGGGAGACAAGCAGCTTGTTGCTCAGTGTGCCTTTCCTGGTGAAACAATTTCAATAAATAAATACATAGGATAACATAGCAAATGGTTAGATACTCATAGATGTCACAGCACAGAGAGGGGAATCAATACTCAAGATATGGATGATCAGTATAGGATAAGGATATTTATTTTTATTTATTTTATTTAATCACAATTCTGATTTACAACCTTTGAGTCAAAGACTCATTTACAAAAGCAACTCGTCACAGGGAGGGGAGACAACATATTGGTGGAGCAAAACAGTGGAGAACAATACAGGTGAGATACAGAAGAGCATATAAAACTAAACAATTTCAGTGACACAGTGGAGCACGCAGGTTACAGTGCATGGTATACAGACTACAAGAAGCTATTCTAAATAAACTAGTACATATGCAATACTATAAGAACCCTAGGGGTACTAGGTAGTGGTTACCTGGGGGGGTCTATGTCTGCAGATTGGCTCAGGCAGAGCTCTTGGTAAGGCCCTATTATGGGCATTTACAGCTCCAAGTGTCAGTGAGGTGTTTGTGTAGGGCGATTTTGAAGGGGGCGATTTTTGAGATGTTAGTGATGTGAGTGGAGAGGGAATTATATCAGGAGGGTTCTCTGTAGTGGAAAGACCTTTGGGCAAGTGAGGTCCTAGATCTCGGCACCTGGAAGGTGGCTTTGGTTGTATTTCGGGTGACGACCGAGTGGGTGGCCCATTGAAGGGATGTAGCGACTCCTGGGGGGGAACCCAAATAGAGTCTTTTTGGCCAGTATACACGTGTGGTATTGCAGGCGCTCTTCAAAAGTGAGTAGGTTCGAGGTGGAGTAAAGCTGGCATGTGTATGTTCTGCTGGGGGCACCAGTTAAGAGCCTGCAGGCTTTGTTGATAGAGGTCTGGACTTTGGTGAGGGCAGTGGGGTCAGCAGCTGCATAGATAGGGAGTCCATAATCAACCAAAGACAGGATGGAGGAGGTGCTAGCCAGCCGTAGGGCAAACTCAGGGAGGCAGTCTTTGTGGCGGTAGAGGAATCCAATCTGGGCATTCATGGCAGAGGACAGTGAGTTAAAATGAGCATGGAAGGAGAGCCGAGTCGAAGGTGATGCCCAGGTATCTGTATGTTGATACCTGTTCAAGGGGGTGTAGGGTGCTGGGGATGATGTGAAGGGGAGCATTTCAGGAGTTACTTTGGCGGTGTGCAAAAATTATAGATTTCGCCTTCTTGTGGTTCAGAACCAGACGATGGTCGAGGAACTACTTTTCAGCTTGGCTGAAGGTGAGTTGCAAGGAGCTCAGGAGTGTGAGTGGGTTGGGTGGGAGGCAACGAGGACTGCATCGTCAGCGTATAGAAGCATTTTGCCCAAGCCAGAGCTAGGGAGGGTGTTTAGAAAGAAACTGAACAATGTGGGGCCCAGGATGGAGCCTTGAGGGACCCCAGAGCATATAGGTAAGGCAGTTGATAGGATACCATTTATTTTGACCCATTGGGATCTGTCACGGAGGTAGCTGGAGAACCAGGCCAGAGGGCCAGATGAGAAACCAAGCTGATGGAAGGAGTCAAGCAATAGGGGGTGACACACAGTGTTAAAGGCCTTGGATAGGTCAATGAACACTGCCCCAGCAATCTCCCCAGCATCAAGTGCAGAGCGTATTTGGTGGGAGAACTCCAATAGGGCTGAAGTGGTGCTGTGACCAGGGCAGAAGCCATGCTGATCTGGGCACAATATGTTGTACTTGGATAGATATTCCATGAGTTGGGTGGATACTATTTTCTCCAGGGCTTTGGGGGGGGGAGGATGGAGATTGATCTGTAGTTGTTTGGTAATGTGCGGTCTCCATTTTTATGCATATGGGTAATTTCAGCCAATTTCCATGCGCTCGGGAATTGGCCGAGGCATAGAGACTGGTTAAGAAGGTCAGTAAGGGGGGCTAACATGACATCAAGTGTTAGGTGGAGAATCCTGGAATCAAGGGTCACAACTGGGGTTGCGGCTGGAGGGAGCTTTTAGTGAGTGGTTTGACCCATGAGGAGATATGGTCGGAAGAAAATGGAAGTGAAAAATAGCAGGGGTTGGATGCATGGATAGGATCGAAGAAGTGGGCAGGAAGGACTGCACTTAGGTCAGAAAAGGTCGTGTTGAGGCAGTCGGCAACAAGTGGTAGGTCAGTATTAATTGCACCATTAACAACCATCTGAGAAGGGGGAGAGAGCAGGTTTTCCCATTAAGCTCCTTAATGTTATCCCAGAAAGCTTGAGCAGAGCCCCAGGATGAGGCCAAGATGGTTTGATAGTATCCGGCCTTGGCTTGCCTTATGGCCCAGGTGCATTGGTTGCGAGTGGCATTATAGGCTTGTCTGTCTGCTGTCCTGCCAGACTTGACCACAATATGCCACAGGTTATCCCACTGCTTCAGTTGCTGGATCATGGAGGGAGAAATCCAGGCAGCATTGTGTCTCTTGGAATGAGTGCTGGTGACAGTGGCAAAGAAGTCACAGGCCTTGCAGAAGGCTCTGGTGAGGAAGGCTAGAGGAGTATCTATATCCATTGCAAGGGAGATCAGGGACCAGTCGAGCTGGACTAGGTACTGCTTTAGTTTATTAAGGCTCCCGGGCTGAAAGCATCGGTGGGGGGTGGCTTTGCACATGGGATTGAGCGTGGGGAAGGACCAGAAACAGAGAATTGGGGAGTGGTCGCTATATAAATGCTGATTCTTCTTCTTCTAGTCTGCAAGACATTTTTGTGCTCATGCCCCAGAGGAGACTCCTTATAACCACATGCTGTATGCATGGCAAAGGGCCTCCAACCACAGCCTGAGTTAGCCCTGCAGACTTCTAGCAGAATGCTAACAGAAGTGCAAAGGAGTCTCCTCTGGGGCATGAGCACAAAAATGTCTTGCAGACTAAGAAGAAGAAGAATCAGCATCTATATGACACTTTTCATACACAGTATCCCAAAGAACTTCACAAGCAATGCTAGATTGGTAGTGAAATGACTGCAGCCGTATCACACATTATCACCCACACAGCCAGGATAATTGCATGAACCAGTTTATGGGAAGGGGAATGTTGGCTAGGACACCGGGAATGTTCCCTGCTCTTTGCAAAGAGTGCCCTGGGTTCTTTTACTTCCACCTGGACACCCACCAGGACAGGCAGAAGGGACCTCAGTTTAACATCCCATCTGAAAGACAGCACACCCCAATATTGCACTTGGATGCCAGCAATTTTTAGGCACAAGTCCAATCCCAGTGTGGGACGAGAACCCACGATCTTCTGGTCCAGAGGCAGATATGCTACCAACTGAGCCACGCTGACACCTAGGAAGGGAGGAGACTTTTAACATTTTATAAACAAAACAAAGTAAGCGGTAACCCAGTCAACCTTCAAGGGAAGGCCAATTTGACGAAGCAGATACATCACAGTGGTGTTAGCAATGAACTGACTCATTTTATTCTAGAGTACTTTATATCTGCTTAGTTCCCATTCCTCAAAGGGAATGAAGGACCAGGATACCATACGACAATACAGGAAGTAATGTACTATGGGCAATACCCAGATATGCCTCTTCTGTGAGGTAAGCCCTAAGTCTACTACTACTAGTATGACTATTGCAACTCCCTCTACCTAGGGCTACCAGGGGTTGATATCCGTCGCCTCCAGCTGGTGCAGAACGCGGCAGCCAGGCTATTGACTGGGACTTCTAGAACCAGTCATATTATGCCTGTGCTCCCGCGAACTGCACTGGCTGCCAGTTTGGTGGCGGATCACCTTTAAGGTTGGTTTACTAACCTTTAAAGCCCTACATGACCAGGGACCCGGTTACCTGAAAGATCTTCTGATTCCCTATTGCCCCCTCCGCCCTCTCCGTTCCGCCAACGAGGGTTCGACTGGAGATTCCCAGGGTTCGACTGGAGTCATCAGGATCTCGTGCCTTTGCTTTTTCAGCACTGACCCTGTGGAATTCTCTACCTCGTTGGTTGAGAGAATGTCCAACCGTTGAACATTTTAAAGTTGCTTTAAAAACATATCTTTTTGGATTAGCGTATCTCTGCAAGTTGTGGCTGTCTTTTAAATGTTGTGATTTTATTATTTTAAAATTTTGTACAGCGCCTTGATTTTGAAAGGGCGCTTTATAAATAAAATTGAATTGAATTGAACTGATTTGAATCTATACAGTAATCCAAGCTTCTGATGGAAAGATTTTGTCATGAAATCTACATGTGGCCTAAAGGATACTGGACAGGATTTTCTAACATATTCTTCCGGGTTGCATCAGCTCCTTTCTTCTAATGCAAACTTGCATCTACATTTGATGGGAGTGGGACATGATAGGCCATCTTATAAATGGTTCAACACGTCCATGTGTCTGTCTGATTTATGGACCATTTTGCATAAATAAAATGATGCAAGTTGAATTTGCATCATGTTCTGATGCAAACTGCCACATGTTGTGACTATTATTATTGCAAACAGATGCGCTGTTTAAAATCAGGGCACCTGACTTTAGGGTGCATGCATGCAGACATATGTGTAGTTTGTATCTGCATCGACCTGCTTTAAGAATCTGGGTAAGCGATGAAGGAAGTTTGTTCCCCTGACAACTGGTCAGAGACCAACTTCCATGCAACCTGATCTGAGGCCAGTTTCACTGCTGTACAGGAGCTTTGTTTGTTGCACCAGCTCCCCTTAATGTAGATTTACTATTACCAACTCCATGACGCCATGGATCACCGCACCAGTGAAATTTGGGTTCAAAAGAATTTTAAGGGAAAGCGAGATTCAAACCCAGACTTTCAGGATCATAGTCTAGTACACTATCCACTACACTATGCTGGCTGCTACCTAGCAAACCTGTGGTTAGTCACATATGTGACAATAACTGATCCCAGATCAGTTCAGCTGGAAGGAGAAACTGGTCTCAGACCAGGTGGCACAGAAACTGGTCTAAGATCAGGCAGCTCTGAAATTGGTCTCAGACCAGGCTGGTCCCAGACAAGTCATCAGGGGTGCAATCTTCCTACACCCAGGTAAGCATACTAGGGAATAGTGGTATATCTCAATGCATCCAAAACTCTCCTTGGGGAGTGGGACACCATATACAACAGCATCTGCAGATATGTCTCGGCCTCTCCCTGGTCAAAACACTGTTGCAAACATTACACTGACCTAAACTGGTTACCCCCTGCACTGGCTTGAACTCTTGCCCTCGGCACCCTGACTGATAATATCATTAGAGCGGGCATCCCTATTTCGCTGAACTCACTACTAACTCCGCAGCCCTCCTCTCATGGCCTACGATCAGCTGATAAGTCACTGCTGCAAATACCCAGATGTAAATCTAACAAAGGAACCCTTGATTTCTCTTACTCAGCAGCCAAACTTTGGAACTCCCTGCCCCTCGATGTACGCCTAGCCCCCAGTCATGCCCAGTTCAAAAACAATTGTTGTTCTTTCCTCTTCAGCCAGATCTCCTGTGCCTGTTTCAAACCCCCCTGAGTTTTTGCTTTTAACTCAGACCTACTTCCCCACTGCTGCAAACTGCTTCTACAAGGTAGAAAGGTCAGTGGGGGATGCTGCAACAGAAGGTAAAGCCATCAAAAAATGGACAGCAATGAGTACCAATGCCCGTAGTCTGGGTAACAAGCTTCCTGAATTAGTGGCCTTAATGGAGGAGGAACATCTGGATATCATGGCAGTCACAGAAACATACACACAAAACCATGACTGGGATGTAAACATACCAGGATACACTATCTACAGGAGGGACAGGGAGGGTAAAAGAGGTGGAGGAGTAGCTCTTTACATAAGGGAAGGAATCAAAGCGACAGAACAAACGGGTAAACAGGAATGAGAAGAAGAAGCACTGTGGGTAAATTTGGAGACAGGCAATGGCACCACAATCTGCACAGGGGTTGTATACAGACCCCCTTCTCAGGGGGAGGAAATGGACAAGGAAATGATGGAAAGTATACTTAGAATGGCAGAAAAAGGGGAGATATTGCTGATGGGTGATCTGAATATGCCAGATGTTAACTGGAGTGCAGTTGCAGCAGCCACTTCGAAGAGTGGGGTTATTCTAGATGTCCTACAGGGGTCATGCCTTAGACAACTAGTATTAGAGCCCACTCAAGAGGGAGCAATCTTAAACCTGGTTCTCTCAAATGGAGATAGACAGAGAGGATCACAGATGTAGAAGTGGGTAGCCATCTGGGAACTAGCGACCATCGAACAGTATGGTTCACACTAAACACAGCAATAGAGTCAAGCCATACAAAGGCAAAAGTACTGGACTTTAGGAGGGCTGACTTTGCCAAAATGGGTGAGTGCCTAAGGAATGCATTAGCAAATGGGCAGGAAGGAGGGGTGGAAGAACAATGGAGAATAATAAAAACTGCCATCACAGAGGTAACAAGCCTTTGCGTGAAGCAAATAAATAAAACAAAACGATGTAAGAACCCACTATGGCTCTCAAAGGAAGTGGCAGTGAAGGTTCAAGAGAAAAAGAAAGCATTCAGGAAGTACAAGGAATCACAGAAGGAGCAGGACAGAGAACTGTATCAGTTAAAGCAAAAGGAAGCTGGGAAGGCAGTCAGAACAGCAAAGGCCCAAACCGAGGAAAGATAGCCAACTCAGTTAAGAAGGGGATAAAACCTTTATAGGTACATCAGGGAGCGAAGGAAGACCAAGGGAGGGATAGTGAGGCTTAATAAAGGGAGGGAGGGTGGGCAGAGGGTGACTGTGAAAAGGCAGAGGTACTAAACAAATATTTTGCTCAGTATTTACAAATGAAGAGGGGGAGGTACCTAAAACAAACAGTAGAAACACTCTGGATACAGAAGTTGATACCAGCCATTTACAGAAGAAAGGGTTATGAAAGAACTCTTAAAACTGAAGGTGGACAAAGCAATGGGGCCTGATGGGATTCATCCCAGAATTCTAAAAGAACTAAGGGTAGAACTAGTGACACCACTGACTACCCTCTTTAACAAATCATGGGAGGATGGGGTGGTACCCGAGGACTGGAGGAGGGCAGATGTGATTCCCCTTCACAAAAGTGGGAGCAAGGCAGAAGCAGGAAACTACAGACCTGTTAGTTTAACCTCAGTGATAGGGAAAATGATGGAATCACTTCTGAAGGAAAGAATTGTCGGAGTATCTAGAGGCCAGAGGGGGCACAGGACCCAAGGCAGCAAGGATTTACAGTGAGAAGGTCATGGCAGACGAATCTGATAGATTTATTTGACTGGGTGACTAAAGTAGTAGATCAGGGAGGGGCTGTGGACATGGCCTACCTAGACTTTAGCAAGGCATTTGACACAGTTCCACACAAAAGATTAATATACAGCTTAGCCAGCCTGGGAGTGGGTCCCAAGATGACAGCCTGGGTAAAGAATTGGCTGGAGAATAGGACACAGAGAGTAATAGTAAATGGAGTCCACTCTGAAGAAAGGGGGGTTACTAGTGGGGTACCGCAGGGTTCAGTATTAGGACCAGTCCTCTTCAATGTCTTTATAAGCGACATTGCAGAGGACTGGAAGAAAAAATATGTCTCTTTGCAGATGACACAAAGATCTGCAACAGAGTTGATGCACAAGGTGGGGTGGAAAGGATGAGAAGGGACTTGGCAAGGTTAGAGGAATGGTCAAATGTATGGCAGCTTAGATTCAATGCTAAGAAGTGCAAGGTAATGCACCTGGGAAACAAAAACCCAGGGGAAGAGTACACAATGGAGGGTGAGATACTAACAACAACAAAAATGGAAAGGGACCTGGGGTAGTCATATCAGATGACCTAAGGTGGGAAAAGCAATGTGAGAGGGCAGCAAGGAGGCTGGGGGGATACTGGGATGCATAGGAGAGGCATCACCAGTAGAAAACAAGGAGTTTTATCCTTCTGTACAGACAGCTGATGAGACCCCATCTGAATATTGCGTGCAGTTCTGGAGACCCAATCTCTGCAAAGACATAGACAGGATGGAAGCTGTCCAGAGAAGGCAACAAAATGGTGCAGGGTGTGCACGGAAGACATATGAAGAAAGACTTAGGAGCTTAATATATATAGCCTCGAGGGAAAGGAGGAGAGGGGGCGTGATAGAAACTTTCAAGTACCTCAAAGGAATCAACAAAGAGGGTAGCATCTTTCAAAAAGAGAAGTGTGCAAGAACAAGGGGGCACAATTTGAAGATGGGGGGGTGGCACAGAGGTAATTTAAGGAAGTATTTTTTCACAGAGAGGGTTGTGGATGTATGGAACAGCCTTCCAGAGGAGGTTGTGGAGTCAAAAACAGTGGTTGAATTCAAGCATGCATGGGACAGTCATAAGGCAATTCTAGGGGGTGGTGGTAGGAAGAAGTAGGCTGCTGGTTAACTAGGATCTGCAGCTTATCCAGTAGGTAGGGAAATGGGCAGACTGGGTGGGCCAAGCAGTCCTTATCTGCCATCAAATTCTATGTTTCTATGTTTCTTACACTTATCTCAACCAAAATAGGTAAATCATTTACGCACTTTTGTCTCTTATTGTCATAGCATGTAATTTTTTCACCAAATTTTTATGTTCCTGATTATAAACTATGCACTATCTCTTGTTACCTACTCATGTATTTATGAAACCTTGTTTTAGCTTTGTATGTATCTTGTCTTTTCAAATTGTATTTCCCGTGTATTGTAATCTCCTAGGTCATGCCTGAAAATAGTCATGTTTTGGCTAGTGGCACTCACCCAGTAAACAAAAACTAAATAAAATAAATAAATAAAATAATAAAATGCTGTATAAATAAATGGGAGAAATATGAAAAGCTAGTTATCACTGTTGGTCTAGTGGTTTATGAAATATTTACAAAGTACAGCACAACTGTGCAAGTATTTGGCTGAGAGGTGTGGAAGAGATGAGGTATTTTGTATGGAAAACCCCAATCGAGAACTGAAGTCTTTGATTTTAGGAGGGCGGACTTCAGCAGGCTGAGGGAGCTAGACAGGAAAAAGTTATCTGGGGTAGACAACTTAGGTGGGGTGGAAGAGAGATGGAGGGTAATAAATGGGGCAATTCTTGAGACATCTAAATTATGCATGAGAATGCTGAAAGGAACACGTTCAAGAGACCATTATGGTTCTCAACAAAAGTCAAGGAAGCAGTTAGGACCAAGAAAAAGGTCTTCCAGAAGTACAAAAAAAAGCAGGTGGAGGAAGAATGGTGAGAATATTTACTGAGAAATAAAGAAGCAAAGAGGGTGATTAGGGAGGCAAAAGCAGACACAGAGCTGCATATTGCAGAAGGGGTCAAGGGCGGTGAAAAACATTCTTCCTGTATATTAGGCAAGAAAGAAAGAAAGAAAGAAAGAAAGAAAGAAGAGAGAATAATTAGACTGTTGAAAGGTGGTAGGGTGATCAAGGAGGACAGGCAAAAAGTAGCCATCCTAAATGATTATTTTGGCTCAGTTTTCACTAGCGAGCAAGGTAGGTCCTTGCCTGAGTGTGGCATCATAGCATCTACTGAGGGGGTCCTGTAGATGAGACAGCCAATATTTTCAGGCAAAAGGGTCCAGAAATGGCCAGCAACCCTAAAGATAAATAAGGCCATGAGACCACACAGGTTGCATCTGAGGAAACTAAGGGAACTGGCAACAGAACTGGCTGAACCTCTGGAAGGATTGTGCAACAGCTCACTACAGACAGGGATAGTTCCAAAGGACTGCAGAATGGCAGACATCATTCTGCTCCATAAGGGGAGGGTCAAGGAACCAGCAGAGAACTACAGGCCTGTCAATCTGACCTTTATCATACGGAAGCTGATGGAATAACTGGTAAAAGAAGACCTTGTGGACTTCCAGGAAAGCAGCTGTCTCCATTATAGTAGACAGCACTGGTTCATGGCAGAAAGGTCTCGTCAGACTAACCTGATAGCTTTCTTTGATTGGGTGATGAGGGAATTTGATAGGGCCATGCCGTAGATATGCTGTATTTCAACATCAGCAAGACTTTCCACTTGATGACCCACAGATGCTTGATGATGAAAATGGAGGATTGGGGTGCCACTAAGGACATAGTAAACTACTTAGGTAACTGGCTAAAGGGAGTCAGTAGAGGATTGTGGTCACTGGGGTCAAATCAGAAGAGATGGAACTCACAATTGCGTGACACAGGGATTTGGCCTGGGTCTGATCCTCCTCAATATGTTCATCAGCAGCACTAGAGAAGGTATTCAGGTCAGGTTGTGTCTCTTCGAAAATGGCACGAAGTTCTAGGGAAGGGTAGTTAGCAATGCAGGAATCAGGGAACTGAAGAGTGACTTACAAAAGCTAGCGGGGTGGTCTAATGTTTGGGCAGTTGAAATTCAACACCAAAAAGTGCAAGATAATGCACCAGGGCATAAGAACCCAAGGGCAGACTACTGGATGGGTGGGGTGTGACTATGGTTGAGGAATGAGACTTTGGAGTTATCATCAGTGACACCCTAAAACAATCAAGCCAGTACAACAAGGATTATGGTAAGCCACCAAGAATACTGTGCTGTATTGGGGGGGGGGTATTGATAGCAGGAGGAAGGAGGTAATACTACTCCTTTATAGAGCTTTAGTGAGGCCACACCTGGAGTACTGCGCCAAGTTCTGAAACCCTCACCTCAGGAAACATAGGGACAGACTGGAGACAGTGCAGCACAGGATAACAAAAATGATTCAGGGCTAATGGGCAGATCTTACGGGAAGCAACTTAAAGCACTGAACATGTACTCGCTGGAGGCCAGAAGGGAAAGGGGAGATATGATAGAGACCTTCAAGTTCCGAATAAGAAGAAACAAGGTAAACTACGAGGAACTGTTTAGTTTAATACTAGTTCGAGGTGACCAGGGCAAGAGAGGAAACTCTCAGGAGGGAGGCTTAGGAGGGACATGAGGAAGTATTATTTTACAGAAAGAGTGGTGGGGCAGTGGAACAGTCTACCACCTGATGTGGTGGGCACTAAAACAGTTAATGATTTCAAGCATGGTTGGAACAGAATGAAGGGTATAACAGTCACTTGTGGCAATAAAATCAGGAAGGAGAATGGGGGAGGAGGGAGAGGACTAGGACCCTGGAAGGATGGTAGTTCCCAGGGTTAGATAGGGAACTTGGGCAGACTGGATAGACCACTGGTCTTTTTCTGCCATCATTGTCCTTACTTCTATGCTTCTGTTTTGGGGAACAGCATCTGTTTGTTAGAGAAAGAGAGAGAGGCAGACAGGGAGAGACAGAGAGACAGAAAGAGACAGAGAGACAGTGAGAGACAGAGAGAGAGAGAGAGAGACAGTGAGAGAGAGAGACAGAGAGACAGAGAGACAGAGAAAGGCAGAGACAGAGAGAGAGAGAGAGAGAGAGACAGAGAGAGAGAGACAGTGAGGGAGAGAGACAGAGAGAGAGAGAGAGAGAGAGAGAGAGAGAGAGAGAGTCAGAGAGAGAGACAGAGAGAGGAGAGACTGCGAGAGAGAGAGAGAGAGAGAGAGAGGCTGAATTGTAAATCTGTCAAGTTGATATTGCATTCTGTTGTGGAACTTTGGTTTCTTTGCTCGTTGAGTAGAGTATAGGGCTTTCCTCCTAGTATTAGGATTATGAAGGTAAGGAAATCCCACTGTTGGGGAGAGTATTTAGTTGGGTCACAGCAATGTTGTTATCAGAAGGGGCCTCTGAGGACAGCAAGGTGGTGTCTGGACAGGAGATGGCCTGGTAAATGGTGGTAGACAGACTTATTTTGGTGACACACCTATTTCACAAGATGGTCCTGGTGGGCCATAGCAGCAGCATCAGAGTAATTAAAAGCAAAGCTTGTTTTTATAATTTACTGCCTGTGCCTTACCCAAGCTACCCTTTTAACTGGGTAATCTTCCAGCCCCATCCATAGCTTCTCCTATGCTTACCTACTTGTTTCCCAGCTTGCCCCCACAATGTGGGGTTTTCCACACTGCAAAGCACACTAAAAAACACTACACCCTGAGGCATGCTTGCTCACAGTACAACCAGGAATCAGTAAAAGAGTAGCACCCCTACAAGCACACAGTCAATTTCAGTTCAATTCATATTTCAAAGTGCACAATTTATTACAGGTGTGAAAAAAGTGACTTACAGAAGAGCCCCATTCAGTGATGCTGGTGTGCAGGAAAACCTCCTGGAGGTTAGTGATTCCTTGTATTCCAGACTGCCCAGACTTGTTAGGAAGCATCTCCTACTTGGGAGACTCCATGGTGATTGGTGGCTGGTCACTGAAAGGGGCTTGAGAGTGCTTGTGTCATCCTGCACTCTGTTTTTTTGTGTTTGTTTGTTTCCACTGAATAGAATGTCAGCTGACAAAGGGCCCCAAGCTCACACTCACGAAGCTTGCCAGCACTGACCCTGACCAACATCTTCCCTCCCATGGTACCTCCACTGTACTGCCTCCTGTGTTCACCCAAAAGGCAGTATTATGGCAGAGACAGTGACCCTCCCTCCCTGAAAGAGGGGGTCCTCTGGGATGCTCGATTCTCCTTTTCCCATTGGATTTCTGATGGGCCAGACTCATTCCTGAAACCAGGCTGCCAGTATCATGAGCAGCAGCCCTACCCTCGCACTGGCCAGCTGGCACGGTTATAAGTTAATGCATTCTATCCTGTGCGGCCATTTTGGGTCGAGTTAAGCAATGGATGGTTCTGATGCCATATGGCACTACCGGTAAGAATGGGTTTTAAGGATCCAGTCCACAAGAGCACCACAGATATGCACAAATGCCCCTGCCAACTTTGCTGACCCTTTGCAATGTTGAAAATCTCCTGAAATATCTGCTCTGTGTCTGTCCCTGACCCAGCCATGATTGTAGAACTGCCAGGGGCAATGGATCAGGTATGGATGGAGCATGAACAACTGATCTGTGGATGCACAGAAGTCTCCACATGTGCGGAGTGGCACCTCTGCACACCACATGGCTGTGCAACCCCCTTCCTCAAGTGGTGTTTGCATTTTGGATTGGGCCCTAAGTTAATGTAAAAAAATTATTATGCACAAAATTACGTTACACAATACTATGTGCAGAATATAATTAGAAACAAACCTTCTATCAGTTTAGCTATCTATTTCTATTTACAATATCATCATCCTGCTTCTTTTTATAGAACTACTATTTTACCCCTATTGTCACTATCAATTAAAGAACAAATCTGCATTAAAGAGTGTATTTTTTCCTTTTATATTCTTTATGTAGGTTCTATTTAAAAAAAGTCCTGTCAAAAACCCAGGCATGCCCCCACACACATATCAACACAGTGCAAACCTAATCTTTATTGTTTACATACACACAACTTATTTTTCAAAGTATTTGTACTAAATGTCTTGAACTTGAAAGTCTACTTCCTGTCAACACACAGCATTGTCTCCTGTTTACTCTTAGGGTGCTCATTGGACTTGCAGAATGTTCAAAGAAAGTATTCATTGAGGTTTTTATTTTATCAAACAATGGGGTGATTCTGATTTATGTTGCAGTCTCTTTCTATGTGTAAGTCCATAATTCATTAGGGAGTGGTAAGAAATTCTTAAAATGGATACCCTCTGAAGCACCACTAGCCAAGCAGATTGCAACAGGCAGGCACAGTTCAGGCTAGAGGAGTGCTAGTAGTGACTATAAAAAAGACCTGAATACCACAAATCATGGGGTAGTCATTATTCATGACTAAATAACGAATATGTCTCAATATGCATGGTTTTTGTATTAAGTAGAAAAAAAGGTAAGATATATTTTGTCTAACCCACCCCTGGTGGCCAGGGCTAGTCCCATGGCCACCCTTTCAGTGATCTACTACCCTTCAACTCCCCCGTCTTCTCCCATATTTTAAAACATAAAATTAATAAGTGGAGCTGGCACAGTGCCTGCTCCCATACACTACTTTTTAAGTCATTCCTCTTCTTTAGCCATATTTCCCACAGCCTTTATAAACCATGTTTGTTGTACTACAGCCCTGCAGCCCCCATCCTCTCCTCCATGATGGGGTGGGTGCAATAGCAGGCAGCATATCCACCTACTCAGTAGTAACCCCTTTCTAACTCAAAGCACACACCCTTCCATTTTATCTGCTGTGTTAGAGTGACAGCTGCAGCGTGCCCTGGAGGGGAAGAACTGAGCTGTGCATGTGATGCACAGCAGACTAAATGGCTAGTCTACCAAGCTGTCACTCAAGGACATGCAGGCCACACCTCCTCTACCCTCTGCCATGTTTACTGTCACTGTCAGTTGACAGCACAGTAGAAGTAGAATCAGCATTTATATAACACTTTTCATACACATTGTATCCCAAAGCACTTTACAAGCAATGCTAGACTGGTGGTGAAGTAACTGAATATGTAGTGGCAGCCATTTTGAACATCAACACCCACACACAGCCTTGAACACTTGCATAAACCAGTTTACCAGGAGAATGACAAGGGCCGCAGCCAAATATAGAGCAGCACCCTTTGCCATCCCTTTACTGAATAGCTATATGCCTTTGCAAAAAGATGGGGGGATCTGATTTAGAATCAGACATCTCAAATAGATCTGAGGTAGTCTCGGAGATGGAAGAGGAAGAAAAAAGATCAGTGGAAGAAATCAAGAAAAAGAAAGGTAAAAAAGAAAATTGAAACAAGGCAAAAACAGTGATGTTCACTAACCACTAACACATTGTCATGGCGACCCTATGTATAGCATCATTTAATGTTTGCAGTATCAAAAACTATAAGAAAAGAACTGCAATTTTGTCATATCTGAATCGACTTTCCCAAGATACATATTTTTACAGGAAACAAGACTGAAATCTCTTTGAAACTGAACAAGTTAGAAGAGGCTGGGTGTGGGGTCCATCTTTTTGGACATTCGGTATGGACCTTGCAGATGGGATAGGAATATTGCTCAGAGGAACCCTTTTCTCTATAACTAGGGTAATGGACATCCTCCCAGGTAGGGCTTTTCTTTTAGACTGCAAATATAGGGATTTTTCTTTTCGCCTAATAAATACATGTGCACCACAGACAAAGACATTAAGAATGGAGTTATTCGAAAGTATTAAATCTTTTTCTGTATACCAGGAAACGTATAATTTGGGGAGGAGATCTAAATTGCAGTCTAGACTATAAAATGCAAGGAGATAATTAAAAAATAATGCACTGTGATTCTCACGCATTAAAGCAAATGTCGTTAACTGCTAACTTGAAACACACCTTTAGACACCTGAGAAAAGACCCAGGTTACACGTACTATAGACATACTTATGCAACACATATAGACTATTTCTTTTGCTTCTAAATTTCTAACACAAACCAAAATAGAATTAAAATGTAAAGAGTTCTCAGACCATCACATTTTATTAAGCACACTCAGTTTAGCAACAGTTCTCCCTAAGCTGTTTTATTTTCACACACACACATCATTGGAACTGAATGCCTCTCCATTAGAGCAAGAGGAATTAAGACAGAATAATACATCTACTATTAGCCAGACACTCTACATTATGTCTATGTGATGATCTATGGGATTGATGGCAAGATACTAAGAATGATTTAAAACAGGTGTTTATTAAGTTTGGGCAAAGGAAGGCAAACTCAGACTATATCACATATCTAGGTTTCAGGAACCAGTTATGCAAATTAATGTCCTTCCCACCAAATGAGCAAGCCAAATACAAAACACAAATTATTAAAGTTAAAAAACAAATGTTTTCTTATCAATACAATACAGCCAAGGCATTGAAGGCAGAAATGAAATTTGGGACAATAAGACAACCTGCATCAGACCCATACATGGCATGCAAACACAGACTAGGTGCCTTGGTAATGACTAGCCTATATAGACAGGATACAACTCTAGCCACATCTGATTTTGACATGCTAGAGGTAACTCAAAATTTCTTGAAAGAAACATTTTGTGAGGCATACTACGCAGGGAACCTATCAGAGTTTCTAGAAGCACCACTCTCCCAATGGACAGCAGATATGCATGCACAATTAGAAAAAACAATAACGAAAGAAGAAATAAGCAAAGTAATTCAGGCTTTAAACAATGGTACTTCTCCTGGCTTAGATGGCCTTACAAGTGGGTTTTATCAAAAGTTCACACAAGAAATTAGTGAACAGTTAGTTCTGGTATATAATCACACCTTGGAAAGTAGCAGGGCTTTTCCTGACTTTGGATGGGCCATATTATTTACATTTACATTTACAAAAAAGGTGATAAAATGATATTATAAATTGGAGGCCTAGTAGCCTTTTAAACACTGACTATAAAGTTATCTCTAAACTTATTTGTCTAAGGTTATAAAAGGTGACTGAGCAACTTATTGACCCAGCACAAACTTGTGCGATACCTAATAGAACTATCCAGCATAATCTTTTTTTTATTAAGAGACATTTTTGAATGTAACAGAAAAAACAAAATGACATGATTTGTATTATCCTTGGACCAAATCAAGGCATTTGATTGGGAGGGGCATAAGTACCTCATACAAGTATTGACTGCGAATGGACTTCCACAGATAATGGTGCAGTGGATTGAAAGCCTATACTTAGGAGCTCATTTTGTACCTTCAGTAAATGAGCATTTAGGTAAAACATTACCTATAAGTATTGGGGCATGACAGGGCTGCCCACTTAACCCTTTATTATACACCTTTGCCTTAGATTCCTTAATAAGACAAATTACGCAGGACCACCAGATTATGGGATTGTTCCCACATATAGACCTTAGCCAGGTAAACATTTCTGTATATGCAGATGATATCTGTCTCTTCGTAACGCACACTAGATCAGGTGTAAATGCAATACATACTATATAAGAATTCACAAAGGTCTCAGGAGCTTTGTTAAATCTAGAAAAAAAGTGTAGACCTCCCGATAGGAAACTTTCAGGATTTACCTAGTGACATAGCAGAAATTACAGTCTCACTCACCACTTAAAAAATTGGGTATGGAGATTTAACCACATTGAACTGGGAAAAAAAAATAGACATATGTGAAACAACTTGATTCTTGTGAATGTAACTAGCCCTATTGCCTCATTTCTTTATATCTAGTTTTGTTGATTTTCTGAAATGTTGAATGTCTGTAGTCTGATGTCCTCACCTGTTCTTGTTATTGCCTGCAAGGATGGATAATACCATATGTAAGCTCTATTGTTTTTTCCTCCAGACCATCCCTGCGTGGATATCCATCATCTGTACCTGTACCACATATTGTATTGTATTGCACTGCATTTTATTTTTTATTTCACTGTATCTAATTGTCAACTGTGTACTGTACCCTCTCGGGTCGTGCTTGAAAATAGGCAGGGTTTTTGCCTAACGCACCTACCCGATCAACAAAAGCTAAATAAATAAATAAAGGTTCGAATATTGAAAACATGGAAACTTTCAAAGAAAAAAAAGAGTACTAATAATCAAACAATTTCTGATATCAATATTCACACATTTAAGTTTTATATATGCACCACCAATCCACCTAAAAAACAAGAATTTTGAGTAACTTTTTTCAGATGCTGTGGGGCAGTCACCTCAGTCCAGTCAAGAGAGATTTCATCTATTTACCACACAAACAAGGAGGGTTAAACGTGATAAACCCTCTGGTTTTCTATCATTCCTTCTTTATTGCTCATACACTTAAATGGGGCTGGAGCCCCACTACATATCCTTGGCAAGAATGGATCAGATATGTGTTGGGGACATATATGAATAAATGGGAACAAGAAGCCCCCAAATTATTGCCAGTTATCAAATACCTGAGTATGCAATGGCTTCATTAAAGAAAATTTAACAATGGAAACTAGGGAAAAATAACATTCAGGCCTTAGGAAGGAAACAACTGTATTCTTATATCATGTCTGATACTCAAAAAGTTATACTAATTTTTCCCAAATGAACCCCCCCCCCTTTAAAATGACACAGGCATTAGCTGTATTGAATGACAGTAGAGTATCCAGACACACTTGGGATGTCCTGTGGATGTTTAGCCAAAGGAAGTTGGGGTTAGGGGGAATCTTGAGCATAAATCTATACAGGAAAGATTATGTCCAAGATTAGAATGTGGTAATACCTTGGAAACATTAACACAATTCTATATTATATGCCCTTGGAGTACACATTTTGGGGATTTTTTAGCAGTTAGATGGCAATGACCTTTCCTTAGTATAATTACTTATAATACCCTCATTATAGATTATTCTGGTATATGGAGGCTGTATCACCTCTGTACCTTAAATGTGAGTTTTGCAATCTTGAAGTTTTATTTATGGCAAGCTAGATGCAAATTCCTGACACAGCAGTTATAAGTAACAAATACTACCTTGATTAGCCATATAGAATTTGACATACAGAATATGAAGGCTTCTGATACATCAAAATATGCACCAGGTATGGTAGCACACCTCTGGAGAAATTTGGAGAATATATTGTAAGTGTGGAAGTTTAGGTTTGCAAACACTATGTTATTTTAGGGGAAAAACTGTAAGGTTATCGGTATCACTGCAAAAATGGAACCACAAAGATGTATACTGTGACTTATTGTAGATATGTAACAATGATGCAATGTTTTTTCTTTTCCTTAATAACATTTCCCTACTCCCAGGGCTCCCAGGCCATCTGGCATTCTGCCAAGATGGCTGCTACAGACAAACCTGTCAGCATGGATGAGCTGGGAACGGGGAAGAGATCCTTCTCCCCTGCATTTACTCCACTTGAGGTTGGCTGTTTTGTTGAGAAGCATTCCTCTAGCCATGAATTACCTAAGGATTTTGACCATGCTTTCTTGAATTCTACATTTACATCTTCTGGCAAGTGGCAGTGAAACAACTACAAGCTGATTTAAATTTGAAGAAAAAGCATTTATTGCACCTCACTGAAGAGGAAGAAAAGGTTTTCCTTCTGAAGAAGTGTAACGTGGCTACTGAATCTTTTATTCTTTCCAGACCATCTGGTTTGCTGTTTTGGAATGCCACTGCTGTTATCCCCCCTCCAGGTAGAGACTGGGACAGTGCCCGAGTGCCTACCTGCAGTCTTTTCTTTGCTGATTCAGCCATACTTCTGATCGCTGTTGTTCCTCCTGCCAATGCTGCTTCTTCAGTTTCGGAGGCCAGAAATGCTGCTCTTATCAAACATACAGGTGCTATATCCTTTTCACCCCTGTCTTCTCCACTTGACACTAGAGAACCTCTGATCATTCCTGAGTTCAGTCCCTTGCTGACTACTATCTTGCAGCTTCCCGACAAGATACCAGTTGCTGTTGCTGTTGCCTCTTCTGCGCACGATTCCTCCATGGCTCCTGAGGCTTTAGAAACACTGTTTTTACCAACTACCATGCCTGCAGCCATTGCATAGCCTGTTCAGACTACCATGCTTCCTTCACTGGCTGTAAGTACTCCCTCTACTTCTCCTAACCCGATAATATTTGAATCTTCCACCGCTTTTAACTTACATTTGCCAGACATTCCTCAGAGTCCTTTCCTACATTTGGGGCATGATTTATTTTTGAAAGTGGGGGATCTGTGTTCTACAGAGAAGTTGCCTGCCTCCCTTCTCAGTCCTAAAGAAAGTGTTCAATTAAAAAGGGATGAGAAGGCTGCTGACATTATTGGGGTTAACTCCGCAGTGTTTCAATTTGGCCACGCAACTCCAGATGCTGTTCAGGATTCTACCCCTTCAACCAGCTTACATAGAAGCATAGACTTTGAAGGCAGATAAGGACCGCTTGGCCTGCCTAGTCTTCTCATTTTCCTACCTACAGGATAAGCTGTTACTACTGCCACCAATGTGTAATCTTCCCTTGGGTTTTTGTTTCTGAGGTGCATTATTTTGCACTTCTTTGCATTGAATCCAAGCTGCCATACTTGTGTATCAACCCTGTTGCAGCTCTTTGTGTTATCTGCAAAGAGGCTTACTTTTCTTTCCAGTCCCTCTGCAATGTCACTTATAAAGACATTAAAAAGGACTGGACCCAGTACTGAACCCTGCAGTACCCAACTAGTAACCCCTCTTTCTTCAGAGTGCACTCCATTTACAATTACCCTCTGTGTTCTGTTGTCCAGCCAATGTTTTACCCAGAGTAACACCCTGGAACCCACTCCCAGGCTGGTAAATTTGATTATTAATCTTTTGTGTGTGACTGTGTTAAATGCCTTGCTAAAGTCTAGGTACGCCATGTCCACAGCCCCTCCCTGGTCTACTACTTTGGTCACCCAGTCAAAGAAATCAATTGGATTCGTCTGACATGACCTTCCCAATGTGAACCCATGCTGCCATGGATCCTGTGCCCCACTGACCTCTAGGTACTCAACAATTCTTTCCTTCAGAAGTGATTCCATCACTTTCCCTACCACAGAGGTCAAACTGACAGGTCTGTAGTTTCCTGCCTCTGTCTTACTCCCACTTTTGTGAAGGGGAATCACATCCGCCTTCCTCAGGTACCACACCATTCTCCCATGATTTGTTAAAAAGGGTAGTCAGTGTTGTCACTAGTTCTCCCCTTAATTATTTTAGAATTCTGGGGTGAATTCTGTCAGGCTCATTGCTTTGTCCACCTTCAGTTTTAGGAGTTCTTTCAGAACCCTTTCTTCTGTGAAAGGGCTGTTATCAACCCCCATATCCAGCGTGTTTCTATTATTTGGTTTAGGTACCTCTTCCTCTTCATTTGTGAATACTGAGCAAAAATATTTGTTTAGTATCTCTGCCTTTTCACAGTCACCCTCTGCCCACCCTCGCTCCCCTTTATTAAGCCTCACTATCCCACCCTTGGTCTTCCTTCACTCCCTGATGTACCTATAAAAGGTTTTATCTCCCTTCTTAACTGAGTTGGCTATTTTTTCCTCAGTTTGAGCCTTTGCTGTTCTGACTGCCTTTCCTGCTTCCTTTTGCCTTAACTGATACAATTCTCTATCCTGCTCCTTCTGTGACTCCGTGTACTTCCTGATTGCTCTCTTTTTCTTCCTAACCTTCCCTGCCACCTCCTTTGAGAACCGCAGTGGTTTCTTACATGATTTTGTTTTGTTTATTTGCTTCACACAAATGATTGTTGCCTCTGTCATGGTAGTTTTGATTATTCCCCCATTCTTCTGCCACCCCTCCTTTCTGCCCATTTGTTAGTGCATTCCTTAGGCACTCACCCATTTTGGCAAAGTCAGCCTTCCTGAAGTCCAGTGCCCTCACTTTTGTATGGCTTGACTCTATAGCTGAGTTTATCATGAACCATACTGTTTGGTGGTCACTTGTTCTCAGATGGCTACCCACTTCTAGATCTGAGATCCTCACACTGTCCCCATTTGAGAGATGAGGTCCAAGATTGCTCCCTCATGAGTGGGTTCCAAAATTAGCTGTCTGAGGCATGCCACCTGTAGGGCATCAAGAATGGCCCTGCTCTTGGATGTGGCTGCAGCATAGGTGCTCCAGTTAACATCTGGCATATTCAGGTCCCCCATCAGCAATATTTCCCCTTTCTCTGCCATTCTAAGGATGCCTTCTATCATGTCCTTGTCCATTTCCTCCCCCCTGAGACAGGGGTCTGTATACAACCGCTGTGTGGATTGTGGAGCCATTTCCAGTCTCTAAGGAGACCCACAGTGCCTACTCTCCTCCCTGTTTACACTTTTGTTCTGTTGCTTTTATACCTCCCCTTACGTAGAGATCTACTCTTCCCCATCTTCTACCCTCCCTGTCTCTCCTTAATTTGTGTACCCTGGTATGTTAACATCCCAGTCATGGTTCTCTGTGTACCATGTTTCTGTGACTGCTACAATATCCAGGCATCCCTCTTCCATCAAGGCCACCAATTCAGGAAGCTTGTTGACCAGACTACAGGCATTGGTACTCATTACCCTCCATTTCTTGATGGCCTTGCCCCTTTTTGCCCCATCCCTGTCCTTATTGCCTTTGTTGTTTTCTCCTTTTACCCCTGCCCTTCTCCCTATCAACATCTCTATCTTGGTGTTTACCTCACTTACTACCCTGAATTTTTTGAAGGGGTAGGATTTCTCTACTCCTTTCTAGTGCCTCCCCCCTTGGCTAGTTTAAATGCTTGCCAATGAAGTATTGAAACCTATCACCTAGGATCCTGGTTCCCCTCCTAGACAGATGCAGACCATCATGCCAGTATAGGCCTGCATCATTCCAGGTGGACCCCCAATCCCCAGTGAAGCCAAATCCCTGAGCTCTGCACCAGTTTTTCAACCACTGATTGAATTGCATGGTGTGGAGCACCCTAGCCTCATCCATGCCATAGACAAGCAGCACCTCTGAGAAGGTTACCATGCGTGCTACTTGTCTAAGGCCCTTCCCCAACTCCACAAACTCTTCTTGCACTGCTCTGATCCCTTTCTCAGCAAGATCATTCATCCCTAGGTGGACAGTGACATCCAGCTCCCTCCCCTGTATAGCTGCTCCAGTGATTCTGAGGATTCACTCTCTGTCCTTCCAAGCCATGGTGCCAGGCAGGCACCTTACCTCCCTCTCCCCTTCCTCCCCCAGTTCTACCCCTAACAGTGGAGTTCCCCACCAGGAGTTGTTTCCTTCCCCTGTGGGGTACTATGCCACCCTCCTGTGGGTCTCCTTGGTGGAGGTTTCCAGCAGCCTACTTGGTCTCCACTACAGGTGCCTCCATAGAGGAACCACACTTTGCCAGAACGGTATATGAATTGTGGAGAGGTACAACTGGAGGGATGCACCTCTGTTCCACTACCCTCACCCTCCCTGAGCCCACTGTGGTCCAACCACTCCTCTTTCTTGGCAAACTCTGAGGCAACTGCAGTGGCCCTGGTGGTCCCTGGGTGGGAGAGGAGGTCCCCCAAATCCTGGCCAACTCAGCATGGAGATGAGAAACCTCCTCCCCCAGCCCAAAGAGGTGCAGATGGGACAACACCACATCCTCCACAACATCTCCCTGAAGACTGCTGCTCCACAGTCACTGGACTGCACCACTCCCATCATGTCTTATTTCTGGACCCTTAACTGTTGTTTGGAATACTTACTCTTTCCTCTGTTTATATTTTTTTTTCTCCCTACTTACTTACTGCCTCTGTGCCCTTTAAGCTCCTGATCTTCCTGTTCTGAGACAAGAAGTTCCCATATTTCTTAGTAGTCTCCTTACTTGCTCAGAGTCAGACCTCCAGCAGCTAGGGGAGATGGAGAGCTACTCTTTTCCTTCTAGGATGGTGAGTCTTTTGTGGCTCTGTGATCACTCACTTCCTGCTCCCAAACAGGAAGTTCCTGTTGTCAGTCAAATCCTGTGCCTATAAAAATAGAACCGGCTTAGGGTGGGGAGGGATTAGAGGGAAGGGAAGGAGAGCAATATCATCCCAGTAGAGAAGTATAGTTATAACAGTAGCTCATTCTTCTTGGTGTTCTCTGCCTGTTCTCTGGTAGAAGCTATATAGGGAAGTTTTTAAATCTGGCTTTAACCTGGCTTCCTTCTAGCTAAGCCACTCCCCCTACTTCACAGCTCTTTCTACACTTAATTAATTGCACAGATAACTATTCCCTTCAGCCACCTGAGAGAAACACCTAGATAACTGCACAGATAACAATTTACTTCAGCCAACTCAGACAACCTCACTTACTTTTTTTATGTTGTCTTATGCTTGCACAAGAAACATGTTGTGGTAACCTTGGTGCCACTGCTTTTTGGGGCTGGACTCCATGGCATGAATTAGATTGCACACTGTCTATGACAACAGTGCAAAAGCATGTCCACCACCTTGAAAGGTTTTAGCCGCTGCAATGAAGGAGCACCACCTCATTTCTGGGCGTGCCTTTCCTGGTGTAAGTTTCAGTGTGACATGGTGGTGGCTGTGCCGTCCGACTCGCACAGTCCCCAGAAAAGCTGACTATGGGGGTACCGATTCCCCCTATCAGCATCATCATGCCCTCCTCTCCAGTTCATCTGCCAACGGGGGAGCCCAATCCCCATCGGCATCATCCCCCCCAAAAAAACACTCTTTTTTATTTGCTGAAGGGTTGCTCAATCCATAGAAACATACAAACATAGACTTTGATGGCAGATAAGGACTGTTTGGCCCAGCTAGTCTTCCCATTTCCCTGCCTAGAGGATAAGCTGCAGATCCTATTTAACCAATAGCCTATTTCTTCCTACCCCCCACAAAAATTGCCTTATGTCTGTCCCATGCATTCTTGAATTCTCACACAGATTTAGACCTCACAACCTCCTTATGAAGGCTATTCCATGTATCCACCACCGTCTTTGTGAAAAAATACTTCCTCACATTGCCCCTGAGCCATCCTCCATCTATCTCCAAATTGTGTCCCCTTTTCTTACACATCTCTTTTTCTGAAAGATGCTACTCTCTTGGACTTTGTTGATTCCACTGAGGTACTTAAATGATTCTATCATGCCTCCCCTTCCTCATTTCCTCAAGGGTATACATATTGAGCTCATTTAGTCTCTCCTCATATGGCTTCTCTTGCAGACCCTGCACCATTTTAGTTGCCCTCCTCTGAACTGCCTCCATCCTGTCTATGTCCTAGCGGAGATGGGGTCTCCAGAAAAGGACACAGTACTCCAGATGGAGTCTTACCAACTGTCTGTACAGGGGGATAACAACTTCCTGTTTTCTGCTGGTGAAGCCTCTCCCTATACATCCCAGTATCCCCCCGGCCCTCCCTACTGCCTTCTCACATTGCTTTCCAACCTTAAGGTCATCTCATATCATTCCCCCAGGTCCCTTTCCATTTTTGTTGTTGTTACTACCTCCTCCCCCATTGTGTAATCTCCCCCTGGGTTTTTGTTTCCCAGGTGCATTATTTTGCACTTCTTTGCATTGAATCCAAGCTGCCATACTTCTGACCAGTCCTCCAACCTTGCCAAGTCTCTTCTCATCCTTTCCATGCCTCCTTGTGTATCAACCCTGTTGCAGATCTTTGTGTCATCTGCAAAGAGGCATACTTCTCCTTCCAGTCCCTCTGCAATGTCACTTATAGAGACATTAAAAAGGACTAGACCCAGTACTGAACCCTGTGGTACCCCACTAGTAACCCCTCTTTCTTTAGAGTGGACTCCATTTACAGTTACCTTCTGTGTCCTGTTGTCCAGCCAATGTTTTACCCAGACTACCATCCTGGGACCCACTCCCAGGCTGGTTAATTTGACTATTAATCTTTTGTGTGGAACTGTGTCAAATGCCTTGCTAAAGTCCAGGTAGGCCATGTGCACAGCCCCTCCCTGGTTTACTACTTTGGTCACTCAGTCAAAGAAATCAATTAGATTCATCTGACATGACCTTCCCTCTGTGAAACCATGCTGCATTGGGTCCTGTGCCCCACTGGCCTCTAGGTACTCAACAGCTTCACAAGTGTATCCCCTGATTTAGGATGCCAACAGCCTGCTTTGCCTAGGAGACGTTTTTCCTAATTAGTGGCCAGTAAATATGGCTGTCTCCTGAAACCCTTCTTTTCTGCTTCTTGCCATGGAGCACAGCTTTCTCGAGCAGCTCCTGGCTGCAGTCAGCTTGGCCTGAATTACTCTATAATATCTCCTGCCCTTCCATCCCAACCCCAGTCACTATTAAATACACTTAAGCACCACTCTCTCCACCTTTCCCATCCTATTTGTTGCTTTCTTCCTGTGATCCTCCCAACCCTCACTCTTAGTGTTATGTCTTAACTGTGCTGCAAAACATTTAAGCCTGCCAACTCTCACTCCTGGTGCTACGGCGGTCCCTGTTGCCTAAATTACCTAATAAGCTTTAATGGGCCACAATGTACAAGTTTACCCTGCCTACCCTACCCCATCTTATCCTCCTCTATTTTTTACTCAGTCACCATGGAAACCTTAACCCTAGCAGAGAACAACCTTTCAACAAGGATGTAGAAAATAACCTTCTCTACAACAAAGGCTGTACCTCTTAGAATTTTTTCAGCATCACAAATGCGCCTTGGTTTCCCTTTTTCATCCATCCTTGCCTTAGCAACTGGGCTTCACACAGCATGCCTACTCAGCATCAATACCCTCTCTGACCCCATCATCTTCCTCACTCTAAGCAAGAAAGTGAAAAGGCACCATGGCACCAAAAGGACTCTTAAACATACATCAAGAATGCTAAGAAAACACCTCCTTAGGATCATCCTCTTGTTGCATCTGCTATCAGGCAACATCCACCCTAATCCAGGGCCCACAGGCTAAACTACTAATGGGGTTCTCTGCAAGCAGGGTACTTTAAATTTGGCTGCAATCAACATCTGTAGTCTGCTGTGCAAAATTGACTTCTTTAAAGTCTGGGTTTCACAGCATGACCCAGACAAACTATCTATAGTGGAAACATGGCTGTCCCCCAAAATACCTGGCACAGCAGTTGCCCTACCTGGATGTACCATATTGAGACTGGATAGGTCTTCCAAATGTGATGGTGGCTGTGCCTGTGGCTGATCTAGAATGCCCCACCCAGGTACTGGCAAATAAAGTTCTTCTGGGGACCCAATACCAGACACTTACAGTACTATCAGTCTACATACCCCCAAAGACCCAACCGAAGGTCTCTACAGAGTTCTGGACTATCTTGGAGCACAAAATCGCCTTGCTAAGGCAATAATTCTGAGTGATTTCAATGCAAACTGGTTGTCACTTGCCACTGGTCCTATAAAGGATGCATTATCAGCTCTACACCTTACTCAACTCATCAGTTCCCCTACCAGAATAAACTATAAGACCGGAACAAGCATTACTCTTGACTGGATAATCTCCAATCACCCTGATCATATCTCTAATGTAACTGTACACCCCATCTCCCTTAGTGACAACTCACCCATGACCTGCAGTTGGTCCAACAAATTCCATACCCCCCCCCACCCCAAACTATCTTCAGCAGAGTGCTAAAACGTGGCCACCTGGACTTCTTAAAACAACAACTGTGTCATCAGGACTGGGTACTGCTGGACTCCACTGATGTCATTAATGCAGCACTTTGTTAAGGCTTTTAATGCTGTCTGTGACATACATGCCCCTCTTAAAAAGATGAAGATTTGTGGCACAGTGCATCTCTGGATCACTCCTGAGATAATAAATAACACGAAACAATGGGACCATCTCTGGGCACCGTGCCAAAGCATCTGGTAAACAACAGGATCTACAAGCCTATAAAGTCACAAGAAATGCCTGCACTTGGGCTATTCGACAGGTGAAAAGTAAACACTATAGGGAGCTACTGACCAATGCATGGGGAGACAGCAGAAAACTTTGGTCGAATATCAAAGACACAACTGGTAAAGATCCAAACATGTCATCTGCAGTGCTAAACCTTGATGGTACTCTCACTCTTGACCGGCTTAGAATTGCAAATACTTTTAATGATGCCTTTACCAACCTGAACAGTGTCCTTCTGCAAGATTTCTTTGATGCTACCCTTGCAAAAACAGCTTGTCACCCTGACAGCAAGATCCCTGAGCACCCTCCCTTCTATTTTAAGAGGGTCTCAGTGACCCAGGTTAGAAAACTACTTAATATGGTATTGGGTAAATCTCAACATAGTGGTGACTCTCTAGACCTTAAACCTATTGCGCTTGCCTTAGAGGAAGTACTCCTACCTATAAGTAAGATACTTAACCTCTCCCTAACCCTGTTACATTCCCTCAGGTATGGAAAGCAGCCCTTGTGACCCCAGTTTATAAATCTGGGGACCAGGCCCTACATAACAACTATAGGCCAATATCAATCCTTCCTTTCTCCCCTTTCCAAAGTGCTGGAATGAATTGTTGCCAACCAGCTAATGGATTACCTCAAAAAATACTCCATCCAATGTCCGCAACAGCATGGATTTAGAAAAAGGCACAGCACCACCACAACACTACTAGACTTTACCAGCTTCATTCAGCAATCATTTGACCAAGACAATCTTGTAGGAGCGGCCTTTATAGATTTAACAAAGGCTTTCAACACTGTTAATCACCCACTTCTCCTCGGACAACTTTCTAAAATTGGTCTCTCACTTGATACGCTGCAATGGTTCAGAAGCTATCTTGGATAAAGATCTCAGTGGGTGAAGATATCTAATGTCTCTGAACGGTGTCTGGTCTGATCTGGAGTACCACAAGGGTCAATCCTAGGTCCAATCCTTTTCAGTATCTTCCTGAACAACTTGCCGTCTTCATGTCACCAACTGACCCTCCTCTATGCCTTATTTGTTTACCTCCCATTTAGCTGTCTTGGGAGGTGACTTTAACTGTGGTTTGGATTGCAGGATCGGGGTGGTAAAATAACTAAGATGTACTGTGATTCTCATTTTCTGCACTCCATAGTGGTGACAGTGACGCTGAGTGACAGTCAGGTGTCTACATCGAGAGTCCCGGATCCTACTTTTGTGAACCATTCTCTATTGATTTATATTGATTTTTTCTTTTTATCCCATGGCCTCCAGGTTGTTAATTCCTTGGTTGTCCCAGTGGAATCCTCGGATCATTTTGCACTGGTTTGTACTTTTTGTGTGTATCCCCCTCCCCTTTCAATCAGAATCTATCTTGGTGGCTTAATACCTCGCTGCTGTCTGATTCAACTCTGTGCCCTGTCTGGTTGACTGTTTTTGTTTTTTGCACAATAGTCAGTTTTGGGGGCATATGATAGTTTTGTGGACTGGTGGTGGTTATTACCTCTGTTGACCTGCAAGATCTCCTCTGGTGTTTGAGTCCCAAGAAGCGTATATGAACACATGCTTCCTGCATATATACCTTCTGCAGTGCACTCGCTTTTTTCATGCCATGTGTCCTTTGATGACTGTGTCCAACTTTCTCAGAAGGGCCTATATATACACATTCTTGATCTGCATTTTTCACCTCCACTTAAGATATAATCCTGCCCTTCTCAGCATCTGGAGATAGCGCTCACTCAGCTTGTCAACAGTAAAATCCCCTTGTACATGAGGGACATCTTGTAACTGAGTTTTTATGGCAAGTTATCTGTTCAGGACTCTACAAAACATAACTCCTTGGCAGATAGATTGTGCCCATGATCAACATGTGCTGGTATTTTGGAAACACAATCTCATTTCCTTTTTGATTGTCCTACTAGTGGTGCTACTAAGTAGCATTTGGCATGTTCCTCCTTTTTCTACTGTAACCTATGATGCTGTTGTTATGAACATTTTTCCTCCTATTTGGAACCTTTTTTCGTCTCAGGTGTTGCAGGTTTGTTTTGCAGTCTGTAAATATTATTTGTGGCAGGCAATGTGCTTTTACAATGCAGCAAAGATGTATTCCTCCTGCTGTTGTTGCTCACATGGTTATCCCTTGCCTTGCGAGCATTTGTAACAATGTTAAACATACACTGCCTGCCTATGCTGTTTGCAAACTGTGGTCAGATTTTCACAGTGTATTTCCATGATTTTGTATTTTTCTTTTGTTTAATGTTTTTTTCTACTGTAATATATCAATTGTCTGCTATTTTCTGTTAATAAAATTCCCCTACTCTTGGTAGGGGGCACTGTTGGCCCAGTGTCCAAGATGGAGGAACCAGGAGTGGAGGAGATGGAGGAGGCTGTACTTCTGCCTGGGGTTCTGTCTTCATCCCCAGTTGGCATTTTGCAGAGGACAAATTTATACTTGAAAATAATTGTGCAGCTGCTATGGAAATGGAGGCTTTACTGGAGGAATCTGCAGCTGGCTGAGTGGTAGGTCCTGCTCGAGAGATTGGAACCGCAGCCTTAATACAAACAGACTCGAAGAAGGATACAATAGCTGATATTATTGAAAACCTGAAGGAAAAAATCCCTTTGATGAAACCAGCAGCATTGAAGGATCCTGATGTGCAGGACATAGCAGAAAAGTATTGTGCTACAGTTGGAGAGGAAAAGGTGCCAAAAGAATTAGCTGTCACTGACAATCAGCTAAGCAAGACTGTCAGCCGGCAAAACTGCACTGGGGAAGCTGTAACAGCTAGAAAGCACATAAAAAAAATGTTTTCTTTGCCAGACTCTGGTTCCAATCAGGATTTCCCAGAGAACTGGACACCGGGCATGGCTCTATGGGAAGCTGGGTGGATGCAAACTCAGGAAGGAAAATGGGTTCCTGACCTTGCATGGGACACCTTTTCACCTGTTTAGGAACTAATTCTACCAGAGACACATGCAACAAAAAACTAGCCTAATAAACAGCCACAAAGCTGGGAGTCAGCATGCTCAACTATGGCTGGACCTATGAAAACAAGAAACAAAAAGGACACGGAAGGAGAACAGCAGTCTTCTACAACAATTATGGGAGAAAACAAGGTACTGTCTATGCAGAAGCTTATAACTACTGTTGCTGAGAAAGAGAAAAAAAACTGTACTCTCTCTGAGATTTCTCAAAATAAAACAGTATTAAATACAAATACAGAGCAGGGTGTAGGAGACCCAATGCTGGGGACTTCCTTGGCAACCTGCTCAATGCAAGCAAATCAGAATGGTGTAAGAAACAATGAAACAGAGTCAGAAACCTTTGAAAACATGTCTGCAGGTTTTTTGATTTCAAACTTGCTTGAGTTAACTGTGAAGAACACAGTCTGCCTAAAATACAGAGGAAGACTACCAGAACACCCCGACTGGGTATATGTTGCCCAAAAATTGTTGAATCAATCTATGCAGTTTCAGGCCTTGGACATTTATACTTGAATTCATGTGTCTGGGGAAGATACCTTTGACATTAGTTTCAAGGTCCCCACTAGTTTGGATAGATTGTGGACCAAATATACTATGTTTAAATCTTCTCCTACGTGGATCCAATGTTATGTTATCCCCCTCACAAAACCTCTCATTAAGAATGTCACTATCAAGTTTTGTGACGAAGGGGTAAATGACAGAGATATTTATTTTTGGCTGCAAAATGCTGTAATATACTGGGACCCCCAGATATTATCATTGATACAGAAGGTATATGGATGGGGGGGTGGGGCTTTAAGGTGAAATGATTTAAAAATAATTCTGAAATACAGCATCTCCCCAACAGCTTTTTCTTAAGAAGGGACAGAGAGGTATGTTATTATGCAGGCCAACCAAAGGCCTGCTACAAATGTGGTTCCCAAACTCACTTGAGCAGTGCCTGTGATCAATTAAAATGTGCACTTTGCAGGGATTTCGGTCATGTTAGCATGGCATTTAAAAATATTTTAAAATTCAACTGATGTGATGAATCAAGGCATGTGTACCAACAGTGGCCTTGGGCAGGAAGAAATAGGGAAGATGGTTGGGACCAAGACAACTTAGTACAGAAAGCACAAGCCATAAGCCTTTTGTTCCATCCTATGTTTCTGACCCGGTACAAAATGAAGTCTTACAGGTGAGCTGGATTCCTGAAAGTCATACCAGTTCTGTTACAAGGCCTCAGCAATCATAGGTCACTCCTATAGATAGAAATCCGGCAGCAGAGACCCCTCTAATCAGGTTGCTGACCAGAAGTTGCAGACAGAGCAGAGTTTGAGAGTTGCCTAGAAGGAAGCTATACCACATCCAGTAGAAACCAAGCACATAGCTCCAGAAGGGTCACTAGAGCAACTGCAAAACAGTCCTCACAGCCCTTTGTACTCCCACTACAAAATTCTTTACAGCTGTTACAAGGACACAAAGAATGTAGGGATTCGAACTTTGAGTCTGTTTCTTCAAGATCATGAGCTATTTCTGAAATGGAGGAGGAAGAAGAGGGTAGGGTGGTTATGGAAAGGAAAAACAAAAAAAGGCAGAAAAATAAAGTTGTCACCTCAAAAAGAAGCACTGGGAAGAGCTTAATGACCTCTTTGAATTAGGATGACGTCCCTGCATTTACAGTAGCTTTTTTTAATGTGAGCTATACAAAACAATTATAAGAAAAGGATTTCCATATTGTCTTTTTTCAACATTCCCAGCAGGATATTATTTTCCTACAAGAAACCAAATTAAAACCCCTTTTTGAAACAAAACAATTGAAAAAAAGTTGGATGTGGGAGTATTTTGCCTTTGCTACCTCATAGTTGTCCTTACTGTATTACTGTAATCTGTACTCTCCTGGGTCGTGCCCAAAAATAGGCGGGTTTTGTGCCTAGCGCACTTACCCGGTCAACAAAAGCTAATAAAAAAATAAACAAACCCTCCTATTGGACTTTTGGAAAAGATTTGGCTGATGGTCTAGGCATCCTTTTTAGAGTGCCACATTTTACAATAATAAAACTAGTGGGTATCTTGCCTAGGAGGGCTTTACTCTTAGACTGTGACTTCAGGGACTCCCTTTCAGACTTATTAATATGTATGCCCCACAAAGACAGCTAGAGACCTTTTTGAAAAATGAAGCCTTATCTGAACACAACAAGGCATACAATATGGGAAGGAGTTATGCATTGTAGCCTGGATGTGAAAACACAGGGTACAACTTTCCAAAAGGCTTATTGTGATACCCATGCACTGCAACACATAGTTTCTGATGCAAATTTAGTGTACACTTTTAGACATTTATGAAACAACCCAGGGTACATCTATTACAGGCATACATATGCAACAAGAATTAATTATTATTTTTTATTTCTCGTCCTTTTATTCCTGTAACTTTGGATCTTTGTTCTCCAAACTTTCATGTACTTTTAAACAGCACCTTTAGCCTGGCAGCAGTCCCCCACCATGCTCTTCAAGCAGGCGTTGGAAGCTAAATGCTTCTGTCCAAACATAAAACAAGGTATTACAAAACTTTTGGCTGCCAGACATTCAGTATACTGTATGTATGATGACCCATGGTCATGGTGGACAGATACAAAACTGATATAAAGGAGTCTTTTATGAAATACAGACAAGGGAAAGTAAATTCTGACTATTTGTAGTATCTGGGTTATAGAATCTAGCTGTACAAACTCACGTCTCTAACCTCAAATGATCAGAACAGATATCTGTAACCCAGACACCATGTCCCAATGGGCTACTACCCCTGCCTTGCAGGCCTGACCAAGATTGAGGGGCCTGGGTTCTTATCTCTGATATTCAGACTGGTTCTTTTCCACTGATAACATTGCTCAGTGCCTCCACCCAGAGTATACTTTTCCATGGATCTGATAAAAATACTGGTACAAACCCCTGGGATGCTGTACCAACCCACATTACCATAAAGCCACCCCACACATGGATAAACAATTACCAAACCCCAAATGCAGGTTTTTGAATTAAAGGCTCACTCTAATAATATGCTCACATGCCAGATTTGTAAAAACACTGTTAACCAACATTTACTTACAAGGGTGAGGGTTAGGATACAGATAGGGATGATTTGGAGGAAGAGGTTAAACAGCATTTCAAAGTAGCAATTGATAGATTAGAATCAGGTGATCTGCAGTAGGAAAAATAATTATTTGGCATTTTTTAGATTCAGACCTCTATCAGATTTTGCCACCCGACAACTTTCTGATGAATTCAGAATATTATTCTCGCTACCTCTCTAGCTAGCTACAGAAAAAAAGGAAAACTAGTAGCACCAGGGCTGAAGACTATGGTGCTTGTGACAGTGTAGCACAATTTAATAACAGAACAAAAAGCGTCCCAACTAAGGAGTCCAAGAATCAAGCGGCACTGTGTAAAACGGTCTCTGAAGAAGCTTGCAGGCAGCAAGCAAAACATCAGTCAGTTTTCTGACCCAGTGTCCGTGGCGTGGTGTTTTTTTTAGCCATCTCTAGTGTGATCTGATATCAGCTGCTTGTTTAATAAAATAGTTTTACACAGTGCTGTTTGATTCTTGGACTCCTCACTACGGGTGCGTTTTCTTTTGTTGTTCATTTCTCTCTAGCTAGCTGCATAGATAAAATTAGGTGACACATAGACAGTAAATGCTCACACTGGTACCAGTCCCCAGTCTATAACAGAACCCCGCAATTCTATACTTCTGGGTACACAGTACTATCTATTTGTTGCAGGCCTGATATGGTGCAGCTGGTTGGCTAGTGTTGGGGCCCTTGATGAAAATCAAATTACTATATTCATCACTTAACTACAATTTAAACTGTAGATTTGAATAACAGGCAACTCCCTCATTGTAATATCTTGGGCCTTAGAAACTGAACTTTGCAAGCAAAACAACAACTATTTACTGTCCCCTTCAGATTGGCAGAGCTGAGTCAGTATGTTCACGGTTTTGAAGTCATCATCAGGTGCAGAAAAGTAAATATAATTTGTGCAGTAGCTTTAGCTGAGTTGCAGGCAGGAGCTTGTGCTGATCCCTCCTTCAGATAGGCTCTTGCAGCTTGCATGCTGTAATGTTCTCTTAGCTTCAAAGCAGACACCCCTCTTCTTGGGCTTGAAGTCACATTCTAGAATATTCTGGAAACAAACCAGGCTGGAACCAGGGCCAGCATGCCTCAGACCCTCACATCTAGGCTATTCCCCTCAGGGGGAAGTGCATATAGCAGTGTCTTGGCTGGCACACTACCAGGCTGACTCCCAACTGATCAACAGTACAGTTTCTCTTTCCTTTTCTCTGGCATTGAGTAGCTTTAACCATCTCAGGCATTTCAACCATTCGGCCAGCATGGCAGACATGGTCCTCTCAGCATTCAGGATACAGTCTCAAAACATGGCTGCAACCCCTTGGGCAAGGGAAGGCCCAACTTTAACACAGTCCATTCCAGTAGGTAAATTCTCTTTCTCATTTAAAGGCCACACAGGAGATTAAGGTGTGATTTCTCACCATGGTAAATGATGGAACTTAAGGCATGGGTCCCAACAACTTTAGACACTTTACTTGTCAGCAAGTTCCTTTCACAGATGCTTCTCAACAGCACAGATACTGGCTTCTCACAAGCCAAACTACACAGCATAGTCCCTTTTGGCCAGCTGGTGTTTGCAGCCCCAATTAGAACATTTGCAAAGTCCTCACAGGCAACTTCTGGAAAAGCACCAATCTCTGGTTAATTCCCTTCCATCCCTGTAGGCACACTTAAACAATCACAAAAGGAATTTTCAGTTGCCAGACCATCCACTGTCATTCAAACAGGTGTCCACCCTATACTAGGCACTGACCAGATGCAAGGTGCAGACAGAACTCAAACACCTTTTGACTTCTTGGCTTCTTGCCTCTCAAGCAGGTCTTCAATTTGCTTGTACTTTTAAGTAGAAGTTTACTCATTTAGGATCAGCATGCAGCTTTCTATTAATTCAAGTCACAGGATTCATCAGCATTCTCACTGCTGAGGTAGAAGCATTTCTTGCAGCCGTCTCACAACTGCAAGCAGACTTTTTGCAGCTCTCACACAGCTGAAGTTAGCTCAGGTTTCTTCCCCACATTTTCCAAAATTTGGAAAGGTAAAATGCCAGCCCTTTGGGACAAGTATCTGGCAACACCTAGGCCAGCAGTTCCAGAGTCCTTTGCAGCCACATTTCTCTTAGCAGGGGCCAAAGCACCCCTTCTTGTGTAGGGGCTCCCACTGTACTAACTCAGAACCATTCTCTTTGGCAAGGGGGAAATAAACCCTCTCCATGTGGAGGGGCTCATGTTAAACTGAACTCCAGACTAAAAAGTCTCTGTGGTTTTGGGAGCTTTTAGCATCTCTTGATTGGCTGATTCAATTGTCTCTCCTAAAAATTAATATTCATCAGGCTCCATTGGTGCCTGATAGGTTCCTTGTTTAGGCGCTAACATTTGGTACTTTGGTATCTTTGGACAAAAGAAGGTGGGTTGCCCATCGTGATTGTCCTCCATATGCATGGAACATTAACCAAGTCCCTACCTGAACATCCATTTGTCTAATTTATTTTTAAATGTTAGGCTGTTAGGTGAGTCAACCAAATCCTGCGGTAGTTTATTCCAGATTTTTGGTGTTCTAATGGTAAAGAAGTTAATCTTTTTATTACTCTTTGCTCTCATAATTCTAACTGTTTGTTGTGAAGTCTGGCTGCAGTTTTTCTGGTGGAGTATTTAATACCATATATCTGCATTTGTTCCTGGTTCCCAAGAATTTTGTATAGTTGTAATAAGTCACCTCTGAGACTTCTTTGGGACAGGGTATAAAGACCTGTTTTAGTAAGTCTAGTACTATGATCCAGATTGGATAAGTGTGGGATGAGTTCAGTGGCTTTATGTTGGATGTGTTCAATCCTACTGATATCTGACCTCAGGTATGGGCTCCAGAAGGGAGAGCCGTGGTCCAAGAGTGGCCTAATATGAGATCTATATAAGGACAGGAGACATTGTTCTGATCTAGATACAAATGTTTTGGTGATTCTACGAAGTATTGTGTTTGTTTGATTCGCTATCTTGGTACAATGGGTAGATGAGGATAATTTGTCATTGACTAGAATTCCTATATCTTTTTCAATTTTAGAGGATCTGATGATAATATTGTTCAAATAATATGTTTGGACTGGATTGTTTTTTCCCAAGTGTAATACTGCGCATTTGGATGCATTAAAATACATCTCATTAGTGTGTGCCCATTGTTCAACTAGTGTTAAATCAGCTTGCAATCCATGTTCGTTATTGCTTATAGTTGCCTTTCCCCCAAGTTTAGTGTCATCTGCAAATTTGACCATTGTGTTATTAGTCGATATGTTTGTGTCGCTTATAAAAATGTTAAACAGAGTAGGCCCGAGCACTGAGCCCTGTGGCACTCCACTAGTCACCCTCTTCGTGTCAGACATTGCATCATTTACCCTGACTCTCTGAGTCCTATTATCCAGCCACTGGTTTATCCATGAGACTAGTAGGGATGAAAACCCCATGCTACTAAGTTTATTAATCAATATTGAGTGTGAAGCTTTGTCGAATGCCTTACTGTAGTCTAACAGAATGATGTCCATAGGTATATTGTAGTCTAAATTGTAACTAATGTATTCATAGAAGAAAATTAAGTTTGTGGTACATGAGAAACCTGATTTAAACCGGTGTTGATACTTGTCATTAATATTTAAAGTTGACATTTCATTTTCAAGTTTTTGTTTGATGATTTTTTCTATTAATTTACATGGTATTGATGTTAAGTTAATGGGACGATAGTTTTCGGTTTTTGAGTGAGGACCTTTTTTGTAGATAGGTGTAACTATAGCAGAGCACCAATCCTTAGGTACCACTGATTCAAATAAAGATTTATTGTAAATTATTTTTAGGGGTAGAAGAATAGTATTCTTTGTTTCCATTAGGAATCTTGAGGTAATACCATCTGGACCTGGGCTGGTGTATTTTTTTAAAGTGTCTAATACAATCAGAGTGTCTTGCTCTGTAATCCTATTTGAATCTATCTTTGATGTTACTGAAATAAGTAAGGGATCTGATTTTTGTGCGTAGACAGATGAGAAGTAGTTTAATTCTGTTGCAGTTTCTGTGTCCAAGGTTATTGTTTGTGTGTTAATAATTAGTGGCCCAATTAAGTTATTGCAACCCTTTTTTTCATTTAAATATGAATATAGTGCCTTATGGCAATCTTGTGTATGAGCGATTTTGAATTCTAAATTGCGTTTAGCCATGATAATTTTTTTTTAGCATTTTAACTGTCTCTCTATAAGTCGCCAGTATTAAGTTGACTTGAGATGATGATGCTTTTTTAAGTTTAGAGAAGAGCTTTTTTTCCGAACTATTAGTGACTTAATATTTTTATTGAACCATTGTGGAATTTTTCCTTTGTTATTATATTTATATTTTTCAGGTACGTATTGTTTTTCGAGTTGAAGTATTTTGTTTTTTAAGAAATCCCATGCTTCATTTGTGTTTAATGGGAGAAGGGTCTGTTCCCAGTTTATTTCTTCTAAAGCATGGTTTATGGAATTGAAGTTGGCTTTATGATATTGTTTTATTTGCCCCTGCTTTTTCCACCACAAGTCTTGGCACAGTCCCCTAAGTCTCTGGCCAAAATTATAGCTTTCTGATTGGCTGCAGACCAGTTAAAGGTTACAAACATAGCTGCAAATAGATACTGTCCCAATGAAGTCCATAGGAGTCCCAACTTTACTAATATGGTGCAGCCAGTAGAAATACTTTTTATTTACAATAGCCCCACTACTTAAAAGCGTACACTGTGCCCTGTTTAGCGCTGCCCATATGTAACATTTAATTGCAGTCCTGAGCCTGTCACTAGCATTGATTTACTGTCCCCAGGCGCTAGAAAGGCTTACACATTAATATTCAAACATGCCTCATTAATATTCATGAGGCTCTGGACTAGCGCGATTGGTGCTCTTTAGTTAAAATATACAGAGGGCTTTCTTGGCCCTTGTTTAGGTGTCTAGTCCCCGCCCAGCTGCATTTGTGGACCAGAACCGACAAAGATCCACTCAGTTGACCACAATAGCAGTTGGAAAACAAAATAGCGCTTCTATGCATGCTCTGGCCATCAACTGCTCCGGGGAGTAGAAAGGAATGCAGCGGCTCTCACTTCGGCTCATCTGGCCCCCATCCAGAGACTACCAGGAGAAGCAGGAGTTGTACGGAGGTTTCATGCACAAAGGGGCACAAAAGGACTCAGGCTATGGAGGTGCAAATGCTGGGGGAAATGGGGGAACTCCAGGAGGCAATCTGGAGACAAAGAAGAGAATCGGGGCAAATAAGGTAAGTCCCCACAGGGGGGGTTACATATACTATAAGTCACAAAGAGATGAACTAAAATCTCGGATGTGTAAATTTCAGTTTGATAGAGCAGCATCTTTGGAGGCAAAAATTAAGTTTCGTACTGAAAAGCAACCTTCTTCTAACCCTTTTATGCCCTGTAAGCAAAAGCTGGATGCTACCCTAATGACTAGCCTTTTTAATGAAGCTGGTAAATTAAAAACAAATTAAATAGATATGTTAAAAGTGGTGCAGGAATTTTTACAACTTTCTTTCAGTCAAGAACATCAGGTACAGACCCTGCTTTCTAGTTTTTTTACAAGCCCCACTCCCAGGGTTAACAGGCCTTCAAAAAAGTATTTTAGAGACTCCCATATCTAAGGAGGAGGAGATTGTTAAACTCATGCCCACCTTAAAAACAGGCACTTCACCTGACATAGATGGAATAACAAATGGATTTTACACAACCTTCCCCCAGGAAATCAGTGAAATACTGTAAACAGTATATAATCACATATTCATATCCCCAAGCTCATTTCCAGAATTTGGGAAAGCCGTCATGACTTTTATATAAAAAAAAGGTGATAAGCACAATATTCAAAACTGGAGACCCATCAGTCTCCTAAATACCAACTATAAAATATTATCAAAATTACTTTGCTTGAGACTACAGCACGCAGCAGAATTGTTTTTTATTTTATTTTTTTTAAATTATACTTTTTCTACTCCTGCTGCCTGGCAGCCCCGACCCTTCAGGGCATCCAAGGGGTCATTCTCCTACCACCTGCTCACCGATGCTTACCTCCCAGTCCCCCATGTAGCTTCGGCTTGCCTGCCGAGCAGGGGCGAGGTGGGGCAGGCACCCGTAATTCTTTCTTTCATCGGGTCTGGAGGTAATCAGCGAGCAGTGGAAAACTGGAGGCATGCCCCAGGAAGCCCGTCCTCCTGGAGCCAACAGGAGGTTTTTCCACTTTTTCCTTCCCCCACATGCCTGGGCTGCCCATCTCCCTTCTATTAGGAGCTTGCATTCCCCCGAGCCTCTCCCTGGAGTCGCACAAGAGTGGTGGGCTTCAACCCTCCCATCTGACCCTCCCTGGAGATGGTGAGCTGTCGTGGGATGCTCAAACCATGCCTCCCCCCCCAGTCGACCCACCAGTGACTCAAGTTTGCTCCTGAACCTGGGTCACCAGTGTGGAGTAAGGTAGCAGAATTTGTAATATACCTTGCACAGACATGTTCTATTCCAAATAGAAATATACAGCATAATTCAAGTCTATCACGTGAGATATTTGAGTTTACCAGGCAAGAGAAAGTTTCTGGTTTTGTTCTATCTCTAGATCAGGCCAAGGATTTTGATAAAGTCTCTCATGCTTTTCTTTTTCAAGTGTTAGAAGTTTATGGCATTCCAGAGAAGATATTATCCTGGATAAAATGGATACAAAATGGATACAGATCCCATGAGTACCCTACACTATGACATACATCAAGCCATGTACCACATCTATACCCCCTGGTGTGCATTCTGAGTGCCTGGCACCCTCTAGCTGCCAGCCCCTTTCTAATGCAGGTGCTATCTCACTGAAATAGTAATACACCACCCACAAAACACTCCAGAAGGAGGCACCGTAATGCTGCTAAACTCCTTACCCACTACCTAGCAAGGGTAGCTCTGATCCTACTACTCTTAACTGGGAATGTTTACCCAAACCCAGATCCTCCCACAAACACCACCTACTTACCTAGCAAACAAGGTACTCTCACCATTGCCACCATTAATATATGCAGCCTGCCACACAAGATCAATGAACTTCACATTTGGGTGACCCAATACAAGCCCATCATCCTAGCCCTGAACAAAACCTGACTCTAGCCCGAGGTCCCAGTCCATGCTGTCTGGATCCCTAGTTATGTCCTTCACAGACCTGACTCAGTAAATGTGGTGACGGCTGTGCCATTTACCAAACAGATACCCTCATGGGACAAATGCTTTCTCTCAACCCCCCCCAATAACTCCCAGATGCTGGCTATTAAAATAATTCTTAGTCTGCAAGGTAAGTCCCTTATCATTGCTTCTGTCTACATCCCCCTGTGTGAGCAAACCTCAGGATTCAAAATGGTCACTGACTTCCTTGACAGCCAGCCCCAACGAAATGAGACAATCATCTTAGGCAACTTTAATGTGAACTGGATTGCACCTGAGGCTGACCAACACAAGGATGCCATCCCTTACCAAATGTGTTACAATGGCAATACCATGGCAGCACAATGGCAACACAGTGGTGAGCCATAAAATGTGCAATGGTACTACCCAGTGGTACCATGGTTGTACTATGTTAGTATAAATTTTGATTATTTTTGTTGATATGGTTGGACAGTGGTACAATGATAGCACAATGGAATTGAAACAAACCACTGTGATACCATGACAACCTTAATGGTAGTACAGTGGTAATCACAGTGGTATTGCAATGGCAAATGAGTGGTATTACAGTAGTATACCAAAGAACTTTTTGTAAGGGATTGCAGCTATTGATGCCATCCAAATGGTAACCACCCCCACTAGGCTGAACTACAAATCTGGGTCTAGCACCTTCTTGACCTGATCCTTACTACACACCCTAACAGAATCCTCAACACCCAAGTCCCTCCAGACTCCCTTAGTGATCAGTCCCCAGTTATTTGTCAATGGTCAAATGGGGCTCCTAAATCAAAGGCTTCCTTGCTACCTTTCTATCGTATCTTAAACAAAGGAAAAATTCCCAATTCCTCTGCCTCCCTGGCCCAGATCAATTGGTCACCCCTTGACTTAATGGACAGCATGGGTGACCTTGCCCTCAGTTACTTCATTGCCAAGTTCAATGAGGTCTGCAACCTCTATGCCCCCATCAAGAGGTGTAAAAGAAGAGGAAACACTAACCCCTGGATTACCCCTGAGCTTATCAGACTGTTGAAAGCTTGGGACATCTCTGGCACATTGCCATGGCAACCAGGCAACAAAGTGACCGACAGCACTACAAAGCTGCAAGGAGCCAGTGCACCCAGGCCGTTTGTAAAGCCAAACGCAAATATTACAAACAAGAGCTTGCAAACACCTGGGGTAATAACACATCCTTCTGGGACAATGTCAAAAGCCTCATGGGGAACCTAATAAATCCTCCCCCTCTATGCTCAAGGTTAACGGAAATGGTATCCAAGATCACAAAACTATCGCTGACACCTTTAATGTTGCATTCACAGATCTAAGCACTGTCCTCCCATCTAATTTCTTCAGTGACTCAGCCTCATCACCCTTAACAACAAAACCTCACCTCTGGACAATGCCAATATCCCCCCCACACTTTTTACTTCAGGAAAGCATCCTCTGCAGTAACAAAAAAAATACCTTTAAAAGATCCTAAGTACAGCCACCTTTAGCAGCGACACCCTAGACCCAAAACTTCTCTCGCTCTCTCCCTAGAGGTCATTCTATACCCACTCACCAAACTCATAACCCTATCTCTATCCCACAAACAGTTCTCCAGTTCTGGAAATCAGCCATTGTTATGGCAGTTCATAAAAGTGGTGATAGGTTTCTCCATACCAAATACCACCCCATCTCTAACCTGTCTCCATTATCAAAGGTGCTATAATGTAATGTTGCTGACCAACTTTCCGAACACCTGCAAAAATACCTGCTGCAGTGTCCTCAGCAACATGGCTTTAGAAAAGCTCATAGCACTACCACCACCTTGCTTGAATTTACCAGCCACTTTCATAGGGTCTAGGATGCAGGACAACTACTTGGGAGTGGTATACATTGACCTGACAAAGGCCTTTGATACTGTCAATCTTCAACTTTCTCCTGCACTCCCTCTCAGCCCTAGGACTCTCACGTGATGTCACTGACTGGCTGGGCAGCTACCTGGGGGATAGGATCCATGTGTTAAGATTGGTGACACACTCTTCTGCAGCCTCCCTGTTGATCTGGTGTTCCCCAAGGTTCCATACTTGGCCCTCTGCTTTTCAGCCTCTTCCTCAATAATCTCCCAGCAGCCTGTGACAATAAGATCTTACTTTACACAGACAATGCTGTCCTTTTCTCTTCTCACACTGACCCAGCCCTCTCATCTGTGACCTCCAAAACAATTTCAGCCTTGCCGAAACCTGGTTTGAGCAACATACGTTGCTACTGGATTATCAAAAAACCAAGGCTATGCTGTTTGCTAACTCCCGGAGCAAGTTCAAAACTGCTAATCTAATAGTTTACAACAAACTACAGCTACCACTTGATCAGGTCATTGAATTCAAATACCTAGGAATTACCTTAGACTGCTCACTCTTCTATAGCTTGCACGTTAGCCTCATATCTAAACCTATAAACTCAAGACTGGGTATCCTCTATCGCCATTGACACTGTCTTACCCCTGAAGCCATGCGAACAGCCGTCACCAGTTCCATACTGTCTATAGTGGGCTACAGTTTAGTTTTCAAAGGATCTGCACCAGATACTACATTAAAGAGAGGAAGGCTGGCACTGAACAAGTGCTGCAGATTCGTTACAGGTGCTTATAGGAATATACACACCTGTGACCTCTACAACCTAACCAACTGTCTCAATCTACATGGGGGGCTAGCTTACCAGACATGCCTACTGGCAAACAAAATCTGCCTCTGCCTCACCTCACCTGTGACTCACACCCTAATGTAGCCCTCCCCCAGTACAAGGCCCACCCAAAGTTCTTGCAACTCCTCCTACCTGGTACCATTCTGCAGGACCTCTCTGGGTCAACATGCCTTCTACATCAGGGCCACATCCCTAATTAATGGTTCCCCTCCCGAAGAATAAACTAGGCCCATATAAAAGCAAACTGCACAGAGCTGCTATTTATGTACCTTCAGTAAATGGCCTATTAGGAGAGATTCCACCTTTAAAAATAGGTGTCAGACAAGGATGTACATTAAGTTTGCTATTTTACACCTTTGTTCTGGATCCTTTAGTTAGGCAAATAAATTGGAACAAAAGTATCATAGGTATTGCACCAGATATTGGGATTAGGCCCCAAAAGATCTCTGCATATGCAGATGATGTGTGCCTATTTGTAAAAGATGATAAATCACGTGATGTGTCAGTTCAAGTAATACAGACTTAATCCAAAATGTCAGGAGCTGAATGAAATATTGATAAGAGTACAGGTTAAGCTTAGGATCTACTGTAGGGATACCCCAATGTATAGCAAATATTTATATCTCCACTTCCCCAGTGAAAATATTAGGGGTCTTTATCAGACAGGGTAACTTACCAATCATGAATTGGGAACACCAACTAGAAATATGTGAAAAGAAGGTAAAATATGGAAACAATGGAAATTTTCAAAGAAAAAAGGTTCTTAACTATAAAAGGTTTTTGCTCCTCATTTTTACATATTTAAACATTGTTCCCCCCCCTCAAGAATCTGGAAATACGTCAGTATATCAATTTTTTTCAAATGTCATGGGCAGTCGCCTCAGCCCAGTAAAAAGAGACTATACATATTTGCCTTATAAAAAAGGAGGCTTGAATATGATCTACCCACTATTTTTTGTTCCATTCTTTTTTCTTGTCTCAACAATTAAGTCCTCTGCAATGCAATACATCCATGCAACAGTGGATAACATTTTCACTGGCAACTTACATATCAAAATGGGATCAGAAACCACCAAAATTACTCACGTCATATAATATACCAGAGTATGCAGTCTTAACTTTGTGAAAAGTTAGACAATGGAAACTGGAAAAAGCAATAATCACGAGTTCAACTAGAAAACAGATGCATTCTTATATAATGGAAACTACGCAGAATTGAACAATGGAGTTCCCATTGTGTGCTCCTAAAAAAATGAAACAAGCCCTCTCATTATTAAATGATGCCAGGGTACCAAAAAAACATGGGATCTATTACGGTGATGTTGTCATGGTAGATTAGGGGTTAGAGGTAATCTGAAGCATAAATCAATTCAGAACCGGTTATGCCCTAGGACAGAATGTTTAAATAAGGAAGAGACCCAAGAACATCTTTACCTAAAATGTACCTTTAGCATTCATCTTTGGAAATTTTTATCAAAAAAGTGGAAATGGCCATTTTGAAACAGACTAATCTGTTAAACCATTATATTAGGAGATTATACTGGGATTTTGAAACAATTTCATCCAGGTACATTAAATGTGATATTTGCTTGTATTAAATATTTCTTATGGCAGAGTAGATGCCGATATCTGATGCAACAATCGGAATCCTCAGATTTAGCAATTGTATTGTTGACTGAGACCACACTGAAACAAGTGAAAGAAAGCGATTATCTCTGTTATGCTAAAGGAAAAGTGGACTGTCTATAGCCTAAAATAGAATGAATTTAATTTATCATGCAGAATAAAACAGGAGGTGTGCAAGAGTCTTTAGCAGGACTGTATAGGAATTTAATATGAATGTACATATATGGTTGTTTCATTTTCTGTGATTGTACAAAATGATTTATTTTGATTAAATAATTTGGAATGATGTTTTGTTGATATACTAATAAAATTCCCCTACTCTTGCAAAAAGTGCCATGGGTACTTTTACTTTCACCTGGACAGCACCAGAGACAGCTAGAAAGGATGAGATGGCTAGAAAGGACCTCAGTTTACCATCTCAGCCGATGAACAGCACACCCCAATAGTATAGCACCCCCCAGTACTGTACTTGGGTGCCAGTGTTTAGATATGGATCCAAGCCCAGTGTGGGACTAGAACACATGACCTTCTAGCCCAGAGGCAGATATGCTGCCAACTGAGCCATGCTGACACCTAGTAAAATTTTTTTTTTGGTCTTCTCTTCCATGGGCTCCACAGGGGCTATGACCCCCTCCCCCCAGATGGGTTCGTCCTCTGGCCCAACTCTCAGCTCATCTGCCCCCCCCGAGGTTCCCCCACAGATTCCCCTTCCACAGCAGGGCCAGGTGGGGGGGTACCAGCGTTCCCCTGCCACTCTGGTACATCAAATCTGGTGGTGGAGGGCAGACTTGCTGGCATAATCGGGCCATTACGGGTCCTGTGGAGCCCCGGCATTTTCTGTTTTTTACCTCCCTCCCTTCCGACGTGAACATGTCGGCTTTCAAGCCTCCCAACCCATACTGCCCTCCAGCCACTGCCAGAGGGCAGGCAGTGAGTGGGATGACTAGTCCCCCATCCCCGAGAGAGGAGAGCAGTCCTCTGGATGCTCAATCCTCTCTCCCCCCTGCCGACCTCCAGTGGACCAGGCTGATTCTCTAACCTGGGTGACCAGCGTGGCACGAGGTGTGGCATCCAGTGCCTCAACCCTCAGCGTCACATGGCCGACACCTAGTAACATTAAATAAAAACTAAATATAAGACAAGGCACTACGGGTTTGTGAAGGGGTTGCCACTGACTAGCCAGAATACAGAGTTTACTATTGTCCCCCAGTCATGAACCAGAGTTCAAGAGGGTGAGCTGTTTAACATATAAGGCCCATTAGAGGCCAGGATGAAGACATGCTACCAATGGGGAATGTCTTACAATAATGCATATGGGAGATGGCACCATATCAGCTCTACTTTTGAGTATAGATTCCACTTTCAGAACATGGGAGAGGATGGAAGTGGTGTGAGGTGGGGAAGCATTTAAGGAGTAGGAATGGCAATGTTTCAAGCCCTTTTGTCAACCTCTTTAAGCTCAAATAATGAAGATGGAAGAATGAACATATGAATATTCACTTGGTACTTGGTTGAATATTCAAATTAAGGGACTCACATACCCCTGGTTTTATCAATCCAGAACACTGAGGTGTTTACAGCATTAGGACTCAGCCTAATATTTCTATGTTTCCAAACTGGGGAGCTTGAAATTCAAACTTGCAACCCTCTGGTTCCTGTTTTATCTGTTCCCTCTCAATTTGGATAGACACATACCCACTAATGCAGGAGTTGTACCTGTAATAACTGCTCCAGTTATCAGTTTATTTGCTGAACAGATTCAATCAATTTATCAGCTAAGCAAACCAATCCAATCAGTTTATAGTAAGTAAAACTTTATTTTTAGAGCACCCAATCCAGAAGGCTCTGGGCACTTTACAAGGTGCAGCAATTTACATTATATACATAAACATTTCAGATATGGTAAGAATAAATAAATAACCACTTATAACATAAGTCCTCATTAAAATTAAAATTCCAAAGTTCAGAGATACATCAGAAAGTGGTAAAAGCTTGTCTAAACAGGTGTTCCTTAAGGCCTCATTTAAAAACCTCTACCGAAGAAGCCTTCCTAAGGTGTTAGGGTAGAGAATTCCACAGGATGTGTGTGCCGTTACCCTGAAGGCATGGTCTCTGACTGACTTTAGCCGCATCCTTGGAATCTCTAGGAGGTTCTCAGTGGATGAGTGAAGCGAGTGCACCAGGCAGGCAGGCTCCAGGAAGTACCTCAGGTAGCCAGGACCTGAGCTGTATAGGGCCTTATAGGTGAGCAATCCCACCTTGAATTGAATCCTCCATCTGACTGGCTACCAGTGCAGTCTGTACAAAACTGGAGTTATATGAGCAGACCTAGGCAGGCCCGTCAATAACCTGGCTGTTGTGTCCTACACTAGCTGCAGTCGATGAAGGTTACCTCCACTGAACCCAAAGTATAAAGCATTATAGTAAACAAGCTTGGAAGTAACAAAAGCATGCACCAGTACTGGCAGGTCATGTGGCAGGATTAAGGGTTTAATCTGGGTGACATTTCTTAAGTGGTAAAACTCACTTTGGACGACGGAAGACACCTGAGGCACAAGTGTCAAACTGCCATCAGGATGAAGCCCAGATCTCGCACCTTAGTAGCTGCCATCAGTGAGGTGGCACCCAGGAAAAACCTTGTTACTGCTCTGGTGGTGGTGGCCACTTCCCACCGGCAACCAGGCCTGATCATTAGTACCTCCATTTTTATCTGGGTTAAGTCTTAGCCAATTATGAGAGCCTCATTCCTGGATCTTGGGTAAGCATTTATTTAGCACATCCACAGCATCCAGTGTTCCAGGTACAAAGGACATTTACAGCTGGGTATGATCTGCATAGTAGTGAAAACCCAGTACAAATTACCTAATGATATTGCCCAAAGGCAGCATGTACACCGCGAAAAACATAAGCAACAAGATCGAACCCTGAGGAACTCCACAGGTCAGGGACTTTGAGCCGCGCGAGAAATTCCCCATCACAACTCATGTCCGACCTGTCAAAAAGAATTAAAACCAGGAGATGACATTACTGGTGAGTCCACAGAGATTCCTGAGGTGATCAAACAGCACCATATGATCCATGGTGTGAAACTCTGAAGAGAGATCCAGGAGAATGAGAACTGACCACTCTCCCCCATCTCTAGCTCTGAGCAAATCATTTAGCAACCTAACTAACGCTGTCTTAGTGCTATGCTTTCTGCTAAATCCTGACAGGAGTGGATCAGAGATGTCAACAGTCATGAGGTGAGATCTGAACTGCAACACCACTACCTTCTCTCTATTACCTTCCCCAAGAATGGGAGATTGGAGACAGATCAATAATTTGCCAAGATGTTTGGGATGAGAGATAGTTTCTTAAGAAGGGGCCTAACCAACGCTTCCTTCAAGGCATCTGGAAAGACTCCCTCTGACAATGAACACCAAACAATCTCAGCGAACACTGGACCAACAGACTCAATACATCCCACTAGGAGACACTGTATGCCCGGGTCCAGTTCACAGACAGCTGGCCAAAGCTTTGAAATTACCTCGGTGACCTCAGTCACACACACACACACACACACACACACACACCCTGGATGAAACTCTTTTGATTATCAGCTAACTAAACTGATCCAGAATCAGTTTATCAACTGAACTAATTCAGAATTGGTTTACCAATTCAACTGATCCATGATCAGTTTATCAGTTGACATAATTCAGGATTGGTTTATCAATTGAACTGATCCAGTATCATTTTACTAATCAAACTTATCTGGGATCAGATTGTGTCAGAGATGTGACTAATCGCAAGCCTGCAAAACAGTAGCCACCCGGAGTACTGTAGCCAATATAGATGAGTAGTTAGAGCACAGGACTGCAGACCAGGATTTCTGGGTTTGAATCCTGATTCTTCTAATTTTCCTTTAACCTCAAATTTTACCTGAGTGGTGATACATGGCAGCATGGTGTTTCATGGTGTAAATCTGCACTAAGCTGGCAATAAGCCATGACAGTCACAGGACATAAGTGTATCCTGAATTAATACATGCCCTGGCTGCATAGACAAGCATTAGGCAACAACCAAGTGCCTTATGCAACCAGGACATGTGTTAATGCAGCATACACCCATGCCCTGGAGTGGCTTATTGCTAATATAAAATGGATATATGCTAATAAAATAATGAATTCAAGACAAAATGTTTTTAAATTGTTGAAAACCTGAAGAAAATGACTTACATACATGCATTTGTTAAAGTAGTTACTACTGTGTTAGTAGTTTTTACATTTAAACTGCTGAAAATCTGAAGAAAATGACTCACATACATGTATTTGTTAAAGTAGTTACTACTGAGTTAGTACTTTCTACATTTTCAAACTACTTAACTGTTAATTAAAACTAAAGACATTTATTTTAAAGAAAATTAAACATGGTCTACATTAGCTCTATCCTTACTTGCTCAGCTTTATTTTCCCTTATGTTCCTATGTTGATTGTTCTTTCCTAGCTTGTGTGTCTACAGTTCTGGCAGATCATTTTATTTTTTAACTGTCTGGTTTGAAAAGAGTGTGTTTAAGCTGCAGGTAGATAACCTGTCCCACTTTTCTTTGCTGTACACAAGCGTTTATTGTTTTTAGCCCTTTTAGGGACTCCATTCTGTATGTGAATTCTAACTCAGTGTAGATTCTATCCCTCTCCCCTTTGCTATTAGACTACCTGCACAAATGGTTTGCAGCTCAGTAATTAGCAAGCCTAGTCAGGGAGACTTGTACCCGAGTGTTGCCTGCACAGGTTGTATTCAGCTCAGTAATTAAGTTAAATACTGAGTTGATAGACATACAGCAGTGTATCAATTGTCTTCAAATGAAATCCCTCAGTCTGAACTGTCCTTAGATAGGTACTATGTACCTGGCTTGACTTTTGATTTATCTTATTTTATTACCTGTCTGGTATTCATACAAATTCCCAATGTTTCCTATATTGTTATATTTTTGTATTTTAAAACTGTATGTTAGTGCTTTTCCTCCCCTTTGTAATCCCAAGGGCATACCTGAAAAGAGGCATGTACTTGTCTAGTGTGCTTACCTGGTCAATAAAAATTTAATAAATACTGATTTTCTGTTTTTTTTTTGAAACCTCTATTTATTCCACTTGTCCCCAGCCTGCCATCTCCGACCCATCAGGAGCCCCTAGGCAGACATCCTTCTGCCATCCACCCTACCCGAATGACCCCAGGAACCTCATGGCACTATGGTTTACCCCTCCATGCAGGGATGGGGCAGAGCCCCTGTTACTCTATACCATGTGTTTCCTCGGTCCAGGGCCATCGGTTGGGTGAAGGCACATTGAGGGCACATCTCTGGAGCTCCATCTTCCCTGTGATGGCAGGCTATTTTTCCTCTTTCTCCCTCCCCTTCAGCACGAGACCCCTGATGTCATGGCACAGAGTGTTGACGTTGCGCTGTATAGTGGTCGCCCATCCCCTACCACTAGGGGCTTGCAGTACTTCGAGCCTCCGCTCGGAGTCAGGCAAGTGTGCAGGCTATGGCCTCAATCCTCCCCAGAGTAGGCGAGCTGTCATGGGATGCTCCAGCCTATCTCTCCTCAGCCGACCCACCGGTGGCCCGAGTCTGTTCCTGAACCAGGGTTGCCGGCGTGGAGTGAGGTGCAGCGTCCAGTGCCTCAACCCTCAGCGACACTGGGCCAGCTCTGATTTTCTGTTTTACCATCGGGTCACTACTAGCTTGAGAATTTAGTTTGGTAACTCAACTGTTGTTTAAGTAGAGAAATTAAACACAGAAACATAGACAATAACAGCAGAGAAAGACCATTGGTTCATCCAGTCAGCCCATAAACCCTAACAAATCTGAATCTATAGTCCATACAGGGTTCTAACCCATACTATCCAACCCAACACTCCCCGCCTTTCTGCTACCACCATGAGCAACATCTAAGCAAGTTATGCTGTCCCAGCTGTGTTTGAAACTACTGATAGTTTTGGCACCCACCACATCAGTTGTTAGATTGTTCCATGGCTCAACCACCTTTTCTGTAAAACAAAACTTTCTCAATTCCCACTTGAACCTCCCTCCATCAGTTTCCACTTATGACCCCATTTTCTTCATCCTCTCTTTATGCTAAATAGTTCCTCACAGTTTCCCATGTTCATTCCTTTCAGGAACCTGAAGGTCTCTAACATATCTCCCCTCTCTCGTCTGGCCTCTAGTGACTGCATGTTCAGTGTGTTGAGCTGATCCTCATAAGATCTGCCCTGCTGGCCCTGAATCATTTTGATTGCAGTGTCGGTGGCTTAGCAGGTAGCACACTCGCCTCTGAGGCTGGGAGATCAGAGAGTTGTCAAAGGGCTGTGGGTTCAATTCCCACACCTGGCACTTGGGTTAATGTCTTGATACTGTAGTGCAGCATGAGGGGGGTGCTGCACTTCTGAGGTGCCATCTTTCAGATGAGCCATTAAACTGAGGTCCCATCTGCCTGTTCAGGTGGATGTTAAAGATCCCATGGCACTTATCAACAAGATCTGGCCAGAGCTGATAGGGCTGTGAAGCACTACCAAGTGATGAAAGTTAGACATGTGTGTAGAAATTATTCAATGCCCAGCTGTAACTTGGCCATATGTTGGAGGTGTTGCACTAAATTTTCAATGTGGCCTTTTTGGACCCCTCCTCGTGAACAGTGCCAGTGTCATTTTGTTCAGTTGTCCTGAAAGGTGATTGTGCAGACCAAACCTGCTATTCTGCACCACAGGTGCAAAAACATGGCTTGGGCAGGTTGTGGAAAGTGACAGCTCTACTCTTGTGAAGGAGGTGTGTAAAAATGGCAATGTTAAAAATGTGGAGTAAAAATATTCAAATTTAGCGACGTTAGGAGCGTACATAGAAACTGCACAGCACATGCTCATAACACAGTAATTTTTTGGAATTTTGTCACCAAATTTTCAACATGGCCTTTGTTGGACTCCTTCTCATGAACAGTGTTACTGTCATTTTGTTTAATTTTCCTGGAAGGTGATTGCGCAGAGCAAACACGCTATTCTGCTCCACAGGTGCGAAAACACGTTTCAGGCAGGTTGTGGAAAATGGTAGATGTACTGTTGTGAAGGAGGTGTGCAAAAATGGCACTGTTATAAATGTGGAGTAAAAATATTAAAAATTAGCAATGTTAGGAGCGTGCGTAGAAACTGTACAATGCACGCTCATAAGGCAGTAATTTTTTGGAATTTTTTCACCAAATTTGCAACATGGGCTTTTTGGGACCCCTCCTTATGAATACTGGCACTGTCATTATGTGAATCAGTCCCGAAAGGTGATTCCACGCAGTGACCACAAAATCACCTTTTCAGGCCGAGTAACAAAATGACAATGACAGTTTTCATGAGGCGAGGTCCGAAGAACCCCATGTTGTAAATTTGGGGCAAAAATTCCAAAAAATGGCTGAGATATGAGCATAAATTGAAAATCCAATTGAATGGCTGTATAGCATGCTTACCTTGAATTCTTCAGTTCACAGTTGGGCTTAGCAGAGTGCAGATGTGTCCCGGTCCAGAAAAGATGACAGCGCCCAGCTCCAGAGGTAAGTATGGGGTAAGGGGGTGTGGGGAGGTGGGTGCTCAGTGGGAGGGTGTGGAGGGGGAAGGGGATCACAGTAACAATGAGGGACCATTTTCAGTTTTGCAGGGGAAACAAACTGCTAAGGGACCATTTTCTAATTTACAGGACAATTTTTACACATTTAGGTACACTGGGGTGGGCTCCCAGTGTGCCACATGGGGGAAAGAAACTGATGAGAGACTGTTTTCTAATTTACAGGACTATTTTTAAACATTTAGGCACACTGGGGTGGGCTCCAAGAGTGCCACATAAATGCTGAAATGGGGACTGTTTTCTGTTTTTCAGATAAAACAACATTTCACACACTGGAGTGGGCTCCCAGTGTTGCGATATTAGGATTTTGGGATTACTTGGGGAAGGGGTCACAAGAAGAGAATGGCATTGTGCCATTCACAACATGCCAGCACTGCTGCACTGTGCATGCATGCGACTTGTGCACATGCATAGTGCACACATCGGAATGCGGAAGTAACAGCCAAAATAGTGCAGCTGTTACTCCGTACACCAATCACAGTGGAGGGCTTTTGGCTCCATTGTGTTTTTAGAAGGATACTTCCAAAAGTCCAATGGAAGAGGTTGTGAGTTTGGCCATTTTCAGAGCTAGAAAGCTCTCGCAAAATGTCTGTAGGTTCCACCTACAGTCCTAAAAAGAGTAGGGGAATGTTTCATTGAAAGATAATAATAGGCAAAGAATATCAAATACAATAAAATGCATATTAGAACAATTGAAACAGAAAAAAGAGTGGGAAGGGGTAGGCTTTTAAGAAAATTAAAGGAAATTTAAAGAAATTTCTCAAAAAACACAAACATTTCTCTTTAAAGCAGAGCTGCCAAACACCATTTACAATGTCTCCAGTTTCTTTGAAATACAGAAGCAGATACAGTTTTCTTTTCAGTTTCATAAATGGACTGTACGTTTTGTACTATTTGAGTCAAAAGTTGTACTGTAGTGTAATTATTTTGCTGTAAAAGAAAGACACATCTAGCTTGCCATAAGTAAAATCTGCACAATGCAAAAATTAAGCAAAGAGTTCTGGGGTAATAATGATGCAGAGTAGAGAGAAATATCCTATATATTAAAATATCATACATAATAGTCGAGAGTGCCTTTTCTTTCCATTTATGTAGCAAAGCGGTCCATAAGGAGTTACTATAGGGGGCATTATAAAAAGAAGTGCTGCATGGTTTTGAATACATTAAGACAAGTGTCTCAGGGACACATCCTTTCCTCAATTGATTTACAGTATGTTTTAAGGTGTTCTGAACACCTAACCTTCCATGGCAAGCTAATCAAGAGATGTCCCAAAGACGTAAGGGGATCCTAGGGTCTGTCAGCTGTGAAAAAACTGTGGTGAAGTCCAAGCTATTTCCATGTGTGTCCTTTAGCTGCAGGGACTCTGAAAAAAATGTGTCCCAAGAATTGAATGGTATAATTGCTTCCTAGTGGAGGTTTGTATAATAGTGGGTGACAATTTCCATTGTCTTATTTTACGAAAGGTGGGAACTAAATAATAAGGAATCTTCTACTTCCTAAAATTTCTGGGAATTTCAAAGGGAACTTGTTGCCAGACCTGACACAATGATAATGTTAAGGATTGTATTACAGAGACCCAAAAGGAAGGCTGAAGCTGTAGGAGTTGTGGAATCCCTTACAGAAATAATTACATGAAATGTTTTCATGCTGCACACATAAAACTACCCAAGCGATATGCGTGCTGCAAGTATGATTTAAATGTTAAATTGAAACCGATTGCATACAATGGCACGTGTGCAGCAAGCAAGTGTGGAAACCATGATTTTTATGTTAAACCGGGAAAGACTACATGCATGTGGCATGCATGCAAAAAAGCAAGTGGTCACTGATAACTGCACATGTAAAAGTTAAGTGACTTGCTCAGGATCACACCACACAAGTTGGGGCTGACGAGACTCAAACCCAGGTTGTTATACCTTCAAGTTTCTTAGCTTGCAGTTCAGTGCTTTTAGCTACTAAGCCATACTGTCTGTACACATACAGCTCACTTGTACTTCAATACAAGCTGTATCTGAATACACCTACATGCATGCGGCATGCTTGTAGCCACTGTTATGCTTTTCAGTTTTCTTCTCTCCCTCATCTCATTTCACAGTTGAACTGTAGCACACATATCAATGCAAACACATGTTTTTCCAGTCCTCAATACACAAACTTAACCCACAAAACCACTTAATTACTTCTGTCTGGCCTGTAGTCCTACTATTTTCTCTCTATAGTTTTGAATGCTTCCACTCTAACAGACTTTAAGGTGCAAGCATAAAAGTAGCAATTACTCGACACAGACACCCACATGGCCAGTCTTCCCCCCTCCCCATGCACACACACTATAGTGGGTATGGCCATGCTGCTACAGACAACTCACCAAGTATAGATATGAGTAAAAAGTCTCTTACATGAGTACTAGGGAGCCAGAGGCAGGAGTCTTTAAGAGATGATGTCTATGGGTCAGAGTGCTGGGGTGTACCACCTTGAAATAAATGGAGCTATTTTATATGTTATGATGGTAAGTTGGAGAATAATGAAGGCCACTGTTCTACTAAGAAGGCCCTTGTTAGTTGAGCAGTGACCTTCATTAATCTCCAACTCTCCATCAATAATGTATAAAATAATAATTAAAAAATACCCCCAGTCATTTCAATGGCACACACCCCCTGCAGTCTCCTTTGTCAAAATGTACCTGAGCATGGGGATCTGGAGGTCAGCTTCACTGAGGGGGGGTGACATAAGTCTGACTATAGTGGGGCTCCAATAGTCTGTGCATACCATACTGCTCAACTATCCATAAATGCAAGAGACAGCTCTAGAATGTCTGTAACATCTTTAAAAGGTACAGCAAATTTGGTTTGACTGAAACATGACATGCAAATCAGGAAAAATTCAAATGTATAAGATTCATCTATATATACCCTGGAGCAGTGCATCAGATTTGGGCTTAAACTCACCCAGTTACTAACCAATTTTTTTCCTGGCTGAAGTTCTGCCCACCCACCCCCCAAAAAAAGAACTTGTCTCTATTTTTCTCCCTGACTCCATTCCATTCAATACCCATCCCCTATGGGGTCATGAAGCTGCCCAAAGGTGAAGAAATGTGAAAAACACATCAATAATTGAGTCCTTCCTCCTTCACCAATCTTCCTGTAAAAAAAATTATTTACTTTCACTTACCCGGCAATATGGTCAGAACCTGCACCCTGGCATAGTGTGTCACCAGCCCAGTTTTTAGTCTGCTCCCCTTCTCCCCTTCACCTGAAGCCGGATGATAGAACGAACCATCATAGGTCCCCAACATGGTCTGCGACCACGCCACCTCACCATCTGAACCAACCCAACCTGGGTTGCTTGCTTCTTGCTTGGTTGTAGCTCTGGCTGCTGCTGCACTGCACTGATCAAGGCCCATGAAGGACATTTGCATCACTGTCACCACTGCTGCCAAGCCTAGCTTGCTGCTGTGGGGGTCTGTGCTGCTTTTTGTTTTGTAAAGCAAGCCTAGTAGAGTAAGTAGGTAGTCTTGCGTAAGCTTGTAGCTCATCCTCTGCCCCGTCAGCCACCAAGGGAGACTGAGACTCACTAAGAGAAGAACAACAATATGCTGCCAAAACACTGCTATTGAGAGTTCAGTGCTCACTGACTCCTCCAAGCTGTATTGTGGTCTGTCTACTCTGAGGCGGGAAAGACAGTGTCGCACTTGCAAGGCTCATGTGCTCTTTATTGACTGGAGCTCATCCACATCACATGTGATTATGCTGCTGCTGATAGGAGGAGAGAGTGGACAACACAATACAGACACAGTCGAGTCTGGAGAGTACAGTACTTGCAGCGTGAGCACACACAGGCCAGGTGGGCACTTATTGTACAAAAGATTAAATCCAAATTTAAAACCATTATTGCCACACCAAAAGAACAACCTAGGCACAAATACGGGGGATGGGGCAACTGCCCCCTCTGCCCTACCTAAATGGCACCACTGCTTAATGGCAGAAATTCATTCTCAGGTGCTAATATAATGGTTTCCTCAGTGTTCTGAGGTTTTGTATCTCCATGTTTCATGTGTCCTGATTATCATGTGATTTGTGTTCTTCATTGTCCCTCATTTTGAATGTCCATGTCCCTCATTTCAGTGACAGAATGTGAGGTATGGTGCATGCTTCCAAGATCCTACTCAGCACAAAGAGTGCTGAGCATGGCCATAGTGTATATGGTCAATACAAAATGACAAAAGGAAAGTAAGTGAGATGAAACAGTCATGGAGAATCACATTTGTAGCATTAAATATGCATTAGGGATTTGCATGGTCTTAAACAAAAAGGATAGGCTTCACAACACAGAGGCCCCTCTTCGTATATCTGGAATGGGGGATGTTGACTGGCTATATCCTAAGCATTTAATGCAGTAAGCAAACAATACTTTACAAATTAATGATTTAATGACAAAAATCAAAAGCCATTAAATAACATGCAAAAGGATCAGAATTAATGAATTTACCTAATTTTTACGGGAATTCAAATACAAATGTATTTCAATGACTGTTTGCTAGCAACAGTATAAGAAATAGAAACTGATGTGTTTTGTGTTTTTTTAGATGAGATTTGCACCAGCTTAGCTACTGCATACATGGCAAGCATGCAGCATGTGATCCTGATGTGGTGTTTAAATGATATTCACATCAGCTTAACTGCTGCACTCATGTCAAGCATGCAACATGTGAAAATGATATAATTTTTACAAGATGTTCCCACCAGCTTACCCGCTGCACACATGTCAAGCTTGCAGCATGCAAACCTGATCTGCTTTCTAGACCTGGTTTGCACAGGTTCACTTTGTGTATGCGAACCACAAGCAAACATTGCACAATTAAGCATGTTGCATGCATTCTGCATGAACACAGCACACCTATATTTCTGTAAGGGTATGTTTCCCTTACAGAAATAATTATATGAAATGTTTTCATGCTGCACACATAAAACTACCTAAGTGAAATGCATGCTGCAAGTATGGTATAAATGTTAAATTGGAACTGATTGCATGCATATTGCATGCGTGCTGCAAGAAATTGTGGAAACCATGATTTTTATGTTAAATTGAGAAAGACTGTATGCATGTGGCATGTGTGCAAAAAAGCAAGTGGTCACTGATAACTGCACACATAAAAGTTAAGTGACTTGTTCTGGATCACACCATATACAAATGGGGGTTGAGGAGATTCAAACCCAGATTTTCATAATTCCAAGTCTTTTGGCTTATAGTTTAGTGCCTTTAACCACTAAGCCATACTGTCCACACACATATAGCTTGCTTGTACTTCAATAGATACTGTATCTGAATACATCTGCATGCATGCGGCATGCTTGTAGCCACTATTATGCTTTTCAGTTTTCTTCTCTCCCTCATCTCATTTTCACAGTTGAACTGTAGCACACATACTAATGGAAACACATGGTTTTTCCCACCCCAATAGACAAACTTACCCACAAAACCACTTAATTACTTCTATCTGGCCTGTACGCCTACTATTTTCACTCTATAGTTTTGAATGCTTCCACGCAAACAGACTTTAAGATGGAAACACAATAGTAGCAATAACTCAACACACATACCCACATGGCCTGTCACCCCCATGCACACACACTGTAGCAGGTACCACCATGCTGCTACAGACAACCTATCAAGTATAGATATAAGTAAAAATTCTCTTACTTGAGTACTAGGGAGCCAGAGGCAGGAGTCTTTAAGAGAAGATGTCAGTGGGTCTGAGTGCTGGGGTGTATCCCCTTGAAATTAGTGTAGTTATTTTCTATTACTATTTTATAAGTTATAATGGTGAGTTGGAGAATAATGAAGGCCACTGTTCTACTTGCAAGGTCTTGTTAGTCGAGTGGTGACCTTCATTAATCTCCAACTTTCCATCAATAATGTATAAAATAATAATTAAAAAATATCCCCATTCATTTCAATGGTGCACACCCCTGCAGTCTCCTTTACTCTTTGTCATGATGTGCCTGAGCATGGGGATGTGGAGGTCAGCTTCACTGGGGGGGAGGCATAAGCCTGACTAGTGGGGCTCCAACAGTCTGTGCATATCATACCATACTGTTCAACTGTCTATGAATGTAAGGAACAGCTCTATAATGTCTGTAACATCTCCAAAAGGTACAACTTATTTGGTTTGACTGAAGAGTGATATGAAAATCAGGAAAAATTCAAATGTATAAGATTCATCTGTATATACCCTGGAGCAGTGCATCAGATGTGGGCTTAAACCCACCCAGTTAACTAACCAATTGTTTTCCTGGCTGAAGTTCTGCACCCCCCCCCAAAAAAAGAACTTTGTCCCAATTTTTCCCCCTGACTCCATTCCTTTCAATACCCAGCCCTATGGATCATGAAGCCACCCAAAGGTGAAAAAACGAGAAAAACACAATATTTCAGTCCTTCCTCCTTCCTCAATCCCCTTGTAAAAAATGATTTACTCTTATTTACCAGGCCATATGGCCAGAACCTTTAGCTTGTCATAGTGTGCCACTAGCCCAGTTTTCAATCCGCTACCCCTCTCTCCTTCCACCAGAAGCTGGATGCTAGAACCGGCCATCACAGGTCCCCAATGTCCAATGCAACCAAGTCACCTCGCTATCCAAACCCACCCAACCTGGGTTGCTTGCTCCTTGCTTGGTTGTGCTGTGGCTGCTGCTGCCCTGCACTGATCAAGGCCTGTGAAGGCCACCCACACTGCTGTAACCACTGCTGCTAAGCCTAGCTTGCTGCTGTGGGGGCCTGTCTTGTTTTTTGTGCAGGGTTAGCCTAGTAGAGTAAGTAGGTAGCCTAGTCTTGAGTTAGCTTGTAGCTCATCCTCTGCCCTGTCAGCCACCAAGGGAGACTGAGACTCACTAAGAAAAGAACAACAATATGCTGCCAAAACACTGCTATTGAGAGTTCAGTGCTCACTGACTCCTCCAAGCTGTAGTGTGGTCTGTCTACTCTGAGGCGGGAAAAACAGTGTCGCACTTGCAAGGCTCATTCGCTCTTTATTGGCTGGAGCTCATCCAGATCACACGTGATTATGCTGCTGCTAATAGGTGGAGATAGTGGACAACACAATACAGACACAGTCGAGTCTAGAGAGCACAGTACTTGCAGCGTGAGCATAAACAGGCCAGGTGGGCACTTATTGTGCAAAAGAAATCCAAATTTAAAGCCATTATTGCCACACCAAAAGAACAACCTAGGCACAAATACGGAGGATGGGGCAACTGCCCCCTCTGCCCTATCTAAATGGCACCACTGCTTAATGGCAGAAATTCATTCTCAGGTGCTAATATAATGGTTTCCTCAGTGTTCTAAGTTACTGTATCTCCATGTTTCATGATGTGTCCTGATCATAATGTGTTCGTGTGCCTTATTGTCTCTCATTTTGAGTGTCCATATCTCTCATTTCAGTGACACAATGTGAGGTATGATGCATGCTTCCAAGACCCTGCTCAGCACAAAGAGTGCTGAACATGGCCATAGTGTATATGCTCAATACAGAAATGACAAAGGGAAAGTAAGTGAGATGAAACAGTCATGGAGAAACACATTTGTAGCACTAAATATGCATAAGGGATTTGCATGGTCTAAAACAAAAAGGACAAGCTTCACAACACAGAGGCCCCGCTTCATACATCTGGAATGGGGGATGTTGACTGTCTATATCCTAGGCATTTAATGCAGTAAGCAAACAATACTTTATACGGCCTGGCGGCGCTGAGGGTTGAGGCGCTAAACGCCACACCTCACGCCATGCCAGCGACCCGGGTTCAGGAACGAGCCAGGATTCGCCAGGGGTCAGCGTGGGGAGAAGAGATTGAGCATCTGGAGGACTGCTCTCTCTTCCCAGGGAAGGAGGGGTGCTGCTTGCTCACCGAGTGACCTCTGGTGGTAGCCAGGGTTGTGCCGATAAGCAGCACAGTGAAAACGCCTGTGGTGGGTGGAGTCACGGCATTACATTGCCTCACTAGCTGTGCTCCAGAGGGATGGGAAGGGTAAAGAAAGAATCAAATATCCTCCACCTGGGGATAGATGAAGGCGCCACGGCCTTCACCGCCCACCCTCCCAAATCCGGGCCATCTCCCTTCTCCATTCTGGGGGCGCCGGGCACCTTGCTCTTCAAGATAGAGCATCCCAGGTGGATGGGGTGGCCCTACCTCTGGAGGGTTCAGATCTGGAGGTGGTGCTCGGCGGCACGGAGAGAGGGGAATGGTCATGGTGGGAGGTAGAGGCGGGTAGCCCTTGGACGCTGGAAGGAGTTCTCCAGAGTTGGAGACCAAAAAAAAAATTAATGGTGATTAATGACAAAAATCAGAAGTCATTAAACAACTTTCAAAAGGATCAGAATTAATGAGTTTACCTAATTTTTATGGGAATTCAAATAAAAATGTATTTTAATGACTCTAATTGCTAGCAGTAGTATAAGAAATAGAAAATGATGTGTTTTCATGTTTGCTTGCATGCATGCACAAGAAACATGTTGTGACATCTTGCTGGAGAAGCAGGTTGTGGAGGTGTGGTCATGTTGTGGCCAATGCTGCCACTGCTTTTTGGGGCTTGTGTCTGTGGCACCACTAAATGAACATGCTGTCTATGACAGCAGCTCAGAAGCGTGCCACCAACTTGCACGATTTCTCCGCTGCAATGAGGGAGCACCTTGAGGTGCTCCTCGCAAGACCTGCCCTGTTGGCCCTGAATCATTCTTGTTACCCTGTGCTACACCATCTCAAGCCTGTCCCTATCCTCCTGGAGGTGAGGGCTCCAGAACTGGGCACTGTACTCAAGGTGTAGCCTCACTAAATATCTATAAATGGATAGTATTACCTCCTTCCTCCTGCTATTAATATCACTCCCTATACACCCCAGCATTCTACTTACCTTACCATAGGTCTTGTTGTACTGTCTCGATTGTTTGAGGGTGTCACCGATGATGACTCCTAGGTCATGTTCCTCAACCAGAGTGCTAATTTTCAACCCACCCATCGAGTGCTCTGTTCTGACATTCTTATTCCCTCAGTGCCTCTCTTTGCACTTTTTGGCATTGAATTTCAAGTGCCAAACCTTAGACCACCCCTCTCATGGTCATGTGATGTATTTAGACCAATGAACTTTCTAGGATATTGAAACCCATTTTATGAAAGGAGTTAAAAAATGGCAAGAGAGAAACTAGAAACCTTGTTCGTGAAAAGCCATCACATGACCATGGTTTAAATCACTATCAATGCATGGTGGTTAGATGTTACATCTCATTTCTAAGTTCAATCCAAAGTCACCCTGGTATTTGCAACTGAATTGCAGATCAGTTTGTCAGTCAAGTGGGGTTTGAACCTATAATCTCCTTGTCCCCTAACAACCAAACCACTGGATCATATAGCAGATAGTATAGTAGGAACTATCACAGCCCAATCTAATTGGTAAACAGAGTTATCATGAGTTACTGTACCTTGGAGCATGGAGGAGCTGATGCCAAACTCACATTTGTAACTGTAATTGTGCTGAAATCTGGCATTTTTGACACTGGTGAAGGGAGTCCAAAGGACTCCGGGTTTCCTTTGGAAATTTGACACTTTGACATCATGACCCAACACTTTCTACTGAGAGTACAAACAGGGCATGTCCAAGCTAATGGCAAGCTACATGACTTGAAGTAGCCAGTCAGCAATGCTGGACATTGACAACTCCTCATGCTGGCACATTTTATTTTGCAAAGTTTAAGCAACAAACCATGACAGGGTGTTGGTGATGCTAGGTTTACCCACGTCTGGCATGGTTCATTCTTGAGGCCACAGGCCAAGTGACTAAGCCTCATCAGGCGTGGGTAAATTCCAGCATCACCAACACCCTGGAGTGGTTTATTGCTATTATACAATTGTATTGTAATTCAAAATAGCAAGAAAATTGGATTAAAATTATTTATTTTTCTTTAAGAATGGAAAAATCATGGAAAGATCCTTCCACCCAAAAGAAATAGTCCATGTACTGGTTTGATTGTGAACATGTAAAAGTGTGTTGTGGTTTATTGCTTAAATAATTTCTTCATCTATAAATTAAGGCATGACCTAGGCAGCGAGTGACAGGGAGATCCAGAGACTGCTAGTTTTTGAAAATCATTCATCTGGGTCAAAAGATGCTCAAATTTACTGTATTTAGTGTTTTAAGCTATGGATGCTTTGCTGATGAGGGTTAAAAAAATAGGATGACATGATCGCACATGACAGCAGCTTAGTGACTCTCCTCACGCTGGCTTTATGTGGTTCCAGCATTCACTCGGGAGGGCTGGTGGCTCAGTGAAGGATTTATTTTAAATTGGACTGTGCGGCTGTTGATGGCTCTCTCTGCAGCATGTATGGAAAGTGAGGGCCAGGGATGTGAAGCTGAGGCACAGATGTTTCGATCGGCTGTGGTGCTGTTATATCAGGTACTGCTTTAGTAACTAAGACATTTCTTTTAGAACTACCGGGGAGACTTTCCGCTAAGGAGCTGAAGATGGCATTTAGCTCCTCGTTGTCGAAAAGGTGAAAGCTGATTTGTATTTTTTTTTTTTAGCTAAGCCGGTAGCTCGATGAATCAAGATGGTGGCATTTACAGGATGAATCAGGGGTTGGAATTTTTTTTATTTTGTGGGACTCAAGACTTGGCACACTTCTTCCTGTTGGCAATGCTAAAATTTACAACAGGGTAAGGGTGACAGCTGACCAATGAAATCAAAGCATTTCAAGTACCCATTGTATAATTAAACTTTTTTATGATATATAGCATGGAACATATGTAATATATGCAGTGCATAGCCTCCATACCAGAAGGTTTAAAATGAAATATATAGCAGTAATTCACTATGTAGCATGCTCATTCATTTACAGATGATCACAATTAATATGAAAAGAGTAAATTCCAGTAAAGTAAAAATGTAGATAGTTGTCACTCTAACCCACGTTCTACTGTATCTCTTAAGTCTTTTTGCTATTTTTCTCCATTCCTCGCAGGGGAAAAGTCCAGTGTAAGGACTGATGCACCCAGAGACAAGGCCAGAATATTCAAAGATGTTCTGGGCTCAGTTAAGTTGCATGGCACCCTCAGTGCTCCCAGATCAGGCAAAGCATTTTCCTGTAGTGCACCCTAATTTTCCCTGTATTTTCCCCTGTAAAACTGGGATGAAATTCCCGTAGATTTTCCTGTATGCACAAAGCAATGTGAGTACGCAATTGGTGTCATTATACCAGTCAATAAAATCACTCGGATAAATGTTCAGGCTGTTTATGTGTTCTTATTTATTTTAAATATAAAAAATCACCTACAACGTATCACATACTGTAACTACTCTACAACTATAAGAACTTTATATGTAACAATATAATACCATCTTGAGGTTCTGGGGACATTTTTGGAATGTATAAAGCTCAGTTCTCAAGGTTCACATGTCTCCAGAACCTCCTGAAGGTATTATAACCTTGTAATAATACAGTCACTTATACAGTATTCTATTTACAGTATGAAATGCCTTAACTTCAAGTTATAATCACAGACTGATACATTTTGTGTTCTGCTCACAATGCATGAAAGGGGCATAGGGATGCACAAAATGTGCATACCCCACCCTTGCCCCTGCACCCTGCGGACAGGTGCACCCATACTGGCATTCACCAATGCCGACCACCTATCCACGGCTCCTCCCCCAATGCACAAGACTCTGCAGTGTGGCTGGGGGAGCAGTTGTCCCAGGCAGACATCCAATGGGATGCCCCCCTGGGACCCATAGTGGATCTCACACATAGGGTGGCATGGGTCTGGGGCTGTGTATGCCGACAGCATGCACCCGGACCAGCGCAGCACCCTCCAGTCCCAGTGCTGCCTCACATAAACTTTCTGTGCACTCACCCATCCAGCTGCCCCTGCTGCCTCCTGCTGCCCAGCAGTCAGGAGCAGCACAGTCTGCACTGTCCTGGTCCACCAGTGACTGAGTATCTGTGTTTATGGGGGCAGGCTGTGGGTTATGGCAGGATCTCCCTAGTGTACCCTGCACCACCCTCTGCACCCATGCAGCCAGCACTACACAGGTTAGTGAATACACGTAGTGCTGGCACATCCCCGGAACATCCCCATCACAGAGCTGTCTGCAGACATGGTGGATTGGGTGCAGTGGGTCTGCATGTGCCCCCTTCGTGCATGCCATGCGGGGGGCACAGGGGGTGTGGAGTAGATACTCGCCCCAGATACGCAAGCATAGCCACTGCACACCAGTCGTGCATTGGGCCCACAGCTCTGTGTACCTGTAGTGCTCCATTAATAAACATTGTTTCAGTGTATTGTTGTGTTTTCATTGGCATAGCACCCCCTACACACACACACACACACACACACACACGCGCACGCTCACACACAGCTTTGTGAACTGAACTCTCAGAGGTAAAAACAAATATTCCCTTTTTTTTCATTTATTTTACTAACCTTAAGCCAGACCAGTGTCTATGGGTCCCTTCTGATCTCACACATATAATTCATAACTCCTGCTTATCTTGATGAAGACACCCCCATACCTTTCCCAGGCTCACAATTAAATAGAAACACTAATTTTTTTTCAAATAACCTCAACCTCTAGGCTGGTTAGAAGAAGTGTTGCCTTAGTGATCTTTTTAAAAACGCAACTCTGCTCTGTGCACCAAACAAGCCAAGTAGCACTTAAGCACTCTTTGTGTCCTCATCACCCTTTAAAGCCCACCATCATCGAGTCTCTTGTCTGGCTCGCTTTTTGCACTTCATGTATTTAAAATAGAAAAATTTTCAAAACAGAAGGTTTGTTTGCCTTGGTGGTTTGGGGCGGCGCCTCCCTCAAGCAACACTTAAGCACTCTTTCTTGCACCCCCTCCCCAAAAGCATATCATCATCAAGTGGTCAGTCTTTTGTCTAACTCATTTTGCACTTAAAATGAGTTTAAAATAGACTAACCTGAGGCTGCCCACAAGAAGGCTACTTTACCTTCAGTGGCTTAGGCTTTCTGCCAGTCCAGAACAGTGGCATTTGAGATGCAGCTTGGCTGACTCAACGGTGTTGCAGTTTTGAGTGGGGCCACATGGCAGGTGTTTGAATCATGCAGCAGCTCACTGGTTCTTGATCAGAAGATCTGAATTCATCCTCAGAAAGATGCACTGCCAACACATTACCTTACTATCCCAGAGAAACACAGGCTGCAAATGGACCAACAGAATTGCTTAGTGTAGCAAAGTCAGCAAACTGAGCACCAATTGAAGGGCTCTGTCTGGATCTTGGCAGCCATGAGATTCATAGTGGGCATTTTCCCGTAGTGTTTGTCCATTTCCCCTGATATTTTAAAAATAAAAGATTTCCTTCCTGTATCCAGTTTTTATAGTAAAAATCCCTTAAAATACAGGAATCCCTGTAGATCTGGGAGCACTGCACCCTGCAGATCTAGGCAATTTATGTGCCTAGTGGGGAGAAAATAGTGTAAAAAGGCAAATTCAAGAGTCCAGAAATGAAGCTGTGCTAGCCTACTCACCAAATGATAACTTTAACACTCTTGGCCATGTACAGAATACAGCTTAGCATTAGCAACAATGACTAGAACAATCTATACATGATGATCATAAGAACTTTATACATCCACCCTCAAGCCCCGATATTTAAACAAAAAAGGAAAACAATACCGTTCAAACCGACCCTGGAGCTCAGTTCATACTGCAGGAAGAGGAACATACTTGAAATAAAACCACAGATAATTAGTATGGTACCCTGATAAGGAGAATTTCATATGTCCTCAGGTTGCTCTAATTCATCATTAATAGGACTAGATACAATGTTCTCTGCAAATGCCACAGCTGCTGCTGTTGGATCTGTAAATATATGGGTTTTATTACTGTTCCTAACTTGCAGCCTAGCTGGGAACAGCAGCTGAGCCCCCATGTCATGCTCCAGTAAGGAGTTCTTTACTTGTTGCAGTTGCTTCTTTTATGCTCTTGGTTGGGAGGCTGTATCAGGAAAGAATACAATTCTACTTTCCAACCCAGACTGTGTGTCTCCACAGGCCATGGCAGCCTGAAGTAGGAGAATGTGTGCCTCTGAGCTGGAGAGGGTAACAATGGCTGTTAGTTGTCTCTACACATCCCCACCATGCTGTCTTTGACACATAGGGATTGTAAAGGCTTTGAGAAACTTGACTCCTGAGTCTTGTGGCAATAAGCAGAAGTCTTTAAAGATCAGTCATTCTAAGGCATAGATAGATAGATTCTGTTTTTGGCAGCAAGCCTGGTAGGAAAGCCCACAACACACATTTGCTTTTCTCTGAGGGTTCTCGAGTATCTCCACTCTCATGTTTAAGTACTGTAAGTCCTTTACAACCACAGCATGTTTTTCCCCCTGCTATTCTGCTTCCTGTGTTAAGTCTTGAATAGCAAACGAGTTCTCCATAATCCACATTTCCAAATCAGACACCTTGTGTTCAACACTGGCGAGATGCTCATCCATTTCCTTTCCTGTTGCCAGAATGTTTGGAGCACTGCCATTATTTGCAGTACTGGGAGGTTTGTGATACTCACTCCACTGGGCTGATTATGTCCCAGTCCATTCGAGCTGACTAATGAGGACAGGTTGGCTTCCATGACCTGTGACAATTGTTACTGGTCCTGTTTTGGCCCCATGAACAATCACCTTTGCAAAGAGGCTCCAGTGGTACCAAGATGAATTAATTTCCATGGCTTAAACAAGTAAAAGAGTTTATTATAGGATTGGAAGGTTGGAGTTCTAGAAAGAAGCATCCATCACCTGGGAGTAGTCACATCAGATGAGCTAAAGGTAAGCAAGCAATGTGAGAAGGCAGTAAGGATGGCTGGGGGGATACTGGGATGTATAGGGAGAGGCATCACCAGTAGAAAACAGGAGGTTGTTGTCCCTCTGTACAGACAGTTGGTGAGACCCCATCTGCAGAACTGCATGCAGTTCTGGAGACACCAATGTCTGCAAGGATATAGATAGGATGGAGGCAGTCCAGAGGAGGGCACGTAAAACGGTGGAGGGTCTACAACAGAAGCCAAACGAAGAGAGACTAAAGGAGCTTAAGATGTATACCCTTGAGGAAAGGAGGAAGAGGAGGGACATGATAGAAATTTTCAAGTACTGTACCTCAAGGGAATCAACAAAGTCCAAGAGGATAGCATCTTTCAAAAAAAGAGATGAGCAAGAACAAGGGGACACAATTTGAAGATAGAGGGGGGAAGGCTCAGGGGCAACGTGAGGATGTATTTTTTTATAGAGAGTGTGATGGACACATGGAACAGCCTTCCTGAGGTGGTTGTGGGGTCAAAAACAGTGGGGAAATTCAAGAATGCATGGGACAGACATAAGCCAGTCCTGGTGGTGGGTAGAAAGGGTTCCATGTGATACTAGTGAAAACAGAATAGCATAAGTCAAAATAGCGAATGCCACTGTCCATAACAGCTACTACTACCTGTTCTTTTTAACCAGGTATAGCACACTAAGCTGAAAGCTTTTTTACAGGAGCAACAGGAGATTAAGTGATTTGCTCAGGGTCACACAGTATGCAAGTGGAAGCTGTGGGATTCAAACCCAGGTCTGGTCTGCTGGATGTCTCCAAATTTGTAGCTCAGAGCCTTAGACCACTGCGCTATACTGACTCCTTTTGGCATGATGACTTGATACATATGCGGGGGGCTGCATCCCCTGCACCCCCTCCCCATCTTAAATATTCTAACACCACGCCACTCATTGATTTTGGAGAGAATTACATATTCGGAACACTGTAATTATGAGTCACTATTATGTGTCATTCGCTATTGTGACACTCGTTATTTTGACGTTCGCTATTTAGCAGTCGCTATTATCACAGGATATGGGTAGAAAGAAGTAGGCTATTGGTTAACTAGGATCTGCAGCTTATCCAATAGGTAGGAAAATGAGCAGACTAGGTTGGCCAAGCAGTCCTTATCTTCCGCCAAAGTCTATGTTTCTATGTTTGTATCATGTTGGCTGATCCACCATGCTGGAACATTTTGGTACCATTTCCAGTTCTTTCTCTCACAGGGAAGGAATATGGCTACTGAAATGAGATCCTTATATGTGAAGAAAAAGTTACTATTCATCAGAAAGCTTTAGAAATCGAATAGTAAATCATGCATTATCATTCCATTTAGCTAATTTCCTATACATACCTGTAGATTCAAGAAGTGCAGTCTAATAGAACTGTGCTGTAGAGGAAAGGGGAAAGTGCACAGAGTGAGGCTGCTCTGGTAGCCGGAGGTACTGCTGCAGGAGGAGGCAAAGTGATTGTAGAAGACTGGGAATTTGTGGGAAATTTATTTGACAGCTGTTTTGTTTACTATATGTTGGTAGCATAGAGGGCACAGAAATTCTGATTTATTTATTTATTTTTCCCCCTGCAGCAGGAGCAGATTGAATTTTGCAGACTGGGAAAGGGGCAAGGGGGAGTATGAAGTGTAGGGTGGAGTCTGAAGGATTTATTTGACAAATAATTTGACCGTTTGTGGTGTGGGCTGTGGGACACCTAAATTGATCTTGAATTTGTTTATTTTTTTTGCCTTTGTAAAACTACCTGAAGTAGGCTATTGCAGAATGCTCACTAAGCCCGTTTACATGACCTGATCTGCATTGCAAGAAATGAAGATGAGTTGTATGGGTCTAGATCGGCACAGGGTGATAATGTCACAAGACATTATGCCACAGCAATATACCGTGCTGCCAAAACAGTGCAATATATTGCCAGTGGCGGGTAACCCATGAGGTGGTGCATGAGGAAGGGTGCCATCCATTATAGCGACACCTTCCTCTCACAATCCACTCATGGTGACCAACAGGTAGGACGACCGGATGAGGGGGTGGGTGAACTAGGTGACAGAATGTCGCTATACGTACGCACGCGGGGGGTGGGAGTGAGCACAGTGAGTATGGGCTGGGAGGGGGTGGAGAGGCTGTAGTGGGTGGTGCTGCACTTGTTGGTTGAGTTTCATCATGGCATCATGGATTGGGCAATGGCTGGTGTGGCTAAGGTTCAGGTCCGGGTGCTGGTGAGATTTTTATTGCTCCCAGCCTGAACCTTTTAATTTTTACTACTCCCCCCCCGACATGCACTCCCCTGGAGTTGAAAATCCTTAAGTCAGGGGGTGCAGGGGGCAAAGCCCCCAGTGAGGGTGTGTGTATGGGGGCATGGACCCCCCTACAGAAAGTAGTAAAAATATGTCCTGGCGCCATTGTGCTGGTGCGCCAGGGTTGTCAGAGTGCCGAAAATGTGTTCAGCAGTCTGACTGAGCGATAACGGCGATCCCCTTTAGGCATTCGCCATTATCACATAGACCCCCAGTGTCGTAAGTCTTTGTTTTGTGGGCAGCTCCGTCCCTGCACCCCCCATTATAGGGGCTACCCCCCCAACTAAAATAACTAACTCCAGGAAGGGGAGTTAACAGCTGAAATTGCACAAGGTGTGAAAAATAAAAATGTCCATGCGTCTGGGACCGGGACTCAAAACCCTGTCCTAAACGCACTGCTTGCCTCCCTTGTTGCCAGTGTGGCTCATCCTGTCAAACCACAGCAGTTGTTCACTAGCCCCCTGTCCCAGCAGAGGTGTTATCCTCTGCCTCGGAGAGTGAGAGGGTGCACTACCACGCATACAACCTTTCGCAGTTTTGCACCCTCTCGCTGTTCCCTACCACGCTGTTCCTGATAGCGGTTATGTTGTGCGCTATTAAGCACAAGACATATTTTCTCAGTAAAGTCTAGATCAAGTCACATAAACAAAATGTGGAGCATTGTAGGTTGCTCCCTTGTGGTGAACCCCGATCCCTGTATTTGTTGGATCATGTACCAGTACACACCCTGCTCCACCTGCACTAGTACAGTCCATGACACCCCATGCCATGCTGAACTGTTCCCTCTTCTGACAGCTCACCCACCTTACTGTCACTACCTAACCTTCACAGTTAATTATAAATACACCCACTATCATGGATGCTGGCAGCAGACTTGTGGAGCCACAGTCACTAGAGTTGAGCCGAGACAAAAAAAAAAGTGTGTAGCTGGCTATATCCACACGCCAAGTCTGCAGTCAGAAAACTATCAGGTACCATGTGGCAATGCAGGGACAGTGGCGGTTTTGTTGGAAACTACTGCTTTTACATGCACAGTGCTTCTGCTCCCCCCCCCCCCGCTCCTGGTGAACAGGAAGATAATTGACTAGTTTACTAGTCTTGCCCAGTTTAGACCCTGATGGCAGCGGATAATCGAGCTCATTGTTTTTGTTTTTGTAGCACTAGTCCCTGCACCACTCCCCCACTATACATTCAGAACAGAATGCCAGAAAGTAAGTCAGAAAACACATGATTAGGCACTGATGTAGAAGGCTGTAGTGTAAACTCAAAGCAGCATTGCAGCAGCTGGAATGACATAAACTACACTGCAATGCATCAAAAAACAGTAGGTAGTGTTAACATGCCTAGTGTAAACAGGCTTTTAGATCCTTTTCTATCTTTATGTGAAATACCTCCTAAATCATATTACCCTTCATACCCTTCACCATCTCCCTTTGCTGGCCCATGTAAAACTGCCCCCCCCCCAAGTTACGAAACTTTCCCTCCACAAATGTCATACCACTCACTTCTCATACAGCTTGTAAAGTTTCCCAGAAGATCTACTTTGCTGGATCTTACAGCAATTCAGTGGTCAACACCCAGGACCTACCACATGTCTCCTGATGAAGGCCCATCTGGTTAAAGCACTGTGCAGCTTAACCATTTTGTGCTGCCTCAACTGGTGCTGTTGTTACATTTTGGATTTTCTAATAAATTAACTTTTGTAACAATCTTGCTTTTTGCTAAGTCACTGCACAACTCACCCTGCTGTTTGTTTTCACTATTGAGGTAGGCTGACCCCACAGCAGTACAACTGTCCTTCATTGCAGAGCACATGCTATTTCCAGCTGTTGTTTTCTGTGATCTACTAGCCTGGACTGATCTGCTTTGACTTAAAGTCTCACCATTTTGCATACTGCGATCACATCCCCTCTTAGTCTTCCTCACCAAACCTAAATCTTTGTCACAGTCCAAGCCTGATGTGCATGCAGCTCAATGTGTACATGGAATTCCATTTTCAGACTTGACTGAAAACAGAAAATGAGTAGACAAGGGGGCACAACATGCGCCTGAAGGTATGTAGTTTCAGAACAAACAGCAGGAAGTTCTTCTCCACAGAAAGGGTGGTGGAGCCCTGGAATAATCTGCCCCCAGAGGTTGTGGCAGAGAAGACAGCGGGGGGAGTTCAAGCTAGCATGGGATAGGCACTGTGAAAACCTAAGGCAGTAAAGAAACTGGGGGGGGGTAACTTTCACAGGCAGACTAGATGGATCGTAAGGTCTCCTTCTGCCAGCACTTTCTTATGCTGTTATCCTCATCTGTTGACATAACCAAATTTCTGTACCTGATTAACATTTTCTAATTCTGAGCCTTGTATTTTACCATAGTTTGGCTGCCAGTTTTGGGTTCTAATAAACTGGATCATCGTAAACCATTGTATGCTAGTCTCCTGAACTCAGCTGTGGTGAAATTGCAACTGGTACAAAGGGCAGCAGCTTGCCTTCTGACAGAATTTAATTTGAGGGAGTAACCCATATAATTCCAGGTTTACAGTCGAGTGATCACCATTTTACTTCTTGAACTGAACATAAACAAGTATGCCACTGGATAAATCATTGCATAAATGAGTTCCTAATTACTTGTCTGATTTACTTACCTGTCTGGCTCTGGCTCTTTTATAACCTGCTGCCAAATAACTTTCACATCTCCCTGCTGTCAGGCTGAGGACAAAGGGAGACAGAGCTCTCAGTAGAAAATGGACCAAAACAGTGAGATACATTAGGAAGGAACATAATGCAGTTTACATTTCCTTTCATACCAGGGGTGGCAGAACCACTAAAGGTTCTAAAAGGTTCTGATACGCCAGGAGGGGGAGGACAGGGAGGTGAGGTGCCTACCAGGTGCCACGGCATGGAGGGATGGAAGGAAGATACTGGGGATCACTGGGAAGGCAAGACAGGAGGGTGAGCTGGATGTCATTATCCACCTAGGTACTAATGACTTGGCAAATGGGGAGCCAAAGGAAGTTCAGGAAGAGTTTAGGAAACTGGGAGGGGTCTCAAGCAAGTAGCTACTTCTGTCACTTTCTCAAGTACTACCTGTGAGGCATAAAGGAGAGCATAGAGTGCATGCACCAGAACTTTAACTCATGGTTGAAGAACTGGTGCTGTGAGGAAGGTTTGGATTCATTGGTGACTGGGGACCCATCTGGAGGGATGGAGGTTTGTTCAAGCCTGACGGCCTGCATCCATCCTGGAGGAATCAAGCACTCAATGATAAGTTTAAATGCTACATTGACAAGCATTTAAACTAGCAAAGCGGGTGGCAGGCCAGCAAGGATGGTACCTACTTGCTCACCCCCACAGCTAGTAATGGAACCAGTGAACCAGAGGAGTGGCTATCTCTGCAAAGCAGTGTGCAAAAGTTGGAGATTAGTGTCCAAAAGGTGGATAAGCAGAAAGGGCAAAATTCAGCAGAAGGGCAGACAGCAAGGAGAACCAGGGATAAATGACAACCAAGGAAGGGGCTGGAGTAGAACAGTGAAGCAGTCTAGGGAGGTCAAATCATGGAAAGCCATGTGTGCAAATGCCAGGAGCCTTAGCAACAAGATGGAAGATCTGGAGGCTGTCATGGGTACAGTCAGACCTGGACATTGTGGCCATCACTGAAACCTGGTGTAATGATAACCATGACTGGGAGATGGCCATACCTGGCTACAACATATTCAGAAGAGACAGAGCAGGCAGGAAGGAGGAGGGTGGCACTGTATGTGAAAAATGACATAAGGGCCACGCAGATCCAGGAGGAACAAATGGGGAGAGATACTGTGGGTTAAGCTGGAAAGGAAAATGGGGCCAGCCATCCGCACAGGTGTGGTCTATAGACCACCAGCCCAGGAGGAAGAAACAGATAGAGCTGATGCTAGCCATCCAAAGGATGGCTGACAAGAGTGAGTAGTACTGGTTGGAGACTTCAATATACCAGATGTGGACTGGAGCATCCCAGCAGCAGCATCAACTAGAGCAGATTTATCCTGGACTCCTTCAGGGTGCCTTCCTTAAGCAACTGGTCATGGAACCAACTCGGCAGAAGGCAATACTGGACCTTGTGCTCACAAACAGGGACAGTGTGATGGGGTAACAGTGGGGAGCACCTGGGTAACAGTGACCACCAGTCATTGTGGTTTGAAATCACAGAAAGAGCAGAACCAAACCACACAAAACACGTATCCTGGATTTTAGGGGGCAGACTTTGGGAAAATGGGAGATGCTTGAAAGAGGCATTAAGAGAATGGGACAGGAATCAGGGATTGAGGAACAGTGGGCAGTATTTAAAATGGGGATTATAAGAACAACAGAATTATGCATTAAGCAGGTTAGCAAGAGGAAAAGAAAGAGGAGACCATTATGGTTTCCAAAGAGGTAGCAAAGAAAGTGAAAGCCAAAAAGACTGCATTCAGGCAATACAAAAGACACAGGCAGAAGGGGACAGGAGAAGTACCAGGAGAAACAAAGGGAGGCAGGGAAGTCAGTAAGGGAAGCCAAAGCTCAGACAGAAGAACACATTGCAAAATCAGTGGTTAAAGGGACAAAACCTTTACAGGTACATAAGTGAAAAAAGAAGGACAAAGGGAGGATAGTTAGACTGAAGGGGAGGATGGGAGCAGCGTGGAGGATGACAACAGTAAAGCTGACATATTGAACAGGTATTTCTGCTCAGTCTTTACTAAGGAAGAGGGGGGTAATGGGTCTGAAGGGAGTACAAGGGGCGAGAATGGTGCAGAAATGGACACAAGTCCTTTACGAGAAAGGGTCCTGAAGGAACTGGAAGTAATAAGAGTTGACAAAGCAATGGGGCCAGATGGGGTGCACCCCAGGGTCCTTAAAGAACTAAGAGAGGTGGTGGCTGAACCTCTGGCTATCCTGTTCAGCCAATCACTGGAAACAGGGGAGGTACCCAAAGACTGGAGGACAGCAGATGTAGTCCCCTTATACAAAAGTGGGAACAAAGAGGAAGCAGGGAACTACAGACCAGTCAGCCTCACCTCGGTAGTGGGAAAGATCATGGAAGCACTACTGAAGGAGAGATTGGTGGAACATCTGGTTGTCAATGGACTACAGGACCCAAGGCAGCATGGTTTCACCAGGGGGAGGTCATGTCAGACCAACCTCATTGAATTTTTTGACTGGGTGACTAGGGAGGTGGATCAGGGAGGGCAGTGGACATGGCCTATCTGGACTTCAGCAAGGCCTTTGACACTGTGCCACATAGAAGACTATTACACAAACTGGGGAATATGGGTGTGGGCAGGACAGTAGTGTGGTGGGTAGGTAACTGGCTGGGTGGCAGGACACAGAGGGTGGTGGTAAATGGCTGTCACTCCACAGAGGGAAGAGTGACCAGTGGGGTACCACAGGGATCAGTGCTGGGACCGGTCCTATTCAACATCTTCATCAGTGACATTGCACAGGATATAGAAGGCAGAATTTCACTGTTCGCTGATGACACAAAGCTCTGTAACAGAGTAGACACACCAGAGGGTGTAGACAGAATGAGAAGGGACCTGCAGAAACTTGAAGAATGGTCAAGGGTTTGGCAGTTGAAATTCAATGCAAAGAAGTGCAAGATAATGCATATGGGGCACAAAAACCCTGGCACAATATATCAGTTGGGGAGTGAGGATATAGCATGCACCAAGCAGGAAAGGGATCTTGGGGTTGTCATCTCTGATGACCTCAAGGTAGGGAAACAGTGTGACAAGGCATCAGGTAAAGCAAATAGGATGCTGGGATGTATAGGCAGGGCATCACCAGCAGGAAAAGGAGGTCATAATTCCGCTATACAAGACACTAGTGAGGCCCCACCTGGGTACAGTGTACAGTTCTGGAGACCATACCTACGTAAGGACATAGACAGGGTAGAGAAGGTTCAGAGGAGGGCAACAAAGATGGTGCATGGGTTGCATCACAAATCCTATGAAGAAAGGTTGAAGAACTGAACATGTACTCCCTGGAGGAGAGGAGGAGAGAGGATATGATAGAGACATACAAGTATCTTACAGGGAGGAACAGGGTGCAGGAAAACACTATTTTAAGCGAAAAAGATGTTTCAGGACTAGAGGGCATGGGATGAAGTTGGAGGAGGGGCGATTCAGAGGAAACATGAGAAGAATTTCTTCACAGAACGGGTGGTGGACAAGTGGAACACCCTGCCAGAGGAAGTGGTGGGGGCTGAAACAATCACGGTATTTAAGAATGCATGGGATAGACATAAAGGAATTCTAGAGGTCAGGGGTAAGGGGAAATAGACTTCTAGGAAAACAAACTGAACTTACAAGCTCAAATGGGCAGACTAGGTGGGCCATAGGCCCTTATCTGCCGACACTGTCTATGTATCTATGTATCTAAAAAAAGTTCTGATAGCTATCAAAGACTCATCAAAATCTTTTAGTTGAACATTCAAAAACTGTTCCAACTATAATTTTCCACCCAAATGCTATTGTCAGTGAAGGGAAAGGAATCTACAAACTACTTGGAGTGCTAAAGCCTCAATTCTAAATAGTGCCATATGGTTGGTTTGTACCCCTTGTGTAACTCCACTGTGAAAACACCATACATATCTTGCCCACTGGGTCCTTTCTCCACGTTCAACCTTTTTGGGGCCTTTTACCACCACCAGCTCTCTTTCTAGATAATGACCTGCTGGATGGTATATTAAGATCCAAAATCTATTAATTAGAAATGATCAGAACCTTATCAGAACCAGAAAAAAGTTCTGAAGAAGTTTCTTAACAGAAAATGGTACAGGTTGAGATGACCATTTCTAAACTGCCCTTATTTCACACTCAGAATATGGGCTGAAGATGTTGAGCTCTCTGCTTGGCTGAGAACCTCACCGACCTGGTACATTATGTACCAGTAAAGCGTGCTGAAAACAAGTGCCAACCTTGCCAACCTCAATATCCATATCCTTGAGGCTACCTTTCCACCATTTTTTCTCTCAATACTGAGTGAGACAAGGCCCCCCTCCTTCACAATTCACAAAAAAACTTCATGTAATGATGAAGTGCCACTAGCTGACAGAAATGAAATGCATTCTTTTTAAAAACATTATGATTTCGCACTAGTACAGAGCGCTTTTAGCTTAAAGTGCTACTCTGTCCCTCCTTTTCCGGTTGCCCACCTGCTTTCTTAAATACCACAAGCAGGCAATGCATCTCCATCTGTGGGAGACAAAGTGAATAAAATACTACTTGTCTCATGGTGGAGTGAGAAGTACAGTCTGGTGCTCACTCTTCCCCTAGTCGCTTACGGATGCATCTTGTGAACCGTAACAGGTACAGGTAGTTTGAAAAAAAAAAAACACATATCACACTTATAAAATATATATATATATATATATATATATATACTGTATATATAAAACCTAATTTCAGACTGTGAAAGAAATGGACTTTGGCAGGCAGTTTTAAATTAGGAGAAAAATACCTATCTAATAGTGCAGTGCCATCTACTGGCAGATATACCAGTAGTACATATGACCATACGAACAAGCCAGCAGAAGAAGGCCATTTTATCTATCAGGTTTGCTCGTATTGCTGGTCCACATCTTGAGCTAATGTCACTGCCCTCCCTCCCCACTCCTCCCGTCCTCCCTACCCATGATTCTTATCTTCCCCCTATGCCTATCCCAGCCTCTCTTAAAGCTGCTCACTGTCTTTAATGAGATGACCTCTTCCAGCAGCGCATTCCAAGTGTCCACTGCCCTTTCTGTGAAGAAGTGGGACTGTTTTACTCAAAAATGACTAAAAATTGTTATTTTGACTTTTTTTAACAATATTTTATTTTTAAAATGCTATAAAATGAGACCTGTAGCACATTTTCTAAGCACAGTAATACCCTCCAGGCTGGGGCGGGGTGGCAATACTGGACCTTCCAGGAACTATTAGGCCTACCACCCACCTTGTCAGGTATTATTTATTATATACTGTATACAGAAGTGGTCCTGCCCTAAACAGCTGCAGTAGTCACTAGACATGCACAGGGAGTTCAAAGGGACACGGCCAACCTCTTAGGCCTCAAAGTGTCTCCAGTATAAGGAAAACATGTTGTGATTGGTCACATTCTGCAGAGACTGCTAATGTAGCTGGTAGTTTGATTCTGTTTCCTTTTTCCTTTTTAAAACTGAAAAACACACTGCCCACCATACTGGTGCTACCACACAAAAACATTTACAATCCTTTGTTAACTCCCATTGTATCTTTCCTGGACTTGGGAACACTCCGCAACACAGTCTAGACAATTCCTATGCAGTGGAAGGAGAGAAGAATATTGTGTCATGAGTTGCTGCACTGTTAGAGAGAGTTCCTAATGTTCTGGAAGTATGCAATAAGAGTAGGTCAAGGACTTGAAACAAAACAAGGTTAGGTATCAATACCCAATTCTACTAAAAAAAGAAGCCAATAAAACAACCAGCAACATCAATACATTTTAGATAAGGTAAGCAATCATAAAATGTGAGTTTTCTGGTAGAAAGAATATGGTGCTAAAGGGGTTGACATTATACCTTTAAGTGAGACTGAGGGAGATTAAAGAAAGCTCAGTGGAGTTATGTGCAAAGAATGAAACATTGAGAGACACAGAGGAGGTTGCACACAAGGAGATTAATCTACCATATGAAGAGAGAGACAGACAACGGGAGGCACTCACCACAAGGCAGAACCAGCCTTAGCATGGTGTGAGCTGTGCATTTTCACAGTGCTCCAAGAGCAGAGGTGCTCCAAAAAGCCTCAGCTGACCAGCTGGCTTCCTTTCTTCCTGGTCCTCTGTGTCTCTATCTGACTTTTTCCAGAATTTATCACTGATGTCTGCATTTCCAGTTATGTTCTAATTCATGGGAAGATCAAAAATTATACAAACTAGCTGAAAATGAAGATATGGGGAAGCCATGGAAGGCATGAGGATGTTCTTTAGGGGTTCCGGACTTCTGATATGGGGCCCAAGCAAGGAGGTTTTCATAGGGCCCCAGGACAGCTAGAGCCAGTGCTGCCACAAGGAAAAAACTCTGTCCAACAAGTATGTGTTGCAAACACTTATTGTAAGGCTCTTTATTTGGGTGCAGTAAACAGACAAAGTGGGAGCACACACAAACCAGAGCCCAGATGCAGCATTTTGTTGCTCTGGAACCTTTTCATTCCCTTGAACTTGCACCTCTACTGTCTCTCTTGGATCTAATTTTCTGTGGTGACCAGGACCCTAAAAGAGGCTTTTGCTGTTTCCACAAAATCACTGAGGCATTGGTTACCCAGAAAAGGCACTGGCAATAAAGCTAAGTCTCAAGGATATGTAAAATTACACATAGCATAATGGGAAGTATATGTATATCACCATGAAACTCTTTCATGGTGATTTGCGTACACTTCCCACAATGCTTTGCATTATGGGAATATGTATAATTTCACATGTTTTTGTTGTTTCCACCTACCTAATTAAGTTTACACAGTGAGTAAGTGGCAGTGCCAGGATTTAAACTAGAGTTTGAAGGTTCATAGCTCTTTGCTCTAACCACATGACTTCTGATTTCCCACAAGTCCCTTTTATATTCTTTATCACTATCTACCTTTTCAGAGCCCATGTAAAGACCTTATTATCTAAAAGAAATATTATGTTAGATGGAGTTTATTGTGTGTCTGATAATGGTCACCAAAACTCCTGGAATATGATTGGGCAAAAAAGGTCACGTGCGGTGAAATGATCAGAGAATGACCCATAATAAAGGACTTTTTCAGCACCTGAGAAATGTTTTTTCTTCTCTTACCATGTTTGTTCCTGTATATACTCATTCATAACTCTAGTTTTTAATAATGAAAAAATATCACAAGAAGGGGGAGCTCAACTTATCTCTGAGTTTAATCTGTGGGGTTTACAATGGTAAAGCATTTTTGCAACTGTGTAACCTGATTGTGTGTCCTGTTCTGGACAAACAGATTTGTGCCTAATGTTAGTCACAAAGTAAATTTTTCCATCCAATCTGTGCAGCAAAACAATGCTTACAGTCTAATTGTGTTAACATTGACAAAGTAAAGGGTGATCAACTTTATAGGTGAAAACAAAATTAAAAATAAGTCTAAATACACCCATTCTATAAGTATAATGTTACACTCAAGGGTTTGGGGTTGTGCTTCAATAAACGCACTCACATACAATTAGAATCTTTGGGCTTTACCTCCTTAGTTCCCTGCACAAATGTTGTGGGATTATAAGTACACAATCCACACTGCTCTCATGTGTGAGTACTTCCTTAATTGTGCTTTTTCATCATCGCTGTTCAGCACTGGGATGTTCATACACCACTTGCACTCCATGAAAACAAATTGTTAATATTTAATAACACTAACTTTGCATTAACCTCTGCCTGACCTGAGAGCAGCAGTGCACAATAAATCATCCATGCTGTGTGATGTAATATTTGATTTTACACAGTAAGGCACTGAATCATTTTAGCTTGAAGAGCCTTGTTTGACTCTAGTACTACTTGTGTATTTTGGCACAGTATTAATTGAAATAATCTAGGCTTAGCAGGAGTCATTGTGATCAGAATTTGTTGCTGCCACCCCCATTCTTTCTTGGTTTGTTTTGCCACCAATCCCAAAAGTCAGGCTTCATAGCAGCCTCTTTCATGGATAAAATGATCGACACCCACATGTACCTCTCAACCTCCTGCCTTGCAAATTAGGGACAGCACTTTAAAAAACTCAGGTGAAAATGACCAAAATAAGGAACACATCTTTTTTTCATTCATCTGTAACCAGGTAAGGCCCTCTGGGTATAATACCTGTCTTCAAGGGTGACCCAGGAGCACTGAGGAGGTTAAATGACTTGCTTAAGGTCACACTGTATGCAAGTGGAGGTTGTGGGTATCAAACCCAAGTCTGCTGGCTGTACCACACTCATTCACAGATCTATATCCTAACCTCTAGGTTATACATTTTCTATTTATTTTTAACCAGGAGGTGGACTGAGCACAGCCCTTTTTCAGTCATTCCTGACATAAAACAATTATAACTTACAGTAAACAATTACAAAGTACAGCCATACATCATTCACAATGACATTGATTTTCTGCCAGGTGAAAAAGGAAATATCAACTCCAGAGACCTGTTATAGCGTGTGGCTAAATTTTGAGAGTATTTTGTCAAGCAGAACTAGATAATGTATTAAATAGAAAGCAGGCGATTGTGATGTACAATGAAATATACCATCAAGTGAGATCATGAGGTAAGTAGCCACCAGCCCAAAGTGTGAGAGGCAGTGATAATCTTATGAAAGCCACTTGAATGTACAATTCATAAGTATGCCACAGTTCTTTATTGTATTATTGTATTTATTGTATTAAGAAGGCAGTATGGTGCAGTGGTTTAAGGCTCTGAGCTACAAATCTGGAGTCCTGGGTTTGAATCCCACAGTCCCCACTTGCATACTGTGTGACCCTAAGCAAATCACTTAACTTCCTTGTGCTCCCAGATTGCTCCTGTAAACAAGCTTTCAGCTTAGTGTGTCTCACCTGGTTAAATAATTGGAAAAATTGTTCATTTTGTGTAATACATATGGACGGTTACTGTTTGTTTTGATCACAATTGCATAGGAAAGAGTTCCAGGCAAATAAATGCTAACCACCTCTATGGGGAAGAAGTGTGACATAATTGAGTGATACTGATCCATACTCTTCATTGACAGAAACACTAATTTATGAACGGACCAAATGAACCTTTGAGGGCAAAATATGCGACATCCTTTAAAATCAGCTACAGCACAGCTGAGTGAGAGGTATGCCCCACCCACCACTAAGGGTTGTTCCATTCTGTTCAGGAAATGTGTACGTTCTGAACAGCTTGCCATACCCATGCTCAGCTGATTTTTGGTCCACACAAACTAGTATGGCGATTCTTAGATTAGAAATTCAACCTCTCAACTTCTGTAGCCCCCACCGCCACCCCGTATCCCCCAGACCCAGAGCATCTGAAGTCCTGTGTGGTTTGTAGCTATACCTCAGGGTAAGTGTTTTTTGTAGTCATCATCTCTGCTGCATGTTGTCACCCCTCTTGGATATTATATGCTTCATTGACTCATGACCCATATATATATCTGCTGCATTGCATGCTGCTCAGAGCTGGCTAATGCTTTTTTGAATTCTGGAAGCTCAATAGGCACTGCTGGTAGTTTCTTGATACCCCACATAATGGGCTATAGTTTCAAAAACGGAGGCCACAGGTGCAACTCCCAATTCTGGGCTGTGCTAGTTACATCCAAAATGGAGCAAAACATCTGAGTGCAGTTCCTAAACATTTTGCCACATTCACAGCACTTGTCATTGCTTTATGGTAAACTAATGATGCATGTATCATATATTGACACATACACCCCTATAACTCACTCTGTAACACTATAACACTATAACACCCCTATAACTGAAATGCTGCACATCACAGTAGGTGCACACATAGGTAGGCCACCTTTTGAGTGGTCAGACTTATTACTGCAAGCATTGGGGCTGCAGCATGACTGTGCTGCAAGTCCCTGATGAGTATGTGAAAATACAGCCCATGTCTCAGTAGCACATGGAGCCAACAAACTTGAATGAATCACAGAACCCTGCCAGTCTTCCCGCAGACAACTTGGGCACTGAAATTGCCTATGTAACCACTGTGTCTCCCTTGGGGTTACTAGAACCCTATATAGTGTAATGGGCTTTTGTTTTTAGTCTGTCTTTGCTGCAGAGAGTTAGCATTCAGGTCTTCCCTGAAACCCTTGTCAGTCATTTGGGAAGAGGTTACATGTTGGAGGGGCCTCACAGCATCATAAGCCACAATGGAATGTTGAATTTGCATCAGATGCTCACTCAGAGCTTTGAGTCAGTCTGGTTGAAGACAGCCTCAGGAGAGATATTGGTGTGAAGGACTTTAAAGACATGGCCATGGGAACCGTGAGTAAAATGTGGGAAATGTTCCGCAACTGTGAGGTACTTTTCTGTGTGATGCTGCCCAGTGCTGGCTCCCCAGGATTGCCCCAGTGACAATGCCTGTGTGAGTTTGCAAGGACTAAACCAAAGTTTGTAGGAACAGTTGTTTAAGATATGACAGTCCAAGTGTTGCCTCCTTGGCACAGTTTCTTTAGGGAATGGAGTGGATCACCTAAGCTGCAAAATGAGATACTGCCTCTCTGACCAAAAGATGGGGGATGTCTCTCGTACTGTATAACAATTTGCATGTCACAGTAAAGTGCGTTTTCATGTAGAGGACATACTCTGCTTCTAAAATGTTTCTGTATCCGAGGAGAAAAAGTAAAGTGTGTTTCATTTTAAGAACAAGCTGTCCCTAGGGAATTTCTGCCTTTGATGAAATGAACCCAACATTGTTCTAGTTCTCTGAGGTAATTCTCTGTCCTGGCACTGATCCCAGGAGATGGCTAGATAGAGAGATATTTGCATGAGCACTAATACAGGGACCCATTAGACTTTATGTAGAGTATTCTGGACTGTGTACCCTTTGTACCTTCTGAACCTGTGGCCCCCAGAGAGGCAAAACATTTGTCTGGTTAACATCTTGTGATACAATAAAACCTACTACATGACACTAGCTAAAGGAGAGAGCATTCATTTGTGCTTGTTGTGTTTTACTGGTGCCCCATCATGACTATGCAGGTCCCCGGTGCCATGGCTCAACTCAGTTCCCAGGTTAAAATATAAATGCTTTGTGTAGCCCTCTCCCCGAGAACCATGTAGGTAAAAACCTCTACTGAGGGAAGGGTGGTTTACATCTACTATGACTGGCATTTGGGTGGACTTATTGCAGTCGCAGATTTAGAATGTACTGTAGCAGAAGAACATTTTATGGGTGTGGAACCACAGACCATGAAAAGCAAAACTTCAGCATTGATAAAGGTGACATTTCCATGACTGTAGACTTTAAACTCTGTGGCTATTCTTATTTATAGTATGGATTGAGGATGCACTCCCATCCAATCATAGTGCTCCTTCCCCCTTCATGTGAGACACTCTTATTCTGCAGAGTGTTTCATGTTCAGGTATCCTGGAAATAGTCACATTCAGTGGAGTTTTCGTTTAAAATTTTAATAGTTTCATTTCATTGCATTTTTATTTTTTGTACTGGATAAGGTATGTTAGCAAAACGTGCCCATTTTCACAAGCATCCAGTTACAATTACATTATACAAAAGAAAATATATACAACATAGTTAAAGATGCGAGGGCAAATAGGCTACAAGGTATAATAACAATCAAAGTACACTGAGAATATAAATAGACAATGAGCATAGAAGTAGAAGTGCTTAATAATCAAGATGATAAAATAACAGCAGTTACAGAAAGAGCAAGTGGGACAATCTAGGAAGAAGAAATGGGAGGAGTAGAAGGACAAACATAGAATGATACAGACAAGGGGACAGGGTGAAGCCCAAAAACTAGGTACAATTACAGGAGAAATTATCCAGGAGGAATTTCTCAAGGATGATTTTGAAGGAGGAAAGAGATGGGCATAGAGCCAGGCAGGGGGAAGGCTGTTGAAAAATGTGGTGCCCTTGTAGGAAAGGAAGTGTTGACTGTGGGAAGTGTGAAAGAAGGGAGTAGCAAAGTAAAAGCAAAAGGAGAATTGGGTGGATCTAGAGATGACTAGTTTCTGGAAGATGTTAACAACACAGCTGGGAAGGAGGCCCCAGAGGGCTTTATAGAGGAAAGAGAGAATTTTGAAGCTAAACCAATCTAGAGAGAGCCAGACTGCTGCTATGCAGAAGTCACAGTGGTGTGTATACCTGGGAGGCCAGAGACAAGCCGGATTATGTTGTGGTAGGTGGCTATCAGCCTACTAAGCTTTTTGAGGGAGAGGAAGGGTGTGTATATCAGGGATCCGTAGTTGAGAACAGGGAGCAGGAAGCTGTTAGCAAGAAGGGCCCTCGTGCTTGGGATTGCTAGCATTGATGCTGTGCTTGATTACTTTTCCAGTTCCTTCAACATGGCCTGTGACATCTTTGCCCGCCTCACTAAGATCCACTCTAAACAACACAATGTGCCCTAGATCACCCCATCCCTCCTCAAACAACTGAAGCATAGAGACAATCTATGGCACAGAGTCATTGACTCAGGCAAGCTGGCTGATAGACAGGCATATAGTGCTGAGCGTAGCAAATACACCTGGGCCATCCACAAGGCCAAAGCACAATACTACAAGTCAACCCTAGCTGCCTCCTGGGGGTCAGCCTATAAGCTTTGGGATAATATAAAAATACTTAATGGTAAATCCCAGCCCCCCCAGCTCACTATCAATGGTACCATCTCCACTGACCCAAATTGCATTGCTGACAGCCTCAATACTACATTTACCAACCTTAGTACAGTGCTCCCCAGCAATTTCTTCGACCCAATAACTGTCTTTCAACCACCCACCCTCTCTCACCCCCCTTCTACCTTCAGACAATTACTCCTCAAGAGGCCAAGCCTTACCTTGCCAAAGCCATCAATGGCTCCAGCCCTAGTAATAACCCTTTAGAAATAAGGCTCCTCTGCCTGGCCCTAGATGTACTGCTCCTCCCACTCACTGACCTGCTTAACTGTTCCCTCTGCCTTGGACATCTTCCCAGTGTCTGGAAGACTGCAGTGATAATGCCCATGCACAAAGGTGGAGACAGCACGTCCCCTGGGAACTATCAACCAGTATCCATCCTTCCCCCCCCTTCTCCAAAGCCCTGGAAAAGGTAGTGGCGGACCAACTGGCTGACTACCTTGCAACCCATGACCTGCTCTGCAAGGAGAAACATGGTTTGTACCCCAGCAACGGCACCACCACAGCACTCCTTGAATTCTCGAGTTTCTTCCACACTGCCCTTGACAAGGGTCATCTAGCTGGAGTCGTTTTCATCAACCTCTCCAAGGCCTTTGATACAATCAGTCCCCCCCCTCCTGCTGGACTCCCTTTTGCAAGTGGGCTTTTCCCAAAGCCCCCTATCTTGGTTCATGAGCTACCTATTCTTACAGGCACAAAACGTCAAAATCAACATGACCCTCTCCAGTATCCACCCCATCCGCTCAGGTGTCCTGCAGGGTTCTATCCTGGGATCATTTCTCTTCAGTCTGTTCCTCAATGCCCTACCCAATTCTTGTGCCAGCAAGGTTCTCCTGTATGCCAACAACGCTGTCCTCTGTGCCTCCCACCCCAACCCGACCAGCCTCCAGGACACCCTCCAGCATTCTTTCATTCAGACCGAATGCTGGTTCTTGGACCATAGTCTGATCATTAACCTGAAAAAAAAAAAGACCATGCTATTTGCCCACCACCAAAGTAAACTCAAAGACTCCTCCCTGCTGATACTCTACAGCTCCCTCCATCCCCTTGAACAGGTCTCATCCTATAAATACCTGGGCATAACCTTTGATTCAGCCCTCATTTTCCATGCCCACATAAATGCTCTCTCTCATCTGCGACCAATGCATGTATCAGCCTCCTCTACTGCCACAAGGACTGCCTGCCACCTGAAGCCCTCTGATTGGCCATCACCTCATCGGTCCTATCATTAATTGACTATGGCCTGTTGGTCTATGCAGCTACAGACACCACCGCCATTAGCAAGATAAAAATATCTATCAATAAAGCATGCAGGTTCCTGTCCAGTGCTGATCGACTAACACACACCTGCATGCTCTACTCCCTCACTCAAGTGCTCAACTTCGAGGAAAGACTCCAATACCAGTCCTGCCTCATGACCAAAAAATTCTTCTCAGACTAACACCCCCTGGTGTTGCATCATCTATCCATCTGTCAGACCCCTCTGTATCCACTCACAGTGCCTCCAAATCCTCTGTCATGTTCCTGAGGGTGAGAACCTCACTACTGTAGTTAGGAGGACCTTCTCCTACAGGGCCCCATCCTGGTTCAACTCCCTCCCCTCAACAGTCACCAGTTTACAAAGAATTGGTGCTTTCAAAGTGGCCTTTAGGAAACACATTCTCACAACCCTTTGCTGTTGGCACCTTAGCGGTGACCCAAGAGCCACTCGGCCACCTACCCACCTCCAGTGAACTTTGACCAGGTCATCACCTGTGACAAAGTCTTGCATTAAGACTGCCTATGTAAACTGTCCTTCTACTCATGTGTCTGTAACAATATGAATAATTGCTTAGCTAAATCACTGTTTAGGTTACTGAATAGGCTCATTGCCTCACCTGTAGACAATATTCATTGAACTGTATTTAATGTGAAACATGCTATATTTTTTGTACTTAATGTATTGTACTGTTAACATGCTTCTCGTTCCATAATTTGACTGTATATTTGTTGCATGTATCTGTCCTCACTATGTAATATGACGTGGAGCCTTTGTAAATGAGTCCCTGACTTAAAGGATTGTAATTTTCGATCCCTGACAATAAAATAAAAAATAAAATAAATAAGGTATTGTTTTATTCTGTATAGGGTGCCAAGCCTCTGATGAACTTTCTTAATTAGAAGGTTAGTGTGGTGTTCAAATGTAAGGTAGCAGTCAAGGTAAATGGCTAGGTATTTAAACTCAGAGACCCACTCAATTAGGTTGCCATGGTTATTCTTGAGGGGGAAGGCAATGTCTGTAGCTTTTTTGGGGGCCTGAGAAAACCATGGTCTTCATTTTTTTAGAATTGAGAATGAGGCTGTGCGAGATGAACCAGGAGTGCAGCCTACTAAAATCTGATTGGAGTCTGTCGAGGAGGATGGAAAGATTTCTATCCCTGCAGAAAAGGGCAACATTGTCCTGTTACTGATCGACCTTGATCAATACTATGTACATTAATACAGCCAGGGAGATCTTGTCTCATTTACATTCTTATGGCTTCAGAACCATTCAGTTGCACTTCACAGTTCTTACACTCTAAGAGTGTGCATTAGATCACTCTTACAAACTATGAAAGTAGTCCCCCTCCCAGGTCATATTACCATGCACTATAACAATACTCACCTCTAGATGATATGGACTAGAACTAGGAAAAAAACTGCCTCCTGCATTTTTGCTGAATGTTTTTCCTGAATATTGCAAAATCTGAAAAGACTGCATATTTGCACAGAAACAACATTTCAAAAAAAGTCCAATCTATATGTGGAAACAACCATTTCTGTGCAAAAAATGTTTCCCAACAAATTTGTTGGTGCAAAAATGGCATTTTTGACAAAATCAGGAATTTTCGCACAACTATTGCATGATTTAGCCATTCTTATAAAAATGACTGAGAACAATGGTTTTTACAGCAATGAAATATCAAACATTGTGTCAGTTTCTGTGTATTTCAAAATGCTGCCATCAAACACCTTCAAATGTCCAATGCTCTGTGTTCCTTTCTTAGACTGCTAAGGGTACCTCATGACACGGAGATTACCTTTGAGTTCAATTAATCTATAATATTTCTGTCTTTGAATATATTTTTGTCAGCTTCAGTTTTGTTGACAGAAATGTGTAATACAGTACAAGTATGGTGCTTCTGTTAGATGTGTAACCCTGCAGCCAGCAGGGGGTGCTGTGCAGAGCTGTGCAGAATTTCCAAAATTCCTCTCTCAACAGAATTCCATGGAAGGTCAGAAATTACATGCAATTCCATGGCATTCTGATGTTCTGAAAGCAATTTTCAGTTTTTATGTAAATTGCAGATTAGTAAGTAATGGTTATGTCAACCGTGGATTAATGTTCCAGGGTTTACATAAACTAAGGATTCGGTTTCTGCAAGCTACAGAAAACTAATCCATGGTTTAAATTAAAGCACTTTTGGAATTTATTTTATGAAAAGCTTTTTGGAAGCAGGATTGCAATTCTGCTGGCAGAATTCTGTATTCTGTCCAGCTGTAGTGCTGTGCCTTCTGTTCTCCACGTCCAGTTCTTCTAACCAGAGGTTAATGTTTGGGGCCAAGCAGGCTCCCTGACATATGATCTTTTGTATACTAATTACATTGGGCATGGCACCATTTTAGGAGCGGAGGGAGTAGACAGAGGAGTCGAGAGACAGAGGAGAAGCTAGACCCCACTGCAACAAGGATATTTTGTGCCAGATGGGCTATGTGTATTAACAGAAAAAACAAGATCTGGCCAACAAAACTGGTCTTGTTATTTTCATGTTGTCTTGGCCTTGCTGTCTTACCTGTCTCACTGATAAAATTTCAGTTACAGAGGACCACATTCACCTCAGTTTTACAGATTTTTGTGCATACGGTGTCCACATGGAGGTCTCTGACACAGTGGCACTGCTTTTCGGTAATGCTCCCTACACTATACATATACAGTGGTTCAAGTCCACCCTGCACTTGGATATTAGTTTCATCCTCCCATCACCAAACTTACTTTTAGCACCTCCTCCATATCACTAAACTCTTTTATTTACTGATGGTCAGCTTTGGACACAGGACCCTTCAGAAAGTTCTGGGGGAGAGGGCAGGATTTTTTTTATTCTCCGACGGGCTAGGGTGGGCACAGAAACTGTCAGTTAGTTAGGGGAGAACATTTTTTTATTCTCTGACAAGACAGGGTGGGTTTGGGATTCATCGGGTTGTTGAGGGGACGGTGGCAGATTTTTATTTATTCACTGATGGTCCAGGTTAGGTATTGGACTCATCAGGTAGTTGGGTGGAGACAGGAAGGATGGATTTTTTTATTCTTTCACAGATTGTGTTGGGTACTGGACCCATTAGGTACTCCAGGAAGGGTGGCCAGATTTTATTTATACCTTGATGAGCTGGGTTGGGCACTGGGCCCATCAAGCAGTTTGAAGAGAGGGACAGAGATTTTATATCTCCTGACAGGCCAGGTTGGGCACCAGACTGTTCTACTATGCAGCAGACTGATTTGAAGCATGCATGGCAGTGTGATCCATGTGTGTATTTAGGGAAGAGTTCAGGGCTGAGGTTGAGCACCAACAGAAGGAAAGAATGAGAGTTGGGCAGTGGAGCCAGGATTACTGGCATGTGAGGTTACAGCCTCAAAAGTGTGCATCATCAGTCCCCCTGGTTCATACTCCTATGCTAACAAGCTGGTAGCACCATCATTGCAGCAGCAGCCCCAAGCCTCCCATGCAGTGTTTGAGCCCCCTCACTGTGACCTGAGTGCATGGACATGGGGAAAGAAGTGTTTTATTACCCCTATCTATTCCGCCTTCTGCTCACTGCTTTGCTGCAGCTCCTCCTTATCTCCATTTGGCTTAATACATGGAATACGTTGGGCATGGATCCATCAGGTAGTTGGAGATAGTGGGATATTTATTCCTTGATTGGCTGGACACTGGACTGATAAAATAGAAGGGAAGATCAACAGATTGATTTTTTATTTCTTAACAGGTGGGGTTGGGCACCAGACCTAGCAGGTTGTTGGGGAGGGTCATTTTTTTTTTTTTAATTCCCAGATGGGACGGTTGAACATTGGACATGTCAAGTTGTTGTGGAAGGTTTATTTTTTTTGTTTGTTTGTTTTATTCACAGAGATTTCAGATTGGGCACCAGAAATTCTACTTATGTTATATTATGTTATGTTATGTTATGTTATGTTATGTTATGTTATGTTATGTTATGTTATGTTATGTTATGTTATGTTATGTTATGTTATTCTACATGCCCAGCACTACCAATATGAAACACATGTGCTTGTAAAACACTTTGGGACACAGTGAGTATGAAAGTCATTACATAAACCCACATTATATTATATTCTACAGTCCTAGCACTACGAGAATCTAACTCCTGTGCTTTGTAAAGCACTGGATCTGTCATAGCTGTGGGAAGAGGGAGAGAGTTGTTTCTCCTTCCCCCCATTCCTTTCCAGTAAGATTCCCTTACACCTGTTCCATGCTTTATTGAACCCCACTACTGTTTTCAGCCCTACCACCTCAGCTGGTAGACTGTCTTTTCTCACATCTCTACTGAATGTACTCCCTTCAGCTTCATAGAATGCCCTCTTGTTCCTGAGCACCTTTTTTTCTGAAAATGCTTTCCTCCTGAACCTTATTTACCCCTATGAGGTAATTAAGCCAAAAATACACAATCTCCACTCCTTCTTACATGTGCAGCAGTCAGGTTCATCCTCACACTCAAGCATGTACAGGTATGACTGGGTGTGGCTGGCACAGATGATTCATGTTGCGGCTGTGACTTCGTGCATGTGTATTTTTTTCAATGCACCTTTGCCAGTTCAGAAAACAACTGCAGCCATGCTAATGAGGGAGATGAGGATTTGTGACTGTCTCCCTAAGGTAGGACTGTTTTTATTAAAATAAATATTTTCACCCCTTCTCCCCTCTGATAAAAGGACTGGGCCAGGTTTGTTGTGCTTAATATGGTGTTTGGGTCTGTGAAACAGACCTACTGTGTACCATGTGCAGGTCCAGGTAGGATGTGTTGCTCTGCACCATGCATACATGCAAATTTGTTAACCCGGTCAGTCCCTATCATCAACCTTATTGCAGCTGTGAGTCCAATCCATTCTCAAACTTGCTGACCCTAGGTTGGCTGCCTATGTTAGGTTTTACCAGGCAGGTAGTGCTTTGCTGTGCTTCTGAAGTGATCCAATGATGCTGTTGTTGTGGTGCTGTGGACACTGTAATGATACTGAGAAGTGAGTGATGTGGGGCTTAGAAGCAACATCCTGGGCTGGGGGAAGGGATGGAACTGCAGAGTAGCAGACTGCTTGAATGGAGGAGTAGGGGATTGCACTCTTCATTGCATAGGCTGGCTTTTCACCTGAACCCTGTCTGAAGTACAGTAAGTTGCTTGGGGGAGGTAGGAGAAACCTGCTGTGCTGGGGATAGGGTTCAGGTGCAACTTGCTGGGTTTTTGGATGGGGGCTCGGGGCAACCTGCAGAGCTGGGGAAGTGGGCAACGTGCTGGGCTAGGGGATGGCCAGTGACTTTTGGGAAGGGGGTGCTGGGGTGCAACTTGCTAAGATGGGCAGAATACAGTAGCAGGATAGCAAATCCTGTTACAAAACACTCACAATATGCACCACAAGAGCACCAAAATCCAAACTGTTATGGGGCCCAGGCAGCCCCCAGACTAGAGCTGTGCAAAGTTGGCAAATTTCACTTTGTGAATTAGTTTGTTGAAGTTTGCCAAAATTGTGAAGTGCTTTTTCAAGCCTTGCAAATTTGCCATGACTTCACCTGAAAATGTGTCACTTCCCTGGGAAAACACATTGCGATGTTGTGAAATGGTGAAGTGGGCAATTTGCCAAATTTGTTGCAAAAGCAGATACCGCAGCTTCACTGGAACTTCATCAGCAAAGTAAAATAGCCCCATGGCATATAGTTTACATTTTGGAAACTTGTGCATACAGTTTTGTAGAGCCCCAGAGTTGGGGGCACCACAGAAATATATATAGACAAATAAAGAATAGAAAATTGCTCAGCTATAAGTGCCTTAGTGCCGTAATAAGGTGCCCTTGAAATGCCCAGGTGCCCAGTTTAAAATGCCAACATCTAACCTTGTTACAAAGCCTGCCAAAAGTTTTGTAAATAGCTTAGAAATAATGCACAAATTAGGCCTTTATGCCATGCTGCAGCTGATGGAATGTTAGACTGAGCTTATAGAATGCTCACTGTGTGGCACCAGCCATGCCTTCCAGAACCAGAATACAGAGTGCTGCAGTTTGAAAAATAAGTTTTCTGTTAGGAAGAATTGTGGTGACTGCGGAGGAGTGAGGACACAGAAAGCGAGGAGGGATGAGAAGGGCTTGCCAGGAGGGCTGAAGCTGTCTCTGAGGGCTTTGCTGTGTGCCTTCTGCCTCCAGTCACTGAAGATGATGTACCTGCACAACTGTCCGGTCTGCGGTGCCATCCTGAGCCGCCAGTGAAGTGGAAAACATCCCGGACTGTCCCATGGAGGACTTGGTGCCCCTTTCTGTTGATTTTAAATTTAAAAGTCAGTTTCGGTCCCTCGGAGGCGGCGATCACACTGCTGCATCATTATGCTGCCCTACGACCTCACAAGGTTCCAGTTTGCCAAGGCCTTCCTGAAAATCCCTCCCTCTGCGAGTAGCACCTCCCACCTACCTCCTGCATCCTTCCATCCCTGGTCTGGTGTGGTGAGTAGGCAGCAGCACACGGCAAAGTGCTGTCCACCTGAAAACTAAGACAAAGTTTGTTTTCTTATGCTGTTTCCTTAGTAGTGCTAAGCACAAAAGTTACAAGGCAGCTCAGAGCCATGAGGACGGGCCATCAGAGGCTTGATTTGCATAAAGAATTATTCGGTGGGTGCGTCGACACCCAGGGAGGGCCAACAGCAGAGATTAAAGGGGTTTTATGAATATTTATGAAGGGACGGGAACCCCATTCAGATGGTGGCCCAGTATTTTAAAAGGGGCACAGTGACAAGACCCAGCCATTTAAAGGGGCCCTGGTTAGAAGACAAGCCCAGAAGTTTAAAAGGGGCAAGCAACCCAGTGATTTAAAGGGACCCTGTCAGGAAGAGAGGCCCAGTATTTTAAGAGAAGCTCAGCCAGAATAGGCCTGACGAATTAAAGGGGCCCAATCCAGAAAAGCCAGAGTATTTAAAAGGGGGCTTATTTAAGAAAGGCCCAAGGATTCAAAGGGGGCCCAGACAAACAGTCCCAGCAATCTTAAAGGGGCCAGGGCTACAGGGAGGCCAAGTATTAAAAGGGGAAAGGGTAGCCCTGGACCCAAGGGGCAAGTTAGGCCCAGTGCTGTATTAAGGGGCAAGTCAGGCCCACCAGTTCCTAAAGGGGCAAGTCAGGCCCATCTGTTCTTAAAGGGGCAAGTTAGGCCCATCGCCACATGCACTCCCATTTAAAATTGAAAGTTAGGCCCGCTGCTAGCCATTTAGATTCCCCAGGTGTTATAGGGGACCAGCAGCATTAGTGACCCCAGATGGTTACGGAGTCTAGCTAGCCATACAGAATCGCAGTAACAGGAAGAACCCGATCTAGTCAGAGGGACCCCTGTTAGATAGGTCCACCAGTGCTAGGGTTCAATCAGAAAGGTGAATTGCCTGTATATTTACTGTGGTTTGGACATTAAGAATGAATAAGGAACTACTGCAACAAGAACTGAAACTTTATTTGCATGCTATTATTGCTACAAGCAGTGAATGTGCCAGAAAGTATTGCTTTGTTGCCAGCCTTCCAAGTTACAAGGTGTTCGAATCAGTCTTTTGAAGTTTTCCAGTATCTCTTCACCATTGGTATCCAGATCAGGTCTTCTTCATTGTACTCCAGAAGTTGTCTCCAGTGCATCTTCAAAGCAGCCAGCAGCAGATCTTCAAGGAACCGTGCCACAGTCATTTGCAACTTCCTGTTTATTGTTTTCCACTCTTCAAAGTTTCCTCAAAGTATGGCCTGGCCTGGTGCAAAGGTACCATCCATTTTCTTGTTTTACCATTCATATCAAAGTGTTATCCAGATCTTCTGCCGCAGTATGTTGCATCGTCGTCCTGTTTCTTATTTTACGTAGTCCTTGGCTTGTCTGGCCTTGGTGCCCAGAACCCCATTGCTGCTCACGATTTACAGATTTCCTTTCTTCAGAATCCTCGTCATGTCCCAGTAGTTCAGAAGAGGACTTTGGGCTAGTTGGTCAGCATCTTCTTATTCTTTCTCATGTCCCAGCAGTCCAGAAGAGGACTTTGGGCTGGTTGTTCAGCATCTCCTTCTTCTTTATATCCCAGCAGTCCAGAAGAGGACTGTGGCTGGGTTAGTTGTGCTTCAATTCTGGCAGCCCTCAGTGGTTCTGAGCTGAGGATATTGTTGCTTTGTTCTTAGAAAGTCCGGCAACCCTAGAGAGGTGGGGTGTGGCTGAGAGACTCATGGCCTGTACAAAATCCTCTCTGCAGTCCTCTAGTTGTGAGCCCAGTTAGCCAGGTGTTCCCTTTGCTTCATCCTGAAACCCAGTTTCTTCCCAATGACAGAGAAAGATAATCCGTGCATGAGCTTCCTTTCATGACTAATATAGAGTGTTAAGTGATATGCTTTAGAGCGCCTTAGAGTGGAGTACTCCAGGTAATAGGCCTTAGGTAGAGGTGCACCTCAGGGCAGTATTGTAAAGACTGTATAGTGATTTGTTTAGTATAGAGTGTAGACCACTTGTAAAGTGAAGCTGTTACAGTCATTGCATTTAGAGTTCTCCTCGTATAGGACAGTAGGGATAATAAGTGTTCCCTGAGACCATGTTTCCCCTCCCTGATTTGGTATGAATAAAAATCCTGAGAGGTATTTGGAACCTATTTCTGACTCTCACCTCTCTTTGTCTGGTGCCACCATCCACCCATTCAGAACCTGTGTTACCAATCTGTGTGCAAGTTACTGGTGTCATCAACACAGTTGCTTTATGTACCCCTTTTATATTGATGTGGAAACCAAGCACATGTTAACATCATAGAAACATAGAAACATAGAATTTGACGGCAGATAAGGACCACTTGGCCCACCCAGTCTGCCCATTTCCCTACCTACTGGATAAGCTGCAGATCCTAGTTAACCAGCAGCCTACTTCTTTCTACCCCAACCCCCCAGAATTGCCTTATGACTATCCCATGCATGCTTGAATTCCACCACTGATTTTGACTCCACAACCTCCTCCAGAAGGCCATTCCATGCATCCACAACCCTCTCTGAAAAAATACTTCCTTAAATTACCTCTGAGGCCGCCCCCTCTATCTTCAAATTGTGCCCTCTTGTTCTTGCACACCTCTTTTTTGAAGATGCTACCCTCTTGGACTTTGTTGATTCCCTTGAGGTACCTGAAAGTTTCTATCATGTCCCCCCTCTTCCTCCTTTCCTCGAGGCTATACATATTAAGCTCCTTAAGTCTCTCTTCATATGCCCTCCGGTGCAGACCCTGCACCATTTTAGTTGCCCTCCTCTGGACAGCTTCCATCCTGTCTATGTCTTTGCGGAGATTGGGTCTCCAGAACTGCACACAGTACTCCAGATGGGGTCTCACCAGCTGTCTGTACAGAGGATAATAATTTCCTGTTTCTACTGGTGAGCCTCTCCCTATGCATCCCAGTATCCCCAACCCTCCTTGCTGCCTTTTCACATTGCTTGCCCACCTTTAGGTCATCTGATATGACTACCCCAGGTCCCTTTCCATTTTTGTTGTTGTTAGTATCTCACCCCCCATTGTGTACTCTTCCCCTGGGTTTTTGTTTCCCAGGTGCATTACCTTGCACTTCTTAGCATTGAATCTAAGCTGCCATACATTTGACCATTCCTCTAACCTTGCCAAGTCCCTTCTCATCCTTTCCACCCCACCCTGTGCATCAACTCTGTTGCAGATCTTAGTGTCATCTGCAAAGAGACATACTTTTCCTTCAGTCCTTCTGCAATTGTAAACATAAAGACATTGAGAGGACTAGTCCCTATCTGAACCCTGCGGTACCCGCTAGTAACCTCCTTTCTTCTGAGTGGAGTCCATTTACTATTACTCTCTGTGTCCTATTCTCCAGCCAATTCTTTACCCAGGCTGTCATCTTGGGACCCACTCCCAGGCTGGCTAACTTATATATTAATCTTTTGTGTGGGACTGTGTCAAATGCCTTGCTAAAGTCTAGGTAGGCCATGTCCACAGCCCCTCCCTGATCTACTACTTTGGTCACCCAGTCAAAGAAATCTATCAGATTCGTCTGGCATGACCTTCCCGCTGTGAATCCATGCTGCCTAGGGTCTTGTGCCCCTCTGGCCTCTAGATACTCGACAATTCTTTCCTTTAGAAGTGATTCCATCATTTTCCCTATCACTGAGGTTAAACTAACAGGTCTATAGTTTCCTGCTTCTGCCTTGCTCCCACTTTTGTGAAGGGGAATCACATCTGCCCTCCTCCAGTCCTCGGGTACCACCCATCCTCCCATGATTTGTTAAGAGGGTAGTCAGTGGTGTCACTAGTTCTACCCTTAGTTCTTTTAGAATTCTGGGATGAATCCCATCAGGCCCCATTGCTTTGTCCACCTTCAGTTTTAAGAGTTCTTTCAGAACCCTTTCTTCTGTAAATGGGCTGGTATCAACTTCTGTATCCAGAGTGTTACTACTGTTTGTTTTATGTACCTCCCCCTCTTCCTTTGTAAATACTGAGCAAAAATATTTGTTTAGTATCTCTGCCTTTTCACATTCTCTCTCTGCCCACCTCTCCTCCCTTTATTAAGCCTCACTATCCTCCCTTGGTCTTCCTTTGCTCCTGATGTACCTATAAAAGGTTTTATTCCCTTCTTAACTGAGTTGGCTATCTTTTCCTCAGTTTGGGCCTTTGCTGTTCTGACTGCCTTCCCAGCCTCCTTTTGCTTTAACTGATACAGTTCTCTGTCCTGCTTCTGCTGCGATTCATTGTACTTCCTGAATGCTTTCTTTTTCTCTTGAACCTTCACTGCCACTTCCTTTGAGAACCATAGTGGTTTCTTACATCGTCTTGTTTTGTTTATTTGCTTCACACAAAGGCTTGTTACATCCTTCTTATCACCTTCAGGGCACCACACTTTTCTAAAGATCGGTTGCACCACTGATGCCCACAGTTCTTTAGCCACGTGTAAGATATGCCTATTATAGTTTACCACATCTAGTACACAGAAAAAGACACATTTTTCAGTTACCACAGAGCTTTCAAAATCCTGGTTTCAGAACTCCTAGTTATAGAATAGTAATACATTCAGTGAGCCAGAGTACAATCATTAATAACTGGTTTCTGAAGTTGAGTAAATGCCCCGACCTTTGCCTTCTGATGTTTACTCACCCACATCAGCTGGTTATTCCATTGTATACTCCACCTAACTGAACGTTTGCACTTAAATAACCCTAACACCATACAGATGCAAGCAATATCCCTACTGCCCCAGCACAATCCCTTTGTCTGATGCACTAGTATGCCCAGTGTCCCTTTGGGTGCTCCTACAGACTCTGTGTGTACATACTGAGTATTAAAGGTTGCAGACCTAATAGATATACGTTGTGATACTGACTGATGGAATTATTGGGTGATGCAGATTCAATAAATTCAAAAAATCATGCCTTTATTATGTACAAGCTCTGTCTTTTAAACAGTCTCGTAAAGGGAAACAGCATGCAGAGTGGGGATGATCCCAGTTTGCAGTTCATGTGCAAAAATATATTTTATTACTTACTGTTTACTTCAGTATAGTAGACGGTGTCAGGCTGATAATGCTGACTCCCAAGCTGACAGCTGTTGTAACCAGAAATCCCAGAATCCCCTGCAGTTGATGTCAGAGCAGGTCTACAGCAGTGGGAGATTTAATATCATACAGTTCATGTTAAAGTTTTTATAAGCTCTGATCTTTCATTTGCTGGTTCCATTGTCCTCCCATGGCTAAGTACAGTCATGGAGAACTGCACTTGGCCCTCTGAGAACAGTGGGACTGGTGAACATCTAATCTGATTTTATAAAATCTGTAATATGCACCGCGGGCTGTTGAATCTCCTAGTACTGTTACAACATATGTCAACTTGAGAGTCAACAGACTCAGTCTGATATAATCTATTATACTGCAGTACACAGTTAGCATTTGTTTTTCTTTTTTGCACACAAAATGTAAATTGGGACTGTTCCCCTGTAAGAAGTTAATTTCAAACACTTTCTCTGAGCATTTTTAAGACTGCACAGCCCTTGCCCTGATACTAACTAACTGAATTCCTATTTGTCTATAAGGGTTCCGAGTAAGTCTATATTTGGTATTCACAAATGCCAAACATACAGCTACAAAACAACACTGGGGGGTGATCTATATGCTGATTATGCAGACTGGCATGGCTAAAGGTGTGGAAACTGGCAGACTTAATGTACTGCCAGATGATGACAAAAGCAGGCTCTGATGACTGTGTTGAACTCCTGGTTGGTCATTTTCATCCTTTGGAGTGTGGACTCCTCCTAACCTACCTGCAGGCAGACAGTCAGTCATGACCTTGGGTAACAGACCCTCCAGAAGGATGAATACTTGCAGCAGGATTCCCTAAGAAAAGCAGGCTGGAGTTCCCACAGAAATGGAGCTCTGCAAGGCAACCCCAGCTGAAATGGAAAGAATTGTGCTGACACTTGACCATCCAAATGATTAAATAGCCATCCATGGGATGAAACTCTCCACTTTCTATATTATTACACTCATATTACCGCTCACTTCAGACGATAACCTCAGTAAGCCCAAAGAATTCTGGAAGCAGATCAATTCTCTTGTCAAAGGTAAAATGTCCCAATACCCCAGCTCCATATTGTCTGGTGGCAACCTCTTTCAAGATCGTCCTTCCATTGCAGAATGAATTAATCAGTTCTTCACCAACCTTGATAGGTATACTGCTCACCTTCCACCCATCTCTGAGTTCTCTGTCCCTACTCAGCCCCATGATACCCTGAGCTCTCGCCCTCCCTTCCACCTAAAACTCACTACAAGAAGGTAAGTCCTCAAATTATTATCTAATCTCAAGGCAGAGAGCTCCTCAGCCATAATACTTTAGAACCCAGGTTCCTCAAAATAGGGGCAGCAGCCCTTGCAGCACCAGTCTGCAATCTTCTAAATAGATTCTTCCTCTCTGGAGTGGTGCCAAGTCTATGAAAAGTGGCTGTTGTGCTTTCCCTTCACAAGGGAGGGACCTATGCCATGGAAAATTACAGGCCTATTTCTATTCTATGTCTTCTGGCTAAGATCCAAGAGTAGATCCTGTACAATCAGTTACAATCCTACTTAAACATGCATCAGCTCCTTACAGATTGCCAGCATGGCTTCATAAAGGGCCATAGTACTACCACTGCCCTGGTTAAAGTAGTGGCTGATATCCTTAAAGCCAGCAATGAAGGTCTAGTAACTGTTGCAGTGATCGTTGACCTGACTAAGGCCTTTGATGTAGTCAACCACCACCTCCTGCTTGGTAAACTACATCAACTCAGCCTAGATTGCCTGTCACTCACGTGGTTTAAGGACTACCTCATTGATAGATTGCAAAGGGTAAAACGGTCTGGCTCTCAATCCTCCCTTAGAACCATCTCACATGGCATACCTCAAGGATCAATTCTTGGCCAGATATTATTCTCTCTCACTGCATTAATGAGCTCCCAAATTTCTGTGGAAGTGCATCTGTGCATCTTTACTCTGATGACGCAGTCTTATACCATTCATCTAACAACATGGATTGGCTTAACCAGTGCCTTAATTCTGATTTCAATATGCTTGAAACTTGGTTCTCTGATAATCATCTAATCCGTGCTTAAAGTCTGTCAGTCATTGTCTTTGTATGTATGTTTACCCTCCATCCTCTGACTTGGAACCTTTGTAAATGAGCAGTTCCTGCTCAAAGGTATTTGTAATCCTAGAGTTTAATAAATAAATAAATAAAAATGATCCTAAACATGAAAAAAACAAAGGCTATGTTATTCCACAACCCCACCCTTTAACTTACCAAACTGCTCCAAATCTACTCACAGTCAGGTGACCCCATAGAAGTGGTCAAAACTTTTAAATATCTTGGGATCCACCTCAATACCTTCTTCTCATTGGAACATCATGTAACTCAGCTTACAAAAACAGCAAACTAGAAACTTGTGCTCTTATACCACCTCCACCCTCTTCTATCAGTGACAGTCTGCAAAAAGATTACCTCTACATCCCTTCTCCCTATATTGTTCTATGGTGCCCCTCTCTTACTCTCTGCACAATCCTCCTCCCTTGCTTGGCTGCATCAACTCTATCATAGGATAGGGCGATTTGCCCTACACGCTGACTCCAGAAAGCATCACTGTGATACCCTATATTCTCTTCAATAGCTTATTTATGACTCAAGGTTTCAGTTTCACATTCTATGTTTTGTATTCAAGCTAATTAAGATCTTTAATCCCCCTTGCCTTAGGGACATCATTTACTGCAAAGCATTCACTCGCCCTCTCAGATCTACTTCCCTACCCTTATTGGCGATCCAGAAGATGCACCGTCTATCGAGTAAGTGTTTGTTTGCCTTCTCGGCCACCACTGCTTGGAATGCCTTCCCCCTGCCTTACTATCCTGCCTTACCCTAGCACTCTTCAAAAAACAGCTTACTTCTTATCTACGCAAATCCCCCCTCTGCTCTTGCTTTAACTAATCACTATCTTCTTTGTGCCCTCTGTTGCTCATATTATGTTACTATGACACTTGTGCCTGGTAATCATTTATCTCTTAGTCCTGTATTGCACATGTTCCACAATTTGTTTAGCACCAAGCTCAATGTTTATTGTAAATTTTTAGATGTTTATTAAGTCGTATATCTTGAATGCCACTGTTTTACCTTGAAATATTGTTAATTCTTCGTACCTTGTATTATTCCTATACTTATCAGTTGTATTATGCTCACTTTTGTCTCCCGGGTTGTCACTGAAAAAGGGACTGCATGGTCTCAGTGGGCCTACCTGATTACCAAAATTGTAATAAATAATAGTATGTGTGCTCCATCACCAAATGGGATTTTATATCCCTATTTCACATATAATTGCTTACCCTTGGAGGTTCAGCACCAACCAGTGACTGGACTGAGCTGGTTCCATTTTGATGATTCTCTTATTTATCCATCTTTAGTCGAAAAACACATTTTTACTTCAGCTAAAAAAAATAACACTGAAAACAGTGAAAGGCTGTATTCATGTCACACATATTTGTTTTTCCAAGCAGGTTCTGCAAAAACATATTCTGAGAGAGAAAAATGTTCCCACACCAAAGGTAGGCAGCTTGCTTAGCACCTGTTTATTTTATCTGCTGTTCAAACTTCATTGTGTTCTTTTTTAAAGTATGCACTAGCGTCTACCAAAAGGGGCCCGCCCTGGCACCAAGGCCTGTGAAGGTACTGTTGGCTGAGTTCTGAAGGCTTCATTCCTTTCTTTGAGTCATCAAAGAAGAGTTACTCATCATAACCTGCCATAGTATCTATACAGAAAAATTGCTGAAACTCTCTGTCTGTTCAAAAGAGGAATTGCAAAGCTTTAGTCTTGGGTGAGGGCCAAACAAAATATCTCAGATAACTCACTTTTATGAACATGTATTTATTTTTTAGGCTTCTTTTCTCGTCAGGATAGACTAATGAGATTCCCTACCATATTTTCATGAAGGTTCCTTAGTGATGGCCTTATGCACCTAATTATAGTACAGTACAGTCAGCATTAAAGGGACACTGTCAACACCCTTAGGTCTCAAAGTGTCCCTAGTTTAAAAAAACACATTTTATGATTACCAACATTCTGTAAAGATTGCTGATATAGCTGGTAGGTTGATTCTGACTCTTTTTTTATTAAAAAAAGTGAAAAACAGGCTGCCCTCCATACTGTTGTTACTACACAAATGCAGGTGTGTTTACATTCCTTGATCAGCTCCAGCTGCATCTTTCCTGGGCTTGGGAACACCCACAACACAGTCTAGCCCTTCATGATGCAGTGGAAGCTTAGAAGGCTACTGCCTCCTGACTGACTGCACTGTTTGGGTGTGTTTCTAATGCTCTGGAAGCATGCAGTAAGAACAGATCCAGGATAGTAAACAAAACAAGGTTGTTTATAAATATACATTGCTATGCATTTCAGTTCTACTAAACAAGAAGACAGACCAAACAAACAGCAACATCAATGAATGTTAGAGAAGGTAAGCAATCATAAAATGTAGGTTTTTAACTAAAAATAATATTATGAAAAACAGGTTGACATTGTCCCTTTAAAATTTAAAGCAACTTCATCACTGAGCTGACATTCAATTGTCTGAACTGAATACCAATATATCTGAACTATACATTCCAGTGATTTTTTTACCAGTGACGTAGGTGTGAATTTTCAGCCACTCAGCATCAAACTGTGTCCTGATATACTTTACATTTAATAAATTTTTATATTGCATTCATATACAAATTCAACACTTAAAACTCATGTGACATTCTTGAGGACCGACCTTTTCTTAAATCCATTGCAAAAGTTTTTCTGTTTCTTAGCCTAATCTGTTCTTTACAATTTCTAGTCCATAAGGTTGGCCACCTATGGGCACTCCATCCCCTTTCTTGACTATGCTATAGTGTCCTCTTTAATTTTCCTTTTCTCTCTCAGGTCCTCATACAGGGAGGTTATTGTGGTGACCTCCAAGCATATGTGAAACAGGTTGTGTTTATCGGTGTTGGATTTAGTATGTAATAGCACTATGTCATAAAATACCTTGATGTATATACCTTATGTTTATGAAACCTGTAAATGTTGAAAATACCATGGCACTAGGTGTTTTTAATAAAGGTAAAACATACTAGGTGACTATATTATAGAAATTAAGTTAGTTGTGCTATTTAAAATGCGTGTAAATTTCTGTAAACTGAACAAGTCTGAAATTTCATGGTGATTTGCATATATCCCGTGACGCATTGCATTACATAAGTATGCATGATGTTGTGTTTCTTTGAAACTTTGTTTATTGTCAATGCTCTTTAGCGTAACCCATGTTTCAGTGCTTCTGCACTGAGGTTCTTTGTCTTTTGCTTGTTTTTTTTTATTATTATTTGAGCCCCCACCACCTAAGCAAACAAGGCCTGCATAGGGGTGGAGCTTGAATCTCAACTGCTAAGTTAGATCAGAGATCAGTGTCAGTAGGTGCTGGCTAAGTGAAAAGAAAGGACATACATAGTCTGTTGCTGCAAACTGTTGTATTGAAGAAGGGATATGCCATTGCTTAAGGTTATCTCCTGTATTTTGAATAAACATCACACACAGACTGTGTGTTGAACTTGAAGTCTGGTGTATAGTCCATCTGTTGTCCCACAACCCCTCCACAGACTTGGTGTCAGAATAGGATAACTTGCTGGAAGCATCTGGACTGGCTGAAAAGGGAAGTTTTCTGGTGGATATCGCCCAGATATCCCAGCTGGACTGATGCACCAGGAGTTGCCAGAGGTGAACCCAGAGAAGAAAGTCCATGGAGTTCTGACCAGAACCATGGCCAACAGACTGGGAGAGAAGCTGCTGCCTGGACTGGACCTGGGAGCTTGGAGGACAGCCTAGTCTGAAGACAATGAAGAGATACAAAGGGGACAAGGAGCTACTGTGAGGTTGAGGCAGATCAGAGATGCAAGATGACACCCCGATGGTGGAAAATCTGATGATGCTAACACTGTGGATGAGTGGGCAATGGCTGGAGGCAGGCTGACTAATCAGAGAGGTGGAACACCAATGCCAGGTGCTCAAAAGGTTCCTGCTGGAGAGTTGGATCAAGAATCAGAGGAGAATTTTTTTGTAGGTTCAGCTGGAGGAGGACCCCCTGACTGAGCAGATATTCCTTTCTTGCCTGTGTTTCCAGGATGTTACTTGTTGGAGGTCGGAAATGCAAGTATGGATCTTGAATGTGAGACCCCAGGTAAGACTGTGCCTAATGATATTGTGCTGGGGTTGAAGACTCCAAGCAAGCAAGAAGAAGCCTATGTGGTTGAAGGGACTTTTTCTTGTATTGATGCAGCTAAATCTAGTAACAGTATTGACTGGGGTACACTGCAGGCTAAAGATGCTAATATTGCCAAAATGTTACAATATGTTAAGATCAAGGAGGTGGTACATGTGTTTTATTTATTTTTTTATGAAAAACCCACAAAGGAGGAGGTGGGTGGAAAATGGGTAGGAACCTGTGTTAGGGTAACACCTAGAGTGTCTACCCTCAGGTGTCTGTATCAATAGCAAGTGAAATGAATTAATCAAGAGACATGGTGGGTTTATATAGAGGAGCTGAACTTAAGACTGGGCCCCTGCTTAAAACTGACATGTCTGGTGGGGCTGGAGCAGGTAATTACTCACCCCAGAGAAAGCCTTTCTATGGTACTGGACTTTACAGCCATCCAGATTTTTGGTTAAGAAATATGACAGACGTTCCCTAAAAGTAGATGGGAAGGTACCGTTAGTCTCTGTTGAGAAATGTGTTAATGCCTCAGGATAAAGAATGATGATATCCACTATGTTTATGATAGCATGTTTATCGTTAATAGGGACCCTGAGGCAAAACTTCTGAAGATGGATGGGTTGAAGCTCCATCCCTTCCTAGGACAGGAAGGTGGTAAGCAGTCTTCAATAACTGCATCCCTCTTAAGGTGGGGGGTATATGACAGGGCGATCCTGCCACTCTTGATGACTGACCTTTTCTTAAATCTGTTGCAACAGTTCTTCTATTTTTTAGCCTAATCTATTCTTTACAATTTCTAGTCCATAAGGTTGGCCACTATGGGCACCTTCCCCTTTCTTGACTATGCTACAGTGTACTCTTTAATTTTCTTTTTCCCTCTCAGGTCCTCATACAAGGAGCTTACTGTGGTGACCTCTAAGCATATGTAAAACAGGTTGTGTTTATCATTGTTGGATTTAGTATGTAATAGCACTATGTCATAAAATACCTTGATGTATATACCTTATGTTTATAAAACCTGTAAATGTTGAAAATACCATGGCACTAGATTTTTTGATAAAGGTAAAATGTACTAGGTGACTGTAGTATAACAATTAAGTTAGTTGTGCTGTTTAAAATGCATGTAAATTGCCATAAATTGAACAAGTCTGAAATGTCATGGTGATTTGCATATGTCCCATGATGCATTGCATTATGGAAGTATGCGTGATGTTGTGTTTCTTTGAAACTTGGCTTATTGTCAGTGCCCTTTGGGCTAACCCATGTTTCAGTGTTTCTGCACTGAGGTTCTTTGTCTTTAGCTTGTTTTTTTTTTTTTATTTGAGCCCCCACCACCAAGCAAACAAGGCCCACATAGGAGTGGAGGCTGAATCTCAACTGCTAAGTTAGATCAGAGATCAACGTCAGTAGGTGCTGGCTAAGTGCAGAGAAAGGACATATATAGTCTGTTGCTGCAAACTGATGTACTGAAGAAGGGACATGCCATTGCTTAAGATTATCTCCTGTATTTTGAATAAACATCACACAGAGATTTTGTGTTGAACTTGAAGTTTGGTGTCTGGTCCATCTGTTATCCCATAACCCCTCCACAACTCATAGTTAAACTATAAAACAATCAAAAAGCAACTTATTAGACAGTGAGTTATCATCTCATTGCAATTAAAGTTTAATGTAGACTGTACTGTAACTGTGCTCAAATTACCAAAGATACAATACAAACTGCAATAACAAAGGCATACATAACTCTGGCTTCAGCATGCTTGTTTTAAAGTACAGGCATTCAGGTGATCAGACATGCAATGTTCCTGCTGCTGACAAAGGTGGACATTAATACTGACTCTCAGTATGCCATGCCCAAATCCCAGAGCTCCCACGTAACTACTCAGAAAATAAGAATCTGAGTTATCCCAACCTGAGATGTGGAGGGAATTTTATGTCTGACGTCCTATTCAAAATAGACAAATGCATCTGCACTGCACTCTCTCTTAGCCTTGGGAACAATCAACAAAGTTGATTAGGTCCTAGGAGAGAAGGGCATACAGTAGTTGCAGCTGGAGGTATCAAGGAGAGACCACAGGGATTCAGGTGTAGTCCCACAGTATGTGTACTTTTGTGAGGTGCAGGAATAAGTGATGATATGTGGCATATTCCAAATCAGACCACTGCATGTCTAATTTCTACAATGCATTTTAAATTATAAAGCTTTCATATTTACTATTTTTATGAAGATTTAACAGTTTCAGTTTGATTTCAATGCTCTGTTTTGAGTACAACAGAGGCCATTCTAATGTCATCAGGCATTTTGCAAGCTACTATCCCATCTATTAAAGTTTCCTTTATGACCTATCAAAAGTGGAAATAAATGCTGATGATACACCCAACAATGAGATAGATGGCTTTTCTTCAATTTAGATTCATCCTAGGCTGAACGAGTTTATCTATAAGGTTTGACTTTAACTGAATTGTATAAAGATATATAGGGTATATACAATAGGCTGATTCAAAATATGCAGTGTATCTTCATACATGAGGGGGCAGGGACATGACTCACAAGGAGCAGAGCCATGAGTGAGTTATAAAAAAACCTGACACAAATAAGTGATGATAAATTGCTCATTTTGAGTCAGACCGTTGCATAGTCAGTTTATACAACATCAGTTTACTGTACTAGTGTTAGCTTTTATATCTACTGTTCATATTAAGATTTAAAGTTTCATTTGATTTCATCTTCTGGTTTTAGTACTGCATGTGGCAATTGTGATGTGACCGGCATTGTGCAAGCTGCTCTTTAACTGGTTTAGTATTCCATTGTGATGTACCCAACAGGGCAAGATACCCTCTGTGACAGCCCAGCTCATCATGTAACATAATATGCTTTTTTAACTTGACATTTGTATCTCCATTCTCCACTGGCATTGTATAAATATATATATTACACATGGATAGAACTTTTCCACCAAGGAAAGGTGCAAACTTTCCAGCCCACATATCACTACTAATATATCAATTAGCACTACTAATTAATTATGACCCAATCCCTCTATAATACCATACTAATTAAATCTCATAAAAGTCTATAAATCTCACAAATTAAGCAATTATTGCATTATCAGTTTACAATTTTATTACATTTCTTACCTTAACACCAAGGCCAAACTTTCAGAAAAAGGCTTTTATGACAAGATGGGTTTATCCTCTCTCCCAGCATATTCAAATACAAAGAGATCACCTTAAAACAAGATTTCAAACACCTACCTCCCGCAAAACACAGCAAATCTCTAAATCATCACTACACAGATGAATAACAGAACATGTAAATATAGCTCATTTAAAAAGAAGGAACATAGAAATGCAGCTTTCAAAACATAGCAGTATAAAAACAAATAGGCAACAAGAACTGAGCACACATTGGCATGGATTTTCAAAACAATTGTCTCCATTCTGTTTCTACAGTAACAACTGCAAACATTTTCAAACATTGCAAAGCTGACGCACTTATATTTTGAGAACAACAAAATATTATCAAGTAGAAATGAACTCACCTAATACTGGAAACAGCTACACAGACAAACTGAGCTGTGATTGAAACAAACTGATACCATGCTGTCAGGAAGCCATGTGCTATGGCTAAAAATACAAGTTGCTCCTAGAAAACAAAAACAAAAAATCAACCTTTCAAAAGTCCCAGTAAGCAGTTTCAAAGAAAATAAAAGAAACACGTACTCATCTTTAACATGTTTAAACAACCAATAAGTTAAAAACAGAACGGTAGTTGAAAGTAGAATTTCATTCACCAAACACGGAAGGAAGACCAAAGTGAGCTGACTTCAGCGATGTTCCCATCTGGATCACATGATTTGTAAGTAGAGCTGTGCAGAATTTTCATATCCTCCTTCTGCTGGAATTTCTGTGGAATTTTGGAAATTTCACCTAATTTTGCAGAAGTTTATCAGAAGTGGAATTCTGAAAGTGGAACATTAATTTCAGGATCGTATGCTGCGGTTTATGTAAACCTTGGATTCATTTTCTGCAAACTGCAGAATATTATTCCATGAATTAAATGATCCACAGAATATTATTCCACAGTTTACATAAAAAAGACATTTTGGAATTCTGAAGAATTATAAAAGAAATTGGAATTCTGCCAAATAAAAACAGAAATTCAAAATAGCATTAAACTTGAATTGTACCACCAGAATTCCAAATTTCATACAGTCCTATCTGTAACTCATACCCCCTTCCTCAGTCTCCCTCCTTTCTCCTCCACCACTTCCTCTAACTCCCTTACTTTTTTCTCACTCACTCACTCCCACCCCATTAATCACCCTTTCTACCCCTTTCTACCCCTTCCTAATCCTCTATTTCCTATTCCAGCACCCTACCCGCTATAATCTGTTCTCTTCTCCTCTCCCTTTTACTTCCACCACTACTTTACATTTTAACCCCCCCAGCCTCTCTTTCTCACCCTCCTCTACCTACTCTCTCTCCTATCCTTTCCTATTTTGTGACGTTACCTTCTTGTGTGTGCCGGGTACTTCGCATGTCTGATGTTTAAGCTGCATTATTACTTGCTCTGGTAACGTATATTATTGTACATACTGTGTGTTGTTGAATTGTTATTTATGTGCTTCTACTTGTTGTTTGTACTTTTTGTTTGTTTTATCCACCCTCACCCCCACCCCCAGGATGCATCTTGAAGCAGAGCTTCGCAGTTCAGCATGTCTTTCCTGGTAAATCTCTTTTAAGAAAATAAATAACTCATATGGTTTAAAGCAACAGTGCAAGTTAATGGTGAACATTTTGACCCCTAAATTTCTGCTCCATGTCAACTGAACAAACCACAACTCACTGTGATAAATACAGCGCAATCAAAATCCTGTATGACAAAGCTGCATGGTGTCAAACTGGTGAGGTGCCTTAGCCATGTGACTGTAAATTGCACTGGACTGGTGGTCCATGGCGGCATGGTGTTAGAATACTAAATCTGCTCATCCCTCAATGTGCACTGGAGTGGTAGTCCATGGTGGTGTGGTGTTGGAATAGTAACTGTTTTGTGCGCTGTTATTACTGCCGCTGTGTTTGTCCTGTGCGGTTTTGCTTTGCATTATTTTGATTGTGCTGTGTCCAACTGTAGTGAGGTGACCTTCATTCAAATGCCATGGAGCCATACATTTCTATTATTTTTTAGAGTGCCCCTTATCTCCTGTCTTATAAGATACCCGTTTCCCCATTTTTAGTCTGTTTCCCCACTTTTTGTTTACATTTGAAACAATAAAAAGAACACTCCTTTCAATATGGCTTCCCCAAAGATTTCCATCAATATTCTCTGCTGGTTTCGAAAACCAGTTGTTTTAATATCCCTTTTCTTATGGCTTTAATGAGTTAACATGCACCAGACACTGCTCACCAAATATATAGGACAACTGGGTGTTCAAAAATACTTGAGAATAATGATGAAAATGTGGGGATAGCCACATTAAAAGGAGTGCTCTCTCTATTATTTCATATCTAAAAAAAGTGCTAAAGCAAACTCAAAAAGGGGAAAAAAGGTATCTGGTAAGACAGAGGATATGGGGCATTATACCATGGACAGAAAACAAAACACTAAATACAGTATTTTGATTTGCTGGCTGGCACCTTTTAGCCAGGGTAAATCCCCCGATAACCAACGCAAAAGATGCCAGCCAGCCGCATGTAAAAAAAAAAGTAATCCGACCCCGAAACCACAAAATTAAAGCCGCCATGTTGAATGCCCAAGTAACTGGCATCTCCCACAACTGACCATGAAATTTAAACACACCGCTCCACAACATACCTAAATGTTATTTGTGACCAAGTGAAACTTTATTTAAACTATTTTCCTTGCCCGTAACCAGTTCCACTCTGCTCACCTCATAATAGCTGCTTCACGGTCTACTCGGCTCCGTTGCCACTTCCTCGAACACTCCTCCATATATGAATCCCCGCTTTCAGTCACACAGAAGCACAGGAAAAAAAGCATAAAACAAATCCCCCGTATACAGTACATGTGGACAATGCAAACTGCATGTCCCGTACATTCCCACTCTCTCTCTCTCTGTTGTGGTCCTCCTCTCCGTGTGCTAATCCCCACTGTACTGTGGAGCAAAAAAAAAGAAAAAGTAACGAGAGTCTCCTGCACTGCATATTGGTCTTGTACCAGAGATCTGTTTCTCACTCCACAATCCCCCCCCAAAAAATGTACCGCAACTCTCATAGACATTGCTCTTCTACTACCAGACCGCTCTCTCTCCACACTGCAGCGGCCACAACTCTCAAATCCCACTATTTTACCTCCAATTCCACAGCCATGGCAACAGCCCTGGCAACCAAGGACTATATTTTTGGCGGAGTAACAAATACAATAAAAATAAAATAAAACACAAAAAAAGCATTTTTTATTTTATTTTTTTGTATCTAAAAAAAAGAAGACCATGGTATAATCGCAATAAGCCACTCGGGGGATGTGGGTTATCAGGGGATTTACCATGGCTGGTGAGGATTTACCCACTCAGCTGCTCCTCATGGGCAAACTATGCCAGCCGTGGTAAATCCCCCGATAACCCTCACCCCCTTGTGGCTTATTGCTTAAATCTAAAATAGGATAAAAAGGTACAGGTCCTAATTTTCAGTGTAACATGTACTGCCACTTTAATTATATTATTTCACTGTTCATTTGATCTTATAATAACTGGTGAGCAGGTCATCTCAAACTTCTTAGAGGTACAAGTGGCTTTCAGCCATGCAGGATTGAGCAATAATAGGTCTTTAATGCCTTTAGATGCCCAGGGCTGCATGTGTGCCACACTGAATGGATTACTGTGTGTCTACCCTCAGCCATGTAATCCGTTGAACTCCATTTGTGATAGGGACTAGGGATTACCCATGAATGAGGAATTCCCCAGAAAACTGTTTGTAGCCATATTGGTCCTTGTACAACCCAGCTTATGCATCTTGAGGAATTACCAGTGTGTGGGTCATAAGCTTACATTGATTAAGATCAAAAAAAAAAAAAACTTGTTAGCACTGTTATCAACCTGATTTTGTTTGATGTGAAATGCCATAATAACCCGGTGTGACATCACACCCAGTTATTACAGTGTTTCTTAAGGTGCCTCACAAATGCTTCACAAGTTCAGTCTGAATGTTTACAGTCAGCTAGCATTTGACAGCATGAGCTGCAGTCAGTGCTGTCAGACCTGAGGCATTGAGCAGGAAATTTGAAACCGAGTCTCAGCTGGCACTCCTGACACAGGCAAAACAGTAAATTTACAGTAAGTTATTGTTCATAGCACTAGTTTAGTAGCTCAGACTTCAGTGCTACATACATGTCTTGGTGCAACTGTCCACAGCACCTCCTGAGATTTTTTCCCATGCGACCATTTAGAAAGTGTCCCCACTGTTTCTAAAATACCATTTGCAGTAAGCCACATCATAACATTTCTAGATGTGATTCTAACCTGTTGGGTTAAAATGACAGAGACGATAAAGTATATAATATATTTAAACTCTGCTTTTCTGCTGGTTACAATTAAAAAAAAATCTTTTTTTTACTGAAAATGATTCAGATTATTTCACCGACTGGCATCAGATATTAAAAAACATAAAACTCAGGCATCCGTGTATTTATGAGTTTTTTTTACACATCCTCAGTGTGTGATGACCTTATAAATCTCTTGAACTTCACTCTCGAGGTTTATGGGTCATCACACCCCAGGTGTGTAAAAAAACCTCATAACACACAGATGCCTGATCATTATATATATATATAAATATATATAGGTTATATTAACTCTGTTCCTTACTTCTAACCCTCCACTCCCAGGCTGAAACTGAAAATGAGCTGCTAGATAACAAATGTCTGCACCAACCACCACAAACTGCAAAAGTGAAAAAAGTTTATTTACAGACATTTGCAATACACCCGTAAACATCATGAGAGTTCCAGGCTCACAGCTAGCCTCTACTGGGTTCAAGCATAAGTTCTTCCCCAAGAAGCAGCTGACTTCATCTTACCCTTACCCTTAAATACAGCAATCCTTCAAGTGGCAGTGTACAATTGAATATCACACGCATAGCGCTTGCTAAGGTCACGAAGGACTGGCTGAACGCCCTGGATGCCAGAAACGATGTATGTGCCCTGTTCTTGACCTTAGCAAAGCCATTGATATGGTGGATCATACTCTAATTTTGGCTGCCCTATGGAATATTGGTGTTAACAAACAGGCCCTAAAATGATTTTCCAACTACCTCACTGACTGCTTTCAGCAGGTCAAGGCAGGGTGTGACCTCCCCCCAATGAAAACCCTTCCAAGAGGTGTGCCCCAAGGGTCCATTCTTGGTCCCCTTTTATTTGCCATTTATATAAATAACTTAAACACTGGAATCAAGTCAGCAAACATTCACCTACGTGCTGATGATACAGTATTGTACATAGCCAGGCCTACCCTGGAGCTCACATGCAATGACCTCCAAATCAAATGTAACCATTTGCAGAAAAATCTTTTGCACTCAAAGTTCCTCTTAAATGCTAAGAAAATGAAGGTTATGCTTTTCATCCCATCAGTTAACTCCTCCAAACCCTGCACCCCAGGGACGATCCTCAAATCCTCACTCTGCTTGGTGAGCCTCTGGACTATGTGGAATCCTTTAAATACCTGGGAGTTTGAATAGACTTTTTAAACTACCATTCAAAGTCCACATAGAAGAAATCTAAAAAAAATTAAAGCAGAGGCTTCAGATTTTATTTAGAATTAGGCATTTTCTAACTTGGGGGGGGGAATGATTAGTGCAAACTACGTTCATGCCTCTCCTAGACTATGCTGACTTCTTGTATGGGCATGACTTGAGTGTGGCCCTTTCCAGACTTGACTCCCTATATCATCGGGCACTTAGATTTGTTACCGATGCCCTCTATTCTACACATCACTGTACCCTCTATACTATCATAGGATGGAGCACACTTAGTCTTAGGAGACAAAAGAATGCAGTGCTCTGGACATATAGAGCTATTCAATAACAAGCTGCCACAATACATTAAGGATTGCCTGCCTGTTTGTAAGCCTGGTATCTACCTTTTAAGAAGTATCTCTTATATTGCTCTTTTGATCCCTAAAGCTAGAATGCATTTTGGCAGAGCGGCAATAAGCTATGCCCTCCTTGTTTGTTGGAATAATGCACAAAAACACTTCAGCTCGCTACCCCAGTGTCTCTGCCCCTATTCAAAAACTTGTTTTTACAGTCTTTTAAAGAGACATGCAACTGCTTCTGCCAATGACCACCACATTTCTGACCCTGCCTATCCCCGTCTTCCCCACCTTCTCACCTATAAGCCCCCGGTTCCTTCTCTAATTTTCTTCAGGATTCACCTGTGTCTGTCTCATCTAAACTTACTGCCCCAGAAATTGGTGTTCATACCCTTCTTCTGAGCTTCTTTTCTTCTTACCTCTTTTATATTATTTTCTACATATAGTTCAGATCCTGCATATATACTGTGTACATTTTGTGTAATTTCCTTATATATCACACCTGACTATATTGTAAATCGACCTGTGTGTATAGTGCATAAACTTGTATGCTGACATGGATACCTTCAATGCCCTGTACCTTATCATATGTATCTGTATGCTGTCTGTCAATGTAACTCTTTGAAAGCATCATGTTGCCTTTTGAGAACCTCTTCCAGGTCCACCTTGAAAATGAGTTCATCTCAATGGTGTTCCTCCTGGTAAAATAAAGATTTGATTGATTGATGGATTGATTGATTGAATAGTGCATTAAGAAATGATAATGAAGAAATAGCAAATTCAGGCAGCAAATTCAATTCTCAAGACTACATAAAAGTGTTGGCTACTAAGTAGAAATTGTGGAAGGCACAGCAGTGGCGCACTGAAGAGCAGTAACTCAAGGGAGCCAGTTTCTTCATGCTAAATACCTTTTATTCAAAATGGTACAAGATGATGCCCGCATCCACATACGCTCCCTCCATGCTTCTGCCTCAGTTCCTCCCCTTCTGCAGTATGGTGCCCTGTCCCCCAGCCTCCACTAGGGAGCAGGTGAATGCCCACCACTGAGGACCCCCTCCTCGGAGAAGGAGAGCAGTCTGTCAGATGCTCAGTCCTTCTCCTCCTCCCCTGCTGACCCCCCCCAGCCTGTGCTCCTTCCCAAACACAGGTCACCAGTGTAGCACAAGGTAAGGTGTCCAGCACCTCAGTGCCACCGGTGCTGGTTAGAAAGCTGTTATTGTAAATGTGGGTGTACATACCTCAAGAATGTCTGGGATCTCCAGCACTCCAGCACCTGTATCTGCCTATCTGCTCACCCTAAGCTCCTAGCATTTGTGGCTTCCCCAATCTCTAAAAAGTGTGTACCAAACTCCTTGGGGTTCAGCCCCACCTCTTGAATCACTCTGATCAGGACTGCTCTATAATGGTAGGCCATGACAGGCCTGCCATCTGCATGTCGGAGGAAGGCCCTTCCCTATCTTGGGGTTCGCAACTGTGTAAGCCTTTACTCTTTCTTGTATATTCCATGGCACCCCTGGCAGATCCTGCACCAGACACCAGTGGCCCCTCTGCCCTTGGTTGGTTTTACTCTTGCTAAGCCTCAACCATACCCCCCTCGGGCTGCTGCAACATCCCCAACCTCCAGCTCAATGACCTTTGAAAACTGATTGGGCTGCATGAGCTCCAACACCATGAAGACCCCACAAAAGGCCAACAGGAATATGGTGTCAAACAACAGCACCTTGAATGGGGTACAGCAGACTCTGGGGAGAGCCTTCTATATCTGCTCTGGAATGTCCGGGGTGATGGGGTGCCTCGTGGCTTGTTGGGGAGCCACTGACTTTCCCCACCCTTCTAGCACCTTACACACCTTGAATACCTTTGTGCTGTCAGGAACCCCCGGAGCCCTGGAGAACCAAAACAGACCAGGAAGGCACCTGGCCACCACCCCTGATGTGTCCCTGTTTTGCCTTGACAACATGATGTATGTGCACAGTGGCTCCACTGGAATGGGCCACTCCTCTGGCCACCCTTGCGGAGCCCATACCCCGAAGTAATGTTCCACCCCCTTTCTGTATACTTCCCTTGTCTTCAGGGCAATGGAATTACCCATGCATTTCCAAGTCGAGATGTCACTAGCCTCCATAAATGAAGGATTTCTATCTGTGGCTGCTGTTTTGCTGCTGTAGCCAGCTTCCAAAAATGGTGCCACTGTAAATGAGATAAAGCAAAAGCAACTCCATCATCAACCCCAGGTATGAATAGGCCTGAACGAAATGTTCAGCTGCTAGCTTTTTGCTTATCACTCTCTCTCACTCTGTATATATATATATATATATGTGTGTGTGTGTGTGTATATATATATATGTATATATATATATATATATATATATTCTTTTTTTTTTGTGAAGATGTGCATCAAACCCCATACCCAGTAAGGCATGCCTGTGGTTGGTCCCATGTGGACTTCAGGCTCTTGAAATCCTGCCCCCCCCCTTTTGGGCCACAGTGTTGGATCCTGAAACCCCCGCTGACCCTGTCCACTAGCCAGGAGAGGCCACTGTGACCGGGTACTGGCTTCACCATGGGATATCCCTGCCCACCCTTCCCAGTGTGGGTAGGTTTGTTGCTCTGTGGTTTCCCCTGCTGCTTGCTCAATCCCATGAACCCTCTTCTTGGAGAGCATGGGGAGGTGCACTGAATGAAGGGGTGCTGCAGGCCACTGACCAAGCAGATATGATGGAAATGGCATGACTCCCAAGTACTCTTTGCTTGATTGTAGGCATAACATGCCTGTGTTGAAGCCCCCCATCTGTCTTCTGTGGCTGGGCTGGCCTCAGCGGCAAGCCACTGTCAGTGTGCACCCCTCAATGCATGATGTCCACCAGGATGGTCATGTCCACAGTACTCCACCCCAGGGAGCTGTCCTCCTGGCACCTCCTCCTAAATTCTTCATGGTACTCCAGCCATGCCATCCCACCCTTCCAGCAGTGCATGAGCATGATCCTGTTCTAATAAGTGAACAGCCCAAGTCCTTGGTCCTTTTCTGACTGCAGGATAGTACCTGCAAAGATAGGGAAGGCCATGATCCAATTTTCAAAGGAGTGAGCCACTTTTTGGGGTTTCTTTTCAGAGTCCTCACCATTCTCCTTTTTCTTCTTGTCCCACTCCACTGGCCTGTTCAGCAGAGAGAACAAGTCCACGTACTCCCTTTTTCTAATTTGCTACCTAACTTCTTCATGAGATGGGATCCTAACAGGTTGTGCAACCCTGCATAGGAGCTCAGCTGTGGAGGTGGGATCTTGGTAGAGGAAGGAGTAGGACCGTCTACCAGACCCATGCCTGAGTCCTGCCCTCCCAACTTCTCCACCACTGCCACCATTAGGTTCAGCAGCTTATCCAGTTTTGCTCCCAGCTCCTCCTTCCCCAGACCCATCCCTGGGGTGCCCCTGGATATGATCAGTCTCCTGGGAGATTTGCCACTCGCTGGGTGAGCCCTCATCCGGAACATCAACCACTTCCTTCTCCTTCTCCCCTGGCTCCTCTAGGTCATGGTCCTTGCCTCCCAGGGCCACATCTAGTATCTGATGCACCTCACAATCACTCTGCTGACTTACCACCTCTCTGTACTTACCTCCCCCAGGTGTTCTGGGTACGTTGGCTGGAGGTGCCATTTGACCTCATGCTAGCCGCTTCTTCGATGGCACCCCTGCAGCTGGTGATGTTGATGGGATTTCAAGCCCCTCCAGGCAAGGTTCCAACCATGCTGCCCCCTTCTTCAGGTATATGTCTCGCAGCTGTGACTCTAGGCCCTCTGCTGCCTTAACTGACAGCTTCTTCTGATGGGTGGAGATATCTGCAAAACACTGAAAGTCCCCCCATTCCCAGATACCAATTAGCAAACCACAGACTATGCCACCGGGACCGGTGGATGTTGAGGGCAGCAGCCCGAGGCCCCTTGCATTGCGAATGGTTGTCTTGCTCCACCCAAATATTACCAAAGGTCTCTTTTCTTTTTTTCCTTTTTTTTAAATAAATAGCCTTTGTAAACTCCAAGGGGAGATATATACGAACCACCCCAGGTCTGTAAAGCTGTATGCTAGAAGGCCCCTAGCCACCAAGCCCACCCATGGTGGCCTGATCCCAGGCCCATGCCTGACTGATAACACCATGTTCACCCCCCTGCATGTCCTAGCTGGCCACACATGTTGTACTGTTGGCTTCTCCCCCCAAGCCACATTCCCCTGGACACGGCTGAGGTTGACTGCCTCAGGTGAAGGGGCCCAGCTAGATGTCCAAATCTAATATTAGGTTTAGGGTGTACACTAGCTCTTTAAATCTGTCTGCTCCTTATTTGGTATACACAACCCAGCCCTTGCTAACCATTCAACTAAGGGTACCCTCTCCCCATTTAATTATATTGAGCCCTCTACCTAAGCCTCTGCTTTACCAGTTGGGTTTTAAAACTTTTTTTTTAGGCATGGCTGTCATGCATCAGCTACCCGATGTAACCACGCTGTGCCTGGATGCCATCCCCAAGATGGCTGCTGAGATTCTTGTGAAATCTTGGCAGTCTACCAGCTGGCAGCCATCCATCGCAGGGCCCATGAAGAACAATTCTGGGACTGCAACTGAGGGACCACGCTGCCCTGCCCCAAGGAACTCCCGCACCCCTCTGAGCAGATTGTTGCCAGGCATCAAAGCTGCTCTGATTGTGCACTGGTGCTGCTGCCAATGATGGGTGCCTGCTGGATGACCCCCTGTCCTTGCCAGGCATGCAGTAAAAGCACAAAGGCCGCCCTGGCTGAGCACGCAGCTGAGGAATGAGTTGGACTGCACCCAACAAGAGAAAACCCAATTTCCCCCGGCCTGTAGCATGGAAAACCAGTCCCAGCAGGGCACTTTCCTGAGGCCTGGACCTTCTGCAGGATCGCCTAGCCGGGAGGAACAAACAGTACCACAATTGGGACTTGAATCTCCCCTGCCACCAGAACCAGGACTCGATCATCGGTCTGTAGGCCCCTCAGAGAGCTGCTTGCCAGCCAATGACCTCCCCGGCTGGTTGAGGAGTGACCAGAGGAACCGAACAGCTGACCACTTGCCTAAGAGGAGCACCAGACTGCTCCCCTGATGATCAGGTAAGACACAGTAGCCAGGAAACCCACTGCTCTGATGCCAGGTGAAGTCTCTCACTCTGTCTGTGTCTCCCATACATGCCAGACCCAGTGGCCCCCGAAAAATGGCATACTGAGAGTGGCTGTAGGGGAATCGGTGCACTGCCCCAGGTGAGGAACCCATCTGTATTGCAGCCTCGGAGGGGGGGGAGGGCTGCTACTTGAGAGTATGCTGCAAGAAAGAGTGCATACAACGAAGATATTTTTTTTAGATATGGAGCTAGCACTGTGTCTTCTCATCTGCACAGGTATTCATTACCAGAAGGCAGCTCCCCTTTCTTAGACCATGCACAGTTTAAGTCAGCAACCTTGACACCAAACTAAATAAATAATAAATAACTAATCTTGTGAGCCAGACCAGCTCCTGCACTGAGGAGAACCTGGCCACAGGCATCACTCCTGCCTTTCTCTCCCCACCCTAAGTCCTTCCCCAGCCCCAGGCCTGACAAGTCCCTAGACCTACAAGGCCCTTATCTCACTGCTGGCTTGCTGGACATCCTAATCCTTGATGGCAAGAGAAGAAAGAGGGCAGACAGCTGGCTTTGTCTCAACAAATTCCTCTTTCTCCTCAGTCCCCCACTACAGGATGTGATCCCCCCTCCCAAGTGGGAGTCCCTGGTGGTCCCATGTCCAATCCATGGACCTGGCCTAAGTCCCCAAGGACCACCACTATCTTCCCCCTTCTCCCCTACTTCCCAGGTCCAGGGAAGGATGGCCCCAGACAAAATACGACTGCTGCCATCCATTGCAGCCTCTGCAGTGCTGTATACAAAACAAAATCCATATCAGGGCTCTAAGTAGGTAAAGAGCAACTCGCTCTTCTGGCTACTGGCTTATTTGATAGCTAGACCTTCTCGATGGAATTATTTTCTTGTTTACTACACTACTCCTTAATTTATTCTCTCTTACTCTCTTAGATACGTGGCTAAGACTGTGCCTCTTCAAGATGGTTGCTGAGATTTTGACATGCAATAATAATATTTCATGCCAGTGTTTCTTTCCAATTTTTCTAGTGGCTTTTGTTTTAGGAATAATGTACACTACAATACAAGTTCAAAAGTAGTGGTGCTAATTTCATCTTATTGTAACCACCTCTTCTCTTCTACCTGTACACCCACCTGCAAGTGGTGCTGCCTAAGGGATATAGGTTGGTGCCTGGGTTTGTGGTTACAGTTGGCTGAGCTAGCGGCACAGTGCCTCCACCTATAGGGATCCTTCCAACAGCACACTGCCAGGGTGCTTCCCCACAGGAAATGAAATACAGCCCCCACCCCTTGGTAATAAACAGTAAAGTGTATAATCCGCCCCCCACGTATAACTCTAAGCTTGAAATGTCACACTACACTTGGGAACTCAAGCAGCACGCTGGTAGGACAGAGGTCTGGGGTTATATTCTGTTTTAACTGAAATATTTGAATAGTTTGTAAGTGAAATTAGCTCTATGTGTTAAAAATTATTACCTTGAATTAGAACTGTTACTTGGGCTGTGATATTGTAACTTTGGAGGCTTGGGGACTGTTGTTTGTTAGGGTTAATTCGAGGGAAATTTGAATGTGTTGTTTGCCTGGTGTTAGGGGGAGGGGACATTAGCTGCAATTACCTTGTCTTTAAACAGGAATTACCCTGGCCTCCATTGTTCACTTGGGAACTCAAGCAGCAGGCTGGTAGGACAGAGGTCTGGGGTTATATTCTGTTTTAACTGAAATATTTGAATAGTTTGTAAGTGAAATTAGCTCTATGTGTTACAAATTATTACCTTGAATTAGAACTGTTACTTGGGCTGTGATATTGTAACTTTGAAGGCTTGGGGACTGTTGTTTGTCAGGGTTAATGAGGAAATTTAAATGTGTTGTTTGCCTGGTGTTTGGTAGAGCCCTCCCACCCACCCTGTTTTGTAGGCTTTCTTAAATACTGAAAAGCCACTGGGGTTGGGATTGAAGGGCTGAGTATTTCTGTTTTGGGACTGAAATTCGAAGCAACGAGCTCGTTGGCCTGTGACATCATACGTTACCTGATGTCTGCTTACACACACTGTTAGTGGGACCAAACACACACTGGACTGTATGTGTTTGTGAGACTTGGGAACTTTATTGGTGGGGTTGAAATTGGGTTTGTAAATAACTACAGTCAGTATAGAGAGAAACTGTATTCCAGGGGAAAGGGACTGAGAAAAGGGGGTGTGCCATTATAAACAGAGGGGGATAAACAGGGTGGCCATATTCCACCATGGCAGGCATCTTCGGAAGGGTTGTAGGCTGCACAGGCTGTGGGATGGCAATAATTCTAAATTGGGCCTGGAGAGAGGGAGGCTGCCCACTCTGTAGACAGCTATCTTGTATCAGGAGTGAGGTATATTGGTTAAGGAGTAAGCTGGGGAGCTGGGGGTGTCCAAGGATAAGGGGTGTGGATATGGGCAGCAGAAGGGTGGGGCTGAGGGGAGGCTGGGGCAACGCTCTGAAATTACAGGACGTTATGTTACAGCAAGCAGGAGGGGGGATATTAGGGACAGAGGACCCTTAGATAGGGAAGTTGATGTTAAGGGGAAAGCGTACAGGGTGAACATTCTGAATACAAAGAGAGTGGAGGGGGAAGAGTCAGGAGGGGCTGTTGTGCAGAAGCCTAAAACAGCAGACTGTGGGAAGGAAGCTCCTAAGGTGAACAGAGCAAGAGGGGAAGAAGAGGGGCAGTTTAGAGATGCAGTCAGGGGAAACTCGGGTTACTTGATGGAGGCTGACATAGAGTGTAACAATAAATTTGAGCTACTAAGCAACCTAGAGGGGGAGGAAGGGGTTGGTGGAAATGAGGAAAATTATACAGAGGCCGGGGGGGAGGGAGTCGGATACCCATAGGGCATCACAGACCAGCTATGGAAAGGATAGAAATAGTCCCAGAGGGAGAAGGGGAAACATATATGTTAAGCAAATGGGGGAGATGCAACATATTCCAGACATGAGGGAGGAGAGCATGATTGGAGAGAAACTGGGAGCCAAGGAGGTGGGAGAGGAGCCCCTTTCAGCAGGGGTCAGTAGCAAGGATGGGGCCCTAGCTAAGGGACCACAGAGAGCCTCTGGAGGCAGGGTACTATTACAAGGGGAGGATGGTGGTGTGGGGAAGGGGAAACCATCAGGGCGGGATAAATGGTTCGGATAAGAGAGGTTAAAGGGACACCTATTCAGAGGGGTTTGAGTTAAGTGGGCAAAATAGCAAGGGAGGCAGAAAGGGGAGGGTGACAGGGGGTCTCTAATAAGGCAGGAAGACTCCCACGAGGTGAGATCATGAATAAGGGGAGGGGCTGAGAGGGCATAGTGGAGGTAACCACAGGATGATGGCAGTGTTAAGGTTCTGTTATTGGGAGACTCGATGATTAGGGGTATCCAGTGGAGGGACAGGGGTGGATGCCATAGCCAGGTGAAGGTAATGAGTATCTCTGGGCTGACAGTGCACAGAGCAAAGTACATGAGTGTATGAAATGGTTAGGGACTGTGAGAGAAACCGTTTCTGGTGCATTTGGGAACTAATGATCTAGAGGAAATAGCATTTGGAAATCAAGCAAGGTTCCAAGAACTTGCCAGAGTCTGTAAGGATAATGGATGCAACATTTCCTTTTCAGAGATATTGCCAGTACCAAAGGCCTCAGTGGAGAAAAAATAGAACTCACAGAGGTTAATGACTGGCTCAGGAAGTGGGGTGAAGAGAGTGGGTTGGGGGTGTTAGGGAACTGGAATGGAGTTTGGGAGGATAAGGGACTATATGCCAAGGACAGGTTCCATCTTGCCCCATTAGGGAAGGAAGTCCTTAAACAGGGGATGGCTGACTACATACAAGAAAGATGGGGTTTAAACTTGTGAGGGGGAAGGGATAAGGAGGGCTGACCAAACCCTCTCCTCCAGATGAGGAGTAGCCTTCAAGCCCAAGGGGAGGGAAACAGATTGGGGTGGAGATTTCAGGAGGAGCAGAGGAGGATGGAGTATAAGGAATCTGGGTGGGGTTAGACAAAGAGGATCAGGGATAAGGGTGGGGGTTGGTGTTAGTAAATGCCGGAGCTTGGGAAACAAGTTTCCAGAGTTCAGGCCATACTGTTCGAGAGTGTGGATGTGGCGGTCACCCGGAAAGCGTGGGCCAACAAAACCATGACTGGGACCTAAACATACTGGGGTACTATGTTTAGGAAGAGAAGAAAAGGAGGGCAGAGGGTGGGTGGCTATGTTCATTAGAGATGACATAGAAATTGCTAGGGTAGAAGAGGCAGAGGGAAGCGTGGAGGCCTTATGGGTCACCTTCGATCCCAGCAGGAGATAAGGTCAAGCTGGGTGTAGCATATAGGCCCCGGGATGAGTGATGTTCTAGAGGATGGTTTGCTGGACAACATCATTGCCCAGTGTGGACCAAAAGGGGAAGGAGTGGTGTTGATGGGGGACCTTAATATACCAGGTACAAACTGGGGAACCATGTCCTCTAAGGTGGCCAAGGAGCAGAGGCTGCTGGATGGCTTCCAGGATGTGTTCTTAACACAGCATGTGATGGAGCCCACAAGGGAGGGGCATGTCCTGGATGTGGTTCTGGCAGATGGGGATCTGGTAAGGAACATGATTGTACAAGATCCCTGACTGGGGTGACCACAATACTGTCTGGTTTCAAATGAACATGGGGGAGGGGTGAGATCTAGGACACTGGCAGTGGACTTCAGAGGGCAGACTTTATGGGCATGGAAATATTCTCAAGGATCACTTGAAGGGATTACCTCAATGACAAGTGTGGAAAGGAGATGGGAGGTCATAAACGGGACTTCATGAGGGCAGTCAGGATCTGCGCTAAGTTGAAGCGTAAGGGAGCAAGGTCACATAAACCATGCTGGTGGTCCAGTGAGGTACAGGTAGCAGTCCAGAGAAAGAAGCGGCCTACAAAAATATAAAACAACAAAGAGGATAGGGATAAGAAATGTACCAGCTTGCATCTAGAAAAGTCACCCGTATGGTGAGGGCAAAGTCCAGTAAGAGCAGTGGCTGGGACAGGGGATACATGGAGGGAAAAGGGTTCTTCAGTACATTGGGAGGCGGAGAAAAACTAAGGGCCATCTCAGCAGATTGAGATCAGAAGGAGGTGGGTGGAAGAGGCGAGGACCAGGCAGAGGTATTTAATGAGTACTTTGCCTCCGTGTTCACTAGGGAGGGGGATGGGATATCTACAAAGCAAGGCACGAAGGGGATAGAAACGTCAGTAAGTGGGATCAGGGGAGCAACAGAAATGGAGCAAGAGGGAGGGAGAGGTACCCCAGGGATGTCACATCTGGGTAAGGATAAAAAGGCCAGTAAGGTAGAGGGGACGGATGATGCTATCTCCGCTGTGTGGTTAGCCCTCAAGGCCCTAAAGAAAGACAAATTTCCTGGGCCGGATGGCATTCATCCGAGAGTACTATGGGAATTGGCGGACATACTGGCTGCACCCTGGCGGAGCTTTTCAGCAGGTCACTTGAGACAGGGGGTACCTGAGAAGGATTGGTGAGAGGCACATGATACCAATCCATAAAGGAGTTGAGAGAAGTACCAGGTAACTATAGACCCATCAGTTTGACCTCGGTGGTGGGAAAATTAATGGAGAGTATACTAAAGGACGTTTGGGGGTGTACTTGGAGGTGGGAGGTCTGGATGATCGGCAACATGGGTTTGTGCCAGGTAGATCATGTCAAACCAACCTTGTGGAGTTGTATGAATGGGTAACATCAGAACTGGACAGGGGTAAGCCTATGGATGTATTATTCTTGGACTTCAGCAAGGCGTTTGACTCTGTCCCCACAATGGTCTGGTGGAGAAGCAGTGGGGTTAGGAGCAGGCCCTTTGATGGTCAGATGGATTGAAAACTGGCTAGCTGGGCGCACTCAGAAGTAGTGGTCTGTGGGGAGCTCTCGAACCTAGAAGTTGGTAGTGGGGTACCGCAGGGCTCGGTCCTGAATGCGATCCTGTTAATGCATACATATCGGACATCAGGGAGGGTATAGGGTGTGAAATGAGTCTCTTTGTGGATGACTCCAAGATGGGAGCAGTAGTTGAGGGAGATGAGGGGAGGTTGGCCCTGCAAGGGGACCTGGACACCCTGGAAAGCTGGGCTCACACATGGAAATTAAATTTCAATATCACCAAGTGCAAGGTGTTGCATCTTGGTCAGGGAAACCCTAAACACAGGTACACCCTGGGAGGGGAGGCGCTGGAGACCTCAATAGGTGAAAAAGACCTAGGGGTCATGGTGGATGCAAGTATGAATAACTCTGAGCAGTGCAAGAGAGCGGCTAGCAAGGCAAACAGGATGTTGGGATGCATCGTAAGGGGGATCACTCTAGGAGCAAGGAAGTGATTCTGCCGCTGTACAATGGACTGGTTAGACCACACCTTGAGTACTGTGTCAGTACTGGAGACCACACTTGAAGAGGGACCACAGCTCCTGGAAGGGTACAGAGGAGGGCAACAAAGATGATACGAGGGCTAGGGGATTTGGCATGAGGACAGACTTAAGGAGCTTTGCCTATTTTCATTGGAGGAGAGGAGGAGACAGGGGGACATGATTGAGGTCTTCAAGTACCTCAAGGGAATAAATAGAGTAAGCGTGGAGGATCTTTAGACTAAAGCAGGGAGGTATCACCAGGGCATGGTTTGAAGTTGGAAGGTGGATGGGTGAGGGGAAAAGAGGAGGAGGTTTTCACTGAGGAGGGTGGTGGACCCTTGGAATGCACTGCCTGGTAAGCTGGTTCAGAGATCCACAGTGGAGGGCTTCAAGAGAGGGTGGGACAGACACAGAAAGTGGATGTATCAGATGATGGCCTGTCCCAGGTGGGTAGGGATGGATGATACGGGTTTCTGGAGCACAAGGGATGGGAGGGTCTCGGCACCCAACTAAGGATCTAAGGTTCAAGCAGACTCGATAGACCGTAAGGCCTAATCTGCTGGCAAATAGTATGTTAGTACATAATAATGCAATGGCTGCAACAGTTTCAGGAAAATAAACAGCGTGGCCTAGATATTCAAAAGGGTTGCGCATGGCGCAACAGTGTTGCGCCATGTGCAACCCACTGATGCACCCTGGTGCGATATTCAAACAGGGATCGTGCTTGGCACAAATCCTGATGCGCCGGAGCGCATCAGTAATGTATGCGGCACAGGTGGTGGGGGGTGTGCCCTTGCATGCTCTGCACATCCTGATATTCAGCCTGGGATGTGCTGAGTCCATGCATGCACAACCCCTACTTGTGCTGCACACAGGTGAGCCAAAAAAAAGGAACAATGGCTGGCCACCCACAGGTGAGCTGCCGTATTGCAGGGTACAACACAGCAGCTGCCACTTGTGGGTGGCCACCCAAGCACCGGCTGCACCTCTGTGTCGGAGCCCCCCTATGCCCAATCATGGGCATCTGTGTAAATAAATAACGTCCTACATCCCTGGTGGTCCAATGGACTGCTCGCAGCCCAATCACGGGCTTAAGTATAATAAAATGCACATCCTATATCCCTGGTGGTCCAGTGGACCGCTGTCAGCCCAATAGCGGGCTTAAGTATAATAAAATGCATGTTCTATACCCCTGGTGGTCCAGTGGACTGCTTGCAGCCCGACTGCGGGCATTTGTATTAAAAAATTAAAGTCCAATATCCCTGGTGGTCCAGTCGTACCCCCCTCCCCACACCGCCCACTGAGCCCCGCCCCGCTTCCCCCAGTCAGCGGGGTGGGTGGCAGCACCCTACACCTGCCACCCCACTGCCCGCTCGACTGACACCATAGAGTAGGGCTGTCGCCCATTGGTCCTGGCGTGATCCAATGGGCATGCAGCTCATACCGTACTACACAGGATCCATTCACATATCTGTAATGTGCAATGCAGTGCAGGCTGCGCCCATGCCTCATGCTGTAGACCAATGGGCGTACAGCTCCAGTCTCAGTCAGTGGCGGCGGGGCAGCAGGCGGGTGGGTGCTGCCAACCTCCGCTGACCGGGGAGAGAGGCGGTGGGGCTCAGTGAGCAGGTGGGGAAGGGGGTATCGCTAGACCACAAGGGATATTGGACTTTATTTTTTTAATACAAATGCCCGCAATCGGGCTGCGAGTGGTCCACTGGATCACCAGGGATATAGGACATGCCTTTTATTATACTTCAGCCCACGATCGGGCTGCGAGCAGTCCACTGGACCACCAGGGATATGGGACATAAATTTTATTATACTTAAACCCACTATCAGGCTGCGAATGGTCCGCTGGACCACCAGGGATATAGGACGTGAATTTTTGTATACTTAAGCCCGCGATCGGGCTGACATCGGTCCACTGGACCACCAGGGATATAGGACATGCTTTATTATATACTTAAGCCAGTGATCGGGTGTGTAGCGGTCCACTGGACCACCAGGGATATAGGACATGCTTTGTTATATACTTAAGCCTGTGATCGGAGTTGTAGCAGTGCACTGGACCACCAGGGATATGGGACGTTATTTAAATCTACATATGCCCGCGATCTGGCAGAGGGAAGCATTGCCGCGCTGTGCAGGGGGCGTCGGTCCCAGACGGCTGCTGCCTGGCAGGGTGCCAGGTGCAAGTCACTGGGCATCAGTGCACCTGCATGCAAATGGGGCCATAATGACATGCAAATTGCCCCATTTGCACCTTGCATACATTGTGGCCCCATTTGCATCTGCACTTTTGAATATCACGGTAGTTGCACATAGCGCAAGGGAACTTGTGCTAGCACATCCTCCTGTTCCACTCTGGCCACTTGCACTGGCGCAGTGCTACTGCACCATGCGCACTGCGGGTGGCCAGGGTGCGATATTCAACTATGCTGTGCCATGGCACAGCTCCGTTGAATATCGCCCAGTCAACGCCCCAGCGCAACCAAGTTGTGCTGTGCCCAGGCTTGCATCACTGCCTGGTGCAGTCTGAATATCTGAGCCATGGGGTTTATTTTGGGGTGGGTAAAGAGGTAGGGGGCAGTGGAAACAAAGGGGAATAAAAGCATTCAATAATCAGACTCTAAACTCTATGCAAATCAGCAAAATAACAAAACATTGGCATTCATAAATAGTACTATGCATTCCAGGATTACCAGCCTCATTTCTACTCCCCCCACTGGTGCACCAGTTAACCCCACAGGCCCGGTGAGAGCTCTCAGTTTTGATGTGCACTCACTGAGCAGTTGCAACCTGTGATGTGGAAAAGCAGTGCAGCACAGGTGAAACGCTGAGGTGCTGCAGAGCAAAGTACCAACTACACCAGGGGGTGCAGTGACAACAGTTTTAAACCTGGCAGTACTAGTTGCTAAGGGAGTTGCTAAGGTCGTGCAGGAAGCCCAGATGTAAAGTTAACTAGTTAGCTAGCGGAACAGATAGAAAATTATTTGTTGGATAAAACCCAGTACTCACGACCTTTGGTGAACAGATGCAGGATGTTGGGGGATGTCTCCCCTTTTCCGGCAGTTTGGAAGAACAGGTAAGTAAGACGTGGATGCAGGCGATGATCCTCTTCACCCCACAGAGGGACTTGTCTTCACCCACCTCGACTGTAGGTAGGTAGGCAATCTTCACCCCACTGAGGGGCTTTTCTTTACCCACCTTTGCTGTAGGTAGGCAGCAGCAGATCAAGCAAGCAGGCAGGGCCACAGAGCATAGGTACTGACAGGAAACTCAGTCTCTGAACTGGTAAAGAAATGAGACATTGGCTTTGGTTACATCACTCTCCACAGCAGACAAATATTTCCTTCAGCAGGCTTTGGATATTTATGGCACCAAATATCCCAGTACGTTCAGCTGATGCAAATCCCAGTTTTAGGGGATTTACCAGGATCTACAGTCACCAGTTCTGGACCTGTGCAAAAGGCACAACTTCATGATCTTCAACCTGACAGCAGCAGAAGTTGACACAAATACGCTTTCTCATTTAACTTTCACTGGCAAGTCTCACTCTGGCTCTTAGTTTGTGCAGAAGGCACAAAATGCAGGCTTTTCTCTCCAACAGCAGCAGGAGCTGACAAAAACAATTCTTCTTTCTTGAAAACTCTCACACAAGAACATACTGGCAAACTGTAAAGTTCAGAATCCTCGGGTCTGAAACTCAATCTCTTATTGGTCCTCACAACTCATGACCTTTTTGTTCTGATTGGCGGTACTGCAGCTACCAATTGGATTCCCCACTGTTCTCCAGCAACCTCGGCAAAGATGACCACCATTGAACAGATCTCTTGAGCTCAAGCACTTTCTCTAAACTGTAGAATAATATTTGCACACTGTTGGCAGCATTTGGCTGCATGGCTAGCACCCTCCTTGTCCCTTCTGAAGGTTGCTAGGTCCAGGGGGTACATTTTGGAGACAGAAGCTGAGTCGCTGGCTCCATTCTGGGGGCTCCCTAGGAGGAACAGTGTCTCTAAATGGCCATTCTCAGCTGCTAAGCATTCTGGGACATGTAGTGCCTTCAGTCGCCATCTTTCCTCTTACTCCCTTACCCACCAGTGGTATTGTTAGGGTTGTAGAGTTCTTTAAAAGTTTATTTTTCTTTCTTTCTTTCTTGTCCTCCCAGCCCCTTAGGCAGTCTGGTGGGGCTGGGGAGATGAATCCCCTCAGTGCAGTGCGTCTGCTGCTTCTTGTGAGCACCTGTGGTACTAGGCCAACAATGAGGTCTTGTCCTGTGATCCCCACCCTGTTGTTTGGTAGTTCATAGGTGGGGGAGTAACTTGTGCTGTGTAGCACTCTGGCGACTTCTATTTTGCCACTTGAGGTGCCAGAACTGCTATTTTTCCACTCCCTGGCCCCTTAAGTAGTTCAGGGGAGCGGGGACATGCTGGAATCCTCACAGAAGGCACCAGAACAAAGTTATAGTGCTCCCCGGCCCTGTGGCAGTCCAGGATCAGGCTGGGGGAGTGAGGAAAATGGCAGCTGCAGGAGCTGTCAGGAGGCAGCAGGTGCTCAGGTAAGCTCCCGACTTGGGAGGGGAGTTACATTATAAAACTATTTTTTTCTATAATGAGATTTTGAAGCAGATTTTATCTGTCATGTTGACTGAAATAGGATCTTCAGTTGCTCCCCCTTTATCCATTCAAACTGCTCTGGTAAAAAACACGGGATCCTGGACTATCCAGAAACATCAAGTTAGCATTCCTTTTAAGCCACTCTAATTACAATAGGAGAGAGCTGTGACAAGATTCCATACAATAGCTACCCCAGTAGATATTTTGTAATAGGAGACAGCAGGGTAAGTATCACACAGCCGAGCCCCCAAATGATAAAGATAGAAACTTGGAAAATGTTGACAGAAAAAGATAACTGGTACATCCAATCTGTACCCCCTTGCTCCCTGCCTTACTGCTTTCCTCCTTTGTAGCTATGTAGCCTTTTACTCATCTCAGCCATGTTTGAAGTCATAAATGGTTCTTGCCCCCAAACCTCTGCTGGTAGACTGTTCCACAGCTCAACCACTCTCTCCCTCTGTAAAATAAAACTTTCTCACATCCTTCCTGAATCTCCCCCTTACCAGCTTCCACTCATGTCCCCGTTTTCTTGATTCACAAGTCCTGTTGAATATTTCCCTACAGTGTATCTTGTTCATTCCTTACAGGAATTTGAAGGTTTCTATCATATCTTCCCTCTCTTGTCTGGTTTCCAGCATGTACACGTTCAGGGCCCCTAAGTTGATCCTTATATGATCTGCCCTGCTGGTCCTGAACCATTTCAGTTACCCCACAATGCATTGTCTCTAGCCTGTCTTTGTCTTTTCTTAGGTGGGGTCTCCAGAAATGGATACAGTATTCCACCTGCAACCTCACCAGTGATCTATAGAGAAGCAGCATCACGTCCTTCATCCTGCTGTCAACCCCCCCTCCATATATACACCAGGATCCTTGCTGCCTTGCTGCATGTCTGTACTATGACATGTTTACACAGCCATGCTCCAGAGTTACATAGCTAAACCTCCCCTACAATGGCCCCAAAGAGATAGCTAAACAGTTGTGCTCCTCCCCATTATGGCATCATAACAACAGAGAACTGTGACAGGAAAGCATGGCTACACCTCCTTGCATGATGACATAATCAGAGGAGAAAGACTTATAACAGAATTTCACAACTGAGCCTTTCCTGTGATAACAACACAGTGGCAGAGAAAATTGATATTTATGAGTCCCACTAATGGAATGGCTGGTCATACCTACTTTTCAATTTGGGCTTAAATATTTGTTTTAAACTGGAATGTTGTGTTGTGTTACAAGTCTTTCATTTAAAGCAGCAGAAATAGATTTTCACTGAGCATATTAAAAAAGTATTAGTACAACTATTATTTATTAGCTTACTCAAACAGTTTGACCAGGAAGGGCCACATAAATTCTTACCAAACAGTGACATAAACAAACAAACAAATAAATATTTGTTCTAATACTTTTAAAATATGTTCAGTGGAAGTGTAGCTGACATTAAAGCAGGGCTGCAGCAGTGGAAGATGGAATAAGCTGCAATGCATGTCACATATTTTAATAGATCAGATCGAGGTGTTTGTTAGTCCCACTGTTCTCCCAGGACTAAGCACAGTCCTCTGTGTTTGTATTTAGCCCTGGGAGAACAGTGGGACCAGCAAACAAAAAATCAGAGCTTATAAAAACCCTAACATACACTGCAGGCTATTACACCTCCCACTGCTGCAAACTTACTTTGATGTCAGTTGCTATTGATTCTGGGATGTCTGGTTACAGCAAATGTCAGATTGGAAGTCAACAGACTCAGTCTGCTACAATCTACTAAACTGTAATAAACAGTTAAGTAAAACAAAATGTTTTTGCACACTTGCAAATTGCAACCAGCCCCACACTTGGGTGTAGGGCTTTTAGTGCTGACTCTTCCCTTTTAATGTACTCCAGGGGTTGGGTTACCTTTCTCAATCTAACTCTAGGAGAATAAGGCCCCCAGCTGCACCTTGCACCGTATAACCTCCCCCCCCCCGAGGGTAGATTAGCTGACTGTAACTCAACCTTTGATCATGCCCTAATGCTTACATATCCATATCTAATTGATTCAGAACATTATGTTAATATCTGCACCCATACCTCTCAATTTTCTACAACCTGGATGTGGGAAACTCTCTCTTAAAGCATGGGGAAGGCAAAATGTTTCCACTAATGTGACTGTCCCTGCAAATCCACTACTCTTTCTATGAAAAAAATATTTCTGAATATTCCTTTGGTGTCTTTTTCTCTTAATGGCCTTCTTATCTTCTCTAGTTCTCTCAGGTTTTGATATAAATAGTAGTGTTATTTAAACTAATAGTTCTCCTTTCAACAAATTGAAAAGTGCCATAAAATCTTTTCAGAATGTTTCTTCATTGAGTAACACTCCATGTTAGATATACAGTATCCCCCATAGCTTAAAACCCCATACTGTCATTTACTGCTGTCCCTCTGTGAATTCCTTCTAGCATATCCATATCTTTTCTACACTATGGTTGCTAGAAATGTGGACTATCATGCTCTTATGACTGTGAATAAACTGTGGTTCTACATGGTTAAACCACGGATTATATATGGTTTGTGAACATATTCAGTCATGGTTTAGCCATAATTTTAACTATGGTTTTCCACAGTCATTACATTGAAAATGTTTAGGTGGGGGAGCTTTCACATCTGTATGTTTAGGTGGCAGAACAGCCATTTCAAGGTGGTGGAACACTCCTACAGTAGTCAATGGAGAAATATGACAGAGGTGCAGGAACTTTTATACAGTTTTTTAAGAGGTGGTGGAACTAAGTTTCGGTGGGCTCTGACGCAATTTAATCCCTTATTTACCATTGACAACCACTGTCAGGAAATGTGCATGGGCAGGTCATGGAAGACCATGCTCGATCTAGTTTCAGAATAAATCAGGTTGACCATGGTTGTCCATCAAAATGCAAACATTGTGTAACATACTGATTTGAGCTTTGAAGGGACTCTAGATCCATTACATCCACCCCAACACCCACCTCATAAGCACAACATAATAAGTATGGTGTGAAAACATGTATTCATTTACAGGGATAGCCCACCCCCTATTTTATCTAGGATTCCCTATAGTTCCATTGATAGAAATTGTACCCAGGCTTACCTTCAAGGCATGTACGTCTTTATCCATTGTGTCCACTGGAAGGCTGTTTCATAAGTTCACCACCCTCTGGTAAAAGACAGGTCTCCCATCTCCAGCTGGAGGACATCAGATTAAACACTTCTGACTCTTCAATCTTGTTAATACCATTGAATATGCTAAATACTGATACTATGTCCCTTCTCAGCCTCTTTTTCTCCAGGGTGAACATGTTAAAGGCCTCCAGTCTCTAGTATTAGCTTTCAAGGCTTCCTGCAGGCATATGCAAGTACACACCCTGCGTACCTTAAATTATCATATCTTAACTGCTGAGGACTGCTTGGTGGGTATCACAGTGAAACTGACAGTTAAACAAAAATTGTATCCATTGGCGCTCACTGACTATGCTCTGTGTTATGGCCTAGTATGTATGCAATCACAACTTACAGTTATGAGGAAGAATTGCGGTCTAGTATCAGAACACTGGTTTTAAGTGGGGACTGTACTGTTTTAAATGCTTGGAGGTGGTGCCACTGCAGAAAATACATTTTCAAAAGTTTGCATATCATTTGTAAAGGCCTGAGAGCAGTCCTGGCTGCTTTCGTCAAACCATACCTCTGATCATTTTAGTGGTGCTGCTTTGCATTAACTGTCTCAATGTCTCCTTTTGCATTGAGGCACACAGAACTCCACACACAATCCACAGATGTCATCCTGTAAACTTACTGTACACTTTCAGTTTCAGTATCATTTGCAGATTTACAGGCCCTGGTATTCACTTCAATGACTAGAACATTTATGAGAATATTAAATAGAGTGAGTCCCAGTACTGATCCTAGCATTCTCTTACAGTCACTCCTTGCTCAGTGCCATTCAAAGGGGCTAACGTTTATTATTATTATCCTGTTTAACACAGTCCAGCCAGTTATTCTCCCACTGTAGTGCATTTCCTGTAATACTGTACCATGCCCTTTCATTTTATGAATTAACCTCTTATGAGGCACCACATCAAAAGCTTTACTTGAGTGTTTACCCTGGTATTAGCATTGTTTTTTTCCTGGTCATTGTTAATCTATTATACTGCACTTTGTTCTTTTTGCACCTGAATAATGCAACCCCTCTTCGTGCTTATCAGTGCTTGTATGACAGCTGTATTTTGTATTATGACTAGTTTGTTCTAGTTTAAAGCTACCTCAGTTTTATGCTTTTATGGCTGGCAACTGTACTTTGTTGTACATTTAGTATTTATACCTCCTCCTTTCAATTTGTGCATCCCTCCCCCAACCTGGATACACCTGGAAATGAATGATCAGCTCAGTGTGCATTCACAGCCCACTCTTGTAACTAAATATAGTCCAGATAGACAATATATATAGGTTTCCCTTCTTCACATAGTTTAGTTAAGTCACCAATGAACAAAACTAAATTTGTTTGGCCTAATTTCCCTTTACTTAATCCATGCTGTGATGCAAATCTACCCCATAATGAGCAATCATATGTTTTCTAGATAAGAAAAAAATGCCTTTTTAAATTTATTTAAAATATCCCAAAATTGTCTATGTTAGATGATATTTTTGTAACAACCCCTTCATGCCAGTAGAGCGTGGGGTTGGTAATTTGAATGCCAGGTCCAGGTCATACTACCGCCTCCCTCTCCTCTGGAATCTGCTCCCCCCAAACCTCTGAAACTCTACATCCTACCCTGCCTTCAAACACCTCATCCAACTTCTTCCTGCGACCACTTGTTCTTGTACCCTTTCTTCCTCCACTTCACCCCACGTCCTCCATAGCTCACCCACAACCGCCCATCACCTAAACTGCAGATGGTGTTTTATTACTTGTAGTTTTGTTCTGATTATGCTCACAGATCCTTCTCAACTGATTGAATGTTTGTGCCTACTGTACTTTTGTTTTCTGGCATTCCCACCTGCTACTGTATATTGCTGTATTTAAGTCTGTGTACCCTTTGTTTTATGTACCCCCTGTCCCTGGGTTACCTGGAAATGAGCTTCAGCTCAGTGTGCCTTTCCTGTTGTGACAGGGTTGTGTAAGGCCCTGTTCCATTTGTTATGCAGGGAGAGTTAAATGCAAGGATCTCTTCTATCAACTCCTTTACTGTCTCTTGTCTGTCTAGTTGTGGAACCAAATGTTCTAGTGAGACCTAGGAACTGATCACTCTGATGGTCTTGTGATTCTCCGCCCCTCAGTATCTCTTTGCCTTCACTTGCTGTTTCTGTCTTTTCTTCCCCCTTGGATATCTTCAGTTATAAAAATGTATGTGAATCTCTATGTGAAACTTAGGTCCCTTGGTTTGAAAATGTATATAGTTTCAATGTTGAAAAGATTGCAAAATGATATTTAGAACTCAATGGGTTAAACTTGCTATGCAGCACAAACTTTTGCAGAACTGTCAGCAGGGGGCCAGCTTGGGACATTGTTCTATTTGTTGCACCTGCAAAGAAACTGACAAAAACATTTTGTGAGAAGCAGGATGCCTCTCAACGAGTTTCCAGACAAAGGGTTATAAAAAGAGTAGCAATGCTTTTGCTAGAGAGTGAGAGAGACTGAGACAGAAACTTGAAATTGGAGAAACCCTCAGATTAAGGACTTTGTTTTCTCTGTTTGTACTGCCTTTGTAAAAAGTTATACCAAACAGTTATTTTTTTTTATTTTGCTGTTATTGAGATTAATAAAACATTACTTGTGAATTTCTATAACTGCTCCTTGTCTTCCTATACTTCTAGACCTGTGCCTCAATGACACCCGGTTACCAAAATTTAAAATAAAATAAATACTGATTGGTAGTGTCTCTGACTAGAGTCCTGTGGAAGGAGCTTAGAATGCTTATGTGTGAGAAGGGTACCAGATTTTATTTCAAGGTGCTTTGCTTCTGGTCACTTGACAGATTGCCTGAGCTGACAAGGCCTCACACATCATACATCATAGCTGTCGATGGATCCAACTTTTGAGAGTAACTCATCTAAACACCCAGGTTCATGGTAGCCTCCAGAGACAGAGCCATGGCAGCAGAGGAAATTCCAGGATCTTAGGACATTTAATGTATCTCGCCTTTATTTCCTGAGAGTATGTAAGGGAGATACCTGGAGGATGTGGATACCCTGAGGGGCTCCACCCTGAGAGGAGTGCCTAGCAGCCTTGGGGTGCAAGGATGGTCCTATTGAAGTTGGGGTGTTCACCTCTTGGAGGGGCGTTGTAGTCCTTCACTTGAAAGATGCCACCAACTGAGCTGTTGAATGAGACTGAACTGAAGACTAAGATAGGTGATATCAACTGGACACATTTGAAAAGGGGCTTATCTAGCTCGCTCTGTCCTCCAGTATAACAAACAAAATGAAATGAAAATGAAATATGCCTACATTATGTTCAGGAGATCAGAAACTGATATGGGTACCGTGGCTGGCTAGAAAATGCTCTTTCATGTTGTACCCTGCCAGTGAGTGCTGGGGTAGTCTTAGAGCTTCAGTGGGGGAGACTGGCCAGCATATAACTATAGCTCTTTGGACCAGGGTACCCCCGTATGCTATAAGTGAGAGAAGTCTGACAGTAAAGTCCCTATAATAGAGATGCTTATTGTACCACCAACTGACCAGACACTATGGTGTCTCAAAGTACATAAAAAGTGTGAAGTCCAGCCAGCCCACTGGTGCTGAGGACTGTGGCTCTGAGGGCTGAGGTGTGGATGCCACACCTCATGCCACTCTGGCAAACCAAGTTCAAGAGCACACTTGGGTAGCTGGGGGTCAGCGGGGGAGGGAGAGGATCGAGCATCTGCCAGACTGCTCTCCTGTGGTGGGGTATTAGCTGTCCTACTCCTACCTGGCCTCCACCAGGTGGAAGCATCAGAGCTTGGGATGCAAGGAGCATGGCTATGTGGCACGTGCATGCCTCCATAGATGCATGCTCAAGATGCTGCAACATGTGAGAAAGTAGGAGGGAAAATGTCAGCCGTAGGCTCCATGAAGCCCTGGCTGCCAGCCTTGGTCCTGCTCCATTGCTGGCTGTGTAAACCCTGCTCTGGACTGTGAATCTTGTTTGGAGGTAGGACAGCCCTCCCCTTCCTGGACCTGCCATGGGGGGAAATCAATGATGGAAGTGGGGCTCAGTAGTACTGCAGAGGTGTAGACAGATAAGGATGGCAGGGACAGGGTGGAATACGCCACCTATGGTGTGCCCAACAGGGAGAAAAAGATAGTAAAATAAAGGGTGAAACTCAAAGCGTATAGCAGTGCTGGCGGACATTATGAAAACAGTGCAGAGTAGAACATGCTTTGACCCAAGGAATAACCTCATCTAATGGAGCAGGAAAGAGGAATAAGAGGGTCATCTCTCCCAAACCTCTAGTCACAACCTCTCCAGGCTCAATGTCACCTACAACATCTCTGTAGATTTTCCTCATTGGCCCTTTACAAAACTCATCACTACTCCCTCTTTCAAATATTGTTTATTATTTACAATTTGTGATTATGGAAGGCACACTAACCTGTGATAGCTACTTTCTAGGTGTATCCTGGGGGGTGGGTTACATGGATGTGTACTATTAATGGGGAATGTTGGCCATGACACTGGGGAAATTTCCCTACTCTTTCTGCAGGGGACGCTGTCTCTCTACTGGAAGATGGAGGAGCTGAGTGTGGATGGAGCAGGAGGTACTACTGCAGGGGAACAGCAGTTGGTAGTGGTGACTGAGAGTGCTACCGATTCTGGACAGCTTATATAATCTATGGAAGATGAAGCTATGGAAGTTAAAGAACATCGTTTACAACTGGAGTTGGAGGAAAAAAAACAATTTGCTACAAATGATAGCTGATGCTGAACAGGAATTTGTGTATAATAAATCAAAATTGGCTGAAGAAAGGAAAAGGAAGAGACCAGTCTGTTAGTCCATTGGGAGCTCCCAGTAGAAAGTTGTTGCAACAGGCTTTGGACTTGTCAGACTCTGGTCCTAGTGCAGAAAGTGTGGATGTTGCTGCTCCAACCCCCATTTCCTGTACTCCTGAATGGACTACACTCAACTGGACTCCAGATATGGCTTAGGCACAAGTGGGATGGATTTTTTCTGCAGGACAGTGGATACTGGACCTCTCGGTCCCCGTGCCGAATATTTCTATGGCTGAGACAGATATTCTGCACCCAGATTCTGTCCACCTCGAACCTCTAACTTCTACTGTTTTAAGCAGTATTGAGAAACAGCAGAATGAGATACCTGATGTGTGGAATTAGATTACTACTGTATTAATACCTATGCTCACCAGACTAAGGCACAAATAAATGATTTGTTTTAAAAAAAATTCAACCCTACCTTTTCACTGCTAGAATGGTGATATGGGTGTGACTTTAATTGTGGATTGCAACAAACAGACAGGGGTTTGAAAACAAATAAGATGTTCTGCAACTCCAATATGCTCAAGAAAGTTGTAGTATTGGCTAAATTAAAAGATGCATATTGTACTCAATATTCCCAAGGGGGATCATATTATAGGGGGACCCTGCATACAAGAATATATATATATATATTTTTCATTTCCTAAAGGGTTTTCAGTCCAGAAAGTCGTCATAAGAGACCTAGCATTTTCAGATCATATGGCTGTTTTTTTAGAGGTGGTTTGGGAGGATACCATGATTTTTGGTAAAGAGCCATGGAGGCTAAATGCATCTTTATTGGAATCAGGGAGAATTCTAAGTGAAGGGCTGAAACTCTGGAGAGCTCGCAACTCAGTACAATGTATGTATGACTCACTGGCAGACTGGTGGGAGGATACAAAACAGAGTTTTAAGTCCCTTTTTAAGAGTTTAGCAGGAAAACAAGTCTTAGATACCTATGTATATTACCTCACACTACGTAAGCAGTTGAATAAGTTAATATAATATTCAGAATCTTTTAATGGAGATTACAGTCAGCAAATAAAAATAAAAAAGGAAATGTATAAGCAGCAATACAATAGGGCCAGGACTTTGCAGCAAGAATTGTGATTTGGAACTAAATGCAAAAAACCCAAACTTTTGATCCCTTCAAGGACTGCCCCCAAATAATAGAGAAATATGTGGTAGAGGTATTTGGAACTCCACCAGCTGTGAGCAAAGGGAGAGACTATCTAGCCAATTTAGTCATAGAACATCTTCCAGCAACCCAGAAAGATACCATGGTGGAGCCTATTTCAATAGAAGAAGTACAGCAAACAATAGGAACTTTAAAGAACAACACTGTTCCGGAGAATTATGGCTTGACCCCTGAATTTTACAAGGTATTTATAGAGGTAGTAGCTCCAGAGCTAGCAAAGTTATACAATGAAATTCTGTCTACCCAAAAGGTCCCAGGATCTATGGCCTCAGTAGAATTGATTTTCTTATATAAAAAAGGGAACAAGAATAACTTAAAAAACTGGAGACCTATCAGTCTTTTAAACACAGACTTTAAGATTTTAGGGAAAATTCTGGCCAAGCATTTAGCCAAGGTTTCAGATGCCCTTGTTAGGGTGGTACAGTCTTGCTGTATACCCCGGAGAGGGATCCAGGATAATCTCATAATGCTTAGGGAATTATTTCAGAGGAGTCAAGCTGGCATAGATGAAGGGTTTCTACTAAGTATAGATCAACAGAGAGCATTTGATTCCACTTCTCATGAATTTTTGTTTTCTGTTTTACAAATGTTTGGGATTCCCCAGCAGTTCTGCTTGTGGATAAAAAATTTATATAGCACAGCCATGATTACCTGGAGTGTTTATGGATGGGCAGGGGAATCTAGGTTAGTACACAGAGGGGTCAGGCAGGAATGCCCTATTAGTCCCCCATTATATGTGTACTATGTTGATCCCTTTCTCTCTACTGTAATAGCTTTGCAAAGGATTAAAGAGATTCAGATGATACCCATGGGCCCCCCTTTAAAAGTGTTGGCTTATGCTGATGATGTAGAGTTTGTGGTAGTTAAATCAACAGAAGAAAGTGAGATCATTATCCAGTTTGACAATTTCTCGAAGGTCTCAGGGTCCCAGATTATTACAGAGAAAAGTACAGGGGTCCAATTGGGGAAAGACCATTTACCTCAAATAGCTTATGCATCAGTAACTTTAACATCAGACCCCATTTCTATACAAGGAGTTACATTTGGCAAGGGAGCTTTAGCTACCCTGAATTGGGATGAACAATTTCAAAAGGCCAAACAGATTTCTGCAGGTTGGATACACAAACAGATATCTAAAAGAAAAAGGGTTCTGTTAATAAGGAACTTATTTGTACCTATCTTTTTATACAGATGTTATATAGTTCCACTGCCTCAACAATTAGAAACATGACTGTTTAGTATATTCTTCAGAGCTCTATGGGGGAGTTGGCTTAATCCCATAAAGAAGGAGTTTACTTATAGGAATATAAAAAAAGGAGGTGGTAGGAATGCCAAATCCGGTATTGTTTTATTATAGCATTTTCGTATACTATAATGTTATAGAACAAACATTTACAAAAACTAAGTTATGGGGTGAACTACTAGCAGAATGGGTGTTTCCGTGTATGAAAGCTTGAGAATGGTGGGAAAAGTACAATACTGACTAAAACGCAAATAATTCCCGAGTATGTTAAACCAATATTTCAGAAACAAATTAAATGGAAAGTACAGTGTGATGTAACACCTTTCAATGCTAGCCAAAAATTAAATGACTGTATTCTGCAGGCACAGTATAAAGAAGAGGTGGTCCTCCCTCATTGTAGACCAACACAAAATATGATTGCATTTTCTCAGCTGGCAAGTATCAGAATTCTGGCCTTTGCATGGGACTTGTTATGGCTAACCATTCATGGGAGGCTAAATGTTAAGAATAAAAATAAGCACGAACTTATACAAGAACGAAATTGTCACACACCAGCCTGTCAACAAGTGCCAGAAACACAAGAGCATTTATTCCTGGAATGTGAATTTACTAAAAGTTTTGGGCTGCGGTAGCAAGATAATGGAAGATTATTCAGTTTTCTACCCTAACCTATCCAGAACTGATTCTTTCCATAACTTCATCTCAATGGTCTCATTTTAACAAAGATACATTGTAAGTGATTTTTACTATCCTGAAATATTATATATGGCAAGCATGATGCAAGTGAGTCCTACAACAACTGTACGTTACACAAGAAGTAATTTTGAAAAATGTCCATATCTCAATTCAACAAGTTTATGACTTAGATAAAAAAAAAACTTTTTAACATCCAAACTACAAGGTTTTTGGAGATCCAGCGGGACAATACTAGACACTTGAAACTCTCAGAAGAAGAAGAGATAAGAGGATTTTTTTTTCTTTACAGGCTTGATCTCAACAAGATATAGCAGATGCATTTGGTTTTGATGTTTCTTGGTGGTGCATAAGTGTTTTACATTTGCTTTTGAAGTTTCTGAATACTATATCATTATTACCCCCAACTAAATTTCTTTACTCTTCATCCTGTTTGTGTTAAATCCATTATGAAGGTGTATACAATAAGATATTGATATTCAAGGGGTAAGTACAACACTTGGCCCTGTATCACATAAAACAGCAGCCTATGAGGATGATATATGTTTAGTAGAGAGAAATAAGAAATCTGAGGAAAAAGCATTACAACACTTTCAGACATATTCTGCAGTTTCAGACTCCAAATTAAATGAGAATAAAAGTTTTGAAATATTATTGGATCCTACAGTTGTGAATGTGTGTACTGAAGTAGCTGGTGTGAAAATTATAACTGGTCCACTGATAAGTTTGGGACTTTGGTTTGGCCACATGAACCAAGCTGCATTTAATTGGGAGATGAAATTACAGGAAGCCGAAAGGCAAGTCAAAAGGTGATGTCAGTGGCCAGTGTCGAAACAAAGGAAGGTTTACAAGGTGAAGACTTTCTTTATTCCTATATTTTTTCTTTAGCTATAGAATATGAAATTAAATTTTATGGTATTTTTTTCAAGTTATTTTGGGGGAGTAGGCTGAACCCCATTAAAAGGGCCATATAGAGAGAGAGAGAGATTAAAGAGGGGGGAGTAGGGATGGCAAATCCAGTGGCATTTTTTCCCTTTGTCTTCTTTAGTTTTAAAATATGGCCAATAGGATGGAACCAGCTTAGAATAGGGTTAGTTTTGTTTAAATAGGCTCATACATCATTGATTAGGATATTGGAGCAAGGGAAGCTGAGAGTTGTGAAAAGCCGTGCAGTTTCATGATCTTCCTGTATTATAGTATGTTTTCAGAAAATGAAATGTTGGGCATTAACCACCAGTCAGCTTTAAGATTCTATGGGCAAATAATTGTATCAGCATGTTGTAAAAACGTTTTTTTATATAGAGCTTGTCTTTGCACCTGAGTGGGGTGTGACTCCTGATATAAGAACAAAACAATTACCTGATATGAGGGTTCCCCAGAAAATGTATGATATATTATGGTTTTATGTGCATGGCAGAGTAAATGTAAAAGGAAACGCGAAAAACAAATGAGTGAGAGAGCATGGCCGAGACAAGAATGCCTGGAGCAGACAGAAACAAAGACACATTTATTTTTCACCTGTTCATATATTAAAAATGTTTGGACACTGATAGCAAATAAATGGATGTTTCCAGAACTAAAAACAATAATTTATGCAACTCTGATTTTGGGACAATACTTGGAAACACTAAACACAGAACACTTTTGTATTTAGTGTTTGCCTGTATTAAATGGTGGATTTGGCAGGTGAAATGTCAGTTTGTGTTACAAAAAATGTCATCACTCTAGAAGTTTTATAACATTATATCCAAAAGGAATTGTAAGACATGAGTGAATATGAGTACAAAACATTTTCTAGAGAAGTGTCTTTTTAAGCTTTGGCAGAGATGTGACTGAAATAAGGATCAATTAGAAGTGAAGAGAGTATATGGATTTCTTCTTTCATTTTGTTTATTTTTATGTGATTTGTCTTTATGATTTATTGTTTTTTTTTCTTCTCTTGGATTATTGGGATTGACACTGCTATCTGAGATCTGTTACTTTGTATATAAACAGTAGATAAAGGTTCTGGAAGTATATAATGTATGGATATTTTGTTTTTGTTCCTGTGGATAAACAATTAATAAAATATGCCCCTACTGTTCATTGATAAGTGCTTACTCTTCCTGCGGGTGACACTAGACATTTCCTGTCAAAGATGGAGAACCCATGTTTGGTGGAGATGGACAATGTGGCCTGGTTTGAGCAACTTGCTTCCTTGCCCACCCAAAGTAATGAGGAAGCAAACCCTGCAGTTATGGATGTTCATGTACCTGAAGAAGTTGTAGCCTATCCAGTCAGAAGAGATGGTGAGACCACACCAGCATCGCAGCATCCTGGCACTCCTGGCATTGTTCTGTCCAGAAATACCAAATTGATGGCAGAGGAAATTAAAACAGCCAAACAACTGCAGGAGAGAAATGGTATCTTCTCACCATAATCGCTGAAATAAATGCAAAGTCTGAATATGCAAGGAGACATTTGAGAGACTCAGAGGTTGGAGGCAGGCCGGAACAGCTGATGTGGCAAGGAATGCCAGCAACATCCAACCCTCTGTCATGTATGCCCAGCTGTGGCACTGGCAGAGCTCAGCTGAGCAAGAACTGTAACGTGACTGACTCTGCAAAGCCGTGCCAAGAACAGATGCCTGTGGGAAATGCCAATGAGAATATGACAGTGGTGGCTGACAATACTGGCATGTCTACTCCTACTCATGGAAAGGAAGCACACTGGTCCATGGAGCATGTACTGCGTTTTGCAAGTTGGGGTGGTCGACCAAGGATGGCAGATGGATCTCTGGTAGCTCTACAGTTTGGATCCCCAAGCCTGGGGACACTCCAGTTTATGTTCCAGGACAACATCCTCCTTCACTTTCTATAAGTAAGTCTCAGCCTGATGCAGACAGGGGGGAAGTTTCTCTGATTCTGGGGGTCTGATTCAGAGCTGCCACCTGAACTAGCAGTGACACTAGCACTGACACAGCACCCTCATTTGTTTTTTCCTACACGTTCTGAGGTGTCTGACTTTGTTCCACCCCCCCAATATGCAGCCGCAGTCAGAACGTGTCCCAGCCTCTGAACCTATGTTACAAGAGACTGCTGAAGTCACAAATGTAAGCATATTAGTGTCTAATGAGACTTCAGACTTGACTGTGGAAGTTCATTATGACCTTGAGGAGCCCTCTCAGCAACCCTCTTTTAGTGTTCAAAGGAATACCTCTAGTAGCCCTCAACCAGTGGTCTGCACCCAAGGGGTGCATGGATTGTGGCTTCAAGTACTTCAGAACACTCCAAACCAAAACACAGACCTTATACTTTTCTTTTTCAGGCACCACTCTATCCTGCTAAGAGGCATAACACAGTCTGGCTCCATTATAAGGGAGGACTAAATGAGGCCCAGACCCTCCTTAAAGATTCTGTGTGCTCTTTGCAAGTGAATCTATTTATTTATTTAGTTAGTTTTTGTTGACTGGGTAAGTGCACTAGACAAATCCTGCCTATTTTCAAGCACGACCTGGGGAAGGGGGATAGAGATGAATGCCAACTGACCTTGAACCAGATTAAGCAGTTAGTGGTATTTTTTTAGTGAATGAGGTAAATTTGGCCAGGACACTAGGGAAATTCTCCTACTCTTTTTTTGATAAGTGCCATGGGATCTTTAACATCCATCTGAACTACCACTAATCCAGGCAGATGGGACCTCGGTTTAACGTCTCATCCAAAAGACGGCACCTCAGAAGTGCAGCACCCCTCTCATGCTGTACTACAGTGTCAGTACTGGGATATTCGATGATGTTGTGATGATCATTCAAGCACTGCGACTGACTAGCTGAGATTTTGACCCTGGCCCCACATGCCTTTTAGTGGGTTGTGTGGATAAGATCGGCCTAGTCCTAGCTTTGATCGTCTGGAAGTCTTTGGAGGGGGTTTTCCAGATCCCCTTAAAGAGGCTATAGTTAAGCCTCTATTAAAGAAATCCTCCTTAGATCCAGATTGTCTAGCAAATTACAGGCCAGTCTCTAACTTACCCTTTGTGGGTAAAGTTATTGAGAAAGTGGTATAGCGCAGTTGGAGGATCATCTGACCAACAACAATATCTCGATTCTCTCCAGTCTGGATTTAGGAAAAGGCATAGTACCGAGACAGCGCTTGTACGAGTACTAAATGACCTTCTAATAGCGAGAGATCATAGGACCCGATCCATCTTGGTACTACTTGATCTCTCTGCAGCGTTTGACACCGTTGACCATGGTGTGCTGTTAGAGCATCTGCGGTCAGTCTGTGGACTGTCTGAGTACGGTCCTCAGATGGTTTCAATCTTACCTAGGGTAGGACTCAGAGAGTGGTGTCGGAATTTTTTCCTCAGCATCACTTTCCCTACCTCTGAAAGTTACCTGAGTTCTATTTAGCACCTATGTTGTTTTCAGTGTATATGCTACCGTTAGGGGTGATTATTAGATGATACGGTTTGGGTTTTCACTGCTATGCAGATGATACCCTTGTATATGTCTTTTGTGCCAAGCCAGGGCGCTGCCTTGTCGGTATTTAATAACTGCCTTGAAGAAATCCAAGACTGGATGAATGGGAGTTGGCTGAGGTTAAACCAGAGAAAACTGAGGTGTTGGTTGTGGACAAAGGTCGCTGTGAGGTGGGTCTGCGGAGGGATCACCTCAAGGCTTTGTAAACTGGAGGTGTCCAACTGGCGACCTCAGATCGAGTCACGGAATCTTGGCGTAATAATTGGCGACCTCCTGACACTTAAATCCCAGGTGTCAGCGGTCGTCAAAACTTCCTTTTCATCTGAGGAATATTGCCAGAGTGAAGCACCTGGTTCCTCCAGAGGACCTTCCAGCATTGATCCATGCCTTCGTTACCTCCGTCTTGACTACTGTAATTCCTTATACCTAGGGCTATTGGGGTTGAACCGCCCGTCTGCAGCTAGTGCAGAATGCAGCAGCCAGGTTGTTGACTGGATCTTCTAGATCCAGCCATATAATGCCTAAAGTCAGACTGCACTACTACAGTGTTTTGGCGAATCACTTTCAAGGTCGGGTTTACTGACCTATAAGTTCTACATGATCTGGGACCTACCTACCTGAAAGAGCTCCTTTGCTCCTACAATCCCTCCCGCTCCCTCCGATCCACTGACAAGGGATTGCTAGAGATTCCAAGGGTTCGTTTGAAAACATCAGGTGCTAGATCATTTAGTTTTATGGCACCAACCCTGTGGAATTCTCTACCTCGTCAGGTGCGAGATTGCCCCACCGTCCTTAGTTTTAAGGGAGCTTTGAAAGCCCATCTTTTTAGCATAGCTTTTAAGGATTTATATTAGTTTTAATTTTATTGTATTTATTGTTTTGTGAATTTGTACAGGCGCTTTGATTTTAAGAAAAGCGCCTTCTAAAAATAAAGATGAATTGAATATTAACCCAAGTGCCAGAGGTGGGAACTGAACCCACAACCCTCTGATCTCCCGGCCTCAGAGGCAAGTGTACTACCTACTGAGCCACTGCCACTGATGTCTATGCATGATATATGTTTCTGGAGAAGCAACATTTGATATCAGCTTCAAGACCTCAGCAGCTCTTGAACATTTTTGGCAGAAATTTAATTCTTCTAAGCATACTCCCATATGGTCCTTTTTTCTGGCTATTCCCTTAACCAGACCTGCACATAAAACAGTTACCATTCTGTTCCATAGCAAAGTTGTCACCATCACAGACCTTCTCTATTGGTTAAAACAGAAATGTACTGTATTGTGTGACCCAGAAGCAACTATTGATTCTGAACACATTTGGACTGGGGGCTGGATGGTGAGAGTTCTTAAACATTCTGGGACTGGACTGCAATACCTACTGAACAGCTTTTATTTGGGGTTGTGAAGGGGGGGTGTTATCGCTGTGGGTCCCATGAGCATTTAAATGGAGCATGTAGCAAAGTGAAATGTAGCATAACCTCTGTGATGGGATGTGTTTAACGAGATTTTACACATACCCTGAGGTGTTGGATGTTACATTATTTAAGCATCCAACACCGAGGGGCGTGTGTAAAATCTCAAGTAAAACACACCACCTCATATTTTATTTTATATAATCGCTGGGGATCATTTTTTCACCACAGCAGCTATATAAAATAAAAATAAAAATCACTGTGTGATCCATTCGGGTTTTGGTGCATTCCATACAGTCAGAAAAGAAAACAGCCAAATGTAATGGTGTTCCTTACTTATTTAAATTTATTTTTAAAAATACTTATTTTCTTGCCTGAAGTGCCATTTACTTTTTTTAATGTTTTTAAAACAAACATCACTGAGTGGCAGATCTGGTGCAGAAGGACTGGTGACAAGCATGGAGCACAGGAAGAGCTGCTTTTGGGACATGTGCACAAGGGAAACCGGGCACATGTTTGCCTTTATAACCTGCAGGTTATAATGGCAAATTGTAACCCAGCTTCCCTTAGGGAAAAAAAGACCCCCAGTTATTATACTGCATTAATGAACTTATGTGAAGAACTGGGTCACTCATATCGCAGTTGCCCATGGTCTGCACATAATGAGCCTGACCAGGAGGACCAGCAGGATCAAAATCTGTATGTGACTTTGGCACAAAAATCTAAGGGGAAGTCTATCAGCCCAAAAAAGTGGGACTGAAAAAGAGGAAATGAGAACAGTCTCATTATTAACCACTGACACCTTCATGGCAGACCCATAGGCACCTCCTGTCCTCCCTTCCCACCCAAAGAGTACAACAACTGCTGCATGTGAAGCCTCTATTAATACCTTGCCAGCACCTGCTTTGGTTGCAGATCCACCTCATGAAGAGGTTATGAAGGAACCCTTTCCTATGGAAGTCATGCCCCCACCTTCAACCACAGGCACCAGTAGACTGAGAATGGTGAACAGAAGGAGACTTAACTGGAGTAAACCACAGTCAAACATTGTAAAAACTGACCTAGAAACTCTGTCTAATAGGTATGACACTCTGCAGAACCAAAAACAATGGGATGAGACAGAGAAGGACTTGGATGCCTCTTCGATCCCTTCGTCTCAGCTACACCTATTCTCTGAAATAGAGGAAGCAACCACTGATGTTCAGGTTCAAGTTTATTGGCAGGAAGTCTCCATTGAGCAAGCTCATTTACAAGGAGGTCCTGTTAGGACAACATTATGCAAACAGTAAACATTATACAAGCAGTAAACAATACACAGTGTCGACACAGGATACAGTACAATATTTATATACAATATGGATACATATGGAGGCAGAAAGGGAAAAGAATGGCCAGGGTACAGTGAATTTGAGGGAGCAGTCACACATGTGTAATGGGCAAGAGATATACATCTTATAACCTCTCTAGATGTCTCTAGCAAGAATAAAAGAAAAAACAAGACCAACTGCAGGGGAACAGAAAGGAAAAAATAAATAATCTTGATGGGTTATTTTTTGCTCTCCTTTCTCTTCTGTATCTTAATGCAGTTACCCGATATTAGTGTTGCCACTACTAATGTTAACATCATAAAGAATAAAAAGAGATTAAATACTTTTTCTTATTTCCAGTCATCCAGTTACAGAGTAATATTTTTGCAGGACACTGGATCACACCTTAGCGGAGGTCGCCTCGGCAAAAAAGGCGTGGTGTGTAGGACCCTCTTTCTGGTCGTTGGGCTTTGAGAAATGCTCTGGGGTGGGCACTGTGTTCAATACTTCAGGCATGGATTTTTAAATTGACTGATCTATTACCAGGTTGATCCTTGCTTCTAGATGTTAAATTACAGGGGCAGACATTTCGTCTCAGCAATGTGTATGCCCCACAAACTAAAGTGGAATGTTTGTTTTCCTATAACCCAATTATTTTTGGTGGAGACTTCAGTTGTGGTCTGTCTGTGTTGGACTGTTGAGCATACACAAAAAACACAAAAATATTTTGTGATATGTTTTTTATACAACCTTGTCCCTATGGCAGGGCTATCAGATGCCTACCATACAGTAACCACTAGAAATGACTCCACCTTTATCAAAGTAAGCAATAATACCCAACAGGGTGGGCGGTATTGTGCTATAACGGACCGCCCGGGGGTGTAATGAGGCCCGATGCCACAGGCGGAGGGCCTTATAGCCCCTGGAAGGTCCGGTATAGCACAATACTGCCCACCCTGGAGGGTATTATTGAGCTTAGAAAATGGGCACTGTAAAAAACATAAGTTAAATAAAAAGAAAATTAATAAAAAATTAGTTTAAAGTAATTTTGTAAAAAAAATAGTTCCTCCGCCTGCATTAGAATGATGGTTTTTTTTTTTGAGTTAGGGTCTTTTGTCCTACTGGATACTCTTAAGTTTAAAAAAGTCTCTCCTGGGGAGCTCTATAGTGCAGCAGGTCACCCATCAGCAATTGTTTTTTTGTGAAGACCTTCAATTATATACCTTCCTAGCTATTCACTCTGCCCTGTATCTAGAAATACGGGTATTCTAGCAACCTCGCAACCACTAGTGTTTTAAAAATATTGTTTAAACTGCAACTGCTTGCCTCATTGTAAAACAGCGTGTTTTCACAGGTTGTGCGGTACAGATTTCTGCTGAGTGGTCTGCTTCTCCTCGGGATGGCTCTAAGAAAGTCTCAACAGTTGAAATGGGGGGGGGGCAGTTCTGCTGGGTGTCAGTGTGTTGTAGATCCAGTGTGGACGAGGCGCTGCCAGTGATTGACTTTTTGGTTTCATCTTCAGTGGCATGTCCCATCATGTTGCTTTTGGCAGGAGAAAGCAGATCTGCAGTGTGGTATTATGTTGATGAGGGAGGGAGGGCTACTTGTAAATTTCAGCACTGAAGCCAAATGAGTTGAGGAAGAGAGAAAGAGCACTAACTTTGGTAGCACTATTGTGTGTGAGAGGAGTGGTACTTCTTAGTTCTCCGTACCGCAGATTGATGTTCATCTGCGGTATGGAAAATTACGAAAGTACCGCTGCTGTCATACAGTAGCGCTACCGGAGAGAGCGCTATGTCACTGAACTGATCAGACTAACTCCTTTTTTTGTTTTCTTTCATTTTTTTTATGTGTGCCTGCCTTACCTGCCTACTAATAATTTGTTTACCTAAAATAAGACGTGCGTGGGGCCAGCTTGCTAGATAAGCAGGGACAAAATGGTGGCGGGTCAAATTTGAAAATTCTAACTGGCCTCACAATTTCAGTGATCAGGTCAGTTGGTATTGGCACTTGTTCTAACCAGGGCTCTGTTGTCTGATACCTGCCCACCTTGCCAGGGGTATCAGCCAATCAGAGCTTGTGAATTTCTAAGCCCATTTTCTAAGGCCCAACAGTTGCCATAATTGATTTCTTTTTTGTTTCATATTCTTTACCTTTAATTATGGCCTCTACAGACCCTTGGAATTTGTAGACCATAGATTGGGGGGAACTTCTCTTAAAGCCCCTGCTAGTTGGTCAAATGGCCCTGGAGCATGAAAACTCAATCTGGACTTAGTGACGAACCTGAAAACACAGTCCCTATTAGGAGAACTATTAACAGCAAGAAAATCTTTCTGTTCTTTATGATGATCCCTACATTTGGGGAGAAGACACAAAAACAGAACGTCACAGCTTTTTGGTCCATCTCTTACCTCCAACTCAAGTAGATATAATCTTTCTCAGAAATGCAGACCCCATTGATCATGGGTGAAGTATCCTTTTCCCCTTATATCAGAGATCTCCACAACTGAGAGTTCTTCCATTTCATCCCTAAATAATGGAGCAGTTCCAGGAAAGGATGGCCTGACTAGTGAGCTGTACAAATTGATAGGTCCTTTTTTTACTTGAAGAATTGGCATATTTTCAGTGTTATGCTCAATAATAAGCTTCTCAGCCTTAGTATGAGAAGGTCTCATAATATACTTACAGAAGACAGGAGACAAGGGGAATCTGTCAGACTGGAGGCCTACAGCTTTGTTAAACACAAACCTAAAGATTTTATTGAAAATCTTAAATAGTGGGTTACTTCAGGCAGCAAGGCATCTAATAGCTCCATTACAGGCTTGCTCAGTACCAGGCAGGCATATTCAGGATCACCTGATTCTTTTAAGGTAAGTATCTGAGAGAGGTAGCACAGGTAGAATGGATGGTTACTTACTCTCTTTGGACCAACAAAAAACATTTGTCTATGTTTCACATGATTACCTATGGTATGTGCTGCACACCTGTGGAATCCCTGATAGTTTCTTAAATGGTTGTAATGTCTGTATCACTCTGTTTATGTCACTCCTATGGTTAATGGGTGATATGGCACAATATGTAGGATCTACAAGGGAATCAGGCAGGGCAGTCCTCTAAGCCTGATTCTTGATGCCTTTTGCCTAGACCCTTTATTACGCATCATTAATCAGGACCCTTTGGTTTGACTCTTAAGTGACAAGGGAGGTTCTATATGGTATGCAGCTATTGCATACATGGAAAACATGTGCCTACTTGTTCAGGATGAGTCTTCTGCCCAGCAAGCACTTACATGGTGCAGACTTTTGTTTTTTCTCTGGAGCTGCTTTAAATCTAACCAAGTGTTTGAGTAGACCTTTGGAGTGGATTACTATCAGACCTACCATGGTAGCAGTCATACAGACAAAGCAGGAACACATTACCATTTTGGGAATAAAACATAGGATAGTGACTTGTTTACTTTGAAGTGGGAGTCTAAAATTGAATTTCGGTGGAAGAAGGTCACCTGGTGGGATAGGTGGCAGAGGGAGAAAAAGAAGATAATCTTCATGATTAAAACCTTTTTACATCCATTCTTTCTTTATATTAGTCAAATCCCCCGCCCCCAAAAAATATATTGGAAGCCTCATTCCTAAGTGGGTTTTTTTCAAGCGTTATGGGGAAACAGACTTAACCCCTTTACCTGCTTGCTGATTAAATGGTGGGGTTTAGGTATGATTGAATTGATACTAACTTTTATGGTATGTTTTTTCCATTTTAATATTCGGCTCCTTTTACAATTCTCTAACAATGTTCGGGCATCATGGCTCACAACTAGTTGCAAAACATGGTTAACACATGGGGAGTGGGATATCTTAAAGCAGTTAAGGCCTCCAATCTGTTCCCCTAGTTATTTGAAGGAAGTCTTTTGTAAAGTAAGAATACAGAAAATATGGCTCACAACTATTTGCAAAACATGGTTAACACATTGGGAGTGGGACATCTTAAAGTAGTTAAGGTCTCCAATCTGTTCCCCCAGTTATCTGAAGGAAGCCTTTTGTAAAGTAAGAATATGGAAATTATGAAGCATATATCAAGAAAAGCTCTAGAATCATGGGTGCTGAAGTCACAAGGAGTGGGAACATCTTAAAGTAGTTAAGGCCTCCAGTCTGTCCTCCCAATATTAGAAGGAAGCCTTTGTAAACTTAGAATATGGAAAATATGAAAGATATGTCTAGAAAAACTTTATACTCCTTGGTGCTGGCTTCCCAATGGGATGCCACAATGAAACAGAAACTATGGAACACCTTTTTTTACATGCTCCTTGGGATTTAGGTATATGATTGCACTTTCCTGGGCAGAACCAATATTTAAGACTGTTATTTATTTATTTACAAGGTAATTATATGGTGCAACGGAAAATGGCATTAAGTGTACACTGTTGGTCATATTTGCTTGTTTTAAATGGCACATTTGGAAAAATAGATGTCATTTTTCTCTTCAGCAAAAATGGTTTTCTTTACATGAATTTTTCACAAAAGTAATACCTGAACTGCATGAACTCTGTATTAGAAAGTAAATGTATCCTAAGGAAACTTTTGCTAGGCTTTTGGCATAATGTGCCCTAGATCACTGTGACTTAGGCCAGGGGCAAGAGAAGTTACTATGGTGGTTCATTTTTGGTTGATGTTTCTCTTATTTGTCTGTTATTTTGATTTTTTTTGTCCCTTTCATTATTTGTTTCTTGTTTTTCTTTTCTATCACTGGAACTTGTTACACTCTTTATTGACATGTCTTGTTTTGTACATTTATTCTTTTTGTATTGCAGTATTAGGTGCTCTGTATCGTTGTAACCTTACAGCATTCTGAATAACTCTCCATATTTTTGTACATTTTTTTCTGTTCCTTGTAATATTTGTGTGTCCATGCTGTTATGTGCCACCTTGATGACCCAGGTCATGTTTGAAAATGGTATTTCAGATCAATGTACCCTCCCGGTTAACAAATAAATAAACACATATGGCTCCTGATGTGTGAGGAGGTTGCTATGGCAGTTGTTAAAGACCCAATGTTTGAATGGTGACTCAATGTCAAGATGTGTCCACTGATTGGTGAAGCAAGCAGGTTTTCATAAAATTATGGAGAAAAATGGCAGGGCAACTTAGTAAGGGCAGAGGGCTGGGGAGAGAGACTGCAGGGTAATAAGAAATATATGGGTGGGTAACATTTGCATTTCTATTTTTTTGCCATCTTCTGCCATCTTGGTTTGCTAGCCCAACAGATAATGTGGTGTTGATATGTCCCTTATAAAAGCTGCTATAGAGTATTATCACAAGCCTTTACATTGCTAAAAGAGGCACTGTGCGGTGCTCCTGTGTTGGCCAGTCCAGACTACAGTAAGCCATTTGTAGTCCAGACAGATTTATCAGATGTGAGGATTGGAGCAGTCCATAGTCAGACCTCTGGCCAAGGGAAAGATCATTGAATAGTGCACCTTAGTGAAAAGCTGCTTCCTCGGGAGCAGACCTATTCCACAGTCAAGAAGGAGTGCTTTGTGCTGGTATGGGCCCTGAAGAAGTTAGAGCCATACCTCTATGGGAGGCACTTTGAGGTACAGACTGATCATGACCCCCAAGTGTGGCTGATTCAGATGGGGAAAATGAATGGTCATCTTTTGAGATGGAGTATTGCCTTACAGGTCTACAATATGACCATTACCCACAGGACAGGGTCAGGAAATGGCAATACAGATGGGCTATCTCACCAATTAGAGCAATGAACAGAATTTGTGAAACTCATACCATGTGAAGGATGGAGTCCCACAAATTAAGTCTAGAAGGGAGGAGTGTTGTGAGCTAGTCAACTGCCAATAATTATTTGCAATATGTATTTCTGTTATACATTTTTTATGGGATTTCTGTGTATGCCCACACCAGTGTTAATTCAAGGCATGGGAAAAGCCTAGATTTTTTTAAAGGGGGTGAACTTTTGACTCAAAGGTCACCTGCTTTCCAGGAAGGGGAGATTTTAATTCCCTGATTATTTTAGCAGAGTTGTGCCAAAAGCCATTTACCTGCCATAAACAGGCATTACAGAAGCAGATTGTTTTTGGTCTCAAGAATTATGATAGGTTATCACATTTTATGAGGGAACAGGATGTTTGAGCCAGGAATTGAATGGCAGATGACCATCCTAGCAGTACTAAGTGAAATTCTAACATGACACTGTAAATTAGCTTACAGGATGCTATATTGACACATCAAAGTTTTAACAGTGAATGTCCTGTTACTAGTTAATTATGGAGGCAGAAGTTATATTGAAGCAGGGTGACATCACCAGGTGGCCAGGAAAATAAACTGTTTCCTTATGACTGGAATATTCTGACACTGCAAATTTCAGAAAGGTAGTTAAGCTCTCCAGCACAGAGCAAGTTAGCCATTCTTGTTTTGACTTCCTCCTGACACAATAGACCAGCTGCCAAGCTGCTACACTGAAAAAGGACTTTGAACATTTTCATCTTTAAGGTAGAGATGTAGTTAAGCAGTTCTAAGGCATGTATATTCCCCATTTGTTTTTTATGCTATAACCTAAATTAATATATGTTCTCTTTTACCTGTGACTGCATTTATTTAATTATTTTAGTAAAGACTTTTTTTTTTCTAAAGAATGCTGCCTGTGTGAGATTCCTTATATTGTATGTGTGACTGTAAAAGTTTTATTACAAATCTGTGACAACTGTTTATGCTTAGAAGGGTCACCAAATATCAACCAAATTGAAATGGGTCGGTAGGAGATCCAGCAGGATTAGGGAGAGTACCAGAGTTTAATACAAGTCTGCAGGGATTGTGAACTGGGTTATTTCATGTCCTGTAAGGTGAGGACCAAATCAAGTTTTTAGGCTGCTACCTGAAGAGGGCATACTTACTTGGGCCTTCCTCTTGTGAGAAATAGCCATGAAAAAGGGGTTCATATTTGTCTACAAGGTTCAAGATATTATGCCCAGATCTTAAGTATAGAAGGACACTTTGGAACCTCATGGCAAATGTCCTGTTATAAACCCAGTGAACACTCTGGGTGGACAAGAGGAGGGTATCCCTGTTTTCCCCCCTCCCTGTCATGGATTGCACTTAGGGGTGGGCACTGTGCACTCAGTGATTTGACCCTCATGAGTGGGTTTGTGACAAGTATCCCCAGTCCCTCACCAACAGGATGGGCCATCCCTCACCACATGGTGCGGTCAACTCGTATGTGCTATGGTAAAGCTGTACCTGAGTTCAGGATACAAATGAGGGGAGTGACAGAGCAGTACAGTACTAAAAAGCATATAGAAGAAGAATAATCAGCATTTATATATTGTTTTTCATACACAGTGTATCTCAAAGTGCTGTACAAGCAGTGCCAGACTGGTAGTGAAGTGACTGAATGTGTAGTGGTGGCCATATTGCTCATCAACATCCACTCACAGCCTGGACAATTGCATGAATCAGTTTATGGGAAGGAAAAGTTGGCCAGGACACCAGGAATGTCCCCTACTCTTTGCAAAGAGCACCCTGGGTTCTTTCACTTCCACCTGAACACTCACCAGGACAACACCAGGATGGGTAGAAGGTACCTAGGTTTAACATCTCATCTGAAGGATGGCACACCCCTGCAGTACAGCACCCCCCAATACTTGACTCAGATGCTGGTGTTTTAGGTGCAAGTCCAGTCCCAGTGTGGGGCATGAACCCATGACCTTCTGATCCAGAGGCGTATGTGCTACCTACTGAGCCATGCTGACACCTGTGCTGTACAGGGTATTTTATATATCACACTGGGGATGTGCACACTGGGTAGTCCCTAGGGTATCATTACACAGGTTACACTGTACAAGCCACACCAATACAAGTGACCGATTGATGCAGGGAACACAAAGGACCCCAGACATAGCAACTAGGAACAGATACTTTGCGCCAGATGTGCACACCTGCCCTGGTCCACACCACTGCCCCCAGTGTGCAATGCCCTGTGTTCCCTGCCATGTCTAGGTCCCACAGCCCTGGACTCATGCTCATTATGGGAACATGGTCAGACTGATGCAGTGCCACACCTGCAGAGACATTGTGCCACCACTCTGGCACCCCTGTCCAAGAGTTCCTGGCATCCCTGCATGCAGCATGGCCCATGCCATACTCTAGAAACAGTTCTGCAGGGAGACCATGGTGTCCTAGTTTAGCATACACCATGCAGCACCAACAGAGCTGCTCATTATTCCAGTATTCAGCATGGTGGTTCATACAATGGACATTTGCAACCTCCCATACTTGTCCTTGAGGTATAGCAGTACCTATGTTGGCATGTGCCCAGTCTGATGGTGGCAGAGCATCTTGAGGGCATCCTGCCTGTTCTGGGGTATGGCAACCATCTTGGGTTGCCCCAGGCTGTGACAGGTGGCCAACTACTGCTACTGGGTCCCTCTAGCTGCCCCACATCTCTGATCCATGGTGGTGTAGACCAGCTCGAGGCTGTGGGCAGATGGTGGGGCTTCTGGAATCAGAAAAAAGGGGATACTGCAGCTCTGCCCTGGCACAAGCTTCCTTCCACCATGTTACCCCCAATCTCAGGCAGAGGACTAGCGCAGGTCCAGTTTAGCACAAAGGCACCCAATTTTGCACAGCCTGTATTCAAAAATTAGGAATGCCACAAGTATTGGCACAAGGTGCCCCTTGCAATAATTCAAACAACATGAAGTCTTGCTGTATTCTGACAAATTACAGTGAGGTCCAACCTTCGAACTGCTCCGGAGATGAAAGAGTTAACTTTCCATGCCAGGCATGGAACGCTGAGCTCGAGCTTGGTTGAGACACTGTCTGATGCTGTTTGAACTCAAACCATCAGATTCTTTACCCCACCTCACTGAACAGTCGCTCTGGAAAATTCTCCTTTGCTCGGTTCATTGTGTCGGTTAAAGTACCGTTTTTCTCATTTTTTGACCGAATTTAAACCGTAACCTATCGGTTCAGTCTCTGTCTGTTGTTTTGTGAGTACTAGATAGGCTTATTTTTGTTAATTTTTTTGTGTGGAACTTGTAAACGTGGGATCGGTTTGGTTTGAACCGATCAAGTTGTTTTAAAAATACTTTATTCTGCTTTTAGAGTGTGGTAACTGGTTCTTATCAGTTCTTAAAAAAACCTGACTTTACTACGGTTTTTTCCATGACCTGTAACACGGCCAGAAATCGATAAGGGTGTCTTGCCTGGTGGATTGCTGAAAAAAGAGTACGTTTTTGGTTAGGACTGGCCATGTCTGAGAAACCCAAAAGAAAAACCGGGCCCACTGGGTTTCAACACTGTAGTGTGTGTGGGGAAGTCTTTGCTAAGGCTGATCCCCACACCACCTGTGTTTATGGTCTGGGGTTTGACCACCTCGATTCAGATTGCCAGGTTTGTAAAAATTTTCCTGCAGCTACCCTGGAAAAAAGAGTTGGTAGGCTCAGGGAAAGGGAGGCCAAGAAGTCCGCTGACCCAGATGGCCAGCCCGGTTTGGTTCCAACTGAACCAGAAGGAGTGCCCTCTGACCAGGGCGAAACTTCTTCGGTCAAAAGGAGAACTGATTCCAAGGAGTCAGTTCCGCTTAAAAGAACAAGAAGGGATAAATCAGCCAGTATGGATCCAAAAGTTCTTTCTCCGACTGCTGATGAAATAGCCAAAGTGATAAAAATTGTCCAGTCGCTATCCCCGGTTCTGACCATTAGGAAGGCGCTCAGTTCAGCCGGTTCCACCGGTTCCGGATTATGATTTAGAGGAATTTTATGAACTGGAGGAGGAGAAAGGAGAGTATGAGGAAAGTGAGTATGATTATGAAAGTCTGGATGTGCCCATTGACCCTGACATCTCCCCAGACAGACCTTCAGGAGTGTCTCCTCCTAGGCTTTCTGAGTCCCCCTCCCATTTCATGTTTTACAAGAAAGTGGCTGAAACTCTTCAGCTTCCTATGGAAGAAGCTGTGGATGACCAGGAGGAGCCTGACTATGTTGAAATGATGGATATCCCAGAGTCCAGAAGACTGCCTATTCCCTTTCATAAGTCCTTTGGGAAACAGACAATAAAAATTTTAAAGACTCCTAATTCTATACCTCCTGTGGATAAGAGAATGGACAAGAGGTATACTCTCTCAGGCTCAGGTACGGAGTTCCTTACCCAGCAATGCAGCCATGTTGGGGTAGTGCAGGCTGCAGCCTGTGATAAGGTAAATATACCGTTGGCTTCACACACCCCAGATAAGGACTCCAGGAGGATTGATGCCATGGCAAAGAAACAGTACATGGCAGCATCCTTGGAACTCATGCAGGCTAATTATATGGCCTATACAGCTAGATATCAGAAATCTAGGTGGGACACAGTAATGGCTTTAGCTAAACAGGTCCCTGGCCAGCTTGCCAAGGAGCTGGAGCAGGTGGCTGTGGATGGTATTGAGGCATCCAAGGTGCAATTCCATGCTGCAGTGGACTCCAATGATGTTTCATCTAGAGTCATGGCTACATCTGTGGCCCTTCGTAGAATGGCTTGGCTAAGATGTACTAGCTTGTCTCAGGATACCCAGACTAAGGACATGGATTTGCCTGTTATGGGTAATTCTCTGTTTGGGGAGCAAACAGAGAACTACATGAAGAAAATGGATGAGTATAGAACCACCTACAGGAGTGCTCAGGCCAAGGAAAGGCAAGCCACTCCTTAGAGGCAGCATCCCAGGGGCAGGAGCAGGCCTTTTCATAGGCCTTTCTACCAAGCCCAGGCCTACTTTTCTGCTTATGCTCATTGGGGGTTCTTTAGAGGGAGAGGCAGATGGGGTACAAGCAGGCCTGCTTCCACCCCTCAGCCTAAAGCTCCTGCCAAACAGGCACCCTGATGGGTTTGCCAGGGCTGATTCTCCACTACCTGTAGGGGGCAGGCTGGCTTACTTTGTCCAGGACTGGATGTCTTTAACATCAGACAAATGGGTCCTGGAAGTAGTAAGCCAGGGACTGGTTCTCAGCTTCAAAAAATTTCCAAAGATGAGAACCAGATCCTTCCCACCTGCAATTCCTTCAGATGCACTTGCCCTAGAGGCAGAGGTCTCTTTCCTCTTGGCTCTCAGAGCTATAGAAAGGGTTTCACCCCTACACAAGGGGAAAGGATTGTACTCCAGGTACTTTCTCACCCCCCAAAAAACAGGAGAATGGCGGCCCATCCTGGATCTCAGATATTTAAACAAGCACTTTTTAAAGCCAAAATTCAAAATGGTGACTCTGGGAATAATTCTACCCTCTCTAAGGCCAGGGGACTGGCTAGTCTCCCTGGACCTCAAGGATGCCTATTTTCATATTCTCATCAGAAGCTCCCATCGAAAATACCTCAGGTTCGAGCTACCCTCAGGCCGCTACCAATTCAGAGCAATGCCCTTCGGCCTAACCTCTGCTCCAAGGGTGTTCACAAAATGCCTGGCAGTAGTAGTTGCCTTCCTAAGAAGAAAAAGGATTTCCATTTTCCCATACCTGGATGACTGGCTCATAGTGGGCCAGTCCCCAGACCAAGTCAAGTTACACCTACAGATAACTCAGCAACTGCTTACTTCTCTAGGTTTCCTTCTGAATCTTTCAAAGTCAGTTCTAGAGCCTATACAGCTCCTCACCTTCATAGGTGCAGAGCTAGATACAGTAAAGGCAAGAGCCTTCCTTCCCCTGGACAGGGCAAGGACCCTCATTTCACTGGCCTCTTCATTCACCCTCCAGGTGCTTCGACCAGCAAGGCATTTTCTACAGCTCCTGGGGCACATGGCTGCTTCTACAGCAGTGGTGCAGGGAGCAAGATTTCAGATGAGGGACATTCAGTTCCACTTGAGAGCTTTTTGGTCTCAGAAAAAGGACCCTCTGACCAAACTGATTGCAGTGACTCAAACCCTGATCCAGGCATTGTAGTGGTGGCAGGATCAGGACAATCTACAACAGGGAGTTCCTTTTGTCACTCAGTCTCACTCTCTAATCCTTACTACAGATGCCTCCCTCTTGGGGTGGGGAGCCCTTGGGAGACCTGACTACCCAAGGGTTGTGGTCTCCTCAGGAATCTCTGCTTCACATCAATCTTTTAGAACTCAGAGCAGTGTTTCTAGCACTTCAAGCTTTTTCCAAGTCTGTTCAGAACAAAGTAGTTCAGATCAGGACAGACAATACCACCACAATGTGGTATATCAACAAGCAAGGGGCACTCGGTCTATGGCCTTGTGCACAGAGGCAATTAGGTTATGGTCTCTGGCCTATTCCCTGAACACCTCTCTTATAGCAGTACACCTCCCAGGCAAGGACAACGTCCTGGCAGATGCTTTCAGCAGGATATCTCAGGGCAATCACGAATGGTCCCTGGATCCCCTGGTTTTGAAGGTGATCTTCTCCAGATGGGGCACCCACAGATAGATCTTTTTACAGCCCCAGACAATCACCAACTTCCTTTCTTTTGCTGCAGGCCCCCAGTGTTGGACTCAGTCCCCCTGGATGCCCTAGTTCTCAATTGGGAAGGGAAGTTCCTGTATGTTTTTCCCCCCTTCCCTCTTCTGTTCAAGGTGTTAGTCAAAATCAGGTCTCAACTCTGCAAGGTGATTCTGATTGCTCCAGACTGGGCCAGACAGCCCTGGTACCCTCTCCTGTTGTCCTTAGCAGTCCACCTTCCCTTGTCCCTTCCCAGGAATTACAACCTGTTAACATGTGCTCAGGGGAGGGGTTGGTATCCGAATCTCAGATCTCTCAATCTCAAGGCCTGGCTCTTGAAGAGTTAGAGTTTGCTGATTTGCACCTCTCTCAAGGTGTTATGGATATCCTAAAGGCTTCTCAGAAGACTTCCACCAGAAACACTTACAACTCCAAATAGAAAAGATTCCCTATACAGTGTTCTGGGAAGCACATTTCTCCAGAGTCTGCTGGCCTGCCCACAGTTCTTGACTATATGGTTCATCTTAATAGCTTGGGACTCAGACCAGCTAAACTAAGAGTGCATCTGGCAGCTGTCTCTGCTTTCCTTTCGGCAGGTAAGCCTTCTTCCCTTTCAGCTCATCCTGTATTTTCAAAATTTTTCAAGGGATTGCTTCATACCAATCCTCCATTCAGGGACCCTGCCCCTGTTTGGGACCTTAATGTTTGCATTGCCCAGCTTATGCAACCTCCTTTTGAGCCTTTGTCCTCAGCAGAGCTTAAGTACTTGACTTGAAAAACTGTTTTCTTGGTGGCCATCACTTCTGCCAGGCACATAAGTGAGCTACAAGCCCTGTCAGTGGAGCCTGATTTTATCTCTTTCCATAGAGATAAGGTGGTCCTCAGGACTAACAGGAAGTTTTTACCTAAGGTGATCTCAGACTTCCACCTTAACCAGTCTATGTCTCTTCCTGTTTTCTTCACTGACCATTCCTCCTCTGGGGAGAGGAGGCTGCACAGTTTGGATGTGAAAAGGGCCCTTAGCTACTACATAGAGTGTACCAAGGGTCACAGGTTTGACTCCCTCCAACTGTTCCTCACTTATGGTGAGGTTGGTAAGGGAAAACCTGCCACTAAGAGATCTATTGCCAGGTGGATCGTCTCTTGCATTCAATTTTGCTATGAAAAACTAGGCAGGACTCCACCCTCAGGCCTGAGGGCTCACTCTACCAGAGGTACAGCTGCTTCCCTGGCTGCTGCCAGGGATATTCCTATCTTGGAGATATGTCAAGCAGCTACCTGGAAAACAATACACACTTTTACCAAGCATTACTCTCTGGATATCCAGGCTAGGAGTGATGCTCAGTTTGGCACAGCAGTGCTCCAGAGCCTATTTCCTAGGTAGGTTCTGTCCCTCCTCCATGGAGGTACTGCTTGGTAGTCTGCAATTTGTCAGAATACAGCAAGACTTCATGTTGTTTGAAGAAAAAATTACTTACCTTAGTAATGTTGTTTCTTCTAATGGAGTCTTGCTGTATTCTGACCTCCCCCCGCCTCCCCTCTCAGAACCTTTGTTTTGGGATGCGGGTGGGCAGTGGCAGTGTTGCACTCAAGAGGTGCCTCATCCTTTATTTATCACCCCTTTGCTTTGGGTGAGTGGGTGTTGTGTTTGTTTCATTTTTTGGGTTTCCTGACTTGAGTCTTTGTTTTTGGACCAAAAAATCTGTTTATTATATTTAGTAGCCAGTTGGCTAGTGTAGGTTTACAGCTTCACACAGGACACTCAGTGAGTATAGCTCGTAAAGATCTGACAGTTTGAGTTCAAACAGCAACAGACAGAGTCTCAACCGAGCTCGAGCTCAGCGTTCCATGCCTGGCATGGAAAGTTAACTCTTTCATCTCCGGGGCAGTTCAAAGGTTGGACCTCACTGCAATTTGTCAGAATACAGCAAGACTCCATTAGAAGAAACAACATTACTAAGGTGAGTCATTTTTTCTTCTGTTTGATGCAGGCACCTTGCGTCAATGTTGGAGCTTTGAAAATCAAGCTCAAGCATGTCAATGAGTTGTACAGGTTTACCTTTTCCTGTGACTGGTCTATCCATCATGCCTTCTCTATGACCAACTTAACTGGACAAGTCTGTCAAGCAGGCATGACTGCCTCTGGTTTTCTTTGTTGCAGAACTTTACACAATGAATATCCCCTGAGTATCTCCTAGCCCACCTCATGCAGTTAAGCATTGCCTACTCACTCTGTACAATTGCAGCACTTACTGTACCTTCTCAATTCTCAAGATTAAGTGTGAATTTGGTAGAAAGGCCTTTGCATTTTCAGTTCCAGATACAATGACTGACTTCTTCCCCAGCTGTGAAATACTTATAGCTTGCAAGTGTTCAAGTTCATTTTTTTCTGCCACCTTAGAAATCCCTGTTTGTTTTGATCCTGTATTCCTTTCTCCTTGACCATGATGCATACCACTGTCCTTGCTCTTTGCTGCAACTTGACTCTGTTAGCTTGCTTTGCTAAATTTTTGACTGCATTAACTTTACAGTTTGGTTTTCTGCTTGCATATTTTATCCTTTAAGTACTGCAACTATTCCTGCTTGTCTTTATGTTAACACGTTGACTGCTACTGCACTCTCCAGGACCCTCATAAACTGAAATGCAGCATCTCAATGGTTCCTCCCAACTGAAATAATTGCAAAACAATAAATAAATATATTTTGAGCCTGTCCATTTCCTGTGTAGCTGTGCAATAGCTTACATGCTTTGCTAAATGAGAGCTTATCATATGCAGGGCAATGGAACACTTTGATTAGACATCAGTGCTGTGTGAACTTATAAATATATGGCAGTTCTAGATAAAATGAAAATAATGGCCTGAAGTGCAATCAGTGAAACATTGCTGAACCAGGAGTTGGGACTGAAAATAAAATTCTACCATATGAATTATTTGGAAATTCACATAACCAAAAGCCCAGAAGAAAAGCATGAAACAAACCATGAAAACAAAACCATGCTGCTTTATTTCAGATGGCAAAACATGATTTTAAAATATGGAAAGGAATTTCCAATGAAGTATCACCCTTCAGAAGGAATATTTTTATTTTTATTTTTTTTATTTATTGAGTCTTGGATTACAACACCTTTGAGCAATACAACTCATTTACAAAGGTTCCACGTCAGTAGTACAAAAACAAAACAAGGTAAACAATAGATAAGTAAATAGCAGATATCAAGAATATACTTAAAAAAATTAATACATCAAAAGCAATCAAAATAGCACTGAATGTTGCTCAATATAACAGTAGAGTGGGCTTGAAGAGAGAGCAGCCTGGGTGGCCATGTCAAAATCTAGGAGAGAAAGTAATGGGGTATAAGGTGGGGGATGGGAGAAACAAGAGGGAGAAGGAGATGAGTTGCACAGGAGGTGGAGAGGGAAGGAGCAGAGTTGCAAAGGAGGTAATGGGGATAAAGAGATGAGAGGATGGGGAGGTGGAAGAAGGGAAATGCGGTGAATGCAGAGAGAAGGGGGAGTGCTGGTGAAGTGAGGGGGTGGAAGACAAATTAATAGTATAAGGAGAAGGGGTGGTGTTTAGTCAGGAGAGAGGACAGCCTAGCAGGCCTTGTTGAAAACCCAAGAGAGAGAGAGAGTAATATGGGTGGGAGAGAGGTAAAAGATAGAAACGTAGGGAAAAGGAGAGGAAGAATTTGCAAAGAGGTGGCATGAGATAAGAGAATGAGTGGAAGGTGGAAGAGGGAAGGTGAGGAGGAGCAAGGGAAGAACTTGAAGATGCATGAGCAGAAAATGAAGCAGGGGTGAGGGGTGGAGGGAAAAAGGCTTGAGGGTAGGATCGAAATGAAGTGCCAAAAGTTAAAAGTGCCAAAAGGTATAAGTACAATGATAAAATAAGCAGAAGGCTGCTAAGGGCGGGTTACCTCATTACCTGCATCTCATCCAGCTATTAGAGGTATATCGTCCTCAAGATCAGAAGCTGAGAAATAGCACTCTCAAGATTTCTGTGGGCAGTCATGATACATAAGATTTTGGGGGCATCAGAAGAAAGGGGCTGCATTGTCTTTTTGTGTTTACAAAGTAATTGCTAGGCAGGCCTTTTTGCTATACGAGACTATTATAATGTATGTTGCTGCCAATGAGAAAGCTCCATGGAAGCAGTGATATCTTAATTTCCTTTAGTGTAATAAGCGCAGTCATTTTTATGGCTGTGGGTGGAGCCTAAAACCATATTGCTTTAGCTTGAAAAGGGGTTTCTTCGGAACACATTTTTTAGTAGTTTTCAGTGAATCCTTCCATAGCACTGCAAATTCCTATGGCAGTTAAAAAATACTCCCTTCTTTCTATTTAGAATGATGGACACAGAACTCCAAGCTGCTTTTCTCTGAGAACAAATGTGCACACCTTCCAAACAAATCTAAATATCTTTAAAACTATTCAAGGTTCACAAAAACAACCACTGTGAAAGTTGTTCAGGACAAAAAGACCTTTCACATGGGGGTAGTCACTAATCTGAATTCTTTATATTTTGTAAAATATGGTCTTCCAAACAACCTCATGTTTTTTTGTCTGAATAAACACAGTAGGAGTCATGCCAAACAAATGTAAATATCTCAGAAAGTATACAAGTTACCAATATATAATCAACATGAAAGTTCTTCAGGATGAAATGACCTTTCACATGAGGGTAATCACCAGATTTTTTTAAATATAGCCATCCAAAAGGTGAAAATTGTGAAGAAAAAAGAAAATTTAGGCAATCAGATGGCCATAGTTTAAAACATATAATTAGTGCAGCTTAATGGATAGGCTCATTGGAAATGTATTTTTGTCCTGAACAACTTTCATACTGATGGTTTATGTGTAATGCATATACTTTTAGAGATATTTACATTTGTTTGGCATAACTCCGATGAAAAATGAAAAGTGAGGTAATCAGATGGCCATAGTTTAAAAAATATAATTAGTGCAGCTAAATGAATAGGCTCATTTGAAAGATCTTTTTGTCCTGAACAACTTTCATACTGTTTTTTATCAGTAACCTGTAAAGTATTAGAGATATTCACATTTGTTTGGCATAACTCCTATTGTACTTCTAAACAGCCTCAGTTTTGCAAATTACTGTGCCACTTAAGTGAAATTCTAAACCAGATCACCTTGTTCATCTCTTGTCATGCCTAATTTAAAGTGCACAGGAATTGATTAATTATGTGCAGCTGTTTGAAATATCTCTATTTCCATAAATTACATAGAGGATAATGCCTGAGTAACAGTGGTTAACCACAGTATAATTACCACAAGCAGTTGCCAGGACAACCAAGTAAACCTCAAGAGCACAGCTTGGGATGTTTACAGTTGTCATGGCAACCACAAGAGGTGATTATGTCCATGGTTGACCACTGTTACTCAGCCATTGTATTTTATAGTGTATGGAAAAACTAGCCACTGTGGAAAAAAACTATTTTTTTTCAACATGCGTTTGTACTCCTGCTGAACTATGAATGTCTCCTGGTTTATATGTTGAGCAACTGAAGTGCTGAAATTAGCCATTGTGATCTATACTGCAGCAAGACTGTAACTGTCTGAATGGAATGTGTGTGTTTTGAACTAATGTCCAAGCAACAGACCACCTTTCCTTTCCAATAATTTTGACAGGTGGTGACATTCTATCCTGTAATCCCATCATTATGACATAGTTAAGCAAGTTTTACAGCATACAGATGTCATAACAATGGGATTATCAGATTATAAACTGATTAAAAAAAGGGGTTAATAGACACTGTCCATACATTATATTTATACATCTAAAAGATCCCTATTTAACTGTGCCTGAATAAAAGCTGAAGCTGTCAGCTGTATTTTGTATTGTTTTCTTTGTATGGACAACATTCTGTGCAGTTCCTTTCATGGAACCAAGAATTTGGAGTTTTGAATATGTCACTTCATGGTTTCAGAACTGTGGGCAGTGTACTGATAAGTTCCTGCTAACATTTCTGAAACCATGAATCCACAGAAAATCTTGTTTCCGTATTGGTCCTTGTAACACAAGATCCACAGAAACAGATGATTTGATACCTTTAATTGGACCAACAGAGTTGTTACAAAAGAACACAGGTGATTTTAGATTTTGGATTACACAGAATCCTTCATCATAAAACACTGACAGTTGTTTTAAAAGAACATACTTTCTCAAAACCCAGATCATGCAAAAAAAAAAAAAATAAAAGTTGATAAGGATCCCATTGGTCAAAACTGCATTAAAAAAAACAACATACTCATATAAAGATAGCAAAAGTTCCATCAAAAGAAAGCTATCCCAACGTCAAATGACACTAACTTGAAAGTTCACTCCCTGAGAAAAGCTATAAACCAACTGAAGCTTCATTTTAAAACTGTCTGTGTGTGTCTGTGCTAGCATTAGTAAATGACAAGGATTAAAAACCACAAGGAAAAATAAGCTTAAACAGCAGCTGACAACTTCAGGAGAACTTTAGCAAAACATAATATTTAGATAAAGTTCAGTTTGTATTTCACATTAGTTCTTTATTCCTCATCCCCATTATTTATTGCTGGGGCCATTTGCATGAAAACAGGATTTTGCTCCTGAAGAGTTCATCTGTTTCTGTTGCTGTCTCCCTACCTGAGGTCATAATGCACTGCTTGTGACATCTCAGTTACTCTCATGGCAACAGATTGTGCTGTCACAATAGAGCATTATGACTTGAAGTAGGGGGTAAGCTATAGAGGCAGATGAACTTTAAAGTAACTGTAAGGGATACAAATCATGTATTCATGCACATTTCCTCAGTAATAAATAGTGGGGAGGAGAAATCTAGAATATACAGTGGTGCCCCCCCCAGGATGAAACCCACTTTTAAAGCACTCTGCAGTATGCTGCAGCAGACCTACTGAATAAAGCAATGTAAGTTCAATGGCAATTAGTCCCTTTTGGCATGTAGGAAACTGTAGCATTCACTTCATCCTGGCAGTGTCACATCTTCCTAAATGACAAAAAGGACTAATTGCCATTGAAATTACATTGCTTTATTTAGTAGGTCTGCTACAGCATTCTACAGAATGCTGCAAAATGCTGTAGAATTGGGTTTCATCCTGGAGGATGCCATTGTATATGGAATACAAGCAGAATTTTACCTACATATTATGTTTTTCAAAGTTTTCTTTCAGGTGTCAGTAGCTCTTTCAGCAATACATAGTAAATAATGGTAGAAGTCTTATAAATATGAAAATATCTATGTGTTAAGTAAAAAATAGGTTAGAAGACAACCTGCCCTAGTGTAAATTAAGCATTCATCAGCTGTTTCGTACAGTGGTGTCAATCAAATTTTACACAGTGTACTGTTCAGATACATTTTTCTTAAACTCTGTTCACAATAAGTCCATATTACTCATGAACACGCAAACATATAGTGTCTTAAACATGCTATACCTGCAATTCTGTAACAAGTGACTACTGTATATGTATATTCAAAACCCAAACCTAACACAGACCCCCTTGCAATTGAGATACTGTTATCCTAATATGTCCATGTATCAACATGTGTCCATATGTACCTAATCTGTTGTTGTATTAAAGAGCTGCTGACACCTCAAATAACTGTTTGAAAAACACAACATTTAGGTAAAGTCAGCTTGCATTCCTTATATATTCCATAGATTTCTTATCCCAGTTGTTTATTACTGAGAAAATTTGCATGAATACATGATCTTTATCCCTTAGACTTCATCTGGCTCTACAACTTACTCCCTACTTCAAGTCACAATGCTCTGTGTGACATCTTAGTCTGTTGCCATGGGAGTAACTGTGATGTCACAAGGGATGCATAGTTACCTCAGGTAGAAAGAAAGCAACAAAAACAGATGAAACTTCAAGAGCAAAGATCCTGTTTTCATACAAATGACCTTAGTAAAAAATAATGTGGAGGAGAAATCCTGAACTAATGTGAAATACATGCTTAACTTAGTCCAGATATTACATTTTGTTAAAGTTGTCCTGAAGGCATCAGCTGCTCTTTAAATAACAGTTCTATAAATCTAAAACCAAAAAACAACTGACGGCTTCAGCATTTATTCAGGCACAGTTACATAGGGATCCTTTAGAGGTATAAATATAATTTATGAAAACAGAGACATTTCAAACACCTGCACATAAGTAATCAGTTCCTGTTCCCTTTTACTCATTCAGACCCATTGTGTGTTTAGAACACTGAAGACAGAACTCCAAACTGCTTTTGACTAAGAATCTTCCTAAGGCACTGTGCAGAATTCTTAGCAAATGTGCACATATTCCAAACAAATCTAAATATCTTTAAAACTATTCAAGGTGCACAAAAACAACCAGTTTGAAAGCTGTTCAGGACAAAAAGACATTTCAAATGAGGGTAGTCACTAATCTGAATTCCTTATATTTTGTGAAATATGGTCATCTTATTATCTGTATTTCCATTTTTGTTTTTACAAAATTCACATTTCTGATGGCAATTAAAAAAAATGATAACTAATTTAGATTAGTGGCTACCCTCATTTGAAAGGCCTTTTTGTCCTGAACACAAAAGTGTAAAATAATGCACTAGGGGCACAGAAATCCTGGGGCAGAGTACAAAATGGGTGGAGTCGTATTGACAACATTAAGAAAGCACACATTCAAAAAAAACTTTTACATACAGTTGATTACTTAAGCAATAAGGCATGACAGGGTGTGTGTCATTGTGTAATAACATTACTCTTGGGGTGGGTTAAAGCAAAGGCAAAGCCGAGTGCTTCCACCACTCCAGGAGTGACGTTATCACACAATAACACACACCCTGGAGTGCCTTATGGATATTATATAATGGCTTGGTGTGTTATGTAAAAAAAAGAAAGAAAAAATACTTATTTTATCCATTATTCATTTGATTTTTTTGTGGGTGTAGGTGTACGTTTAAAAAAAAAAAGTTTGAAATATGTCTTCTACCACAAGGTGGCGCTGTTGTTTGAATGATGTTGCTTACTGACTCTCCAAAGCTTTTTCCTTTTGTTATGCTGTGTGGTATGCCCGGTTTTATTAGTTTCCTCTTTGCCCTTTTCAGCCACTGGTGTCCACGTACTGTGCTAGTGAATGATAAATGAAGGGTGACGTTTTTGTAATGTTTTCCCTATTTTAAACTGTGTCCATTTGTTTTCCTGCCTTTACACAGCTGTGCTGTGGGAGTTAACGTAGGCATGCACTGACACACTCTCGGAGGCATCTGGGAGAAGGCAGAGCCATTTTGGTTACATTTTGTTTCATATTTCATTAAAAATATATTTTTTCAAGTTAAACATGATGTTGGGTAAATGTGCGGCTGACTGTGAGAGTCCCTGAAGTGTGGTGTTCATGTCAATGCGGGTGTCAATGATGGAGCCAAATGGAGTGGGAATTGTAGGTACCACTTGCTGTTTTAAACAGCTGCAGGCAGTCTTGCGTGCATATTCAAACTAAGAAAAAAAGACAAGGTTTGTGTTTGGGGCCAGTGTGTGCTGTGTTAGATGGGAGGTTTTACTGTGTGTTGTAAATGTACACAGAGGGGGGCTTCAGTCCATTTACAGCGACGTCTGGGAGCAGTGGTAACTTCTGGAGGGGACATGACAACACAGGTGTCATATGGTCATGTGTGTGCCTGAACTTCATACAGTGATGTTATTGTGTAATAACATCACTGTTCCAGGCACACACTGACCAATCACAGGGTAGGGAATTCTTTTGCCATTGTATAATGTTTAACAATGTTATGCATATATGGCTGCCACTGCACATCTGATGCAAACCCATAATCATGTTCTTTACTCAAAGCAAAAAGGGGTGGGGTGGAGGCCATAACTGACTCCTTGTTTTTGTGTTAAAGAGGTCAGTTTTTTTTACAGCAAAAACAAGGAAAGGGGTCATTTCTAAAATGTGCAGACAAGCATGGGGACCACTTTTTTCACAGTATGCCACTACCGGCAGCTACCACTTCAAGACTGCTACTACCCCCACCTAATACAATCAGGGGGAAACCTGAAGTAGTCTACCAGCACTGAGATCAATATGGTTAAGGCACATTTACCAGAAATTACTGCTTAGAAAAGAATGAGAAAGTGACTGTGATGATGAGCAAATCACAGACCAGATCTTTAGTTTGTTAATAGTCTCCTCCTGAGTCTGATTTTTACAGCTGGGTGGGCAAGCTCCGCAGATGTTATGCCATCATCAGATTTGTATAAGAGCACTGTGGAAGCACATAACTAGGCCACTGCCTGATGTTCTGCCACAGTGCCCCAGCATAGTTTCCAGTGTTTCTGTTTATGCAGCCCTTCCCCTCTGCTGGCTGCATAAACATACCCACTTCCTGGTGTACTACTTTTCCTTTCCACAACTGCTGAAGTGATGGCCACTGTGTGCAATATGGTGGCACTGACTTATATTGTGCATGCACAAGTAACTTGCACATATATGTAACCCCCACACCACCTTCGGCTAGCTGTACCCCCCCAAAAGAACTACTGCCAACTACATGGCATACAGTTTTCTTTTGAAAGAACTACACTCATGGTACCACCCCTAGCATTGGAGTGTATACCAAGCTTATTAAGTAAAGGAAGGTGGGTTGGGGGTACATACTGAAATTAACCTTTTTATTTACAACCAGGTCCAGGGAAGAGGATGCTAGGCATACGTTAACCCTAACTGCTGAGGGGCCCCAATAACACTCACACTAGAAGCAACAAGAGGAATGTCCAAAGCAGTAACTGGGATTTTGCAGTATGGCTTTATTTATATATGTTACTTAAAGCAAGGGTGGTCCCCCAAAGGTTTGTCATTGCAATACAGGCACACTCTCTTTTGCAGGACACTTTGCTAGATAGTACTGCTTTCCTCAAAAAACATCTCTATCTCTCTTCCAAAGTGTATATATGCGGGATGTGCCACACACTTTAAAATCCTCCTGGTACATGGTCTTTGCCCAGGGAACAGTGGTGCCCTTCCACAAATCACTTAGCCCTGCCTGAAACTCCAGATGGCATTCCTCCCACCCTTTGCCCCAAACAGCCTCTGTCATTCCTTCAGGGTTATACCAAATGAGTCTGCAATCCCAAATGAATTGCTAAAGACTCCAAACTTTAACTTTAAGTTCAGCACAGTTGTGGTGAAAGGTTTCCTGACCGGTATGATCTAGCCTTATCTAGGGCACACACACACACCTCAGACAACTCTCAGAGAACAGTCTCAAATTCTGTACTCACAGATCAGTTGTTCCTTCCTCCCAGTCATGGAAAGAACAAAAGGCACCTTTCTTTCTCTGGTAGCTGTCAGATTCTACTCAATATTCTTCCTTAAGACAGCTGTGAACTTCAAGAATTTCAGAGGACTGTCCCTTGGATCCACAAGAACTGCATTCCCTCTCACTCCCCCTGGAGTAAAACTAAAGAATCCTGCAGGAAAACTGATGGTTTTACCAAACTAGGGTGAGAAATACCAGGCTGCCTTTTACAGAGCCCCAATGACAGACCTCCTGCCACTCTGATTGCCACACTTGAATTTACTGATGAGCATTCTAAGCTACCCAAGAGCAGCTGACTCTAAAATAGTTATGCTGCTGTGAGAGTTCTAAATGACATAATCATCCTTCTCTCAGGCTAGCTGAATAAACAATGTCATTATGTAGAAAGACCCTAATGAACTCCCCACCAGCTTCCTTTTCCTATCTGCCTAAGACTAGTACTAATGTGATTCTAGTAACCAGAGGGGACTGGGTTGTTACACGTAGTTATGTCAGCACCGCCATGTTGTGCAAGGTTGACTCCGGGGCAAACTGCACATGTACAAGTATCACATATGCACAGTACTGTAATCTCTGCAGTATTATGGTGGACTCCGGTGCAGCGAGAGCACCGCATATTCTTTTCACCACTCTTGCCACTCCTAAAAGTTCTCCACAGCCATATTGGCTTTGACCAGAGTTTGTTATGTTTGCTTGTGTGTATGCAAAAATCCTGCTATCTCATTGATTATTACCTGTGCATGAAATCTGTTCCATGCACAGGTAATAACAAGTTCCCAAAACAACGACCGTGGCAGTTAATAAAGATATCAGTGTACCATTAGAACTGCACATTTTTAAAATGCCACCATTTTTTTTGTCCCTAACCAAGGAAATGTTTAATTCAAAAGTTTTAAACATCTCCTCTCTGAAGTTTCCAAATCTCTAAGGAAAGCCTTATACATATATTTCATTTTAAACAAAATTTAAATCTAAATAATCTTACATTTGCTTTCCTTCTGTTACTCCATCCCAACTTTGTCAGTTCCCAATGTCTGTGCTGCCCATAGTGCTCCTGGTCCCACAGTTTAAAATGAAAAATAGTTGGGGGCTGGCCCGGTGGTACAGAGGGCTGAGGCGCTGGACACCTTACCTTGCACTGTGCCTGTGACCAGGGTTTGGGAATGAGCCAGGGTTGTTGGGGAGCTGGCCAGGGGAGGAGGGAAGGAGACTGAGCAGCCATAATAGCAGCTTTCCTCTCCTGAGGAGGATCTGTGTCACCCCCCATAGTTCATCTGCCATAGGGTGGAGGTCCAACAGGTAGCATAGGTGGATGGGGGCAGCAAACTTGCAGGGTGCCTCGGTACTGCAGCATGCATGTGCCTCCACACACGTGTGACTGGTCATGGGGAGGGCAAAAACAGGGGAAACAAATGGGCATAAGACATAAATAAAAGGTAAAAATGAAAAATTGTTGTTTTTTCTGTTAAACATTAACTTGAACTTACAGCCACCACTCTTTAAGCTTCAGAGTTCAGCCACAAGCTCAGTCAAGGAGAGAACGCTGCAAAAGTTCAGTCCATCTCTCCCAGGTGCCTGCTCGTTCTAAGGATTTTGTTTTTTTTCCCTTGAAACAATGAACTATGGGGGGCTATGAGTGCACGGGTCAAGGGGGATGGCAGAGTTGCAGTTGTTTGTGCTGCCCATCCCTCTTCCACTCCTGCAGTTTATATATGTTAAATTATTGTGGGAGGGCTGTTTTTAAACATTCAACTGATTCACACACTCTGTTTCCCTACTACTCTGTTTCAGAGGAAGTACAACCAGTCCAGTATCTTCTTCTTTCCCTCTCTCTATCCTGTCATTTGTTATACTGTGACTACCTGCTGCGCTCTGTGATTTAAACAAACAAAAGATGTTTATTCAAATATTGTTTTAAAACATACTTTTTTCTTGTTGGCATGCAGATTTCCAGATAGTTTTTATTTTTTGGTAGTGGGGAAGTGAAAAGATGGACAGTGCTAGCTGTATGTTTGTGTGTGTGTATGTGTGTGCGTGCATGTGTGTGTGTGTATGTACCGCTCACTGCCACTTCTGAAAAAAATATTGTCTCTTTCTCTATTGTCCCAGCGCTCTTTACTATTTAAAAAAAAAAAACAGTACATGTTAAAAAAAATCCACAACAGTACAATGGGGGGTGGGAGGTAGTGTTGTTGCATCACTTTGTCCAGCACAGACATAAAGACATCATAATGCTGTCATTATGTGGTAGGCCAAAGGACTACATAATCTTAAATCAACATAATCAAATCCTATTTTTCACCTTTAAAAATTATTTTTCTAACTGTAAAACACTGTAAAAAGGGGGTCCCATTTTACTAGCACAATAAGACACTCTGAAGGTGTGCATGGAACAGATTTTACAGCACATCCAGTGACTGAAGGCACTCGGCCTGCGACCTCTTGCCTCACTATGCCCGTAAGTGTGCAGTAAAGTATGTTCCATGTACACCCAATTGTGCCTTATTGCTTACATATTGGTGCTGCTCCAGCAGTGTAAGGGCTGGGGCGGTATGTGCTGTAAGTAGCCAATGCAGCTGAGGCTGCAGGAGATGTATACATCAATGCTCAATCCTGACAAAGCTGCTGCTGCTGACATTGCTTCACTGGCTGATGCATTAAAACTTCTCACATATGAAAGGATACAGCAGCATCTATCACAGAGCAGCTGCACTCTTTCATAGTGCTGCCATCAGGCAGTGAAGCAGAATCCCCTATCCTTCCCGACCAAGATTTCACCAGTAGCAGATACTCAACACCACAACCAGCATCCCCCCTCCGAACCTATTTTTCATAACATGACCAGTGATGGATCCTCAACCCTTTCCCTGTACTCACCCTTCTACCCTTTCCAAATTTTTTATCTGACCCGTGACAAGTGATTAGCCCTGACACTGGTATCCCCTTCCTGTCCTACCCAACTTTTATCGTATGAAAAGTGGTGGGTGTTTAACCTTGTTGCCACTTATATTCCCCTTCTGCCAGACCCATCTTTCAATGTTCCCCCACACAGAGTCAAATGCCAGGGTGCCCACCCTGGGTGCCAGGAAACACCCCCACACACAGGATGCAACATCAGGGTGCCCATCCTCAGTGCCACCAAGTAACACAGTGACAGGGTCCCTGAAATGTTCAAAACTATCTCTCATCATCCTCTGTTTATTTAAACTCTGTAAAAAAAGAAACTGGTCCATCAATATGTTCTGCTCCCCCAACCCTCCATCCCACCTCTCAGCACCCATCATCCCACATGCCTCCTGCACTCTTGCTTACTTATCAGGTCCAGCACTACAATCCTTCCTCCATTGGCCAGCATTTGCTTTATATTTTTGCCTCAGATTTTTAACATAGCCTTTTTGTACCCCACCTCATGAACAACAGAGGTGTAATTTTTTTAAATTCCCTCCAAAACATGCATTTGCACTGACGATGTTAAATCTTTTTTATGGGAGGGATTTAAAACATTCCACCTCTCTTGATCATAAAGTGGGGTCATAGAAAGACCATGTTACAATTTTGTGGTCAAAATGTAAAAAAACAACAAACTTATGAAGAAAAGCTGAATTTTTTCAGCATTTACTCAGAATGTGAGATTTTTGCTTATTTTGACTGAAGATGTTCAACATTGCTCTTTTGTTACCCAACTTGATTGTAAGGTGGAGTCATAAAGTACTATGTTGAAAATTTGTGGTCACAATGTCAAGAAACAATGATGTTATAAAGAAATCATAAAGTTATTTCTGCAGATTTTGTCTCCAAATTTTAAACTCATCCTTTTTATTACTCCACCTCATAAACCTGATAGGTGTAATATTTAAATCACAACTGAATCATGTTTTTGCAGTTACTCTGCAAAAATCACCTTTTGGCTGAGATTTTAAAAATCTGACCTGTCTTGATTATAAGGTGAGTTCATAAAATGGCTGTGTTGAAAATCTAAGTTCACAATGTCAACAACAACAAAGTTATGAAGAAATGTTGAATTCTTTCAGTGTTTACTCATTACATTGTTAATTTTGCAGATTAGAAACATAGAAACATAGAATTTGATGGCAGATAAGGACCGCTTGGCCCACCTAGTCTGCCCAGTTCCCTACCTGATGGATAAGCTGCAGATTCTAGTTAATCAACAGCTTACTTCCTCCTACCCCCAGTAGAATTGCCTTAAGCCTGTCCCATGCATTCTTGAATTCTCCCACTGTTCCTGACTCCACAACCTCCTCAGGAAGGCTGTTCCATGCATCCACAACCCTCTCTGTGAAAAAATACTTTCTAACATTACCTCTGAGCCGTTCTCCTCTATCTTCAAATTGTGCCCCCTTGTTTTTGCCCATCTCTTCTTCTGAAAGATACTACCCTCTTGTACTTTGTTAATTCCCTTGAGATACTTGAATGTTTCTATCATGTCCCCCCTCTCCCTTCTTTCCTCCAAGGCATACATATTAAGCTGCTTTAGTCTCTCCTCATATGTCTTCTGGTGCAGACCCCGCACCATTTTGGTTGCCCTCCTCTGAACAGCCTCCACTCTGTCTATGTCTTTGTGGAGATGGGGTCTCCAGAATTGCACGCAGTATTACAGATGGGGTCTCACTAACTGTCTGTACAGAGGGATAACAACTTCCTGTTTTCTACTGTTGATGCCTCTGCTTATGCATCCCAGTATCCCGCCAGCCCTCCTTACTGCCTTCTCACATTGCTTGCCCACCTTTAGGTCATCTGATATAATTACTCCTAGGTCTCTTTCGATTTTTGTTGTTATTAACTCACCCCCCATTGTGGACTCTTCCCCTGGGTTTTTATTTTCCAGTTTCCCAGGTACAGAGGGCATTAAAGGAAAACTACACCCAAAACTTGAAAAAATATATGTTGTACAGAGTGTTTTAATTTGTATGTGAAGTTCTAGCGTTTCCTTCCCTCTGACTGGTATTAGGAGTTTTTCCCAAATTAGCTTGATAACTTTATGCTAGTTTTACGACCCCTGGGGATCTTCATACCTGATAGTGTAATTGTATTTCTTGTTCCCACAGTGCATCTTGTATCAATGTGACTGTGATGTAAAGAGACCCAACATTCAGCACACACATGCCAAACAAACTAAGTATCTTGAAGCTTTACAAGCTGCACAAAAAATACCAGCAGCAAAGTTTTTCAGGACAGTAAAACCTTTAGGATGAGGGTGGTCACCAAGCTGAATTCTACAGATTTTAAAATACAGCCATCTCTAATATTGTGAACTGATTGTAAAGCAATGCTTTCTGCTGGATTTATGGGCTCTGCTACATCACCATTACATGAAACAAGGTGCATTATAGGACAAATAAATGCAATAAACCTATTTGATATGGAGATCTCCAGGGGTCGTAAAACTACCCTAAAGCTAGCAGGCTAATTTAGGAAAAACTCCTAATACCAGTTAGAGGGAAGGAAACACTAGAACTTCACATACAAATTAAAACATTCTGCATAGCATATATTTTTTCAAGTTTTGGGTGTAGTTTTCCTTTAACAGCCGTTTTTGCATTACAGTCACCTCTGGTCCTTGAATCTGTATTTCGCCCTGTATCATGCCAATCTAATGATCCTACTTGGCAATCTGGGGCTCAATATGTTATTCTTATGTTCCAAACCCTTTTAAACAGGAACAAAGTTCTCCAGTTAATGAGGCAAAAAAAGCAGCATTTTTTTATGGGCAAAGGACACATCTGTATTCAGATTTTTGTGTACACACACACACAAAACGAAGAAGAAAGCACTTCTTGCCTATTCTTTCTGAGTTTAAAGAAGCTGGACTGCTTGTGGTTTTATATGCTCCTTCTCGTCTGAAAGTAAACTTTCAAGATAAGAATTATTTTTGAGGATCCAGATGCTGCTAGATCTTTTTTGAAATTAATGTTAAAATTCCTGAAGTTATCAGCTCTGATTTCGAAGACAAGGATGCAGCTGAAGTGACCGAATATCTTCTGACTTAGGTTTCTCTTTGTTTTGATTCTCTTATAATTGGCTTGAGATTTGCAGACTTTAAAAATAGATGCCTTGCTGCATGATTTATAAAGTAATTTTACAGGCCTGTTTTAAACTTTGAGTACCGACAGACTTAAATTCTTTTTGTTTTTTATTTTAGCAAATGGTTGTAAGGTATTAATAGTCTTTAACCTCCCCCAGTAATAAACATATTTTTTTGTCTCTTTATATAATTACAAGAGAAATAATGTCAGGGGGAATGCAATTTTCTCAATGGAATATTTTGTTGATTGTAATTACTTAAAAATGGAAATTTTTTCCTGTCTTAAGGAATAAAGATAAAGTAAAAAAAAATGGAAAATCCATGACTTAGGTTGGGAAGATATTTTCTGTGATCCACACCTACCCAGTGTTGCTCAATAATCTTGGTCATATAGTAGCCTACAAGATGCAGACAGAGACTGATTCACGGACTGTATCTCCTGAGCTGTAAAGAACTATATGCCTCAGCTATCCATAAAAAACAAGAAAAACAGGTTACTCACCTGTAACAGTAGTTCTAGGAGTGGTATATGATGTTCATCCACACTGTCTGGCATTGTCCTTTCCCCTTTAAATCTTGCCAGAAGTCTTCAATTTGCTCAAAACTATTCAACATAGCCCTTTTGCTATCCCACATTATGAACATGACAGGTGTAATTTTTAAAGTCTCTTTTGAAACAGGTTTATATCATCACTTGGCAAAATCACCTTTCACAATGGATTTTAAAAATTCTACTAGTCTTTATTGTAATGTGGGGTCATCAAATATCTATATTAAAACTGTCAGGTCCAAATGTGAAAAAGCAACAAAGTTATGATGAAATACTGAATTTTTACAACATTTACTCATAACTTTATTTTTGTGCAAATTTTAGCGCCAAATTTTCATTATGGCCAATGTATTGTGTTATCCCATCTCTTGAACATGACATGTGTCATTTTTAAACTCACCTCTCAAATATGTTTTTACAGTTGCTTGGCAAAAAGTGCCTTTCACACTGGATTTTAAAACTTCCACCTGTCTTGATCATACTGTTGGGTCATAAAATATCTATATCCAAAATGTGGGATCAAAATATGAAAAAACAACTAATTTATGAAAAAAAAAAGTTGTATTTTTACAATGTTTACTCATGATTTTATTTTTGCAGATTTTGGCACCAAATTTTAATCATGGTCATTGTGTTGTATTACCCTACTTCATGAACATGACAGGTGTCATTTTTCTAGTCCTCTCCAAAACATGTTTTTGCAGTCGCTCCGCAGAAATCACTTTTCGGGTAAGATTTCAAAAAATTCCACCTGTCCTGACAATAAGATGAAGTCATAAAAAGACTACGTTGAAAATTTGGGGTCAAAATGTCAAAAACAATGAAGTTTTGAAGAAACAGTGACCTTAAAATGTAAAACTTAGCATTTTTCACCTAAGTGCTAGGACCTTCCTCCCTAAACTGTATCTCCTTATAGAATGGGTTTCTCACAACTCTCCTGACATCCTGTGCATCACTGAATCCTGGCTTTCCTCAAGATTTCTGGATTCTAGCTTGTATCTTCCTAACTAACACCTTTTCAGGCAGGACAGGGATTTGTGTGGTGGTGGTGGTGCCATCTGTGTTCACCAGAACCTTTCCTGCACCATGACTCTCAGGGGAGCTATACTCTCCTTCTGTGAGTTTCTTCTTGTCAAACTCTCCTTTCCCTCCACCCTATACATATTCATTTGGGTTTTTTATGCATCTCCTAAAATCACTCCCTCCTCGCTAGTTGACTTACTCTCCATTATCACTTCTCACTACTCTTCCAGTAAATAAATCCTCTTTGTGAACTTTAATATCATTTAACTTTCCCCTGCCTCCAGATTGACCTCCTTCAGGTTTTAGCTCCTAAATTTCTCACAGCTCATTATTGAACCCACCCAGCTCAGTTCAGACTCCTTAAGCCACAACCTTTTGGTCTGGGTTCTCTCCTCTCACCCACACTGCAAAGTTGCATCAGGTATATTACTGAATGCATTTAGTGACCATTGTATGACATATTATGTCAGATTTCAGCACCCTCCCCCCCAAATACAGCTGGTCTAGATCACTATGGTCACTAAACAAAGATTCTCTACTGGGCAACCTCCATGCAACAGACTGGTCCCCAGTTCTTACTGCCCCGACACAAATGTCATCCTCTCCCTCTTCCACTTGATCTTTACTTCTGTCTGGGACAGACATGCCCCCATCAGGAAGTCCAAAGTTAAGTCTTCCCACCATGCTTGGATCACCCCTGATCTCATTGATTTGTGCAAGACCTACAATCAATTCTGGTCCAAGTTCAAATTCTCTCACTCACTGTCTGACCTCGGGCTCCACTCCTACAGAGCACTTAGAAACTCTTGCACAAGGGCTATTCATATCAACAAATCCCTCTGTTTCAAGGCCAACCTCAAAACAATCTCAGCTGCTTCCCTACCAAGTTTTGGAAGGTGATCCACTCCCTCTTTGATCTCCTTACCCAATCTGCTCCTCCAGTCCTCATGGTAAATTGCACTCTAGTCTCCGACCCTTCCTCTGTTGCTGTTAACTTCAATTAGTTTTTCACCACATGTCCTCTCCCTTCCTTGCACTCTCCTAGCTCCATTCTACTCCCTCTGTCTCCACAATCTTCTCTGTTTACCCCCTCCCTGGTGTTTCATTTCCCTCCTGTGTGGCAACTCCCTTCCTATCTCCCTCCTTCCCCTCCTGCAAAGCTGTAAGAGAAATTGGTCTACTCCTGGATCTCTGATTTCCTACACTCTTTCAACTTCCTCTCAACTTTCCAGTCTTGTTTTTGGATGCACCATTCCACTGTCTTCTCCCTGCTACATGTCACTAACTCCATCCTCTCTGGGATGGATAGAGGCACATTATGGCTGACATTTTTATCAGTCTAGACAAAGCCATGATGACCTTACCAGTACTGAATGGTCACCTATTTCCATTGCTTCTTCAGTGGACTCAGACCTGAGCTACTTCAGCTCTTTATTCCTGAATGCCTGTGACCTGAATGCTGCACTTAGAAAGACTAGGGTCTGTAACAATCACCTCACGGGTCTCTACTGAACTGATAGCATGCCAGTGTGCATGAGACCAGGCATGGGCTTTGTTTAAGGCTTATGGAGCTCTTAAGGATCTGCAGAAATATCACTCCCTCCACAATGCCTGCACTAGAGCTATCTACCTTGTCAAAGTAGAGTATTTCAACTCCTCCTTCCATGAAAACCTTAGAAATCCCTCCAAATTGTGGAAAGTTGTTCATGCTTTATTCTCACCACCTGCCCAATCTCCCCTGTACTAAAGGTTGGTGACTGTGCTGTCTCTGCCCCCTCTCTGTGGTGGCTGAATTCAACAACTTCTTCACCACCTGTGCCTCTTCTCTCCTTGCTTCCCTATCTCCCACTGCCCACTCACCAGCCTCCACCACTCAGTTTCCTTCTTCATCATACCTTTGCTTCAAATCTGTCTCCCCCAATGACACCCAGTGAGAATTATTATCGCTAAATCCCAATAAGGGCAAAAGCCCTGATGAGCTTGACCCCAAGCTGCTTCACCTCTCAATGTATGCATAGCCCACCCTCTAACAGCTCTCTTGAACCTGTTCTTCTCATTCACCACAGTCCCCTGATACCTGGAAGGTCACCAAAGTTGTTCCCCTTTCAATTGGCAGTGATCCCTCTAACCCCAGCAACTTTTTCCTTATCTCCCTGCTCCCAATCCTGGTTAAACTTCAAGAACATCTGGCTCTGGCACAGCTCTCCCCTTTCCTTGACTCTTACTCCTTTTTCTCCCCCTTCCAGTCTGGGTTCTGCAAGGCCCACTCCATCACCACCTCCCTACTTCAGGTCACTGACTCAATTCTCTCAGGCATGGATCAGGGACCCATCACCTCTGCCATCTTTGTCAACCTGGCCAAAGCCTTCCACACTGTTGCCCACTCCCTTCTCCTGACACTGAACATAATAAATGCTGTAACAGCAGATGTAACAAAGGAAATGGACCTAACCATAGGGACTGAAATACATCATAAATGAACAGTATATATTTTATGGGGATTCAATTATTAGATATACATATCATGCCACCACTAACATTAGCAAAGAATCAGTGACTAGCTGCTGTTTTCCTGGAGCAGGAGTAAGGGATTTGATAACTACCTGTGATGTCGATACTGCATTCAACCAATTCATCTCAAAATTCAAAACAGTTTGTGATAAGCATGCCCCTTTTAAGAAACAAAAAATAAAAGGCCGTTGTAATCCCTGGATCTTCTCTGATCTTATTAATATGCTTAACATGAGGGACTAACTTTGGCAAAAGGTTTGTTCCACTAGTACTCGATCTGACATCTAGAACTACAAAAAAGCATGGAACGACTGTACCAGAGCAATCCACAAAGCTAAATCCCTCTACTACAAAGATGCCCTCACCAAACTTGGAATGATGGGCAGAAGTTCAGGAGTAACCTCAAGAAAGTCACTGGGAAGGACCCCAAATCAGTCCCCTCTATGCTCATTATCGATGGCACTCCTTCTCTTGATCTGAAAACTACTGCCAACTCCTTCAATACCACGTTTACTGATCTCAGCGGTGTCCTCCGTCCTGATTTTTTCAGCCTGCCACCCATAGCGTATACCTGGGGAAATCAGAACAGCCAACTACCCACACTCTTTTTTATTTAAAATGTGTTACTACACACGAAGCAAGGAAATACCTACACAAGGTGCTAGGGAAGACTAGGTACAGTGGGGATTCCCTTGACCTTAAATTTGTCACCCTTACTCTTGAGGAAATCTTTGCACCCCAACCCATATAATAAACCTATCGCTTCAGTACTTGCAGTTCCCTCAAAAGTGGAAATCTGCCACTGATGCCTGTTTACAAGGGGGGTAATTATTCCCATCAGGGTAACTACAAACCCATCTCCATCCTATCCCAGCTCTCAAAGGCCCTGGAGCATATAGTAGCAGACCAGTTGGTTAAATACCTAGAAGAATATAACTTACAATGCACACAACAGCACAGATTCAGGATTGGACATAGCACCAGCCTTACTTGAGTTTACAGGGTTCATCCATAAAGCCTTAGACCAAGGTCACCTCATAGGTGTAACATTTGTCAATTTGACCAAAGCATTTGACACAGTTAACGAAGCCCTCTTGCTCAACCTGGTCACCCACACTGGTCTCTCATGTGATGCAGTTACCTGGTTTGAATGCTACCTACATAACCTGTCACAACAAGTAAAGATTGGTAATGTTCTGTCTGCCATTCGGCTAGTCTGTTCTGGTGTTCCACAAGGGTCCATACTGGGTCCCCTCTTGTTCAGTATTTTTCTGAATGACCTCCCCAAAGCCTGTCTGTGCTGAACTCTATTATATGCAGACAACGCTGTCCTATTCACCTGTGATCCACAACCCTGGGCCCTAGTTATCCAACTTCAACAAAACTTTTCTGAAGTCGAACGGTGGTTCAGCAAACACAGATTTACTATGAACTGCAAAAAGACTCAAATTATGTTGTTTACCAACCCTCAAAGCAAACATAAAGCCTACCCTCTCACTATCACCAATAGCGTGGGAACTAGCCAGGAACTTGTCCATCATTTAAAATACATTTGGATAACGCTTGCCAGCACATAGTCCTTTGGACAACACATAGTCAATACAGCCAAAGCCATCAACACTCAAATTGGACTGTTTGATAGGCACAAGCATTGTCTGACCCCAGAAGCTCTTAGTGTGGCCATTCACAGGTCTGTGGTCTCACTCATTGACTATGGGCTTGCTATCTATGGGGCAACCTCAGACACTGCCATCCATCACATCAAAGTGGTCCCAAACAAAGCATGCCAACTTCTAATAGGATTCTCAAGACAAATCCACACCTGTGACCTCTTTGCTCAGGCCAATTGGCTCCAATTCAAGAATGGACTATTCTACCAAACTTGTTTGTTAGCTAAAAAATCTTATCTAGGCCTAGTCCCCCTTGGGATCCAGAAGCTTCTCACCTCCTGTGCCAGCTGACATCAAACCAGAAGCTCCAAAAGTCAGATCTTCAAGACCCCATGGCGTCACACTTCCCTAGGTCAAAGGTCCTTCGCCTACTGAGCTCCACTCTGGTTCAACTTCTTACTGGTCAGCATATCCTCTGCTTCCACATTGGAGTCCCTTAAGTGAAAGACAAGGCAACACCTTGCTGCTGCCTCTAGTTGTGACTGCTTCCACTAGCTCACTCTGCTGCCTTTAGCTCTGACCTTCCTGCTAACCCAGCATCTGCTGCACTTGCCCGTGCGGACCACCTCTCCTTTCTTTCTGCCCACTTTGCACTGCCTGCACTCCTTGCCCTCTCTCAGACCTCTATGAATCCTTTCTCTCCTCTCTCCTGTGGATTTCTCCTCCTTCCACTTCTTACCTATCCCCCACCTTTTCATCCTTGTTGAGGCCATATGGGCTGACCCCTTCCCCCTCTCTCTTTCTCTATGCAACGTTGTTCACTTCAGCACTCATTTGATAAAGCCCTGGACTGCTCTGTACTCCCCTGTCTGTTCTGTCCTTGCTCCATGACTAGCCTTTTACACTTGCAATGTCAACTTATCAAAAGCATCTCTAATACTTTCTCCCTAGTACTTCTCTGTTAGTGTTACTCAACCCACATGTGTTGTACTATTGCTTTATAACCATGTTAGTCCTTTACTGTCTATCTTGTACCTCACGATGTGGAACCTATGTAAAGAGCTTATAGCTCAAAAGTTTACTCCAAGATTTAAATGACAATTATCTGGTCATTATGTAAAATGCACCAGCAAATCCACTGGTGATTATACATATGGGGTAAACAATATGAAGTATAATTCAGCAGAGGCCATTTTTAATGCACTGAAAGAGATATATTAAATTCTGGCAAGCTTCAACTGTGAAATAATCTTTTCTGAGATTTTACCAATACCTAGAGCGAACCAATTAACAAATAAAAAAAATGATCAGAGTCAACAACTGGATGAGGCACTGGTGCCTAGCCAAGGGGATAAAGTTGCTCAGGACATGGGAAATGTTTCAGAGTAAAATACATCTTTTTTCTAAGAATAAACTCTACTTAAGCAGAATGGGACATGACCTGCTGGAATAACAGTTTAAAGAATGTATTAACAGGACTTTAAACTAGTAAAGAAGGGACAAGAGGACTTAACTGGGAAACAATTATTAAATAATGCTAATAAGAAAAAGAAAACAAAGTTAAGGCATCCAGAAGAAACCAAAACTAAGACAAAGGGTTACAATGACACTAAAATCCTAGTAACAAATGCTAGGAGTCTAAGAAATAAAATAAATGAGCTTAAATACAGACTACACAGAGATAAACTCACTATATGTGCTGTGACTGAAACATGGTTTAAGTAAGGTGACTGGGGCCTGGAAATACCTGGATATATACTGTTTCATAAAGACCATAGGGAAAAAAGAGAAGGCGGTATAGCAATATACACAAGAGAGGACATTAAGGTGCATGAAGTCAAACCACATGAAACTATGGTAGAAGTGGAAATTATGTGGGTAGAAACTAAACTACCAACAAAAACACTTACAATTAGTGTAGGATACTGTTCCCTTAGTCTCAGCAGTGAAGAAAATAATAAGTTCCTAGTGACAATAGACAGCATGGATATAGATGGAGATTTTATGCTCCTGGGTGATTTTAATCTCCCTAATATCAGTTAGAACACTTTACAAGATAAAACTCCCTTAGATACTAGATTTATAAAAACAGCAATACAAAGAAAATCTTGAATGAATAGTAATAGAGAATACCAGAGGAAGTAATACTCTGGGCCTGATTTTTTGCAGTTTTGTTGAAAAAGTCAATGCAGTAATGGTGCAAAATCATCTAGGGGACAGTGACCATAACACGATCACTGTGTGGTTAAATACAACATGGGAAACAGTGAAAGGGACAACCCTGGTAAAATGTTACCATAAAGCAGATTTTAAGAGAAAGAGGTTGCATCTAAAATCTTGGAACCGGAAGGAGGACTTAAAGGGACATGGAATGCGGACTACATGAGCTAAACTCAAAAATAAAATTGACCATTGCACAAATATATTTGTGCCAGAGATAAAGAAAATATAACAAAAAGGTAGAGTGCCTGCATGGTTCAGCAAACATATCAAATGTAGTATCAAAAAGATACAAAAACTGTATAAATTATATAAACAAACACAGACACAGGAAAGCTGGGATAAATACAGAAAGCAAGCAAATAAATGTAGGAGCCTAGTAAGAAATCCAAAATGTAAAGCTGAGAAAAAACTAGTGACATCTATAAAGGATAACAATAAATAGTGCTTTACTAAATAGGCTGTCTGAGTGGAAATAAAAAAACTGTTGGACTGCTAAAATTGGGAGACAGGATAATTAGGGAAGAACAAGATATGGCTACAGAATTAAATAAATATTTTTTTAAGAATGTCTCAAGTATGAGAACCAATAAGTACCAACAAAATACATATAGAACATAAACTAGCAGATTTTATTATAACCCAGCAAGATGTCTTGGGCAAAATTGAAAAACTAAAGCCAAATATAACCACCCAGTCCCATGGGGTTACTAGAATCTCATTAGTGTCAGTGTTAGGTAGGGAAAGGCAGCTAGTGAATAACTAGTTTTTTTCCTACTCACTCTCTTGTTTACTTGGCTTCAGCTGAGATGAGAGAGATGAGGTAATTTAGAACCCTCACAGCAGCATAAGCCTCAGCTGGCTGTGACTGGGGAGTTTTAGAATCTTGGGTCAGTCAGTTGTCAGTAGAGTGTGTGAGTAGTAGTCTGCAGTAGTCAGTGGAGGAGTGAGAGCTGCAGCTGAGGGCTCTGAGAGGAGAGTCTGTTTTCTCACCCTAGTGGGGTGAAAAGGACTGCTAGGAAATGGATCCTAGGGGCAATCCCCTATTTGATCCAGGACAATTTGAAGCTGCCTGTAATGTTTTAACTGTGAGTAGATCTGACTTTGTGCTTCCTGATGAAAGTACCTGCACTTTGGTGTTTCTCTAGTTAAGAGAGAAAGGTACACCAGTTCTGTTCTGAAGTTTGAGACTGTTCTCAGTTTAAAGTTGGCTGACAATTGTGGGGTCCCGATGTATGACTAATTCACACTGCTTGGGAGTTTAATTTCTCACACTACCAGTATAGTGTTTCTTAAATGCTGGATGTAAAAGTTCATTCAATGAATCATTTACCCAAATGTGTTCAATATGTTTAAAGTGTAACTCTGAAAGAATGGCTGGGTATGGATTTGGAAGCAAAGGGTGGGCAGCCCCCCATCTGGAGTAACCAGTTCAGGACTACTGGTTCAGTAAGCATGCCTGGTTACTTTGGACAGAGTGGCCAATGTCTGAAGAGAAGTTTACCCCATGGAGTGGGCTGTGCTAGTAACGAGCACCAGTATGCTTAGTTGTGGCTAGTGCCACTATAAGTACTTCCACTTTGAGGCCAGTACCACTGGAAAAAGTCTAAAGTCCTATGCCATATGGGAAATATGTGTTCAGTTGTGGCCAGTGCCACTAGAAGAAATGTTCAGTTGTGGCCAGTGCCACTCAGAGAGTGTTTAAAGTCATATGCCATATGGGAATGCCCAAGCAAGAAGTACAATGCCCTATGAAATATAGGAATATGCAGAGTTTCTGTCAGATACATCATTTTGTTGTTCTGCCAATCCCTTGTGCCATGATATGTAAACCTTGGGGGTCCACTCTTGCTTTAGAGAACATCTTTTGGAATAAAGTCACACTCTAGAATCCCATCTCTGGTTTGGACATTCATGTTACTGCTTTCTGTGTGGAGTTACTGGGTAGCCCTCCAGAAGTATAGATCTATCAGAGGTCTAGCATAGCCCTAGCAAAAGGTTCTCTCCTCAGGACCTGGGTTATTGGTCAGCGTTGCTTTTGTACACCCCCACCCTTTTTGACCTCAAGACATAATGAGCCTGGTATACATTCCTAAAGCTAGGGATGGCACCATTTCTGAAGTAGTTTGTGCCCAGTCAAGGATACTAGGGGTAGCTAACTGTGTAAAGTAGCGGGTGGGGGTTACAAAAAATGGGGGCTCGTCCAAAGATGTTTAAATTGGGGGAGTGCCATAGAAAATGTGGGCTCAACTGAAGTTGGTTAATTTGGGGACAGAACCAGAGATTTTCTTGCTGAGGGTATGTCTAGCATCTTTCTGTTTGATAGTAGTATAGGCTAAACAGATAGGAAGCTTTGGGCAAGAGGATTTTGCCCAAAAAAGTGCCATCCAACTGTGCTGCTTGTGTGCCTTCTAGAACAGTAAAGAAAAGAGTGCTGCTTGTGTATTGTCAACTTGCAATGTACAGTAAAACACTGAAGTGTGTATCCTAGTCTGCATTAGAAAGTACTTACAGAACCTTTAAATTGCAATTTTCAAATGCCAAAGGTAGTGTGAACTTTAAAGGGACACCGTCAATCTTTTTTGCATCATATTATTTTTAGATAAAACCACACATTTTATGATTGCTTACTTCCTTTAAAATGCATTGATGTTGCTGGTTGTTTTATTTACCTCCTTGCTTATTAGAACCAAAATGCATGGTAATGTACAGTACAGTAATGCCCAGCTTTCTTGTGCTTCATATAGTTGAACTACTCTTAGTGCACTCTTCCTTAACATTAGAAACAGTCTCAAACAATGTAGCCACTCATGATACAATAGTCTCCTCTACTCCCAATGCATAATCAGTTGCTAGATTGTGTTGGGGATGTTCCTGAGTCCAGGAAAGATGCAGTGGGAGCTGGTCAAGAAATGTGAACAAACATGTTTTGGTGTGGTGACACCAGTATATTGGGCAGTTAGTTTTTCACTTTTTAAAAGAAAAGAGGGACCTGAATCAAACTACCAGCTGCATCAAGTCTCTATAGAATGTGAACAATCATAAAATGTGTTTTTTAAACTACAGACACTTTGAGGCCTAAGGGGTTGACAGTGTCCCTTTAATGAACAGATTGAGAAATGTGCCCTGAAAGTTTAATGTGCTTTGTGTGCAAATTGGGAGAGCCGCTAGAGAAATTGTCCAGAAACTGTGGAAAAAATGGTCAAAATGGCACTCCTGCTGCTGAAATTGCAGTCAAGGAAAAAAGTTACAGTTTGCAGTTTAAATTTGCTCCTCCTCCTCGATGATCGCTGTGAAGGAAGAGCAAGCAAGAAGAGAGAGAGGCTCATTTGCATGATGTCGAGTGAATGGTGTGACTGCTTCCAGTCCGGCCCCCCGACCAGCAACTGTGTAATGCAGAGTGTTTGAGGAGGAGAGAGAGAGAGTGGCGTGCAAGCTGGTCAGACCAGGATCAACCATCAAGGGGCTTGTGAGCATTCTAAACTGTAGCAAACAGACTAGTACTGTGTAACTTCATGCTCAACTCATTGTCTGACTGACTGGAGAGTAAGCGAGGTGTTTGTGGCTACTATCAGTGGGACCACCTGCCCATTTCATCCCAGAGGCCTTCCCACGATCAGCACCAGGCTGAAAATTTCCATCAGAGCGAACCAGCTACTAAATTCAGTGAGTAAAACCAGTTAACTGTACAAACTGTGTGTGATTATCAAGCCAACTGAATTTTCATGCAAGCAGTGTGATTTTTTTTGCAAAGAAGGACTGTGTGTTGTTAGAGCAAGTGCAACAAACACAAATTCTGAGCATAGACTGTGAGCAGTGATAATGGTTTCAGCAACAATAAATTTTTCTAAGCAAAAGGGACTGTGAGTTGTATAGAGAAGATGCAGCAAACAGGCAAGCATGTGCAAAGAAAGACTGTGGGGCTTACAAGTGACTTTGAGCATGTATAAATAGTTTTCCTAAAGTGATGTTGACAGCAAAGTCAAGTTAGAAATTGTATGAATGTGCTGAAACGTGCCAGCAGAGCAATCAATTGCAGTTGTAAGTAAATTCAGTAGCCAGAAAAGGTCAGAAACACAGTTTTGAGCAAGTGAACAGAGTCAGATGCATGAGAAAAAGTTACTAATGCCATTGCAGGGTGGGGTCAGCAATGTAAGCACAGCAGCAGGGAGCCATTTTGTGAGACAATATGTGGCTGGTGAGCAATTCAGTAACAATAGGTTTGTGTGTTTCATTTCAGACATGGCTTCTGGAATTCCCTGATATCCAGATCATGCCCAAGCTATGATTGCCAATGAGGTGGCAGCACTAAAAGAGATACAGAGAGCTTTCTATGGTGAAAGGTTACCTCCAGAGGTAGCACTCGCTAGCTATCCAGTGAGACTGTTGATAGTGTGTCTAAAGGTTGGAAGGGATGTGTTTATGATACCCCACTGCTCGGATTGCATTGTGAAGTATGGAATGAATGGGGGGGGGTGCAGCACCAGAGAGGGCATAAGGAATTTGTTTGGCTCCCACGTGAACCTGAGTAGGGGACTTTGCCTGCAGCAGCATGCAGCACCAGGTTAAACCTGTTGGGGAATGTTCTTCAGAGTGTGTTACAGGAGAGAGTAAAATTGATATTGATCCACTGTAAGGGCAGGAACAGAGAGAGGTTTCCACATGTGTCCCAGATGAACAGTGCAATGGAAGGATTTATGGACCAATGAAAGCAGGGTCAGAGTCCTAGCCTAGTGGGGGAGGATGAACTGCAAGAGATGCTGAAGTGGGAGCTGTCTACCTCCATGTCCAGTAAGGAGTGGAATGTCTCAGAAGTGAGGACCTTTGCTCATCCTTGGGCTCAGATAATGAGTGAGTAAGAGGAGGATGAAGAAATGTATTTTCATGTTGAGGTTTCCAGTGAGTCACCTGAAGTTCTTGTCTCAGAGGAGCCAGAGACAGAAGGAGAAGGCTGTAGTAACTTACCCACAGAGTTGGTAGGGAACAAGTTCTTTTGTTATTTAAGCATGAGACACTAGCTCAACCAGGACTGGTCACCCCCAAGCTGGGCCATGGGCCACAGATTAGTGAAAAGTAGCAAGAAGGAGAGACTGATACGTAGGAGGGCTGACACCATCTATGGGAAGTCCTTTCCTACCTTTCCTTGTCGAGTCTGGGAGGAAATCAAATAGAACAGGTAATTCTGGTTATTGGAAGAGGCAAGCAAGAATTTGTACTCTGGTGTAGCAGAATGTGACAGGGACAAAGTCATAAGTGATTGACTTAAACTCTGGAGAATGGGCAGGACTCTGTTTATGGACACTGTGTGAATTGTGGATGGGGCTGGGAATGAAACATTCCATAACATCAACTTTGAATGTCCAGGCAGGGTGATAGTCCTCACCCTACACCCTGAGTGGTACTACCTTTAATGGTGCCACTCCCTGTGAATATTCCCAGCATGCCTCAAGGAAGCGAGCAGTGGCAGGCCAGTGCCTGTCATCTGGAGCAGCAATATCCATGGAGGAAGATGCAGCTCTTCTGGTGTTCCAGGTTTCTTCAGGTGTATCCAGATTTGTCATCCCAGTAGTTTCCTGTTCCATCGTCTGGACTTTCAGAGGAAGTCACCCAGCAGTTTTCCTGTTCCATCGTCTGGCCTTCCAGAAGACATCACTCCAACTGTTTTCCTGTTTCATTGTTTGGTTTCCAGATGACATCAATCCAACAGTTTTCCTGTTTCATCGTTTGTTTTTCTAGATGACATCAGTCCAGCAGTATCCGAAGATGGCATCTGGTCTGAAAGGAAGAAGGTCCTCAGCTCGTAGAAGTAAGGTGATCCTTTGTTTTCATTCTTCAAGGAACTGGTAAGACTAACCTCTTTATTTACTTTAACTGACATTGCACAACACATCCTACATTTGAAGACTGTCCACAGAACTCTAATTTTCTTTCATCAAAGACTCTCTCCATGGATTGCACTGCTATACTGGCCCAGTCCTGTCCAAGAACTGTTCTTCAACAGGTTCCAGCCTAGGAGAGACCCCAATGGACCATGCCTATGAGAAACAGTAATTTTGTCACTAATTTTGAACTTCGTATGGCCTTCCATTCCCAAATGTGTTGTATAAATGTCTATTTTCCATTTTGTACTTTTGTACTTTTATAGAAAACATATTTTTGGGGTTCTTTAGTGTTAGGTGGAGGTTTAGACACTGTGTGGAATGCAAAATGTGTTTTTCTTTTTTTACTGGCGTGCCTGAGGAAGAAAAGAAGAAAGAAGAGAAGAAGAGGATGTTGGAGCTCATCCAAGTTCCCCTTTTCCTAGTGTTTTAGAATTGTTTATAGTTAACAGGGTATTAACATGTTTTTTCTCACAGGTGTGAATATTGTGGGGAAATGTAACGCAATGTAGTGTATAATTTCTTTCTTATTCACAGGTACCCTGGGAAGTTGGGGGCAGGTTTCCCAGTAGGTAGTTTAAGTCAAATAGATTTGCCCTAGAGGGCTTGAAGGAAAGGCAGGGTGGTGGTCCTGATTCATGATAGGGATTATCAGTTCTGTCTATTAGAGCATGCTTCATGCAGTTTTCTTGGAGCCATTGAGAATTCATAGATAGATTATAGGATAGGGGCTGAAGTTTAGTGTTGCCTGCCTGTGCCTGACACACAATAGGGGAGAACTTGTGCAACTTCCCTGTAGGTAACACAGAGGGAAGGATGGCCTGGAGCAGGGTGGAGATATGACTGCAAACCATCATTTGCCTGGCAGAGGTGTGTGTAACCACCCAGGTCTCCCTGGGGTTACTAGAATCTCATTAGTGTCAGTGTTAGGTAGGGAAAGGCAGCTGGTGAATAACTAGTTAAATGGGGTTTTCACCTACCCACTCTCTTGTTTATTTGGCTTCAGCTGAGATGAGAGAGATGAGGTCATTTAGAACTCTTGCAGCAGCATAAGCCACAGCTGACTGTGAGTGGGGAGTTTTAGAATCATGGGTCAGTTAGTCAGTTGTCAGTAGAATGTGTGAGTAGTAGTCTGTAATAGAGTCTGCCAAGAGAAGTGGTGGAAACTGTTGCCTACAGCAGGATCTCCTGATTTCATCCCCAGAGGGGTGAAAAGGGCTGCTAGGAAATGAATCCTAGGGACAATCCCCTATTTGATCCTGGATAATTTGAAGCTGCCTGTAATGTTCTAACTGTGAATAGATCTGACTTTGTGCTTCCTGATGAAAGTAACTGTGCTTTGGTGTTTCTCTAGTTAAGAGGGAAAGGTACACCAGTTCTGTTCTGAAGTTTGAGACTGTTCTCAGTTTAAAGTTGGCTGACATTTGTGGGGTCCCAATGTATGACTAATTCACATTGTTCGGGACTTTAATTTCTCACACTGCCAGTGTAGTGTTTCTTAAATGCTGGATGCAAAAGTTCATTCAGTTATGCATTTACCCAAGCGTGTTCAAGATGTTTAAGGTGTAACTCTGAAAGAATGGCTGGGTATGGATTTGAGAGCAAAAGTTGGGCAGCCCTCCATCTGGAGTAACCAGTTCAGGACTACAGGTTCAGTTAGAGCACCTGGTTACTTTGGACATAGTGGCCAATGTCTGAAGAGAAGTTTACCCCTGGAGTGAGTTGTGCTAGTAATGAGTCCCAGTGTGCTCAGTTGTGGCCTGTGTCACTATAAGTATTTCCAGTTTGAGGCCCGTGCCACTGGAAGAAGTCCAAAGTCCTATGCCATATGGGAAATGTGTTCAGCTGTGGCCAGTGCCACTAGAAGAAATGTTCAGTTGTGGCCAGCGCCACTTAGAGAGTGTTTAAAGTTCTGTGCCACATGGGCATGCCCGAGCAAAAAGTACTATGTCCTGTGAAATATGGAAATACGTAGAGTTTCTGTCAGATACACTCATTTTGTTGTTCTGTCAATCCCTTGTGCCATGATGTGTAAACCTTGGGGGTCCACCCTTGCTTTAGAGAACATCTTTTGGAATAAAGTCACACTCTAGAATCCCAACTCTGGTTTGGACATTCATGTTACTGCTTCCTGTGTGGAGTTACTGGGTACCTCTCCAGAAGTATAGATCTAGCAGAGCCCTAGCAAAAAGTTCTCTCTTCAGGTACCTGGGTTATTGGTCAGTGTTGCTTTTGAATGCCCCCACCCCTTTTGATCTGTAGAAGTAATCAGCCTGGTATACATTCCCAAAGCAGGGGATGGTACTATTTCCAAAGTAGTTTGTGCCCAGTCAAGGGTAGCAGAGGTAGCTAACTGTGTAAACTAGTGGGAAGGGGGTGGTTACACAAACAAATCAGCAGGATCAGATGGCATACATCTCGGACTTCTTAGAGAACTGGCAGAGGACATAGTGGGGCTGATAACAATGCTTTTCTCAGCATCACTGGAAGAAGGAAGTACACTGTCTGAATGGAGAGAGCCAACAGTGACACCAATACACAAGGGGAAGGGGGGACAGGCAGGATGTTGGAAATTATAGTCCAATCAGTTTGACGTCTAAACTGGGAGAACTATTGGAGGGGTTAATTCAGGATTATACACTAAAGCATATTAACTAAAATGGATTTATGGACATAACTCAGCATGGGTTCAGCTCAGGCCATTCATGCCTTACAAATCTCCTTCAGTTGTTCAAACCAGTAAGCACAGCAGTTGATAAGGGCCTACCAGTAGATATCGTATTCCTAGATTATTCCAAGGCCTTCAACTCGTATTTCACAAAATTCTGTTAGATAAGCTTGAAGCAATACAACTACATCCCAAAATTATTTCATGGGTGACATCTTGGTTAGGAGAAAGGAATCAAAGGGTAGGCATCAAAGGTTATTATTCAGATTGGTGAGAGGGGACCAGTGGCACCCCACAGGGATCAATATTGGGACCCACACTTTTAAATATATTCAAATCAAGGATGCAAACCTCAGATAATACATGGATCTGCAAATACGCAGATGACACCAAGGTTGGGGCAATAGTGAATAACGAAGCTGCAACTCAAAAACTTTAAGAGGACATAACACACAGAACACGGGGCAACAAATTTAATGAAGGAAAATGCAAAGTTATGCATCTTGGAATCAATAACCCAAAACATGATTATGTATTAAACAACACTCTAATCCAAAAGACAACAAATGAAAGAGATCTAGGTGTCACCATGACTGATAGCCTTTCCTTTGCTACACATACTAGGAATGCAGTTAGGAACAGCCATGGGATTCTTGGATATATACTAAGAAATATTAAAAGTAGGGATAGAACAGTGATCATGCCACTCTACTTAGCAGTGGTCAGACCCCACCTAGAATACTGTTCACCTTTCTGTGCACCACAAAGTATAGGTGGCAGAAAATTAGGTGAGAGAGTGCAGAGAAAAGCCACAAAAAAAATTAAGAACTTACAACATAAAACATATGGGGAGAGACTGAGGGAGCTAGGTTTATTTTCCATGGAATACAGGAATATAAGAGGATATTTATGTCTTGTCTTCAGTGCAATGAAAAATGAGGCAACATGGGAAAGTATAGGATTACGTAGGTACCATACAAATAAAAATACTAAAATGCACAATTTTAAAATTAAGAATGAAGTTGCAAGAACAAAGAAAAGAAGGAACTGCTTCAGCCAGAGGGTGACATCAGCAAGGAACTTCTTACCAGAAAGTATAGTAACAAGCAGTTCAATGGAGGTTTTTAAACATTTCTCTGGATGCCTATATGGGCACAGACAGATATGTGTATTACCACTAATCAAGTGGCGAGTTATTATAGATTTTTGGCCTCCTAACTCATAAGTAACCTATGAACCTATGAACTTTTACACTTCACTCTCCTTCCCTTCCATCAGTGCCAGACACCTTGCTTATGATGCTACTTTAATTGGGAAGTACTGGCCTGGCTCTGCCACCCTACTTACAATCCCTCACCTCTGTCCCATCCACCCCCCAATCCCCCAATTAACCCTTCATAACTCCACCCACAAGGCTCTCTCTCCTTCCCCCCTCCCTCGGCGTACCACATCAGGGAGAGCCGCCTTCTCTTATCAACACCCAAGTATCTGGAACTCTCTGCCATTGAAAGTCTGCTCAACTCAAACCCTCCACTCCCTAGCCCGCCTCCTCTGACAACACACAGCTCCCTCCTGCAGCTGCTCCTAACCCCCCTCTAGTCCTACTCTCCCCTGCCTATACGTCATGCCAATTTCCCTGTCCCCTTGTGGGGTTCTTAGCATCCTGAAGCGGGGAAGAAGACCTCCTGACTGTCCTTCTTCCCTCCCTCCCTCCCTCCGTCCCTCATTCCTCTTGCCCTATGTACACCCTTATGACTGTACAAATTACAAATAAACTGGTTGACTATAGCACTTTGCCTGCTATGTTTCTGTCATGGAAAAGTATAATTTAGCACTTTGTGTGTAATGTGTTTGGTTCAACTGTAAATCAAGTGTTTATGTTAAAGCCTGAGCTTGTTTTGCACTGTACTCTGGAAATGGATAGACTGCTCAGTAAATGCATATCCGATTTGAATCTCTGTATAATAACTGTATATATTCAAAGTCTAAGTTACATGCATCTGTATATTTCTACCTGTTTCCAAAAAAATGGCGTGTACTCTATTTTCTGTCTTTACTCTGTAATGTTATGTCTATTGCACACTTCCTTGTATCCCCCTCTGAACAGGATGCATCTGGAAATGAGCTACTGCAGCTTAGTATGTCCTTCCTGGAGAAACTTTTCAAATAAATAAATAATTTGGTGGCCCAACCGCTCCTCCTGGACAAGTTGAGTTCTGCTGGCCTCTCAGCCTCCACTGTTGAATGGTTCCATTCCTACCTCTTGGGCAGTCAGCAGTTTATTTATTTTATTTAGTTTTTATTGACCGGGTAAGTGCACTAGACAAATCCTGCCTATTTTCAGGCATGACCAAGGGGAAGGGGGATACAGATGAATGCCAACTGACCTTGAACCAGATTAAGCTGTTGGTAGTATTTTGAGTGAATGAGGGAAATTTGGCCAGGACACTAGGGAAATTCCCCATCTCTTTTCTATAAGTGCTATGAGATCTTTAACATCCACCTGAACTATCACCAATCCAGGCAGATGGGACCTCGGTTTAACGTCTCATCCGAAAGACGGAACAGGTACAGGTCGGTGGCATCCTGCACCCTCCTCTCTCAATCGAGGCTGGAGTCCCACAGGAACCATTCTTGGCCCCATTCTCTTCTTAATGTTCCTCAACAACCTCCCCTCTGCCTGTGTCAACTGGCACATTCACATGTCTGCAGATGACACTGCTCCCTACTACTCAGGTCCACCAACTGAGGCTGTGGAAGTCCTGCTCCAGCAAGACTTCCACAATGTCCTGTAATGGTTTCAGGACAGCCAATTCCAGGTCAACACCAGGAAAACAGTGTCCATGACCTTTGCATCCAACCAGAAATTGGCCAGGCATGCTCCCCTCCTCTCTCTTACTTCACCACCTTGGATAGTTCTCCCCTTGAAGTGGTTCATTCCTTCAAGTATGTTGGAGTATGACTCAACAGCAGGGTTGATTTTTTTTTTTTTTTTGCCCACATCGATCCCACCCATGCCAAGCTCTGCCCCAACCATGGTGCTCTGTACCTTAATAAAGACTGACTGGCCCTGAATGTCTGCTGGGGACTGGTTACCAAAATGTTGCTCCCTGTCTTTGAATATGCAGATGTAGTACCGTTCCCTCCTCTGCCTTTGCCAGACTACACAACTCTGTAACACCTTCTGTCATTTTGCTACAAACTCACCCCCTCACACTCATCACTGCACACTCTAATCCTCCCTTTCCATTTTCCCTCTTCCCTCCTGTTGCCTACACCACTGAGCATCTTTCATAGAAACATAGAAGTTGACGGCAGATAAGGACCGCAAGGCCCATCCAGTCTGCCCATTTCTTTTTCTACCTTATAAATGTGCCATCGGCCTTTGCTCTGTCAGTGGCCTATCTATTCATAGTCGTTTGTATTGCTCCCTTATGCCTATCCCATGCCTGTTTGAAGCCCTGCACTGTATTCATAGCCACCACTTCTTGTGGTAAGCCATTCCAGCCATCCACCTTTTCTGTGAAAAGAGATTTCCTCACATTCCCCTTAATCGGCCTCCCTCTAATCTCATGCTGTGTCCTCTTGTCCTGCTATGTTTCTTATATTTAAACATATTGAAACTCTCACCTTGTTTATGCCCTTAAGGTGTTTGAATGCCTCGATCATATCACCTCTCTCCCTCCTTTGCTCAGGGTATACATATTGAGCTCCGTTAATCTGTCCTCATATGTCTTCTGATGCAGTTCCTGCACCATTTTGGTTGCCCTTCTCTGGACTGCCTCAATTTGGTTAATGTCCTTGTGAAGGTGTGGCCTCCAATACTGCACGAGTACTCCAGATGGAGCCTAACCAGTGTCTTGTACAGAGGATTAATACCTCCCTCTTACGACTTGTGATACCCCTACTAATACACCCCTAACACCTAAGCCTTACCTACTGCTTTGAGGTCTGCTTGGATGATTTTAGGTCATCAGTGATGATGATGCCCAAGTCTCTTTCTTCCTTTGTGCAGCTAGCAACTCCTCCCAGCCTATAGGTGGCTTGAGGGTTTGCCTTCCCTATGTGCATGATTTTGCACTTCTTTGCATTAAATCCCAGTTGCCACTCTTCTGACCATTCTGCTAGTTTATCCAGATCTCTTCTCATTCTGCCCACCCCATCTGGATCATCTACTCTGTTGCAGATCTTGGTGTCATCTGCAAACAGACAGGCCTTACCCTCTAGTCCATCTGCAAGGTCACTAATGAAGATGTTGAAGAGGACTGGCCCCAGGACTGATCCCTGAGGTACCCACTTGTGACTTGCATCTCTTCTGACTGTATACCATTTACCACCACTCTCTGTTTTCTGCCGTCAACCAGTTTGCCACCCAGTTGACCAACTTCTGCCCCACCCGAGCCTACCCAGCTTATTTATCAATCTTCTATGTGGAACAGTGTCAAAGCTTTGCTGAAGTCAAGGTAGGTGACATCCTGCTCCCCCTTGGTCCACCACTCTGGTTCGCAGTCAAAGAAATCTATGAGATTAGTTTGACAGGACCTTCCTTTGTAAACCCATGCTGTCTTGGATCCTGTGCCCTATGGATTCCAGGTGTTGCACTATCCTTTCCTTAAGGAGTGCCTCCATAATCTTGCCCACTACTGAGGTAAGACTGACGGTCTGTAGTTCCCCGCCTCCTCCCTGCTACCAGTTCTTGTGGAGGCGGGATCACATGAGCCCTTCTCAGTCTTCTGGGACCTCTCCTGTGCTCAGAGACTCACTAAACAATTCTGCTAATGGCTCTGCTAGTTCCTCCTTTAGCTCCTTAAGTACCCTGGGATGTATGCCATCAGGTCCATTGCCTTATCCACCCTGAGCTAGCAAGCTCTTGTAGGACCCTTTCTTTTGTGAAGGGAGTAGTGCTCACCTCCCTCCCTGTGTCCATGATGCTGAGCTGTGGGCCCTGCCTACCTTCTCTTCAGTAAATACTGAGCAAAAGTATCTATTTAGGATAGATGCCTTTACAGGGTCCTCCTCCTCCACATGCTCCCTTTTCTCTATTAAACAGCAATACCCCTCTGGACTTTCTCCTTTCACTAATGTATCTATAGAAGTCTTGTCACCTTCTTTTACTGTTCATGCTAGTGTTTCCTCAGTTTGGGACTTTGCCTGCCTTACGCCTTACCTGCTTCCTTAGGGCAGTTTGGTATGCCTCCCTATCTTCATCCTGCTGTGTTCCTTATATTTCCTGAAGGCCAGCCTTTTGGCTCTGACCTTTTCTGCTACTGTATTTGAGAACCAAAGTGGTTTCCTTCTTCTTTTGCACTTCCTTTTCTGTCTAACACAATGGGATGTTGCTTCAAGTATTGCATCCTTAATGCTTGCCCACTTTGCCTGTACCCCCTCACCTGTGTTTCTTTTTGCCAGGGCTAGCTTAACTCTGTTGGCCATCTTATCAAAGTCAGCTCCTCTTTCATCTTTAAATGCTGGATCAAGGCACCATCCTCGTGCCTATCTACACTCATCTCTCCCATTCCATCTGCCTCATACTTCCTTCATTCCAGGGATACCATCACCTTCTCCTTCCCCCTCCCTCCCTCCCTCCTCCACTGGGCAGTCAGCCTTCTCTACTACCTCCCTCCCTCCTTCTAGAACCTCCTCCCCTCTTTCATCCACCTCTCACCTTCCCCAAACTCCCTTAAGCACTAGCTAAACTCCTTCCCTCCCCTTTCTGCACCTGTCAGCTCCCTACCTGACCTGTGCTTTGTTCCTCTCCTCTCCCCAGTTTAGGCCCCCCCAGGGTCAGTTTCAATGTGTCTTAATTTCATTGCACTGATGTGTTTTAACCAGTTGTTAGACCGCATCTCTGGATGTAGAGCATGTCATGCTCCAGAAACCCGCTCTTGTTATTTTGCACTTTGTTCACATTACACTACATTTGTTTGCACCTTATATGTACAGTATACATCAATACTTGTGTTTTCTTGATTGTATACCCATCCCCCCCTCCCCCAAGTTGCACCTGGAAACAAGACTTTGCCCTCTGTGCCTTTCCTGGTTATCAAGTGTAAGTACATAAATAAGTTAAAAATATGTCAGTTATTCTGTTCACCATCTTTTCATCTCTTTACCTCTTAGTATGGTGGAATCCGAAGTCCACAGGACTATGGCTACTGGATTAAGAAAAGACTGAGTCAAGATACTGTTGTTCTAACTTGTAACAAGATGGAAGTAGCCATTTTTGGAATTGACAAATGCTTGCTTATAATACAACAGTACTTGGGGTCCCAGGTTATTTTAATCTGGTTATGTTCCAGGTTAATAAAAGTACAAAGTATAAATACTTTTTTAACTTCAGCAATTTTATTGAGACTCATTTTAACAGATTTGAGTTTTTTTTTCAGAGTCTAATAGACTTAGTTTAAGAACTGTACATAATGCATTGTTCTTCCTCCATAGATATTTTTCCCAATTTATTCTATGCGGGCAGGCTCTCAACATTGTTTCTGTCCTCCTGGCTGGCATCCACCTACTTTGGTACTTACTGGAGCTTTGTCTCTAACAGACTGCCCCCCTGTGGTGGGGCCAGAAGGGAGAGGGGCCATCTTCCCCCATGCACATAATCCAGATAGCTCTCATGATCAGGTGACAGCAGGGGCTGGGAGGCAGACAGCAGGGCTTCAAGAAGCCTTCATGGTTCCTTTTTCCTGTGTTTACCCTATAGCCTCCACTGTGGTGACATGTTAGTGCTCCCCAGTTTGGAGCCCTTAACATAGAAAGAACGTATGATTGCTGGAAAGAGTTCAAAGACATGATACTAAGTTAATTTGGGAATATACAGATTTACCATACATTGAAAGATTACATAGTCTAACTCAAATAACCTTAGAAGATCAAACAAAAAAGGAGGACCTTCTACTGAGCTATAACCTTGTGAACGATCTGTTGCATCTCAACAGTATTGTCATAAAAATGAAAATCAGTCTCAGGCAAAGTAGGAAACACAATAAAAAGAATAACATCAATGAAAAATGTAATGCAAAAGCAAGGAAATATTTATTTTTACATTGAATAATTGGTTTGTGGAATACTATCCCTCACGAAGCTACTGTATTAACAGCCCAAATAGGGATATCTTTAAAAAGGGTATTGATAGTTTAATTTTGAATGGAACCAACCTAAAATATTGCTATACTATTTAGCTCTAGCAATCTCAAGGAACCACACAGTCTTCTTCTGCCTCAAATTCTGGTATTTATTTATTTATGTAGTTAGTTTTTATTTAACAGGTAGGTGCACTAGCCACAGCCATAGTTTAATCCTGGTATAATCTTAGTATTTTATTTAAAAAACAGGTATCTATGTCAATATGTACATTCACAAATATAACATTTCTACTATTATGACTGACCGACCATGCGTTACATTTTTTTGAGTTTCAGTTTTTCTTTCCAGGATTTGTAGTACATCTTAGAAAGCTATCTAGGATGTCTGTATAAGAAGCATTTTAGTGTCCCCAACTGACCTCACCGTGCTTATTTATGACGCCATAATGCTTATCATGCTAACATTCTGTTGTGTCACAGGGTACAGTTTTGAGTTCAGGTGGGGGACACAAGTGATGTTTGTGAGTCACAGTGAAATCAATACTGTATTATCTGAAATATTTAGAAAATGAATAACAGAAGAAATAAAACCTTTAAACCATTAAACCTACATATACTTGTTGCAAAAATAACAGTTTAAAGCATTTTATTAAATGGCTATAGTACCTGCTCTTTAACCAGCTTTACCTGAGACAGAGAGGGTTAGGTCTTAGCTGCTAGAGATGCCTTTACATGCTGGTGGTTTGATTATTTTTCTCAAGTTGAATCCATAGGGCCAAAGGCAGCATAAATTAATTTGGGGGTTTATTCTTCTATATTTTATAGTGGGAAATATATATTAGGCATAAGTTTATTTCTAATCATGTAAGGTATGTCAGTTTAAATGTTCTGTGTTAGCTGACTTGCAATAAGTTGTGAACAGTGCTGTAGCAGGGATTTGGGTCTCAGTGTTAGATTTTCAACAAGCAGCCAATTGCATAATGGTTACACTGATATTCACACTGTCAACCATCCCATAATTTGCACCAAGGTCCACAACACATCCTGCCCCTTCACATCAGCCCACTCATCTCTATGGGAAGGTTTTCAAAGTCTGTGATCAGGGCTTTACAGACCCAGGATTGGCTTCTAGACTACAGGACCCATGATCTACATGACAACATAAATAAAAGCAAGTGCTAGTTCTGTACCAAGACCTGTAGGGTCCCAAACGCCAATATCAAACATTTCCACCACCCCAACTCACACCAGCCCCATCTGTTGTCACCCCATATATCTTCTATCTTTATATTAATCAGTCCTTTCTACTTTCATGACCATTCTGTTTTTCCCTGGTGGCTAAGTTTGTGAGGCGATGTAAAGCTTCACCTTACATGTGGATGACCCCTCACATCTGCAAGTCACCTGTCAACCTATTGATTTTTTAAATGAAAGCTTTTTGTTGAAAATTTCAATCATATGTCAGCTTTCTAAGAATGAGGGGCTACCTATATTCTATACAGTGGCAGTGGAAGCAGAGATGTAGCACAAGGGGCAGAGAATAAGCCCCAAATATTCTCGTGATGTATGGCAAGATTTCTATAAATTAATGGGCTATAAAGGTTCACCTTGTGAATGGATAACCCCTCACAGCCACATATTACTTGTGGACTTATTTATGATTTGTTTATGTCCTACATGTACCTATTCCCATACACAGGCAACCCATATTACTCTCACAAGGCGGGCAGAGAGTGATCCCATTGAACATGAGTTGATAGTGTATGAGTGAAATGCAGCCTTATGCCATTTGACTGTCAGGCACTTAGTGCTGCATGTCAGGTTTAGTGTTTTATTCTTATGCCAATGAACAATGGGAGATAAAATAACCTAGTGGGTACAGCTCAGACATGTGAAGCAGGGGATACATACAGATTCAAATCCAACCAAATACTCATTATATGACCTTGAGTAAGTACTTAAGCTTCCAGTGCTTCAGTTCATCAAGCTGTAAAACTGTGTAGAAGGAGGACCCTACTGAAAGTGTGACATCACATCACATCTCAGATGCCTTATCCTGGTAAAACAAACTGTAAAATAAAAATAAACATCGGCATACTTCCCAACCTTTTGTCACAGAAATGTGAGAAAATGACACTTAAATTGTGGGACAAAGAGGGAGACTGACCCTCAAAATGTTGTCCAAGTTGTCAATACCTAGGGATTCCTATGAGTAAACAATAAAATTAAAAAAGGTAAATAATTGGCTAAGAATGTGGAGCTTGAGAAACAAGATTGGATATATATCATATTGGGAAGAATTTAGTGTCAACAATGAATATTTCTGTAGGGATGGGGTGCATCTTAGTTGAAAAGGCAACCAAAAATTAGGTATGCATTTGAAAACACACATTACTAACTATTAAACTATTTAAACTAACTACAGGTGGTGGGAGGGATCTCATAAGCATTAAACTGATTAACTGCATAAAAAGAACACATAGTAAGCATATAAGGATAGACAAAAATGAAGATAAACATAGGACACAAAAATATATAAATATATTATTACGTAATTCTAGGAGCCTACATAGCAAAATGGATGACCTGAGATACACACTGGAAAATATACATGTAGATGTGTGTGCTGTGTGTGAAACATGGTATACAAGCAATGATTGGGGCACTGACATCCCGGGATACATTAAATTTACCAAAAGCAGAAAACAAAAAAAAGGGGGGTGGCATTGCATTATATGTACTAGAAAGCGTGACAACTGAGCTAAAAAAGCAAAGGATGATGATACAGAAGTTCTTTGGGTTGATCTTCACTTAAATAATAAACTACTGACTCTGGAATTAGGATACAGATCACCCAGTCTGGATTTACAAGGAAATGAGGCCTTCCTCAATGAAATAGAAAGCATGGAAGTCTCTAATGAGTACATCCTTATGGGGGATTTTAATCTGCCCAACATCAAGTGGGCTACTCTTGAGGCTGATGTTTAGAAAATGGATTCCTAGAATTTACATTTTAACATAGTCTTGAGCAATTAGTCCAGGAACCTACCAGGAAGAACAATATACTTGATTTAATCCTGACCAATATTTGAAATATAGAGACAGAACTGGAAGTATTACCACCGCTGGCTGATAGCTATCACAATATGATACAGTTTAAAGCGAACACAATAACTAAAGGCAATAATGGTAGCCGTTACCGAGACATGGTTTACCAGTTACCACACTTAGGAGACTTCAGTACCTGGCTATGTACTATTCAGAAGAGACCGAGGTGCAAAAAGGGGGGTAAAGTGGCCCTTTATGTCAATGAAAATATTACAGCTACAGAAATTCAGACTACATATAAGGAACCAGAAGAATTGTGGGTCACTTTGGAAACAGGAAATGGGACAGCCATATGAACTGGGGTTGTCTACAGGCCTCCAGACCAGGGGGAGAACATAGACACATTTCTGTTAGAAGATATACAAAACAGGACCACCAAAGGAGAGGTTCTGATAATGGGAGACTTCAACATGCCAGATACAGCTTGATCAATACCAGCAGGAACATCTGCCAGAACTAGACACATAGTGGATTCCTTGCAAGGGGAGAGCCTCAAACAACTGATACAATAACCCACAAGAGACAGAGCTATCCTAGATCTACTACTGACTAACAGGGAAGCAATCACAGATCTCCAGGAAGAAGGTCACCTGGGGGCCAGTGACCATCACATGGTATGGTTCAATTTGGCCACTAGAACTAAATCACCGCATTCCAAGGCAAAAATATGGGACTTCAGAGGAGCTGACTTTGATAAGATGGCCAACAGAGCTAAGCTAGCCCTGGCAAAAAGAAATACAGGTGAGGGGGGGTACAGGCAAAATGGGCAAGCATTACGAATGCAATACTTGAAGCAACATCCAATTGTGCTAGAGAGAAAAGGAAGTGCAAAATAAGAAGGAAACCACTTTAGTTCTCAAAAACAGTAGCAGAAAAGGTCAGAGCTAAAAGGCTGGCCTTCAGAAAAAATAAGGGAATGCAGCGGGATGAAGATAGGAAGGCATACCAAACTTCCCTAAGGGAAGCAGGGAAGGCAGTAAGGCAGGCAAAGGCCCAAACTGAGAAAACACTAGCACAAACAGTAAAAGAAGGTGACTAGACTTTCTGTAGAAACATTAGTGAAAGGAGACAGTCCAGAGGGGGTATTGCTAAGATCAGAGGGGATAAAGGGGCGTGGGAGGAGGACCATGAAAAAACATCTATCCCAAATAGATACTTCTGCTCAGTATTTAATGAAGAGAAGGTAGGGCAGGGCCCACAGCTCAGCGCCATGGACACAGGGAGGAGGGAGGTGTGCACTAGTCCCTTCACAAAAGAAAGGGTCCTACAAGAGCTCATTAAGCTCAGGGTGGACAAGGCAATGGGACCAGATGGCATACATCCTAGGGTACTAAAGGAGATAAGGGTGGAACTAGCAGAGCCATTATCAGAACTGTTTATTAAGTCTCTGAGCATAGGAGAGGTCCCAGAAAACTGGAGAAGGGCTCATGTGATCCCACTCCGCAAGACTGGTGGCAGGGAGGAGGCAGGGAACTACAGACCAGTCAGTCTTACTTCAGTAGTGGGCAAGATTATGGAGGCACTATTTAAGGAAAGGATAGTGCAACATCTGGAATCCATAGGAGCACAGAATCCAAGACAGCATGGGTTTACAACAGGAAGGTTCTGTCAAACTAATCTCATAGATTTCTTTGACTAGGTAACCAGAGTGGTGGACCAAGCAGGAGCAGTTGTTGTAGCCTACCTTGACTTCAGTAAAGCTTTCGATACTGTTCCACATAGAAGATACTACTGACAAGGCACTCTGTGGCTGCTTATTCCACCCCCCATAAAGTTTTTTTCTTGTTATTTTAACTTGTACCTATGTCTTGAGTTATTCTGTAAGTTCTGAATCCAAGCTGTATTGTTCATTGTAATGTACCTTTGCTTTCTCCTATTGTTCTTTGTTTTGCAATCTATGACGTGGAACCTTTGTAAAAGAGCTTGCGCTCAAAAACCTTTTCTGAATCACTAAATAAAAATAAATAAATAATAAGCTGGGTAGGCTTGGGGTGGGTCAGAAGTTGGTCAACTGGGTGGCAAACTGGTTGATGGGCAGAAAACAGAGAGTGGTGGTAAATGGTACACAGTCAGCAGAGATGCAAGTCACAAGTGGGATACCTCAAGGATCAGTCCTGGGACCAGTCCTCTTCAATATCGTCATTAGTGACATTATAGATAGACTGGAGGGTAAGGTTTGTCTGTTTGCAGATGACACCAAGATCTGCAGCCGAGTAGATGATCCAGATGGGGTGGGCAGAATGAGAAGAGATCTGGATAAACTGGCAAAATGGTCAGAACAGTGACAACTGGCGTTTAATGCAAAGAAGTGCAAGATCATGCACATAGGGAAGAGAAACCCTGAAGCCACGTATAGGCTGGGAGGGGAGTTGCTGGCAGTCACAAGGGAAGAAAAAGACTTGGGCATCATCATCACAGATGACCTGAAATCATCCAAGCAGACCACTAAATCAGTAGGTAAGGCTAGGGGGAAGTTGGGGTGTATTAGTAGGGGTATCCTGAATCATAAGGAAGCAGTATAGTGCAGTGGTTTAAGGCTCTGAGCTGCAAACCTGGAGACCAGAGTTTGAATCCCACAGCCCCCACTTGCATACTGTGTGACCCTGAGCAAGTCACTTAACTTCCTTGTGCTCCCAGGTCACACCTGGAAACAAGCTTCAACTTAGTGTGCCTTTTCTGGTTAAACAATTTCCCCTTTCCCTATAAAATGGAGGTAATAATCCCTCTTTACAAGACATTGGTTAGGCCCCATCTGGAGTACTGCATTCAGTACTGGAGGCCACACCTTCACAAGGACATTAACCAAATTGAGACAGTCCAGAGAAGGGCAATCAAAATGGTGCAGGGACTACATCAGAAAACATATGAGGACAGATTAATGGAGCTCAATATGTATACCCTAAAGCAAAGGAGGGAGAGAGGTGGTATTATTGAGACATTCAAACACTTTACGGGCATTAACAAGGTGAAAGAGTCTAACATGTTTCAATATAAGAAAAAGAGCAGAACAAGAGGACACAGCATGAGATTAGAGGGAGGCCGATTAAGGGGTAATGTGAGAAAGTTCTTTTTCACAGAAATGGTGGTGGATGCATGGAACGGCCTACCTCGGGAAGTGGTGGATATGAATACAGTGCAGGGCTTCAAACAGGAATGGGGATAGGCATAAGGGAGCAATACAGATGAGTATGAATAGATAGGCCATTGACAGAGCAAAGGCCGATGGCACATTCATGAGGTAGAAAAACAAATGGGCAGACTGGATGGGCCTTGCGGTCCTTATCTGCCATCAACTTCTATAATAATGGAATTACAAAAATCAGAGATGACAATAGAATTGATTATAATAGTATCAAAAATTACCTAAACAATTGGAATAGGGTCCAGGAATTAAATGGAAACTTAAATCTTCAGCAACAATGGGAAATAATCAATAGCACGATTATGTACTGTAAAAATACATCGGTACCCTTGAGGATAAAATATGACAACAGAACAAAAAGAATTCCTCTATGGTGGACAAACGAAATAAAAAAAAATCATAAATAAAAAACATAGGGGGTGGGATATTCAGAGTGCACCAGGCAGGGGTGCAACCCAACTGGGATGCACCAGGGAGCGTGCAGGGTGATATTCAATGGTGCTGTGTCATGGTTCAGCACCTTCAAATATGGCAACGTGGCCTCCCTCATTACGCAAGTGGCAAGAGAGGAGCAGGGGGATGCACCAGCGCAAGTGCGGTTGTGCTAGGTGCAGGAACCACAATAGTCAGCGGTGGATATGCAAATGGGGCCATAATGCATGCAAGGTGCAACTGGGGCCATTAGAATGTCATTATGGCCCCATTTGCATACAGGTGTGCCAATCCCCGGCGACTTGCGCCCTGCCAGGCTGCAGCCGTCGGGACCGATGCCCCCTGCACATCACGGCAAAGTGTCCCAATGCCCGATCACAGGCATAGCTATAAAACAAAACAAGTTCCAAATCCCTGGTGGTCCAGTGGACCACTTCCAGCCCTTTCGCGGGCATAAGTATATGAAAATACATGTCCCATATCCCTGGTGGTCCAGTGGACCACCTCCAGCCCAATCGTGGGCATAAGTATAAATAAAACATTTCAAATTATCCCTGGTAGTCCAGCGGTACCCCCCTCCCCACCTGTCCACTAAGCCCTGCCATCCCATACCCATCGCAGTCAGCGTCGGGTGGCAGATCCCCACCCGCTAGCTGCTCAGCCACCCACTGACTGACTGCATGCAGTCGGCTGTATCGCCTATTGGTCCCTGGCATTGAGGCCAATGAGGCTTGAACCATACTGTACTACACAGTCAGATATGTTAATGGATCCATTCACATATCGGGACTGTGTAGTATGGTACAGTCTGCATGCCTATTGGTCCACAGCATGGACCAATGGGTGTACAGCTGTACTGTATGCAGTCAGTTGGTGGGTGGCTGGGTGGCTTGCAGGTGAGAAGCTGCTGCCTGCCGCTGACTGGGAGGGAGCAGTGTGGCGGCGCTCAGTGGTCAGGTGGGGAGAGGGGTACTGCTGGACCACCAGGTATAATTTAGAATGTTTTATTTATCCTTATGCCCGCGATCGGGCTGGCAGCGGTCCACTGGACCACCAGGGATATGGGCCATGTATTTTGCATATTTATGCCCGCGATCAGACTGGAAGCAGTCCACTGGACCACCAGGGATATCATATCTATTACAGTGCCCATGATCAGACATGGGGGGAGGGCGTGGACGCTGACAGACCTGGCTCGGAGCTTAGTGGCCACCACAGCTGGTGGCTGCCATGTTGCGCCATGCAATATGGCAGCTCACCTGTGGGTGGCCAGCCCCTGCTCCTATTTCTTTTTGACTCAACTTTGAGCACCAGTGTGCGGCGCAAGTAGGGGTTGCACCAGCATATGCGCCACACATCCCAGACTGAATATCGGGATGTGCGGAATATGCATGAGCACGCCCCCGCACTGCGCCCGCATATTCTAGTGTGACCTGGCGCATTGGGATCTGTGTGGCTACAACATCCCCTTTGACTATCGCCACCAGGGGCACATCAGTGGGTTGTGGCTATGAATAACTGAAAGCGCCTAGCGCAACCCTTTGAATATCCCACCCTCGGTGTATCGAAAATATAAGAAATCACTGAATATAAATCATTTAATAAAATACAAAAAGTTGGTACAAAACACTAAAAATATTATCAGGAAAAGAAACAGAAACTTGAGATCTGCCTTGCAATTGATTCAAAACACAATAAAAAAGTTTTTATTTAACTATATAGGATCCCTGAAGGGTAAGCAGAGTAGTGTAGGACCATTAAAATTAAATTATATAGTAATCACAAAGGAAACTGAAATGGCCAATGAACTAAACACATTCTTTATGAATGTGTTCCTTCCAAAGGAATATATTAAGATTCAGCTGTCAAATGTTGAAGAAACAGTGAAATCTATAACTATAAAAGAAGTTATGGACATTAGTACAAAACTGAAGGAAGACTCCGCACCTGGCCCTGATGGTATAGCCCCAAAGTTCTTGAAAAAAATGGTCAATGAATTGTCTGGTCCACTTGCAGTGTTATATAATACATTCTTAAAATATGGGAGCACTTTTAAGGATTGGAGATGTGCTAATATCGTGCCAATACACAAAGGAGGTAGTAAACAGCTTGTGGGGACCTATAGGCCTATTAGCCTTACCTCTGTGATTGGTAAAATGATGGAGAGAATAATCCAAACAAGAATGATAGAACATATAAGTAAAACTGTAAATTGTGACAGCATGGTTTTACTTCGGGCAGATCATGCCTAACCAACCTAAACAGTTTTTTTGAGCCGGTTAGTGAGGCTCTGGATGGGGGAATGCTTGTGGATGTCATTTTCCTGGACTACGCCGTGGCATTTGATACAGTGTTGCATAAAATCTTACTGGAACAACTGCTTAAAATAAATTTGAATAGAAATACTATTAAGTGGATATCCTCATAGTTAAATGGTAGGGAATGAGTTGTCTTTAGAGGACGTGAATCGAGCTGGGGCCATGTGACAAGTGGGGTCCCTCAAGGTTCAGTACTGGGTCCCTTGTTGTTCAATATTCTCGTGTCAACAATGCAGACAAATGATCATGTCTGGATTGGTAAATATGCAGGTGACTGCAAAATTGGCTGCACAGTCAATAACCCAGAATCGGTTGACAGGTTCCAGAATTGTTTGAATAATATAGGTGTGTGTGTCAAGGAGAACAAGCTTTTGTCAATGCCAAGTGTTGCTTGCTATCATTAGCAGTGGAAGTGCAGGAGTTAGACAGCTGCAAAATAGGAATGACAGTGAAGTATTGAACTGGTGCCAACTCAACTCCCACCCTGCAGAGATGGAGAGACATTGGAGTGTGCCTTTGGGTCATCGCCCATAACAGTCACAACATTTCACTTCACCCTACCCTGCAGACACTTACAAGTGTCGAGGTGTGCTTTGAAGTGTTCGGGTTTTACACTCACCTCATTCCATAAGGAAATACACTGAAATGGGTGCAGTATAGGAGAATGGGGTGAACTCTGGGGCCAAAGGGTCCAAGGTGCACCTCGATGCCTGCCACTGGCTGCAGGGTGGGGGTGGAATGACATGAGCATTACTGTCGACAATCCCAAGTCACAACCCTGACGTCTGTCAGTCCCTACAGGTTAGGGTGTTATGGTTGAAAACCCTAACACCCTGGGTGTTTCTTGGTGTTTTTACTCCTAGTTTTCAACATGGGCTTTTTGTGATCCCACCGCATGAACAGTGACACTATCAGTTCATTAGCTGAAAGGTGATTTTGCAGAGCGACTGCGCCATTTGGTGCCACAGGTGCAAAAACGCATTTCGACCAGGACGTGAAAAATGACAGCTGTACTGTTCATGAGGAAGTGAAAAAATGGCAATGTTGAAAATCTGGAGTGAAAATATAAAAAAACTGGTGAAGTCATGAATGTGTGTAGAAACTGCACAATGCTTAACCGTAATGTAGTAAGTTTGGGGATTTTTTACTGCAGATTTTCAACATAGGCATTTTGGGACCTCTGCTCATGACATTGTCACAGTGATTTTCTTAATCTTTCCCGAACACTGATTTCCCACAGCGACCATGCTACTCTGTGCCAGAAGTGCGAAAACACATTTTGGCCAGGGTGTGAAAAACGACAGCAGTACTGTTCAGAAGGAGGTGTGGAAAAATGCTAATGTTGAAAATCTGGACTGAAAAGATTACAAATTTGTGAATTTATGAGGGTGCGTGGAAATTGCACAATGCACGCTGATAACACAGTCCTTTTGTAGACTTTTGTCACCAAATTTTCAACATAGCCAGTTTAAGACCTCTGCTCATGAACTGTGTCACTGTAATTTTCTTAATCTGTCCCAAACATTGATTTCACACACCGACCACGCCACTGTGCGCTACATGTGGAAAACACATTTTGGTTGAGATGTGAAAAATGACAGTTGTACTGCTCATAAGGAGGTGTGGTAAAATGGCAATGCTGAAAATCTGGAGTGAAAATATTAAAAATGCTCGAAGCTACGAGCATGCGTAGGAACTGTGCAACACACGCTCATAAAACAGTCATTTTGAGGAATTTTTTCACAAATTTTCAACATAGGGTTTTTGGGGCCTACCTCATGAACAATGTCACTGTGATGTTCTTACTCTGTCCTGAACATTGATTTCAAACACCAACCGTGCCATTGTGAGTTTCATGTGAGAAAACATATTTCAGGCGTGATGTGAAAAATCGCAGCTGTACTGTTCATAAGAAGGTGTGGTAAAATGACAATGTTGAAAATCTGGAGTGAAAATATTAAAAATGCTCAAAGTTATGAGTGTGCATAGGAATTGTGCAATGCATGTTTGTAAATCAGTCATATTTGGGAATTTTTTCACCAAACTTTCAACATAGGGTTTGTGGGGGCCTACCTCATGAACTGTGACAGTGTTGTTTCATTAATCGGTCCCAAAAGGTGGTTCCTCCCAGTGACCACGAAATCACCTTTCGGGACCAAATAACAAAATGACAGTGACTGAGTTCATGGGATGGGGTCCCAAGAACCCCATGTTAAAAATTTGGTGAAAAAAATTCCCAAAAATGGCCGAGATATGCACCAAGGTTGAAAAAAAAACATTTATGCCATTATACAGCTTACCAGCATTTCTTCAGTTTGTGGTCGGCTTTGAAGAGTGCAGACGTGTTCCTGGTCCACTGAAGATCATCTTGCCAGGCTCTGGAGGTAAGTGGGGTGAAGGGGATGTGGGGAAGTGGGATACACAGAGGGTGGGCACGGGTTGGGGGAGGGACCACCAGAATCAACGAAGGACTGTTTTCTAGTTTACAGGTTTATTTAAAAAATTAAAAAAAACTAGTGGGAAGGTTTTCTTTTTTGCAGGGACATTAAATTTTGGCACACTGGGATGGGCTTCCAGCATGCCACCTGAGTGTTGGGGGGGGGGTTGCTGTAGCCAACAGGGGATTGGGCACCTCCGTCAGCACATACTGAGTGCTCGGGGGGGGGACAAGAGCCAAGGGGGATTGGGCACCCACCTCAGCACACAAGAAATTGGAGGGGGAGCATTATGCTGATGGAGAGTAGGCCCCCCCGTCGACAAAATTACCAGGAAGGGTGCATGCTGACAGAGGGATTGGACACCTCTGTTGGCACATATAAGTGCAGGAGGGGGATTGGCAAGAGCCGATGAGGATTGGGCACCCCTTGGCACACAACACATTTGGGAGGGAAGACATTATGCCGACGAGGAGTGGGCTCCTCCGTCGGCAAATTGAACTGGAAGGGGTCATGCTGACAGGGGGATTGGGCACTCCATCAGCTTTTATTTTATTTTTTTATTGAAATGATTCACCGGGAAGGCACACTGAACAGCGGGCAGCGGCTTTCTGTCAGCTTCCTGGGGACTGCGACAGGCCAACGGAGAAGATGTCACCATGGGGACACCAATCAGCTGTTTTGGTGTTTGTAATTCCACCAAAACAGCTGATTTTATCATGGCAATGTTAAATTCCTGGCAGCATTTAGGCATTCTCCCTAACTGCTGAAAGCAATGTTGTTTCTTGCACATGCATGCATGCAACACAATAAAATGACATTTAATGAATCCAAGTGTAAGGTGATGCAATTTCTAAAATACATTCCTAGCTCTTTGAAAAAGGAAGTTACTCCGAAACATGTCAGGTGGGCAATCGGCTATGTTTTAAAAATAGCAATTTTGTTCTAATAGATCAGGCATCCTGACTTTTGGCTTGTGTGTGCTAGGAACGTGTTTTAGAATTTAATCAGCTGGTTTCTATAGCACCACATTTCCATGTACGCACTCTTAGTGTGTTTTGTAAGGTGATGCACTTCGGAAATAACAACATGGGGGCTAGTTATACTATAAATAATACAATAATTCAAATAACCATTGAGGAAAGAGATCTGGGTGTAACCATTACCAATGATTTAAAATTTGACATACATGCAAAAAAAACTTAAGAAATGCTGTTTCTTACTGGGATGCATACATAGACACATAACGAGCAGGAGGGCTGAGGTCCTGATGCCTCTGTATACAAGTCTCATTAGGCCTCACTTGGAGTACTGTGCTCGCTTTTGTGCACCAACTACTGCAGGAGGTCTGAGCATGGTGGAGAAGGTTCAGCGGAGGGTTACCAGAAGAGTAAAACACCTGGCAAATCTCCCATATAAGGACAGACTTAAGTCACTAAACCTGTACTCACATGACTACAGACTATTAAGAAGAGATCTTATCTATATATATTTACCACTCTACATAGACTAGAAACATTAGATGTTATATGTCATGAGAAGCAGGCTGGTGCGAGTAATACCAGATCACATAAGGATAAAATTAAATGGCCCATTAATAAAACTCAAAGAAGACAGAGGTTCTTCACACAGAGGGCACCACCATTATGGAATACATTACCTGCATATATTTTTGCCTGTGACACTGTGGAATCCTCTAAAACACTTCTTGATGACTATATGGGAGAAATGAAATATAAATACAACCATTGACCACATGGTGGCAAGTTCATCATGGGCCTCGGCCTTACGAACTTGTAGTTCTACTATGAAACTATGAAAGGTGATACATGTAAGCTCAGGACACTGTTGAAACTGGTGATTGTATTGTGCACAAAGCTTTATTTTGATTTATTATCATGGGTTATGAATGTCTGCTTTGAAGTCCGTGCATAAAGCACATGCTGGGCACAGACTTTTGTTGACAATTTGTTGCTTAATGTGAGCTACTGAGGCATTATCCTCATTCCTTGCTGATTTTGATTGTCCCTTACCCCAGAAAAAATTCTGACCTTCTCTGTAGAGCTATATGGGCAGACAGTTTGAGGTGCTGCTGGGGTGTTTTGGAGGTGTGGTCAGTCACAGTCTGCTGCATTCTCCATGTGGTACACATCCAGTGTCCATACAATACTACATCCATATGGCTGGTGGTAGTCTGGAATGCAGGGGATGCAGAGTTTATGGCAGGAGTTGCATGGCCACCAAAGATACCAACCCATGCCCTGCTCAGCTCCTTGCCATGGTGGGGGTGAGGAGTAGAGAGCCAGCAATAAATGAGATTTTTTTATACAAAAAATCACCTATTTTATGGGGACATGGCAAACCTCCACATGGACTGCCATATCCTGTCATTCATTGCTGCAGGGAAACAACTTTACTGCTAGACTGGGCTTTAGACTTGAAGCCCAGTACCCTAAATAGCTTTGCATCTTGAGATGTTTCCACCTGGCATAGAAGTGAAGACAAAAGGACACCTTTGATACAAAAGTGGAGGACTCCATGCTGGCTATGAATGTATAAAGAAAACCCATCCCCCCAAGATTCACCTTGTGAACAGAGTGTATACAAAATCCCCCCATCTTATCTTTTTCTTACCTCTGACCAGTAACAATGGAAGAAATCCTGAAATGACTCTTTTGCTTCATATCGTCACCCCAGTGTTGAACAAGTATAACAACAGCATGGCAAAAAACATCAGGGCCACAATATTCAAAAAGGTGCAAAGCACAGCGCAAATATTTGCACTGCACCTTGCGCCTGCCTGGTAGCCCAAAAGTGCCATATTCAGTGGAATAGCACAAAGGCACTATTCAACTGAATATAGAGCCATTGCAGTCCAGGCTAAGCCACTTAGTGCTACTTAGTGCTGGGCAAACACGGCTCCTGAAATAGGGCACCATAATGGTTTGCACCTGTGCTAAATTTCTGATATTCAAATGGATCCATGCAAATGAGCCCACTGGGCATGCGAGGCACTAAGAGGCCATTGGCATGCACATTATGGGCTTATTTGCATGGGTGGCCCAGCAATTTAGTGTGTCACTGCCCCCACTTGCTCAGTGCCAGAGAGCTATTGCTGGTGCTAACGGTCTCCACCCACCGATTTCGGGCCTGATATTGTAATAAGTCATTCCCTCATGTTCTGTGATCCCACCCACACCCATGCCCAATGATTAACATGTAGTCCATGGTGTCCAGTGGTCCCTCCCCTCATCTGCACCCAAGCCAGATGATTAACATGTAGTACCTGGTGACCAGAGGTCTCACCCACCCAACTCGATCACCTGGCCAACACACAGACACTGTTTCCCTGGTGTCCAGTGTATCCCCACCCCATCCCAATCCCTCATACATGAAAGATAACCCAATCCCTGATGTCTAGCAGACCCCCTCCTCCCTATCTCCGATCCTCTGTAGAATGATTTAATGCCATTCCATGTTGTCTAGCAGACCCCCTGCCCCAGTAGGTAGTGCCGCACCATACCCGCTACCCCATCCTGACCCTGAGCTGGTGACCAGCACAGCCCTCTGCACTCCACCATGATTTGACACTGATTGAGCTATCAAAGAGCATGTACTGTACATGCAGCTGTTGCAGTACACGCTCATTGATAGCTCAGTTGATAACTAGCCCTGGTGCAGAGGGCTGTACTGATCACTCGACTCAAGGTCGAGAAATGAGCAGAAATGATGAGACACTACAGGTAGGGGTGGGGGTCTGGTAGATACTAGGAAACAGTGTTAAGTAATTTTACAGGGATTGGGGATGGGAGGAGGGGTTCCACTAGGTACCAGGGAACTGGTTGTCTTTCATGTTCAGGGGATTGGGATAGGGATGGGGATACACTGAACACCAGGGCAATAGTGTCTGTGTGTTGGGCTGGTGATTGAGTAGGGGGAGGGACCACTAGATGCCAGGGACTACTGGGTTGGGGTGGGGGGCCAACACACTTCCTTCACCTTCTGCTAGGGTTGCACAGGAGTAAGTTAAGGTTTCAATCAGCGGTATGTGTGCTGCACAAGGGGATCTGGGCAAAATGACCTTGCAAGGTGCTCATACTCTGAATATTGGACTGTGCCAATATTCAGGTCCTCGTGTCTTCATTTGCACTGCACCCCCCTCTCAATATTGCCCAGGCACAAACCCTGTTTGATCACGATAACCAAGCTGTTGAATATGTGAAATCCATACAAAGCCCAGTTTGCATGGGCAAACTGGGTTTTGTGCCCAGACAAGTTCTGACTATCTGGCCCCAGGTGTCACAGTGAGCCCAAAGAGGCACCCCTATCGAAGGTAGCAACTTGGAGCTCTCTTCTCATCTTCTTAGGCTACCTCTTTTAGACACATAGTTCTGCAGGCAATCATGTCATTACATCACTCAGTTTGTACACTAGCACACCTGCTGACCTTGAGTATCACGGTATTTGTACAGTATATTCCAAAAGTTACAAAAGACTGATGACTGCACAAGAAGGAAAAAAATGTTTTTTAAATAACCATAAATTTCCTTTTTTTCCAAGTGAGTAGCTATCTTGGGCTTGGCTCCTCCCTAGCTATTTCTTATCTAAATGGTTAAAATGTTGTAGTTTGGGAACAAATATATATGAATGAGTAGATGTTTTGTATTGCCATCGACTAGATTCTGCTTTACAGTGATATGAGGCTAAAATGCAAGTGGGTGGTCCTGTTCTACTGCTACCCAAAGTATTTTCCTGCCTCATCAGAAACCTAGAAGGGAATATCACAGTGGTTGCAGGAGAGTGATGGTTGCTACTCAATGAAGGAAAATATATAGATATTTACATTTTATTCTCCAGTATGGATTTTTGATCATGCTGGATCAAGTTGAACAAGTACCACTATGGCTGATATACTGTACCTGATGAAAAGACTTTTGGGACAGTAATTTAAGAATATTTTCACCAAGGCACAGCACAGAGAAACCCTTTTGAAAACCTAGACCACTTTATAGGTCTCAAACATTTCAATACTTTGAGCTGTAAACCTGGAGAACTGGGTTTGAATCCCACAGCCACCATTTGCATACTGTGTGACCATGAGCAAGTAACTTAACTTCCCTGTGCTCCCAGGATGCACGTGGAAACAAGACTTGGCCTAGTGTGCCTTTCCCATCCCAAAATTTGTAAAATAAAAAAATAAATACTATATATTGTGTTTTCATCCTTACTAGAACAAATCAGTCTTATATGGGAGAACTTGCACCATAGTGGTTCCTGATTACACAAGACAATCAGCTCCTTAACATCTTGTCTTGCTTCATCAAACTTTGCATAAATTCACACATATTGGGGAGGGTGTTTGATAAACTTTGAGGCTTTATCAGACATGGTTGGGAGCCACTCCAGGCTAACATCATAGGCAGTCATCTAGGAACTTGGCCCTTGCCCCCCAGATCAGCTCAACGTGGTTGAACATCACGTATATGGGAGAAATCTCTTAGTAAACAAAAATACGTATGGCATGAAAAAGAGAACGGGAAGCCGACATCAGAGAGCTCAAATTATGATTGCTAGCTGGCTGTTTATTTATTTATTTACATTTTTACTAACTCAGATATCACTGGGGTGCTGGGACCAGAATATCAGGGAATATCTTAAAACTACCAATTTCACAGAGTCACCTTATCAGGCTGCCTGTTCCATCTGGTTAGTAATCCTAGTCTGCTGGGCACCTCAAAGGCCTCCATGAGTCACAGCAAGCATGAAAAATAAATAGGAAGAAAAAACATTTGGCGTAATTACTGATATGTTATGCTACAGTTCAGAAGATTTGATAGCATTTTTTCTCTTTAAACTGCTTATCAGAGGAAAAGAACAACATGCCACACTCACTTCCTGACTCTTACTACTCATTCCCGAAGGAAGGGGAGGTTACTGAAGTAGAAAAAGACTCCAGGACTACGCATAGGCTACTGTAAACACACTCCAGGACTATGCATAGTCTGCTGTCAAAAAAAAGTAAAGTCCATGGTGTTAAGCTTATTCAGAACAACATAACTTGAGAGAAGGTCAGATGCCTTGCTTAAAGAGCCCTTGGCACGTCAAAGGAAACTTTGTAAAAAAAAAATACTTATTAGACATATTTCAGCATATATTTTATACATGTTCTGTACTTAGATTCTCTTTTTTATAACTATGTATATATTAACATAAATGTAACCCCCCCCCCCGGGGGCTTATCTTATTTGCCTCCCCCATTCAGCCCATGTTTGCAGATTCTTTACCTCCCGATCCCCAGTTTTTTTCCCCAGTGTCTGCACCGCTACCTGGCCCGAGTACTGATTATGCCCTTAAGCCTCCGTCTGGCCCCTGCTTATTTGGCAGCCTGGAGTGGGGGTTGGAAAAGCCAGCCGTAGAGCTGCTGCTCATTCCCAGCACAAATATGTGAGCTGGTGGTCATTTTCTTAATGCCGTAGAGGTAAAACAGCAGCCTGTTGTAGGGTCCCGGTCCCCAATTGTGGCAGTACAGGGACCAGAAACCTGAAGGAGACACAAGATGAGCCTCTCTACATTTTATTTAAAGAGTGCCTATCAGTAAAGTGAACTGCCTATGAATATTAATGAGGACAGCATTAATATTAATGAGAGAGCCTGCCTGCTGCCTGGGGACAGTGTATTTCAGCAGCAGTGACAGGCACAGGACTCAACTAAAATGTTAAACTCTGTAGCCGCTTAACAGGGCACAGAGACTGCTTCAAAACTGTTAGGCAAGTATTTAATAAAATTGTTTACTCTGGCTACATCAGGACTATTAGTTGGGGCAATGTATGGACTGCCTGGAGACTGTGTTTGTTGGCAGCCATATTCTCAGGCTTTGACCCCCTTTACAGCCAATCAGAAAGCTAGAATTATTACAGAGACTTGTGGGACTGTGTAGAGGCTTTGTGGGGGGAAAAGCAGAGACAGTGTTTGGTGCCCATTTAAGGGACCAATCAGGCGTCTAGGGAGCCTGCTGAATATTAATTTTCCAAACAGACAAGTAATTCAGCCAATCAGAAGCTGCCAAAAGCTCCCAAAATTCTGGAAACTTTTAATTCTGAATCCAGTTTGGTGGGAGCCCCTCCACAGGGAAGGGGGTCTCAGGCCCCTTGCTAAAGAAAATGTGGCTGCAAAGATTGAGAGTGTGGGCCTGGGGGTTGCCAGCAATTAGCCCCCCAGGGCCTGCAATGTACCTTTCCACATTTGGGGGAATCTGCCTAAAGAAAGCTGAACTATTACTTCAGCTGTGAGAGAGCTGTAAGGAATATTCCTGCAGTTGTGAGAGAGCTCTAAGAATTTGCCACCTCAGCAGTGAAAGCACTGTACAATTCTGCAATTTCAGTTGTGAGAGAGCTGCATGAACTGATCCTGAGTGAATTAAAGTTTACTATAATGTGCAAGTGAGGAGGAGACCTGCCTGGGTCAACTAGCACATAGTGCCAAGAGGTACTCAAGTTCTGTCTGCACCCTGTATTACTTCAGCAGCAGAATAGGGTGGAAATTTGTTTGACTGGATGAGTGTGGATGGTCCTGTGTTTGTGGAATGGCTGTATGATGGTTCAGTTGCTACAGGAATGGAAAGGGAGTCTTCCTGGGATGAGGAGCTCGCCAGAAATTGCCTGTAAGAAGTCTGATTGTTCTGATTGAAGCTGCAAAAACAATGCTTGCCAAAAGGAATTGTTTGCTTGTGGTTCAGCTTGTGAGAAGCTCAAGTGAAAGTGAATTTACTAAAATTCTAATTATGCCTGCTTTGGTTGGGAGCCTTGCCTTAAGCTCCAGTATCTGCCTCCTTGAGTGAGGAAGGAGACTTTGCTTACTGTAATGAGATTGTGTCCTAATGAAAACGGCCACTGCTGCTATGCTAGCAGCATGGCTGAAAATCCAACCCACGTTCCTGTGCCTAATGGCCTGAAAGAGAAAGAGACTGTACTTGAGATCAGCTTTGGGAGTCAGCCTGGTAGTATGCCAGCTAGACACTGCCATTTGCACCTCCCCCCGGGGGATCAAACCTAGACATGGGGATCTGAGGCGTGCCAGCCCTGGTCCCTTGGCTGGTCTGAATTTCTAGATTGTGACTTCAGCCTAGAAGACGGGCAACTGCTAAAGAAAGCTGAGAAAGTTCCATTCTGCAAAAGTTGCAAGAGCATGCAGTTCAGAAAGGGGTCCTGCTGCAAGCTTTCGCCATGTTTCTCAGCCGGGATTCAAACCCTGCAAGTTGTGTCTACCTTGAATTCACCTTTCCAAACCTGATTCTACCTTCCCTAAGAGTGACTACCAAACTGTGAGTAAGCAGACCTAGCTCTGTAGTAATGATACTGTAAATAGTTGTTCGTGTTTCTGCCAAGTTTCAGTATCTAATGCCTAATGCTAGAGTTTGGGGTTCATCTGCACTCTTCAGAATTCAATTTAGAATATAGTCCAAGATGAGACCAAGGTTAATTTGATTTTCTTAAGCGCACCAAAGCCGGCCAACCAGCTGAAACTGCATCAGGCCTACAACATTTAGTACTGGATACCCAGAGATAGGATTGTGGGGTCCATATCTGGTCTGGGGACTGGTACCAGTAGCAGAATGTGTACTCTCAGCCATCTAAGCAGTTAACCAGATATAAAGTTAAATCTGAATCCATAATTGTTTGATGCAATACCAAGAATGCCAGTTTAAAATGTGGTTTAACCTCTACATCCATTTATCCATTCCTAAACCCTACACCCTTGTAAATAAAGTGTTGGTTAACCATCTATGTAAGTCTGGTGCCAAGAGCATATTATTAGAGTAAGCCAATAATTCAGTAAAATAAAATTTGGGGGTGTTGGTTAAAGTTAAACCATGTGTGGGGTGGCAATATGGTAATGTGGGTAAGTACAGCATCCCAGGGGGTTGTACTAGTTTATTTTCAGACCCAATTAAAGCATACTCTGGGTGGATGCACTGCACAATAAATGTTATCTTGGGTTAGAACCTTTGTTATATCAGGAATAAGAACCCAGGCCCCTCAGCCTTTGTCTGTCCAACAAGGTAGGGGTAGTAGCCTGTTGGGATACGGCATCCAGGTTATACAAAAATAAGATCACTGTCCTTCTGGTGAGACTGACAGATGTTTTGCTGATGATTCCATGTCAGATAACACTACACGTCAGTCACAGATCCGGGGCCCGGTTCTACAAGCACTCCTACGCATGTTGCAAGTTACGACACATGAGGGGCATAGTTGTGCCGAGTACCCTGCACCCGATTCTATAAGGGGCAGGGTCCCGGTGGCTAAGTTCTGTGACTTGCAACAAACCCACAGTTATGCCAAACAAAGGGTGTACCTGAAGGGTTTGTTGTAAGCCGTGACCCTGGGTGTGAAGGCGCAAGTGCCCCTTATGCCTGGATCCTCCCAGTCCAGAATGCCCTGCAGGGCTGCCCCATGCCCCCGACCCCCATACATGTTGAAAGCCCTGAAGGGCTGCTGCATGCCCCCAACCAAAGTGTCATATAAAACACCCACATCCTGCAATCCAAGATAATTCCCCCCGCCCCATCCCTGATTCCACAATTCCACCCATACACGGGCATCCCTGGTAGTCAACTGGCCCCCTCCCACCCAGCAGCACCCGATCACCCACCCCCAGACCCATCTGAGGCCAGTGGCTGGCACAGCCACCTCTCACCACCACAGCCAGTTGCCAACTGAACACAGCAGGAGCACATACTATACATCTGGCGTCATATGTACAGTATGTGCTCTTGCATGTGTCAGTTGGCAACTAGTTACGTGGTATGAGGAAGAAGGCTGTGCTGATGCTTGCCTCAGATGGGTCTTGGGAAAGTGGTGATTGGGTGCTGCAGTGGAGGCTGAGCCAATTGACTATCAGGGATGCTCGAGTATTGATAGTTAATCAGGGATGATGGGGTGGGGGGCATTATTCAGACTGTGGGATGTGGGTGTTTATATGACATTTTGGTCGGGGCATGCAGCAGCCCTGCAGAGCTTTCAACATGTACAGAGTCGGGGGCATGGGGCAGTCCTGTGGGGAAAATATACATGTACAGGGGTTGGGACATGGGTGATTATGCGGGCATGGTAGTATTGGGGGAAAGAGGTCACTCTGTGGGGCAATCATGTGCTGGGGTCAGGGCAGTGTTGGGGGGAAGGGTGGCATACCATGGGAGGGATGGGTGGGCTGCACATGCAGGCAACCCCCAGGGGCATAAGTACAGTTACACCAGCTATATGCTGGTGTAACTTATGTTGATGGTTCTCCCCCAGGGGTTGTTGTAGAATAGCGCCCTGGGAGACTTTGTTACTGTCCTTACAGAATAGGGCACAACTGCTGCCATAAACCCCCTATCACCATGTTGCAGGGGATTTAGGGCATAACTGGCATAAGTCCAGTTCGGTGCAAGCAGCCTGCGACATGTCGCAGTCTGCTATGCAAAATACCAAATTTTGCATCTCCTGGCATAACTTGCAACTTGCACCATTTTTGGGGGGCACAAGCCAAGTCATGCTAGGCATATCCCTTTGAGAATCAGGCCCCCAGACTCTAATAAATGTTTAGTTATTTACCAGTTACAGTAGACCTTTAAGAGACTCTCCTCCATGCAGACACACCTATGGAACTGTAAGCCATTGGGATCAGGATCACTGAGAAACTTTTGTCTCACTGGGCCTGCCAATATTAACATACTTTGGTGCCACCTTTATAACCTGGGTGGCTACATACCTCCTCAGTTTTCTGCTGGAGACAAGCTTGGAGCTGTACCATACTGACAGGAATAGGAGAACAAAACCATGAGCAGGCTAACAAGAGAGACGGCAGTCCATGCGTGAAAAAGCTTGCTCAAAAGTGTGCAGAAAATTAAAAGATCAAGCATGCAGTAACAGGTACATCTTCCAGTGTATGGCACCTGAAATACAGAAGGGAATAGCAGGAAGGGTGAGCTGGTTATATAAAGGAGATTCTCTTGAAGATCTGCTGTTACTGATAGATTAACTTCTTTGATGACATCTCCCTCCATAGAGCTACACTTTTAAAGCAATTCCCAAGCAGTGCAAAATGGTGCAGCGGTAAGAAGACCAGACTGCAGGGATGTACAAGACCCTTAAGATAGCAAGCCTTGGAGGATGGCAATGCCATAGCCAGGCTGTCTATGGGACACCAGATCCGGACTGTAGTGTTTGGATAGAACTCTGTCTAGCCACTAGACTCTAGTGGCAGATCATATATCAGCTGCTGAGACAGAAGGAATACAAGACACACCTGTGGCCATACCATTGACATGCCCAAATACAGAACCAGGAAGCTCCTTAAAATCTTCTGGTAATGAAAAGAAATGCTAGATGTCAACCATTTAGAAAGCCACTGTTTAGAGACAAGGGTGCCCAGGGGGCAAACAAAGCAAAATGCTGCAAGGACTTTCTGCTGTCCAAATAGAAGTGTAAAGCCGTGTGAACAACAAGAGAATGGAGGAAGATGTCCCATGCATTCCGGTGGGATGGATACATTACTGGAATGTTGATAGTCTAGTTTAATGTGCACTCAGAAACCTCATTAGGAAGGAACCTAGGATGGGTATGTATTGAAACCTGATCCTGGTGGAGTAGAAGGTGTGGTGGATTTGCAATTAAAGCCTACAGCTTGCAGTTTCTCCAAGTAGGGGTACTCACCACCAGAAAAAAGTGATCTCCATGACAGGAAATGTCACAAGTAGCAGAAAATTCAAAAGGAGCTTGAGTAAAAGACTCTAGAGCAATAAAACAGTATTGAGTGAAACTTCAACTGCTTGAGGAAAACTCACTAGTAATAATTAAAACTTATCAGGTGGAAATGAAGAAAAATCCAGCTGATGCTAAACCTTCTGTATTGGTGTAATTTGCTTTTGAAACAGACAGAGACCTAGGCCAGATATTCAAAACTTTGCCTGATGGGCAAAGTGATTGCGCCCTGTTTGCCCAGGGTTTATGCCTGAGTGCAATATTCAGAGGGGGCTGTGGCATGCGTTAAAAGAGCATGCATGCAAAAAAAAAAAAAAATTATGCAGTGGTGGGAAAAGTGTGTAGAGGGGTCATGAGTCCCGGTGCAGTGTAATATTCAGCATGGTAGGGCTGACCAAAGGGAATAGTACAAGCCATCTTGCACTGCACAATTACCATCAAGAAGAAGCCCAATTACTCTGGGAAACCATAGCAGCCAGCAAAGCCACTGCAGCCAACAATCACATTGGTGGTTAGGGGAGCATATCTACTCTCTGGTGGCTAGTGGCACCTCCCACCCTCCAAACCCCATCCCCAATAAAATCACATTCTGCCCGTTGTGGCCAGTGATCCACCATGTCCTCCAAGTCCTGTCCCCATTGAAATCACATTTGTCCCTGGTATCCAGTGGTCCCCCCACCTTACAATCCTCGGCCCTGGTAAAGGTAAACATTTCTCTGGTGCCTAGTGGTAACCCCTCCTCTGATCCCTGTCCCCACTAAAAGTAAAAAGTTCCCTGGTGCCTAGTGGTTCCCCAACCCTCATATTGCCAGCCTGGCAGGATAAAATAATTCCTTGGTGTCCAGTGGTCACATATTCCCTGACATCTGGTGGCATCCCCCCACCCACCAATCTCCATCCCCATACCAGTGGAAGCGTTCCCTGGTGTCTAGTAGCTCCCCCCCCCACATCGTGGGCACTGAGTAACCCACCCTGCCACCCCACTTACTTAATTGCCAGTGCCATGGGAGCCAATACAGTGACTTGCACAACTCTCCTCTCACCACCTTGGCCGGCAGCTATATGCAGTGACAGGGAGCGCACTTCCCCTCTACTGTAAGATGAGTGCACGTACTGGCTACTGTAGACACTATGTGCACTCCTTTTACAGTATAGGGGATGCGCACTCCCTGTCATTTCATACAGTGGTTGGCTGAGCTGGTAAGAGGAGGCCTGTGCCAGAGGTGGTATGAGCTCCAGCAGCACCAGTGATTAAGGTAAGCAGGTGGCAGGGTGGATTGATCAGTGCCCATGGTGTGATGGGGGGGCTGCTAGATGCCAGAGAAAGCTTCTGCTGGTATGGGGATGGAGGCAGGTGGGTGGGGGTGCCACAAGACAGAATATGTGATATAATACAGTGTCAACAATTTGAGGGTGGGGGGACCACTGGACACCAGGGAATTATTTTATTCTATCAGGGCTAGCGATCGGAGGGGAGGAAGACCACTAGGCACCAAGGAAATTTTTACTTTTGCTGGGTATGGGGATCAGGGGACCACTAGGCACCAGGAACATTTTAACTTTTATTGGGGATGGGGATTGGAGGATGGAAACAGAAACATAGACTTTGACGGCAGATAAGGACCACTTGGCCCACCTAGTCTGCCCATTTCCCTACCTACAGGATAAGCTGCAGATCCTAGTTAACCAACATCCTATTTCTTCCTACCCCCCCCACGAGAATTGCCTTATGTTTGTCCCATGAATTCTTGAATTCTCCCACAGTTTTAGACCCCATAACCTCCTCAGGAAGTCTGTTCCATGTGTCCACCACCTTCTCTGTGAAAAAATACTTCCTCACATTGCCTCTGAGCCATCCCCCCTCTATCTTCAAATTGTGTCCCCTTGTTCTTGCACATCTCTTTTTCTGAAAGATGCTACCCTCTTGGACTTTGTTGATTCCACTGAGGTACTTAAAGGTTTCTATCATGTCCCCCCTCTCCCTCCTTTCCTCAAGGGTATAAATATTGAGCTCCTTTAGTCTCTCCTCATATGGCTTCTCTTGCAGACCCTGCACCATTTTAGTTGCCCTCCTATGGGCTGCCTCCATCCTGTCTATGTCCTTTCGGAGATGGGGTCTCCAGCACTGGATGCAGTACTCCAGATGAGGTCTCACCAACTGTCTGTACAGAGGGATAACAACTTCCTGTTTTCTGCTGGTGATTCTCTCCCTGCACATCCCAGTATCTCCCAAGCCCTCCCTACTGCCTTCTCACATTGCTTGCTAACCTTAAGGTCATCTGATATGATTACCCCCAGGTCCCTTTCCATTTTTGTTGCCATTACTACCTCTCCCCCCACTGTGTAATCTTCCCCCGGGTTCTTGTTTCCCAGGTGCATTATTTGGCACTTCTTTGCATAGAATCCAAGCTGCCATACTTCTGACCAGTCCTCCAACCTTGCCATGTCCTTTCTCATCCTTTCCACGCATCCTTGTGTATCAACCCTGCTGCAGATCTTTGTATCATCTGTAAAGAGGCATACTTTTCCTTCCAGTCCCTCTGCAATGTCACTTATAAAGACATTAAAAAAGGACTGGACCCAGTACTAAACCCTGCGGTACCCCACTAGTAATCCCTCTTTCTTCAGAGTGGACTCCATTTACAATTACCTTCTGTGTCCTGTTGTCCAGCCAATGTTTTACCCAAGCTACCACCCTGGGGCCCACTCCCAGGCTGGTTAATTTGATTATTAGTCTTTTGTGTGGGACTGTGTCAAATGCCTTGCTAAAGTCTAGGTAGGCCATGTCCAGAAATCAATTAGATTCGTCTGACATGACCTTCCTGCTGTGAACCCATGTTGCCTTGGGTCCTGTGCCCCACTTTCTTCTAGGTACTCAACAATTCTTTCCTTCAGAAGTGATTCCATTACTTTCCCTACCACAGAGGTCAAACTGACAGGTCTGTAGTTTCCTGCCTCTGCCTTGCTCCCACTTTTGTGAAGGGGGACTCACATCTGCCTTCCTCCAGTTCTCAGGTACCACACCATCCTCCCATCATTTTTTAAAAAGGGTAGTCAGTGGTGTCACTAGTTCTCTGCTTAATTCTTTTAGAATTCTTGGGTGAATTCCGTCGGGTCCCATTGCTTTGTCCACCTTCAGTTTTAGGAGTTCTTTCAGAACCCTTTCTTCTGTGAATGGACTGGGATTGATCCCCTATCAAGAGTGCTTCTGTTAATTGGATTAGGCACCTACCCCTCCTCCTCTTTTGTGAATACTAAGCAGAAGAATTCGTTCAGTATCTCTGCTTTTTCACTGTCCCTCTCTGCCCACCCACCGTCCTTTCTATTCAGCCTCACTATCCCTCCCTTTGTCTTTCTACACTCCCTGATGTACCTATAAAAGGTTTTAGCCCCCTTCTTAACCGAGTTGGCTATCTTTTCCTCAGTTTGGGCCTTTGCTATTCTGACTTCCCTCCCTTCTTCCTTCTGCCTTAACTGGTACAATTCTCTGTCCTGCTCCTTCTGTGTTTCCTTATACTTCCTAAATGCTCTTTTTCTCCCCAACCTTCCCCACCACCTCTTTTGAGAACCATAGTGACTTTTTCTTTTGTTTTGATTTATTTGCTTCACATAAAGGCTTGTTGCCTCTGTGATGGCAGTTTTGATGTTTCCCCATTGTTGCTCCACCCCTCCTTCTAGCCTGTTTGCTAGTGCTTCTCTAAGGTACTCTCCCATCTTGCCAAAGTCAGTCCTTCTGAAGTCCAGTACCCTCACTTTTGTATGGCTTAACTCTGTAGCTGAGTTTATCTTGAACCACACTGTTTGGTGGTCGCTTGTTCCTAGATGGCTACCAACTTCAAGATCAGAGATCCTCTCTTTGTCCCCATTTGAGAATACCAGGTCTAAGATTGCTCCCTCCCGAGTGGGTTTCAAAACTAGCTGTCTGAGGCATGCCCCCGGTAGGGCATCGAGAATGGCCCTGCTCTTGGATGTTGCTGCAGCAAAGGTGCTCCAGTTAAAATCTGGCATATTCAGGTCCCCCATCAGCAATATCTCCCCTTTCTCTGCCATCCTAAGGATGCCTTCTATCATTTCCTTGTCTATTTCCTCCCACTGAGACAGGGGTCTGTGTACAACCCCTGTGCAGATTGTGGAGCCATTTCCAGTCTCCAGGGTGACCCACAGTGCCTCCTCTCCTCCTTGTTTACCCTTTAGTTCTGTTGCTTTGATCCCTTCCCTTACATAGAGAGCTACTCCTCCTCCTCGTCTTCCCTCCCTGTCCCTCCTGTGGATTGTGTACCCTGGGATGTTGACATCCCAGTCATGATTCTCTGTGTACCATGTTTCTGTGACTGCCACAATATCCAGGCATCCCTCTTCCATCAAGGCCACCATTTTGGGGATCTTTTTACCTAGACTACGGGCACTGGTACTCATTACCCTCCATTATTTTATGGCTTTATTTCTTTTTGCCCTATCCCTGTCCTTACTGCCTTTGTCTTTTTCTCCATTTACCCCTGCCCTTCTCCCTATCGACTGCTCTATCTTGGTGTTTACTTCTCTAGCTACCCTGATTTTTTTGGGGGGGCTAGGATTTCCCTTCTCCTTTTCAGTGCCTCCCCCCTTGACTAGTTTAAATGCTTGCCAATGAAGCATTTAAACCTATTACCTAGGATCCTGGTTCCCCTCCTGGATATGTGCAGATCATCATGCCTGTATAGGCCTGCATCCCTCCAAGCGGAGCCCCAGTCCCCAATGAAGCCAAATCCTTAAGCTCTACACCAGTTTTTCAACCAGTCATTGAATCCCATGGTGTGAAGCAGCCTAGCCTCATCCATGCCATAGACAGGCAGCACCTCCGAGAAGGTTACCATGTGTGCTACTTGTCTAAAGCCCCTCCCCAACTCCACAAACTCTTCCTGCACTGCTCTGATCCCTTTCTCAGCCAGGTCATTTGTCCCTAGGTGGACAATGACATCCAGCTCCCTCCCCCATGCAGCTGCTCCAGCAATCCTGAGGATTCGCTCCCTGTCCCTCAAGCCATGGCACCAGGCAGTCACCCTACACCCTCTCCACTTCCTCCCCAGTTCTACCCTCCTAACAATAGAGCCCCCCACCAGGAGTTGTTTCCTCCCCCTGTGGGGTCCTATGCCACCCTTCTGTGGGTCTCCTTTGTGGAGGTTCCCAGCATCCTCCTTGGTCTCCATTGTGGGTGCCTCCATAAAGGAACCACACTTTGCCAGACAGCATATGAATTGTGGAGAGGTACAACTGGAGGGATGCACCTCTGTTCAACCACCCTAACCCTCCCTGAACCCACTGTGATTCAAACGATCCTCTTTCTTGGCAATCTCTGAGGCAATGGCAGTGGCCAAGGTGGTCCCTGGGTGGTAGAGGAGGTCCCCCAAATTCTGGCCAACTCAACATGGAGATGAGAAACCTTGTCCCTCAGTCCAGAGAGGTGCCTGCAGATAGGACAACACCACTCCTCCAGAACATCTCCTGGAAGACTGCTGCTCCACAGCCACTGCACTGCACCACTCCCATCATGTCTTATTTCTGGACCCTTAACTGTTGTTTGGAATACTTACTCTTTCCTCTGTTTATTTTTTTCTCCCTACTGACTTGCTGCCTCTGTGCCCTTTTAGCTCCTGATCTTCCTGTTCTGAGACAAGAAGTTCCTATATTTCTCAGTAGTCTCCTTACTTGCTTAGAGTCAGACCTCCAGCAGCTAAGGGGAACGGAGAGCTACTCTTTTCCTTCTAGGATGGTGATTCTTTTGTGGCATTGTGATCACTCACTTCCTGCTCCCAAACAGGAAGTTCCTGTTGTCAGTCAAATCCTGTGCCTATAAAAGTAAAACTGGCTTAGGGTGGGGGGTGGAGGGGAGGGAAGGAAGGCAATATAGTCCTAGTAGAGAAGTATAGTTATAATAGCAGCTCCTTCTTCTTGGTGTTCTCCACCTGTTCTCTGGCAGAAGTTATCTAGGGCAGTTTTTAAATCTGTCGTTAACTTGGCTTGCTTCTAGCTAAGCCACTCCTCCTACTTCACAGCTCTTTCTGCACTTAGTTAATTGCACAGTCCCTTCAGCCACCTGAGACAAACAGCTAGATAACTGCACAGATAACAATTCACTTCAGCCAACTCAGAGAAACACACTTAATTTTTTTTTATCCTAAATTGAAAGTCCCAGTAGTAGAGTTCTAGTTCTTTAGTCCCAGTAGAGCAGTATAGTTATAACAGCAGCTCCTTCTTCTTGGTGTTATCTGCACGTTCTCTGGCAGAAGCTAGCTAGGGCAGTTTTTAAATCTAGCTTTAACCTGGCTTCCTTCTAGCTAAGCCACTCCCCCTACTTCACAACTCTTTTTACACTTAGTTAATTGCACAGATAACAATTCCCTTCAGCCACCTGAGACAAACACCTAGATAACTGCACAGATAACAATTCACTTCAGCCAACTCAGACAAACACACTAATTTTAATTTTTTTTACCCTAAATTGAAGGTCCCAGTAGTAGAGTTCTAGTTCTTTAGTCCCAGTAGAGAAGTATAGTTATAACAGCAGCTCCTTCTTCTTGGTGTTCTCTGCCTGTTGCCTGGAGGGGATCGCTGGACACCAGGCACAAATGTGATTTCAAAGGGGACAGTTATCGGTGGACAGAGGGATCACTGGACACCAGGGCAACAATACTTTCCATGAGGACAGGCGATTGGAGTGGGTGGGGCTGGCCATAGAGGGGTGCAAATTTACCACCACTTCCCATGCAAATGGACCCATAATGATCATGCATATGGCCCCTTGGCACCTTGCATGCCTGATGGGTTAATTTGCATGGTGCTAGCTAAATATTGGACTGGGGAATCCTGGCACTATTGAGTCTGGGGGTGGCATTCCCTTCACTACCCAGATACATGTTGGGGCAGGGCTACTTGACTTAGTGCTGTGCTGACATGTCCTTATATTTAGTCGGATAGCAACAGTGCGCTACCTGACTGAATAGAGCATCCTCTGGTCATAGCCAATGGGCAAATGCAGTACAAACCTCTGTGCTCCACTTTGCTCATTTTTCAATATCTAGACTCTGATATTTAACTTGGTCTGCATCTTCCATGAATTAGTGTTTCAAGGTTGCAAGTACTCTATCTTTCCAGACTTCTCACTGGACACACAGCAAATAAAACACAGATTTCTAAATCGGAGAGAGGATATACTTTCCCTGAGCACAACATTCATACTTCAGTCTCCAGCAAAAGCAAATATCAGTTACAAAGGCATTACCCATATTTTTGTTGATCCAGATAAGTTGGTAGAATTCCTCAGTGCAAGGAATGCTGATCAGAGAATGAGCAAACTTCCTCAGAAAGCTCTGAAACAGAACGCCTTGCTGTGGTCTCAGCTGTAGAATCGAGATTAACTGCAGAACAGATGATAAGGTTAGATACCATTTGATGCAGCTCATAGATCAGAGCTGAATGTAAGTACACTAAAATAATGACTGAAAGATAACTGCATGGAGGAACAATAATACCGTATACCAAAACTGACCAGAAGACTTTTGTACCCATATGCAAAATCACTTTATGCATTATTCTTTTTGTAGTCTTATAACTTATAAATTAAAAGAACTCTAAGCAAGCTTTCTGTTTACTAAACTTACGTTCCTTTACCAGATAATGCATCACATTAATAAATCTGAATTTGTGTATGCCGACTGACAAGATGCCTTATATATTATACACTGTATCAGTTAGCTATTAAATGTGCTTAGCATTTATATTTTCATCATTTTCTTTCAGATTTTCTTATTATATTGTCTTACTTAGGTTACTAGAGACATTGCAATATTTGCAAACATAGAGTACCATATGTTAATATACTTGATCATTTTTCCTTATTTTATATAATAAATTATCGAATGATAGGGTTGTGTCCTGTTGTAAATATAGTTTTACTTTGCTGCTCAATTGGACCTACTTCTTTTTATTGTTCATTAAATTAGAGCTTAGCATAACAATCAGGTTGGACAGCTAAACTAATGAAATATGTTAAACTTTAAGACTTGAATTGGGCATATTTTAGTCTTGATTCTACCCACTTTATTTTTTCTAATGCTGTTGTGACTTATTTACTGATTTTTTTATTACAAAAGTTTCACCATGAAAGACATACTGAGCTGGTAGCAACCCATTTCCAGATGTGTCCTGGGAAGGGGGAAAGAAGGACAATGAGGAAACATTAAGATTAATAATAGCAGTAATCCAATTACAGGTAAATAAGCATTTTACCAGGTCAAAATGTCGAACACTAAACAGCGTGGTTGAAAACCACAATGTCAAAAAAACTACTGCAAAAACAGCTACAGGGACAAAACAGCTACAGGGACATAAGAGTACCAATATAGTTTAGCGCTATCCCTGTAGCTGCTTAGGGACAGGGAGTAAGTTTCTGCTGCAGGGTGTGTTGCTGACTAGCTACTGTAGCGTGGAGGGTAGGGCACAGGTAGAAGAGCTTGGTGGGACAAGATTGCTGTGTGGTTCGAGTCCTGCAAGAGGAGATTCTTTTTTCTCTATGGGACTTAATTTCTTTTGTCTCCCCATCCCATCTCAAGGCTGGGCTGCACCTCTCCTCCCAAAGGATTCCCTCCCAAACTCAAATTTCCTTCCCATCCTTGAGTTGCCTCTCCCCGGAGGTGATTATATCCAGATGGGGGGGTTTGGGGGTGAAGTCCCCCATAACAGGGGGGCAGAGCCCTCCACAAACACATAGTTGAGCCGGTTGTTTTTTCAGGCACTCTTATTGCGCTCAATGTTTTTGGCAGACGTTATTTTGATTGTAGCTGTTTTTGTTGCGCTGTTTTTGACGTGCACTGTTTTGCATTCAGTATTATACTTTTGTGCCAATAAGCATTAGAAGTAAAGACAAGGATTGTGAGAAGTAAATACCTAACTATACAAGAAAATGCTGGAGGAAAAACACATTTGCAATTACAATGCAATGAAGTGCAGGAACATAACATTTGCAATGAGCAGAGCCAATACTGAGTTAAGGATGGGAGAAAAGGTTGCCAATTGGGTAGGGTGAAGAGGGGACTACACTAGTGTAAGTGCAGAGTGAAGGGGGAGCAGAGGAATAATGGTGGTGGGTAACAGCTCAAGGACTAGTATTAGGGCAACTGCAGGAGTGAGTAGTGAAGTCACAGAGTAGGGAGGAGAGTGAGTGGTGGGAAGAGGAAGAGTGGATGTTAAAGGGGAGAGAATCCCATAGTTTGGAAAACAGAAGGAGAAGACAGCATGAACATCACTTGATTTCCTTGAGGAGGTGCGAGAGAATGATAGCCAGAGTTAATAAGGGGGTAAGAAGTGGGTGGAGGGAGGATAGAAGGATAGCAATGTAAGAGGGGAAGGAGCCAAGCCAGTATTTAGAAATGAAGCAAGCACAATGGGTGAGGCATCTGGCCTCAATGGAGGAGAAGGAGAGGAAGGAGTACAGGGAGCAGAGATGAGTGCAGGGAAGATAGAGCAAAACAGCAAAAAAAGTGAAAGACGGGATCCAATCTGGTCAGGGTGGACTTGGGAGCAGCACTATAAACTGTGTCATCATAGTCGAAGATGGGGAGTATCATCTTTGAGCAGTGGCGGAGCTAGAGGGGGGGGCTGGGGGGTGGTCACCCCTCCTGGCTGCCCCAGTATGAGTAGTGGTGCCCCACCACCATCTTTATTCAATGTTTAGTGCGCATTGTGGAGCCCATAATTGACTGAATAGCCCTTCCAGCTCCCAAATGCTCCAAAACCTGGCTCCGCCACTGTCTTTGAGACGATCTCGCAACATACAGAAAACAGGATATATGCTTTATTCCTGTAAAGCACATTATATTTGGGGTGCAGCTTCTTTTGGATGCCATCCAAATGCACTGAGAAATTGAGGTGCTGGTCCATCCAGACCTCAAGGTACATGAATTAGGGGACATCCTCAATTGCTGCACCATCCAGGGTATGGTAAGGAGGGAGAGTGATAAGCCTGATAAGTCTCTGACTAGTGCCAAAGGTCATAGAGACCATTTTCTTGGCACCAAGGGACAGCTGATTTGCCAGCAACCAGTGCTGAATGTTAGTAAAGGCCAGCTGAACCCTGTTGCCATGAGGTTAGAGGCAGAAGAGCTGGGAGGCAAAGGGTAATGTGTCATCTGCATACATATGGATGGATGCAGAGAAGCAAGCAGCAGAAAGATCATTCAGGAAGATGCAAAAGAGTACTGGGCCATGAATGGACCATTGGGGGATGCCTGAGCAGAGGTAACACATAATAACGGTGATTCCAATAACGGCGAGTACAATAATGACAACGGCAATTTGGTGACAGCAAAAGTGGTGACGGTACATTTTGGCAACTGCATTAACAACAACAATTGCTATCCCCCCTCCCCGAGATGCAACAACTTCGGAGTTGGTTATATAAGGAAGGGGGTGTGGGGGGCAAAGCCCCCCACAGAAAAGCAATCTTGCTGGGTTTTTTTCTAATAATATACTTTATTGGTTTTGTGCAAAGTTACACACGGTACACAAAAACTTACACTGAAAGGACATTATATACGAAGTTGTAAGTTTATATAAACAGATACCAGGACAATGAATTGAGGTAAAAGAGCTAGGAGGGGACCAGGTGTGGAGAGGGTTAACACTTCGTCAGCCTGCGGTTCTTCAATGAAGGGTTGACTTCTGGCGGGTCCGGTGACTCAGCCCTCCTTGGCCCCTTGGCCAGGAGCTATGGAATGGTGGGGTGGCCTAGACTCTCTGTGCTGATGGTGTTGTCTTTGCCTTGTGTTGGTGGTGTTTGTTTAAGAAGTAATAGAGTTTTAACTGTATTCCATCTTTGTTCATATCGGTGCAAGCAGTTCTGGAGTGAGCAGACCATCTTTTCTATTCTCAGGGTGTTGAGAAAGGCATTATGCCATTCCCAATAAGATGGAGTGGTGTCATCTAGCCAGTGTCTCAAGATTGTCTGCTTGGTTATGGCAGCTATAAGGGAGATATGGAATTTTTTGGTTGCCAAAAACTTGGTCAAGACCCAGTCCCAGCAAGCAAATTTTGGGGGTAAAGGCTGAGTCCAGACCCAGAAGGGGGTCCAAATGTTGCTGGATAGAGAACCAGAGTGGCGCTGCTTTAGGGCAATCCCACAGGATATGCTTTAGGGCACTTGTTTCTAGATTACACTTCTAGCAGAGTGCGGAAGGTAGGTGTCCCATTTTGTATAGTCTCTGAGGGGTGAAGTACATATTATGTGTGATCTTTATCTGCATTAGTATAAGACTGTCAATCTTGAGGTATCTATGGATGCCCTCTCATATTGCTTTTCTGGTGGTGGGGTTTTGCTGTTCAGGGAACACCTTGGACCATATGGGCGGGCATCTGAATCCCCGGTTGCCAACAGCTCCAAGAGTTTCTTGTAAAGTTTTGAGGTGGGATGTTGTTGCGCGGCTAGCGTGGTTACTTCTTCCCATGCACAGGGGTCATAGAGCCACCAGGTGGAAGGGTTGTGACAATGGAGTGATGAAATTGGAAGAAGGCAAATAGGATTATTCTTGCAACAGGAAAGAAAGAGCAGAAGGTTTCATATGTTATGAAAGAGCCATTTTAGACCATGTGACCTAGCAGAACTGGTTGTGGGGACTATAGGAATTTGGCAGGGATGTGCTTTTGTTGGCTCTTAAAGTTTGGGTTCCCACATATTGGTTGGTTTGGCGCTAGAATGGGTTGGGTTTCTAAGAGATTGTGCAATTGGCAGCTGACCAGGTGGGAGGTGCCCATCGGTGTGCTCTTGAGTATTGCCGAGACCTTTGAATGTGCAATGCAGAGTAGCAATTCGATGTTAGTAATTGCCAGGTTACAAAGGTCATGTCCAATCTGGTGCCATTGTGGGGTGTATCTCCCTAAGTTGGGGGGGGGGGTTGAGTTTGCTGTGGTCCACCGTAGGAATTTTCTGGTGTGGAGCACCAGGTAGAGGAGTGGAAAACTGGGGAGTCTGAGTTCCCCTAGCCCTTCGGGCAATGTGAGTTTCCCATATGCTCTGCATGGTCTTTTGTTGGCCCAGAGAAAGGTATTAAGGATTGATCTCAATTTGACAAACCAACTCTTGGGGATGTACAGATCTGTCATTTTGAGTGGATAAAGTATTCTCAGCAGGACGTTCATTTTAATTGTATTGATTCTGGCCCAGAGGGTCATGAGGAGAGATGATCATCTTGCCAAGTCCTGTTTGATGGTTATTAGGAGGGCTTCTTTGTTTTGTGAGTATGTTTGTTGTTTGTTGAGGGCGGTGTGAATCCCTAAGTATTTTAAAGAGTTGGGCACCAGCTGGTTTCCCATCCCTGCGCGTGATTCTTTATCACTCAATGGTTGAGTGGCATGACACAGGTTTTATCTAGATTCAGATTATACCCTGAGATGTTCCCATACTCTTTCAATAAGGCAAAGGTGGCTGGGATGGAGGAGGCAGGTTCCTCGAGATGTGATAGGATGTCGTCCACATAGGTAGAGAGTTTGTATCTGTGTCCCCCTACTAGGATTCCCTTAATCCTGTCTTTCAGGAGGATTCTCCAGGTTAGAGTCTCAAGAAATAGATTAAATAGGTAAGGGGAGAGCGGACAGCCCTGGTGAGTTCCTTTGTGGAGGTTGAATGCTCCCGAGTTAATACCATTTTGTCTAATGCATGCAGAAAGATGTGAGTATAAAAGTTGAATGTATCTGATGAATTTTTCACAGAATCTGAATTACCAGAGGGTGTGGAAAAGGATGTGCCAAGATGCCCTGTTGAATGCCTTTTCAGCATCCAGTGACAGCAGGATTGCTGCCTGATCAGCAACTGTGGCTGCTGAGATCAGACGGGTCAACTTGCATAGGTGATCCGCTGATCATCGAATTTTCATAAACCCCACTTGTTCTGGGCCTATGACTTGGTTCCATACCCTCCTTATTCTGCATGCCAGTATTTTGGCAAATATTTTAAGGTCTGTGTTTAGCACGGATATGTGCCTGTAGCTGTCCAGGCATTCCGGGTCTTTCCCAGGTTTGGAGAGCAATGTAATCAGGGCTTCTTGTAAAGATGGGTCCAGGAGTTGTGAGTCTAGAGTTGATTTGAAAAGGGTAGCTAGGGGGGTGGTCAGTTGGTGCATGAAGGTTTTGTAAAAGTTATTTGAGAATCCATCAGGTTCTGGGGCTTTGTCCATTTGCCGTTCCCTCAGGGTCATCTAGACTTCGTGTAGTGAAATATCCACATCATGTTCAGCTATTTTGCTGGGGATAGCCACAGAAATTGGGCAGCTTCTAAGAAACTGCTTACCAGATCATCTGGAGCCACCTCCTTTGCTGTGTAGAGGGTCTGATAGTAATCGGTGAAAGTGGAAGCAATATCTCTGAGATCTATAACCAGGGGACCAGATGGGGCCCTTTGAATTCCTTTAATCATTCTAGAAGTCTCATGTTGCTTTAACCTTATTGCTAGTAGCCTTCTGGCCTTATTTCCCTGATCTACATATAGTGCCTGGTGCGTGCTTTGAGAACATTGTGCTCCACCTGTTTTCTGAGGGTTTTGCCGTATTGGGATCTCAAAGTGTTAAGGTGTAGCCAGTCTTCGGTAGGTGAGGTGGAGGAGAAGAATTTTTCCTAGCTTTCTAATGTCATTTCGGAGCTGTTTGGCTGTGTCTTCTTTTTTTTTCCCCCTCCCAGTTGTTGTTTGTTGAATGAGTGCTCCCTGTATTGTACATTTAAAGGTTCCCCATACATTATGGTAGCTGGGAACTGTGTCCATATTTTCCTGAAAGAAGGTTGTAATGCTTCTAGCTATTTTTTCTTTTATGCCATGATGTTGTAGTATGGAGTTATTGATTCTCCATAGACTATCCCTCCCATGGGGGCTGGTGTTGGGGAACATGGCTAGAAGTACTGGGGAGTGGTCCAAAACTACCATGGGCAAAATTTTACAGTGACGGGTATTTGTGAAAAGAGCTGAGGACACCAGGAAGTAATCCAGTCTTGAAGAGGTATGGTGGACTGGGGACCGAAATATGTAGCTTTTCTCCCCTGAGTGGAGAGATTGCCAGGCCTCTATCAGGCCCAACTAGTCCTGCAATTCTATTAGTGCCCTTTGGTAAGAGTTCATGCTGATCTGGCATGAATTTTACCTATCCTGTGCTGAGTCTGGGGCTGTGTTCCAGTCCCCTGCTAGTACTGTGGGAAGGTAACTGTGTCACCCCTAGGTGACACTACTTCAAGGGCTACTACCCCGTCTTACCTGGCTGAAACAAGGTTGAGGGGCCTGGGTTCCCAAAACTTAACTTAAACTGGTTCTTTTCATGATGTTACAATTTGTACAGTGCCTCCACCCAGAGTATAGCTTTAAGTGGGATGGCTGTTACCTGGTACAACCTCCTGGGATGTCATACCACCCACTGTAACCATTAGCCACCCCTAACACATGATCCAATAACATTTCCCTGCATGTCAGACATTTCACTATTTAATAGCTCTCTATAATAATATGCTTCCGACACCATATCTGCAAAACAACAATAACAATATTTATTTAGGGGGCATAGGGATTTAGGAATGGGGAAACACAAGGAACAGAGGTTAGGCAGTATGATTATTAATATTTGCAAGTTTTACACTTGATTTGATTTGCTTTGGATTGTGCTGGTGAAAACTCTCCAGCTGGGTAAATGCCTGGGTTTAAATCAGAAAATCAATCATACTGCACCAACATTGATATCCAGAGCCCTGGCTATCTAAGTTGCCTAGAATCAGATGGAACACAGTATCATTTTCCCACAACTGGTACCAGTTCCCCAGACTCAGCATGAGACTCTGCAATCTTTTGCCTTTAAACCTGGGTATCCAGTTACCAGGACAATCCCTAGATGGTGGTAGGCCTGGTGGGTGGTGCAGCTGTTTGTTGGACGGCTTGATAATCAGAAATTGCAATTTGGTTTTCAACATTAGAAATTCAAACTATTACAGTCTCTTTGGGGTGAGCAGGGATTGCCCTGCATGTTCCCATCGAAACATTGGCTAGATGCAACCAGCCAGTTGCGTCTGTTTTGGAAATCAAGTGGTATTCCTGAACACCCATCACATTTATATGTTCTAGTACATTCTGTACATTTACATTTCAGACACATCTAGTACATTCAATGAACGGATAGCACCTTCAACCAGGGTCCAAGAGGGCCACCCTGTTTCATTTGCATAGGAACAGTCACTGATACATTAGTCAACTTCAGTAGACTTAGGAACTCAGTCCTATTCATGGTACATGGCTGTAACTTGCAGCTCCACTGGACATCTTGTCCATAGCAGACAATTACATATCAGCACATTATACAATACTCTGGGCTCATTTGGGTCCCACAGAACAGTTAGGTCCACCTGTGCTGGGCAAGATTTAGGTGAAGCAGGATGCAGGGTGTGGACCAGACAAACCTTCACTTACGGCATTGGCAGCCCCAATTAAGAAAGTTCTCTTTCATTCTTGCACCAGGGGTTACAAGAGTACTCACTCAGGCTCCTCACAGTAGAATCTCTGCAATCAAGACTCTTTAAATCTTCAGTCCTCTCACAACTGAGGTACGATCATCTGTCTCACAGCTAGCTTGATGTCATCATGGTGCAGGTCCACATCTTTCCCCGACATGGAAGGGAAGGCTAGCACTTGGAGGACATTATGGCAACCCCCAGGGTAGTGGGTTCTTCATTAAATAAAGTACTGCTAAGAAGGCAAACACCCCCTCCTGGATGGAGAGGATTAGCTAGATCCTGAGCCCAGTTACATGGCATGGGCGAAGACTCCCACCGCTGTGGGGTTCCACTCAGATCCTGGGAAAATACTGAAAACACTGTTTTATGGGCTCTCCTGAGACTCCTGATTGGCTGAAGCTATTGGGTGGTTGACCTTCGATTGGCTGGAGGGTCTGTCAGTCAAGAAAATTAATTATGCATGAACCTCACTCGATGCACAGTGGGTTTACTGTTTTGGCACCTGAAATTAGGTCCCTGCAGTTCCCCATGAGCACTTGGAAGTTTCCCATGAGCTTTGGCTAATGTCCCACAAGTCCTAGCTTTAATATTCTAGCTTTCCAATTGGCTGTGCTTCTCTGTAATGGCTGCTGAAACACACAGTCCCTTAAGCAGAATTAATGCAGTCCCAAATAAAGTCCTGATACAGCCAGAATAAATCAAATATTTGCCCAAATATCTCATAGTTCAATAGCCCTGGATGTGTACTTGCTGTCTCTGCCCAGATCTAGAAAATTGCTCAGCCTCTTTTTCTGTCGCTGCAACCCCAGCTATTACAGCAGGCAGCTGTCTTTCTGAGTCCAAACATTATACTGGTGTAGCCAGAACAGAACAGTTAGTGAAATACTTTTCCCCTAATTAAACACTTGTCCTTAACCCATACAGTATAGGAGTAACAATATTTTGTAGTACATTTGCTTTACTTTTCTTGGCAGTTGCCGAATACAGCTTTACCGAGGGCAGAACAAACCCTCATTAATATTCATGAGATCAGGGCTCTGGGCTCATCAGTATTCATGAGCCCCAATTTAAAACACTTCGTGAATCTCTCTAAATTGTGAAGTGAGTGGGTGCTCAGGGCCCTGTCTGTGGTCACTGGGTCCCCCTTAGGCAGAAGGGAACCCGGGACAGCCGAAACATGCTCCTGCTCGAATGCAAGGCAAGTGGTCACAGGATCAAAGGCACTGCCAGTGCCTACATGATCCCTGCCACACTGGAGTGTTTTGGCAGTACGGATGATTGAGGTTGGAACTTTTGTTGCCCCGATGGGCTGAATCTACACTGGGGCTAAGGACACAAGGCTCCAGGGACACAAAAAGGGATTGGTGGACAGAAAAAATATGCAGGCATTCAGGAGGTGCCTGGAAGGAGGGCAGGAAATGGGAGCTATGGGCTGCAGGTAAGCCCCCAATTTGGTAGGGGGTTACACCTGTATTGGAAGAGATCCTCTAGTAGTGTAGTGAAGAATTGCGGGTCGTCCCCTTTCAGGCTGTATACTGAAGCCAGTATTATTTCTGTCCTGTCTTGGCTACCCTCAACAATAATCATAGATAAAAAAGCTTCCAGCACACAAAAAACCTATAAGTGGAATGCCAAAAATCAATTTCTGTGACTCACGAACATTTTCCAATTCATTTTGTTCACTTCACAATAGTTTCCAATTCCCCAAAAAAGTCTGACATGTTTCAGATCCAAGATCCTTTATCAAGGACACATATAAAAACTGCCACCACAAAATCCTTAGTTATAAAGACACTTAATTAGTCATGTGACTACAACACCTGTGTATAATTAGGAGACAAAAAACATTCCAACACTTAAAATAAAGGGAAAATTTCCCTCCTTTATAAAATACGTCTATTAAAACAAACATTATCCATATTAATTACACATGTACTAAACTGATGCACACCATAGATTTCTAAGCATATCTCAAAAGTAGATACAAAAACCATATATGGCCAGATATTCAAACTGCGCTATTTTGTGGAGCAAGCCCTTGCGTTGCACAAAATAGTTGCGCTGAAGGTATGGCTGAGCAATATGAAAAGATTTTTTGCCATGAGCAACTCCTTTGAAATCACCTAGACCACAGCCACTGTGCATGTGCAGTGGAACTAGCCACCGCCAAGTGGACAGAGTGGAGCATTCAACTAGCGATTGGCATAGAGTACCATTAAATGCATCCATGTGCAAAATCCCGATTTTCAAAGGTGACATGCAAATGGGGCCATAATTCATGCAAGGTGCAGGGGATCATTTGCATCCTGATTATAGCCCCATTGCATGCCATTAGCATGCAGGTCGCGCGCCCGATCTGAGGACTGCGCTGGTGCCCTGCCAGGCAGCAGCCGTCAGGGACCAGCGCCCCTGCAGCCTGATCGTGGGCAGAAGGTGTAAATCCCCTACTACCCCCACTGGCCCGATCGCGGGCATAGCTTAAATTCCCCCCACCAGCCCGATCGTGGGCAGCAATGTGTCTCCCTCACACATCCCTGGTGGTCAGTGGACCGATAAGCCCGATCGGGGCTGAAGTAATGAAACACAGCCCCCCGCCCCCCCGAACATATCCCTGGTGGTCCAGTGGACTGATAATCCCGATCACGGGATGTAATAATTAACACACACCCCAAACATAGTCCTGGTGGTCCAGTGGACCAATAATCGATAGTGGGATATAATAATTAAACCCCACGAACATTGCCCTGGTGGTCAGTGGACCCGATAATCCCGATCGCGGGATGGAATAAATAAACACCCCTCCCGAACATAGCCCTGGTGCCGAGTGTTTCCCCACCCACCCTCTCGGCCCACCACCCGCTCCCCGGCGGCCGGCGGCGGCAGCATCCACCGCCTGCTACCGCCGCCGGCAGTCAATCGTGGCTATGGGTGCAGGTGGTGGATGTCGACGCCTGCTGCCGGGGTGCGGGTGGTGGGCTTCATGGTTGGTGGGGTGGGGGGACACTAGGTACCAGGGCTATGCGTTCAGGGGGGTTTATTTATTCCATCCTGCTGACAGTACATTATCGGTCCACTGGACCACCAGGGCTATGTTCTGGGGTGTGTTTAATTATTATATCCTGCCGATCGGGATTATTGGTCCACTGACTACCAGGGATGTGTTGAGGGGGGAGATATACTGCTGCCCACGATTGGCTGGTGGGGGTTTATGCCCGCGATCGGCCAGTGGGGGTGGCGGGGGGGATTTTACACTCTTTGCCCGTGTGATCGGGCTGCAGGGGGCACAGGAAGTGGGTTGGGGCCCAGCCACAGGTGGCGCTGTGTTGCACCCTGCAATGCAGCAGCTCACCTGTGGGTGGCCCTCGACTTGAGCCTTTTTTGGCTCAAAGTTGTGCAGGTGCAGGTTGGGGGTTGTGCTTGCACAACTCTGCACAGCCTGGCTGAATATTGGGCTGTGCAGTTTATACATGGTTCCTCCCCCTCCAGTTCAGCATGCATTCATTTGCATTGCGCTGTTGCTCAGCATGTTTTCTGTGGTGCAACTGCCTCCTGCTGAATATCGCAGAATGGGGCAAGTTCGGACTTGAGCAGGCGCAACTCTATTGCGCTTGGCGCCACCCTTTTGAATATCTGGCCCATAAGCTTTAATTTAATTACTTAAAATAAGAGAATAGAAAGCTATACATAAAAGAGGGAGGGGGGGCCAGGTAAACAGAGACATCTAAAAGACAAATGACAGGGAAAATCAGCATACGATGGGGGGGGGGGAGAGGAGCGGGAAGCAAAAGAAATGAAAGGGGAACAAAAGAAACAGAATAGAGACCATATCCATACAACAGTATTAAAAATACCAGTTTATCATTTTTTAAGATATGGACTTAAATCCAAATGACTATTAAGACCAGGTTTTTGATTTGCTCTCAAAGTGAGTATCCAGAAATGTTCCCTTTTCAGTACCAAGTTATCAAAATCTCATCCTCTTGGGTGCTTACTAACTTTATCTATGGCCATAAATTTAAATGCATGTGTGCCATCATTTCCATTTTCCATAACATGGAGCACCGTAGCATATGCACTATCCTTTCTTGTAATAGCTCTAACATGTTCGCCTACTCTTGTTTTAAAACTCCGTACTGTTTTTCCCACATAAAATGCTTTACAATTGCATGTTGCCACATAAATAACACCTTCAGTACTGCACGTAATTCATTGTCTGACAAAATATTTTTTATCTGTATTACAGCTACCAAATTCCCTTCCTTGTGTGACAAATTCACATTAGATACACTTCCTACATTTTACACATCCAACCGGTGGTTTTAACCATGTATTTTTCATTACTTCTTTGAAATGACTATGAACTAATAAATCTCTTAGGGTGGGAGCTCTCTTGTAACACATTCAAGGGGGAATTTTTGCTATCTCTTTAAGACCTGGATCTGCTCCTAGTACATACCAATGCCTACGAAGTATAATTTCCAGTTCTTTAGACTGAGCCGTATAGCCTTTCACATAATTGAACTTAGAATCTAGTTCCGGTTCTGAAGTTTTATTTATTAGAAGGCTCTCTCTTTCAGTATTATTAGCTCTAATGTATGCTTTTTCTATATTCTTCATAGCATATCCCCTTACTTTCAACCTATTTTTCAGAATATCTGCTCCATTTTCAAATCTTTCAACTGTCGAGCAATTAATGTTTAGTCCTTAAAAACTGTCCAACCGGGATATTCACTGCTACATGCGTCGGATGGCAACTATTAGCCAACAGAATGGTATTTCCATCAACTTCTTTTCTAAAAATATCCATCGCTATTGTACCATCTAAGTTTTAAAATTAACTTTAGATCCAAATATTCTATTTCACTATCACTTGCTCGATAAGTAAATTTTAGGTTGGAATTCGTTATATGTAAATATTCTAAAAATTCTTTAAGACTATCTTCGTCACCTTTCCAAAGAAGTATTACGTCATCAATATAACGCTCCCAAAGTAAAATATTATTATAGAAACTATTTATCCCTTCTGAAAAAATAAACTCTTCCTCCCACTTCCCAACATACAAATTCACTATTGAGGGAGCACATGTAGCTCCCATCGCTGTTCCTTTCACCTGTTGAAATAAATCATTATTAAAGGCAAACACATTATATTTCAAAAACCTGGTCTTAATAGTCATTTCGATATAAGTCCATATCTTAAAAAACGATAAACTAGTATTTTTAATACTGTTATATGGATATGGTCTCTATTCTGTTTCTTTTGTTCCCCTGGTTCGTGAGTCACAGAAATTGATTTTTGGCATTCCAATTATAGGTTTTTTGTGTGCTGGAAGCTTTTTTATCTATGAGCTCTGAGTAAGTTTCTGCAGCACCTTTGTCCCAGTGTGCACTCAACTTGGAAAGACTTCAACAATAATGTAGTGGCCATTTGGCTCCTCCCTGATTTGCCGTAGTTGAAAGGGGGTGTTTCTGTGGACTAAAATTAAGATGCCAGCTCTTTTGTTGCTGTTTCTTGTGGCATATACTTGCCCTACCCATTTCCTGTGCCATAGGTTAATTTGTGTGGAGAGGGTGTGGGTTTCTTGTAGGAAGGCTATGTTTGCCCTCTCTCTTTTGAGGTGCCTAAGGACTTGGTAACACTTTTCTTTTGTCTGCGCCCCTCGTATATTCCAGCTTATCAGCTTATACACTTGGTTAGCCACTAGAGCTGTATGGGAATGTACGTATGGTATTAGATTCAATTGCCTTAGATTCCTGGGATGTCTGGGTCACTCTGGAACTTGTTGGCAAGATGCAGAACAGGAGGCTATGGGGTTTAGTATGTGTACTGTCCCTTCCTCCCAAGCTCCAGCCTGAAGATGTTTTGTCCTGAAAGAATTATAATAATTATGCAAGAATCCTGGCAGTGAAATACAGACAGTTATAATGAAACATGCAATAAAATAAGCTACAGCTAGCCTAAACATTCTCTAACCTAATAAAAGTGGTGTTTGCTTGCACCTTGTGTGTCGTGGAGGGTGGGGGCAGTCCCTGCTGGAGCTGGTCCTCCTCCTCTTTCGAGAAGGGTGGCTTCCAGCAGGGGTGAGGCCCCTGTACTTTGGGTCTGATATGGGCTCTCATGAGGGTGTTCCTGGTCCATGAATGTAGACCAAAGGTGAAAAACAAGTGAGAAATGATGATGTGTGCTGTCCAATTTTAATCCTTTTGCCAATAGAGGGGAAAGGACACTATGGTTGAAACAGTACCAGGTGAATATGTTGTGTGCTTAACAGCATATAACACAAGCAGAAAGAAACATCACTGTACATGACAGCAAGAGGGTGCAATACTACGAATGGTTCTGTGTGCGATACTGCACCCTCTCGCTGTCCCAGGCAAAGGATAAGACCTCTGTTGGGACAGGCTTCTGCTGTGCAGCTGCCATGGCTCAACAAGATTTTTATTTATTTATTTAGTTAGTTTTTGTTGACCGGGTAAGTGCACTAGACAAATCCTGCCTATTTTCAGGCATGACCCAGGGGAGGGGGATACAGATGAATGCCAGCTTACCTTGAACCAGATGAGCCACTGGCAGCAAGAGACAGAAGCGTATGTTTGGGACCAGGTTTGATTCCTGGCCCCAGATGCATAGTAATTTTATTTTTTTTCACACTTTGTGTGATATTCACTGAAACACCGCCCCCCCAGAGTTAGGAATCTTAGTTGGGGGGTTAAGGGGGCACAGCACCCCCATAATGGGCAGTGCAGGGGGACAAGCCCCACGCAGAAAAAAGAATTATGCCACATGCAAAAAAGCGCGCTGTACTGGCAGTGCGCTTTATGCATGCGGCATAATGTCGTGTGGCATTATGACCCCATGCTGGTAGAAATGACCTTATCTGCCTGCATCAGGGACTAAGGACAAACTGGGGCTTTAGCATGATAGTTGTTTCCATTCCGAAGTCTGACACAAAAGGCTATGCATACATCTGAGCAAGGTGCTCCAACACAATTTCGCGCAGTAGGTTGATGGACAGAGGTCCTGCCTGTTGTCCTTATGAGAGCCACGGGAAACTGAGCCCCTAAATTCTACAAAGCATACATCATGTATCGTAATAGTGTGATACTGCACCTTGATAACTACCCCCTACTTTGAATCCTGTATCTTGCTGGTGTTATTTTATTCTATCCCTAAATCCTTAGGTCTGATAGGGAAGAAAAAATGAAAAGGGAGACTGAGAAAAAGGAAGCCTGGAAAAGGAAGGATACCCTATTGCTTAATTACCCATGAGTCCCATTCTTCCTCTACTCTTGCCTTCTCAAGGCTCATCCCCCTAGCCCTAGTTGCCTTTGCCCAGATCTCGGGGTTGAGTGTAAGGGTCCGGAATTGGAGAGCCATGTTGTCTCCCTTACCCCCCTCCCTCCCTGGGGGGGTGTGATAGTTGCCTAGCTTCTAGACCGGGCTGGGTGCAGCTGCAGGGTGGTGGTCTTCTTTCCACCCCCCCCCCCTTTTGGTTATTGGATTGGCTATGTGTTTGTTTTCACCCAGGGAGAGTCTAGGTGCCTTCCCCCCACTTCCAGGGAAAGCACAGCCTAAGGTCTGCCTTCCTTTGTGAACCCTGTTCTGAGGAGGTAGAGCAGGGGTTGCTCCCACACTCAGAGTTGCCCCTCGGGTCTGTTGGGAAATTGTGCATTCTGTAGTGGTTCCCCCTTCCCTCTCATTTCACAAGAACATGAGTTATATGTGACATAATGGGGGCGAGCCATAATTCTGCTACCATGGAAAGGACTGCGGCATAATTCGCACCATACCCTGAGTTTATAGATGAAAGGCTAGGCACCAGCACAGTGGACCCACTAATTTATATGGGCTCCTGTCAAGTGGTAGAGCTGTGCACTATTACACCAGCTTATGCAGCCTCTGCTATGATCTCTTCTAGTATTGGATTTTTTGGAGACTGAAGTAATGAAAGACACACCCCAGTGCTTCTGTTCTGGCTACACTGGGATGCATTGTGCCACAGATGTATGTGCTTCCTTGTTCTTAAAGTAGAACTGAAGCACAGTTATCTGTGTCTATGAAGCAGCCACCATCCAGCCTATGTGGTTCCAATAAATAGGGTATAAACAGCAGTCCAAGGGGCCATTGACAGGACCTGGAATGACTCAATTGAGAGGGGTGTTGTTTTTTACCACACCTTACCTTGCTTTCTTGGCTAGAGCTGCTGGTTTACTCGCTGGTCCTTGGTGGGCAGCAGCTTCCTCGGCTGAAGGTGAGATGGGGTGTTGATGCGTTAGACTCACACACCTCTGCATTGGGTGTTGGAGTAGATGGCTCCCACAGCATGGGTGCAGTGAGGGGGGCCATTACAGATAAAAATAAATGTATGTACTTATCTCTGCTACAGCATTTCAAACAATTCTTCATTTAAAATAAGGTCCAATGTAACTGTCCATGGTTTATCCAGAGCCACTCAATTGTACAATGTTGCCCTCCTGTTTCAGTCCGTCTTGAGATTCCTTTGTTAAACAGTCCTCTTTGTTTGCATTAGCTCTGGGAGTGGTTTTGTGGAGTTGTACACTTGAGCGATTCAAGCCAATGCCAAAGCAGTGGGGGGGGTAGAGTACAGTTCTGTAGCTCAGAGCAGGGAAAGCCAGGGGGTGAAGCATTTGAGTGGAGAGTCTACTGCCACTGGTGAGGGTGACTGGAGCAGAGGTATGGGATGCATTTCATTTGGCTGAGAGATACAGTCCTGGATGTGTGTTAGATGATTGGGGTTGGGGGATTACATTCTCGCTGTTAAGGACAATAATATCAGTTCAATATGCAGTTGTCAGTAAGCCACGGAGAGCTGCTTGGGATGAGAGTGGAAAGCTGTGCAGTGGCTTGAGCATGAGACTCTGGTAGAAGGCTATGGTGATTTCAGATTCGTATTGATCCGCTATCAGACGTCTGCTTAAATTGCCCTCTATGCCCCGGATTCTCATCTGGTGCAGTATGTGTTCATTTGTACGCCCCTCTCAGTAACTTGAGATCTGTGGGCTATAGTGTACTCTACTTCTAGGAGTCTCAGACTGTGCTTCATACCTATGGCTGGTAGGCTGCATCTTGCAAGTTGTTCTGAGGAGTGGCTGTAGCCATCTCAGGGCATGGCATTTGTCCCAGGACATATAGAGATGCTGGACATTGCCCTTGATGATGTGGTTAAGTCTAGGCAGAGGGATTATCTTGGCAGGTTTATCAAGTAATTTACAGTCACAGTCGGGAGACCTGGGACCATGGTTCGGTCCACCCCAGGTCTCCCCTGCTACAACTTTCTTGATGATTTAAAAAAAAAGCTTCCCCCTCCTGAGTTTCTTCCCATTTCTGAGGTCCCCCCCAGAGTTAGTTATTTAGGTTCTGGGGGGGGTGAAGCCTCCTATGCTAAGCCCCCCACACAAAAAAAACATAAAGACCCATTGTTTTCAATGGGCACAGTGTTCAAACCAGGTCAGTGTTTTGCCCTATTCTGTTTTTTTTGGTGCTGTTTGGCTGTGACAGTTTTAGCTACACACTGTTTTGTCCTGCAGCAGAATGACCCCATGCTGCTTGAGGAGGTGCATCTTATAGGCACAGTGAGAGGTAATGGAGAGTACAGGCTCGAAATGGATGATAGAGTAGAGGTAGATTGCTACTCCACCACACCACTTAGTGTGATCTTGCTGGACAAAAAAAAAAAGCATCTGTGACAGGAAAAGACACAGACATGTGGGGAGTGGTGCAATGCACTGGCTGTGGAGCCACAGTCTTCCAGGAGACATTCTGGAGACTACATTGCTGCCATATTTGCAGGCACCTCTCTGGTCTGAGGGAGGAGGCTGTTCGTCTCCATGCTGACTTGGCAGGGATTCGGGTAACCTGCTCCCCCACCCAGGGAACACCCAGGCCACTGCCACTACCTCAGAGGTTGCCAAGAAAGAGGAGTGGTTGGACCACAGTGGGCTCAGGGAGGGTGAGGATGGTGGAACAGAGATGCATCCCTCTAGTTGTGCCTCTCCAAAATTCATTTGCCACTCTGGCAGAGCATAGTTCCTCTATGGAGGCACCCACAGTGGAGTCCAAGGAGGATGCTGGGAACCTCCACAATAGAGACCACAGAAGGGTGGCACAGGGCCCCACAGGGGAAGGAAACAATTCTTGGTGGGTGACTCAATTGTTAGGGGGTAGAACTGGGGGAGGGAGGGGAAAGGGAGGTAAGGTGCCTGCCCGGTGCCATGGCTTGGAGGGACAGGAAATAAATCCTCAGGATTGTGGGAGCAGCTGCAAGGGGGAGTGAGCTGGATGTCATTATCCACCTAGGGACAAATGACCTGGCTGAGAATGGGATCAGAGCAGTGCAACAGGAGTTTGTGGAGTTGGGGAGGGGCCTTAGACAAGTAGCACACACAGTAACTTTCTAGGAAGTGCTACCTGTCTATGGCATGGATGAGGCTAGGGTACTCCATACCATGGGATTCAATGACTGGTTGAAAAAAACTGGTGCAGAGCTCAGGGATTTGGCTTCATTGGAGACTGGGCTCCAGCTGGATGGATGCAGACCTATACAGGCGCGATGGACTGCATCTATCCAGGAGGGGAACCAGGATCCTAGGTGAAAGGTTTAAATGCTTTATTGGCAAGCATTTAAACTAGCCAAGGGGGGAGATACTATACAGGAGAAGGGAAATCCTAGCCCCCTCCCCAAAAAAAAATCAGGGTAGTTAGTGAGGTAAAAACCAAGATAGAGCAGCCGATAGGGAGAAGAGCGGGGGTAATTGGAGAAAAAGACAAAGGCAGTAAGGACAGGGATGGGGCAAAAAGAAATAAAGCCATAAAAAAATGGAGAGTAATGAGTACCAATGCCCATAGTCTAGGTAAAAAGCTCCTCGAAATGGTGGCCTTGATGGAAGAGGGATGCCTGGATATTGTGGCACTTACAGAAACATGGTACACAGAGAACCATGACTGAGATGTCAACATACCAGGGTACACAATCGACAGGAGGGACAGGGAGAGAAGAAGAGGAGGAGGAGTAGCTCTCTATGTAAGGGAAGGGATCAAAGCAACAGAACTAAAGGGTAAACAGGGAGGAGAGGAGGCACTGTGGGTCACCCTGGAGATTTGAAATGGCACCACAATCCACACAGGAGTTGTATATAGACCCCCATCTCAGGGGGAGGAAATAGACAAGGAAATGATAAAAGGCATACTTTGAATGGCAGAGAAAGGGGAGATATTGCTGATGGGGGACCTGAATATGCCAGATGTTAATTAGAGCATCTTTGCTGCAGTCAAATCCAAGAGCAGAGCCATTCTCGATGCCCTACGGGGGCATGTCTCAGACAGCTAGTTTTGGAGCCCACTCAAGAGGGACCAATCTTAGACATGTTACTCTCAAATGGAAACGGAGAGAGGATCTCTGATCTTGAAGTGGGTAGCCATCTGGGAACAAGCGACCACCAAACAGTGTAGTTCATGATAAACTTAGCTGTAGATTCAAGCCATACAAAAGTGAAAGTACTGGACTTCAGGAGGGCTGATTTTGTCAAAATGGGAGAGTGCCTCAGAAAAGCAGTAGCAAACAGGCAAGAAGGTGGGGTGGAGCAACAATGGGGAAACAGCAAAACTGCCATCACAGAGGCAACAAGCCTTTGTGTGAAGCAAATAATCAAATCAAAACAAAATAAAAAAACACTATAGTTCTCAAAAGAGGTGGCAGGGAAGGTAAGGAAGAAAAAGATAGCATTCAGGAAGTATAAGGAAACACAGAAGGAGCAGGACAGAGAACTGTACCAGTTAAAGCAGAAGGAAGTGGGGAAGGCAGTCAGAATAGCAAAGGCCCAAACCAAGGAAAAGATAGCCAACTGTGTTAAGAAGGGAGATAAAACCTTTTATAGGTACATTAGGGAGCAAAGAAAGACTAAGGCAGGGATACTGAGGCTGAATAAAGAGGAAGGTGGTTGGTCAGAGAGTGACAGTGAAAAAGCAGAGATACTGAACAAATTCTTCTGCTCAGTATTCACAATGGAACAGCAGGGGGAGATACCTAATCCAGTCAATAGAAGCACTCTCGATAGGGGGGTTGATATTAGTCCTTTCACAGAAGAAAGGGTTCTGAAAGAACTCTTAAAACTGAAGGTGAATAAAGCAATGGGGCCTGATAGTATTCACCCCAGAATTCTAAAAGAACTAAGGGAAGAACTAGTAACACCACTGCCTATCCTTTTTAACAAATCATGGGAGGATGGCGTGGTACCTGAGGACTGGAGGAGGGTGGATGTGATTCCCCTTCACAAAAGTGGGAGCAAGACAGATGCAGGAAACTACAGACCTGTCAGTTTGACCTCAGTGGTAGGGAAAATGATGGAATCACTTCTGAAGGAAAGAATTGTTGAATACCTAGAGGCCAGTGGGGCACAGGACCCAAGGCAGCATAGATTCACAGCAGGAAGGTCATGTCAGATGAATCTAACTGATTTTTTTGACTGGGTGACAGTAGTAGACCAGGGAGGGGCTGTAGACATGGCCTACCTAGACTTTAGCAAGGTACTTGACACAGTCCCGCACAAAAAATTAATAAACAAATTAGCCAACCAGGGAGTGGGTTCCAGGGTGGTAGCCTGGGTAAAACACTGGCTGGACAACAGGACACAGTGAGTAATAGTAAATGGAGTCCACAGTGAAGAAAGATGGGTTACTAGTGGGATATCGCAGGGTTCAGTACTGGGGCTGGTCTTTTTTAATGTTTTTATAAGTAACATTGCAGAGGAAGTGGAAGAGAAAGTATGTCTCTTTGCAGATGACACAAAGATCTGCAACAGTGTTGATACACAAGGTGGGGTGGAAAGGATGAAAAGGGACTTGGCAAGGTTGGAAGAATGGTCAAATGTATGGCACCTTAGATTCAACGCAAAGAAGTGCAAAGTAATGCACCTGGGAAACAAAAACCTAGGGGAAGAGTACACAATGGGGGGTTAGATACTGACAACAAAAATGGAAAGGAACCTGGGGGAAGTTTTATCCAATGTGAGAAGGCAGTAAGGAGGGCTGGGTGGATACTTGGATGCATAGGGAGAGGCATCACCAGTAGAAAACAGGAAGTTGTTGGCCCTCTGTACAGGCAGTTGTTAAGACCACATCTGGAGTACTGTGTACAGTTCTGGAGACCCCATCTCTGCAAAGACATAGACAGGGTGGAGGCTGTCCAGAGGAGCGCAACCAAAATGGTGCAGGATCTGCACCATAAGACATATGAAGAAAGACTAAAGGAGCTTAAGATGTATAGCCTCGAGGAAAGGAGGGAGAGGGGGGACATGATAGAAACTTTCAAATACATCAAGGGAATCAACGAAGTCCAAGAGGGTAGCATCTTTCGGAAAAAGAGATGTGCAAGAACAAGGGGGCACAATTTGAAGATAGAGGGGGGATGGCTCAGAGGTAATGTGAGGACGTATTTCTTCACAGAGAGGGTTGTAGATGCATGAAATGGCCTTTCTGAGGAAGTCATAGAGTCAAAAACAGTGGGAGAATTCAAGAATGCATGGGACAGACATAAGTCAATTCTAGTGGGGGGGTAGGAGGAAGTAGGCTGTTGGTTAACTAGGATCTGCAGCTTATCCATTAGATAGGGAAATGGGCAGACTAGGTGGGCCAAGCGGTCCTTATCTGCCATCAAATTCTATGTTTCTATGCAGGGATGGCAACTGCAGTGTTAGGAATCTTGGGAGACAGCCAAGACCCTGAGATCACCAGCACCTCAAGCTTGAGATTAACAATGAGCAGTTGCAGCTGATCAATCTTTGGGAGGAGGCTTTAGATGTTGATATGGGTCACTCTCGGTCATTTGGGGAGTTGACAGGAAGATAACTGGGTAGGGTCAGGATTGAGCTCAATATCATCTGCTACTAATGGCAATAAGGAGACAAGGAGATTGAGGGAGCCTATGAGCCACTTATGGGGAGAGGAGGGGGAAGGTGGAGTATGAGGAGGATGAGCAGGGTAAGAAGGAAAGGGACACCTGAAAGCTTCAAGTTAAAGCCAAGGAGAAGGGAGGAGACTGCACCCAGAATGCTGGGGGTAGGGTGGGAAGCCGGAAGAAGGGATGGTGGAAGAGGGAGAGGGGAGGGAGGGAGATGAAGGGTAGATGGAAAAGGATAAGCAGTAGAAAGAAGGGAGGTAAGGGAAAACAGGAGGGAAGGAGTGATAGGATTATAAGGAAAATTATATGAGGAGCAGTAAACAGTTTCCACCCTGTATTTTTTCATCTTAAGTGGTGGGAGAGTAATCTTCACCTTAGGAGGGAGGAAGCCAACTTAATAATATGGGCAGAGGATGAGGACCCAGCGATAAGGAGGAAGTTGAGAGATGTTCGGGGATGCGGCATTACCCAAATAAAGAGAGAGAGAGAGAGAGAGAGAGTCTAAATTTAACAATTGGGAAGTTGTGGGCTTCACTGAGACAGTGAGGAAGACTAAAATTAAACAAATGGGGGAAATGAAGGCTTCACCTAGATATGGGGAAAATCTAAAATTAAACAAATGGGGGATGTAGGCTTCACTCAAATAGGAAGGAAACTTAAAATGTGACTATTAGGCCAGCCCAGTGGCACTGAGGGTTGTGGCACTGGACACCACACCTCACGCCATGCCGGCGACCTGGGTTCAGGAACAGACTCAGTCCATCAGGGGCTGGCAGGGGAGAGGAAGGATTGAGCATCCCATGACTGCTCTCCTTCCTCTGGAGAGGGTAGGGGCAATGCATTGCACTGCAGCGGCAACTGGCGGAGGCCAGCCACACTACAATTGCATGCATAGCGGGGGGGCATGGCGGGCATCAGCATGGACGTACTCTGACACCATTACACGTCCGGCTCCCTGGGGGAAAAGTAATGTGGAAAATAGCAGGGTGATCTCAGCAGCTGATGGCCATGCCCTGCACCCCTGGTCATGAGAGACGCCTTCACTGGGGTGCGGAGCGATGAAAGGCTGGCCCCGTGTGTATGGGGAGTATAAATCCACGTGCTAGACCTGGTCTGGGGGTGCGGGTGCTGGTGGCTGGAAATCTCTAGGGGTCCACTCTGCAGGGGGAGAAATAAATAGAAATATGATAAAAATAAAATTTAACTATTTGGGGGAAGAAGGATTCACTCAGATAAGGAAAAAAAACTAAAATTTAAATTTGTGTGTGTGGGGGGGAGTGTGCTTCACCCAGAAAGGGAAGAAGTCTAATCAGACCATTGTGGGGGGATGTGGCTGAACTCAGATAAAGTGGGAGGGAGAGAGAGGCAGCACACAATGCAATTGGCCCCTGTCGTTCAGTAAAGAAGCTCAGGCTGGAGATGGATTACCCTCTGGAGATGACCTGTACTAAACCCACAGTGCAAAACAAGGAAAGGCAAATGGGTGGAACACTCAGTTCAAACTTGACAAGACTCAACTATTAAAGACAGTGCAATATGAGCAGTGGCCAAAATACTATGCAGCAATGGAAAACTCAATAGGCCCCATCAGAGCAGTAAACCACAGCAATAACCCCAACTATTAGGCACTACACAATATGTAATAGGCAATAGCATTGTCCAGTTTATGAGCAAGTGAGAACTATTCAGACTTTTTGGACTCAGGTGAGCCAGTGAGAGTGAGAGTGAGACAGACTTTTGCATGCATCTTGTTTTGAATGGGCATCAGTAGCATTCAGAGATTGCAGCTAGTATTGATGGATTTGGTGTTCAGAGAAGTGTTTTTTTTTATTATTAGCAGCTAAAGGAGATATTGAGATACATGTAATTAGACTTTTTGTGATAGTGTCAAAACAGAGTCCATGGGTCAGAGTTTTGTTTTGTGTTGTGGCCAATTATAATTGGTGCAGCCCTGAGACTGAGGGCAATACCTTTTTCAGGACTACTGGGAATATGATAAAAATGAGAACTGCTTAAGAAATACAGTTCAAACTCAATTATCCAAACTTTCTGGGAGACATCAGATGTGCTCAGTTAGTCAAGAGTACTGATAATCGGGGATCCATTACATTAGGCAATCCAGAGTCAGGAGACAATGACAGAGTTCAGATAATCAAGGTTTCGATAATTGAGATTGTACTGTAATGTTATATTATTTATCAAGTAACTCACTGATAGTGTATGAAGCAGGCTGGAACAGGATGACGAAGTGAACAGGATGGCGGAGATTTTGTTTTAAAACTCTGGAGTTTGTTTACTTTTTTTTGGTTACAAGGAATGTTTTATAAGTAGGAAATTGATAGCTGAAGCTGCCAATCAAAACAATTCTGCTGCATGAAAATAAATAATGATTCCAAAATAGTTGGACTGACCAGATGCCCATAGTTCGTGCTCTTGAATCACTCAATGAAAAACTGTTTAAATTGCTTGCCACTCAATTTGCTGTGGAGTTTAACCAACAACATTCTCCTGATGCTAGAAGCCTTACCTACATAAAGAAAGCAGACTCTTTAATCTGATTTCTTCCTGATTTTCCCAGGTTCAGCTTTAGAAGGCTTAATAGATGGAATCTTTCTGTACAAAAGATGTGCAGATGTCAGAGCACAAAGACAGCTGCAGCAGCGTCTGGAAAGCTATCAAAAAAAGAGAAGAGATGCTTATAAGAATTGTAGAGTAAGGCTCAAAAAAAGAGAGAAAACACTGGCTTTTCTTTAACAGAAACAGAAAATCCCAACAAATAAAAATTCAGAGAGCTGATGGAGAAATACCTGGCTTAAGACCCTGTGGGTAGTCCTGAGGTATGGGGGATCCACAGAGTGAGCCACTTCAGAACATCCAGGTCCTGCTGAAGGGGCAGCTCGAGTCAAGGAATTACCAGATACAAGCCTAGGTACTGAGCTGCTTCAAACAAAAATCCTGTCATTTGAGAATGTAAATATGTCTTCCACATTCTGACCCAAGTTGTTCCATCATTTGAAAAAATAGGCGAGTTTTCAAAAAATGGATAAACTTGAGGACAAAGTAAATAAAGTTGATGAAATAATTGAAAAAGTAAAGATATATCTCAGTGAAATAAAGCAAAACTACGAGACCCCAAAAGGTGCTTTCCTCCTCATTATTAAGGGACAATATGACACAGGATAGGAAAGTTGAGCCCTTGGAAAATAATGTGAGATGTAATTATTTGTGTTATATTGGGTTACCCATTTTGGAAGTCAATGAATCTGTTGCACTTCAGGATGCTATGAAGGAGATAATTTCAGATAATTTAAATCTGACTCTGAGGAGTGTCAAAGATTTTTGAATCTCATCTAGAAATGATGTGCATAAATCATTATCACAGCTTATTGAAAAAAAACTGGCTACAGTCTTGGTCTCCTTCACACTAGAAACTGACTGTGGAATAATAATATGACAAGCACATTTAAAAGAGGCAATCAAATACGAAAACAGTAAAATGTATGTATATCCAGATGTGTCACCCCAAACACAAGCTCGATGGAGAAGATTCTTACAATTTAGAAAAGAGGTACATGAAATTGGTGGGAAACTCGCAGTATTATATCCCTCTAAAGCCAGACACACTGTAAAATGGACAAACCACAGTTGATGTTGACCAGTTAAAAGACTTTTTGACAAATTATCATAAAGATGGGAGCAGCCATTGCAAGATTTATGTAAGGGAAGGGATATTATGCAGCAGGGAGGAGGTGAAGAGGGCAGGGCTGAAGCCTTATGGGTAGAGCTCCAAAACTCAAAAGGGAGGAAGGTTAGACTGGGGTGTAGTGTACAGGCCACTCTCTCAAAATGAGGAAATTGACAGGAAGTTGGGGGAGCAAATTGGGAGGCTCAGTGGTAAGGGTAATAATGTGATAGCAGGGGATTTCAATCTGCCGGGGGTTGATTGGAACACCCCAGCTACCACTAGTGCCAGGAAACAGGTCCTCCTGGAGGCCTTCCAGGACAGCTTCCTGATGCAGAGGGTAATGGAATCAACCAGGGAGGGTAACATACTGGACCTTGTGTTGACAGACGGGAGCACATCCAGAACATAGAGGGTGGAGTACCCCCTGGCAGGAAGTGACCACCGCACAGTGTGTTTTTTCCTCTGTCTAGGTAAGGAGGTGGCCAGGTTCATGACAAAGACAGTGGAATTCAAAAGAGCAGACTTTGTCAGGATGGGAGATGTACTAGAAGGGCACCATGCCAATATCCACCCAGAAATGGATGCTGACCAGATATGGTCCATCATTAAGCTGGGTCTAGTAGAGACCACTAACACATGTACAGAGACCCAAAGTAAGAAGGCCAGGACCAATAAACCGAGTTGGTTATGAAGGGAAGTAAGAATCCAAAGGTGTGTATGCACTCTTGTGGCAAGTAAAGTCAGAGGCTGTGTTAGTTCTTTTCAAACATTCAAAAATTATTCAGACCACGGAGGCCTTAATGAATGAATGTCTATCACTGAGAACTTTTGGATTAATAAATATTTTTAGATGTTTGAAAAGAACTACCATAGCCTCTGACTTTACTTGCCACAAGAGTGCATACACACCTTTGGATTCTTGTAGCGCTGTGGGTATCAAGCCCAGTGTGTGCACCATTTACTCCAAACTTAGGAGTGTGTCACAAAATTTGGAAACAGTATGCACGGAAGTAGTAGGGAAAGTGAGGGAAAAAAGGGCTTCCTTTAGCAGGTATAAGAGATCTAAGTGAAAGGAGGACAGGGAGGGGTGCATAAGGAAATCCAGAGAGGTGAGTAGAGTAGTCAGGGCAGCCAAGGCTTCAAGGGAGTTAAGGCTGGCACAGGGGATCAGAGAAGGGGAAAAGGATTTCTTCAAGTACATAAGGGAGAAAGGAAGCTGTAAAGATGAGATTGGCAGGATCAAGAAAGATGGGGTGGGCAGAAAAGAGGGGGACAGGCAGAGGCACTCAATGAGTACCTCTGTTCGGTGTTTACCAGGGAGAAGGATGGACCTATGCCACAGGGGAGAGGTGGGGTGGGCACCGGGGTGGGATTGGGGATAATGGATGGGAAAATCCAAGTGAACAGGGTGCTGGAGGGCCTGAGGTCCCTGCGGGTGGATAAGGCACCATGGCCAGACAGCATACATCCAAGGGTCCTGAGGGAGATGGAAGAGGTCCTGGCAGGACCCCTGGCAGACATGTTCAATACCTCCCTGGGAACTGGGTGCATGCCCCAGAACTGGAGAATGGCGCATGTGGTGCCCCTCCATAAGAGTGGGCCCAGAGAAGAACCAGGTAGCTACAGACCGGACAGCTTTAACTCAGTTGTTGGGAAGTTAATGGAAACCATCTTTAAAGACAGATTGGTAATTTTTCTTGAGGAAAATGGTCTCCAGGACAAAAGGCAACATGGGTTTGTCTTGGGTAGATCCTGCCACACCAACCTAGTTGGCTTTTTTGATTGGGTGAAAAGGACACCTGATAAGGGCCATGCACTGGATATTCTGCATCTGGACTTCAGCAAGGCTTTCAACTTAGTGCCATATGGAAGGTTGCTTACTAAACTGAGGAACCTGGGTGCCAGGGAGAAACTGGTAGGATGGGCTAGGAGCTGGCTGCAGGACAGACAGCTGAATGTAGTTGTAGGTAGAGAACTCTCGACTCCCAGAGCTGTAGCCAGCAGGGTCCCACAAGGCTCTTTACTAGGACCAGTGTTATTTATCATCTTCACTGGTGACATAACAGTCAGGATTAAGAGTGAAATCAGCCTTTTTGCAGACAACACAAAGATCTGTGTGGAGGTGGATAGTGTGGAAGGGAGGCAAGAACTCCAAAAGGATCTGGTAAGACTTGAGCACTGGCCAGACATATGGTGGCTGGGGTTCAATGCTAAGAAGTGCAAGGTTATGCACTTGGGAGCCAGCAACCTTTGGAATAGCTACTGGCTAGGGGTACAGTTATCTACTTAAGAGGAGGAGAAGAATCTGGGGATACTAGTCACAGGGGACATGCATCATTCTGCACAGCGCAGAAAGGCAGCAGCCAAAGCCAATAAGATGCTGGGGTGCATTGGCAGAGGATTCACCTCTAGGAGAGAGGTAGTTATCCTGCCGCTGTACAGGTCACTGATGAGACCTCACTTGGAGTACTGTGAGCAGTTCTGGTCCCCCTATTTAAAGAATGACATCAAACTACTGGAGGGGGGTCCAGTGTAGGGCAACAAAGATAATCCTTTGACTGGGGACAAACCATATGAGGAAAGATTGAGGGAGCTCAACATGAATTCCCTGGAGGATAGAAGGGAGAGAGGTGATATGACTGAGACCTTCAAGTACTTGAAGAGCATAAACAGGGTTAGTACTGAGGGCATTTTCAGACCGGGGGGGAAGAATATGAGGTGGCACAGTCTGAAATTGGAGGGAGGAAGATTCAAGAGGGAAATGAGGAGGCACTATTTCACAGAAAGGGTTGCAACGAGGTGGAACGAGCTGCCAGAGGAGGTGATATCACTGAATACTGTGGACAGTTTTAAGAGGGGGTGGGACAGAGTCAAGAGTAAGGTCAAAACTGAGAGGAAGATGGGGAGTCAGCAGAATGGGGCATTAATTCAGATGGATGGGAAAGGGGTGCGAGGGTAACTGCAGTAGAATAGACTGGGAGCTGCACACTTGAGCAGACTTGATAGACTTGATAGACCATATGGCCTGTATCTGCTGACATTTTCGTATGTTCGTATGATTCTGAAAATTCTGCATCAGAATCTGATATCACAGACATTTCTGGGCTGACTGCAGTCCCAAAAAGTACCCTTTTAAAATCAGATTGTTATGCCTTTGACAAACTTTCCATTCAAGCACAACCTTGATGTAAAATCAACCACTGAAATTGGAAAACCTCCATTAACTTTAACTTTAGCAAGTGTTTCTGAATTTGAGAAGGAATCTGACTTTCCTAAACAGATTGACCTGCCTACAGCATGAATTCTGTTTCAAACTCAGAAGTTTATTCAGTATAGAAGACTTTAAATAACTTTGATATATAGAATGTTGTAGTAGACTTACAACTCTATAATTTTTTGAGGAGAAAAGAGATACCTTTAGGACATTTAGAAATTACTTACCTAAAAGTATAAGATATGAGATACAAATTCTGATACCTAGTAAAACTATGAAAAATGAAACAGATGCCATATTTTCAGTGATTTCAGTTTTTAGATATACCGTAAGAAGATTAGCAACTAAGGTATACTCTGAGTTAAGACATATCCAATAGCAACTTGCATTGTGTCAGTAATGGTTTTGTAGATTTTTTTTCTTTTTTTCATATCTTGAATTTAGATTAATTTGATTCACATTATCATTGGATGCTGTGCAACTGAAGACTTCTGAAGTCAGCAGTAGTTTATTTATGTATTTGCTGGTGACTGGAGCCATTCCTTAGTCAACTGATTGATATGACATTTGAACTCCTATGTAATTAAATGGAGCAAGTAAAAATTGCCTTAGAAACTTGTTTATAAGCCACATTAGGTGTCACTCAGTACCCACAAAAGTCACTGTAGCTTGCTTTGATCTCATTCAGATAACGTTATACAGCCCCAGGGAAACATGGAACTGTGCAAGTAGTATTGATTCACATCCTGTTTCAGCACCAGGAAATATCGTAAATTAATGGGGTTCTGGGAAACTGCTGATCTGAAGACATCTAAATAGTGAGCTTACACTGATCGTTAAAATCAGTAACTTTAGAACTGCATGAAGACATACAGCTGCCCTTTAAACTGGAGCAGTATGATCAGGGCCCCTGGTGTTCTGCAGCACTTTGTTCTGATTTCTGTGGCAGGGTGCCTAGGCATTTGTGGCAGTGATTTCTGATTTCTGTGGCATGATATATTCATTTCTGTGGCAGAATGCAGCCCTGACATTGGTTAAAATATGATTTTATGCCATCAATGACATCACATGCTGATCATAGAGTAGGATCTTCAAGATCAATGAGATGTAGAAGAGAGACAGGAACTATGAAAAAACTGTATATTGGAATGAAAATTCACCAAAAACAATGAATCCTATGGCACTATATATATTTTCTGCGGCATGATGTAAATTATGTGAAAAATTCTGCAACCATGGAATTGCAGAATTCCAGGGGCCCTGGGTATGATGAACAATTATGGCTGGAGAAGCAAGAGCAGAGGGTTGTGGCCTTGCAGGTTCAAATCATAACAATGTTGGCATGTCAGGTTTCAAAATCCTAGGTTTGCAACAGTGGTATTTGGCTTTTGACAGCACCAGGTTTTCATCTCCTCAGAGAACAGACTACCCCTGAAAGAGAAAAGGAGGGAGACAATCAAAGAAGGATCATTAGTTACTAGCCACCTAGAGATCGTGACGCTGATCTGGTGCTCATTCTATAGCATCCAACTGTAATGGATCTGAATACTGAGTTTTATACATGCTGGTCTACTGGAGCTGCTTCTGCACTGAGACTTTTACACAGGAATTCACTGAAGCATAACAAGTGGTAGACACAATTGAATAGTCTGTTCCAATATTCCCTACTTTGAGATCTTCCACTTTAGTCTCCATCCCTCCTTCCAGTCTTCCCTTCCCCTCCCTCATCTTCCCATCGGATGACTCCTTTATATGCATCCCACTTTTAGTTGAGTCCTGCTATTGTCTTTAACTCCACAACCCTGCTCCACCCATCTACCACCCTTTCCATGTAGTAGTACTTCCTAATGTCATTTATGAACCCCCCCCCAGCTTCAGTGAATGCCCCTTGGTGGAGGTACTGTTTCCTAGTTTTAACAGACTTACTGTGTCTGCATTATTGAACCCTTCCATAAATGTCAAAGTATCTATTTATTTATTTGGTAATCTGGTGGGTACACTGGTTTGAGGGAAAATTTTCAGGTATCATGTCCTTCCTCTCCTTTCTGTCCTCCAGAAAATAGATTTTGAGAGCTGCTTGTCTTGCATCATCTTTTTGACCCTTTTGTTGCACTTCCCCTAATCTATATGTGTCCTCCCTTGGGTGTGAACCACAGAGCTGGACACAATACTCCAGAAATGGTCTCTTCAGGGAGCTATACAGAAGGATTATCAATGTGCTATGTGGAATTTTCAAATTCCCGCGGAACAAAATTTTGCAGAATTTTTGAAATTCTACACAAATCCCACCAAATTTTGCTGGAAACAGAATGGTAGAATTCCATGATAAAAAAATGGTTGCAAAGTGATTTTCCACAGACAAAATGCTGTTCTGCAGAAAATAATCTGCGGCTTTCAATATTTTCTGCAGAAATGACTGTGAAATGATTTTCTGTGGAACAACGCTGCTCCATAGATTATTATTCCATGGACCACAGCATGAGGAATTCTGCAGAAGAACCAGTGAAATTCTTGCAGAAATTCTGCCGGGGAATGGTCATGCTGCATTAATTTCGGCAGTGGAATTCCACACAGCACTAATTATCATCCCCCTCCTTCTGCCAGACCTGTAATCCCTCTCCTTATGCATCTACTATTCTGTTGGCACCACTGTATACCCTGTTGCATTGTACAGCCAGCTTACAGTTATTGCTGATCACCACTCCCAGATCTCTCTCTCTCTCCTCCTCTTCCATGTCCCATCAATATTTTGTAGTGCAGTGTTCCTGAAATTTTAATCTGCTAGCTGCGTCACTTCACATGTTTTGGCATCGAATTTCAATTTAGCAGTTCCTGGATGACCACTGCCTTCAATAGGCAACTAGCCCAAGAATTTGGAGGAGTCCTTTAGGGACAGCACCGGAAATCAATAAAATGTAAATGAAGGCTCAACTTCTAATTGTTTTCCAAATGTGTTTTCTTTATTCACTTTCACCAAAATGCAATGTTATGTGGTGCAAGGCCACCTTATCAGGAACTGTGGTAAAGCACTCATGGTTTAGCCTGCTGAGGCTTAACAAGTATTTAGATTAACATTATAAATATTAAAAACTATGTTAATTAAGATGTCCAACTGCTATTCATGGAACATTTTCAGGTCCAGTAGAAATCCATTTCAAGTTTTGCAATTTGTGCCTACAAACAAAATAAAATGTTATTTAATGTATTTTATTAAATTTAACAAACTGGCACAAGGACATCCTACCCCCTCCCCCCAAAAAAGAAATTGCTAGTTTTATAATATCTAGATTCCACTGGAGAATATCATACTAAGCTCTCATGCGCAAAGGAAGAAGGCCAGCTCAAATTTCTAATTTGATCCTGGATGCCTCACTGCACCCAGTTTGGACATCCAAAAGGCCTCCCTCCTTAGTAGGAGGTTCTCTAAAGTTCCCATCTCATGGTCAAAATGGAGTGATCTTAGAGAACCACCTACTAAGAAGAGATACAGCATTTGAAATGGAATCCCACTGGATTTAAAAATGTTCCGTGAATAGCAACAGAACATCTTAGTTAACATAGTTTATAAGGTTTATAATGTTTTTAATGTATTACATTCTATTTGGGACAGTTTAAATGTATATTTGCATTTCTCTGTCACTTTTGTTTACACTAACAGTTACTTGGATTGGGCTGCACAGTGTTTTAATGTACATGGTCACTTTATATATATAGTTACATAGTAGTTGTCAGCAGAAAAAGGCCACCGGGTCCGTCTAATCTGCCCTGTTTCGATTTGCTCCTACTTCCTTAGTGTAGGTCCTGCAAGACCTGTTATTGTTGACTATAAATAGCTTAGTTCTCCAGGTGACAGTCAGACTTGACAAATCACATGGGATTGAACTTAAAACAATGAGGAATTTACTGTAGGTGGTGTATCTGCTGAAATGTTTTTAAACTGAAGTATATACACTACTATTAAATAGTCTGTTTACCAGATAGACCAATGTGTTGTCTCTTTTCCATAGTGTGGTGATGACTTTGTGGTAATACCTCTTACCATTAACCCTGAATTTACTAACTCTGAGCTTCAAGGCATGCATGTAACTACATTCTGCTACAGAAACATAGAAACATAGACTTTGATGGCAGTTAAGGACCACTTGTCCCACCCAGACTGCCCATTTCCCTATCTAATGGATAAGCTGTAAATCCTAGTTAAATAAACATAAGATAAGCACCCATCCACACAGACTAAAAGAGAAGCACAGCACAGTAATGTCTTGTCAAAAAAACATTTAATCTTCTCTAAAAACAGGCACAGCATACAGAATCAGCTCCAGGAAAAGCTGGGTTAAAGCAGAATAAACCTTATATTTCACCTAGTAAACTACTAGGCTTCTTCAGAGTAGTCAACTAAAAGTTTTCAAACTTAATAAATACCCTAAGTGTGTGGTCACATGTTTAAGAAGAATGGCAGGTGTAATTACTCTGCCCCTTTCTTTGTTAATCAGTCTTAACTGGGACCAAGACTTGTTTGTTCACTTAAGCCACTAAAATAACAACAAGATAAATATTTTATTCTTTGTTCTGTCTTTACAGCCTTTATGGCCATAGCCATTGCCGGGGGGGGGGGTCGCCTGGTTCGAAAGAACCCCCCCTTTTGAAACTCCCCCTTTATTTTTCATTATTTGTAAACATTTTTCATCATTTCTGTTTATTTTTTTTACTGTTACAGAGTGCTAATGCACACATCATGAACCCCAGCACTTTATCTCTGCATGCGCCCCCTCCCCCCATCTGCTGCCAATCAGCTCCCTCAGTACCAGTAAGATGACTGGAGCTGCTTTGTGAGTCTTTCTCCACACCCTCCCCTTATGACTGGCTGGCCAGTTGGAGCTCACACCAGCATCGTGAATGTGACCTCAATACAGCACAGCCGCTGCCTACAATTCACGCTGTCAGCTAGCACTGGAGGAAGATGGAGCATGGTGGCAGGCTCAGAGGTGACGTCACCAGGAGAGCAGAAAAGAAGTAGAGGACCTCAACTTATAATATTGTCAGTCACCGGCAGGTACATTTTGCTGGCCACTATTGCAGAAGATGTGTCCCTTAATAATTGTATATCAAGGGATAGGCTGTGTAGTTGGCCAAGGGAGCTTTTTGGGTGGGCGGGCTGAAAATTTAGAAATAAATTATTTAAATCTCTTCTATACAAAAAGCAAAAGTTGTCTTGTTTCATATGCCTGTTTTAACTTTTCATAAGAAAAGCAAAAGAGGTACTACACAGTGGAAAGGCATTGTAAGTGTTTGGAAGGGTCTGGCTGGGATCTACACTGCCACCTAACTAATTGTGCTGTTCAGAGAGGTTTCACTGTGGTCCCATTTTCATTGTCATTCAGTTCCACTTTTGTCTGTGTCATCTGTGCCAGATGCCGTTAAATCAAATAAGTTGTGATGTGTTTTCTCCAGATGACCGCATGTGCCAGCAGAATGACATTTGTTGCTACAGTTCAGTGTTTTGAATATACCCACTGTACTTTTGGAAGCAAGGTGGGGTGTGGTTGTGGGTAGGCATTTAAGAGATGGTAACTTTGCACTGGAAATCCCCGCCACTGTCAAATTACTTTTCCCCTCACTCCCTTTGTCATAGCTACCACATTGGAGAATGGAGTGGAGGCAACAATTGTAGTACTCAATATTGAACTAAGAATTATGTTACAGATTTTTTCCAAGCAGGATGCCTAGAATAGAAACATAGAAATATAGACAATGACATCATAAAAAGACCAGAGGTCCATCCAGTCTGCCCAAGTTCTCTATAATCCCTGGAACCTACAATTTCTCCAGGGTACTAACCTTCCCCCATCCTCTCTCTATTCTCCTCCTTGGTTCTGTTGCCTCCGGTAAGCACTATTTCCTTCATTATGTCCCAGCTCTGCTCGAGTCCTCTGACTGTTTTTACACCCACCATTTCAGCTGACAGAATGTTCCAAAGTTCCACCACCTTTTCCATAAAATAGTACTTCCTCACATCTCCTGACCCTACCTCCTGTTAATTTCCATTCCTGTCCATGTGACTGCAAATTGGTACTCAGGCTAAATAGTACCCCGCAGTTCACTTTAATTCATTTCAGGAACTTGAAGATCTCTGTCATATCTCCGCTCTCCCTTCTGGTCTCCAATGAGTACATATTTAGTGCCTTGAGGCGCTTCTTACAGGATTTGCTCTGCTGTCCCTGAATCATTTTAGTTACTTTGCGCTGCACTGTCTCCAGCCTATCCTTATCCTTTCTGAGATGAGAACTCCAGAACTGTGCGCAGTACTCTAGGTGAGGCCTCACCAGGGATCTATAGAGGGGAAGTATTACCTCCTTTCTTCTGCTATCAATACCCTTACCAATACATCCCAGCATCCTGCTAGAGGCCATGTTGCACTGACTCAATTACTTAAATGGTATATTGAGTTGTGGATGGGGGGTTACAGCAAGGGGTAGAGGGAGTTCAGATATGAGTTATTTAGACTTAAAATAAGCCACAAAAGTGCACAACTGAGCATGCCATAGCCCATAGTTTCTGGGGCCTATCAGATCCAGACCCCTGGCCTAGTAGTAAGCCAGCACCGCAGTAAGTTAGTAGCGTACAATACCTAGTCAAAACCAGCTGCAGACTCTGCACTGAGGTTCAGTGCATTAGCATTTGCTCTCTCTCTATATATATCTATTTATATATCTATATATGTAATAGATAACTTACTCTAAGGTGTGCGGTCACGCTCTGGTATACACACGCCTTGGGTGGTTGACACACTCGGCCTGCAGTCTCATGCAAAACAACACACACCAAGGCGTGTGTATACCAAAGCATGACCGCACATCCTAGAGTGGGTTATTTATCTTATAAAATGGCAAAATTGTTTTTGAAGGGGGTAAAAGTGCAGGTGTGCAGTCACGCTCTGATATACGCATGGTCATGTGATATGTTTTATATAATCAGAATGCTGGATTTATTTACTTTGCTTCCCATTTTATAAATACACACACATGCACACGCACAATCTGAGCCACCCAGATAGTAATAATTGTCCGTAGAGCAGGAAGTGGCGGGGAGCTCACAGATGAGTTATTCTGGTTTAAAATAATACACAAAATTAGCCACAGAGCATCTAGTACCCCAAAGCTTCTGGGGCCAGGTAGCGCCTAGACCCCTTCTCTGCACACCAGTAGATACAGCTGCAGATATTAAAACTCATAACATAATATATCTGAGACAATGTCTTAGGTATATTACATTAGCAGCATCTTGCTGCCCTCTGGTACCGAATACATATATGTATTCACCCTGCAGCCACCTAGATAATAATTTTGTTTAGAGAAAGGGGTGTAGGAGATCTCAGATATGACTTCTTTAGCTTCAAGATAAGCCACAAAATGCACCACAGAGCAATTCTAGGATCCCATGGCTTTTGGGGTACTGGCAGCCCTAAGACCCAAAGCTTTTTTTAAAAAGTCTCATACTGCACAGCACTTGTGAAAATCCTGGCAACGGCCCTGATGGCTATGAAAAACATTCCCAGATCTATATGGGATCTATGATTTTTAATATGAACATAGTTATCTCTCCACACACAAATCTAACATTAAAAACTACATATTGCTACAAACTGGTAAATTACACTTATTTTACATATTAATTAGCCAGAGACATCTCCATACACAAAGTCAATACTGAAAACCAAGTGTGGTGGTAATGATATATCAATGCACAGCTACTATAGCTGTTCTATTGGAAATCAACTTCAGCATCTAAATTTATCCAGAAACGCAGACAATTCAATGTTGTCATTAAGTCCTAGATTACTTCTTGCTCCTAATTCGAAAATCCAATAACTTCCTCGGTGTCCAATTAACTTCTTAAAATCACCACCTCTCGGTCCAATTTTGACGAACTCCAATCCAACAAAATGGAAATTATGCCCACCCTGTACATTACGTGAAATGTGTTTCACTATAGCATAGCTACTATCCATTCTTTGTACAGCTCGGACATGTTCACCTATCCATACCTTAAACTGTCTAATAGTCCTACCCACGCAGTAGGCCCACAGTTGCACTGTAATAAATACATCACTCCACTACTACTACACGTAATGAAATCTTTGATATTTATAATCTTACTTGTGATTGAACGTATAATAGTTTTGCAAGTATGCACATACTTGCAAAAAATACATCTGCCACACCTATGTGTGCCTGTGGGGGGAGGTGCCAACACAGACTGTTTGTTCACTACTGGTCCAGGAATAACATTATTAACAATTAAATCTTTCAAATTTTTTGTTCTTCTAAAGACCACTTTAGTTCCCGTTTGTACTATATGTTTCAATTTGGGCTCCAATTCTAACACGGACCAATTTTGTTTAATGATCTCTTACACACTCTCTGCTTTTGCTGAATATTTAGTAACGAAACAACAACCTCCCATTCCTTCAGTATCCTTATTTTTATTTTGATATTGTAAACACGTGTCTCTGTCCATGTCTGCCACCTTGTTCATAGCTGTAGATATACTATGTGCACTATATCCCCTTTTCACAAATCTCCTAACTTGCACAGCTTGTTTCTGTTCAAACTGTGCAGATTCAGTGCAGTTTCTCAATGTTCTCACCAATTGGCCTTTAGGAATATTACATTTTACATGTGGTGGATGGCAACTGTCATATCTAAGAAGGCCATTTCTATCAATATCTTGCTGATACAGTGTGGTGCAAACATCGCCCTTCTGATTGCGGTAGATCTGTAAATCCAAAAAATGGATTTTAGTGCGACTCAGTGTATATTTGAACTGCAAGCAAGAACTAGTGCTTTCCAACCATCGGATGAAGGCTTTAAATTATGTCCCTGTTCCCTTCCAGATTACTGTAATGTCATCTATAAAGCACCGCAACAAATAAAAGGATTTGTGTGGGTGCTGTACAGATGACTGAGTTCCCACTGACCCACAAACACATTGGCATAACTAGGGGCCATGGTGGCCCCCATGGCCGTGCCCCTGATCTGCATATATAGCTGATCCTGAAACAGAAACACATTCTTCATTAGTGCTAAATCTGCCAGTTCTAACAAAAAGGAAGTGGGAGTACAGAGCAGCTCCTCATCACTTCTAGCATCCAGAAAAAAAGCTCTAAAGCCTTCCAACTCTCCAGGTGTGGAATAACCGTGTAAAGTGAAGTGACATCTATGGTAGAAAAGAACTAATCAGGGTGCATGTCTAAATCCTCCACAACATTGATAATTTCTGTGGAGTCCCTAATATAAGACCTCAAACTTTTGACTAAAGGTTGTAAAAAGCCATCTACATAAATGGATATAGGTTCGCTGTTGCTGTATGCTGTGCCTGTTTTTAGAGAAGATTAAACGTTTCTTTGACAAGACATTGCTGTATTGTGCTTCTCTTTTAGTCCGTGTGGATGGGTGCTTATCCTATGTTTATGTTTCTTGTCATTTTTTGATTCATAGCACCATCCATTGCCTGGTGCTCCATGATCCTGCTTTTTATAAATCCTAGTTAACCAACAGCCTACTTCTTCCTAACCCCCACCAGAAGTGCCTTATGTCTTTCCCATACATTCTTGAAGTCCCACACTGTTTTTGACCCCATGACATCCTCAGGAAAGCCTTTCCATGTGTCCACCACCACCGCCGTGAAAAAAATACTTCCGCATGTTGCCCCTGAGCCGTCCCCCCCTCTATCTTCAAATTGTGCCCCCTTGTTCTTGCACATCTCTTTTTCTAAAAGATGCTACCCTCTTAGACTTTGTTGAGTCCCTTGAGGTACTTGAAAGTTTCTATCATGTTCCCCACTCCCTCCCTTCCTCAAGGGTATACATATTAAGCTCCTTTAGTCTCTCTTTGTATGGCTTCTCGTGCAGACCCTGCACCATTTAGTTGCCCTCCTCTGGACTGCCTCCATCCTTTCTATGTCCTTGTGGAGATGGGGTCTCCAGAATGGCATGCAGTGCTCCAGATGGGGTCTCACCAACTGTCTGTATAGAGGGATAACAACTTCCTGTTTACTACTGGTGATGCCTCTCCCTATACATCCCAGTATCCCTCCCCCATCCGCCCTCCTTACTGCCTTCTCACATTGCTTGCTTACCTTTAAGTCATCTGATATGACTACCCCCAGGTCCCTTTCAATTTTTGTTGTTTTTAGTACTCTCCCCCCATTGTGTACTCTTCTCCTGGGCTTTTGTTTCCCAAAAGTGAATTACTTTGCACTTTTTTGCATTGAATCTAAGCTGCCATACTTTTGATCATTCCACCAACCTTGCCAAGTCCCTTCTCATCCTTTCCACCCCCCTTGTGTATCAGCCCTGTTGTAGATCTTTGTGTCATCTGCAAAGAAGCATACCTTTCCTTCCAGTCCCTCTGCAATGTCACTTTCAAAGACATTAAAAAGGACTGGTCCCAGTACTGAACACCTATCTTCCCAGTGGACTCCATTTACTATTCCCTTCTGTGTCATGTTGTCCAGCCAACTTTTAACCCAGGCTACCACCCTGGGGCCCACTCCCAGGCTGGCTAACTTGTTTATTAATCTTTTGTGTGGGACTGTGTCAAACGCCTTGCTAAAGTCTAGGTAGGTCATGTCCACAGATTACCTATGCCGAATCAGCAACACCATTGTCAAATTTCAGCATAGCGAGATCCACAATGATGACAGGCAAAATTTCACCTGTTCAACATTGAAGTGTTTCTCTTGGGGCCTGTGGCCCCGAACACTCCATGTAGGGGGCTGCAACCCCCACATCCCCCCTTTTAAAGAATTATCAACTCTGATTCAGAGTTGATTTGAAGGGGGAGGGGTGACACATGGTGAAAGGGCAAAATTTTGCCCTCAGGTCCCCCACAGCGACAATTTCAAAACCTGTCTAGATTGTCGCTGTAGGGGATTTCACTCTAAATGTTTCTATGTGCAGTCACCACACCCATGTCCAAAGCCCCTCCCTGGTCTACTACTTTGGTCACTCAGTCAAAGAAATCTATTAGATTCATCTGACATGACCTTCCCACTGTGAATCCATGCTGTCTTGGGTACTGTGCCCCACTGGCCTCTACTTACTCAGCCATTCTTTCTTTCAGAAGTGATTCCATCATTTTCCCATCACTGATGTAAAACTAACAAGTCCATAGTTTTCTGCCTCTGCTTTACTCTAACTTTTGTGAAGGAGAATCACATCCACCCTCCTCCAAGCCTCAGGTACCACACCATCCTCCCATGATTTGTTAAAAATGGTAGTCAGTTGTGTTACTAGATGTCCCCTTAATTCTTTTAGAATTCTGGGGTGAATCCCATCAGGTCCCATTGCTTTGTCTACCTTCAGTTTTAGGAGTTTTTTCAGAACCCTTTCTTCTGTGAATGGACTGGTATCAACCCCCCTATCCAGAGTACTTCTATTGATTGGATTACATACCTCCCTCTCCTCTTCTTTTGTGAATACTGGGCAGAGTATTTGTTCAGTATCCTGCTTTTTCACTGTCACCCTCTGCCCACCCACCTCCCGTTATTAAGTCTCACTATCCCTCTTTTGTTTTGTTTTTTCACTCCTTAATATACCTATAAAAGGTTTTATCCCCCTTCTTAACTGAGTTGGCTATCTTTTCCATGGTTTGGGCCTTTACTATTCTGATTGCATTCCCCGCTTCCTTCTGCTTTAACTGGTACAATTCTCTGTCCTGCTTCTTCTGTGTTTCTTTATATTTCCTGAATGCTATCTTTTTCTCCTTAACCTTCCCAGCCACCTCTTTGGAGAACCATAGTGTTTCTTTTCCTTTGTTTTGATTTGTTTGTTTGCTTCACACAAAGGCTTGTTGCCTCTGTGATGGCAGTTTTGATGTTTTCCCATTGTTCCTCCACCCCTCCTTCTTGCCTGTTTGCTAGTGCTTTTCTGAGGCACTCTCCCATTTTGCCGAAGTCAGCTATCCTATAGTCCAGTACCCTCACTTTTGTATGGCTTGACTCTGCAACTGTGTTTATCATGAACCACAATATTTCATGGTCACTTGTTCCCAGATAGCTACCCACTTCTAAATCTGGGATCCTGTCTCCATCCCCATTTGAGTGTACCAAGTCTAAGATTTCTCCCTCCTGAGTGGGTTCCAACACTAGCTGTCTGAGGCATGCCCCCTGTAGGGCATCAAGAATGATCCTGCTCTTGTATGTGGCTGCAGCAAAGGTGCTCCAGTTAACATCTGGCATATTCAGGTCCCCATCAACAATATCTCCCCTTTTTCTGCCATCCTAAGGATGCCTTCTGTCATTTCCTTGTCTATTTACACCCCCTGAGATGGAGGGTCTGTATACAATCCCCGTGCAGATTGTGGTGTCATTTCCTGTCTCCAGGGTGACCCACAGTGCCTCCTCTCCTCCCTGTTTACCCTTTAGTCCTGTTGCTCTAATCCTTTCCCTTATCTAGAGAGCTACTCCTCCTCCTCCTCCTCTTCTACTACCCTCCCTGTCCCTTCTGTAGATTGTGTACCCTGGTATGGTGGCATCCTAGTCATGATTGTCTGTGTACCATGTTTCTGTGACTGCCACAATATCCAGGCATCCCTCTTCCATCAAGGCCACTAGTTCAGGTAACTTGTTACCCAGACTATGGGCATTGGTACTCATTGCCCTCCATTTTTTAATGACCTTACCCCTTTTTGCCCCATCCCTGTCCTTACTGCCTGTGCCTTTTTCTCCATTTACCACTGCCCTTCTCCCTATCAACTTCTCTATTTTGGTGTTTACCTCACTAACTACCCTGTTTTGTGGTGGGGGGGCTGGGATTTTCCTGATCCTTTTCAGTGCCTCCCCCCTTGGCTAGTTTAAATGCTTGCCAATGAAGCATTTACATCTATCACCTAGGATTCTGGTTCCCCTTCTCTACAGATGCAGACTACAGTGCCAGAATAGGCCTGTATCCCTCCAGGTTGACTCCCAGCCCCCAGTGAAGCCAAAACCCTGAGCTCTGCATCCATTTTTCAACTATTGTTTGAATCCCATAGTGTGGAGAACCCTAGCCTCACCCATGCCATAGACAGGCAGCACCTCCGAGAAGGTTACCATGTATGCTGCTTGTCTAAGACCCATCCCCAGCTCCACAAACTCCTCCTTGCACTGCTCTGATCCCATTCCCAGCCAGATCATTTGTCCCTAGGTGGACAATGATGTCCAGCTCCCTCCCCCATGCAGCTGTTCCCGTGATCCTGAGAATTCGCTCCCTGTCCCTTCAAGCCATGGCGCTGAGCAGGCACCTTACCTCCCTCTTCCTTCCCTCCCCCAGTTCTACCCCCCTAACAATTGAGTCCCCCAACAGGAGTTGTTTTCTTCCTCTGTGGGGTCCTATGCCACCCTCCTGTGGGTCTCCTTTCTGGAGGTTCCCAGCATCCTTTTGGTCTCCACTGTGGGTGCCTCCACAGAGGAATCACACTCTGCCAGAATGGTGTATGAATTGTGGAAAGGTACAACTGGAGGGATGAACCTCTGTTCCACTACCCTCACCCTCCCTGAGCCCACTGTGGTCCAACTGCTCCTGTTTCTTGGCAACCTCTGAGGCAGCAGAGGCAACCCTGGTGGTCCCTGGGTGGGAGAGGAGGTCCCCTGAATCCTGGCCGACTCGGCCTGGAGACGAGCAACCTCCTTCCTTAGCCCACAGAGGTGCCTGCAGATGGGATAATGCTGCATCCTCCAGAATGGCTCCTGGAAGACTGCCGCTCCACTGCCACTGCACTGCACCACTCCCATAATGACTTATTTGTGGCCCCTTGACTGTTGTTTTGTATGCTTACTCTTTCCTCTCTCTGTTTACATTTTTTTGTTTGATTTTCCTCCCTACTTTCTTACTGCCTCTGTGCCTTTACAGCTCCTGTTCTTCCTGTTCTGGGACAGGAAGTTCCTGTATTCCTCAGTAGTCCCTTCTTACTTGCTCAGAGAAAGATCTCCAGCAGGTAGGGGGTGAGGGAGAGCCATTCTTTTCCTTCTAATATTGAGTCTTTTGTGCCTCTGTCACTCCCTTCCTGCTCCCAAACAGGAAGCTCCTGTTGTCAGTCAAATCCCGTGCCTATAAAAGTGGAACTGGCTAAGGGTGGGGGATGGTGGAGGGAAGGGGAGGGAAAGAGAACTACATAATCCCAGTAGTAGAGTTCTAGCAACTGCCTCCTTCCTCTTGCTGCTCTCTGCCAAATGCTAACTAGGGAGGTAAGAAGATACATGACCAAAAACTGTTCAATCTTGTCGATACCCATGAGAATGCAAGAGGTATAATTCCCCCTCCCAGCCTCCTTTTCAACTGGGTGAACATTTAAGGTCCAAAACACAGCTTGGTGTCCTCAAGGGTGCTCTTCCTAAAGCAATATGCTTGGAAACACAGACAAATGAAGGTCGGAAGGCACTCCACAGCAGAAAGAATTCAACTAAAGCACTTTTGCAATGGCATATCATTGTGACAGGGTTGAATAAGGCCTTGTCCCATTTGTTATGCAGAAAGAGTTAAATGCAAGGATCTGTTCTATACTCTCTTTTTCTCTCTCTTGTCTGTCTGATTTCACAAGAGACCTAGGAACTGATCACTCTGACGGCCTCATGATTCTCTGCCTCCTGCTATCTCCCTGCCTTGATTTGTTTCTTGTTGTTCCTATCTTTTCTTCTACCTTGCATATCTGCAGTTATAAAAAAAAATGTGAAACTAGGATCCCTTTGTTTGCTGATGTATATAGTTATATTGTTGAAATGATCACAAAAAGCTGTTTGGAACTTAGAGGGTTAACCCTGAGATGCAGCACGAGCTCTTTTGCAAAACTGTCAACAGGAGATTAGTTCTGGGACACCACATTCTATTTTGTTGCACCTGCAAGGAAATTGATAAAGTTCTAATACATTTTACGAGAAACAGGATGCCTCTTAAGATGAGGTTGCACAAGTTAATGGCCAGGCAAAGACTTATTATAAAAAGAACAGCAGTCTTTTGTTAGAAGGAGAGAATGAAACTTAGAATTAGAGATACCCTCAGATGAAGGAGTTTGTTTTTTGTTTGTATTGCTTTTGTAAATAGTTATACTGAACAATTTTAATTTTTTTATTTTACTGTTATTGATAATAAAATGCTACTTGCGAATTTTATAACTGATCGTGGTTTTGCTATGCTTCCTAACCTGTACATTGACGACAACCACCACAATTTATTAAGCCCAAATAGACATATTCATGACACTTACAAAACACACAGTGAGGACTCCTGCTAATCCCCTGCAGCTTCAATTCACTCTGCCCCCTGACAAAGAGCCAGAGTGAAGCTGTTGTGGATTAGCAAGAGAATTAATCTGTGTTTCGTAAGTGCCACAAATATTATGTCTATTTAGGCTTAATAAATTCTGGTGACATGCCATTGCAAAAATGCTTTACTTGAAGTCTTTCTACCATGGAGGAGTGCGTTACAACCCATGTTGTTTGTCTGGACATGTTTAGGGCCTCCAATCTTTCCTTATAGCTTTTGTCCAGCACATTGCTAATCATTTTGGTGGTTCTGTGTTGCACCATCTTGACTTCCTCTATGCCCTTTTTGTACTGAAGTGACCAGAACTTCATGTAGTACTACAGGTGGGGTCTGACCGGGCCTTGTGAAGTAGCATAGGATGGCATATGTCAGTTGGACTATGTCCCAAGTACACAATACATCAATTGATAAAATAATAAATTGCTGTTCTCTAGGTCCTTGACTTATGGCTTCCTTACATCCATATAAGTGCTGCAGGTGTTATGACTAGACAGGAGTTTCTTCTGTGCTGCTACTTAAGCACTTCAGTTGACAAAGATAGAGCAAACACTACACCATGGCAAGGAGTTGCGTTCCTCATGCACTGTTCACATACCATTTCAAAAAAATCAACACAGGTATCATGTAATGCCGTCTGACTGAACTGACTGTTTGACAGATGAGTATGATAATGAACCAGTAATTCAGGTCTCATAACCAATTTAACCTGCGTAACATTTTTCAGTTAATCTGCTGTGACATTTTACTAAAATGAAGTCCAATAAGTAGTTTAAAGCACCAGTCCTGGGCTGGCACCTCACTGTCTTCACATCCTTAAGCTGTTAAGCAGCAGGGAGGGGGGCTGTGCAATCATAGCTTGGTAAATAGTTTTACTTTTGAAATTATAATTAAGTTAAATGAACCTAAAAGACATCAGCGATCAACAACTGCTGGGGATAGAGCTTGTTTGTAAAAAATGCTGCAGGTACAATGGTGGGTAGTTGGGCTGCATCTTTGGTGGGGCAATCCTGTTCTACATCTATTTAGAAATGGTTTTGATTAGAAAACAAAAAAAAAGGATCTAAAGTGTTATTGTTTTCAACAAGGCTGTGTGGATAGTGCACTGTCCGATCTGTCAGGATAAAAACTCAGATAAGGCACAATACAAACAGTATCTGATCTGTTTATTTTGTATAACTTCAAGAGAATTTTCTATGTGTTAGCTGAAATATGACTGATATTCACTGTAGAATGTTGCTGTCATTGTTCCCTTGCAATGAATGGCTGAGCGAAGTGAAGGCACGCATGCAGTGGGGAGCAATGACATCAACAATCTACGCTGAATAACAATCCTGTTTTAAGCCACCTCATACAGTAGCTGATGTATACCATGGGATTCAAATAACATGGCTACTGGCAGAGTAACATAGCTTGTAGTAAAATAACATTGATAGCTACTTGGTAAAGAACACACTTTTTCAATGTTATATAACTAATAGCTATTCTGACAGGTAAAATAGTTTTAGGTAATGCACTATCCACTCTGCATGTGCTGGCAATCTGAACCATACAAAACTGAATAGAATAGACAGTGTCTGCCCAATCCTGGTGTTTTGTTTATGTTTGCATATTCATGATATGCTTATTACATGTTTATGCATAATTTGCATTTTAAACCACTAGAGTATTTTCTGTAGCCGTACATGGGGCAGCACTGTACCAGCAAGGACGGTCCATGGATTTAAACAAGTATTAAAAAGCCAGCACATATCCAAATAGATCTGTCCTCTGTTTAACAAAAAGGAATGAATACAGTAACCACAGTTTTCATAAGTGCAGTCCCTTTACTGCAGTGCAGAGTGAGAAAAGTGCATACATCATGTAGCTTGAAACATGGTGTGGGGCAGCTCCACATGGTTCTGGTATGCTTCATGCATGCCCAGTGCCCTTTCTCAAAAGGTGCCTAGTTCTGTGGAGGTCATTATTCTTAAGCTTATGATTTAAAGAGGCAGTGTGCCCAAGAGTTACACATAGGATGGAAGGATGGACCAAGGTATGTACAGTGCAGTCGGGCTAAAGGTGTTGATTAAAAGTATAATAATACATCACACAAACTCCTAAAAAAGTATTTAAAAAGCTCCAAAAAAGAGCTAGCTTAAAAACACAGTATATGTACATTTCATCACTTTGCAGTATTGTAATTCAATATTTCATGGCAGTCCCGCTAGAAAGTTTCAATGCTGTTTTAACACTTAGGCCAGTAGATTTAAAGGGCCCCATATTCAAAAGTGGCAGGCTGCATAATGTAAGTGTTTGTGCCATGCAACTCAACTGCACCTCCACAAAAAAATGGTATATTCAGAAGATGCACTGTAATATGCAATTGCACATGTGCAGCTGAATATCCAGAACATACGTGATCATGCAGTGGGAGATGCGTGGCATGGCGGATGCCCTGAGATAAGTGCAGAGCATACGCAATGCAGAGCCACTTGGGCGGTGTGCAGATTTGCAATATTCAGCCAGGATATGCAATTGGTCACATTGCACAGTCAGTGCCCAAACAAAACATTTGCATCTCATTACTGGAATGTATTCAGGCCATTTGCATACCATTGGCATGCACAGTTCCAGCATTACGGGGCAGCACCACCACTCCACAAAGGTGATCAGGAGGTACTGCAGCCTAGCAGGCAGGTGGAATACATGGTTGTTTGTGGGTGGACTGCAATGGCCTGAGTACAGTGTTATATACCCTTCAACCCCCAGGGTGTGTGACAACTGGTCAGAATGTGTGATACAGCAGCAAACATGACAGTGCAAGCTCGGAAGACTATGGAAATGAGTTCACCAATGTTGCTCCAGTGTGCTGATACTGAGCATTTTATATTATCAAACAATTCTGCATAACAGTCTCAGTGTTTATGTGTAGTGTCACCCACTCTATGTGGATAAGAGGATGTCTGAATGATAACATGAGTGCCATACCCCATACTGTGTGACAGTTGAGAGGTTTGCAGTGCTACTACTCATGGTCATGTCCATGCCTAGGTGGCCACATGCACAACACTGGAAGAGTCCGGTGTCCTTGGGGCATACCCCTGCTGCCTCCAGGCTACAAGTGGTGCTACCACTGCCCTGCGCTACTCACAGTTGTGCACTGTCCACCACCAGTACACCACAGTGACCCAAACCCAAGGCCTCTCATTGTCACACTGCAGGCATGGCATCAATGACATGTATGTGGTTCCTGGTGGTGTGGGTCTGGCACAGGCATGCTGCATGCACCTATGGTGTTCCACCATGGATGCACACCACTGGGCTGTCACTGACCTATGCCACGCTTCCACCATTACCACCATACATCCTGCTCACTGGTGTGTCCCAGATGTCACCATGGGTGCATGCCTCCACCGTTGGCACTCTGATGGCCATATGGGTGCAGGCCACGGCGGCACCTGTTACATGTGCTGCATTGTAGCTGTCTGCTCCACCGGTGTGCTAGGGGGCACCTAACTAGCGTGTGGCAGCTGGGCATCCCTGACCTGAGTGTGGTGAGGGAAGTGGCTAATTGGGCATTGCTGGAGGTGTCATCCAGTGGAACCCAGGAGATGCCTGGCAAGAAGGCACAGCATGGTTGTGGCCTTGGGTACTACCATCCTGGCACGACTGCTGTCTGTGTGTGCCTGGTGCACCTCTGAGGGCTGTCTCAGGGTCACATGTCTGCATTTCTATAGCCTGCCTGTGGGTGGCTGGCCAATTTAGGCCATCCCCTTACATACCTAATTTTGTGTGGCACAGTTTTGTGATGTGTGACACATGTGCCCCACATTTTGGCTGAATATACACTTGCATGGCATATTCAGGTGCCTGTCCCTTTTTTTTGCACTGCATATATTATTTCTGCATGATCACACATTCAGAAATGCATGATGCATCTCTCCCTTTTGAATATCATGCTTCCGCGCATGTTCTGGGATGCACCGTGCATCTCCATTTTGGGCTGGTCATCTCATTTGAATATGTGGGCCAAAATGTATAGGAATTCAGGACATGTATAGAAGTCCATGGCACTGCAAGAGTTAAGCTACTTGCTGCAGGCACTTTTCTTATGCTGTACTGAAATACAGGAACCGTACCTATGAAAACTGTGGTGAGTGCATTCATTCCCTTTTGTTAAGCAGAGGATGGATCAGTTTAGATGTGTGCTGGTTTCTAGCCTTGGATGTTTTTCTTTAGAAGGGAGGTTATTTTTAGTTTTAAATGCTATAATTCACTAGGTTCTTAGCGGCTTTTTCTTTCCTCCATTCTCTATTACTGCATTTATAGAGATGGATGAATTATTTCCTGGGTATATTTAAAACCAATTCTAATTAGAAGACAAAATGTTTCATGCATGCTGAATGGCATGGGGAGGCTGGAGTTTGTGTGTGGGCCTTGAAATCCTATGCTGAAGTCAGAACAGGACTGGGACCTATCATGAGGTTGAGGTGCACAACTTCTAGGGGAAGGATAGTATGGCTGACCCAGTATTGGCATTGGTGACAGCTGTGAAGGCAGTCACTTGCCCATCCTCCAGCTCAGGAACACTGTGGGCAGCCATGGGGATTATAATGGATGTTGGGACAAGGGACAGAAAGAATAGGAGGAAAAAGTCAGCAAAAAAGTATTAAAAAAGGTTCTAAAAAGTTATTGTTTCAAACCTGTTTTGAGCCTTGTAACATGCTCTTAATTACATAATAATTATATGCTAATACAAGAATAGTATGATTAGTCTTTTTTATTTTGAACCCTGGAATTATTTTGCTTAGTGGAGAGGTTCTTTTTTGTTCTAAATTTTAGAACCAGTTGGTTCTAAGGGGGTCTTTCTTTTTTGCACAAGTTTTTCTGCCCTTTATTTATTTATTTATTTATTAAACTGTTTCACCAGGAAGGCACACTGAGCAACAAGTCACTTATCTCCCGGTGTGACCTAGGGGGAAGGGGTACAACTGGAATGAGACAATGAAACATTCAAGTTACAAGATCAACATTAACATACAGTTGTAAGGCAGGTGTTACAAACAGTGTTACAACAGTGTTGCACATCAGATGTAGGAAGAGTGGACAATAATAAGAGCCAGGTTAATAGGTAAACAAGTGCTAAGTAAAAGAAAAGGGGGAAATGGGAGGGAGGGGTGATGTGGGAGGATGGGGAAGAGTCATGTCCCTGGAGACCCCTTCAGGATGTGAGGAACTGTGCAAGGGGACAGAGGGGACCAGAGAGAAGGGGATGAGGCAGTGTTCTAGAGAGAGACCCATTGAGATGGTGGGGGAAGGGAGTAATTGAGAGATACAAGCCCCTTAGGGGGTAGGAAAGGGACCCATGGAGAGCATTTGGGGTCCTTTACATTCTGTGAGAGAACAAGGTACAAGATCATGGTACACAGAGAATCAAGACTGGGATGTCAACATACCAGGATACACAATCTATAGAAGGGACAGGGTGGGTAAAAGAGGAGAAGGAGTAGCTCTCTATATAAGGGAAGGGATTAAAGTAACAGAACTAAAGAGTGAACAGGAAGTTGATGAGTCACTATGGGTCACCCTGGAGACAGGAAATGGCACCACAATCCACATGGGGGTTGTATACAGACTTCCATCTCAGGGGGAGAGAATGGACAAGGAAATTATAGAAGCCATCCTTGCAGCAGGCACATCCAAGAGCAGGGTCATTCTTGATGCCCTACAGGGGGCATACCTCAGACAGCTAGTGTTGGAACCCACTCAGGAGGGTGCAATCTTAGACCTGGTACTCTCAAATGGGGACAGAGAAAGGATCTCAGATTTAGAAGTGGGTAGCTATCTGGGAACAAGTGACCATCACACAGTGTGGTTCACAATAAACACAGCCATAGAGTCAAGCCATACAAAAACAAGAGTATTGGACTTTAGGAGGGCTGACTTTGGGAAAATGATAGAGCCTCTGAATGCACTAACAAATGGGCAAGAAGTAAGGAGTGGAGGAACACTGGGGAATAATCAAAACAGCCATCACAGAAGCAACAAGCCTTTGTGTGAAGCAAATCAACAAAACAACATGAAGGAAAAAAACACTATGGTTCTCAAAAGAGGTGGAAGAGAAGGTTAAGGAGAAAAGGATAGCATTCAAGAAATATAAGGAAACACAGAAGGAGCAGGACAGAGAACTTTATCAGTTAAAGCAGAAGGAGGCAGGGAAGGCAGTCAGAATAGCAAAGGCACACACTGAGGAAGAGATAGCCAACTCTGTTAAGGAGGGATATAAATCCTTTTATAGGTACATTAGGGAGTGAAGAAAGAACAATGGAGGGATACAGATTCTTAATAAAGGGAAGGGAATGTGGGCAGAGAGTGAAAGTGAAAAAGCAGGGATACTGAACGAATATTTCTGCTCAGTATTCACAATAGAAGAGAAGAGGGAGGAACCTAAACCAAACAAGAGAAACACTCTAAATAGGGGGTCGATACCAGTCCATTCACAGAAGAAAGGTTTTGAAAGAACTCTTGAAACTGAGGTGGACAAAACAATAATGAGACCTATAGGATTCACCCAGAATTCTAAAAAGAACTAAGGGTAGAATTAGTAACACCACTGACTTCTCTCTTTAACAAATCATGGGAGGATGGAGTGGTACCTGAGGACTGGAGGAGGGTGGATGTGATTCCCCATCACAAAAGTGGAGCAGGGCAGAGGCAGGAAACTACAGACCAGTTAGTTTGACCTCAGTGGTAGAGAAAACAATGGAATCACTTCTGAAGGAAAGAATTGTTGAGTACCTAGAGGCCAGTGGGGCACAGGACCCAAGGCAATATGGTTTCACAGCAGGAGGGTCATGTCAGATGAACCTAATAGATTTCTTTGGCTAGGTGACCAAAATAATAGACCAGGGAGGGGCTGTGGATATGGCCGACCTAGATTTTAGCAAGGCATTTGACACAGTCTCACACAAAAGAATAATATACAAGTTAGCCAGCCTTGGAGTGGGTCCCAAGGTGGTAGCCTGGATAAAAAACTGGCTGAACAACAGGACGCAAAGGGTAATAGTAAACAGAGTCCATGGTGAAGAAAGGAAAGTAACTAATGGGGTCCACAGGGTTCAATACTGGGACTGGTCCTCTTTAATGTCTTTATAAGTGACATTGGAGAGTACTTGGAAGGAAAAGTATGTCTCTTTGCAGATGACACAAAGAGCTGCAACAGGGTTGATACACAAGGTGGGGTGGAAAGGATGAAAAGTGGCTTGGCAAGGTTGGAGAAATGGTCAAATATATGGCAGCTCAGATTCAGTGCAAAGAAGTGCAAGGTAATGCATCTGGGAAACAAAACCAATCAATCAATCAATCAAATCAATCAATCAAAATCTTTATTTAGCCAGGCGAACACCGTTGAGCAATGATCATTTTCGAGATGGATCTGGATTTGTAGTGAGCAACAGAATACAACAAAATAAAGTATATACAATAAGTATAGCATAGAACATTGACAATAAGATATGTAAGGGTCAGATGATACGGTAAAATTTCAACATAAACAAAGATAAGGTATATAATATTATACAGTGATACAAAGTAAAAAAAATCAAGAACACATGGATATATTAGTCAAAGTTTTTAGGTTGAAGTTGGCAGCAGGAGAAGGGTAGGGGTATAGAAGGCAGGTGATAGAGGCAGGAAGGCAAAATGTTGTGGGACAGCCACAGAGGGAAAGGAAATAGAGGATAGATATCTCTAATCGTAGAGAAAAGATTGAGCTGGAATGCAAAGTCGTGTCTGGGGTTTCGGAAGAAGGGGGCGAAGGAAAGGGCCAATTATCCAAAGTGACCAAGCCCTAAACAGCACTGGCTCACAGATCAATAGGACCTTTTTAAGGATCATAATTCAGGGGAAACAGGCACAAGATTCCTTAATTTGAAGTAGTAATAGTGATTTAAATCCTGTTAAGCTGATAGGGTGAGTTAGTTTCAGTGTTTTTTGCAGCATGTTCCATAATTGAGGTAGCATGTAGCTTATGGTTGATCTGCCGATACGTGACTTTGCCTTGTATACATATAAGGAAATATAGGAGGTACTTCTCAGGGCATACTTTCCAGGAACGCAAAAAGGTAGACAGCCAGAGATATAATGGGGCAGTTTATTTAAGATAGCTTTGTAGGTCCAAACCGCAGCGTTTCAAGAAGCTTCCCCTTCTGCCTTTACTTCTGCTGGAGTTGGCCAGAAAGATAGTTAGCAAACCATCTTAGGGATAGGGGGTCCAGGTCAATATTCCGGAGGGATAAAAGTGGCAGACTGTGGTCAACAGTGTCAAACGCCTTGCTTAGGTCCAAAAATACAGTGCAGACAAAGTTTTTATTGTCCAACTCACATTGCCAGTCATTGGTCACCTTGGCTATGGCTGAGATTGTACTGTGTTGTGCCCTAAAGCCTGATTGTAGTGGATTGAGCAATTTTTCAGATTCCAGATAGTTCCAGAACTGACAGTTCACAATTTTCTCCAGCATTTCAGACAGTATAGGAAGTATGGAGATTGGCCTGTAATTATTAAGGCCACTAGGATCCCCTGACTTAAACAAAGGGACCACAATTGCAGTTTTCCAGATGAGAAGAAGATCACCTTGGGACAGGAATAGATTAAAAAGATGTGTGATTGGGACTGCAAGGACATGGTGGCCAATCTTTAAGAAGTAAGGGTCGAAGAGGTCGGCTCCAGTGCTTTTCCTGGTTTCTGTAGGAGAAGATCTTCGACTTCTTTTAGAGATGTAGGCTGCAGGGAGAAGGGTGTGCCAGAGATAGGTTTTTCTTGCGTGACTTCTCCAAGTTGTTGGCGGAGAGTATTGGCAGGTGAGGAGTCGAATGCTAACCCTGGGGTAGAAAAGTGATTACTTAGGGAGTCGAGAATAGTTGGTCTATCCGAGATTACAGTGTTGCTGATTAATATTTTAGTAGGTAGGGAATTACCCATAGTATGGCCTTCAATATCTTTTATCGTTCTCCAGAATCTGGTAGAACATGTTGAGCAGTGCTCCAGCTGTAAGTGGTAGAATTTAGCTTTAGCTTCTCTTACCATTTTGATGCAAGGTTTCTCGCCCTCCTAAATGCATTCCAGTCATTTGTGAGATTAGTTTTTCTGGCGGTTCTACAAAGCACATCCCTGCTCAGCAGAGCATCTTTCAGGCCTTCTGTAAACCACCGGCAGGATTTATTTCTGATACAGACTTTTTTTAAGTGAGCATACTTGTTTAGTGCCCTTAACACAATATTGGAGAAGATGTCATATGCTGTAGTAAGGGTCTTAGCTAAATAAAAATCCTGCCAATGCAAGGAGTCTCTTAGCTCTGCGATATACACATGGGCATCAAAATTACTTGTACACCTTTTCATAGAAAATTTTGATGCGGTTGTAGATTTATAGGTAGATTTTATGCATGCGATGAAACAGTGGTCACTAATATCAGAGAAAAGGACATCAGAATGGGAAAACAGATGGGGTTTATTAACTAAGATGATATTCAGCAGAGTACTATTTTGGGGGTTAACCCTGGGGAAGAGTACACAATGGGGGATGAGATAATAACAACAACAAAAATTGAAAGAGACCTAGGAGTAATTATATCAGATGACCTAAAGGTGGGCAAGCAATGTGAGAAGGCAGTAAGGAGGGTTGGGGGATACTGGGATGCATAGGGAGAGGCATCAACAGTAGAAAACAGGAAGTTGTTATCCCTCTGTACAGACAGTCGGTGAGACTCCATCTGGAGTACTGTGTGCAATTCTGGAGACCCCATCTCTGCAAAGACATAGACAGAGTGGAGGCTGTTCAGAGGAGGGCAACCAAACTGGTACAGGGTCTGTACCAGAAGACATACACGGAGAGACTAAAGCAGCTTAATATGTATATCCTTGAGGAAAAGAGGGAGAGGGGGGACTTGATAGAAACTTTCAAGTATCTCAAGGGAATTAACATCATACAAGAGGGTAGCATCTTTCAGAAAAAAAGATGTGCAAGAACAAGGGGACACGATTTGAAGATAGAGGGGAGATGGCTCAGAGGTAATGTTAGAAAGTATTTTTTTCACAGACAGGGTTGTGGATGCATGGAACAGCCTTCCTGAGGAGGTTGTGGAGTCAGAAACAGTGGGAGAATTCAAGAATGCATGGGACAGACATAAAGCAATTCTTGTGAGGGGTAGGAGGAAGTAAGCTGTTGATTAACTAGAATCTGCTGCTTATCCATCAGGTAGGGAAATGGGCAGACTATGTGGGCCAAGCAGTCCTTATCTTCATACATTTATAAGCCTTTGACAAAAATATTTAATTTGTCCTAAGAAATAGGGATCTTTCCACAACAATGGAAAAAAAAACATAATAAGACCAATTTTTTAAGGGGGGAAATAGTAAGGATTTGGGGAATTACCACCCTATTTCTCTTCTCCATCCTTTAGGTAAAATTTTAGAAAATATAAGGGAGGTACAAATTAGTGATTACTTACAATTGACTGGGCTTCAGGCTCCTGAGCAGCATGGCTTTAGGAAATTTCATAGTACAGGAACTGCCTTGGCCAGGTTCACAAACCACATCAGTGAGGCTATGGAGAGGGGGTGAGCTCACTGGTGCTGTTTTTGTGGACCTGTCCAAGGCATTTGACCTTTGTTGATCATCACCTGCTGCTCAGGAGCTTAGCTGCCAAGGAATTATCCAGATTGTCATTAGAATGGGTGGAGAGTTGTTTATCAGGTAGGGAACTACAAGTTCTTTATGAGGGTTCAGTGTCAAAGAGTAGAATTTTAGAAAAGGGTGTACCTCAAGGGTCAATCTTGGGACCCTATTGTTTTCCATATTTGTGGATATTATACCAAGTAAAATTCTTAAGGCTAAGACAATCTTATATGCTGATGATATAATATTATATAATAGCTCTAATTCATTAGATAAAATTGTCCAAGATTTCACTGTAGATTTTCAGAGTCTAGAAAATTGTTTGTTGGACTTAAAATTATCATTGAATATTTCAAAAACCAAGAGTATATTTGCCTCTAAACAAAAGTTGGTTAAATTAGGGAAACTGAATATTTTTGGTAAAAATGGAACTCTTTTTTTTTTTATTTTATTAAAATCTAGGATTACAATACCTTTGAGCAGGAACTGCTCATTTACAAAAGTTCCACGTCGAAGGAATGAGGGGTATACATACATACAAAGGTCAACATAAGAATACATAGTTAGACAAAAAAAGAAGTAAGAGACTGAGGCTTAGGAAATTCCAGTAATTCAAAATGTGCCAAATGTTAGGTAGCATGACATACCAGCCAAGGGCAATCTTAGAAATAAGCACTGCAGGTGAGAGAGAAGGGGGTTTGGAGGCAGGAAGGCCATTGTCAGAGGGTAGAGGGTGAGGGTAAGAGCTCTAAAGGGAAGGAAGGGGAGGGATAAAAGTCATGAAGTGCCCAGGGGGAGGAAAGGGAGAGGAGCAAGGGGGTAGGCAGGTAGAAGGGGGCAAGGCGGGGAGAGGTAGCTGTCAAGACTGAAGTGGAGGGCAGTAAGTGGTGGGCCCCTGATTAGGGGAGGCAGTCACAATGACTAGTTGAAATGTGATGAAGTCAGAGTTGTCTCTTAAAAGGGCCAAGAGCAGCAGCAGTAAGAGTTTCTTTGTTGAGAGTATTGTACCACTGTGGTGCTTTGTGGGAAAAGGCCCTCTGGCCCATGGTAGTCCGGTATCTGGAGACAAGGAAGGATAGTTGTTGTGAACTTCTAGTTCACTGGGTGCTGTGGTGGTCAATGAGGAGCTTTTCAATGCCCAGGGGCATGGCCCGAGGAGGACTTTTTTGGCTAAGAGGCAGGTTTAATACTGTATCTGGCTGATGAGAGGAAGCCGTCCTGTCCGAGTGTACAGGTCACAAGTGTGTGTAAGTCGGTCAGCCCCAGTTAGCAGCCTGCATGCTTTGTTGAGTGCAACTGTAATTCTGCGGAGGGCAGAGGCGGAGGCAGAGCCATAAATTGCTAGCCCATAATCAATGATGGAGGTGACAGAGCTGTTGATAGCCCACCAGAGAGTGTCAGGAGTCATGCAGTGTTTGTGCCTGTAGAGCAGGCCTATATGGATGTTGGTGGCTTTGGCGACAGAATCTATGTGCAGATGGTAGGAGAGTGAGCTGTCCAATGTGACACCTAGGTATTTAAAATCAGGAACATGTTCAAGTAAGGTCCCTGTTTGGTTTAGGATGGTGAGGTCACAGGATTTGTACTTGCTCCTGGCATTGTAGAAGGTCATAACCTTTGTTTTTCTGTAGTTCATGACCAGTTTGTGTGACTTGAACCATTCTTCGATGCACATGAATTCAAGCTGTAATTGTTTCACGAGGAGCTCTGCATTTTGGTGGTTGGTGAACGTGACTACATCATCAGCACAGAGCAGTAATTTCTGGTGGCAGACACTGGGAAGGTCATTGAGTTAGAGGCTGAAGAGTAGTGGCCCCAGGATGGACACCTGTGGGACCCCTGAAAGGACTGGCTTTTCTTCCAAGGTGACACCAGCAATCCTAACCTGCTGGACCCTCTCCCCAAGGTAGCTTGAAAACCAGAGCAGTGCTTCATTGGAGAGCCCAATGTTTGATAATTGCTTGAGTAGGAGTGGGTGGTTCACAGTATCAAAGGCTTTCGTAAGGTCGATGAATACTGCCCCTACACAGTTTCCTTGATCGAACATGGTATGGATAAAGCCCATGAATTCTAATAGTGCAGTGGTGGTACCATGCCCTTTTCGGAAACCATGTTGCTCAGGATACTGGATGTCGTATTTTTTCAGGTACTTGACTTGTTGGTCTTAGGCGATGCACTCCAGGGCCTTTGACAATGAAGGGAGGATGGAGATAGGTCTGTAGTTGGAGTGCAGTGATTTGTCTCCACTTTTGTGTACCCGTGTGATGGTCGCCTGTTTCCAGTGAGATGGGAACTGGGACATCCTTAGTGATAGGTTGAGGACCTTTGTCAGGGGTTCAAGGACTTCTTCAAGGACAAGTGCTAACAACTTCAGGTCAAGGGAGTCACTGCTGTAGCCTGCATTGTGAATGGCCTTCCGAATATAGGTTCTGGCTTTATGCACTGGGTTCTCCTTGAAGTAGAATTGTGGGCAGGGTGTAGGAGAGGAGTAGTTGCAGGAGGGTTACTACCAGAGGGGGCATCAAAGAAATTAGAAGGGAGGACACTATCCAAGTTGGAAAACACATTTTTAAAGGTGTTGATGATTGTGTACAGGTCAGATGTTGGTGTTCCATTTATGTTGAGCATGGTGGGTGGTGACTTAGGGTCCATGCCTGTAAGGTCTTTCAAGTTACTCCAAAATTTTTTTCCATTACCCCAGGAGTTGGAGAGAGGTTCCTTGAAGTATTTGCTTTTGGCGCTCCTAACTGCCCGTGTGCACTCATTTCTGGCAGCTTTATATTTATGAATATCCCCAGGTTTGGATGTTGCACGGGCACACTGCAAGAGATGATCCCTATGTTTGAGTAAAGTGATTAGATTAGGGGTTATCCAAGGGTTAGCTCTGCCCCTGACCTTCAGATTTTTGAGAGGTGCAAAGATATTACAGGCTGCAGTGAAGTGGCTGATGAAAAGGTCTAAGGCTTGGTTTACATCAATGGCAGAGTTGATTGGTGTCCAGTCCAGGTGGCTTAGGTGTGTCTTTAGTAGCTCAAGGTACCCCTGCTTTAACACTCTGGTGTGGATTATTTTAGGAGGGGGCTTAATGAATTTGTTTGTCCAGGTACATGTGACCGGTGAGTGGTCACTGATCCCATCAGGGAGCACTGAGACTTTTGAGATTCATTCAAGGTGATTAGTAAGGATCAAGTCCAGAAGTGTGTGTGACCCTGTCCTGTAGTTGCATCTGGTGGAGGTGGTATCAAGCTGGGTGAGGTTCTGTGACTTGACAGCATCCTTATAGTTTCTGGCCTCCAGCGATAGCCAATTTACGTTGAAGTCACCCAGTACTATGAGTTCAGAGTTATGATGTAATCCCTGTAGGCTTTCCAATATGCTCACAAATCCATTGGGCTGATCTTTAGGGGGTAGGTACATAGAGGCAATGGTGAGCTCTTTGTTGTGCACCCCGAGTAGAACTTTAATAGCGAGAACCTGTGACAGTGGTTTAGGGTTTGAGAACGGGAAGACTTGACCCAGATAGGAATTCCTCAGGTAGATGGCACAGCCCCCACCTCATTTGGAAACCCTGTCCTGCCTAAATATAGAGTATCCAGGGATGGTGACTGCAGCATCTGGTATCTTGGGGTTAAGCCATGTTTCGACAACAGAGAGTACATCAGGGCTATGTTGCTGGACCCAGGTTTGCAAGATGTCAAGTTTGTTAAGGAGGCTGCAGACATTGATTGAGGCTAATGTGAGGGACCCCTCCCACCTTTTTGTGGCATGGGGTGCTAGGCCAGTAGGTCCTGGGTTAGGATGAACATTTCCAGATATCAGAAGTAGCATAAGAGTTTTATTTGATCCAGAGACAGACTGATGGTTGCTACTTCTTGTCTATCTTGGCCAGTATTCTTGTAAGACCAACATTGTAGCCTCCTTGCTAGTTATATGTAAGAAGAAAACAATAAAAATGCTGAATTTCAGAAGTAGCATAAGTAGTATCCTAAGAAGGTATGCTTTAATCATTTTGCAGACTAGTTTTGTTGTAGGGCATCAAGTCCTCTTGGCCTTGCTGGTCTGCATTTGCCCCGTGATATTGCAGAGCACAATATATAAAGCCATGTTCTCAGAGGTGCCATGTGATTGATGAAAAGTAATCAAATCCACAGGAAATGGTGAACTACTGGGGACCAGAAAACTGTTACTGTAGCTCAAAGACCCAGAATGTGATAAATTCCTGAAGGGGTTAAATTCCTGAAGGTGATGAACACTGGCCTGGGGCATATGCAGGATGTAAAAATCCTTTGTTAGTATCTTCTCTTTGTTCTCCAAAATGGTTGTGAATAGACCTCAAAGACAAGTATACATCCTTTAAGAACAAGTCAGATGGAAACGTGGATTCAATGCAGCACTCCACAACTCAGTGCTTGTGTAACAGATTTACTGACCTTACTTTTGGCTTTGATGGCTTCCAGAAAGTTGATTTATGATTAGAATGCCAATACCTGGTGGTGATGTTTTGTAGTTTCTTAGTCCAGGAAATGTTCATAGATGTTATGTCCAAGAATGGTCCAGTTCATCCAAGCAGAAACATATAAAAATCCACAAAAACTAAACTACTGACAGAGACAAACACAAACAGCCAGCCACACAGGCTGTAGTCTGAGGTTGAATCTGGAGCAGGTGCAATGTTTTAGATATTTGGGAATGAATCTGGACTCAGATTTAACATTTTCAAATCAAATATTGACTTTAACAAAATCAGTAAATCAATAATTAGGGGTTTTATTCAGACTGCAGAATGCGTTAACTTTACAAGCCAGGAAACATATAGCCCAAAGTATACTACTTTCTCAACTGGATTATAATTCATTTTTGTTTACTAGTTTGTCTAAACATGTGGTAAATAACTTAACAATGACTTTTCATAGTATTTGTAGATTTGTTTATAGATTGCCTTATAGTACACATCATTGTACTTTATATCAAGTTTCAGGGTTTCTACCACCTAACTCAAGTTCCATTTACTCTCTTTGTTGTAAAATGGATAATGTATTGAGACAAAAAAGTCTCTCTCCCTTGTATTCTCTGATATCTGTAAGGGAAGCTCTGAGAAACTTGAGATCAAATGTTCTTTCTTGTTTAAATTTTAAAGTCACTAAAACTAAAATGAGTGCTCAAGATTTTTCTATCCAAGCACCAAAATACTGGAATGATCTTCCAATTGAATTGAGAACTATGAGTAGTCATAATTTATTCAAAAAGAAATTGAAGCATCATTTATTGAGTAGCTTGCAATGTCACTGCTATTTTAAATAATTTGTATTATATTGTTTGTCTTATATGTCATGTATTTGTATTTCTGTATTAAGTGAATGTAAAAATTATCTTTTTGTATAACGTCTTGTAACTATTTTATAGTCTCAGGTCGCATATGAAAAAGGGCCTTGGCTTATATGTTTACCTGACTAACAAAAGAAATAAATAAAAATCTGCCATCAAATTCTATGTTTCTATGTTTCTAATGGAGGCCAGTAAGAGGGAGCAATTTGGGGGAAGGGGAGGAGGGCTAGAGATTTGGGGGTTGGGTGTGTGCACAGGGTAAAATGAAGGTGAGGGTAGAGGAGTAGGGTTTGTCTAGGGCTTAGAGGAGGGAATTAGGGAGGGACATGGCAGGAGCAGCTAGGTGCAAGATAATTATTGAGGGCAGAGCTGATGAAGTAGGAGAAAGATGAGTGCTGGATTTGAGGGGGAGTGAATTCCAGATTTTTGGAAGGCAGCGAGAGTAACCAGATTGGCCAATTTGGGTGGATCTGTGGGGGACAATCAAGGTATGGTAGTCGGTTGATCTAATGTAATAGGAGGGTAGGGGATGTTATAAAGGAGGAGTTGAGGTAGGAAGGGAGATCACCCAGATAGTGCTCGGAGGTGAATTTAGCACAGCTGGAGAGTCACCTATTTGTAAAAGAGGGGAAGGATAGAGCATCATAAAGATCGCAGTGATGGGTGTGAGAGGGGGCATCCAGGGCAAAGTGGTAGAAGGAATTGAAGAGGGTGTCCAGTATGGCCAGGGAGAGCTTAGTGGCAGCACCCTAGACTATGTCACAGTAGTCAAAAATGGGCAGTATCATCTTCTGAACAAATTCATGCCTAGCCATAGGAGGGATGCAACTACAGTTCCTGAACAGGGCACCAAGCTTGAGGTACAGTTTTTTCTGGATGGCGTCGATATGTCCAGAAAAGTTTAGTTGTTGGTCCAATCAAACACCTAAGTACCTGAAGGAGGATGGGTCCTCAAGTAAAGTCCCCTCAAGGGTGTGAAAAGTGGGTAGGAAGGGAAGCCTAGAGAGTCTCTGCCTTGTGCCAAAGGTCATGGAGACAGTCTTCTTGGCATTGAGCAAAAATGTATGGTTAGCAAACCAGAACTGAACCTTGTAGAAATCTTGCTATAAGCTGGTTGTAACCTCATCAGGACAAGAGCCAGATGCATACAGGACCGTATCATCGGCATACATATGTATAGTGGAGGATGGGGAGCAAGCAGAGGGAAGGTTGTTTAAGAAGATGGAGAATAGGAGAAGCCCTAACACAGAGCCCTAGGGGACTCCAGTGCTAATTGGAAGGGGAGGAGAGGAAAAGTGGCATCCAAGATCTTAACTGATTGGGTACTACCAATAAGGTAGGCCTTGAACCAGTTTGTGGCAGAGGTAGACAGGCCAGCTGCTGGGAGTGAGTCAAGGAGAAGGGAATGAAAGACTGTGTTTAAGGCTTTGACCAGGTCGACAAAAATGGCAGAGGTAATTTGGCCATTTTCCATCCTAGTTAGGATGGAGTCTGTGAGCTGTAAAAGAAAGGTGGTGGCTGAGTGTTTTTACCTGAAACCAGACTGGAAAGGGGTGAAAAAGAAGGGGTCAGATAGAAAAGAGGTGAGTTGGAAGAGGACAATGTTTTCTTGAAGCTTGGCAAGGCTAGGGAGGAGAGAAATGGGGCGATAGTTGCCAGGGGATGATGGGTCACCCCCTTTGGGTAGAGGGAGGACCACAGCATGTTTCCATGAAGAGGGGGACCGAGGCAGTAGACAATGAGAAAATGTAGGATTATTGAGAGGGGGTAGGCAATGGCCGAAGCAGAGAGAGAGAGAGGGAGAGGAGTTCTGGGTCAAGGCCATCAGGGGAGGAACCTTCAGAGGGGTTGATGGTGAGGAGTTGCACTTAGGGCATCATTTGGGGTTACAGTAGTGAAAGAGAAGGAAGGTGGGAGGGTGGTGGAAGGGGCACACTGCTAGAGGGTGGGGAGGGGAAGGGTAGGGGAGGAGGGATTTCAGTAGCTCAGCGGCAAAGGAGGTATAGTAGGAGTTAAATTTGGGTTGGACACTAGTGAGCTATTTACTTTAAGTACCGGGAGTGGTGGGTGAGATGAGGGGTAAATAGGGTGTGGACCACCTTCCAGAACTTTGAAGGGGAATTTATGTTGGTGATGAAGGCAGATTTGAAATATTCAGACTTGGCTAACCTTATAGCCCCTGTGCAAGTGTTTCTGAGCATGCAGAAGTTTGTGAGGTCACTAGGATGCTGGGTAGCTTTATGACACTTCCAGGCTTGATCTCTAGCCCCTGAGGCAGGCAGAAGTTCAGGGGTTATCCAAGGTAAGTGGTTACCTCTGACTCTGGTTTGTTTCAGTGGGGCAAATGCATTCCAGTTTACAATAAAGATTTCTGTGATGTAGGCAAGGGCCTTATCAACTGAGGGGAAGGAGGTTAGGGGAGATCAGTCAGAAGTGGCAAGATTACTCAAGAGAGTTTCAAGGTCTAGAGACTTGAAAGAGTGTAGTTGTATGGTTTTGTGTGGCAATTTAGTTCTGTGGACTTTCCTAACTATGAATATTGGGTTATAGTCACTGAGGATCGGGGGGATGCCAGAGATAATGGTGCCAGGGGGGGGTGGAAGGTAAGGGCCCAGTCAAGTAGAGAGTGTTGTGTCTTGTGATTTGGGCAGGTGGGTTTGGAGATCAGTTGGGAGAGGTTTAAGGCTCCAATTTCGTTTTTAGTTTTGGTGGTTTTAGATGACAACCAATTTATATTGAAGTCACCTAAAATTAAACTAGGTAAATCAGTCATAAAACAGGCTGAGAAGGTTCACAGAATCAGAGGAGGAACACAAGTAAAAAGTCATCAAGTTCAGAATGGGTTGAAGGAAAAGAGAGCTGTAGGGTCTAGCACAGTCTGAGAGGCCCGGGTTCGCTTATCTTCTTTTGTGAGTGGAGAAGATGGCAGGAGCTCCAAGCAGCACAGGGTGTGGTTCCAATGCTGGAAGTAGAAAGGGAGCTGGGAGTTAAAATACTGGGAGAAGAGGGTTGATAGATGGTCATAAAATGCAGCAATCAGATAACAGGCTAGGAGAAAGTGAGAGAGAGAGAGAGAGAGAGAGACATGCACAAACACACGCACTCACACAAGGGGTCTAAGCTTCAGATGAATTAACTTCAAACTCTTAAACTGCAATACTGTCCCATAATTAATACAAAAACACTTACATTTTTTAGCCAACATTAATCACTCTAAAGAGATGATAAAGCAGGCTGCCCTGTAGATATGCTTTAAAAAAATTAAACCAGGTAAATCAGATATAAAACAGGCTGAGGAGGTTCACAGAATCAAAGGAGGAACACAAGTAAAAAGTTGTCAAGTTCAGAATGGGTTGAAAGAAAAGAGGGCTGTATGGTCTAGCGCAGTCTGTGAGGGCCGGGTTCAGCGTACCTTCTTTTGTGAGTGGAGAAGATGGCAGGAGATCCAAGTGGCACAGGGTGAGGTTCCAGTGCTGGACGTAGAAAGGGAGCTTGGAGTTAAAATACTCGGAGAAGAGGGTTGGTATATGGTCATAAAATATAGCAATCAGATAACAGGCAAGAAGAAAGTGAGAGAGACACACCCACACACACACACACACACACACACTCACACAAGGAGCCTAGGCTTCAGATGAATTAACTTTAAACTCTTAAACTGCAATACTGTCCCATAATTAATACAAAAACAGTTAAAATATGTTTTTTAGCCAAAATGAATCACTCTAAACAGATGATAAAGCAAGCTGTCCTGTACATATGCTTCCAAAAAATTAGACCAGGTAAATCAGATATAAAACAGGCTGAGGAGGTTCATAGAATCAGAGGAGGAACACAAGTAAAAAGTCATAAGTTCAGAATGGGTTGAAAGAAAAGAGGGCTATAGGTTCTAGTGCAGTCTGTGAGGCCCAGGTTCGTCGTACCTTCTTTTGTGAGTTGAAAAGATAGCAGGAGCTCCAAACGGTACAGGGTGTGGTTCCAATGCTTCTTTTGTGAGTGGAGAAGATGGCAGGAACTTCAAACGGCACAGGGTGTGTTTCCAATGCTTCTTTTGTGAGTGGAGAAGATGGCAGGAGCTCCAAGTGGTACAGGGTGTGTTTCCAATGCTTCTTTTGTGAGTGGAGAAGTTGGCAGGAGCTCCAAGTGGCACAGGGTGTCACCCTTTATTGGCCCCCATTTCCTACACTCATTTAACAATATATTATCCTCATATATACTAGTGGAACTGGGGGATTGAATCGTAAGGGCAAGAACATTCAGTTCCGAGGGGAGAATTGTGTTGCTGGCATGATGTAGGACACTAATGTACAACACAATGGTGCCATGCACCTAATCCTGTGCCTGTAAGTGTCAATCAAAGTGTGGTGGGTGGACCTGATCCCTGCCCATTTCAGACTGGCCTAAAGGCTGGACTTGTGCCATGCCCCAGTGGGTTGGAATGGGGCTGTGGGTGAAATATATTCAGGAGGAAAATGTTGGCAGCATTCAGGAAGGTGATGGTGCTATGCTCTCCCCGCTTCCACCCTGCTGAGGTGCAGAGACCTCTGGGCCTTCCCTCTTCCCCAATATTTCTAGTTATGAAAGGTCTGGATGGGATACCTTTCCAGTTAGTCAGTTCCACTGAGAAAGGCAGAGAAGGGAAAAAACTCTTGAAGGTCCTGTTTACAGGAGAACTCTCCAGGATTTGTCTGGTTCTAAAGTTTAGAGCCAAAGAGACCTTCAGCATAAGAAACAGACCATAAGTCTCCAGAATTGTATGTAAATCAGTAAGTAGCATTTTTTTTTGTAAATAGAAAGGAATGGGAGAACTGGCTCAAATCAATTCAGAACCCTCAAGAAGCAGTGACATTTTTTCAGAAAGAACCTTATCAGAACACTTCTCAGGTTCTGATAAGCTTCTGATTATTTATTTTTTTCACAATGAAATGTGATAGCCATGTTGGCCCAGAAGATGTACAAAAATAAAAAAGAAAAGAAAAATAGCAAATACATTAAGTGACAACTTTTTATCGACTAACAAAGTTTTCTTAGAAACATACTTTTCAACACTTACACTATCTTCATCATGACAGGACTGTGCTATAGAGAAATTATAATAACTTATTTAGATGATTTCAGCCAATCAGCAATCAGAACCACATACCCTCTTATCATGTGCACTGAACTCTTCTCATGCAGGGAACATTAAAGTGAATTGATCCACTTAAGAGGTGGGGAAAGAGCACTAATGCTACATGAGCTTTTTTAAATTGAAAACACCCAACTCGAGTAATTTATAAAATGTTTTATAGGGCTGGATTTTCAAATGCCCTCTTGCATCATGATTTTAGTACAACTGTCCTACTTGCATCAGAATATTAGAAATGGGGTTCAACTTCTTGCTGCAAGTGCCATATGTTACGCTTAGAAAATGAAGTTTGCATCAAAAATAATGTGTGTGTCATTTTTTTCCTGTAAAGCAGGTAAACTATTGCAAATGTGCCAAAATGTTTGAAAATAGCAATCCTGCATTTTAGCACATTTATTTTGATGCACGTGCAGCTGAAAATTGGGAATTGGGCCTGCAACAAGAGTTTTGAAAATACATAGTGAATAATAGATTGGGGTGATGTACATTGTGAAGTTTTTTTTTATACACCTGAGGTATTTTATATCACATAAACCATGAGTGTGAAGCTCAAGTGGTTTATTATGGTATTACACACAGAGGGTGCGTAATAAAACAAATAATGTAACACTCCATACTTTATTTTAATTAGTTCATATTATTTTATATAATCAGGCATCCCCAGAGTCCTTGGCCCAATTGTTTTCTCAATTTTTCTAAATGATCTACCCAATGCCTGCTCATCTGTATCCATTCATATGTATGCAGATGATGTGGTGCTCTTTATCTCTGGCTCCTCCGCAACTGACCTCATGAACCAATTCCAACTAGACTTTAATAACATCCAGCTCTGGTTCCAAGAAAATCATTTATCCCTCAATGCTAAGAAAACAATCTCTATGACTTTTGGCACCAGGCAGAGGCTTGCTAGAGTCTCCCTCTTCCCTCCATTCATACATTTGAGGGTGCAACTATTGAAGATGTCTACTCCTTCAAGTACCTTGGGGTCTGGTTGAATTGCCACCTTGAAATTTGTTCATGTGCATGCTATCCACAAGATGTTCAACCCTGAACTTGGAGCACTAATCAGAAATAAGATAAACACTCCACTTCATGCACACAGAGAAACCCTCATTAAGATGATTCTCCCAGTTTTTGACTATAGAGACATTGTTTACAGTATTGCTAGTAAGTCAACTTTAGCTAGGCAGAACCCCTCTTTCACTACTTCAGTCACTTTGCCCTTGGCAAGCACCTATGTACTTACCACTATGCTTTGTATTCATCTCTCTCCCTCCCCTTTCTTGATGCAAGGTGTGTTACCCACTGTGCCTCCGTTATCTCCACATAATGGTTTGGCTCTCTTCTCTCATATCTTGCTTCTCTCCTTTTTTTCCCACTTCAGCCTCTTACTCACTTCTCAACACTTGCTTCTGCTCACTTGCACTTCCACCAGTTAAATCTACTGCTAGCCAAGCTGTCTTCTTGTTCAGCTTCCCTAGACTATGGTGCTCTCTTCCCTTTTCTATTCGCCCTGCTCCTTCCTTTCCTGCTCTGAAATCTCTCCACTGTGATTTCTCTATTCACTTGTGCAATTCTTTCTGACATTGGGGTAGACTCCTGTTACCTGCCTTCCACCCAATACTGTCCCATTTCTCTAATGTCAATATTTTCTGCCTGTTCCTCATATTTTGATACATTCAAAAAGTGCAGGGTTTTGCAATTAGGGCTGCAGAACCAAGGGGCTGTGTATAAGATGAGGGAGTGCAGCTTACATTCTCCAAGAAAGAAAGACTAGGGGTCATCATATCTGATGACCTCAAGGTAGTTGAGCAGTGTGACAAATCAGGGGAAAGGCTAGCATGATTGCGGGGTTATCACTCACTGGTGAGGCCCCACCTGGAGTACTGTGCCCAGTTCTGGAGGCCACACCTCTGCAAGGACATTGAAAAGGTAGAGGCAGTGCATAGGAGGGCAACCAAAATGGTGAGGTGGGTATAGACCCCCTGTTCTGGTGGAGGAGCTGGAGGAGAGTCTGGTGGCAGATGTTGGGAGACACTGCAGACTGGGCAGAGGAACGGTGGTGGTGTTGGGGGACTTAAACATGCCAGAAACAGACTGGAAGACTATGACATCTTCTGTGACCAGGGAACAGAGGTTGTTGTATGTCTTTCAAGATGCGTTCCTAACTCAGCAGGTGGGGGAACCAACCAGGGAGGCATGGGTACTGGATGTGGTCCTGGCAGACAGTGACCAGATTAGGGGCCTGGAGGTAAGGGACCCATTGGCGGGGAGTGACCATACCATGGTCTGGTTCTGCCTGGACCTAGGAGAGCTAGAAGGCTACACAAAGATGGAGGTAACTGACTTCAGGGGAACAGATTTTAAGGAAATGGGAAGAATCCTTAAGGAGCATTTGGATGTGATTGGGTCAGACATGGATGCTGATAGTAGGTGGGAAATCATCAGGAGAGGGGTGCAAGATGCTACCAGCACCTGTGCAAGAGTAAGATGAAAATGCGGTAGGGCCCAAAAACCCTGCTGGTGGACCAGGGAGGTCCAGGAGGTGGTGCGGGGAAAGAAGGCAGCATATAGGCAATTCAAGCACTCAAGGAGTGAAAGGGATTGAGGGAAGTATGAGCTGATGGCTAGAAGGGCCACTAGGGTGGTGAGGGCGGCTAAGGCAAGGAAGGAGCAGAATCTGACTAGGAAATTAGAGAGGAACAAGGGTTCTTTAGATACACTGGGGAAAAATGAAGGGTGAAGGGCAGATTAGCAGGATTAAATCAGGAGAGATGGGCACAAGACCCGGGGAGCAGGCTGAGATACTAAATGAGTACTTCACCTCTGTTTTCACCAAGGAAAATGGGGTGCTGCATCATACATGGGAGGAGACAGAGATATTGAGGAGGGGGGGACCCTTACCAGTCAGCAGGTCTGGGGAGAGGAGGAGGCATCACTGGCAGGAGGGGGGGGGCTAAGCAGGGAGAAGAGGTATTGGAAGTGGAAATCACAGCAGAGAGAGTGAGGGAAGCCCTCAGCTCCCTTAAGACGGAGAAAGCACCGGGGCCGGATAAATTACATCCCAGAGTGCTGAAGGAACTTGCGGATGTCCTGGCGAAACCCTTGGTGAGCTTTTCACCATCTCTCTAAGGACAGGGTGGGTGCCCCAGGACTAGAAGGTGGCACATATAGTGCCCATCCACAAGGGGATCAAGGGGTGAGAGAACCATAGGCCTGTCAGCCTGACATCGGTGGTGGGCAAGATGATGGAGGGCATTGTCAAGGAGAGGCTGGGGGGGACCTGGAAAAGTCAGGGTGCCTGGACAATAGACAGCATGGACTCATCCCGGGGAAATCATGTCAGACAAACCTTGTGGAGTTCTATGACTGGGTGATGAGTGCCTTGGACCTGGGTAGACCAGTGGACGTCCTCTTTCTAGACTTCAGCAAGGCATTTGACTCTGTTCCTCACATGGGCCTGTTGGCTAAGCTGGGAGAAATGGAGGTGGGGAACCAGATGATCAGATGGATAGGCAATTGGCTCCAGGACCGGACCCAGAGGGTCGTAGTTGGCGGGATAGTCTCATCCCCAAAGAGGGTCATTAGTGGGGTCCCACAGGGATCAGTCCTTGGGCCCCTCCTGTTCAACGCCTACGTCTCTGACATAAGGACAGGAATCAGGAGTGAGATGAGTCTCTTTGCAGATGACTCAAAACTGGGGGCTGTGGTGGATGGGGAGGAGGGGAGGGTGGCCCTACAGGGGGACCTGGAGGCTCTGGAAAGATGGTGTAGAAAGTGGAAGCTGAGGTTCAATGCAGGGAAATGCAAGGTACTCCACCTGGGGGCCAGAAACCCGGGCCAAGTGTACACCCTGGGGAAATGCTACAAGTCTCGATGGCTGAGAGGGACCTGGGGGTGGTGGTGGATGTCAAGATGAACAACTTGGAGACTTGTAGGAGGGCAGCAGCCTAGGCCAACAGGATGCTGGGATGGATCGCTAGGGGGATCACCTCCAGAAGGAGGGAAGTGATACTCCCTCTGTATAACTGCTTGGTGAGGCCACACCTTAAGTACTGCGTGCAGTTTTGGAGGCCACACTTAAAGAGGGACATTAAACTCCTGGAAAGGGTCCAGAGGAGGGCAACCAAAATGATTTGGGGCTTGGGGACAGGACCTATGAGGGAGGCTCAAGAGCTAAATATGTACTCATTGGAAGAGAGAAGGACCAGGGGACATGATAGAGGTCTTCAAGTACATGAAGAGGGTAAATAGGGAGGAACAGTCAGGGTGCTTTGAAGGAAGGAAGAGGGGCCACTAGAGGGCATGGGTGGAAGCTGGAGGGGAAGATTCAGGGAGAAAGGAGGAGGTGCTACTTCACTGAGAAGGTGGTGGAGCCATGGAATGCACTGCCTAGGGGGCTGGTGGAGGCAGAGACGGTGGAGGGGTTCAAGAGGGGCTGGAACAGGTACAGGGGAAGGGTTCTGGAAGCAAAATCCAATGCAGCAAGAATATCCGGAACTGGGAAAGGAGAAGCCAGAGAAGGCGAGGGGGGCAGCAAGGTCAGAACCCAGGGTGGGGGCTGACCAATTGAGCAGACTCGAAAGACCATTAGGCCTATTCTGCTGGCATTTTAGTATGTTAGTATGTTACACAAGAAGCCATATGAGGAAAGGCTTCAAGAACTCAACATGTACTCACTGGAAGAGAGGAGAGTGAGAGGGCACGTGATTAAAACCTACAAGTACCTCACAGGGGTGAACAAGGTGCAAATGGAGGCTCTATTTCAGAGAAAGGAAGTCACTAAAACAAGGGGGCATGCAATGAGGCTAAGAGGGGGAAGTTTAGGAGATGTGTAGAAATACTTCTCCATGGAAAGGGTGGCTGATGAGTGGAACAGCTTGCCAAAGGAGGCAATGAGTGTAAAGACTGTGGGGATCAAGCAGGCATGAGATAAGCACAAGGGCATATTATATAAAGGAATGGGGGACAGATTGATACCTATGACCAACTAGGGTAAGTGGTGATGGAATAGGCAGGGACATGGGGCAAACTAGATGGGCCTAAATATCCTTTACTCCAGACAAAATCTATATTTCTAAATTTGTTTTATGTTACTTACTATTTAATATTCTTTTGAATATACTGCAATTTACTGTATGCAATTTATCATATGGCCATTTTTATTTTTTAAGCAGCGTTCTTGTACTGCATTTTTTGTTATACTTATTTTCATATTATCATTGTAACCCCTAGGTGGCACTATCCTACTACCCCTGCCTGCATGACTAGGTGCAGGTTGAGGGGCCTGAGCTCAGTGAATGGGTGCCTCCACCCAGAGGAATGGTTCTGGAGCAGCATAGCTGCTATGGGTATAGCCCTCCAGAACACTATAACCCCCCTCTAACCCCTCTAGTGACTTAACCAGTTTAGTAGATAAACAATCACATATGACATATGAACACGATATTGAACCCACACTTAGTACACTTACCTCCAGGGCTGGATCAGCTGCACTGGCCCTGGAAACCCCATGTAAAACAAGATCTGCAGTATAACAGTTCAATAGCAATGCCATATCCCTTCCACAAAGGTACACAATAGCAAAGTTAGATGCAGAAAGAATAGAATCTGATTTATTCAGGGGATGTAAACAAGAGTGGGGCAGTAATCTAGCATTTAATTTCAGATCTGATTTAGTCAGATTAAACATGCATGCCCTAAGAGTCCCTCTAGTACAGTCACACACACTCTGGGTACCCAGTCGTTATTCAGGCTATCCTGAAGGTTTGCCTTGGGTAGGCCCACATTGCAGCTGTTGTTGGGGCCCTTGGGAAAGAAAATAAGCAACATGCACTTTAACCCACAATTTGTATTCTGGAGCCGGATGCCTCAGTTCGTGATGACTGACCCAAACAATAAAAATCAGATGACACACAATGATTTGAGCTTTGTTGCAGGGAACTACCCTGTTTGTGCTCACACTACCCAAACCAAGTGAAGATCCAATGAAATGAGATCTATTGCACATGGCTTGATGATATAGGAGGAGAATTCCCTCATGGTCCTCATCGAAAGACTAGCCTTCAGGATACAGGAGCAGGTTAACACTGGCCAAGAACATGCAAACTGAACATCTCGAACTACTCGACCGCGCAAACACCTTGTGAGCATGAGCACATTTATATGTATGACTTCTGTCCTTTTCTGGTCCTTCCAGACAGGATGCAGGCTGATCCTTTTCTTGCAGGCTTGTGGAACATCCCCCCTGCTGCTGCAGGCAGCAGTTACCCAGGTTGGAACAATTTGGACCCGTGGACTAATGACTGTAAAAGTCTACGCCAGACAGGCATAACCTCTGAGAGCTGGCAAGCTCCCCAGAGGCACACACACTGAGCTCCTGGGCTTTCTCTCCAAATCTGACCTTTTTCAGCAGTCGCTCCCTTTTGTATGGGGCGAAATTCCAGAAATCCCATTGACTGACAAAGCTGTCTTAAACAGTTCCAGTACCTTAATTGGTCCATATTTTGGTGCCTAGAAAGTGTCCCATATATTCCCCCATAAGTATGTATCAATCCTCATAAGTCTCTGGTCAAAGTTCCAGGCTTCTTATTGGCTGCAGGGCTGCACAATGGTGGCTAAAGCATAGTCCCAACATACGTTTTACAGGCAGTCCCAACATTAGAGGTATGGTGCAGCCAGAACAAACATTATTTTGATTTGTTTTCCACACTGTCTTGTAGCCCCAACAGTCCCCTTTTGAATGAGTTCACTTTTATCAAAATAGGTAATCCCCACAGGGAGTCGCAGCTCCCATAACACACTGCCCCAGATAACACTGCAGTAGCTCATTAATATTCATGACCCTTGCCCTTTGCTCTGGTGCCCTGGAGGCAGCTCTTCAGGCGGCTGCCAATTTTATTTATTTCAAAACATTCCTCTGCTGCTTTTTACTGTGTCCCCAGTGCCTTTTAACTTAACCCGGCACAGGGAACTTTTAATTTGTGCCTCAACTGGCGGTCGCACATAGTGCGCATGTTCCCTTGTGAATGTTGGAGTGCCGACGACATTTTCTTTATGCCAGCTGCTCACAGAACACCTAGAGGATTGGGTGTAGCCCGAGACAGCAGAAGAGTGGGAGACTTTAGGTAAGCCCCCCGAAGGGGGGTTACATCTCTCCCCTGCCTGAAATGCTTGGCGTCATCGCCAAGCCTATATTATACAGGGACCCAAGCACATTTACATTTTACTATATATAAAGGTCTGATCAGACTTATCACCCTGGTAGAAAATGGTATACCATAATCATCACATTTATACACTTTATACATGATCTAAACACTTGATTATACACTTTTACTGTTGTACAACATACCATGGTATTAGTTATTTTAGAAACATCATTAGAAGCTTAAGCATATACTTTCTGCATTTATCTGATACATTAGTTTACCATTTATCAAATGTGTACCTATTTCTTTCATCTTATACCTCTTTCTAAACCTGTGGGACCCTTTTTATACTGGGTGGAGGTCTTAATGTGGAGGCTAGAGGCAGAAGCAAACTTTAATTTGGGCAAGGAAGTGGTTGTGACATACACTCCTTTGTAGACAACATCCATAGGAAGATTGACAGGTGTTCCCAAAGTATCATACGTAAGCTTGGCTCTTGGCTTTACAGATCTTTCTGAGCGATGTGGTGCATTAGGCATGGGAACTGGCATTTCTACTTCAACATTCGGGTTAGCTACTCCCTGTGCATTGTCCAGCAATGAAGCAGCTTGTGTAGTCATGGGTTCCATTGCACTTTTTTGTTGGTTATCACTAGTTTCAGGCACACCACTGTGAGTACCATTGTCACTTTCTTGTTCTGTTACTTGAACAGGGCTATTGCTTTCTGATTCTTCAGGCTCATTCTCTTCAAGGAGAGGTATTTCTTCAAAGTTTGAGTCATCCAAAACATTGCTGGCATTGTCAGTAGTGGCTACATTTGGAGATTTAAACAGTTCTCTTATTCCACTTAACCCATCATCACTTTCAAGAGCAGTCCCTGATTCACTACTTTCCTCCTCTGATTCAGGCATACTGATCTCAGATCATTCCACTAGGCAAAGGGAGTCTGCCATGTCTGAAGCTATACTTTGTATGTCACTTTCTGGAGGCTCAGGAATGACTGCTGTGTCAGAGTTACCCAGATAATTCTGAACTTTCAGAGTCATTTCCTTTGTTAACATCAGGGATTCCTTGGAACAACTGTAACAACTCGAAAGAAGAGTAATACTCAGGATCAAATTCACTGCCTGCAAAGTCTGAGTTAGTGTTAACTACACCACTAGTTGAAGGCTTAGGCTGCAGAGGAACAGAGGTCTGATTTAACGGCTGTCTTTTCAATGCAGATCTGCTAGTAGGTCCATCTGGCATGTCATGTCGAGGAGCTGTGCCCACTGTGACTTGACCGATTGGTAGCAGGGTGGTTATGGTGCATTGTCTTTACTGCTGCAGGATTCCCTTCTGGCCTGATTTTGTAGACTGACAGGTCATCTAATTTACTGATCACTACATAAGTGGTGTGGCTCCAATGGTCAGCTATTTTGTGTCTTCCTTGCAGGCCCAAGTTTCTCACAAGTACCCTATCTCCTAGTTGTAACTCTTGTGCTCTCACTTTTTTGTCATACCTGGTTTTGTTTTCAAGATTTCTTTTAGCAGCCATGGACTGAGCTAACTGATAAGCATGATGTAACTGATCCTTGAGCTTTTGCACATACTAGAGGTAGTTGTCAGCTTTTGTTCCATCCGGCAAGACTCCGAAGCATGTATCCACTGGCAATCAAGCTTCCTTGCCAAACATTAACTTGTAGGGTGAGAACCCAGTAGCATCACTGCGAGTACAGTTATAAACATGTACCAATGCCCTTACTTGCCGACTCCATTTAGATTTATCTTTGGGATGGAGAGTGCCCAGCATATCTAGTAGTGTGTAGTTAAAGCATTCAGGCTGTGGGTCACCTTGCGGGTGGTAGGGGGTGGTTCTAGACTTTTTCACTCCCCACAAGGATAGCATCTCATAGAACATAGAACATAGAAGTTGACGGCAGATAAGGACCGCAAGGCCCATCCAGTCTGCCCATTTCTTTTTCTACCTTATAAATGTGCCATCGGCCTTTGCTCTGTCAGTGACCTATCTATTCATAGTCATTTGTATTGCTCCCTTATGCCTATCCCATGCCTGTTTGAAGCCCTGCACTGTATTCATAGCCACCACTTCTTGTGGTAGCCATTCCATGCATCCACCACCCTTTCTGTGAAAAAGAATTTCCTCACATTCCCCCTTAATCGGCCTCCCTCTAATCTCATGCTGTGTCCTCTTGTCCTGCTATTTTTCTTATATTTAAACATGTTACCTTTCACCTTGTTTATGCCCTTAAGGTGTTTGAATGCCTCGATCATATCACCTCTCTCCCTCCTTTGCTCAAGGGTATACATATTGAGCTCCATTAATCTGTCCTCATATGTCTTCTGATGCAGTCCCTGCACCATTTTGGTTGCCCTTCTCTGGACTGCCTCAATTTGGTTAATGTCCTTGTGAAGGTGTGGCCTCCAATACTGCACGCAGTACTCCAGATGGGGCCTAACCAGTGTCTTGTACAGAGGATTACTTACCTCCCTCACGACTTGTGATACCCCTACTAATACACTCCAACACCCCCTAGCCTTACCTACTGCTTTAGAGGTCTTTGCTTGATGATTTTAGGTCATCAGTGATGATGATGCCCAAGTCTCTTTCTTCCCTTTGACTGCTAGCAACTCCTCCCAGCCTATAGGTAGCTTCAGGGTTTCTCTTCCCTATGTGCATGATTTTGCACTTCTTTGCATTAAATCCCAGTTGCCACTCTTCTGACCATTCTGCTAGTTTATCCAGATCTCTCTCATTCTGCCCACCCCATCTGGATCATCTGCTCTGTTGCAGATCTTGGTGTCATCTGCAAACAGACAAGCCTTACCCTCTAGTCCATCTGCAAGGTCACTAATGAAGATGTTGAAGAGGACTGGCCCCAGGACTGATCCTGAGGTACCCCACTTGTGACTTGCATCTCTTCTGACTGTATACCATTTACCACCACTCTCTGTTTTTGCCCATCAACCAGTTTGCCACCCAGTTGACCAACTTCTGACCCACCCGAGCCTACCCAGCTTATTTATCAATCTTCTATGTGGAACAGTGTCAAAAGCTTTGCTGAAGTCAAGGTAGGCGACATCAACTGCTCCCCTTGGTCCACCACTCTGGTTGCAGTCAAAGAAATCTATGAGATTAGTTTGACAGGACCTTCCTTTGTAAACCCATGCTGTCTTGGATCCTGTGCCCCTATGGATTCCAGGTGTTGCACTATCCTTTCCTTAGGGGTGCCTCCATAATCTTGCCCACTACTGAGGGTAAGACTGACCGGTCTGTAGTTCCCCGCCTCCTCCCTGCTACCACTCTTGTGGAGCGTGGATCACATGAGCCTTTCTCCAGTCTTCTGGGACCTCTCCTGTGCTCAGAGACTCACTAAACAATTCTGCTAATGGCCTGCTAGTTCCTCCTTTAGCTCCTTAAGTACCCTGTGATGTATGCCATCAGGTCCCATTGCCTTATCCACCCTGGGCTAGCAAGCTCTTGTAGGACCCTTTCTTTGTGAAGGAGTAGTGCTCACCTCCCTCCCCTGTGTCCATGATGCTGAGCTGTGGGCCCTGCCCTACCTTCTCTTCAGTAAATACTGAGCAAAGTATCTATTTGGATAGATGCCTTTACAGGGTCCTCCTCCTCACATGCTCCCTTTTCTCCATTAAGCTTAATACCCCTCTGGACTTTCTCCTTTCACTAATGTATCTATAGAAAGTCTTGTCACCTTCTTTTACTGTTAGTGCTAGTGTTTCCTCAGTTTGGGACTTTCCTGCCTTACTGCCTTACCTGCTTCCCTTAGGGCAGTTTGGTATGCCTCCCTATCTTCATCCGCTGTGTTCCCTTATATTTCCTGAAGGCCAGCCTTTGGCTCTGACCTTTTCTGCTACTGTATTTGAGAACCAAAGTGGTTTCCTTCTTCTTTTGCACTTCCTTTTCTGTCTAACACAATGGGATGTTGCTTCAAGTATTGCATCCTAATAGCTTGCCCACTTTGCCTGTACCCCTCACCTGTGTTTCTTTTTGCCAGGCTGGCTTAACTCTGTTGGCCATCTTATCAAAGTCAGCTCCTCTGAAGTCCCATATTTTTGCCTTGGAATGGGATGATTTAGATGTAGTAGCCAAATTGAACCATACCATGTGATGGTCACTGGCTCTGAGGTGACCTTCTACCTGAAGATCTGTGATCCTTCTTTGTTAGTCAGTACTAGATCTGAGGATAGCCCTGTCTCTTGTGGGTTTGCTGTACCAGTTGTTTGAGGCCCTCCCCTGCAGGGAATCCACTAGAGTCTAGTTCTGGCAGATGTTCCTGCTGGTGATTGACCAATCTGTATCTGGCATGTTGAGGTCTCCCATTATCAGAACCTCCCTTTAGCTGTCATGTTTGTATATCTTCTAACAGTAATGTGTCTATGTCCTCCCTCTGGTCTGGGGCCTGTAGACAACCCCAGTTCTTATGGCTGTCCCATTTCCTGTTTCCAGGGTGACCCACAGTTCTTCTGGCTCCTTGTGTGTATTCTGAATTTCTGTAGCTTTGATATTTTCATTAACATACAGGCCACCCTTCCCCCTTTTTGCACCTCGGTCTCTTTCTGAACAATACATAGCCAGGTACCTGAAGTCTCCAAGTGTGGTTACTGGTAAAACTACGTCTCACTAATTGCTACTATGTCCAGTTTAGCCTCTGACATTGTGCCTGCAGGTCTGGGATCTTTTCCAGGCTGTGAGCATTGTGTGCACATGATTTTCCATTGGCCAGATTTTGGTGTGTTAGTTGTTGGGTGAAGTTTGGCATTACCCCAGTCGCCGTATGGGAAACAAACCTTTTTTTCTTACCTGGTGATGCAATTGAACAGCAAACACGCTGAATTCCTGCTTGACCACTAGCTGAGGGGGAGGTGTTCTTCCCATTCGATGTATGGGGTGCTGCACCTCTCCCCATTTGTTAGTTTAAATATTCTGCAAAGACGTCAAACTTCTGCCCCAATGCACTGACTCCCTCTTTAGTCAGATGCAGTCCATCAAATTTCAAGAACTTTCTCGCTCCCAGAAATGTTGCCAGTTCCCTACAAATCTGTGTTCTTTTCCTGGCACCAGTCCTTGAGCCACGGGTTTAGCTCCCCATCTCCCCTTCTGACCTTCCGTCCATCTGCTCCCCTCTCCCAGACTGGCAGGATCTCAGAGAAAGAGATGCTGGATGAAATAGATGATAGTTTGTCACCCAGCCTAGTCAGGTGTTCCTTGGTCTCCACAACTACCGCTGGCGAGATCATTAGTCCCTATGCGTGTACTAGGGACATCAATGTTTTCTCCTGCTTTGTGAACAATTTAGCAATCGCGGTGGGTGTCTCTCCATGCTGATGTACCTGGGAGACATCTGACCATCTCCCCCTGGCTGGAGATGGGTATCAACTCCCCAATCATGGGAGTCTCCTATGATCAGGAAGTTTTAGATTTCCTTTGTGCTTGTTTAGTTTTGGTTCCTGATTTGGTGAGTTTTGTTGTGCTAGCTGCGCTCGCAGTGTCCTGCTCTGCAGTGTCTTCTGCCTCTTTATTTGATTTCTAGAGAGAGGCAGATACCTGTTTGTGTGTGTTTATATGGTTTTGGAGGTAATGTGTTGGGGAGCAGAGTGATGGGGCACTTTGATTTGTTCCTCCTAACCACCTGCCAACCTCCTGGACCAACTACCCTCTGCGGTCGAGGTTTTTCTGTTGGATGCTGGGGAAATGGTGGGTGGTTCTTATAATGTATTTCTTCAATATGAAATTTGAGGCGGCATCTCCGCCCATGCTGCCCGGAGCTGAGCCCCAAGATCTCCAAAGGTCCAGCATGTAGACAGTGTCTAAATCCTGTAAGACTGTCCTTCTGAAAATTGTTCCACAGTACCTGAAGTTAATGAAATCCATTCCAAATAAGTTGCTGGGTTTGTAACCTGAGTCAGAGTAATTAGAAGGAAAAAAAGGAAAAAAATGCAAGTAATGGTTTAATTGTGCTTTGTTTAACTTGTTATAACAAGTTAAATTACTAGTGCCCTGTAAATGAGATCACCTTGTGGAGGCCACTGATCCGCCCCTTCCTGCTGTGCCGCTAGAAATGTCCAACTGTGGTACTCTATAAAAGGAGTAGCGTGGGGTTGTTGGGGAGGGGTGGGTGGCTGGCCCTTCTGCCTAAAAGAAGAACCACGGACGAAAAGAACAAGGAGGTAAGAGCAGAAACAATCAGTCAACAACAAATGCAGTAACCCTGAAAGCTTATCCTAATGTTAGATAAAACTGTAAAGCACCACCTGTACTTAGTTTCAGAGAAGATATACCCTGTAAGAAACACTTTGCTCCAGAGAAAAATAAAGCAGTAACAGAAGATATACCTTGCAAAGACAATTTGAATCAGAAGAGTACAGCAGTAATCTGTTAGCACACACATGTAGGCACACCTTGTAATAATGCAGAAGAAGGTATACCAGCAACAACAATTTGAATCAGAGAAAAAATAAAGCAATGAAATGTTAGCAACAAACAGTAGCAATCCCTGTGAGTAAAAATTAAAAACACCACCACACAGTAAATCTGCTTAGCCAAACTAATCTTAATCCTTCTCCCTTGCTCTGGTAAGTTTCTCTACTCTGCCTTTCAAGCAGTCTTAGAAGGTCTTAGAAGGAAAGAGCTCAGGTGAAGCTAGGTGCCTTGGCCAGCAAACCAAGTCTTCTTTGATCAATCTGCTTTTGCAGTCTCTCCCTTGGTTGGAGTGGATGCGCTGGGGTGCTCCTTAGTGCACAAAGAACTTTTCTATGAGTACCTTTGCTACTGTGGATGCTTTTTGGTCTTTAGTAGGATTGGCTTGGGCATAGCGCGTAAAGTGATCAGTCACTACCAGGATATTGCTTATGTTTTTTGAAACAGGTTCCAAGCACAAAAAGTCTATGCAGACAAGTTCCATTGGTGCACTAGTTGAAATGTTTACTAGCTGGGCAGCTTTGTGGGGAAGAGGTTTTCTCTGCAAGCATCTGCTGCAAGTCTTAATGTACTGTTTCACATCTGCTGTTAGTTTTGGCCAGTAAAAACAAGCTTTTGCCAGGTCTATAGTTCTTTCACTTCCTACATGGCCCATTTGGTCATGTAAGGCCTTTAGTACTATTTGTTTGAACTTGATGGGAAGGACCAATTGTGTTCGTATAACTTTACCTTGTCCCACTGTGACCTCTCTGTGTAGTAGGCCATCTTTTACTTTAAGCCTGGGCCACTCACGATACAACAAGGCAGTCTTTTGATCATTAGATCTCATTTTTGATGTGTATTTTCCTTTGCTTATTGCTTTCAGTATAGACCCAATCATGGGATCATTATCTTGTTCTCTCATGACATCAACTTTGGTGAGCTGCAGCAAAGTGCTGAGATCCAGAGCTGCAAAGTCACAGTAGGCAGTGGGAATACAAGTTTCTGGGGGGTCCCAGGTGGTCAGCTAAGCAGTTCACTGTATTAGGAGAAGGCTGTTCTTCACGATTAAACTTTTGGCAGATAGCTCAGACTCATTGTTCAGATATTTTTACCCATTCATTTTTACCAGCTGGTCTCCGAGATAATGCATCTGCATCTGTGTGGTTCATCCCAGGACGGGATTCAACTGAGTAGTCATAAGTGGACAGTGCTGAGAGCCATCTGTGGCCTGTGGCATCCAATTTGGCTGATGTCTGAAGATATGCGAGGGGGTTGTCATTGGTCTTTACCAAGATTTTTTCCCCATACAAGTACTCATAAAATTGGTTGACTACAGCCTACTTTACAGCCAGGAACTCGAGCTTGTGCAGAGGGTAATTTTTCTCTGAAGCTGTTAGGCTCCTACTAGCAAATGCCATGGGGCACAGTCCTTCCTTGTATTCTTGGTAGAGTACAGCTCCAAGGCCATACAGGCTGGCATCAGTGTGTAATACATATGACTTGGTAGGATCAGCATAGGCCAAGACTGGGGCATGGGTAAACAGGTGGATGATGTCATAGAAAGCTGTGTCACATTCAGGAGTTCATCTATTTCCAAATGATTCATTCAGCTTGACGTAAACCTTGTCTTTCTCCTTGACAGTGTTTTTTCTATACTTGTGGCTGGTAGGGTGTAACCTTAGGTTAAGTTTAATAATGGCCTGCTCTCTTTGGTATAGTCTTTAACAAAGCCCCTGTAATAGCCACAGAATCCCAGGATTCTTTGGAGTTCTTTAAGGTTAGTGGGTCTCGGCCAGGTGGTGAGGGCCTCGACTTTTCTTTGGTCTGTTTGTATGCCCTCTGAAGATACAATGTGCCCCACATACTTTACTGACTTCTGAAAAAATTGGCATTTATCAATGGACAGCTTGAGACCAAATTCTTTCAGACGGTCTAAGACTTTGAACAGATCGAGCCTCATGTTCTTCCAGGGTCTTTACAGAAAACTATAATATCATCTAAGTAGACCAGACATTCGAGGTTCCACTTATCACCTATAGCCTGCTCCATGAGCCTCTATTGGGTAAGGCACAGCACCCGGATATCCCCTAGGGCATACACAGAAATTCATAGAAACCTGAGGGACAGTTGAAGGCTATTTTCTTCTGTCTTCTGGGACCATCAGAATTTGGTAGTATCCACTCTGGTGATCTAACACAGAAAACCGCTTGATCCCATTCAGACAATATAAGGCATCTTGAATACGGGGCATAGTGTATTGGTCTGGAATGGTTCTTTGGTTCAAAATTCTGTAGTCACCGCACATTCTCACAATGCCATTCTTTTTCTGGACCACCACAATCGGGGATGCATACATGCTGCGGGACTTTTATATGATACCTGCAGTGAGCATTTCCTGGAGATGGCATCTGATATCATCGATGTCTGCTGGAGCCAGTTGTCGAGATCTTTCCCTGAAGGGCCTGTCATGGTGGAGTCTGATGCAGTGTTCAGCACCCTCAACACATCCAATATACCTCTCCCAGAGGGAGAATACTTAAATCCTCTGAGCCAGTTTTGCACTAATCTTGCTTTTCCAACTAGTGGGTATGGGTGACTCACCAAAATCAAACACATCAGGTGAGAGATCACATTAGAGATTCAGCAGAATTAAATTCTGCTGGTGAAGTGAATGCAAAGTGACCAACTTCACATTGTCCCAGAGCTACGTGGAGTGACCATTGCAAAGTGCTCACTTCGCTTTGTTATTATGACTTCATGTTGTCATTCCACCCTAACGTGAAGTAAGGCAGAGTGACAACAATATAGGCAGCTCCCCCACACATCACATGGCTTACAGTACTGTAAGTCACATGCTTTAGCGAGGCAGGAAGGAAGTGAGTCATACAAGCAGATACTTTCACTTTCTCCTTTGTAGCGTTAGAAAGTAGAGACATTTTGTGTAGGAGAGGAGAGGATTGTTCTTGTTCTGAAATGCTTGATCAAAACCCAAATGTTTTTTTTTTTAAAGCTAATTGTTTAGGGTTTTTTTTGTACTGTTTTGTCAGTTCATTTTTTCTTGTGTGACTGATTTCTTTGTTTTATAAGTTTTGTTTTGTGCGTGTGTGTGACTGAGTGTGTGCCTGTGTTGTGTGAGTGTGTGTGAAATCGTTGGAGAAGGAAGGAGTGATTTTTTTTTGAAATGGAGCAGGGACAGGATGTAGCCAATGGCAGGAGGGGAGTAGTGTGCACACATGGGCGGGGTGTAGCCGGGTGGTGTTGGACCACTAAAGAGTCTTTGGTCCTCCCCCGTGAAAGCAGCAGCACCACCACCAGTGCCATGTCCACCAAATTTGCCACCAGTGGCAGCTGCAGAAGGTCCAGCAGCACTGCCTCTCCACAGCAGCAGGTCATGCCATAGGTCCGTGACCATGCTGCCAGCACTGCATCTGCCCCTCCCTTGCCTGGTTCCCCCCTGCAGCTCCACAGTTTGGCAGTTTTTCAATTGTGTCGGGTGGGACAGCAGCCTTGTGGTATGTCTACTTTGTGGGTTGCAGGTGTACCATGGCCCCCAAGGGACACATCTGAGGACTGGGGGCCAGCACACCCATATGTTAAACCACCACAAGGTGGAGTGACAGGCTTCCACAGCATGGGCCAGGCATCTACCTGCTGGTCCTTCTGTGGCAGTGGCAGAGGGTGCTGTTGTTGTGCATCATCACAGCAGCAGGAGGAGGGCCACAGCAGCAGTTGCTCCACTACCACTAGCAGCACCATCCTCACCACCCCATCTACCTGGTGTACCACCACCAGTGGACCCCACAATGCCTGCAACTCAGGCAGACATAGTGCTTTTGTGGACTGTGGTAGAAGAAAACAATGAGAGTGTGGCTGTCCAGCAGCAGTTGGAGCAGATAGAGCAACACCAGTTACAGATTATGTCAATTCTCCAACTGCTGCTGGACCATCAGGGGATTCCTCATTAGCTTTTTTTGCAGCACACCTCCCTCCTCCACCACTGTAGTGTTTTGTCTTTTATTTAATAACAGACAAGGGGAAGGCCACAGTAGTAGTTCAAAGGGAAGCAGTCAGTAATAGGAGCTCCCACCCCCTGCAAGGCTTACTCTGTTAAGTTTTTAAGTATGTTGCTGCTGCATTTTCATGTGCTGCAAACATACTTTATTTTAATAAGGAAAAGTCCATGACCCTGAAGTATGGAGGACACTATGGGGGCTCCATTATGTGTAAAGGTGTGGCGATGCACCATGTGCTTCAATACTTTGTATACAGTGTTGTTTCCTGTGTGCATGTGACGTCATACATTGTCCAGTTTCTTGCAAACATATATATGCTGACTTGTTGCAGTGTTTATGGTATAAAGAATAGGGATAAGAAAATATAACATATATTTTATTGTCACCATCTTCATCAGCGGACTAAGCGATATGATATTTTTTCAGAGGTGTCTGGGCTGGTGGTGCACCTCAATCTCATATTGCACACATGACTTTTGAGAGCATGTGTTTTTGTGCTATTATCTCCACAAAGTCATGTGTGCACTTTGAGTGATGGAGGTGCACAGTGACCAGAGACCTCTGAAAAAATATCACATCATTTACTCCGCCGGTGCCGATGGTACAAATAACATTTACGTCATATATTCTTTCTTATCTTTATTCTTTACAAACTTTAACAAGTCACACTATATATATGTTTGCACAAAGCTGGACAATGTCTGCACACACAGGAAAGAACACTGATGGCATACATTCAGTTTAGCACAGCATATCTGCACTGCTCAGTCCTGCTTTTCTGACAAACACTTCACTAGTCCCAACACAAAGTAAACATTACTGAGGCTCCAGAAGTATTTCTTTTTGGAAATAGACATTAAAGCAGCAGTGCAACAATCAGGTGAAAATTTTGACCTATACTTTTTATGCTATTTTACATTGCTACTTTACTTACCTCCTGACTTGTATGATACCATTCTTTTCAGTATTTGAGTCTGCTTTAGTACTTTTTTTATGTCTGAAATCATAAAAGGAGTGCTCCTTTTTAATATGGTGCAGACCAGGTCTTCATCAGTATTTTCCACTATTTTCCATCAGTTGTTTATATATCACTTCTGTTGTAAGTAAAATTAACACTTATGCAGCAGGCAGTGTTTTCTGACCTCACAGAACAATATTTGTTCAACAACAGCTGCACATACTGATGAAAACCTGGTCTGAGGCATATTAAAAGGAGTGCTCCTTTTATTTTTTCAGTCATGAGAAAAAGTACTAAAGCAGACACAAATGGTGAAAAGATGGGTATCATACAAGTCAGGAGGTAAGTGGCTGGCAATCTAAAATGGCATAAAAAAGTATAGGTCAAACTTTTCACCACATTGTTGCACTGCTGCTTTAATTTATAATTTAATTATGACATCATGTGCTCACAACACACAAAATGCAACTGTCTTGTGTCCAGAAAATTCCCAAGTGCTAACAAAGTGAAATGGAAGCATTACGCCACATGAAAAGTCCCCTAGAATGTATTGCGCAGTCACTCATTTGCGCAGTGGTCACATAGAGTCCCTAGAATTTTTCTGCATCCCCAAAATGCAACTGTCTTGTGTCCAGAAAATTCCCAAGTGCTGACAAAGTGAAATGGGAGTGATACACCACATGCAAAGTCCCCCAGAATATATTGAGCAGTTACTCACATGTGCAGTGGTTACACCAGAGTCCCCAGAATTTTTATACATCCCCAAAATGCAACTGTCTTGTGTCCAGAAAATTCCCAAGTGCTGACAAAGTGAAATGGGAGTGGTACACCACATGCAAAGTCCCCCAGAATGTATTGTGCAGTCACTCATGTGCACAGTGGTCACACAGAGTCCTCAGAACTTTTCTGCATCCCCAAAATGGAACTGTCTTGTGTCCAGAAATTTAACATACTGTGATGATGATGATGTCATGATGCACAGTGTCTTGCTAAACCATGTGAAGGGGGATTAACATGACATGAATCCATTCAGTGTTCCATCAGAAATGATGACTGTGAGAGAACTGTTGCTTGTCCAAAGTGTGCAGCGATTCCTGCAGTCAATGCATCACCTCAACGATGGAAGGGTGCCCTTTGTGTGTTTACTAATAGTAGTTCTGATGAGTTGATAAATATATAAATATATATATATATTTCCTAGGTGGGGTTGACATATATATATATATATATATATATATATATATATATATACTCATTGTATTGTTTTGTATTACAAGTCATATACTGTTGGTGTGCACATTCCTGTGCATGATGAGAACTTTTGGCATTGAAATTGGAAATGGAATACTCTCAAGCCAATGAAGGTAAGTATTTTTTTTTGGGGGGGGCATATTTGCATGTAGGTCTCATTAATGGTTTATTGTTTGGTTACTTCTGCACAGATTTCATCTGCATCCTTCTCCAGTCCAGCAATGATGGTCATGGTCATCATCGATTCAAACGACTTCTGCTTGTTGCATGTCTGCCCCAGCCCATAGGGGGCATGATGTTAAAGAAGTTCTTTGGATAAGGCAACTATGACACCACAAAGCATCTGGAAGTTTCTTAAAAAAAGAAATGAAGGACTTATTATAACTTGATTGCAGCACTAAGACATTATGTTTAAGCCATGGCTGTTCCAGCACAGGTATCTGGATTAACACAGATAGCAAGCTGTCCCCCTGCAATCATCAAATCACAATTTAATTTAGTACCAGGCTGTGTAACAAATATACTGTGTCAGTGTCCCTTACATCTCAAGTTACATTTTAAAACCACTTCTTGTCAAGTAAAAGTAACACGACCTGAGTCTAACTTTTTCAACACTGTCATGGCTGCACAGCTGCAAATTTGGAATACAGTGCATGATATGTTGCAGAAATATTTTTGTGACATACATATCACCTAGTTTATGAATCATCAGTTGGATTTTTTTCACTCTTATAAAAAAAAAGGAACAGATGAAATAAAATTGATATACTTACCAGTATGGCTTGAAAATGGATATCCCATAGGTCCCTGTAGAGAGTACTGCTGCTGTACCTATGATACAGACCTTGAGCGAAGGACTGTCATTTGTTCTTAACCTGTAAAAAAACAAAATAAGTAGACCATATGTGTTTGACCATTGCAGCTCAGAAAAGCAACAGAAAACAAAACATACAGCTAATGGAACTTGAATAGCATGAACAACATTAGTACACATACTCACTTTATAATTTAATAGTAAGAAGCCTTGTGCCTGTGCCTCATGGATGTGGTTTCCTGTTTGACTCTCTCTGCCTTGGCATGGTCAAGACATGTAATGGAAAACATTGTCACAATGGCAGTGGTGGGTGGTGGTGGTCATAGCTGAGGCACATGATGACATTCCCTCTCATATCTTCCTGCATCTGGTGGTGGAGGCAGTGGCTAACAGCAGTCTTATGATGGTGGTAGTCCAGGGACACACACAGTCACATTCCCTATGGTGGCAGTGGTGAGCAGCAGTCTTATGGTAGTGGTAGTCCAGGGGGGACACATGGTCACATTCCTTATGGTGGCAGTGGCGAACAGGTAACAGTGGTTTTATGGTGGTGGTAGTCCGGGGGCCAGGATATGCTGTGCTCTGTGTTATAAATGTGATGTGACATATGGAATTTGAGTCACTATGAGTGGGACACTGATTTAACTTTATGAAAAAGAAAACATGTATCATACAAGAAATGTGACAGCCTTTTAACCACTTACATTAAAAAAACATGCTAACATTAACCTCATCATCATTCATCATCATCCTCATAAAGAAAGTTGCCTTTGCAGTCTTCTATGTCTGAATTCTGACCACTGGGAAATTCTTTCTCCATTGTGTTATCATCTACATCAATGGTAGGCTGTTTCATGCTGCCACTGCCACCAGGGTGGTTCCTTTCTACAAAATCAGCAAAACCATGACTATGCTGGGGTATGAATACTGAGGTTGCAGTCTGAGCTGATATGTGCCTCTCATTCATTTTTATGTTGCTTGCACGCATGTGCAAGAAACATAGTGCCATCATTGGAGATTTCGGAGGTATGTCACCTCCTCTTCCAATTCAGTCAGTGTGCTGACAGGCGCGGCCCCTGTAAGCCAATGCATTTTGGAGCTGTGTATGACACGCTCCTAAATGCAGTGGCATACAGTTGAAAGGGGGAGCTACGCTTGAGTGAGCACCGATAAGATATCGGCTGCTCACGTGCAGCTCCCCCCACACACACACACGCAGCCGTGCGTGCCCCCGCTCGCACTGTATAGCCGACGGGGTGCCCAATCCCCATCAGCTGAGCTGCATCCCTCCCAGCAGTAGGTGCCATGCTGGGAGCCCACCCCAGTGTGGCAAGCAGTCTTTTTGCCGACGGGGGTGCCCAATCCCCCGTCAGCTGAACGCCCCCCCATCCTTGTGCCACGCTGGGAGCCCACCCCAGTGTGGCAATAAACTCCATGGCCGACGGAGTGCCCAATCCCCATCAGCTGAATACCCCCAACATCTTGTGCCACGCTGGGAGCTCCACCTAGCGTGGCAAACAGTCCCACGGGCTTTTTTTTTTTTTTACCTGTAACACAAAAGGTCCCGCGGCACGCCTACCAACCCCTCCCACAACCCGCACTCCACCCACTGTGCACCCAGCCTCCCCACACCCCTCCATCCCATACTTACCTCCGACTCCAGCGACAATCTTCGTGGACCGGAAACACGCCTGCACTCTTCAAAGCCGACCGCGAACTGAGGAAATGCCGTAAGCTGAATAATGGGCTAGATGGGGGTTCAACTTTGTTGCATATCTCAGGTATTTTTTGGTTTTATAATCACAGGGATTTGACCCCTTCTCATGAATGATGCACCGTCATGGCATTATTCGGCCTGAAGGGTGATTTCGCAGTGACTGCAAAATCACCTTCGGGCCTGAATACCACCATGACAGTAACATTATTCATGAGAAGGGGTCCTAAAACCCCATATTGAAAAATTTGGTGCCAAAATTCCAAAATTACTGTTTTACGAGCGTGCGTTGCGCAGTTCCTACGCAGGCTCGTAAGTTCAAGGAATTTCAATATTTTTACTCCAGATTTTCAACATTGCCATTTTACCACACCTTCTTATGAGCAGTACAGCTGTCATTTTTCACATCTCACCCAAAATGTGTTTCTGCCCATGTAGCTGAATGGCACAGTCGGTATGCGAAATCAATGTACGGGACAAAGTAAGAAAATCACAGTGACACTGTTCATGAGCAGAGGTCTTGAAATGGCTATGTTGAAAATTTGGTGAAAAATTCCTAAGAATGACTGTTTTACGAGCGTGTGTTGCGCAGTTCCTACGCAGGCTCGTAAGTTTGTGAATTTTCAATATTTTCACTCCAGATTTTCAACATTGTCATTTTACCACACCTCCTCATGAGCACTACAGCTGTCATTTTTCACATCCTGCCCAAAACATGTTTACGCCCATGTAGCACACAATGGCGCAGTCGGTGTGCGAACTCAGTGTATGGGACACATTAAGAAAATCACAGTGTCACTGTTCATGAGCAGAGATCTTAAAATGGCAATGTTGAAAATTTGGTGAAAGAATTCCTAAAAATGTCTGTTTTACGAGTGGGCGTTGCACAGTTCCCACGCACACTCATAGGTTTGCAAATTTTCAATATTTCTACTCCAGATTTTCAACATTGCCATTTTACTACACCTCCTTATGAGCAGTACAGCTGTCATTTTTCACATCCTGCCCAAAACGTGTTTCCGCCCATGTAGCGCACAATGGCGCAGTTGGTGTGCAAACTCAAAGTATGGGACACATTAACAAAATCAGTGACACTGTTCAGGAGCAGAGGTCTTAAAATGGCTATGTTGAAAATTTGGTGAAAAAATTCCTAAAAATTACTGTTTTATGACTGTGCATTGTGCAGTTCCTACGCAGGCTCGTAAGTTCGCAAATTTTCAATATTTGCACTCCAATGACTTCCAAATATCTAAACAGCACATAGAAGCAAGCAACATTCGGCATTGACAAATGCTTGTTATAAATGTCAGCAAACTGACATTTGCAAGAGAGAGGTTTGTATGATGATCCTGAGCTATTGCACCTGCTGAGCTGAATACCCTCTTGACACTCACACTGGAGGGTGGGCATGTCAGGTACTTCAGTGCCACAGCAGTTAGCTCTGGTCATTCACTGACCTTTCCACTCCAATATAAAAGGGGAGCATCAGTGATTGACAAATGCCTGTTTTCAGACAAATATGACTCAACCATTCGCAGTGCCACTCTAAGTCCAGTGGCTGATGCATCATCTGCTTCTCCGTAATTATTTATGTCACAAATCCCCACTTGGGACAAAGCCTCCCAAAGTGAATTAACGCCAACCGCTTTTGATGACAGACGACTACCTGGAACTGCAGTCCCCTTCCCCTTACAGGATATGCTTGATACTACTCCTCCAGGTTCACCTTCAGCCTGATTATGCTGCTGAGGTTAGCTGACCTTGGCACATGACTTCTGCACCCCATGAACCAAGCGCACCAGTTGCCCACTGACAGTTTTTACCTGTTCAGGACCGCCCTCCAGTAATGAGGCAATTCCATGTTTGTATTGTGGGTCCAGCATTGTTGCTATTGCAAAGTTGTCACTACGCTGAATGCTCAAGATGTGACAATTCTGGTCAAATACTGTCAGCTTGTGTTTCAGCAACACACTGCTAGCACTGTCTCCGGCAACATCAAGGTTGTGCTGTACATTCACCAATGTCTGCCTCAGCACCTGCAGCATTGGAATTGATTGGCTAATGGAGGCAGACTCACCACTCACTGCCTGTGTGGCATGTTCAAAAGGCCTCAAGATTGTTAATACAGGGTCCATGAGGTGCCACTGTTCAGTCATCATAGACATGGAGGCCCAGGAACTGTCTCGGCTAGTGTGCATGACAAGATATTGTGAGATGGCTTTGTACTGTTCATACAACCTCTCTGCCATGTATAAAGTGGAGTTTCACTGGGTGACAGCTTCCAGTTTCAAGCGGGGCTGCGGGAGGCTATTTCAGATTTGCAACTGCCGAAGTTGGTCACAGGCCTTTGCAGAGCTTGAAAATTGAGAACAGATACAGCGTGCAACTGTCAGCATTTCCTTTATATCAGGGTGCTGCAGAAACTCCTGCACCACAAGACTTAAACAGTGGGCCATGCATGGAACCCGAAAAAAGCTGCCATTCATGATGCATTTCACCACGTTACCCATTGTTACTTGCTATGAACCCAGCTCTCAGGGACAGGAGGTTCAGCCACTTGTCAAGTTCAGTCAATACCAGGTCCAACATGTTTTCACCAGTGTGTGAACAGGTCACATTGTGCATAGCAATCATTGCATGCTGTCGAATTCCTGGAAGATTGCTACCATGACACTCCACCTTACGACACTGATTATTCACACTACCAACAGCACAAACAACCTCCAGCAGCAATGTGCAGCTATACACATATATGAACTCCCCACTGTTTTGCCACTTGTCCACATAGCCATACTTAAATGGATGAATGGAGAGGAAGAATGTGGACGGGCATGTCTTACTGAGTCAGACACAGCACGATACAAGTCAGGGACAGCACGGGTAGAAAAGTATGTCCTGGATGGGACTTTCCATTTTGGACAGACACATGCAGCAAACTACCAGAACCCAGAATTCTCCACAAAGAAGAATGGAAAAAGATTACTTGCCAGCATTTCAGCTATAGCAGCATTACGTTCACATGACTCAGTATGATTGGGTGGGTACTTCAGCTTATGTGCAAAAACTCTCCGTAACGTGGGCTGACTTAAACGTTTTACATAGGGTGATTTTTTTTTTTTTTGTACTTTATGTTGATTAATTTTCTGAACAAACAGACACGGAATATCCATATTCCTCATATATGGGATAAAGATTTGTTAATACATCAGCAATAAAAATTGACATTAGTACTGTATATTCAAGTCCATGTAATCTTGTACAGTAGGAGTAGGGGGAAATCATGGACAAATGTCCCTTTAAACTAACTATTCCAAGGAAAAAAGTTCAAACAGTTGCCAGCCTCTTCAGCGGTTAAGGTTATGTCCAATACAGAGAAATTACAAATTGAGAACACACAGTACAAAGACTGCTATTAAACCTGTTTCTTGAATAGGGGGAAAACATAGGAGAAAAATTATGCTGTCTCACTTGCTTCTCTTCTTACACATGTGAAAAAAATCGAAATTCTATTTATTTATGTATCATCTCCAAAATGTAAAAATATAGGTCTACACAGTAACGTTATTCCTTATTAACATAGCACAGTTGTTAGAACGTTCCCAAATTAACAAGAAGACCCTGTCACAGACATCGTGGTCTAAACCACTGAATCACCTAAAATGGAACAAAGCAGTTCTTTTAACTATGCCCTTAAAAAAAAAAGAGAGAAACAAAAACGTACCAGTTAGATAGCTTACAACGAGGAGGATATTATCCCTTCCTGCCACCCCTCCCAGCATTGTAAAATGTTTCAACATTAAGGAATTATACCGTGAAGTCCAATCATTTTGTTGTAAATCCTGACTCACTACTCAGTCCTCTGAATCGGAGCTTTGCGGTTCTGATGGCTCTTGTCGGTGAGCAAATTCCTTTTCCACCTTCTCCATCCATCGTCTGACATCTTGTGGGCTGTAAACTGCCATGTTTTCCCACCATACACTATCCTCACTTGAGCAGGGAGCAAGGAGTGATTAATTCCAAGGCCTCTCAGTCATCTGGACACTGAATCGAAACTTTTTCGCTTAGAACAGGTCTGATATGAGAGGCCTGGGTAAAGTTTAACATTGGCCCCATTAACATACAGTGGATATGCCACTCTGGCTGCTGCAATTAATGCATCCCTAATCTCTGATCCTCTGGTCTTCAGAAGAACAGTGCGTGGCTGGGCCAGATCTGCTGGCCGCACACATGGGGAGACTCGATATGCTTTCACAACAGTGTCCCTTGGGATTCCCTCTTTCAATTGAAGATTTTGTTGAAGCCATTCTATTAGATAGGAAAGTAAAGATATTCCCTCAATACCTTCGGGGATTCCCACAATTCAGACATTGTCTGCCCGAATCTCATTCTCAAGAGCTTCCATGCACCCCCGTAGCTGCCCATTCTCTTTTAAGGTTGCCACCGCAGCCATAGTAGTTACTGTTCGCTTCTCCGATTCCATGAATGTGCCTGACAAATTCTGGATGGCAGCATCATGATGCTCTAGCTTCTGCAGGGGTTTTTTCGATCTTCGAATCCGTAGCTCGCATGGATTCAAGCATGGTATGCCATGGAGGTTCCATCCAAGAGCAGAGGCATTAGTTTCAGTATTGCTCGTGAAGCCCACGGCCTTGCTGAGATGAACCATTGAGGGTTTCTGCATTCCCTGTTGTTGCGTCTTCATTCTACCCATGATGATTCTGGTATCCTTTGATTCAGGACTGCTTACTAAGTTTTGGAGTTTGTTTTTCCGTAAAGTTATTATAAATTCTGTTTTTTTCCAATATTTTCCACCTCGTGTAGAGGAGTTTGTGGAAGTGCTTCCAACCTAGAAAATGGCTCTCTGGTGCCCCCTTACATGGGGTGTGATGACAAATGGTTCTGCTCTGCGAATTGGAGGGGATGGAGTGTGGACGTCTGATGAAGATGGTTGCACAGGTGATGACAAACCCAGAAATGCAGTTATATTCCCAGATGTACCACTTGCACTAGACATACTGCATTGACCACCACCACCACCAAAACTGCTACTCTCACAACCACTGGACAAGATTTCAAAATCATTCTGCTCCTCCACCTCATCATGCCTGTAGTAATCCTCTGCTCTTATTTCATCACTACTGCACACATTTAATTTTCTACTTGATGTTACAGTCATGGAAGGGGATAACATGCTCGTTATGGTTGATGACAAGCGTGAACACCCCATTGTGGTACAGGTATTAGCTGCCATCTTGTGCTGAGTCCACAGTGCCATGTGCCTGTTCTTATGATGTGTATTGCTGTCCTGCTGTGCCCAGATGGCTCCCCATTTTACTTCGACTCACGTGCACCTGGCAAACCTGGGAGATTGCTGTCATCATTTGCATCTTGCACAATAAATTCCCAAACAAGGGATTGTGATGCTCTAGTTTTAACCAGTCCCTGATGCTGCTTATTGGACTCTGTTTTTTAAGCCATGAAGTGGGGAGCATGCTACATGATTTTTCAGGCAGGACACTCTTGGACTGCAACTGACCACCATGACTACCTATCATTATTACTGGGTCATCATCATCAACTGAAACTGACAACTCACAACATTTTTATGAGTGGGGGGGAATGCAAACAGACCCAGACACAGCCACCCTGAATTTCTTTTTCTCCAGTTCCCAGCAGGGGTCACTGACATCATCATCATTTTCATCAACATTATCCACATATTCTGCTTGGATGCTGGCATGTGGACTGCATGTTGCAACCACAGCAACATCATCATCATCAGATTCATCATCATTAGTACCACCATCACCCAAACTTTTTTCACCACTCTGTGAATCACCGTATGGCAAATGTGTGACCTGAACTGCAGTGGAAGAAATGTCACATCGTATGCTATCGTTGACATGATGATCAGAATCCTCATGTTCAGTTACTGGGATGTTGCTGGGGAGTATGACATCATCTACATTGTCACTCACTGGCACTGCTTCACATTCCACTATATTTTTGGACATAGTAAACTGGTCAGAAGTGGAACTTTTTTATTTTGTATTCTTTATTTCTCACTCTGCAGGTCGGGCATTCTTCCAGAGTACCCACTCGGCTAAGTCTCTACTCTCAGCCTGATCCTTCACTTGCCAGTGTCCTCCCCCAACTAACCAGGCAGGTCCAGCCCCCCGATCACCCTTCCGGGATGGGTCTTCTCTCACTCAATGGCCTTTCTGTAATTAGAGGGGCCTACCTGGCATCAGGTGAACAGTGAAATTCACGAGTGCACTGGGCCGGCAGAGGGATGTGGACTTGCCCCTCAGTCACCTTCATCTCTTGACTCCGCAGAGTGTTTTTCTTGTTTTCTCCTAGAAGATGTGCAATGACATCCTGCTAGTCTGGTTCACTCTCCCGTCCACCCCTGAAAGATGTCTGCCGCAGCTTCAGTCCCCTGCTTCTGTGGCCGTGCACTGTGGTACCTCCAGTCTCCACCAGAGGTCACCAGTGCATCGGCTGGTGGAAACCCCCCTCCCAAGGGATAGAGAGCAGTCCGTGGGATGCTCAATCCAATCCATCCCCATCCCTGCCAACCCTCGATGACCCAGACTCGTTCCCAAACTCGGGTCACCGGCGTGACTCAAGGTGTCACGTCCAGCGCCTCAACCCTCAGCACCATCTGGCCAGCTCAGAAGTAGAACTTGAGGCAGCAAAACTCATACCACCACCAGCAACTGCACTAACACCACCAGCTGGGACAACATCATCTCCTCCAACTATGAGTGAAGCTACTGATTGCACTGTAAAACACATTGAAGGAGAAATACATTTCCTCACATCAGCAATGCACTTCTGCGACTGTGTACTACCACAGACAATCTTACCACTGGCTGCACTGCTATGGAGAGAAACAGCTTTGCTTGTGTGTCTCTTTGTGGGCATTTGGGGGATCAACAAGAATATCATAAACAAATTTAGATTTTGTAACGTTCACTCTTAGTGGAGGCCGGGGGGGGGATGCTGGATGTGAAGCCAGAAAAACAACTGTGACTTCAACAAGACATACAGATGCAAAGTCACAACAAGTTCAACAACACCTTAACTAACCAGTGGTGCTCTCAAGTCACAAACAATCCAATCTGGAAAAGAATACCTTTTGCCAGTGGAGGAGAGGGGAGCACTGACTGCAGATTACAGCAGTGCAAAACCAAGAAAAGATACCACAATGGCAGTACAAAATCACGCCGGTGCAGTGGATAGCAGGTGCACACTGCTGCACCTGCAATTAAACTGTGGCACAATAAAAGGTGTATTATTTGATGTCACGCACACACACACACACACACACACACACACACACACACACACACACACACACACACACAATATGTCTACAAGTAATGTGTAGAAAATTGAAAACTTCAGTAATATACAACGTATTTTAAACAACCTGAAATTATGCACTGCTGCACCAGGTCCACAACACACACAATCAGCAAAACAATGTCAACATTTACTGAAAATATTACTGTGTGTACAGTAATACAGTCAGTTATACAAGAAAAATATAACCAAAATAAAAACCTCCCTATTTCTCCAACTTAAGTCTACGTAAACCACAGATACGCCCCTCTGCCAAAGCACACTTCCACTGTCTCTCAGTACACAGACTGAATGTTGTACATTAACATTCAAAATCCACACACAAACAATAAACGCTCTATGATATGAGCACAGGAGGGTTTCCTACAATCGATGAACTAAAGTTTTAGAATAAAAAATGACTTCAAAAGGCTTTTTTAACAGCTTTTGGAAGGTTTGAATCATAGAGAGCTCTCAGAGTAGACTGTCTCCAACAGCTTCCTACACACACTACCCCGAACTGAGGCTGTGCAGAACAATCTAGAGCTCATGTGACCTGAAATCCCATGAATCACTGCAAAGTTCACCTTTGGAGTCTGAAACAAGGTGAAGTGAGGTGAAGTACATTGTTTTCAATGTACTTTGCCTTAAAATTTGTGGAGTAGTGGTTTGGGGAAGACGGAGTAACGTGAAGTCATTGTTTTCAATGGACTTCGCGTGACTTATTATGCGCTGTGGACCACTTCACGAATCCACCTTCACTACGTGAATCGTTCAGCGGAGCAAATTGAGGACACTTCACCCACCACTAGTTCACGTGCGGCATTCAGTGGGTATAGTGGTGTCAGCACAGTATACTTTGGCCAGCATGCAACCTCGATTTATCTTGACTTCTCGGTCTGTGACATTTTGTAGCAGTACTGCCACTCTTCTCGCATAAGCATGGGCACGTTCAGGTAGTACACTGAGCATGACCAGTAGCCATGCAGGCAGCCTTCCTTCATCTGAGGAATCCAGCATCAGTATTTTGTTGGTCACATTTTTACGCAGCCATACTTCACCACTGATGGCACATTCAGCATTTGGAGGGAGGATGATAGCAGAGGGATTCTTCTCCCAGACAATTCCAATAGGCTTATCCTGGTCTTCTGGCTCAGTCTTCTGTTGGGTATAGGCTTTTTGGACTAGATCATGGACATTTAAAGCTTTTCCATGCTTATGTTGCTGCTTTTCCTGACATAGCTGAACCAGACAGCTGAACATGTGTGCATTTGTACCAATTAATACTGGGACTCCATGGTGCAATCCAGAAGAAGGACATGTAAGAGCCAGAGTCTCCACAGGATCTCCCACACCAGCCACAGATGAGGGAAATGAGAGCCATACCTTTAAATAACCAAGGTAGGGGTAGGACGTTTCACTTAACCCCCATATGTGCAGTACTTCAAGAGGCTGAATGGGATGGTCAGAAAAGTGCTTGTCATACCAGTCTTTGAAAATTTTTGTGACCTGAGACCCGCTGTGCAGGATGGCTCATGCTGGAATTTTGTTCACATTTACAGTAGTTTCCATAGATGGGCCTACCAAGTCTGACCAGTTCAGAGAGAAATTGTTAGGGACTTGAACTGCTGACCTTGCAATATATGCATTTTGACATGACTGGGCAGGATTTCCACGGGCACCTGCCAGCCGTGAAAACCTTTTGGCAATGAAACGGTCTCTCACCTTAGCTGGATCATCCCTGGAATGGCATTCCCACTTCATGTGACCATCTCTACCACATTTATAGCAAAATACAGTTTCTCAGGGCCACCTCGGCTGTGCGGGTACTTCACGATTGTCCTGAGATTCCTGATTAGGAGGTGAGAGCGAGTGTACATTGGCAGCTTGAACAGGGGCACTCGAGGCAGTAGATACTTGTGGAACAGAGGCACTATGTCCTGTCCATTCTGTCACCATGGCAGATAATTTGCTCACTTGGATCTCTAAGCTGCTCGCTGTAGTAGGGGTGGAGGCATGGGAGTCCACTACCACAACTGACACTTAGCTTCCAGCATTCTGGGCTTCACCACTGGTAGTACTTGTTGCAACTTCAGTTTTCAATTCTCAAATTTCTTTAAGGACTTCTTGAATTATAGGGACATCACAAATCACACCCCCATCTAAAATAGGGATGACATTGGCCACAGCAGCACAGGGGTCCTCCGATTCCTCCTCCTCGGCCTCCAGAACTTCTTTTACCAGCACATGGTAGGGGGGAGGGTTAGCTCTCTGATTATGTAACTGCAGTTTAAAGAGTACCCCAGTGGAATATTTGGCAGACTTGAGCATGTGGTCCAGTCTTACCTGGTCTAGTTTACAACGGGACACAGCTCCCTTACTTAAGATTCTCTTCAAAGAACTTTTCTGACCGAGCTAGATAGGCTGACAGAGGCTTGCCTTGTTTCTGTCTAACAACCTTGAATTTCCACATTAACTCCTCGGCAGAGCTGGTGCTCCCAAACACAAACTCTAGGGCAGTCAAGTGCTCTTGTGCACTAGCATTTGAGTTAGTTGCCCTCAACAATCTGATAACGTCCAGAGCAGGCCCCCTTAGCCTTTCCACTAAGCATCTTCTTTCCTCTGCTTCAGAACACTGCTGGTCCTGCATTAGGGTAGTAGCAGAATCCATCCAGATCTCCAAGTCATCCTTCCCATGTGGCGTGGGAAGGGCGCCTGAAAACATTCATAATTTGCAGTAAGAATCATGGCTGTTGGTGTGCACATAGATAGGGGCAAGAGCAGGTGCAGGGCCTGGTGTCACTATGGAGGCAGACACAGGAGTAGGTGCAGGTACAGGGCCCAGCATAGGGATGGGTGAAGACTCTGGAGAGGGAGTACACTGGGGAGTGTCAAACAACTTTTTAAGTCCCCTATAGTTTGACCCCCGGTCTGTAACAGTCGTGAAATTTTATCTCTTAACCCTTCAACTTTGGGGGATTCCTTAGCCCTAGCCATGTCACTAAACGTATGTACAACTCTTCATACCATTTTAGGTTCTTCCATCCTGGTGAGATGTATAGGGAGGCTACATTCTACCATGGCAATTAATGTTTGATTAGCTCTGTCCATAAGATGAGCCCTCACGTCAGTTTTACCAAGACATTTTATGTTGCCCAGAGCTCCCTCAATGTTGGCCTTACTGGTACCCCTAGAAAAGTCTTAACAGCATTAAGGCCTTGTGCGGGTTTACCTCATTTGCCTCACACTAATCAAGCAAGTACTGTACAGACGTGTTAATTTCAGCAGTTCCAACACCTAGTTCAGAAATTTATTCCATTTTGATGGCAGTACTCATTTTTAAAACTCTGTCTTGCAATTTTGCTTTTGGCCACTAGGGGGTGCCCAGTGGTGCCTCCAAGATGTAACCCCTAGGTGGTGCTATCCTAAGGGCTACTATCCCTGCCTGTGTGACTAGGCGCAGGTTGATGGGCCTGAGCTTGGTGAATGAGTGCCTCCACCCAGAGGAATGGTTCTGGGGCAGTATAACTGCTATGGGTATAGCCCTCTGGGACACTATAACTCCCCTCTAACCCCTCTAGTGGCTTAACCAGTTCAGTAGATAAACAATCACACATGGCATTTGAATACGATATTGAACCCACCCTTAGTACATTTACTACCAGGGCTGGATCAGCTGCACTGGCCCTGGAGACCCCCTGTAAAACAAGACCTGCAATATAACAGTTCAGTGGCAATGCCATATCCCCTCCACAAAGGTACACTCTAGCAAAGTTAGAGGCAGAAAGAAAAGAATCTGATTTATTCAGGGGACATGAACAAGGGTGGGGCAGCAATCTAGTAGTTGATTTCAGATCTGATTTATTCAGATTAAACATGCATGCACTAAGAAAGAGTCCCTCTAGCACAGTCACACACACTCTGGGTACCCAGTTGTTATTTAGGCTAGCCTGAAGCATTGCCTGGTGTAGGCCCGGCATTGTAGCTGTTGTTGGAGCCCTTGGCAAAGAAAACAAGCAACATGCACTTTAACCCACAATTTGTATTCTGGAGCCGGATGCCTCAGTTCGTGATGAGACCCAAACAATAAAAATTAGATGACACACAATGATTTGAGCTTTATTGCAGGGAGCTACCCTGTTTGTTCTCATGCTACCCAGACCACGTGAAGATCTGATGAAATGAGATCTGTTGCAGATGGCTTGCTGATACAGGAGGAGAATTCCCTTGTGGTACTCGTCGAAAGGCTTCTCTTCAGGATACAGGAGCAGGTTAACACTGGCTGAGAACATGCAAATTCAACATCTCAAACTACTCTACCGCGAAAACACATCTTGTGAACATGAGCACATTTATTTGTAAGACTTCTGTCCTTTTCTGGTCCTTCCAGGCAGAATGCAGGCTGATCCTTTTCTTGCAGGGTTGTGGAATGAATCCCCTGCTGCTGCAGGCAGCAGCTACCCAGGTTGGAACAATTTGGATCTGCAGACTAATGACTGTAAAAGTCTAGGCCAGGCAAGCCTAACTCCTAAGAGCTGGCAAGCTCCCCAGAGGCACACACACTGGGCCCTTGGGCTTTCTTTCCAAATCTGACCTTTTTCAGCAGTCACTCCCTTTTACATGGGGCCAAATTCCAGAAATCCTGTTGGCTGCCAAAGCTGTCTTAAACAGTTCCAGTATCTTAATGGGTCCACATTTTGGCACCTAGAAATTGTCCCAGATAATCCTCCATAAGTCTGTATAAATCCCCATGAGTGTCTGGTCAAAGTTCCAGGCTTCTTATTGGCTGCAGGGCTGCACAATGGTGGCTAAAGCATAGTCCCAACATACGTTTTACAGGCAGTCCCAACATTAGAGGTCTGGTGCAACCAGAATAAACATTATTTTGATTTGTTTTCCCCACTGTCTTAAGCTCAAACAGTCCCCTTTTGAATGAGTCAACTTTTATCAGAATAGGCATTCCCCATAGGGAGTCGCAGCTCCCATAACACACTGCCCCCAGATAACACTGCAGTAGCTCATTAATATTCATGAGGGCCTCTTTTGCCCTGACCCTTGCCTTTGCTCTGGTGCCCTGGAGGCAGCACTTCAGGCAGCTGCCAATTTTATTTATTTTTAAACATTCCTCTGCTGCTTTTTACTGTGTCCCCAGTGTCTTTCAACTTAACCTGGCACCGGGAACATTTAATTTGCACAGCAACTGGCGGGCGCACATAGTGTGCACATTCCCTCATTAACGTTCGAGCGCCGGCAGTATTTTCTTTATGCTGGTCACTTGCAAAACACCTGGAGGACTGGTAGGAGCCCAAGATGGCAGAAGAAGGGGGAACTTTAGGTAAGCTCCCGAAGGGGGGTTACATTATATTATCTTTATACATTTTACTTTGTATCTGTTCTGTTGTCTTTTTCTCCCACCTCCCCCAGGACACATCTGGAAATGAGCTGATTCCAGCTCAGTATGACTTTCCTGGTAAAACTTTTGAAATAAATTAATATCGGTTAAGTGCTTTGAAGTATAAAACAATGGTTGTCTCTGGCATTTAATTTATGTGAATGTGATACAGGGCCAGCTCTAACTTTCAGCTTGACTGACTCCCATGCTATAATAACTAGGTTCCATTCCGTAATAACTGGCCAGTTACTATGGCATTTGAAAGTGGTGTCAGTCCAGTCAATAAATGAGCTCACCAGTAATTGTAGCTTGATATGTGCTGTGTGAGATGTCTCATATGATATAAGAGCATCATGTCACATGGTTTGGGCAGACAGAAGAAGCTGGTTCTCTCACCCTAATAGCATGGGATAGAAACATAGAAACATAGAATTTGACAGCAGATAAGGACCGCTTGGCCCACCTAGTCTGACCGTTTTCCCACCAAACAGATAAGCTGCAGATCTTAGTTAACCAACAGTTGACTGCTTCCTACCCCCCACTAGGACCACCTTATGTCTGTCCCATGCATTCTTGAATTCCCCCACTGTTCTTGACTCCACGACCTCCTCAGGGAGGCTGTTCCATGCATCCACAACCCTCTCCATGAAAAAATACTTCCTCACATTACCTCTGAACCGTCCCCGATCTATCTTCAAATTGTGCCCCCTTGTTCTTGCACATTTCTTTTTCTGAAAGATGCTACCGTTTTGGACTTTGTTGATTCCCTTGAGGTACATGAAAGTTTCTATCATGCCCCCTCTCTCCCTTCTTTCCTCAAGGGTATACATATTAAGCTCCTTTAGTCTTTCTTCATATGTCTTCTGGTGCAGACCCTATACCATTTTGGTTGCCTCCTCTGGACAGCCTCCACTCTCTCTATGTCTTTGTGGAGATGGGGTCTCCAGAACTGCACAGAGTACTCCAGATGGAGTCTCACCAACTGCCTGTTAAAAGGGATAACAACTTCCTGTTTTCTACTATTGATGTCTCTCCCTGTGCATCCCCGTATCCTCACAGCCTTTCTTACTGCCTTCTCATATTGCTTGCCCACCTTTAGGTCATCTGATATAATTACCCCCAGGTCCCTTTCCAATTTTACTGTTGTCAGTATCTCACCCCCAATTGTGTACTCTTCCCCTGGGTTTTTGTTACCAAGGTGCATTACCTTGCACTTCTTTGCATTGAATCTGAGCTGTCATACATTTGACCATTCTTCCAACCTTGCCAAGTCCCTTCTCATCCTTTCCACTCCATCTTGTGTATCAACCCTGTTGTAGATCTTTGTGTCGTCTGCAAAGAGACATACTTTTTCTTCCAGTTCCTCTGCAATGTCACTTATAAAGACATTAAAAAGTACCGGTCCCAGTACTGAACCCTGTGGAACCCCACTAGTAACCCTCCTTTCTTCACTGTGGACTCCGTTTACTATTACCCTTTGTGCCCTGTTGCCTAGCCAATTTTTTATCCAGGCTACCACCTTAGGACCCATTCCAAGGCTGGTTAACTTGTGTATTAATCTTTTGTGTGGGACTGTATCAAATGCCTTGCTAAAATCTAGGTAGGCCATGTCCACAGCCCCTCCCTGGTCTACTACTTTGGTCACACAGTCAAAGAAATCTATTAGATTCATCTGACATGCCTTCCCATCGTGAATCCATGCTGCCTTGGGTCCTGTGTCCCACTGGCCTCTAGGTACTCAACAATTCTTTCCTTCAGAAGTGATTCCATCATTTCCCCTACCACTGAGGTCAAACTAACTGGTCTGTAGTTTCCTGCCTCTGTCCTGCTCCCACTTTTGTGAAGAGGAATCACATCTGCCCTCCTCCAGTCCTCAGGTACTACCCCATTCTCCCATGATTTGTTAAAGAGAGTAGTCAGCGGTGTCACTAGTTCTACCCTTAGTTCTTTTAGAATTCTTGGGTGAATTCCATTAGGCCCCATTGCTTTGTCCACCTTTAATTTTATTAGTTCTTTCAGAATGCTTTCTTCTGTAAATGGACTGGTATCGACCCCCATCTTCAGAGTGTTTCTTTTGTTTGGTTTAGGTACCTCTCCCCCCTCTTCCTTTGTGAATACTGAGCAGAAATATTCATTCAGTATCCCTGCTTTTTCACTGTCACAGTATGACCACATTCACTCCCCTTTATTAAGCCTCAGTATCCCTCCTTTGGTCTTTCTTCACTCCCTAATGTACCTATAAAAGGTCTTATCCCCCTTCTTAACAGAGTTTGCTATCCGTTCCTTGGTTTGGACCTTTGCTATTCTCACTGCCTTCCCTGCTTCTTTCTGCTTTAACTGATAAAGTTCTCTGTCCTCCTCCTTCTGTGTTTCCTTATATTTCCTGAATGCTGTCCTTTTCTCCTTAACCTTCCCTGCCACCTCTTTTGAGAACCATAGCGTTTTTTTTCCTTTGTTGTGTTTTCTTGATTTGCTTTACACAAAGGCTTGTTGCCTCTGTGATGGCTGTTTTGATTACTCCCCATTGTTCCTCCACCCCTCCTTCTTGCCTGTTTGCTAGTGCTTTTCTGAGGCACTCTCTCATTTTCCCAAAGTCAGCCCTCCTAAAGTCCAATAATCTTGCTTGTGTATGGCTTGATTGTATGGCTGTGTTTATCGTGAACCACACTGTTTGGTGGTCGCTTGTTCCCAGATGGCAACCCACTTCTAAATCTGAGATTTTTTCTCTGTCCCCATTTGAAAGTACAAGGTCTAAGATTGCTCCCTCCCGAGTGGGTTCCAATGCTAGCTGTCTGAGGTATGCCCCTTGTAGGGCATCAAGAATGACCCTGCTCTTGGATGTGCCTGCAGCAAAGGTGCTCCAGTTAACATCTGGCATATTCAGGTCCCCCATCAACAATATCTTCCCTTTTTCTGCCATTCTAAGGATGTCTTCTATCATTTCCTTGTCCATTCCCACCCCCTGAGATGGGGGTCTGTATACAACCCCCATGCGATTGTGGTGCCATTTCCTGTCTCCAGGGTGACCCAGAGTGCCTCATCTGCTCCCTGTTTACTCTTTAGTTCTGTTGCTTTGATCCCTTCCTTTACATAGAGAGCTACTTCTCCTCCTCTTTTACCCTCCCAGTCCATCCTGTAGATTGTGTATCCTGGCATGTTCACATCCCAGTCATGGTTATCTGCGTACCATGTTTCTGTGACTGCCACAATATCCAGGCAACCCTTTTCCATAAAGGCCACTAGTTCAGGGAGCTTGTTAAACAGACTATGGGCATTGGTACTCATCACCCTCCACTTTTTGATGGCTTTACCCCTTTTAGTCCCATCCCTGTCCTTACTGCCTTTGCCTTTTTTTACATTTAGCTCTGTCCTGCTCCCTAATGACTTCTCTACCTTGCTGTTTACCTGACTAATTACAGTGTTTTGTGGGGGGAGGCTGGGATTTCACTGCTTCTTTTCAGTGCCTCCCCCCTTGGCTAGGTTAAATGCTTCCCAATAAAGCATTTAAACTTCTCACCTAGGATCCTGGTCCCCCCCCTGGACAGATGCATACCATTGTGCCAGTATAGATCTGCATCCCTCCAGGTGGCTCCCCAGTCCCCAATGAAGCCAAAACCCTGAGCCCCACACCAGTGTTTCAACCATTCATTGAATTCCCTGGTGAGGAGTACCCTGGCATCAACCTTGCAATAGACAGGCAGCACCTCCGAGAAGGTTACCGTATGTGCTACTTGTCTAAGACCCCTCCCCAACTCTACAAACTCCTCTTGCACTGCTCTGATCCCATTTCTCACCAGGTCATTTGTCCCTAGGTGGACAATGACATCCAGCTCCCTCCCTCGTACAGCTGCTTCCATGATCCTGAGGATTTGCTTCCTGTCCCTCCAAGCCGTGGTGCCAAGCAGGCACCTTACCTCCCTCTCCCCTTCTTCCCCCACTTCTACCCCTAATGATTGAGTCCCCCACCAGAAGTTGTTCCTTCCCCTGTGGGGTCCCATGCCACCCTTCTGTGGGTCTCCTTTGTAAAGGTTCCCAGCATCCTCCTTGGTCTCCACTGCAGGTGCCTCCATAGAGGAATCACTATCCACCAGAAGAGTGTATAATTTATGGAGAGGTTCAGCTGGAGGGATGCAACTCTGTTTTGCCACCCTCTCCCTCCCTGAGCCCACCCTGGTCCAGCCTCTCCTCTTTCTTGGCAACCTCTGAGGTAGTGGCATTGGCTCTGGTGGTCCCTGAGTGGGGGAGGAGGTCTCACGAATCCTAGCCAGGTCAGCCTGGAGATGGGCAACCTCCTCCCTCAGACCAGAGAGGTGCCTGCAAATAGGGCAGCATTGCAGCCTCCAGAATGTCTTCTGGAACACTGCCGCCCCACAGCCATTGCACTACACCACTACTATCATGTCTTATTTTGTGTCCCCTCTCCTGTTTCTCTGTATGCTTACTCTCTCCTCTCCTTACAAATCTCACACTTTCTGTTCTGGGACAGCAACTTCCTATATTCTTCAGTAGCCTCCTTCTTCCTTGCTCAATGTCAGACCACCAGCAGCTGGGAGGGAGAGCGAGCTACTTTTTTCCTTTACGGTTGACAGAACTAATGTTTCTTTATGATCCTTCCCTTCCTACTGCCAAACAGGAAGTTCCTGTTGTCAGTCAAATCCAGTAGCTATAAAAGTAGAACTGGCTTTGAGTGGGTTGGTGGATAGGTGGGATGGAGGGCAATTAGTCAGAAAAAACACTAGCCTCCTGCTTTTATATTGTCTAAGCCACACCCCCAATTAAGCTATCTCCTCCTACTTATTTAACAAAGTAAGTTGATGCAGTACCCTTCCCAGCACAGAACACACACTGACTTTCTTTCTTTTCTTTAACCCTAAATAAGACCCCTTCTACTTCTAATAAAGTATCTGTCTGCTTAATCTCAACAGACACCGATTTCTGCTGAGATAGAAGTGTTATATTAGTAAGAAAATGGTAGCTTCTTTTACTTAGCTGCTTTCTGCTCTACAGGCTAGCAACAGCAATAATGCTCTTATGCCAAAAGCAACATCTTGTGCAGTACATATAAACATTGTATAACACCTATGGGTTAGTCTCTCAAAAAAATGCTTTACCTGAAACAAATGTATTGTTTTTCTTGAAGGTATTTGTGATCATTTAAAAAAATTGTTTTGGAGTTCAGTACTGTACTCCCCTCCTCAAGCAAATGTATAAACACAGATAATATAAGGAGTAGAAACAAAATGTAAAGAAAGAATAGTTGGAGGTGGAGAATGTATTTATTTATTTTATTTAAAGTGTGGGCCTAAATGAGCATGCTGAACTGAGAAACACCTCGTTTCCAGATGTGTCCTTTGGGAAGGGTACAGGAGAGAACAGAGCAAATTAATTAACCACAAAACTGTACAGATTCTTACCGCAATATAGATTAAGAGAGATACAATGACTGAACTATAAGTGTGCAGCATCAGTTTCAAAACTAACAGTATACATCACAACAGAAATACAATTACTGATAGCAGCAAAAATGGCAAAACAGTAGTCATTATTGAGCCACAAGTCCCAACATGGTGTGTTGTGCTGGGAGAAGGTCATGCCTTAGGTACATAGAGAGGCACAAGGCACAGCCAAGTGACTTCAAACTACCAATAAGTGGCATTAAGCAGTATAATACACATCCTGATGTTCCTTATTGTAATTACAAAATGACCCCTTTAGAATGCAGAATACAACATTTTATGCAGGTTTTTCATTAGATTAGTTCTAGGATAAGAGTGCCATACTGGAATAACATCATGGCTATAACTGCCTCAAGATCAATCCCCTTTAAAAAACAATTCTATCCATTTTATGTTAATATTTTGTGTCTGAGTACTGTAAGTGTACATTCTGCTGTTTGGATGCAGCAACATTTGGTGTCAGTAAGCGTACCCTTTATCCAAGAGTGACTGGCTGAAAAACTGGACATAGGACAGACAGGCAGACAAACAGAAATTAAAAGGGCTCACAAAACCCCAGGGAGAAAGTCCAAGCTGTACAACAGGCCATAGTACTTCCCTGATAAGTTCATCCAATTCCAGGACCATGAGGTGGTATTGAAGGCAGCCAGTTAAAATCATTCCATCCTGGTGGGGGAGTACAAGGCCTACATGTGTCTACATTACAGCTGTTAACTGCAAAAGGAACACCACAAAGCTGAAGATATAAAAGTGGGGCAGTTTCAGGATGGTTGGCTGTTCTCACATTTATACCCATCGAGGCTGGTTGTTCACCAGTTGGATTCCCACCTTGCACCTTTCATACAATGCATGAATCAGCAAAGTTTATCAGTGGGAATGAGGCAGCAGCTGACAGGTGATCACACCGGTGAAAGAAGGTGCCGGTGACACTATGTTTTCCAAACAGAACCTATCCAGGTACTGTTATGCTTGGTGCTGTGTCTCCCCTTGTGTAGCCCCTTTTCATCTCCCAGTCTCAGTGGTAGTTCTACCTGGCACCTTCCAGATGAATCATTTGGCTATGTGTACTTGCTGACACTATCTAGCTTGTAGTTACTTTGACTGAACCATAGAACAGCAAAACTCAGCACTCCTCAACTTAGCGTCAAACAGGCATTATTTTATTAAAATAAATCAGACAAAAGCAGACGCCACAAGCAGCCACAGGGCTCAAACAACAGGTAATCCCGACCAGTTTCATACTGAACAGCACATCATCAAGGGGTGGTAACTGGTTAAAAAGACCTGGTACAAATAGGGTAAAGTTTAAAGCTACAGTTACCTAAGATTATATATTTTATGTATATGCTAGCAATAGAATAATTCAATTTTATACACACCAAATGTACATCTATATAAATGTGTTCATGAATTCACAGCTACTAATATAATAACATACACATATCCAAGGTATACAGCCACTTTCTATTTAAAGCTGTAATGTACTATAAGTACCCTATGTATACACAGTGTTAAAAACATTGAATACAGCAGCTGCAATCATATCATATCATGAAAATGAAAATACTATACTAGACAGGAGAACAGCTTCCAGCCTCCGGGACACACAGTGTATTGCTCCATGTCATAAGGATTATTATGATCAATTAAACCTATGAAAAAAAAAAGACAAAAATATGTAAACAAGGGGAATCCAAGTACTTAATAATATATATAATTATCAAATGCATATCCAAGTCATTCATAAACAATAGATCAAAATAAAAAGGGAAAGATACAAAATTAAAAGAAAATATAAAAGGGAGGGAAGAGAAGGAGAAAAGGGGGGAGGAAGAAGGAAAGGGGAAAGGGAGGAAAGAAATAAAGCCATCTAAAGACTAAAGACAGAGAACAAAAGAGGGATAAAAGAGAAAAAAACACACAGTAGAGCGAGAGAGAGAGAACAAACAATGGTAGTTGTAAACTTATATAGTTACACCATCAGGGCCTAGGAAAGAGGTTACCTCCTCAGTAGACAAGATAATAGATCAATCTTGTCATTCAAACCTGAAGCCATAAGGGCTCCCAAAGTATAGATCCAGTAGAATTCTCTATATTTCAATTTAGCATCCAAATCTCCCCCTCATGGGCCAAGTTTGACAACCTCCAGACCACATAATTTGAAAACATGTTCCTGAATGTTAGTTCTGTTCAGATTACAAATGAATCAAAAGTGCACTTCTGGTATCATTGTTGGCAATAGAACGAAAATACTCACCCATCCATACTTTCAATGCTCTAGTTGTTTTACCAACATAGAAAGCTCCACATTGACAAGTAGCCAAGTAGACCACATTTTGTGTACTACATGTAAGGAAATCCCTATTCTCATATGTCATGGCGCCATTACAGCTAGTGAAAGTACTACACTTAAGTACAGAGTTACAAAATTGACAGTTATCACAGCTGTGCATACCCTTAGTAAGGGGAGGCCTATTGGTGTAATTCCTCATGGCTGAAGGTCCAGTGTAACTGTGAACCAATCAATCCTGCAAATTAGGACCTCTTTTGTACACCATTCTAGGTTTGTTCTGGGTGACTTCTGTCAATAATGGTTCTCCTTGCAAAATATTCCAATTAGTGTTAATAATGTTTGCAATCGATTTCAAATGTCTAGTACAGGTTGTAATAGAATTCATTCTGTGATCTTTCTGTTGAGTTACTTTGGAACTTAAAAGGTCAGATCTCTCAATGCATCTTACCTCTCTAAATGCTTCCCATGTAGCACGGTATGAGTAACCTCTCTCACAAAAACCTGTCACACATATTCATACCAAAGGTAAGGAAATCAACATCACTACTGCAGTTTTGTCTCACTCGTAACATTTGTGCCTTAGGTATGTTGGCTACCAAATGGTGTGGATGGCAACTTAAGGCTAATAGTATTGAGTTCCTATCTGTCTCCTTTCTATAAAGTCTTGTGCCAAGACAGCCATCCTCATCCTTAAAGACACTAACATCCAAAAAGGAGACAGAATGGAGATCATGTTGTACTTAATGAATGTGTATAACTTCTCAAGTGTGCCACACCAGACCACAAAAATATCATCAATATAGCAGCACCAAATATCTATCATGTCATAGAATAGCTTTGTCTGACTGTCATAAATTGTACATTTTTCCCATTTACCTAAATAAAGATTGGCATAATTGGGTGCAAAAGTTGCACCCATTGCCATCCCTTTAATTTGTAAACAAAATGAGTCTTGGAAAAGGAAGTAGTTTTTAGTAAGAACATGTTCAGCACATTCCAAAAGAAAATTCCTTTTACCATGATCTAACGCTGCATCTAGAAACCACCAATAATCCAATGCCTGTAAGCCACCCTCATGGGGTATATTGGTATTTTTATTTTATTTATTTTATTTAGCTTTTGTTAACCAGGTAAGTATACTAGACAAGACAATTGCCTATTTTCAGGTATGACCCGGGAGAGTACAGGAATTACAGATGAAGTACATAGGACGACATGGTACAGATTAAGAACAGCTAATAGGACAAGAGTGTGCAACATAATACAGACATTAGGCATTTTTCAGTTTGAGGGCAATATAATATTGTTTAAGGTAGACTACAAGCCATCAGTTTAGTACAATATAACCACAACAGCCACTAAGCGCAGTACAGAAAGGCACAGTTACGATGCAGCAGCAACACACTATCTACAACATACGCCCTTATTCCAGGGAAAATATCCTGGGTAGTGGAGCGGTATACAGTGAGGTAATGTCCATGGACACAAGGTACTATTCAGGTTCAATCTGCATGTTATCTAAAATCTCCAAAAACTGGCCTGTGTCCCTGACATCTGATGGCAAAGCAGTAACGTAGTCCTTTATGTGGAAATACACATATTTAGACAATGGTTCTACCAAAGAGCCAACCCCAGCTACAGTAGGAGGCCCAGGGGGGTCCCACACATTTTTCTGAATTTTTGGTAAAGTATAAATACTGGCTGTAATGGGATTGGCTACACTTAAAAACAACATTTCCCCACTATCAATCAGACCTTCACATTCAGATTGAAAAAGAAACAAATCAATTTGTTGTTTGAAAACATCTGTAGGGTCTGAGGTCAGTGGTTGGTAAAAAAAATCACATCACTTAGCTGTTTCTTTACCTCAGCAATATAATTTGATGTGTTCATTACCACCACTGTACCACCTTTATCTGCTGGTTTAATAGTTAAGTCAATGTTCAATTCCGCTGTTGAAATATTAATGAACTTTAGATGGAATATCTCTATCAAGGAGGGTTCTAAATTGTCTCTCATGGGTTGTCTCAAAAACTTTTACTGCATCACTATATGGAGGCATAAAGATAGAGGTGGGTTTGAAATTCCTTACCTCTGCTGTAGCTGGTGATGTATCATGAATGTCCCCATCAGCACCAGCCTGTCCCAGACACATAGTTGTTTTATTAAAGAAAACTTTTAAATTTAAATTTCTAGTAAAATGATGAAGATCCAAATACAGTTCAAATTGTTTAGAATCTTGTGTTGGTACAAACAATAATCCTTTTTGTAGAACCAAAAGGTGGTCCTCGTTTAGTATGACATCAGAGATATTAATGTCAGTATTCTTAGGTATTATTAGCCCCTTCTGCCTCTTGTTTTGCTCTTGTGTTTCCTTCCACACCTCCTTGTAGGTTTGTTCCTGTTGGAATTGATGACTGGGCTAGATGTTTGCCCCTCAGAATCCTCTGCTCCAAAACTGGTTCCCAAAATTGTACAGTCCGCCATATATTGATAGGTTCTGAGTCCCCTTTAAGAAAGTTCTCCTGTTCAGACTCACTAGCAGAAGTGTTGTAATTTGGAGAGTCACTTCTGTTCCGTAGTATGAACTTTGGCTGTACTTCAAATTTAGCTCCTCCTTGCCTCTGAATAATATTTCCACCCTTGCGCTTAGAATGTTGGGATTTATTTTTATTCCAGTTCCAGACTATAATGTAAATAGTCAAGCCTGTCTCTTTCAAATTTGTTTAGTTTGATCTTCCATAACTTATTTTCTTCCCTCTGTATGTTATCCTTTAATTTTTTCTCAAGGTCACTGAAGTCAGAATGTTCTTTAAACCTAGAAACACTTTCCTCTTTATTTTTAATATCAGTGATTACCATTTCTCTTTGTGCTTCATAATCCTTTATGACAGTGTTTATTAATGCATTAGTCCCAAGCTGAAGTGAATCTTTCAACTCAGAGACAAAACTAACCCTGTCCCAGCCGTATCCAGGCTTGTTTAAGACTCTTAAACCTCTGGGTGACCGGCCCACTTTCAGGTATGCCTCCAATGTAGTTTTACCCCAATGGTGTCTACATCCCCTAAGAATGGCTCTCTCAAGGTCTATAAATGCTCTTTTGATATCTAATATCTCTAATGTTTCTTCACTCATCACAATGTCAAAATTTACATGACTCAGTGCCGTTTCCGTATCACAAAATAAATTTGCTTCTCCAGCTGCTGTAAACACACATGCTGCATAACAGCCCCTAGAATTACCCAATGAAATGTCCCCGAGTACACCAGAAGTCATTCCCAGGATAGTTTAAAATCCTTGAACAAACCTATAATGTGGTACAAATGGTGAATAGTAAATACAGTCTCGCAGTAAAACAACACTTCCACTGTTACCAAGTATTCAGGTGGTTGCAGTTGTGTAGAACTCGGTACAGGTAATTCCAGGAAATGGCATAGTCTGCAGTTGGAATTGCCCGAACGCCCAAGCCACAGTGAGCTCATTCAGAAAAGACAAGAGAGAAAGAACAAAAACAGCTCTACTGCCATGAGAGAGTGCACGAATAAAAAATGATTTGTAGAACAGCAAAACTCAGCACTCCTCAACTTGGCATCAAGCAGGCATATTTTATTAAATTAAATTAGACAAACGCAGATGCCACAATCAGCCACAGGGCTCAAACAACAGGTAATCCTGACCGGTTTCATACTTAACAACATGTCATCAGGGGGTGGTACATAGTTAAAAAGACCTGGTACAAATAGGGTAAAGTTTAAAGCTACAGTTACCTAAGATTATATCTTTTATGCATGTGCTAGCAATAGAAGAATTCAGTTTTATACACCCCATATGCACATCTATATAAATGTGTTCATGAATTCACAGCTACTAATATAATAACATACACATATCAAAGGTATACAGCCACTTTCTATTTAAAGCTGTAATGTACTATAAGTACCCTATGTAGACACAGTGTTAAAAGCATTGAATACAGCAGCTGCAATCATATCATTCATGTCATGAAAATGAAAATACTATACTGGACAGGAGAACAGCTCCCAGCCTCCAGGACTCACAGTGTAGAGCTGTTTTTACTCTTTCTCACTTTGACTGAACCGCACAGCTGTGGTTTGGTTTACTATCAAACATTTCACTTTCTTTTCTCTGCCTCTACCAGAGAAGCCAATGCTGCAGTCAGAGGTGTGTGACAGGGCAGGATCACGGGGGATGCACAGAAGAAGGCTTTTAGCCATGGAAATAGTTTTCATAGCATTGTGGTCTCCATGTGGCCAGAGAGGGCACTAAGTGCTTTACGATGTTGTTAACTGTTGCTGTTTGGAACAGACCTATCCTCCAGACTTGAGCAGCAGCAAAATTACTATTTGAACTATGGGTGATTTGTACTATAACTGCATCCATTGCAGATGCCTTGTGATATGCATTGGGGAACATAATAGATTACTCTGGCTTTTTCCATTAATGGCTAAGGACATTCTGCAATGCCCCTGTATGTGACCTAATTATGCGGGGTGATGGTTAATGTATAATAAACAGGAGCAGCTGACACCAGACACTTTTAATTCCAACGTTTTGTGGTGTATGATTTCAGCAATCATTGTCACATATGACTTGTCAAGCCCCTGCAACCTTTATCTAAGAGTGGGAATGAATGCTCAGTCTCAGGCCACTGCAGGCATAGCCTGAGGCATTTTTGAGTGAACTGGCTTTTCTAGACAGGTGTGTGTTTGGCAGCAGGTCTGCGTACTTGTTTCTCTTCTGTAACTGCAGTCACTGGTAGCATTGCTGATTCAGAACACAATGTCAAATTGCCTAATAATTTTGGTTAGTTCTTTAGTCACCAGAGAGAGCTGTACTTCAGGGCTGTGTAATTAATTATTTTTCTTGCTATGTTCTTATGGTTGATGTTTGTAATCAAGTCAGTTATGGAACCACCTCAGGCTCAAATTGGTTTAAGGATTATAGCCCCCACTCATTCCTGACTATCTTCTGAAGAAGGGGATGATGGTGAAGAACCTCGGTGGCTAAGTTAACCTCAGATACTATCTTTCTTTGGCACCATTTGTATTCAGTATTGCTGGTGCTTAAACAAGACAGAATGCACTGTCACCATTTAGTTTGTAAGGAATACTCAGAGTCTGTTGGGATTTGGTCTGTGTTGGGGGGGATTTACAATCAAGTTTGTTCATTAGAGGAATCAGGGAGGAAGTTTGGGGGGAAAAGAGTAGGTTAGTTCATTCAGGGAGGGTATGTTTTCAGTGTTTATTTCTTATTGTAAGCCTAAACAGGTCCAGCAAATTTTACAAAATTGCGGAAGATGTATAGAACAAGATTCTATTATGTGTTTAGTTATAAGGTATTGGGATCACTATGGCTGAAAATCTTCAATTTTTTACATAGAACATTAATGGTGTTATGTCAGCTATTAAGTGGAAATGTGTCCTAGCCTATATTACATCTATACACCATGTTATACTGTAGTATTCTTCCAGAAAACCTATATGTCTTACAGGGAGGTACCCCATATGCAGCACAACTGGGGCTGGACAGTGGTTACCCTTACTTCCATCCATGGAAGATGGGGGAGGCTGGGGGCTGCAGGCTTTAAGTTAGCATAATGGGTTATTGGTAGGAACTGTAAAATATTTGTATTGTTGAAGGATGGGGAGGTTGTACTATGTACTAGGATGGGGCATTGCCCTATGGGTATGTTGTAATGTGAGTTGTGTTCCAGACACTTATCAGGAGAACTCATTGGATTCTACTATGCCTGATTTCAGTATATCTGAGTTATTGTTGAGGAAGCAAAGTGTGCAGAACTTGTTTGTATTATTACTAGTGAAAAAGGTGGTGCTACATGGTAGTGGATAAATACTTGACAGCTGTACTGTACTTTTGGTTATGGAGGGTTTGGCTTGTATTTGGAATATCAGGAAATGTCTTGTTTTGATGTCATTACTTATTTGTTCAGGTGACACTGAGTTAAATCCTGGCCCTGGAAATAGTTATTTCAAGACATTTGTTGGCCCTCACAAAACTAATCTAAGTTACATGTCATTAAACTTATGCATGTAAATGCTAGGAATCTAATATTGAAGCTTGCTGATTTGGAAGTGCTGACGTTCTCCAATATGCCTGATATAGTTGCTATTTTGGAGTCTTGGCTAAAGCAGTCTATGCCAGATGAATTGTGCACATTACCTGGGTACTATATGGTTAGAGTTGATAGAAAAGGGAAAAAGAATACAAATGGAGGGGAAGTGGTTGTTTATTTTCTGAAACATTTAGAAGTCTCAGTATTATTATCTAGTGTGTCCTATGACTCCATTAATGATTGGTTGATCTTGCTGTTAGTTTTAGGGGGATATAAATATGTTAACATTGGCTGCCTATACAACTCTCCTCAGTCTGGTTCAACTGGGCTTAAGGAATTTCTTGAGGTGGCTGGTGACTCAATTGTGAATCATGACTTTGCCCTTTTGAGTGACATAAATTTGGATTGGTCTAAGAGGGATACCATGGACCTTGAACCTTTACTAAATTCTTTTGGTTTGTCACAGTTTATCAATGAACCCACTTGATTTAATATACAAACAAATAATCATTCAATTTTGGACTGGGTCGGATGTAATAAACCTAACATTATTTCTTCTACTGGAGTTTTGGATGATTTAACAATCAATTACCATGAAATGTATTGTATTTTAAACTTTAAAAGACAAAGGATTCCCTCTTGGACCATTCAATTCAGAAACTTTGGGAACTTTTCCATAGAAGCTCTTAAGGCAGAGCTATTAAAAATAGACTGGTCTTTTATTCGTGCAGTCCAAGATCCTGTATATGCAGTTGACTTTTTCTGCAATCAGTTGCTGTCCATTCAGAATTCTGTTTTCCCCTTACGTACTCTGAGACTTAGGAGTAATAATAATGCTTGGTTGTCTAAAGAAATCAGGGGTTGGATACAAAAAGAAGACAAGGTTGGTTGGCGTATAAACAGTTACCTTCCCCCTCATTGTTGGAATCATATAGGGCTATTCGGACTAGGGTAGACAAGATGATAAAACAAGTCAAAGATTCATTTTTTAGACAGAAATTTGAGGGCTCATTGTCTGATTCAAAGAGTTTTTGGAATGATGTCCACACCTTATTATCCCCAAAAGAAAAGGCCAAAATAAATAAATTGAAAACTATTGATAGAGAAGTTACTGAGCTCTCCAAAATTGCTGAATTGTTAAATTTTAAATTCTCAGATATGTCATGTTACAGACTGCATGGGACAAAGCTTAGTGCCAATTTAGACAATACTAATTCGGATCTAATTGGTGGCCGTGAAAGTAAGCCTCTTTTTTTTTATTTTTGAAAGGTTTCCCTAACAGAAGTACTAACATTGTTGAATCAGTTACCCTAATAAGTTCACCAACTGTGAAGGTGGCCTAGATGGCAGATTTGTTAAGTTGGCTGCTCCATTTATTGTTGTTCCCAATGCAAAATCTACAATTTATCTTTGACTTCTCAGGTGTTTCCCTCAGTATGGAAGTGTGCCAGAGTCAATCCGGTCCCCCCCCCAAAAAAAAAATAATGCAAGTTTAGCAGATGATTATCATCTAATTTCATTATTGAATCCTTTAAGCAAGATTCTGGAGAAGTTGGTTGATAGTCAGAACACAAAGTTTCTTGAGGTCAATAAAAAATTGTTGTAACCAACAGCATGGGCTTAGGTGAGGACATGGGACTGGTACGGCCCTGGTCAGATTCACAGACACTGTCCTTCAGGGGATTGATAGGGGTGTTATGACAGGGGCAGTGTTTGTGGATCTGACCAGAGCATTTGATTTAATTGACCATCCATTGCTTCTTAGTAAACTCAGGGATTTGGACATTTCTAATAATGTTGTACATTGGATGGTAGACTACCTGACAGACAGAACACACTATGTTGCCTTAAATACTGTAAATTCCAATATGAGAGCTATTGATTGTGGAGTGCCACAGGGGTCCATTCTTGAAACCCTGGTGTTCTCCTTATTTATCAATGAAATGCTTTCTGTTTTCCAGAATTGCCAGAGTTTTCTATATGTAGACAATCTTATTCCATTTTTTAAAGCTTCCACTGTTTCTCAAATAACTGAGGTCTTGGAACCTGAGTTTTGGTGTTCATGTTCTTGGTTGAATAATAATTTTTTGATCTTAAATGTAAAGAAGATGGAATCTATGATTTTTGGAACTAAATTTATGCTTAGGGAGGAACCTTGCATATCAGTTCATGATGGTTCTGGTAATGCTGTCAATCAGGTTAAGGATTTCAAGTATTTGGGTTTTATTCTTGATCCCACTAAGTCATTTCTTTTACAAGCTAAGTCAGTCAGCAAAGTTATAAATCAGAAGTTAGGAATATTATATAAGTTTAAATGTTATCTTCCTTATGAAGCATGCTATGCAGTTGCTATGGGTACTTTAATACCACATTTGAATTATGTACCTTTCTTATATTACAAAATTGGGGCCAGGGAAAGTCATATTCTTTCTGTTACAGTCAGCAATATCTGCCAATTTATTTTAGCTGCACCATTCAGGATGCATCTTTGCATTCTATATTCTTCTGTTGGCTGTCTATCTCCCTCTCTTAAATTCAGTGGGCTGTTTTATTTATAAACATATTTTTAAGTGCAATTCCTCTCCCACTCTGCTGGTTGATTTACTAACACATAGAACTATCACAAATCATCTTTGCTCCTCTAATGGGGCAACGCTTGTAGTGGGTGCCCACAAGAACAACTATGTTTTGCACTCCGTTACTATTTCAGTGTCAGTGGCTCAGTAGGTAGCACACTCACCTCTGAGGCCGGGAGATCAGAGGGCTGTGGGTTCAGTTCCCACATCTGGCACTTGGGTTAATATCCTAGTACTGACACTGTAGTGCAGCATGAGAGGGGTGCTGCACTTCTGAGGTGCCGTCTTTCGGATGACATGTTAAACCGAGGTCCCATCTGCCTGGATTGGTGGTAGTTCAGGTGGATGTTAAAGATCCCATGGCACTTATCGAAAAGAGTAGGGGAATTTCCTTGGTGTCCTGGCCAAATTTCCCTCATTCACTAAGAATACCACCAACAGCTTAATCTGGTTTAAGGTCAGTTGGCATTCATCTGTATTCCCCTCACCACGTCATGCCTGAAAATAGGCAGGATTTGGCTAGTGCACTTACCCGATCAACAAAAACTAAATAAAAAAATGTCAGCTCCTTCTTTGTGGAATACATTACCCTTTGCTATATGCTCTGCAGCCTCATTACATAGTTTTAAAACTCAGTTCAAAAGTTATTTGTTGTCTTTGAATGTATTTCATTGCAATATTTAATGTTGGTAGTGTAATACTGTATTATAAGTTTCATTTGTTTGTTTAATTGTTTGATGTCCGGGTCAGTCCTGAAAAAGGGCTCTTTTCCCAGTGTCCTTACCTGGTTAACAAATTTATAATAAAATTAAAAAAACTTGAACATTGGGCAGTAAGTAATAATTCTATTTGCAATACTGACAAATGTAGGATTATGCATTTAGGGAAACATAACAGCCATTATAAATATAATTTAAATGGAGTGGAGTTCCAAGGGACAACAGAGGAAAAGGATTTGGGCATTTATATTACCAGTGATTTTAGTTTCATGACTCACCATAGTCATATTATTAGAAAAGCTAGTGGACCTTTGCACTGTATAAATAAGCACATTAAAAGTAAAGATAGATTAGTGGTGATACCACTGTACAAGGCATTGGTCCACCCATATCTGGAGTACTGCACCCAATTTTGGTCACCAGGGGTAAACTGGCTATAAAATCCTTTAAGCGAGTACAAAGAAGGGCAACTAGGCATGTGGCAGGCCTAGATGGGCTATGTTATCAGCAGAGATTGCAGGAACTAGGTCTCTACTCACTGGAGTTCTGTAGGTTCCGTGGTGACATATGTATGGTATATAGAGCACTTTCGGCTGATGACTTATGGCCAAAACTAGGCCTTGAGTTAAGGATACAGCTATATGACACTAGGGCACATCCACTTCAAATTAAGATCAGTACTTACTGTACAAATACCAGGAAAAACTGATTTAGTAAAAGGATAACCAGAATTTGGAATGGTCTGCCAATAGAGGTGGAGGCAACTACGAACATGATAGAATTTAAGAAAACACTAGATGACTACTTGATTACACAAGGTATTACAGGTTATTAACATGGCAGGCCACAATGTACTTCGATCTTCTTGGCCTTGTATTTACCTATGAGACCCATGAGTTTTGCAATTAACTTCTTTAATTGACTATAATTTAAACTCTATGCATTTATACTTAAACTCTGTATTCTTTTTCCCATAGGTCTGCACCTGTTAACTCTGGAGACTGTAAGCAGTACCATTACCCACCATCCCTTCAATATTACCAACATCCCTAGCACTAGGCCACCCCTCAAACCTCAGTTGCTCCACTTTTTCTTACAGTTGCATTAAGGGTATGCAGTGGCAACTAGGCCTATACCCAGCCACTTCAGTCAGCCTATTAACCCTTTTCACCTAGATACCATTCTCTGTTATTGAACACTTTATCATTCACTTAGGCTGTAAATTCACTTATTCACTGTATAGCATTTACTGTGTGGAAATCACTGTAAAAACTGTAGCATAAAAAATCACATTTGACTAACAAATAGTTCTAGGCAAATCACATTCAAATCTTCCCCAGTATCAGAACAAGGTCTCTTTAACTGCTAAATGGTAGTCCATTTTGTAGCAATGGGAATCATAAATCCCTATACGGCAGATAATGAGTGTCTCTCTTGAACTAGTCTTGCAAAATGAATTTGAAAGTACTGTACAACTTTCACTATGAGGTCTGCAATTTAGATGACAAAATCTTGGACCCTCCAGAGATAGCAGTCAGACCCTGGTGCTGTTGGTTCTTGAAGAAGACCTACAGTAGTAGCTGGAAAATGCTGTGCTGAACTTGCTGGATGCTGGCTGAAACAACCTACAGGTACAGTTACCTCTTGTAGCAGGCAATAACCATAACTCTCCCTGTTCTCACTTACTACTCTACTCTACTGACCCTAGCACTGGGATACAAGCAATCACCTATATGTTAGGCTTTCTGTGTGTTAGCTAGTCCCCCAGGACCTGTCTGGCTGTGGACCTGTGTAGGCTGGACTTCCTCTGGTCAGGAACTGGTCCCATCAAGTCAGTCTCCTTGATGAATCTCCTTAGAAATGAGCTGTATAGCTCTTTTTATACTCAAACAATATTTTATGTCTTTCAAATCCTAAAATGATGCCTGTTTCATGAGCCCACCCCCATTCCTCTGAAGAGTCTCTCTCCTCTTCCTAACCCCTCAAGGTGAATATTTGTTTTCAATATAGTAGCCAGTTCCTATATTTATACACCAGATACTTGTCACCTACCATCTACAATGTGTGCTTGTACTGTGGAAACTGATTGGTCAGCTACTGAGAGTGCTGCGCTCTCTGTGCTGCTGACAGGCCTAAGCCTGTTTAGTGACCGCAGTATTGATACGCTTTGTCCTAGGGTATCAGCTTACTCTAGGCTCTCCTTCCCATAGTGTGATCTCATTTTTAACATGGGTCACTTTCTCACTCTGTCAGTGTTGCCTGGAGCAGTTGTAGCTCTGCCATTAAACAAGGGAAACTGCTTCACTGCAATTAAACACTATGGCTGGTAATTAAACATTTGATTAAGTGTGCAGATACATTGATTTTGGTACAAGGCCTTTCAGACAAGACCAGACTAGTCCATGGACATGGCACTAGACCACCAGGGTAAATGCTAGTCGGGGCAAACCATTTACAAGCCCATAGCTACCAAACATTATAAGTTGGCTATTAACTCAGTATTAGTGCTAGGCACCCTGTCATGTATGCAGACTATATACAGTGTTTGTGTGGGTATAGGCTATTGCCCCCCTTAGCTTATTCCATGTGTTCTAAAAAAGAAGAGGAGAGGGAGGTACCTAATCCATTCAATAGAAGCACTCTGGATAGAGGGGTCAATACCAGTCCTTTCACAGAAGAAAGGGTTCTGAAAGAACTCCTGAAACTGAAGGTGGACAAAACAATGGGACCTGATGGGATTCACCCCAGAATTCTAAAAGAATTAAGGATAGAACTAGTGACACCAGTGACTACCCTTTTTAACAAATCATGGGAGGATGGTGTGGTACATGAGGACTGGAGAAGGGTGGATGTGATTCCCCTTCACAAAAGTGGCAGTAAAGCAGAGGCAGGAAACTACAGACCTGTTAGTTTGACCTCAGTGGTAGGGAAAATGATGAAATCACTTCTGAAAGAAAGAATTCTTGAGTACATAGAGGCCAGCGGGGCACAGGACCTAAGGCAGCATGGATTCACAGTGGAAACCAAGGAGGATGCTGGGAACTTCCACAAAGGAGACCCACAGGAGGGTGGCATGGGACACGGGGAAGGAAACAATTCTTGGTGGGGGACTCCATCATTAGGAGTGCAGAACTGGGGGAGAGGTAGGAGAAGGAGGTAAGGTGCCTGCCTGGCACAATGGCTTGGAGGGACAGGGAGTGAATCCTCAGGACCATGGGAGCAGCTGCACGGGAGAGGGAGCTGGATGTCATTGTTCAACTAGGGACAAATGACCTGGCAGGGAAAGGGATCAGAGCAGTGCAGGAGGAGTTTGTGGAGTTGGGGTGGGCCTTAGACAAGTAGCATGCACAGTAACCTTCTCAGAGGTGCTGTCTGTCTATAGCATGGGTTAGGCTAGGGTACGCTGCACCATGGGATTCAATAAATGGTTGAAAAACTGATGCAGAGCTCAGGGTTTTGGCTTCATTGGGGACTGGGGGTCTACCTGGAGAGATGCAGGCCTATACTGGCCCGATGGTCTGCATCTGTCCAGGAGGGGAACCACGATCCTAGGTGATAGTTTAAATGCTTCATTGGCAAGCATTTAAACTAGCCAAAGGGGGAGGCACTGAAAAGGAGCAGAGAAATCCTAGCCCCCCCCAAAAAAAAAATCAGGATAATTAGTGTGGTAAACACCAAGGTAAACAAGTTGATAGGGAGACAGGCAGGGGTAAATGGAGAAAAAGGCAACAGCAGTAAGGACAGGGATAGGGCAAAAAGGGTAAGGCCATCAAAAAATGGAGGGTAGTGAGTACCAATACCCGTAGTCTAGGTAACAAGCCACCTGAACTGATGGCTTTGATGGAAGAGAGATGCCTGAATATCATGGTAGTCACAGAAACATGGTAAACAGAGAAACATGACTGGAATGTCAACATACCAGGGTACACAATCTACAGGAGGGACAGGAAGTGTAGAAAAGAAAGAGGAGTGGCTCTCTACATAAGGGAAGGGATCAAAGCAATGGAACTAAAGGGTAAACAGGGAGGAGGGGAGGCACTATGGGTCACTCTGGAGACTGGAAATGGCACCACAATCCTCATTGGGGTTGTATACAGACCTCCATTTCAGAGAGAGGAAATGGACAAGGAAATGATAGAAGGCATCCTTAGGATGGCAGAAAAAGGGGAGATATTGTTAATGGGGGACCTGAATATATCAGATGTTAACTGGGGAGCACCTTTGCTACAGCCACATCCAAGAGCAGGGTCTTTCTCAATGCCCTACAGGGGGCATGCTTCAAGCAGCTAGTGTTGGAACCCACTCGGTAGGGAATAATCTTAGACCTGGTAGGCTCAAATGGGGACAGAGAGGATCTCAGATCTAGAAGTGGTTAGCCATCTGGGAACAAGTGACCACCAAACAGTGTGGTTCAAGATACACACAGCCGCAGAGTCAAGCCATACAAAAGTGAGGGTACTGGACTTTAGGAGGGGCTGACATTGTCAAAATGGGAGAGTGTGTCAGAAAAGCACTAGCAAACAGGCAAGAAGGAGGGGTGGAGGAACAATGGGGAAACATCAAAACTGCCATCACAGAGGCAACAAGCCTTTGTGTGAAACAAATAAATCAAAATGAAAGAAAAAAACACTATGGTTCTCAAAAGAGGTGGCGGGGAAAGTTAGGGAGAAAAAGATAGCATTCAAGAAGTATAAGTAATCACAGAAGGGGTGGGACAGCGAACTGTACCAGTTAAAGCAGAAGGAAATGGGGAAGGCAGTCAGACTAGCAAAGGCCCAAACCGAGGAAAAGATAGCCAACTCGGTTAAGAAAAGGGAAAAAAACTTTTATAGGTACATTAGGGAGCGAAGAAAGACCACGGCAGGGATAGTGAGGCTTGATAAACGGGAGGGTGGGTGGACTGAGATCGACAGTGAAAAAGCAGGAATACTGAATGAATAGTTATGCTTAGTATTCACAAAAGAGAAGGAGGAGGAGTTACCCAATCCAATCAATAGAAGCACTCTGGATAGGGGGGTCGATAACAGTCCTTTCACGGAAGAAAGGTTTCTGAAAGAACTCCTAAAACTGAAGATGGACAAAGCAGTGAGGCCTGACGGGATTGACCCAAGAATTCTAAAACAACTAAGGGGAAAACTAGTGACTCCACTGACTACCCTTTTTAACAAATCATGGGTGGATGGTGTGGTACCTAAGGACTGGAGGAGGGCGGATAGGTAACCCATGAAATGGGTGCATGAGGAAAGGCGCCATCCATTATGGTGACATCTTCCTCGCACAATCCACTCACGGCGACTGACAGGTAGTGTGACTAGATGAGGGGGTGGGCGAACTAGGCAACAGGATGTCACTATATGTAAGCACGTGGGGGGGTGAGAGTGAGCACGGTGAGCGTGGGCTAGGAGGGGGTGGAGAGGCTGAAGGGGGTGGTGCTGCAGTTGTCGGTCGAGCTGTGGTGTGTCGTCGGGGATTGGGCAATGGCTGGGGTGGCTGAGGTACTGGGTTTGGGTCTGGACACTGGTGCGATTTTTATTGTACCCAGCCCGAATCTTTTATTTTACAACTTTCACCCCCGACATGCACCCCCAGGAGTTGAAACCCTTAAGTAAGGGGTGCAGGAGTGTGTGGAGAGCTCAGCCCCCCACAGAGAAGTAGTAAAATATGCCTGGCGCCATTGTGCTGGTGTGCCAGGGTTGTCAGGTGCCAAAATGTGTTGCACGTCACTGGAATGAGCGATAATGGCGATCACCTTTAGGCGTCCCCGCTATCACATTGACCCTGGTGGATGTGATTCCCCTTCACAAAAGTGGAAGCAAAGTAGAGGTAGGAAACTACAGACCTGTTGGCCTGATGTCAGTGATAGGGAAAATGATGAAATCACTTCTGAAAGAAAGAATTGTTGAGTACCTCGAGGCCAGTGGGGTACAGGACCCAAGGCAGTATAGATTCACAGTGGGAAGGTCATGTCAGACAAATCTAATAGATTTCTTTGTCTGGGTGACCAAAGTAGTAGACCAGGGATGGGCTCTGGACATGGACTACCTAGACTTTAGCAAGGCATTTGACACAGTCTCACATAAAAGATTAATAAACAAATTAGTCAGCCTGAGAGTGGGTCCCAGGGTGGTAGCATAGGTAAAATATTTGCTGGACAATGGGACACACAGGGTAATAGTAAACAGAGTCCACTCTGAGGAAAGGGGGCTACTAGTGGGGTACCACAGGATTCAGTACTGGGTCCGGTCCTTTTTAATGTCTTTATAAGTGACATTGCAGAGGGACTAGAAGGGAAAGTATGCCTCTTTGCAGATGACACGAAGAGCTGCAACAGGGTTGATACATGAGGGGAGGTGGAAAGGATGAGAAGGGACTTGGCAAGGTTGGAGGAAAGGTCAAAAGTATGGCAGCTTAGATTCAACGCAAAGAAATGCAACGTAATGTACCTTGGAAACAAAAACCAAGAGGAAGAATACACAATGGATGTATTAACAACAACAAAAATGGAAAGAGACCTGGGGGTAGTCATATCAGATAACCTAAAGGTAAGCAAGCAATGTGGGAAGGCAGTAAGGATGGCTGTGGGATACTGGGATGTATAGGGAGAGGCATCACCAGAAGAAAACAGGAAGTTGTTATCCCTCTATAGAGACAGTTGGTGAGACCCCATCTGGAGTACAGCATGCAGTTCTGGAGACCCCATCTCCACAAGGACATAGACAGGATGGAGGTAGTCCAGAGAAGAGCAACTACAATGGTGCAGGGTCTGCAACAGAAGCCATACGAAGAAAGACTAAAGGAGCTTAATATGTATGCCCTTGAGGAAAGGAGGAAGGGGGAGACATGATAGAAACTTTCAAGTACCTCAAGGGAATCAAGAAAATCCAAGAGGGTAACCTATTTCAGAAAAAGAGGTGTGCAAGAACAAGGGGACACAATCTGAAGATAGAGGGGTGACGGCTCAGGGGCAATGTGAGGAAGTATTTTTTCACAGAGAGGGTGGTGGATGCATGGAATGGACTTCCTGAGGAGGTTGTGGGGTCAAAAACAGTGGGGGAATTCAAGAATGCATAGGACAGACATAAGACAATTCTGGTGGGGGGTAGGAAGAGGTAGGCTGTTGGTTAACTAGGATCTGCAGCTTACCCAATAGGAAAAGAGATGGGAAGACTAGGTGGGCCAAGCTGTCCTTATCTGCCATCAAAGTCTATGTTTGTAAGGTCATGTCAGATGAATCTAATAGATTTCTTTGACTAGGTGACCAAAGTAGTAGACCAGGGAGGGGCTGTGTACATAGCCTACATAGACATTAGCAAGGCATTTGACACAGTCCAACACAAAAGATTAATAAACAAATTAGCCAGCCTGGGCGTGGGTGTCTGTGTGGTAGCCTTGGTAAACAATTGGCTGAACAACAGGATGCAGAGGGTAATAGTAAAGGAAGTCCACGCCAAAGAAAGGGGGGTAACTGGCGGGGTACTGCAGGGTTCAGTATTGGGATTGGTCCTTTTTAATGTCTTTATAAGTGACATTGCAGAGGGACTGGAAGGAAAAGTATGCATCTTTGCAGATGACACAAAGATCTGCAACAGGGATCATACACAAGATGGGGGTGGTGGAAAGGATGAGAAGAGACTTGGCAAGGTTAGAGGAATGATCAAAATTATGGCAGCTTTAATTCAAGGCAAAGAAGTGCAAAGTAATGCACCTTGGAAACAAAAACCCAGGGGAAGAGTACACAATGTGGGGGGGAGGTACTAACAACAACAGAAATGGATAGGGACATGGGGGTAGTCATATCAGATGACCTAAAGGTAAGCAAGCAATGTGTGAAGGCAGTATGGAGGGCTGGTGGGATACTGGGATGTATAGGGAGAGGCATCGCCAGTAGAAAACAGGAAGCTGTTATCCCTCTGTACAGACAGTTGGTGAGACCCCATCTGGAGTACTGCATGTAGTTCTGGAGACTCCATCTCCACAAGGACATAGACAGGATGGAGGCAGTCTGAAGGAGGGCAACTAAAATGGTGCAGGGTCTGCACCAGAAGCCATACAAAGAGAGACTAAAGAAGCTTAATATGTATACCCTCGAGGAAAGGAGAGAGAAGGGGGACATGATAGAAACTTTCAAGAACTTCAAGGGAATCAACAAAGTCTGAGGAGGGTAGCATCTTTCACAAAAAGAGATGTGCAAGAACAAGGGAGCACAATTTGAAGATAGAGGGGGACGGCTCAGGGGCAACATAAGGAACTATTTTTTTCATGAACAGGGTGGTGGACACAAAGAAATGCCTTCCTCACTGGATCATGGGGTCAAAAACAGTGGGGGAATTCAGGAATGCATGGGACACACATACAGCAGTTCTGGTGGTTGTTAGGAAGAAGTAGGCTGTTGGTTAACTAGGATCTGCAGCTTATTCATTAGGTAGGGAAATGGGCAGACTGGGTGGACCAAGCGGTCCTTATCTGCCATAAAAGTCTATGTTTCTTAATAATATGCTTCGGAGACTGTTTCTATTTATTTCTAGTGTTTGACATCCCACATGGCAAGATCCCACCAATCTCTGTTGGACCTCCCATGAGGTGATCCACAACTATGAGGCACCATTGGTTTCTTGTGGAACAGGTGTTTCATGACTGTTGCAAGATGTGTACTGGTTCTGGTCAGCAGTAGGCATTGGATCCTATATATGGAAACATAGAAACATAGAGTTTGTTAGTAGAAAAGGACCACTTGGCCAGCTCAGTCTACCCAGAGACCTGCTGGCTCTGAGATCCGAAAAGTTCTGATGTAGGGCAACCACAATGGAAATGCTCAGAAAGACTCTGACAATCCATCTTGAAATAAGTCCCCAGATGTCTCTCTGTTTCTCTCTCTCTCTTTTCTCTGTCTGTCTCTCCCTCTCTCTCTGTCTGTGTGTCTCACTCCCTCTCCTTCTTCCTCTGTGTTTCTCGGCCATCCACCTAGAAGGGTATGTTAATGTTCAGATGGACTGGCTCAGCCACAAAACATCCAGGAAAGTGGCTCCTAAATCTTGAGGTGTTTGAACTTTTGTACCATGAGGCCAAACTCCTTGGATAAATCTCTTTGCATCCTAAGAACATTCCTAGGTTCCCAGGTTCTTCAATCAGTTCCGCTAGATGCAAGCAGAAACAGCGGATGTTCTCTCACAAAAAGGGAACTTCAAAACAGCATACCTATTGCCTCCAATTCTCCTTATTACACAGGTCCTACAAAAGGTCAAGCAATCAAAAGGAAACTTCCTCTTGTTAGTGCTGGAGTAAACAAGAAGATCATGATTCTGGCTGCAAATAGGTGATTAGGGGGCTGGTTCAACTCCCTTGGTCCAGGGATCTGGTCGGCTAGGTGTATGTGATCAGTAGAAACCCAGGATCTCTTCAGTTGGCTTCTAAGAGAATGTGCCTTCTAAGGCGTAGTTTGTCCTCTAAGGCTGAAGACAGGTTTATATCCTCTAGAAAACCTTCCAAGTCTTCTGCTTACAATGTAACTTGGTATGTGTTTGTCTCTTGGGCCAGGAAAATAAGTATTTAACCTACTAACATTTAGATTATCCATCAGGAGAGAGACTGGTGGTAAATGGCACTCCCTCAAATGATGTCAGAGTGATCAGCGGAGTGCCACTGGGCTCCGTACTAGGATCAGTTCTCTTCAGTGTCATCATAAGTGACATTGCTGATGAACTCAAAGAGAGGGCATTCTTATATGCAGATAATACCAAAATCTGTAGTTGGACAGACACTCAGAGCAATGTAGAGAGAATGTGCAGAATCTTGGGAAACTCAAAGAGTAGTCAAGAGCAAGGCAGTTGGTGTTTAATGCCAAAAAGTGCAAAATCATGCACCTATGGAATAGGAACCCAGACCCTGAGTCAAGAATGGAGAGGAGAGATATTGACAGTCACTAGACAGGAAAGCGACCTTGGGGTTATCATATCTGATGACCTCAAAGTGACAGTGCAGTGTGACAAAGCAGTGGGTATGGCTAATGGGATGTTAGAGTGCATAGGGAGGGGTATTACCAGCAGGAGGAAGAAGAGGATGTTGTCACTGTGTCACTCACTGGTAAGATGCCCCTCGGGGTTCTGTGTCCAGTTTTGGAAGCTGCATCTCAGGGTGAATGTGGATGGGGTTAAGGCAGTCTAAAGAAGGGCAGCCAGAGTGGTGAAGGTGTTGCATAACAGGCCCTGTGGGAGGGGTCAGACTGGAGGATGTTGGCGTGTGTACCCTGGATTGGAGGAGAGCAAGACATGACATGGTGGAGTCCTGTGGATGCCTCATAGGGGTGAACAGGATGCAGGAGGGGAGACTCTTTCAGATGAGAGGGAGCTCTAGGACCTTGGACATGCAATGATGTGGGGGGGGAGATTTTGGGAGAGATGTAAGGAAGGGGTGATGCACACCTGGAGCAGAATGACAGCAGGAGTTGTAGATGGGAAGGCAGCAGGGGGCTTTAAGCATACATAGGATAGACATGTGGGGTGTGTTGGAGGGCAGAAAGGAAAAGAGGGAGGAGGGGGCCAAGGACCAGTTGGGGGTCTGCAAAGGCAGATTGGACAGCGAACATCCATGTGGACTGGTTGGGCAGGGGTCCTTTTCTGCTGACAAGGTCTATGTTTTTATGTTTCTGATGCTGTGATAGTACCAATCATATGAACATATGAAGAAGCCAGCAGAAGAAGGCCATTTGGTCTATCAAGCCTGCTCGTATTGCAGGGTCCACAGCTTGAGCTAATGTCCCTGCCCACCTTCCCCACTCCTCCCATCCTCCCTACCCATGATCCTTACTTCCCCATGCCTATCCCAGCCTCTTAAAGCTACCCACTGTCTTCAATGAGATCACCTCTTCCAGCAGCACATTCCAAGTGTCCACCACCCTCTCTGTGAAGAAGTGCTTCCTGACCTCCCTCCTAAACCTCCTATCGTCTCCAGCTTGAGACTGTGCCCCCTAGTGTTATGGTTGCCACTCAGCTTAAAGAGACTCTCCTTATTAACCTTATTTATCCCTTTCAAGTACTTGAAGGTCCCAATCATGTCCCCTCTCTCTCTCTCATCTCCTGTCTTTTAGAAAAAGAAATGGGCAGACTGGATAGGCCTTGTGGTCCTTATCTGCCATCAACTTCTATGTTTCTATGTTTCCAGGGAGTACATGTTCAGTGCCCTCAACCTCTCCTCATATGCCTTACCCTGCTGACCCACTAATATCTTTGTAGTCCTCCTCTGGACCTTCTCCAGCAGGTTAATGCCCTTTTTGAGGTGTGGGTACCAGTACTGAACTCCATACTCTAGATGCGGCCTTACCAGTGACCTGTACGAGGGCAGTATAACCTCCTCTCTCCTACTACTGACCCCCCTAGATATGCATCCCAGCATCTAGTTTGTCATTGCTGCTGCTTTCATGCATTGCATGGAGTGCTTCAGGTCACTAGTCATCATCACTCCCAGGTCCTTCTCCTGTACTGAAGCAGATACTCGGACTCCACCCAGGTAGTACTCTGTGCTGGGATTCTTGACTCCAATATGCATAACTTTGTATTTCTTGGCATTGAAGCCAAGATGCCACATCTTGGACCACCTCCTCAGCTTTTCCAGATCTTCATGTAGGTCCTGTATCCCTTCAGCTATGTCCACTGTCCCGCAGAGCTTGGTGTCATCCATGAATAGGCACATTTTGCTCTTAATGCCATTCTCAATGTCACTGATGAAGACGTTGAACAACACCTGCCCCAGCACAGAGCCCTGTAGGATCCCATTGGTTACCTCTCTGGCACCAGATAACTCTCCTCCCACAACCACCATCTGGGTTCTCTCCCTCAGCCAATTTTCCACGCATCTAGCCATTTTGTCCCCAACCCCAAGATCCACCAACTTCCTGATCAACCTTTTGTGGGGCACGGAGTCAAAGGCCTTGCTGAAATCAAGACAGTCAAAGAAGTCAATCAGATTCATTTGACACAATCTCTCCCCCCCCATGAACCCATGCTGCCTCACATCCTGGAGATCATGCTCCTCTAGATATTCCACCAACCTTTTCTTTAGTATGGTCTCCATGAGCTTGCCCACAGTGGAGGTCAGACTGACTGGTCTGTAATTCCCTGGATCATCCTTAGGACCATTTTTGTGGAGGGGCACTACATGTTCTGTTCTCCAGTCCTGTGGCACCACATCTGTCTCTAATGAACTATTAAATAGGTCTGCCAGCAGCCCTGCCAGCTTCTCAGCCAGTTCCTTTAGTACCCTGGGATGTACTCTGTCCGGGCCTGATGATCTGTCCACCTTCAATGCAGGCAGCCCCTCCCTCACTCTATCCTTCTCTATCACTGCATCTGTGTTCCCCTCCCTCCCCACTCCTCTTTTCCTTCCTGAAGGCACTGGTCTGTCCTTCTCCCTGGTGAAGACGGAACAGAAGTATTCATTTAGTATCTCTGCTTTCCCCATTATCCTCCACCCACTCCACTTCTTTCTTAAGCCCTAAAAATCCCTTCCTTCTTGTCCCTTTTCTCACTTATATAATGAAAGAAAACCTTCTCCCCTTCCTAATTCCTTCAGCTACAGTATCTGCAGCTCCTTCTGTGCCTTTGCTCAGCGGTCTTCCTTACTTGCCTCACTAGCCAACCTTAGGTAATTTTCCCTATCCACCTCTCATAGACTATGGTGACATTCTGTATGGAAGAGTATCGAAGCCTAATCTTGGTAAAGTGGATTTTATTTATAACTGCTTTCCCTGATTTGTCTTTCATGTCCCAAAGTTAAGACACCATTGTCTTCTGTATGATGAACTAAACTGGCTGAGGCTACCTAATAGAAGAAAGCTTCATGTTATATGCTCAATTTACAAATGCTATAAAGGTAAACTACCAGATTATATTCTGAGCAACTTGTCCAAAAAATCAACAAAAGCAGATCAGCAGAAGGTCTAGAATATTACATCCTTTTATGGAAGTCCAATATTGGAAGAGCTTCTTTATTTTAAAATTAGATCCATATGTTTGGAACTCTATACTGAAAAAAATTAATATCAAACAAAATTGTTATCTCCCTTGACAAAATTTGAAAGTGATGACTATATTTCACAGGCCACATTACCTCAAACCTGCTCTCTCTGCTCAGGTATTGGATGAAGCACAGTTTAGATCTAGCACTGGTTATGTATGAAAAATAGAATAATAGATGGGAGAGTGTCAATTACTTCTGAGTGGATCTATGTCATAATGGCGATTGCAGAATAGCAATCGCCGTTACGGTCCATGGAAATCACCGAAAAAATATTTCAGCAATGCACTCCCTGGTGCACAGCAAAAGGGCACCCGGGACTTAGATTTTACATGTAAATAAGGGGAGCTGTACCCCCTGCATCCCCCCATGGGGGGCTGTGCCCCCTCCATCCCCATAGGGGCTTTTCCCCCCCACAGTCCCCTACTTAAGGATTCTCAACTCCAGGGAGGTGCATGTTGGGGGGTGCAAATCCCCCGCCAAAAAATTTGGACTGGGCCCAACAAAAGGCACTGCACCCTGTCCTGAACCCAGCACCATTCATGACCCAGCCCTGAACCCACCCACATGCCACGGGAGCAGCTTGGCAGCTGACTATGACACCGCCTCACAATCCCTCCCTCCTCCCACCCCACGCCAGCGTGCCCACCCCATGTGTGTATGCATGTAGCAACAGGATGTCGCTATATTCATGCACCCCTGATCCAGTTTCCTGCCCTCCCTTGTTGCTGTGGTGTAAGGTGCCGCGATTGAGTCACCTTTTCAGAAGGCGCCCAATCACGGTGGCCGAACTCACAGGATACCCTCCTATATAGACACTCACCTATTTTTTATTTTTTGTAATATATGGATGCAAGGTTTTTTTTTCAGCTGTTTGTTTATGTGGTGCTGTTAGGCTAGGCTCCCGCCGTAGTGAGGACTCACTCTCTCCATGTCCACCACCAGCCCCACTCACCTGCCCACCTGCTCACTTGGTGTCTCTCTTGGCTTGAGTGAGTTTTGTTTGGTAGGCAGTCCTACCTTTACTTGTTTTCTTGCTTTAGTGTACTCAGGATTGGTGGAAAAAAAAGCATGGGTAGTAAACTGAAGCCAGGGATGATGTTCTCTCGCTAAGCGAGAGATGGCCAACATGTTTTTTTAACTGTTTGGCCCGCCTATAGAGAAACTGCATCCAATCAGGAGGCAAGGTTTTAGGAATGTCACCATGCACAGCTTGGAAGTTTCCATGGGGATGTCAGGAAGAAGCTTATGGTATCGCAGGATCTTGAGTTTGCACTCTTCTGGTTTTGTGATAATACTATTGTTCAGAGCTCCAACGATAGTATCACAAGTTCTGAACGATAGTACTATCACTCATCAACGATACTATTATCACATTGGCTTCAGTGTATTACCAGGAATTTTTTGTATGCTTTGGGATGCTATTATTTCAAAGATCCATATATTACTATCATTTAATATAAATGGTTGTTATTAAACTTCAGGCTTTTTATTTTCAATGTAAGGCTCCTAGAATGAAATGTGTGTATTTACTATAGCACTATGTATATGTGTATATAATGTTTACAGGGTCTATATTTGGGTGTTTATTCTGGAAAATGTTACATACTTTTATAACTTCTTTTTGTAACCAGGTTAAGTTCACAGAATACCTTGTACATGAGCCTCAGCTCCAGGGGAAATGCTATATTCATGTTCAAATGAATAAACACTTTTACTTCTTACTGCTATTACTACCACGCATCTTATTGACATGCACATCAGTTGTATTCAAGAACTGATCTTTTTCTTATCTCCTCAACATTACTGCTGGAAATGGGGCTGGTTCATGACTCTATCTTAATACTATCATTTTTTTTTTTTATTTAGTTGTTTAACGAGGTATAGCACACTAAGCTGAAAGCTTTTTTACAGGAGCAACCTGGGAGCACAAGGAGGTCAAGTGATTTGCTCAGAGTCACACAGTATGCAAGTGGAAGCTGTGGGATTTAAACCCAGGTCTGGTCTGCTGGATGTCACCAAATTTGCAGCTCAGAGCCTTAGACCACTGCACTGTATCATGCCCCAGTCCTTTCTGATTTGGGAAGGGGAGAACAGCACAGTATGCACCTATGGTATGGAAGCTTGACCCACCCTCCCTTATCTCAGAGGAATTTAAAACTTTTATTGGGAAGTCCATTGCTGAATTTCTTGTTCTTGACAAACCAAAGGGAACTATCCACTCCACACTTTGGGAAGCACTCAAAGCTAACCTCTGGGGTACCCTTCTCCTGCTATAAACAGAAATTGACAAGAAATAGGTCAAAACAACTTGAGGTGAAAATAGCAACCACTGAACAGGTTCATACGGCTAAACCATCACTTCCACTATATCAAGTGCTCCAAAAGTTGAAACTAGAATATAAAAACATCACTACCACCCAGCTGGAACTGCACTTGCTAGGGTGTGTCATTATTTTGATGGGGAAGGGTGGAAGTAGCTTGTGTGGCAACTGAAGACCAAATCAGACACCACCTATATTAATAGCATTGTGACACCAGAGGTGAGGGAGCCAGCATCTCCTTCAGATATTGGTAGAAGTTTATACTATTGATATACTCCTGAGGGAGCAGCACACCAGACCAAATGGAGTTTTTTTTTTTTTTTTTAAAGGCTCCCATCCCATAAAGACTTATCTGTGGCTTCAGGCTTTTAACAATTGAGTTTGCTGTTTATTTTATGATATTTGTATGATTTTATGGTATATGTTATGTTTTTAATATGATTGGTGTTTTAAAATGTGAGGCGCCTTGGCTTTGGATAAGGCGCCATATAAATAAATTGTATTATTATTTATTATACTATTATCCCACAGATCTTGCTGCTTAGGAGTGATCAACTGGATTGGGAGGAAATTGTGAAGGCTGTCCAGGCCCTAAGAGGGGGCAGGGTTCCATCCGATCCATCATATTGCTATTTTATTAGCAGAGTATAGGACATTGGTTGGTCACAAAATAAACTGGGGATAGAGCAAAATCATGTACTTAGGGGTATTGCAAAGTAATCCTACAACTTTGTCCTCTCTCTTTGAAAGAAGTAGGTAGGCTGAAATAAGTAGGTATCTTGCTACAGAATCTCTTAACTTTAGGAATGCAACTTCCCACCTTTCATTGACCAAATCCAATGAAATAAAGGGAAAGGGAACATTGTTTAACCAGGAGTAGCACACTAAGCCGAAGCTTGTTTCCAGATGCGACCTGGGAGCACAAGGAAGTTAAGTGACTTGCTCAGATATATATAGGTATATATATATTAGGTAAATGAAGAGAGAGAAGGGGGCATCTGCCATTGTCCCTGCTGGGTCAAGTGAACACATTATGGTATACATGTGTGTTCTACCAAAAATCTTCTACCTGGCACAATCATTTCCTGTTAGGCTCCCAGTACAATTTTTCAAACAGGCAAATAATATAATTCATTCCTTTATATGGCAGGGGAAACTGCTCCATATTAAGACAATATAGTTGCAGTGACCTGTGAAGGAGGGTGGCATGACATTGTTACCTTGCTTTCAAATTGACATTTTTGGTGAATCCTCTCATATGGCTCTATATGGAGGAGCAGGGTCTGTGAAAACCATTAATTTCTAGAGTGCAGTGCAATCATGGAAAAATAATTGATAATCCGTTTATGCACAACACAGCCCTTGTATGGGAGCAGGCCCATAAGGTCATCTCCCATACCAGACGGGGTATCTCCAGAAGTCATGTTGACTCATATCTTTAAGGGTTGCATGGGCTATAGGATTTTGCATACAATGTGATCTTACAATGGGAAAAAAAATGCATCATCAAAGTGAAAGATTTACATGAAGGGGATGGGGTACTAATGTCCTTAGTTGAACTCAGCAAGAAATTTAACATGGGGACTTTTTGGTATATCTCCATTTGAGACATTTATTATTAAAATACTCTAATGGCAATGTAGAAACCCTGAATGATCCCCTATAGAAAATATTCTCTTTTGCCCACAACCAAACACTAAGCCCATAGTAGCCTATTTCAGATTACTATTTGTCAGTGCCCCAGACTCCACACAACATACAAGAAGTGCAAGGGTGGGGAGATGTGGGAGTAAAACTAAGTGATAAGATTTGCAGGAAGGCTATTATTCATGCTGTTACTTGTGCTAAAAGCAACAGACATAGAAAGAAACTGACAGCACATAAGGAGTGCTTGGCCCATCCAGTCTGCCCATTTTTCCTACCTACTGCAAAAGCCACAGACCCTACTTGATCTCCGGCTTTACCTTCTTGTTCCTATTGTTAGGGTTCTCCTATGCTTGTCCCATGCATTTTTTAATCCCCCACTGTGTTTGGCACCACCACCTCCACTGGGAGTCTATTCCATGCATCTACCACCATTTCTGTGAAGAAATACTTCCTAACATTGCCCCTTCGTCTACCTCCTTCCAACCCCATGTCATGCCACCTTATTCCTGAACATCTCCTATTCTGAAAGATGCTTCCCTCCAGTACCCTATGTATGCCCTTTAGATATTTGTAGGCTTTTATCATATCTCCCCTGTCTGTCCTCACCACCAGGGTGTACATACTGAGGTCTCCCAGTCTCTCCTTATATGACTTTTGGTGCAGGCCTTGCACCATCTTTGTTGCCCTTCTTTGAACTACCTCCACCATGTCTATGTCCTTACAGAGATGCAGCCTCCAGAACTGGATAGTAGTACTCCAAATGAGGCGTCATCAATTATCTGTACAGTGGCATCACCACCAATTTTCTTCTGCTGGTAATATCTCTCACTATGCACCCCAGCATCCCACTGGCTCTCCCAACAACCTTGGAACATTGTTTGGCCATCTTTAGGTCATCAGATATGATTACCTCCAAATCCTTTTCCTGCTCGGTGACTGTCAGAATCTCCCCGTCCCTATCATATAATCCTCCCCTGGGTTCCTGTGCCCCAAATGCATGATTTTGCACATTTTTTGCATTGAATCTGTGCTGCCACACTGTAGACCATTCCTCCAGCTTACCCAGGCTCCTCCTCATTTTTTTCCACCCCTACTGGACTTTCCACCCTGTTGCAGATCTTAGTGTGATCTACAAAGAGTCACACCTTCCCTTTCAGCCGCTCCACAATGTCATTTATAAAGACATTAAACAGGACTGACCCCAGAACTGATCCCTGTGGCACCCTGTTGGTCACTCTCTTGTCCTCAGATTGAGCTCCATTTAACAAAACCCTCTGTCTTCTATCACTCAACCAGTTCCTAACCCAGTTTACCACCCTGTGACCTACTTCTAGGCTGTCCATGCTTGTTCACAAGTCTTCTATGTGGAACAGTATGGAAGGCCTTACTGAAATCCAGGTAGGCCTCATCCACTGCTCCCCCTTGATCCACTTCCCTAGTCACCCAGTCAAAGAAATCAATTAGATTTGTTTGAGATGACCTTCCCTCTGTGAATCCATGCTGTCTTGGATCCTGTGCTTTGTTGGATTCAAAGTGTTCCACAATCCTTGCTTTAAGTAGTGATTCCATAGTTTTCCCCACTATTGAGGTGAGGCTGACTGGTCTGTATTTTCCAGCCTCCTCCCAAGTTTGTGAAGAGGGACTGCCCTCCTCCAGTCCTCTGGAACCACTCCCGGTCAAATTTCCCTCATTCACTAAAAATACCACCAGCAGCTTAATCTGGTTCAAGGTCAGTTGCTATTCATCTGTATCCCCCGCCCCCAGGTCGTGCCTGAAAATAGGCAGAATTTTTCTAGTACACTTACCCGGTCAACAAAACGAAATAAAAATAAAATAAATATTGAGTGACTCATTGAACAGGGCTGCCAGTGGTGCTGACAGCACATCCTGTAGTTCCCTTATTATTATATAATGTATCCCATCTGGTCCCATTGCCTTGTCCACTTTCAGACTATGACTATTACAATATAAAGTCATTTAAAAAGCATTTTATACCCCAGAATGCTTTCATGGAATATGACTGAATAAACCTGCAGAAGGCTTAAAGTGTAAAGTAGCTGAGAAACTCTTTATCCATATGACTTATTCATATCCCAAATTTAAGGGATTATTGGCATGAGATACACTGAATCACATTGCATGTAGTACATCTCAATCTACTGGACACAACACTTGAGCTCTTCTTAGGGGCAGAGTCCCCTTCAGCATTTATGAATAGGTTTCCCTTTTGCAGCCTGGCCCTGGTTAATGTCAGGAAAATTGTGGCCCAGTATCTGCTAAGTTTTGACTCTCCTCCAGTGGCACATTCGGCTCAGAACATACTTTGGCGCCTTAAGATTGAGACGGCTCAGTATGGGGCTAATTGTTTGAGAACTACATCTGAAGAAATGTGGGTCTCATTATTGTCTGTTATAGAGAATCAGTCTTTTCCCTCATGATTTAAAATGGTTGCATGTTCATAGGTAAAAGCAGCTGTGCAACAAAACTGGGCAAAACTGGGCAATGGAAAATGTCCTTGAAATGTATTTTGCCTTGTATTTTCCTTTGTCATGCATTGTATCCTGCCATATGTATCTTCCTGTATTTCTGTGCATCATGTGTTTTCGTTATCCTTACTGTATCGTTATGTTCTGTAATTTTACCTCCTGGGTCGTGCCTGAAAACAGTCATTTGCTGGCTAGTGCACTTACCCGGTTAACAAAAACTAAATAAATAAATAAGTAAAAACTGTGATACTACCATTTTTCACAATAAAAGATTTCAGGAATCATCTGGTTTTAATGTGTGGTAAAGTTTTCTAGTTTCACCAAAAAATAAGTATTTTATAAATGTTTTTATTTAATTTTGTCTGAAGAAAAAATGGTGGCTGCCACACTTGACTTAAAAATAACATTGTAGACCTGGCAAGCAATAGGATCGAGAAAATACAAAATATCATGGTGCACACGATATGAGGTACATAGAAAAGTAGATTTGACAGGTATTTTTATTAATTGTAGCTAAAACTAACATCTTGGAAAACATTTTTTTTGCTGCACTGTTGCTTGAAATGGCACCCTAACTTGATTTGCTGTATAATCAATATGGTATTCCAGTTAACATGGCACTATTGTATAATAATGTGTCATAGTGGAAGATGCCTCTCCCACTGCCAAGTTTGTGTACCTGTATTCCTATGTGATGGTTACCTTGTAATCTGCCAATGCAGTTGTCACTTACATCTGTGTGTCTGTATACCCACAGAAAGCTGTATGTGCACCTATATGCTGCATTCTGTATTTCCAACTTGAAAACTGTTAATAAACAGAAGTTTACAAAAAAAATCATGAAAATGGTAATATATTCTAGTAATCTCCCTTCTGTATAAATATTTTCAAATACAAATAAAATGTAGTTGGAAAACTATCAGAACTTTTCATTGTTTATCCAAACGTTTTAATACCATGGATCCTTTTGTAGTTATGTTATCCCTAATAATTAATAAATTATTAATATTCAAATGTATGCCAGTCACCATGTGCAGATTTGCAAAAAGGTGTGACAGTAAGAAATTGTTAGTACCTTTTTTAACTGTAATTTTTATTAAACAAATGTTGTAAAAGAGCTTTTAACCCATGCTTTCTAACTTTTATCATACATATAGACTCATTTCATAGGTTAAAATACAAGTGTAAAACATTATGCAAGATATGACATTGTTATCCTTAACACTGCATTAAAGGAGTACTACAGTCGTATCTGCAAAAACATATGTTGTGCAGAGTGTTTTGATTTGTGTGTTTAGTCCTCGTGCGTCACTCCCTTTGTCTGATATCAGGAGTTTTTTTCTTAAAATTTGTCTAATAGTTCTATGGCCTCTGGTGATCTTCATGTCAGAATGGTTTATTCCCTTCTTTGTCTTACAATGCATTCGGTCTCATGAGACAGCGATGTGTCCATGACCACTGATTCAGTGCAGAAAAGTTCTGCAGCAGTAACCTGAAGATAGAAGCCTGATGTTCTCACCTCAGCTAAATAACTTTAATTTGATATTTTTGTGTTCTATACGTTTGTCTGGGTCTAGCCAGCAGGAGTTTATGGTTTACTAATTTCATCAAACTATACCCAGTCATAAAAAGTACTCAAATCACTCTTGGTCTTCAGTGCTATAATTAGTAAAGACTAGCTGTTTTCTTAGAGAATACCCACCTCAAATAGACCTCAGGTGATTGCTAAGTTGTCAATGTAGCCTTCAGTGCCCACTGGATAAGTACTTGCTTAATCCAAGATCCCGGATGCATAACTGTCACATGTGACAGAACACATTGTAGGAAAAAGAAGAGCAATAAATCATGTTAAGTTGGATATCCCCAAAGGCCATAAAACTAGTAGGAGAGGTACTAACACTAGTATGCAAGTTGAGAAAAAAAAACAAAGAAAGGGAAGGACACTTCAGGACTAAATACATAAATGAAAACACTCAGCACAACATATGTTTTTGCAAATGTTGACTGTAGTACTATTTTACATAAAAGGCATATGAAGTAATAATATGGCTTCTCAAAAAGGCGGGGGGGGGAGCTCTCCCAAGGAACACAGATCTAGGTAAGTATTAGATTATGGCACAAAATCCAGTCTGTGATTCATGTTATACATTGTCCATTTCAACCAAGTAGTCTGAAATATACTGTAGGTAATCTCTGTCTCAGTATACTGGCAATTTACTTTCTATACGCCTCAGTCTTGTGCCATACTTCTAAATGGGGTACAATTGTGGATAACCAAACCTTTGTGATAACCTTTTTGGCTTAGAGTATATTATAGTATGCCAGAGTGTGATTTCTGTAATGCCCTTGGTAATTTATAGAATAAAATAAGTCTTACTGTGAATTGTAACCCAGAGTATAAGAATAGGTTCTTGGAAGATTGAAGCCATTGCCAGAATTACTGCAAGGCTGGAGAGGACCAAAATATATGCATGATATTAGCTTTTTGTTTCTCTAAATCCCCTCAAATAAACTGCTCTAGTTGGGCCCCAACATCTCCCTGTAATAGCAGGTCTCTGGAAGAAAGGAAAAAGGTCTTCCATTCAAATTCCTGCCATATTAGTGATACTGATATCTGAAAGTGGACCTGGCTTAATGCTTTCCGCATGTTGGTGGGGGTAGAACACTTCTGATTCTTTTTATGTTGCCTTGCACATGCACAAGCAATATATTGGGGCAGCTTGGAATAGCAGGTTTTGGAGGCATGGTTGTGTTGTGGCCAGTGGCACCACTGCTTTTTCGGCCCAGGCTCAGTGGCACAAATTAGATTGCACGCTGTCTATGACAGCAGTACAAAAGTATGCCACCAACTTGAAATGATTTAGCCGCTGCAATGAGGGAGCTCCCCCTCATTGCAGGGCGTGCCTTGTCTGGTGTAACATTTCAATAAAAGATGGTGGTGGCTGTTGCCATCCGCCTCACAGTCCCAATCAAGCCGACATCAGGGGAGCCCAATCCCCCTGTTGGCATGTCCCCTTCCCAGTTCAGTTTTCTGACAGGGGAGCCCAATCTCTGTCAGCAAAATGGCACCCTTATCATTTAATTTGTGTGCCAAGGGGGTGCCCAATCCCCCTCGGCATAATGCACCCCCATGACACATTTCTGTGCTGACAGGGGGCCCAATCCCCATCAGCTTCAGTCCCCCTCCCCAAAAATACAGGTGGCACACTGGGAGCCCACCCCGGTGTACCAAAACACACCTGCAAAAGAAGAAAACCAACCTGCATTGTCTTTATGGGTTTTTTTTGTTTGTTTTTACCTGAAAAATGAGAAAACGGTCCCTCAATGTGTCCGGTGCCCCTCCCCCAACCCGCGCCAACCCTCTGCATATCCCACCTCCCCACACCCCCATCCCATACTTACCTCCGGAGCCTGGGGTGATGATCTTCGGTGGACCAGAAACATGTCTGCACTCTTCAAAGCCGACCACGAACTGAAGAAATGCTGGTAAGATGTATAATAGCATAAATATTTTTTTTTCAACTTTGGTGCATATCTTGGCCATGTTTGCCAATTTTGGCACCACATTTTCAACATGGGGTTCTTGGGACACCACCGCATGAATTCAGTCACTGTCATCTTGTTATTCTGTCCCAAAAGGCGATTTCTCGGTCACTGTGTGGACTCACCTTTTGGGACTGATTAACTAAACGACAGTGTCACTGTTCATGAGATGGGCTCCCAAAAAGCCTATGTTGCAAATTTGGTGAAAAATTCCAAAAAATTACTGTGTTACAAGTGTGCGTTGTGCAGTTTCCACATATGCTTGTAACTTTGAGAATTTTTAATATTTTTACTCCAGATTTTCAACATTGCCATTTTTTCACACCTCCTTATGAACAGTACAGCTGGTGCACAATGGCGCAGTTGCTGTAGGAAAACAATGCTCAGGACAGAGTAAGAAAATCACAGTAATACTGTTTATGAGCAGAGGTCCCAACATGCCTATGTTGAAAATTTGGTGACAAAATTCCACAAAATGACTATGTTGCGAGTGTGTGTTGCGCAGTTTCCATGCACAGTCATAACTTTGAGAATTTTTTATATTTTTACTATAGATTTTCAACATTGCCATTTTTGCACACCTCCTTATGAACAGTACAGCTGTCATTGTTCACATTCTGCCCAAAATGTGGTTTTGCACATCTGGCGAACAATGGCACAGTCGCAGTGGGAAATCAATGTTCGGGACAGATTAAGAAAATTATAGTGCAACTGGTCATGAGCAGAGGTCTCATAATGCCTATGTTAAAAATTTGGTAAAAGAATTTCAAAAAATGAATGTGTTACAAGCGTGTGTTGTGCAGTTTTCACTCACACTCACAACTTCAAGAATTTTTAATATTTACACTCCAGATTTTCAAAATTGCCATATAATCACACCTCCTTATGAATGGTGCAGCTATCATTTTGCACATCCTGCCTGAACTGTGTTTTCACACGTGGTACAGAATGGTGCGGTCGCTGTGGGAAATGAACATTCCAGACAGATTAACAAAATCACACTGCCACTGTTCATGAACAGAGGTCCCAAATGCTTTCATGAGGTGGGGTCACAAAAAGGTCATGTGGAAAATTTGGAGTGCAAATACCAACAAACGCCCAGGGCGTTAGGGTTTCTAACCATGACGTTCCACTCTTTACAGACTAAGAGGCATCAGAGGAGTGCCTCTGGATTATCAGCTGTAATGCTCACACCATTGCACCCCCACTCCCACCCAGCAGTCATTGACAGGCATCAAGGTGTGCCTTGGAGTCTTCAGCCCCAAAGTTCACCCCATTCTCCTATACTGGAATGGGATGAGCATAAGGCCCAATGACCCCAAGGTACAACACAACACTTATCAGAGTCTGCAGAGTAGGGTGAGGTGAAATGGCATGAGAGTTATGGCTGACGACCCAAAGGCACACCTCAATGCCTGTCACTCTCTGCAGGGTAGGGTGGGGTTGATGTCGGTGCCATACTTCACTGCCATTCTTAATATGCATCTCTCTAATTCCTGTACTACCAATGCCAACACCAGCAAGACAACATTCTGCTTTGACAAATGCTTGTTTCTAAGCTACAGTGATGTGGTTGATGGTGATAGGTTAAAGCAAAAGTAGACTTGGATAAAGACAAGAGAGTTCAGATAGCCCTATACCTCATGCTGTAAAAAGAGATACTGTAATATCACTGGTGTTTCTGTTCTAGACCAGTGAGCCCATTTATTGGTGAGATATGGCAGAACCTTAATGTATTTGAAGTGGTCTGACTGTCAAAATGGTAAGTGTGCACTAGTGTGGCAACAGAAAGGAATGTAGCAGAGTCCCAGAATTGAAGGAAAACAGAAGACCCTGGCAGTCCCAAGATCAAAAGGTGTGATCCTATCTACCCAGTGCAAAAGAGGTGTCACAAGGGCGTCCATGGAAGAGCGTATGTTGATACTTTAATAGATGACATGACCTGATGCCAGTTCTGTAGAGCATTCATGGTAAAAACATTCTCAATCCGAGATCAATGGTCAGGATTCAGATTGTTAAAGGGTATCAGTGTTGAGGCAGTAATTAAAGAGATTTCCAGTTTTCATCACAGTTGGGTGCAAGCCATTATAAGCAACTCCAAACTTGGACTGCTGTGTTATATAGGGTCAAGGTAAGAAGTGCCATGCTGCCTTTGTTTTGGGAGTTGGTAGACTGAAAATTTGATCTGGAGTTTTATACATCACATAAGTACCTATCCCATTTGTGGAAGTATTTATTTATTTAGTTTTTGTTGACCAGGTAAGTGCACTAGACAAATCCTGCCTATTTTCAGGCACGACCCAGGGAAGGGGAATACAGATGAATGCCAACTGACCTTGAACCAGATTAAGTTGTTGGTGGTATTTTTTTTTTAAGTGAATGAGGGAAATTTGGCCAGGACACCAGGGAAATTCCCCTACTCTGTTGCTGCATTGGTACTACACCCGGTGGATTACCGGAAGAAGCTCCGTTGTGGCGAGATACTGAAAAACAAATGTATGAAGTTCATTCCCTTACCTCAGGAGCTACTGGGAACGATACCGGAGACAGGATTCGACAGGATTTGGATTTTCAAAAGGATTTGGCTGCTTCTTTTGCTAGCTTGCATGCTGAAGAAAATGTTTCCCCCCCAAAGGCATTTGTATGGGCTTTCCATGGCCCAGCTCCATTGAGTCATGTCAGCCACGATGTGACATGGTCTGACGAGATGCTGCACTGCATTCTGGAGCCTAGAGGGGATGCGGAAGTGTTTGAGGCACCGCTTCACGGTGTTTCACAGTTGTCGGGAGCAGGGGAGACTGGCAGTATTTTGCAGGCTTGCAAGTGCCAGGAGTCTCCCCTTAGCTCCTCCACACCAACAACGGGACCAGGATCTTTGCCTCCAGGTACAGAGGGCGACGGGATGGTGAGTGGTCTGCACTTCGGAGAAGGTATTGTGTCACCAGTTGCTAATAATCTCTTGGGAGAGCCATCTGTATTGCCAACAGGTACTGTATTTCACAAGGGGATTGCAAATGGAGTTATGGGGTCCCACCAGCCCGTTATGACAGGTCCTGCTGTTCATAGCCCTCCTGGTTGTGTGTTTGACTCCCACCTGTTGGCCTCAGGGATAACTATTGCTGCAGTTCTTCGGGGTGCAGGGTGGAAGAAGTCCCCTTTAGACGATTCCTGCACCTCCCCTGCACAACCCGGCCCCATTTCTAAAGGTAACTTACTGGACATTACGGACCCTCTTGAGGTCCCTTTGGGCTTTTGTCTTTGTCAGACCCCTTTCTGGCAGGCTGGAGGGGTGCAGGGTCCTGAACAGGGGATATTGTAGCACAATGACTTGTCCAGTGTTGGAGATGTGCCTAAGACCCCCTTATTGCCCACTATGGTTGTTCCTTTGTCTTTACCTCCCACGTCTCCTATTGACACAGTGGGGACTGGGGGAAGCTCTCTTCAGGCAGGTGTGTCTGGTATGATCCCTAGGCCCTCATCTACAAATACTTCAGACAGGAATATGAACTCTGACTTTACCAATTCAGCACCTGGATCTTCTGTTGAACCTCAGCGGTCTAAGGCTTTTGCTGGCTTATTTCATTCCCCTCCTGAGCAGGCCAAGCTGCGTAATGCTGTCAGGCTTCGTTATAGGGGTGGGTTGGACATATTTCCGGATCGTCTCTATGTGGGAAAAACATTGATAAAATCTAGCTTGCAATTTTCTCCCTCTGAGATATATGCATTAATACATACATCTGGTGACAATTATTTTGATGTCAGCTTTAAAACTGCCTCAGGGTTAGATACTTTTTGGCATCGTTATCAGGCTGTTCATTATACACCATTGTGGTCCCCTTTTTTTGCTATTCCCCTTACAAAACCAACTATTAAAAATGTTACAGTTTTGTTTAAAAATGAGGGGGTGGCAATTGAGGATATTGTACAGTGGTTATCTTCCAAATGTACTGTCTTGGGTTTACCTGATCCCATCATTGACTCCGAGTTTTTTTGGACGGGGGGGTGGAAATTTCAGGTTAAATTACCTATTGTTAACGGGACTATTCAGCACTTGCCAAGTTGTTTTTACTTAGGTAGGGATCGGGGTTTTGTATTCTACCCGGGGCAACTAAAATCTTGTTTTCGGTGTGGGGCCCAGACCCATCTCAGTAGTGCTTGTGACCAACTTAAATGTTCCTCATGTCTCGGCTCTGGTCATGTAAGTCTAAATTGCCCCCACCCAGCTATTGTAATTTGTGTGAGGAAACCTCACATTCTTTTAAAGATTATCCATGGGCTTCCCATAATAATCCAGCGAGACCTACTGATTCACAGAATGAGATGGTGACTCAGGCCCAAAGATCTGCTCAGGCTAGGCCCCAGTTTCAGTCTTTTGCTTCTGCAGTGGTCCCCCCCACTGCTCCTTCTTCCTCCCAGATGGATCTGGGGTTGGAACCGCCACCCCGACAGTTCCCACGTCTAGTCCTGGCTTAGTGTCTGGGTACTTGAGTTTACTACCTCCGGCCACAACCTCTTCCTCAGTGATGGCTGAAGAGCAGCCTCCGGCCCTTAACACTTCAGCTATACCCTGTGTTAAGGACAATATGACACCTCCTGTGGATACCAATTGGGTCCCAGTGGGGAACAGGAGGGTGACGAGGAGCTCTTTGATGAAAGGAGTACCCCTGCCTTCTGTATCCCCCGATGTGGTGGTTAAAAACCGGTTTGCCATTTTGTCTAAACGAAAGCAGGCTGTGGATACTGAAGGTGATTCGGATACCTCCTCTGTTGCGTCTTCCCAGGTTGAGCTATTGGCTGATTCTGAGCAAGTTTCCGGGGATGTCCAGCTTAATAAGAAAAAATGCTGTAAGTTAAAATCCCTAGGCAAGGGTCGAGGTTGGAAAAAATCTTGATTTACTCTCTGTCTGATATGGGGGATTTTGTCTCTTTTGGGAGCTTAAATGCTAATAGTCTCAAAAATGTTAAAAGAAGATGGGCTATTTTTTCCTTCCTTTTGTCTTTGCCTTTACATATTATTTTTTTACAGGACACTAGGCTCCACTCTTTGCGAGAGATTGGTCAGGCCTCCAGGGATTGGATCGATGGTCTGTCCTTTTGGTCCTTGGCTGAGGTTGTGTGTTCCGGAGTAGGGATACTGGTAAAGGGAGTGGATATTCATGTTACCAGACTGATTGACTTGATTCAGGGTTGGGTACTTATCTTAGATGTTATTCTCCATCAACAAGAATGGAGGTTTATTAATATTTATAACCCTCAAGTTAAAACTCAGAGGATTCACATGTTAAAACTGATTCAGCCATTTCTCCATTCATCCAAATCAGTGTTTTTTGGAGGAGATTTTAACTGTATTCTGTCATTATCTGATAAAACTGGACTTACCCAAAAAATATATTCTGATTCCAACTTCCTTAACACTTTGTATGTTACTGCTGACTTACGGGATGGGGCTTCTTTTGGTGTACTCCTGCCGGAACACACTTTACACCGGGTAGATTTTCCACAAGGATTGATTATTTTTTTCTTTCTCATTGGTTGGCTAATGTAAGATATTCAGTTCTCCCCTGTGAGTTTTCGGATCATTGTGTGTTACTGTTGCACATCGATTGTCCCAATAACAAACCTGTGACGCATACCTTCTGGAAGATGAATATATCTGTTTTGGGGGAGGAAGATGGGTGGCAGGACTTGTATGGGCTTCTCCAAGACAAGGTTTCATTATTTGAATTATATAATAACCCAACCTTTTGGTGGCAGGATACTAAATCTGTTATTACACAATTTTGTAAATGAATTTCTAAACAAAAATCTTAGGAACGCTATTTTCAGTACCTTAAGTGCCGATGCCAATTACAAAGACTGCTGTCTTGGCAAACTGAATGGGGCCTAGATTATTCGGCACAAATCCGGCAGGTTAAAACTGAAATGCGTGCCTCTCAGTATGAGAGAACAACATCATTATTTCTCGAACAAAAGTATGGGAGAAAGGGATCTGCTAAAATAGTCAATCCCTATGATAGTAGCCACCAACAGGTTGCATCTAAATATATGTCCTCTTTGGTTTCCCATTCTAGTACCAGGATTACCGATAACTGGAGTATTTTGGAGGAAGTTTCCTTCCATACTAGGTCGTTGTATGAGCAGGCTTATGAGTCAAATGCCTGGGACGGCTTTTTGGGTTCCTTAGTGGTTCCTACCCTGTCACCAGAGCGTATTGCGGTTTCAAGTCAGCCAGTTACCTGTGCTGAAGTGGACTCGGTTATTAGTCATTTGAAAACTACTGTCACCCCTGGTCCTGATGGTATTCCCAATGAATTTTATAAAAAAGCTAAATCCTTGCTGATAATATATTTAATGAAGGTCTATAATGTTATTTTGCAAGGCATCTTGCCTATTCCTCTCACATTTTCTGACAACTACTTGATTTTTTTATATAAACAGAAAAATGATAAGGATAAGTTGGACAACTGGCGTCCTATTAGTTTATTAAATTCTGATTGAAAGATTTTGTGTAAAATAGTCTCCAAGAGACTCTCACAGATGGCTGCCCAGGTGATTTACTCTACACAGACTTGTGCAATTCCAGGTCGTTCCATGCTCTCTAATTTGAACATTTTGTGGGAAGTATTTGATGGGAATACCACTCAAGGCTATGTTCTTAGTTTGGACCAGACCAAGGCTTTTGACCGGGTTCCACATAGTTATTTATTTTTGGTGTTGGAAAAATATGGAGTTCCTGCGGATTTACTTGGCTGGATTAAAATCTTGTATCGGTCTGCCTGCACAATGCCATTGGTTAATGGTTTGCGAGGCCCCCATGTCCCTATCAAGAGAGCGGTAGGCCAGAGATGTCCTTTAAGTCCCCTGTTGTATGTCTTTTCCATTGATCCTCTACTCCGGAAATTGAATGGAGAGGGGACCATTAGACATATATCCATCACACCAGATCTTATCTTTCCCTGTGCTCTTGCCTATGCAGGTGATATTTGCATTTTAGTTGCAGATCCAGCTTCTGGGGAGAGGGCAATTGAAATCATCCATTCCTTTTCCGGAATTTCTGGATCTGAATTAAATGCCCCAAAAAGTGTGGGGTGTGCTGTCCATCTCCCATCACAGGCGATATCGCCGACGACTGGAGGAATTGATATTCATTCCCAGAAGATTTGTATTTTGGGGGTTATTTTTGGCCCACTTGATGTGGCGGCGTGTAATTGGATTTCAGCAATGGACATACCTGAATCCAAAATTGTCCGATGGAAGTGGTTCCCTATGACCTGCAAAAAATGGATTTTCTTACTTAAAACTTGTATTTTGCCTCTATGTTTAGTGATTAGTTATATTTTTCCTCTTCCTTTTTCCCTTGAGGCTTGGCTTTATAATTTGTTTTTCCAGTTGCTTTGGGGTAGTAGATTGAACCCTGTGAAGAGATCCGTTACCTACTGGCCTATTAAACAGGGCGGTCTTCAGATGGTAAACCCGGTGCTATTTTATTTTTCCATTTTTGTGAACCCTAATATTTTTCCGAGTATAGTCAACCGGATGGATTGTTGGGCCATTAGCTTTGCTTCCCGTTCCCAATATTTTTTGGATAAATGGCAAGCTCCTGTGTGGAAACCTTTTACCAAAATTCCACCCAGAACATCTGGATACCTTATTGAAATATTTAAAACAATTAAAATATGGAAAGTGTCTTATGCTGTAGATTTATTACAGCATAGAAAACATTTATACTCCTCTATACTGCAAACCATGTTCTTGGTGTCACCCTGTTTTGCTGTACCCTGTGATTCCCACTGTTTAACTAAACAATTATTGGAAAGCAGGATTCCAGAGAAGATGTGGGATATCCTGTGGTTGTGTTGTCACAACAAATTGAATGTTGAAGGAAACCAGATGCGTAAACAACTATCAGAACGGTACTGTGTTCGGGACACATGTGTATGTATGCTGGAATCCATGTCGCACCTATTTTTTGATTGCCCATATATTGCCCCACTATGGTCTCAGCTGAGTCAGTCATGGGGATTACCTATGTTCTCTGATTTAACATATTCTGAATTAGTTTATGGGGACTTTGGACCTGGTTGGAAGATTTTTTTTCCCGGAACATTGCGGGTTCTGTTTGCAGTCTGAAAATGGTGCATTTGGCACAACCGATGTATGTTTGTGTTGCAGCAAAAAAGGGTTGCCTTGACTGTTTTAAGGGAAGATATCAGAAGTTAAATTTCTAGTATTTATTGTTCAGGAAAAAAAACTTTACCTGCACCTTTAGTGGCATTTTGGTGGAGAGCGTTACCTCTAATTTTGTTTGAAGGGGTTACTTGAAAATAGAGAAACAACAAAATGCAAACCGTTTTCTGAAAGGGGTGTGGGGGGGTGCTTTAGAGTCCATACTAAGTTTTTGTTGTGTTTTTTTTTAATCTGTTTTCACCTGTATAGAAGATATGGTGATTTTTGTTTTCTGTTCAATCTCTATATGTATTATGATGTACTGATCTTGTGTTTTGTCTTGAGTTTTTGTTTTCTTATTTTGTTTTCCAATAAAAATTTCCCCTACTCTTTTTCGATAAGTGCCATGAGATCTTTAACATCCACCTGAACTACCACCAATCCAGGCAGATGGGATCTTGGTTTAACGTCTCATCTGAAAGATGGCTCCTCAGAAGTGCAGCACCCTTCTCATGCTACACTACAGTGTCAGTACTGGGATATTAACCCAGGTGCCGGGTGTGGGAACTGAACCCACAGCCCTCTGATCTCCCGGCCTCAGAGGCAAGTGTGTTACCTACTGAGCCACTGACACTGCAATAAAGTATGAATGTGGAGGAGAAAGCAGGATCATTTGAAAGAGGTATAATAACCTAGGAAGAGGTACCATGCAAACTGTATGTACACACTGTGCTAAGATCAAAGGGAGTAATTTCCAGTGGTCCAGTCCCTACATGAGCTGGTTAGTTGGGGGACTGTAACTGAAAATTATTGATGGTGGATCTAAGAGATTGGTATTATTTAAGATATTTAAGGGAGTGCTCTGTCCGCTGCAATGGTAACTGTGCTTGGAGGTTAAAAGAGGGAGGACAATGAAACAGTAGAGCCTATGTTTTTGTTAAATTTAGTTTTTAGCCTGAGAACTGATTGAACTGAGACAGAAGATTCCAGAAGACTGGAAGACATTGTAAGGGAGAGGAAAGATAAACAATGTTGCTGTTCCACATAGAGGACTAGTTTGTGGTCCCAGGCCCCCAACCCATAGCCCTTGTATCCACTCCTCTTCTCAAATTGCCTGTGCTAGAGGTTCTAAATACAACATAAAGACTAACTGTGATAGGAAGCAGCAATGCCAAGTGCCCCTTTGAAGTAGAAAAGGCAAGGAGAGGGTACTACTCAGTTTATCGAATGCAGCAGGGAAATTTATGTTTTTCAAATGATTTACCAGGAAATACATACTGAACTGAAATCACCCATTTCCAGATGCATCTTGGGGGATGGGGAAAAAGAGACCACAAAACTAAGTTACAACAAATAGGTTGCAATAAGCAAACAGTAAAAGTTAACAGCAAATAGTAACAAAAACAAATTGTACAATAAAGTTCAGATGGTGCTTGTCATCAAGGTATAGGTCAGGAAGCATAAGCATTCATGAAGAAGTTATAAAATTCACAAGTAGCAATTTATTGTAATCAATGACAGTTCCTGTCATTGATCACTTCCTCAACAGGTCTTGGGGCAGAACTGTCATATTCTTAATAACCCAGCACAGTGCATAAAGGGTAGGTACACACCACCAAATAATAATAAAATATATATATATATATATATATATATATATTTACATATTGTATATTATAAGGGAGAGGGACATGTGGGGAGAGGTGCAATGCACTGGCTGTGGGGCAGCAGTTTTCCAGGAGACATTCTGGAAACTGTGTTGCTGTCCCATTTGAAGGCAACTGTCAGCTCTGAGGGAGGAGGTTGCCCACCTCCAGGTTGAACTAGCAAGGACTAAGGAGGCCTCCCCCACCCAAAGAGCACCACTGCCACAACCACTGCCTCAGAGGTTACCAAGTATGAAAAGCAGTTGGACCACAGTGGGTTCTGGGAGGGTGCGGGTGGTAGACCACAGGTGAAGCCCCCTAGTTGTGCCTCTACACAAATCATATGCCATTCTGGCAGAGCAAGGTTCCTCTATGATGCACCCTCAGTGGAGACCCAGAAGAATGCTGAGGACATCCACAGGGGATACCCACAAAAGGGTGGCAAGGGACACCACAGGGGAAGGAAACAGCTTCTGATAGGGTATTCAGTTGTTAGGGGGGTAAAACTGGAGAAGGGAGAGGAGAAGGAAGTAAGGTGCCTGCCTGGTGCCATGGCTTGGAGGGACAGGAAGCGAATCCTCAGGATTCCAGAAGCAGCATCACTGGAGAAGGAACTAGATATCATTGTCCACCTTGGGATAAATTACCTAGCTAGGCATGGGATCAGTGCAGTGCAGAATGACTTTGTGGAGTTGGGGAGGGATCTCAGAAGGGTAGCAAGCATGGCAACCTTCTCAGAGGTGCTGCCAGTCCATGGCAGGGGTGAGGCTAGGGTACTACACACCATGCAGTTTAATGAATAGTTGCAAAACTGGTGCAGAGCACAGGGCTTTGGCTTCACTGGGGACTGGGGGTCCACCTGGAGAGATAAAGGTCTATACTAGCACATCTCCTAGTCTCTCTGCATTGCTAACAGGTACTGCCTACTGTTTAAATTCAAGGACTGTTTTGACAGGGAAATCAGTGTAGAGGCGTTTTTTAAACCCCCTTTTAGAAGGCTTGGAAAACTGGGCAGGCATTGCTCCTCAATGCTCAAAAGACAGCCCTTTGCAGCTGCTTTTGGCATTGGCTAACTCGCCTTTATAAAGGTGAGCTATATACATAGCCCGGCCCCACTGTTTTGCTTTGCTTTGTTGTCTCCTTTGATCACCATAGCAACTGGTGACATCAGCGCGATAGGGCTATAAAACTGTGGGCTCCAGAGAGCTTTTTAGCTAATCTCCTAGTCTATCTGCATTGCTAACAGGTACTGCCTACTGTTTAAATTCGAGGACTGTTTTGACAGGGAAATCAGTGTAGAGGCATTTTTTAAACCCCTTTTAGAGGACTTGGAAAACTGGGCAGGCATTGCTCCTCAGTGCTCAAAAGACAGTCCTTTGCAGCTGCTTTTGGCGTTGGCTAACTCGCCTTTATAAAGGCGAGCTATATACATTGCCTAGCCCCACTGTTTTGCTTTGTTGTCTCCTTTGATCACCATAGCAACTGGTGACATCAGCGCGATAGGGCTATAAAACTGTGGGCTCCAGAGAGCTTTTTAGCTCATCTCCTAGTCTCTCTGCATTGCTAACAGGTACAGCCTACTATTTAAATTCGAGGACTGTTTTGACAGGGAAATCAGTATAGAGGCATTTTTTAAACCCCCTTTTAGAGGGCTTGGAAAACTGGGCAGGCATTGCTCCTCAAGTGCTCAAAAGGCAGCCCTTTGCAGCTGCTTTTGGTGTTAGCTAACTCGCCTTTATAAAGGCGAGTTATATACATTGCCCAGCCCCACTGTTTTGCTTTGTTGTCTCCTTTGATCACCATAGCAACTGGTGACATCAGCACGATAGCGCTACATAACTGTCGGCTCTAGCGAGCAGAGTGAAGCACGGAGCGGAGGCGATGCGGGCAGAGGCCAGCGGCATCTGGCAGCATCCGTAGGTGGAAGAAGGAGGAAGGTGACTTTGTGTTTTTCAGACAATCAATACTATTCCTATACTCTATTGTAGCTTGTTTTAAGCTTTACTGTATGTTGTTCAACAGACAGCTTGAGAAGTCAAATACCTTCATAAACTGTAATATACCATCTTGGAGTTAAACTTACTATGTAAAAATATGGAAGATATTATCCAAATAAACAAAGAGTGCTTTGGTTGCAGATGTCAGTCCTGTAATATGTACTTAATATCTGAGATAAACAACTTCACCTTGCCCTTTACCTGTGTTAAATGTAAAGTTAACCATGATTTAACTGCCGAAATGGAATTGTTTAACAATAGGTTAAGCTTTTTAGAGACCAGCCAACAGGAAATGTCTAGTAGATTTAAAAATCAAATTAGTGATATTTCCCAACCCACCAAAGTACATGTGGTAGGCAAAAAGCCCAAACTTCAGGGAAAAAAACTTAGACCATTATCAAAATGCCAGAAGGCAAACGAAATTATCACCACTTGTTAAGAACCTATTGAAATACCCCCTGCACAAAAAGAAAAGAAAAAAGAAAAGAAAAAAGTTTGTGTTAAGAGAACAAGGGAAGAAGATCCATCTGACAATGCAGATGAAGATTGGTACACTTTACAAATTCAAAAAAATCCAAAAAAGGGCAGAAGAGCAGACCAATTTATGGTTTTTACTTTCAATTCCTTTGATCCCTTAACATATATCTCAGATACAGGCGATGATCCAGAAACAATAAGTGTCCCCATTTCTGAAAATTTTGAAAATATAGAAAACCCAATATTTACTATAACAAATATGAATCTTTCAAATGCAGAGTTTAATCCTTCACCTCTTTTTCCCAGCAATCTACAAAATGTTACTGACACCAGAGAGGCCAAAAAACACGACCAAGTTGATGTAAATCCCTTGATTTCACTAGAAAATTGTGACAACTTGGACCTAAATCAAGATGACGTTTGCAAAAAAAGACAGGTTATAGTGCTGGGAGACTCTATCATCAAACATATTGATAGAATCATTTGCAACCCTGACAACACAAATATAACTCTTTCAAGCTTCAGGGGTGCTGGCATTACTGACATCACAGAGATGTCCAGCAACATCTTACAAAACTCAGGTTTTAAACCTTTGGTAATAGTTCACATAGAGCCAACAATGTTCTAAAGTTCTTCTCAAAAACTAAAAGAAGATTATGTTGCATTAACAAACAAATTATTGGATTTAGGATGTGAGGTAGTCCTATCTGAAATCTTGCCTATTCCAAGAGCAAATCTTTCCCAACAATGTAAAATGAGAGAAATAAATAACTGGTTGAGATGTTGGTGTCTTAAACAAGATATACAATGTATAACTCACTGGGAGGACTTTCATGGTAAATCAAACCTCTATTGTTGGGACGGACTCCATCTCAGCAGGAGGGTAGTAGGCTATTGAGGCGAGCATAGTGCATTCTATCAATAGTTGTTTAAACTTCCAGCAAGGGAGTTGTATGTTTCTAGATACAACTCTTGAACCTCAATTTTTCAACTATTCTTCAAACCCTGCATCCATAATCAACCGTAAATTCCCCCAAACGAACACTACTGATGTAATTTCTAAACCAAATATAAATATTATATAAACTAATACCAGAAGTCTACGCAACAAAAAAGAAGAACTTACTTACATCCTTCAAGCACAAAAAATATCAATTTGTGGAGTTACTGAAACTTGGCATAAGGATGAAGACTGGAACACTGACATAAAGGGATATAAGTTTTACAAAAAATGAAATGAAAATAAAAATGGAGGAGGTGTTGTATTATACATTGATGAACACTTGAAAGCAAACACAATTAAAACTAAAACAAGTAATAATGAGAGCTTATGGGTCAAAATCTTTCTCCCCCATAGTCCACTAGTAATTGGGCTAATATATAGATCTCCTAGTTTAACTAATGATGAAAATCAAAGTTTAATAGAAGAAATATCTGAGGTACACATTGTTAGTCCCTATATACTGATGGGTGATTTCAATCTTCCAACTGTCAACTGGGACAATTATACATCAGCTTCAAATACTGAAAAGATGTTTATGGATACTTTTCTTGAATCTAACCTAGAACAAATAGTTAATAAACCTACCTGTGGTAACAATATCCTTGGCATTGTACTCACCAATGTTAATGAGAAAATTGATAACATCTAAATACTTCCTCCTCTGGGTGATAGTGATCATTGCATGGTCAATTATAAATACACAGCAGACTTTCCAAGCACAAATGGCATTACTAAAATCAAAAACTTTAATAAAGCAAACAAAAAAATGATTTTTATCTAAATGGAATTGGGAGATGGAACTAAATAACCTAAATTTATTACAAATTTGGGATTTAATTAATAACAAAATCAATATTTGTCTCTCAAATTGGGTTCCTTATAGAATGAAGTACTGCAACAATAAACGTGTCCCTCTTTGGTGGTCCTCAAAAATTAAGAAACAATTACAAAAAAAAAAGAAAACTATATAGAAAATATAAAAAAGTTAATTCCAACAGTCTTCTGGAAAAATACAAAATTGCAGCAAAAAATTAAAACACATGATTAAATCATCTAATTCTAAAATTGAATTCACCTTATTACCAAAGTTAAAGACAACAAAAAACAATTTTATAATTATATTGGTTCCATGAAAGAAAGAAATCATACAATTGGACCCTTTAACATCAATGATGTACTTATTTTAGATGAAACAACTACTGCTACAATTCTAAATGAGACATTTCTAAAAGTTTTTGAAACTAAGGAAGCTGCAAATACACCTCTTCTAGTAAATAATTCTAGTTTTCCTGTTTTTACAAAATGGAGGTTGCAAAACAAATTAAATCTTTAAAATCAAACAGCTCTCCTGGTCCTGATGGTATTCCACCCAGATTTTACAAAAATTAGTCATTCAATTTCTGGTCCTCTAGCGTGTTATTTAATTCATCAATCAGAGAAGGTAAAGTTGTTCAGGCTTGGAGGAGGCTATGTTACACCCATATATAAGGGTGGATCCAGACATGACCCTAACAATTATCGGCCCATAAGCCTGACTTCCATCATAGGCAAAATTATGGAAAGATTGCTTAAAGCCCATATTATAGATCATTTAGAAAGAAATAAAATAGTAGATATCTTTCAACACGGTTTTGTGACTGAAAGATCAGTTTTGACCAACCTACTACATTTTTTGAACCAGTAAGCTGCCTTGGACTTGGGTATTCGGTAGATGTAATATTTTGGATTTTCCAAAGCTTTTGATAAAGTATCAAATAAAGTCTTACTACAAGAATTGGTCAAAATTAAGTTGCAAGCTAATATTATAAACTGGATACAGTCATGGTTGGAAAACAGAACTCAACAGGTATCAGTCAAGGGTCACCTGTCTCGTAGTGTATGGTGACTAGTGGTGTTCCCCAGGCTCCGTCCTGGGTCCGATACTATTTAATATTATGGTCTCTACACTGCCTACTACTGATAAGATATGGTCGCAAAATATGCTGATGATCGTAAAATGGGTAGTTTGGTAAGCACCTTCATGATAAATGCTCCATACAAAATCATTCAAACAACCTATCAAACTGGGCAAAGGCTTATGGTATGTTTTTTAATGTTGACAAATGTAAAGTCTTACATTTGGGCAAAAATAACATCCCTTCAATTATTCCTTAAACATTGTTTATCTAAAAGTATTTTGGAAGAAAAGATTTGGGTGTCATAATCTCAGATAATTTAACTTCGAAAAAATAATATAAATAAAGTTAAAGATGTAATAAAATAATTGGCTCTATTTTAAGAAATATCAAAAGTAGAGACTCCAAGGTTATTATGCCACTCTACCAGTCTGGTACGTCCCCACTTGGAATACTGCTCTCAATTTTGTGCACTAACTTCTATAGGGGTTTAAAACTCACTGAGGGTGTTCAGCGTAAATTCACTCAAAAAGTATCATCTTTACATAGTAATAGTTACGAAGATAGATTAAAAACTTAACCTATTTTCTGTAAAATACAGACAAATAAGGGTGACTTAATATTGGTATATCAAACCTTAAAAATGATTATTTAAGAACCACAATTGATTCTACTACTGCCAACGTCAAATCAACTAGGAGTCATGGTTATAAACTCATTGGAGAAAAATGTATATCCACTAGAAGGAGTCTATTTTTCACACAGAGAGTTGTGGGTTTGTGGAATAATTTACCTGTAAGTGTCATTAATAGTGATAATTTAAATACCTTTAAGCAAAGATTGGATAAACATATGGGAAACAAAAAATTTGATTTCCACCCATAGGACATATGGGTGGCGAGCATACAAGGGGCATCCTTACATATGCCTTCATTGCTCGTACACTTCTATGAACCTATGAACTGGCACAATGGTCTGTATCTGTCCAAAAAGGGAACCAAGCTCCTAGGTGACAGGTTTAAATACTTCCTTGGCAAGCTTTTAAACTAGTAAAGGGGGGGAGGTGCTGCTAAGAGGCAGGAAATTTCAAGCTTCCCCCCCACAAAACATGGCAGGTAGTAAAGTAAACACTGAGGTACAGAGCTCAACACAAGGCAGGACAGGGGTAAATGGAAAAATAGACAGGAGCAATAAGAGCAGGGATGGGGGAAAAAAGGATAAAGCCAACATTAAATGGAGGGCAATGAGTACCAATGCCTGTAGTGTGGGAAACAAGCTTCCTGAGCTAGTAGCCCTGATGGAAGATGAACAATTGGATATTGTGGCAGTCACGGAAACATGGTACACAGAAAACCATGACTGGGTTGTCAATATACCAGGGTACACAATCTACAGAAGGGACAGGGAAGGTAAAAGAGGAGGTGGAGTAGCTCTATACAGAAGGGAAGGGATCAAGGCTACAGAACTAAAAAGTAAAGGGAGAGGACAAGAGGCACTCTGGGTCATCTTGGAGACAGGGAATGGCATCACAATCCACGCAGGGGTTGTATACAGACCCCCACCTCAAGGGGAGGAAATGGACAAGAAAATGATAGAAGACATTCTCAAAATGGCTGAAAAAGGGGAGATACTGTTGATGGGGGAGCTGAATATGCCAGATGTTAACTGGATGACATGTACTACAGCCACATCCAAGAGCAGGGTCATTCTCGATGCCCTGCAGGGGGCAGGCCTTAGACAGCTAGTGTTGGAACCCACCCGGGAGGGAGCAATACTAGACCTGGTACTTTCAAATGAAGAGAGGATCACAAATTTAGAAGTCAGTAGACATCTGGGAACAAGTGACCACTGCACAGTGTGCTTCACAATGAGCACAACCATGGAGATAAGCCATATAAAAACAAGGATACTGGACTTTAGAAGGGCTGACTTTGGAAAAATGGGTGAATACCTGAAGAATGCACTAGCAAATGGCCAAAAGGAGGGTGGAAGAACAATGGAGAAAATCAAACTGCCATCATAGAGCAACAAGCCTTTGTGTGAAACAAATAAAGAAAACAAAATGGAGTAAAAAACCACTATGGTTCTCAAAAGATGTGGCAGGGAAGGTTAAGGAGAAAAAGGCTGCATTCAAAAAGTATAAGGAATCACAGAAGGAGCACAACAGGGAACTGTATCAATTAAAGCAGAAAGAAGTGGGGAAGGCAGTCAGAATAGCAAAGGCCCAAACTGAGGAAAGAATAGCCAAATCAGTTAAGAAGGGGGACAAAACCTTTTATAGGTACATTAGGGAGCACAGAATGGTTAAGGGAGATATAGTGAAGATTAATAAAGGAGAGGGGAGGTGGGCAGAGGGAGACAGTGAAAAGGCAGAGATACTGAATGAATACTTTTACTCGGTATTCACAAAAGAAAATGAGGAGGATTTGCCTAAACCAGACAATAGAAGCACTCTGGGTAGAGGGGTTGACACCAGTCCATTCACAGAAGAAAGAGTCCTGAAAGAATCCTAAAACTCAAGGTGGACAAAGCAATGGGGCCTAACATGATTCACCCCAGAATCCCAAAAGAACTAAGGGAGGACATAGTGACACCACTGACCACGCTTTTTAACAAGTTGTGGCAGGATGGGGTGGTACCTGAGGACTGGAGGAGGGCAGATGTGATTCCCCTTCACAAAAGTGAGAGCAAGGCAGAAGCAGGAAACTACAGACCTGTAAGTTTGACCTCAGTGGTAGGGAAAATAATGGAATCACTTCTGAAAGAAAGAATTGTTGAGTACCTTGAGGCCAGTGGGGCACAGGACCCAAAGCAGCATGGATTTACAGCAGGAAGGTCATGTCAGATGAATCTAATTGATTTCTTTGACTGGGCGACCAAAGTAATATACCAGGGAGGGGCTGTGAATATGGTCTACCTAGACTTTAGCAAGGCATTTGACACAGTCCCTCACAAAAGATTAATAATCAAGTTAGCCAGCCTGGGAGTGGGTCCCAGCATGGTAACCTGGGTAGCAAACTGGCTGCACAACAGGACACAGAAGGTAATAGTGAATGGAACACATTCCGAAGAAAGGGGGTTACTAGTGGATACCTCAGGGCTCAGTACTGGGCCCAGTCCTCTTTAACATCTTTATAGGTGACATTGCAGAGGGTCAGGAGGGAAAGGTACGCCTCTTTGCAGATGACACAAAGATCTGTAACAGAGTTGATACACAAGAGGGGGTATAAAAGATGAGAAGGAACTTGGCAAGGTTGGAGGAATGGTCAGACATATGGCAACTTAGATTCAGTGCAAAGAAGTGCAAGTAATGCACCTGGGAAACAAAATCCCAGGAGAAGAGTACACATAGTAGGGAGGTACTAACAACAACAAAATGGAAAGGGACCTGGGGTAGTCATATCAGATGACCTAAAGGTGGGTAAGCAATGTGAAAAGTCGATAAGGAGCCAGGGGACACTAGGATGCATAGGAAGGCATCACAAGTAGAAATGGTTATCCCTCTATACAGACAGTTGGTGAGACCCCGCCTGAATACTGTGTGCAGTTTGAGACCTCATCTACACAAGGACATAGACAGGATGGAAGCAGTCCAGAGGAGGGCAACTAAAATGGTGCAGGGTCTGCAGCAGAAACCATATGAAGAGAGACTGAGAGAGCTTAATATGTATACTCTTGATGAAAGGAGGGACAGAGGGGACATGATAGAAACTTTCAAGTACCTCAAGAGAATCAACAAAGTCCAGGAGGTAGCATCTTTCAGAAAAAGAGATGTGTGAGAACAAGGGGGCACAATTTAAAGATAGAGGGGGGACGGCTCAGGGGTAATGTGAGGAATTTTTTTTCATGGAGAGAGTGGTGGATACATGGAACCGCCTTCCTGAGAAGGCCGTTGGGTCTAAAACAGTGGGGAATTCAAACATGCATGGGACAGACATAAGGCAATTATAGTGGAGGGTTGCAGGAAGTAGGTTGTTGGTTAACTAGAATCTGCAGCTTATCCAGTAGGTAGGGAAATGGGTAGACTGGGTGGGCCAAGTGGTCCTTATCTGCCGTCAAAGTCTATGTTTCTATGTTAAAATAGAAAAAAATTTAACTTGTACAGGATAGCTCTCCATACAGGCAGTACAAGCAAAAATCATTCCTCTGAGTTCATCTCTAAAATCTCAGTATCTCTCAGTAAACAAAAAAATCCTCTTTTTATGTAAGATGTCTTTTCCTGACAGTCTAATTCTGCAACCTGTTGGTGTAGGTCAATCTCTTGTTGTTCACAGAATGTATCAGAATTTTGTCAATTTCTTTCCTAAGTCCAACCTGCAGGTGTAACAAAATAGAGCATTCTGTCCCAGGGCTAGTCTGCTGTTGGCAGTTCTGTTAACAAGCTTGTGGAAGTCAAATACATCTAAAAGTCAGTCTCCTGTGTCCCATATTTATATCCCATTTAGCAGTGTCAGTGGCTCAGTAGGTAGCACACTCACCTCTGAGGCCGGGAGATCAGAGGGCTGTGGGTTCAGTTCCCACATCTGGCACTTGGGTTAATATCCCAATACTGACACTGTAGTGCAGCATGAGAGGGGTGCTGCACTTCTGAGGTCCCGTCTTTCGGATGAGATGTTAAACCAAGGTCCCATCTGCCTGGATTGGTGGTAGTTCAGATGGATGTTAAAGATCCCATGGCACTTATCGAAAAGAGTAGGGGAATTTCCCTGGTGTCCTGGCCAAGTTTCCCTCATTCACTAAAAATACCTCCAACAGCTTAATCTGGTTCAAGGTCTGTTGGCATTCATCTGTATCCCCCTCCCCCGGGTTGTGCCTGAAAATAGGCAGGATTTGTCTAGCGCACTTACCCGATCAACAAAAACTAAATAAATAAATAAAAATAAATACTGATATAATTTCTAATAAATCCAAAAAGCATTCTACAGCTTCTTCAACAATATCATGATATACATTTGCAATCCAAGGGATGCCAGTTTCACATAAAGATTCACATATAATTTTTATTTAACCACAGAGAAGCAAGGGGAGAAAAAAGAACAGCAACAGCAAGTGATGGAAGGGAGGTGATAGGGAATTGCAGAACCATTGAAGTGGCCAGTTCCTAGGTGCCACAAAAAAATTTGATTGTGCAATCAGCTAGATAAGAGGCCGAATAGGAGGGGAAAAAATTGATCCTTGCCTTTAACTCTCTCTGCATAACAAATGGGACGTGGTCTTATTCAACCTTGTCACAGTGTCAAAACTGTAGTGAGAACAATGCATGAGCCAGTTCAACAAAAATTGCAGATGGAGGCTAAAATTATAGGGTAAGCAGGGCCCGCTGAGTACAGCAGGTAGAGCAGAATGGAAGAGTAAGGGAGAGAAAGCTGTGACTGACTTATGGCAAGCACAGGGGCACAGGGGATATGGAGTTGGAGGGGATAAAATTACATAAAACCCAATCCAGGGTTGGGTCAACTGCAGGTGTGAGAAGAGAATACATGGAGGAGAGATTTGAATGAGTGAAGAAAGAAGCAGTGCCAATCAGAGAGGGGAAAGTCATCCACTGTAGCACGAGATATTAGTGTCAGTAATTGGGCACCTACAATAACAGCGACCCAATCCTCGGAGCATGACTGCAGGGCTACGGTAGGATAGGGCGACTGGATGGGTGGGTCAGTGAATATAGTGACGGGATTTCACTATACATATGAGGGAGGGGGGACCGAGCACGCACAGCGAGGGGTGGGAGGATATGTGAGGGGTGATGCCATGCTGGGTTGCCGAGCTGACCCCATGGTGTGGTGGGTTGGCAGTGTTGGTGGGCAGAGTACTGGGTTCTGGTCTGGGCACTGGTGCATTTTTGTTGCGACAGGCTCAAACCTTTTTTTTTATGTTTTTAACCCCCTCCCCAACATGCACCCCCCCTGGGGTTGAGAATCCTTAAGTAAGGGGGTGGGGAGGCTTTAAAACATTAAAAATGAAGTCCCAGGTGCTATTTTGTTGTACAGTGTCAGAGTTGAAAGAAATTTTCAGCACTTATCAAGAATAACGGTAATTGCCTTTAGGCTTTCGCCATTATCACATAAACCCAGATCCACAGTTTAGGAAAGCAGAAAGAGAAACAACTTGACTTCAAGAGGATTTTACTAAGGGTAGTGCCAATAAGTAAGGGCCAACATTTCAAGTGGAGTGGGAGAGGGGGGATTGAGAAGGGAGAAAAGATGAGGGGAGGGTTCCCGAACAACAATTTAGAGATGAAGGTAGCACAATGAGCAATATGCCTGGTGTCAAATGACGCTAAGGAGAGGAAGGAATATAGTAGGCAGTAGTGGGTCCTAGAGGGACAATCAAGGGCAAAGTGTCAGAAGGAGTGAAAAGGGGGCACCAGTTTGACTAGGATGGACATGGAAACAGCACTGTACACAATGTCACCATAATCAAAGATAACCAGAATCATCTTTGAAACAACATCTCTGCAGGCAGAAAGTGGGATATACACTTTATTCCTGTAAAGCACATGTAGTTTGGTATGTAATTTTTTGTGTCTGGTGTCCACATGAACTGAGAAATCCTGACGACAATCCAACCAGACCCCAGTGTATTTAAAGGAGAAACTATCCTCAATCACAACACCATCAAGGGCATGAAAATAAGGGTGGGGAGAGCCTAGCAAGTCTTTGCCTTGTGCCGTAAGTCATTGAGACAGTTCTTTTGGCATTCAGGGACAGCTGCTTAGCTTTGAACCAGTGCTGGATGTTGTTTAAGTCTAGTTGGAGTCAGGCCATGAGATCAGAGGCAGAGAAGCCACAAGTGCAGAGAACTGTGTCATCTGAATACTGTACATGTGAATAGATGCAGAATGCAGGCAGAAGGAAGGTCATTCAGGAAAATAGGGAATAGAGTAAGGCTAAGGACAGACCATGGTGTATGCAAGAGCAGATAGGGAGTGGAGGGTTTTAGATGTCACCAATACTGACAGCTTGAGACCTTCCCTCAAGGTGGGAGCGAATCACTCAATTAAGGAGGCAGAGAGCCCCACTGCCTTAAGCTTGTCCTGAAGGATGGAATGGGCAACAGTGTTCAAAGCTTTGACCAGCTTGACAAAACTAGCTGAGATGATCTGACCACAATCCATGCCTGACAGAATGGAGTCGGTGTTCTGCAGAAGGCAGGTGGGGGTGGGAATAAAGGGAAGTGTAAAGTCAAACCAATCCAGTGTATTATACAAAAAAAAACAGGAGACCCTGTTGAATGCCTTCTCTGATTCTAAACTAAGAAGCAAAGATTTGAAGACATGGTAGATCGGTGTAACATTTGTTTACATTATCTTGAGTCTGTCTGACTGAAATGGATCTGGTTTGGTCTTTTTCTGAGAGAGAAGGCAGAAGAGTCTCCAAGCAATTCACAATATATGAGGAAAACATTTTGTATTTGACATTAAGGACTTGTTATAATGTTTTTGGAATCTAAGTCTAATCAGAACTGTACCCCATTACAATAGTACTCCAATAATACTGCTGCTCATCATAGCGCAAGTCAGTATACCACTACAGTACCATGAACATCGATGGGGAATTCACAGCGCTATACAGCAAGCACTCCCCTGGTCACTGTCCATGGTCCTAGCAGAGGACAAGGCGGGAAGAATTCAAACGGTCAGTTGAGCTGCTCCTGTAATGAGGAGGACTGAGGCAAGGAGCAGCTTGGCTGGGTGGTAGTGGATAGCAGGGTTCCAATCCTGGACTCCCTGGATTTTTGTGCATTGGGACTTGTATTTTGTTTGCAGGGGTCTGTGGAAACAGTATTCCACGACCCACAAATTTTCTTTTGCACCATGATCTGCTACCCTTAGAGTTAGGATCCTTTATTACAGGGGTGGAGGTGTGGGGGGCTAGACCCCACAAGAAAAAAAAAGTGACGCTGCTCTTGTTGCACGTTGTTGACAGCACTGTCCTGGCCAGCAGTATTGTGACCTAGTGAGATCAGAACCAGGGAAGATTGACTCATTTCAGTCTACCCCTTTGCTATTAACACACTGCCCTCACCTAGCAATTGGCAGGCACTCATTTGCATACTCTCTACCCATCACTTGGAATGCACTTCCATTGTCTACTCTCTCCCTCTCCTCTCTTGCCTTGTTCAAATGTACCCTCTCTGAGCATCTGTTACAGCTGAAGCCCTACAACTGCTTTGCTTAACTCTTTGTGGTTTTTCTCCTTAAATTGAGGGAAGCTGCATCTGTAGCCTTTTCTTTGTTATTCCTAGCCACCCTCTGGCCACCTATCTTTGCTGCTAAATTAACTGTTCAACCATGTACAATATGTTCCTGGTAAGCACTCAAGAGACAGTTCTACTTCCTCCTGGTCAACCATAACTCAACTTCTAATTAACCTATACAGAATACTTTTGCACTGGTCAAAATGGTACAGTATGTGATGCTTTAATTTGTAAATGTGCTGTATATTTTCATCTCTCTCCTCTGTATCATTCTGTATATTTTGATGTGTATATTGTTCCTAGCTACTATGTTTAAATCATGCATTTACTATGTTTCATGCTCTGTACCCATTGTCCCAGGTTGCCCCTGAAAAAGGGACTGTATTGTTTCAGTGGGCTCACCTGGTTACCAAAATTCAAACAAATAAATAAAGAGAAAATGATGGAAGATGGATTGGGGAAAACACATACTGACCTCGTCAGACTACTATATTGTTATAAAATGTCCAGATTTTGGCTTCCTTGAAAGCTGGTAATCATAGCTGAACTGTGGTAGATGGGGGCTGCTGGTGAACAGCAGCCACCTTCCCTGCCCCCTCCCCACCCCGAACCCTAGGAGGACCATACCATGTGTTTTTCCTCATAAGTGGCAGACCTGTTTGGTCCTTGATTCCTCCTCTGGAACATTTAAATCTACTGATGAAGCTTTGTTTAGAATCAGCAATCATTAAAATACAGCTACTTAAAACTAGTGTTCTTTCCATTTTAATACATTTCCAGGTTACATTAATCTGAATATTTGTATTCATGCTATTAAAAGAATATATACTTTTGTCATCTCTGTATATTTGTTCACAGCTCCCTTTTAACACAATAAAAACATTTGGTAAATCAAAACACAGAACATAATTACAGTGGAGAAGCTGGGAAGAATTCTCCCAGATCTGATAAACCTAAGGCATGTTTACACTTATGAGTCCACAACATTCTGAGTGGAGCACAACTGTTGATCCGTGTCTCTCAGCAAATCTGTGTGGACGTACCGAGAGCTGTGCAGATCCTGTTTGTTACCAGAGGTTTTTATGCTGTAGTGGTTAGACACAGAAAGGATGAGGAAATGTTTATGTCCATGTATGGATGCTCCACACCACTTACAGCGGTGCTGACTGCCATTGGTATCTTACTGTCAGTCTGGGATCAGGAAGGTATCTGGGATCCATCAGGTCTCTGGAAAGGAGCAAGCAGAGGAATGAGTGTAGGGGAGATTTTTATGTTTGCCATGCACACCTGCACACAGCAAAAATCTTGCTGTGATGGTGCCTTTTGAGTGGTGTGACACTATCCCTCATAGAAACATAGAATTTAACGGCAGATAAGGACCGCTTGGCCCACCTAGTCTGCCCATTTCCCTACCTGATGGACAAGCTGCAGATTCTAGTTAATCAACAGCTAACTTCCTCCTACCCTCACTAGAATTGCCTTATGCCTGTCCCATGCATTCTTGAATTCTTCCACTGTTCCTGACTCCACAACCTCCTCAGGAAGGCTGTTCCACGCATCCACAACCCTCGCTGGGAAAAAATACTTTCTAAAATTACCTCTGAGCCACCCTCCTCTATCTTCAAATTGTGCCCCCTTGTTCTTGCACACCTCTTTTTCTGAAAGATGCTACCCTCTTGTACTTTAATTCCCTTGAGATACTTGAAAGTTTATATCATGTCCCCTCCTCCCTCCTTTCCTCAAAGATATACATATTAAGCTGCTTTAGTCTCTCCTCATATGTCTTCTGGTGCAGACCCTGCACCATTTTGGTTGCCCTCCTCTGAACAGCCTCCACTCTGTCTATGTCTTTGTGGAGATGGGGTCTCCAGAATTGCACACGGTACTCAGATGGGCTCTACTAACTGTCTGTACAAAGGGATAACAACTTCCTGTTTTCTACTGTTGATGCCTCTCCCATGCATCCCAGTATCCCTCAGCCCTCCTTACTGCCTTCTCACATTGCTTGCCCACCTTTAGGTCATCTGACATAATTACTCCTAGGTCTCTTTCGATTTTTGTTGTTGTTATAACCTCACCCCCCATTGTGTACTCTTCCTCTAGGTTTTTGTTTCCCAGATGCATTACCTTGCACTTCTTTGCATTGAATCTGAGCTGCCACATATTTGACCATTCCTCCAACCTTGCCAAGTCCCTTTTCATCCTTTCCACCCCACCTTGTGTATCTATCAACCCTGTTGCAGATCTTTGTGTCGTCTGCAAAGAGACATACTTTTCCTTCCAGGTGCTCTCCAATGTCACTTATAAAGACATTAAAGAGGACCGGTCCCAGTACCGAACCCTGCAGTACCCCACTAGTTACCCTCCTTTCTTCACTGTGGACTCTGTTTACTATTACCCTTTGCGTCCTGTTGTCCAGCCAGTTTTTTATCCAGGCTACTACCTTGGCCCCACTCCAAGGCTGGATAACTTGTATATTAATCTTTTGTGTGAGACTGTGTTAAATGCCTTGCTAAAATCTAGGTAGGCCATATCCACAGCCCCTCCCTGGTCTACTGCTTTGTCACCCAGTCAACAAACTATTAGATTCATCTGACATGACCTTCCTGCTGTGAAACCATGCTGCCTTGGGTCCTGTGCCCCACTGGCCTCTAGGTACTCAACAATTCTTTCCTTCAAAAGTGATTCCATCATTTTCCCTACCACTAAAGTCAAACTAACTGGTCTGTAGTTTCCTGCCTCTGCCCTGCTCCCACTTTTGTGAAGTGGAATCACATTTGCCCTCCTCCAGTCCTTAGGTACCACTCCATCCTCCTATGATTTGTTAAAGAGAGTAGGCAGTGGTGTTACTAGTTCTACCCTTAGTTCTTTTAGAATTCTGGGGTGAATCCCATCAGGCCCCATTGCCTTGCCCACCGTTAGTTTCAAGTGTTCTTTCAAAACCCTTTCTTCTGTGAATGGACTGGTATTGACCCCCCCATTCAGAATGTTTCTCTTGTTTGGTTTAGGCACCTCCCCCTCCTGTTCTGTTGTGAATACTGAGCAGAAATATTCATTCAGTATCCCTGCTTTTTCACTGTCACTCTCTGCCCACATTCCTGCCCCTTTATTAAGTCTCTGTATCCCTCCCTTGGTCTTTCTTTGCTCCCTATTCTACATATAAATGTTTTTTCCCCCTTCTTAACAGAGCTGGCTATCTTTTCCTCAGTTTGTGCCTTTGCTATTCTGACTGCCTTCCCTGCCTCCTTCTGCTTTAACTGATAAAGTTCTCTATCCTGCTCCTTCTGCGCTTCCTTATATTTCCTGAATGCTATCCTTTTCTCCATAACCTTCTCTTCCCTTCCACCTCTTTTGAGAACCATAGTGTTTTTTTCTTCATTTTGTTTTGTTGATTTGCTTCACACAAAGACTTGTTTCCTCTGTGATGGATGTTTTGATCATTCCCCATTGTTCCTCCACCCCTCCTTCTTGCCCGTTTGCTAGTGCTTTTCTGAGGTACTCTCTCATTTTCCCAAGGTCAGCCCTCCTAAAGTCCAATACTCTTGTTTTTGTATGGCTTGACTCTATGGCTGTGTTTATTGTGAACCACACTGTTTGGTGGTCACTTGCTCCCAGATGGCTACCCACTTCTAAATCTGAGATCCTTTCTCCATCCCCATTTGAGAGTACCAGGTCTAAGATTGCACCCTCCTGAGTGGGTTCCAACACTGGCTGTCTAAGGCATACCCCCTGTAGGGCATCAAGAATGACCCTGTTCTGGGATGTGCCTGCAGCAAAGGTACTCCAGTTAACATCTGCCATATTCAGGTCTCCCATCAACAATATCTCCCCTTTTTCTTCCATTTTAAGGATGCTTTCTATCATTTCTTTGACCATTTCTCCCCCTTGAACCTGAAGTTCTGTGTCTGGTCCATCTGTTATCCCACAACCCCACCATAGACTTGGTGTCAGAAGTGTGATAACTTGCTGGAAATGTCTGGGTTGGGCTAGGGGGATGTTTTCCAGTGGATATTGCCCAGATATTCCAGGTGGACCAATGAACCAGGAGCTGCCAGAGGAGAACCCGGAGAAGAAAGTCCATGGAGTTCTGACCAAAACCATGGCTGACAGGCTGGGAGAGAAGTTACTGCCTGGACTGGACCTTGAAGCCCACAGGAAGGCCACGCCTGAAGATGATGAAGAGATGCAAGGGGACAAGGAAGAATTGAGGGAACTACCTCCTCTTGAAGATGTTCCACCTGAGGATGTAGGGGAGTTGTTGAATTGGCTCTGTATAAAACAGGTGCAGATGGAAAGAGACAGAGACATTGAGCAGAGAGATGGAGACTTTGAGTGGAGAAACAAGATGCCAAATGGACAGATACCAGGAGGGTTTTGCATGCCATCAATGCAGGGCAAACAGTAAGAGCCATTAGCACAAAAGGCATTACACTGTCTAAACTTTCAGACAGTGATGACATTGAAGCCTTCCTCACAATGTTTGAGAGGCCTTTTCGAACATGCACGTGGCCAAGGGAACAGTGGGTTGTTCGACTGGCACCCCATCTGACAGGCAGTGCCCAGTTGATTTATAGCCACATGGACTCAGAAGAGGCAGAGGACTGTGACCATGTGAAGCAGGAGACCTTCAGACACTATGACATAAACACTGACAACTATTGCCAGGGGTTTATGTTTTTTAAAATGCAGTCACTCAATACCCCCCTGAGAGACTTATGCCCATCTCAAGGAGCTCTGCTACAAATGTTGGATCCAGATAATAAAAGCAAGGACCAACTTCTAGAAGCAGTAATTATTGAACAGTTTATTAAAGTTTTACCCCAGGATGTACAACTTTGGGTTTGGGAGCATAAACCTGATTCTGCTGATAAAACCATAACATTGGTGGAAGACTTCCTGGCAGCCCAACCATCCAGACCCAGAGGGTTCCAAGGGACATCAGCAGCCGCAACCATCAGCAATCCAGTAAGGAACTCTTTTACTTATAAACTTCCAAATCCAGTCTCAGTGAAACAATACTGGAGAGTGGGGGGCGAATTGCTGTAGCAGAGAATGCATGTCATGGGTGCCAAAAGAAGGCCCATTATGTAAGAAACTGTCCTAACATAAAGAAAGAAACAGCTCACACAGCCTTAGTGAACTGGGATCACTTTATTGCTACTGTGCTGACTGGATCACAGCAGATGATGGGACTGATTGAGCAGATCTGGTGACTGGGAATAATAAAGGGATGGATACAGCAGTCATCTATGTTTAGTTTAGTTTATTGTTCTAGGAATTACTACCTTTGAGCCAGAGGCTCTTTTACAAAGGTTCCACGTCAATTAGGTACAGTACAAAAGGTTATATAGATAACACAACAATTTGTGTTGTGTCAAGAGCAAGAAAACATATACAAATACATATCAAATAATTTGTGCAAAAGGACATGAGATATCAATAATCACATTATTATTACAAGAAAGAGGTCATGCCAGATTAGGAGAAACAAATAGGGAAAAAGTCCAGAACAGAGAGGTAAGTGAAAGGTGTGGGGAGCAGACAATAGCAGGAGAAAAGGTTTCCCAAACATGTCTTTGTCAAATAACGGAACAGGGTGGGTAGTGAGAAAATAGGAGGTTTAATCAGGGCAGTCACAGGAGCTGGAGGTGGCAAGGTGAGAGAAAAGCCTTGATTTGCAAATACCTAGAGAGGTGGAGGCAGTAATATGAGTGCTGAGGGCATTTAGCCAGCTGGGGGCACGGTAGGCAAATGATCTTTGTCCCTGAGAAGTCCGGCATCGGGGGACTTGGAGATGTTGGTGTTCTGATCTTCTGGTAAAATGGGTGCTAGCGCTTGGGCATAACAGGTCTTGGATACAGGGTGGAGTGAGGCCCAGAGTGGATTTTTTCGCCATCAGGCAGGTAAGGTACTTTATCCGGTTTGAGAGTTGCAACCAACCTGAGTCAGCATAGAGTTCACATGTGTGGGTACATCGATGTGCACCAGTTAGCAGCCGACACGCCTTATTTAGGGATGTTGTAATGTGACTAAGTGCTGTAGTAGTGGCAGATCCGTATATAACTAAGCCATAGTCAACGACTGAGATGATGGAGGATTGGATGGCAATCCTCAGTGCAGAATGGGTAAGAAGCTGTCGGTTCCGATACAGAATCCCAATTCCGCTGATTAATAGTTTTTGCTGTACTATCAATGTGAGTTGTAAAGGTTAGGCCTTGATCAAAGTTGATTCCAAGATATTTGAAAATTGACACTTGTTCAAGGGTATTTCCCAGGTATGTATTAATGGTGAGTGGGACTTGCCGTTTCTTGTTTTGCGGGTTAGAGAAGAGCATGTATTTAGTTTTTTTGTGGTTTAGAACCAGCTTATGTTCAAGGAACCGCATCTCAACTTTGGAAAAAGCCTGCTGAAGGTTGAGGCATAAGAGGTTCAGATCTTTATGAGTGGCAAGAATCACGGCATCGTCGGCATAGAGGATTATTTGTTCAGGGCAGGTTTTGGGGAGGGAGTTTAGGAAAAGGCTGAAAAGGAGGGGGCCCAGGATGGATCCCTGGGGAACTCCTGAGTGAACCGGTTTTGAGTCTGAGAGAACTCCAGCTACTTTTACAGATTGAGAGTGCTGAGCAAGGTAATTTTTACCCAGTCACCAGGACCCTGCGAGAGCCCTAGGATAGTAGTTGTTTGATAAGTAGGCCATGGTGAACTGTATCAAATGCCTTGGTTAAGTCAATGTAGACTGCTCCAGTTAGGTTTCCTTTGTCCATGGCATTGTGGATTGCTCCTGAGAATTCAAGTAGGGCAGTTGATGTGCTGTGCCCTTTCCTAAATCCATGCTGCTGAGTGCATAGGATGTTGTGCTTTTCCAGGTAGTCTGAAAGTTGGTCCGCCACCAAGCGTTCAAGGGCCTTAGAGAGAGGTGGTAGTATAGATATTGGTCGATAGTTACCAGGTAGTGACTTATCACCACTTTTGTGCACCGGAGTGACAACTGCAGCCTCCCATTTCCTAGGGGAATTGGCTGTAGCAGAGGGAAAGATTGAAAATTTTTGTTAGGGGGAGCAGTACTTCCTCCAGAGTGAGGGACAGAAGTTTAAGGTCAATAGTGTCGCTGCTTGCTCGGGACTTAGAAATGGCCTGCTTTACATATTTATAGACTTCATGTGCCTTTACTAGTTAGAAATGGATGGGTGGTTTGGTTGGAGAGGCAGTAGTAGAAGTAGAAATTGGAGGGTCAGCATCAGTGAAGAAATCAGATGAGAGGACACCACTAAGGTCCGTGAAGGTATCATTTAGGGTGTTTGCAATGATCTCTGGGTCTAATGTAGTGGTTCCATCCACATTCATTATTGTAGGAGAGGATTTGGACTGCTGACCCATGATATTCTTTATGTTGTCCCAGAAGGATTTCCCTTCACCCCAGGAGTTGGAGAGGGCATTCTTGAAGTAGGAGCTCTTCATCAAGCGGATCTGTTTAGTACAGTGGTTGTGAGCCTGTTTATACTTTTGAATGTCCGACAGAGTGCCAGTAGCTCTTGCAGTGGTCCAGAGGTGATCCCTACTTTTGAGTTGTGCCAATAGCTTTACTGTGAGCCAGGAATTTGTGAGTGCTTTGATTTTGCGCTTTTTTACTGGTGCATAGGTGTCACAGGCAGTGTTGAAAGTAGTAATAAAGTAATCAAGGCTAGGTCAACATCTTGAGTTTTGTAAATCAAGGACCAGTCTATCTGCCTAAGACAGGTCTTGAGATGAGTAAGGTTGCCATAAGGTAGGACTCTGCTATAGATGGTTTTTGGAGGGCTTACGAAACTTATTTGTCCAGGTACATATTATTGGAGAGTGATCACTGAGCGAGTCAGGGAGAACACTTACATTGGTTATACGGGTAGGGTGGCTGGTAAGGATCCAGTCAATGAGGGTGCTGGTCCCTGATTTGTAGTTTTTCCTGGTAGAGGAGTTTACCACTTGTGTTAAATTTGCTGCTAGGATAGCATCTTTGTTTGACCCTGCATCAGGAGCAAGCTAATTTATATTAAAGTCCCCAAGGAGAAGGAGTTCGATGTCAGAAGGTTGTGTACTTACGAACTCAAGGACAGCCTGTAGGCCGGAATCAGGATCTTTTGGTGGGATATAGACAGCAGCAATCGTGAGGACTTTGTTTTGGGCACCAAGTAGTATCTTAATAGAGAGGAGGGATATGTGCATGGAGATACCCATTGCTACCCTATAGCCACCATACAAATGACTATTCAAGAAAAGACACAAGAGGTAGAAGTGGGGTTGGTACCTCACCTACCCATGCCAGATGTTATCAGGCATGACCACCCAGACTTTGATTCATTTATATATTGTCATGCCACCCTAGACTCTGTTGTAGTTGCCGTAACCATCAGAGCTCAAGTAAAGCAGGGACATTTGTGATCTGTGTTCCCTTTTGATGATGATGTTTTTGAGGATCCTGGCAAGGACCGCAAAACTAAGGTGGAGAATAGGAAGCTAAAGAAGGACTGGATTGATACCCATGCTGGTGTACAGCCAGACTTGGGACACACTTTTTAATGTGATATGCAGCATAAGCAAAAAGCAGACCCTTCATTTAACCTTTTTTTATCACAGGTGGGGAAAGGAGTGGAAAAAGGTGCCCCTCAGTTTGTTGTAAAACAGGGAATTCTGTACAGAGAATACAGTAACCCCAGAACTGGAGAGGTAGTAGGCCAACTAACGGTTCCAGAAAAATTCTGCTCCCAAATCATGTATCTGGCACATGATTTTCCTTTAGCAGGCCATGCAGGCAGAGATAACACCCCTGAATTGGATATTACCCAGGTTTTATTGACCCTCTATTGATGAGAACATAGCTGAGTACTGTAAAGCACGTGCTGAGTGTCAGAAGGTAGCTCAGGCAGGAAAAAGGGATAGAATACCACGACAACCCATCCCCTTTGTGACTAACCACTTTGACAGGATAGCCATGGATGTAGTAGGCCCACTGGAAAAGAGCTACAAGGGGTAACAGATTTGTACTGTTCATATGTGATTATGTTACCCACTACCCAGAAGCTGTCCCCATGAGAACTGTCACCTCCCTGAGGATAGCAGAGGAGCTAGCAAAGGTATTTAGTCACATGGGAATCCCCCAGGAAATACTTACTGATCAGGGGAGTAATTTTAATGCACACCTACTAAAAGAATTGTACCATCTGCTGGGCGTGGTAGCTGTGCATAGTTCCCCATACCATCCACAGACTGACAACCTCATAGAGAGGTATCATTAAACATTAACAAGAATCTTGAGGAAGTATGTAAAAGAAGAGGGTAGAGATTGGGATAGGTACGTCTACTATTTATTCTTTGCCTATAGAGAAATCTGTCAAGCATCCACTGGTTTCTTTCCTTTCTCATTACTGTATGGAAGGAACCCAAGGAGGCCACTGGATATGGTTAAAGGACACTGGGAAGAAGGGAAGGAGTTAGGACATTCTAATGTCTTAGAGTACATGACAGTTATGGAAACACCTGGTGAGATATATCAACTTGGCACACAGTGGATAAACAACATATACCACTCCTAGAACTACTGTTACAGGGTGGTCACTAACACTCATTGTCCATAAGGGGTGGATGCACAGTCATAAGGCAATTCTAGGGGTTGGGGGTAGGAAGAAGTAGGTTGCTGGTTAACTAGGATCTGCAGCTTATCCATCAGGTAGGGAAATGGGCAGACTGGGTGGGCCAAGCGGTCCTTATCTGCCGTCAAATTCTATGTTTCTATGTTTCTATGATGCGTCATTGGACGGAGCAGCAAGATGGTGCCAGTGCTGCACCACTCCTCACTGTAAGTTTGCCCCTCCCTTCGATTATGCAAAGTTTTAGGGGTTTTAATAAATAAAACCCATATTGTTTTTAACTATTTTATGTTGCAGCTCTGGAAATTGGTTTCTTTTTGTAATTGGAAAATCATAGAGCTGCTCTTTTTCTTGTGTGACTAGTGTTGGTCATCTATTCGTATTGGTGTCTGTCAGGCACTACCAGAATCGGAGCGAGAATGAGTACGAGAGAAAGCTGTTCTGAGCTTTTTGAATCTGTTGGCAAATTATCTGCTTTGAGCCCTCATTTTTAGTTTTATTCTTAGTAGCGGCTTGCTAGAAGTGGAAAGCCTTTTTTCGGGAGTTTGATATGAGCCAGTAATTGCCCTGGTAAGTTAAAGAACGAACATGATGAACAAGCAGAGAATATACTACCTAAAAAGTGTTGGAAGAGAAGGAACACAAAGAACATGTTGATTCTATGAGGTGAATCACAGTCGATGCTGAAAGGCTGCTCTCTAATTTAAACAAGTTATGCTACCCTTGCCTATGGGGTGAAAGGCAATTGGCTCTATCTTGTATTCGAAGTTATTACACTCAGAGAAGTGTTTTTTCTTTGTCTCCCTTGTCTAGAGTTTGTGGCCAGGAGAAGGAAAGATTTGGAAGCGTGATTGTCCCGAGGTGCTAATGAAGGTGTTACTGGAGGTGCTCTTGGAGATGTATGAGGTCAGAAAGTCTAAATGAAGCCCTGGAAAAATACTCTGGTATAATGTGAGGCTTGAAAAAGATGGAGAAAAGTGTGCAGCTGTAGGTTATAGGTGCCTTTGGGAGAACTCCAAAGGGTTTCCACACAAGGGCTATGAATCTGGAGATAAGTTTAAGGTTTTCTATTTGTTAACATAAGAACACTGTATAAGTGACTGTGGGAGCAAAACCTTTATTTTAAGCTTGCCCTATTTTGTGGTAGGTAACTGGCAAAGACGCTCTGTATGATCTGTATGAATTTAATTTTAGTGATGCCTAAATATACAGCTCACACAAATCTTACCTTACGGTACTTTAAAACTTGTAAGGAAATACTGAACTAGTATTTAAAATGGGCATAAAGCAGGTGTGTTAAATTTGCCTGGCTGCACTCTAATTGTATGACTCCCTGTGAGGTATGCTGTTTGAATGGGATGCCCTGGCTTTTCTTTCTTTTCTTGGATTTTGATTCTCTGTGGAGCTAGAATGGAGTACAAGTTCTATATTCTGTTAGATGGTATCTTCTTGATTTGACTGGTGGGACTTCAGTTATGTAGCCCAATGTTTTTAATTGATTAGGTTATTTCTTTGAGCTCAACATTAGGGTTCCTCATACTGTAGTACTCCTTATAGGACTCCTTTCATGGAGCAAAATTAGATGATTCGCACAAGGGGCATGTATATTGGTGGTGAAATGGCTCAAAATTTTATTAAATGTTTCTGTTCATTTATAGCTTACTTACTATTGGACACCTCTACATTAAAGAGGTGCCACTTTTTTGATTTAATCTACAGACACGAAATAACATAGTAACCATGTTTTAACATGAAGTCTTTGGATCTGATTTATCTGTAGCAATTGTGAAATATAATATAAAGACAAATAGGGGGCATCATTTAGGTAATATCTATGGGCTTGAAGGAAACGAGATACTAAAACCTGATAGAGTTATGATTGCAGACTGACTGAGGAATATTCAGGGCACACAAGTATGGTCACCTTCTGTGACCCTCTATACTGACCAGAGGGGATGGGTTACCGGAAGTTTTAGTAGCCTGCTGTTGGACATAAACTGCCTGGTTAAAGGAGAAGACTCCTGTACTTACTGCCTTCCAATTGTGTTCCTTGCAGTGCATTTCGTTCAGCTTCATTTCTTGATTCAAGTGATGCATCCCGCGGTAAAAACAGACTTTTTTTCACTGTTTTTTGTTCAAAATAATAGTTTAAAAGGTAACCGCTCCATTTTAGGTGCTCACGCATCAGAATATCCGTCATCATCACAACGCCCGACTCTTGCAACATGCTAAACAGATTCCCACTCAGCACAACTCCTGGCTGACTTTCGTTCCCCCCTGTGTGAATGGGGAACCAAATCAGTGATGCACATCTATTTCTAGCGCTGATTACGATTGGATCGGAAGACAGTGTGAAGGAGTGTATGACTTGCTGCACATTTTTCTTTAAATTGTTTATTTAATAAAGTTTAAAAAAATTATGAAGGTCTGTTGTCCTTTGTTTTAATAATTCAGCAAATTAGTAAAAGAGTCTGTTTGCGTGGAGTGCAATATAACATTCTATGAATTATGATGCGCTGTAATAGGTCAGATATTCCCACCTTTTTTTCAGATCTTTCTGAATATTGCATTATTTTCCCTCCTGTACTGGTCAGACAGTCACATTTGCAGAATGAGCAACTTGACAGCTCTCTAGGGATTATAAATGAATGTATACTGTGTAATTAGGTCATTTACAGCAGGATCATTTTTTTTTTAAACTCAGTTAAAAGACGGTATTTGTTATAGTTGTTTGAGACCAAGCTTACCATTTTTAGAATTTTTGGTTTTTTGAGTCCTGTTTATTATTTTTGGTAACTTGTAATATATACAAGCATGCCTCTTTGCATGGTCCCAGGATGTAGTAACATGACAGGTCGTACTGTCGGTATCCTTTATAAGCCCTTCCCAAGGAATGACAAGCTTCTGGCACAAAAATGGTTTCATAACATTCGGCGTAAAGAACTTAGTCTTAAAAAGACTAAGTGGTCCAGGAATCATGTTGTGTGCTCTGTCCATTTCACTGAAGACTGCCTTGAGATGGAATCTGAATTGAAGGCTCAAGTATATGGTCGTCCTCCAAAGAAAATGTTCCATGCTGATGCTGTCCCAACACTTATTTTGGATAATCAGAAGAAGAGTACTCTGAGACTATATACCTTGCACCTTCTGGAGCAGAGGGATCACAAAGAGGTATATATACTGTATAAACATGGGGTCAGTAAAGGCTTATATAAATAAAGTAACATAAAATGAGGCATCATTATTTTATCAAGTATGTTTCCCCCAGGAAAAGTAGTCGTACTGTTTAAATTCATGTGATGTCTCAGAATTACATACTGAGCCTTGCTTTGACAGTGATGAGTGTGTGTGTTGGTGAATGAGCAGTGTTTTAATTCTTCAGATGGTGTGTGTGTCTGCACAGAGAGAATAAGGGCACATTACACAGAAAAAAAGTACAGTGTTGATCCACATAACAGTCTTCGTAGGACATAATAGTACTGTATACATAGGACCATATGGTGGGCTGGTGTGTTGGTGTGTAACCACACAGCTAAGACTGAGAAATAATCATCAACAGGGGGTGGGGGGGTCGATCTGGATAGAGAAGCTGGCAGGCAGGCTCTCCTCTCCGGGGTGGTGACGCAGCATCCCTCTGCCAATGGCGGCCCCTAGTGGAGGCTAGGCGTGGCATGGACTTAGAGGGTGTGGGGTGGTAGTCTGTGGGTTGGTGGAAAGGGTATCTGACTGGAGCTGTAAGGTGCATGTGTGCCTCTACACACATGTGCTCCTACTCCAGGGACCCCTGGGAGAAAACTAGAGGATGAAAATGCTGGCAGCAGGATGAAGACAGTCTCCCTGCAGGCTCCACTCCTGGGCCGGGCACAAGGTAGCACCGGCAATTCTGGGTGACGGGCCTGGGGGGGGAGGGTGGTAGGTTGGATGGGGACTGACCAGAGGAGCATAAAGAAATATAAAAAAAGAGTGAAAGACAAATACTCACAATATAAAGCAAAGTCACAGTGACATGATGACTGAAGTGTGAGTATCACAGGTGGCTAGTGGAGATCATAACACAGCACAGCTACCAACCTTCTGAGTGTACCACAAGTAGTGTATCATATAGAGGAACCACTTCGTATTGCAGTTGAAATGTCACGCCATCACTAAGATTGCAGGCAAAAGATTGCCTGGTAGACGAGTGCCAAAGAACTTGTCGTCCTCTGCCAGATGGTACACCGGCAATATTATAATCATGTATCCCTCTCCATATATCAGGGAGGCTGCAGCCATAGTGTTGTGTGCCGCAAACATTTAAATAAAGCAGACATGTTAGCAAGTTTGAGTTTTTGTTTTAATTACCTTTCCATCACTTAAAAACTAAGTACACGTGTGTATGCGTGTATGTGTATGTTTGTGAAGAGCTATATAACAGTGAAACATACAGTATGTTATGTGCAGTGTACTGCCTTGCATCAACCAGTATTTGCGCATCCTAAGTTCTTGTCTGTCATTTTCTGATAGTGCTACAGTCACTTCTTGCAAATGAAGTGCCCCAAGTGAACAGACCAGACGACTGTTTTGAAAGTAATTCAGAGATGGAATCAGAACTGACAATAGAACACATTTTGCCAGATAACGTAGTTCCAGAACCAGAAATACTGGGAATATTCATGCAAACTGATATAGACAGGAATTATATGTTGATGCACGATCGTATGATCTTGCAAGGTGATCTACTTGAAGTTGTTGCAGATCATAGTTATGCAAATACTGAGCAGGTGAAGACATACATTACTGTCCTGTGTTTAATGTAGTTTTATGACATGTGGTGTTGAAAGTTATTGGAAACGAGTCATCCCATTTGTTCACTCCCTGTGCAAGGCTGTGGATTAATCCCAAGTATACACACAGTTTGTGTGAAGATGCAAGAATCAGTGTGCTGAGCAGCTATTGTTTCTTGCCTGATGGAATGAATGTGGGAAGAGCTATTTTTTATACTCATCTTAAAGCAACTCGAGGGCATGATTGATGGCAAACAGTACTTTTCATGTTCATTCCTTCAGTCAGAAAGAAATACTTGTTGTGTCCATTGAATGTCAGGATTACCTACTGCCATGGCACATGGATCTCGGCTTTCCCCGCTGTTCTGTGTGGCATGGCCGTGCATTGCTTCGCAGTGTGTGGCTGGGAGAGAAGGTGCTGCATATCATGTAATGTAGGTGGAGTGACAGAGTGAGTGAGTGCAAGAGACAGGCAGACTGGGAGATCAATATGCCAGACAGAGAGACAGACACAACACAAGAAAAGGCAGAGAGGTGGTAATGTGAGTGGGAGGCAGTCCTGGATCTCAGGAGTCAATCAGTGCTCATGAACATCGGTGATGCGCAGATGCTGATCTGTTAGCAACACATGGATGGAGAGACTGCACATTTAACATGTAACAAAGACATAGCATACATTTTATTTTTTATTTATTTGTATATTTGGAAACAACCCTTGAGTATATACTCTTTCACAAAGGTTCCACATCAAGATGTAAAAAAGCAGAGACATAACAAAAACTTGACACTTAGCACAAAACATAAGATTATGTAATACAGAAAATAGATAAATAATACATTTGAGTAACCTATACAACTGAAATTAAACAGAGGGAGGAGATTCCCAATCAGCAACATATGGCATAGCTTCCCCAGGGTGGCCTGTCAAGGCAGAGTATTGAAAAGGATAGGAGAAAGAAATGGTGGAGAGCACAAATGAGGTTTCTAAATTATCAATGTGTGGCATATGTGCCCTAGGGGGGTCTGTCAATGTAGAGTATCGGAAAGAGTAGGAGAAAGAAAGAGGAGAGTGCGTACGAGGGGTAGATTACAGAGAGAGAGAGAGAGAGAGAGAGAGAGAAAGAGAGGACACGAGAGAGAAAGAGAGAGACACACAGAAAGGGATTGGGAGAAGGAAAATATCTTGGGGTGAGAGTGGGTGGAAAGGGGAGGTCTTGGGGACTATGTTGGGAGGAGTTGAGGAGCTGGGGGTGGCAAGGGATGGGTGGGGTCCAGGGTAAGTAAAACAGGAGGAAAGCTCAGACAGATGAGGGGGGTATCCAGGTTGAGGATATGGACTCAAGTAAGGGAGTCAGAGGTGTTTAACATGGGGGTATCCATGTTGAAGATATAGATTCAGGTAAGGCAGTAGCAGGCATTTGAGTTCAACAGATATTGCTTCTGATGGAGTGACAGGGACAGTGGCAGCCAGAGAAACAACAGTGTGTCTGTCTCTCTGTTCATTTTCCATATATCGCCAGTCTTAAATCACTTTCGCTGTGATAGTTTGGGCATTGAAAACTTTATTACTATTGTCAGTGGGTGAAGGATACTACACCAGATCTTCAGTCTTTCCATTTTAGATGCCTTTCCTGTTTTTTTTGGAAATGTTTCACTAACTGCATGTGGTAGTTGCAGTAATGCACTGCACAGCGTGTGTAATTAAGCAATAAGGCATGACCGGGGACATGTTAAAGGTCTGTTAATCACCCTCTAGGGGTGTAATGTGGCATGAAGTATAGCCAAGTGCTACATGCCACTAGAGGTGATTATCTGACCAGTAACATAACCCCTGGGAGTGCCGTATTGCAATTATAATTAAAAAAAATTAAATAGCGTTATGTGTTCAGTTTGTGATTAGGTTGCACATGCATATTAATTAAACATTAGCATACGGCTAATGGAATGCTTACAACAAATCATAAATCTCAATTTGTTAGACCCTTTTTTATAATTAAGCAATTAGGCATGACATGGTGTGGTATATCATAGGATATCATCACACCTCGGGTGGTTGGGCATGAGGCCGCAGGCCAAGTGCATCCAACCACCAGAGAATTGACGATATCCCATGATATACCACACCCCTGAGTGACCCATAGCTATTATGAACTGATTTTCAAGTTTCATAAATAAAAACAATAAAAGAAACAGGTTTAAAATCTTTTTACAAATGAGTTATTGGGTGGTGTAGGACTACATTTTGAAAAACAATATTTCTCAGACAGTAGACAGCAAGGAGGCTGGTAACGCCGCAGCTTTTTTGAAGTCGTGATGATTTAGTCCAATATCATCATGGCTTCAAATACCTCTCAGACAATCAGATTCCTCTATTTACAATCCTCAGTTCATAATATGAATTAATACATTTCTCAGTTGCTAGGATATACACTCAGCCTGCATTCTCATGCCTCACAATGCAACTCAGGTGTGCATTAATGCCATATATATATATATGAAAGGCAAAGAACCTCTGTGTGCAAGCACTGAGGCAATGGTTACCCCAAAGGGCATTTGGCGGAAGCCAAGTTTCAAAGAATATGAAAATCACATGATTCCACAAAGAGTCATGGTCTGCACATGCACCTCCACAGACATTATGTTGAACGAGTTTAAGGAACAGTACCAAGCTTGCGGGGTGTCAACAAAGACATAGACACGCAGCTTTCACCATCAGGCCTGTCTGACACTTCAGTGAATGCTGGCCTTGCAGCCAGGCGGCCCACTGAACAAAACTATTTAAAGAAGAACCCTGTGCGCAGTACTGAGGCAATGGTTACCCTAAAGGCATTTGGTTGGGTAGCCACATTTCAAAGAAATACAAATAGTTTTTTGTTTTAATTGGGTTCACCACAACATAACCCAGATAGACTATCTTAGGGTAGCTGGTTCATTCCACTGGGGTGTCAAACAGACGAGGCATACTGATGAGTCCTGAAGAACTAAACACGTGTCTATGTCTTCTGTTGGCACCCTTTGCACACTGTGTGAGAGGCCTTTCGACACCATGCATTTCTGCTTAAAGTTGAACCAGCATAATATTCTGTGGTGATTTGCATATGCAGCCCATGATGCTTTGCATTGTGGGGTCATGTGTGATTTTGTATTTCTTTGAAACTTGGCTTCCCAGCCAAATGCCCTTTGGGGTAACCATTGCCTCAGTGCTTGCGCACAGAGGTTCTTTGTCTTTTAAATAGTTTTTTGTTTTAATTGGGTACACCACAACATAACCCAGATAGACTATCTTAGGGCAGCTGGTTCATTCCACTGGGGTGTCAGACAGATGAGGCATACTGATGAGTCCTGGTAAGATGAAACACGTGTCTATATCTTCTGTTGGCACCCTTTGCAAACTGTGTGTGAGGCCTTTCGGCACCATGCATTTCTGCTTAAAGTTGAACCAGCATAATATTCTGTGATGATTTCCATATGCAGCCCATGATGCTTTGCATTGTGGGGTCATGTGTGATTATATATATATATATATATATATATATATATATATATATATATATATATATATATGGTCTGGAGTCATGTATAGCTTACTTCTCAGATGTTGGATGCACTCGGTCTGTGGTCTCTGACCCAACTGACAGAGGGGGAAGATTGGAGTTTATGGACAGGCATGAAAAGACAAATGGATGGGCATGCAAATCCATGGGTCACAACAGCACAAACGAGGTGTCTTCTGGTTGCATGGATGGGGGAGAAGAGGTTAGTGGACAGCAGGGCTGTGGAGCTGCAATGGCCATGAGTACCCTATTGAGGCTATGGCACTGTCCTATATGTGCTGTGTTACTGGACTTGGAGGCTGAGTTGTGCAGACTCTGGTGTGTCCTAGACAGCTGTGTGGAGGGTATGAATGCAAGGCTGGTAAGGCAGGAATCTTGGGATGGGATGGTGTCATCAAATGTAGGTGTAGAAGTATGGGGGCCAACAGAGCCCATGCTGCAGCTGACCGGCCATGGGATCAGACACGGGAGAAGGGGTCCAGTGGATTGTGCGGGTGCTAGGGTGGAAGAGGGCAGAATGTGAGAGGTACAGGCAGCTGGGTAACATGACCTCATATAACCATGGCAAGTGAACTCGCCTCACAGGAGGGGTTCTCTTTTGTAAAGACAGCTGAGGTGATTCTGGTGTAAAGTAGGTATTTGCCACTGGTGGACACCAGGGAGGATAGGTCCTCAGAGGATGCAGGGGAAACAGTCAGCAGTTGAAGGCAGGTTAATGTGGTGGAAAAGCAGGAAGGGGTGGGGGTGGTTATGGCACTGTGAGTACTGGAGAAGCCGGAATCAACGCTGTCAATTGTTGGTGTTTGCTGCGGCATTGTGCCTCCCAACACTCCATGTGTTGTTTATGCATCACCAATATCCGCACACCCTGACATGGTGTCATTAGTGCTTATTTAAAGAATGGCTTTTATGATTTATTGAGCACCATTTTATAACGTCATTTCTGTCCACCACTCATAACACACATTTTTTTCATATTGTCTCTGTTTTCTATCTTATGTAAAGAAAAAATGTCATGACACACATGTGTGTTTACAAACAACGTTACCTGCTGTAGCCACAGTACATCAATGTTATCAGAATCCAGAGTTAAATGTGTCTCAGAGCTACCGTCTGTCAGCAAGACAGCAAGTACCAGTAGGATTTGTTCTGGAATTCAGCAACAACATAGTGCTGCAACCACAGCCACAAAATGCAAGGTAATAATAATAAAAAAAAATCAGCACATAATTTGAATTTTGCTACCACCCTCTCTGTGAAATAGTGTCTCTTCATTTCCTTCCTAAATCTTCCTCCCTTTGTTGTTAGCCCATGTCCCCTGGTGACCCTCCCCCCCTTAACTTAAACACCCCATCTGCCCCATCCTTATTGATTCCCCTCAGATACTTCAATGTCTCTACCTTGTCCTCCCTGTCCCTTCTGCCCTACAGGGTGTACATATTCAGGTCTCCCAGCCTGCTCTCATAGTCTCTCCCCTCCAATACAACATATCACCTTTATTGCCCTCCTCTGCACCCCTACTCAAAGTGCAGCCTTACCAGCGATCTGTAGAGGGCCAAGATCACCTCTTTTCACCTGGATGAAAATGCCCTTGCTATGCACCCCAGCATTTTGTTCGGTTTGCAGCCACTGTCTTGCACTGGGTATTGTTGTTCATGGTCCCTGTTATTACCCCTAGGTTCTTTTCCTCCTCAGTGATCCTCAGGTTACCCCCCCAGCCAGTATTCTCTCCTTGGGTTTTTCACCCCAAAGTGCATAACCTTACACTTCATTGCATTGACATCCAGCTGCCACCTCTATGACCACTCCTCTAGCTTGCTTAGGTCCCCCTGTAGCTGCTTCTATCCCTCCCTTCCCCTCCATCCACCACTGCCCAGATTTTGCTGTCATCAGCAAACAGACTTACCTTGCTCACCACCCCGTCTGTAATGTCTATATGAAGAGGCCAAAAATTACTGGCCACAATACAGAGCCATGTGGCACCCCACTGATCACCGGCCTTGGAGCTGAGAGTTCCCCTCTCACCACCACACGTCACAGCCTCCCACTCAGCCAGCTTTCAATCCAGTTCAGCATTTTTGCCGCTACCCCCCACACCAGTTAGCTTACCCCAAGCCACCAATGAGGCACCGAATTGAAAGCCTTGCTGAAGTCCAAGTAAAGAACATCCACCGCATGACCCTTATCAAGCTCACCTGTCACCCATTTATAATATTGTATCAAGCTGGTTTGACAAGACTTCCCTGAAATGAACCCATGCTGCCTCACATCCTGGAGGCCATTGTCTTCCAGGTATTTTACTAGTCTTTCCTTTAGTATCATTTCCATGAGTTTGCACACCATGGAGGTGAGACTTATCAGATGATAATTACCTGGTTCATCCATTGGTCCACTCTTGTGTAACAGGACTACATGCGCCATCTTCAGGGAACAGTGAGCAAAAGTATTCATCCAGTGCTTCTGCCTGCTCCTCCCCCTTTTCCATCCACTCCTCGCCCCTTTTTATTTCTGGTCTGCATCGATCTCCTGCCTAACCATTACCATAGGCCAATGGGAGTTCCTTATTGCTATTATAAGAGAAGTGTTTTTCAACAGTGCAATACTTTTGTCTTGATGTGATTAGGATGTAATTTTATGATGATAATAGATTACCATAAGGTTGATTGATGTTTACAGCAAATCTGATATCTCCATTACTCATACAATTAAAAATACAAATTCACATTTTACTATTATCTTCTCCAAAACAGTTTAATGAAACAACATCAGAGACCACATATATGTGCACTGCTGACAAAGAACACCAGTCTGGTAAGTACTGTCATAAAAAATGAACAGTGATGCACGTCTAGTGAAAATGGTAAACCAACATCTGTTCCACTGTGAGGGTGCCGATCTAATTTGTTGGAGAGGAAGACAAATATGTAAGCAGTAACCCACGACAGGGTGTGCTGTCACTGGACAGTAATCAACCCCCCCGGGTGCGTTGGGTGGCAAGGGGCCGCAAACCGAGTGTCCTACAGCACCAGGGTGTTAAACCAGTCCCCAACAACAGCACACCCTGGAGCGGGTTATGTAAGCAATAACCCACAACAGGATCTGCAGATATTGTGGAGTAGTCAACACCCCAGGTGCATTGTGAGGCATGAGGATACAATCAGAGTCCTCACAGCACCTAGGATGTGTATTTAGTCCCCAATAACAGCACACACCTGAAGCAGGAAACACCTATTCTCTTTCTCCAGAAGTTATGTGAAAGAATTGTAGGCAATTCATTATCTGAAACCAGTTCTCTCTGTTTCCACGTTTATACCTCATTAGCATGTATCGCAAAAACAAAGCTGTAAGGATTGAAATGTATTTCAATAATGAGTAGTACATGAAAAACCTCATGTGTGTGTCATTTATTCATAGATTCAGATTTTTCTTCTGGGCCACTTTCAGACCATGACAATGACAGTGACCCTGATTACTTCCCTGACGACAGTCTCACTGAAGTGTTACAAGATAATCGAGAACATTACTTTGAAGAAATTATAAGTGGTGATAAAGACTCAAATGACTTTTTGTCACAAAACAAAAATATTGTTTTTGAGCTGTGCATAAAACAGTTTTTTGAGGGAGTCACGTGATGGCAGCCTGAGAAGCAGCAGCAGCCCTCCATTGCTCCGCGCCTCCGCTATTTAATTCAGCTTTCCGGTACAGTCTTCCTGATTATTAGCGAGTTTTAACTGTGCTACTTCAAGCGTCACGTATCTGGGCTTGCAGTGTACTGGTCTAACTATGGAAGTTTATATGAAAAAACACCACCAAGACATTCTCTGCTGCCTACCCTGGAAAAGGACAAGGTCCCAAAGCATCCTAAACATCAGATAGCGGGCTCTAGGAAATCCAGCACCATGGCGGGCACACTCTCAGAGGAATGGTTTCTAGAGATAATGCAACCTCTGCAAGACAAAATCTCAGAGATTTCCGAAGATCTACAACATATTAAACCCTCTGTCCATTCCTTAACTACCTGTGTGGGTGATTCAGAAGCTAAACTTGTATCCCTGGAGAAAAAGCAGGACAAGAGTGAGTTGGCTATGATGATTTTTGGTCAGAAAGTCAAGAAACTTGAGGAGAAACTTGAGGACTTAGAGGGGAGAAGTAGGAGAAATAATCTCCTTGTTATTGGAATCCCAGAAAAGAAGGAAGGAACAACACCTATTCTCTTTCTCCAGAAGTTATGTGAAAGAATTGCAGGTTCCTCCCCGAATGGGGCCCCCTATATTATTGAAAGGGCCCATCATGCTCTCTGCCCTCCTCCACCACCCGACTCTCCACCTAGGCCTCTCATTTTTAAATTGCTTAATTTCTTAGACAAGCAGCATATATTGGCAAAAGTGCATGATCTGCAAGAGGTTCTGTAGGAAGGGCATAGAATTAGGATAACTCAGGATCTCCCACATTCAGTACGAGTGAAGCGACAAGAAATGCATCTGATTGTGACGAAGCTTATTGCCACGGGAACTCCGTATCATATGAACTATCCAGTGGTACTTCAAGTGAAAGCCAAGGACGGATGGGTTTCCTTCGAATCGCGGGATCATGCGAATCAAGAACTGAAATGCCTTTTCCCGGATCTCTTTAAGTGAAAAGCCTGAGAAGATTATGTGGGGAAATTCTTAATGGTAAAAACTATGCCTGACTGCTGGCTTTGACTGCTTTAGCCCTTTTTGTACAGGAGCGGCCTAGTTCTTCAGGGATATACGCTTTCTCTGTTTGCCAGGATTTTTTGTTGGACATATCTAGAATTCTCACCTGATATAACTATCAAGCTTTATGCTGAAATACCCCTTGGTCAGAGTTGTGTTACCTCCTTATGTGCATCACAGGAAATCGAGTAAACTTTACCTAGAGAGCGAGCACGGATGCTTGATTAAGGCACTGGCATATTGCTGATTAACAGTAAAGATGCTGACTAAATGCTGCATGTTTATTTTTGAATTTCTTTTACAGTTTAAATTTATGGTTATGCTTTTAAAGAAAATTAGTATGGTAATAGAGCATTACTAGATAGTTATCACTTGTATGGTGCTCTGTAGGTAGGTCATTTTGTTTACATTTAATACTATACTCGCTAAATAATAGCAGGGGCAGGGTGGAAGTGAAGCAGGGGTGAGGGTTTCTAGTGCAATCTGTTGTCTGTGCTAAGACATCACCTAGGATTGTATGGTGGTGCGGTTGTTCTGAACTGGGGAAGGGAAATTGTGGGATTACTACTATGGTTTTATTCTAATTAATATACGATTAGGGTTAAGGATTATAATGATAAATAGGTTTTCTTTCTTTATTATTGTTATTAAGGGAATTTGGGGTAGTAAATCAAGTGTGCTAATTTATTTCTCTAAGGTTGTTTTTTTTTTATTAGTGCTCAATCGGATATACTTTGGAACTTGTTTCATGTCAGGGCATAGTCAGCTTACCCATCGCCCTTCTTTGGCAATTTAAATAATGAATAGCCATTATAAGATAGTAAGTTGCAATGTTAAAGGTGCACAGGAGAGATGTAAGAGACAGGTTATTCTCAGACACCTTCACCAGCTACAAACTGGGATTGCTTGTCTCCAAGAGGCACACCTTTGGTGAAAGGATGTCAGTCTATTTTCTAAGACCTGGGTGGGGCAGGCATATGGAGCAGGGAAGTCCACAGCTAGTGGGGGAGTTGCAATATTGATAGACAGAAAAATCCCCTTTAAGCTTGATAAAGAAATATGGGATCCTGATGGCAGATACATTATCCTACATGGTTCTTTAGAAATGCACCCAATCATCATGGGTGCTATATATGAGCCAAATTGTGAATCCCCTCAGTCAAGGGTGTGGAACGTAGGGAGGGAAGAAAGCCTGGTTAGACATTGCCAAGTGCCGAAGGTCATGGTGGTGGGTATTTTTGCATTGAGAGAGAGCTGGTGAGAGCTAAGCCATAACAGTACCTTGTTGAAATCAGCCTGGAGGTTGGCTGTTACCTCTTCTGGGGAGGAGCCCGAGGCAAGGAGGAGAGTATTGTCTGCATACATTTGAATAGATGTGAATGAGCACACCAGAGGGAGGTTGTTTAAAAAGATGGAGAACAGGATAGGGCCAGGTACTGATCCCTGGGGAACTCCGGTGGCTATAGGGAGGGGTGAGGAGGTGACGTCAGCAATTCTTACTGATTGAGTTCTGTTAGCGAGGTAGGCTTTGAACCAGTTGGTAGCTGAGCTAGCTAGGCCCGCTTGTGAGAGACATTGAATTAGCAGAGGGTGGGAGACCGTATCGAAAGCTTTGGCAAGGTCTATGAAAATGGCCGAAGTGAACAACCCTTTGTCCATGCCTGAGAGGATGGCGTCCGTGAACCTAACCAGGAAGGAGGCTGTGGAATGACCCTTCCTGAATCCGGACTGGAACAGTGTGAAGAAGTTGGTGTCAGAGAGGAAGGAGGTGAGTTGATTGAGCACTGAGTGTTCTTGCAGCTTTGCGAGTGCAGGGAGGAGGGAGATAGGATGACAATTTGAGGGGGAGATGGTGACGCCCCCTTTAAGGAGGGGGATGATGATGGCCTGCTTCCAGACCTGGGGGACAGTGGCAGAGGAAAAGGAGAGGTTTAAGAGGGAGGCGAGGGAGGTTGCAATGGCTGGGGCAGAGAGGTGGAGGAGATTGCAGTTGAGGCCATCAGGGGATTTACCTTTTGTTTTGCCAAGGGCTGAAGGGCTACAAGGATGTCAACTGGCAGGATTGCTTTGAAGGTGAAGGTGGGGGGCCCACTGGAGGTAGAATATATGGGAGGGGTACTGGGTGGCTCTGAGGTGGGCAGGGAAGACAGGAGGGCTGAGGCACAGGAGGAGAAGTATGTGCTGAAAGCAGTTGTGATATCCTGCGGCTCAGTGAGGAGGGAGTTGTTCATGAGAAGGAGAGGGGAAGGGTGGGCAGTTGGGGAGATGGAGTAAATAACCTTCCAGAATTTAGATGGACAGTTTAAGTTGGAATAAAGGGAGGAGCTGAAGTATTCCACTTTAGCTAGGCAGGTTGCTCTGGTGCATTTATTGCATACAGACCGATAGATGACAAGGTCACTTGGGAGGCGTGAGGTTTTATGGGTTCACCATGCTTTGTCCTGGGCGATCTGGCAGGCTGTCATTTCCTGGGTGATCCAGGGCAGGTGGTAGCCATGAACCCTGGAGTGATGCAGTGGAGCGTGATCGTCCCAGACATGGAGGAACATGTTTTGGAAATGAAGGAGGGCATTGTAGACAGAGCATGGTTTGGCTGGGGGTTCCCAGCAAGCAAGAGATAAGTCTTCAAGCACGGAGGTGAGGTTTAGAGATTTGTAGGAACGTTGGAGTATGTACTTTGGAGGGGAACAAGGTTGGTGGATTTTCCGGACTAGATAAATAATGTGGTGATCAGTTAGGGAATCGGGTAGGAGCCCTGAAATGATAACCCAGTGGGGGTGACTGGTGAGACCCCAGTCAAGTAGTGAGTGCTTTCCGGTTTTGGAGTTTAGGCATGTGGGCTCGGAGATGGTTTATAAGAGGTTGAGCAAGGCAATGTCCATCCGGGTTTTGTTGAAGGAGGGAGCTAGCCAGTTGTGGTTGAAGTCACCCATGACATAGAGTTCACCAGTGGGGAGTTGGGAGGCAGTTTGTTCTAGGAGATCAGTGACACACGAAGCTGTGAAGCCAGGCCGGCAATAGACTCCAGCTATGTAGATAGGGAGGGAGAAGGGGAGAGTCAGTTGAAGCAAGAGAATTTCATAGGCATTTGGTTCAGCTTTGGCTAGGGTGGTTGAGAAATGCAGAGTAGAGTTTACATAGATATCCACACCACCGCCTCTAGTAGACCTGTCCTGATGGACAATTACATAGCCTGGAATAGCAATTGAGGAGTCAGGGATTTGTTTGTTTAGCCAAGTTTCAGAGAGGACGATGACATCAGGGGCATAGTGTGCTGCGAGTAACTGGAGGGAGTCAAGTTTAAGGGGCAAGCTATGTATATTTAGGTGCAGAAGGTGCAGACCCCATGAGAGGTGGTCTCCAGAGGGGTTATGGGTTGTGTTAGGGCAGGAATCTGCTGTTGAAAGCACCATGGGTAGGTTTGAGGGGCCAGGGTTAGGATGTATGCCCACTGTTAGTAATAATAACCCTAAAGTGAGGTAGCTAGTGGACTTTGTGTGCATAATTCAACAGATGTAATAAGGTGGAATATGCAGGGGGAGAGTGGGCAAGGAGGTATAATGGAGCTAGTGGTAGGGAAGACGCAAGAGTCAGGGAACCAGCAAGGAATAGGAGTTCAAGCTGAAGTGAGACCTCTGGTGGTCAGCAACGATAAAGTGCGGGTGGACAACAAGGGAGATAGAAAAAACACGACCCTGCTGATTCGCACGATATCATGTGAGACACCCTTGAATAAAAGAAAAGCCAGCTAAGGGAAGGAGGGTATTGGGGTGGTGGGGAGCAGTCACAAAGTTGCTGCGGGGTTAGCAGCTGTAGAGAAGCTCCTTCAGGGAAAAGCATGGTTGGCGTACCTTGTTTTCAGTTCGGGGGTGCGGGGAGGGCTCCTCCAGCTATGCCCCATGACCAGGACCCTGCAGCCGACTTGCTGTGGAGAAAGAAGAAAGGAAGAATTTATAGCCTGACGAAGTAAGGCATTTACATATTCTCTACAGTGGAAACGGAGTGTCTGGGTTGAAGAGTCTGCTTGTGCTGTTGCTTGCTTCTTACAGGCTGATGCAGTAAATTTAATTTAAACAACTGTAAGCTGCTCCAGTTTGTTAAAGGCAGAGGTTTCCCTTACACTTTTACATTTAGAAACCCAAACACAAAAGATTTCCTGGGGGATCCACATGCAGCTAAATATCTTTTCTAGCTCCTCTGCTATCCTTGGAGTGGTGACAGTTCTCATGGGGATAGCTTCTGGGTAGCAGGTATAGTAATCACATAAGACCAGTACAAATATGTTACCCTAGGAGCCATTTTACCAGGGAGCCCACTACATCCATGGTTATCCTGTCAAAGGGGATGCATGTGGATAGGTTGTAGTGGAACTCTATCCCTTTTTCCTGCCTGAGCTACAGTACTTTCTGACACTCAGCACATGCTTTACGATACTCAGCTATGTTCTCATGGATAGAGGGCCAATAAAACCTGGGTAATAGCCTATTCATGGTGCTATCTCTGCCAGCATGACCTGCTAAAGGGATGTCATGTGCCAGTTACAGTACATGATTTGGGAGTGGAATTATTCTGGAACCATTAGTTGATCTGCTTCCTCTCCAGTTCTGGAGTTAGTGTATTCTCTGTATAGCATTTCCTGTTTTACAGCAAACTGAGGGGCACCTTTTCCAACTCCCTTCCCCACCTGTGGAAAAAAAGGTTAAGTGAAAGGTCTGCTTTTTGCTCATGCTGCATCTCACATTTAAATGTGTGTCCCAAGTCTGGCTGTACACCAGCATGAGTATCAATCCAGTCCTTCTTTAGCTTCCTCTTCTCTGCCTTAGTTTTATGGTACATGCCAGGATCCTCAACAACATCATCATCAAATGGGAACACAGATGGTAAATGTGGAACGATGAAAGCTCCAAGAAATTAAAGGATCTATGCGATGCTAATGGTCTGTCCCAAATTAGACCTGCACCTACTAGACCCAACAGAAAGTACCCTGAGTATAGCTCCCTTTTGGACCTTATGTTAGTAAACAAGCCTCACAACTTCTCGCACAGTGGAATGTTCTTCAATGACATAAGTGACCATTGCACAATAGCCTGCATTAGACACTCTACCCAAATAAAACTGGCCCCCAAATTCATACTGAAAAGATGCCTGAAGAATTTCTGCTGGAATGCCTTCTTGAAAGATCTAAGCAACATTAGGTGGCAGGACTTCTACCTAGCCCCATCACTTAGTGAGGCTTTTAATATCTTCCACAGCCTATTAACATGGCTAATTGACAGCATGCCCCCCTTCAGCTGATTAGGTCAAAAAAGAGATCTCCTGGATGGTTTTCTCCCAACCTGAAGAAAGCGCTCAAAGATAGGGACTCCTGGTGGAAAAGAGTGAAAAAATCCCAACTGGAGGTAGATTGGCTTGCTTTCCGCATTTCCAGAAATGCTTGCACTAAATTAATTAGGCCAGAAAAAGCCAGGTACTTCCAGGCAAAACTTGACAACAAAAACAACACTGCCATATTCTGGAATATCCTCAAGGAAATTGAAGGTCAACATCTGGTCGCCTCCCTCCCAGCTGGAATCATGGCCAATGGAGTTACATATACAGATAGAGCTGCTATATTAGAGCAGTTCAACAATCATTTCTCCATGGCAGGACTTGCCTTCGACACCTCGCCCATCAGTAAGCTTAGCCATGCTGGTGATAGCTCAATTAACCTAAATGCTATTCCTTATCCTTATCAACCAAACCATCCTTTATTCAGCTTTTCCACAATTTCATTTAAGCAAGTAGAGGACCTCCTTTTGGTATTGGACACAAAAAAAAACACCGGTGTGGATAACATTGAACCACTCTTCCTAAAGCTTGACTATTTCTACTTGACCGCCTCTATCACCCACTTATTTAACACCTCCTTGAGTCAGGGTGAATTACCTGTGACGTGGAAGACTGCCCATATTCTACCTCTTTTCAAATCAGGGGACCCTTGTGAGCTGAACAATTACCGGCCTATTTCCATACTCTCCACCCTCTCAAAAGTTCTGGAAAAGATTGTCAATACTCAAATCAAAGAACACTTGGACCAGCACAATCTCCTAAACCCTGCCCAATCTGGGTTCTGGGCAAAACACAGCACCACTTTGCTCTTGTAAAAGTAACTACTGACTGGCAAATTGCCCTAGACTCTAAAAACATAGAAAACATAGAAACATAGAATTTGATGGTGGATAAGGACTGCTTGGCCCACCCAGTCTGCCCATTTCCCTACCTGATGGATAAGCTGCAGATTCTAGTTAATCAACAGCATACTTCCCCCTGCCCCCACTAGAATTGCCTTATGCCTGTCCCATGCATTCTTGAATTCTCCCACTGTTCCTGAATCCACAACCTCCTCAGGAAGGCTGTTCCATGCATCTACAACTCTCTCTGTGAAAAAATATTTTCTAACATTACCTTGAGCTGTCCCCCCTTATCTTTAAATTGTGCCCCCTTGTTCTGGCACATCTCTTCTTCTGAAAGATATTACCCTCTTGTACCTTGTTAATTCCCTTGAGATACTTGAAAGTTTCTATCATGTCACCCCTCTCCCTCCTTTCCTCAAGGGTATACATAATTAGCTGCTTTAGTCTCTCCTCGTATGTCTTCTGGTGCAGACCGTGCACCATTTTGTTGCCCTCCTCTGAACAGCCTCCACTCTGTCTATGTCTTTGCGGAGATGGGGTCTCCAGAATTGCACGCAGTACTCCAGATGGGGTCTCACTAACTGTCTGTAGAGAGGGATAACAACTTCCTGTTTTCTACTGTTGATGCCTCTCCCTATGCATCGCAGTATCCCCCCAGCCCTCCTTACTGCCGTCTCACATTGCTTGCCCACCTTTAGGTCATCTGATATAATTACTCCTATGTCTCTTTCAATTTTTGTTGTTGTTATTAACTCACCTCCCATTGTGTACTCTTCTCCTGGGTTTTTGTTTCCCAGATGCATTACCTTGCACTTCTTTGCATTGAATCTGAGCTGCCACGTATTTGACCATTCCTCCAACCTTGCCAAGTCCCTTTTCATTCTTTCCACCCCACCTTGTCTATAAACCCTGTTGCAGATCTTTGTGTCATCTGCAAAGAGGCATACCTTTCTTTCCAGGTGCTCTCCAATGTCACTTATAAAGATATTAAAGAGGACCGGTCCCAGTACCGAACCCTGCGGTACCCCACTAGTTACCCTCCTTTCTTCACTGTGGACTCCGTTTGCTATTATCTTTTGCGTCCTGTTGTCCAGCTATTGTTTTATCCAGGCTACCACCTTGGGATCCACTCCCAGGCTGGATAACTTGTATATTAATCTTTTGTGTGAGACTGTGTCGAGTGCCTTGCTAAAATCTAGGTAGGCCATAGCCACAGCCCCTCCCTGGTCTACTACTTTGGTCACCCAGTCAAAGAAATCTATTAGGTTCATCTGACATGACCTTCCTGCTGTGAAACCATGCTGCCTTGGGTCCTGTGCCCCACTGGCCTCTAGGTACTCAACAATTCTTTCCTTCAGAAGTGATTCCATCATTTTCCCTACCACTGAAGTCAAGCTAACTGGTCTGTAGTTTCCTACCTCTGCCCTGCTCCAACTTTTGTGAAGTGGAATCACATTTGTCCTCCTCCAGTCCCCAGGTACAACTCCATCCTCCCATGATTTGTTAAAGAGAGTAGTCAGTGGTGTTACTAGTTCTACCCGTAGTTCTTTTAGTATTCTTGGGTGAATACCATCAGGCCCCATTGCTTTGTCCACCCTCAGTTTCAAGAGTTCTTTCAACGCCCTTTCTTCTGTGAATGGACTGGTACCGACCCCCCTATTCAGAGTTTCTCCCTTGTTTGGTTTAGGCACCTCCCCCTCCTGTTCTGTTGTGAATACTGAGCAGAAATATTCGTTCAGTATCCCTGCTTTTTCACTGTCGCCCTCTGTCCACATTCTCTCCCCTTTATTAAGTCTCTGTATCCCTCCCTTGGTCTTTCTTCGCTCCCTAATGTACCTATAAAAGGTTTTATCCCCTTCTTAACAGAGTTGGCTATCTTTTCCTCAGTTTGTGCCTTTGCTATTCTGACTGCCTTCCCTGCCTCCTTCTGCTTTAACTGATAAAGTTCTCTGTCCTGCTCCTTCTGTGTTTCCTTATATTTCCTGAATGCTATCCTTTTCTCCTTAACTGTCCCTGCCACCTCTTTTGAGAACCATAGTGTTTTTTTCCTTCATTTTGTTTTATTGATTTGCTTCACACAAAGGCTTGTTGCCTCTGCAATGGCTGTTTTGATTATTCCCCATTGTTTCTCCATCCCTCCTTCTTGCCCGTTTGCTAGTGCTTTTGTAAGGCACTCTCTCATTTTCCCAAAGTCAGCCTTCCTAAAGTCCAATACGCTTGTTTTTGTATGACTTGACTCTATGGCTGTGTTTATTGTGAACCACACTATTTGGTGGTTCCTTGTTCCCAGATGGCTATGTATGGCTATAAAAACATGTAGTTGCTCTATTTCTCGACCTCAGCAAGGTCTTCAACACCATGGATCATAACATTATGCTTACATCATTGAGAAATATTGGCCTTGACAACTCTGCCATCAACTGGTTCACTAGTTACCTTTCTAATCGATTGCAACAAGTTAAATCAGCAGGTGACCTGTCTCCACAGAAATCCCTATTGTGAGGGGTCCCCCAAGGCTACATCCTGGGACCTATTCTATTTGCTATTTATATCAATAACTTGGACTCTCACCTGCAAGTAGCAAATGTGCATCTATTTGCTGATGACACAGTACTCTATGCCTCAAACTCCCCACTTCTCATGGCCTACGAAGACCTACAATGAGACTTTATCTCCTTAAAACATAGTCTCATCAAGCATAAACTCCTTCTCAATGTTAAAAAGACTACATTTATGATTCTTTCCCCAAAAGCAGCCTCTGGATCCACACACATCCCACTGTTACTAACGCTTTTGGGTGAACCCCTGGATTCAGTAGATACCTTTAAATACCTAGGATTTTGGCTGGACAACAAACTTAACTTTCTATGCCACCTAAATGAAGTCTTGAAAAAGCTATGACAGTGATTCAGCCTATTCTATCACATTAAACATCTGCTAACCACAGAAGTGAGAAAGCGATTAGTACAAACCACCTTCCTACCCATACTTGATTACACCGATTTCCTCTACAATCATTGCCCTCTCACAGCACTAAATAAACTTGACACCGTTTACCATTGAGCCCTAAGATTCATCTTTAACCTGCCTTTTCGCACCCATAATTATCTTCTGTACCAAAGGCAGGATGGCCTCACTTTCAACAAGGAGAATAAGAAATGTGCTCCTTTGGTTCTAAGGAGCTCTCACAGACAAGCTCCCTGCATATATTTCTAGCCTTTTCAAATGTGCAAATGGCTCCTATGGCCTCAGATGATATGCAACTCTTTGCTTCCAAGTGCTCAGAATGAAAACTAACCTTGGACTGTCCGCAATTAACTCTGCACTCCCCTCACTCTGGAACACCAAGCAAAGCATACTCAAGCTTACTTCACTGATGATCCTTCTCTCTTTCAAAGCCCTGCTAGTCGAGTATCTGTGGGAACCTTGTAGCTGTTATAGGTAATCTGTCTTTTCAGTTACTGAAGTCTCCGCTCTAATAACTGTTAGTATGTCACCTTTTTCCATCCCTATGGACTTCCAGTACACTCATTCCTTCCCCCGCTCCATGGCTCTCACTCCCTCTCTGCCTTCCTATATCCCCTTGCAGGCCTTAGTCTGTATATAGTTTTCTACCTTACCTTTCCCTTTACTCTGTTTGATATTGCTTTGGAAATGTCTAATTGGGAGTACCCTTGACAGATTCAAGTACTTTGTATCTGACCTTGTACCGTATTCTGCTGATGTTACAATCTTCGTACTACTATGTCTATGTATGGTACTGTTCCTTGTCCAGGACCACTGTGAAAATGAGCTTGCTCAATGGTGTTGATGCCTGGTTAAATAAAGTTTGATTTGAAAAAAAAAATGTCCCTGCTTCACTTGAGCTCTGGTGGTCACAGCAACTGCAGCAGAGTCCTGGGTGGCATAACAATGTATAAATGAAGCAAAGTCTGCTTGGTCATGCCCGATAACTTGCACGGATAGGTGAGGTACCAACTCCAGTTCTACCTCATGTGGCTTTTCTTGAATAGTCATTTGTATGGTGGCTGTAGGGTAGCAATGGGTATTTCCATGCACACAGATGACTGCTCTATGTGGCTTTTTATTATTCCCAGTCAACAGATCTGCTCACACAAGAGTCTGGCGGCTCCCTGAATAAAGTGGTCCCATCATCTGCTGTGATCAAATCTGCACAGTAGGGCTGGGAGGACTGTTCCATCCAAACTCCAGACCCACAGATCAAACCCTGAATCCATGGTCCTGGAAAAATATGGATTTCACCACAGAAGTCTGGTTCCTGGTCCATGGAAAGCAGGGCATTTTTACTGCATGCCTAAGATGCATGCAGTTGTACAGTAGCTGGAGGCATCAGGCAGACTAAAGAGTGAGAAGAGGAGGGTGGAGCTGAGCCACGGAGCCAGAGGACCAGTCACAGTCACATGGTGGGGAGGTCTGAGCGCAGGCTGCAGCTGCTGTGGTCAGTCGGTCATGACTCTTTCTGTGATCGAATGTGTCGGTCTCTTGTTCTGAGAATGTGGAACTAGGCAATTGAGCCACAAAGAAAAAAGCAACTGTGTGGTAAAGTACTGGGATTCTTTTATTTACTTTAAAGTGTATTCTTGCTTAAAATATATTCTTGGTTTCACTGTGGCTGTCTGTATATAAGCCCAGGGCAATGGCATGCTGGCAAAATAAATGTTGACTTGTGCCATCCAGAAGAGGAGACAGAGTGAGGAGAGAGAGAGAGAGAGAGAGAGAGAAAGAGAGAGATTAGACTACTGGGGGGCCAAAGAGAAATGTTATACTCACAAAAATCACAAATAAAGTGTATTCTTGTTTCACTGTGGCTCAATATGTATTCCCTAGAGCAAAGGAGGGAGAGAGGTGATATGATCAAAACATTCAAATGCCTTAAGGGCATTGACAAGGTGAAAGAGTCTAACATGTTTCAATATAAGAAAAATAGCAGGACAAGAGGACACAGCATGAGATTAGAGGGAGGCCGATTAAGGGGTAATGTGAGTAAGTTCTTTTTCACAGAAAGGTGGTGGATGCATGGAACGGCCTACCTCAGGAAGTGGTGGATATGAATACAGTGCAGGGCTTCAAACAGGCATGGAATAGGCATAAGGGAGCAATACAGATGAGTATGAATAGATAGGCCATTGACAGAGCAAAAGCTGATGGCACATTTATAAGGTAGAAAAATAAATGGTCAGACTGGATGGGCCTTGCGGTCCTTATCTGCCATCAACTTCTATGTTTCTATGTTTCTATGTCTGTGTATAGGCCCAGGACAATGGCATCCTGGCAAAATGAATGTTGACTTGTGCCATCCAGAGAGAGACAGAGAGAGAGAGAGAGAGAGACTAGACTACTGGGTGCAAAAGAGAAATGTTATAGTCACAGAACTCACAAATAAAGTGTAGTCTTGGTTTCATTGTGTCTGTCTGTGTACAGGCCCAGATCATGAGCATGCTAGTAAAATAAATGTTGACTTCTGCCATCCAAAAGAAAGACAGAGCAAGACAGATAGAAAGAGAAAGAGAGCAAGAGAGAGAGACTAAACTACTTGGGGCCAAAGAGAAATGTTATACTCACAGAAATCACAAATAAAGTGTAATATTGGTTTCACTGTGGCTGTCTGTGTGCAGGCCCAGAGTATGGGCATGCTTGCAAAATAAATGTTGACTTGTGCCATCCAGAAGAGGAGCCTGAGAGAGAGAGAGAGAGAGAGAGAGGAGAGAGACAGAGAGACTAGACTACTGGGAGCCAAAGAGAAATGTTGTAGTCACAGAAATCACAAATAAAGTGTATTCTTGTTTTCACTGTGGCTGACTGTATACAGGCCCAGTGCTTGGGCATGCTGGCAAAATAAATGTTGACTAGTACCATCCAGAAGAGGAGCCTGAGAGAGAGAGAGAGAGTGATCAGACTACTGCGGGGCCAAAGAGAAATGTTATGGTCACAGAAATCACAAATAAAGTGTATTCTTGTTTTTGTTTTTTGTGGCCATCTGTGTATAGGCCAGGGCATGGGCACGCTGGCAACATAAATGTTGACTTGTGCCATCGGGAGGAGAAAGAGAGAGAGACTACACTACTGGGAGCCAAAAAAAATGTTATAGTCGCAGAAATCACAAATAAAGTGTATTCTTGGTTTCATTGTGGCTGTCTGAGTACAGGCCCTGAGCATGAGCATACTGGCAAAATAAATGTTGACGTGTGCTATCCAGAAGAGGAGACTAAGCAAGAGATCAGACTACTGGGGGGCCAAAGAGAAATGTTATAATCACAGAAATCACAAATAAAGTGTACTCATTTTTTACTGTGGCTGTCTGTGTACAGGCCCAGGGCATGGTCATGATGGCAAAATAAATGTTGACTTGTGCCATCCAGAAAAGGAGACAGAGAGAGAGAGAGAGAGAGAAAGAGACACTAGACTAGACTATTGGGGGACAAAGAGAAATGTTATAGTCACAAAAATCACAAATAAAGTGTATTCTTGATTTCATTGTGGCTGTCTGTTTACTGGCCCAGAGCACGGGCATGCTGGCAAAATAAACGTTAACTTGCCCCATTCAGAAGAGGAGATAGAGAGGGAAAGATACTAGACTACTAGGGGCCAAAGGGAAATGTTAAAGTCACAGAAATCACAAATAAAGTGTATTCTTGGTTTTATTGTGGCTGTCTGTGTACAGGCCCAGGGCATCGGCATGCTGGCAACATAAATGTTGGCTTGTATCATCCAGAGGAGAAAGAGAGAGAGAGAGAGTGAGAGGGAGAGAGAGAGAGAGAGAGAGAGAGAAAGCCTAGACTACTGGGAGCCAAAGAGAAATGTTATAGTCACAGAAATCACAAATAAAATGTATTCTTTTTTTTACTGTGGCTGTCTGTGTGTAGGCCCAGGGCATGGTCATGATGGCAAAATAAATGTTGACTTGTGCCACCCAGAAAAGGAGACAGAATGGGGAGAGAGAGAGAGAGAGAGAGAGAGAGACTAGACTACTGGGAGGGGGCAAAGAGAAATGTTATAGTCACAGAAATCACAAATAAAATGTATTATTGGTTTCACTGTAGCTGCCTGAGTACAGGTCCAGGGCATGGGCATGCTGGCAAAATAAATGTTGACTTGTGTCATCCAGAAGAGGAGACAGAGAGAGAGAGTGAGAGAGAGAGAGAGAGAGAGAGAGAATAAAAACCTTGGGGTCAAAGACGATGTTTTACAGTCACAGAAATCACAAACAAAGAAATGAAACTTGGCCTCAGTGTGGTTGTTAGAGATGCAGCGAAACTAAATTCTGCTGGTGAAGTGAATGCTAAGTGGCCACTTCGCATTGTCACTCCGCTATGCGGCGTGGCCAATAGGAAAGGCTCACTTTGCCTTGTAATTATTACTTTGCATTGTCATTCCGCCTTTATGCGAAGTAAGGCAGAGTGGCAACAATATTTGCAACCCCCCAGTGCCCCCACCCACACACACAGTCACCAGAATTAATGTGCATCCCCAAAATACTACTGTCTTGTATCCAGAAAACTCCCCAGTGCTGACGAAGTGAAATGAGAGCATAACATGAAATGCAAAGTCTTCCAGAATTAATGGCACACTCAGTCATGCACACAGTGGTCACACACAGTCATCAGAATTAATTTGAATCCCCAAAATGCTACTGTCTTGAGTCCAGAAAATTCCCCAGTGCTGATGAAATAAAATGAGAGCGTAACAAGAAATGCAAAGTCTCTCAGAATTAATGGTGCACTCCATCATGCGAGCAGTGGCACACACAGTCACCAGAATTAATGCACCAATGCAAAGTCTCCCAGAATTAATGGTGTACTGCAAATGTACAGACAAATTAAGATTGTGCTGCACACTCAAGAGATGCAGAGTCAGACACAAAGGCACAACACCACCTAACCAGTGCTCACAAGTCACAAATCCAAATCTGGAAAAGAATATCTTTTACCAGTTGAAGGGGTACTGCACGGCAGTGACAGTTCACTACCAGTAAAGATACCACAAAGCAGTATAAAAAAATTCATGCAGGTGCGGTGAATAGCAGGTTCACACTGCTGCAATTACTCTGGCACAAGTAAAGTTGTCTGATTTAATGGTACGCATCGCACACATACTCACACACACGTAGCAAATTGAAAACCTTTAGCAATATAACCAAATGTTTTAAACAAACTAAAATTATACACTGCTGCACCACTACAATCAGCAAAAAAAGTCAAGAATTACTGAAAATATTACTGTGTGTACATTAACACTTACACAAGAAAAATATAACCAAAACAGAAAGACTGCCTTTTTCTCCCAGTTAATCTACCTACACCACAGATACGCCCTCCCCCAAAGCACGCTTCACAGTACACAGACTGACTGTTCTAAATTAACATTCAAACTCCACACACATACAATAAACACTCGATGATATGAGCACAGGAGGGTTTCCTACAATCGATGCACTAAATTTTGAGCAAAAAATGGCTCAAAAAGGCTTTTTTAACAGCTTTTAGAGGATTTGAATTGCAGAGCTCTGAGAGGAAGCTGTCTCCATCTTCCACTACACAAACACTACACAGGACTGAGCCTGTGCAGAACAATCTAGAGCCCATGTGACCTGCAATCCCCTGAAGCACTGAAAATTCACCTTGGAGCTTAATAACAAGGCAAAGTGATGCGAAGTACATTGATTTCAATGTACTTTGCCTTAAAATTGGTGAAGAAGTAGTTTGGGGAAGGGGGAATAATGCAAAGTCATTGGTCTCAATGGACTTCGCGTTCCTCATTATGACGTGAAGTACTCCGCTTCACGTTGCGGAGCACTTCGCGGATTCTGTTTTACTCCGCAAATCACTCCACGGAGCGAATTTCGGCCACTTTGCCCATCTCTAGTGGCTGTGCAGTGTGTGTACACTGTACAGGGCAGGCAGGCAAAATAGTGCTTGCATCTGTTTATCTGTCTCCATTTCTCTCTCTCTCTATCTCGGCACACTCAACATCACGGGCCTGAGCTGGATATGCCACCAGTATAGCCCAGATATGAAGCAGTTATTGCTTTAATTTAGCAGTTTTACTGTAATTTGTTATACAAATCATGCATTAAATTGTTTCCTTTGGGCCTCTGTGTTAAATATGACTGACTTAGGCCACTTTTATTTACTTTTTCATATTTTTTCAAATATTTGTCAATTAATCAGAACTAATCAGAATTAATCAAAACTTTACCAAGTTTTGGTTCTTATTTAATAAGGGTCAGAACTTCATTGAGTTCTCCCAGCCTTACTGCACAGTAGCCATAAAGTGACCCCAGTTCATTAAGGCTATGTGAGCTGTCTCTTTAAATTAGGACAGTTTCTTACATAATGTGCCTTCTTTTAGCACCCATGGCATTCAATCTCTGCTACTGAAATTCATCCCATCACTCTCTGCTCTCTAGTCTTGTTTCACTGGGGCTGGATTTGACAGTTTATAAGGAAAAGGGTTCCTTACCGGATTGCTGGTGGTTGCAGCTTCTGATGTCTCTTGGAACCCTCTGGGTCTGGATGGTTGGTCTGCAAGGAAGTGTTCCACCAACATGATGGTTTTATCAGTGGAATAAGGCTTATGGTCTCGAACTCAAAGTTGTACCTCCTGCGTAAAACTTTACTAAACTGTTTAGTAATTACAGCCTCCAGAAGCTGGTCCTTGCTTTTGTTATCTAACTACAACCATTTGTAGCAGAAATCCTTGAGACCGACATAAGTCTCTTGGGTATATCCAGTGACTGCATTTTAAGAAACCTAAACCTCGGGCAATAGGTTTCAGTGTTTATGTCATAGTGCCTGAGGATCTCCTGCTTCACATGGTCATAGTCCTCTACCACTCAGAAGTCCATGTGGCTATAAACCAACTGAGCACTGCCTGTCAGGTGCGTTGCCAGTCGAACAACCCACTGTTCCCTTGGCCATGCGCATGTTCAAGTGATCCTCTCAAATGTTGTGAGGTAGGCTTCAATGCCATCACTGTCCAAATGTTTAGACAGTTTAATGTCTTTTGGGCTACTGGCTATTTCTGTTTGCCCTGCATTGATGGCATGCAAGACCTTCATGGTATCCACCCATTTGGCATCTTGACTTTTCATCTCAATATCTCTATCTCTCCTTTCAAAGTCTATCTCTTTCCATCCTCACCTGTTTTATGCAGAGCCATTTCAACAACTCCCCTACGTCCTCAGGTGGAGTGTCTTCAAAAGAAGGTTGTTCCCTCGATTCTTCCTCCCTCATCCCCTTGCATCTCTTCATTGTCTTCAGGCTTGACTTTCTTCTGAGCTCCTAGGTCCAGTCCATGCAGCAGCTTCTCTCCCAGTCTCTCAGCCATTGTTCTGGCCAGAACTCCATGGACTTTCTTTTCTGGGTTCTACTTTGGCAACTTCTGGTGCATTGGTTCTTCTGGGATATCATGGCAATATCCACCAGAAAACATCTCCCTAGCCCAGTCCAGACATTTCCAGCAAGTTATCCCACTCCAAACACCAAGTCTGTGGAGAGGTTGTGGGATAACAGATGGACCAGACAAAGAACTTCAGGTTCAACGTGCAATCTCTGTGTGATGTTTATTTAAAACACAGGTAATAACCTTAAGCAATGGAATAACCCTTCTTCAATACATCAGTTTACAGCAACAGACTAGTCATGTCCTTCCTCTGCACTTAACACCTACTAACCCACTGATCTACTGATCAATCTCTTTAGTGACAATTATTTCATTCCTTACGTTGATCTTGTGTGTTTGGGTGATGGGGAGCTAAAAAAAGAAAAAAAGAACAAAAACAAACTGAAGACAAAGAACGTAAGTGAAGAAGCACTGAAGCAAGGATTACCCCAAAGGGAAATGGCAATAAAGCCAAGTTTCAAAGAACCACAACATCACACTTACCCACATAGTGCAAAGCATCATGGCATGTATATGCAAATCACCATGACATTTTAGGCCGATTCAGCTTAAATCTGGAATGCATGGTGCCAAAGGGCCTCTCAAACAATCTGTAATTTACATGCATTTAAATAACACAATGGGGGATTTCTGATATCTCTACCCTGGTGATTTAATTTTTATAATACAGTCCCCTAGTAACTTTTTACCTTTATCAAAAACACCTAGTGCCATGATATTTTCAACATTTACAGGTGTCATATACATAAGGCATATGCATCAAGATATTTTATGACATTGTGTTATTGCATACTAAATCCAATGAGGAACACAACTTGTTGTTTTACATCAGCTCGGAGATCACCACAATAACCTCCCTGTATGAGGACATAAGCGGGAAAAGGAAAATTAAATAGGACACAATAGCATAGTCAAGAAAGGGAAGGGGGCACCCATAGGTGGCCAACCTTATGGAATAGAAATTGTAAAGGATAGATTAGGCTAAGAAATAGAAGAACTATTGCAACAAATTTAGGAAAAAGGTCGATCCTCAAGAGTGGCAGGATCTTTCTGTCACACATCTGGTAGCTGGGCTTTAATGCTAAGAAATGTAAGGTAATGCACATCAGGGCCAGAAACCCAAAGAGCAGTTATTGGCTAGGAGGATTACAGGTGCCAGTATCAGAGGAGGAAAGGGACCTAGGAGTAATGGACAGGGGTGATATGAGATACACAGCACAGTGCGAAAAGGCAGCAGCCAAGGCAAATAAAATGCTGGGCTGCATCACCAGTGGAATGACCTCTAGGAGGGAGGAAGTTATTCTGCCACTGTACATGTCACTAGTGAGACCACACCTGGAGTTCTGTGATCAGGTCTGGTGCCCTTACCTGAAGATGGATAGCAAACTACTAGATGGAGTCCAGCGGAGGGCAACCAAAATGATCAGGGGCATGGGGGACAGAACATATAAGGAGAGGCTGAGGGAACTGAACATGTACTCCCAGGAGGACAGAAGGGAGAGGGGGAATATGATCAAAACCTTTGAGTACCTTCAAGTACCTTAAGGGCATAAAAAGGTTTGGTAGGAAGTGAATCTTTAACTTAAGAAAGGAGGGTACAAGAAGGGTGCATTACCTGAAACTGGTCGGGGTAGATTCAAGAAGGAAATGAGGATGAACTTTTTTACTGAAAGGGTGGAAAAGCAGTGGAATGAGCTACTGGAAGAGGTGGTGGCAACAAAGACAGTGGCCAATTTCAAGTGGTTGGAATGGGGCAATGAAGTAGATTAGGACTGAAGGGAGTTCTACTGGCAAGGGGTTGGGGGGGGAATGGAAAGGTGACTCCGAGGGGAGTTGTGGAGAGGGGGCAATCCCAGGAGAGTAACTGAGCTGCACACTTAAGCAGATTCAATAGACCATTGTGGCGTTTTTCTGCTGGCAATTTTATATGCACGTATGTAAATTCAGCCAATATAGCATTCACATCATGGCAGCATAAACATTCTAGTGCTGTGTCCTTGATAGCACAATGAGTGCAGAAGCTCGAATATAAACAAAAAAGAGAGAATGGAAAAGAAGTTAACATGCTGTTAAAGCACACACAGAAGCAAAATCAACAATCACAAAAAGTATATTTAAAATATGAAGCAGCAAACGTCACGTGCACCTGTCATGTCCTTATGAAATTGTTTTCACAATTGTTTTACTACAGTATCACCCTAATTCCACAAGCTTCTGTTTAGTCATACCCGATGGGAGTTGGGAAAAAATGACTGCCCCGATGGAGGTGGGAAACCTTGGTGAACATTGGCTGGCAGGTAGGTGCTCTTGTATGTCGGGGTATCAGGACTGTGGCATTCGGCAGATGTGGGACTGTCTAGTAAGGGAGAACTAAGAAAATTAACAGGAACAAAAAACAACCGACACACAACATCACTGCACATACCTGACACACCCAGCCAACAACAGGTAACAATAAATCATCAGTTTCACATACTGATTCTAGCACCATCACATGTGGTCACCAAGGTGATGGCACAGAAATGAACAGCTCAGCCAGCATAACAGGGATCTGGAGAACACTGTGCTCAGTATACATATGTATACAATCTCTACTGCTTGCCATGATCCACAGAGGGGGGCCCACCATGCTGGTTATAGCTGTCTCCCGTCAAGTGGGGGGGGGTGCAATGTGTCTGGGGACCAGGGTCCAGACACCAGCCAGCTAGGGGAGAATAAACAGAATAAGAACAAGCATTTGTCAATGCCGAATGTTGTTGTGCTGGCACTGGCTTTGGTAGTGCAGTGCGGGAAAACATTTTGGACAGGATGTGAAAAATGACAGCTGTACAGTTCATAAGGAGGTGTAAAAAACTGCCAGTGTTGAAAATGTGGCATGTAAATATAGCAAATTTGTGAAGTTACAAGGGTGCATGGGAAATGTGCAATGCACACTTGGAACACAGTCATTTTATGGGCGTCCGGCACCAAATTTTCAACATAGGCATTTTAGCACCTCTGCTCAAGTACAGTGTCACTGTTATTTCCTCAAACTGTCCCAAAAAGTGATTTCGCACAGCGACCGCGCTATTCTGCACCGGAAGTGCGAAAACAGATTTTGGGCAGGATATGTGAAATGACAGCTGTACTGTTCATCGAGAGGTTTGGAAAAATGCCAATGGTTAAAATCCAGAGTGAAAATATTACAAATTCACGACGCTGTGAGCGTGCATGCAATCTGTAACACAGTCATTTTATGGAGTATCATCACCAAATTTTCAACATAGGCATTTTAGGACCTCTGCTCATGAACTGTGTCACTGTCATTTTCATAATCTGGCTCGAACACAGATTTCCCAAAGTGACCATGCTATTGTGCATAGGAAGTGCGAAAACACATTTTGGGCAGGATGTGGAAAATGACAGCTGTACTGTTCACAAGGAAGTGTACAAAAATGACAATGTTGAAAATCTGGCATGAAAATATTGCAAATTCACGAAGTTACGAGCCTGTGTAGCAACTGCGCAACACACGCTCGCAAAACAGTCATATTTTGGATTTTTTCCACCAAATTTGCAACATAGGCTTTTTGAGAGGCCACCTCATGAACACTGGCACTGTCATTTTGTTAACTGGTCCTGAAAGGTGATTCTGCGCAGTGACTGCGAAATCACCTTTCAAGGCCAATTAACACCATGACAGTGATAGAATTCATGAGGAGGAGTCCCAAAAACCCCAAGTTGAAAATTTGATGCCAAAATTCCAAAAACTGCCCGAGATATGTAGCAAAGTTGAAAAAACCCTATTCATTCCATTATACAGCTTACCAGCATTTCCTCAGTTCGCGGTCGACTTTGAAGGGTGCAGATGTGTTCCTGGTCCACCGAAGATTGTCGCGCTGGGCTCCAGAGGTAAGTATGGGGTGAGGGGGTGTGGGGAGGCAAGGTGCACAGTAGGTGGGTGTGGGTTGTGGGAGGGGGGCCAGGTAGACCACAGAGGGACCGTTTCCTTCTTTACAGGGAAAAAATAAATAAAAGACATTGGGGGACCATTTTCATTTTTAATAGGTGCTTTGACACACTGGGGGGGGCTCCCAGCATGCCACCTATGTGTGTGTGTGGGTGGGTGCTTTAGCCGATGGGTGATTGGGCACCCCGTCAGCAAACAAGGAAGGGGAGCGCGAGGAGCCGAGGGGATTGGACACCCTCGGCAATCAAAAAATGGAAGGGGACCATATTATACTGACGGGGAGTGGGCTCCCATTGGCAAAATTCAAGGAGGGAGGGAGGAGGATACATGCCGACGGGATTGGGTACCCCGTCGGCAAAGAGAACTGTTGGGGGCGATGATGCCAGGAGGATTGACACCCCTTGGCAGTCAAAAAAAGGGGTTTAGATGATGTCGATGGGGATTGGCACCCCATCGCACAATAAGGAGGGTTGACAGGCAACAGCGGCAGCCACTGCCGCCATGTTGCCTGCATGTAGGGAGAGGTGTGTTGCGGTCATGCTGCATGAGAGCTTCGCTCTCATTGCAGAGGACCTTTTGTCAGATCTCTTTGCCTCATTGATTGGGGAATATGGGACAGACCTACTGGTGTGTGCCCTGCATTCGCCCAACAGCAACCGCGCCTCCAAATCTCCACTGCCGCAAGATGTTGGCTGCGCAAGCACTCCTACATAAAAAGAAAAATCCCATCTAAGGCTAATCCATGCAGTGGTCAAATTAAGTTTTGTAGCTACTAGCCAGCTGGGTAGTGACTTGGAAAATCCACTAGCCATGCAGACATTTCTACTGGCCAAGCTGATCTACTTATTGAAATATTACCTTTTCCAGTAAAAGCCCCCTAATAGTTTCTTAAAAAGATTTTTGACTATCCCAAAAGAAAATCTAACAGCATTTGGCTAGTGGACTGGTGCCAGTTTTGACCCTGTCCATGAACACCCACATGTGGCTAAACAGTTAACAGTACAGTAATGGACAACCAGTACCACCCTCCCAGCACACACACACACACACACACACACACACACACACACACACACACGCACATATATCAGAATAGGTAACGTACAATGAAAAAAATACACAAACGTACTTGTACTGCAACACAAGATGAAACCATAACCAAACTCAGCCCCTAATAAACAAACATGAAGCACCATTCAATTATTTATTTAGTTATGTTAAGATGGTAACCAGGAGAGGCACACTGAGCTGAGGATCATTTCCAGGTGTGACCTGGGGGAAAAGGGAAAAAGAGGATTACAGTAATATCAGCAAAACAGGCAATAAATTTGGATACTCATAAGTTAACACTGTGACTTGCACACATAAGCACAGTAAATTTACAGACATGAAGTAGTAACAACATAAGCAACTGTAGTCAACACTGTCTAATTACAGTTGCAGTACAGGAACAGGGGAAAAAGTCAGTAAAACCAGAGTGTGAGTCAAATAAGCTCAGAATCAAATACAATAAAAAGTTGAGAAATCAGTTTAGGAAGAAAGGCAGAGGAGACTGAGAGGAGGATGGAAGATAAGTGGACAGAGTGACAAGACTGATGGAGTGATGGTGGCCAACAGGGACAGTTAGCCTTGGCAGGGGAAGGAGTTTGGGAACACCAGTAGGGTGGTTAGAACTTGTTTTAGTAAGGAGATGGAAGGGAAGTAGTGGATTTGGAAATGGGAGGATTTCCAGAGTGAGGGTAATCTAAAGGAGAAGTCAGATGAATCTGAGCTGTGGGAGGGCTGAGGAAGGGCGAAAGAGTGGGTGTTCCTGGATCGGAGAGGATATGAAGCTTATATTGAGGTGGAAAACAAGGGATTGGAGGTAGGACAGAAGTAACCCGAACCAGAATTTCGAGATGAATACAGCTGAGTGGAGCTGCTGTCACTGATGAAGGGATATGAGGGAAAGGGCCAAGTAGAGGGTGCAATGATGGGTGCAGGTGAGGAGTTAGCATTTGTGGTGATATGACAAAATGCATTGTATAAAGTATCAAGTCTGGCAAGGAGGGAGGCAGGTGTGGACCTGTACGCCACATTGGAGTAGTCAGATGAGGATATTATCATCTTAGTCAGGAGTTGATGATGGGTGCAGAGGGGAAGGGCATCCTTGTTTCTGTACAGGACCCCCAGATTGGGCAGAAGTCTCACAAGAATGTGTTCAATATGTCTGGGGAAGTCAAGCTGAGAGTCGAGCCTGACACCCTGATATTTGTAGTGGGGGACAAGTGCAAGCTGGGTGCCTTCAAGCGTATGGAAAGTGAGGGGAGAGGAGGAGAGGGAGGCTTGCTTTTGAGTGGTTCCAAAGATCATAAAAACAGTCTTTTTAACATTGACCTTGAGGTGATTAGACTGAAACCAGTGAAGGACTGAGTGAAAGTCAGTTTGGAGGAGCTCTTGCATGGAAGTGGGGGAGGGACCAGTTACGTAGAGGACCATGTCATCAGCATACATCTGATGATGGGAGGTCATGTAGGAATATAGAGAATAAAATAGGGCTCAAAAAGGCACCTCTGAAGAGCCCCCCCAATGCGCAGATTTAGAAGTGGATAGCCATCTGGGAACAAGTGACCATCAAACAATGTGGTTCACAAGAAACACAGCTGTAGAGTCAAGCCATACAAAAACATGGGTGTTGGACTTTAGGAGAGCTGACTTTGGCAAAATGGGAGAGTGCCACAGAAAAGTGCTAGCAAATGAGCAAGAAGGAGGGGTGGAAGAACAATGGGAAAAACTCAAAACTGCCATAACAGAGGCAGCAAGCCTTTGTGTAAAACAAACCAACAAAACAAAATGAAGGAAAAAGACACTATGGTTCTCAAAAGAGGGAGCAGGGAAAGTTAAGGAAAAAAGGATAACATTCAGGAAATATAAGAAAACACAGAAGGAGCAGGACAGAGAACTATATTGGTTAAAGCAGAAGGAGGCAGGGAAAGCAGTCAGAATAGCAAAGTCCCAAATTGAGGAAAAGATACCCAACTCTGTTAAGAAGGGGGATAAAACCTTTTATAGGTACATTACGGAGTGAAGAAAGACCAAGGGAGGGATAGTGAGGCTTAATAAAGGGAAGGGAACGTGGGCAGAGGGTGACAGTGAAAAAGCAGGGATACTGAACGAATACTTCTGCTCAGTATTCACAAAAGAAGAGGAGGGGAAGGTACCTAAACCAAACACTAGAAACACTCTGGATAGGGAGGTCGATACCAGTCCATTCACAGAAGAAAAGGTTCTGAAATAACTCTTAAAACTGAAGGTGGACAAAGCAATGGGGCCTGACGGGATTCACCCAATAATTCCAAAAGAACTAAAGGTAGAACTAGTGACACCATTGACTACCCTTTTAAACAAATCATGGGAGGATGGGGTGGTACCTGAGGACTGGGGGAGGGAGGATGTGATTCCACTTCACAAAGTGGGAGCAAGGCAGAGGCAGGAAACTACAGACCTGTTAGTTTGACCTCAGTGGTATGGAAAATGATGGAATCACTTCTGAAGGAAAGAACTGTTGAGTACCTAGAGGCCAGCGGGGCACAGGACTCAGGGAAGCATGGATTCACAGTGGGAAGGTCATGTCAGATGAATCTAATAGATTTCTTTTCTTGGTGACTAAAGTAGTAGACCAGGGAGGGCTGTGGACATGGCCTACCTAGACTTTAGAAAGGCATTTGACACAGTCCTGCACAAAAGATTAATGTACAAGTTAGCCAACCTTGGAGTGGGTCCCAAGGTGGTAGCCTGGGTAGAAAATTGGCTGGACAACAGGACACAGAGGGTAATAATAAACAGAGTCCACTCTGAAGAAAGGGAGGTTACGTGCAGAGTACCGCAGGGTTCAGTACTGGGACCAGTCCTCTGTAATGCCTTTATAAGTGACATTGGAGAAGGACTAGAAGGAAAAGTATGTCTTTTTGTAGATGACACTAAGATCTGCAACAGGGTCGATACACAAAGTGAGGTGGAAAGGATGAGAAGGGACTTGGCAAGGTTGAAGGAATGGTAAAATGTATGGCAGCTTAGATTCAATGCAAAGAAGTGCAAAGTAATGTACCTGGGAAACAAAAACCCAGGGGGAGAGTACACAATGGGAGGTGAGATACTAAAAATATCAAAAATGGAAAGGGACCTGGGGGTAGTCATATCAGATGACCTAAAGGCGGACAAGCTATGTGAAAAGCCAGTAAGGAGGGCTGGTGGGATACTGGGATGCATAGGGAGAGGCATCACCAGTAGAAAACAGGAAGTTGTCATCTCACTGTACAGATAGTTGATGAGACCCCATCTGGAGTACCGCGTGCAGTTCTGGAGACCCCATCTCCGCAAGGACATAGACAGAATGGAGGCTGTCCAGTGGAGGGCAACTAAAATGGTGCAGGGTCTGCAGCAGAAGACATATGAAGAGAGAGTAAAGGAGCTTAATATGTAAACCCTTGAGGTAAGGAGGAAGAGGGGGAACATGATAGAAACTTTCAAGTACCTCAAGGGAATCAACAAAGTCCAAGAGGGTAGCATCTTTCAGAAAAAGAGTTGTGCAAGAATAAGGGGGCACAATTTGAAGACAGAGGGAGGATGGCTCAGAGATAATGTGAGGAAGTATTTTTTCATGGAGATGGTTGTGGATGCATGGAATGGCCTTCCTGAAGAGGTAGTGGTGTCAAAACAGTGGGGGAATTCAAGAATGCATGGGACAGACATAAGGCAATTCTAGTGGAGGGTAGGAGGAAGTAGGCTGTTGGTTAACTATGATCTGCAGCTTATTCATTAGGTAGGAAATTGGACAGACTAAGTGGGCCAAGTGGTCCTTATCTGCTGTCAGATTCTAAGTTTCGATGTAAATGTATCCTTGAAAAGGTGGAAAGGTGATCACCATTACAACCAATTTCGGCAATGCACACTCGCAGCACAAACAACAATAGTGACCGAGACCAATAGGTCTCATTTTTAATGCAGTGGGAGGCCTGCCCCCCACACCCCCCTACTTAAGGATTCTCAACTCCAGGGAGGGTGCATGTCAGGGGGGTGAAAAACTTTAAAAAAGACATGCCACCTGCTGGCAAAAAAAAAACACACATGCTGGAACCAAACCCTGTACCCTGCACCTCACAGCCAACCGTCCTGCCTACCACACTAGCGGACCAGCTCGGCAGCTGCCCATCACACCCCCTCCCACATACCATCCCTCCCCTGCCTCCCACTCACTCGTGTGCACATGCGCATATACCTGCTACTTCCTGTCGTGGTATTTGCCCATCCTAGTATCCGGTCACCCCCCTGCATGGTAGCCGTGAAGACAGGCACCGTAATGGAGTCACCATTTTTGTTGGTGCCCAATTTTGGTTGCCTTGTTCACTGGATGTCAGGCAGGATACCGAGTTGAAAGCCTTTGCAAGGTCAATAAATACTGTGGCAGTGAAGTGGCCATAGATACATAGATAGTGTCGGCAGATAAGGGCCTACAGCCCTCCCAGTCTGCCCATTTGAGCTTGTAAGTTTACTTTATGTTTTCCTAGAAGTCTGTTGCCCCTTAATCCTGACCTCCAGAATTCCTTTATGTCTATCCCATGCATTCTTAAATCCCATGATTGTTTCAGCCCCACCACTTCCTCTGACAGGGTGTTCCACTTGTCCACCACCCGTTCTGTGAAGAAATTCTTCCTCGCATTTCCTCTGAATCATCCTCCCTGCAACTTCATCCCATGCCCTCTAGTCCAGGAACATCTTTTTCGCTTAAAAATAGTGTCTTCCTGCACCCTGTTCCTCCCTGTAAGATACTTGCATGTCTCTGTCATATCCCCTCTCTCCCTCCTCTCCTCCAGGAAGTACATATTCAGTTCCTTCAACCTGTCCTCATAGGACTTGTGATGCAATCCATGTACCATCTTTGTTGCCCTCCTCTGAACCTTCTCTACCCTGTCTATGTCCTTACGTAAGTAAGGTCTCCAGAACTGTACACTGTACTCCAGGTGGGGCCTCACTTGTGTCTTGTATAGTGGAATTATGACCTCCCTTTTCCTGCTGGTGATGCCCCTGCCTATGCATCCCAGCATTCTATTTGCTTTACCTGCTGCCTTGTCACACTGTTTCCCTACCTTGAGGTCATCAGAGATGATAACCCCAAGATCCCTTTCCTGCTTGGTGCATGCTATATCCCAACCCCCAACTGATATATTGTGTCAGGGTTTTTGTGCCCCATATGCATTATCTTGCACTTCTTTGTATTGAATTTTAACTGCCAAACCTCTGACCATCATTCTTCAAGTTTCTGCAGGTCCCTTCTTATACTGTCTACACCCTCTGGTGTGTCTACTCTGTTACAGAACTTTGTGTCATCAGCAAGCAGGGAAATTCTCCCTTCTAGATCCTGCACAATGTCACTGATGAAGATGTTGAATAGGACCGGTCCCAACACTGATCCCTGTGGTACCCCACTGATCACTCTTCCCTCTGTGGAGTGATAGCCATTTACCACCACCATCTGTGCCCTGCCACCCAGCCAGTTACCCACCCACTGCACTACTGTCCTGCCCACACCCATATTCCCCAGTTTGTGTAATAGTCTTCTATGTGGCACATTGTCAAAGACCTTGCTGAAGTCCAGATAGACCGTGTCCACTGCCCTCCCCGATCCACCTCCCTAGTCACCCCAGTCAAAAAATTCAACGAGGTTGGTCTGACATGACCTCCCCCTGGTGAAACCATGCTGCCTTGGGTCCTGTAGTCCACTGATAACCAGATGTTCCACCAATCTCTCCTTCAGTAGTGCTTCCATGATCTTCCCCACTACCGAGGTGAGGATGACTGGTCTGTAGTTCCCCGCTTCCTCTTTGTTCCCACTTTTGTATAAGGGGACTACATCTGCTATCCTCCAGTCTTTGGGTACTTCCCCTGTTTCCAGTGATTGGCTAAACAGGATTGCCAGAGGTTCAGCCACTACTTCTCTTAGTTCTTTAAGGACCCTGGGGTGCACCCCATCTGGCCCCATTGCTTTATCAACTCTTATTACTTCCAGTTCCTTCAGGACCCTTTCTCGTGTAAAGGGACTTGTGTCCATTTCTGCACCATTCTCACCCCTTGTATTCCCTTCAGACCCATTACCCTCCTCTTCCTCTGTAAAGACTGAACAGAAATTCCTGTTCAATATGTCAGCTTTACTGTTGTCATCCTCCACGAGGCCCCTATCCTCCCCCTTCAGTCTCACTATCCCTCCCTTTGCCTTTCTTTTTTCACTTATGTACCTGTAAAAGGTTTTGTCCCCTCTACCCACTGATTTTGCAATGTGCTCTTCTGTCTGAGCTTTGGCTTCCCTTACTGACCTCCCTGCCTCCCTTTGCTTCTCCTGGTACTTCTCCCCATCCCCTTCTGCCTGTGTCTTTTTGTATTGCCTGAATGCAATATTTTTCGCTTTCACTTTCTCCCCTACCTCCTTGGAAAACCATAATGGCCTTCTCTTCCTTTTCCCCTTGCTAACCTGCTTAATGCATAATTCTGTTGTTCTTGTAATCCCCATTTTAAATACTGCCCACTGTTCCTCAACCCCTGATTCCTGCCCCATCCTCTTAATGATTCTCTTTCAAGCATCTCCCCATTTTCCCAAAGTCTGTCCCCCAAAAATCCAGTCTACGTGTTTTTGTGTGGTTTGGTTCTGCTTCTTCTGTGATTTCAAACCACAATGACTGGTGGTCACTGTTCCCCAGGTGCTCCCTCAATGTGACCCCCATCACACTGTCCCTGTTTGTGAGTGCAAGGTCCAGTACTGCCTTCTGCTGAGTTGGTTCCATGACCAGTTGCTTGAGGAAGGCACCCTGAAGGGAGTCCAGGATAAATCTGCTCCTAGTTGATGCTGCTGCTGGGATGCTCCAGTCCATGTCTGGAATATTGAGGTCTCCAACCAGCACTACATCACCCTTGTCTGCCGTCCTTTGGATGACTAGCATCAGCTCCCTATCTGTTTCTTCCTACTGGGCTGGTGGTCTATAGACCACACCTGTGCAGATGGCTGGCCCCATTTTCCTTTCCAGCTTAACCCACAGTATTTCTCCCCCATTTTGTCCCTCCTGGATCTCTGTGACCCTTATGTCATTTTTCACATACAGTGCTACTTCTCTTCCCTTCCTACCTGCCCTGTTTCTTCTGAATATGTTGTAGCCAGGTATGGCCATCTCCCAGTCATGGTTATCATTACACCAGGTTCCTGTGATGGCCACAACGTCCAGGTCTGATTGCACCATGACAGCCTCCAGATCCTCCATCTTGTTGCTAAGGCTCCTGGCATTGGCACACATGTCTTTCCACAATTTGACCTCCCTAGACTGCTTAGCTGTTCTACTCCAGCCCCTTCCCTGGTTGTCCTTTATCCCTGGTTCTCCTTGCTGTCTGCTCTTCTGTTGAATTTTGCCCCTTTTCTGACTATCCACCTCTTGGGCACTTATCTCCATCTTTTGCACACTGCTTTGTAGAGATATCCACTCCTCCGGTTCACTGGTTCCATTGCTAGCTGTGGGGGGTGGGCAATTAGGTACCCTCCTTGCTGGCCTGCCACCCCCTTGGCTAGTTTAAATGCTTGTCAATGTAGCATTTAAACTTATCATTGAGTGCTTGGATTCCCCTCCAGGAGGGATGCAGGCCATCAGGCTTGAACAAGGCTCCATTCCTCCAGGTGGGTCCCCAGTCACCAATGAATCCAAACCCTTCCTTACAGCACCAGTTCTTCAACCATGAGTTAAAGTTCCTGGTGCATGCACCCCATGCTCTCCCATGCCTCTCGTAGGTAGTACTTCTGAGAAGGTGACAGAAGTAGCCACTGGCTTGAGACCCTTCCCCAATTTCCTAAACTCTTCCTGAACTTCCTTAGGCTCCCCATTTGCCAGGTCATTAGTACCTAGGTGGATAATGACATCCAGCTCACCCTCCCGTCTAGCCTTCCCAGTGATCCCCAGGATCTTCCTTCCATCCCTCCATGCCATGGCACCTGGTAGGCACCTCACCTCCCTATCCTCCCCCTCCTGTGTTCCTAGCTGGATCCCTCTTATGATGGAGTCCTCCACCAGGATTCGCTTCCTTCTCCTCCTCTGGGGTCCACTGCTCTCCCCACTGAGGCCACCTCCTTGGCTAACCTCCACATCCTTTCCTTCCACTTTTCTGGGTACCTCTACTTGGTTGTCCCCATTTGCCAGTGTGACATATGAATTCTTGAGTGGAATAGGATCTGGGATGTGCCTCTGCCTGACCGCCCTAACCCTCCCTGAGCCCACTGTCATCCAAGTGCTCCTCGTTCTCGGCATCCTATGCGGCAGCGGCATTGGACTGGGTGGTCTCTGAGGATACTGTATGTGACATGGAGGAGGAAGGTAGTGATGGAGTGATTGTCCCGAAAGCCTGATTTAAAAGGGGAAAGGAAATCTGAGGAGTTTAGGAACTCAGAGGTGGGCAAGAACAAGTGATTCTTTCAGTTTGACATGGGATGGGAGTAGAGAAATTGGGCAATAGTTGCCTGGGGAGTAGACATCCCCTCCTTTGTGTAAGGGTAGGATGTGCACAGTCTTCCAGGCCTGTAGGGCTGTGGCCAGGAGGAAAGAGCGATTTAAGATGGGTGCACATGGGCACCTCTGAAGAGCCCCCCAATGCGTGCATGCATATACACACACACACAGTATGACTTGATATAGTCCAGAACTGATTAGTACAAAGACATATTAAAAAAATATAATATAGATATACAATTTGTGATGCAGTGTAGGACAATGAGTTGCTATACAATATGATAGGGGAGGCATTGCAGATGATATGAAGGGCAGGAATACCTTTCTATTGCCAAATAACAGACAATGACCCCTAGATTACAGATAAAGTAATGATTAGGTATTAATAATTAAAAATACTAACAAATCCAAGGTAAGTCTTTGATCTGAGTCATCTTTTATTGGTTATTTATTTATTTTTTATTCGGATAATCCCTTTGAGCAAAAGCTCTTTACATAGATTCCATGTCAACAATCAAGACACTAACAAGAACATGAACAAAGGCATGAAAACAATAGATTGGCAATACAGCGATAAGAATGACACTATTACACTGCTACAAATTTACATCACAGCAAGAGTCATTGCATACACTGAAAATGTATGGTGGCTTAAGGGCATTGTAAAAAGAATGTCCATTAACTAAGTGCAATTAAAGAGAGTGAGAATATTGGGTAATGACAGAGAGAGCAGTGGTGACAGCGATAGATGATCTTGTGCAGGGGAGAAAATAAGTCAGCCCAGGGGCCTCGTCAGGTTTCTTAACTGCATGGGAGAGTGGACTTAAGTCACAGGGGCTGTGCCAAGGTGACCTGGGGCAAGTTGGCACAATCAGTTAGTGGGTGCAGTCCCATGAGGAGTCAGAGACAAATCAGAGTTTAAGCTTCCATTTGAAGGCTCCTAAGGTAGCAACAGATGAGCCGTCAATAGCAAGCGAGTTGAACCAGAGCGGGGCTCAGTAGGCAAAAGACCTTTGACCCTGGGAGGTTCAGCATTGAGGGATCTTGAAATATTGGCAGACTGAGCCTCTGGTTTGACGTGAGTTGGTACTAGGGGTAAGAAGCTCCTGAACCCCAGGAAGCATCAGCTCAGAGGTAATCTTAGCTAGGAGACAGGCTTAGTATCGAAGTCTACCATTGAACTGAAGCCAGTTTGCCTGTGCATATAGGAGGTCGACTATCTTTACTTGCTGTGATCGAGTCAGAAGGTAGCTTCTGAACCAAGCCACGGCATCGGGGGACAGACTAAGGTTAGAAAGTTGCTCCACCAAGAGGGCATGGTTAACTGTGCCAAATTCCTTGGTTTAGTCATTGTATACAGCACAAACCATCTGAACCTGATCCAGGGATTATGAATGTAGCCCGTGAACCCAAGCAGGGCAGTGGAGGTGCTGTGTCCAACCCTAAACCCATGTTGCTAGGGGCAAAGAAGTTGATACTTATCCAGTTATTCAACCTCCTGGTCCTAGACAATTTTCTCAAGGGCTTTCAATCTGAATCATAACTGTCAGTCTCTGTCAGAATTGGATGCAGCTTGGGTCCCCTCACACTGACTAACACAGGAGTGGACTCAAATTGGTCAGGTTGTATACCAATATCAAAGTTTAAATGTATGCCCTCAACATCTTTCTATTCCTCTACTCCAAATATGATGAATAGTGAACATGGGCACAGTAAAGATTATTGAAATCCAAAGGTAAAAAAAAACAAAAACTCCATGTAAAACAGCTAGGCCCAACATAGACATATGCAAGGCTGTCTGGCAAGTCTGACATCATCCCAATGCAGAGGGGTGGGGCTGATTTAAGTTTTCAGGAAGAAGGCACATAACCAGCACAAACCATCAAACTCCATTTTTAGTACTTTAGCAACAGAAGTTCAACTGCATGGTAAGTTTTAAGATACAAAAAATGCATATGAACAGTCCACTTCAAACCTCCACTGTAAAAAAAAACACTGTACCTTAAATGGACTGTGTTTAGGCATTGGATACCTATACCCTCTTTTTACACATTTTTTTAAATTACTCCATAGGTTTGTAAAGGAGAGGCTGGTGTTTCATTTATACTGAAACTGTAATTATTAAAGTATGATGAGTAAGCAATAAGACACAACGGGATGTTGGTTGTCCTGTGATACCCACAGGCCTATGTGTCTGGTAAAGCATGAGGCCGAAAGCAGAGTGTCCTTCCACACCTATGCATGTAGTTATCACAGAATAATCAACACCCAGGAGTGTGTTATTGCGCTTATAAAATGGGTAATGATTTTGGAAAAAAATGACACTGAGAAGTAGTTTGCATTTATGACATTTTGTATTATAGAATTTCTTAAAAATGGAGAAAAAATAGTCCCTAATTACACTGTTTTGGACGTTCAAGATAATAAATCACTTAGAATCGCATGATGCACTACTTTTTCGGAGGCAGTCAAAATAACTTTGGAAAAAAAACCTCCCCACAATGTGGAACATTTTAGGGTTACTTGTTGAAATTGATGAATTGCACCTTGCTATGGAATACAGGATTTATCAATCAATCAATCAAAATCTTTATTTATCCAGGCGAACATCATTGAGCAGTGCTTATTTGCAAGATGGACCTGGTTAGGTCAGAGTCAGTTACATAATGAAAGGTGCAAAGTAGGGAACAAATACAATGTACATAATAGATAAGGTTATACAAGTCAATAAAAGATACCAACACGTAAGACAATTGTGAAGGCTCATGATGCATTAGCATAATTTCATATATTTACATTTATTTTTCATATTTCCATTTTTTATACATATATGAGGTCATAGACGGAATTTTGCAATATGGGCATGGAGAAAATGTAGGTAACGACTAACATGCAGAACTGTGTAGAGGGACTTGTCAGAAGGGAAAAGAAGTAGTCAACGAATGATCTGGGTAGGAGGTGGGTGGTAGGTCTTCAGCAGGGAGAGGGGAGGGATGGGGGGGAGGGAAGCAGGAGGCAGGGAGGGAAGGAGGGTGAGAAAGACAGTGATGGAGTGAAGAGATGTAGGAAAAAGATGGATAAAACCAAGGTATTATCATCATGGGTAAACTAGGATAATAGGGTATGATTGCAGAACATGTCGAGTTAGAGGAAGGGACTTGGATGCAAAAGATAGAGGGGAATGATTCGCCCTAGTGCTGTCGAAAACAGTTGCATTGCTCCTTAATCAACTCTGAGTAAAGGGTTTTGAAGGACGTAATGGATATAGGTATACTCAGTTTTAGTATTTTCTGCAGTTTGTTCCATAGGGAGGGCAACACGAAACTAATAGCTGTCCTTCCAAAGCAGAAATTGACTTTGGGCACTTTGAGCAGAGTGGAAGAGTAGCTTCTTGGGGCATATTTATTTATAGTGATTTGTGTAAAGCAGTCTGAGACATATTGTGATAATTGCTTGGCTATAGCTCTGAATATCCATAATGCCGCATTTCTATCCCTTCTGAAGTGAAGTCCATCCAACTACTTCATATAGAGAGCAATGATGGGTGTTATATGGTAGTCCTGTGATAAACCTCAGTGCCCTTTGATAGAGTGTATCCAATTTACCCAAATAGGAGGCAGGGCAACGACTATATAAGAAGTCAGCATAGTCAATTACCGACAGAAATGTGGCCTGGATCAGCCTTAACTTAGTGTTGCTTGTGAGAAAGTGTTTGATTCTGAAGTACAGACCAAGTCTCTGGCGGTTTATGAATTGAAATGCATGTTTTCCAGCACTGTATTTCATCTTGATGGTGTTTCATGCTCATTGTAAGTGAACTCTTTTCAGGCTCCAGCTTCCGTTTCCTGCTTGTAGGCTTCATTTCTTGATTCTTGTTTGAAGATTCCATCTGCTGATTTTCTTTTGTACTGTGTGCCAGTATTCCGCTCCACTTTTTCCAGTCTTCAGCAGTGGCACTCCAATAGCTTCTTAAGCTAGCTTTTGATCTGTGCCCTGTGACTGCCATAATTTCCCATGCTTGCAGTCTGGCAGTTGATAGTAATTGCACAGCTGTAGCTCTAATAGAGTAGTTTGTGTACCGTTGGCTGAGGTTACACTCCTTGCTCAACAGATTGAATGTCTGTTCCCTGTTGGAACAGATTAATATTTTTTCACCAAACCAGCAAAAGGCACATCTGTGGGCCAAGACCTTTCTACCCTGAACATTTCGGACCAAAATTCCAATCTGTCTGGATGCTAGACAATGCCAAAAAAAGCAAAAAAAAAAAAAACTCACCAATTTTTGAACTTTTTTTACAATCCAGATCTCAGAAGCTGCATGATAAACATCTGGCACAGACAAATGCTTGTTTTTTAAAAAGTCAGTACTGGGATCTGGCTAATGGGCCTTCCATGAGGCCTCAATGTGAAAAAGAGGTTGGTGTCTGTGCCGCCCTGACAGAAAGCCCCATGACATGGTGCTAGGTGGATCGGGACCACCTGGCTGATCGGGCCTGCCCCAGCCATTCCGTCACCTGGAATCCAGGTGGCCTGGGGTCAGATAGCCTTTGGGTGGGGAGGCGATCTGGGGGGTAGTCCAGGTGGCCACAGAGTTTGGGACTGGGTGGCCACAGATGGGGCGGAGTGGTGCAGGGATGGTTTAAAGAGCTGCTAGACAAGCTGCAGTCTCTTTTCCCTGCACCATCCAAGGCAAGACCTTGGTGGGGGAGGGAGTAAGGAGCCAGGAAGGACAAACAAGGGGAGGAACCACTGCTACTATTTTAATAGGGGGACATGCTCACAGGTGAAGTGCAAATTAACTTACCAGTATGAGTGCCTGGCATGCTGGAGGCCTCATCCATTTACTCAGTGCCCTGAGGGAAGCAGGCCGGGAGTAATGCTGGACAAAAAAGGGGGATTTGCCCAAAAAGGATTTGCTGTATCAAGTGGTAACACCGATAAGGGCAAATGAAATGCAGGAGTGGTTTGAGAGATACCCCATCAGGGAAGATGCACTTACACTTTGGGAAGGGTTCACAGAGGGGTTTAGGATCCTGTACTCAGGTCCTTGTAGGAGCCTCAAAGCCTCCAATTTGAAGCCAGCAAGGGAAAACCGGGAGGTGGTGAAAGAAAGATAGATAAGGAGAGGCTACTGGGATGGATCTCAGGCCTGTTTAAGCAGCCTCCACTGAAGGATTTCAGAGTTTCACCAGTGGGGTGGTGCCAAAAAGCACACCAGGGGAGTACTGAATGATTGCTCACCCATCATTCCCGGGGGGGGTCGGTGAATGACTTCATAGGCCCGGCCTTGACCTCAGTTCACTATGCGTCATTTGACAAGACAGTGAGTGAGGTGGCAAGGTTTGGCCAGGGGTTGCAAATGGCAAAGGTGGACATCAAATCCGCCTTTCTATTATTCCCAGTTCACCCACCTGATTTCAATTTTCTGGGTTTGAAGGTGGATGGGGCATATTACATAGACAAATGCATGCCAATGGGTTGTGCCATCATGTGTGCTTACATAGAAAAATGTAGTACCTTTTTGCAGTGGGTTGTGGAACAGACGATCCCATGAGAGGGAATTGTCCATTACTTGGATGATTTCTTGGTCATTGGACCCCAGGGGAGTGATGCTTGTGGGCAGATGCTACAAGGATTGCAAGGGGTTTGCCACAGATTTGGTGTACCCCTTGTTGAGGACATGATGGTAGGCCCAACGATGGTATTGTCCTTTCTGGGATTAGAAATTGACCCTGGGGACATGGTGTGTAGGCTGCCAAAGGACAAGGTTGATGCTTTGCACTCGATGGTGGGTCAAGCTAGGCAGGCGAAATAGATGACACTGCAGCAGGTGTAACAGCTGTTAGGCCATCTAAAGTCTGCATGCAGGACCATACCAATGTGGCATGTGTTCGCGTGGCGATTGGTGAAGGTGACAGCTGGGATCCGCCGGCCATACCATAGGATCAGGATCCCTTGGTCAGTGAAGGAAGACTTGGTGGTATGGTCCACCTTTTTGGAGGAATTCAGTGGGATTACAGCATGGCTTGAGAAGAAGGTGTCAAATGCAGACCTGGAACTCTTCAAGGACACCTCGGGTGGCCAGGGGTTTGGGGTGTATTTGCAAGGGGCATGACTAACGGGGAGGTGGCCAATATCATGGGATGCTCAGGGCTTAACCAAGAACATTACATTTCTGGAATTATTTCCAATAATGGTAGCCCTGATAGTGTGGAGAAGGAGACTGAGGGATAGGAAGGTGCTCTTTAGGTCAGGCAGCTCAGGGCTAGTCCACATAATCAACCGACAATGGGGAGTGGTAGGGCCAATTGGGGACCTGCTCTGGGTGTTTGTGTTATGGCGTTTGCTGAATAACATACAGTTTAAGGCCTGTCATGTGCCGGGGGAATGCAATGGTATAGGTGATGCTTTATCTCATTTGCAGTCGGAGCATTTCAGGACCCTGGCACCTAAAGCAGATGACAGCCTGGTGGAGATTCCCCAGTTCTTGTGGAACCTGGGGGTCTTGAAGACTGGGCATTGATGTGCTTGTCCTTGGTGCCCAGCACCCGGAAAACACACAAGAGGAATAGAGGAGTTCCTGAGGATTTGGGAAGCCCACAGATGGGAAGAGTCATGGCCCATCCCAGAGAGGCAGCTGCGCAGGTTTGTGGTGGCACTTAAGGTGAAGGGCAGCTCAGTAGGGGCAGCAAGCCACCACCTATTGGGCATTGGTTGGTTTAGTAGGGCACTGGGGTTGGCAGACTATACTCAGGCATTCAGGGTCAGTAAGTTATTGGAGGGAAGGGGGAGATCGCAGCCTAGAGTTCCAGAAAAAAGAAGACCATTGAGGCCTGGGACTTTGGAACAGATGGTGGAGGGTTTACCTTCACTTTGCACTGGCTGGAAGGAGGCAGGGTTGTTCAGAGTGGCTTTCTTATTGGCGTATTGCAGGGCCTTGTGGGTCTCGGAGGTCATTGCAGCATCTAGACTGGACCCTGCTAGGAGGGGCTTACATACAGGAGATGTGGTGTTGTCAGGGGCAGGTGCTCTGGTACAGATTTGGAGGTCTAAAACTGACCTATGGGCATGGGGCACATGGGTAACACTTCGAGACTGGGGGGGATGGAGCTGGAAGATCAGAAGGGTGTTAACTAGGTATGAAGCAGGGATACAAAGTGAAGGGTGTGCTTACTTCAGGCACAGAGATGGGACACCATTGATGGCAGTTTCAGTTGACAAGGATGTTTAAGAAAGCATTATGGGAAGTGGGTAAGGAGCCAGGGGATTATGGGATGCACTCATTCCAGATAAGGGCAGCCACTTGGGCAGCGAGCAAGGGAGTGTCACAGGCAGAGATTAGGGGATTAGGAAGATAGAAGTTACAGGTAGTCAGAAGGTATATATGCCCCTCACATTCTCTAACATATTTTTGTTCTATTTAATAGATTGAAGGGGAACTGGGAATTGGGTGTGGATTTGTGGGCACTCTTTCACCCACTGGGCAGTGGCTCATGAGCAGTCCCAGGCTGGGGAACCAGTCCTGAGTTTCAGCCACCTACCTGTCAAGGTGCAAAGGATGGGGTGCATGGGCATGCACTGGGAGCAGCTTGTTCCCAATTTAAGGGAAGAGTGTCAGAGGGAAACACACTCAGGTATCCTGGTTATCCATATGGGAGGAAATTACTTGGGGGCAGTGAAGTCCATAGCATTACTGTACACCATGAAGGAGGACATGGCCACCATCCAGTGCAGCACACCGGGGACCAGACTACTGTGGTCCCATATCATACAGAGAAAGCAATGGATGGAAAAGACCAAAGACAAAGGACTAGACAGGACACGGATGAAGATGAATGGCGAAATGTGGACCTTCATGAGCTGACTGCCTGGCAGGGTGGTAAAGCATGAGCACATTACACTGAAGTCAAAGGAACTGTGCTGACCAGATGGGATACATTTATCAAATGTGGGAATCTGCTTATTTTTCAAACGGCCTTAAAGATCATGTGCAACATAAAGAGATTGCTTAATGTTGCCTTATTTCAATAAAAAATAGTGTTTGACAAAGTCTCAGTGTGATTTTACCTTATTTTAAATATTTTTTTCCTGTTGGCATAACTTCATTTGGTCCACTCGCTAAGCCACACACCGGCTGGTCTGTTTTGATGCTGGTAAATGGAACTCGAGAGGCCCTGCGCGTGCAATCACGTAATTTGGTGGGGCTGCTCGTTTGGCAGCTGTCACATTGTATTTCCAGCCGAGGATAGTTGTTGTCTGTCGATGTTGTAGGGGATGAATAACTGAAAATTTTACAGAAATCAGTATTTCCCTAATCTACTAATACCCTGTACAGTCTATTTATCTAGCTAACTCTGTGTCTCCTCACAAACTTGTCAGTTCCTTGATTTTTTTTCAGTCGTGGTAACAGCGCTGCCATTACTCTGGTCTGTGCGGATCTGTTGTTCCTCTCAGTGTTTTTTTCTGGATCCAACTAAGAATTTGTTACTTAGAACAATTGTTCCTGATCTTCATGAATTGTTTGTCTTTCTGGCCACTTGTCAGCCGATGTCATACAGTATGTTGGTCAGAAGGCTGCATTTCATGCCGAACATTGAAGTTTTACATGACATAATTTTGTACAAATGTAGTGCTTCTATCTCAAATAGTAAAATAGTTAATATATTGCTTATTTAAGCAATAAGACCAAGATTAGGGTAGAGACATGATATCACACGTACTGGTGGTTGCACGCAGGCCCAGTGTGTGCTCAAATCATCCGAGAAGTGACGTATATCCCATGATATACCACACCCCTGGAGTGCCTTATTGCTATTATGAACTGGATTAATTGATATTTGTGCCTTTTAATGCAAAAAATAAAGTTTTAAATATTTTAATACTGTTTTATATGAGTGTAGGTAGACATTTAAAAAAAGTTTGTATGTCATGTTTTGGCCAGTAGGTGGTGCTGTTGCAGGAGGATTTTGTTACAGGCTTAATTGTTGTGGTATTCATCCTCGGAAGTTTAGTTTACTCAAGCACGTTGATATTGTTGTTTTTTTTTTTTATTGAGGAGGTGAAGATGATGAGTCGTGCTGTACTTCTGAGGAAAGCGAGAAGGTAAGGGTCTAGCCTGGTATTGTTGAGGAGCAGGTTGCAGGTTTTGCCATTTGGCGTGAGGCAGCGTGGCAGTGAGGGCGAGCAGTACTTGGTGCTCTCGAAGGAAGTACTTGCCACGATGAAAGGCAGAAGATTTTTTTTTGTGTGTATGTTTGTAGTGAGTGTGCTTTGGGCGATGTGTAAGGGGGGCAATTGTGAGGATGTGTTTTTTTTGTTTCTTTTTGGTACCTCTTAGTCTTAGTGGAGGTCTGACTTGCTTCGCTTGTGGGGAGGTAGAGAACATTGCGCTGGGAGTGAGCAGGCTGGTGGCCGGAGGTTTTCTGAAGCCGTGATGGTGTAGCCCGATATCATCACGGCTTCGAAACCCTCTCGGCCAATCAGCTTCCTCCATTTACGATCGCCAGTTCATAATTGTATTTTTTGTCTTTCTGTCCTTCAGTTACTTACACTCAAATTCCACTAACTAGGTATATTGCCGTGTTGTTTGTATTCCAACCAGATAACGTCGGGAATAAAAACTTTCATCGCACTACCAATCAAATCTTACATTATTCAGTTTACTGTATATTAATGGTTGAGGAATTTGTACTTGAATAAGGATTTTGCAGCCAATTTATTTATGTGAAGCTGTTGTGTGTTATTTATTTATTTATGTCTGCTTGATTTTGTTCTCTTGCTGCTGCTGTGTTAGAGTTTAGGTTCATTGAATACATGTTCTGCATCTATGCCTTAACCTGTGAGCTGCCAATTTCTTTTTTTTTAGCTGATCCACAATTTTCCACAGTGTCTCCACTTATGTGCGTGTTCAGTATATTTCCAACTGCACTGCCCTCCTATGCAAGTGCTGTGTAGTTGATTCTTGTGCTGCCTATTCTGTATAAGTTATAGAATTGACATTGTGCGCCTGACCTCATAAACTGATTCGTGCACTGTATTCCCAAAGTTGTAATTCATATTGTGACTTTACAACATCCCTATTTTTTTGTTATGGAAAAAACAATCAAGAAAAAAATATTTTGTTTATTTATTTTAAACTGTTTTTATTGATTTTATTACTTTGCCACCACAAAATGGTTATTTATTGCTAGTGAGTCTGCCTGGCTTACTCATTTCTACAGGTCTTGGGACGCTATGTCCACCCCCCCCATTCCTCTCCCTGTTGCAACCACCTGAACATCCTCACACACAGCAGGTAAAGTTCCTACCACAGGTTGTGCCCTTCCTTACTCTTTATCCTCTTCTTGTTTACTTTACCTCTTGTTGGCACTTCTGCTGCAGGAGTATTAATACGGTAGTGAAAAGCTGAAATGGTTCTGCACAACTCCCACTATCCCTGTTCAGATAAAAACAGATTTTACCACTGCGATGATTGCTGAACTGACAAAAGTGTTTCTAAATGTAAATTTAGGGCTGACAGTTGTAGAAATCATGGCTACAAAGTCAGTCCATGATACTGGATATGCATTTATGCATATGGATAGCAGCGTGCACAATATCACGGCTCTGATTCTTGTCCTGGGTTTCAATATTGTGTATTCCTCCATTTTTATGTTTGCTTGCACGCATGTGCAAGAAACATAGTGCCATCATCCGAGTTTTTGGAGGTGTGTCACCCCCTCTTCCAATTCAGTCAGTGTGTTGGCAGGCGCAGCCGCAGTTCTCCAATGCCTGCTGGAGCTGTCTATGACAGCTCTAAAATGCAGTGGAGTACAGTTGAAAGGGGAGCTACGGCTTCAGTGAGCAGCGATAAGATATCGCCTGCCCGCGCGCCGCCTCCCCACACACACACACACACACACACACACGCATACTGCGTGCGCCCCCAGCACACACTGTACAGCCGGGGTGCCCAATCCCCATCAGCTGTGCTGCGCCTCCCCAAAGCCTTACATGCCATGCTGGGTGCCCACCCCAGTGTAGCAACTCATCGAGCAGCCAACGGGTGCCCAATCCCCCATCGGCTCCACTGTCCCCCCAGAGTACTAGGGTGCCACGCTGGGAGCCCACCCCAGCATGGCAACTGATGTTATGGGCCGACAGGGTGCCCAATCCTCATCAGCTCCATGCCCTCAACCAGTCGTTCTTGTGCCACACTGGGAGCCCACCCCAGCGTGGCAACGCCCCGCCTATCATTTTAAAAAAAAACTGGAAATAAAAACTGTCCTTGCGCTTCTCCCTGCCCACCCCACAACCCGCACCCACCTACTGCGCACCCTGCCTCCCCACACCCCCACCCATACTTACCTCCGGACCTTGGCGCGACAATCTTCGGTGGACCAGGAACACGTCTGCACTCTTCAAAGCCGACTGCAAACTGAGGAAATGCCGGTAAGCTGTATAATGGGATAGATAGGGTTTTTTCAACTTTGCTGCATATCTCAGGCATTTTTTGGAATTTTTTGCACCAAATTTTCAACATGGGGTTTTTGGGACCCCTTCTCATGAATGATGTCACTGGCATGGCTTTATTTGGGCCCAATGGGTGATTTCGCAGTCACTGCATGAAATCACCTTCGACTGAGTAATGAAACGACACTGCCAGTGTTCATAAGGTGGGTCTCAGAAGCCTATTTTGAAAATTTGGTGGAAAATTCCAAAATGACTGTTTTATGAGCGTATGCAGCAGTTCCTATGCAGGCTCATAAGTTCGCGAATTTTCAATATTTTCACTCCAGATTTTCAACATTGCCATTTTACCACACCTTCTTATGAGTAGTACAGCTGTCATTTTCACATCTCACCCAAAACGTGTTTCCGCCCATGCAGCGCACAATGGTGCAGTCAGTGTGAGAAATCAATGTACGGGACAAATTAAGAAAATCACAGTGACACTGTTCATGAGCAGAGGTCTTAAAATGGCTATGTTGAAAATTTGGTGAAAAAATCCCTAAAAATGACTGTTTTTCGAGCGTGTGTTGCACAGTTCCTACATTCGCTCGTAAGTTTGCGAATTTTTTATATTTTCAATCCAGATTTTCACCATTGCCATTTTATTACACATCCTTATGAGCAGTACAGCTGTCATTTGTCACATCTTGCCCAAAACATGTTTCCGCCCATGTAGCACACAATGGCGCAGTTGGTGTGCAAAATCAACGTATGGGACACATTAAGAAAATCACAGTGACACTGTTCATGAGCAGAGGTCTTAAAATGGCTATGTTGAAAATTTGGTGAAAAATTCCTAAAGATGATCGTTTTATAAGTTGCAGCGCTATGCAGTTCCTATGCACTGTAAGTTTGCGAATTTTCAATATTTTCACTCCAGATTTTCAACACTGCCATTTTATTACACTTCCTTATGAACAGTACAGCTGCCATTTTCACATGTCGCCCAAAATGTGTTTTCGCAGATGTAGGTACAATGGTGCAGTCTGTGAAAGCAATGTTTGGGACAAATTAGAAATTCACAGTTACACTGTTCATGAGCAGAGGTCTTAAAATAGCTATGTTGAAAATTTGGTGACAAAAGTCCATAAAATGACTGTGTTATGAGTGAGCATTGCGCAGTTTCCACGCACCCTCGTAAGTTCATGACTTTGTAATATTTTCAGTCCAGATTTTCACCAGTGGCATTTTTCCACACTTCCTTATGAACAGTACTGCTGTCATTTTTCAGAACATGGCCGAAATGTGTTTTCACACTTTCAGCACAAAGATGCGTGGTCGCTGTGGGAAATCATTGTTCGGGACAGATAAAGAAAATCACAGTGACACTGTTCATGATCGGAGGTCCCAAAATGCCTGTGTTGACAATCTGCTGTAAAAAATCCCCAAACTAATTACATTACGGGTGTGCGTTGCACAGTTTCTATGCACACTCGTGACTTCACCAGTTTTTTAAATATTTTTACTGCAGATTTGCAACATTGCCATTTTTTACATCTCCCCATGAACAGTACAGCTGTCATTTTTTACATCCTGTTCGAAAGTTTTTGCACCTGTGGTGCTAAATGCCGTAGTCACTGTGCATAAGCAGCTTCCGGCTAACAAACTGATATTGCCACTGTTCATGAGGTGGGGTCACAAAAAAACCATGTTGAAAATTTGGAGTGAAAATACCAACAAATGCCAGAGGTATTAGGGTTTCCAACCATAACGCCCAACCCTGCAGAGAATGACAGGCATCAGGGATGTGACTTGGGATTCTTGCCTGTAATGCTCATACCATTCCACACCCTGCAGCCAGTGAGAGGCACCGAGGTATGTCTTGGACTTTTCAGCCCCAAAGTTCACCCCATTCTCCTATACCGCACCCATCTCACCGTACTTTCTGATGGAATGGGGTGCGCATAAGGGCCAAAGACCCCAAGGCACACCGTGACACTTGTCAGTGTCTGCAGGATGGGGTGTGGTGAAATGGCATGGTCATTATGCCTGACGACCCAAAGGCACACCCCAATGCCTGTCACTCTCTGCAGGGTGGTGGTGGGGTTGGCTTCAGTTCAATACTTCACTGCCATTCCTATTACGCAGCTCTGTAACTTCTACATTACCACTGCCAATGCCAGCAAGCAAACATTCGACATTGACAAATGCTTGTTTCAGTAACACTTTCCTCAGATCAGCAATCATCACATTCTTAAAAAATGTGTTTAGATAAACTGGGTTCATGGGAGGTATGTACGGTAAGCTGCCAAGCTTTGAGTCTGGACTGCCCATGACTTTACAGCAGTAAATTGGTGTACCTGTCGTTTTTTAAAGCTTGCTGCCTGTAGGGGTGAGTGCTCTCTGCAAACTACATTGGCAGCCCATAGTGCTTATAACTTTTTTTCAAATAGCAGTTGAGTTTGTGGGGGAAACAGTAACCAGGAGTGAGACAATGTTAGTTGTCCCATCCATTCCTGAGACTGTGGCCGGAGTGAGCAATCATTTGCAGTAGCCTGTGATTTATGGCAACAGTTTAACAGGTTTTGTACATGGTGGTTCACCACTTTGGTGTTCCAGATCTTAGAGTAATTTCACATACTGTGGCTTGGAGATGCAGCTGACTGGTACATTTTTCTATGGGTTATTCTGTGTTTTTCCACTTGTAAAAAAGTACCAGTCAGCAAAATTAGATTAAAGAATTCTCAGACCCCATTGTACAATGTAGAGGTTACTTTAAATATGTGCAAGGTGTGAGGGCAGCATCAGTTACACAACAGACATCCATCATGTTTGATTGTGGCAGTATTGCTGACCTCTTTGCTTTGTTCTTATGGCAGCATTTCTGCCCTCAAGTGTGAAGGTAGTATCTCTGTGGTCCCTATTCATTCTGTTTTTATTCTTTTTTTTTTTCAATTCTGTTTATTCTCCCTGTGTACCTGGAACTCTCTCAGGCTACCTCTTTTCGCTGGCCGCTCTGTCGCCGACCTGATGCCTTGCCTCCTCAGAGGGTATGCTGTCCCTCCTCCATCCTCCGACCAGGAACCCCCCAGCTCTGTGCCCCCTGGGTATTCATCCCATTTGATAGAGGCAATGTTACATCTCATAACACCCTCTGGTGATGGTAGGAGCATTCTGCCCACTATCTATGATATCCAAAGACAACAAACTCTCCAGCCAGCCTTCCCATGAAAAAGTAATTCCCCACATTTTGTCTCACTCTCCACTGCCTCAAGCTTCATAATGTGACCCCTCTGCTGGTCCCTGGTGAGGCCGCACATGGAGAACTGCATCCTGATCTGGATGCCTCACATTAGAAACAATATTGGTAGGTCAGAGATGGTTGGTAATTTGTATCATTCAAAGTTACAAATCCTATAGTGCAGACATCTAGACTCAGGCCATATACTACACTGTCATACACTGTCAAGTGATCCATGTAATCAATATGCATAACTTTGTATATCTTGTTGCTGAAGCCAAGTTGCAAATTCAAGGACAACATACACGTTTAATTAATTTGCAGCAAAAAATGACAAATGGCTATGTCGATAAATAAAAAATTATATAAATAAATAAGTAAGCACCACTACTGAAAAAACGAACATGAATAGAAGTTGCTGACGAGTGACAGGAATAACAGTTTGACTAACAAATAATATGAGTTACAACTTAGAAGCATAATTATAGTGACGTGAATTAGCCCACTCCCACCGCCCTACCCCCCCACAAAACAAAATAGGATAGGAGGTTCACGAATCTTGGTGGGGTTACTGTGAATGAATCTCACTTTGCCACAGTATGGAGGTAATACTGGGAATAATACAGATTAATTGCAATGACTGCAAGGTAAGGACTTGTATGACCAGAAAACAATCATCGGCTGAAATTCCAGAAGTGACCAAAAGAATCCTAAAATATGTCTGTGTGCCAGTAAGAATAAAGACAAAGTACGTCTACATGTATAGCACACCAGATTAGAATTATGTATAGCCACAAGTGGAGGCAGATATTAGTATGGGGTAGCATGACACTTCCATTTACGACTAGGATGCTGGAGACTGAATTACAAGTGGATTACAGAACTGACTCAATTATTTAATACACTGTGAGTTGGTGTTGGGTGGAGGGGGGCTGTAGAAAACACTACTACCATCATGCTAATATTTTATTTAATTGTACATAGGCATTCACGTAGCCATCAGCAACTCATTGGTATGATGCATAGCAGACTTCCATTGAAGCAGTGATAATTTCTGAAGGGATCTTACAGCCTTGATGGCTAAACGGTGCATTGCAGATAGCATGTAACATTCAATGAGTAACGGTGATTAGGATGTATAATGAAAAAACTCATACCCGAAAACTGAAAAAGTAAATGAAAAAATGCTCCTGACATGTTAAAAGAGGAATACATTACTGAACACATAATCTAAAATGCGAATTATCAGAATGACAGTTATGATGGTCATCACCCCCCCAACCCAATCAAAAAACCCAGGACCAGCGGTTCACATATCTAACAGAGGATTCTTGTAACAGTAGCCCATTTTCACACACTGCTGTGGTACTGATTAATTTGTCAGTAATTGAAATGCAATGTTGTGCTACTCTGGAATGTGAAAAATAATTATACTAGGTACCAGTCATCCACCAACATCTCTATGGTATCATCTACTTTATTGCTGTCACTGGAGCCATAAATGAGATCCTGGGCTATCACTAAAATGTTTGAGTTTCTGCTTGAAGATATGATTGGCTGAAACATGTACGGTTCTATAATTGACATATGCATGTCCAGCATGACGGTACTTCCAGATCAGTGACATCTTTGTCAGATGACACTGCTGCCCAAATGAAAGTGTGTTAAAAACTTCAACTGTGACACAAAAAAGAATTAGTCAGGCTCAAAGGGATTGTGAAAGGCTGTGGGTTAACAGATGGACACCAACACATAAACTGAAGAGATGCAGTCTTCCTGCAAATATAGTTTATTTTCTTCAGAACAAATGAAAGCGAACTGCACATCAAAATAAAAAAAAAATATAAAGAGGGTCCAAGAAATTAAACAGCAAGCATTATAACAGCTTTAACATTTCATATAGTTCCATACTCACATATAGGAGTAGTATAAACTAAACTCCTGAGGTGTCCTTAGCTCAACACCTATCTCCTATCTGACTTGAATTGTTCATAGACAGCCATATATATAGGAGGACTGGACATACAGATTGGTACGCCCATCCATCAATCACTTAACTCTGTTATCTTTATTTAAATAATAACTTATTTACAAATATTTTTAATATATCACACTATGATAACTGTGCTCAGATAGAGAAAAGCAAATATATTTTCTGGAGACAAATGAATTCAGATTTAACTCTTTTGTGAATGCCAGCAAGCACCGCCCCCAGCTACCCTGCATAAATATTGAAAGAAAGAGGCTGTCCTGTTGTAAGAGAAGGATTGCTGGGATGGTGTTGTGGCGGTGTTGTGTCGTTCCTCTCAGTGGTTTTTTTAACAGACAAAACAAATTTTACCTACATCCAAAAACTAAGAAGGAAACGATTTGTTATTATCTCCTGTGCCTATGGAGACCTGAAACCCAGCGATCCTTCCCTGAACTCCATCCTGCCAAACTACGCAGCAGGACCGGTAAGACTGTGCACACTTTCGAGCAGGAACAGGGGACAGTGCAGCCTCGTAGCGGCTCTCCCTAGAAACCGGTAGGTCATATATTTGTATTCCTATGACCTTCTACAAACAGAAACAGCCTTTTATCTGCTCTACCGGGAGGGTTTGGAGGAAGCATTTTGCCTCTCTCCAAACATCCACAGCCTAATCTGTACGGCTAGCGCGTATGCATTTCTAGGCACTGCCAAGGCATTAGATGGACAGAACGTTCTCTTTTTGACAATTTTGTACTACAACTAAAGCGCCAAAAGCACTCATTCAGTGGGGAAAAACAAAGGGAACTTACTATATCCCTTTATAATGCTGTAAACTGAGGCAAGACACCCGAGGAGAGTTCTTTAATTATGTCTTTTAATTTAGTCCCTTTATCCGTTGCCTTAAATGTATCGAAGGGGGGGAGCTACCTAGATAATACACTTAGCATAAGATTTTGCAATAGTATGTAATGGATGGCCAGTCCATCGTTTACTATTTGTACATGGGACATACAGACACACAACAGGGAAAACAGTCACTCAATCACATACATTCTAGACAACATATATTTATTATTGTTTAAGGCAGCATTGCTACAAGGGACACTACCAAATGCTCCTTCCCCCTTTAAACAAAACCCAAACATGGGTTTTCTATTCCATCCTGCAAAATCATCTGCCCATCAGATCTCTCAAAGTGAGAAATGGAGCCACAGACAACCCTCTCCATGGCCACACCTCAGGGTCCCTAATGAATTTCAACAAGTAAGTGAAAGATAAGCATCTTCCACATTATCTTTCTGCATTGCCCCGAGGTCTGATGACAGATGTTCATTTATTCCTGTTCCATATTTGGACAAGTAATCCATGTTACCATGAGTGGCCCCTTTTCGATGTTTTATCTGAAAACTGTATGGCTGTAAGGACAAATACCACTGCATTATCTGCAGATTTCTGTCCTTCATGTTATGTAACCAACATAATGGATTATGATACATCCAAATTTCGAATTCAGTTCCCCACAAATAACACCGGAGGGCTTCAATAGCCCACTTGATTGCCAGGCATTCTTTCTCAATAGTAGAATACCTTGTTTCTCGTTCATGTAACTTCCGGCTGATATATATGATGGGTTATTCATCCCCATTAATGAACTAAGTTAATACAGCCCCAATACCATGGTTAGAAGCATCTGTTTGCAGTATGAAGGGCTATGTAAAATCAGGTCTATGTAGCACCAGTGAGGAACAAAGTTGAGCCTTAATGGAGCAGAAGGCTTCCTCACAGTCAGGGGTCCACACTATTTTATCAGGTTTATGTTTTTTTGTTAAATCGGATAAAGGACCAGCTATTACTGAAAATGTTGGTATGAAGTGTTGATAGTATCCCACTAGTCCCAGATATACCCGGACTTCCTTTATTGCTCTGAGCCTGGGACTATTAGCAACAGCATCAACCTTAGTTACTTCTGGTTTAATACACCCTATATCAATTTGGAACCCCAAATATTTTGTTTCTTGCATCCCCATAGTACATTTCACAGGGTTAATGGTAAATCCAGCTGTACAGATAGCAGACAACACTTGAGATAGGTGACGTATGTGTTCATCTCACGTGGGACTAAAAATCATCACGTCATCTAAATATGCTGCACTATATGCAGCATGTGGTGTTAGAATTTTGTCCATTGCCCTTTGAAATGTGGCATGGGTACCATGTAGCCCAAAGGGCATAAATGTGAAGTGAAATAAGCCAAGGGGGGGTACTAAATGTTTTTTTTTTCCCATGCGTCTGTATCCAAAGGGATCTGCCAATATCCTTTGGTTAAATCTAGGGTGGTGATGTATTGTGCATTTCCCAAATGGCCCAAGATGTCGTCTGTACAGGGCATTGGGTAACTATGAAATTTGGAGATGGCTTTAAGACATTGAAAGTCTAGACATAGATGTACCCCACCCTCTTTTTTTCCTACTACGACCAAGGGAAAACTCCATTCACTTTGGAAAGGTTCAATAATTCACATATCCTGCATTTTCCTTATATCTTTGGTAACTTCTTTTCTAACCTTTTCAGGTAGATGGGTAGCTTTTTGTCTGATGGGACTATTTTGGGATACTGAAATACTATGAACCACATCCTTTGCTTTCCCAGGGGTTCCCTTAAATGTTTTATCGTGACATTTTAGCAAGGTCAATAATTCAGCAGTCTGCTGGGGTGTTAGATCAGGATTAATATTAACCTCATTAATATCTCCCTCCATTTCTAATCTCTGATAGGCTGTATCCAATTCACTGTTACTGTTCTCTGGATAAATGTACCCACAGAATGCTGGTGCACTCTCTATCCATTGTTTAAGAAGATTTACATGATAAATACATTTTTAAAAACCTTGTCATGTAATTCTGCCTCATAAGTGACAGGACCCATTCTCCTTAGGATTTTATAGGTGCCCTACCACTTCATCAGTAATTTATTTTCTGATGAAGGTAACAGTAACAATGCTTTGTCCCCTTCTATACATTCTTTATGGACTGTTCCTTTATCATACTGTATCTTCTGGTTTATCTGTTACTTTTGATTAACAGTATGAGTCATTTGAACATATTTCACTATTCTTTCTCTTAATCCTAGTAAGTACTCAAGGGGGCATTTGTTCTGGGAGTTTTCTTTCTCCTCCCACCATACCTTAATGACATCCAAAGGCCCTCTAGGGTTTTGGCCGTACAAGAGTTCAAATGGGAAGAACCCCATTGAGGCCTGGCATACCTCCTGATAGGCAAACATTAAGTATGGTAGGTATACATCCCAGTATTTCCCTTCATCATGAACACATTTCTGAAACATTTATTTCAGGGTCTGGTTAAAGTGTTCGACCAGACCATCAGTTTGAGGATGGTATGGGTAGTATGTATGGCTTCTATACCCAGGGTCTGGTAGAACCGCTTTAAGACCACTGAACAAAAATTAGAACCCCTATCTGTAAGTATTTCCCTTGGTATACCTACTCTACTAAAGATTTTACCTAGTTCTTTGGCAATTCTAGGGGCGGTGACACTACGAAGGGGAACAGCCTCTGAGTACTTGGTTGCGTAGTCACAAACTACAAGTATGCACTGATTCCCCTTTGAACTGTTTTGTACAGGCCCCACAATATCAATAGCAATTCTTTTAAAGGGGAAAGTAAACAAGGGCATTGCTTGTAAAGGCACCTTATCTTTTTTCCTAGTTTTGCCACTTTCTGACATTCTGGGCAACTTTTGCAATACTCAGCCACTTGCTCATGTATACCTGGCCAAAAGAATCTGTGGAGTAATCTACTCAGGGTACGGTCTCTACCTAGATGTCCGGCCATAGGAATATCATGAGCAAGGCTCAGTAACAGCTCTATGTACACCTTGGGTATCATCAGTTGTTCAACAGTTTCTCCAGTTCTGGGGTTCATACACAATTTATGTAATAATCCATCTATCATTTGACACTTACCTCTAGACCCATGACCATTATCCTGTGGGAAGAAACATCAGATGAGACGTTAAACCGAGGTCCCATCTGCCTGGATTGGTGGTAGTTCAGGTGGATGTTAAAGATCCCATAGCACTTATTGAAAAGAGTAGGGGAATTTTTTATTATAATAACATCAAAAACAAATAATTACAAACAGTGTTGAATCACACAAAACAATATACTAATTATAAAAGAAAGGAAATCCAAATAAATACAAAACAGTGTTAAGTCACACAAAAATTATACAAACCAGAAAAAAAAATCAAATAAGTTTTACAGTTCCCCTTTTTTATATATTTTTTTAAGCATGAAACTAACCACATAATACAAAAGAAAATAAGAAGTGCTATAGTCATACAGAAGCATCATTTAACAAAAAGAAACATTATATGCAAAATTGTCAACCCTTCCCTGTCCCAATATAATTTATAAATGTTGATCTTCCTATTTGTATTTTATAAACCTTGTGAATCCCTTCCACCAATCAGTCACCTTCCTAGTAGTAGAAAATCTCAAATCTTTAAGGTAAATCCTTACCATTGCCCCGTGAATCAATAATCCCACTGTATCATAAGACATCAATCTTTGATACAGAACCCATTGGCATCTAGCCTGCCATAAATAATAAGTTAAACAGCAACAAAAAAATTGCCAAGTTTCTAAATTATACCTCACCCCTAACCGAGGAAACAACCTAAAACCAGTGTGTCATAATCCAGATACAATAACCATGTCATATTCCATTTTAAAGCTAAGAATTTCCAAAGAGAACTAGCATATGTACAGGAAAATAAAAAATGCTCCATTGTTTCTTCCTGAGTTATACACTCTAGATAGGGGCAAAATCTTTCATTTAGCGCTTTATGCTTTGCATTACCCCGAACTCCAATCCTGCCGTAAACTGAAAGCCAAACAAATTCCCACATGTATTCAGGTAATCTAGGAATATTTAATCTCTGAAGTACCTTCACTGTACGTATCGAAGGACAGTTTTTAAAGGCTGGTTCAGTTGGGTATAATAGTGACATTACTATTTTATATAATTGTGGACCTGTACTCTCCTGTACTACTTGAGCTAATAAACCCCATTGAAAAAGCTTTTTTGCTACCGGCTGAAAATATTGTGGCATTAATCATTTCTGGAGGGGCTTAGGTAGGCTTACCTGCCAGGCCGAATAATAGTGAACTAGTACCTGTTTCGTTAATAACCCATATCTAGCTATAGCTGGTGATAATCCCACTCTAATGTTTTGTGATAAAAATAATGTATGAAAACAAATAACCGGATCCACAATCCCTAAGCCCCCTTTTTCTTTTGCAAGATACGTGTATTGTCTTTTAATAGGGTTGAGTCTGTTACCCCATAACATTTGAAAAAATAAACTGTAAATCCATGTTTCCAGCCATATGGGTAATGGAAATATCATTGCAGTATACAATAAACCTGGGATTACAAATTGTTTTATTATTTGCACACGTTTTAATTTTGATAATTTCCAATGTTTCCAAATTTGAATTTTGCCCTCTATAGAGGCCAGTGCATTTTCCCAATTCAACTCAGGAAGATTCTAAGGCCCATATAATAATCCTAAGATTTTTATAGGATCTGAGGAAATTCGGAGTCCCTTAATAATAATTTCTGATGGATATCCAACCCCAATAAACAGACCTTGACTTTTCTTTTTATGAATTTTTGAATGGTAAACCCGAGAATAAGAACCCATATGATCCAAAAATACTGCCACTTGCTCATAGTTAGAAAAAAACACACAAAGATCATCAGCATAAGCCTGTACATGTAGGGCTTCCAACAAGGGAGGTCCTAAGACCCCTTTCCATTTTGGATTTTGTGAGACTGATTGAATTAATGTGTCTATAATAAAAGAATACAATAAAGGGCTTAAGGGACACCCTTGGCGCACCCCGGTGGGCACATGGAACCCATCCCCAATTTCTCTCTGTATAATTGGATGAATAATAGCCTTATTATAAAGTAATTTTACCCAATTTATGAATACGTCAGGAACCCCATACTGTTCTAAAGTCATAAATAAAAATGGGTGATAGACTTGATCGAATGTCTTCATTTGGTCCACTGAAACAATACATCCAAGTTGATTATACAAACCAGAGTACTCTATTAAATCTTGGAGAATTATATGAGCATGTTGAATTTTCCTTCCCAGAAGCCCACAATATTGAGAAGGTGATAGTACAGTGGCCGCATATTGTTTAAGCCTATTATTCAGAATTCCTGTAAAAAGTTTATAATCGGCATTCAAAATTGTAATAGGGCTCCAGTTCTCTATAATATCTTTGTCTCCTGATTTATAAAGAAAAATTAATAACCCTTCAGAAAACCAAACTGGAAATGCCACAGCGGATAAAAAAAAATTAAAAACCAGTTCTAAACATTCGGAAAATTCAGATGGTAGTTCTTTATACAATTCGGAAGTTAATCCATCAATCCCAGGTGAAGTACCCGATTTTTGAGATTTAATTGCAGTTACAATTTCTGTTCGTGTAATTGGTTTAGTTAACAATGATTTATTAAATTGAGAATCCGGAAGTTTTATTTTGTGCAAAAATTGCCTTATGTCCTCTACACTAGGGGCCACTGTAGGTGTATGAGAGAGTAAAAAAGTCTTTATAACCACATGTAGTCCTTTGGGGTTCCACACCAGTTGTCCATCCTGATTTAACAGTGCGACTAAATTAGTGTTATTTTTGAATTTCTTAAAGGCTTCATACGGATCACCATGGGGCTGTTTTTTTATACCAAATTGGAAGAGTACCTGTGATGTATTAGCTCTATTATATTGCACCTCTTGTATTTGTTGCTTTAAAGTTATTTGAGAAGAAGAATCATTTTTTGAGGTATTTGCAATAGAAATTAAATAATATAACTGCTGACGCAGTTTTAAATAATGAAGAAATTTGAAATTTTCCTTGGACCTCCCCTGGTTTTTTAGTAAACTACACAAATCTTCTTTTGTGTCACCTCACCATTGCCCCAAGTCCTTATATAAAAAGGAAACTGAAAGTCGAGCAACAAGTAATGCTAGGATAGTAGGAAGTACTCCAGGGGTCTTTAACAAAAGTGCACTGAGTTTCCACCGTGCTTTCTGATTCTTAGCTAAAGAATGAGGGGAGAAATTGCACTGAAGTAGCATATGATCTGAAAAGGAAACCGGAATTGTGTAAAATTGAAAGGGGAGATTATCTGAAAGAAAAATACAATCTATAGTGGATGTATATAAATGTTTTTTATAATAAAATTTTGGATCCCCTTGCTGATGGCAGCTGCTATTAACTAACCCTGATGATTTTATTAAATTACATAATGCGTGAGAATCACCATAAATCTTTTTCCCAGAATCCTTGAATTCCTCCCCCAATTTAAGCTCACAATTAAAATGGCCATAGAGGAAAATTTCAAAGGAAGTAACTAAAAGGGTTTAATCATCTCAAACAGTGCCACCCGTTCTGCTTTCAACTGTGAACAGTACACATTAATAAATCTGCAAGTCATGGACCTCCAGACCCCATCTAGGATCATTAACTACCCAGGGATTAGATCCATTCATTTTATCAAAGAAAACTCATAAGAATTAAAAAGAAATCCTAAACCATCTGCTGATTGTTGTCCAAAGGACCAATAAGAAGGACCCCAACACCATTCTCTTTGGAAAAACCTGGCCTGATTTAAAGTATACATTGAAGTTTCTTGTAATAGATATACATCCAGAAAATTACTATGTATATAATCATAAATCACTTGCCTTCTTCTAAAGTTCAATAAACTATGAACATTCACAGAACCAAGTTTAAGACTAGCCAGATATAATGTTAAAGATCAACCATCTTTTTTTCTTCTCTTTTTCTTTTTACTTTTATAACCTTCCTGGACCAGAAAGGGGGATGGGGGCTATCCTGTATAGGTTGAGAGTCAGGTTCCTGACAATCCATAACTGAATCACCCCACTGAGTAGACAACACAGCAAAGGGATTACTGATTTCCATCTCTACTGAGGAAGGGGGAACAAGGGGAGGTTTAAGGTTCCTGGAGGACCTTCTAACTTGAGTCACTGAAGGAATAGAAGACTCCTGAGGTAAAACTTCCTTTTGTCTGGAATAACAAACAGGAGAGAGAATGGGGGAAATATCAACTGGAGCATCAGGAGGATGTACCTCAGATGTCTCCTGAAGGGAATGTGAAGAAGGGATAACTACTTCTCCACTGTTTACTGGGCACATCTGAACAACACCTGTGGCCAGGTCCTGAGCCTTTTGAATTAAAAGATCTGGACTACTGCTAGAAGCTTTATTTTTTGCAGCCCAATCACATTCAGAAAAAACATGGCCTGTTTCCTCACAAAGGTCACATTTTTTGAGATTCATACATTGGAAAGCAATATGACCAGTTTCCCCACAATTATCGCATCGAGGTTTGTCACATGAACTAGATAAATGTGTCCTGGAACCACATTTGTAACAGGCCCAAGGCTGCCTAGCATAGAAACAAACCCCCCTATCCCAACCCAACAAAAAGGAATTTGGAATATGTTCGATCCCAGTATCAGTCTGCCTAAGCTTAACCTTAAACCACCATCCCCCAGTCCAAAACTGTTCTAAATCTAATATGGCTTCCGGAGAACTTAAAATCTCACATTTTTGAGACAGCCAGTATAAGATATCATCTACGTGGACTCCCTCATTCCTGAACATTATCGTAACAAACTTAATTAATGGTTTCGTTAAAGGAATTACCAAAAAAGGGGTCCCTATGGGAGAAAATTTCACTTGGTTGTACCTTTCCCAAAATAAATCCAGGGCATAAGCTGAGCGAAAGCTCACATCAAAATTATCTTCTCCGGATATACTGATAAAGGCAAACACCTCCCGGGGAGAAAAATGTAGAGAATCTTTTAATAAACATTTTCCTACATATTGTCTATCAGGCCTGACCTCCAAACCTCCCTTATACTGCAGTCTTACTGCATTTCAGCGTGGTGCTGCTTCTTTCTTATTTTTTAGAAAAAAATTCAGACATTAGGGGCGTCTCACTTCCTGAATTACTCTGTATAGCATTAGCAGGTTGCTCAGTTCTTAAATCAATAAGAATTTCAGAAGTGGTGGCCTGTAAGGCCCTATCAGAAGGCCCATCTACCCCTTTTTCCTCCACAGGAATTTCTGGGGTTACAGGTAAAGTAGGCAACTGCGGCTGCCATGTCGGCTAATTTTGGGAAAAATTCAGCTTGGGGTCCCAATCAGGCGTTGGTCGCCAAGATCCATCATTCAAAGTCCAACCTGCAGCACTTAAAGCTTGCTGAGGGGACCAGTTTTCATCAGTCCATGTCTGTAAAGGGGGCACAACAATGGAAGCTGTAGAATCATTTTTTACACAAATGGGTGAAAAGACTGTTTGTACCCCATCTAGTACCCCCAAGTTCCTTTTAGAAGAAATCACAGCTGCCCTTTTCTCTTTCCCTTCCTCTCCAAACTTATCGTGATGAGGCTGAGTCCTTTTCAAAAAGGAAAATTCTGAAACTCTGTTTTGATTTAGTGGTTCTGTCTGAAAAATGCATCTTACCTCGGGATGCTGTAGCACTGAAGAAGCTGCACGGCTAGAAGCCCGAAAGACAAACCCTGCTTCTTTGGTTAAGGTGTTCACCTGCTCTGTGGGAACGGAGCCTCCGTGCTCTGATGTAGACACATCCAGGACACCCGTGGTTACTGCAGCAACTGGAGGAACGTCGGGAGTGACCACAAGTGATTCAACTTCTGTGAATGGCTCTCGGCACAGAATCTCCTCGGATTCACTACTGCCAGCCAAAAAAGCATTGCAAGAAGATTGTGTAGGCTGTATCATGGTGGTAACTGCATGCAAAAACTCACCCGACTGAACAGAATGCTCTGACCCACAGTCAAGGCTAGTGACAGTGGGAGGAAATGAAATAAGAGGTAAATCCTCAGAAGACAATGAAATCAATTGTTTTTGACACACTCATATTCTCGAGCTAATTCAGCAAGCTGCAGTTTAAGCTGCTTCTGCCGGTCCTCTGTAATCTTAGGTGCAGCAAGGGTCCCATTTTTAACCAATGCAGCAGATACCGATAAATCCTCCGTAGAAACGAAAATCTCACCATCCTCCAGATCTTTATCAGTAAACTGGCTCCCAGGTGTCTCTGTAGTTCCAACCATCATTCCAGTAGAGCACAACCGCTCTCCATGTTCCATGATGACCATCCTCCACCGAGTCTGACCCACAAGTGATCTGACTCACATCAGCAAGTCCCCCTACTGCCAGCAATGCAGTAGGGGAATTTCCCCGGTGTCCTGGCCAAATTTCTCTCATTCACTAAAAATACCACCAACAGCTTAATCTGGTTCAAATTCAATTGCTTACCATCTGTAGCCCCCGGTCACCCCTGAAAAAGGGACTTCTAGGCCCAGTGGGCATTCCAGGTCAACAAAATTCAACAAACAAACTGTAAAGAGCCATCCCCCTTTTGTAATACTGCAAAGTTATCTTTGTTATAGCCCTTTAAATTATGGACACTAACAACATCATTGTTATCATTCACAGGGCCTTTTACTTTTAATGTCCAGTTTGCCTTCTCCTTTCTCTTCTGACTTTGTGATTTCTGGTCCATTCCTATAGACCCATATAGTTCCTGGTCAAAGGGAAATAAATGTTCCAGAGTGTTTGGTTTCTGGGCATGTGCGGCCTGAGCTCTGGTCACCATGGCACAAAATTTCGAAGACAAAAGGTCCTGAAAAGAGGGATAATCATGTCCAATCACAGCAGGTATCAGGAGGTTAGGTACAACTCCTACCATTATGTTCTATACATGTCCCTGTATTTTTATTTCTGTTTCCTCCAGTGGATAATAATGTGTATCGCCATGTATGCAAGTTACCCCAGTTGTGGGTCCCCCTGTGGTTGACTGTTTGTTTATCATTTGTGGTTGTACCAATGTTTGTTTGCTCCTGGAATCAAGGAGACCAGCAACTATGTGTTGTTCTCTTTGAACAGGTATGACGAATTGTCCCCAATTAGCTAAAGCAAGATGTGTTTGTTCAGTTTTCTTTTTTGGATAGTATCGAGCAATATGTCCTTAGGCTTTACACTCATGACATGTGATGTCTGGGTTATACCGCCTTCCAGTTCTAACAATGGTCTTATTTCCAGTATTCACAGAGGTATTACTACCTTGTCTCACAAAAGTAGAAGGAGATCTTACCATGGAACCTTGACCAACTGAGAAGTATGGCTTAAGGCTCCCCTTCTGCCTGTGAGATCTTGCTGCTACATAGTCTTCAGCCAATCGAATCGCAGTGTCAGATACTTCTGGGCAGTGCTCCTTCACCCATTATTGAACATCTGATGGTAAGACCCTGATGAACTGTTCCAATACAATAGTCTCAAGGATCTGGTCTATAGTCCGAGTGGTAGGTTGCAGCCATTTAATACATAAGTCTTCTAGCTGGGTAAAAGCATCCTGGGGGGTTATCAGCATTACTGTATCTGTAAGATCTGAATCTCAGCTGATACGTTTCAGTATTTATATCATAGCACTTCAAAATGGCCTGTTTAACCAGGTCAAAATTATTTATATGAGCCATCTCTATTCTGCTGTAGGCCAGCTGGGCTTTATCAGTTAAGTATGGCACCAGTCTAATGACCCACTGGTCCCTCGGCCAAGCACAAGCTGCTGCCACCCTCTCAAAAGTCATCAAATAAGCCTCTATGTCATCAGAATCCAATAATTTAGCTATTTTAATGTCCTTTTGGCCTACCACTGGAGCGACAGGTTGTCTACCAGCTCCCATTGCCTGGATAGCAAGTTAGGTGTCATTCCATCTGGCTTCATTTTCCTTTTGATCCCTTTCTCTTTGTTTTTTCAGTTCTATTTGATGTATACATAACCACTTCAATAAGTCCTGGGTCTCCTCATGGGGGGTTTTCCTCCATTACACCCCCACTAGCCTGAGCTGGCCCTTTCTCCATCATGAATTCTGGCTCACCTGCTGTCCTCTTGGTCATCTTTCATGTTGCTGGATCCTGCCCACTCAGTAGAGATAATTGGAATTTAGCCACCACAGGTCTGGCATGTACTCTGGATAACCTTGGTTGGTCCTCCTTCCTGATGTCCGCTCTGTTCTGTTGCATCTAATGTCCACCAGGGCCTTGGTACAGGTCCTCTAGTCAGTCAACACCAACCAACCTATCCCACCTCGGCCACCAGTGTGAAAGGCTGTGGGTTAATAGATGGACACCAACACATAAACTGAAGAGATGCAGTCTTCCTGCAAATATTGTGTATTTTCTTCAGAACAAATTAAAGTGAACTGCACATTAAAATAAAAAAAATATAAAGAGGATTCCAGAAATTAAACAGCAGGCATTATATCAACTTTAGCATTTCATATAGTTCAATACTGACATAGGAGTAGTATAAACTAAACTCCTGAGGTGTTCTTAGCTCAACACCTATCTCCTATCTGACTTGAATTGTTCATAGACAGCCATATATATAGGAGGACTGGACATACAGATTGGTACGCCCATCCATCAATCACTTAACTCTGTTATCTGTATTTAAATAATAACTTATTTACAAATATTTTTAATATATCACACTATGATAACTATGCTCAGATAGAGAAAAAGCAAATACATTTTCTGGAGACAAATGAATTCAGATGTAACGCTTTTCTGAATGACAGCAAGCACCGCCCCCAGCTACCCTGCATAAATATTGAAAGAAAGAGGCTGTCCAGTTCTAAGAGAAGGATTGCTGGGGCGGTGTTGTAGCGTTCCTCGCAGTGGTTTTTTTAACAGACAAAACAAATTTTACCTACATCCAAAAACTAAGAAGGAAACGATTTGTTATTATCTCCTGTGCCTATGGAGACCTGAAACCCAGCGTTCTTTTCTGAACTCCATCCTGCCAAACTACACAGCAGGATCGGTATGACTGTGCACACCTTCGAGCAGGAACAGGGAGCAGTGCAGTCTCGTAGCAGCTCTCCCTTGAAACCGGTAGGTCATATATCTGTATTCCTATGAACTTCTACAAACAGAAACAGCCTTTTATCTGCTCTACTGGAAGGGTTTGCAGGAAGCATTTTGTCTCTTTCTAAACGTCCACAGCCTAATCTGTACGGCTAGCGCATATGCATTTCTAGGTGATGCCAAGGCATTAGATGGACAGAACGTTCTTTTTTTGACAATTTTACATTACAACTAAAAGCATCAAAAGTGCTTATTCAGCTGGAAAAACAAAGGGAACTTATTAGATCTCTTTATATCACCGTAAACTGAGGCAAGACACCCGAGGAGTGTTCTTTAATTATGTATTTTAATTTAATCCCAGTATCCGTGACCTTAAATGCATCGGGGGGGGGGCTACCTGGATAATACACTTACCGTAAGATTTTGCAATAGTATGTAATGGATGGCCAGTCCATCACTTACTATTTGTACAAGGGACATACAGACACACAACAGGGAAAACAGTCACTCATTCACATTCATTCGAGACAACATATATTTAATATTGTTTAAGGCAGCGTTGCTACACACCACAGGGATGATACTGTCATAGCACTGACAGCTCACAACCACTCAATGATGTCACCTTTCGTCACGCGGACACACTGTACATTGGCAAAACTTTAACATGAGGTGAGAGGTGTCCTGAGAGAAAAATGGAAAAAACATATTAAAAGAATATATTTGATCACAAAACAGTTATGGAAATCCCATAACAAGGTACAGTGACTAGAACAATGCAAGGATAACACTCGAAATGTGATATCTTTGCACATGATCTTTAACCCCATTAGTGAGAGAGGGGGAGAAAGGGCTTGAGTAGTGGTTGAAAGACCTGGGGAAGGGAGTATGGGGCTTGGGAGATAAGGGGAGGGAACATGATGTGCTGTGGGTGACCTGATCAGGCCACAGATCAGGTTGGTGGCAGAAAGGGAGTTTTTCCAAGGTTATCTAAGGGTGAGCTGGGTTTGCCCACCTCGGGAATAGGGGAAACAGGGGGCCGCAAGCACCCAGCATAGAATGGGGTCCTCTCTCATGTGCATTTTCAGGGGGACCCTGGCTATCACCCACCATGGAATGGCCAAGGTCACTGGGAAAATGCCCTTGGGACATGCCGGGCTCGCAGGGGGGTCTGCCATGTCGGGCACCTGAGGGTGGGTTTCCCATGGTGGCAGTCCATGATTTCCTGGGTCAGACTAGGGGAGGGAAGGCAGAGGGCCATGCCCAGCATGGACTGTACTAGGCCGCTTTTTCTGATGATCTGACCCCAAGAAGAACCCAGCAGCCCATTGCCTTGTTGAAGAGGGCAGGCAGCAGACTGTCCCCTCCCTTTATGAAGGGAAGAGGGGCAGACATGAACCTTGGAGAGGCTCCTTTCAGTGCATGTCTAGTCTGTATTAGGAATTAAATTGAAATTGAATAAACATATGGCTGTGGCCATTTAAATTCCAAACTGGTGTGTTTATTGCCTTGGAGGGACAAGAATGGGGAGGTACAGGTGAGAACTGGACAACCAATTGGAAGAAATGAGTACAGAGAGAGAGAGAGAGAAAGGAGTTCTCAGTTTCAGAGAGTGAGCCAAACCGCTCAGACCACTTAACAGCTCTCTTTACAGCTTACACTCTGGCCTCAGCTACTAAAACTGAAAGTAGACAGTATGTCCACTGAAGTGAGCACAGGCAGACACAAATTTAATAAAAATTATAACAAATAAGATACACACTGAGGGGAAGATATTCAAAGGGGTTGCGCCTGGAGCAACCGAGTTGTGACGGTGCAACCCCGCAATGTGCCCTGGCGTAATATTCAAAAGGGTGCCTTGTGTAGTGCAAGTCCCGATGCACCAGGGTGCATTGATAATGTATGCAGTCCAGTTTCTGCGGGCATGCCCGTGCATATGTGGCACATCCCGATATTCAGCCCGGGATGTGTGGTGCATCTGCTGGCACAACCCCCCAGATGTGCTGCAAACTATGACACAAAGTTGAGCCTGAAAGGTTTGGCTCAAATACCAACCACTCACTGGAGGGTGGCTGTATTGCAAGGCACAACACAGCAGCCACCAGCCTTGGGTGGCCTTCTGCCCACCCAGAACACCATCCAGAAGCACCCATCTGTGCCCAGGTAGCCTAGCACACCCCCCTCCCTCCTGTTTGCCTGATCATCTGAAAGGACATCTATGAACTGCCCTGATGGTCTAGTGTAATCCTTCACCCCCTCATAGCCCCGATTGTGGGTACAAATCCATAACGGTAATCCCTGTTGATCCAGTGGCACCCTGTCACCCTGCAGAGGACCTCTGACCACCCAGAACCCCCCATTATCAGCAGGCAGCTGCACCCTACCCACAAACCACCAGGCCACCACCAAATGACAGCTTACAGTATGTTCTGCAAGCCTATTGGTCCATAGTGTGGACCAATGGGCTTGCTGGCTATACTGTACTACACAGGCACCGATATGTGAATGACCGCAGTCATTTCACATATCTGTGCCTATGTAGTACAGTATGGCCTGTAAGACCATTGGTCCACACTGTGGAGCAATAGAACTTACAGCACAAACTGTAAGCTGACATTTAGTGGATGGCTGGGCAGATATGTGGGTGAATTTACTCTACGTGAAGGGGGTGATGGAGGACCAGGGTTCCTCTGCAGGTGGGAGGTGTGAGGTGCCACTGGACCAGCAGGGATTACCACATTGGATTTGTACCTATGACTGGGCTAATGGGGTGGGGTTTACCAGAGGTGTGCCTAGAAGCCATGATGAAGGGGACCCAAAATCCTAACAAAGCTTAGGGGGGTCTGGGGGTATGCTCCCCAGTAAATATTTGAAATGAATCACTGTAAATGGTGCATTTTCCTGCATTTTACAGTTGGGTAAGATACATTACAGCCCAAAGTATGAACAGGTGTACGCAATTGGAACGGAGCCTGGTGCTCTGCAGGGGGTAACAGTTAGTCCCTGTAAATCCAAAAAGAAAATGTTCAAGGTAGCAGAGCACTCACCAGTCTTTTACAATAAGAAATGCAGCAGTCAGTAAACATGTTAAAAAAAATTCTCCACTTTTTTTTTAACTTTCTATTTATACCCCTACACCCCTCCAGCTCCGCTTCCTCGGAACCATCTGTGGAGTCACCCTTGCTTCCCACCTTAACTGATCCATCCCATTCCCCCCATGGAGCCATGGTTCTTCCCCCCCCAGGTGGGGATGAGGTGGGGTCTTCACACCCTGAACTTTCTTGTCTCATCGGGTATTGGAACGGCCGGGCAGGAGCACATCAAGGTCTTCTCTGGTGGTCTGTCTCCCTGGAGCTGAAAGGCATTTTGTCCTGTATTGTGAATGTGGCGTGCACCCGACGTCAAGGTGTCACCGTCGATGTCCACCACATTCTAACCCCCTCTTTCTCTGCTCTGTGCTTGCTGACCCTCCGGCTTCTGCCGGAAGTCAGTCAAGTGCCAAGCCAGGTCCCCCATCCCTCCCAGAGAAGGTGAGCAGTCCTACAAACACTCGAGCCTTCTCCCTCCGGAAGGCACTCTGTCTCCCCAGGCTCATTCCTTAACCTGGGTCGCTGGCATCACGAGTGGTATCACTACCACTGTGGTGGCAGTCTGGCCCAAATTATCCACTTTTATTGCAGGTAATTAATAGACACACATGGTGTGGGCTCACTGCCCCAACAAAGACCCAACGCTTCAACAAAAGTCTTCCTCAAGGGTCAGTTTTACTCTAGCAAAATAATCCCTTTTATACAGTTTCCTGAACTGTCTGCCACCTGCTGTTTTAAATACATATAGACATGTTAATTTATGATTTAGATTTAAAGAGCTAGTGGAGCTAAAACAGGCAGACAGGAAAATAATACACATTTTAAGTAGTAGGCAGTTTTAACTTTTTATTTCTGATATATTTTTCTTTTTCCTTGTGCTTATCAGAAAGTCTTCTACATGATAATATTGTGCTGGATATGTGGAACAGCTCTTAACATGGCAGCTGATATATCTCACTCTACTGCCCCATACTGCATAGTCAGCATAATGATCTCACTGATAATGACACCACAGGTGAATGACCTGGCAGTCACTCACTTGCAGTTCCTAAGCAGCAGTGATGTCACAGTCGTGAGATCATAACACTGATGATGTAGTGTGGAGCAGTAGAGCAAGATATGTTAGCTGCTAGGCTAAGAGCTGTTCCACACATCGCATCTACTAACATCAGGTAAACGATCTTCTAATTAAACAAAGTGAAAAGAAAAAGTACCTGAGATATACAGGTAAAAGGTAATGGTTGACTGCTTTTACAGTCTAATATTACTTTTAGGCAGTACACCAGCTGTTTAAGTGACTGTGGTGGGATTTGAACCATAATAGACAAATTGCAACACAATGTAATATAAGAAATAAAAAAACAGAAAATACAGGATGGGTAGCCATGTAGAACCAGTGTGTTCTGCCACAGAGGAGTCTGATTCCTTGTGACCTCGAAAGCAAAGCTTGCGAGGTTCTTGGGAATCAGAACCCGAGGTGACAGAACACACGTTCTGCACTGGTTAACTATCATGTATTTTATATGATGGTGCCTCAAAATATTTAAAAGTCTTTTTGGCTTTTTAACCGCATTTTTGTTCATCTCCCACTTGATAACATGGTGAGTTGTGTGATTGCTAGGGACTGGGTGTCCCTACTTTAGCAGGGAACACTCCCTTTGGTTGCCATTCTTGTGTGGGTGGGATTTACAAAAAAAAAAAAAAACATGGTGGCCGAACATCTCACTTAGCGAGAGAAAAAAAAATCTTCATTTTTAAAAATGTGTGATTAAAAAGCTTTTTACAGATTAAAAATGGTTGATTCTGCTTTTCGGATTTTTGGTAATTCAATGATCCCTCGTCTGACAAACCACCGCATCTATTTTTGATGTGATTGAGAAATATTGGCGTGCAGCAGTTTTCAGTTTCAGTTTAAAAAAAAAAACGCTCAAGCTTCGCAGTCTAAATAAATGGAATACTGTTCTGCATGTACGGTCAGTACAGCATTCCACTCATTCTTTTGTGTGTGGATGAACAGCATTTTTGTACGGTGGAATTTCAAGTGAGAACAGCATTCCACCATACACTATAAATGAATATAGAAACAAGTATACATATCAGGTGGCATTTCAATAGGGAAGATGAGCTTGAAAAACAATCTCAGGAACTGTACAAATGTACAAAGAGGCTACTATGACATTTGACAATGCTCTTGAGCTAAAAACATGGAAAGAGATTCCTTGTTAGAAACAAAGAATCAGGAATAGGGTAATAACAGATACTGGCCCATGCATCTTAATGATTCTATTTTATCAAGAGAATTAACAGAGAGCCCTGTAATTACATTTTCAAGAGCAGATTATCTAACAAACAGTGTAGTTCACAACTTTTATGTTGAACAAAACATAAAGAATCCTGAAAGGATGTTTCAGTGTGGGAAATGCAACGTGATCTCTGCTGCTAGAGTAAGAAATTCCAGCTTGAAGGTTATGAACACACTGTTCAGATCTGAAGCTTTCTTAATTGCAGCAGCTCAGGACTCTGAGGTCATGCAAAGCAAAAACCGGGGGGGGGGGCCAGGGCTAGCCTTGGCCACCCCCGATGCACGCCTCTGGCCAGGTTACACTAGACCACCAGGGCAGTTCGTCGATATCCTTTTGGACGATCGGGCATACGGGAGGGCTGGGGGGACCACTAGACTACCAGGGAGAGGTCTTACTAGTACACATACCGGCGATCAGGTTACAGGAGGGGTGGGGGACCACTGGACTACAGTGGTTAGATAGTTTTCTTATGAATGCCTGCAATCCAGCATACGTGGGGGGGGGACCACTAGACTACCAGGGAGTCACTGCATGTCAGCAGCTGCTATGCAGGGAGCCAGGCACAAGTCGCCGGGTTGTCCTGCACAACGCATGCAAATGGGGCCATAATGACATGCAAATGGCCCCATTTGCATGCCCAAGTCTGAATATCACAGGTGCACCCAGTGCAACCACAGTTGTGCTGGCACATTCCCATTCCACCCTGTCTGGGGATTGCGCCAGCGCATTGTCACTGCACCATGCACATTCTGTGCCATATTCAAAGGTGATGCGCCATGGTTCATCACCTTTGAATATCAGCCTGTCTTGGCCCAGATGCATCTTGGCTATACTGCGCCCCCTCTTGCGCCATTGCCCAGCACAGTCTGAATATCTCTCCGAGTGTACAAATATCTCAGTGCTTTTGTGACAAAAATAAACACGAATAGCAGTCATGGTTTATGAATGCAGCCAGAACCTCATACCATTGCTTCTATTATATACACTTTAGTGAACTTTATTTCTTGTACTGTTTTCATTTTTCATTAATTAATTTGCTGTAAGAATACTTTTCCAACACTCCATATATTTATACACTAAAAAATGATCTACATTAGACTCCTGGTAAGCTCCACAAATTAAGAGTGGACATTAACAATATAATGTTCAAAGCTTCAAACCTTAACAAGCATTTGTCAATGCCAAACGTTCACTTGCAGGTATTTGGTACTGATATCAGGGCCACTGGAAAATTGCACCCGCAATTTTTTTGCGGAATCCGCAATTTTCACCATTCTCCGCAAAAACTGACATGTTCCGCAGTTTCTTAAAATTTTTGAGTTTTTATATTAAACTGTGTAAAAAGTATTAACGTTTTTAATAAAATACTCTCAAATATATTGACAATTTTGCATGCAGATTTGGGTTTGGCCAAAACAATGCAGTGCCAGGTGGGGCAAGGGTTTTGTGTGACACTGATTTCTTTTGAATCCTTGTCTTGTTTGGTTTCAAAATCCACTGGCCAAGCATAAGTACACTTAGACACTTAACATTTGTTCTGTGTTGAAGCAGTCTATCAGAAAACTTTTTGTTGAAACACAGACTGTAACAAAAGATTGGATAAAAGGTGCAAATTATCCCATTCACTTAAATGGGGTGCTAACTATGAAGCCTTTTTGTAAGTGGCAGGGCAAGTTTTTCCTTGTGAGCATACTTTCATTCAGACTAGTTTTGATTCAAACAGCTGAGGATTTTTGCATAGCCTGCGTGATTTTAAATCTTGAATAAGCTAGTTGCTAACAGCGATCTCTACTTAGCAACTACCCCTAGATGCTCACATGCAAAGATTACAATAAAAGCCTGACTAAAGTCTAAAACAAGCTTATAAAACACAAATGTATCTGAACATTTTCTTTAACTAAACACAATCATTGCACCCAGAGTAAAACAAAGGTAAATTGAGGTACCCTGACTACTGTGTGATGCAGTAAAGTATACTGGGTATTTTTTTTACATTTTTGGTAACCACATAAGACCCACTAGGCACAAGCGCCTGTTTTCAGGTACAACCCAGGAGCACTGAGGAGGTTAAGTGACTTGCTCAGACTCGCACAGTATACAAGTGAAGGTTGTGGGAATCAAACCCAGGTCTGCTAGATGTTGTCAGCTCATTCACAGTTTGTTATGCTATCCTGTAGATTATACTGCCAGCCCCGATAACCTATAATAATAATAATAATGTTGCGGAGTCAATACACTTTCTTCATATGCCTGGCGTGGAGCCGCCAGGGAGGAAGCACTCTTCACCTAATGAAACCGCAGGAGGGTGCGGAAATGCATGCTGTCTTCCCTACATGGGATGCTAGACATAGCCTGGCCTCTGCCAGGTTATTCCAGCATCACCCGGAGCCCCGAGAAACACCAACCCTCCGGCAGGTGCTCCCAGCCCTCCCAGGTACAAACACCAGCACCCCGCACCCACCTTAGGAACAACTAGGCTAGTTCCTTAAGTCTTTCTTCCTCTTTCTTCCTTCTCACACAATTTCACAGCCAAAATCCCCAGCCACGAGTTTGGCTTTGAACCTGCAGCCCAATACTTCCAAAGGAACAACCAATAAATAAAGTACTTTTTCCAGTCCCCAGCTGCACAACCTTATATTCAGTAATAAACTACAAATCCCTTCAGTCACACGCTTGTGACCAAACTCTTTAAAAGTCAAAACAAGACAGAGTCACTGGGGCAACACCAAGTCAGTGTATCAATAGTCGAAGAGAGCTTCTTCACAGTATCTCAATAATTTCTAATTCCAGTGCCATAACTTCCCACAGCAGGGTTCAAGTACCACCGCCAGCAGTCATACACTCACTCACCGGCAGGAACCTGCAACAGGTTCCTGCAATCCCGCTCGAACTCTTTCCAACGATCCTCAACTCCACAGCCTCTCACAGCACAGCCGGGAGAGCGAAGAACGGAAAACAGCAGGATCCAAAAGCCGACAACGGTAGACGCCACGGAGCTAGGTCGCAAGAGATGCAGGACTCCAAAAAGTATATGGGCAGGACTCCAAATTCCAGAGGCAGTAAAACAATAAACAGGCTCTAATAAGTGGAAAACACTCCAAGCCACTCCGAAAACACTCGGAAAACGCTGATCGGAAAACCAGACAAAAATTATTTTAAACCTCACACGGCTGTAATCCGAATAGTCCGTATAAAAGAAAACATACAAACGAACTCAAAGGGCTAAAAATTCTTCTAAAATTAACCAAATATAAACGAAAGACGACAAGCAATAAAATCAGTGTTCTGGCTGGCTCAGCTCAGCCGCCATCTTGCCGTGGCTCACTTTATAGAATCTATTTAGCACTGTACAGGGCAGATGCTTTTAAATTTTGGAAGATAGACAACACTTACGATAGCTTATCAATTTAGTATTCTTTTTAGGAACATAAACTTTTCTTCATGTTTTAAACATATTCAGGTGTCAGTGTATTCATTTAGCAATTTATACTAACTAATATATGCTGCAGAAAACATTAAAAGATTTATTGTGAAGCACTCAGGGTCTATAGCAGAACCCCCGCAATTTCCAGCAATTTTTGCAAAATGCTCCGCAGTTTTGGGTAACCTTTTCCACAATTTTCCAGTGGCCCTATAATGCAGAAGTGAGCCAACCCTCTTGTTGTAGCAATGCATAATTTGTTTTCCTTTGCAACTGTCATCCGGCTGCCTTAAATGCCACATGCAAGGAGATTAAAAGTGATACCTTGTGAAATATTTAACTATCACTTAGATTAATGGGAAACCAGATTAAGGCAGTAATGCAGTCCTTATTTTGTTTGTGTTCTAGTTGACTGCAGAGTATGTTTAACAATAGCACAGTTAAAAGGCACTAGGGCAGAAGAGAACTATCAATAACATTATCATCCATAATGGCACTGTATTAACAGGGCTCTCCACTACAGCGGCAGGAAAGAATGCCGCCACTCAACATAGCGCTAATGGTAGCGATTGGACAGCACAGCGATGACCACTACCACTGTAAAACAAAATAGGCACAAATCTAATTTTATGTGGGGGGCTCAGCCCCCTATAATAAAAGATCCCTACTCTGAGTTGGAGAAGATAACAGGGAAAAGTTGAAATTCGCGGGGCCATGGAATTACTGTTTCCATGCCCCCCCTGAAAAAAAACTAAGTTTCCCAACAGAAATCTAAACTTGTTTTTTTTTTTCCATTTATAGAGTTTATACAGAGTACAATACACCATTAGAAACTGATCAGCGTTATACTCCATAAGACAAGCATCATTAAAAGGACATTCGGATTTGTGAACCACTGTTACATTTGGTACAAGATCAGAGGGAATTCCATGCAGTTATTAGCTAACTAATTTAACACTTGCCATATTACAGATGGCCATATGCTATCAATGCTCCTAGCATCGAAATAGCACTTGACATTATTAACAAGAATAACAAAAGCCAGGCTAATATGCCTTTGATTGGTAAATAACTCTTAATTTTAAAAGGCTCCAAAATTAGTTCCCAGTGTGCTCCCACAGCACTTTAAAAGGGACATTTTAGACAGATATTTATATTATTATCAAGAGAAAAGTTCCAAGATTAATTTCAGCTTTACTATTTAGTATTTGGTGTGAGCTTAATCAAGACAACTCAAAAAAGTTCAACTATAAGGCAAAAGAAAGAGCAATAAAATAAAGCAGAGTTCTCAGTATCTCCTAATCAATTAGCTTTCATAAGTAATTAAGCCCTTTAAGTGAGAAATCTGTCTTCAACACAAAAAGGATCCCACATTTCTTTATATTTATTTAAACAAAATATAGAAGGACTTAGCCAGTTCCGCATCATTTCAAGTGTCCTCCGTTTCAGAATCAGAAGAAAAGTCGCCCTCCTGGACAGCCTTCTCGGCTTTAAGTTTTTCAAGCAGCTTCATAGCCTCTTTAGGCTTGGTGAATATGTAGGCCTTCTTCCCAACCGTGACATGGAGCTGGGCTGGCATCAACAGATTATTGGGAGCTTCCAAGGCCCTAAGGCGCCATCTAATCCCATCGAACGCCTTTCTCTTCATGTGTGTGGTATATGAGAGATCTGGTAAAAATAATATTTTCGAGCCATCCACCTTGATCTTTCGCTGCTGCAGAACTACACAGAGGATACAGTCCCTCACTAGCGCTGATGTGGTAATCAGCATTACAGTTCTGGCCCCTTCCAAGGACCTCTGTCTCCGAGTGTTAATCCTATAGGCTTGCACAATTTGATCTCGTAGTTCCAGCCCAAGGGTTTCCAATAGCCAGACATTTAAGAATTTATGTAGGTCATTCCCTTCTTTGCCCTCAGGTAGCTCTAAGATTCTAACATTAGCAGCACAAGTTAAATTTTCAAGATGCTCCAGTCGGGAACGAAGTAGATTCTGTTCCTTTGCACAAATAGCGGCGGTAGCTTGAGCCCACTCGGAAGATTTTTCAGCATTGTGTGTTGTCTCAGTAAGGCAATCCAGTTTCTGTTCTACTTGTAACAGTCGGATATTATACCTGTCCATTTTTTTGTCCATCTGCTGAATCACTTTAGTAAGATTCAATACCGCCTGTTGTAGGGTTTCCAAAGTGGCCGGGCCAGTCTCGCCACACGTCGCTTCAGTTGTCCAGAGGTTTACAGGAGCAGATAGGGGTCTGGAGGCCCCACCACATGGAGTAAAGAAGTTCGTTTTTGATTCTGCATTTTTCTTCCCCATTTGGACAACTTTTAATACTGCCAAGATCCGTGAGACACCAGGAGTTCAGCAGAACAGCAAAAGTAGTCAAATTGCTTGTTTAAACTTTCAAAGTTTAATTAAATATAAGTGCTGTAGCGGGAGCTCTCTGGGTTTGCATCTGATCAGCTGGATAGCTGGCCACACCCCCAGAAATCTAAACTTGTTGAGAAGAGACCAGGATTAGAATCTTGGTCTCCCAATCTGTCCTGGTCGAGTTGCTGCCTTAACCCACTCCACCACAGGGGCAGCTCAATGAGGAATCCGACTTTTATCCTTCTTCTCTACCTCCTGTATAGCATGAATAGTGACATGGGTAGCAGTAGTTGCTGGATGCTGTTCTACCCCTGTTGTTATTCCCTCATGCGCAGTCCTGACTGCATGGTTTATACTGCATGGTTCATGAAGAACCAGATACCCAGTTGGAAGGGTCATGCAGAACTTGATCATGACACTGGGAGACTGGGCACCTCCAGCATCACTGTAATGTTTCTGGGTACATTCACATAAAATTATCATGTTGTCAAAGGAGAAAAATAAAAATAAATCACAAAACTGGAAGATCTGAATGGCTATGTGCCGTAACACCTCACAAGTCTAACAACAAAAGAATGAAAACCTGCAGCTAAGTATTTTGTGATCCAAAAAGAGAAGCTAGTAATTGTCAACGAGAGACTGAGTGAGAGGAGGTAGTTGGCAGTTGTTTCCTCTTTAATCCCATGTTTAGTACTATGAGCTGGGAACAACGGACTACTCTTCTAGCCTCTCTAATCTTGAATCCATTTGACACCTCCAACCCTCTTTTGTTAAACAGCCCCTGACACGATCGAGCGCTACCTAAGCAGACTGACTAACTTTAGTTGACATCTTTCAGTGCCATAACAAGGGAGGCTGTCTACTGAAATATCCAGCTGACCACCCTGCATTTCCTTGCAGTCATTTCTTGCCAATATATCTACTGATGCCACAGCCCCACCTGGAAAAGTAGCATAGCTATTTATGATGCAAGGTCTGGGACAACGCTGCAGGCGATCTATGGAGAATTTAATGACATCGGATGGGCTGTTTAAATGAAGAAAGAGCATAATTGCTGGCATGTTTACACGTACTGGGCTAGTATGTATTAGCCCAATACATGTAAGCATGCTAGCAATTATGTTCTTTGTATATTTAGGCAGCCCGATTTCATTAAATTCTCCATAGATCGCCTGCAGCCATGTCCCACACCTTGCATCATAAATAATTCTGCTACTTTTTTAAGGTGCTAAACCAAAATTAAACTTTTCACAACTAAAGGCCCTGGTTTCCACACTGTTCTGGGCTTGCATTTTCAGGTTTTATGTTGTGTCCCACATTGTCCCGCAATTTATTCAGAGGAAACTTGAGGAAGAATTTCTTCACAGAACGGGTGGTGGACAAGTGGAACACCCTGCCACAGGAAGTGGTGGGGGCTGAAACAGTCATGGGATTTAAGAATTCATGGGACAGACATAAGGGAATTCTGGAGGTCAGGGGTAAGGGGCAACAAATTTCTAGAAAAACTTAAAGTAAACTTATAAGTTCAAATGGGCAGACTGGGTGGGCCATAGGCACTTATCTGCTGGCAGTGTCTATGTATCTAATTTGAGAGTCGGTGTCTCATACTTCCTAGCCAAAAACAAGCATTTGTCAATGCCGAACGTTCACTTGCAGGTATTTGCAGTGGTGTTTGGCACGTATGGTGCTTTACCCTAATGCCCTGTGCGATTGCTGGTATTTGCACAAAAAATTTTCAGCATGACCTTTTTGTTACCCCCATTGTGCGCTACATAGGTGGAAACACGTTTTGGGCAGGATGTGAAAAATGACAGCTGTACTGCTCATAAGGAAGTGTGGTAAAATGGCAATGTTGAAAATCTGGAGTGGAAATATTGAAAATTCGCAAACCTACGAGCGTGTGTGGGAACTGTGCAACGCATGCTCATAAAACAGTCATTGTTAGGAATTTTTTCACCAAATTTTCAACATTGGCATTTTAAAACCTCTGCTATTGAACAGTGTCACTGTGATTGTCTTACTGTGTCCCATACATTGATTTTGCACACAGACTGCGCCATTGGGCACTACATGGGCGGAAACACGTTTTGGGCAAGATGTGAAAAATGACAGCTATACTGCTCATAAGGAGGTGTGGTAAAATGGCAATGTTGAAAATCTGGAGTGAAAATATTGAAAATTCACAAACTTACAAGCCTGCGTAGGAACTGCACAACACATGGTCATAAAACAGTTATTTTTAGGAATGTGTTCACCAAATTTTCAACATAGCCATTTTAAGATCTCTGCTCGTGAACAGTGACACTGTGATTTTCTTAATGTGTCCCATACACTGAGTTCAAGACAACGACTGTGCCATTGTGCGCCATATGGGCGAAACATTTTGGGCAGGATGTGAAAAATGACAGCTATACTGCTCATGAGGAGGGTGGTAAAATGGCAATGTTGAAAATGGAATGAAAAATATTGAAAATTCGCAAACTTACGTAGCGGCATAGAGCCGCAATGAACACCAGAAACAGTCATTTTAGAATTTTTTCACCAAATTTCAACACAGCCATTTTAAGACCTCTGCTCATGAACGGTGTCACTGTGATTTTCTTAATGTGTCCTATACATTGAGTTCAAGACACCGACCGCGCCATTGTGCGCTACATGGGCGGAAACACGCTTTGGGCAGGATGGAAAATGACAGCTATACTGCTCAGAGGAGGAGTGGTAAAATGGCAATGTTGAAAATCTGAGGCAAATATTGAAAATTCGCAAACGCACGAAAGTGGAGGAACTGCACAACACACGCCGTAAAACAGTCATTTTTAGATTTTTCACTCAATTTCAACATAGCCATTTTAAGACTTCTGCTAATGAACAGTGTCACTGTGATTTTCTTAATGCGTCCCATACATTGATTTTGCACACTGACTGCGCCATTGTGCGCTACATGGGCGGAAGCATGTTTTGGGCAGGACGTGAAAAATGACAGCTGTACTGCTCATAAGGAGGTGTGATAAAATGGCAATGTTGAAAATCTGGAAAGAAATATTGAAAATTGCGAACTTACTGAGCCTGCGTGAGGAACCGCGCACGCACGCCAGAACAGTCATTTTTCTGACTTTATCACTTAACATGGATTTGGGACTATGAATGATGTCACTGTCATGGAGTTATTCAGGTTCAAAGGGTGATTTCACGCAGTGACAGCGAAATCACCTTCCGGGCCCAAATAACGCCATGACAGTGACATCATTCATAAGAAGGGGTCCCAAAAACCCCATGTTGAAAATTTGGTGCAAAAATTCCAAAAAATGCCTGAGATATGCACTAAAGTTGAAAACCCCCTATCTAGCCCATTGTACAGCTTAATGGCATTTCCTTAGTTTGCGGTCGACTTTGAAGAGTGCAGACGTGTTCCCGGTCCACAGAAGGTCGTTGCGCCAAGCTCCAGAGGTAAGTATGGGGTGAGGGGGGTGTGGGAAGGCTGGGTGCACAGTGGGTGGGTGCGGGTTGTAGGAGGGGGGACTGGGAGAAGTGCCGTGGGACCGTTTTTGATTTACAGGTTTAAAAAAAAAAAGACTACGTGGAACGTTTGCCACACTTGGATGGGCTCCCAGCATGGCAGAAGGATGGCTGGGGGGGGCCGAGGAGCTGACAGGGGATTGGGCACCCCCGTCGGCAAACAACGCGGTATGTTTGCCACGCTGGGGTGGGCTCCCAGCATGGCAGAAGGATGGCTTGGGGGGGGCTGTGGAGCCGACGGGGGATTGGGAACCCCCATCGGCAAACAAAGCGGGATGTTTGCCATGCTGGGGTGGGCTCCCAGCGTGGCACCAAAGCTTTGGGGTGGCGGCGGATTCGGGGCAGCGTGGACGGGCGAGCGGCGACGCTGGTAAGCCTGTACGCGACAGCCGTGGCTTTTGAAGCGAAGACCACCGCTGTCACACACAGCTCCCGCACCCATTGGTGCAGGATCGCCACGCCTGCTCAACGGAGCAGTGGATTGCAAGGGAGAGGCACACCTAAAGTGTGCTATTTTTCAAAACGTGCTCAGCATGCGGCTTAACGAAAAGGTTGAGAGGTCTGGCAAAAGTATTTTTTTATTTGGCTACTACTGCTGAATCACATCACTGGCAGTTTGGGAGACACTTTTTTGCCGGATCAAGTTATCTGTCACCCCAAGGCTACTGCTTGACAGCTGTTGACATAATTGAGACTACCACTGCAGTGCTTTGGTTGATGCGTTCCTTGGCATTTATTTGCATTCCATATTCGTCTGTCCATGGCTGTTCCCCACTGCTCCCTCTCCCCATGACAGATGGTAACTGGCACATCAACCCCTCTGCTTCCCCTCCTCAAATGGTCTTCAGCTGTTGTCCTGTGGGAGAATGAGCTGCCTATTAAACTGTGACTCCATTAATGGCTGTCCTGTTAAGGCACCACCGAAAGTAAAAATACAATTCAAATGGAGTATTTCCAAAACTGGGGAGGGGGGCAGAGAAGCCAGGACCTGGGGACTGAGAGTGCAGTGGGTAGCATGAGATGCCAATAGGTAAAGCCATGCCATGGCTATTGTTGAAGCCTGGGGGGGGTTGCAAAGGGGCCAGGACTGGGGACTGAGAGTGTGTCAGGAATGATAAAACAGCACCGTGGCTATTGTTTTAGCTGGGGGGGAGTTACAAAGGAGCCAGGACCAGGGACTGTGAGTGCACCAGGTGGCAAGAGTTGTAAAGCTGCACTCTGGCCATTGGGGGGGGACTGCAAAGAAGCCAGGACCAGAGACTGAGAGTGCAGCAGGTAGTAGGAGAGAGGTGTAACCATAACTCCGGCTGTGCACATTAGTGTGAACTGTTATGCATATGGCCAGAGTTAAGGCTACAGAAAGAAATGAAGTGCTGTCATTAGAGTGGTTTCTTTCTTCTAAGTCCAGCATGTGCCACGTCAGCAAAGCAGAATTACTGTCATGACCAGAGTGGCTAGCCATTGGTGTACACTGCCAAGCCCATTACAATTTCAGCTGTAACTGGCTTGACAGTGACACACCTCTCAGATCCTGTATTGTCCCAAGACATTCCTTGAGCAAGCGCAAGTGAACACAAAAAAAGGAATTTGATAGTCACCATAAATCAGTGGCACTGGTTAGATGGTCTCAGTTGCTAAAGTTGCCATTTTGTGGCATTGTATATGACCATTTTATTCAGACTGAAGCCTGTGCTGAAAGACCTGAAAGGACTTTTAGAATACCTACCCAATGACTATAAACTGAAACAGCAATGACCTCCATTTGTGTAAGAATTAGGAGATTTGCTCAACAGACAGAAGAGGGTGAAGTGGCAAAAGGGTGCTATTGGGAACATTTTATGTTAAAGAGCTATGTGTAACCTTTTCTGGTTTGATATTGCCTGATACAGGAATGTGGTATGTGTTGAAGGTTCTCTCCCCTATAGGCCCAGGCATGTGAGTTCTTGCCCTCCTTCCTCATTCTACTATCATGTTGCAACCCTGTGCAAGTTCCTGCATCCCCCTGGTCCCAAGGTTCATTTAGCCAGTGCACACGAGGAGCTGCAAAACTCCTGTTGAGTGAGCCACGTGGTAGACTCGCACCTCATCCACACTGAAGCAAATGTCTCCTGTCTTGGTTTGTGCCATGGATAGTACAGTTAAAGGGGAAAAGAAAACTTTTTTTTTCATTATAGATACTTTGGCATCTGTGTAGCCTTCTGGTACTGGGTAAAAAAAATGCTGCATTCCACTTCCAAGAAAATTAGAAAAAAATCTTGGCAAACTAGAATTATTCTGACTTGTCCTATGAATGTCTTGCCCAGCTGCAGAATTTTCAACTGAATTGAGTAATGAATAACATAAACTGTGAAACAAATCTTTACCTAATATTCACAGCAGTCATTCCACAGTTTAACAGGATCATTCTGTCATTCACTATAGAAAGTTATTCCATGAGAAATGAAGTCATGGTGATGTCTTGTAGATGATAGTGGATAGATCAAATATGAATTTGAAATTATAATCCCCCCCCACCCCCCGTGGCATTAGTTCTCCTCCCTAACTGTATTAGGCAATGCTATTTTGTGGTAGTCTTTAAATTCCACCATTTGGGTAAAAAATTCCATGGCTGAACGTTGAATTCCATGGCAAGTCCAAAGTGATTCCGTCAGCTGTGCAGTCACATGAATAAACAGCTTGTAACCAGAATGGAACGTTGAGGGTTTCTTTTACTACTGTATAACAACCAGATCTCTCATATGTGACTGAAGCCTCCTGCTTTTTGCAGTTTTATTGTGGTTGTAAGAGACAGAAGTGCAGCTCAATCTGCTTCACATTTGTGACCAGAAAGAGACACTTCTCAGTCATTTGCTGTAAAACAAATAACTTGCTATTTTTAAGTGTTTAATGAATCATGTTTTTGCTCTTTGTGCTGTTGTTTGAAAATATATTTTTTAGATTTCTTCACTGTGTTCTGTACTTTTTTCTGTCTGTTTGTCCAGTTGAAATCCACTCTTCAGTGTGGTGCATACATTTTTTACCATGGTGGGTAAGGGTAAGAGAGGAAGTGGAATGACTATAGGGGTACTAGTGGTGGTGGATATGGAAAATAGTGTCAGGCTATGGACCTTCCAGAACTGGTGGCAAAGGTGGTACTGACTCCGGCAGTGAGTGGCACTGGCACTTCTGTGCCAGCTGTCCCACCCACACACTCTAGTCAAACCCAATCATATCAGCAGGTGCTGGCATAGGAAATGCAAGTTTTTTGGGGTGGGGTGAAATCCCAAATGAACATTGTGGCTGAGCATGGATGTGAAGCATGTTAAAGCACCATAGATGTTGCCGCACTAATGTTTAAGTCATTGTCCTCTGTGGAGTTGTTGGAGACTGGTGTGGGTGGCAGTGAAAACTCAATTCTTAAGTGTGAGTGAGAGGTTGAGGTAGAGGTTGTCTCAGCAGTGGCCCTGGAGAAGGAAAAGGAGGAACACAAGGCCTCTGAGGCTGAACAGGGAAGAGAAACCTGCACACCTAATTACTGTGGAAGTTGAGATGGAGGAGGAGGGCAGAGATAGGCTGTAGGTATACAAAGGCTATACTGCCAGATAGGTCAGAGTCTAACTTTACTGACAGTGAGAGGGAGGAGGGAGCTGGTGAAGTTTCTGTATTCAGTCCTATTTGGTAGCTTCCCCAGAACCTGTAAAAAGTGATCTCCAAATAACCAGACATTCCCAGCATCTCCTACCAGTTACAGCAGTTCTATCAATGTTTTGGTTACAGAAGAGTTGACTCTCAGTTAAGGGAATGTCACTTCCCAGTTACATTAAGTTATACCAGTTGTGTCTCAGTTACAACAGTGACTTAAGCATACATTGTGATTTATTAGTTTAAGGTCAGAAGGGACTTGGGGTGGAGAAGGTTAAGAGCAAGGATGAAATAAGTATGCTGTAAAAAATATACCCATTTTCAGGGATTACCTACAGTGCATAACCTTGTAAGGGTACCCAGTCAGTCTCTTGGTAAGCTGACATTTTTTGAAGCTTACATTAAATGCCTGTACAGTATTTCATCTCCCCGTTAATACTGGTCAGCTATTCCACATGTCACCACCCCATGTGAGAAATATTGCCTTGGTTACACCTGAATCTACCAACCATGTGCTACAGGCCGTGTTGCTGCGGGACACTAGTCAGATCAAACATCTCACACAGTTCAGTCTTTTTGACACCCTTAAGAATGACGATGATAGGGATCCTGTGCCTCAGAGATCCTATGCCCAATCCATGTTTTCAAGATGAAAATGCCAAGGGTCTCCTGATTCTCCTCATAGCTTTTGTTACCCATACTGCAAATCATTTTGGTGGCCCTGTTTTGCACCTTCTCAATGGTCTCAGTGCCCTTTTTGTAGTCAGACAAGAAATGAACACAGTACTCCTGGTGAGTCCCATCTGAGCAAGGCCTTATTGAATTCCACAGTTCATAAATTCTGCTGTTTACAAGCAAATTCTGTGGCTGTGTACTCCATAAGTGATGCAGCAATTTTTTTTAATTTTTTTTTTAGGTGAATAGGGAAGAGTAAAAGGGTTATTGCTATGGCAAGCCTTTAGACTTTGAGAACAACCTGCCTTCTATTCTGCTCTGGCAGGGTGAAACTGTCCCAGAGAGGCACCCACAGTGGTGACCAAGAAGGATGTGAGGGTCCTCCACAGTAGAGACCCCGGTGGGGCAGAGGACCCCTGAGGAGGAAGCAACTCCTGGTGAGGGACTCTATCATCAGAGGGGCAGACATGAGGCCAGGAGGGGAGGGAGTGAGGGAGGTCAAGTGCCTAGCCGGCACCACAGCTTGGAGGGATGGACAGCACATCCTAAGTATCGCTGGGGCAACAGGATAGCAGGGTGAGCTAGACGTCATTGTCCACCTGGGGATGAATGATCTGGCAAGTGGTGAGGCTAGGGTAGTGCAGGAGCAATTCAGGGAGTTGGGGAGGGGCCTTAGACAGGTGGCACACTTTTTAACCTTTTCAGAGGTGTTACCCATTGAGGACAAGGGGGAGAACAGGATACTCCACACCAGTTCAATGCATGACTGAAGGACTGGTACTGAGCAGAAGGATTTGGCTTCACTGGGGACTGGGGTTTCCAGCTGGAGGGATACAGGGCCTGTATAGGGGTGACAACATGCATCTACCCGGGGGTTGGGTCCTCAGTGAGAGGTCTAAATGTTTTATCAGCAAGCATTTAAACTAGCCAAAGGGGGTGGTGGAAATAAGCTGGGTGAAGCAAACAGCCCCCCCCACACAAAATAATACAGACATCAGAGATGACCCTAAGGTTGAGAAATCACCAAAGATAACCAGAACCAAAATAGGTAAAAATGCAGAGAAAAGGCAGAATGGGAGTGAGGACAAGAGGGACACGGAGGAAAGACATGGGGATAGGATGGACATTTTTAGGAAAAGAGACAGTAACAAGCATTTGTCAATGCCGAATGTTGCTTGCTTCTATGTGCTGTTTAGGTATTTGAAGTCATTGGAGTGCAAATATTGAAAAATTTGTTAACTTACGCCGCATGAGGAACTGTGCAACGACGTCAGAAACAGTCATTTTAGAATTTTTTTACCAAATTTCAACATAGCCATTTTAAAGACTCTGCTCATGAACAGTGTCACTGTGATTTTGTTAATGTGTCCCATACATTGAGTTTGACACATCGACTGCGCCATTGTGCGCCATACGGCGAACACATTTTGGGCAGGATGTGAAAATGACAGCTGTACTGCTCATAAGAGGTGTGGTAAATGACAATGTTGAAAATCTGGAGTGAAAATATTGAAAATTTGTGAATCCTACGAGCGTCGTGTGAACCGCGCAACGCAATCGCCAGAAACAGTCATTTTTAGAATTTTTTCACCAAATTTTCAACATAGCCATTTTAAGACCTCTGCTCATGAACAGTGTCACTGTGATTTTCTTAATTTGTCCTGCACATTGATTTCGGCCATCGATCATGCGCTATTCTGCGCCACATGGCAGAAGCACATTTTGGGTGAGATGTGAAAAATGACAGCTATACTGCTCATAAGAAGGTGTGGTAAAATGGCAATGTTGAAAATCTGGAGTGAAAATATTGAAATTTCGCGAACTTACGAGCTCGTGAGGAACCGCGCAACACACGCCAGAACAGTATTGTTTTTGACTTGCACTGAGTTTTAATCCTTCTGCATGATGATGTCACTGTCATGATGGTATTCAGGCCCGAAGGTTGATTTCACAGTCACTGCATGAAATCACCCTTCTGGCCAGAATAATGCCATGACAGTGACATCATTCATGAGAAGGGGTCCCAAAAACCCCATGTTGAAAATTTGGTGCAAAAATTCCCAAAAATGCCTGAGATATGCAACAAAGTTGAAACCCCCCTATCTAGGACATTATATAGCTTACCGGCATTTCCTCAGTTCGCGGTCGGCTTTGAAGAGTGCAGACGGTTCCCGTCCACCGAAGATCGCCGCACGGAGTCTGGAGGTAAGCATGGGGTGAGGGGGGCGGGGAGGCTTGGTGCGCAGTGGTGGTGCGGTTGTGGAGGGAGGTCGGAGATTCACCGGACCGCTTTCGTTTTTCAGGTTAAAAAAAAGACGCTAGGGACCGCTTGCCATGCTGGGGTAGGCCCTGTGGCACAAGGACTTGGGGGCGTCAGCCGACGGGGATTGGGCACCCTGCTATTAAAGAACTCATTGCCACCCTGGGGTGGGCTCCCAGCGTGCACCTACAACTGGGGGAGATGCAGCTGGCCGATGGGGATTGGGCACCCCATCGGCTATGCAGCTAGGTGCGGGGGCGCAATGCCTGCGTGTGGGGAGCTACGCCAGTGGGCTTTTATCTCTGCTCACTGAAGCGTAGCTCTTTCAATCAGGAGTGTTACTGCATTTTGGAGCATGTCATAGACAGCTCCAAAATGCATTGGCTTACAGGGGCCACGCCTGCCAGCTCACTGACTGAATTGGAGGAGGAGGTGACACACCTCCGAAATCTCCGATGATGGCACTATGTTTCTTGCACATGTGTGCAAGCAACATAAAAATTGGAAGGCCATGTGCACAAATGCCTGCAGTCTGGGAAACAAAATCCCAAACTTAGTGGCCCAGATGGCTGAGGTGGACCTGGACATTGTCGCTGTAACCAAGACATGGTTCACAAGAACCCATGACTGGGATATGACAATACCAGGTTACACTCTATTCAGGAGGGACAGGGTGCATAAAAAGGGAGGAGGAGTAGCTGTCTACATCAGGGAAAGAATTATGGCAACTGAAGTACAGGGAATACAGGGAGAGACGGAGGCACTGTGCATCACCATGAAGACGGGAAATGCCACTGCCATTTGTACTGGTGTGCTGTACAGAACTCCTGCACAAGGGGAAGAACTGTACAGGGTACTTGTAGAACTCATCCACAGAACGACAGCTAAAGGAGGAGTGCTGCTGGTAGGAGACTTCAATCTGCCGAATGTGTAATGGGGCAACCATGCTGAAGCCTCAGCCAGGAACAAAGACATCTAGGAAGCCCTGCAGAGGATGTGCCTAAGACAGCTACTGATGTAGCACACCCAAGAGGGAGTGCCTTTGGACCTGTACTTACCAATGGGGACAGAGATACTGACATAAAAGTGGGGAGCCATCTGGGATCAAGCAATCATGGTATGGTGTGGTTCAATGTGACAACAGCAGAAGAGTCAAACCACATGAAAGCAAGAATTCTGGATTTCAGGCATGTCAACTTTACAAAGATGGGGGAATATCTTAGGAAATCGCTGGCAGAGATGGAGAAAAGTGGGGTGCTGGAGGAACAATGGGAGACTCTTAAGGGAGCCATAGTGGAGGCAACAAGCCACTGCATTAGGCAAATAAACAAAATGAAAAGAAAGAAAAAAGCATGGTTCTCAAAGGAAGTAGCTGAGAAAGTATGAGTGAAAAGGGTAGCATTCAGGAGGAACTAGGAAACACAAAGGGATGAAGACAGGGAACTATATCTGGAAATGTAGAGGGAAGTGGGAAAGCAGTCAGGAGCATAAAGGTGCAAACAGAAGAGAAAATAGCCCTGGCAATAACAAAAGGGGACAACAACTTTTTCAGGTACATTAGTCGGATTGTGAGACTAAAAAGGGAAAAAGGGAAGTGTGCAGAGGGGGAGCAAGAAAAAGCAGAAATCTTGAACAAGTATTTTTGTTCAGTATTTACAGAAGAAGGGAAAGGGTAGGGACCAAAGTTAGGCAATGAAAGCACCACTGGGAGGGAGGTGGATACTAGTCCATTTAAGGAGGAGACAGTCTTAAAGCAACTTGCTAATCTGAAGTGGACAGGTCAATGAGGCTGGGCGGGATACATCCCAGAGTATTAACAGAACTCAAGGATGTGCTGGCAGCACCACTGACAGCCCTGTTCAACAGTTCTCTGGAAACAGGTGTGATACCAAAGGACTGGTGTAGGGCGAATGTGGTTCCTCTCCACTAAAGTGGAAGCAGGGAGGAGGATGTCAATTATAGGCCAGTCAGCCTGACCTCAGTGATGGGGAAACTAATGGAATCACTACTAAAAGAAAGGTCTGTGATATATCTTGAATCCAACACAGCACAGGATCTGAGGCAGCATGGATTCACAGCAAGAAGATCTTGCCAAACTAATCTAATAGATTTATTTGACTGGGTGCCTAGGAAGGTGGATCAGGGAGGGGTGGTGGATGTGGCCTACCTGGATTTCAGCAAGGTCTTCGACACTGTCCCACATAGGAGGCTAGTAAACAAGTTTGTCAGCCTGGGAGTGGGTCCCAGTGTGGTAAACTGGGTCAGACATTGGTTGCACGATAGGACACAGAGGGTGGTGGTGAACAGAGTTCAATCCAAAGAGAGGGGGGTGACTAGTGGAGTTCTGCAGGGATTAGTGCTTGGACCAGTCCTCTTTAATGTCTTCGTAAGCGATGTTGCAGAGGGGCTGCATGGAAGGGAAGGTGTGTCTTTTGCAGATGACATGACTATCTGCAACAGGGTTGACACTCCAGGAGGGGTAGAGAAAATGAGAAGGGACTAAAGCAAGGTTGAGGAGTGGTCAATAAAGATGGGCAAAATAGCAAAATTTCATTTGTAAAATATTTAGCGAAATGTGCACATTTCACGAAATTTTTCACGAGTGCGAAATGCGAAATTTTGCCCACAAAATGCAAAACTTTGCCCAAAAAAGACAAAACTCTGCCTACAAAATTGCAAAATTCACCACTTGCAGTTGAAATGTCACCATTTTCTGGCAAAATTTTGCATTTCGTGGGTGAAATTATGCAACTTTGCACCCTCTGAAATATTTTGCAGAATGGCAGAATTTCACAAAATATTTAGTGCGGTGAAATTGCCGATTTCACAGGAATTTCAGTGGTGAAATTTAGTTTCAACACATCTCTAGTGGTCAAGGGTGTTGCAGCTAATATTCAATGCAAAGAAGTGCAAGACTATGAGCTTGGGGCACAGAAATGCAGGAGAGGAGTACATGATGGGGGGGCAGTACTGACAGCCATTAAAGAAGAAAGGGACCTGGAAGTAATCATACCTGATTATCTAAAGGCTACCAAACAATGTGAGAAGGCTGTGAGGAGAGCCAGTGGAATGTTGGGGTGAATGCAGAGAGGTATCTCCAGTAGAAGGAAGAAGGTGGTGATGCCACTGTCTACAGCAGAACATTGGTGAGACCTCATCTAGAGTACTGTGTCCGGTTCAAGAGGCCGCATTTCTGGAAGAACATAGACAGAGCAGAAGAGGTTCAGAGAAGGGCAACAAAAATGGTGCAGGGGCTACACCAAAAGTCTTATGAGGGGAGACTACAGGATTTCAACATGGGTTCCCTGGAGGAGAGGAGAAAGAGGGCACATATATGGTAGAGACATTCAAATACCTCAAGGGTGTATCACAGATGGAGATGGGGGGTGCTCAGTGGGGAGGGAAAGCTAGATATAAGTGACTACAATAAAGTATGGTTCACATTAAGAACAACACCAGAAAGGAAACAATCTAAGGTAAAAGTCTTGGATTTCAGGAGGGCGAGCTTTAAGAGCAGGGGCGACCACCTTAAGAAAACACTGGTAGGGGTGGGGGATCTGGAGGGGGTTGAAGAAAAATGAGCAAAAATAAAAGGGGCCATAGTAGAAACCACTAATCTCTGCATCAGGCAAGTCCCCAAAAATAGGAAAAAAGGAAACTGCTATGATTCAGTATGAAGACAGCAGTAAATGTTAGAGAGAAAAGGGCAGCATTCAAAAGATACAAGCAGACACAGAAGGAGGAAAATAGAGTAGCGTACCAGGAAAGGCAAAGGGAGGTGGGGAATGAGGTTAGGCAAGCAAAGGCAAGGACTGAAAAGAAAATAGCTCAATCAGTTAAGGGGGTACAAAACCTTTTACTGGTATGTGAGTGAGAGGAGGAAGACTAAGGGTGGGATAGTTTGGCTGAGGGATAAGGGTGGGGAGATGGTGGAGGGGAACAGGAGAAGGCAGACATCCTAAATAGCTACTTTTTGCTCTGTGTTCATGGTGAAGGGGAGAGGGAAGGTGGGTGGTTCAGAGAGGGGGGGGGAAGCTGGAGAGAGGGTGGACATCAGTTCATTCAAAGTGTAGGGGGTCCTAAAGGAACAAGCAGGACTAAAAGTAAACAAAGCCATAGGACCTGATGGGATGCAGCCCATAATACTGAGGGAACTGAGGGAGGGGCTAATGGAGCTATTAAGTGACCTGTTCAAAAGATTATTGGAGACAGGGGTGATCCTAGATGACTGGAAAAGAGCGGTTGTTGTCCCTCTCAACAAGAGCTGAAGCAAGGAAGAAGCAAGCAACTACAGGCCAGTCAGCCTAACATCAGTGGAGGGAAAGTTGATGGAGAAATTACTGAAGGAAAGAATTACCAAGTATTTAGATGCAAATGACCTTAAGGATCACAGACAGCATGGATTCATGGAAGGGAGGTCATGTCAAATTATCTTAATTGAGTTCTTTGACTGGGTGGCAAGAGTGATAGATCAGGGTGGGGCAGTGGATGTAGTTCACCTTGACTTCAGTAAAGCATTTGATACTATGCTGCACAGAAGACTTCTGCACAAACTGAGAGCCCTCAGGGTGGGTCCGGAAGTGGTGAGATGGGTGAAAAATTGGTTAGAGGGAAGAAGAGAAAAGGTGGTCATTAATGGAGTTCCATCAGGGGAGGGATGGGTGACCAGTGGGGTACCACAGGGGTCACTACTGGGATCGATACTGTTCAATGTTTTCGTAGGTGACATTGTGGAGGGGCTTGGGGGAAAGTGTGTCTAGTCACAAACAATACAAAGCTCTGCAACACAGTAGACACTTTGGATGGGGTAGAAACAATGAGTAGAGATCTGCACAAATTAGAGAAGAGTGGTCAATAGGGTGGCAGTTAAGCTTTAATACAGGAAAAAGCAAAATCATGCACTTATGAAGCAGAAATCAAAGAGAAGCGTACAGCATGGGTGGTCAGGTCCTGGAAGCGATAGAGCAGGAGAAGTCCTTGGTATAATCATATTTAGCAATATCAAGGTGGTAAAGCAATGCGAGAGGGTGGTAGCAAGGGCCAGCAGAATGCTAGGCTGTATAGGTAGGGGTATCACAAGTAGGAGGAGCGAGACGGTGATGCCCTTGTACAAACAACTCATGGGGCCTTATCTTGAATACGGTGTCCAATTCTTGTGACCGTACCACAGGAGGGACATGGACAGGGTAGAGAGGGTCCAGAGGAGGGCAACGAAAATGGTGTGGGGTCTCAGCAAACTGACATATGAGGAGATGCTAAAGGACCTCAACATGTATACCCTGGAGCAAAGGAGGATTGGGGGGACATGATTGAGACCTTTAAGTACCAAAAGGGTATCAGCAGGGTCCAAGATAGTATCATTTTTCAGAAAAAGAGATTCACAAAAACAAGGAGTCATGACATGAAGTTAGAAAGGGGCAGAATCAGGGGAAACATTAGGAAACACTTTTTCACTGAAAGGGTAGTGGATGGTTGGAATGCACCCCATCAGGAGGTGTTGGGGGCCAAGACTGCAGTGGGATTTAAGGCTGTTTGGGATAAGCATAAAGGTATATTGGTGATTGGGCAGGGGGCTACCAGAGACACAAGGGTTCCTGGGTAACATGCTGTTAGTATACTTGGCAGACTTGATGGGCCAGGAAGTCCTTATCTGCTGACAATTTCTATGTATCTATGTAAATAAGGTACAAGAGGGAAGCATCTTTCAAAATATAAGATGTTCAAGAACAAGGGGCCACGATACGAAGATGGGGGTTAGAATTATGGGTAACATGAGAAAGTGTTGTTTCATGGAAAGGGTGGTGGGTCCATGGAATAGCCTCCCAGCAGAGGTTGTAGGGACAAAAATGGTAGGGGAAATCAAAAACGCATGGGGCAGACGTAAAGGAACTCTAGAGACAGGAAAGAGATGGTAAGCCGCAGATCATTTAGGATCAGCGGTGTATGAAACAGGTAGGGGAAAATAGGAAGACTAGGTGAACCAAGTGGTCCTTATCTGCCTTCAAATTCTATGTTCCTATGATCCTCCACTACATAAGATTATTGCCAGCAGTAATGATCAAGATTGGTATTGAACAGTAAAAAAAAATGATGGTATTTAAATCTGCTGAAAAAGGGAAACACAATACAGGAGATTCAGATAAAAACAAATAATGAAATACTAATACAAGTAAATGTATATAGGTATTTGGGAGTCTGGATTGATGAAGGATTAAGATTTGACTATCATATTGAAAATATGTTGGAAAGGATAAATAGTAAACTAGGTGCATTTAGGTGTTCAAGATATTGTACTGATAAACGTATTCGAACCACTATAACAACTCAACTGCTTGTACCTGCCTTGGATTATGGAAGTCATGTGTACAGACTTGCAAGTGAAGTTTTGTTGAGAAGAGTAGATGTAATATAGAACCACTTGACAAGATTTGTATTGGGATGTGACTACAAAATACATCACTGTGAACTATATAGTACACATGGGTGGGTAACCCTTGAGAACAAAAGAAAGATGATTTGGGAAAACTAACTTTTGTAAACATTACATTATAAACAACTGATTAATTTGTATGAAAAAATGGAGAAGAATGAACATAAACATAAGTTTAGAAATAGCCATATAAGAAATTTCAAAACACCAAAATCTTAGAACAAATAAGGAGACATGACTTTTCCAGTTATTGCCAGATCCCTATGGAATTCTTTGGACAACTTTATTAAATGTGTAAGTGAGAATGTGAAACTATTCATAGCAGCATTGAAAAATGAATTGGAAACTTGATTTATGTGTAATGGGTAACATAGAGATAAGTGACCTACTCACAGTAACAATGAGGATTTATCACCAAAATTCTATGTTTGAACTTTGTGTCTATGTTTTGCACGTTATAATTTGTATGTTCTGTACCTTACTGTGAAACTTATATGTTTTATGCATTATTATTTTTATTTCAATGTTTTGGTGAATAGAGTATGGGGTTAGTAGTGCTTATGTGACTGTAGTTTACTTTATGGGCTTTTCTCTATTCCCACCCTTGGTATGGAAACTAGGCAGTGAGTAGGGAATAGAAAGCTCAGCACCAAGGGTGAGCAGCATGCCAGAGAAGGAGGAGGCAGGGGTGGATGGTGGGTATTTTGCAATGAGCTAAGTGGGGAACTGCAGTGGGAGGCTGGCCTTTATTGGGGATGTGGGATGAGCTGCTCCCCCACATAGAACCTTGGGCTTTAGCCCTCCTGCTCAATGTTTTGGTGAATAGAGTATGGGGTTAGTAGTGCTTATGTAACTTTAGTTTACTTTTTGGCTGTTCTCTATTCCCACCCTTGGTATGGAAGCTGGGTAGTGAGTAGGGAATAGAAAGCCCAAAAAGATTACCTCCTCCAACTCTAGTAGAGTATGACCAGTAGCATGCAGGATAGGAAAACTCCCCAGGTGGAGGAAACCTCTGAGGACCCATGGCTACTGACCCGCACGTCCTCAGGGCAAATTAAGAGGAGATGATCCTAGGTTCTTACAACCATATTCTAGTTTCTGAGTAAGTTGAATTGTTTGTAGAGCTGGCATTCCATCTTTAGAGTCTGTTGGATGATGCATTCTGGAAGGTTGATTCTGAGGCTGAAGAGGCAGGTACATTCTGAAGGAGTTTCTGGATCCCGAATATGGATTAAGTCCAGCTGAAAAGGGGTGTACGTGGTCCAAGATTCCAATGTGATAATGGTTGATATTCAATGAGGTTACAGAGTCAATATGAACATGAAGAGCATGAGTTGATTAAATGAGCTGCCAGATTCTGAATTGTGGGAAGTATGATGGCTTATGAAATTCTTAAACATAATCTATCAGACTTTGTAGAGGGTTTAACATCCCGATTAGGGTCTTGCGGCTTGGAGTTCAGCAATGTGAAATATATCACTATGTAGACATCCATGGAGATGATCAAGGATTCAGACTAAAGCATCAGGTACCTGGTAGAAGGGGTAACAAGGAAAGTTTTAGACCAATGAAGGAAGGGTGGTATGCGCTGTAGGGATAGTAACTGGATATTGATAGGAGTAATTGGAAAGTTCAGTACAACGAATTTGAGGGTTGACTAGAGTTATTGTTGGTGTAATGAGTCTTGGATAGGCTCATATTCAGGATGGACTGCTAGTGGAAATGGTGGCTATGCGTATTGCTGTGGCTTAATTGCCTGTGGCAGAAGCTTAAGTGGCCAAGGAGGCTTTGAAGTGCTGGAACATCCAATGTCAGAAGGTTGAGGGGAGCTGAGAATGGGTCTTTGAATAAGTCTATAGACTGATATGGCAAAGGGAAGTTGAGAGCAGCGTGGAATGCCATGGGTGCTTAACATGCTTAGTCAGATATAGGACTGTTGTAAGGCATGACTGGGATAGTGAAAATGCCAGTTCGGTTGCAGATGTGCAGATTGATGAATCAATGGAAGCCTGCCCTCGGTGATGGTATTTGCTGGAGGGAGTATGGGAGGCAAATCCTAAGGGATGAGTTAGAAGGACTACTGAATGGGTAGCTGGCATGATTTAGGGTAGCATGGTGAAGAGATGTACTGTAGATAACTTTATGAATTATGGTGACATCCAGGAGCCAGGGAACAGTGATTTGGAGAGAGTAACTTTAGCAGGGCAGCTAGGCACCAGATATCCAATGATACATGTTCTGGGGCAGTAGCTGGAGGTGGTCTTAGGAACATGCAAAGGCTATTCTGGTAATACAAGTCAAATAACCTGGTCAAACTGAGTCAGCGCTTGTAAGAGAAGACTGTGAGCAGAATGTATAATGGATGGTGCCAGTGCTGCTATGAGGTATCCTGTGATTCCCATTATCCTTAACAGTGATGGTAATTAAGGAATTAGGGTCACGTTTCCAGGTAAAAAGATAGGAGTGAAGAAAACTCCACTAAATCTTGAATGCTATAAAAACATAGGAGGTAGTGATGCCGATACTGGTTGAATTAACAGAATATATAAGGAAGCATCCTGCAGAGTTGGTTGAGCGATGAGATCTTCTATAGTCCAGTCGAATAGAATTCCAGAAATGGGTCTTAGGAAGGTTATTGGAAAGTATCAATGATTTTATGGTGATGTAAGAGTTTATAAGGCATGCTGTTCAAGGGATGTTGCTGGAAGAAGGTTTCCTCAGATGAGAAGAACAAGTACTCTATAGAGCATTGGAAGGGAACTGTTATGATGGCTGAAGTAGAAGTATGAGACAGATGAACTGGTAGGAGTAGTTGATCAAGCAGGGATGCTGGGCGTCGATAGTTGCTGGAAAGCCCAATAAGAGACAAAGCAAACATTCAGGAGCCCTGAGCCACTAGGGCAAGGAGGAAGGCAGTAGTCCAAGGATGGAGGGGAAAAATCCAAAGCAGAAGACCACTGACTGAAGGATGGAGTTTGAGAAGAAGACAGCAGAGGCCGGGCAGTACTGACATCACCAGGTACAGGTAAGGTACAGAACTGCAGGCAAGCACCACAGCATACTAGAATAGAATGCAGTAAAGCTGCATCAGGCCTTGGGTGAAGGAACCAGGTATGACCAAGAAGCAAATAAAGGTACAAGGTGCTGCAAAGGTGCGGCATAAGGTCCTATAGAAACATAGAAACATAGAATTTGACGGCAGATAAGGACCGCTTGGCCCATCTAGTCTGCCCATTTTCCTACCTAACAGATAAGCTGCAGATCCTAATTAACCAACAGCTTACTTCCTCTTCAATCAATCAATCAAATCTTTAGTTATTCAGGCGAACATCATTGAGCACAGCTCATTTGCAAGATGGATCTGATAAGGTCAAGGTTCAATAATTGGTACATGTATAGGAAGATTTAAAACACGTATATACTTATATACAGTAATCAAGGTTCAATAATTGGTATATGTACATGAATAATTAAAACACTTATATACAGAAATCAAGAACAGAAATTGTTTAAACATAACAGGATATGGTAGGAACATATGAGATGCACTCTAGGTAAACCAGTATATACATATCAACATTGGCAGTAAACATGGCATACATTCAACATGATATACCCAAGATTCCAAAGATCCAAGGAAAGTCAATGTGGACAAAGAGAAATAGTGATTGGATGACTGAAAGAGGTGGTCATAGACTGAGACAAGTGACATGGTAGGAAGGGGTACGCATGACTAGAGCAGGGGCTGGTGCTAGAACTGGGAGGTGAAGCTTACCTCTTACCCCCCACTAGGACTGCCTTATGTCTGTCCCATGCATTCTTGAATTCCCCCACTGTTCCTGACTCCACAATCTCCTCAGGGAGGCTGTTCCATGCATCCACAACCCTCTCTGTGAAAAAATACTTCCTCACATTACCTCTGAGCCGTCCCCCCTCTATCTTCAAATTGTGCCCTCTTGTTCTTGCACATCTCTTTTTCTGAAAGATGCCACCCTCTTGGACTTTGTTGATTCCCTTGAGGTACTTGAAAGTTTCTATCATGTCCCCTCTCTCCCTCCTTTCCTCAAGGGTATACATATTAAGCTCCTTTAGTCTTTCTTCGTATGTCTTCTGGTGCAGACCCTGCGCCATTTTGGTTGCCCTCCTCTGGACAGCCTCCACTCTGTCTATGTCCTTGCGGAGATGAGGTCTCCAGAACTGCACACAGTACTCCAGATGGGGTCTCACCAACTGTCTGTACAGAGGGATGACAACTTCCTGTTTTCTGCTGGTGATGCCTCTCCCTATACATCCCAGTATCCCCCCAGCCCTCCCTACTGCCTTCTCACATTGCTTGCCAACCTTAAGGTTATATGATATGATTACCCCCAGATCCCTTTCCATTTTTGTTGTTGCTATTACCTCCCCCCTCCCCATTGTGTGATCTTCCCTTGGGTTTTTGTTTCCCAGGTGCATTATTTTGCACTTCTTTGCACTGAATCCAAGCTGACATACTTCTGACCATTCCTCCAACCTTGCCAAGTCCCTTCTCATCCTTTCCACTCCATCTGGCGTATCAACCCTGTTGCAGATCTTTGTGTCATCTGCAAAGAGACATACTTGTCCTTCCAGTTCCTCTGCAGTGTCACTTATAAAGACATTAAACAGGACCAATCCCAGTACTGAACCCTGCGGTACCCCGCTAGTAACCCTCCTTTCTTCACTGTGGACTCCATTACTACTACCCTTTGCATCCTGTTGTCTAGCCAATTTTTTATCCAGGCTACTACCTTGGGACCCACTCCAAGGCTGGCTAACTTGTATTAATCTTTTGTGTGGACTGTATCAAATGCCTGCTAAAAATCTAGGTAAGCCATGTCCACAGCCCCTCCCTGGTCTACTACTTTGGTCATCCAGTCAAAGAAATCTATTAGATCTGCCTGACACGACCTTCCCATCGTGAATCCATGCTGCCTTGGGTCCTGTGCCCCACTGGCTTCTAGGTACTCAACAATTCTTTCCTTCAGAAGTGATTCCATCATTTTACCTACCACTGAAGTCAAACTAACAGGTCTGTAGTTTTTCTGCCTCTGTCCTGCTCCCTCTTTTGTGAAGAGGAATCACATCCGCCCTCCTCCAGTCCTCAGGTACGACCCCATCCTCCCATGATTTGTAAAAGAGAGTAGTCAGCGGTGTCATTAGTTCTACCCTTAGTTCTTTTAGAATTCTTGGGTGAATCCCATCAGGCCCCATTGCTTTGTCCACCTTCAATTTTATTAGTTCTTTCAGAACCTTTTCTTCTGTAAATGGACTGGTATTGACCCTCGCCTTCAGAGTGTTTTTCTTGTTTGGTTTAGGTACTCCTCCTCTTCCTTTGTGAATACTGAGCAGAAATATTCATTCAGTATCTCTGCTTTTCACTGTCACCCTCTACCCACATTCCCTCCCCTTTATTAAGCCTCAGTATCCCTCCTTTGGTCTTTCTTCGCTCCCTAATGTACCTGTAAAAGGTCTTATCCTCCTTCTTAACAGAGTTGGCTATCCTTTCCTCGGTTTGGGCCTTTGCTATTCTGACTGCCTTCCCAGCCTCTTTCTGCTTTAACTGATAAAGTTCTCTGTCCTTATCCTTCTGTGTTTCCTTGTATTTCCTGAATGCTATCCTTTTCTCCTTAACCTTCCCTACCACCTCTGTTGAGTACCATAGCGTTTTTTGCCTTTGTTGTGTTTTGTTGATTTGCTTTACACAAAGGCTTGTTGCCTCTGTGATGGCTATCTTCAAAGGAGATGGCAAACATAACATGCAGATAGCAGAAGGCATTGCAGTGATGGGGTAAGAGGTTCCCCCATCTGAAGGAAATGGCGAACAGAAATTGCTGATGGCAAAGGAGCAGCAGTGATGGGGAATGGGTTCCCACCTCCAAAGGAGATGGCACACTTGCATGACTGACCGTAAAAGGGCAGCAGTGATGTGTAGAAGGTTCCCACCTCTGAAGGAGATGGCAAACTGGAATTGCTGATAGGGAACTGCACCAGAATCGCTGATGGGAGATCTCTGGATGGGACAAGGGTGGCATAAGGGGAAAACTGTAGAAGGCCTCAGACACATATCCCTGAAGATGAGCAAATGGTACATATCCAGCAGGAAGCAAGGTGGCATGCAGGCAGACATGTCTGTAAGGAAGGCAATAGGAAAACAGAATCATCCAGAGTAGCAATGAGGGAGGAGATAGCAATATGGAGCTGAAGGTCTGGAGATTGGAGAAGGTTGAGTTGGAAGGCAAGCCACAACAATGATGAACAGGAGCATGGGAGGTGGTGGAAGGCTAGCAGCCAGAAGTCTAGGAGTCCAATGGACTGAGTGGAGATGGAGATTGAACAAATTGGCAGGGTCCAAATCCAGAATGTGAGGAGATGAAAGGCGGGGACAAGCACATCGATTCCATGGAGGTATAGGATGTAGTTGGGTGAGGTAGGAGAATGGAGGCAAATGGGGTATAATGGTCCCATACCCAAATGGAATGCGGCAACCAGGTATCAGGTAGAGAATGTAGTTGGTTGAAGTAGTAGATTGAAGACATAGGCTCCCATCTCTAGTAGTTGGGGTGAGCTAACCTTCACTCAATGCCATACCATGCAGAGTTAGGAACAGAGGCTGTCATAAGCCGAGCATCATGAGACCAAACAGCAACTGGAATGTTGGTAGGGTAGGAACCTGAAAAGAGGCTCCTGGCAAGGTCCTAGGGAAGGACAAGCCATAGGCACATTAGGGAACAAGAAGCAAATGAAAACAGTAGTCACACATAATGGATAATACCAAACTATACAAAATATAGTAGAAGGAGTGCCATGACTGCATGATTGAGTGAACAATACAAGGGGAGTGGAAGAGGCAGTGTGCATGAACTTTGCTGGTGATTGGCATGCTGGAAGGTTAGGAAGTACCAGGGGTAGAACAAGATAACAGAGAAATAATCGGCTGAGCAAGGTATATAAATGCTGGTACTAGTAAATGATAAGTTATAAGTGGTGTAGATAGCAGGCATGAACTGTTAGAAAAGGTTGATTACAGTGGGTGGCTGAGTGGAATAAACACTGAGTTTTCCTGACAATGCCTTCACCAGACAGCTACTTCCATCTGCTGGTTGCAATTTTAAATAAACTGCAAACTCCCTCAATATTTCAAGCACTTATCTCACTGTGAGTTGAGGAATCATTATAAGCTTGAAGCCCTGTAACCATGCAATCTACGTTGATGTTAATCCTACCTGTTACTCTGTTTCTTGTATTTTGACTTGTGCTGATTTGTCTGTGTACTACCTTAACGTGGATCCTTTGTAAAAGAGCCCTTGGCTCAAAGGTATTAATCTGAGATGTGAAATAAATAAATAAATAAAAAAGTGCAGGTGCCAGAAAAGGATCAGATGTGGGACCGGACTGGATGGTAGAAGGGGCGTGGAACTAGAGAAGGAGTGCCTGACGAGGAGTGAGAGGCCCAAAAGAAAACAGAGGGAGCACAGGACAAGGGCCAAAATGAGGGATGGGGGGGGGGACAAGAAGACTTTGTGTGTGTGTGTGTGTGTGTGTGTGTATGATTGTTGGAAATGAAAATTTTGAGGATTTAAAACCTAAAGGTACAAACTGTGTAGCAATGGCTGCAGCAAACACAAAGGCAAGAATAAGCTGGCAAAGGAAAATGAGAACCTGGAAAACAGGCTCAGATTCAGGAACCTCAGATACGTGGGTCTTCCGATTTCACTGGATGCACACCTTGTACTGCTGACGGAGATGGTGCAAACACTGCTAGAGAAAGCTTTAAATCTGTCGTCTGAGACAGATGAGATGAGACAGCTGAGCAAAAGCTTTACAGACCTCTCCAGCATGAAAACAAACCAGATGGCAGCTAAATTCAAAGAAAATCAAAGCATCCACATTTGTACAAGGTGAACAATGGCCCAGGGTAAAAATCACAAGAGTAAAGCAATCAGAATCGAAGACCAACTAATGTTTCAATGTGGAGGCCATGCAGAGGCTATGGGAAAACACAACTCCCTCATGGTGTAAAAAGAGCCCTGGCCCCAACAATAAATAGACCAAAACAAGCAAAGGGGGGGGGCAATGGTGGTGGTGGGGTGAAATCCAAGCTGACAGGCATAGGGAAACAAATGGAACTGGAGAGAAAATGCAGGGTGGGATCCTCACAATCCGATGTTGGCAAGGAAGATGGCAAATACATGGACTCACCAGGAGAAAGCAGTGGGCAGAACAGGATGGACCAGGAATAATAGGAATGGAATGGTACAGCAGGAAGAGGAGCACTATGGGGGTTCACATGATCCTGGAAGCGCAGGCCACTAACGGAGCGGCTGCGGCTACGAAGGAGCAAGGAAAACCAATGCCCAAACTAAACACAGCAGGCAAACAAAGGGCAAAATGAAAACAAGAAACAGAGGAAGGAGACCAGGTAGGGGGATGAACAAAACAGCACTGTAACAGTAAGGAAGCGGGGGACAGGGGCAGGGGCAGGGGCAAGGGTCCATACAGAAGCGGCATTGCAGGACTAAAGGCCATGTAGAAGCCAAACATGAACAGAAAATCAAATGGGGAAGAGGCACCACAAAACAAAATTGGGGAATGGAGAAAGAAGGGGGGACAAATACAAGGAAGGGGGCAAGGGAGGAAGCGGGGACAGGAGAGAGCAGAAACCAGAGGAAAGGGAAGGAAGGCAGGAAGCTCAACCACATGAGTTACCTAGGAGCCCGTTGCGTGCATGGGGAGTGTTTTGCAATGCACTAACTGTGGGAGGTTGGCCTTTATTGGGGATGTGGGTGGAGCTCTTCTCCCATGTTGAACCTCAGGCTTTAGCTCTCCCAGTACACAGGACCATCTTGTAAATATGATCTTTGAGAACTAATGATGTGTTGTACCAACTTATCCTGTATAAAAATAAAGATTTTTACTACTTACTACTACTAAAACCATAGGCTAGTATTCAGATTCTACAGTTGCTCATTAAATTCCATCATTTGCAGTAAAATTCCATAGAAATGCCAAAAAGTATTCTATAAACAATGCCATTGCAATAGCTTAAAGGAAGCAGGATTACTTCTTCTGTTTTGCAGTGACAATCATCCCATTGTTTTGGAGAACTACACCTCAGTGTCCCAGTTATACCAGTGCAGCCTTCCAACTATTGTTTAGAAGTTATGGCAGCAAGTGTCTCTTCCCAGTTATGACAGAGTCTCATCCCAGTTATACTAGTTATACTGGTGTCACCTACCATTTATGTCAGTATCTCCCAGTTATTTCAGTGTCACCTGAAATTTATACCAGTGTCTCCTCCCAGTTGTAGCAGTATCTCCCAGTAACCACAGTAACATCTTCCTGTTATATCACACCATCTCTTCCAAGTTACATCATTTCCCAGTTACTGCAATGACACCTACCAGTTAAATGAGAGTATCCTCCCATATAACAGTCACTTACAGATAAACCAGTATATTAGTTACAGCAGTATCTGCTCACAGTTCTATCAGTGTCTACTCACAGTTATGCTATTTTGACAGTGCCCCACTTACAGCTGTGTACTCAGTTATTCCAGTGTCCCCTCCCAGTTATACCAGTGTCTCAGTTACAGCAGTGTCTCCTCTTTTCCGAGTTAGGACACTGTCAGCTTCCAGTTATAGCAGCGTCTCCTCCCACTTATGCCAGGCAGTGTTTCAGTTACAGCAGTGTCACAGAATCATAGAAGCATAGAATGTGACTGCAGAAAAAGACAGAGGGTTCATTGAGTCTGCCCAAAGTTTCCCAGGGTCCTACCTCCTCCCCTTCTGCTCATCCTTCCCTACCCCTTTACTTGAAGCAGGGCTCGTTTTTTGTGCCCTTAATCTGTCCCACCCGTGTTTGAACCCCTCCATGGTCTTTGCTTCCACCACCGGTTATGCAAGTGTCACCTCCAAGATATAGGCAGTGGTATCTTCTCAGTTACACCAGTGTATCACCCTCCCATTTATGCCAGTATGTTAGTTTCAGCAGTGTCTCCTCAGAGGTGCATCCGTGTCTCCTCCCAGCTAAAACTACAGTTCTAGCTTGTTACACCAGTGTTCGGATAAATAACAGAGCAGACATTTTTGTGGAATTAGAATCTACAGTTTAATAAATAGATCCACAATATGTCATAATTCTGCCATTTAAATTTGAATTTCATGAAAGTTTCCAACATTCATTCCAATATTTCATAGAAGTGAAATTCAAACTTTCACAGAAATTCTATCAATTAAATGTTTATGTTGCACACTACTATAATGGCCAATTCCTTCGGGGGTAACCCATGCATCAGTGCATTTGCTCTAGGGTTCTTTTGTAGTTCTCTTCTTTCTCTGCTTTGAGCTCCCCATGACCCAATCAAATAAGATCCCCTTAAGGGTATCTGGCTCCCTTTCCCTGGGCTGAGATACAGATATGGCACACTGATGAGTCTAAATGATGACAAAACACGTGTCTGTGTCTGCTGTTCTCAGCCTTTGCTGATTGCATTGTGAGGCCTTTTGGCACCATGCAATTCTGCTTAAAGTTGAGCCAGTCCAAATTATTTAATGGGCATTTGCATATACTTCCCATGATGCTTTGCATTATTGGGATATGTTCAGTTTGTGTTTAGCCTCCTTAGTGTCTTAGCTGCTCTTTTTCATTTTTCTCTTTGAAAAAATCTTCCCCCCATAAGGTTGCTGATGTTGATTGTTCCTCCCCCTGTATGGTTGCTGATGCTGCCTTTTCCCCACCAGATATTCATTTGTATTAATACTGATCAGTTTCAGGACCTGGTGACATCTTTTGAACAAAAGCTCACAGCAGATGATCAGCAATTATAAACAGCTTTTTGTGTGCATTCTTTTGAATTGATGTGTTAAACTCCCTATGCTTGTTGCATTGTAAGGCTATAAATGGTGTTCAAAGGAGGAATGAGTGACATTTGCCATGTCCTGCACTAAGCGCTACAGATGCCTATTGACCCAAGCCATGTTTGGACATTTGCTTGTTTGCTGCAGCTGTTGGTGGGCTGCTACTTCTCCAACCCACCCTGCCAGTCCTCCATCTAGCTGCCTTGCCATGCAGTTGCAGTTTGGGTTTTCCAGAATTTCTCCTGCTGCTCCTGTGAGTCTGCTTTCCTCTTTCTCTGCTGTTCAGCTCCTGACTTTGGTTTCTGCTGTTCACTATTCCTTCACATTCTTCTGCCTATTTTTTTTGTTTAGGTGGCTACCAATTCCACAGTTTGGCAAGGCTGGTTCCCTGCCCTCTTAAGCTCTTCCCTTGCTCCATGTCCTACTTGCTGCACCCCCATTCCTGCTATGGCTATGGCCATCCTGTTCTTCCTGATACCCTTTGGACTTGGGACCTTGCTCTGGTATGAGTGTAACCTACACGACACATGCTGAACCACTTAACCCCCTCCCAAGTCTTTTCCAGTGCCTGCCTGCCCCTTTGCAGGACTGCTGGGTTTTTGCCTGCCTCTGCAGCACCGCCAAATACCTCCCTCTGTCAGATTGCCCTGGATGTCCCAGCTTGCCCTGGCAATGCATCAACCCATTTGCTTTGTAAAAGAGGGTTTGCTGGGAGTTGGCCTATGCCTTGCTGGGCCCTGACTGTGGCTTGGCTCCTGCCTTTCCTTCCAGTTTTACTGGATGTTGCCATGCTTCCTTTCTTGTGTTTTGTGCCTTTTAATACACTGCATCTACTGCCCAGGTTGTTATCCAGTCCCCTTTTTTGGGCTTAACTTTAATTCTTACCAACCTGCTACTATACCTACAATTCCTACTTTATCCATTACTATTGGGCACACATCCCATCAATTATCAGGCACACACCTGTCAGCAATCGAGCAAATGCCCAAAAGACAATTGGACATATCCCCTTCCACCAATCAGGCACATGCCCCACCAACAATTACACTCACACTCCAATAATTGCTCCTCAAGGGCTCAGTATGCTTTCAACCTCTCTGGCTTCATATTGCAATGAATCAAGACCCTCACGGCTCAGCTTTTTTTCTTTAAAGAGCCTTGTTCTGCAGATGAGTATATTAGGGCTGCCCAGCCAGAAGTGGTTGTTTCATGTCTGCTTCATTTCCTGGGTGAGGGTGTTCTGTAACCCCAACATTCAACTAGCACTCAGACTTACTCCATGTGCACCTCAGAAGGGACTACTTTGGTTGTGGAGCCATTCCTTGTAGAACCTTCATGGGGTGGAAGTCTGTAGTGACGGAAGGAGAAGCTCCTTTGTTCATTAGCTTTGTTGCAAAGTGTTGCAAGTTGAGCTTCATGTTTGGGGTTTAATAGTACCATGTTACACCTGGAGGGATAGAGACCTAAAGACTTGGATCCCCAGAGGTTTCCTCTACAAGGTTTTTTTTACCCCTCTCCTCCGTACTATAGCTCATAAAAGTACTCAGATATTCATTAGATTGTTTCATTCCAATGGGTGAGTTGGGATTCAGATAGTTGCTCTTGCTCCTTCCAAACTAGTTGTTCAGGGCTGTGGCCTCTCTGCCTAGTGGATGACAGTGTTCTGACAATTCTTTTTATGCCAGCAAATCTGACCTTTTTGAGCTTTTTCCCTTTAGCTAAGGGGCTCACAGGCCTGCAGCATGTCAAGGGATGAAACCTACCTCAACAGGGTTCCTGTTCCACTCGTACCCTGAAAAGGGTGGTAGTTCCCTGGGAAACAGACAGCATGAAAGGTCACAGATATGCAACATATCCTACTTACCATCGGTCTTCCTTATCAGTTCAGTTGCATAAGCACTATACTGCCTTTCACAAGCATCCGCTGCAGCACCTAATCAAGCAATCAACCATGGTAGCATCTCCATACTTGGTTGCCTGCTGAACCAGTGACATTTCAGTTGAGCTATTCTGGGTTAAAAGAAATATCAAAATAATAAAAGTGTCACTCACTAGTAATCATTTTAGCACATCTTACCAGTAACTCATTGAAGTATCACTTATCTGTCATCTACTTTTTACCCATCGGCATTCAAAACAGTAATGAGTCTTTCGCAACTCTGTTCCCAAGAGAATGTTTTTCACTTGAATAATTCAAAACAATAATAAACATGAAAATGAATGACAGTGAAGTGCAGTTAGACCAATGTTTAACAAGATAAACATGTGCTAGCATATTTACCAGTATGAAGCAAGAAATAGCAAAAGACTGAAGTGTCTTTATTGAGATGAGCTGAGTACACAAGGATTAAAATGTATTTGCTTATATTCATAATGTTTTTAGATGTAGTTGGTTTTAAAGGGGTTCTTCTATTTTGTTTTAAAAAATTAACCAATAAACTCCAACTCCCTCTCTCTTTTTTCTCCCCAGACATACAGACAGACAGACAGACAGACAGACAGACAGGCAGGCAGATAGATAGATAGATAGATAGACAGACAGACAGACAGACAGGCAGACAGACAGACAGACAGGTAGATATAGACAGACAGACAGACAGACAGACAGACAGACAGACAGACAGACAGATAGATAGATAGATAGATAGATAGATAGATAGATAGATAGATAGATAGATAGATAGATGGATAGATATAACATATGGTAGGTGATGAAATCCTGCAATCTGATTGACTGAGAGCATCACCTAACTGACTAGTTGTCAAAGAATATATCCATGTAGTTCAGAACTAAGTGACTGTTTACACTACAAAAATCAGTATAGGAGCTGGCACAGTGGCTCTGAAGGTTAAGGCATTGAACACCACACCTCACACCATGCAGATGACCCAGGCTCAGGAGTGAGCTTGGTCCACCAGGGGTGGGATGGGGAGAGGAGGGTGTGGAGCTGGATTGAGGAGCTGCAAGGTTGCTCTCCACTCCAGGAAGGAACGTACAGGTTCCCTGGCTCTTGGCTGCCTCCGGTGGAGGCTAGGTGGCAGTGCCAAGCCACTGGGAACCCGAGCACTAGGCCAGTGTGGGTGGAAGGGAACATTACTGAGGCCACAGAGTGCATGTGTGCCTCCACGCACATGCACGCCCACGATTTGGGGTCTCAGGATAATGAGGGAATAAAAATGAAAACTAATGTCTCTCCCATTGCCAAGAAAGCGAGGAGGTGGCAATAGAGGGACAAAAAGCTATATAGAAAAAAGGAAAAAACATTTTATGACTTATTTTGTAAGAGAAATAACACCCTTGGAGGTGTCTAGGCATGCTGATATACCTTCGGCAATGGCATGTGCCTCATACCTTACAATGCACCCAAGGCATCCATATATCAGAGGATGCCCAGATACCTCATTGTGTGTTATTCCTTATATGTAAGGAATAACAGCCTTTGAGGTGTCTGGGTATGCTCTAATATATGGACAACATGGGTGCATTGTGAGGCACGAGGCACATGTCAAGTACCTTCAACCACCCAAGAAGTCCATATATCAGAGCTTGCCTGGGCAGCTCAAATGGTTATATTCCACTTATAAAATGGCTCCTACATTGATGTGTGAAGAGTAGACAGTTATTTACTTCAACAGTCCTACTTACTTGGGAGAACGCATGGAATGGCCCTGGGAAATTTCCTTTCCAGGGCCTCAAAGCTCTCTTGTGGTGTTATTCAAGGCTGGATCCTTGCTCTTGTGTTGTTTTTCATGTAGTCCTTGCCATGGGGTGAGATCATTAGTTACTATGGTGCTGAGTTTAGCTGCAATGCAGATGATACTCTGCCTTACCTGTCTGATACTTCTGGTGGGTCTGAAGCTGTCTTGACGCTGGAGAGCTGTTTGACTAAAATTAATGACTTGACATCCTCAAACTGGCTATGTCTTAACCCTGGTAAGATGGTGGTCATGATTGTTAAGCCTTGTGGGCAGGGCCCAGCTCAGATGCATGGACTGACCTTGTGTCCTTTGCTAGGCAGTCAGCTACTCAAGGTTGTAGATGCAATTAAGAATCTTGGAGTTATCCTGAACAACAAGTTGTCACTTGATCAACAGGTGGTGGCTGTTGTCCAGACTGGCTTTACCAGTTTTGTAACATCACCAGGATAAAACAGCATCTACCCCCCCCCCATTGACCTAGCAATGATAGTGCATGCATTTGTCATCTCTAGGCTCAATTATTGCAATGCACTGTACCTAGGGTTATCTGGAGGTTTGCTGCGATGCCTGCAGCTAGTGCAGAATGCTGTGGCCAGGACAATTGTGGGCTCGTCTTGTAGGCACCGCATTACACCAGTGCTGCATGTGCTGCACTGGATGCCTATGTGGCAGTGCATAACTTTTAAGATATGCTTGATAACTTTCAAGGCCCTACATGTATGAGACTAGACTACTTAAAACACCTCCTAGTACCCTATCGCCCAACTCACTCACCCCTCTCTTCTGATGTTGGCCTGCTCTCTGTCCCTCTAAGATTCAACAATCTGGGCACAGAGCATTCTGTGTAGCAGCACCCACTTTATGAAATGCTTTGCCAGAACATATTAGATCTGCCCACACAGTAGAGGCCTTTAAGTCTAATTTAAAAAACATCTTCTTTGTTGAGGGTTTTCTCTGAATTTTACTTATTGTTAATTACAGTTTTTATACACTGCCTATTTTACTGAGAGTTTTTAGTTGTTTCTGTTGTAAAGTGCCATTAGCCTTCAGAAAAGGGTGTTATACAGATAACGTTGTCTCGCCTTGCCAGTCAACTTACCTTTAAAGTTTGTTTTTTGCATTGTATATTTCCACCTATATGTAGCTATTCCTGTTGGACTATGTTTACCTTTTGTCTGCTGCATTCCTCCATGGCACCCCATGAAAATCAGATGACTCATCTCATGGGTTTATCCTGGTTGTAGTATTGTCAAATAAAAAATAAATAAGATAAATTAATTTAGTTCTGAAACGTCCGGGCGTGCTCTGGTGATGCTCTCAGTCAACCAGATTGCTAGATTTTATCAATTATTTTATAGTATATGATTATATATATATATATATATATATATATATATATATATATATAATATATAAATGGTAGCACGGTAGTGCTACCATAGTTAGGGTTGAGGAGCCATTTACATGTTAAACCTAAACTTTTGCACCTTAATAACTTTGCAACCATGCAATAGATTTGCCTGAAATGTAGAGTACATGATCAAGAACCATACATCTTGGGATCTGCCAACTTTTGTACTGTTTGTATGTACAGCTGTGGAGTTATTAAGCATGATCTGCATATGCGTTTATGCTTTTTTGAATTCTTTACTCATCCCTACAGGTCGCACGGTTTGTGTGACAGGTCCAAAACATCAGGGAACATGCAGCTGGGGTCCCCAATGTGCCTTTTGAAGATTTCGTGAAAAAATATTGAATGCTTCAAAAGTTACTCAAAACACAATTTTCAATTATAAGTCAATGGGAAAAGTTAACACAAATTTTGACAGTGTCGCACATGCACTTTTTAGTGTCGCAAATGGCCCTAGTAGTGTCACAAATCTGCCATTTTATCTTCAGTTGGTGATCATAAAAATGATTGGCATTTAAATTTGGGACCCTCTAGCAACAAAATTATTTTTGTGTTTACCTTGTCGGACCCTGTGGATGCTAGGCATGTCTTTATTTTAAGGTTAAACACCCTAGAAATATGTTTTTCCAATTTCTGGAAAAAGTAGTGTCACAAAGTAGTGTCGCACTCACTAAAGTCCTGCAAATTTTTGCGAAAGCTTTCACAAATCACGACACTACTTTGCGATACTATGTCCAAAATAACAGGACTTCTTTGCCACCCTGCTGCAAATGAACGCTTTGGTCTTTTGGGCTGAAATTTGGAGAGAAGGCAGCCAACATCTCACAGATGTGGCTTTTAGTGGATTGGTGATGAACTATTGCATGGATGCAAAGTTACAGTGCTCTGAAGTTGATACTTTTTCCCATAGACTAACATTGCGGCATCCACTGCATGACAGGAATTCTTTGCCACCCTGCTGCAAAATAACAGTTTAGTCTTTTACACTGAAATTTGGAGGAAAGAAAGCCAGCATCCCACAGATGGGCCTTTTGGTGGTTTGGTGAAAAAATATTACAGGGTGGCAAAGTTATGGCACTGCGAACTTCTCTTTTTTTCCCATAGGATAACATTATGGCGTTCGCCGCTCCTTTCAAGGTCCGTATCTCGGAAACGGTGCGAGATATGGATTTTTTCATCAGAAAAATGCTTACAAAACTAGCCAGGAAAGTCATAAATCATATGACTTTAAAAAAAATGTTTCTACATCGCACAGTTCCTGAGATATAAGCAATTTAGTATTCCAACTCCTCATTTTCTGCTCTGAGACCCATTATTATGCATGCATTCTTTGTACTCACTGTCTTTCTCTATGCATCATTTGGGGAAAACCAGCCTGTCACACATTACTGTTACCGTTTCCACTTCGCCAGGGTTCCAGCATTCACTTCACTGCTCCGTCTTCACCATGCGTTACCCTTTGCATTTTCATTTGCAATTGCGTTTGCGTTATTTTTACCATTTGTGTCTACAGTACCATTTCTCTTTCTGTTTTGCTTTGTGTCACCATGCACATTACCATTTACATTTGCGGGCACCGTGTTACTGGGCCCCATGCTCCCGCCTCAACATTACATTCACTATTTCTTGTTATCATTCTGAAAAATAAGGGAAATTAGATGCAAAGAAGTCCATTTAATGCATCAGTTAGGGTTGTTCCACAGTGACAAAAGTGAGGAAATTCGATGTTAGGGTTGAAACCCCCCTTGCACCCCTCCAGCCCACCCCCCCAACCGGCATCAGGGTGCATGTTGGGGTCGTTGGTCCTAACTCTCACCCCATCACATGTGGAAAGAAGCTGAGGAATAGGAGAATTGGGTGAGAGTTAGGACTGACAACCCCAATGCGCAGCCCGACGCTGGTTGGGAGGGGTGGGCTGGAGGGGTGGAAGGGGGGGTTTTAACCCTAACATCAAATTTCCTCGCTTTTGTCGCTGTGGAGCAACCCTAACTGATGCATTAAATGGAGATTTTGCCTCATATATATATATATATATATATATATATATATATACAGTATTATGGTAGCATGGTAGTGCTACCATAGTTAGGGTTGAGAAACACTTTTAAGGTTAAAGGGTCTGCCAAGTTTCATACCAGTCGGATTTACAGCTGCGGAGTTATTAAGCGACAACCAATTGCACAATTATACTTTTTTGAGATTTCTTTGCTTTCACCTACAGGTCGCATGGTTTGTGCGACCGGTCCAAAAACTTCAGGGAACATGCATCCAGCATCCCTGATGTGCTGCTTGAAGATTTTGTGAAAAAATATTGAATGGTTCAAAAGTTATTCAAAAAACAAGTTCCCATTATAAGTCAATGGGAAAAGTTAACAAAAAGTTCCACACTTTCACAAATGCAGTTTTTACTTTCACAAATGGCCCTTTTACTGTCGCAAATCCACCATTTTGTTTTCAGTTGGTGATCAGAAAAATACTTGGCATTTGAATTTGGGACCCTGTAGCAACACAATTCTTTTTGTGTTTAACTAGTCAGACCCTGAGGATGCTAGGCATGTCTTTATTTTGAGGTTAAACGCCCTAGAAATATGTTTTTCAAGTTTCTGGAAAAAGTACTTTTGCAAAGTAGTGTCGCACTCATGAAAGTGTCATAAATTTTTGCGAAAGCTTATGCAAATTGCGACACTACTTTTCCAGGCTATGGCAAAATGACAGCTATTCTTTGCCACCCTGCTGCAAAAGAACGGTTTGGTCTTTTGGGCTGAAATTTGAAGGGAATGCAGCCAACATCTCACAGATGTGCCTTTCAGTGTTTTGGTGAAAAAATATTACAGGGCAGCAAAGTTACTGCACTCCAAATATGATGCTTTTTCCCATACGATAACATTACGGCATCTGCCACATTACAGGAATCCTTTGCCGCACTGCTGCAAAATAACAGTTTGGTCTTTTGGACTGAAATTTGGAGGGAAGAAAGCCAACATCCCACTGATGTGCCTTTTGGTGGTTTGGTGAAAAAATATTACAGGGTGGCATAGTGAAGGCACTCCAGAGTTAATGCTTTTTCCCATTGGATAACATTACGGCACACGTTGTGCCTTTCAGGGCCCATATCTCAGAAACGGTGTGAGATACGGACGTCTTGTCACAAAATTACTTAGCCCCCAAATGTGGGCTAAGTGCAAAACTAGCCAGGAAAGTCATAATTCATATGAAATTTACATTTTTTTCTATGTCGTACGGTTCCTGAGATATAAGCAATTTGATATTCCAAGTCCTCATTTTCTGCTCCGAGGCCCATTGTTATGTATACATTCTTGTTTTCACTGTGTTTTGCAATGCATTTTTTGGGGAAAAGAAGGGTGTGCCCTTTTGTTACTGTGCCAGTGAGCATATCCAGTTGCGTTTCCATTACCGTTTGTGACACCATTGCCATCTACGCCACCGTGTGCATTACGGTTTGCGTTTTCACTTGTGTTTGCATTTCTGTGTGTTTGGCGTTATTGTTGTTGTTACCATTACCAGTTTTATTTTCAATTGCGGTACCATCCACATGCGTTACAGTTTGCATTTTCATACGTGCCTGCATTTCTGTTTCGTTTCTGTTTCCTTCTGCGTTATTTTTGCTGTTACTGTTACCATTTGTGTTTACAATTACGGTACCATGACCGTGCGCATAACGGTTTGAGTTTCTGTACTCACTTGCATTTGCATTTCTCTTGCCTTTGGCATTATTGTTGATGCTACCATTACCATTTGTGTTTACATTGCGGTTCTGTGACCATGCACATTACGGTTTGCGTTTCCATATGCACCCCAGTTCCCCTTTCCATTTCTGTTTTCTTTGGCATTATTCTTCATGTTAACTTTACCATTTGTGTTTACTATTGCAGTACCATGGCTGTGCGCATTACATTTGCGTTTACGTGTGCGCTCACGTTCGTGTTTCTGTTTTTGTTCCCTTTCGCGTTCTTTTTGCTGTGACACTTAACATTTCCATTTAAAATACTGCTGCCATCACTGTTCACATTACCAGTTGTGTTTTCATACATACTTCAATGTCCATTTGCGTCACTGTTAGCTTTGGCGTCACTTTGCGCTTGCCTTTCTATTAACGTTTCCATTACCATTTTCATTTCCATTACCATGTGCGCCACTGTTGACACTTCTGTTTGTGTTGCTGTTCCTGTTATTATGTCCCAAGACATCACGTGTCAGGAGAGCAGGGCCCAAAGGGTCCCTTGCTCCCGCTGCATTACTTTCACTATTTGTCATCATCATTCTCAAAAAGAAGGGAAATTAGAGGCAAAAAACTCAGTTTAATGCATCAGTTAAGGTTGTTCCACAGCGACAAAAGTGAGGAAATTCAGTGTTAGGGTTGAAAACCCCCCTTGGATCCCCCAGCCCAACCCTGAACCGGCATCGGGGTCATTGGTCCTAACTATTACCCCATTCTCCTATACCTCTGCTTCTTTACACATGTGATGGGGTGAGAGTTAGGGCCGACAGCCCCAATTTGCACCCCGATGCTGGTTGGAGGGGTGGGCTGGGAGGTCCAAAGGGGGGGGTTCAACCCTACCACCAAATTTCCTCACTTTTGTCACTGTCGAACAACCCTAGCTGATGCATTAAATGATTTTTTCTCAACACACATATATATATATATATATATATATATATATATATATATATATATCCATTTGAAAAAAAATGCCAGTCATAAACCAGTTAAGGTTTATCTTATCCTCACAAAAGTAGGAACATGTGCTGTTTGTTTCCAACCCTAACTCCCTCCCTGAGCAGTAAAAGGACAATTCCACACAGGCAACAACATACTGCCAGCATCAGGTAACACAAACAACATAGAATTACTTCCAGATTACACAAATGCTGTAGCACTGATGTGGTACCTTTGTGGATTTGTATCTGTGGCATGCACACTGCAACACATACAAACTCAGTTCTGGCTGCTGACAGGAATTTATGATACTCAAATGACAAGACTACTTTTGTCTACAGAAGCACATACCCTTGCAGCCACAAATACAAACCCACTATATCCAAATAACAACAATTCTGTCTGCAGAATCACAGGTCCATATGGTGCCAGTGCTTCTGTTACCACAGGTACCCATGCACACTGTAAGACATACACATACTGCTGGCCACAGAAGTGCAGGTGTAAAACAAACACATGATGGCTTCTAGCTGCAGAAGCATAGGCCCCACTAAATTCATGATATCTAAATTGCAACACTACTTCTGTCTGCAGAAGCACAGGTCAGTGCTTCTGTAGCCACAGATACTCATGCACACTGTAAAGACATGCATACATTTCTGCAGCAGCAGGTGTAAGACATACAGTACACACTGACTTCTTGCTGTAGAAGTGTAGGCCCATGTGGGGTGTGCACTTCTGCAGCCACAGATAAAAATCTGTGATACCCATACTGCAAAACTACTTCTGTCTGCAGAAGCACAGGTCCACATGGGGCAAGCGTTTCTGTAGCCACGAGTACTAATGCACACTGTAAGACATACACACACACTTCTGGCTGCAGAAGCACATGCCCTAAGAGTTCTGCACTTCTGCAGCTGCAGGTGCAAGAAATGCATTTTTGTAGCATCAGTGTCAGTGGCTCAGAAGGTTGCTAACATGCCTCTGAGGCTGGAAGATCAGAAGACTGTGAGTTCCATCTCCACACCAGGAACTTGGTTTAAATCTCAATACTGACACTGCAGTGCACCATAATAGGGGTACTGCACTTCTGAGGTGCCATATTTTGGATGAGACATTAAACCAAGGTCCTGTTAGCCTGTTCTGGTTGTTGTTCAGGTGGATATTAAAGATCCTATGGCACTTCTTAAAAAGAGTAGAGGAATTTCCTGGTGTCCTGGCCAAATTTAATCCATTCACTATACCACCAACAGCTGGCTTTCAATGCCAAAAAAGTGCAAAGTCATACACATATGGTGGGAAAATCTGGAAGCTGTGTATAAGGTGGGTGGAGGTACTTACATTTACCAAGCAAGAAAGGGACCTAAGGGTGATCATATCAGATGATCTCAAGGTGGAAGGGCAGTGTGACAGGACAGAATTCAAGGTAAGCAGGATGCTGGGATGCATAGGGAGGGGGGGATCTCTACTAGGAGAACGGAGGTGGTGTTGCCCCCATATCAGTCACTTGTGAGACCCCACCTTGAGTACTGTGTACCGTTCTGAAGGCTGCATTTCCTTAAGGACATTGATAAGGTGGAAGCATCCCAGAGGAGTGCTACTAAAAGGGTGTAGGGGTTGCATGAGAAACCATATGAGGAGAGGCTGTGGGAGCTCAATATGTAATCCCTGGAAGAGAGGTGGAAGCTCAACCTGTACTCCCTAGAGGAGAGAAGAGGGGTCATAACTGAGACTTACACATACCTCATTGTGGTGAACAAGGTACAGGAGGGGACTCTCTTCAACAGGAGGAGGAGGAGCAGCAGAACTCAGAAGAGTACAATGAAGCTTGGGGGGGTTAAGAGGGATGTGAGGAAGTATTTCTTCACAGAAATGGTGGTGGACACCTAGAACAGTCTGCCAAAGGAGGTGGTGGGGGTGAAGACAGTGGGGAGCTTCAAGCATGTGTGGGATAGGTACATGGCTATAATAAATAGAGGTAGGGGAGGTGGGGGAGACACCTGTGACCAAATAGAATCTGGGGTGTAGTGTTAGGCAGGGAAAATAGGGCAGACTAGATGGGCCTGTTGGTCCTTTTCTGCCAACACATTCTAGGTTTCTAATCAAATAGATGCACTGATGGTGTTCCCCATTCTGAGTACACCTGTGACTCCATCTCTTGGTGCAGTGATCAGTCATGGGATGCCACCCCCACTTGGCTGAGATTATCTTCCAGCTGGTTGATGGCTCAAATGTCATGGGCTGGCAATAAACGGGCTAGCAGGGAAGGAGTCAGAGACCATATCCAGAGTACCAGCATTGGCTGGGTTACCCAGACTGGGTAGTCCAGGGCTGCGTGCAACTGAGACCACTGATGATCCAGTTACCACTGAATGGACCACATGCACCATTGGGCACCAATGTACCATAGCTGTGGTAGAGGACATGAATCACAGAAGCTGGAGGAAATTCTAGGCCTGGCATGACTGCCCAGCCCAAAATTATCAGGTTAAGGGCAGGTTCACAGCCCTGTTCAGGCATAGATGAGCGCTGGCTTGGGTGGAGGTTACTGTAGCTCTGTCTCTATAAAGAGGGCCACCTACTTCTGGGTGATCTTGAACTTGGCCAGACTTGACTATCTGTCTCAGATCCTGGAACATCTGGATAGATAGATCTCTGGATTGCTTCACATACCACAATGAACTCCCCATGATGAGCCAGTCACGGAGGAAAAAATATACCTTGATGTCCCTGTACCTGAGAAAGGCTGCCACTACTGTCAGAAAATTTGGGAACACCCTAGGTACTGATGACCAGCCAAATGGTATGGCTTGGAAATCAAGCGTTCAATCTACCTAAAAATGAGGAACCATTTGTGTGAAGGACAAATGGAGATATTCAATTATGCATCCTGGAGGTCCCAGGAGCAGAACCAAGCTCATCTCTCTGGGCACAAAATGATCTGGTGCAGTCTCTATGAAAAACTTCTGACTCTGAATGAACTTTTTCAGTGCTAACAGATTGGGAAAAGAGCAACAGCCCCTCATACATTTGGGCACCTGGAAGCACAGACGCATGATCCCTTGCTGAGGTCAGCTTTCTGGGCCAAAGTATATGGTGCACTACTCCAGGAAATGAAGAACTCTGTTCCAAAGTGTGGGGAGAGACTCCACAACAATGCATCCTCCAGTGATGATTGGTCCCAAAAGGGAGGCACAATCCCAAATTCTAGAGACAACCTATATCCCACCTTTTCCAGGATCTACCTGTCCAAAGTAATAGTGGACTACTGGGGCAGCAAATAGGACAGCCAACCCCCTATCCCCACAAGGACATGTAGCAGGGATCAAGATGAAACATAGAAACATTGACTTTGATGGCAAATAAGGACCGCTTGGCCCATCTGGTCTGCCCATTTCCCTACCTACAGGATAGGCCGCAGATCCTAGTTAACCAACAGCCTATTTCTTCCTACCCCCCCACAAGAATTGCCTTATGTCTGTCCCATGCATTCTTGAATTCTCCCACAGTTTTAGACCCCACAACCTCCTCAGAAAGGCTGTTCCATGCATTCACTACCCTCTCTGTGAAATAATACTTCCTCATATTGCCCCTGAACTGCCCCCCATCTTTAAATTGTGTCCCCTTGTTCTTGCAAGTCTCTTTTTCTGAAAGATGCTACCCTCTTGGACTTTGTTGATTCCACTGAGGTACTTAAAAGTTTCTATTATGTCCCTCCTCTCCCTTCTTTCCTCAATGGTATACATATTAAGCTCCTTTAGTCTCTCCTCACACGGCTTCTCTTGCAGACCCTGCACCATTTTAGTTGCCCTCCTCTGGACTGCCTCTATCCTGTCTATGTCCTTGCGGAGATGGGGTATCCAGAACTGGACACAGTACTCTAGATGGGGTCTCACCAACTGTCTGTACAGAGGGATAACAACTTCCTGTTTTCTGCTGCTGATGCCTCTCCCTATGCATCCCAGTATACCCCAGCCCTCCCTACTGCCTTCTCACATTGCTTGCTAACCTTAAGGTCATCTGATATGATTAACCCCAGGTCTCTTTCCTTTTTGTTGTTGTTACTACCTCCCCACCCATGGTGTATTCTTCCCCGGGTTCTTGTTTCCCAGGTGTATTATTTTGCACTTCTTGGCATTGAATCCTAGCTACCATACTTCTGACCATTGCTCCAACCTTGCCAAGTCCCTTCTCATCCTTTCCACGCCTCCTTGTGTATCAACCCTGTTTCAGGTCTTTGTGTCATCTGCAAAGAGGCATACTTTTCCTTCCAGTCCCTCTGCAATGTCACTTATGAAGACATTAAAAAGGACTGGACCTAGTACTGAACCCTGCGGTACCCCACTAGTAACCCCTCTTTCTTCAGAGTGGCCTCCATTTACAATTACCTTCTGTGTCCTGTTGTCCAGCCACTGTTTTACCCAGGCTACCACCCTAGGGCCCACTCCCAGGCTGGTTAATTTGACTATTAATCTTTTGTGTGGGACTGTGTCAAATGCCTTGCTAAAGTCTAGGTAGGCCATGTCCATAGCACCTCCCTGGTCTACTACTTTGGTCACCCAGTCAAAGAAATCTATCATATTCATCTGACATGACCTTCCTGCTGTGAACCCATGCTGCCTTAGGTCCTGTGCCCCACTGGCCACTAGGTACTCAACAATTCTTTCTTTCAGAAGTGACTCCATCACTTTCCCTACCACTGAGGTCAGACTGACAGGTCTATAGTTTCCTGCCTCTGTCTTGGTCCCACTTTTGTGAAGGAGAATCATATCCGCCTTCCTCCAGTCCTTGGGTACCACACCATCCTCCCATGATTTATTAAAAAGAGTAGCCAGTGGTTTCACTAGTTCCCCCCTTAATTCTTTTAGAACTCTGGGGTGAATTCAATCAGGCCCTATTGCTTTGTCCACCTTCAGTTTTAGGAGTTCTTGCAGAACCCTTTCTTCTGTGAAAGGACTGGGATCGACCCCCCTATCAAGAGTGCTTCTGTTAATTGGATTATGCACTTCCCCCTCCTCTTTTGTGAATACTGAGCAGAAATATTCATTCAGTATCCCTGCTTTTTCACTGTCCCCCTCTGCCCATCCACCGTTCAATCTATTCAGCCTTACTATCCCTCCATTTGTCTTTCTACGCTTGCTGATGTACCTATAAAAGGTTTTATCCCCCTTCTTAATCGAGTTGGCTATCTTTTCCTCAGTTTGGGCCTTTGCTATTCTGACTTCCCTCCCTGCTTCCTTCTGCCTTAACTGGTACAGCTCTCTGTCCTGCTCCTTCTGTGTTTCCTTATACTTTCGGAATGCTATCTTTTTCTTCCTGACTTTCCCAGCCACCTCTTTTGAGAACCATAGTGGCTTTTTCTTTCATTTTGATTTGTTTATTTGCTTCACACAAAGGCTTGTTGCCTCTGTGATGGCAGTTTTGATGATTCCCCATTGTTGCTCCACACGTCCTTCTAGCCTGTTTGTTAGTGCTTTTCTGAGGCACTCTCCCATCTTGCCAAAGTCAGTCCTCCTGAAGTCCAGTACCCTCACTTTTGTATGGCTTGACTCTGTAGCTGAGTTTAACGTGAACCACACTGTTTGATGGTCACTTGTTCCCAGATGGCAACCCACTTCTAGATCTGAGATCCTCTCACTGCCCCGTTTGAGAGTATAAGGTCTAAGATTGCTCCCTCATGAGTGGGTTCCAAAACTAGCTGTCTGAGGCCTGCCACCTGTAGGGCATCAAGAATGGCCCTGCTCTTGGAAGTGGCTGCAGCAAATGTGCACCAGTTAACATCTGGCATATTCAGGTCTCCCATCAACAGTATCTCCCCTTACTCTGCCATTCTAAGAATGCCTTCTATCATATCCTTGTCCATTCCCTCCCCCTGACATGGGGGTCTGTACACAACCCCCGTGCAGATTGTGGTGCCCTTTCCAGTCTCCAAGGTGACCCACAGTGCCTCCTCCCCTCCCTGTTTACTCTTTTGTTCAGTTGCTTTTATCCCTTCCTTTATATAGAGAGCTACTCCTCCCCCTATTCTCCCCTGCCTGTCTCTCCTGTAGGTTATGTACCCAGGTATGTTAACATCCCAGTCATGGTTCTCTGTGTACCATACCTAGTAAGAATATGCAGCCCATAGAGAAAGTGTAAACTGCTAGTCTCAAGACTCTTTTCCAACAAGTTAATAGAAGTCCATGTTCTTCCAATGATATATTTTTATTCACTCAAGTACAAAAAATGTTAAAAAGCACCCCACACTACACCCAAGAGAAAATTACCTTTGACATTTCAAGCCACTCTGGCACTTTGTCAGGAACTGGTCTCTGGTGTGTCTGACCCTCTCTCCTCCCTTCCTATATACTAATATTCCCCTATGTCTAGCCCATGCATGCTTGAAGCCCCCAATTGTTTATGCCTCCAGCACTTCCACTGGCAGTCTGTTTCAGGCATCCACCACTCTTTCAGTGAAGTAATATTTCCTCACATCCCTCTTAAACCCGTCCCCCTTTCAAGCTTCATTGCATGCCTGGTGCTCTCTCTCTCATTTGAAAGAGACTCCCTTCATGCAGCCAGTTCACTCCATAAGGTACTTGTAGGTCTCTATCAGGTCCCCTGTCATTCTCTTCTCTTCTAGGGTGTTCATGCTGAGATCCCTCAGTCTCTCTTCATTCTTTGGTGCAACCCCTGCAACATTTCAGCTGCACTTCTCTGGGCTGCCTCCACCCTGTCTATGTCCTTTCTGAGTTGTGACCTCCAGAACTAGATACAATACACCAGATGGGAACTCACAAGCAAGCAATATAGTGGCAAAACCACCTTCCTCCACCTTCTGGAGATACCTTCTCTCTCTCTCTCTCTGCATCCTACTGACCCTACCCACTACTTTGTCACACTGCCCTGCCTCTTTGAGGTCATCATATATAATAACCCCAAGGCCCTGTTCCTGCTTAGCGACTGTCAGTACCCCCCCATTCTATAATCATCTCCTGGGTTCCTATGCCCCAGATGCATAGTTTTTCACTGTTTGGCACTGAATTCTAACTGCCATAGTCTTGTATATTTCTTGAGTTTCCCAAGGTCCTTATGCATTCTCTCCACCCTCTTCTGCATCCACCCTATTACAGATTTTGGTGTCATCTGTAAAAAGGCATACCTTTCCTTTCAGTTCTTCTGCAATGTCATTTATGAAGTCACTGATCAGGACAGATCCCAGTACTGTGCCCTGCAGTACCCCAGGGACACATGAATTTGTCCCGGTCATTTCACCCCACGGCTACTCACCCTGAACTATTAGCTCCAGTGTCAATCGGCTCCTACGTCAATTCATGCCTGGACAATTTGTTCCTACTACATATCACACTGTACTCCAACAATTACAGTACAACTTCCACTTCTACAACACTTGGGCACATTGCCTCTTCAGGTGGGGAAAAGTGCCAACCTGGAGTTTATTTTTAAATATTCATGCTGTGGCAAATTGTTCATGGACAAATTTGATGTGGGAGCTGATTGATGTCAAAGCTAATAATCGAAGGCGAGTTGTCGTGGAGTAAAATGACTGGGAGGAATTGTCATATAACCCGGTTCCCCAGAGTGAGTGCTGTTTACCACCACCCACTGTCACCTATCCATTAACCCATTCCTTACTCAATTCATCACTTTGTATCCAACCCCCAGGCTGTTCAATGTTTTATCAGTGTCTTGTGCAGCACAGTGTTTAAGGCCTTGCTAAAGTCCTGGTAGGCCACGTCCACTGTCCTCCCCTGATCTATTTCCCTTGTCACGCAGTTGTAGAATTCAGTCAGATTTATCTGGCATGACCTCCTCCTCTCCACCCTCTGTGAATCCATGCTGCTTTTAGTTTTGTAGCCTATTCAATTCAAGATACTCTACCAATCTTTCCTTCTAACAGTGTTTCCAATAATTTCCCCACCACTGACGTGAGATTGACCAGCATATAGTTGCTAACCTCCTCCCTGCTGCTGCTGCTGTTATGGAAAGGGGCCACCTCTGCTCTCCTCCAGTCCTCTGGAACCATGCCTGTTTCCAGTGTGCTGTTGAACAAGGCCATCAGTTTGGCAGCTAGCACTTTATTACGAACATACGAAATTTGCCAGCAGATAAAGGCCTAGAGGTCTATCAAGTCTGCTCGAATGTGCAGCTAGCACTCCTTATTCTGCAGCTGCCCCTCCCTTCCACCCTTCCCCTTCATTAACCCTCCCTCTTGTCCTGTCCCATCCTCATTTGAAGCAGTCCACTGTTCTACTGCATGCCACTTCAGCAGGTAACGACATTCCACCCAGCCACCACCCTCTCTATAAAAAAGTGTCTCCTCATCTCCCTCCTGAACCTTCCTCGCTCCAGTCTCATATCATGGCCCCTGGTGGCCCTCCCCTCCCTTACTTTGAACAGCCCCTCTGTACCCATCTTGTTTATTCCTTTCATGTATTTAAAGGTTTCAATCATGTCACCCTGTCTCTCCTCTCCTCCAGTGAGTGCATGTTCAACTCCTTCAACCTCCTCTCGTATGATAAGTCCCCCAGCCCCTTGATCATCTTTGTCGCTCTGCGCTGCACCCCCTCCAGTAACTTAATGTCCTTCTTCAGATACGGATGCCAGTACTGCACGCAGTACTCCAGGTGTGGTCTAACTAATGACCTATACAGTGGCAGAATCACCTCCTCCCTCCTCGAGGATATACCTCTTGCAATACAACCCAGCATTTTGTTGGCCTTTGCAGCTGCCTTCCTACATTGTGCCGAGTTGTTCATTGACCCTGTAATGAGCATACCCAGATCCTTCTCCTCCTCCTCTGTCTGGGCAAGCTGCACTCCCCCTAGCTGGTAACTCCTCCTTGGGTTCATCATCCCAAAATGCAGCACCTTGCACTTTTTGGCATTAAAGCCCAGTTGCCAGGTGTCTGACCAGGTTTCAAGCTTTGCCAGATCATCCTGCAACCCCTGCCATCCCCTAGGTCATCCACCACTGCGCCTACCTTGGTATCATCAGCAAACAGACTGATCTTGCTCTTGATGTCCCATGATATGTCTGCAATGAATATCCCAAACAACACTGGTCCCAACACTGAGCCCTGTGGAACACCGCTCGTCACTGCCCTTGGGTGTGAGCTTCCCACCCACCACCACCCTCTGTTGCCTTCCCTGCAGCCAGTTTCCTACCCATCTCACCAGTTTTGCACCTGCCCCTGTGCCTACTAACTTCCTTCCCAGCCTTCCATGTGGCACTGAGTCGAATGTCTTACTGAAGTCCAGATACAGGACATCCACTGCATGGCCCCTGTCCAGTTGCCTAGTTACCCAGTCATAGAACTTGACCAGCTTTATTTATTGAATTCATTTAGTACCCTTGGGTGTATCCCATACGGTCTCCATAACCTTGTCAGGTTTCAGAGCAGCAAGTTTCTTTAGGGCTCTTTCCTCTGAGAATGGACTTGAGTTCACCTTCCCCTTTGTTCCCTCCAGTGTCAAGACTGAACAGAATTACTTGTTCAGGATGTCTGCCTTTTCTTGATCATCTTCTGTGCCGTCTCTCCCTGCCACCCTCCTTTTCCTCACTATCCCTCCCCTTGCTTTCCCCTTTTCAGTTATGTACCTGAAGAAAGTCTTCTCCCCTTTAAGTACCCCTTTGGCTATCCTTTCCTCTGTTTGCACCTTTGCCTCTCTCACCGCCTTTCCTGCTTCACTCTGTTTAACGGGGTATACCTCCCTGTCGTCTTCCCTCTGCATTTCCTTATACTCCTGAATGCCACCCTTTTTTCCCCTCAACACCATGACACTTCACTAGAGAATCATAGTGGTCACTTTTTCCTTTTCCTTTTCTTTTTACTCAATTCCTTCACACAGAGGTTGGTTGCCTTAATTATACCCTCCTTTATTTTTCCCCACTGTGCCTCTACCCCGCCCTGGCAACCCCTCTCCCATGAGGCAGTTTCTGAAGCAGTATCCCATGTCTTTAAAATCCACCATCCTAAAATCTGGAACCTTCATTCTTGTGTGGTTTTATATTGTTCTAGTCTTACTGTGCAGTGATCATTGATGCCTAAGGGACTGCCCCCTGTGACATCTTCAATGCTGTCCCAGTTGTGTAATAACAGGTTTAGCACTGCACCATCCCTAGTGGTTTCTTGACTAGCCTGAGGAAAATAAAAACATTTTAGGGTGTCAAGACCCTGCTCTTTTTCTAGGCTGCAGTTGGAAGTCTCCACTCCACATCTGGCAGATTGAAGTCTCCAGCTAGCATCACCTCCCCATTATTAACCGGTCAGGCTGCGAATTTCAAACTGGACTCATAACTGAATAACAGTGCCTGCTCCAGTTTCACTGCAGCTTGAATCTTAATGCTGTCGTGACGTCCCTAGCCTGCAACTATAAATAATCCTCTCCTTCTCCCTGTTCCTTGTCCACAGCTGGGCCACCTACCTGGAGGTCGAGAGGGTCTGCTTGCAGCCCTCCCTCAGAACGAAGCCGAAGTCAGGGAGGTCGCGAGGGTCTGTCTGCAGCCCTCTCCCACACTGTACAGCCGCAATCGGAGACCAAACATTAGGTTCGCCCAGAGCCTGCTGGATCCAGTGCTGCTCTCCCAGTGTTGCTGCTTAAATTGATCTAAGGACTTTAACTGAACTTATCTCTGTTTGTGCAATAGTGGCTAAAATCCATTTCTGTCCCCACACTAGTGGAGATAGTTTTTTTTCTGTGTTTTGTGCTCCAAATTCGCTTACCAGTAGAGAAAGCAACATCTGCTTCCCCTATAAACTTCTGTTGGAATTTTGGCACCAAAAGCTATATTTGAAAAAAATAAATAAATAAATAACCAGCCAGACTGTGAACGGAGGGTCTATAGCCAACAGACTTAAGTAAAGTACATTAATGTAAGAGTTTAATCCTGCTGCCTTAATTAATTAAGCAATCCCCAGTTACAGTTAAAATAATTCTACCAGCTGCTCAGATTGAAAACCAGTTGGGCTACGTAGTTTATACAGGGCTCCAAACTGAATTACAGTGCCTGCTCCAGTTTCTTTGTGGCTTGTCTCTTAATACTGCTGCCTTAATTATTTAAGTCTCTCCCAGCTAAAGTTAAAATTAATTCTACCAGCTGCTCACTCTGAAAACCGGTCAGGCTGCGAATTTCAAACTGGACTCCTAACTGAATAACAGTGCCTGCTCCAGTTTCACTGCACCTTGAATCTTAATGCTGTTGTGACATCCCTAGCCTGCAACCATAAATATTCCTCTCCTTCTCCCTGTTCCTTGTCCACAGCTGGGCCACCTACCTGGAGGTCGAGAGGGTCTGCTTGCAGCCCTCCCCCACAACGAAGCCGACTGCAAACAAAGTCAGGGAGGTCACGAGGGTCTGTCTGCAGCCCTCCTCCACACAGTACAGCCACAATAGGAGACCGAACATCAGGTATGCCTGGAGCCTGCCAGATCCAGTGCTGCTCTCCCAGTGTTCCTGCTTAAATTGGGCCCTGCCGGCGCTGCGCGCCAGCTGCCCACCTCCCCCACCACCACCCTTGGTCAACATCGGGCTTTATAGTGATGATCACATGATCGTCTGAAACTAATCAGCCCACTTTGCCATCTGCAGCCTATAATAGTTTAACACTAGAGGGCTCCCTTTCATAATGTTCTTTTACACTTACAAAGTCCCTACACTAGCAACATGACTTGCATCCTTTTGACCCTAAACCCTACCATCTTAGGTCTAACTCTTTTTTCTCATTTCCACCCCACTCTCCCTGTGGCAAAATCCCTCTCCAGGGACCCCAACATTTGCCTCAACACCCACTCCATTAGAAACTCAACACCATCAGATAATCTTACCTCTATCTCCTCTGTTCTACTCAGCACTAATTTCACCTTTAGCGTAAGATGCACCATTAGCAGGTCCTTAGTGGCAGGAGCTTCTCCCTCCTCAGGCAAACGCCCACTAAATAGCCCACATCTTTTCCTATATCAAGCCCTGTTAGCCCAACTAGTCCGCACCATCCCCATACCAGTCGGGCTAACAAAATTTCCCACTAATCCTCGCCTCTGTACCTCTCTCTCTAAATTGATATGGAAAGCTGCTCTCTGGCATGCTCTCCTTCTCCTCCTTCTGATCTCAGGTGACGTACATCCTAATCCTTGACCAACATCAACCAGATTTCCCAAGGGACACAGTCAGGATGGACTACTACTGGCCTCCTTAATATCTGTATCCTTCCTAGAAAGTTCACGCAGCTGCAAGGATGGATTGCCCAACACTCCCCTGACATCCTGGCCTTATCTGAAACCTTGTTCTCCAGCAATATCCCAGATGCCTCTGTCTCCCTCAGTGACTACTCCATCTTTAGAGCAGATAGGGCAGGCAAGAGAGGAGGTGGATGTGCCATTTATGCCAGAACTAGTCTACATCCCCTTTCTGTCCCCCTGCCCTCGCCAGCACATAGGGCACAAGCCACTACAATCAAAGCCACTCTAGGCACTCCGGGTAAACTGCTGTACGTTATGGCTGTCTACATCCCCCCTCAAACTGGAAACTAGCCTTCAACTCCATCTTGGCCAGCATTACCCATCTCCCCCTTGGGAGTGAACTTATTATAATGGGTGACTTTAATGTGAATTGGTTATCCCCTGCATCTGCCAAGTTCAAAGATGCAGTCCGTGCCTATGACCTTGCACAGGTTGTCCAATCTCCCACTAGGCAAGATCCCAGGTCAGGGACTTCCACCCTCATTGACTTCATCTTCACAAATCTTCCCAACCACCTCTCCAAAGTTAAAGTGCACCCTGACATGCTAAGTGACCACTCGGCTGTCTCCTGCTGCTGGTTGAATAAAACCACTCCCAGCTACCCCAAAATTTCCATCCACAGGCACCTCAAAAAAGGTTCCCTGTCTCGCCTCAAGTTATATCTCTCCTCTTGTGACTGGGCACCCTTACACACTGCCTAGTCCATTGACACTGCCCTCACCTCCTTTATTAAAATTTTTAGCAATGCCTGTGACATATTTGCCCCATTCACAAAACAGGTTACAAAAAACAGGGATATTCCGTGGATCTCGCAGACCCTCCTTGAAAAGATGCACCTCAGAGATAACCACTGGCATAGGGTGCTGAACTCCCAACTTCCCCATGATAGGCAACTGTATAGAGAGGCAAGAAACAAGTGCACCTGGGCAATTTGGCAAGCCAAGTCTATCTACTACAAGCAAGCACTCACCTCCACATGATGCTCTGGGAATACATTTTGGAACAATGAACAATGTCAAGGAACTCTGTGGGAAAACTGCTTCCCCTACCCCATCACAAATCCTTCACCACAAAGCCCTATCCCAGGACCCTACCACCATAGCTATTGTCCTGAACAAATCCTTCTCCGATCTTAGCCACATCCTACCGCAACACTTCTTTGACCCTATCCCCAATGGCCCCTCTACCACCTCCCCTCCCCTACTACTACACTCCCTCCCTTCTGGCTAAGAATCATCTCCTGCAACAAGGCTAAACAATACCTATCCAAAGCCTTGCACAACCCACGGTTCGGTAGTGACTCCCTTGACCTTAAAATTCTCAGACTAACTCTTGACGAGACCCTGCCTCACCTCACCAAAATAATAAACTGCTCTCTGTGCCTTGGTCAATTTCCTACACTCTGGAAGAGTGGAATTATCACACAATCCTAAACAAGCATTTGTCAATGCCGAATGTTTGCTTGCTGGTATTAGCATTAGAAATCAGGAGTTAGACAGATGCAGAATAGGAATGGCAGTGAAGCACTGAACTTCACATGAAGCTCACCTCCATCCTGTTGAGACGGACAGGATTTGGGGTAAGGTTTTGGGTCGTCACCCATGATGGTCAAGCCATGTCACCTCACCCTATTCTGAAGACACTGACACGTGTTGAGCTATGCCTTAGGGTGTTTGGCTTTACAGTCACCTCATTCCATAAGGACATACATTGAAATGGATGCAGCATAGGATAATGGGGTGAAGTCTTGGGACGAAGAGTCCAAGGTACACCTCAATGCCTGTCAGTGGCTGGGGGGTGGGGGTGGGATGGCATGAGCAGTACAGTTGGCAATCCAAAGGCACACCCCGATGCCTGTCTGTCTGTACAGGGTAGGATGTTATGGTTAGAAACCGTAATGCCTCAGGCATTTGTTGGTATTCACAGTGCAAATTTTGAACCTGGTCTTTTTGTGACCCTACCTCATGAAAGCATTCGGGACCTCTTGTCATGAGCAGTGGCAGTGTGATTTTGTCAATGTGTCCTGAAAACTGACTTCCAACAGTGACAGTGCCATTCTGCACCACATGTACGAAAACAGAGATCGGGCAGGATGTGAAGAATGACAGCTGTACCATCCATATGGAGGTAAGAAGAGATGGCAATGTTGAAAACGTGTAGTAGGAATATTAAAAATGCTTGCACATCCGAGCATGTGTGGAAACTGCACAATGCATGCTCATAACACAGTCATTTTATGGAGTTTCATCACCAGATTTTCAACATAGACATTTAATAACCTGTGGTCATGAACAGTGTCACTGTGATTTTGTTACTGTGTCCTGAACACTGATTTCCCACAACAACTACGGTATTCTACGCCAGAACTGCAAAAACACATTTCAACCAGGATGTGAAAAATGCCAACTGTACTGTTCATAAGGAGGTGTGGGAAAATGGGAAAATCTGGAGTGAAAATGTTACAAATGTGCAAAGTTATAAGCGTGCATGGAAACTGCACAATGCACACTTGCAACACAGTCGTTTTATGGACTTTCATCACCAAATGTTCAACATAGGCATTTTAGGACCTCTGCTAATGAACAGTGTCACTGTGATTTTTGTAACGTGTCCTAAACAGTCATGTCCCACAGCAACCGCACTGTTCTGTGCCGGAAGTGCAAAAACACATTTCGGCCAGATGTGCAAAATTACAGCTGTACTGTTCATAAAGAGGTGTGGAAAAATGGCCATGTTGAAAATATGGCATGAAAATATTGTAAATGTGCGAAGTTACAAGCGTGCATGGAAACTGCTCAATGCACTCTCGTAACACAGTTAGTTTATGGACTTTTGTCACCAAATTTTCAACATAGCCATTTTAGGACCTCTGTTAATGAACAGTGTCAGTGCAATTTTCCTAATGTGTCCCGAACATGGATTTCCCACAATGACCGTGCTTGTCTGCACCGGAAGTGCAAAAACACATTTGGGCCAGGATGTGGAAAATGACAGCTGTACTGTTCATAAGGAGGTGAGGGCAAATGGCAGTGTTGGCAATCTGGAGTGAAAATATTGCAAATGTGCGAAGGTACGAGCGTGCGTAGAAACTGCGCAACGCACGCTCGTAACACAGTCATTGTATGAACTTTACTCACCAAATTTTCAACATAGACATTTCAGGACCTCTGCTAATCAACAGTGTCACTTTGATTTTCTTAATCTGTCCCAAACATTGATTTTGCACACCAACTGCACCACTGTGCGCTACATGTGCAGAAACACATTTTGGGCGAGATGTTCAAAATTAAACTGTACTGCTCATAAGTAGGTGTGGTAAAATGGCATTGTTGAAATTCTGGACTGCAAATATTAAAAATTCACTCACTTATAAGCGTGCATAGAAACTGTGCAATGCACGCTCGTAAAACAGTCATTTTTACTAATTTTTTTCACCAAATTTTCAACATAGCCATTTTAAGACCTCTGCTCATGAACAGTGTCACTGTGATTTTCTTAATCTGTCCCAAACATTAATTTCACACACCGACTGCGCCATTACATAGAAACATAGAAACATAGACTTTGATGGCAGATAAGGACCACTTGGCCCACCCAGTCTGCCCATTTCCCTACCTACTGGATAAGCTGCAGATTCTAGTTAACCAACAGCCTACTTCCTGCAACCCCCCACTATAATTTCCTTATGTCTGTCCCATGCATGTTTGAATTCCCCCACTGTTTTAGACCCAACGACCTCCTCAGGAAGGCGGTTCCATGTATCCACCACTCTCTCCGTGAAAAAAAATTTCCTCACATTACCCCTGAGCCGTCCCCCTCTATCTTTAAATTGTGCCCCCTTGTTCTTACACATCTCTTTTTCTGAAAGATGCTACCCTCCTGGACTTTGTTGATTCCCTTGAGGTACTTGAAAGTTTCTATCATGTCCCTCCTGGCCCTCCTTTCATCAAGAGTATACATATTAAGCTCTCTCAGTCTCTCTTCATATGGTTTCTGCTGCAGACCCTGCACCATTTTAGTTGCCCTCCTCTGGACTGCTTCCATCCTATCTATGTCCTTGCATAGATGAGGTCTCCAAAACTGCACACAGTACTCCAGATGGGGTCTCATCAACTGTCTGTATAGAAGCATAACCACTTCCCTTTTTCTACTTGTGATGCACCTTTCTATGCATCCCACTATCCCCCTGGCTCTCCTTACCGACTTTTCACATTGCTTACCTACCTTTAGGTCATCTGATATGACTACCCTTAGGTCCCTTTCCATTTTTGTTTTTGTTAGTACCTCCCCTGCTATTGTGTACTCTTCTCCTGGGTTTTTGTTTCCCAGGTGCATTACTTTGCACTTCTTTACATTGAATCTAAGGTGCCATATGTCTGACCATTCCTCCAACCTTGCCAAGTTCCTTCTCATATTTTCTGCCCCCTCTTGCATATCAACTCTGTTACAGATCTTTGTGTCATCTGCAAAGAGGCATACCTTTCCCTCCAGACCCTCAGCAATGTTACCTATAAAGATGTTAAAGAGGACTTGACCCAGTACTGAGCCCTGGGGTACTCCACTTGTAACCCCCCTTTCTTCAGAATGTGTTCCATTCACTATTATCTTCTGTGTCCTGTTGTGCAGCCAGTTTGCTACCCAGGCAACCACCCTGGGACCCACTCCCAGGCTGGCTAACTTGATTATTAATCTTTAGTGCGGGACTGTGTCAAATGCCTTACTAAAGTCTAGGTAGGCCGTATCCATAGCCCCTCCCTGGTCTATTACTTTGGTCACCCAGTCAAAGAAATCAATTAGATTTGTCTGACATGAACTTCCTGCTGTAAATCCATGTTGCTTTGGGTCCTGTGCCCTGCTGGCCTCTAGGTACTCAACAATTTTTTCTTTCAGAAGTGATTCCATCATTTTCCCTATCACTGAGGTCAAACTTACAGATCTGTAGTTTCCTGCTTCTACCTTGCTCCAAATTTTGTGAAGGAAAGTGATCACATCTACCCTCCTCCAGTCCTCAGGTACCACCCCATCCTGCCATGATTTGTTAAAAAGCATGGTCAGTGGTGTCACTAGGTCCTCCCTTAGTTCTTTTAGGATTCTGGGGTGAATCCCCACAGGCCCCATTGCTTTGTCCACCTTGAGTTTTAGGAGTTCTTTCAGGACTCTTCCTTCAGTGAATGGACTGGTGTCAACCTCCCTACGCAGAGTGCTTCTATTGTCTGGTTTAGGTAACTCTTCCTCATCTTCTTTTGTGAATACTGAGCAAAAGCATTCATTCAGTATCTCTGCCTTTTCACTGTCTCCCTCTGCCCACCCCTCCTTTCCTTTATTAATCTTCACTATCCATCCCTTAACCTTTCTATGCTCCCTAATGTACCTATAAAAGGTTTTATCCCCCTTCTTAACTGAATTGGCTATTTTTTCCTCGGTTTGGGCCTTTGCTATTCTGACTGCCTTCCCCACTTCTTTCTGCTTTAATTGATACAGTTTCCTGTCGTGCTCCTTCTGTGATTCCTTATACTTTTTGAATGCAACCTTTTTCTCCTTAACCTTTCCTGCCACCTCTTTTGAGAACCATAGTGTTTTTTTACTCTGCTTTGTTTTCTTTATTTGTTTCACACAAAGACTTGCTGCCTCTATGTTGGCAGTTTTGATTGTTCTCCATTGTTCTTCCACCCTTCCTTTTTGGCCATTTGCTAATGCATTCTTCAGGTATTCACCCATTTTGCCAAAGTCGGCCCTTCTAAAGTCCAGTATCCTTGTTTTTGTATGGCTTATCTCCATGGTTGTGCTCGTTGTGAAGCACACTGTGCAGTGGTCGCTTGTTCCCAGATGTCTACTGTCTTCTAAATTTGTGATCCTCTCTCCATTTGAGAGTACCAGGTCTAGTATTGCTCCTTCCCGAGTGGGTTCCAACACTAGCTGTCTAAGGACTGCCCCCTGCAGGGCATCAATAATGACCTTGCTCTTGGATGTGGCTGCAGTACATGTCATCCAGTTAACATCTGGCATATTCAGGTCCCCCATCAACAGTATCTCCCCTTTTTCAGCCATTTTGAGAATGTCCTCTATCATTTTCTTGTCCATTTCCTCCCCTTGAGATAGGGGTCTGTATACAACCCCTGTGCAGATTGTGATCCCATTCCCTGTCTTCAAGGTGACCCAGAGTGCCTCTTGTCCTCCCTCTTTACTTTTTAGTTCTGTAGCTTTGATCCCTTCCCTTATCTATAGAACTACTCCACCTCCTCTTTTACCTTCCCTGTACCTTCTGTAGATTGTGTACTCTGGTATGTTGACATCCCAGTCATGGATCTCTGTGTACCATGTTTCCGTGACTGCCACAATATCCAATTGTTCATCTTCCATCAGGGCTACTAGCTCAGGAAGCTTGTTTCCCAGACTACGGCATTGGTACTCAATACCCTCCATTTAATGTTGGCTTTAATCCCTTTTTCCCCCTATCCCTGCTCTTATTGCCCTTGTCTATTTTTCCATTTACCCTTGTGCTGCCCTGTGTTGAGCTCTGTACCTCAGTGTTTACCTTACTACCTGCCATGTTTTGTGAGGGGAGGCTTGAAATTTCCTGCCTTTTATCAGCACCTCCCCCCTTGGCTAGTTTAAAAGCTTGCCAAGGAAGCATTTAAACTTGTCACCTAGGAGCTTGGTTCCTTTCATGGACAGATGCAGGCCATTGTGCCAGTATAGACCTTTATCTCTCCAGATGGACCCCCAGTCCCCAATGAAGCCAAAGCCCTGTGCTCTGCACCAGTTTTGCAACCATTCATTAAACTGCATGGTGTGCATTACCCTAGCCTCACCCCTGCCATGGACTGGCAGCACCTCTGAGAAGGTTACTGTGCTTGCTACCCATCTGAGACCCCTCCCCAACTCCACAAAGTCATTCTGCACTGCACTGATCCCATGCCTAGCTAGGTCTTTTGTCCCAAGGTGGACAATGATATCTAGTTCTCTCTCTTGTGATGCTGCTTCTGCAATCCTGAGGATTCGCTTCCTGTCCTTCCAAGCCATGGCATCAGGCAGGCACCTTACTTCCTTCTCTTCTCCCTTTCCCAGTTTTACCTCCCTAACAATTGAATCCCCTATCAGAAGCTGTTTCCTTCCCCCTGTGGTGTCCTTTGCCACCCTTTTGTGGATCTCCCTTGTGGATGTCCTCAGCATTCTTCTGGTTCTCCACTGAGGGTGCCATCATAGAGGAACCTTACTCTGCCAGAATGGCATATGATTTGTGTAGAGGTACAACTAGGGAGCTTCACCTCTGGTTCACCACCCACACCCCTCCCAGAACCCACTGTGGTCCAACTGCTCTTCATGCTTGGCAACCTCTGAGGCAGTGGTTGTGGCAGTGGTGCTCTTTGGGTGGGGGAGGCCTCCTTAGTCCTTGCTAGTTCAGCCTGGAGGTGGGCAACCTCCTCCCTCAGAGCTGACAGTTGCCTGCAAATAGGACAGCAATGCAGTTTCCAGAATGTCTCCCAGAAAACTGCTGCCCCAGAGCAGTTTTGTGCACATTGTGTGCTACATGCATGGAAACACATTTTGGACGAGATGTGAAAAATGACAGCTGTACTGCTCAGAAGTAGGTGTGATAAAATGGCAATGTTGAAAATCTGGAGTATAAATGTTACAAATTCATGAACTTAGGAGCGTGCATAGGAACTCCTCAATGCACATTCGTAAAACAGTAATTTTTAGGAATTTTTTTACCAAATTTTCAATAGAGCCATTGTAAGACCTCTGCTCATGAACAGTGTTACTGTGATTTTCTTAATCTGTCCCAAACATTGATTTCGCACACCGACAGTGCTATTGTGCGCTACATGTGTGGAAACACATTTTGGGTGAGATGTGAAAAATGACAGCTGTACTGCTCATAAGTAGATGTGATAAAATGGCAATGTTGAAAATTGGGAGTGCAAATGTTACAAATTCGCAAACTTATGAGTGTGCATAGGAACTATGCAATGCACTCTAGTAAAACAGTCATTTTTAGGAATTTGTTCACCAAATCTGCAACATAGGCTTTTTCAGAGCCCACCTTATGAACACTGGCTCTGTCATTCTGTTAATCAGTCCTGAAAGGTGATTTTGCGCAGTGATCACGAAATCATCCTTCGGGCCTGATTAACGCCATGACAGTGACAAAATTCATGAGGAGGGGACCCAAAAACCCCATGTTGAAAGTTTGGTGCCAAAATTCAAAAATGCCTGATATATGCAGCAAAGTTGAAAAAACCCTATTTATTACATTATACAACTTACTGGCATTTCCTCAGTTCGCGATCGGCTTTGAAGAGTGTAGACGTGTTCCTGGTCCACCGAAGATCGTCACGCCGACTCGGAGGTAAGTATGGGTGAGGGGGGTGTGGGAGGCAGTGTGCATTGGGTGGAGTGCGGGTTACGGGAGGGGGAGTCTGTCAGACCTTGAGGGACCATTTTTCCTTTGCAGGAAAAAAAAATAGACAACGCGGGACGGTTTTCAATTTTACAGGGGCATTTGGCATACTGGGGTGGGCTTCCAGCATGCCAAGGGACTCTTTTTTGGGGGGGCAGCTGTAGCAGATGGGGATTGGGCACCCCCATTGGCAAACACCAGAAAACGGGGGGAGGAGAACCATCATGCCGAAGGGGATTAGGCACCCCGTTGGCAGGCAGCAAAACGGGGGGGTTTACATCATGCCAACGGAAAGTGGGCTCCCCCATTGGCAGACAACAACAGTGAGTGGGGGGCTTACATCTTGCTGATGTGGAGTGGGCTCCCCTGTCTGCTAAATAAAACATTGTGGCACTGAAACCGACTGGGATTGGGGCCCACGTCAGAAAACAAAGACCGTATTGGGGGGCACTTGCTGCTGAGGGGGTTTGGACACCCCGTCAGCATGGGAAGCTGCCTAATACTGTTTGTGAATGTGGCAGCAAGCCGCCCGCCATGTTCACAAACAGTATTAGGGTAGCTAACATTCCACCTTGCAATGACGGGTCGCTCCCTCATTGCAGCACAATGACTGATGCTGCAATGACGAAGCGGCCCCTGATTGCTGCAGTGAAAACATTAGAACTTGGTGCACTTTTTGGAGACCAGTGTCATCGGCACACTGTGCCTCCATTGGTCCACCAGTGCCAAGCCCCCAAATGCAGTGCCTCCCTTGGCTGTAACACTGCTGCACCTCCACAACCCACTTCTCTCCTAAGCTGTCACATAATGTTTCTTGCGCATGCGAGCAAGCAAACATAAAAAGGATGATCCAACCGACCCTGGTAACTATAGGCCCATCACAATCCTTCCCCCCTCTCCAAAGTGCTCAAAAGAATTGTGTCAGACCAGCTCACCGAATACCTGGATAAACACAATCTGCTGTGTCACGAACAGCATGAGTTCAGAGCAGAACACAGCACTACCACAGCCCTTCTCGAATTTACCTCTTACATACATGAGGCATTGTAACAGGGGTCAGTTGCTGGTGCAATCTTTGTTGATCTGACCAATGACACCGTCAGTCATGCACTACTTATCCATATGCTCCCCTCCCTCTATCTCGCCCCTGAAGCTATCTCCTGATTCAAAAACTATCTCACTGACTGGTCACAACAAGTCAAAATCAACACCACCCTCTCCACCAAGCAACTGGTTCATGTGGGTGTCCCCCAAGGGTCGATTTTAGACCCCCTACTATTCACTCTCTTTCTAAACTCCCTCCCACAGGCCTGCAGTGGTAAACTACTGCTCTATGTGGACGATGCCGTAGTTTACTGGAAACACTCCAAACCTAACTCACTACAAAATACCCTGCAAGGCAGCTTTAGAGAACTAGAATCCTGGTTCACCAATCATAGATTAATACTAAACTACAACAAGACTAAATCTATGATATTTGCTCACCGTCAAAACCCCAACAGTAACGCCCTGTTATCTATCACAAATTCTCAGGGCAGCCATATTGAACAGGTCCCTAACTTTAAATATCTAGGCATCACCCTTGATACATCACTCACATGCCACTTACGTATTAAGCACCTCTCCACCTCTGTAAACACCCGGCTTGGGATTCTTTACAGATACAAACACTGCCCCACCCAGGCACTAAGGCTGGCTGTAACCTGCTCAGTCCTATCTGTGGTCGATAATGGGATAATAATCTATGGCACGGCTGATAACACAGCCCTAAACAGCATCAAAGTAGCTCTCAACAAAGCCTGCCGACTGGTCATGAGCAGTGATAAATTAACCCATACATGCGAGCTCTATAAACGAGCAGACTGGCTGTCCTTTGAAGGGAGCCTAAAATACCACACTTGCCTCCAAGCAAAAAAGATCCTAATGAATCTTGCACCAATGGGCTTCACCCCCTCATCCAACCTTCCCCTCATAGGATCACCCTTAGGCACCTGGCCAACACCCCACTCCTAGTCGCACACTGTAGGACTATGCTAGGGCAAAGGTCCTTCTTTTACCGTGCACCCTCTGGTTAAATAACCTACCTGCCTCCATCTCCCTGGCCCCTAGCCTTGGCCTATTTAGAAATGGCATCAAGTGACTTCTCCTTGACTCAGAGACCTGTGGCTGTCACCACCAGTCCCCCCAACACGGTAGGTGTTAGGAAGCTAGCGTTTTCCATAACTCCAGACCCAGGCCAACTGAACTAACTGTACCTAAAACATTAACTCTGGCTTAGTGCTGGCTGCAGACTTGGTAACCAGTCCCATTTCATCTCAATTACACAGTTCTCAAACAACCGAAGAGATACTAATCAAGCACTGTAAATTATCCTGGACAGAGTAACCATGTATAAATTGTCTTAACGTAATGTCTTGCTTTGTGAGAAATGTACAGTCTGTCTTTAAGTAATGTTTCTGTTTTGTATTGACATGGGGCCTTTGCAAAAGAGTCTTTGACTCAAAGGATTCTAATTCCGAAATTTCAATAAATAAAATAAATAAATTATTACTTGCCACCTGGAGATGGCTTCCCCAAGCCTTATCCAACTCCTCTCCCTGTGCTGGAGGTCTGCATACCTCAAATTCATTATATGTGGGACAGATGCTAGCCAGTGTGTTGGGCAGGGCCCAATATATAACAGCATCATCCTGCCTGCTCTGTGTTTTTTCCTCTTTGTCATACCAACACCACTGGATGTAAGGCACAAGGATACCATGTTCATATGCTCATTCAGATGCATGAATGCTCATAGCAGTAGCTGACATCCTCCATCCAATGAATCCCTCTGACTGCACTACCATCTGTGGTCACCCATGTGGCAGTATCACAGTGGAGCCTGCTACCAGCCCTCCCCACAGGAGGATGAGAAAATCCCCTGAGATGCTCAATCCTCCTCCACTGACTGCTCCCCCCCTCCACAGTCATTGTTTTAACTATGCGAGGGGAGAAACCTACAGTATGAATAAGATACACACAAAAGGCAACCCTAGGAGGCATACATCAAGTGAGGTCCAGCCTCCTCTAGCCTTACTGTCTGCTGAGCTTCACTGATCTTCATTGACTGGAAGAGAGACCAATTATGGAGGAATGGCAGACTGCAACAAGTGCAGAAGCAGGTATTCCTTGACAGCGGTTCTACCTGGGTGAATCCTCCTTGGAGTGCAAGTCCGGGCTCCTTTCTCTGCTGAGGCGGCTTCTCTCCTTGCTCAGTCTGCTCAGACCCAGTCAATGGTTGCTCTGTCAGCATAAGGAGCAGCTGGAACACTTACCCAGAATTCCTGACTGCTGTATGTAAATCAGCATTGGTACTGTTGGTCAGCTAACAGAAAGCTTTCAGCCAGAAGCAAAAGTTCAGACACAAAGGGCACCCCTAGGAGGCATACCCCAAGAGTGGTCCAGCCCCTAGCCTTACTGTCTGCCGAGCTTCACTGATCTTCACCCAACTGTTGTACTACTGAAATAGTGGTCAGCTAATAAAAAGCTCTCAGCCAGAAATAACCAGAAGCAACAGCTCATACACATAGGGCTACCTTAGGAGGCATACGCCAAGTGCGATCCAGCCCCTAGCCTTACTGTCTGCTATGCTTCACTGGTCTTCACTATTGTTGATTGTTTTTCAGCAGCAGGGGCACCTTCAAACTTTCTTCCAAACACACCTAGAAGATCAAAAAAAAAGTCATTTTCTTTTTTTTCCCTGCAGCTTTCTTGCATTTTTTCTACTAACACAGCCCTAAAGATAGATCCTACACCTTTCTTTCATCCACAAAAATCATATTGTGCTTCATGCCAGCACATACCTACCACAACTGTGGTCTCATCACTAAGCTACATAAAACAAATAGACATGGACATTGTGCATTGTAATTAATGCGGATCACTCTTTTACAGCCTGGATCAAAAAAATACCCCACTGCCCAACATGTAGGGCCATAAAAGACCTCTGTGCCCGCCTCCAGGAAGCATGGACAACAATTTCCCAGCTAAATTATGCATTACAGCAGATCACAAGGTCTTGGAATCCACCCCAGCACCACCAGCACCCTGATACTGTACCCCTACCACAAAGGACAGTCCATCCAGGGGGTTGGCAGGTTGTGCAAAGAGGCAGAGCCAACCACAACAGGGCTCACCAACTAGGCAGCAATCACCGGAAGGACATGCAGCTGCAAAACAGATTTGCCCTGCTAGCAAGGACACACAGGGAATCAGGCAGCTGTTCAAACCAGGAAAGTAGTCTGCAGCAGCACCAGCCTGGCACCAACCTAAAAGGCACTACAAAACAAAATTTCAGGTTATCACAAGCAACTAAATCAGGAGAGGAAGCAGACACCAATGTGGGTAAAAGGGATAGGGTGTCACGGCACCACCCACATCAACAAGACAAACAGGCCAGGACAAACGTTCGTACCAATGGAAAAAAGAACCTGATCATTGTGAGAGACTCCATGATTCGAAGAGTCAAATCCCACTTGCAGGATACCAACCAAGTGGGACTAACTGTCAAGTGTCTCCCTGGGGCCACAGCAAAAATGGATACAGGCTGCATTGAGAACCATGTACGTAGGGTGGGTAACATCAAAGGCATCATCTTTCACCTAGGAACAAAATAAAAGCATATATCTCTAATCTAGGGGCTAGACTGACCTCTCTTTCATCCATCCTAGCCTTCTCCAAAGTACTCCCAGGATGGGAAAAGACCAAGGAAAAATTAAGAAAACCGAAATCAAGGAACTAAACTCATGGCCCCGCAATTGGTGCTCAGACAAGGACCACACCTTCATCAGCAACTGGAATGATTTTTGGGAAAGATCTTACTTTAAATTCGATGGCCTTCACCTCAACAAGGAGGGGTTGAAGGCACTAGGGCAAAAACTTGACGTATTCTACAGTCATTTAAACTAGAGGGAGGGAAGGGAAGGTGGTGACCAAACAAATCTATGGAAATGGAACTCCAGTCATCACCCCCCTCCAGATGCCAGCAATAACTCTTCCAGTCAAGGGCATAAACAAAAACAAAAAGAGCACAGTAGGGTCAAACGGGAAACAGGATACGATAAAACAAAAAATAAAAAGGATGCCAGTTACTAGAAAGCAATGGTGACTAATGCCCACAGTCTGGCTAACAAAATCCCAGAACTCACGGCAACAATGAAAGAGACTGGACTAGACTGGGTGGCAGTAATTGAAACATGGTTTAATGACAACCATACATGGGATTTTGCCATCCCAGGCTACAACCTGTTTAGGAAGGATAGTAAGAGATGGAGAAGGGAATAGTAGCCTTGTATATAGAGAGGACATAAAAGCCATGGAAATCCAAATAACCCAAGACAAATTGGAGGTCCTCTGGGTCACAGTCCTCAGACAAGGGGTGATATATAGGCCTCCCTCGCAGGGAGCAGAAGCAGACAAAGAACTACTGGAAAGCATACTGAATATGACTGATAAGGGAGAGGTTGTGTTAATGGGTGATTTCAATCTCCCAGACATAGACTGGATTTTCTGCACAGCATCCACAGCAAGAAGCAGAAACTTCCTAGACACACTGAGAGGGGCTGGTCTAAACCAGCTCATAACTGCCCCAACAAGAGAAAATGCAATCCTGTACCTAATGGTCATTAGCATTAGCAAGGTAAAGGAGGTGGAAGTTGGGTGCCAATTGGTATTGAGCTACCACAAATCCATCTGGTTTAAGGTCAGCAAGATAGAGGAATCAATGCACTCTAAGACAGGAGTCCTTGATTTCAAAAAAATAGACTTTGCCCAAATAAGTTGCTTCAGAGCTAACTTCAAGAAAAAGGCAAAAGAAGGGGTAGAAGAATGTCGGGCCCACATAAGGAAGGCGCTGGAAGAAGTAACTGAGAAACGCTCCAGGCTGGTCAGTAAGACAAGTAAATGAAGGAATCCACTATGGTTCACAAAAGAGGTAGCAACTACAGTAGGAGAAAAGAGACTAGCATTCAAGAAGTACAAGAGCTCTAACAGTGACAAGGATAGGGAGGGATACAGGAGTAGCTTGAGGGAGGCAAATAGGGTGATCAGAACAGCAAAGGCAAAAACAGAGGAAGACTTGGCATGGGGTAAAATAAGGCAAAAAGACCTTCTTTAGGTTCGTAAGTGACAAAAAGAAAAACAAAGGAGTCATTGTCAGGCTCTGAAACAGGGATGGGAAAAAGGTAGAAGAAGACAAAAAAGGCAGAGGTCTTGAATGAGTACTTCTGCTCTGTCTTTACAAAGGAAGAGCCTGGAAACAGACCCACCCCAAAGGGGAACAAAATAACAGAAAATGGGGTAAACACAAGCCCGTTCACAGCAGAAAGGGTAAAGGCAGTATTAAAAAAACTGAATGCGGATAAAGCTATGGGTCCAGATGGAATCCACCAGTGCATACTGCGGAAACTGAGTGATGAACTGGTTGAACCCCTAGCAGACCTATTTAGTAGATCCTGAGGGAAGGGATGGTCCCACAGGACTGGAAAAAGGCAATACTAATCCCCATCTACAGGAGTGGTAGCAAAGAGGAAGCAGGGAATGAGCACCCAGTTATTCTCACCTCAGTGGTGGGAAAGTTGATGGAATCACTGCTCAAGGAAAGAATAATAGAATTTCTGAAGGAAACTGAACAACAGGATGCCAAACAGCATGGGTTCACAGCGGGAAGGTCTTGCCAGACAAACCTGATTGAGTTCTTCAACTTGGTTACTAAGGTGGTGGATTGGCAGTGCCGTGGATGTCATCTACCTACACTTTAGTAAAGCATTCGATTCTGTCCCACACAGAAGGCTGTTAAATAAACTCGAGAATACAGGAGTAGGGAAGGAAATGGTATTCATGGGTAGGAAGCTGGCTTCAACAGTGAACCCAAACAGTGATGTTGAATGGGGCAGCATCAGAAGCCAATTAAGTGACCAGCGGTGTGCCACAAGGGTCTGTCTTGGGACCTTTGCTCTTCAATGTGTTCATCAGTGACATTACAGATGAGTTGGGTGGGAAGGTATGTCTGTTTGCAGATGACACGAAGCTCTGTAATAGAGTGGATATGGCACAGGGGGTGGAGCAAATGAGAAGTGAACTTCTCAAGCTTGAAAAATGGTCACGTATGTGGTAGCTAAAATTCAACGCAAAAAAATGTAAGGTCATGCAACTGGGTCAGAACAACCCAAGTACTGACTACCACCTGAAGGGGAGAGACTAGCAATAACCCAGCAGGAGCGAGATCTGGGAGTTATCATTTCAGATGATTTAAAACTGGGCAATCAACATGAAAAAGCAGCAATAAGGGCCAGCAAAATGCTAGGATGCATAGGTAGGGGCATCTCAGGTAGAAGAAGGGAGGTGATCCTGCCACTGTACAGGTCCTTGGTGAGGTCCCACCTTGAGTACTGTGTCCAGTTCTGGAGGTCTTACCTCAGGATGGACATAGACAGACTGGAGACAGTACAGAGTAGGGCAACTAAAATGATTCACGGTCTTCATGAGTTGTCTTACGAACATAGATTAAGGGAGCTCAACATGTACTCCTTGGAGCAGCGCAGAGATTGGGGGGACATGACTGAAACATTCACATACCTAAAGAGTATAAACAGAGTCCCCACCCAGGTGCTCTTTCTCATTAACAACTTCATGAGAACAAGAGGCCATGACATGAAACTGAGGTGGGTAGATTCAGAGGCAATATGAGCAAGTTTTTCTTCACAGAAAGAGTGGTTGATCCATGGAATGGCCTACCTGCCGAAGTCTTTAAATCCTAAACAGTATGGGGATTTAAATCAGCTTGGGATAGGCACAAGGGGATAGTGACAAAAAGCATTTGAGTAGGGGGGGTAGAATCTGGGTAGACTAGATGGACCTTTGGTCACCATTTGATGCCACTTTCTATGTGTTTCTATGTTTCTATGTGCCTCCAGATGACCTAATATCCAAGTTGTAAGGGAAAATGAGTACCTCAGTTAAACAGCACCTGGCACCAAAATCACTGACAATTGCAGAAAAGTTTACATTTCACCAGAGGAAACAGAATGAAATTGAATCTGTAGTGCAAGTTTTAGCAGAGCCCTGGAAGCTGACAAAACACTGCCAATTTAGACAGCTTATGTACTCTGAAAGATAGATTGTTTTTTACCTAAATTAACACTAAAGGAAAGGTACTGGAGTAGAAAGTAAAGTAGGGCCAAAGGGCAGACTCAATGGAAGTCATCCTCTGTCCTTATTTTCAATGTTTTATGTTTCTAAATTAATTTGCAATGCAAAAAAAAGCTGCTTGCAGAAACAAATTAAGAACTAATAAGGCTGCTGAAATAGCAGATAGCCATGACTGCAAATAAACAAGTCAGTGAGTTAAATACATGCAGTACCAACCACAGTTCACACAGCATGCTCCAAAGTGCCAGAATGTTTCTGCTGTAGCAAGCAAAATCGCTCTACTGTTGCATGCTACTATAAGAATGTACAGTCTTAACAACGCCAAGAGATGGGGTATCTTAGCCAGAACTGCCAAAATAAAAATAGCACCAGAAATAAAGGCACACGTATGCAGAGGGAAAAACAAATGGAGTTTATTAAGAAAGGGAGAACACAATGTCTAAATTAAAACAAGTAGAGACCAGGGGCCAGATCTTAAAATGTTAGTTTCGGTGCTAATGGGATTAGCGTTGGTCCTATCTGGGTTTGCGGCTCGTGCTGGAGAGCCACATTCAGAGGTCCCTGTAGCATGTGCTAAACCCATTAGTGCCCAGGCACTAACATCATGCTGTGCCCATGCAAATGAGGGTCCCCTCCTGCATACAGGCACAGTAGTATGTTCAAAGGTTTGTGACGGAGGTAAATGGCACCAAAAGGAGCACTATTTATCACCACAGAAAAGAACCTCTTCACCGGGTGCTAAGCCTATTCTCCCACCCCACCGATGGCAGGATGGCTGTACTGCAGCCATCCACCCCTGATCACCTGTCATGCTTGTGAGGTTGCAGGCCTTGGTGTTCAGTGGCACCCCCCATCCCTGAACGTGTGTCCCATATACTATAAAATATCCCTGGAGGCTAGCACCATCCACCACCCCAGTTCACCTGTCCTACGGTAGTTAAACATATCCTCAGTGTCTAGTGGCACCTCCCAATTACCCATCCTGTGTCAGTGAAACACATCCCTTGTGTCTAGTGGCACCCCCACCCCCCGAACACTCATCCCATATTATGCACTGGTATCTTTAGTGTCTAGTGGCACCCCCCCCCATCCCCTGAATACCCATCCCATATCATGAATAGGTCTCCCTGGTGTCTAGTGGCATTCTCCATCCCTGAAACACCCTCCTCATGTAACCCCCCTTTAGAGGCTTACCTCAATTGCTCCTGTTTCTCCCAATCTTCTGGTTGCCTTATGGCATCCCCCAATCCCCCTTTGAAGCCACTGTCTCAGCCTGAGTGGTTGGTGCATTTCTCTGGGTTCCCCAAGCAGCCCTGTATTTGATTTCAGCCTTTTTTGGCTTAAAATGTAAACCTGGAGCTGCCAGCATGTTCCTCATGCCACAGGCACGCGCGCATGTGCTAAGAAGGCACTTTAATGTCACCGACTGCTGCTTACAGTTAAAATGGGGTGTGTTTCTCAGTCCCAATGCCCATGTTGAGTTATTTGGGGACTGGAGACCAGAGCAAGGCTGGAGAGAAGCCTTGGGAGAGTTTAAACAAGCATTTGTCAATGTTGAATGTTTGCTTGCTGGTATTGGCATTGGTAGTGCAGGAGTTAGAGAGATGCATAATAAGAATGGCAGTGAAGTATTGAAGTAACGCCAACCCACACCCATACCCTGCAGAGACTGACAGGCATTGGGGGATGTGCCTTTGGGTCGTCAGCCATAACAATCATGCCATTGCACCTCACCCCACCCTGCTGACACCAACAGGTGTCGCAGTGTGACTTGAGGTCTTCAGCCCTTATGCTCACCCGATTCCGTAAGGAAATAAGCTGAAATGGGTGCAGTATAGGAGAAGGGGATAAATGTTAGGGCTGAAGACACCAAGGCACACCTTGATGCCTGTCCATGGCTGCAGGGTGGGGATGGGGGAGAAATGGCATGAGCATTCCGGTCGATGACCCCAAGTCACACCTCTGACACCTGTCAGGCTGTACAGGGTGGGCGTTATAGTTGGAAACCCTAATGCCCTTGGCGTTTGTTGGTATTTTTGCTCCAAATTTTCAACATGGGCTTTTTGGGACCCCACCTCATGAACAGTGGCAGTATTATTTCATTACTCAATCCCAAAATGTGATTTCACACAGCATGTGTGCCATTCAGTGCCACAGATGCAAAAAAAACATTTTGAGCAGGATGTGAAAAATGACAGCTGTACTGTTCATGAGGAGGAGTAAAGAAATGACAGTGTTGAAAATCTGGAGTGCAAATATTAAAAAGTGGTGAAGTTATGAGTGCAATACACGCTCGTAACTCACTCATTTTTTGGAATGTTTTCACCAAATTTTCAACATGGCCTTTTTGGGACCTCCCCTCATGAGCAGTGGCACTGTGATTTCGTTAATCTGTCCCGAAAATTGATTTCGCACAGTGATCATGCCATTCTGTGCCACAGTGCAAAAACACATTTTGGGAAGGATGCAAAAAATGACTGCTGTACTGTTCATAATGTCAATGTTGGAAATTTGGTGTGAAAATATTAAAAACTGATGAGGTTATGAGCATATGTAGAAACTGGGCAATGGACACTTGTGACGCAGTCATTTTTCACCAGATTTGCAACAAGGGATTTCTGAGACCCCACCTCATGAACAGTGGCACTGTAGTTTTGTTAATTGGTCACGAAAGGTGATTCCATGCAGCGACCACAAAATCACCTTTCGGGACTGAGAAATGAAATTACAGTGCCAGTGCTCACGAGGTGGGGTCCCAAGAACCCCATGTTGAAAATGTTGGACCAAAACTCCAAAAATTGGCTGAGAGATCAACCTAAGTTGAAAACCCCCCATTGACTGCCATTATAGGTCTTACTGTCATTTCTTCAGTTCCCGGTTGGTCTTTGAAGAGTGCAGATGTGTTCCCAGTCCACAGAAGATCACTGCTCTCGACCTCCAGAGGTAAGTATGGGTGAGACGGGGTGTAGGGAGGTAGGGTGCGCAGAGGGAGGGTGCAGTTTGGGGAAGGGGGCCAGCAGGAGCGACGAGGGACCATTTTCTTTTTTTCGGATTTAAAGCTCCCAGTATGCCACATTAATAGGAGGAGGGGAGATACATGCTGACATGAGGATTAAGCACCCTGATGTCGGCAAAGGACAGAGAACAGAGGTTGCGGGGTGAGCAGCAGCAGTGGGAGGGAGCTAACATTTAAATTGCTGTTCTGCTGTGTGCCTGGCTGGGAGGGAGGGGGGGACTGCTGCTGCAATGACAAAACTGACCCTGATTGCAGTGGCAGATTTCTTTCAAGTGCAGTGCTCGGTCTGAAGCTGCCATCACCGGCAGCTTCAGCATTAATTGGTGGCCGAAGGACATACCCATTAAAGCGTCTGCTGCATTGGCCACAACACTGCCACACCTCTGCAATGCTCTACTATCTCAGTATGTTTCTTGTGCACTGCTCACGCAGGCAAACATAAAAATTAAGTTTGAATTGGGGATGCTCATAGCTCATGAATATTAATGAGCACACCATGAATATTAACAAGGATGCTGCCTGCCACCTGGGGGGACTGTATTGCAGTGGCAGCAACAGGGAAACTGTGAGGAATTATTATTTAAGAGTGGGCTCATTTGAAAGAGCCCCGATGGGACTACAATATCCTAGGGTGACTGTAAATAGCAAGTGTACTGCCTGACTGCTCCAGAACTGGGAACAGGGACCCACTGAGGATGGCTAGTGAACTGGATGGGGGCTGACATGTTGTTGATGCTTTGACCCCAGTTCAGCAGCCAATCAGCTGTTTAGGTGCCTGAAATTGTACCTGAGGGGTTCTGGGAGCAGGAGTTTCATTAATTCAGGCACCTGACTCAAGCTCCAACTAAGAATCAGGAATTTTTTATCTCTATGGTTATGGGTCATTGAAAGGCTTGAACAGCCAATCAGGAGACTGGATTTTCAAGTGAAAACCCAAGGGCTTGCTAAGTTTGAGAATGTCTGTGCCCGGGCTCTTCTCAAGTCAGGAGGATCTGGTGTGAGTGGAAATGGACTGTCAGAGGCCTTGCCCAGGTCTTGGTTGGAGATTGCCACTGCAAAAAAGGGCTTTGAGGAGAAAAGAGAATGAGAGACTGGACTGATTTTGAAACTCTCCAGTTACTGTGAACTGTGCTGTCTCAATTGGAGAAAATAGCTGTTGCAGAGACCCTGCAATGTCAAGGAACTGAGCTGATAGAACTGTGCTGTCTGATGGGAAACTAAACAGTTGCTGCAGAGTAACTGCTTTAAGGATTGGGACTTTTAATGATATTTGTGAAGAGGCAAAGTGTCTCTGGAGCAGGGTGCTAGCCAGGTTCTGTGAATTTGCTGTGTGGCCTGAATGAAGTGGCTGAGAGCTGTGTCCCAGCTGAAACTGAAAGGGATCTGTCATGGACATTTAGAGCCTGAAAGCACTGAAGGTGAGCAGGGATTTGCCTAGTTCTGAACTCCCTGCTGATTGCTATAGGCTGAGTGCAAACTGAAGTGGTCGTTTGAAGGATAGCAACTGTGGCAAACCGATGCTGCTGTTTCTTGGAAGAACTGCCTAGCTGCCAGTGACTCACAGATTCAGTGCAGGGACTACAGGGGTCTCCACCTGCTTGGAAGTCCCCACCCAGAGCCAGGGAGGGAACTAGTTAACCCCTTCCAAGTGGGACCCACTGTCTCAGGAGGTCACCGGCGCTTGCTAGGGTGCTAGGGCACCTACGACCCTTGCGGAGAGCTGGACTGTGGAGCCACTCCTGGGTCTGGGCCTTCTGGGGCTGGTGTGGACCTTCCCTAGAGCTCTGCAATGGGCCAGAAGCAGCTGAAGGTGACAAACGGACATGTCTTCAATCTAGGGGACAAGCTGCAAGACCTTCAAGCAAGATTCAACCCACTAAGGGAATCGAGATCATCCTCCCTTCTTCCCATTTCTGCATCTATCGAGCAGAGCTCCACACTTCAGAACATCAGGCAACTGCCTCTTTAGACACTGTTCAGTCCTGCAAAGCCGTGAGTACCCAGGACCTGGGTTCTGGAACCAAAAAAAGGAGTGTGAGGCTAGTTTATACAATCTTCTCAAGATTTTCAGGGCCCCAACAGCCGGGCAACCTGCAGCAACGTCCAGGTCTGCAACTAGTGGGCACCCCAGGAAACTCTCAGTGTATAATACTGATACCGGAGGGGGTGGGCAGTTGAGGGTGACTTGGCCTACGGGCCCTTATGGTTAATGTTTGCCAATTTTCCACTAACTCTGCTTTTATTCCACAGCTATCCCTCTTCCAGGTACCTTTCTCCTAGCCCTTACCCCTAATAAAGCTGTGAGTTGTTTGTTGAAATTGCTGTCAAGAGAGGTTCATTGCATTTTGCCTTCTAATAGATTTATGGTATTTGGTGGGAAAGGGTTGTTGGGAATCCAGTGTGCAGGGTGGCTGATTGAGGAGGTGGGTGGGTGTAGTATCCAAGGGAGCTGTACCAACCAGTCACCTGACCCACTTACAACTTACTCTGGGTGGAGGCACTGTGCTATTACTCATAACTTTGGGAAAGAACCCCCACTTGCCAATGCAGCAGGACCCAGGCCCCTTAACCTGTATGAGGGTCAACAGCCAGGGGTAGAAGCCCATTGGCACATGGCACCTGGGCTACACTCACATTATGCATTGGTATCCCTGGAGTCTAGCAGCACCCATCCTCCCCAAGCACTGATCCCATATCATCAATAGGTATCCCTGGTATCTAGTGGCACCCTCACCCCTGAGCACCCATCCTGTGTCACTGATACCTATCCCTGGTGTCCAGTGGCACCCCTGAGAAGCTGTGTACAATGGTGTGGACCCAAATATCCATCAACATCCACACTGGTAAGCCCTGGTGGTCCAGTGGACCACCACTCACCCTGCCCACTGCCCTCTCCAGGTACACCACCTATCCAACTCCCCCTTATCAGGGTCTCTAGGGATGTTAATGAAATCCTTATTTGGTGAACAGCATAGCCATCCTCTCAACTCCTCAACTGGCTGCTGTGTAAGCCGACAACGAATACACGTACAGTATACTGTATGCATGCTCACTGTCCTTTCTAGCAGTGGTCCAACGAAGAGGTGAGAGGAGGGCTGTGTCAGTCATCATTTTGGGACTGCATGAACATCCCCAGAGATGCTGGTAAGGAGGGGGTTGTATGGGTGGTGTACTTGGAGTGTGTGGGATGGGGGCCGCTGGACCACCAGTGCTTTGCAGTGCAGATTTCAATGGGCATTTGGGTGCAGGGGTACCACTGGACACATGGGTGGTCTGTACAGGTATACACGGTGGCTTTGGGGGCTGGGGGTGTGCCACTGGACACCAGGGATAGGTATTGATGACACAGGATGGGTGCTCAGGGAGTGGGGGTGCCACCAGACAGCAGGGATACCAATTCATGATATGGGACGGGTGTTCGGGGTTGGGGGGTGCCACTAGACACCAGGGATACCTATGCATAATAAGGGACAAGTGTTTGGGGAGTTGGGAATGACACTAGACACCAGGAATGCTTATACATTATATGGAACAGGTATTTGGGAGGTGGGGGAGCCACAAGACACCAGGGATACCTATGCATAATATGTGATAGGTGTTTGTGGATGTCACTAGACACTAAGGATACTTATGTATAATATGGGATGGGTGTTTGCAGTGGTGCCACTGCATACCTGGGATACTTCCATTACACAGGATGGGGCTTCGGGGGGGGTGGGGTGCTACTAGACATCAGGGATATGGACTGCATTCATGGGATGGGTGGTCAGGGGTGGGGATGCCACAAGACACCAGAGATAGGTTTCGCTACCACAGCATGAGTGTTCGGGGAAGGGGAATGCTGCTACACACCAGGGATATTGGTGGGTGGGGGGTGCCACTAGACAGCAAGGATATGTTACACTACTGTAGCCCCCTCAAAACATGTAGCGGTCGGGTGTTCCTGGGAAGGGGATCCCAGACATAGAATCTCACCAAGCATTTCTATGAACCATAAAGATACAAAACTGATTTCCTTACCTTGAGACGTTTTCTGGTACCTGCCTCAAGGGCCCCGAGAGATTTTCTTCTTTTTCACCCAGCAGCTGGGTCAGTGGAAGACAGCACAATTCATATTTAGCTTCTTAGCTACTTCCACCACCAGACCCGGGAGTGAAAGGGTTCAGATTAAAACTGGGATGCTTCAAGACCCCGTGGGGACCATGGAACCCCTTAAAACTCATTAAATCCTTAATTTGGATTAATCACACTGGAGTCTGGTTTCTCCCAAGCAAATCAGGTTTATTTTCCTGAGCCAATAAATGATTAACAGGTCTCATGGGTCCCAATTGCTTAAAGGAAAGAAAAACAATACTGTACGCAGCTCCATGGGGCTAATCTTTTTACATAATCTAAATTTCAAGAGGAATATTTCAGGCATACTTAGGCAGGGAGATGTTCTGCTACCAATGCAAACTAAGCAGCAAGACCTTTACTCAGGGCCAATATTTCTTTTCCAAAACCAGAAGCATGAAGCTCCAATTTCTCACTGGCACTGGTTAGTACCTGAATTTTCTGTCCCTAAACTCACATCCCTTTAAGCAGATTTTCTGGAGCCTCATTCCCAAACTCTTCCACACTGTGACACAACCTCTTCTGCATCCTTTGGTACTTTGGAATTATTGGACAAAAGAAGGCGGAAAGCCCATCACGATTGTCCTCCACATTTGTGGATCATTTAATGGGTCCCTGATTGAGCAACCATTTGTCTAGTTTGTTTTTAAAAGACAGAATGTTTGGAGAATCGACTATTTCCTGCGGTAGTTTGTTCCAGATTCTGGGTGTTCTTATAGTAAAGTAGTTCATTCTTTTATTAGTTTTTGCCCTCATGATCTCCAATTGTCTATTATGCAATCTTGCTACTGTTTTTCTGGTAGAGTATTTGAGACCACAAATTTGCATCTGTTCTCTATTGGCTGTTATTTTAAATAGTAGTAACAGGTCTCCCCTAAGTCTTCTTTGGGCTAATGCGTGTAGGCCTGTGCTTTCTAATCTGGTGGTGTAGTTAAGTTTAGAAAGGTGGGGTATGAGCTTTGTTGCTTTATGTTGGATGTTTTCAATTCTGTTGATGTCAGAGATTAAACAGGGGCTCCAGAAAGGGGAGCAATAATCCAGGAGTGGTCTAACGTGAGCTCTGTAAAGTGGCAGGAGACATTGTTCTGTTCTCTTTATAAACGTTTTGCTTATCCTACGAAGAATGGCGTTTGCTTGATTAGCTATTTTAGTGCAGTGGGAGGTAGAAGACAATTTATTGTTGACCAAGATTCCTAGGTCTTTTTCTACAATTGAGGTTTTAATGGCCATATTGTTTAAGTAATATGTTTGTAACGGATTATTTCTTCCCAGGTGTAATGTTGCACATTTAGTGACATTGAAGTGCATCTCATTCGTGCATGCCCATTGTTCTATTAGTAATAGTTCAGATTGTAATCCAGAATTTACATTTTGATTAATAGCTCCCCGAGTTTGGTGTCATCAGGAATTTAACCATTTTGTTGTTTGTTGCTATATGCATGTCACCGATGAACAGGTTAAAAAGAACCGGTCCGAGCACAGAGCCCTGGGGAACCCCACTGTTCACGCTCCTCTCCTTGGACATTGCATTGTTGACCCTGACTCTCTGTGTTCTCTTATCCAGCCACTGATTAATCCAAGAGGTTAGTGTAGATGACAGTCCTATATTGATAAGTTTTTTAATTAGTAAACAATGAGAAACTTTGTCAAACGCCTTACTGTAGTCAAGTAGTATGACGTCCATAGGAGTGTTATCATCCAGATGATAGCTGATATACTCATAGAAAGAGATAAGATTTGTGACACATGAGAAGCCCTGTTTAAAGCCATGTTGGTATGTGTCGATTATATTTAATGTTGTTAATTCATCTTCAATTTTAAGTTTGATAATCTTTTCCGTAAGTTTACATGGGATGGATGTGAGGCTTATGGGTTGATAATTTTCAGTTTTAGAGTGAGAACCTTTTTTAAAGATAGGTGTAATTATTGCGGTACGCCAGTCATTTGGCACTGATGATTCATTCAAGGATTTGTTAAATAATATTTTTAATGGTTGGATAATGGCGCTTTTTGTTTCTATTAGAAATCTGGAGCTAATCCCATCTGGTCCTGGACCTGCATGTTTTTTTAGGGTATTTAATGCATTTTTGACATCCTTTTCTGAAATTATGTCTACATTTAGGACAACATTAGAGGGTACAATGATAGGAGTAAGGTCTGATTTATGTGTGTAGACAGTTGAGAAATAGTTATTTAGTTCAGTGGCAGTTTCACTATCTGAAGTGATAGTATGTGCATTTATAACCAGTGGTTCTATTTGGTTGTTACAGTTCTTTTTTTCATTTAAGTAAGAATATAAAGTTTTATGGGAGTCCTTCGTGTGGGCTATCTTAAATTCCAGGTTACGTTTGGCCATTGTTATGTGCTTTTTAAGCTTTTTAACTGTTTGTCTGTAAGATGTTAATGTTTTATTTACTTGTGATACTGGAGTTTTTTTAAGTTTAGAGAAGAGTTTCTTCTTGCGAGTTATTAAAGTTTTAATGTGTTTGTTAAACCATTGTGGGATTTTTCCCTTATTGTTGTATTTAAATCTCTCAGGAATATATTGTTTGTCAAGTTGTGTTATTTTATGTTTTATTGTTTCCCATGCTTCGTTCGTTTTTTTGGGGGGGAGAGTCTTTTCCCAATTAAATCCTGATATCCTGATAGTTCCTAAGCTGCCTCTTCCCAAACACAGCTCTCTACCTCACATTAGCCCCCTTGTACTGGACCAGCCAGGTCCCCAATGGCTTCTCTCACAATTAGCTGGCTTCCAATTCACTTTTCTTGGTGCTGAACCTCCCCCCCTCCCCCATGAAACAGCAGTTACAGTGGCACCATTTCTTTAATCTTCATTTGTGTTGCCCAATTTATGCAATGAATTGGGCCACAACCTAAAAGGCCTTATGGTGAAGGTCTCTACCCTACGCCTGGGGACCCGCTCTGTCACCATATCCCAGTAGAGCTTCGGGCCTGCCCCTCCACACAGGCCCCATTTCAAGTAAAAGCCACATCCACTTCCACCTTCTTTCCTCCCAAGCCGCCCTGCCATGCAGGAAAAGAATCAGGACTGCTCCCATGGGACCCAACTCCCTACAGAGGCCCTGCTACAACCTCTACAGCCCCGATGGCTCGAGAAACCACACCATCAACCTGGACCCAAAAACATGGCCTACTCTACCTACCCGAAACTCACTTCCTGGATGCTCTCACCGCCCAGTCTCCGAGGGACCCATGACCCAAATGTCCGCAAACTGCCTCTCTGATGACCTCCCTTGGATGCCCACCTAGGGAACCAATGCATCGCCGCTGAAGCTGCTAACCTGTCTAAGGAAGGGGAGCCCCCCTTCACTCTGCCCTATGCAGTGCCCAAGCAGTCTCCTATCCCTGTCCAGACCCCATGATTCTAGGCTAATTCTCCCTTTATATAGCAAAAACTCTCTGCTGCCCCCACATGGTGACAAGCAGAAAAACACTCCCCCCCAGTACACTAACGTCCCTAAGCACTGGGGGAAGGGGCAGGGGGACTCTAAAGGTGAGCAATAAGCTCCCTCAAAATGAAGGTGGGGGCTTACACTTCCCCCCACCCAAGAAAGCCATTCCCTCCTGGGAATGGTGGCAGAGGACCATGCAGGCCCCCAGCCCCAGACCAAGCATGCGCACTCCCCAGCCTGCTGGATGAGGTGCCTACCAAAACTGGAACCACAGCAAAAATCCTCTCTAACACCACTATCTATCTTAAATAAATAACCTACCTTACATGTGCCATGAGGCCCTAAAACTTTAACTACCAAAGTTAAAAAATCATTGCAAACAATTTCAAAGTATGACAAACCTTTTTTTTTTATTATTCAGAATTTATATACACATTGAGGTAGATTCAGTTGCAAATTTTCCAACAATCCCTTGAACCACCCTGCAAGTTGCAAAACTTTTAAAACTGTAACATTATTAATTTCTTAAGATTTGTCCTCACACGCTAGCACTCTCACACTCACACACACCACTTTCTCTGCATTTGAGGCAGAGGCTAAATACCCCAGCCTTAGAAGAAGAAGAAATTAAATGCAAACTTTCAATTTAGAATCATAGTCATTAGAACTTTTTTAAACAGTTCAGTCTTACAGTTCACACCTGCTCTGATGAGCAGTCTTCCTGGCACAGGCCATAAGTCTCTTTGGGGGCTTAAATGGCAGGACATCCACCTGGTGGAAAATAAGTTAGGATCTGGCTTCGTCATGAGGTCTCTAAATGAATCTTTGGCTTTGATGTAATATTTCATCCAGCATCCTGCCAAGTCCTGAACAAGAGCACAGTTCTTGAATAGGGTTAATCTGGACCATGGCACAGTGTGGCACATAGCCCGTGCCTTCTGAAAAAGTTCCTGGGACGGACGTCCTCCATGTCCAGGAAAATACTGCAGCTTCTGAAGTTGCTCTTTGTAAACCCATTCTGCTCTCATTTCCTTTATCACACCCCACGTTCTCTCCGAAACTTATGGATAGTCAAAGGAAGGATATGCAATGTGGATCCTCCTCCTAACCCACCTGTCCACCTGAGACCATTCAGGTAACTCTCTCATGCTGGTTCTTCTGGTCCTACTGGCTCTAACCAGGTCCCCTTCTGGTAAACAATATTAAGAGGATCACTCCTGCTCAAATCATCCATTCTGGTCCAAAGGGCTTCAGCATGGACAGACAAATGTGGAGTTCTGTTAGCCAGGGTAACCACAGGGTGATGAAAAGGCCTGGGAATGGCTCTGTAAATCTCATAGTCTCAAAGACACAAATCCAGGCACTCACCACCACAAAAGAACTTAGCCCAGAAGGGAAACATTTTAAAAAAGATTTACTGAATTGCCTGATGCATTTCTGGTCCCACTGGACCCTTTCTCAAAGCCTTTGATAAAGGGTCCAGTGGGACCAGAAACGCTTCAGGCGATTCAATAAATCTTTCTTAAAATGTTTCCCTTCTGGCCTAAGTTCTTTTATGGTGGTGAGTGCCCGGATTTGTGTCTTTGATTCTGAGTTTTCCATGGCACCCCATCCTAGTGCAAGCTCCTTTGTGGTTTTTTAAATCTCATAGTCTGCAAGCTGGAATCTTTTAAACAGCAGCTTCTCCTCATTGAACTCTGTTTCCTCCGGTATCTCCTCCCTTTTCTTAGATACACTGGCCACTCCCAGCTTAATTACAAGTTGAGTCTTCACAGCTGCAGAGGCTTCTGATTTTAAGGACAGCTCCAGTGGGCTGAAGCCGGACAGAGATGCTGGTGGGGACCCCATGGGCCCTGGGGAGTCACCCAATGGACTTCTAAGATGCCTGCCCCCCTCTGCCATGGGGATAGTGGCCAGCCGGTGGCAAGGAGCAGGGCAGACGTTGGTGCTCCTCACCACAGCCTTTCTTTAACTCCTCTTCTGCATCCTCCACAACCACATCAGGAAAAGAGTCTCTTGGCTTCTTCCCTTCTGGCTCTCAATCCCGCAGAGAGAACTTTTCCAAGGCTCTGGCCTCAGTACTTCCTTGTGACCAAATGGATGGTGGCCCCCCGAAACACTAGGGGGATATCCCCAATGGAAAACTGGTGGAGGGCGATCAAATATTCCTGCAGGGGCAGAGCTGGAGCAAAGCGAACACACAGCCAGTCTTATCACACCTTCTCCCCTGTATTCACATCTAATACATTTTTTGTTTGCTTGGCCTCTTCCTTCTAAGTTCCAAAGCCACGTCAGGACAGAAGCAGGAACCATGACTAATGGCTCCTCTGGGGAGTCACTTCTTCAGACTTAAAACCTCTGCTTGCCATCCTATAGCTTCAATCCATACAATTACCTCCCAACCTCTTTCGTTAGTTCTCCAGTGGAGGGGAGCAACAAAATTGTTGTTTCCCTTTTAAAGCAGACCTCTACTTCTTCAATCTCCAAAGATTTTCAAACAGCTACCACTATCTCTGAATTGTCTCCACAAAATGACACTGAACTCACAGTCCTTCTTCCTCTCACTTGCATCCAACCAATCAGCAGGATGGAAAACTGAGCACGTGACCTGCAGATCAAGTGCGAGCACCACACCAGAGAGAGGGTTGAGATCTAGCCATCTGTTTTGGCCTACCCCATGCCACCACCCTTAATTTTTTTCTGCATCACATGGCCTTGGCCCACAGTGGTCGGTCCCACCTGCTCCTCCGCTCCGGATATGGGGTAAAACGTTTGTTGCTGGGGGTGTTAGAGAATCCTGGATGTGCCCCACTCTGTAGCCCCCCTCCCAAATATCTAGGGGCCAGGTATTCTGGGGAAGGGGGTCCCAGACATAGAATCTCACCAAGCATTTCTCTGAACCATTAAGATACAAAACTGATTTCCTTACATTGAGACATCTTCTGGTACCTGTCTCAAGGACCCCTGAAAGATTTTTTTCTTTTTCAGCCAGCAGCTGGGCCAATGGAGGACCACACAATTCATATACAGCTTCTTCCCATCATGGAACCCAGGAGTGAAAGGGCACAGATTAAAACTGGAATGCTTCAAGACTCTGAGGGGACCACAGAACCCTTAAAAAGTAAAGGACTGAGTAGTTCATTAAATTCTTCATTTGGATAAATCACTCTGGACTCCGGTTTCTCCCAAGCAAATCAGGTTTATTCTCCTGAGCCCATAAATGATTAACAGGGCTCAGGAGTCCCAATTGCTTAAAGGAAAGAAAAAGCATACTGTATACAGCTCCATGGGGCTAACCTTTTTACATAATCTGAATTTCAAGAGGGACATTTCGGGCATACTTAGGCAGAGAGATGTTTTGCTACCAATACAAACTAAGCAGCAAGACCTTTACTCAGGGCCAAGATTCCTCTTCCAAAACCAGAAGCGTGAAGCTCCCATTTCTCACTGGCATTGGTAAGTACCTGAATTTTCTGCCTCTAAACTCACATCCCTTTAGGCAGATTTTCTGGAGCCTCATCCTACATGCTCCCACACTCTGATACATCCCCTTTTGCAGTCTGCTAGTTCCTCAGCTGCCTCTTCCCAAACATGGCTTTTTGCCTCAATCCATCCCCTTGTACAGGACTGACCAGGTCCCCAGTGGCTTCTCTACCTCTTAGCTAGTTTCTGATTCACTTTTCTTGGAGCTGAACCCCCCAAAACAGCAGTCACAGTGGCGCCATTTCTTTAATCTTCATTTGTGTTGCCCGATTTGTGCAACAAATTGGGCTACAGCCCAAAAGGCCTCAGGGTGAAGGTCTCTTTACCCCATGCCTGAGGACCCACCCTGGGACCCTGTCCCAGAGCCTTAGGACCTGACCCTCCATGCAGGCCCCATTTTGAGTGAAAGCCACGCACACTCCCCCCTTTTTTCCTACCAAGCCACCCTGCCATATGGGGAAAGAATCAGGACTGCTCCCACTGGCCCCAACTCCCTGCAGAAGTACTACCACAACCTCTACAGCCCTGATGGCATGAGAAACCACACCACCAACTTGGCCCAAAAACATCTCCTAGGGCCTACTCTACCTACCCACAACTCACTCCCTGGATGCTCTCACCACCCAGTCCCCTAGGGACCACTACCCAAATGACCACAAACTGCCTCGCTGATGACCTCCCTCAGATGCCCACCCAGGGACTGCCACTGAAGCTGCTGACCTGCCTAAGGAAGGGGGGCCCCCCTTCACACTGCCCTACACAGTGCTGGAGTGATATCCTATCTCTCTCTCTCTCCAGATAAGAGAGGCAGAGAGCCAGAGGCAGTATAGTGCAGTGGTTTAAGGTTCTGAGCTGCAAATCTGGAGATCTAGGTTTGAATCCCACAGCCCTCACTTGCATACTGTGTGACCCTGAACAAGTCACTTAACTTCCCTGTGCTCCCAGGTCACACCTGTAAACAAGCTTTCAGCTTAGTGTGTCCCTCCTTTTTAAACAATTGGAAAAAAATTCCCCTGATTCTAGTCTATCTCTCCCCTTATATAGAAAAATCTCTCTGCTGCCCCCACATGGTGGCAAGCAGAAAAACACTGCCCCTGTGCACTAACATTCCTAAGCATTGAGGGAAGGGTTGGGGGACCCTAATGGTTAGCAATAAGTCCCCTCAAAATGAGGGGGGCTTACACTACATTGGATGGGTGTTCAAGAAGTAGGGTGCTGCTGATAGACACCAGGGATGATGTCAGGCATACACAGGATGGGTGTCAATGTGCCATCCCTCGCCATGCAAATAAGCCCATAATGAGCATGCAAATAGTCCCATAAATTCTTGCATGCCCAATTTGCTCATTTGTTCAACAGGCTGAAAATAGCTCACATGAGTCCCAGTGCTATCCGATCTGGGAGCACTATTCCCTGTGGGCTAAATATAGCCCACATCCATGTTGGGGTAGCGCAGTCTTACTTAGTGCTGCACCAACATGAGCCAGTATTTAGTCTGGTAGTGCCAGTTTGCTCTTTGACTGATTACAGCAGCCACTGGATCAGGCACAGGTGCAAGTGCAGTGCAAGCCTATGTGCCACACTTGCACCTCCCATTGACTATCCAGCCCAAGAAATGAAAATGTGGATAATTCTACTAATTGATTAGAAAAAACTATGAATGGTCCATCTGTACTATGATGTCAGTTTGAAACTATAAGCAAGTTTTAAACAAGCAAAATACTTTTTTGGGTGCACAGTGTTTTTATATATGGAGGTGTTATGAATAGTGTATATTTTGTTCCAGCAAGTCTCTTTTGCAGTGAAATCTTTTGGTCCAGAAGGGATTCTGTACAGCAGAGGGGGCTATTCCGTACTAGGAGAAGCTTGTGACTAGTTTGAGTAACAAACCACATCAGAGACACTTCGGCACACCTTTTGAGACACACCAGCACATCTTTTCTGTTAAAGTTTGTTTCTTGGCAGGATTTGCTATCCTATCTCTACACCACTGTGGATCACCATGGTAAGTCATGTTCCAGCCATGGGCTATGGTTGCAAAATGAATGTGTGCAGTGATGGGAATTGAACCCTTTCCTAATGCTGTTCCCTGAACACCAGATAGGTTCTGACCAGTTCCAAGGCACCACTAAGCTTGCAAAGCCAGTGGTGCTCTTTTGCTGTTTTTTCTTTCTTGGGTGATGTTCAATGTCCATGACAGTGGAGTGGCTAACTTAGTACTGATTCATCTTTTATGCCGTTAGTTGCATGAAGTAGCCACTATCACTAGGAAAATGACTGAATAATGATGCAGCCAGATGTAAGGCATTCCTGTGAGTCAATGTTTTCCTTGCAACAAAATGGTGGTGTTACTCCCTTGTTCCCAGAGGTTACAAGAATCCTGTCAGAATCAGTGGTAGGCAGGGAAGGCAGCTAGCGATTTGCCAGTAAATGGATTTCACTCTGTCCCTCTCTGCTGCTGGTCTCAGCTGGAAGCTGGAGAGGTGATGTCACCTTAGAACCCTCACAACAGCATAAGCCACACAGCAGTTGCTGTGAGTGGGGATCTTAGAATTCTAGAGTCAGTCTGTAGTTGGAGTCTGCAGAGTGCAGTTGCAGTTCCAGCAGCAGCTCTGTAAGAGAGCTGCAGTGTTCCAGTTTTTCTCATCCTGGTGGAGTACAGCATTTTCCAGCTTTGCCTAAGTGGTGGAAACCATTTCCAGGGATTTCCTGTTCTTCATCCCAGGTGAGATGGAGCAGGCTGCCAGGATGTTAGGGGCAATCCCTTGATCCTACCAGGACTTTGTGAAGCTGCCTTTTGTGTCAACTACTTGTGAGTACATTTGTTTTTCTGAGTTTGCCCAGGAGTACCTGCCTTTAAGGTGAATTTCTCTGATAAAGGGACCTTGTCACCCAAGACATTTAAAAGTTGCCTGTCCACAGTGGAGTCCAGTCTGTGACTGCCATGTGATTGGGACTTTTATTCTTGACGCCCCTGAGGTATTCTGTGAGGATGTTAAATGTGAAATACATTTCAAGAAAGCATCAACAGTAACTTTTGGTATAAAATATGTTGTTTTGCTGGAGGGATGGCCGAGTATGAACTTGGAAACAAAAGGTAGGTGATCCCCCATCTGGAGTGACCAGTTTAGCACTCCGAGTTCTGAAGGGAACCTGTGTTTTCTGTCAGTGCATGTGGCCAATGCCTGAAGAAACTTCTACCCCAGTGAGTGGGTTTTTCTCCGATTTTGAGCCTTTAGTGCTCCGACGTGGTCAGTGTGCCACAATTGTCCTATGTTATATGGGAAGTGCTCAAATGCTGGCTGTGTGTGCCAAGTCCAGAACAATTTGTGTGTTCACCTGTGGCTAGTCCACATTTTCTACAGTAATCCTGTGCCATATGGGACTTCCAAGTACTGTACGTCTGTGCCTAGTTGAGGGAATTTGCTTTGTGTGTTTTACCGGTGGGTAGTCCACACTTTCTAGTTATCCTATGCTATATGAGAAGTTTGGAGTTCTGTACCTCAGATGTTCTGCATTTACCAAATGTGTAAACCCTTGGTGAACATTTTTGCTTTGTATGTTCCTACTTTGTTACAGAATAAAGCTACACTCTAGAATCCCAACCTGGTATGGACATTTATGTTATTGCTTCTGTGTGGAGTTAATTGGGTACCCCTATCCAGAGGTACAAACCTAGCATAACACTGAGCAAATGCTTTCTCCCCAGGACTTGAGTTTTGGCCACTTTGGTCCACCAGGTGTGTGCCTAGTAGGCACACTTGGGTTATTTTATAATTTCTACTCCAGCTGCATTTTTGCCTAAAGTGGTGCCTTTGTACCCCAACCCCTCTCTTTTCTCCTAGACTGAGAGGGGTGTGCCTACTGGTTAAATAACGGGCTGGTGGAGGGTTACAATGGTAAAACATAACTTATAATTCTTAAAATTTTGTTTTTGAGAAATCACAAGTGCATGCTTATGGTTAGACAGACAAATGAACAAAAAGGGTGCTAGTGTTTAATGAGCTGCTTGTCAGCCTTGTCTCCCCCTATTTCAGTATGAACCCAAATCTCAGCAAACCTTTTGAGATGATCCCCTCAATATGGTAACCCAGCCACCTCGTCCACTATCAGGACTGTACAAAATTCCCATGATTTCCTTTGAGATGATCCCATTAAAATATACATCCAAATGTGCCCTCCACTATTGGACCAGTTCCTAATCCCATGATTCCACACACTTCCTTCCTCACACTACTATGCAAAAGTTCACTTTGTTAGCATGCTTTGATTACTGTTTGGATATACTTACCTTTTCTGTTTGTTATTTTCCCATGTATAAATTTAACCTCTATGTAACTATTCCCGCTGAACTATGTTAACTTGTTGACTGCTACTGTCCTCCCTGGTCCCACACTCCACCCCCATGAAAATGAGATGCTGCATCTCATGGGGTTATCCCAGCTAGAGTATAAATAAATGAGTTCATTTCCTAAACCCCTCAACCCCTTTAGGGTGATCCCAACAATACGACAGTCTAAGCATTAAGTCCCACCATTACCAACGAGTTCAAACCAACTCAACGGTGCAGCAGGCAGTTTAATGAAAAGGCTCTTCAAGGTGTTATCATCTTTTTGGTGGAGGTACTTTGTGTATGGGCTCATAAAATTGGCCATACATTTTCCCTTCCCCAAGTCACTTGAGGCAATGTGACAATTTGAACTGAAACCCCCCCCAATTCTTCAATACTTGGGGAGGGGTAGAAGGAATCATACCTGAAAATAGGTATTTAATTGATTACTGTACCTACCTGGTTACCAAAAACACAAATACATATTTTAACTTAATACTGCATCTCACATTTATGTGCACAAAAGTCTTGACTGGCCAGCTCCATGGTGCCGAGTGATGGAGGATCGCTCGACACGCTGGTGGCCCAGGTTTACTACCAGCCAGGAAGACAGGAGTGGAAACCAGAGTGGAGGATTATGGGCATCTGCTCAGATGCACTCCTCCCTGGGTGGGAGGGTGCAGCCAGCACCGCTACTTGTGTGGTTCCTTGTGGTTCCCTATGGAAGTGCACTTGGCAGTGTGGGTGACCATGTGCTGCCGTGTGTCTATCCCAGGACATTGTAAACGTGCAGCCGCTGTGTGGGTGGGGGGTGAGTCATGGAGAAAACAGAAGAACGCCCACTCAGTTGACCAGATGATGGTTGCTCGGTTCCCCTCCTGCCACGCAGCCCTGGCAGCCAGCCTTCTCAGCCAATCCACTGGTGTGTGCCGGGAATGGTTCTGGAGCCCATCTCCCCTCCCAAGGGCCCTGGGAGGGGGGCCACCCAATGAAGGGATACATCAGGTCACCCAGGGCATGACAGAATAGGGAACAGTGAGAATGATGGAGGGGGATGACTTGGGGGAGGGGCAGGGGATTACCTTGGCAGCCCGAAGGAGTGGCCGGTCAGGGGGCTAGGGAAAGAGAAAAAACATTTCTTTACTATGGTTTTGCAGGCAGACCTGTCAAGAATCCTTCCACTAATGCAAGAAAAACAACTCACCTTCCTCTTATATTGTCGGAATATACAACAGCCTAGCTGGGAGCTGTATTACCATAGAAGTCTACTTTCAGTCAACAATGCATAACATCTATGACAGTCAGTCAGAAGAGCTTTTACAAGCTTAATCATACTGTCTGTAGATTCTTGTATGAGGCAGTTCTGAGAGAAAATGCATCAAGAGTGTCATCTTTGATTAAATCTTCCATGACATATTCTGTTTTATTTTGAATTGGGTAGCCTGGCCTTTGCATCTGTAAATGGTGGAAGCTGTATGTATATTATAGCAAATGTTATCATAGCACTTAAAGAACTCTCCAGTCCTGTCAACTTTTGAAAAAACAACTCATCCAATGTCCAAATGTGCATTACTAATATTTCTTTTTTTATTACATTCTCTATTTTTCTTCCCTTATGTCTCCAGGCTGTAGCACTCACCCTCATGGCTGCTGCCTTTCCTAGATACATTGACACAGTTGGCAGAAAAAGATCAACCAGCCATCATCTGCCTGAAAATAGCAGCTATCCCCAGCTCTGCTCCATGATCTAATGTCTACCCCCACCGATCCCCTTGACACACTACCTCCCTAGTTCATTTTGGTGGAATAATCAGTCCCTATACACTGTCACGGCCAAGCTTAAACCTGTTTATAGTCCATGCCCTTACCATGTCTGCCAGGAGACTGTTCCATGGCTGACCCACCTTCTCCGTGAAGTAAAGCTTCCTCACATTTTCTCCTGAAGTTCCCCACCAATCTCCAGTCATGCTCCCTCATTACTGCCACTCTCTTCCTACTGAATAGGACCTCACCGTTTTTGCTATTTATTCCCCTTAGGAACTTGTAGGTGTATATCATGTCACCCCTCTCACTTCTGGTCTCCAACAAGAACATGCTCAAGGCCGTTAGCTGCTTCTTATAGGATCTGCCTTTCAAGCCAGGAATCATGGTGCATGTGTGAAAATGGTAGAAGTCTAGGAAATAAGATTCCGGATCTACAGTTTGGCAGAGGTTGACGTGGAGATTGTGGCCATTACTAAGTCATAATGTACTGAAAACCATGATTGAGATATTGCAATACCAGGCTATACTCTGTTCAGGATGGACAGAGGGAAGACAAGGAGGGGTACTTTATGTGAAGAAAAGCATAAAAGAATAAAAGCGACACAGATACTGGAAATAAAGTGGGCAGAGGTATCGTGGGTCACCCTGTGCTGCTGTGCACTCCCCTCTCCTCCATCTCCTAGCCACTCTCCCCTTCTGCCCTCTGCTGCCTGTCTCCAGTCCCAGTCACCTGAGACCTTACTATTCCCTTCTGTTCCCCCCGGGAAGTCTTCCTCACCCTTACTTCACTTAAGCCTTCTATGTCCAGCACTGATGTGCTGTACCCCAAACTTCTGCATATCTTGGTGCTGGCTATTGCCTTTCCACCCTCTTGCCTTCTTAGCCTCTCCTTCTCCCCTAGTGCTGCTCTCAGGCCTGGAAGGTTATGAAGGTTATGCCTGTGAACTAAGTGGGTGACCCTTCCTCCCCTGGCAACTTCTGGCTGATCTCACTTCTCCCTTATCTTGCAAAGCTGCAAGAGACCATTGCTTACTCCAGGCTTGCTGACTCCCTTCACTCCTCAAGTTTCCTATCCCTCTACCAGTCTGGATTAAGGAAGAACCACTCCACTTTCTCCATCTTGCTGTAAGTAATTGACTCTATCCTCACTGGGATGGATTAAGGACATACCAGTAGGTGGTATAGCTCAGTGGGTTGAGGCTCTGAGCTGCAGATCTGGAGACCTGGGTTTGAATCCCACAGTCACCTAGGTGCATACTGTGTGATCCTGAACAAGTCACTTAACTTCCTTGTGCTCCCAGGTTGCATCTGGAAACAAGCTTCAGCCTAGTGTGCTACTCCTGGTTAAACAATGTTCCCCTTCCCTTTCCTTTCCATATCACTGCAGCTATATTCATTGATCTTTGCCAAAGCCTTTGACTCAGTGTCACACCTGTTCCTCCTGGGCAAGCTGAGCTATGCTGCCCTCTCAGCTCCTGCTGTTGACTGGTTCCATTTATACCTCATGGCTTGGCTATTAACAGTCAGTACAGGTGGAAAGTGTCCTGTCCCTCCCCATTCTAGCAGGGGTCCAACAGGGCTCCATTCTGAGTCTTATCCTGTTCTCAGTTTTCCTAAATGGCATGCCCTCTGCTTGTGTCTCTTTGAATATCCATATATATGAGGATGCACAGTCGGTTACACCTCCAGCCCTTTGGCATCGGCTGTGGCAAGTCTGTTTCAGCATGCCTTCCACAACATACTGTGCTGGTTCCATGCAAACCAACTCAGGGTCAACACCAAGAAGACAGTGCCCATGACCCTCAGCACTAGCCAGAAATTGGCCACGCTCTTGCCCTCATCTGTCTTCTCCAAGGTGGATGGCAACCCTCTGGAGGTAGTCCCTGCCTTCAAGTACCTTGGTGTGTGGTTTGATAGTAAGCTAGACTACTGTGTCAACATTGACACCACCCACATCAAACTTCACCCTAAACTCAGTGCCCTGTACCACAACAAGGACTGCCTCTCACTCCAGGTCCGCCGGGAGCTGGTCACCAAAATGGTTCTCCCGGTTTTCGACTATGTGGATGTGGTCTATGGCACTGCCCTTTCCACTTCCCTTGCCAAACTGGATACCCTCTGCAGCACCTTCTGTCATTTTACTACCAACTCTCCCCTCCATACTCATCACTGTTCGCTGTATTATTCGCTCTCCATCCTCCCATTACCTTCACATTGCCTGTTCCACTGTGCCTCCTTCATTGCTCAATGCTGGTTTGGGTCTCTCCCCTCTTACCTGTCCTCACTCCTCTTCCCTGGTCCCATTCTCTTCCTACTCTCTCTGCCTCAAGGATTTCTGTGCCTTCCCCATTCCCCACTCTCACTACTCTCCGGGGCAAGCTGCCTTCTTCTTCTGCCTCTCTTCCCTCAGACACCTGCTCCCTTCTGCCACCCCCCTCACTCCCAGCCCTTAAAAGCTGGCTAAGGCACCTTCCTGCTCCCTCCTGTCCCTCTTAACCCCCATCTTGACTCCTCTAAAAGAGTGGCATTCTAAACACATACGGAGATGCAGAGGGAGGAGGATAGGGAGGTGTATCAAGACAAACAGTGAGAAATAGGGAAAGCAGTATGGAATGCAAAGGCACAAAATGAAAGAGAATAGCCCAGGGCCTGGCACTAATGAAAGGGGACAAGATATTTTTTAGATATGTAAGTGAAAAGAAGAAGACCCGGGGGGAAGAGAGAGAGAGAGAGTGTAAAGTTAAAAACAGATGGGGAGAACAGTGCAGAGGGGGACCAGGAAAAGACAGAGCACCTGAATGAATACTTTTGTTCAGTGTTCACATTGGAAGGAGAAGGGGAGGGGCCACAAAAAAGTAACAGGAGCTCTGAAGGAAGGAGGATGAAGGGAGGGAGGGGAGGAGGGTGGGAGGTGGACACTAGTCCTTTTTCAGAGGAGAGAGTCCTAAAGGAACTTGCTAATCTAAAAGTGAACAAAGCAATGGGACCAGATGAGGGTACATTCTAGGGTACTGAGGGATCTCAGGAAGCTACTAGCTGCACCTCAGATAGTCCTATTTAACAGCTCACTCAAAACAGGAGTGGTTCCAGAGGACTGGAGGAGGAGGGCAGATGTAGCACCACATCACAAAAGTGGTAGCAGGGAGTAAGCTGGCAACTGCAAACCAGTCAACCTGACATCAGTGATGGGAAAGTTAATGGAATCACTGCTGAAGCAGAGAGTAGTAGAATATCTTGAATCTAGTAGGTTACAAGACCTGAGACAGCATAAATTCATGGGTAGGAAGTCATGTCAAATGATTCTGATAAATATCCTGGATTTGGTGATCAAGAAATTAGACCATGGAGGAGCAGTGGATGTGGCCTACCTAGATTTCAGTAAGGCATTGTGGTCAAGTCATAGGTCAAGAAGCACTGGCAAACCAGAAGCTATAAAATTCACAAGTAGTATTTTATTATTATCAAAAACAGTAAACAAAAATAAAAGTGTGCAGAATAGCTCTTATATAGTCTGTTCAAACAAAGCAAAGTCCTTCCTCTGAGAGTATCTCTAAATCTAAATCTTAGACTCTCTCTCTCCTTCTAACAAACGATTGCTCTCTTTATACAGTATATAATATATTTTCCTGGCAATTAACTTCTGCATCCTGAGCTTGTAAGTTACATCTCCTGTTTTTCACAAAATACAGGAAGATTTTTTTTTAATTGCCCTTCCTTTGAGCAGACGAAAGAGTACATTAGTCCTCTTAACAGGTGCCACCAATTAAGACACTCTGTCCCAGGGCTGATTTCCTGCTGATAGCTCTGCAGAGGAGTTTGTGGAGGTCAAACTGCATCTCAAAGTTAACCCCTTGTGCTCCGAATAGCTTTCTGAAATCATTTAATACACATGTGCAAAGCAAGATATCTCAGTTTCACAGAAAGATTCCCATATATTTTCTAACCACAGAGAAGCAAGGGAGAGAAAGAAAGAAAGTGAGAAAAAAGAAAGAAAAAGAAAGAAAGAAAGAAAGAAAGAAAGAAAGAAAGAAAGAAAGAAAGAAAGAAAGAAAGAAAGAAAGAAAGAAACAGAAACAACAAGTGAAGGAAGGGAGAAAACAGGGGGAAAATGGGACCATCATAGTGGGCAGTTCCTCCAGTTCCAAAGGAAAATGCAATTAATCAGGTACGCAAGAGCTAGACAAGAGACAGAAAAGGAGAGGACAGAAGGGATTCTTGCTTTTAACTCTCTCTTTCTAACAAATGGGACAGGGTCATAATCCAAACCTGTCACAGGCATTCAACACCATTCCACATAGGAGACTATTAAACAAGCTGGGTAGCTTAGGACTGGTCAAAGGGTGATAAACTGGGTAAGAAATTGTTTAGGGGATCGGCAACAGAGGGTGGTGGTAAACGGAGTTTACTCAGAGAAGGGGAGGGAGACCATCAGGATGTCTCAGGGATAAATGCTGGAGCCAGTCCTCTTTAATGTCTTTATATTGTAAGTGACATTGCAAAGGAACTAGAGGGGAAGGCCTGTCTCTTTGTGGATCACACTAAAATCTGTAATAGGGTGGATACTCTGGGGGGGAGGGGTTGAAAACATTAGCAAAGATCTGAGAAACTCGAGGAGTGGTCAAGGATATGGCAGCTGAATTTCAATGTGAAAAAATGCAAAATAATGCACTTGGGGCACAAAAACCCAAGGACAGAGTTCAAAATGGGGGAAGTATTATTTACGACCACCAAGCAAGAGAAAGAGACCTGACAGTAATAATCTCTAATGACCTAAAGGTGGCTAAGCAAAGCGACAAAGTAGTTGGGAGGACTACTGGGATGATGGGGTGCATAGGGAGTGGTATCACCAGCAGAAGGAGGGAGGTGGTGCTGCCTCTGTGTTGATTGCTGGTATGACCTCATTTAGAATATTGTGTACAGTTCTGGAGGCCACATCTCCAGAAGGACATAGATAGAATGGAGGCAGTCCAGATGAGGGCAATTAAAATGGTGTAGGGTCTGCATCAAAAGCCCTACAAGGAGAGACTAAAGGAACTCAGTATATACACCCTGGAAAAGAGGAGGGGGGGATAGTATTTTTCAGAAAAAAAGTTGCACAAGAACAAGGGGACATGCTATGAAGTTGGAGGGGGTAGATTCAGAACAGATGTGAGGAAGTACTTCTTCATAGAAAGAGTGGTGCTGGAACAGCCTACTAGTCAAGGTGGAGGGTGCAAGAATGCATGGGATATGCATAAAGGAATCTTATTGTAAAGGAATGGGGGAGGGAGAAAGAGCCGGAGATCAAATATGGTCTACACTGATACCATAGGTATGGAAAAACGGGTAGACTGGGTAGGCCAAATGATCCTTATCTGCTGACAAATTGTGTGTTTTTATGTTTCTATGTAACTTTCTGACCTCCTCATTACTATCCACCCTGCCATAAAGCTTTGTGTCGTCTGCAAAGAGACACATCCTGTCCTCTATGCCTTCCATTCTGTCACTAATAAACATACTGAAAATGGCAGATTCGAGGACTTGACCCTAGTAGTACCACATTTGTAATGCCTCTGTCCCCTGCTTTGACCTTGTTAACCACCACCTTCTGGTACTTCTCCCCAGCCAATTCCCCTCATACCCACCTCACTAACTCCATTCACATTCCCAAGTCCTCTAACTTCTTCAGCAGCTTCTAGTGTGGCACTGAGTCATAGGCTTTGCTGAAACAGAAGTAAAGTAAATTTACAGCCTATCCTTTAGCCCATGCCCTTTCTTGAACCTTTATATACCTTTTCTCCTGGTATGGTGCCATTTGATATTTGGCAATGTTTCCGTCACTACCATTTTTGGGCCTATAAGCCTATAGTAACTCCCCTCCCTACACATGATAGATCTCAGCTGGGCAGAGACAGTTTTTTTTTTAATTCCATCTATTTTTGTGCCCCTTGGATGGCCCCCCATCCAACCGGCTCCCCCAGCCCCATCACCCAGAATTACTGAGGCTTACCTTATGCCAGGTCCAGGAGCAGCGCCTGCAGGGAGTCGGTTATCATCCTGCCGCCTGTATTTTTTCTGCCATTTTTCTCCCAATGGCCCCAGAAGAAGGACGCAAGCACATGGAGGCGAGCATGCACCTTACAGCCCCGGTACCAACCCCCTTCCGCCTACACCATTGGCCTAGTGCCAGGCACCACATGGCTTCCTGGCCTCCACCAGGGGGCAGCCATTGGGTGCGGGATGCCATTCCACCACCCCCAGAGAGGAGAGAAGAGTTGCCTGCCGGCATCTCCATCTAGCTCCGCCATCCTCCCTCCAATGCCAACCTCCGCGACCCAGGATCATTCCAGAACCCAGGTCACTGGCTTGCTGTGAGGTGAGACATCCAGCATTTCAGCCTTCTTCACCCACTGGCTGGCCCAGACTGAGACAAGTTTAAGGAGAGAAATACTTTCAAGCATGGTGATCAACTTGGGGGAATGATCTCACAGTAGGATCATACTTGACCCCAGCTTAAAGAGGATGGGAAGCACTGTGGCATTCTCAATTCATATTTGCTTACCCCCTCTTTTCTTTCTGTACATCTCTCTCTTTTTTTAATGTTCTGTCCCTCTTGTATTTAGCCTCAGCTCTGTATGCAGCCCCGCTGTTGCACCTTTAAAGGTGCTCTAACTAGTGACATCATCAGCTAGAGTTATTTTGTGGCTCCTGCTGCTGTTATGGCTATTTGTTCTGGCCACTACATTAATAGAAATGGAGCAGCCCCTAAGTGTGCTTATTTTTCATCAATGTAGCAACCTAGTGCTGGGTCAATGCTGGACCTGGTACTTATGAATGGGGACAGTGTGGCAGATGTCAGAGTGGGGAGTCATCTGGGGACCAGTGACCAACACACAGTAAGATTTAATATAAGAAAAATAGTGGAATCCAACTGCACAAGGGTGAGAGTCCTTGATTTCAGAAGGTCTGACTTTACAAAGATGGGGGAATGCATCTGAGAAGACTTTGCGGGAGGAGATGTCAAGGTGGAGGGAAAATGTGCCAGAATAAAAGAGAGCATAGTAAAGACTACAAACTTGTACATCAGGCAAATAAGCAAAAGCAGAAGGAAGTGGGGACCATTATGGTTCACGAGGGAAGTGGCAGAAAAGGTAAGGGCAAAAAAAGTGGTATTCAGAAGGTATAAGGAGACCCAGAGAGGAGGACAGAGAAGTGTACCTGGGGAAATGTAGGTAGGTAGTTAGGGCCATAAGGAGCACAAAAGCACAAGCTGAGGAAAGAATAGCCCAGACAGTATTAAAGGGGGACAAGAAATTTTTCAGGTATATCAACTAGAATAGGAAGACAAAGGGAGGGATGGCATGGTTAATAAAGGAGACAGGGGATATACTGAGGAGGAACAAGAAAAGATAAACATCGTAAACAAATATTTCTGCTCAGTATTCACAGTTGAGGGGGAGGGACAGGGAGCACAAATAAGAGATTTGGGGGGGAGAGAAATGGACACCAGTTTCTTTTCTGAGGAGAGGGTCAGGAAAGCACTGGTTAATTTGAAGGTGGACAAAGCCATGGGGCCAGACAGGGTGCATCCACCAGTGTTGAAGGAACTCAGGGAGGTGCTAGCTACACCCCTGACAGACTTGTTTAACAGTTCACTGGAGACTGGCGTGGTCACGCAGGACTGGAGAAGAGTGGACGTAGTCCCACTTCACAAAAGTGGTATCAAGAAGGAGGTGGGAAAATTACAGATTTGTCAACCTGGCATCCATAGTATGGAAATTGATGGAAACATATTAAAAGAAAGAATTGAGAACACCTGGAATCCAATAGACTGCAGGACCCGAACAGCATGACTTTATGGAGGGGAGATCATACCAAGCAAATCTGGTAGATTTTTTGACTGGGTAACCAGGGTGTTGGATTGGGGGGAGGGGGGCAGTGGATATGGCAGACTTGGACTTCAGCAAGGCCTTTGACACCGTTCCACATAGAAAGCTGGTAAACAAGTTGGGTAGCATGGGGGTGGGAAATAAGGTGGTAACCTGAGTAAGAAACTGGTAATGGGTCAAGAGGTAGAAGGAGGTGATACATGGAATTTGCTCTGAAGAGGGGGAGAGTGACCAGGGAGGTACCACATGGGGTCAGTACTGGGGCCAGTCCACTTTAATGTCTTTATCAGTGACATTGCAGCGGAACAGCAAGGGAAGCGCTCCCTCTTTGCGGATGACACCAAGATCTGCAACAGGGTGGACACTCTAGAGAGGGTGCAAAAGATGGAAAGAGACTTGAAATGACTGGAGAAGTGGTCAAAAGTCTGGCAGCTAAGGTTTAATGCAAAAAAAGTTCAAAATAATGCACTTGGGTCCCAGAAACCCAGGGGTGCAATACAAAATGAGGGGAGAGATACTAGCAGCGACCAAGCAGAAAAGAGACCTGGAGTTAATTATATTGGAGGAACAATGGGAAAAAATCAAAACTGCCATCGTAGAGACAACAAGCCATTGTGTAAAGCAAATCAACAAAACAAAATGAAGGAAAAAGCCACTATGGTTCTCAAAAGAGGTGGCAGGGAAGGTTAAGGAGAAAAAGATGGCATTCAGGAAATATAAGGAAACACAGAAGGAGCAGGACAGAGAACTGTATCAGTTAAAGCAGAAGGAGGCATGGAAGGCAGTCAGATTAGCAAAGGCAAAAACTGAGGAAAAGATAGCCAACTCTGTTAAGAAGGGGGATAAAACCTTTTATAGGTATATTAGGGAGTGAAGAAAAACCAAGGGAGGGATACTGAGGCTTAATAAATTGAGGGAATCTTGGCAGAGGGTGACAGTGAAAAAGCAGGGATACTGAACGAATACTTCTGCTCAGTATTCACAAAAGAAGAGGAGGGGGAGATACCTAAACCAAACAACAGAAACACTCTGGATAGGGGGGTCGAACCCAGTCCATTCACTGAAGAAAGGGTTCTGAAAGAACTCTTAAAACTGAAGGTGGACAAAGCAAATGCGCCTGATGGGATTCACCCCAGAATTCTAAAAGAACTAAGGGTAGAACTAGTGACACAACTGACTACCCTCTTTTACAAATCATGGGAGGATGGGGTGGTACCTAAGGACTAGAGAAGGGCAGATGTGATTCCACATCACAAAGTGGGAGCAGGGCAGAGGCAGGAAACTACAGACCTGTTAGTTTGACCTCAGTGGTATGGAAAATGATGGAATCACTTCTAAAGGAAAGAATTGTTGAGTACCTAGAGGCCAGCAGGGCACAGGACCCAAGGCAGCATGAATTCACAGCGGGACGGTCATGTCAGATGAATCTAATAGATTTCTTTGACTGGGTGACCAAAGTAGTAGACCAGGGAGGAACTGTGAACATGGCCTACCTAGACTTTAGCAAGGCATTTGACACAGTCCCACACAAAAGATTAATACAAGTTAGCCAGCCTTGGAGTGGGTCCCAAAGAGGTAGCCTGGGTAAAAGATTGGCTGGAAAACAGGACGCAGAGGGTAATAGTAAATGGAGTCTACTCTAAAGAAAGGGGGGTTACTAGTGGGGTAACACAGGGTTCAGTACTGGGACTGGTCCTCTTTAATGTCTTTATAAGTGACATTGCAGAGGGACTGGAAGGAAAAGCATGTCTCTTTGCAGACAACACAAAGATTTGCAACAGGGTTGATGCACAAGGTGGGGTGGAAAGGATGAAAAGGTACTTGGCAAGGCTGGAGGAATGGTCAAATGTATGGCAGCTTTGATTCAATGCTAAGTAGTGCAAAGTAATGCACCTGGGAAACAAAAACCCAGGGGAAGAGTACATAAGGGGGGGTGAGATACTGACAAAAAAAAAATGGAAAGGGACCTGGTGGTAGTCATAACAGATGACCTAAAGGTGGGCAAGCAATGTGAGAAGGCAGTAAGGAGGGCTGGGGGGATACTGGGATGCATAGGGAGAGGCATCTCCAGTAGAAAACAGGAAGTTGTTATCCCATTATACCGACAGTTGGTGAGACCCCATCTGGAGTACTGCGTGCAGTTCTGGAGACCACATCTCCGCAAGGACATAGACAGGATGGAGGCTGTCAAGAGGAGGGCAACTGAAATGCTGCAAGATCTGTACCAGAAGACATACGAATAATAATAATAATAAGCTTTATTTTTATGGCGCTTTTCAAAAACCAAGGAGCCCAACAAAGTTTAAAACATATCATACAGCTCAGTGTCCAAAAAATATAAAACAGCAATAAAACAACTAATACAGTCAGAAAAAGAAATTAGCCACCAAATGCTTGCCTCCACAAATAAGTTTTCAAGGCCTGTTTAAATATATCCATGGTTGTGTACTCCCGTAACCAATGGGGTAGAGAATTCCAGAGGGTAGGGGCCACAAATATAAATGCCCAGGCCCCAGAAGATTTTAAACACACCCTCAGGATCTCTAGCAACCCCTTGTCAGCTGAGTGGTGCGATCGCCCAGGGCGGTAAGGAACCAGGAGCTCTTTCAAGTAGTCCGGGCCCTGTCCATATAGGGCTTTAAAAGTCAGAAGACCAACTTTAAAGGTGATCCGCCACTGTACTGGCAGCCAGTGCAGTCTGTGCAGCACTGGCGAAATATGACTGGACGAGAAGTTCCTGTCAAGCTGTGTTCTGCACCAGATGCAGGTGGCAGATTTCCACCCCAGGTAGCCCTAGGTAAAGGGAATTCCAATAGTCCAAGTGCAAGCACACAAAGGCATGGACCAGCATAGGAAGATCGACGAACAGAACAAGGTGCTTAATCCTGGAAATATTTCTCAGATGATAGAAAGAGGATTTGACAACAGCAGACATCTGTGCAGAGTAAGCCCTTCATCAAAAATTACCCCCAGGTTCCGCACCTGTTCAGAGGTCAGGAGTGATAGGCCCCCAAGGTATAACCCCGAGGGCAAACCAACCCCCGAACCCCCTATCCAGTGCGCCAGATCCACAACCAGCATCTCAGTCTTATCCGAGTTCAACTTCAGCCAACTCAAGTCCATCCACTCCTGGATTTCTGTGAGGCAGTTGTTAAAGACCGAGAGAGCTCCATCCTGGTCAGGTGCAAAAGAAGGGTAGAGCTGGGTATCATCAGCATAGCAGTGAAACCTCAGTCCATACCTTCTTACAATGTCTCTGAGGGGCAGCATGTACATTGTGAACAACATGGGGGACAATACTGAACCCTGAGAAACCCCACAAGACAGAGAAACTGGGTCTGAAGAATAAACCCCAAACACCACTGTCTGTGTTCTTCCAGTGAGGTAAGGTGTAAACCACCTGAGGACTACACCAGATAATCTGCAGATGAACCTCAGACAGGTAAGTAATGCCCCATGGTCCACAGTGTAAATGCTGATGAGAGATCTAGGAGAACCAAGATGGAACAGCTCTTCCGATCTCTAGCCATCAGGAAATCATTGAGCACCCAAACCAGCGCTGTCTCAGTACTATGCCTCTTTCGAAAACTGGACTGGAGGGGTTCATAGATGTCATGGATGGTCAAATGGTTCTCCAGCTGTATGGCCACTACTTTTTCAATCATCTTCCCTAAAAAGGGAAGATTTGAGATTGGTCTGTAGTTCGCATGGCAGTAGGGGTCCAAATAAGCTTTCTTCAATAGGGGTGTTACCACCCCCTCCTTCAGGAAGCTAGGAAATTCACCTGTTTCCAAGGAGCACCCGACTATCCATGCGAGGACCGGACCAATGGAATCAATACAACCCAAAATCAGGGAAGTTGGTCCAGATCCAAACTACAGCATGTAGGGTGCATACTCTGGACAATCCACATGACATCCATGAACTCCGGTCAGTCGAAGGTACTCCAGGAAAGCTGAGGAGCAGCACCCACATGCTGGTCCAGAGCAACACCCTTACAGTGTGCTGGATGGAGTGCTGCCCTGATGTTGGTCACCTTATTTGCAAAGAATTGAGCAAGTTCATCGCACTCTACTTGTGAAAAGGCTTTTCGCACTTGTAGACAGGCTGGGTTGCACAGTCTGTCTACAGTGTGAAAAAGCTGAGCTGGTCAATTTTGAGCAATGGCAATCTCCCTGGACAGGAATTCTGTCTTCTTACGGGAGATTGCAGATTGATAGGCTTGATAATGTTCCATCAATTTAAGGTGGTCGGCATCAAGGGAGGATCTCCGCCAGCAATGCTCTATCCTTCGTCCTAGTCACTGCATCTCCCTCAAGGTCCCATCAAACCATGGGGACCAAGGGCAAAGGGAAAGAGGACGAACTCAGACAGGAGCAACGACATCCAGAGCTGCCGATATAGCCATATTAAAGGGTACCACAAGGGTCTCTGGGTCGCTGTTTGCTACTGGAAGGGACGATAGGTCAAGTACAGCAGCCAGGTCTTCAGAGCTAATATCTCGTAAAGGGCGCTACCTGACCATCTCCACAGGGGTAGACCTACGAAGGGGAGGGGTACTAAAACTAAACCCCACGGTGTAGTGGTCGGACCATCCAACTGGTCCCACCCCCAAGTCAGAGGCCTCGATCCCCAGGAGGAAGACTAAGTCAAGGGAGTGACCATGTTTATGGGTAGCAGTGGTAACTATTTGTGTAAGACCCAGAGATGACATTAACTGGAGGAAGTGTTTTCCAAATGGGGAGAGTTTGTCATTGACCCAGGTGTTGAAGTTGCCCAGAACCATCAGGCTGGGCGACTTGAATGCCATGTTGATGACAAAGTCCACCACTTCCTGAAGAAAATGCTTCTCTTCTTCAGGTGGACAGTAGATGAGAGCGATCCTACAACCTACACTTGCTACTGTTGTACACTCAAATGACTCAGTCTCCTCAGCTGGTACACTCACAAGGTTAAGTTCAGTCTTGAAACAGACCGCAACCCCTCCCCCCCACTCCCATGATCCAATCTCGGGCGGTGGATCACCAAGTACCCGGCTGGAGTTACAGCCTCCAACATGGGGCCAGAATTCTCATCCAGCCAGGTCCCAGTGATTCAAGCCAGATCCACCGTTCCTACAAGATCTGCAATAATTGCAGTCATGTTTTTAATGGAGCTGGCACTGCATAACACTGCCCGAGTTGAATGAACCTCCAGAACCACCTGAACCACCTGCCCACCAATATTGGTAGTGCCCTTGAGTATGGAAACCAAACATGGCAAACCATGTTCTTGGTTCCATTTCACCCCAGGGTGCCTCCTGGATCTCACAACCCCGATGTGATGGCCCCCCCTCATTCACCCTCCACTGTTCGCGCCCCCTGTCCCCATCCTCCCCTTGAGAGCGATACCCAGTGCCCTACAGCACTGGTATGTTGTAAACTGCAGTGGGGGAGAAAAAAGGGATGGAGAGCACAGAGAGTGGAGGGTGAATAGTGCACAACCATGGGGGCAGTCCTCCAACACATTCTGGCAGTCACTTTATCAGACGACTCTCATTTAACTAATTACCAAAACAAAATTAAATAAAACAAAATAACAAAAACACCACAGAGTATAAACCCACAACACTTAATTAAAATTAGATAACCCAAAACAGCTATCCCCTATCAAAACATAGATAATCTTCAAACCCTCCCATACATAAAGTACTAAAAAAGAACTAACAAACACAGAAATCTCACCCACCATCCAACTAAAATTATTTAATAAAGCCCCACACACCCCACTTAAATAAACTAAAAAATAAACAAGTCTCCCACATACCCCACCCTGAACATAAAAATGACCCCTCAAATAAATACAATAAAATCCCCCTCAGATTAAGAAGAAGACAGCAAATGTAAACAAGGAGACAGGTTCAGTCACTAGTCCAGCTGCTAGTCTGCTATACTGAGGCTCTCACCCCCAGCAAGCAAATATTTGAATGTCCAATAGAAAACACCAGACTCTCACTCCGGCAGTCCTCCGATCAACAGTATTTTGTACAGGGCCACTTAAAGGAGGCTCTCTCACAACCTCCAATCAAAAATCCAAAGGCTGAGATGAAGCAGACAAACCACAGACACTCAGGAGCAGCTCTTTGTGCACAGTCTGAGATGAATAGAAGCTCAGTCAACAGATAGTTCACCCAGAATAAAGCCTTACCGAGTAGCCAATGCACAGAAGGGCAGCCCCATCTGGATAATAGGGCCCCCAAAAGGAACCCACCTGCTCCAATTGGGGGACACCCTATGGAAGCGAGGCCCAACTGCTCTCCAGCCACAGTTCCCCGGTACCCTACCAGGGAGGCGACCCGACCAACACCCAGCCACCCAGCTAGCTACCCGGGATTAACTACTTCCACGACCACAACAGACAACAGGCAGAGTCAGTTGTAGTATAATGGTGCAAACTAAAGTCCAGTGGTAAGGGGCAAAGCTGAAGTGGCACCCTGATGATGAAGAGAGACTAAAGGAGCTTAATATGTATACTCCTGAGGAAAGGAGGGAAAGAGAGGACGTGATAGAAACTTTCAAGTACCTCAAGGGAATCAACAAAGTCCAAGAAGGTAGTATCTTTCAGAAAAAGAGATGTGCAAGAACAAGGAGCATAATTTGAAGACAGAGGGGGGAAGCTTAGAGGTACTGTGAGGAAGTATTTTTTTCATGGAGAGGGTTGTGGATGCATGGAACGGCCTTCCTGAGGAGATCATACAGTCAAAAACAGTAGGGGAATTCAAGAATGCATGGGACAGACATAAGGCAATTCTAGTGGAGGGGTAGGAGGAAGTAGGCTGTTGGTTAATTAGGACCTGCAGCTTATCCATTAGGTAGGAAAATGGGCAGACTAGGTGAACCAAGCGGTCCTTATCTGGCATCAGATTCTATGTTTCTATGTTTCTGTGGATGACCTGAAGGTGGCCAGATGATGCGACAAAACATTTGGGAGATCTAGTGGGATGCTGGGATGTATAGGTAGGGTTATTACCAGCAGGGAGAGTGTTGCCATGGTATAGGTCATTAATAAGACCCCACCTGGAGTACTGTGTGAAGATTTGGAGGTCAGTGGGCCGCATCTCAGGAAGGATGTAGACAAGATGGAGGCCATCCAGAGGAGGGCTACCAATATGGTGCAAGGTCTACATCAAATGTCCTACGAGGAGAGGCTAAAGAAATTAAACGTGGAGTGGAGCGAGGGGGGGTTATGACTGAGACCTTTAAATACCTCACAAGGGTGAATAAGGTACAAGTGGGAGGTCTTTTAAGACAAAAGGGTGGTCCAGAATAAGGGGCCATGATATGCAGCTGGAAGGGAGTAGGTTTAGGAGAGATGTGAGGAAATACTTCTTCACAGAAAGGGTGGTGGATGCTTGGAAAGTTCTTCCAGCAGAGGTTATGGGTTGGAATCAGTGGTGGGCTTCTAAAAAGCCTGGGATAAGCACAAGCAAGTTATAAGCGATAGGTATGGGGGTGGCAGAGAAAGTGCCATAGATCTGGAGGGGTCTACAGTGTAAGCAATGCAACAAAAAAGGGCAGACTGGATGGGCCATGCGGCCCTTATCTGCTGTCAGCTTCTATGTTTCTATGACTCTATATTTGTATTTGTATGTGTAACCACCTAGTCCCTGGGCTTACTAGAATCCTATCAGTATTATTGTTAGGAAGGTTAACAGGCAGCTGGTAGGGAGCTCATTAGGGGCTCCTTATATAATGACATCATTGTTTGCTCAGCTAGCCTGAGGGAGGAATGATTAGGTCATCTTAGGACTCTTGCAGCATCGTAAGCCACACTGTGTGGATAGCTGCTCTGGGGAGCTTAGAATTCTGTCAGTCAGTTTGGTTCAGTCTGTAGTGGAGTGAGCAGGTGAGAGTGGCAGAAGGACTGCCAGTGGGCTCTGACAGAGGACCCAAGATTTCTCACCCATGTTGTGTCTCATTTCCAGCTTCCAGTGAAGTGGTGGAGACAAGACAACAGCAGGTGTTCCTGATTTCTACTCCCAGTGAAGTGGAAAGATCTGCTTGTTCTTTGTGGACTCAAGGGGCAATCCCCTGAATCTTCTGAGGTGTTTTCAGCTGCCTTGGTACAGGACCTGAAATAGACTGTGTGGACCGGCAACCCCGAAGAGTGCCTTTCCTGTTTCTTTTTGGTTGTTCCAGGCCCAGTGGACGGAATAAGTTTTGTGAGTACTGTATAACCCCTAGGTGGCACTATCCCAAGGGCTACTGCCCCTGCCTGCTTGACTACTGACAGGTTGAGGGGCCTAGGTTCTACGGTGGGTGCCTCCACCCAGAGGTCAGGGTTTGTAGTGGTTAGACTAGCTTGATCACAGCCCTCTAGGAAACCATGACACCCTTTGGTTCCCTCTAGTGGCTCACACAGTACACAGGAGTTACAGCCCCAATACCCCACGTATACACACTGTTCACTCATAAAGCACCACTTATTTATTTATTTCATAAATCAGATTTACAGACCTTTGAGTCTGAGACTCATTTACAAAGGTACCTCGTCACAGGGAGGGTGGACAAACATAATTGTGAGGTAAGACATTGGTTAACAATACAGGTGAGATACAATGTGTGAAACAATAAAGCAAAACAAGAAACAGTAACTATGCAAGACTGATTCATACCCTGTGACAGAGATCAGTTCTAAGTAAGCTGGGATGTTCAGGGGGTGCTCTGGGAGGTACTATTAAGGACAAGTACAGCTCCGATTACCAGTGAGGTATTTATGTTGAGCTATTTTGAAGGGGCCGATTCTGGGGATGTTTGTGATGTGCGTAGGGAGGGAGTTATACCAAGCAGGTGCTCTGTGGTGAAAGAATCTTTGGCAGAGTGAGGTCCTGGCTCTAGGCACCTGGAAGGTAGCTTTGTTGGCATTACGGGCGAGTGCCGGGTGGGAGGCCTGTTGCAGTGGTGTAGTGACTCCTGGGGGACAAAGCCCAATTAGAGCCTTTTTTGCCAATAAGCAAGTGTAGTATTGCAGCCATTCATCAAAGGTGAGTATGTTAGATGCAGAGTAGAGTAGGCATGTGTGAGTTCTGCTGTGGGCACCGGTCAGGAGCCTACAGGCTTTGTTGATAGAGGTCTGGACTTTGGTGAGGGCAGTAGGGTTGGCAGCTGCATAGGTAGGGAGTCCATAGTCTACCAAGGACAGACTGGACGAGGTGATAGCAAGTTTTAGGGCGAACTCAGGAAGGCAGTCTTTGTGGCAATAGAGGAGACCAATCCAGGCATTCATGGCTGATGACAAAGCGTTAAGATGGGTGTGGAAGGTGAATGCCGAGACAAATGTGATGCCCAGATACTTGTAAGTTGATACCTGTTCAAGGGGGTGGAGTGTGCTGGCGGTGATGTGAAGAGAAGCATCTCTGGAGTTACTTTGGCGGTGTGCAAAAAGCATAGATTTCATTTTTTTCATGTTCAGAACCAGACGGTGGTCGAGGAACCATTTTTCTGCTTGGCTGAAGGTGAGTTGCAGGGAGCTTTGGAGTGTGAGTGGGTCGGGGTGTGAGGTGACGAGGACAGCATCATTGGCGTATAGAAGGATTTTACCTGTGCAGAAGCTAGGGAGGGTGTTTAGAAAGAGGCTAAATAGGGTAGGGCCAAGGATGGAGCCTTGGGGGACCCTGGAGCATACTGGTAGGGTTGTTGATAGGGTACCATTTAATTTGACCCATTGGGATCTATTCTGGAGGTAGCTGGAGAACCAGTTCAGGGGGCCTGATGAGAATCCCAGCCGACGAAGGGAGTCTAGCATTAGTGGGTGACACACAGTATCAAAGGCCTTAGATAGGTCGATGAACACTGCGCCGGTGATTTCCCCAGTATCAAGTGCGGAGTGTATTTGGTGGGAGAACTCCAAAAGGGCTGTGGAGGTGCTGTGGCCAGCGCAGAAACCATGTTGCTCTGGGTATAGTATGTTGTATTTAGATAGGTAATCCATGAGTTGCGTGGATACTATCTTCTCCAGGGCTTTGGGGAGGATGGAGATGGATCTGTAGTTGTTTGGTAAATTTCGGTCTCCATTCTTATGGATGGGGGTAATTTCAGCCAGTTTCCATGCACTTGGGAATTGGCCAAGGCATAGGGATCGGTTGAGGAGATCCGTAAGGGGGGCTAACGTGACATCCACTGTTAGGCGGAGTATCCTGGAGTCAAGGGGGTCTTCGCTCGGGTTGTGGGAGGAGAGGGCTTTTAGGAGGAAAGGTTTGGTGCCATGGGGGGAGATTATCCTGAAAAGAAATGGGTGCCAAGAGGTAGTAGGGTGGTTGGATGTAAGGATGGGGTCAAAGAAATGGGCAGGAAGAACCACACTTAGGTCAGAGAATGTTGTGTTTAGGCAGTCTGCAATGCATGGTTGGTCAGTACTAACAGTGCCATTAATAACCATCTGGGGGGGGGAGCGGGTATTCCCATTAAGTTATTTTATGTTATCCCAAAAGGCTGGGGCAGAGCCCCAGGATGAGGTCAGGGTGGTTTGGTAATAGCTGGCTTTTGCTTGTTTAATGGCCCAGGTGCACTGGTTACGAGCAGCTTTATAGGCTTGCCTATTCTCTATCCTGCCGGACTCAACCGCAATGTGCCATAGGTTATCCCTATGTTTTAGTTGCTGGATCAGAGTGGGGGAAATCCAGGCAACATTCTACCTCTTTGGATGAGATTTGGTGATGGGGGCAAAGATGTCACAGGCCTTGCTGACGGCACTGGTGAGGTAGGCTAAGGCAGTATCTATATCTTTTGCGAGGGTAATTGGGGACCAGTCAAGCTGGGCAAGGTGCCGCTTGAGTTTATTAAGGCCCCTGGGGCGGAAATGGTGACGGGGGGGTATTGTACTCAGGACTGAGGGTGGGGGAGGACCAAAAACACAGAATTGGTGAGTGGTCACTAAGGGAGTCTGCTAGGACGTTGACAGACTTTATTTTGTGTGGTCGGTTGGAGAGTACTAAGTCTAGGTGGGAGCTGGTCCCCTTAGCTTGGTTAAGTCTGGTGGGCTGAGTGACCAGTTGGGATAGGTCAAGGGCTGCGAAGTTATCATTAATGTGTCCTGAGGAGGGGCTGAGCCAGTTGATATTGAGGTCTCCTAGAATAAGCTGTTCAGCCTTGTGTGGCAGGGTGGAGAGATAATCTGTGAGAGAGTGGATAGCTAGGCTTTGCGCTCGTGGGGGTATGTAGGTGGTTGTGAGGTAAAGCGGGCTGTGACCAGGGTGCGGGGTGATTTTCAGTGTGATGGCTTGTGCCCAGTGGCCAAGCTCAGGGATCGGTAATGCATGCCCTAGAATGGAGTCACGTAGGTAGATGGCACATCCGCCTCCACACTTACCCACCCGATCTTCTCTGAAAAGAGTGAAGCCAGAGAGGGAGACAGCTGAGTCTGGAGTAGATTGGGAGAGCCAAGTTTCTACTATCACAAGAATGTCAGGTGTGTGCTGTGCTACCCAGCATTGGAGTGCTGCAGTTTTCTTTGGGAGACTGCAGATATTCATAAATGCAATGCGGAGGCCATGTCCAGCGTGGGGTGGTGGTGTTGTAGCGAGTCCTGGCCCAGGGTTAAGGTGGACATTCCCGGAGAGCATGAGGAGTAGGGCAATAAGACGGAGGGAAAGCCTGCGGTTGTTGTGGTAAAGTCGCTTTCGGAGATGCCATGATCTCAGGGGGGTAGTGAAGGGGATGGGAAGTGAGATGAGGGCAGGTATGGCTAGTGTAGAGAGGGACCACCGACTACAGTATGCAGGGGATAGGGGGGTGGGCGTTACCCTCGAGACTGATTCTACAGCACATCTCTGAGGACCCCCTGTAAAATAAAGTTAAACAACATACACAGCGAAACACAATACTGTTTCCGTAAGTACCAACACCACAGACAGTATATAGTATAACAACAACAAATCTGATTTATTTAGGGGACAGTAACAAGGAAGGGGGGAAATCAGGTTAATTGGTGGCATTAAATCACAGTACTGTGCACACATACAGGTTCTGAAAAGTCACACTCTGGGTACCCAGGTTGGAGGGGGGGCTAGCCAGGTCCGTTGCCCGGGGTTGGCCAGCAGGTGCAGATGGATAGGGCCCTGTAGAAGAAAATATATGTGCAACACCCAATTGTAATCCGGAGCCAGATGGCTCAGTCCATGAAGCAGTGAAACAACAAGAATTAGATGACACACTTGTGACTGAAAACAGGCTGCAGAGGAATACCCTGATTTGTACTCACAATACCCAAGCTGAGAACCGGATGGTGGATGTTCTTCTGGATTGCCAGAAACAACAGGGCATGGAGACAAGGTCCTTGTGACTGGACCCCACTGCAGTTTATAGCAAACGGATTTAGTCCAAGACAAGCTGGGGTTTGCTTGCAGCTTCAACACACAGCACAGGGGACTGGAAATAGCGATTCCCCCCAAGCACTACGCACATTCATATGTAAAAGGAAAGTACTATACCAGGCAGGCTGCTCCTCGATCCTGATCGCACTTACTGCAAAATATCCGGGAGCACACACAGCAGCTTCAGTTCCTGACAGACTGAGCACAATTCAGCAATTTCTCCAGTCTTCTAAAGGGTGAGCCTGGTTTCCACACTTCTGGTGCTTCTTTCTCCTCACAACTTGGATTCAGTTCAAAGTGGCACTCACAACAGCTGCAGGCCGAAACTCAGGACCTCACACGCGCTTCCTGCGTGAAACTATACACTGCAGAAGCACAGAGCTCCTTCTCTCTTTACTGTCACAACTGATCTGAGCTTCCCAGTAACAGAGCAGGGCATTTCCTTTAGCTCCACACCATTCTGTTGGCTGGTTCGGCTGTCACTCACAATAAGACTCCCTCTGTTGGTGAAAAAAGGCTCCAAGGTCAAAACTACATTTCCCAGAGTCACTGCCCATACAATCCCCTTGTGGCTGGCTCAAAATTGAGAGTCCAAGTTCCAATTCATCCACAGGCTCCATCTTAAGGTCTCCCTATCATCCTGATTGGTCCAAGTCAGCAATTCAGGACCAAAATGAAAGAGCTACACTGAAACAGTTCATGCTGAAATGAAGACAGGTTAGACAAACTACATTTTCTCAGTCACTCTAAATGATTTCTGGCAAACAGTTATATCTTTCAACAAGGCTCCCTCTGTACATGTAGCGACAGCAGAAATGGAGCAAATTGGCTGCAGCTCGTGTGGAATTCGAGCATTAAATACACAGTCCCCCCATAAAAACTAATTAAGTCTGCAAGCAGACAGCTCTTAAAGAGACAGTACGTGGAGGCTCAAATAGCACTCACTTGGAACAACATTTAAACAGCTCAGACACCGAACACCGCCGAGACTTGGAGCATTCAGGCAAGCTCCTGGAAGACTTTTGGGAACCCCCATTTGAAGGGGGGGTTACAACTGAAAGGGAGACTAGATCTCCACAAATGTTCTTAGGGGATTGGATAGTCTGGGGTATGTGTGCCCATAGATATAACTGCATCACATCTGTCAGTGCCTCTAGTCTCACCAGTGTGAGTGAAGAAAGTTAAGCCGTGGACCCCAGTAAGTGCATTTTATTTTCTCAGTGTCACCCTAGTGTTGTGGCAAGTAATGTATGGGACCTCTAGCATTTCAGTGGAGAATGGGGGTTCCAATGGTGTAACCCTGAAGAATGGCAGAGTCTGTCTGTTGGGACCAAGTGTGGGAGGAATGCCAGCTAAGCACTTACAAGGCAGGGCTTCCTGGTTTGTAAAGGGTACCAGTATTTTTACCTGAGCGAGTGGCCATGCTGCAGGTTCAGGTCTGTGGCTGAGTTTCACTTATTGCACCTAGGTTCAAAAGGCGTTCTGAGTGTGTGGCTTAGATTCATTAAATAACACTCTTGGGAAGGAAAGAGAGATGTTCATGTGCATGGCCAAGTGTCCACATATGCACTTTTCTGAATTTGAGAAGAAGATGGTTCTGTTGTGTTCATGAACTATACTGCAATGCAAGGAGAGTTTGTGGATATTTTGTACCTGTCCAGCCTGGACCAACTCTTAGGGGTCCACTTCAGCTTAACTTGCCATCTGTTGAATAAAGCCATTCTGCACAATCCCAGTCACTGTTATGGACATTCAGTTTATTGCTTCTGGTTGTGTGGATTTACCGGGACCCCTCAGCAGGTTAGATCAAGCATATGCCTAGCAGCCTCCACCCAGGACCTGGGTTGTGTTTTACACAGGGTTCAAGTTGTTTGTTTCTGTACCCCCACCCCTCTCTTCCTCTAGAAAATGAGCCAGGTATACATCCTAACTCCAAGGGTGGTACCTACCTTTCAATAAAGTAAAATGGTATGCCAGTAAATAGGCACCAGTGTTCTCTGATAGTTAGCTGGGTGAGCGTTACAATAAATGGGGGGTTTACACACTAGTTAAAAAAGTGGCCTGGGGGCTACAAAAATTGGGGGATCATCTTGGAATATTTAATTTGGGGTGAGAGGCATGCTGAGGGTATGTGCAGGATCTGCCTGTCTGGTGGAGGTGCCCCAAACAGAAGATCATTTACAGAAAGCAAACTGTGACAAGTAAGATGCCACCTGAAAGTCTTTTGCTGCCTGAGTTATGTGGAAAAGAAAGGGGAACAATTTGTTATTTGTGTGTTGCTTTGAAACTGTGGACTGAGAGATACGTGCCCTTGCCTTATGGCAGAAAGCTCTTAAAAACTGTTTAAAGGTTGCAAATTTCATGAGAAAGGTATTTGTGGACTTAAAAGACAGTGTTTTCTAAGTGCTTAGAAAGTTTCAAGTGTGTAAAGTAAGATTTGGGGGTAGTCACTAAGGAAAATGCACCAGAATTGAGTGAAAATGCCTTAAATTGCTTTTCCCCGCTGAAATTTCAAGCCGAAGAAAAAGTTGCAGTTTGCAGTTTAAATTTTGCCTTCTCGACGATCGCCTTGCAGGAATGCAGCAGACAGAGAAAAAGAGAGCTCATTTGCATGGCATCATGCGATTGGTCCCAGTGCTCCAAAGCCCCGCCCTTGCCTGAGTCTCTGCGTGTGGAACATTCGTGGAGGAGCAGCCTGCAGTGTGCGAGCACCTTGTAGTTCATGCAGCAGGAAGGAGGAATCACTTGCAGCAAAAGCGCTTCTGCACCAGCAGTTTTTCTGTCTTTTCTCACAAATACCCGGGCTCAGCCCACATTCCGACCGACTTTGGAGTGATCGAAGTGATTGTAGTGATGATCTGTGGGACTGCCAACTCGTTTCACCCCAGAGGCCTTCTTCAAGTCAGCAGCAGGCCGTATTTTCATTGATGGTGCAAACCTTCAACTGTCTGTAAGTACCCTTTGCAAAAGAAATTGACTGTGGTGCTAAGGTTGGAAAACTGAGTAAGAACTTGAGCAAATGCAGCAAAAGCACTGAGAGGGAGACAGAGTTTGTGAACTGTTAAATTGTGGACTTTGATGTGACAGTGCTGTTTTCAAAGAAAGTGAACTTTAAAACAAACAATCCCTTGGTCTAAATGCTTGTAAAGTAATGGACTGAGAAATAGTAAAATGAACTCGTGTTAGAAAATTCAGTTGAAATGCAAAGATGCAGACAGAATCCTAGCAATTTTTAACTGAGTGTGATACAAAGTTACAGTCGCCATGTTGGGGTGTAGCCAACTATGTAAACAAAGCAGCGCCATTTTAGGACAGAGTTTTCAAAACCAAAACAAACTTTTAAATGGATTTCTTACTGAGTGTGGAATACAATTGCAGCAGCCAGGCAGCCTGCTTCTGAACTTTTTCAAGCGTGTTAAAACCAAATCTCAGAGTACTTGAAAACAATAGTAATTTTGGGACTTGTATTTTTGACTTACAGAACATAGTGCAGCAAACCCCTCACTACCCATTCCATGCTAGGGCATTTGTAGCCAACAAGAACAAAAACTAGCCCGATCTGAGAAATTGTACAACTGTTCAACAGCACCCACTGAGGTGGCTTTCCCAAACTATTCGTGTAATGTGTGCATAGCATGCCTAAAACCAGGAAGAGATGTTCTGCCCATTCCCCATTGCACAGACTGTAGAACATAATTTGGGATCAGCATGGCAGTTGGCACAATGGAAGCTAAAGCAAAATGCATCCATTTAGCTCCAACTTGGACATAGACAGGGGACCCTGTAGAAATGGAACAACAGCAACAGGCTGATTGCAATGCAAGTGACCCCAGGGAGGTTGTAAAGGGGTTTCTGGACATTGTCTGTGCTGATGCTGTGCAAGGCTTAGATGAAGAGAAGTGTTCCACACTGCAGAGGGTGGAATTGGATGCTGCCAGTGCAGGTTCAGTAGATCTGTGGGTGGAAGGCCCAATTCCAAACCTCGTCGGAGAGTCTGAGGCAAAGGAAGCATGTCAGTGGGAGAACAGTGCCTCTGATGACAGTAGAGAATGGACAATTGTGGGGGTTGGTGCAGTTGCCAGCTCCTGGGCAGACTGTGTGGAAGAGGAGGAATCAGCAATGGCTTCAGTGGACCCTAGCGAGTTGGCATTGGCCTGGACTTCTATGGAGCCTCCCGATGTCCATGTGGAGGAAGGCTCAACAAGTGTGCACACGAGTGCAGAGGTGGACTGCTCTTGCTGTGTACGAAGTGTTTGTAATTGGCTCAACCAGGACTGGCCACCCCCAAGCCTTGCTTCTGGATGTGAGTTAGTGAAAAGCAGCAAAGAAAAGAGAATTGTGTGTAGACAAGCTGAGGCCAAGTATGGGCAGTCATACCCTTTCTGCTCTAGAAAGATATGGGAAGACATAGAGAAAGACAGATATGCCTGGTTGTGGGAGGAAGCTTGTGCCAGCCTGCACCCTAGAGTAAATAAGTGGGTCCGAATTAAGGTGTGCAATGAGAGACTGCAATTCTGGAGGTGTGGCAGGACTTTGCTGATCAACTCTGTGAGACTAGGGGACAAAGCTGGCCAAGAGACATTCTATAATGTTCCCATGGTTCGTCCAGATGGGGTGACAGTCTATACCCCAGATCCAGAATGGTGCTACCCCAGAGATTGGTGTGTTCTTGAAAATTGTGCCCGCCTGCCAAAGGTGAATTCAGCTATTGCCAGCTCAGCCATCTGCCACCAAAGAGGCAGCAACCCAAGATGGAGGTGCCTTGCTTCCGGTGATTCAGGTTCATCTGCAGCATCCAGGTTCAGCTCCAGCAGCATCCAGGTTCATCTGTGGTAACAACCAGGTTCAGCAGCCGAACCGGTTCGGAGGAGATTTCCAGTCTGGGTCCAGAAGGAGGTCATGCAAACGTCTGATCCAAAGATTTTGTCTACCCAGCAGCTGAAGATCTTCAGGCTGCAGGTCCAGAGGTGATGTTGGCATCCTTTTGTCATCAGGAGGTCAGAGACCTTTTTCATTTTTATTTTACTGTGTCCTGCAAAATGGAAAACATTTTGGAATATTAATCCTCCAACAGACTTTACATCTAGACTGCAGTGCTTGCAGGCCTTGTGCCTGTTCCAGAACTGTGCTTCAGTAGGCTCCAGCCTAGAAGAGGCTCTTGTTGTAGTGCTTCGGCACTCTGGACTCTTTCTTAGTTTGGGACTTTGCAGGGATCCCTTCCCCGAATGTGTTGCAGATGTTTTGATGTTTCTCCATGTTTTGTATTTTTGTAGAAAATCCTTTTAAAAAGTGCTTTTTGGGCTTGTAAAGTATTCAGTGGGAGGGTTTTGGTCACTGTGTTTGGCTTTACAGGTTGTAGTTGTTTGCAGAAATGTGTTTGCAGTGTTTTCTTTTGCTGGTGTTTCTGGAAGAAGACAAGAAGACCTGAAGAGGATTGGTGGGACTCATCAAATTCTTCCCTTTGTGTAGATTTGTTAGGCTTGTATAACTGTTTAGTGCAGTGTCGAACCGTTTTTTGTTTTACAGGTGTGAGGTGCAAAATGGTTTTGTTTTGTTTTTGGGTTTGGGCACTTGGTAGGTAGCATAGGTCAGACAGCCACCTTGGTATAGAACCTGAAATAGACTGTGTGGACTAGCTACCCAGAAGAGTGCCTTTCCTGTTTCTTTTTGGTTTTTCCATGCCCAGTGAATGGAACAAGTTCTGTGAATACTGAAAGGGAGACCAGATCTCCACAAATGTTCTTAGGGGAGTGGATAGTCCGGGGTGCGTGTGCCCATAAATAAGGCTGGATCGCACCTGTCAGTGCCCCTAGTCTCACCAGTGTGAGTGAAAAAAGTTAAACTGTGGACCACAGTGAGTGCAGTTTATTTCCTCTGTGTCACTCAGTGCTGTGACAAGCAATGTATGGGACCTCTATTATTTCAGTGGGGAATGGGGGTTTCAATGGTGTAATCCTGAAGAATGGCAGAGCCAGTCGGTTGGGGCCAAGGGTGGGAGAAATGCCATCTAACCACTTACAATGCAGGGCTTCCTGGTTTGTAAAGGGCACCAGGATTTTTACCTGGGCAAGTGGCCATGCTGCAGGTTCATGTGTGTGGCTGAGTTTCACTTATTTCACCTATGTTCTGAGTGTGTGGCTTAGATTCACTAAATAACACTCTTGAGAAAGAAAGAGAGATGTTCATGTGTGTGGCCCAGTGTCCACATACGCACGTTTCTGAATTTGGTAAGAATATGTTTCTGTTGTGTTCATGAACTATACTGCAATGCAAGGTGAGTTTGTGGATTTTTTGTACCTGTCCAGCCTGGACCAACCCTTGGTGGTCCACTTCAGCTTTACTTGCCATCTGTTGAATAAAGCCATACTGCACAATCCCAGTCACTGTTATGGACATTCAGTTTATTGCTTCTGGTTGTGTGGATTTACTGGGGCCCCCTCAGCAGGTTAGATCAAGCATATGCCTAGCTGCCTCCACCCAGGAACTGGGTTGTATTATTTACACAGGGTTCAAGTTGTTTGTTTCTGTACCCCAACCCCTCTCTTCCTCTAGAAAATGAGCCAGGTATACATCCTAATTGCAAGGGTGGTACCTACCTTTCATTAAAGTACTCAAAGAAAAGAAGCAGCACACTACAGCAGGGGGGTGCTCCTATGAAGGTTGCAAACCAACAGTACAACAAAAGCAATGAAATACGAGCACACCTTGACTCTTCAAAGCTGAATTAGCTTATTTTATTAATGCCAGAAGATCCACGGCCAGGAACCCTGAGCTTCAGCTGAATAGCCTTCAAGGGTGTTTCATTAAAATAAAATGGTGTGCCAGTATATAGGCGCCAGTGTTCCCAGATAGTTAGCTAGGTGAGCATTACAATAAATGGGGTGTGTGCACACTAGTGGCCTGGGGGTTACATATGCAAATAGTGGTATCAACATCAATAGTAACTGATTGGTTGCAACTGATGATATCACTGCCTGGCTGGAGTGCCTAATAGAGCAAAAGGAGTGTTATATAGTGGGTTTTTTGCACAGCAGAATGGCCTCATTTAGATAAGGCAAATAATTTTCAAGAGCATCTTGGGAAAACAGTTACAGCAGCAGAGATAGTGCGTGAAATTTACAAATATTTTTTTTTTTTATTTTACATTTTTTTTTGCAAGGAAAGACACACTATGGCAAAGCTTGCTTCTAGGTGTCCTGGCAGCAGTAAAGGAAGGCCAAACACTCACCGAGTGGAATTTAACTGTACTTACTCCAATTCACAAAGGAGGCAAAAACAGGTGGTTGGGAATTATAGACCCATTAGCTTGACCTTGGTTATTGGTAAACATTTGGAAAGACTACTACAACAGAGGATAAATGCTCATCTGCAGTTAAATAGTTTTATAGATACCTTACAATACGGCTTTTTCCCATGTAGATCCTGCTTAACCAACCTTCTGCACTTCTTTGAGCCTGTTAGTGCAGCCTTAGACAAAGGAATGCTGGTAGATATAGTCTTTTCTGAATTATTCTAAAGCATTTGATACAGTATCCCACATAATCCTAGTTGAACAATTAATAAAATTTAAGTTACATCCTTACATAATCAGATGGGTCTTGGCTGGATTATGGACCACATGAAACATAGAAACATAGAATTTGACAGCAGATAAGGACCGCTTGGCCCACCCAGTCTGCCCATTTCCCTACCTAATGGATAAGCTGCAGATCCTAGTTAACCAGCAGCCTACTTCTTTCTACCCCAACCCCCCAGAATTGCCTTATGACTATCCCATGCATGCTTGAATTCCACCACTGATTTTGACTCCACAACCTCCCTCCGGAAGGCCATTCCATGCATCCACAACCCTCTCTGTGAAAAATACTTCCTTAAATTACCTCTGAGCTGCCCCCTCTATCTTCAAATTGTGCCCTCTTGTTCTTGCACACTCTTTTTTGAAAGATGCTACCCTCTTGGACTTTGTTGATTCCCTTGAGGTACTTGAAAGTTTCTATCATGTCCCCTCTCCTCCTTTCCTCGAGGCTATACATATTAAGCTCCTTAAGTCTCTCTTCATATGTCCTACTGGTGCAGACCCTGCACCATTTTATTGCCCTCCTCTGGACAGCTTCCATCTGTCTGTCTTTGCGGAGATTGGGTCTCCAGAACTGCACGCAGTACTCCAGATGGGGTCTCACCAGCTGTCTGTACAGAGGGATAATAACTTCCTGTTTTCTACTGGTGATGCCTCTCCCTATGCATCCCAGTATCCCCCAACCCTCCTTGCTGCCCTCTCACATTGCTTGCCCACCTTTAGGTCATCTGATATGACTACCCCTAGGTCCCTTTCCATTTTTGTTGTTGTTAGTATCTCACCCCCCATTGTGTACTCTTCCCTGGGTTTTGTTTCCCAGGTGCATTACCTTGCACTTCTTAGCATTGAATCTAAGCTGCCATACATTTGACCATTCCTCTAACCTTGCCAAGTCCTTCTCATCCTTTCCACCCCACCCTGTGCATCAACTCTGTTGCAGATCTTAGTGTCATCTGCAAAGAGACATACTTTTCCTTCCAGTCCTTCTGCAATGTCGCTTATAAAGACATTGAAGAGGACTGGTCCTAATACTGAACCTCGCGGTACCCGCTAGTAACCCTCCTTTCTTCTGAGTGGACTCCATTTACTATTACTCCTCTGTGTTCTATTCTCCAGCCAATTCTTTTACCCAGGCTGTCATCTTGGGACCCACTCCCAGGCTGGCTAACTTATATATTAATCTTTGTGTGGGACTCTGTCAAATGCCTTGCTAAAGTCTAGGTAGGCCATGTCCACAGCCCCTCCCTGATCTGCTACTTTTGGTCACCCAGTCAAAGAAATCTATCAGATTCATCTGGCATGACCTTCCCGCTGTGAATCCATGCTGCCTAGGGTCTTGTGCCCCTCTGGCCTCTAGATACTCGACAATTCTTTCCTTTAGAAGTGATTCCATCATTTTCCCTACCACTGAGGTTAAACTAACAGGTCTATAGTTTCCTGCTTCTGCCTTGCTCCCACTTTTGTGAAGGGAATCACATCTGCCCTCCTCCAGTCCTCGGGTACCACCCCATCCTCCCATGATTTGTTAAAGAGGGTAGTCAGTGGTGTCACTAGTTCTACCTTAGTTCTTTTAGAATTCTGGGATGAATCCCATCAGGCCCCATTGCTTTGTCCACCTTCAGTTTAAGAGTTCTTTCAGAACCCTTTCTTCTGTAAATGGGCTGGTATCAACTTCTGTATCCAGAGTGTTACTACTGTTTGTTTTATACTCCCCTCTTCCTTTGTAAATACTGAGCAAAAATATTTGTTTAGTATCTCTGCCTTTTCATTCTCCTCTGCCCACCCTCCCTCCCTTTATTAAGCCTCACTATCCTCCTTGGTCTTCCTTTGCTCCCTGATGTACCTATAAAGGTTTTATCCCTTCTTAACTGAGTTGGCTATCTTTTCCTCAGTTTGGGCCTTTGCTGTTCTGACTGCCTTCCCAGCCTCCTTTTGCTTTAACTGATACAGTTCTCTGTCCTGCTCCTGCTGCGATTCCTTGTACTTCCTGAATGCTTTCTTTTTCTCTTGAACCTTCACTGCCACTTCCTTTGAGAACCATAGTGGTTTCTTACATCGTCTTGTTTTGTTTATTTGCTTCACACAAAGGCTCGTTACCTCTGTGATGGCAGTTTTTATTATTCCCCATTGTTCTTCCACCCTCCTTCCTGCCCATTTGCTAGTGCATTCCTTAGGCACTCACCCATTTGGCAAAGTCAGCCCTCCTAAAGTCCAGTACTTTTGTCTTGTATGGCTTGACTCTATTGCTGTGTTTATTGTGAACTATACTGTTCGATGGTCGCTAGTTCCAGATGGCTACCCACTTACATCTGTGATCCTCTCTCCATCTCCATTCGAGAGTATCAAGTTTAATATTGCTCCCTCTCGAGTGGACTCCAGTACTAGTTGTCTAAGGCATGCCCCCTGTAGGGCATCTAGAATAACTGCACTCTTCGAAGTGGCAGCTGCAACTGCGCTCCAGTTAACATCTGGCATATTCAGATCACCCATCAGCAATATCTCCCCTTTTTCTGCCATTCTAAGTATACTTTCTATCATTTCCTTGTCCATTTCCTCCCCCTGAGAAGGGGGTCTGTATACAACCCCTGTGCGGATTGTGGTGCCATTGCCTGTCTCCAAATTTACCCACAGTGCTTCTTCTCCTCCCTGTTTACCCTTTTGTTCTGTTGCTTTTATTCCTTCCCTTATGTAAAGAACTACTCCTCCCCCTCTTTTACCCTCCCTGTCCCTCCTGTAGATAGTGTATCCTGGTATGTTTACGTCCCAGTCATGGTTTTTTGTGTGCCATGTTTCTGTGACTGCCACGAGTGTCTATAAGGGGCAGTATGTCCCCATGGGGACAAGTTACAAGCGGGGTCCCACAGGGCTCATTTCTCGGTCCCATCCTTTTTAATATTGGGCTGGCAGTATAACCTAGAGATTAGAGGAACGAGGTGTGGATGAGCTTGATACATCCAGCAGACCAGACCTGAGTTTGATTCTCACAACCTCCACTTGCATACTGTCTGACTCTGAGCAAGTCACTTAACCATCCAGTGCTCCCAGGTCACCCCTGAAAACAGGCACTTATGCCTAGTGGGCTTTACCCAGTTACCAAAAGACTAAAAAATAAAAATAAAAAAATAATAATTGTTTCTACTATGCAGACATCTAATAGTGTTTGGATGAGCAAATACGCCAATGACTGCAAAATAGGTGGAATGGTTAATGATTTACCAGCACCTGTGAAGTTCCAAGACACCCTAAACAATTAGGTAAATGGGCGGAGAACAAGATGTCCTTCAATAAGAACAAGTATAAAGTCATGCACTTGGGACACCATAACCCTAGAGCCATCTATAAGCTTAATAACACAGAACTACAAGTGACTACAGACAAAAAGGATTTGGGAGTTAACATAAGCAATAATCTTGCCTTCGACACGTACAAAAAATTCAATCAAAAAATGTCAACATATTCTTTAATGTATTTTTAAACACATTAAAAGCAGGAAACCACAAGTCATAATGCCCTTATATTCTAGCCTAGTTAGACTACACCTTGAATATTGTTTTCCTTTTTGTGCCCCAACAATAGGCAGGAAAAAAAATTAACGAGTCAGTACAGAGAAAGATGACAACAAAAGTTACGAATATGCAAGATCTGAATTACGAGGATAGACTAAGCAGGTTAGGGTCCTATTCTATGGAACACAGGAGGCTCAGAGGAGATTTATGTCTGGCTTATAAAGCCACTCAAAATGAAACTATTATGGAAACAACAGGTCTGGTTAGACATACAGTACAGGCAGTAACAACACAAGATCACATAATCTTAAACTAAAAGGGGAAATAAAATAAAAAAGATGAATAAACTGTTACACCCAAAGAATACACACTCTCTGGAATACATTGCCAAATGATGTGGTGCACAGTGATAATATCACCACATTTAAAAACAGACTTGACAAATACATGGGTAACAAGAAGTACCCTTTCCATCATTACAGACCAAATGGTATCAAGTTCACAATAGTCCTTTGGCCACTCGAACTTGTATTTACCTATGAATCTATGAACCAAGGGAAGTTAAGTTACTTGCTTATGGTGACACAGTTTGCAAAATACAAACTATTCACCGGAGATTAGGAGGGCTACATAGGATCAAGCAGTTTTTGACTCCTCGATCTATGTCACAACTTACCCATGGTTTTCTTTTAGGAGTATTGGATTATGGTATCCTTATTTACTCATCAACTTGTGAGAAGCTTGTTTTTAAACTTAAAGTTACAGTACATATCATAATATATTAAGATTTGCTACAAGTCTTCCCCCTTGACCCACAGATGTGACCTATTAAGTATGGCCAATATTCCTTCTTTTGAAAATAGAATAAAGCTACGTACAATTGGGTATTCTACTCTTTAAAGCTTTCAGGGGGCCTTCTTCTTGTTACTTTACTTTCTTTATTTCCCAGAATCTATAACTTTTTTGGAACCAGGTCCCAGGGTAATCCCCTGTTTAAAATTCCCCAAGTCAAAAACACTTCTGGCCAGAAACCATTATTGTTTAGAGCAACAGTATTTTTTTAATTCTATTCCCTCCAGTCTTAGTAATTGCCTTTCTCCTACCACCTTTAATATGAGATTAAAAGTATGGTTAGATATTTCTACATCATGCTCATGTTCTAGCAGTAATTAATATATTGTTTGTTACTATTTTTTTGTTTGTTTTTTTATAATGTATGTATTTTTTGTAATTTATTTTTGTGTTTTTGTATTGCACGACCATATTTGTTATTTGTTCAGAATTATCACTTGTGAAAATGGGCAGTGGTGTTCATGAAGTTATCAAGTATAAAAACTAAAAATGAAATGATGGCTATGGGATTCAAACCCAGTTCTCCAGGTTTGCAATTTAGTGTTCTTAACCACTATTCTATACTGCCTCCCTCCCAATACAGCTAAAAGCATGAAGTTACAACATGTACAATTAAAAAACATTACATATTTACATATTAACATAAGTGCATTCTTAATAGTAATAGATTTAAGCCATGGAATGGTCAATGGCAGCATTCCATGTGTGTGTGTGTGGGGGGGGGGGCTAGGGAAAAAGGATGGTCTAGTTGAAGAGTTATAGTTATAGAGTGAATGCCATTTTTAAAGACCAGGGAGACAGGGAAACATCCTGAACATGCAGAAAGAGAACACAGGGTAAACACATGATGAATTGGGAATGTTGCAATGCTGCTTCACCCCCTCCCCTGTAAGGGACAGTACATTTACTGTCTATGCAGTCCCCAGCACTCCCCATCCAAGCACTGGGGAGGGGCCAGAAAGGAGGGAGGCTCTTGACCACCTGCATTGTAAAATGTCAAGATAGTAATTGTTCCTCTGCAGACTAATCCTTGTTCATTTCTTTTACATTCTAAAACATGTTCAGCCCCTCTTCTATCCCACTGCCCATCCCCAACAGTTATAATGCTTTAAAGACACTTTCTCAAGAGACCTCTCATCTGTTCTTTTTAAAATCTGTCAAACACTTTTGTGATTGGCCTTAATCCCCAGAGTTTGCCCAGAGGACATGTCTGTGTGAAGCTGTCATTTTTTGACCTATTGAAAGCATTGACTTTAAGCCTCCTTCACCTGTGAACAAGGAGATTGTTTGACACCTGTACTCTTTTCTAAGAAGAGCATGCCAAAAAAACACACATCTGGGTTTGACAGTACTCTCAAGATGGTTTTTCTTATGTTTTACCAGTTGTAGACAGATAACAAGGACTATAAGTACCATGAACCGGCAGTTTCAGACATTAGACCTACAGATAGGAAGTAACTGAAGGGTTCGCTCTTGTTACAGAACTTCATACCTCTCAACTGTCCCTGATTTTCAGGGATGCTCCTAATTTTCTTTCAAACATTTCCACCCTCCTACCTAAATTTGGGATTTCTGCAAAGAAAAATAGATGATCTGCAAAGAAAAATAGGAATTCAAAGCATAAAATAATGCCAGACTTTTGTGTTACAGTCTAGTTCTTCTTCAGAAAATGGCTTTTACACTATGCTAAACATCATGGCATAATTGTTGAACTAATATTATAATTTCTTAAGATGTGTCCCTGATTTTGCCCACTTGTCCCTGATATTTTAAGTCTTGCCCCTGATTTGCTATGCAGGAAGTTGAGCGGTAGGTAACAGACAGCACCTGTTTCTGCATCACAAGATGTGACCTCTCATTGGTCTATATTCATGATCACTACCTCAAGCATTAACAGCACTTATTTTGCCCTAAGTAACCTGATTAAACAATTGCCATTTTGCATTTACTAACCTGATTAAACAATTACCTAAGTAATATAATGGCACAATCTTGAATTAGGTTAGTAAGGAAAGTAGTGTTAAAGCGGGACTTAAATTTCATAAATATGGACCATTTTCTACTGTTGTTATCCGTAAGAAACTGAAGGAAGAAGAGGAGCTTTCTTTTTCTACAGGGTCCAATTTACATGATCATGGGCTCTTTGCACAACAGTAACCATGCCCCCCCCAACAGTGTCATGCAGCATGTGACTTCTATAATCCCTACAACTGTGACTAGAAGCACAGCAAGACAATTAAACCAGTAAGTTTTACCATTACAAATGCAGTCCCCCCTGACCAAAGGACAGATGAGTACATTCCAGTCCTGTCAAAGTCTTAAATTCTCCTTTGTGTAGAGGGTGTCGCAAATGCAATTACTGTATACTAGTTTGGACAGTTTAACTATATCCATCCATCAAAGCATACTTACAGAAAATGTCACTTTCCACATGTAATCTCACCAAATTCTCAGTGCATACTCTCACAGTAGTAAATATGTGGCAGCCATATTACAAGCATATTCGTGATTTGCTTTATTTAGTTGCTTCACATAGTCAATGCCACTGGCCATAGCCTGCAGACTATACACATCACAATAAGGAGGAAGCAGATTAGTGGACCATGGGCAGACAAACACACATCTCCCCACCTGCCCATTAACAGCAATTTTCTTCAGAGCTGAAGTTAAGCTGAGCAAAGTCATTCACATCTGTTTTTTTTTAAGTGAAAACTTACCACTAGAAAATAGAAACATAGAAACATAGACTTTGACGGCAGATAAGGACCGCTTGGCCCATCTAGTCTGCCCATTTTCCTACCTACAGGATAGGCCGTAGATCCTAGTTAACCAACAGCCTATTTCTTCCTACCCCCCACAAGAATTGCCTTATGTCTGTCCCATGCATTCTTGAATTCTTCCACAGTTTTAGACCCCACAACCTCCTCAGGAAGGCTGTTCCATGCATCCACTACCCTCTCTGTGAAATAATACTTCCTCACATTGCCCCTGAACCGCCCTCCTTCTATCTTTAAATTGTGTCCCCTTGTTCTTGCAACTCTCTTTTTCTGAAAGATGCTACCCTCTTGGACTTTGTTGATTCCACTGAGGTACTTAAAAGTTTCTATCATGTCCCCCCTCTCCCTTCTTTCCTCAAGGGTATACATATTAAGCTCCTTTAGTCTCTCCTCATACGGCTTCTCTTGCAAACGATGCACCATTTTAGTTGCCCTCCTCTGGACTACCTCTATCCTGTCTATGTCCTTGCGGAGATGGGGTCTCCAGAACTGGACACAGTACTCCAGATGGGGTCTCACCAACTGTCTGTACAGAGGATAACAACTTCCTGTTTCTGCTGCTGATGCCTCTCCTATACATCCCAATATACCCCAGCCCTCCTACTGCATTCTCCATTGCTAACCTTAAGGTCATCTGATATGATTACCCCCAGGTCCCTTTCCTTTATTGTTGTTGTTACTACCTCCCCACCCATTGTGTATTCTTCCCCTGGGTTCTTGTTTCCCAGGTGCATTATTTTGCACTTCTTTGCATTGAATCCTAGCTGCCATACTTCTGACCATTACTCCAACCTTGCCAAGGCCCTTTTCATCCTTTACACGCCTCCTTGTGTATCAACCCTGTTGCAGATCTTTGTGTCATCTGCAAAAAGGCATACTTTTCCTTCCAGTCCCTCTGCAATGTCACTGATGAAGACATTAAAAAGGACTGGACCCAATACTGAACCCTGTGGTACCCCACTAGTAACCTCTCTTTCTTCAGAGTGGACTCCATTTACAATTACCTTCTGTGTCCTGTTGTGCAGCCAATGTTTTACCCAGGCTACCACCCTAGGACCCTCCCAGGCTAGTTAATTTGACTATTAATCTTTTGTGTGGGACTGTGTCAAATGCCTTGCTAAAGTCTAGGTAGGCCATGTCACAGCCCCTCCCTGGTCTACTACTTTGGTCACCCAGTCAAAGAAATCTATTGGATTCGTCTGACGCATGACCTTCCTGTGAATCCATGCTGCCTTGGGTCCTGTGCTCCACTGGCCTCTAGGTACTCAACTATTCTTTCCTTCAAGTGACTCCATCACTTTCCCTACCACAGAGGTCAGACTGACAGGTCTGTAGTTTTCTGCCTCTGTCTTGGTCCCACTTTTGTGAAGGGGAATCACATCCGCCTTCCTCCAGTCCTCGGGTACCACACCATCCTCCCATGATTTATTAAAAAGAGTAGCCAGTGGTTTCACTAGTTCCTCCCTTAATTCTTTTAGAATTCTGGGGTGAATTCCATCAGGACCCATTGCTTTGTCCACCTTCAGTTTTAGGAGTTCTTGCAGAACCCTTTCTTCTGTGAAAGGACTGGGATCGAGCCCCCTATCAAGAGTGCTTCTGTTAATTGGATTAGGCACTTCCCCTCCTCTTTTGTGAATACTGAGCAGAAATATTCAGTTCAGTATCCCTGCTTTCACCGTCCCCTCTGCCCACACACGTTCATTCTATTCAGCCTCACTATCCCTCCTTTGTCTTTCTCGCTTCGCTGATGTACCTATAAAGGTTTTATTCCCTTCTTAACTGAGTTGGCTATCTTTCCTCAGTTTGGGCCTTTGCTATTCTGACTTCCTCCCTGCTTCCTTCTGCCTTAATTGGTACAGCTCTCTGTTCTGCTCCTTCTGTGTTTCCTTATACTTTCGAATGCTATCTTTTCTTCCTGACTTTCACAGCCACCTCTTTTGAGAACCATAGTGGCTTTTCTTTCATTTTGATTTGTTTATTTGCTTCACACAAAGGCTTGTTGCCTCTGTGATGGCAGTTTTAATGATTCCCCATTGTTGCTCTACACCTCCTTCTAGCCTGTTTGCTAGTGCTTTTCTGAGGCACTCTCCCATCTTGCCAAGGTCAGCTCTCCTAAAGTCCAGTACCCTCACTTTTGTATGGCTTGACTCTGTAGCTGAGTTTAACGTGAACCACACTGTTTGATGGTCACTTGTCCCCAGATGGCAACCCACTTCTAGATCTGAGATCCTCTCACTGCCCCAGTTTGAGAGTACGAGGTCTAAGATTGCTCCCTCATGAGTGGGTTCTGAAACTAGCTGTCTAATGCCTGCCACCTGTAGGGCATCAAGAATGGCCCTGCTCTTGGATGTGGCTGCAGCAAATGTGCTCCAGTTAACATCTGGCATATTCAGGTCTCCCATCAATAGTATCTCCCCTTTCTCTGCCATTCTAAGAATGCCTTCTATCATATACTTGTCCATTCCCTCCCCCTGACATGGGGGTCTGTACACAACCTCTGTGCGGATTGTGGTGCCCTTTCCAGTCTCCAAGGTGACCCACAGTGCCTCCTCTCCTCCCTGTTTACTCTTTTGTTCAGTTGCTTTTATCCCTTCCTTTACATAGAGAGCTACTCCTTCCCCTCTTCTCCCCTGCCTGTCTCTCCTGTAGGTTATGTACCCTGGTATGTTAACATCCCAGTCATGGTTCTCTGTGTACCATGTTTCTGTGACTGCTATGACATCCAGGCATCCCTCTTCTATCAAGGCCACCAGCTCAGGGAGCTTGTTGCCCAGACTACGGGCATTGGTACTCATTACCCTCCATTTCCTGATGGCCTTACTCCCTTTTGCCCCATCCCTGTCCTTCTTGCCTTTGTCACTTTCTCCATTTACCCTGCTCTTCTCCCTATCGACACCTCTATGTTGGTGTTTGCGACTTACTACCATGATTATTTGGGGGCTAGGATTTCCCTGCTCCTTTCCAGTGCCTCCCCCCTTGGCTAGTTTAAAAACTTGCCAATGAAGCATTTAAACCTATCACCTAGGATCCTGGTTCCCCTCCGGGACAGATGCAGCCCATCATGCCAGTATAGGCTTGCATCACTCCAGGTGGACCCCCAGTCCCCAATGAAGCCAAATCCCTGAGCTACACACCAGTTTTTCAACCACTGATTGAATCCCATGGTGCGGAACACCCTAGCCTCTCTATGCCATAGATGGGCAGCACCTCCGAGAAGGTTACCGTGCATGCTACTTGACTAAGGCCCCTCCCCAATTCCACAAACTCTTCCTGCACTTCTCTAATCCCTTTCTTAGCCAGGTCATGTGTCCCTAGGTGGACAATGACATCCAGTTCCCTCTTCTGTGCAGCTGCTCTGGCAATCCTGAGGATTCGCTCCCTGTCCTTCCAAGCCATGGTGCCAGGTAGGCACCTTACCTCCCTCTCCCCTTCCTCCCCCAGTTCTACCTTCCTAACAATGGAGTCCCCCACCAGGAGTTGTTTCCTTCCCCTGCAGGGTCCCCTGCCTCCCTCCCTCCTGTGGGTCTCCTTTGTGGAGGTTCCCAGCATCCTCCTTGGTCTCCACTGTGGGTGCCTCCATAGAGGAACCACACTTTGCCAGAATGGCATAGGAATTGTGGAGAGGTACAACTGGAGGGATGCGCCTCTGTTCCACCACCCTCACCCTCCCTGAGCCCACTGTGGTCCAAACGCTCCTCTTTCTTGGCAACCTCTGAGGCAATGGCAGTGGCACTAATTTTCCCTGGATGGAAGAGGAGGTCCCACAAATCCTGGTCAACTCAGCCTGGAGATGAGCAACCTCCTCCCTCAGCCCAGAGAGGTGCCTGCAGATGGGACAGCACCGCATCCTCCAGAACGTCTCCCGGAAGACTGCTGCTCCACAGCCACTGCACTGCACCACTCCGATCATGTCTTATTTCTGGCCCCTTAACTGTTTTCAATCCTTACTCTTTCCTCTGTTTTCTCTCTCTCTCTCTCTCTCTTACTTTCTGCCTGTGTACCTTTAAGCTCCTGATTGTCCTGTTCTGAGACAAGAATATCCTATATTTCTCAGTGGACCACTTACTTGCTCAGAGGCAGACCTCCAGCAGCTAGAGGGGCTGGAGAGCTACTCCTGCCCCTTCTAGGATGGTGGGTCTTTGGTGGTTCTGTGATCACTCACTTCCTGCTCCCAAACAGGAAGTTCCTGTTGTCAGTCAAATCCTGTGCCTATAAAAATAGAACTAGCTTTGGGTGGGGGAAGGAGGCAATATAGTCCCAGCAGAGAGTCCAGTCACACAGCAGTCCTTTCTCCTGGTGCCTTCTGCCAAGATATTAGCAGAATCTTTCTAAGGCAGTCTTTAAATGTAGCTTCCTTCTAGCTAAGCCACTCCCCCTACCTACTAGATCTTTCTACCAGTAATTTAAACCTCACAGCAGTTAAGTCCTTTCAATCACCTGATATTTACACCTATAACTGTTCAGATACCCATTCAGTTCAGTTAACCCAGACAGACACACACACACTTTTTTTTGTATTGTATGTTAGTTTTTTTTACCCTAAATTAAAGGTCCAAGTACAAAAGTTCTTCTACTTTATTCCCAGCAGAGAAGTCCAGTCACACAGCAGTCCTTTCTCCTGGTGTCTTCTGCCAAGATATTAGCAGAAAATAGTACAATCAATTATTTTTTGTACAGCAATCCATCAATGGTAGTAGTGAGGCAATGATATGGATGGTGTACAGTATTTAGTAGACCAAAATACTTTAATTGAAACCATTTCCTCCCACAGAACAATAGTTGTATACCTGACTGCATGCCAGTCACACACACACACACACACACACCAAAAAAAAATTACCAATTGTACAGTAAACCATGAGGAGAGTAAATGTGATGCTTACAATAAAAAAAAAACTGTACAGTATCACTGGCATTACACCATATTAGTGTTTTTTTTTTGCACTGCAGGTAAAACTATTATGCTGGTGTGGCATTTTAGTGTTGGTCTGCCACTAGGACCCTTATCTTCTCTTCAGGTCTGCCATGCCCATCTCTCACTGTACTGGCAAATACTGTCTTGCTGGACCTAAGCAAATAACTTAAATTGGATGCATTAAATAAAAGTAGAAAATGTTTTTATTCAGCACAGATGACTTCTGCACAAGATGAGGCTTTGTTGTGCTGGTCTGTCAGTGCAGCAGTAAAATTACCACTTGCAATGCTGCTGACCTGGATTTGGGAATGAGCTTGTGTTATCAGAGAACCAGCCAGGGGGAGGTTAAATGAGCATCTCAGGAACCATTATTCACCTCCAGGAGGGAGGGCTTGTGGTGCCTGGCACTGCAGCAACACCCAGATGAGGCTGGGTATACACCTGGCCAGTACCACACAAATCAGGGTGATGGCAGTGGTGGACATCTGCGGGGCATGAGTGGGGGGGGCATGCATTCCTGCACACTGATGTCATTGCATGTCCATGCTGGAGGGGAACTGACACATTATAAAAACCCTGTCCAGCAGTGCTACATGATGGCCCTCGACCTCTGCAGAATGACGGCACGATGTATAAGTCTTGGGCGAACCACAAATGGATCTCAGTCTCTCCTTCAGGAACCCCATAGTAGGGGGTAAGCTGTAGGACCTCCAACCTGGGCAGCCTAGTAGGGGATGCCAGCAAGAGGGGTGAGCAGATAGAGTTGAGGTAAGTACCCTGCCTGCAGTCAGAAACCTAAATAGAGTTAGGAAAAAAACATGAGGCTTTGCCTCAGACTGAGGGGTTTCCAGAGCCCTTTCAATGATAAGGCACTGCCAGGCAGTGTAACTATTTGCAACAACAGTGTTCTGAGTGTTCTTAAAGGAGCAGCAGCTAAACATTAAGTCCCATGCTTAACTGTGCACTTCACATCACTCCAGGGTCGTGAAAGCGAGTACCACTCAAACAAGCAGAATTCTAACAGTAGAAAACATTAAAACAGTTAAGAAATAGCCGGCCTGGTGGCACTGAGGGCTGAGGCACTGGACACCTTACCTTGTGCCATGCTGGTGACCCATGTTCAGGAATGAGCACGGGTCATTGGGGGTTGGCAGGGGAGAAGAAGGATTGAGCATCCGAGAACTGCTCTCCTTCTCCAGGAGAGGGAGGCACCAGCTCTTGGTGTATGACTGGCCCCTAGCGGAGGCTGGGGACTAGTGCACCGAAGCTCAAGAAGAGCATTAGATGCAGCAGACGCTTGGAGGAGTGCGTGCGGCAGCGTGCACGCTCACTCCTTGGCATCATTGCACGCTGCATCTCGGGGGTAGAAATGGAGGAAAAACAGAAGGCACTTATGGGCAGAATGACCAGAATCCTGCAGGTGCTGCCTTCACAATGGGCAATAACCCATGGTTCCAGATTCATGAGAGACGGTGGAGGCAGTCCCACCACCCTGCTATGGGGGGCCCCTTGGGGACACACTGAGAGGTAAGCTGCAAGCGGGGGATGGGACTGGGGGATCTGAGAGGTAAGCCAACAGTGCCTGGGAGAAAAACAAGAGTAGCTGCAAAACAAAAAAAAAAAACGTTAAGAAATATCAAGCATGACATGACACAACCTGACCATTGGAGTACTCCACTCTGGGGAGGGGGGCAGCTAGGATCTGGACTGCAATGGTGACCAATTAGAGTAGTACCAGGGAAGGGGGAATACCACAGCACCCTGACACTTTATCAGAACAATAAGTGCCTCAGTGCAGGAAAGGGAGAAGGGAAGAGAGGGCAAGGATAGCAGCTTGAGATTACCCAGAACTAGAATATGCAAAATTAAGCAATAGCGCATGACAGGGTGTGTGTTATTGTGGGATAACAGCATGCCTTGGAAGTGAAACCCGAGGCGAAGCTAAGGGCTTTATGCACCTGAGAAGTGCCGTAATCCCTCAATTACACACACCCTGGAATGCCATATTGCGATTATAAAATGGCTTCCCAAATTTTTTTATTTTAGGACCAAGTAATAGGGTTCAGAAAGTTAAGCATTTCTGACCTGTGCTGTTGTGCTAGGATAACAGCACAGTTATGTGAATGGATTCCGCCAATCACAGTACAGTATTACTCTTACCCATTTTATAACTTTCAATAAATTGTTGTAGAACATGATAACAGAATATGGAACTGTCTATTTGAAGAAGATAGTCTTGCAGAGAATAAAAGTTACTGCAGTTTATACAGCATGCACTATCATTTAGCAAAAATAAAACAAAAACAAATGTATGCATAGTGTAGAAACAGGTAAATTAGGACATTTACTGCAAAAAAGCACTTTAGCACAGATGGTGAGGAATACCATGGGCAACAGAACAATTAGTCCCCAGAAACACTGAGTCTGGTTGCTGAACAGTTTAAGACTTGCATTGTCTTTTTGGTCAGTAGGAATAGTATTATGAGTTGCCTGAGCTAGTTCTTGATAGGATGGGTTAAGGTCCACAAAAGTAACCCAAGAATTCTGTGAAATGTCAAAATCACACCATTTGACTCTATAAATCCAGGATCCATTGACAAACTTCTTGCAAAAAATCTTCTTAATTTGGTACACAGCAGAATGCAGAAGAGTCCTGAGAAGAAGTCAGAGAAGCACCAGGAAATCCATGTGCGTGAAGGTCAGGTGAAACAGAACCTGGCTGGAGAGAGTTAGGAGTGTGAGAATCTGAAGAAAGTGGTTGCAGATTATCAGCAGGAATTTCTTACTCTGAAAGAATAGCAGGATCAAGTGTAGCTTCATTACTGGAAGGACTAGGATCATCTGGGATGGTCATGCTCAGCACCCATGCTTCCAATGATTGATAACAGACTTTGTTCAGCACAAACTTTCTATCTGACTTGTGCTGTAGGTGGACATGAGCTGGCAAAAGCTTTTCCACAATGTAGAAAGGACTAGTCCAAGGGTGAAGCAGTTTCTTTTTTGGTGTCCAATACTAAGACAGGTTGATACAAGTAGACAGTGTCGAGGTCACGTGGGACAGATCATGGAGTAGCTGCCTTTCTCAGAGCTCCGTCTCCCTAATCACAGTTTTACCTATTCCTGCTCCCAGCACGATAATTTCTAGCTCTAAATATCTCTGCACCACGTTCTCACAGCGTCGGAGGATTTAAAATGGATCTAGAGATTAAAGATTCCTTACCGAAACATACGCGACACCTGAGAAGGCCCCGAAGAAAGCCAGGGCCTCCGGCAGTCTCCATTCAGCGTCGCTAGATCTTCCCGAGCCCGAGGGGGAACCGCTCATGTTGACAGCCTTCCTAAAGGAATTTCAACCCTTCAGAGAAGCGATGAAGGATTTAACTAGTGAAATGAAGGGGTTTACGTGCTGCCTAGACCTTTCTAGCGCATACCACGGATGTAGAGGCCGCGTCAGCTCGGTAGAGCGCAGCCAAGAAAGATATCTCCCGAGTTGACTCTGATGAGGCAAAGGATCCTGAAACTTGAGAGTAAGGTCGAGGACCTTGAAGGCAGAAGTCGCCGAAACAATGTTGTGGTAATCGGCCTTCCAGAGAAGGAGGAGGGTGTGGAACCGGTCAAATTTGCACAACGCTTTGTGACTAAGATCGCTGGTCCCTCTCCTTTTGGGCAGTCCTATATAGTTGAAAGAGCCCATCACGCTTTGAGGGCCATACCCCCTTCTGGAGCCCCACCACGCCCTTTATTTTTTACATTTTGAATTACCTGGAGCACCAGCATTTTATTAATAAAGTGAGGAGCTGAAAGATTTAACTTGGGAGGGTACTGGGCTACGGGTGACGGAGATCTCCCTCTCTCAGTTCGCCAAAAGAGCATCGTTACCCAATAGCCGCAGTTGATAGCGGCTAACGTGAGGTTCCGTGTTGCTACCCGCTGCCTTCAAGTCCAATTAAATGAAACCTGGCACAGCTTTGACAATCCTGAGTCTGCTCTAACCATGTTGAAACAGCATCTTCCTGAACTGTTTCGTGACCCCTGAGGTTGCTGTTAATAAGGCTTGTGAAGCTCGGTCTCTTGGGGAGATATGGAGATAACACAAGGAGTTGCCTTATAGCTACCGGTCTCGAATTTTGTGGGGGTCCCTGTCCAGCAATTTTGAACTTTGACCATCCTTTGTCTCTCCTGGCACCTCTGGGTAGAGATTGTACTCTGGACTTTTTTTTTTTTTTGGTGGCTACATCTTAATAATCGTGGCACAAGTTAATTCTTACCAGTGAAGGTCTTTTTGGTTTTTATAATGGCTGGAACTCAATATGGACATAAAAATGGACATATAGAATCCCTCGTTTTACAACTTTGGAGGACATCTTCTAAGACTACAGACTGTTAGTAGGGGGAGTATTTCTCAACTAACATGGACCTTTTTTTTTTTTTGTTGCTGTAGCTACATCTTAATAATTGTGCTACAAGTTAATTTTTGCCAGTGTGAAGTCTTCGGTTTTATAATGGCTGGAACTCAATATGGATATAAAAATGGACATATAGAAACCCTCGTTTTACAACTTTGGAGAACATCTTCTAAGACTACAGACTGTTAGTAGGGGGAGTGTTTCTCAATTAACATGGATTCTTGTTTTCCCCCCCTTTTTTTTTTCTTTCTTCCAGTATATAAAGTTATGTATAAGTCCCTCCGAGTTTGGTGGACCTCGCTCCAAACGAATATGAGTTGTGCGTGGGATGCAGGAATTATATGTTTCTGTATATATGTTACAGTGGGTTGGGGGGGGAGCGGAGATGGAGTAGACCATAGCACTGGAACCACGTTCATTGGTAGTTGGGTGGGTTGGGGTGGAGGGTTATTGGGGTTTGGGATTGTTATCTTTGTGGGATATCTGGGGATTAGGGGAACAGGAGGGGGGTGGGACCCTCTGCACAGCACTTCCTATTTGCTTTTAGGTTTTTCTATTATGAGACTGGTCTCCTGTTACCAGGGATATCTATATGCACTAGATTATGGCTAGACAAATAAATGTGGTGTCTTGGAATATACGTGGACTTAGCCACAGAGTAAAACAATACAAGATGTTAAAACACCTGAGCTATGTCCACGCAGATATTACTTTTCTCCAAGAGACCCATTTATTAAAAGCTGAAGGAAGTCAATTGTGTAAACTTCAAATAGGTCAAATCTTTGCTGCTGGATGCAACTCCTGAGTAAGGGGGTGATGACAATGATTCATAAATCAGTTCCATTTAATCCGATTCAGATTTTCGAGGATAATGATGGGAGGTATGTCTTTGTTGAGGCACTTTGCACTCCCAAGAAATTATTTTGGGTTCAATATATGCCCCCAATGTCGATACCCCGAGTTTCTTTGTTCAAATGTTGGATTAACTCTCTCCTTGGTCTAATCTCCCTATGGTTTTGGGTGGTGACTTTAATCTAGTGATGGACCCTTTACTAGATAAATCCTGCCCTGTTAGGAAAGGACTGTCCCCGGGGCAAAAAGCTGTTAAGGAAATGATGGAAGGACTAGGCCTCTGTGACGTATGGAGGGTGTTCCATCCAGAAGGGCGGGACTACACTTTTACTTCACAAGTGCATAACACTCTATCTAGAATAGACTATATATTAGTCTCACATATCCTTCTAACTGGGGTGTTGGATACCGACATATTATCTGGGCCGCTTTCGGATCATTCCATAGTTAAGTGCCTTTTGGTTTTTACATCCCTTCCCAAACCAGGGAGCAGGTGGAAAATAAATAACCAGTTATTAAAAGACCCTAGACTGGTTGAATACCTTTCCTCGCAAATAATGGAGTTTATTTCCTTTAACCAAGACTCTACTGGTAAGCCAGACATAGAATGGGGCGCTTTTAAAGTTTTTATCCGGGGTATACTGATTGGTCTGGCTTCCCGTAGGAAAAAAGAAAAGATGAGTCAAATCTCGGAATTGCTTATTAAAATCCGCGAGAAAGAACGGGGCCTTTATGACTATTCCTCAGAAACTTATAGGCAGGAATTAGCCCTGTTAAGAGACGCATATCTTAAGATAATAAATGAACAGACTGAGTGGGCATTTATAAGGACGAGGGCTAGGTTTTCCGACCAAGGGGAAAAAAGTAGCCGATTGTTAGCTAGAAGAATTAAGCAATTAGAATCCTCCAAGTGGTTTGACTATTAGCCCTTCTGAAGGTTTATTATGACCTCCCTGAAGATATTTTGGGTGAGTTCGTGAGTTACTTTAAGGAGTTTATGGGCCAATGAAAGACCCACCGTCAGATGAGAAAATTAATCATTTTCTTAAGGGTTAAATTTTCCTACACTGAGCAAAATGGACCAGTCTCAACTTCTGGCTCCTATCACTGCAGTAGAAGTAGACCGGCTCATTAAATCCCTCCCTTTAGACAAGGCGAGAGCCGGATGGTCTCCCGCTAACTTCTATAAGACCTTCTCAAAGAATTAATCCCTTTTCTGCTGCGCTTTTCCAATGTATCCTAAATGGTGAGGCTTCTGACCATACCCTATTTGAAGCACTAATAACACTTCTGCCTAAGCCCGGAAACCTGCAGATCTAGTTGCTAATTATAGGCCCATATCCTCCTAAATCAGGATATTAAAATCCTTACTAAATTGCTAGCCGATAGGCTTAGCAAAGTTCTTCCTGGTCTAATTGGATCCGAGCAGGTGGGGTTTATGAAAGGGAGATCCTCAGCTGACCATTTACGGGCCCTGTCCCATGTCTTCTCGGCTTCCATGGACTCTGATCAGCCTAGGGCTTTAGTCTCCCTGGACGCCGAGAAGGCATTTGATAGGGTTTATAATTACTTTCTTTCAAGAGTCATGGATTGTTTTGGTTTCCCCATCAATTCTCTGATTGGATCAAAATATATGCAAATTCTCGTCAGCGAAAATTACTTGTAATGGAATAATATCGCCCTTTAAACTCTTCCTAGGTACTAGGCAGGGCTGTCCTCTTTCGCTCCTTTTTAATTTATATATTGAACCCCTCATTTTCTGGATCAAACAAGAGCCATGATCCAAAGTATTCAGATCTGGGGGCACAATTTGAAGGTGCTAGCATATGCAGATGACCTGCTCCTACTCATTCACCCATCCTCTTCTATCCCTATGTTGTTCGAGGTTATTGAGGAATTTGGCAATTCCAACTATCGGCTTAATATTAGTAAGACAGTGGTCTACCCTATAAATCCTAGGTACATGCATATGACATAGCCCCTTTGGTTTAACCTGAGCCCCAAGTCCATCAAATACCTTGGTCTTACGCTGGTTAGTGACCCCTCCTGCCTAATGCACGGTAACTTAGATTCGATCTTGCAGGATATTGAGGCCGATCTTCGAAGATGGGCAATTATTCCCTTATCCATATGGGGCAGAATTAACTTGGTTAAAATGAATGTTTTTCCTCGATTATTTTACCCCATCAACATGTTGAATGTGTGGATTCTGTTAAAATGGTTTAAAAAGGTGCATAGAATTATATTGAATTTTATTTGGAATTACAAAAAGCCTAGGCTGGCTTACTTTAAGTTGTCTGCCCCTAAACGCTCTGGTGGATTGAGACTTCATTTTATGCTTTATTACTGGGCCAGCCATCTCGCTAAATATCTATGTTGGGCTAAAGAACCGCAGGAGGATCCGGTAAATTCTTATACCCCATTATGGCTAACCTTAGAGATTTCTCGAATTAAGAGTCTTGATTTATCACCGAGGCCCCTACTGTATTGCTCGATGAAAACTCTCCCAACAACTCTTCGTAATTCCCCTATCGAGACTTCAATTAAAGTACATATACAACTATGCTCTGCCCTTAAATACCGTCATAGTGAAGACCCAGCCCAACCTGTGCTAGGCAACCCTAACTTTTTAATTGATGGCAGGCCTTTAAAAGGCTCCTGGTTACCGTCATTTGAAAAAGTTTCGGTTAAAGACCTACATATGGAGAGGGGCAAGTGGCTTACATCAGGTGAAATAATGAGGCAGTTTCATATCCCGCAGCACTTAATTTTCAAAGTGTTCCAACTTCGCCACCTCCTGGTGAGGAGCTCCAGTATTTTTGCCCGGGACTGCCAGTCCTGGAATTTTGAGGAGGTCCTGATTCCCCTTGTCCAGAAACCTCATGCAATATCAGCCATCTATAATAGTTTAATTGAACGATTACACCCTAATGCTTTGGCCCCCGAACATTATTGGTCTCGATTGTTTCCGGAGCATGATTTTGACTGGAGGAGTATTTGGGGGGCATGCCACAAATTCTTATCGCAGGACAGGCTCAGGCTAATGCAGTTCAATCTTTTACACGATATTTACTATTCCCCTGTGAAACTAGTCGACCGAGGCTTGGTCTCATCTCCTACTTGCTTTAGATGCCAACAAGGGGAGGGTAATCTCCTCCATATTTTCTGGCAATGTCCAAAAGTGGTGGTTTTATGGGAGACTATTAAAGAAAAACTTAATTCTCTACTGGGTCTGGAATCCTTATTCACCCCTGAGATCTGTATCCTAGGGGACATGTCTCAGGTGGATGTCAGGAATAGAAAATTTCATATGGGTCTGATATCAGCTTCAGTTAAAAAACTAGTCCTGAAACATTGGAAGGACACTACTGAGATTTCATATGGCGAATGGTTACAAGAATTCTTAGCTAATCTGAGAACGCAAAGAACCATAGCTAGTTTGCAGTATAATCTTTTTAAATTCAATAATATTTGGGGTTCTTTAGATACCCTTTTCTCTGTTCAGGTGTGATTTGCTTCTGGTTCCCAGTCTCTTATCGTTTATGTGCTGTGCATTGGGTGTGGAGGTTTTTGTTTTTTTGTTGGGGGGGTGGTGGGGTCTGGGGGAAAGGGTGAGGACCACACCCACGTGATTTTTTCGGAAAGGGTATGTTCCTTGTGCTCTTTTTATTTATGTCGTTGTATTTTTCTGGATGTGGTCCGTTGTTTGTGAAAAACCTTCAATAAACACTGAATTGAAAAAAAAAAAAAAAAAACAAGTAGACAGTGTCCTCCCACAGAAAAAAGGTTCATACAATTACTTCGCTGCTGACATTTTCTGCATCCCAATGTGGTTTCTGCAACACATCTGGCACACTGAAGCTGTTTCAGTACAGGGATGATGTATGAGAAAGCTGATTTTGGAAACTCTAGGAGTGAGAGATTCATGTCCAATGGAGTTCTTGGATGGTGTTCATGGGCCAAGATGGAGAATATGCTGTACTGTCAACACAAGAGCTAGTGTTGTATGCAAACAGAACAAAAGGAATAAAAGAGGTCCCAAGTGCTGTGACTTTCACCTAGGTACTTGGAGAGTGTGTTCAGAACAGTATGCATCATTCTTTCACTTTGTCCATTGCACTATGAGTGATAACTGTCACAAATTCACTCAGCCGGTCAGCCCTCCATTCCCAAAGTGCTAACCTCTGAGCATAGGATTTGTGGACAGTTAACAGTACAAGGTAACCCTCTTGTCTGTTTTGTGGGTTTGAGTCACCTTAGTATCAAGTTCTGGAGGATTCAAACCTCTTGTTAGCATACCCAATTATCAGGCTAGATAATTCTGTCTTCGGGGGGCCAGATATCTTTGCCTATGGGCACCTAACCAGGTCTACAAAATGAACCCTTAGAACTCTATGCAAGACCTTAGAGAACTCTATCCATTTCTCAGTTTGGTATAACGATAAGCTCATATACACTGTTAACTATAACCTTTAAAAGTTTCACTTAAATAAAAAGAAATATCAAGACACACCAGCAGTTTCCGTTTTAAAATATATATATTTACTTTAAAATAGGAAAACAGAAAATATTACAGAACAAAAATATCCCAACACATACAGCCTTAAAACAAACAGGTAAAAGTGCAGATTCCTACAAATAATAACATTCAGACTAATCTTGTCTAAGGTCCTTACTTCAGTGCTTTGATGTTCCTCTTCTCTCAGTCAGATATATGAAAGTGTGTGTCTCAAGGTTTGCTCAATAGGTTTAAAACAGTCCTGAGCCAGCCTTCTCTCTGAGGTCACCAAACTCCACCTTGGTGTAACAAAAAATCTATATTTTATAACACCAAGATGGCCTACTAAGGTATTTAAAAAAAATAAGAGATGACATAATGAATTTCCTCTTCTTATGTTTGACTGGTCAGAACCAGTCTGTGTTTTGCTTCACACACACATCAAAATTCTCTTTCATATATAAGTCACTGTAGTCAAAGCAAAAGTGCATTTGACTCCTTAATTCCATCTGGGCCTTGGTATCTACACATCAAAGGTCTCTTTGATGAAATGAGCTGGCTTCCTGTGAGGTTATTCATAACACTGGCCAGTGTCCCTTTTCTCAGGACATCTAGTGCAGATCAAAGGATTTCCCTGAGGATGTCATGAATGGCTAATTTTATTTCCTGGGATCAAAGCAAGTTGACAAGATAATTGCACCCCAGATATCTGCAGTTTAGCTATGTCCTGTCTTTTGAACTTATCCCTGGGGGGTTTTGATGTGTCAGTTCCACATGCTGTTTCAGCATCTCTCAGGACAGACAGTCCATAACCCATTTTTATATTTACAAAAAAATGATACAGCACTCAGAACTGGCTGTCTACGTCACAATAACTTGTAGTCTTGAGTATTTTTTTATGTCCAGAAGTTTGCAAATTTCTTAAACAATGGTAGAAAGGTAGTTAGTGTTCCTGTCTGCATGCAGGTATGAGGGTGTACCATGACAGCAAATAACTGTGTTGAGGAACATATTTGCTGCTGTAGCAGCTTTAATGTCCTTTAGTGGAATTAGCTTGAGGTATTTTGTAAGGTAGTCCACAAAAACAAGAATGTATTTATTGCCAGAGTCAGAGCATGTTCGTAAAGGTCCACGAATGTCTGTGCTGACTCGATTAAATAGTTCTGTGGCTACAGACATTGGAATGAAGTGTGCCTTGGTTGGTTTGGCAGGAGAATTTCTTTGGGAGCAGGAAGACTGGCAGGAGTTGACAAATTGGACAATGTCCTTGTTCATGTGAAACCAGAAGAAGTGGAGCCTTGTATTTTTAAGAGTTCTATGGATTCCCATATGACTTCCAGAAAGTGGAATGGCATGAGTGGAGAAAAGAGAGGAAGGCACAACAAACTGTACATGAGTTCTGTCCATGTGATGGCCTTTCCCTTCCTTGGTTCAAATGTGATAAAGTACACCGTCATTGATGAAGTATTGTGAAGCTTGGAAAAGAAAATTCTGGTGATGTTGCTTCTGTTGCAGAAGACTTCCAGACACTAAATAAGTGATCATGTCTGAGAATTGAGAATCTGCTCTTTGCTGAGTTTGAGACTTGCTAGGGAGAGTGCAGATGCAGATGAGTTAAGAAGTTCTTAGGTAGACTGTAGATATTGAGGACTGGTGCTGCTTTCTGAAGAAACATTTGGGAGCTGCAAAGCAACTTGGGGTGCTGTAGGAGTGTCCACAGGAAGCACATCTTTGGTGTAAGAAGGAAAAGCTTCTAAGCAGGATTCCTCATCTATTGGTGGTGATTCAGAGGGACACTGTCATCAGCTGACACCATGAGCATTGCAGTGAACTTGACCTGATCAGTATTGAATTTCTGAGTTGTAGGATTGTAGCATGGCAATCCATCAGGCAAACTTTTCTACTGGTTCTTTCATTTTCAACAACTGTCTGAGAGCAGAATGATCAACAATAACTGTGAATAAGGAGTAGCAAAGATAGCAGTCAAATTTATGTACAGCAAATACCATGGCTAGACATTCTTTTCCTGTGATACCATAGTTGTACTCACCTGAGGAAAGAGAGCACCTGGTGTAGGAAACAACCCATTCTGTTTTGTATTGAACTTAACATAGCACAGCGTAGTGCCCACTGCAAAAGAACTAGTGTCTCTGTAGAGTTTGAGGGGTTGGTTAAACCTTGGGTAGGCCAATACAAGAGTGGAGATCAGTTTTCCCTTTATGGTACAAAGTTCTCTTTACACTTGAATGTCCTTGTATATTCACATTCCTTTTAGTGATGCTGTACAGTGGAGCTGCAATCTTAGCATAGTTACTGATGAACTTTCTGTAATATCCAGAAAGACCTAGGAAAACTCTGAGATCTTTGATGTTGTTAGGTTCTCGATAGTCTTTGACTGCTAAGAGCTTGTCTGGATCTGGAGAGATGCCTTGCAAACTAACAACATGTCCCAGGTAATGAATTTGAAGCTGTGAAAAACAACACTTTGTTGTGCACTGACAGCACAAAGGCTAGGGTTGTATGCAAACTGAACAAGAGGGCCTGCACCAGAAGTTGTGTGAGGAGAGGCTGAAAGACCTCAATATGTATTCTATGGAGATGAGGAGAGAGCAAGAGAGAGAGAGAGAGGGCATGATATGGAAGTTCAAATACCTTAAAGGGATAAATAAGGTACAGGGGGAAGCATCTTTCATAAAAGTGGATGGACAAGAACTAGGGTCATAATATGAAGTTGGAGTGAGGTAGAATCAGGGGTAATGTGAGGAAGTACTTCTTTACAAAAAGTATGGTACATGCTTGGAACAGCTTCCCCCCAGGGGTGGTGGGGGCAAAACAGTGAGGGAATTTAAAAATGAGTGGAACAGATACGATCCTCGAGACAGGGAGGAGAGGGAAAGCCGCAGATTAGCTACAGTCTGCAGCATAAGTAAAAGGAAAGAAGAATGGGCAGACTAGATGGGCCAGGCAGTATTTATCTGCTGGGCAAAGTCTATGTATCTATGTATCTATGTAACACTTCTCTATGTGGAACTTGAGGTTGACTCATTGAAGGTGATCAAACATTTCTTTGAGATGTTGAAGGTGATCAGTAAAAGTTCTGCTGAAGAAAATAATATCGTCCAGGTAGACTGGGCAAGATTTCCAAGACTACCTATGTAATACAGCTTCCATAACATGCTGCAATGTGGCTGCACTGTTCCAAAGTCCCATAGGCAGTCATTTAAATTGGAAAAATCCTAAGTGACAGTGCCACGCTGTGTATGGATGAGAAGCTGAATCAACGGATGCTTGGTAGAACCCACTTTGCAGATCCAGTGTGGTGAAGCAGGCTAGAGTGGCCATGCCAAGATTCTCTAAGGGATCCACTGTTGTGGGTAAAGGATAAGCATCCAGTACCACACAGCCACTGTGGTTTCTGTAGTCCAGCACAAAGTGATACCCTCTTGTTCTTCTTTACAACCAGCAGACATGGTGCACCCCAAAGACTTGTAGATACTTTGATGATGTTTTGGTCTAGCATGTCCTTTATTATGACCTTAAGGACTTGTTTCAGTTTGTGTTCCACTTTGTAGGCTTACTGATGGATGTTAGAATGAAAAATTTCTGTTAATTTGTTATATCACAGTTACTTTAGAACTCCTGAGGAACTTCTAATGAAAGTCTTCCAAGGGTTGTAAAAGTGTAACAAAATTTAATTTATTGTACAGGGTTTCCAGTTAGAAAAACACAGACATCCAATATTACATTTTCAATCTTGAACCATCATATCAGTGACATTCATTAGACACAGAATACCAGTACATTTCTTAATTGCATTGTTAAGCAACCTGCCTATCTTTGGCTAAACTGCTACCAAGTATAATTAATTCATACTCACATTAATAGCAGGGTCACACTCAGAAGGAAGGCTGCCTTGCCATCCCTGGCTATCGGACTGTGTGAACAACACTGAAAACAACTAGCCTCCTTTATATATGGTTTGAACAAACAGGCTGTCCTATACGTTCTGCAGATACAGTCCTATATGTGTTTCTCACCTCCGCTTTTCATTTTTATATAAATATTTTTATGACCAGTGCCCTTGTCATTGTTAGGTTTGTGTGTGCTCTGCCTTTCTGTACTTTGGATATTTTATTTTTGGGCATAGAAGCACCATGTCCTAGTGCTTGCTCCTCTGTAATTGTTAAAATCAGGATATATTCATTATTTTTTGTACACTGCAGCCAGGGTTATAATGCACATGCTTGGTCATCCAGATCAGTTAGGTGCAGGACAAGGGAGGTTTACTGGGGACACAGCAACGCACTTAGCAACTGGGGGCTGGTACAGGCAGTCAAGATAGGGCCAGAGCAGGGGAAGGCCACATTCTCCACCATGTGTGCCATTTTTGGTATTAGTCTGCCTCTAAGATGCTTTTCTTCTCTTGAGATATGCCATACCCATTTTTTGTTGTACTGGTGGACACTGTATTTCTGGACCCAGGCAAATAACTTTAGTCAGACACATAAAAATAAAAGTAGAAAATGTTTTTATTCAGCACAGGAGACATCTGCACATCATGAGGCTATGCCTCATACTGAGGGGGTTCCAAAGCCCCTGCTACGATAAGGCACTGCCAGGCAGTATAACAATTTGTAACAACTGCAGTGCCTTGAGTATTCTTAATGGGCCAGCAGCTAAACATTAAGCTCCATTCTTAATTGTATACTTCATAATGGATTCACGTTAAGTAACTTGGAAGATATAGATTTATTTATTTATTCACAATTCGGATTTACAACCTTTGAGTCAAAGACTCATTTACAAAGGCACCTTGTCACAGGAAGGGGAGACAACATATTGGTGGAGCAAAACAGTGGAGAACAATACAGGTGAGATACAAAAGAGCATACTAAGCAAGGCATTTCAGTGAACAATATAGGTGAGATACAGAAGAGCATACAAAACTAAGCAATTTCAGTGACACAGTGGAACACGCAGGTTACAGTGCGTGGTGTACAGACTACAAGAAGCTATTCTAAGTAAACTAGTACATAAGTAATACTATAAGAGACTAGGAATACTAGGTGGTGGTTACCTGGGGGAGAGGTCTATGTCTGCAGATTGGTTCAGGCGGAGCTCTCGGTAAGGCCCTATAATGGGCATTTACAGCTCCGAGTGTCAGTGAGGTGTTTGCATAGGGCGATTTTGAAGGAGCCGATTCTGGAGATGCTAGTAATGTGCGTGGGGAGGGAGTTATACCAGGAAGGTGCTCTGTAGTGGAAAGACCTTTGGGTGAGTGAGGTCCTATCTTTCAGCACCTGGAAGGTGGCTTTGGTTGTATTTCGGGTGATGACCGAGTGGGAGGCCCGTTGAAGGGATGTAGCGACTCCTGGGGGGGGGGGAGCCCAAGTAGAGTCTTTTTTGCCAGTATACAGGTGTGGTATTGCAGGCGCTCTTGAAAAGTGAGTAGGCTTGTGGTGGAGTAGAGCTGGCATGTGTGTGTTCTGCTGGGGGCAGCAGTCAGGAGCCTGCAGGCTTTGATGATAGAGGTCTGGACTTTGGTGAGGGCAGTGGAGTCAGCAGCTGCATAAGTAGGGAGTCCATAATCAACCAAAGACAGGATGGAGGAAGTGATAGCCAGCCATAGGGCAAACTCAGGGAGGCAGTCTTTGTGGCAGTAGAGGAGTCCAATCTGGGCATTCATGGCACAGGGCAGAGAGTTAAGATGGGCATGGAAGGAGAAAGCCGAGTCGAAGGTGATGCCCAGGTATTTATATGTTGATACCTGTTCAAGGGGGTGTAAGGTGCTGGGGATGATGCGAAGGGGAGCATTTCTGGAGTTACTTTGGTGGTGTGCAAAAATCATAGATTTCGCCTTCTTGTGGTTCAGAACCAGACGATGGTCGAGGAACCACTTTTCAGCTTGGCTGAAGGTGAGTTGCAAGGAGCTCTGGAGTGTGAGTGGGTCAGGGAGGGAGGCAACGAGGACTGCATCGTTGGCGTATAGAAGCATTTTGCCCGAGCAGGAGCCAGGGAGGGTGTTTAGAAAGAGACTGAACAATGTGGGGCCCAGGATGGAGCCTTGAGGGACTCCTGAGCGTACAGGTAGGGCAGTTGATAGAATACCATTTATTTTGACCCATTGAGATCTGTCACAGAGGTAGCTAAAGAACTAGGCCAGAGGGCCAGATGAGAAACCAAGCTGATGGAGGGAGTCAAGCAATAGTGAGTGACACACAGTGTCAAAGGCCTTGGATAGGTCAATGAACACTGCCCCGGTGATCTCCCCAGCATCAAGTGCAGAGTGTATTTGGTGGGAGAACTCCAATAGGGCTGAAGTGGTGCTGTGACCAGGGCAGAAGCCATGCGGCTCTGGGCATAGTATGTTGTGCTTGGATAGATAATCCATGAGTTGGGTGGATACTATTTTCTTCAGGGCTTTGGGGGGGGGAGGATGGAGATAGGTCTGTAGTTGTTTGGTAATGTGCGGTCTCCGTTTTTATGTATGGGGTAATTTCAGCCATTTCATGCGCTCGGGAATTGGCCGAGGCATATAGACTGGTTAAGAAGGTCAGTAAGGGGGGCTAACATGACATAAAGTGTTAGGCGGAGAATCCTGGAATCAAGGAGGTCACAACTAGGGTTGTGGGAGGAGAGGTCTTTTTGGAGGAGTGGTTTGGCGTTGCGGGGAGAGATGGTCCAGAAGAGAAATGGGGCTCGAAAATAGCAGGGGGGTTGGATGCACGGATATGATCGAAGAAGTGGGCAGGAAGGACTGCACTTCAGTCAGAAAAGGTCGTGTTGAGGCAGTCGGCAACAAGCGGTAGGTCAGTATTAATTGCACCGTTAATAACCATCTGAGAAGGGGGGGGAGAGCGGGTTTTCCCATTAAGCTCCTTAATGTTATCCCAGAAAGCTCGAGCAGAGCCCCAGGATGAGGCCAAGGTGGTTTGATAGTATCTGGCCTTGGCTTGCCTTATGGCCCAGGTGCATTGGTTGCGAGCGGTATTATAGGCTTGTCTGTCTGCTGTCCTGCCAGACTCGACAGCAATATGCCACAGGTTATCCTGCTGCTTCAGTTGCTGGATCAGGAAGGGGGAAATCCAGGCAGCATTGTATCTCTTGGAGTGAGTACTGGCGACAGGGGCAAAGATGTCACAGGCCTTGCAGAAGGCTCTGATGAGGAAGGCTAGAGCAGTATCTATATCCATTGCAAGGGAGATCGGAGACCAGTCGAGCTTAGCTAGGTACTGCTTTAGTTTATTAAGGCCCCCGGGGTGAAAGCAGCTGTGGGGGATGGCTTTGTACATGGGATTGAGCGTGGGGGAGGACCAGAAACAGAGAATTGGGGAGTGGTCACTAAGGGAGTTGGCTAGGACGTTAACAGACTTGATTTTGTGGGGGCAGTTGGAGAGTACTATATCAAGGAGGAAGCTGGACCGACTAGATTGGTTAAATCTGGTGGGATGAGTGACTAATTGAGATAGATCAAGGGCCGTGAAGTTGTCCTTAATGTGTGTTGTAGTGGAGCTAAGCCAGTTGATGTTGAGGTCACCTAGGATAAGCTGTTTGGCTTTGTGTGACAGGGTAGAGAGATAGTCAGTGAGAAAGTGGATAGCTAGACTTTATGCCTGTGGGGGTATGTAAGTGGTTGTAAGGTAAAGAGGGCCATGGCCCGGGTCAGAGGAGATTTTTAGGGTGATGGCTTGGGCACCAGGGTCGAGTTTGGGGGTAGGTAGTGCATGGCCCCAGGGAGTCACGCAGGTAGACTGCACATCCACCACCATGCTTACCCACATGATCTTCTCTAAAAAGGGTTAAGCCGGGGAGGGAGACAGCAGAGTCGGGGGTTAATGGGGAGAGTCAGGTCTCCACTATGGCAAGAATGTCGGGCGTGTGTTGGGAGACCCAGCACTGGAGTGCAGCAGTCTTCTTTGGGAGACTGCAGATATTCATAGAGGCAATGCGGAGGCCACGCCCAGTAGGGGGCGACGGGGGGGGTAGAAGGTCCAGGCTTAGGGTGAACATTCCCAGAGAGCATGAGGAGTAAGGTGATGAGAAGGAGAAGAGGACTATGGCGGTTGTGGTAGAGGTGCTTGGGCAGATGCAAGGATCTGGGGGGAGGGAGCGATGTAGGGGATGGATAGTGAGCTGAGGGCAGGTATGGCTAGGACAGAGAGGGCCCAACTTCCACTGTGTACAGGGGGTAGGGGGGTGGACATTGGTGGTGGGTGTGGTAGATACTGTCTGACTGTGCACTAAATTACATTTAACTTTGTTTTTAAACAAATGATGACAAAGAAGTAACTCACCATTTGTTTGTGCTGCTGCTGCTGCTGCTCTGACTGGCAGCTGGGCCCAGGCTCTAAAAGTTTCTTCTCAAATCCCAACCTGACTCCCTTCATGACTACTGCCACTTGCACTACAAACCTCCACACTCACCTCTCTCTCTCTCTCTCTACCTCCAAAGTTGTTTAGGAATTGTGGGAAATACATTTTTTTTAAACAAAAACAAAAGAAAAATGTTTTTGCAGAGGCTGTCTGCCAGCTGCCAAATTCACCAAGTGAGCCATCTACTGTCTGGAAACTCTGACTTCAAACTATGGTAACCATCATCCCTCAGCTCTCCATCTTCAGAACACTGTTGTGTCCCTGGCTGGTGACTGACAATATGGCCCCATTTCCAGTAGCAATAGGTCAGCAGTTAAGCATGGCAGCCCACCCCCATCATCACTGACTCTCCTCACGTGCTCCACTCTTGCTCCTTCTTCTCTGATATGCTTGAGCTAACAGGTGGAGCAGGTGGCACATACACAGATGGACAATGCAACAATGACCTCTGCTGCATAATGATTGAACCCTTCCCCTAACTGACTGAGAGTGTTAGTCTTGGATGAATTGTCTCTGTGCAGTCATAAAAACATAGAAACATAGAAACTGATGGCAGATAAGGACTGCTAAGCCCATCCAGTCTGCCCATTTTCCCTACCAATTGCAAAAGCCGCAGACCCTACTTGATTTCCTGCTTTACCCTCTTGTTCCTATTGCTAGGGTTCCCCTATGCCTGTCCCTTGCATTTTTGAATTCCACCACTGTATTTTCCCCTCCACACCTCCACTGGGAGTCTATTCCATGCATCCACCACCCTTTCTATGCATAAATACTTCCTCATGTTACCCCTAAGTCTACCTCCTTCCAACCTCATGTCATGCCCTCTTGTTCCTGAACATCTCCTTTTCTGAAAGATGTTACCCTTCAGTACCCTATTTATGCCCTTTAGATATTTGTAGGTTTCCTCTGTCTCTCCTCACCTCCAGGGTATACATTTTGAGGTCTCCCTGTCTCTCCCCATATGACTTTTGGTGCAGGTCTGCACCATCATTGTTGCCCTTCTTTGAACTTCCTCTATCCTATCTATATCCTTATGGAGATGAGGCCTCCAGAACTAGACACAGTACTCTAAATGAGGCCTCACCAATGATCTGTTCAGTGTCATCACCACCGCTTCTCTTCTGCTGGTGATACCTCTCCCAATGCACCCCAGCATCCCACTGACTCTCCCCACAGCCTTGGCCCTTGGAAAGCCGTTGCCTTTCTCTGCTTCAGTTGCTGCCGCCAGAGTCCTTTGACTCCTCTCCACCATCCCATATGCGCATAGAGGAAGATGAACAACCAGGCCAATGCAGGTGTGATGACAGATGATGTGACCCAGGGGGCATCACAGATGATCATCCCTCCTCCCAAGCAAGTTGGAGATAGTCCTCCAGGTAACAGAAAGCAAAAGAAAAGTTAAGTGATAAATCACCAGCTGACTACCCACCCGAATTGTGGCCTTCAGCTGCTAGTATGTGCAAACAGCTTAGAACAGGGCCCCTCAGAAAACAGGGTCCTATAGGCAGGTGAGGTTGGTTAACAGAAAATCCTATTGTAGTTTACAAACACGTATTTTATAATTGCGTATAGAATTTGCTGATGGCTGTTTGTTATTTCTATCTGTTTCTTGGTTCTTAGTTAAAGTGAAATCAGACTATTGGCATAATCAACAAACAACAAAAAGTTCCTCCAGGGAAACTACTGTACTCTATGTGGAATGTACAAAGAAAACAGGAAAACATGGCACCAGTGTACCAGTTAAAAATTGTTACTATCTTTATAAGGAAGGAGTTTTGAGAAACCTCATTAGAATAAAGCACTGGGGTGCTTTCAGCATATTGGGTGACTTCTTGCATGACTTTTATACATGTAATTAATTGTTGCTTATATGTTCATAATAAAAGTAGCAAAAAGTTGTACTTAGTATACTGGTGGCATGTTTTTATTGGTATTCATATAGTCATACTGTGACAACATTATATTTTGTCATGCCAGCTGAACAAGTATATTTCATATGGCCTTTTCAGGCAGGGCACATAACAAGCATTTGTCAATGCTGAATGTTTGCTTGCTTGTATCTGCTGTGTAGGTGTTTGGCATTGATAGTACAGAGGCGATAATTGACAAATTAATAACATGAGTTATAATAGTGAAATGGTCATGTTTGGGAAATGAAGAGGTTCACACATAATATTGTTTTCAAAGAGTACAACCCTGAATTTTCAGAAAAGTAGGTTTTAGTACCTCAACATATTCCACGAGCCAGTTTTTACCAGTTCATCATAACCTTAGCTCAGAACCCACCTACCATATGATAAAAACACTGAGGATTTGTTTTGTGGGTTTAAGAGTGGGGTTATGTGTGGGGAGACATTGAAAGGGGTAGTCATAGCAGATAATAAGGATATCCTCTCTGCTTTACCAAACCTATGAATTCAGAATGGTTTACACAAGGCCCAACATTCGGAGGACAATCTGATTAACAGTCTACAGCTTGTGCAGGGTCCCAGAATGTAGCCACCATCTTTAATACAAGGATGCCATCATTGTGAACACTGTAAATATTGTGATGTGATTAAGGTTACTAGACATTTAAGGGCCCCATCAGCAATGAAGTTTTCACAATCAGAAAAGTTGTCAGTTGTGTCACCACTAATGTGGTGTGCCTTGTTACCTGTGCATGCAATGCCTACTAGGTAGGTAGAACAAATTGCAAGCTCAGGAAAAGGGTTGGAGACCACATGTGAGCCATACTGGCTGACTATTCAGAATACATATGCCATGACAGCACATGTTAAGTTGTCTGCTGACCTGAGGAACCATGAGTGGAGTTTCACTTGCATTGAGAAAGTGGCATTAAGACTCAGGGGCAGGAATGCTCTGTAGCTGAGAAAACATTAAGATTTTTATGCTTAACACAAACAGTAACATGGGAATGAATTATAAGACTGAGGTTGTATACTTTCTGTAGTTTTTCACTGTCCTGCAGAATTTACAGTCTGATATATTTTTAGAGCATTAGTTGTGCGTCATGCTTGATTATTCAGTGGGCTTAAGCAACTTAGTGTAGTGTTATGCTTGTGTAAATTGTTGATAAAACTTTGTGGCCATTCGCCTCTCTATGCCATGGGGAATACCACTCTGTAGTGGTACCAAAGGCAAGGAACCCTCAGGGAGGATTCCACCCCTAGAGGTGCTGTGGGAAGAATTCCCTTAGCTAAAAGGTACCTTAGGAAGGCCTCCAAGGGAGAGACAAGCAACTGAAGGAAGATGAGGAGGAGGAGTAGGAGGAGGGGATGATGGTGGGACAAGGAAAGAAATGCTACTGGATGAAGCTGGAAAGACTGCCATATGTAGCTCAGGCAGATGGCATGGCTGATTGCTCTATCCCATTAAACCACAGGTGAAGTCTTTCAATTAAATGGATGTACGCAACTTAGTGTAGTGCTATGCTTGTGTAACTTGTTGATAACCCTTTGTGGCTGTTTGCCTCTCTATTACATGGGGAATACCATTTTGTAGGGGTACTGAAAGCAAGGAACTGTTGAGGAAGGGTTCCACTCCTAGATATGCTGTGGGAAGAATTCCCTTGGCTAAAGGTACCTTAGGAAGGCCCAGGAAGAGTATTGAACAGCAAATATTGCTTACAAAGGCTAAAGAACATGACTGACAGCAACCGATGGATCAATGGCCACTGGTGACTAGTTTTTCATAAATGAACACAGACATGAGATATGATAGGTATAAAAACTGAGCAGGAGGGCATGACTTCCTAAGGAGAGAGGGAACAGCAAAGGAGCGACCATCCAACGCAAAAGGAAAGCCACCATCTGACTCCTTCCAACAAAGGAAACCTACCCAGGTAACTAAGACTCTACTGCTATCAAAACTAACTAGGTATTATGACCTTTGGTAGAGAGGAGAAGAAAAATACCCTATGAGGGGGAAATCTCTGGGGATCCAAGGCCTAAGTCACCTTTCCTCCAGGCTTGGGATATTATCCTTAGTGACAGCTGTGCTGCTGCAATTTAGAAACCTAATTCAGGGGGAATAAAATTTGGGGGGAGGGTCTCATTCTATTCCTCTAACAGGAATGCCATAAAGAGCTGCAAGCACACTCTGCAGTCAGGGGGAACTCCCACATGAGAGAACCGTCCCCCCCAAGGCAGTTGGAGGAGAGCAACAACCGCTGAAGGCATTTAGCCAGCCTTCACGAGCCTAAAAGCAGACCAGGTGTACCTGAGGTGGTCATAGGGAGAACAGCATACAAAGGTGTCACTGAACCTGTTTGACAAGCCAAAGGAGTCCCCTTGGGCTTAAGGGGACCCCTCGTAGCTGAGGTCTTAATTCTATATCAAGAGGTGCCGCTGAAACGTCTACATGGCTAAAGCTCTGCACAGAGCGAGGACATTCCCATTGGGTCTATGATAAGAAGGACCCTGCCTTGAATTTTGCATGTTCAAGATGCAGACTTAGAGTGAGACCATCAGTTGCAGGGTGAGCCCTGGGCCATAGTAAATTATGGTTGTGGTTGGCATGCATTTAATTTTGAAGAGTGAGAAACATGTGATAAGTCAGGTGACAAGTCAGGTATAGAATGTATAAGACCCTCACATAGGTCATGCATGCTTTTTACTTTCTCACATAGCACACTTCTCACTTTCGTATATTCTTTTTTTTTATTTCTTATACGCAGTTACTCTTTCAGCAAGAATGTGACACCTTCACGTAGGTATGTCATGACATGTAGGTCACAAGGATGGGTAATTGGAATGCATGCCAACCAGATCCAGTAAGGAAGCCAAATTATTGTGAAATAAAATTTTCCATTACAGTTTGAAGTCATTTGCTTTACATATAACACTTTAAATACTGGCTGTTTCAAAACCAGAAGCTTTACAACACATTTGCATCACTGTCCCAGAACTATGGAAGCTAATCATAGGTACTGTCAGTGGTACTTGTTGACTTTTCTGATGGCAGTTGCTGTTTTTATTAAATGGTAAGACTGTTATTTCATTGTCAGCTCCTTAAAGCTGTACAGGCATTGGCAACCAAAAGCCAGACTGAAAGGACTAGCAGTGTATATTGTAAGCAGTACTCCAGGAAACACTGCTCTAGCACCCAAAACAGAGCTGTGAAATCAGAGCTGTTGCATAAATGATTTAAAACTGCTAAGGAAGCAGGAGTAAATGGCAGTAGAGCAACAATAAAACTGCTAGAAATGCAAGCACATGGGAATTGAAAAGATGAGGGTTGTAACTGCTGTGTGGAGCTGGGCATTGAGTGAAGCCAGGTGTAAACAACTAAGGAAGGATGTGCACAGGGAGACTGCTACAGGCAGGAAAACAGCACGTGAGAGCTGAATAGCACAGATAACAATTGCAGATAAAATGAGGGATTTTTAAATTCAAGAAATGGGGGGGGGCATAATACTAGGAAAACTAGAAGACCCCCAAAAAAGTAATCTGAGAAATTCAAGCACAGGAGAGCAGACACAGATGATGAAGAGAAGCACAAGCATCAGCCAGGGGCAAAAGCAAAATACTGACCTAGAAAGGCAGGAGAAAAAAAACCAGCAGAAAGCCCAGCACAAACCTAGCAGAAAATCCAAACAACTAGAGGAGGGAGCCAAATACAGAAAGGGGGGGTTGAACCTTCAGCTGTGGAAGGCAGAGACCAACAGTGCCTCTGGCTGCAAGTAAAAAATGCTTCTGAGTGAAGCTGGAAGAAATGCCTTATATAACTCAGGCAGGGGGTGCAGCTGGGTACTCTGGCCTATTGGACCACAGGCAACGCCTTTCAGTTATCAATTAATTACTTTTTCTCTCTTATAGATTGAACATTGAACCTGGTATCACTTGTTGTAATCTGTATTGGCAGGTTGGATGTAAATCAGTCATTATTTTAAATGTTTTGTACCTTTGCACATATACAGTTGCATAAAAACTAGATCCCTGATTGTACCCATTTAAAAAAAAATGTATAAATCAGGTATGGGGTGTTATCTAGTCCCTCAACAAAGCGTGGCTGTGTGAAACATTGAACCTTTGCCACTCCACAGGGCTCTGCACTCTGTCATGCTGCACTTTAATAATAAAGTCTTGACACAGGACAGCTTTGAAAATAGGTCTATGACCTAAAGTTTGCTATCCTGTATAAAAATAAACATTTTTACTACTACTACTACTACTACTACAGTGATACACAGATAGCCCTTGGTGTTGTTCTTTAAGACATAGTGCACGGGTGCCCAATGTTGTTGTTTTCCATTTCTAGGTACCTCCTACACTGCGTAATCCCTTACAGAAATAATTATATGAAATGTTTTCATGCTGCACACATAAAACTACTCATGTGATATGCATGCTGCAAGCATGATTTAGACATTAAATTGGAACTGATTCCATGCAAGTGGCATGCATGCAGCAAGCAAATGTGGAAAGGATGCATTTTATATTAAATTGGAACAGACTGCATGCATGTGGCATGTGTGCAAAAAGAAAGTGGTCACTGATAAGTGCACACATAAAAATTAAGTGACTTGCTCAGGATCACACCATATACTGTACATGTGGGCATTAATGAGATTCAAACCTAGGTCTTCAGGTCTCCTGGTTTGCAGTTCAGTGCCTTTAACCACTAAGCTATACTGCCTGCACACATATGACTCACGTATACTTCAATGTAAATCTGCATACTGTACATTGACTCACGTGTACTTCAATGTAAATCTTCATACTGTACATCTGCATGCATGCAACATGCTTGTAGCCACTGTTATACTTTTCAGTTTTCTTGTCCTCCCTCAGCTGCACAACTGAACTGTAGCATACATACCAATGGAAACACATGTGGTTCTTCTCACCCCCAATACACACACTTACCCACAAAACTACTTAATTATTTCTCTCTGGCCTGTACTCCTACTTTTGTCTCACCATAGTTTTAAATGATTCCACACAAACAGACTTTAAGGGGCAAACACAAAAGTAGCAATATCTCTACACCCACCCACATGGCCAGTCCCCCCCAACCCATGCACACACACGACAATAGGTGTGGCCATGTTGCTATAGACAACCTACCAAGTATAGATACAAGTTCAGAGTCTCTTACCTGAGTACTAGGGAGCCAAAGGCAGGAGTCTTTAAGAGATGATGTCCATGGGTCAGAGTGCTGAGGCATAGTCATACCCTCTTAAAATAAATGGAGTTATTTTTTTATTACTATTTTATACAGTATGATGATTAAATGGAGAATAAAGAAAGCTACTGTTCTACTAACAAGGTCCTTGTTAGTCGAGCAGTGGCCTTCATTAGTCTCCAACTCTCCATCAATAATGTATAAAATAGTATAAAAAAAAATTTCATTTCAATGGTGCACACCCCTGCAGTCTCCCTTGCCCTATGTCATAATGTGTCTAAAAGTGGTGACGTGAAGTTTAGCTTCACTGGGGGGGGCATAAGCTTGACCATAGTGGGGCTCCAATAGTCTGTGCATACCATACTGCTCAACTATCCCTGAATGCAAGGGACAGCCCTCATTTTACCCCAGAAAACTGCTCTGCTCCTCATTCATCCCTCATGGGAAAACATGCTGCTTACACAGAGGATGTCCTGTCAATGTACACTTTGTGGCATGGGCACCATTTCAGATTTCAGCATGTGGGAGCCAACAACCAGTGGAGGCCAGGTACCAGTTAGATCCTAGGTGACAAGCTCTAGAATGTCTGGAACATCTCTAAAAGGTAAAACTCATTTGTTGTCACTGAAAAGTGATATGCAAATCAGGAACAATTCAGATGTCTAAGATTCATCTGTCTATATCCCAGAGCAGTGCATCAGATTTGGGCTTAAACCCACCTAGTTATTAGCCAATTTTTTTACTGGCTGATATTCTGACTCCCCCACAAAAAAACACTATCCCAATTTTTCTCACCCCAGTGCCATTCCATTCAATACGATCCCACATAGGTCATGAAGCCGCCCAAAGGTGCAAAAATGTGAGAAACACATCAATCCTTCCTCCTTCCCCACCTGTCTCCCTTTAAAAAAATTATTTACTTTTACTTACCTGGCCATCTGGACAGAACCTGCAACCAGGCCCAGTGTGCCACCAACCCAGTTTTCAGGCTGCTCCTTCTCCGTCCTTCTGCCAGAAGCTGGATGCTAGAACCGACCATCCCTGGTTCCCAGCGTGGTCTACAGCCAAGTCACCTCACTAACCAAACACACCTAACCTGCATTGTTTGCTTCTGCTTGGCTGCTCCCATGGCTGCTGCTGCACTGCACTGATCAAGGTCTATGAAGGCCACCCACACTTCTGTCACCACTGCTGCTAGGCCTAGCTTGCTGCCGAGGAGGCCTGTGCTGTTTTTATTTTGCAAGGTGAGCCTAGTAGAGTATGTAGGCAGCCTGGTCTCTAGTTAGCTTCCAGCTCACCCCCCTGTCCCTTCAGCTACCAGGTAAGAAGGAGACTCACTAAGAGTAGACCAACAAAAATATGCAGCCACAACACTGTTATTGAGAGTTCATTGCTCACCAACTCCTCCAAGCTATAGTGTGCAGCCTGTCTACCCTTGGCAGGAAAGACAGCATCACACTCACATGACTCATATGCTCTTGGTTGGCTGGAGCTCCCCCACATCATGTGTGATGGTGCCACCGCTAATAGGTGGAGAGAGTAGACAACACAATACAGATATAGTCAAGTCAGGGGTGCACCTGCAGTGTGAGTGCACACAGGCCAGGGGGTACTTATTGTATAAAAGATTCAATCCAAATTTAATGCCATTATTGCCACACCATAAGAACAACCTAGGCACAAATGCAGGGATGCACTGCCACCCACCCCCCCTGATCTTCTTAAAAGGCACACCTGCTTTATGGTAGAAATTCATTCTCAGGTATCGATACAAGTAAATACAACAGTTTCCACTGTGTTCTGAGGCATCGTATCTCCATGTTTCAGGATGTGTCCTGATCATGATGAGGGTTAGTGTCCCTCATTGTACCTCATTTTGAGCATCCCTGTCCCCCATTTCAGTGACAACATGTGAGGTGTGGTGCATGCTTCCAAAATTCTACTCAGCACAAAGAGTGCTTAATAAGGCCATAGTGTATATACTCCATACAGAATGACAGGGAAAGTAAGTGAGCAGAATCAGTCATGGAGAAACATATTTGTAGCAGTAAATATACATAAAGGGATTTACGTGGCCCAAAACAAAAAAGTCAGGCCTCACAACACAGAAGTATTAAATGTATTAAGCAAACTATACTTTACAAAATTAACAGAAATTCAATGACAAAAATCAAAAGCTATTAAACAACTTGTAAAAGGATCAGAATTAATGAGTTTACCTAATGTTAATGGGAAATAAAAAAAAAGGTATTTTGATGGCTCTAATTGCTAGCAGTAGTATGAGAAATAGAAACTAATGTGTTTTTTTGATGAGATTTGCACCAGCTTAGTTGCTACACACATGGCAAGCATGCAGCATGTAAACCTGATGTGATTCCAAAATGATGTTCACACCAGCTTAATTGCTGCACTCACATCAAGCTTGCAGCATGCGATACTGATCACTGTGCAAAATCACTTTTCAGCTAACGAACTGATAGTGTCACTGTTCATGCAGTGGGGTCACAAAAAGCCCATGTTGAAAACTTGGAGTGAAAATACCAAGAAACATCCAGGGCATTAGGGCTTCCAACCATAATACCCTACCCTGTAGGGACTGACAGGCATCAGCAATGTGACTTGGGATTGTCGACAGTAATGCTCACGCCATTCCACTACCCTGCAGCCAGTGACAGGCATCAAGGTGTGCCTTGGACTCTTCAGCCCCAAAGTTCACCCCATTCTCCTATACTGCACCCTTTTCAGTGTATTTCCTTATGGAATGAGGTGAGTGTAAAGCCCAAACACCCCAAGGCACACCTCGATACTTGTCGGTGTCTGTAGGGTAAGGTGAGGTGAAATGGCATGAGCGTTATGGGCGACAACCCAAAGGCACACCCCAGTGCCTGTCCATCTCTGCAGGGCTGGGGTGCAGTTGTTATCAGTTCAATATTTCACTGCCATTCCTATTCTGCATCTGTCTAACTCCTGCACTTCCAATGCTAATGCCAGCAAGCATATATTCGGCATTGACAAATTGGCTTGTTTTATTTAATCATTTATTTTATTTATTCCTAATTTCTACTCAGGATGGCATGTTGTGCTAGTTCCCTTTCTTCTAGGTGCATTCTCAATGGAAGGGAGTGGGATTTTCGAACATCAGCCATGCTTTCTTGAGGGAGAGAGGGAGGGAGGGGAGGCCTCATAATATTCTTATGAAGGGGGAAGTAAGGCTGGTGCTCAAGATTCTGAAATCAGCTGTCCTGCAATTTGAATAAGCTGCCTCATTTATATATTTACTTGAAATGACTCCAACTGGGATAACCCTGTGAGATGCAGCATCTTGTCTTCATGGGGGGTTCCCAGGGAAGATAACAGCAGTCAACATGTTAACATGGTCCTTCAAGAATAATTACATACAAGCTAAACTATACAAAGCAAAAAACAAACTGCTAAAGGTAAATACAGTCAAACAGCAATCAAAAGCTAACAAAGTAATTATAGGTCCTAATATCACTTTTCTGTAAGGTGCTGGAGAAGGTTGTGGTAGTACAGCTGAAGAAGAATTTGACATGCTACATGGGAAACATTTTTGTCTGGTTGCATGTCTGGTAATGAAGGCTGTGTGGAATTTTTCAGTTCCACTTCTGCCGGAATTCTGTAGAATTTTTGAAATTCCACCAGAATCAGTATCCCAAAATTTTGAAAGAGGAGAGTGTTTTTTATGTAAGCCCCCAATTTGGGTTTACTTGTTAGGGCTATGGCCCTCCAACCCTCTGCCCAGCATCCCCATGTGGGCCATGGTGGGGCTTGAGCCTGCATGCTCCTCAGTGTTCTGCGCTGCAGCTGTGCAGAGCTCGGGACCTCAACCCAAGTTCTGGATGGGGCCAAGATCTGATTGGTGTTCCCGTACCTCTGGATGATACGAGGGGGCAATAGCAGTCCTGGTGATTTGAGGGAGCCAGGCCGCTCTGTTGTAAATACAAAATATAGTGTCCGTGCACACAGTGGGCATGCACAGTGGCTGGGAGGGGATTTAAATGAGCCATTGCTCCATTTTGGTTCCAGCCATGTGGCCAATGAAAAAAAGTATGTCCTCAGCTCCAGAGGCAATAGAGGAGCCAGGGAATGTTAGTACTATCGACTGAAAGGTTTCTGGTTGGGGGGGGAGGAATGTTAGCAGCCCTATTAAGGGCTAAAAGGGTGACAATTAAGAACCACACTGTTAAGAGCCACAAGATGGCAGCCCCACAAAAAAACTACAAAACAAAGCTGCTGGGTAAAAGGAAAGATCAAGCCTTGCAATCAACTGGGGAGTTGCAGCCAATGAGAGGGAGGCTGCTCAGGGGTTATAAAACTGGATTTTTGGTGCCAAAGGGGAGGTTGTAGTCGAGAGGAGCTGCAGGGTGGCTGTGAGAGGAGAGACTGTCCTTATTTATCAAGTCTGCCTGGCTGTTTGAACCCTGGCTACATCCAACTAATAAGCTGAAGTGCAGGAGGAACAGCAGCTGTTTTGTGAGACTAAAGTAGAATAAATAGAAAAAGTGTTCTATTGCAGTCCAAATAGTTGGACAGCTGTTTGAACTGGGAAAAGAGATGGGCTGCAGACTTTGATTAAACCTCTGCTCCCCATGGTGCAGAAACTGGTCAGGGAAGTGGACAGATCAGCCAAGGGAGAGTCTGTAAATGTTGAGGCAAGCCTCTGCGACAAGACCTGACATCCTTAGGATGGCAGAGAAAGGGGAGATATTGTTGATGGGGGACCTGAATATGCCAGATGTTAACTGGAGCACCTTTGCTGCAGCCACATCCAAGAGCAGGGTCATTCTCGATGCCCTACAGGGGGCATGCCTCAGACAGCTAGTGTTTGAACCCACTCGAGAGGGAGCAATCTTAGCTGGTACTCTCGAACAGGGACAGAGAGAGGATCTCAGATCCAGAAGTGGGTAGCCATATGAGAACAAGTGACCACCAAACAGTGAGGTTCACCATAAACTCAGCCACAGAGTCAAGCCATACAAAAGTGAGGGTATTGGACTTTCGGAGGGCTGACTTTGTCAAAATGGGAGAGTGCCTCAGAAACACAGTACCAAACAGGCAAGAAGGAGGGGTGGAGGAACAATGGGGAAACATCAAAACTGCCATCACAGAGGCCAACAAGCCTTTCTGTGAAGCAAATAAACAAATCAAAATGAAAGGAAAAATCACTATGATTCTCAAAAGAGGTGGTGGGGAAGGTTAAGGAGAAACAGATAGCATTGAGGAAGTATAAGGAAACACAGAAGGAGCAGGACAAAGAACTGTACCAGTTAAAGCAGAAGGAAGAGAGGAAGGCAGTCAGAATAGCAAAGGCCCAACCAAGGGAAAGATAGCCAACTCGGTTAAGAAGGAGGATAAAACCTTTTATAGGTACATTAGGGAGTGAAGAAAGACAAAGGGAGGGATAGTGAGGCTTAATAAAGTGGAGGATGGGTCAGCAGAGAGGGACAGTGAAAAAGCAGGGATACTGAACAAATACTTCTGCTCAGTATTCACAAAAGAACAGGAGGGGGAGGTACTTAAACCAAACAAGAGAAACACTCCGAAGACGGGGGGTCGATACCAGTCCATTTACAGAAGAAAGGGTTCTGAAAGAACTAATAAAATTGAAGGTGGACAAAGCAATGGGGCCTGATGGGATTCACCCAAATCTAAAGACTAAGGGTAGAACCAGTGACACCGCTGACTACTCTCTTAACAAATCATGGGAGGATGGGGTGGTACCTGAGGACTGGAGGAGGGCAGATGTGATTCCTCTTCACAAAAGTGGAGCAAGACAGAGGCATGAAACTACAGACCAGTTAATTTGACCTCAGTGGTAGGGAAAATGATGGAATCACTTCTGAAGGAAAGAATTGTTGAGTACCTAGAGGCCAGTGGGGCAGAGGACCCAAGGCAGCATGGGTTCACAGTGGGAAGGTCATGTCAGATGAATTTAATTGATTTCTTTGACAGGGTGACCAAAGTAGTAGACCAGGGAGGGGCTGTGGACATGGCCTACCTAGACTTTAGAAAGGAATTTGACATAGTCACACACAAAAGAGTAATAAACAGATTAGCCAGCCTGGGAGCGAGTCCCAGGGTGGTAGCCTGGGTAAAACACTGGCTGGACAACAGGACACAGAGGGTAATAGTAAACAAAGTCCATTCCAAATAAAAGGGGGTTACTAGTGGTGTTCCGCAGGGTTCAGTAGCTCAGTAGTTCAGGGCCTGTTGCTAGCCTTGCTTGTAGAGCAGAAAACAGCTAACTAAAAGAAGCTACATTTTCATATTAATTTAACACTTATATCTCAGCAGGAGTCAGTGTCTGTTGAGATTAAGCAGACAGATACTTTATTAGAAGTAGAAGGGGTCTTATTTAGGGTTAAAAAAAGAAAGAAAAGAAAGAAAGTCAGTGTGTGTTCTGTGCTGGGAAGGGTACTGTATCAACTTACTTTGCTAAACCAGTAGGAGGAGACAAAGCTTAACTGGGGGTGTGGCTTAGACACTATAAAAGCAGTTGACTCAAATTACAACTTCCTGTTGCTAGCCTTGCTTGTAGAGCAGAAAGCAGCTAACTAAAAGAAGCTACATTTTCTTATTAATTTAACACTTATATCTCAGCAGGAGTCAGAGTCTGTTGAGATTAAGCAGACAGATACTTTATTAGAAGTAGAAGGGGTCTTATTTAGGGTTAAAAAAGAAAGAAAAGAAAGAAAGTCAGTGTGTGTCTGTGCTGGGAAGGGTACTGTATCAACTTACTTTGCTAAACCAGTAGGAGGAGAGAGAGAGCTTAATTGGGGGTGTGGCTTAGACACTATAAAAGTAGGTGACTCAAATTACAACTTCCTGTTGCTAACCTTTTTTCTTACTAATTGCCCTCTAGCCCACCCTAAGCCAGTTCTACTTTTATAGTCACTGGATTTGACTGTCAACAGGAACTTCCTGTTTGGCAGTAGGAAGGGAAGGATCATAGAGAAACATTGGTTTTGTCAACCCTAAAGGAAAAAAGTAGCTCACTCTCCCCCCCCAGCTGGTGGTGGTCTGACACTGAGCAAGGAAGAAGGAGGCTACTGAAGAATATAGGAAGTTGCTGTCCCAGAACAGGAAGAGTGAGAGTTGTAAGGAGAGGAGAGAGTAAGCATACAGAGAAACAGGAGAGGGGACACAAAATAAGACATGATAGGAGTGATGCAGTGCAATGGCTGTTGGGAAGCAGTGTTCCGGGAGACATTCTGGAGGCTGCGATGCTGCCCTATTTGCAGGCACCTCTCTGGTCTGAGGGAGAGGTTGTCCATCTCCAGGCTGACCTGGCTAGGATTCGTGAAACCTCCTCCCAGGACCACCAGGGCCAATGCCACTACCTCAGAGGTTGCCAAGAAAGAGGAGAGGCTGGACCAGGGTGGGCTCAGGGAGGGAGAGGGTGGTGGAACAGAGTTGCATCCCTTTAGCTGTACCTCTCCACAATTCATTCACTCTTCTGGTGGATAGTGGTTCCTCTATGGAGGCACCTGCAGTGGAGGCCAAGGAGGATGCTGGGAACCTTCACAAAGGAGACCCACAGGAGGGTGGCATGGGACCCCAAAGGGGAAGGAAACAACTCCTGGTGTGGGACTCTATCATTAGGGGGGTAGAAATGGGGGAAGAAGGGGAGAGGGAGGTAAGGTGCCTGCCTGGTGCCATGACTTGGAGGGACAGGAAGCGAATCCTCAGGATCGTGGGAGCAGCTGCACGAGGGAGGGAGCTGGATGTCATTGTCCACCTAGGGACAAATGACCTGGCTAGGAATGGGATCAAAGCAGTGCAAGAGGAGTTTGTAGAGTTGGGAAGGGGCCTTAGACAAGTAGCACATATGGTAACCTTCTCGGAGGTGCTGCCTGTCTATGGCAGGGGTGATGCTAGGGTACTCCTCATCAGGGAATTCAATAAATGGTTGAAAAACTGGTGTGGAGCTCAGGGTTTTGGCTTCATTGGGGACTGGGGAGCCACCTGGAGGGATGCAGACCTATACTGGTGCAATGGTCTGCATCTGTCCGGGGGGGGGGATCAGGATCCTAGGTGAGAGGTTTAAATGCTTCATTGGCAAGCATTTAAACTAGCCAAGGGGGAGGCACTGAAAAGGAGCAGGGAAATCCCAGCTCCCCACAAAACACGGTAATTAGTGAGGTAAACACCAAGGTAGAGAAGTCATTAGGGAGAAGGACAGAGGTAAATGTAAAAAAAGGCAAAGGCAGTAAGGACAGGAATGGGGCTAAAAGCGGAAGGCCATCAAAAAGTGGAGGGTGATGAGTACCAATGCCCATAGTCTGTTTAACAAGCTCCCTGAACTAGTGGCCTTGATGGAAGAGGGTTGCCTGGATATTGTGGAAGTCACAGAAACATGGTACACAGATAACCATACCAGGATACACAATCTACAGGAGGGACAGGGAGGATAAAAGAGGAGGAGGAGTAGCTCTCTATGTAAAGGAAGAGATCAATGCAACAGAACTAAAGAGTAAACAGGGAGCAGATGAGGCACTCTGGGTCACCCTGGAGACAGGAAATGGCACCACAATCCGCATGGGAGTTGCATACAGACCCCCATCTCAGGGGAAGGGAATGGACAAGAAAATGATAGAAGGCTTCCTTAGAATGGCAGAAAAAGGGGAGATATTGTTGATGGGGGACCTGAATATGCCAGATGTTAACTGGAGCACCTTTGCTGCAGGTACATCCAAGAGCATGGTCATTCTTGATGCCCTACAGGGGGCATGCCTCAGACAGCTAGTATTGGAACCCACTTGGGAGGAGCAATCTTAGACCTGGTACTCTCAAATGGGGATGGAGAAAGAATCTCAGATTTTGAAGTGGGTAGCCATCTGGGAACAAGCGACCACCAAACAGTGTGGTTCATGATAAACACAGCCATACAATCAAGCCATACAAAAGCAGGAGTATTGGACTTTAGGAGGGCTGACTTTGGGAAAATGAGAGAGTGCCTCAGAAAAGCACTAGCAAACAGGCAAGAAAGAGGAGTGGAGGAACAATTTAGAGAAATCAAAACAGCCATCACAGAGGCAATAAGCCTTTGTGTAAAGCAAATCAACAAAACACAACGACGGAAAAAACTGCTATGGTTCTCAAAAGAGGTGGCAGGAAAGGTTAAGGAGAAGAGGATAGCATTCAGGAAATATAAGGAAACACAGAAGGAGCAGGACAGAGAACTTTATCAGTTAAAGCAGAAACAGGCTGGGAAGGGAGTCAGAATAGCAAAGGCCCAAATTGAGGAAAGGATAGCCAACTCTGTCAAGAAGAGGGATAAGACCTTTTATAGGTACATTAGGGAGTAAAGAAAGACCAAAGGAGGGATACTGAGGCTTAATAAAGGGGAGGGAATGTGGGTAGAGGGTGACAGTGAAAAAGCAGAGATACTGAATGAATATTTCTGCTCAGTATTCACAAAGGAAGAGGAGGGGGAGGTACCTAAACCAAACAAGAAAACACTCTGAAGACGGGGTCATTACCAGTCCATTTACAGAAGAAAGGGTTCTGAAAGAACTAATAAAATTGAAGGTGGACAAAGCAATGGGGCCTGATGGGATTCACCCAAGAATTCTAAAGGAACTAAGGGTAGAACTAGTGACACGCTTTGACTACTCTCTTTAACAAATCATGGGAGGATGGGGTGGTACCTGAGGACTGGAGGAGGGCAGATGTGATTCCTCTTCACAAAGTGGGAGCAGGACAGAGGCAGGAAACTACAGACCAGTTAGTTTGACCTCAGTGGTAGGGAAATGATGGAATCACTTCTGAAGGAAAGAATTGTTGAGTACCTAGAGGCCAGTGGGCACAGGACCCAAGGCAGCATGGATTCACGACGGGAAGGTCGTGTCAGGCTAATCTAATAGATTTCTTTGACTGGGACCAAAGTAGTAACCAGGAGGGCTGTGGACATACCTACCTAGATTTTAGCAAGGCATTTGATAAGTCCCACAAAAGATTAATATACAAGTTAGCCAGCCTTGAAGTGGGTCCCAAGATGGTAGCCTGGATAAAAAATTGGTTAGACAACAGGACCAAAGGGTAGTAGTAAATGGGTCCACAGTGAAGAAAGGAGGGTTACTAGCGGGTACCATGAGGGTTCAGTAGTAGGACCGGTCCTTTTAATGTCTTTATAAGTGACATTGCAGAGGAACTGGAAGGAAAAGTATGTCTCTTTGCAGATGACACAAAGATCTGCAACAGGGTTGATACACAAGATGGAGTGGAAAGGATGAGAAGGGACTTGGCAAGGTGGAGGAATGGTCAGATGTATGACAGCTCAGATTCAATGCAAAGAAGTGCAAGGTAATGCACCTGGGAAACAAAAACCCAGGGGAAGAGTACACAATGGGGGTGAGATACTGACAACAGTAAAAATGGAAAGGGACCTGGGGGTAATTATATCAGATGACCTAAAGGTGGGCAATCAATGTGAGAAGGCAGTAAGGAAGGCTGGGAGGATACTGGGATGCATAGGGAGAGGCATCAATAGTTGAAAACTGGAAGTTGTTATCCCTCTGTACAGACAGTTGGTGAGACCCCATCTAGTACTGTGTGCAGTTCTGGAGACCCCATCTCCGCAAAAGACATAGACAGAGTGGAGGCTGTCCAGAGGAGGGCAACTAAATGGTGGGGTCTGCACTAGAAGACATAATGAAGAAAAGACTAAAGGAGCTAATATGTATACCCTTGAGGAAAGAAGGAGAGAGGACATGATAGAAACTTTCAAGTACCTCAAGGGAATCAACAAAGTCCAAGAGGGTAGCATCTTTCAGAAAGAGATGTGCAAGAACAAGGGGCACAATGTGAAGATAGAGGGGATGGCTCAGGAGGTAATGTGAGGAAGTATTTTTCACAGAGAGTTGTGGATACATGGAACAGCCCCTGACGAGGTTATGAAGTCAAGAACAGTGAAATTCAAGAATGCATGGGACAGACATAAGGCAGTCCTAGTGAGGGGTAGGAGGAAGTAAGCTGTTGGTTAACTAGGATCTGCAGCTTATCTGTTAGGTAGGAAAATGGGTAGACTAGGTGGACCAAGTGGTCCTTATCTGCCGTCACATTCTATGTTTCTATGTTTCAGTACTGGGTCTGGTCCTTTATAATGTCTTTATATGTGACATTGCAGAGGGACTGGAAGGAAAAGTATGCCTCTTTACAGACAACACAAAGATCTGCAACAAGGTTGATACACAAGAGGGGGTGGAAAGGATGAGAAGGGACTTGGCAAAATTTGGAGGAATGATCAGAAGTATGGCAGCTTAGATTCAATGCAAAGATGTGCAAAGTAATGCACCTGGGAAACAAAAACCCAGGGTAAAAGTACACAATGGGGGGGGGGAGAATAGTGACAACAACAAAAATGGAAAGGGACCTGAGTACTCACATCAGATGACCTGAAGGTTAGCAAGCAATGTGAGAAGGCTGTAGGGATGGCTGGGGTGATACTGGGATGTATAGGGAGAGGCATCACCAGTAGAAAACAAGAAGATGTTATCCCTTTGTATGGACAGTTGGTGAGACCCCATCTGGGGTACTGCATGCAGTTCTGGAGACCCCATCTCCGCAAGCACATAGGATGGAGGCAGTCCAGAGGAGGGCAACTAAAATGGTGCACGATCTGCACCAGAAGATATATGAAGAGAGACTAAAGGAGCTTAATATGTATGCCCTTGAGGAAAGGAGGAATGGGGGGACATGATAGAAACTTTTACGTACCTCAAGGGAATCAACAAAGTCCAAGAGGGTAGCATCTTTCAGAAAAACAGAGGTGCAAGAACAAGGGAACACAATTTGAAGATAGAGGGGGGACAGCTCAGGGGCAATGTGAGGAAGTTATTTTTTTACAGAGAGGATGGTGGATGCATGGAACGGCCTTCCTGAGGACGTCGTGGGGTCAAAAACAGTGGGGGAATTCAAGAATGCTTGGGCCAGTTATAAGGCAATTCTTTTGGGGGTAGGAAGAAGAAGTAGGCTGTTGGTTAACTAGGATCTGTAGCTTATCGAATAGGTAGGGAAATGGGCAGACTAGGTGGGCCAAGCGGTCCTTATCTGCCATCAAAGTCTATGTTTCTACTGCTGGTGGAAGCATCCTCAGAGAGAGAGGGGCTGTAAGGTGAGAGACTGTGGAAGCCCTGCTGCCCTGTGCTGGTCCTGAGGGTGGCTAGGCATGCAGTATAAGGGTTTGAGGAACATAAGCAATCTTGATTCCTCAGACTAAAGACGACAATGCACCAGGCTGAAGGATGGAACAGGCCTGCCTGTGTGAAGTCTGTATATAAGGCCCATGGGCGAAGTTGGCAAGGCCAGGCAGGCGAAGATCTTCACCCCTTGAGTTGTATAGTTCTGGTTTCCCCACCAGTGGTGCACCACCAACACAGGACCTCCTTGGTACTGTGCAATGCATCTGGCTATGAACCCCCAGTGTGGACTGCAAACTGTGGGTACCCCGAGCTGCGGCTCTGGGGAGTCTTTTAGGGCCCGGACACACTGTCATTCTGTGCTTGAAATTGTGTTCTGAAATGTTTTCATGAGCTACACACAATTGCAGACACACACAAGACTGTACCATTTTTGAAATTATTTTAGTGCGGACACACACAAGTCAGGATTCTGGGTTTAAGCCCATGTCATAACACGGGTAGCAATCCAGCAGCTTACTGTGATGCATTGTGATTACGCCCGGCCCCACAAATCTCTGCAACTCATTGATTGCAAACATATGTCTTGCATTACTCTTGGCAACTGTACACGTATGCGTTGTTACGCCTGTCAGGAAACCAGTTTTCGGTGTAAGTTATCAGTTGCTGCTTGTTTTTCCCATTATAAAGTGAAAACTGAAAAATTGTGAGGTTTTTATTAGATCTTCTTTTATTTAGTCTCCATGTACACTGTGTGTAAATACAAGTGTGTGTCTGGGTGAAGGGGGGAGTCGAGGCAGGCATTGCTCACAGTTCAGGTCATAGCCATCACCTAATGAAAACTTCTGTGTAAGTCTCGAAGCTTGTGCACTCTTCCAGTAAAGGGTATTAAATGAAGATACAAATGAACCGGCAAACAACTGCTTTATTGAACTCTACTCTACATCTTTGACTATCCAGCTGCAATATTGCAACTCTCTGTAGTTTTGACCCCCCTATATCGGTCTATTTGGTTCCCTTTTAACTTTGTATCACTGTTTTTAATCCCCCCCCCCACCTCTGCCTTTTTACTTTCATTTTCCTCTGGTGGTGACACTCATAATATTTAGTAATAGCCATGCTGGTCTGCACTATGGCAAACTATGTCCCCCTAAACCATATAATTCTTTATTGCCGAAACATTTTTTTTCATGCACCTTTTTTGCCCTCTTTCTTTCAGGCCTGGTTGCGGAGACCTGTTGAGATCGCCGGTGACAGTTATTGACTTGGTGCACATAGCTCTTGTCATCACCTGGTATGATGTGGGCAAGTATCACTGGTAGCCGCACAGACACACACACACACACACAGTCCCTTTGCAAGGGAGCTATCTCCTGTGCACACTGCAGGGGTCACTGAGGTGGCAGAACCTTGTGCTATCCTTCCCTGATCTTGGGAGCACTGTGGTGCAGCAGCTCCACCCCAGTTGCCCTCATCAGCACAGCATCTGTGTCTGCTTTTGAATTTGTGTCTCCAGCATGGGACCATAATGTGACCCTCACTGTGCCAAGGTGAGACCTATTGCTGCCGATTATAAACATTCTCCATTCCTTGATTCTACAGATGAGAAGTAGCACTTTGTGCCACTATAATGCAGTTAGGCAGCATCTTGTGCATTCTGAAAAATCAGGACTGCATCTTTTGTGCCTTCCAAACTGATAGATGTACATCCCAGTTTGCTGTCATGAAACTTGCAGTGGTCCACCAGCCAATGGCTACAAAACTTGATTTGAACCCCTGTACAAGGATTTGCACGCTAACATCAATGAGTTTGTATGCCATTGTTTATGTTCATTTGCCAAGAGCTAGCACACATATTGCAACTGCTCTGAGCTCTGAGAAGGTGTTTATTTATTGAAAATTGGTAACCGGGGGAGACACACTGAGACAAGTCTCATTTCCAAGTGTGACCTGGGAAGGGGAAAAGTGGAAGAACAGCAGCGCAACTCATAGAAGCAAAGATTTTAACAATGTTAGGTAAAGACGTGGTATGACAATGAAAATAAGTAGTTGTTTGTGCAGAGAATTAAGTGCGGTAGAGCACAATAAGAATTTCTAGCAAGTGTATAATCAGTAATGTCAGCACTACTTGACGAATGAGAGCAATACTGACAACGACAACAGGCTGTAGACCTCAGGGGTGATTTATTGTCTAACCTCGTGATGGAGGGAGCAAACTGTAGTGGTGTTGAAGTTAAACTTAGGTAGGAGCTATGGCCCAGCCTTGCTGTTTCTCTAAGCTGCTCTGCTGCACTTCATTTCCCCCACCCCCACCCAATATGCCACTATCAGCATTGTTAAAATGAGTAGATGAGCCACAGAGCATATGTGTGTGTGTTGGGAGTGTGTGTGTGTGTTTTTGTTGTTTTTTGTGGGGGGAGGGGGGAGTCTGCAATCACACTGTGCAGATACGCCACCAGCTTATTGTCGCAATATAGTAGTAGGCTGTATGAAACTAAAGTATAATATGGGGATGGCAGGCAGGTGCGTTGTATGGAGGATCCACAAAGAGTGTGTGTGTGTGTGAGAATGGAGAGGAGGTGGCAATCGCAGTGCACCTGGACACCAAATCATTAATTATGAAATCTCCACGTGTATTTATTTTTTATTTTATTTTATTTCTTGAGAGAGAATTGGAATTACAATCTTTGAGTCATGGACTGTTTTGCAAAGGCTCCACGTCAGTACAGTAAAACACAAACAATACATATAATAACAGTTATACATTGTTCACACAAATTAGTTTCTGTCTCAAGAGCTTTAGTAGACCCTGTGTCATAGTTGCTAGACAAGTCAGGTTTCAAATTCGGAGGGTCTTTAGCTAGGCCCTGAGTCAGAGTTTATTTACAGAGCGTTTATGGGACCTTTATTTATAACTACACTTTCTTTTGAGATACGGACAAGGGGGAGGAGTATTGCCTACAGCCACAATCACCAGGATCAAGGAGGAGGTTCTTGATACCAGTTTTGAATAGTTCCAGACTAGAGGCCATGGAGATGGAAGGTGGTAGGTTGTTGAGCCAGAGGGGGGCACGATAAAGGAAGGACCTTTGTCCTAGTGAGGTCCTACAGTGGGAAACAAGGAGGGAGGTACTAGCAGTGCGACTTGGGGCCCTCCTGTGTGTGTGACAGGCTGGATGAGGGGGTGGAGGCCTTTGGGAGCTAAGTTCATAAATATTTTTTTGGCTTGGAGGCAAGCGTGATATTTGAGCATCCCTTAGAAGGTCAGCCAGTCTGCCAGCTTGTAGAGCTCACACATGTGTGTTAATCTACCACAGCCTGTGGCCAGACGGCATGCCCTATTAAGGTCTAGGGTGATGCAGTGAATGGTGGTTTGGTCAGCAGTGCCGTAGATTACAATCCTGTAGTCCACCAATGAGAGGACTAAGCAGGATACAGCGAGACATAGGGCCTGAGGGGGTAGGCAGTGCTTATGTCTATATAGAATCCCCAGCCTGGTGTTTATAGCAGAGGTGAGGTGTTTAATATGTGCGTGGTAGGTGAGGGACGTGTCAAGAGAGATACCCAGAAATTTGAAGTTAGAGACCTGTTCGAGAAGGAGGCCTTGTGAGTTGGAGATGTTTAGGGAGACACTTCTGAGGGGGCTTTGACGATGGGCAAAGATCATGGATTTTGTTTTGTTGTAGTTAAGTACTAAGCGATGCTCAGAGAACCAGGATTCTATTTCTCTAGAAAAACCTTGCAGGGCAATTTGGAGGAAGTGAGGTTGAGGGTGTTTCCAGAAAACTACTGCATCATCCACATAGAGTAAGAGCTTCCCACTGCAGGACTGAGGAAGGGAGTTCAGGAATAGAGTGAAAAGCAGCGGCCCTAGAATGGACCCCTGTGGGACACCCGTTAGGACTGGTTTATTGGTGGAGAGGGTGGTGTTGATTTTGACCTGTTGGGTCCGGCCAGTGAGATAGTCTTTGAACCAGGATATGGCCTCAGGGGAGAAATAGTAGGAGGGAAGAGAGTGGAGTGGCGTGATTGACAGTGTCGAACACTTTTGTCAAGTTGGCATAGATTGCACCTGTGACTGATCTTTGTTCCAGTGCCTCGTGTATGTAAAATGTAAATTCTAGAAGGGCAGTGGTATGGTAGATTATTGGGGCAAAACCATATTTGTATATGTAGCTGGGGAACATGAATAAGCTGATTTGCAAGGTAAAATTGATGCAATCAGAGGCAGAACATGGAACACACAGTAGACATGGAGAAGATAGATCGAGGGATGTATTCTCCATGCATAAGGGTTTTTGAATCCACACATGGACTGAAAAGAACTGGTCCATATTTCAATCATATTGTAATGAAGTGTAAACAGTAGTATTGTCCTTGTTACATTTACAGCAATATGCATTTAAATAAAAATTTTATTGGTTGGAAATACTTCCTGTGAAAGTCATCTTGACTATGGAATATCACAGTTAATTGTCAGGTTACCAATGCATTTACATTGGTGTCCAGGTCATGCATGGGAAAAAAGTCCTTTTGCCACCAGTGTATCAGGCTTTCCAAAGTAGTAGTCACAGAGCATATGTTATGTTGTTGTGTGTGTGTGTTTGGGGTGGTGGAGTCTGCAATCGCACTGTGTAGGTGTATGTGTGTGTGTGTGTGAGTGCGTATGTGTGTGTGTGTGTGTGTGTGTGTGTGTGTGTGTGTGTGTGTGTGTGAATGGGGGGGAGCAGGGGGTCTCACCAAGCACTGGAACCACACAACATATTGTCCCAATATTGCAGTTTTGTATCTTTATTGAGCTGCCTGCTTCCACCCACATATAATGTCACAATTACAGGCATCTTAATTATATTGCATTTATCATTTTGTGTAGGATTATGTGGAATCTGTCAAATTAGGTCCATACCATACCCCCATGTACAATATTGTTGAAATATTGTAGTAGAATAGCATGAGCAATCAGGAATTCAGCAGCACTACCTTACTTTATCCACTCCCACCCTAATCAACACTTAATGCACATATTTTATTCTTCCTGCATTTATGAAGATGGTGCATATTAACATAGTAACATACTAACATACTATGAAGCCAGCAGAATAGGCCCTATGGTCTATCAAGTTGCTCAATGATCAGTGCCTATGTATGGCACCGATTTTAGCCCCCCCTCAGTCCCAACAAGTACCCCTATTTCCCATCAGGGCTCCTGGATGTAACCTCCCCCTACACCTATCCCAGCCTTTCTTGAAATCCTCTACAGTATTAGCAGTCACCAGTTCACTGGGTAGTGCATTCCATGGCTCCACCACTCTCTCTCAGTGAAGTAGTGCCTCCTTGTTCCCCCCTCAGCCTCCCTCCATCCAGCTTCATATTGTGTCCCCTGGTGGCACTCAGTTCCCTCAGCTGAAGGACCCCCTCAGGACTTATCTTATAAATTTCCTTGAGACACTTGAAGACCTCTATCATGTCCCCCTGTATCTTCTCTCCTCCAATGAGTACAGGTTGAGCTCCCCCAGTAGCTCCTCGTAGGGCCTTTCCGCTAGCCCCAGTACCATCCTGGTCACTCTTCTCTGCACCCTGTCCAGTAACCCAATGTCCTTCTTTAAGTAGGGATGCCAAAATTGCATGCAGTATTCAATGTGTGGTATAACCAGGCAATTGGACATCGGAAGGAGCACCCCACTGCTCCTTGAGGTTATGCCCCTGGCTATGCACCCCAGCATTTGATTTGCTTGTGCTGCCACCCTTCTACACTGCTCTGAGTTGTTCATGTGTACATCCACCAACACCCCAAGGTCATTCTCCCACCTCGAAACCTGCAATGTCTCCCTCTCCCCCTCCAAAGTGTATTCATGGATCAGGTTTTTGGCCCCAGGTGCAGAATCCTACATTTTGCAGTATTAAATTTTAGTTTCCAGACTCATGAGCATCTCCCTAGAGTCCTCCTGGAGATCCAATTTTCCCTCCTCCCCATCCACCACTGCCCCCAGCTTAGAGTCTTCCACAAAAAGGCTCATCCCACTCCTGATACCACTTCTGATGTCAGCAACATAGGCATTAAATAGGAGTAGCCTTAGCACCAACTCCTGTGGGACCCCGCTTGTGACTAACCTTGAGAATGAGACCTCCGCCCCCACCCTCACCCTCTGTACCCACCCCACCAGCCAGTTTCCTATCCATCTGCCCATCTTCCCACCCACCCTCATACCATCCAGCTTCCCCAGTAGCCCATGATGTGGCATGGAGCCAAATGCCCTGCTGAAGTCCAGAAAGAGGACATCCAATGGCCTGTCCTTATCCAGCGCCCTCATCACCCCTTCATAGAACTCCACCAGATTTGTCTGTCATGATCTGTTGTTAACAAAGTCATACTGGCAAATGTCTTTGTGACCCCATGCCCTCAGAACCTCCTCCATCCTCTCCTTCAGGATGCCCTCCATCACTTTGCCCACTACCAAGGTCAGGCTAACTGGCTCATAGTTACCCAGGTCCTGTCAGAGGCCACCTTTGTGGAGAGGCACATTATGTGCCATCCTCCAGTCCTGAGGTACCCACCCAGACTGTAGGGAGGAGTTAAAAAGGTCTTCTAGGGGGTAGCCAAGGTATCCGCCATCTCTCTGAGCATCCTGGGATGGATCCCATCTGGACCTGGTGCCTTCTTCCCTCTTAGGGCCTTAACTGCTTCCCACACCCTACCTCTGTGTATTTCATCATCCGTTCCCCCCCTCTTCATCCAACAACTAGATCCCTGATGAGCTCCCCATCTGATGGGAGCACATCCAGGATGTGTCCCTCCCCCCCTCGTCGGCTCAGTCACCAGCTGGGCAAGGAACGCATCCTGGAAGACGTCCAACAGGCACTGCTCCTTACTCGATGTGGATGCCATGGTTCCACAGACTGCTCCTGGTATATTCAGGTCTTTCATCACCACAGTGATGTCCTTTCCTCCACCACATCAGTCCTTAAAGTTAGCCACCAGGCCTTCCTCCTGTTCCTCCTCCTGCCCAGGGGGTATATACGCCACCCCCATTTTCACCCATTTTCCACCTGAAGCCTGCAGGGTGACTCAAATAGCAAAATGAAGGAAAAGCCATTAGCAAATCTAATGTGACATTTCTTTAGCTTAGATGATGATGCATTTTATCACTCACTACCAGTCTGCTACAGTGTATGTGTGTGTGTGTGTATCCGACTTTATTACTTTGAGCTTAGCAATATTTTTTATACTACTGCCTTTATCTCCTTTTTCACTTTGCAGAGTTGAACAAATTAATAGTAACAGCCCCATTTAGTGTCCCTATAAAGATCACTCATGCTACGGCATCCATATGGGTATTTTATGTGTTTCCTTGTTTGTTTGTTTTTTAACAGGAGTGAATACTGTCCTAACAAACAGAATTTGTATAGCCACATTATAATTGCAATAAGGGACTCCAGGGTGTACGTTGTCACTGCATATCGTCACAACTAGAGTGGCGAAAGCACTCGGTATGTGGCCTCGTGCTTTGACCCACCCTATGTGTGACGTTATTCAACAACGACGCACACCCTGTCATACCTTACTGCTTAACTATCAACTGAATTGAAAACGCTTATCGAGGCTGCCATTATATCTGTACACATATCAAGCTGTGCTTTCGAGCTTTACAATGATGTCATGGCAACCTCTTCAATACTTTTCAACGTGGATATTAACCAAATCCCATACATTATCCTCTATATAGTAATAAGTTTCTAATGATTATGATTTCAAATGATATCAATATTGCCTTTCAATGGTTTTCTTTTCTTTTAGAACCTGTTCACACTGTTTTAGAAGTTGAGCTTGAAATATAAGGAAAAAATGCCTGCCATATGTAACAGAGCATAATGTTTGCGGTGACTGCAATTTTACAGCAATACCAGTGTAATAAGTACCAGAGGTTATGATGAAGAAGGAAGGCAATTTTATCAAGAACACCACTGTTACTGACTTATTTACGCTCATCGCTGGAAATAATGTTAACACTGATCAATGCAATTTTAAGTAAATATGTTTCTGCACTATCTACCATTCTACATGGAGTTGTGAGAGGAGCACCTCTTGATGGGAGGATAGTGTGCTCAGTACCTTGTCAGACCGGGAATGGGTGGCAAATTTCAGAATGAAGCGTTCAATGTTTCATGTGCTTTGCAGTGAACTGGAACCATTCATTCGTAAATGTGATACTCAGATGAGGGATCCAGTACCTGTAGAAAAAAGAGTGGCCATAGCACTGTGGCGCCTTGCCACCAATATCGAGAACAGGACCCTGGGTCACCATTTTGGGTGTGGACGAACCACGGCTGGTCAGATAGTGCTAGAGGTATGCAAACCTATTAGAAAAGTATTATCACCAAGAGTAATTAAACTGCACAACATTGACAACATAATGTTGGGATTTGAGAGAGATTATGGTTTCCCTAATTGTGGAGGCACCGTTGATGGGATACACTTCCCTATTATTTGTCTGCCAAATCATGCTGTAGGATATTATAATTGCAAATGCTATTATTCTGTAGTAATGCAAGCTCTGGTAGACAATATATACTGTTTTGTTGATATAAACATCAGCTGGCTGGGGAACGTGCATGTTGCATGCATTTTCAAAAACATCTGTTTCAGTGAGGTCAGAAGGGAACTCTGTTCCCACAGTCAGCATGCAAGTTTGGAGAGACAAATATTCCCATGTTAATTCTAGGAGACCCGGCATACCCTCTTCTTCCTTGGGTGATGAAACCCTATGCTGAAATTTCTGAACCGAAAAGGGCCAAATTCAACTACCGTCTTAGTAAGGCTAGGATGGTGGATGAATGTGCTTTAGGGCGGTTAAAAGCACGATGGCATTGCTTACCGAAACACATGAACTTTGACATCCAAAACATTCCAAATGTAATTTCGGCTTTCTGTGTGTTACACAACATATGTGAGAGTAAAGGTGAACTTTTTGACTCTAAATGAATGTCTACAGGGGATGTCAGAGGGTTCTTGCAACATGAATTAGATAATGTAACTCTTGAAGATTGTGGTAGTGTAACACATGGTGAGCATTTGAACAGGGTGTGAGATGCTATTGCCGAGTACTTTGACATGCATGATTAAAAAAAACATATACTGTATGCTACTTAGTGGCTAGTATAAATTTATTGCTTTCTAAACACCAACAGCTGTCATAGTAATAATTTTTATTTGAAACTTATTCTGTTAAACAGAGATATTCATTCATATGTTTGTTCTCTTTTTATATTTTCAAAGTTATGTAGTTTAAATATGTCATAAATATGTATATATTAATGTGCAAATGAAATATAAACAATATTTTGTTCACAAAATTATAACGTGCAACAATGACGTACCTATAATGACAAACCATCTGCTATTATTAAATAGAATAAATAACCATTCCTGGTTTTGTAAAATATTAATGTACAACTATCAGAAATATATATATATATATTTATATGATGACTTAACATGAATGAAACAGTATGACGATATCTACTTTTGCACTTCTCTTTGAATCTCACTTATACACTTATATACGTTGTAAATACAGAAATAAGGTAATGATAACCAATTAAGTTGTGAGGTTTCAGTATATGCATTAAGGTTTATAACTGTTCAACTGATATGCAATAGAATCTAGGAAATAGTAAGCTTTTCATGCAGCTTTACAATTCAGTTCACATAAATGAGTCACTCATCAACTCGCCTGTCAAACTTCTGTGTGATGTTGATTGCACGAATGAAGCATGCTAAGTAGCATTTGGTGTAAAATGTTGCGGAGGCTGATTAAGCATCAGAAGACCCGGGTTGTTCCATGTTTGGTAAGTTTGCTGTTGCATCACATCAAATGACTGACCTTATTGCATCTGCTGGGGGTGTAATGTGGCATGAGGTGCAGCTGAGTGCCACATGCCTCTCGGGTGTGATTAACTGGCAATTAACATAACCCTAAGAAATATCTTATTGCTATTATAGTAATTGCAACAGTATTTTTTTTTTTGTTCAATATGTTTGTTTATGGTAAACTTGGTAACATAGTCCATTCGCAGTAGTTCAGGTAGGCAGCGCATGTGTAACGTTGTTACCTAGGTAAGGGTAACATGTTGTTGACATGTTGATGAGCTGCTTTGATGATGTTTATGTTATATATCGCAATGAGGACAGTAGTAGGAATTGTAGCCATAGCCATCCAAGCACTGCAGACTGCTTAAAAGTTACGCTGTCCAGTGTAAACATCAGACTGTAAACCTGAGTTTTAACAATTAGATTAGTGGATTTAAAGCAACATTGCTTGCCTCCCCCTCTCCAGAGAGCAAACTTTTATGGACATGTCAATTTCTGTTTCACACACAAGATCTATACATGTTTGGTTCATGCTGGGATTAATCAATGGAGTGTGGGGGAGGAGGTTGGGATGGCTGTGAATGGTAACATCACATAACGCTTTTGGTTTGTAATATTGCAAAATTATCTGCAGTGCATAGTTCGCCACTGCTCGTGGATGGTGCAGGATCACTTGGTACCTAACTTTCAAATTGCTACATGGCTTCAACCTTGTAAATTAATAAAAAATGCAACATCTATCATTCTGCAAATATTTTTCTCTTTTTATTTTACAGTAAGTCCCAATGCTCGACGTGGTAATGTTGCTTAGTAACCAGGAGCTTGCATGCAGTGGCAGGGCAGGGACATACAGTTTGCATATTTTGAAGCCCTCCTCACACAGAAAGATTTCTAAACAGTCTGTTACCTTGCAAGTTTATTTTTATACTGAATGTGCATTCATGAAGAGGCATTATTGGATGGAGTACACTTCAGGGTGTATTAGCTATGCCATTGGGTATTCCTGTTGTTTCCGTGGCAACCAGGGAAGTGGCAGCTGGGAAGAACAATATTTGCATGCAAAAGGGCACAGCTGCATGTCGATTATTTCGATAAGCAATTTAATTATTGTTTTCGTGTTTACTGGACGGTGTCTATTGTGTTCAGTACTTAGATGCTGATGGAGATGGAAAAGGAGAGATATCGAAACACAGTGCGACCTTACATCTGCCGCAGGAAAAAGGAATGGCTCACCGTGAAATGTGGCAACACTTTCCAAAAACACAGGCCACGACTGCTAACAACATTTGAAATGCTTTGATTTTTTTACTGGTCTTGTCTTTAATTGGACATAATGACATAGCATTCATGGTTTGAATGCATTTTTATAAAACTAAAAAAAACGGACTTATGCGGTCTGGTATGGGACCACACACATCACCTTTGCCAGATGTGGACTACAGCTCCGGCTAATAACATCATTTGCTTACTACTGGCAGGAATGAAACAAGGATGAAAACTGAGTAGAAAGAGAAAAACAAACAAACATATCTACATGTGAATACTTCAGTATTTTATTACCACACACATTGACCTACCAGCTTCATACAGCATCTCATGTGTAACATCCTCCAGTGCCACATCGTCTTCTGTTGTGCCACTCTGGATTACCACTGGAGAAACAGAAGTGGGTCTTGTGCCCAGAATACGATCAAGTTCATCATAAAATGGGCAAGTAACCCTCCCAAACCCTGATTTTCTGTTACTATCCTTAGCCTTATAGTAACAAACTTTTAGCTGTTTTATTTTCTCACAGCATTGCTTTGCACTACAATCGTGCCCCCTAGCCATGAGATGAGCTGGTATCATTTTGTAAATTCTATTGTTCCTTGTAAAATTGTTTAACTGCTCCTGGACAACTTCTTGTTACAAGTGATCAATAGGCAATTGTGTTGCTTCCTCTGACCAACTAGCTGAACGATCTGACATATTTTAATTTTTAAATATAATTCTCTTCAGATGAATGAACAAAGACAGCAGCTGACTTCAAAACATCCATGCACTGTATACTTTCTGGATTAGTGTTCCATGCACATCACAGTAAAGGGCAAAGGTTATTAATGAATTGGTAGCCCATGGATACACACGCTTAGTGGACACATTGATGAAACAAAACTGCGTTACCATTAAACCGTTTTAAAAACCATGCTAAAGACTAGGTTAGTAGCAGGGTTAAAACACATTTTTTAACACATTTTAGCAAGCATTGCTGTGTGGCCACAAACTGAGTTAACAAGATCTAAAACATTTCAGCACTATTAAAATGGTTTAACAGCCCCAGTGTGTCTAGGCCCTTAATTAGCTAGTCAGGATTATGGGGCAAGTCCCTGCACAGCAACTTAGACATATACAAGTTTGCAAGTCTAGGATTACAAGTTCAAAGTGTGTTTTATGTCTAACAGAGCTCCAATGAAAAACCCCAGGCCTGCATCACTGAGCGGTGTGATACCCACTGTACAGGGACAAATGGGGTGCACCCAGGGGCCGGTGATAGGGGTTGTTACGGGGAAAATTTTTGATTGACTAGAGTGAATTGTGGTTGACATTCTCCTCTTTGTGTCCCCCCCAATAAATCAGGTTACTGTTAGCATTTTATTCACTGTCACTGTATTATTGAAAGAATGCTGCTGGGGGGTTGGGGCTATTGTGTGGAGACTGTTACTTGTGTGGGGAAAAGTTTTATTGGGGCAGCGTACTATTTCCTGCAGGGTGGTAACCTGTTCTTTATCCACAGGAGTCCCTTGCCATTACCTCAGGTGGAACTACCACGCCACATTTGCTACTACTGTGGAACCCAGACCCACCCCCTTGGAGGTGTGTGCTGAACTACCCTGAGGGCCCCGGAGCAGCTAAGGTGAGTCAAAGGGCTGTTACATTTAAATTGCAGATTAGTTTTCTGTGGTTACATAAACATTGGAATAGTACTGCACAGTTTATGCACACTGTAGATTAATTGTCTTTATAAAATAGGCTTCAGAAATCCAGTAATCCGATTGTCTAGTACATCTTCTAAGCCATGTCCTTATTAGAAGATATACTAGCCAACTGGCACTACCCTCCACTTCCAAGTCCCATAACAACAACAAAATCAGTGAGCTGTGCCCACCGTAAAGAAAACATAGACTGGCACTGCTCACAGTGCAACAGTGGGAAAAGGCACTTCACACACACTGACGAATTCCCTCTACTATTGCCTAGATGACTTTTTTCTTACTGAACTCTCTGCTGCTTGCTGTTGTTAAACCTCATCAAAATAAACTCGAAGAAGCATAAGCCCACGACTTTCAACTGCCACTAGCTACAGTCTAGACCCAGTGGTCCATTACCGAGCGAGTGTGACACAGCCGTTGAAAGAAAACACCACCCAAACCTGCTATTACACCGTTATTGTTTATCAAAACTCATCAAAATGAAAAAAAAACAAAACATTATGAATCAACAGCAGGTACTTACAACCCAAATGTAGTAAGCACTCTGTCTGCCTGATCCACAGTACTGTGCTGGCCGTTACATCAGTGTCCGGTTGAAGCTCTGTTCCTGAAGCACCCCCCTCCCCTCCCCGCTCTGTAGTCTAAACCACACTGCTCTCCTCACTAGTGGCTTATCATTAACAGCACTGAAGCTTTGAGATTTGAAAAATGCCGTCCTGGGATACAGTCACTCCGAGACACACTAGGAAGCAAAAAGACACTTTGAACTACAGTACGGTGGCCACAAAGGCACATGCTCACAAACAGGCTTGGTCTGTTTAAAAGAATAACAGCCACAGGAAAATGAAAAACAAAAACAAAGAAAAATGTCAGAAACATTTAAAAAATATTCTGTTTGGATGGGGACCTCTCCTCAGCACTATGTGTTTTGGAGGGAAGCGAGCCCTCTACTGGGCCAGCAAGACAATCTTAAATACACCACAATGCAGTGACAGAGGAATGATTTTTCCTATCAGCAATATTAAAAAGCTCAATTTTAAAAATTGTTGGATATTTTCTTTCCTCCTCCTTTTTTTTTAAATTTACTTGGGGGGCCCATTTTATAAGTGCAATAACACACACCAAGGTGTGGGTTATGTGCTGATAAGAGCACACCCAAGTGCATAAAGCACCTTGTGCCTTATAACACACCTGGGCGTGCTCTTATCAGCATGTAACCCACACCTTGCCGTGTGTTATTGCTTGCATAAACCGTGGAACTATACTTAGAAACATGATCAATGATTGCAGAAAAAGACCAAAGGTCCATCTAGTCTGCCTGGAGTTTCCTATCTGCCCCTTGTCCTATTGTCAATACGGGGTTTTATCTTTCTTGGTCCATCCCCCTGCTCCCCTCCCTTCTGCTAACAACCTGAACAACCACTAAACCCTTCACTCTGTTCCATCCATGCTTGAAGCCATTTACTGTCTTGGTACCCACCACCTCTGCTGACACACTTCCATGGCTCTACCACAGTTTCTGTAAAATAGAACTTTCTCACATCCCTCGTAAATCTTGCCCCCACCTGTTTCCACCCATGACCTTGGGTTCTTGACTTTGTACTCTTCCTAAATAGTTCCCTCAGATCATCCTGTTTATTCCCTTCAGGAATTTGAAGGTCTCTGTCAAATTCCCTCCCCCCCGACCTGGTCTCTAGTGAGTACATGTTCAGTGCTTTGAGACAGTTATTGTAAGATATGCTCTTTTGGCCCCGAATCATTTTGTTCAAACTGCATTGCACCATTTCCAACCTCTCCCTGTACTTCCATAGGTGAGGACTCCAGAACTAAGCACAGTATTCCAGGTGCGACCTCATTAGTCACCTATATAACGGTAGTGGCACCTCCTTTCTCCTGCTTTCAGTACCTCTTCCAATACACCCTGTACCCTATTAGCCTTACTTTAGGCCTGGTTGAACTGGCTTGATTGTTTGACAGAGTCACTAATGATGACTCCGAAGTTTCTTTCCTCTGCCATAATGCTCAGTTTAACCCCTCCCATCCAGTACTCTGTCCTGTTTTTTTCCCCTAGGTGCCTAATCTTGCCTTTTCTGGCATTGAATTTCAACTTCGGGGGTGGCTGGATGCTTCCGGACTTTGGTTAAACATGCTCTGAACTAGAAGAGAGTGTATAATGCAGAGGAGATTAACCTTTAGGTGGCACATGTAAATCTGATTCAAATAAGAGGGAACTAAGGGAGACTTGAACTCCAATTGATTTTCAAATATAGATATTTTATTTTATGTTTGAGTGCATTGCTACCTCTGGTAAACAGCTAGCTAATATTTTATGGCCAAGGGACACTTCCTCAGGGTCCACGGTGCTCTAGAATAGTTATGTGCTTCCAGTCACCTTCTAGTCCAGGAGGCCGACTATAATTTCTTTGGTTAGTTTCAATAAGGGCTTTCAAAGCCGTGTCAGGTTCCAACATTTATTAGATGCGTGGGTGTGTCTCTCCACTGCCATTCTATTTCTTTGCTGATGGCCCAGGTCACTACTCCGCTCAACTGCCAAACCAGACACCTCACTAGCCTTTGTAGATCCCTCTGCATCTCCAATTCCTTTGTCACTATCTACCCAACCACAGATTCATGTCATCTGCAAGGAGACTCAGCTTGCTCCAGATACTTTGCTAATTGTGAAGGATGATGCCCATCAGTGGTCCTACAAGCCTGCACACAGTAGATCCTGGAGTGAGAAGAAGATATCAGCAACACACAAGTTGGGAAGGGGGTGTAAGGACTCCACTCTAAGGTAGTAAATACTAAAGGCCTGCAAGGACTATAAAAGCAGCATAGTCTGAATGAGACTAGAGCCAGTGCTGGTGCCAAAGGTAAGTGGCAGCACCCAGGTAGTAAAATAATTTTAAAAGAAAATCAAACAAACAAAAATATCAGTCAACACTTGGCATGGGGCCCAGCCTTATGCAGGTTCCTCCTCTGTAAATAGTACCTCATGATCCAGCCCAGAGCACTAGTCCTGTCTTATTTAATCATTTTAATGAGCTTCCTCTCCATGAGACACCACTAAAAAGGGTGATTTATTGAGCATATTATGCAAATGAAATGGCCTGGGGCATGATTCTTGAGAATATGTGTTATGAGAACAAACAGAAAGGTCAAAATTCTTGAAATTGAGTACATATTGTTGTGAAAGAGATATTTGGCAAGACTCCGAATGGGAAAAAATTATGAAACTGCGAATGCTGTACTTGGTAATGTCAAAAGAAATTTTACTAGCAGATAAAGGGACCTGGCCGGCCCGGTGGCACAGAGGGCTGAGGCACTGGACTTCTCACCTCGCGGCATGCCAGCGACCCAGGTTCGGTAACGAGCCTGGTTCATCGGAGGTCAGCATGGGGGGAGGGTGGAGCTGGATGGAGCTGCCAACAGGCAACTCTCCTCTCCGGAGGTGGTGGAGTGGCATCCCTCATCCAAAGGCTGCCCCCTGGTGGAGGCAGGAGGCCGCACAGGCAGGGTGCCCAGCACTAGGACAATGGGGTGGGCGGAAGGGGGTCGGTACCGGGGCTGCAAGGTGCATGCGCACCTCCACATACATGGTTCCGTCTCCTGGGGCCCTCGGAAGAAAATGGCAGAAGAAAATACCGGCAGCAGGATGATAACTGACTCCCTGCAGGGTAAGCTCTGGTAATTCCGGGTGGCAGGGCTGGGGGAGCCAGTTAGATGGGGGCCGTCCGGGGGCACAAAAATAGAAAGAATAAAAAAAAAAAAAAAAAAGATAAAAGGACCTGTTTTTCTTACTCTATAGAACATCTGTGAGGCCACATCTGGAAAACTCTTCCAGTTTTGGTCATCATTGTATTACAGAGGAGACATGGATGGACTGCAAAGAATACAGTGAAAGGCAACAAAATGATCATACACCTACAGGAAATGGAATACCAAGAAGTGTTAGAGGAATTAGGGGTATTTTCACTGGACCATAGAAGATTAATGGAATACATGAGAACAGTATAGCTGTGTATTTGTTGATTGATTGATTGATTTAAAATTATTTCCCAAGACATGCCCTGAGCTGCAGACAGCTCATTTCCTGGTGGAAGGGGAAGTGGGTACATAACAACATTAGTTATTTATTTTTTTTCTGTACACCCAGGCTCTGGAACTCCCTCCTACTGCATGATTGTAGTGCTGTCTTCCACTCGCTATTCAGACAGTCCCTCTAAGACTGACACTCAACAAAGGACCGCACTGCATGTCAACAGTCCGTGGTGCAACTGACTAGGGGATGTGCTGCTCCCCTCACAAAACTGGATAGAACTGGAGGAAGACCTCTATTCAAAGTGCTGGGGTTCTAGCCTTAGCCCTGGTATTGTTTGTCACGAAAACTGAGTGTTAGTTGGTGTAATAAAATATTTCTTTGTATCTCAGTGCTTGGAATTCATGTCAGCCCCACTGAGTGTGCTGTTACTATTGTTCTATCTGATGCCCTGGGACTACCTGAAGGTTGACTCTGCTTGCACTTACACTAAATCTTGTTGACTTATTCCCCCCCCCCCCCATTTCAGTGGGGTCCTCTGCTTTATCCTATGTTCACACTGTTTTTGGATAGGATTTAACCTATGGACCTTAAATGTGGCCACTATAATGAGCTTTGTGATATTGTGACCAGTCTCTGGTCTCTAGTGTTCTACTGTAACCTTTTCTGTAGTTGTTGTTGTATATAATGTACTGTATATTGCTTGCCCCCTGCTTTTCTGTAACCTAGGATTCTTTTATGTTCTCTGTGATATACTTGCCTCATTGCCTTACTTTGTAATCTCCTGGGTCACAGCTGAAAATAGGCATTGCAATTGTCTAGTGTGTTTATCTGGTCAACAAAATTAAATAAATAAATTAATTAATAAATAAACATTGTGTGCCTGGAAGGGCACATTAAGCTATGGACAGCTCATTTCCTTGTGCATACTGGAGAAGGGGGAAGTGGACACATAACAACAAAGCATGTAAGAAAATACAAATCGTGCAAAGGAATATAACTAAATTATGCCTTAAGTAAAATGCACAAATAATTTAAAAGAAAAACCTAAAGGTGCAATGCAGCATAAATCAGATTTCTCTTAAAGGGACAGTAAACATTGCGGGGATTGCTCAAACTGTGAAAGCCCATGAAAAGTTATTTTGGAAGAGGCATTCGGTTTCCTAGTAGGTGTCAAATGTCCAGAGATATGAATATTTAAATAATCTGTAACTCAAAACAAGGCAGCAGTCATTTCATGCAATGTTAAAACAGAAAGTGATGTTACTGAGGGGCAAGCTGTAATTAACAACATACAGCTTGCCCCTCAATGACATCACATCCTGTTTGCAAGACTACATGAAATGGCTATTGCTATGATTTGATTTACACATTACTTAGCTATTCAGATCTCAAGACACCTGTCCCCTACAGGTAAACCCAATACAGCACCTCATCTGAAAGATCTTTTCATGGGCTTTCACAATTTGAGTGACCCATAGAATTTGATGGCAGATAAGGACCGCTTGGCCCACCTAGTCTGATCATTTTCCTACCTGATGGATAAGCTGCTGATTCTAGTGAATCAACACGAAAGACCATTATGCCTATTCTGCTGGCATTTTAGTATGTTAACAGCTTACTTCCTCCTACTCCCCACTGCAAAGTTTACTGTCCCTTTAAGGGAAGTGCAAAAGTCAGTGACAATGGAGAAAAGGTGGCGTGCAGAGGTGAGTGTGGGAGGTTAGGTGTCATACCACTAACAGCTTAAATCTGGTTGAATTTCAGTTGGCATCCAGCTGTATCCCCCTCCCCGGGAAGAGGCTGAATATAGGCAAATAATTGCCTAGTCCTCCTTCCTGGTCAACAAAAACTAAATAAATAAATATGTTCACACAGGAGAAGTTTCTGAGTAGTTGAGGGTGAGGGGAGTGGGGGGAGGCCTGAAAGAAGGCAAGTGCACACCAGTGGTCTGGGGACAGGGAGAGGAACAGAATAGACCAGGAGTCAGAATTATGCGATAGTATGAAGAGGGAAGAGAACAGAGAGAACATAGTTAAAGTAGAACAGTCAGCACTAATGACCCTACCCTCAAGTATGGGGCTGATCAAAATGTGCACTTTGTGTGCAAAAGCATTTTGGTTTACTTACTGTTTACTATAGTATATTAGAAAATGGTAATGGAAATCTTAGTGTCCTGACTGGAAATCAGGATTCCCTAGCCATGCATCTTTTTTTAATAGAGTCCTGTAAAAAACAAGTACCAGGTGATCAAACTCAAACTGGTAATCATGTGCCAGTTTGACTTTTTAACTTGGGTAGCTGCCATTTTTTCCCCACTCACAAAATGAGAGAAGTGAGGGACCCCTCTCCCCCCTGTCCATGGACCAATCCCTACATCCAGAAATGCAGATACACGGTACAAAAAGAACCAAAATAATGTACCTTTAATTTTTTATTTCTCACAAAACTGAAGCCAACTCCAGTGATGCCACCACTCCCACCCTCCAATGCTCCACCCGCTCTCACAAGCACCGCTAGTCAGTAGCGCATCTCCATCTCCGGGACACATTACAGACAAGTCCCGCAGCTCTCTTGCATGACTGCGAGCCTCCTCCAAACTCCTGGCACAAACATAAAAAACATAAATAAGTGTAATAACAAATAGAGGATAATGTATGGGCATACATCAATAACTGGCTTGTTAACCAGTGAGAGGTTGCCATGACGACTATGTAAACCTCAAAAGCGAAGCTCGAGAGGTTTACATCGCCATGGCAACCTTGAGTTGGTTATACAAACTGGTTGGCAATGTATGACCATACACTATATTTTATAGTGTATGGTGAACATGTCTGGTAAAAAATTAAGCAGGATCCTTACTGTTGCAATTTTAGGTCACCGCCGCTCCACAACAGGTCATGTTCTCACCACCGCAGCTGTTTCTGTAAGGCTGTCGCATTGTGAAGCACACATGCACAGAGCGATCTCGGTTGTTATAGCATCAATGTGACATTCAATCGAAGGGTTAACAACAAAGTGAAGTCACATTGATGGTATAACAACCGTGTAAAAAGATGAAATTCGACATATTACAATGTTCTACCATACATTATATAGGGAATACATAATGGACTGCAGTGGAATAACACATATATCTCCACAAGTGAGTGGTAAGATCCATAACTCATGAGTGGCAAAGCCACAAATTAGTTATAAAGGTCTTACCACTGGTGTGGGGATAAATGTGTTGTTCTACTGCAATCCATTATGTGTTTGATATATACCCCAGCATTTGTAGAGTTTTTACTGGTGTTTTACCTTGTTTTAGCACAATAATACCCTCCAGAGTGGACTGGACCTTTCAGGGGCTATAAGGCCCTCCAACTGTGGTTTTGGGCTTCATTATGTCCCTGGTTGGTCTGGTATTGCCCAATACCACACACCTTGTCGGGTATGATTGCATATGTAGATAATATCAGACTAATTTGCTTAGTTCTAGGCTGACATCTTCTTTTACTACAGAGTCTAGAGTCACCTGCATCAGAGCAACAGGCAGCAGTGGGAGATTCAATAGCCTGCATTGCATGTGAGAGCTTTTACAGTATAGTTTCCGATCTGATGTTTTCTGGTTCTGCTTTTCTCCAGGGGCTAAGTACAGTTCTCTGTGACTATACATAGCCCATGGAGGACAAAGGGACCAGCTAAAAAATCAGAGCTTATATAAACTCTAACATGCACTGCGAGCTATGGAATCTTTTCACTGCTGCCTACTGGTCCGACGTAAGCTGCAGGGGATTCTAGGATTTGCAGTAAAAGATGTCAGGCTATGACTAAACAAAAGTAGTCTGATAAAATCTACTGTACTACAGTAAACAGTATGTAAACCAAAATGTTTTTTTCACACAAATGACACATTGTGACCAACCTGACTCTTGAGTGTGGGGCCCTTGGTTCCTGGTGACTATTTCCCTTGAAGGTAGCTGAGAGTGGAGCCAAGCCAGAACTTAGAGATGAGGGAGGTAGAGTGCAAGAGATGTCTACACATAAGGTATATAATACAGTGATGTGCTATATCACAGTAAACAGAGGGGATTAGTGCAAGCTGACAGACCACAAAAGGACAACAAAAGAAATGTTAGCATAGTACACTGCATTTTCAATGTCAATGCCCACTCAGTATGTTTCATAGGTGCATATGAGCCTGTGAATCAAAGTACAAGAAGTGCTGTGCTGGAACACTAAATCACTGCTTTCCACATAAAGAAATGATCCAAACATGTATTACTCTGAGGCTTAATTTACCTTTTGTCAATTTTATTGTTTACTTACTGACAAAATTCCCTATATACAGTATAACATGTGTCCCATACTGTGTCAAAATTGGCAACAATACCTCAGTTTCTGACTTTTCTTCGGGCCTTCCTATGTCTTGTAAATAAACAATAATGTCCCCTTCATTGATGAATCTCTGCCATTATGGCAAAACATGAGCTGATGTGCAAGCATGCAGGTTGATGCAGAACCTCTTATACTCCCTGCTGAACTACCCAGGAATAGGGAGTAATGAAATGTTTTGATTTGAAGGGGGACATTATTGCTTACTTGTAGCACCTGGGATGGCCTGATGAAAAGTAAAAAACTGAGGTATTGTTGCCAATTTCTACGTAATATGGGATATGTGTTGTATTTATGAATTTTTCACTACGCAAAGACAAAATGACTGAGGCAATTAAACCTCAGAGTGACACAGTATATGCTTGGAGCATTTCCTTAAACATAAAGCAGTGATATCATCTGCTAGTGTATCAGTGCATAACACCACTTCATGTAGACCATAGGAGGAATCTTGGTCATAGGGTGCAACTAAAAATGGCAGAGTTCTGGGGCTGGATTTTCAAAAGGCCCTTAGATCCACACAAGTTGCATCAAACAACCACCTTGCATTAAATCTAGGTGCACCAAATACTGTGCGCCATATCTTGCAAGAAAAGTGTTCTGTGTGGCAAAGTCCCCCAAACAGATGCAAGAGGTCCACTGAGTCAACAGAATGACACAAGGGACAAGAATAACGCAAGCTGCACCAAAAGGAATAATGGTGCAAGGTGAGCCAAATAAATGTCTCAAGGAACGAAAATGACACAGCTTGAGTCAAAAATAAAATGGTACAAGTTGATTCAAAAACTGGTGCAAGCTGAGACAAACAAGCATTTGTCAATGCTGAATGTTGCTTGCTTGTATGTGCAGTGTATGTTTTTGGAAGTCAGTGGAGTGCAAATATTGAAAATTTGCAAACTTACGAGCGTACATAGGAACTGCACAATGCACGCTCGTAAAACAGTAATTTTTAGGAAGTTTGTCACCAAATTTTCAACATAGGCTTTTTGAGAGCCCACCTTATGAACACTGGCAGTGTTGTTTTGTTAATCAGTCCCGAAAGGTGATTTTGTGCAGTGACTGCAAAATCACCCTTGAACCGGTCTTCCATAATGAATAGTCCATTCATGAGAGGGTCCCAAAACCCATGTTGAAAATGTAGTACAAAATTCAAAAAAATGCCTGAGATATGCAGCAAAGTTGAAAAAACCTATTTATTACATTATACAGCTTACTGGCATTTCCTCTGTTAGCGGTCAGCTTTGAAGAGTGCAGATGTGTTCCTGGTCCACGAATCGTCATGCCAGAGTCGAAGGTAAGTATGGGGTGAGGGGTGTGGAGGCAGGCAGAGCACAGTGGGTGGATGCTGGTGGGAGCAGAGACAGCGAGGGGCTGTTTTGTGTTTCAGGGATTTTTTTTTAAAAAGGACGACGGCGGGACATTTGCCACGCTTGGGGTGGGCCCTAACGTGGCACAAGGATGGCTGTTTGGGGGGACGTGGAGCCGACAGGGGATTGGGCACCCTCGTCAGTGATAGCATCTGTTGCCACGCTGGGGTGGGCTCCCAGCGTGGCACCCTATACTCTCTGGGAGGGGACAGTGGAGCCGACAGGGGATTGGGAACCCCATTGGCTATACAATGTGTAGCCATGTTGGGGTGGGCATCCAGCGTGGCATGTGGAACTCTGTTTGGGGGGGGAGCGCAGCACAGCCGACGGGGGATTGGGCACCCTCGTCAGCTATACAGTGTGTACATTGGGGGGGCGAGCACGCAGTATGCGTGTGTGTGTGTGTGTGTGTGTGTGTGTGTAGGGGGAGCGCGCATGAGCAGGTGATATCTTATCGCTGCTCACTAAAGCGTAGCTCCCCCTTTCAACTGTACTCCACTGCATTTTCGACTGCTGTCATAGACAGCTCCAGCAGCCATTGGAGAACTGCGGCTGTGACTGCAAACACACTGACTGAATTGGAAGAGGGCTACCACACCTCCGAAAACTCGGATGATGGCACTATGTTTCTTGCACATGTGTGCAAGCAACATAAAAATGACACAAATGATGAGATTGATGCAAGTTACTGTAAGTCAAAAAATACAGCAGATGAAATGGCCAAGACTAAGCCCTGAAAATGTACTAAACTAGTCCTGCAGGGGAATATTGGCCCTTAAAAGTTGTATAGTTACATCTGACTGCCTGCTGTTGGCCTCTTTTTAAACTCTAATGTCCCATAGAACAGCTCTGGCTGGTCTAACAGTGACATGAATCTTAAGCACAAGGACAGGAATCACGTTCCTTGAAAACTGCAGATAAGGGGATGGTGCATCATTTTGGTGATGCAGGCATCCCTTCCGACAAGGTGCAGGCATTTTCTTGGTTCAAGCTTGGTGAAAGCCAGTCTGGAGTGTGCAGACCTGTTTTTGATGCAAGCACCATTTACAAATCAGAACTGCTGCAAGCTTTGGCATATCTTGCTCCTTGAGTCAGTTGTTTTTGATGAAAGCACCCTGCGTCATTCTCTGGCCTTTGAAAATCCTGCCCCTGGGTAACAAATAATAAATATTTTTTTCACAAAGTCTCATCTGTCAGAGACTTTAAAAATACTGAAAGCACTGTGGTCTTCAAAGTGGGACTGGGGACATTCTTGGCAGCATAGAGAATCGCTGCCTAAAATCGTTGAGTGAACAGTGGAACAGACTTTGTAGCCTTCTGTCCTGACACGTTATGTTGTGTTGTGTAATGTGTTTTTTATGTTTTGCGCAAGTGATAACACAAAACAGGATTTACTGTTATGCTGTAATAACCACACACCCAGGATGTGTTGTAAGGTCAAAAGTCACAAGCCCTTACCTACCATGGAAGTATTGTTAATACAGCATAACCATGTACCCTGGATTGTGTTATTGTACTTACAAAATGGGCAATAACATAATTTCGGATAATTTACATTTAAGAAGGAATATAAATAGGATTTAATATATGGATTGTTAAAATAATATACTTGAAAAACATACAAAAAAATTCTGGTTATACATCACTCCTGGAGCGATGATACTACTGTTCCCGATTGACTATACTATTGTTCAGGCGCCATACTACTGTCATTTGGCACCTGAATGATAGTATTATCAACAAAGCTGAAGAGCATATGCACAAGTCTGTCCCTGATGTCTTCCAAAGCGTGCCTTCTGACTGGCCACTTTTCCTCTGTGGGCGGGCAGAACAAGTCCGAAAACATGGTGGCTTGCTGACTTGCTCACTTAGCAAGAGAATCATTGGCAGCAGCAGCAGAAACAGTTTTTCTTTCCTTTTAAAACATTTCTTTTGGGTTATCAACAATCAGACTTGCTTTCCGCAGCTCCTCTTCTCACAGCCATGGCTCAACGGATACCACCGCTGACAAACAGTTGAAATAAAAGTGGGGCTAAATGAAGCCCACACCACCCACTGATGCACACAGCACCAGGGAACCCTGCTGGCATGCATAGGGACCTGCAGACTCCACTGGCAAAACGGTGGTGAGTCAGTTCACCTTGGATCCATATATTTAAAAAAATAACAAATAGGTTCTGGTGTAACAAAGCAGAAATTCCATCTTGAGGTTCTGGGGACACAAGAAACTTATTGAACTTTGCTCTCGAGGTTTTCTGTATTCCTCATAACCTCTCAATGGAATTATTACCTTGTAATATACCAGAACCTATTATTCTATTTTTAATTGTTGTTTTTTTATGAAAAATCCTTCCTCCTAAAAAAAGTTAAATAAATGCAAGTAGTTTTTTCCGTTGTCTTCTATACCATTTAAATGTTTATGCAAACTAGTTGTTTTTGTAGTCTCAGGTGCTTTGTAATTGCTTTTTAGGCTATGTTTTCTTTATTATCTGCTACATGTAAGCACAATTATCAGATTTGTGCGTTGCTATAATGTACTGCCGAATGTTTTATGTAACCAGTCTGTTGCTAACTAAACAAGTTAACAAGTTGCAAAATGTGTGGTTATTAGAAAATAATTACACCCATTACAGTTTGCCTGCTGCAGGCCAATCAAATATTGCGCAATTGTTCTTACCCATCTTACAATATGTTTTCATTCTTGAGGGAGGAATTATTGTTTGATAGGCATTGCAGGTGATGTCATGCATACCAAGTGTGGCAAGAACACAGAATGAAAACTTAGCAGTCCCTATCAAGTATTTAGTTTGCAACAAGAAGGAAATCATGGCCATGATAACATTGACATTTTCAATAAAAAGATAATTTAAATAATTACTTTTTCCATGTCTCCTTCCTGGGGGGGGGATAGCAATGTGGCATTTTACTGCAACTTTACCATGAAAAATTGTCCCTCACAGACCTGATGGAGGATGGAGGGCAAATTCATACAGCTAGTGTTGATTCACAACATGCCTTGCGCCTGCTACATATGCTTGTGTTCATGCACGTGGCAACCAGTTCAGGGCCCTTACTACATTGTATTGGCCCTGAACAGGATGAAACAGCCCCAGAATGTGTGTTCTTTGGTATCCTTGTCCAAACTGCTGCCCTCTTTGACATCAGGGGAGAGACAGCCCATTCAGAATGTTTCTGTAACATATTATCTTGACCACCTTGACCCAGATATGTTACCTTGCAGATATATTGCATGGCATGTACGTCACAAAGCAATGAGCTGTTCAATATGGAAATGGCGAGTCAAGGAGTCATTTTTACGTTTGCTTGCGCGCATGCTCAAGGAACGTTTTGGGAGAGTAGCACACTTTGGAGGTGTGCCTCTCCCATTCAATCCAGTGCTCTGTTGAGCAGGCGTGGCGGTCCTGCACCAATGGGTGTGGGAGCTCTGTATGACAGCGGTGGTCTTCGCTTCAAAGAAAGCCACCTCTGTCATACCAAGCACCACATCATGCCGCCCCTCAAGGCCACGCGCCACCCCGCCAGTCACGCCACCCCCCAAAGTTTTGTGCCACTGGGAGCCCACCCAGCGTGGCAACGTTGTCTGCCAACAGGGGTGCCCAACTTCGCCGGCTCCACGGCCCCCAGCCATCTTCTGCCATGCTGGGTGCCCACCCCAGTGTGGCAAGGCCCCACGTAGTCCGCTTTGTTAAAAAAAAAACCCTGTAAAGAAAAACGGTCCCACATAGTCTCCCCACCCCTCCCACAACCCGCACTCACCCACCGCGCACCCAGCCTCCCCACACCCCCCTCACCCCATACTTACCTCCGGAGCTCGGCGCGATGATCTTCGGCGGACCGGGAACACGTCTGCACTCTTCAAAGCCGACCGCAAACTGAGGAAATGCCGGTAAGCTGTATAATGGGCGAGATAGGGGGTTTCAACTTTATTGCATATCTCAGTCATTTTTGATTTTTACCAAATTTTCAACATGGGTTTTGGGACCCCTTCTCATGATGATGTCACTGTCATGCGTTATTCAGGCCCAAAGGGTGATTTCGAGTAGTCAATGCGCAGTCACTGTGCGAAATCACCCTTCGGCCTGAATAAAGCCAAGGACAGTGGCATCATTCATGAGAAGGGGTCCCTAGAAACCCCATGTTGAAAATTTGTGCAAAGATTCCAAAATGACTGTTTTACTGAGCGCGCATTGCGGGTTCCTACGCAGGCTCGTAAGTTCGTGAATTTTCAATATTTTCACTCCAGATTTTCAACATTGCCATTTTACCACACCTCCTTATGAGCAGTATAGCTGTCATTTTTCACACCTGCCCAAAACATGTTTCCTACTCATGTAGCGACAATGGCGAATCGTGTGCAAATCAATGTATGGGACACATTAAGAAAATCACAGTGACACTGTTCATTAGCAGAGATCTTAAAATGGCTATGTTGAAAATTTGGTGAAAAAATTCCTAGAAATGACTGTTTTACGAACGTGTATTGCGCAGTTCCTACGCATGCTCGTAGGTTTACAAATTTTTTATATTTCTACTCCAGATTTTCAACATTGTCATTTTACCACACCTTCTTATGAGTAGTACAGCTGTCATTTTTCACATCTCACTCAAAACATGTTTCCGCCCATGTAGCACACAGTGGCGCAGTCGGTGTGCGAAATCAATGTATGGGGCACATTTGGAAAATCACAATGACACTGTTCATGATCAGAGGTCTTAAAATGGCTATGTTGAAAATTTGGTGAAAAAATTCCTAAAAATGACGGTTTTACGAGTGTGCATTGCGCAGTTCCTACGCACGCTCGTACGTTTGTGAGTTTTCAATATTTGCACTCCAGATTTTCAACATTGCCATTTTACCACACCTCCTCATGAGCAGTACAGCTGTCATTTTTCACATCCTGCCCAAAACGTGTTTCCGCCTATGTAGCGCACAATGGCGCAGTCAGTGTACGAACTCAATGCATGGGACACAGTAAGAAAATCACACTGACACTGATCATGAGCAGAGGTCTTAAAATGGCTGTGCTGAAAATTTGGTGAAAAAATTCCTAAAAATGACTGTTTTACGAGCGTGCGTTGTGCAGTTCCTACGCACACTCGTAAGTTTGCGAATTTCCAATATTTTTACTCCGGATTTTCAACATTGCCATTTTACCACACCTCCTTATGAACAGTACAGCTGTCATTTTTCATATCCTGCCCAAAACGTGTTTCCGCCCATGTAGTGCACAATGGCGCAGTCGGTGTGCGAAATCAATGTATGGGACACAGTAAGAAAATCACAGTGAATCTGTTCATTAGCAGAGGTTTTAAAATGGCAATGTTGAAAATTTGATGAAAAAATTCCTAAAAATGACTGTTTTACGAACGTGCGTTGCACAGTTCACACGCACGCTCGTAGGTTTGCGAATTTTCAATATTTCCACTCCAGATTTTCAACATTGCCATTTTACCACACCTCCTCATGAGCAGTACAGCTGTCATTTTTCACATCCTGCCCAAAACGTGTTTCCGCCCATGTAGCACACAATGGCGCAGTCGGTGTGCGAAATCAATGTATGGGACACATTAAGAAAATCACAGTGACACTGATCATGAGCAGAGGTCTTAAAATGGCTATGTTGAAAATTTGGTGACAAAATTCTTAAAAATGACTGTTTTACGAGTGTTCATTGCGCAGTTCCTATACACGCTCGTAAGTTTGCGAATTTTCAATATTTTCACTCCACATTTTCAACATTGCCATTTTACCACACCTCCTTATGAGCAGTGCAGCTGTCATTTTTCACATCTTGCCCAAAACGTGTTTCCGCCCATGTAGCACACAATGGCACAGTCGCTGTGTGAACTCAGTGTATGGGACACATTAAGAAAATCACAGTGTCACTGTTCATGAGCAGAGATCTTAAAGTGGCTATGTTGAAAATTTGGTGAACAAATTCCTAAAATAACTGTTTCTGACGTCGTTATGCAACTCCTATGCACACTCGTAAGTTTACGAATTTTCAATATTTTCACTCCAGATTTTCAACATTGCCATTTTACCACACCTCCTTATGAGCAGTACAGCTGTCATTTTCACATCCTGCCCAAACGTGTTTCACTTCATGTAATTGCACAATAGGCGCGTGGTGTGCAAAATCAATGTATGTACGAGTAAGACAATCACAGTGACACTGTTCATTAGCAGAGGTTTTAAAATGCCAATGTTGACAGTTTGTGAAAAAATTCCTAACAATGACTTTATTTCACGGCGTGCACTACGCTGTTTACATGCCTTTCGTGTAGGTTCTTAATTTTCAATATTTCCACTCCAGATTTCCAACATTGCATTTTACCACACTTCCTTATGAGCAGTACAGCTGTCATTTTTCACATCCTGCCCAAAACGTGTTTCCGCCTATGTAGCGCACAATGGGGGTAACAAAAAGGTCATGCTGAAAATTTATTGTGCAAATACCAGCAATCGCACAGGGCATTAGGGTAAAGCACCATACATGCCAAACACCACTGCAAATACCTGCAAGCGAACATTAGGCATTGCCAAATGCTTGTCTTATCTTGTGCTTATACTCACTGAGAGCATCTCATCACTTGAGTTGGAACAGCAAACATCCAGTAGATGGCAGCACAGATACATAAGAACACATATCATTATGTATCAAAGAAGGAAATGCTAGATTTTTATCATTATGTATCAAAGAAGGAAATGCTAGATTTTTATCATTCATATATGCGAACACACAACTGACATATGTGGCTCACCAACCACCATAGTGTTGAAACATTCTGTCCTATTAAAGTTACAGTGGAGCCAGTTATTTGTTTTGTTGTACTTCAATCTACTGTAGCACTATTTAGTGTGTGTGTATGTGTGTGTGTATACAAGCGTGTGTATGTATATGCCTGTCCTGTGTATGTGCATTACGTATCCAGCAATATGCCACACTAAAGGTAATCTGTTGTGCTGATCATATGCCCTTGGGCAGGAACCCATTCCAAACAACTTTTAGTTTGCTGGAGGGCTGTGATTTGGTGGGGTAGCGGATGACTCCTGCCTTGTCCCCACTGAGTGCTTCAGAAGTGTGTATCCTTCCTCCAGACATCCTTCAGATGCCCATTTCAATTGCTGCTTGACACATGGAAGCTGGCTATCTGTCTGCCCTGCCTGTTTTTTTCCCTGTCATGTGACTGCTACCTCGAGTGCCTCTACCCGGGGCTACCCTGCCCTTCATTGTTGTGGCCATCCACACATTAAGTGCGCCTGCCATTTCACTGGCTTTTTTTGTTGTTTTTGCTACCTCCTTTCTATGCACCTCCAGCAATTCTGTTTCAGTGCTCCATCAGAGCATTCACAGCACTACTTTCCCATTACTCCATCATGGCTGCACTGGCCTGACCACTTCTGGGTGGGTCCAGGTCAAATTGCGTGGTGAAAAACAGTGTGGTCAAAAAGCACACTGCACAGACACCACAAAAGTGTGCTGTCAAAAACTGAACAAATATAAATTAACCAATTCTAAAATAGTGCATGCTTATGCCTGCAGATTAATTACTTCATTTTTCACCACGCACTTTAACTGAATATGCTTCTTGGATCATGCCATGCTGCTGCATGGTCAGCAGTTGTCTCCTGTATCACCCCATAGAATTAGGCAGCACCTCCTGCTGCTTGCTTCAGCTCCTCTGTTCTGGGCTCTTCCAAGCTCACACAATATTCAGTTCCCTGCTACCTGGGAGACACACTCCAGCAGCTTCAGCTTCTTCACACAGAGCAGGTTTCCACCCAACACACAGCCCTGCTCCTGAGCTCTGCCTGCAGGTCCTCTGTTCACTCATTGCTCCAAGCAATCCTTTGGCCTGCACTCTGCTGCTAGTAATTTCCACCAGTCTGCCCAGATGGTTGTCTAGTCCTCTCGCCAGGGCTCACATTTATACCTACCATCTACTGTTCCTACTCTACTACTACTACTGTATCTTTAGGCACATGCCTAACCAATCAATAACAGGCACATGCCCCAATGACATGGGTGCATGCCTTCCTACAACCGGGCACATGCCCACTCTCTTCCCCTCAAGGGCCCAGTATGCCTAAGCCTCTCTGGCTTCATACTGCAACGCTAAGTCTGCTTTCACATCTCTGACTTTTTATTGCACCAACTGACCCCCTCAAGGGATTAGTTTCCTATATCTTGGAGCTTTTATAAGCATTCTGGGCTACCAGGCCTGAAGCAGCTGTCTCAAGTCTTCTCATTTTCATTGGGACATTCAAATCCCAATGTTCCTTGACATGGCTCCACTATGTTTCCAGATGGCAAGCCTCTGGCTCCTCTGTGATGGAAGTCCTCCTATCAGAAGGATAAGCTCAGTTTCCATAGCAAGCTGTGGTGCTGCTAGCCCGACAGATGCCTGGGTCTTACTCTTTCTATCTGATGCCGGTTGGGATGGTGACTTGAAACCTTGGATCCCGAGAGGATTCCTCCTTAAAGGAGGTTTTTCCTGTCCTTCATGCTGATGGTAATAAACCTAGTTAGGCTCCCAGTCAGTAATTAGGAATTTTCCACCAAACAAGTTGGAACTTGGATGGTGGTGGCTCTTCTTTTCCATCCTAGCTCAGCCTGTGACCTTCTTTTTTCACTTAGCAAAAATTGTAGTTATGCTGATTCTACTACATGACTTTGGCTTGACTTTTGACTTCTTCCCTAAGGTACCTTTAGCTAAGGACTGCATCCTGCGGCAACTCTAGGGATGGCACCCTCCTGAAGAGGGTTATGTGCCTCTGGTAGCCTGAACAGGGTGATATTTCCAAGCCTTTGCACAAGCACTGCATATCAACAATCAACAACACTGCTGTTCCACACATAGGTGCCTGCTGGACCAGTGAATTAGTAGGGTGGAGGCTTAGGGTTCAATGGAGCAGTGGGTGACTCCCACCATGTGCCCACCGAGTGCTTCATAAGCGTGCATGCCCAGGCATCCTTTGTTTCTTTGCTTCTACCATCCTCCTCTTCTTCTTCTCTGGTGGCTTTTCTCTTGCCTTCTGGGTTTTTTCACTGAGGTACCTTTAGCCAAGGACTAAGTCCTGTAGCACCTGTAGGGGTGGAACACCCCACAAGAGGGTTCTGTGCCTCTGATACCCTGAACAGGATGGTAGTTCCCAGGAACAGAGTGCAAATGGCCATGAAAACCACAAGTTACTCAACTTTGCAATTTGTGTATTACACAAGCACAACATATCAACAATCAGCTGCAGTACCGTGTCACACATACTGTAGCTGCCGCTTGACCAGTGGAGTCTATCTTAAGTGGAATATACTGTGGTTTATACTGTACTGCTGTGTTTTGGAGCAGAAGCAGGCCAGAAGCCCATTTGAACTGCTCCCCACAACTCAGTGGTAGAAATCCAAATTCGATTATTCCAATATCATTTTGTCTAGCTTGTTTTTGAAATCTAGTTTGGTGTCTGCATTACAGCATGCTGTGGTAGTCTGTTACAAATCCTAGCTATCCTCCTTGCTGATTTAAAATACGATTGCTTAATATGTCTATTATGGCCTCAAAGAGTATTGCCCCCTTGTCTATACTCCAGATACATGCTTTCTCTGTTAAAATGTGCTCCATTGTCAGTTATTTTCTTTTGCACAGTACTTATGACAATCTGTTATCTGTTTATTGGTGCACTTTTGACTGGTTCTCATATAGTTAAACAGGTAGTTAAAGGATCTCATGTAGTCAAAGTTAAAAGTAAAGGTGGAGGTGAGGAGGAGGGAAGGTAGGGTACCAAACTGGGGACAAGGGAAGGGAGAGTTTAGTGAGGCAGTAGAAGAGAAAAGAAGAGAAGGGGAAGGGAGGGGTAGACAGGTGTCTAGGAGGGTGGTGTCTGTCAATGCCAGAAACATGGGGAATAAGATGTATAGCATTCAGACCATAGTGACAGAGGGCCAACTGGATCTGGTGGTGGTGGTCACTAAGACCTGGGCAACTCTGAACCATGACTGATATCTCTCTACATGAGGAACAGAGCAGGATGAGAGAGGAAGGATAGTGATTTATATTAAGAAAGGGATCACAGTCATGAGGTAAGACATGGTGAGTGTGGGCACTGAGTCAGTCTGGGTACAGATTCATAGTGGGACAGGAAGAAGAATAAGAGTGGTGGTGATGTATTTGCTACCTAGTCAGACATATGCCAAAGACAGGGAGCTGGATGGTGAGATGAAGAAGGCTTCAGAGCAGGTGGAGGTGGTGATAGTGGGCAACTTTAACCTGTCTGACATGGATTGCAGCATGCCATAGGCAAACAGCAGCAAGAGCCAAACATTTCTGGATTTAATCCAAGATGGGTTTTTCACCCAGGAAGTGATGGAACTGACTAGGGATAAGGCCATTTGGGATTTAGTGCTATTGAACTGTGACCATGTCAGAGGAATCCATGTGACTGAGCCCTTGGGAAGCAGTGATCACTAGTCAGTGTGGTTTCATCATTACCATTAGGCTGTAAGTATAGCCTAGAGGTTAGATGAATGAGGTGTGAACAAGCTTGGTACATCCAGCAGGCCAGACCTGAGTTTGATTCTCACAACCTCCACTTGCATACTTTGTGACTCTGAGCAAGTCACTTAACCACCCAGTGCTCCCAGGTCACCCCTGAAAACAGGCACTTGTGCTTAGTGGGCCTTACCCAGTTACCAAATACAAAATAAATAAGTAAATATATGAAAAGCAAGGCAATTAATTTGTTTGGTGCCTGTCCATAGCTCTGGCCACTGAACAGTAAGTACAGCCATTTAAAATCTTGATATTGATAAAATAAAGCAAAGCAGTCAGGCACATGCAGCGTATCACAAAAATGCACAACCAGAAGGGAAGTACTGAACATAAAGATACATGTTATGAACTTCAAAAGGGCAGATTTCACCAGAATAGGGTTACATCTAGGACAGCACAAGATCAAGCTAAGGACACACATGGAAGTGGAAGAATAATAGTCCATAATTCGAGCTGGGGTTCATCTAGTCACAAGCATTTATCTAAACTAGGCATGGGTGTGTACTAAAATACCCAACCCTCAAGGCTACTCATGGGTACCTCTAAAGTACCCTAAAAATACCTTGTTGAAAACCAAGTAGTTGGGTTGAATCAAGTAGTTACTTCCCAACCCATTTTAATACCCGATTACTTGACACTGACCATAACAAAAATCCTGTGAAAGACTGTTTTTTTTTTTTTTTTTTACTATTATACTGTTTGTTAGGTGCCCTAAGCTGTTATACCCATGGGGGCATTGCTGAGGCAGGTACGAGAAGTGCAGCTGCTCTTAACAAGCCTACTGCTTTTTCCAAAAAGTATACCCATGGTGGGCATTGCTGAGGCAGAAACAAGAGGAGCAGCAGCTGTTAGCCAGCCTGCTGCTTCCAAACATTATAACCATGGTGAGCATTGCTCAGGCAGAAATGAGAGGCACAGCTGCTCTTAGCAAGCCTGCTGCTGTTTCCAAAAATTATACAGCCATGGCGGGCACTGCCAAGGCAAGTATGAGAGGCACAAGTGTTGTGAGGGAGCCTGTTGCTGTTTCAAAAACTTATACCCATGGCAGGCATTACTGAGTTAAGTACGAGAGGTGCAGCTACTCTGAGTGAGGCTGCTGCTGTTTCTAGAAATTAAACCCATGGTGGGCATCAAACTTACATAATATAAAACTGATGATTGACAAAAAAAAACTCAGACTAGTATGGCACATGTGTCTGGCATGGTGGCAGTGGTGATGGTTCTATTTGTTTCATACGCAGCCTAGTCATCATAGTCAGTATCACTGTTTGCAGGCTGTTGTTCATGTTCAAGGTCAGAATTGCAAAATTCAGTGTTTGGGACAATTGGGAAACTGCCACCGCTCATTTTGAGAAATATAAGTTGTTCCACATTTACAGGACTTAGCAGTGTTCTGTGGTCAGTGACTATTCCTCCAGCTGCACTAAATATGCATTCTGAATATACACTTGAAGGTGGACAGCTAAGGTACATTATTGCAAGATATGCTAGATCTGGCCATGTTGTTGTCTTTTGTTTCCAACAGAGTAATGTATCTCCCTCGAGATGAGTCACAGTATGGTCTGAAAAAATACTCCAGGATTACTGTGCTGTATGAGATGGTTACCAGTCTGGCAGAAGAACCAGCTGCACTTTCTTTACAAGATACTAGTCCATGTTGTTGCAGGCAACTCAGGAGTGATTTGCCTTTCTGACTCTAAACATAGTATGCCCAAGAAGTAGCTGTAGATGTCCTATTCTTCTCTGATGACACTGTTGATTGTGAATAATTAATAGATGTGCTATTGTCTGCACCAGAGGTGCACACTGATGGTTCAGCAGGGGTGACTGCTGTACATCAGTTAATGGTGTTGGTGGGGCAATGCCACATTTGGTTAGCAGAAGATCTCACCAATACTCACTGTCTTCCCCTGACGAAGGTTGGCTGCAATGTTACATTTAAAGCAGAAATCTAGCAATGTAGCCAACATAGAGGTTTCATTCTTAAACATGGCATTTATTCTCTGATCACTCAACAGTCTGAGACTCAAGTCATCTACTAGCATAACAGTGGCAGTGTCTTCTTTTGACTAAAAGTCTTTCTTTATGTCATCAAGGAAAATGTAAAGAAATCTTATTTGAACTAGAATTTGACTCAGAGTTTCACTGTCCACACTGACATCATATGTGGCATCCTCAAATGGCTCCAATAAGGTGATCAAAACTTCAAGCAGAGTCCAGCTGCTGGAACTGAGCAAGATGTCTACGTTACCTATTTGATTCTGCACGGTGTAGTCATGTACAGCTTTTTTCTGTTCAAGAAGCCTTTCCAGCATGTAAAATGTTGAATTGCAGTGGGTTGGAACTTTCTGCTTTAATGTATGCAGCAGTAAGTTGGTTGACCTCTACAGCCTCGCCAGGATTTTTTGTGCTTAACAGAGTGACAGAAACGGGCATATATTTTCCTAGCAAGACCTAACAGGTTTTCAACATTTCTGTTTTATTTAAGAAGCTATGGATGTGAAGATTTAAACAATGTACAAAACAGAATATGTGTTGGTAGTTGCCACCTCTAGCACCTTTGACTATGTTGGCACCATTATCAGACACCATGAACCCTGGAGATAAGGAATACAGAGTACACCATTTCTGGAATTGTTGTTCCAGCTCCTGCAAAATATTCACAGCAGTGTGGTTTTCCTCAAATGTGGTAACACATAATACAGCCTGCTTCCTACTGCTTATGATAGAGAGGGGATTATTACTTTCTGACTGATAACTTGTCCATTGAGCTGTAACTGACATGTGGTCAATTGTTTGATTGCTGTTCCATATGTCTGTGGTTATGTGAACCTTCTTCACCTCAGAGAGTTTCAACTGCTTAATGACTACAGTACACACCAAGTCATACAACTGTGGAACAGCCTTTTTTGAGAAATATGTTCGACATTGAACTGTGTACCCTCATTCAATCCAGTTCATAAACTTGAGGAAACCTTTTTGGGCAACAAAAGCAAAAGGTAGTTGACAATCGGCCAACAGCCCTGCAATGGCTTTATTTAACAGCTGGCATGTTGGATTCTTGCGGGTAAATTTTTATGTCCTCACAACACTTTCTTTTTTTTGTCTTCTTTTTTCCTCCTCCTCGGTGTCCACAGGCAGCTATCACCTCCTTGCCTGCCACTCAAGACCGTTTACTGGTCCCCCTGCTACCGCCGAGTCCCATTTTCCCCCATGGATTTCCCCTCATGTTGGGGCTGGGAAAGGAAGGATCATTCTCCCCCTACACAGTACAAGCAATCCAGAATGGGGCTTCCAGTGAGCCCGCAGTGAAGTGGGTCACTGGTTGGCAGGCAGGATTCATGGATCCTGCCGACGCCTTTTCCATTTTTCACCCCTTCCCTTTGCAGCTCTGAGCATGCAAATGTGGAGGCCCGTGTGCCATGTAGTCATATTCTTTTGCCTCCCTAACTCCAGTGCTGCCACCTGACCTTCACCAGGAGGTCACCGGATTGGCATGAGGTGTGGCATCCAGCATCTCAACCCTCAATGCCACCGGGCCACCTGCAACACTTTTCTTTAATGTTAGTTGACAAGAATGACAAGATTTTTTTAATTTTGGGGGGAATGTATTTTTCACACCTTTTTCACATGGAGTGCTACTTTGGGACTTTTCAGTACTAGATTGTGTCAGAAGAAAACAATTTATTTTTCTCTTGGAAGATTGCAAGGACACATCAAGTGATTCAGTGTCAGCTCCTGCTTCCAATTCATTGTCACTATGGTCACCGCTACCACCACCTCCACTACTGCCAATACCAACCACACTCCTTGCCCTGCCCCATTCAATTTAGTGTTTTTTCTTTGCATGTCATATCATTACTGATGTTCCATAATTTTCTGCTTTGCTACAATGACTGGCTCTCTTTTTGAACAGACTGCAAAGAGCTAAAGAGGTGTCTGCAGGGTCAATATATAATAAATTCCACACTAAAGATTTACCTTTTGTGCTTTGTACTATGGTGCCTGGCACAATTTCTTGTACAGACTCAGTCAAGGGACATGGTGGAGACCCTACACTGCCATTTCCTTGTTGAGATGAATTGTTCTCATTCATGCTCATCTTCTTATTCATAAGTTTAACATATGATTTTTTCCTGCACTTGCCTCTCATGCCTTATTGAGTCATCCTCTCCTACACCTTCTTCAAAACTACAGATCTCATCGCCACAAGATTCAGAGGAACTGGAATTGCTGTCATCATCATGTAGGACATAGCCTGGGTTATTCCATTCCCTGTCCCCACTATATACACCTTCTCTATCAGCATTCGCTGCCTCAGCATCAGAGCTCATATCTGAGGAAGATGCCTCCTTGCATGCTGCTTCAGCAGCTGAAAGTATCCTGGCACATGTGACAAATGTTCAGTACCTCTACAAGTAACTCCAGTCCATTCTTTCTGAATCTCTACTATCATTTCATTGCTAACATGAGGCCTAATTCCAGAATAGATAAGCCCAACCACAACGCAGTACACCAGCACTAAATGGAGCAAATTGCAGGTTACACCAGTGACCTGTAACATACGTGATTCCAGAAGGCCCCATGCACCACAAGCCACAACAGCTGTGCCAAACATGACTTATGACTGAGTTGCGCCAGAAAAAGCAAGCGCCAATGCGTAATGCGACTTGTGACATGTGTAATGTGACTTGTCACATGTGTAATGCACATGTATGACAGAGGGGCAATGCCAGAACATGCAGCATAAGTAATAATGCCGAAACAATGAGACACAACCTATTCCAAGTTGGAGGTGGTCTAACCGGAGGACAGCATATATAACCCCCCCCAACAGACAGACAGCATTCAGCAGTGTGGACTGTCTCACAGCGGGAAGCATGTCAGCATTATCAGCCCTACTGGGCATCATGCTATCTAAGCAATGAGAACTCAGGCGTGCCAAGTGCCGTAGCAGGACCCAGGAGCCCAAGCAACTACAGTGGTGACTGATGGTGCCAAGGCCACCTATGTAAAAAGGGAGGCACACACAGAAGTTCTATGAGGTGTTGACAGAGGAGCAGTGCATTGCATGCTACAGGCTCAACAAGAGCACCATCAGGGAGCTATGCCTGGACCTGTGGGAGGACCTACACAGTACCACCAACAGGGGTCACCCTCTGGTTGTGGAGGTGCGTGTCAGGACGGCGCTGTGCTTCCTGGCAAAAAGGAGCTTGTGACAGATTGGTTGGCAGCAGTGGCATATAAAGTTTGGTGGTATAAGCTTTATTGTTCAGTGTGTCAGCTTGAGACTGTTCAGCTCACTTGGAAAAAAGAAAGGCAGTGTTTTATTTCAAAAAGAAACAGAGCTATATCCCTTGGCTTACAGTCAAGTTCCTACCCATTTTATATTTTTTCTAAAGTGCCAGTCAGAGTAGTAGTAGTAGTTAGGAAAGATGACTTCCGACTACAGCAGGCACACTGTAGATTACTTAAAGCAGTTGTGTGGGAAAGAGGAGTCCAGTTCGAGGTGACAGCCAAAAAGCAGAACCTCATAGATGCCCTGATGGTAGCAGATACCCAGAGCAACAAGTCATGAATCATGACTGGAAAGGACCAAACCTCGAGTGTGGCAGGGCTAGCAGCCAGTGCAGTATCCAGATCCGATGAGGAGGGCAACAGGGCCACTGTCAGTGAACGGCCACAGCAGCAGGGGAAGGCCACCAGTATCCTGAATCCAGAGGTACTCAGGCTGCAAATTGAGTTGCACAGGATGGAGCTGGAGTTCCAGAAGAAGAGGGAGCGAGAGAAGCGAGAGGCAGACCGTGAGGCAGAGTGGGAACAGCGGGAGGCAGACCGTGAGGAGCATGAGTGCCAGCGAGCTGCAGAGAAGAAGAGAGAACGAGAATGAGAATGCCGAGACGCAGACCGTGAGGAGAAGGAGAGCCAGAGGCAACACAAACTGGAGAAGATACGACTCTGACCAGTGGCACCAGAGCAGGTAAGTGGCTTGGGTTTAGCTGGGACTGCAGGACTGGGTTACAAATTGAACTCCAAATTAACAGCCAAATTTAAAGAGGGGGAGGATATGGCTGCCTTTTTAAATTCTTTTGAAAAAGTTTGTATCCAGGATAAAATTCCTAGAGAGTCCTGGAGCTTCCAACTATCCCCACTACTTACCGGGAAAGGTCGGAATGCATTGAGTCAAATGGACAATGAGGACAGCAAGGATTACAGCAAGCTAAAAGTTGCACTGTTAAAAAAGTTTGAATTAACTGCGGAATCATACAGAGCTAAATTCCATAAGCTCAAGAGAAGCCCTGATATGAGCTATGAGGAGCTAGCCACGAAATGTCAGTTTTTAAAATGTTGGTGGGAAGGAATTGAGGCAAACTCTGTTGATAAAATTGAAAATGTGATTATTTTAGAACAGTTTTATTGGGCATGCCAAGCCGAACTAAAAACCTGGCTGGAGTACCGAGAGCCCAAAACAGTGCAAGAGGCTGCTGAACTCTCGGACCGCTATGCCAAGAGCAGACCTGCTCTGAGAGCAAATGGGGTGGGCGTGGCAGTGCAGAAAGGGAAAAGCACACCTTCAGGGCACCTAAACCCTCACTGCATCCACCGAAACCAGTTAGCCCCAGGTTTCAAAGAAAAGATTTCTCTGAAATAAGAAATGCATGCTGGTTGTGTAAAGAAACTGGGCATATTGCCAGACAGTGTCCCAAAAAAGGCCAACATTAATACACAGAATGGTACCAGGAAAGAAGCGGGTTGTTTGTGTGTCCCTGGAATCATGCCAGTGAACATGAGGGAACACATGCACCCAGTCATAGTAAATGGTGTACAGACACAGGGGCATCCCTGACATTGGTCAAAGGGGATCTGGTACAGCCTGGTCAGCTTATACCCAATAAATATGTCACTGTACAGGCCTTTGTGGGTGGGGAGAAAACATTGGACCTCGCTAGTGTTCTCTTAGACTGGCGTGAAACAGGGGGAACTGTGCAACAGGTGGCTGTAGCCAAAACCTTAGTAGTGGATGTGATCCTGGGCAACAATCTAAAACAGGGCAGGGTATGTGCAGTTACCCGTAGCCAAGTGGCAAGGGAAAATTGTAGTTCCCTGAACCTCACAGAAGCCATTGTGCAAGCCACTGAGAGGATGGTCCCCCAGCCTGTGTCACCAGATGGGGAGACTGATAAAAAGGGGGTAGAAATTTCCCCAGTAGCAAGTAACCACACAGCTACAGAGGGTTACTTCGAAGAGGGAGGGATGACCCCTTTTCAGAGGGTTGGGATTGACACTGATCCTGAGGGCACTGATGCTAGTGCTAAGGACCCTAGTTTAGTGACTGAAGGGGACCTGTCCCATGCCTTGGGACTGTGTGAGTGGTTTGCAGCTGTTCAGAGGAGAGACCCTAGTTTAGAGAAGCTGAGGGCTTGGGCAGACTCTGACAGAGCACATGGAGGTGACAGCAGACAAAAGGTTTATCAGAAAAATGGACTTATGTATACTCAGGCAGTACAGACAGAGGGAGGGATGCTAGACAGGCAGGTTGTCATTCCCCAGGGATATCATGAGCAGTTGCTCAAAATTGCATATGATATTCCCTTGTCTGGTCATCTGGGAATCACATGCACAACGCAGCAGTTGGCCCAGAATTTCTACTGGCTTAACTTCACCCAGCAGGTAAAGGGGTATTGCAGGTCTTATCACCAGTGCCAAGAAATAGGGAAGGCAGGCAAGAAAACCCAAGCCACCCTGATTCCATTGCCCATAGTGGAGGAGTCTTTCCAGAGGGTGGGAATGGATATTGTGGGGCCTTTAAATACCCCCAGCTCCTCAAGGAAGAGATTCATCCTGACTGTAGTGGATTATGCCACCCGGTACTCAGAGGCAGTCACCCTATCCTCTCTGAGGACAGACAAAGTGGCAGATGCCTTACTAGGGATTTTCTCCTGTGTTGGGTTTCCGCAGGAGGTAATCACCGATCGAGGGGGTTCCTTCATGTCGGACCTGATTAAATGTTTATGGGAGAAGTGTGGGGTGGTGCAGAGATGCACGACACTGTATCACCCACAAGCCAATGGACTTGTGGAATGATTCAATGGTACCCTAAAGTCAATGCTCTGGGCATTTGCTGAACAGCATGGGAGGGACTGGGAGAAATACCTTCCCCACCTGTTGTCTGCATAGAGGGAGGTGTCCCAAGAGTTGATAGGATTTTCCCCCTTCGAACTCTTATATGGATGCCGAGTACATGGGCCCCTAGACTTGATCCAGGAGGACTGGGAAGGCAAGCATGCCACCTAGGGAACTGCCATTGTGGATTACGTCCTTAGAATTAGGAAGAAGCTGAAGAAGCTTATAGGGACAGCCCAGAGCAACTTGGCAGCTGCCCAACAGAAACAAAAAGTGTGGTACGACCGCAGAGCCAGAGCTCACTCATACATGGTGGGACAGGAAGTCATGGTCCTTATTCTGGTCCAGAAAGACAAGCTGCAGGCTGAGTGGGCTGGACTGTACAAAGTGGTTAGGAAGGTAAATGACGTGAAGTACATTGTAGAGTTACCTGACCGAAGACAGACAGAAAGGATGTACCATGTCAACATGATGAAGCCATATGCAAATAGGGCTGACATGTGTTTGCAGTGTGTAGTCATGGGGAAGGGATGGACGAAGGAGACCCACTTCTGGACTTGCTGGAAGACAATAAATGGGAGTCCTCTGTGGAGGCAGTAAAATTGTCTCCCCAGCTGACCCCGGGCCAGATCCAGAAAGTAAGGGAGGTTTTAGCAGACTTTGCCCCCTTGTTTAGAACCAAACCTGGACTAACCCCTTTAGCAACACACGATGTGGACACAGGGACACAGACACCCATACAGTGGACAGCATATCGGGTGTCGGAGGTTCTCCAAAAGGACATTAGGAGGGAAGTGAAGGAGATGCTGGATTTAGGGGTAATCCAGAGATCCCACAATCCCTGGGCCTCTCCTGTAGTCCTTGTACCTAAGCCAGATGGCTCAACTTGTTTCTGTGTAGACTATCATGGACTGAATGCAGTCATGAAGTCAGATGCCCACCTGATGCCCCAGACAGACAAACTCCTGGACAAGTTGGGAGGGGCAACCTACCTTACGACCATTGACCTGACAAAGGGTATTGGCAGGTAGAGTTGATGGACAAAGCTAGATAGTGGTTGGCCTTCATCACTCTGATAGGTTTATTTGAGTTTAAAGTAATGCCTTTTGGAATGAAGAACGCCCCAACCACTTTCCAAAGATTGGTGAACCAGGTGTTAAATGGTGCTGAGGAGTACACCGTGGTGTACCTTAATGACATTGCCATCTTTAGTACCAGCTGGGAGGAACACCTATCCCACCTTAGGGAAGTGCTGGGCAGGATACAGAGGGCCGGGCTCACTATCAAAGATGAGAAGTGCCAGGTGGCCACGGGGGAGGTGGCAAACCTCGGGCATGTGGTAGGCCAGGAACAGCTCCATCCTAACCAAATAAAAATAGAGGTAATCCAGGCATGGCCCAGACCAGAAACAGAAGCAGGTTAGGAGTTTTCTAGGGACAGCAGGGTATTATAGAAAATGTGTACCCAATTACAGTGCCCTGGCTGCTCCCCTATCTGACCTGACAAAGAAAAGGATGCCCAAGAAAATTACCTGGGGGCCCAGCCTGCGAGGAAGCCTTTTACAAACTAAAGGAGGCACTGTGCAGTGCTCCTGTTTTGACAAGTCCTGACTATAGCAAACCTTTTATAGTTCAGACTGACACCTCAGATGTGGGTATTGGGGCAGTACTGAGTCAGACATCCAGCCAAGGAAGGGATCACCCAATAGCCTACCTGAGTAAAAATTTACTTCCCAGGAAGCAGTCATACTCCACGGTGGGAAAAGAGTGTCTTGCCATAGTGTGGGCCCTAAGGAAATTGGAGCCATACTTGTATGGGCAGCATTTTGTGGTGCAGACTGACCACAGCCCCATGGTTTGGCTGATGCAGATGGGGAAAAGCAATGGTAGATTGCTACGATGGAGTCTTGTTCTGCAAGAGTATGACATGACCATTCTACATAGGGCTGGAGTGACCAATCTGAACTCAGATGGTCTGTCTCGTGTCTACAAGCAGTGAACTGATTTGGGAAGCTTATCCCATGCAGGGGATAGAGTCCCCAAATTCAGTCTAGGTGGGGAGGATTGTGGCACGTGGACAGCTAGTTCTGATTACAATAGGATATTTTTTCTGCAATATAAAATATGTAGGGGAGTGTCTTTCAGGAGAAACTACTGTCTTGCAGAAATTGACACATCAACCCCCCCCCCCCCAGGGATAAGTTCCAAGGACAGGACGTAGGTTAAACTACAGATATCTGAGTTGCAATTACCTTGTCAATTTGCTTTGAAGCCAGGAAATAAAATATCCATTTATGACATCCTCAGGAAAATCCTTTGATTTGCACTAGGTGCCATGATGAAAAGGGGCGTATGCATGTGTTTTGGGTGTCTTCCAAGGAAGCCAGCTAATTACATCAAAGAGACTTTGATGTCTGTGTGAAGCAGGTCCCAAACTAAATTGGGAAGTTCAATATGCATTTGTTTGGAGTATTGTCAAAGGAAGCCAGTGAATTACATCAAACAGACTTTGATGTCTGTGTGAAGCAGATCACAGACTGGTTTGGGGGAAGTCACATGAAGAGAGGAGATTCCCTGATATCACCTATTTTTTTAAAATATCTTATTAGGACATCCTGAGGTATACAATATAAATTTTAATACACCAAGGCGGAGTTAGGTGACCTCAGAGAGAAGGCCAGCTCAAGACTGCTTTTAAGTATACTGAGCAGACCTTAGAGTCACAGAGAGACATTCATTTTCTGACTGAGAAAGAGGAACATCAAAGCACTGAAAGATTAAGAAAGTAAGGATACATTAGATAAGACCAGTCTGAGTGTATGGGTTGTAGGAATTTGCATTTTTAAACCTGTTTTGTTTTTAAGACGGTATGTGTTGGGATATCTTGTTCTGTATTTACTGTTTTCCAATTTTTTACCTATTTTTTTTTTTTAAACTGCCTGGTGTACCTTGAAACTTCTTTTTTTATAAGTGAAGCTTAGATGGTTGTAGTTGACACTGTGCATTAGCTTATTGTGGTACCAAACTGGGAAACAGGTAAGAGTTCTCTAGGTCTTGCATAGAGCTCTAAGGGTTCATTTTGTAATACCTGGTTAGGTGCCCATAGGCAAAGACATCTGGCCCCCCGAAGACAGAATGATCTGAGCCAGACAATTGGGTATGCTAACAAGAGGTTATCAGTTTGAATCCCTCCAGAACTTGGGACAAAGGTGACTGAAACCCACAAAACAGACAAGAGGGTTACCTTATTCTGTTAACTGTTCACAATTCTATGCTCAGAGGTTGGTACTTTGGGAGCAGAGGGATGACCTGCTGAGTGGGGTTGTGACAGATTGGTTGGCAGTGGTGGCATATAAAGTTTGGTGGTATAAGCTGCTGAGTGGGGTTGTGACACAGGGCACTTGCCCATGCTCCTGGCCAGGCCCTCTGTATGCACAGTCAGTGCTATGCACCATGCTGCCATGGGTCCCATGCACTACCGTGCTGCTTCGCATGCTGCCTGTCACTCTGTCATCCACCACTTGGCCACTTCTGTGTGTCCCAGCATGCCTCCTGGGGTACATACTACTCACCATGCCACTAGCCCATCCAGTACCATGCAGTGCTCCTGCACAGCTGCACCTCTCTGCCCAGACCCCCCACCCCCCCATGCCATGGCTCGTAGACGTGGCTGTGGCAGTGTTTGTTCACCACCTACCTGTCTCAGTCTCCATCCATGTTGTGTCAAGCTCCAACTCTCCATGCACACTGAGCTGGCTCAGGAAGGTCAGAACCTATTCCTCATGTGCGCTGAGTGGTCTCTCCTCTCTTGGGCCACCACCTGTTGCTGCTGCATGGCGCTTGTTGTATGCTTCCTTGTCTTTGGCATGGGCCTTCAGGTCATTGAACCTCTTTTGTAGGTCCCTTACCATGCATCTGGCATTGGCAACTGCATTTACCTTGTGGGCTACTGCATCCCAGGCTGCCTTGCACAGTTTGCACAGTTCCCTCTCCCCACCCTTGCCCATTAGCAATTTGGCCTGGGCCTCCACCTAATTTAGGAGCACATCTGTCTCCTCTGATGTGAAATTCCATTTTCTTTTCTGTGTTGTTGCCACCATGCCACTATCTCAGATTGTGCCATGGCTTCCTATGTTGCCATATGTGATGGGTCTGCTGTTTGCGCACTTTTATATTGGCGTTGCATTGTGCCATGTGTAACCATTCCACCTGCTTTGAGGTTTGCACCATGCGTTTGTGGCGTAACTTTCGACGAGTGTAATTCCACTGTTTCCTGTCGTATTTGGCCTTTGTTCTGGAATAGGGTGCAGCTCACATGTCGCAAGGGTTTGGACATAATTTTACAACACAGCACAGTTTGCATTGTGCTCTTGCTGCTCTCTTGGAATCAGGCCCATGTCTTTTTGGCTCAGGAGCACATTTAGCACCAGGTCCTGGTGATTATATTATTATTGCTGCTATGTTCTTCATTAGTGCTAGGATTCATATTGTCTATATCATTAACAGCTGCATGTGCAGCAGCACTGTGCTTTCTTTCAGTAGACATAGATTGGGAAATACAAGACATAGTAAACACGACCATGAAAGTAATGGATGTTGTTTCACTAACTGCTGCAGAGACAGACAGTTTAGCTGACTAAATCACAGACAGTAATAACTGACTGGGCTCAGGGCACCTAACAAACAGTGTAGTACAGCCTAAATGGCTTTCACTGTGCTGCAGAGAGAGACACACAGTGTAGCTATGTCACAGTAATAAATGACAGGGCTTTGGGAACACAACAAACAGTGTAATGCAACCTAAATGGCTTTCACTATGCTACAGAGAGACAGACAGTGTAGCTAGGTCACAGTAATAAATGACAGGGCTCAGGGCACCTAACAAACTGTGTAATACAGCCAACCTAAGTGGCTTTCACTATACTGCACTGCAAAGGGAGACACCCAGTGTAGCAATGCCACAATAATAAATGACAGGGCTCGGGGCACATAACAGACAGTGTAATACAGCCTAAATGGCTTTCACTATGCTGCACAGAGACACACAGTGTAACTATATAGCACATGTCACAGTAATAAATGACAGGATTTGGGGCATCTAACAAACAGTGTAATACAGCCTAAATGACTTTCACTATGCTGCAGAGAGACACAGTGTAGCTATGTGACTGTAATATATGACAGGGCTCGTGGGACACCTAACGGACAGTGTAATACATCCTAAAAGGCTTTCACAATGCTGCAGAGAGACACACAGTGTATCTATATACTGTATGTCACACTAATAAATTACAGGGTTTGGGGCATCTAACTGTAGTCCAGGTTCCATGTGCCAATGGGCTATTACCCCTGTCTGCAGGCTCTCATACAGGTTAATGGGCCTGAGTCCTGCTATAGTGTCAGTTGAGGGTTCTTTCCTAAGGTTATAAATAATAGTGCGGTGCCTCCACCCAGAGTAAGTTGTAAGTGGATCTGGTGACTGGTTGGTACAGCACCCTGGGATTCTGCACCTACCCACCTCCCTGACCAGCCACCCTGCATACTGGATTCCCAATACCCTTTTCCCACCAAATACCATAAACCGACTAGAAGGCAGAATGCAATGAAATTCTCTGGACACAACAATTTCAACATCCAACTCATAGCTTTATTAGGGGTAGGGCTAGGCAAAGGGTACTGTGGGATAAAAGCAAGATTAGTAGCAAAAATGGTGAAGAATAAAATAAAGCCTATAAGCTAGTCCACTCCGGCTGCCCACCCCCACTGGTACCAGTGTTACACCCTGAGAAATCCCTGGGGTAACCACCAGTTGCAGGCCTGGACATTGCTGTGGGTTTGGCCAGCTGTTTGAGCCATGAAAAGTTTAGAAAATATTTGAATTAGGCTCACACTCCCTTGTTCCAGATCCAGGAACCAGGTCCTGAGTACTCACAGTCTGCAGGACCCAGACGCTGTCTGGAGATGTGACTATTAGGCATCCTGGAGTGTGGAGCTCCCTCGACTGGTGCAGCACAGGGCAGAAATCAGGAGGTTTCAGTTTCCTTGGCGGGAGGAATCTTGCTTGAAGGTCTTGCAGCTTGTCCCCTTGATTGAAGATCTGGACGCTTGTCACCTTCAACTGCTTCTGGCCCATTGCAGAGTCCGATGGCAGGTCCACACCAGCTCCAGAAACATAGAAAGATAGCATTTGACAGCAGATAAGGACCACTTGGCCCACCTAGTCTGCCCCTTTCCCTACCTAATGCATAGGCTGCAGATCTTAGTTAACCAATAGCCTACTTCCTCCTACCCCCCACTAAAATTGCATCCCATGCATTCTTGAATTCCCCCACTGTTTTTGACTCCACTACCACCTCAGGAAGGCTGTTCCATGCATCCACAACCCTTTCCATGAAAAAATACTTCCTCACATTACCTCTGAGCCATCCTCCCTCTATCTTCAAATTGTGCCCCCTTGTTCGAGCACATCTCTTTTTCTGAAAGATGCTACCATCTTGGACTCTGTTGATTCCCTTGATGTACTTGAAAGTTACTATCATGTCCACCTCTCTCTCTCCTCTCCTCAAGTGTATACATATTAAGCTTCTTCAGTCTCTCTTAATATATCTTCTGGTGCAGACCCTGCACCATTTTAGCTGCCCTCCTCTGGACTGCCTCCATCCTGTGTATGTCCTTGTGGAGATGGGGTGTCCAGAACTGGACGCAGAACTCCAGATGGGGTCTCACCAAATGTCTGCACAAAGGGATAACAACATCCTGTTTTCTACTGGTGATGCTTCTCCCTATGCATCCCAGTATCCCACCAGCCCTCCTGATTGCCTTCTCACATTGCTTGCCCACCTTTAGGTCATCTGATATGACTACCCCCAGGTCCCTTTCCATTTCTGTTGTTGTTATTATCTCACACACACACCCCCATTGTGTACTCTTTCCCTGGATTTTTGTTTCCCAGGTACATTACTTTGCACTTCTTTGCATTGAATCTAAGCTGCCATACATTTGACCATGCCTCCAACCTTGCCAAGTCCCTTTGCATCCTCTCCACCCCACCTTCTGTATCAACCCTGTTGCAGATCTTTGTGTTGTCTGCAAAGAGACATACTTTTCCTTCCAGTCCCTCTGCAATGTCACTTATAAAGACATTAAAGAGGACCTGTCCCAGTATTGAACCCTGCGGTACCCCACTAGTAACCCCCCTTTCTTCAGATTAAACTCTGTTTACTATTACCCTCTGCATCCTGTTGTCCAGCCAATATTTTACCCAGGCTACCATCTTGGGACCCACTCCAAGGCTGGCTAACTTATATATTAATCTTTTGGGTGGGACTGTGTCAAATGCTTTGCTAAAGTCTAGGTGGACCATGTCCACAGCCCTTCCCTAGCCTACTACATTGGTTATCCAGTCAAAGAAATCTATTAGATTCATCTGACATAACCTTCCTGCTGTGAATCCATGCTGCCTTGGGTCGTGTGCCCCACTGGCCTCTAGGAACTCAATAATTATTTCCTTTAGAAGTGATTCCATAGAAACATAGAAACATAGATTTTGATAGCAGATAAGGACAGCTTGGCCCACCCAGTCTGCCCATTTCCCTACCTAATGGATAAGCTGCAGATCCTAGTTAACCAGCAGCCTACTTCTTCCTACCCCCACCCCCTAGAATTGCCTTATGACTGTCCCACGCATGCTTGAATTCCACCACTGTTTTTGACTCCACAACCTCCTCCGGGCCAGGTTCCATACATCCACAACCCTCTCTGTGAAAAAATACTTCCTTAAATTACCTCTGAGCCGCCCCCTTCTATCTTCAAATTGTGCCCCCTTGTTCTTGCACACCTTTTTTTTTGAAAGATGCTACCCTCTTGGACATTGTTGATTCCCTTGAGGTACTTGAAAGTTTCTATCATGTCCTCCCTCTCCCTCCTTTCCTCGAGGCTATACATGTTTAGCTCCTTAAGCCTCTCTTCATATGTCTTCTGGTGCAGACCCTGCACCATTTTAGTTGCCCTCCTCTGGACAGCTTCCATCCTGTCTATATCTTTGTGGAGATTGGGTCTCCAGAACAGCACGCAGTACTCCAGATGGGGTCTCACCAACTGTCTGTACAGAGGGATAATAACTTCCTGCTTTCTACTGGTGATGCCTCTCCCTATGCATCCCAGTATCCCCCCAGCCCTCCTTGCTGCCCTCTCACATTGCTTGCCCACCATTAGGTCATTTGATATGACTACCCCAGGTCCCTTTCCATTTTTGTTGTTGTTAGTATCTCACTCCCCATTGTGTACTCTTCCCCTGGGTTTTTGTTTCCCAGGTGTATTACCTTGCACTTCTTAGCATTGAATCTGAGCTGCCATACATTTGACCATTCCTCTAACCTTGCCAAGTCCCTTCTCATCCTTTCCACCCTACCTTGTTGCATCAACTCTGTTGTAGATCTTTGTGTCATCTGCAAAGAGACATACTTTTCCTTCCAGTCCCTCTGCAATGTCGCTATAAAGACATTGAAGAGGATCACCTAATACTGAACCTCGCGGTACCCCACTAGTAACCCCCTTTTCTTCAGGTGGACTCCATTTACTATTACTCTCTGTGTCCTATTCTCCAGCCAATTCTTTACCCAGGCTGTCATCTTGGGACCCACTCCCAGGCTGGCTAACTTGTATATTAATCTTTTGTGGGACTGTGTCAAATGCCTTGCTAAAGTCTAGGTAGGCCATGTCCACAGCCCTCCCTGATCTACTACTTTGGTCATCCAGTCAAAGAATCTATCAGGTTTGTCTGAGCATGACCTTCCTGCTGTGAATCCATGCTGCCTTGGGTCCTGTGCCCCTCTGGCCTCTAGATACTCAACAATTCTTTCCTTCAGAAGTGATTCCATCATTTTCCCTACCACTGAGGTTAAACTAACAGGTCTGTAGTTTCTTGCTTCTGCCTTGCTCCACTTTTGTGAAGGGAATCATCTGCCCTCCCCAGTCCTCGGGTACCACCCCATCCTCCCATGATTTGTTAAAGAGGGTAGTCAGTGGTGTGCTAGTTCTACCCTTAGTTCTTCTAGAATTCTGGGATGAATCCCATCAGGCCCCATTGCTTTGTCCACCTTCAATTTTAAGAGTTCTTTCAGAACCCTTTCTTCTGTAAATGGGCTGGTATCAACTTCTGTATCCAGAGTGTTTCTACTGTTTGTTTTAGGTACCTCCCCCACTTCCTTTGTAAATACTGAGCAAAAATATTTGTTTAGTATCTCTGCCTTTTCACAGTCACCCTCTGCCGACCCTCCTCCCTTTATTAAGCCTCACTAACCCTCCCTTGGTCTTCCTTCGCTCCCTGTTGTACCTATAAAAGGTTTTATCCCCCTTCTTAACTGAGTTGGCTATCTTTTCCTCAGTTTGGGCCTTTGCTGTTCTGACTGCCTTCCCAGTTTCCTTTGCTTTAACTGATACAGTTCTCTGTCCTGTTCCTTCTGTGATTCCTTGTACTTCCTGGATGCTTTTTTTTTCTCTTGAACCTTCACTGCCACTTCCTTTGAGAACCATAATGGTTTCTTACATCGTTTCATTTTGTTTATTTGCTTCACACAAAGGCTTGTTACCTCTGTGATGGCAGTTTTTATTATTCCCCATTGTTCTTCCACCCCTTCTTACTGCCCATTTGCTAGTGCATTCCTTAGGTACTCACCCATTTTGGCAAAGTCAGCCCTCCTAAAGTCCAGTACTTTTGCCTTTGTATGGCTTGACTCTATTCCATCATTTTCCCTACCACTGAGGTCAAATTAACAGGTCTGTAGTTTTCTGCCTCTGTCTTGCTCCCACTTTTGTAAAGGAGAATCACGTCTGCCCTCCTCCAGTCCTCCAGTACCACACCATCCTCCCATGATTTGTTAAAAAGGGAGGTCAGTGGTGTCACTAATTCTACCCTTAGTTCTTTTAGAATTCTTGGGTGAATCCCATCAGACCCCATTGCTTTGTCCACCTTCAGTTTTAAGAGTACTTTCAGAACCCTTTCTTCTGTGAATGGACTGGTATCGCCTCCCTATCCAGAGTGCTTCTATTCTTTAATTTAGGTACTTCCCTCATCTCTTCTTTTGTGAATACTGAGCAGAAGTATTCATTCAGTATCCCTGATTTTTCACTGTCACCCTCTGCCCACTCTCCCTTCCCTTTAGTAAGCCTCACTATCCCTTCCTTCATCTTTCTTCGCGCCCTAATGTACCTATAAAAGGTTTTATCTGACTTTTTAACTGAGTTGGCTATCTTTTCCTCAGTTTGAGCTTTTGCTATTCTGACTGCCTTCCCCACTTCCTTCTGCTTTAACTGGTACAGTTCTCTGTCCTGCTCCTTCTGTATCTCCTTATACTTCCTGAATGCTACCTTTTTCTCCTTAACCTTCCCCACCACCTCCTCTTTTGAGAACCATAGCATTTTTGTCCCATTGTTTTGCTTTGTTGATTTGCTTCACACAAAGGCTTGTTACCTCTGTGATGGCTGTTTTGATTTTTCCCCATTGTTCCTCTACACCTCTTTCTTGCTAGTTTGCTAGTGCTTTTTTGAGGCGCTCTCCCATTTTCCCAAAGTCAGCCCTCCTAAAGTCTAACACTCTTGCATTTGTATGGCTCAACTTAATAGCTGTGTTTATCGTGAACCACACTGTTTGGTGGTCACTTGTTCCCAGATGGCTACCCACTTCTAAATCTGAGATCCTTTCTACAACCCCATTTGACAGTACCAGGTCTAAGATTACTCCCTCCTGAGTGGGTTCCACCACTAGCTGTCTGAGGCATGACCCCTGAAGGGCATCGAGAATAAACCTGCTTTCTGATGTGGTTGCAACTAGGGTGCTCCAGCTAACGTCTGGCATATTCAGGTCTCCCATCAACAATATCTCCCCTTTTTCTGCCATTCTAAGGATGCCTTCTATCATTTCCGTGTCCATTGCCTCCTCCTGAGATGAGGGTCTGTATACCACCCCTGTGTCAATTATGGTGCCATAACCTGTCTCCAGGGTAACCCACAGTGCCTCTTCTACTCCCTGTTTATCCTTTAGTTCTATTGCTTTGATCTCTTCCCTTACATAGAGAGCTACTCATCCTCCTCCTCTTTTATCCTCCCTGTCCCTCCTGTAGGTTGTGTACCCTGGTATGTTGACATCCCAGTCATGGTTCTCAGTGTACCAGGTTTCTGTGACTGCTAAGATATCCAGATGTCCCTCTTCCATCAAGGCCACTAGTTCAGGGAGCTTGTTACACAGACTACAGGCGTTGGTGCTCATCACCCTCCATTTGTTGATGGCCTTACCCCTTTCAGCTCCATCCCTGTCCTTACTGCCTTTTTCTGCATTTACCCCTGTCTTGCTCCCCATTAACTTCTCTACCATGGTGTTTACCTCTCTAACTACTGTGTTTTGGGGGGAGGCTGAGTTTTCCATGCTCCTTTTCAGTACCTCCCTCCTTGGCTAGTTTAAATGCTTGACAATTATGCATTTAAACCTATCACCTAGGATTCTGGTTCCGCTCCTGGACAGATACAGACCATCGTGCCAGTATAGGCCTCTATCCCTCCAGGTGGACCCCAGTCCCTAATGAAGCCAAAACCCTGAGCTTTGCACCAGTATTTCAACCATTCATTGAATCCCATGGTGTGGAGTACTCTAGCATCACCCTTGCCATAGACAGGCAGCACCTCTGAGAAGGTTACTGTATGTGCTACTTGTCTAAGGCCCCTCTCCAACTCTACAAACTCCTCTTGCACTGCTCTGATCCCATTCACAGCCAGGTCATTTGTCCCCAGGTAAAGGCAGGTCCACAGACTGACCCAGGGACTCGTAACTCAACCTTACTACAGGCCGTACTTGTCAGCCGCTGCATCTAGGGGTCTTGGAAAAACCTGCTACAGGCCCCAATTCCATTTCAGCCTCACTTAGATTAGTAGGGAGAACCTCCATAGGGGAAGGAGAGCCATGGCCCCTAGCACCTTTCCGAACAGGGCCCTCTATTTCAGAACCCACACTATTTGGCTCAGCTGGGGACATTTTGGGTACTGGCAAGGAACCATCAGGCACTCAAAATATTCTTCAGGTTCTGGCATATCACTGGCTTGTTCCCCCACATCACTTCCTTCTTCTGAGAAGTCAGATAGTTCAGCCAGGCCAGACAGTTCAGCCAGGCTCAAGGATCCCACCCCTTGGGCTTTGCTGCTGCTCACTTTATCCTCTGGGAGCATTGGCTCTGGAGACAGAGCTGGGGGCTCAGACAGTCCAGAAAGCCCAACTTCATCTCCAGAGTTAATTAGGTGATTGCCCTGAAACAGTTGGCTCAGTTCAGAAGAGGGATAGTATTCAATATTATTCTCATTGTCTTCAGACACAGACTGATGATCATCTTCATCAGAGGGGTTTGGACAAGGCCATCTTATTTGGCTTGCTGAAGAATCAAGTGGTCTGGCTTTTTTCTTGGCAGCAGATCTAGTCATAGGCCTGGGGGGGGGTCATTGGGAGGTTCAGCTTCAATCAAGATCTGCCTGATTGGCAGCAGATAATTTCTGTGTATAGTTTTCACATCTTTCGAATTGTTTTCAGGCCGCACTTTATATACAGGTAAATCTGCCAGTTTTCCCACAACAGTATGAGGGAGATGATGCCATCTGTCAGCAATCTTATGTTTGCCATGCAGTCCCAAATTCCTCAATAGCACTCTATCCCCTTCTCTCAGTTCCAACGCTTTCACTTTCTTATCATACCTCTCCTTATTGGCCAGGTTTCGTTTAGCGGCCATGGTCTGGGCCAGTTGGTAGGCATGGTTTAATTGGGCCTTCAACTTCTGTACATACTGTAGATGATTTGCTGCTTGTACTCCATCAGGGGAAATCCCAAAGCACACATCCACTGGCAGTCTAGCCTCTATCCAAGCATCAGTCTGTACAGGGAAAATCCAGTGGCATCACTTTTGGTGCAGTTATAAGCATGTACCAGGGTGCTAATCTGCTGGCTTCATCTAGGCTTGTCTTTAGGTTGCAGTGTGCCCAACATGTCAAGCAATGTGCGGTTGAACCTTTCAAGTTGGGGATCTCTCTGGGGATGATATGGGGTGGTTCTTGATTTTCGTACTCCCCACAAGGATAATATTTCTTTAATCAGGCGGCTCTCAAAGTTCCTTCCCTGGTCGGAATGGATTCTCTGGGGGGCCCCATAGTGGACAAAGAAGTTCTCAACAAGTACTTTAGCCACCGTGGTTGCTTTCTGATCTTTAGTAGGAAAAGCCTGTGCATACCGGTTAAAATGATCAGTGACTACCAATATGTTGCTGATGCCCTTCAGGTCTGGCTCTAGACTCAGGAAATCAATGCAGACCAGTTCCATAGGGGCACTAGTAGTGATGTTAACCAGAAGAGCAGCCCTATGGGGCAGGGTCTTTCTTTGTAAACATCGGCTACAAGTCCTGATATACTGCTCCACATCAGCACCCATTTTAGGCCAATAAAATCAGGACCGCACTAAGTCAAGGGTTCGGTCTATGCCAAGGTGTCCCATGTGATTGTGCAGGGACCTCAACACCAGTTCTCTAAAAGCAGTGGGCAACACCAGTTGATGTTTGTCTACCCACCCCTCCTTGTCCACAGTCTCCCTGTATAGTAGTTGGTTAATCAGTTTCAACTTTGAACCTTCTTTGTATAACAAGGCAGTTCTCAGGTCAGTGGAACGCAGTTTGGACACATCTCTCCCTGCCTGCAAAGCCTCCAAAGCAGCTTTTATCATGGGGTCACAGGATTGAGCCCGTTGGAGACTATCATTGAATTGGGGCAGTGAACTAGTGTCTAATGCAGAAAAATGACAGTAAGCAGTAGGTATGCAGTTCTTGGATGGCCCCAAGCAATCCACCATGCAGTCCACAGCATCAGGAGACACCTGTTCCTCCTTGTCAAATTTTTGGCAAAGGGCTCTTATGTCAGGTTCTGACAACCTGACCCAGTCAGTTTGGGGCATAGGCCTCCGAGAGAGAGCATCCGCATCTATATGGTTTAGACCTGCTCTGTACTCAATAGCATAGTCATAGGTGGCCAATGCAGAGAGCCACCTATGGCCAGTGGCATCCAACTTGGCTGAGGTCTGCACATAGGTCATAGGATTGTTATCAGTCTTTGCCAATATCTTGGCACTGTACAAATAAATTCATCAACAATGGCCCACTTCAGAGCCAGGAGCTCTAGTTTGTGCACTGGATAATTTTTTTCTGAAGGAGACAGACTTCTGCTGGCAAAAGCTACAGGTCTTAGACCGTTTGGATGCTCCTGATATAACACAGCCCCCAATCCTTGTAGACTGGTGTCAGTATGGAGAACGTACGGCTTGGCCGGGTCAGTATAGGCCAGCACTGGGGCATGGGTAAGTTGATACATGATGTCATGGAAAGCTTTCTTATACTCAGTAGTCCAGCGGTTTCCAAACACATCATTCGGATGAAAATACTTCTTCTCCGTCTCAGAGTGCACAACCTTCTTATACTTTTTGTGGGTGGGAGGGTACCCCTGAGTAAGGTTGAGAAGGGGGTGGATCACTTGAGAATAATCTTTGACAAACCGCCTATAATATCCACAAAACCCCACGAACCATTGCAGCTCTTTCAAATTCTTTGGCTAAGGCCAAGTAGTCAAAGCCTTCACTTTGCTGGGGTCAGTCTCTATGCCTTCAGTGGATACTATGTGGCCCACATACTTCACAGAAGTTTGGAAGAATTGGCACTTGTCTATAGATAGTTTGAGACCAAAATCCTCCAGCCGATCCAGGACCTTGAACAATCGACGTTCATGTTCTTCCAACGAGCCGCCAAACAATATGACATCATCTAAGTAAACCAAACATTCAAGCAAATTCATGTCCCCCACCGCACGTTCCATCAGGCGCTGAAAGGTAGCTGGGGCAGCTGAAATCCCTTAAGGCATCCGGATAAACTCATAGAAACCTAGGGTGCAAATGAACGCAGTCTTCTCTCGGTCCTCTGGAGCCATCGGGATCTGATAGTACCCACTGCAGAGGTCTAACACAGAGAACCACTTACTGCCATTTAGACAATCCAAGGCGTCCGGTATGCGTGGCATGGTATACTGGTCTGGGATGGTCTGCCGATTCAAGGTATGGTAATCTACACACATCTGAACTGTCCTATTCTTTTTCCTCACTACTACAATGGAGGAAGCACAGGGGCTCCTGGACTCTTGTATCACACCAGCAGCAAGCATCTCTTGCAAATGCCGCCTCACATCATCTATGTCAGCCGAGGCCAGGCGCCGAGATTTCTCTCGAAAAGGCCTTTCATCATGCAGCCGGATGTGGTGCTCAGCCCATTGCACACATCCCACATCCCATTCTTTTAGGGAAAATACCTGGTCTCTTTTGGCAAGCTTCTCACTGATCCTCACTTTCCATTCAGCAGGCAACGGGGAGTCACCGAAATCAAACAAGTCAGGAGTTACTCTGTCATCCTTCCTTGAACCCTTGCTATTGGGCAGTACTGCAGTATCTGCACAATGTACACTTGCCAGGGTGCAACCTCTTTTTGTTCAAATCTCCTTGTCAGACACATTATGAACTTGGACCATCACCCTCCTGGCATAAGCATGAGCTCTAGCAGGCAAGATACTGGGTTTAACCAGCAGTCCCTCAGGCAATCTTCCCTACCCGGGTGCATCCAACATCAATAACTTATTCTTAACATCTGTTTTCATTCGGACTTCCCCTTGCAAAACACACTGGGCATTTGGGGCAAGTATCAACGGTGCCGGATCCTTTTTCCATACTACACCCACTGGGCCATCAGGTTCCTCCTGGCTAACCTTCCTTTGAGTTTCATAGGACTTTTGGATCACAGTGGGTATTCTTAGGGCTTGCCCAGTCCTAAATGCTTGCTTTTCTGAACACAATTGGGCTAATCGACCAAACATGTGAGCATTTGTCCCAATCAACAGGGGTACCCCATCATACAGTCCAGTGGGGGGGGCAGACTAAAGCCAAGGTTTCCACCTATTCATCCACTCGAGCCACAGAAGTAGGAAATGACAACCAGATCTAGATTTACCCCAAATACGGAAAAGCCTTGTCACTCAGCCCCCATACATGTAGACCATCCAAGGGTTGTAGTGGCACCTCAGGTAGGTGTGTCTGATACCAGTCCTGAAACATGATGGTTACCTGGGAGCCACTATCTAATACAGCTCGGGTGGGAATCCCATTTACTCGCACCGGGGCCTCCATCGAGGGCCCAACCACATCAGACCATTCAGGAGGCACAGTATTGACAGTTGCGTGGGTGTTGGCCTGGGTCACAAAGCCTTTCCTGGGGGGTCAGACTTGGGCCCTGCGATGCCAAGTGATCAGTCTGCTGTTGACCTTCTTTAAATTCTCTGGCAACGGGCACTCAGTCTGAAAGTGTCCATCCTCCCCACAGTGGTAACAGAACTTGGGGTCCCGAGGGTCTCTATTGGGAGGGGAACACTTTATCTGCTGGGGGCCCTCCAGGGGGTGAGGGTATTCCCCTGGGCCAGGGTATTGGGTTCTAGATAACTCAGGTTCCCCAGGCCTAACAGGGTGGGTAGTGGATCGCTTCAAGTCCCTCACCAGTTCTCGTAGATTTCTGACCTCGGCCCTCAACTCACTTTCTACTTGGGGATCAGAGGAAATAGCATGCACCCCCACCCCTCCCTGTAATTCTGGGGACACATCAGGCCCCCTGAAAGGTGGGTCTCATTGGGTGCACTAGACTCAGGGGTTTGGCTCAGATTCACAGCCCCCACATAGGGTTACCACCCCTCCTCATCAGTCTCTACTTCTCTAATCTCCCTCATCAATTGACAGTATTCTAGCGGGGCAGCCCGTCTATCATGTAACTTCAGTTTTAACAATATCACACTGGAAAATCTAGCAGACTTCAAAACATGTTCCAACCTGACCTGGTTCAAGGCTGAGGCTGTGATCCCCCCTTTTCGATAGGCCTTCTGCAAGGCCCGTTCCACCCTAGTAACAAAGGCGGACAACTTCTCATTCCTCCATTGCTTGGCAGACTTGAATCTCCATAATAAGTCTTCCCCAGTTTCTGTACTCTCAAACACTCCCTTAAAGCAGAAAGGTACTAATGGCTTCCAAAGCTGGGCCCCTCAGACTCTCCATCAGTCTCTTTCGTTTCTCCCCTTCAGAGCATTGCCACTCCTGTACTAGGGGGGTGGCGTAGTCCATCCATGCCTCCAAATCATCCTCCCTTGAAGGCACTGGCACTGTGCCAGAAAAAGGTTTTAGCCTACGGTAAGAATCTAGCTGTATAGGGGGAACCACTAGGGGTGGTGGAGCCAAAATAGAACTTTTGGGGGGACAGGGAGAGGTACCGGGGGAAACCTGGGGGGTGGGTTCACTAGAAAGGTCCAACACCTGCAGTAACTCTTGGGTAGTCCTCCCCTCCACAGACAGTAATCTAAGCAGTTTATCTTTGAAACTATTAGTCTTGGGAGACCCCCCGGGAGTGACTGACCCACTCTGGATGTGAACAAGCCTCCACCCCTGTTGGGCACCTTCCGGGTAAATCACTGGGGGTACTCTCTCGGGGTCAATGGCTAGACTACACAAAAGTAACACCTGCAAGGTCTGATCGAGCAGGTTAGCCATACGCCCCTTCACCTCTAACTTGCCCAAACATTTAACATGCTCCGCGGTAGAAATAATGTCAGCGGTCGTTGTTCCCAAAGGTACATCTAGTAGTAACACAATTCTCTGAGAGTCCAGCTCCTCGGCTTCACCCCACCCCATCAGTTTGTGTACCACTGTCTTAATAGGGTCCAGCTTAATCTTAGCCATGATATCCCTGTCCAGTTTTTCCTTTAACTTATCCATATTTATGCACTTCACCCACTCGGCCACTAGGGGATGCTAATCCCAGTGGTGCCTCCAATTCGTAACCCCCAGGGGGTGCTATCCTAAGGCCTACTACCCCTGCCTGCCCAAACTGTGACAGGGTGAGAGGCCCAGATCCTTTGGCGGGTGCCTCCACCCAGAGGTCGGTGTTAGAACAGTCGAGGTTGACTCGGTCACAGCCCTCTGGGTTGCTGCAACCCCCCTTTCTTCCCACTAGTGGCCCACACAGTTCAATTTCAGTGTCCTTACCATATACACTTACCCCCCGGCTCAAACCAGTCAGCTCACTACGGGGACCCCTTGGAAAGTAAGGTATAGTTACACCACATTCACTGTGCAGTATTTCACCATTAATACACAAACTAGCCAGTGTACTTTTGCAAAACAAGCAATCTGATTTATTTGAGGGGAGATAACAAGGACCGGGGGCAATCAGGTTGATTAGCTTACCACTACAGTAATTAAAAATCTACCTATGGCTCTGTGCACAGACCTAACAGATGGCTGTTAAAGAGACAGTACGTGGAGGCTCTACAAGCACTCACCGAGCCATTTCAAATGGCTTAAGTGGCGAACGCCAACCACCAGGGGGAACACTTAGGCAGCTCCTAGGAGGCTTTTAGGAACCCCCATTTATAGGGGGGTTACAGTTAAACACTAAATAAAAATATAAATAAAAAGCAATTACCATGGGTAGTTAGTTTCACCTCCCACAGAATTGACCAAGAGTGTGCACTTTGCAGATATCAAGTGCAATATAAAATCTCACACACAGCTCACAGCTGAATAAAGAATTAGTTTCTTTCTAAATCAAGAAAATGTGCTTTGTGCCCAGACCCGGGAGTGGCTCCACAGCCGGGCTCCCCACAAGGGTTGTAGGTGCCCAAGTACCCCAGCAAGTGCCTGTGACCTCCTGAGACAGCGGTTCCCACTTGGAAGGGGTTAGCTGGTTCCCTCCCTGGCTCTGGGTGAGGACTCCCCAGTAGTAGGAGTCTTCTGCAGTCCCTGCACTGAATCCATGAGTCACTGGTAGCTAGGTAGTTCTTCCAACTAAAACAGCAGTGTCGGATTGTCAATGGATGTTAGCCTTCAGTTTGCAGTCAGACTATAGCAATCAGCAGGAGTTCAGAACTAGGCAAAATCTCTGCTCACCTTCAGTGCTTTGAGCTCTAACTGTCCATAACAGATTCCTTTTGGTTTCAGCTAGAACACAGCTCTCAGCCACCTCGTTCAGTCCACACAGCAAACTCACAGAACCTGGCTAGCTCCCTGCACTTGAGAGACTTTGCCTCTTCAAAGTGATTATCTGAGTCCCAATCTTTAAAGCAGCTTCTCTGCAGATGCTGTTTAACTTCCCAACAGACAACACTGTTCTATCAGCTGTGTTCCATGCACAGTGCAGGGTATCTGTTACAGCTACTGTATTTTCTCCAATTAAGGCAGCACAATTCACAGTACTTGGAGAGTTTCAACATCAATCCAGTCTCTCACTCTCTTTCATCTTTAAACTCACTTTCCTCAGTGACAATCTACAACTGAGACCTGAGCAAGGCCTCTGACAGTCTAATTATACTCACACAGAATCCTTCTGACTCAAGAAGACTCCAGGAAGAGACTGAAGAAAACCCAGAAAAGTCCTTGGGTCTTCTCACGAGAATCCAGACTTCTTATTATTTGTTCAAGCCCATCAATCATTAATAACCATGGAGGTCAATATTACCTGTGGCCCAGATATTCAAACTGTGCCCAAAAAGTGCGCAATAGCAGGAGCAAGCGCAAGTCTATTGTGCCCATGCGCAAGAGACACGATATTCAAAAATGGAGCAGACCAAACTGCGCCTACAGCCGATGACTGAATATCGCACCACCTGTGCCATAGCGCAACTAGGGAGGGGAAGGTGAGCAGATCTGATGCGCCATAGCGCAACAAGGGATGTTCAGCTGAGCAGTCCAGAGGCGCCATAGCACAACCAGGGACGCCCCCCAGCAGCAGAGCAATGTCACTGTACAACCAGGGAGGTAGGGGCCCACCACCCATGCCACAGATGGGCACAGGAACACATAGCAGAACAGACATCGTCCCCCCACACCCAATGCAGCACACAACAGAGGGAGGGCTGGAATAACCACTGGCCCATGGAGACAAGCAAACAACCCACAGCCGGGCCACGGTGCTCCATCACATCTTCCGGCAAGCTGTGACTGGCACACAAGGAGGGCTGACCACCCCGTGCCACACCATCCCCCCAATGCAGAGCACACCCTGCACTGTGACCCCCAGACACCCCCCATGAGCAGTGACCACCACTGCAGAAAACCCCAAGCATGCCACCACCCCCACTGTGACACTGCAACCCTGTGCACCACAGAACCATGCAAGCCAGCCCCACCACGAGCACCCATCAGTGGGTGGCAACACACAGCAATGCAACAATGGCAGACACAGTGCCACCACACACAGTCCCCCCGAGGTACTGCTGAGAGACCAACCATGCGTCGGCACATGAGGTACCCCACATGGGACAGGGCGTGCCCTTGACACCACCACCAGTGGTACAGCACCCTGCACAGTACTCCAATGACACACCCCAACCCACCACTGGCCACAACAGCCATCACAGACACCCACAGTGGTGCATGGAAGCATGCACCACACCGTATGCCACACAGTATATGGACAGACATCTACCCATACCCAAGGGCACAACAAGAAAGGGACACAGTGGTGGGGCAACCAAGCCCCCTGTGTGGGCCCATGTAAACTGTGTACACACAACCCACAGTCCTCCAAGGCACTGGAGTGCCAGCCACCCTGCACAGGCACTGTGGACCTGCACACCACCATTAGTCACCCGGAGCACAAGTCACAGACAGTGGGGCACATCCCCTGCAACACACACAAGGCACAGCATGGAGGTGGGACAACAACTGTGGTGCCCACAGTGCCACCCGAGGCAGGCATGCACCACACCAGTGACAGGAGGCAACCCAGCAATGTGACAGGTGCAGTGGCTGCCCTGCAGGGACTGCCACCACTGACATGCCAGCGGACCGTGCAGGTCACAGACATGCATGTGTGTCAGCTGCACAGGCCATGGATGGGCCGATGGGTGCACCATGGACACAGAGCATGCACCATGGACCACTGCACACAGTCATGCAGTGCACAGAGCACAGCGCACACACCACAGACACTGACTGATAGCTACCCCCACACCATAGTCACCTCCACACGGACACACACACACACACACCCATGACCGCACCACCCCTGACGCCATGCATACCACTGCAGCTAAGCACCTATAGCTGCTGCAAATAGAGACCACCACAGTATTCATATCAAAATTAAATGTATTGAAAAAATATATAACAATCAACTATATAAAATATTACAAGAACTATATACAATATAACATATGAACTATATACAAGGTTGGGGGCCACAAACAAGGCGGGGTGGGTGGAGGGCAGGGGTGGACAAATGGGATGGGGAAGGAGGGGTGTGAGGGTAGGTCCAGGGGGGTAGGGGAATACTGGGACCAATGTATCCCTAGCGGGAGCACCTCTCCCCGCTCTGGCTCCTCCGGGCCCTGTGCCTCCTCAGGACCCCGGTTTCATCTATGCATCTCTGGATGTCCAGCGATGCCCTTGCCACTGACAATATCTCCCGCAGTGCCTCCAGGATTTCATGAAGCTGGTGGGTACCTAGGACAAGAGAGCACAGTCAATAGGTGTGAATGCACAACCCCATACAGCCCGCCCACTGTGCATGGCATACGGCCGTGGGACATACCTGTGTGATGGTGTGTGACCACCCGCAGTGATTACGTCCACATGACCTGCCCGACAGGCACATACAGCCATGTGAACGCTGCACCTCCACCAGCCAAGTCACGCACAGCACCACCGTGGCTGTTTAGTGACATGGCTATGTGGTGCAAAGGCAGTGGCACAACCATGTACCTGGTGCACGCATGGACCACCATTGACGCACTCCCAGACATGCATTGCCACTGGACAGTGTTGACTGTAACAAGTCGCGTGCATGGCAGTGGTGTCGATGGATGGTGGCCATGCCCCGCTGCCCACCCTGTCACACAGCATGCAATAGTAATCATGGATGTATGGCACTCACCTTCATCGGGCCGGTCAAGTGAGCGGTGAGGGCCCTCGCCCTGCCTGGCTGCACCATGCTCCTCCCGCTGCCACTCTTCCCATGCATGGCAGCGTTCCTCCAGACCTGTGGGGCAAACATGGAGAGAGGAACATCAGTACAATCCCATAGCAAAATCCCCCTGCCCCCAGGTGTGTGCCCTCCCACCCAGCCAGACCCACCCACCCCACACCCTGTGAACACCACCACAGCCAACCCCGGATGGTCCCTCCCCTATGTGCTGGACACATACAACACTGTTACCCATATGGATGATAAAAGTGTGTTGACATAACCCTACCTGGCTGTGGCACTGTGCCCCTCCTGGCACGTGCCCGCAGGCGTGCCAGTAGCTCTGGCTCCCTCCGCTGCAGGTCCCCGTATCGGTGCCTGCACTGCTCTGCACTCCTCCCCCATCCAGTGGCCTCCTCAAGGGCAGTGGCCACCTCCTGCCACACCTGGGTCCTGGCCCTGTCATGGGGCACCTCCCCGAACAGAGGCCCAAGGTGTGGCTCCACAATGGCCACTAGGTTGGCCAGTTCAATAGCTGACCACTGGGCTGCCCTTCTGCATACCATTCTCTGTTTTCTAGTTGGCAATATGGCACTCTGCAGCGTGGCTCCCCACGTGCAGATGCTGCGCGGTACAGCACTGCCATTCCCTATCGTGCTGTCACCGAACAGCACGATAAAGGTGCACCCGTCAAGGTCGGGCACAGGGTCAAGGGTCTCTGGTGCATGGACACATACACAGCACTATTGGAACACAATGCATGTAGCATGATTGGCTGCCTGTGTGCCAGCGCCGTAGCAGCCTACCACGCAGTTGGCCCATTGCACCTATGATGGCCCAGTGCCACAGCTCCATGTAGTGACCATTGCTATAGCGCCACTGGAACAATGATGGCCATGCCCTGCATTGCCTACCACGCACAGCATGTCATCAGCGCGGCAGATGCCTGTGTCAGCAATCCGAGCATGTGCAGTGAGGTGCGTACTACGCATGTCACAGAATTGCACCATTGGCTGAGTATGTTCAACACAATTTGCGCAAAGCGCAACAGTGCGACATTCAGCATCATATATAAATCATCTAATCAGCCATTCAATAGCGCAGCACTGCAATTTGCATCTACTTAAAGTTGTTCCTCGCCTCATTTGCATGGGTTGTGCTATAAAAGTGCGACATTGAGCTGCAGTGGCCATAGTCGGTTACTGCAGTTTATTGGTGAGTTGCATGATGTTTGGGAGTGTGGACTCTGGATTTAGGGACATGCATGGGACTGCACAGTCACAGGTAACAACTGCCATTCTTACAGGCTACATAATGATTGAGCAGGTTGTTGGAGAGGAAGAACACAGTGGTGGGAGGAGGAGGCCTAACTTTACAAAGGCTGAAACCGAGGCCCTGTTCGAGGCCTACCTGGATCAGAAGCCACTTCACAGTTGACAGCAGGGAACACTTCAAGCCCATGCTGATGCATGGGAGGAGGTGGCACATGCTGTGAACCTGCATGGCAGCAACCAGCGCTCCGTGCAGGAGTGTAAGAAAAAGATGGGCATGGACAGGAGGAGGATAAAGGAGAAGGTGGCTGCCATCAGGGCAGCACGTGCTGCAACAGGAGGGGGACAGCTGGAGGTGGTACAGCTGACCCCACAGGGGGAGAGGCTTGCTGGAAGCATGCAGTGCAGTGCCATTGAGAGTGATCCGGGTGGTGGCTTGCAGACAGGTGGTGGCCCATCACTGCATGGTAAGTCATGGTCTGTCTATGGTGGGAGCAGGGTAGGTCACATGCAGTAATGCGACTTTGCTTTCCCTTACAGATCCTGAGCATCTGCATGGGTCAGCGGTGGTGGGCCTGTCCACTGAGGACAGTGAGCTAGAGTTGGAGGAGGGCCCATCCACCTCCACAGTTATACGTGGAGCATTGCGACAGTGGGGCCGCCTGGTGGTCCACACTGATGTCGTTGTAACAGGTGTGGAGGAAGCCCTGCCTGTGTCCCAGCATGCTGGAATCCATGGATGCCAGCATGCTGTGACTGTGGCCGGGTGCAGAGTCCATCACTGGTTATGATGATGCTACCATCATGGGCAGTGACATGTGTGTGCCATGGGATGGCCACACAGCAGGGCAATTCGTGCCCATGGCTGTGGGTGGTGCTGCCGTGGAGGCCTGCATGTCAGCACAGTCCCAGCCTGTGCCTGTCAGCACCAGTGGTGCAGCACTGGTGTCTGTTCAGGACAGTGGGACTGTTGCGGCCACTGCGGTGGCACCACTGAGCCCTGGGGAGTGGCAGCCGGAGGGGAAGCATCAGTAGTCGGACAATGGGCTTGGGGGTACAGGGTTCAGCGGTGGCATCTGTGCACCACCTGTGGACATGCCCAGACCTGGTCCTGGTGCGCAGCACCTACCCTCAAGGGGTGCTGATCATTAGGGCCGTGCACACCCTGAGAGACAGGATGCCGAGGAGGCAGATGACCTCTTGGACGAGCACACCCACCTACTGCAAGCATCAGTCCAGCAGCAGATGTGGCTTGCAACGTCCGTGGATACACTGCGTGTGGCTCTGGAGTGGGCAGAGGAGCATCGCAGCAGGGACACTGCTCTGATCCTGGCAAGGATGGACCATTTGCGGGAGGATGTGACTGCTGCCATTGACAGGCATGCACAGGAATCCACTGCTGTCATGGCCACAATGTGCACACAGTCAGGTGCCTATGCAACGTGGACATCACGCAGTGCACTATCCACCCCCGTTCCTGGCATCGTGCGACTCCCACCCTGTCAACACCGGGTTCAGCTGTGGGTATCCCGAGCACTCCTGGCGCAGGCATGTTCGGTGTGCTGCAGACCCCTGCATGAGCACGGTCATGTTCACACAGTGGAACCCTTGGGGGACCATCGGTGCCACCCCATGAGGCCAGTGGTCAGCCTGTCAGTGCTGGCAGGTCTCAGCAGGGCTGCCCAAACATCCGTGGTGGCCAGGGCACTGTGTCGTGTGACTGACCTGTCTCCCAGTGTGGCTACTGTCTGGTGCTGCCCTGTGTGCATTGTGTTGCAGTGGGCAGTGCACGGGTGGGTACCCGGCCCTGCACGCGGACACACAGTCCACCTGCACACCCTTCCGGCTGCTGTCCGCAGTTATGTGTGCATGATGATGCCTGCATTGAGATGTACACCAATGTGCAATGGTGCTCAGCATCTGACACACTCACATGGACAGGCAGTGGGTGTGGTGGACTTGTGTGTTTCTAGGGTCGGCGTTCTGGGTCGGTGTGCCTCCTGCCCTCTGTGCATGTTCAGTGCGTTTGTGTGTGTGTGTGTGTGTGTGTGTGTGTGTGTGTGTGTGTGTCCATCTGTGTGGCATGTTAATCCTCACCCATCCCTGGTTGTGTGTGCCCTTCTGTGCACTGCCACTTCCCTTGACGGCATGCACCCCTGGTGTGTGTCCATGCATGTTTGTGGGTTGTGCCTTAGCCACTGGTGGTTGCACAAGGCTCCATGACTTACCTGGGTTGGCTGAAGTGCTCCTCCATGATGGTGTCCCAGTGCAGCTGTGCCAGCCAGATCAGTCGGGGGTCCCGTCGGCCAAGTAGGGGCTGCCCATCACCATTGTCACCGGCGTCCTCATCGTCCCCATCACTGTCCCCCTCTTCGACCTGTATGACTATCCCACATTCGTTGGCAATGTTGTGCAGGATGCAACAGGCCAGGAATAGCCGCAGGCCTTTGAGGGGCTGTACTGTAGGGCACCGCCAGAGGTGTCCAGGCAATGGAAACATGCCTTCAGCATCCCGAACACTGGCTCAATGACATTACATGTGGTGGCGTGTGCCTCATTGTAGCGTTGCTATGATGGGGTCGTGGGCTGCCGGTAGGGTGTGAGCAGCCAGGGACGGAGTGGGTATCCACTGTCACCTGTGTGTAGAGGGCGGAGGTTAGTTTGGTGATCAGCATCGCCCTGCCCCAGGCCATGTAGGCCACTACCCATGTCACCTCTGGCCATGCCCCCCCAGGCCCTATGATTGTCCATGTGGTTTGCATACTCACCCACTACGTGTCCAGTGGGGATGTCCCCACTCTCAAATCTGTGGCACAGTGCTGACTGGTGCCAGATGAAAGAATCATGGGCTCCCCCAGGGTGTGTGGCACAGACATTGATTATGCACCCCCTGGCATTGCACACCACCTGGCAGTTGATGCTAGCATAGCCCTTGTGATTGATGTATGTGGCCCCCTCGGGGCCAGGTGGTGTGCATATGGCCACATGGGTGCAGTCTATTGCCCTAGCACACCAGGCATACGTGCTATCCTGTGGAACTCCTATATGTTTGCTGTGTGCTTCGCCACTATACTGGGGAAATGGATGTACTCCGCAGCATGTGGCAGCAGTGTGCTGAGGAATTGGGTGAGGTGGCATGACATGGCCGACTGGGTTATGCCTGTGGTGTCCCCAGTTGGTGTCTGGAAGGTACCCGTGGCAAGCAAGCACATGCAGGCTGTTACCTTAGTCTCCACTGACAGGGCATGGCTCAGTCATGTGGGTGCCTGCATCACATCACTGCACAGCTCACAGAGCCGCCTCAGAATTGCCCTATTCAGGCGGTACAGGCCCTAATCTCAGTATCAGTGTACAGCTCAAAGCTGGTGCGGGCTCAGTACTGCCTGTAGAGGTATACCACGACGGCCCTTCCATGGCCATGCCCCCTCCGCTTCACCTTCTCACCCCCTCATAACAGCCTCCATCTGGAAGGTGGCACTGGCCATGTCCTGGCTTGTGTTCACCCCCGGCAGCTGTTGATGTATTCCCCCGCTGTCCTCCCTGCTACTTCCTCTGCACGGGAACACCTGCCGTGCTGGCCTCTGTGCTGTGTGGCTCCCCACACCTTCCCTGTGCCTGGCTGTTCAGAGTGCCCTTTCCCTGGCCTGCCCTGTTTGTCCCTCCTGCCCTCTCTGTCTGCCTAGGGTTCTGCCTCATGTAGCTTCCCTGTGGCGTTCTTGTGCCTCTCCCTTGCTCCTTTTTATTTTGGCTCATTTTCGCTATGGCACCCAACCTGCCTCCCTATTGCGCATAGGCAAATCGTTAAGATCGACTGCTCATTTATGGCGATTCCTCCCCTTCAGCTGTGCATGCCTTCATTATCATTGCACTGTTGCTCAGCATGATTTCGGGGGCACAGCTGCCTCCTGCTGAATATCACAGAATGGCGCAATTTCGGACTTGCGCAGGCGCAACCCTATTGCGCATGGCTCAACTCATTTGAATATCTGGGCATGTGGGTTCAAATCATTGGGCATGAATTAGGCACCTGAAAATAGTAAACTCCTTCTTCCAGGACTCCTTTTGGCTCACTTTAGGCACCTAGACAGTTGATTGGCTGCTACATGTGGTCAAAGCAGCACCAACATAGCAGCCCCCATTCAGTCCCATTGCTGCCTGATAGCAATCCCCACTTCAAATGTCCATTTCAAGCACAGTATTAACTTGTGAACTCAGATTTCCCAGTATGTTATAGGGGCTCCTGCCCTTTGCTAAGTGACTGCACAAACATTTAAATACAGTCCCCAGGGAGCCTGTCACTAGCTCCATTTTCCCTAGCCCCCAGGAGCTGCAGCAGGGCTCATTAATATACAGTATATGAGCCTTTTCATACTCATAAGTCCACCTGGTTGTTTCAGTGCTCCCCGGTGCTGTTCTTTAAACATTACTGGCCTCTCCAGTTGTCTCCCCCTAGTGTTTAACCCCTGTTTAGTTGGGCAGTGGGGTCAGAATTACCAGGGAGTCAGAAGAGCGGCCACAAAAGCAGCTGTCAAAATGAAGCAGGCCACATGCTACTGCACATGCACGGACTGGCAGACCTCCAAAGAACAACACACTAGGTCACTGGTCCCACCAAATGGACCACCCCACAGCCCATAATGGGCTAGGAGCACCAACAGGAGCCCCAGAAACAAGGGAAGCCCCCAGAGATGGGTTACATACAAAAACATTGTTATAATGACATTCACTATGCTGCAGAAAGACACAGTGTAGCTATGTCACTGTAATATATGACAGAGCTAGGGGCATCTAACAAACAGTGTAATACAGCCTAAATGGCTTTCACAGTGCTGCAAAGACACAAACCAGCTGCCACTGCCCTGCATTCTATATTTTTTTGTCTCTCCCCCTTGCTCTTTCTCTCCACAGCACTGCACCACCATCCACCTCCTTGACTGAGAGGATGATCCCCAGATTCCCCCCACCCTCCTGAGATCTCCAACCTTGACCTCCACTACCTTTGCTCCTTTAAAGGAGGATCTTTCTTTTTTATTGTTTTTTTTTATGTTTTCACCATGATTTAATGGTAGTCTGCAGAGTGAGCACCTGATTCCTTCCACTACCTCCAGAGTCTGGCTGCTATCTGCGCAATGGGCCCACAGCAGACAGAGCCGAGACACCACTGACCAATCAGGTTGTCAGCCTGATGTCATGTGCTCCTAATTCTGCTGTGAGCTCATGAAGGACCCCATAAGTTTCCAAGTCATGCCTGTTTCCAGCCTGGGAAATCCTGGTAGGAGTCCCAGGACCCCACAGGCTGCCTGTATTGCCTGTTTAAAAAATTACCCATTACTCATGTCAAAACTATCTGTCCAGTGAAGTACACTGTTATATCAGGTTGGATAGTAAATTACCTGAACTACCCTACCAGGCCAAAGATCGCTGATACCAGGCCTAACTGATCCAGCTACCTGATGGGTAGCCCCAGCCTAGTCTAAACCAGAATGGAACAAAGAACAAGCACAGGAAACACTCTAGTTTACAGAGAAGGTTAGCAGTGCCATGAGGAAGAAAATAACTTTGTTTAAGAAATATAGGAAGTCCCCGTGAGAGGAGGACAGAGCAGACTACCTGGCAAAGCTAAGGTAGAGACTTATCTGAGGATAGTGGATGGAGTCAAGGAAAGTGTAAAGACCTTTTTGGTACATCCAAGAAAAAAGAACAATGAAGGAAGGTGTTGTCAAGCTGAGAAAGAGGCCTGAGTGGGTAGAGGAGAGTAGAGAAAAGACAGAGGTATTGAATGACTACTTCTGCTCAGTAATCACAAAGGAAATAGATGGACCAGTTCCACAGGGAAAGATAGAATTAGGAAGGGGAGAGTGAGAATGTGCGAGGAGTTAATAAGGTGGACAGGGTCCTCAAGACCTCAAGGCTCTCAAGGTGGGTAAAATCTCCTGGGCCAAATGGTATGCACCCTAGAGTGCTGAGAGAACAGGCAGCAGTTCCAGCAGCCCCCTGACAAACCTATTTAGCAGCTCCTAGACAAAAGCCTGGTTCCATGAGAGTGAGGGAATGCTGATGTAGAACCCTGCATAAGAATGGGGCAAAGAAAGAGCCAGGAAACTACAGACCAGATAGCTTGACATCAATAGTAGGCAAGCTGATAGAAATCATTCTCAAGGAAAGAGTGGTCCAGTTCCTTAAGGCAAACAGGCTCCAGGATGACAAACAACTTGGGTATATGGCAGAGAGGTATACCAAATGAATTAGAAACATTTCTTTGACTGGGTTACAAAGGCAGTTGATGGGGCCAGGCAATGTACATACAGTACCCGGAGATCATCAAGGCCTTTGACTCAGTCACCCATAACAGATTGATCAATAAGCTCAAGGACCTGGGGTTGGGGGACAAACTGACTAGATGGTTAGCAAACTGGCTATGGGGAGAATCCAAAGAGAAGTGGTCAAGGGTGAGTACTCAGGATGAAGGATGTCACCAGCAAGGTTACACAGGAGTTGGTGCTCAGTCTGGTGCTGTGCAACATGTTCAGTAATGACACTGGGGACATAATTAAAGACAAAATCTACCTCTTTGTGGATGACATGCAGCTCTGCAGGAGGAAAGACACACATGAGAGAGTCAGAAATCTGAGAGAGGACCTAGCAAAGTTTGAAAGTTGCTCTGGAATATGGCAACTGGGGTTCAATGTAAAAAAAAAAAACAAGGTCATGCACATACAGAGCAAGAAACCTAGGGCGGAATACAGGCTAGGAGGCACGACCGTCACAGTATCCAAAGAAGAGAATGACCTGGGGATTGCACTTACAAGCCATCTGAAATCCTTTACACAGTGCAGCAAAGCAGTGGTCAGGGCAAATAGCAGGTGGCACGGTGAAACATGATACTGGAGGAGGTAGTAAACCAGAAAATTGTTGCGGGATTTAACAGGGAGTGGTATAAAGGGGAGTGTAACAGTGTCAGGTGAGGAGGGAGAATCATCTTTTAACACACAAGCATGAGCTCCACATCAAGCAGATTTGATAGACTATATTAGGCCTTCCTCTGCTGTCAACTTCAGATGTTCATATGTTTAAGCAATAAAGCATGACAGGGTGTGCATTATTGTGGGATAATGGCACATCGTTGGAAGTGAAGTCCGAGGCGAAGTGGAAGGTTTTATGCACCTAAGAAGTGCCATTATTCCTCAATTAGGCACAACCTGGAATGACTTATTAAGATTAGAAAATGGCCTCCTAGATTTTTTTATTTTAGGAACAAGTAGTCAGGTTCAGAAAGTTAATCATTTTTGACCTATGCAGTTGTGCTATGATAACAGCACGGTCATGTGATTGGATTCCACCAATCACAACAGAGTATTTCTCTTACCCATTTTATAATCATAATTACAAATCATGATATTATTCTTGGCCAGTCTGGATTATTTATTTCTAAACATTCCAAGAACTGTTTTTCACAAAAGGTTGTGTCATGCAAACAGTTCTGAAATTCTACAGTTTTAAGTTCAGTTAGCATTGTTCATCTCATCACATAGGTATTTCTCTAAATTTCTACAAAGCCAAACAGTTTTATTTTAAATTCAATTTGCCTTTTTTGGAAGAAAAAATAGAAATCATCAACATGATTTATAACGTGTGTATATGTACAGTCCCTGTGTCTTTTATGGTTATAAGCGTTTCTTCTAAAGTCATGTGTGTGCCAGAACTGCTCAGCATTGCTTCGCAGTTCTCTCACCCAAAGAACTCTTGAATGCACTCTTATAACCACAAGAGACACGGTAATTGTAAATATAAATATACAGTATATAAGAGGCATTCCAGTGTGGTCTTATGATAAGTGACCCCTAGTGGTTCTGACACTCTACTGTACATATGCTCGTGGAGACCCTCTTAGAGCCTTTTAAACAGCTCCTATGTGTCCTATAAAAATATATATTATTTGTTATTTCATGATGAATTTTTCTACTAAAATAACAGTGTTCATGAATTTCAGGTTTCAAAAAATTATATTTTGCAAATGTATTTACTCTCAGCTCTGCAGTGGTACAGATTTACCATTTACATCATTAATTAAGACACCCCTTGTCTCATACGTATGTGACCTTTATGCACAGATGGGCTGGCTTAACCTTGAGGGTAGGGTGATGTATCAAACCTGCTTGCTAGGTAAAAAAATTAGCTTGGATCTGTTACCTCCAGGTATTCAGGATCAGTTAATTTTTGCCACATATCGACAGTGAACTAGAGGCTCAAACAACCAACCATTCAAGGTCCCCCTCTGCCGCACAACTCAAGGACAGAGATCTTTCGTGTACCGTGCCCCTTCCTGGCTCAATATCCTACCCAACAACATCTTAACTGAGACAAAGTTGGGACCTTTTAAAGTTAAGCTTCGATAACACCTCACATCTCTTGGTGTGTGTGACCGTCAAATATGAATGTCCAAGTGCGTTTATCCTGCTAAATTCTTAAAGGCACTTAGCATTTAACTCTGCACTTAGTAATCTGCCCTTTAGCCTACCCGCTCATGCCCCTCCCTACTTCCTTCCCTCCCTACCTTACTTGTTACTTATCCCCATCCCACTACCCTCCTTTTCCTCTCCACCCCACCTCTTCCTGCCACCTTCCACCCCCTCTCCCCTCCATTGTCCATTTCCCTCCCCTTCTTCCCAACCTCACCTTTTATCCACCGCTCTCTACCCCTTCGCCCCTTACATGCACCACCCATCCCCCCAAGCCTAATCTCGACAATGCCTTCTTGGTTGCTGCCTTGCTCCTCTCTCCACCATGCTTCAATTTAAAGTAATAGAAAGTCGAATCGCTAACTGCTTTGGCATTATTGTAATCCTATTTTATTAGTACCTACAATGTTATTTGCTAAGACTTGTTTTACTCTCCTTATGTGAGTACCCCATGTTGTAGTCCAATTCTATTTGTATGACATGTTATTTTCTTTTGTACTAAGCTGGACGTGGAACCTTTGTAAACGAGCTCTCAGCTCAAAAGGTTATTGCAATTCCAAGATTGAATAAATAAAAAAATAAGATAAAAAAATTTGCTCCGGTAATATTACTGCCACACACCTGGCCAAACCCTGAGTATCAGCATGAGTGAAGCCAATTCAACTATGTTTTGTTTTTTGTAATAAGCAAAGAATTCCCATTCATCCTGGATTGTATGAGAACACAATTCAGTTCAATTCAGTTTTATATTTACCAGGAAATATACCATTGAGAAAAATTCATGTACAAGGTGGTCCTGCAGGGACACATCAAAAATAAAAAATAATAAAAATAATAATAATAATACAAATGGTAATGCAGAGTGATTGCATGACAGAGGAGTACTCTTACATGGTGGTGACAATACGTGGGGCACACATTGCTGAGCCTGACAATTACAACTAAAAGCAGCATTCAATAACAGGATAATTAGGGAAGAAAAACCAGCATAAGTAGAGACCAGCACAGACAAGAAAGAGAGTGAAAGAAAAAGAAAAGGAAAAAAAAGAAAAAAAGGAAATGTGCATGAGGAAATGGGTTAAAGCTGATATGAGTAAGGGGAGGAAGGGGAGAGCAAACAAGACTGCAGATAAGGGTGGAACTATTGTATATGAGGGGCAGCTATGGGGTAGCCAGAAAAAAGGCAAGTGCTGGGTGGTAATGCTGTAGGGTACTTCTGTTGGAAGACAGATTAGGAAAAGCAGTGGCAGTGGTTTTTGGAGCAAATAAGATTATTTTGCTTAGTGGAGCACCCAGCATCCTGAGTTTGTGGTGTGTCAAGGTTAGTCCAAATATGTTCCATGACTGGATAACATACTGTAGATGGTTGAGAACATATAAAGACAAGAGTCCATCACATCTTCCCTGTGTTACCTACCTAGACTGATGTGATCATTTTGAAGCTCCCAATGCTCCCTTCAACTTTCTGCTTGTTTCTACAGTAATTACCCCCCTGTAGGTTTGCCATCTTTGTTTTGAACTCTGAGACTGTAATAACATTGAATATTTCTTTGGACCCAAAACCCTTTTGGTAAAGAAATATCATCTTATAATCTTTCATGAAATTACTTGCTCTTCATTTGAGGAAAAGGTAATACTTTTATTAACAAAGTGCGGTAGACATGTGGATTGACGTCCATGGTAGAATCAGTTACCAAGGCTAACTTTAAAAAGAAGCTGGATATTTACTTGACACACTGGATATAAATGATACTACCAATGAGCAGCAGGGGCAGTCACATTTGGCTACATGGCATCCTTCTGCCTCTAGAACCTTAGTAACCCATGGTGATTGTCTTCCCTATTATCCTAAATAAGCCTGTGGTGTCTACCTTGTTTTACCCTTGCATGTATTTGTAAGTTTCTATCATGTCCCCTCCCTCCTGTCCTCCAATGAATACATGTTTAGGCTCTCCCATTTCTACTGATATGCCCTTCCCTGTTGCCCATGAATCATTTTATTGCCCCCTGTTGGACATTTTTATCCTCTCATCATCCATTTTCAGGTGAGAGTTTCAAAACATGTACATAGCACTCCAGGTGTGGCCTAACCATTGACCTGTGCAGTGGCAAGATCACCTCCTTGCTTTGGCTAATGAAGCTCCATCTATTTTTTTTTTCATTCTTTATTTATTCACCTTCATGCCAGGGCATCCTTCTGGGGTATGCACTTGACCCCAGCCTCTACTCCCTTACTTGAACCCCCATTATTGGAGAGAATCCCCAGATCACCCATGCAGATCTAACCCCCTGGATCACCCTCCTGGAGCGGGCCCATCCTCCCGCGATGGCCTGTCTGTAATTAGGGAGATCTTACCTGGTGTGTCAGGTCAGGCCTGAAGTCCTTCAGATGTCGGGCTAGCAATCGGGATGTGGGCTGCGTCCCTGGCATTCACTTCATCTCCACTAGCGAGAAGGGTTTTTTTCTGCTTTGTGTTCTGGTCCCCTTGGGAGTGCAGCGTGCAATGAAGTCTGTGCACGGCTTTCCTGCTGACGTCTGCTGCACTCCCATCCCCTTTTTTCTGTTCAGCATACCTGCATTACCCCCAGTCTCCACCGGGGGATGCCAGGATGCCGAGCAGCCCTGGATCCCTCCCCAGAGAGAGGAGAGCAGTCCTCCAGATGCTCGATCCTCCCTCTCCCCTGCCAACCCCCAATGGCCTGGGCTTGTTCCTGAACCCTGGTCGCCAGTGTGGCGCCAGGTGTGGCGTCCAGTGCCTCAGCCCTCAACACCACTGGGCCGGCTCATGAAGCTCCATCTAATACATTCAAGTATCCAATTGGCCTTTTCATATGCTTTCTCACACTGAGATGAAGATTTCATACTGCAGTTTTAGTATTATCCCTAGATCACTTTCTTCTGTTGAGGGTTTCACATCAACTCCATTAATTCTGTAGGCTACTCACAGATTTCTGTTGCCAATTTTCAGCACCTTATATATAGTGTATGATGGAACAGATCCATGATGCCAGTTCAACAACAAAGGTGTCAACCGCCATTACAGTGATGGATTTATGTTGACCGCAATTGTGGTCAGCATAAAGCCATCCAAAGATAGTTTTTTTTTTTCAGGAGGGCTCCACTTCAAGTAGGAATTGATTCAGCGAGGGGGTGCAAGACCCTGAGAAAGCAGTGCCGAGGTCCTGAAGCGACATTACTGCTGCAACAGTGAATTGTCACTGTAACGTCATTCACTGTCACAGTTTTGAAGCGGCGATGGAATACATGGTGAAACACTTTTCTGCATGGAAATTCATGCCTGGGACAGAGTTATTGTGCTGCAGTAGCGATGTCATGATTTTGATGTGCTGCATGGAGGATGTCATTACTGCAGCACAATGACACCGAAAGTCATCATGCAGGTGTGATGACGTGGCCGCATCAGTGAGAGCCGACCCAGGAAGTGAGCGATGCTGGAAACAACCGCTACAGCCTGCTCTAAAAGTAGGGCAATTTAAGTGCTGGGGACCTTTTTTTGGACACAGAATTTTAAACTATGGTTGCCCATACACTATTAAAGATTGTACATGAGCAATCATACACAAACAAGGTTATTTTCCAATCTCAAGGTTTCCATGGTAACAAGACTTTGTGAGCTGTGCTCTTGAAATCTCTTGTTACCACAAAAACCTCTAGACTGAAGAATAGTCTTGTTGTGTATGATTGCCCATATATAACCCTTTATGTTTTTGGCATTGAACTTTAACTGCTGCGTTCCTGATCACTGTCATAGTCTCGGCACACATCTATCTTAATGTTGTTTTTTCTTATTCTCTCTTCAGTTCTACCCTTCCACAGAGCTTTGTGCAAATACTCACCTTGCTATGGAATCCCTCTACTATTCCACTTATAAATATACTGAAGAATACTGGTCCCAGCACTGACCCCTGGGGCAACTCTCTCATAAAATTTCTGAAACTTTGAATTCGATATTTAGAAAAAAACTCTAGTTTTTTTTTCCAATTGTTTAACCAGGAGTGGCACACTAAGCTGAAAGCTTGTTTACAGGTGCGACCTCGGAGCACAGGGAAGTTAAGTGACTTGCTCAGGGTCACACAGTATGCAAGTGGGGGCTGTGGGATTCAAACCCAGGTCTCCAGATTTGCAGCTCAGAGCGCTAAACCACTGCGCTATTCTGCCTCCCTTAAGTTGCCAATTCACTGAGTTTATTTCCACTTCATGATAACTGCTAAGAAAAATCTCTCTCTGCATAAACCAGAACACAATCATCGAGACAGGAATTGGGCCAGTCCTATCCTTTCATTCAGACCTGGCAGTTGTGCAGCTTTTAATGTATAAGACCGAACGTGGGCTCAACTGAAATTTTCCCAATCCCAGACAAATCTGCTAGCAAACATATCTCTAAGAATTGCTTGCACGAAGGTGGTTTACTTGGCCGAGTTAAATTATTTCCACCTTCAAACCAATCTTAACTCGCTCAAAATTTTGGAACATTATCCACTCCCTTCTCAACACCCCCTTCCAGTTCACCCTCCCCAGTCCTGACTGTTGATGGATTGTTTGTCTTGGACCCCTCCTCTGTCATTTTGATCTTCAGCAAATTCTTTACAACTTGTGCTCTTCCTGACCATCCTCCTCCTCAGTCCTCTGACCCTCCCCCTCCTCTTCTTCCCCATTCTAGTGATTACAGTTTCCCCCCGTTTCTCCACAGGAAGTTTTCTGTGCACTAAAGTTACTAAATCCTTCCAAATCCAGCCCAGACAGGCTGCACCCCAAGCCCCTCCTCTTCACAAGGGTGGTGACCCACTCTCCCCCAGCAACTACCAGCCTATATCTCTCCTTCCCTCCCTCGCTAAACTTCAAGTCTGTTGTCTATTCTAGGCTAACAGAGTTGCTATCCCATACTGATATTCTCTCTCCTTTCCAATCTGGCTTCAGGAAGAATCATTCAACCGTCTCTTCTCTACTGCCAGTCACAGAGTCCATCCTCTCAGGGATGGATCAGGGTCCCATCAATACTGCTATCTTTATTGATTTAGCTAAGGCATTTGATTTCATATCCCATCTTCTCCTTCTGAACAAGCTGAACTCTGTTGGCCTGGTGGCACCTACTGTTAATTGGTTCAGCTCCTACTTCAATGGCAGGCAGCAGTCAGTCCAGGTGGGTAATACCCTATCATCACTGCTCCCTGTCCTTGCTGGGGTTCCTCAAGGGTCCATCCTTGGCTCTTTCCTCTTCTCCCTCTTCATCAGTGATCTCCTCTCTGTCTGCTCTATCCCTTGCATCCACGTGTATGTGGATGATACGGTTATCTACACATCAGGACCATCTACTGCAGGCATCCAAGACCCTCCACAGCACAACTTTAACAAACTTCTAAGTTGGTTCCATGCCAACCAACTCAGAATAAGTACAAAAAAAACTATCTCAGTCACCTTTGGGACCAGGCAAAAGTTGTCAAGATTTCAGTCTCTCCCAGCGTTGTCCTCCCCTGATGGATTCCCCCTTTGTGGAGGTCCTCACTTTTAAATACCTGAGGGTCTGGTTGGATTCTAATCTCGATTTCTCCACCCGCATTGATGTAATCTACTTTAAGCTCCACCAGAAATTAGGCATTTTTATTGCAATAAAGACAGCGTTTCCCTCCCTATCTGTCATGAGTTAGTACAGAAAATGATACTCCTGGTATTCGACTAACACAGTTTATGTCACTTCTCCCGCCGTATCCCTTGCAATAGTCAATATCCTCTTAAATTCCTTCTGTCATTTTGCTACCAATTCCTCTTTTCACACACATCATTGCTTTCTGTATTGCTTCCTCTCTATCACACGCCTACCTCAACAGAGACTTGACCCATTGTTTGTCTTTAATCATCAGTTACTGGTTTGGGACCCTCTCTCCCATATTTCCTCCCTTCTGTCTCCCTCTAATCCCTTCTCCTACCCTCTGAACTTCAGTGATTCTCACTCCTTCTCCCTTCCTTATCCCCACTTAATGTCTGGACAGGCTACTTTCTCCTATCACTTACCTCTCTTCCGGAACCAGCTCATCTCTGCTACTCGCCAATCCTCCTTGCTCCCTGTCCTCAAACACCTGCTTTGACTCACTCCCTCTGCCCCTTGCTCCTGCCACTCTTTCTCCCTTACCCCCCTGACTCATCCTCCTTAGCCCCCTACTTGGTTCTCAAGTGGTCCTCCAAGCAATCCACTTGACTCATAAATCAGGGTGTATGGGCTGGAGGGAAAAGTTTGCCTGTTTGCAGATTATACCAAGATCTGCAACAGGGTAGACAGGCCAGAAGGGGTGGAAACAATGAGAAGGGATCAGGAAAAGCTGGAGAGATGGTCTGAAGCATGGCAACTGAGGTTTAATGCAAAGAAGCGCAAAATCATGCACATAGGGAGTAAAAACCCAGGAGCAAGCTACAGGATGGGGGGCATGCTGCTGACAGTTACAATGGAGGAAAGGGACTTGGAGGTCATAATCACAGCTGATTTGAAAGTCACCAGGCAGTCAGCCAAGGTGGTAGGGAAGGCAAGTGGGATGTTGAGTTATATTGGGAGGGGTATCACGAGCTGGAGGAGGAAGGGAGGTAATAGTTCCACTGTACAAAACCTTGGTGAGGCCTCTTCTGGAGTACTGTGTGCAGTTGTAAAGGCCACACCTTCGTAAAGACATCGACAAGATGGAAGCCATGTAGAGGAGGGCAATGAAGATGGTCATAGGGTTACAGCAAAAAGCTTTATAAGGAGCGAGTGAGGGACCTCAATATATACACCCTGGAGCAAAGGAAGGAGAGGGATGATATGATTGAGATGTTCAAATACCTCAAGGTTATAAACAAGGTTAAAGGAAAAACTATCTTCCAGTTTAAAAAGAATGCCAGGACCAGAGGATATGACATGGGGCTAGAGTGAGGCAGATTAAGAGGAATGTAGGAGGTTCTTCTTCACTGACAGAGGGTGATGGATGCATGGAATAGCCTGCCCCATGCTGCAGTTACAGTGGCAGGATTTAAACATGCATGGGACAGGAATAATGGAACACTAGTGGTGAGAATGTAAAGCTACAGCCAATGACCATGTACAGTAGAGTCATGGGCCGCTTTTACAAGCAATAAAATGGGCAGACTGGATGGGCCTGGTGGTCCTTATCTGCCGACAATTTCTATTTATCTATGTATCTATGTATGATCTACTCATTATCTGCAGTGTGTCACTTATTCTTTTGTCATAATTGAACTTGTTATGGCTTACTCTTCATTGTAACACTGCTTTTATTCATTGTCACTTATGAACTGGCCCTTACCATCACGTTAAGATTTTGTTTCTCCCTTTGTATATATTATTTTCTCCCATTTTCGTGGGTTGCACCTGGAAATGAACTTCAACTCAGTGTGGCTTTACTGGTTACCAAAACTTTAAATAAATAAATCCAAAAGATAAGTGACCTGCACTATGTATGTTATGGCATCCTGTCCAGTACAGTTGACTGCCTCCTCCTGCAAGCCACAGGAGCTGCTCTGAACCCAACGGCTGTTTTGCGCTGACCCGCCTGCCTCTCAGCCTACAACCAGGTATCCTGTCCAGTACGGGTGACTGCCTCCTCCTGCAAGCTGCAGGAGCTGCTCTGAACCCAACTGCTGTTTTGTGCTGACCTGCCTGCCCCTTAGCCTACAACCAGGCATCCTGTCCAGTACAGGTGACTGCCTCCTCCTGCAAGCTGCAGGAGCTGCTCTGAACCCAACGGCTGTTTTGTGCTGACCTGCCTGCCCCTTAGCCTACAACCAGGCATCCTGTCCAGTACAGGTGACTGCCTCCTCCTGCAAGCTGCAGGAGCTGCTCTGAACCCAATGGCTGTTTTGTGCTGACCTGCCTGCCCCTTAGCCTACAACCAGGTATCCTGTCCAGTACAGGTGACTGCCTCCTCCTGCAAACCACAGGAGCTGCTCTGAACCCAACTGCTGTTCTGTGCTGACCTGCCTGCCTCTCGGCCTACAACCAGGCATCCTGTCCAGTACAGGTGACTGCCTCCTCCTGCAAGCTGCAGAAGCTGCTCTGAACCCAACGGCTGTTCTGTGCTGACCTGCCTGCCTCTCGGCCTACAACCAGGTACACATTTGGAAGAGCAACCCACAGCTACCAACGGGATTGAACATGGCGCTTTTTGCCTTTCAAGCCATTTGGCTGCACTACTACTGCTCCTGAGCTCTGATTAGGCATAACGCTATTCCCCCTTCTATTATTGGCTCTTGATGCTACCATTCCTGAGCTGCCTCTTTTTTGATAGAACAATTGCTTTTTTTTCCCCCATTTGCAAATTAGACTGCAAAACCACTAGAGGGCAACAACTTTTGGTGGTTGCATTCCTCTTCCCACTGCTCTCCCCCTAAGCACTTCTCATCCTGGATCCTTCTTCCCTAAAGCAAATTACTACACCCTAACAAACCACAGTCAGTCACCCTATCGCTGTGCCATAGAGACCACCACAATTATGGGTATCAGAGTGCCCCCCTTATACCGACACTGGGCCACTGCCCCCTTATCGCCACTTGCTGGGCACTCATTGTCACGCGGACCACCCAGGCTCCTACTGATCGCTCTTACTATCCTACTTCTGGGACCCCTTAGCCCTACCCTCAAGGGTCTTCTTCTCACACCTCCCACCCCAACGAACCACCACCGACTGCCACCCACACTGCCACTACCTCTCTTGCATCCCCATCCCCTCCACATATCTTTCTGCAGTCATGTGCCATCATCAACCTCCATGTTGGATCACATTCCTATCTTTTCCAACCCTTATCACCCTGGCCATCCCTTGTACTACCCACACTATAACTAGGCGGCAGCTATCCTTGACAATAAGGCAATGATTTTTTGCTCTCCTCAGAGTCTTTGCCATACTCCTACTAATTTCGGAAAATGTTCATCCTAACCCGGGCCCCATCTCGCCCAGCCCTAGCCTATCGCACCACAGGCTTAGAATAGCTGCAATGAACATTTGCAGCCTAACCAAAAAGACAGCAGGTCTCCATTGCTGGATACTGCAACATCAGCCAGATGTGCTAGCACTGACAGAAATCTGGCTCTCCAAAAAAACACCTGACTCTTTGGTTGCCCTCCCTGGCTTCACCCTTCACAGAGCCGACAGAATGGGCAAATGTGGTGGGGGGTGTGCTGTGTATACACGTGACTCCATGATATGTCATGCCCTTCCAATACCTCCATTAGACCATGGTGCTCAAGCCTCATCATTAAAACTTACTCCAGATCCCCTGTAATTCTTACTGTCGCATATGTCCCCCCAAGAAACCAAGCTTCTGCTATACAATCCCTTGCTAACTACATCTCCGGCTTCCCCCCCAAAATAGAACACCTCATAGTTGGAGACTTTAATGTGAACTAGCTTGCCAGTTCGGTTTCCCAAGCCAAGGACACCTTTGTTGCACTGGACCTGACCCAGCTGATCAGCCAGCCTACTAGGGTGAACCTCACTAACGGTCGTAGCACCCTGCTTGACCTTCTCCTCACCAACTGTCCCCACAGAATCTCTGACCTGGTGGTCTTCCAGACTCCCTAAGCGATCACTCACCCATCCTCTTTTCCTGGTCGTGTCTTCAGCAGAAACCCAAACCAAACTATATTGCCCAGCATTGTCTCTGACCCGGAGGCTTCACAAAACTAAGAAAATACTTAATTCAGTGGGACTGGTCCCCCATCTCCCGGGCCCCTACTATAGATGAAGCCCTTGGTTATTTCACCTGTTCTTTTAATAAAGCATGTGACATCTATGCCCCACTAGCAAAAGTGCAATCCAAGAAACGTTAAGCCCCCTGGGTCACCCTTGCACTGCTCCAACAGCTAAAGCACAGAGATGATCTCTGGCATAAAGCAGTCACATCTGGCATGCAGGCGGACAGGCAAGCCTATAAAGTGGCTCATAAAAGATGCACTTGGGCCATTAAACAGGCCAAATCGGGCTACTGCAAAATGACCCTTGCCTCCTCCTGGGGGAACGCTCAGTTGTTCTGGGACAATATCAAGGAACTCAATGGCAAATCCCAGCTCCCCCCCCCCCCCAGTAACTGTCAACAATGTCCCTACCACCGACCCGCTGGCCATCGCCAACTGCCTCAACTCGTCATTCTCTGACCTTAGTGCAGTACTCCCAAATAACTTCTTCGACCCCGCTCCTGCAACCCCACCCCCAAACACCCAGCATCCCCCCTTCCATCTCAGGGTGATCTGTACGAATGAGGCAAGGCCTTTTCTCATGAAAGCACTCAATGGCTCTTGCTATTGCAAAGATTCTTTTGATATGAGAATCCTACATCTAGTACTAGATACAGTCCTCTCTTCACTGACTGACCTCATTACCTGCTCCCCTAAGTCTGGGGCAGTTCTCCGCAGCCTGGAAGACTGCCACAGTCACCCAAATACTGAAGAGTGGTGACAGCACCTCCTCCAATAACTACCGTCCCATATCCGTTCTCCCACCACTCTCGAAAGCCCTCGAAAAAATTATAGCCACCCAGCTCATTGAGTACCTACTTGCTCATAACCTGCTTTGCAGGGAGCAGCATGGCATCAGATCTGGGCACAGTACAACTATGGCTCTCACTGAGTTCTCAAATTTTATTCACTTTGCCCTGGATAGAAAACACCTAGCTGGAATTGTCTTCATCGACCTGTCAAAAGGCCTTTGATACAGTCTCCCACCCCTTACTCTTAGGCAGACTCCATCACACAGGTCTGTCCCAAGGACCCATCTCCTGGTTTACCAGTTAACTCACAGCTAGATCACAATGTGTCAAAATAAACAACACCCTCTCAACCACTCTGCCAGTCTGCTCTGGGGTTCCCCAGGGTTCCATCCTCGGCCCTCTATTATTCAGCATCTGCCTAAACACCTTGCCAATTCTTGCTCCGGCAACCTACTACTCTATGCAGATGATGCGGTTCTTTTTGCCTCGCACCCAGATCCTACAGTATTGCAGTCCTCACTCCAACACACATTTAACCAGACTGAAAACTGGTTCATAGACCAAAGACTTGTGGTCAATGTAAAAAGACAAAGACTATGATCCTTGCCCACCGACAGAATAAGGCCAAGAATGCACAGCTAACAATCCTCTCCCACTCTCTCCTTCCTCTAGAACAGGTCCATACATATAAATACTTGGGCCTTACATTTGATTCCAGCCGCTTCTTCCATTCACACATTGACACTCTATCATCAGCCATAAATGTCTGTATAGGCCTATTGTATCGGCACAAGGATTGCCTATCTCCGGAAGCCCTTAATCTGGCTGTCACCCCCTCAGTCTTCTCCCTAGTCGATTAGGTGCTCACTATCTACTGGGCTGCTGACCACACAGCCCTTAACAAAATCCACCTTGCCACAAACAAAGCATGCAGACTCCTCACTGGGGCAGACAAGTGCACCCATACCTGTACCCTATATGCCCTGACAAATCTCTCTACCCTGGATGAAAGGCTATTTTATCAAACATGTCTCCTCACAAAGAAAATACACCTGGGGCTTACCCTCTTGAGGGTTTCTGCCTCTCTCCTATCCTCCCACGCCTCAGTGAACACCCGCACTGCAAACCAACAGGTGTGGTCCGTCCCGAGGGTTAGAATCTCCTTAGCCCAAAGGTCAGTCCCACACAGGGTCCCAGCCTGGTACAATGAAATCCCTTCTGATGTCTCCTCCATCTCCAAATTAGGACCTTTCAAGTCAGCCCTCAAAGAACACATTCTCACTTCACGACACTGCCAATGTACCAGCTAGTGCTGGGTCATCTATCTATCATCTTACGGGACCACCCCGCTACTGAGCTCCTACAGATAGGGCTACCAAACTTTATCTATTAACAATGCCTCCTTTGGCTGCACTCACAAGGTATCTGTCTAATTCTCTACTTCGCTGTAAATATCAAACCTCTTACTCCTTCCCTCTATCATCAAACTTATTGTTCTCTTGAAAACTGTAAAATATAGTTCTTGGTAACACGTTCAATTCAATGTATAGCTGATCTTGATTCTGCAATGTTGTGTAACTAAAAAAACTGTAACCTTTAGCTGCCATTCTTTGTCTATATGTATTAAGTGTTTATGTTTGTTTTTCTGACGCGGAGCCTTTGTAAATGAGTCCCTGACTCAAAGGTTGTAATCCTAAAGTCTGTTAAATAAAATAAAATAAATACGTGTGCTATAGTATATTAACATTGTTTTTTCCCTTTTTATAGGATTCCTGTTGATAAAAAAAATGGTACAGTACTTTGAATTCCATGTTTTTTTGACTGGTGATAACTGCATGAATTTTGAGTCCCTATTTTCTTATCCATTGTGATTTATTGACACAAGGTTTTGGTACATGATAGATTATTAGTAACAACTATATGTGCAATCTAAGGGTGCTAGCCGCACATATGAACAGACTTGATAGACAGTGAGGCCTGTTTCTGCTGAAAAGTTTCATATGTTTGTATGTTCGTATCTAATTTATTATAATGATGATCCTGAATTTGCACTTGTCTAGGGAGCTGGATATTTTATACTGCCTTTTGATAGAAACTTTTTTTACACTTTTCTTGTATAATGTACTGTCACTTTAAATTTATTGTTTTTAAAGACACGATCAGTAGAAGGCGGTAGGTGTCCTTTGGCAGAGTGCATGCACATGCGTGAAACATTGGGTCACTAGGCCCCTAGTCCTGTTGTCCCAGTTCTGTTGTTTTACTATGTCTGCACCTTTGTGAACAATAAAATACATTTTGCAGTGTTTCACACTTTGAGTCAACGGAACACTCATTATATTTGCTAAGGCTGCTTCTGTGCCAGTTTGCGGTTTTTGCATAAAGTTCAGTTTACCGAGAGCACCAGCCAGTCTTGGAGCTTTCTCCAAACTTTGTTTGGAAGGTTGCCTGAACTGAGCCTGCAGAGAGCGTGGGTGATATAAGTGTTGCCTTCTCAGTGGTTTTTGTCCTGCTCAGCCATGTTTGTTAATTCTACTGCCAGTTGCTGGAAAAAGATTGTCAGCAACTTTTTTTTAAGTCCTAAAAATTACAAAGCAGACATGAAAAAGCAACAATACTACAAAATGTTATATGAAAAACCCAGTTTTTAATGTGGGGAGTATATCCCCGCCCCAAGAAAATACAAAATATCCCGACAGGTTTTTGGGGATGCTACAGGTGGTAGGGTTTCATGTCCTGTGCTGTCACTAGCTTTGACATACACTAAGAAAGCAACATGATGAATACTGTACATGTTTAAAATAGAATAAATCCTTATCTAGCAAAACATTTTTTTTCTGAGGATACAACATAGAAAAATAAAGACAGCTGTGGAGTTAATTGGCAGGCCTGGCTACAGGTCTGTTTAAATTTCTCATGTTTTTTGAATGAATTAGCCGCAATACAAAGAGTTACACAAGACCTGCCAGAAAAACTTTCCAGCTCTATACATGCAGCCATAGAAAAAAAAAGACTTTTGTTTTCCTTTACTGACATTTGCAGGGAACAAATCTCATAAAAGAATTACTGACTGACAGAAAACTTTCTTTCATTGCAACAGGCTTTTTTTCCTCACTCTTAAGGGAAGCATACCACCACTTTGTCAGAAAGAGGAGGCTTTTTATATCGGTGCAGTAATGTGCTCCAAGGAAGGATGAGCCAATGGTGAATCTGCATTCAGTGAACAGGCCAAAATCCAACATTTTAGACACTGGAAAGCAGGTCCGAAGGCATTCAGTTTTGCTTCAACAGTTTGGCAATGGGGTGTCATGACTCAGAATTTTTACATGGTGCACACACGTAACATGTCCAAGTTGCTGGCAAACCACATGACCTGCAGCAGCCAATCAGCGATGCTGGAGATCAAGAACTCCACATACTGCGCATGTCTCAGTGTTATTGGCATCTCTCTCTCTCTCTGTCCCCCCACCCCCACAGGGGAAGGACTTGTGGCAGCAAAGAGATTCTTTTATGTGAAAAAGAGTGACTTTTGATCAGAAAATTAATACCATTTGGGTAACTGGATCAAGTAGATCGGTATTGACAATTTTGAGCTGGGAAGGTTAGTTGTGGTAATTTACTACCCTATCTGACATAGCAGTGTACTTCATGGGTCGGGTTTTTGACATTGGTAACAGGTTGGATAATGGGTAACTATTTTAAACAGGCATTACATGCAGCCTGTGGGGCCTTGGGACTCTTTCCCAGGCTGGGAACAGGTATGAAGGGGCAGCCTGTGGGGTCCTTCATGAACTCACAGTAGAATTAGGAACACATGACACTGGGCTGACAATCTGATTGGTCAATGGTGTGTGTGCTCCATCTGCTGTGAACCTGCTGTGCAGATAGCAGCCAGATTCTGGAGGGAGTGGAAGCAATTTAGTGCTCGCTCTTCATTTTCAACTAAATCCTGGTGAAACCTTATAAAAAAAAACAAAAGTAAAACCTCCACAAAGGAGCAAGTGGTTTGGGACTGAAATTATCTCAAAATGGAGGAGGGAATTGGGAGATCATCCAATGGTGCTGTGCTGAGGAGAGAAGGAGCAAGGGGGAGGGACAAAAGGCAGTGGCAGCTGGTTTGTGTCTTTGCAGCATAGTGAAAGCCATTTAGGCTGTAAATTTACACTTTACGTGTTAGGTGTCTAGAGCCCTGTCATTTTATTACTGTGACACAGATGTGTGTCTCTGCAGCATAGGGAAAGCCACTTAGACTATTACACTATCTCTTAGGTGCCCCAAGCTCTGTCTGTAACATTAGCTACACAGTGTGTCTCTCTACAGGATAGTGAAAGCCATTTAGGCTGTATTACACTGTCCCTTAGATGCCAAGCCCTGTCATTTATTACTCTGAGATAGCTATACTGTGTATCAAGTCTCTCTGCAGCATAGTGAAAGCCTTTTAATCTGTGTTACACTGTCAGTTAGGTGCCCCGAGCCCTGTCATTTATTACTATGATATAGCTACACTGTGTGTAACATCTCTGTGCAGCACAGCAAAAGTCATTTGGGCTTTATTATGCTGTTATGTCTATTAGTTGCCTGTATCACCAAGCCAATTCAACAGAAAATCTGTTGACCAATTTTACAGCGACGACGCTATGTCAAACGCGATCACAGTCAGCATTGTGCTGTCAGGAAAACTATGAGTTTTTTTTTTAAGGGGGCTCTGCCCGCCGCACCCTCCTAGAATTAAATATAATCAATTCTGGGTCAGAGTTGTTTGGGGAGGGGGCACAAGACCGGAAGAGACCGTGCCAAGGTCCCGCTCAACCATTACAGCAAACTAATTTTTGTCACTGTAATGGTCTTTGCAGTAAATGTTTCACTGTCAGAATGGTATACCTCTCGAGCCCTGTCATTTATTACTGTGACATTGCTGCTCTGTGTGTGATGTCTCTCTGCAGCATAGCGAAAGCCATTTAGGTTGTATTATACTTTTTGTTAGGTGCCCCGAGCCCTATCAATTATTATTGTCTGTGACACACTCAGATACACTGTCTGCCTCTGCAACAGTAAGTGAAACAGTATCCATTCCTTTCACAGCTGTGTCTACTATGCCTCATATTTCCCAGTTTAAGTCTACTAAATAGAAGCACTGTCCTGCTGCACGTGCAACTGCTAATGACGTGAACAATATGAATTCTAGCACTAATGAAGAATATACTGTAGCGACAATCATAATAACATCACCAGAAGTGGCATTAAGTGTCCTCCTGAACCAAAAAGTATGTTAGTAATGAAATGATAGCAGAGTTTCATAAATAACTGAATGGAGTTACTTGCAGAGGTGCTGAACGTTTTGCCACATGTGCCAGGATACTTCCAACTGCTGTAGCAGCATGCAAGGAGGCATCCTTCTCAAATATAAGCTCAGAGGCTGAGGCAGCGAATGCTGATAAAGATGGTGGTGTTAATGGGGTCTGAGAATGGTATAGCCCAGATTGTGTCCCACATGATGATGGGGGCAGTTCCAGTTCTTCTGAATCTTGTGGCGATGAGGTCTGTAGTTTCAATGAAGGGGTAGAAGAGGATGCCACTGAAAGGCATGAGAGGCTAGTGCAGAAAAAACATCATATGCTAAATGTAAGAATAAGAAGATAAGCATGAATGAGAACAATTCATGTCAACAAGGAAATGACAGTGTAGGGTTTCCTCCAGGTCCCTTGACTGTACAAGAACTAGTGCCAGGCACCATGGTAGAGAGCACATAAGGTAAATCTTTAGTGTGGAATTTATTTTATATTGACCCCACAGACAACTTTCGAGCTGTATGCGGTCTTTACAAAAAGAGTATCAGTTCTAGTGGCAAAGCAGGACATTTTGGAACATCAGTAATGATACGACATGCAAAGGAAAAACACCCGATTGAATAGGGCAAGGCAAGGGACAGTGTGGTTGGTATGGGAGGTAGTAGAGATGGTGTTGGCGGTGACCATAGTGACAATAAACTGGAAGCAGGTTGGTACTGACACTGAATCACTTGATGTGTCCTTGCAGTCTTCCCAAACATAGATTGTCTTTTTTTGACACCATCAAGTACTTCAAAATCCCACAGTAGTACTCCACCTGAAAAATGGTGTGAAAAGTACAATCCCCCCAAAATTAAAAATATCTCATCGATAGAGAGCGGAGCCAGGCATCCAAGATGGGTGCTAGCTAATCTCTTTGTTGTGACTAGGTGAAAACATCCAAAGACCTTCCGACACAACTGACTGCAATTTTTGGTATTATAAATGGTTCTGGATTTAAACAAACTCATGGGCTTTCATTAGAGACCTTTCCTGAAGCGATTGGTGCTGATATCATGAAGCAGTCTTTAATTTCCTTCTGCCAGCTGCAGCATGTGGCCTATGCCTGGAAGCCAACATCTACACCACTCCTCCAGTGTCAGGACAGCCACAAAAAAGCTCCAGCAGATAATGACATCCAGCAGGGGCACCACGGATATGGCCGTGAGGGATGTCCAACTCCCAGCGCTAGAAACAGAGCTCCATAAAATCACTGACATGCTAGACAAAGTTCTCAAAGACACTGCAGAATTAAAATTAACCATGACTAAAACAAGTAAGGATTTGCAAGGTCTGGTGGGCAGAATAGCAGACACTGAATTGGTGGTCTAACAGCACACCATACAACTCCAGCAACAAGGCTATCACCTCATGGAGCACCACTCTAACATTCAGTACCTAATGGCTAAAGTCGACAATTTGGAAAATAAGGCACACAGAAGGAATATCAGTGTAGTGGGCTTGTCAGAAGGCATGGAGGGTAGAGACATGCTTGCTTTCCTTCGACATGTGCTACCAAATACGCTCCAGCTCAATATTGAGCCCCCTCCTGACCTAGAGTGAGCACTTCGATTCATGGCCCCCAAATCCACCACAGGTGAGCACCCTTGGCCAATTCTGTGTAAGTTTGTCAGGTATCCCATAAAGGAATTATTTCTGTAGACTTTTCACCTGAACTTTTCAAAAAACGGCAGGCATACGGAGCTGTCAAACAGAGACTCTACAAATTAAATATTCAGTCTTCATTAAGATACCCCTCCATGCTGCGAATACATTTTAACAGAGAATTTAAAACTTTCATCTCTCCAGAGGAGATAGATAATTTTCTGCACACTATAGAGGAACGTCCCCAGACATCATGGCAGCCTCTTCACCCACCTTGAGGTGCCATGTGGCAGGCAATGGAGTATGCGGACAAAGGGGAACAGCATTCAGAAATATGTCCTGCATCAGTACCATGTCCTGCACAGCCCTGGCAAAAAGTGCAGAGGGATTGAGAGAAAAAACACCCTAAGCCTTCCCTAGCGAAGAAAACCTCCCTCAGAGGAAATGCTCGAGAAGTTGACAAAGGGCCCAACATCTGTCAGATGCCAGCACTAGCTCCCCAGGTGATATTCCGGTGAAAACATCAAACAGATATGCACTCCTGGAAGAGCTAGCACAGACTGCACTGGACTTATCCGAAAAGCTAGCTTTGGCCTAGGCTGAAACTTTTCATTTCCATGACCCACTCACAGACTGGGCTCCCTTGTGCCAAGAATGGGCAGACTGTGTCAGCGAGCCGACTGATACAGTTGTTGAATTGAGAGCACAAGAGCCTGGGTCCCTGCACACTCCATAAAGAGTGCTTACATGATTTTCAAAAGTTCAACATCTTCTTCCTGGAGCTGAAATTGGGCCCCAGGCATGGACAATAGATTAACATTTCCCACATCCACCCACCCCTGGATATACCCTGAGGGACTCTTGGCATTTTTAAAATGGCTGGACAGCTCAAAGTTGCAACTGCTTTGCCGAGCAGCAGCTCCTGTCATTTTGCATGGTGCAGTGCTCTAACAGCACTTTCTCTTTCAGGGGGTTGATGGCAGCCTTTTAATGAATATATTTTGTCCTCTTCTCCTACTCATTGGTACCACTGAACAATATGGAGAAAAAAAGAGCCTTAGCTGATAACTTTGTACAGGCACATAATATGGCTGCCGCATGGTACAAATAAGTGGCAGGCAATGTGTCAAGGATAACGCGCCTGCACAAACAAAGGAATTTTCCAATTTCAGTCCTAGTGCTGTCCTCTGGGGGGCTAAAGGGTGGGTGTTCAGGTGCCATAAGGGTCCCATTCCTATTTCTGACCAGGACCATCAAGAAGAGTTGATGGTATAGCCAAAGGCATCTGGAAGCTTGCATAGGCACAAGCTTCATAATTTTCAGCTGTCCCCCACTCTTTCCTTGGACTCAGTCCTGAATAACATGCAGGCCTCTTTCAATTTGTTCCCACTAGGCAATTTATTGTGACAGCCCACAACACCTACCTAATAGTGGGGGACTCTTCAGACCTTGCTCTCTATGGATGTTAGGTGGCCTGAGGAGTGCAACCTGAGGTGAGGCAATGTTAAGGTTATACAGGCTCTAACCTACAATACCCAGCTTGGTCATGCCCAGCTGGTTGCATTCCTACTGCAAAAATTTATGCAGTCACAACAAGGGTAATATTCTGTAATCATCCCTGTTCACCCCAGTTAAGTGAAAGAGGGCACAGTCAGAAGAGGGTGCAATGAAAACACCCAGGTTATATTCTATTGTGTCACCTTTTCAAATGTTTTGCAATGTTCTGCCTTAGGGAACCTCTGAAGGCCATTGGCTTGCTAAGAAGCAGCAGGCCTGACCACCATGGAGCACTCCCCTCCAGATTAAGGATGTCACAAATGCACTCCAGTGGTCAGGCCCTTTGCTCCCACAGTGCCAATCCTTAAAGTGCAATATGTAAACAGGTAACAAATGGGGTAATCTTCCTGTCTGTTTTAGGTCCGAACAACTACCAGTCTCGAGTCCTGGGGTCAAATATTAACCCTTTCTTTGCTAGCACTCCCAGTTAAAAGGCTCAAATATTACACCCTTTTCGGGGAAATGCAGTGCAATACTTAAGCCAGCGAGCACCCAGCCTGGTTCAAAATCCCCCTTTTGACTCATTTGAGACCTAGGTACTTTTCTTACCTTGGTGCATATGGTAACACACTATAAGCGCTTAACAGTTCTGTCAGAATTATCAACACTGTCCCAGCATTCACATTCAAAATGAGGAAAAGGCGCTGGCAGGATTTCAAGGAAAAAAGTTTACTAAGATTAAAAATAGTAAATGAAATACAAAACACAGAACATATAACATTTAGGATAAAATCATACAAATTAAATGGACAATTCTACACAAAACCACCTTATTATTGAGTATCTAATCCTAGCCTAGTTTCAGTTGGCAAATAGTGGATGTTGATTTACCTAATGTAGAAGTGCTCTTGAGAGTGTGTCTTTCAGGAGTCCAGAATCAAAAAAGCACTTTTTTCTCTTAGCTTTGACCATCTATAGGAACAAGGGTCCCACCCTGTTTGTGAGGTCACAGCTCAGTGGTGATACTGGCTGTGAGGTCACTCTCTTCCTGCATACTAAATTAGTCTCAGGCATCTGCATGTTGCTAAGCATCCCACCAAAAAAAATGTTTTTCTTTTTTTTTTTAATTAGTGAGCCTGCTTTATGGCAGGTCATAATTACCTCTTTGATCTTCAGAGAAAACTTCCTGACAGCTGTTTCTCCTAGTGGTGCGAAATGTAACAGATCAGAAGTTGCTTTCCTCCTAGTAGGTCATAAAATGCAATACTTTATACAAGTAGCTGGTTTTACAACCTGTTACAACCCGGTGTAAAGGAAGCTCTTAATTAGATTTCCCCCTGGGTCATTGAGAGTGCAATCTCTCCTTACCACACTTTTAAAATCCCAGGTCCCATAATGCCTTGCTGACTGCCATACTTTCCAAGCAGAAATTCAAAGAAACATATATTTATATCAGAAATAGAATGCAAGTAATAAGCAGATTGCTAACGTCGTCACAGGGAAAACATATGTTCTTCTAGTGTTAAATGTGGATCATTTCAAAAATTTCATTATTGGATTTTCTGAGGCCACACATACTGCTTTATTGGCACATAATGTTGTTCTAGAGGTGTTTAATGCTCTCTTACTCTTATACCATATTTTAAAGGCAAAGGTGACAAGCACATTGTGAAGGTCCATAGAACACAAGAAAAACAGAAAATGAGAGTTCAGAGTAGCACACCAGAGGGCCGGCCCAGTGGCACTGAGGGCTGAGGTGCTGGATGCCTTACCTCACACTATGCCTGCGACCCGTGTTCGGGAACGAGCACAGACCGCCAGGGGTCGGCCGGGGAAGAGAAGGATTGAGCACTCGATGGCTGGTCTCCTTCTCTGGGGGGTCATTCCAAGTCCGCCGCAATACTGCCTCCTGGGGGAGCTCAGGAGGCAGGTGCAGTAGCGGGAGATAGCAGCGTGGGTTCCGGGGCAGACGTCAGCAGAGGGGCGGAGCAGGAAGTGCATCTCATCGTGCCTCCTTGCTCATTGGCCCTCACTGCACACTGGCGCTGGGGGAAGAAAACAGAGGAAAATCACCCTCTCTTCACCTAGGTGACGACTCCTCACTGCATACCCTCGGATCATCAGGGCAGACTCCGCTGCACAGTGTCCACAATCAATGGTTGGGGGGAGTAGGGGGCTCCCTCCACCCCACCGGGGGGTAATCCGGCAATCAAGGATATATATGGACCAGGTGCTCTAGGGGCAGACTCCAGTGTGAAGAAGGATAGCGCAACAGAGGAAGTCTGATTGAGTGGTGAGAGGGGGCAGTAGGAGGGATAAATACTATGCAAAAAAAAAAAGAGTTAGCACACCAGGGTTTACAATGCAGATATTAGGGGGGGCCACACAAGAGTAGGGGGTAGAAAGGGGGATATCTTGGACCATGCCCACACTACCCTCACAGTCTAGGTAGGGCCCCACCTCCCCCAAATCACTAATTTGCAGGCTATATCCCCTTCTATTGCAAGATGTGGTATTCCAATAATGGGTGATCAAAGAGTCTGAAAGTTACTACCTCAACAATCCACAGGGATCCGCCAGTGCAACTGCAACATGAGAGGCTTATGAAGCCACATTAAGAGGGCAGATAATAGGATATGCTGTCCACCGCAGAAAGTTAAGGGGAAAGGCAGCGTCCACATTAGAGGCAAAACTAGCAGAGAAAGAGCAACAGTATAAAATACCCAGGGAAGCTTAAAAATCCGGAACTCATGTATGATCTCTTGCATCTCAGAATGCAGCTCAGTGAGTTGACCACTAGAAAAGCTGAACTTCAGATCCAACAATTACAACATAGGTACTGGGCTTTTGGGGAAAAAGTGAGGAAACTGCTTGCCTACGGGTTAAAACAACAGTAGGCCAAAAGGCACATTGCTACACTACAAGACAAATCGGGTAAGTTGTGCCAATCCTCTACTGAAATAAACCTTATAATGAAAGAGTTTTATAAATCCCATGGTCAAGGGGACAAACAAAAGCTGTCAGCTTTCCTGAAGGGCACCAAACTTAATAAACTCACTACTGACCAAAGGGAACAACTTGATGCCTTTTATCTTTCCAGGAAATAAAGGCTGCAATTAACACCATGGCCCAACACAAAGCACCAGGGGGAGATGAGTTTCCAGCTGACTTGTATAAAATTGTACAATATGAGGTAGCTGCTCCCATGCTTGATATGTTAACTGATGCTTTTGATAGGCAAGGGCTACCGGACACCATGAATGAAGCTATAATTACAGTACTACTGAACTGTGGCAAAAAACTCAATCTACCATCAAGCTACAGACCCATCTCCCTCATCAATGTTGATACAAAAATCATGGCGAAAGCCTTAGCCACTTGATTAGAAACTGTTCTGCCCACCCTGATCCACACCTCCCAGGTGGGATTCATGAAAGGGTGAGCTAGCGGAGATCGTATTAGGGCACTCACCACCCTAATTCAAGCCAACCTTCTTGCCCTGACCCCGCAGCAGCTATCTTGGTTGATTTCAAGAAGGCATTTGATTCCCTCAAATGGAATTTTCTGCTTAAAATCCTTCAGCATTGTAATTTCAGGGAATCATTCAGGGGGTGAATTCAGACTCTGTACGCCTCCCCCAGGGTGAAAATCCTCACTAACAATGAGCTGTCAGATCCCTTTAATTTACATAGGGGAACTAGGCAGGGCTGCCCCCTATCCCCAGTGCTGTTCATCCTAGCAATTGAGACCTTAACCAATGCTATAAGGGAACACCCCCATATCATGGGCCTAACAGCAGGAGAGGTAACACAAAATGCATTGCTTTATGCTGATGACTGTCTCATATTGACAGACAACTCTGAAACCTCTGCCATCCCTGTATTGGAGTTACTAACTCATTTGCAGCTATCTCCGGACTCTTATAAATAAGGCTAAAACAGAGGTAATGCCATTAAATACCCAGCCAACAGCTGAGCTCATCACCCCTACAGGCCTGAAGGGGGCTCTGAAAGGGCTAAAATACCTAGGGATACATATTATGCCACAATTAGATACCTTGTGTGATAGGAACTTCTCCCCCGCTTAAAAGTCTGCACTGGCAACTTAACAGGTGGAAGCATCCTAATCTCTCCATGCCAGGCAAAATATCAGCAATAAAAATGATGCTAGCCCCCAGGGTTTTTTACCTTCTCTCACTTATACCATTGGAAATCCCTGAAAAATGGTTCTGCAAGCTAGATTCTATGATAGGCAGCTTCCTGTGGGGCTCTACTCCCCCTAGATACAGTACAGCTAAATTGTGGGCTGAGAAACCCAGAGGAGGGTGGGGATTACCTTACTTTCAAAACTACATCTATACCTTTTCTGTGGCCAGGACCTGTAAAATGTTCCAAACCCCAAGCCCGAAGAGACCAGCATGGATAACTATAGAAGCAGGACTTCTCTCCAAAAGGGGCCTAGACATCCTCCTAGGCTATCCCATTTTACTTGCACAAAAAAATGACATATTATCAATGCTGCCCACAAGGCGTGGTATAAAATGCTTCATCTTTTAGGCATGTGTTCAAACCCAGAGCAATTAATAAGCTTTTGGAAAGTCTCCTTTATATGGCCTGACTGAAAACAGAAAGGCATAATGAGGCTTAAGGACATTACTACAAAAGATGGGCAAAATATACACTCTTTTACTACTCTGCAAAAAAGGTACCAGTTGAATAAAGCAGATTTCTGAAAATATCTGCAACTTAGACACCTACAGTATACCTTGACAAGCATAAACTGGGTTGTCAATGTACTACCTGCAAAAAAAAGGAAGGCAATGCCCAAACAAAAAATTCCACTGCAAAAATGGCTAAAATCAGACTCTGGCCTAGTGGAAACTATATGTAAACAACTGTTAGATGCTATGCCTGACCCCACATTGGCAGCTAAGCAACATTGGCAGATGGACCGCGGCCTGCATAACACAGAACAGCAATGGAACACCAGCTGGAACCACACTCATAGGGCCTGAAGTGACCCCAGAAACCTCCTAATACAAAGCAAAATTCTGCATCAGTGGTACAGGACCCCAACCAAACTCAAAACAATGGGCCTGTTAAAAGCTGACCACTGCTGGAGGTGCGGCACTGAGGGAGTGAATCTCATTCACATTTTCTGGCATTGTCCTCCTTTAAAGGACTTCTGGGACATGGTTACAATTTGCTGCTTAGAGATATTAGGCCATACAACCCCCCCAATCCAGAAGTACTAATTTTAGGTATAATGCCCACTGACCTGCCAATTCGCATTCAACACAAACTACGGCTATGGCAGGCCACTGTCGAGGCTAAAAGGCTCACCCTGTGTAAGTGGTGTTCGACAGAGGTCTCAGCTTTCAAAGAATGGCTAACATCCATGGGGAAAACTGCCACCTACACCAGACTGACCCAGTATGCTTTAGGTGGCGGAGTACAATCAAGGGACAGATGGGCCCCCTTTACTCAGTATATTGAAAGAAAGAGCCCACATTCTAGTAAACCTCTGAGCAAAGACTTGCTCAAAGCAATCTGAACGAGTTTTGGGCAAGGGTAGACCTGTACCTAAGTATTACTTTATAACACCCTTGATCCCAGTGTTACTGATTAAGAATATAACCCCCCACTATTACATTATGTTCAGATCATCCCTGCTCTCCCATGTGTGGAACTGTTTACTTACCTCACCCTGTATTGTCATTCAACATATGTAACAGATATCTGTATGCAGCCCTTCTTGTGTACCAACTGTGAAAAACATTCTGCTTACAATTGAATATGTGTTTATTGTCTGTATCCTCTGACTTTATCATTTGTTGTAAATCTCTGAAACTCAATAAAAGATTTAACTGTAAAAAACAAATATCTTGTCACTCTCATCAACTAACATTAAAAGAAATTGTTGTGAGCACATCAAAATTTACCTGCAAGCATCCAACATGCCAATTGTTAAATAAAGCCATTGCAGAGCTGTTGGCTGATTGTCAGCTCCCTTTTGCTTTTGTTGCCCAAAAAGGTTTTCTTAAGTTCATGATCCAGACTGAATCATGGTACTCCATTCCCTGAGAAACATAATTCTCGAAAAAGGCTGTTCCACAGTTGTATGACTTGGTGTGTACTACAGTCATTTAGCAGTTGAAACTCTCTGAGGTGAAGCAGGTTCACGTGACCACAGATATATGGACCAGCAACCAAACAATTGACTACCTGACTGTTACAGCTCATTGGGCAAGTTTTTAGTCAGAAAATAATAATCCCTGCTCTACAGTAAGCAGTAGGAATCAGGCTGTGTTATGTGTTGCCACTTTTGAGGAAAACCACACTGCTGTGGATATTTTGCAGAAGCTGGAACAACAATTCCAGAAATGACTTACTCTGCATTCCTTATCTCCAGGGTTAATAGCGTCAGATGATTGTGCCAACATAGTCAAAGCTGCTAGAGATGGCAATCCATACCTGCTAAATTCCCAGAGTCCCATAAATACTCATACCAATACCCATACCACAACATAGACCCTGTTTTGCACATTGTTTAAATCTTCTTATCCATAGTTCCATAAATGGAAACAGAAATGTTGAAAACCTATTAGGTCTTGCTAGAAAAATATGTGGATATTTCAGCCACTCTGTGAAAGCACAAAAAAAATCCTGATGGGGCTGCAGAGGTCAAATAACTTACTATTTCATCCACTAAAGCAGGAAGTTCCAATCCACTGGAATTCAACATTTTCTGATGGAATAGCTTCTTAAACAGAAAATAGCTGTACGTGACTACACCATACAGAATCAAATAGGTAAAGTAGACATCAAACTCAGTTCCAACAGCTGGACTCTACTTGAATCTTTGGTCACCTTATTGAAACCATTTGAGGATGCCACATGTCACATGTGATGTCAATGCAGACAGTGCAATTCTGGGTCAAATTCTTCCTCAAATACGATTTCTTCACATTTTCCTTGATGACATAAAGAAAGACTTTTAGTCAAAAGAAGACATCACCACTGTTATGCTGGCCGATGACTTGGCTTCATCAGAGAATAAATACCATGTTTAAGAATTACACCAATGTGTTGACTACATTGCTAGATCCCTGCTTTAAGTGGAACATTGAAGTAATCCTTCCTGCAGGGGAACACATTTAGTATTGGAGAGATCTTCTGCTAACCAAATGTGACACTGCCCCACCAACAATATTAACTGATGTACAGCAGTCAAACCTTATTGAAACATCAGAGTGCACCTCTGGTGCAGAGAATAGCATGTCTATCTATTCTTCATAATCACCACTGTCATCAGTGAGGGAAAGGACATCTACAGCTACTTCTCGGGAATCCTATGTTCAAGGTGAGAAAGGCAAACCATTCTGAGTCACCTCCAACAACATGGACTGGTATCCTGTAAAGAAAGTGCAGCTGGTTCACCTACCAGACTGGTAACCATCTCACGCAACACAATGACCCCAGAGTATTTTGCAAACCATACTGTGATTGATCTCGAGAAAGATGCATTACTCTATAGGAAACAAAAGAGAACAATATGGCCAGATATAGCAAATCTTGTAATAATGTACCTCAGTTATCCACCTTCAAAATATATTCAGAACACATATTTAGTGTAGCTGGAGGAATAGTCACTGACCACAGAACACTGCTAAAACCTGAAATTGTAGAACAGCTTACATTTCCGAAAATGAATGCTAACAGTTTCCCAGTTGTCCCAAACACTGAATTATGTGATTCTGACCCTAAACATGAATAACAGCCTGCTAACAGTGTTACTGAATATGATGACTAGGTTGTGTATGAAACGGATAGAACCATCACCACTGCCACTATGCCAGCCACATGTGCCACACTACTCTTTTTTTGTCAGTCATCAGTTTTCTATTATGTAACTTTGATGCCCACCATGGGTATAATTTCTGGAAACAGCAGCAGCCTTACTCAGAGTGGATCTACAATGTCAGTTTGACAGAAAATCTGTCAACCGCCATTACAGCGACAGCACTAGGTCGACCACAATTGCAGTTGGCATTGTGCCATGGCAGTTGGCATTGTGCCATCGGAAAAGTAATGTGCTTATTGTGGGAGGCTGCGCCCCCCACTCCCAATATTTTATTATAATCTACTCCAAGTTGAAGCTGATTTTTGGAGGGGGTGCAAGACCTGGGGAAGCTGTGCCGGGGTCCCAAGCGGACATTACAGCGATCCATCATTAATGTCACCATCAATGACATCGCTGTAAAGTTTTCACTGCGGTGTCGGCATATGACTCAGAGCAGTTGCACACTCATACCTACCTCATCAATGCCCATCATGGGTATAAATTTTGGAAACAGCAGCAGGCTCAATCAGAGCAGCTGTGCCTCTCATGCCTACTTCAGCAATGCTCACCATGGGGATAATTTTTGGAAACAGCTACAGGCTTACTCACAGCAGCTGCACCTATCATACCTATCTCTGCAATTCCCACCATGGGTATAATTTTTGGAAACAGCAGCAGGCTCAGTCAGAGCAGCTGTGCCCCTCATACCTACCTCTGCAATGCTCACCACAGGTATAATTTTTGGACACAGTGGTAGGCTCGCTAAGAGCAACTGTACCTCTCATAACTGCCTGAGGAATGCCCACCATGGATATAATTTTTGGAAACAGCAGCAGGCTCACTAAGAGCAGCTACAACTCTCATACTTGCCTCAGCAATGCCCCCCATGGGTATAATGACTTGGGGCACCTAACAAGCAGTGTAACAGTAAAAAACAAAACAGTCTTTCACATGATTTTTCTTATGGTCAGGGTCAGATAATCGGGTAGTAGAATGGGTTGGGTAGTAACTACCCAACCAGACCCAACTACTCGGCTTTCATCCTGGTATTTTTAAGGTATTTTACAGGTACCCACAGGAATTTATTTATTTATTTATTTTTATTGAGTTTTTGTTGACCGAGAAATTAGGTCTAGACAATTTTGCTTATTTTCAGCCTCGTCCTGTTGGAGGGGGGATACAGATGGATGCCAACTGACATTGAAACAGATGAAGCTGTAGTAGTCCTGAGGGTCGAATATTTTAGTACCCACCCATCCCTACAAGAATCATGCAATATCATTCCAGTTACAGTAGCAGATTCTCATTCCATTTAACTGCAGTTTCAGGCAAGCAGGCCAATGAAATCATGCTGAAGAGGAAACAGAGTGCACAGTGTGAGCTGGCACTGGCAGCTTCAGGCCCTGTAAACAGAAGCAGGGTAGAGTGTATTTAGCAGACTGGTAAAAGTGTAACAGGGATATTTTGAAACATTTTTTTAGCTTGCCATTGCAGGGAGGGATAGATCTTGTTCACAGGGATATACCATGGACAGATTGAACCCATCGTCGTTCAGATAGCTACCAGATTTTTTCACCCTCATTTTTTTCGTCTCTTTTCCTCTGGTGGGAACCATGCCTGTGTCGGCCTCACACTGCCACAGTTTCCCCATGCAGCAGGAGCAATCTCCCTGGCACAGCCACAGAGATTGCTGTGGTGGTAGAGTCTATTGTCAAGCCTCCACAAACAAGATGCACTGCTGAGCAGCAGCTGTCTCTGAAAAGGCCTGCCTCCCAACATGACTTCCCAGGCTCGCTTCTGAACCCAGGTCATCAGAATGGCAGTGCACTGGGACACCGGGAATGCCCACATTTTGAAAGCTTTATCTGACAAATATTTTTTTACTGAGTGCTGATGGTGTAGTGGGCACTGAAATCCATGTATTTTTTTTATTTTTCACCCTTTCAGCAGGAGTATGGCAGATTGAATTTAGCAGATTGGGAAAGGTACAGTGATGATTTTGAAGGATTTATTTGACAAATAATTATTTGTATTTTACTGACTACTGGTGGTGCAGCAGAACACAGAAATCTATATTTTAATTTTTGCCTATGTAGGTAACAACTCCCCCTACCAGCAGGGGGAATGCCAGGCATCAGAGAAAATGGATTATAGAGCCTCTGCCAAGGAGTCCAATGGGTTAAGCTTAGAATGCTGGTTACTGCAGTTGTGTGGAAGACTGCAGAAGTGGAAGAGTGTGCCAGGTGTGCCTTAGGGTACCCTAATCTCAAGTGGCTTGCTTGGTAGACTGAGGAAGCAAGACCCTTCACAGTAACAGCTGTCTGTGGATCAAGCAGTAGTAGTAGAGTTTATTTATTTTAGGCACCCTTCCCCTTAGGCTCAGGTTGCCCTTACAACAAATAGGGATAAATAGCAAATAGGAAGTAGTCAACATATAATAAATAAAACATTGCACATAGACCCCTTTAAAATCTAAAATCGACTAATTCCCAGGCTATCTAAAATAACATCACATAAATTTCTCAGGTCCCAAAAGCTTGTTCAAACAGGAAAGTTTTAAGATGTCTTTTAAATAATTCTACAGTTGGTGCCTCCTGGAGGTACCCCAGCGATGAATTCCAGAAGACTGGGCTCCCACCTCAAAGATCTGGTCCCTGGAAGATTTTATTCTAGCCCTGGGGACCTCCAGGAGAGCCTCTTCAGCCAAATCTCAGAGACCAAGATGAGGTGTAGGGATGCAGAAGCTCCTTCAGGTAGTCTGGAACCAACCTGTGTAGGGCCTTACAGGTCAAAAGATCTATTCTGAAGGTGACACACCAGCGCACTGGCAGCCAATGCAGTTCATGCAGCACCAGTGTGATATGACTGAACCTCAAATGTCCAGTCAACAGCCAGGCTGCCACATTCTGAAAAAGCTTTAGGCCCTCTGACTCCAAGGTCGAGTGCATTACAGTAGTTAAGCCTCGAGGTGACGAATGCATGTACCAGTGTAGCCAGGGCATCAGGAGGGATAAGTGACTTGACTCAGAAGATGTTCCAGAGATGCTAAAAACCAGTCTAGACAATGGCCGACACCTGAGCATCCAGCATCAGCTCATTGTCCAGAACAACACCCAAATTCTACACCTTTAGGGAAGCATCCAGTTTGGTCAGACTAATAAACAGTCCCAACCTATCCCCAGAGGCCTCCACTCCTCCCCTCCAACCCAGCTCAACCACCAGTCTTCCCAGGGTTAAGTCCAAGCCTGATCGATGACATCCAAGCCTGGATCTTAGCCAAGCAATCATGTAGCACGTCGACCATGTCAGATCTCCCAGATGTGAAAGACAGGTAGAGCTGAGTATCATCAGCATAGCAATGAAAACCCAGCTCATACCACCTTATGACCTCACCCAGGGGCAGTATATACACTGCGAACAACATAGGGGAGAGGACAGAGCCTTGGGGAACTCCACAGGGCTGGATCAATGGGCTCGAGGAAAAATCCTCCAAAACCACCCTTTGAGACCTGCCCCGGACAAAGGACTCAAACCAGCTGATGACTTGCCAGTGAGTCCTATGTACTCCCTCAGCCTGTCCAACAGCACCCCATGGTCTACAGTGTAAAATGCTGAGGAGAGATCAAGGAAGATGAGAACTAATCACTCTCCTCTATCCCTTGCCATGAGCAGATCATTCAGCACCATAACCAGCATGGTCTCAATGCTGTGCATAGCCCTAAATTTGGACTGAAATGGCTCATAAATCTGAAAGTCTGTGAGGTGACTCTTGAGCTGTTCCATGACCACCTGCTCAAGAACCTTCCCTAAAACAGGGAGGTTCAAGATAGGCCGGTAATTAGCCAAGACATCGGGGTCCAAAGATGGTTTCTTTAGCAGTGGCTTAACTAGGGCCTGTTTAAGAGGCTACACCCCCCACCAACGAACTCCCGACAATCTCTGGCAAAAACCCGCACCGAGGATCTCGATGCAACCAACAAGTAGCTGCGTCAGGCGTGGGTCACAGTTGCAGAACATTGGATTAAGTCCTGACATCACCCCACAGACCTCCCCCATCATTACTGACCAGAACTTGCACCAAGGTGACCAAATGTGTCCGTCTACCCGAGATACGCCACTATTGGAGTATGGTATTCCACTTGGAGAAATTCCAGCCCTCACTGAGAGCATTCTGTCTGAGAAGAACCAAGTGAACTCTTCACATTTGTGAGCTGAAAAAGCTGTCATGGGTTCCAGACAGGCAGGATGTAATAACCTGTCTACAACTTGGAAGAGCTGGTCCGGTTGGTTCTTTCCAGTAGCAATCATCCCAGACATAAAAGCTGCCTTTTTTTGGGTGATTGCATTCTAATACTCACCACAGTGAGCAGTCAGAACTAGCCTGTCCTCTGGAGCCCTGGTCTTCCTCCAACACCTCTCCAGCATCTGCCTCCTGATTTTCAACACTCTCAGCTCACCATCAAACCATGACGAACCGAGATGTAAAACCTGGGGGCATACACGGATCAATGCCAGATGATCTAGGGTGTCCATGACAGCCCTATTATAGGCCATCACAGCTTCCCCCAGATCAAGAGCAAAAGTCTCAAGCACAGACAAAATGTCCAGTTCAGCCATCAGTCCCGCTGGTCATAACCCTCTCAAAGGGTGGAACTAGATCATTTCCACAGGGAAAGGGACATTTTGGGGGCTTTGAAACTGAACCTGATGGTGCAATGAACTGACCAAATGACCAGATCAGTCTCAATGGTATCAGTTTCAAGCCCCAGGGAGAATACCAGGTCAAGAATACAGCCAGAGTGGTGGGTGCCGGCTGTGGTCCCAAGAGTGAGGCCTAGAGAGTCTATATTACCCATGAAGTCCCTGGTCCCATATGATACCCCATCATCCACCCAAGTGTTAGTCACTGAGAACAAGCCATCTCAGTGACTCCAACACCCTCTCGGCAGTAAAGGATATCCACTCCTGCAGGAAACTCTGGTCCCACCCAGGTGGCTGGCAAACCAGGAGAATCCTGAACTCCACCCTGGGATCCCCCCACACTGCCATGCACTCAAAAGGACTGATGTCCCCCAAGTGATAAAGAACAAGATAACTAATTGTCCAGTTTCACAGTAGCCTCCAGGGATGGGCACCATGACAGTGGTAGTGATTCTGAAAGTTTGAGGTCTGAAGAATTTTGGTGTAGATCAAGATTAATTCTGTAGAGTAAGTAGGGGAGACATGAGGAGGATGTGAGAATCCTATTCTTCTTAACAAAAGTTCCTGGTGACCATGTGGTACAGAGAGGGTCCCACCATTGATGAATGTCAATCTGTTGGTGGAAAATGAAGATTCTCTTCCCGAGAGATACTGCCAGCTGAGAATCCTGAGCTGGAATGGACTTCAGAAATACTGCCTCTGATAGAGTGGTTGGCAGGATTTCCAGCTACTGGGGGGACTGCCAACCACTGCCAGAGGGAAGGCTAGAGTATTCACTGACATGTTATGCCCAGCATACCATTTGATTATAGATGGTATTCTGGGAATACCATATACCATTTGATGACAGATGGAATGTTGAAGTGAGGCAGCCAGCACGTGGGAGGTCTTCAGGCTCCAAGGGGAGACTGTACAGAGTGGAGCTATAGCCTGCTAGTCCTGGATCCTAGCAGCCATCAACCAGAATTGTTTGGAGAAAGTCCCTACAGTAGAGTCCCCCCTTGACCTGCACACCAGCTGACTTAGACACTATGGTGTCACAAGCTGCATGTTTAAATATGCGTTAAAAACAGACAGCAAGATGAGAGTTCTGCTAAATTCTATGCAGAGTAGGAAAGGCTCTGAACTAAGACATAACCTCACCCACTGGTGTTTGAATGCAATAAAGGGGGGGTCATATGAGTAATAAGAATGAGAGGAGGGTGCAGCCTATACAAGGGGATACTATAGGTCCTGACTCGATTCCGGATCTAACCTGCTTGTACAGTACCAACATGGAAAGCATTTGCGGATTAGGAGTCCCATGAGTGTAAACTATAATGCAGTAAACTTTCAGTAGAGAGTGACAACTGCTTAAACACATTGCAGTGTAGTATTATTTCTATCCATACAGAAGGTGTAAACTGAGTGCACTCCATGGTTTGAGAGAGAGGGTTAAAGTGTGTTTTGATATTATAGGGAATCCTCTGGACAATGTAGCATCTTACCTCTATGCACAGAGTGTGTCCCTGGACTTAGTCTGGCCCCTGCTAACACCAAGAGAGGGTTATCGTATGGTGTCAACCTCTGCTGAGAGACTGTACAGTGGTAGATGAATGGGTTGCAAGACCAAAGCATATCTGGTCCTAAGAGGTTGCAATGTTTGTGGGAATTGTCCAATATCATGGGACAATATGCGTAAGCTTGTCCTCCAAGATCTAGCCATGGTAATACGCATGGCTCATCACTGGATAGAGTATGTACAAGTGAATGGGAACTCTTAGATTAGGACGCATGGAACTGTTGGAAAGCCCATGAAAAAAGATTTGGTCATTCAAACATTTTCAGTCAGAACTGTGAAGTTAATGGCCTAAGCATAATAGCAAACTGCTTGAATGTTTTGATGATCACAAGCAAATTTAGGTCTGAGTGACAGATATGCAAATTATCCACCTTTGCATACAACAAATCAAAGCTCACGTCCCTTAAGGTGGAGTGTTCAGAACTTTTGGACTGTGAGATTGGCTGAAACAGAGTGAAGTTCACACGTAAAGCTCTGGTTGCCAGACATGTGCACATAAAAGAGGTAAACATGAGTTTTCTGCCATTTTGAAACAATACTCGAATCCAGTTGGACCTCTCTGAGACTGAGTTTAAACACTTAGGTCAAAACTTGTGCTCCTTTCTGAAAATGGCTTGTCATGGACAGAGATTAAATATAGGCAGTGTGTGGTTGACTTGATATTACACTGCTTCATATGTCTGGCAGTTAAGGTGTGAGCAATGCAACTGTCAGGGATCTAAACTTTATGTGGAGTGTGTCATGATGAGCTTCAAAGTGGGCACCCAAAACTGGTAGTCACCTATGAACACTATTGTGAGGCTGAGGAACAAAGGGAAATGTCTTATCTATCTATCAATGACCGCACATAAGAGGCAGCAGCTGAACTGCATGGGCAGTAAGTATGACGACATGGTCATGGAAGACCAGATCAATTGCCCAGTTGAGGCAGATACAGATCTGGGTAGTGCATTCCAGATTAAACATTGGAACTGAGGTGAGGTCCCGCCAGCAGTGGAGGACAAGGAAGAAGAATCATCAGCTGTCACCAGTGCTGAGTACACGATTCCACTATGTAAGAGCTGTGCATGACAGAGGCAACCTGATTTTATTGAACAGGGATCATCCAGGCTGTTGGCTCACTGTAGTTAGAGACCAGCAATCACACAACAGAGAGCTACACTGGAGGCTGTGGCAGACAAAGAACCACTTTCAGAGGGAGGAAATGAATCAGAGTTGGAGGATACCAAGACAGGATGGCAGACATTGCTTTCGGGAGATGTTCCAAGTCCACCATCCACTCCTGTTGTATCTTATGGACATGGCTATGTAACTGGACATATGGTAAGGGGTTGGGACATATTTCTCAAAAGACATTTGTACCTGTCGAACTGCTCTGCCACAGCAAGAGACAGTATTACCCCCCTGCCCCCCCCAAGAGTAAGATCTGGAATGTTTGTTGCTACCTGGTAAGGGCCCCATAGGTCTCATTAAGGCATATCACACCGGATGCAAAATTGAACAGCTTTGTGATGCAGCTGGAAGTTTGACTTTCCATACATGCTGAAAGGGATCTGAAACACTGGAAACTCATAGGGATGAATGGCTCTATAGGGAGGCTGAAGAAAAACTTTGTTCCATGAATGTTGCAGATTCCTCTGACTGGTGATTTAGACTGGACTGTTTGCTAACTAGTCAAGTCCTCCTTCTACCATCTCAGAAACATCACCAGGGTGAGGCATCTGGTTCCGTCCGATGATCTGTGAATATTGGTCCACGTCTTTATCACCACTCAGCTAGACTACTGCAATGCCCTTTATCTAGGGCTACCGGGAGTAGATCTTCGCAACTGTAGCTAGTGCAGAATGCAATGGCCAGGTTGTTAACTGGAATCCCTAGATCCAGTCACATAACACCTGTGCTGTGCGAACTGCACTGTCTGCCTATACAATGGCAAATCCCTTTCAAGGTTGCATTGCTGACTTAAAAAGCCCTATATGAGCTGGGACCCCAATAGCTGCAAGACATCTTATTTCCCTATTGCCCCTCCCATTCACTCCGATCCTCTGACGAGGGATTGCTAGAGGTTCCCAGGGTACACTTGAAGAAGTTTGGGGGAAGATCTTTTGCCTTTATGGCCCCTATCCAGTGGAACTCTCTACCTTGTCAGATACATGGCAGCCTGACAGTGGAGGGGTTTAAAAACTCCTTCAAAACATATTTTTTTTAATAGGCAGTTCTAGGAGCGTAGTAGCCTAGGATTTGCACATTGTTTTAAGGGGATTAGGATCTGTATTTTAAGATATTTATTGCACTGTTTGTATTTGTATTGGAAAAGCACTCTGAGTAATGAAAGGGTGCCTATTAGAAATAAGATTGTACTTACTTACTGCCTGGACAGTGGGCAGGAGCATATAAACACATGAGGGAGTGAGTCAAAATTGTTTTTTGAAGAAGTGTTCAGGTACAAAAAGCCTAAAAGGAAACCCTATTCCATTCAGTCTGCCCCTTTCTCTGCCTAGCTCGCTCCTTGAACAGCTTAATGCCAGATTGGATTTAGAGATCTGACCGCAATAGTGGTTCATCTTCACCTCCTTCCACATTTATTCCCAAGTCAAAATGGAAGATCTCCCTAGAATCATCCTAGAAATGTCAGATGTTTCCATCCTGAGACCATCTTTTTTTTATCAGCTCTTTTTTTGTCACTGTACTTTTGACAGAGATTTTCCCTGTCTTAGTGCCTCCATGCCCATCACTGGCAACCCCAGCAACTGCCTAGAACCTGGGCCTGTAGCGTGACCCTCACAGTGGGGCCCCTGAAGAGGAGACCAAAATCAACCAAGATTGGTTCTGGGGCTGGCTGCGGTGTCATTTGGCACAGGGTCGAATGACTTCACTGTGCACAGAAGCTCAGGGTTTTCTGTTTTGTTTTCCCCAAAGTGTGGACATGTAATGATGCCAATGCACAGGTATGTGTGCTTCCGCACATGTCCCACAGACATCTGCCACTGCCTTACCACTGCTGTGTGATCCTGACTTGGTGTACTCCCGGTCTCCGCAAGCACCGGGTGCTGCCAGTCTTCCCCTGGAGGTGGAGAGTTGTCCTTGGGATGCTCAGACAACCTCCCCTGGAAGGCTCTCTGGCACTCTGGGCTCATTCACAAACCCAGATCACCAGCATTGCAGGTGGTAATGCTACCGCTGCACTGGTTGGCTGACCTCTGAGCCCATCTTAACGTAATCTTATAATCATCTTCCATATATGGCTCAAGTGCTCCTAGGGTATATTTGTATGTCAAAATATTTAAGTTAGATGAATCTAGCCTTGACTTTATAAGTAATCCCAATAGCTGTACTAGAATGACATCACGTTGATTCCAGAATGACCTCAGGATGCTTTCAGGATGACATCAGGATTGATACTAGTGATGCAGCACAAATTATGGGCCTCATTTGGCACATTGAACCATAGGTATGCAACCCCCTCCTCAGGCGGTTTGGTAACCAGCCTGCATTGCTGCCCAGGATAGAGGCAGACATGGCTCAGACTACTTATGTGTCTAGGTGTATAGATGTTATGCTTAGTGGGAATCCCAGTGTATATGGATTCATTTATCCTCCTGTGGGAAATGCTGAATGTGTGCCCCTTTCATGGGTGAACAGAACACATGGACAAACTGATCTTCAAGCGTTTGACTCTCTTTACTAGGGTGTTGGTCAAATTGATGGCTACACTACACTGTTTTCTGACCCAACGATTATAGACATTCAGTTCCTATACAGTTTACATAGACACATAGATACACAGACAGTGTCAGCAGATAAGGTGCCTCCGGCCCACTCAGTCTGCCTATTTGAGCTTGTAAGTTCACTTTATGTTTTTCTAGAAGTCTGTTGCCCTTAACCCCTTAATCCTTCAAAAGTGTTGTCCTGAGCAACACTGCCATGGCAGTAAACATCCTTTCCCACTTCCTGTGGCTTGTAATTCAACACAGTTCCTGGGCACTCCCTGTCTTTTCACCTGCTGGGCATCACAGTGCCTAGAGACTCCCTATCCCCACCTTCACTAGCCTTGATTAGGTAATTGAATGCTATTCAACAATTCCATTTTCAGCTGGATTTTTGGTAGTGAATTTACTACTGGCATGCCAAGGTAGTGCCCACACTTCAGGATACACTTTTACTTCTGAGGGTACATCAGGCTGGCACACTCTCACCATGCCCCATCACCCTACCATTTTTGAAAGCCCCATCCATTTGGCTGGGCCAGTCTCAGTCTATATATAACTACACAGTAGTCACCACGTGACCCGCCTACCTGGGGTAGCATCACAGCAGACTGGCTTCTGGCACTGCTTTGACCATTTAGGGGATGCCCTCCTCACACTTTTTCTCTTCCCCATCTCCCCAGACAGAGAGAGGGATCTGTTTTTAAAACATGCTAGCTACACCCAGTCCAGTGGGGTCAGCTAGTAGTGCATTGCACCACCACCACCATGTGAGAGACCTGGATTAAAGACCTGAGCCCAACTCCCCCCTTTTCAGGCTTGTGTGGTCTGGGATGCAATGTAGGGGCACTGCGTGCTGACCCTGAGGACAAAGGTAGTGAGTGTGCTGCTCTGTTAGTGCCTCCTTGGTGAGAAGTAGTGCAGGCTTTGATGCAGTGGGTGACTACACTGCATCAGCTGGCACCAACTGGATGGGTGGTGCTGCATGGCACCATTGGCTGAAACCAGGGGTTGAGGGCAGGCAAGAAAACCAGGTCAAAAAGCACAAGCTGGACAATAATGATGAAGGTGGGTCCACCCTCTCAGATGCCACAGAATGACACAGGCCTCCTACCTCACAGAGGAGTAAACACTGTCACTTTTCATGAAATTATTTAAATGCTAGGTCTTCTCCCCACCCCAATCCATGACTGCCAAAAGTAAGAAAACCTGGCTTGCTCATTCATTCCCTCTCACAAAGTGTGCCATCTTTTCAGTCTCTGTCCATCAGTGATACAACACAAGAATGTGCAGAAGTAAGAGGGAGAGAGGGCAGACTAGTGTGTATTACTGATGATGCACACAGCTCTGTATTCCTCCCAGGACGCACATACCTGTGCGTTGTATCATTGACAGCTACAGACTGAAAGGGATGGGGTGCTGTGGGGGGAGGGTAACTGAGCAAGGTGAGATTTTTCATTACTGGCACACAAAATCATGGACTGGGAGTCAGGAGGGGCTCTTGATTAAAATAAGCACATTTGGGGGATTTGTAGGATTGGGCTAGAGACTGGGAAGGCATTCAAATGATAATTGTTTTATAAAAACTCCTCTCTCTCTCTCTCTCTCTCTCTCACTCACTGTCTGAGGATCAGAAAGTAGAGTGGAGGGTCTGAAATCTGGAGATGGCAGTGGGTGGCTATGGGACTAGATCTGGACACCTGATGAAGATATAGCTTTTTAGAAATTCTTTTAAGGTTCTGAATGAGTGTTCTCTCGGAATATCCACAAATAGAGGAAAATACTCAGCACTAGAATCTAATTACTACCTTATTATTTGTGGTACTGAGAAATTAATATTAATTACTTGCACACTCCTATAGTGGAAAGTATTCTTTATTATAAAATAGGTAGAAAGAATGCTGGTTCCTGATTGACCAAGATGCACTTTCAGCCGGGCCGTTATCCCAGCAGAACAGCATGGCTGAAAGTAGCACAATAAAAATACATTTAAAAAGTACAGCCAATTTATCAAAGGGACACATTTCATAATTGCAATAAGGCAATCCAGGGGTGTGTTATGGAGGGCTAATGTCCCTTCTGGGGAGGTAGAACACTTGGCTTTGCCTCATGCTTCTGCCAACCCAAGGTGGGCCATTATGCAAGCCATAACACATGACAAGGTGTGGGTTATGGCCTGATAAGAGCATGCCCCAGGTGCATTATAAGGCACAAGGTGCTTGCACCGAGTGCTTTATCACCTGTGAAGTGCTCTTATAAGGCCATAAACTACATGTCGAAGTGTGTTGTTGCATTTACAAAATGGGCACAAAATTTCCATGCAAGACTCAGAATAAGCTTTTAAACACTTTTTTTTGTATTTTAACTTTTAAGCAGAATTTTTCAACTTTTGCAGAAAAATAGTCCCTTAAACTGGACTAGCATAAATTTTTAATATGAATTGTAATGCAGGTTATTTTGTGAAATTAATAAATTTGACATTTTCTATATAACAGTTATGTAGAATTATGGGTATGTTGCTTGTAGTTTGTAGTTTCTTTGTTGAACATCTGGGTGACTGTGGTGCTTTGAGAATGGCCCCTGCCATTTGGATCACATGTTCTGTAGCAGGACGTCTTGCTTCATCAGTAGGTGGAGCGTGTGGCTGCAGTGAAGAGCTGCTGGTGGATGGCTGTTCTGCAGAGTTTCTTCCAGGGGTATTTTGCTTTGCATTTAGTGTTTTCTCCTTTAGAACAAATATTTCTCTCCATCGACATCTATCTTCTGCTGATGCCACCCAGTATGAGAGGAGGCTCGATTCATTGCAATGGCCGGTAATGGCTATTATTTCTCTGGCCTCCAGACCTGCTTCCAAAAGGACCTGCACAGCCATTGCTTGCATGCTGTGGTTCATGTAACTGGTTGAGAGGCTGGCTTCAGTGCTAATTTTGGGCATCAGGTTTGTTAAGTAGTTTATGCCCAGGGGCCACTTGTATACCAGATGTCTGCTTTGCTGTATTCTGTAGCTGGTAGTCTTCTTAGGTGGCAATAGAAGGTGGGAGGTAGAGTGGCAGTTTCGATATGTATTTTTTAAAGTATTTCATTGACACAGTGGGTTGTCTGGCAAGGCATGGATGTAGTCTCGATGCTGCTGTTTGTTCGCTTTATTTTGTTTATGTTTTTTTGTAAATTCATTTAAAGTCAACATTATGTATTCTGTGCCATCATCATCTGTTTTTATTTCAGAGTGGTCTGGCTTACATTGGTAGAGACATTCCCTACAGTGTCGTTCCTAGCACAGTTGTATGTCAACCAGACCTTGTAAAGAAGGCCTCAGGGAGTCTCTGCTGACAGCATCGGGGATGTTTTGAGTACAGTATGTCAAGGTCTGGAGTGGTAATGGCAGGGTGGTGCTGTGAAGTGCCTTTTCCCTGCCTTCTGTAACGTTTGCAGACAGCCATAAATATATTGTTGGCAGACTGCAGTTCAGGATGGTTGTGAAGGTTTATGGACTGATTGAGAGGTGGGCTGTTTAGAAGGTGATTCAGCTCAGCTCTCAGTGCGAGGAGGCTGGCTAAGCTGCATTCAGTCCCGTCGCTCTGCTGGACTTCAGCATATAACTGTCACAGAATTTGGCAGAGGTCTCCAACTGTCACTGTCTCAAAGTTCAATTTAATTTAATGTGCTGACACCAGTTCTGCAGTGCAGTAGTTACCCAGTTGTCTTTTCCATATTTAATTCATCTTTTTATGTTGTCTTGCATGTGCACAAGCAACATCTTCTGATAGTAGGAGAAATGCAGAGGTGTGTCAGTGTTGGCGAATGCAGAGCACACTTTAGTAGGTGTGTCCCTCATTCCCCAATGAGGCAGAAAGCTAGTGCTGACACAAATATATGCAAAGTGTCACCAACTTGAAACAAACATGCTGCTGCAATCGGAGACAATCTCATCATGCAGTGGCACAGATCACACGCCTCCTGTACTTGCCTTTCATGGTAAAACATTTCAATAAACACACAATCCCCAAAGGAAGCTGACATCAGGGGTGCAATCCTCGTGTCGGCATGTCTGTCACACCACATTGTGTGGCACACTGGGAGCCCACCCCAGTAAGCTGCAGCTCACAGTAAGCTGACCGCGTTGGCATGTTCTTGACCCCACCCCAACCCCTTTGTGTGGCACACTAGGATCCCACACCAGTGTTGCCAACATCAGACCCCCCCAAAGTCATGGGCACACTGGAAGCCCACCCCAGTGTGCCCAACATTTGTTTTCTTTCACTTGTAAAGAAGGAAAACTGTCCCACGGTGCATTGTCCATTTTTTTTTTATACCTGAAAAAAATAAAACAGTCTGTTGACCGCAGCACCCCTTCCCCCAACCCGCACCCACCATCTGCGCACCCCACCTCCCCACACACCCCTTATTCCATTCTGACCTCTGGAGGTCCAGCACTGTGATCTTTGGTGGAGCGGGAACACATCTGAATTCTTCATAGCCGAAATGCAAAATGAAGAAATGCCGATAAGCTGTATAATGGCATAAATGGGGAGATTTCAACTTAGGTGGATATCTCAGCCATTTTTTTTAATTTTGGCTCCAAATTTTCAATATGGAGCTCTTGGGGCCTCCTCACATGAACATATGCACTGTCATCTTGTTATTTGGCCCAGAATGGTCAATTCACAGTCACTGCATGAAATCACCTTTCAGGACTGATTAATGAAATGACAGTGCCACTGTTCATTAGGTGGGGTCCCAAAAAGCCTATGTCGCAAATTTGGTGAAAAGATTCCAAAAAATAACTGTTACGAGTGGGGCATTGCCATTTTTTCATACCTCCTTATGAACAGTAGAGCTGTCATTTTTCACATCCTGCCCAAAATGTGTTTTCGCACCTGTAGCACACAATGGCGCGGTCGCTATGGGAAATCAACATTCAGTACAGATTAAGAAAATCACAGTAACACTGTTCATGAGCAGAGATCCCAAAATGCCTATGTTGAAAATGTGGTTAAAAAAATCCCCAAAATAATTGTGTTACAGGCATGCGTTGCTCAGTTTCTGCGCATGCCAGTGACTACACCAATTTTTCAGATTTTCACTTCAGATTTTCAGCATTGCCATTTTTTAACACCTCCTCATGAAAAGTACAGCTGCCATTTTTCACATCCTGCCCAAAATGTGTTTTCACACCTGTGGTGCCAAATGGCACAGTCGCTGTGCAAAATCACCTTTTGGTTAACAAACTGATAGTGCCACTGTTCATGAGGTGGGGTCACAAAAAGTCCATGTAGAAAATTTGGAGTGAAAATATCAACAAATGCCTGGGGCACTAGGGTTTCCAACCATAATGTCCAACTCTGTAGAGACTAACAGGCATCAGGGGTGTGACTTGGGATCATTGGCTGTAATGTTCATGCTAATCCACCCCCACCCTGCAGCCAGTGACAGGCATCGAGGTGTGCCTTGGACTTTTCGGCCCCAAAGTTCACTCCATTCTCCTACACTGCACCCATCTCAGTGTATTTCCTTATGGAATGGGGTGAGCATAAGGCTCAAAGACCCCAAGGCACACCGTGACACTTGTTGGTGTCTGCAGAGTAGGGTGAGGTGAAATGGCATAAGCGTTATGGCCGATGACCCAAAGGCACACCCCAATGCCTGTCAGTCTCTGCAGGGTGGGGGTGGGGTTGGCATCAGTTCACTACTTCACTGCCATTCCTATTATTCATCTCTCTAACTCCTGCACTACCAATGCCAGTGCCAGCAAGTAAACATTCAGCATTGACAAATGCTTGTTCTCTCTTGAATCTGTCAAGTTCATCAGCAGTCAGTGAGAGAAAGCTACTCATGGCAGCTGTCTTTCATTTTCTTTTTGTAGGCTGCTATCTCTCTGGCAGATTGGTGTCTTCATTTTCTTGAAAGTTGGTAAGAATTTCTTGGATTTTCAGTTCAAGTTTATGACAGGAAAGTCTGACTTTTTTTTTCCTGTCAGGTTTCTGTCAAATCTGAGGTCTGCTAATTCAAGGCTGGAACAACTTGGTGATACTGGCACAGTGCTACCTTTTGTGTGGTAAGGACAGGCTGGCACAAGTAGTGCAAGTTGTAAAGTTATAGGTCACCCACAAGCAAAAGAATTGAACCATCACGGTTGACCTTGGTTCACACCTTCAGTCCAGAATAACAGGAACAGAGGCCAGTAGGGAGGGAAACAGAACATCCAAAAGGACACTGTTCTTCCAGGGATGAGTGGTGGGCATGGCACTGCACAAGGGCTGAAATTCAGGGTGCTCAGATGCAGTGGAATCTGATATGATGGCACCAAGTCATAATTTTGGGAATTCCGATTCCAGTTCCATTCCACCTCCTAATGAGGTACAGAAACAGAATCAGAGATGGAATCAGAAGTTTTGAATCTGACTCTGACTCTGCACCTAGGTACCCCCAGGCTGCCAGTACAAGGCACAAGACTATCCTCACTCTCCTTCCCGCCTCCCAGCCCTTACCTTATCTGGTGGACTGGTACTGCAGTTCAGATCCAGTCTCAGCTGGCTTCAAGTTTCTTGACATTCCAGTCCAGGCACTGGTACCCATCACACCAGTTGGTCATCTCCTCTTGCCATCAAAAACTTCCTTCCCAGTCTTTACAGCAACTGATAGTAGGTACTGGTAGCCAAGATCACCCCACAACCCTTAGCTTCTCAGGCACCTCCTTCCTACGCTGAGTCCATGAAGGCCCCCCCCCCACAACAATTTGGTTTAGTGGGCTGTTAAATATAAATCTTATGTCGTATCTAAATTTAAAGAGCTTTTGTTTTAAGTAACTGAATCTCCATGCCTAGTGCACAATCTCCCCTAGGCCACTACCATGCATAGTCCCACAGACAGTTCACTTGTTTTTCCCAGGGTTACCTGGGACATGGCCAACCAGAGCAAAGCCCTGGGAGAAGGCTCTGCCAGATGCATAATAAAGGTTAGCCATGTCCTTGGTAACTCTGTGAAAAAACTAGTGTGAACTGTTGTTCAATGTGGTGGTTGTACTGGCCTAGGGGAGAGTGTGCACCAGGCGTGGAGTTTCAGTTAGTAAATTTAAAATAATTGTTTCTTAAGACATGATTGTTGGGGGGAGTCTAGGGACTTGGGATGAGAACCAGAGTGATAGAAGCAGGTGATGATGCCTTCCAGTCAGACTAGGGGGCCGGGGACCATACTGTGGATGGAGCGTGTGATGTGAAAAAAAGTTTTGAACTAGTTGGCCAGGATGGAACAGAAAGATGGAAGTAGTCAGTTGTTGGAAGTGCTGCCTCTACTATGGCCACATTAACCAGGCCTCCTCCACAAACCCAGAATGCAGAAGCAGCAGGTAAGGGCCAAGGAGTGGGAGAAATGGACTTTCAGTTATGCTCGGATGTGGAATCGAAATCGGATTCGGATTCTGCATTCAAAAGTTTTTTTTGGAATTTCGATTTTTGGCCTTGAATTCCAAAATTCCATACTCTGAAAAATGCTTAGAATCTGAAGTATCAGATTTCACAGGGCAAATTCTGAGCAATCCTAGTTGAAATGAAGTTTTGCAGCCACAAGCCACAGACTCCAGTCACATTGCATTGGCCCAGCTGGTGTACTTACTGCAATGTTACCTCCTCCAATTCAAGCCAGAAGAGCTACTCAAAGGAACATTTTACGAGCCCAATACAAAGTCTACTAGCATATGCTAGTGAGTTGATGACATTTTCCAACACTGTTTCATCCCTCTGGAGAGCTGCTCCTGGCTGAATGGTGCGGATGATCATGTGCCACTATCCAGCACTCCCTAGGACACCGACCCATGAGCACTGTCATGGGAGGTACAAGGGGGAGGGATCAGAACAGGGGAAAAATAGCCACTGACTTGGCATTCAGGATGATGGCCCTCTGCCCCCATGCCACCAGTCCCCTCAGTTTACCACTGCAATCCCCAGTCTACCAAAGTGTTTATCCTCCCCTGACTACAATATTACAATCCCTCCACCCTCCATGACTGGAACTCCAAAGTTGGGCAACATCTGAGGAACCAGGAACCTGGGAGCCTAGATCATGAGTGGCCAGTTGGTCATGTGGTAGCAGGGCTTATTGTGTCTAACAGACTGGGATGCCTTGGGAGTGAAGAGATCCAGCAAAAAAAAAAAAACACTATGTTACTTGCCTGTCCAGTAAGGTGCATTATCAATTGATCAGATCATGAGCAAACTTGCCACAACACCTTCAGAGCCAGGGGATATGCTTGGCAGTATATGGTCTCCTATGCTGGTTAGTGCACTGCTACCATGCCACCACCAGAAGTCACCATCAGAGCAGTTTACCACTAAACTGAAACAGCCTCTTTCTAAATGCTCTTTTGAGCCGGCCCGCAGGTGCAGCAGCACGTTGTCCGTCTGAGACACCGATGTCCTGGATTCGGGAACAAACCCAGGAAGTTGTAGGGCCAGCTGGGGAGAGAAGGATTGAGCATCCTAGGGGTAACTCTCCTTCTCTGGGAGGAGGGGGGTTGTGTGTCTGGCGTAAGTTGGACCCCAAACAGAGGCTGGAGATCTCACAGCATCCAGCACCTAGATACCTTAGGAGGCATGCAGACACTGGTGTCATTGCATGTCACACCTCCTTCTCAAAGGGGGAAAATCAGCAGGTGCCTCTATGATGCCCCACCCAAGGACCTAACCCATCATCCACTATATCCAGGTGATTCTGTGCCCCGCTCTGGGGAGCAAGCCAGGGAGGCAATACCGGATGGTACCCCTACTGGCACCCTTCTCCCATTGTTGCTGGGTCATGCTGGTGAGGTGGCCCTGCCTGGGGGACAATCCAGGGGGTATCACCAGTAGGACAAGTCCCAAGGGGGTGAGGACAGGGTCAGGGGGTCAGCGAGGGCTGAGGTGCAAAAAGGAGGTAGAAAAAGCATAGTAAATAAAAAAACATAAATAAATGGTCTTTTGTGCCCCTGCCAGTCTCTGCATCCTCTGTCCTTATCAGGGCACAAACCTACAGTAGATTGTTAGTATTCTGGAGCAGTTTCATACTGCTTGGGGCCATGAGGCTGGCCTGCACTTCTGTTTTTTTAGCTTTACTATATTTGCCCCATACCTTGGTGTTGGCTACCAGCCAGCTTTCTCAGGCCACTCTTGCCAACACATTTTGTCATTGTCCTCTGCCCACAATACAGCATTCAAACCCAGACCCCTTATGGGGGGGGGGGATGTTTGGATCAGTACTGAGTCTTTTGGCAGCACACCCTGCCAGCCGTAACTTTTGTTTTAGTGCATTTAATTACTAAAATAATTGCTGTGTGAAAAATGAAAAATAAACCATCACAATATGACACTTCACACTTAACCTAATTGTTACACTGTGTTGAGATATAGCTGAAGAAATAAAAACAGTGAAATTAAGCCAGTAACCATAGAGCAAAAAAGATATAAAGAAAGATTTCCAAAGACAAGTTAAACAACCATTTGTCAATGCCGAGTGTGGTCTTGCTGGCATTGGCATTTGTAGTGCAGAAGTTAGAGAGATGCATAATAGGAATGGCAGTAAAGTTTTGAACTGATGCCAACCCAACCCCCACCCTGCAGAGACTGGCAGGCATTGGGGTGTGCCTTTGGGTCATCAGCCATAATGCTCATGCTATTTCATCTCACCCTACCTTGCAGACACCGACAAGTGTTGCGGTGTGCCTTGGGGTCTTCAGGCCTTACACTCACCTCATTCCATAAGGAAATATGTTGAGATGGGTGCAGTATAGAAGAATGGGGTGAACTTTGGGGCCAAAGAGTTCAGGGCACACCTCGATGACTGTCAGTGGCTGCAGGATGGGGGTGAGGGTGGAATGGCATGAGTATTAAAGCCAAAAACCCAAGTCACACTTCTGATGCCTATCAGTCTCTATAGGATCTGGCATTACAGCTGGAAACCCTAATGCCCCAGGCGTTTGTTGGTATTTTCACTCCAAATTTTCAGTGTGGGCTTTTTGTAACCCCACCTCATGAACAGTGGTACTATCAGTTCATTAGTCGAAAGGTGATTTTGTACAGTGACCAAGCCATTTGGTGCCACAGGTGCAAAAGCACATTTTGGGTAGGATGTGAAAAATGACAGTTGTACCATTCATAAGCTGGTGTGAAAAGTGGCAATGTTGAAAATCTGGAGTGAAAATATTAAAAATTCTCAAAGTTCTGAGCATGCGTGGAAACTACACAACGCACGCTCGTAACACAGTCATTTTTTGGAATTTTTTACCAACTTTTCAGCACAGGCATTTTGAGACCTCCACTCATGAACAGTGTCACTGTGATTTTCTTAATCTGTCCCAAACGTTGATTTCCCACAGCGACCATGCCATTGAGCGCCAGATGTGAGAAAACACATTTTGGGCAGGATGTGAAAAATGACAGCAGTACTGTTCATAAGGAGGTGTGGAAAAAATGACAATGTTGAAAATCTGGAGTGAAAATATTAAAAATTGTTGAAGTTACGAGTGTACGTGGAAACTATGCAACACACGCTCATAACACAGTCATTTTTTGGAATCTTTTCACCAAATTTTCAACATAGACATTTTGGGACCTCCACTCATGAACAGAATCACTGTGATTTTCTTAATCTGTCCTGAACATTGCTTTCCCACTGCGACCATGACATTGTGTGCCAGAAGTGTGAAAACACATTTTGGGCAGGATGTGAAAAATGATCAAACTTCAATCAAACTTTATTTTTAAAAAGGCGCTTTTCTTAAAACCAAAGCGCCTGTACAATTTCATAGAACAATAAATAAACAAATCTAAAACTATTATAAATCAATAAAAGCTATGTTAAAAAGATGGGTCTTCAAGGCTCCTTTAAAACTCAGGACAATCAGACTATTTCGCACCTGACGCGGTAGAGAATTCCACAGGGTCGGGGCCATAAAACTAAATGATCTAGCCCCTGACGTTTTCAAATGGACCCTGGGAATCTCCAGCAATCCCTCGTCAGTGGATTGGAGGGGGCGGGAGGGACAGTAGGGCAAAGGAGCTCTTTCAGGTAAGTAGGTCCCTGGTCATGTAGGGCTTTATAGGTCAGCAAACCCGACCTTTGAAGGCTTTATTCAATAACTGGCAGCCAGTGCACCGCGGAGCACAGGCATTATATGACTGGATCTAGAAGAACCAGTCAATAACCTGGCCGCCGCATTCTGCACTAGCTGCAGACGACGAAGCTCAACCCCCGATAGCCCTAGGTACAGGGAGTTGCAATAGTCAAGGCGGGAGATAACGAAGGCGTGGATCAATGTTGGAAGATCTTCTGGAGGAACCAGATGCTTCACCCTGGCGATATTCCTCAGATGGAAAAAGGAAGTTTTGACCACCGCTGACACCTGAGCTTTAAGTGTCAAGCGGTCATCAATTATTACGCCAAGATTCCGCACCTGATCTGAGGTCGTCAGATGAACGCCTGCAAGCCTTAAGCCTGAGTGCGATCCAGCCGGCCAACCCGCCTCACAGCGACCTTTGTCCACAACCAACACCTCAGTTTTCTCCGGGTTTAACCTCAACCAACTCCCATTCATCCAATCTTGGATTTCTGCAAGGCAGTTATTAAATACCGACAAGGCAGCATCCTGGCCGGGTACAAAAGACATATACAGCTGGGTATCATCGGCATAGCAATGGAAGCCCAGACCGTATTATCTTATAATCGCTCCTAACGGCAGCATATACACCACAACAACATAGGCGCAGAATAGAGCCTCATGGTACCACAAGATAGGGAGACTGATGCCAAGGAAAAAATTCCTGACACTCACCCTCTGAGTCCTACCTTCAAGGTAAGATCTAAACCACCTAAGGACCATACCAGATAATCCACAGATGGACCGCAGACGCTCTAACAGCACACCATGATCAACAGTGTCAAATGCTGCTGAGAGATCAAGAAGTACCAAAATAGAACAGGTCTTACGATCTCTTGCTATTAGGAGGTCATTTAGTACCCAAACAAGTGCTGTCTCGGTACTATGCCTCTTCCTAAATCCAGATTGGAGAGAATCAGATATTGTTGTTGGTCAAATGATCCTCCAATTGCCTTGCGACCACCTTCTCAATAACCTTACCCACAAAGGGTAGGTTAGAGACTGTCTGTAATTTGCTAGACAATCTGGGTCTAAGGTGGATTTCTTTAAAGAGGCTTAACTATAGCTCTTTAAGGGATCTGGAAAGATCCCCCTCTCCAAAGACTTCCAGACTATCAAAACCAGGACTAGGCTGATTTTATCCACACATTCCACTAAAAGGCGTGTGGGGCCAGGGTCCAAATCACAGCTGGTTGGTCACAATGCTCGGATGACCATCACAATATCATCGATTTTGGGGAGGCTGAAGTCAGACCATACCAACTGGGTGTTCGAAATCTCCAGCCGACCATCACCATTCCCATTGGAGAGGGAAGAACGGACGTCTGATCTGATTTTGGCAACCTTATCTGCAAAGAAGAGAGCCAACTCCTCACACCGTTCTGTGGAAAAGGCCCTTCCGGGCTGAAGACAGACTGGATTGCACAGTCTGTCCACAGTCCGAAAGAGCTGAGCTGGTCTATTCTGTGCAGCCGCTATCTCCCTGGACAGGAACTCTGCCTTCTTATGAGAGATTGCGGATTGATAAACCATATAATGGTCCATCAAACTAAGTCTGTCATCATCCAGACCTGACTTCCGCCAACACCTCTCCAGCCTTCGTCCAACCCTCCTCAACTCCCTCATGGTCTCATCAAGCCATGGAGACCTGGGCCGAAGAGTGAGAGGACGAACATGAACAGGTGCAATGGAATCCAAGGCCCCCGTAACCGCCCTGTTATAGGCCTGTACTAGGTCACCAGGATCCAAGCAATCTATCGGAAGGTCCGATAGGTCCAGCACCGCCATCAGGTCATCCGGGGACACTCCCCTTAATGGGTGATACCGGACCATCTCCAAAGGGGCTGACCTAATAGGGGCGGCCTCAAAATTGAACCTGATGGAGTGATGGTCAGACCATCCGACCGGCTCCACCACCAAATCAGATATCCCCATCCCCAGAAGGAACACCAGATCCAATGAGTGCCCACCAATATGGGTCGAGGAGGAAACTACCTGTGTGAAGCCCAGTGATAACATCAACTGGAGGAAGTCTTGACCAAAGCGTGAGAGTTCATCGTCGACCCAAGCATTGAAGTCCCCCAGAACCAACCATCTGGGGGATCCCAACGTCAGGTCGACAATGAAATCTGCGACTTCCTGCAGGAAAACATTCTCGTCACCTGGTGGACAGTATACGAGAAGTATCCTGCACCCCACACCCTCGCCTAAAACACACTCAAAGGATCTGGTGACTCCAACCGGTACCTCCACCAGGCCCAATTCTGATTTAAAACAAATGGCAACACCCCCGCCCCTATGATCCTGCCTCGGGCGGTGTATCACCGAGTACCCGGACGGAACTGCTGCGGCTAAAATCGGCCCAGCATTTCCATCCAGCCAGGTCTCGGTGATGCATGCTAGGTCAGTTGACCCAACAAGATCGGCTATAATGACCGTCTTGTTTTTAATAGACCTAGCATTGCACAACACCACCCGAGCAGGATGAACCTCCGATGATGACCGCCTTACCTGCTGATAACCAGAACCCTTGGGTATGGGCACAAGACATGAAAAACCCCTCTCCTGTGCCCATTTCACCCCAGGGCATCTCCTTGACCTCACTATCCCTATCCGCCCACTCCTTTCCATCCCCCCCACAGGCCCAGCTCCAACTCTCCTCCTCCTCCCTCTTACAATCCCCAGAGCCCTACACCTTCTGTAGGTTCCCGGTGACGGGGGGGACAAGAGAAAGGACGAAGCTCCCTGAGCCTGAAGGGGGAATAATAGCCGACTGTCCTATTTTCACTCCAACACATAATGAGTTACACACTAATTACAATAAACCCCACCAGTTTATATAAATAACAGAAATTCTAGACACCACACCCAAATAATAAAATATAAATACTACAAAACAGAATTATACCCTAACAATATAAATAAATTAACCACACTGTATTTAAAGTATAAATATAAATACAATAATTAAAAACAAAACAAAACCATTTCCTAACAATGTGTCAGAGCTTACACATTAATTTTATCAGAAACACTTATCAATCTGGCCCCACCCACAGTGCTCTCACCACTGCAAAGGAAGGAGCTTTCCACCTATACGAAACCCCCCATTATAAAATTTTGACTCAAAGTTTAAATCTCCTGTAATCATAAATTCAATACTCTCATTTACCCAAAGGAAAAACAAAAACAGGAGTTCAAGATTTTTTTTTTTTTTTGAATGTCCACACTTCTTGTGCTCTCACCACTAGTATGGCCCAAAGTTTTAGTCAGTCTCCTCTCACAATACTGAACTAATAAACTCAAGTTTTAGTCTTTCCAAATCGTTTTCCCAAAGTATCATAAACCAACTAAAGGTTCAAGTATACATCACCAAGTCAACACCACAATCCTCGTAGATCCAATTTTAGTGCCAAAATCCTATAGGCATCCAGCAAGAGAGCTCCAGTAGTAACTCCAGCTCCAGCTAACAGTCCAGACTCAACCTAGCCCTCGCAGCGATGGAGGCAGGCTGAATCACCCTCCGTGGTTCCCCTGTCTCAGCTAGGAAGCAAAGCAACCCTGCTGCCCTCCGGAAGCAGAGAAACCCACTGCCCTGTCTGGGCCAGGGAATCTGGACACTCAGTTCCAGGTAATCGACAGTTTCTACTGTCCCATTGCTCCACAGATGCTTCCTTCCACAATAAGTCCAGTCACAATCTGGAACCGATCACCTTCCTCTTCCTGCAGTCTGACAGAATTTCCTCCCGAATCGAAACCGGGGCTCCGCCGCTAAGCATTCCAACCCTCCAGCACACAGTCAGTTATCAGCGGACTGTCGGCAACCAGGACTTCTAAAATGGCAACAACGAAAATCAGACCCCACACACTGTTCCCAGCGAAACAATCAGTATCCGACAGTACGTCCTCTCACCGGCTAACCACGACTCCACACAGGCAAGTCCTCTCAGTTTCTTGATCACTTTTCTGTTACCTTGAGTTCCAAATAATTAAGCTCGGACGGTACTGAGCAATACGATTACACGGTGATGCACGGTGATGCACTGTAAAATTACAATATAATATAAATGGTAAACGGGCAAACGGACCAAAAAAAAACAGTTTAAACAATTTTAGAGCCACAAGAATAAGGAGCAAACAAAGAGCTCACAGATAGCTGCCCAGCGTGGCCGCCATCTTTTTCTGTAGCTGTACTGTTCATAAAAAGGTGTGATAAAATAGCAATGTCGAAGATCTGGAAATATTAAATATTCTTGAAGTTATCAGCATGCGTGGAAACTGCACAACTCATGCTTGTAACACAGTCATTGTTTTGAATTTTTTCACCAAATGTGCAGCATAGGCTTTTTGGGAGCCCACCTCATGAACAGTGGCACTATCATTTCATTAGTCAGTCCTGAAAGGTGATTCCATGCAGTAACCATGAAATCACCTTTCAGGACCGAATAACAAAATGACAGTGACTGATTTCATGAGTTGGGGTCCCAAGAATCCCATGTTGAAAATTTGGAGCCAAAAGTCAAAAAAATGGCCGCAATATCTACCTAAGTTGAAACCTCTTCCATTGATGCCATTATACAGCTTACCAGTATTTCTTCAGTTCACGGTCGGCTTTGAAGAGTGCAGACGTGTTCCTGCTCCACTGAGGATCATGGCACCAACCTCCGGAGGTAAGTATGGGGTGAGGGAGGGCATGGGGAGGTGGGGTGCACAGAGGGTGGGTACAGGTTGGGGGAGGAGGCACCGCTGACATTGAGTGACCATTTTCTTTGTTTCAGGTACTTTTAAAAAAAAAGGAACACTGTGGACAGTTTTCTTTCTTTACAGGTGTAAGAAAACAAATGTCCAGTGTGACCCATAACTTTGGGGGGGTGATGCTGGCCACACTGGGGTGGGCTCTCACTGGGGCATATAATGGAAGTGGGGTGGGAGCAGGAACATGCCGACTCGGTCGGCTTCCGAAAACCATGGAGGCACACTGGGGTGGGCTCCCAGTGTGTCACACAATCTCGAGGGGTATTAAACATGCCGAAAGTTGGACTGGGCACCTCTGAAGTTGGCTTTCTAGGGATTGTGAGAGGCGGATGGCATGAGCCACTGCCATGTTTATTGAAATATTTCACCAGGCAAGGCACATAGGGGAGGGCATGTCATCTGTGCTGCTTCATGACGAGCTTGTCTCTGATTGCAGCAGCAAGTTTGTTTCAAGTTGGTGGCACTGCATAAAACTTGTGTCACCGCTAGCATGCTCGCTAATTGGCGAATTAGGGGTGCACCTTCTAAAGCATGCCCTGCATTAACCAAAACTGACACACCTCTGCATTTCTCCTACTACCATCTCCTACTGCCACAAAATGTTGCTTGCACATGTGCAAGACAACATAAAAATGGCTCTTCTTCTGATATACTGTACACATAGGAAACTTGAATTATTATTATTGAAATTGTGCCGTTATGTAAAAAAAAAGGCAGTTAGCATGAACTAGAAAACAAAAACAGCTAGACCAGAAAACTGCAGTCAGGTGGTTTCCATCTCTGCTGTACATTAAGGTAAGAGAAATGCTGTGACCCACATGGCCATACTGCTCAACAAAAAAGGGTTATCAAGCAATGCTTTTCAACTACATTTAAAATGCCCTTTTGTATACACATGTCCCTTGTCACACATTTTACAGTAATATTGTAGTGAATTTCCTACTGTTTTGAGTTACTCTATTTCTTTACTAGCAGTACAGCCTTGCCTAGCTCTTTCATGTTGCGCTCTCTCTCTCTCCAGCAATCTCTGCTCCAACTGATTTTGTAAAGATTTGTTGTCAGTTAAACAAGAAACAAGAAGCAGCAAAGTATATGAGATCCTATCCTCAGAATTCATCGTGACCAATGATTCTAGGATGAGTTTACAATAATTGTGTGAGTATTATTTACGTCATCCTGGGATCATGTCAGGTTATATGTTCTAACATTTTCTGATGACCCCTTTTTTTTTAATGATGCTTGATAACACTGGAATGACATCTAAAATGATCCTGTGTTCATCAGCTTACGCTGGGATAGCTTCTCAAGTAATCTGGTTTGGCTCGGGTCCCTTCCCCTCTTCTGCCTTTGGATCCCATTATTCCCTTACACCTGTCCAACCCAAGTTTAAACCCTGATATAGTCTTGGCTTTAACTCTGTCTCTGGGCAGTCTGCTCTATTTGTCAGCTACCTGCTTTATCAAAAAGAATTTCCTCACGCCCCTCCTGAATCTCCCCCACCAGTCTCCACCTATGTCCTCAAGTTACTGTGCCCTAGTTCCTTGTGAACAAGTCCTTGTAATCCACTCTGTTGATCTCTCACAAGAACTTATTTGTCTGAATCATATGCCCCTTTTCCTTCTGGCCTCCAATGTATACATGTTATGGTCTGTCAGCTGGAGTGCTTGGGGGGGGGGTCTGAATGTTAGGATTAGTTACTGGTGTATAATGTAATGCAGATTTGAATGGTTGTGTGACTGTATTTGTTTTATAAGGTATTATGGGAAATGGGGTGGATTTCTGTGTTGTGGGTGAGATCTGAGTTTGTGTTATTTTGTATTTATTTTAATTGGCATTTGTGTGTGTGTTGTGTGATTGTTTAATTTGTCATTTGTATAGGTCATTTGGTTTGAATGGTGGGGTCCTTGTTATTTGCAAGAGTAATTTTTTTTTATTTTGGGTTTGGGGTAGTTTTAATTCGTAGTGGGTGAATATTTTATTTGTTTAATTGTGTTTGGGAGGGATCGTGTGTGATGTGTCGTACAGCAGCCAGACCTGTCTTTGTCTACTCTGTGGAGCAACTATCAGAGTGGCATCCCTTTGGAAGACTCCCTTGTACCTTCTCTACAGCCTTGACTGACCCTTGCAGGGGCTTGATTATCCTCTGGAGATACTGTTCACAATGTAGATCTGCTTCGTGGATTGACTAGGATGCCAGGATCAGGAGCATGGTGTCTAGGAGGCAGCCCCAGAGTAGATCTTACTAGACAAAAGGTCCCCCATGCCTGATCCCTATTCCCTGGGCTACTGAGCTTTTCAGTCAGCAAGTATTAGTAGACCAGGTGACTCAACTCCTCCCCTTAGGACAGTTCTTTGTAATACAAGATCTCTATGGAATAAAACAGCTGTGATAGAGACTTTCATCATGGATTCCTTGGTAGATATGGTCTGTATCATGGAGACCTGTTTCTGAGATGACTCGGGTCCTGTGCTCAAAGCATCCATTCTGCTGAGTTATTCCATGGTGCACTGTCCTAGGCAGGAGCACGGGGGGGGGTAGCCATCAGTAGGCTGGGTACAATTTGTAAGATTGTGCTCATATGCTGTCCTCTGGGATATGGGAGCAAATTCTTGCAGGAACTTGACAGTTTCATGGCCGACCTGGTGGTTGAGCCACTAGACTTCTTTTCCTGGATGACTTCAATGCCTTGGTTGATGATGAAACATATCTTTTTAGAAATCAGTTCCTCCAGGTAAATGTCAGCCCTGGGTTTATTTCAGGCAGTTGCCACCGGTAGTCACCAGCATGGCCATACCTTGGACCTTGTTTTCTCATTGAGTCTTGATATTAGTGATGTCAAGGTTAATCCAGTCATTTGGTCTGATCATCATGCCATGCAGTTTCTTTGGGGAACTCCTCAGTCAGTTACCACTCTTTTAGAAACCTGGAGCATCAGGGTGTCTTGGTGGCACTGAACATCCTGGGCATGGAGACAGCTTGTGTGATGAGAGCAGAAGTTGTGGTGGAGGGCTACAATGTGGCTATTACTGCAGCTATTGATTCCCTAGCACCTAGCACCTCTCCACATTAGCCCCTTGATTTTCCACCACATGTCACCTTAGTTTGATGGTGATCTGAGGAGGTTGAAGATGGAGGGGTGGAGGTTAGAGCGCTGTTGGTGGAGATCCTGCTCAGAGGAGCATACATTGACACTGAGTACTCATTACAATGAGCATCAGTGGGCAATCACTCTGAAAAGGTCTGTGTTCCTGTCACGGGTGATTGCTGCTGGAAAGAACCGACCTGCTCATCTCTTCAGTACTGTGCACAGATTATTAAATCCTGTTTGTCTACAGTCCTGCAGATCCTTTTCCACAGATAAGTGTGATGAGTTTAATTGGTTCTTTTTGAACAAGGTGTTCTCTATTCCGGCTGAGATATCCTCAAATAGCCTGCCATTGGCTGGCAGTGCCTGTTCTTTAATGGATAGAAGCACTTTGTCTTCACAGGTAGAGTATGAGCCGGTGCTGAAGGATGATGTTCTCCAGGTAATTTCTAGAATACATCCAACCTACTGTATATTGGATCCTGGGCCATTCTGGCTTCTTCTAGAGTGGTGGGGTTCACTCGGTCCAATTTTTGTGAAGATTTTTAGGCGTTCTTTTAAGGAGGAGATTTTTTCCTCTGCCATGAAAGGGTTGTAGTGAAGCCTCTTCTTAAAAGAAACATCTCTGAACCCTTACATTTTTGCAAATTACAGGCCTGTCTCAAACCGTCCGTTTTTGGGGAAGTTGATCGAGAAGGTGATGGTGGTGCAGCTGAAACAACATTTGGGGAAACATGACATCTATGAGACTTTCCAGTTCAGTTTCTGGCCTTGCCATAGTGCAGAAGCAGCTCTGGTCAGTGTGTACCAGGATCTTCTCCTAGCAAGGGTTAGTGGACAGTGTTCCATTTTGGTTCTGCTTGACCTTTTTCAGCCTTTAACATGGTGGACATAGGGTACTATTGGTTCAGTTGAGGCAATATGTAGGATTCAGAGGGATGGTGCTATGGTGGTTCAAGTCCTACTTATCCAGCAGGGTGCAGCAGGTGTCACTTGGCTCTTTTACCTCAAGAAGTATTGCATTTTGTTCTGTAGTATCTCAGGGGTCCACTCTGGCTTCCATGTTGTTTGCTGTGTGAGTGCTGCCATTGGGGAAGATCATTAGATGCTGTGACTTGGGTTTTCATTGCTATTCCAATGATACCCAGCTGTATGTGTCTTGTGCGCCTGATGACAGAGCTGTTGTCTCAGAACTGAGTGAATGCCTTAGGGAAATTCAGGTCTGGATGGCAGCCATCTGTCTTAAACTGAACCCACGAAAATGGAGGTGCTACAGGCAGAGCCGGGTAAATTTGGCTCATCAGTGACGAGTAGTAGTAGTACTGTCCTTTCTTCTTTGGATGGAATGCTCTTGAAGCTGCAGATAGGGTGAGGAATCTGGGGGTTATTGTTGAGTACAAGCTGATATTAAAATATTAGGTGTTGGCTGTCATCCACAGTGACTTCCACCATTCTCGAAACATCACCTTGATCAAGTCCTTTCTTGAGATAACTGACCTAGCAACATTGGTGCACACCATTGACGCATCAATACTGGATTACTATAACACTTTATACCTTGAGTTTTCTGCAAAGTTGCTGCATTGCTTGCAGCTGGTTCGAATGTGGCTGCCTAGCTGGTGTCTGGTACTTTCCATTTCAAGCACAGCATGTTTGCTGTCTGTGTTCTGAACTGGCTACCAGTGCTGCGGTGCATTAACTCTAAGGAGTGATTGTTACCATATAAGGCCTTGCATGGTCTAGGTCCAGGCAACCTGAAAGACCTCCTGGTCCCATATGCTCCTGGCAACCCCCTCTGATCAGTTGATGCAGGCCTCTTGTCTGTTCTATGAGCCAGTTTAGCATCATTGAGTGAAAAGGCGTTTGGAGTGGCTGCCCTGATTCTCTGGATAGCGCTTCCCCTAGAGGTAAGAGGTGCTTCACCCCTGGATAGCTTCAAATCGAGTTTGAAGAAAACATTTATTTGCCTTGTGCTTTGGATCTGGTGTTACTGTTTAATGTCATTGAGGAATTTATTAGATTTCTAAAAATCTGAATTTGTTATTTTATTGGTATTGTAATTTACTGTATTACTTAAAACCCTCGGGAACAGATGGCATATAAATAAAATTGTCTTGTCCTGCCAACCTTTCTTTGTTCAAACTCCCATGCTGCCCCTGAATCATCTTTATGGTCCTATGGTCTCTATTCAGTCCCTGTCTTTTTTATAGTATGGATTCCAGAACTGTGTGCAGTACCACGTGTGTAGCCTTACCATGGACATGTACAGGGGCAGTGTCATCTACTTCCTCCTACTGTCAAATCCCCTTCCAATACATCCTAATATCCAGTTTGTCTTCCCATACACATATGTTGCACTGTGCAGTGGGCTTGAACCTATCACTAATGATCAGGGACACTAGTTTACCGGGATTGAGGAAGGGCATATTCCGTTTAGCACATTGTAAAAAACAGTATTGTCACCGGTGTCTGCTAAGCCAGAATCCAGTTTTATCGGTATTTGGTTCTGTGTACTGTATTTATTTATTTATTTATTTATTTATTTATTTATTCAGTAAGGCATTCGACTCAGTGCCACATGGAAGGCTGGGAAGGAAGTTAGTAGGCACAGCAGCGGGTGCAAAGCTGGTAAGATGGGTAGGAAACTGGCTGCAGAGAAGGCAACAGAGGGTGGTGGTGGGTGGGGAGCTCTCACACCCAAGGGCAGTGACGAGCGGTGTTCCACAGGGCTCAGTGTTGGGACCAGTGTTGTTTGGGATATTCATTGCAGACATATCATGGGACATCAAGAGCAAGATCAGTCTGTTTGCTGATACCAAGGTAGGTGCGATGGTGGATGACCTAGGGGGATGGCAGAGGTTGCAGGATGATCTGGCAAAGCTTGAAACCTGGTCAGACACCTGGCAACTGGGCTTTAATGCCAAAAAGTGCAAGGTGCTGCATTTTGGGATGAAGAACCCAAAGAGGAGTTACCAGCCAGGGGGAGTGCAGCTAGCCCAGACAGAGGAGGAGAAGGATCTGGGTGTGATCATTACAGGGTCAATGAACAACTCGGCACAATGAAGGAAGGCAGCTGCAAAGGCCAACAAAATGCTGGGTTGTATTGCAAGGGGTATATCCTCGAGGAGGGAGGAGGTGATTCTGCCACTGTATAGGTCATTAGTTAGACCACACCTGGAGTTCTGCGTGCAGTACTGATGTCTGTATCTGAAGAGGGACATTAAGTTACTGGAGGGGATGCAGCGCAGAGCAACAAAGATGATCAAGGGGCTGGGGGACTTATCATATGAGAGGAGGTTGAAGGAGTTGAACATGTACTCACTGGAGGAGAGGAGGGACAGGGGTGACATGATTGAAACCTTTAAATACATGAAAGGAATAAACAAGACGGGTACAGAGGGCTGTTCAAAGTAAGGAGGGAGGCCACCAGGGGCCATGATATGAGACTGGAGTGAGGAAGGTTCAGGAGGGAGATGAGGAGACACTTTTTACAGAGAGGGTGGTGGTTGGGTGGAATCGTTACCTGCTGGCGTGGTATGCAGTAGAACAGTGGACTGCTTAAAGCGAGGATGGGACAGGACAAGGGAGGGTTAATGAAGGGGAAGGGTGGAAGGAAGGGGCAGCTGCAGAATAAGGGGTGCTAGCTACACATTCGAGCAGACTTGATAGACCTCTAGGCCTTTATCTGCTGGCAAATTTCGTATGTTCGTATTTAACAATTTTCAAGTCTGCTAACATGCATTTTAGCAATTTTGACCTCCATTAGTGCACATCCATCCATCCTTGTACCAATTTAAAGTTATTTTAGGTACAAGATGTGATGGCAGCAGCAGCACTACAGCCCCCATCCCTAAGGTGTGATGGAAGCAACACTACGGCCCCATCCCTCAGGTGCGATGGCAGCACCAACAGCACTCCGGCCCCCATGCCTCTGGTGTGATGGCAGCAGCAACACCACTATGACCTCCCTCCCTCAGGTGTGACAGAAGCAGCAGCACTGTGGCCCCCATCCCTTAGGTGTAATGGCAGCAGTACTACATTCCCCATCCACCAGTGGTGATGGCAGAAGCGCTACAGCCCCCACCCCTTCAGTGTGATGGCAGTAGCAACAATGCAGTCTACATCCCTCTGGGGTGATGGCAGTAGTGACAGCACTATGATCCCCTTTCTTCAACACCCACACCCCACATGTACAAGTTACAAATGACTTGCTCTCTTTGCTTGTTAGAACTCAGATGTGAATTAATCTGAACCATCACCCCTAAGATGGACTACCTTTGTTTTTTCCTATCTATAATTTAACTGCCTGAATTGGATTTCTGCCTGTGACACCGCTGACCAGGGTAAGGGAACAGACTTGACTTGAGTGTTGGAGGGCCAGCTGGTGGGTGAAGGCTTGAGTGTCCAATCACCACTCACCTTCTCCTGGGAGGGAGGGTGGGTTCATGGCTCAACATTTTCTGGACCCTGGTGGAGGCCAGAGGCATGACAACATGTTGGCCCTCCACTGCGGGAGGGAGCGTGACAGATGTCGGCTTGTGCCTTGACATCATATGGGCTGTCACACTCCCAAGAAAATGGGAAAACACCCGCTGGCCAACCGAAGGATGGCTGCTGGTCTCTCCATAAGCTGAAAGCCCCAGACGTGTCCATTCTGACCCTTGCCATGTCCAGGATACACAGGAAGCTCTTTGGGGCAATTCTCCTCCCCTGGTAGCCTTCCACAGGGGTAGAGACCCACTTAATGAAGGGTTACTTTGGGTTACCTGGTAGTACAACATTAAGGGGCAGTGGATGGTGGTTGGGACTCAGCAGCAGTGCTAGGGGGCCTTGGCAGGCCTGAAGGAGTGGATGGCCAGGATGTAGGAGAAGCAAAAAAAAAATACTTGAATTTGCTTCTTTGAAATGAAGTGTCTTCACCTAAAAAATCCACAAGTGGACCTTCAAATGGATTCATGCATCTTCCAGACATGTGGATGCTTTTTTTTTACTTGGTGTCCATGAGAAGGGTGTCTCTCAGTTTTCACGTCTGAGCTCAGATGTGAATTGAGCATCACTCTGCTCACAGCATCATATAGCCCCTGGGGTCTTACCTTCTGTATGTCATTGAATGTGCTTTGGAAATCCATTGGCCAAACATAAGTACATTTAAAAACTTAACATTTGCTTTTTGTTGAAGCAGTCTATCAGAAAACTTTTTGTTGTCACAGAGACTGAAACAGCAGGTGGGAGAAAAGGTGCAAATTATCCAATTCACCTAAATTGGGGGTAAACTGTGAAGTCTTTTCATAAGAAGTATGAAAATGAATGAGCGAATAAAATTATGAATGAGCTTGCTCAATGGAGTTTTCCTGCAATAAACTTGAACTTGAACTTGAAGTAAGGCAGTTTTTTTCTTGTGAACATACTTCCATTCAGACTAGTTTTCATTCAAACAACTGAGGATTTTTGATTTGCTAATTATAAACTTGAATAAGCTAGTTGGTAACAGTGATCCTGCATTTAGCAATCTACAACCTAGATGCCCATATGCAAAGAATACAATAAAAACCTGACTAAAATCTAAAAGCAAGCTTATAAAACACATAAAATGTATCTGAACATTTATCTTTACCTATACAAAATCATTGCAGCCCAACTAAAACTCAGGTAAATGACATGGTACCCTGACTACTGTTCTATGATGTAGTAAACACATATAGGTATTTTTTTTATAGTCTTTGTAAATCAGGTAAGGCCCACTAGGCAGAACTGCTTGTTTTCAGGAGTGACCTAGAAGCACTGGGGCGGTTAAGTGACCTGCTTGGAGTCACAAAATATGTAAGTGGAGGTTGTGGGAATCAAACCCAAGTCTACTGGATGTACCCAGTTCAATCACTGTTTGCTACTCTAACCACTAGGCTATACTGCCAGCCATAATAACACCCATATATAATGTTTTAATATATGATTTTAATAATAGTGCACAGTACTTATAGTGCAAATTATGAACATGAAACACTTTACATTTTACTAAAACTGAACTATTTGCCACTCCATCTGCTTATTTTTTCTTACACCAAAGTCGGTGAATAGTTGACAGAGCACTGTAAATAGCTTTTAATCAGGCTTCATTATTCTACATCCAGAAAAAGATAACATTTGTTTATTCTGGATTTATTTAATATTGATTTTCTGTGGTTCACTAAATAGAATCTAGCACTGTATAAGGCAGATGTTTTTACATTTTGGAAGAGGCAACACATCTTATCCGTTTAGGATTAATGTTAGAAACAGAAATTTTTCTTCATATTTAAAACATATTCAAGTGTCAGTGTATTCATTTAGTAGTTTATGCTGACTAATATATGCTGTAGAAAACAGTAAAGGATTTATTGTGAAGCACTCCAGATCTATGGTAGAACTCCCGCAATTTCCCAGCAAGTTTTGCAAAAAATCTCTGCAATTTCAGGTTTCTTTTCCCGCAGTTTTCCATGTGTGCTGATACTTGTATTTTTTTGTATCATACAGTGTAATATAAATAGTAAAAGACACTTAGGCACATACTACATGAAAACTGTAGTTTTTCATGAAGGAAAGCAGTCCACAGGTGATGGAGATGTTGGTGGGAAGCATGGGTGGTTAAACTGAATGGCTGATTACAACAAAGCAGTGCGGGTGATTTCCTTACTGACTCTATATGCAGCAAAGCAGAAAGAATGCGAAGCACAGCAGCATTCATTTTTAGATGCTGAAATCTGGGTCAGCCCACTGGTGCTGCAGTAGCACTACTGCTTGCAATGACAGCGACCCAGGGTCAGAAGCGAACTCGAGTTGCTGGAGGTCTGGCCACGGGAGTAGGATCGAGCACCCGGGGGACTGCTCCCCTCCTCCTCCTCCGGCGAGGGTGGGCTGCAGGTCCTGCTGCTTTACCACCACCTGTGTGACCATGGGTGGTGGTGGTACAATTGTGCTGCAGAGTGATCAGGAAGGGAGGACACTAGCCAGGATCTGGAGCAATGGCATGTCTCTATGTGACCTACCTCCTTGGATCTCCTCTAGTGCTGGTGCCCTCAGGGACAGAGACCAGAAAACAGGAACAATCACCCCACATCTGCCACTGGCAGAAGGGACCCAGGTATCCCAGACTTCATAACCAGTCTCCATGAGGGACCCACTGGGCTGCCCGACACACACTAAGGGAGTGTGGAGGGGGTGACCTGGGGTCCCCTCCCTTCCCACCCGGGAGGGCTACAACCCAGGCAGGATAGGAGCATGCCCACAGGAGCCCCTGAGCATTACCTGGGGTGAAGCTAGGGGATTTCCAGCCTAAGGAGCTCTGAAAAGTGGAGACTGATGCTGTGAGAAGGGGGCATAGAAAAAGAAAATAAAAAAAAATTAAAAAAGATGCTGAAATCTTAGAGATTCTGTGCAGTGACATGCAATTTCCGTGAGACATCGGTACAAGAATTCAAAATCCGCAAACCAAGCAGGATTCCATGATTGTTACCAGTGTTACCGGTAAAAATGGAAAACCAGGGTCCCTGCTAATGATGACTCCCAGGTCTTTCTCCTCACTTTTCTGCACCACCCGTACTCCCCATCCAGTAGTCCATTTTTTGCTATAGAGCTTTTTTCCACAGATGTCAGGGCGGCTGCTCAGTCCTGTCCCACCCCCTCCCAACTGGCATCTGCTCCCCATAGGACTTATCTGGTCTGTCAGTCCTCCCACATCTTGCCCCCCATGGTGGAGAAAGAGAGGGGAGTGCCATCCTCCTCCAGTCCAAATGTCCAGGCCAGACCAGTTGGAGGCTGGTTGCAGGACTTCGGTAAGCTCCCACCATCACTTTTCCATTCTCTTCTCTATTTCCCAGCATGTGACTGCACAGAGGATGCAGCGTGTGGAGGCACACATGTGCTCTGGAACTATGGCCATGACCCCTGACCTATGTCTGCCTCCCAAGCATCAGTGCTACACTTAGACTTCCATGTGGTGGCAGCTAAGAGTTAGGACAACACACTACCCCAGTCCAGGAGAGGGCAGCTGCCAGGTGGCCTTTCAATCCTCTCCCACCCCTCCCACCACCAACCCACAGCAACCTGAGCTTGTTCCAGAATTCAGGGCACTGATGTGCTGAAAGGTACAGTATTGCAGTGCCTCAGCCCTCTGCACCACCATGCCAGCCTCCAGTAGTCCATTTTAAAGCTCTTTCTCTTAATATGCCTCATTTTTCATATTTTGACATTGAATATTAGTTGCCATAATCTGGACCACTCTTCCAGTTTTTCTAGATCTCTCTCTTTATTTCTCTAATACTCTCCTCAGCATCTGCTCTGCCACTGATCTTAGTGTCATCACAAAAAAAACACACTTTATTCTGGATTACCTCTCCTGTATCACAAATGAAGGCATTGAAGAGCACAAGTCCCAGAACTGATCCCTGCAGTACCCCACTCGTGACTCATCTGGGCTCTGAGTGCCTAGCAGACAGTTCTCTATCCACCTGAAAAGTTTTCCCTTACCCTCAGGTCACCCAGATTTTTATTAGCCTTCTGAGTGGAATGGATTTACTGTATATCATATCATATAATATCATTTTATACCATATTGTGATGATCAGACAACTTTGCTGCTAATCTGAAATATTTTGTCAAATGCTAGTATGTTCTGTAGCAGTGAGGAGAGTGGGTCAGGATGCATTGATAACATGTGACAAAACTAGCCTGTTGAAATTTGCAGCAGCTCAGCAGAGTTTCATAAGTGGTATGGACCTTCATTGTAAAGGGCATCCTGAAAGAGGGATAGAGTCATTGGTACACAAAGACTGAGAGACAAACAGTCTCAGCTGCATCTGATCACATTCCTTCAGATGCTAAATAATCTTTGAAAGAAAATTGGGTCCTTGAGAGGCAAGGTCAGATAATATTATAAGTAGGCATCACCAAAAATTTCAGAATTGAAGCAATTTTAGCCAATTGGATGAACTTGGGTGCAGGAAAGTGATGTCACAGCATTGTTTAACCAAGGCACAAGGAAGAGAGAGGAGAGAGGAGAGGGTATAAGTGCTTCAACCTAGTTCTTTTCACACTGATTTTTCACTGGGTTATTTGTTGGGGTGGGTCCAAGGGACAGTGAGCCAGACTGTGAGTCTGTAATGAAAGAAAAAGAGAATTAAAGAAACAAAGCCTAGTGTGGACAGTGAGGTAAGAAGACCTTGTAACTGGTAAGAAAGATAGAAGTGTTTACCTGCTCAAGTGTGCAAGCTTTCATTTGTAATCCTGTGCATATGCTGTTGTCTATGTGTTAATAGTGCAAATGCCTGAATATTACTGGTGTATTTGGATTACCTGTGTTTAGCAATAAATCACCTTTCGAAAGACTGGTGTAACTGGTTATCTGTGACTGTATCTCTGAGGGAAGGTTTCCTGGATAAAGGGGTGCACAGTAAAAGTCTCAGAGAGACAGAGAGTGGAGTGAGTCCTACCCAGCACAGTGACCCTTACCGCAGGGAGTCTGAAGGGAAGAAGGTGGTGGAAAAGGGTCAGCAGAGCAATGGGTTCTGCACTCTTGCTAAGAGGGGACATTGATGGTGATGATGCTGGTCTAGGCGGTCTCAGTGGCAAAGGCCTCAAAGAGAGAAAGAGGCCCATTGGGGACTGTAGGGTCCTCTGACCATGCCATATAGCGGAAGCTGTAAAGATGAGAAAGTGAGACTTATTTGCATAAAGCACAGTTTGCCTATCTAGTACCTAAGGGCAGTCAAAAAAATATAAGTAGTATTCAAAAGTATACAACAGTAAACACTACAACTGTGTCTATCTTGTCTCATTTCTGACCCTTACTTGTTTATTTTCTGAGTTTATAAAGTTTTGAGGTAAAAATGTCAACAAAGTACAATGCAGTGAGGTTGCCAGAGATCAAGCAGCTATGTGAGGAAAGAGGCATATTGCATTTAGGCTTGAACAGGGTGAAGTTGATACAGGCTCTGGAAGCAGCTGATAAGGAGCCCTGGAAGACTTCAGTGACTTAAGTGAGAAGTCTGAAGCAGCCTTGCAAGCTGAGTAGGAATTAGTTCACATTGCAGTGAGGAAGAAGGACAGGGAGACAGAACTTGCTAGGTTGAAAATTAAAGCAGCTAACTAGACTCAGAAGAGAAAGAAAAGCAGTGAGAGGCATAGGCAGCCAGAAAGAAAGCAAAGCATGAGGCAGAGGCAGCTCAAGACAAAGCCAAGCAAGAGGCAGATCAGGGGAAAGCCAGGATGGAAGCAAAAGAGAAAGAATGTTGATACCAGCTCAAGATGAGAGAACATGAACTGATAACCCATGAGGTGGGTGCATGAGGAAGGGCACCGTCCATTACGGTGACTCCTTCCCGGCACAATCCTACACGGCGATGGGGAGGGTTGGGTAACCGGATGAGTCTGTGGGCGAATTGGGTGACAGGATGTCACTATGTGTACGCATGGGGGGGTGGGAGTGAGCACGGTGAGCATGGTCTGGGAGGGGGTGGAGAAGCTGTAGGGGTGGCACTGCAGTGGCTGGCTGAGCTGCATTGTGGCGTCGGGGGTAAGTGAGTGGATGTGGTGGGAGCAGTACCGGGTTTGGGTCCTGGTGCTGGTGCAATTTTATTGTGCCCGGCCCAAACTTTTTTTCCCCCTGCTTTGCCCCCCCCGACATGCACCCCCCTGGAGTTGAGAATCCTTAAGTATGGGGGTGCATGGGGTGAAGCCCCCCATGAGGGGGAGGTGTGGAGTAAAATAGTGTCCTGTTGCCATTGTCCTGAGTCACCGGGGTTGTCAGAGTGCTGAAAATGTTTTTGGTACTCTGACTGAGTGATAACAGTAATCACCTTTAGGCGTTCATCGCTATCACATAAACCCACATGAACTCTGGATGGCAACACTTTGGCAGAAACAGACGCTGAGCCAGGAGAATAATGGGGTAGATTGGGGGAGCAAAGGCTCAAATATTGGGTCCAGATTGTTTCCAGAGTTAACCGAGGATATGGATATTGATGGTTTTATTCATTTATCTGAGAAACTGTGCATGCTATATGAATTGACACAGGAGAACTGGCCAACCCATCTGACTCTGTTGCTTACTGTGAAGGCATGGCAAGCATTTTAACACTTGGATCCTACTGATAGTAGGGACTATGAGAATATTAAGGCTGCTTTTTAAAACACTGAGTTAAACCCTGAGGCTTACAGACTCAAATTTAGACAATTAAGAAAGCAGTCAGGGGAGAATTATAAATAACTGAGTTTGCAACTGATTACTTTGCAGGGGAGATGTTTAAATAGAATGAGAGTTGTGACTGCTGTAGAGATTTGTGAAATAATACTCATTGAACAATTTGCTAAACATGTGCATTCTAATCTTAAATTTGGTTAACAGATAAAAATCCTAGTACTGTAGCAGAAGCTGATGAATGGGACAGTCAGTATGCAGCCAGTCACCCTGATACATGCAAGGAGGTACATGGGGGAGGGATTCAGTTAACTAAGGGATGGGTGGGACACAAGGGGCCCTAAAACCCATCAACCCTTTGAACCTCAAAGAAATACCCAGAGACTAAAAGTAGTAGAGTAGAAAGTTGGAAGTGTTATGTGTTCCAACATTTGGAACATTTGCCTTAAGACTGCCCTCAAGCAACAGGGTCTACACCAAGGCATAGGGGAGACCACCACCCTGCTACAGGACCCAATGTGGTCAACCTCACACTTGCTGAGGAGGGTGTGGGCCATGCCACCACAGAAAGCCAATATGTGGTAAACTGTGTCTCAAGAGCCATTCCCAGGAATATTCAGATGCACCCTAAGCCAGTGGGTAAACAACACCTTGACACAGGGATTGAGGGACAGTAGGGGCAGTCATCCAGCAGGAGCTGGTAAGGCCAGATCAGAGCCTACCTGAGAAGAGTGCCTCAATTAGATTTGGTCCTTACCCCTGGGTCACAGTTACAAAGGCCAGAGTACTCCTGAAATGGGAGTGGAGTGAAGGCGAGAGGGAATTTATAGTTGTTTCTGGGTTGCCTGTGGATTGTAGAAGGGTGGCATAGTCCTGGAGAGCCCTCCTTTATCTATCTAAAAGTCTGTTGCAACAGCACTTATTTTCTTGCTATTTCTTTCCTCTCCTGTTTGTTTCTCCCCATCTTACAGGCAGGCCACCTGTAAGATGGTTCTCTGTTAACTTTCCTTTATTTCCCTTTCAGGGTCTTTCCAGGAAAATTCCCCCCTCCCCCATAGCGATTCACGAGCCTTCATGAACGTGCGTACAACCTGCTCCACAATCGGGCGATCGTGCGAACGTGCACACATTCCTCCATGAATGTGTGAATTAGATCGAGCGAGTTGCACTCGCAGAAAGGACTAAAAATCAGGGCAAAAGTTAGTAATTAGGCTGTTTAGACAGCCTAATAGTGTTTTGTGGTGTTCAAGTGGTTCAGGCTAGGCAGGTTTGCTGAAAACAGGAAGTTTCTCACTGCAGCTTAACACACACACTTGCAGACTGCTCTAATTCAGAGTAACTAGGAAGTTAGGCTGTTTTTATTTCAATTTGAAGTAACCAAAGAAGAATTACAGGTGGAGAACTTGTTAAAATGAATATTTTCAAGGACCGTACTGCTGTTTCTGTTTCATTTAGAGCTGGTTACAATGTACTGTATAAGAACTGGGACAAAGGCCAGGAATTGAGCTTTTCTGTTTACCTGTAAATGTTTTCTTGTGTTTTAGTAGCACAGGTGAGGCAGGACTGCTCATATTATGAAGTCTCTTGTTGCAGCCTGGTACATTCAAACAGGCTGCTGTTTCAAGCATGACTGAGAAAAGTTTCACTGTTTGCCAGTCAGGAATCCAACAGAAATACAGAAAACCTGTTGAAATAAATGTTTAAAAGGACAGGTTTAGTTTGAGCTGGTGTTTTAGGTTATAGGTCACTTTAGACACTTTTTCAATCCCCTGCTGTATATCAGAACAGAAAACTAAAACTAAAAAGGAAACAATAAGTCTTCACAAAAGCTTAAAATGCTTGGAGAAGAAAATGCAGTAATGCAGTAATGACTAAGTTTATAGGAAAATGTTAAAATAAAACCTGTGTTGTTATTTGTTTTTTTTATTTAGGTAGTTCCTTGAGGAGGAAAATAAGTTTGGGGAGTGGTTCTGCTGCTACCTGACCCTCTCCTGTTCCAGTGTTCTATAGGGCCGGCCAGCCTCTGTAATGCTACCTATATTGGGCTGAAGACATGTGGGAGGAGCCAGGACAGCAGGAAACCATCCTCAACAATAACATTTTGTTGTAAAATGATTATAACATGATTCCAGTATTGAAATGTGAAAGATTATCAGATATAAATGTATATAGAATGTTTAGGGGTAAATAATAAGGTGTATGTATAAAAATAAAGGTTATGTTTCAAAAAGGGCGGAGCTTAGTAGCACCACCTGATCATATCCCTATTTAAAGAGGAGGCTTGGAAGTGGAAGGCAGATGAGGGCTCAGTAGAGCACTAGAGCCAGCTGTGAGCAGATCTTAAGGCTCAGCAGAAGGGCTGACCCTACCTCAGAACCTAGTGCCTTCTAGTGGTCGAATGCTGGAATTACAACTGAACTTTGATTTAATTATTAGTTTAACCCTCTATTTTTTTGGTCGTGATACAGTCCACTGTTTTATTTATTTATTTATTTTTGCTGAATAAAAGCTGATTTGAGTTCTTACACTGGTGTCTGCCTCCATCTATTCCCACACCTTCTACACAGATGTTTTACTAGAAAATTATTGGGACGAGGTAGGAGAGCAAGGCATGTTCTGTGCTGTGACTCATAGTCAAGCTCAATGACTGGGATTGGTAGAGGGAAATGGGAAGAGTAGGAGGCAGACAAGATCTGACCCTGCTCATGGAAATCACAGTGGAAACTTGAGGAGCACTGCCCATGAGGAGGGAGGAGCAACATGGTGCTGATTCAGTAGCCATGTAGGCAGCATGCTGTGGATCTCTGCCAAAAATGCCCATTTGTTTCACCCTCTATGTCTGTGGAGGTGTGAGCTTTGAACCCTAACATCCCACAGAAACAGATGAACTTGAAAAGAAGAACATAAAACTCTTCTCTAATTTTGGGATTATGACACCCCAAAAAATAAACTAAAAATAGCACAAACTGTACAAAACCTAAAGCTTTTAAACCTCTTAATATGGCTACAAGGAAGATGGTAGCTCTCTTAAAACTCAAATCGAATGAGGCATAGAATGAAGAAAATGCCCCCAGCCTTAGTACATCAGTCGGCCTTTTCTCTTTATTTCAACCAAATGACAAACCAAAGACTGGCAAATCTAACAAACAAACGGTAAATGAAGATTTACCTGCTGAAAAAGTTCTGCCAGTAAATTCTCCTATGACTGAGGCCTAGGTGATAACAGCTAACGGCTGTGCTGGAACGCCTCCAACTATATTCAGTTTACAACATTCTTCTTTTGGGGCCCAGTTTAAAGCAGTCAGTGACTGTGCTGGAAGCCCCCGCTGATCTCATCACAGTTTTTTTTTTCAGTTTTTTTTTATTCATTTTTTTGTCCTCAGATGAGGGGTTTGTGCCTTTGATTCCCCCTTCCAGCCAGCCATCACAGCCACTGCCCCAGTCATGGCCAGAGCTTCAGCTCCCCACTGCAGCCCTTCCCAGACTGCATTGCAGTGGGTACTTACCCCACCACTGCAGAGACCTGGAAGGTGAGCCCAGGAGGGAGCTGACTTGGGTGTGACCATGGTGGTGCCATCGGGGCAGCTGTCATGCTGCTGAGGATTCTTCTTGTAGGTAGTCCCCCCTCGGTGCTGGCATGCAACGGCATCAATAATGCTGCAAAACACGTTTCCGTATGTTGCACATCAGACACCACCAACATTGTCCCTTGCTGTTGGCCCTGAAGCTGCACAGCCCCCAGCCACCATTAGGAGCCGTCACCTTGGCGGTCATACCCCCACCACTCCCGGAGGAGGACAGCTGTCCTAGGGCACTCAATCCTCCTCCTCCTCCTCCCGACCAACCCCCGGTGATCCGTGCCCATTCCTGAACAAGGGCCGCCAGCGTAGCGCAAGGTGTGGTATCCAGTGCCTCAACCCTCAGCGCCACTGGCCTGGCTGATATTATCACAGTTAACCGCAAACTTGGAAAACTCTGCATCATTGCATGAAAGAATGGAGAAACCTATTCCTGATGATGTTGAAGAGGAGCAGCTCCTACTTGAGTTTTAACCGGAGTTTGCAACAAACAAAGAAAATCTATGAAGTAATCCAGAAAATGAATGCACTAAAAGCTGTATGTCACATCTATTGCCAGACAACACCCCGGCGGTGGAGGTCCAAGCAACTGTGGTAAGCAATGTCAAATTAACTAAAACTATGTTTATTAAGAATGGTAATGCTGTTATTTCTTCCAGTGCAGTATCAGATGGGACAGTTAGATAAGCACAATGTGATCCAGAGGCAGTTTTTCGTGAAAGGGAGGAGACCTATCAAAAAAATGGGAATAGCGCTGCAACAACAGGTAAAGTAAATTTTCTTAACACAAATCAATTTAAAGCGGAAAAAGTTAACATAGACTCACATGAAATGAACCTGCAAAATGAAAAATCAAAGAAAGAAGGGTCTGAATACTCCAATGAAGAAGAAGATGAAGCCCCCACCCCCGCCTGGGCTAGGCTACTTTTTAATAAAATAAGTGACATTTCTGACAAAATGGAATCAATGCTGCAGCAGCAAAGGAAACTGGACGCTATTTTAAATTAACACAAGATCTAATTAAAGACAACCTATACCTGAAAAATGAAGTAGCCCAGATGAATCAAGCACTTAAAGTTTTGGACAAGACTGATGCTATACTAGACAAGATAAAAGAGCTGAAGAGTGCAAACCTAGAGTTAAGAGACACATTGACAGACCAAGAATCATGGGTGAGGAGGAATAACATCCATATTTTTGGAGTACAAGAAGCATAGGACACATCAAAATATTTACTAGAGCCCTTTAAATTAATTGCGGCAGCCATTTTAGAAGCAGACCCCACTAGAGTGAATATAGACAGAGACTGAGTACATCGAGGTCTTCAAACTAAACCTGACACTTCTCTCCCCTAAGATCAATTATATTCAAGTTGTTAAGGTTGTCGTACAAAGACAAATTAATGGCTATGGTATATAAAAAAAAGAAAATTTACTTATTGGAAGTGAACATCTCAATATTTAATGACCTACCACAAGAAATCATAATGGGAAGGAAGAAATTTGACTTTTTAAGAAACAAACTGTGGGCAAATGGCTATAGAGCCATGATGAGCTTCCCTGCCAAAATGAGACTAATTATAGAGGACAAGCGTTATGTTTTTGATAATTTGGAGGAATCTATAAAAGATAAAAAAATTAGATGACTGGTGGGGAGTTGCAGGAAATTTTTAAAGATGTATCTATGGGAGGTAGATGAAACTAGTGACACTGTTATGAGGAAGTCAGTTCTCTGCAATGATGCTTCGGCTCATGTACTTATTTTTTATAATGACCTACGTCTGTGTTTGGGATACTAATGAAACTAATGTTGTGTCTAAACTAGAACCATAAGTGAACACAAGTGTCTAATAATTGAATTGAGTGGTGGCTGTGAGGGGGGGAGTCACAGGAATTTTTCATACATGTTTCTAAGGGAGCTAGATGGAACTAGTGACATTGTAAGGGAGTCAATCCTCTGCAATGATGCTACAGCTCTTGTACTTACTTGTTATATTGAACTACTTCTGTGTTTGGGATATTAACAAAATTAATGTTGTGACTTAACTAGAATCATAAGTGAACACAATGTGTTCTAATAATTGAATATTGTAACTTACAAAGCCACATTGGGTTTAGGTAATGGGATAATAATACGTTCCGAGAGGGCAGGGATGAAGGGGAGGAGACAAGTGTGGTAAGTAGGCAGACAACTCACAGGGGATCCAAAGTAACAGGGCATGATATTAGTCTTGGCTTGGACCATTCTTTATCATTTGTATAGAACAATAAAGAAAATAGTTTTAACTCTCTACATTGTTAATTATAAGGACTCAAAAACAAATAAATTAAGTTTGATTATCATAAGGTGCAAATTGGGAAAATTGATTGGTAACTATTCAAGATGTGGACATGTTTTGCAACTGTAGGGTACTGTCAAGTTAGTAATCAATTCAAACTGGGAAGTTGGGTTGAATAGCTGTTTGTTATGTTATGGGCGCTTTGACAAAAAAAGGTGACAATATGGCTATGAACAACAATATTAAAGTAATATAATTAAATGTTAATGGTGTCAATTTCCCCATTAAACATTTCCATATTTTAAAAAACAAAATGCTCAAATCATGTGTCTCCAGGAGACTCATCTGGAAGACGAGGAAGTTGTAAAATTAAAGAAGAAATGGATTGATTTAATTTTTTACAGTACTGGTATGAAAAAAGTCGAGGAGTGGCAGCATTGATTAAAAAGGGTTAAAATGTCAATATGGTGGACCAGTTTTCCAACAGTGAGGGAAGAATAATATTAATAAAAGTTAATATAGAAAGACAGGATTTAATTATTGGTTCACTTTATGCACCATTTGAAAACTATAGTAACTTTCTGGTAAACGGGAGGCAGTATAGCGCAGTGGTTTAAGGCTCTGAGCTGCAAATCTGGAGACCTGGGTTTGAATCCCACAGCCTCCACTTGCATACTGTGTGATCCTGAGCAAGTCACTTAACTTCCCTGTGCTCTCAGGTCACACCTGTAAACAAGCTTTCAGCTTAGTGCGTCTGTCATGGTTAAACAACTGGGAACATAATAGAGGGTTTGCAAACATTACAGTCTACAGATATTATTCTAGCGGGAGTTTTCAATGCAGTATGTAATGTCTTCCAAGACAAAACAAAACCCTACATAAAAGGGAATTTATTTATTTAAAAAAAATGGAATGCCTTTTTAGAATTGGAACAATTAATCACTGTTTGGAGACATAATTCTAATCCTAAAGCATATACTCATTTTGATAAAAATATATATATATATATATTTACTAGGATTGATTATTTATTTCATTTTGAAGAATATTGTACAATATACCAATTCATCTGACATCAGTTTGATATTTATATCAGATCAGGCCTTGATATCAGTAGAAATTCAAATTACAAATAAAAATAGGAAGTATTCCAAGTTCTGGACATTCAATAATAACTTATTAAAAGAACATGAATTTATTAAAATTATCAAAAATTAAATACAAGAATTTTGGAAACATAATTATTTTGAACTAATCCCTATATTATCACTATGGGATGCTTTTAACGCTACACTGTGTGATGTTATGATATCATCAAATCAAAATCAATAAAATAAGGGAAAAAGAAAATGAAGAAACTGATCTTAGATTAAGACAATTAGATAACCTAATACTAACAAATTTCAACAAATACAAAAATGAATGGTATATTTATAAATAAAAAACCAAAAAGTAATTCAACAAGAAAAAACAAGGCTAGCTATGGGTATTAAAAAATATAAATATTTTCATACAGACAAATCTGGGGAATTACTAGCATCCCTACTGAGGACAGAAAACAAAAACAAAACATTATTATAACTATAAAAGACGAACAAGGGAAAGCCCATGTAACAGATGAGTCTATTGCATAGTGCACCCTGTTTCTTTGAAAAATATAAAGAAATACAGTATATCATAATAATTTTATTCCAGGTGATCTCATTATGAATAATTTCCTTTTTTTTCTGTATTTCAGGCCCAGTTTCCCCCTTCCCTGAAGGAAGATCAACCCATGCCTGCACACCATCCCCCATGCCCAGGATCCCCCCCCGGGTGGAGCCACCAGGTGGGCACCCCCTCTCCATGATCACTGGTAGTTTGGCCTGGCTTATCCCCAGGGTGGGGCCATGAGAGTGGGACACTCCCGGTAGACACTGGTGGCAATGGAGATGGAGGCGGAACAGGGCGTCGTGCTCAGGGAACAGGAATTCTTTGTACATTTTTTGTGGCAATCTGGAGATGGGGACATGCAATGAAAACCAGTGTCCACCCCACCCACCTTGTGTTATGGCACTGGCTTCCATGGTAGCCCTTTCATCTGCCAGAGGTCCACAATGCGCTAGACACTCATCCCCCAGCATGGGGTAATAATGTCACAAGAAAGACATTGTGCCGCATGCATAAAGCGTGCTGCCAATACAATGTGATTTCTTGCATGTGGCATACATCTTTTTTGGCAGTAGATGCCAGTAAAGCCTTTGATTTAGGAAATAAGGATTATATTTATTAAATATTGGAAATATGGGAACCACTACCAGAATTAATAATTTTGATAAAAAAACTCTATAAAAACAATATTGTCAGATTTCAAATTAATCAATATCTAACTGACATAGGAACATAGAAACAAAGAAGTTGATGGCAGATAAGGATCACAAGACCCATCCAATCTGCCCATTTTTTCCTACGTTATGAATGCGCCATAGGCCTTTACTCTGCCAATGGCATATCAATTCATACTCATCTGTATTGCTCTCTTATGTCTATCTCATGCCTGTTTGAAGCCCTGCACTGTATTCATTTCCACTACTTCCTGAGGTAGGCCGTTCCATGCATTCACCACTCTTTCTGTGAAAAAAACTTCCTCACATTGCCCCTTCCTTAATCGGCCTCTCTCTAATCTTATGCTGTGTCCTCTTGTCCTGCTATTTTTCTTATATTGAAACACGTTAGACTCTTTCACCTTGTTAATGCTCTTTAGATGTTGGAATGTTTAGATCATATCACCTCTCTACCTCCTTTGCTCTAGGGTATATATCTTAAGCTCATATGTTTTCTGATGCAGTCCCTGCACCATTTTTTGCTGCCCTTCTCTGGACTGCATCCATTTTGTTAATGTTCTTGTGCAGATGTGGCCTCCAGTACTGCATGCAGTACTCCAGATGGGGCCTTACCAGTGTCTTGTAAAGAGGGAATATTACCTTCCTCTTACGAATTGTGATACCCCTACTAATAAACCCGAACATCCCTCTAGCCTTACCTACTGCTTTAGTGGTCTGCTTGGATGATTTCAGGTCATCTGTGATGATAATGCCCAAGTCTGTTTTTTCCCTTGTGATTGCCAGCAACTCCCCTCCCAACTTATATGTAGCTTCAGGGTTTCTCTTCCCTATGTGCATGATCTTGCACTTCTTTACGTTAAACCCCAGTTGCCACTCTTCTGACCATTTTGCCAGTTTATCCAGATCTCTTCTCATTCTGCCCACTCCATCTGGATCATCTATTCTGTTGCAGATCTTGGTGTCATCTGCAAACAGACAAACCTTACCCTCCAGTCCATCTGCAATGTCACTGATGAAGATATTGAAGAGGACTTGTCCTAGGCCTGAACCTTAAGGTACCCCACTTGTGACTTGCATCTCTTCTGACTGTATACCATTTACCACCACTCTCTATTTTCTGCCTGCCAACCAGTTTGCCACCTAGTTGACCAACCTCTGACCCCCCCCTGAGTCTACCCAGTTTATTAATCAATCTTCTATGTGGAACAGTATTGAAAGCTTTGCTGAAGTAAAGGTAGGCAACATCCGCTGCACCCTTTTGATCCACCACTCTGGTAACCCAGTCAAAGAAATCTATGAGATTAGTTTGACAGGACCTTCCTGTGTAAACCTATGCTGTCTTGTATCCTGTGTTCCTATGGATTCCAGGTGTTGCACTATCCTTTCCTTAAGGAGTGCCTCTATAATCTTGCCCACTACTGAGGTTAGACTGACTGGTCTGTAGTTCCCTGCCTCCTCTCTGCTGCCACTCTTGTGGAGCGGGATCACATGTACCCTTCTCCAGTCTTCTGGGACCTCTCCTGTGCTCACTCAGACTTACTAAACAGTTCTGATAATGGCTCTGCTAGTTCCACCCTCCTTTAGTTCCCTGGGATGTATGCTATCTGGTCCTATTGCCTTGTCCACCCTGAGCTTAGTGAGCTCTTGTAGGACCCTTCCTTTTGTGAAGGGACTTGTGCACACACCTTCTTCCCCCCTGTGTCCATGGTGCTGAGCTGTGGGCCCTGCTGTGCCTTCTCCTCAGTAAATACTGAGCAGAAGTATCTATTTAGGATAGATGCTTTTCCTTGGTCCTCCTCCACACAATCCCCCTTATCCCTTTTTGATCTTAGCAATACCCTGTCTGGACTTTCTCCTTTCACTAATGTATCTATAGAAAGTCTTGTCCCCTTCTTTTACTGTGCGTGCTAGTATTTCCTCTGTTTGGGCCTTTGCCTGCCTTACTGCCTTCCCTGCTTCCCTTAGGGAAGTTTGGTATGCCTTCCTATCTTCATCCCGCTGCGTTCTCTCATATTTCCTGAAGGCCAACCTTTTGGCTCTGATCTTTTCTGCTACTGTTTTTGAGACCAAAGTGTTTTCCTCCTTCTTTTGCTCTTGCTTTTTTTCCCAAACACAATGGGATGCTGCATCAAGTATTGCATCCTTAATGCTTGCCCACTTTGCCTGCACCCCTTCACCTATATTTCTTCTTGCCAGGGCTAGCTTAACTCTGTTAACCATCTTATCAAAGTCAGCTCCTCTGAAGTCCCATATTTTTACCTTGGAATAGGATGATTTAGTTCCAGTGGCCAAATTGAACCATGCCATGTGATGGTCAATGGCCCCCAGTTGACCTTCTACCTGGAGATCTGTGATCCTTTCCCCATTAGTCAGTACTAGATCCAGGATAGCCCTGTCTCTTGTGGGTTGTTGTACCAGTTGTTTGAGGCCCTCCCCCCCCTGCAGGGAATCCACTATGTGTCTAGTTCTGGTGGCTGTTCCTGCTGGTATTGACCAATCTGTATCTGGCGTGTTGAAGTCTCCCATTATCAGAATCTCCCCTTTAGCTGTCATGTTTTGTATAGCTTCTAACAGTAATGTATCTATGTCCTCCTCATGGTCTTGAGGCCTGTAAACAATCCAAGTTCGTATGGCTGTCCCATTTCCTGTTTCCAGGGTGACCCATAGTTATTCTGGCTCTGTATGTGTATTCTGAATTTCTGTAGCTTTGATATTTTCATTGACATTAAAGGCCACTCCCCCCCCTTTTTTTTGCACCTCAGCCTCTTCTGAGCAGTACATAGCTGAGTACTGAAGTCTTCCCAAGTGTGGCTACTGGTGAACCATGTCTCGCTAATGGCTACTATGTCCAGTTTAGCCTCTGTCATTGTTGCCTCCAGATCTGGGATCTTGTTTCCCAGACTGCAGGCATTTGTGTACATGATTTTCTATTGGCCAGATTTCAGTGCGTTAGTTGTTGGGTGAGGTCCGGCGTTTCCCCTGCATGTCATATGGGGAGCCAGACCTTTTTCCTTATCTGGTGATGCAAATGAACTACAAAAATGCTGAACTCCTGTTTGATCACTAACTGACAGGGGAAGGGTGTTCTTCCCATTTGATGTTTCGGGTGCTGCACCCCTCTCTCCATTTGCTAGTTTAAATATTCTGCAAAGACATCAAACTTCTGACCCAATGCACTGACATCCTCCTTAGTCAACTGCAGTCCATTGAATTTAAAGAACTTTTGTTCCCAAAACTGTTGCCAGTTACCTGCAAATTTGTGTCATTTTTTTCTGGCACCAGCCCATAAGCCACATGTTTAGCTCCCCTATCTCCCCTTCTCTGACCTTCCATCCATCTGCCCCCTCTCCCAGAATGGCAGGACCTCAGAGAAGGAGATGCCAGATGAAATGGATGACAGTTTGTCTCCCAGCCTGGTCAGGTGTTCCTTGGTCTCCACAACTGACCGGCTGGTGAGATCATTAGTCCCTATGTGTACCAGGACTTTGATGTTTTCTCCTGCTTCCTGCACGACAATCCTGACAATTTTAATATGTTAAATGGGGTGTGACAGGGCTGCCCCCTGTTGCCAACACTATTCATTCTAGCACTTGAACCATTCTTACTAGGCATGTGTGAAAATGAATTTCTGCAAGTGGAATTCAAGCAAAAGTCTGACTTTCACTTCCATGAAAGTTAGGAATCGATTTCTGAACTTTCACAGAAATTCCACCTGCAATTGCTGCCTGAGTGGCCTGACCCAATTGTCCCCAAAGAGCCCTAGAGGCTTAGAGGTCTTTCCACCACCTCCCGCCTGACTTTGTGTAAAAAAAAAAATAGTCCCGGTGCCCACCCTGGTGGCTAGCAGTTCCTCCCACCACACAGTCACCAGCCCGACCTTGTAAAAAAATTACCCTCATCACTTGGTGGCTAGTGGTCCTGCCCCCCACCCCATCACCCACTCAACAAAAGCTCTGGTGGCTAGTGGTGCCTCCTCACCACCCACCCAATGTGTATAAAAATATTCCTGGTGGCTGGCTAGCAGTCCCTCCCCCCACTCCATCACCTACCTGACAAATGCCTGGTGGCTAGTGGTCCCTCCCCTCCACCCAGTTACCCACCCAAACTGTCCAGTAAACCCCCAACCCCTATCTCCATCCATAACGGGGTCCATAGATAGTCCTTAGTTTTGCATCTATTTAAAAAAAATCCATGGTGGTTTAGTGGTTTCAACCCCCCTCACCATCCCTGATTCCCAGTCCCTGAATAAATAATTAATTCCCTGGTGGTCTAGTGCCCCCAACCCCCCACCCCAGCAGATGTCCCACCACCCCATTTCAACCCCTATCCCGAACCCCAGTGGGTGGACCAGCACATGCCTCATCTCTCCACCATGGCTGGTCTGCCCACTGGGCTGTCAGTGAATGAGTGTGTTCTCATACAATGATACACTCATTCACTGACAACTCAGTGCAGACCAGCCATGTGGAGAGACGAGGATTTGCTGGTCCACCCACTGGGTTGGAACGGGTGAAGTGGGGTCATGGGACACCTGCTGGGGTGGGGGACTAGACCACCAGGGATTAATTATTTTTCGAGGGACTGGGATGAGAGGGGTTGAAACCACTAGACCACCAGTTTTGCTTTTGTTAAATAGATGCAAAATTAGGGACTACAGACCCTGCTACAAATAGAGATAGGGATTATGGTGGGTTACTGGACAGTATGGGTGGGTGACAGTGGAGGGAGGGACCACTAGCCACCAGGATTTGTTGGGCAGCTGATGGGGTGGGGGAGGGACTACTTAGCCACCAGGGACATTTTTATACATGTCAGGCAGGTGGTGTGGAGGGACCAGTAGCCACAAGGGCTTATTTTTGTTGCCAAAAGGGCAAAATTTCACCCGAAACATTCATGGACATTTTCCACTCCACCACAGGTGAGAGTTTGATAACTTCAGCAAATGTTTCCAGATTTTCATGGATGTTCAGCAAAAGCGGAAAAACAGACTTTTGCCCACCTCTAATTCTTACAAAGTATAAGAAATAATCAATATATAGAAGGGATTAGGACAAGTCAAGATCATATAAAACTAAGTGTTTTTGCAGACAACATTTTGTTAATTATTAAAAATATTGATGTGTCACTTGATTCCTTTTTAGAAGAAGTAATAAATATATTCAAAGATTTCAGGGTATCAGAGCAACAAAAATAAGTCTGTTATTTTGAAACTTTCAAAAAAAAGCCACTTGGCACACACAAATTTGATCTGAACTTAAGTGTAAAACATACCTAGGAATACAATTAACTGCAGATCAAACTTTAAATATTAAAATAAACTTTGATAAAGCTAAATAAAAAATGCTGTCACTGTTGGATAACCAGAAAAACTTGACATTATCTATTTTTATTCATTTATTGTTATTTATTAAAGTCTCGGAATTACAAGACCTTTGAGCCAGAGGCCCACTTACAAAGGCTCCACGTCATATATCGAATAAACATTGGGACAAGTAACATACAACATAGCAAAAGATTGGTTGTGTATACAGCAAATACATAGTGTGCAGACTAAGCAAAGTACAAAGGTTGAGTGAGTACAAAGAAATATACAAAATGTACATGCTGTACCTGTAAGTGCTACAGTAGATTGTGGACATGAGTTACAAGATGACTGATGTTCACACTTGGGCTGAGGTCTATATCTATATGGGGTAAAACTGACACCATCAAAATGATGGCTATGCCATACTATATTCATGATGCAAAATATATTAGGTTCCCCCAATAATACTTGGTTCCAGGAAATGAAAAGAATATTTAGTACATTTCTATGGCAAAGAGGGAAGCCCAGGATCACCTGGAATGTGTTAACCACTCCTAGAGAGCAAAGCGGATTAGAATGCCCTGACCCACTAAGTTATATAGAAGCACATATATCAATTTATTATCAATGGTAATTTTTCCCAGATGATGATAATTAATTATATCAAATGTGTATTTTGCCTCTGCCAACTGACTCTAAATTACAGAATATTTTTCTCAATATAGAACTACATAAACATAAAACACATTTCTTATCATCATTGTTTATTTTAATCAAGAAATATATTAAACACCCCACATTGTTGCAACTTCCATGGCTGTTTTTACAGCTTGGGTACAGTAACAGATTATGGGATAACCATAATTATAACTTTAATTTCAAAAGTTTATATGAAGAAAATATTTTAATATGGAAAGATATTCTAATTAAAGATCAAATGTGGTCCTACTGTCAGTCAAAGGACAAAGTAAAAAACAGAAGTTTGAACCTACTTCAATATTATACTATTAAGAATAAATTAAAGAAAATGGCAAATATTTTCAGTAATAAATCAACAAGTCTTGCGACATTAATAAAGCAACAAACAAACTTAATCAGTAAAGGCACTTCTAATCTATTAACTAGATTGTATCAATTATTAATGATTAAAAGAAATAACCCTTTCGGCAAGTTAAACCAAAAATGGAATACTAAGTCTGGGATCACATTACCACACAAACAATGGGGATTAATAAGGAAACAGAATAACAAATTACATATTTCAGCAAAAAAACAAATCTATACAGTGAAATATATTAGATAGAGCATATTTAACCCCTGTGCCAATTGCTAAAATAAACCCAGAATACTCAGATGCATGCTGGCACTAGTGTGGTAACAGAAGAACATTAATGCATTGTCTATTGTCATGCCCCAAGATTACAAAATGGTGACAAAAGCTCCAACAAATTCTAAATACAGCTATGAATCTACATATTACGTTGGAGCTGGACAAATTCTTACTGAATAATTTAATAGAGGTGGAATGGACCATTATACAAAAACAAAAAATATTAATGTTGGCAACAATGGCTCTAAAACATTTATTAATTTATTTTATTTATTGAGATATTCAGAAAGACCTTTGACTCAAATACTTATTTACAAAGGTTCCACGTCATACATAGAAGGTACAGGGACAATATTTGTTACAGATTGCAGTACATTACGTTACATAACATATTTGATATTAAAACACTGGTAAAATAAAACCCTTCCAGAATCTGAATTTTACAAATGGTGGTCTATATTCAACAAGACCCTATATTTTGAAAAATTAATATACAATTTAGATCCAGCGATTGGTGACCTATACAGTACTTCTTGGAAAGATATCCAAGACAACAATAATGAGAGCCTATAATGAGAATTTAGTGTCTGAAATTCCTATTCCCATCGGCTTTCTACTAGCTAGTCTGTATGCCAAATACAAATTACCAATTTGCAATCCAAAATTTTTATAGAATAATAGTTACAATGGGCTGAAGTAACTTGTCTCTTCAATGTAGAATGATGTAAGTGTTGAGTGGGGAGGGTTGGGGTTGGTGATTTCTGTCATGACACATTGTAATTTGTTATATAAACTTTATGAAGTATGTACTCTTTGTGTAAAAATAACATACAAATAATTGAATGTGAGTTGTGAATATATATACAATAAAAATTATGTATAAAAATATAAAAAGATCTGACCCTGCTCATTACCTTGGGCCTGTATGAGGCAGCGTGGCTACTAAGCCCAAGGAATCATAGTAACCAGAGAAAATACCTCCCATTTCCGAGGCAAATGGGGAGGCTATGCCAGAGAGCTCTGCAGGGGGCAGCAGTTCATTGACACAGGAGTCAGTAGAGAGAGACTTTATTGACAAGCAGAAGCTGAAGCCAGCTCCAAGGAAGACAAAGCTGGGGGGAGTTCCTGAGATGAGTTGTACAAGGTCAGCTCATAGATTCATCTCTACCTGCTCTTATGGTTTGGAGCCCAGCAGATGGTGATCAGGAGGAGTCTGCTTCAGGCCTGCTAGAGGAAATATAAAATATAGAAATATAGAAATTGATGGCAGAAGGAGACCGTTAGGTCCATCTAGTCTGCCCATTTGTTTTAGACCTATTTTGACACTCTAGATGCCCTTTGGAATAAGGGTTCCCTTGTGTCTATCCCACACATTCTTGATTCACACCACAGTGTTTACCCCCACAACCTCTGGGGGCAGGCTGTTTCAGGCATCCACCACTCTTTCTGTGAAGAAAAACTTCCTGGTGTTGGTAGATAACCTCCTTCCCTGCAGCCAGACATCATGTCCCCTGGTTCTGGTGCCCTTCTTGAAGTGAAAAGGTTCTTGTGCCTGTACCTTGCTTATGCCTTTTATGTATTTGAATGTTTCAATCATGTGCATTCTCTCTCTTCTCTTCTCCAGGGAGTACATATTCAGTTCCCTCAATCTTTTCTCATAGGACATGTCCTACAGACCTTGAATCATTTTCATCACCTTTCTCTGTACTGTTTCTACCCATTCAATGTCTTTTCTGAGGTGAGTCCTCCAGAGCTGGACTCTACATTCCAGGTGAGGCCTGACCAGGGATCTTACAGTGGTAGAACCACCTTTCTCCTCCTGCTCGTGATTCCCCTCCCAATGCAGCCCAGCATTTTGTTGGCTTTCAATGTTGCCTTCTCTCACTGCTTACCTACTTTCAAGTCATCAGAGATTATGATTTCCAGATCACGTTCCTGGTTTGAAGCCGCTAGTCTTTCATCTCCTAGGTAATATTCCTTTTTGGATTTCTTTTTCCTATGTACATGACATTGCACTTTCTGGTGTTAAGTATCAGCTGCCACACTCCAGACCATTCTTATAGTTTCTTGAGGTCAGCTTCCATTTCGCACACTCCTTCTGAGGTGTCCACCCTGTTACATATCTTGGTGTCATCTGCGAATAGACACACCTTGCCTTCCAGTCTACCAGCGATGTCTGCTGTAAAATCATTGAAGAGCAGATGTCCAGCACTGAGTTCTGGGGCATTCTGCTGGTCATCCTGCCTTCTGTTGATTGCATTCCATTAACCTGTACTCTCTGGGTTCTGCCTTGTAACCAGTTTTGTACCCATCTGGATACTTCCAAGCCAACCCCTGTGTGGTCAAGCTTCTTTACCAGCTTTCTATGTGGAACCGAGTCGAAGGCCTTGCTAAGGTCTAAATAGACCACATCTACCACCCCACCATTGTCCACTATTTTTGTAGCATAGTCAAAAAAATTGAGCAGATCTGTCTGGCATGACCCTCCTGCTGTGAAAACATACTGTTTAGGGTCTTGTTGGCCACTAGCTTCAAGGAATGCTATGATCTTCTGTTTGAGTAACGTCTCCATTAGCTTCCCCACTATAGATGTGAGGCTCACCGGTCTGTAATTACCAGCCTCTTCACAACAACTGCCTGATTTGGAAAGTGGAACCACTATTGCCTTTTTCCAGTCTTCAGATACCACTCCGCTCTTCAAGAATTTTGTGACTAGGTGTGCCAGAAGGGCTGCTATTTCTGCCCTGTTTCTTAAGGATTCTGGGGTGCATCTCATCCAGTCCCATAGATGTGTCTGCTTTTAGTTTATTCAGCACCTCCCATACTTCAATTTCTGTAAAGGGACTAGTGTCTAGCCCTGGTTCTGAGGTGTTGTGTTTTTTAAGGGCTGGGCCATCCCCTGGGTCCTCTTTAGTAAACACTGAGCAGAAGTATTTGTTGAGGATTTTGGCTTTCTCTGGGTCATGTTTGGTGCATTTCCCTTCTTCAGTTGCAATCATTAGTATTCCCCCTTTTGCCTTCCTACATTCCCTGATATATCTAAAAATGATTTGTTTCCTCTCTTTGCACCTACTGTTATGTTTTACCCTGTCTGGGCCTTTGCCTTTCTAATTTTTTTATTGGACTCTCTCCTTTTTTCATGGTATGACTCCCAGTCTTTCTCAGTTTTGGTTTCTTGGTATATGCTGTACGCCTTTTTTCTTTGACTGTGGCAGCACCTTTCTTGGAAAACCATAGAGGATTTCTTTTCCTTTTTGATTTGCTGACCCATCTGGCACATTGATCTGTGGCAGTCTTGATTGCTCTCTTGAATCTCCCCTGCATGACCTCCACCTCCTCATCCTCTATTTCCATTAAATGGTTTCTTATGTTGTTTCTCATGTTTTTAGAAATCAGCCTTTCTGAAATCTAGCACCTTTATGTTTGAGTGGCTGGTGTCCTGTGTTATGTTTTCCTTAAAGCTCACAATGCGATGGTTGCTGCTGCCCATATAGCATCCCACATTGATTTCCTTGATCCTTTCAGAGTTTGTGAGGATAAGGTCAAGAATATCTCCCCTTGTTGGGGTTTAAACAAGTTGACACAGTCCCATGCCTTGTAGTGACAATAAGAATCCCTACTTCTTCTTGTTGCTGCCATTAGTGTGTTCCAGTTAATATCTGGAAGATTGAAATCCCCCACCAGTATTACTTTGCCTTTATCAGACATTTTGTGGAATTCCTCTATTAGATCTTTATCACCTTTATCCCCTTGATTTGGGGACCTGTACATGACAACAATTTTGAAGGGTTTTCTATTGCCCGTATCTGTTAGCCATAGTGACTCGAAATCTCCAGGGTGCCCTTTTACTTCTGTGGCTTTTATTTCTTCCTGAATGTTAATGGCTAGGTGCCCCCCCCCTTTTTTTGCCTTGCCTATCCTTCCTGAACAGGTTGTAACTGGGAATGGCTGTATCTCATCCGTGGTTTTCCGTGAACCGCATTTCTGTAACAGCCACCCAGTCCAAATCTTCCATTTTCAAGATATCTGTGAGTTCAGGGAGTTTGTTGGTTAGGTTCCTAGCATTCATAACCATTGCCTTCCTGGAACATACATCCTCTTTGGTGAGAGGTTGCACCCTCTTCCTGGACTGCCCCAGGTTGCTGTTTCCATCCAAGAGACTATGGAGATTGCTGGTTTGGGTGAATGTTGTCTTTGTTCTGTTTTCTGGGGAAGTATGTGTGCATTTGGAGTTTTGGGGAGTGATGAGCAGTCCACTGACAGCAGGGGTGTGAGCTGCAATACACCCCCCTTTATTTAGTTTAAACAACCTGTATAGACATTGAATATTTGTCCAAGTGTTCACACATCTTCCATGTATAGGTGCAATACATCGTATTTAAAAAATGTTCTTTCCCAAAAGTTATGCTAGTTCCCAATGTAGTGGTACCCCTTGTCTTGGTACCAATCCTGCATCCATGAGTTGAACTCACCTACTTCAATCTCCCTGGCTCACTTGGTGCTTTTTCCTTTTTCCCACACTGGAGCACTTCTGAGAAGGCTAATTTGGACAGAAGGGAAGAAAGTTTGTTGGCCCGTTCCTCAAAGTGTTTTTTGGCCTCCTGTACTATGTGATTTGCCAAGTCATTGGTACCAAGGTGTATTGCTATATGTGTAACATCCCCTGATTCCTCCACAATTGTCTTTATGCAGTTTGTGTCCCTATTTGCAGAGGCTTCAGGTAGACACTTAACCACAATGTCACTTTTAACATTTTGTGTTTGGTGGTGTTCCACTCCGCGGATCATGGAATCCCTGATTATGAGAATTTTGCTTTTGTTTTTATTTGCGTCGTTTTTATTATGAGTATTAGTATTTTTGTTTTTATCGTATTTGGTTGTGGTGTTGTTGGTGGTTTTATTTTGAGTATTAGCATTTTTGTTTTTAAAGTAATTTGTATTGGTTTTAATCAGCATGTTAGCATTTTTTAGTGGTTTGTTTTCTTTACCTTGTATTACATTGTCTGTCATTCATACCAGTGAAGTGAACCTGTTTTCAGTTTGGATGGGCAGGAAATGCTCCTGGTTTGTGAATTCCTTCCTGGGACTTAGCTGACATGCTGGTCCTGGTGGTGGTGATGGGGGGGGGTTGAGGAGGCCTGCTAGAGAATTTCCTATATTGGCAGTCATACATTACAGTCCAAGCATCCTGTAGTTGGGCTGCAAGATCTGTGATGGCCCTGCATGCACAGCAGGGTCCTGGTTGCCATTTGTAGATCCTATTGTACAGTGCACCACAGTTTTCGCAACTGACAATGTCAATTTTTTTTTTTAGTTGAGAGGTAGTATATTGTATTTTATCCTGCTTGTAGTCAAGAAAAGTAGGAGGAGGTTACGTGTGCTAATTCCTGTTTTTTGGCAGGAATTGTGGATGAAAAAGAAAACAAAAGAGAAGGAAAGGCCTACATAGACCAGACTTCTTACAATAAAGTAGCAGCCACCGTGTTTCTTGTGAGGAAGTATGAACAGAAGACAAACTGAGAACCAAGGATATCAAAAATAAAACTGAGAATTTTTTTTCATTTGTATACCCTATCAGGTGGTGTGGGTGGTACTAAATGCCTATGAATCAAGATCACCCAGGGAGGGTGGGATTGGGGTGGGTGGGTGCCATACCTGACTGTTCCTTGTATGCAAAAATCAGGTAACTTTTAAAATGAAGAGGTCAAGCTTGCTCCCCTGTAAGGAAAAAAAAGAAGTAACTTATTTGTTTTGTCCCCTCAACCAGGTAAATGTGTTTGCCCAGCCTGTGGAGAGTGCACTGACCTCCTGTTCACTAAATCAGGTGTTCTACCATTTGGCTCAAAACAGCTCCATGGAGCCCTTGCTGTTCACTGAAAAAAAAAACCTAGCTGTGGTTGTGTGTCCCAGCTCCCTGCTGCTGTGAAGGAGAGAGGACAGATCATCTGGCTGTCGGAGAATTTCACCTGTCATACATGCTGGAGTGCCCAGGGAATTGTGTAGCAGAAGCCACTGATGAAAGCAGAAGCCACCAATGAGATGCACCTGAATGAGGCTGTTCTGCTGTGAGTTCTACTTGTAATGTTTCAGTTATCAGACCTGCAGACAAGAGTGTGGGAGACCATGAATCTCTAGTTATGCTTCCCTCAGGTGAAGTCTGCTGCTTTGTGGGTTCAGGGGATCCTTTTAAAGCCTCCTCACTTGTGTTTGCACTCTTTTGCTTGTGGCACCCAATTCGCTGGACTTCTGCACAGGCTGCATCACTCTGTGACATTTCCCTTAGTTCCTCAGGATCAAGCTTGCAGTAAATGAACGGCCGCTAACTGGTCCTTCTATGCTACAGAAAACAATCAGGTAACTTTTAAACTGAAGAGGTCTAGCTTGCTCCCCTGTAAGGAAAAAAAAAGAAGTAACTTGTTTATGTCCCCTCGGCCAGGTAAATGTGTTTGACCAGCCTGTGGAGAGCACGCTACCCTCCTGTTCACTAAATCAGCTGTTCTGCCCTTTGCCTCAAAACAGATCCATGGAGCCCTTGCTGTTCACCAAAAAAAAACCTGTCTGTGGTCCATGCATCCTGACTCCCTGGTGCTGTGAGGAAGAGGAGACAGATCCACTAGCTACTGAAGAATTTCGCCCATCGTACATGCTGGAGTGCCCAGGGAACTGATGTAGCAGAAGCTGCCAATGAGATCAGAAGCCACCGACGAGATGCACCTGGATGAGGCTGTTTTGCTGTGAGTTCCCCTTGTAGTGCTTCAGTCTGCATACCTGCAGGCAAAAGCATGGGTGATTGTGAATCTCCTAGTTACGCTTCCCTCAGGTGAAGTGAAGTGAAGTGAAGTGAAGTGAAGTGAAGGAGAGTAAGAGAAAAGCCTCCTGGGGTGCCATGACAATGTCTCACAAGTTCACACCCAGAAAGCAGACCAGATGAGGGGAGCATTTAAAGACTTTGCTCCACTTTTTACTGCTGCCTCAAGATGCACTGATCTCACAGTGCATGAGGTGAAAACTGCTACAGCAAAGCCCATGAAGCAAAGGCAATACCGGGTGCTCAAGGCAGTAAAAAGAGCAAAGGGGGAAGAGATACAGGAAATGTTGGGTCTAGGAGTGATACAGTCATTCGACAATCACTGAGCAGCCCTAGCTGATTCCAAAGAAAGATGGAACAATCAGGTTCTATGTAAATTTCAGGTGGTTAAAAAAGGTCACAGTACCTACGCATACCCCTTGCCCAGAACAGATGAGGTACTAAACAGGTTAGGAGAGGCTAGGTATCTGACCACAATAGATTTGACAAAATAGTACTGGCAAATGTGGCTCTCTGCACACATGTGAGAAGTTGGCATTTGTCAACCTATTCAGTTTGTTTGAATTTACTTTTATGCTCTCTGGTATGAGGAATTCACCTACCACTTTCCAGAGGCTGGCTGACATGATCCTGAATGGTACTGGGCACTTTGCTCTAGCCCATATGGATGATATAGGCATATTTAGCTGGACATGTGATGAGCGTCTATCCCATATGAGGGAAGTCATGACCAGACTACAGGACACAAGACTGACTATCAAGCCAGAGATGTGCCAAATCGGAATGGTATAATTGGGACATTGTGATGGGGGGGGCACATCGGGTATGAGCCAATTAAGGTTAAGGTGATTAGTCCACATCCCCAACTAAGAAGCACCTTACTACATTTCTGGGAACTGTGGGGTCCTATCACAAGTTTGTTACAAATTATATTACCATTGCTGCTCCTTTACAAAAACAAGAAGCTGCCTGAGATGAATTAGTGGACAGAGCACTGTGAAACAGCCTTCCAACAAGTGAAGCTAGCACTATGTCAAGCACCACTACTGGCAAGCCCAAATTACAATTTGGAATTTATAGTTCAGACAGATGCAAGTGATAGGGGCTTTGGGATCAATGCTTTCTCAAGTATCCAAGGATGAGATAGAAAGAAAAGACTATCTTCCTCAGCCAGAAGCTCCTACTGAGGGAAATTAACTACCCTACTATTGAGAAGGAGCATCTGGCCATTGTCTGAGCCATCAATAAATAGTGCCCCTATCTGTATAGCATATCCCATCAAGTTGACAAGTAAACCTGGCTGCCGCAATTAGGGCACTGCAAAAACAGTGACTATGAAAGGGGTGATCCTGATTTTAGATTGCCTCTCACTCATGTCACCCTTTGGGCCCCCACAGTTTCTACCCCCCCCGGTGCATGCTTGCCTGGGAGGAGGTTATATTTAGTTGGGGGTGCAGAGGGCAAAGCCCCCCGCATTGGGGGTTCACTCCATTTACTGGGAAGGCGCTTTGGTACTGTAACTCCCAGGAGACAAAATGCCTGGCACTGTAATGCCAGGCGGCATTTTGCCTGCGCCGTAATTGGCATCAGCAAAATGCTTGTCGCTGCAGCATGGGTGAACCTCAGTATGGATAGTCATTCACAGTGGTTTAACACCACAATCCATTGCAAATGATGAACAGAATGAGTGAGCCAAATGCCAAATTGTTGCACTGGAGTATCAGCCTCCAGGACTATGATCTTTCTGGTTCATCCACTTTAGGGAGAAAACAAATGGAGCAGCGCCGACAATCAGAGAGCAGGCACATTGTTGCAGCTAAAGAGAGTGCCAGTCAATACTAGCAAAACACACAGAGGACGCAGACACCATGAAAACCACCCGCTGCTTCATGCATCCTATATGCAGGAGGCTACTCACCCTGCACCCCCCTACAATACATATATAATGATCTCCACCTGCCCCATATCAGGGAGGGGAAGGTACATTTTGGTGCTGTAATTCATTTGCCCTCTTTATGGCATGACTCAAACTCCAGATCCTCTGATTGCCCACAAACTATTGCCAACATCCAAATTACAGTACTGTAATTCATTTGCCGTCTTGACAGGATACCAGTCTTACCATACAGTATCACAGCAGAGTGCAAAATGCCATTGCAGTTAAACTGTCTTGCCAGTATGAATAAACCAGTAGCCAGACAGCCTGCACAAAGTAACCATTTCTGGACCTCACAAATATGCAACTTGGTATAAGTAAGGGGGAGAGGTATGTAATGACCAGACAACTTTTGCTGGTAGTCTGAAATATTTTGTCAAATGCTAGTACTTTGTGTAGCAGTGGGATGAGGAGCAAGTATGCATTTATACGTGTATGGAGGATCAGAGGAGTGGGGAGAGAGGGCAGGGACATTAGCCAAGCTGTGGACCCTGCAATACAAGCAGCCTTGATAGACCAAATCACTTTTTTCTGCTGGCTTCTTCGTGTGTCATGTGTTCGTATTGATCAAATGTGACAAAACTGGTCTGTTGTAATTTTCAGCAGCTTAGCAGGGTTTTCTGAGTGGTGTGGACCTTCATTGTAAAGGACTTCCTCAAAGGGGGTGGGGTCAGTGGTACACAAAGGTTAGCTTGGAGAAAGGCTGTCTTAATTTCTTCTGGCTACATTCTTTCAGATGCTAAATAATCTTAAAGAGGAAGTTGGGTCCCTGAGAGGCTGAGGTCAGATATTATGTAAGCAATAATACCCAACAGGGTGGGCGGTATTGGGGCACCGGACCGCAGAGGGTGTGTGAGGCCCAACGCCATAGACGGAGGGCCTCATAATCACTGGAAGGTCCAGTATTCCCCAATACCGCTCACCCTGGAAGGTATTATTGTGCTTAGAAAATGGGTACTGTAAAAAAATTGTTTAATAAAAAAATGTTATGTTAAACATTAGTATAACATAGGTTCTGTAATAAAATAGTTCCTCCACGTTTATTAGAATGTGTTTTTTTTTTAAATGAGCTAAGCAGTTTTGTTCCAGATGAGCACCTGTAGTTGTGCCTTGGAGGTACTTGTCATGGTTAATCCCCACCCCCAAACACACAGTAGCAGAAAAACGGTTTCTGGAGGCAGCCTAGCAGCTTTAGTTTCCCCCCGTCTGTTCCTCTAGGATTGTAACTGTAGTCACTGCCAATGCAGGTAAGTAAGATTGCGCTGTTGAACAACTGAAAGGTAATGGCTTGTGGTGTCAGTGGTTATGTACGGTAGCTGATGCAGGTTCTGGGTCAGTCACGGAGCCAGGAGAGAGTGCAATGGGCATCTCGGGTGAAATACGAGACATTGTGGCAGAATTATACAGTAGCGCTTTTAGCTGTGGCTTTAAAGTAGGAGCACGATTAGTTAATTGTGGACATGGGCTCGGGCTGCAGGAGTTAGAGGTAAGGACAAAGGGAGCTAGTGGAGACTCGCTGGACAAGGCGTTGCTTTGTTTCAAAGTGAGCAGACATGAGAGGTTTACAGAAATGTTTTACTGAGCCAACATGAGCGAGGGGAACAGTTTGTGTGAATAATTTTTTCTCGCGGTTCAGCTGGTACAGTCGCGTGCGGCTCTTTGAAAACTCTACTCTTAACCCCGCAGATTCATTAAATAATTGGACTGACAGCGAGGCTTCCTTTTTCTTTCATGTTTTTGAAATGTGGGCTATTTCTTAGTGGATGTATTACATTAAAAATAAGAGAGAGAGAACGAGAGAGTGTGTGTGTGTGGGGGGGGTTTGACAGTCTGCCAACTCGCTCACTAAGCAAGGGAAAAAAATGGTGGCTGGTTCATTATTAAATTCAGGGTGCCCAATGATCTGGTAGGTAATGGGGCACCCCGAATTGGCACTGGTTCTTGACCGGGCATCTATTGAAAAATAAATGCATGGCTGATCATGGCTTTCAGCCAATCAGGATGCATTATTTTTCATGGCCATTTTCTAATGTACAGTAGTCATCAGCCACAATTTCAGGCCTGAAGTGTTTCCCACCAATCATATGAACTTGGATATGAGTCAATGATATCACAGACTTGTTCAACTAAGGCGGGGAGAGGGGGGTATGAATGCTTCAACCTAGTTCTTTTCACTCTCACTTTTCACTGGGGTGTGTGTGGGAGGGGATTCATGGGAGAGAGCCAGACTGTGCTTCTGCAAAGAGGGAGTCTTAAGTAAACAAAGTCTAGTGTGAACAGTGGGGAAAGGAAACTTTGAAAAAAAGCCTACTGTGAACAGTGAGGCAAGGAGACTTTGTAAATGGTAGGGAAGAAAGAAGCATTTAGATTTACCTGCACAAGTGTGGAAGATTTCTTTTGTAATCCTGTATGCATACTGTTGTCTAACTGTTTCAATAGTGTAACTTCCTGAATATTACTGCTGTATTTTGACAACCAGTGTTTAGTTATAAATTAAATATGTTTCTAAAGACATGAGTAACTGGTTGTTTGTGACTGCACCTCTGAGGGAAGGTGGATAAAGGTGTGCACAGTGAAAGTGAGAGAGAGAGAGAGAGACAGAGACAGAGAGAGAGAGAGAGAGAGATAGAGACAGAGAGAGAGAAAGAGAGAGAGAGAGAAATGTTCTACCGAGAGCAGAGACCCTTATAACTGGGAGTGAAAAGGGTAGAAGGTAGCAGATAAAGGGCTTCAGAGCATCTGAGTCTGCACTCTTGCTAAACGGAGGAACTTGACAACGGCGAAACTGGTCCAGACGGTCTCAGTGGCAAATGCCTAATAGAGAGAGAGAAAGAGGCCCACTGGGGACTGTGGGGTTCTCTGACTGTTACACATATTATATCAGATTATATTATCTTTGCTTGTATCATATCATATAATAATATAACATAATATAATATATTCTCATTTTTCATATTAGATTATATTATCTGCTCAAATATCATACAATATTATTTTCTTGTATTTCATGTTATACTTTATCAGATTATAATAACTGGTTTCCCCTTTTCATTATGGCAAATATGCACACAGTTTCCATCACTCTGCTCATGCACCCACCTCAGCTCTTCCTTTGGACAGTTGGCTGCTGTGGTCTTTTCCCCGAGAGACTGAGCCACCACTCTTGGGCTTGGCGGTAAGTCAATTCCAAGCAAAACAAACTGCTACCATGGAGAAAAAAAAAACAACTAACTTAACTGTAGGCTGCAGATGCCATATGAAGAACTACAAAAATATTTAAATAAATAAGGGCACACACGGACAGCACTGAAACCAGTCTGCAGCAGCTGGCAACATCTCTTTATTTTATAAAATTGCTGAGTCAAAAAAAGAGAAACCCAGCAACTATGTAAAATAAAATATGAGTTGATGTGTAAACTCAAAGCTTACACACACTCTCGTGGTTAGATGCTATTCATAAATCTCTCGAGCTTTGCTCACAGGGTTTATGTAGCATCTAACCCCTTAGGTGTGTGTAAACTTCTCATTATACACAGCGACCCATGGTTTATTCTGTTATGTATTATCTGGTCATAAACCATATCACATTACATCAGAATATATTGTCCGTTTATGTATCTTACCTGCTGCTCTGCCCAGTGCTATCTGAAAACACATCATTCTACAATGGCTGAAAAAGAATTCATTTTGCTAGCCACACTGTTATTTCACTACCACCATATGATAGTCTGCGATGCACTGTAGTTTTTGTTTGACTTCAGTGTTTTTGTTTATTTGTTTATCAGCTTGTTTTCTGCAGGAATCTTAAAGCATGTTTATTGTAGTCACTATGGTCGTGAGTTACTATGTGGCAGTTTCTATGCTGAAACTGCTTAGAGTCACTGCAGCAGCTCCGCGCGCCTGTGGACAGGTACGTACCAGCAATATTCATTACTGCGAGCCAACTGTTTGAGGTCCCACACCCCCTGGCATGCAGGCGTGTGGTGGGCAGATGTTGTCAGTGCACTGAACCCAGGCAGGCATCCAATCGGACTCCCATCCTGGGTCCTGCAGTGGGATATCCAATGCTGTGCCATGGGGAGTGTCTGTGGAGGAGGTGAATGTAACGTGCAGGTATCTGGCACACCTGCTCTGGACCCCTATGCTGAGTACACCCCCAATGAGCCCTGGCCTGATCCTCAATGTAAATGACACCACCCCCAGCACACCCAGGTGGCCCGGAGGGCAGGGGCCATTGCAATGCAGAAATCCCATGGCTGTCTTTCCCAGCTGGTGTCTGACTGATTGATTGAATTTTGTTGACCCAGTAGGTCCACTGATACTAGAAGTCCCTTTTTCAGGGGCAGCTGGGGGGAGGTGGAAGGGTGATACACATGGTAACCAACTGAAACGTAACCAGATTAAACTGTTGGTGGAATCTTTAGTGAACGAACGGGGGAAATTTTGCCAGGACATTGGAGAAATTCCCCTACTCGAGCATTAGGGGAACCTCTGTCCATGTCTGCCATGGATCTCTCCAGTCCCTCGGAGGTTGAACAGCTGGAAGGTTGTGTCTCTCAGAGCTCTACTACTGGAAAAGTTCCTATCGTTTTGGACACTAGTTCATCTGCAGTTCCTCAATCAATTCCTTCTAATCACCCTTTATATCATGAAATGGTGCAACAAGAATTACATTTGCAAGATTTATTGGCTACAGATTCAGATCGCATGCACCCTGTGATGGGGGATGAGGAAAAAAAATGTAAATGTACAGAACATAGCCCTGTTGTGCTGCCTTTGAAAAAAAGTTTATTTCAGAACCAGGACATTGTGGTTTCAGACTTACCTTTCTTGCCTGCTGATTCGCTTGGTTTGTCACAGGACTCAGTCTTATTGCCATTTTCTGGAACAACATCGGAGTGGTGTCCTGAACAAGCGTTATCCAAAGCATGCTGGTTGTTTCGTGAAGGCATCTAGATTCCTGACCCAAATATTCCTCTGCCTGGTGTAGCTTGTGATGCTGCCAAGTCCTTATCTCCACATAGACAATCTGCGGTTTCCCTCGTGAGTGTGGAGGGACAGAATTCTTCCGATTTCCCTGTGCTGGAAGTTCTCCAAGGAGAGGCACACCCGGCAGTTTCTGCTACGTCAGATGCAGTGAGTGTGCTTGTCGGACGAGCAGAGTTGCAGCCTCCTCCTGCAGCTTCTCCTATATGTCCTGGACATATCTCTCCTTTACCTAAGTCTTTGGATTCTTGCTGCCAGCACCCAGGTATGACTGCTCCAAATATCACTGTTTCTTTGCCACCTGAGCCACCTGTCACTACTTCAGTTCCTGGTCCATCTAGTCCTCAGGCCAAACCCTCTAGCTTTGCTGGTTTATTTCAAAAACCAGTAGAGGCGGCTAGATGCCATTTTGTGGTACGATTATACTATTATGGGGGTTTGGATCTTCCCCCTGACCGGAACTATGTGGGGAAAAATGTAATTATTGACTCTCTCCGTTTTACTCCCACTGAGGTTTATGCCTTCATCCATGCATCCGTGATCATAATTTTGACATCAGTTTTCGATCTGCAAGCCTGTTGGACAAATTCTGGGCTGCTTATTATGAAGTCAAAAACACTCCCCTTTGGAAGCCTTTTACGGCGATTCCTATTACTAAGCCCACTGCCAAAGTAATTAATGTTCTCTTGAGAAATGAAGGGGTTAATCTTTTGGATATAGTATATTGGTTGGAAAAACATTGTACTGTTAATGGTCTCCCATGTGCCTTAATTCATGATAATGGGTTCTGGACTGGGGGCTGGAAGTTTACTGTTCAGCTTGCGCTTACGGAGGATGGGATTCAACATTTGCCAAACTGTTTTTATTTGTGTAGGGATCAGGGTATTTTGTTTTATCCCAGCCAACCTAAATCCTGCTATTGGTGTGGTACCCCCTCCCATCTCAATTCTGATTGTGATCAGTTGAAGAGCTCTAATTGTGGTAATCTTGGTCATTCTGTCACTATGTGTGAGGTTCCTTCCTCTTGTAATCTCTGTGATTTGGAAGATCATATTTTTTCTTCCTGCCCTTGTGCGGCACATAATTCTACTGATTTTATGGAGCATGATTTCAATGTTTCTACAGCGACCAAAGAACATGCTGCTGTGCATCGTTCCCAGCATTTGTCCTCTGATTCTGCGCTTAAGCCCCATCCGCTTTCGTCAGCTCCATCTATTATTGTATCTAGCACCCCTACAGCTTTACCTATGGTTGTAGATGTTGTCCCTCTCCCTCCTCCTCCTGTTCCTTCTGCACTGGCCGAGGTTGAAAAGGAGGCCTGTCTCCTAGCTGAGGCTGAGGTTTTTCATCCAGTTCCCTTTAACAGATCTTCAAAACATCTGCAGTTGAAGGCTCAGCCCCCTGGCCCTATGCCTATGCCTATGACTAATCGTTTTGAATCTTTGCAAACCTTGGGTGATATTATGGATAGTGAGGATTCCGAAATTTCAGTCTGTCCTACTCCTTTGGATCCCCCCTTGGAAGATTTACCTCCTGTTGCTGATAAGGTTCCTTCCACCGTTAAGAAGCGGTCCTCCAGGACAATTAAGAAGAAACTTAATTAATGTCCTCCGCAGTTATTTGGTGCTTCCTTTTTTGGTTTTTGATGTCCTGTTTACCTATTACTGTTGCTAGTTTAAACGTGAACAGCATCAAATTGGATTACAGGAGTAAAGCTACTTATGCTGCTTTGCAGTCGTTACCTTGTGACATTTACTTTTTACAAGATACTAGACTTTTTTCTGCCTCAGAGTAGCATAAGGCTTTGGCAGAGTGGTATTTGGGGACTTCTCTTTGGTCTGTTGGGCAAGATGTTTGTTCAGGATTGGGTTTTTGTTTTCTGGGGTCTGATTTTCAAATTCAAAAATCGGTGGATATTGAACCAGGGAGGGCATTGTTATTGGATATTGTTTTTCATGTTTTTTTATTGTTTAATCAATATCTATGCTCCCCAACAGAAAGCACTTTGTGTGGCCCTTTTTCATAAAGTGCACCCTTTTTTGTTTACTAACCGTCCTCTGATTTGGGGGGGTGTCTTTAATACAAACTTGCATGGGGTTGGAGCAAGGAAAATATATTGTGATACACATGCGTTGTGTGATGTTTAACAGTTATCCGCCTTACAAGATGCTTTTGCACAACACCCAGTGTCTATTTTTTACAAAGGGTCTCTGCATTCCAGGATTGATTATTTTTTTGTGTCCCCTGCTTTGCCAATTTCAGTTGCTGAAGTATTACCGTTTCAGACTTCTGACCATTGTTTATTACGTCTGCAAATTTCTCCTCACCCTTTCTTTTTGTCTGGACCTGGGATTTGGTGTTTAAATGCGGGTTTATTAGATAATTCTGACATTATTTCTTTGCTTTCTGCCATTTTGGAAGATCGAAAGTGGGTATTATTTTTGTATGATTCCCCCATTGATTGGTGGGATGATACAAAATGCTGTTTGTGTGATTTTTTTAAACAACATTCCAGAGCTTTAGCTGTTTCTAAATATCAAAAAAATTTGCAGGTTCGCAAAGAGCTTTTTTCTCTATATGCTTTGGCTCAGTCTGATACCAATTTTGATTATGGTGAAATTGCTGTTTTGAAACAGAAGTTGACACAGCTGCAGTATAATCATCAGCTTTCTTTGGAACGGGAACAATGTTTTGGGACTCAGGGTAAGAAGGCTAGGACTAATCTGTTTGAGGCTTGTAAAGCACGTACTCAGCTTAAATACATGGGTGCTATGTGAGATGGAGATGGTTCATTGGTGAAGGGGTCTGATGTTTTGGGTGTTTTAGACCGTCATCTTGAGGCTTAGTTTGGTACCTCTTTTCCCTTTCCTGACCATTTGTTGCCTATTTTTCAGGCGGCATCCCCTCCATTCTTGTCTTGTGCCCAGAAGACTGCTCTTACTGCTAATTTTACCCATGCGGAGTTGGATGCTGTTGTTCGAGGCCTACGGGGTGGTACTGCTCCTGGGTCTGATGGTCTTCCTGTTGAGTTATATAAGGTCCTGTGGGCTCCTTTTTCCTACACTCTTTTGAGGGTGTTTAATGCTTTTATTTTGGAAGACAGACTTACTACTACCACGTATGAGGGGTTGATGATTTTTTTGTTTAAAAAGGGGTGGGGGATAGAAAGGTGTTTGATAATTGGAGGCTTATTACTCTTTTAAATATGGATTTTAAGTTGTTTGCTAAGCTTTTGTGTAATATGCTTTCAAGTGTTCTTCCTGATTTACTTCATGGTTCACAATTTTTTTCAGTGCCCGGATATTCTATTCAGGATGCATTGATCTTGTTGAGGAAACTTTTCTCGGCAGGAGCTCAGGGTTTACATAGTGGATATTTACTTAATGTTGATCAGGCTAAGGCATTTAATCAACTTTCCCATGATTTTCTTTGGCAGCATTTATTATTTTATGATTTTCCTATTGAATTCCGTAATTGGTTGCAAATGTGTAATTCCTTAGCGTATGTTTTGCCCTATGTGAACGGCAAGGTTGGTTCGAGATGTTTTGTTCGGCGAGGTTAGAGACAGGGTTGTCCCTTCAGTCACCTTTTGTTTGTCTTAGCTTTGGATCCCATTTTGAGAATTTTGAATAGATCACCTTCTTTGGCCAGTATTTCTTGTCCTGCTTATGGGGAAGTCTGTACGATTTGTTATGCTGATGATCTCTGTCTTGTATTTCCTACATTGTTTGTAGGGTTTTTGTTTCTTTCTGTACTGGGGTCCATTCTCTCTATTATGGGTTTTAGTATGAATCAAGATGAGAGTTTTTGTTTAAATCTCTCTGTTTTTTCCATTTTGGACATTCCTATTGGGGGTATTTTTGTTGCTGATTCCTTGCGTAGAGTTTTAGGTATTTATTTTGGTGGTCCTGCTATGGCTGACTATAATTGGGAATTATGTTTAAATTCTGGAAGGGCTGTTGTCAGTAAATGGGCGGCCTAGAAGATGGGAAAGAGAAAATGTGTCTACCTTGTAAAATCTTTTTTGTTACCTATATTTCTTTTTTTAAGTCATGTTTTTCCACTTCCTAAAAAATATGAAACCGCAGTGATGGCTTGTTTTTTTTCAGGTAACTGGGGCAGTAGATTGAACCCGATAAAATGTAATATTTTATATTTAGATTTTAAATTTGGGGGTCTTCAGATGTTAAACCCTATTCTGTTCTTTTTTACTATTTTTCTTTTAACTAATTTATAGCCTCTTTTTTGGGTCATGACAAAATTTGGTCGCCTTGGGTAGAGCTCGGATTGCAAGAGATTTTATCGGAATGGCACCTCTCTTCCTTTCTTCACAAGAATAAAAGGCAATATTTTTTGCCTCTGGATTGAGTACTTATTTTTGATTATGTCCGTAAATGGAATGTTCAAATTTCTGATGTCGTTCGGTTGCCCGGAAAGGCATTCTATGCCTCATTGCTTTTGGATTTTTTTCTGGCTGATCCGTTTTCCTCTTTTACTGATCAGGAACAGTGAGCAATTGGTCTTAGATTGATTGATTGCCGTATTCCTCCCTCCATGTGGGATTTGGTATGGTTAGGGGTGCATGGAAAGATTGGTACTAGGGGAATCATAAGCATAAAGCTTTAGCGATAGATTTTGTCTCAGGAACTCCTGTATCCAGAAAGTCGAAACTCAAGAACATTTATATTTTGAATGCCCGTTTATTCAGGTGTTTTGGGATATGTGGTCAAAGGGATGGAGGCGGCATGCTTTTTCTGTTTGCTCTGCTTCACAATTGTTTCAGGGTCTTTACCCAATAACTTGGCACAGGTATAATACTTTGTACCTTAAATGTGTTTGCAGCAGTAATCCTATTTTTTGTTTGGCAGGTTCATTGTGGTTTTCTTTTTCAACAAAACAGACAACTCCTGAGGCCTTATTTCAATTGATTTTCTCTTATATGTCTCAGAAAAGGGAATCAGAATTTCTCTCTTTAAAACGGGGAATTTGGGAACGTTATTGCCGTAATTTTTGATTTTGTGTTGTCCTCCCAGATTCGTCTGTTTTTGATTCACTATTTCGTTTTTTGTTTTCCTTTTTTTACTGTACGAATAGTTAAGTTTTCTGATTTTTCTGAATGCTGTCTTATTCTTTTTTGGATTTTTCTGTTTTTCATTTTTTCTACATTTATTGCTTCGACACTTAGTTTTTTCATGCTATGAAATTGTAATTCCTCTACTCTTTTAGTGGGAGAGGGGGTGATGTTGATTCATGTTTCCTTTTACACTATTTTGCTGCTGTCTGCTTGCAATCATTATTTCAGTTTGTTTGACTTACAATTTGTATATGTTTTCTATGCCTTCACATTGTTTTGTATGCATTTTGTTTTTGATTGTAATAAAAATTCCCCTACTCTTTTCGAGAAGTGCCATGGGATCTTTAACATCCACCTGAACTACCACCAGAGCAGGCAGATGGGACCTCAGTTTAATGTCTCATCCGAAAGACGGCACCTCTGGAGTGCAGCACCCCTCTCATGCTGCACTGCAGTGTCAGTATATTAACCCAAGTGCCTGGTGTGGAGATAGAACCCACAGCCTTCTGATCTCCTAGCCTCAGAGGCAAGTGTGCTGTCTGCTGAGCCACTGACACTGACCATGGTGTCTGGTCAGCGGGTGGCACGATGTGGGTATCCCATCTACAGCTGGGTTTAAATAGCTTACCCCAGCCAGGCACTCCCTACTGCTCCACACCTTTGAGAATGGGATGGACTGTGGGCTCCCCCCTTTGTATGCCCACGGACCACTGGTGGCACTTGGCTGTGGGATCGAGTGGAGGTTGGTGTGCGCAGAAGGGTGCGCTCCTGTTTTGAATGCCCCCAGGGGATACGCAGGTCCCCACTGTGTGGCATTCCAGCATAGACTACGGTGTGTATATACCCTATGCCCCATAGTGAATTGCAGCCTACATTAACATCTAGATAATAGATTATCAAGTTGGGGTCACTGTGTATAACACCCTCATAAGCACAGTCAACTTAACAATTAGCAGGCCCTTCCTAAATCCTCTGATATTTGAAACAAAATCCATCCTGAATTAAAGCATGAGCACATGGCAAAACCTACCCTACCAGTGAAAAAAGGTGAATGGGGCAATTTACACATTTACTTCGACCAATTGTTTCTATGTGGCAACTAAAAGTTTTCTGACAGGCTGCCTCAAAACAAGATGTCAATTACTTAAGGACTTAAAGGCTATTCATACCTGATCTGGCAGATAATGGAGGGTGAGTAACATTGAGGGAAATGATAATGTGCCAGGGTTTGACTGTGGCAGCTAGCGGATACTGAGGGTGGAGTACAATCAAGGGAATTAACATGGAGAATGACTGGTATGGGGGAAAAAGCTCCTGAATAGTGGGTGTGGAGAAAAAACAAAGGGACAAATAATCAAGGGAGCACTGTATATATAAAGCCAAATTTAAGACTAATAATAACTAACAATAATGATTACATTGAAATAAAAACTGTAAAAGTTGACAGGTACTGTAGCAAAGACTCATTCTCAGTCACTGGCGTTCCCCTGACTCCCCTTCTTATGATGAATGGATTCATTTACTATCCTTAACAGCCAGGTTTGAACAGCACTCCCATCGACTGTTAAATAAACTTCCCCTTTTTGATTGAATTTGGCATCCCTTCTTTTCTAGATTCTCTCAACCTGCCCCCTCGACTGTGACCAGATGGCTGACCCCTGTATTCTTGGTGCCATTAGGACCCAGCTTTATGTGCTTCCCCTACTGTGAGAGTGGATCCCACTCACTGTCACTTAATTGTATTTAGTGTTGGTCTACAGCTGTTACTCTCCCTAGCTACTTGAACAATATTTGTTTCAATGCCCTTCAATACTCCCTCTTCCCCTTAATTAACTTGCCATTGTCACACTCTAATCTGTGTTCTAGAGACTGTTAGGAATTTGTACTTGGTTTCTATTCTATGATACTACTTTGATAGAGAGATGAGTAGTGTCCCCTCCCATGCGGTATATTTGTTTAATTATGCCGACACCTTTGTTTACCTTTATTTGAATCTCTGAATTTTGCTTGCTGATCATAAAGAACTGTATCTATCGTTTATTGATTAGTGCTTGCATGTTATCTTGTGGTTGTGCACTTACCTTGTGTGTAATTGTATTGTGTACTATTTTGAAAACCAATAAACATCTTTATGGGAAAAAAGTTGAAAGGTACAGAAAACAACACATCCTCTTCCTCCCCCTCATCATGCATTACTGTGGCAGGTGGGTGACACCCCCTTCTTCCCTGCCTACACACTGCGCAACAGGATTTGTATCCATCAGCATAGGAGGTGGTACTGTGCACTGTGAGTGTGGACAAATGCCTGTCTGCCTTGAAGCACTATAGATAGAGCTATTTATTATAAACTTCACAACTTGCTATGGAAAGCATGGCACCACCTGCCAGTGCCACCACAGCCACCTGTACACTGTGAGCATTCACAATTGCTCAGTAATCTCCATTATAGATTATGCCCTTGTCGTATGCTGTGCAGCAACTGACTCCACCTTCAAAAGAGTTACAATAGCCTTGAATAAGGCATGCACGCTTATCACAGGGTAGACAGGCTCACACACACGTGTGATTTATGTACCCAGTCAGGCTGGCTCACCCTCCAATGTAGATTGAAGCACTATATATACCTCATTGCCAAAAAATGAACTATGCGCCTAACCCCCCCAGGAGTTCAGAACCACCTGTGCGCAACAGGTAATTCCCACCACACTAGAGGAAAAGTCAACCAACCATTACAGATCCCTTTCTGCCGCACCTCGCAAGACCAGAGATCGTTTGAGTACCAAGCATCCCTCTGGCTAAACTACTTCTGCTGGGAATTACTAGCCAAACCTAAAATTGGCCCCTTTAAGCATAAGCTGAAAGCATTCCTAACAGAGTTTAGTAACTGTAAGTGCCAAACCTAAATTCAGTTACCTGGTAGTCATACTTGGCACTATCCTTAGAATGCACTTTACTAACTACCTTATATAAGTACTCATGGCACTTACTCCTACCCATACCATCAGACACCCCATCTCACCACCTTACTTCCCAGCTGTTAAGAGTTACCCCCACACCTCTCCAACCCATACCCTTCCCACCCTCACCCACCTCAACTCTCCTCTCACATGCCTAATCTCACCTGTCTTTTCTCCCTATCCTCATGCCATCCCTCACTCCTTGGGCCTCCAGGGCCTCTGGCAAGGCCTATCTGGCTGCTAAGCTTACTGGAATAGTTTATTACATGTAGCATGTCTTACACACCATTGTTTGTAATCAGTAATCACTCATATTGTACTACCTGGAAGCCCACTGATTGTTCTGTAATCTAATATGTGTATTGGCATAATGGTTGTCCTGATTTGTTCTATATTCAAATCTCCGATGCTATTGTTTTGAGTACACCTATAAGATGTTATTGTACCCTGCTATACACCAACGTTGAACCTTTGTAAATGAGCCCCTGGCTCAAAGGTACTTGTAATCCGAGATCTCAGTAAATACATAAATAAAACAAAATTGTCTTTCTCTCTTGAGGCACTATAGACTTTGCTATTTACTATAATTTTCACAACTTGTAATATATTTTACAAACAAAATGACACCAGCTGCCAGTACCACCACAGCCACTTGTCGTCCATGGGCATGGACAATTGCCTGTATTTTTTACAGTACTATAGATAGTGCTAGTAATAATCATAATTACGACATTAAGAGTTCACTTACAAATCAGGTTTTCTTGTCAAATAAATAAAAAGTTCATTTAAAGTATCAAAAAATATTTGGTATTACATTACTATCATCCACTTCAGTATACATATTGCCATGCCACCCACATCAAGGGGTCACGCTGCTCTGGCAGTATCAGCAGAGGCAAAAGTACCAGTAGCCTGGCACTCATTTCACAATTCATTGGGGGGCGATGATGGCACTTAATCATCAACCATTCTCCATTGTAGAAGACGTTGACTTTTGAAGGCTCTTTCATTAAGAACTGCAGCACATATACAATATTTTATCATACTTCACATTGTCTCACTATGCCAGGCCCAGGCAGTGTATGCAATACTGTGCACTGCAAAAGCTTATTCCACTTCTGCAACAGTGTTTCAAGGTGCACAATAAGCAACCCTTAGCATGATCCTTCCCACGGGAGTTCACTTGAATGCCACATATGCCATTATTTATGATCTTCTACAGCAACTCAATGAAGCATAGCATTATATTAGCATACAAACATTTTTTTGTAATGCAGTACGTTAAAAAACTGTTGAAATATATTAAAATAAAAACCACAGAAGTACACTAGTTCTTCTAAACACAAAACATTTATTAATACAAATCATGTTGTCTTAGAAATAAAAAAAAAATATTACATAAAATGCATGGAAAATAGATTTTTGTATTATATGACTATCATCATATTACTCTCTGGCCCTTGCCAGAAAGTGCCATCAAAGCAGCCACAAAAGGGGTCCCTGGTGTGAGAGTATTTACATGTGACAGAGTCCTGAAAAGACTAGTAGCCCTAAAGATAGATAAGGCCCTAAGACTGGATTGAATGAATTAGACAGTGCTCAGGAAACTGGCAGCAGAACTGGCTGACCCACTGGTAGGGCTTTTCAATAGCTCGCTACAGACAGGGGTAGTTCAAAAGGACTGGAAGGTGGTGGACATAATTCCACTCCATAAGGGGGTGACAACTAACAAGCATGGAGCAACAGACCTATTAGTCTTACCTCTGTAGTAAGGAAGCTGATGGAGTCACTGGTCATGAACTACCTGGAGTGCAATGGTATCCAGAATAATAAACAGCATGGATTAATGGCAGGAATATCTTGTCAGACTAATGTGATAGTTTTCTTTGATTGGGTGAGGAGGGCATTGGATAGAGCCATGCTGTGGATCTCCTCTACTTTGAATTCAGCAAGATGTTCGACTCAGTGCCTCACAGATGATTGCCGATGAGGATAGACTATCAAGGTGCAGCTAGGGACATAGTAAGATGGATAACTAAGTGGCAAAAGGGTAGGCAGCAGAAGGTTTTGGACTGTGGTTAATGGTGTCAAATCAAGTAGAAGGAGGTCATGAGTATGGTACCACAGGGATCTTTCCTGGGCCCAGTTCTCTTCAATATGTTCATCAGCAACATTGGAGAAGGAATCTGGGTTAAGTTGTGTCTCTTCACAGATGACACTAAGCTCTGTGGGAGGGCAGATAGTGATGAGAAGTGGTCAAAGGTTTAGCAGTTGAAGTTCAATGCCAAAAAGTACAAGGTGATGCACCTAGGCAACAAGAATCCCAGGACAGAGTACTGGATAGGTGGGATAAGACAACACTACAGTGAGAAACAGGACCTAGGAGTTATCATTAGTGAATTCCATAAACAGTTAAACCAGTGCAGTGCAGGAAGGCCTATAGTAAGGCAAACAAGAGTCTGAGATGTATCAGGAGGGGTACTGACAGCCACATCTGGAGTATAAAGCCACAGCTGGAGTACTGTACCCAGTTCTGGAGTCTTCACCTCAGGAAAGATAAGGACAGGCTGGAGATGGTGCAATGAAGAGTGACAAAGATGATTCAGGGCCAACAGGGCAGGTCTTAAGAGCAGCACCTCAAGGCACTGAACATGTACTCACAGGAGACCAGATGGGAGAGGGGGAGATATGATAGAAACCTTCAAGTTCCTGAAAGGAATAAACAAGGTGAATAGCGGGGAAATATTTATCATGAGAAACAGTTCAAAGTCATGAGGGCACAACTGGAAATGACAGGAGGGAGGTTCAAGAGGGATATAACAAAGTATTATTTTACCAGAATGGTAATGGGACTGTGGAACATTCTACCAGCTGAGGTGGTGAGCACCAAAACTTTTAATGGTTTCAAGTATGGTTGGGACAGTGAGAAGGGTATAGTAGTTAATCAGGGTGAGAGTAAAAGGGAGGGTAACAAGGGGTGAAGTAAGAAGGCTAGAACCTGTATGGACATTAGGTCCCAAGGTTAGGAAGGGAAATATGTCAGACTAGATGGACCATCAATCTTTTTCTGACTTCACTGTCAACGTTTCTGTTTTTCTGTGCATCTATTTATTATTAGATGTATAATGTATGGGGAACCCTTATTAACCACTGAATTTAAACAGTTTACAACCTTGTTCTGGCATTGATATGATGTCAGGATCTTGTTAACCCTGCTTTAGTATGTCATAACGATGGCATAACAAAACAGAATGCTGACTACATCCAGAACTCTGTGGCCAGAATGATAATCACTAGATTCTGTGTGCAATTTCAAATAGGTTCAAATAGATTACTGTGCCCACAGAATCTTTAAAAACTAATTATGCCATGCCCCCCACCCACATTCAAAAGTGTCACAGGACACAATGAAACTCGCTCTTCCAAAACTTTTTTTTAACATTGTAAGGGGTAGCACTAGCACAGAGGTACCTACCTCTCAAGACTAGCACAGCTACCTGCCAAATAGAAGACTTCAACCACCTTCTCCTGATCCTGGTACCTGCGTCCCCATTGTGGTACCATTGCTGATTGCATTCCGTTCTGATCAGCGAGCACTACAGCATGTTAGAGAAAAATAAAATACTGCTACTGCACTCAGAGTGGGGGGAGGGGTGACCGTTATGGACAAAATACACTGTTCCATCACCCCCATCCTCCCTGCATATTTCCAGGTCGAGCAGTCAACAATGGAAAGTGAACTCGGGAGTCAATGAGCTCAGCTCACCCAGGCTCCACTCCCCTTCCCATTCACTGCTCTTTGCTAAAAAACAGAAAGTAAAAGAAAGTGGAATTAGCATTTGTAGTGTATGGAGCCCATACACTATAAATGTTAATGGATGGCCATTGGACAATAACAGTGCTGCAATAATTTTTCAAGGTTTCCATGACAACAGTAAACCTCTTGAGCTGTGTGCTCAGGGTTTACCATGTTGTCATGGAAACCCCACAAAGTGATTAGAAGAAGAAGAATCAGCATTTATATAAATAAAAACAAGGCGCTGCATCAGCATGTGGTCTGAAAGCAAAACTAAATAGTTACAGTATATTAAATGCACACTGAAAATAGAAAATAGAGTTAAAAATCTACATTTCAACCTTAGGTCTTCTTCAGGAAATAACTAAAAGAGAAAAAAACAAAGTTAGTCATTTAGCATTTAGCATTCATATAGTGCTTTTCATGCACTTTTACAGCATGGTTATTGTCTGAAGGCCATCTATTATCCTCTATATAAAGCACATAACATAAAAATAGAAACACTAGAAAGTGATAATATAAGCCAATAATCATAATATATACAATAATGGATGGGGAAGTGTGCTTAATAAGAAATTAATGGTTGCCTGAGGTGTGGGATGCTACATAAACCCCGAGGGCGAAGCCCGAGGGGTTTATTAAAGCATCCCACACTGAGGGCAACCATTAATTTTGAATTTAAAAACACTTCCCCATCTTTTATTATTTATAATTGCTGAGCAGCAGTTTTTAGCAGCCCTGAGTCTGAAACACAGAGATAAACTGACACTGTCTCTCAGTCACAAATACACGCACACACACACACACACACACACACACACACACACACACACACACACCACACACACTGTGTTGCTGTCAGAAAAGTTTATTTCTTGTGAGGAGTATTTTTGTTAAGCCCTTTTTGTTTTGTGTCCCTCAGACTGCAGTCACACTTTGTTTCTTTTACTTGCACTAGCGCTTAACTCCGAGAAGCACCTCGGAGCTATTACTCAAGGCAGTGAAGCAGTGTGGAGCCGTTTTGTAGGTGAGGAAGCTGTTCGAGGAATTCCTATGCAGTGTGAGTTCTGGACAGCAGGATCAACCAGATAAGTTGTTTTGTTAAAATAATATGATGGGACTCCCGGTGTGGCGGATCCTCGGTAAACAGAGCCGCCATGTTTGTGTCAGTGTTTAGTCCGCCCATGGGAAGTGAAGAACCAATCAGGATGTGGCTCTTTCATGACTGAAGTGGCGCATGTTTGCCGTTATAACCCATGGGTTACAACGGCAAATGATAACTCGGTCAGGCAATGGGAAAAATTGCTGACCAGTTATTATATAAAAACATCACTCTAAAATCTAGTGTTGCAAGGTAGACTATAGTGATTAATTGCAGATGTGAAGTCTTTATAGTGTCTTTTACCCTATGTCAATTACTACATTGGAAGCAGAAATGGTTTGGCTTCCTTTTTGAAGCAAAACCAAATTTTTTTGTGGACCAAAGTCAAAGCTGAACCAAAATTGTCTCTAGCTGACATCACTCGCCCCTAACACAGAGAGAATAATTGCTTTCATAAAATGTTTGGGAAAAGTCATCATCAGGAGTAGAGTGCATGATTCTGACTGCCAAAGACTAAGTATACGAGTTGAATGCCATGGGAAAATAGATCCCTCTACAATCTGCCTGACCAACTGACTTCTGAAGTTGGAAATCTCCCCCCTGGCATTTAGTAACCTGAGAGAGTGTCTGGAACCCCGGGCCCTTAAGAGGAAGATGAGTTTGAAAAGAAGTGGAAGTAATTCCATTCTACCAAGGGAAAGACTGTTCATGATTTCAAAGAGTTGCTTCATGAAGATGATCAAGTACTGCCTGTACCACCTGTTGGTATCCAAGCTGCTGAATAGGGGCATGCCCCAAACCCACTTTCGCCTTAGTCCAGTGAGAACTGGAGGCTATGTTCTTTCTCTGGTGCCGCCTCTATGTCCTCTGGGGAGGAGGAGGACAACTAAGAGAGCTGTGTAAGTCAGACCACACATATAATGCAAATGTGAAAAGGTTCAGAGAATGAGAAGCATAAATGAGCAATAGAATCTCTACATGGTATGGACTTGGATGTAAGGATGATCAAATACCAAACTGGCATTCAGTCAATGTGCCAAAATTCAGCGTTGTTACTGGCGAAGCAAGTTCGAAGGACCTCAGTTTACCTTCAGCAGTTCAACATTTCAACATCATGATGCAGTACTTTTTAGAGTAAGCACACACTGAGTGTGTTTAAAGTTGCTGGCAAATTACATGACCTGCAGAAAGACAATCAGCAATGCTGGAGATAGGGAACTCCTCATCCTGCACACACCTTACTGCCATTCCCAGGTCTCTCTCTCTCTCTCTCTCTTTTACAGGGGAAGGACATGGCTACTGAAAGGGTCTTCTTGTTTGGAGAGAAAGGAATGATGTTCCATCAAAAAACTTTAGAAATCATCAGCAAATTATGCATTATCATTCCAGTGTTTACTGCATTGCACTGCAATTTCAGGCAGCAGTAAAACTGTGCTGCAGAGGAGTGTGCACAACATAGAAACATAGAAACATAGAAGTTGACGGCAGATAAGGACCGCAAGGCCCATCCAGTCTGCCCATTTCTTTTTCTACCTTATAAATGTGCCATCGGCCTTTGCTCTGTCAGTGACCTATCTATTCATAGTCATTTGTATTGCTCCCTTATGCCTATCCATGCCTGTTTGAAGCCCTGCACTGTATTCATAGCCACCACTTCTTGTGGTAAGCCATTCCATGCATCTACCACCCTTTCTGTGAAAAGAATTTCCTCACATTCCCCTTAATCGGCCTCCCTCTAATCTCATGCTGTGTCCTCTTGTCCTGCTATTTTCTTATATTTAAACATGTTAGACTCTTTCACCTTGTTTATGCCCTTAAGGTGTTTAAATGTCTCGATCATATCACCCTCTCCCTCCTTTGCTCAAGGGTATACATATTAAGCTCCATTAATCTGTCCTCATATGTCTTCTGATGCAGTCCCTGCACCATTTTGGTTGCCCTTCTCTGGACTGCCTCAATTTGGTTAATGTCCTTGTGAAGGTGTGGCCTCCAATACTGCACGCAGTACTCCAGATGGGGCCTAACCAATGTCTTGTACAGAGGGATTATTACCTCCCTCTTACGACTTGTGATACCCCTACTAATACACCCTAACACCCCCTAGCCTTACCTACTGCTTTAGGGTCTGCTTGGATGATTTTAGGTCATCAGTGATGATGATGCCCAAGTCTCTTTCTTCCTTTGTGACTGCTAGCAACTCCCTCCCAGCCTATAAGTGGCTTCAGGGTTTCTCTTCCCTATGTGCATGATTTTGCACTTCTTTGCATTAAATCCCAGTTGCCACTCTTCTGACCATTCTGCTAGTTTATCCAGATCTCTTCTCATTCTGCCCACCCCATCTGGATCATCTACTCTGTTGCAGATCTTGGTGTCATCTGCAAACAGACAAGCCTTACCCTCTAGTCCATCTCGAGGTCACTAATGAAGATGTTGAATAGGACTGGCCCCAGGACTGATCCCTGAGGTACCCACTTGTGACTTGCATCTCTTCTGACTGTATACCATTTACCACCACTCTCTGTTTTCTGCCAGTCAACCAGTTTGCCACCCAGTTGACCAACTTCTGACCCACCCTGAGCCTACCTAGCTTATTTATCAATCTTCTATGTGGAACAGTGTCAAAAGCTTTGCTGAAGTCAAGGTAGGCGACATCAACTGCTCCCCTTGGTCCACCACTCTGGTTACCCAGTCAAAGAAATCTATGAGATTAGTTTGACAGGACCTTCCTTTGTAAACCCATGCTGTCTTGGATCCTGTGCCCTATGGATTCCAGGTGTTGCTATCCTTTCCTTAAGGTGCCTCCATAGTACCTGCCCACTACTGAGGTAAGACGGCGGTCTGTAGTTCCCGCCTCCTCCCTGCTACCACTCTTGTGGAGTGGGATCACATGAGCCCTTCTCCAGTCTTCTGGGACCTCTCCTGTGCTCAGAGACTCACTAAACAATTCTGCTAATGGCTCTGCTAGTTCCTCCTTTAGCTCCTTAAGTACCCTGGGATGTATGCCATCAGGTCCCATTGCCTTATCCACCCTGAGCTTAGCAAGCTCTTGTAGGACCCTTTCTTTTGTGAAGGGAGTAGTGCTCACCTCCCTCCCCTGTGTCCATGATGCTGAGCTGTGGGCCCTGCCTACCTTCTCTTCAGTAAATACTGAGCAAAGTATCTATTTAGGATAGATGCCTTTGAGGTCCTCCTCCTCACATGCTCCTTTCTCCATTAAGCTTAGCAATACTCCCTCTGGACTTTCTCCTTTCACTAATGTATCTATAGAAAGTCTTGTCACCTTCTTTACTGTTCGTGCTAGTGTTTCCTCAGTTTGGGACTTTGCCTGCCTTACTGCCTTACCTGCTTCCCTTAGGGCAGTTTGGTATGCCTCCCTATCTTCATCCCGTGTGTTCCCTTATATTTTCTGAAGGCCAGCCTTTTGGCTCTGACCTTTTCTGCTACTGTATTTGAGAACCAAAGTGGTTTCCTTCTTCTTTGCACTTCCTTTCTGTCTAACACAATGGGATGTTGCTTCAAGTATTGTATCCTTAATGCTTGCCCACTTTGCCTGTACCTCCTCACCTGTGTTTCTTTTGCCAGGGCTAGCTTAACTCTGTTGGCCATCTTATCAAAGTCAGCTCCTCTGAAGTCCCATATTTTTGCTTTGGAATGGGATGATTTAGATGTAGTAGCAAATTGAACCATACCATGTGATGGTCACTGGCCCCCAGGTGACCTTCTACCGGAGATCTGTGATCCTTCTTTGTTAGTCAGTACTAGATCTAGGATAGCCCTGTCTCTTGTGGGTTGCTGTACCAGTTGTTTGAGGCCCTCCCCTGCAGGGAATCCACTATGAGTCTAGTTCTGGCAGATGTTCCTGCTGGTATTGACCAATCTGTATCTGGCATGTTGAAGTCTCCCATTATCAGAACCTCCCTTTAGCTGTCATGTTTTGTATATCTTCTAACAGTAATGTGTCTATGTCCTCCTCTGGTCTGGGGGCCTGTAGACAACCCCAGTTCTTATGGCTGTCCCATTTCCTGTTTCCAGGGTGACCCACAGTTCTTCTGGCTCCTTATGTGTATTCTAATTTCTGTAGCTTTGATATTTTCATTAACATGCAGGCACCCCTCCCCTTTGCACCTCGGTCTCTTCTGAACAATACATAGCCAGGTACTGAAGTCTCCCAAGTGTGGTTACTGGTAAACCACGTCTCACTAATTGCTACTATGTCCAGTTTAGCCTCTGACATAATTGCCTGCAGGTCTGGGATCTTATTTCCCAGGCTGTGAGCATTTGTGTACATGATTTTCCATTGGCCAGATTTTGGTGTGTTGGTTGTTGGGTGAAGTTTGGCATTACCCCTGTGCATCGTGTGGGAGACAAACCTTTTTCTTACCTGGTGATGCAAATGAATGGCAAACACGCTGAATTCCTGTTTGACCACTAGCTGAGGGGGGAGGGGTGTTCTTCCCATTTGACGTATGGGATGCTGCACCCCTCTCCCCATTTGCTAGTTTAAATATTGGCAGTGGCAGTGGCAGCCCCTGCTAGAGGAGAAGGCAGAGTCAGAGAATGAAGCAGCTTGGGAATTAACAATGAGTGATAAATGGCATGTCCAGGGGTGATTTATGAGATTTATCTGACAACTATTTTTAACTGAGTACTGGTAGTATAGATAACGCAAAGATCCATCTTTATTTTGTCCCTGTGCAGGACTGAGCAAATTTAGTATTTCTAGATAAGGATGGTAGAAAAAGACCAAACCCTCCCCAACCTTTCCCCCATTCCTCTCTAATCTCCTTTCCTCTTCCGGGCTCAGTCCCCCTTGCAGGGTTCTCAGCATCCTGAATGGGTCACAGTTCTGGCTTGCCTCTTCTTCATTCTCCTAACTGCCATTTGCTATTCCCCCCCCCCTTTTCTCCCTCCTCCCACTCTACTACAAGATATCAGCATCCTAAAGGGTATAGTTACTGGTATGTCTCTTTTCTCTGCCCCATTCCATTTCACTCTATAACTGCCCTTCCCCTCTGGGGAGTTTACTAAACTGCCCATCTTTCATAATCACTTAGCACTTATTACACCCGTGTTCTGCCCTCTACCTCTGTATTTATACCAGCACTTCAAATATGATCCCTTCCCCTAGATATTCCCTAGTGGATCACTGCTCTGGTACGACTACTACAGATGTTACTTTCCTCATTCTGCCCTATTTTACCTTGATCTAATGGTCTGGCACTGTAATTCTACACTGCAATGTGATTTATATTAGACATATTGCACTGTTATTGCATGTTTTATTTGCTCTCCCAACTCTTGTAACCCATCCCCCCAGGATGCTTCTGGAAACGAGCTGTCTACAGCTCATTTTGTCTTTCCTGGTGAAACATTTTCAAATAAATAATAAAAAAAATAATTTATTGAAAAAATATTTTATTAGGTGGACAAACAGAGTATGGACAGCCTAGCTTCCAGTTGCAACCCAAGGGAATAGGGGAAAGGGGGAACATACAGTAGGACAGCAGAGGTAATATGTGTATACAGAGTGTAACAGAAATACACTTACATGCTGTTTCATTAGTAGACTGGGCAAGGTGCAGGAGGATTTTTTTTCCACCTTCCCTTGCTCCAGACTGACCACTCCTTTGGGCAGCCTAGGTCTCCACTGGCACCCATGCCCCAATGTCAGCCACCACCACCTCACATTTGCAGCCACTCGGGTAACTGAGACATAACCCTTCGCCGGGTGGGTCCCCCTCCTACGAGGGTGATGGGTGCCAATAGGAGCCGGCCAGCACACGCTACTTGGCCTGGGTGCTGCTGAGTGATTGTCTGAGTAAGTCGTGTGAGGTGACCGTGAGTCTTGATCTGACACTGGTACTACTGCAGTCTTGTCACCTGAGAAAACAAGATTTGGTCAGATCAACCATGGTTGCATAAGGAAGTTAATGAAGTTATGTGGAATTGCTGAGGAGGTATGAAGAAACAACACAATGATTTGTAAGTTGTAAGATTTGTTTTAGTTTCTGTTCTAAGGAAGGCATACACATAATTAGGAAAATATATGGAGGTGTACATATTAATGGAAGGAATAGGAAGCTTACAAAAGAACACCAGAGCAAATGCCACTGATGTATGTGTTATCCCAGATGATATTGACCATACAGCCAAATTTTAAAGAAAACATAATTGCACATGTCCCAATAATGCAAAACATGAAGGGAAACATATGCAAATCCCCATGATGGTACAGAAGGTGGCAGTACATGAAAAAGTAATGGCTGGCATATATTCAGCCTTGGGATTATTTACACTTTTTTTTTTTTAAGAGAAACAGGGTTTTTGTCCATGAGGCGATGTAAGTTATATTTAAGCAATGTGTTGATGTCAGGAAGTCAGGTGTAATAATGATAGACTGTTAGAGAAAATGTGATATTAACTTTCAGAGGGGGTCACTTTTGATAAGAGCAAGGTAGTTATGCTTATGATAATGGGAATATTAGGAAAGTATGGGGTCTATGCAGAAGTGGAGTACAAATATGCACAGTTTCATAAGTACGTGCTCAAAGTACAGGCAAATGTGATATGCAGGTTTGTTTTAGAAATAGGTAAAAATAGCGTTACATGCAATTAATAGAAAGATAGATAATTACAGACATAGAGATAGAGACACAGACAGACAGGCAGACAAGGAATGGCAGTGAAGTACTGAAGGGACGCCAACCCCACCCCCAACCCGCAGACATGGACAGGCACTGGGGTGTGCCTTTGGGTCATTGCCCATAACGCTCACACCATTTCACCTCACCCTACCCTGCAGACACAGACAAGAGTCAAGGTGTGCCTTGGGGTTTTCAGACTTTACACTTACCTCATTCCATAAGGAAATATGTTGAAATGGGTACAGTCTAAGAGAATGGATTGAACTTTGGGGCTGAAGAGTCAAAGGCACACCTTGATATCTATCACTGGCTGCAGGGTGGGGATGAGGGTGGAATGGCATGAGCATTACTGTTGACAATCCCAAGTCACACCCCTGATGCCTGTCAGTCCCTACAGTGCAGGGTGTTTTGGTCAGAAACCCTAATCCCCTGTGTGTTTCTTGGTATTTTCACTCCACATTTTCAGCATGTGTTTTTTGTGACCCCACCGCATGAACAGTGACACTATCAGTTCATTAACCGAAAGGAGAGTTTACACAGCGACTGTGCTATTTGGCACTACAGGTGCAAAAACACATTTTGAATAGGATGTAAAAAATGACAGCTGTATATTTTTTGCTTCAGTAACACACACACACACCGCACACACACACAAGAACACACCAGAACATAGCGCCAAAATTATTAGATTTGTCTACAAGCACTATTTCTATGCAAGTTGGAGCATGGGGGTGTTAAGGCTGGAGATCAGTTATGGTCCATGACATAACCACATGGTCAGAATATTAAATATTTTAAAATTAACATAAATGCAAAAGTAACCATTTCAAGAAGAAAATGCAAACTGTGACACTTAACAGTTATAGAGTAAGTTAGCACATCTGGACTTATTTGCTGCATATGCATCTCAATTGCTAAGGGGTTCTGACCATGTTCACCCTTCCTCAAGCCAAGCTAGCTGCAGTATGTCTAACAATAACATAGATGGAAAAAGTATGCCATATTTTCAACAAGAAGTAGCATTTTAAAAAGACAGTGCTGTAGACTGAGAAGCAACTTGTGTAGGTGCATTCATCATGCTAGTCAAGATATGTTCTGGTTGCATTCCATAAGGCTAGCCAGTGGGAGAAGTAGGGGAAAGGAACAGAAATCTAAAATAGAACCATTTAACCCATTTGTGATTTAAAGTTGCATGATAGAAATGTGGCTTCCAGAACTGGACACCATATTCCAAATGAGACCTCACCAGTGATCTACACAGTGACATTACCACCTCCTTCCTTCTGCTGGTAATACCTCTCCCTATGCAGCACAGCATTCCACTGGCTCTCCTCACAGCTTTGGTACATTGTTTAGCCACCTTTAGGTCATCCACTGTGATTAGCCCAAAATCCCTTTCCATTTTGATGACCATCACCCCCTTCCCCAGTAATCATTCCCTGGGTTCCTGCAACCCTTCCTCATTCAACAGGCAGTTAACGCAGCTGGACTTATTTGCTGCACATGCATCATAACTGCTAAGGGGTCCTGACCATGTTCCCCCTTCCTCAAGCCAAGCTAGCTGCAGTATGTCTAGCAATAACATGAATGGAAAGTTTATGCATATGAACGCTTATTATTTATGCTGTACATACCCTACGACTCAAAGCATGTCTCCTTTGGCTACCATGATGTCTGTGGTTAATTTGAAATAAAAGACAATGTAACAAGACACTGGCCTCCACTGGAGATATTAAACAATAGAGCAAACTGCACTCTGAGAAAATTGCCTGGAACAAGATTCAATAAAAAAAACTGAATGCAGGTTCCATGGAGTATAAAACCACCAGGAATGTTAGAAAAAACTACCCCTCCCCACTCATTCACAGGCGTCAAGGAATATTTTTGTTAACTATGCTGGTTCATCTTCTTGCTTCCCTCATAGTAAAAATGTGAAACTACATTTGTGTTATTTTAAATGAGTGATAAATGGCATGTCCTGGGGGATGGTAGCTCTGATAGTTGTTCCAGTCTTACTTTTTTTCCTGGCTCAGTTTATATCAGTGAAAATAAAGTAGGAAAAAAACAGCCTTTTGTTTCTACAAGTAGTTGTTAATTGCAGCTAGTATTTTTTATTTTTTATTTTATATTTATTTATTTATTTTTATTTATTGAGATCTCGGATTACAAAATACCTTTGAACCAGTGGTTCATTTACAAAGGTTCCATGTCAGTAGTACAATACAGAAACAAATAACAGTTAATACAAGGTACACCGAAGTGCAAGATATGGAGAGCAAGGTTGGTTGGTCAAGTTAGTTACCAGACTTGAGAGTTGTTTTAGCTGATAATGGATGTAGTGTTGATATAGTGGGAAGTAAAGAGTGTATAGGATGTAGCGTTGATATAGGGGAAATAAAGAGGGTATAGAGTTAGATGGATAGAAGACAGAGAAGCAGTCTAAAGGGTAGACCTTTTCATAGAGTGCGAGTGTCGAGGGTAAGTGCAGTTATGATGTAAGGCATCCAGGAGTGGATTGACAGTGGCAATGGAGAGTTGTTTAGGCAGGTTAGGCAACATGGGAGCAGAGGTGGGAGGTGATGGGACATAGTGGATGTATAGCAGCAGTAGGGGAGTGGGGTATGGCAAAGAAACAATAGTATGTGGTCTAAACAGAGGGGGTAGGAGTTAGTAGAGGAGCGATGAGGGAAAAGGATGACAGAGGTTTGGGATAGGTAGCGTGGGTGGACAAAGCAAAGGTATGTGGAATAGTTAGAGGGTGGTAGGTGGTAGGTGAGGGGAGAAGGATAAGAAAGGATGGGGTGATATTGAGGTTGAGAGGGTAGCTGGGATGTGACTGGAGGACAGAGTGTAAGGACTCTCAGAAGGTGGCTAGTTCAGCACAGTCACAGTGACTGAGACTCCTAAGGTGGTGTTGAAGATTGCGTTTGTAAGAGCCGAGCCTAGACTTGGACAGGATCTCAGGAGGTAGTCGATTCATTAGGGTGGGTGCCCTAGTGAAAAAGGCACTCTGGGCTTGGGTTGTGTGACAGAAAAGTATCTGAAAGGTGAATTTGTCAGAATTGTGGGTGGAACATGTGGCTGTTGTTGGTGATAGGAGGTCACGCGTGCAAGAAGGAGTTATGCTGAGAGTAATTTTCTTCACCAGGAGGCTTGTTTGGTATGCTATCCTGCCTTGGAGGTTCAGCCAGCTTGATTGCTTGTACAGCTCACAGGTGTGGGTTCTTTTACCAGCACCAGTTACAAGGTGACAGCACTATTTTTAACATGTGCAACTCCACTTCTCAAACTGAAAAGAAAAATACACTTCATCAAAGTTGTGTTTACCAAGTACTGTGCCCATGATTAAAATAATTTTAACCCCTCCCCCCAAAAAATGTGCCCTCACTGTAAAGACAATCAAAATATATATTTCTAAATGCATTACTAATACCAATGCTTTCAAAGTTCTGAAACTACTAAAAGACAAACTATATATATATATATATATATATATTGAATATGGTAAACAAATATAGGTAATCAGAAAAGATGAACTTTATGTTTTTAGTATATAAATGTTTAAGAAAAACCTGTGGCTCTTTCAACCAGAACACTATGTCTATTGTTTTCCTTGGGAGCAGTAGTTTCAAATGCTTCTTAATTACTCTTTCTTTTTGAGACACCAGGTGGCTCTGATAATCATTTGTTCCAAGTGTTTGTAACTCAATTTGAAGGCATTAAGTGTCTTCTGTTCTCCTAGTCCTTAATAAAATGCAGGGACTCCAAAGACTTTTTCTATTCCTTGTTCCAGATTTCAAACTAATGTGTCTTGTTTCAACATGATAGATCCACCTCATGCCCCTCCCACATGAATCAAAAAAAGGTGGGGGTGGATCTTTAGGAGTTTCTCAGGTGGAGGTGGGGGTGGATCTTACTCCCCAAAAAACAATGCTGCCTCCCACTACTCAGGTTCCAGTTCTTGTACCGCCCATTTAAGAAAGAAAATAGTACCCTGCAAACATTAACTAACATGAAAGCATATTTATTTGTGGACAGAAAACATTTCTTGGAGGAGGGTAAAGCAGAGGAAACTATTTACACGTTCAGTCAGTTCCACAGACAGAAAACATGACATCACTCATTTTGTACATGCAATATGTCTGCAGGCTCCTCCTACTGCAGCTGTAAAAATGAACTTGCTTGGGAAAGACAACAGTATACCAACTGTGCAATGTTTTTTTTAAAGAAAGCCAGTAACACCACTACCAAAACAGTTTATAGTGGAGGAGTGTGCCAGTAAGAAGGATATGGAAGTGGGACTGTCAGAGCCGGGAAGGCATGGCAGTGATGCAATAGCAGAGAGGGAATCCGGAGTACTGTATAAGAGGAGGAGCAGGCAAAATGGCAGGGGAAGACTGAAGCATCAGTAAGTGCCCATGGAAAAGAACTATGGATTCATCTACATATTGAGCAGCCTTTGAGTGTACTGTGCCAGAGGTGTATGCCCGATTAGTAACACTGCAAAACACCTCTGAACTGCATCTCAGCCTATCAGACATGAGACATATGCAGGTAAGGGAACATTGTTTAACCAAGAGTAGCATACTAAGCCGAAGCTTAGAAACATAGAAACATAGACTTTGACGGCAGATAAGGACCGCTAGGCCCATCTAGTCTGCCCATTTCCCAACCTACAGGATAGGCCGCAGATCCTAGTTAACCAACAGCCTATATCTTCCTGCCCCCCACAAGAATTTCCTTATGTCTGTCCCATGCATTCTTGAATTCTCCCACAGTTTTAGACCCACAACTTCCTCAGGAAGGCTGTTCCATGCATCCACTACCCTCTCTGAAATAATACTTCCTCACATTGCCCCTGAACCACCTCCTTCTATCTTTAAATTGTGTCCTCTGTTCTTGCAAGTCTCTTTTTCTGAAAGATGCTACCCTCTTGGACTTTGTTGATTCCTTGAGGTGCTTGAAGTTTCTATCATGACCCCCTCTTCCTTCTTTCCTCATGGGTATACATATTAAGCTCCTTTAGTCTCTCCTCATACGGCTTCTCTTGCAGACCCTGCACCATTTTAGTTGTCCTCCTCTGGACTGCCTCTATCCTGTCTATGTCCTTGCGGAGATGGGGTCTCCAGAACTGGACACAGTATTCCAGATGGGGTCTCACCAACTGTCTGTACAGAGGGATAACAACTTCCTGTTTTCTGCTGCTGATGCCTCTCCCTATACATCCCAGTATACCCCCGGACCTCCCTACTGCCTTCTCACATTGCTTGCTAACCTTAAGGTCATCTGATATGATTACCCCCAGGTCCCTTTCCTGTTTGTTGTTGTTACTACCTCCCCACCCATTGTGTATTCTTCCCCTGGGTTCTTGTTTCCCAGGTGCATTATTTGCACATTTTGCATTGAATCCTAGCTGCCATACGTCTGACCATTCCTCCAACCTTGCCAAGTCCCTTTTCATCGTTCCACGCCTCCTTGTGTATCAACCCTGTTGCAGATCTTTGTGTCATCTGCAAAAGGCATACTTTTCCTTCAGTCCTCTCTGCAATGTCACTGATGAAGACATTAAAAGGACTGGACCCAATCTAAGTTCTGCAGTGCCCCACTAGTAACCGCCCTTTCTTCAGAGTGGACTCCATTTACAATTACCTTCTGTGTCCTGTTGTCCAGCCAATGTTTACAGGCTACCACCCTGGGACCCACTCCCAGGCTGGTTAATTTGACTAATAATCTTTTGTGTGGGACTGTGTCAAATGCCTTGCTAAAGTCTAGGTAGGCCATGTCCACAGCCCCTCCCTGGTCTACTACTTTGGTCACCCAGTCAAAGAAATCTATTAGATTCATCTGACATGACCTTCCCACTGTGAACCCATGCTGCCTCGGATCCTGTGCTCCACTGACCTCTAGGTACTCAACTATTCTTTCCTTCAGAAGTGACTCCATCACTTTCCCTACCACAGAGGTCAGACTGACAGGTCTGTAGTTTCCTGCCTCTGTCTTGGTCCCACTTTTGTGAAGGGGAATCACATCCGCCTTCCTCCAGTCCTCGGTGCCACACCATCCTCCCATGATTTATTAAAAGAGTAGCCAGTGGTTTCACTAGTTCCTTCCTTAATTCTTTTAAAATTCTGGGGTGAATTCCATCAGGACCCATTGCTTTGTCCACCGTCCAGTTTTAGGAGTTCTTGCAGAACCCTTTCTTCTGTGAAAGGACTGGATCGACCCCCTATCAAGAGTGCTTCTGTTAATTGGATTAGGCACTTCCTCCTCTTTTGTGAATACTGAGCAGAAATATTCGTTTCAGTATTCCCTGCTTTCACTGTCCCCTCTGCCCCACCCACCGTTTCATGTTCAGCCTCACTATCCCTCCTTTGTCTTTCTACACTCACTGATGTACCTATAAAAGGTTTTATCCCCCTTCTTAACTGAGTTGGCTATCATTTCCTCAGTTTGGGCCTTTTCTATTCTGACTTTCCTCCCTGCTTCTTTCTGACTTAACTGGTACAGCTCTCTGTCCTGCTCCTTCTGTGTTTCCTTATACTTCCGGAATGCTATCTTTTTCTTCCTGACTTTCACAGCCACCTCTCTTGAGAACCATAGTGGCTTTTCTTTTATTTGATTTGTTTGTTTGCTTCACACAAGGGCTTGTTGCCTCTGTGATGGCAGTTTGATAATTCCCATTGTTGCTCCACACCTCCTTCTAGCCTGTTTGCTAGTGCTTTTCTGAGCCTCTCCCATCTTGCCAAAGTCAGCCTCCTAAAGTCCAGTACCCTCACTTTTATGGCTTGACTCTGTAGCTGAGTTTAACGTGAACCACACTGTTTGATGGTCACTTGTCCCCAGATGGCAACCCACTTCTAGTTCTGAAATCCTCTCACTGCCCCCGTTTGAGAGTACGAGGTCTAAGATTGCTCCCTCACGAGTGGGTTCCGAAACTAGCTGTCTAATGCCTGCCACCTGTAGGGCATCAAGAATGGCCCTGCTCTTGGATGTGGCTGCAGCTTGTTTCCAGATGTGATCTGGGAGCACAAGGAAGTCAAGGGACTTGCTCAGGATCACACAGTATGCACCTAGGAGGCTGTGGGATTCAAACCCAGGTCTCCAGATCTGCAGCTCAGAGCCTTAACCCACTGCACTGTATTGCCTTCTAGTACCAGATGATGGACCCGAGCTTGGAAGACATTATTATAGTGACTGCATTCTGTTCAAGTGAAGTCAAACCACCCTAATGTACATGTTCTCCTGAGGGAGTGCAGCAAGCTTGCCATAAAAATAGACTGTTGTAACTATCAAATTATACAGGTGTAACCCCCTACAAATGGGAGTTCCCGAAACTCTTCCTTGGATGAGCCTAAATGCCCACTGCCAGGCTGGTGTTCTGCATCTTAGCAGGTTTCACAGTGTTTGCATGTGAGTGCTCAGTTGGCCTCTGTGTCTGTCTCTTTAAGACCTGCCTACTTTGCAGTTTATAATTAATCTGGGTGAGGATCAAGTGTTTCCAGGCTTGAGTCCTGCCCGGGCTGCAGCACAGCCACTTCCTTTTGCTGCAGAATCAATGTTCAGAGGGAGCCCTACTGGACTCTGTGATTGTTTACTATCATCTGTGCTTAATGGAAACTGTTATTGTTGTGTGCCTAATCTGCCTTTATTTGTAGCATGGACATTTTGTTATGTGCCACTGTTTTGGTTCTGGACTGCCTATCTGCACCAATCAGCACCTTTGGGGCCCTAAAATGGAGCCTGCCCCAGGGAGCTTTGTGGGAGTAAAATGCTGTAGGAATTGTAGTTTTTACAGTTTGGTACCTAAATGGATCTGGAGGGGAGCTCTAGCTGTGACAGACAGGTGGAAGAATGAATCGAACCTTTTGGATCAGAGGGAAAATCCCGTGCTGCCAGCCACAGAGGGTCAGTGTAGAGTTGGAGTTTAAAGCGTGAACAGCCCAGGAGATTCGAGCAGCTGCTCCTGTGTAGGTGCACAGGAGAAATCATCGGGAAGGCTGTGCCTGGCCTATCTGCTACCATCTTCCCTAGCGAGGGAGCTTTGTGTTCAACAGTTTGGACTATTTCCAACTAGTATTGCGATGGGATAATTGAATTGTAACTACATTTCTTCAAATGAGGACCGAAGATTTGCTGCTACGTGATCGGCCTTCTAGACTTCCCTAAAATGACAGCAAAGCATACGGTTTGGTCACAGACACTGCAAAATTGCAACCGGACTGTCATCCGAATCTGTGGTAATTCCCTACTCTTACTATAAGTGTGCTGATTGTGGCGGTGGGTCGTGATTTGGTTCCCCACCTCACTTATGCGTCACACTGGCAGGAAGCTGAATCCAGCATTCAAAATGGACTTTATCCGAACTGTTCCCTCAATCTGGGCCTTTCTAACCTGGCCCAGACACTTGTTCATGCCACAGAGAAACATCCGATGAGAGACCAGCCAGGGATTCGGCTCCCTGTTCACAATAACAACAGGAATGACACCACAGTGTTTCGTGTGGGCTCTACTTCTCCTGGCCATCCAGCTCTTCATCCAGAGGTCTCCATTTCATCCATCCTGCATTCTGTGCTGGGTAAGATGAGTACACAACACACCATGGTAGCTCCCTGCAACAAAGCTCTAATCAAAGTGTGTCAACTGATTTAATAATTGTTTCTAATCTGTTCAGACTGAGCCATCCAGCTCCGGATTAAAAATTATTTGTTAAAGTGCATGTTGTGTTTTCTTCATTCCCAAGGGCCCTGACCAGCTGCAATTCTGGTCTACCCCAGGCAATGCTTCAGGCTAGCCTGTAGTTCCAACTGGGTACCCAGAGTGTGTGTGACTGTAATACAGGGATCTTTGAGTGCATGCCTTATGACCTGATTAAATCAGATCTGAAATCAACCTCGATTTCTGCCCCTTCCCTTTTCTGATAGCTCACAAAGCCCAGGGCAGTAGCTTTGATGTTGTTCCTAGAGGAAACAGACATCTTTTTGCATGGGTTCTTTAATCAGTTTTCTTCCAGCTTTGTGGCTGACTGCTGACATTACTCACAGAAAATACAAAATCACACATGCCCCCACAATGCAAAGCATCATGGGCTGCATATGCAAATCACCACAGAATGTTATGCTGGTCCAACTTTAAGCAGAATTGCATGGTGCCAAAAGGCCTCTCACGCAGTTTGCAAAGGGTGCTAACAGAAGACAGACATGTCACAGGTCTTCCTCCTTGTGTCTCCTACAGAAATCTGCTACTGCCCATTTCTCCCTTGTGCGGAAGTCCATGGATTAAATATCAGTGGCTAATATGTCATTTATTATTCATTATGCTAAATCCCTAGCTCTGAGTGACAGTCAGTTCCTGGGAATAAGCATGCATACAAGTCCTGAGCCAGCTTGCAATTTAACTGTTCTGCAGAGCCGATCTGGCCTTTGAATTGATGTCAATATCTCAGGGATAGAATGTACTCAAACCTGAGCTATAGTTTCACAGGGATAGAATGTACTGAAACCTGAGCTATAGTTTCACAGGGACAGAATGTACTGAAACCTGAGCTGGTCTGCTGCTGGCTGATTCTGCAAAGCTAAACACAGGAACACCCAACATTCCTGGCCAGGTTGTGTGTTCTCTGACTCTTCCCTGACCATTGAAGAGGTCACTTTGTGGCAGTGGTCAGGCTTATCATAATTCAGATGAAACATGAGACCAAGAACCCCTCTAACAATCCACAAACAAGTAAAAAGATTGCTGTTATTTGAAAAAATTGCAGGCTTTTAAAGCAACAGAGTCGGGGGGGGGGTCCTGGTACCTTAATTGTATACTTTTGTTTCTTCACGCACCAGGTGCACCCCTTTAAATCTTGCAAAAATGCATTGTAGATGTGATGGGTTGACCTTGCCAAACCCTTTTAATTCAACTGCATGTAGGAGAACTGTGGCCTTCTCCAAATTGTTGAGCTCCCCAGTGAACCTCTAATTGGACAGGGCACATGATATAAGCAATGACATCAGAGAGTGGATTCTCCATAAGATACAGAAAAAACAGGAGAACCACAGCTTTGATAAAGTGCAAGTGGGCTTGAAATGTTGATGGTGTGTTTTGGTGGGGTGCTACCAAGAATTTGAAAATAAAATATATTTAATGAATGCCCCCTAGTAGTGGGATTTATTTCTACCTCTATGTACGAGTAGCCATATGCACTTTGGAATACAGCTTAGAATGGCAAGGTAAAATGTGATGCCTTTTTCCTGACCGAGGAGGAGGAGGGGGAGGTCACTTTGTCGCAGTGGTCAGCCTTATCATAATTCAGCTGAAACATGAAACCAAGAACCCCTCTATCATTCCAAAACAAGTAAAAAGATTGGTGTTATTTGAAAATATTGCAGACTTTTAAAACAGCAGATTGGGTGGGGGGGGGGCCTGGTACCATAATTGGATGTTAATGGCATGGCCTGTTAATGGTATGGCATGTTAATGGCATGACCTGTTAATGTTATGTTATGTTAATGTCATGTTATGTTATTTATTTATTTATTTAGCTTTTTTTTACCGGGTAAGTACACTAGACAAGTATTATGCCTATTTTCAGGAATGACCCGGGAGAATACAACATGAGGAACAACAGTCAAAGAGACATGGCAAAGAGAGTACAGTTTTTTGTCACAGTAAACAAATATGTTATGTTATGTTACAGTATGTTATGTTAATGGCATGGCCTATTAATGGCATGGCATGTTATAGCATGGTATGTTATGGCATTAACATAACATACTGTAACATAACATGACATTTTTTTCTTTTTTTATTTTATTTTGGCTTTTGTTGACCGGGTAAGTGCACTAGACAAATCCTGCCTATTTTCAGGCACGACCTGGGGAAGGGGGATACAGATGAATGCCAACTGACCTTGAACCAGATTAAGCTGTTGGTGGTATTTTTAGTGAATGAGGGAAATTTGGCCAGGACACCGGGGAAATTCCCCTACATGACATAAAAACATGACATGACATAACAACATGACATGACATTAACATAACATAACATACCATTAACAAGCCATGCCATTAACATGACATACCATTAACAGGCCATGCCATTAACATCCAATTAAAGTACCAGCCCCCCCCCCAACTGCTGCTTTAAAAGTCTGCAAAATTTTCAAATAATACCAATCTCTTTATTTGTTTTGGATTGTTAGAGGGGTTCTTGGTTTCATGTTTCAGCTGAATTATGATAATGGCATGGCATTAATGTCCTGTTATATTAATGGCATGGCATATTAATGGCCTGTTATGTTAATGGCATGGCATGCTAATGTTATGGCATATTAATGTTGTGTTGTGTTGTGTTGTGTTGTGTTGTGTTGTGTTGTGTTGTGTTGTGTTAATGGCATGTCATGTCATGTTAATGGCATGGCATGCTATGCTGTGCTGTGCTGTGCTATGCTATGCTATGTTATGTTATGGCCAGTTCTGCTCTGCTCTGCTATGCTATGATATGCTATGTTATGCTATGCTATGCTATGTATCTATATATGTATAATTAATCCCAGATTGCCCCTGAGAAAAGGACTTTTAGTTTCAGTGTGCCTACCCAATCAGCAAAATTCACTCAATAATCAAAGAAACAAACAAAAGATTTAGGCAACAGCTAAATCAATTCTATTAAGTAGCATAAGAAGCAACAGGAAAAGCAAATTTGTCAAACAAATACAGATATGACAAACAACTGAGAATCCAAGTTCTAATGTCCAGAGTCCAGATTATAAACCTTGGAGTCCCAGATAAACACAATATCTGATCATTGGAAACCAGAAGCATACATCCTAGTCAAACAGCTTCCCAATGTGCCTGTGTACTATATATATCTGCAGAATGGAAACACTATCAGTAAAATTATTATAGAAACCAACTACTGCCCATTGGCCAACTGCTGATTTGGTCTATAACACAAACACCTTTTCACCACCTAAGACACCAATCACTAGTAATGAGATACGGAACAGGAGGACAAATGTAGCTCAGCCTGAACAACCTGTTGCAGACACTGTGAAACAGCCTGACATTGTCTACAGCAGTTCTGATGAGGAGAATTGGTTTGTGTGCCCTTACTTTCCTTGCATTCCTGGACTAATACCAGAACCATACCCCTTGGAATGTCACCCATTTGTACAAGGTGAAAAATGTCTGCAGTAGCATTGGTTTAGGCAGGGTCACAGTACTACCACTGTGCTTCTGGAGTATATTGACGTCATACACAAAGCCCTAGATCATGGCCACTTAGTTGGGTCTGTGTATATAGACCTAACTAAAGCCTTTGATATGGTCAATCACATGCTCCTAATTGACTCTCTGTCATCTCTAGGCCTCTCCATGGATGCCACCTCCTGGTTTGGCAACTACCTAAATGGCCATTTACAGAGGGTTAAAATCAACAATACTCTCTCCACCTGTTTATCGGTTTGAGCAAGTGTGCCACAAGGCTCAGTTCTTGGTCCATTCCTGTTCAGCCTGTTCGTCAACACCCTCCCCCAAGCCTGCACTGGGCAGATGTTACTTTACGAGGATGACTCAGTAATCTATTGTAGCCATCATGACCCCACCCCTTTGCAGAAAGACCTCCAACTGTTTTTCTCAGAATCTGAATCATGGATTTCCTGCCAAAAACTTACTTTAAATTACAAAAAAACTAAAGTTATGGTATTTCACAATCCACAAAACAAATACAAGGGCACTCCCCTAAATATTCTTAACTTCAAGCTTGCACCCCTGGAACAGGTGCCTCACTTCAAATATCTTGGCATCACTCTGGACTCCACCATCTCCTTCCAGGAGCATACTGACCAGGTCTGTAAGGTGCTACATATCAGGCTTGGCCTTCTCTATAGGCATAGGTCATGCATGCCACCTGAAGCCCTGCATCTAGCTGTAACCAGTTCAGTACTATCCATAGTTGACTATGGCGTTGTTATATATGGATCTGCAGTTGACTCAGCCCTTAGAAGGATCAAGGTCTCCCTGAATAAAGCGTGTCACCTGGTTGCCGGTTGTAACTGGCTCACTTACACTTGTGAGCTATATAAACAAGAGGACTGGTTGAACTTGGAGGGAAGGCTTACTTACCACACTTGCGTGTTAGCCAAGTAAATAGCCACTGACCTTCTTCTTTCTTCTGCCCAACATCTCCTTACTTTGGCCCCAGCCATTTACACTACTAGAAACCCCTCTAAAGCCTCTTTCCTAGTCCTGTTTTGTAGGTCCTTCATGGGGCAGAGGGCTTTCATGCACAGGGCTCCTCTATGGCTCAGTGGTTTGCCCATGGAGATCACCTCTGTCTGTAAACTAGGCACATTCAAAAATATGCTCAGACAGCATCTCCTTGCTGCCAGTCACTGTGACTGTTTCTAGCTTCTCCATTCATTATGTAAATCATAAAACCTGAACGTCCTCTAAGTTAGACAATGTCTTCTCAGACTGTAGCTCCCTCTATTTCACCCCTTTACTCTCTCTGCTCCCCACTTCTGCCCACCACTCTCTCCTCCTAATGTTCTATGCCCTGCCCCTCTACCTCTCCCCCCAACTCCTCTTTAACCAGTATCATTGGTCCACTCCTCTTGTCTCTACTCCTTTTGCCTGCAACCCCTACTGTACAGTGTCTACACATTGTGTTCTGTATTTTTTGCTTTTTAGTTGTATATACCTGTTGTTAACCCTGTGCTTTTTGTGTAGTATGAAAATGTGCTGTTGCATTTAAATGTACCCTAGTTGCATCCAGATTGTATTTTATTTATGTACCTGTTGAATGGAGCCTTTGTAAATGAGTCTCTGAGTCAAAGGTAATTCCAATAATTTCAGTAAATAAATAAATAACTAAATAAATAAAATAAAATAGATAAATAACTCTGGAACATCAAATCCTTTAGCAGCACCCATTGTTCAACCTGACTTTGGGCCCAAAGCCATGTACCCTGCACATACCATATCATGGAGGAATATGAAGAATACCCTGTTGTAGCACTCCCAGAGAATAATGAGAGACCTTTACCTTCAGTACATGTTCTTGCAGCAGATGCAGAACTCCCAAATGACTCTTGTTATATCATTGCAAAAAAGTCTAATGGACCGCATCACTCTGGAAGGGAGGTTAAATCTCACCTATGATTCGCCAAGTGTCTCCACCAACCTCCCTATAAATGAGGTCACTTAAGGTACAACCTCCAAATCCCTTATTTCTTATTTATTTATTTATTTAGGAAATTGGAATTACAACCCTTTGAGATATAGACTAGTTTCAAAAGGCTCCGCATCAGAATAAAACATAGACATTCATGCAGTACATACATAGAATAAATGTGGGTGAGCAATCATACACAGTATAAGTACAATGAGCACTGGTTAATGCCTATACATTTGGTAGCTAAAACAGAGCAGAACTATCAACATATTTACCTAATGAGAGGTTAAGACCTATACAATTGGTAGATAAAGCAATGCGTGATATGAGTTGGTAGTAAGCCACCTCAGGGAGGCCTTGTCTTATACATAATGCAACGCATTCATAGTTCAGTGCAACTATATGGTAACTGAGGGAGGTGAGGAGCCTGTAGGCTAGAAATAGTGAGGGCTCTCCACTGTCAGGCCAAGGATGGGTGCGTGGCCTAGCGGTGTGGTGCAGGATCCACAGGTTACTGGTTACACTGGCATTGACGCGAGGAGAGGATATGGGCCCTTAAGGCAGCTTTAAAAGGACCTAGATTGGTGATTGATGTGACGGCCGGCGGGAGGGCATTGTACCAGGATGGAGCTCTATGGGGAAGGATCGCTGTGCCAGGATGTTCATGACCCTAGGCACCTTCCAGATAGTTTTGGGGTGGCCTGTGTGGACGCAGAGATGGTGGCTGCCTGAAGAGAAGCCATGACACCTATTGGTGTTAAACCCAGGTGGATTTGTTTGGTGAAGAGACGGGTCTGGTATAATAGTTTTTTCTCAAGGGAGAGGATATTGCTGAGCGCGTATAAGGTGCAGGTATGTGTATTTCTGTCGGCACCAGAGAGGAGCCGGCAGCCTTATTGATGACTACTTGTATTTGATGAAGCGCTGTAAAGTCAGCGGCAGCATAGATTGTAAGGCCATAGTCCACCAGTAATAAGACTGAGGAGGTAATGTCTAGGTGAAATACTTCAGGTGGCAGGCAATCTTTATGTCTGTACAGGAGACCAATGCAGGTGTTGGTGGCAGAGGTGAGGTTTTTTATATGTTCGTGGAACAAGAGGGAAGAGTCAAATGTAATACCTAGATACTTATACTTTTGGACCTGTTCCAGTGGGATGAGAGAGGCGGAGAGTATTTTCAGATGGAAATCCTTTGATCTGTTTTGGCAGTAGGCATAGAACATAGTCTTAGTTTTTTTACTGTTGACCACCTATCTGTATTCAGCAAACCAGTATTCAATCTGAGAGAAGGAGTTTTGTAAGGTACGCTGGAGAGAAAGAGGATCAGGATGTGCAGCTTAAAGAACAGAGTCATCCACAAAGAGGAGAAGGTTGCCAGAGCAGGATTTACGCAGGGCGTTGAGGTAGATGCTGAATAGCAGGGGACCCAGGATAGATCCCTGGAGAACTTCTGAGTGCACGAGCGCACAGGCAGCATAGTAGATATGCTATTATTAATTTTAACACATTGGGTTCTAGATGAAAGATAGCTGGAGAACCATAAGAGTGGACAATGAGAGATCCCAATTTGTTGTAATGTGTGAAGAAAAAGGGGGTGAGAAACCATATCGAAGGCCTTTGAGAGGTCTATAAACATGGCCCCTGCAAGGTGCCTCTTGTCAAGTGTGGAGTGCAGGGAGTTAGCGAATTCTGTGAGGGCGGTCATAGTGCTGTGACCAGTTTTGAAACCATGCTGCTCCCTAGAGGTTGTATGCGAGGAGGTAGTCAGTGAGCTGATTGGCCATGACCTTTTCAAGGGCTTTAGAGAGTGGGGGGAGAATTGAGATGGGCCAGTGGTTTTTTGGGAGGAAGCTGTCACCACATTTAGAAGGCCCGTGAGTGGGGAGAGATAACTGAGTCTAGCACAAGGTATAGGATACGTATATCGAAGGCGTCTTTGCAGTAATTGGAGCTCTGGAGGGCTTTGGACAGGTAGGCTTTCGCTTCTGTAGGGGTAATGACTCTGAGTTTGAAGGGGGGTGGAAGAGCTCAGGTGGCGGGGTAGGCTGAATTGGATGGAAAAAGTTGCTAGGGAGGACTGAGCTGAGATCTCAGAAGGTGGAGTTGAGGCAGTTAGCTATGTGAAGTGTGTCTGTGGTGGTAGTACTGTTAACACAAAGTTGTGAGGGGGGAAGAGCGGAATTTACCATCAAGTTCCTTGATGTTATCCCAGAACTTTCTTGTGTTACCCCAGGAGGTGGCTAGGGAGGTTCTGAAGTGCTCTGCCTTGGCCTTGCAGATTGCCCGGGTACACTTATTGCGGGCAGCATTATAGGTCTGCCTATCGCTTAGCAAACCGGAGGCAGTGGCATGTTGCCAGAGGTTTTCATGCATTTTGAACTGTTGTAAGAGTTCTGGGGTGATCCGGGGGCACTATGAAACATAGAAACATAGAAACATAGACTTTGACAGCAGATAAGGACCACTGGGCCCACCCAGTCTGCCATTTCCCTACCTACTGGATAAGCTGCAGATTCTAGTTAACCAACAGCCTACTTCCTGCCACCGCCCACTAGAATTGCCTTGTGTCTGTCCCATGCATGTTTGAATTCCCCCACTGTTTTAGCCTCAACAACCTCCCCAGGAAGGCAGTTCCATGCATCCACCACTCTCTCCGTGAAAATAATTTCCTCACATTACCCTGGAGCCATCTCCCTCTATCTTTAAATTGTGCCCCTTGTTCTTACACATCTCTTTTTCTGAAAGATGCTACCCTCCTGGACTTTGTTGATTTCCTTGAGGTACTTGAACGTTTCTATCATGTCCCCCCGTCCCTCCTTTCATCAAGGGTATACATATTAAGCTCTCTCAGTCTCTCTTCATATGATTTCTGATGCAGACCCTGCACCATTTTAGTTGCCCTCCTCTGGACTGCTTCCATCCTGTCTATGTCCTTGCGTAGATGAGGTCTCCAAAACTGCACACAGTGCTCCAGATGTGGTCTCACCAACTGTCTGTACAGAGGGATAACAACTTCCCTTTTTACGTTCGCTAGCGTGCATGCGCAAGGAATGTTTTGGGAGAATAGCACACTTGGAGGTGTGCCTCTCCCATCCAATGCACTGCTCCCTGAGCAGGCGTGCATGTCCTGCACCATGGGTGCAGGAGCTCAGTATGACAGCAGTGTTCCGCTGCTTCAAAGGAAAGCACCGCTGCCATACAGAGCGCCCACCATCGCTCTCACTTGCGCCACCGCTGGCCTCGCACGCCACGCCCGTGCTCCCCCAAAGCTTTTGTAGCACGCTGGGAGCCCACCCAGCGTGGCAAACGTTGTTTGATGACGGGGTGCCCAATCCTCGCTGGCTCCATGGCCCCCCGCTATCCTGCTGCCACGCTGGGAGCCCACCCCATCATGGCAAACGTTTCGCTTGTTTTGCCGACGGGGTGCCCAACTCCCGCCGGCTCCTCTGCCCTCACAGAGTTTGCCGATGGGGTGCCCAATCCCCATCAGCTCCTCGGCCCCCATACACATTCTACCACGCTGGAAGCCCACCCCAGCGTGGCAAACGCCCCACGCCGTCTCTTTTTTTTAAACTTGCAAAATAAAACGTCCCACAGCGAGTCTCCCAGCCCCTCCCACAACCTGCACCCACCCACTGCGCACCCAGCCTTCCCACACCCCTCACCCCATACGCATTCTCCAGACTCGCGCGACAACTTCGTGGACCAGGAACACGCCTGCACTCTTCAAAGCCGACCGCGAACTGAGGAAATGCCGTAAGCTGTATAATGGGCTGATAGGGGTTTCAATCTGACAGATCTCAGTTCATTTTTGATTTTGCACCAAATTAACATGGGTTTTAGGATTCTTCTCATGAATGATGTCACTGCATGGTAAAAGTTCCAGGTCCGGCGGGTGATTTCGCAGGCACTGCACAGTCACTGTGCAAAATCACCCTTCGGCCTCCCTAATAATGCCATGACAGTGATATCATTCATGAGAAGGGGTCCCAAAATCCCCATGTTGAAAATTTGCGCAAAATTCCAAAAATGACTGCTTTACTGTAGCTATGCTATGCAGTTCCTACACACCGTAAGTTCGCAAATTTTCAATATTTTCACTCCAGATTTTCAAAATTGCCATTTTATCACACCTTCTTATGAGATGTACAGCTGTCATTTTTCACATCTCACCCAAAACGTGTTTCCGCCCATGTAGCACACAATGGCACAGTCGGTGTGCGAACTCAATGTATGGGACACATTAAGAAAATCACAGTGACACTGATCACGAACAGAGGTCTTAAAATGACTGTGCTGAAAATTTGGTGAAAAAATTCCTAAAAATGACTGTTTTATGAGTTCATGTAGCGCAGTTCCTACTCCTTCGTAAGTTTGCGAATTTTCAATATTTTCACTCCAGATTTTCAACATTGCCATTTTACCACACCTCCTTATGAGCACTGCAGCTGTCATTTTTCACATCTTGCCCAAAACGTGTTTCCGCCCATGTAGCGCGCACAATGGCACAGTCGGTGTGCGAACTCAGTGTATGGGACACATTAAGAAAATCACAGTGTCACTGTTCATGAGCTGAGATCTTAAAATGGCTATGTTGAAAATTTGGCAAAAAATTCCTACAAATGAATGTTTATGACCGCACTCTGGCAGTTCCACGACGTGGAATTCGCGAATTTCCAATATTTTCACCCAGATTTTCAACATTGCCATTTTACCACACCTCCTTATGAGCAGTACAGCTGTCATTTTTCACATCCTGCCCAAAACGTGTTTCCGCCTTATGAAGCGCATAATGGGGGTATCAAAAAGGTCATGCTGACAATTTATTGTGCAAATACCAGCAATCGCACAGGGCATTAGGGTAAAGCACCATGCATGCCAAACACCACTGCAAATACCTGCAAGCGAACGTTCGACATTGACAAATGCTTGTTCTACTTGTGATGCCCCTTCCTATGCATCCCAGTATCCCCCGGCTCTCCTTACTGGCTTCTCACATTGCTTACCAATCTTTAGATCATCTGATATGACTACCCCCAAGTCCCGTTCCATTTTTGTTGTTGTTAGTACCTCCCCTGCTATTGTGTACTCTTCTCCTGGGTTTTTGTTTGCCAGGTGCATTACTTTGCACTTCTTTGCATTGAATCTAAGTTGCCATATGTCTGACCGTTCCTCCAACCTTACCAAGTCCCTTCTCATCCTTTCTACCCCACCTTGTGTATCAACTCTGTTACAGATCTTTGTATCATCTGCAAAGAGGCATACCTTTCCCTCCAGACCCTCTGCAATGTCACCTATAAAGATGTTAAAGAGGACTGGACCCAGTACTGAGCCCTGAAGTACTCCACTAGTTACCCCCCTTTCTTCGGAATGTGTTCCACTCACTATTACCTTCTGTGTCCTGTTGTGCAGCCAGTTTGAAACCCAGGTTACCACCCTGGGACCCACTCTCAGGCTGGCTAACTTGATTATTAATCTTTTGTTCAGGACTGTGTCAAATGCCTTGCTAAAGTCTAGGTAGGCCATATCCACAGCCCCTCCCTGGTCTATTACTTTGGTCACCCAGTCAAAGAAATCTATTAGCTTCATCTGACATGACCTTCCTGCTGTAAATCCATGCTGCTTTGGGACCTGTGCCCCGCTGGCCACTAGGTACTCAACAATTCTTTCTTTCCGAAGTGATTCCATCATTTTCTCTACCACTGAGGTCAAACTTACAGGTCTATAGTTTTCTGCTTCTGCCTTGCTCCCCCTTTTGTGAAGGGGAATCACATCTGCCTTCCTCCAGTCCTCAGGTACCACCCCATCCTCCCATGATTTGTTAAAAAGTGAGGTCAGTGGTGTTACTAGGTCCTCCCTTAGTTCTTTTAGGATTCTAGGGTGAATCCCATCAGGCTCCATTGCTTTGTCCACCTTGAGTTTTAGGAGTTCTTTCAGGACTCTTTTTTCTGTAAATGGACTGGTGTCAACTCCCCTACCCAGAGTGCTTCTATTTCCTGGTTTAGGTAACTCCTCCTCACCTTCTTTTGTGAATACTGAGCAAAAGTATTCATTCGGTATCTCTGACTTTTCACTGTCTCCCTCTGCCCACCTCCCCTCTCCCTTATTAATCTTCACTATTCCTCCCTTAACCTTCCTATGCTCCCTAATGTACCTATAAAAGGTTTTATCCCCCTTCTTAACTGAATTGGCTATTTTTTCCTCAGTTTGGGCTTTTGCTATTCTGACTGCCTTCTCCACTTCTTTCTGCTTTAATTGATACAGATCCCTGTCATGCTCCTTCTGTGATGCCTTATACTTTTTGAATACAGCCTTTTTCTCCTTAACCTTCCCTGCCACCTCTTTTGAGAACCATAGTGGTTTTTTACTCCGCTTTGTTTTCTTTATCTGTTTCACACAAAGGCTTGTTGCCTTTATAATGGCAGTTTTGATTTTTCTCCCATTGTTCTTCTACCCTTCCTTTTAGGCCATTTGCTAGTGTATTCCTCAGGTATTCACCCATTTTGCCAAAGTCAGCCTTTCTAAAGTCCAGTATGCTTGTTTTTGTATGGCTTGTCTCCATGGTTGTGCTTATTGTGAAGCACACTGTGCAGTGGTCGCTTGTTCCCAGATGTCTGCTGACTTCTAAATCTGTGATCCTCTCTCCATTTGAGACCTGACCCAATTATATCTCTCCATTTGAGACCTGACCCAATCATATCTATATTTCTAGTGGTCACTTTGATGGTCAGTGCAAAAGCATCACAGGCGGTATTAAAGGTGGTGGTGAAGTAGTGTAATACATCATCTATGTGCTGGGCTTGGGAAATAGGGGACCAGTCCCAGTTAATTAGATACTGTTTGAGTCTGGCTATGCCTCCTGGGCGTAGTCGATGATGAAAGGTGGTATTTGATGGTGGTTTAGGTAGCTGACTGAACCAGCCGAAGATGATTGTGGAGTGGTTGCTTAAGGCGTTGAGTAGGACACCAAGGTTGGTAATATGGTGGGGGACAATTAATGAGCAGGATATATAGTAGGGTGTGGGTTCCATTAGTGGGGTTGGTCCTGCTGGCTGGGATACCAGTTGGGTCATATCTAATGCAGCAAAGGTATCTTTGGCGTGTGTTGATGAGCTCACCAGCCAGTTTATGTTGAGCTCCCCAACCAGGATTTGTTCCATTTTGTGGGGGTTGCTGGCTAGGTAGTCAGAGAGTGCTTTACAGGCAGGGGATTGGCTGCATGGTGGGATGTAGGTGACAGTGACAGTAAGAGGAGCACGGCTTGGGTCAGGGGACAGTTTTATTGAGAGGGCTTCGGCACCATGGTCTAGGGAGGGCACAGGCAGGGCTTGGTAATGCAGTGAGTCATTTACATAGAAGGCGCAGCCACTGCCTGTCTTGCCGTTGCGATCAAGCCTAATGAGAGAGTAGCCAGGAATAGAGACAAATGATTCTGGGGTCTTGGCTGACAGCTAGGGTTCTGTTAAAGCCAGAATGTCTGGTTGGTGCTGTGCCATCCAGCACTGCAGAGGTGCCATTTTTTAGGCAGGCTGAAGATATTAATAGCGACTATTCAAAGCCCCATGGGTGACCGCAGTTGGGGGGTGCTGCTGAGCCAGGATTGGAGTGAACATTGCCAGATAGTAGAAGAAGCAAGTGGAAGATCCTGACAAGGGTCATGAATCAGTGGCGTTTTGCTGGGTAGTGGTGGCTGACGAGCTTAGAAGGTGCTGAGCAGGGAATGGGCAGCTGCATGAGGGCTGGGATGGCCAGAGGGAGGAACAGACATGGACAGCTCAAGGCACAGAGAGATGGGGGAGGGGTAGAGGGAAGGGGTGTGCGGGGGGGCTATGGGGAGAGACAGGGTGATGGAGAGGCTATGAGGGGTGAGGTGCTCCCCCAGCAGCAAAGGTGTGTACATACCAGAGGCAACTGGGGGTTTGTTGATGAGCAGGGTAAACGTGGCCAGCAACAGTAGTATGGTTAGTTTGTGTGGGTGGGTGTTATGAGGGAGTACAGTGGTGGCAGATGTGACCATGGGAGGTATGAGTGGGTCTTGCTGACACTTAACATTGTGGCAGACACAGTGGCGCAGTGGTAGGGTTGCTGCCTTTGGAGCTAAAGGTACTTGGTTTGAACCCCAGTTTGGATGCCACACTGTATGCCTAGTAATAGCCTGGGAGACTGTGCAAGGGACACTACAGAGAGGGGCAAAAGGCAGAGAATTTAGGTATAAATGACGCAAGACAGAAGTGTTGGGGGGGAGCAGTGGGACGAGGATTGCAACCTACATGTCTTGTTGCCCTCTAGTGGCTTTACAGTATAATCTGCAAATGGAAAAGTAGACCCATTGCCCCCATGTCATCTTTGGGTATTGTAGGTGTACCCCTTGACAAGACAGTAATTACAAATGCATGCCCTTTGCTCTGTGTGTACAACTAGGCCATCATTTAGACAGGATGCAGGATATTTCTTCACAGGGAGGGTGGTGGACATGTGGAATGCACTGCTGAAAGAGGTGGTCTCATTGAAGATGGTGGGCAGCTTCAAGGCAGGCTGTGATAGGCATAACTGGTAGGTAAGGATCACGGGTAGGGAGGATGGGAGGCGTGGAGGGGCAGGGAGAGTAGCTCAAGCTGTGGACCCTTCTATACGATCAGACTAGATAGACCAAATGACCTTCCTCTGCTGGCTTCTTCATATGTTTGTATGTATGTAAAATGTTATGCTTGTCATGTTTCATATTTTGAGTTTTTCAAGCCTTGACAAGAATGTCAGGTATTTTCATTGGTGGGATGATGCAACCCCTTTCTTGAAGGGGCTTATCTTTGGCTGTCATCCAGAGTACCAGTTGCTGTCTTCCCCAGATTGCTCTTTACCCTCAATCCCCAGGGTGCCTTTCTTTAGTACTGGCTATGCATATCAGCTCCATCGCCTTTGCTGCACATGGTTTCCTCACCCTCCTGGCCCCTATGGGCTGTGACAATGAGACTAGAGAGTACATAGAAACATAGAAACATAGAAGTTGACGGCAGATAAGGACTGCAAGGCCCATCCAGTCTGCCCATTCCTTTTTCTACCTCATAAATGTGCCATTGGCCTTTGCTCTGTCAGTGGCCTATCTATTCATACTCATTTGTATTGCTCCCTTATGCCTATCCCATGCTTGTTTGAAGCCCTGCACTGTATTCATAGCCACCACTTCTTGAGGTAGGCCATTCCATGCATCCACCACCCTTTCTGTGAAAAAGAATTTCCTCACATTCCCCCTTAATCGGACCCCCTCTACTCTCATGCTGTGTCCTCTTGTCCTGCTATTTTTCTTATATTTAAACATGTTAGACTCTTTCACCTTGTTAATGCCCTTAAGGTGTTTGAATGCCTTGATCATATCACCTCTCTCCCTCCTTTGCTCAAGGGTATACATATTGAACTCTGTTAATCTGTCCTCCTTATGTCTTCTGATGCAGTCCCTGCACCATTTTGTTGCCCTTCTCTGACTGCCTCAGTTTGGTTAATGTCCTTGTGAAGGTGTGGCCTCCAATACTGCACACAGTACTCCAGATGGGGCCTAACCAGTGTCTTGTAAAAAGGGATTATTACCTCCCTCTTATGACTTGTGATACCCCTACTAATACACCCTAACACTCCCCTAGCCTTACCTACTGCTTTAGAGGTCTGCTTGGATGATTACAGGACATCAGTGATGATGATGCCCAAGTCTCTTTCTTCCTTTGTGACTACTAGCAACTCCTTTCCCAGCCTATAGGTGGCTTCAGGGTTTCTCTTCACTATGTGCATGATCTTGCACTTCTTTGCATTAAATCCCAGTTGCCACTCTTCTGACCATTTTGCTAGTTTATCCAGATCTCTTCTCATTCTGCCCACCCCATCTGGATCATCTACTCTGTTGCAGATCTTGGTGTCATCTGCAAACAGACAAGCCTTACCCTCTAGTCCATCTGCAAGGTCATTAATGAAGATGTTGAAGAGGACTGGCCCAGGACTGATCCCTGAGGTACCCCACTTGTGACTTGCATCTCTTCTGACTGTATACCATTTACCACCACTCTCTGTTTTCTGCCCGTCAACCAGTTTGCACCCAGTTGACCAACTTCTGACCCACCCTGAGCCTACCCAGCTTATTTATCAATCTTCTATGTGGAACAGTGTCAAAAGCTTTGCTGAAGTCAAGGTAGGCGACATCAACTGCTCCCCCTTGGTCCACCACTCTGGTTACCCAGTCAAAGAAATCTATGAGATTAGTTTGACAGGACCTTCCTTTTGTAAACCCATGCTGTCTTGAATCCTGTGCCCCTATGGATTCCAGGTGTTGCAATATCCTTTCCTTAAGGAGTGCCTCCATAATCTTGCCCACTACTGAGGTTAGACTGACTGGTCTGTAATTCCCTGCCTCCTCCCTGCTACCACTCTTGTGGAGCGGGATCACATGAGCCCTTCTCCAGTCTTCTGGGACCTCTCCTGTGCTCAGAGACTCACTAAACAGTTCTGCTAATGGCTCTGCTAGTTCCACCTTTAGCTCCTTAAGTACCCTGGGATGTATGCCATCAGGTCCCATTGCCTTGTCCACCCTGAGCTTAGCAAGCTCTTGTAGGACCCTTTCTTTTGTGAAGGGAGTAGTGCTCACCTCCCTCCCCGTGTCCATGGTGCTGAGCTGTGGGCCCTGCCCTACCTTCTCTTCAGTAAATACTGAGCAAAAGTATCTATTTAGGATAGACGCTTTTACATGGTCCTCCTCCTCACATGCTCCCTTTTCTCCATTAAGCTTAGTAATACCCCTTCTGGACTTTCTCCTTTCACTAATGTATCTATAGAAAGTCTTGTCACCTTCTTTTACTGTTCGTGCTAGTGTTTCCTCAGTTTGGGACTTTGCCTGCCTTACTGCCTTCCCTGCTTCCCTTAGGGCAGTTTGGTATGCCTCCCATATCTTCATCCCACTGTGTTCCCTTATATTTCCTATACCTAGAAGTCATTACTCTTCAGTGCAGCAGCACCATGGACAACCAAGGCCAAAGCCACACAGGACATTGCCTCCCTGGTCCCACAGGCTGCTATCAGTAGCGTACTATGGCACTGATACATTTCCATCAGCAGTTCTTAAAGCTGCAGTCATCCACCAGCATGGAAAATCAGCTCCTCATAGGGTGCACAATTTAGGAAGCACCCAGACCAGTGTCGGCTCTACACCAGGGCCCGCCAGGGCACGTGCCCTGGTAAAAAAATGCTGTGCCCTAGTTAGTGCCCCATATGGTGGAGAGATTCTCCCATAGTAACAATATATAAGTGCCCTGGCTACCATCTGTTGTGCCCCGCCTGTGCCTGGGTAACCATTTGTGGCTAGAGCTGCTGCTGACCCAGACAGTGCTCCTCTGCTAATAATCCACACCTTGGTCTCACTGGAATGCAACAGGGACTTTGAGGTACTGATCCAGATGGCTAGAAAACATTTTATAAATACAGTACTAAAATAAAAAAAGAGTGCATGGGGGAAGCCATGTTTGTTGTGTTTTTGGCTTCAGCATTGCTGGGTAGGGTTTGGAGGACAGCACATGCTGTTTAAGAGAAACAGTTTATCTTGAACTCAGTTTGCAGAGCAGGAAGTTGCAAGCTGGCTCAAGCTTCATGAAACATTCTGTGAATTTTTTATCCACAAGATTGACAGCCACTGAGAAAATGAAGTTTAGCATAATCGGATATGCATGATTTGTCAGCAGTGATCTCCAGATTTGTGCAGATGGAAGAATGTATTTAGACTAGTTCAGATTTTCCCTTGAGGAGAAGGAAACTAAAATAAGTGTGTGTGTGTGTGTGTGTGTGTGTGTGTCACCAATGCTTGCCTTTGCAGGCTGTAATGTGTGTGTGTGTTTCAGCCTTCAGCTATCAAGCTAAACAAAGCCTGTTTAATATCCCTGCACAGGGAATTTGGTTTACAAAGTTAACAGCAACAAAGTGCATTCATAAGGCTGTGGTATAGAAGACCAGGAGCTGTTTTGCTTTAAATCTAGAATATCTGGAGCAAGGGACTGTCTTACTTTGTCTCCAGAACTGGGAGAGTGGCAAGCCACTGCTCTTCCAAGCTGCTGTTCAGACTTGCCCTGACATGGGATCTATTTATCCAAGGCCCTGAGTGACTGTCTGATTTTATGACAGTGGGCATAGCCCAACAGGAGTATTGCATTCAGAAAAGGGCTGATGTCTTTGCTACCAAACAACATGATAGAGTGTTATAAATTGATTCCTCTCCTTAAGCCTCATTACTACACTGCCTGTGTGTGTACAGGAAGCTTTAGAGCACTATTTTTCCTCTGACTTGAAGAGTTAATTGAGCCCCTAGAAAGTTAACTCATTATCTTCTGGCAGTCATTCTGTGTCAGATTACCAATGGATAGTACATACATCATAAAAAGCTATTGGAAGTAGAATGAGTTAAACACTTCCTGGAACTTTCTGCATAACAAATAAGCTCTGCTCTTCCCCTAGGCCCCTATGAACACGACACTCCATTAAGCCATTTGACACCACCATCCTAAGAGCAGTCAGTGTGCTACTTTGCAGGACATTGCATAGCAAAAGACCCAATGTTGCCTTTTCCCAAATAATACACCAACTTAATTCTCATGCAGGCAGTTCTGGGCTACTGTTTATATTCTACTGAATGGTCTTAACCTGCAATTTGTGACTATAGGTGTTTACAACTGAATGATAGTAACCACATTTGCTTCACTTGCAAATAGGTAGGCATTTGTGTATCTAATTTTTGTTTGACTTACTGTAGGTTACACATAGACTCTGATAAGTTCATACCATGCTGTATTGTGATTCAATGAACTGATAAATGGGGGTTTGGGTTTCTTTTACAAATTCATTTTCCTGACCATGGCTATACTAAAACAAAAATTTCTCAACAAAATTTTTTAAAATAAGGAGTTTTGCAGTAATTTTGTTGATATGGTGAAAAAGCTGCTTCCTGGAAAATTACCTGGTTGTCGGGGGGGCTGCCACAAGCAGAATGGGACTTCATGGACGGGGGAGCTCATAGCAGCAGAAGAGGCACGTTGGCATTATAAGCTTAGTGGTGTGGATGTAGATGAACCAGTATTTAAGCATGATTTTGGTACAGGATTAATTGTGACTGGGGAGTGAGGGAGTGAGTCTTGGTATTTTTTTCATAATGATTTTATGAAACTTCAACCTTCAATGGGTTAGACTCTGTATCCATCTGTACAGTATATCACTAAGCCACATGCAGTGGGGTATGGGTAAAACCCAGATCACGAGACCCGAACCAGAGCTGTAAAATCTGAACTGGGCACAGCTTGTGCAAATATTGCTGATCCACTCACTCCAGATGATCTGTTACCTATCTGGTCTGGTCCTGATGGTTCAGTTTTAAACCATGCCAAGGAAGGGCTGAAAAATAGACTTACAGGAGTGGATCAGATATGTAAACGTCAGACTGAACAGTACAGCCAGAGTGACTGGACCAGCAGTATTTGTACAAGTTGCACCCAGTATGGGCAGTTTGGATTTTTTCAGAACTAATGTGGTTCAGGTCTGTCAGTCCAGTTTTTAATCAGTCAGTCTTTATTTTATACTGAAAGGCATGTGAGCAAACATGGTCATTTACACAAATGTCCAGTTTAGCATAAAAGGAGAACAGAACACCAGGTCAAGCAATTACATAGTAAAATACAGCATAAACAGGTCTAACTTAAGCAGGTCTTATAAAGAGATCTTGAGGGATATACAGAAGAAAGGGGAAGCAAATAAACAACAGTGACAAATTTACAGCATGGGATACAATTGGAGGTACAGTTCAGGAACATGAACAGTTGAGTGATGCGTTGAAAAGAAGATGTGCAAGTCCTGCAGCACCCAGATCCTGCATGCTGATTAGCATTTCTGCTGTGTGATTTACCATTGCCCCAAACACCAGGCCAAGGATTGTGTGCCTTGCCAATCCTTCAACCAGGTCACACAGATTAGGCAACAGAAAAAGCATGACTCCCACTTGCTGGAGAAGTGCCTAGCTTTGATGGAAAAGGAGCTGCAAAATCTGCAGGAAAACTCTTCTTCTCCAACACCAGAACCCAAAAGGAAAAAAAAAGGACAAGGAGGGACACTGACACCGGAACAGGTCTCCATCCACTTGGCGTGACCATCGGGCACCACTGACACCAGAGGGGCCTCCACTTCAGTAAGTACCCCTATCGCCAGTCTCCTACTGCTCTGGTGGATCAGACCAGGGCGCCCCTGCCTGCTTTACTCATGATGAAGTCAAGCCTCTTCTTGGATGATGGAACCCCTATTGTGCTCCTTAGGCCCATATCTTCTTCAGGGTCTATCACCAGTAGCCAGGTCAATAAGTGTCTCCCCAGCCCCACTGAAGAGTGTATGGTCACAGCCAGTAAACTGGACTCCAACTCTGCTGTTGTTTGCATGGGCCAGGTTGATATGTCCAACATTAGCTCTTCTGATGTCTGCACTACCTCGGCTGATAAGTCACTCCCTGGTTCCTCTGGGGACCACACAGCTGGGGCTTTCCCATCGGGGTCACTGTATACCCCAGACATCGAGTTGAGCCAGCTGCTGGACATGCAACATTCTTTTGAGGGTTCCTTACTCACACTGACACAACCAGACCCCATGGGCATGCCTGCCTGAGGTGGGCACTAATCTGGAGGTTCTCCCTCCTTTGCTGGGTCAGTCTCTTCCTGATTCACCTAATGGGCCTGTTGTTAATTCCTCCGGGGACCTTTCATCAGTACCTCCTCAGCCAAAGCCCCCTTGGACAACCAGGTTCCACCATCTTAGACTCCTTCTCCCCAGACGTCGGCGGGTCTTCTGCCAGGTTCTACTCACACCCCGACACCAAGTGACCCTTCGCCATGTGATCCTTCACTGGGTCAGGGTATATCTGGCACTCTGGCCATTCGTCAAATGCTGAACAGCCTTCCGTCAGGCCCCCAGGCACAGAATCTTCCAGTGCTGGACATTTCTTTGCCTGATCCAGTGCCAGCCCCTTTGAATGTCCCTATGATGCTGACTCCTGGTCCTTCTGTACCTCCTGCTGGGCCTTCAGCTCTGCCTTCAGCTGGACCAATGGACAATGTTCTAGGCTATCTGCCCCCACAATACCCAATTTACCCTTTGCCGGAGTATCTAACACCTGGTCATCAACCTCCATTATATACCAGGGTACCAGACACCAGGCTATGTCTAATTAAGGGTATGCTCCTTCTGGCTTTCCCTACTCCTATCAGGCTCATGGATACCCTCAATATCAGATGCCGGCTATCTATTATACCAGCCTCCTCCTTCACCACCTCCTCCTCAGCCTCAGGCTCTGCCTCCACAGCATCCTTATGTTGATATCTAGGCAGTGTTTCAGACTCTGATTTAGGAGGAGAGGACTAAATGAGCCTTGGATATTGACCGTCAGAAACCAGTGGTGACCTCTACTCCCGCCTCCTTTCCAACCCCAAAGATAAGCCTCTCCTGTGGATTCCCACCTTTCTGGAGAAGGCTCCTCTAGACACCAGGTCAGGGATAAACCCCAGGACACTCCTCTAAAAAGGGTTCAGACTCCCAGCAGGTACTCTTTGGACTCTGACTTGTCCTCCAGCACTGGTATGCATACACCTATAGAGCCTCAGCCTAAGGATTCCCCGAAGTCCTCTCCAGGGGACCCATTCTTTGCAGAATTCCTCATAATAGTAAGGGCATGCCTGTAGCTCTATGGGGGAAGAGTTCCTCACCCACATCCCACTTAAGCTATCATGCCACCTCCGCTCTGCTTAGAGTGAGTCGCACTTGCTGGTGTACTGCTGCCGTTTGTGGCTGCTCTTCTTTTACTCCTGTCTTGCTTGTGCTTTTTGCCTCACCCCCTCACCGTTCCGCTTCCTTCATCCTCTCTCCTGCTGGTTGTGTTTTCTTCTTGTCCCCCCTTGCAGCTCCACTGCTCTTCCATACCTTTTCCCTTGTTCTCCCCTTCATAGATTCCTGCTGCTCGCTCCTTGCTGTGTTTTCCATGGCAGCCAGGCCATGCTGCCACTGCTGCTGCTTCTCTCCCGCTGTCTCTGCCCCTTTGCTCACTGCACCTTGTAGCCTTCTTTGCTTGTCTTCCTTTCATGCAGCCACTCCTGCCGCAGCGTAAGTTTTCCATTCTGCGAGGCTGGTCACTCCTACAGCTGGACTCCTGCTCGCAGCTCCTGGTTTCCATCCCACTGCATGCCATGCAGTGCCACCTATAGCTCTGCACTCCTTGCCTGCCTCCACCTACCATTGGAGCCTCCGCCTGCTGGTCAATCCCTCGCCCTTTGGCCATTTTTTTTTTTTTTGCATCTCTGTTTCAGGCATCAGCACCCTCCCGCAGCAGCTGGTGCTGTTTAGGCTTTGGCCTTGTCCTATGGACCTCCTCTATCTCCCTCCCTAATTTCTGCACTACAGTCCTGGACATTCTTGGCCACCAACCTGAGGAGTACTGGGGATCTTCACGGACACCCCTTGGACTGCCGGACTTATCTCCCATGGGGATACGGGCATGGATCCATAACTCTTAGCTGCTATGATTCTCGCACTCATCTGTACCCTTGTTCTGCTCGAGTTTACTGCTGTTTTTCTTCTTGTTAGAGCTGGTTCTGGACACTCACACTGTTTCCTCATTGAACTACGATGCTTGACTGCTTACTTATTACTAGCTATGGGGCCTATTATTGAGACATATTTTGTTTAGTATATGAAGCGCTACACATTCTGGCCCTTTGCTATAATTTGATAACCAGAGATGTGACTTTAATGCTGTGAAGTTGGGACACACCTTTTCATGTGGGCGGTACATTTCCGGAGCCTGCTGGGGCTGTTTCTCACTGCTGCTGGCTCCTTGGGACATGTGCAGCTCCCAGCTGCTCCTTGTATTTTATTCTCCATGTCTGAATGGCTTACTCCTGGAGTTCAGTTCCATCTGCTGTCCATATGGCTATGCTTCCTGGCTGACTCTTGGTGCCTGGGTTCCCACCTTGCCCAGGACCACTGCTGTCCTGCTCGTCCCTCCTGGACTTCTGTTGGCACCATCTACTTTTCAGCCATATGTTTTGGTGACTGCTGAGTTCCTGGCTCCTGCACTGGTGTGCCTCCTTCTCCTATAGCTCCTCCTGGCATTCACTTCATGTTCTGACCTGGCAGCTCCACTGTCACCTGAGGTCTGATTTTGCTCTGCTGATGCTGCTTATCATGCAAGTCCCATCTTGCTTCCGCACTCTTCGCTGCATGCCTATTACCTTCCCCTCGGCTTTGACCTCTGGGATGTCTGCTGCACCAGGCTGCCCTCCTTGGTGGCGTTCCCATACTGTCTGGCCTTCCTGTGATCTTGCTTGACTCACTCTCTCCCCTTCCCACCTGGCCTATGTAGGGTTCAGCCATTTCTGCTGGCTATGCAGGGACCTAGCCTGGCAAGCTTTCACTGCTCTTTTGTTGCCCTGTGTGGGTGTTTTCTGGTCTGCTACCCTTCGTGGGGCTTAGCTCCCACTCTCTACTACTTCTTCCGGTTGACCTACGTGGTCCAGCCACTCATCCTACCCCACGTGGATGCCTAGCTGGTTGCTTTGCCTTTGTCCTTGGACTCCTGCCATGCAGTCCAGCCCGGCGCTCTGTCATGGCATGCAGCACCTGCTCTGGATCCTTTTTGCTGGCCATCTGACCTTATCTACTGCATCATTCGCTCCTACTTTCCCACGTCCCTCCAGCCTTGGTCTCTGCTAAGACATTCCTGTGGTTCTCTGTTCCTGGCTCTGGACAATTGTTTCTCCAGCTTTGTGCTTCCCTGAACACTGGAGTTCTGCTCCATGCAAGTGTTCCTCTCTGTGTGTCTCTGTGGTGTCTCCTTCTCCCTGCCTGGACCTCATATGCTACTGGTGCTCCCTCACATGCCTATTCAGATTGTTTTCATCCTTTGGGCATTTTCATCGGATCTCTCTCTGCCAGACACCTTCATTCCATGTCACCTACTCATCTCCAACTTTTCCATCAGGATTGGACACATTGCCAGGATGTCTCACCTTCAGTCGTACTACTCAAGTTCTGGACAATGCAGCCCTCACCTTGCTTGCTCGCACCTACTTCCACTCATCAGGGATATCCTTTTTCACCCCACTGTGGACATACATCTGGACTACATATCAGGATATTCACAATCAGTTCCCTTAGATGTTTCTTGCCATGCTGCTTCAGTTCATTTGCATTCTCTACTACTACCGTTTCCTGCTAGGACTCAGCCGAGCTCAGACATTAACCTACTCCAGTGCCATGAGGCTCCCTAGTTTGGTTGAGTTGCCAACTCATCTGACTCAGTTCTCTTCATTGCATTTTTCTGCCATACTTGATCATCAGGAACATGACATTTCTACAGGACCATCTTACTGCTCTCATAAGTCTGCATTTAGCCTACACCTGCCTCGCCCAGCTTTGTGGCCTGGAGGTTCGACTATTTCTACTCCACAGCTGCCTCGCCAGCATCGGGGCTTGGAGGTTTGACTATTTCTACCCTACACCTGCCTCGCTGAGCACTGGGGCCTGGAGTTTTGACTATTTTTACACTACACCTGCCTCGCCCAGCTTAGGGTGTAGAGGTTCTGTTCCTTACCGTACTTGCTTTGCTGACAGCTTGGAGATTTTCTGTGCTTTCTAGCCTAATTTCCTCTTGCTGCTTCGCCCACTCAGGACCAGGGGTTCATTTGCTCCACCTTCTTCGGCCTCACAACTTTCATCCAGCTTATTCACCTCACCTTCAAGACTCTATGCTTCCATAAACTCACATATCGGACCTCAGACCACCTCTTCAAGATTGATTCTGCATTCAACTAGATTCCAAATAACCTTCTATCACTATTTGTCCTGGACATCGACATCTCTGTGAGGAATTGCTCAGGATCGGCTACCATCCACTTGCTGGACATTCAGCATCAGTACTGGATTCCATTTGCTCTTATCGACCTTCTGGTCTTCCTCTATTGGGGTTTCAGACTAGCTGATAATATATATATATTGCTCATTTAGGATTACTCTCCTTTAGTATGCTCAGAAGGATGGGCAGGTCAGTAGCCATGGGTCCTCAGAGGTCCCCCCTAAGGGGGGTCCTCTTCTGCATGCTACTGGCCACACTCTCCAGAGTTGGAGGAGATAATCGTACCTACAATCATTATTTCTTTTTGGGGGGTCTCATCCTACTCAACTAAGCATCCTTCCTAAGGTGGGATACAGAGAAAGGCCAAAACATCAAGTCCTAACAAGTTGTTATTCATCAGTTCAAGCACCTAAGCACTATGCATATTCAATCTAGTTCATATGTACTACAATCACTGACATGCTCATATCTATGTTGAAGTATCTAAGCACTAATCATTTCATATAACTCATATACCTTGCAGGCATTGTCCTACTTACTGGTCTGGCCTATATATAAAGCTACCAACTTTCCAAGGCCTAAAACTGAGACAGGGTCCATCCTGACCATGCCCCACCCACCCGTCACTCCCACAGGCACTGCCGAGGACAATGCTGCACACAGTCAATTAAATTTTGCTGCTTGCTCTGGCCATACCGCCCCACAGTAACACCAGTAGCAAACATCCAGATTAAAGCAATACATCATTCTGCTGCAGCAAGTTCCAAATCATGATGTACAGAAAGTTCATTAGAAGCAAACCCGCATTAAATTGTGTTCAGAAATTCGAACGGCAAGTATTTCTCCTCCTGACAGTCTCATACCAACCTGCTTACACTCCCCTCATTTGTTGAGCAAACTTCACTTCAGTGACTCCCACCACCACACCAGATTGTTTTCACACACTTCCCTACAGCTGATCAGGTTTGGGTACCTTAGTTCACAGCTGCCGGTCTCTTCTGTCTGGAGTCCCGCTCTGCTGCTGGCAGGCAAATGTCCACATGCACTTGTTTGCACTACTACCCAGTCTAATCTAACAGGAAGGAACATGCTTTACCGTGTTCCCGCTGACATGTTTGCAGTGCAACATAGGTGCAGGGTTTAAAGTTGCAAACTGTTGTCCAGCTCGAACAGCACCACAGTAGTGCTGAAATAACTGCCACTCATGGATTAGCAGTCAGCCAAAAAAAAAAAAGTGACATTTTGCAAAACTTGTGGGGACACTGGGACATGCTGCCTAAATAGGGACTGTCCTCTGGAAATAGGGACTGTTGGTAGCTTTACCTATGTATCCAAGCATAACCTACATCATTCAGCTCTACTGTATGTAGCACAAGCACTGAGCTATGAACCACACAGAACTATACAAAATACCTGTGGCTTGGTTATCCAGGAACAGGATTCAAAATAGAAAAGGCTTGCAGAGCATCTAGACATGACTGACACAGCTCCTATGCCCATACTGCCTTGGACTGGGCCCCATGAAGACCGGATGTCCACTATCTGGCAACAGCCTTTCTCCATTCAGGCTGTCTCAAAAATCACTGACAGGATGTACCACCCCCCCAGACGGGGTCACACACTTTACTAGCCATCCTAATGCAGACTCAGTTGTTATCACACCTGCCCACGACCGGTCCTCTAAGTCTGTACAATTTGAGTCGCAAGATCCATTCCTCCTCTACTTGCGCCCTAAGGTCCCTCAATTATAGCAATAATAATAATAATAATAATAATATCTTTATTTAGGTTAAGTGCCTTTTAGAATGTCAAGGTGCTGTACAGTAAATTTAAAAACAATAATAAAATCAGTAATACAACAATAAAATGGTCTGTCAGGGTCCCTTCAATCCATTGCACTAAAAGCCTGGTGCCATAGGAAAGATTTCAAAGCCTGTTTGAAACCCCCCAGAGTTGTGCACTCCCGGAGCTGATGGGGTTGAAAATCCCAGAGGGTTGAGGCCACATACATAAATGCACAGGTCCCAGAAGATTTTAAAGACACCTTTAGAATCTCTAGCAACCCCTCGTCAGCTGAACGGAGCTGTCACTCAGGGCAGTAGCGTACCAGAAGCTCTTTCAAGTAGTCAGGGCCAAGTCCGTGTAGGGCTTTGTAAGTCAGTAATCCGACTTTAAAGGTGATCCGCCACAGAATCAGCAGCCAGTGCAGATTGCACAGCACAGGTGTGATATGAGGAGACTGAGGAGTCCCTGTCAACAGCCGTGCCATAGCGTTCTGCACTAGCTTCAGGCGGTGGATATTAACCCCAGGTAGCCCTAAGTACAGGGAGTTGCAATAATCAAGATGCGAGGTCACAAAGGCATGGATCAGTGTAGGAAGTCACCAGACAGAACAAGGTGCTTGATCCTGATGATGTTCCTAAGATGATAAAAAGAAGCTTGATGACTGTCAACACCTGAGATCGAAGTGTTAGCCTGTTATCAAGTACCACCCTCAGGTCTCGCACTCGTTCAGAAGTAAGGATCTGGGAGCCTCCCAAAAAAAGTCCAGAGGGCTGTCCAGCCCTCAACCCCTCTATCCAGTGACCTGGATCCATGACCATCACCTCAGTCTTTCCTGCGTTCAACTTTAACCAGCTAGAATTCATCCAGTCTTGGATTTCTATGAGGCAGTTGTTGAATATCGAGATAGCACTATCCTGGTCAGGTGTGAAAGACAGGTAGAGCTGGGTATCATCAGCATAACAGTGAAACCTCAGCCCCTGCCATCTTACAAGGTCTCCGAGGGGCAGCATATACACTGCAAACAACATGTGGGACAGCACCAAGCCCTGATGAACCCCACATGACAGAGAGAATGGGTCAGAGGAATAATTCCCAGACAAGACTCTCTGAGTTCTGCCAATGAAAAAAGATGTAAACCACCTGAGGACTGTACTAGTCAGGCCACAGATGAACCTCAGGCACTCAAACAGCACCCCATGGTCCACAGTGTCAAAAGCTGCAGAGAGATCGAGGATCACCAAGATGGAGCATCTTTCTCTGATCTCTGGCCATCAGGAGATCATTGAGCACCCAAACCAGAGCAGTATCGGTACTGTGCCTCTTTCGAAAACCAGATTGGAGAGGTTTGAAGATGTTATGGATGGTCAAGGCGGTCTCCAATTGTACCGCCACTACTTTGTAAATAACCTTTACCTATAAAGGGTAGGTTTGAGATTGGTCTGTAGTTGGTCAGGCAGTCCAGGTCCAATGAAGCCTTCTTCAAGAGGGGTGTCACCACCGCCTCCTTCAGGGAGCTAGGAAACTCACCCGTGTCAAGGGAGCACCAGACTATCTGAACCAGGACCAGGCCGATAATATGACAACAACCCATAATCAGGGAAGTTGGGCCTGGGTCCAAACTACAGCATGTAGGGAGCATATTCTGGACAATCCGCATGACACCTGCGAACTCTGGCCAATCAAAGGTACTCCAGGAAATACGAGGGACAGGCACTGATCACTAGCATCTCCCATAGAGCGAGTTTGGAGGATCTCCACCCTGATGTCAGCCACCTTATTCCCAAAGAACCGAGCAAGCTCATCGCACTCCACTTGAAAAAAGGCTCTTCGGAGCTGCAGACAGGCTGGGTTGCACAGCCTGTCCACCGTTCGAAAGAGCTGAGCCAGTCGGTTCTGAGAGGCAACAATCTCCCCAGACAGGAATTCTGCCTTCTTACGACAGATAGTTGATTGGTAGACTTGATAATCTAAGGTGGTCAGCCTCCAGGGTAGATTTCCAGCAACGCTGCTCTAACCTTTGTCCCAATTGCCGCAACTCCCTCAGGGTCCCATCAAACCAGAGAGCCCGAGGGTGAAGGGAAAGAGGGCCAACATGGACTGGAGCAATTGAGTCCAATGCTAAGGAGATGGTCTTATTACAGGCCAGCACCAAAGCCTCTGGATTCCTACTTGCCACAGGGAACTCGAAGAAGTCAATCACTGCTGCTAAGCCTTCAGGGCTCACATCCTGTAAAGGGCGGTAACTGACCATCTCCACAGGGGTAGGCCTACGAAGGGAGGCACAAAAGTTGAACCTCATGGTGTAGTGATCGGACCAACTGACAGGTTCTACTCTCAGGTCGGAGGCATCAATCCCCAGGAGGAAGACAAAATCGCGGGAGTGACCATATTTGTGGGCAGCAGAGGTATCAATTTGTGCAAGGCCCAGAGATGTCATCAGCTGGAGGTAGTGCTGTCCAAACTGTGAGAGTTTATCATCATCAACCCAGGTGTTAAAGTCACCCAGGACCATCAGTCTGGGCGACTCAAACACCATGTTGATCACGAAATCTGCTACTTCCTGTAGGAATCGCTTCTCATCCCTGGGTTAATGGTAGATAAGAGCTATCCTATAGCCTACACCTGCTACCAAGTACACTCAAATGATTCAGCCTCCTCAACTGGTGCATTCGTGAGGCCCAACTTGGTCTTGAAACAGACTGCAACACCCCCCCGGAGTCCAATCTCAAGCGGTGTATCACCGAGTATCCAGCAGCAATTGCAGCCTCCAACATGGGGCCAGCATTTTCATCCAGCCAGGTCTCGGTGATGCAAGCCAGATCAGTTGTTCCGACAAGATCTGCAATAATTGCAGTCTTATTCTTAATCGATCTGGCATTGCAATACAACGCTCGAGTTGGACGGGTTTCTGGGACCCCCCCAGCTACTTGCCCACTGGACATAGTGGTGGAGCCCTTGAGTATGGGGACTAGACATGTTGAACCATGTTCCAGGCTCCATTTCACCCCAGGGAGCCTTCTGGGCCTAACTACCCTGATGCGGGAGATCCATTTTTTCATCCTCTAGTTTCCACAAACCACACCCCCTCCTATAAACAATACCCAGTGCCCTACAGCACTGGTAGGTTGACCACATTTGAGAGGGATGTGGAAATGGGTGGAGGGCGAGAAGAACAGAGAATGAATAGCACACGACCGGGGGGTGGGGGGGCCTACGCATTCCACAGGCTTAACAAAGCACAACAGTGCTCCAAGCCCAAAAGGAAAACTCTTAACAAACCTAAGATAAAAATATCCAACCCAATAATTCACATTCACAAAACAATAAAAAATAACATAGAAGACACTAAATATCTAACTAAACACCTATTTGAAACTCTCGCACTCTCTTTCACAGAGAAGAGGCACAGAAATATAAAATTAAGCAAAATAACTGAACGATAAACTATAAAATAATATCCCTAACACAACAATACACCGAAATTAAATGAAATATTCCCCCCAATACAAATTCTAGAAGCAATATTAAAAATAGACCCCTTCTAGCCCTGCATAGATATTTCAGTCCAACATTCGGCTCTCAGAGAAACACAGAGAATGAAAAACGGTTTAATGATGTTCAGACCCTCAAGCCCTCTCACAGCCTGAGAGTACTAAAAGTCAAGGCACTCTCACTGCCTCAGATGAAAATCCAATAATTCTCTCACTTTGAACGTGAAAGAAACAGTAAATAAATTTTGGACAGGACACCCAGACCCTCTCACCACCAGGGAGTACCAAAATGAAGACATTCTCACTGCCTCAGATGAAAAGGATCAAAGATTAGCCATGGTTCCAGAGCAGTATGAAGGACTTGCTGGTGAAATATAATCCAGAACAATAAAAATCCATGCTTCAAGACCCTAGTCTGCGAGGGCCGACCACTGAAAATAACCACTTTGCTACTACGGCAGTCTGCTTAAGCCAGCCCACTGGCTAGGCCGTCAGAAAACTTAAGCAGACCACACACCTTCCAGTCAGCTCCCTGACCAAATAGGCCTGATCCGCCCAAGCAGGGCTTATATAGTTTCCTATCAGAAATCTTCCGTGGCCTCACTCAAGTCAAAGATGGAAGCTATCCAGGACGAGGAGCTTAAGGCCGAGATTCCCAAGCCCGTGAATGGCTAAAATCTTCTGTCATAATGTCCTCCAGCCCACTTGTGACACAGTAGACTCAGCTGCTCACACCACGGCCACTGCTGTCTGCATTAGGCAACATTCATTGTTCAGGATTGTTAGTCTGGCACAAGACATCCAGAACTCCATACTGGATGCTGCTTCAGGAGATCTGTGTTACTCGCAGGTGACACTATGGAAGGATATTATCACTGAAATGTACAGTAGGACAGAGGTAAATCCATCTGTGATGTCCGCTTCATGTACCAAGAGGGTTACAAAGGCAAACAGCCTTTTCTTTATCAACAGGGATGCTAGACCAAACAGGCCCCTGCCTAAGGCCAGGCCAAATGCGGGTATCCAGCATCAGGAACCCCTACTCCCCCTGTCAAGTCCCAGAAGCCCCCCAGAGGAGCTGCTGACTCCCTCCCTCAGCCTCCTGACATGTAAGGGCCCCCCCCTGCCTCTTACAGATCCTCTAGGGGAACCAGTGGGGGGAGAAGATTTGCCCTCCACCTTCCAGGGTCACAGGACATAACCACAGACTCTTGAGTTCTTCAGTTAATAGCAAGAGGTCATGCCATAGAGTTCCTAGACATGTCTCCGGACAACCCCCCAGGCCTCTCCCATTATTCTCCAAGGCACCAGTCTCTGATAGGGGACATGATCCAGGCTCTTCTGCAAAAGTCAGCCATAGAGCCCGTGGCTCTGCCACAGATAGGAAGGGTACTGCATTCATTTCTTCCTAGTGCCCAAAAAGAAGGGTTACCTAAGACCCATCTTGGACCTCAGCATGCTCAATCTGTACATTGAGTACATGAGGTTCTGCATGCTCACCATCCAGGGATGTCTACCCCTGCTCCACAAGAGCCAATGGCTTTGTGTCCTGGACATGCAGGATGCTTACCTGCACATCTCTGTCTTCCAGGCCCACCACCACTTTCTGCAGTTTGCCTTCCAGGGGGAACATTACCAGTTCAAGGCTCTCCCTTTTGGCCTATCCTCAGCACATCAGGTTTTTACCAAGTGTCTAGCAGTGGTGGCTGCAGCCCTATGCCTCAGAGTGATCCAAATGTGCCTGTATCTGGATGATTGGCTTCCATCAGCCCCATCACAGAACAATCTGAGGGAGTCACTCACCTTCACCCTAGACCTCTTTTCCAGACTTGGAATAACAGTGAACTATCCCAGGTCCCACCTCTCCCCTCCCAGTGCCTACAATTCATTTGGGGAGGTGCTGGATAAGGTCCAGGGCAGGGCCTTCCTCCAACTGGACCGAGTGGAGACCTTGCAGGAAGAGGCCAGATTAATGGCCAACTCAAGCTAGATCACAGCCTGGTTGATCCTCCATTTTCTCAGGATGATGGCAGCTGTGATCCCTGCAGTTCCTCTAGTCAGACTGCATATGAGGGTGACCAAATGGACTCTTCATGTCCAATGGGATCAGCAGCTGGACAATCTGGACCACAGAGTCCTAGTGTCCGGGTACACAAAGAAGGATCTTCTTTGGTTGCAGGAGTTGTCCAGTCTCTCCATGGGGGTTCCTATTTCAACCCCCTGCTCCTACCATGACTCTTACAATGGATGATTCATGTCAAGGTTGGGGAGCCCACTTAGGAGACAGTCAAACTCAGGGAACATGGTCTCAGCTGGAAGCATCTCTACACATCAATGTGTTAGAAATGAGGGCAGTACTGTATGCCCTCCAGGCCTTCCACCCTCTTCTATGTCCAGGGACACTCCTGATTCAGACCAACAATATGTCTGTGGTCTGGTACCTAATAAAACAGGGAGGCACTCGCTTGTATCCTTTATCCCAGGAGGCGATGAGAGTGTTGTATTGGGCAGTCCAGCACGACCTCTGCCTGACTGCTGTCCATGTGCCGGGCATCAGCAACATCCTGGCAGACAGTCTCAGCCACATCACTGTCAGGGCTCATGAGTGGGAGCTAAATTAAGAGGTGATTGAAAACTTATTCGACCTGTGGGGTTGATCAGAGATAGACCTCTTCATCTCCCCATCCAACGCAAAACTACTCAATTGTTGCTGGCTCATTCCCGGGCATGGTGTTTTCTAGTGAGATGCACGGTCTCTGTGCTGGACAAGGAGATTCTTATATGCCTCTCCTCTCTTCCCAGTGCTTCAGAGGGTTCTCCTGAAGCTACAGGTGGAAGGGGCTCAAATGATTCTAATAGCCCCTCTTTGGCCTCTTCAGATTTAGTTCCCTCTGCTTCAACAGCTATCAATGGAACCCCCAGTACCTCTGCCTCTCCGCCATTATCTTCTGACTCAGGAGCAGGGAAGACTGGTGCATCCAGGCCTCAGATCCCTCCACCTGCATGCGTGGCATCTTTGGGCACATATGGAATAACTCCCATTGTTATTATTGTTTTATGAAAATTGTCAACTGTGCAGATGCATTTGTAAAAAATAATCATAATAGTGAGACTTTTTGAAACATTATTTGATTTGCCATACTCATGCTTGTCTACCCACTTACTCAGTCTCCTGCTTGTTTCTGTCCTTGTACTAATTAATTCCCATTGCTTCATATCAGGGGGTTGTTGATTTTCATATTGTGTGTGCCTGGGGTGGAGCAGCAATAAAAGATCATCTATGCAATACCCTCAATAACACATCTACTCCAGTTTACTTTTACCTGATGACCATTTTTAGGCCTTGTACAGTAAGATCTTCCTTCAAGAGAACAACTTGTAATGAAATGTGTAAGGTTTACATTGACATTTGGGTATATGCACTTTTATATTATACGAATTATGTGTGTGAACTGTATAGCAATCTCTAAATAAATCAAACACATCAAATGTCTTCAAAAACATGCCTCAACATTGTGTTTATCTTCCACCTTGTCACAACATACAGTTGTCTCAGCAGCGTTTTCAGTTAAGGCACAGTACATTCATGTATATGATGGCCTGGTTCTGTTGAGCTGACTGCTATAACAGTGCATAGAATAAAATGTGAAACATATAGGTAACTGTAATGCAGACGGTGGCATTATTTTTAAAATCTACATATTCTCAATGTGCTGTACTTTGATCCAGTTAGTGTATGAAGCAGCAATTCATGTTTATGTTTAAGCCCATGAAACACCCTTATCTAGTTACTGCATTCACAGTCGTAGTGGCTGTGCCAGAGCTTGTCTGGGATAGGTGAAGGCACCCCCCTCCACCACCATTGGCTAAAGAGGACCAAGACATCAGAGACACCAGAGACCAGCATGGTCTGCACTGCTCACCACCCGAAAGTGCATTAGGTCCACTACACCTTTAGTCTGCCTTCATATGTCAAATCCAAAGAGAGATATCCCAATGAACCAACTCGTTGCAGAGACTGTTAAAGGTTGTGAGTACTGGCACAATACCCCAACATCCTGTGTACACAGGATAGTGAGGCAATAATCTTGGCCTTTTTATCACACTGAAGTCCATTAACAGGTCTGCAACTCCAAACTGCATGCATGCAAACATAGACTGTGTGGAAGCTTCTAGGGCCTGCAGGGTAATTGGTGCACCAGATGGGGGCAACAGAAAAGAGGGGGGGTACTACTCACATGAGGGTGGTGGGATACAGTTGTTTATATCTTAGTTGGGGAGTGTTGTACTTATTTTGTGAATTTACATTTAACTCATTCATTTCTCTCATCCAGAGCCAGTTCCTGTCCATCGAGCAAATCCCCTGTGGTTTTTGAATGGCATTCACTGAGTTCCTGCTGTTACTGATGATCAATGTAATTGAATGCTTACAGTAATACCCTGGGGGTTAGCATATTGTTTGGAGTTCCCATCACTGGAGAGGGAGTTTTATCTAACTCTTGTGGGTGGGGCAGCTCTTTAGCAGCATTCTGTCATAGAGGATCCCCAGAGGTGGATGCACAACATCACATTCCAGTTACCTGCAAATCAGATGGACCCTGGCACAATTCGTCGGAATGCCTAACAAACTTTTCCCAGAGACCATTGTACAGTCTTAGTCTCACACCTCACTGGTAGGGGTGGTTACGCCGATGATGTGGTTCTAGTCGCCTCCCACCCCGACCCCATCACCCTCCAGAACTCTCTGCAGCTCACCTTCAGCCAAGCTGAAAAATGGTTCCTCAACCATCGTCTAGTTCTGAATCTCAAGAAGACAAAATCTATGCTTTTTGCCCACCGCCAGAGTAACTCCAGGAATGCCCTCCTTCTCATCATCCCCAGCACCCTACACCCCCTTGAACAGGTGTCTGCATATAAATATCTGGGCATCACCTTCAACTCTGCTCTCTCTTTCCACTCTCATCTTAATTCCCTGTCAACTGCCATAAACACTTGGATTGGACTCCTCTACTGCTACAAAGACTGTCTCCCTCAGAATGCCCTCCGACTGGCTATCACCTCCTCCTTCCTGTCACTGGTCGACTGCGGTCTCCCTATCCATGTGGCTGCTGACCCCACCACCCTCATCAAAGTCCAGACCTCAATCAACAAGGCTTGCATTCTCCTGACTGGTGCTCCCAGCAGAACACTCACATATCAGCTCTACTCCTCCTCCTCGAGCTTACTCACCTTTGATAAGCACCTGCGCTACCACACCTGTATACTGGAAAAAAAAATCACTACTTGGGCTCTCCCCCCGGGATTCCTGCATCCCTAAAACTGGTCTCCCACTCGGTCGCCACCTGAAATGCAACTAAAGCCACCTTCCAGGTCCCGAGAGCCAGGACCTCTCTCGCCCAAGAGAACTCCTTCCCCACTCATATCACAAACATCCCCAAAATTGGCGCCTTTAAAATCACCCTCCAAAACCACCTCACTGACACTCTGAGCTGTAAATGCCCCTGACTGGCCCATACCTAGAGCTCCGCCTGGCCCAATTTACAGACAACGTCCTTCCGGACTGCCTTCTCCCTCAGCAACCACCCCTTCCCCCCCAGGTATCGCTCCCTAGAACCCCTAGCGGTACCTTATTATTTATGTACTAGACTAATTGTAACTAACTGAAGCCTTTGTATACCTTTGTATTACTGGAATTGCTTTGTGTGTTCTTTTATTGTATCTCACCTGTAATGTTCTCCATTGTTGTACTTCACCACCAATTGTTGTCTACCCTCCCAGCAACGAGGTGCCTTTGTAAATGAGTCTTTGACTCAAAGGTTGTAAATCCGAATTATGAAATAAATAAAAATAAATAAATAAATTACACCCATTTTGTGTGATATTTTTTTCATAAGTCAGTGTAGGACTTTCATTCAGAGCAAAATGTTTGTGTTTCATGAGAAAATCAGAACAACAACATGCTAGTCAATTTTTCTCAGCATGGATTCATTTGCCAATGTATTGTAAGCTCTGGAAGTCAGATACAAATGAAAAAAAAAATGTATAGTTATTCCAGTACCATGTAAAACAGACTGTGCAGCCAGATAGCCGTGTTAGTCACACAGCTTCTGGTCCATCTAAGGCAAAATTCTGTCTGCAGTTTTTATAATAATAGTTCAATATTTTATTTATTAAAAAATATAGAAAGAATTATCCCTCCTGAGTCAGCTCAGATATATTTTATCAGATATGGATTCTTCAGCAGTATCAAGTGATCTGATATTGCTGGATCAGATAGGTCACTTACCAAAATATTTGATGTGTCTAAAGTGTGCCCCCCTGAGTAGATTTACCCAGTAGTACTTATGCTCATTTGCATGTGTGCTATCTAGTTTGAAAAGCAATGCAGTAGTGCACAAAACAGGACTGTGTGAGTGTAGAGCAAAATAGTATGGGGCTGAGAAACATGACAGAGATCTGAGTGAATTTGACTGGCATCAAGTCTGCACAATATGTTTTGGTTTTTTTTCTTAAGTTGGATAATGAGTGAAAATATTTAAAGCATTGCCCACACACACCTGAGGAGGATAAGCTCTGAGCTTCATCTAAGGTGACAAGCGAGAACTGCCCTCGAGGCACTGAGAAAGGAACTCTGCAGTGAATATAATGGAAAGAAATTCATTTCAATCATAAGGCAAGGTGCCAAGAGCCGTCATGCATTTGTGAGGTTGCAACAGCATGTTCACCAAGTCTCCTACGCATGTATCTGGGACAGAATACTTCACATTCTCTCAGCTGGAAGGGAGGATTTGCAGAGGTTCCAAAACTGGAAATAGGAATAACACAGATCTAGGACAGGAGTATAAAAAGATTTAAACAAGGCACAGAGGAACACAAATAGAAACAAACAAAAAAAGGGGAAAACTAGAAACAACCTATAAGGGGTAAGAATACAAAAGTATTTTCAGGTAACACGGAGAATAGAAGTTGAGAATGCTGGGAGTGGTGCAGTACAGTGATTGCGGGGCAGCAGTTTTCAGAGAGACCTTCTGGACGCTGCAGTGCTGCCCCATCTGCACACACCCCTCTGCATTGAGGGAGGAGGCTGCTAGATTCCAGGCTGAGTTGATAGGACTTGGGGGACCTCTTCCCACACATAGGGCCATGAAGTCTGCCACCGTTATCTCAGAGGATGCAAGGGAGGAGGAACAGCTGGACAATGGCATATGGTGGGCTCTGGAATGGTGAGGGTGGTGAAACAGAGGCACATTCCTCAACTGGTGCCACTACGTAATTCCTACGCTGCTCTAGCAGGGCAGGACTGTGGAGAGAAGCCACCTGCAGTAGTGAGCAAGGTTGATATTGGGGAACCTCCATGGTAGAGACCCCAAGACTGTGGTAGAGGACCTCATAGAAGGAGGAAGCATCTTCTAGTGGGGGTCTCATTTGTGAGGGAGATAGAATTGGGAATAGGCAAGGGGGAGAGTGAAAGAGACAAGGTGCCCATCTGGTGCCACAGCTTGGAGGGATGGGAAGCAGATCCTGAGGATCACTAGAGCAGCAGGATGGAGGGAGAGATGAATGTCACTCTCCACCTGGGGACTAATGAATTGGCTGTGGAGAGGATTGGGATAATGCAGGGAGAGTTTTGGGAGCTGGTGAGGGGGTCTTACACAGGTAGCTGATTCAGTGGTTTTCACTGGGGTGCTGCCTGCCTATTACAGGGGAAAGGAAAGGGTTCTCCATGCCAGGAGCTTCAATGTATGGTTGAAGGACTGGTGCAATGAGGAAGAGTTTGGCTACATTGTGGACTGGGGACCCACCTGAGAGAATAAGGGCCTATACAGGGGTGATGGCCTGCATCTATCTGGGAGGGGACCTGCAGTCCTCAGTGGATAGTTTAAACGTTACTTTGATGAACATTTTAAGTAGCTGAGTTGGTTGGCAGAAGGAATCAGGAAGACAGAACCCCCCCCCCACCACAGGCTAAAGTAGAGAGTAAGAAGAACTCAGGGGGAGAGGAATCCCCCAAGGTGCAAATTAATAAAGGAAGCAGGTTGGTAGACATAAAGGTGGAAGCAAACAAGAGCATTAAAAAGAGATAGGGGAGAAGAAAGGAAGGAAGGAAGGAAGGAAGGAAGGAAGGAAGGAAGGAAGGAAGGAAGGAAGGAAGGAAGGAAGGAAGGAAGGAAGGGGGCAAAAGGAAAAAAGGGACAACGAGCAGAGTGGAAACAAAATCTGAAGGGCCATGTGTGAATGCTAGAAGTCTAGGAAATAAGATTCGGAACCTAGAGGCCATCATGGCAGAGGCCAACCCAGATATTGTGTCCCTTACCGAGTCATAAAGCACTGAAAACCATAATTGAGACATGACCATACCAGACTATACTCTGTTAAGGAAGTATCAGGTGGGAAGGAAAGGAGAGAGTGTGGTTCTATGTGTGAGGGAAAGCATAAAAGTGACTGAGATACTGGGAATTCAGGGGGAGGCTGAGTACTGTGGGTCACTCTGGGGACAAGGAATGGAGCCACTACTCACACTGGAGTGATCTGCTCATCTCCAGCATGGGATGGGGGGAATTAGATAAGGTACTGGTGCAAACCACTGGCAAGGTGGTAGAAAAAGGTGAGGTGCTTTTGGTGGGGAATGCAACCTGCCAGATATAGACGGGAGCCTACCAGTAGTGGCTTCAGCTAGAAGTAGGGATATTCTGGACTCTACAGGGGCATTACTCAGGTAACCAGGCAGTGAACCCATTTGTGATTAGACAATACTGGGCCTGGTACTCACTAACAGGGTCAGTACTGCAGACATCAAGGTGGGAGTCCACCTGCGGATCAGTGATCACTGTATGGTGTGATTCAACGTAAGGTGGCTAAAGAATTGATCCACACAATATGAGGGTCCTGGACTTCAGGAGGACAGATTTTATAAAGATGGATGAATGTGTCAGGGATGACCTGGCAGGGGTGTGTGGCCTGGGTAGGACTGAGGAACAGTGGGAGAATCTAAAAGGGAGCATAGTAAAGGCAACAAACCTCTGTATCAAACAAGTGGGCAAAAGCAAGAGAAAAAAGAAACCACTATGGTTCTCAAAAAAGGTGGCTGAAAAAGTTCAGTCACCAGGGAAGTGCGCACAAGGACGATGGTCAAGCAATTCAGCCGCAAAACGAAAACGACTGACACATCATCAGCAAAGTTCATTCAAGGACTCCATGACTTGAATATATTTAAAATTTCTTTATTCCAGCATAGAGTAAACCACAGCAAGGTCTGTGCGTTTTTGACCCGTTTTGGATTTTTAGAAATCCTTTATCAAAAGCTAACACACATCTTAAAACAGCCACCATATATACCCTACCCATGTCATGACATCATACTACATAATTCAGATTCATTGGTCTGGTGTTAATTAATGATTCAGTAATTTCCAGAACTCCACTCAAACATGTCATGATGCTGACTTTCACAAAAAACATACTCCATTATAACAAATCTCAAGGGGGGGAGGGATGAATATGGGGAAGGGAACAGACTATTGTGCTAAAAACTATAACCATATTAAAAACATATATTATCTAATGCCAGTAGTGTCTTACTACTACCCATTTCCTCAGATAAATAGATTAGAGCACTTGGTGGCTAAATGACTTGTCTAAGGTTACACAGTGATTATTTGCCATTAGTGAGGTTTGAACCTACAATATCCTGGTTTCTAAGCAGGTGCTTTAACCATTAAACCACAATGCCTCCTAAATTAGGAGATCATGTTGTAAGATTTGTCTTACTGCAGGGCTAATTGTCAATCGAATAACAATTTTTTATTAAACATTATCTATTTTAGACATTTTCCAGGTAAAATTCAAAAAAATCACCTACCTGCATATTCATGGAAAACAGGTAACAGTTGCCATTTCTGCATGAAAACCTGCCTTTGCTGTGTCTTTTTTCTGCCAAAACAGCAAGTTTTACATTATTTTTGCTTGTTTACACCAAGTGGTCTAATCTAATGATTTGAATAGAAACAACAATTAAGCGAAAATGGATTGTTGCGCTATTTCTGTCTGCAAAAGCAACATTTTTTGGAACCCTCATTTTTAAGTATTTTACCACATCGGAACACTTTGTAGTCTAATGACTGTAGTATGGAACTAGCAACCAGGGGATTCCAGGTTCGAATACCCCATAGTCCCTAGATCATTGTGTGACTTGAGCATGTCACAGTACTTCATTTGCTTCAGTCCCTCCTATCTGTGAAAATGGATGTGTTGTCTTGTGCTGGAGCTTGATGGTTGCTCGGGGAATGGCCCTAAGGAGATGGCCAACTGAAGTAGCATAAACACCTTGACAAGAGAAAGAAGCCATTATCAAAAACAGGCTCATACACCACTGGATGAGGATAAGCAATAAGTGTTCACTTTGTAGGAGTGTGTGAGGTGTGGAAGTGCCAAAACAACAACAGGGGAATCCCCTGTTTATTTAGCATTCCACAGAAACACTCAACAACCCCCATCAGTTTGGGTGAGGCAGAGAGTTGAAGGTCAGGTCAAGTGTCAAGTGCATTACAACTTGTTTGCAGTTACTGAAGCATGCTTTGGAGGGGAAGATATTGAACTGTCATTGTTAGTGAAGCTGAAAGCAGACTTCTTGTTAGGGGACTGAGAACATGACCAAAGCAAGAAAATGCGAATTACCCCATTTTGCTCCCTCCAAGAGATATTCATCTGGAGGTGACCTGTGTGCAGATATAAAGAAAAGTTATGGAAGGTGTAGGGATCTACAAAGCTGCACAGCAGGATGTTTAGGAACTATTGGCAGAAAAAATGTTGCTGAGAACTGTATTTGTTTTTCCTTTGTAATAAATGGTGCATTATTGGTCAGTTAACTACTTTTCCTAGAATTCTGCTTGTTTTTATGTTTGCTGTGTGCACACGTGCAATGAACATGTAATTACCAGAGTGGCTTTTGAGTGGTGTGGCACTGTCAGTCCAATGCAGAGTGATCTGCAAGGGGCTAATGAGTGTCACACCAATCATCAGCCAGGCTGATCATGACAGTGTCCTGGCTTGTTGGGCAGAAGCTTTGCGGAGTTCAAAGGAGAGAGCTGACCCAATCGTAGGTCAGTTCTTTCCTTTGATATACATAATGCCAGTAAGCAAGCACAGCTGATCTGTCATGAACAGCCTGCTGAAAACCAAAAAACATCCATCAATGTCTGCTGCCACCATAATTGTCCCCCCAAGCCCAACCCATGTTAATATTCCAGCACAAGGGTGCCCAATCCCCTGTGCCAGCTTCTACGTCCCCACCTTGCCCATTTTACTTCTGCAACACTGGGGAACCCCCTCCCAGTGTTGCCAAACATAACACTGACACTGGGGGTGCTCTATCCCCCAGTGTCTCCACATTAAATAAAGAAAACCTTCCCTCACAGTTTATTATTTTAAATACACTCTGTAAAAAAGAAAAACATCCATTGATGTCTGTTGCTACTGCTTCCATAACTGTCCCCCCCCCCAAGCCCAGCCCACGCAAGTTAATATTCCGACATGGGGTGCCCATTCCCCTTTCTGGTTGCTACCCCCACCATGCCATTTTGGTTCTGCAACAGCAGGGAGCCCACCGCATTGCTTCCAAACATAACACCGACACTGGGTGTGCCCAATCCCCCCATGTCACCGCCTGAAATAAAGAAAACTGTCCCTCATAGTTGTTTTTATATAACCCTGTAAAAAAATAACCATCCAACAATGTCTGTCGCTGCTAGCTGCACTTACTGTCCCCCCAGCCAACCTCCCCCCTCAACACCTACCACCCCTCACAACCCAAGCCCTTACTTTCATACTGGGGGTCCAATGTCGTAATCCTCTCTGGAACACAGGCACATCTTCACTTTCAACTGTAGACTGTGAACTGAAGAAATCAGCAGTATGGTTCAATGTATTTCAAAGGGGTTTTCAACTTACAGTACTGGCATAAGTTGGTCATTTTTGAATATTTTTGCCCTACATTTTAAACATGTCTTTTTTGTGGCTCCACCTCATGAACAATGGCAGTGAAATTAGGCAAATCTGTCCCAAAGGGTGATTCTGTGGTCGCTGCATGAAATCATCTTTTAGGCAGGAGTTGAACATTTTCTCCACCCTTGTTCATGAGGTGGGGTCATAAGAAGGCCATGTTGATAATCTGGGGTAAAAATATTAAAAAACAACAAAGTTATGAGCCTACTTTGAAATGTATGAACACAGGCTCCTAACTTTAGTAATTTTCAATGTTTTGACCCCAAATTTTCAACATAGCCGTTTCTTCTCTGCACCTAATGAATGTGACAGTTGTAATTTTTTTCAAATCCTGACCCAAATGTGTTTTCATACTTGTGGCACGAATTAACCATTTGGGCAGGATTTGAACAATTTCTCTGCCATTGTTCATGAGGTGAAAACATAAGAAGGCTATGTGTGGTAATAAGACTATGTTTAAAATTTGGGGTACAAATATGACAAATCAACAAACTTATGAGTCTACATTGTAATTTTTCAATGCACACTCATAATTGGTAATTTTCAATATTGTTGACCTCTACTTTTTAACATAGCTGTTTTTTCACACCATCCCTTGAATGTGACAGCTGTCATTTCTCAAATCCTACCCAAAATGTGTTTTAATACTTTCGGTGCAAAATGACTTTTCAGCTGTTGTTTTATAAATGACACCGGTCATGCTCAGAAGGAATGGTCAAAGAAAGATTATGTTAAAAATTTGGGGTACAAATGTGAAACACCAACTAAGTTATGAGGAAACAAATTGTTCCAACATTTACACATAACTTTAGTTTTTGCAGATTTTGGCCCCTAATGTTCAACGTTTCATTTGTGTTACTCCACCTCCTGAACATGGCAGGTGTAATTTTTCAAATCCTCTCCAAAACTTGTTTCCACAGTCACACAACAAAATCACATTTTGGATGGGATTTTAAAAATTCCACCAGTCCTGATCATAACATTAGGTCATAAAAGACTTGGACATTTGAGGTCAAAATGTGGGAGCCCACTTAAAAGTAGGTATTGCCTTTCAGCTGCCCTATCCTGGGTAATTACAATCTAACAATGTGTTAAAGCAGAACACCACTGAAAATGAGACAATGCATCTCATCTGCTCTATATATAATAAAAATGTGTATAAGCAAGACCAGATATAACAGCAATACCAGTGGTGAACATTCGGCATTGACAAATGCTTATTTTCTGCACTGTGATTGATGTGATCCTGTGTTAGTCTGAACTTATCTGATTGTACTCAAAATTTAATTACCTAACTAGACCTTTCCTTGTCTCTCACATCCTAAGAACCTTTTTCTACAAAACAAATTTTATTACTGTACTGTTTGTGGCCTCCACAGCATGTTCAGTGAAACAATGATGGCTTTAGTCACATAACACTGTACTAACATGAGGGAAAATTTATTCATCTGTAACAAACTCAAAAGGTGACTACCTTATATTATAGAAAAAATATATAATCCCTACTGTACTTTGCTCTCACAGTTTATCATGCCACTAGAAATCCTCAGTGGAATAAAGGAGTTAACATTTGTTATGTTTGCTTGCACGCATGTGCAAGAAACATGTTGTGACAGCTTGCTGGAGAAGCAGGTTGTGGAGGTGCGGTTGTGTTGTGGCCAATGCCGCCACAGCTTTTGGGGACTTGTGTCTGTGGCACCACTAACTGAGCACGCTGTCTATGACAGCAGCTCAGAAGTATGCCACTAACTTGAAATGATTTCGCTGCTGCAGTGAGGGAGCATCCCCTCATTGCAGGGTGTGCCTTGCCTGGTGTTACATTTCAATAAACACGGTGGCGGCTGTCGCCGTCAACCTCTCACTGTCCCAGGAAAGCGATGTATGGGGTTCCCAATCCCCCTGTCGGCATTTCCCTTCCCCAGTTCATTTGCCAACGAGGGAGCCCAATCCCTGTCAGCATAATGTCCCCCCATAATTTGTCTGCTGAGGGGGGTGCCCAATCCCGCTCGGTATCATGCCCCCACCAAACACAGACACCCTTTTATTTGCCAGTGGGGTTCCCAATCCCCATCAGCTTCAGTCCCCCTCCCCAAAAACACAGGTGGCACACTGGGAGCCCACCCCAGCATGTCAAATGTACCTGAAAAACAAGAAATTCTTCTTGAAAAGATTTTTTTTTTTAAACCTGTAAACAAGAAAACAGTCCCTCATTGTCTACAGTGCCCGCTCCCCCCAACCCACACACATTCTGAGTGCACCCACCTCCCCACACCCGCCACCCATACTTACCTCCACAGTCGATCTTCAGTGGAGCAGGAACACGTCTGCACACTTCAAAGCTGATCGCGAAGTGAAGAAATGCCAGTAAGCTATATAATGGCATAAATGGGGTGTTTTCAACTTAGGGGGATATCTCGGCCATTTTTGTGACTTTTAGCACCAAATTTTCAACATGGGGTTCATGGGACCCCACCTCATGAACTCAGTCACTGTCATGTCATTATTCGGTCCTGAAAGGTGATTTTGAGGTCACTGCACGGAATAACCTTCCAGCACCAAGTGGCAAAACAACAGTGTTGCTGTTCATGAGGTGAGCTCCCGAAAAGCCCACGTTGCAAATTTGGGAAAAAATTGCAAAAAATTATTTTGTTACGAATGTGCGTTGTGCAGTTCCCATGCACGCTTGTGACTTCCAGAATTTTTAGTATTTTCACTCCAGATTTTCAACATTGTTATTTTTCCATACCTCCTTATGAACAGTACAGCTGTCATTTTTCACATCCGGCCCAAAATGTGTTTTCGCACATGTGGCACACAGTGGCGCGGTCGCTGTGCGAAATCAATGTTCAGGACAGATTAAGAAAATCACAGTGACAGTGTTCATAAGGAGAGGTCCCAAAAAGCCCATGTTGCAAATTTCATGAAAAAATTACCCAAAATGACTGCGTCACCAGCATGCATTGCACAATTTCTAAGCACACTCGTAAGTTCGCCAATTTTTTATATTTTTACTCCAGATTTTCAACATTGTAATTTTTGCACACTGCCTGATGAACAGTACAGCTGTCATTTTTCACATCCTGCCCAAAACATGTTTTCGCTCCAGTGGCACCCAATGGGCATGGTAGCTGTGCAAAATCAACACTCGGGACAGATTAAGAAGATCACAGTGCCACTGTTCATGAGCCGAGATCCCAAAATGCCTATGTTGAAAATCTAGTGTAAAAAATCCCCAAAATAATTGCATTATGGGTGTGCATTGCGCAGTTTCTACGCACGCTCTTGACTTCACCAATTTTGTCATATTTTCACTCCAGATTTTCAACATTACCATTTTTTTACACCTCCTCATGAACAGCACAGCTGTCATTTTTCACATCCTGTTCGAAATGTGTTTTCTCACCTGTGGTGCCAAATGGCACAGTCGCTGTGCAAAATCACCTTCCGGCTAACGAACTGATAGTGTCACTGTTCATGTGGGGGGGTCACAAAAAGCCCATGTTGAAAACTTGGAGTGAAAATACCAAGAAACGCCCACAGCGTTAGGGTTTCTGACCATAACACCCTCCCCTGTAGGGACTGACAGGCATCAAGGGTGTGACTTGGGATTGTCAACAGTAATGCTCATGCCATTCCACCCCCACCCCCACCCTGCAGCCAGTGACAGGCATCAAGGTGTCCCTTGGACTCTTCGGCCCCAAAGTTCATCGCATTCTCCTATACTGCACCAATTTCAGCATATTTCCTTATGGAATGGGGTGTGTGTAAGCGTGAACACCCCAAGGCACACCACGACACTTGTCAGTGTCTGTAGGGTAGGGTGAGGTGAAATGACGTGAACGTTATGGGTGATGACCCAAAGAAACACCCCAATGCCTCTCCATCTCTGCAGGGTGGAGGTGGGGTTGGCGTCACTTCAGCACTTCACTGCCATTCCTATTCTGCATCTGTCTAACTCCTGCACTTCCAATGCTAATGCCAGCAAGCAAACATTCGGCATTGACAAATGCTTGTTTTTTTAAAGCCACACACAAGTACAGAATGATAGTTTTGTACATACTGTACTGTAAGTCCACATCAAATCTGGGTATGTCATACCAATGCTTTTTGCCAAGCGACTAACTGAACCCCTTTTAGGCTTGCCAAGTCTTTTTCTAACATAACTAATCAGTCTGGATTAGAGGTGGGCAAAACCATCAGTCTGGAGTAGAGGTGGGGAAAATCAAGGAGCTTCTGGTTCTTGTTTTGGTTTTACCAAATCCCCTACCTTGCAGTGGTTTTGGTTCAGGATTTGGATTCAAGCATGTCTCCATTTTCCCATCACCATCTTTAAGAATATTCTTTCATCACAAACTGCTACCAATCCTTTCCTTTATAGGGCACCATCATGAGTTAAGCTCAATGATAATCAATGTAGTTGATAAAATAAGTTAAGATCAGCTGTTCCCTGGTCCTGATGTCCTTGTCTAGCTAGATGTCATGCAAGTCCTGTCCCAATTAATCCCTGGCATCTAGGGGCTCCCCCTCTCTTTCCCTGCCCTGTGGTATAGTGCAGGATCTAGGTCCTGAAGCCACAGGTAGATTAAACCAAGGAGGTTGCTGCAGATGGAGGCAGAAAAGAGCCCAAGAGGAGGTAATGTGGAGTTACCATGTGTGAAACATGTAAACATAAAATCTGTCAGCAGAAAAGGACCACCTGGTCCACCAATTTTGCCCAGATGCTCCTTGCCTAGTCTGTCTCTGCAGACCTTAACTGGTCTCAGGAGATTCTTTCTCCTCCTTGAACATTTCTTGATATTCCCCTTTGTCTATCCCACACATGCTTGAAGTCCCCTACACTTCTCACCTCTACCACTTACACTAGCAATCTTTCCAGGCAGCCACTACTCCTTCAGTCAAGCAGTACTTCCTCACACTGCCCCCCCCCCATTTTATCTGGTTCTGGTGCTCTTCCTCACTTGAAAGATACTCCCATACTGCACCCTGTTTACCCCCATGATGTACTTGTAAGTGTCTATCATATTCCCTCTCACTTTCCTGTCTTGAAGGGTGTACATGCTGAGATCCCTCACTCTATCTCCATACAGCTTTTAGTGCAACCCCTGCACCATTTTAGCTGCCCTCCTCTGGATTGCCTCCAAGCCTTTTTATGTTTTTTCTGAGGTATGGCCTTCAGAACTGGTTACAATATTTGAGGTGAGGTCTCACCTGCGAGTGATATAGTGGCAACACCACCTCCCTCCTCCTTCTGCAGATACCTTTCTGAAGCATCCCAGTGGCCTACCCACTTTTTTATCCCACTGCCCACCACTTTGAGGTCATCAAATATGATTACCCCGAGGTCCCTTTCCTGTTTAGTGACTGGCAGGATCTCCAACCCCCCCTTCCTATACTCAATTCTTCGCTCCCTATGCACTAGGTGCACAATTTTGCACTTTTTGGCACTGAATCCCAACTGACATGCTCTTGACTGCCTTAAGTTTCCCAAGATCCCTTCACATTCTTTCCAACCCTTCTTTACTGTCTACCCTATTACATAGAAACATAAAAGTTGTCAGCAGAAAAAGGCCTCTTAGCCCACCTAGTCTACCCTATTTTTCCTACCTACAGTGGCATGACAGACCCTTCTCGGTCTCCGGTATGCACCCCCCCCTTGCTTTACCTCTAAGATCCCCTTGCATCTATCCTATGCTTTCTTGAATCCTGTAACAATTTTAGCCCCCACCACCTCCACTAGGAGGCAGTTCCAAGCATCCACCACCCTTTCCGTGAAGAAGTGCTTCCTCACATTTCCTCTCAGCCTGCCCCCTCCAGCTTCATAGTTGAACAGATTCTGGTATCATCTGCGAAATCATACCTTCCCTTCCAGTTCATCTGCAATGTAACTTATGAAGACATTGAAGACGACCAGTCTCAGTACTGAGCCCTGTGACACCTTACTGGTTACTCCTCTTCATCATTAGAGTGAGTGCTGTTAACCACCACCCTCTGTCACCTATACGTTAACCCAGTTCATCACTTTGGATACCACCCCAAGGCTGCTCAACTTGTTAATCAGTCTCCTGTGTGGCACAGTGTCGAAGGTCTTGCTAAGTCCAAATTGGCCATATCCACTGCCTCCACTAATCTATTTCCCTGATAAACCAGTGAAAAAATCAGTCAGATTCATCTGGCATAATCTCGCCTGGGAATCTATGCTGCCTTTGATCCTGCAACCCATAGGATTCAAGATACTTTACCAACCTTTCCTTTAGCAGTGTTTCCATTAATTTCCCCACCACTGAGGTGAGGCTCACCAGCCTGTAATTACTAACCACTTCCCTGTTGTTACCCTTATGTAGAGGGACCACATCTGCTCTCCTCCAGTCCTCCGGAATCATACCTAATTCCAGTAAGCTGTTGAATATGGCTGTATGTAGGGCAGCCAGCACCTCCCTGAGTTCTTTCAGTACCTTAAGGTGTATCCCATCCAATCCCATAATGTTGTCCACTTTCAGAACTGTAAGTCCCTTTAGGACTCTTTCCTCTGAAAACGGACTTGAGTCCGCCTCCCCTCCTCCTTTGTTCCTGTTGATCACTGGTTGTCTGCTCCCTCCCCTCACCCCACTGTGAAGACTGAGCAGAACTACCTCTTCAGGATTTTTTCTTTTTCCTGGTCATCTTCTGTGCAGTCTCATGAAAGGCCTGCATGTGAACATGGGAGGGGGGGCCCCTGCTCACTGAGGCGGTGTTCGAGGACCTGACAAAGGCATTTGACTTAGTGGATCACTCCCTCCTGAAGCTAAAGCTCATCAAGTTGGGAATGAGTATTCCAGTAGGAAAACTGAAGGCAGATGGTAAGCATAAATGGGGTCCTATCCAAAGCACAAGCTATAACTCAGGATGTGTCTCGGGGTCCATTCTTGGGCCCCTGTTGTTTTCTTCTTTGTCCATCATATTTACCCCAACATTTTAACTTATCAAGATTTTTCTATATGCTGATGGCACAGTAATATATATATATATATGGCAAATAAAGATATGAAAGTGTTAAATGAGAAATTAAATACAGAATTTGGCAAAATGATGAAATGGTTTATACAAAACAAGTTATTGATTAACAAAAAAAACTAAATTAATGTTATTTTTTAGTGCTAAAAAATCTAGTAAAATGCTGAAGGTGTGGCTGTTAGATTTGATAATTAAAATTATCTGGATGTAGTGAACAATTTTAGATAGCTAGGTGTGACACTAGGCTCTCATTTAACTTATGAAGCACCAGCAAATTAGTCTGTTGTCAGCTGTATAGAAAGTTAGGAGCTCTCTGTGTGATATAAGACCTGCTTACGGACAGTAAACGAAAGAAATACCTTGTGCTTAATTTTCAAAGCCCTGAAGATGATGCAACATGCTTGTGCCACAAAAAAGCTGATGCAATTAACAAGCTGCATCTATTCATGTGGCAAGTCCTATTTTCAAATGCTGCTTGCGTCAACATGGGGGGGGGGGGCCTGTGCAAAACAGGCATGTAACCATTCGCAGGCTGTGCCACAGTTAACAGTGGGCTTGTGCTGCAACACAGCTGCACCAACCCTTTTTTGAGATTTAGGACACCCGCAGGACCTGAGAATGCTTAGACCAGCCAGCCACTGTGACATTGGATGGTTTCCACGGCAGGTAACTGGCATGACTCTGTGCCCCAAATGTCAGACTGTGGTCCAGGACATGTATGTCTAGCAGCAGTTGTACTGTGTTTGCAGAGTATTATGCCATACTGTGACATTTGTAGCACTGGTAAGGTAATGTGTGCTGATCTTGCCCTGGGACAAAAGCCACCCAACACCACAGCACAGCCCTGTTTCTATAGCAGGTACCGGCAACAGTCAACAGTACATACAACATGGTAACTGGGGCTTGGCAGCAAACCATGGTGCACCACATTGAGGGCCACAGAGTATTCTCTGCTGGTGAGAACCCCCCCCCCCCATGGTGATGGACCATAGGGGGGTGTACATATAACATGTGCAGCAGCGGTACTGTCTATAGTTACAGGTTTGCTCACCTGATCCATCGATGCATGCTGTACCATCACCAGCTGGGCACCACATAGTCCACTCAGCTGTGGAGGTGGCTCTTGCCTTGCATGGCAGATGATGTCCAGTGGAGCAGAGTCCAAGGACAACTGCACCCTGACGGTAATCAAGTGCCCTGACGGGATCCCTGGCAGTGGGGAGGGGGCACAGTGGAACATAGGGATTCCTGCAGCATAGATATCCATCACATCATACACAGGTAAGGGCACATTCCAGGATGAATCACTGGTACACACCTGCCTGTGCTTGACATGGAGGACAGCCCTTGTGATGCGTCTATGATGCGTGTATTGTACCCTCTCGTCATGTCAGGGTTCATGGACAGTATGTGTGAGCACTTCTCAGTTTTTGCCGGTAACTGTGTGTTATTTTGTTGCCATGAGAGTCAATGTGCTTCTGGTGAGGTTTCTAGAGTGTCACACTGATCACGCCTATGACAATCACCCAGGCACATCAATGTCCTGTATGGTACTTTGTGCAGTGGAGCATGTCTTACGGCTTTGGGTCTTCAGTTCTGCACTTGGTTCTGCCACAGAACACTCACATGGGAAAGACTATGCTTTTCCAAGCATACTGAGCCTCTTGGTATGGAACGAGCACCCTCTCCACTGCTCAAGTCCTCACTGTTTCTCTGTCACTCTCTCACCCATTTATCAGTGGGGTACGGAACTTGTCTGGCTGTTTGACTGTTTCCTGCACCTGCCCCATGACAACTTTCATGCTCAGTGTTCATGCTTGGTGTGGCACATTACATGGGTATGCTAGTCCTGTCTCAGACCTTACTGGTACTGTGCATTCAGGACGTATAGGCAGAACGAATGTGTCTCACATGATAGCGTGTGGTCGTAGCACTGCTTGGTGGTTCACACACTGGGACATCGGTCATTGGGGACAGATGTTCAGCTGTCAGGGGCTGATGGCAACCTCATCAATCCCTTCCCTTGTGCCATCTCTTTGACACACAGGGCTGCTTGGCACAACTGTGGGAACTTTGGCACCGGGACCGGTTTTCTACCAAAATCTGGTACAGGGTCCCTGGCACACCGGGCTTTTATATAGGCTGCTGTTTGATACATCTTTTGTCAGCCTAAGTGCCCACTGAAAACTCAGCCCCTTGTCTTAAGCATGTCTTCTACACACCACAGACTACAGGAGCGTGGTATGGGGGGTGTCAGAGAAGGTCAGGTCTAAAAGAAATAATATATACAACACAGTTTGCAGATTTGTCCTACAGGCAAAACACAAACAGCACCACCATGTTCTATAAACGAGACTAAACTGGTTGTCTCTGGACTACAGGGATGAGCTCCATATAAACTGACATATAAAGCCCTGATGAAAGTGGATGGGGTCCTCTGTCAGGTATTATTTTGCCAAAAACAATGTGTCATGTTGTAATCAGATGACATCACAACCCTATCTATTTCATGATTCAAAACCTTGAAAGGACAGAAATCCTTTATGTTTGTTGCAGCAAAATACTGGAATGTATTGAGTCCTGATATTAGGAGCTCAATTAATTTTGTTCAGTTTAAAAAAAACTGTATAAAATTTGTTTGACAACTGAAACAGGTTGCAGTTGCTTTCAGTAGTAGCACTTTCTGTACAAATGTTTCCTCTTAATATAACATTTTTGTATTATGTCTCTGCTTTAAATTTGTGTATATGTTTTTTTTTGTTTGTTTGTTTATGCTCTCCCCTGCACACTGACTGATCACTCCTTTGGACCATTTCAAGGACCGATTCTCGTCCCGGACTACTCCCATCCACCCAGTGCCCCACATCGCAGCCACCCAGGATACCCCGCTGTATCCCTTCATCAGGCAGGTCCTCTTCCTATGAAGGGAATGTGCTTTACCAGTCTTCCAGTGGTCCTGGGTGCTGCTGAGGTGGCAATTCATGGATCGGGAGCTCCAGTGACTCGGGTCCAGAAGGCCGTCACCCAACCAGAAAGTGCGCCTTTTCCTTTCAGTTTTCTCCCGCAGGAGCATGACGTGCAACTGGCATCTGTCATGCTCCCCTAGGTAGCAGGACCATGTGCACTGCTGTTCCCCAAGCCTCTGCCAGGGATCAGTAGGTCCCGGTCTCCTACCCCACCCTCCCCCCAAGAGAAGGCTAGCAGTCATCGGATGCTCAAGCCTTCTATCCCCCGGCCAGCCCTCCGACGCCCGAGTCCTTTCCCGAGCCCAGGTCGCTGGTGCCACAGCAGTGAATCTTTCTGCTGCACCTGTGGGCTGATGAATATGGATTTTAAACTCTGTCTTGCATGTTCGAGGTTGTGCCTGTAAAAGGCCCATGTGGCCCAGAGCATCTAACCTGGTCATTAACAAAATTTAAAAAAAAGTCTCCCTCTCTGCCACCCTCATTATCCTCACTGTCCCTTCCTTTGCTTTCTCTCCCTTATGTAACTGAAGAAAACCTTATTTTTGTTTATTGAAATCTATCGAAAATTACCTTTGAGTCAGGGACTCATTTATAAAGGTTCCACATCAGAAACAGTTGCAGAGACAGTCATTACAACAGAACAGAAATAGTTTACGTACATCAGTATATAGTAAAAGGTGGCAAAATATAGTAGCCTGGCAACAGACGACTAAAGTCAGCTGTGGTACAGGCCAATAAAGTTTCACTGAGGAATAGAGGTATATTAAAATAAGACAATGCAATAACCAATATACAGGTCACCCACGGGCGACCTGGGAGGGGGGAAATTGAGGCTGGGAGGGGGAGGCATGCGTGAGGAGGTCCCTTGTCAAATAAAACAAAGGGGGGGGATATGGATGAGGAGGGAGGTTAAAAACAGTCGCAGGGATTGGCAGCACAGAGGTGGTCCCCTAGGGTAGACTTGAATGCTCCAAGTCTTGTACTAGAGAAAAACGAGTTGGGAAGAGAGTTGGTCCAAGTTGGGGCACGGTACAAGGAGCGTTGGAATAGGGAGGTACGGACCCTGGGGACTTGAAGGAGAGATCTGGTGGAGCTGCAGGTGTTTCTGATGGCAGGGGCAGGCCTGATTAGCTCACCCAGCCCAGGGGGGAGCCAGGCCGAGAGCAATTTTTTTGGCCATAAGGCAGGTATGGTATTTTAGTCTATTATCGAAGCTGAGCCAATTAATCGAGCTGTACAGGGTACAGGTGTGAGTGGTACAGTCACAACCAAGGGCGAGGCAACAGGCTTTGTTTAGGGACACTCTCAGCCTGTTGAGGGAGGTGGTGTCAGCTGCCCCATAGATTAATATCCAGTAGTCAAGGAGTGAGAGACTAGAGGAAGAGACAGCCACCCAGAGGGCCCCCTTTTGCTACCCTTTTGCTACTCTTTCCTGTGTCTGTGTCTTTACTGTCTAATCTGCTTCCCTCTGTTTTACCTGATACACCTCCTGTCTTCCTCCCTCTGCATTTCTTTATACTTCGTAAGTGCCACCCTTTTTTCCTTCACCACCATGGCCACTTCCTTACAGTACTATAACAGTCTCCTTTTCCTTTTGCATTTACTCACTTCCTTCACACAGATGCTGGTTACTTTAATTATATCCTCCCTTATTTTGCCCCACTGTTTTTCTACCCCTCCCTGACATTCCTCTCTACTAGGCAGTTTCTGAGGCAGTCTCCATTTCCTTAAAATCTGCCCTCATGATGCCCAGGATCCTCGCCCTTGTGTGGTGTGCCTCTGCGCCCATGTTAATGGTAAACCACACTGTACAGCGATCTCTGATACCTAGGGGACTGCCCACTGCGAAGTCTGCAATGCTGTCCTTGTTTGTAAACACCATGTCCAGGACTGCCTGCCTCTAGTGGGTTCACTGACTAGTTGCCTGAGAAAAGTCCCTTGTAGGCAGTTTGGGATGGCCCTGCTCTTTACTGAAGCTGTAGCTGGAAGGCTCCAATCGACATCTGCTAGATTAAAGTCACCAATTAACAGCACCTCCCCCTTGTTTTCCATCCTGATGATGTCCTCCCTAAGTGCCTTACCCAACTCCACTCCCTATGCTGGAGGTCTGTATGCCACCCCTGTATGGACAGCGGCTCCCAGTGCATGTCCCCAGGATGGCCAGGAGCAACTTCAGTCCTGCCTTTTCCTCTGGTTACCCCTACAGTTCTGTAGCCTTGATTCCCTCTCTCACATACAGTACAATCCCTCCTCCCTTAAGCCTCTCCTGAACAGAGAGAAACCTGGTGTGTCCACATCCCAGTCATGGCTGTCAGTGCACCATGATTCTGTTATGGCCACTAAATCCAGATGCTTTTAGTGACCATTCTATGACCTATTGTATCAGCAAGGTTCTACTCCCTTCCTCTCACCTTAAGTACATCTGGTCAAGGTCCCTACAGTCACTAAACAAAGATGCTCTGCTGGGTGACCTGATTGTAGCTGATTGGTCTTCTACACTTTTGTTTGTGCTCTACTTATATTTTATTTGCTGAATACCAGTTATCTTTATTTTACTGTATCCTTACCCTTACCCACAGGTCGCACCTGGAAATGAGCCTTGGCTCAGTGTGCCTTTCCTGGTTATCAAATTTTAAACAGATAAAATAAAAAAAAATAGATCCAGACTAACCGTCTACATAATGGCCTCCAGGTCTGGAATTTTATCTCCCAGACTCCTCACATTAGCGCACATGGCTGTCCATACCTTACTCCCCCCACCTGCCTCCCTGCTTTCTCCCCCTCACCTGTGCTGTTTTTGTTACTTTCTCCATTACTTGTCTTCTTTAAGCCTCTCTTCTTGTTATCCTGATTTACACTCCCTTGTCCTCTACCTCATCATCATCCTTGCCTTCCTGCACCCCTGCCTGTCAGAACTTTCTCCCCTTGGGCCCTCCCTCCTTGTTGCTTCAGCATCTGGGTGGAGCAGACTTTGCCTCCTTTGTTATGTTTGCTTGTGCGCATGCGCAAGAAACATTATGTGGCAGCTTAGGAGAGAAGCAGGTTTTGGAGGTGTGGCACTGTAGCGGACAGTGCCACCACTGCATTCTTGGGCTTGGCCCTCGTTTCCCAATGCGGTGGCATGCTGCTGCTGACACTAGTTCAGCAAGCGTGCCACCAGCTTGAAACGAATTAGTCACTGCAATGAGGGAGTGACCCATCATTGCAGGTCGGTGCCTTGCCTGGTGTAACATTTCAAAAGCACATGGCGGCGGCTGTCACCATCCGCTGCTCACCTTCCACATAAAAGCCAACAGAGGTGCCCAATTCCCCTGTCAGCATTCCCCCTCCTCAGTTCATTTGCAGATGGGGGAGACCAGCCCCATGGGCATAATGTCCCCCATGTAATAGTTATGAATGCCAAGGGGGTGCCCAATCCCCCTCAGTTTCATGCGCCCCAAACACATTTTCTGTGCTGACAGGGGGCTCAATCCCCATTGGCTTCAGTCACCCTCTTCAAGCAACAAAGGTGGCACATTAGGAGCCCACCCCAGTGTACCAAAAACACACCTGTGAAGGAAAAACCTTCCCGTGATTTTTTTTTTTTAACATGTGAAAGAAAATAACAATCCCCCATTGTCTCTGATGCCCCTTCCCAACCCGCACCTCACCCTCTGCACACCTACCTCCCCACACCCCTCACCCCATACTTACCTCCGAGCCGGCACAATGATCTTCAGTGGACCAGGAACACGTCTGCACTCTTCAAAGTTGACTGCGAACTGAAGAAATGCTGGTAAGCTGTATAATGACATGAATGGGGGTTCAACTTAGGTGGATATTCATCCATTTTGTGACTTTTGCCTAAATTTTCAACATAGGGTTCTTGGGACCCTGCCTCATGAATCAGTCACTGTCATTTCATTATTCGGTCCCAAAAGGTGATTTCTCAGTCACTGCATGGAATCACCTTCTGGGACTGATTAATGAAATGACAGTGTCACTGTTCATGAGGTGGGTTCCCAAAAAGCCTATGCTGCAAATCTGGTGAAAAAAAAAAAATGACTATGCTACGGGTGTGCATTGTGCAGTTTCTAAACATGCTCGTAACTTCAAGAATTTTTAATATTTTCACTCCAGATTTTCAGAATTGCAATTTTTTCACACCTCCTTATGAATAGTACAGCTGTCATTTTTCTCATCCTGCCCAAAATGTGTTTTCGCACATGTCACACACAATGGAGACGTCGCTGTGGGAAATCAATGTTCGAGACAAATTAACAAAATCACAGTGACACTGTTCATGAGCGGAGGTCCCAAAATGCCTATGTTGAAAATTTGGTGACAAAAGTCCACAAAATAACTATGTTATGAGCGTGTGTTGTGCAGTTTCCATGCACACTCGTAACTTCGAGAATTTGTAATATATTTACTCGAGATCTGCAACATTGCCATTTTTGCATACCTTCTTATGAACAGTATAGCTGTCATTTTTCACATCCTGCCCAAACTGTGGTTTCTCACATCTGGTGCAGAATGGCGCGGTCGCTGTGGGAAATCAACATTTGAAACAGATTAACAAAATCACAGTGCCACTGTTCATGAGCAGAGGTCCCAAATGCTTTCATGAGGTGGGGGTCACAAAAAGGCCATGTTGAAAATTAGTAGTGCAAATACCAACAAACGCCTGGGATGTTAGGGGTTTCTAACCATAACGTCCCACCCTGTACAGACTGACATGCGTCAGGGGTGTGCCTTTGGATTGCCAACTATAATTCTCATGCCATTCCGCCCCTACCCTGCAGCCAGTGACAGGCATGGAGGTGTGCCTTGGAGTCTTCAGCCCCAGAGTTCACCCAATTCTCCTATACTACACCCATTTCAATGTGTGTCCTTATGGAATGTGGTGAATGTAAAGCCGAACACCCCAAGGCACACCTCAACACTTGTTGATGTCTACAGGATAGGGTGAGGTGAAAAGGGCATGAGCGTTATGGGCAATGACCCAAAAGCATAGCCCAATGCCTGTCCATCTCTGCAGGGTGGAGGTGGGGTTGATGTGAAGTTCAATGCTTCACTGCTATTTCTATTCTACATCTGTCTAACTCCTGTACTTCCAATACTAATGCCAGCAAGCAAACATTCGGCACTGACAAATGCTTGTTATTTCAGCCTCAGTGTGGGGGGTGATGGAAGTGGTGCCAGGGGAGCCAGATGGAGGGAGTGAGAAGATGAATGGCAAAGTGGGGCAGAGAGCTGGTACTGGGGAAGGACAGATAATGGAGAGAAGGGGCAGGTGATGTGGTGGGGTTAAAGGTTATGGACAATGCAAATAGGTGCAGGGCACTGGCAATAGAAGGACGGTCTTAGGTTAGGGTAATATATGTATTTATATTAACATCCCTTATCATTTAATTTTTTACTAATGTTTCTCACTTTCTGGCCAGGGTGGGGATGTACGCTTTATGTGTCCTGGATCCCACAACAACCCACATCCCACCGGCCCTTCTTCCTGTGCCCTGGCCTGGGAGAATCATAAGATTTCCCTCATGGAGAGAATCCCCACAGGGAGAGACCTGAATCACCCAGAGAGCCTGGCTGAGACTTATGCTGGAGTTGTTTCAGCCGTGAGTGGAGGTTGGGGTCCGAGCATCATTCTGCATCCTTGCCAAAGGTATTTCTGCTTAGGATATTGCTGGAGGTGCAGCCATGCAATGACGGCAAGTGTGTGGGCATGCATGCTCCCATGCACAGTACGCTGACATCAGCCATCACCTCTCACCCAATGTGCCTAGTTCCAGGCTGGTGTTCTCTCAGCTTCTGCAGGGAATCACCATATCACAAGGTGCCACAGTCCCCCAACCCCACAGGAAGAGAGCAGTCCCACGGATGCTCTTCCTACCTCTCCCCAGCCGGCCCTCTGATGTCTTGAGCTCTTGTGCTACCACTGCACTGGCAGGCTGGACTAATATCCCTTACAGGTTAATGAATGAACACTCATTTTGACTCTGACCAGACCATTTTTAATATTAAATGTAATGCTGAATTAAATGCCTTAAAGTTTCGGCATGGATGGCACTAAGTAAGTGAAGTGCTTTTATCTACAGCCCAGTTAAAACATGAACAAATCCAATGTAAGCAAAGCAGACCCTCGCAAACACACACACAGCCTGTGCATAGTAGCCTAATTAACTGACTTTAGGGGAGTTATTATTTTCCCATTATTGTACCTCCCTCCATTTTTCCTCATTCCCCACCTCACCCCTATTGCCCACCCTCACAATCGATGCTGTCTTGGCTGCCCCCCTCTCCCTCAGCTGTGAGTCCAGCATCTGTCTTCAGAGCTAACACCAATCCATTTCCTTGGTTTGCTGGCAGGGGATGTGCAAATGCTGGGAAGCCCACACCTTCCCTACCTGAGAACCAAAAGCCTCACCTCTGCAAGGTGTGTCATTCCCAGTGTGAGGTTCCAGGGTTTACCCCCACACACACACACACAATGTTATGTTTCTTAATGCCAACTACATGGGGACATGGGGTACCTCTCTAGAGCAGTGATTTGGGTTCATGATCATTCAGTTTAAAGTCTCTTTGGATCACAAAGGCTACCAGTGCCAGCTGTGCTAAGTTAGCTCAGTTACAGTGTGCGTGCTGGTTTTTCAGCCTTGACCCACAGCTACTAATGACTAACATGCTAACAGCTAATGCCAGACTCACTTCCCAAGTTGAAAAGCTTAAAACTTAAATGGCTGACAGCAGAAGGCTAGTTCATATGCACTCTGCTACCCTGCCTCCATTGGAGCACCATACTTTTTTGTCTCCACTAAATGGAAACAGAGGCACAAACCCTACATTTCTCTGGGACATCACAGTTCTGCTCAGCTGCTCACATTCCCATGGGAATTCCTCCTCTCTGGAACTTGAACACTGAACTCTGAGCAACAGCTGTCATGTGCTGGCAAGCTGCACTCTACAGAAATGGAGTATGAGCTATGCATGGAGGGGAGGGGGGGTTACTTATGAACAGCAAACTATCAACTTGTCCAAAAATAACAGTGGAGATGAGCTGGTGCTATTTCATTCAATAAGAGGTGTAACTAAACAAAATCTATTTGGAAAGGATGAGTGTGTGTTGTGAAACCAAACTTTTCAAAATATTTCTGTACCTAGTCCTTTCATCACCTCTGAGTGAGACACAGAGGATGAGTCAACCAGGGGTGGGGCAAGACTTGTTCTAGAAAAGAAACCTCACAGTATTGGAGCTGTTGAGATGTGCTCAGCTAATTGGTGTCAATGCTTGCAAGTCTGCTGATGGGCCTGTTTAACAAATCATTAGAGACAGGTGTGGTTTTGCAGGAATGGAGAAGCATGAATGTAGTGTTGCTGCATAAGAGCGGGCCAAGGAATGACCCAGGGAACTATAAGCCAGTCAGTTTGACCTCTATAGTTGGCAAACTGATGGAAACAATCCTGAAAGAATGGCTAGTTGATTTTCTTTGAGGTATACAGGCTCCAGGATGAGAGACAGTATGAGTTTATGGCGGGAAGGTGATGCCAGACCAACTTAATCAACTTCATTGACTGGATGACCAAGGCGATAGACTGGGAGCAGCAGAAGGCATTCTGCATTTTGACTTTAGCAAAGCCTTGAACTCAATTCCCCATAAGAGGTTGATAAAAACATTGGAAGACCTAAAGAAAGGAAACAAACTGACTAGGCAAGGCAATTTTATTTGTAGGGTGCTCATTCCCAGGGGATCTGAGAGCCTTAACAGTATTCAGTACAAAGAAAACACATTAAAATAGAATAAAAATCCACATAAATAAGCTATATAAAAATAAATTCAGCAACTTTAACTTTAAAAATGTCAGTTTGCTAATAAATAGACTGGACAAGACTGATAGAATTCAGCAATCTACAAAAAACAGACTTAAAAGGTGTGCCTTCAACACACGTTTAAACACCTCGATTGAGGGGGTTTCCCGGACAGCAGGTGGAAGCGAGTTCCACAGGGTCAGCCCAGAGACACTAAAAGCATGATGTCCCAAGCTCCTGAACGAACCCTGGGAATGCCCAGGAGGCCCCTCGAAGAGGAGCAGAGGGAGCGAGCAGAGGTAGCCGGTGACAGGAGCTCTGACAGGTAACCAAGACCCAGTCCATATAGGGCCTTAAAGGTGAGAAGACCCACCTTGAAAAGGATCCTTCATCTAACTGGCAGCCAGTGCAGGGTTCTCAGGACTGGGGATACATGACAGGACCTTGAAAGGCCTGTCAGCAACCTGGCCACTGCAAATTGTCTCAGGGAAAGACCTCAATGGATGATGGTGGGGGAAAATCTGAGATATGAGAGAAGTGACCAGTGGGGTCCCACAGAAGTCAATGGTTGTACCAGTGTTGTTTAATGTGTTCATTAATGGCATAGAAAATTACATAAAAGGTGACATTTGCCTCTTTACAGAAGGCACCAAGCTCTGTGGGAGGGTGGACATGGACGAGGGGGTCCGAGACCTAAGAGAAGATCTCAAAAAGTTAGAAAAGTGGGATAGTATCTAGCAACTGGGGTGCAATGCAAAAGAGTGCAGACATGCATATTGGCTGTAAGAACCTGAGAGCCTAATTGCTGGGTTAAAGTCATGGTATCAGAAGAGGAAAAGGATCTTGAGACAGCTATAACTAGTGACCTAAATCTATCCATACAATGCAAAAAGGCAGCAATTAAAGCTAACAGGATGCTTGGATTCAAAGCTAGGGGGTTCACCAGCAAAAGGAAGGAGGTGATCCTGCTGCTGTACAGATCCATGGTGCATCGACATCTGGTGTACTGTGTATAGTACTGGAATCTCTGCCTGAGAAAGGATATAAACCAGCTCAGGGCAGTGCAGAGTAGAGTTACGAAAATGATTAAAGATGAGTATGACAGCCCATATAAGGAAAGGCTGAGAAACCTGAATGTGTACTTGGTGGACGAGAGAAGTTGGGGGGCATGACAGAAAAAAGGTATAAACAAGGTGGCTATCAAAAATCTCTAGCCTAGATATAAATAAGAACACTGGGGGCACAGTTATAAATTGTGGGGAGGGGAGTCAAAATGGAAGTCAGGAAAAACTCATTTATGGAAAAGGTGGTGACAGGGTGGAATAAGCTTCTGGCAAAGGTTTAGATCAGAAGACAATGGTAACTTCAAGAGTGAGTGGAAGAGGGTAAAGGGGAAGGTAAAAAATGGCGGGGGGGCAGTGTAAATACAAGGATATGGACGTTTGCATCAGGCAGACTTGATAGTCCTTATGGCCTTCTTCTGCTGGCTAGTTTGTGTGTTTGTATGTTCATATGTACCTGGTGCATTCTAAAATCTATGACGAAAAAGAATTACCTTTGAGTTTGAGTGGCTTGAAATGCAAATGGGTTGCTGGCATGCAATGCACTTACAATTAATATGGAAAATCCATCCAAATTAATAATTTTGACAAGTGATTCAAGTCAAGAACCATGTAGAACCTTCTAGTGTGAAATTACCCCCATCTCCACTAGGACATAGACAGGATGGAGGCAGTCCAGAGAAGGGCAACAAAAATGGTGCGGGGTCTGCAACAGAAGCCATAGGAGGAGAGACTAAAGGAGCTTAATATGTATGCCCTTGAGGAAAGGAGGGAGAGAGGGAGACATGATAGAAACTTTTAAGTACCTCAAGGGAATCAACAAAGTCCAAGAGGGTAGCCTCTTTCAGAAAAAGAGATGTGCAAGAACAAGGGGACACAATTTGAAAATAGAGAGGAGATGGCTCAAGGGTAATGTAAGGAAGTATTTTTTCACAGAGAGGGTGGTGGACACATGGAACGGCCTTCGTGAGGAGGTTGTGGGGTCAGAAATAGTGGGAGAATTCAAGAATGCATGGGACAGACATAAGACAATTCTTGTTGGGGGTTAGGAAGAAATAGGCTGTTGGTTAACTAGGATCTGCAGCTTATCCAGTAGGTAGGGATATGGGCAGACTAGGTGGGCCAAGCAGTCCTTATCTGTGTCAAAGTCTATGTTTCTGTGATTTTTGTGTTGCATCCTTTTTTTACTACGCTTCATGAAATGTGCATTCCCTATTGATTCAGATGGTGGGGTTCCAGAGTTTCACTTCTTTGTGTTTCTCTCATACCATTATATGACTGAATATTTGTTTTACAGGTCCTGTACCAGTCTACTGTACTTAGTAGACTACATACATTGTTCTTTTAATTAATTTATTTTTACACTTGTCATTTTTTAATCACAGTTGGAACGCTTAGTAGCTGAGCACAACAATAAGATAGGCCCTAGGATTTTCATAAAATACATGCATCATAAAATAACTTGGATCATAAAACCAAAAAAATGTGAATTCCTAGGTACTGAACCAAATTTGAATAATGTGATATCAGCATAACCACAACTAACATTTAAATGAACCAGTACTTTACAAGATACCCTTGTTAAATCTATATTTATAAAAGTAACATTTAATCTGAGAACAACTTGAATGCCTGACAGTCCACATTGAAGAAATTATTTTGACAGTTTGAGAGGAGTCATGTGAAGGAGATAGCTTCAGTGAAAACCTTATTGGATTTATGAATGTCACAGTTTGCAGCCAAGAGGTTTAAATGAAGATATCAGACTGCACAGTTATTTATAGTTTTTGTATTTTTCAGTAGTTGTAACTTGTTTAGTGAAAAAAAAATCATTTTCCAGGAACTGGGAGGAATCAGTATATATTTTCATTGGTTTTACTGTGTATATGATGTGTTTTTTATATGGCATTACTTGTAAGATATGTGCTTTGCACCCTTGTTTCTATGGCTGCAAGCTTAATAAAGCTACACACACAAAAAAAGACAAAGAAAACCAAATTGTGTTTGCACCTCGTTAACAAGGGGATCTTCAGAAATCAATCTGACAATAATAAAGAAACTGGGAAGTTACAGATATTGAACGTTGTTATTCAAAGGCAAAAAAATTTACAATTAAAAACTGATAAAGGTGTGTTGTAACAGAGGAAATAACCATGCTGGTATGCACACCACATAAAGTAGTTCTTGGAAGGATACAGATTGGGAATGGCTCAACTAACACTGCAAGTCCAGAAAAAAATATGCATTGTCACCTCTTTGCTGTACTGAAAATGCTACAGCTGATGTACAAAATACAAAGCAAGGTGCTGAAAGCCTGGAGGATGGGTGAGAATAACACCATATACCCAACAGGAGGGACTTTACATCTCTCAGAATTTATTTGTGAAAATAACTAATGAGGATAGGAATGTAAGTTGAGGCAAGGCTGGTTAAAAAAAATAGTTGCTTAACTTGCAGACTTGAAATAATTGCATGTCTTCCTTTCTGTAACATCTTTCCATGCACAAACCTTCAACAAATTGCCTTCCCTTCCCTAACAAATAGACGACTGCACCACTGCGCAAAATTCATCTCTAAGTCCTGGCTTGGTGCACTCCCTCCCTATCTAAACTACCTAATCTCCCCCCAACCCACTCACTTTCAACTTCTAAGATCCCATGACCACAGAACTCTGACTGTCCCCTGGAGATCCACCTCTAGTGGGCAGGCCTCCTTCAACTATCATCTCCCTAAGCTGTGGAATGTGCTTCCTACACAAATCTGATCCTCTTCCTCGCCTAGCTCCTTAAACCAAGCTCTACATAATTTCCTCTCTGTTAATTGCCCTTGCCCCTAACACCCGCTTCTTGTCTCACCCCTTGTCTGTTGCCCCATCTGCCTAGCTTCATCCCAATTCGATGCTCTTATAGTCTCGGAGCCTATCCTGGCTCCAGTTGTACATAGCTTCTTATCCTCTCTCTCTCTCTCTCCTCTCTCTCTCTCTCTCTCTCTCTCTCCCCTCTCCTCTCTCTCTCTCTCCCTCTCTATATTGTGCCTTTCTTAATTCTGTAGTGTGTGAGGCTTTAGGTCCCCTTTGCCACTACTCTACCTGTCATTCTAGTGTGAAAGGTTTTAGGTCCCCTATGCTGCTACTCTACCTGTCATTATATCTCACCTCTAGTTATTAGCCTCAGGATTTTAATTTACTCTACCTGCAATTATTTGCTTTCTTGCTAATATATTGTTCACTTACAACCCATGCTTTCTGTGCTATTGTATAATTATGTGCGTACTCACTGATACTATATAACTCCCATCACCCTTTCCCCAAGGTTGTACTGGGAGACGAGCAACTTGTTGTTCAGTGTACCTTACCTGGTGAAACTTTTCAATAAATAAACAGGCTTTGCTTTTGAAGCTAACTTGCTAAACTGTGTTTTGTAGATTTTACTCTTGATTTCTGTTTATGACAGGCAGTAAACATTCCTGCATGAAAAGGCTTTACCACTGAAGCACCTATAAAGTGAGGAACTACACAATGACATAAAAATAGCACTTTATAGGAGCTTCAAAGGCAAAGTCTGTTCCAGGAATACTGCCTGTCATGAAAAGAAATCAGGAGTCAGATCTACAAAAAACAGTTACATAACTCACAGTTGCACTAGCAAATATGATTTACACTTTTACAAACATTTATCAAGTAAAAGGTCACGCTTCAACTTACTCAAAAAACAGAGAAGTAAAACTCAGTAACCACACAGGCTCAGTACACACTGCATTTCCAACTAGATGTAGTTTCAATGCATGCCCTTCCCACATGCATAAAAAAAAAGGTAGCAGTGGATCTCTAGGAGTTTCTCAGATGGAGGTGGGATGGATCTTACTCCCAAATAAAAAAAAATAATGTTTCCTCCCACTCCTCAGGTTCCAGTTCTTGTACTGCCCATTTAAGAAAGAAAATAGTACCCTGCAACCATTGACTAACATGAAAGCGTATTTATTTGAGGGCGGAAAACACTTCTTGGAGGAAGGTAAGGTGGAGGACACTATTTACACCTTCAGTCAGTTCCACGTACAGAAAACTTGACATCACTCCTTTTGTACATGCAAAATGTCCACAGGATCCACCTACTGCAGCCATAAAAATAGATGATTGACGTTCCAGTTAAAACTGTGTAATTTGCTAAAGAAATGTCATGTCTGAGAATAATAAATGATGGACAGCTCTGTCAACACTTTGCTATTTACTGGCCCATGCACCTTGCCCTCCCTTGGGGCACCCCCCTATTAAGCTCTGGCCATACGCTGATACACATGAGAATGGAACCTGGGCAAACTGACCCCAGCTGCTATCCATTACTCTGCACTGGGACATAGGGCACATACACTATATTCGGTCTTGCAATATATGGAGACGAAACCACACCGACTATGAACAACGACAGATTGCACTAAAACTCTTGTTCCTCCTCCTACTGATGTCAGGGAGTGTTCACTTGAACCCTGGCCCAGTTACCTCCAGCCCAGCCAGAACTGGGAAATCAGACGGGGGTCTCATCATTGCTACCCTCAACATGTGCAGCCTCCTCCCAAAGCTTGCTGCCCTTCAAGTCTTTGCTGACCAGCATACCCTGATATCCTCACTATTGTTGAAACCTGTCTGATGCCCAATACTCCTGACCATGCTATTATTCTACTAGGCTATAACATTTTCAGACTTGATAGGAAGACAAAAGGGGGGGATACAATTTACATCAAAGACAACGTCACCTGTCACACCATCTCCACTACCCCCTCTGACTCTTCTGTGCAATTTCTGCATATCAAACTACTCCTTGGGGCCCAAGATAATGTGCTCACTGTAGTCCCAGTCTACATCCCACCAAAAGACCAAGGGATTGGTCTCTGTGCGGTCCTGGACTTTGTAAGATCCCAACCTCCCAGATCTGAGATCCTCCTCCTTGGCAATTTTAATATCAACTGGCTTGCACCTGATATAGGAACTCATAAGGATGCTATCTCTTCAGCTAACCTAATGCAGATGGCCAATTGCCCTACAAGAAAGACCAACAAGTCAGGTACCAGCACTCTCCTGGACTGGGTTTTTGCCAGCCACCAAACCCATATCAACAACACCACTGTCCTCCCGGATTCCCTCAGTGACCATTCCCCTGTCATCTGCAACTAGTCAAATAAGTTTCATAAGCCTCCTCCTAAAACCATTTCCAGCAGAGTCCTACCCTGTGGCCAAATGGCCCATCTCAAATCCTGTCTTAGTTGGCAAGACTGGTCTCCCATATACAATGCACTGGATGTTGACTAGGCTCTTGATTATTTCATCACCACATTCAATGCTGCTGTGACTCCTACACCCTAGTACAAAAGCACAAAGTCAAGGCACTCTTCAATCCCTGGCTCATGGCTGAGCTACTGGCTCAGTTAAAATCAAGGGACCACCTCTGTGCAATAGCTAGGGCCACAGGTGCTCAACTGGACATTCAAAACTACAAACAGGCTCTCAACAACTGTACAAAACAAATACGACTGACAAAGAATACCTACTACAAGGAAGCCCTCACCAACACCTGGGGAGATGGGAGCGCTTTTTGGGACAATATTAGGGAAGTCACAGAGAAGCAGTCCAAATCCTCCCTAACCCTACTGATGGTTGATGGAGCCACCACCCTTGACCCGAAGGTCATTGCCAATACTTTCAATGCAACCTTCACCGACCTTAGTGCTGTTCTCCCTCCGTTCTTTTTACTCCAAAACTGACTCCCCTGCTCCAAATTCCCTACCTACCACCTCAAATCATCTGCAGTTCCACTTCAAAAAAGTCAAGGCGAATGATGTCCTCAAATACATAACAAAGGCTATTTCCAAGTCCAGAGCCAGTGGTGATTCACTGGACCTTAAGCTGCTATCCCTCACCCTTGAAGAGGTATTGCGCCTGCTTACCAGAATCTTCAACCTCTCCCTCAGCCTCAGTCAGTTCCCAAGCAAATGGAAATCTGCTATTGTCACTCTGGTCTTTAAAAGCGGCAACAAGTCCTTACAGGGGAACTGCTGGCCAATCTCTACATTACACTCCCCCAAGGCCCTTGAGCGCATTGTTGCTGACCAGCTTACAGACTACCTGGACAAATATAACATCCTATGTGCACAGCAACAAGGGTTCAGGCAAGGGCATAGCACATCAACAGCCCTCCTGGAATTCACTGGAGTCCTTCACAACTCATTGGACAAAGGCCATCTAACTGGAGCTGTGTTCATCGACTTGACTAAGGCATTTGACACTGTTCACCATGGCCTGCTTACCAAATAGCTGCTGAATGCCAGGCTCTCCCAGGACTCCACTGCATGGTTTAACAGCTACCTGGACCAGTGCTCACAAAGAATAAAAATCTCAGGAGTACTCTCTGACTCCAAACCTGTTTGCTCAAGTGTCCCTCAGGGATCCATACTGGGCCCACTACTTTTCAGCCTTTTCATGAACTCTCTTCCACTATCCTGCCCAGAACAAATTATCCTCTGTGCCGATGATGCTGTGCTTCTCACCCCCCATAAGGACCCACAACCCTTGCTTCACAACCTATAGCTTGCTTTTTTTTTATTTGTATTTAGTTTTTGTTGACCAGGTAAGTGCACTAGACAATTTTCAGGCACGACCCAGGGGAAGGGGATACAAATGAATGCCAACTTACCTTGAACCAGATTAAGCTGTTGGTAGTATTTTTAGTAAATGAGGAAAATTTGGCCAGGACAGCGGGGAAATTCCCTTACTCTTTTCAAGAAGTGCCATGGGATCTTTAACATCCACCTGAACTACCACCAATCCAGGCAGATGGGACCATGGTTTAACGTCTCATCCAAAAGACAGCACCTTAGAAGTGCAGCACCCCTCTTATGCTACACTACAGTGTCAGTACTGGGATATTAACCCAAGTGCCAGATGTGGGAACTGAACCCACAGCCCTCTGATCTCCCAGCCTTTCTCCACTGTTGAAAACTGGTTCGTAAAACATAAACTGGTTCTAAACCACAAAAAGACTAAATCTATGCTTTTCTGCAGCTCGCAAAACAAACACAGGTGATACCCCCTTGTTATCAATACAAGGGCTGGTAATGCCCTCAAACAAGTGTCATCTTCTAAATACCTTGGAAGCTCACTTGACCCTTGCCTATCTTATGGGACTCACATTGATAGTGTTGTCAAAGTGGTAAACTCATGCATTGGAATTCTGTACTGAAATAGACAGCATCTTACCCAGGCAGCACTTACAATTGCTATCCTGAGCACTGTGGTCTCTGTTATAGAGTACGGCCTCATAATCTATGGCTCTGCCTCTACTACTGCCCTCAGGAGCATAACGACCTCCCTAAACAAGGCCTGTCAACTGCTTACTGGATCTCACCGACTCACACATACATGTGAGCTTTACACTCACACGGGTTGGCTTCAACTCGCTAACCGCATAAAGTACCTTACCTGCTTGATGGTGAAAAAAACTACTTTGGGCCTTACTCCAACTAGTGTCCAAGCCCTCCTGTGCCCAAACACTAATCCCCGTAACACCAGAGGGTCTGAAGGTCAGCTTCTATAGGTCCCCCGATGCCACACCACTCTGGGCCAAAGATCCTTTGCACACCGTGCACCCAGCAGGATGAATGCCCTCAGTACTCACATCACCTCTACCTCCTCACTGGGTATATTCAAATCAAGCCTCCATCATCATCTCATGGCCTCCAGCTCATGTGACTGCCACCCCTAACTTCCCCCTTCCCCATTGAGATCAACCACCTCCCTCTGATGTTCTTTGACAATGCCGTGAGCTGCTCTAGACTCTTTTTCAGCTGCCACCTCCCCGTCCTCTCACCCTTTCTCCCTGATTTCTTCTAGGTTTCTGAAGTTATTCCTTGTATGTGTTATTCATGTATCCTATTTACCGTGGTGCCGTACCTGAACTGATGAATATGGTTGTATGCTCTCTTTAATGTTGTATGCCCTTGTTTAACATGTATGTACTCTCCCGAAGTGGAACCTGTGTAAAAGAGCCTTGGCTCAAAGGTAATTGTAATCCTAGATCTAAATAAACAAATAAACAAACAAAATAAAGTAATGTCACACACTTTCTTAACTACCTGCAAAACCAAAGCAAAAACAGCCTACCTGCAACACAAGCAAAGTAACACTGACCCCTCCTCCGCAACTTAGCACATCCAAACGAAATGAAAAGAGACAGTCCTGAAAAACAACAGTACAAAAGTACAGCTTTAAAAAAAAAGAAAAACTGACATGGAACTATCACAAAACTCCTACAGGAAATGAAAGAAATTACAGAAATCATTCAAAAGTAGAAATGTCTAAATGCAATCAGTGTTCAGACTATCAGTGAACAAAAACATGAAGCATACCAGACATTAAGCTATTGCTTTAAGAAGACACATACTGACAGTTTTCAAATAAACAGCTGTAATACTGAAGACAACAGGACAACCTATAGTATGTGTTTGCAGAGGAAAGCAGAGGCTGTTTCAGTCTGCAAAACAACTTGATGTGAATGGTAACACAAATCCAGGAAGGCAACCAAAACCTGAATTGGAACTAACAGCCAGCATCGGATTCACTATATAATGCCCAAAGCAAAACCTGGATTAAATTCTAATATCAGATGCATTTCACTACTCAACTGCACTTAGTTTTCTAGATGTGTTTCCTCCTAACCATATAACTCATTAGACATGGCTGCCTAGTATGGACTTAGTGATAATTTTATCCTGGAAGGCCTGATGGCTTATTCTAACGCCAGCTTCACATGATGAAATTATTGCCTAGTTCTTTACAGGCACCTATAAAGAATTCTTTATAATATGTACCAAAGAGAAAATAGCGTGTTATGAAAACTATGTTTTCAACAAATTATGTTTCCAATAATGTTGACCTCCTTGAAAGCACTAGGAAATTATTTTTGCATTGTTAATTGTTGTCTTTCCATGCCAGTTATATATTCTGAAATGGTTTGACCAGTATTTGATAAAAAAGTTATCTAGCTTTGGGGTACTCTAAGATCTACGTAGAGCTGCACTCTCCTCAGTAGCTACTGCTCTTTCTTTATATATTTCTAAGACAATTGACATGAGTTACACCATTCCATGCTATTCATCTGAATGACCTGGAATTGAGTTATGGATGTCATTGAATGTTCAGGCAGCATGAACAGAGAAAGCAGCAACTTCTGAGGAGAGAGGGATTTAGGGTGGTTACAAAGACAAAAAAATGGTTATAGATATAATGAAAAAGGTCAAAGAATATCAGAATATTGGATAGATACTAAAAAGGAAAACAGAAAGGTTCTTAAAAGTGTAAAAAACTGCTTCCTATCACCTTTATAAGCACAACACTTGTATGCTGAAGGCATTTCTCCAGCTAACTCAGCTAATCAATAAATGTACAGAATATTGTTGCTTAAACTTCCAAAAGGGGTCATGGCACTGTGCTTTATTATTGCTGCTTCTTTCTGATCTTAGAATACATATATATATATTATTCATTATGCTTTATTCATAATACCACAATACAAAGGTATTAAAAGTGACAGATGAGCCTCCTAATACGAAACCAAAGTAAACATTTAACCTGGAGGCTGCAAGACCCACAGTATCAGGCATTACATAGCATTTTTAAATGTTTATACACTATTCAAAATCCATTCCCAATACCCTGCCCTCTAGAACCAAGCATAGAGAACCAGAAAAGTAATAGTAATGAGAAATAGAAAAAAAACACAGTGGAGACAAAAACTATTCACAATTGATCCATACTTTGATTTTCTTTCAGGCTTCCATATTGCAAGCATAGCATCCAGGGGACCTCATTTGGTAGAATATTTTTTAAATAATGAAATATAAACTTACAGTGCAGAATTTTGTGTACTGAGGGGCTCAGTCCACCTCTTTAGATGGAAGACCACCATGCTGTGACAAAAATAACACAATATTGCTGCCACCCCAAGACTGCTGTACCTCTAAGTACTCTGAGAGAGACAGCATTAACCAATCACAGTGCCAATGTGGGTTTCAGTAAGCAATAATACCTGACAAGGTGGGCAGTATTGGATTATACCAACCTGCCCAGGGATATAATGATGCCAGACACTGCAGGTAGAGGGCCTTATAGCTCTTGGAAGGTCCGGTATAGCCCATATTGCCCACCCTGGAGGGTATTACTGCACTTAGAAAATGGATATATATGCTGTATATTTAAAATATATATATATTTACAAGGGTTTAAAACAAACTGCAGAAAAATCATCTTATTCACACTTTTTTGTAAAGTAGTCTATCCACTGGTGGAATTGACAGCAGAAAGTGTGTCTCCTAGAGGTCACTGCAACTACCAGTAGTGTCCAAGTGAGAGACTTTCTTTTAGTTTGTTTGTTAGTTCAGTCATTGTTTTTTTTTACTTTAGTTTACCTGTTTGGTTAAAAAAAAAAAACCTGCTCCAGGAGGTATTAGGGCTCAAGGGGGCCTCCTGTTTTGTGCCTGTGAGGAACGAATGGGGGAAATGCTCTGACTGCAATTGCTTCAGGCTGGCAAAAGTTAGCATGGTAAGAGTTGTGACTTAAGTGTGACTGGGCAGTGCAACTGGCAGAATACATTCACGGCCACTGACACACGTGGTTGAAAAGAGTGGCTGGACAATGGTAAAGTTAGTTTGTTTTTATATAAAACAAAGACCTTATTTTGTTAAGTTTTTCTTTTGAGCGCCATGGATTCCAGCAGCCTCAGGAAATCCCAGGCAGGGTGCAAGAGCCAAACTTGAAATGATTTGGTAATGGAGGTAATACCCAGTGACCAGTCCGCAGGGAGGCAGGCCTTGGCCTGCAAGCAGTCTAGTTTTGCCCCAATGAACTTGATCATCTGCTTCATGACCAGTTCAGACTTGTCTGGGATGATAAACAGGCCCAAGTCTTGGCAAGTCTGAAGAGCCAGATCTCTGGATGTCTCCACAGCTTCTCCAGATGGACCAGCTAACAGCCAATCATTCAGGTACAGGTACAATCTGACCCCGAGATACTGCAGGTGAGCCACCACCACTTCCATGCTGAGGAGAGGCCAAGGGGCATGTCCTGGAAATGGTAAAGGACCCTTTCCGCTCAAAACTGAAGGTAACAGCAGTGGGATGGATGGACAGGAATGTGAAATAAATGCATCCCGGAGGTCTAGGGAGCAGAACCCCATGTTCTGCTCCAGTGATGGGATAATCTGATTCAGAGTGATCATCTAGAACTTGTGTTTTGGCTTAAAAGGCTTCAGAGTATGCAGATCCAGTATGGGGCACCAGACCACCACCCCCCCGTGCGTTTTGGGACCAGGAAGTACCTGGACACATAACCCTGACTGACCAAGGCATCTAGAACACAGTCTATTGCCCCTTTTGGAAAGAACTGACCAGTGTCTGCCCAAAGGGTGGACAGCATGTCCAGTGACACCCTGGACTGTCAAGATGCATGGAGGTGGTAAGGCAGGAGGGCCTTGAAGTCCAAAGGCAATCCTCTGCCTAGTACATCTAACACCCATTTGTCCAATGTGATAGTGGACTAACGTAGCAGGAAGTGATGTAGCTGGACTCACTACTGGGAGAGCAGGCAGGGACAATATTGGTGGAGGGACGACATCCCCCAACCCATCACTGGGCAACTTACTGGGGGGCACCAGTGGCTGCTGCCAAAGGGGCACCAGTACTTCTGCCCCCTCCTTTTCCAGACCCTGGATCTCAGACTTGGACATGGGACACCAGACTTGGAATTGCCACTGCTGAGGCTACTGCCAAGGAGGCCATAATTGAAAGGACCCGTACTGGAAGGCCTGTTTCCTATGCTTCTTTTTCTGGTCCTTCTGGGATGATGTCGCAGAATCTAAAGTGACATTGGACTTCTTGATGCAGGTGAGATATCCTTCCATCCCATGGCCAAATAGGTTGGTACCCAAAAAAGGGACATCGGCCAGCTTATGCTGGCTGTCCTCCATAAAGGTGGACAAATGCAGCCAGGTTCTGCAGTGCATGGAGACAGCCACTGCCAAGGCAAGGGCACAAGAGTTGTTCATATCCAAGGCTATCTGAAGCTGGTGTTTAGTCAGCAATTAACCCTGGTCTCCGAGCTGCACTGTCAACTGTTTTTCAATAAGGAGGTGAAAAAGGTCTACATCAAACACACCCATTAGGGAGTGGCTGAAGTTGGCCATCATCACAGCATAGCTAGCCTGACAGAGACTGAGAGATGCCACAGCATGCACCTTTTAGGTTGCATGGTTAGTGTTGTGGGACTCTTTGTCTGTAGGCTCGTCCACGTCCCACTGGAGTCCAGATTTGCAGAACATTGAAACCACAACCAACCTTTCTGTGGAGGAGAGGTCTGAAAACACCAAAAGGGAATCCATGGGGACCACATTCTTGTGGTCCATGCAGGCAGTGGGTGCCGGGCATGATGCTGGATGCTGCCAAAGCTGCAGGGCTGGTTCCAAAATGGCATCAGCTACAAGGAAGGCAATCCTGGAAGATGTGTCCCAGTCCAAAATGTCTGTGATAGGGTACTTAGCCCTCTTTTGGACTAGCACAAGTGGGACTGACATGGACTCCAAGGTGAGTTGGAGGAGCACCCTGAAGGAGGCTGAGCCATGTTTGGTGGAAAGTTTCTCGACCAAGTCATGGTTGAGGAAAGTATTTCCATAGAAGGCCAGTGACTAAAGATACAAGTTATCTGAGGACTCCTCAAAGATTACCTCAGTCGTTTTTCACCATGGACCTCCTGGGTATCCATTCCCGGGGTGATCCTCACAAACAACTGGTCTAGCAAGCTGATGTCTGAGCAACCTGCCTCCTTTGTCATAGCACCCACCTTGGAATGCTGTGGTGGCAGCTCCACCTGAAGAGGTGGACAAACAGCTGTGGGTTGCACCTGCATGGTGTGGACTGTCATGGGTACCAATGGTGATGGCTAGGAAACCAAAGGTCCATGGGTTAGAGACCTACCCTGCCCCACAGTGGCCCACTCTTGTCAGAAGAGCTCCTCATAGCAATGGCATAACTTGCAGCAGTGCTTCTCCTCACCCAAGGATGAGGAGGATGAGAAACTCTGATGATGACTCTTCCTAGTTGAGTGGGATCAAGAGCCCGAAACACTTTGACCATTATCACAACTATGACCTCGACCATCAATCAGCTGGTCGACGACAAGAATGGCCTTCCAGCGGGTTGCTGTAAACCAATACCTGCCCATGTTCAGCAACACGGGTGCGGTAACCTTGACCTCTGGTGGAGGCTGCTCCCATCGAGGGCCAGATAGGAACTTCCACCAGACCATGTCCTCCTGGGTGAGGACCAAGAGCACCAGGGTCTGTGAGATTGAATCCTTGACCTCATCCAACAATTGGTCAACAGGCTTGAGAAAGATCTCAGTGGCCTGCTTGACCACAGTCAAAGCCAACTGGCTCTACAGGGGAATTGAAGAGCACTCATCCTTCCCAACTTGTCCCCCAGCTGAGGGGCACTCAACGGCTGTCAAACAGTCAGGAGAGTCGAGGGACTCGGAGGACTTTAATTATTCCTGGTCCCACAACTGGCACTGGTGGCATGTTTTTAGCACTACGGTGGGGTAGGGTTCTGCCCCAAGATCTGGAAGGACAAACACAACTCTCGGAACTTAATGGTGAATAACCCTCTGATGCCAGCCCCTGGGAACAGCACTGAGACAGAGGAGGTGCCCATCGTGTAAGCTACCACTTCTGCCTCGAGGACCTCAAGCTGTTCAGCCAACCTGACTACAGCCAAGGCCTTCTTGCAGCCCTTAGGCAATTCTTTGGATCCTGCTCCAAAGGCTGATCCAGCGAGATCAGGAGCTTCCTGTCCTTGAGAGACTCTGGAAGCATGCTTTTGCAAAGGCCGCACCCGGTCACATCATGTTGCCTGCCCAGGCAGTACACACACATGTTGTACAGATCACTGACCAACATCTTTTGCTGGCACTGCACACAAAATTTGAATCCTGGCTTCCATTGCTCCATTGTCGATCATTGAAGGGAGTTGAAGGAACCACAGAAGCAAGCAAAAGAAGTATTGAAAACTTTGAAGATAAAGTTCTCCTATGCTGCAAGTAAATCTAAGTTGGAGCCGGGAAAGAGGTGACCTGTTCTTCCAGGGAAAGAAAGGTCTGACATCACAGGGCAGAGTTGAGTGACTTACCACCAAGGTGGTGAGTGCTTAGCTTAAAGATGTCCAATCATTGACATCATTCCAGTGGAACTGCCTGAGTGTGGATTAGTGAACATATCCACACCCCTAGAACCCTAATATACAATAAAATAATTAGACTTTATGCTACTAACTATTAAAACACACAGCTTACAAAAATGTATACATTGTGTTTATTAATAGCATTAAAGCACTCCAAGAGTTATGCTACCTTTGTTACTCTAACTCTAGGGAAGTCCTGAAGCATAGCCAAGTACCAATCACATTTTGAAAAAAAATAGAATTGTTGGACTTCCGGTGATGTCATCGCAGGAGATGGCAGGTTAGAAGACAAGTTCTGCTCAAGTCCTGGTTTTTAACTTCCCTTTTTGATTAATGCTTCACTTGTGGGCACATCTTTGTTTAGGACATCATTTGCTTGAATGGGCAAGCTGAAAAAATCAGAGTGCTGACTTTTCAGGTGCTCCTTACCCCGATCCTTCCTCAGTTAGCCGGGTGGGTGAGATGGCGTTTTCTCCTTAAGCAGCCCCTTCACCAATGGCTCCTTCTGCACCTGTGAATGTGACCTCGAGTACAGCTCTATTGGAAGAACTACAGGTTTTTCTGGCTGACAGTTGGGCAATGCATGATGAACTGAAAACTACCATTAATACTTTGGACACTAAAATAAAAGAAATAGAGAAACAACTTTCCGACAATGATTCCTGTGTAGACAGACTGGAGCGGGTGTTAATAAAGGTTCTGCAGGACAATCAATGGCTGGCAGGGAAGTGCGATGATCTGGAGAACACATCACGCCAGAACAATATTCGTATTTATGGACTCCCAGAAGGAGAAGACGGGACAGAAGACCTCTTTACTTTCTTGCAGGGCTTTTTTCCTAGAATCTTGGATGTGGAGGATTTATGCTGTCTTCCTATTGAGTGGACACACCTGGTCCTTGACCCACTAGCCCATCACGGTACCCACGCTCCATTGTGCTTCACCTGTATGTAAGCCACCCCTCTCAGGGCAGGCTTACTCTAGTACCCTGTACCTCTATTGTCAGTTTCCAGTATAGGCAGCCTGGGTCCACCCCCTGCGGGTGTTGCTTTTGTTCCTACCCATTTAAAATAGGGCCGCTGGGAGGGAAAGGAGGAGTTGTGGGCTGAAGTTGTGGCAAGTGGCCCTGGTTTCAAGCCCCCAGCCCGAGAGATTAGGGCAACATGGTGGCAGCGATGGCTATGTGTACAGGCCATATGGGAGGAAATTGGTAGGAGCAATGCAACTGTGAGGAGTGGAGTCCTGTAGAAGTGAATTGTGGTGGCAGATGAAGAATGGAGGTAAGCCCCTCATTCACCGGGGTGATTTGGGAATCCTGATACCCATCTGGAGAGGTATGGCAGTGGGGCTGTTGCAGCAGTGGCAGGGCTGTGACAGGGCCCCTCGGTGGTGGCAGTTCTGAGGAAGCCTTTTCTGGTGTGGCACACTGCCAGGGTGAGTCTGGTGGCCTGCATGCAATCTCATGTTATTGGGCCTGCCATGTCCGTGTCTGGGGCAGGTCTTGATTTAGGCCCATGAAAGTGAAGAAGTATGGGGAACTGTAAGGAGGGAGCCATGTCACCAATGCAGTATTTTCCTGTCAATGCATCCTGGTCTGAGGACGTTTTGGAAATGGGTGTTCTCTGGCAAGGTTTCAGGGTAGCCATGGTGTTCTATAGGCTGTGTCCCCAGCTTGGTTTATGCCTGGGGTGGGGAGTGAGGCACTTCCCCAGTCTGTAGGTTGGTTTGTGCCTTCAGTAGGTTTCTGAGCTTGTTTCTGGCTCAAAATATCTGAGTGGAGCCTGAGCCTGGCCTTCGATCAGCCTTTTTTTTACCTTTCAGCCTGGTGCTGTATATATCTCTCCTGAGTGCCCTCTAGCCTGTTGATGCTCTGCTCCATGGAGCTGTGCAATTTATTTAATTTTATAGAAAATAAATTTAATTTCTCTTTATTTGTTTTTCACTCAGAGTGTGCTGGGATTATTTATATGAACTAACCATGTTGCTCCTCCTAAGAAAGTTAGCATCCATCCACTTGGGCCTAGTCTAGAAGTACAGCCGATTGTGTTGGTCACCCAGCGGGTAGGAAAAATCTGTTTATTTATTTATTTATTTTATTTATGTCTTTGATAACCAGGTGGGTGCACTGATCCAAAGGATCATTTTCAGGCACAACCTGAGCAACAGCATGGCACATTAAGCAATACAGGTGTGAACAACAATAAACACAGGCCTCAACATGAGGTGCAGTAAATTACAGAACAAGGGGTCATTACATAAACTGCAATTGCATAAGAATACAAGGTGTCAAAGAAGGCCAGCATACAGGTCAAAAATACATAGTCACAGGCCAGGCAACAGGCTGAAATATAAGTCACAAAACAAAGAGACCAAACATAAGTCTCAGATATAATACATAAAGTCCAAAATGCATTCAGGTACACTATGAGTGCATAGGTCAATGAGCAGGTCAGAACTCTGAAATCGAGTACAACACTTCCCCCTTAGCAAATGGTGATGGAACTTAGACTAGGGAGGCAACAGCAGAAGCTCCAAAAAGTGGTGGTGGTGGTGGGGGGGGAAGGACAGGAGCAATAGTGGTGAGTGTAGCAAAGATAAGATACTGCTAATAGGTGGTGGGGGATGGAGGGAGGGGATGCCAGAGATTACCCAGGAGAGCAGTGACATTTGGCTTCAGACAGTAGCCTCTCTGAAATTGTTTTTCAAGGAGAGATGGGAGGTAGAAGAGTGAAGAGATGTAGGGAGTCTATTCCATTGGGAGGGGGCAGAGATGGAAAAGACTTTGCTACCCATGGTAGAGGAGATTCGTGGACTACCGGGGGGCGAGGGATGGATGATTTACAGAGGCTCCTAGCTGCCACTCTGCCCATGAGGAGAAATGAGTATGGGGACAGGTGTCCATCTTTCAGAGTATTGTCAACTAAACAACCAAGAGCATAGTCAAACCATCCTTACAGTAGGAGCCAACCAAGTGACTGATGCAATACACAATGTTGGGAAGAAAAGGGGTCATGGAGGACAAAGCAACAGACACTGTTGTAGACTGAGTTCAGTCTACAGCGCAGAGCTGAGGATATGAGGGAATAGACAGGAGAGTAGTATTCAAGGAGACATAGAAGGTTTCCTTGTGCAATTGCTAGGCACGCCTCATAAGAAAGGAATTGATATAGGCAGTAGGCAGCACCTAGCTTCTGATTAACTCTGTGCACAGAACTATTGGCATGGTCAGTGAATGTAAGGATGGGGTCCAGACTGACACCTAAGTATTTGAATCTAGGGACATTTTCAAAGGAGGGAACAGCAGGTGTAGGTACTAGGAGGGAGGAGTTTTTCTTGGAGATCTTTGTGAGGAATGGTTTGGATCCAAATAGCATTGCTTTTGTTTTCTATTCATTTACCAAGACTCTGTTAGAAAGAAACCAATTGTGAGCAGCACCATAGTTAAGTGTAAGAGTGGAGGAGATGTTTGCAAGAGACTTGTCGCTATGGTAAAGGACAAGGTCATCCGCATAGAGGAGAGCCTCACAGGTGAGGCTTTCAGCCGGGAGTGCATTAATAACAAGCATCTGTTATTGCCGAATGTTGATCGTTTTGGTCCATTGAGCTCGCTCACTGGCTTTCTGTCAGTTGCTTGTTCTGTTTGTCCCAGTGCTGCAGGCTTCCATTTTGTACTGGGCTCCTGCCAGCATTGGGACCTTTTTCTGCCTACAAAGAAATCCACAGCTGTCCAGACAGAGCTCTGTTGAGGTGACTCACTCCCCCTCTCTGACTCGCTCATTCTGATTCTCCTGGTGCCACAGGCTGCCCTTTTATACTGGGCTCCTGCCTCTGTTGGGGGCTTTTTCTGCCCACAAACAAATCTGCAGCAGTCCTGACACAGCTCCGTTGAGCTTGCTCACTCCCCCTGTCTCACTCGCTCATTCAATTTCTGCTGGCTCTGCAGGCTGGCCTTTTGTACTGGGGTCCTGCCTGCATTACCGCCTTTTTCTGCTCACAAAGAAATCTGCAGTCCTGATTCCCAGCTCTTTGAGGCAGTCCCCCCCTCCCACTCACTCCTCACTGTGTTTCTCCTGGTGCTGCAGGCTGCCCTTTTTGTACTGAGCTCCTGCCTGCGTTGGCACCTTTTTCTGTCCACAAAGAAATCTGCAGCAGTCCCGATACAGCTCCGTTGAGCTCGCTCACTCCCCCTCTCTCACTCACTCATTCCATTTCTGCCAGTGCTGCAGGCTGGCCATTTGTACTGGGCTTCTGCCTGCATTGCTGCCTTTTTCTGCCTGCAAAAAAATCAGCAGCAGTCACAACAGAGCTCCATTGAGCTTGTTCACTCCCCCCCTCACTGACTCGTTCTGTTTCTCCCTCCGCTGCAGGCTACCCTTTTGTGCTGGACCCCTGCATGCATTGCTGACTTTTTATGCCCACAAAGAAATCTGCAGCAGTCCCAACAGAGCTCCGTTGAGCTTGTTCACTCCCCCCCTCACTCACTCGTTCCATTTCTGCCAGTGCTGCAGGCTGCCCTTTTGTACCGGGCTCCTGCCTACATTGCCACCTTTTTCTGCCCACAAAGAAATCTGCAGAAGTCACAATAGAGCTCTTTTGAGCTCGCTCACTGCCCCTCTCTCACTCACTCATTCTGTTTCTCCCGCCGCTGCAAGCTGTCCTTTTGTACTCGGCCCCTGCACGCATTGCTACTTTTTTCTGCCCACAAAGAAATCTGCAGCAGTCCCAACAGAGCCATGTTGAGCTCACTCACTCCCCCTCCCTCACTCGCTCATTCTGTGTCTCCCGGCGCTGCAGGTGGCCCTTTTGTACTGGGCTCCTGCCTGCGTTGTCGGCTTTTTCTTCCACAAAGAAATCTGCAACAGTCCCAACACAGCTCCGTTGAACTCACTCACTCCCCCTGTCTTACTCGCTCGTTCCATTTCTGCCGGCGCTGCTGCCTGGCCTTTTGTACTTGGCTGCTGCCAGCATTGCCGTCTTTTTCTGTCCACAAAGGTAACCACAGTAGTCATGACAGAGTTCCATTGAGCTCGCTTACTCCCCAACCCAACTTGCTCATTGTGTTTTTCCTGGCGCTGCAACCTGCCCTTTTGTACTGGGCTCCTGCCTGCGTTGGCACCTTTTTCTTCCCACAAAGAAATCCACAGGTGTTCCAACCGAGCTCCGTTGAGGTTGCTCACTCCCCCCTGTCTCACTCGCTCATTCTGTTTCTCCTGGTGCTGCAGGCTGCCCTTTTGTACTGGGCTCCTGCCTCTGTTGGCATCTTTTTCTGGCCACAAAGAAATCTGCAGCAGTCCTGACAGAGCTCTGTTGAGCTCGCTCACTCCCTCTCTCTCACTCGCTTGTTCCATTTCTGCTGGCGCTGCATAATGCCCTTTTGTACTGGGCTCCTGCTTGAGTTGTTGCCTTTTTCTGCCCACAAAGATATCCACAGCAGTCACGACAAAGCTCTGTTGAGCTCGCTCACTCCCCCTCTCTCACTCGTTCATTCTGTTTCTCCCGCCACTGTAGGCTGCCCTTTTGGAATGGGCCCTGTATGCACTGCTGACTTTTTCTGCCCACAAAGAAATCCACAGCAGTCCCAACAGAGCTCAGTTGAGCTCGGTCACTCCCCCTCTCTCACTCGCTTGATCCTAATCTGTCCCAAACATTGATTTCCGACAGCGACTGTGGTATTCTGCACCGGAAGCGTGAAAACACAGTTCAGCCAGGATGTGAAAAATGACATCTGTATTGTTCATAAGGAGATGTGAAAAAATGCCAGTGTTGAAAATCTGGCATGAAAATATTACTAATTTGCGAAGTTACAAGGGTACGTGGAAACTGCATGACACATGCTTGCAACACAGTCATTTTATGGAGTCTCATCACAAAATTTTCAACATAGGCATTTTAGGACTTCTGCTCATGAACAGTGTCACTGTGATTTTCTTAATGTGTCCCTAACACTGATTTCCCACTACAGCCGCACTATTCTGCACTGGAAGGGTGAAAACACATTTTGGTCATGATGTGAAAAATGACAGCTGCACTGTTCATCGAGAGGTGCAGAAAAATGGCAATGCTGAAAATCTGGAGTGAAAATATTGCAAAGTTGTGACATTACGAGTGTGCATGGAACCTGTGCAATGCACGTTCATAACACACTCATTTTATGGACTTTCATCACAAAATTTTCAACATAGGCATTTTAGGACCTCTGCTCATGAACAGTGTCACTGTGTTTTTCTTAATTTGTCCTGAACACTGATTTCCCACAATGACCATGCTATTCTGCGCCGGAACTGCGAAAACACATTTTGGCCAGGATGTGAAAAATGACAGCTATACTGTTCATAAGGAGGTGTGTAAAAATGGCAATGTTGAAAATCTGGAGTGAAAATATTGCAAATTGACGAAGTTATGAGTGTGCGCAGCAACAACGCAATCCACACTCATAAAACAGTCATTTTTTTGATTTTTCTCACCAAATTTGCAACATACACATTTTGAGACCCCACCTGATGAATGCTGGCACTGTTGTTTCATTAATCAGTCCCAAAAGGTGATTCCACGGCGTGACTGCGAAATCACCTTTCAGGGCCAAATAACGCCATGACAGTGGCAGAATTCATGAGGAGGGGTCCCAAAAACCCCAAGTTGAAAATTTGGTGCCAAAATTCCAAAAAAATGCCTGAGCTATGCATAAAAGTTGAAAAACCCCTATTTATTCCATTATTCAGCTTACCGGCATTTCCTCAGTTCGCGGTCGGCTTTGAAGAGTGCAGACGTGTTCCGGTCCACCGAAAATCATCACGCCAGACTACAGAGGTAAGTATGGTGTGAGGGTCTATGAGGAGGCAGGGTGTGCAGTGGTGGGCGCAGGTTGTGGGAGGGCAGCAGGAGACTGTGAGGGACGTTTCTTTTTTCACAGGTTAAAAAAAAACATCACGGACAGGATTTTTTTACAGGGGCATGTGGCATGCTGGGGTGGGCTCCCAGCGTGCCAATGGAGTGTTTCTTGGGGGGCAGCTGTACCCGATGGGGGATTGGGCACCCCATCAGCACAAAGGGGGGGCGCAACAGCCAAGGGGGAATGGGCACCCCCTTGGCACTAATGTACTGGGTGTTTGTGGGGGAGGGCATTATGCCGATGTGGAGTGGGCTTCCTGTCTGCAAGTCAAAGTGGAAGGGGGGGACATAATGCCGATGGGGATTGGGGCCCCTGTCCGCAAAAACACTGTTGTTGGGAGAGCACATGCTGGCGAGGGGGATTGGGCTCCCCCTTGGCACTGGGGGGTAATTAATATTGTTTGTGAACAGGTGACAGGCCGCCCGCCATGTTCACAAACAATATTACAGTCGGCAAGTTCCGCCCAGCAATGACGGGTCGCTCCCTCATTGCAGTGGTTTCGTTGATGCTGCAATGACGAGGCAGCCCCTGATTGCTGTGGATGAAACATTTCAAGGTGATGGCACGCTGGCTGAACTAGTGTTAGCAGCAGCGTGCCACCCCATTGGGCAAAGTGGGCCAAGCCTGTAAAGGCTGTGGGGGCACTGGCCACAACAGTGCAGCGCCTCCACAACCTGCTTCTGGCAAGTTTCCGCAATATGTTTCTTGCACATGTGCGCAATCAACATAAAAATGGAAAAAAGTAGGGGGCCAAGGATGTAGCTTTGGGGAACCCCTGTAGATACTGGTACGGCAGGGGAGGAGGCTGTACCAATTGTAACAGACTGGGACCTGACTTTGAGGTAGCTTCTGAACCATGCTGTTGTCTTGGTGGAGCAGACAAGGTGTAGGAGAGTGGACTGGAGGAGGGAGTGGTTGACGAGGTCAGATCCACGAATACAGCTGATCAATGCTGATCGAGACCTGCAGGTGACGTAAGGCATTCTTGCTCTCTTTGACTGTATCTGCGACAAATCTGTTGTATCGACTTACTGTACCTTAATTTTAACTGTATTATGTATGGGTGATTAACTGTTGTATTGGCTCTGTAACCTATTTTATCAATATTATGTATCCATCATTCATATATGTATTTTGTACCTGTTATGGCAATTGTGTCTGTATCATTTCCCCACATGTGTAGCCCCCTCCCCAGGACTTACCATGAGACAAGCAATTTCAATTGCTGGTCTACCTATAGCAAGGTGACATCTACTGTGCCAACATCGCCGACAGCGACAGACACAATGCTGAGTGTCGGCATTGTACTGTCTGGGATGTTGGAGTGTTTTCTAAGGGGGCTTTGACCCCATACCCCCAGTCTCTAAATATACAACTCCGAGTCAGAGTTGTCTCTAGGAGGGGGCAGAACACTGGGAGCTGCACTGCTGGTGTGAGTGGGGACCATGACAGCGACCTGACACTTTCAGGCAAAATATGTCACAGTGATTGTCTTCGCTGTGATGGTGTCACTCTACAATCGGTACACCTCGATGACTCAATGTACTTTTCTTGTGAAACTATTCAATAAGTAAATAAAAAAAGCTAAAGACTAGGATACCTGGGAGGTTTCTGATTTGTACCCCTCTCCCCATATTTACCGTAAGGAACCCTAGACAGTGGGAAGGGGGGCTTACATGTATAACTATGCAATAAAACAAGCCCTGCTAATGAGAGCATGACTCAAGGGGCAGATTCTTTATAAATGGAACTGGCTGTATCTGGATAATGATTATTCTCTGGAGCTGATCCTTAAGTGGCAGGCTTATCTTCCAATCCTTTGAGCACTGAAGCAGCAGAAGATTAAGTTTTCCACCCCTTACCTGGCCTGGCTTTGTGATAATTTTCAGGATGGAACAAGAACTTTTGATGACCCTGATTTTGTACTACAGGAGCTGCGAATTCGAAATTTCGCTATACCAGAGGATCAGATGGAGTGTATTGAGACTTGGGAGAAGAGGAAATTCCAGCGAGACTCCTGGGCTAAAGTCTCCTCATCTAACAAGAAACGTTAGTCTGATCCTGCTGAAGTCAAAGCAATGCTGCAGTCATTTTGGAGGGAGGATCCAGCTTAATGGCACACCATACTCTTCTCTCCTTTGGACTTATCGGTCAGCGGCTGGCACTCTACTGTGTCTTCACTTCTTTACTAGGATTTCTTGGATCATCATGGGTGGTTTGTCCAGCTTCTTTCAGACAATTAAAGCCCAGGCGGTATTGCTGGGCTATTTTGTCATGGTGGACTCCGGTAATTATATTTTGGTACCATATCGGGATAGTTGTAACTCTCACTCTTAGTTAAGGAGTTCTTTTTCAGATTGTCCTCCGGGGCATCTGATGTCTTGGATGGATGCCTTGGGCCATGGATTAGATTTAGTGTTATTTGTCTTGAACTCTGACCTTTGCATTGGTTTTCTTATTTGTCACTTTGCTGTTATAGATGTATCGTCTATAGTTAGCCACTAGATGGCGAAGTTTATCTTCTTTTAGTATTATATTTGTATTGAACACTTTACTCTGGGGATGGGTTTACAGTACATTGATTGTGTTAAGGTAGTTGTAATGAATAGGAAGTTATCCATCCCCCCCCATTTTTAAATGGTTACTCTGTTCTTTGATTCGGTTGGTTATCGCCTCTGAAATATTGTTTGTTAATATTATATTTGGGGAGTTTTGGGCTGTGGTGTTGCTGGGGGGGGCAGGGTTCTTTCTGGTGAGGGGAGATTTGTTAATAATATAGTAAGGTTTCCTGAGTTTCCATATGGATATTGGATGTCTGTTGCCACCTCAGACCTACTCATTCTTAATGCTGGTAGTGAACGGGGGGGTTCTGTTTTCTTTGGTTCTTGGGTGGCACCCCTCAGCAGCTTACTTTGATCCCCTCCCCTTCTACGGGTTCAGGCTTAGGGGATGATGGCACTCCCCTGACACTTTCCCTTTTTGTTTTCTTTTCTTGCTCCTTTCGGACATTTAGAATAACATTTTTTGTTCTCTCTCTGGGTGCTTGGGATGGAGACTGGGTGATGTGATTTGGAAGCCCCATATTCAGAGGGCGGTGTGACAAACGGTGGCTAGTTAGCACTGTTACCACCATACACTCACTGTGTGTCTCTCCTAGTCTGGGGATCCTTTTCCTCTGAGGGGAAACTTGGTTGTTCCCATAGGTATTTTTCTTCTATGTTTGACCTACTTTTGTACCCAGTGAGTAGTGGCCCCATGTGGTCTTTGGGGTTTGAGTTTTTTTCTTAGTATGGTTTTAGTTAGCTGCTGTGGATGGGGAGGGTTTGGGAGGTTTCTCTTGATCGGTCTTAGGGTCTGCCAGGGTTTTAATGGTGGCGACTGGGACTGTTTAGATACTGTTAGTTTTTTTGCCTTGGTGATTCAGAATGGGTTCGCTACATGTTTGTTTTTTGAATGTGAAAGGTAAACATAGTGCAGTGAAGTGAGCCAGGATATTACAGGAACTTAGGCTCACTGATGTGATGTGGGCCTCCTGCATGAAACTAGATTGTTGGATTTATAGCACAGTAAACTTCACCATTCATGTGTGGGAATGGTCTATGCTGCAGCCCAGCTGTTGGCCAAAAAAGATGGGGTGGCCATATTGCTTTGTAGGCGAGTCCCATTCCATCTGAGGAATGCATGTGGACCCAGTTGGGCGGTATGTGGCTGCTACTTGTATTTTTCAGGGTTAGCTGGTACATTTTGTATCGGTTTATTCACTGAATCCCCCTTCGACTGATTTTTTTAGACAATTTTGTGCCTTTTTGTCGCACTTGTCCAATGGCCAGTTGATATGTGCTAGTGACCGGAATTGTGTGGCACACCCTAGTTTAGACAGAACCCTAGTTCCTCAGAAAGGGGGGAACATGTCTGTTCATGACTTTTGAGGACGTTAGTTCTAGAAGGAGGTTGGGCAGATCCCTGGCATTTAAAGTATCTGGGTTCTAGGGATTACAAATTTTATTCTACCGTTTCTAATTCTTAAGCCTGCTTGGATCAGTTTTATACTCAGAAGAAGTGGGTGTCAATGTTCAAGGTGATTCATATCCATGCAGTTTCAATCTCAGATCATGCTTTACTGTTTGGACGGTTGGAGTGGGGTTCTCTAGTGCAGGAGATTCAATGGCATCTGAATGCCAGATGCCAGCCTGCTCCATGACAAGGCTTTTGTCTCCTCTATTAGGGAGACAATCTGGTTTTATCTAGCTGAAAATATGTAGAAAGACACCCCCCTCGACGTATGTTTGGGATGACCTTAAGGCTGTTGTGTGAGGACATATGATCTCATACACTTCCTTTTAGAATAAGGAATAATGGAAATGTCACTGCCAATTGGAAATCCAATAATCCTATCTGGAGACCACTCACAAACAGACTCAAGATCCCTTACTCCTGCCACAATTACAGCAAGTCAGGGGTGATCTTAATAAGCTATCTTTACAAAAGGTTGAAAATGCCCTTTGGTTTTCGAATCAGAAATATTATGAATGGGGGAAGAAGGCTGGCAGACTCCTAGCCATGAGGTCACAGAAACAAGAGGTGGAGAGGTATGTCCCTCAAATGATCTCAGACTCTCCTCCATATGTAACTCATGTACATCTTCAACAGATTGCACAGGATTTTCATAGTACTATGTCTGTCTGTATGCGGAGGATAGGCGACCGGACCATGATTCCTGGGTAGAGAGTTTATTACGCAGGATTCCTTTTTCCACATTGACTCAGGCTCAGTGGGACAGTTTAGCGACTCCATTTATGGAAGCTGAATTAGCAACTGTTATTAAGTCTTTGAAATCAGGGAAAGCTCCGGGTCCTGACAGCTTTATTCCTGAGTGCTGTAACATTTTTGCAACTGAGTTGACCCCTCTGTTGACAAAGATTTGTAATTTAGCTCATGAGCCAAGAGCTTTACCAGATACTTGGGATGAGGCTATTATTACAATTCTACTGAAGTCTGAGAAGGACCCCACCAGATGTGCTGTTTTTTGTCCTATCTGGTTGTTGAAATACAATTTGAAAATTTTTACTAAAGTCATGGGGTTATGACTGCAAAAGGTGATACCTTCACTTATACATCAGGACCAAACTGGTTTTCTTCTTGGAAGACACCTCCAGGACAATATCTGGAAGTTGTTAAACGTTTTGTAAGTATCTCAGACATGGTCTCAGGATACCTTTGGGGGAGGTTGTGTCGGTCAATGCAGAGAAGGCATTTGATCACATAGACTGGTGGTTCTCAGTGGCTACATTGTTTAAATTTCAGTTTGGCCAAAAATTTCATAACTGGCTTCAGAATCTTTTTGAGAAACCACAGGCTCGCGTATGAGTTAATGGCCTTCTCTCTCCCCCACGTTTTGGATAGAACAGGGTATCTAAGAGGCTGCCCTCTTCCCCCTTCTTGTTTGCCCTGAGCCAGGAACCTTTGGCAGCTATGATTCAACAATCAGAGTCATATCGGGGTATACATATAGCAAGGGAAGATTTGAGGGTCTCCTGGTATGCTGATGACACTTTATTATATATATTAGACCCCTCTTATATGATCCTGGTAGTTTTGGACTTACTGTCTTGTTACGGTCAGGCTTCTGGTTTTCAAAATTAATTAATCAAAAACAGAAATTATATTTTTAGGCCCATCATTGGATTCTTTTCCCTTCATTAGTTGTGGTTTTAAACAGGTTACCATAGGTTTTAAATATTTGGGTATCTGGATTCCTCAGGACATTAATAAATGTTTTCTACTAATTATACTAAGCTTTTAGTGGATGTTCAGCAGAATTGACTATGATGGTTTTGATAGAAGGAATTACCCCTATAAGTGGGAGGCAGGGTGGAAACGATTCGTATGAATATTCTCCCTCGTTTCCTTTTTTATTTTCCACTTTACCCCTCCCAGTATCAACTTCTTTCTGGCTTTCATTATGTTGCAAATTGTCTACGTTTATTTGTTGAGGGAGGAAACCCTGGCCCAGGTGGTCCATTCTTCAGGCTGCAAAGGCTATGGGTGGGTTGGGTGTCCTGGATTTCCAGGCTTATTATTGGGCCACCCAGCTTCAATATTTTGTTACTCATATGTCTGTTACAGAGCCTCCCAGTTTGGTGACCTTGGAGTCTGCTGGCTTGCTCCATGTACAGATTACCTTTTTATGGACAGAGTTAATTTGCACCGCCTTGAGGTTACTAATCCCAGGGCAGCATCCTGGTGAAGGTCTGGGAGGAGGTCTGTACTACTTCCTGGCTTTATAATGGGGTGTCAGCAGACCGCAATCCAGTCTTCTTTGGATTTTACTCACCTTTGGTTGTATACTGGCTTTCAACTGTGGGAATGCCAGGATCTCTGTCAATTGAGTCAGTTTTTCAACTAGGAGGTTTTTAAAACTTTCTCTGAGCTTAAAGGAGAATTAGGTTCATCTTCCCATGACTTTTTCCACTATTTGCAAATGCACCATTATTTAACTAAGGCACCTTGTCTGGAGGCCTTACAGGTGGATGACAACCCTTTCAGATAACTTTTTTCCTCCCAGACTACACAACCCCATTGTACTAGAATTTTATTTTATTTTTATTTTATTTTAAGAATCAGTTTACAACCTTTGAGCCAATTACATCTATGATTTATAAACAGCTCCGGGCAGTGTAGCTAGACCATTTAATTCGGATCAAACACAAATAGGAGTGTGAGACTGAGACTTCTCTTTCAGATACAGACTGGGTTAAGCTTTGGCTGAGCATTCATTCCACAAAGGTCTCTACTTTTTGGAGGGAGTTCTGTTGGAGCATGGTTATATGCTATTTTCATACCCCTTCTATTGTTGAACATTATGGGTGCCATGCCATAGGTCGGATTTGTGTTGGAGGGGCTGTGGGGGACAGGAGACTCATACTCATACAATATTTTCTGGAATTGCCCATGCCTTCAACCTTGCTGGATGATGATAGTGGCTGTGATGGGCCAGATTTTAGGGACTGTTGCACCATCCCATTTTCAAGCTTAGATTTCAGGGTTGCCCTACTCAGGGGTGCAAGGCAAGGGGGTCAAGTATCTGTTCTACATTCTGGCGGCGTCTGCACCTAAAGTGATCATGCAGTTGTGGTTAACTCTGACTATTCCTTTGGAGGATCTATGACTCAGAAATTGTCATAGAATTTTATTCATGGAGCAGGTGACGGCCTTCCTACTGTTACAAAGAGAGCAGTTTAGGAGTCGTTGGCTTCCTTTTTTCCATTTCTTACCGGAGAAGGAGGGTAGGAATGTTTTGGAGATCATAACTCATTTCAGTTAGGCTTATCATTTCTTCAGCTTATGGCTTTTTGATTTTAGCTTATTTGTGGTATTGTTTCATGTTGAATTTGTAACCCTGGCGCTCCTTTTTTTCTCTGCTGTTTTGGGAGATACACTGTATTACTGCCTTTAATATTGGTTGAACAGTTCATTTTACTTAATTTTTTCTGTACCATATTGTTAGTGCAGATGGCCCTTTGTGTAGGGTTTTTGTGGTGCTGGTGCACGATTTTATCCTTCTTATTCAGGGCCTTGTTCAATTATTGGTTGTATTGGAAGTTGTTTAAAAAATGAATAAAGTTTGTTTAAAAAAAATTGTTTATAGACTGAATTTGGTTCAATTGTCAGTCACTACCTATTTCCGAAATGTAGCCAAGGGCAGCACTTAAAGCCTACAGCTAAAGAGCTGTACCCCCAGTGTTAAAGCTGCAGTCACAGAAAATGACATTAGCCTTATTTACACTCTCTTACAATTTCTGAAACATTTTGAGTGATTGGGAGGCTCAAACCCTTTTACAGTAGCATTTTGTCCAGACCGCAAATCATTTTTGGCTGGTCTGCTGCACTCCCTAACTGAGGATCAGAGATCACAGCTGTGAGAGGCGCAGATGAGTTGAATCAGTACAGGTCAGCATAAACAGCAAAGGGAGCACTGCAGATGACTTCATTGCAGTGCAGGATGATCCCTGTTTTTGTGGATTTGTGTACTGTTGCAAGCTTTTTCACTGGCTTGTAAACACACTACTCCATCTGCAACAGTACAACTCCGTGACACACCGCATCATGCCATACTGTTCCACCTCCTACACTGCCTTGCCTGAGCATAGCCATGGTATAACATCCTTATGAGATCACTGTTATTAATGATAACACCAATTTTAAACTGTGCTGTAACACGTGCTGTGCCGACACATCTTACAATATTCTAATAAATCTAATGTCAGCACTATACTTCATTTGAGTTTACCTTGGCCAGTTTTGTTTTGCAAAAATTGAAAACTATTACTTCACAGTTAGCTGATCCACAGTTTCAGAAAACAATCTGTTGGCTTTCTTATTGTAACCCCCCCCTCCCGAAAAAAACTTTGCCCAGAAAATTATCAATACTCCTCTAACGGTGATCAGTGCTCCTCTAACTAACTGCCTCTTCCCTGTGTGTTTGTGTTTTAGCTGATGCAACTGTCACACTTTGTGATACAGCATGTAAAAACATTGGCAAGTGTTCTCTGGAAAGTTTTTTATTGTCCTTCTTTGAACCTAGTTGAAATAACATAATAGAAATATCAGAATGCAGCCTGCTCCCCTTGTCCCCATTGAAATCAGGCAGAAACACATTGTCGAGACAGGATGTTTGATGCATCAAACTTTCGGTGGTGCATAACACCATGTGTGTAAATAGCAGTTGGCAGCAATGCAAGAGGAGTGGTGGATGAGAAATGCAAAATAATGCACCTGGGATGCAGGAACCAAGGGAAGAGCTACATAATGCGGGGGGTTCAGTTGCTGCCAGTCACCAAGGAAGAAAGGGATCTCCGGATTATCATTACTGATGACTAAAGGTGTCTAAGCAGAGTACAAAGTCTGCAGCAAAGGCCAGTTGCATGCTGGGGTGCATAGGCAGTGGTATCACTAGCAGAAGGAGGGAGGTGGTGATTCCATTGTATAAAACACTGGTGAAGCCTCACCTGGAATATTGTGTACAATTCTGGAGGCTGCATCTTCAAAATGACATACAGTAGACAGGGTGGAGGCAGTCCAGAGAAGGTATCCAAGATGGTATAAGGACTGCACCAGAAAACATAAGTGGAGAGATTGAAGGACCTCAATATATACTCACTGGGGGAAAGGATGGAGAGGGGAGACATGATAGAGACCTTCAAGTACCTTAGGGCATAAACAAGGTACAGTGGGTGGCATCTTTCAATATCTGAGAAGTATGAGAATGAGGGGGCATGATATGAGACTTGAGGGGGCAGCATAAAGGGGAATGTGAGAATGTTTTTCTTCATGGAAAGGGTGGTGGATACATGAAACAACCTGCCACAGGAGGTGGTGGGAGCAAACACAGTGGGGGGCTTCAAACATGCATGGGAAAGACATAAAGGTACCCTTAGGGTGGGAAGGACAAGAGAAAGCCAATGACTGAGTAGGATCAAAGGCCACAAACAAGCATAGGCTTATGGGCAGACTAGATGGGCCTGGTGATCTTTATCTGCCAACAATTTCTATGTTTCTATGTTTCTATCTAGGGTAGGAATACAAAGGGGTACAGGAAAGCTAAAGGGGGCAAATTAAAAACACCTGAAGTGTGGGAACAGAAGTAACACCCTATCTAGGGTAAGGGTAAAAAGAAAATAATTTAGGCAAAAAGGGGAAACTAAAAACTCCCTAGCTTGAGTCAACAAACAGAGGAGTTAGGCAAAGCAAAAAAAGGGAAATTAGAAACACCCAATCTAGGGTAAGGGTACTTGTTCTTCCAGTTAACACAGTGAATGTTGGAAAAGGAATGTTGGGAGTGGTGCAGTGCAGTGACTGTGGAATGACAGCTTTCAGAGAGACCTTCTGGAGACTGAGGTGCTGCCCCATCTGCATGCACCTCTTTGGGCTGAGGGAGGAAATCTCTGACTCCGGGCTGAGTTGGCAAGGATTTAGGAGACCTCTTCCCCAACACAGGGGCCATAGAGGGAGACACCATTGCCCTAAAGGATGCCAAGGAGTAGGGCCAGCTGGACTGTGGTGGGCTCTGGCAGGGAGGGAGTGTGGGTCAGGGGCACATTCCTCTCAGTTGGTGTCACTTCGAAACTCATTCACTGCTCTGGCAGGACAGGACAGCTGGAAGGAGACACTCATGGTAGTGGCCAGGGAGGAGGTGGGGATCCTTCCCAGAGGAGACCCTAAGGTGTGAGACAGAGGACCCCAGCAGAGGAGAAACAACTTCTGGTGGGGGACTTGATTGTTAGGGGGGTAGATATGGGAACAGGAAGGGAGAGAAAGACTTAGGTGAGGTGCCTACTAGATGCCTCAGTTTGGGGGGGATGGAAAGTGGATTCTAAGGATCGCTAGGTTGGCGCAGCATGAGGGAGATATGGATGTTATTGTCCACATGGGGACAAATGCCCAGCTAGGGATGAGGCTGGGATTGTTCAGGGGTATTTTAGGGAGCTGGGGATGGGTCATAGGCAGGTAGTGTGAAAACTGACTTTCGTTGAGGTGCTGCCTGACCATGGTAAAAAGGAGGATAGGGATGTCTGTATCAGGAGCTTCAACCTGTGATTGAAGGAATTGTGTAGAGTGGAAGGGTTCAGCTACACTGAAGACTGGAGACCAATGTATCAAAACACTGGTTTTCTTTTCCCTTAGGTACATGTAACTAATCCCAGGTTGCCCCTGAAAAAGGGACTGTCAAGGTCTCAGTGGGCCTACCCAGTTACCAAAATTTAAATAAAATAAACATGGAGGGATATGGGCCTATACAGGGATGACAGCCTGCATTTATCTGGTAAGGGAATAGCAGTCCTCAGAAGATGACTTAAATGTTTCTTTGATGAACATTTAAACTAGCAGAGGGTGGTGGTGGTGGAAGAAATCAGGGAGGCATCAACTGCCCCCCAATAAACAGAAGAAGAGAAAATAGGACTTGAGTGGACATAAATCCCCCAGCCTGCAAAGTAAAGAAAAACGCAGTATGGTTGAAATGAAAGGGGATGGCAACACAAGCTGTAAAAATAGAGGAAGAAAAGGAGCTAAGGCAAAGAGGAAACAAGGGGGGGTAGGAGGCAGTGTGGTAATAAAATGTGGAAGGCCATGTGTGCAAATGCTAGAAGTCTAAGAATTAAACATCTATACCTAGAGGCTATCATAGTAGAGGCCAACCAGGATATTGTGGCCATTACTGAGAAGTGGTGCACAGGAAGCCATGACTGGGACATGGCCATACCAGGTTATACTAAGTTCAGGAAAGATAGGGTGTGAAGGATGGGAGGAGGGGTGATGCCGTAGATAAGGGAGGTATCGAAACGATGGAGAAACACAGAATTCTGGGGGAGGGGTGGAGGTACTGTGGGTTACCCTGAGATGAGAAATGAAACCACTGTTCACACTGATGTGATATACAGACCTCCAACACAGGAGGATAATTTAGATAAGGCACTGGTGAAAGCCATTGGCAGCATGGTAGAGAACCAGAAGATGCTGCTGGTGGGGGACTTCAATCTGCCAAATGTAGATTGGAGCCCCCAAGCCCCAGTTTCAGTTAGAAACAGGGACATCCTGGACTCCCTGCAGGAGACATTTCTTAGGCAACTAGTCAGGGAGCCTAGTTGTAGTGGAGCAATACTGGACCTGGTTATCACTAACAAGGGCAGAATTATAGATGTCAAGGTAGGAGGACACCTGTGGACCAGTGATCACTGTACAGTGTGGTACAACATAAAGACAGCAGTGGAAATGAACCACACAAGGACTAGGGTCCTGGACTTCAGGAAGGCAGATTTAAAACAAATGGGTGAATGCCTCAGAGATGACCTAGTGGGGGTGGGGGGATAACCTCAGTAGGGTGGAGGAAAACCAGGCTAAGCTTAGGGAATGCATAGTGAAGGCAACAAACCTCTGCACAAAGGAAGTGAGCAAAAACTAAAACAAAAGGACACTGCTATGGTACAAAGTGAAAAGAAGAAGACCAGAGGAGGGACTGAGAAGTTAAGAAAGGCAAGTGAGGACTGTACCTAGGAGCATCAGGAAAAAAGCAGATTTCCTGAACAAATACTTCTCTTCAGTCTTCACAGAAAAAGTGAAAGAGGATGGACCGAATAAAAACAACAGGGTCACTGGAGGGGGGGGTGGACACAAGTCCCTTCACAGAGGAGGGACTCCTAAAGGGACTCACAAATCTGAAAGTGAACAAAGCTATGGGGCCAGACACGGTACACCCAAGGATGTTGGTGGAGCTCATGGGGGTTCTGGCTGTAACTTTGACAGTCCTTTTTAACAACTCACTGGAAACACAATTGGTTCCAAAGGACTGGAGAAGGGTTAATGTCATGTTTCACAAAAGCAGTAGCGGTAAGGAGGCTGGCAACTATAGGCCAGACAGCCAGACATCAGTGATGGGGAAGCTAATGTAGTCACTTCTAAAGGAAAATACTCTGGAGTGTCTTAAATCCAGTGGGTTACAAGACATGAGGCAATACGGATTCATGGGGAAGGGGGTCATGTCAGACAAATATGATAGATTTTTTGACAAGGTGACCAGGAAAATAGATCAAGGTGGGGCAGTGGACATGGCCTACTTAGATTTCAGCAAGGCATTCAATGCTGTTCCACATAAGAGGCTCATAAGGAAACTGGGCAGCTTAGGGGTGGGTCCAAAGGTGACAAACTGGGTGAAAAAATTGGTTAAGGGATAGGTTACAGAGGGTGGTGGTAAATGGAGTTCACGCCAAGGAAAGGATAGTGACCAGTGAGGTACCACAAGGCTCAGTACTGGGACTGGTCCTCTTTAATGTCTTTATAGGCGACACTGCAGATGAGCTGGAAGGGAAGGTCTGCTTCTTTGCAGATGGCACCAAAATCTGCAATAGGGTGGACACTCCAGAGAGGGTGGAAAGAACATACAGAGACCTGAGAAAACTTGAGGAATGGTCAAGGGCATGGCAGCTGGGTTTCAATGTGCAAAAGTGCAAAATTGTGCACATAGGGCACAGAAACTCAGAGATTGAGTACAATATGGGAGAAGAGGTATTGACAGTCATCAAACAGGAAAGGGTCCTGGGAGTAGTCATATCTGATTATCTCAATGTGGCAAGACAGTGTGACAAACCAGTGCAACAAGGCAGTGGGTAGGGCCAGTGGGATATTGGAGTGTATGGGGAGGGGTATTACCAGCAGAAGGAGGAGGTGGTGTTGCCACTGTATAGATCACTGGTGAGACCCCACCTGGAGTACTGTGTCCAGTTCTTGACACCGTATCTCAGAAAGGGCATAGACAGAGTGGAGGCGGTCCAGAGGAGGCAACTAAAATGTTGCAGGGTCTGCATCACAAGCCCTTCAAAGAGAGTCTGAAGGACCTTAATATAAACACCCTGGAAGATTGAAGAGTGAGGGGGGATATGATAGAGATCTATAAATACCTCATAGGGGTTAATAAGATTCAAGAGGAGAGTATTTTTCAGAGGAAAACTTGCAGGAGAATAAGTGAACATGCAATGAAGCTGGAAGGGATTAAATTCAAGAGAGATGTGAGGAAGAACTTCTGCACTGAAAGAGTGATGGATGCCTGATACAGTCTTCCAGCATAGGTAGTGGGGGAAAAAACAGTGGTGAGCTTCCAGCATGCATGGGATAGGCACAAAGGAATCTTAGTGGGAAGCAAGGAGGTAAGCTGGAGATCAAGTAGGGTTTGTGGTCGGTGGCCCACTCTAGAGCGACACCCCGACAGTGAAATCTGAAAACAGACCACTACAGCGACAGTCACTGTAATGGTCTGTTTTCACAGATGCTTTTCTCTGAATGTTCTGCCCCCTCCTCAGAACAACTCTGACCTAGAGTTGATTATACAGCCAAAGCCGCTTATAGCGGGCACATTTGTCTTGCTACTATTTGCCCGTTATAGGTGTTGGTCGCTGTAACCAAAATAACGAACGACGCTACTATTTTTTTATCTGTCTAAGAATAACTGTTAATTTACTATAAAAGTTACTATAGATGGACTGAAGGACACTCATTTTATCATTTAAGTGAAGGATACTTTAATGGTCACCAAACAAATACAAAATTTAAAATACTGCACTAATTCATTTTCAGCAAGTCTTACTTTTGCAGTCCAGTAAAATACTCAGTGATGCGGGTCTGTACTGAGTTGCTTCTTGTATACGGTTGCCAAGTTTCCTCTGCTTTGCATAGCATGTCCCAGTTTGGCAAATGTTCTGCGTTTTGCTCCGTGCACGATGCAGAATCATTAGAGCAGCGTGCACATCGGTAGCCGAGACTGTTTCCTCCTCCCTGGCAACATCAGGATCTTCCTGCTTGTCTCCCAGCTCTTTCTGTTCCACGTCACCTTGGCTTGCACCAATTGCTTCCTGAATGTCGTCCAGACCACTTTCTGGCGGTGCATCGTGGTCGCCTAGGTGACAGAGACCTTCAAACTCCTCAGCAGACAGTCCTTCTGGAGCAGGTAAGATATCATTCTCTGGCAGGATATCTGGGGTCGCATTCAGAGCTTCTTGTGTTGTTACACAAAAGCCTGCCTTTTTAAAACATCGCCCGGTTGTTTGCACTGCAACCATGTCCCAGGAGTGCTTTAACATACGCACAGAATCCAACAGTGGAATTTGCTTTACACAGTGCGATGCACTCATTTCTTGATTTGTGTCCAACTCCTCTAAAACCTTCTCCCGCTGAGCTGACAGGTCGTGCTGGCTCATCTTAGGCAGCACATCTATACGGTTTAAAAGTTAAATTTTTTCACTGAGAGCGAGTGCCTTGCGTTTTGCCATCATTGCATTGCAGAAATTCGAACTGGCCACTTTTAGACAACTTGAATGATAACTGAGTGAGAGCTGAGTCGTGAACTTCTTTTATCCACACTAACAAGCTAAAACTGGCCGCTACTTGATCACAATTAGCATGAACAGACTGAGCACATAACAATTTAGAGGTGTGAACTAAGCTCTGAAATGCCCGCAATAGCAGGCGTCTCTAGATCATTGTAAACGGAGAGGAAATAATGTTAACAATAGGAAATGGTATTTATTTTTTTACTTTTGCCCGCAGTAAGCGACTGCCCGTTTTCACCACGGGTGCAATAAGCGGAGTGACTGTATTGAAATGTTGGGGAGGTCAGAGCCCCTCCACATGGGGGTGTGGGGTAGCCCCCCGCAAGAAAAACACTTCCTTTTGTGACAGCACAATACTGGTGTCAGTGTTGTGCCATCGCTGTGCAGGAGGTCGGCAAATTTACTGTCGACCACAAGTGGTGCTTCCATCTGTGGTGATGTATAAGCAGGGAAACAAATGGGCAGACTGGGTGGGATAAGCAGTCTTTATCTGCTGTCAAATTCTATGTTTCTGTGCTTGAGGATCCAGCTATTAAATATTTAGCATGATCTGGAAGTATGGGGGTATCCTGGGGATTCAAAGCACAGCGTTGCTTTTGAGTCCTGTGTTTAGAGACAATCAGTCAACTCAAATATAGAAGGACTACCTGAGTTCTATATTTCAGAAACTTTTAAACCAAGGCTGCTGGCGGCAGGTGATCCAGGTTTGGTGCCAACTCAGGTCACCGTGTTTTGAGGCAGGCCATGTTGAGACAGTCACTTAGAGGCAGTATGCCTTGGCTGAGGAGGGATGGCGGTCGTCTCTGACACCACAGTGACTCCTGCAGGTGGGCCAGGAAGCTTGCTCCTACTACACAAGCATGCTATGCACATCAAGGCCAATGCAAGTGCTGTCCATGCCACAGGGAGGGGTGTGGTTCTGGGAGGGAAAAAAGGGAGAAAATCTCAGCTTCCATCTATGTGATGACTTCTGCCTGAGCAGGCCGTATCCCTAATTGATGACAGCAGTCACAGCTGGAGATTAAAACCTAGATCATAGAAGAAAATGTATAAATCAGCAGTGCTGATTTAACAGGAACACTGATTTAACCAGTGAAAATATCTGCTTGCACACTATACCAAAAGAGGTCCTCAGGTGCAAAGTTTGAAAATATGGATTACCCCAACTGATCTGAAATATTAATATGGAAGCAGAGCCATTTCTGCACTCTTCCAGAATGTCCGTTGCATGCCAGATGTGCATAGCCTTGATCTGTAGTCCTCTTACACAAAGAACAAGCAAAGTAATGCTCCTCAAGAGTGTTGAGAGGTCTCTGCATCCATAGGTACTGTACATACTTTATTTCACCAGGTGGTCTGAACATGAAGGGTACAGCTATGTCTATTAACATACAGTGCCTACACCACCATACCTGCATATGAATTTAAGAAATGAAGAACACTACCATCAAGTTATTTCCCTCTCCAACTCTGTGGGAATATTGCAATTCCTTTTCCATCACGGTACTTACAGTATCTAGTTTAATAAAACAGTTCAGGTGCATGTATGGAGTTTAAAAGGCATCATATTAAATCATAGCATAGATACAAAAAAAAAATATATATATATATTAGAATCTGCTCCAAGAGCAACAAGTGAAATATATCACACATGAAAGTGATTACAGTGAAATCAGTGTTGAAATCTAATGGTGGTATTATAAAACTGTGTTAAAACATTCACCAATCAATAGTACAATATTGAAAGCCCTGAAAAGAGCAAGAGCAACAAACAGATGCCCCACTGCTTTAATGTGCTCTACTTTTTCTTTGGGGTGCACCCAAGGAGGAGCTACCAGTTGGGAGGGGTTCAGATAGAGGTCACAGAAGAGGAGGACCTAGGGGTGGTCATAACAGGTAACATGAGCAACTCAGCTCAGTGCAGAAAGGTGGCAACAAGATGCTGGGGTGTATTGCGAGAGGAATCTCATCCAGAAATAGGGATGTGATCCTGCCACTGTACAGGTCACTAGTCAGGCCACATTTGAGTACTGCATGCAGTTCTGGCATCCCTTTCTATTGAAGGAGATCAGATTGCTAGAGGGGGTATAGCATAGGGCAACTAAGATGATCCAGGGGCTGGAGAGCAAACCTATGAGAACAGGCTGACTGAGTTGAATATGTACACCCTGGAGGAGAGGAAGGATCAGGGGGATATGATTGAGACCTTCAAATATTTGAAGGGGATTAACAAAACGGGCACAGTAGGGATATTTAAGCTGAGGAGAGGGAGGGACACCAGAGAGCATGGTATCAGGTTGGAGGGTGTAAGATATCGGAGAGAGATGAGGAAGCATTTTTTCACAGAGAGGGTGGTGGAGAAATGCAATACTCTACCCAAGGAGGTAGTATCCTGTAGCACAGTGGGCAGTTTTAAAAGGACATGGGACAGGGTGCAAGGGGTGTAAAGGTGAGGGGCGAGGAAGGTGGGGCAGCTGCAATATATGGGTGCTAGCTGCGCTTTCAAGCAGACTAACTTGATAGACAATAAGGCCTGTTTCTGCTGGCAGATTTGTGTGTTTGTATTATGAATTGACATGCCTGACTGCACTTGCTCCACCACTCGTGATGTCAGATAGTCCACTTATAACTTAGGCAGATAGAAAATGCATCTGCAGCCAACCGATGTCGCATCCTGTCTGTCTGTCCTAAACAGCTGCATTTGGTCTGGTAGTGTTATTCCCTTCAGATAATTAGATGCTAAAATCATGTCTAACCTGAGCCTTCTCTTCTCCACAGAGAACAGCTCCAGTTCTGTCATGTGGTCCTCATAGTCCATGTATACCAAGCTCTCACTCACCTTGTTCACTCTCCTTGCACCGTCTCAGTCCTGTCAATATCTTTCCTCAATTATGGGGGCCAGATCTGTACACTATGCTCAAGATGGGGTCTAGCCAGTGATCTGTGCAGGAACATTACAACACCTTTTGATCTTCTTACAAAATTTCTGTTAATGTAGACTATGATTTTATTAGCTACAAGATACCATCAGTCATTTCGTATTCTAGGTGGGAGAACCCAGAGAAGTTCTACAGTTCTCACTCAGGGTCTGCAAATTTCCTCTAATTCCAGTAAGATTAGAACTTCTAGAAATCCAAATGTACACTTTTTTAACATTATAAGAAACAAAAATATAAATATTCAGAAAAGCTGTTAATTTATCATCTGAGAATACTGCCAAGGTGAGGCTCTCCTCCTGCCTCAGTGAGTTACCTTTCATTGGCATCTTGTCATCGGGACAATTCCTTAGCCAGACTGAACCCCCTCTTTCACTCCTTTTTTTGATTTGCGTTGGAATATCCACCTCATACCCACTACTGCTGTCTGTTCTCAGCCCTCTCCCTCTGCTCCCTTAATTGCAAAGCGCCTTTCCCATTGTGCCTCTTTCATATCCAAATTCTGGTTTGGTTACCTTCCTCCTTGGCTTACCTCCATCTTATTCTCTACCTCTCTTACCTCCTACCCTCATCGCAGCAATGTTTCCTACTCTCTTTCTATTACCCCCAGGAAATCTATTGTTACTCAAGCTGCCTTCTCATATCATTTTTCTAAACCATGGTACTCTCTCTTGTCAGCTATCCTCTCTTCCTCTTCTCTTTTCTCCCTTTAGTCTCATCTCTGTGATTTTACTACTTCCACCTACAGCTGTCCTTGATTCCTTATCTTAGATGATGCCATTCCCCCTACACTTAATTACACCAGCCACTCCCATCCCTCCAATCATGCCCTGTTATGGTAATTTCTCTATACCTATCAAGATCACGTTTTATCTTCCATAAGCGCCTTGTTGTGCTGTTTCACCCTGGCCTGTTTATTATGTAACCGGAGATCCCCACCCCTGCCTTTTTACTAAAACGACAGGTGGCATGCTGTTGGCATTTGGCAGCAATACCTGGTGGGGGACCTGGGTTTGGGGAAGGATGAGGTGACCTGGCACAAGGGACCTAGGTTTGGCTACTCTGCACAGGGGCACCCAAGTAAATCCAACTACAGGAAGCAATAACTGTAATGTCCAGAACCAGAATTGGTATTTTTCAGTGTGGCTTTATTTATTAACTAACTGAACATAAACAAAGCATTGCATGGTCTCCCAAAGGGCTATGATACTGTATGTGCAGATTAGAGGGTAACACAGCGGTCCATTTGAGGAATGAACACATTACTACAGTTGTCTGGCTTTGGACCCACCAGGCACTCAGCCCGGACTTTGCATGCGCTTTGGATACATAGCCCGACTGGCCCAGCTCCCCTGCCGGCCACTTGACTGACGGTCCACTTGAAGAATGAACCCAAACTTTACTTGGAAAGACATCCCATCAAACAAGGAGACTCCCAAACTGTGGCTCCCCACACCACTTAGAGTCTGCGACTCCTAAGAAAGATTTGTTTTCTTACTTCCAAATGAAACTCCCATCAAACAAGGAGTAATTTTCCCATCCTGTGGCTCCCCACACCACTTAGAGTCTGTGACTCCTAGAGAGATTTTCAAGTTGCGACCCACGTCTGGGTACCCACCCCATCACTGGCCAAGTGCATGAGGCGAGTAGCAAAACACAGAAGAAATCCGTAGAGGTGGACCTGGTTACTAAAGATGGGGGTTTTTCCCACCTCCAGCTCCCACAGCCCATGCCCGGCCATTTCTCTGGATACACAGAAAACGTTAGGACTTTAAAATGTAGATTGAACGGTGGATGACCTGAAGCACCCCCTCTACAGCGAACTTTAAAGCCATTTAAAACTTTAGACTGTTTGACTGCTCTATTTGTTTGTCCTAGTTGACATAGTCCTCCCAAATAGCAGTCCACATTCATTTCCCAACTGAAGAAAACAATTTGTTTGCCCCTTCAAATGGAGCCAACACTCACCCATTCATTGCAGGTGCCCCACAGGCGAAGTACTGTAACCTTTGCTGTTATACTAGAACAGACTAAATTAAATCAGGCAGCTTCCTTCCATGGTGGGAGAAGGGGATTGCCCCTGGAACCCACAGAGAACTTTTCTTCCCCCCTGGAGGAAGGGGGGCACTGAGACCGGGGAAGCGGTCTCCACCACTTTAAAAAAAGGTAAACACAGGCACACTTCCTTTTTCGTAGTGAGAGATCAAACAGCAGACTGATGCTTCCTTCTTGCTTAAGGACAAACGGAAGACTGACTTTGAAATTCCCAAAGTTCTAAACTCACTCCCTGAGCTGTAGATTCCAATGTGGCTCATGCAGCTGCGACAGTTCTATAATGATGTCATCTCTCAAGTCTCAGCTATGACTGAGGACAGAGTGAGATAGTGTGAAACCCATTTAACTGGAGTTTCACAAGCTGCCTTCCCTGCCTACCACTAGGTCTTACTGGGATTCTAGTAACCCCGGGTAACAAAGGGGTTACAATTATATGATGCTGTTCTTTTAATGTACTGTTTTCTTGTATGGACTATTGTTTTGTATATCTGTTTATGTATTATCTATTTTTTCTCCTTATTTTACTGTCTCCCATATCACATTCCCCCAGGACACACCTGGAAACAAACTGTTATCAGCTCATTATGTCCTTCTTGATAAAACGTTTGAAATAAGCAAATACATCAATAAATGGCTGCCTTCACTGAAGTCTTGGGAGAGTGAGGAATGGTTCAGCTGCACTATATGGATTGGATGGCAGTTGTAGGAGGGAAAATAAGTTTGAACAGGTGAATGGAGGTGAAGGGTAAGGCCAGGTAATATTTGGTTGCAATAGGGTGTCTAAAATGTTTTTGGAATGAGTTTTTCTTGAATTAGAAGGCTTTAAATACCCTAAATAACCCAGACTTTAACTTTTAGTCAAAAAGGTTCTACTTCTGTTCTATGAACTGTGTTCTACTGATTTTAGATTGATAATTAAATGCATTGCATGTTACGCCACCACACACAATTGAACTTTTCTGTCTTTTCTACAAAATGAACAGCACAATGTAACATTACGGAATTAATTTTTGTCTCAGAAAAAAAGTCCCTGTGGAGTTTTCTTTTTATTTCATAGTTATTTTTTATCATCCTTGTCAAGAAACAGGACATAATTGCAAACTACTGTATTTCTTGTGAAGTTTGTTGGTTTAGTCATGAATATGTTTTGTGCCTATTCCTAGATTTTTCATACCACAAAACTTCAGATGAATTTCTTTGTGAAATGCCCATTCATGTGCATTTCTTTGTTTTGTTTCACACAGCAGAGACAAACATTCAGGAGCAACCTCTGGTCTTTCCCTCACTGGACTTGTCCAAAAAGTGATGCATTCACTCTCTAAGAAAGGAGGGCTAGAGTGTATTGCTCTGCAGATCCCCTGTGGCAGAGAAATAGATAGGATCTCCTGGGTCCTGGCCCATGCTCATTGCCACTGAGTTCGAGTGGTGTGATTGGCTCTATAAGTGATGGGGAGGAGGTAGAAAGGAGGGACACAAGCAACAAAATGGTTATTTATTTATTTAAATTTTGTTGACCAGGTGGGCCCACTGAAACCAAAGGTCCCTTTTTTGGGGGTGACCCGGAATTATTTACAGATAGTAAAGCACAGAACATTGATTATATACAACACAAAATAATAAAAGAAGACTTATGCAAGCAATAATAGCCGACAGGGTGGGCAGTATTGGGCAATAATGCACCACCCAGGGGTGTAATGAGACCTGACATTGCAGGCGGAGAGCCTTATAGCCCCTGGAAGAACCGGTATTGCTGCACCCTGGAGGGTATTATTGCACTTAGAAAATGGAAAGAAAGTATGAAAAAACAAACGCCACTGACTTTTAAGTTTGCAAACAGATAAATACGTTTTTATTTAACATTTAAACTGCTGGACAAAATATAGTCCGTAAAAGAGAAAATAAAAAAAATGCATTTAAGCCATGCTGAAGAACTTTCTGATGATGGCAATGGGTAAAATAATAACCTGAAATCACACTATTTGGTGTATGTGATTAAACGGATCGGTGCATTAAAACTGCAGTTAGATGGGCAGAAGTTTGTTTTAGAGGAACTTGCTTAAGTGCTGGTGCCTGTAGATGGCATGATTGAAGTGTTTTCAGTGTTGCTGTTTCTTCTTGTTTTGCTGTATCAATTCCTTGTTTATTATGTTCTCCTAGGACGGAGCCCCAGTTCTTTCTATCTTTGGTGTTAGGAGTCCAATAGGTGGCTAAGCTGCTTTCTGAATGGTGATTTCTCTGCTACTGAGTCCTGCTTTTTATGAAAGTGGCTCAGCAGTGGCTCTAACACTATGGCTGGTATACCTTTTGGTTAATCCTGCCTCACTGCTGATTTTAGCCATTAAGTTTCCTAGGTAAGTTTTTCCCATTGGCTGTCTGGAATACCAACAGGTCAGTGAGTCTAGGATCACTTGAAGCGGTCTTAGTGGGTGTACATAGAAGGCTGGTGCTTTGTCTGGCAGCTTAGATACATATTTTAGGAAGGACTTAACAGGGCATGTCGGATTATCTGGCTCCGAGTACATGAAACCTCTATAAATGTCTTTGTTTTATTCCGTTGGGTTTTTATGGTTTTTTGTGGGCTCATTATATTTCTGTGTTACATACCATAACCCACTCTCATCAGTGTGCACTGCAAAGGAATCTGGCATCAACTCCTTAAGCCCTTCCTGGCCACACCTGGCCATGCAGATCTTTATGTCAAACCACACTTTGCATACCAGCCCGGGCGTAGTATTGGGGCAGGGTTTTTTATATTCACAGTGTGTGGAAGTCATTCCCAGTTATTGCAGGGTGATGGCTTGCTTCATCTTTGTGGTCCTATCTCATTTTTGTTAGAACAGATGTTAAGTACATTACTAGCAAACCAGAACCTAAGGTCAACTATTATGTTTAGGTTTCGACCTATGTCTGGGCTATTCAGGTGTTTATTTAGCCTGGCTGTTAAAGCACAGTATCCAGTAGCTGTGCGGACTTCAGCACAGAACTGTCTCAAAGTGCTGTTGAGCTGCTCCACTGGGTCTCTCTGCCAGTCCACTGCTATGTTTCTAGAGGTAGCCCACTGAGTATTTTGTTTATATTTACCTCCTCAATGTCTTCTTCAATTTTGTCAAGTTCTCAGTCATCATTAACAAAAATCTCTGAGAGGTTGTTGCTTTGTCTACTTTTGTTTTCTTGGGTGCAGTTGTTGTTGGACAGTCATTCTCTTCTGTGGGGAACAGATTGGTAATGTTATCCTGGTCTAGTATTCTGAAATTTGTAATATTATGTAAGAGCCTCTAGATGGTACTATCACCAAATACTGAGTGCTAGGTTTACACTACAATGGTATGTAGTTAGTTCTTGTGGAATGCTTTCTTCTTGTTAGAGTCTAGAGAGTTCTGAGGAATACCCTGTTGAATTGAGACCTGTCTGAGTTTAAGTTTTGACCAGAGCAGTTTACTTAATATAGAACTTCTGCTTACAGTTTTATTCTAAGAAATTACTTAACAAAAGTAAAACAGTACATGGTGTCAGAAGTCCCTGTAGTGCAGAAGCAGCTGAGCAAACAGAAGATCAGAAACGATCGTGGAATTTGCTGGTATCCATTTGCCCAGAATGAACTGGGAAAGCATGAATCTTCCAGAGGAGTGGAAGAAATTTAAGCAGCATGCCAAGCTCATTTTCAAGAGCCTTCAGAAGTCAAAAGAGGAGGAAGAAAAATGCTGTCACCTGCTCATATGGGTTGGAGAGAAAGGTAGGGATATTTATAATACTTGGATGGACATGTCAGCAGAGGGCAAAAAGAGTGGCTATTATGATAGGTTTGAAAAATATGTCACCCCAAATACCAACCCAGTGTTTGCATGCTACAAGACTGTGGATTCACTGGCATGGCTGAAATGATCTGGGACAGAATAGTGTTTTGAACAAATTCTCCAAAAGTTCAGGAAAAACCGATGAGTCAGGGGGCTGTTCTCGATCTGAGCAAAGCACTGAACATTGCTAGGACACATGTATTGGAACAGGCTCAATTGAAAACCATGGCTAAAGAGGAAGTGGTTCACAGAGTAGCCAAGCTGCACCACATTCCCAGGCAGCTACAGAAATATATAGCAGCAGATAACCCCATGCAGGCAGGCCGCAAGGCAACCAGCTCACAGAAAGCATTGGCAGATGCAGGAGATCACACAACCCAGATGAGTGTCCAGCCAAAGGGCAAGTTTGTTACAAATGTAAATGGGGCAACCATTTTACAAAGGTTTGTAAATCAAAAAAAGTGCATGGAGTAGAGGACAACCCACACTACAGCATTGAAGATGTGTTTGTAGAAGCAGTCACCAGAGTTAATTCAGGGGAATCAACACTTCCTGCCACAGAAACCCGCACAGACCAAACGTTTACAGAAATAAAAGTTGGAGAGAATCATCACTGGGTAAAGTTCAAACTGGGTACAGGTGCACAGGTCAATGTGATACCAGTTAAAGTGTTTGAGCAATTAGGCCTTTCAAAGCCATTTGAGTCCACTACCCAGCAGCTATTTGGATATGGAGGTGAGCCACTGGATGTGAAAGGCATATGTACCATAGACTGTAAGTACAAGAATGATGCAAAGTGTCTAAAATGTTACATTGTAAACACAAAAACACCTCCCGTGCTGGGGCTGACATGTCTGGATCTCAAATTGATTAAACTAGTGATGTCTGTGGAGAATTGTCTAAATCCAATGCAACCAGCAACTGATAACCCTGATGATATACTAAAAGAATATGAAGATGTTTTCCATGGATTGGGGGAGTTTCCTGGTGAATACAAAATTAAAGTGGATACCCCTAAAGACCCAGTAGTGCATGCTCTGTGCAAGGTCCCAGTTGCACTCAGAGAAAGACTGGTGAAAGAAATTCTGAGAATGGAAACTTAGGGGTCATCATCAAGGTTGATGAACCCATGGAGTGGGTGAACTCTGTGGTCGTAGTAGAGAAACCTTGTTCAGGAGAGCTACGACTGTGCCTGGATCCACGTAACTTGAACCAGGCAATCAAGCGTGAGCATTATCAGATGCCAACACTTGATGATATTATAAGCAAGCTGGCTGGAGCCCAGTATTTCAATGTACTAGATGCTAAGATCTGGTTACTGGCAAATAAAACTAGACCAGGAAAGCTCAATGCTCACAACATTTTAGACTGTTGTACAAAGGGAAATAGAGTACCATTGTATTTATAACAGATAGTTTAAAACTGACATCGAAAATCAAGTACATTCGAAGATTGAAATGTGTAGTGTTCTATGGAATTGGATTTGAAATAGTGTAATGTCTGCTGCATCTTTTTTTGTAGCATATGCCATTTTCTATTGTATGTAACTTGTTTTTTTGTCTGTAAATTTTCTTTTCTATGTAATTTATTTTGTTTTGGGATATGTATTGCTGTTACACTTGTGTATTTGTATTCTTATTTGAAACTTGATACTTTTAAACAGGTGCATCTTCAGAAAAGGGCATATACAGCTCTAATGGTAGTATCACTGTATAAATAAATTCTGTCTACTACTATCCCTCAGGGAAGATACAGATTCATCCATTTATCTTTCAGCATACACTCAGCCCAAGAAGTGTTTCAAAAGAAAGTGGAAGAAACCTATGCAGGACTCAAGGGTGTTACAGCTTATGGGGATGATATTCTAGTATGTAGAGCTACCATGGAAGATCATGATGCAAATTTGCAGCTGGCCCAGTGGTGATGAGGGTTGAGGTGCTGGAAGCCACACCTTACACCACATCGGTGACCTGAGCTCGGGAACAAGCTCGGGTGCCAGGGGTCGGCAGGGAGTAGATCAAGCATCCAATAGGCAGCTCTCTCTTCTGGGGGAGGGCTGGGTGGTATCTGGAGTTCCAGTGGCCCCAGTGGCAATCAGGGAGCACTGCAGAAACCCAGACTGCACGTTGCAGTGTGACTGACACCAGCAGGGTTGCCATGTACCATGGCATCAGGGGTGCCCATGCGGGGGGGAAGGAGGATGGAAAGTGGATGAAACTAAAGAGGAAAAAACCCTTTGTGCCCTGGATAGGTGACGGCCTGCAGGTCCACCAGCCACACATCCAGTGCTGGACTTCCATCTCCGCCCCTTCGTTATCCTGCAGGGCTGTGTCCCAGGAGACTCGACAGGTACCATAACATCTCAAAGGTTGATCAAGGCCACAGCGGGCGATAGAGCTGGTGAAGTGTAGTGGCCTGAGAGAGTTCCAGATGCCCTGAAGGAGATGAAGAAAATAAAAAAAAAGATGTAAATTTGTGAGCCATGCTCCAGAGAGCAAAAGAGAAAGGGGTCAAACTGAACTCAGAAAAATGCACCATTAGGGCGACGGAAGTCAAGTATTTTGGCCACATACTCTCATCCAAAGGTCTCAAGCCAGACCCAACTAAAGTTGCAGCAATTTCTTAAATGAGCCCACTGGAGAGAACTGGAAACTATATTAGGGATGGCAAATTATCTGGCAAAGTTTACACCACGTCTTGCAGAGATCTTAGCACCACTGAGAGATCTTTTGAAGAAAGGCTTTGAGTTTCAATGGGACATGCAACAGAACGCTGCCTTCATGAATGTGAAACAGCTAATTGCCAGCACAGACACTTTGGCATTCTATGATATAAGAAAATAGGTAACAGTCCAAGTGGATGCTTCCAAGCGAGGACTGGGGGCTGTATTACTACAAGAGGGAAACCCAGTAGCTTATGCATCCAAGTCTCTCACAACTTCAGAAGTGAACTACGCTCAAATCGAGAAAGAAATGTATGCCATTGTGTTCGGTTGTGAGCGTTTCCATCAGTATGTTTATGGGAAAAAGGTTACTGTAGAGTCAGACCATAAACCACTGGAGATTATCATGAAAAAACCCTTGCAGCAGCACCAGCCAGACTGCAGAGAATGATGTTGCATCTACAGAAATACAACATTCTAGTGAAATACAGGACAGAGAAAGATATCTCAGTTGCTGACATGCTAAGCAGACTGTCGTTGGCTGGACAGGACAGTATGGAAGAGTCATTTAAAGCACAGGTTCATCTAGTCATGTTCAGTTTACCTGTATCAGACCAGAAGTTAAAAGAATTAAAGATGGAAACTGAGAAAGACTTCCAGTTGTCCTCACTGTTTGAAATTATCAACACTGGTTGGCTGAGGGCAAAACATTTTGTTCATCAGAAGTAGCAGAATTCTGGAATTTCCATGAGGAATTAACTGTCATGGGAAATTTGATTTTCAAAGGGGACAGACTTGTAATACCAAGATCAATGAGGTCTGAATTAATACAACTTATTCATTCTGAACACATGGAAGTGGAAAAATGTAAGCACAGGGCCAGAGATCTGCTGTACTGGCCAGGCATGAATACCCAGATTGAGGAAGCTGTACTAAAGTGGCCAATCTGCCTACAGCATCACATGTCAAACCCAAAGGAACCCATGATTCCACATGACATGCCCTCTCGTCCCTAGCAATAGGTAGCATCAGACCTGTTTATGCTGAACAATGGAATGTGTTAGTAGTGGACAACTACAGCCACTATTTTGAGCTGGAAAGGTTGAGAAACACTTTGACCTCCATTGTGATTGGTAAACTCAAAGGAATATTTGTCCGACATGGCATACCTGAGGAGTTGGTGTCGGACAATGGTCCTCAGTACGACTCGACAGAGTTCAAACAGTTTACACATAATTATGATTTTTGTCACACGACATCTAGTCCCCATTACCCACAGTCAAATGGGCAAATAGAAAAAACAGTACAAACTGTGAAACGTCTAATAGCAAAAGCCAAACAAAGCAGGGGGATCTGTACCTTACAATGCTGGAATACCAGAATACGCCTATTGATGGTGTGGGTTCACCTGCTCAACTACTGATGAGTCATCACCTGCATTCAATGTTACCATCTACAAGCAACCAGCTCAAGCCAAAGGTCATTAGCCCAGCTTTGGCCCAGAAAAAGTTCAGAGACAAGCAAGGTCGTCAGTCAAAATACTACAACAGGAATACCAAAGCCTTACCTCTCCTTCAGGAAGGAGACAGAGTCTGCATGCAGAGATCTGATGGGAAATGGCAACCTGCTATTGTTGCAGCAAAATTGCACACTCCAAGATCATACCTAGTACGAGCAGACAACGGAAGAGAATACAGGAAAAAACATCGCCACTTACTCATGTTGCAGGATGATCAACCAACTTCACTCAGTGATGATTTAGACTCTGAGAACATTGTTGCCACATCACAAGATGGTTTGGCTTCTCAAGAGGACTCTAAACCAGCAATACCACCATTAGAGACTTCTCCACCAGATCCCAGCAAACAAGCAAAGGACATGGGAAATCTTTTTGTCACCCATGCTGGTCGTATGTAAAGCCACCTCAGAGAATGAACTTATGAACTGAAGTAAGAAAGTTTGTTTTGAATTACTTGCAGGATGCAATTGACATCCTGCCATTTCCAAATTCATATTGCATAGCCTGCTAAACAATTTCATTTTTTTTATAAGGGAGATGTAATATTATGTAAGAGCCTCTAGATGGCACTGTCACCAAATACTGAGTGCTAGGTTTACACTACAACGGTATGGAATTAGTTCTTGTGGAATGCTTTCTTCTTGTTAGGGTCTAGAGAGTTCTAAGGAATACACTGTTGAATTGAGACCTGTCTGAATTTCTCTTTTGAGCAGAGCAGTTTACTTAATAAAGAATTTCTGCTTACAGTTTTATTTTATGAAATTACTTAACAAAAGTAAGACAGTACAAAACTGACCTTTAATTAGAAAATTGAAAGACAGTATGAAACAGACTGACACAGATTTTTATGTTTGCTTGCATGCATGTGCAAGAAACATAGTGCCATCATCCGAGTTTCTGTAGGTGTGGCACCCTGTCTTCCAATTCAGTCAGTGTGTTTGCAGGCACGGCCACAGTTCACCAATGAATGCTGCAGCTGTCTATGACAGCAGTTGAAAATACAGTGGCGTACAGTTGAAAGGGAGAGACCGACCGCTTCAGTGAGCAGCGATAAGATAGCATTGATTTGAATATTGCCGGCAATCCTGCTTGTATACATCTCTGCTTTCTCTTCCTGGAACATAAATTCAGTTTGAAGTGAACTTTTCCTAGGACTATCTTTCCGGGAGGAGGCAAGTGACTAAAATGACATCCTTGGAATGTTTCCAAAAAAAGATCTAATTGCCATCCTTGGAATGTTGAGTCAAGAGTTCAGGGTAGGAGTGACATTGACAAAAGCAGGAAAACAGAACGCCAAAGAGACTGAAAAAGAAGACACAGTTGTCGTCTGTTGATACACCTGATCAGAATTTTAATAATATTCCCCAACCCTCTGAAGTGTCTCTGAATAGCGCTCCCCCCACCGCCCGCCGCACACAGTATGTCTGACGGGGGTGCCCAATCCGCAGTCGGCTCCACACTCCCCCATCCCCAGAGTTCTAGGTGCCACGCTGGGAGCCCACCCCAGTGTGGCATAAGTGAGAATGACGATGGGGTACCCAATCCCCAGTCATCTCAATTAACCCCCCCAAAAGAAACAGACTTCCAGTTGCCATGCTGGGAGCCCACCCCAGCATGGCACACGTCTGTATGGCTGACGGGGGGTGCCCAACCCCGCCGGCTCCACTGACCCCCAAAAAATCTTCCAGCTGCCATGCTGGAGCCCACCCAGTGTGCCACAAGTCCCGTGTCATCTTCCTAAAAGAAAACAAACACCTGAAAAGAAAAACGGTCCCTCGTTGATTGTCTTGCCCCCCAACCCGCACCCACCCTCTGTGCATCCACCTCCCCACACTCCCACCTCACTCCATACTTACCTCCGGTGGCTGGCGAGACAATCTTCGGTGGACCGTGAACACGTCTGCACTCTTCAAAGCCGACCGCGAACTGAAGAAATGCAGGTAAGCTGTATAATGGAATAAATAGGGTTTTTTCAACTTTGATGCATATCTCTGGCATTTATTGGAATTTTGGTATCAAATTTTCAACATGGGTTTTTTTGGGACCCCTCCTCATGAATTCTGGCACTGTCATGGCATTAATCGGCCGAAAAGGTGATTTTGTGTTCACTGCGTGGAACCACCTTTTGAGACCAATTTACAAAATGACAGTGTCACAGTTCATGGTAGCCCCCCAAAAACCCTACGTTGAAAATTTGGTGAAAAAATTCCCAAAAATGACTGATTTTCGAGCGTGCGTTGCGCAGTTCCTACGCACGCACATAAGTTCGTGAATTTTTAATATTTTCACTCCAGATTTTCAACATTGCCATTTTACCACACCTCCTTATGAGCAGTACAGCTGTCATTTTTCAACTTGCTCAATGTGGCTCAAGATGTAGCTTATTAATGGCACAGTCGGTGTGCGAAATCAATGTTTGGGACAGAGTAAGAAAATCACAGTGACACTGTTCATGAGTAGAGGTCTTAAAATGGCTATGTTAAAAATTTGGTGACAAAAGTCCATAAAATTACTGTGTTACGAGTGAGCATTGCGCAGTTTCCATGCACCCTCGTAAGTTCATGAATTTATAATATTTTCAGTCCAGATTTTCACCACTGGCATTTTTCACACTTCCTTATGAACAGTACAGCTGTCATTTTTAACACCATGGCCAAAATGTGTTTTCGCACTTTCAGCGCAGAAATGCGTGGTCGCTGTGGGAAATCACTGTTCGGGACAGATTAAGAAAATCACAGTGACACTGTTCATGAGCGGAGGTCCCAAAATGCCTGTGTTGACAATCTGCTCTAAAAAATCCCCAAACTAATTACATTACGGTGTGTGTTGCACAGTTTCTACGCACGCTTGTGACTTCACCAGTTTTTAATATTTTCACTGCAGATTTTCAACATTGCCATTTTTTACACCTCCTCATGAACAGTACAGCTGTCATTTTTCACATCCTGTTCGAATGTGTTTTCGCACCTGTGGTGCCAAATGGCTAGTCATGTGCAAAAATCAGCTTCCGGCTAACGAACTGACATTGCCACTGTTCATGAGGTGGGGGTCACAAAAAACATGTTGAAATTTTGGAGTGAAAATACCAATGAATGCCTGAGGCATTAGGGCTTCTGACCATAACGCCCGACCCTGTAGAGACTGATAGGCATCAGGGGTGTGACTTGGGACTGTCGCCTGTAATGCTCATACCATTCCACCCCTACCCACACACTGCAGCCAGTGAGGGGCATCGAGGCGTGCCTTGGACTCTTTGACCCCAAAGTTCACCCCATTATCTTATACAGCACCCATCTCACCATATTTCCTGATGGAATGGGATGAACATAAGGGCCAAAGACCCTAAGGCACATTGTGACATTTGTCAGTGTCTGAAGGGTAGGGTGTGGTGAAATGGCATGGCCATTATGCCTGACGACCCAAAGGCACACCCCAATGCCTATCAGTATCTGCAGGGTGGTGGTGGGGTTAGCTTCAGTTCAAGTCTTCACTGCCATTCCTATTATGCAGCTCTCTAACTCTAACACTACCAATGCCAGTGTCAGCAAACAAACATTCGGCATTGACAAATGCTTGTTAAGTTGGCAAACAGATAAATTAGTTTTCATTTAACATTGCTATAATAGTAATAGGTGGTAATATTGTCCTGGTCCAGTAGTATGAAATTTACCTTTAAATAGTCTGACATTTTTTCACTTTTGTGTAATTGTTGTGTGGCTCACAGCAGTAACAAAAAAAGTCAGTTGCCTGTCAGTTTAAATTGTGACTGAATTGCTAATGCTCATGCTTGCGCTCATCCCTACTGGCACATGATCCTTTCTTTCTTTATTTTTTTGGGTTGAGTATATCTTTCGGGTTTGAGGTGGAGAGTACACATACTATGGAGATGCCCATTATGGACGGAAGGTCTGAATGTTTCAACTGATGGAAGCTGGCAGAGAATGGAGGGAAAGAAAGAACTGCAAAAAAGAAAAAGGTACATTGCAGTTTCTGCATTGGGATGGTGTGGCAGAGGATTGCTGGAAGTGGGCAGCCGGCGCTCATACTATCCTATAGATGAGGCGAGACACAGTGATTTACCATAGTTTTTCACCCAGAGTGGTGGATATTCAGTTACATCTGTGTAAGCTCCATTAGTAGGGTTTTTCCTCCTCTGTTTTCTTTAATGGATTACTGCTCCATTTTTCACTGGAGTTTCCTACAGTGCGATTACTTCAGTGATCTCTGGATCATTGCAGTGGGGCCTAGGAGTGGTTACTGGACTTTCCCAGATTTTACTGCCCATACAGGGAGATGTGCTGCTGACTTACAATATGGAGTTTAGTGGCCAGCTTAGTGGAGCATGGCACAACATACTGTAGGCAGTGTGTGGGGTTTAGTTGGTTGGCTGTCACTGAAAAAATTCAATTTTTTAACACTTTGTGGATTTTGGTGCTGTGGGGATGATTTTGATATGGGGGCTGAACTGTGAACAAGACCTGTTTGGTAAATCTCCATTAACAGGAAAAAAACATGGCAGGTGTGACATTTAAAAATTGCCTTGCCCACTGATATTTGCTGATAAGGTACTTGCAACCGGTACTTTTAACACCCAAGCTCTGTTGTCTGATAGACGCCCACCTTGCTAGGCCTATCAGCTAATCAGAGCCTGAGATTTTATTATCCCATTTTCTGACCACCAATATCCAGGTCAACTTAGATCATTACATAAACATATTTACATATGAAAACACTGCAGGCCACAGTTATACAGTACAGGACTAATTATTAGTTACAGTATTGTGTGGTCCACAAGAATAACCCATTCTTAGAAGTGCTATATATGTTTTAGAAATTGGTATGCAGTGTAGCTTACCATGTTAAGAGGAATCTGTCTCAGGGCAGTGAAAAATATTAGGGGATACTAGTTCAAGGGAAGTATCTATTTACTTAGGTATTTTGGGGTAAACGTGAGTCTGTTTGGATCGACTTGTAGGATTAGTGATGTGAATTATCAAATAGATCACAGTGGTGTCGCCAGGATCAGATTTCATGTCACAGTGTGCCAGAGTTACTTTCATGAAAATTGCTATTGAATTGGACTGCTTCCTGCAGAATTCTGCTGGATCAGGCATTCTATCCTGGTGGGGGCCACTGTAGGTGCATGGTCAGACATGGTGTTCCATACCAATTACTGAGCACTGGTGGGTTGTAGGATCAGTGTCCATAAACTGGACTGGCACACAGTACCGACAGTCAGCCTAATATATTTGCTGCCCACACCTGTGGCAAATGCTTAGCAACATATACTGTTTCACTGACCCAAAGTTACCTTCATAAATACCTTTATTTTCATAAAGAAAGGGAGACAGCCAAAGAAAGTAAGTAAACCACTGTGTAAACTCTTGGTTTCATGATTGACTTAATAGTTCTCAGTAATCATTTGTAATCCTATTCAGACTTTGACAGCTGCACCGATAGTCACACAAATATGTTTTGCTCTTTTAGTTTCAGTTCTGTAAGGAAAGGTGTCTGGAGGTTTACACAAACTACTTTAACCCTTGAAATACTGTGGTACAAAGGAAACAGTATCTATTTCAAAAAATCAGGAACTGTATTACCTCTGGGTCAGACAGCCATAGCTTAAAGTCACATGTGGAGAGATTTGCTCTCATATTCAGTGCTGACACTACAGTGCAGTTACATGTAGAGAAGAGCAGAACCTCCCAGAATCTTGCTGGTTCTGAAATTTAAAACCCTGAAGAATATTCCCTTAAAAGTTAATTCTAGTGTTCTGAATGGAAAAACACTAGATAACATGTCATTAGCAGAAATTTAGTATGCAGGCACGACCCACTGGCACAGCGGTTGGATTTCCATCTGCAACACCAGTGACCAGGGTTCTGGAATGAGCCCGGGCTGCTGGAGGGCTGGCCAGGGGTGAAGGCTCAAGTGTCCCATGACTGCCTGCTTTCTCTGGGGGGGGGAACAAAGGTCCGCAGATTGTCTGACCCCGAGTGGAGGCTCAGGTTACGACAAGTCCTGCAGTAGCAGGAGGGGCCAGTCCATGATGTGGGGTGGACGTCGGCGCTAGCACCTTGATGTCAAGGGCACACTTCATGGGGGAGAAAATGGGAAAAAGCTCTCCAGGCTCCAGGAAGATGGAGAACCAGGAACAGACCCCTCATGGCCTTGCCCTGACCTCCCTTCCAGCTCCTGATGAAATCTGATTTATTGGGGTGCAGCTGCCCCACCTCGTCCCCGCCCAGGGGGAAAAGCTGCAGCTCCATGGGGTGAGCACGAGAAGGATGAAGGTAGGTGGTGGAGGCAGGGGCTGTCTCCATAGGTGCTCCTGATGAAGTGGAGCCTGGGGAGAGGGGGCGAATAAATAGAATTAAAAAAAAATTTGTATGAAGAAACATGCACAATACTAGGTTTAAAAAGAGGTTCAATAATTAGAAATGTTTAGAACCATTTGGGATTCTAATTAGAACCTGGGGTGGGTTGAACTTTTCTGGTTCTTTTTAATCAGAACCCAGAAATATTGTACGTGGAGCTCTGGTCAAGCAGTACAAAGAATGTAGTTGGCATCAGCATGATCAATTTACTCCACATTCCAGAATAAGACTCAATATCAAGCTATCATAGGATGCTACCAAGGAGGCAGTATAGCACTGTGGTTTAGGGCACTGACCCACAAACCTGGAGATCTGGGTTTGAATCCCGTAACACCCACTTTCATACCGTGTGACCCTGAACAAGTCACTTAACTTCCTTGTGCTCCCAGGTCGCATTTGGAAACAAGCTTCGGCTTAGTGTGCGGTTCCTGGATAAACTATTTCCCCTATCATTTCCTTTATTATTGAAGAAATGCATATGAAAATGTAATGCTTTATAGTTCTAGTTGTCCTGATACTGCTTAGGAGCTGAGTAGATGAGCAGATATTTATCAAAATTTAAAATTCCACTTCAGCGAGAATTCTGTGGCTTTGGGGAAATTCCACCTAATTTCAGGAATTGCATTAGTAGTAGAATTCTGAAATTCTGAAAGTGGAAGTTTTAAAAAATATGTATGTGGATTAATAATCAGCAGTTTACATGAACCACAAAATAGTATTCAGCTGGTCACATAACCTGTGGATTCATTTTCTTCGAAATGTGGAATAATATTCTGGATATTACAGAATCGCTAAAATATTATAGTGTATGGTGGAATGTTGTTAGGGATGGAAATCCATCCCTTCAAAAACTTTGTCATGCTGCACCAGCTACATCGGATAGTTTGTTATGCTGCACTAGCTACATAGCTAGTGCAGCATAATAACTTAGAACGGGGTCACTCGTGTGATACACAATCTCCCACTGTCTCAGAAACGGCTGCAGTGGTGAGAGCTCAACCGAAGGAGTAAGAAAACTGACAAAGTAAGGTGGATTTCTTAAAAAAAGAACAAAAATGTCCATATTTGTGCCACAATATGAGAACCATAGACTATGTAACACAATGTATGATTCTTTGTCTATAACCAGTGTGTGCACCATCTAGAAGTTGCCAATGGTGACCAAAACCTCTCAAGCTTCGCTCTTGAGGTTTAGACAGTCGCCATGGGAACCTCTTGACGGCTACACACTCTTGTTGTAGACAGAGAACCATACATTATCCTCTATGTTCCATAGATTCCATTAAATTATTTTTTAGAATTCCGTGGAATTAAAATAGAAATTCTGAAAAGCATTGTGGAAGCAGAATTGCAATTCCACACAGATTCTCCTAGCGGAATTCTGCATTCTGCATACTGTCACTGCTGAGGTTGTAATCCTAATCCTTGCTTGTCACGTCACAGTCTGTTGCTCTAAAACTGACTGATTCGACAGGATGAGGATTATGAGCTCAGCTCTTGAATCGCATCGGGGACAAAATGAATTTTAAAGTACAAGGAACATGTTTTTTTTTTTTTATACTCCCCCCTCCCCTCCGGAGTTGCTTTTTCAGGAGATGCCAATGAAGCCTGTCCCTACCCCCACCTTACCTGACTGAACGGGGTCCTCATCATGCTGCGGTTTTACCCCCTGCTCGGGGTCGGGATGGGACCACCCCCGAACCTTGAAATCTCATTAGGCCCCCTGTTTTAGCTGGGCAGGTGGCGGTATATCGGGACCCAGCTTGGCACTCCATTTATCCAACTCCGGAGGAGCATTTTCACATTTTTCTCTTGACTGGGTGCCCCAGAATCAAGGCGAAGATGCCGACACTTGTAAAGTCCCACCCCCACAAGTATCCATCCCTGAAGCGGGTTGGTCCAAGGCCTACGTCCCCGACCAATCGCACCCCAGTGACTCCAGAAGCTGTCACACCCCCAGGCCTCCGCCAGGAGTCACCGCTAACCGGTGTAGAGAACCCACCTTCCCCGGAAGACAAGCTGTTGTCGGATGCTCCAGCCTCTGCCAACCTCCTGGCGGCCCGAGCTCATTCCCGAATTCAGGTCGCCAGCATGGTGCAAGGTGTGGAGTACAGCGCTTCAACCCTCAGTGCCACCAGGCTGGCAGGAACATGTTTTTTGTTTGCATGTTTGCACTGATCCTGATTTGTAAAGAACAGAATGGCTTGAAATTCCATTTTAATTTGGATTGCTGTAGATTTGGGATCTGCTGATACCAACTGGGAATTTTTTGTTAGTGACCGGAGCCCCTCTTTACTTGATCCTTTTTTTGTAACCCCTTTTCAAACATGACCACTTGCATTTCATTGTTTCATATAGGACTCAGAGCTCATAGCATTCTTTTAATTTTTTTAATACTCAGGACATTTGCACGAAAGCAACAGTAGCATAGCTGGAGGGTAGGGGGACAGACTACACCTCTGGACTTGTTTTGAACTAAAGAACAGAACTTATTTTGCAAGTATGCTGTTTTTTTTGGGGTTGCCTCAGGGTCCCACTCCCCAAGTGTAGGTTGCAATATTGGTCTGTGCCTTGGTGGCACCCACTCCACATTATGTTGCTGCTGGCACTAAGCCAGAAGATCATCTGGCAGCTGCTGCAGAAAGTGTTGCTTCTTCTTTAGAGGAATGGATGTATGTGTGGGAGTTGAGTGAAACATGAGAGTGCACCAGTTAGCTGTGTTGGGCATGGCATCAAGGAGAATTACCATTCAATCTCCAACCTCCCTTTTTTAGGAAAGGTTGTTGAGAAGATGGTGGTGCAATAGCTTGAGGAGCACCTTGTGACCTTTGATCTATGGGAGCCTCTCCAGTCGGGGTTTCGTGCGAGGCATAGCACTGAGACTGCATTAGGTCAGGTGCAAAATGACCTCCTCAGGGCAAGAACTCAAAGAGAGGGATTCATTTTTATTCTCCTTGATCTCTCCTCAGCATTTGATATGGTGGACCATTGTGTGGTACTTGATTACCTGAGAGAGTACTGTGGACTCATTAGCACTGTCATCTGCTGGTTTGAGTCTTAGCTCATGAACAGAAGACAACGGGTGGTGATGGGGAATTTCTCCTCCTCCCCGAGTCTACTGTCTTGCAGGGTTCCTCAGAGGTCGATCCTGTCACCAGTGTTGTTCACTGTGTACATGTTGCCCCTGGGTGAGCTCATTAGGAAGTACAACTTGGGTTTTCATTGCTATGCAGATGATACCCAGTTGTATTTTTCCTTGGCCCCTGGAACATCAAACGCAGTGGAGGTGCTCAATAACTGCCTCGCCAAGATCAATGACTGGATGGCCTCTAGCTGGTTGTGACTGACCCACAATAAGATGGAGGTGTTGGTGGTGGAGTTGAACAGAAGGTGCGATAGGTTGGCCTCTGGTGCAACAACAGGGTTATTCCTGGGACTGACTCCACTGAAAGCCTCCTCTAGGGTGTGTGATCTGGGCATTATTCTTGATGACGGGCTGTCACTTGAATTTCAGGAAGCGTCCATTGTCCGTTCCAATTTCTATCATCTGAAGAATATCGCTAGAATCAAGTCCCCAGTTCTGCCTGTGGACCTTCCTACTTTGATACATGCCTTCATGATGTCTAGGCTTGATTATTGTAATGCATTCTTTTCAGGGTCTCGGGGGGGCCTCCATCGGCTGTGGCTAGTGCAGAACACGGCCACTAAGCTGTTGACTGGACAGCCTAAGTACAGTCATATCACTCCGGTTTTGCATGAACTGCACTGGCTGCCGGTCAGGTGGAGGGTTCTCTTCAAGGTGGGTTTGCTCACCTTTAAGGCCCTACAAGGTCTTGGCCCTGGCAATTTGTCGGACCTTCTTACATCTGCCATGCCGGTCTGCTCCCTTCGCTCCACCTCCTCCTCTAGGGGCCTCCTATCGATTCCCAGGACGAGGTTAAAAACTGCTGGTGACAGAGCATTTAGTGTCTTTGGACCCGTCCAGTGGAATTCGCTTCCTCCAACTATTAGGGAGGCCCTTTCAGTTAAGGCATTCAAAGCCCACCTCAAGACCCACCTCTTTAGTCAGGCCTTCCCAGACCTACCTTTTTAGGCATTACTGTTGGTCTCTAGTAGCTCCTGTTCAGGCTTCGCTGTATTTTAACTATTATTATTAGCCTGCTGCTTTATATTTATCCTGGTTTTATCTTATTTTATTTTTGTTGCTGTTTCTTGTGTATTTTCTATTTGTATGGCACCCAGAGCCTCTGGGATTGGGCGCCTAAAAATAAAACGTGCCTTGCCTTGTATCCATTTTGAGACTGACTGAGCAACAGTGATCTGATAATTCTGATTCCCAGTTTCCATTCCCATGCAGTCTTCTTGCTTCCAAGGCTGCCTAGTTTAGGGTTCCCTGGCCCTGCTCACCAAGTCTGATGCCAGTGTCTGTCTGTACCATCATCTGGTCTGCCAGCCTCCAGTCCCTGATGTCAGTCACCTGGTCATTGTTTACTCAGTGAGGAAGGAGAATGAGCATTGCACTGACCGGTCTGATCTGCCCAATAGTGCCCGCTGCCACAAATTCACCATGTCCATGACTGCTGACAACACACAAATTATAGAGCCAGCTTAACAATGGCATCAATGATTGACCAAGGTCAGAGGAACAGTATCTAAGAGTTGGAGCTTGGAGGTGGTAGCAGCCTAGCACAGAGACAATAAGGTGGACCAATGGGATCCATTTGTTATCTGATTCACCTATGTTTGCTGTTGCATATCTTACTGTTGTATACACTGTATAGCCTGCAGCCACCCCACCACAGCATGGTACAGCCATGCCAGCCAAGGTCCTGAATCAGGAAGGAAGGAAGGATAGGTTGCTGGCCTGGCTGCACCATGCTGTGCTTTCAATGGGTTGCATGGGGCTGTCTGCTGCTAGCTAAGCAAGGCTTGCTTACTGTTGTGTGCTGCTTTTAGAAAACAAAATTCCTGTAGGTCAAGGTCGGATCAGGTTGGAAGGATAGGCATGCTGGGCCAGTTTCTTTATATATATTGAGAGACTAGGAATAAAACAGCATAGGGCATACCTGTTAACTATCCCTGATTTAAGAGACATTCCTGATTGTGCTTCAGAAATGTTCCCCATTCCTGCCAAATTTGGCATTTCTGTCAATGAAGCATTTGGATTTCAATCATAAAATGATATCAGCCATAAGTGTTACACTCTAGTTCTCATTACAAAAATGTTGTTTACACTAAGCAGCATATTGGACCCGGCTTCTGGAGCTGATATTACTATTTTTCAGATGTATCCCTGATTTTGGTTATTTGTTGCACCTGCGTTTTTAAAGCTTTGACCCTGATTTGTAAAGCAGGACGTTGAGAGATATGGCATGAGGGGAGCTGCTTGCAAATATTATACATGTTTGAAATGTTACAAAAAGTAAAAAATAAACCCATAAGAAGCATTGAGAAAGGTGCAATGAGACCCTCAGAATTAACCAAAAATGTAATACATCTAAAACCCTATAGCTTCTGGGGTCCTAAGCATTCCCCAGACCCCCAACTTCTTTGTTTGGTTTCACCCATGGAAAACAGGACTTTTATCATACACTGCCCCTTCCCCCCCCATACACTCACACAGTAAAAACTGCTAACTAGGACACTGGAAACAGGCTCTTTGACCCTTGTATTTCAAATATCCCTTCTAGCTGTTGTTCCTGCCCTGAAGTCATAATCCTCTGTGTGTGGCATCTGAATAATTTCAGATGCCACACACAGCTTCTGATGTCATAAATGAAGTATTATGAATTCAGGGCAGCAATAGTCAATGTGAAATGATTAAGCCTCTGGGTAAAAATCTTGGTTTAATGACAATGGGCCCAACATTCAAAAGTGTTGGCATTGTGTTAACAGGTTTAGCAATTCACTAACTGTGCGTTGCACACCTAACAGTATGTTAACACCTGTACTGCCACATGCACAGGCACAGTGCTAATCTGTTAGCACATGATCTCTAGAAACAACCATTTGCACATGCAATTATGGATGCTGTCGTAACCCCTAGGTGGCCTATCCCAAGGGATACTACCCCTGCCTGCACTGTGGCCTGCAGGTTGAGGGATCTGGGCTCTCTGAACGGGTGCCTTCACCCAGAGGACAGGGTTGTTGGCCATGTGACTGCCTTGGGTACAGCTCTCCGGGACATTGATATCCCCCTCTGGCTACCCTAGTGGTCTGACTATGCTTGTAGCTACCCCACATCAATACACTTTGCAATATACAGTGAATTTCCCTTGATAACCACTTAGCACCAGGATTGGATTGGCTGGAATGCCCTGGAGACCCCCTGTAAAACAAGGCCTGTAACAGTTGACTGCAATATCACAGAGCTTTCAGTACAGAGGTACACCACCACCAGTTTAGATGCAAAAAGATTTAGATCTGATTTATTAGGGGGACGTGAACAAGGGATGGGCAGTAATCTAGAGATTGGTTCTAGATCTGATTGATTCAGGTTATAAGGCATGCACTCAAAGGTCCCTGTGATACAGTCACACACACCCTGGGTACCCAGTTGGAACTACAGGCTAGCCTGAAGTGTTGCCTGGGGTAGGCTGGTGTTGCAGCTGGTCAGGGCCCTTGGGAAGGAAGAAAACACAACATGCACTTTAACTCTTAATTTGTAATCCGGAGGCTCAGTCTGAAAAGATTAGCAACAATTATTAAATCAGTTGACACACTTTGATTTTAGCTTTATTGAAGGGAGCTACCCTGGTGTTTACTCACGCTACCCAGTACAGTATGCAAGATGGATGAAATGGATACCTCCAGATGAAGAGCTGGATTGCCAGGAGAAGCAGGGCCCACATGAAGCACCATGGTGTCGTTCCTGTCTGTTGTTGTTGAGCAGGGAGATGAATCCCTGGCAAGTCTCTGGTCGGTTGTTTCTCTGCGGCGTGAGTGATTATCTGGGCCAGCTTGGCAAGGCCCAGACAGGGTGAACAATTCAGATACAGTCTGTTTACATGCTGGATTCAGCTTCCAGCAAGCTTCATGCCTTAGACAACGTAGGGAACCAAATCGCGACCCACACTCCACATTCAGCACACTTATAGTAAAGGTAGGGAATTACCACAGATTCAGATGACAGTCCGGTTGCAATTTACAGTGTCTCTGTGCAAACCATACACTCTGCAGTCATTTTGGAAGTCCTGAAAGGCCAATCGCATAAATGCAAGTCTTTGGTCATCTTCAGGCAAAATGTAGTCTCAATTCAGTGATTCCTTCGCAATACTATTTGGAGCAGTCCGAATTACTGAAGGCTAAAGTTCCCTCACTAGGGAAGATGGTAGCAGGTAGGCCAGACACAACCTTCCCGCCGATTTCCCCTGCGCACTACACAGGAGCAGCTGCCCAAATCTCTCTAGCTGTTCACTCTTTTAACTCCAACTGTCTTCTCCTTCTCTATGGCTGGCAGCATGGGACTTTCCCTCGAATCCAAAAGGTTTGATTCACTGATCCACCTGTCTGTCACAGCTTGAGCTCCCCCTCTCAATCCATTTAGGTGCCAAACTGTAAAAACTATAATTCCTACAGAATTTTACTCCCACAAGACCCCTTGGGGGCAGGCTCCAGTTTAAGCTCCCAGTGGTGCTGATTGGTGCAGATAGGCAGTCCAGAACCAAGATGGTGGCACATAACAAAAATGTCCATGCTGCAAAGAAAAGCAGATTAGACAAACCACTATATCATTTCCATTTAATACAGATGATCAGCAAACAATCATAGAGTCCCATGGGGCTCCCTCTGCACATTTGTTGACAGCAGAAAGAAGCGGCTGTACTGCATCCCAGGCAGGACTCGAGGCTAGAAACACTCTTTCCCTACCCAGATTAATGATAAACCGCAAAATGAGCAGCTCTTAAAAAGACAGGCATGGGGGCCAACTGGGCACTCACATGCAAACACTTTTAAACCTGCTAAGACACAGAACACCTCTCTGGCAGTGGGCATTTAGGCTCACCCAAGAAAGACTTTCAGGAACCCCCATTTGAAGGGGGGTTACACCGTGATGTATAAAGGGTGCATTAGTATATTTAAATGGGTTCTGAAGTGCTACCAAGCTACTTCCACAATGGTAGTTAATGATTGCCAAATCCATGTTTTTGTTTATTTTTTTCGGGTTTTTTTGTAACTCTAAGTTTTTTGAGGTCAGGTTAGGGTAAAATTCAGATTAATGCAGCAGACATTATCTAGATATACATGATGACCTTACATTTTACAGAATGCATTATGGAAAAATTACATTTTGTTTTCAGTGTAACTGAGCCCATCCTGTCACACAGAGTGTTAATAAAGAAATTCTTTGAACAGTAAAAAACAAAGAGCCTTTTCATGCCTTTGTGTGCTTTGTGCTAATACACTTTGTCACTTCTACCATAGTTGTGGTGAGTCTTATTTTCTCCAGGTGACTGACTGTATACCCTTCCTCCCTTTGCCCCCATGATGGGCCCCTCCCCTCAAGTAGTGTTGTGGAGCAAGTATATGTGGGTTCCCACCATTCCCCCCTCCACACTTACTGATTATATTTTTGTCTGGTAATCATTACATTTCTTCCACTTCTCATTGTACTTTTTCCTAATAAGGCATAAATCCAGTGTAATATATACCACCTGGCTTATTTGATGTACTCTGGTCTGCCATTCCTCTATTAATGGTACCGTTGCTAATAGCTAGTGGGATATAATGCTTTAACTGCCAAGATACAGAGGGTATATGATAACTCCTTTTGGCTAGAGGGTCCCATCTCTGGGACCAGGAGGACTAGTAGAAGGTGTGTTTATTCTAAGAGGATTGTCTGGCTCCAAATCCATCTCAGCTCTATGTGGATGTCTCACCAGTATCCCCTTATGGTGGGGCAATCCCAGGAAATGTGATAGTGATTTCCCTGGCTCCTGCAGCCCCTCCACCAAGCATCTGAGCCAAATGGAACAATGTGGGAAGTAATGGACTGGGTGTGGAAAAAACCTCATCAATATTTTCTAGCTATATTCTCACCAGGATGGTGAAGATGAGATCTTCCAACTTCTCTGAAGTATTTTCTCCCAAGCTTTATCATTAATGGGTATCCCCACCTCTATTTCCCCCAGCTTTCCTTAACAAGGCATATATTATAGAAATGTGTCTTCTTGTATCTTGGAGCTATATAGTCCAGTAAACAAATCTTCCCATTTTGTGAGATCTTCATTAAGGTTCCTCAGATTGTTTCCTGCCATGATGTAATGCTAAATCTGGAGATACTTAAAGAGATTTCTGTTGGGCATATCATAGGAGCGACAAGTACCCTGCCTCACCAATTGCTTGAAAGTATTAAGTGCTGGCCTATTCCATCATCTATATCCTTCATGAGATCCCAGGGTATCAAAACTGGGGTTCCCAATAATGATTGTCCATGGCCCTATGTGATTTGGGGTGTTAGTGAGGGTCCTGATTTTCAGTACAGGCTTCAGAGAGTGTCTAATCCAGGGATTTTGTACAATTCATATGAGATGTAAGGTAAACCATGTATGGAGAATGATAAAATGTGGCCTTGGTAAGGTTAAGTCATTCTCTAGAGCATATCAGCTGTATTTCTGGTTCTGCTTGAAGATGGTAACTAATTGTGCCACTTGTGCTTTTCTAAAAAGACCAGCACATGGAAAACAGCACTGTCCTCTGTACTGTTAATATAAAATGCTAATTTTATTTAAGAGCAAAACAATGCAAATCTTACATATTGTGCTGTGTAAAGGAGTTGCCACTCATGCTCACACACAAGAGATCCCAACCAGTTTTGTTCAAGCATGCTTTATCAAGGAGGCCAGTCTATATTCAGAGCAGTATTATTTGTTTAAAGTGCTAGTACAAATAAATATGTGATAACTGACCCCCTCCCAAAATACAGTTATAATGAAGGTTACAAAGAATCCATTCAATAGCATAATTTTTCAGCACACAACAGCATAACATTCTGTGGTGATTTGCATATGCAGCCCATGATGCTTTGCATTGTGGGGGCATGTGTGATTTTGTATTTTCTTGAAACTTGGCTTCCCAGCCAAATGCCCTTTGGGGTAACCCTTGCCTCAGTGTTTACGCACAGAGGTTCTTTGTCTTCTATATATATAAAAGGAACATAAATAATTTTAGATAATAAATATGTTACATATTATCAAAAATTGTGATGCTGTTGGTTTCACCTTGGAATACTAGGAATATTGGCTATATTAAACCATTTAAGGTGTGTTAGTATCCAGACCTGAACCCTTCGGTGTCCTATCTACATTCTAAAAAATTTTTCGAGTCACCTAAAGGACACTGCAGTGTTTCTCTTCCAACTTTGCAGTTACTATGACTTTTTCAGGTGGACCGCTCACACTGGGGATAACATTAAAATGTCTAAAGAATTTTTCATATAAAGTTTTCCACAGTATCAATTGATTTATTGCTTATAATAATTGTAAATAAGCAAACTGGTGTAAAACTTGATGCATACTTTTTTGGTATGTTTTACTATCGTAATGACTGAAAGTTGAACAAATAAACTTTAAACTGAACTGAAACTGAACTGGGGCTAAATCAGAGGAACAGAAACACTGCAGGTCCATGCTCAATTAATTCCAGACAAGGAAGCTGCCTTATTCTGTCTGCAGACTTCATGAAGCTGGGAGCAGGAAGAAAGAAAAATTGCAAGCAACTGCTTATAAATGGAGAACATGAGAAAAAAGGGAGGTGGAAGGAGAAGGAAAGAAAAAAGGGGGAGGGCAAAGAGAAAAAAGAAAAATGGTATAAGTTAAACCACAGGAAAAAAAAAGAAAAAAAAACATGCAAACAAAAAGAAACAAAAATAACAAGCTACTAGTAAGATTTCAATTCAGCAACAATTCAAAATATAATCAGCATGCATCAAGATGTATTTCTTTTTTAAAAAGGGCACTGTATCAAAATTATAATTGAGCCCAGAAAACTGCAGGGCCCACAATTTGTAAATCCAAAAGGCCTCCCTGGACTTGATTTTATTATGCAGGTCTCCCCTTCATGGCCCAAAGTGACCCTCTCTATACCCTAAAAGGTAAGCCAATGGCTGCCATCTGGGGCACAATCAGCAATGTGTTTAGCCAGGGCACTGTGCATATATTGTCCCCTTATTTCCCCAAGGCACTCCCTGAGTGTAATTTTAAACACTCTTTTAGTCTTGCCAACATAAAACACCTGGAAAGAGCAAGTGGTCAGATACACCACTCTGACTGTGGAACAGTTAATAAATTGTCTGACACCATAGACTTTTTCTGCTTCAGTAGTACTAAAGGTATTCTATTAAAGCACCGCGAAAACGAATGTGCAGTGTCCACATTGGGAGCGGCCTTTCAGCTGATTAGGTAACCACTGCTCTTGTCTTCTTCCAACAGGCTGGAAAGAATGAACAAGCAGGTCCTGGAGATTCCTTCTTCTTTTATACACCATTCTGGGGAGTTGAACCATTACCCCTTCTGACAGAGGTTCACTTCCCAGAATGTGCCAGTTTGTGGTTAAGATCTCCCCGGTTGCTGTTGATTAGTCACCATAAGTGGTGCTAAAATTAAAGGTGTTGTCACTTTCATTACTTTATACCATATGTTGCAGTAAATAAAAGAAGCTGGTGTGATGTTTTGAAGTGCTTGGAAATGGCACAAGAGGTGAGAAAACCATTAATTTTCAGGGCTGCCACTCAGCCACTGAGGATTAAAGATTATGTGTGGCAATTTTTTTGCATATTCTCAATTAAAGCTGGACAAAGTTTAAATTCTAGTCCCTGTGTCGTGATTAGCATTTCCTGAAAATTTCATGCTGTTCAGTTTTGTGGTTTTCTTTAAATGGGAGGCAGTATAGTGCAATGGTTTAAGGCTCTGAACTGCAAACCTGGAGACTGGGGTTTGAATCCCACAGCCCCCACTTGCATACTGTGTGACCCTGGACAAGTCGCATAGCTTCCTTGTGCTCCCAAGTCACACCTGGAAACAAGCTTTGGCTTAGTGTGCCTTTTCTGGTTAAACAACTTCCCATTTCCCTTCCCCCCCCTTAAATCAGCATTTGTTAACTTGTCTGCAGTAACAGAAAACAGTGGAGTTGTTTCTGTTCCTCTCACTGAGGCTAGGACAGCAATGCCATCATCTCAGAGCTGTTTCAGCAGTATTGCTTGACTGAACAGTTGTTTTACTTCCGAATCACAGCAGTCTATAGAGTTAATGGTTATTGATTTACTTGCCAGGTTTTGTACTAACTCAGTCTCTGGTTTGAGTTCAGATAGATAAGCTTAAAATCTATCATTCCCTTCTTATACAAAGTTGATCATTTGAGTTCCCATTCTGAATTGAAGTGGTGTGAATCTTTGTGAGAAATCAACTTGTCTGTATTACAGCTGTCAGTTCTTTCTCATCAAAACTGCATTTTTTTTCCAGCTATATAGCACAGTGTTGTTTAATGGATACAATATAAAACCTAAATGTTGTTCATTCATAGTAGTTTGTCTTTGATGAAGCCTTCATAAATACATTCCAATTTTTTCATATCAGATTTACAATGAGGTGCTTGCTACACGCTACTATTTCAGGTGCATGCACTGCATCAACTCACACATTTCAGTTCTTTGGAGGTTTCTGTGTGAAAATACATCATGTACATGTATAACTAGAAACACTATATGGCACCCCAATGCATCATATCTCTGCCCACAGTTGAGGCAGCTGCACTCTGCTGCCCCCTGTCCCCTGCCCCACAAGTCTCCTGCCTCCAGCCCCACATTCGAGGCTGCTGCACCCCTACTGCCCACTGTCTTCTCCCACACAGTCAGGGATTATGCACCCTGCTGCCTTTATCCAAAGCCTCAATAATCAGGGCTGTTGCACCCTGCATACCACTGCCTGAACAGTTGGGGTTGCTGCACTCTGCCACCCTCTGTCCCCCACCTTGACAGTTAGGGGACACTGCACCTGTTGCCACCTGATTCTGTCTCCACAGTCAGGGCTGCTGTGCTCTGCTAAGCCCTAGAATCCCAGGTCTCCTGCCTCTACAGTTTTGGCTGCTACACCATGCTGCCCCAGGCCACCAGAGGTGGAGCTTTCCTGCACCTGCTACCCACTTGCATTGCCCCAAATAGGCAGGACTGCTGTACTACATGCACCCCTGTCCCACAGTCAGGATTGCTATACCCTGATGCCCCTTTGTGTTCTGTCCCACAGTCAAGAGACTGAAGAGCAGGTGGAGCTCAGGATTTCCTGTTTTAGCATGCTTCATTGCTATAAGCTCCATACTCTGGTCCGATTGTCTTTCTTTCTTTCTTTTTATTTGCTACTATGTTTATTTTATTATATAATATTTTGTTAGGTTATTATGAGTCCTGCTGTGTGAATTAGCAAAATTATCGGATATTATAAATTTTTAATTTTTACCAGATTGTCTTGCTTACATTGTTAAATAATTGTAACATATAATCTGATACTGTTTATAATTCTTAAATACTTAAATTGGCATGACTTAAAAGTGGATATTCATAAGGAAAAACAGCTTTTTTTATTTAAACTCAACAAGTCAGGCAATGATGTCATCACTGTATTGCTGCCATTACTGAGGTATAAAAGCACAGTTTAATTCTCAGACTAGCACCACCTGAGGAAGCTCCAAAGAGTGCTGGAGTTTCTGAGACAGTGGTTGGTCAGGCTCCTATTTTGTTAATACTGTTATTTTTGTGACAAAGGAGTGTAATGTCTTTAAGGTAAATTGTGTGATGCTTGGCCAGCTGATTATGATTATTGTATGATATTGGCATTATAAATAAATGGTAAGTGTATGAAATGTCAGTCTTTGAGATTTGGCCCTTTAAATCACAAGGTGTCAGCAGCTGAAACCACAGGATGTAATTAAAACTGATAAGGGAACCAGTTAATTAACTACCTTCCTTCCAGTGAGCATTGTATTACCTTTTATGACAGGCTCAGGCTTTTGAAGTGGAAACAAACACTAAAGTTTATGACGTCAGGAAAGAAAGGGCAATCTGTCTGTTCCTATCAAGTTTACCACCTAAATGACAAATGCTGGGATTTCTAAGTTCAAAGGAGATATGACTAATTAAGGAGTTATATATAGGAAATGTCTTTTTTCTTCTGATGTCACATTATTTAACATACCTCCTGGTAGGAAATCATGTTTGTAATTTTATATTCTAAAAGGAGGAGCTAGATGACTCACAGAAGGGGTGTGGAGACACAGAGTTTAAACTGATAATGAGTCTGAAATGTTGGTTATATTATTTTGGGACTCTGAGGAAAAAAACATTCTCTGATCTAGCTAAAAGCACTTCCAGCGGTAATACCTTAGATAGCAAAAATCTAAATGTATTATGGTAGTAGTTTTGCTTTGTAATTTTCCCTTGTTCTTTTATGTGATTGCGAGCTCTTTGATACATTGTTCTGTGTTTACATTTTTTTTCATATTTTTATCATCTTTTAGTAAAAAACCTTTTTCTTTGAAAGGCTGCCTGGGTGTCTGTCAGTTCTTTTTTGCATGTGACATATAAGTGGTTAAGTCTGAAAACTGTTCAACAGCTTGATGGTGTTACTTAGCTTGGGAAAAGGTAAGAATATACCTTAGGCAAAAGATGTATTGCATCCCCCGAAGAGAACATTATCTGAGCCTATACATTTGGGTACACTAGCGTAAGGTTCAGAGTTTGAATTCCCCCAGAACTTGAGGCTAAAGGTGATTCAGAATCAAAAGCAGACATGAGGGTTACCCTGTCTGTTACCTGTTCACACTATTGCACTCTGAGGTTGGCACTGTGGAAGCAGAGGACCTGACCTGCAGAGTGTGTTTGTGACAGATTTGGTTGGCAGCAGTGTGATAAATTTGGTAACACAAGCTTTAACTGTTCACTGTGTCAGCTTAATACTGTACAGCTCACTTGCAAAATAAGGCAGTGATTCATTTTTAAAAGAGAAAACAGAACAATATCATTTTGTTTACAGTCAAAGTTCCTGCCTGTTTTATTTTTTTTTTCAAAGTGCAAGTTAGAGTAGCCATAGTTAGGAAGAAGATGGCTTCCAAATATAGTGAGCACACTGCAGACTATCTGAAGCCATTTTGCAAGGAGAGAGGAGTCCTACACTAGGGGAGAGCCACCAAGGAGAACCTTGTGAATGTTCTGATGGCTGCTGATGCCCAGAGTGTTGAGTCACAGTCAATGACTGTAAAGGACCAAATCTTGGGTGTGGAGGGGCCAGCGGCCAGTACAGTGTCCAGATCTAGTGAGGAGGACAGCAGGGCCAGTGCATGCCAAGGGCCACAGCAGCAGGGGAAGGTCACCAGCATTCTGAAGCCAGAAGCAATCAGGCTGCAGACTGAATTGCGCAGAATGGAGTTGGAGTTCCAGAGAGAGGCTGAGCATGAACATCAAGAAGCCGAGTGAGAGAAATGAGTTGCAGAGGAGAAAAGAGTGTGAGAACAGTGAGAAGCTGAACAAGAATGGTGAGAAGCAGACTATGAAGAGTGTGACAGCCAGAGGTGACATGAACTAAAGAAGCTATGACTCCAACCACCAGCACCAGAGCAAGTAAGTGGCTTGAGTTTAACTGGAACTATAGGACTGGGCTACAAATTAAATTCCAAATTGATAGCTGAATTTAAAGAAGTCGAAGGATATGGATGCCTTTTTAAATTCCTTTGAAAAAGTTTGTATTCAGGCAAAGATTCCTAGAATGTCCTGGAGCTTCCAGCTATCCCCACTACTTACCGGGAAAGCTCAGGATGCATTGGGTCAAATGGATAATGAGGACAGTAATGATTACAGCAAACTTAAAGCTGCACTTTTTAAAAAGTTTGATTTAACTGCAGAAGCATAATTTAATTTAATAATAAGCTAAATTTCATAATCTCAGGAGAAGCCCTGACATGAGCTATGAGGAGCTAGCCATGAAACAGCGTCAGTGTTTAAAACAGTGGGAAGCAATTGAAGCAAACTCTGTAGATAAAATTGAAAATGCTATATTGTTAGAACAGTTTTTTTGGGCATGCCCAGCAGAGCTGAAAACCGGGCTGGAGGACCGAGATCCCAAAACAGTGCAAGAGGCTGCTGAACTCTTGGACCACTATGCCAAGAGCAGACCTGCTCTGAGAGCGAGTGGGGCAGGCATGGCAGTGCAGAAAGGGAAAAGTGCACCTTCAGGGAAGCTAAAACCCTCATTGCCTCCACCGAAACCAGTTAGCCCCAGGTTTCAAAGAAAATATTTTTTCTGAGAAAATAAACAAATGTTGGCTTTGAAAAGAAACTGGGCATATTGCCAGACAGTGTCCCAAAAGGATGAGCAATATGCAAAATGGGTCTAGGAAAGAAGTGGGTTGTTTGTGCATCTCTGGAAGCATGCTTGTGAACCTGAGGGAACACATGCACCCAGTCACTGTGAATGGTGTACAGACACATGGGTTAAGAGACACAGGGGCATTCCTGATGTTGGTAAAAGGGGATCTGGTAGAGCCGGGTCAGCTTATACCTAATAAATTTGTAACTGTACAAGGCTTCACTGTGAAGGAGAAAACATTACCACTTACTAGTGTTCTACTAGACTGGGGTGAAACATGGGGAACTGTGCAACAGGTGGCTGTAGCCAAAACTTTAGCAGTTGATGTCATCTTTGGCAACAATCTCAAACAGGGAATGGTGTGTGCAGTTACCCATAGCCAAGCGACAAGGGAAAGTTGTAGTTCCCTGGACCCCATAGAAGTCACTGTGGAAACCACTAGGAGGCTGGTTCCCCAGCCTGTGTCTCCTGATATGGAGACTAATGAAAAGGGGGTAGAAATGTCCCCAGTAGCAGTTAACCAAACAGCTATGGAGGGTTACTCCAAAGGAGGGGTGACCCATTGTCAGAGGGTTAGGCGTGGCAGTGATCTTGAGTGCCCTAATACTAGTGCTAGGGACCCTAGTTTAGAGACTGAAGGGGACCTGTTCCATGCCTTGGGAATGTGTCAGTAGTTTGCAGCTGCTCAGTAAAGTGACCCTAGTCTACAGAAGCTGAGGGCTTGGACAGACTCTGATAGAGCACAGGTAGGTGACGGTAAACATAAAGTTTATTGGGAAAATGAATACTCAGGATGCTAAGACAGAGGAAGGGGTGATATGCAGGCAGCTTGTCATTCCCCAGGGGTACCGTGAGCAGTTGCTCAAGACTGTACATGATATTCCCTTGTCTGGTCATCTGGGAATCACATGCACTATACAGCAGTTGGTCCAGAGTTTCTATTGGCCCAACTTCACCTAGCAGGTGAAGGACTATGGCAGGTCTTGTCACCAGTGCCAAGAAATAGAGAAGGCAGGTAAGAAAACCCAAGCCAATCTAATTCCATTGCACATAGTAGAGGAGCCATTCCAGAGGTTGGGAATGGATATTGTGGGGCCTTTAAATATCCCCAGCTCCTCTGTGAAGATGTTCATCCTGACTGTGGTGGATTATGCCACCTGGTATCCAGAGGCAGTTGCACTATCCTCACTAAGGACAGACAAAGTGGCAGATGCCTTACTTGGGATTTTCTCCTGTGTTGGGTTTCTTCAGGAGGTTATCACCAATTGAGGGTGTTCCTTCATGTCAGACCTGATGAAATGTTTGTGGGAGAAGTGTGGGGTGGTGCAGAGGCACATGACACCTTATCACCCACAAGCCAATGGGCTTTTGGAAAGATGTAGTGGTACCCTGAAGTCAATGCTCCAAGCATTTGCTGAATAACATGGGAAGGACTGGGAGAAATACCTTCCCCACCTGTTGTTTGCATACAGGGGGGGCCCAAGAGTTGGCAGGTTTTTCCACTCCAAGCTCTTATATGGATGCTGGGTATGTGGGCCCCTAGACTTGACCCAGGAGGACTGGGAAGGCAAGCAAGCCACCCAGCGAACTCCCATAGTGGATTATGTCCTTAGATTTAGGGAAAGGCTGAAGGAGCTTATGGGGACAGCCCAGAGCAACCTGGCAGCTGCCCAACAGAAACAAAAAGTGTGGTACGACCGCAGAGCCAGAGCTCGCTTGTACACAGTGGGTCAGAAAGTCATGGTCCTTATCCCAGTCCAGAAAGACAAGCTGCAGGCTGAATGGGCAGGACCGTACAAAGTAGTCAGAAAGGTAAATGACATGAACTATATCATAGAATTACCTGACGGAAGACATACAGAAAGAATGTATCATGTCAACATGATGAAGCCATATGCTAATAGGGCTGACATGGTCTTTGCAGTATGTAGTCCTGGGGAGGGAACGGATGAAGGAGACCCCCCCTTCTGGACTTGCTGAAAGAAAGCAAGTGGGAGTCCTCTGTGGAGGCAGTTAAATTGTCACCCCAGCTGGCCTCGGACAAGATCCAGAAACTAAAGGAGGTTTTAGCAGACATTTCCTTACTGTTTAGCACCAAGCCTGGACTAATCCCCATAGCGGCACACGATGTAGAGACGGGGACACAGACACCTATACGGTGGACAGCATATCAGGTGTCAGAGGCTGTCCAAAAGGACATTAGGAGGGAGGTGCAGGAAATGCTGGATTTAGGGGTAATCTAGAAATCCCACAGCCCCTGGGCCTCACCCATAGTCCTTGTGCCCAAGCCAGATGGCTCTACTCATTTCTGTGTGGACTATCATGGACTGAATGCAGTCACAAAGTCAAATGCCCTCCCAATGCCCTGGATGGATGAACTCCTGGACAAGTTGGGAGGGGCGACCTACCCTACAACTACTGACCTGACAAAGGGGTACTGGCAGGTGGAGTTAACTGACAGAGCTAGGTAGAGGTCGGCCTTCATCACTCCTATAGGCTTATTTGAATTTAAAGTAATGCCTTTCAGAATGAAGAACACCCTGGCCACTTTCCAAAGGTTGGTGAACCAGGCATTAAATGGTGCTGAGGAGTGCAGCGTGGCATATGTGGATGACATTGCCATCTTTATTGCCAGCTGGGAGGAACACCTGTCCCACCTTAGGGAAGTGCTGTGCAGGATACAAAGTGCTGGGCTCACTGTCAAAGCTGAGAAGTGCCAGGTGGCCATGGCTGAAGTTGCATACCTCAGGCATGTTGTAGGCCAAGGGCAGCTCCATCCCAACCAAGTAAAAAGAGAGGTGATCAAGGCATGGCCAAGACCAGAAATGCAGAAGCAGGTCAGGAGTTTTCTAGGGACAGCATGGTACTATAGGAAATTTTTACCCAATTACAGTGCCCTTGCTGCTCCCTTATTTGACCTGGTAAAGAAAAAGATACTTAAGAAAATTACCTGGGAACCAGCCTGTGAAAAAAACCTTTACCAGACTGAAGGAGGCACTGTGCAGTGCTCCTGTGTTGACAAGTCCTGACTGTAGCAGATCCTTTATAGTCCAGACTGATGCCTCAGATGTGGGTATTGGGGCAGTACTGAATCAGACATCCAACCAAGGGAAAGATCACCCCATAGTGTACCTGAGTAAAAAGTTACTTCCCAGGGAGCAGAATTATTCTACTGTGGAAAAAGAGTGTCTTGCCATAGTGTGGGCATTAAAGAAGTTAGAGCCATACTTATACGGGCAGCATTTTGAGGTACACACTGACCACAACCCCCTGGTTTGGCTGACACAAATGGGAAAAAACTAATGATAGACTATTAAGCTGGAGTCTTGCCTTGCAAGGGTATGATATGATGATCTTACATAGGGCTGGACCAATGAATCAGAAAGCAGATGGCTTGCTGTGTCTATCGAGGAATGAACTGACTTAGGGAGCTGATCCCATGCAGGGGATAGAGCCCCCAAATTCAGTCTAGGTGGGGAGGATTGTGATGCTTGGCCAGCTGGTTATGATTATTGTATGATATTGGTATTATAAATAAATGGTCAGTGTATGAAATGTCAGTCTGTGAGATGTGGTCCTTTAAATTACAAGGTGTCAGCAGCTGAAACCACAGAATGTAATTAAAACTGATAAGGGAACCAGTTAATTAACTACCTTCCTTCCAGTGGGCATTTTATTACCTTTTATGACAGGCTCAGGATTTTGAAGTGGAAACAAAATCTAAAGTTTATGACATCAGGAAAGAAAGGGTAATTTGTCTGTTCCTATCAAGTTTAACACCTAAATGACAAATGCTGGGATTGTTAAGTTCAAAAGAAAAATGGTTAATTAAGGAGTTATATATAGGAAATGTATTTTTTCTTCTGATGTCACATTATTTAACATACCTCCTGGTAGGAAATCATGTTTGTAATTTCATATTCTAAAAGGAGGAGCTAGATAACGCACAGAAGGGGTGTGGAGACAGTGTTCAAACTGATAATGTGTCTGAAATGTTGGTTATATTATTTTGGAACTCCAAGAGAAAAACAGTTCTCTGATCTAACTAAAAGCACTTCCAGAGGTAATACCTTAGATAGCAAAAATTTTTGTGTATTGTGATAGGAGTTTTGCTTTGTAATTTTCCCTTGTTCTTTTATGTGATTGCGAGCTCTTTGATATATTGTTCTGTCTTTACATTTTTTTTCATATTTTTATCATCTTTTAGTAAAGAACCTTTTTCTTTGAAAGGCTGCCTGGGTGTCTGTCAGTTCTTTTTTACATGTGACGTATGGGTAGTTAAGTCTGACAACTGTTCAACAGCTTGATGGTGTTACTAAGCTTGGTAAAAGGTAAAAATATACCTAAGATCTCTTATAGAGTTTTAAGGGTTCATTTTGGATTCCTGGTTAGGTGCCTGTAGGCAAAAGACATATTGCATCCAACCGAAAGAGAATATTATCTGAGCCTGTACATTTGGGTATGCTAGCATAAGGTTCACAGTTTGAATTCCCCCAGAACTTGAGGCTAAAGGTGATTTGGATCCAAAAGCAGACATGAGGGTTACCCTGTCTGTTACCTGTTCACACTATTATGCTCTGAGGTTGGCACTGTGGGAGCAGAGAACCTGATCTGCAGAGTGTGCTTGTGACAAATTGCACCAATTAATTCCTTTACTGCTGAGACAACATGGACAGCCAGTGCATTTTTGTGTTCTGAACATCACCTCCTACAGAGCTCCTGAGTGCAGTTGTGAGCTGTCTTTCTTGTGTTTTACTGGATTGGCAGACCCTCAGCTGGCACCTCCCCAATTCCAGTGTCGCAGCATCCCCTGTTTTGAGTTCGCTATTGCATTTGTTGCTGCAGCCTAGGCATTCTCAAGCCTGTAACCTCATGTGCCATGTTGTTTCTTTTCATGAAATAAACCCTGTAATCACTGTTATGTCTGTATTGTTTTGTCTTGATTTGGAATCTTTGAAAATGAGTCTCTGACTCAAAGGTATTAATCCTAAACTGAATAAATAACTTAAATAAATTAAAAAAATAGCGGCATTCAACTGGCAGTTTGGGATTTTTGAGAGGTTGCTCAATAGCAAGAACAGTTTCACAGACAGCATTAACCACTTAAGCAATTGATAAACTTTCTACCGGGCAGGATCTCATCACCTTGTCACAATTGTGAGTAAAATATTGAGGGCTGATAACACTGAAATTATTAAAACCAATGGCAGTGAAGATGAGTCATCTGTGGTTTCTCTGACCACAATTGAGGATTTAATAACACAAAATGCAACAGTCAGATCAAGACTTGTATTACAAAGTAACAAAATGACACGTGGTGAAAGTGGCAAGTTAAGGGGTTTCACTTCTACAATTGAAAAACTTTCATTTAAAGAACTTAATGTGACTTATAATATATGCAATTTAGAACAGTATCTTGAATTGGGAATAGCCTCACATTATCTGCAGGTCCCTCTAACACCCTCTGGAGGATTTGAGGGGTTTGAACACATGGAGAATTGGCAAAACGCAGCTGCTCTGTGTGCTAAAACTTTAATTGAAATTTTGATTAAGGAAGACACTTTAGTGCATAATAAATTAATCAAAGAGATTGCTGAAACTAAAAAATCCTTGAAGAAATTTGCCAAGAATGCCTAATTCATTGCACTAAATAAAGAATTCCAACATAAATTAAATAAGCCTGAAGAAGATCTAAGAGGGACAAGGATCAGTATAAAGAGGGTTGTATCATTAAGTGGCCCTGTCTTAGATCAACAAGTAGAGGTGCTTGATCAAGGGACAGATTATAAGCACCACCCATAGAGACTCCATACTGCAGAAACCATGTCTGAATCTAACACAGGTGGTAAAAGCCCTGCTAATTTAAACAGAGAGCAGGACACTCCAAGCACCTCCAGCAGTTCCAAGGAGGTGTCTTTATCTGAAAATTTGGGACCAGCAAGGTCAAAGAAAAAGAAACAGAAACTACAGCACAAGCCCAAAAAGGCAAAAGAAATGCAAGGAAATAGAGGTGGGAGGAAAGGCACATTTGAGCTGCCCTCAGACAAGAAGTGGCAAATAACCAGTTTGATAGAGGAGGAACTCAAGGATATGCAACTTAAAGTATTACGAAAGGGACTGACTTTTGTTACAAGTACAAGACCTAACGAGTTTAAAATTAACACTGATTTGGAAAAGTTTATATGAAAGATTTACTTAAAGTACCTTTTCTCCAACATATCACCAAAGGAGGCCATAATGGGAGGCTACAATGTTTCAGATATAATATTGAGTCCTGAACTTTAAGTGGATACTTCACTTTTTGATTTTTCAGACACTTTAGTTACTGACAAAATAACTGAAACTGTAAGTGACTGGAATGTGTTGGATTGGGTAGACTACATTCATTTGAAAGCATTATACAAAATAGACTTTGAAACATAGAAACATAGATTTTGACGTCTGATAATGACCACTTGGCCCACCCAGTCTACTAATTTCCCTACCTATTGGACAGACTGAAGATCCTAGTTAACCAATAGCCTAACTCCTCCTACCTCCCACGAGAATTGCCTTATGTCTGTCCCATGCATTTTTAAATTCTCCCACTGTTTTTGACCCGAATACTTCCTCAGGAAGGACGTTCCATGCTTCCACCACTGTCTCCATGAAAACATACTTCCTCATGTTGCCTGTGAGCCAACCCCCTCTATCTTCAGATTGTGCCTCCTTGTTCTTGCACACCTATTTTTCTGAAAGATGCTACCCTCTTGGACTTTGTTGATTCCCTTGAGGTACTTGAAAGTTTCTACCGTGTCTCCCCCACTTCCTCCTTTCCTCGAGGGCATACATATTAAGCTCTTTTAGTCTCTCTTCATATGGCTTCTGGTGCAGACCCTGTACCATTTTAGTTGCCCTCCTCTTGACTGCCTCCATTCTGTCAATGTCCTTGCAGAAATGGGGTCTCCAGAACTGCACACAGTACTCCAGATGTGGTCTCACCAACTGTCTGTACTGAGGGATAACAACTTCCTGTTTTCTACTGATGATGCCTCTCCCTATGCATCCCAGTACCCCCCACCCAGCCATCCTTACTGCCTACTCACTTTGCTTGCCTACCTTTAGGTCATCTGCTATGACTACCCCAGGTCCCTTTCCATTTTGGTTTTTGTTAATACCTCCTTCCCCCATTGTACACTCTTCCCTTGGGTTTTTGTTTCCCAGGTGCATTACTTTGCACCTGTTTGCATTAAATCTAAGCTGCCATACTTTTGACCATTCCTCTAACCTTGCCAAGTCCCTTCTCCTCCTTTCCACAGCCCTCTTGTGTAGCAACCCTGTTGCAGATCTTTGTGTCGTCTGCAAAGAGGGATACATTTCCTTCCAGTCCCTCTGCAATGTCACCTATAAAGACATTAAAAAGGACCAGTCCTAGTGCTAAACCCTGCAGTACCCCACTAGTAACCCCCCTTTCTTTGGAGTGGACTATGTCTACTATTACCCTCAGTGACCAGTCAATTTTCTACACAGGTTACCACCCTGGGACCCACTCCCAGGCTGCCTAACTTGTTTATGCATCTTTTGTATGGGACTATGCCAAATGCCTTGCTAAAGTCTAGGTAGGCCGTGTCCACAACCCTTCCCTGGTCAACTACTTTGGTCACTAAGTCAATGAAATCTATTCGATTCATCTGACATGACCTTCCTGCTGTGAATCCATGATGCCTTGGGCCCTGTATCCTGTTGGCCTCTAGGTGCTCAACAATTCTTTCTTTCAGAAGTGATTCCATCATTTTTCCTACAACTAGAGGTCAAACTAACAGATCTGTAGTTTCTTGCTTCTGCCTTGCAGAGGCAGGAAACTATAGACAGGCAGAATAACGCAGTGGATTAAGGCTCTGGGCTGCAGATCTGGAGACCTGTGTTTGAATCCCACAGCTGCCTAAGTGCATACTGTATGATTCTGAGCAAGTCACTTTACTTCCTTGTGCTCCCAGGTCACATCTGGAAACAAGCTGTGGCTTAGTGTACTACTCCTGGTGAAACAGTGTTCTCTTCCCTTCCCTTGCTCCCACTTTTGTGACTGAAAATCACATCCACCCTCCTCCAGTCCTCAGGTACCACACCATCCTCCCATGATTTGTTAAAAGGGGTAGTCAGTGGTGTCACTAGTTCTCCCCTTAGTTCTTTTAGAGTTCTGATGCGAATCCCATCAGGCCCCATTGCTTTGTGCACCTCCAATTTTAGGAGTTCTTTCAGGACCCTTTCTTCTGTGAATGGACTGGTATCAACGCCCCATCCAGAGTGCTTCTATTGATTGGTTTAGGTACATCCCCCTCCTCTTCTTTTGTGAATACTGAGAAGTATTCATTCAGAATCCCTGCTTTTACATTGTCACCCTCTGCCTTCTCCCCTTTATTAAGCCTCACCATCCATCCCTTGATCTTTCTACACTCCCTAATGTACAGGTAAAAGGTTTTATTCCCCTTCTTAACTGAGTTGGCTATCTTTTCCTCAGTTTGGACCTTTGCTATTCTGACTGCCTTCCCCGCTTTCTTCTGCTTTAAGTGGTACTGTTCTCTGTCCTGCTCCTTCTGTGTTTCCTTATATTTCCTGAATGCAATATGGTTCTCCTTAACCTTCCCCGCCACCTCTTTTGAGAACCATAGTGGTTTTTCCTTCATTTTGTTTTGTTTGTTTGCATCATACAAAGGCTTGTTTCTTCTGTGATGGCAGTTTTTATTTTTCCCCATTGTTTCTCCACCCCTCCTTCTTGACCGTTTGCTAGTGCTTTTTGGAGTCACTCTTCCATTTAGCCAAAGTCAGCACTCCTAATGTCCAATACCTTCACTTTTGCTTGGCTTGACTCTACAGCTGTGTTTATCATGAACCACACTGTTTGGTGGTGGCTTGTTCCCAGATGGCTACCCACTTCAAAATCTTTGATCCTCTCTCCATCCCCGTTTGAGAGTACCAGGTCTAAGACTGCTCCCTCCTGAGTGGGTTCCAACACTAGCTGTCTGAGACATGCCCCCTGTAGGGCATTGAGAATGACCCTGCCCTTGGATGTAGCTGTTGTAGCTGTAGAAAAGGCACTCCAGTTAACATCTGGAAAATTCAGGTCCCCCAACAACAATATCTTCCCTTTTTCTGCCATTCTAAGGATGCTTTCTATAAATTCATTGTACATTTCCTCCCCCTGAGAGGGGGATCTGTATACAACCCCAGTGTGGATTGTGGTGCCATTTCCTGTCTCCAGGGTGACCCACAGTGCCCCGTCTCTTCCCTGTTTACCCAGTGAAAATGGACAAGTTAATACAGGTATGTAATTTGATGTATGGCTTTATGATGTCAATAGAACTGATTTCAAGAAATTATGCTAAACGGTTTTCGTGCCCAAATCTACTTTTTGTCCTGTGATCAACAACAAGTCAATCAATGTATTTAGGAAGCTAATTTTTTCAGAGGTCAACAGTTTATTAGATAAAGATATTGGGCCTAATTATTACAACGTGAATATACACAAGCAGACAGCATTAAAACAACTGCAGTAGAAAAAAACACTTAGGCCCAGATATTCAAACTGCGCCAGTCTGAGGCGCAAGCCCCTGCGCCGCTCAAAATAGTTGCGCAGGGGTGTGGCCGGGGTGATATTCAAAGGAGTTGCGCTGTTGAGCAACTCCTTTGAATATCACCCCCGAGCCACAGCACTTGCACATGGCGCAGTGGAACTTGCGCTACCGCAAGTTGCCAGAGTTGAGCATTAAACTTGCGGTGGCGCAAGTACCATTGCGCCATGCGCAAATTTCACGATATTCAAAGGTGACATGCAAATGGGGCCATAATTTATGCAAAGCGCAGGGGCCATTTGCATCTATTGTAGCCCCATTTGCCTACCATTACATGTAAGTGCGCCCGATCCCGAGGACTGCTCCTGGCCACCCTGCCAGGCAGCGGCCGTCGGGGACGAGCGCGCACAATGCAACCGATCGCGGGCATCACAGTTACATGACACCCCCACATCTCCACAGCCCGATCGCGGGCAGAACACGTACATGTCGCCCCACACATCTCCACAGTCGATCGCGGGCAGAACCGTACTTTCGCCCCCACACACATCTCCCACAGCCCGATCGCGGGCGGAACACGTACATATACGCCCCCACATCTCCACAGCCCGATCATGGCCAGAACCTGTATAACCCCCAGTGCCCGATCGTGGGCAGAATGTAACCCTCCCCAGCGAATAACTCCCTGGTGGTCCAGTGGACCGTAAAGCCCGATCGTGGGCAGAATGTCCACAGCATAACCCCCCAAACATCTCCCTGGTGTCTAGTGTCCCCCCACCCACCCACAAAGCCCCTCCACCCGCTCCCCGCGGCGGTGGGCGACAGCATCCACCGCCTGCTGCCCGCCACCCGCCGACTGACTGTCTGGTAGGGCTGCCATCCATGGTGCAGAGCTACAGCCAATGGGCGTGCAGCCCATACCGTACGCGACGGTCAGATTTGTGAATGATCATTCACAATCTGGACTACATGTCCGGTATGAGCTACTGCCCATTGGCTGTAACTACGCAATCAGGCCCGTGCAACTGGAACGATCGGCAGGCGGCAGGCGCGAAGCGGGTGGGATGCTGTCGCCGCCCGCTACGAAGCGGTGAAAGAAGGCTTTCGTGAAGTGGGTGACGCAGTCCCACCGACAGTCAGTCGGCGGGCGCGGGGCGCAGGGCGTGGTGGATGCTGTCGCTCACCGCTGCGCGGGGGAGCGGGGTGGAGGGGCTCTGTGGGTGGGTGGGGGAAACTAGACACCAGGGAGATGTTTGGGGGTTGTGTTGGACATTCTGCCCGCGATCGGGCTTTACGGTCCACTGGACCACCAGGGAGTTATTCGAGTTGGGGAGGGTTACATTCTGCCCGCGATCGGGCACTGGGGGTTCATATAGGTTCTGCCCGCGACGGGCTGTGGAGATGTGTGTGTGTGTGGGGGGTTCATGTATTTGTACTGCCCACGATCGGGCTGTGGGAGATGTGTGTGGGGGTTCATGTACGTGTACTGCCCGCGATCTGGCTGTGGAGATGTGTGTGGGGGTTTCATAACTGTGATGCCCGTGATCGGGCTGGTGGGGGGCACAGGGACCGAGGTTGGGGCCAGCCAGGGGTGGCAGCTGCTGTGTTGCGCCCTGCAATACAGCAGCTCACCCTGTGGGTGGCCCTCAACTGATCCTTTTTGGCTCAAGGTTGTGCAGGCGCGGTTGGTTGCGATGCACAACTCTGCACAACCCGACTGAATATCAGGTTGCGCAGGTTATGCATGGTTCCTCCCCCTCCTGTTGAGCATGCATTCATTTGCATTGCTCTTTTGCGCAACCTGTTGCCAGTGGAGCAACTGCCTCCTGCTGAATATCGCAGAATGGCGCAATGTAGGACTTGCGCATGCGCAACCCTGTTGCGCATGGAGCAACCCTTTTGAATATCTGGGCCCTAGTATTTAAACCTGCTGACAAAGGAGGTAACTTAGTGGTATGTCAAATGATTTTTATAGACAGATGGTGTTAGAACTACTGTCAGATAGCACTAACTATTTAAAGTTACTCACTGACCCGGTTACAGATACAGATGTGAATTATCAGAGTTACTAGATCTGTCATTGCATAATGATGAAATTTATGAAGAAGAACTCAGATTTCTATTGCCAGAATTTCCCAACATACTAACTCTTTACATACTTCCCAAGATGCATAAAAAAAATAACCAACCCATCCAGGAGGACAATAGTGTTTGGGGTTGAATCAGTAACAGACAATCTGTGCCAGATCATTGATTTTTTTTCTACAATGCAGTGCCTCCTGCCTCAGATCACATATTATTGATACCATGGATGTCCTGACAAATTTTCTAATTTCACTTTTGTAACCCCCCCCACCAGCCACTTGTTTAACTAGTGAGCACACCTCCCATACAATTTCTGTCTAGGGGAAAATAGAGGGGTGGGGGTACAAAGCAACTGCACAGAAACACAAAGTGTGTAGAAAACACAAACATACCTTTACCAAAACCCAGGTCCTGAGGAGAAAACTTTTGCTAAGGGCTATGCTAGGTTTGCACTTCTGGCAGGGGTATCCAGTAAATCCATACAGGAAGCAGTGACTAGACTGTCCATGCCAGGTTGGGATTCTAGAGTGTGGCTTTATTCCAAACAGTTGATACACAAAAGCAAAGATGGACCCCCCAAGGGTTTACACTTCATGGCACAAGGCAATGCAGAACAACATCTGTAGAAAACAGAAATTCAAACTTCCCATATAGCATAGGATTAGTCATCTGGAAATGTGGCACACTGGCCATGATGAAACACACAACTTCTCCAGGTAGTGGCACTAGGCAATGACTTAGAACAGTTCCCATATGGCATAGGATTTAGGATAGAAAAATGTGGCATCCTGCAATGACAGAGCACACTGGTGCTCAAGACTAGCAAAACCCACATTCAAGGGTAAACTTTACTCTTTAGGCATTGGCCATATGCACTGAAAGAACAGGTGCCTTTAGAGAACCCGAAGTGCTGAACTGGTCACTCCAGATGGGGGGTTGCCCACCTTTTGCTTCCTCGTTCATACCCAGTCATTCTTTCAGAGTTATACCTCAACAGATAATAAACAGTAGAAATTATGCTTTCTTCAAATGTTTAGCACATTTTAGCATCAGAAGCACCACAAGGGGTGTAAAATTAAAGCTCTATACAAAGTGCTATGTCACCTCTGTGATTCCATTATTATAAGTCAACTTTGGGAAAAACTTCTCGAGAAAAGTCTCACAGAAATGGGTGAATTGGTCCCTTCTTCATAGCAACACCCCACAGAAAACAACAGGCAGGTACAATTCCTGGGAAACTCTCTGACAGAAACTATTCACAGTTTGTACACCAAAGGCAACTTCAAAATGTTCTAGATTTAATCAGGGGATTGCCCCTCAAATGCTCTGCAGTCCCTCTCTTCCCACTGGGGGTAAGGGCATCAGGAAATCCTGGTGACGGTTTCCACCACTTCAAGAGTCAGGCAAAAGATGTTCTCAGACTAAGATGAGAAAAACAAACTCTAATCATTCCTCCACTGCTCACTCTCTGAGCTGCTACCAACAACTGAACTCACAGACTAAATGAAAATTCTAAAGCTCCCCACACTCACAGCAAACTGTGTGGCTTATGATGCTGCGAGAGTTCTAAATGACATCACCTCTTTGCTCTCAGCTGAGACCAAGCAAGCAGAGAGGGAGCAGATGAAACTCTATTTAACAAGCTATTCACCAGTTGCCTTCTGTACGTAACAATGACACTAATGGGATTCTAGTAATCCCAGGGAACAGAGGGGTTACACTCGCCCCAAGCCAGGTAAATGACTGTCCGCAGTCATTTCTCTACCCTGCACCAGGCCATCCTACCCTCTGTGTGACCTACGGGGAGGGGTGATCAGGCCCTCTCTTACCATGTGCCAGGCACAGGTAGGCAGCATTAAAGGCACAGAGGCTGGCTGATGAAACTTCAGCCCCTATCCTATGATCTATCTATGGAAAATCAGTGGATCCAAGAAAACTGCCTGAAGCATGCCCTAATAGACCAGAACTGAGGCCCCTACTACAGATCAGGACCACAGCCTGTCTATCCCCCTAGCCCTCTATGGAAAATCTATCTGACCAAGCTGCCCACAGGCAAACCTCCCCCAACCCAGGGTACCTGCAAACAAAAACAGCAAGGAAACAATACATTGCAATGCATTACATTTCCCACACGTTCCCACACTTACACCTGTGAAGGAAAAAACATGTTAACACACTTAATCACTAACAATCCTAAATTTCTAGGCAAAAAGAGGAACTCAGCTGCAATCCCATTTCCTCTTCTTTTTTTCTCTTCTTTTCTTTGTCAGGAACACCTGCAAGAGAAGAAAACAAAACACCACATTCTGCATACTACACAGTGTCTAAACTTCCACCTGAACACTAGAGAATCCCAAAAATATTTTTCCAGAGAAGTACAAAAGTAGAAAAATGAAAAACAGACATTTATACAAAACATGTTGGGGGATGGAATGCCCTAAATGTCCCATACTAGTGACATAATGTTGTTGCCCGAGGGCAAGGTCCAGAAAAGAGTCTCTCCTGGGCCGGAGCCAGCTGAAAAACAGTTCTGGAACAGGTCAAGGTGTGAAAAGCACTGCAATCCATGGAGAAAGTCTCTGAGGACACTTCAAACAGTTTGTGGCAGTCAATCAATGTAAGGTGTGTTGCACAAAGTCAGTAAAACAGAAATATGGGTCTTACCAGTTCCTTGAAGACCGAAACAAAAGGATCACGTTACTTCTCCAAGCTGAGGACTGTCCCCCTCTAGGCAGCATCTTTGGATATAGTTGGGATGATGTCCTCTTGGAAATCAAATGATGGGACAGGAAAACAGTTGGGATGATGTCATGTGGAAGGCCAGGCAATTGAAAATAAGAAAATGCTGCTGGGCTGATGAATCTGGACGCACCTGAAGAATCCTGGAACACCAGTAGAGCTGCATCTTCTTCCTTGGATACTGCTTCCGCTGGATGACAGACACTGTGTTGCCATTGCTTTGCTTCCGTCAGGGCATGCTGGGCATATTCACAGGGAGTAGCACCATTAAGAGTAATACCACTCAGGGTAAGGTGCAAGAACTATGACACCATCTGGTCTTTCAAAGTTGATGTTGTGGAATGTCTCATTCCCTGCCTTGTCCACAATTCACACAGTGTCCATAAACAAAGTTCTGTCCAATTTCAGAATTTCAGTGTATCACTGATGACTTTGTCCCTGACACATGCTGCTGCACCAGGATGCAAATTCTTGCTTGCCTCTTCCAACAACCAAGATTGCCGTTCTGTTCAATTTCCTCCCAGACTCTACGAGGAAAGGTAGGAAAGGGTTGGTGTCGGCCCTCCTATGTACCAGTCTCTCCTCCTTACTACTCTACAAATGTATGGTCCATGGCTTGGCTTGGGGGTGGCCAGTCCTGGTTAAGCCAGTGAGTCATACTTAACAAACAAAAGATCTTGTTCGCAACCATCTCTGTAGGCAGAGTACTGGAGCTTTCTTCTTCTCTCTCTGGCTCCACTGAGGCAAGTGCTTGAGGTGACTCACAAGGACCCACAGCACAAAGATACATATCTTCATCCTCCTCTTCTTCACTCAGGATCTGAGCCCAGGAGTGAGCAGATGTCCTCACTCCCGAGACAGTCCACTCCTCACAGGGCATGGAGGTAGGCACCTCTCAGTTCAGTGTCTCTTGCAGTTCATCCTCCCCTACTAGGCTAGGACCCTCCTTCCATGGGTCCACAGGTCCTTCCATTGCACTGTCCATCTGGGATACAGGTGTGGAAACATCTCTTAGTGTCTGCCCTTGCAGTAGATCTGTACTGTCTCCTCCTGTGCCACACTCTATGGGGGCCCCCAACCGGTTCAACCTGGTGCTGTGTGCTGCTACTTGCAAGGTTTCCTAATTTGGTCCAAGTGGGAGCCAAATGAATTTGTGATGCCCTCTCTGGCACTGCACCCCTGCTCATACCATACTTCACAAGGCAATCCAAACAGTGGGGTATCAGAAACACATCCCTTCCAGCCCTGAGGCACATAATGCATAGTCTCACTGGATAGCTAGGGATTGCTACATCTGGAGGCAACCTCTCACCATAGAAAGTTCCCTCTATTTCTCTTAGTGTGGCCACCTCCTCTGTGATCATAGCTAGGGCATGATCCGGGTAGCGGGAAGTTCCCAAAGCCATGTCTGCAATCAAAAGACATAAAAGTTTGTTGTTACTCATTTGTCCACTAGTGCCATTACAATCTCACAAAATGGCTCCCTACTGTTGTGTTTACATTGCTAACACCACCCTGTAATGGCGGCGGTAGCTCTCCTCATGCATCAAATCTATTTCTGACTAAAAAGCTGTGTTTCCGACCTTTCTTGCTACTAATTTTGCTCAAAACTGTTATCGATTGCACTGTTTGTATCTCTTAGCACATTCATATGATTTTACAGGACTGTGTGATCAGCAAATGAATCAAGACTATTTACACATATTCAAAGTCACTTGAAAGTCACAGGATTTGCTGTTTGTTGCAGCCTAATAAACAGCTCACAGTCTCTCACTTTGCTTAGAACATTTTACTGTTGCTGAACCCATCATAAATGCTCACAGTCTATGCTCATAATTTGTGTTTGTTGTGTCGCTACTCACATCTCACAGTCCTTCTTTACAAAACAAACTCACTGCTTGCATACAGATTCAGTTGGCTTGAAAATCACAGCACAGTTTGATGCTCAGAAGTTTGAATTGTACTCACTAAAATCTGTAGCTGGCTTTTTCCAGTGGAAAATTTTGGTCTGGTGCTGATCCTGGAAGGCCTCTGGGGTGAAAAGAGCTCGCAGTCCCACCAATTGTAGCCACAAATGTCGCGCTCACTTTCTAGTCAGACAGATAACAGGTTGAGCCCAAATTTATAAAGCAGAAGTCTGTTTTTCACAGATTAGAACGTTCACAAGCCCCTCAGTGGTTGATCCTTGTCTGAACAGCTCTCATGTCACTCGCTCTCTCCTCCTCCTCAAACACTCGGCTGCACACAGAAGTTGACTTGGGGGACGGGACTGATTGCAGTTGCACCAATCACTCCATGCCATGCAAATGAGCCTCTCTCTTCTCCTCACACTTCCTCCACGGCGATCATCGAGCAGGGCAAATTTAAACTGCAAACTGTAACTTTTTTTTTCCAGCTGCAATTTCAGTGGTGGGAGTGCTGTTTTGACCAATTTCTCCACAGATTTCAGCAGTTTCTTTAGCAAATCTCCCAACTTGCACGCAAAGCCCATGAAACATTCAGGGCACATCTCTCTCTTTGTTTCCACACTACATTTGGCATTACAAATTACAAGTAAAAAAATTCTGTAAAACATTCTGGATGGAGAGACAAGGACATACACTTTCTGGCTTTACTGTCCATTGTAAGTTAGCACACACACACACACACACACACACACACACACAGCAGCACTGTACTAGCAAGCACACAGCGGTACATATGGATAACACTCTCCTGGGAAAAACCCTTTTGCACAAAGCATCCTTTCCTGTTTTGGGCTACCATGCTACCAGACAGACAAAACACTAGCCATACCCTCAGCAAAAATCTTTTGTTCTCTCCCCAAATTCAACAATATCCTTTGATGAGCCCCCATTTTTGTAACCCCCCACCAGCCACTTGTTTAACTAGTGAGCACACCTCCCATACCATTTCTGTCTAGGGGAAAAGAGAGGGGTGATGGTACAAAGCAATTACACAGAAACACAAAGTATGTACAAGACACAAACAGACCTTTACCAAAACCCAGGTCCTGAGGAGAGAACTTTTACTAAGGACTATGCCAGGTTTGCACTTCTGGTAGGGGTACCCAGTAAATGCACACAGGAAGCAGTGACTAGATTGTCCATACCAGGTTGGGATTCTAGAGTGTGGCTTTATTCCAAAATAGTTGGTACACAAAAGCAAAGATGGACCCTCAAGGGTTTACACTTTGTGGCACAAGGCAAGGCAATGCAGAACAAGATTTGTAGAAAACAGAAACTTGAACTTCCCATATAGCATAGGATTAGTCATCTGGAAATGTGGCACACTGGCCATGACGAAACACACAAATTCTCCTGGTAGTGGCACTAGGCCATGACAGAGGATACTGTTGCTCAAGACTAGCAAAACCCATGTACAAGGGTAAACTTTACTCTTCAGGCATTAGCCATACGCGCTAAAAGAACAAGCCCCTTTACAGAACCTGAATTGCTGAACTGGTCACTCCAGATGGGGGGTTGCCCACCTTTTGCTTCCTCATCCAGACCCAACCATTATTTCAGAGTTACTCCTCAACAGATAATGAACAATAGAAATTATGCTTTCTTCAAATGTTTAGCTCATTTTAGCATCAGAAACACCACAAGGTGTGTAAAATTAAAGTTCTGTACAAGTGTTAAGCCACCTCTGGGACTCCACCATTGTCAGTCAACTTTGGGAAAAACATCTTGAGAAAAGTGTCACAGAAACGGGTAAATGGGTCCCTTTTTCAGAGCATCACCCCACAGAAAACAACAGGCAGGTACAATTCCTGGGAAACTGTCTGACAGAAACTACTCAAGTTTGTAAACCAAAGGCAGCGTCAAAATGTTCTAGATTGGATCAGGGGATTGGTCATCAAATGCTCTGCAGTCCCCCTCATCCCACTAGAGATAAGAGCATCAGAAAATCCTGGAGATGGTTTCCACCACTTCAATAGTCAGGCAAAAGATGTTCTCAGGCTAGGGTGAGAAAAACAAGTTCTTCTCGCTCCTCCATTGCTTACTATCTGAGCTGCTACCAACAACTGAAATCACAGACTAACTGAAAATTCTAAAGCTCCCCACACTCACAGCGAGTTGTGTGGAGTATGATGCTGCAAGAGTTCTAAATCACATCACCTCTTTGCTCTCAACTGAGACCAAGCAAGCAGAGTGAAGCAGGTGAAAATCTAATTAGTTATTCTGTAGCAGCCTTCCCTACCTAACACTGACACTGATGGGATTCTAGTAACCCCAGTGAACAGGGGGGTTACATTTGGAAGCCTGATTATAATTGGCTAACTATTGATGTCGAGTTGTTATATATATATCTTGATTTGTCATTCAGATGGGATAGAGGCTTGTTTGCATTTCTTAATGTGAGGCAAAATGGCATTGTGTCTGATCAAGAGTGGTTTGGAATTTGTGTTGAGACACAGCTATTTTGAATTCAATGGGGATTCTATGAACAAGTCCGTGGTACTGCAATGGGAGCATCTGTTGGCCACTCTTTTGCTAATCTTTTTATGGGGAAGAAAATTACGTCTTTAACATGGGATTCAAACCATTCCACAAAAATATTGTGGTATAATTCCACTTTATAGATGACATATTTTGCATTTGGGACAGCTCACAACAGGAATCAGAATGCTTTCTTCAGTGGATTAATCACAATGATTTGAACCTACACTTTACCAGTAATTTCCATCCATCCATCCAGTATCAATTTTTTGGACATAACCCTCACAGCATCATCATCTAGCCCTAATGTAACTACTAAAGGCTTTATAAAATCCACAGCTACTAATAACTTTCTGTTAGCCAGTAGTAACCACTCTTAGAAACTTAAATTTTTAGTCCCTATGGTCAGTTTCTGTGACTACAGCGTAACTTCTCCAAACTTAATGATTTTTTCATACAGACAGGTGAACTTAAACAAATGTTCCTTGAAAAGGGCTATTCATAAACTGTATTAAAGTACGCATTATCCAAAGCAGCCAGTGTAGAACATAATACATTGTTGACACCCAGGGTTAAAGCATTACAGTCACAATTCCCTGTCTGCTTTAGCACTCGGTTTAATTATTTAGCAGGCAGTATAGCTGGGATAATTCATAAATATTGGCACACACTCCTTAATGATCAAGGATTAGTGCAACACAGTTGCAAAGCCTAGAATCAAATTTTGTCGGGGGGAACAACTTAAAGGATAGATTGGTTACAAGTCAGCTAGGAAGTGACTCTGGAGGGATTAGGACCTGTCTTTCAGTTAAATCACCAAGTATGTTCAAGTGTGGAAACTGTAACACTTGTTCTTTTTATGTACAAGGACCAAGTCTTGATCCCCCTAATTGCACCAGAACAGTGACAGTTCATAGTTTTATTTCATGTGTCACCACATTCATGGTATATTGTATGTAGTCTGGTGCCCATGCATCTCACTATATGTGAGTCATACAACACGCTCCCTCAAACTAATGATTCAGAAGCACATCAGGGATGTGAACATTTTAACCTTGACAACTCAGTCATTGAACACTTCTTTTATCATCACAGTAGTGATGTAACAGGTCTCAAATTCATGAGCCTCGAGCAAGTAAAAGTTGATAAGTGAGGGGGTAACAGACTACAGCGTTTGTTATAACGTGACATCTATTGGATTTTTACCTTAGATGCACTGACTCCTGATGGCTTAAACATGGAGAGTGATTAGGGAACAGCATTATAGGTTTGTTGGTTAGTCACTCTGTTTTGTTAAAATACAAATATTTAGAGCTATATGTCTTTACTGCATAAGGCTGCTTCATAGAATGTGAAGGGTATGCGCTTCAGGGTCAAAATAACTCAGATTCTTTACAACTTATTCTCTATGGGTTATAACCTGGTTTTATTACAAGGCACTCACTTGTTGGTTTCTGAACTACCTCTTATCTGAAAATATGGTTACACCCAGATTTTTGGAGCAGGAAAATACACTTTGAAAAGAGGGGTAGCTATTTTAGTAGCTTCCTCTTTAAATTTTTCTCCAAGTTACGTTGTCCAGGTCCTGGAACATAGATATATCATTGTGCTAGGACATTTTAACCAGGCATACATAGTTATAGGCTCTATCTATGGTCCTAATGGAAACACATCTTTATTTTTATCAAAGCTTATTTTGGCCTTAACTGCCTTTTTGTCAACTAGATTACTGTTGGGAGGGGATTGGAATATTCCACTTGACTGTGCTTTGAATAGAGCTAATACTGTAGTCCAGAAAATGTTTGTGTCCTGTAATGCTCACTGGTCCTGGTGCTGACACTTCTTCATGGCTGTCAATGTTTGCATCATACCGATTAACACTTGCATTCAGTTATAATATGTATGGTGCTCTTGCCGCTCTGTCCCTTTGTGAACAGTAACAATTACCAGCTTGTTATATCTTTCCTAACTGCAGGATAATGATGTACTGGTAATCGTTACATTGCTGGTGGTTGCTTTTATATTATGATGCCCTGCCCCAAACACAAACACAAACACAAACCAGAAAAACAAACACAATAGTACTTGACACCTGTGCAACTCTGTTCCAGCATGTTGATCCTGTGGTGGATAAACTCCAAACAGGGGACAAAAAGAGAATACTCATTGGATGTGGCAGACCTGGCAACCCTGACAACTGAACAACTTACAAAAGCTGGCTTAGATGGGGATACTGCAAACTCTATGGCTGCCAAGCTAAGTGCTTGTAACTCCCCCCCCCAGAAACAAAAGTCACCCTTTGCAGTATGCCAGTTATTCTGGTGAGATCTGTTTTGAGCTGGGACGCTATGCTACTGAAAACAGGGTTATGTCAGCAGTGCGATACTATTCAGGGAAGTACTATACACCATCAATGAGTCCATAGTAAGGAAATTTAGAAGCGACTATAAATGCATGTTAATACACACACCTGACCTCACTCTCATGAAACTGAGTATGCCAACTAAGCAAAGGGGGAGACCCACACTTCTCAAGGAAGAGGTGGAGGATAAACTAAGGGACAACATGCAAAATTTAAGGGGGCCGAGGGAGCAGTTACTGTCTTCAGATTCTAATTGAGAATGGTGGTAGTGCCAACCTAATAAGAAAATGGGCATATGGTTTTCTAAGCCTGATTGGATACAGCAGTAGGAATGGCATTAAAGCAGACTGAAAAAAACCCTCTTGACTTTGATAAGTTAAAAGCTGGCTTCCTAGCCTGAATTGCTAAGGCATGTGCTGAAAAACTCATACCACCAGAGCTGACTGTAAATTTAGACAAAATGCGAATAAACCTTGCACCCATTTCTCAGTGGACTATGGCCCCTATAGGATCAGGCCAAGTGGCATTTGCTGGACTTGGTGACAAGCAACAAGTCTCTCTAGTCCTTGCTTGCAACCTGACTGGAGATTTGTTGCCATCGCAGGTGATTTATTGTGGCCACACCAGAGTCTTCCACCTAATTCACAAAATCCCCCCTGAGTGGTACGTTACTCATTCGCCCAACCACTGGACTAACAAGGAGACCACACAGCAAAACATCACAGCTGTTCTTGTCCCATATTTCAAAAATGTGAAGAAAACAAAGGGTCTGCCAGACAAACAGAAGGGCCTTTTGATGATAATAATAATAATAATAAAACTTAATTTATTCCGCGCCTTTGTCAAATTCAACGCGCCTTACAATAATTACAGATAAAACAAATAAAACATCAATCTGACATCAATCTGAGCTCATAACATCACATTAGTCAATTAGAATAGATCTGAGACCACAAATAGGTCTTTAAGGTCTTTTTAAATTCCTCCATGGATGTACACTGACGAAGCGGATGGGGTAGAGAATTCCAGAGCATAGGGGTAGCATACATAAATGCACGAGCCCCTGAAGATTTTAAAGAAACCCTCAGAATCTCTAGCAACCCCCAGCTGCCGAGTGGAGAGATCGCTTAGGGCAGTAGAGAACCAGACGCTCTTTTTTAAAGTAGTCTGGGCCCTGTCCATGTAGGGCTTTGTAAGTCAAAAGACCAACTTTAAAGGTGATCCGCCACTGTATTGGCAGCCAGTGTAGATCACACAACACCAGAGAAATATGACAGGCACGAGACATACCCATCAATAACAGGACCACAGTGTTCTGCACCAGCTGCAAGTGGCGGATATCAACCCCAGGAAGCCCTAGATAAAGGGAGTTGCAATAATCAAGATGTGAGGTCACAAAAGCATGGATCAATATAGGCAGATCTCTGGGTGGAACAAGGTGCTTAATCCTGGTGATGTTCCTAAGATGATAAAAGGAAAGTTTGACAACTGCCGACACCTGTTAACGCAGTATCAGCTTATTGTCAAAAATCACCCCCAAGTTCCGCACCTGTCCAGAGGTAGGGAGCTGGACACCCCCCAGAAATAAACCTGAGGGTAAACCAGCTCCTTTCCCCTCTATCTTGCGACCCGGTCCACAACCATTACCTCAGTCTTCTCCGAATTCAACTTCAGCCAGCTTGAATTCATCCAGCACTGGATTTCAGTGAGGCAGTTATTAAAAACTAAGAGAGGTCTATCCTGGTTGGGTGCAAAAGACAGGTAGAGCTGGGTATCATCTGCATAGCAATGAAACCTCAGCCCATACCTTCTTACAATGTCTCCAAGGGGCAGTATATACACTACGAACAACATGGGGGACAACACCGAGCCCTGGGGAACCCCACATGACAGAGAGACTGGGCGGGAAGAATTAATCCCTGACACCACTCTCTGGGTTCTGTCAGTGAAGAAAGATCTAAACCAACTGAGGACTGTACCGTACAGGCCACAGATGAACTCCAGGTGCTCGAGAAGTACCCCATTGTCCACAGTGTCAAAGGCTGAAGAGAGATCTAGAAGAACCAAGATGGAGTGGCTTTTCTGATCTCTAGCCATCAGGAGATCATTGAGCACCCGAACCAGTGTTGTCTCGGTACTATGCCTCTTTTGAAAACCAGACTGGAGTGGTTCATAGATGTCATGGATGGTTAAATGGTTCTCCAATTGTACGGCCACTACTTTCTCAATAATCTTCCCTACAAAGGGAAGGTTAGAGATCAGCCTGTAGTTAGCAAGGCAGTCAGGGTCCAAGGAAGCTTTCTTCAGGAGGGGCATCACCACCGCCTCCTTCAGGGAGCTAGGAAACTCACCCGTATCCAAGGAGCACCAGACTATCTGTGCTAGGACTGGGCTGATAATATTATGACAACCCTTTATCAGGGAAGTTGGGCCTGGGTCCAAACTACAGCATGTAGAGCACATACTCTGGACAATCCTCATGACATCAATGAACTCAGGCCGGTCAAAGGAATTCCAAGAGAGACTAGAGGCTGCAGCCAGGTGCCAATCTATAGCTTCTTCCATAGAGAGTGCAGGCTGGAGTACTGCACTGATGTTGGACACCTTAGCCACAAAGAAGCTAGAAAGTTCATCACACTCCACTTGTGAAAAAGCTTTCTGAACCTGCAGGCAGGCTGGGTTGCACAGTCTGTTGACAGTTTGAAAAAGCTGAGCTGGTAGGTTCTGAACAGCTGCAATCTCCCCGTACAGGAACTCTGCCTTCTTACAGGAGGTAGCGGAATTATAGAGTTGATAATATTCCATCAATTTAAGATAGTCGGCATCAAGGGCAGATCTCTGCCAACAATGCTGTAATCTTCATCCTTGTCCCTCAAGGTCCTATCAAACCATGGAGACCAAGGTCAAAGGGGGAGAGGACGAACATGGACAGGAGCAATTAGATCCAGATCCAAGGAAATGGCCCTGTTATAGGCCAGCGCCAAGGCATTGGGATCATTGCTCACTCCAGAGAACTCTGATAGGTCAAGCGCCACTGCCAGGCCTGCAGAGCTAACATCTCGCAAAGAGCGGTACCTGACCATCTCCACAGGGGTAGGCCTACAAGGGGGGGCTACAAAAACTGAATCCCACAGTGTAGTGATCGGACCATCTGACAAGTTCCACTCCCAAGTCGAAGGTCTCAATCCCCAGGAGGAAGACTAAGTCCAAGGAGTGACCACTCTTATGAGTGGCAGAAGTAACCACTTGTGTAAGGCCCAAAGATGTCATTAATTGGAGGAAGTGTTGTCCAAACTGTGCGAGTTCATCATCAACCCAGGTGTTGAAGTCACCCAGAACCATCAGCCTGGGTGACTCAAATGCCATGTAGATGATGAAGTCTGCTACTTCCTGCAGAAAAGGCTTCTCATCACCTGGTGGACGATAGATGAGAACAATTCTGCAACCCACACCTGACACTACAGTATACTCAAAGGACTCAGACCCCTCTACTGGTACACTTGTGAGGCCTAGTTTGGTCTTGAAACAGACTGCAACCTCCCCCCCGCGGTCCAACCTCGGGCAGTGTAACACTGAGTACCCAGCTGGAACTGCTGCTTCCAAAATTGGACCAGCATTTTCATCCGGCCAGGTCTCGGTAATGCATGCCAGATCGACAGACTCAACAAGATCTGCAATAACTGCAGTCTTGTTTCTTATGGATCTGGCATTGCACACCGCCTGGGTTTGGACAGACCTCTGGCGCTGCACAGACCACTTGCCCAACATCATTGGTGGTGCCCTTGGGTATGGAGACCAGACAAGAATGACCTTGTTCCAGGGCATCTTCTGTTTTCCACTACCCCAATAAGGTGTCCCTGCTCATTCGACCCCCACTGTTCACACCCCCCAAAACCCCTCCTCCTTCCCTCTCGCACAATACCCAGCACTCTACAGTGCTGGTATGTTGACAACTGTAATGGTAAGGGGGAGAAAGGGTGGAGGGCATGAAGAGCAGAGTACGAACCCAGCAGTTCCTCCCCAAACAACCCAAAACCCTGCCAGTCATCCACTCCAGGAGGAAAGGAGCACCTACCTAAAAATCCAGAGGGAGAGAGAGACTTCAGTTGTTCTTTTCATCCTCTGCACACTAAAGTAGAATTTGCTCTTACCACATCAGCGTCGGCTTCAGGAGAAAAATGACCGCTACTCACTGTTCCTTCATATGCTGCACCTGTAACCATGGGCGCTCTCACCACTCCGATGTTAATCCCACAAGCAAGCAGCACGAAGAATAAAACCCACAACCAGCATAAGAACTTAGTGTGCTCCCACCGCACTACATCAACGCTGATTCAAACAGTGCAGACAGAAAATTTTCACTCCACAGTCCCGCTAAATATATTCAAAGAACTTAAAGAAATACAAAGGCTTCCAAAAACTAAAAACTCTCCCTCAAATTTCGAGCCCCAGAGTAACGCTCCAAAAAATGCACTGCACTGCAGTTTCTACAGTCTCGGAGAGGCAGCTAATTGCATTTTTTTAATTTGCCAGTCGCAACTGCAAAAAAAAACATTGAACAAACACCACGGCTATAGCGTTTGCCCCAATTCGTAGGATTTGTCAAATTTTAAGGTCACTAACAGTTCAGGTAAAACTTTAAATTGTAGGACCATGCTAATCTAATTATTGAAAAATACACTTCGAATCTAGATAAATCACTTAAATGGCCTAACTAACTGACAAAACAACTTAAAGAAATAAACGACAATAAATAAAATCTAGAAACAAACTAAAAATGAAATTTTTGAGCTCAGAAATGTAAAGCAGCTTAGGCAGTTCACACACTGCCACCATCTTGCCATCAAACTCCCCTGGACCTCTTTCGGGCCCACACTACTCACTCTGTCATTGATCAGCTGGAGGACATCAGCTATATCCCTGTTTTCTTGCCAGCATCCTGCATGGACCTCCTCCAGCCCCTAGACATTTCAATGAATAAACTTTTGAAAGATGAACTGAAGAAGTGTGTTACCGATTGTTATGCAGGGATAATTTCTGATCAGGTTGATGAAGGGGTTGACAGTTTTAAAGTAGACTTGAAAATGTGCACACTGAAAGAGAAACACGCAAAGTGGTTGGAAGCGAGCATCAGCCAACTAAAACTAAGGAGTGAAATGTGCATCCGTAGCTTCAAAGAAGCTGGAATAGAGGCAGCACATGAGAACTGTCTGAATCGTCAGACGGGCAAGCATGAATTCTTCTTTCTATTCACTGCCATGACACTGCTGTAACAGTTAGCTGGCACAACAAAGTGTTGGTAGTAACAGTGACTTTGTGTTTCTGTTATAGAAACATTACCAGAAACACTGGAAGATGAACAGCCAGGTGAAGACTGAAGATTTTCGGTCTATTTGCTGGTGTCAGTTGAGTGATGTGGCATGCAGCACTGCTATTGATTAGAGCACAGTTGTTTATTTTTAAATTACTTTACTCAGAAATAAAACAATAAACGAGCAATACCACTATACATTACTGTTGTTTGTGTGGTTCTGTTTGTCATTGGTATACACATGTATGCACATAATGTTTGTATTGCCAAAGTAATATCATTGCAGTGTATTGTATTGTATTTTTATCTGTACTTTCCTGGCCTCTCCAACTGTTGCGGTTTGGCCTGGCATTTGTATATCACTGTATGATGTGTGTGTGTGTCATATCAAATAATAAAAATTGTTAAACTTAAAAAAAAGCCAAAGTAATATTGGCAGTCTGATAATATTCACTTAATGTTTAAAATTGCAAACATAGCGAAAATAAAAATCAAGTGAACATTATCTGAACTATAGTACTTCTAATGTATCCATACAGTCAGATGTACAGGCCCTCAAGGAATTATTAAATATTTATAATTTGACCGATCCATGGAGAACTCTGAACCTGTGAGCCAAAACATATTCCTTTTACTCTTCAGTTCACAACTTCTGTTCAAGAATAGATTTTGTCTTAGTCACTAGAACTTGGATTAAAGAGGTAATCAATACACACGTATTAGGTAGATCTCTTTCAGATCACCCTGTAATAGATTTATCTATTTTTTTACCACAACTCTACCCAAGACAATCCATTTGGAGATTGAACAACACACTATTGAGACAAGATTACATCATGAATTATACAAATCTTGAAATTAAAAACATTTGGAAGAACAATTTGAACTCCATCGATCACCTAGATACTATCTGGGCAGCCTTTAAATGCTATATAAGGGGATATTTTATCAGGTTTGCACCGAACCAAGAGAGACAAACATCGGAGGAAAAAAATGCTTTTATCTTCAAAAATGTAGGCCCTAGAAAATAAAAACTCTCCCTCTTTTATGGAACGAGAGAGATTGGAGTTACAAAGATATAAGAATTAATTATTATTCTTTACCAAAGGAAAAACTGTTAATTTAAGAGATTGGGCCTATAATTCCCCAATCTATTTCTTGGCATCCCCTGTTTGGGTAATAAAATTAAAAGAGCTTCTAGTAAAAGTGGTAGAAAATACTTTACTAGAAGCTCTTTTTATTTTAATATCCAAATGGGGGAAGCAAAGAAATAGATTGGGGAATTATAGGCCCATCTCTTTAACTATGATTTGAAAATACTGACCTATATTTTAGCCCAGAGAGTTAAAAGAATATGGAACCCACTAATACTCAGGGAACAGGTGGGCTTCATCTCTCATAGACAAGCTTCAGATCACATCAGGAAACTTTTCCATGTCTTCTCTGTGTCCAGGGACTCCAGGTCCCCTTTGGTGTTGGTGTCCCTGGATGTGGAGAAGGCTTTTGATTGGGTTAATCATGAATTTCTCTTTCAAACTTTATTTAAATTTGGTTTTCCAGCACCTTTGTTAACTGGCTGAGAATTTTCTATTCATTCTCTACCATTAAAATTTTTTGTAATGGTATTATTTCCGACAAGCTTCTTTACATTTTGGAACCCATCAGGGTTGCCCTTTATCCCCAATTCTTTTCAATTTTTATTAGAGCCATTATTGTTTTTTTCTAACTTCAAACCCATTAATAACAGGCATTACTGTAAGTAATATTCAACTTAAAATCTTGGTGTTTGCCAATGATATTTTACTTCTTGTTTCAAATTCAAGTAATTCTATTAAAGAGACTTCGAGAACTATAAAGGAGTTTTGCACCTTTTCTAACTACAAGTTAAACCTATAGAAAATGGAAGTCCTACCTTTGAATAAAGCAATTATCAAAAAGGATACAGTATCATTAGGTTAGGCCTTTCTTGGTCGCCCACTAAACTCAGTCTGGATGAGCCATGAGGTCCTTTTCTGCTGACATATTTCTATGATTCTATTAAAAAAGTAGCTAGGCATCTGTTTAACTCAGGACCAATAAACTGCACTATGAAAGTTGGTGCTCACCCTTCTCTGACATCCCGTATCTAGACACCCAATCTGCCAACCCCTCTCCCCAACACAAATGCTGGATGATCTCAGCATATTTAACCAGTTGTCTGTATCTTACAGTATAGTCTGTATCATACTGAATAATTTGTCACCTTTACTGTGTTATCAGGCTAATCTCAGCATATGTAACCAGTTGTCTGTACATTACTGTATAATCTGTATCATATTGTTTAATTGCCATTTTTCTTGTGTTTTTCTGCCTTTGCCATGTAATCCCAGATCGCCTCTGAAAAAGGGACCAACAGGTCCCAGTGGGCCTACCCAGTCACCAAAATTTAATAAATAAATAAATAAATCTTAGTTCACCAAACTAAATCTGGATGATTTACCTATCACCATTAAACAAGATTTGAAAAGATGGTTACATGTCCCACTTTCATTTTAGGGGAAAATTAGTATAATCAAAATGAATATTTTCCCAATAATTTTTTACCCCACAAACATGTTCAGCATTTTTATTCCCTTATCATGGTTCAACAAGCCTTATTCAGTAATCTCAAATTTCTTTGTGGGGGGAAGACCCCTAGAATAGCATTAAAAAAGTTGTTTCTTCCTAGGACTCAAGGAGGAATGAAACTGCCAAATTGTATTTTATATTACATGGCCACTAAAGCTAACAAATATATACAATAGTCACCTCCGATTGCTGACCGAGGTAATTATCAAATCAAATCAAATCAACTTTATTTTTATACAGTAGCGCCTTTCAAAACCAAGGCGCTGTACATAAAAACCAAATACATAAAGATAAAAATTTAAAATAAAAACATTAAAACATTAACATTAAAACAGATCATCCGTAACTAGGGTAAGCTAAACTAAATAAATACATTTTTAACTCTGTTTTAAATCTATCAACAGTTGGGCATTCTCTCAACCAATGAGGTAGAGAATTCCACGGAGTTGGTGCTGAAAAAGTGAAGGCACGAGATCCAGATGTCTTCAATCGTACCCTGGGAATCTCCAGCAATCTCTCGTTGGTGGAACAGAGAGGACAGAGGGGGGCAGTAGGGTACCAGGAGATCTTGCAGGTATTGGGTCCCTGATCATGTAGGGCTTTAAAGGTTAGCAAGCCAACCTTAAAGGTGATCCACCACCAAACAGGCAGCCAGTGCAGCTTGCAGAGCACAGGCGCAATTTGACTGGTTCTAGAAGTCCCAGTCAAAAGCCTGGCAGCCGCATTCTGCACCAACTGCAGGCAGTGGATATCAACCCCAGGTAGCCCTAGGTAGAGGGAATTGCAGTAATCAAGATGGGTAGTGACAAAAGCATGGACCAGTGTTGGAAGATCGCCCGGAGGAACCAGGTGTTTCACCCAGGCGATATTCCTCAGATGGTAAAAAGAGGATTTGACGACAGCTGACACCTGAGATTTTAGGGTCAAAGAATCATCAAAAATAACACCCAGGTTACGCACCTGATCAGAGGTAGTGAGTGACATACCACCAAGTAATAAGCCTGATGGTTGTCCAGCCCCCAAACCACCCCAGATGACCTGGGTCCACTACCAGCACTTCAGTCTTATCCAGATTCAGTCTCAGCCAGCTGAAACTCATCCAAAATCTGATCTCAGCAAGGCAGTTATTTAGCATGGAGAGTGCATTATTCTGTCTGGGCAGAAAGGACAAATACAGATGAGTATCTTCTGCATAGCAGTGAAACCCCAGACTGTATCGCCTGATGATATCTTCCAATGGCGGCATATACACTGCAAACAACATGGGGGCTAGAATAGAACCCTGTGGTACCCCACAAGGCAGGGAGTGAGCACCAGTGGAATAAATTCCAGTGGCAACTCTCTGAGACCTGTCCGAGAGGTAAGAATGGAACCATTTAAGGACTGTACCAGACAGCCCACAAAAGAACCGCAGGCACTCCAACATTCCCATTTGGTTAGACCTAGAACATAGCTTACTGCAAAAATTCAACTTATCCCCAGAAGCTATTTTATACTATAAGCCGAATTCCTTACCCTCCAAATTAAAACATTTAGTTATAGGGGTCTCTCCTGGAATCCACCAGCAGACTATGTCTTACTTAGGTTTAAAATTCAAAAGAGTATTAACCAGCCTATTATGAATAACTCTAACTTCAAGATAAATGGAACGCTGATTCCCTCCACATGGTTCCCAAATTCTAATCACCTTAAAGTTAAATCAATTGTATGTAATGGTAACTTACTCTCCACAAAGGATTTACTAGATAAACAAAATTTAAATAAAAAAAACATTTACCAAACGTATTAGTGAAAATAGCTTTAAAAGCTCACTTTGGAGCTGATCTTCGGATGACTGACTCTTAAGATATTTTGAAGGACATGAGATGATGAGTTTTAAAACCCCATCCTATAGCTAACTTATATCAACTGCTATTGGCTTTCAAATTTTCACCGGACCCTGTAATTTCCTCATATTGGCAAAAAGAAACTGAATATTATCCACAAAATTGGGCTATTCTTTGGCTTAATGTTTACAGGTTTATCCCCTTGGGCAATTTAAGACTGATCCAATTTAAGATCCTTCACAGTGCATATTGGACTCCACAAAAATTATATAGCTTTGGTTTAACAGAGTCAAATAAATGAATTAAGGGTGATTTGACAGATGGGCCAATTACCCATATTCTATGGTCCTGTCCGAAAGTCCAACATATTTGGAGTTTGGTAAGAAATAACATAGGAATTAAATTTTCCTTACACAACTTGATGAGCTTTGAGGCGTGTATTTTGGGCAATCTTAATTCAATCAAGGGTGTAGCCAAAAAATTATCTTTATCCCTACTGGCTATTTCAATGAAGAAACTCATAGTAAGGCATTGGCTAGACAAAGATGATTTTTTGTATGAAAGAATGGACAGTGAATATCATACATGATTTATAAATTATAAGACTAATTAATTTATTCCATAACAGAATTAATACCTTTTTTAGATTTGATACACACGTGCAATAAACCTGTTGTTATGAGTGGAAGGGGGTTTCAGAGGTGTGTCTCTGTGAGCCTATTGCAGTTCAAAATTGTAGGAGCTAAGCAGTCTAGACCAGTAACTTTACACTTTAACTGTGTCACCACTCTTCTTTGGCTGAATGTACTTCAAAAGAACCATCCCAATAAAATTAGAGGACTTCAGTCCTTTGATGTGAACGAAGCTATTCAACAAACAGCTGATGGGCTATCAACACCAGCAGCCTGACCAGACTACATCAGAACATTGAGGGGAGATCTACAGAAAGTTTGAACTGTGTTGTGCCAGTTTTTATTATTTTATTACTATTAAAGGTTTTCCTGCTTCTTCTACCTAGTCTGTAGGTAGTTTGAAACTGGCACTGATGTCTCAAATTACATCCTTTTTTCTCATAAACTAGCAAGTCTAAAGAAAAAAATAACCATTGCCTGCCTTTCTGTAGTATGGAAGTTACTCTCCTTACTGTGGCAACTTTCAAATATAGGAAAAAAATAATAATATACATCCATTTCTCTCCACCAGCAAGTGTATATTGCAAACAATGTTAACCTAGGCAAAAACACACATTCATTCTAAACTTTTTTGTATCTATATCACATGAATGCCATTTGAAAGGTGAACCGACACTTATAAAACTGTGGGTATATGGATGTCACCAACTTTTGCAGTCTTCTCCTGCCAACTCCATGTTTCCTTTTTCACCACCCCTCCTCCCATAACTCTCATGTTCCCTTCCCCATGCCCTAGCTATCCATACCCCCCCGTATGCTACCCTTACCCCTACCTTTTTAACTCTTGCCTGTATACCAAGACCTGCCATGATCTGAGTGATGTATAGATCTTAACATGGGTATGATCTTACTTATATCGAAATTCAATAAAAAGAATAATGGGCAGATCCCAACATGAATTCTCTTTTCTCTTGTGCACAACTGTTTTCCTTGCCATCCTTCCTGCAGTGAACCCAGTATTTGTCTTCTGTCCATGGTGATCCTCTACACCAGCTCTCTCCTAGCCTCAAGACAGTTATTATTCTCCTAAATGCCCTGTCTATTCGTACCTTTTATATCTGTCTAGGTATAAAAAAACAAAATGGATTTTTTTCCAAAGTGAATTCTGTTCATTCTATGTTCTCCATAGCACCCCGTAAGAGATCTGTTTGCCATACCCAGCATTCCTTGCACTCGCAGCCTAAGTGCCCATGTAACATCTGAAGATGTACTGGTGCAAAGCATCAAACCTTTGACATTGACAAATGCTTGTCTTAGATGGGCTAAGTTATTTAATGTATTGGTTTAGGTCAGTGGGTTCATTCATCTTATTTCTTGTTCTTAGAAATTGATTGTGAGGCAAGCTTGTGAAATTCCTCTACTAATTAGAATGATTTAGTTAACTTCTGTAGTCTTCCTTTAGGCCCAGAAACTATCTAATAATATTTGTTTAGTAGGGTGGATATTACAGTGAGGAGGGGGAGGAAGGGATATAGGGTTTTGGTTTTTGTACTATATTTTTCCTTTTGTATTGGCTTTTATGGACTTAAATTGCTAACCTACATTGTCACAGTTGTATTTTCTTTATTGTTATATAATATAATTGTTTACATAAAGGAAAGTTAAAAAAACATGGAGTTTGATTTAAAACTTTATCTTTAAACAGCTACATTATGGATAATGTATTATCTCCCCCCTCCCCCCACGTTCTATCTACTGTGTTGACAGATTAAGTCATTTTTTTTAAATGATTTACAATTTATGAGCGATACTGATTTTGAAATGAAAGGACTTATATTATTCAAATAATTAAAATTGTTTAATATTAAATTGAAAGGATACTTCAGTTTTTTCCATTAGACTCACTTTGTATTAATGTTATACTCGATGTTTCATTATGATGGATGCAATTTTCTGATCCTTCCTTTCTATTTGTTCTTGTCCAGGCTGGAGACCAGGTGGAGCACAGGATTTCCTGTTTTAGCATGCTTCAGTGTTATAAGCTTCCTACTCTTGGTTTGTCTTTCTCTCTTTTTATTTGCTACTATGTCTATTTTATTTTAGAATACTATATTTTGTTTCATTGTTATGATTTGTGCAATGTGAAACAACTTAGCAACATTATCAGTTATTATTAATTTTGATTAAGTTTTTTAGCAGATTGACTTGTTTACGTAGTTAAATAATTGTAACATTTAATCTGATATTGTTTATAATTCTTAAATACCGATATGGCATGACTTAAAAGTGGAAATTTATAAAGAGAAAAACCTTTTTTATTTAAACTCAACAAGCCGGGTGGTGATGATGTGATTGTATTGCTGCCATTACTGAGGTGTAAAAGCACCGTTTAATTCTCAAAATAGTGCCCCCTGAAAAAGCTCCAAAGAGTGAAGTGCTGGGGTTTCTGAGACAGTGGTCAGTAAGGCTCTTGTTCTGTTAATACAGTACTGTTATTTCTGTGACAAATGGTGTGATGTTTTCATTCCTTTACTGCTGAGACAACGTGGATTGCCATTGCATTTTTATGATCTGAACATCACCTCCTGAGTAGCTCTTGAGGGTAACTGTGAGCTGGGTTTCTTCTGTTATACTGAATCAGCAGGCCCTCAGCTTGCACCTCCCCAATTTCAGTGGTACAGCATCACCTGTTTTGAGATGGAGGACAGCATGGTGCAGAAGCCTAGACTGTGGAACAGGACAGAGGGGGGCATCATGGTACAGCAGCCCTGACTGTGAGATAGGGTGCACATGGTGCAGCAGCACTACCCATCTCAGGCAATGGAAATGGGTAGCAGGGTGCAGCAAAAGCCCTACTTCTGGTGGCCTGAGGCAGCATGGTGCAGCAGCCCCAACTGTAGAGGCAGATGCCCTGGGACTTTAGGGCTTAGCAGAGTACAGCAGGCCTGACTGTGGAGACAGGAACAGTGGGCAACAGGTGCAGCATCTCTGACTGTGGGGGTGGGAGACAGAGGACAGCAGGGTACAGCCACCCCTACTGTTAGGGCAGTGGGCATTATGGTGCATCAGCCCTGATTGCTCAGGCAAGGGATGGAGAAAGCAGAGTGCAGAATCCCTGACTGTATGGGAGAACACATTGGGCAGCAGGGTGCAGTAACCTTGAATGTGGGGCTGGAGGCAGGGGACTTATGGGGCAGGGGATATGGGGCAGTAGAATGCAGCTTCCTCAGCTGTGGGGGAGAGACACTGTGCACTGGGCTGCCATATGGTGTTTCTAGTTATACACATACAGTGCATGATGTATATTCACACTGAAACCTCCAAACGTTTGACATCCCCAGAGACTGAGCCCCTCTGAACAGGTGTGCTCATCAGCGATGTAGCTCTACTCACTGTGCTGCCACCTGCCTCTCTCTCTATGGCTGAACGGATGGCTGAACTACCAGATCGAGCCCCCCTGACCGGGCGTGCTCACCAGTGGTGCATCTCTATTCACTGCCATTGACCGCCTCTCTCTCTCTCTCTATATATATATATATATATATATCTATATATATATAGATATATATACGGCTGAATGGATGGCTGAACTACCAGGTATGGTCCCCAAGGAAAGCCACAAAATCTTTTCTGGCTCAGTTTTGGCACTTGTAATCCAATTGACTGCCTACAGAGCTCACTCTCTCTGACTGGCTAACTCAGCTAGCTTGCTTTCTGTAAGCTCAGCCAGCTTTCTGGCTGTTTTGGAGTCACAAACATTCTACTATATTTAACTGAGCTGTGTGTATGTCTATTTAGCTTGCCTTAAATTAATTTATTTTAGCTCTGGTGCAATGTTCTACTGAGCTAACCTGCTGGAATTTAATGTAGCTACACTGTAGTTTTAAATTGCCTACTTCTGTTGATTTCTAGTACCACTCACTCCATCTCTCCCCTATTCTGCTACTTGCTTACATCCTTTTTTCTCTCAGCGTCCATTGTTCTCAAGTGTTGACTCCTGTTATTTTAACCCTGCCCAAATTCTATCTATAACCCTGCTTCTGAGCTTTAATTCTGCTAAAATTATAGCTAATATATCCCACCTTCTGCCTTCTCCTTTCTAACCTCACTCGTTACTTGCCGTTAGCCCACCCTGCCCCCAGTTTCTTTTGTTTCTTTTGTCTGCTCTCCTTTGAGCCAATTCCTTGTCCCCAATTAACTTAATTTTCTACCTGATGCCTCCAGCCTCCAGGTGCTGTTCTGTCTCCGTGTCTTAGCCTCCTTACCAGCAGACTAGCTTAATTAACCTCTGCCCCTCTCTCTTTTCCACAGATTGAGCCCCTCTGACTGGGTGTGCTCACCAGTGGTGTGGCTCTACTCACTCCCTCCATCTGCCTCTCTCTCTCTATGGCTGAATGGATGGCTGAACTAACAGGTATGGTCCCCAAGGAAAGCTGAAAAAATCTTTTCAGGCTCAGTTTTGGTGCTCGTAATCCGATTGGCTGCCTACGAGGCTCAATCCCTCTGCCTGGCTAACTCAGCTAGACTGCTTTCTGTAAGCTCAGCTGACTTTCTGGCTGAATTTTGAACCTCAAATATTCTGCCGCCCACCCTCCCCACCCCAGCGCTCTTAAATACAGTTGCTGCACTCAGGGCTCCTCCCTGCAGCACAGCCCTTCTAACAGAATTCTCTGTTGCCTCCCCATGAGAACCTACTCAATTCCTATCACTGCAACTCCCTACAGTGGTTGCAATCCTGCAACTTAATAGCCCAGACAACTTGCTTTGTGTAATAGCCTACCTCCCCTTCCCTTCTGCTGATTTTACACCCTAACTCTAGTGCTGCACTCCCCACTGCTGTTTCTAATCATGTCCTTAGCCACTAACTCTACAGATTGTTCTCTGACTGAGAAGTGAAACAACTGTTCTGTCAAGCAATACTGCTGAAGCAGCAAGAAGATGTTGTCATCACTGTCCAAGCCTCACTGAGAGGACAGAAGCAGCTTCACTGTTTTCTGTTACTGCAGACAAGTTATCAAATGTTGATTTAAAGAAAACCACAAAACCAAACAGCATGACATTTTCAGAAACCACTGATCATGTTGCAGGGATTAAAACTCAAGATTTTTCAAGCTTTTATTAAGAATATGTAAAAATCATTGCACATGATCTTTAAGGGGAGTAATGCCCAAATATTAAGGACTGTGGATATGTCTGCCAGTAGCATAAAATGGTTTAAACACAGATGTAGACTTAGAATGGGAATGATGTTAATTGGTGCCCATCAAAAAGGGAAGGTTGCTTTAAAACCATTGGGACAGGTATCTAATATGACCAAGGCTTCTGACTTCTGGAAGTTTGGCTAATATCCTAAAAGAACACCAACTTGCCCTATTTCTCTTATCAGTTCTGGGGTTGCAGTGGCAGGATCTTTTAAGAAAAATAAATACTATCTGTGTACAGTGCAACTTCTTACTCCTAACACCCAACCATTACCCCTTTGATTCTGCACAGGGTGAAAAGTAGAGGGAAGGGGGAGCCCTGTCTTGTTCCATGCCTCTGTGGAAATCTAGGTGAAGCCATCCCATTTATCCTTACTAGGGGCTTCTGGGGAGTCATAATGTGAAGCCAGGCATGATAAAATGTTATGGCTAAATCCAATCTTCCTCAGCATCCCCTGCAGAAAAGTCCAGTCCAGCTGGGCAAAAGCTTTCTCCATGTCCATGGAAACTGGCAGTTACAAATATGGACTTTCTTTCTGAGAGGAGATGGTATTAAGGAGGTGCCAGATATTGTCATGTAGTTTCTGTCCCTCAATAAATCCTGTTTAGTCCAGCTGGACTAAGGTTTCCACCATTTCCTGTGGTCTATAAACCGTTATGGAAGTGAAGATTTTTATATCTACTGGTAACAGAGAGATGGGGCAATATGATCCTCAGCACATGTGGTCATTCCCAGGTTTGGGAATTACTGATATCTGCACTAGTCAACAGGTGTGCTGTACCTTCCCCCACCTTTCAAAAGAGCTGGTGCAACTCTGGGGACAGAAATTCCCTAAACATTTTGTAGAATACCAAGATGTAATGGAAAGGATCCCTCGATACTCACCATCAAGAAACAAAAGTCCTCTGGAACACATTGAATTGCTGTAAAAATGATGTGGTACTCGTACTTTGAGGAAATGAGGAGAATAAGCAGGTGTACAAAGACTGGAGCATAAATGCCAAATGTTTCACTCCCTTTCCAGATCTTTCTCAAGGGAATGGTGCCCCTTCAGTTCATCTGGTATAAATACAGGCATCAATTATAGTGCACAAGTAATTTAAAGTGACAGTGCAAAGTTATGGTGCAAAAACAGAAGGAAACACAAACCAGACAGGCATATTAAAAATGGCAATGAACATATGCATTAATAGTTGCCAAAGTTGCTAAAACATAGCTAACTGCATTTTTTTAAAGTGCTTAGTTTTGTCATGGAATAAGAGTAAAGCAAATGCCAGAATTGCATCAAAGCCTTTTCTTTAGAGATAAACAAACCTAACAATTTTGCTTTGAAAGTTCTAATCATAGCTTTTTCTTCATTTGGTCTGCTGCAAGTACCAAAACATATTATCCACAGGTTCCAATTCTAAAAAAGAGAAAAGAGGTAAAATACAATGAAACTGTAACACAGTTTTAAGGCAGCTTTTATAAAAGGAGAACTTACTTTGTTAGGAAGAGTACAAGCTCAATCTGATAATTTAGGCCTGGCTACCTGTATGCATCTGATTTGAAAATCCAAATGGATTCTCTCCTGGCTAGGGTCTGCTCTCTGTCACCATCTCTGGGTCCCAATTTAACCTGTTCAATGCCTGTAAAGAGAACTTGATGATCTTCCCTATTTGGCACTTTCTGTATGTATTTCAACATGGAATAGAAATGTCACCATTTCAAACTGTACTATCAGTAAGACACTAACTTGGTCATTTTAATGAATTTCACTGGGCAATTCAGAATATTTTCCCAAAATAATAGGGAATAATGTTGAATACCCATGTGTCTTTATTTGCCTTAATTAATTACTGTGTTTCACAAAACAGGCTTTCTATGGGTTCAGTAGGATTGTTTTAAGTATGGTTTACTTATACTGTATTGCTTCTATTTATTTAATGCTTCTAAATAGGCATCATACTTCAGTGATAATATTTTGTTCTGGTTCCAGCTTCTGTGTTTTGTATTTACTCAATTTCCATGAATCTGTTTACAATAATATGATTTTTTCTTTCTTTTCAATTTGTTAATTTAATAATTAATAATTCAGTTGTTGTTTTTCTGTCATTTGCATTACCTTGTTTGGACAGATGCATTTTTTAGTGCAAGGGTGTTATTCCTGCTTATTGGTTTAGTCATTTAAGAATGTGCAAGGGATGAGGTTAAGGTATTTTATGAATCTTTTGATTATCTTAAATATTTCTGAATTTGTATGAGAGGATGCCACAATGGTATATAGTAATAATGGGGGGGGGGGGGCTGATTCTCATTTTTTATTTTCCTTCTTTCTTCTGTAGATATCTTAACTCTCCTAACTATTACTATCTTCTCACTCTTACATCCGGTGTTTGTTAGGTGGTGGATTAGTCTTTCAGTATCTTTTTATGCAAAATGGTGACTTCTTCCTTCCAGAATTTAGTCACTTGGAATGTCAGAGGTCTTACTCATAAACTTAATAGATAGTCAATTCTCAGGCAGTTAAAAAAAAACTCAACACCTCTATCAGCTTCTGTCAGGAAACACATTTATAAAGGATCACCATTTACCAATGCATCAAGAATGGGTTAGGCAGGTTTTTGGAGCTGGAGACAGTTCAAAGAAGGCTGGTGTTTTGATTTTATTTAAAAGATCATTACATTTTCAAATATGCTAAAAGATTTCTGATTTACATTTGTTAATGTTTATGGTCCAACTTCTGCCACACATGAAATGTTTAACCAGATATTTCAGATTATTAACAATTTCCTTGATAGTACTGTCTTATTAGCTGAGGACACTAATGCAGTACTTGATCCTCACTTAAATAGATCTTCATATAGGGCTGGTAGATATATTGTAAGGCTGACAAAGATTTAAGTAACTTGATGAGCAATATGAGTTTACTAGACACATGAAAAGTGATGAACCTAAATGTCAAAAACTTCACTTACTGGTCTCAATGTCACTAATCTAGAGCAATGATAGACTAAATGTATGTACCACAGCAATTTCTAAGTAGGATAAATCTAAATAAGATTAAGAAACAAATAATTTCAGATTAGTCTCCCTTGCTACTACATTTTCAAGAATCTAATATGGAGATGTCTAGAAGGTGGAAACTTAACAACTTTTTATTAAATAATGAAATGGTGATTTCAGATATCAAATCTAAAATAGCTGAATTCTTATTCAACAACAATCCAGCTAATACTTCCTGGAATAATAACTGGGAATGCCTCAAATGTTGGCTAAGAACATAGACAGTACTATAAGCATAACCTCAACTTAAAAAAGAAAAATCAAACTGAGTTATTAACAAAAGTCAGAGAAACTGAAGGGACACTCCTAATAGATGACATAGAAGCTGCATGGGATCTGTGGTCAAAACTTAAACCTGAATACAATGAACTTATGAGGGGTGAGGCTGAATTTTACATCAGAAAATTCAAAGTTAATTATATTGATTCAGGTCCAAAAGTCACTAGGATTTTAGCTATTATACTGAAGCAAAATATTTTTTCATCAAACATTACAATTATTGGACGTATATCAAATAACACCATTATATCTGGTCATAAAAAATAAATGAAGACTTTAAGAAGTTTTACAAACAGGTATTTAGCTTTGAAAACAGGTCTTTCAAACAACACTGGTGGAATTTTGCAAGGCTATACATATTCTCAAGGTATCTGAAACATTTAAGGATCAACTAAAGAAAACTAAAATGACTGAAGAAATATCTGATGCAATTAAAAAGAAAAAAGAAAAAAGAAAAGAAAAGAAACTCCAGGGCACAATGGCTTTTCTGCCAATTTTTATTATATCTTTGACAAGAAAGTAATACCAATACCTAAGGAAGCATTTCATGAAGCTGTGAGAGAGAACTCCTGAAGAATATGACCCAAAGTCTAAAAGTCCTGTTGCATAAAATTGGTAAAGACCCACAATAATGTGGTAGTTACGGACCAAGATCTCTAATTAATATTGGTGTCAAAATATTAGTGAAGATATTATCTGACAGATTAGAAAAGCTATCCACCATCTAATTGGTATGCAAAAAATTGGCTTCATCCAAGGTAAGGTCTCTGCTGATAATTCTAGGAAAATGTTTCACATTTTAGATCATGCGGGAAGGTCCAAAATACCAATGGGTCTCTTTTCATTAGATACAGAGAATGCTTTTGTCTGCATATTTTGACAACGTATTTTTGATGTATTATCCTTGTATGACTTCCCTAATAATTTAATAATAATAATAAATGTTATTTAATATAGCACCTTTCAAATATCAAGGTGCTGAACAAATAGATAAAAAGTCAGCAAATACAATAAATATCAATAAAATCAGTGAAATTCAGAATAAGCTTTACCCCATAAAAAGGTCTTCAATGCCTGCTTAAAGCACCCCACTGTCCTGCACTCCTGTAGCTGATGGGGCAGAGAATTCCAGAGGGTAGGGGCAGCAAACCCAAAGGCATGGGCCCCAGATGACTTTAAGCTAACCCTTGGAATCTCCAGCAATCCCTCATCAGCTGAGCGGAACTGTCGCAGCGGGGTGTAGGGAACCAGGAGCTCTTTCAAGTAGTCGGTACCCTGTCTGTGAAGGGCTTTGTAAGTTAATAAACCTACCTTAAAGGTGATCCACCACTGAACAGGCAGCCAGTGCAGATCGTGCAGCAGTGGGGTAATGTGAGAACTCCTGGATACCCCAGTCAACAAACATGCAGCAGCATTCTGCACTAGCTGCAAGCAGCAGATATCAACCCCAGGAAGCCCTAAGTAAAGGGAGTTACAGTTGTCAAGGTGCGAGGTCACAAAGGCATGGACCAGAACAGGCAGATCGCTAGATGGAAGAGATGCTTGATCCTGGCAATATTCCTAAGATGGTAAAAGGCCAGCTTGATGACTGCCGACACCTGATGATGAAGGGTCAGCCCATCATCAAGCACCACTCCCAGGTCAAGCACCTGCTCAGAGGTAAGGATCTGAGCCCCCCCAGGACTAAACCAGAGGGGAGAGCAGTCCTCAACCCCTCTGTCCTGTGACCAAGGTCCACCACCAGAACCTCAGTCTTTCCTGCATTCAATTTTAAACCACTAGAACTCATCCAATCTTGTATTTCCATGAGGCAACAGTTCAATACCGAGATAGCACTAACCTGGTCCGGGGCCAAAAGACAGGTAGAGCTGGGTATCATCAGCATAGCAGTGAAACCTCAGCCCATACCATCTTACAATGCCTCTGAGGGGCAGCATATACACTGCAAATAACATGGGAGACAGCACCAAGCCCTGAGGTACCCCGCAAGGCAGAAAGAAAGACTCGGAAGAAAATATTCCTGAGACAACTCTCTGAGTTCTACCTGTGAGGAAAGATGAAAACCATCTAAGAACTGTCTCTGACAGCCCACAGATGAGCTTCAGGTGCTCGAGCAGAACCCCAAGATCCACAGTGTCAAAAGCTGATGACAAATCAAGGAGAACCAAAATGGAGCTCTTTCTCCAATCTCTCACCATCAGGAGATCATTGAGCACCTGAACCAGAGCAGTCTCAGTACTATGCCTCTTACAAAAACCAGATTGGAGAGGTTCATGTAAATTATGGATGGTTAAATGGTTCTCCAGTTGAGCTGACACAACTTTCTCAATAACCTTTCCCACAAAGGGAAGGTTAGAGATAGGTCTGTAGTTCACTAGATTCTCCGGGTCCAGAGAAGCTTTCTTCAGAAGTGGTGTCACCACCGCCTCCTTCAGGGAGCTATGGAACTCACCCAATTCCAAAGAGCACCGGACAATCTGAGCTAAGACCGGGCTGATAATATCACTACAACCCAGAATCAGGGAAGTAGGGCCTGGATCTGAACTACAGCAAGTGGGATGCATCCCCTGGACAATCCTCTTAATATCAACAAACTCCGACAGATAAAAGGAACTCCAGGAAACTCCGGGCTCTGTGACTAAGCACCAACCAACAGCATCCCCCACAGAGCGAGTCTGATGGGACTCTTGCCTGATGTTGGCCACCTTATTCACAAAGAAACAAGCAATCTCATCACACTCTATCTGTGAAAAAGATCAACGGTGCTGCAGACAGGCTGGGTTGCACAGCCTGTCCATAGTTAGGAAGAGTTGAGCTGGTCAGTTGAGTGCAACAGTGATTTTTCTGGACAGGAATTCTGCCTTCATATGAGAAACCTCTGATTGATAGAGTTTATAATGCTCTAATAAAACAAGATGGTCGCTATCCAAGGCAGACCTCCGCCAACACCGCTCTAACCTACGCCCCAACCTCCGCAGTTCCTTCAGGGACCCATCAAACCATGGGTCCCCAGGGTGAAGCAGAAGGGGGTGAAGATGGACAGGAGCAATCAGATCGAGAGCTGAAGAGACAGTCATATTACAGGCCATAACTAACAGCTCAGGATCTGTACTGGTCTCGCCGCACACCGAGAGGTCAATCACTGCAGCCAGGTCTTCAAGGACAACATCCTGCAAAGGGTGATAACTGACCATCTCCACAGGGGCCGACCTACCCAGGGGGGCAGAAAAATTTTACCTAACAGTGCAGTGATCGGACCAACCGACAGGTTCCACCACCAAGTCGGAGGCCTCGATCCCCAGGAAGAAGACCAAATCAAGAGAGTGACCGCCACTGTGAGTAACTGAGGAAACAACCTGTGTGAAGCCCAGTGATGTCATCACCTGGAGGAAGTGTTGTCCAAAAAGCGAGGATTCATCGTTGACCCAAACATTGAAGTCAACAGAACCATCAGTCTGAGTGACTCCAAAGCCATGTCGGCAGCGAAGCCTGCTACTTCCTGCAGGAACAGCTTCTCATCACCTGGTGGACAGTAAATGAGTGCTATCCTGCACTCCACACCAGTTACCATGGTACACTCAAATGACATGGCGTCCTCAACTGAAACCCCAGTTAGGCCCAATTCAGTCATGAAACAGGCCATGACCCCGCCCCACGATCCAATCTCGGGCAATGTATAACCGAGTACACGGAGGGAATAGCTGCCTCTAAAATTGGGGCAGCATTCCCATCTAACCAGGTCTCAGTACTGCAAGCCAGATCCACTGTTTCAAAAAAATCTGCAATAAGAGCAGTTTTGTTCCTAATGGATCTGGCATTGCATAACAGCGCCTGAGTTGGACGATGTTGGCGAGTTGTCCCAGCTACATGCCCTCCCAAAAAGGAGGTGCCCTTGGGTATGGGGACAAGACAAGGATCACCATGTTCCAGGCACCATTTTTCCCCAGGGCATCTTCTGGTCCTAACCACCCGGATGGGAGAGCGCCACTCATTCGGACTCTGCTGTCCATGCCCCCATCCCCATCCCCCCTCCCGCAAGCAATCTCCAGTGCCCTGCAGTGCCGGTAGATATAAACAGGAAGGGGGGAAGACAACGGGTGGAGGACGCGGAGGGCGGAGGCTGAATAGCACAGGACAGGGGGAGCAGGCAAACACATTCCACCAAATTATTACAAAAACAAGGGGGAAAACACAAAACTCAATTTCTTAATACAGTCCAAGACAAAGCTGCAATTAAAATTAAAAACTACTAAAAAATCCCAAAACACAAACCCCCAAAACCCAAAACAATAAATAATAAGGTACTCTCACTACCAAACAATAAATAAAACAAAAAATAATAATAACTAAATAATCAACTATAATAAAACATATACATAATTTAATTGAAAATAAAAAATAAAACAAACAACACTTCAGAACTATAAATTATAGACCAGTCACTGAAAGTCTCTCAAGTAGAAACTGTAGTTCATAGAGCTCACACCTCCACCAAGTAAATGTCCAAAGAGAGGTTCAATCTGCTCAATCTCTCACAAAGGCAGATGCCACCAAAAATTGAGTATGGAAAAAACAGTAGACCCGATACTCTCATTGCTTGAGAAGGTACAGAGAAACTCGAGACAGTCCACCTGCACTACCTCTCACATAGGCAGGATGGGACTAGAAAGTTGTTCAAAGAATGGCTGACCAGCTACTCTCACTACCTGATAAATTAAAAAGCAGAAATGGTTCTGACTGAACTACCTCCCACATAGGCAGGCAGAACCATATATATTGAAAAAATGATATAAATACTTTCACTGCCTTCCAGATGAACATAAGAATATCAAATAACGGAGGTCTGACCGTGTCCAAAGTGCAGTTCAAGCAGAGTTTAACAGATCCTCTTCTTCAAGGGTTCCAGGATCTCAGACCACCTGAAGACTGGCAAGGGGCCCAAAAAACTCTGCCCCGAAGAAACCCCTACCGGAGATATTCCCCTCCTGCAGCTTCAGCCCACAGTTGGAGTTGACCCACCAGCCAACTCCCCGAAAACCTAGGAGCCCCCAGGCAGCTCAGCTGACTCCCCGGCTGACACAAACCCGACTCCTGCACAGTGAAGAATCTGGTGGCAAGGCTCCATGGAGCAAAGTTGGATCCCTTCTTCCACACCCACAGTGAGTCCCACAGATGTCAAACCCAAAACAGCTCCACACCAATGGTGAGTCCCACAAACGCCGATCCCAAAACAGCAATATCTCCCATTCTCCACAACGAGAGGAATTCGGCTGTACCTCGTATTCTTCACAGAAAAGAAATCCAGCAAGTAATCCAAATGATAAAGAATGATTCAAAGCCAGTCAGGGAACATCACAGTGTGGCTCTTCAAACAAAAGGGCTAATTTTATTAATAGGTAAAGCTTCTATATAATAACATAACCTCGGCTGTTGTCACTAACTGACTTACTTTACATCTTGTTGTTTCATGATCAAAAGGGGGTACCAGCCAAGACTGTCCATTATCACTGCTCTTATTTAATTTAACCATTGATCCTTTAATAAGGAATTTAAACTCTGACAAATCAATCACAGGTTATGACAGGGAGCTCCTGCCACTCTTGAGGACCAACCTTTTCTTAAATCTGTTGCAACAGTTCTTCTATTTCTTAGCCTAATCTATCCTTTACAATTTCTAGTACATAAGGCTGGCCACCTATGGGCACCCCTTCCCCTTTCCTGACTATGCTATAGTGTCCTCTTTAATTTTCCTTTTCCCTCTCAGGTCATCGTACAGGGAGGTTATTGTGGTGACCTTCGAGCTGATGTAAAACAACAGTCTGTGTTCCTCATTGTTGGATTTAGTATGCAATGGAACTATGTCATAAAATACATTTATGTATATAACTTATGTGTATGAAATCTGAAAATGTTGAAAATACCATGGCTCTGGGTGTTTTTGATAAAGGTAAAAAGTACTAGGTGACTGTATATTATAGAAATTAAGTTAGTTGTGCTATTTAAAATGCATGTAAATTGCTGTAAACTGAACAAGTCTGAAATGTACTGGTAATTTGCCTATATCCCATGATGCTTTGCATTATGGAATTATGTGTGATGTTGTGTTTCTTTGAAACTTGGTCTATTGTCAATGCCCTTTGGAGTAACCCTTGCTTCAGTGCTTCTACACTGAGGTTCTTTATTTTTAGCTTTTTTTATTTGAGCCCCCACTACCCAAGCAAACAGAGCCCACATGGGGTGGAGGCTGAATCTCAACTGGAAGGTTAGATCAGAGATCAGTGAGTCAGTAGGTGCAGGCTAAGTGTAGAGGAAAGACTTGCATAGTCTGTTGCTACAAATTGATGTACTGAAGAGGGATATGCCATTGCTAAAGGTTATCTCCAGCATTTTGAATAAACATCATACAAAGATTGTGCATTGAACTTGAAGTTCAGTGTCTGGTCCATCTGTTGTCCCACAACCCCTCCACAGACTTGGTGTCAGCAGTGGGATAACTTGCTGGAAGCATCTGGACTGGCTGAAGAGGGCCATTTTCTGGTGGATATCGCCCAGATATCCCAGGTGGACTGATGCACCAGGAGTTGCCAGAGGAGAACCTGGAGAAGAAAGTCTGTGCATTTCTGACCAGAATCATGGCCAACAGACTGGGAGAGAAGCTGTTACTTGGACTGGACCTGGGAGGTCAGAATATGGCCTAGCCTGAAGACGATGAAGAGATGCAAAGCAGACAAGGAGCTACAGTGGGGTTGAAGCAGATCAGAGATGCAAGATGACACTCTGATGGTGGAAAACCTGATAAGGCTAATATTGTGGATGAGTGGGCAATGGCTGGAGGTAGACCAACTGTGCAGAGAGGCAGAACACTTGTGGCAGGTGCTCAAGAGGTCCCTGCCAGAGAGTATGGATAAAGAATCGTAGGAGGATTTTTTGTGGGCTCAGCTGGAGGAGGACCCCCTGACTGAACAGGATATTCCTTTGTTGCCTGTGTTCCCAGGATGTTACCTGTTGGAGGTCGGAGATGCAAGTATGGAACTTGAATGTGAGACCCCAGGTAAGACTATGCCTAGTGATGTCGTGCTGGGGTTGAAGACTCCAAGCAAGCAAGAAGAAGCCTATGAAGCTGAAGGGATTTTTTCTTGTATTGATGCAGCTAAATCTATTAACAGTATTAACTGGGGGTAAACATAAGCAATAATACCCTCCAGGGTGGGTGGTATTGTGCTATACTGGACCACCCAGGGGTGTAATGAGGCCAAACGCCACAGGTGGAGGGCCTTATAGCCCCTGGAAGGTCCAATATAGCACAATACCGCCCACCCTGGAGGGTATTATTGCACTTAGAAAATGGGTACTAAAAAAAAAAAGTTTAATAAAAAATGTTAATAAAAATAGTTTAAATTAAGTTTTGTAATAAAATAGTTCCTCCGCCTGCATTAAAATTATGTTTAGTTGTGACTCTGGAGGTGATTGCTATGGTCACACACACACATTGTTAAAATGGTTAAAACACTTTATATTTTCATTCACTGTCTTAATTTGATTTTATGATGGTGTTGTAGCTTCTGAGATTGAACTGGAAAGGTTGCAGGTAAGGGCGGCACTATGGGACTACAAAGAAACTTAAGGGAACTGAGAGGTGACGTGTGGCAGCAAAAAAACACAGAAAGTACATTTGTCTGCTTGCTTTGGTTTGTCGCCCCCACCATTTTTTTTATGGGTGCTGACATTGGGACCGTAAAGCTGAGGAGCAGTGGCAGAGGAATAGAGAGACCGCTAAGTCTGGTTCCACTACAGTGTGTGAGAGGAGCGGTAGTTTCTTCATTTTCTGTACCACAGATGGACATCCATCTGTGGTATGAAAAACTAAGAAAGTACCGCTGCTCTCATACATAGTAGCGGTACTGGAGATAACCCCGTCTCTCTTTCTTTCTCTCTCTCGGCTGATTTCAGGTGTTTTTCAGCAAAGAAGGCAATCAGAGTTACTTCTATTTCATTGTTTCATTGCTTTAATGTGTTTCTTTTGGGGCTTGCGTGGGGAGCAGATCGGAGGCGGAGAATGACCGAGTGAGAAATTCATCTGCAGTAGTGCTCAGCACATGGCATGCTAGCGCTGTTAGAAGGCTGCGAGGAAACAGAAGGATAGCACTGTCAGTCACAAAAGAATACGAAAAGTGATTTCTGTTAAGACTGTTTTTTTTTTTTTAAAAGATGGTAAGTGGTATCCCTTTGTTTTTGTTGTTGGCTGGCAGCATTAGGGATTGAGATAATGGGAGACTTGCGGCGCAGCGTGTATGTCAATTTTTTTAAACATGTTTCTGTAGGTGCTCAGTAAGCAACAGTTGTGTGATTATAGCTGTGGGCTACAGTTTTGGCAAATGTGCTGGGAGGGACCCATTATAGAAAGCTGACAGCAGTGACGGTGAGCTGGAGGATGGCAACAGAAAAAAATAGTGGTATTTTAAAACTGAACATTCTGTGGTCACACTACTCTTAGAACGTTATCAGACAACAGACACTGGGACTCATTATTTTTCAGTCTCTATTGCCTGACACCGGACCGGCTGGTTGGTGGCTTTAGCCAATCAGAATTGAGATTTCTCTGTGCCCATTTTCTAATACAGGCTAAATATGCTAATATTGCCAAAATGTTACAATATGTTAAGATAAAGGAGGTGGGTGGGAAATGGATAGGTACCTGTGTTCGGGTAACACCTAGCCTGTCCACCCTAAGGTGTCTGTATCAACAGCAAGTGAAATGAATGAATTAAGAGACATAGTGAGTTTATGTAGAGGGGTTCAGCCTAGGACTGGGCCCCTGCTTAAAACTGACATGTCTCATGGGGTTGGAGCAGATAATTACTCACCCAAGAGAAAGTCTTTCTATGGTACTGGACTTTACAGTCGTCCAAATTTTTAGTTATGAAACATGACGGACAGCATATAAATACTGATTTCATGTCTAGATATGGTGCAGGAATTAATGTCAATAGAATATGACAGACTTCCCCTAAAAGGAGATGGGAAGGTACCGCTAGTCTCTGTTTAGCAATATGTTAATGCCTCAGGGTAAAGAAGGTTGATATCCACTATGTTTATGATGGAATGTTTATCATTAATAGGGACCTGGAGTCTGAGCTTCTGAAGATGGCTGGGTGGAAGCTCCATCCCTTCCTGGGACAGGAAGGTGGTAAGCAGTCTGTAATGACTGCTTCCCTCTTAGGTGGGGGATATGTGACAGGGAGCTCCAGCCACTCTTGAGGACCGAGCTTTCTTAAATCTGTTACAACAGTTCTTCTATTTCTTAGCCTAATATATCCTTTACAAATTCTAGTCCATAAAGTTGGTCGCCTATGGGCACCCCTTCCCCTTTCTTGACTATGCTATAGCGTCCTCTTTAATTTTCCTTTTCCCTCTCAGGTCCTTGTACAGTAAAGTTATTGTGGTAACCTCTGAACTGATGTAAAACAACAGGCTGTGTTCCTCATTGTTGGATTTAGTATGTCCTCTTTAATTTTCCTTTTCCCTCTCAGGTCATCGTACAGGGAGGTTATTGTGGTGACCTTCGAGCTGATGTAAAACAACAGTCTGTGTTCCTCATTGTTGGATTTAGTATGCAGTGAAACTATGTCATAAAATACATTGATGTATGTACCTTATGTGTATGAAATCTGGAAATGTTGAAAATACCATGGCACTAGGTGTTTTAGATAAAGGTAAAAAGTGCTAGGTGACTATATATTATAGAAATTAAGCTAGTTGTGCTATTTAAAATGCATGTAAATTGCTGTAAGCTGAACAAGTCTGAAATTTACTGGTGATATGCATATATCCCATGATTCTTTGCATTATGAAATTATGTGTGATGTTGTGTTCATTTGAAACTTGGCTTATTGTCAATGCCCTTTGGGGTAACCCTTGCTTCAGTGCTTCTGCACTGAGGTTCTTTGTTTTTAGCTTGTTTATTTTTTTTATTTGAGCCCCCACTACTCATGCAAACAGGGACCACATAGGGGTGGTAGCTGAATCTCAACTGGAAGGTTAGACCAGAGCTCAGTGAGTCAGTAGGTGCTGGCTAAGTGTAGAGGAAAGACTTGCATAGTCTGTTGCTACAAACTGATGTACTGAAGAAGGGATATGGCATTGCTAAAGGTTATCTCCTGCATTTTGAATAAACATCACACAGAGATTGTGTGTTGAACTTGAAATTCAGTGTCTGGTCCATCTGTTTTCTCACAACCCCTCCACAGAGGTATTAAACTAGGTGACAAAGAATTTTTCAATTTATGCTTACATGGAGAACATTTTACTTACGGTCGCTAATCCTAAAACTTCCGTTCCCAACATACTAAAATTCTTAAGAGTTTGGTGATATCTCAGGATACAAACTTAATACAGAAAAATCTAATTTTTTTGTTTTTAAATAATGCTTGCTAGCATCAAGATAGTTAGGGTTTGATTTTGCCTGGGCTGGTGATAGTTTGGACTACCTGAGGATTAAGGTCTTCAAGACTATAAATAAAACCGTGACTACAAATTTGTTACTGGCAAAGAATAAAATAAATGATGGCCTAACCAAGTGGAACAAACTATCACTAAGTATGTGGGATAGGCTGGAAGTTGTTAAAATGAATGCTTTACCTGCAGTCATCTTTTTATGACAATACCGTGTTGCATTAAATAAAAAATGGTTGTGGGGAATGAATGCTCAGTTTTTTAAGTTTATATGGAACTACAGTATAAGAAAGCCAGATTAGTTTACTGTAATCTACATAGATTTGTAAGTAATGGAGGGTAAAAGGCGCCTGCCATATGTTTATTATATTGCTGCCAGAGTCACTCAGCTTTCTACATGGTTCCTTTCTTCCCCTGGAGATGCATATATCTCTGAGGGGATTCTTCTACAAAAGGATCAGTTTTCTAAACAAGGAACAGACAGTAAATCAATGATTTTTGCCAAAACTAGTAAACCAATTAATAACAGAATAATTTCTGACACTTTCAGATAGTTCATTGGCCTATGCAGCCAGTATAGTGTTATGCTTGTGCAACTATGTTAGTTTGGTTTTGGCCATTCGTACTCTCTATTCCAGAGGAATTACCACCCCATAGGGGTATGAAGGCAAGGAGCCCTCGGAGAGGGTTCCACCCCAGATGTGCAACGGGATGGTTCCCATGGCTAAAAGTACCTTAGGAATCCCCCTAAGGAGAGAGTGCTGCCATTGGAGGAGGAGGGAAGGATGGTGGGGCACAGAAAAAATGTTTCACAGTGAGGCTTAGAGGAAGTGGGAGTGGCTGGCTGCTTGGCTACCGAACTACAGGCAAGCCTTTCATTTCACTGGCCTATGCAGCCAGTATAGTGTTATGCCTGTACAACTGTGTTAGTTTGGTTTTGGCTGTTAGCAATCTCTATTCCAGAAGAATTACCACCCTGTAGGGGTACGAAGGCAAGGAACCCTCAGAGAGGGTTCCGCCCCTACAGGTGCAATGGGATGGTTCACGTGGCTAAAGGTACCTTAGCAATCCCCCCCAAAAATGTAGTATCATCCCCAAAAGGAGGCAACATGAAGCAGATGAGCAAGCAGTAACTGTGACATAGGAGTAGTAACTATAATGTAGTAATAGAGAAGTATAGGCAGTTTGATAATGCAATGACATGCTCACTTGTCATAATGACTGCCCAGGACTGCGTACCAGGATACTGATGGTTTGCTTTGAGAGTAGGGGATCCCCTAAGGAGAGAGGAAATGGCAGGACATCCTCCACCTCCGTCCAACAATGGAACCTACCTAAAGGAACTAAAGGAAACAACTAAGCTAACTAAGTGTTATGATCTGAGGCAATGGAGGAGAGAAAAAAAAACCCTAAGAGGAGGAAATCTCTGGGGATCTAAGGCCTAGGTCGCCTTCCCTCCAGGCTTGGGATAGTTTATTTAGTGATGGCTCTGCAGCTGCAATTTGGAAAACCCAATTAAAGGGTGGTGGAAAATATTCCAATTTGGAGGAAGGCTCTCATTCAAACCCTCTAGTGGGAACGCTGTGGAAGGTTGCGAGAAAACTCTGCAACAATACATGAATCCAAGGTGCAGGAGGAGAGCGACAACTGCTGAGGCACTCACCTGGCCTACCCACCCTAAATCAAACCAGGTGAACCAGAGGCAGTCATAGGGAGGATGCGGTGAAGGTACCTCATTAGGGAAACACTATATAGTGGAACACTAGAGCCAAAGGAGATCATCGTAACCACCCTTCACCACTAGTTTTAAATTCTACACCAGGAGCTGCTGTCATGGAGCAGGCAGCTAAAGCCAAGCCTGGGGTGAGGACATTCCCAGCCACGGGCCAGATGAGAAGGATCCCGTCCCATGTTGGACACGCTCGAGATGCGGACTAAAGCAGAGCAAGACCATCGGCTGCAGGAACCCTGCACCAAAATAGAATGGCTGGCATACTCCAGAAAGTGATTGAGAGCTGAGAAGCTGGTGAGCTGAATGAGCATGGAGTGCTGAGATCTTGCAAGGTTGAATGCAGATTGAGTGCAGCAGAATCCCAAACTGAAGCCGAGGGGATGGTAGTAGGCATGAAACAATGGTTTGCGTAAGCAAGGAGCAACAGTTGTGTAAGGAGAGTGGACCTGCACGTAGGGCAATAAGCAGTAGTAGTGATATGAGAACCTGCATAACATATGGTATAGCAATTAAACAGCACTGAATTGGGGGCAAACCAACCAAACAGGAATAACCAAATCAAGGTGACAAACACTCTGACGATTTTCGGTAGTGAGGCAATTTTTTTTTTTTGTGACAAAACTATATTAACAGCCTCAGCAGGAGCTTAGTTGGCTGACCTCAGAGTTGCTCTGTAAGTCCAATAAAACAGGAGACAATGCTTGAAAGCAGATGTAGCCAGGCAGTGCAATGAAGCTGCAAGAGAATGAAAGCAGCAATGAGCAGCACAGCTAAGGTCAGTAAACAGTGTCAGGTGAAAAGAATTGAGTATGCAACATGGAGCAGCTATGGCTGAGCAGAAACATACAGATAATAATTGCCGTTGCATTGCAGTAGTTTGAGCATGATGAACACTGTGTAAAACACAGGCACTGGGTACAATAGTATTTAAAGTAAACGGTCAGCAGCAGTGGCTGTAGTTGTAGGTAACTGAAAGCAGTAGCATGAGCTCTGCATAGCAGAATGCCCGGAGTAGCTGTACAAGTAATTTGAGAGTTGTGAGTAAGTAAAGCAAGCAGTATGAGCTCCGGAGTAGCAGTATGGTAGGAGCTTAGAAACAAAGCCCCAGAAAATGACAAAACCAAAACACAGCAAAACAGAAAACAGGGAAAGGCCCAAAAAAGAAACACAAAACACAGGGAAGCACGCAGTCGGAGGAAAGATACAAACCAGAAGCAGGAAAACAAGCACCGAAGTCCAGCAGAGACACACAGAAACAGCAGGCGGGGTAGGCCAGTCAGCTCAGAGGACAAACAACATAGCCTGCGGCTGCAAAAAAAAATGCTTCACAGCGAGGCTTAGAGGAACTGCTTATATAGTTAAGGAAGTGGGAGTGGCTGGCTGCTTGGCCATCAAGCTACAGGTAAGCCTTTCATTTGAAATGGATTAGTTCTTTGTTGAAACTTAACATTAACCGTAGGGCTGTGTGAATACCTTTTCTTGGATATTCGGCCAAATATTCGGTATTCAGGTCCCAAGTATTCGTTATTCGGTATTCGGCCAGAAAAGGTGTTTTTTTAAGGAAACTCTAAAAAAGCAGTTCCATAACACCATTAATCACCCATTGAACCTGGTATACCATATACACCTCAATGACACTTCAACCACCAACATTGAGCTCTCACTAATGCAACACAAGCTTCACGTGGCACACTCGATCCACAGCAACACACACATCGCACTCTGAAAACAATATCGAGCATTGCAATGGGTCAGCACTAGAGGGTGTTCATGGTTACAGACATGGGGTAGAAGGTGCTTTGGCCATGGGCATAGGAATATTGGTAGCAGTGGCTGCAGTAGTGGTGACAACTGAAAGGGTGGCTGCAGCAAGAATGGCACCAGTGGTGGTGGGAAGCACACTGGCTGCGGATGTAGCAGCCATAGTGGTAGCAGTGGGAACACTGGTGATGGTGTCTGCTGCTTCCTGCCCAAAGCATGTATGCTCTAATGCCCCCCTACTACGGCATAACAGGATGTGACAGTGAACCTATAGATGGAACAGGTGGTGACACTAATAGTAGTAGTATTGCTAATGGTATTAGTAGTAGTAGCAGTACTATTACCAATGCTAGAAGAACTGAAGGGCTTGCTTGGTGAGAACAATATTTGAGCCCACTGAATAAAGAAAGACACCTGTATGTCATTGTCTATGTAGTCTATCTCACCACCTTCTCTGGAATTCTATAACGTTTCAATAATATACAGTGGAGCAAGACAAGGTGCAATTCAGTAATTTGCAGTAAATGACATGCCACAAAATAATGGATGACTAGAGGGCTTAATTGCCATTAAATTGCACTGCTCCTTGCAGCATACTACAGCATTTTACAATAATTTTGCAAGATACTGCATTGCGTACAGTCTGGCACAACTGTATGAACTACTGTATGTTTTATAATCTTGATGCAGTGTTTCATCCTTGGGTATGTTAGTTGTGGATTGTTTTGTTACAAGGGCATCTCAGTCACACTCATTTTAACTTCACTTATTTATGGTGTGTGTTTCTTTAAGGGTTGTATATTCATAGTGTGTTTGTACATTCCCAACATGCACCCTGACAAAGACCAGGTAGTGGTCAAAGCACCAGGGCTCTATTGGCGTCTTCCAGCCTTAGCACAAACAAATGTATTGGCAACTTTATGTTTCACTGCTAACTGTATTTTGTTACTGCCCCCCCCCCCCAAGTGCTTCCTTTGTTCTACATAGATTGTTTGGGGGGTTGGCAGCCCAGGGACAATGCTAGCAGTAATTGTCTGGATATGCTGTACATTTGTGGGTCCATTATCCTGTCCCTCACCACTTGGGGCCAGCAGTGCAGATGCTTTGCTGGGGCTGGACCAAGCATGTTTGCAAGATTGCTTAAGACACTATGGATCAGGCCACTAGTGGTTACTGTGTAAAACACAAACTATTACTACGTAGTACCTGTGTGTGTGATGCTTTACTTAGTGCTTGTGGAACTACAGTAATACTCCAACCTCACCAGTTATACTGCACCACAGAAAAGTAGAAGTAAAGAAAAACACTGCTAAGAAGGGGGAAGAAAAAGGCAATCTATTTAGTCAAACATAGAACCAAGCAAGGAACAGACAGATGACATACAGTCAACTCAGTGAGGCAAGCCTGCCCCACTACGTGCAATGGTTTAATTAAGAAAACAACAAACAAACAAAAAATATACATGTGCACAGCTGTGTACACACAAGGCACAGACTCGTGGGGGGGTATACTTCACAAGCACAGGCTATTTGAGTGCAGTGGGCTGTAGAACTGTGGGGAGGGTCAGCCAACACACTCCTCATGGGTACAGGGATCTATCCCAAGAACCAGAGGACTAACAATAATAATTCAGTGAGTCAAGCCTGACTGGCTTAGAACTGAAGAAATTTATTTCAAAATCTGTTTGCACACAGCGGTGTAAACTGTAAATGGAAATTGTTCTGTGTGCCCAGGAGCATCTTGCAGATGAGCTCACTCGATGTAACTGCCTGGTTAAATAACGTTTGATTGATTGATTGATTGATTGTGTGGCTCTGCCTCATGAAAAAAAATATATTAAGCATGCACATGCAGGGTGAAGCCTCACAAAATCAAATATTATGCATATATACAGCAAATCATAAGCAGTGACCTGCAGGAGGGGGAGTTAGCAGACACCCTCATCAGTCATGCAGAGAACCAAGCCTGGAACCAGATAACTGCAAAAAAAAAACCACATAAATAAAATGTGTTTCACCAAAAACAAGCATTTGTCAATGCCAAATGTTGCTTGCTTCTATGTGCTGTTTAGGTATTTGGAAGTCATTGGAGTGTAAATATTGAAAATTTGTGAACTTACGAGCCTGCATAGGAACTGCACAACGCACTCTCGTAAAACAGTCATTTTTAGGATTTTTTCACCAAATTTTCAACATAGCTATTTTAAGACCTCTGGTCATGAACAGTGTCACTGTGATTTTGTTAATGTGTCCCATACATTGAGTTTGCACACCGACTGCGCCATTGTGCGCTACATGGGCGGAAACACGTTTTGGGCAGGATGTGAAAAATGACAGCTGTACTGCTCATAAGGAGGTGTGGTAAAATGGCAATGTTGAAAATCTGGAGTGGAAATATTGAAAATTCCAAACCTACGAGCGTATGGGGAACTGGTGCAATGCACACTGTGAAACAGTCATTTTAGAATTATAAATTTTTCAACATAGCCATTTTAAGACTCTGCTCATGAACAGTGTCACTGTGATTTTCTTAATTTGTCCCATACATTGATTTCAAGATAATCGACCGCGCCATTCTGCGCCACATGGACGGAAACACATTTTGGGTGAGATGTGAAAAATGACAGCTATACTACTCATAAGAAGGTGTAGTAAAATGGCAATGTTGAAAATTTGGAGTGAAAATATTGAAATTTCGTGAACTTACGAGCCTGCATAGGAACTACTAGCACTGCGCTCGTAAAAACAGTCATCTTTTGGAATTTTGGCACAAATTTTCAACATGAGGTTGGACTCTTCATGATATGTCACTGTCATGGTGGTGTTCAGGCCCAAGGGTGATTTCGCAGTCACTGCACAGTCACCGCGCCAAATCACCCTTCGGCCTGAATAACGCCATGACAGTGACATCATTCATGAGAAGGGGTCCCAAAAACCCCATGTTGAAAATTTGGTGCAAAAATTCCCAAAAATGGCTGAGATATGCAATAAAGTTGAAACCCCCCTATCTAGCCCATTATACAGCTTACCGGCATTTCCTCAGTTCGCGGTCGGCTTTGAAGAGTGCAGACGTGTTCCCGGTCCACCGAAGATCGTCGCGCCAGAGTCCGGAGGTAAGTATGGGGTGAGGGTGGTGTGGGGAGGCTGGGTGCGCAGTGGGTGGGTGCGGGTTGTGGGGGTCGGGAGACGACATGCGGGACCGCTTTTGTCTTACGGGTAAAAAAAAAGACGTTAGGGATCGCTTGCCACACTGGGGTGGGCCCCAGCATGGCACAAGGATGTTGGGGATTCAGCCGACGGGGATTGGGCACCCTGTCGGCAAAAGGATTGATTGCCACGCTAGTGGGCTCCCAGCGTGGCACCAACTACTGGGGAGATGACGCAGCTCAGCCGATGGGGATTGGGCACCCTGTTGGCTATACAGTTCGTGCAGGGCGCCAGCTGCCAGGTGGTGGAGCTGCTGCGAGCAGCTTCTTATCGCTGCTCACTCAAGCGTAACTCCCCTTTCAACTGTATGCCACTGCATTTTGGAGCATGTCATAGACAGCTCAAAATGCGATTGGCTCCCAAACACCTGCCAGCACACTGCCTGAATTGGAGGAGGAGGTGACACACCTCCGAAATCTCCGATGATGGCACTATGTTTCTTGCACATGCGTGCAAGCAACATAAAAATCACACTGGAGCTATGTCAGACAGCAGCAGAGAAAGGGTGTTAGCAGATTTCCCTCCTAGTCCCTGTAACTGAGTACAGCAATAAGGACAAAATACCTGTCAGAAAGCCAAACATAGCTTTTCTGACACTAATCAAAAATACCATACTGACCCAAAAAATCCTGTGAAGCAAAAATCTATTTCATTTTTATCAAGTTTAAGGTCTTAGAAATGCTGCAGAGCAGTTCCTGGAACCACTGTCTCCTGTCTTCTACCAGCTCAGAGTGATGAAGTCACATGGTGTGCTTGCCTTTGAGCTCAAGAAACAGTTTTTGATTGGCCAACAAAGCTCTGCAAGACTTGGAAATCTCACCAAATAGTAGTTTCTGAATAGTAGCTGAATAGTGAACTATTCGGAAAACACAACTGAATATTCGGGAAGCCTACCATTAGTGGTATTTGGAAAATACTATTCGGCCCATGCACAGCCCTAATTAACAGGTCTAGACTACAATCCTTCTAGAAAAAAAAACAATTTTACCCACAACAATGAACTCCTCAAGAAGATTGATCAGGAAAATTCAGGAACTAAGCAGGTTAAAGATATCTTATAGATTCATACCATTTGATGAACAATTGCTAAAATATGGGTTTCCTGCTGCTGAACATTTTCATAACATACAGTATTACACCACCCTGTTAAAAAAATCTGTGATCCTTCGGATCCTAACTGTGTTTTTAATACAATTTCTAAACACCTACTGGTGTTTATGCAGTTATCTTTTAAGACTTCCTCTATATCTATAATCTACTTTTGGATTCAGTAAGGGGTTCCACTGAGGAGAACTTCAGATGGTGGGTGTATACTTTAAATGTGAATACTGATGACTGGGATAGGAACACCATTTGAATATTTCTATTAAGGCATCTTGCTCAATTAACTTAAGGTTAACTCAGTTTAAAACACTGCATAACCTCTGTTGCACACCATATCTGATGCATAGGACGGGGGTCAGAGCTACTTCTACCTGTAAGAAATGCAACATGATTTTGGAGTATCCTTTATCCAAGATTTATGTGGAAGATTAGAGAATTTCTTACAGATTTACCCTCCTTCTCAGTCTCAAGACTTCCATCATAGGTTTTTTTCAGTACACTGTACCATTGGTCTCTTGAACAAAAATACACACTATCTCTTATTTGAGTTTCATCTAAGCTCTGCATACTTAAATCTTGGCTAGATAATTCAGCTGTATTTGTTTCAGAGTGGAGAAGACAATTGGTGGAACTTTTAGAACAGAACAATAGGTACTTTATATATAGGAAAGTGAAGATCTGTTTTAAAGCATTGGAATAGTATTTATAAATTTATATGTACACAAAGTGCTAATGGTATTTGAAATTGTCATGGAACTAAATGTCTCTTCTCAGCATGGGTCCACTGACCTTAAATGTATTTATTGTTTTCTCTTTTTTTCTTAGGACTCAGACAGTGGATTGTTACACTATGTTCACATGTAGGGATATAATAGATAGTCATCATTTTTCCTAAATATATTTGGGCAAAAGTTCTCTGGGTTGGACTACCACCAAGAAAGTGCATTTGTCATGCAAAGGGAGCATAACATTTGGTCTAGGGGCTAACATGAATTTAAGTATAGTGAAAAAGGGTCCCAAATAGTGTTAAATGTTAATATATCTCCTTCTTGACTATATAATATTCTTTTTAAATTAGCACAATCTACCAAGAGATTTAACCAGTACTTCACTGCTCACCATATTTCTAGTTTTGTAAGATTAACTTTTTTGCATTAACCAGTGCTATGTTCAGACATTTTATCGTGTCATTAGTTCAGCCTTCTGTTAGTGAGAGGCGTTTACCAACAATTATGATCAAAAGGAATATCACACCCCAGTACCAGACTAATTACTGAACAAATGCCTCTCCAGTGTTCTACTAAAACAGGTCAATTAACAAACATGTGCAATAATGACTCAATTCCATGTAAACATCTAGAAAATGTATTTAATATTGTGTTTTTGATCTTGTTTAGACTATTGAGAGTGTCATATATTCTGTGGGTTATATTAAATTGAATTTGTGTTAATTTATTATTTTAGGATATGTCCAGTGTAATTTTTTTGATTTCTTCCCATTTGTTTTCATCTAAGGAAGTCCCTAAGTCTTATTGCCATGCTTGGAATGTTTTATCCAGAGTTAACGGTTGCTTTTCTATTAGAATACCATATAACCTTCTGATTAATTTCTTGTTCAATGTTTTATTAATCAGGACATCTTCTATTTGTGATAATGGAATATCCAGAAGGTTACCCACACTTTTTTCACAAATCTCTTCTGTGTAAGTAAGCCAAATAGTGTGCTTCTCTTACTTTTAATCTTTCTTTGAGGGATATGAAGTCTAGAAGCTGTCCATTTTCATAAAGATGTTTCATTTGAAATATTCTCCTTGTCACAAACCCACTCCTGGGGGCTGGATCCACTGAGCTCCCAGTGCCCTCCCCTAAGCATAGCCTATGATGGGGGGGGGGTCAGGAAATACCCTCCTTGTGTCCTTTTAAAGTGTTCACTGATTTCACAAATGAACACTTACCAAGAGGGCACAGGGCTACCTCTCTCCGGGTATCAGTAGAATACAGTCTTCAGTCTGTAGCCAGGTAAAAACCCTTCTTGGTTGCTGCACTGGGGGGAAACCCAGGCATTATGAAACCTTCAGGGCTGCTCTCATAACCCTGATTGTGTCTTCTCCCACAAGGGTGCAGAAACCTGATTCAAACCCCTCAGACCCTCTCTGGAGACCTTGTATACTTTTGCCCTACTGTAGGACCCCAGATTCCCTTCCAGGATCCTAGTTTCAGTAGCATGTGGCACCTTGGCACTAAACAGGCATGATACAGACTAAATAAACCTTTCCAACCCCCCCCCACACACACAACAAATCACATCCAAGCAGTAGTACTTTACAATAAAAGCAAGAGTTTTTACTAATTACTTAAATAATTATCATACAAACTTACAGACAAATGATTTAGATATTTGATTACAGGATAACTACAAAAAAGTTGGAAAATATATATAAAATGAACTAGTGAAATAACTGGATAATTTATATCTTTTCTATAGAGAGTCCCAAAAATAAGTGAGTTTTGCAAAGTCTCTTTTTGCCTTCTGTAGTATCTCAGAGTTCTATCTTTTCAGTGTGTCAGGAAAACGTGGCTTCTCTGTTTAAGAGGGCTATGTATAGCCCTTTCTGCAGTCTGCAAAACTGACATGTGTTTGGCTAGTGGCCTTAATATTTCCAGGTCCAATTGTTCATCTCTAGGCCAGAAGAGGTCTCTTTTGCTTTGTCCCAAAATTTTAAGTGAACCAAAAGTTTTAAAATTAACTGTATTTTGCTTTCCCACAGTCTGACCTCCATGGGCTGGCTTTAATCTACATTACCTTCCTGACACTTAATAAAATTGTAATAGACTGTGGCAGTTGGTAGGGAATTTAACAATAGTTTCCTAGCCTAGGCATCTGCAGGACTGTGTTACGAAGCTATTTTCTTATTGAAACTCAAAGTGTTATAACAGATGACATGGTGGAAATGGCCCTTCCATCTCATATCATTTATGAACTCTTCCCCTTTGATTAGCGACCAGGAAATTCCAATCCCCTATTGAATTTTTTTTTTTTTAATTTAATTTCTTTACTAGTTTATGGAAAGATAAAAAATAAGCGAGTAGTACAGGGAACACAAACCATAGTAAATGACAGTAATTACTTAATGGTAATAGTAAGAGACAAAAGAATTCTGCAGGAATCATTAAGTCCTATAAAATAATAGAGAACCCCCTTCCACCCATCCCCTTATCCCCATACCCAGTCCCCCACCACCCCAGGATGTGCCTTATTAAAAGAGAGACAAACCCTACTACATATAGCATACACTAGAATGTAACCTATATAAGACAAAGAATACACAATGAGCTAATAGCAGCTAAAGGAGCCAGAGGTGTTCCCGTAAAGAAATTAGTTCAAATAGAAAGCATACAGTTTACCCCATTTCTGATCAAATGAGGTCATGCGATTCCGGGAGCTTGCTATTAATCTTTCAGTCCAAAAGCAGAGGGAAATTTCACTGATTCATTCTGCATACGAAATAACCAGTTGGTCCATCCAGTGCCTGAGGACCAATCTTTTAACAACTATAGAAATTAAAGCCATATGGAATCTACACTCCATAACCTGTATATTGGAGAACATCCCTAGAATACATACTTCTATGATAAATAAGTCTCCCAGACCCAAAAAAGGGTCTAGGTTGGACTGGATGGACCGCCATAGCGGAGCCATCTTGTCACACTGCCAAAAAATATGTACCTGGTTCCCTTCCACCATGCCACACCTTGTACAAAGAGTTGAAGGTAGTCTATCTAATTTAGCCAACTTGACTGGGATATAGTACAAGTTATTCAATATATGATACTGTGTGAGCCTATGCCTATACTGAGAGAGATACCTGTATGTGTCTACCCAAATCTGATCCCAGACTAGAGGGGTTTCTGGCAGAAGAGAGGACCAACATTTAGAACCAATAAGGGGGTTAGGGAATTTAATGTCCAATAGGAAGGAGAAAATCTTGGAAATACTATGAGCCTTATTTGCATGTTCTTGTATCTGGTCTAGGAAGGGCTTAACTTGAGACGATGTGGGGGTAGACCCAAAATTGGAGGCCAATAGGTGTCTTAGCTGGAAGACTTTAAAAATAAACTTCTGAGGGATGCTATATTTGGCCATAACCTCTCCCGAGGATAAAAGAGAATTATTCAGGAACAAGTCATCGACACAACAATCCCTCAGCTGAGGAAGCCAGTCTAAGGGGAGCGGGAGACCACCGATCTTAATATTTAAGTTTAGAGTAAGAGGCTGGGTAGTGTCTTTCCTAGAAGGGAGGTTGAAGAAATTCCAGCATTGATTCAACACTTTAATGGAGGTATCTATGACACTACCTTGTAGAGGGGGAGGTAATATGGAAAAGGTATAGTTAATAATTCTAGATGGCTGGAGACCATACTCGACTAAAATCTTTCTCTCGAGTTGTAACCAAATTGGTAGATAATCATCTGCCCTCGAGTCATACCACCTCCTGATTTTCAACATGTGACTTGCCCAGTAATATAGCATGAAATTGGGAAGGCAAAACCCCCCTTTTCCTTGGGTAAGTTAAGCTTTACAAAGGCTTTCCTGGGTTGTTTGCCTTGCCAAATAAACTTGGAAATAAACCTATGGCGGTGTTGGAAATAGGACATAGGTAGGTATATATTCATTAAACTAAGTGGGTAAAAAACCCAAGGCAAAACATTCATCTTGACAATATTTATATGACCCCACAGAGATAGGGGAAGAGCAGACCACCTCTGAAGGTCATGCTGTATTTTAGTCAGCAAGTCATCCAGGTTAAGCCTCCTGAAAACTTCAGGGTCTTTGGTAAGATAAATACCTAAGTATTCAAAGGACGAAGGGGCCCATTTCATGCCAAACTGGGTAAAGTTAACTTGAGGAGTGTTGACATTCAGCAGAAATATAACTGATTTAGCCAAATTCAGCTTGTAGTTTGCCACCTGGCCAAGGGAAATAATATGCAATATGTAAAGTAGAGATGATTCCGGTTAGTCAGATGTAGGAGAATATCATCGGCATGGGCTGAAAGAACCAGAGACTGTTACTGAATGAAACACCCTGTGACCAGGGGTGAGTTCTTGATACTGAGAAGGAGAGGCTCCCAATATAAATTAAACAAGAAAGGTGACAGGGGACATCCTTGCCGAGTGCCTGTAAATAACGGGAATCGAGAAGAAAAGACCCCGTTACAGAAGAGTCTAGCAGTAGGAGTTTTGTAAACTGACTTAATCCATTGGATGAAAGTCTCCAGGAAGCCCATTCTCCCCAATATAATCCAGAGAAACTCCCAGTGAACTATGTTGAAGGCTTTCTCCGCATCCAATGATATTAAAGCCATAGGAGCTTGGGAGTCTTGATCGGCCTGGAAAATATGTGAGAGAGTGCGCAGGTGGTCAACTGAGGATCTGCCTTGGACAAACCTTACCTGTTCAGGACTTATCAAGTTGGACCAGACCCATTTGATTCTAAGGGATAGGATCTTCATTAGAATTTTAATGTCATAGTTTAGTAGTGAGACTGGTCGGTAACTAGATGGGTCCGTCGGAGACTTATCTGGTTTCAATATCAAAACAATAGTGGCTTCTAGCAAGGAAGGGTCCAGGATATTGGAAGTAAACATGTACTCAAACAGTTTCATTAAGAGGGGAGCAAGTTCCTTACCAAAAAACTTTGTAAAAGTGGGAAGGAAAACCATCAGGCCCCAGAACCTTGTCCGGAGTTAGTTCTCTGATCACCTCTTCCACCTCCGCCACCGTGATTGGGGCAATCAGAACCTCCTCTTGGTGGGTCTGCAGGGAGGGAAGGGGAAGATCCCCCAGAAATTGGTCCACATGGGAATGAGAAAAGTGGGAGGATCCACTGCAATATAGTTCCCTGTAAAAGGACTCAAAACTCGTGAAATATCCCTGGGAGAGGTTTTAAGTGAGCCATCAGAGGATAGTAAAGAGGGGATACATCTCGATCCCTCCACTTCCTTCAAGCGAAGAGCCAGCATCCTACCAGACTTCTCCCCTTGATCGAAATAATGGGTCTTAGTTTTGAGGAGGGCGTACTCTGCCTTATCCCTTACCCAGTCTGAATACTTATTTCTAAGTTTCATTAGGGCTTCCAGATCTACTTGGGAAGATGAGGAGGATAGCTTATTTTCCGCCAACCTAATTTGATTCGACAACTACATGATTTTAGCCTCCCTCTGCTTTTTCCTTCTGGATGCGAGTTTAATGAATTCCCCCTGATGAAACATTTAAGGGAGCACCAAAACAAGTCCTCCCTCCCAATTGAGCCTGAGTTGGTCTCCACAAAGGAAGAGATTAGAGATCTAATATGGGAGACTACATGCTTTTCTTTTAAGAGCTGGGTGTTTAGTTTCCAGGAGGTATCTCTTTGGACCTGCGGGTCCGGGGAAACCAAAATCCATGCCACAGAGTGATCTGATACTACAATGGGCTCGATGCCTGACTGCAGCACCCCAGACAAAAGGTTATTGCTAACCAAAATTAGGTCGATTCTGGACCACGACTTATGTACCTGAGAGTAGTAAGAAAATAGTTGTCTTGTGGGATTAAGTAGATGCCATGGGTCACACAAGCCCAGTAGGTCTATAGAATTCCTCATAGCCAATTGTGAGGAGGAAAGTGGTTTTAGGGGTCTATAGGATTTATCCAGGTCTTGTGATGGAGCGATATTCCAGTCTCCCCCCAGTATCAGCATTGAGGGCAAGAATCCACTCAGCTTTTCAGCTAAGGACATGAGAAAATTCAGGTCCCCACCCACTGGGCCGTACATTGCCCCTAATGCTATCCCCACATTATATAGCAAGCCCTTCACAATAATGAATCTGCCTTCATGGTCTATTAAACACTCCTCTGCCAGAAAAGGTATATGCTTCTTGACCAAAATGGTTACCCCCCTACTAGAGGACAACCCACATGAGGCAAAAACTTGGGCATAGCCCTGCTGACGAAGCCCATTGATTTCTGATGAGAGCAGATGGGTCTCTTGCATCAAGAGAATATCCACATTCAGGAGAGCACAATTTTTGAGAACCTGGTACGTTTTAGATAGGTCTCTGACACCTCTTACATTCCATGTTTCAAATTTTAATCACTGTAGCACTCATTAGTAATTAAACAAGACAACAGTAAGATATATAACCCTGGAGAAACAAGCCACCTTAAAAGGCACATCCTACCCTCCACCCACCACATTTGAGCAACCTCCCAACCATACCCCACCCCTCCACCCCCCTCCCGTCAAAACCATTAAAAAGTAGCTGGAGTAGCATAGACTTCAAATGCAATACTGCTACCCTTACCAATCAATACAGAGAAGGAAAACTATATTTCCCCACCCTCTCCCCCACACTCCAACTATGTACAAATGTTCTCCCGACTACCCCCTGAGATATACTAAGGATGCTAGCACTTGGGTTGGGGAACAGATCCCCAAAAGCATCCTCTTGATGGGAGGCACAAACAATATCCACAGACCAGTATAGTAAGAAAGTACCCCCTACTAAGCTTGAAATTATTGCCCAATAAGCGCTGGGAACTCCCTGACTGAGATATCCCCCAACAGGGATGCTTTTCCCCCCTTCCCTGGTATGCTTAGCAGTCCCTCCAGGGCCAACTCCCTCGCGGAGCTTCCCCCCCACCCTCTGAGGAGTCCAAATGAGCCCTACAAAATAGATCTGACAATTGAGGACCTGACCAGAACCTGGGAACCTTCTAATCTATAAACATGCCAAACACTCACAGCCTAGGAGAAGAGTGGAGTAGCTCATATAGAGTAGGTAAAATAATTATTTCAGGAGGGTGCACTGTTACTTCCAGGCACAATTTGTCAAAGCCACAAATAAGGATGGGAACCCCCAGAAGCTCCCTAAAAGGATGTCCCCAGATAAGTTCTAATCCTCACTGTGGGAAAGTTAGTCCCTTGCCGAAATGCTGCCTATCTGGATTACCCCATAATCCTAAACGGCCAGCTGCCGTCCGATCCACCCAGCACCTCAAGAAAGTGACCGTACTAAACAGCAAGCACGAGCTTAAGGCTGGCTAGCCCAGGGGTGCAAACTCCTGAAACCCCAGTAGCGGTAACAAAAATGCCAATCGGTCCATCTAACACTGGGGGCCGAAACCAGGCTTCACCGCAGGCATTACCATTTCATGTTGAGGGGTCATACCCCAGGTTATGTGACTTTGTTGGGCATTGGGAAACAAAACCATGTTGACATCTAACCATCACCTCCTTGGAATGCCAACAATAGCGGCACCCATAATCCACGCTACCCACTATCACCCCAATCTATCACCCCCTGACGAAAGGGCAGTCCAAACTGTACAGCCCAATCATAGCCAACAGGTATCCGGAACTTGCCTAACGTCCTCTCATAGATAAACTGCTTATGAAAATTCAGTAGAACTGAAATTACCTGATCCAGGGAGGTACGGAAGGAGCCAGGGCAATAATAAGTGCTGAGGGGACCAAATGGTCCAACCGGTCCTGCATCGTGTAGAAGCCCCCACTACACCAAGGGTTCCCCTTCCCCCAGCCCACCAGCAGGCCTCACAAGCCATCACAGAGACCAGGCCTACCAGGCACTCTCGACTCTTTTCTACCCCCATCACCAGCAAAACCCAAGGAGGAGAGAGAGAGAAAACATCAACAAAAGGTGAGAGTCCAAGAATATTATTTAGAACAGGAGATAGCTTCTTGACACTTCATCAGATATTCAGCCCGATTTGAACAAGTTGGGTAACTTGAGAGAGAGATCCAGTGCAGCTTTCTCTGGGGATTCATAGGAATACCAAGAACCTTCGATGGCTACTTGTAGCTTGGCAGGGTAGTTCATTTTGTAGCGAATACTTGCTGCAACCAACTTGCTAACTGTAGAATGGAAAGCTGAGCATTTCTGCCTCATCTCGTAGGGAAGATCTTGAGTAATGCGTAGCTGCGAACCACTCCATAAAATTGCTTGCAGCTCTTTTGCCTTTAGTAATACATGTTGCTTCTCCAAGAAGCTTAAAAACTTGATGATGATGGGCCTAGGCGGTGCTCCAGCTGTAGGTTTCGGCCTGAGAGAACGATGAGCACGTTCTATATGATATTGTGGATTGAGAGGGGAAGGCCCAACAACCTTGCTCAGAAACTTCTGGAGAAAGAGAATGATATCAGGGCCCTCCTCGGTCTCAGGGAGGCCCAGAATCACCAGATTGCTTCTCCGGCTCCTTCCTTCCAAATCCTCCGTTTTAAGTTGCAGTTTACTGATCTGCTGCCTGAGATGGACAATCTCTGGGTCTATCTTCTGCCTCCAGGTCTCCAGGGAGGTAGTTCTTGCCTCTGAGTCTCCCATTCTGGTGGTTAGGGTGCTGAGGTCTCCTCTTAGCAATTTCAGCTCAGTAGAAATGTCATCCAGCATTTCCTTAAATGGTAAGAGCTCCTGAAGGATACGATCCTCAGTAAGAGGAACTGGTGAAACATTGGACGGGGTTAATTTAGCTGCAGACCCCAAGTTCTGGTTTTTAGATTTTTTAGAAGATTTTTCGGGTGTGGATGGTGGCGTGTGCTTCATGCCAGCAGGTCTCATCTCCTCTTCCATCTCAATCTTCCCCCGAATGCATTAATATACGCAAAGCAAACTGCTACCAGAAATAAAGGAGTGTTATCAATACTCCAGATGTGAATCAGAGCTGTAAACGCCGGTTTTTGTAGGGTAGAAAGTAATTAAAAGAGGGTGGATATCGGGAGCTCCGCAAAAACGCTGTCTGTAGCTGCACTGCGTCACGTGACCCTCTCCCCTATTGAAATTTAACTCCTGTTTACCTCCAAGCAAGCAGTTGTCCTAGGCAAGAGGAGATGTCAGACACTGAAATATAGATCAAGTCTTCCCAAGTACGCTTGTTGAAAAATGGGTGTCTTTTCTGGAAAACCTGATGTCCTGGCCTTTTTGAATATTAAACATAAGAACTTTCAGAGAAATATAACCGCAGTGGCCAAGTTGCCACACACCTATTTTCTCAAATATTTATAAAAGAATTATTCATTATAGTTGGAAATCTACTAATGTATTTAATATATGGGGGACTTCCTTTTTCCACTGTAGAGTTTTGTGCACTTCTTGCCAAATCTTAGCTGTCAGCTTTGTGGTAACACATGACCTGAGTTTGTTATTTTTTACTAGATTAGCAAGTAAGGCTCCAGTAATACCTTTAATTATGGTTGCTATCTTTTTAATGTTTATCCAGCTCAGTTTTTCCTCAGTTTCAAGCCACCTCCCAATTTGCTCCAACTATGCAGCATAAAAATAAGCTGGAGGTTCAGAAAGCCCAGGCCTAGGTTCATGGTTGTGACCCTGAGTTTTTACAGGGCAGGCCTTGGCTTCTTGTTCTGCCATATAAACATTTCAATTTTTTTATCTATAAGATTAAAAAGGTGATTGGAATCCAAATTGGAAGGGCCAAAAAAGGAAACAAAAGCTGAGGTAAAATATTCACTTTTATTATGTTTATCCTACCAATGAGTGTTAATAGTAGGCATGTCCATTTTTCTAGGTCTTTAAATATTTTTTGTAACAAAGGTTCATAATTTTGTACATATAATTCTTCTCTGTTCTGAGTGACTATATCCCCCAGATATTTCAATTTGTTGTTTAATGGTACCGTGTGCTTGGGACTGAGAATTTTTGAAAGTCGTAAGCTGGAAAATCTTTATAAATGGTCAGGATATCTGTCTTAGTATAATTACCTTTAATAACCTGAGACACTTGAAAATTCTGATATTAATATAAATAAGGTATGTATAGATGCTGGCTTATCATTTAAGTATATTAATACATCATCTGCAAATAGAGAGATAATGTATTGCATCTCGCTGACTTTTATACCTCCTAATTCACCACCCTGCCTCAGGTTTTTGTGCAAAAGGGTCCATAAATAATGCAGATTGGAGAAGGGCAAAGGACAGCCTTGTCTTGTTCCTTTGTGCAGTTGAAAATATGAGGAGAGCTGGTCATTAGTCTTCACACGGGCTTTGGGAGAGTTATATATTAGTTTGAATAAATGTATAAAAACCTCTCCAAAACCAAATTTATCTAATATTATAAATAAAACAGTCCAAATCACAAGACTGAATGCTTTTTCTGCATCCAGTGTGATTAATGCTGCCTTTTTAGATGTATTATATCCCATTAGATTCAAGGTACATCTTATATTGTCTGCTAGCCTCCTGCCTTCTATAAAGCCAGTGTGGTCTGAGTGGACACTTTTCTGAACCCCTCTAGTCAGGTGTTTGGCTAGAATTTTGATAAATATGTTAGACACCGTGTTTAATAGAGATTAAGGACTGCATGAACCACATACATCAGAAGGTTTTACAGTTTTTTTTTGATCCTCCCATGCTTCCTGACCAGCCACTCCTTTGGGGTCACCTAGGACCCTGCCGACACTCTGTCCCCACTGCCAACCACCACCCCACATTGCAGCCCACCCTGGGTAGCCAAGCATAACCTTTCACTGGATGGGATCCCCCAATCTGAGGAGGAAGTGCCAGTGGGGCTGCCCAGTGCACTGTTCTTACCTTGGCCCAGGGTGCTGCTGAGGTGGGATGGGCTGTCCAGAGCTTCATGGTGGTGAGTGCAGGCAACTATCACCTGGCCTGCCAGGGAGCTCCATTTCCAATTTTCTCCCCCTGGAAGCATGGCATGGCATGCCACTGACATCAAAGCACACACACTGACATCCATCATGCTCCCTATGTGGTGGGGGCCCAATATATTGCTGTTCTCCTAGGCTCTACCAAGATTCAACAAGCACCTCCCCCCCAGAAGAAGGCAAGCAGTCGTTGGATGCTCAAGCCTTCTCCTCCTCAGGCCCTCCAGTGCCCAAGTCCATTCTCAAACCTGGGTCTCCGGCATCGCAAGTAGAGATCCATCCACTGTGCTGCCAGGCCAGTTACAGGTTTTAACAGTACTGAAACAATAACCTCATTGAAGTTAGCTGGCAATTCCTTCTCCTTCAGAAAACTGTTGTAAAGTTTAAGTAAGACTTGTGTTAATTTGTCTCAAAAATGCTTATAACATTCCTTCCCTAAGCCATCTGGGCTTGGAGCTTTACCATTTGGCAGTTCTTCAATACACTGCACTATTTCATGTGCAGGGAATTCAGCATCTATAGAGTGTCTTTCACCTAAGTTCAACTGATTTAGTTGAAGGGGAGCTAAATAAGCTTCTATTTCTGCTGTTTTTTATTGTACATTCTGAAGTGTATAATTTCTTTAACAATTTTTTAAATATATAATTTATCTCTCTTTACTCATATTAAGTGTTAACCGCTTTGTCATTTATTGCATTAATTGTGTCACTTGCTTTCTCAGATTGGAGTTGGTAAGGAAGCAACTTGCTGGGTTTTCCCTTAAAAAGTAATACTTTGAGCATTGCTGCTCTTGCCTGTAATTCTATAATATGGTTATAGTTGCCTCTTTGGAGCAAAACATTTGCTAAGTCTGCCTTACCTCCAGATTGAATGAAAGTGTTTTCTACCCTGGCCAATTCTTGTTCTAAGTCATTTAAAATTTGTGTTTCAGTTCTTTTCTGTGTCAAGTAAGAAATACATATTCCTAATGAATCCAACGGTGGGATCCTCCTGTCAGGCCTCCCTGATTTGACAATGTCCTTCGACAGCCTATCCTCTCCCATTCCCTCCCACCCCACTCCCCATCCCTACCTCCACCCTCTCCAGGTATTATCTAGGTATGTCCAGGGCTGTACCCCCAACATAACCTTTGGGTACCTTGTATATGACTGTAACCTATTATAAGTAACAAAAGTTATGTAACCTATGTGTACTGTATGTTTACTGTTCTGAACCTGTACTGTTCTCACTGTTGTAACCACACTATATAACTCTGTCTACCCCCCCGTGACAAGGTGCCTTTGTAAATGAGTCCATGAATCAACGGTTGTAAATCCGACTTTTCTGATAAATAAACATATTCCTCTTATACATGATTTTAAAGTGTCCCACACTGTACTTAATGATATTCCCTGATTTAAATTATTCTATAGGAACTCTTCAATCTCTTTCCTTATTAGGTTATTAAAGATCTTATCGTTTAGTAGTTTATAGTCTAATTTCCAAATTCTATCTTTCTTACGTGTATCCTTTTTTTGCAAATTTAATGTTACCGCAGTATGATCTGAGATAGTCAAGGGGTTGTATTGAACATCTCTTATGTCCTGAATAATTGTCTTTGATGTTAAGGAAAAATCAATCTGAGACTAGGACTGATGTGAATGAAAATAGAAAGAGTACATTTCTTTGTATAGATATACGTTCCTAAATGGTAACACTAGATTAGATTAGAATCTTCTGTTTTACCATGAAAGTCTCAAAAAAGTTGACCAGTGCTGTGGTATTGTCCATCAACCACAGAAAAAAATTACCATAGTAACAAACTGCATTGAATAACATTGTTTTTCCCTTGGTATACAGTAAATTCATTGCATTTTTTTTGTGGTTGATGGAAAATACCACAGTACTGGTCAACTTTTTTGTAACTGCCACTGTATTTCTTATTACAGAAGCAGCTTTATATTTCTTCTCAATAGAACCTGGGCTACCATCTAGTTGGCATAGTGTAATGTTACGCTTTCCTGCTGTTATATATGGGGCTGGAAATTGTTTAACTATCCAAAAAGAATTCGGTAAAAAATTCAGGATTATCCTCATTTGGAGCATTACACAAGTCAGGCTTATTTTAAAAAGGTTTTGTTCTACTCTCAATATAGGATATCTACCTCCTGCATCAGAAAATAGATCTAGTATTGATAACAGCTTTATTTCTAATTAATGTAGCTATGCTCTAGAGTTTGATGTATAAACAGAGTAGAGTAGACACCTTGTGATCTAAATGGGTTCTTGAAGTATTTTAAATATCTTTCTGTGAAATGAGTTTCTTGTAAATACAGACTATCCACATTCTGCCTTTTGGGTTGATTAATGATTTTACTGGCTGTAATACCATCTTTGGCTCCCTTTGTGTTCCATGTCATTATATTTAAGTGTGACATGTTTTTTTCTGTTTAACTTTGTATTTTTGAGCAGAATATCTTTCAAAGTCTGCTAGTCCAACCCAGAGAACAGCCAAAATATTCCATACAGGTTTGCTTTGTTTTTTGGGGGAGGGTGGTGATACCTTTAACATAATTTCAATACTAAACTGATACCCTATTATTGTAGCTTTTGAAAATCTTCTAATACTTCTAACCCCCTATAACACCTCCCTCTTAAAATAATCATTTTCCCACTTGGGCCACAAAGGAAAGAAGTTAGACTAAAAATGAACTAGTAATATACAGTAGGCCTGTAGTAGCAATGTCCAACCTGTGTCTTGCTATGTTCCTTTTTTACCCCACCGTCACTTCTTTAAGACGGTCTGTGAGTATCTGGTGTCTACAAAGTGAAACTTGAATACTCATGCTAGTAGGCCCTTGGCATGCCTGCACTTAGCCTCAGGAGATAAAATAATAATAATACTAGTAATGTTGGCCTACATTTTTTTTCTCCTTCCCTCTGGTTGCATATCATTTGTAATTGTTTCTTCTTTTTTTTTTTATGTTTTTGTGAACACCCAAATTTTAAATACTGAAGGTTAAACTGTTGGCTTCTCTCAGAGTCACCCAAAGACAATTGTGTAGACTCTCCTGGATCCGCAGCCTAAGCTAACTTGATTGTTCTTTCTACTTCTGTAGGAGAAGAAAATATTCTAAGCTTCCTTTGCAGGGTAGCTTTCAATTTGGCTGGAGGAATCATCGTATATCTGATGTTGTGTTGGTCTAATAGTGATTTTGCTGCTGCAAATGCTTTCCTTCTGCTAAGGACATTCTGAAGAAAGTCAATGAAGACTGAAATTGGTATTCCATCCATGTGGGGATCTTTTTCGAGTCTTGCTTTCTTTAAGATAGCTTCTCTATCTTGATAGTGGTGTGGAATTATAAAGACAAATCTGGGCCATTTCCCTGCATAATTTGGATTGTTAGCCCCTCTGTCAGCCCTATCAAGCTCCACATTTTTATCAGGATAGATCTACCAAGTGCCCCCATGAGCAGTTTTTCAAAAAAAAAAAAAATTTAAAAGGCTGTGATCCTTCTGTATCTGCTGGTATGCATCATAATTTGAAATTGTATCTGTGAAACCTACTTTCTAAATCTTCTTTTTGCTTCAACAGTTCCAGCTCTTGCAATTGTGTACTCATGAGGTTTTGTAAAGGATTTATTTTATCATCTGCCATACTCATTCTGTTTTCCAACTCTGTTGTTCTGATTGAAAGGGTATGTACTTCCTGTGTAAGATCGGGGACTGGTTCTGTGAGTTTTAATAGTTAATAATTTTTATTACATTTGAAAAATAACATCAGACATAGCCAGGTACATAGATAAGATACAACATGGCATATATGCATACACATTGACTGCAGTATCATTATATAATTGACAAAGTCTAGCCCATCGAAAGGCATATTGCTAAATAATGACATAGTAAGAAATTATACAGTAAGTTGTATTGTGGTATTGTGTCCAGGAGAGAAAAAAATATGAGAAATTGCATGATTACCACCGCATCTAGGTTAGTTAAGGTGTCTAATATGGGCATATCACATAACTGTCTGCTGATACCTGAATAAGCCTGAAAAGCACAAACATAATAACAAAATACTAACAACGTTACGGTCCAGATATGAATTCTTATCCTATAAGGAGAAAAGATAGAAGCCCTTGCAGGGAGGGGGAGGATTTTGGGGTTCCAAACCATTTCCTACTGGTGTATCTACTATGTTGGTCCAGATCATTCTACAGGGGAAGTCAGCCAATCCCTGCACGTGGGGAGAGATAAGCTAAGTACAGGGCCCAGGTAAGATAATATTGTGAGAGAGTGTTGGTAGCTAAGTGGGACTGATGATCTAGTACTGCTACAATAGAGATGGCATTATATAATTCAGAGATGGTGGATACCTCTGTAGTTCTCCACCTACAGAGGATAAGCCTCTTAGCTTGGAGGCTAAGAAGTGTCAGCCATCTGTGCTGTTGATGGGTGAATGCTCTCAGTACAGGAGGAAGGCCCAGAATCCAAACTAGGGGATCTAGAGTCAGAGCAGAGTCTGAGGCCTGTTGAGCCAGACTCAAGTCAGCCATCCAGAATGGAATGAGAAGTGGACAAAGCCAAAATATGCGCAAAAGGTTTCCCTCTCCCTAAAGACTTCACCAGCAATGACTGTTGTTCATAAGATGCATTCTGTACAAGACAACAGGAGTGCAATACCAATGTGACAGTATCTTGTTTTGCATAAGTTTACTTCTCATATCTGGATACATAGAATGAGCAAATTTCCAGCACAACTTCCATCAGGCATCCGGAATAGATTGTTGAAGAGTTTGTTCCCATTTACCTTTAGCCTGAGCTGATTGTGTAGAAAGATGATTCCTAAGATCAGCATATGTAAGACTGGCTTTACCCCCTTATAGGTCAGCCATTTAGTAAGCAAATGGGACCTTGCTATATCTGTCTTGTGGTGTTGTTTAATATAAGTTAAAACCAAGCTTCTGAGCTGCAAGTACTGCCAAAAGGCCTACTTACCTAAGTGGAGCTCCTGATCCAGTGTTTGAAATGTTTTGATAGTGAAACTATCATCTACCATCAAGTCTTTTAGTTTAAGAATTCCTTTACACTGCCATAGAGGCCAGTGTAAAGGTTTGCCATCCACTTTTATGAGCGTGTTCCCCCATATAGGGGAGGCCAGAAGGGGGCATAAATCTGCCTCCAATTTCTTTTCCACTAAATGCCATGTCAGTACTGAGCCTGCTATTGTTTGGCAGGAAGACAAATGTTTGGGAAGGAGATTGTAAAGTAAAACTACTAGGGATTGGGTCTGGACCATTTACACCTCCATGTGTATCCATTGTGGTCGCTCAGATGTCTGTGGGAGGAACCAGTTTAGGGTCTGGGCTGCAGTGAAGGCCCATTTATACCCTTCCAGCCAAGGAAGGCCCCAGCCTCCCTGTGAGCAATGGGATCTAAGTTTATTTCTACTATAACGGGGTTTGGTGCCTTCCCAAATAAAATTGGAAAAGGCCTGGTCTATGGCTTTAACCCATGAGGCTGGTAGTGTGAGTGGTATATGTGAGATGACATATAAAAGTTTGGGGGCTACCATCATTTTAATCGCAGATATTTTACCTGCTAGTGTAAGTTGAAGACCACGCCAGTGCACAAACTCAGTCTTGATATCTTCAAGACGGGGTTTAAGGTTCAGATCCCATATTTAAGTAAGATCTACTGTGAGCCGTATCCCAAGATACACAGGGGAGTGTGGGAGTGTGGGGCCCAACGAAGGCCGAGATGGGCTACCTGATCTAAAGTGCACAAGCTATTGAGAGGGAGTACTTCCGTTTTAGACCTGTTGATTTTTAGGCCAGAGTAGCTCATAAAATCTGCAAGGAGGGAAAGCAGAGCAGAGAGGGAAGTAGTGACGTCCACTAATGGGACTAACAAATCATCTGCATACATAAATGTGGGAAGAGTGATATCGCCAATGGGAAAACCTGTTATGGCTGAAGAGTGGGGTATGGCAATCGCAAGTGGCTCCACTGCTATTATGAAAAGTAAGGGAGAAAGGGGCAGCCCTGCCTCATGCCCCACCCCAGAGGGAAGGGTGCGGACAGAGTAGAGATGGTGAGGACCCGGGCCAAAGGGTTGTGATACAGAGCTGTCACCAGCTTCTAAAATTGTGACCAAAGCCCATGGCTTCTAACACCTGTTGAAGGTATTGCCATTCGAGAGAATCAAGTGCCTTCTCAAAATCTATTGCTACTGCAGCAGCTTGTGCTGGGAAGTTGCTGGCCTGATATATAATATTTATAAGGGAACATATATGATCTCTGCTGAGCCGACCTGGGACAAATCCAACTTGTGAGGGATGTATAAGGTGAGGAAGCAAGGGGTTTAACCTGGAAGCCAGAATGTTTGCAAAAATCTTACTATCCAAATTAATAAGTGAAATGGGGTGATAGCTGGATGGTAAAGTGGCATCTTTCTCTTTTTTGGGAAATACAGTAATGATCACCTCCCGAAGGGATGGAGGGAGGGATCCTGAACTAAGGGCCAAATTAAAAATGTCACTAAGTAGGGGGAATATTAGTGGTGCAACTAGGATCCACATTACAGGGGGAAATCCATCCCCACCAGGGGCCTTCCCATGATTTAAATTGCAGAGTGCATCTGTGACCTCTTGAGGGGTAATGGGAGACTCCAAGGTGGCAGCTTGCTGAGGAGTTAAATGACATATAGGTATAGATGTCAGAAAGGTTCGCACCTTGATAGCCCGGGGGGTCCCCTTTGTACATTCGGACACAATTGCTGATCCGAATGGCAGATATATTATCATTTCTGGCAAGCTTGGAGGAAAGCCCCTAGTTTTGGGATCAATTTATGGCCCCAATTTAGAGTCCCCTTCCTTCTTTTCCCATTTGGCTGTGCTTTTGTCTCCCTTTAAGGAGTTGCCGCTTATTTTGGGGGGTGACTGGAACCTTGTTCAGTCGGATATACTAGACAGATCGACCTGTAGGAAATCATTTCCTGCTTTGGCGCAAAAAGCATTGGCTAAATGTAAGTCTTTTCTAGGCCTGACAGACCCGTGGAGGCTACTCAATCCAACAGTCCTCGATTACACCTTTTTTTCACCGATGCACAAATCCTTTTCTAGGCTGGATTATTTTTTAGTAAATTGCCAGGTTGTCCCCGAGATAAAGAATGCTGAGCATCTCCCAAGGGTGATATCTGACCACTCTCCAATTAAAATTGTTTGGACTTCGTCCTCTATCCCGAAGAGATCTTACACATGGGCCTTAAACAATAATATATTTAAAGATGCTCAGACACTAGAACGTTTCCGTATCTTTTTGATAGAGTCAATTAAATTTAATTGGGGTACGATCCCAAATACTGACCAGGCCTGGGCTGCTCTTAAATCGGTATGGAGGGGTGAGTTGATTAGAACAGCTTCGGTGAGGAAAGCCAAATACAATTCGAAGTTGTCCAACTATCTTATAAGGATCAATCAATTAGAGGCAATACACGGAGCCTATGAGGACTAGGGACCAGGAACAGGAGCTGGCGCTGTGAGAACATGCTATGCGGGGGCTCTGAACGATAAGGTTGTTAGCATGTCAACTAAATCTAAGGCGTTATACTTGGGTCAGGGCAGTAAAGCCGGGAAATTACTGGCATGGCAGCTAAAGCGTAAGGCTGATTCCAGATGGGTTCCGGCCCTAAAATCTCTGGACTCTGACAACCTGATTACCGACCCTAAGGGAATCCTACAATCATTTGTCTCCTTCTATAGAGACTTATATTCGACCCAGCCCCTACCGCACTTATGCTATCACAGTACGGAGGTTCCTGGACGGAATACCACTCCCTAACCTGCCACAAGACTCTAAAGAGAAATTAATATCTTCTATATCAAATGAGGAGATTATATCTGCCATTGATTCACTAAAGCTGACAAGGCAGCAGGCCCTGATGGGTTCTCACCTCTTTTTATAAATTATTTAAAGTAGAAGTGGCCCCATTGTTGTGTGAGTTATTTACCTTTTGGTTTGATCATGGAGTGAGGATCGTCTCTCTTGAAGCCAGAATAATTCTGTTACCTAAGCCGGAAGTCCACCGACTCTGTTAGTAATTATAGACCAATATCCTTGCTGAATATAGATGTAAAAATTTTTGCTAAAATATTGGCAACCAGACTTAAGAGTGTCTGGCAAGATTTGATTAGTATGGAACAGGCTGGCTTGGTGGAGGGACGCACCTCGGCCAGACCATTTTAGAAAGTTGTTTTATTTAATGTCAACCCTGAAGTTTTAATGAGGATGCATCTTTAATTTGTTAGATCGCGGAAAAAGCATTCGAACCGCGTGGAATGGGTGTATATGTTCGAGGTTTTGGTTAGATTTGGTTTTCCCAACAATTCCATACATCTAATTAGGATTCTCTATTCGTGTCCAACTGCTAGAATACAATGCAATAACCTAATATCTGATATTTTCCGTTTGCTGGGGAACCCGTCAGGGCTGTCCGTTATCGCCTTATCTGTTTAATTTGTATTTAGAGCCCTTATTAGGACAATTAAGATAGACAAACGGATTTTGGCATTAAATTGGAGACCAGGAACACAAATTGTCAGCATTACCATGATGACGTCTTATTACATATTAGAGATACAACTTTATCCCTACCTAGAGCCCTCTTTAATTGAAAATTTTAGTAGTTTTCCGGTTTTAAATTAAACCTACATAAAACAACTTTTTCCCCTCTAGGCCACCCTTGTGAAAAGTTGGTGTATGTCTTTAGGCCTACAGTGGCAATCTAAATCACTTAAATATCTAGGCATTCAGATTTCTAAGAACTTAGAAGAACTGGCCAAAATGAACTTACTACCTGTCATTAAATCTGTTAGAGAAGATTTGGATAGATGGTCGAAACTGCCATTGTCTTTTCTGCGAGAACCAATGTTGTTAAAATGGTGGTTCTGCAGGATTCTTATCCCTCCTTAACTGAACATATCTTCCCAAGTCTTTTTAAGAATCTGTGCAGGTACTGCTCAGATTTTATATGAAATATAAACCTCCACGTAGAGCTTATCTTAAACTTTGTCGGTCACGTAAGTTGGGTGGCCTACAATTACCGGACTTTTTCAAATATTACTTAGCTATTCCATAGCTAGAGCAGTTCTATGGTCCGGGAAAATTAGTATTCCTGCCATAGGTCTTGAGTTAGACAGGGCTATAGTTAAAGGGTTAAAGTTAGATTTAGAGTCCTCCTCTTTACCCTTGGTTAAAATACCGAATAAAATTAGGAACACCCTATAGGGTGGGATATTAGGGCTATTCATCAACTATACACCTGTTTAAAGATTAACCCCGGTTCGGCGTGTATAACCTCTTTAAAGAACCCCAACCTTTTAATTGGCAAACAGCCTATACACCAATTTGCTTCATTATTCCCATCAAAATTCAGATTACCGATTTTTATGTGGGCAATGCTGCTCCCACTTTCATCACTAGCAGTAAAATTTGGGGTTAGACCCCAAGCTATGTTAAATCTGGCTCAAATCAGAAGCTGCGTTCAGTCCTTTCTGAAGCATGGCAATGGATCTAACCTAGTGGGGGACCTCTGGATATATCTATCCGATGCCTGTTTATCAGGTAAACTGGTTTCTAAACTTTACCAGGGCATCATCAAAAAGACTGACCTTTATTCTTCTCCCATTCCCTTCCATTGGGCGGTTAGTATGTCTTTGAATTGGTCGGAGTCAGTATGGGAGAGAATCTGGACAGACATATATGCTTTTATTAAACAGGAAAGATTAAGAGAAATCCAGTTTAAATTATTGCACAACATTTATTGGTCCCCGGCTAGGTTGTCTCGTTGGAATAACAACTGCTCCTCAGCCTGTGAGAACTGTAATGGCTCTTTAGCTACAACTTTTCACAAGGTGTGGACATGCCCTAAAAGTAGGGAGTTATGGAACTAGTTAAGTCGGGATTGAGACCTTTTCAAGATCTCTCTGGTTTTTTGCCAGAGATTTGTGTGTTTGGAGGGTATGACCTTATCCCAGGCACTGCCTCTAGAGCCGGATGGCATTGGTGGTAATGGTTACTAAGCTGGTGATATTACTTCACTGGCGGAGATATGGACTCCTTCTTTAAGGAATGGTGGGAGGTATTCATGAATGCACTACTTGCTGAAAGGACTGTCTACGGTGACCTCTGACATACAGCACAAGTTTGACAAATATTGGAAGGACTTTAACCAATGTCTAGGGACAAGTTCCCTTTTACTGTTAGTGGCATTGAGACACCTTGGTCTTATAAATCCCAATTAAATAATGTTTTCCTCTAACCAATACGATTTTCCTTCCTCCAATGTTGTCATTCCATCCCTCCCTTAATTGTTCATATTCCAGTGAACCAAGGTTTTCAATATAATTTCACTTATTCAGTTTTTATTCCAGGTTTTTATCAATGTTACAGATAGCTGCGAGGTGGTGGGTGGGTGGGACTGTTTATACTCCCTTTCCATTATTTGGTTCCTTTTGCTTTTTATTGTTTTAGTTTTCTTGATTAATTGAAAGACTATAATAGTTTTTGTATATTCAGTTTGCACCAACCTGTGTACCTCCTTCATTTTTATATTCATTACTCATTGGTGTAGTGATGCTGTCTCTATAATAATTAAAATAAAGTTATTGGCAAAAAAAAAAAAAGGTTCGCACCTGTGAAAAAGTAAAAGTGCCGGAGGAAGAATATAGCTGTTTATAGAAATATGTCATAATTTCATTTATGCATTCTGGTTGAACTTGCACAGGGCCATCCGGTGCTTTGAATCCGGGAATACTGCTCTCGGCCCTCTGTTTCCAGAGTCTGTAGGCTAGTACTTTCCCAGCCTTCTCTCTCCCCACTCCCAGTATTTTTGCCTTAGTCTGAGGAAGGCCAATTCAGCTTTCCTGGCAAGTAGGTCCTGTACTTGGTGACGGGTTTTAGTGATTTCCTTGCCTATCGGGGAATGTAAGGAAGTGTGCGGCATACTTTTAAATTTGGTCTTGAGTTCTATAAGACGGGATCCAATGTTTTAAGCTGGTGTTCTCTCCACCGCCTGTGATGCACCGAATATCCCATGATAGCACCTTGTATGGTGGCTTTCAGTGCCTCCCAGACCATTGTTGGGGGGACCTCCGTTGTAGCATGATCCTGTATTATGACCTGTATCCGAAGCCATTGACGGAAGTTACGGTCCCTTAAAAGAAGCGGATCCAAATGCCAGCTCGGGGATCGAGGGGCTGAGGGACTACTTAGCGTGTGAAGTTGCACTGGAGCATGATCAGATATGATAATTGGATGGATTACAGCATCATTGGTACTGTTCATAATAGAAGGGGATATAATCCAGTAGTCCAGCCGAGAGTGTGAGTTAAGCACCGGAGAAAATAATGTATAGTTTTGGCCCCGGGAGTGCAGGATGCACCAGGGGTCTTGTAACCCCATATCTGTAATCAGCTGTTGCAGTGAGAGGCGAGATTTCTGATGATGATCTGGGAAGGCAGATGTGTGATCTAAGAAAGGATCAAGGGGGAGATTAGAATCACCCCCAAAGATTATAGGGTCCTGCAGAGAGGCTAAGGAGTTAATAGCTTGATCCAGTGAGTGAAACACTTCAGGCTGGTCATCATTAGGGCCATACATGTTAGTTATCACTAGGGTACCTGTCGGAGTATCCATGAAAGCTGCCACCCATCTGCCATCTCTATCTCTCTGCACTTTTAATTGTGTCCACTGAAGGGATTTGTGAAATAAAACAGCTATCCCTGTTTGCGAGTGGAGGCTGAAGAAGAAACAACCTGTCCAACCCAAGAGCCTTTCAGCCTGTCATGGTCCAACTTTTTCAACTTAGTCCCTTGTAGTAAGGCTACATACACACCCAGTCTTTTAAAATGATTAAGCACCTGAGAATGCTTCATAGGGGTATTAAGGCCCTGTACGTTCCAGGTGATATAGCGAATGTCAGCCATAGTCTAGAAGTCAGAGGTCTGATTTAGAAGGGAGCGAGCTATAGAACCTAGTAGAGACTGAGTGTGAAGGTCTGCCCCATATCACTTGAAGTGGAAAATCTGTTGTTATTGATTTAACCACCACCAGCAAGGGACCCCAAGTGCACACACAACCCTACCCCCCCCTAAGCATTTACTAATCATGATCTGAAAAAACCTATAAACAATTTCAACTTGTAGAACATAATATCGACTGATAATAACATTTAACCAACTATATACACATATCGGCCTGTCCATAGCTGTTGGGATTCCCAAAGGTATTATGTCACCGACCAAAGTCGCAAGACCTCCTTTGGTATCCATGGGGGTTGGCCTGGCATCAGGACAGGAGGAAATACCCTCCAGAACAGCTTGTCCATACTATGGGGTGTAAAGATATAGTTAGAACTAAGACCTCCCTGAAGACGTATGAAAGGAGTCCACCTGGGGCCATGGGGCCCTAAGCACATAGTAGGATATCCTCCAAAGCATGTCCAAAAGGAGTTACAATACTCCAATATGCCCAACCGATAGATAAGGGATAGGGAGAGCTGAGCTTAATACTCCCAGCAATTTAGATCCCATGGCAGGCTAAGGGATGAGAAGTTAACAGATAAAGGGAGAACCAAACAGAAAAAAGGAAGTTCCCTTTCCCTTGTTACATACTCAACCACCCATATTAAACTGGTGCCATACAGTTTGAACATGTCCTCAGTCTGGGGGTTCTGAGCCAGATCCGGGAAGACCAGTTGTAGCATCAAGAGTTTCATCTTATGAGTTCACAGTGGGAAGGCCGGCTGCAAGTTCCGGAGATACGGCAACTGTGTCAGCCCAGGATTTGCTTTGAGCCATGGAGAGCATAGGTCTTGAGGATGTCAACCCACACATGTCCATCTCTGCCCCTTCTGAGATCCCTTGTGCAGTATCTGGGTCCTGCAGGTCCGGTTGTAGAATGGCAAATGGGTTAGGTGAGAAGAAAATCTGCAGATCCATGGGGTCTTGCTAATCTGAAAGTTGGTCTGAGTGCACCATCGCCTGTGGGCTCGGGGAGCCGACTCTTTCAGTAGGATGTTGTCATTGAGCATGACGATGAGTTGGTTGCCATTTCCTAGGCCTCGATGGTATCGATGCATCAAAAATCCGCACACCAGACTCAGGTATGTCTTGCTTGGGAGCCGAGGAAATATTCGCTGCAGACGGAGAGGGAGAGTGTTGTATTTGTTCACTCTGATTGATGAGGTCCCGAAACTCCACGGGATGTCTAGCCCACAGGAAGTCCAGCAAGCTCTCCGGGGTCTCAAACAGAAGGGGAGACCCATTGTGCATAATCCACATGGTCGCTGGATACCGCAGTGAGTAAGAGTAGTTTTGTTTCTGTATCAGTCTCCATGCCTGGGTATATTCTTTACGGCGATTGGAGAGTTCTTTAGAATAGTCCTGAAAGAGCTGGATATTATGCCCTTGCCAAGTAATTTTCCCCGCAGTTTGAGCAGCAGCCATAATAGATTCTTTTTGCCTAAAGTCCAAAAATCTGCCAAGCAGGGGTCTAGGCCTTGTTCCAGGCATTGGTACCAGGGAAAATGAGCGATGTGCCCATTCTATCTGAGGGTGAAAATCGGCTGGTAACTTGAGCAGCTTCGGAAGGGTTGACTGTAAGAAGTCAATGGCCGATTTCTGTTCTGCACCTTCCAGAAAGCCAATAAGCCATATATTGTTTCAAAGGCTGCCATTTTCAAGGTCATCTACTTTATTTTGTAGTGTGTGGATAAGTTTGGCCTGTTCCCTCAGAGTTGCAGTTGTTTCATGAAGAGCTGATTCATGGGAGGATATTCGTCACTCATTGTGGAAAATCCTAACTTCGATCCCTTGCAAGGTTTGCATCATGGCATTGACTGCAATTGTGAGTTGTGCCATTTGGGTCATGAGCTGGCCAAACATCGCTTCAGTTCTCGATGATTCTGCAGAAGGCTGCATATTGTAGGCTGCACTGCAGATCAGCCTTCCAAGAGAAAAGACGAGCGATTTCCAAAAGAGAACATGCAAGAAATGTCCCAAGATTATGCCTAGGGGATTCCTCTCTGCTACGATAAAAATTCTGGCAGAAATAGAGGGTCTTAGTGTCGGCAAATGTTGGATTTATCTCTGTGTCGCAGGAGCTATCTCTCTATGCGACCATACTGGATCAGGGCTAGGCCACACCCCCGGTTCTGTGAGTTTTGAGATTAGGGACTTAATGGAAGGAAATCAGTAACTGACTTCATTAATCAAGGTTTTGTTCATGTCAGTAGCCTTAGAAATCTCTGAGCTATGTTGTTGAGTTTGGTTCTCTTTTATAGAGCTAATGACTAGATCACTATTTTTAGCAGACTCTTCTGTTTTTCCAGCCATTTTTGTTGTTGTAGGGTTTACCAACATGGATGGACACTGGTCTTGTTCTCTTTGAACAGCTCTTGTAAGAGCTTGGCCACTGCTTTGTGGCGAGTCTGAAGTTATCTGACTTCCTGCTGCTTTAGATAACTGTATGGTAAGCTATGGCTTGTGCTGCTCATGTCCCTGTTTTCGGAATGCAGAAGGGATACTACAGGCAGTCTGTCAGTGTTTTTTTTCTAGCGCCCTTACTAGGGTCGAGATCCTGAAAGGTTTAACTGCACTAAGCACCCAGATGTTTGTCCACATGTAGTGAGGTTTGGATGCCCATTGCTTGTGTTGCAAGTTGCCGCTGCCCCTTCCTACTCTCTCCATGAGCCCGAAGCAGACGGCTCACTTATTGTTTCTGTGACTGACTTTTTTGAAACTAACAAAGTATCTCCTTCTGAATTCTGGAACTTCATAGAGTTTGTGGATATATTTGCTGATGAATGAGTTGCCGGCTCCTGTTTATAGAAGGCTGAGCATTGAATGCCTTTTAGATTTCTTAAACCTTGCCCAGCAGTTTTTTAACCTCTACATTTTCTTTCTTTAATAGAGCTTTAATTTCTGTGGCTCGATGGAATATTTTGGACATGCCAGTTTGTAGGGGACTGGGGGTGGGGAAGCTCTTGTAACTGAGCTTTCACCATTGTAGTGCAGAGAAAGAGTGAAATGAAGTAGCGACTTACCAAATGCAGTTTAGTTCTGTATGTCAGGTCATTCTTTCAAAAAGAAAATATTATACCTTATTTCTGCATCCAGACATCAGGCAACCATAGTTACAATAATATTTGGATTTTCATTCTCCCAGTCTTCGGTTGGCATCCACTCAGCCGGCTAGCGTGATTGTCATCTTGCACATGCCCCCTCTCAGCCCCAGTTCTGTGAGTTCTAACTGAGTGCAAATCCTCCCTTCTGATCGTAAATTTCTTTGATAATTTTCTATTTACTGGTAGTTACCAGTTTTACATACATAGTTAATAACAGTATCTGGTCCTTCCACCTAACTTATAATATGTATCTCAGCTTATTCTTTCTTTCTACATTCTCATCACTTCTCTCTCTCTCTCTCTCTCTCTCTCTCTGTCTTCCTATATAAACTAGCCCCCTTTTGTATACATTTCTTTTTTTCAGGACAAGGGTAAACATGATTCATCAAGTTATTTTGTGCAGGTTTTATTTTTTATCCTCAGTGCATTGCTGTATTCTTTCTCTTCTTTCTTCTTTCCTTCTTGCTTCTTCTTTCTTACTTTGTGATTCTACTAAAATGGGAAAAATGGATGCTACTTGTAAACTAATTTGTATGTCGCTTATTTAAACATAGTGTTTTGATTCAGCTTTAAATTTTAACATGATTTTTGTTTTAATGGTTCTTGCTATTGGTTCTGATGTTTTTATTTATATGTGAGTTGATATGTTTTATGTTTTTCTATTTGTATTTTTCAATAAAATCTAATTGACGAAAAAAGAAAATTCATACAAATCTTGTTGTTTATCAAGTTGTATTTTGATTCTCTTCTATTTAGCCAGTATATTGATGACATAATTAGCAAGGCAAGGCAATTGTATTGATATGACACCCATTCCCAGAGGCTCTATGTGCCTCACAATCAATAAAAATAAATAAACAAATAGAAATATAAAAAAATTTTTAGGAACTTGAATCCAGGTCAAAATTTAGATTCAAAAAATAGGTTTTTAAAAAGCATTTAAAAGTGGTCAGTGAAGGAGCACCTCTCATCTTCTCTGGGAAGGGCATTCCAAAGAATAGGAGTCACCACACCAAATGCCCTATCACCCAAGGAGTTCAGCCATGATTGAGGGACGGACAAGAGGTCTACCTCCACTGAGCAGAGGGTGTGAGCAGGAGCATATGGAACAAGGAGGTCATTCATGTAGCCCAGACCCAGACTATGCAGGGCCTTGAAAGTCATCAAGCAAAGCTTGAAGGGGATGCACCATTGAACCAGCAGCCAGTGGAGATCACAGAAAATGTGTGTGATGTGCTTGAACCATGATGTCCCAGCTACCAGCCAAACTGCTGCATTATGAACTAGCTGGAGGTGGTGCACCAGCCTCATGGATAACCTAGGGTACACACTGCTATAGTAATCCAGCATAGATGTGACCAAGGCATGTACCAGAGTTTCCAGATTGGTCGGATCAAAATAGGGCTTGATCATGATGATATTATGAAGATGGTAAAAACCACTGTGGACAACAACCAACACCTGGTGCTCCAGGGTCAACTTGGAGTCCACAATGACACCCAGATTATCCTCCTTATTGGCAGCATGAAGAGCAATGCCATTCAGCAAGGGAAGGGCAATGCTATTTCTAGGTGCTGCTGAACCAGATTGACCTGGTTCCACCAGTTGTATCTCCATCTTCAATGGATTCAGCCAAAGCCAGTTAGCCACAATCCAATCATTCTTCTCCCTAAGGCACTCGTTCAGACAGGAAACAGCTGCACTATGGTCAGGGGCAGAAGACACGTACAGCTGGGTATCATTGGCATAGCAATGAAATGCCAAGCCATAGCATCTAATGATCTCACCCAGCAGCAGCATGTATATGGCAAATAACATGGGGGCAAAGATCAACCCCTGAAGCACTCCACAGCCAAGCTCAATGTAACAGAGCCAAGGAAAACCTGCTGCATTCTGCCAGATTGTAGGACTCAAACCACCATAGCACTGTTCCTGAGAGTCCCACATAGTGACTCTGGTGATCCAACAGCACCCAAGATCCACCATATCAAATGCCAAAGAGAGATCAAGCAGTACAAGAATAGAACAATGACCATTATCCTTCACTAGGAGAAGATCATGGTGCACCCTGACTAAGGTGGTTTCCATGCTATGACAGGCCAGAAACCTGATTGAAAAGGCTCATAGATGTTGTGTTCCTCCAAGTGTTATTCCAGCTGCACCACCACCACCTTTTCGATCAACTTCCCGAGAAAAGGAAGATTCAAAGACAGGTCTGTAGTTGGAAAGATCATCAAGGTCAAGAGAAGACTTCTTAAGGAGAGGCCTCACCATGGCTTTTTTAAGAGCCAATGAAAGACACCACTCTCAAAGGAACACCTGATGATCTCCACCACAATTGGACAGAGCAAATCCCAGCATTCTAGAAGAAGTCTAGTCAACCCAGGGTCCAATGCTCAGAACGTGGGTCACAGACTGGAAGCCACTCTGGAAACAGTAGCCACTGAAACTGGCTTGAACTCAGCACAGAGAAATGGAGTGCCTACTGTCTGAAAAGGTTGGATACTGTCAGCTGATGACAAGTTGCATGGGGATATCCCGACCCAGATGGCAGACACCCTGTCCAGGAAGAATCGGTTGAACCTCTCACACTTTTTAAGAGAAAAGGCTCTAAAAGACTGCAGACAGTCTGGATTTAACAGTCTGTCCACAGTGTTGAAGAGCTGAGCCAGCTGGTTCTTCCCAGCAGTAATCACCTGTGACAGGAATGCTGCCCTTTTCAGAGTGATTGAATGCTGATATGTACTGTAGTGAATTTTCAGTGTCAGTCAGTCCACCTCTGAATGGGACCTCTACTAATAATGCTCCAACCTCTCCCCCTTAGTCTTCAACCTCCTCAAGTCTGCATCAGACCAGGGCGACCTGAGGCAGGAGGTCAAGGGATGTACACGGAACAGTGCTAGAGAATTGATGGCAGTTGAGAGGATTAAATCATAACCCTCCACAGCTGCATCAGCCCCGTCACACAAGCTGCCTTCAGACTTAAGGTCTCCAGGATGTTCTGAGGTTCCAAGTTTTAAAATGAGTGGTATCTGATTATCTCTACAGGGGAAATTAGGCAGGGAGCCACACAGAAGAACTGAATAACATGATAATCTGACCAAGTGACTGGATCAACACTGACATCACTAATGTCAAGACCCATTGAGAAGACCAGATTCAAGACATGGCCATGTCAGTGGGTACCAGAGGCAACAACCTGTTCAAAGCACAGGGATGACATCACCTGGAGGAACTGTAATGTAAAAGGAGAAGTTTTATTATTGACCCAAACAATGAAGTCACTCAAACCAAATGTTTGGGTGACCACAACACCAGATCAGCTGTGAAAGTCTCTAGTCCCTCCCAGAATTCGTGTCCACAAGCTGGAGGAGGGTATATGAGCATGATCCTGCAACTCATACCCGGCCGACCTTCTACAGCTTTGTATTCAAATGATCTGGTCAAACCCAAGGAGTATGCCATCAGTCCCAGAACAGATCTAAAGCAGATGGCTACCCTAACCCCCTCTGTGGTCCCACCTAGGGCAATGTACCACAGAAAAACCCTGGGGGGATGGACAACTCAAACACAGGGCCTGAGTCATCCCCAGCCAAGTCTCTACAATACATACCAGGTCTGCAGAGGAATCTGCAATGAAGGCTTCTATCATGGCTCTTAGGTGGAGAGGTTGAGTCAGCTGGTCCATTAGCCACCTGCTATGTGGAAAGCTCAGTAGCTCAAGGAACAGGGATCAGGTGGGGGGACCCCTTCCCAGACAACATCTGCTCCATGGGAACATCCTGGATACCATGTTCCTGATTCTACCCTCAAAGTCTGCCCTTGGAGCAGGTCTACTATTTGAGCAGTACCCCCGAAGAATTCCCAACCACATGCAGTGGTTAAGTGCAACTTCAGGCATGGTACAAGGGAACCCCCTACTAAAGGAATGCCACTCCTATAGCTGCTCCATAGAGCAGACTAAATAAGGTCTGGCTAAACATATGATAAAACAAGTCACCCAATAAAAGAAAATAAAACCACCACCTCCACAAATAAGTTACCCACCCCAAAATCCCACATAAAATACCCTACAGTCAGAAGAATAGCCCAATCATTCATACACCATTCACACAGATTAACTAAGGCAATAAAACCCTGGGGCACTCCAGCTAAATGTGTATAAAGCTTGACAAATGCAAATTAGGGGAAGAACAAAAAGTTCACAACATAACAACAGTAAATAATAGTCTAGCTGTAGCCGAGGTGCAGGTACTTGAAATGTCCAGAAAACAGGAGTAATTGCAGTCTCTGTTCTCACTAAAGGAGATCCAAACAAGCATTTGTCAATGCCAAGTGTTGCTTGCTGTCATTAGCAGTGGAAGTGCAGGAGTTAGACAGATGCAGTATAGGAATGGCAGTGAAGTATTGAACTGATGCCAACTCCACCCCCCCCCTGCAGAGATGGACAGGCATTGGGGTGTGCCTTTGGGTTGTTGCCCATAACAGTCATGACATTTCACCTCACCCTACCCTGCAAACACTTACAAGTGTTGAGGTGTGCTTTGGAGTGTTCGGGCTTTACACTCACCTCATTCCATAAGGAAATATGCCTAAATGGGTGCAGTATAGGAGAATGGGGTGAACTCTTGGGCCAAAGGGTCCAAGGCGCACCTCGATGCCTACCACTGGCTGCAGGGTGGGGGTGGAATAGCATGAGCATTACTGTCGACAATCCCAAGTCATACCCCTGATGCCTGTCAGTCCCTACAGGGTAGGCCGTTATGCTCAAAAACCCTAACACCTGGGCATTTCTTAATATTTTTACTCCATGTTTTCAACATGGGCTTTTTGTGACCCCACCTCATGAACAGTGACACTATCAGTTTGTTAGCTGAAAGGTGATTTTGCACAGCGACTGCACCACTTGGCACCACAAGTGCGGAAACGCATTTTGAACAGGGTGTGAAAAATGACACCTGTACTTTTCATGAAGAGGTGTAAAAAATGGCAATGTTGAAAATCTGGAGAGAAAATATAAAAAAACTGGTGAAGTCACCAGTATGCGTAGAAACTGCACAATGCACACCCGTAATGTAATTCGTTTGGGGGATGTTTTACAGCAGATTTTCAACATAGGCATTTTGGAACCTCCGCTCATGAACAGTGTCACTGTGATTTTCTTAATCTGTCCCGAACACTGATTTCCCACAGTGACCACACTATTCTGTGCCAGAAGTGTGAAACACATGTCAGCCAGGGTGTGAAAAATGACAGCTGTACTGTTCATAAGGAGGTGTGGAAAAATGGCAATGTTGAAAATCTGGACTGAAAATATTACGAATTCATGAACTTATGAGGGTGCATCAAAATTGTACAATGCACCCTTGTAATACAGTCATTTTATGTACATTTGTCACCACATTTTCAACATAGCCAGTTTAAGACTTCTGCTCATGAATAGTATCACTGTGATTTTCTTAATCTGTCCCGAACATTGATTTCGCACACCGACTGCGCCACTATGTGCTACATGTGTGAAAACACATTTTGGGCAAGTTGTGGAAAATGACAGCTGTACTGTTCATAAGGAGGTGTGGTAAAATGGCAATGTTGAAAATCTGAAGTGAAAATATTAAAAATGCTCGAAGCTATGCGCGTGCGTAGGAACTGCGCAATGCACGCTCATAAAACAGTCATTTTTGGAAATTTTTTCACCTAATTTTCAACATAGGGTTTTTGGGAGCCTACCCCATGAACAGTGTCACTGTGATTTTCTTAATCTGTCCCAAACATTGATTTTGCACACTGACCGTGCCATTGTACACTACAGGTGCGAAAATACATTTCTGAGGAGATGTGAAAAATGACAGCCATACGGTTAATAAGGAGGTGTGGTAAAATGGCAATTTTGAAAATCTGGAGTGAAAATATTAAAAATGCTCAAAGTTATGACTGTGCATAGGAATTGCACAACACACGCTCGTTAAACAGTCATTTTTGGGAATGTTTTCACCAAATTTTCAACATAGGGTTTTTGGGGGACTACCTCATGAACTGTGACACTGTTGTTCCATTAATAGGTCCCAAAAGGTGGTTCTGCGCAGTGACCGCGAAATCACCTTTTGGGACTGAATAACAAAATGACAGTGACTGAGTTCATGAGGTGGGGTCCCAAGAACCCCATGTTGAAAATTTGGTGAAAAAATTCCCAAACATGGCCGAGATATGCACCAAAGTTGAACAAACCATATTTATGCCATTACACAGCTTACCGGCATTTCTTCAGTTTGCGGTTGGCTTTGAAGAGTGCAGATGTGTTCCCGGTCCACAGAAGATCATTGAGCAAGGCTCTGGAGGTAAGTATGGGGTGAGGCAGGGGTGGGGAGGTGGAGTATGCAGAGGGTGGGGCACGGGTTGGGGAGGGGCAAGAGAGTCAACGAGGGACCTTTTTTTCTTCTACTTTTTTAAAGACGACGTGGAGACTTTTGCCACGCCTGGTGTAGGCTTGCATCGTGGGCACCAGGAAGTGTGCTTGAGGGGGGCAATGGAGCCAATGAGAGTTGGGTACCCTTGGGCCAGGAGACTTTGCTGTGCTGGGGTGGGCTCCCAGTGTGGCACATGGAGTTTGTTGGGAGGCAAGGCGGAGCGATGGGGATTAGGCACCCCCATTGGCCAAAGAGACTTTTGCCATGCTGGGGTGGGCTCCCAGCGTGGCAGATGGAAGTCTGTTTGAGGGGGGCGTGGAGCCAACAAGGGATTGGGCACCCCCATCGGCCATACAGTGTGCTGGTGGGGATGCATGAGCAGAGAGGGGATTCGACACCCTCCTCGGTAAACAACAAATGGGGGGAGGTGCATTATGCCAATGGGCATTGGGCTACCCCATCAGCAAATGAACTGGGGAGGGGGTAATGCCAACAGGGAGTTAGGCACCCCTCCGGCTTTTTAATTTTTTTATTTACTGAAATGTTTCACCAGGAAGGCACATTGAACAGTGGGCGGTGGCTTTCCATTGGCTTTGTGGGAACTGTGAGAGGCCATCAGAGAAGCCGTCACCATGGGGACACCATGCAATCAGCTGTTTTGGTAGCTTGTAATGCACCAAAACAGCTGATTATGTGGTGACGTGGCTGAATTTCTTTACACATTGTGGCATGCTCATTAACTGCTTTGATTGACAGCATGCTCCTCTATTGGCTGCAGCAGAGACCAGCCCTAGAACGGAATGCTGCCATTCGACACAACACTGACATTTCTCCATAACTTGCTTTTGCAGAAAGCTGATGCAATGCGTTTCTTGTACATGAATGCAAGCAACACAGTGAAACCGATGGAGCTTGCCCCACAAACAGCCCTTTCACAGCTGCTGTGGGGGTCCAGCATCAAAGAATGAGGTGGAGGTGCTTAAAATAGAAAATGTCCAGGGAATTGAGGTAGTTGGAATGTCTGCTGTCACCGGGGAAATCCAAATAAACAGATTGAGGTTTACCGTGCCGTCAGCCCTCTCACAGCTGTTGCAGGGATGTAGCAGTTTCAGAAGATGAAATGGAGGAAAAAACACAGGTATTCTCACTACCTGTTAACCTACTAAACTATAAAGCAGAGTTTTGAAAGCACATGATTCAGTTCAGCAAGTTCGGGGGAGGGACAAGGTCCAAAAGTTGTGGCTGAAGGCTTGCGCTGGCCAAACCGGGGGGGGGGAGTCAATTAAGCTACTTCCCCTGCCATGAACACCCCCAGTGGCAGTTGTTTGTTGCAAAAATGAGAATCAAATTCTTTGTTCTACACAGTGGCAGAATCCAGGAGTTGGCAGACCCAACCACAAACATCACCCCTCAGTGCAGCCAGAACAATTGTGGGGACCAATCAAAGGGGGAATAAGGGAAAGAGTGGAAAAGGTACAGAGACAAGCAACAAAGCTGGTTTATGAATGTAGAAATAAGCCATATGAAGAACATTTAAAAAACTTAAATTTGGTGATGCTTCATGAGAGAAGAATAAGAGAGGATCTATTACTATGTTACACTATATGAAAAGACAACTATCTGAAGAATTGAACCTAAAAAGGAAAAACCACAATAAGGGTACTAGAGGTCACAAGCAGCAGTTAATGCTTCATACGTTCCAGACTGAGAAACGAAGAGCATTTTTCACTCAATGTATTGTTAATACACGGAATAATCTACCCGAAGAAATAATGAACAGCAATAATAAAGATCAATTAAAAAAAATAGAGAATAATGGATGAATAGCTGGTTATAATGAGGATTTTACACCCCTCCCCGAGGGGTGGAATGCCACATAAACCCAGAGAACGAAGCTCGAGGGGTTTATGAAGGCATCCCACCCCAAGGGAATGTGTAAAATCTGAGTTTTTTAACCAGCTACCCAGCCACTATTTTGTGTAATTTCTGATTTGTATTTTTTTGCCTCCTCGAGGACATACAAACCAGGAAGTCAGATCGGAATTGGTAACTTGCTCCGCAACAGATAAAAATAACATTATTTGAAAAGGTAACTAAAAGCAATTAGTATGCCTATTTTTAGAATAAGTAGAGTTTTTAAATACAGTTGAAAGTTTCAGCAAATTGTTGGATTTTTTTATTTTTCTTCATGGCATTGCTATGGTGATCGGTATCTTGAGTTAAGGTCTCGCGTTACCTCGAAGAGAGCGAGAGTTTACTAGGTGTTAGGGATCTTGTGAAATTTTAATAAGTAGGTGAAAGTAAATCTATTTTAGTCATCTTCTTCATTGTCATCCAGCACCAGGGGTCTTTAACTTTTTTGGAGGTGGGCAGTTGTGACTGCGAGTGCGAGCAGGAAGTGGTGTAGTGTAAGGTATGTGTGGCTTGTGCTGCTGAAGGGAGAAAGCCGGCGTGTGAATGTCATTATAACCAGCTGGTTATAACGACAGAATTATAACCGGCTTTCTCTACAGAAAAATAGAAACCAGTTATCATAATTAGATAAGTGCATCTTAAGGAATAATTAATTAACATATTATAACTTAGGCTAGGAGTGCGTATGGGCTTTCCGGCCTTACTTAGCTCCTCAAACATAGTATGAAACCGTTTTCTTCAGGCCAGCAACACTGATCACAAGCTGTTGTAGTGGATAGTAAATCGGCAACCCAAGAAGTGGCAGACGAGCACATGAACTGACAGGTAACAGACTGGCTCAAGCCAAATGCCCCGCAGCTACCCAGCCACAGAATGACTTAACTCCGGAAAGGCCACAATACAGAACATGACCAGCACCACACAGACCCCCTTGGAGAGTCCCCAAGACAGAACACACCACAAAACAAACCCAGAAGTATTAATTAGCAAGCAGAAGTCAGAATCATGCTTCTCCAAATCTCCAGCTTCAGAGACTCCACAGCAGTCAGCTCGACCTTGTTCCCATTCCCAAACCTGACAGCCAAGGATAGGAGAGGGAGCCATAACACAGGAACCAAACAGAGATGAGTGGTGGTCTGAAGTAGGGCTGTACACAGCCGGAATATTATTTCCTGAATACCATGAATAATGCACTATTTGTCTAGTATTCGGGAAACACTGTTTAAAAAAAAAGACAAGAACTAGCCCTTTCCTTCCTCTCCCTGCCTAAGTAAGTAGTTAAAAAATGCCATCCATCCACCCTTTGTCAAAAAAGCATACCTCTCCAGCACCCAAACGTTTTTTTTCTTTATATTAAATGCACCAATAAAATATTAATGAGACCTGTGGGTTACTGTCTCCACCTGCCTGCTTCCACGGTCAATCTGTAAAGTTCTGAAACTTTTTGTGCATCATGAACCCCCCACCCATCCACAGCACCCAAGCCTGGCACCCACCCAATTAAGAATCCTGGCAGTAATCCAAATTGAATCTCAGAAGGTGTCCTCCAGCACAACCCTCCCTCTTCCATGGCCGGCTACCTCGTCATGAATGAAGTACTCCAACGCTTGAGTTTCTATAGTAAAACCAGCTGATATGAACCCCCACCCCCGCCCATAGCACCTGACCCTTGCACCCACCCAGTCAAGCATCCAGGCAGTACCCAAATTGAAGCTCAGAAGGTGCCTGCCAGCACAACCCTCTATCCTCCATGGCCAGCTACCTTGTCATGAATGACCTGCTCGCGCACTTGAGTTGCTATAGTAAAACCAGCTGATCATGTGATCAGCTGGTTTTACTCATAGCAACTCAAATCGTGTGAGTGTTTCATTCATTACAAAGCAACCGACCATGGAGGGAGGAGGACGTGCTGATTCTGAACTCACTGGATTACTGCCTGGATGCTTGACTGATGAGTGCCAGGGTCAGGTGCTGTGAGTAGGGAGGGGCGAGTTCATATCAGCTGGTTTCTATAGCAACTCAAGCCTGGGTGAGTGCATCACTCATGACAAAGTAGCGGACCGTGGAGGAGGGAGGGTTGTGCCGCCGGGCACCTTCTGCGCTTCAATTTGGATTATTGCCTGGATGCTTGATTGGGTGGGTGTCAGGCTCAGGTGCTGTGAGTGGGAGGGTGGTTCATGATGCAGACAAAGCTTCAGAACTTTACAGATTTTTTGTTTGCTTACTCTTTTTCTCCCTGGCTCCTGGTCGTCTCCTTGTTTCATCTGTGCTTCCTTGTCTCCAGCCACTGTCTGGTCTTCCCCCAGCCTCTTTAGGGCCCTTGCCTTCTTCCCTGTGGCTTGCCCCCCGCGGTGGGGTGGCAGTGAGCTCCCAACTCTCCCACCAGGTCCAGATCCAGTTCCGGCGATGCCCCTGAAGCTGGAGTGACCGTTGGATATCAATCCACCACTACCTAGGATGCCTTTTTTCCTTGTTCAGTTTTCCCCTTGAGTGGAGTGTGCAATGCCAGCAATGGCCGTGCTGTGCACACTTCCACCAACAGCACACCAGCTGGCTGCTCCACCCCCCTTTCATGTGACTAGCTCATGGCGTGCCTATACCCAGCCACTGCTAGGTGTCAGAGAAGCGCTGAGCCTGTACTCCCCCCCCTTCCTGGCTGGTACACCTGCATTCCCCCCCGATCTTCATCGGGGTGCCAGGATGCCGAGCAACCCTGGAGCCTTCCTCAGGGAGAGGAGAGCTGTCCTCCAGACACTCAATCCTCTCCCTCCCCAGCTGACCCCCGATGACCTCCTTGCACCATGAACATGGGTCACCAGCGTGGCAGGAGGGAAGGCATAGATGCCTCAGCCTTTCACGCCACTGGGCCAGAACTTTACAAATTGATCATGGAAGCAGGTGGGTAGAGCTGGTCACTCGCAATTTTTATTAATATTTTATCAGGACATTTAATATGAAGAAAAAAACTTGTGGGTGCTGGGGAGGTATGCTTTTTGGTAGAAGGCGGAGGGCTGTTTTTTTTTTTTCCTGCTGCTTACATGGGCTGGGAAAGGAGAAATCGGGCTAGTTTTTATTCATTATGTTAATGACTGAATACCGAATATGAATACCGAATATTCAGCCGAATATTTGGAAAAAGGTATTTGCATAGCCCTAGTCTGAACCACTAATGTCACTCAGTTGGGAGGCAAAAGTTGTCACAAAAGCTGAAGCTGAGACTAAAGATAGTCCAGAGGATTAACACAACAGAGGTGAGTGTAAAAAGGTTCTGGCTGGCAGAAAAAAATGACGGTCAAGATTTTGGCAGTGAATGCAGTTTACAGCCTCAGTCCAAAAGGATGAACTCAAACTCAGACTGGAACTCAGACCTGAGTTAAAAACAAATAAAACCTAACTGCACTGCACTGTCTCACTAACAGTACTAACTGCACTGTAAAAGTAAGCTACAGTAGCTAAAATCTAACAAAAATAGTGTAAAAAAGCTACCAGTACTACAAAAGTGCAGGTTACTTCAGATTATCAAAGAACACTCCTGCTATATACAGGAATGTTCAGACAGCCTGCACCAGCATGGTGGCCATCTTCCCCATACATTACATAGTTTAATTACTCAATTTTATTTTTTTTATTTTTTTTATTTTCAACTCTATTTATTCACGTGGTAGTCCGGGACTTCTCTCAGGCTGGCTCGCTCAGCATTCCCCCTAACTGCTCGCCTGAATCACATCCCCCAACCGAGACATCGGGATCAGGATCCCATCCTCTCCTGCCAGGCCCATACAGGAGTAGGCTGAGGATCCCCAGGGGGTAGGGTCAGGATCGTGGCCGGCGCTGAGCAATTGGGGGGATTGGCCCCCAGAGACCAGCTGCTGCCTCACCCGACCATCAGAGGTATTTCCTTTTTTCTCCCCTTGGAGTGCGGTGTGCAATGACGCCTGTGCACAGCTGCCCTGCTGGCATCTGCCGCACTCCACCCCATGTGTGCTGGCTGGTATACCTGTATTACCCCCGATCTCCATCGGGGGTCGCCAGGACACTGCGCAACCCTGGAGCCTTCCCCATGGAAAGGAGAGCTGTCCTCCGGACACTCAGTCCTTTCCCTCCCGTACCAACCCCAGGCAACCTGAGTCCATCACCGAATCCGGGTTGCCGGCGCAAGGTGTGGCATCCAGCGCCTCAACCCTCAGCACCATCATACCAGCTAATTACTTAACTTTATGATGATGATTTTCATTTCCCAAGGATTTCTGATACAAACTTGAGTCATCTCATCTATGCAGATGACATCATTTTATTATATTTCTATTTTTTGGGATGGCAGTGGAAAACAGAGAAATTCTACAAATTATGCACTCAGAATCACTTAAACAGTTGCCTTCAATCGTAAAAAAAAAAGTCATACCCTACACCATTCATTAATAAGAAATCTTTAGAAACCACAATTTATTATGATTATCTGGGACTTAAATTCAATTCTTCACTCTCCTAGAAAATTCATGTTGACATGTTTAAGTATAAAACTAATAAAGTCATAAATGCTTTAAACAGTTTAACAATAAATTTTGGTGAAACTCTATATCTGGTGTTCTAATCACTTTGAACACAAAGATAAAATCTTCAATACTATATGCAGCAGAGATTTGGGGATATACAAATTATTCTTCTCTCTATACTAGATAAAATCTGCAGATATTTACTCAGACTTTCAAGTTTTGTAAGCGCTAAAAGCTGAACTGGGCCGCCCAAAAACGTATTAGTGCTGTGCAGGGATCGAATAGTATTTCCCAAATACTATGATTAGTGGGCCATCCAAATATTCAGGAGTGAATTCCGAATAGCCCACTATTCATGAGGTACTCTCATTCAGAAAATAAACTACGAAATAAAAACCCTTTCCCCTTCCCCAAGAGGCTAGAGCTAGTCTTCTGGCCACCCTTCCTCCACATTTGCAATAATCAGATGTATACCACCCACCTCACACTTATCCCGTGCCCCAAAGCCTACAATATTTTATATTTTCAAGTCCCAGCTCCTAGCACACTGCCAGAAGCTGACACCATTTTTGAAAAAACTTCCTTGCTAAGCCCCACTTTCACATGGCCACAAAAAAACACAATACAATACAATACACATTCTACACCTCCACGCCAAATCTTGATTTGGGGGAGGTGGAAAAACAGAAATCCAACTAGCCGGTTGGACCCCCCCCCTTCCGCTAAGTACCCTCACTTATACTTAGCAACCTGACTGGCCTTAGATACCCAGTATCACTAATGACATTTCTCCTGCACAGCCCCCCTTGTTATCGTACCTTCATACTCAACAAGTTCTCTCACATTCATTCATTTCTTTAGGCAACACTATGTACTGTGAAGCTGGAGTAGGTATTGTATAAGTTGAGTGAAGGTGGTCGGCAGGAAGGGGGGATCTGACTTGCAAGCTGGATTTTGTCTTGCTAGAGATGCAGCAAAATTAAATTCCATCTGCGAAGTAAGTCGCGTTATCATAATGCTACGTGAAGTGGCCATTGAAAAGTGCTCACTTCACTTTGTTATTATGACTTCCCGTTGTTATTCCACTTTAATGCGAAGTAAGGTGGAATGATAACAATATAAGCACTTTAGGCAGCCCCTCCCCACACATCACATGGCTTACAGTACTGTAAGTCACATGCTTTAGCCAGGCAGGAAGTAAGTGAGTCATACAAGCAAATACTTTCACTTTCTCCTTTGCAGAGGTAGAAAGAGGAAGCATTTTATGTAGGAGAGTTCATTATTTTTTTTTATCATAGAAGATTTTATTAAGATTTTCAGGTTTTACATCACACTCCCATACACATATCTCTCATAGAATCCAGACAGAGACATAAAGATATCCATTTAAGTGAACTTACAATTCTCAGCATATCATTAGAGACCTAATTAAACTTAGACAATGTATAAACAGTAGTATACTCTATCTATCCTAATCATAACTCCTTGTTTGCTAGCAGGATGAATTAAATATTCTAGCCAAAACATCTAGGATCCAAAAAGGGGGGGGGGTTACACAAAGAAGGAGGGGTTTTACACAATGGTGAGTTAAGGTAAGCATCCCATTTCTTATGGAAATAGCCCAGTTGACCTCAGTGGGTATAGATTAACCGCTCCGTAAGGACCAACTTAGCCAGAGCTGCATGCCACAGGCTTATACCTGGGTTATTAATCTCCTGCCAGTGCATTAAGAGGAGCCCCTTGGCCTCTAACAGGGCTAGCATGACCCATTCTTGAAGGGCCCTTGGCAGAAAGGTAAGCCCAGACAAGTCCCTCAGCAATAACTTAGAGTCAAGCTGTAAATCTCCAGTACCCAGGACTTCAGAGAACTCCCACCCAATTGCAGACCAAAAAGTTGAAACTCGTGGGCATGCCCACAGTATATGAAACAAATGAGCATCAGGTTGTTGACATCTCCAGCAATTGGAGTGAGGCAATAGTCCTGCAAAACACAAAACAGCCGGAGTTCAATACCACCGTAACAAAAGTTTTAGCTGTATTAGCTGGCTTTTAGAATCTTTATGCAGTTTGTGCGAGTTTTGAAGGCAGCCGGCCCAGGTAGTCTCAGGTATAGCCATGCCCATATCAGCCTCCCATCGGGATCTACAATGCTCAGTAGTGTCAGGTTGGGAATTTCTGCATATAGCATAGAATTTGCCTATATGACCTCATGTGGAGGTTTCTTTGTGTAGGGTAACAAGCCATTTCCAATTGTTATCTGGCCAGATTTGAGAAGAGAGGGCATTAATGAGGCTGCGTATTTGAAGGAACCACCAGAAGTCAGCGTTGGGGAGATTAAATTTGCTGTTTAATTGGGTAAAGGATAATAGGGAATCCAAATCGGGCAGCATAAGGTCCTTGACATAGCAAATTCCCCTGCGCTCCCAGGAGGGCCAATTATGCAGTTGCCCCTCTAGAATAATAAAAGTGTTATGCCATAGAGCCGCATATCTCAAGGGTGGAGCCCAAGCATCTTTGGGGATGTGAGATAGAGTCATAACACACCGCCAGACTAGCGAGAGTGACACATTGCTGGAGAGCGGCCCTTATCTGTAGGTCCACCATGACCCAACAACGACCTAAGTGGGGTTGGGGCCACCATGTCCACTTCCAGGTGTACTCACAATGGAAGAGATGCATTAGTAGGCACAAACCACTTTTTTCAATTTGGGCAGCCACACTTGCTAGGTGGTAACTCTGGAACCAAGGGGCCCCAAGGCCACCTTTAGACCAGTGTGCCCTCAGTTTTCCCTTTCCTCATCTATGTGCCTAACCTTCCCATACTAAAGAGGATACCAGCTTCTCAAGTGAGGAGAAGAGTTTGGGAGACAGTCATATTGGAAGGAGCAAAAGCATTCATACCGCAGCCACTCTACCAATCAGCGATAGGCGTAGTTTACACCAGCGCTCAATCTCTGTGCTTAATTGTTTTAAAAAAGGGACAAAGTTAGAGGATTAGACCCCAAGATAGGAAAGGTCTTGCACAGTCCAACTGAGTTCTGTGCCCTGAAGGCATTCCCATGTACAAAATGAATTCAGTGGGGTTAAGATGGTTTTCTGTTGATTGAACTGTAGGCCTGATATTGAAGTGAAGTTCTTAAGGACCGAGATGGCTACTGATAGTGATTCCGGGGGGTGAGATAGGGTAAGTAACAGGTCATCTGCATAAGCTGCCACAATATAAGATTTACCGTGTGCTAAGATCCCTGTAAGCCCCTCAGTAGTGCTAAGAGCTCGGAGTAGTGGGTTGAGGGCAACTAGGAAGAGGAGGGGGGATAGGGGGCAACCTTGACGGGTACCCCTATACAGTGGAAAGGAGGAAGAAATATTGGAATTAGTTAGAATCCTGGCCTTCAGAGAGTTGTAAAGGGTTGAGACCAAAGGCGAAATTGAGGTCCAAATCCATATAGCTGAAGGATTTCATGGAGATAATTCCATTCCACAGAATCAAACACCTTTGCAAAGACCACGGCTAGGGCTGCCATAGGAGTCTTAACTCTACTAGCTAGCCACTTCAGATTCAACAACAATCTGGTGTTGTCCGAGCCCACCTTTCCGGGCATGAACCGTACCTGAGATGGATGAATTATAGAGGCGAGGATGTTTTGCAACCTGATAGCCAGGATTTTAGCCAGAATGTTCATGTCTACTGGTAAGAGTGATATTCGGTGAAAATTAGAGCAATTAAGGGGGTCATCAGACTTTTTGGGTATCACTGTAATCAGGGCCTCATTCATTGTGGAGGGAAGGGAGCCTGAGGAATGAGCACTCTGTACAGCAAGTAGCTAGGAGGCCACAATTTCTTGATCTAAAGCTTGGTACAGTTTGTCGGTCATTCCATCTGACCCTGGGGCTTTCCCTTTAGCCATGTGAAATAAGGCCTGTCATAACTCAGCAGCTGTGATAGGACTGTCTAAAAGGGCAACTTGCTCTTGAGACAATGATGTTATTGTGAATCCCTGACAGAACTGGTTCAAGTTATGGGAGGGCTGTTCCAGCGTGTGTGTGGATTTAGATTGGTATAAGGACTGGTAATAAAGCTTCATGGTCTCATTAATAACCTTAGGGTCACTGACAATGGAACCTGTGGCTGTACAGAGGGCATGAATTTTGGAAGAGGCTTGCTGCTTCCGCAATTGGTAAAGGAGAAGTTTCTCTCCTTATCTCCCCCTTCCCAGTATTGATGCTTGGCTCTGAGCAGGGACCATTCTGCCCTGTGATGTAACAGTGTATTTATTCGATACTTAAGCCCCACAATTTGGCCAGCCAGGAAGTGGTCTCCAGTAGTAGTCTGGGAAGCCTTAAAATGCCCCTGTAGGTCAGTGAGTTCTAATTGTAACATCCCTAACTCTTTTTTCCAGATTTTATTCCGGTTTGCTGCAAAGGCAATAATGTGACCTCTTAATGTGACCTTAAAAGCTTCCCATACTGTACTTGCAGAGACTTCCCCACCTGAATTAAAAGTAAAATATTCCTGGGTTGCTCTCCGCATGGTTTGTTGGAATTCAGGATCTTTAACCAGTAGGGGTGGTTACTTCTCAATCTTGTGCCAGTGTTGCAGCACTAGGAAGTGGAATAGGTGAGCATCACCGGGGTGTGGTCAGAAATAATAATATTGCTCATAGAGCTGTTCAAGATTGCACCCGATGCTGAATGGTTAGCAAGCCAATAGTCAATACGACTGTAAACTTTGTGCGGAGGGGAATAATACATCTTGTCCTGAGGGGTGGTCATGCCTCCAGACATCCACTAGGCCCCATTCTGCTATCATTTCTTGTAAAGCAGTGTGTGCCTTCAGATGAGTTTGAGGTGTAGGACGAGATTTATCTAGAAATATATCTGGCACTAAGTTAAAATCTCCTCCTATGAGTAAGGGAGTATTGGGTTCTGGCTGTAACAGCACAGAGATAGCTTGACTCAGGCCCGGAAAGAATTCTGCCTGGTCTGTGTTCTGGGCATAGAGATCACACTATCGACTTCCCTATAGGTGATTTTAATTTGACCATTACCCACTTCCCTTGTTTATCAGAGTGAGAATCTTCAACTATCCATATGCTCGATCTCTGAATAAGGATAACTTTGATTTAGAAGGAGCCGAGCTGGCATGAGTGGCCCCTACCCATGATTTCCTGAGCCATAGGATGGATTTATTAAGGAGGTGTGTTTCCTGTAGTAGGGCCACATCTGTGTGCAGGGAACGCAAATGCTGAATTACCTTAGTACGTTTTATAGGGTGATTAAGGCCCTTTACTTTCCATGACATCAGGCATAGACCCTGTACATTAGTAAGGACATGGTAATAGAGGAGCAAGGAATAATGCTTGACATACCCAGTTGCGGCTAAGGGGAATACAAACAGCATTAGCAAGATGTTCAAAAGTTGCAACCTATCAGCCCTTCTGTAACCTGCTGGCAAATACCAAGGAGATACAACACACTGAGATAAGAAAGTATCAGTTAATAATAGTATCTTTGGGAAGTGTATTCAATAGCAGTTAGGACTAACACAAAACAGGTGAATAAACAAGCAAACACAAATAACTGCCCTACCTAAAAAGAACCCTGTTAGGCAAGGGTAATGCAACAAATCCAGAAAGCGATTAAATGCTAAGAGCTATGCTAGCGTCCACGCTCAAGGGTTGGAGAGGAGAGAGACAACCTAAAGTGAACTCACTACTCCTCATCTGAGGAACAATTCTCAATGAGAAAGCATAAGCCGGGGAGGGTGTGGGAGTGAAGCAGGAAGGAGGTGGAGAGGGAAGGTGAGGAAATTGGGAAACTTCCCAATTGAAAACATAAGGGCCAGACTGTCTATAATCACATCTTTGTACTTGGGTTACTCAAGTTCCTAATGCTGGAACCTCGCTGCTGCAAATTGCAAGTTATGAGGACCTAGCATCACATACGTAGTAGACCCAACCAGACTAGCAGGCTAAAGGATAGTGGAGGAAGGGAGGGATCATCCGTCCCTTAGGCCATTGGGGGGGTACCATCCCCATTAAAGCAACTTGGCCCACGGAGCTCCAGTAATAGAGGAGAGGTCCAAAATATTGATGCTCATGGTGCGTCTCCACTGCACCTTTCCTTTACACATAATGGAGCCCCTGTAGTGTCCACCATACTTCTGGGTCACTGACTTTTCTTTATTAAAATAAAGTATGTTGTAGCGCAAGAAAAATGCCGCAACATAGTTTAAAGGCTTAACCAGAGGGAAAGTCTTGCAGGGGGCAGGAGCTCCTGTTGCTGACTGCTTCCCTTTTTTTTTTTTTTTTTAAAAAAAGACATCTTTATTCATTTTCAGTTAACAGACAAGCAAACACATACCTGGCATAGCCGGGGTACACAACCCAAACTGTTTCATGTGAATATAACACATCCCCTATACACAAGCACAGTAGAAAACTGCCTTACAATTGTGATCAAGCTCCAAGGTCAGTAATGCCCTGATATAGTACGTTAACCGGTGTTGAAGTACTCCCTTCCCTTCATCAACCCAAATCCTCCTTTATTTACCCGCTTGTGAGCATATTTTAATCTGCGGCCCCCAAAAGGAGCCTGACTCTTACTGGATGGTTTCCTAATGTGTCCCCTGGAGCTTCCCTTTAAATATATACATACACATACAGACATATCTGCTCCTTATTGCCCTGTTATTATAATCCAGTGTCTCAGTAATATTTACTTTCTGTTGTGGAGTGGTTGTGGAAAAGCTGGTGTGAGCAATGCAAGTATGATGTGCTGAATTGCATGTGTGCAGTCAGTGTTGTTTTGTGTGTGTGTGTGTGTGTGTGTGTGTGTGTGTGTGTGTGAGACATCAGACATTGTCTAGCTTCTTGCAAACATATATTGCTGACTTGTTGCAGTGTTTGTGGTATAAAGAATAACAATAAGAATAATGTATATTTTATTGTCACCATCATCAGCCGGACTAAGTGATACAATATTTTTTCAGAGGTGTATGGCCAAAGTGCACCTTAGTCACTTACTGCACACATGACTTTTAGGAGAGCATGTGTTTTTTGTGCTATGATCTCCGCAAAGTCATGTGTGCACTGTGAGTGACTGAGGTGCACAGTGACCCGACACCTCCGAAAAAATATCATATCACTTATTCCACTGGTGCTGACGGTACAAATAAAACATACGTCATACATTCTTTCTTATCCTTATACTTGACATACTGCAACAAGTCACACCATATATATGTTTGCACAAAGCTGGACAATGTCTACACACACACAGAAAAGAACACTGATGGCACACATTCAGTTTAGCACAACTTGCACTGCTCAGTCGTGCTTTTTGCGAAACATAGAAATATAGAATCTGATGGCAGATAGGACCGCTTGGCCCACCTATTCTGCCCATTTCCCTATCTAACGGATAAGATGCAGATCATAATTAACCAACAGCCTACTTTCTCCTACCTCCCCACTAGAATTGCCTTATGTCTGTCCCATGCATTCTTGAATTCCCCCACTGTTTTTGACTATATGACCTCCTCATGAAGGCTGTTCCATGAATCTACAACCCTCTCTGTGAAGAAATACTTCCTCACATTACCTTTAAGCCGTCCCCCTCTATCTTCAAATTGTTCTCCCTTGTTCTTGCACATTTCTTTTTCTGAAAGATGCTACCCTCTTGGACTTTGTTGATTCCCTTGAGGTATTTGAAAGGTTCTATCATGTCCCCCCTCTCCCTCCTTTCCTCAAGGCTATACATCTTAAGCTCATTTAGTCTTTCTTCATATGTCTTCTGGTGCAGACCCTGAACCATTTTGGTTGCCCTCCTCTGGACAGCCTCCACCCTGTCTATGTCTTTGTGGAGATGGGTTCTCCAGAACTGTACACAGTACTCCAGGTGTGGTCTTACCAACTGTCTGTACAGAGGGCCAACAACTTTCTGTTTTCTACTGGTGATGCCTCTCCCTACGCATCCCGGTATCCCCCCAGCCCTCTTTACTGCCTTCTCACATTGCTGGCCTACTTTTAGGTCATCTGATATGACTACCCCCAGGTCCCTTTCCATATTTGTTGTTGTCAGTATCTCACCCCCCCATTGCGTACTGTTCCCCTGGGTTTTTGTTTCCCAAGTGCATTGCTTTGCACTTCTTTGCATTGAATCTAAGCTGCCATACATTTGACCATTCCTCCAACCTTGCCAAGTCCCTTTTCATCCTTTCTACCACACTTTGCATATCAACCCTGTTGCAGATCTTTGTGTCATCTGCAAAGAGACATACTTTTCCTTCCAGTCCCTCTGCAATGTCACTTATAAAGACATTAAAAAGGACCGGACCCAGTACTGAACCCTGTGGTACCCCGCTAGTAACCCTCCTTTCTTCACTGTGGACTCCATTAACTATTACCCTCTCTGTCCTGTTGTCCAGCCAGTGTTTTACCCAGGCTACCACCTTGAGACCCACTCCCAGGCTGGCTAATTTGTTTATTAATCTTTTGTGCGGGACTGTGTCAAGAGCCTTGCTAAAGTCTAGATAGGCCATGTCGACAGCCCCCCCATTCTACAACTTTGGTCACCCAGTCAAAGAAATCAATTAGATTTGTCTGACATGACCTTCATGCTGTGAATCCATGCTGCCTTGGGTAATGTGCCCCACTGGCCTCTAGGTACTCAACAATTCTTTCCTTCAGAAGTGATTCCATCATTCTAGTGGGCATCAAAGGGTTGGTGACGGAAGCCAGAATTTTTTCCGATCACTCCCCGATTAAGTTAACTTGGGAATTGAAGATTGGTTCATCCAGACCATTCCAATGGAGGTTGAGTGATTCGTTATTGGCGGACCCGGCAATTAAAGACGAACTCGAGGGAGCTTTGATACAAATTATACAGCAACAATTACCTATGTTGCTAAACAGGAAGTTGGCGTGGCCAACTTGAAAAGGTTCTGTATGCAGGAATGGCCCGGGGGCTGACAGCCCAGAGAAACAGGCAGAGGGAGGCAAAAGAGGACTTTATTTTAAGAGCTATTAGCTATTTCACTCCCATGGAGGGGTCCACAGATGAAGTAGATGGGGAGCTCAGAAGCTTAAGACGTGAGCTAGGGGATACTATTTATGGTAAGATAGATTTTTGACTAGAGAAGATTAAAGCTAAATTCCTATTGAAGGGAGATGTTCCTGGATGCCTGTTGGCAGCCAGATTAAGGGAGTGGGAGGCGAGTAGAATGGTGACATCTATTCGGCATGAAGGGAAGATTATAGTAGACCCTCAGGGGCTAGTGGACACTTTTGCATCTTACTTCAAAAACTTATATCAAATGGGGTATAGGGTGGGAGAGAAAAAAATTAGGGCTTTTTTGGAAGGAGTACCTCTTCCTGTGATAGATCCTGGACAGGCCAGGGAACTAGCAGTGCCCATAGGTGTAGCAGAGATTACAGAGGTAATTAAGTCATTACCTTTGGGTAAGACACCAGGACCGGATGGCTTTACTTCGAAGTTTTACCAGACTCATATACGCACAATAATGCCCATTCTCCAGGAGTTTTTTAATAGTATATTGCAGGAAGGGGTGCCCCATTCCCCCCTTTACCAGGCTTATATCACCCTAATCCCAAAACCGGGTAAACCTAGAGATGAATTAGGTAGCTACAGGCCCATAGCATTAATGAATCAGGACATCAAAATCCTCATAAAGATACTGGCTAACAGAATTTGGCGGATAGCACCTGCTATAATAGCCAGGAACAGGGATTTATGCCAGGAGGGAGCCTCGATGCTTTGAGGAAGCTCCATCATATTCTGAATTATGCAGTGGACTCCCGATTACCCCTAGCATTAATATCCTTAGACGCGGAGAAGGCTTTTGATAGGGTCTCGCGGCCCTTTTAATTTGCCACAATGGAGAGGATGGGCTTCCCAGAAGGCCTACTTAAAGGCATTAAAAATCTATATGCTGCCCTGACAGCTAGAGTTCTTTGTAACGGCTATATCTCCTGGGAAATTCAATTGGAAAATGGAACCCATCAAGGTTGTCCACTCTCCCTGATATTATTTAACATTTATTTAGAACCCTTGTTGAGGGCTATGAATATGAACAGACAGATAAGGGGGGTGGAGATAATGGGAAAGGAGTTAAAGCTCTCAGTCTTTGCGGATGACATATTGTTGCATCTACGGGATCTGGTGGAGGGATTCGAGAGGACTAGAGAACTAATTGATAGTTTTGCTAAAGTCCCTAACTATAAACTAAATTTGACTAAAACTCAGATCCTCCCCTTGACACCGTATGTATATAGGGCAGATTTTGCTCAGTTACGAGTCCAATGGGTATCTGACAAACTTAAGTATCTGGGTATCTGGATCACAAGGAATAACGACTTAGGGGCTGAAGTGAATATGGAGGGGATGCTGTCAGTTATTAAGGGGGATTTAATAAGGTGGAATAAGTTACCCCTGAATTTTATGGCCCGGCTTGGGCTCATTAAAATGAACCTGCTACCTCTGTTATTATACCCGGTGTATTTAGCTCCATATAGTATCCCCAAAAAGTGGTTCATAATGATTAAGAAAGTACTCTCAGATTTTTTGTGGGATAGTAAACCCCCTAGGAAAAAATATAATGATCTATGGCTCCCCCCCTCCCCACTTAGGAGGGCTTAAACTGCCAGATCTTCATTTGTATTATGTAGCAGGACAGCTGGGTATGATGACCCACTGGGTCCGCAGTACGGAGGGAGAGGAATATGTTCCGGAATGGCTGTATCTAGAGTCTCAAATGATGAGAGAAGCTGGGCTTTCTCCAGAAGTCCCCTTATATGCTAATATGACTAAATGCTTTAAGTTTGGGTTGGGAAGCCCAGTTATGAAAGGGGCAGAAGCCTGGTGGTCGTTCTTGACTCGGGCACAGAAAGAGGCTCAAATGAAGGCTCAAGACCAGCCACTGGTGGACAGTCCTAATCTACTTATAGAGAATAAGGTACTTAAAGGGAGATGGGTCAGGTGGGTTTCGGGCTTGTATCTAAAGGATGTTATTCAGGGTAATAGAGTGGCCCTTCCGGCGCAGTGCGGCAGAATGCCCTTTTTTCAAAGGTTGAAAATTACACAGATGCTGGAAGGGGTTTTAAAGAGGACGGGGGTCTCTCGGACGACTCATTTAAATGGGACGAGTTGAGGGAGGTTGACCCGAAAACTAAACCTCTATCACAAGTATATAGAGTTTTAGTAGAGTTTTTTGGCCCGGGCTCCCCCATATCAGTGTCATATTGGGACGATAGGTTGGTTCCCCAAAACATTGATTGGGCTAGTGTGTGGAAAAATAGCAAATACATAACAATACCTAAATATAGAAGTCTACATTTCTTCATTGCTTCTAATCTATATTTTACCCCTGTGAAATTATATGAAAGAGGCCTTAGACAGACAGACCTGTGTTTTAGGTGTGGACAGGAGAAGGGGGATTTACTACACGTGCTATGGAATTGCAGCAAAATTTCGCCCTTGTGGGGTGAAATTAATAGGCAGAGGGACCCAATGCTCGACTGTTCAGAATTCATTATACCGGAGATATGTATTCTAGGGGATCTATCACAAATAATGGGCATTACACCAAAATATCATGTATCTCTGATTGCGGTTATAGTTAAATCATACGTGGTTCAGCATTGGAAGGACGATCGGCTTTATGAGTATGAGCAGTGGGTGGGAGATCTCTTTGGGGCCTTAAGTAGGGTTAAAAGACATTTATATTCAGAGGGGAGGAAAGAGCTATATGCCAAAAGGTGGGCGTCTTTGGATGCAATTTATTCCCAATAGAGGGACATTTGATTGACACAGGTCTGTCTGTAGGGCTGTGTTTAGCTGAAAACATGAATCTGAATGAAGTAAGGCATATAGTACTGTTAGGGAGATGTTAGGGATAGGTCGAGTTGGCAAGCGGTCTGGTAAGGCTTGGGGACGTGCTTAAGTGTAAAAACTGAGGTCTGCCATAATGTTGGGGGTTTGGGGATTCTCTCTCTTTCCAGGGGGCACAGGGAGGTTTCACCTTCTAAACAAGTTATAGCTTAGTTTGAACTTGGTCTAAAGAATACAGGTCAGGCTGCATGGGATCTTGGTGGGAAGGAAAGAGAGAAGGTAGGTGTGGCGAACAGAATGTGGCCTGAATATGGGAATATTGTCAAGTTTTGAGTGTGACCTGATCTGAGGGGGTGATACTTCCTTTGTGCGTGTAAATAGTTATATTGTATATAGTTTACACAATCAGTTTTGGATTGTATACCCTGGGATTCCAGGGCTGTTTGTCCTGTTTGTGTTCGAACTTGAAAATCAAAAAAGATGTGTTTAAAAAAAAAAAGAAGTGATTCCAGCATTTTCCCTACCACTGAGGTCAAACTGACAGTTCTGTAGTTTCCTGCCCCTGTCTTGCTCCCACTTTTGTGAAGGGGAATCACATCGACCCTACTCCAGTCCTCAGGTACCATACCATCCTCCCATGATTTATTAAAAAGGGTAGTCAGTGGTGTTACTAGTTCTTCCCTTAGTTCTTTTAGAATTCTGGGGTGAATCCCATCAGGCCCCATTTATTTATTTATTTATTTATTTATTTATTTATTTTAACATCAGTTTAACAACCTTTGAGCCAGAGGCTCATTTACAAAGGTACCTCATCACAGAGAGGACAAAACAACGGTACAACAGACATCAGATAAGGCAGCAATACAGAGTACAAAGTAGGAGTCAGTCAAAATTAAAGGCATTTGTCAGGCAGTATAAAATACACATACAGGTGAGTTTAGCCTATTAGACAGTGGATACAGGAAGATCGATTCAGTAGACAGATAGGAAAGGCTGAGAGAAGGACACCAGTGGGAGGAGAGAAGACAAGTGAAGGTAGCACTAGTCAGGAAGTAAGAGTGCTGCTCAGTGAGCATTGTCGGGGAGAGAAGACCACCTTCAGTTTTAAGAGTTCTTTCAGAACCCTTTCTTCTGTGAAATGACTAATATCAACTTCTCTATTCAGAGTGCTTCTATTGATTGGATTAGGTATCTCCCCCTGCACTTCCATTGTGAATACTGAGCTGAAGTATTCATTAAGTATAAATCTTCCAACAAACGAACCGTGCACAAGGATTTAGCGGTGCATCTAGCCAAATGAACAAACTTGTTTAAAAATAAGCTAAAACACCGCTCACCCACTAAAATTCGAATCACAGCAACTTTTAAAATCCATTTTATTGAACACTAAGATGCGTTGATGTTTGGACAAAATCCTTTCTCAAAAACTTTTGAGAAAGGATTTTGTCCGAAACGCGTCAAGCACATCTTGGTGTTCAATAAATGGATTTTAAAAGTTGCTCCGTGTCTGAATTTTAGTGGGTGAGCGTGTGCTTTAGCTTGTTTTAAACAAGTTTATTCATTAAATATCCATGCTTTTTCACTGTCACTCTCTGCCCAACCACCTTCCTCTTTATTCAGCCTCAGTATCCCTGCCTTAGCCTTTCTTTGCTCCCTAATGTACCTATAAAAGGTTTTACCCCCCTTCTTAACTGAGTTGGCTATCTTTTCCTCAGTTTGGGCCTTTGCTATTCTGACTGCCTTTCCCGCTTCCTTCTGCTTTAACTGGTACAGTTCTCTGTCCTGCTCCTTCTGTGTTTCCTTATACTGCCTGAATGCTATCTTTTTCTCCCTAACCTTCCATGTCACTTCTTTTGAGAACCATAGTGTTTTTTTCTTTAGCTTTGATTTGATTATTTGCTTCACACAAAGGCTTATTGCCTCTGTGATGGTGGTTTTGATGCTTCCTCATTGTTGCTCCACCCCACCTTCTTGCCTGTTTGCTAGTGCTTTTCTGAAGCACTCTCCCATTTTGACAAAATCAGCCCTCCTGAAGTCCAGTACATTCACTTTTGTATGGCTTGACTCTATAGCTAAGTTTATCATGAACCACACTGTTTGGTGGTCGCTTGTTCCCAGATGGCTACACACTTCAATATCAGAGATCCTCTCTCCATCCCCATTTGAGAGTACCAGGTCTAAGACTGCTCCCTCCCGAGTGGGTTCCAAAACTAGCTGTCTGAGGCATGCCCCCTGTAAGGCATCGAGAATGGCCCTTCTCTTGGATGTGGCTGCAGCAAAGGTGCTCCAGTTAACATCTGGCATATTCAAGTCCCCATCAGCAATATCTCCCCTCTCTTTGTCATACTAAGGATGCCTTCTATCATTTCCTTGTCCATTTCTTCCCCCTGAGACGGGAGTCTGTATACAACCCCTGTGCGGATTGTGGTACCATTTCCAGTCTCCAAGGTGACCCATAGTGCCTCCTCTCCTCCCTGTTTACCCTTTAGTTCTGTTGCTTTGATCCCTCTCCTTACATGGAGAGCTACTACTCCTCCTCTTCTTCCCTTCCAGTCCCTCCTGTAGATTATGTACCCTGGTATGTTGACATCCCAGTCATGGTTCTCTGTGTATCATGTTTCTGTGACTGCCACGATATCCAGGTATCCCTCTTCCATCAAGGCCACCATTTCAGGGTGCGTTTTACCTAGACAACGGGCATTGGTACTCATTAACCTCCATTTTTGTATGTCTTTATTTCTTTTTGCCCCATTCCTGTCCTTACTGCCTTTGTCTTTTTCTCATTTACCCCTGCCCTTCTCCCTATTGACTGCTCTGTCTTGGTGTTTACCTCACTAACTACCCTGATTTTTTTTGGGGGGGCTAGGATTTTCCTTCTCCTTTTCAGTGCCTCCCCACCTTGGCTAGTTTAAATTCTTGCCAATGAAGCATTTAAATCTATCACCTAGGATTCTGGTTCTCCTCCTGGAATCACAAGTCCCGACACAAAGTAAACATTACTGAGGCTCCAGAAATATTTCTTTTTTGAAATAGACATTAAAGCAGCAGTGCAACAATCTAGTGAAAATGTTGACCTATACTTTTTTTACACTATTTTACATTGCCACTTTACTTACCTCCTGACTTGTATGATACCATTCTTTCCAGTATTTGAGTCTTCCTTAGTACTTTTTTTCATGTCTTAAATAATAAAAGGAGCACTTTTTTCTTTTTGTATAATGTTTTTATTGAAAGAAGACATAGGTGACATTACCAGTAATTGATTACAGAATACAAGTACAAAGCCACACTATCTCAGGTCACATTATTTTGTCACAGACAGAAAATAATAATAATAATAATAAAATGTATTTGTTATAGCACCTTTCGACATACCAAAGCGCTGTACAATGGAAATAAAACAGCATACAATAAATACAGTAAAATCAAGAAAATACAGAATAAGCTTTCCCCCACAGAAAAGTCTTGAGAGCCTGCTTGAAACACCCCACCGTCCTGCACTCGCGAAGCTGACGTGGCAGAGAATTCCAGAGGGTAGGTGCCACAAACCCAAAAGCATGTGCACAGGATGACTTTAAACTTACCCTCAGAATCTCTAACAACCCCATGTCAGCCGAGCGGAGCTGTTGCAGAGGGGTGTAGGGAACCAGGAACTCTTTCAAGTAGTCAGGACCCAGCCCATGTAGGGCTTTGTAAGTCAGTAGATCAACCTTAAAGGTGATCTGCCACTGGATAGGCAGCCAGTGCAGGCGTGCCACACAGGGGTAATATGTTTTTTTCTAGATACCCCAGTCAACAAACACGCTGCTGCATTCTGCACTAGCTGCAAGCAGTGGATATCAACCCCAGGAAGCCCTAAGTAAAGGGAGTTGCAGTAATCAAGGCGCGACGTCACAAAGGTATGAACCAAAACAGGAAGGTTGCTAGGCGAAACAAGGTGCCTAATCCTGGCAATGTTCCTAAGATGGTAAAAGGCCAGCTTGATGACTACTGACACCTGATGACGAAGGGTCAGACCTTCATCAAGCACCACTCCCAGGTTACGCACCCGTTCAGAGGTGAGAATCTGGGCCCCCCCAAGACTAAACCGAAGGGGAGCCCGGTCCTCAATCCCTCTGTCCTGCGACCCAGGTCCACAAGCAAAACCTCAGTCTTTTCCGGGTTCAACTTTAAACCGCTGGTACTCATCTAATCTTGGATTTCTGTGAGACAGCTGTTCAAGTAGTTGATCAGGGAGGGGCTGTGGACATGGCCTACCTAGACTTTAGCAAGGCATTTGACACAGTCCCACACAAAAGATTAATATACAAGTTAGCCAGCCTGGGAGTGGGTCCCAAGATGACAGCCTGGGTAAAGAATTGGCTGGAGAATAGGACACAGAGAGTAATAGTAAATGGAGTCCTCTGAAGAAAGGGGGTTACTAGTGGGGTACCACAGGGTTCAGTATTAGATCGGTCCTCTTCAATGTCTTTATGTTTACATTGCAGAGGGACTGGAAGGAAAAGTATGTCTCTTTGCAGATGACACAAAGATCTGCAATAGAGTTGATGCACAAGGTGGGGTGGAAAGGATGAGAAGGGACTTGGCAAGGTTAGAGGAATGGTCAAATGTATGGCAGCTTAGATTCAATGCTAAGAAGTGCAAGGTAATGCACCTGGGAAACAAAAACCCAGGGGAAGAGAACACAAAGGGGGTGAGATACTAACAACAACAAAAATGGAAAGGGACCTGGGGGTAGTCATATCAGATGACCTAAAGGTGGGCAAGCAATGTGAGAGGGCAGCAAGGAGGGCTGGGGGGATACTGGGATGCATAGGGAGAGGCATCACCAGTAGAAAACAGGAAGTTATTATCCCTCTGTACAGACAGTTGGTGAGACCCCATCTGAGTACTGCGTGCAGTTCTGGAGACCCAATCTCTGCAAAAACATAGACAGGATGGAGGCTGTCCAGAGGAGGGCAATTAAAATGGTGCAGGGTCTGCACCGGAAGACATTTGAAGAGAGACTTAAGGAGCTGAATATTATAGCCTCGAGGAAAGGAGGGAGAGGGGGGACATGATAGAAACTTTCAAGTACCTCAAGGGAATCAACAAAGTCCAAGAGGGTAGCATCTTTCAAAAAAAGGTGCAAGAACAAGGGGGCACAATTTGAAGATAGAAGGGGGCGGCTCAGAGGTAATTTAAGGAAGTATTTTTTCACAGAGAGGGTTGTGGATGCATGGAACGGCCTTCCGGAGGAAGTTGTGGAGTCAAAAACAGTGGTGGAATTCCAGCATGCATGGGACAGTCATAAGGCAATTCTAGGGGTTGGGGGTAGGAAGAAGTAGGCTGCTGGTTAACTAGGATCTGCAGCTTATCCATTAGGTAGGGAAATGGGCAGACTGGGTGGGCCAAGCGGTCCTTATCTGCTGTCAAAATCTATGTTTCTATGTTTCTATGTTAATACTGACATAGCACTATCCTGGTCAGGGCCAAAAGATAGGTAGAGCTGGGTATCATCAGCATAGCAGTGAAACCTCAGCCCATACCATCTTACAATGTCTCCGAGGGGCAGCATATATATACTGCGAATAACATGGGGGACAGCACCAAACCCTGGGGTACCCCTCAAGGCAGAGAGAAAGCCCCAGAAGAAAAAATACCCTCGGCAACTCTCTGAGTTCTACCAGCGAGGAAAGATCTAAACCATCTGAGAATTGTACCAGACAGCCCACAGATGGCCTTCAGATGTTCGAGCAGAACCCCAAGATCCACAGTATCAAAAGCTGATGATAAATCAAGGAGAACCAAGATGGAAAGGTGTCTCTGAACTCTCGCCATCAGGAGATCATTGAGCACCCGAACCAGAGCAGTCTCAGTACTATGCCTCTTACGAAAACCTGATTGGAGAGGTTTGTATAAATTATGGATGATTTAATGGTTATCCAATTGAGCTGCCACAACTTTCTCAATAACCTTCTCCACAAAAGGGAGGTTAGAGATAGGCCTGTAGTTTGCTAGGTTATCCAGGTCTAAAGAAGCTTTCTTCAGGAGAGGTATCTCCACCCCCTCCTTCAGGGAACTCGGAAACTCACCCGAGTCCAGAGAGCACTGGACAATCCGAGCTAAGACCAGGCCAATGATGTCAATACAACCCAAAATCAGGGAAGTAAGGCCCGGGTCTAAACTACAGCAAGTGGGATGCATCACCTGGAGAATCCTCATAATATCCACGAACTCCGGCAGATCAAAGGCACTCCAGGAAACTCCAGGCACTGTGACATGGCACCGATCAACAGCATCCCCCATAGAGTGAGGTTGGAGACATTCTTGCCTGATGTCGGCCACCTTATTCGAAAAGAAGCGAGTGATCTCATCACAATCATTTTGTGAAAAAACCCGACGGAACTCCTGACAGACTGGGTTGCACAGTCTGTCAACAGTTCTGAAGAGTTGAGCCGATCAGTTCCGTGCGACAGCTATTTCCCTGGACAGGAATTCTGCCTTCTTACGGGAAATTTCTGATTGATAGAGTTTGTAATGCTCTAACAAAATAAGGTGGTCGGCATCTAAGACTGACCTCTGCCAACGACACTCCAACTTGCATCCCTGTTTCTGCAACTCCCTTAGAGTCCCATCAAACCAAGGGGCTCCAGGGCGGCACGGAAGGGGGCGAACATGAACAGGAGCAATTAGATCAACAGCTGTAGAAACAGCCCTATTATAGGCCATGACTAACCGCTCAGGATCCGTGCTAGTCTTGTCCAACAGCGAGAGGTCAGTTACCGCCATGAGGTCATCAGGGACCACTTCCCGGAGAGGGCGATAACTGACCATCTCCACAGGGGCCAACCTACCCAGGAGGGCTGAAAAATTTAACCCAACAGAGTAATGGTCGGACCAACCAACTGGTTCCACCACCAAGTCGGAGGCCTCGATCCCCAGGAGGAAGATCAGATCAAGAGAGTGACCAACCTTGTGAGTAGCTGAGGAAACATCTTGTGTGAAGCCCAGAGATGTCATCAACTGGAGGAAGTGTTGACCAAACAGTGAGGATTTGTCATCGACCCAGGCATTGAAGTTGCCCAGAACCATCAATCTGGGCAACTCCAATGCCATGTCGGTGGCGAAGTCTGCTGCTTCCTGCAGGAGCAGTTTCTCATCACCTGGTGGATGGTAGATGAGAGCTATCCTGCACCCCACACCAGCTACCAAGGTACACTCAAATGACCCGGCCTCCTCTACTGGTACATTAGTTAGGCCCAATTCGGTCTTGAAACAGACTGCGACTCCCCCCTCCCCCGCGGTCCAATCTTGGGCGATGTAAAACCGAGTACCTGACGGGAACAGCTACCTCTAAAATAGGGGCTGCATTCCCATCTAGCCAGGTCTTGGTAATGCAAACCAGATCTGCCCTTCAAACAAAGTCTGCAATAAGACCAGTCTTATTGCAGACAGATCTGGCATTGCATAACAGCGCCCGAGTTGGACGAGGTTGTCGAGCTGTCCCAACTATTTGCCCTCCCAAAACAAAGGTGCCCTTGGGTATGGGAACCAGAACAGAATTACCACATTCCAGGTACCATTTTGCCCCAGGGTGTCTTCTGGGCCTAACCACTGCTATGGGAGAGCACCACTCATTTGGACCCTGCTGTCCAACCCCGACCACCCGACTCCCACCCTGCTAGCTATCCCAGCGCATGACAGCTGATAAAGAAAAAGGCAGGAGGAGAAAAACGGTGTAGGGTCCGGAGAGCGGAGGCTGAATAGCGCAGGATGGGGGGGGCAAACAGGCACAGCACCTATTTCTTAGTAAAAGCCATAAGTCTTCAATATAATATAGTAAGTGTCCCAATAGATCAATATAATAACTTCATTAATGCTCCTCTCTAGACTGTTTTAAAACCTTTGCATGTAGTATAATATAACAGATGAAAGTTAATTTTAAGTTAGATTGAACTAAGTAAAGACAGGATAGATTGTAAGTAAGATTAGAGTATAGAATAGATGACTGTGCTCTGTATATTTAACAATCCTATAGGAGGTTCATATGCATTTTATCTAATATGGCGTGATGTAGCAACATAGACAATAGGGAAATAAAGTAAAGTATTTGTTTTTTAATTCTTGTCTCCTGTGTGATTATTGTATTCAAGTTATACTGCCCTCCTGTATTACGGCCAATTCTCCAGGAGAGAGTACATTCAGCAAGCCTTCCCATGTATCCAGAAAGGCTTCTTCTCTTCCTCGGAGAGCATATGTCAGTCTGTCAGTTGAAAGGGTCTTAATAGCCAAGTTTCTCCACTGGTTCATTGTAGGGGTATGGTTCATTATCCACAGGTTTTGTATTCCCTGTTAGGCTATGACCAACAGTATTCTAATCCATCTGGGGTATAGTTCCCATTCTTCCTCCACCAAGTCAGCAATACCCATCAAGAGGGAGCATGGAGAAAACTTCACTGTTTCTCCCCCCTCCCCATTTTAACAAGTTCACCTCAAATTTCTTTCCAATATTTCTGAATTCCTGGGCATTCCCAATAATAGAATAATTGTACCTCGAGCTCCACCACATTTTCCGCAAAGGGGAGATATTCCTGGGCAAAAACTGTGCACTATACTCAGTGGGCAATAAAGTCTATGTAGGAATTTATACTGCAGTTCCTTGGATTTATTGCACAGGAGCAATCCCATATTTGTACCCAGGAGCATTTCCCAGTTTGCTATTGAGATCTCTACTTGTAAGTCTCGCTCCCATTTTTGTTTAGCTTTTTGTGTTTCTCCCGGGTAGTATGTCCTATCAAACTTGGCCACCATCCCAATAACTTCCCTTTCCTTGTCCTTTGCTCCTAGACTCAATCTTTCTATCTCTAGCATAGCAGGTTCCTGATCCAGTGGTCTATTTAGTTTTTTCAGATAGTCTCTTATTCGAAATATCTAAACTGATGGGATATAGGCACATTTAGTGCATTTTGGATGGTTTGGAAAGTGCATAACTCACCTCTTTCTATTAGGTCCCCTAGGTATCGAATTCCTTTTCTTTGCCAGTCCCTAAATCCCTCATCTTCTAGACCAGGGTGGAAATCTGGGTTGTTGGCTACAGCTACAAGCAGAGTATTAATTTGATTTAATTTTTTTAATTTTTTCATTTCCTGCCATGCTTCTAGGCTGGCCACCACCAGTGGGTTGTGATTCTCAAGTGCTCTGTAGGCCCTTAGTCCATTCCCCCCAGGTAAGCCACAGTTCTCCCCGGGCTACCTTTTTCTTCTAGATCAAGCCAAGTTGCTGCCTCTTCCCTATTGACCCAGTTATGTAAGTAACAAAATTGTGTGGCCAAATAGTATCCCTTAATGTCTGGGAAGTTCAAGCCTCCCTTCATGCTGTCAGCTTTAAGTCTTTCAAGACTAATTCGTGGCCTTTTCCCCTGCCATATAAAAGTCATAAAGCCCCTTTCCAGTTGCTTTATGTCCATCCTGTTAAGTCCCCAGGGCAACATTTGCATAATATACAGAATTTGTGGCAAAACATTCATTTTTAGGAGATTAATCCTGCCCATCCACGAAACGGGCAGGGCTCTCCACCTACTTAGGTCTTTAAGTATTATGTCTATGATTGGGAGGTGATTCAGTTTATATAAATCTTTTAAGTCCTTCCCAACTCTTATACCCAAGTAGGTAAAGGCTTCTTTCACCTGCTTTAAGCCTCAGGAATACTCCTCGCCTCCCCCTCCTATCTTTAAATACATTAATTCTGATTTATTAATGTTGAGTTTATAGCCTGAAAAAGTGGCAAAGGCCTCCACAATATCCAGGATGGCAGGGATTGATTGTTCCGGTTGCTTCACCAACAGGAGGATATCGTCGGCATACAGAGTGATAGTATGCTGCCCTCCTGCCTGTCCAGTTATGCCAATGATATTAGGGTTTTCCCTAATCTTGATGGTGAGGGGTTCTATAGCTATTGCAAAAAGCAGGGGGAAGAGAGGGCAACCCTGTCTCGTGCCTCGTGCCTCGTGCCAAAGTGAACTCCTCAGATACCAACCCATTAATAATGACTCTGGCAGTTAGTGTTCTGTAGAATGCCCCTACCAGTTGGTTGAACCCCTCTCCCACCCCAAATTTATTTAGTATATGCATTAAGTATTCCCACTCAGTTCTGTCAAAGGCCTTCTTGGCATCCATTGACACAAAACATGTTTGTTCTTGATCCTTGAACCCCCAGTGAATAATATTCAGCAATCGTCTGATGTTGTGGTAGGACATTCTGCCTTGTATGAACCCTGTCTGATCTGTGTGTATGATGGAGGGTAACATTTTATCCAGTCTGAGTGCCAGTATCTTAGTCACAATTTTGCAGTCATAATTTAGCAAAGAAATGGGTCGGTATGAGGCACACTCTGTTTCATCCTTATTTGGTTTAGGGATAACACATGTATTGGCAGCACAGCATGTTCTAGGGGGCCCTCTCTCCCCCCTCGCTTCCTCAAGAACATCCCGTAGAGGAGCTGCCACCTCTTTTTGAAGCTTCTTGTAATATTCACTGGCAAAGTCATCTGGTCCCGCTGCTTTACCACTTTTAAGTGTCCCAATTGCTCTGACTACTTCCTCTACTGTAACTTTACCCCCTAATATAGCCCTTTGTTGCTCATTCAACTGTGGTATTGGTAAGCCCTCCAGGAATCTATCCATGGCAGCTTTCATACCCTTGCATTCAGCTTTGTATAGTGCTTTGTAAAACGGTTTACATCTTGTCTTTATGGCCCCTTGCTCATGTACTAAGGTTCCAGTCTTGTCTCTAATGGCTACTATTCGTTTTGTAGTTCTACCACCTTTCATCAACTGCACCAACAGGGGGTCAGGTCGGTTCCCCCATTCGTAGAGTCTCTGTTGCGCAAAAAATAGTCACCCCTAGCCTCCTCTGTTACATTTAAATTCAAGGCCTCTCGTACTGTGTGCAGTGGAAGCACCAAGTTATGTTGGCAGCGACAGTGCCGACCTACCCCACAGCGACAGCACAATACAGATGCAGGTATTGTGCCACCCGTTCTGTGGGTGTTTTCTGTGGGGGGCTGTGCTCCCCAGATCCCCCATGTGGGGTGCCCTGCCCCCCACACCCTCTAGACTTTAAGATTCCAACTCCTGGTCGGAGTTTGTCTGGGGAGGGGCAGAATACTGGGGGAAGGTGAAAATAGGAAAAGGACCATTACCGCGAATGTTGCCGTAATGGTCTGTTTTCCTGTTTCGCCGTCGGGGTGTTGCCATAAAGGGGTGCACGGCATGCAGCTCTCTCTTATGGGTGGGGTCCCCTGTCTGAGCCACCAGTGCTTCCAATCCCTTAACCCTCTCTTATAGGTCATGTTACTTCTTTTTCTGGGTCCTCTTAAGTGTAGCCACATAGCTGATTATAACTCCCCTCATAAAAGCTTTTCTGCCTTCCCAATAGGTACCCACTGAGTATACCGAACCTTGATTTGTAACTTCAAATGCTGTCCATTTATCACTAAGGAATTGTTTAAACTCTTGCTTGGCCAGAAGGTAAGTGGGGAAATGCCATGACCCTCTCCCTTCCCATGTGTGCCACAATCCTATGTTCAATTGGACCATTGCATGGTCTGACAAAAAAATGGGGCTATGGGTCACCTTTTGCACCCTAGAGTAAATATCATTATGTACAAATATATAGTCCAATCTGGACCATGTGCCATGTGGGTTTGGGAAAAATGTGTATTCTCGGGCTCCCGGAATTAGTACCCACCAGGCATCCACTAAGTCAAGATCTGCCAGACCTTATTGCCACTGTCTTACAAATGGAGATCCCCTGAGCCTCGTACTTGAGTAATCCAATTTAGGATCTATGACACAATTAAAGTCCCCTGCTAGGATCAGGTTGGGAAATTGTTCTCTAAACATCAGATCCAGAAGACTCTGGTAGAGCTCATGGTCCTCCACAGCTGACACATAAATATTTCCCAGAGTGATCTCCTTCCCTTGAATTGTGCCCACTGCAAAAATATATCGTCCCCCTACTGGGTCTCTGACCATGTGAGTATGCTCAAAGGGGAGACTCTTATGCAAAAGAATTGCCACTCCTCGTTTATGGGAGCTGTAGGAGTATGCATGGCAGGCCCCAACCCAGCCCCCACCAGTTTATCATGCTCCTTATATCTTAAATGCATCTCTTGTAACAGGGATATCCTTTTAAGTGCCACCAAGATCTTAGCTCATTTAGCAGGTGAGGTGAAACCCTTAAAATTCCATGAAATAATATCACATTGTTGTGGCCTAGCCATGATTCCCCCTCATACACTCCCTCTATTGCTCCTTAAATTCATAGTATAGTAACCTCAGGACTGTCTCCTTTTCTATTAATAAATCATAGTCAAAGCACAGCCATAAAGATGTAGAAATGTATAAAAATTGGTATAACAGTGTCAAACAGTAACTAATCTAGGCGAACCTCAAGCCCAGCCATAACAAACTAGTCTCGAACAATTTGTAAGAAATAATTTTAGTTTAGAATAGTTTTTAGATATACATGTCATGTCTTGTATAGTTTAATCCCCAATGCCCCCTCCCCCCGCACCCCCTTGATCAATCCTTGTGTGCCATTAACCCTCATACACTCCAAATCTCTTATCTCCTCCAGTACAATATCTTCAGCCCTTTTGGTGTTGCTTTTCCCATTTCCCATCATTGTTTACTTTTCTATTCCCAAGTTTACTGTGTCCCCCCCCGCAATATTCAAGGCAAAGTGGGGCAAACACTGTTCTATGACACCCTCCTCCCTCGAGGGCTTGAATTCAGCCCTCCATCCCCCACCCCATACCCAGGAGAGGCCATGACCCACCGATGAATTCCACTGCAGCCTTTGTTCTCCCATTAAACAGACCTCCTATAAATGAAAATCCCCTTTGGAGGAATCTCGTCAAATTAACAACTATAATGATCCCCAGACCAACATAGAGATTCCAAAGACCATGTCCCATGCCGTAGACACAAAGCGCTCATGCTGTTTCAGTCCAAAATGCTTTAAGCACATTGCAACATCCCTCCAAATTCACATTGGCTCCATATTATATCCACGACACTGGATTATGTTTCTTTTCTTATCTTCCCCTATTTTAAGACTGTCGAGTAACACTATGAAAGTAGAGAGAGCCCCTCTCCCTCCAAATACAGTCTCTCCACATAGTTTCAGCTATTTCAACTGTGGAGGAAGATGTCCCTTCAGCTGCGTGGCAGGATGGACAGTCCCCTCCTCGGATGGCGGCAGAGTCGGGAGAAAAACGTATCGCCAAGTGGAAGTAAAAACAAAAGCAATGTCCCAATTACCTCAGCCTTTCTTATGCTTTTTGTCCCATTCTTTAATGAAAGTGTGCAGCTTCTCTGGTTCCCAAAAAAGTAAAGGTGGCTCCTTCCCATTTCACCTTGACGATTGCAGGGTAGGTCATAAAAAATTATATTTCCCTTTCCTTGAGATGATCCATATGTGGGTTAAATTTCTGCCTCTTCTTCAGGACACACATGGAGATGTCCTGATGGATAGTGAGTCGATGGCCCTCACGTTTCAATTCTTGCAAATTTCTGTATGCTGCTAGTATGGCTTGTCAGTCCGGGTAATGGTGGAGTCAAAATATAACTTGCCTGGGCGGTTGGCCTACTGGTGGTCTCAGGGCCAGCACTCTATGGGCATGCTCCACTTTGAGGCCTTTCAACTTGATAGGCATTGTAAGCAAGCCTGGGAGGGTGGTGGTACAGAAAGTCATTAAGTCTCCCCTTTCTGCGCCTTCCAGTAGGCCTCTAACCCGGAAGTTGTTTCTGCGGCTATATATTTCTTGGTAGTCTAAGACCTCCCGCAGCTCCTCCAGTTCATGTTCCATTTTTGCTATTTTATCAGGCATAGTTCAGGAGGCATCTTCCAAATCTGATATTCATTGTTCGACCTCCGATAGTTACCCTGAGTATTGCTTCAGTTCCGTGGTGATCCCTTCCAGCCACTTATCGACTTTTTCCCAGCACGGTTGCAGGTATGCCACTACTTGCACTGACACAGCTTTACTGATAATTGCTAGTTTAACTGCAGAAAAGGAGATTAGGCCCAGTCCCAATGGTGGATTCTCCGGTGGGTTTCTCCGCTGATTTTTAGCCCCTTGCCTCAACGTTTTCCCTGATGCCAGGTACTTATCCATATCAGCAGTTGTTTGTAGGCTATTTTCTGGAGTTCCGAAGTAATTACAGCTGTAAAAGTAATATTTTTAAATTGCTATGGAGCTCTGGAGGAGTGTGTCTTGTCACTTAGCTGCTCATTAGCACCCTCCCCAGAGCACTCTTTAATAACAAGGACCAGGTCTTCATCAGTATTTTTTGCTTTTATCCATCAGTTGTTACATATTACTTCTGTTATAAAATTAACAGTTATGCAGCAGGTAGTGTTTTATGACCTCACAGAACAATATTTATTCAAAAACAGCTGCAAATAGTGATGAAAACCTGGTCAGAGCCATATTAAAAGGCGTGCTCTTTTTTTTTTCAGACAGAAAAAGTAGTAAAGCAGACACAAATTGTGAAAAGAAGGGTATCATACAAGTCAGGAAGGAGTAACTAGTGGCTGGTAATGTAAAATAGCATAAAAAAGTATAGGTCAAAATTTTCTCCACATTGTTGCACTGCTGCTTTAATTTATAATTTAAGTATGACATTATGTGTTCACAATCACAACACTTAAAATGCAACTGTCTTGTGTCCAGAAAATTCCCAATTGCTGAGGAACTGAAATGGGAGTGTTACACCACATGCAAAGTCCACCAGAATTTATTGCTCAGTCACTTATGTGCACAGTGGTCACACAGAGTCCTCAGAATTTTCTGCATTCCTAAAATGCATCTGTCTTGTGTCCAGAAAGTTTACATACTCTGTGATGATGGTGTCATGATGCACAGTGTCTTGCCAAACCATGTGAAGGAGGGATAACATGACATGAATCCATTCAGTGTTCCATCAGAAATGATGACAGTGAGAGAACTGTTGCTGGTCTGAAGTGTGCTGCGATTCCCACGAATGCGATGCAATCACCTCAACTGGATGGAAGGGTGTCCTTTGTGAGTACACTAATAGTATCCTTGGTGAGTTGATATCTATATATATATATATATATATAGATAGATCTATATCTATCTATCTATCTATCTATCTATCTATCTATCTATCTATCTACATACATATATGTATTTTCTAGGTGGTGGTTGACATATATAGACATGTACTCATTGTATTGTTTTGTAGCACAGGTCACATACTGTTGGTGTGCAGATTCCAGTGCTTGAAGAGAAATTTTGGAATTGAAATTGGAAATGGAATACTCTGAAGCCAATGCAGGTACGTATTTTTAATTTTTTTGGTGGGGGGAGGGGGAAGCATATTTGCAAATTGCAAGTAGGGCTCATTAAGGGTTTATTAGTTGGTTACTTCTTCACAGATTTCATCTGCATCCTTCTCCAGTCTGGTAATGATGGTCATGGTCATCGATTGAAATGACTTCTGCATGTCTGCCCCAGCCTGGGGGGGGGAGGGAGGCCTGATGTTGAAGCTGTTCTTTGGATAAGGCAACTAAGACACAACAAAGCATCTTGAAGTTTCCTAAAAAAGAAATGAAGGACTTATTACAACTTGTTTGCAGCAGTACAACATTATGTTTAAGCCATGGCTGTTCCATGGGTATCTGGATTAACACAGATAGCAAGCTGTCCCACTGCAATAATCAGATCACAACTTAATTTAGTACCAGGCTATGTAACAAATACACTGTGTCAGTGTCCCTGCGTCTCAACTCAAGTTACATTTCAAAACCACATCTTGTCAAGTAACACAACCTGAGTACAACTTTTTCAACACTGTCATGGCTACACAGCTGCAAATTTGGAATACAGTGCATGATATGTTGCAGAAATATTTTTTGTGACGAGCATGTCACCTAGTTTATAAATCCTCAGTCAGATTTGTTGCACTCTTATGAAAAAAAAGGAACAGATGAAATAAAATTGATACACTTACCAGTATGGATTGGAAATGGATATTCCACAGGTTCCTGTAGACAGTACTGCTGCTATACCATTGATACAGACCTTCAGTGAAGGAGAGTAATGTGTTGTTAACCTGTAAAAAAACAAAATAAGTTGACCATATGTGACCATTGCAGCTCAGAAAAGCAACAGAAAACAAAACACACAGCTAAAGGATGTTGAATAGCATAAAAAACATTAGTACACATACTCACTTTATAGTTTTAATAGTAAGAAGCCTTTTGCCTGTGGTTGATGGATGTGGTCTCCTCTTCAACTTCCTCTGCCTTGACATGGTCAATGTAATGGAAAAACATTGTCACAGTGACACTGGTGGTGGGTGCTGGTGGTCATAGCTGTGGCACATGATGACATTCCCTCTCATATCTTCCTGCATGTGGTGGTGGTGGCAGTGGTGAACAGCATTCTTGGTGATGGTAGTCTGGGGGGGACACATGGTCACATTAGCTATGGTGGCAGGGGAGAACAGTGGTCTTATGGTGGTGGTAGTCCATGGGGACACATGGTCACATTCCCTATGATGGCAGTGGAGAACAGCGGTCTTATGGTGGTGGTAGTTCGGGGGCCAGGATATACTGTGCTCTGTATTATAAACGTGATGGCATATGGAATTTGAGTCAGTATGAGTGGGACAGCGATTTAACTTTATGGAAAAGAGAACATGTAATATACAAGACATGTGACAATCTTTTAACCACAAGTTAAAACTTGCCAACATTAACCTCATCATCATTCATAGATACATAGATACATAGATACATAGATACATAGATAGTGTCGGCAGATAAGGGCCTATGGCCCACCCAGTCTGCCCATTTGAGCTTGTAAGTTCAGTTTGTTTTCCTAGAAGTCTGTTGCCCCTTACCCCTGACCTCCAGAATTCCTTTATGTCTATCCCATGCATTCTTAAATCCCGTGATTGTTTCAGCCCCCACCACTTCCTCAGGCAGGGTGTTCCACTTGTCCACCACCTGCTCTGTGAAGAAATTCTTTCTCATGTTTCCTCTGAATCATCCTCCTCCAACTTCATCCCATGCCCTCTAGTCCTGGAACATCTTTTGCTTAAAATAGTGTTTTCCTGCACCCTGTTCCTCCCTGTAAGATACTTGTATGTCTCTATCATATCCCTCTCTCCTCCTCTCCTCCAGGAGTACATGTTCAGTTCCTTCAACCTGTCTTCATAGGACTTGTGATGCAATCCATGCACCATCTTTGTTGCCTCCTCTGAACCTTCTCTACCCTGTCTATGTCCTTACGTAGGTATGGTCTCCAGAACTGTGCACTGTACTCCAGGTGGGGCCTCACCAGTGTCTTGTATAGCGGAATTATGACCTCCTTTTTCTGCTGGTGATGCCCTGCCTATACATCCCAGCATCCTATTTGCTTTACCTGCTGCCTTGTCACACTGTTTCCCTACCTTGAGGTCATCAGAGATGATAACCCCAAGATCCCTTTCCTGCTTGGTGCATGCTATATCCTCACCCCCAACTGATATATTGTGCCAGGGTTTTGTGCCCCTATGCATTATCTTGCACTTCTTTGCATTGAATTTCAACTGCCAAACCCCGACCATTCTTCAAGTTTCTGCAGGTCGCTTCTCATTCTGTCTACACCCTCTGGTGTGTCTACTCTGTTACAGAGCTTTGTGTCATCAGCGAACAGTGAAATTCTGCCTCTAGATCCTGCGCCATGTCACTGATGAAGATGTTGAATAGGACCGGTCCCAGCACTGATCCCTGTGGTACCCACTGGTCACTCTTCCTCTGTGGAGTGACAGCCATTTACCACCACCCTCTGTGTCCTGCCACCCAGCCAGTTACCTCACCCACCCACACTACTGTCCTGCCCACACCCATATTCCTCAGTTTGTGTAATAGTCTCTGTGGCACAGTGTCAAAGGCCTTGCTGAAGTCCAGATAGGCCATGTCCACTGCCCTCCCCTGATCCACCTCCCTAGTCACCCAGTCGAACTTCCAACGAGGTTGGTCTGACATGACTCCCCTGGTGAAACCATGCTGCCTTGTGTCCTGTAGTCCATTGACAACCAGATGTTCCACCAATCTCTCCTTCAGTAGTGCTTCCATGATCTTCCCCACTACCGAGTGTGAGGCTGACTGGTCTGTAGTTCTCTGCTTCCTCTTTGTTCCCACTTTGTATAAGGGGACTACATCTGCTGTCCTCCAGTCTTTGGGTACCTCCTGTTTCCAGTGATCGGCTAAACAGGATAGCCAGAGTGTTCAGCCACCACCTCTCTTAGTTCTTAAGGACCCTGGGTAACCCCATCTGGCCCCATTGCTTTATCAACCTTATTACTTCCAGTTCCTTCAGGACCCTTTCTCGGTAAAGGGACTTGTGTCCATTTCTGCACCATTCTCACCCCTTGTACTCCCTTCAGACCCATTACCTCCTCTTCCTCAGTAAAGACTGAGCAGAAATACCTGTTCAATATGTCAGCTTTACTGTTGTCATCCTCCACGTGGCCCCCATCCTCCCCCTTCAATCTCACTATCCCTCCCTTTGTCTTTCTTTTTTCACTTATGTACCTGTAAAAGGTTTTGTCCCCTCTACCCACTGATTTTGCAATGTGTTCTTCTGTCTGAGCTTTGGCTTCCCTTACTGACCTCCCTGCCTCCCTTTGCTTATCCTGGTACTTCTCCTATCCCCTTCTGCCTGTGTCTTTTTGTATTGCCTGAATGCAATCTTTTATTTTCACTTTCTTTGCTACATCTTTTGGAAACCATAATGGTCTCCTCTTCCTTTTCCTCTTGCTAACCTGCTTAATACATATTTCTGTTGTTCTTGTAATCCCATTTTAAATACTGCCCACTGTTCCTCAACCCCTGATTCCTGTCCCATTCCCCTTAATGCCTCTTTTCAAGTATCTCCCCATTTTCCCATAGTCTGCCCCCCCTAAAATCCAGGATACGTGTTTTTGTGTGGTTTGGTTCTGCTCGTTCTGTGATTTCAAACCACAATGACTGGTGGTCACTGTTTCCCAGGTGCTCCCCCACTGTTACACCCATCACACTGTCCCTGTTTGTGAGCACAAGGTCCAGTATTGCCTTCTGCCGAGTTGGTTCCATGACCAGTTGCTTGAGGAAGGCACCCTGAAGGGAGTCCAGGATAAATCTGCTCCTAGTTGATGCTGCTGCTGAGATGCTCCAGTCCACGTCTGGAATATTAAAGTCTCCAACCAGTACTACTCATCTTTTGTCTGCCATCCTTTGATGGCTAGCATCAGCTCCCTATCTGTTTCTTCCTCCTGGGCTGGTGGTCTATAGACCACACCTGTGTAGATGGCTGTCCCCATTTTCCTTTCCAGCTTAACCCACAGTATCTCTCCCCATTTTGTTCCTCCTGGATCTCTGTGGCCCTTATGTCATTTTTTCACATAGAGTGCCACTTCCTCCTCCCTTCCTGCCTGCTCTGTCTCTTCTGAATATGTTGTAGCCAGGTATGGCCATCTCCCCAGTCATGGTTATCATTACACCAGGTTTCAGTGATGGCCACAATGTCCAGGTCTGACTGCACCATGACAGCCTCCAGATCTTCCATCTTGTTGCTAAGGCTCCTGGCATTTGCACACATGGCTTTCCATGATTTGACCTCCCTAGACTGTTTCACTGTTCTACTCCAGCCCCTTCCTTGGTTGTCATTTATCCCTCGGTTCTCCTGCTGTCTGCCCTTCTGCTGAATTTTGCCCCTTTTCTGCTTATCCACCTCTTGGGCACTAATCTCCATCTTTTGCACACTGCTTTGCAGAGATAGCAACTCCTCTGGTTCACTGGTTCCACTGCTAGCTGTGGGGGGTGAGCAAGTAGGTACCCTCCTTGCTGGCCTGCCACCCCCCTTTGCTAGTTTAAATGCTTGTCAATGTAGCATTCATGATCATCCTCAGAAAAAAAGCTGCCCTCACAGTCTTCTATGTCTGAATTTGGACCACGGGGAAATTATTTCTCCATTGTGTTATCATCTACATCAGTGGTAGGCTGCTTCATGCTGTCACTGCCACCAGGATGGTCCCTTTCTTCAATGTCAGCAAAACCATGAGTATGCTGGGGTATGAACACTGAGGTTGCAGTCTGAGCTGGCATGTGCCTCTCATTCATTTTTATGTTTGCTTGCATGCATGTGCAAGAAACATAGTGCCATCATCGGAGATTTCGGAGGTGTGTCACCTCCTCCTCCAATTCAGTCAGTGTGTTGGCAGGCACGGCCCCTGTAAGCCAATGCATTCTGGAGCTGTCTATGACAAGCTCCAAAATGCAGTGGCATACAGTTCAAAGGGAGATACGCTTGAGTGAGCAGCGATAAGATATCGCTTGCCCATGCGCTGCCCCCACACACACACACACACACAGATGCCACGAGGCGCGGCGTGTCTCTGCATGTCACGACAGGTGCCTAATCGCCGGGCTGTGCCAGCCCCCATCTCCTCAAAGTTCAAATGCCACGCTGGGTGCCCACCCAGCGTGGAAAGTAATGATATAGCCAATGGGGGTGCCCTAACCTCGTCGGCTCCACTGTCCTCACCGCCTCGAGTACTCAAGTGCCACGCTGGGAGCCCACCCCAGTGTGGTAATCCATACTTTGGGCCGACGGGGTGCCTAATCTCAGCCGCTGAACGACCTCAACCATCTCTTGTGCCATGCTGGGAGCCCACCCCAGCATGGCAAGCGCCCCCACGTTTTTTTTTTTTTTTTTTTACCTGTAAAGAAAAACTGTCCCATGTAGTCTCCTGCCTCCCACAACCCGGCACTCACCCACTGCACACCCTGCCTCACACCCCTCACCCCATACTTACTCTCCGACCTCAGCGCTGACGATCTTTGGACCGGAACACGCCTGCACTCTTCAAAGCCGACCGCGAACTGAGGAAATGCCGGTAAGCTGAATAATGGGCTAGATGGGGGTTTCAACTTTGTTGGATATCTCAGGTATTTTTGGGATTTTGCAAATTTAATAGGTTTTGGGATTCTTCTCGGTGAATGATGTCACCGTCATGGTATTCTGCTCGGAAGTGTGATTTCGCAGTCACCGCGCAGTCACTGTGCAAAATCACCTTCAGGCCTGAATAATGCCATGACAGTGACATCATTCATGAAAGGGGTCCCAAAACCCCATGTTGAAAATTTGGTGCCAAAATTCCAAAATGACTGTTTTACAAGCGTGCTATGCAGTTCCTACGCAGGCTCGTAAGTTCGCAACTTTCAATATTTTCATTCCAGATTTTCAAAATTGTCATTTTACCACACCTTCTTATGAGTAGTACAGCTGTCATTTTCACATCTCACCTAAAATGTGTTTCGCCATGTAACGCAGAAATGGCGAGTTGGTATGCGTAAATCAATGTACGGGACAAATTAAGAAAATCACAGTGACACTGTTCATGAGCAGAGGTCTTAAATGGCTATGTTGAAAATTTGGTGAAGAAATTCCAAAATGACTGTTTTATTTAGCGCATTGCGCAGTTCCTACGCATCGCACCTAAGGTCGCAATTTTCAATATTTTCACTCCAGATTTTCAACATTGCCATTTTATCACACCTTCTTATGAGTAGTACAGCTGTCATTTTTCACATCTCACCCAAAACATGTTTCCACCCATGTGGCGCACAATGGTGCAGTCGGTGTGCGAGATCAATGTACGGGACAAATTAAGAAAATCACAGTGACACTGTTCATGAGCTAAGGTGTTAAAATGGCTATGTTGAAAATTTGGTGAAAAAATTCCAAAAAATGACTGTTTTACTGAGCGTGAGTTGTACAGTTCCTATGCACGCTTGTAAGTTCGCGAATTTTCAATATTTTCACTCCAGATTTTCAACATTGCCATTTTACCACACCTTCTTATGAGTAGTACTGCTGCAATTTTTCATATGTCATCCAAAATGTGTTTTCGCACATGTAGTGCACAATGGTGCTGTTGGTGTGCGAAGCAATGTTTAGGACAGATTAAGAAAATCACAGTTACACTGTTCATGAGCAGACGCCTTAAAATGGCTATGTTGAAAATTTGGTGACAAAGTCCATAAAATGATTGTGTTATGAGTGAGCATTGCGCAGTTTCCAAGCACTGCTATTTAATGACTTTGTCATATTTTCAGTCCAGATTTTCACCAGTGGCATTTTTCCACACTTCCTTATGAACAGTACAGCTGTCATTTTTCACGAACATGGCTGAAGTGTGTTTCCACACTTTCAGTGCAGAGATGTGGTCACTGTGGGAAATCATTGTTCGCACAGATAAAGAAAATCACAGTGACACTGTTCATGATCGGAGGCACCAAATGCCTGAGTTGATAATCTGCTGTAAAATCCCCAACCTAATTATATTACGGTGTGCGTTGTACAGTTTCTATGTACCGTGACTTCACCATTTTTTAAATATTTTTACTACAGATTTGCAACATTGCCATTTTTACACCTCCCATGAACAGTACAGCTGTCATTTTTACATCCTGTTCGAATGTTTTGCACCTGTGGTGCTAAATGTCGAGTCACTGTGCATAAGCAGCTGCTAACAAACTGATATTCCCCTGTTCATGAGGTGGGGTCACAAAAACATGTTGAAAATTTGGAGTGAAAATACCAACGAATGCCTGAGGTATTAGGGTTTCCAACCATAACGCCCAACCCTGTAGAGAATGACAGGCATCAGGGGTGTAACTTGGGATTCTTGCCTGTGATGCTCATACCATCCCACACCCTGCAGTCAGTGAGAGGCATCGAGGTATGCCTTGGACTCTTCGGCCCCAAACTTCACCCCATTCTCCTATATCGCACCCATCTCACCATATTTCCTAATGAAATGGGGTGCGCATAAGGGCCAAAGACCCGAAGCAACACCGTGACACTTGTCAGTGTCTACAGGGTGGGGTGTGGTGAAATGGTGTGGCCGTTATGCCTGACAACCCAAACGCACACCCCAATGCCTGTCACTCTCTGCAGGGTGGTGGTGGGGTTGGCTTCACTTCAATACTTCACTGCCATTCCTATTACGCAGCTCTGTAACTTCTAAACTACCACTGCCAATGCCAACAAGCAAACATTCGGCATTGACAAATGCTTGTTATGAATGTCAGCAAGCTGACATTTGCAGGAGAGAGGGTTGTATGACAATCCTGAGCTATTGCACCTGCTGAGCTGAATACCCTCTCGACACTCACACTGGAGGGTGGGCATTTCAGGTACTTCAGTGCTACAGCAGTCAGCTCTGGCCATTCACTGACCTTTTCATTCCAGGGTAAAAAGGGATCATCAGTGATTGACAGATGCCTGTTTTCAGACACATATGACTGAACCATTCGCTGTGCTGCTCTAAGTCCAGTGGTTGATGCATCATTCGCTTCTCCAGAATCATTTATGTCACAAATCCCCACTTAGGACAAAACCTCCCAAAGTGGGTTAACACCAGCTGCTTTTGATGACAAACCACCTGGAACGGCAGGCCCCTTCCCCTTACAGGATATGCTTGATACTACTCCTCCAGGTTCGCCTTCAGCCTGATTATGCTGCTCAGGTTTCCTGACCTTGGCACGTGACTTCTGTGCCCCATGAACAAAGTGCATCAGTTGTCCACTGACATTTTTTACCTGTTCAGGCCTGCCCTCCAGTAATGCGGAAATTCCACATTTGTATTGTGGGTCCAGTATTGTTGCTATTGCTGAATGTTCAAGATGTGACAATTCTGGTAGAATACTGTCAGCATGTGTTTTAGCAACACACTGCTAGCACTGTCTCTGGCAACATCAATGCTATGCTGTACATTCACCAATGTCTGCCTCAGCACCCACAGAAGTGGAATTGATTGGCTAATGGAGGCAGACTTGCCACTCACTGCCTATGTGGCCTGTTTAATAGGCCTCAAGATTCCTATTACAGAGTCCATGAGGCACCACTGCCCAGTCGTCATAGACATGGAGTCCCCAGAATTGTCACAGCTGGTGTGCATGGCAAGATATTCTGAGATGACTTTGTACAGTTCATACAACCTCTCTGCTATGTGTAAAGTGGAGTTCTACTGGGTGACAACTTCCAGCTACAAGCAGTGCTGCAAGAGGCTGTTTCAGATCTGCAACTGCCAAAGTTGGTCACGGGCCTTTGCAGAGCATGAAAAGTGAGAACAGATAAGGCGTGCAACTATCAGCATTTCCTTTATATCAGGGTGCTGCAGAAACTCCTGCACCACAAGATTTAAACAGTGGGCCATGCATGGAACCAGAAAAAAGCCACCATCCATGATGCATTTCACCACATTTTACCAGTTGTCACTTGCTATGAACCCAGCTCTCAGGGACAGGGGGTTCAGCCACTTGTCAGTTTCAGTCAGTACCAAGTCCAACATGTTTTCACCAGTGTGTGAACAGGTCACATTGTGCATAGCAATCTTTGCATGCTGTTAAATTCCTGAAAGATTGCTACCATGACAGTCCTCCTTACTACACTGATTATTCACACTACCAACAGCACAAACAACCCCCAACACCAGTGCCCAGTGTGCAGTTATACACAATTATGAACTCCCTGCTGTTTTTCCGCTTGTCCACATATCCATATTTAAATGGATGAATGGAAAGGAGGAATGTTGAAGGGCATATCTTACTGAGTTGGACACTGTACGGTACAACTCGGGGACAGCATGGGTCGAAAAGTATGTCCTGGATGGCAGTTTCCATTTTGGACAAGCATGTGCAGCAAACTTTAGGAACACAGCATTCTCCACAAAGGAGAAGGGCAAACGATCAATTGCCAGCATTTCAGTTACAGCAGCATTAAATTCACGTGACACTGTATGACTGGGTGGGTGCTTCAGCTTATGCGCAATAACACTCTGCAACGTGGGCTGACTTAAACGTTTTACACAGGGTGTGATGGCAAATGGTTCTGCTCTTCGAATGGCAGGGGGTGGAGTGTGGACGTGTGATGAAGATGGTTGCACAGGTAATGACAAACCCAGAAATACAGTTATTTTCCCAGATTTACCAGCAGGGGTTGATGTACTACTTGCACTAGACATACTGCATTGACCACCACCACCATCAAAACTGCTACTCTCACCACCACTGGACAAGATTTCAAAATCATTCTGCTCTTCCACCTCATCATGCCTGTAGTAATCCTCTGCTATTTCATCACTACTGCAAGCATTTAATCTTATACTTGATGCTACAGTCATGGAAGGGGATAACATGCTCATTATGGTTGATAATGAGGGTGAACGCCCCACTGTGTTACAGGTATTAGCTGCCATCTTGTGCTGAGTCCACAGTGCCATGTGCCTATTCTTAAGATGTGTATGCTGCCTCCTGTGTCCAGATGCCTTCCCTTTTTACCTCGACTCACACACATCTGGCAAACCTGGCAGATTGTAACTGACTCGTCATTTGCATCTTCCACAAAAAAACCCCAAACAAGGGATCTTGATGCTCTAGTTTTAACATGCCCCCCTGATGCTGCTTATTGGACTCTGTTTTTTTAAGCCATGAAGTGGGGGTGTATGCTACATGATTTTTTAGGCAGGATACACTTGGACAGCAACTGACCACCACGACTACCTATCATTATTACTGGGTCATCATCATCAACTGAAACTGGTAAATCACAACTTTTTATGGGGGGGGGAATGCAAACAGACCCAGACACGGCCACCTTGAGTTTCTTTTTCTCCGGTTCCTAACAGGAGTCACTGATATCATCATCATATTCATCAACATCATCCACATCTTCTGCTTGGATGCTGGCATATGGACTCCATGTTGCAACATCAACATGTAGACACATAGTGGATTCCCTGCAGGGGGAGGGCCTCAAACAGCTGGTACAACAACCCACGAGAGACAGGGCTATCCTAGATCTAGTACTGACTAACAAGGAAGGGATCGCAGATCTCCAGGTAGAAGGTCACCTGGGGGCCAGTGACCATCACATGGTAAGGTTCAATTTGGCTACTACATCTAAATCATCCCATTCCAAGGCAAAAATATGGGACTTCAGAGGAGCTGACTTTGATAAGATGGCCAACAGAGTTAAGCTAGCCCTGGCAAAAAGAAACACAGGTGAGGGGGTACAGGCAAAGTGGGCAAGCATTAAGGATGCAATACTTAAAGCAACATCCCATTGTGCTAGACAGAAAAGGAAGTGCAAAAGAAGAAGGAAACCACTTTGGTTCTCAAATGCAGTAGTAGAAAAGGTCAGAGCCAAAAGGCTGGCCTTCAGGAAATATAAGGGAACACAGCGGGATGAAGATTGGGAGGCAAACCAAGCTGCCTTAAGGGAAGCAGGGAAGGCAGTAAGGCAGGCAAAGTCCCAAACTGAGGAAAAACTAGCACGAACAGTAAAAGAAGGTGACAAGACTTTCTATAGATACATTAGTGAAAGGAGAAAGTCCAGAGGGGGTATTGCTAAGCTTAATGGAGAAAAGGGAGCATGTGAGGAGGAGGACCCTGTAAAGGCATCTATCCTAAATAGATACTTTTGCTCAGTATTTACTGAAGAGAAGGTAGGGCAGGGCCCACAGCTCAGCATCATGGACACAGGGGGGAGGGAGGTGAGCACTACTCCCTTCACAAAAGAAAGGGTCCTACAAGAGCTTGCTAAGCTCAGGGTGGATAAGGCAATGGGACCTGATGGCATACATCCCAGGGTACTTAAGGAGCTAAAGGTAGAACTAGCAGAGCCATTAGCAGAACTGTTTAGTGAGTCTCTGAGCACAGGAGAGGTCCCAGAAGACTGGAGAAGGGCTCATGTGATCCCGCTCCACAAGAGTGGTAGCAGGGAGGAGGCAGGGAACTACAGACCAGTCAGTCTTACCTCAGTAGTGGGCAAGATTATGGAGGCAATCCTTAAGGAAAGGATAGTGCAACACCTGGAATCCATAGGGGCACAGGATCCAAGACAGCATGGGTTTACAAAAGGAAGGTCCTGTCAAACTAATCTCATAGATTTCTTTGACTGGGTAACCAGAGTGGTGGACTAAGGAGGAGCAGTTGATGTTGCCTATCTTGACTTCAGCAAAGCTTTTGACACTGTTCCACATAGAAGATTGATAAATAAGCTGGGTAGGCTCGGGGTGGGTCAGACATTGGTCAACTGGGTGGCAAACTGGTTGACATGCAGAAAACAGAGAGTGGTGGTAAATGGTATACAGTCAGAAGAGATGTAAGTCACAAGTGGGGTACCTCAGGGATCAGTCCTGGGGCCAGTCCTCTTCAACATCTTCATTAGTGACCTTGCAGATGGACCAAAGGGTAAAGCTTGTCTGTTTGCAGATGACACCAAGATCTGCAACAGAGTAGATGATCCAGATGGGGTGGGCCGAATAAGAAGAGATCTGGATAAACTAGCAAAATGGTCAGAAGAGTGGCAACTGGGATTTAATGCAAAGAAGTGCAAAATCATGCACATAGGGAAGAGAACCCCTGAAGCCACCTATAGGCTGGGAGGGGAGTTGCTAGCAGTCACAAAGGAAGAAAGAGACTTGGGCATCATCATCACTGATGACCTGAAATCATCCAAGCAGACCTCTAAAGCAGTAGGTAAGGCTAGGGGGGTGTTAGGGTGTATTATCGTAAGAGGGAGCTAATAATCCCTCTTTACAAGACACTGGTTAGGCCCCATCTGGAGTACTGCGTGCAGTATTGGAGGCCACACCTTCACAAGGCCATTAACCAAATTGAGGCAGTCCAGAGAAGGGCAACCAAAATGGTGCAGGGACTGTATCAGAAGACATATGAGGACAGATTAACAGAGCTCAATATGTATACCCTTGAGCAAAGGAGGGAGAGAGGTGATATGATTGAGGCATTCAAACACCTTAAGGGCATTAACAAGGTGAAAGAGTCTAACATGTTTAAATATAAGAAAAACAGCAGGACAAGAGGACACAGCATGAGATTAGAGGGGGTCCGATTAAGGGGGACTGTGAGGAAATTCTTTTTCACAGAAAGGGTGGTGGATGCATGGAATGGCCTACCACAAGAAGTGGTGGTTATGAATTCAGTGCAGGGCTTCAAACAGGCATGGGATAGGCATAAGGGAGCAATACAAATGAGTATGAATAGATAGGCCACTGACAGAGCAAAGGCCGATGGCACATTTATAAGGTAGAAAAAGAAATGGGCAGACTGGATGGGCCTTGCGGTCCTTATCTGCCGTCAACTTCTATGTTTCTATGTTTCTAACATCATCAACACCACCATCACCTAAAGTGTTTTCACCACACTGTGAATCACTGCATGGCAAATGCATGACCTGAACCGCGGTGGAAGAAATGTCGCTTTGTTTGCTATCATTGACATGATGATCAGAATCCTCATGTTCAGTTACTGGGATGTTACTGGGGAGTATGACATCATCTACACTGTAACTCACTGCCACTGCTTCACACTCCACTATATTTTTGGACATGGTAAACTGGTCAGAACTGGAACTTGAGGCAGCAATACTCATACCACCACCAGCAACTGCACTAACACCACCAGCTGGGACAACATCATCTCCTCCAACTATGAGTGAAGCTACTGATTGCGCAGTAAAAATCACTGAAGGATTAATCTTTCCTCATATCAGCAATGAACTTCTGCGACTGCGTACTACTACCACACCCACAGACAATCTTACCACTGGCAGCAGTGACACGGCGAGAAACAGCTTTGCTTGCATGTCTCTTTGCGGGCATTTGGGGGGTCAACAGAAATATTCTAAACAAAATCAGATTTTGGAACATTCATTCTGGGCGTGGACCAAGGGGATGATGCTGGATGTGAAGCCAAAAAAACAACTGTGGCTTCAACACGAGATACAGATGCAAAGTCACAACAAGTTCAACAACACCTTAACTAACCACTGGTGTTCTCAAGTCACAAACAATCCAATCTGGAAAAGAATACCTTTTGCCGGTGTGGGGGGGGGCCACTGACTGCAGATTACTGCAGTGTAAAACCAAGAAAAGATGCCACAATGGCAGTACAAAATCAGCAGCTGAAGTGGATAGCAGGTTCACACTGCTGCACCTGCAATTACACTGTGGCACAATAAAAGGTGTATTATTTGATGTCACGTCATGCACCCCACACACACACACACACACACAGAATTTGTCTACAAGTAATGCGTTCCAAATTGAAAACTTCAGTACTATACAATGTATTTTAAACAACCTCAATGCTGCACTAGTTCCCTCCTCCAGACCTCAACACATACAATCAGCAAAAAAAATTCAACAATTACTGAAAATATTACTGTGTGTACATTAACACAGTCAGTTATATAACAAAAATATAACCAAAAAACAAAGAACTCCCTATTTCTCCAACTTAAATCTACCTACACCAGATACACCCCTCCGCCAAAGCACACTTCCACTGTCTCTCAGTACACAGACTGAATGTTGTACATTAACATTCAAAATCCACGCACAAACAATAAACACTTGATGATATGAGCACAGGAGGGTTTCCTACAATCAGTGACCTAAAGCTTCAGCAAAAAAATGATGCAAAAATACTTTTTTAACAGCTTTTAGAAGGTGTAAATCACAGAGTGCTCTCAGAGCAGACTGTCTCCTACAGCTTCCTACACACACTACCCCGAACCGAGGCTGTGCAGAACAATCTAGAGCCCATGTGACCTGAAATTCTTTGAATCACTGCAAAATTCACCTTTGCAGCTTTAAAACAAGGAGAAGTGAGGCAAAGCACATTGTTCTCAATGTACTTTACCTTAAGATTTGGTGGAGTAGTGGTTTGGGAAGACGGAGTAATGCAAAGTCATTGTCTTCAATGGACTTCGCATTATCTATTATAACGCGAAGTACTGCGCTTCACATTGCGGAGCACTCTGCAAATCCGCCTTCATGCCGTGAATCACTCCATGGAGTGAATTGAGGCCACTTCACCCATCTCTACATCCCTCCAAATCAAGGGTTGGGGGAAGGGGGAGGCAGAATGTGCATTGAAATTGTATGTTTTTTGTGGCCATGTGAGGAGTGGGCTTAGCAGGTAAGTTTTTCAAGGACATAGCAGCTCCTGACAATGTGCCAGGAAAGGGGATTTGAAAATAAAACATTTTATGGCATCTGGGACATTGGATAAGGGGGACGTGAGTGGGATACATATGATTATTGCAAAGGTGTAGGAAGGCTGACCCAGAGACTGGTTCTGGCTTCCTGGGGAGCAAAAAAACAAGGCTGTTGGATTAAATGCAGATTCACAACTGAATACAAATAATGAATACCTAAATATTGTAGCACGAATAATGAATATTCAGGAAAAGGTATTCCCATGGCCCTAACACTTATCCATGAAAGATTAATAATTTTTAATACAGACATCTCTACCAGAAACCTGCCTTCACAGAATATGTCTTGAAAAGCAGATAGCATATACCAATAGAGGGTTTACCTTCCTTTTTATATTCTTTTTTAAAATCAGTTCCATACTGAACAAGTTTAGGTTTTATTTTAATGGTTTTATCTTGTGAACCCATGAAAATAATTATAGACAAGATAAAGCAAATATATAGGGAAAACGTGATGCAGCAGGGTTTTCCTTCAATCCAAAATGCAAAATTACACCAATAGTATAGAACAAACAAAAGAAAACCAAAAACTTTGGCAGAGAGAAGTATTTATCAAAACTGACAAATCCAAAAGTTCTACGTGTAAATACAATTTTGTATGGAGTTCTTTAGTAGTAAAACTCTGTATTTCAAGCAGAATATAGCTGGTGTTCTATCTCCTCTGTGTAGATGTAATGATAAAGATGTTGATGATTTAAAACATTGTTATTCTAAATAGTCTTGTATATACAAATAATCAGGAAAAGTGGTGTATGCCTTTTATGAGTGATTTTCATATGCCCTGTGATGCCCTCTTGGACCATCTGCTAGTTCAAACTGCTATGAGATTTTAAATATGCTTGCCAAATTCCTATTACCCCTTAGACAATGGTGATGATGCTCAATACTCTATGTTATGTGCTTCTATAAGACTCTTTCCTGTATAAAGACTACCTTATATGTTCAGGGGTGTAGGTATCCAGACTCAAAACAGTTCTATACAAAGGTTTCATACCATCAAGTAACATCTAATAGCACTCCTGAAGTGAATATCATTCACATTTTGTTATTCTACAATTTGTTGTGTGCAAGTTTTGCTCACCTGGGGACTGTTCATGTTGATGTTTGTGTTTTGTTTATACTTTTCATATTTGTACTAAAGGTTATAGATACTGACATGATTGTTAAATTGTCTTAATTGTGTAATATATTCACATAGTATCTGCATTTCAAATGGATTTAATTGTAAAACTTTTAAAGCTGATCAATAAAACTGAAACTGGAGGTAAAACAGGGACTGTAATGGATAAAGCCTTGAACTCAGACATTGATGTTCTCAGTTAGTATAGCTCTGAATCTGACTTGGGATGCAGGAGTTGTACTCATTGTGGACTGTGTCACACCACTACTAACAGTAATCCACAGCAGAATCATGCCAACAGCACCTGCCACAAGAGATCTACAGTAATCCATATTCATTGCTTACCTCAATGCCCCCCTTTTCAGTTGTATTCTGTTTTTCTTATTCCACTTGTTACATTGGGAACCAAAGGAGTCTGGCCAAATTCACAAAGCTGAACTGAAATTGTCAGACCCCAAGTCAAAGCCAAACCAAAGATGACTCTGACCAATTTCACTCATGCTTACCACATGGCTGAATTTTATTTACTGAATTTTGATAACTGGGTAGACTCATTGAGACAAGCAGTCCCTTTTTCAGGAGTGACCTGGAATGGATTACATGAAATACATAGACATTACATAAAGCTAGTAAGTAACATGCAGTGTATAAGTAAATAAATACAAATGGATTTTATTTTTTTTATTTATTGAATCTTGGAATTAAGACCTTTGGAGCCAGGGGCTCTTTTACAAAGGCTCCACATCAACAAGGAATTATGCAGAGGAGGGAGTAACAGGCATGAGTACGTTGGGTACAAATAAGCAGGCTGGGTGAGGTACAATAAACCCAGGAGGCATTTGAAAACAATGGCATAAGTAATAATAACATTACAAAAACATATGCAATAGCTCCGGTTATTAGATACAGACAAAAACTCAAAGGCACTTTATACTACCAGAACTGAGACATGGAATATTTACATCATTTCCACCAGGTGAATTGGCCATTCCACCATAGGGACTAGATGTTGTCATCAGAAAAGGAATGGTAGTCCCCTCAAGTCTGCCTATTTTCCCCTGCCTATTCCTTACACCCGAGACCCTATCCGGTCACAGATGTCCCTCCTGCCTCCCTTTCCTCTACCTGTTATGCCCACATGCCTATCTCACACCTGCTTGAAGCTCCTCACCACCTCTTCTGTCAGGCTGTTCCAGGTACCCACCACCCTTTATGTGACTAAATATTTCTCCACATCCCTTTTAACCCCCTCCCCCATCAAGCTACATTGTATGCCCCTGTGTTATGGCGCTTTTCCTCCAGAATCCTGTCAGTGAAATACTGTAAAGTTTTATAGTTTACATGCCTCTACTGCTTACAACTAAACCTTCTTTTGGATTAGAGACATATTTTAAAACCTTATATATGCATCTATTTAAACAATGTAAGTTAGAGTCAGACCTTACTGGTAAATTTATTGTTTATTTATGTGAAAAGTTTCACAAGGAAAGATACACTAAGCTGGTAACAGCTTGTTTCCAGATGCACTCTGGGGGATGAGGGAAGAGGAGTATATAATAAAGGATGGGCAAGTTAAAATATGTAATGTAAGGAGCAGAAATAATAAAAATACAATCCAATATAAACATATACAATAAAAGAAAGGTAAACATTCATAGCAGAGTGCAGTTATGATTTGGAGGCAGATTGTCAGGGTGATACAGAAAAGAGGAATAATAATGCAGTTTAAGGTACAAATGCTATATAATACTGGGAGCAATACCAAATAGTGACAGATTGCCACCATCCAGAATGCTGAGGTGTGAGAGCCATCAACACCAGTGCACAAGGTAGGTTCAGGAAAAAACAAACATTTGTCAATGCCAAATGTTTGCTTGATGGCATAGGCATTGGTAGTGTAGGAGTTAGAGAGCTGCATAATAGGAACGGCAGTGAAGTATTGAACTGAAGCCAACCCCACCACCACCCTGCAGACACTGACAGGCATTGGGGTGTGCCTTTGGGTCATCAGGCATAATGGCCATGCCATTTCACCACACCCTATCCTGCAGACACTGACAAGTGTCACGGTGTGCCTTGGGGTCTTTGGCCCTTATGTTCACCCAATTCCATCAGGAAATATGGTGAGATGGGTGCTGTATAGGAGAATGGGGTGAACTTTGGGGCCAAAGAGTCCAAGGCACACCTCAATGCATCTCACTGGCTGCAGGGTGTGGGTGGGGGTGGAATGGTGAGAATCCCAAGTCACACTCCTGATGCTGGCAGTCCCTACAGGGTGGGGTGTTATGGTTGGAAACCCTAACGCCTCAGGCGTTTGTTGGTATTTTCACTCCAAATTTTCAACATGGTTTTGTTGTGACCCCCACCTCATGAACAGTGGCAATATCAGTTTGTTAGCCGAAAGCTGATTTTGCACAGTGACTATGCCATTTGGCACCACTGGTGCAAAAACACATTTTGAGACCTCTGCTCATGAACAGTGTCACTGTGACTTTTCTAATCTGTCTCAAACATTGATTTTGCACACCGACTGTGCCATTGTGCGCTACATGCGTGGAAACACATTTTGGGCAAGATGTGAAAAATGACAGCTCTACTGCTCATAAGGAGGTGAGGTAAAATGGCAATGTTTAAAATCTGGAGTGAAAATATTAAAAATTCGTGAACTTACAAGCATGCATAGGAACTGCGCAGCGCACGCTTGTAAATCAGTTATTTTGGGGGATTTTGTCACCAAATTTTCAACATAGAGGTTTTGGGGGCTTACTTCATGGACTATGACACTGTCATTTCATAAATCTGTCCTGAAAGGTGGTTCCATGCAGTGACCGCAAAATCACCCTTCAGGGCTGATTAACGCCATGACAGTGCCAGAATTCATGAGGAGGGGTCCAAAAAACCCCATGTTGAAAATTTGGTGCCAAAATTAAAAAAAAATGCCTGAGATACGCATCAAAGTTGAAAAAACCCTATTTATTCCATTATACAATTTACCGGCATTTCTTCAGTTCGCAGTCTGCTTTGAAGAGTGCAGACGTGTTCCCGGTCCACTGAAGATCATCGCACCACCCTCCAGAGGTAAGTATGGGGTCAGGTGGTGGTGTGGGGAGGTGGATGCGCAGACGGTGGACGCAGGTTGGGGGGGCAAGACAGTCAACAAGGGACTGTTTCTTTTCTTTTCAGGTGTTTGTTTTCTTTTTAGGAAGATGACGCAGGACTTGTGCCATGTTGGGGTGGGCTCCCAGCGTGGCAGCTGGAAGTTTTTTTTGGAGGGGTCAGTGGAGCCGACGGGGGATTGGGCACCCCCATCAGCCATACAGATGTGTGCCACACTGGGGTAGGCTCCCAGAGTGGCAACTGGAAGTCTGTTTCTGTTGGGAGGGGTTTAATTGAGCTGACGGGGGATTGAGCACCCCCGTCACCATTCTCACTTATGCCACACTAGGGTGGGCTCCCAGCATGGCACCTAGAACTCTTGGGGGGAATACGGAGCCGATGGGGGATTGGGTACCCCAATCAGCCATACTGTCTGTGGCAGGTGGGGGGAAGCGCTATTCAGAGACACTCAGAGAGTTGGGGAATATTACAATACTGATCAGGTGTGCAAACAGATGAAAACTGCATCTACTTTTTCAGTCTCTTTGGGGTTCTGTTTTCCTGCTTTTGTCAATGTCACTCCTACCCTGAACTCTGACTCAACATTCCAAGGATGGCAATTAGATTTTTTTTTGGAAACATTCCAAGGATGTCATTTTAGTCACTTGCCACCTCCCGGAAAGATAGTCCTAGCAAAAGTTCACTTCAAACTGAATTTATGTTCCAGGAAGAGAAAGCAGTGACATAAACAAGCAGGATTGCTGGCAATATGCTAATCAACACTATCTTATCGCTGCTCACTGAAGCGGTCTCTTTCTTTCAACTGTACACCACTGCATTTTCAACTGCTGTTATAGACAGCTGCAGCATTCATTGGTGAACTGTGGCTGTGCCTGCAAACACACTGAATGAATTGGAAGACAGGGTGCCACACCTACAAAAACTCAGATGATGGCACTATGTTTCTTGCACATGCGTACAAGCAAACATAAAAATGACTAGCTAATTTAGTTGTAGTTTAGCCTGGTGGGGTAGGGAAATAGCTCCCAGTAGTGGTGGGCAGATGATGACAACAACTCAGGGAGGAGGGAACACAAGGGACAGGGGGTCAGAAACAGTTGCAGGAGGGGCTAGTAAAGTCACATGAAGAAGTGATTTGAGTGAGGAGAAGGATGAGACTGAACAGATAGTCAGGGGAAGAGAGGACCAGAGCTTTGGAAAAGTATAAGAGAAGGCAGCTTAACACCTGGGTGTTTTTCTGGAGGGGAGGAAAGGTGAATGGGAAGCAATGTTCCAGAGGGGTCAGAGGAAGGGGACGGGAGGAGGGCAGAAAGGTTGGGGGAAGATCACCAAACCAGGATTTACAGGTGAAGGTGGCACAGTGGGTGAAGTGTCTGGCACGGAGGGAGGGAAGGGAGAGGGAGAAGTAGAGAGAGCAGTGTTGTTTACAAGTGGAGCAGTCCAAGGCAAACCAATAGAAATAATAAAAGAGTGGAACTAGTCTTGCAAGGGTGAGGGGAAGTGGCACTGTAGACAATGTCTGTGGGCAGGGAGAGGGATGCTGGCTTTGCTTCTACACCACGCACCCTGTTTGGGATGAAGCTTGAGGTGGATGACATTAGTGTGTGCCTAGAAGTCAGGTGATGGTCCAGCCATGCCACAAGCTACTTAAAGGAGGGGACATCCTGAATCACAGTACTATCAAGGGTGTGAAAGGAGGGAAGGTGAAAAAGCCTGGTAAGCCTCTGTTAGGAGCGAGCCAAAGGTCATGAAGACAGTTTTCTTAGTGTTGAGGGACATTATTTTTTTTATCCACTGATGAATTCTAAATGAAGGCAAATACATTTTCTCAAAGTTGGGTGTATCATCAGCATTTCTCTCCTCCTTGGATGTCACAAAGGAACCCTAAACCAATGAGAAAGCAGCCTGCATAATACCTGTTAACATCACAAAGGCTTCTTCTGCTGCTCTTAAAACAGAGCAGTGAAAACAAACAGAAACAATTACATTTTCATAAAAATATCTATCTTAGAAGCTTTGCAATTTAAAATACATTGTATAAATCAGACACACAATGGCATGACTCAAAATATGCAACTTAGAAACATTGAAACAGAGCACAGAACATGACAGTGGAAAAAGCCAACTGGCCAATCCCATCTGCCCAACCTTGCTTAATACTACCTGCCCACCTCTTTTTTTTATCATAGAAGATTTTATTAAGATTTTCAAATTTTTACATTACACTTCCTTATTCATTGCGCTCATACATGTAGAAATATGCTCAAGATCCATAGGCTTACAATATACAGTATGTTACAAGAGGCTATATAAATATAATCAGAATATATACATTAATATATATATATAGCCTATCTTTCCTAATTATAGCTACTCATTTATTAATAGGCTAACTGGGGTATGTAAATAAATCTATCTAAGAACCAGTAGGAGGAGGGTTACACGGGGGTTTACACAGTGATGAGTTAAAATAAGAATCCCACTTTTTATGGAAGTAAACCAGTTGACCTCGATGAGCATAGGTCAACCTTTCCAGGAGTGCTAGCTTAGCTATAGCCGAGTGCCATAATCCTATGCTTGGACTGTTGACTTGTCTCCATTGCATTAAGAGGAGCCACTTGGCCTCTAATCGGGCCATCATGACCCACTTTCGGATGGCCTTTGGCAACGTAGGAAGGCTAGACATATCTCCCAACAATAGTTTAGGGTCTAGCTGGAGATTCCTTATACCCAAGACTAAACAGCAATCTCGTCTAATTGCATCCCAGAAAGCAGAGAGTTGTGGACATTCCCACAGTATGTGAAAAAGATGGGCTCCAGGTTGTTGGCATCTCCAACAGTTGGAATGTGGCATTAGTCCTGCCAAACATAGAACGGCCGGAGTTCTGTACCAGGACAGCAAAATTCTTAGCTGTATTAATTGGCTTTTAGAATCTGCACATTTTGAAGACAACCAGCCCATGTAGTGCTAGGTATAGCTACACCCATCTCAGCCTCCCAACGGATTCTGCAGTGTCCTGTGGGGTCAGATTGAGAGTCTCTACCTCTTGCCAGGGCCCCTGGTGTTCTGCGACAGAATTTTCTGATTTCTGCGGCAGGGCTCCTTGACTTCTGCGGCAGCATTTTCTGATTTCTGTGGCATGATTTATTCATTTCTCTAGCAGAATGCAGTCCTGTCATTGGTTAAATATGACGTGATGTCATCGATGACATCATATGCTGAGCATAGAGGAGGGGCTTCAGGATAAATGAGGTGGGGAAAGAAAGCCTGACACTATGGAAAAACAGTACATTTATATGAAAATTCACCAAAAACAATGAATTCTGTGGCACTATATATATTCTGCGGTATGTTGCAAATTCTGCAGCAAATTCCGCAACCGCAGAACCGTAGAATTCCAGGGGCCTTGCCTATAGCGTAGAATTTACCAATATGACCAAGTGAGGAGGTTTCCTTATGTAGAGTGGTAAGCCCACTTCCATTTATTATCCGGTCGTATTCGGGCAGAGAGGGCATAGAAAAGGCTACATATTTGGAGATACCACCAGAAATTGGTGTTTGGAAGATTACATTCATTCTTTAACTGGGCAAAGGATAATAGTGTATTCAAGCCAGGCATCATGAGGTCCATCACATAGCGAATGCCCTTATGCTCCCAAGCAGGCCAATTAAGAGGTTGTCCCTCTAATGTAACAAAGGTGTTGTGCCATAGCCCTGCATAAGCTGGGGTGGGGCCATGCATTCTTGGGGGGGTATATGAGAGATTCATAATGCGACGCCAGACATGCCGGGAGTGACACATGACCGGAGAGAGGACCTTTCCTGTAGAACCACTAGGGCTCAGCAAGGACCTAAGTGGGGTTGGGGCCGCCATAGCTGTTTCAAGGCCAACCCACACTGGACAAGATGTGTTAGATGGTATGAACCACTTTGTTATTTGTGCAGCAGTACATGCTAGATGGTAGTTCTGAAACTAAGGGGCCCCAAGGCCTCCTTTAGTCCAGTGTGCCCCCCATCTACGTGCCTTCTTCTCCCATATTAGAGTGGATACCATCTTCTCAAGAGAAGCAAAAAGTTTTGGAGAGATTAATATTGGAAGATTATTGAATAAGTGTAAGACCCTTGGGAGCAATAGCATTCGTACCGAAGCCACTCTACCCATCAGAGATAAGTGCAATTTTTGCCATCTCTCCATTTCTACATTTAACTGTTTTAACAGAGGAAAAAAATTAGTTGATTCAAAATTTGCCCAGTTAGAAGGTATGTAGATCCCCAAATAGGAAAAGCCTTGCAAAGCCCATTTAAGTTCTGTGCCATGAAGGTATTCCCATAGGCAGAGTGAATTCAATGGGGCCAAGACATTCTTCCGTTGATTAACCTGTAGGCCTGATAATGCTGCAAAGCTTTTAAGGACTGATAGAGCTATTGGTAACAAATCTTGGGGACAAGATAGGGTAAGTAGCAGATCATCTGCATAAGCTGCCACAGTATAGGATTTACCATGTGCCAATATGCCTGTAAGCCCCTCTGTAGTGTCAAAAGCACAGAGTGGGGGGTCCAGGGGAATTAAAAAAAGAAGGGGGGATAGGGGAAAGCCTTGTCGGGTGCCCCTGTATAATGGAAAGGAGGAACAGATGGTGGCGTTAGTAAGGATCTTGGCCTTTGGGGAATTATAAAGGGTCGAGACCCATAAGCAGAATTGGGGACCAAATCCATATATATGAAAAACCTCATGGAGATAATTCCACTCTATGGAATCAAAAGCCTTTGCAAAATCAATGGCTAGCGCAGCCATAGGGGTTTTAGCTCTACTTGCCAGTCACTTCAGATTCAACAGCAATCTGGTATTGTCTGAGCCCACTTTTCCAGGCATAAAACCAACTTGGGATGGATGGATAATAGAGCCAAGGATATTCTGCAATCTAGTAGCCAATATTTTAGCCAGGATCTTTTTGTCCACTGGCAGTAATGATATGGGGCGAAAATTAGAACAATTCAGGGGGTTGTCAGATTTTTTAGATATTACTGTAATTAAAGCCTCATTCATTGTGGTGAGGAGGGAGCCTGAAGAGTGGGCACATTGCAGAGCGAGTAACAAGGGGGTCACAATTTACTGATCCAGGGCTTGATATAGCTCGATGGTCATTCCTTCTGGCCCTGGGGCTTTAACTTTGGCCATGCGAAATAGAGTCTGTTGCACCTCAGTCTCTGAAATAGGGCGGTCTAAAAGGTCAACTTGCTCCTGAGATAATGAAGGTATTGTGAAACCTTGGCAAAACTGATTCAGTTTATGTGAAACCTGTTCTCTTGTGTCTATGGATTTAGATTGATATATGGTCTGATAGTAATTTTTCACAGTCTCGTTGATGCCCTTCGAATCGCTAATCATGGAACCTGTGGGAGTGCGAAGGGCATGTATCTTTGAAGATGCTTGCTGCTTCCGCAATTGGTAGGCAAGGAGCTTCTCCCCTTTGTCCCTTCCCTCTCAATATTGATGTTTAGCCCTAAGCAAAGTCCATTCTGCCTTATGATATAAGAGTGAGTTTATACGATATTTAAGCCCTACAATATGCCTTGTCAATGAGGGGTCTCTAGTAGCAGTGGTCTGGAAGGCTTTAAAACAGCCCTCTAGGCAGCGAGTTCTGATTGTAGCAGCTCTATCTCTTTTTACGGGTTTTATTCTGGTTTGCAGCAAAAGCAATGATATGGCCTCTTAGAGTGGCTTCAAATACCTCCCAGATCGTACCACTTGAGACCTCAGTCTTATTGAAAGTAAATATTCCCGAGTTGCTTTCTGCATCTCTTGTTGAAATTCAGGATCTTTAACTAAAAGGGGGTTACATCTCCATCTTGTACCAGTGTTTCAACTTTCAGGGGCGGAGTAAGTAAGCGACACCGGTGCATGGTCTGATATAATTATATTACCTATGTCATTTTTCGAGATGACACTCAAAGCTGGCTGGTTAGCTAGCGAATAGTCAATGCGACTATAGGCATCATGTGGAGAGGAGTAGTACATGTAGTCACGGCCCGATGGGTAATCACGCCTCCAGATGTCCACTAAACCCCACTCTGTTATCATTTCTTGCAAAGCAGTGTGTGCCTTCATATGAGTTTGAGGCGTAGGATGGGATTTATCCAAAAATGTGTCTGGTACTAGGTTAAAATCTCCTCCTATTAACAAGGGAATAGTGGAGTCAGACTGAGCTAGCCCAGCAATAGTTTGGCTCAAATTTGGAAAAAACTCCACTTGGTCCACATTCAGGGCATAAAGGTTGCATACTATCAATTTGTCCAGGCCAGATTTTAGTTTAACTGTTACCCACCTCCCCTGTTTGTCAGAGCGAGACTCCTCCATTACCCAAGTACTCGATCCCTGAATTAAAATAGCTACTCCCCTTGATTTAGAAGATGCTGAGCTAGCATGTATAGTGCCAACCCACGATTTCTTGATCCAAGGAATGGATTTATTGAGGAGATGTGCCTCCTGCAAAAGAGCTATGTCTGTGTGCATGGAGCACAAATGTCCTTTTTATAGGGCGGTTAAGGCCCTTGACGTTCCATGACACTAGACGCAGACCCTGTACAATAGCTGGGGGCATAGTATTGAATATGTCAGGAACCTATGAACTTCCTCCAATATGTTCAAAAGGGATAGATCCCTAATACCCTATTTGAGAGCTACTACCTAAGAAAACCTACTGCGACCTGTTATCAAATATCTAGAGGATACTACACTCTGAAACACAAGAGAGATCATTAATTGTCAATGACAGCCGCAGAAAGTGTATATGCTAACAATGGTATCTAACACCAACTAGAACTAAATACTAATAAAGACAGAAAGCCTGTGCTACTCAGGCTTAAGTGTACAATGCTATAGCCAAAGAGCGATTAAATGCTAACTGCTACAGACATTTCAGGGAAGAGGATAAACAAAAACAGTATCCTCAGCTACACTTACGTCCGTGCGCAGGGGTTATGAAGAAGAGTCACAACCCAAACTGGGCTTATCCATCCTCATCCGAGGAATAATTCCCAAGGGAAAGTATAATCCTGCGGGGGGCATAAACCAAATAGGGAGGGGGAGAATTAATGGCGAAAAGAAAGGGGGAGGGAATAGTAGGGAAACTACCCTAATCGAAAACATAAGGGCCAAGCCCTCTATAGCATTTGCCCATACAGTGCAGGTTCATTACTAATCTAAACATCGAACTATAAAGATTCAGCAACTCCAACATTGTTTATACTTCCCAGTTACCAGACTTAGAAGGTGGTGGTGTGGGGGGGGAGAAAGATCATGGGGGAGGGAAGAAGACCCTTCTTCGTCAGGGCAACATATCTCAGGGAGTTTCAACAGCCACAGAGAAAAAAAACTCTGCTGTATCTCTATATTATCATTAAACAAAGCAAGTGAGACATCATACAGTAAGGTATTGCAAACTGCAGTCAGTACAGTCGAAATTCAGCCTGGGGATTATCCATCACGAGTCCTTGCTTGTTGGGAGCAGCTACTAAAAACAGGAACTTCTTTGGAAGCTACCACTGCTGCATATGATTTAACCCCTGGTTTAAGCTGACTGGAAATGTCCACCACTTCCAAAACAGAAGATTCTGGGATATCGGCCCAGTCCATGTGATTCTCTTGACTAGGCGAGAGGGTTCTGTTATATCCGCAAGACAATCTGAGCAGGACTCCAAAGGCTCATCTCTAGGCATCTTCACTGGTGGAGCTGTTTTCTGCAGCTCGGGGGATAGCTGGTGGCCACTCCTAGATCATTGTCTTGAAGTCATGCTGATGTTTCTGGGAGGAAAGAAAGGCTGACTCAGACCAGCAGCCGCTGCAAGTGCAGGCATAGTGCTCGCGTAGGAAGCTCTCTCTCTCTCTCTCTCTCTGGGGGGCTCATCGAACCAAGGACCTGGTCCCATAGCACATCGGCCCTCTGGATTCTGTGGCTGGTGATTTCAATTCCTGGTATCAGAGGGTTCCCATAGCCTTCTGGGGGATGAAGTTTGAAGGGGTAGGTTGGGCCAAAACTTAGAGGCCCATCTTTCAATCTCCTCAGTAGCATCTGCTAGCAATTCTCTCCCTTTAGAGACCAACAGTCTGGTAAGACCCTTGAACCTATACTGAAAATTATGGGCTGACAGTACTTTCTTAATAGGGCCATAAGCTCTGCGCTTATTCACTGTCTCCTGTACAAAGTCTCTATATATAGAAATCAGTGCTCCTTGCCATTGAATTTCACCCAGATCTCAAGCAGCACTTAGAATATGTTCCTTTGTAGAATATCTCAAAAAATATGCCACTATTGGCCTTGGAGCTAGTTGCTGTTTCTCTTTCCTTCCAATGATCCAATGAGCTCTTTCAGTTTCAACTGGGCCTCTCCAACGCTCACCTAGCATCTTAGGGAGCGTCTCTTTGAGAAATTTTTCCATGGATGTTCCCTCAGAGCCCTCGGGAACTCCAACAATTCAGAGGTTGTTATGTCTCCCCCTATTTTCCTGATCTTCTACTCTGGTAAGCAATGTTTCCAACTGTAGATCTTGCATTCGCACTCTCTGTATTAGTTTAACTTGCTGCATTTCCAGAGTTTCCACCTTTTGCTCTGCTACATTTACACACTCTTGTATCACATGTACCTCTTCAGTAGTATTTGTTAGTGTAGTATTGATGGTATCCACTTGCAGCAGAACCGTCTCCAGCATACGGGTAATATACGTTAGTGATTTAGTCACTGATGGCAATTGCACACTCGTACCTTGTATTGGAGAGATTATAGGCAAAGAAACCTCAGTCGCCAACTTATTCGGGGTTGATTGGGCTGGGAGGGATGTTGATGCAGACTCCATCTGTAGGCTGTATGGAGCAAATACACCGTGAGTCTCGAGGATTAGGCCTGCAAGTTCTGTGGCTTAGCTGAGCAGCACCACTCGCAGATAACCAGTGAAATGTAGCAGCTTTACAATACAGTGCTATCAGAAAAAAACACACCGGACGATTCAGAGCAGTTTCCCAAACGAGTATTTAGCAACGAAAGAAGATTTACATCCCGGGATTAGACTGACCCACCACGGGTTTTTCTCAGAGAGGAAGGAGCCCAAGAATTATGCTGCCATTCCCTTGGCGGTCAAGTCACACCCCACCTACCTGCCCACCTCTACCTAATACTCTTGTGATTATCTTAATAATTATCTTCTTTTCTTTTCTCCTCTCCCTTTTCACATCCTACTGACATTATCAGGCCCCCATGCCTATTCTACCCATTTTTGAATCCTCCCACTGTTTTGGTGCAGATCACCTTCTGCAGCAGCCCATTTCATTTGTCCACCTCTCCAGAGACATACCTATCACAGTCCTTCTGCAGGTGTGAGCTCCAGGACCTTTCACAGCACTCCAGGTGAGGGCAAACCAGAGACATACCTATCACAGTCCTTCTGCCAGTGTGGGAGCCAGGACTTTGCACAGTACTCCAGGTGAGGGCAAACCAAAGATGTGTAAAGGGGAAATACCACCTTGCTGCTTACTCTACTACTGATCCCCCTTCCTATGCATCATTTCTTCTTCTCCACTGCCCTGTTTCACTGCACCATAGATTTTAAGCTTGCAGATATTATTACCCCACATTCATTAACCTGTATTGTGCCCACTATTACCACTCCCTTTCTCCATCAGGTACAGTATTGTGCTTTTGGGTTCTTGCTCCAGATGTTGATCTCCTTGGATTTTATGGCATTAAATCTCAGCTGCTGTATCCTGGACTACTTTTCAAGTGCATCCAAGTCCTCCCTCTGCTCTGATCAGGAGATGCAGACATAATCTGAAATTCTGACAGATAACCTTGGATATTGGCTTTTTTGTAATTCAGAAAAGTTGAATAATGCAGTTTTCAGTCCAAATGAAAATAGGATAATTTGGTCAGATAGGATAATGATTATCCATTTCCATTATCTGACATGACTAGATATGGGCAAAGACAAGAAATGTTTCACAAAATTCTTTGCTAAGTTTCCAGATTTTACATAGCGCAATATGACACATCATGTAGTTCATCACTTGACGAAGTGGCAACTTCACCCTGTGAATTCTATGTGCAATGACATTTTACTGCTGAAGTGTCACTAGTCAGTTTTTTTATCTGGTGACATTGGTAGATTGCCATGCAAAGAGGCACATCTCTAGTGGTATGCCACTATGCAAAGTAACTTTTGCTTTAAGTTTTTAAAATAAACCTACCCCACATATGTAACTATGTTCTCCTACCCCCTCCCAACAGCTTAACAATAACAATGAAAGTCCCACCCACCCTAGTAACACCCATATTGCTCTCCTTTTCTCAGACCCAGCAAATGTGTATATTATTAAAAACATAGACAATGATGGCAGAAAAAGACCAATAGTCCATCCAGTCTGCCAATAACAGCTTAACAAACCTGGGAGCTACTGTCCCTACAGGGTTCTAACCAACAGTATCCACTCCCATGCTCCCCACCCTACTGCTACTACCCTGAGCATCCACCAAGCCCTTCAGTCTGTCCAAGCCAGGTTTGAAACCATTGATATTTTTGACACTGACCACATCAGCCAGCAGATTTTTACACTGCTCTACCACCCTTTCTGTAAAATAAGACATTCTCATTTCCCTCTTGACTCCCACCCATCAGTTTCCACTCATGTCCCTGTGTACTTATGTTAAATAGTTCCTCACAGTTTACCTTGTTCATTCCTTTCAAAAACTTGAAGGACTCTATCATGTTCCAATCTCTTGCTTGGCCTCCAGCTAGTATATGTTCAGTGCTGAAACAGACTTCATAAGATCTGCCCTGCTGGCACTGAATCATTTGGTAGCTCTGTGTTGAACCATCTCTAGCCTATCCTTGTCTTTCCTTAAGTAAGGACTACAAATACCCTTCTCCTCCCCACCCAATGTCCACTTTATTGACACAGTATATGATACAACCTCACTGCTCACCTACCCCAACCTAATACAACCCATTAAAACAACAAGGATAGATTCCCACCACCATCAAGTACTCTACCCCATTCCCTCACCCACTCACCCTAAAAGGGTAAATACAGAAACATAGACAATGGCAGCAGAAAAAGACCATCAGTCCATCCAGTCTGCCAAGTTTCACCCTACTCTATCCACTGACCTATTGTCTAGTCCGAGTTTTCACTCTCACCTACTTAGTACTGTACTAAATGCCATTTTGGTGGTCAGTGAGGTGTTCTACAATGAAGACAGTGGTCCCCCTCCATGGGAACCAGGCTCTGACAGCCTTCTGTCTTCCTAGGCCGGTGACCATCAAATTAATGAAATCAGTGACATGCTCCTATACTAACACCTGATTGGCTCAGTATGTCACTATAGGATCACATCACCAGTTTCATTTATTTGTTGGGTGGTTAGCCTAGGAAGACAAAGGGCAATTAGTGGCTAGTCACCCCAGCAAGAGACAGTTTTATTCCCTACAGGACACCGCACTGACTGACTTGACATCACTTAGTATCCTTTTGGGATAAGTGATGGGGGTTGGAGGTGTACCAGTGTGCTATGGATTTCTCCATCTTGGTTTACTAGGTTGGGATTGAGGGGGTGGTTGGCAGGGTTGTACTATATACTGGGGTTGCCATGTGGTGATTGGGTGGCCAGAGGGAGTGCAAATAATATGCAACTTTGCAAGGACTGGGGAAGGAGGAGGGAAGTTTGAGTGTTCTGATCAGGGAAATAGACAAGAATGGGTAACTCAAGAATTGTTTCATCTAATTGAGAGATAGAGATATCCAATGGAAGGTATTTGGATGGACCCAGGATGCAGCCTCACTCACACTGCACAAACAAGCCTGCAATAACTGTAAGTCCAAGATTAGACAATTAAAACAACAGTTTTTCAATGAGAAACAAAAATGTTTTTCTGGGAAGATTGTCCTCCCTACAGTACAATTCACGTTAGACTCTTACAATAATTAGTTGGCTTTGCATTTTTTTAAGTTGGCAATACACTGGCAACTCACATTGCACTGTTTTTCAATACTTAAATTAGCTCAAATGCAAATTTTATGAAATGTTTTTGCAACTCACTGGAATTGCATCTAGAATTCTGTCATAATATAATGCAAAACTGAGTTCCAACTCTTAGGTCAATGTTTTTACAAAGCTTTGTGATGAATCCAGTTATGCAACTCATTTAGAAAGGCTAAAGCAACTGATTGGTGTGACAGTTTAATGTGAAATGTGCTGTACCTGGGACATGATAAATGAGACGTTAGATAAGAAACAGCAAACAGGCCCTCAAATATTAGTTTCACCAACCGGTGATACTGACTGAGCTTCAGGTTATTGCAAAGGAATTCAATAATTTCTTTAACAGCTTAAAAAAATATATCCCAGATGATGATGATGAGATCTTTCTGAAGGGTGGTGTTAGATAGCAATCCCTACCCCTTTCACGTATACACAGCCAAGGTTTTACTTTAAGATTTTGACCCCTCATGAGGTAATGCCTTATCTTGTGAAATCACTCCTTCAGCCCTCAGTTGGTGTAGATGAGGTGGACTATAGGCTTGTTAGAATCACTGAGGATATAAATTGTTTTCCTTTATCCAAAATGTTTCATTTGTCCCTCTGCTCTGGTCAGTTTCTTGCAAGTGGAAAAATGCAGTTGTTGTTCCTGTACACTAATCTGTAGATCCCGCAAATGTACAAAACTACTGTCCAATCTCTGTGCCCTATCAAAGGTACTGGAGCAAATTGTTTTTGATCAGATGTTATAGTATTTACTTGAGTATGATGTACTGATGCCAGCTCAGCACAGATTTTGCCCAGCACATAGCACAGCAATGGCCTTGGTAGAGTTCATGCAGGTGGTTCACGAGGTCCTTGATAAGGTTAATTTTCAGAGGCCATCTTCGTGGACCTCATCAAGGGCTTTGATTTGAGGAACCAAGATTTGTTACTGGTTGCTCATAGTAAGCTGTCTATATCCAGTGACATGGGCTGGTGCCAGAGTTACCTTTATGGACAAACTCAGAGAACAAAAATCTCCAATCAGTTTTCTTCTCCATTCCATGTTGCCTTTGGTGTTCCCCTGGGGGCATTCCTGGTGCCCCTTTTATTTAGTTTATTTTAAAACACTTTACCTATCATTTGTAATACTAAAATTTGTCTTTATGCTGATGATGCAGTGATCCTCACAACAAGTGTGCCATCTACCAGACTTAAAGGAATCATCAGAATCTGACTTTGTAAATTTGCAGAATTGGTTTCTTCAAAGCAAACTGGTATTGAATGTAAAAAAATGTTTTTTACAACCATAGAAAGAGGCTACTTGTTAATCTGGTCCTTTCAATGGGTACTTTAAAGAGTGCAGAGACCACTCCCTGGACAGCTCCTTCTCCTATGAACTATATATGTCCTCCATGATGAAAACAGTACATCAAAGACTGGGAGATTTATATAGGCTGAATTCATTTCTTACACCTTCAACAAAAAAGCAATAATCACAGTTTCCATCTCCCATAACTGATTATGGTATTGTGTTTTACTACTAAGCAGGAGAGGGATTTCTGTCCAGGGTGAGTATCCCCTATAATCAGGTGGCAAGATTGGCTGCACAATTACCATGTCATACCCATCACTGTGTACTATATAGCCAAATGAGTTGGCTGCCTATGGATCATAGAGAATTGTTGCAGATAGGGGTCCTTACCAAAATATTGTGTTCCCACCTTGTTCCACTCTATTTTTTCAAAATTATATCAATTCTGTCTCTCATCAGCCATGCATTGTCAATTTTCCATATCTAAAATGGGGACCATTAGTGGTCAAAAACCACAGTATTTTCTATAAATTACTTTTATTTTACAATTCTTTGCCAGCTTCATTAACTAGGACCAACCCTTCTATTTTTAGTTTTAAACTTTCTCTGAAAACACATCTACTTGCTGACTATCGATGTACGTTATTATGGTTAGAAACTGTCTACTGTATATGTAACCACTAGGTGGCGCTACTCCTAGAGTTATTTCGCCTGCCTACTATCTAGGATGTAGGTTGAGGGGCTTGGGTTCCCAAGATTACATTAAAAACAAGTTATTTCCTAGATCTTACCATTTGCACAGTGCCTCCACCTAGAGTTTAGCTTTTAAGTTGGCTAGCAGTTACCTAGTACAACCCCCTGGGATGCCATGCCACCCACTATAACCATTAGCCACCCAAACACATGACCCAATAACATTTCCCCACATTTTAAACACTTTAACAATTAATGATTCTTGCTGATAATCTGCTCACAACACCATAATTTGCAAAACAACAACAATATTTATTTAGGTGGCATAGAGATTAGGAACTGGGAAACAAAAGAAATAGAGGTTATTCAGCATGAGTATTATTATTTACATATTTGCAGTTGATTGGATTAGTTTTGGTGCTGGTAAAACCCTCCAGCTGGGTGAATACCTGTTTTTTAATCAGAAAGCAATCACATTTGACCAACACAGATGCCCAGGGCCCTGCCTATCTAAGTTGCCTAGAATCAGATGGAACACAGAATCATTTTCCCACAGTTGGTACCAGTTTCCCAGACTTTGATATGAGACCCCACAATTCCACACATCTAAACCTGGGTACCCAGTTACCAAAGTCCCTTGATGGTTGCAGGCCTGATGGATGGTGCAGTTGGTCATTGTCTGGCTTGATTAGCAGAAAATTATGATTAGATTTCACAACATTAGAACTTTAACCTATTTGCAGTTTTTTCAGAGTGTGCAGGGATTGCCCTGCATTTGGTAGGATGAACAAAGTTGGGATGTAACCAGTCGGTTACGTCGGTTGGGAAATCGATTATTATTTTTGAACATCCATCACATTTATATGTTTTAGCACATTCAGCACATTCACATTTCAGACACGTCTGATACATTCAATGGAGGGATAGCGCCTTCAACCAGGGGCCAAGGTGGCTGCCCCGGTCATGTTTGCATAGACCAGTTCTTTCCAGGTTACAATAGTCAAAATCAGTACACTTGAGGTCTCAGTCCTGTTCATGGCAATTGGCAGTAGGTTGCAGCTCCACTGGACATCTTGACCAGATTAGCTAACAAATGCTGGACCTCCCAGGCAAAGTCAGGATGAGCCCCTGTACTGAGTGCTCCCCTTCCAGTCCTGTAGGCTCCATAGCAAACATCACATATCAGCACATCTATACTATGTTCTGGGCTCACTTGGGTCCCCCAGAACAATCAGGTCCACCTGTGCTGGGCTAAGGTTAGGAGCAGCAGTTACAGGGTACAGATCAGGATTAAACAATCTCAATCAGCAAAAGTTTAAAAAGAAGGGTCCACCCACCCTGGGCTAAGGTTTAGGCATAGCAGTTGCAGGGTGCAGACCAAAGAATGATTTCACAAAGCATGGTCACTTGGGCATAGGAAGCCTCAATAAAGCAAGTTTTCTTTCATTCTTCTACCGGGGTACAAGAGTTCTCACTCAGGCTCCTCACGGTAGAATCTCCACAATCAAGGTTCCTGATGTCTTCAGTTCTCTCGCAACTGAGGTGAAATCAGCTCTCTCACAGCTGACTTGATGTCATCAAATTGCAGGTCCATATCTTTCCCTGATGTGGAAGGGAAGGCTAGCACCTGGGAGGCATTCTGGCAACCCCCAGGCTAACAGGTACAACACAAACTAAATTACTTTAACTTTCACTGCTAAAGAAGGCAAACACCTCCTCCTGGATGGAGAGGATTAACTGGATTACCAGGCCTAGTTGCATGACTGCAGGCCTGAGCCTCCACCCCTGTGGGGTGTTCCTGCTTGAATCTGGCAAAAATGCTGAAAACACAGTCTTTTATGGGGCTCTTCTGAGGCTCCTGATTGGTTGAAGCTATTGGGTGATTGGCCTCCAATTGGCTGGAGGGCCTGTCAGTCAAGAAAATTAATTATGCATTTACCTCATTTGATGCTCAGTTGATTTACTGTTTTGGTGCCAGATTAGGTCCCTGCAGTTCCCCATGAGTACTTGGTAAATGTCCCATGAGCTTTGGCTAATGTCCCACAAGTCCTGCCTTTAAAATTCTAGCTTTCAGGTTGGCTGTGCTGTTCTGTAATGGCTGCTGAAACACACAGTCCCTTAAGCAGATCAGATACAGTCTCAAACAAAGTCCTGGTGCAGCCAGAATAAATTAAATAATTTCCCAAATAACCTACAGTTCAATAGCCCTGGATATGTACTTGCAGTCGCTGCACAGAACTAATTAATTTCTCAGTCCATTTTCCTGTCGCTGCTGCCAATATTTAAGGCCCTGCATTTGCAGCAGGCAGGCTGTCTTTCTGAGCCCCAATGTTACTGGTGCAGCCAGGACTGAAGCATTTAGTTTACTTAAACACACTTCCCCTTATGAACATTGTTCCCCCTTCACCCAAAACATACACAGCAATTACATTTATTTATTTTCATTTTCTTTCCTATGTCGGTGATTGCTGAGAAAACACTTCCCCGAGGGCAGGAGCACCCTCATGAATATTAATGCAATCGGGGCTCTGGGCTTATTAATATTCATGAGCCCAAATCATGAGCAACTCATGGATCTCCTTAGTTTCTGTAGAGCACTGGTATTCAGGGCCCTGCCTGTGGTCACCGGATCCCACTGATCAGGTGGGGACACCAGCACCATCAAACTACTCTCCCGATCAACCACGAGGTGAGCGGTCACTAGATCAAAGGCGCCGCTGGTGTCTACATGATCCCTGCCACACTGGAGTGCTTTGGTAATGTGGGGTGATTGCAGTCTGGATTTTGGAGCCCTGCAGGGCTTGGAATTACTCCGGGCTACTTCCTTGGGGCAACAGGGGCACAGAAGGACTTGAGCAGAAGTGGAGAACCAGAAACAAAAATGCAGGCATTCAGGAAGTGCCTGGAAGGACAGCAGGAAATGGGAGCTACAGGCCAAGGTAAGCCCTCAATCTGGTAGTGGGGTTGCACTTAGTTATGTACTGTATATTGCTATATATAGAATAATATATAGGTAGGTGTGTGTAACCATAATTTTATACACACACGAAGTGTGGGATGCTACATAAACCCCGGAAGTGAAGCTCAAGGAGTTTATAAAAGCATCCCACACCGTGGGTTTGTGTAAAACTCTGGTTACACATACCCACCTGTGTTTTATTTTATTTAATTACTGGTCGTCATTTTTTTTTTTAAGTTATAGTGCAAACCACGATAACTTAACTAGTCAGCCATGGTTCGTTGGCTATGCAGGTGGTGTGTGTATTAGCACCGCTCGAAGGGTAGGAATGGCAGGATGAACCAGATAGATCTGTAAGGTTGTGAAGACAGGATTAACCAGATAGATACTGAAAAATATTAAAAAGAGTTACCTGTCATGACTGTGTGAGGCAAACGAGTGCAGGTGCTCGGTAATGGAGCAATGGACCTGCTATGTTGGCTGAGATGTTTAGCCCACCCACACACAGAGTAAGACCCAATGAGCTTTCTGTAGCATGTGTTGATTGGCAGGCACTGATTACAACCACCCAATTGTAACGCAAAATATCAACCAGGCAGTTGTAATGTGATTTAAAAGTCTGGTTATACAGGCATAAAAAATGAGGACCAGTAATTAAAATAGCTTTAATTATTTGCATGTTTTCCTGTTATATGTTCTAGACATCTGTGAAAATGGGCCTTTGGTTCATGGACTTAACAGATTTTAAATAAACAAACCAAAAACTAACTCTACATAATTGTTTGCAGTAGAGTAACACATTTATTTCCACTACTGAGAGGTAAGACCCTTAACTCATTCGGAATGGATACTGTGTGTGGTGGAGTGCCCCAGGGGACCAAGCTGGGTCCAGTTCTGTACTTGACCGTGATAAATACATTTTCAACTGTGGGTCCATATATAAAATATGTGGATGACATCATGGTCGAGAATAATTTTATGGCCAGGGGTGTTAGCACAATGCAGGGTGATTCAAAACATATTCAAGATTGGTCCAAAGCAAACCAAATGGAAAGTAACCCAGAAAAAAAATATGATATTTGGTAGATTGGGTAGATGGGATCACCCTCCCCTGATTTTTGGTAGGACTCAGGTAAAGTTGGTAGAAAATGTAACATTTTTAGGGATAATTATCCAAGAGGATTTTAAGATGAGGGAACAGATACAGCTAATGCTAAAAAAGCAAACTCCAGATTGTATTTCCTTACCCTATTGTGAAAGGCTGGAGTTAGCCAGGAGAGCCTTGTGTATTATTACAGCACGGTCATCAGAGCAGTCCTGGAGTATGCAAGCCTGGTCCAGCATGGGGCCTCACAATAAAAGACAAAGAAGATATGTAGAGGATTCAGAGAAGAGCTGTAAGAGTAATTTAAGGGACAGAGTGTCACCAGGGTAGGCACCATCGTTGGTGGTGGCCACTGTTATAGCAATATCAGTCTATCAGTCTTAACATGCACTTGCTAGAGGCCAGAGAAGAGAGATAGAGAGAGAGAGAGAGAGAGAGAGAGGGGAGATATTATTGAAACTTTCAAATATTTCAAAATGATCAACAAGGCATACTGGAAGGCATTTTTCAGATACAATGAGGTGTCATGCATCAGAGGGCCACAAGTACAAACAAGCTGAGCGTAAATTTAAGAGACACATCAGGAAGTATTGTTTCACAGAAAGAGTGCTTGACAAATGGAATCATCTATAAAGTGATTTGGTAAGGACAAAGGCAGTCCATGGGTTTAAGTGGGATGGGACAGGTATAAGGGGCTTGAAACTTTGAGAACTGAGTGGGGAAGGGGACAAAGCTGCAGAGCAAACCGAGCTCACAGTGGTGGCTCAGTCTAAAGCCACACAGCAGTAGACTGGAGTGATTTTAGGGAAGAACCAGAGCAGACTGAATTGTCTCAAGTCTTTTTCTGCCTGTAAAATTTCTGTTTCTATAGAACATCGACACTGAACGTCAGTGCCAAACAGAGATGGGCAAAACTGGGGGAAATCACTTCTGAAGTACAGTATTTCACGAAGTTCCCTCAACTACACTTCACTGGGGGTACACTTTGTGTAGATTTTGCCTGGTGAAGTGCCTACATGTGCCCAGCAAATCTATCCATAGCGGAACTTCACTGGGGACATTGTCAGAGAAGTGCCATTATGCATTGATTTGTCAGGTGAAGTAGGAGTTCGCCAGTGAGAAGTACACAAAGTGTTTGAAGAAAAAAAGGTGACAGCGTATTCCCACTGTGTTGGCTGAGGCTAGAACTCAGTCGATGGCCTTCTTTCCATATCCTTATAAATGTCTAGGAGTGGAAATAATTTGACAACGATCACTTAAATTACATCACCAAAATGTTTTGAATCTAAAAGATCAGGAAAGGGGAAGTTACTTGCACTTATTGAGACAATTGTTGGTTGGAACAATGTTTTTCTTTTAAAACAATTACTTTATTACTAATACATACTACCATAAATAATAAAATAAAGCACATATATGTTGCTATTGCTCAGCAATTCTGTTACACTGTTAGGTCACACTTCAGATCACAAGTATTTGGCATTAGGTATCTATATGCACCTCTTTGTGTTGAGGAAAGAGGTTACTAGACTCCAGGCTGAGTTGGCTTGGATGTGGGTAACCTCTCCCCTCACCAGAGAGACACCAGGCCTGACACAGTTACCTCAGAGAGTGCCTAGGAGGAGGAGTGACTGGACTATGGCGGGATCTGAAAGAGTGTGGGTGATAGGTTTGAGGTACATTACTCAACTGGTACCACTTTGTAATTCCTACAATGCTCTGGTGGGGCAGTATTGCCAGGAGGAGGCACTGGTTGAAGGAACTAGTGAGGTTGGGGGGGTCCTCTGTGATGGAGACCCCATGAAGTGTGGTACAGGATCCCAGGGAAGGAGGAAACATCTTCTAGTGGGGGACTCAGTTGTGAGGGGGATAGATCTGGGAAGAAGAAATGGGGGTGCAGAGAGGTTAGGTGCCTATGCGGCACCACAGCCCAAAGTAATGGGAAGCCAGAGGGACACTAGGACAGTAGCAAGGGAGGGAGAGCTGAAAGTTGTTGTCCACCTGGGGAATAATGACCTGGGGAGGGATGGGGCTGGGATAGTGCAGGGGGAGCCAATGGAATCAGGGAGAGGACTTAGACAGGTAGCACATTCAGTGGCTTTCAAAGAGATGCTGCCTGTCTATGACAGTGGGAAGGAGAAGGATTTCTGCATCAGGACCTTCAACTCATGGCTGAAGAAGTGATCAAGAGAGAAGGGCTTCAGCTGCATTTTGGACTGGGGTTCAACCTGGAGGAATAAGGGACTTTACGGCATGATAGCCTGCATCCATTTGGAAGGGGCACTGCAGTCCTCAGTGGACAGTTTAAATGTTACTTTGATAAACATTTAAACTAACCCGAGGGGGATGGCAGAAGAAATTGGGTAAAGCAGTAACTGCCAACCCCCCACAGACTAAAGTAGGAAATAAAGAGAACGGAGAGGGCAGAAGTACCTTGGGGTACAAATTAATAAAGGAAGCATGGTGGTAGAAACAAAGGGGAATGGGAACAGGAGCAGTAAAAACAGAGGGCTTAAGGTGGGAGGGCAAAAAGGAAGAAAGTGGGGAAATAATCAGAGTGGTAACAAAATTTGGAAGGCCATCTGTGTGAATGCTAAAAGTCTTGGGAAATAAAATTCCAGACCTAGAGGCCATCATGGCTGAGGCCAACCTGGATATTGCAGCAATTACCGAGTCTTGATGCACTGAAAACCAAGACTGGGAGGATATACTATGATATGCCTAAACTCGGTATGCTAACACTCAGCATACCGACTAATATTACTCAAAATGCATAGCCCCGAATCACTGCTATGCCTGACATATGAATTTTGGGCATTTCACAAAACTAAAGTGTAAAATGCAGGGAGCTTAGCCCCCCGCAACCCCCACACACCCAGTAACAAAAATATCCAACTCTGAGGGGGAGCGGACCCCAGAGTAAAATGTTAACATGTAATGGGGGGCACAGTGTGTAAAATGATGTGACCCAGATGAAAACCCTGGTCATGCACAGTATGCCAACTGAGCTACTTGTAGTAGTCCCCTCCATACCACCAGGGCAGCTTGGCCAGCAACCCCATCCAGCCATCCTTTCATGAGCATCACATGAGGTAAGGTAGGATTCCATCACATCTGCTAGCTTACCCCATTGGGAGCAACAGCATCGGGTGTAGTAGCATTGGGTTATCTTGTTTATCTGGCAAAGCTGACCAAGGTACTGTATGTTGGGATAGTCAGCTTCTGGACATCGTGAGTATACCGACTGGGACATGGCCATACCAGGCTATACTTTGTTCAGGAAGGATAGGGTGGGAAGAAAAAGAAGGTGTGTGGTGCTTTATGTGACGGAAAGCAAAAAAGCAACAGAGATACAGGGAATATGGGGGGGTCAGAGGTACTGTGGGTTACCCTGGAGAATGGGAACAGCCACTATTCACACTGGTTAGTTCAACAGACCTCCAGAAGAGGGGGAGGAGTTAGATAAGGTACTAGTGAAAGCCATTGGCAAGATGGCAGAAAAGGGGGAGGTGCTGCTAATAAGGGACTTCAGTCTGCCAGATGTAGATTGGAGCCTCCCCGCTGTGACTTCAGCTAGAAGCAGGGACACCCTGGACTCACTGCAGGGGACATTTCTTAGGTAACTAGTTAGCAAACTCATTCATGATGAGGTAATTCTGGACCTGGTACTCATTAACAGGGACGGTGTTGCAGATGTCAAGGTGGGAGGCCACCTGGGAACCAGTGATCACTTTTCAGTGTGGCTCAATCTAAAGATGGCTGAGGAATCAAACCACACAATGGTGAAGTTCTTGGACTTTAGGAGGGCAGAGTTTATAGATATGGGTGAATGCTTGAGGGATGACCTGGTAAGGGTGGATTACCTGCATTGGGTGGAGGAACAGTGGGTGAAGATAAAAGGGGACATAGTGAAGAAATCAAACCTCTGCATCAAACAAGTGAGTAAAAGTTAAGAGTAAGAGGAAAAGGAGATCGCTATGGTTCTTGAAAGGGGTAGCTGAAAAGTAAAAGGCTAAAAGGGTGACATTCAGAAGATATATGGAGATGCAGTGGGAGGAGGATAGGAAGGTGTATCAGGAGAAACAGAGAGAGAAGCAGGGAAAGCATTAAAGAATGTGAAGCCACAACCTATAGAGAAAATAGCCCAAGCGATAATGAAAGGGGGACAAGACATTTTTTAGGTATGTAAATGAAAAGAAGAAGACCACAGAAGGGATTGTAAGATTAATAAGGGGAAAAGGAAAGGGGACAGTGTTTAACCAGGAAAGGCACACTAAGCCAAAGCTTGTTTCCAGGTGTGATCTGGAAGCACAAGGAAGTTAAGTGACTTGCTAAGGGTCACATAGTATGCAAGTGGTGTATGTGGGATTCAAATCCAGGTCTCCAGGTTTGCAACTCAGAGCCCTAAACCTCTGTGCTATACTGCCTTCGATGGGATGGGGGGGACAGTGCAGAGGGGGACCAAGAAAAGACAGACATCCTGAACAAATACTTTTGTTCAATGTTCACAGTGGAAGGAGAAGGTGAGGAACCAGAAAAAAGGTAACAGGAGTTCTGAAGGGAGGGAGGGAGGTGGATCTTAGCCCTTTTTCAGAGGAGAGAGTTCTAAAGGGTCTAGCTAATCTGAAAGTGGACAAAGCAATGAGATCAGGTGGGGTACATCCTTGGGTACTGAGAGAACTAAGGGAGGTACTGGTTGCACCTCTAACATTCCTATTTAACAACTCACTGGAAACAGGAGTGGTTCCAGGGGACTGGTGGAGGGCAGATATAGTCCCATTTCAGAAAAATGGTAGCAGGGAGGAGGCTGACAATTATAGACCAGTCAACCTGACATCGGTGGTATGAAAGTTAATGGAATCACTGCTGAAGGATAGGATGATGGAATATCTTTAACCTATTGCTTACAAGCTCCAAGACAGCATGGATTCATGGGTGGGACGTCATGTCAAACAAGTCCAAAAAGTTTGTTGGATTGGGTGACCAAGGAATTAAATAAGTGGAGCGGTGGATGTGGCCTACCTAGATCTCAGTAAGACATTCAACAATGTTTCATATAGGAAAATATTAAGCAAGCTAGGTAGGTGACAGAGGGTGGTGGTAAACAGAGTTCAGTCCAAGGAGGGGAGAGTGACCAGTGGGTGCCTCAGGAATCAGTGCAGGGACCAGTCCTCTTTCATGTCTTTATAGGTGACATTGCAAAGGAGGTAGCTGGACTGGAAAGTCTGCCTGATTGTGGATTACACCAAAATCTGCAATAAGGTGGACACTCAGGGGTGTGTGTGTGTGTGTGTGTGTATGTGTGTGTGTGTGTGTGTGTGTGTATAAAGAATGAGCAGAGACCTGAGAAAAATCTAAGAGCGGTCAAGGGTATTGCAGCTAGGCTTCAATGCGAAAAAGTGTAAAATAAAGCACTTAAGGCACAGAAGCCTAGGGGCAGCGTACAAAATGGGGGAGGAGTGTTATTGACAATCACCAAACAGGAAAGAGACCTGGGGGTAATAATCTCTGATGACCTGAACATGGATTTATGGAGCAGCCTACCATCCAATGTGGTGGGAGTGAAAACAATTATGGATTTCAAGAATGCATGGGACAGGCATAAGGGAATCTTAGTGGAAAGGAATGGGGAAGGGAGAAATTTAATGGTTGATCATGTTGTGGTGGAACAGCCAGTGCTGGGGGACCACAATACAATTAACTGTAGTATAAATCTTACAGAAAATTTAAAACCAGTACAGAGCCTTAAGTTGATTGGTAAAATTAATTTTAAAAACTATTCAGCAGAATTGCCTTTAAACAAGTTAGGGAGCATAAAGTGGTCAAGGCTGTTTCTGCTCCCCACCTTGGAAATGGCGATTCAGGAATTTAATAATTTAATTTTGTTAGCTTGTGAAGCCTCAGCACCCTACGTAAAATTCAGCACAATATATATATATATATATATATATATATATATATATATACTGTGGGCTGGATATTCAGATTGCACTATTTTGTGACGCAAACCCCTTGCGCCGCACAAAATAGTTGCGCTTGGGCAGGTCCAGAGCAATATCATGCTGATGCGCCTGAGCAACCCTTTGAATATCACCCCTCACAGCCACTGTGCATGGCACAGTAGAACTTGGCGCCACTGCAAGTTGTCAGAGTGGAGCATTCAACTGCGGTGGCATAAGTACCATTGCGCCATCGCAAAATCCCATATTCAAAGGTGACATGCAAATGGGGCCATAATTCATGCAAGGCGCAGGGGGCCATTTGCATCTGATTATGGCCCCATTTGCATGCCATTAGCATGTAGGTGCGCGATCCCCGAGGACTTGGCGCCTGGCACCCTGCCAGGCAGCAGCCATCGAGATCAAGCCCCTGCAGCCCAATCGTGGTGAAACAGTGTACAATCCCCACCACCACCCCCACTGGCCCGATCGCAGGCATAGTTTAACCCCCACCAGCACGATCGCGGGCAGCAATGTGCCTCCCGAACATATCCCTGGTGGTCCAGTGGACGAAAAGCCCGACACGGGCAGTAGTTGTTTAATAAACCCCTCCTCCCGCATTCATCCCTGGTGGTCCAGTGGACCGAAAAGCCCGATTATGGCAGTAGTTATTTAATAAACCCTCCCTGCAAATTCATCCCTGGTGGTTCAGTGGTACATCCTGATCGCAGGATGTAAATGTTGAACAAACCCCGAACATAGCCCTGGTGGCTAGTGTCCCCCCCCACCCACCCACTAAGCCCCACCACCCAGCTCCCCCGCAGCCAGCGGGCAGCAGCATCCCACCCACCTGCCACCCCGCTGCCCACCGACTGACTGCCTGGTAGGGCTGCACGCCCATTGGTAGAGAGCAAGAGCTAATGGCCGTGCAGCCCATACCGTACAAGACAGTCCAGTTTTGTGAATGAATGAAAGGAGGAGGAGCAGGAGGTAAGGGTGTAGATTGGTGCATATTAATCAAGTAATGGTAGGAGATTAGTTTGGGCAATAGCAAGTCAAGCTTCAGCAGTGAGATACCTAATAAGGTAGTAGCTGGCCTCCAATTTTTGGTTGATGCAGTGGATAAGGATATTTATGTGATTGGTAAAAGTAAGGGCAGGGTCAAGGGTAACACAGATATTTAAAGGTTGCACAGTTTCTAGGGGTGATCTGTTGGGGAATGGATGGAGAGAATGGGATGGGTTTGGGCGAGTTTTGCTAACCTGGGTTTTGAGCCAAATAGCATTGCTTTAGTCTTTTTGGTATTGACAAGCAGTTGGTTAGCAGTGAACCAGTTATGGGCTTGGAGGTAGTTGTTAGTTAGAGACCAGGAAAGCTTTGACAGGGATTTATCATTCAAGTAGAGGATAAGGTCGTCTGCATATAGCAGGGAGTGGTAGGAGAGGCTGTCTTGGGGAAGGGAATTTATGAAGAGGGAGAAGAGAAGAGAAAAGACCCCAGGATGGATCCCTGAGGGACACCAGTGGAGACGGGTAGGACAGAAGAGGTAGCTACACCTATGCTGAACAGCTGGGTGTGTTCAGAGGCAGTTGAGAAACCAGTCAGTAATGCCAGGGGATAGTCCGAGGCGGTGGAGTTTGTTTAGGAGAATATTGTGGTTCACCAAGTCAAATACCTTGGAGAGGTCAACAAAGACAGCTCCTGTTAGCAACCCATCATCCATATTATGGAAGACATGGTCAGAGAAGCAGGCCAGTGCAGCGGTGGTGCTGTGCCCTCTTCTGAATCCATTTTGTTGGGGACAGAGAAGGTTATATTTTGTAGTATATTTGGTAATCTGATGGTGGAAAATTTTTTTAAGTAGTTTGCTGGGGGGGGGGGAGTGGATATGGAGTGATAATCTTCCATATTTGAGGGTTCGCCAGACTTGAAAACAGGAACTATCCTTGCCTGTTTCCATATTGGGGGACTGGCCGTGGCAATCGAAAGGTTGAAGATTTTTGCGAGGGGAATAGCAATTTCTAGGGCCACTAATTTGAGGAAGCATGGGGAGAAGCCATCGCTACCTGGACTACCCTTATTGGGAGACTCCAAAGTAGCTTAAGAGTATATCTAGAGCCATGAAGAGGTACGGGGGGCAGTGGGGGCAAGTGGACTGTTGGTCTGGGGTAGGGGGGTTGGGGTTGTGACAGAGTAATTTGCAGAGGTATTCTTTCAGGTTTGTAAACTTGTGGTTTAGTGCATCAGCAACATTGACTGGGTTTGATAAGAGACCAGTGGAGGTGGAGAGTTGAAGAGGGGCTTTTCCCCCCGGGGCAATTAGTGAGCGAATAGTAGACCAGAAATGGCAAGGGTTGCCAAGGCTATGAGTTTGGAGATTACGAAGGTAAGTAGCCTTGCTAGTGTTTATAAGTCTTTTACATTGGTTGCGTAAGTACCTATACTCAGTCCAGATCTGGGGGGAAGGGGAGTCTTTAAAGGCTGATCACTTGGCATCACGCTCCTTCATTAGCCTTAGCAGGTCCTTTGTGATCCAGCATCTGTCTCCTCCATGGACTCACCTGGTAGTTATAGGGAAATGCTTTTCCTGGATGTTGATGAGGGCAGAGAGAAAACAATTAAGTGCATTTGTGACATCTTTCATGGCATAGAATGGATCCCAGTTGATGGTTGAGATGTCACTGTGGAGATGAGAGGGGTCAAATTTAGAGTAGTCTTGGAAGGTGAGGTACTTGGGATGGGAGCGGGGGGTTTTGTTGACCGGGTACAGAAGGTAGGTGAATGGTCGCTAATGGAATCAGATAGTACCCCAGCATGGATTATCTTGTCCACTCTGTTTGTCATGATCCAGTTGATAATGGAGTGGTTTTGGGAAAGGCTATTGAGCCTTGTAGGTGTGGTGATGAGTTGGGTGAGGTTGTAGCACTTAAGACTGTTATAGTAGTCTGAGTTAGTGCTTACTTGCCAGTTTATGTTAATGTCACCTGGGATAATGGTGTCCCTGGGGGGGAGAGGGATCCAAATTTACTGAGCAGGTGAGGTGGGTGAGTCCGATGGAGTAGCTCTTAGCGGAATTATAGACCAAGCAATATAAAGTTTCCTTGATGTCTTAATGATTAGTCCAAGAAAAGCCATTCAGAGTGGGAATTTGCAACTGACTGGCTCATGAGAGAACCTGTAAAAGAGTTCTTGTAGTACAAGAAGACCCCACCACCTTTGAGCTGTCCAGGATTGTCGGCTCTAACCATGAAATAGCCGGGTAGGTAACAGTGGGAGTCAGGGATAGATGGTTTTAGCCATGTTTCAGTAATAACAAGGATATCTGGTTTATAGAGGGAGACCCACGCCTCCAGCTTTGCGGGTTTGGGTATGAGACTGCACATATTTAAGTGGGTGATCCATAGACCATGTTTTTTGACCTCATATTGGGTTTGCATTGGAGACAAGTGGGGTATTTGGGCCAGGGTTGCTTTCAACATCTCCACTCAGTAGGAAGAGGCAGGCAAAGAAAGGTGGCACGAAGTGAGAGGGGATAATAGGAGAGTACCAAGTGATAGTAGCTATGGATATAGAGTGGTACAGGAGGTGGTGGTGCCTTTTAGCAATGAGGGCTGGGGGGAGGACAGGGTTAGAGAGCAACAGGTTCCAGGAGGGGGGGAGGGAGAGATAGGAGCTGGCTTGAATGTATGGTGAAAGTTTGCCAGGGTGCCTTGTTCTCTTGCAAGAATAATTGCACAGGATTCGGTACTAGCATATAAGGCAATTAACAGATTGCACAATATTATAGTAGTGCACAGTGAGTTGTGAGCAGTGGCAACATCCTTGTTATCTTGTGTTCCCATGAGTGATAAAGGGAAAGCGACCTCTGTTGGGTAGTAGTGATAGTTTGCAAATGGGGAAGTGGGGAGATAGAAAAATCACGTGAGATGTCATGTGACCACTGGAGCCTATAACTTGTAGGTCAATCAAGGATGGGTGGGGCAGCCACTGCAGTACCAGTGGTGGGACAACCAGGCCAGGAGCTGTTGCCTGTGATCGTTTTCCCTGTACCTGCTGCGAATGTTTGAGAGAGCCCAGGGAGCCAACGGCAGCTTTCTTCTACGCGGGTGCTGTGGAGACAAAATGTAAGGTTGAGACACAGGAAGCATGAAGAACAGTTAAATTCACTAAAAATACCACCAACAGCGTAATCTGGTTCAAGGTCAGTTGACATTCATCTGTATCCCCCTCCCCTGGGTCGTGCCCGAAAATAGGCAGGATTTGTCTAGTGCACTTACCCGGTCAACACAAACTAAATAAAATAAATAATAAATAAATACATTTGAAGTGATTTTGGGAGCAGTCGGGGCTGACTTTGTACTATAGCAGGGGCACTTCAACACACACTATCTAGTCAGACTGCATAAGTTACACTTTTACTAGCACTAAAATGTGCACTGAAAATTAAATACTTTAAAAAAATTGAAATTAAATACTTTAACAGTTCCTGTAATTACTTTAAAAGTTCCAAAAACATTCCATTTAATTCACTGGTGCAATTACATTTATTAAATTAAGTAATACTGATTAAAATGAACTATGCTGTACTAGATTCAGAGTTAGCCCAGTAAAAAGGTGCAAAGATTCAAAACCCAGGTCTGGAGCTGCTGCCTGTAATCATTAGCACTATACCTGCTGTGAATGTTTGAGACAGCCCAGGAAGCTGATGGCAGCTTTCTTTACTTGTGGGGGGTGGACTGCTGCAAATGTTTGAGAGAGATCAGGAAGCCAATGGCAGCTTTCTTTACTTGTGGGGTGGTGGGCTGCTGCGAACATCAGCAGCATTATTCCCCAAACCACTGGACCACTGTTTAAAGAGCCTCTGACATAATGTAGAAAACTTTAGGTAAAAAACACAATTTTTAAACTTTTTCAGCTTACTTTTCACTCATATTTTGTATTTCTCTTCCCCTTTTTTCTACACTTACTCCAGCCAAAGAGGAGGAAGCAGTGAGACTGGATCCGGGCTGTGTAGACACTTAAAATCCCCTCCTTCAACTCTTCAGTCAGAAACCACCCATCCCTGGGTGGTCCTACATGCCTACCTGCCCCTCTCTTGTGTGAGGCCCCTTCCACCCAACTGACCTAACCTGTTCAGGTATCCGAGGGAGAGGCCACAGACAAATTCTCCCCCGATGCAAGTTTCTTTGCAGGCTGTCTATTGTTTTGGTAGACCCCATACCCTTCCCCCTGAACATGCAGTATGCCTTGCCCTTGCCAGAGGGGTGTTACTGACAAGTCTTAACTGTGAGCTCATTTCTCCTTTACACTCTGCTAAGTCCTTTTTGCTTCAGTTGGATATAGCCTACAACAGTATCTGTCGTTTTGCTTTGTCAGCAACTCGCTTCATGCACTGCTGTAACCCTTTTAGTAAACTGGGGTGGCTGTCTCCAACAAAAAGTCATATTTTTGCCTTGGGCTGTTTAGTCAACCAGGTGATTAGAACTGCTACACCCCCAGTCCAAGAAGAACAGTTAAAGGGGGAAAACTTGAGTTACCCTCTTAGTTCCAGCAGAATGCCCCTGTTGGCTGTCCCTAAAATCCATACTGCCACGGGAGGTCAGGCCTTTGTTGATTATTAACCTAGGCTCTGGAACTCCTTGCCACTCACTACCTGTTCATAGTGCTCTTTCCCGCTCATTGCTCAGAAGGTTGCTCAGGGATCACTTGAAAGCAGTCTCTTCATACACGTGCACTTAATCCAGTGTGTTATCTGCCCTCCCTATCCAGAGGGGTACTCCTTGCTTTCTCCTATGTTTGCTCTGCTTATGGATAGGACAGATGTCCAGGTGGAAGGTCAGCTGGGATCTAGCTACCACCACGTAGTGTGGTTTAATATGGGGGCAGAGAATCAGTCTAGTCACACTAAGGCAAGGGACTTAGATTTTAGGGGGGGCAGATTTTGCTAAAATGGGGAGGTGTATCAAAGAGGTCCTGGAAAGGAGTGGGATAGTTGGGGGAGTTGAAGAGGAGTGGGAACACCTGAAGGGAGCCATAGAGGAGGTGACCAACCAATGCATTAGGGTGGTAAACAAAGGCTAGAAAAGTAGGAAACCACCATGGTTTTCAAGACAGGTGGCACACAGGGTAAGGCCCAAAAAGGAGAGTTTCAGAAAATATATAGAGACTCAAAGTGGGGAAGACAGGGAGACAGGAAGTGGTACCTAATTAATCTAAAGGAAGTGGGGAAGGCTGTTAGGAGAGCTAAGGTGCAGACAGAGGAAAGATTAGCACAGACAGATAAAAAAGGGGACAAGATGACATTCTTTAGGTACATCAGTGAAAGAAGAAAAACTGGGAGGGATTGTAAGACTTACAGGTGATGCAGGGAATGTAAGGAGGGTGACTTGGAAAAGGCAGAAATACTGAACAAATACTTCTGTTCAGTATTCACTGAGGAAGGGGAGGGTCAGGGACCACAGCTGAGTAACAGACACGAAGGGAGGGGGGAGCTAAACACAAGTCCTTTCATGGAGGAACTCATAAAGATAAAGGTGGACAAGGCAATGGGGCCAGATGGCATACACCTGAGGATATTAAAGGAGCTGCGAAGGGAGCTAGCAGCACCTCTGGCAGCCATGTTCACTGAGTCACTTAACACAGGGGGTGGTACCAGAGGACTGGAAGAGGGCACATGTAGTCCCTCTACACAAAAGTGGTAGTAGGGAGGAGGCAGGGAACTATAGACCAGTCAGCCTCACATCAGTAGAAGGTAAGATCATAGAGACACTGCTAAAAGAAAGAATTGTGGCACACACAGAATTGATCGGTGCCCAGGATCTGAGACAGCATGGATTCACAGCAAGATGGTCGTGTCAGACTAATCTGATAGATTTGTTTGACTGGGTGATGAAGGCAGTGAATGGGAGGGGGGCATGGACATTGCTTACCTCAATTTCAGCAAGGCATTCAACCCTGTCCCACATAAAAGGCTGGTTAACAAGATGGGTAGTCTGGGCATGGGGCAAAAGGTGGTAAACTGGGTTAGAAACTGGCTAATGAACAGGAGGCAGAGGGTGGTGGTAAATGGGATCCAATCAAGGGAAAGAAGAGTGACCAGTAAGGTACCTCAGGGATCAGTCCTGGGGCTAGTCTTGTTTAATGTCTTCATTAGTGACATTGCAGAAGGACTGAAGGAAAAGGTATGTCTGTTTGCAGATGACACCAAGATCTGCAACAGGGTGGATACACCGGACAGGGTGGAGAAAATGAGGAGGGCCCTGGGGAAGATTGAAAAATGGTCTGAGGTGTGGCAACTAAAGTTGAATTCAAAGAAGTGCAAAATAATGCACCTGGGAAGAGGGAACCCAGGGGAGAGCTACTAGATTGGGGGGGGGGAGTTATTGACTATCACCAAGGAAGAAAGGGACCTAGGGTTATCATTTCAGATGACCTAAAGGTGTCTAAGCAGAGTACAAAGGCAGCGGGGAGGGCCAGTCGCCTGCTGGGGTGCATAGGTAATGGCATCACAAGCAGAAGGTGGGAGGTGGTGCTGCCATTGTACAAACACTGGTGAGGTCTCACCTGGAGTACTGTGTGCCATTCTGGAGGCCACACCTTCTAATGGGTATTGATAGGGTGGAGGAGGTCCAGAGGAGAGCGACAAAGATGGTGCAGGGCTTGCACCATAAAACATATGAGGAGACATTAAAGGACCTTAACATGTACTCGCTGGAGGAGAGAAGGGATTGGGGGACATGATAGAAACATTCAAGTACTTCAGGGGCATAAACAAGGTGCAGGGGGGTGACATCTTCTATTATAGGCAGAGTAAAAGAACAAGAGGGCATGATATGAAATTAGAAGGGGGCAAGTTGAGGGGAAACATAAGAAAGTTTTTCTTGATGGAAAGGGTGGTGGATGCATGGAATAGCCTGCCACAGGAGGTGGTGGGAGCGATGACAGTGGAGGGATTTAAACATGCCTGGGACAGGCGTAAGGGAACCTTGGATGCAGGTAGCAGAGGCAATAAGCCATTGGCCAGGTAGGGTCAGAGGCTGCATACAAGTGTAGGGCTTAGGGGCAGACTGGATGGGCCTAGCGGTTCTTATCTGCCAACAAATTCTATGTATCTTTGTAGGACTTTTTACCTGTTGTGACTTAAATGTGAACACTATCCTGTGCTACACTGATACTGGGACCTATTAACTATTGCAGGACCTGGCCTGTGCCCACCCACACCACTGGACAGGCATGCTTGGCTTGCCATTCATGATTGCCAGCCACCTGTCTGCAGTTACACTGGCAAAGAGAAGCATAGCATGGACAGGGAGCATCAGGACAGAGGAAGTGCATAGCAGCTACAGCTGGTAAATAAAAGGAGCCATGTTAGGCAGTTATACTTTAGAACAGGGACTCAGCTTATGGCTAATCTACCATGATAATTGGTAGCTGGGAAATGCCACAACAGGGCCCTAATGGGAACACCAAAAGACCCCCACTCCTACTGGAGATACAGTGAGATAAATTAATAGTCAGTTCAGGCAGAAAGATTATTATAATTGCAAAATTTGCCATGTGCGAGAGTGTGCACTGAATTCTCTGAACTGTTGATTACCATAAAGCAGTAGTACCCTGATGGAAAACCCATTTAAAGTTTGAGAATGAGCAAGGGTTGAGGTGCTTATTTTCTGTTTGTTCCCTGTCTGCACATGCTGTGCCCCCTCCTCTGGCACTCCTCGTCTTAGTGCATGGCATGGAGTGTAGCACCATTTCCTGGCAACTCCCCCACTCTGTACATGTGCAGAGCCACAGAGAGCCAGGGGATCAGGTGCATAAGGGGCCTTGCTGTCCTTCACTAACTGCTGCAGGAGACTAACTGGACCCCTGATGCATGGCTGTTCATATTAGGGAAGCCTATGCGCCATGTATATACAGTGCATAGGCTTAGTGCACAAACTCCCAGTGTGACTAGTTCCTGGTCCCTAGTGCTCTACTGCAATCCTTTTGTATCAGTTATTTAAATCATACTGCTTGCCCTACTGTTTTTCGTGAAACTGGATTCTTACATGCTACTCTGTATGATGTTTGTCTCATTGCCTTACAGTGTAATCTCCTTTGTCATACCTGAAAATAGATGTTATAATGGTCTAGTTTGTTTACCTGGTCAATACAGACTAATTAAATTACCATGAAAACAGGATTACTGCCTCCTGGACTTCATCTGCTCTGGATGTACAGTATATCTACTGTCACGACAATGAGTTTGTTTTGCATTTTTTTTAAAGTAGGCAATGCTTTGGCAACTCACATTGTGTTGTTTCTCAACACATAACCAGCTTAAGAGCACATTTTATAAAACTCAACCATATGAAAATAGCCAGCAGAAGACCTTATGATCTTATCTAGTTTGCTTGACTGCAAGCCCTTTCTCCAGTAAACTACTGTGGGCTCTGCCCCCCACCACCATCCATGACCTTCTTCTTCACCCTGTCCCACCCCCCCTCCCCATCAACTACAACCCTCCTCGTCATCCTGTCCCAACCCCTCTTGAATCCATCCACTGTCTTATAAGAGACCGGGAGTTCATTCCACTCTGTCACCACTCATTCTGTGAAGAAGTGTCTTCTGACCTCTTTCTTGAAAATGTCTTTGCAATAGAGCTCTGCAGAATATAAAATTCCGCCCATGGAATGTCCGTGGGATGACCATTCTGATTCCATGGAATTTCACAGAAATTGCGTGAAAATTCTGCAGACTGTTCCCAAATGTTAAATGTAATGTTTTTTGCTGTAATTTTCAAAGTACACATCCAACTGACACCAAATTTGCTATGTGAACAGTTCATAACGACATACATACTGTAAGTGGACCATAGTCGTAGGTTGAAAGGGAGCAGAGTTATGGGTGGCCAAGCAATTAATCAAAATTTAATATTCAGTTATTTGATCTAATTTTAAAATTTCTTATCCAAATTTCTCCACAGTTTTAGGATTTAGAGAAACATACAGCATGGGTATGTGCACCCCATTTTAAATCTCAAGATTCAAAGGGGACTGAGTTATTGATAGTCAAATATTTTGCAAACATTTAGATTTCTGTTATTTTAGTAAACTTTTGATAGTATTCATTGAAATGTTAAAACATTTTTACAGGTTTACAGGTTATCACTGCATATACAGTATGAATGAACATAGATTCATATTTCTAGTTTCAAATGAAACTGTGTTATAGCCTGTCAAACATGTTGACACAATTTTAATTTCAGTTATTTCCCTCTAAATTTTAAACAACATTTCCAAATTCAACCAGATTTGAAACATTTAAACTACTATGCCACATGGCCATTTCTGAAAAAGTTCATATTTACAGCTTTAAATGGGATGGAATTGAAAGTTGTCAAGCTTTCACAATATTTTGGAATAAAATTTTGCAAGAATGTAAACTGCAAATTTATAAACCCCTGAAACATTAAACATGGAGAATGCAATACCATTAAATTAGGCAGGTTCTTAGACCTTATCAAGAGACCGTGTGTATCATTTTTATCAATTGCTTGCTGCCAGAAATTGCAAAATAACATCTGCACTTAAATTCAAATTCCATGAGTCCTTGTGAAAATTGTTGAATTTTATGAAAATTCTATAACATTTGAATTTGATAATTTCACTCAGCTTTATCTGGAGGATTCTAAATAAAGGATAGGGGTATGAGAGGCAGGTAGTGCAGGGGGTCACCAGGTTCAGGAGTTAGATACAAGGGCCACATTCCAGAACAGTTACGCATGTTGCAAAGTGGCTTTCGCCAAAAAAGAAATGGTGCAAGTAAAACTTTGCACCATGAGTTATGACAATTGGTATTGCAAATTGCAGTACTGAAGTGGCCTTACACCACTATGTACGCCATAAGCCCCCTGTGACATGGCGCAAGGGGGTTTATGGCAGCAGTTGTGCCCTATTCTGGGAGGGTGGCTGCCAGAAGAGCACATTTGCTATTCCAAGAGGACCACCAGAGGACTTTGGTCTAAGTACAGTTAGACCAGCTATTAGCTGATCTAACTGTACTTTGTGTCCACCGGGGGTGCACCACAGTGCCATATGCACCCAACAGCCCCCTCCCCCTGCAATCCCACATAAGCTCCCCCACCCATCCCCCATTGTGAGGTACACAGAAATGCCCTCAGTGGGCTGCTGGTACCCCAAGCCCCAATCCCCAAATAATGCCCCACAGGGCTACAAATGCCCCCTTCCAAGCCCCATTCAGCATGCAGAGGGCACTGCCCTACAGGGCTATTCATGCATCCCCCAAGCCCCGATCTCCAATTGGCAGCTCGCCGGTAATTGTAAACTATACGCAGAAAAGCACAACCCATTATCCCTGGTAGTCTAGTTGTCCCCTACCCAGCAGCGCCAGTCCACCCCAACACCCATTTCCAGTCAGTGTCTGGCACATTCCACATCTCACCTCTACAGCCAGCCACTGACTGAGCTCCCTCTGAGCGTGTACTACTGTATGCAGTATGTGCTCACTGAATGACAGCTAATTCAGTGAGAACATACTGTATACAGTAGCACACGCTCCGAGGGCACTCAGTCAGCAGCTGGCTGTGGAGGTGAGAAGTGGGATGTGCCAGTCCCTGACTGGGAACAGGTGTGGGGGATGGAGGTGGACTGGCATTGCCAGATGGGGGGCCACTAGACTACCAGGGGGTACAGGAATATGTGTAGTCATACTCCACCTCATGCACTACCACCCAGACATGGGGATCAGGGCTTGGGGGTGTCTGATAGCCCTGCGGGGCTTACAGTTGACATATTCTGGGATTGGGGCATGGGGGCCTGATAGCCCTGTGGGGCTTAGTATACTGTATATTGGGGGATCGAGGCCGGGGGGTTCCATAGCCCTGCGGGGCTTTTTGTACTGTTTATTAGGGGCTATGGGGCAGGGAGGCACTTGCGAGTCCTGTGACGTAGGCTTGTGACATCCTGTAAAGCTACGCCCTCTGTTTGGCGTACCTGTTAGGTTGTCGCAAGTCGCAGACATAGCCACTGGGGACCCTGGCTGTTCTGGAATCGGGTGTAGGATCCCTGGCACATTGGCCATTGGTGCAAATTGCAATTGTTGGAGACTTGCACCATGCCTTCTGGAATCAGGCTCACAGTTTCATGAAGAAATGGACAGCTGAGCTGTGTAGCACACTAGTGGTAGACCCCCCTCCCCCAGTTGGAGAAGGGAAGCACAGAGTGTCAACAATTCCAACCTGAATGCAGGATATATACGGATCACACCTGTAAATTGATGATCCAGGGAGCCTGATATAGTGGAAGTCTGGAAATTGGAGGTACTCAAAAAGATGTAGTGGGGGAAGGCCACGTCTGGGTCACCAGGAAGCAAGGAATTTGGCTATGCCAACTGGATAGGTTGATAGGAAAATGAGTAGGTGACTCACATTTAAAGGAATTTTGTGGCTGTGAAAGAACAAGGAGGATACCAGTGAGGTCATTAGTTCTACAGAGTCAATCTGGCTATGCCAAAAGAGAAGGGGGGGGCAAAATAGTCACCTAGAGAAGAACAGCAGAACTGCTAAAAGGTCAGCCCAGCTTATCAAAAAAAGTAACGATATGTGCACTGTGAATTTTAAATTCCACAAAAAGAATTCTGGATGCTTCATTTATATGCTGCCATAAATATTTCAGAAAATGTTACCAATAAGTTTTTGTTTGTTTTTCCCCCACTGTAAATTTAAAATTGCAAAGCCAGTTTATCAAGTTGTGTTAGACACCAGGACACACTGACATTGGCTATGCATGACACATGTTAAGCCTATGCCTGCAAGAGCAGAGAAGTTACAAATATCCACATTTTTGTAACTTTTCACATATTTTACAAATATTTACATAGTAACATTTTGAACCCCTGTAACTTAAAAAATCTCTAATCCAATTATCTCCATATTTAGAAGATTCTATAAATGTTACAAAAAGGCTATTTATGCTAATTTACACATGTCTAGCACTAAAGGTGCCTGAGTTACTGTATATGCAGATAATAATTTTCATGAAACTTCCCACAAAAAATGATGCGACAGACTTTGTGCACATATAATTTTGAGACAATGTGGCACCCATGTTGTTTGCGGTGTACGTGCTGCCAATGGGAGTGATTATTAGGTGGTATGGCTTGAGTTTTCACTGCTACATAGATGATACTCAGTTGTACATGTACTTTGTCCCTGGCCAGGATGATGCTGTTTCGGTCTTTAACAACTGTCTTGCCGAGATCCAGAATTGGATGAATGTGAGCTGGCTGCGGTTAAACCCAGAAAAAAATAAGGTTCTTGGTTGTGGACCCAGATCACCGGGAGGTGGGTTTGTTGGCAAGATCACCTTCAGGTCTATGGCTTGGGAGTGTTCAGCTAACTACCTCAGACCAGGCGCGGAACCTGGGTGTTATGTTTGATGACTGTTTGGCCCTTAAAGCTCAGTTATCAGCAGTTGTCAAAACCTCTTTTTACCATCTGAGAAATATCACCTAGGTGAAGCACCTGGTTCCTTCTGATGATCTTCCAACCCTGGTCCACGCCTTTGTTACCTCCTGCCTTGACTTCTGCAGTGCCCTCTATCTTGGGCTACCGGGGGTTGATATCTGTCACCTGCAGCTTGTGCAGAATGTGGCAGCCAGACTATTGACTGGTACTTCCAGGACCAGTCATATAACTGTGCTCCATGGACTGCACTGGCTGCCAGTACAATGGTGGATCACTTTCAAGGTCAGCTTGCTGACCTATAAGGCCCTACATGACCAGGGACCTGGTTACCTGCAAGTTTTCTTTCTCCCCTACTGTCCCCCCATGCCCTCTCTGATCCACCAATGAGGGATTGCTAGGGATTCCCAGGGTTCATTTAAAGACATCTGGGGCTAGATCTTTTAGTTTTATGGCCCCCACCCTGTGGAATTCTCTACCTCATCAGGTGCGAGATTGCCTGACTGTCCAAAGCTTCAAAGTGGCTCTGAAAACACATCTTTTTAGCCTAGTGTATCCTGATTTTTATGCCTCTGTTGTATTTATGAGTTTTAACTTGTATTAATGTTTTTTAATTAGTTGTATTTGTTTATTTATTGACTTGTCTCAATTAATTATGTACAAGCACCTTGATTTTAGAAAGGCACGTTTTATAAATAAAGTTTGATTTGATTTGAATGTCATGAAATTTGGCACATTGTCTGAACTCCTGTCATCAAGCACTCTTGCTGAATGTATGATCTCTGGCCCAATAGATGGCTGAGGTATATAGAGATAAAACCTCTCATGAAATTTACCACAAAAAAATAAATGACAGATTTTGAGCACCTATAATTTTAAGAAAATGCATTCTAATGACATGATGTTTGGCACTTCATTGGGACACATCCTAGACAGAAATCATGCCACAATTTAAAGCTCTAGTCCAAACTACAGCCAAGTTATGAGCACATTAATACATTTTAAAAATTCCACATAATTCCTATGAAATTCTGTGTACTTTCATGGAATTTCACAAAATTTAGTTGCAATTTCAGTAATTCAGAATTTCCTCATTCCACACAGCTCTGTACTTTGCAACTTAACTGGAATGCATCTGCATCTCTGTTACAATGTATTGTAAAACTGAATTACAACTCTTAGGCAACAGTTTTTGCAATGCTTTCTGCTGGATCCAGCACCACATATACGCATGGTGAAATGTTAATGCAACTCAATGGTGAGACAGCTTAAGGTGACTCATACTATACACCTAACATCATAGTCCACAGTTTATAACAACACAATTTTTTTCTGCAACAACAGATAATGTAATAAACAGGATTATGACATCAGGCATAGACAAGCAGTCAGAGAAGATAAAGTCCACGGAACAGAGATTTTGTTTTCATCTTAGTAAATACAGTACAGGAACTATATGAAATGTAAGCTGAAATGCGTGCCTAACAAATATACCTGTTCAAAGCTTCCCCTGTGACATCAGCTGCTTTTTAACACTTTACATGGCTTTGTCCCCAATTGCCATTAGAGACACACCTAGGATTGTGTGCTCTCTCTGGCCTGGCCAGTTTGTGCCCAATGTTTGTTCAATGTTCAGTTTTATTAAGAATGTTGCTTCTGTTACCTCCCTTTTGTGTTCACTCTATAAACCACTTGTGTTAGCTGAAGATGAAGCGATAACGTCTAGGTGCACAGTGTTTATTTCCCATGTTAAAACAAATGGGTAATAAGGCATTTTTTTTACTTGTAACTGCTATCCTATCAGTTTTAAGAAACCACAGTAGTACACATTTATGTTGATTAAACACCCAAATCAGAACATTGGCTAATCAGCTTGAAAAGATTTATTTCAGTTGCTTGTGTACAGTAAAAGACTTGACAATTGTGGTTCATGACCCTGGAATTTCTGGGTCACCCTTGAGGTTAGGTGTGGTGCTATTTATAGTAGGCATTAGAAAAAGGGAGACAAAGTAGTCTAGCGGTTAGAGCACAGGCTTGGGAACCAGGAAACCCAGGTTCAAATCTTACCAGAGCTGTTTACTCACTGTTGCGACAGGGATGGTCCTCTAAGCCTTTTATTCTGTTTACCTATGTAGTTTGCAGGCCTGAACAACGAGTGCCTCTATTGTATACAGTATACAGGAGTATCTCTCCCTCAGAGGGCCAGGGAACCCAGAGTGGAGGAATGGCAAGTGGTAAGGTGAAGGGGTGGAAATGTGAGGGTAGCATCAGAGGTGGGACATTCAGAAGGGGTATCTTTACTGAATAGATTTCCACCTCTGTCTAGAAGGAGGGAGGGGCAGCAGTAGGTGAGTAGGAGGTCAAGTTGAGCCAGGACTTGGAGTAGGAGTACAGGGAAGGGGAGAGGGAGCTAATCAGGTTGGGCAGGGAAGAGGAGGCAGGCAAAACAGAGTGGAGGATGGGGGGAGGGAGAGAAAAGGAAAGGAAGAGTGGGGGAACTGAAAGCAGATACAGATAGTCAGAAGGTGAGGGGCAGAGTAGGAGATGGAAAAACAATTAAGGGGATAAATTGTGGCTGAAGAGATAAGTTCACCAGGGTGCAGAGGGAGCAGTTAGGTGGGGAAGCAGCTAGTACCGAAGGTAAGAAAGGAAGGATGGGGAGCGCAGGTACAGGGGATGGAAGGGTGGCAATCATAGGTGACTGCATAATTAGGAGTAGTCACTGGGGAAGGAAAGGGGACCCAAATGCAAGCAGGAGGGTGGTTTGTATGCCAGGGATGATGAAGGAGAAGGTGGGCCCAAGAATAAGGGACATAGTAATGGAGGTTGGAGGAAAATATAATTTAGTTATACATCTGGGAACCAATGACCTAGCTGGGGAAGAGGTTGAGGTAGTGCAAAGTAGGTTCAGGGAGTTAGGGAGGATCTGCAGGGAGGAAGAAAGTTTGCTGGCTGGAGTCACGTGATGCAGTGTACTGGGTAGGACGCCTCTCTGCATGCTCTGACCTACCGCCCATTAATTATCGTTAAAAACCCTGCTTTACGGTGTTTTCCACCACAGATCACCTGAGTGTCATCTTCCTGAACGTTTGTGCCCTTGACAAAGGAAGTCGATGGACGAAGAGATGCGGAAAACTGCTTCTAAACACACACCTCCTGCTATGCCCGAGAAGGCCTCTAAAAAAGCCAGGGCCTCCTCCCTGCAATCCTCGCTGCCTGCTACTATTGAGAGCCCTGATACTGATCCTCTTACCCTCTTGAGATTTCTGGAGGAGTTTCAGCCTTTCAAGGCTGAAATGCAGAATATGGCAGGAGAAATAAAAGGCATCTCCAGTACCCTTGAGGAGCTCTCCAAGAAGACTGCTGATAATGAAGCTTGCATACGCTCTGTTGAAAGGAAACAGGACAAAGCAGAATTGGAGCTGTGGCCCTGAGGCAAAGGCTAGTGAAAATGGAGAACAAGGTGGAAGATTTGGAGGGGCGCAGTCGCCGCAACAATGCAGTAATTATTGGTTTGCCCGAAGGTGAAGAGGGCTCAGAACCCATTAAGTTTATCAGAAAGTTTGTGGAGAAGGTGGCAGGCCCTTCCCCCTTTGGTGCAAGCTACATAATAGAAAGAGCTCATCGTGCACTACTCCCCCTTCCCCCGGTTGAAGCCCCCCCCCCAGGTCATTCATATTTCGCTTTTTAAACTTCCAGGAGCGACAGCATTTCCTATATAAGGTTAAGGAAGTACAAGATTTGTAATGGGAAGGTAAAAAGCTGAGAGTGGCACAAGATTTGCCTTTATCTGTACACCAGAAACGAGCCACGTTTCACAAGCTTGTCCTCAAGTTGATTGCCGCGGGAATCAAGTTTCGTATGGGTTTTCCTGCAAGATTTCAAGTTTGCCTGAATGGTTCCTGGGAGACCTACAAGGAAGTGGCGTCGGCAACCGCAGGGCTCAAGAAAGTGCTTCCTGACCTTTTTAAGCCTGCATGACAGTCGACCTGGTGTGGGGTGCCATGCTGAGCTTTTCAGTGGTGCTGTAATCCAGCAGATGCAAATTATATTTCTCTACTTTGTCTCTGGGGCTACATTGGTCACAAACTGTATATCTGGCTATTCAACTCCGGGCTGCAGCTCTCAAGAAGGGTCTTCGTGTTGACAGATTAATGGACATCATGCTCCTGATCTGGTTCTCTCTTTCAGGACTGTCTAATTTTGATGACTCTCATGTTTTTGACTCTGGCCTAGTCTAGTCTCATTTTGTATTCATCTGGGGTTACTATGCTCAAGTTAAATTCTACTCTGACAGATCTGGCAATTTACTTTCTCAAGGGCGATGTCCTGATTCCACGGTTTGGGGGGGGGAAACGCTCAGTTTCTCTGTGCTCACAAAGCGATTCTGCCTGTAGCTGCAGTCCCTTTCTGGTTCTGTTTTCATGGTCTGTTTTTTTCTAGGTTTCCCTCTCTTTTGCGTTCCTGCTGCCATTAGGTGATAAATATGGTTAGGCTGTATACCGGGTGGAGATTCTGCAGCTATGGACAGATGGTGATATCAGGTTTATTGTATGCTTTTATTGGCGTTGGTCTGCCCCTTCTGAACAATCCTCTTTGGGTGCTGTTTTTGGAGGACTCCTTATTTCCTTTTTTTTCTCTCTCTTCAAATTTCCACTAATGAAGCGAGATGGTCACTGCTTCTGGTCCTAGAAATATGGTCTGGACAGCGGCCTAGGAGCCCTTAATTTTCCCCTATACCAAAGCAGGCAGTAATGGCCCGCTTATTCTCGGCTGTTTACCCCCGTCATTCGAGGGTTGTGCCACAATAGGGCGTCTGAGATCACTATTTTCACGTTTGATGCAAGCGTTTTACACACTTCATCCTCTGTGGATCATGTAGTAGCATGGTTCATGGGGACTCTGTAGGGAGGTTTTTTTTTTTTTTTTAAGGGTTGGTGCAGATAATTTTCCTACACTAGCTATCGATGATGACATTTTATAAGAATTGAGGATGTACTACTCTCTATGGAGTGTTCTGGTTATAAAAGGGTAATGTTCTTGTTTTCTGGTTCACGAGGCCGGGGGGTTGGAGAGAGAGGATCTTTTCAGTTAACCAATCATCATGTACCATGCAAAAGGTGGGAGGGTGCGGAGGAGGGGGTCAGGGTTTATGGGGTGCGGGGAGGGCTTCAGAGGGGTGTTTGGGATGGATTCAGTGATGGTAGGGGCGGGGAGGTAGAACAACCCAGCGCATACCGACTGAGAAGTATTGAGATGAAACATAAATACATGTGGTGCTTGAGGGTTTCCGACTGGCATCTTGAGTGATGGCTAGAAGTATTCAGTTTATCAGTTGGAATGTTAAAGGGGCAAGGCATAGGACTAAGCAATATAAAATCTTGAAACATATAAATCATTTGAAGGCAGAAATTATGTTTTTGCAGGAGACGCATCTGCTTTAGAGGGAGGCTAACAAAATGAGACAGCAGCAAATTGGGCAGCTGTTCGCGGCAGAGGGCACGACCCACAGTAGAGGGGTTATCATCCTTTTGCATAGATCAGTTCCATTCAGACCTCTTCAAGTTATACCCGATCCTTCCGGCATATTTCTGTTTGTAAAAGGTAGATTGCATACCCTGGATATTGTCTTGGGAATCATCTATGGCCCTAATGTAGACTCCCCCAGCTTTTTTGTCCAGATAATAGAAGCCCTAACTCCATTTTTGGACATCCCCATGGTTATAGGTAGTGATTTTAATCTCGTTTTTGATCAGGCTCTTGACAGGTCAGGTCAATCCCGTCAAGGTCTCTCCACAGCACAAAGAGCTTTTAGGGACTTGTTGGACTCTATAGGTCTTTGTGATCTATGGCGCATATTACATCCCAATACAAGAGAATATACTTGTGTTTCTCCAGTGCATGCAGCTTCCTCGAGGATTGATTATATCCTCATCTCTCAATCTCTATTACAAGGGGTTATAAGCTCTAGTATTGTTTCAGGGCCCCTGTTGGATCACTCTGTGGTCACCTACCAAATAACCCTAGCGTCACTGACCAATAAAGGGAGCAGGTGGAAGTTGAATAATCAAATTTTGAAGGAGCCAAAGACGGTTCAATATATAATATCCCAAATACAGCAATTTACTGCCTCCAATTCTAACTCCTTGGGGAAGCCCAATATGATATGGGGTGCCTGTAAAGCATATTTAAGGGTGATCATAATCGGCCTAACATCAAAAAGGAAAAGAGAGAGGGCTCTGACCTTCTCTCTCAGATTAGGGGCATGGAGACTGTCCTCTCTCCATCCTCTTCTGAGACATTTAAACAAGATTTAACGAAATTGAGAGAAGCCTACCTAGCAATGTTATCGGAGCAAGCTGAATTTGCCATTTTGAAAACAAAAGCGGTATATACTGATCAGGGTAAGAAGGCTGGCAAAATGTTGGCGCTGCGTATTAAGCAACAGGAATCCGCTTGATTTATTCCCTTAGCCCATTCCTCCAAAGACAATTCCCTTATGGTCTTACCCTTGGAGATAGCAGAGGAGTTCACAAATTATTTCCAGGGCTTATATGGCCCTATGGTTAACTCCCCATCTAAGGATAGACTTTTTGAATATCTGAGTGAGTTACAACTGCCAACTCTCTCACAATCCCAGCAGAACATTTTGGAGTCTCCTGTCTCTGAGGGTGAGATTGAAAGGGTAATTAAATCTCTCCCATCTGACAAATCTCCGGGCCCTGATGGGTTTACCTCCAATTTTTACAAAGTTTTCTCTAAGCAATTGATCCCCATTTTGCTGCCACTCTTCCAGGCCATTCTCTCCGGTCAAGCATCCGACCCCTCCCTTTTTGAGGCGCTGATTGTTTTGTTGCCTAAGCCGGACCGACCGTCTGATCTGGTCTCAAGTTACAGGCCCATCTCCCTTCTTAACCATGATATTAAAATTTTGGCAAGACTATTAGCCGACCATTTGGAGGCAGTACTTCCCTTTTTAATCAGGGCAGATCATGTTGGTTTTATGAAAGGGAGATCATCGGTTGATCATCTGAGGGTCCTGTCTCACGTCTTCTCGGCATCCAAGGATGCTCCGCATCCAATGGTCTTGATCTCGCTGGATGCTGAGAAAGCGTTCGACAGAGCCCACTGGGATTACTTGTTTGCTACGATGGAAGTTTTGGTTTTCCCATGAAATTCCGGAATTGGGTTAGCTCTTTATATAAGTTCCCTTCTGCCAGAATCTTATGTAATGGGGTTATCTCTACCCCCTTTAAATTACATGTAGGGACCAGACAGGGGTGTCCTTTATCCCCCCTTCTCTTCAGTATTTACCTAGAGCCTCTTATTAGGAGATTGTCTGGCGCCCAGGGCATCTCGGGTATCTCTCTCGGGGAGCAGGTGGTTAAAGTGGTGGCCTATGCAGATGATCTTCTGCTGCAGGTAACCCATCCACTCACATCTATTCCCATTATTCTGAAGTTAATAGACGACTTCAGCAAGGTCTCAAATTATAAACTCAATGTAGGTAAGACTGTGGTTTTTCCTCTTAACCACAGGGTATATAAACAGGACATTATTGCATTTGGGCTCACCTGGAAGTTCGATTATATTACATATTTGGGGCTCCTTCTCACTCGAGACATGGCACAGCTCAGACAACTTAATATTGATGCACTGGTACATAAAATAGATCTAGACCTCCGTCGGTGGACTTTACTTCCCTTTTCTCTTTGGGGCAGAATCAATCTAATCAAAATGAACGTATTTCCTGGCGTATTCTACCCCCTTAACATGCTAAACATATGGCTTCCCCTGTCCTGGATAAGAGTAACAGAACACTTCTTCAACACTTCAGCCCTCAGGCTCTGAACCCACCAGGCACACAGCCCGGACTTGCACGCTGCTTTGGGTATACAGCCTGACTTGTACACTATTTGGGTTTTTTCTGGGCCGGCTCCCCTGCTGGCCACTCAATCCCTGTCCATATGGCAGTGGACACATTTTCCATTGGTGGCTCCCCAAACCACCTTACAGCCTTTGACTCCTTAAGGGAAATTTCCTTTCAATCCCACATCTGGGTACTTCCCTCAGTACTGGCCAAGTGCCTGAGGCAAAGTAAAAGGGCCACAGAGCAAATCCGTAGAGGTGAACCTGGTTACTAAAAATGGGAGGTTTCCCACCTCTAGCTTCCACAATCCATACCCGGCCATTTCTCTGGACATTAAACAACTCTTTTTGAAAGCTTGGCAATGTAGATTGAAGGGTAAACGTATAGCACATTTTCTCTACATGTCTTGACTTTCCACTTGTACTAAACTCAAACATATTTAAACATCTCTTCCTGAAAAGCTTGGCAATGTGGATTAAAGGGTAAATGTATAGCACATCTCCTCTACATGTCTTGGCTTTCCCCTTGTGCTGGACTTGAACATACTTTTACTTTGGCTAAGCCTATTCCTCTAGGCCTCTCACTGATTCAGCAGTCCAATCCTCACTTTAACACAGTTCAGGTGAAACATAGGCCCTTTGACAAGAGCAGAACTCACCCTTTGGTTGCAGGTGCCCCACAGGCGAATCTTGACAGCTTCTGGTGCCACAACACAACTTAGAAAATAAGGCAGCTTTCCTAGCCGGAACAGGAGGTTGCCCCTGGAATAATGAGGCAAACCTTCCACCCCATCCCCTCGGGATGGGGCACAAGACAATATCAGTGGTGTCACCACTTCAAGAACAACACTGTGTTTCCTCATTAGTCGGAAACACACACACCTTTCCCTAAAGTAGCTCTATATCAGAGCTTAGGCTGCAAGAGCCTGAGCACAGACAGCTGTGCTCCTCCCTTCAAAACTGCTCACACACAACTGCCTCTGCTCACTCTTCAAAAACTCCCAACATTCTAACTTAACTCCCATCTGCAGATTCCAATGTGGCTCATGCAGCTGCAATAGTTCTATGGTGATGTCATCCCTCAGTCTCAGCTGAGACTGAGAACAGAGTGGGACAGTGTGAAATCCATTTAACTGGAGTTTCACAAGCTGCCTTCCCTGCCTACCACTAGGTCTTACTGGGATTCTAGTAACCCCAGGTAACAGGGGGGTTACATATATCAGCGGTTCTCAAATGGTGAGGCCAGCCTCCCTGGGAGGCCCCAACCTGTTCAGGGAGGCTCAGCCGAGTCTGAAAAGTACAGTATTTAAATTTTGAGTTTTATGTATTTTGTGTGAAGAGATGAAGCAAACTGAAAGAGGCCAATAGTAGAGTGAATTTTATGTATTTAGTTACTAATAGGTGACAAGGGAAGGTGAATGAGCCAAAGCTCATTTCGGGTGTACCCTGGGAAGGGTAGGTAGTGAATATATTTCAAAAGGTAACTGCAAAACAATCAAAATACACAATGAACAATAGTGCAAACAAATATGAACAATAAATTGATAATGAGTGGTGGTCATTGATCAATTTGTAAACTGATGTAGAACAGCCCAAATACATGGTTGAAGCATAGAAGTGCTAAGAGCAACAGCAGGAAGGAGCAAAGTAATCCCAGAGAAGTTGCTGAGTAGCAGGGAAGGAAGGGAGAGGCAAAGTGTGTCATGAAGGTAATTTCATAAGAGAAACAGAAAGTAGTCTGAACCATGAAGGTACTGCAACAGGGGTAACAATGGTTCAAGAATGAAAATAATTGAACAAGTAGGCTGGCCGAGGGGAGGGTTACAATAAACTGAATAATAATATTTGTTAATTTTATTTATTTGTTATTCAGATAACACCTTTGAGCACAAGAGCTCTTTTCAAAGGTTCCACATCAGTATAAGACAAGAACTGAATGTGAGCCAAGTACTCAAAGGGTTTCAATTTATTCATGGTGTGCTGCCAAAGTACAGCATGTTATTTTCTTGGGAGGCCCAAGATTATTTCAGTTTTGGGGAGGCTCAGAATCTTTTCCATGGATTTGGGGAGGCTCACTGTGACAAAGTCTAAGAACCATTGACATATATATATATATATATATATATATATATATATATATATATATACATTTTAATACAGGAGGTGAGAGGAAAACCAATATATTTGATCCTATGGAAAACTGGCTGGATATTCTGTGTGGAACAGGATCAGCAGTGAAATGTGTAGATTGCCAGATGTACAGTATACAGTATCTCATCCCAATGTAAGCTTGAGCTTGCAGAGGTTAAATGCCTAAAGTGTAAGAAAAATGAGGAGCTGCAGATGGAATTGAATAATTTACATAAATTAGCAGGCAAAGCCACTGTCACCTGTGTAAGAATGGCCCCAAACCTAGGTCTGAAGGGACCACAGACAACAGAAAGAGAGTTAGGAGGGATAGTGGTGAATGTAATATTCCTTCAGACTGGACCCTTGAGAAGGTGGGGGAGCAGGGGATAATTCCCAGGGCCCTGCACCAAGAAGGGCCCAGGCTGCCCAGCATACTGTATGTAGGAAAGGGGCTGCAAGCTGGTAGGGGTCAGAGTCTGAACTTTACCCAGGGCCTGGAGTTTCTCTCAAGGGGCCTGCCTCCAGAGGCAGAAGGCAATGGAGATTGGTCAGTTATTTCAAAACAAACTGTTAAAAAAAGAAGGTATGTCCTAGAAAGGGAGGATATAATGCTTGCAAACAGATGTTTACCACTAACAGAAGATAATACGTCAGAGGACTTAGGGGAAAGGGGAGTGACACCAGTAATGATAATGTACCTGACAGTAAAAAGGAAGACATATTGTTAATAGGAGATTTTCTTATAAGGGTGTGTGATGCTTAAATATATAGGAATGATAAATTGAACAGGGTAGTTACATGCTTACCCAGAGCCAGAGTCAGAGATGTAAAAATTGTCGGCTGAAACTGCAAAGAACTAACTCCAACTTATCCACAGTAATGATACACGTGGGAAGAAATGACATTGTAAAAGAGCACAAGAAGGACAGAGTAGGGGACAATATTGACTTGGGTAAGAAAATCCAAGACAGGGAACTAAAGCAATTATTTTAGATATCCTCCCACTGATCAAATGTCATCCTGAAAACACAGTACAAAACAAAGAATTATGGTACGCTTGTCAAACTGGTGCAATAAATTAGGGATCACATATTTAAACTCATGGGATAAATTCATAGGAAAAACACACTTGTATGGCAGGGATGGACTTCACCTAAAAAAGACAGGGAAGAGTATACTGGGTAGGAGAATATGTGATACACTTTATGAAAAGGATTTAAATTTATGAAGGAGGGTGGAGGGTCAGACTGCTGTATTCCAGACATAACATTTCTACTCCTCAATGCTAGGAGCTGAAACAACAAGAAAGACAAACTGGAAACCCTAATGCACAAAGAAAATATACAAATATGTGCTGTTTCTGAGACATGGTGGAGGGAAGACACCTGGGGAAAGGATATACAGGATTATTGGGTGTTCAGTGTTAATTGTTGTAGCAGGAGAGGGGGGAGGAGGAGTGGCACTGTACATGCATAGTGATATTGAGGGATTTCAGATTAGTGACATAGACAGCAGTGTGGAACAGACAGAGCAATTTCCCTAACATAAACTGAAGGAACCAAACTGCCACAGGCCTGATCAAATGCAATTTTTTAGAGTTTATTGTGACAAATAATCTGGAGCAACATGTACATGAAAACACTAGAAATGGAAACCTATTGGACCTGATTTTAACAAATCTTAGGGAGGATCTTATGGACTGTAAAGTGAAAGAACCCCTTAGTGACAGCAAGCATAATATGGTTCAATTTGCATTAAAAACTAGATGGGAGCCTCTTAAGGGTAAACTCAGAGTTAAGTGCTATAATAAAGCAAATATCCAAGGGATCAGGGATTACATGAAAAAGTGGGATTGGAAAAGGGACTTTGAGGGGTCCAACCGAGAAAAAAAAAAAGCTTGCACCCTACTTCAAGTATTAATCCTCTGTTGTGACATCAGAATCTTTTGCCATGTGAGTAACTGTGAGGTTACAAAGAGTGCATTATGACTTCAGATAGGGAGAAAACAACAGGAATAGATGAACTCTTCAGGAGCAAAGATCCTGTTTTCATGAAAATTACACCAGTAATAAATAATGGGGAGGAGGAATACAGAACTAATGTGAAATACAAGCCGAACTGTGTCTAAATATTATGCTTTGTTAAAGTACTCATGAAGGTGTCAGCTGCTTTCTAAATTAGCTGTAGGTGCTTTCGACAATAAAAAAGCTTTCTATGAATACATAAACAGCAGTAAAAAAGGGGAAACCGATGGTGGAACCAGTTAACATATGGGATTCAGACATAAGAGGTGGTCAACAGGTAGCCAAGGTATTCAACAAGCACTTTAAGAGGATTTACCAACCTAAGAACAGTGGGAATTATGATGTAAGCCTAAGGACATATGAAAAAACTGTGATACCAATGGAGGAAGTTAAAAAAAGGCTTCTGAATTTAAAAACAAACAAAACCCTGGACCTGATGAACGTCACCCTTTTCTATTAAAGAATTTAGTAGACAAAATATCAGTGTCTTTAGCTGATATATTCTACACTTCCATCTCAGAGGGAATAGCACTCCAAGAATGGAGAGAAGCAACAGTAATCCCAATACACAACAAGCTCTGACCAGAGTCGATAGGGCTGTAGCCGAGGAATTTGGGTTAAAAATATTGAAAATTTGTTTTTTAATATTTGTACACCAAATTTTCAACAAAGCCTTGTTTTTACCCTGCCTCACAAAGAAGAGCAGAGAAAATGTTCAACTCCTGGCCTAAAGGTGATTTTGCACAGGGACTGCAAAATCATATTTCAGGACACAAAAACACATTTTGGGCAGAAGTTAAAAAATAACAGCTGTCATATTCATGGTGAGCTGTAAATAAATGGCTATGTTGAAAACCTGGGGTAAAAATAGTGAATATTACCAAAGTTATGAGCCTGCATTTTCAAAATTCAACATGGCCTTATAACTTTGTTTTTTTAAATATTGTTACACCAAATTTAAAACATAACCTTCTTATAACTCTGCCTCATCAATAAGGGCAGAGAAAATTTTCAACTCCTGTCCGACAGGTGATTTCATGCAGGGACTGTAAAATCACCTTTCAGGATGTAAAAAACATTTTGGTCAGGATTTGAAAAATGGCAGCTGTCACATTCATGAGGTACTGTAAAGATATGACTATGTTGTAAATTTGGGGTAAAAATATTGAAAATTACCAAAGTTACGAGCCTGCATTATCAAAATTCAACATAGGCTCATAACTTAATTATCTTTTAATATTTTTACACCAGATTTTGAACATAGCCATCTTATGACCTCACTTCGTGAACAAGGGCAGAGAAAATCTTCAACTCCTGCCCAAAAGGTTATTTCATGCAGAGACCACAAAATCTCCTTTTGGGACAGATTTGCCTAATGTCAGTGCAATTGTTCATGAGGCGGGGTCCCAAAAAAGGCATGTTGAAAATTTGGGCTAAAAATATGTAAAAATGCCCAAGTTATGCCACTAAGTTCAAAACCTGATTGAAATACATTGAACCACATACCTGTTTCTTCAGTTCGCTGTCCGGCTTTGAAGAGTGAAGACATGTCTGTGGTCCACAGAGGATTACAGTGTTGGACTCTGATCAATAAGTAGAGGCTTGGGGGTGGGGGTGCTGAGTGGGAAGATCAGGTGGGGACAGCCTAAGGGCTGCAAAAGACATCAACGAATGGTTTTCTTTTATAGGTATAAAAAAAATCACTACCAAGGATCCCTGAGCACGACACTGGGAGACTGGGCAGACCCTGTGTCGTTGTTATGTTTCTGTGGCGGGGGTGTGGGGTGGTGGGTGCTAAGACGGAAGGTCGGGTGGGGGGTTATGCATAGTTTAAAAAAGTAAAATCAGCAGTCATGCTGGAACACGGCACACTCTGCAGTGTTCTAGATGGCCACCGCTCTCTACTGTGCATGCGCTAGTGGTCACGCATGCGGAATACAGTTTGGTGACTATCTTGAACATGGTAGGGTGTGTCCTGTTCTGTTGTGACTGCCTGAGAAAAAAATAGTGCAGTGCAACTTCCGAAGAAAACAACAAGCGGAGTGCTTAACGGATGCAGCGGCAGCGGTGCTGCAACTCCAACATGTTTTTTGGTTGGAAGGAATGCATCTATCCGATAGCAAGAGATCTGCAGAGCTATGCCCACTGCAACCCTAAAAAGGGAACTAAAATTGATGTCAAAAACTATAGGCCAATTAGCCTTACTTTCATTGTGGGCTAGCTAATGGAAGAGTTTATGAAGGAGGCAATCCTGGAGCATATTACTGTGGGAGGACTGGGAGACATTAACCAACATGTGTTCAGGGCAGGAAGGTCCTGTCTAACAAATCTATTACATTTCCTTGAGCCTGTCAGCAATGCTATGGATGTAGGAATCCCAGTTGATGTGTTATTTTTGGATTTCTCAAAGGCGTTTGATAGCATGCCCCATCCTATTTTAATTGAGGAATTACAGGACATGAAAATAAACAATAATATAATCAGTTGAGTACGTTCATGGCTGCATGGCATAAAGCAAAGGGTCTGTGTAGCAGGGCACTTGTCTTCAAGGAGCAGTTTGCACCCAGGGTTCGGTCTTGGGACCAATGCTTTTTGGAATATTTATTTCATCCTCACAAACATCCAGTAGCTTTTGGAATTCAAAATTTGCAGATGATGTTAAAACAGAAGCAACAGTGGAGAGTGAGGAAGCAATCAAAATGTTCCAAGGGGAGAGAGACAAAATTGAAGAGTGGGGTAGGACTCACAAACTCAAATTCAACATAGAAAAGTGCAAACTAATGCACATGGGAAGTAGGAACAGAAGGGCAGTGTATTATGTATATGGGAGGGAGATAAAGGAAACTCAGAGTGAGAGACCTGGGAGATATTGCAACAAATAGAATGTCACAGGATGAGCAATGCAAAGATGCAGTCAGTAGGAACAACAGAGTAATGGGTTGCAATCTTAGGAATTTAGCAAATAGAGATAAAGAGATATTGGGTCCCCTTTATATTGCATTGGCATGCCCTCACTTGGAGTACTGTGTGCAGTACTGGGCACCAAAAACAAAGAAAAATATTAAACTATTAGAAAGTACACAGAGAAAAGCCGCAACAAAAGTTGGAAACCTATCTACTAGACCCTATGGAGAATGACTGAAGGAGCTGAACCTATACTTACTCGAGTATAAAACAAGCAGGGGGGACCTATGTATGGTCTACAGAGCTATAAAAAAATAAAGACATATTGGAATGCATTGGACTGGAACTAAGGACAGTGGAAAGGGAAAACAGAGTACACTGTTTCCAGCTTAAGGGGGCTTTGTATAAAATAGAATAAGCGTGGAAACTGGTTCAGTCAGAGAGTAGTGAAGGTATGGAACAGCCTGCCAATGAATGTAGTAATGTGTGAAACAATGGAGGCCTTCAAGAATTCCCTAGATAGATTTATCGGGACAAGAAGTGTAATTACTGCAACAGAGTACCTATGAGTCACATGGCCTATGGCTAATGACTTGTACACTACTATGATACTGTGATGATATAGAGACTCTCTTAACCCAGAGAGGGATCAGAGAAAGACCAGGAGGAGAAGAAGGGGTCTGCTCACATTACCAGTGCTCAATGTCTCAGTCAAGAATGAGAGATAATTTACTAAAGCTAGCAAGGGGAGATTCAAAAAGGACATCTGTAAGCACTTCTTCATGGAAAGGGTGGTGGATAAGTGGAATAAGCTACCTGAAGCAGTGGTACAAGCCAAATCGATCAGCAGCTTTATGAAGGGATGGGACAGGGTTGGGGGGGTTAGTTAGATAAAAGGGGACAGTAGGAAAGGGGAGGATTACCACAAGGGCATAGCAGAATAGGTAGGTAAGGTGAACAGACTGGATGGGCCAAGACCAAGTCTTTTTCTGACATCAACATCTATGTATCTGTGTGTCAGCATGGCTCTGCTGGTAGCACATCTGCCCCTTGGCCTGGAGATTATGGGTTCTAGTCCCACAATGGGATCAGGCTCATACCTAAACACTGGCATCCAAGTTCAGTATGAGTGGGGTGCTGTCCATTATTTGAGACATTAAATCAAGAGCCCTTCTACCCATCTCTGGTGCTGTCCATGTGGAAGTAAAAGAACCCATGGTACATTTCATAAGAGTAGTGGAATTTTTATTCATAAGCAACAAACAAGCAATACAAAGATATACACATTTTAATACACGTACTGTATTTCAAGCATTCCTTAAAGATACACTCTAGACCTTATTGACATAATTTGTCAAACCTTTCCATGCACATTTTGACTATTCAAAAATATAGAACAAAAGAAAGAAGAGCAGTCCTTCCATATTGTTCTCACTTTTGAACGGGTGTATTTCTTACTACCTTGCACATATAATTTTTGCAGCTCTAACCCCACATCCCTTATTATTTCCTGATATGAAACATGATCTTGTTGTAAAACCCAGGAACACCTTGCTTCCCATATATAATACTTTAATATGGCACTAATAACCTGTAATGTACTAGACTCATAAGGAGTCCACACATTTGAAAAAAGTCCTAGCACTAATTCCGTCTAAGCAATAGTCTTAAACAGAGATTTATTCTATTGCATAGAATATGATTCCAGAAATACTGTACATATGGGCATTGAGAAAATAAGTGTTCCTGAGTTTCTAGTATCGATTCACATCCTTCCCTTAGGCAATGCCATTCGCTGAGCTGTTTGTGTTTCTTTGAATTTCGAACCCCTAGTTTCCTGTGGCTATTTATCCATACTACATCCCACAGAAATGGGGCATCCCATGGTTCCTTAAATGCTGCAAAGCCAATTCAATATCAGATTTCTGGCATTGTTTCATTTTAATTTTTTATTTATTTATTTATTTGTTAACTAGGTGGATACTCTGGTCCCAGGGACAGTTTTCAGGCATGACCCAGGCCATTCAGATGGCACATAGCATATACTTGACAGTAAAAACTGTGATAATGGCAAAGATAGTCAAGGTAGACACAAACTGAATCAAAGTAACAAATGTTAGTAGCACTAACAGGAGTCATCAGCAGATACATGATATGTTACAGAACATCAATTAGAGTCGACTTACAGTAAAACAGTGTGGAAATATTACATCACTTCCAAAATGTCTATCCATAATGTCCTCATATAATGTTTTCCTACCTATAATTAACAGTGTCCTGAATGTCAGCTTCCACTTTTTAATTTTCAAACAGCTCCTATAATGAAATCTAAAACAAAAATTGACTTTTTTATTAGTTTTAAACAAGAATTTTGACAATCAAATATATATGGAGACAACCACTCTCCAAGTGCATCCACTCCAGGTCATGTCTATCTGCTAAATGATCAAACTGATGTTATTAATCAAAAAGAAACTGTAAACGCCTCTCCCCAGATGCACCCCCTACCCGACAGGCCTGCACCTCCAATGCCACCCTGTACCTAACCTAACCTATCTCAGTTTGCCTATCCACAGCATCTAATCCCTTTTGCACTTACTTGTTCTGTTCCCCTGCCCTCTGCATCAGTACATTTTTGCCTACTTACCCTCATGAGGTATATCCTCTCTCACCTTGTTCCCTTGCCTCGTCCACTACTTGCCTGGCTCCTATCTCTGAAACTTACCCTACACCAAACATGAATAACCTCCTTTTTCCTATCCCCACATCTAACCCCTTGGCACTTATTTGTTTTGTTTCCCATATTTCCATTGTCTGTAGAAAATTGTTTTACCTCCAGGGTCATAGCTGCTGTATGTCTATTTTTTTCTTTGAATTTGTGACCATGTGTCTTTGAGTTATCCCTTGTATTTTGCAACGATACGTTTTTTACTCTACTGCCAAAATACCTCATCCCAATGCTATAACTGTAAATATATGTCCTGTAACCTGCTCTCAATACCTTGTATCTTATTTATGCTGCATAACCTTCTGTAGAATACCACTGTGTATACCTTGTTATATATATCTTCTGTTGTATTCTCTGTAATGTTACCCTGTTGTATTCTCTGTAATGTTACCCTGTAACCTCCCAGGTCATGCCTGAAAATAGTCATCTCTATGGCTAGCGCACCTATCCGGTAAACAAAAACTAAATAAATAATAAATAAATAAATAAAAACTAGAGGTTTAAGCATTCCCCAAACTCCCTGTTCGTACAAATTTGTATGTAATTTTTCTTTTCACAGGATTCAAGTGACTGCCTCACATTGCTTGAAAAAAGACACTATACAATTTTATTTCTATCTGAGGTTGTGGAAGAATGTAATAAACATACAACAAACCTGGAATCAATACATTTTTATTAAAAGAATACATTTTAATTTAGATATTCCTTTATAGCTCCCATTATTCACCTTTGGATCAGGTATTTTAAAACATGATTCCCAATTCCTTTCTGCCATATATTGCTGTCCAAAAATCATACCTAAAATTTGTAAGTCTTTCTGTTCAATCTGTATAGATGCAATACTTTGCCGGTGATTCTTTCCTGTTTTCCCCAAAGGATATCCACACTTTTGTCAAAATTTATATTGGAACCAGAGACTGCTGCAAATGTACCCATTATGTGCAGAATTTCTGTACTAGATTTTTCACTTTTAATCGTATGCACAATAACATCAGCATAAGCTATTATTTTTGTTTGTGGGAGCTGAGCAGTACAGAAATACCTTCTATTTTAGGATTATAATATATTTTTCAAAGCAAAGGATCCAAGCAAAATATATACAAAAGTGGACTTGGGGGACATACTTGCCATACACCTCTCTTAAGAATACATGGACTCCCCAGCCATCCATTAAGATTTGGTACAAAAACTGCCTTTCGATATAAACACAGAATCTATTGTATGAAAGTATCTGGGATTTAAAAAAAAACTTAGCACTTTAAATACATATTCATGTGAAATCCTGTCAACAGCTTTTTCTTGCTCTGTGCTAAGAAAGTAACCACTTACTGGTTCCACTGACCCTCTGCTAAATAACTAAATAACTCCCTCAGTATTATTAAATTATCCTGTATTTGTTTGTTTCTGATAGAATAGATCTGACTTGAGCTTATTAGAATATTACCAATTTTAGCTAGTCTGTCTGCTAAGATTTTAGTTAAGATCTCGTAATCAGTTTTCAATAAACTCAAGGGCAACCGGTTCTTTAAATCAACCTTATCTCTTTTTCTGAATCTGTATATTAGGAGTGCCTTCATCATCGATTCAGGGAGGGCATCTTGTTTAAGACATTGATTATGCACCTTGGCCAGAGAGGGGATTAACCATACACTAAATCTTTTATAAAACTCAGAACTTAATCCATCCATCCCTGGTACAGAATTATTTTCAAGGATCCAATGCCTTTTTTACCTCTTCAATTGTGATTGGTACTGCTGATGCTTCCCTATCTGGTTCTTTTAAGTCTGAGATATTAAGTTGTGAAGAAAAGAAAGATCAGTCTCTATTTCAGACTCTGTGCAAAAGGCATCTTGGATAAACTTCAAAGCTACCTGTAATACTTTGTTTTTATTGCTTACTAGCTGTTCATCTGTATCATATAGTGATTGTATGGACCTACTCTCTACTCTTTTCTGACAATCTTTATAAGGGTCAAAAGTTTGTTTGTTACATTGTGTTCCAAATCTCATTTCTTGTTCTAAGGATTGAGCCCAATTATACTGAAATTACCTAATTTTTCTTTGAAGTGCTGAGATCCGGGGACCGTAGTCTGATTTTTCTAATTTGGACATTGAGATTACATTTTGTAGCTGAGCCCTCAAATGCAATATTTTAAATACTCTTTATTTGCTTTTTGACCAGGATATGCTTTATTCTTTTTTTTTTTTTTTTTTGGCTGCTCCCGCACCCTGGCCAACCTCTCCTTCAGGCCCCTACAAGGACCTTTTTATCCTGGCAGCTCTTGACCCCACCACCCCACATCACAGCCAACTCAGGTATCCGCAATGTATCCCTTCATTGGGTGGGTCTCTTACCTTCATAGGGTATGAGCCTTCTGGAAGTACCTTCACAACCCTGGGTGCTGCTGAGGTGAGAGATGGAGGTCCAGGAGCCCAGCAATGAGGATTGAAGGAGGCCATCACCCAATGGGCCAGGGCACCATTTTTCCATTTTCTTCCCGGGGGAGTGACGGACCACTGATGTCAAGGCATGCGCCAATGTCTGCCACTCCCCAGTCATCTAGGTCTGATGTTCTGCTGTGCCCACGGCCTCCACCAGGGGTGAGCAGGTGCTGAGCTGCATCCCCACCCTCCCCCTGAAGAAGGCAAGCTGTCACTGAATGCTCTATCTTTTTCCCCCCAGTCAGCCCTCCAGCAACCCAGGTCCATTCCTGAACCTAGGTCACCGGTGTCTCAGACGAAAATCTAACTGCTGCACTGATGGACTGGCTGAGCAGTATATGTTTTAAACAGTACACAGAAATCCTTTTTACAGTCCCCCCACCAGAGGGCAATGTCATCATACAAACACATCACTTAGAGTCTAGCTTTTCCACAGTGATTTCCAGTTTTTCCCCTAAAATCGGATCCTGCAAAGTGCAATTATTTAACCTACAAGGGCCCTTCCCATGAGTGCAGGCTCTTCCACATTTAATTTCACATTGTAACATCTTATGATCCAATATTTCAATGTCCCGTATTTTTGCATCTTTAACTGTAATTTTTCATGAAACAGCAAAACAAAATCAATTCTTGTTGAATAAGTGCCTCTATAATAAGTATTTCCTCTTGTTGAATGCATGTAATAGTAGGCATCCTTTAAAAATGCTTGACTATGTATATGTATTAGGGGACTCTATATTAAAATTTACAGATAGATACACTTCAGCAGTTAATAAGGAGCAAGTAACTACTAGTTATTTTTCAGGGACTAAAATTCATGACATCAAGAACATGTTAAAGGATATAGTGGGGGAAGTAATAGAAATGCTACAGTGATTTTCTATCTTGGGGTAAACAATATTAGATATCAAGATGTCAAAGATACTATACAGAAAATGAAAAGGATGAAAGTGACTGGTGTAAAGTCACATCAGTAAAAAGAAATAAACGAGGCAGAACCCCTTTAAGAAGTATGTCTCCCAGACAAGGGGACATACAGTTAACAAATAATTTCCAAATACTATCAGAATTTACCTCTACACAAGAGGATATGAATCAAGTGGAAGAAACCATGCACCCCTCCCCCCCGTAGGAAGGACTAGCAATCGGCAAACAATAATAATAGGGGATTCAATCATTAAATATACTGATAGATACATTTGTGGACATGATAAGGAGAATATAATGGTGAGCAGCTTTTCAGGGGCAGGGGCTCAAGATTTATGTAACATGGTGGACAACATATTTAAAGGAGCAGGAGTGCAACCAATAGCCATAGTGCATGTTGGAATAAATGATTTAAGTAGGAAACAACTACCAGAAATACACAAGGAGTTTATTGAATTAGGGAATAAGTTGAAAGAAAAAGATGGGGAAGTGATTTTTGCAGAGATACCCCCTGAACCTAGGGCCTCAATGTATAAACAGAAAAAGATAATATTGACAAATGCATGGCTTAAGAGGTGGACACAGGAGAATGGTTACCACTTCTTGAGGCATTGGGATATTTTTGATGGCAAACATAACTTTTATAGTAAGAATGGTTTGCATTTGAATTTTCGGGGTAGCAGGATATTGGGGAATAGAATTAAAGCTGAAATTAAGAAATGTTTAAACTAGTGCAGGGGGTGATGATGGGTGCTATGGATTGTCAAAATTCTGTTAAGAAATGCAACAGCTCAAAAGAGGTGCTAAAGAAGAGGGAGAAGGTCAAAATGGTGTGTCTTAACGCCAGGAGTCTTAATAAGGAAAATATGGCAGATTTAAAAATCTTAATGAATAGGGGTCAGTATGATATTATTGGAGTAGCTGAGACATGGTGGAATGAGGATATTAGCTGGAGCAAACATATAGAGGGGTATCATTTGACGTATAAAGATAGACTGGAAAGGAGGGAAGGGGGAGGGGCCATATATATAAGGGAAAATATTGAATTTCAACAGATAGAGGTTGACATTGAATATACTAATATAGAGACTATCGAGTTAGATATCCTTGGAATATCTGGTGAGAAGATTAAATTAATAACTTTTTAGAGACCACCGAATACTAACAATACTGATGCAGAAACATTTATAAAATATATAGTCGATAAGGCACAAAAAGAGGACATTATAGTAATGGGAGGTTTAAATATCCCAGATATCAACTAGGAAGGTGAGAATATAAATATAAGGGCAATTATAAAATGGTAAGAAAACATCTAGAAGTCTCATTGGCCAAGAGACATCAGCTGACTGTACATTAAATATCTATATATGCACAGTCATCCTGGTCCTAAACCACATCACACAATGAGCAAATCAGTCCTCATACAACCAGAACTATCTTCCATCAGTCCCCCTTCAACCAGAACTAATCTTCCATTATAAACACGGCTGCTACCTTTACATTGTAAAAACAACTTCATCTGGGCCCTAAAAATAAAACTACCTTAAAAAAAAAATAAAATAAATTCATTAAATGTTGTTTCCCTGATCATCACACTCCCCTTACACACATAAACAAATTAGAAACATTAAGTGTTGTTTATTGTTTTCATTACAACTGTTTGTTTACTAACAGTGAAAATTCCCCCTTCTGTCTTTACCTGCTCATCAGTGAAATCTCTCATGCTTGCCTTGACAGTGATATAATTGAGTCTCTGGTTCTAAAACAGGCCTTTGTTGTCTGTGTGTACAGAATGTCAGGAGAGTAACATTCTACAAGTGGAACAGAGCAGAATTTTGAATCTCTGTATTCCATGGTAAACATTCCATGATAAACATTCTATGACTTGAATGTGGAGAAAAACAGAAAACAAAAAACAGGATGAAGAAAGTAGGCAATACAGTAATACTTTATAAACAAAAAGAAAAGGTGGGAAAACACAGTTAAATAGGCAGAGGCAGACCCAAAGTGCCCAAATACATTGCTAATATTAATAAAAGCAATCCATACAGGTAATCGGCCGGTGACACAGGCTATCAGTTAACTCAAACATACAACGTGAGTGCAGAGAGGCATTGAAAAAAAAAAAAGCTGATCGCTTCCCAAGATGGAAGTGCGCGATGCATGATGGTAGGTACCAAACAGTTAAAGAAGTAGCGACTGCTACGATCATGGAGGGAATTTAATATTAAAGGAGGCAGCATACTATAGAGGTTGAATGGTCTATGCTGCAATTCTGGAAACCTGGCTTTGAATCTCACATTTGCTGATGGGGGTCCCAATCCCCCGTCAGTTTCACTGCCCCCCCAAAATGTTTGTATGCCAGCTGAGAGCCCATCCCAGTGTGGCAAAAGCTTCCTTAGCCGATGGGGGTGCCCAATCCCCCATCAGCTTCACTGTCCCCCCCAAGCTGCCTGGTGCCACGCTGGGAGCCCACCCCAGCATGGCAAAAACTTCCTTAGCTGATGGGGTGCCCAATCCCCCATTGGCTTCACTGCCCCCAAGCCACGCTGGGAGCCCACCCCACCATGGCAAAAGTCCCTTGTGTGTAAATAAATAAAAAATAAACTTCCCTCATTGATTCTTTTCCCCTCCCCAACCCACACCCACCCTCTGCGTACCCACCTCCCCACCCCCACCTCAACCCATACTTCCTCCGGAGCCCAGCATGATGATCTTGGTGGACGGGAACATGTCTGCACTCTTCAAAGCTGACAGCAAACTGAAGAAATGCCGGTAAGTTGTATAATGGCATAAATTGATTTTTTTCAACTTTAGTGCATATCTCAGCCATTTCTGGGAATTTTTTCACCAAATTTTCAACATGGGGTTTTTGGGGCCCCACTTCATGAACTGTACCACTGTTATTTCGTTAATCGGTCCCAAAAGGTGGTTCCACAGTCACTGCGTGGAACCTCCTTTCCAGAATCATTAATTAAATGACAGTGTCACAGTTCATGAGGTAGGCTCCCAAAAACCCTATGTTGAAAATTTCTTGAAAATATTCCTCAAAACGACTGTTTTACGAGCGTGCATTGTAGTTCCCTACAATGGTCGTAACTTCGAGCATTTTTAATATTTTCACTCCAGATTTTCAGTATTGCCATTTTACCACACCTCCTTATGAACAGTACAACTTTCATTTTTCACATCTCACCTGAAATGTGTTTTTTCACATGTAGCGTGCAATGGCGCGGTCAGTGTGCGAAATTAATGTTCTGGACAGATTAATAAAATCACAGTGACACTGTTCATTAGCAGTAGTCTTAAACTGGCTATGTTGAAAATTTGGGGAAAATATTCCCAAAACGACTGTTCACTGCAGGTGCCGTTCTGCGCTGGCTCCTCGCTTGATCCGTAACCGAGCATTTTTAATATTTTCACTACATATTTTCAGTATTGCCATTTTACTACACCTCCTTATGAACAGTACAACTGTCATTTTTCACATCTCACCCAAAATGTGTTTTCGCACATGTAGCGCACAATGGCGCAGTCGGTGTGCGTAATCGATGTTTGGGACAGATTAAGAAAATCACAGTGAAGTAATGTGTAATTCATAAACTACAATAAGTAGACTGTTGTTTGCTAATGTTGTTAGTAATTGCTATTTTTTACCATTCAAAAAAGTTTACCAAGGGACTATTTTATCTCAATGTTTCAATTAATTCTCTATTCTGTATTTAAATAAATGTTACAAAGTTTTCAAAATATAAACACCTTGTCATTTTCTTTGTTTCCATAGTTATTTCCCATTTTATAAGCGCAATAAGACACTCCAGGGTGGTGGTTGTTATGTGATAACTGCACCGTAGGGTGGAGGACACTGCCTTCGCTCAGGCTCTCACCACGTACCTAGGTGTGTGCAGTTATCATATAACAACCACCACCCTGTCGTGTCTTATTGCTTACATATAACATATAGTGAGTTAACAGCAGTGGGAGTAGAACAGTGTGTTCATGTAGCAACTAGAGGTAGTAGCATCTTGGATGTCATCTTAACAAATATAAGTGAGGAAAGTAACACAGTTGATACAATGCCTCCCTTGGGATCAAGTGATCATGATATAATAACATTTTAGCTCGATAGACAGAAGAAGGGAGTAAGAGGAAATACAACCCATATACTATATAATAAAGCCAACTATACAGCAATTAAGGAAGAATTAAGGGGCATTGACTGGGTTGATTTAACAAGAGAACTATCAGTGGAGGAATCTTGGAGTTTGTTTATACAGATAATTAATAGTTTAGTGGACAAATATGTCCCAACAAAAAAGATATATAATAATATGGGTAAAAAACCCAATTTGGTTAAATAAGAAAGTGATCGGCTTAATTAGGAAAAAGAGGAAAAAGTATACAATAAGCAGTTATCAATGCCAAATGTTGATTGTGTTGATCTGTTGAGCTCGCTCAGTGGCCCTCTGTCAGTCATTCATTGTTTTCTCCTGGTACTGCAGGCTGCTGTGTTGTACTGGGCACCTGCCTGCATTGGCACCCTTTTCTGTCCACAAAGAAATCTGCAGCTGTCCCAACAGAGCTCTGTTGAGGTGGGTCACTGCCCCTCTCTGACTCACTCATTCTGTTTCTCCTGGTGCTGCAGGATGGCCTTTTGTACTGGGCTCCTGCATCTGTTGACACTTTTTTCTGCCCACAAAGAAATCTGCAGCAGTCCTGACAGAACTCTGTTAACCTCACTCACTCCCCCTCTGTCACTCGCTTGTTCCATTTCTGCCAGTGCTGCAGGCTGCCCTTTTGTACGGGGCTTCTGCATGCTTTGCCACCCTTTTCTGCCCACAAAGAAGTCCGTAGCAGTCATGATAGAGCTCCGTTGAGCTCGCTCACTCCCCTCAGTTACTCATTCTGTGTCTTCCGCCACTGCAGGCTGCCCTTTTGCACTGGGCCCCTGCATGCATTGCTGACTTTTTCTGCCCACAAAGAAATCCGCAGCAGTCCCAACCAAGCTCTGTTGAGCTCACTCACTCCCCCTCCCTCACTCACTCATTCTGTGCCTCCCAGTGCTGCAGTCTGCCCTTTTGTATGGGCTTCTGCCTGCGTTGGCGCCTTTTTCTGCCCACAAAGAAATCCACAGCAGTCCCGACAGAGCTCTGTTGAGCTTGGTCACTCCCCCCCCCTCACTCTCTCAATCCTAATCTGTCCCAAACACTGATATCTGACAGCGACTGCGGTATTCTGAGCCAGAAGCGTGAAAACACATTTCAGCCAGGATGTGAAAAATGACAGCGGTACTGTTCATAAGGAGGTGTTGAAAAATGCCAATGTTCAAAATGTGGCATGAAAATATTACTAATTTGCAAAGTTACAAGAGTGCGTGGAAACTGCAAAATGCACACTTGTAACACAGTCGTGTTATGGAGTTTCATTACAAAATTTTCAACATAGGCATTTTAGGACCTCTGCTCATGAACAGTGTCAGTGTGATTTTCTTAATGTGTCCTGAACATTGATTTCCCACAGCAACTGCGTTGTTGTGTGTTGGAAGAGTGAAAATGCATTTTGTCCAGTATATGAAAAATGCCAGCTGCACTGTTCATAAGGAGGTGTGGAAAAATGCCAATGTTGAAAATCTGGAGTGAAAATATTGCAAAGTTGTGAAGGTATGAGCGTGCATGGAAACTGGGCAATGCACGCTCGTAACACAGTCATTTTATAGAGTATCGGCACCAAATTTTCAACATTGACATAGGACCTCTGCTCATGAACAGTGTCACTGTCATTTTCATACTCTATCCTGAACACTGATTTCCCACAGCGACCGCACTATTCTGCACCGGAAGTGCAAAAACACATTTTGGCCAGGATGAGAAAAATGACAGCTGTACTGTTCACAAGAAGGTGTGGAAAAATGCCAGTGTTGAAAATGTGGCATGAAAATATTGCAAATTTGTAAAGTTACGAGTGTGCATAGCAACTGTGCAATGTACGCTCATAAAAGTTGTTTTTTGGGATTTTTTTCCACCAAATTTGCAACATATGCTTTTTGAGAGCCCACCTCATGAACACTGGTGCTGTCATTTTGTTAATCAGTCCCAAAAGGTGATTCCACACAGTGTCCGTAAAATCACCTTTCGGGGACGATTAACACCATGACAGTGGCAGAATTCATGAGGAAGGGGTCCCTAAAACCCCATGTTGAACATTTGGTGCCAAAATTTCAAAGAATGGCTGAGATATGCATCAAAGTTGAAAAAAAGAACAATTTATTCCATTATAGAGCTTACGGCATTTCCTCAGTTCGCGGACGGCTTTGAAGAGTGCAGACGTGTTCCCAATCCACAGAAGATCTTCAATCCAGGCTCCAGAGGTAAGTATGGGGTGAGGGAGGTGTGGGGAGGCAGGGTGCACAGTGGGTGGGTGTGGGTTGTGGGAGGGGGCAGGGAGATGGCAAGGGACCTTTTTTTTGTACAGGGTACAAAAAAACATCACAGGATTTTTTTTTCTTTCAGGACCATTTGGCACACTGGGGTGGGCTTCCAGCATGCCAACACAGTATTTGGGGCAGCTGTAGGCAACGGGGGATTGAGCACCCCCATCAGCACAAAAGAGGGGCACAAGAGCAAAGGGGGATTGGGCACCCCCTTGGCACAAGTCTACTGGGTGTTTGGGGGGATTATGCTGACAGGGAGTGAGCTCCCCCATCAGCAAATACATTGGGTGGGGCATAATGCCAATGGAGAGTGGGCTCCCCCATAGGCAGGTGATAATTTTTTTGGGGGGGACATAATGCCGAGGGGGACTGGGCACCCCCTAGGCACAGAAAAAAATGGGGGGGCATGCCAACAGGGACTGGGCTCCCTGTTGGCAAGTTGGATGAGGAAATTCAAGGGACAGCCCTGCAATGAGGGGTCACTTCCTCATTGCAGCAGATGACATTGCAATGATGAGGCAGACCCTGATTGCAGCAGCTAAAACATTAGAAAGTTGTGGCACACTGGCTGAACTAGTGTCAGCAGCAGCATGCCACACCATTGGGGACAGCAGGCCAAGCCTTTAAAGGCTGTGGGGGCATTGGCCACAACAGTGCCATGCCTCCACAACCTGCTTCTTGCAAAAGCTGCTGCAATATGTTTCTTGTGTATGTGTGCAATCAAAATAAAAATGAAGAAACAGCAAACAAAAGAGAATAGGGAAAAATATAGAAAAATTGGACATCACTTGAAAAAGAAAATTAGGAAAGCCAACATACAAGTAGAGCTCAAACTAGCAAATTCTAAAACCAATACCAAAGGATTTTTTGCCTATGTCCATAATAAAAAATGTAATAATAGACAGGTAGGACCAATTAATGTAGAAGGGGAAGTTATATCAAAACCTGAAGATATGGTTAGATAATTTAACAATTTATTTTGTAATATGTTTAACAAAGATCAGTTAGGACAGGTGAAGGAGCTACCACATACTGAAAATAACCTAGTTAGGCTAATTACCCCAGAGAAAGTTTTGAGTAAAATTAAAAAAACTCAAAGTGGATAAGTCAGCAGGGTATGATGGACTACTTCCAAGATTTATACAAGAGGTAGGAGAAGAAATTGCCCCAATAATAGCAGACATTGGATGGAGGTCATTGGCTGATGGATATGTGCTGAGGGATTGGAGAGCAGCTATTGTGGTGCCTATTTTTAAGAAGGGAACAAGAATGGATGTAGCCAATTATAGACCTGTCAGCTTGACATCGTTGGTAGGGAAAATAGTTGAAGGGATAATAGTGGATGAAATAAGTGACTATTTGGAACAAAACAAATTACATGATAGAGTGCAGAATGGATTTGTAAAGAATAGATCATGCGGTACTAACTTGATTACTTGTTATGATTATGTGGCAGAAAAATTGGAAGGCAGTAAAGCTGTGAATGTAGCACTGTTGGATTTATGCAGGACATTTGATAGGATCTCCCATGGAATATTGAGAATTAAGTTGGTGGAATTTGGAATAAATATTAACATAGTGAGATGGATAATGAAATGGTTAACAGATCGTATACAGGTGGTGAGTGTGAATGGACACTTGTCTGGTGAACTGAGGGTGACAAGTGGGGTACTGCAGGGATTTGTTTTTGGCCCCATATTGTTTGGTATCTTTATAGGGGATTTAAATATTAATATATTATTATTATATTATATTAATATTAAATAATAATAGTTCTTACAAAATAAGCATGTTTGCAGATGATGTTAAGATTGGGGGTGTTGTGGATACTTTTGAAGAGAGGCCTGCTTTTGGTCAGGATCTATTAGACATTAGGGACTGGGCAACTAGGAATGGAATGATATTAAGCTTGGAGAAATGTGAGCTATTACTTATGGGAAGGAGTAATATTCATCAAGATTATTATCTACAGGGAAGTAGATTGAGAAAGTCAACTAGGGAAAAAGATCTGGGGCTCTACATTTCCAACAGTTTAAAGAGTGGGGTACATTGTGAAGCAATTGCTAAAAGAGCAATGAACTCGGTGCACTGCAGCCATAGAAGTTTTCATTCTCATGACAGTAGAATATTGTTACCATTGTATAAAATATATATAAGGCCAATTGTGGACTACTGTTCGGCAAGCTGGAGTCCATTTCTAAGGAATGGCAAGGTCCTAGTGGAAAGGCCACAGAAGGCTATTACCAAATTAATTACAGAATTAAAAAATGTGCCCTATGAAGAAAGGTTAAGGAATTTCCAATTATGGCCAACAGAATTGAAAAAAAGGAGAGGAGACTTGTTGCTTTACAAAATACTGCACCGTGAAGAGCTCAGGCAAGAGCTGAACCTGCAATATAGGATACAAAAATATAACCTTAGGGGACATGAGCTCCAATTGACTGAGGAGAAGTATAGAACTGAACTAAGAAATAATAGTTTTAAAATTAGAACTGCTAGAGAATGGAATAAGTTGCCACAGGATGTAGTGGAGACAGAAAGCTTTAGTGTTTTTAAGGTAAGATTGGTTAAGCACCTCTTGGTTGGCATCTTGAATGCCTCCACTGAATAGTGAGAACAGTTTAAATGGGCCTAGGCCTTCTGCTGTTCTACAATTCCTAGTATTACTCCTAGTATAAGAGTATACAGATGTATGGTAGGAGGCAAGCAAATGGGAATATAAAGTATATTTTTCAGAAATACTACCAGTGCCTCAGGAAAATGAATATAATGTGTAAAAGATTAAATATATAAATAACTGGTTGAGAGCATGGACTACAAAGTAAGTGTTAGGGTGCATTAGGCACTGGGAAGAATACATAAACGAACCATCATATTTCTGCAAAGATGGCCTCCATCTTAGCAAAAAAGGTAGTAGAAAGTTAGGAATGGATTTAAGGAAATACACAGAAAAATCGTTAAACTAATAAATATTAGGAGAGAGGCCGAACAACAAAAGAAATTCAAGTTGGAAAAAGGAAAGAACATCGCCGAAAAGTAAACAACAAAAGAAAGAATCAAATTGCTTAAAAATGTGGTCCCTAAATGCCAGAAGCTTAAATGTGAGTAAAAAATCAGAGTTAGAAATCAAATTGATTGAAGAAGGTATTGATATTTGCATGATTATAGAAACCTGGTGGGAACATGATATAGAGTGGGGCAGAAATTTAGAAAGTTATGCACTATTCAGTAAAGACAGAAAACAAAAGAAAGATGGGGGAGTGGCTATCTATCTAAAAAAACTATCTACAGTGGGGTTTAATCACAGTTCTAGAAGAAAATAATATGGAATCCTTATGGATAGTCTTAGAGGGAATTAGTAAAGCAAAATTGTATCTAGGACTTTGATATTTTTTTTTTTTTTTTTTTAGTTGTTTAACCAGGTATAGCACACTAAGCTGAAAGCTTTTTTACAGGCGCGACCTGGGAGCACAAGGAGGTTAAGTGACTTGCTCAGGGTCACACAGTATACAAGTGGAAGCTGTGGGATTCAAACCCAGGTCTGGTCTGCTGGATGTCACCAGATTTGCAGCTCAGAGCCTTAGACCACTGTGCTATACTGCCTCCTAGATATACAGTATAGAGCACCAAATTCAAAAAAGGAAACAAATAAACAAATTATTAAGGAAATTGAAGCTACAATATGTCCCAGTTAGGGGATATAATAGTGTGCAGTGATTTTAACTATCCTAATTTGAACTGGGAACATATACCAGGTGTAGAGATGTTGAAAAAACAGTTTTTGGAAATGCTATATACAGCAGGATTAGCCTAATTAATGTGTAAACCCACAAGGGGAAAAATGTACTAGATCTCATTATAACAAACAGGGAAGATACTGTATGATAGTTGGGATAAAAACTAGAGAACAACTAGGAAATAGTGACCACAACATTGTTCAATTCTCTATTAAAAAATATACAGCGCAAAGAATTAGAGGGTCTACAATAGTTAGAAACTACAGTAAAGCAGATTTTAAAAAAATTAAACTGGAATTATCAAAGTGGACATGGGAACTAGAATTTGAAGGTAAATCTGTAAATGAAAAGTGGGTTCTCCTTAGAAATAAATTAATATCATTAGAAGAGGCCTGTATTCCAACAAACATGATGTATGCAAAAAAGGGTAAAAGACCTTTGTGGTGTACAAACAAAATCCTAAACTTAAATAGGAAAAAAAAGGGCATATGACAAGATGAGATTAAAATATACAGAAAAAAATAGAGAACATTACAAACAGATATTAAAACAGCTTAAAAAGAGCATTAAGCAAGAGAGAACTAAAGTTGAGTTAAATCTAACATATTTAAAGGATAATGGTAACAACTTTTACGCCTACCTAAATAATCAAAATAAAGTAACAAATCAAGTAGGCTCATTGACTGAAAAGGGAAAAGAGATTAAAACAGCCAAAGACATGGCCAAAACCTTTAATAATTATTTTGGGTCCATCTACGAAAAGGGGGGAAATACTCCTTATAGTATACCACAAAATATACATCCACATTTAGATTTGACTTGTACAAAACAGTTAATGGAATTGATAAATAAATTAAAAATTCATAAATCTGCTGGTCCGGATGGTTTAAGTCCAAGATTAATAAAAGAAATAGGAAATTGTACTGCATACCCCTTGAATATTATTATTAATGAGTCTTTTAAAACAGGGCAGGTACCAGAGGATTGGATGCGGGCTCTTGTCATTTCATTGCATAAAAAAGGAAAAAAAGATGACACATCGGATTATAGGCCAGTTAGCCTGACTGTAATACTGTACTAGACTTAACGGATAGTTCATAATATGGTTTTAGAAAAGAAAGGGGATGTACAACAAATCACTTGTGTTTTTATGAATACATAAGTAATTCATTAAAGAAGAAGATACCTATGGACATTATTTTTGTGTACTTCTGTAAGGCGTTCGACAAGGTCCCACCTAGAGAACTGATAGATAAAATGGTAAAGTTCAGAATAGATAGTAGGATAACATTGTGGGTAAAAAACTGGTTTGAAGCTAGAAATCAAGTAGTTAGGGTATTGGGAGAGTGTTTGGGTCCTGCAGAGGTAACCAGTGGGGTGCCGTAGGGTACAGTATTGGGACCAATAATGTTCTCAATATATATATCCAACTTGAATGAGGGCATAGAAAATAAAGTCATAAAATTAGCAGATGATATTAAGATAGGGGGACCTGTGAAAACAACTGTACAACAATATACCATGATGCGAGATATGAAGAACATCAAGAATTGGTCTATACATAACGAAATGCCTTTTAGTGTCAATAAATGCATGGTTATGAATTTGGGTAGTTTAAATGACAAACAAACATACACTCTAAATGGAGTGAAATTGAAAGTATCCAGTCATGAAAGGGATTGTAGAATTATGGTGGATAATAAGCTGGAATTCAAAATGCATAGATCTCAAATAATAAACCGGGCAAATTTTATGACAAAGAACATCAGAAGAAGTTTTATTAATAAGTCAATGGCCTGTATGGTGCCATTATATAGATAATATGTAAGGATGTAAGGCCCCATCTGGATCTCGGATCTCAGCTGTGGTTTCCCCACAAGAAGGGGGAGATAGAGAGGATGGAAAAGGTACAGCGCAGATTCACTAAACAAATAGGAGGGATGAGCAAATTAGACTATGATACCAGGCTCAAAAACACTGGACTTTTTAGTCTCGAACAGAGAAGGGTCAGGGGAGATCTCATACAAATGTTTAAGATCATGTTAGATCAAGATTTGAGACTAAGTATGGACAACAAGATACAGTCCAAACCAGATTACTTAAGGGAACATAATAAACAGATTAAATTGGAAACAGAAAAGAACAATATGGGTTTCTTTTCTTTTACAAATAGAACAGGCAGACTATGGAATACACTACCATCCCAGATCGTTAGCTGTACATCAATCGATGCATTTAAAAAAATATCGATAGTTGGATAGAACAAAATGGTTCCAGATGGTCCCACTAATGTGGTTAATGGTTATAATGGACCTATTAACCCAATATGAATATCCAGTATGAATCCCCAGTATGACTAACTACTGTATACCATTTGATTAGAGTCACTGAACATTTCTGCAGTTTGCGGGCCTCTGTCAGATTTTGCTATTCTGCTGTGAAAATCTCCTCCCTAAATCACAATCCTAGATGTAAGTAGGTAGGGCTGAATTTCCTGAAACAATGAGACCATTAAAGCTTTTGTTTGAGGGGTGTATGTAAGCAGTAATCCATGACAGGGCATGGTGTTATTGGGAATTATAACATGGGTTTAAAAAATCCAGAATGCTGATTGGCTAAAACCTAGTTTTACTATGTCTCATTGAAGAATGACAGCTAACCGCACAAATTCTGCCAAGCTGAGCCACACCACACAAAAATATCACTGTCCCCAACACCATCCTGTCTGAAAAAAATGACCTGCAGCTCTGTGCCACGCTAACCAGACATGCAACCACTGTGCACAGTTCCCCCCCCCAGACCAATACACAGGCTCTCATGTCCCATAAAGCAGTAATAAATCACTAAACTGAAAGGGCACACACCATGCAAGTCCAGCTCAAAAGCAAACACTGCTGTTTCTCCTCTAGGCGAGTGGGAAAGTGAGCACAAGTCCTGTCATGGAGACGCGTATCCCAAACACAGCCACCCAAGCAAAATTCCACATAGTTAAGCTACTGACTGTTTACCAAAATCCAGGACCAAAATGCAGACAGCCTGCTAATTTCTCACTGTAGCGTCTTGCCTCAACTCCTTGCTGCCTTCTTTATGTCTTCCATCCGTACTGCATTCCTCCTCGGCATCCTTCTCCTGTCCCCGTCTCTTACTGACCATTATCTGAAGTGTGCTACCCGACCTAAAAAATAAAAACAAAACTGCGTTATTGTTAACTGCAAAGAAAAAATCTTTCATTTTTAGACCGTGACTGTTCCGTTTTGAAAACCGCAAACAGAAAACAAACGAGTATGGCAGCTGCTGAGGGATACACTCACTCTCAGTTGAGATAGCTGTTTAGAACATAAATCTTCAAAAAACTCAAAGTATGCACAAAAATGATTACTGTTTTTTAAAAGAAAATGGGGCAGAAACATAATACTGTATGGCACAACCTCGCTCCCCCATTGATGCTGTAAATGAAACTGCATGAGGACACAATCCTTCCCCCCCTTTCTCTAACCAAGATTGGGTAGTTAAATAAATAAACACATAAATTACAAAAGAGAAAAAAACACAGTCTTTGACAGTTTGTTACTTTGTATTTGTTGATGACTAGGTACTAATGGCACCCACAAACACAAACCTTCTGTACTAACTTTTAATAAAACGGCTCCATTCAAACACATTCAGAAGAACTACTTTTTTCTCTTTTTTCTACTAAGAATTTATTTTTTGTCTTTTTTATATAGTTTCTATGTGCATTTTTAAAATTAAATTCTTTACTGCGGGGGGGCATTTTATAAGCGCAATAAGACACTCTGAGGTGTTGGTTATGGCCTGATAAGAGCACTTTCCAGGTGCTAAAGGCACTCGGCGTGAGCGCCTCATGCCTCATAACGCAGCTGGGGCGTGCTCTTATCAGGACATAACCCACACCTCGTCATGTCTTATTACTGCCTTAATCAACACCCTGGGTGTGGTGTGAGGCATGAGGGGGTTATTGCACTTATAACATGGGTTGTCAAGGTAGAACACTAATTGGCAGAAATGGTTTAATTCCTGTTAAAAGTTATGATATGGGACTGTATCTCGCTGCTTCACAAAGTAGTGCTCAACAAATAATGCATACTACAGTTATGAAGCCACAAATGGTACAAATGTAGCCTTAAATTTATTTCTGCCATTTGTGCTTCATTACATAACACTGACTATCACTTCTCCAGTCTGCAGTACTGTCCTGATATTCAGCTGCTCTGCTTTACCATCTACTCCCTCTGCTACTACTGATCTACAAATAATGCATACTGTACCAGAGTCCTGTTGTGAAGACAGTCAAGGTACAAAGGTGGTATTACCTGGAATTCTGCCATGTCTTCCCCATGACATACCTGTCAGTATGACTTCTGTACTGTGTAATATGCTGCCAATATCAAACTGCTGTGCTTCGCCATCTGCTCCATACATGTGTGTGTGTGTCTCTGTCTTTCTTTCTGCAAATGGTTCAGCAAGCTTTCCTGCTGACTCTGATGGAGATGCCCTGTTGCCTGTCACTCTGTCTTAGAACATCGGATGGTGGCATCAGCACTGTTCTGTTCCAAGGTGACTGCCTAATACTAAGGCGGATGCCCTTCTCTCCTGGTCACCATCTGTGCTACCCATGTCTCCTGCTCTGCCATCTCTCACACACTTTATCTTGGGTGCTTGGGGGGGGCACAGAAAGATAGAGACAGCACTGCAGGAATTTCCGGCTTACAGTTCCATCACCGGGTTGCCCCTGCCATTAATTGACAGCATGCGACTGCAACTCATGTAAACTCCGACACTCCTCTGAGAGACACAGACAGACAATGGGAACTGTGGCACTTGTTCTCTCTCTCTCTCTCTCTCTCTCTCCATCACTTGCTTGATGGTACTGCCAACACACAAGAAAATGGACCACACACAGGGAAGGCTGACAGACATTGCAATGCAGATAAACAGTATCACATTAAGAAAGGCAGCCGTCTAGTGCTTCATAATTTTTCTGTAGTTGCCAACATGTTGGGGAGCTTGCAGGACAGCTGGAGTGTTATTCTGTGTGTGTCTTTGTCTTCAAGCCCACATTGACTAGCTCCATACCACTGCCATCTATCTTTGCCTGTCCCTCACTCTGCAAGCTCTAATTTTTTCCCTTGATAACTAATGCGTGTGTCATGGGGATATAACGTTAAGCAGGCAGCCGTGTCCAACTTCATAATGTTTTAAACGTCTGCCTCTTTCTTTTGCTTTCTCCAGGACAAATGAGTCCAGAGTGCACTTTACAGAGTTGTTCTATGAATCTGTGGATTAAAGAGGGGATTTAATCCATAGAAACGCAGAGCAACTGCACCAATTGAGTTTCACGTTTCTGTCAACCCATTTTATAAATTACAGTAATGCGCACCCTGTCTTGTTTATAGGTCACATCTAACACCATGGCTCTACCTGGATAAATAGCAATTATCTTTGTTACTATAAGGGCAGTCATTCAATAATATTATAATCCCATCACACTGATCTGTGCAAATTAACCAGAAGGAAGGACCTTTTGTCCAAAGTCTTGTAGCTTGTGCAATTTCATACTTCATTTCTTATCTTGTATCTCATAATAAGATTATCTGATTATTGTAGGTCTGCAATGCTGCAGAAGTGGAAATGTGCTTTCTATAACCCTAATGCTCTTCACATTTAAGGTAGCAACAGAGAACCCCTAATCATGAGAGAAAATATAAAAAAATCCTATTTTCTTATTTCAATTTATCCCTGGACTGTATCTTCTATTTCATTCTCTTGGATGCAATGGGACCTGACTGAGAGTACTCCTGATCCAAAGAGAAATCTTGCTGTGAAGAAAGAAGTGATGAGGCCTCAAAGTCTCCATCCTCCTCTTCTGAATTTCCCCATTCTTTGTCTGATGCTAAAGCACTATATTTAGTGTGTACAGGTATAGAAAGAGGTGTCTCACTTTGTTTCCTCTTTCTGTTTAGTTTTACTCTCATTCCTTGGTCTATTCTTTTCCCTTTTGAAATAACAATTTCAAACTCTTTGGGTGGGGTGGCATTTGCATTAGGGATGGCTGGGTCTGTGAAGATTCCCCTAGTGTGTCTTCTATATCTAAAAACATATCTCGCTCTACCTCCAAGACAGGATTCTCTGCCCCCAACCTTGGGGATGAAAGACCTTCTATTGAAATTCCAAGGCTAGGATCTGGGGTGCAAAGAATACAGCTGGACAGTCAATGCTGTCTTTTTCAGCATTGCACAAGGCTGCCAGTCTCATTTCTGAGGCCTTAGCTGCACCTTTTTGTTGTGCTTGGGTTGCCAGAACTTCTTGAGATAAATGTCCCCCTCCATTATGAGAGGCCCACGGGCATTATACAAATATTACATTGGAATACATTTTTACAGTCTTTTGTTATATGACCATAATGTAAACAATGGCTGCACCAAGAATTATTACATAGAAACATAGAAACATAGAAGTTGACGGCAGATAAGGACCGCAAGGCCCATCCAGTCTGCCCATTTCTTTTTCTACCTTATAAATGTGCCATCGGCCTTTGCTCTGTCAGTGACCTATCTATTCATAGTCATTTGTATTGCTCCCTTATGCCTATCCCATGCCTGTTTGAAGCCCTGCACTGTATTCATAGCCACCACTTCTTGTGGTAAGCCATTCCATGCATCTACCACCCTTTCTGTGAAAAAGAATTCCTCACATTCCCCTTAATCGGCTCCCTCTAATCTCATGCTGTGTCCGCTTGTCCTGCTATTTTCTTATATTTAAACATGTTAGACTCATTCACCTTGTTTATGCCCTTAAGGTGTTTAAATGTCTCGATCATATCACCTCTCTCCTCCTTTGCTCAAGGGTATACATATTGAGCTCCGTTAATCTGTCCCTCATATGTCTTCTGATACAGTCCCTGCACCATTTGGTTGCCCTTCTCTGGACTGCCTCAATTTAGTTAATGTCCTTGTGAAGGTGTGGCCTCCAATACTGCACACAGTACTCCAGATGGGGCCTAACCAATGTCTTGTACAGAGGATTATTACCTCCTCTTACGACTTGTGATACCCTACTAATACACCCTAACACCCCCCTAGCCTTACCTACTGCTTTAGAGGTCTGCTTGGATGATTTTAGGTCATCAGTGATGATGATGCCCAAGTCTCTTTCTTCCTTTGTGACTGCTGCAACTCCTCCCAGCCTATAAGTGGCTTCAGGGTTTCTCTTCCCTATGTGCATGGTTTTGCACTTCTTTGCATTAAATCCAGTTGCCACTCTTCTGACCATTCTGCTAGTTTATCCAGATCTCTTCTCATTCTGCCTTACCCATCTGGATCATCTACTCTGTTGCAGATCTTGGTGTCATCTGCAAACAGACAAGCCTTACCCTCTGGTCCATCTGCGGGGTCACTAATGAAGATGTTGAATAGGACTGGCCCCAGGACTGATCCCTGAGTACCCACTTGTGACTTGCATCTCTTCTGACTGTATACCATTTACCACCACTCTCTGTTTTCTCGCAGTCAACCAGTTTGCCACCCAGTTGACCAACTTCTGACCCACCCGAGCCTACCTAGCTTATTTATCAATCTTCTATGTGGAACAGTGTCAAAAGCTTTGCTGAAGTCAAGGTAGGCGACATCAACTGCTCCCCTTGGTCCACCACTCTGGTTACCCAGTCAAAGAAATCTATGAGATTAGTTTGACAGGACCTTCCTTTGTAAACCCATGCTGTCTTGGATCCTGTGCCCCTATGGTTCCAGGTGTTGCTATCCTTTCCTTAAGGGTGCCTCCATAATCTTGCCCACTACTGAAGTTAAGACTGACCCGGTCTGTAGTTCCCGCCTCCTCCTGCTACCACTCTTGTGGGTGGGATCACATAGCCTTCTCCAGTCTTCTGGGACCTCTCCTGTGCTCAGAGACTCACTAAACAATTCTGCTAATGGCTCTGCTAGTTCCTCCTTTAGCTCCTTAAGTACCCTGGGATGTATGCCATCAGGTCCCATTGCCTTATCCACACCCTGAGCTTAGCAAGCTCTTGTAGGACCCTTTCTTTTGTGAAGGGAGTAGTGCTCACCTCCCTCCCCCTGTCCATGATGCTGAGCTGTGGGCCCTGCCCTACCTTCTCTTCAGTAAATACTGAGCAAAAGTATCTATTTAGGATAGATGCCTTTACAGGGTCCTCCTCCTCACATGCTCCCTTTTCTCCATTAAACAGCAGTTCCCCCTCTGGACTTTCTCCTTTCACTAATGTATCTATAGAAAGTCTTGTCACCTTCTTTTACTGTTCGTGCTAGTGTTTCCTCAGTTTGGGACTTTGCCTGCCTTACTGCCTTACCTGCTTCCCTTAGGGCAGTTTGGTATGCCTCCCTATCTTCATCCCGCTGTGTTCCTTATATTTTCTGAAGGCCAGCCTTTGGCTCTGACCTTTTCTGCTACTGTATTTGAGAACCAAAGTGGTTTCCTTCTTTTGCACTTCCTTTCTGTCTAACACAATGGGATGTTGCTTCAAGTATTGTATCCTTAATGCTTGCCCACTTTGCCTGTACCTCTCCTCCTGTGTTTCTTTTGCCAGGGCTAGCTTAACTCTGTTGGCCATCTTATCAAAGTCAGCTCCTCTGAAGTCCCATATTTTGCTTTGGAATGGGATGATTTAGATGTAGTAGCCAAATTGAACCATACCATGTGATGGTCACTGGCCCCAGGTGACCTTCTACCTGGAGATCTGTGATCCCTTCTTTGTTAGTCAGTACTAGATCTAGGATAGCCTGTCTCTTGTGGGTTGCTGTACCAGTTGTTTGAGGCCCTCCCCTGCAGGAATCCACTATGAGTCTAGTTCTGGCAGATGTTCCTGCTGGTATTGACCAATCTGTATCTGGCATGTTGAAGTCTCCCATTATCAGAACCTCCCCTTTAGCTGTCATGTTTTGTATATCTTCTAACAGTAATGTGTCTATGTCCTCCCTCTGGTCTGGGGCGGTGGAACAACCCCAGTTCTTATGGCTGTCCCATTTCCTGTTTCCAGGGTGACCCACAGTTCTTCTGGCTCCTTATGTTATTCTGAATTTCTGTAGCTTTGATATTTTCATTAACATACAGGGCCACCCTCCCCTTTTGCACCTCGGTCTCTTCTGAACAATACATAGCCAGGTACTGAAGTCTCCCAAGTGTGGTTACTGGTAAACCACGTCTCACTAATTGCTACTATGTCCAGTTTAGCCTCTGACATTATTGCCTGCAGGTCTGGGATCTTATTTCCCAGGCTGTGAGCATTGTGTACATGATTTTCCATCGGCCAGATTTTGGTGTGTTAGTTGTTTGGTGAAGTTTGGCATTACCCCTGTGCATCGTATGGGGAGACAAACCTTTTTTCTTACCTGGTGATGCAAATGAACGGCAAACACGCTGAATTCCTGTTTGACCACTAGCTGAGGGGGGAGGGGTGTTCTTCCCATTCGACGTATGGGGTGCTGCACCCCTCTCCCCATTTGCTAGTTTAAATATTCTGCAAAGACGTCAAATTTCTGCCCCAATGCACTGACTCCCTCTTTAGTTAGATGCAGTCCATCAAATTTAAAGAACTTTCGCTCCCAGAACTGTTGCCAGTTCCCTACAAATCTGTGTCCTTTTTCCTGGCACCAGTCCTTGAGCCACGTGTTTAGCTCCCCCTATCTCCCCTTCTCTGACCTTCCGTCCATCTGCTCCCCTCTCCCAGACTGGCAGGATCTCAGAGAAGGAGATGCCGGACGAAATAGATGATAGTTTGTCACCCAGCCTAGTCAGGTGTTCCTTGGTCTCCACAACTGACCGGCTGGCGAGATCATTAGTCCCTATGTGTACTAGGACATCAGTGTTTTCTCCTGCTTTTGAACAATTTTGTAATGCGGTCAGTGTTCTCATGCTGATGTACCTGGGAGACATCTGACCATCACCCTGGCTGGAGATGGGTATCAACTCCCCGAATCATGGAGTCTCCTATGATCAGAAGTTTTTTGGATTTCCTTTGTGCTTGTTTAGTTTTGGTTCCTGATTTGGGTGAGTATTGTTGTGCTAGCTCCTGTGCCCAGTGTCCTGCTCTGCAGTGTCTTCTGCCTCTTTATTTGATTTCAGAGATAGAGGCAGATACCTGTTTGTAGTGTTTATATGGTTTTTGGAGGTAATGTGTTGGAGAGCAGAGAGTGATGGGGCACCTGATTTGCTCCTCCTAACCACCTGCCAACCTCCTGGACCAACTACCCTCTGCGGTCGAGGTTTTCTGTTGGATGCTGGGGAAATGGTGGGTGGTTCTTATAATGTATTTCCTCTTCAATATGAAATTTGAGGCGTGCAATCTCTGCCCATGCTGCCTGGAGCTGAGACCTAAGATCTCCAAAGGCCAGCATGTGGGACAGTGTCCTAAATCCTGTAAGACTGTCCTTCTGAAAATTGTTCCACAGTACCTGCAGTTAATGAAATCCATTCCAAATAAGTTGCTGGGTTTGTAACCTAGTCAGAGTAATTAGAAGGAAAAAAAAAATGCAAGTAATGGTTTAATTGTGCTTTGTTTAACTTGTTATAACAAGTTAAATTACTAGTGCCCTGTAAATGAGATCACCTTGTGGAGGCCCCACTGATCCGCCCCTTCCTGCTCTGCCACAGGAAATGTCACAACTGTGGTACCCTATAAAGGAGGTATGGGGTGGTTGGGGATGGGGGTGGGTGGCTGGGCCCTTCCCCTGCCTAAAAAGAAGAACCACGGACAAAAGAACAAGGAGGTAAGAGCAGAAACAATCAGTCAACAACAAATGCAGTAACCCCGAAAGCTTATCCTAATGTTAGATAAAACTGTAGAACCATACATGAAACAGGACTTGAGTTGTCCTTGTTAAAACAAAGTTCTCCTACCATGACCAAGAAAAAATTGCTAGGCAAGTGCATTACACCAGCATCTCTTTGCAACAATGTTACCCTTATTTTCTACCTCCCTGTCCATACAGGTACATGCATTACTAAAGTGTGCTGAAGAACCATACATGAAACAGGACTTGAGTTGTCCTTGTTAAAACAAAGTTCTCCTACCATGACCAAGAAAAAATTGCTAGGCAAGTGCATTACACCAGCATCTCTTTGCAACAATGTTACCCTTATTTTCCACCTCCCTGTCCATATTTGCTCTGCGTCAGTAATAGGCTCAAGTGTATCCAAAACTTCACATTGCTGCCTCAACCTGTAGAGAATATCTGAAATATTCATCCCTTCACTCTTAAATAAAATTGTTGTTGTTCTTAGTGTTGAAGGGGTCAAATGTATTGCTGCAAATGGCAACCACAGAGGGGTATTTTTCAGTTTTTGATATTGCACCCAAATATATGTCCAAACCAGCTATTTATTTAAAGCTGATATCATAGTTTGAGTCCCCAATATGAATAAGAGCATAGAATACAGAGGCAAAAAAAAATCTAAATGAGTCTTTAAGTAATGTTCTTGTAACATAGACCTTATCGGGTGGAGTTTCTAGGCCCCCTTTATAAATTAATCTGACAGCATTCTTACGGGGTGCAGACTCTCCTCTAGTACTATATAAGTCTGCGTATCGTTTTGGTTTTGCAGTCTGGTCTGTATTATGTTCCTGGGATTCAGATACTGGAAAATCTATTGCAAATGAAAGAGGTTCATTGGCTACAGGCATATCTCTAGATGGGCCAGCCACATGGGAAGAAGCAGGAATAGTTGACTCAGTAACAGTGTTCAGCAGAATCCTATTCTCTGAAGTGTCTGCTTGCACAGTATGTTCTTGTGCATTTGCCATTATAGGGCTCTTATTTTGCACTAAATCAAACCCTTTCTGAAGACTTTGTTCCCTATCCCTCACCTGCTGTCTCACCTTCACCTTTGGGTAGAATCCCGAGTCTCCTCCATGCTAAACACTTGTTTTCCGATGAAGAACCTCAGTTATAACTTTACTCCCAGTTGGCTACATTAGTGTGAACCTTGGTCCCACCTTCTAGCAACAGCGGCTCAGTGTTTGTTATAGGACCAGTTCTTTCAACTTGAAAGTCAGACGATTGCTGAGTTTGCCATGCCTCTGCTCTATGTCTTTGCAACATTGGCTCCTTCTCCTCCTCCTCTTTTTCCACCCTTGAACAAGAATGACACAGACTGCAGTTTGGTGAGTAACACCATTTTCAGCAATTTAACTTTTTGAACTTGTGATTTTTTAACTGAGCCATACAGATTATAAACTGTGCTTTTCAATTAGATACTGTATATCCTGAACTTAGAAGCCTGAACTGCTAAATAAGTTCCTTCTGACAATGGGTAATACAGGGCATTTTTTTTAGAATCCCTCTGGCGCATCCATATATACTTTTATAGTCTGCTACACCCACATTGTCAATATAAAGATAGAATACAGTGTAGTGGATGTTATGTTGACCACTTTACCACTAAGTAAATAATGTAAAGTTTTTCCTCACTTGACCTGGTCTTGTACGCCTGCCAGCATACCTCTGGTTAATTTTTTTAACAGCCACTTGGAAGTGGCACTTAGAAAGGGGTGCACATGCATGCAGTTGAATTGTAAATTCTATATGTATCACTGCGATTTTTCATAAAAATTTATTTTTGTATATGGAAATACACTTTTGAAGGCTTGGGTCAATGCACTGTAACAAGGCCTACAATAAGGCAAACAGGATGCATAGGTGCATAAGGATAAATATTGACAACAGAAGAACGTAGGTATTATTACTTCTCTATAGATCGCTGGTGAGGCTACAACTGAAGAAGTACTGTGCCCAGTTCTGGAGTCCTCACCTGAGGAAAGATAAGGACAGGCTACAGACAGTGCAATGTAGGGTAACCAAAATCATTTACAGTCAGCAGGGCAGATCTTAAGTGGATCAGCATACAGCGCTGAACAGGTACTTGCTGAAGGCCAGATGAGAGAGGGGAGCCATGATAGAGATTTTCAACTTCCTGAAAGGAATGACTGATGTGAACTGCAAGGAGCTATTCAGCAGGAATAGCAGATAGAGAACATAGAGACATGAATGGAAACTGGTGGAAGGCTGAGGTTCAGGAGGGATGCGAGAACATTTTATTTTACAGAGAGGGTAGTTGAGCCATAGAACAGTCTGCCATCTGATGTGGTGGGTGCCAAAACCATTAATGGTTTCAAGCATGGCTGGGAGAGAGTTACGTCACTAAGTTCAGCAGGAGCAAAACAGGCATAGCCCATAATAGCTCCTATTAAGATGAATTATAATATTTCAAGGTCCCTATTGTAGTAAAATATTCATCAAGATTTTTTTTGAAGTTTTCTTTTGTGATACTTGAGACGACTTTAATAGGTAATCTATTCCAAAGTGAAGTTGCCCGTAGGGTATAAAAGTATTTTCTATTTTTGGTTTTAAATCTCTCAAGCTTCATCTGTAATGGATGTCCCCTGGTGCTTAGTTGATCATTCTTATGTAACCCCCCTGTTACCCGGGGTTACTAGAATCCAAGTAAGACCTAGTGAGAGGCAAGGAAGGCAGCTTGTGAAACTCCAGTTAAATGGATTTCACACTGTTGCACTCTGTTCTCAGTCTCAGCTGAGACTGAGGGATGACATCACCATAGAACTTTTGCAGCTGCATAAGCCACACTGGAATGTTGCAGTTGAAGGTTAGCATAGAACGCTGGAGATTTTGAATGCAGTCTGTGTGCAGTCTTGGTGAGAGACAGTAGTACAGCTGTCTGTGTGCAGGCTCTCAGAGCTTAAGCTCTGTTTTAGAGCTACTGTTAAGAAGGTGTGTGTTTCCACCATAAGAGGAACACAGAAATTGGTTGTTGAAGTAGTGGAGACCGCTGTTACTGGTCCAAGGGCCCCATCCCTGAGGGGATGGGGGGGAAAGGTTTGCCTGTTTTCCAGGGGCAACCCTCCTGGTTCTGGCTAAGGGAAGAAGCTGCCTATTTCAAGTTGTGCTGCAGCACCAGAAGCTCTGAGAGAGAAATTCCTGTGGAGAAATCGCCTGTGGGGCACCTGCAACCAAAGGGTGAGTTCGCTCTGAAAGAGGGCCATGTGTGTTTCACCTTAACAGAAGGAAACTAAAGGGACTGTTACTGTGGGGTCAGGAAAAAGACAGCTAAGTACAGTTATAATGTGGGGACTGAACTGCTTAATCAGTGAGGGGCCTAAAGCTATGGGCTATGCCAATTAAAAGTATGTTCAAGTCCAGCATAAAGGGAAAGCAAGACAAGTAGAGGAAACGTGACATACATTTAGCCATAATCTACATTGCCAAGCTTTACAGTATGAGGTGTTTATTGTCCAGAGAACTGGCCGGGTATGAATTGTGGGAGCGAGAGGTGGGAGACCCCCCCATCAGTAGTAACCAAATTCACCTCTACGGATTTGCTCTGTGGCATCTTTACTTTCTCTCCGGTACTTGGCCAGTGCCTGAGGAAAGTACCCAGACGTGGGATTAAAAGGAAAATTCCCTGATAGAGCTGAGGTGCTCTTAGGTGGTTTAGGAAGCCACCAGTAAATGTTTCCATGACATATGGAAGGTGTCCGAGTGGCTGGTAAGGGAGCCGAGCCAGGGAAAACCCAGAACAGTGTACAAGTTCGGGCTGTGTACCCAAAGCAGTGTGCAAGTCTGGGCTGTGTGCCTGGTGGGTTCAGAGCTTGAGGGCTAAAGTGTAGAAGAGGTGTTCTTGATTCTTTTAATCTGCATTACCAGGAGTGTAGCCCCGTGGGGGTCCATCAATGCTTTGTTTATTCTGTTTGGATGTGAATAAAAGCCACACTTTAGAATCCCATATCTGGTATTGGACACTACAGTTATTGCTTCCTGTGTTCGGAGTTACTTGGGTACCCCTGTGCAGAGTAGCCAAACCTAGCCCTTGTGCCGAGTGACCTATTCCTCCCCGAACCCAGCCCCACCTGGTATTGCTGTCATATTCAAACAGCATACTGCCTGTCATTGCAAAATGAAGGGGTCGGGGTTACAAAATGGAGACACCACTTTGGATTTGAATTTAAGGGAGGAAAGGTGCTCGGGCAAAGGGCTAGCATTTTGGTTATCTGGCAGTGGGTAGCCCAAAAAGCTGAAGCAAGGTTAACTAATGTGTCACTGTGTGCTGTTGTCCATGTGCAGCTGTTAAATGACAACTGTTTACCAAAGAGCAGTAAAGCCTGAGAGAGTATGCCCTTGTCCTGCATCAAAAATTACAGCATTTTGCCAGCTTTTAAAAACTGTTGTGACAAAGAAAAGTGTGGAAGACTAGGGGTATCAAAAGGAAAATTGTGCCCTGGATGTTGGAAATGCTTTCTAGTGAATTGAGAGACTTGCTGTATTAATGGCCATGAAAAATGGTTGAAATGGGCTCCCACCGTGGAGTTAGTTAGGAAAAAAAAAAAAGTGGTTTTGCAGTTTAAATTTGCCTGCTCGATGATCGCCATGAGGAGAAGAGCACTCTCGAGGGAAAGAGGCTCATTTGCATGGTGTCATGTGATTGGTGAGACTGCTGTCAGTCCCGCCACCAAGCCAGTTCTGCAGCGACTGCCCAGCATTCGAGAAGGAATGTGAGTGGAGTGCGTGTACTGGCTTACCGGAGGAGCATGGCGGTGACTGAAAGTGCTGTAAAAGTTTAAAAAACGGACTTTTCTGTCTAAATTAGGGCTCAACCCACATCTCGATCGACTGGACTGTGAGTGTGGTGTTCAGAGGGACAATCGGCAGGACTGCCAACCCGCTTCTGTCCAGAGGCCTCCAAGACTGGCTGCAGGCCATTTTCCATCGCAGCAAACAGCTTCTGATAACAGTGAGTACCAACAGAAATAATTGCTCAAATCAGTGATTTTTGCCAAAAGCCAGCTGATTCTGTGTGCAGCAGTGTAGTCGCTTTGCAAACAAAGACTGTGTTAAGTTTTTACCAGCAAAAGCAAGCCTGTCAAGCCATCCACTGTGAGCATAGTTATGGGTTCAGCGTCAGAGTAAAGTTTCAAAGCCATGAGAGAGACTATGAGTTGCATCAAGTTATGCAGCAAGAGTTACAGGCAATCCTGTGCTTGAAATACTGAGGCTTTAAGGGACTGTGAGCTAGAGCAATGTTTTCAGCAAATGAAAAGTCCGTGGTAAATCATATAAATGTGCTAGGAAAAAGAACAGTGCAAGTTTGTGCAGTTTTGAGCAAAGTTATCAGTAGAGTGTGTAAATCGGATGCGCAGTGGCTTGACCCAATTTCAGAATGTTGATGCACAGGAGTGCTGCCGCCGCCATTACAGGGTGGGGTAGCAATATAAACACAGCAGCAGAGGAACCATTTTGAAAGTGAAAGAAAGTGTTCAGTGATGTGGGACTTTCAATAACAGTGAGCGTTTGTTGGTTTTTCTCTGCAGTCATGGCCTCAGGACCAGTCCGCTACCCATATCATGCCCAGGCTGTGGTAGCAGCAGAAGTAAACAAGTTAAGGGACATTGAGAGGTGTTACTATGGAGGACAACTGCCTCCTCATGTGGTGATTCCTGGATACCCCGTTCAAGTGTGCTTAATATGCTTAAATGCTGGAAGGGACGTCTTCATGGTGCCTCACTGCTCGGGGTGCTTAGAGAAATATGGCTTGTTTAAAGCGCCCAAGATTTGTTTGGCTCCCACATGGACAAAAGTTCAAGAATCTGCAGTTGGCTGCACACAGTACCAGGCAGAGCCTGTTGGAGAAGGCCCCTCGGGGGAGTGTGGCACAAAGCTAGAGGGTGCAGATTTACAGACAGAACAATGTGCTGATGTTTCAGATTCTGGATCACAGAGAGACAATTCAGGCAGGGCATCAGTAGACCCTTGGAGAGGGAGGCCTAGCCCAAGTTTCATAGGAGAAGATGAGGTGAGGGAGGTCTTTGAATGGGAGGTTTCGACCTCCGCGCCAGCGAAGAGTGAATAGTCTCAGGAGTGAGGATGACTGCTCACTCCTGGGCACAGATTCTCAGTGAGGAAGAAGAAGAGGGGGAACCTATGGCCTTGTGAAAAAGGAACTGGTACACAGCCTCAAGCTCTTGCCTCAGAGGAATGCATGGAAGAGAGTGGTGATTCCCCTATCCTGGCTGTGCAAGAAGAAGTCAGGGATCCATTTTTTGTTGCTTTGAGAATATGTAGCTTGCAGAACCAGGACTGGCCACCCCCAAGCCAGGCCAGAGGTCTCAGGTTGACCAAAGCTAGTAAAGAGGAGAGACTGGTTTATAGGAAGGCGAATGAAATCTATGGGATATCCTTTCCTACCTTTCCTCGGAGAGTCTGGGAGGAGATTGAGAACAGCAGGAAATCCTGGATTTGGGCCAAAGCAATGAAATATGTGCATCCTGGTGCAAACAAGCATGTCAGGAACAGAATGTTTTATGAAAAATACAGCCAGTGGAAAAGAGGCAGGACACTGTTAATGGACACTGTTCGAATAGTGGATGAAGAGGGACGTGAAACTTTTCACAGTGTGAATTATGTGCGCCCAGACAGGGTAATAATTCAAGCTCCTGATCCATTGTGCTATTGGCCACAATGCAAAGACCTCCCTGCAAATGTGCCCATGCCTACCAAATGGGAAGCAGAGCAGTGGTAGCCAGTGCTGCCACTCCAGCCATTGCAGTGCCTTTGTTGTTCCACCAGTATGGATGTCCAGGACTCAGGTGCCCCACATTCATCAGTTCTACAGTGTACTGACTTTCCGGAATCCATCGACTAGCCCACCAGATGACTTCAGATCCAGAGAGGACATCAGCCAAGCTGTACCCTGATTCATCTCCTGGTAATCGGATGACGTCAGACCAGCTGTTTTCCTTTTGTTCCTGTTCCAAGGTTACATCTCCAGAGATGACATCAACCCAGCAGTTTCCAGATGTGCCCTCCTGTCATTCCCGGAAGATGTCCTCCCAGCTGTATTGGAAGAATGCTGCCAGGGAGAGTCTTCGGCTGAGGACCAGGTTGGTGTTTTGTTCGTTCTACAAGGGACTGGTAAGTCCAAACATTTCTATTCTTATGACATTGCAGTACACACCCTACACTAGCAGACTCCAGATGTTTGAACTGTCCTCAAAGACTCTCCCCTTCAGGACTTTGGCCTGCTAAAACTGTGCTTCACCGGGTTCCGGCCCAGGAGAGACTCTTTAGTGGACTTGCCTTCGGGCACTGTGGTACCTAGATGGGACTTTTAGGGCACTCCATCCCCCAAATGCATATTGTAAATAATGTCATTGTTTCCTACTGTTTTCTAATGTTTATACTGTTTTTCTACCTTTTCTAAAAAAAAAAAAAAAAAAAGTATTTTTGGGATTCTCCAGTGTTTTGATGGTAGTGGTTTAGATAGACTGTGTATGCAGATTAGGAGTGTGTGTTGTCTTTCTTTTTCTTGCAGGTGTTCCTGAAGAAGATAGAAGAGAAGACAAGAAGAGGAGGAGGGACTCATCGGAGCTCCTCACTAGTACTTTGGTGCGTAGTATTTAAAGTACTGTTGTTGTTGTTGTTACTGTGTATAACCTTTTTCTTCTACAGGTATGGTTGTGGGGGAGTTAGAGAGTAATATAATGGCATGGTATTAGCTCCTGGTGTGTGGTTGCATGGTGTCCAAGGTCAGGGAGGTCCCCTGTTTGTTCTGTTTTGGGATTTGAGTTAAAGGCAGACAGGTTTTCCCCAGAGGGCTAGGGGGGGATAGACAGGCTATGGCCCTGATCTGCAGTAGGGGTGGCAGTGCTGATCTATTAGGGCTATGCTCTGGATAGTTCTGCCAGATCCACTAGGCACCCATAGTTAGCGGGTAGAGTAGAGGCTGATATGTCAGCCAAAGGCCTCTGGGCCCTTAGTGTTGCCTGCCTGTGCTAGCACATGGTAGAAGGGGGCCTGATCACCCCCCTCTTCTCAGGTAGCACATAGGGTGAGATGGCTCTGTTAGGTAAATAATGACTGTGGACAGTCATTTCCTGGCCAAGGGTGAGTGTAACCCCCCTGTTACCGGGGTTACTAGAATCCAAGTAAGACCTAGTGAGAGGCAGGGAAGGCAGCTTGTGAAACTCCAGTTAAATGGATTTCACACTGTCTCACTGTTCTCAGTCTCAGCTGAGACTGAGGGATGACATCACCATAGAACTTTTGCAGCAGCATAAGCCACACTGGAATGTTGCAGTTGAAGGTTAGCATAGAACGTTGGGGATTTTGAATGCAGTCTGTGTGCAGTCTTGGTGAGAGACAGTAGTACAGCTGTCTGTGTACAGGCTCTCAGAGCTTAGGCTCTGTTTTAGAGCTACTGTTAAGAAGGTGTGTGTTTCCACCATAAGAGGAACACAGAAATTGGTTGTTGAAGTGGTGGTGACCACTGTTACTGGTCCAAGGGCCCCATCCCTGAGGGGACAGAGGGGGAAAGGTTTGCCTGTTTTCCAGGGGCAACCCTTCTGGTTCTGGCTAAGGGAAGAAGCTGCCTATTTCAAGTTGTTCTGCGGCACCAGAAGCTCTGAGAGAGAAATTCCTATGGAGGAATTGCCTGTGGGGCACCTGCAACCAAAGGGTGAGTTCGCTCTGAAAGAGGGCCATGTGTGTTCCACCTTAACAGAAGGAAACTAAAGGGACTGTTACTGTGGGGTCAGGAAAAAGACAGCCAAGTACAGTTGTAATGTGGGGGTTGGACTGCTTAATCAGTGAGGGGCCTAGAGCAATGGGCTATGCCAATTAAAAGTATGTTCAAGTCCAGCATAAAGGGAAAGCAAGACAAGTAGAGGAAATGTGACATACATCTAGCCATAATCTATGTTGCCAGTCTTTACAGAATGATGTGTTTACTGTCCAGAGAAATGGCCCGGGTATGAATTGTGGGAGCGAGAGACCCCCCCATCAGTAGTAACCAAATTCACCTCTACGGATTTGCTCTGTGGCAACTTTACTTTCTCTCTGGTACTTGGCCAGTGCCTGAGGAAAGTACCCAGATGTGGGATTAAAAGGAAAATTCCCTGATAGAGCTGAGGTGCTCTTAGGTGGTTTAGAGAGCCACCAGTAAATGTTTCCATGACATATGGAAGGTGTCTGAGTGGCTGGCAAGGGAGCCGAGCCAGAGAGAAAACCCAGAACAGTGTACAAGTGCGGGCTGTGTACCCAAAGCAGCATGGAAGTCCAGGCTGTGTGCCTGGTGGGTTCAGAGCTTGAGGGCTAAAGTGTAGAAGAAGTGTTCTTGATTCTTTCAATCTGCATTACCAGGAGTGTAGCCCCGTGGGGGTCCATCTATGCTTTGTTTATTCTGTTTGGATGTGAATAAAAGCCACATTTTAGAATCCCATTTCTGGTATTGGACATTACAGATATTGCTTCCTGTGTTCAGAGTTACTTGTGTGCCCCTGTGCAGAGTAGCCAAACTTGGCCCTTGTGCCAAGTGACCTATTCCTCCCCGAACCCAGTCCCACCTGGGATTGCTGTCAGATTCAAACAGCATACCACCTGTCATTGCAAAATGAAGGGTTGGGGGTTACACTTAAATTCAATTTCTAGATCCAGTGTTAATAAAGGGTTATTTAGTATGTTAAAAAAGAACAGGAGATCACCTCTCTGCCTTCTGATCTCCAGGCTATGTAGCCATAACTCATCTAATCTGTCTTTGTCTGAAGTTTGGTTTAACATGGTTATTGATTTGGTATATCTTCTTTGTATTTTTTCTAATTTATTAATTTCCATTGTTTTGTATGGAGACCATATCTGAGATGCATAGTCAAAGATAGGTCACACATAAGAGAGATATAGCAGCAGTAATACTTTGAGTTTTCTGCTCCTAATATTTCTTTTAATTGCTAATATTACCCTATTTGCTTTGGTAATAATGGAGATTTGTTGTTCTTTAAAGATTAACTTGTTATCAATAAAAATCCCTAAATCTTTTTCGGTGGCTTTAATTTGGATCAGTGCCCCATCCAAATAATAAACATAATTTGGGTTATGAAGGACTTAATAGTTACTCAGGGTGGATGCAGTAAAATGGGAAGCATGGGCTAGATAGTGTGGACTAAAACTGTCTATAAACAAAAGGTCTCTCGGGGTATGATACGGTGTTATGGGCAGACTGGATGGACCAATTGTCTTTTTCTGCCATCATTGTCTAATGTTTTTATGTTTTGACAATTCTGATTTTGATGGCATTACACAGACTGCATGTCCACTATGAAAAAACGGTGCAGTTAAACTGAATGTAATATTATTGTGTGTTAAAAAGTGATTAGTTAAGATACTAAGTCAAGTCAGCATACTAATGCATGTTCTCAAGTGGTAGATATACAGCATGTAGATAGTGCTGAAAGGGATGTGTACTGTAGTTACTGTGTAACTACACTGTAACTGCAATGTACTTGTATGCAACAAATGGAACTACAGGGTGATTACCCTATTGCATGTAATTCATGATTAGTTACATTGAGATGAACACTTAAAGTGTAACGTATGAACAGAGTTATTACTACTGGAAGTAATAGTTTTCCATGTCTTGAGGAGTTTTGCATTACAGTGCAGCCCTCTTAAATGCACACCCCTTTTGCACAGAAAACAATATGCATTTAAGTGGGCTGTGCACTTATTCCAGACCTACATGTCCGGCTTGCAAAGTCCACAAATTCAAAGATCACCTGCAGACCACTCACTCTCAACTCCTTCAGGAAGGTTGTACACCTCTCTACCTGACCCACCTGCACAATCAGCCATACCTGTCTTAAAACAAAATGCCCAGTCCATGTCAGACCCTCTCAAGGTTGCTGCAATCTTAAATAAACTTCTTCACCACCGGCACTCTTTCTGAGCAATCATCCCCCCACCACCCATGACTACTTCCCTGACCCCCCCATGGAATAACTGGAATGGCTTCCTTTTACCACCCATCTCCCTGCAAGAGGTTCTCCAGGCACTTAACTCCCTGAACACCAACAAGTTCAGTCCTGACGGTATTCATTCCAACCTTCTTTGCCTGTCAGCTCCTGCAATTGTGCTCCCACTTACCCACCTCCTAAACCTCTTCTTTTCATCTGGTACTGTACCCCAGGCCTGGAAATCTGCCAGTGTGATTCCCTTGCAAAAAGGGGATGAGCCCTCTCTTCCTGGAAACTACTGGCCAATCTCCCTCCTCCCTGCCCTCGCAAAGCTGCAGGAATCCACAGTCCACTCTCGACTGTCAGAGTACCTAACCTCATCTGGTTTCCTCTCCCAGTAACAGTCCGGATTCTGGAAATATCATTCTATAGTCTCATCCCTCTTGTGAGTCACTGACTATATATACTCAGCTATGGACCATGGCCGCTTGACTACTGCTGTTTTTGTGGACCTGGCCAAAGCTTTTGTTTCTGTATCCTACACCCTCTTCCTTACCAAGCTTGGGGCAGCTGGCCTGGCTACCCACACTGTAAACTGATTTAAGTCTTACCTGGATAATGGACAGCAATTAGTGAGAGTTGGAAGCTCCTCCTTCCCCCCTTTCCCATACTAGCAGGGGTAGTGCAAGGATCCATCCTAAACCCCATCCTGTTCTCGCTGTTCATCAACAACCTCCCCTCCATGTCTTCCAACTCCCGCATACATATGTGTGCAGATGACACCATCCTGTTTACCTCAGGGGACACTATCTCTGATTTCCACATCACCTTTCAACAGGACCTAAACAAAGTGCAATCCTAGTTTCTCACAAACCACTTGAAAATCAACACAACTAGAGCATTTACTATGATCTTCAGCACCACCCAAAAATTTACCAGAACACCTTTCCCCACTGTCTTCACCACCCAGGATGTTACTCCACTTGTTTATGTCCCTGCATATAAGTAACTAGGCATGTTTTTGTTTCCAAACTCTATTTATTCACCGGCTGTCCGAGGCTTCTCTCGGAGGTGCCTACTCGATCTTACCCTTGCTACTCCCCACCGTAACAGACCACACTGAATCACCCTTCCCTCAAAGGACTTCCCAGCACCCCGGATCACCCCCAGGGCAGGGCACTCCCTTTCTGGGCAGCATCTTTCTGAGATTAGAGGGTCCATCCCTCTCGGGAAGTCAGCCATGGATCCCTGTTGTGGCCTAGGCTGGTATTGGGGATGTGGGGGAGATCCTCTTCGGCAAGCTAGGGTGTTTCTTCTGTTGTGCCCCAGATGTTGGACAAGCAGTGCCACCCAGCCCATGATGTGGATGCTCCCAACCACATCCAGAAGGCAGCCGTCTGACATCTTCCTCTATGTGCAAGCCCTACGTGTTGCAGTGCCTCCATTCTCCACTGGGGTTCACTGCAATGCCAGGCTGACCCTGGAACCCTCCCAGAGAGAGGAGCGCAGTCATCTGGATGCTCGATCCTCTCTCTCCCCTGCCGACCCCCAGCGGCCTGGGCTGATTCCCGAAGCCGGGTCGCCGGTGTGGAGCCGGGTCGCCGGTGTGGCACGAGGTGTGGCGTCCAGCACCTCAACCTTCAGTGCCACTAGGCTGGCTTAGTAATTAGGCATGTTGATGGACTTCCACCTGAATTTCTCAACACATATTGAAGTCATAGCCTCCAAGCTCTGCCCAAAACTTGGCATGTTATGCCGCAACCAAGACTCCCTCCCATTTCCTATCCAACAGGAGCTAGTGACCAAGATGATAATTCCTGTCTTTAACTACGTTGATGTTGTTTACAGCACAGCCCCCATCTCCTCCCTAGCCAGACTGGACACCCTACTAATCTCATTCTGCCACTTTGCTTCAAACTCCCTTCCTCAAACTCACTACTGCAGCCTATACTCCTCCCTTGGAATCCCTCCTCTATCTCATAGATGCTATGTTCACTTGTTAACCTTCACAGCTAAATATTGGTTCAGCGTGCTTCCCCATTACCTCACTAATACACTTGCTTCTGTGGCCACCCCCACATATGACTTCCATACTAGGGACTCACACTCCTTCTCACTCCTCTGCCCCTCTCATCATCCGGGACATCAACATTCTCCTACAGACTCCCATCCCAATGGAACCGCCTTCTGCCCCAACTCCAAAACTCTCGCGCCTACCCTTCTTTCAAACAGCACTTAAGCCTCCTTCCTCCACCTCCTGTAACTGCCTCCTTATGTCATTATCCCCATCAGACTCCTCAGCAAATCACAAAACCGGATCATAAAGCATAGCCTACGACTATTTTTGATTGTACAGCACCATATTGTCAAATGTACAAACTCAATTGCTTATACTGTATGCCTTGTTAACACTCTCTACTCAATTGTTACTTATATTTTTGTATAATTACTTGTCTTTTTTATTCCTATGTCTATGTTTTTTCCCCTGTCCCCAAGTCATACCTGGAAACGAGCCTCCGGCTCAGTGTGCCTTTCCCGGTTACCAAGATTTTAAATAAATAAATAAATAAGATGTTTTAAATGGGAAAGACTTGAGCATTAGATCTTTTTTTTATTTTCTTTATTTCTGTACTTAGGATAGCATAAAAACAAGTGTAATATCAAATAAACTACATTAATGTGATTTAAAATCATTTTGGTAATGTAGTTCTTTAGTTTTTCAGTTTAAGGCACAGTCTTTAAAAGGCATTAGAGGCAGGATGCTCATTCAAATATTATAGTGTATAGTGGAATGCTGTTATGCATGAAATTCCATGCCTGGAATATGCTTGTTCTGCTACAGTAGTGATGTCATTATGTTGTTCTGCTGCAGTAGTGATGTCACTACTGCAGCAGAACCACTTGGAATGCTGGCACATTGTTGCTTTCCTCTATTTAATTCTGTGGTGACAGTATTCTAGAACCTCTAGAGCCTTTTCAAGTCAGTTTCATTATGAAAAAGAGAAAAAAAACACAATGCACACATTTCACATAATATTACTATACACTATAAAAAATACAGGATGAGCAACTTTATGCACAACCTGTGTGTTCTGTCATCTCAGGGTTCTGATTCCCATGGACCTCTCGAGCTTCGCTGTTGAGGTCAGAGGGAATCAGAACCCCTCCGTGGCAGAACACACTGGTTGTGCATAGATGCCCATCCAGTATTCTCTATGTTTTCACACCAGCTGAAAATAGGTCATGTGCTTAACATGTGCTAATTACATTCTAATAGATGCACTGGTGAACTGTGAAAATTTGCACTTAATGGGAATATGCACTTAACCAGTGGACACTTAACCAGAAAATTTAACATTGCAGAAATAGGGAAAAAATTAAGAAACAGAAAAAGTGTGCATTTATCCAGAATGTGCACTTATCCGATGTGCACTGAAGTGGGCTCCACTGTATTAAGAATCACCATACATGACATCTGATATTTTAACCTTGAATATTTACATCTTTTGGATTAAATGAAACAGGTAAGGAATGTTTTTAACATTTTAATAGGAGCCACCTGTCCCCAAAGAAGCCCAACTGGGGTGACATGTTGGGCATGGATTAGGTGACAGATGTGGCATTTATGAATTAAAACTGAAGAATATTTAATTTGTCTATGTGGATGATTTTTCTGCACAGCTTCAAAATTTGCCATCATTATCCCCATACTTCCTGGACATTGAACTAGAGGGTACCTGCAGGGGGTTGTTTTTGCTCAACAGAGCTGGGATGACCGTGGATGTCCTTGGGCAAACAAGAAATCATAGACAGTTGGAGAGTGGAGTAATATATAGAGAATAAAGTATGGGGTGGCATGTGTAATGAGAAGTTTACACAGACCCGAGGGGTTAGATGTTACATAAACCCTGACAGCGAAGGTCGGGGGGTTTGTGAAAGCATCTAACCCCTCGGGTGTGTGTAAACTTCGAGTTTACACACTCCATCCCATATTTTATTTTATATAATTGTTGGGTGTCCCCTTTTTCACCACAGCAATTACATAAAATACTAGACGCTTTGGTGAATTCGCGGTCTGGCTCCGTTTTCGGCCGGACATTATACTTTCATCGGGTGAGATTTGAAACTTGTTTTAAAGTCTTATACACCAATATGAGGACATTTACATTTTTGCTCTTAATATAACTTACCACCTAGTTCCTCTGCCAGTTGAGTGGGTGACAAAGGAAGCAGAGAGAGCGGTTGGGAAGCATGGACCTGCAGAGACGTATGCACAGAGCTAGGGAAACTGCACATGTTTGCCATAATAAACACTCCTTTATTACGATAAATTATGCCACAGTTTCCCTATGGGGAAAAAGAGGAACCCAGTTATTATATAGAGAATAATGCATATGCAGTTGTGTGTTATGAAGTTTTTTTTATAAACCCAAGGTGTGTAATAATCTACAAACCTCGAGAGTGAAGCTCCAGAGGTTGATATGATTATCACACACCAAGAGTGTGTGAAAAAATAACTCATTGATACATATCTGCATATGCTTTATTTTTTATAATAACTGGTGCAGGGTGTTTTTCAAAAAAAATAAAAAACCTGCTCCTGTAAAGAGTGGTAGAAACCATGTTTATTTCAGTCTATAACACATTACCCTAAGATAGAAAAAGCTGTGTGAACAACTTACAGTAGGTGTCTGTCTGTGCCACAAAGGTCAGTGTTTTTGTAAGAGACAGTTGGTAAAAGCGGTCAGAGAAAGCCATCTCATGAATATGACTTTTTCACACCATGAAAGTGAGTCAACGAGACAGTGGCGCATGAGCTTGAAAATGCTGTAATAACATGGTGTGATGTCACACTGGGTTATTATGTCATTTGAAAAGTTTCTGAAATGAGTTGATACAGGGGTCAACAGCTATTGTATCTATAAATCAATCAATTAATTAATAAATAGTGTGTGGAGGTTATTTGTGAAGACTGAAGACAGGATGTAACCCCCCCCACAAAATGTTGGACTTACCTTTGTTCATCTCCCTGGGCACTGTGTTGCCCTTTGCTTGGCAAAGATTCAGCCTGTGTTCTGCCTTTTTGAACCTGGCTAAGTCCAGTGATGTTAATAGCAAATCCAAATGTAAAGTGTTGCTGTATTCCTGGTTCTTGTATGAGTGTGCGAATCAATGCTGTCGCACTGTGGCATTAAGAGGCTCAGTCCTGTGTACATAGTGTATACATAGCTGTACTGTGTCCGAGTGAAATGAAGTTCATGACTGGCCAGGCAACACTTCTGCAAGTTCCATTGTACAGTCACGTACAAGAGTAGATGAAGCTGTATTGAATGCTGTAACTATTTATTACTAAGTCTGAACTGTTTTGTTTAAAATTAACTTTAGCATTTGAGACTGTTACATTTTACTCAGCCAGTGGCCATGTTGATACTTTGTTGAGCCATTCAGAACTCAAGGGATCCTAATAGGTTCTTTTACTATGGCTGCTGGGAGAAACTGGGAACTGTATACTTGTCTCCCATTTTAACCAATCAGGACGCTGGAACTGTGACTGACAGCCTGGGCAGCCAACCAGATTACTGGATTCCATTTTCAGTCAGTTGAGAGAGACTTTTGAACAGTTAGTCTGGCTTGAGCTTTTAGTCTGAGAGGATGCTCTGTACTCAGCTCAGAGAATTCGGGGAGAGGCCTACTTACCTCTCCTCAACCTGAAATCCTGCGTGGATTGTTGGAACTGCCAAGTGCTGCAGATATCTTTTCAAGCTCCTAAACAGAGAGAAGATGTGATATCTTCTATGTTGAAATTTCTGCCTGAAGTGTATCAATTCAATTCAATTCAATTGTATTGATCAATCATGATGAATGACCACCATGAATATTACAAATAGCAAATACAACTATAGTATCACAGTTAAAATCAGATTACAATACATAAGGTGTAGTGTGCGACATAAAACAGACAAATATAATGGACAGACCTTAATAAACAGGGACAGCAACTACAGTATTCAACAAGTTAGAGCCTCAGTTTTCTAAACCCATTATTTAGATAACTTGTTCAGACTTCTATGAGTTTTTGTTTCTTATACTTAATAACTAATGCGAAAAAGATAGCAGTAACTACTGCTTCTTCATAAGTTCCAGGGTGTAATATTATGAAGACTGCATCATAATTCATATCAGCATAAACAGTATCTTAGCCAGGTACTGATTTCTAGGTTTAGTATATAGTGGAAAATGTATAATTATATGTCTTAAATCCTCTTGAAAACCCTGTTTACATGGACAAATGTATTTATCCTGTGTTTGTGTGTTATTATGAACATGTCTATTGAAATACCTGTAAATATACTTAGCTGTAATTAAATCAGATCTTGCCCAGGTTATATCATTTCTTTGTTCCATGGAAATGGGGACAATCAAGTATTCCTCCAAAAAATTACCAGTTTTCTTTTGTTTGTACCATAATGCACATTTTTGATTCTTTATAAGTGTCATATCCTGTTCTTGTGCATAAGCAATGCATTTTTTATTAACTCTTTGTATTGTGGAGATATTGTTATTTGTCTTTCTATGTCCTTCCATAAATGTAGCAGATTAAGTTTAATTAATGCATTCTGTAGGAATGAGAGCCAGTTTGATTTAATTCCTTTTGTATCCCATTCCATTTTTTCTTCTAGACACATTTTTGGAAATTTATTATCAGAATTATTTAATTATTTTTTTAAATCATGAAATAGTTTATTGGTTTTCGTGTTACAGTAGCAATGCATCATAGGAAGAAAACAACACTATCCAGTCACTTATTAGAAACATAGAAACATAGACTTTGACGGCAGATAAGGACCGCTTGGCCCACCTAGTATTACACGTAATTCTTTTTTGTTATTTATTTTTATCTTGCCCAATTCTGCCCTAACCATTGCATTTGATGTTGAATTCAGAACTTTATTGTAATACATTAAGGGAATTTCCAATACTGTGCTTTTTCTTTCTTCAGCCCCCCACACCTCTGCTCCGTAATAATAGGGCCAGGTTTATTTTAGTATTTCCAGCTTTAAGAGCTGGTGCTGTAGTATTCCCTCCATATTGATTATTAAATTTCAACAATGCTTTAGCTATTATTTTGGCTTTGGTGCTTTGTTCTTTAAATGTTTTCTCCATTTAGCATTAGATGTCATTTTATTCATATATATATATATATATATATATATATATATATATATATATATATATATATATATATATATATATATATATATATAATTTACAGCTTCTACTAATTGGTTATCTATATAGATTATAGTTTTATGATTATTACTGGAGTTAGGCCTCACCACCATTACTTTGATTTTAAGTATATTTTTAATTCCAAATATCCATATTTTTGACTAAAAATGTTGATTTTCTGAAGTGTGTCAGAGAATCTGACCAACATCAAGCTGTATCTCGGTGAAATACTTGTTTGTCTCAGAGACTGCAGCCTGAGATTGAAGTCTGAAGCTATTGAAATTGTCTTCTGCCCATTAGCCAGTGGGGGAGATCTGACTCTAAATGTTGTTGGCTTACGTACCTGAGACTGCAGATTGCAAGAGGGTAAGCTGTGTGGCCTACCTAAGACTGTGCCAGAACCTAAGGATGTCAAACAACTTTTCTAAATGACTGTTGCTGTCTGTGAGACAAGAGCTGCTAGAAGACCAGTCTGGGGAGTCAGCTCCTGCAATGAAGATCATCGTGGCTTGTAGCCACCCTTGGGAGGGAAGCCATGATGTGGGGATGACTCGTGTTAGCCCTGGTACCAGCATGCTGGTCCTTGCCAAGAAGGACGAAAACCTGCAGCCTGCAGCCAAGAACTGGAAGGCCAAATCCTGCTTTGGGGTGAACAGCCTGGCAACCATCTCAGATTTCAAGGCTTTAGTTTCATGAGTAACAACAGGGCTTGTCCATGCAACACTAAATCAAAAGTATTCCTTGCTATATGATTTGCCTTCTTAGTTCACGTTGTTGCTTAGACTGTTTTGCAGGCCATCAGGCCTGAAGATTACAATTTTCTGTGGGTTTCAAAGTTTCTGTTTATGTTGCTACAGCCAAGTGCAAAAAGAGCAATAATTTATATTTATTTCAGGGCCCCAACCAGCTGAAACACTGGTCAACCAGCTGCTACACTTCAGTCCTGCAACTGATCAAACACTGGGTATCAAATCAAATCAAATTTTATTTTTAAAAAGGTACATTTGTAGAGTTCAATGCACCTGTACAATAAAACATAAATTACATATAAATATGATATTAAAACAATACAATAATTAAAACTCCACAAACAGGACCAACTTTATCAGACATGTTCAGTACTCAGCATCAGTCAATATCTATTATTATTTAGACCAATTCAATAGGTCTCATGGTCCAAAAAAGTCAGATCAAATAGATGTCTTTTCAGGGCAATCTTAAAGCTCTGGACAGTCAGGCAATCTCTCATCTGATGAGGAAGAGAATTCCACACGGTAGGGGCCACAAAAGCAAATGAGTGAGCCCCCGAGGTCTTAAGTCAAACCCTGAGATCCTCTAGCCATCTCTCGTCAGTGGAGCAGAGGGGGCAGCAGGGACAAAGGAAATCTTGCGAGTATCAGGGTCCCTGACCATGTAGGACCTTATAGGTCAGTAATCCGACCTTGAAGGTGAACTGCCACTGAACTAGTCATCAGTGCAGTTCACGTAGCACAGGCGTGATGTGGCAAGATCTTGGTAGGCCCATCAACAACCTGGCTGCCATGTTCTGAACCAGCTGCAAGTAGCAGATATCAACCCCCAGAAGCCCTAGGTAGAGGGAATTGCAGTAGCCAAGGCAGGATGTCATGAAGGCATGGACCAGAGTTGGAAGATTGCTGAGTGGGACCAGATGTTTTATCCAGGCAATATTTCTCATATAGTAAAAAGAGGTCTGACAATGACCAACACCTGAGACTTCAGCAACAAGCCAGTGTCAAACATAATGCCCAGATTCCACACCTGGTCAGAGGTTGGTAGCTGGACACCTCTGAGCTGAACTTCAGAGGATTGTCCTATGGGTGACCTCCTGCCCAGACAACCTGGGTCCACCACCAATACCTCAGTCTTCTCTGGATTCAACCACAGCCAGTTGGCATTCATACACTGCCCTAGATAGCTTCTGCCATAGAACAAGCAGAGCACCAGGAGGAAGGAGCTGCTGGTATAACTAAGCTTATCTACTGGTACTATATTGCCCTCCTTCCCTCCCCTCCACCCCCCACCCAAAGGCAATTCTACTTTATGGGCACAGGATTTAACTGACAACATGCACTTCCTGTTTGGAAGCAGGAAGTGAGTGATCACAGAGCCACCAAAGACTCACCATCCTAAAAGGGCAAGAGTAGCTCTCCATCCCCCCCTAGCTGCTGGAGGTCTGACTCTGAGCAAGTAAGGCAACTACTGAGAAATATAGGAACTTCTTGTCTCAGAATAGGAAGATCAGGAGCTAAAAGGGCACAGAAACAGTACGTAAGTAGGGACAGAAAAAAAAAGAAAAAAGAAATAAACAAACAGAGGAAAGAGTAAGTATTCCAAACAACAATTAGGGGCGAGAAATAAGACATGATGGGAGTGGTGCAGTGCAGTGGCTGTGGTGCAGCAGTCTTCTGGGAGACGTTCTGGAGGATGCGGTGTTGTCCCATCTGCAGGCACCTCTCTGGGCTGAGGGGGGAGGTTGCTCATCTCCAGGCTGAGTTAGCAAGGATTTGTGGGACCTCCTCTCCCACCCAGGGACCACCAGGGTCACTGCTGTTGCCTCAGAGGTTGCCAAGAAAGAGGAGCAGTTGGACCACAGTGGGCTCAGAAAGGGCGAGGGTGGTGGAACAGAGGTGCATCCCTCCAGTTGTACCTCTCCACAATTTCTATGCCATTCTGGAAAAGTGTGATTCCTCTATGGAGGCACCCACAGTGGAGACCAAGGAGGATGCTGGGAACCTCCACAAAGGAGACCTACAGGAGGGTGGCATGGGACCCCACAGGGGAATGAAACAACTCCTGGTGGGGGACTCCATTGGTAGGAAGGTAGAACTGGGGGAAGAAGGGAAGAGGGAGGTAAGGTGCCTGCCTGGCACCATGGCTTGAAGGGACAGGGAGTGAATTCTTAGGATCGCAGGAGCAGTTGCACAGGGGAGGGAGCTGGATGTCATTGTCCACCTAGGGACAAATGACCTGGCTAAGAAAGGGATCAGAGTAGTGCAAGAAGCATTTGTGGAGATGGGGAGGGGTCTTAGACAAATAGCATGCATGATAACCTTCTCAGAGGTGCTGCCTGTCTATGGCATGGGTGAGGCTAGGGTGTTCCACACCATGGGATTCAATCAGTGGTTGAAAAATTGATGCAGAGCTCAGGGATTTGGCTTCATTGGGGACTGGGGTTCCACCTGGAGGTATACGGGCCTATACTGGCGTGATGGTCTGCATCTGTCCAGGAGGGGAACCAGGATCCTAGGTGATAGGTTTAGATGCTTCATTGGCAAGCATTTAAACTAGCCAAAGGGGAGGCACTGGAGAGGAGCAGGGAAATCCTAGCCCCCCCCCCAAAATCAGGGTACTAAGTGAGGTAGATGCCAACACAGAGATGTTGATAGAAAGAAGTGCAAGGGTAAATGGAGAAAGTGACAAATGCAATTAGGACAGGGATGGGGCAAAAAGGGGTAAGGCCATCAAGAAATGGAGGATAATAAGTACCAACGCCTATAGTCTGGACAACAAACTCCCTGAACTGGTGGCCTTGATGGAAGAGGGTTCCTGGATATTGTAGCAGTCACAGAAACAAGGTACACAGAGAACCATGACTGGGATGTTAACATACCAGGGTACACAACCTACAGGAGTGACAGTGAGGGGAGAAGAGGGGGAAGAGTAGCTCTCTATGTAAGGGAAGGGATAAAAGCAACCGAACAAAAAAGTAAACAGGGAGGAGAGGAGGCACTGTGGGTCACGTTAGAGACTGGAAATGGCACCACAATCCACACAGGGGTTGTATACAGACCCCATGTCAAGGGGAGGGAATGGACAAGGATATGATAGAAGGCATACTTAGGATGGCAGAGAAAGAGGAGATACTGTTGATGGGGGACCTTAATATGCCGGATGTCAACTGGAGCACCTTTGCTGCAGCCATATCCAAAAGCAGGGTCATTCTCGATGCCCTTCAGGTGGCATGCCTCAGACAGCTAGTTTTGGAACCTACTAATGAGGGAGCAATCTTAGACCTCATACTCTCAAATGGGACAGTGAGAGGATCTCAGATCTAGAATTGGGTAGCCATTTGGGAACAAGTGACCACCAAACAGTGTGGTTCACGATAAACTCAGCTACAGAGTCAAGCCATGCAAAAGTGAGGGTTCTGAACTTCAGGAGGGCTGACTTTGGCAAGATGGGAGAGTGCCTTAGAAAAGCACCAGCAAACAGGCTAGAAGGAGGGGTGGAGCAACAGTGGGGAAATATCAAAACTGCCATCACAGAGGCAACAAGCCTTTGTGTGAAGCAAATAAATCAAAAATGAAAGAAAAAGCCGCTATGGTTCTCAAAAGAGGTGGCGGTGAAGGTTAGGGAGAAAAAGATAGCATTTAGGAAGTATAAGGAAACACAGAAGGAGCAGGACAGAGAATTGTACCAGTTAAGGCAGAAGGAAGCAGGCAGGGTAGTCAGAATAGCAAAGGCCCAAACTAAGGAAAAGATAGCCAACTCGGTTAAGAAGGGGGATAAAACCTTTTATAGGTATATCAGGGAGCTTAGAAAGACAAAGGGAGGGATAGTGAGGCTGAATAGAATGGACGGTGGGTGGGCAGAGAGGGACAGTGAAAAATCAGGGATACTGAATGAATACTTTCTATTCAGTATTCACAAAAGAGGAGGTGGGGGATATGCCTAATCCAATTAACAGAAGCACTCTGGATAGGGGGGTCAATCCTAGTCCTTTCACAGAAGAAAGGGTTCTGAAAGAACTCCTAAAACTGAAGGTGGACAAAGCAATGGTGCCAGATGGAATTCACCCCAGAATTCTAAAAGAATTAAGCAGAGAACTAGTGACACCACTGACTACCCTCTTTAACAAATCATGGGATGATAGTATAGTACCTGAAGACTGGAGGAAGGCAAATGTGATTCCCCTTCAGAAAAGTGGGACCAAGACAGAGGCAGGAAACTACAGACCTGTTAGTTTGACCTCTGTGGTAGGGAAAGTGATGGAATCACTTCTAAAGGAAAGAACTGCTGAGTACCTAGAGGCCAGTGGGGAACAGGACCCAAGGCAGCTTGGGTTTACAGCGGGAAGGTCATGTCAGATGAATCTAATTGATTTCTTTGACTGGGTGACCAAAGTAGTAGACCAGGGAGGGGCTGTGGACATGGCCTGCTTATACTTTAGCAAGGCATTTGACACAGTCCCACGAAAAAGATTAATAGTCAAATTAACCAGCCTGAGAGTGAGTCCCAGGGTGGTAGCCTAGGTAAAACATTGGCTGGACAACAGAACAAAGAAAGTAATTGTAAATGGAGTCCACTCTGAAGAAAGGGGGGTTACTAGTGTGGTACCGCAGGGTTCAGCACTGGGTCCAATCCTTTTTAATGTCTTTATAAGTGACATTGCAGAGGGACTGGAAGGAAAAGTATGCCTCTTTGCAGATGACACAAAGATCTGCAACAGGGTTGATACACAAGGAGGCGTGGGAAGGATGAGAAGGGACTTGGCAAGGTTGGAGGAATGGTCAGAAGTATGGCAGCTTGGATTCAATGCAAAGAAGTGCAAAATAATGCACCTGGGAAACAAAAACCCAGGGGAAAATTACACAATGGGGGGGCAGGTAGTAACAACAACAAAAATGGAAAGGGACCTGGGGGTAATCATATCAGATGACCTTAAGGTTGGCAAGCAATGTGAGAAGGCGGTAGGGAGGACTGGGGGGATACTGGGATGTATAGGAAGAGGCATCACCAGCAGAAAACAAGAAGTTGTTATCCCCCTGAACAGACAGTTGGTGAGACCCCATCTGGAGTACTGCATCCAATTCTGGAGACCCCATCTCTGCAAGGACATAGACAGGATGGAGGCAGTTCAGAGGAGGGCAATTAAAATGGTGCAGGGTCTGCATGAGAAGCCATACGAGGAGAGACTAAAGGAGCTTAATATGTATACCCTTGAGGAAAGGAAGGAAAGAGGGGACATGATAGAATCATTTAAGTACCTCAGTGTAATCAACAAGGTCCAAGAGGGTAGCATCTTTCAAAAAAAGAAATGTGCAAGAAGGGGACACAATTTGAAGATAGAGGGGGGGATGGCTCAGGGGCAATGTGAGGAAGTATTTTTTCACAGAGAAGGTGGTGGATGCATGGAACAGCCTTCCTGAGGAGGTTGTGTGGTCTAAAACTGTGGGAGAATTCAAGAATGCATGGGACAGACTTAAGGCAATTTTTGTGGGGGGAGGGGTAGGAAGAAATAGGCTGTTGGTTAAATAGGATCTGCAGCTTATCCTCTAGGTAGAGAAATGGGCAGACTAGGTGGGCCAAGCGGTCCTTATCTGCCATCAAAGTCTATGTTTCTATGTTTCTATCCAGTCATGGATCTCAGTGAGGCAGCTCCATCCTGTTCAGGCACATAGGACATGTATAGCTGAGTATTATCTGCATAGCAGTGAAAACTCAGTCCATACCACCTAATAATGTCTCCCAATGGCAGCATATACACTGTAAACAATATGGGTGATAAGATGGAGCCCTGTGGTACCCCTCATGACGCGGGGAGAGGGGCCGAGGAATAAATCCCTGACTCCACTCTCTGCATCCTACCCACAAGGAAAGATCAAAACCAGCTGAGGACTGTCCCTGACAATCCACAGACTAGCCACAGTTGTTCCAGTAATACGTCATGTTCCACAGTGTCAAATGCTGCAGAGAGATCAAGGAGGACCAAAGATCAAATGAGTTCTCTGATCTCTCTCTATTAGGAGAGCATTAAGTACCCGAACAAGTGCCATCTCAGTACTATGCCTCTTCCTAAATCTGGACTGAAGAGGATCATAGACATCATGGATGGTTAAATGATCCTCCAGTTGCAGTGCAGCCACCTTCTCAATAACCTTACCCACAAAGGGCAGGTTAGAGACAGGTCTGTAGTTAGCCAGACAGTCCGGGTTGAGGGAGGATTTCTTCAGAAGAGGTCTCACAACCGCCTCCCGCAGGGGGTCCAGAAACAGCCCTATCTCCAATGACCTCCAGACTATCTCAGCAAGGATCGGGCAGATTACCTCGATGCACCCTACCAGGAGGCGCATTGGGCCAGGATCCAAACTACAGCAGGTTGGTTGCAAAGTCTGGATAATCCTCACAATGTCAGTGACTGAAAGCCGGCTGAAGTTGGACCAGGTAAACTGGGCACTCATAACATCCTGGTGACCTCTGTAGCACCCAATAGAGGGGACTAAACTGATCCTGGACCTGATGGTGGCAACCTTATCTGCGAAAAAGTGAGTGAACCCATCACACTAACTGTAAAAACGATCTCCCAACCTGAAGACAGATTGGATTGCACAATCTGTCCACAGTACAGAAGAGCTGAGCCAGTTGATTTTGCACTGTGGCAATCTCCCTGGACAGTAATTCTGCATTCTTCCAGGAGATTGCCAATTGATAGTTTTTATAATGATCCATCAATCTAAGTTTGTCATCACTCAGGCCCGATTTCCACCAGCACCCCTCCAACCTTCATCCCACTCTCCTCAACTCCTTCAAGGTCCCATCAAACCAAGGGGACCTTGGGCGGAGGGTGATGGGACAAACCCAGACAGGTGATGTGGAGTCCAGGGCCAATGTTACCACCTCATTATTGGTGTGTACCAGATCCGCTGGACCCAAGTATTCACTCGGCACACCCAATAGGTCCAGTACTGTCATTTGACCATCTGGAGTCACACCCCTCAAACAGCAGTACCAGACCATCTCCATCGGAGCAGGTCTACTGGGGGGGGCCACAAAACTGAACCCTATGGTGTGATGATCTGACCATCCATCTGGCTCCACTGGCAAGTCAGAAATCTGCATCACCAGGAGAAAAACCAGGTCCAGTGAGTGACCACAACTGTAGGTAGCAGAGGCAACCACTCATCAGTTGGAGGAAGTCTTGACCAAATTGCAAGAGTTCATCATCTACCCAGGCATTGAAGTCCCCCAGAATAAACCATCTGGGAGACTCCAAAAGCATGTCAATGATAAAGTCTGTGACTTCCTGCAGGAATTCTTTCTCATCACCAGGTGGATGGTAAATGAGAAGTATCCTACACCCCACACCTGCACCTACAAGACACACAAAGGATCTGGTGATCCCCACTAAAACATTCATAAGGCCCAGTTCCATTTTAAAACAATGGCTACACCCCCTTCCCAACGATCCATCCTCGAGCAGTGTATCATTGAATACCTGACTGGAACAGCTGATGCCAATATTGGCCCAGCATTTTCATCCAGCCAGGTCTCGGTGATGCAAGCCAGGTCAGTTGTACCAACAAGATCCGCTATTATAGCGGTCTTGTTTTTCATAGACCTGACGTTGCACAACACCACCTGAGTACGATAGGTAGCTGAGGAAGACCATGCTACTTGCCTATTTAATGCAGAACTCGTGGGTATGGGAACAAGGCAGGGAGAACTCCTGTACTAAACCCATTTTGCCCCAAGGTGTCTCCTTGTCACCACAATCCCAATCCGCCCTCCCTGTCCCCCCCCCCAGGTCCAGCCTTCTCCTACCTCCTCCTCCTCCTCCTCCTCCCTCTAGCTATCCCTAAAGCATGGAAATGCCTATATGCCTCAGGAGGAAGAGGAGGACAATTAAATGGATGGAGGTCCCTGAGCCTGGAGGGGGAGTAGTGCCTGACCATCTACCCTCTCTGCCAACATATTTCAAACAACAGGCAGAGTGCACAGCAGCCAGCAGCAGTCAGGGATCCAACATTCACAACCACTCACTCATTCAACAACACTCACACCCAAAAATATACTCTAACCCACCCACAGAATTACACAAAACCCCTCAAAATAAACAAACCAAAACCCAAACTATCTAAATAAAAAACCAAAACAATCAATAACGTAAATTAAACAATAATGAAATGAGTCCAAGTAAGGTCCTTCGGTTAATTGTTATTAGTTCCTCCTCAGTTTTTTAAGAGATGCCAGTTCACTATTGTTGATTTAAATACACAGACCGTTAGAGCTTACACCTCCAAGGTCTCTATATCCACTAACAGCTCAGTAGTTTCTAGCTCTCACCTGAATAACCAATGAGGCAGTACAGATTTAAATAAGAAAATCACACATCTAAGGTACTTTCACTGCCTTTCAGCCAAAAAAGAATATGCCCAAAACATGAATGGTACAATAAAGTTCCTCAGCATCCTTTCCAGGGCTCCCCTTCAATTTTCTTGCATTCTAGATCTTCTCTTCTCTTCTTTCTCCCTCAGGTCTTTCTCCTCGGGCCACCACTGAATATTTAGTGCAGAGCCAACCTAACAATCACAGTCTCCGCTGTAAACTCAAGGGGTCTGCACTATCACTGTTTGAACACAAGCCAGGAGAGGGGAGTAATACTAGACCCACCCACCCCAGAGAATGGCCACCCTTGCCTAAATTATCCCAACACTATTTCCCCAGGGCTGCATCCACCACCCAGCAAACACTCTCAATCGGCCTAAAGAACACCTGGGTACCTGGTAGTTTAACTGGACTGTCCAGGGGGTTAAATGTATTTGAATGTTTATCAAAAACAAAACCATTGCCTTATATTTAATCTTGATTACATCCCCTTCCCTTTGTTCAAGTTTCCCCAAATAAATCAGTTTTGCTGTTTGAATGTTACCCTGGTCCACGAGCATATTATTACTAAGTGCTGGTTACTGAGAAAAACTAAGAGGTGCATTGTTCTTGCTGAAAAGGATTCTTTACAGGTGCACAGGGTATATTTGAGAAGTCCAGACCCTGTTGATAAGTGTGGTTACCGTGTGCATATTATTAGTGCTCACCACTAATTGCACCATTGAATGCAAAGCAAAATGTTTTATGCAAATCCATGTGAGGTACCACTGGTTGGGGCAGTGGGTAGGTATAACATCCAAGAGGATTGTTCTAGCTTATTATCAAACCCACTTAAAGGTCACTCTGGGTGGTGGCACCACACGGATAGCATTACTGTGAGTATTGAGCTCCTTTTAAGAACCAAACCAGAACCCAGGCCTCTCAACCTGCATCCTGGGCAGCAGGTGGGAGGTGGTGCCTAGGTTACATAGATGGGACACAAAATAAAACCCTAAGGAAGGAACTCCTGACCTGATCTGAGGGGGGAGTCGCCTATGAGGATCAACAGTTGTTTGTCAGTCATGAAAGATAGGCCAGATCTGGTAGATTGTCTTCAGATAAGGTAAGATATGCAACAGTGGGCTCGATTTTCAAAGGCTGATGCAGGGCTTGCATTAAGCCCTGTGTTAACGCCATTTTTGGCGCAGTTGCACCAAACTCCTTTGCCACAACTGCACCCATTTTCTATTGTCAGATGCAGTTGCAATAGTTTCCTCAGTTTACTGCAGCTTGCACAAAAGATTTGGTGCAAGCCCCGTAAAATGGGTCCACCAAATGGCACAAGTTAGACCAAGGAAAAGCTGGTCTAAGTTGCAGCATTTGGTGCTTGGGATTGAAAATCCTGATCACCTGCTGGGAGAATGCAGCAAGCCCCGTACGCCAAACGTCTGGCACACCAGGAGCTTGCAGTATTCTCGGGGCTTTGAAAATCAAGCCCAGTGTGTAAAGGCTTAGCAAGGTCAGCAAAGATAGTTGTGACTCACAAGCTCTAATCAATTGACTTCAGGACAGCATTAGTGACCCATACAAGTGAGGAGACAGTTCAGTGGGATTTGCAGAAGTCAGATTGGAAGGGCAGTAAAAGAAGAAGGAGTTCAGAAAGAAAGTTGGGATGGCATGAGGTTCTCCTGTGTTTTTGCCTGAGTGGGGAGAAGAGAGATGGGGGGAAGGGTTATTTCCCAAGGATGGAAGGATTACCCCTTTTGTCAAGCAGAAGAACTTTGGCATTCTTCCAAGCCTTAGGCATCTTTTTTATATAGAAACATAGAATTGGTTTACAGATAAGGATTGCTTGTCCTACCCCGTCCACCAATTTTGTTTCAGCCTATGCTTTCACCACAGATCCTGCCTGATCTCCAGCTGCAGACCCCCACTGTTTCCCAACTAAGATATTGCTGTGCCCATCCCATGCATGCTTGAGGGTCGCTACTGTTTTTGCCCCCACTACCTCCACTAGAAGACCACTCCCAGCATCCTCCACTCTTTCAGTGAAGTAGTACTTCCTCAAAGTACTTCCTTAGGAGAAAAGAGAGGTTAAGGAGGGGAGAGACAGGGGACAGCAATGACAGGAGTGGAGAGGTGGATGAATATATACTCAAGGCCATCAGTCTGTCAGTTTTGGATGGGTTAGGTGACAGTAAGGAGGTGAGATTGACAACCAGACAGGTGATTGAAAAGGAAACAAAAATAGAAGCTGGGAGCTGTGGGTGATTGAGATAAAGGTAGGAAGGAATGAGCCTGGGGAGGGGAAGTAGCAGAAGAAGGGTGCTGGAGGTGAAGAAATCATTTATTTCAAATGTTTTACATACTGAGCTAGTAGTACCTTTTTTCTGGGGGGGGGTGTGAGGGAGGGAATCAACACAAAAGATATAAAACCATTGAGCATCACCTATGTTTAGTGCCAAGTTAAGCAGTGTAACAAGTAACTTGCAACAAATAAATAATGTGGAACAAGTCATGTAATGTGCTCAGGCTGAATGGTTGGCTCTCCGATGGCTCTGTGATCCTCAAATACTAACAGTGGCTTTTTACACTTTTACCAGCCAAATTTCTTCCAACAGCACTCTCTATCACTTGTTTATTTCATCGGCTTACCTTTCAACTTTCAGTTCTATGACTGAGATGGATGGCTGCAAAAATATGGATTCCTCAGGGGTCTCCCCACTCTCTCCAAGTCCGCAAGCTCTGAAATGGCACCCACTACCTGATTCCTGACCCAACACAGAGGCAGGGCCAGACAAATTGGGACAAAACTGTAGGAATAATTTAGTTCTGGTCGGCATCCCAGAGCAGGCAGAAGGCACTGATATGCTATTCTTTGTCCAGACTCTCCTCCAAGACGCAGCTGGCTCTCCTCCTCATGGCCCTCTCTACTACATTGACCAAGCCCACTGTTCACTTCATCCTCGCCTCCCCTGCATAGTAAACCCTAGGTGATCATCCTATGATGACTTAACTTTTAAGACAAGATCTACATTCAGTGGAAAGCCTGTGAAAAGCACATTCTTACATGGAAGGGCCATCACTATCAAATCTTTAGTGATGTCACTCTCATGTACGGGATAAACAATTGGTCTACAACTCTATTAAATCTGACCTCCACAAAGCTGGCATAAAATACAGATTGTTACACCCAGCTCGGCTGATCATTGCCATGGCTGCAGGTAATTATGAATTTTCCTTGGCTGAGCAAGGCCGTCAAGAGCTCCCCAAATACCTGCCTCAAGTTTTTCTTCCTAACAGTCATTGAACTGTTTTGGGTTAGTGCCCCATTCTTTAACTTTTAATGTGACTGGTTTATTACCTGCTTCCCAGACCACTCTAACCAACATTTACATTGACTCGGGACACTACCTAGATTCCACCATCTCAAAGATCCGGCAGTGCCTGGACTGCCTAAAATGGGCCAGGCACTGCCTGTCACCTATGGATCTTAAATTACTTGTGACTCAGGCAATCCTACCTATTTTAGATTATGGTGATACAATTTATTAAAATGCCAATGCTTCCAGCCTTTTTTAAGCTGACACTATCTATTATTATACAATGGACAAAGAAAAGACTGTATTTTGATTGGTCAGTAGGTACTTCTCCCCCATTGTAAATTCTGAACAGTACCAATGGGAAGAAGTGCCAACTGACCTCGTCTACTACCCACCTGACACGTATCAATGTGTCGCCCCCTCTCGCACATACTTCACGCTACCCTCTTGCACACACTTTGTGGTACATTGATTGATCTCACCACCCGACGCAGAAAGCAACCACAGTAAATTTAAAAAAATGGAAACAACATTCGGCTTAATAAACATAGATGAACTAGAAAAAATATTCAATGTTCAATCTGATGATTCTAGCACAGAATCCGGCACAAATCAACCCTGCACCATAATTATATACTGCATTCCTGAAAGTGTACCAAATATACAAAGCCCAGGCCGAATGACCATCGTGGCTGGTCACATAGAAACTCTCCCGAAATCTCTTCAGGCATCTCCGGTCGCACAGCAAGACAGCACTGCTCCGCAAAGAGACACAGAAAATGCAGAACCTGAGCATTTTCCATCGAAGGACATTTCCAGTCCCGCTGCTCATCAGCGGCTCTGTGTTCATTCATTCTCTATGATCTGTTTTGCCCTCTGGTGAGCAAACCTACCTCTCTCTCTCTCTTTCTCTCTCTGTACAGTACAGCAACAACCTCTCTCAAATCCCTGTTCTGCCTCCAGCTCGGCAGCCATGGCAACAACCCTAACAACCAAGCACAATCCTACAGTACAAGTCACATTAAACTGTTCCTCCAACTCACTGCTCTGGCATTGACTTTATGTGCTGACAATGCAGTGGCAACTCAAAATGTTTAAACTCTAAACTCCACTTCAACCAAATGTCAACTCTCATGCAATGCACATGCAGTGCATTGTCAGCCACTATAAATGCCCTTCAGCTCCCCATTTCCATATGCATTTAAAATGCAGTACTTATTAGCTGTGAGTTGCAGTGCCAGTCTCCACTGTCCCATGCCTCTGTTGCATATTGAACCAACACAAGTGATGACATTTCTGTGCCCTCTGATGTTTAATACAGTTTGCAACAAAATTATTCAGTAATTTAAATCAATACTGTAGTTTAGAAATTTTCTGCTGTGCACCCTCCCGACTGCTCACTCTCTCCTGCTCACTCATCCTGCTCATACTTGCACCTGAATATCCTTGACAGGCAATATCAATACTGACCCACTGACTGGTTAAAATATTTTTTGTGGTCATGTCAATTAAATAAAACTACAGTACTTTGCTGTACAAATTGAAGTGTCATCTACAGTATCTACTGACTTCCGGGATGATGGTTTCCTCAGACATGACTCTCCACGCTGCTGTACTCCCTCATCTCTCTTTAACCACAGCATTTTAAGTAAATGACCACTAAACTACTATAATGGTGATTTACTTAAAATACTGTGGATAGAGAGAGTTGAGGAAGTACAGCAGCGAGGAGAGTCACGTCTGAGAGAACTGTCTGCCAAGAAGTCAGTGACAGATGGTGCTAAGATTTGTACAGCGCAGCACTGTAGCTTTATTTAATTGATATGACCACACCACTACATTTTTAGTATTTCTTTCTTTCTTTCCTTTAATTTTCTTGCCCTCAACTTTGGCTTCATAGTGAGACAGAGAATGCACGCTACAGTAAAAGTTTTACCGAGAGGCTGAGATGTACAGCACTGTTTGTAGTGAAATCAAGTTCCAACTCAGTATTTAAGCATTTTTTACAAGTTGTTTAATGTGTGTACTGAGCATTGCACTGCATTGGATAAGGGATTTCAGAGAGCTGCAAAGTAAGCTGAAGCTAAAAAGCAGCCAGAGATAAGCCATTAGGAGACATTTATTAATGCAGTGCAATGATCAGTGCACACATTAAGCAATTCATTGAAAAATGCTAAACCAGTGAGTCAGAGGAAGTTTAATGTGACTTGTGCTGTAGCAACCAAGGACTATCTTTTATTTGTGGCACAGTAACAAATACAATAAAAATAAATTAAAACACAAAAAAAACTGTTTTATTTAATTTTTTTTGTATCTCACCAAAAAGGGTACCATTGTATAATTGCAATGTACCACTCCAGGATGTGGGTTAATGCTAGGATTTACAATGCCTGGTGTGTTTTGCTTACTCGGCCTGAGACCTCATGACCAAACAACACAGCAGGTGTTGTAAATCCTAGCATAGCCTACACCCTAGAGTGGTATACTGCTTAATCAGCTTCTATGGTTTATTTTGAACTCTGAAAGGACAGAACACCGTTGTATGTTACTTATCCAATTGAACTGGCTAGCTCCCTTATCTTAACGTACCCTACACTTTTTATCCTTGATTTACAAAACTGTAAACATCATACTCCAACTTATTTATCAGATAGACTTCCAATTTCCACTTCCAGTCACAACCTGAGATATGTCTCAAATCGTGGCCTTGTCTTATCCAGAGTTAAAACTCAATATTGGAAGGCATAGTTTTTCATATGATGCCCCTCTTTCCTGAAATGAACTTCCCCCTTCACTGCAGAATTCTTGCTCTTTGAATGTTTTTAAGCAAAACTTGAAGAAGTTACTTTTACAAGATCAATTTAATCGCACCTGTTTTAATTAATTGCATATGCCCTAACAAAGGTTTATAATTATTGTATTGTGATTTATATATGCAATCTTGCTTGTGTATTTATTTTTGTGTATTTGGCTTGCTTAAGTCTTTATAAGGCTTTTTCCCATGACTTGGGATGTTCTGTAAATGAGACCAGTTTCTCATAGAACCTATTCTGTAAACTATTAAACTTTTCAATAAAAAAATAAATATAATAAAATCTCTGTACTTCCGGTTTGCTGACATCACCGAGGATGAACTCTTAACTTCACACATGGATCCAGCCTCCCACCAGCAATCTGTTTGAGCTTCAACTGCAGTGACTCACATCTTGCATCTTTAATGTGGTTCTCTGTCTTTTCATTTCCTGGTGTTATTTGCTTTTTATGTTTGTTTGCACATATGTGCAAGAAACATAGTGCCATCATCCGAGTTTTCCAGAGGTGTGTCAGCCTCTTCCAATTCAATCTGTGTGTTTGCAGGCACGGTCACAGTGCGCCAATCACTGCTCCAGCTGTCTATGACAGCTGAAAATGCAGTGACATACAGTTGAAAGGAGGCTCTGCTTCAGTGAGCAGAGCTCCCCCTCAACACTGCGCATATGCGTGCTGGCCGCTCCCGCCCCCCACGCACATGCTGTGCCTGAGCCGACAGGGGTGCCCAATCCCCATCGGCTCCACGCCCCAAAGCTGTCCAGGTGCCACGCTGAGGAGCCCACCCCAGTGTGGCAAAATGCTATAACTAGCAGGGGTTCCCAATCTCCCATTGGCTCCAGGCTCCACGCCCTCAAAACCTTTCCAGGTACCACGCTGGGAGCCCACCCCAGCATGGCAAATCTTATTATAGCTGACGAAGTTGCTTAATCCCCGTCAGCTCCAGCCCACTAAACAGCCTTTCCAGCTGCCATGCTGGGAGCCCACCCCAGCGTGGCACAAGCCCGTATGGCCGACAGGGGTGCCCAATCCCCATCAGCTCAGCGCCCCAACCAGCATTTCCAGCTGCCATGCTGTGAGCCCACCCCAGCATGGCAAACATCCCACGTCATCTTAATTTAAAAATAAAAACCTGCAAATAAAAAAAAAGTCCCTCGCAGTCTCACTGCCCCCACCCATAACCACCACTGCACACCTGCCTCCCAACACCCTCCCTCACCCCATGCTTACCTCCGGAGTCCGCACGACGATCTTCTGCACCGGGAACATCGTCTGCACTCCTCAAAGCCAACCGCAAACTGAGGAAATGCCGGTAAGCTGTATAATGGAATAAATAGGGTTTTTTCAACTTTGCTGCATATCTCGGGCATTTTTTGGAATTTTTGCACCAAATTTTCAACATGGGGTATTTGGGACCCCTTCTCATGAATGCTGTCACTGTCATGGCATTACTCAGGCCCAAAGGGTGATTTTGCAGCCACTGTGCGAAATCACCTTTCAGGAACGATTAAGAAATTACACTGCCAGTGTTCATAAGGCGGGCTCTCAAAAAGCCTATTTTGAAAATTTGGTGGAAAAATTCCGAAAAATGACTGTTTTACGAGCGTGCGTTACGCAGTTCCAATGCACGCTCGTAAGTTCACGAATTTTCAATATTTTCACTCCAGATTTTCAACATTGCCATTTTACCACACCTTTTTATGAGCAGTACAGCTGTCATTTTTCACATCTCACCCAAAATGTGTTTCCACCCATGTAGTGCACAATGGCGCAGTCAGTGTGCGAAATCAATGTACGGGACACATTAAGAAAATCACAGTGACACTGTTCATGAGCAGAGGTCTTAAAATGGCTATGTTGAAAATTTGGTGAAAAAATTCCTAAAAAATGACTGTTTTACGAGCGTGCATTGCAGAGCTCCTACGCACGCTCGTAAGTTCGGAAATTTTCAATATTTTCACTCCAGATTTTCAACATTGCCATTTTACCACACCTCCTTATGAGTAGTATAGCTGTCATTTTTCAAATCTTGCCCACAATGTGTTTCTGAACATGTAGCGCACAATGGCGCAGTCGGTGTGCGAAATCAATGTATGGAATACGTTAAGAAAATCACAATGACACTGGTCATGAGCAGAGGTGTTAAAATGGCTATGTTGAAAATTTGGTAAAAAAAATTCCAAAAATGACTGTTTAGGAGCGCACATTGCGCAGTTCCTACGCACGCTGGCAAGTTTGCAAATTTGTAATATTTGCACACCAGATTTTCAACAGTGCCATTTTACCGCACTTCCTTATGAGCAGTACAGCTACCATTTTTCACATCTTGCCCAAAATGTGTTTCCGCACATGTAGCACACAATGGTACAGTCGGTGTACGAAAACAATGTTTGGGACAGATTAAGAAAATCACAATGACACTGGTCATGAGCAGAGGTCTTAAAATGGCTATGTTGAACATTTGGTGACAAAACTCCATAAAATGACTGTGTTAGAAGTGAGCATTGCGCAGTTTCCACGCACCCTCGTAAGTTCATGAATTTGTAATATTTTCAGTCCAGATTTTCACCAGTGGCATTTTTCCACACCTCTTTCTGAACAGTGCAGCTGTCATTTTCCACAACATGGCCGAAATGTGTTTTCACACTTTCAGCACAGAAATGCGTGGTTGCTGTGGGAAATCATTGTTCGGGACAGATAAAGAAAATCACACTGACACTGTTCATGATCGGAGGTCCCAAAATGCCTGTGTTAACAATCTGCTGTAAAAAAATCCCCAAACTAGTTACATTATGGTTGTGCGTTGCACAGTTTCTATGCACGCTCGTGACTTCACCATTTTTTCAAGATTTTCCAGCAGATTTTCAACATTACCATTTTACACCTCCCATGAACAGTACGCTGTCATTTTCACATCCTGTTAGGAATGTGTTTTGCACCTGTGGTGCCAAATGCGTAGTTGCTGTACAAAAGCAGTTTTCACTAACAAACTGATATTGCCACTGTTCATGAGGTGGAGTCACAAAAACATGTTGAAAATTTGAGTGAAAATACCAATGAATGCCTGAGGCGTTAGGGTTTCCCACCAACGTGCCCACTCCTGTAGAGAAAATGACAGGCATCAGGGTGTGACTTGGGATTCTGCCTGTCATACCATACCATTCCACCTCCACCCACACCCTGCAGCCAGTGAGAGGCATCAAGGTGTGCCCGGACTCTTAGGGCCCTAACTTCACCCCATTCTTCTACCACACCCATCTCACTGTATTTCCTCATGGAATAGGAGTGCGCATAAGAGCCAAAGACCCCAAAGGCACACTGTGACACTTGTCAGTGTCTGCAGGGTAGGGTGTGGTGAAATGGCGTGGTCGTTATGCCTGACGACCCAAAGGCACACCCCAATGCCTGTCACTCTCTGCAGGGTGGTGGTGGGGTTGGCTTCAGTTCAATACTTCGCTGCCATTCCTATTATGCAGCTCTGTAACTTCTACACTACCAATGCCAATGCCAGCAAGCAAACATTCGGCATTGACAAATGCTTGTTTTCTACTGCTCGGCCCAGGGTTTTAATTTTTCTATATGGTGACTGCGCTCTACCATATTCTGCTAACTTCCATCACAGCGTACCTAGTATTCATGCCATACTGACTTACCTAGTGCCATATATTGGCTCCAGATCAATCTTCTGACTCCTTCACTGGATCATTTTCTCTGTGTTGACAGTTTTCCTGGAGCATCAGTATTGCTGGAGCTCCAGTGACGTCACTTCAGCGATGGTCCACTCTCTCGCCTATGTCATCTCACAGCATCTCTATGGTTTACAATATCTCCTTTGAATCATGCAATTAGAAGTCAATGAAGATCCATGGAAGTGATCCCTTGGGGTGCAAGGTGCTTCTTTGCAATATTCCACTCATCCCCATGGGGAAATCTGAACCACATCACTTCTGTCTACTAGAGCCCTCTCTATGGACGACAGCAGTGCATATGTTGTCAAGTACTTCCTCCTGCACCTTTTTTTTTTCCTATTCTTCACTGCATATCTACGCTGTTGCCTTAGGCAGTCTCCAGCCTATGTGGTGACAGCAAGCTGAAGTATTTGGTTGTTTGTCTGAGTACAATTTTTTTCTTCTTCTTTATTTAATGACACCACCTTCTCAATTTCACTTCCAGGCCCACCATGTCTTGGCATCATCCACATTAGATGCTTAATGGATTTTTTCTGGACAGACATTATTTTGGACCTTATATTTCTGGATTGATTCTGGAAGCCTGTCATAACTGATTATAGAATATTATTTTGTGACGACTAGCATTAACCTCCCTTTCTTATTTTCCCTGCACTGTACTTTGTGGTAGCTCTTCTTCTAAGAGCCACACTTGCCCTTCTCATGCCACCCATATTCTGTCTGTTGTCTGGGTTCCCATCTATTCCTTTTGAGTTCAGGTGGTAGCGCCCCCGACACACACCTCATGTCTGCTTCTAAGATCACTTCTCCAGGCAAACGAACCTGGAACTCTTTTGCCCCTGGCTGGTATACCCTGACAGGGGTTAGTTTAACCAGGGACATGGTTGCCATGGAGAGTGTATAGAGTTTGGTGCACTACCACAGTCCTACTGATGATGTCTGGCTTTATGCAATTCTCTGGGGCTTTCCTCCTACCCCCTCCAGCCAGTATATCCTGGAGAAAACAGGGGTTCCTCTCCTACTTCCCTTCCACATTGTTTTTCCACTGTTTTGGTACTTGTTCTTATTGTTTGTTTGTTACAACTGCTTGATGTTCCTTAGTGTTAAAACTGTACTCACATCTAGTGTATCTGACCAGGAATTTACTTCGGAACTGTTTATATTTGCTGGGATGGGTGTTTGTTTATTTCTATTATAATTCTCCCAAGGAAATTGAGGCCATAGGTACCGGCTTCCCTTTTCTATATGGCTTTAATAAATTTTAAAAGTGTTACTTGGAACATTAAAGGGGGTCACACTAAAGAAAAAAGGATGCAGGTCTTAACCCTTAGGCTGCTGACAGAATTAGAATGTACTGTATAGGATTTCTCGACTGATATATCAGTGCATAACACAGCAAGGGTTAAAACACCTTAAAACCCTGGATGTGGACTTGGCTAAGCTCCAAGAAATGCATACATTGACTAAGGATGTGCATTCATTTTGCATACTTTGGGCTGGGACAGTTTATCGGGCTGGGCATAGTAATTGTAGGGCAGGGGTCCTCATTTTGCTTAAAAGAGCCATACCTTTCCAGTTACTTCAATAATATATTGACTCAGAAGGCTGATACATTGTTCTTAGAGCTATGGTGAGGCTGCAAGAAATGTTCCTAGGCTGTGTTTATACTGTAGCCCTGACTCTTACTCCTCAGCTTTATTTACTGACCTCCTCAATATAATTTCCTCCAACAACTCTATACCTAAAATATTCTTGGGGGTTAGAACCTCACAGTAGAAGATATGTTATATCAGTCTTGTAGAGCTCATGAAGGCCTTTCCCCAGCCCAATGGGCCCTCAGGGAATTATTGGACTACTGTGGCATTGTTGATATCTGGAGGGTCCTCCACCCTTCAGAGGGAATGCACATTTTACTCCTCCTTCCATGGTACGCAGTCCAGAATTGACTTGATCAGCTCCTCCTTTATACCAGAAATACTGATCTGTGAAATAAAGAGCTCGGTCATATCTGACCATGCCTCGGTCTTTCTCTCCCTCTGCCTAGTGAACACTACAGCGGTACATAGGAACTAGAAAATGAACAATTACCTCCTCAAGGATGATTGGTGCATCTCTAAGCTTAAACAAATGACTGTGGACTTTTTTGTGTTGAATAAAACAGATGCTATTGGTCTAGTTACTATTTGGGATGCATATAAATGCACTGTGAGAGGTGAACTAATACAGATGGCTACTACAATAAAATGGCAGAGGGAGAGACAGGTCCATGACCTTTTTACCTCAGTCTGTGCCCTAGAAAAAAAAATGAACTCTGGTTCTCCAGAGTAAGGTTGGATTAAACAGGGACAGGAGAGAGCTAAATATTTAGAACTCTAAGAGCAAGTAGAACATGAACTCTTTAAAGCTAAACTTAACTGTGAAGTGCATGGTGAAAAAGCAGGTTGGTTCATAGCCATGTATCTTAAACAACAAAGAAATACTCATTTTATAAAAGCAATTCAGTCAGCAACCAGCCCTAGGCTCCTAACAGCCCTGAGAGACATAGCTGCTAAGTACAAGTCAGGCCTTCTTTGAGTGGCTCTGTATGGCAGAGGCCCAGCCTCCAAACCTTCATACCTTAATACAAGACTACCTTACCAGGGCCCACCTTCCCAAACTCCCAGGTAGCCAACTCCCTGAAAACTCCTATCTCCATTCCAGAGGTACAGTAGGGGCAGCCATCTCTTCTTTTACCCCTGTAAATGCCCTGGGTCCTGATGGCTTTTCACCTAATTTTTATATCTCTCTAAAATCCAAACTTGCCCCAGAACTGGCCAACCTGTACAATCACTGTTACCACACAGGTCACTTGAGCCCTCTTCTACTAGAAGCCCATATTACCTTGAACCCCAGATCCAGAAAAAAAAACACTCTGGTTTGGGTAACTATAAACCTATTTCTCTTCTTAGCATCTACATTAAAATCTTAGATAAAATTTTAGCCCTTAGAAGCAGTAAAATATGGCAACCCCTGTCTGGGCAAGAACAAGTTGGTTTTATGCAAGGCTGACACTCCTCAGATCACATGCGCAAAATCATTCATATTATCGCAGCATCCAAGCATTCATATGAAGCAACTGGTCTGGTGTTCCTGTGTACAAAGAAAGCCTTTGAAAGAATGCCTTGGGTCTTTCTTTTCAAACCCCTTTCAGAATTTGGCTTCCCTGATGATTTTATAAAAATGGATTCAGCTACTTTACTCCTGCCCCACAGTTTGAATCATATGTAATTGTGTTCTTTTGGAGACCTTCCCATTATTAAAGGGTACTAGACAAGGCTGCCCCCCTCTCCTTCTATCTTTATAATCTGAACTGTGAGCCCCTAACCCATTACATCACTAAACAGGCAGAGATTAGAGGAGTTACCATATGCCCCTATCCATTTATGATCTCAACATATTCAGATGATATTCTTCTTCACCTCACCTAACCCATACAATCTCTCCTTGCAGCCCTTCTAGTCCTTACTGAATTCAGTAAGATCTTGAAATACAAACTCATCCTGACTAAAATGGCATTTAATGTCCCTGTTCCTTGTCATAACAGCGTGGCAAAAACAGTGAAGAGAATTTCAGCCCAGCAATATGAGCGCAGGGAAAGGCAGGGAGAGGAAACTTCCGTGAAGGGTCAGAACAGCAAAAATGAAATGAACACCACACAAATGCTTGCAAGCAGGGGTGCTTCACCCCAGTGCATTCCCCTCACCTAAGGTTACCACCTTTTAAGAAGTCCAAAGTGGGACATTTCCTCCTGAAAATTTTTTTTTCGCAGTACAAGATATGACCTTAACCAGTGCAACAGACTTATTTTCTCAAAATAATCAGAATTGAGAATAGGTGTTGTCATTTTTCAGTTGTTTCTGTTGTTTCTTATCATTTTAAGGTATTTTAGTTAAGGTATTCTAGTTTTCTACAACAGTTAAAGGAAGTTAAAAAGTATTTTTTCTACTATAAGAAGTCAGGACATGTGGTATTTTTCATGTTTTTTCACAGGACACAGCTGCCCAAATCAGGACTGTCCTGCAAAAATCAGGACAGGTTGTAACCCTACCCTCACCCCCCCATTACATAAATAAACATACTTGAAGACACACTATACACCACAGAAAGGTCTCGCTGTTCCGACACCTCGCTGAAGTTTCCACTTGCTGTCTTTCCTGGTGTGCATATTGCTGGGCTGAAATTGTCTTCACTGTTTTTGCTGCTATGTTTTGATGGGACACCCTAATGGGCCTTATTTCCAAAGCCTATAAATGGGATCTTTTACCTGATGGTGCTGGAATTGGGACCACTAGCAACCTTCACTGTCTTGGTATACAGTTAACCTCAGACGTCACATCCCTTTTAGCCAGAAATTTCTTGCCATTACCTCGTGCACTTCAAGTAGATCTCCAATGCTGGATGACATTGTCCCTTTCATTATGGGATAGAATACGAACACACATAAGAACATATGAAGAAGCCAGTAGAAGAAGGCCATTTGGTCTATCAAGTCTGCTCGTATTGCAGGGTTCACAGCTTGAGCTAATGTCCCTGCCCTCCTGCCCCACTCCTCTCATCCTCTCTACCCATGATCCTTACCTTTCCCCTATGCCTATCCCAGCCTCTCTTAAAGCTGCCCACTGTCTTCAATAAGAGGACCTCTTCCAGCAGCACATTCCAAGTGTCCACCACCCTCTCTGTGAAGAAGTGCTTCCTGACCTCCCTCCTAAACCTCCTACCCTCCAGCTTAAGACTGTGCCCCCTAGTGTTATGGTTGCCACTCAGCTTAAAGAGACTCTCCTTAACAACCTTATTTTATTCCTTTCAAGTACTTGAAGGTCCCAATCATGTCCCCCTCTCTCTCCTGTCTTCTGGAAGTACATGTTCAGTGCCCTCAATCTCTCCTCATATTCCTTACACTGCTGACCTGCTATCATATTTGTAGCCCTCCTGTGGACCCTCTCCAGCAGGTTAATGTCCTTTTTGAGGTGTAGGCACCAGTACTGAACTCCATACTCTAGATGTGGCATAATCAGAGAGCTGTACAAGGGCAGTATAACCTTCTCTCTCCTACTACTGATCCCCCTAGATATGCATCCCAGCATCTTGTTTGCCATTGCTGCTACTTTCTTGCACTGTGTAGAGTGCTTCAGGTCACTAGTGATCACTCCCAAGTCCTTCTCCTCCTCTGATGCAGATACTTGGACTCCACACAGGTAGTACTCTGTCCTGGGATTCTTGGCTCCAAGATGCATAACTTTGCATTTCTTGGCATTGAAGCCAAGCTACCAGATCCTGTACCACTTCCCCAGCTTTTCCAGATCTTTCTGTAGGTCCTGTATCCCTTCAGCTGTGTCCACTCTTCCATAGAGCTTAGTGTCATCTGTAAATAGGCACATTTTGCCCTCAATGCCATCTCCAATGTCATTAATGAAGACATTGAACAACACCAGCACCAGCACTGAGCCCTGCAGGACCCCACTGGTTACTCTCTCTAGGTATCAGAATAGGTAGGAGCAGAATCTTTGTTATAAGAATGAATGTCCTTCCTGGGATACTTTATCCACTTAGCATGATGGGCATTCCCTTACTAAACATCTGGTTTATTAGATTACAGAAGATTCTTTCAGATTTCCTTGGGAAGGGAAAGACCCCCATATAGCATACTCTAAATTAACTCTGGAGAAGTCCCACAGTGGGCTGCAACTCTCAAATCTTTGTTGGTATTATTTGGAAGCCCAAGCCACCAAATTCCTTGTTTGGGGCCTCTCAGACATGGTATTTCCCCTTCTACGTACCACCCCCAATGGAAATATATAAAGTTGTCTCTTTGTCAAGCTACTGGCATTGACCATAATGCCCTAACTCAGTTGACCTCGGCAAAACTGCCAGCAATGCTCAAGCATACCACCATGGGATGGTCTGTTATAATCAGTCTACAGCTTTGCAAGCATCTTACATACGCTACTCACAGTGACTTAACCCAACCTCTTAGACTTAATCCCAGTTTTAAACTGGGTGACAAACCTATCCCTGCATCATTTTTACCTCAAGTTACCCTCAGCCAATTAACTTGTTTGTTTCAGAATGACCAATCAGTAACATTTGACCTCTTCAAAAGGAATACTAGATTAAGAAATGCCAGTGGGTTCCCTTCCTGTAACTAACCCACATGTTACAAACAGTATTTGGCCCCATCCTTAATCTTTTTCTGATGGCACAAGTAATCAGACCCTTGTAGGATCGACTGCTGGTGACCACACTGTGTCCATCCTTTATAAATCCTTCTGGGATCTTATGGGGAAAAATTCAGACCTAAGTGTTCCTGTTGTATGAAGGAATTCCCCACTTTTACAGATCACTTAAGTGGCTGTATTTTGTGGGACTTTGTTCACAAATATGCTGAAGTAGATAAACTATGTCTCATGCGATGCAAGATCACTAATAATGTATACCTTATCCAACGGAAGCTGCACAAGTTCAACATTCTCCCCAGTCCCCTGTGTACAAAATGTAGCAATTATATAGGGTCCCTAAAGCATATACTATGGGATTGTGTTAAAACCCAGCCCTTCTGGCAGCAAATTCAGGCTCATGTAGATGCACTATTGGGACTTGATCATGCTTTTACCCCTGAGCTATGTTTACTGGGGACTGGTATTGATGACATACTTGGCACCCAGAGGTACCACGTGACTCTTATTACTGCTATTGCCAAATTGGTTATCCTACACCACCGGACAGATCAACCCCCCACCCTCCCAAATAGGGATCAGCATGATCAAATGCTTCTGCCTTAAGGATGGAGAAAACATTGACTAGCCTCTGGCATTCCCTAAAAAATTATCAAGAGACGTAGGGAAGTTACACACCCTTCTATTGATTTCCTAGAGGGAAGTTATAAATTCTCTGGCACCTTCCACCAGCCTCTAGGATATCCTGTCCTGTGTTATAATTTATATGGTTTCCTTTCAGGCCCCACAGATATTTTCTCTAATTTTGCTTCTTTACTATACAGAATTGCTGGATAAACTCATACTAGTCATTCTTTTTGGTTATGGTTTCCCTGCTTAGTTGTGTTATCCTGAGTTCCATCATTGTCATAAGACTAGCAGTTTTAAATTGCTTCTATTCCTGGTCCTATTTATGTTATGATATGATTCATTGTGTTTGTTGTGTCTTTGGTTATATTGTTGCTCTATGTTAATAAAATATATTTAGTTGCAAAAATAGATAAGTAATGTGCAAAGTAAAAAGTACAAAATATTAACAGATGCATAAACCAAAATATGTTAAACTGTTCAGCAAAGTGTCCAAGGTAGCTACAATTGATCTTAATCAGCAGCAGAGAGTGAACCCATACCAGGGGTAGTGGGGGGGGGACTGTCAGAGCAAAGAAGAGCAGTTGTGTAACTCATGGATGGCAGATGGCACTAGGATAAGGGGTCAGGAACAAGTACAGGTGGGGGATGCAAAGTCCTGCAAAAGAGTAAGGTAGAAGGGGGAAGAGGCTGAACAGGTGGACAGGGAAAATGAGGCTTAGAGCTAAGGGAACTCGTACAAGAGGGAAGCCTGTCCAGCTGTAGATTTTCTGGGTGCAAGGGAAGTTAGAGGCTCTCTCAGCCTGCTCCAAGATGGAGGAACTCACAGGTGTAAGGACTTGATTTATCGATTGGAGGTGAGTGAGGTCATAAACTGAGTGTACAAGTATAAAGGTTTGTATTGATCAACTACAAATCTTTACAAAAAGAATACATAATATTAAAAACATAAAAATTTAAAAAACAGACATTTTTTAAATTTGACATACTTTTTGATTTGCCAGAGATTTTCAAGATTGCACTGTTTAAATATACAATAATTCCATTGTGTAAGGTTTTTTTAAGATACTGAGAGCCCTTAGTTAATATTCCTTAAATTTGTTTGAATTCTGGTACCTAGTTAAGTTCATCATAATCTACTTCACGTATGTTTCCAGCTCCATTTTGAACGGATAAGGTTACTACATATAAATGGCCAGTAAACCTTACAGTAAATTTAGGCACAGATCTTTACACAATTGCTATTCCCTGTTCTCTGTGTTGAATAAATTCAGAACCATTTGGTCTGCAGGGAAGGCAAGACCCCCAAAACATCATCAAGCTGGTATCCAGTGAAGTAAGAAAGTAAGTAAGTAAAATTGTTTTTGCATAAAGTGCCCTTCCTGTGTTCAGGGCAACTTTACAATGCACATTAAAAAAGAGAATTTCATAACATTACACTTAAAAGCAAATAAAACATATTAATACACACTGAATAAGTCCCTGTAAATGCCTGGTTAAAAAGATATGTCTTCAGTGACTTTTTAAAACCTTCCATGCTCAGGCTCTCTTGTATCTGGCAAGGTAGAGAGTTCCACATAAAGGCAAAAGATCTTCCTCCTGATGTTTTTAGGGATACCCTGGGAATCTCTAGCAATCCCTCACCAGAGGATCGGAGTGAGCGAGTGGAACAGTAAGGACGTAAAAGTTCTTTCAGGTACTGAACACGGTGACCCCATGACTAAGTGATTACAAAAAGGGTGACTTAATCATAGTGCCTGTGTTCTGGGCTACCTGGCAGGGTAATGATGGGATATGGGATTAGGCGAATACTGTGACAGGATGTTGCTATGTATACATGTGTGCAGGGTGGGAGGGACCACACCGTCTGACAGGTGGCAGGGAAGGGAGGGTATGTGTGGTGCAGTGTGGTGGACAGCTGCTGAGCTGGCTGTGTGGTGTGGTGGGAAGATGGCAGGCTGGGGTTGGGAGGGTGCCGGGTTCAGGTCTCGAGCATGATCGCTTTTTGCGTCAGGTCAGGTTTTTAATATTTTTTTTAAGTTTTACACCCCCCAACATGCACCCCCCTGGAGTTGAGAATCTTTAAGTAGGAGAGTGTGGGGGAAAAGCCCAATGGGGGGATGTGAGGGGGCACAGCACCCCGCATAACATAGAAAATCAGCCGCTGGTTTTGTAGTCGCTGCATGTGTACATCGCCGTTATTTATTTGTGGTGATGTACACTCACTCAAATGGTGATTGCTGTTATGTCATAGAACCCACCGAGCCACTCCTGTGTTCTTGTTGAATAAAGAGGACATAATAATAAAATATGTTTCAGATCATCCTCATTATTTGTGTTACATTTACAAAACAGGTTATTATAGCCTGGTCTTTTCTGGGAAAATATTTACATAATTTGAATTGTAGAGTTCCATCCAGAATTTTGTGAAAAGCCACCTTTGAGAAGGATTAGATAATATTCTTAAATATGGTTCCAACTGATGTTTAGTTTGTGACTGTTTGTACCATTTGAAATGCTTAAGCTTTTTTAAACATTCTAGATCCTAAACTATGGCTGTGTCCCATAATCATTTTTGTTTTATTTCTAATACTATTTCATCCTTGGGCCTTAGGTAAATCTTGTATAAGAGGTGACCGAGTCCCAGTGGAAATAGTTCCTTTTTGATTATTTTAATGTACTGAGAAGTGAACCCCCATGTAGAATATTCTACTTTTTCCTCCATATATATCCTGGGCAGCCATGGAGACTGCAATTGAAATAATGTTAATAAAAACATTATCTGTCTTTCTTTTATCAGCATTGTCAATGGATATTGTTCAAACTCCAGTCTTAAGATTTCTCCTGTGACTGATTATGGCAGCATTAATAAGTATCTGTATACTTTGTTTATAATTACTTCAAGTGTTTTCACTTCCATGAATGCTCAAATCTTGCTGGATTTTATTTTAGCATTGACCACTTTTAAGGCACCTGTCACTGATCCCTTGCATAGCCTAGCATTAAAACTCTGAAAAACAGAAAAAGCAATTTTTAATTTTGTCGGACATAAATGTATCTGTAATTTCCATTGGCAATTTTCAGCAAATCTGATTCCTAAGTAATCATAATATTTTGTTGTTTCAATTCTCTCTTTAATTATGTATAATAGTGAGCTTTTTTACTTTTATTACCAAATATTACCATTTTTTTCTTGTCCTTATTAATAGTAACCTGATTTTTACTGCATAATTCTGAGAACTTCTTTATCTTTCTCTGCAAACCTAAAATGATATAGCTATTAACATAATATCATCTGCATAGGCTAGGCAAGGGAAGTTATTTCCTTTAGTTGATGTAGAATGCAATTATGGGTTCTCTGGATCCTGTATGATGTAAATAATGTATATATTAAACAGACAGGGTGCCAACAAGCAGCCCTGTCTCACTCCTCGATTGGTCTTAATTGGGGGGGGTTAGTGCACCTTTCTGATTATACTGTATGGATAGCCAAGTGTTCGTATGTAAGTTTATAATATATTTAGCAATACTGAATCTATATTTAAATGTTCAACTTTTCTCCAGAGTTGGGTATAACTAATACTGTCAACAGCTGAGCTAAGATCTATAAAACAACAACAAAAAAGTTTAGTTTTCTTTTAATATTGACATATTTCCATATTAAATGAAGTACAACAAAGCAGTGTTGAAGAGTGGAGTGGCCTTGTCTGAAGCCATTTTGATACTCACCAAGTATTTCCTTCTCAGTTGACCAATCTTGGAGACTCTGTAGGATTATTTTTGTATACAGTTTTTGTGAGGTATCTAGTAAACTTATTGGTCTATACATCCTGGGATATAAAGAATTACTTTTTTTAAATGATGGGAAAATGATGCTTCCCTTCCAGTTTGAGGGAGAATCGTCACCTTGAGCAATATGATTCAATAGATTTTTTAATATTAAAATACTTCTGTCTATGTAAAATGTGCAAACTTCTACCACTGTTTGGTCAGGGCCAGGTGCATTATTCAGGTGTGATTCCATTATAGCTCTCTCTATATATCTGAATCATTAATGTAAATTTGGTAAGGAGACATAGAATGTTTCTTATGTTGAGCCAAAGAATGAAAGGATTGAAAATTCATTTCTTCGATATCTGAAAAGTACAGTTTCCCAAAATGTTCTTCCCCTACTACTACTGGGGGAAATGTGGGCTTCAGTATCTTGTGCATAGGTGTTATAACCCTGACTAATTAGAGTCCAAAAAGTTTTCAATTTTTTTTGTACACTGAGTCACTTAATCTATCCCACTTTTTTATAGTACTTGGCTCGCTCTCTGTCTAGCAATTTCTTATACACTTTCCTAGCTTTGTTTAATTGATGGTTATTTTCTTTAGTTCTGTTTATTTTGCAATATCTAGCTAGTTTATGAAGTTCTTTTTTACTCCTTGTGCATGTTTTATTAAACCAGGTACTTTGTGTTTTTTTAATGCCACTATTATTTCTTAAAAAGGTCTGAGTTGAATATTTAATAAGTTCCAACATGTTAATAAATCTATACCCTTTATGGGATCTTCCAACTTGTTGATTAATATTTTAACTTATGAGTACTAGAATAGTTCTGAAAAATTTTCCCATGTATAAGCAGTCCACCATACACGTTTGTTATTTAAAATTTCCATATCATCCTTATTATTAATTATTTGTCACTTGAAAGGGCACCTACAGGGTGACTGGAGTTTGCAAGATAACAGTAAAGGAGCATGTGAAGATTCTATTCTGTTCAGTATTTTTAGATTCAAGACATTTTTTGAAGCTTGTAAATTTACTCAAATCAAATCTATAGTAAAGGAGTATAAACCTCCCATGTAGGTGAATGCCCCCTCCCTATCAGCTGGAAGTCAACCATTTAAAAGGCAGATGTCATTCTCAGAAAATAATTTGAATAAATGTTTCCCCCTCTTGTTACATTTATTGTCTGTTGTATTTCTGCTCCTGCTTATTCTAGCATTATATGTCTTAAATCCCTCATACAGATCTGAGTGTATATCTTCTAATTGTTAGTATATTGTTATTCTTGCATTGAAGTCCCCCAAGATGAATATTTCTTCCTGATCATATTTGTCTTTGTACTGAATCATGAAGTTCATGAACTGTATCCAAATATCCAAAAATAATGTTGTTTTGAGGAAAGTAAATGTTAATAATAATCAATTTAACATGTTCTCTTGTTAGCGTAACTGCTAAGCTACAATCAGATGCAATAGAAATAAGTAATCCTTTTAAATTCAGTGAAGTTTTTATGTAATTTGTCAATCCTGCTTTACTGCAGCCTTGTTTTTCATCTTCTTTAGCAAATATGGAATAAACTGAGAAGCCTAGAATTTGTAATACACTTGTGCTTCAGGCTTCTTGAAAACACAAAATATCCCACCTTGACATAAATGATTTTGAATCTTTATCTGCTAGTTTATATGACAACCCTTCTATATTCCAGGATAGAATAAACATATATACTATTTTATCTCCACTGATTAAATCATTAAATTCATTTTCATTTTGTCATAATAATTATTGAGTACTTATTGGAGCAATCAGATTTGGGATGTATATTACCTTGCATATTTTTATTAGGTTCTGGTTTTGATTTGGTAGGTTCTCTTGAAAAGCCTGAATTCACCATAAACTGAATGGATAATACCTTCCTGAATTTGAAGTGCAGTTAGGGTTATTCCGGAAGTTGGAAGAAAAATAATTTAGAATTACTGGTGACCCCCCTTTAACAACTCATTTTACTAGAGCAAAAAAATGCTGCAATAACTTGAAATCGGGTTATTACGGCATTTTTACAGAATAACATTTTCAATGAACTAAGAATTCAGCAGCAGTTTGAGCTCAACACATCTTGAGTGCTACTCACAGTTTTCCCCCATGAACAGCTGTTCTCAGAATAATTCATACCTTCCTCTGAAAGCAATAACTTTTCTACTTTGTCCCAAAGATTGCCTTATTTTCCAGAAAATCCTGCTTTACCAGCAAGAAATTCTGTGTCAAATATGAAGTTTTAACACAGCCCCAACCTTAGCTTTTACTTTTAACCCCACAGATCTCCATAGCAACCCTCTACCCATGTTGCAGTGACAAATCAGTTCCGATCCTCAATCAGCTCTCCAACAGAACTATTCCTTATATGAAAATGATTATTTCTAAAAGACTTGCTAGTTTTAAAACTGTAATTTTGGCATAGTTTGAGTTGGGTTTTGACAGTTAACTGTTGTCTCTCTCGTCGACATAGTGAAGCCCTGATCAGCATGCGAGTAAGATCTTCTGCAGTTTAGTGTTTAAAAAACAGTTGCAAGCAAAAAAAAGATTTATACCTAATGTTAATATGGCTTCTTTCTCACTGTTAAACTTGGTGTTTCAAAATAAAATCTTAAATGTTAACAATTCACCTGGTCTATTTCTTTGACTTTTACTATTTATCAGCAATCACCAACAATTATAAAAAATAATAGACTGGCAAGTGTGTGCTTATGACTATTTTTTCACACCCTTGGTGTTTGAAGACTGCATAAACCTCTTGAGCTTTGCTCTCAAGGTTTATGTGTCATCCAGCACCTTGGGTGTGAAAAAAATAGTCATAACACAGACTTGCCTACCCATTATTCTCTATGTTATGGTTTGTCTAATATACTTTTATGCTGGTATTTTAAAGTTGTATGTAACTTAAATCCTCAGGAAGGTCAAATGTCTCATGTTGGTATCAACCAGATCGGTAAGATTATAGAAAAGATAATGAGCTCTGCAGTAATTCAGGAAGGTAGAAGCTTTGTACACATAACCTCCAAAGGGGATTATGTTTGTCCCAGATTGCCATGAATTTAGATTGGAAAGGCATCCTCTCTGTTGGTGGATACATACAGTAGGTGGGGACATGTCAGTGTGAAAAAGGTCATCCAGGAGGGAGACTAGGTTGGGAGAACAGAACAACCTGCACCAGATAAACTTAGGCAGGGCATGGGGGGGTCTGAGCCTGTGTACACATATATTTCCAATTTGCATCAAATAGACTGTGATATGGCCAATGAGCTACAATATTTAATTTTCATTGGGTCCTTTGGTACAGCAGGGCACAAAATGCACTAAGCTGGTAGTCATGGCCCCTGGAATTCTGCCATTCCACAGTGTGAAATTTCCTGCAGAACTGGCATCATGCAGCAGAATATATGTAGTGCCATAAAATTCATTGCTCTTGGTGATTTTTCATTAAAATTAACAGTTTTACATAGTGCCTGCCTCCTGTCTCCTGTCTCTTCCCCCTTTATCCTGAAGCCCCTTTTTTGCCAAGCTGACAAGGGTACAACAGACCTTCTGTCACACCCAGGGGGCACCAGGACCACCACCGCTCTGCCAGAAGATGTCCAGACAGAGACAGAGCAGATGGACTCTGGTGGGCTCTGTGAGGGTGGGGGTGGGGGTTAGGTGCACACTCCTCAACCAATACCACTGCAGAACCCCTTTGCCATACTGTAAGAATAGGACAACTGAGACAAGGTTCCTATCACAATGGGAGGTGAGGAGGGAGGGTCCTCAAGAATAGAGGCATCCGGGGAAGGGGGAGGCCACTAGACCAAGATAAATCAGATGCTGTTGGGATATTCCATCCTGAGGGGCATAGATCTGGGGGCTGGGATGGGGAAGGATAAAAAGATGAGGTGCCTGAGGGGTACCTCAGTAGGAAGGGACGGGGAGCAGATCCTACAGATCACTAGGGCAGAGGGAGTTGGGAGGGAGCTGGACATTAATGCCTATCTTGCAACAAATTACCTAGCTAGAAAGAGGTTAGGGGCAGTTCAGGTGGTCTTCAGGAAGCTGGGAAGGGGCCTCAGCAAACATCACATATGGTGGTATTCTCTGAGGCACTACCTGTGAAGGGCAATGGGCAGGCAAAGGAACTCTACATCAGGACTTTTACCAACTGGCTGAAAGCACAGTGTATGGAAGAGGGTTTGGTTACATCGTGGATTGGGGAAGCAATTTGGGAAGATGGGGGCTCTTATAACAGAGATGGTCTACATCCTTTTTGGAAGGGAACCTAGACCTCAGTAGGAAGTTTAGATTTAGATGCTACCTGGATTACAATAGCCAGGGAGAGGTGGAAAAAGCAAGAGCAGTAGCAGTTGCCTCCCCACAAATGGTAGAAAGACAGAGGGGGAGAACATGAGCAGTGATACCACCCCAAGAGCAGTGTCACAGTGAGTCAGTGACAGGACAAGGAAAAAAGGGTAAGAGAAACAACTGGGATGGAGTGAGTAAGCAGATCAAAGTGTAAAAGGAACAAGGTAAGCAAAATGGGTGGATCAGAAGGAAAAGCAGGTTGTAGTACGGACAAGCATGGACAGAAAGCACTGGGCATCTGGTGGGGGGGGGTGATAATGTGCAGAGAGCCATGTGTGCTAACACTATTAGCTTTGAAAATAAAATCTGCAGACTGGAGGCTATCATGGCAGAGGCTTACCTAGATATAGTGGCCATTACAGAGATGTAGTGCAACACACACACCATGACTGGGGCATGACCATACCAGGCTACTCACTTTTTTCATGAGTGACAGGGCTGGGAAGAATGGAGAAGGGGTGGTACTGTATGTGAGGGAGGGAATAAAAGCCATTAAAGTGCAGGTACATCAGGGTGAGGAGGTTCTAGAGGTACTCTGGGTAGTGTTGCTTGGATAGTTCTTTTGTGGATCCAGATATGCTCCAATAGTGCTGGTATTGACCTAGGATCTGGCAAATGGATCCAGTGGTCAGATCCATCAGATCCAACCTCAGATAGTTGGATCTGATGGTCAGATCCATTGGATCCCTGGTCAGATCCAGGTTGGATCCTCAGATACCGCTGGTACTTGCATTGGATCCTAGGAGGTTGGATCCTTGGTCAGATGTCTATGCCATCCAAGGCTATCCAATATCCAGCCAAAAGGATGATATCCAATGATATCTGACCTTGTAGGATACTATCTGAGCAACACTAGCTGTGGCTCATCTTGGAGATGGACTATGGGAGCGCTATGTGGAACGGGTATGTTGCAGACCACCAGCACAAGGGGAGAAGATAGACAGGTCCCTAAGGGTGGCCATCATCATGACGGTAGGGAAGGGGGTGGTGCTGTTAGTTGGAGATTTCAATCTACCATTTGTGAAGTAAAGCCTACCAGCTGCAGCTTCAGCAAGGGGCAGGTCCATCCTAGACTCTCTACTGGGAGCTTTTCTCAGGCAGATTGTAAAGTAACCCACTAAGGATGGGGCAGTTTTAGACCTGGTGCTCAGAAACAGGGACAGCATTGCAAACATCACAGTGGGAAGTCTCCTGGGTACCAGTGATCACTGTATGGTGTGGTTCAGTGTAAGAAAAGGAGCAGAGGTGATCAACATGAAGTTGGGGGTCCTGGATTTCAGGTGGGTGTATTTCAAAGTAATGGAAGACTGCTTCAGAAAATACTTCAAGGGGTGGGATAGTCAGGGTGGAGTGGAGGCACAATGTAAGGGAATAAGGGAGAGCATCATTAGGGTAATGAGTCTCTGCGTGAAAGAAATAAGAAAAAGCAAGAAGGAAAGGAGACCATTATAGTTCTCTAAGGAAGTGGGAAAGGCAGTGAAAGATAAAAGGGCAGCATTCAAAATGCACAAAGAAACTCAAAGGAAAGAAGAGATAGAAGTGTACCAGGACAGGCAGAAAAGAAGAAGGAAAGCTGGTTCAGAGAGCTAAGGCACAGACAGAGGAAAGGATTATAAAGGAAGTGAGGCAGGAGGATTAGACTTTTTTCTGACATGTCAGTTAGAAGAGAAAAGCTACGTGTGGGATAGCAAGGATAAGAAGTGTGGATGGGGATTGATTCGGAAGGAGACCAAGAAAAAGCGGACATTTTGAACAGGTATTTGGTATGTTTGTTCAGTCTTCCCAGTAGAGGGAAGGGAGGTGGGCAACCAGAAAAAAAGTAAGAAAAGGGACATCTGCCAGAACTAGACACATGGTGGATTCCCTGCAGGGGGAGGGCCTCAAACAACTGGTACAACAACCCACAAGAGACAGGGCTATCCTAGATCTAGTACTGACTAACAGGGAAAGGATCACAGATCTCCAGGTAGAAGGTCACCTGGGGGCCAGGAACTGTCACATGGTATGGTTCAATTTGGCCACTAGAACAAAATCATCCCATTCCAAGGCAAAAATATGGGACTTCAGAGGAGCTTATTTTGATAAGATGGCCAACAGAGTTAAGCTAGCCCTGGCAAAAAGAAATACAGGTGAGGGGGTACAGGCAAAGTGGGCAAGCATTAAAAGATGCAAAACTTGAAGCAACATCCCATTGTGTTAGTGAGAAAAGGAAGTGCAAAAGAAGAAGGAAACCACTTTGGTTCTCAAACACAGTAGCAGAAAAGGTCAGAGCCAAAAGACTGGCCTTCAGGAATTATAAGGGAACGCAGCAGGATGAAGATAGGGAGGCATACCAAACTTCCCTAAGGGAAGCAGGGAAGGCAGTAAGGCAGGCAAAGGACCAAACTGAGGAAACACTAGCACGAACAGTAAAAGAGGGTGACAAGACTTTCTATAGACACATTAGTGAAAGGAGAAAGTCCAGAGGGGGTATTGCTAAGATCAAAGGGGATAAGGGGGCATGTGAGGAGGAGGACCATGTAAAAGCATGTAACCTAAATAGATACTTCTGCTCAGTATTTACTGAAGAGAAGGTAGGGCAGGGCCCACAGCTCTGCACCATGGACACAGGGGGAAAGGAAGTGTGCACTAGTACCTTCACAAAAGAAAGGGTCCTACAAGAGCTCAATAAGCTCAGGGTGGACAAGGCAATGGGACCTGATGGCATACATCCCAGGGTACTAAAAGGAGCTAAGGGTGGAACTAGCAGAGCCATTATCAGAACTGTTTAGTGAGTCTCTGAGCACAGGAGAGGTCCCAGAAGACTGGAGAAGGGCACATGTGATCCCACTCCACAAGAGTGGTAGCAGGGAGGAGGCAGGGAACTACAGACCAGTCAGTCTTACCTCAGTAGTGGGCAAGATTATGGAGACACTCCTTAAGGAAAGGATACACAGGATCCAAGACAGCATGGGTTTACAAAAAGAAGGTCCTGTCAAATTAATCTCATAGATTTCTTTGACTGGGTAACCAGAGTGGTGGACCAAGGGGGAGCAGTTGATCTTGCCTACCTTGACTTCAGCAAAGCTTTCGATACTGTTCCACATAGAAGATTGATTAATAAGCTGGGTAGGCTCTGGGTGGGTCAGACATTGGTCAACTGGATGGCAAACTGGTTGACAGGCAGAAAGCAGAGAGTGGTGGTAAACGGTATACAGTCAGAAGAGATGCAAGTCACAAGTGGGGTACCTCAGGGATCAGTCCTGGGGCCAGTCCTCTTCAATATCTTCATCAGTGACATTGCAGATGGACTGGAGGGTAAGGTATGTCTGTTTGCAGATAACACCAAGATCTGCAACAGAGTAGATTATCCAGACGGTGTGGGCAGAATGAGAAGAGATCTGGATAAACTAGCAAAATGGTCGGAAGAGTGGCAACTGGCGTTTAACGCAAAGAAATGCAAGATCATGCACATAGGGAAGAGAAACCCTGAAGCCACCTATAGGCTGGGAGGGGAGTTGCTGGCAGTCACAAGGGAAGAAAGAGACTTGGGCGTCATCATCACCGATGACCTGAAATCATCCAAGCAGACCACTAATGCAGTAGATAAGGCTAGAGGGATGTTGGGGTGTATTAGTAGGGGTATCACAAGTCAGAAGAGGGAGGTAATAATCCGTCTTTACAAGACACTGGTAAGGCCCCCATCTAGAGTACTGCATGCAGTACTGGAGGCCACACCTTCACAAGGACATTAATCAAATTGAGGCAGTCCAGAGAAGGGCAACCAAAATGGTGCAGGGACTGCATCAGAAAACATATGAGGACAGATTAACTGAACTCAATATGTATACCCTAGAGCAAAGGGGGGAGAGAGGAGATATGATTGAAACATTCTAACACCTTAAGGGCATTAACAAGGTGAGAGTCTAACATGTTACAATATAAGAAAAATAGCAGGACAAGAGCACACAGCATGAGATTAGAGGGAGACCGATTAAGGGGTAATGTGAGGCAGTTCTTTTTTTCACAGAAAGGGTGGTGGATGCATGGAATGGCCTACCTCAGGAAGTGGTGGATATGAATACAGTGCAAGACTTCAAACAGGCATGGAATAGGCATATGGGAGCAATACAGATGAGTATAAATAGATAGGCCATTGACAGAGCAAAGACCTATAGCACATTCATAAGGTAGAAAAAGACATGGGCAGACTGGATGGGCCTTGCGGTCCTTCTCTGCCGTCAGCTTCTATGTTTCTATGTTTAACAGAGGAGGTGAGGCAGTGGACAAAAGACCATTTTCTGAGGAAACAGTACTGAAAGAATGTGCAGCCCTGAAAATGGAGAAGGCTATGAGACTGAATGAGATACATCACAGGGTACTAAGGAAGCTCAGGGAAGTGATAGATGCTCCACGGATAGCCTTGTTCAGCAGCTCACTAGAAACATCAGTCACTAGGCAGGAAAGAGACCTCAGGGTTATGATTTCAGAAGACCTTGAGGTGTCAGGGCAGTGTGACAAGGTTGTGAGCAGGGCTAATGCGATGATGAGTTACATAGGGAGCAGCAACACCAACAGGAGGAGAGAAGTGGTACTGCCACTGTACTGCTGTCTGGTATGCCCCCACCTGGAATACTGTATCCAGTTCTGGAGGCTGAAACTCAGGAAAGACATAGACAGGGTGGAGGTGGTCCAGAGAAGGGCAACCAAGATGGTGCAGGAGCTGCAAGGGAAGCCCTATGAGGAGAGAGAGAGTGAGGTATCTCAATATGTACACTCTGGAGGACAAGAAAAAGAGTGGTGACCTGACTGAAGCCTTCAAGTACCTCACAAGGGTGAACAAAGTGCAGGGAGGGAGCCTCTTCAAAAGGAGAATGATCTCCAGGACTAGGGGCTTTGCAAAGAAATTGAGTGGGGGAGGGGGTTAAAGAAGAATATAAGGAAATATGTCTTCACTGAAAGGGTGGTAGAAGCATGAAACTTTACTAATTGAAGTTGTGTTGGCTAGAACAGTAGAAGGCTTCAAGCATGCATGGGACAGACATGGGGCATATTGGTACAGAAACAGGGAGGGGGAGGGTCTCTGGAGACCGGATGGGATCTGCAGTGATAAAATAGACATTGAACCCTAGGCAGAGTGGGTGGGCCTAGTGGGCCTATTCTGCCAAAAATGTCTTAATTCTTTTTGTCCAGTTGGTGTCATTGATGATACTGTATCATATTTTAGGGCTGCACTCTGCTGATGAATAACTTGTGATGCAGAAATGAGCCAACACTGTGGCAGAAGCCTGAGATCCCTGCCACAGGAATCAGGATTGAAGTGATGTAGAAATTAGGGGCCTTGCTTATACTGTTATATAGGCAGTAGTGCAATGTTATAGGAGTTTGCTGTGGTGACATTGCCTTGATTCTACATTGGAAATCTTTCTTTCTTGTCCTACTGTGTCTTATTATTTTTACCTTTTTTCTCTGTCTCCATCGCCATTATATTTGATGTTGCCTAGTTGTGCCCTTCCTTTACACAGAACTTTATTTATAAAGTGCCTGCCTTCAAAGAAGAGCAAAACAAAATGGTACAGGGTCTGTATCAAAGGTCATACGAGGAGAGACTGGAGGAGTTCAATATGTATACCCTGGAGGAGAGGAGGGAGAGGGGAGACATGATAGAGACGTTCAAGTAACTAAAGGGAATAAATAAGGTACAGGAGGGCAGCATCTTTCAGAAAAGAAGATGCTCTAGAACAAGAGGGCATGATATGAGACTGGAAGGGGGTAGACTAAGGTGGCAACATGAGAAAGTACATCTTCACGGAAAGGGTGGTGGAGGCATGCAGCAGCCTACCTGCAGAGATGGTGGGAGCAAAGTCGATGAGGGAATTCAAAACTGCATGGAATAGACATAGGAGGGCCCTAGTGATTCAAAAGAGGAGGTAAAACCAGAGATAAAGTAGGATCTCTGGCATGTTTAGTAGGTAGAGAAAAAGGGCAGACTGGATGGGCCTATCAGTCCTTATCTGCTGTCATATTCTGTTTCTATGTTTCTGTCCAGAGCTCAAAACGTTTCACAAACAAGTAAAAATCACAATAGCATACATCTCAGATCAATTGTAATCAACAATATTTAATCATCAGTACCTAGAAAAGGCCCCTCTAAATAGACAGATCTTGAGTTTGGATTAATAATGTTCAACTGTTGGGGCAGAACGGATTGAACTCCGGACAGTATTTCATAGTTTTGGGGCCACAACAGAGAATGCTCAGCCCCCAGCAGATTTCAGTCTCACTGAGGGGCCAATTAAAAGTCCCTGGGATTCTGAGGGAAGGACTGTGTTGCCCCGTGAATCATGTTGGCGAGTTGCCAGCAGCTCACAGATGTAGAGGGAGCCCAGTTCATTTATGGCCCTATAAACCCGCAGAAGAATTTTAAACACAGAAAGCCATCTAACCGGCAGCCAGTGTAACCCTTGCAAAGTGGGAGTAATATGATCAGATCTGGCTTTGGCTGGGAGGGCATGCGACTGCCTAAACAACAAATGCCAGGGCTGCACTTTATAGAGAGTCTCGCTTGTTGCTGGCCAAACATACACAAAATTCAGCATCTGTTGGTAGCACAGGTAAGCCATTAGCTGAGGTGTATAAATTCAACAGAAAGCCCAGAGTACCGTACTGAAAACAAAAGAGAAGGCACAGTACTTCACCTTTCCAGGGATGACTGAAAAATTTAGGATAGAGTAGGATTTGCAAGGGTGTTGCCTTGAAAGTGGTGCTAAGTTTATGCATGGATTATTTATTCTTGCAATATTTTTACATGTAATTTTTTGTACTGTCTAACATCTGAACACAGGACTGTCTTGAAAACAGGGCTACTGCCCTTGTGACATGTATTTATCTTTCCTGTATAAAAATAAAGTTTTTCATCATCATCATCATCATGTTTTAATTGAAATATCTGTCAAATAAATACCTGTGTTTTAACAAAGATAAGAACTATAGCATAGAAAGAAAGAAAATGTTTTAATATGCAGGCCCTTTTTGGGTAGCTTTTTCTGTGTGGGGGGGCACTGAGTTTTGGAATTTAGTGTATGTATGACTACCAAGCAGCAACCTCCTACAGTATGAAGTATAATTATTGTCACATTTATTTAAAACTAATGAATGAGCCTGTGTGGAACATGTTACCTCATATTTTGTTAAAATGAGAAGTTATCATCTTCCAATAATTTGTTCCCCATTTTGTAGCACTGGTGATTCCTGTTAGCTAAAGTGTATACATTCAAAATTACTCCAGGGTGCTCGACTTCAAGGAGGGCAAATTTTGAGACAATGGGGGACATCTTAAGAAGAGAATCTACAGGGATCCAGGAGCTGGAGGAGGTAGAGCAGCTGTGGGAAGAAATTAAGGGAGGACTTCTTAAGGTCACAGAGCAATGCATCCAGAAAATTAGCAAATGTAAAAATGTAAGAAAAACACTGTGGTTCATGGCAGGGGTTAGGAAGGTTATCAAGGAGAAGAGAACGGCCTTTAAGGCCTACAAAAGGTCACAGGGGATGGCAGAAAAGAGGATCTACAAGGATAAACTCAGGGAAGTGGGAAGAACAATTAGGAAGGCAAAGACAAGCACAGAGGAGAAAATAGCAAGGGAGGTGAAGAGGGGGTGGCAATAGATTTTATAAGTATGTGAGTGATAAGGGGAAAAACAGGCAAGGGATTCCAAAACTTAGGGGGGGGGGAGAATAGTTGTAGGAGAAGAGGAGAAGGCAACCATCCTAAAAGAATATTTTGCATTCGTTTTCACAACAGAGAAGGAAGGGAAAGGGCCTGAACTGAGTAGGAAGGGGAGGGTAGGCAAGGAAGCAGACACAAGTCCCTTCACACTGAAGAGGTTGATGGTGGAGCTGGGAAAGCTAAAAATGGACAAGGCTATGGGGCCTGACAAGGTATAACCAAGGGTGCTTTGGGAGCTAAGGGAGGATCTGGCAGGGCCTCTGGTAAGGCTGTTTAATCTATCCCTGGAATTGGGGAGGGTCCCGGGAGACTGGAAAAAGGCCGAGGTGGTATTGATATTCAAGGAAGGGAGAAAGAAGGAGCCTGGAAACTACCGCCCAGTAAGTCTCACCTCGGTTGTGGGCAAGTTGATGGAGACTCTCATAAAGGAGAGGCTAGTGAGGTGCCTAGAGGAGGGTCTGATTGATGATAAACAACATGGGTTCACAGGTGGCAGGTCTTGCCAGACCAACTTGATCAAATTCTTTGAGGGGGTTACGGAGGTATATGATCGGGGGGGGGGCGGTGGATGTGGCCTATCTGGATTTCTGGAAGGCGTTCGACTCTGTCCCACGTAGAAAGGTTGGCAAGCAAATTGAGCAGTCTGGGGGTGGGTGCTAGGCTTGCAAAGTGGGTGGAGAATTGGCTGGATGGGAGGACCCAGAGAGTGGTGGTCAATGGGAAGCACTTCACAGAACTAAGGGTGCCACAGGGGTCAGTGTTGGGGCCCATACTAGTTAATGTGTACATGGGGGACTTAGCAGAGGGTCTGAATGGAAAGGCGTGTTTATTCGCAGACGACACAAAGGTATATAAAAGGGTAGATGCTCGGTGGAGGGGGGGGAATGAAGCAGGATCTAGCCAGGCTGGAGGAGTGGGCAGAAAAGTGGCAGCTGCAGTTTAATGCAGAAAAGTGCAAAATAATGCATATAGGTCAAAATAATCCAATGGCCACTTACTGCCTAGGGGGGTATCACTGCAGGTCATAGAGCAGGAAAAGGACCTAGGGATTTGGACCACAGACACATTACAGGCTAGGAGGCAGTGTGAATGGGCAGCTGGGAAAGCAACAGAGGTGCTGGCATGCATCGGGAGGGGCTTCATGAGTAGGAGTAGGGAGGTGATCATGCCATTATATAAAACACTGGTCTGGCCACAGCTGGAGTATGGAGTTCAATTTTGGAGGCCCCACCTGCAAAAGGACAAGGATAGGCTGGAAAGGGTACAGAGAAGGTGAACAGGATGATTCAGGGGATGCAGGGAAGAACATATGGGGAAAGGCTGAAAGAACATGGTCTTTATACGCTGAAAATGAGATGGGAGAGGGAGGATATGGTGGAAACCTTCAAGTATATGAAGGGAATAAATAGGGTTAGGGGGAATAGCATCTTCAAGGCTGAGTGAAAATAAAACCACCAGTGGGCATGCTTATAAGCTGCAGGGGGCAGATTTAAGGGGAATGTGCAGGGAGTGATTTCTTGGAGAGGATTGTACAACTGTGGAACAGGTTGCCGGAGTGGGTGGTGGAGGTTGATATGGTGGAGAATTCAAAAGAGCGTGGGACAACTATATGGGGTTAGGGAGAGGAGGGGAGAGAGGGCAGAGAGGTGGAAGGTAAAAGGGAGGTGGGGGGCTATCTTGGGCAGACTAGATGGGCCAAGTGGTCTTTTTCTGCTGGCACAATTCTATGATTCTATGAAAAGGAAGCTCTGAGGGTTTTACTGAAGATCAGAGAGAAAGCCCAATACTTCAACTCTCTAGAAGCAACTGAAAATTGAAGACTGAGCGGGATTTGCAAAGGGGTTACCCTTTAATATGGTACTACCTAGCTTATGCATGTTTCAACTGAAATCTATCAACTATATATCCATATTTTACCAAAAGGTAAGAACTGGAAAACAGGAAAAGAAATAAAGGGTTGAATGTTTATGCCTTTTTTGGGCAGCACTTTCAGGGAGTGGAGCTGGACTTTGAATTTAATGTGTTTATGGCCACTAATTAGCAGCCTGTAGCAGGTATATTTACCCTAACATTTAGAAAAACTAAGGAGTGGGTCTCAATAGAACATGTTATCTTGTAATTTGTTGTATCCCTATGACAGCTCATATTGTTCAAACAATGGCCCCCTCCGATCTACCATGTGTATTCAATGTGACATAGCCCAGGCCCAGCAATTTTTCCAGGGGCTAGCAGCACTACTAGTTTCAGTGGGATGCCACACACACACACACACACACACACACTTGCCAGTTGCATGGATTACAGAGGCTGCCCAAGGATTGCAGCAGCCGGCCTTTTGTCCATGGGGCCCTTCCCCCCACTGGCCAAGCAGAGGTAGCAGGACGCCTGACCAGGGGTGTGGTCAGCAGCCTCTGGACACTGCCTGCGATAGGGCACTACCAAGCCCCTCTGGGGGGAAGGAGTCAAGAGGATAACTGGACTGCTACCCTGAGTCCAGTCCTCTGTCTCCTCTACCCATCGGATCATCCACAGCTCCCTGGTGAACACAGCAAGGTAAGGTAGATGGGGCCTGGGAAGAGAACAAAACTCTTTGTCAGTGGATAGCCCTATGGCCTGGGGCTTGCTTTGGGGTAAGGGGAGAGCAGAGGCCCTCATATTGAAGTAACAAGAATGGGAGAGTATTTTTCCCTTTTTATCGGCACAGCTGCAATCGTCCTTGTGAGTCGTGGAAGTGGTTTTCAGCAAGGGCGTGGTTAGATTGGTTGTTTGGGATGGTTGGTCCTGTGGGCCATCAAGGAACTCGCTCTGCTGGTGATGCAGTCACCGGACAGCTGCTGGGGTGCCTACAGTTGTGCGGATGAGATGTGGTAGGCTCCACGCTAACCATGTCCGTAGTGACCTACTGCATTATTCATCCGTTGGTTCTCGCCTACGGGCCGGTATTTCAGGGCTAGTTTCCACTTCAACACTCACCCTTCCCCCTCTCCCAAATTATAGCCCTTGGTGACAGGAAGGGGCTGGTGCTTACCTGGTCAGCAGTGCATTGGCTGTGCTGTTCACCCGCCAGGCTACCCCTTTTGTGATCGGGCCACTACACTGTCCGCATCGTCCCATGGCATTAAGGCTGCATGGTTGGGCCTAGGTGGCTGGGCACCTTCTTGGGTGGTCACGATTCTGCTGCTTTGGAGCAACATACTGCTCCACTCGGCACGCATTAGGGGGACTGGCGCTCAGGCAAGGTGCCAGTTGGCGCCGAAATTACCGGCTCCTGCGGAACCAGCAGCAGTGCATTCCAGGACATGTGGGGAATGGCCGTTCATGGCTGGTGAGTCATGCTCCATGGATCTACTTCAAACAAAGCATGATCTCACACAAGCTGTGAGTTTGTCGGCCATTTTGATGCAATCAGTAATAAGACTACAAGTCCCAGGATTCCTTCAGGCACCATTTCATAAGGTGCAAGAGTAGCGAGGCTCTCCATCAGGCAAGGAGCTACTATGGGGCAGCGTCAGTTACTAGCTGACTCCTGGTGAGGGGTCAGCCTATAGCCAACTGCCTGCTAGTGACTGGCTTTCAGTACAAAAAAAAAAAATAGGAGGAAATCTTGGCTGGGTTGATAGCTATTTGGTATCCCACATAATTATTCAGGAGCCAGTTGGAGGCCTCTGACCTGTGATCAATGCAGGTGTTAGCAGGCCCCTGCTGTTTCCCTGTACCTCAAAATCAGAAGCTTGACTCATGCTCAGCATGCCTTCCGGGCGAAGAGAAAACATAATTTTGGCGGAAGGCAGCAAGGTGGGGACTACGGTGATCAGTGGCCACTCAAGCTCAGCCAGGCACTAGAGACAAGCTAACCCCCACTCCTCCCCCCCCAGATTAAGAACTCGGTTCCAAACAGATGGTATGAGGTTTGACTCCCACCACCTCTGCCTGCTTCCACATCACTCCAGAGTGTCACCGTCTTGTCATGCAGGGAGATTAGGGGTGGTTGGAGACATATAGTGGAGAGATATTTTGGCTAACAAAACCATGAAACTGGTGGGGTGGGAGCCCCCTGCAGTGGTTGGAGGGGGGCATGCCATGGCAATTACTAACAATCTTTGTTGAGGGTGCAGTAAGCTGTCATTGCAGACAAAGTCTTCCAGGAAGCGTATCCCATCATCCAAGGCATTGGCTGCAGCGGAGGACAAGCTATGCACCCTATACAAGAGGAATGGAGCGGCCTGGCTGGAGGCATGCCTGAAAGGGCTGGACACCTCCCAGAAAGAAGAGGGTAGGAGGCAGGAAGTTAATGCTGCCAGCTAAAGTCCCCCGCCCAGCAGGTAAGGAGGTCCGTGATGGGCCACTAGTAGGGGCCAGTCAGGTAAGGCATGTGTTGGGGGCAGTTAGGGGAGAGTCCTCTGACAGTGAGTTGGAAGGACCACTAGATGCTAAGGGGAGAAGAGACCAATGTGGATGAGTCCCTGGAGGCACCTGATGAATCAGATGAGGAGGAATCAGCTAGTGAGCAGCCCAAGACAGAAGGTAACCTGTGGGCGGCCGCCAACGAACACTGAAAGCAGTTAATCGGGGTGGTGGTGGACCTAGTGACTGAAATTAAGAATAGATCACTGTCATCTCTATCGGGGAGGCTGGAACAGGAACAGAGGGGCAGGCACCAGATAAGCCAGTATCACCGCTGCCAGAGAACCCATATGTGGGGCTGGACTCCCCCGTGGGGACTCACTTGACGGACAAGGTCAGGCAACAGATCAGAAATTGCGATTACATGGACATCTTTTCCCTTCTCAACTGGCCCATGGAACACATGGACAGCAAGAAGGAGAAGGACAAAGGGGTCGACCAGGAGCGTAAGAAAGTCAAGGTCCCACAAACTTATGACAATTGGGTGGTAGCTTTCTTAATTTATGCCACTGGCACGTTGCAGGCAGATGAAAAACAACGGGTAGAAGTCCTCAACTATATGCATTGTATTTTGTTGATGCAGCGTAAGAATGGGGGCACGGCTTGGCTGGACTATGATGAGGAGAAGTTTCATCGTAGATGGCACGTGGACACTGCCCTGAGCTGGGGCAAGCTAGCTATGCTGTTGATGGAGGATGTGATGCAAAGCAGTGGAGTGCAGCACACAGACTGTGGGCTCCTTATCCTGGCTCAAGCTCAGTGATCAGCAGACAGTCAAGCCCATCAGCTGTGCTATGCATACAATCAAATGGCCTGCATGTGAACCAGCTGCTGGTTCAAGCATGCATGCTTAGCCTGTGGCAGGCAGCACCCCTTTCTGCAGTGCTATGTTTGCTCCTCAGAGCGTGGGGGGAGAGGGATGGGGAAGGGAGGAGAAGGCAGGTTTGGGAAGCCTCAAGGTGGTAAGTCTTCCCACTTCAGTCTGGATAATAAAGAGTAAATCATGGTTGGACCAGTACCCAGACAGAGCTGCCACGGACTTGTTGAAAAGGGTGTTTTCAGTGGGTTTCAGGATTCCGTACTCCAGCCCTCGGAGGCCGTATAAGGTGGAGAACCTGAGGTCTGCTAGAGATTGGCCACAAGTTGTCTGGGAAAAACTGGAAAAAGAAAGGCGGCTGGGGTGAGTGAGTGGCTCTTTCCCCAGGCCACCGCTACTGAATCTAAGAAAGTCACCTATTGGCTTAGTGCCCAAGAAGACCCCGAAGGAATTTTGAATGATCAATCACTTGTCATATCCAGAGAGGGATTCAGTGAATGATCACATTGATAATCAGCACACTTTGGTGGACTACCAGTCCTTTGACTGGGCAGTGGAGGTGGTGCAAGCAGCAGGACCCAAGGTCCTAATGGCAAAGGTGGACATCAAGTCAGCATTCAGGCTGCTGCCAGTGCACCAGAAGGACAGGGTGCTGTTGGGCATGAAGTTCGAGAATGAGTATTATGTGGACAACTGCATGCCTAGGGGCTGTTCGGTGGCCTGTGCTGTGTTTGAGAAATTCAGTACCTTCTTGCATTGGGTCATGGCTCTAGCAGCCAGCAGTGATAGCATAGTACACTATTTCGATTATTTCTTGTTTGTGGGTCCAGCAGGTTCTCCATCTTGTGCCAGTTTGGTTATGGCCTTTAACCACATGTGCAGCTAGTTGGGGATTCCTTTAGCGAAGGAAAAATCCGAGCCTCTGGGGGCCGCCCTCACCTTCTTGGGCATAGAAATTGATTCTGAGAACAAACTCTGTCTCTTGCCTCTCGACAAGTTAACCACCCTCTGGACTCTCTTTGCAGGGTTTTGGGAAGTAAGAAAATTACCCTGCGGGAGTTGCAGCAGTTGGTGGGTCACCTCAATTTTGCTTGTTGGGTTGTACCGGTGGGGTGGACTTTCATGCGGCCGTTTGCCAGAAGGGGCGCAGGCTGTACAAGACCTCATCACAGAATATGGGTCACTGAACAGTTCCAGGAAGATCTGAAGGTATGGCAGTTGTTTCTAGACCACTTCAAAGGAGTGGTCTTGTGGCAGGTGCCATGGGGGGGAACACCTTTGGAGTTGTACACTGATGCGGCGGGCAGTCTGGGGTTTGGGACTTATTTCCAGGGCCAGTGGTGTGCAGAGCAATGGCCAGCTGGCTGGCTGGAGGCCGGAGTGGGAAAGCAGATCACACTGCTGGAGTTGTTCCAGGTGGTAGTGGCCCTGTGCATCTGGGGTTCCAGATTAAGAAACAAAACAGTGCATTTCAGATCAGGCAACATGGGTGTGGTACATGCAATCAATCAACAGTTAGATCACTTGGGACCGCTAGGGGATGTGATGTGGGTATTCATTTTGAAATATATGCTGCTTAACATTACATTCAGGGCAGTACATGTTCTGGGGATTGATAGTGGAATTGCTGATTCTTTGTCTCGTTCACAGTGGGAGAGATACTTCAAGTTGGCGCCAGCAGCAGACAAGGAGCCATGAAGGGTACCTCCTTTCTTGTGGGAGGTGGTGACCGAGAGACTTGGAGATGCATAGGTAACTCCATTGTGCCCAGCACCAGGGAAACGTATTGCCCGGGGGGGGGGTGGAACACTACATAGCCATGTAGGAGGCCAAGAGATGGCCGGATGTGAAGCCCATTCTGGCAGACCAGCTCTGCAGGTATGTTATGGCTGTGAGAACAGTGGGACATTCACTAGGAGTGATGGCCCGACACCTGGCAGGTTTGTCGTAGGTGACCAGAGCCATGGGGATGGCAGACACCAAGGGAGCTTTCAAGGTGTGGAAGCTGCTTGTGGGTTGGCGGAGAGAAGTGACCATCACCCCAGATGCCAGACGGTCCATCACTTCAGTTCAGTTGGAGGCTATTTAGGGGGTCTTGCCCAAGGTTTGTAGGGATGAGTTTGAAACCCAGCTGTTTAGCACAATGTTCCTGGTAGCTTTCTGTGGGGCATTTAGGGTATCAGAGCTGATGCAACCTTCTAAGATTAAGGGCACTCCAAGCTTAATGTCACAGGATGTGGTGTCGACAGGAAACAGGGTCTTCCTGCATCACCACAGGTCAAAGATGGAACAGCAAGGGGCCTGGCGCTGGCACGAAGTGAAGGCACCAGCAGGAGTCGAGTGGCAGGTGACCTGCATCATATCTATCGAGCACGCTGTTCTGGGTGAAGGGAGGCCCTTTTCCATCATCAGGATGGTAGCCCTGTGACAGTGTCTCAATTCAGGTTTATCCTGCAGAAAGCTATTCAGGAGCTAGAGTTACCCACCTGGGCGTATGGCACCCATTCATTCTGCACTGGGGCGGCAACGAATGCCAGGAGTGGGAGCCTAGCGGACTTGGAGATCCAGGCCTTGGGAGAGTGGAAGTCTCGAGCATTCCTGCACTATGTGAGACCACACTTGCAGTAATTGTCTCTTGTCTCTTGTCTCTTGCAGGCCCTGTGGAGGACCTTAAGCACATCTGGATATGTGGCCATTCCTTCATCTGGTGGGTAGCAAGGAGGGCAGCTGGTCAAGCAGGGGGAAGCAACCTGTCTCTGCCACAACATGCCACCTGGATTGAGTGGCTAGGGGTCAAGGGTATGCTTTGGGATGCATTGCTTCTGAGGTTGCAAAGTGAGGCTGACCAGGGTACGACACTGGACATTTTGTTGATTCACTTGAGAGGAGAAGACCTGGGCCACAGGAAGGCGGTGAATCTGCTGCAGGCAATGAAGGATGATTTACAATCCATTAATAGCTGGTGGCCCAGCATTACTTTCATTTGGTCACTCTTGTTGATGAGGGAGCAATGGGCTCATGCGAACAAGGTTGCTGCACTGAACAGGGCTTGCATGAAGATCAAAAAGTAGATGAGAGCTTTTATGGAATCCCTGTGAGGCAATGTACTGAGGCATGATAGCATTTACTATACCCACCGGGGCCTAACAGTGGGTCCAGATGGTCAGCTGCAAGTTGATGTTTTAGATAGCTTACTGCATGATTTTCAAATGATCTTGAAGGACAGAGTTGAGCAGGTGGCTTGGGGGTTGGACCTGGTCCGGCCTATGGCAGCATGAGTGAGGTAACGGGAAAGTAGGGGATGATGCCAGTTCTGCCAAAGGTGTCAGGGGCCCCTGATCGGTGTGAGGATGGGAGATTACAAGACCTGTACCCACATGGGGGACCTAGGTCCAGCCTCAGCAGCAGAGACTGCAAGGTCAGTGCCACCAGACGGGAGGGCAGCCACCAGAACTTTGGCCATGTGACCTGTTCTGCTACCACTGAGGGATACCTCGGCCAGCACTGGAAGGGATTTCCCAGGTTACTGGGTGGTGCAGGGGGCCTGAGGTATAGCACATCCTCCCGGCAGCACCCACTGCTCAATATTAAAAAGATCAACAGGTATTAATCTGGAACATTAATATTATAAAGTAATCAAGATATTAATAAAGATTAATATTAAGAACTGGAAATTAAATAAAGCCGTGGCTGTAGCTATTTTTCTCCAAGATCTGTGTGGTGTCTTTCTTGGGCAAGAGGACGGGAAATTGGGGGCCTACCAGACAAGGCAGGCACAAAGATGACAGTACAATACAATGTATGAAAGCAGTTCAGGGAGATTCGAAGACATCTTGGACTACCACTATATCAGATAAAGCATCAGATGTCGCCACTAGGTGGAACTGAACCTTATACTGTACATGCTTGAATGTCTTTTTGAGCAATACATGGCCATTAATAATTGAACTGCTGGAGAAGGATGGCTAATGGCATACAGTAGCTGCCAGACCCAAAGTCAGTGTATGGTAAGGACCATGTAAAACACTGAGACCCACTGAAGAGGTCACTAGTGACAGGGCTGGCCTCATTCATATCCTACTTTGCTTCATACTAAGCTGCTCAAATTTGACTCACTATTACGGCACTTTATAGCAAAGGGGATGGGCTTCCCTGGAGGCCTGCAGACACATCTGCGTTACAATTGACATGCATAAATTCTTCAAAGGCAAGCATCCAGAAAACTTACACAACAAATTTGTCCTCACCTTACACTAATATTACCTACTAAGCTATACCAATTTTAAAAAAATTCTCCCCCCAAATGCTAAAAACTGGTAGGTCCGAAATCCTTCCTTCAAACCTGGCATGACAGCCCAGCTAAGGCTAAATAGGAAAGATCTATGATAGGCCAGCCCAGTAGTACAGTTGAAGCATCCTGAAGACAGCTCTTCTCTCTCGGGCAGTGGGAACACTGTGTCCTGCTACTTAATTGCACCCTGGTGGAGGTGAGGTGACAGCACAGCAGGAGCATGCAAAACAGGGAAAGGGAAAGCCACTAGATGCCAAACATGCATACATGCCTCCATTCACCTACATGCATGTCATTTCATACCAGCATCCTCGGAATACAGCCAATGATGTGCGAGTAATAAATGGTATTTCCTGAATACCATGAATAATGCATTATTCATTATCCATACCTATTCCTATTTGGGGAATACTATTTGACAAAAAAGAAACAACTCCCCCCACCCTCCTCCCCACCCAACATCTGCTAGAATTGCACTCCAACCGTCCTCCCCCTAGCACCTGCAATTTCATATTATTTACTATTCTAAAAAAACTGCCATGATAGGAGACTGGCTCAACCTGCCTGCCATGAGGACCAGTCACCATCTTTAGTGATACTTTTTGTTGTAAAATAAATATTTCCCCCATCCTGACAGCACTTCTCCATCTGACCCTCCTCCCCTAACATGCAAATATTCTTAAAAGAATGGGACAAACAAGGGGACAGACACAACCTAGGGGTGTGCGAGTAATGAATAGTATTTCATGAATACCATGAATAATGCATTAAGTGTTATTCAGATACAAGTAACGAATAGTGGCATTACTCGCGCCTATTCATATTCAGGAAATACTAACCAAACAAAAAAAGGAAAAAACAGTCACCCACCCTTCTCTCCAGCCCAGTCAGGTAAAAGACAACACCACATCCCCCACACTGCAATAAGCCTACCCCCCCATCCCCACCCCAGCACCTATAAATGAAGCTTTAAAAAGATTAACAAAAAAACTCCCATTATGGGAGACTGTCACAGCCCGCTTGCCTCCACAGCCAGCCATCATTTCCTCTTGCCATTTTTTAATCAGCAGTATGCAAATTGCCTGCAAGTTACCACCGCAGATTGTAGCAGTCGACCCTTTGTAGGAGAGACTAACCATTGCAAAAGAATGCCAAGAATGAAACCAGTAGCTTTGGAGTTATAACAAACTATGTCAGCACCAGCGAGTGTTCCAAATGGACCTTGTACTCAGTTTAGGAGGTTGAGAGGTATGGCTTCATTTATTGGTGAAATCACTAGTTTGCCAAAAGAGAATTAAACATTTTAAAAGGCATCACGTCAGTACAGAAGCCCCCCCTCCACGACCATTCTATTGCTCTCAGGTACCCAAGCTGCCTCCTCCTCCAGCTCCCCTCCCATCCCTTATCTCATGCTTGCTCAGCAGCAGCATCTTCTATTGTGGGACAGATGAGACGGATCGGAGAGCCTGTCTGCAGCCTGGGCTGAGGGTGTGACACACAGCCCGCTGCCACCTACCCGGCCCCCGTAAGTTACCTTTGTATGAGCGCTGTAGTCTGGGCACTAGATTCCCTTGGGAAGCACTGCTTCTGCCCCTCAGAATGGGCAAGAAGAGCAGCACTAGAGTGCAAAGCTGCCACCGCCAAGTGAAGAAAAAACCCTTCATATTTTCTGATGCTAACCACCACCTCTTGGCGTTATGTCTGTGGTTATCCGGGTCACTTTTTTTTTTCCTCAGCTGCCCTCCTTGCGTGTTGTAGACTGAACCAGGTTGCACTGCATGGGCAGGTGGTGCTGGGCGGGCACACAGGCTGTGCCTCGGGCAGCTGCTGGGCTCTAAGTCTGCACTGTAGTCAGGAACGGAGGGAGGGAGTGTGACTGCCACACATGAGGGAGCACCTTTGGGTTTTGGGATGGCTGAAGCCGTGATTTTCTTTCCAAAGCTGAGCTCCTCCTCCCCACCCTGGCTAGCTCCTTCCTTTCCAGTGCAGACACCCAGCTCAGGAACCCACCTACGAGGCTTTCCCAAGGCCATGCCAGAGATGAGGAGCAGTGTCAGGGAGGACACTCAGGCTACTTGTTGCCAAACCCCACCCAAGGCTGCCAAACCATAACCTTTGGCACAGACCCAGTAGGCGGCTTTGTGCTCTTCCCATCCTGGCATAGCATCACCATACAGCGAGCATACAGCACTGGTTGAAGATTTTTTTTTTCCTGTCGCTAAGGGAAAAGAAGTCTGCTATAGACAAAGAATACATTTTTGAAATGTAGTACTGTACTAGGTATGGGTGAAAATAACTCAACTTATAGATATTTTTTTCTGTATTTCTTTTCCATTGTCCTGAATTACTGAGTATATTGCATGAAAATATTACGTTGTCACCCCGACTTCTTCTGCCTCTCCTGCCAATCTTCCCCACTAAAGCCATAAGTCTCAGTTCGTGACATCATGATCTCATGCTGTGAAAATGTTTTAAGTGGTAGGCCAAGACAGGGAGTGTGTCATGCCGGGATAACATCATGCATTGGGCAGGTGTGAGGCAGTATGCACAGTAGAATGCCTTCAACCACAGATGTAATCCCAACATAACATATGCCCTGGAGTGCCTTATTGCAATTATAAAATGAATCATGTAGATTTTTTTAAAAAGGCATTTAAAGTAAGCAGGGTTGTTCTCTAGATTGGTTTAAGATGGTGCCAGCCTGTTGGAGCAACAGTAGTGCTACTGCTCCTGACACTGGTGACCTGGGTTTGGGAACCAGCCTAGGATGTTAGGTGTCCCACAAAGGGAGAAGTGTTAAGCATCCTAGTTATGCAATGATGACTAAGAAGCCAGTAATTTCTTTGGGATTAAGGACTGGTTGGGGGGACAGGTGGTCCGAAGTGCAATCGAGGGACACATCCCTCATGATGGCTGTTAATCCAAAGAGATCACTGACTTTGAAGTTGTTACTGCAATTAACCACAATAACAATTTTTTGTTTTACAGTTTTTAATTACTTTTTTATTTTTAGTGGTTCAACATGAGCAGTGTGCCCAAGTATGTCTTTCATTTCAGAAAGTGTGTGCCACACACTGAAGCCAACTATAGGTTGGGAGGGGAGTTGCTGGCAATCACAAGGAAAGAAAGAGACATGGGCATCATCATCACAGATGACCTGAAATCATCCAAGCAGATCACTAAAGCAGTAGGTAAGGCTAGGGGGATGTTGGGGTGTATTAGTAGGAGTATCACAAGTCATAAGAGGGAGGTAATATTCCCACTTTACAAGACACTGGTTAGGCCCCATCTGCAGTACTGCATGCAGTACTGGAGGCCACACCTTCACAAGGACATTAACAAAATTGAGGCTGTGCAGAGAAGGGCAACCAAAATGGTGCAGGGACTGCATCAGAAAACATATGAGGACAGATTGACTGAGCTCAGTATGTATACCCTACAGCAAAGGAGGGACAGAGGTAATATGATTGAAACATTCAAACACCTTAAGGGCATTAACAACATGAAAGAGTCTAACATGTCTGAATATAAGAAAAATAGCAGGACAAGAGGACACAGCATGAGATTAGAGGGAGGCCGATTAAGGGTTAATGTGAGGAAGTTCTTTTTCGCAGAAAGGGTGGTGGATGCATGGAACGGCCTACCTCAGGAAGTGGTGGATAGGAATACAGTGCAGGGCTTCAAACAGGCATGGGTTAGGCATAAGGGAGCAATACAGATGAGTATGAATAGATAGGCCATTGACAGAGTAAAGACCTATGGCACATTAATAAGGTAGAAAAAGAAATGGGCAGACTGGATGGGCCTTGCGGTCCTTATCTGCTGTCAAATTCTATGTCTCTATGTTTCAATGTTTCTATGTACACAGCATCAATTGGTAGCTGGACTGGTCATTTCTAAGGCATAAATGACTGATCCAGTAGCCAATCAGGAGCCAATTAAGAACCAATCAAGAGCCTCGTTAGGCTTAGACTTATAATGAATGTTCTCCTTCTCTAGGGCAGGTGGGCGGCAGATGCCATCATGTTAGTACCGCCAGGGTGAGCACAGATGGAGCTACAGGCAGCACTGCTAGGTGAGGGGGGACCATCAGCTGGTGCTGTGCATTAGCATGCTTGCTTGCATGTGCACCCTTGCTGCCCTCCCACAGCTCCCACACCAACAGCCTTGGAACCCCTCTACAGGATTCAGTGTCCAGTGGGGCTTGGGGAATGTCAATGACCCTACAATGGGGATAAACCACTGGGGACAGAAGAAGGGGGTTAGTCCGGAAGAAGCAGGGTGATGGGACTGTGAAGGCCAGCAGAAGGCGCAGGTTGGAAAGGAAGAGGCATAAATACAAATTAATTAAAAAACAGATCGGTTATAGACCTTCATATTGTACTGATAGAACATCACTGCTGGAACTGGCTTTAGACCAATCAGCATTCAATATTTTTTTTTTCTATTTTAAAATATGGTCACACAAACAGCAGCTTAAGACTTAAGCAGGGGGAAAGTGGAAGCAGGAGAGTGGGATAAAGACTGAGACACAAAGATACTGTTGTTATGTGAATGTCCTATTTAGTAAAGAATGAGGGGGAGATAAATATAGAAAATTAGCTGGCCCAGTAGCATGGAAGTGCTATTGTGCACTCTGCCAGTAAAGTGAGCTCATGTTGCCAGGGGCTGGCAATAGGAAGTTAGGGCAGCTTTCCTTTGGGAAGGGTGGAGTGAGTGGCCCATCATCTTGACTGCCAGCTAGAGATGGCTGGATAGCAACATGGCTAAGGTCAGCAGACTGAGAAAGGGTAGGGGAATGGCTGATGTTAGCACTGACCACACATGCACATAAAGACACATATCACAGCATGGCTGGATCCAAAGGGGAAACCATAGTGGGGATAAATGGCTACTAGCTGAGCAGATGACTTGCTGCCTGCCTTCCCCCCACTGCTTCAAGTGTTACGCTCATACTCTTCAGGCTAGCTCCCATGCTTTACCTCTACTTTTGACAACTGAATATGGGAGATGAAGCTGCCACAGGAGCTGAAAGGAGGCTGCACCATGGGGGCTCAGTCTAAGGGGGCATTGCAGTGGTGTGTCACGGGTGAGTGTGGAGTCTCTGGATGACCAAGTGACAGGATCCTTGATGGAAGGGAGGTGGGTGGCACTGGCAAAGAGCCAAAGGTGGGCCTGGCAGGGAGGCAAAAATAGAACTGATGAAAAAAATGCAATAATGAAGAAAATGCAAGATGGATTGTGCCTGAATCTCATATTTAAAAAAAAAAGTTTTCCCTGATGCAATTAAAATGCTTTAACCTTTTGCAGGGCAAACTGATCCTGGGTGTTAGGGATGGGATGGTCACAGTGCAGTCATTTGTATGTACTTTCCAGCCTGGGGGGGCAGAGAATAGGGCATCTGATGTGTGGGCACATCCCTGCTATGCATGTCATGGGACTAGAGATTTTGCGAAGTCATACTTCACCAATGAAGTTCTGTCAAAGTTGCAAAATTTGCCTTTGTGAAAAACTTTGTGAAGTTGCCACTTTGCCTTGCATTTTCCTGGAAAAGTGGCACTTTTTGAGGAAGAAGTCAGGAAAAACTACAACTTCGTTGGCGAATTTGCATGATTTAGCATGAAAAAAGTGCCACTTCACTTGCAACGGTTTTACCATAGCGCTTCAACAGCTAGCATCGACATCCCTCTACAGCAACAGCTACCATGCCGACTGTCGGCATTGTAGCCTTGGGGATGTCGGTGCACAAATCGGGCTGTGCCCTGAACCCCTCCCATGTGGGGGTCTGCCCCCCACACCCCCAGTCTCTAAGATTCCTACTCTGAGTCAGAGCTGGACCGGGGTTGGGGGGCGAAACACCCAGTGAGGAAGTCCCGGTCACTGCACAGACCATCACAGCGACATGCAGATTTTGCCCTATTCCTGTCGCTGTGATCGTGTTTGCGGTGCTGGAGTTGCTGCGGTGACAGTATACCGCAGAAAACATCACAAAGTCAGCATGCAACTTTGGCAAACTCTGCAAATTAATTGGCAAAGTGAAGTTTGCTAATTTCACACATCTCTACCTGGGACTTAGTTGGGGAGAGGAGCAGCAGCAGTCCTACAAGTAGATGCAATGGCACATGGTGGGTAAGCACTGGCAAATTCCAGTGGGCAGCAACAAAAACGGGAGTCCCACAGGCTACTAATTACAGTTTGTCACGTAGCACAAGAAGCAATACCCAAAGTCCACAAAACTGGAGTGGAGCAAGCAGTACTACAGGGCCAGCTGCCAGCTGGGATGCATAGTATGAAATTCAGTATGCTATCACACCATGATACCATCACCGTCACACTGCAGGTCTGAGGCCTGGGAAGCAGAAACATCAAAAGCAATGCCCGTCCTGGTAGGGTGAGAGAGACACAAAGCCAAAATGAATGTTGAGGAAAATCTGAGACTCTGAATTTTTTAAGTAAGAGAATTAAACAGTTTGGACTACTGATCAGCATCCAGAGCCAGAGTGCAGAGGCAGGTTTGAATTCCACAGCTGACTGCCACTTACGCACTATGTGACCTTAACGTGTCACTAACCTCCCCGTGCATAACTGTAATCTTGCTCTATATGGGGCAGTTAAAATGAGGTAGTGGGGATCAGTATGGGGGCAGTAAAGATAAGGGAACTAGCACTTCGGCGTTAAACATGAGAGGAATAATAAGCACCCTGAAATAAATGGGTGGGGACAGGCAATGGGACAGTAAAGATGAGGGAACATGGACCAGGGTAGTAAAGATTGTGTCCAAATGGTTGTGGCTACACTCAAAACATGAATGCCCTTCTACGTGAGTAAAACAGGAGTCAGACAAAGATGAGTATTGAAGGAGGGACATATTTATTGCTTCCCAGTTGTAGATGAAAAGTGCAAAAAGTAACTACATGCCTATCAACACACTGAGGACAAAATGGTTCCATGTCATAACGGCGATCACCAAACCACGATTGCCGTTAGAGCGAGTGTACATCACCGAAAAGTAAAATGTCGATGTACACTTCCAGCAAAGAGCACAACAACATGGGCGAATACCATCAAGCATATTTATGCAGGGAGCTGCACCCCTGCACCCCTCCTCATGGGTGGATTCACCCCCAACCTCTCTTACTTTCCATTGTCAACTCCAGGGGGCGTGTCATGTCGAGGGGGAGACACTCAAAAAAAAAAACACTCTTGAGACACACAAAATGTATACCCTTCCCCAGTCCCGAACCCTTAACCTACTGTACCTCACTGTAGCCACCCATCCTCACCACCACACCACACAGCCAGCTTGGCAACACCACACTGCACTACCCCCCACATACTTTATTCCTTATCCTTCCCCTTCTGGTCAATGTCCTATATCCTTGCTCTTCTTCCATCACTACCCTTCCAGGGTAGCTCACATAATGGATGCTGAAATTGAGTCACTCATATCTGATTCACTCAGTTTCAGTCACCCATATCACAGAATACCATCCCAAGCTAACACCACCTCACTCGAGGTAACCCAGTGCTTCACCCAGGTGACAGGTTTCTGGAGGTTACAGCTCCCTTATGTACCTAAGCTCGTCACAGAATGTCCCAATTAAATAAGGCTGCCATTTTAAAAGGTATAGTGCTGTTCAAGGCACAGGGGCACAGAACAATGTTTCCCACAATGATTTAAATTCAACAGTGAATAACAAAATATAAGAAAAAGTAAAACCGAGAAACAAATAAACATCTGACTGATAATGGGAAAAAGGAACCACAGACTGAACTTGATCATATGGGCCTGTTTCATCAAATCTTCAAAAAGCCCATAGCAATTTTTTTAATTCAATGCTCAATTTTACTGGTCTTTACAGCCTTGCTGAATTGATAAAAAGATTGAATTAGCCAAATGGACTTGATCAGCAGGACTCTGCACTCTCCCCTGTAGAACTGTGTACCTTTATTGAAGTGGTGGGGGATCAGACTGCTTGTTGGACTCCAGATAACCTTTGAAAGATATGAATAGTGAAAAATAAGACAGAGAAAATGAGAGTTGGATTTTCACAGGTTCCCTGGAATCCAACAACAATGCTGATCCTACCACACTCCAACAGAGGCACACAACTCTGCAGGTGATATTGTAGTTTCCTATTGACCATTCAGCTAATTCTGTTTATCAAGTCTACAAATCTGTAATGACCAGTAAAATACAACATTGAATTTAAGTAAATTGCTATGGGCTTTTTGAAGATTCGAATAACTAGGCCCATATAGTCAAGTTTAGTCTGTGTTTCATCTTTCCCCTTGTCAGGTTAGATGTTTATTTGTTTTTAACTTTTTTCAATATATTTTGTTATTCACTTCTGGATTTAAATCACTGTGGTAAACTTTGTTCTGTGCCATGTGCCTTGAGCAGCACTATACCTTTTAGTGTTAAATGATAACCTCATTTGATTGGGCTGATCTCTGGCTAGTTTAGGGACGTAAGGGGGCTGTAACCTCCAGTAACCTGCCCCCTGGCGAGGCTCCAATTGAGTGAAGCGTTGGGGCACCTGGAGCGAGGTGGTGTTAGTTTTGGCCTCACTATGTTGCTCTGTATGTTATTACTTTTTATGTTTGCTTGCACACATGTGCAAGAAACATATTGTGGCAGCTTGCTGCAGTAATTAGTTGTGGAGGTGCAGCAGTGTTGTTGTCAATGCCAGCAGCCCATTTTGGGGCTGATCTGTGTGGCATCAATAGGGGATTGCGCTGTCCATGACAGCACTAGTGTAGCTTGCCACCAACTTGAAAGAAACTCCCAGCTGCAATCAGGGACCACCCTGTCATTATCAATCACCTGTTTTTGCTGCTGGGATGGTGCCTGATTGCAGTGGTGAATTACAGCTGCATTGTCTGCTGTCCCATTTTAAAAAAACATGGCGGTGGCTTCTCCATTGGCCTCTCACAGTCCCTGAGCGATGCTCAGCAACCGCCTCTAACAGTCCCTAATTAAAGCCGATGGGGTGACCAATCCCCTGTTGGCATGCCCCTCACCAGTTCATTTGCCGATCAGGTAGCCCAACTCTGCCGGCATAATTCCTCCCATCTGTTGTGTGCCGAGGGGTGCCCAATCCCCTCGGCTCATGCATCCTCCCCAACACTCTGCCGATGGGGGTGCCCAACCACCAGCTACAGACCCCCAAGAAACATTCAGGTGGCATGCTGGGAGCCCACCCCAACATTCCAAAGTACCTGTAAAAGCAGAAAACCTTCCCACATTTTTTTTTTTCCTGTAAAAGAAAACTGGTCCTCGTTGAGTCCAGTGCTCCTCCCCCAACCCGCACCCACCCTCTGTACACCCTACCTCCCCACACCCCCTTCACCCCATACTTACCTCCGGAGCCTGGTGTGATGATCTTCAGTGGACTGGGAACACGTCTGCACTCTTCAAAGCTGACTGCGAACTGAAGAAATGCCGGTAAGCTGTATAATGGCATAAATGTTTTTTTTTTCAACTTATGTGGATATCTCGCCCAATTTTTGTGAGTTTTGGCACCAAATTTCCAACTTGGGGTTCTTGGGACCCCATCTCATGAATTCAGTAACTGTCATCTGGTTATTCAGTCCCGAAAGGTGATTTCGTGGTCACTATGCGGAATCACCTTTTGGGACCAATTAATGAAACAACAGTGTACTGTTCATCAGGTGGGTTCTCAAAAAGCTTATATTGCAAATTTGATGAAAAAATTCCAAAAAATGACTGTGTTTCGAGCATGTGTTGCACACTTTCCACGCACACTCATAACTTCATGAATTTTTGATATTTTCACTCCAGATTTTTAACATTGGCATTTTTTCACACCTCGTTGTGAACAGTACAGCTGTCATTTTTCACATCCTGGCCGAAATGTGTTTTCGCACTTCTGGCACAGAATAGCACAGTCGCTGTGGGAAATCAGTGTTTGGGACAGGTTAAGAAAATCACAGTGAGACTGTTAATGAGCAGAGGTCCTAAAATGCCTTTGTTGAAAATTTGTGAAATAATTCCACTAAATGACTGTGTTACGAACGTGTGTTGTGCAGTTTCCATGTACACTCGGATGTTGGGGCATTTTTAATATTTTCATTCCAGATTTTCAACATTGCCATCTTTTCACACCTCCCTATGAATGGTACAGCTGTCATTCTTCACATCCTGCCCGATCTGTGTTTTCTCACGTCTGGCGCAGAATGGCATGGTCACTGTGGGAAATCAAATTTCACGACAGATTAACAAAATCACAGTGCCACTGTTCATGAGCAGAGATCCCAAATGCTTTCATGACATGGGGGTAACAAAAAGGCCATGTTGAAAATTTATAGTGCAAATACCAGCAAACTCCTGGGGCGTTAGGGTTTCTAACCATAATGTCCCACCCTGTACAGACTGACAAGCATTGGGGGGTGCCTTTGGGTTGCCGGCATTCCACCCTCACCCCCCAGCCAGTGACAGGCATTGAGGTCTGCCTTGGACTCTTCGGCCCCAGACTTCACCCAATTCTCCTATACTGCACCCATTTCAGCATATGTCCTTATGAAATGGGGTAACTGTGAAGCTGAACACCCCAAGGCACACCTCAACACTTGTCAGTGTCTACAGGATAGGGTGACGTGAAATGCTGTGAGTATTATGGGCGACGACCCAAAGACACACCCCAATGCCTGTCCATCTCTGCAGGGTGGAGGTGGGGTTGGTGTGAGTTCAATACTTCACTGCCATTCCTATTCTGCATCTGTCTAATTCCTGCACATCCAATGCTAATATCAGCAAGCAAACATTTGGCATTGACAAATACTTGTTAATTTGTGTCTCCGTGTTGTTCAATCTATCACTCCTCAGCCCAGGGCAATCCTGGAAAAGAAATCACTGTGAAACTCAGTGAACATTCCCCATTTTTTTTAAAAATTCAATAAAATTAAAATGTGATTCCTCACAGAGAAAATACTGTACAGCTATTACCACCACCACCATGACCGTCAACATTATCATATTTATTTATACAACATCCTTCTGGGCAAGTCCACCAGGAGTGACTTATGTAAGTACAGTGCTAGCAAAAACATATATACATCAGTACTGTATATCTCTCCAACAAACAAAGACAAAAATAAAAATTCTGTTCTAAATATAAAGAAACAAATGTTATATGCTATGCTTGCCTAAAAAGAAGGTTTTTAAAGTGACCATTGAGAACATTGACGACATTGTCAAGTATTGTTGGGAGTTCATTTCACATACAAAGAATGGCCACTGCAAAGACAAATGGTCTTCTGAGTTTCGTTCACTGTGACCCAAACCCATCAGCCTATCATAGGGTTAGTTCCTGCTTCCCCTGAGCTGAGATATAGATCAGGCACATTGATGAGTCCTGAGAAGAACGAAAAATGTGTCTGTGTCTTCTGTTCTCAGCCTTCGCAGTTTGTGTGTGTAACCAGCCTCTCTCTTCACTCAGCTTGAGATGTAACCAGCCTCTCTCTTCTCTCAGCTTGAGACAGATTAAAACAAGGATCTCAAATGGTTAAGCGTGACCCTGAGAGTTGTCCGCTAGAGGGGGTTTTGCTTGGAGACAGAATGTTTTGGTATTTGTGTACAGTGTTCTGGCCAGCTAGAAGTGGCAAACTCTGTCATGAATATGCATGATCCTGCTGCACCCCCCCTCCCCCGCCAATTGTCTAATAGAAGGAGAGACAAGCATGGGAAGAGCAGTTCAGTCCTGAGGAAGAAGGAAATGTGGCCACTGGGAGAAAAATCAGTGGAGGGAGCTCAGAACTCAATCTGCAACTAAGTCGGGGGGCCTAGGGGCACTGCGGGCACTGGCCTCCTTTGCAAAGTCCCTGGAGGAACACCAGCAAGGCACAACTGGGAGGATTGAACAGCCCAGTATGTTTGCCTCAAAACCTGAAAGATCAAGACCAGTATGGCACCACCAGTAGTCGTGGTGGGCCACCCCTCAAGGGAGGAAGCCATGATCTGTTAGGATCCACTCCCATTATGGAATGGCATGATAAACAACACAGTCTGAAAAAGGGTACACTTGTAAGTAATCCTCGTATTAAAGATGTAATAAATTGAAGTCCTGGATACAGTAGTGTAGAACCCCCGGCACAGAAGCTGACTGAATGGGTCATCAGAAGCAGGGGGCTTGGCAAGAATTGGGGATGATAAAGGCCTGGGATGGGGCCAGGCATGGGAGCCTATTCATTGGGCCACTAGGGCTATCAGTGTAACTGCTGAAGGGAGGCAGGCTTGGTGGAAACTATTGTTTTATTTACTTTTTATTTCTCTAATCAATTTAAATTTAGTAGTATGTCATACATTGACTTGCTTCCTTGAATGTGCTGGCACAGATTTGCCCCCAGGGATGTGCTCAACTCACCTGGGTGACTACTGCTTCACAAATGGTTTTGGGAGCACCAGGGCTCCAGTGCCCCCAACAGGGAGGACAAAGCTGGTAATTGAAGCTTTAAATATGGACTTGGACATGGATCAAGTGAAACTTTAGCAGCGTGCCCCCTAGATCAAGGGAAGTAACCTGAGAACTAGTGCAGGGTAGATAAGCCATTGGAAGACTTTGGGGGTTAGAGATCTGACACCAGTGAAAATGGTACTGTACACTGTAATGCACTGAGTATGGTGACTGGTGAACTGAAATAAAGATTGCAAGTGGCAAGGAAATGTGTTTAACATTGTGTATCTTCCGCAGTTTAATAAATTCATCCAGCTTGATATCCCAGCTCAGTATCTGGACCTCTGTTTGTGTGTGGCCTCATGTTCAATGGTTCCCCAGTGTATGCTTAAGGTGCCCCTGACCCCACTGTCCCAGACCAAAGGTGGCAAAAGGTAAAGGTGAAGGTGCTGGTATGTATGGCATTAGGTGGGTGCTCCTCTGGTAAGATATGTCATCATACACTCCTAGACACGGGGTGAAAAGTCTCTGCATGTGAGAGGTCATTTAGCACCATACACTCCTACTTAAAGCAGAACCAGTCTAAATTTGTTCAGAGTTTTTTACATATACAGTACTTCCCATGATGCTTTGCACTATAGGCCATGTATCTGAAATTTACATCTACTCACCAGAAAGAAGGAGAAAAACTCCCAGTGGCCTGGTCAATTTAGAAATCCTGCTAAATCTAAAGTCTGTACAGAAGTGAGTTTGAGATTTTAGACCGGGTGCAGAATTGTCCAGGTTATACGCTGAAGTATACTTTCCAACATAACTTAATTGGAGGCAAACACAGCAATCCTCCCACCTTTGCTGAACTGCTGAAGTAATAGTAGCAGCAGTACTGTAGCAGACATTTATTTGCTTAAAGCACTCTCCCAAAGCTTAGAGCACTTTTTCAATAGAAAGTGCAAATAATACATCAACTATAGGATTGGAAAAATAAACAGATCTAAGCTAGATGCCTGATACAAAAAGACTTCCTGCAAAGATCCACAAAAATAAAACAAACCTTCAGCCATTAGACAGAAACCCAGCTATATCAAGTATGATTTTAAGAGATGTTTAAACAGGTGAACAAAGAAGGTGATTTCATACTTTATTTTGACCAGCAAGAAGTTTTCAGTACACATGTGTTTAGGGTTACACAGAGCCCTTCTTCAGGTGGTGGCAGTTTCTACAAAAAAAAAATATATATTTTTATGTTCACCCTTGTGCTTGAACATAAAGTGAACATTTTGGTATGAGAGAGGTGTGTCACTGTCAGTCCAATGCAGGGCAGTCTGCAGGTGACTTGACAGTGTCAGACCAATCATCAGCCAGGCTAATCAATAACACTGTTCTGATCTTGCTGGGCGGAAACCTCATGAAGTTTAAATGAAAGAGCAGGCCCAATCATAGGGCAGCTCTTCCTTTGATCTGCATAATGCCACTCAGCAAGCAGAATTGTTCAGCATCCTGATCAGCCTGCTCTGATCCCCCTCACCAATGTAACCTGAAATAAAGAAACCATCCCTCAGTCCCTCCCACCTCTTTCTTCTTAATTTTTCGACACCTGGGTGCCAATCCCCGGTGGTGGCTGCTATCCCCAACCCCCCATTTTTACTGTGTGAACCAGAGAGCTAACCCCGATGCTGCCAAACATCAGAAAACTGTCCCTTAATCCTTCCCACCCCTTCCTTATTAATTTTCTGACACAGAGGTGCCACATCCCTGGTGCCAGCTATTACCTCCCACCCTGCCCATTTTCATTATGTGACACTAGGGACCCCATCCCCCGGTGCCACCAAACATAACACCAACACAAAGGGTGCCCAGTCTCCAGTGTCAGTACCCGAAATAAAGAAAAGCAGCCCTCATAGACTTTTTTATTTTTATACACCCTGTAAAAAAGAAAACCATCTATTGATGTCTGTTGTTGCTGCCATTACCCTCCCACTCAACATCCATTCATATTCTGCCACAGAGGTGCCCAAACCTCAGTGCTGGCTATTAACCTCTGCCCATCACATTTTCATTGTGTGACACTGGGGTGCCGTATGTGTAGTGCTAACTAGTATTCCCCACTCTGCCTGTTTTTAAAGAGCGACAATGGGGAGCCCACCCCTGATGCTGCTAGGCATAAGAAAACCATCTGTAACCCTCCTACAAATTGAGGTTTACTATAATGTCTTCCTGGGCTCCTAAATGCCCACTGTCAGGCTGGTGTCCTGTCTTCAGTATTTCTATTTGTTTGCGTGAGAGCACCCTGGTGAGCCTCCACGCCTGTCTCTTTAAGAAAATGGCTTAGCTGTGTTTGGAAATTAGTCTGGGCTGGGTCCAGGTGATTTAAGGCTGGCGACTAGCCAGACAGTTTGTTATTTAGCTCCATTCTGCAGTCGCTTCTTGCGCAGAGAGATCTTTCATAGGAACTGTGATTATTTATTATTTAATTACTATTATAGTAAAGACAGAGAAGTTTGTCTAACCTGCTTTTATTGTCGCTACAACATTTGGATGGGAGCCACCATGTTAGGTTCTGAACTTCCAGTATTTGTACCAATCAAACCACGAGGACCTAAAATGGAGACTGTCCCCAGGGTTCTTGTGGGACGGAATTCTGTCGTTTTTGTAGTTTTAAGTATTGGCACCCAAATGGACCTGGAGGGGGAGACCTTGCTGTGATTGACAGTTCCCTCAGCCAACAGAACTTTTTGGATTACCAAGGAAGTCATCAGAACTGCCTAAGGCAGTGGATCAGTTAGAGCTGAAGGTTGAAGAGTGACCAGCTCAAGCTTTCGAGCAGCTGCTCCCAGAAGGAATGTAGGGGAATCGTTGGGAAGAGGCTTTGCTGGCCTGCCTGCCACACTCTCCTGCCAGAGAACTGCCTTTTGCAGAAGTTGGATCTGGTTCCGATTTCCAGGTTGGAATCTGCAGCCAAAGAAAGAAGAAGTTTGTTATTGTAACTTGAGAGTTGGACCGACGACTTGCGCTCCAGAAGTGATTGGCCTGTCTGATAATAGAATTAGCCTTGGATCAAAAGATTTGTGCAGTGAAACTGTAATTTGCAGCCGGACCGTATCCAAATTGTGGCTTAGAGAAATAAATGATTTAGATGTGCAGAATGTGTTTCATAGGTCGTGATTTGGTTCCCCATGGCAGACTCTTTTATGCCAGCTGGAGACTTCACCAGCAGAAAACCACAAACTTTTGCAGAACTTTTCATCCTGTCTGGGCCCTGCCACCTCAGCCTAGGCTGCTACTCCCACTTCAGAGACCATCTTGGTGAAAGACCCACTTGGGGATTCGGCCCCCTGCCCAACACTATTGAGCAGGTAGCAACCACCAGGAGGTGAGTCATGTCAGCCCTGCTTCCCCTGGCCTTCCAGATCATCACCACAAAGTCTTCATCTTGCCTGTCTTGCATCCAGGTTCTGGTAGCGTGAGTACAATCCAGGGTAGCTCCCTGCAACAAAAGCAACAATCATTGTGTTACCATCTAATTGTTTCTTTTCTAGGTTAATACAACAGACTGGGCCATCTGGCTTGGATTACAAATAATTGGATTATGTACATGTTTAACTATTTCTTTCCTAAGGGCCCCAAGAATAGCTGCAACGCTGGCCACCCCGGCAATGCTTCAGGCTAGCCTGCATGACATACTGGGTACCCAGGGTTGTTGAACTTTTTAAAAGGGACTTGCAGTACATGCTGAACCAACCTGAATTAAATCAGAGTGCAAATCATTCTGCTAGATTCATGCCCCTCCCTTGTTCACTGCCCCTAAATAAATCTGATTGTCTTTTTTCACATTTAACCTGGTTAGTGTGCATATTATTAGCTGGGTTACAGTAGTAAGATTGTATTGTTGCATTGCTGATCTTATTTTCCAAGGGGTCTCCAGGGCAGTTGCAGCGGATCCAGCTCTGGTGGTAAGTGAAAGGGGTGTGAGCATATTATTACTGCTATCAGTTGAATGTGACTGTACCATTGTGTTACTGTCTAGGCCACTAGAAGGGTTGGTGGGTGGTTATAGCATCCTGGAGGGCTATATCAGAACAGTTACACTACCCCAGTACCATTCCTCTGGGTGGAGGCACCCGTTCACAGAACTCAGGCCCCTCAACCTGTGTATTGCCATACAGGCAGGAGTAGTAGCCCTTAGAATAGAACCGCCTAGGGGTTACACATCCCTCAGTCCCTCCCAGCTGGCCAAGGAATTTGTCTTCGGATCTTTGTAGACCTGGTCTGAGATATCTTTACTTTTTCTCCTTACTGTCTGGCTCACGAAGATGAAAATGTTTTAAGCAGTGAGAGTGTTGTGCTTTTTATACTTTATACTGTTAATTCCTGGAGGCTCAGGTGAGAACTGATGGTCTCCTGGATGTTTTACTGGATTTAACCCCCTGAAGTGAGAGTTTGTGGGGATGTTTATTTTATAAACTGGTGTGGAGAGACTGAATAGACTGCTTTATGGACTTTATGAATTACTGATTCATTGTTAATCTTTAGGGTGTGTTGCGGGTTTATTTTTTGGGGGGTGCTGGTTTTATAAAAAGGGGACTTTTGTTAATAGTTTATTTTTGGATTCACTGCTGATATTGTGTTGGCAGCATGTGCTGGGGTTATTCTTCGGTGGGTAGGCACTACTCCCCCTCCAGGCTGAGAGACCTACGCCCCTTTTGTAGCCCCCCATTGCAGCCTATGGTATATAGGCATTGTCGTGCTTTGGGGATTGCAAGGAAGGGTCGGAGGGGCTGGGTCTCTGGTGTCTGGGGGGGAGGGGTGCGGGGTGGGCTGATTGGGGTAGTGAGACCAAGGAGGCACCCCGGGGAGAAAAGGGTCCAGGAAAGGGGAACTCCCTGCCTGTTTCCCATACCCAAGGGCTCCTTGGGTAGTGGGCAAGTAGCCCGCTCTTCCATGGCCTCTCATCTAACTCGGGCGGTGTCATGCAATGCCAGGTCAATAAAAAACAAGACAGCAATTATTGCTGATCCTGTTGAGACATCTGACCTGGCTTGTATCACCGAGACCTGGCTGGATGAGAATGCAGGTCCAATATTGGAGTCAGCAGTTCCAGCCGGTTACTCGGTGATACACCACTCGAGATTGGGTCGTAGGCGTGGGGGTGTAGCCATTTGTTTTAAGATGGAACTGGGACTTGTGGAGGTTCCAGTGGAGACCACCAGATCCTTCGAGTGTATCAGGGGAGCTGGTGTGGGCAGCAGGATTCTTCTCATCTACCATCCACCTGGAGATGGGAAGGTTTTCCTGCAGGAAGTAGCGGGCTTCATGGTAAACATGGTGTTGGAATCCCTCAAGTGGTTGGTCCTGGGGGATTTCAATGCCTGGGTCGACGATTAACTCTTGTATTTTGGTCAGAACTTCCTCCAACTGATGATCTCATTGGGCTTCACACAGCTAGTTACAGCTGCAACCCATGTTCAGGGTCACTCCCTGGATCTGGTGTTCCTCCTGGGGATGGAGGCCACTGACTTGGTGGTGGAACTGGTTGGATGGTCATACCATCACTCTATAAGGTTCAGTTTCATGGCTCCCCCTGTGAGACCTGCCCCTTTGGAGATGGTCCAGTACCGCCCTTTGAGGGGTGTTACCCCAGAGGGTCTGATGACGGTGCTGGATCTATCGAGTAGACCATTGGAATGCTCGGATCCAGGGGACCTAGTAGTGCACTATAATAGTATGGTGCTGAGGGCCATGGAATCCGTAGCTCCTGTCCAAGTTCACCCTCTCCCTCTCCATCCTCGGTCACCCTTGGTTTGATGGGACTTTGAGGGAGTTGAGGAGAGTGGGGCGAAGGTTGGAACGGTATTGGCAGAAATCTGGCCTGGAGGAGGACAGACTTAGGTTGATTGCCCATTATTCAGACTATCAATCAGCAATCTCCCATAAGAAGGCAGAGTTCCTGTCCAGGGAGATTGCTGCAACAAAGAATCGACCAGCTCAGCTCTTCCGGACCTTGGACAGGCTGTGCAATCCAGCCTGCCTCCGGGGACAGAGAGCCTTTTCACAATTAAAGTGCGATGAGCTTGCTCAATTCTTTGCAGATAAGCTGTCCTCTATCAGGTCAGAAATCTACCTGACTCATTCAAACGAGTACGGCAGTGATCGATGCAAGGACGCAGGCACCCGGTCAGTCTGGACAGATTTTTATCAGCTAGCAATCATGGATATCAAGATGATTGTTCAGAGCTTGTGACTGACTTACTGTAGCTTGGATCCTGGTCCTACCCACCTCCTTGTGGGGTGCTTGGATGTCATCGGACTGATCGTTGATGAGATAGTCTGCTGTTCGCTGGATCAGGGGGTGTTTCCAGACCCCTTGAAGGAGGCTGTGGTGACACCCCTTTTGAAGAAATCTTCCTGCGATCCAGACTGTTTTGCTAACTACGGATTGATCTCTTACCTGCCTTTTTGGGCAAGGTTATTGAGAAGGTAGTTGCATTGTAGCTTGAGAGCTTTCTTACCACCAACGATGTCTATGATCCTCTCCAGTCTGGTTTCAGGAAGAGGCTTAGTACTGAGACGGCATTGGTTTGAGTACTCAATGATCTAATAGCAAGGGATCGGAGGAATCATTCAATTCTGGTCCTCCTTTGAGCTCTCTGCAGCGTTTGACACCGTGGATCATGGGGTGTTGCTGGAATGCCTGTGGCTACTCTGTGGACTGTCAGGGATGGTCCTCTGGAAGTTCCATTCTTTCCTCACAGGCAGGACTCAGAGGGTGGTGTTGGGGATTTTTCCTCGGCCCCCTTCTCCCTGCCTTGTGGGGTGCCACAGGGATCCGTGCTGTCCCCCATGTTGTTCACAGTGTACATGTTGCCGTTGGAAGACATTATAAGGCAGTATGGGCTGAGTTTTCACTGCTATGCAGATGATACTCAGCTCTACATGTCTTTTGTACCCAAACAGGACAGTGCGATCTTAGTCTTTAACAACTTCCTCACTGAGATCCAGGACTGGATGAGTGCTAACTGGTTGAGACTGAATCCAGACAAGACTGAGGTGTTGGTGGTGGACCCGGGTCAGCGGGTAGAGAAGTTGACTCCTGGACAACCGTCTGGCCTTGTGCTCGGGGGTAACCAGTTAAGACCTTCTGAACAGGTGTGGAATCTGGGCATTGTGCTTGATAGTGAACTGACGCTAAAAGCCCAGGTATCAGCCATTGTCAAGTCCTCATTTTATCATCTGAGGAACCTCACCTGGATAAAGCATCTTGTTCCACCCGAGGACCTTCCTACATTGGTTCACGGCTTTGTGTCTTCCCATCTGGATTACTGCAATGCTGTATACCTAGGGTTAAGGGGGTGTATCTCCGTCGCCTACAGCTGGTGCAGAATGCTGCGGCCAGGTTGTTGACAGGGTTGTCAAGCTCTAGCCATGTCTCACCTGTGCTGCGTGAACTGCACTGGCTGTCGGTGGGATGGAGCATCACCTTCAAGGTCGTGTTGCTGACCTATAAGACCCTACACGGCAGGGACCGGGTTTCTTGCAAGACCTCCTTTGGCCATACTGCCCCCTCTGCCCTCTCTGCTCCACAGATGAGGGATTGCTGGAGATTCCCAGGGTCCATTTACAGACATCTGGTGCTAGGGCTTTTTCTTTTGTAGCCCTGACCCTGTGGAACTCTCTACCTTGCCGGATTAGAGAGTGTCTGTCCACCAAGACTTTCAAATCCTCACTAAAAACATATTTATTTGAAATGGCATTTGGGGAAACTGTTTAGTATTGTTATTGCTGCCTGATTTTTATTTTTGGATTTAAAGTTTTTTTATATTGTATATGCGCTTTGGTTTATTGAAAAGTGCTTTAAAAATAAGTTTTGATTTGATTTGTCTTGCTGCCTGCCCCCCACCTCCTCTGCCTAGCTCTCTTTACTTATCTTTTGTCTTTTGTTTTTGTCCCCAACCCTCTGATTTAGCCCTTAGCCATGCTTCTTTTGTCTTGGTTCCCTTATGCTAACCCCTGGCTCTGTTCTTTCCCATCAGGTGCCCTTGATCAGGCAGACAACTTTACTGACCAGTGGCCACAGCTGGAGAAGCCAGCTGGCCACACACCCTCTCCTGCCCTCCTCCAAGCACCTTGGCCTGGGTAAGATTGCCTTCTTGTCAGGGACTCACCCTTGGGGCTCTGATTGGACAATGACGCACTGAGCTACAGCCCAATTGACTGCTGCTTTTATGGCTTCTGCTGGGATTGAACAGTGTATTTTTCTCCACAGTTTAAACAGCTTCTACTTTCCTCACTTTTGCCTTCTCTCTCTGCTGTCTCATTTCTCAAACACTATGCTGCTAGCATATTTTGTCCCGCCCACACTCCCCGACCCTGGCCTCTATTAAATGCTCTTTCTACAGAGCAAACTCTTCCCTGTCCATCAGACATTGGTCACCTCTAGGGAAGCCTTACTTTAAAGAAGTACATCTCTCCTCTTGCTTCAGCTTCAAATTTTGTTAACTCCCCTTGTTATTCAGTCCTTTGTTTTATTCTGTTCTTCCTGGTCTGCTCCTTAAGCTGTATCAAATCCAAATGGCACCCATGGAAGTTCTCCTTCTTTTCAGCTGCTTTTTTCTGTCATTCCTCGCTCCTTCAATTGTAACAGTTGTTCCTCTGCACCAAGATCAGTTAAATCTCTCGGATCGACTTCAACTGTTACTTACTCATAATGGGACCCGGCTTCATACAGTGGGCACCGATTTCTCCACGTTTAGCATGCCTTTTCCTCAATCCATGCCTATCATTTATATTAGAACACCTTTTCTCTTGCCAGTTTAAATGGCCATTTACTCTCTGCTCCTAACCAGTCATCTTGATGTCTCCAACTCAACTTCTAAAAAATCTTCACATTCCAAGCACCATAATACATGCTTACATAGAATGATTATACTGTAAGTTGTCTTAGGAAATTGCTACTTCTCCTCTTACTCTGCTCAGGAAATGTGGAACTAAACCCTGGCCCACCCTCTACCATAAGCACCCCTTCAGACCTCCCCCACTACAACAGCATCAGCTTTCTACACATGAATTTCTGTAGTTTACTTAAGAAACTTGACATGATCCAAACTTGGACACTACATGCATTGCCAGACATCTTCATGATCTCAGAGACCTGGTGTACATCTTCGACCCAGATAAATCAATCAGTATTCCTGGATATAGCATCTTTTTTTTGGGGGTTGCAATTTACATCAAGAGCAACTTTTTCTGTTACAGTTATTGATCATACCTTCTCTCCAAAAGAATTTGAATGTCTTGCCCTAAAATTGGCACTTTCTCCTGAAATGGCCCTCTTAATATCTGTATGCTATCAACCGCCCTTCACTGGGCTCAGTTTATTACCTCACCTTCATGACCTACTAGAAAAGGCAAACTCTGAATGTATAATAATGGGAGATCTCAATCTTAATTGGAAAGACGAAAGCTCTAAAAAAAAGGAGTTCTGTTATATGCGTATGTTAGCACAAGTTACCCTTGAGGTTACCAGACTTAACAGGAAAAACTTGGACCGTAGCACCCTTCTGGACCTTATGCTTGTTAGAAAACCACATAACATCTCCCAAGCAGGGGCCTTTCATAATGATCTAAGTGATCATTGCTCCACTGCTTGCATTAGACATTCTCCTCACTTAACGTCAGCTTCTAATTTAAAGTTAAAAAGATGTCTGAAGAAATTCAGCTGGTCTGCCTTTTTGGCTGACCTTGGCAATATTAGATGGCAAGATTTCTATTTGGCCCCTTCTATCACTGAGGCGTTTAACATTTTTCATAGTCTATTACTGAGTCTGATAGACAACCATGCCCCTCTTAGGCTGATCAAGACTAAGAACAGATCTCCCTGTTGTTTCTCTCATTCCCTAAAGAAAACCCTTAGGGTCAGAGACATTTTATGGAGAAGGGCAAGGAAGTCAACGTTAGACATCGACTGGCTAGCCATTTGTGTGTCTAGAAACATCTGCACCAAACTAGTTAGGTCAGAAAAAAAACGCTATTTCCAAACAGCCCTCGAAGAAAACAAAATCATTGCTGCCAAGTTCTGAAGCATCCTCAAAGAGGTTGAGGGTCATGCCCCTGCAGTTTCCCTACCAGCCAAATTAGTTTATGGAGGCACTGCACATACAGATAGAGCTGACATCCTGGAACAACTTAACGACCACTTTGCTACAGCAGAACTTGCATTAGATGTCTTCCCTATCAGTAAGCTCAGCCAACACGGGGATGCTAGCGATGGCTCAAGCTCCAGCGTTGATTCTAGGCAGAGCTGCTCCTCCTCCTTCAGTTTTCGCCCTGTATCTTTTAAACAAGTAGAGGATCTCTTATTGTCCCTGGATACTAAAAAGAGCGCAGGCACAGACCCCATTGAATCTTTCTTTCTGAAAATGGGCTACTATTTCCTGACTGCCCATCACCCACTTATTCAATATCTCTCTGGAACAAGGTGTGATACCTTCGATCTGGAAAATCGCGCACATCATTCCCCTTTTCAAGTTGGGTGACTCTAGTGACCTGAATAACTACTGGCCAATTTCCAGACTTCCTATCCTCTCAAAGCTACTGGAAAAAATTATTTCCCAAATCATGGAGCACCTGGAATTGCATAATTTCCTAAACCCAGCTCAGTCGGGCTTTAGATCCAAATACAGCACAGTCTCCGCCCTTGCTAAGGTGTCTACAGACTGGAAAAATGCTTTGGATTCAAAAACAACATGTGTTTGTGCTCTTCCAAGACCTTAGTATGGCCTTTGATACCATGGACCATAACCTGCTGCTAAACACCTTGAGTAACCTTGGTTTGGATAGCATTGTCATAAAATGGTTTACATGCTATCTCACTAATAGATTGCAACAAATTAAAGCCCTAGGGGACTTGTCTCCATTTAAAACCCTACCTCGGGGCATCCCGCAAGGCTGTATCCTGGGCCCTGTACTCTTCGCAATCAACATCTATAATCTTGAGTCACACTTATGTACAGCTTCTGTACATTTATTTGCAGATGATATGGTCCTTTACACCTCAAATTCCTTATTGGACTTGACTCACAAGGAACTTCAGCATGATTTTGTCTCCCTTCAGTATAACCTCCTAAAGCTTAAGCTTCTTCTTAATGCCAAAAAGACTAAAGCCATGATCCTTTTACCACATGCCACCCTAGCTTTAGGGTCGTCAAGTAGTCCCCAGATCTATACTTTACTTGGTGAACCACTGGAAATCGTGGATAACTTCAAATACCTAGGATTCTGGTGGGACAACATGTTCAATTTTATGTGCCATCTGAATGAGCTTTCAAAAAAATAAGACAATGCCTAGGCGTATTTACCGCATTAGGCACCTTCTTACCTTTGAAGCCATGAAGAGACTAGTCCAAACAACCTTCTTGCCACTACTTCACTACGCTGACTTTATCCACAGTCACTGTACTACTTCGGCAGTTTGCAAAATTGACACCCTTTACCATTGTGCCTTGAGGTTTATCCTTAATTCTCCATTATGCACCCACCACTGCCTTCTGTACCAGGAGTTGGGTTGGTCTTCCTTATCATTGAGGAGGCAAAGAAATGCTCTTCTCTGGTTCTACAGGGCACTGACTGATAAACTGCCAGTTTGTATCTCTAGCCTATTTCAGCATGCCAAGGGGTCTTAATGGTTTGAGACATTTTTCACTAATCTGCTTTCATGTACCTAGAATAAAGACACAGCAGGTTTCAGCCGCTATAAACTTCTCTCTCCCCTCCGTACGGAACACTATGCAAAGAACTTTAAAGTTTACTACCATCCCAGGACCCCTCACTTTTAAATTTTGATAACGGGTTACTTGAAGGAATCCTGCAATTGTTACAGGTGACCCCCTTAGACCTCGTAGCTCCTGGACTTCCTAAGGCTTCAGCTTGCCCCCCCCAACATTAGCACTATTTTTTGCTGCAAATAGTTTCCTGCCTCCCTCCCTCCCTCTCTCTCTCTCCTTTACTATTCTGCTTCTCTCCCTGTTACCCCTTCTGTCTACTTTTACATCCCAGGTTGCACCCTAGAAGCTTCCCCCTATTTTACCTTACTCTGGCATGCGAATAGGCTGTCTTGCTCTAGTTTTGGCCTAGTTATAACTGTACTAATATTTTTCTATGTGCTTATATTATGTGTTTAATGTTTTTTTAGTGCCTGTTCCTGTTCCTTGTATATGTTTGTTTACCATGTAATTGCAATTCTTTTGTCCAGGACCACCTTGAAAATGAACTTGCTCAATGGTGTTATGCCTGGTTAAATAAAGTTTTGATTGACTGATTGATTAATTGATTGATTGATTGATGAAATCAGGTATGCAGTTCAATGTATTTCAATGGATTTTTAACTTGGCCTAATAACTTGGTCGTTTTTGAATATTTTTTCCCCCAAATTTTCAACATGGGCTTTTTGGCACTCCACCTCACAAACAATAACAATGATGTAACCCCTAGGTGGAACTATCCCTAAGGTTACTACCCCTGCTTGTATTTCTCCTAACTGGTTGAGGGGCCTGGGTTCAATATTTTGGTGCCTCCACACAGAGTAATATAAGTGGGGGTATCTACCTACCCTGGTATAGCTCTCAGGGAAGCTATAACCACCCACAGACCCACACAGTGACCTTATACCTTTTGAGGGGGAACAACCCTTTGCAGCAGTTAACACACAGTCTACAATAAACATTAATAAGATGCACGCACCCTTTGCACTTACCACCAGGGACTGGTCTTCAGCAACTGTTGTGAACACTCATGAGGAGGCATTGGAACCTACAGATCATGATAAATAAAATTTCTGACTGGACTACTATTAATAAATTAGTTCTGAACACTACCAAATGCAAAATTATGCACATGGGTAAAAAGAACAAACACATTAATTACACACTTGCTAATATACCTCTCACTGACACCACTGAAGAAAAAGATCTTAGAGTCATAATGTGTCCTGATTTTAAGTTCAGTACACATTGTAGATCTCAGATAAAAAAGGCAAATCAAAACCTAAATTGTATTTTACGATATATTGCTAGCAGGGAAGCTAAAGTGCTAATCCCGTTATACGTAGCTCTGGTCAGACCCCATTTAGAGTATGCTATACAGGTATGGTCTCTTCAAAACAGGGAGGATATTGATAAAATCGAATCTGTACAGCGAAGATTTGCCAAATCTATTCAGGGGATGATGACATCATATCCATCTAGATTAATGTCTCTAAATCTATACTCATTACGTTACAGGAGGTTTAGAGGAGACATGTGCCTCTTATACAAGGCAATTGGTGATACTGACTTCTGTACTGAGTTGGGTATTTACCCAAGAATGGACGAATATGATATTAGAAGGCATAACAAACAACTAATACAAATCCAAATGGAAACATAATATACGTAAATACTGGTATAGCCAGAGTGTAGTTACTCCTTGGAATGCCTTACCTAGGGCAGTAATAGATAGTGGGAGCATGAAACTATTTAAAAATAATTTGGACCTACATTGTGGAGATATGAAAATTTAGTTTTGATATTAGGTATAATGGGCAAGCTTTACGGATGCAAGTCTATTTGCTTGTATACATCTATGAAATCTGTGAAACTTCCCTGGAACCTCCTGTAAAGGCAAGGTTTACAAGGCAAACATACACTTTCAATACTGTAGACCAACTAAGAATATGTTCATAAACCAGGTTAAATGTGAAACAACAAATTAGATTTATTAAGGGGTCGTGAACAAGGAAGGGGGCGTGAATCTAGATGAATGATTACTATACTGGTTTGATTCAGGTTACTGTGCATACATTCACCTTAGTCCCAAAGTAAACAGTCTGACAACACTGGTTACCCAGAATACTATGCTGGCTGGCCAGAATTGGTCCACGGGGGTAGCCAGCATTGCAGCTGTTGTTGGGTCCCTTGATGGAAAGAAAAAGGCAGTTAACATGCACAAAGTTTTGATTATTTGTAATCCTGGCTGGTTGGCCCAGTCTATTCTAACCCTGTAATTCACTAGAACAATCAGATAGTACCACAAAATAATTAGATGATGTGTTGCAGGGGGCTACCGTGAATTTATTCATGATACCAGTTGGCTGTACTTGGCCTGGCGATATTAAGACCTCTTGTAGATCACAGAAGAGCATAAGGAAGCTGGGCCATCTAACACACCACCACTTCATGGCATTTCCCTCCAGGTTGTCGCAACCTGTGATTTGTCTCTGCACAGGGGCTGGATCCCCAAACTGGTCTTCCACCGAGAAACAGTCTCTGGTGCAAGCACAGTCAGCTTGGGCTGGGTTTGGCAATGACCCAAGGCTATATGAACACTTTTGGCTAAGTTCAGTTTGTTTTTCTGGTGAAGCCTCCAGCTGGCATAACAGCCTGGTCACTGGCAAAACAGGCCTCGACCCATGATAAACATTCAGCACAACAGCATTATCTTTTCTACCTCACAGTTTGGTTTCAGGCTGGATGCTATTGCAGTTGATTCACTGAGCAAACCTTTTGATCATCAAAGCAGTCTCTCATGACTCTTGGGCCGATCGCTTCACAAAAGCTTCTTTTCGGCCCCAAATCTCAAGCTGCACTTCTCTGAGTTTTGGGCAAACTGCCACCAGTTCAAAGATTGGTTTCTGATTAGTCCAATCAGTGCTCTCAAGCAGTCCAATACTGGAGAACCATGACAGAGAGGCAAGCCAGGCCTTTCCCAGTCAACTCTCCACACTCCTTGCCAGGAGCTGCCTCTCAATCACTCGAGCAGCTCACTTTCTCTCCGAAGGTCTGCCTCCAGTTTGAACAGTCCCTCTTAACTATAGGTCAAATTTCCTGGAATTTCATTAGCTGTTCAAACTGCCCAAAACAGTTTAATTGTTCCCATTGGTTAGATTTCAGGTGCCAGAAACCTGTTCCTGTTTATCTCCCACCAGGCTCTGGTACTGTCCCATGAGTCTCTGGCTGAAATCCAGGCTTTTGATTGGCTAATGTACTCCCAAAATGGTGGCTGCTGTATAAGTTACTTTCCAGATTATGCAGTCCCACAGATTCAGAGTTCTGGTGCAACCTGGAAATTAAGTACTTATTTACATTTCCCCCACACACTTGTAGCCCCAACACTTCTCTCTTAAATGAATCCACTTTTATTTACATATGCACAGTAGTTCTGCCATCACTGCCAACATTACACAATCCCCCTAGGTGGCAGGCAGCAACCTATGAATATTCATGAGGGCTCTATGAATTTTAATGAGCCCGACAAGTTCCTCATTCAGACTTTATTTAAAATCACTCAAGTGGCTTTTGTGCCACATTGCCAAGGTCATCAGCCCCGATTTAGCTAACCAGGGCACAGGGACTACCAAGAGACTCCTCGTTTGACTGCTAAAACCAGTGGTCAGTACATCAAATGTGCTTCTTGCGCATGCTTGGTCACCGGCGGCACCAAAACAATGACGGCGACTCATGATTCAGGATTTTGGCCTGAACTGGGCTTAAATAACAAAATGAGCTGCACAGGGGAACTTAGGGGCACCAAAAGAATTTTGGGAACAGAAGAGAGGAGCTGGATGCCAGCAAGCAAGCAGGAGGAAATGGGAATAGAGATGCAGTGAATTTAAATTCCGTCAGTGAAGTGTCCACGAAGTGGAGTGGGCAATGCAAAGTGCTCTCTCCACTTTGTCATTACCACTTCGTGTTAAGGAGGAGTGACAACGCCAAGTAAGGCAAAGTTGTTGTTTTCAATGGACTTCACCATGCTCTTTAGCCACAATCAGGCAGGAAAAGGAAGGAAGTGAGTCATACAAGCAGACATTTTCACTTTTTCCTATGCAGATGGAGGCAGAGAGAGGAGTGTGTTGTTTTGTCACTGCTGAGAGTTGGAGATCAGAGCGAGGAGATTTAAACTTTGATTTAGATCTAACAGCTGTTTTAAAAGCTACATTTTTTTGTCTTTTCTGTACTCTTTTTAATTTTATTTGTTCTTTCTGTAAATTTATTTTTCTTACCTTTATAAGTAGTTAGTTGCTTGTCTGTGTCTGTGTGACTGTGTGTGTGTTATGTGACAGTGTGAGTAGTCATTGCTCAGACTGAGGGAGTGCAGTAGGAGAGATGGACTAGGGTGAGTCCAGGTCCAAAGAAGCTTTCTTCAGAAGGAGAATTACCACCACCTCCTTTAGGGAGCTGGGAAATTCACCGGATTCCAAGGAGCACTGGACTATCTGAGATAGGACTGGGCTGATGATATCCTAACAACCCATAAGCAAGGAAGTTGGGCCTGGATCCAAACTACAGTACATAGGACGCATATCCTGGACAATCCGCATGACATCCGCAAGCTTGGGCAAAGTAAAGGTACTCCAGGAAGCTCAAGGTGAGGTGACCAAGCACCGATCATCAGCAACCCCCATAGAATGAGTTGAACAAACCTCCGACCTGATGTCGGCCATCTTATCCGCAAAGAACCGAGCAAGCTCATCGAACTTCATTTGCGAAAAAGGTCTTCGGAGCTGTAGACAGGTTGGGTTGCACAACCTGTCAACAGTTCGGAAGAGCTGATCTGGTTAGTTCTGAGTGGCAGCAATCTTCCCGGACAGGAATTCTGCCTTCTTATGGGAGATCGTTAATTGGTAAATTTTATAATGTTCAACCAATCTAAGGTGGTCGGCAACCAGGGCGGACTTCCGCCAATGCCGTTCTAACCTACATCCTACTCGCCGCAACTCCCTCAAAGGCCCATCAAACCAAGGGGCCCAAGGGCAAAGGGGGAGAGGATGCACATGGACAGGAGCAATCAAGTCCAGGGCTGAGGAGACGGCCTTATTATAGGCCACTACCAAAGTCTCAGGACTTGAGCTGGCCACAGGAAACTCTGAGAGGTCAATCACCATTGCTAGGCCTTTGGGACTCACTTCCTGTAAAGGGTGATAACTGACCATCTCCACAGGGGCAGGCCTCCGAAGGGGGACACAAAAGTTAAAACTCACGATGTAGTGATCAGACCAACCGACTGGTTCCACCTCCAAGTTGGAGGCCTCAATCCCCAGGAGGAAAACCAGATCAAGAGAGTGACCATATTTATTTGTGGCAGAGGTAACAACCTGTGTAAGGCCCAGAGATGTCATAAGCTGGAGGAAGTGTTGTCCAAACTGTGAGAGATCATCATCGACCCAGGCATTGAAGTCTCCGAGCACCATCAACCTAGGAGACTCCAATGCCATGTCAGTGACAAAGTCCATTATTTCCTGCAGGAATCGCTTCTCGTTCCCGGGTGAATGGTAGACGAGAGCTAACCTGCAGTCTACCCCAGCCACCACAGTACACTCAAATGATTCGGCTTCCTCACCTGGTACATTTGTGAGACCCAATTCAGTCTTAAAGCCGACCGCTACCCCCCACTCTGCAATCCAATCTTGAGAAATGTATCACCGAGTACCCAGCTGGAATTGCAGCATCCAAACAGGGCCAACATTTTCATCCAACCAGGTCTTGGTGATGCAAGCCAGATCAGTTGTTTCAATAAGATCTGCAATAATTGCAGTCTTATTTTTAATAGATCTAGCATTGCATAACACTGCTTGAATTGGATGGGCTTCAGGGGCCACCCCGGCTACTTGCCTGCCACATGAGACAGTGCCCTTGGGCATGGAGACTAGATAAGGCGCACCTCATTCCAGACTCCATTCTGCCCCAGGGCTTCTTCTAGGCCTGACCAAACTGATGCGAGAGGTGCGTTCACTCGTCCTCCAATATCCACCCCCACCCCACCCCCACATGAGCAATACCCAATGCATGACAGCGTTGGTAAGTTGACAACAACGGGGGAGGGTCTGATGGTGCGGAGAGTGGAGGATGAGTAGCGCAAGACGGGGGGGGGATCCTACACATTTCACAATAAGAATTAGTACCAATGTAGACAGTATTCAGGCACCCATACTAAAAGACCCCCCCCCAAAAAAAACAACAATAAAATTAAATAACAATCCCCACTTACTAAAATATGCCTAAAATACAACCCTACTCCCCACTTATTGGACAATTTCAATCCAAGAAACTATAACTATTGCAATCCCCTCTCACAGGATGTAAGAACATAAACACAAATATAAATTAACCCCCCCCAGCCCTGTCACAGCCAAGGAGAAGGGGAGTTCCAGGCACTCTTACTGCTCAGAATAAAATAAATCAATCAAATACAAAATAAATTAAACATGAACTTAACATTCAATAAAATAAATAAATAAAACAAATAAAATGTGAACACCCTGGTCCTCTCACCACTGGGAGACCACAAAACAGGAAAAATGTGAGTATAAAAGAAAATAATCCAAGAGAGAAGTCATCCAAAATGTAGGTTAAACCACTGAATAGATCCAGTCTGAGGTAAATACAGCCGATAGAATCAGATAGCCCAAAACGTGCAATAAATCCAGCCAATGAATCAAAACCAGGAAGGGTCCAGCTGAGAAAAATCCAACAAATGATTGACTGTAATACTTTTAGGCCTACCAATCTCTGTACCTAGAGGACCCCCAACCAGAAATATTCCACTGCACCACCACAACACCCGGAACAAAGCCACACAGTAGCCAGTCCCAGGGGTCTAGGGGCTCCCCAGGATCACCAGCCAATTCCCTGACTACGGATCCCCCAAGGCACCATGAAGCAGCAGACTCTGGTCGATGATCTCCTGCAGAGTCAAGCCAGTCTCATAGAACACCAGCTTCAGGCCCACTAAAACACATTCCAGGGCCCACCGTGCAATTTCTAGACCCAAACACCAACTGTCACCTTCACAGGCAGTCTAAACTTCTAAAGCTCCTTCTTAAAATGAACTGCCACACGTGATCAATTTGACTCTCAAAGCTCCAGCAGTTTCTCCAACAGCTCCTCCTCTGACAGATATTTTGGTAGGGCAACAGCCCGTTTTAAAATTTCCTCAAACTTTTTACTCTTAGGAGGGATATCTTCATCACTGACCACATGGCCAAACTTTGCCCAGTCCAAGATCAACTACACACAATACTGAGGCATCGGTACAATACCTCAGATCAGTCCTGCATTTCCCAAAACAGAGGTGGCATCCAATAGCATTGCCACAAAAAGCAGGACAAAACAAAACGACCAAGGCAAATGAGCAGATGGTCATCTTACTCCCGGCTTTGCTGCGCCGAAGCGAGTTACAACAAAGAATAAAATAAAATAAAAAAGAAAAGAAAATGTAGGAGAAAGCATAAACCAAATAAAATAGACAATATGTAGCTTGCAGCTCTCAACGCACCAAGCCTGGTGGCCATCTTCAAAAGAGGAAGACTCCCATAAACCGTTTCCATTTCTGTCTCTGGTGCTTCTGGTATTATCAATATACTCAGCCCTCTGAAACTTTTCTCATGTCATTTCTTCAGCAGGTTCACATGGTAAATTTTAATCCTATGAATCTTATCTGGTGTCTCTATCTCGAAGGTAACAAGCCCTGTCTGTCTCACTACCTGATATGGTCCCTGCCATTTCATTAGGAGCTTGTTTGCAGCAGTTGGGAATAACAACAATACTTTATCCCCTTTCATGAATGTTTTGAGTTGGGTACTTTGATCATGTGTTGCCTTCTGCACCGTCTGGGCTTGAATGCTCAACTCATGGGCCTTTGCAAAGCATTTCATTAATCTCTGTCTCAGTTGTTTCAGATACTTCGGTATTCCAGGGTGTTTCATGTCCTTTCCTTCCTCCCAATATTCTTTAATTACCTCTAAAGGTTCTTTAGGGTTCCTGCCATAAAGGAGTTTGAACAGGGAGTGACCAGTGGATGCCTGAGGGACCTCTCTGTATGCGAATAAGGCAAAGGGTAAATACTTGTCCCAATCCTTACCTTCCTCATGAACTAATTTTTTTAGCATTCATTTCAGCGTTTGGTTAAAACGCTCGGTTAGGCCATCTGTCTGGGAATGATAAGGGGATGTGTGGACAGCTACTATACCTAGCAATCAATATAATTCCCTTAATAGTTCCTCACTGAAATTGGAACCTCGATCGGTCAGTATCTCTTTCGGTATGCCTACCCTACTGAACAATTTCACTAGTTCCTCCGCTATTTTGGGCGTAGTGATTGACCTCATGGGGATGGCCTCAGGGTATTTCATTGCATGGTCACATATGACCAATAAACATTGGTTCCCTTTGGAGCTTTTATTGAGCGGGCCCACCACATCTATCCCAATCCTTTCAATGGGGTTGTCACTTGAGGTAAGGGTATCAATCAATCAATCAATATCTTTATTTATCCAGGCGGGCACCATTGAGCAAGCTCATTTACAAGGTGGATGTGCGGTCCTACAGTAATAATACAGAAAGACAAGTTATAATAGTACAAACAGTGAAAATAGCTGCTATTATAGTAAAAATGCACATTTACAGGTAATATACATTGAACATAGAACTACAAAGAGTCATGGATAATGAACTTGTGCTGTATCCAAGTGCAAAATCTATGCATTTTGTAGTGGGAAATGTTAGGGAGAGGGTAGGCATACCAGATAGAAGATATCAAGCGCATAATTTAGGGAGAGGTGGGGAATAGGGGCACAAGCGAAGAGGACCCAATTGTTAGAGCAGAGTGAGGGATTGGGTGGGTGGAGGACCATACGAAAGCCGACGAAGCGATTTTTGCCCAAAATGCGGTGACATATGGAGGAGAAAAGCTGCCATTGTACGAAGTGTAAGAGGAGGAATATAGTAGCAGGGGCATTACTGGGAGGGTCATGGAGGTTGCAGCAGAGGGAGGTGATGGATGAATGAGGGACTGAATATTTTTGGGGCCAAAAGATGATAATTATTCCCAAATGTGGCAGCATGTGCTAGAATCAGGCTGCAGCTGTTCAGAGCATCAAAGAATAAGATATGGGAATTCAGTGATAAGTCCTGTGGATCTGTTGGTGGGCATGCTAGAGGCAGAGGCACATATTTCAGGTGGAGGGCCGCCATTTGCGGGCCGCAGTTTGAGGAAGGGAGGTTAGTTAGTGTCTAGTAAAGCAGTTGCAATAATGCCATCACAGTAAAGCCTTTTGAACAAAAGGGTACTTACTGGGGTTTTCAGCTTAAGTATTTTTTGGGTTTTATTCCATTTTGATGAGAGTGAGAATCCAAAGGCGGCTCTCCCGACTCATGTGAGTGCCCTGGGTATATTTAGCAGGAGTTGTGAGCAGCTTCTGAGGAAATAATTCCTGGGCACAATCAGAGACAGACAGTCAATGATGCATTGAGGGAGTTTGCCACTGAGGGCTGTAAGTGTCCAGAGTGCTGCATTAAAGTTGCGCCTATAGTGAAGTGAGGTCCAGCCCGTGGTGGCATGTAGTGCACAATGATGGGTAGAGAAGGGGAGGTCAGTGATGAAGCATATAGCTCTGTGGTAGAGCGTATCCAATTTTCCAAGATAGGAAGCTTCACAGCTACTGTATATGAAGTCTGCGTAGTCAATTAAGGACAGGAACGTGGCTTGGACTAGTCGTTTCTTTGCATCTGCTGTAAGAAGTCTTCTTATCCTGTAAAAAAGGCCAAGTCTTTGCCTTAATTTTTTCAGCAAGTCTTCCAGGTGAACAGTGAAGGACAGTTTACAGTCGATCCAGACCCCAAGATATCTGAATTTCGGAACATACTCTAAGCACTCTCCCAGCATCTTGGTTATTGGGGGGGAGGGAGTCAGTAGTACTTGTGTAGTTTTCGGAGGAAAATAACATGGCTTTAGTTTTCTTAGCGTTTAACAGCAGTTTTTTATTGATTAGTTGGAGTTGCCGGAGGTTGAAATCTTTTTGTAGGTCAGTACAAGCTTCTTTTGGTGTGGGACGACTCAGATACAGCACTGTGCCATCCGCGAATAAGTGAATACAGTCGATTCCACTTGTGTGCAATTCAGTTGTGTGCACATTCTGCTTGTGTGCACACATTTGGCAGGTCCCAATTCATTCTCTATTATTCTTTAATTATTTTATCCTGATGTGTGCACTGCTATTTTCGGTAGTGTGCACACATTTTGACCTGAACTCACTAGTCTGTGTCATTATTAACTGTTTGATTACTTAATTTATTTTCTCCCCCAGCGTGTTAAATGGTAGTAAACTTTATTCATAGCCTTTAAAAGTGTGCTGTTGAGACAGTGTGAAGCTGTTAATTGTTCCAACCCAATGAGTCTACATCTCCCTCACCTGTAGCCTGTTAGCGATTACCTCTGAGCAGTAGTCTTAAGTTGTGCTATCAGAATATTTGTTTGTCCTGACTGCCATGGAGAAGTTGCCATGCACAGTGTTATCCCTGGAGCAAAAGGTTCAGCTCCTAGAGATAGCCCTCATACCCAGCATCTCCTGTAAAGAACTCACGACAGACTTCTCCATCGATGTGTCCTGTGTCTGCCAGACACTGCAGCAGAGAGAGTTGATATTGTCACAGTGGCATTCAGGTGCTAAAAAAGAAAGAAAATGAAAGAGGGATGGCAAAGACTCTAGATCTTCTGAAGTGGTTCACAGCTGCTCGAGATCATGGGGTCCCTCTGTCTGACTATATCCTTACAGAAAAGGCACGTAACCTGGCTGCCGGAATGGACATCGACTTCGAGCCATCAGCTGGATGGTTGTCAAGGTGGAAAGAGTGCCATAACATTGGGTACAAGAAAGTGCACAGTGAGAGAGCAGAGAATGATTTCGAGAGCTTAGAGAGGTGGTTGCAGGAAGTGTTACCAACATTAGCAGCATCATTTGCACCAAGAGACATTTTCAACGCAGACAAAACCACACTATTCTTTAGAGCCACACTAGACGGCACCCTCACCTTTAAAAAAGAAGCAATCTCAGTACACAAGAAAGCCAAGGAGAGGGTGTCCATGCTAGTGTGTGCTAACAGCAGTGGGACAGAAAACTACCCTTGCTCATTGTCGGAAAGGCTAAGAAGCCACGGTGCTTCAAAGGAGTAAATGTTTCTGCTGTGCCTGTGGAATACACCACCAATTCCAATGCGTGGATGACATCAGCATTATTTCATGACTGGCTAAAGCTGATAGACAAAAAAATGGGTAGGCAGAGGCATAAAATCCTTATGATCGTGGACAACTGCACAGCGCATAAACCTCTTGCCTTAAGAAATGTGCAGCTTATATTTTTACCGCCTAATTCTACAGCTCTCATCCAGCTTATGGATCAGGGGGTGATCCACAATCTGAAACAGCATTACAGAAAGAAAATTGTGAATATAATTTTGTTAAGAATTGACTCACAAGATGCTCTTGCATTTCATGACATTGCCAAATCAATCACAATATTGAATGCATTTCATTTACTGCACTCCGCTTGGTGTGAGGTCTCCCCTCAAACAATAAAAAACTGTTTTAAAAAGGCTGGGATAGGAGCTGAATATGGTCAAGAAAATGATGACTCTGTTGCTATTGAGCGAGTCCCCCCCCACCCAGAATGCCACTGGAATCCTTAATGAATTGGTAGCTGTAGATTCAGATGAACCAGCAAGCGGTGAGCTTACGGAGGAAGACATATGCGCATCAGTCCTTGGCGAGAACGGCGAGAATGGCTGTCACGAAGAGGAGGATGATGATCAGGAAATCCCAGTTCCTTCAACTGCTGAGGTTTGGCAAATGATGGGGACAATCAGACACCATATTGATCACTGCAGGCAGGCTGACTTCTCTTGGTTCTATTTCTTTTAGAAAAAGCTGGAACAACTTTCTGTCAAAACAGTAAGACAGGCAAATATTACCAACTTTTATCAGTAAAACAGTGAAGCGTCTGTTTTTTAAAATGTGTATTTTCCACATATTTTTTGCAATTCTGCACTTTATTTTATAAATAAAAGAGCATGTAACCGCATTTCATCTCCAAATGTCGTTATTTACACCAGCAATGAAAAACGAAGATAAACTGCGGTAATTTTGGTTGTATGCAGTTTTGGATGTGTGCACAATTACTGCAGGTCCTGACCATGTGCACACATTCAGAATTGACTGTACTTGCATCCTTGATTCCCTCATCAATGTTGTTGATATACACTGCGAAGAGGAGGGGATCTAATATGGATCCCTGAGGGACACCTCTTTGTAAGAGTTTTAGGGCAGATAGTTCGCCATCTGCTTTCACCTGCTGGTACCTGTCTGTCAGATATTCAGAGAACCAGTTTAGAGAAGTAGCATCCAGTCCTAGTGTTTTTAGCAAGTCGAGGAGCAGGTCGTGGTCAACTGTGTTGAATGCTTTGCTGAGGTCAAGAAACACAGCACATACTGAATTTTTATGCTCCAATTCCAGTTGCCAGTCATTGGTTACTTTAGCTAATGCTGAGACTGTACTGTGGTTGGCTCCGAATCTGGATTGAAGGGGGTTTAGTAATTTTTCTCTGTAGATGAAGGATCTTAGTTGGCCATTTACTATTTTTTCCAGTAGCTTCGAGAGTGTGAGTAGGAGAGAAATTGGCCTATAGTTATTAAGGTCTCAAGGGTCTCCAGTTTTAAATAGCGGGATAACGTGTGCGAGCTTCCATATTTGAGGGAAGGTACCTTGTGTTAGGAACAGGTTGAATAAATGAGTAATAGGCACTGCCAATATGTGGCATGCTATCTTTAGGAAGTATGGTTCAAGTGCATCTGCGCCGGCACTTTTCTTAGTATCCAGGTGGAGAATCAAGTCTTCCACTTCCTTAAGGGAAACCGATGAGAATGAGAAATGTTGACTAACGGAGCCAACATTTGGTGGGGTCATGCCAAGTTGGGTTCACAGGCTACATGCAGGCAAGTTATTGAAGGCTAAGCCTGCTGTGGTGAAGTGCGTGTTGAATGCCTGCAGTATCTCTTTTTTGTCATTAATTAGTGCATTGTCAGAGGTAATTTTTGTAGGGAGCATATTTTGTGACATGGCTCCCGCCAGTTCTTTGATTGTGGCCCAGAATTTGGAGGGACAATTGGCTGCAGTAGCTAGTTCTGCTTGGTAATAGCAGTCTTTAGCTTCCCTAATCAGTTTGATACAGCAATTTCTGGCTGATCTAAAGAGGCACCAATCTTCCTCTTTTTGGGATTTGCGGGCAGTTTTCCAGAGTTTATCCCTGGGCAGTAGTGCAGCCTTGAGATCTTGAGTGAACCAATGGCATTTCCTAGCCTTTATGCATATTTTTGACAGAGGCGCATGTAGATTCATGGTGTAGGTAATGATTTCATGTAGTATAGAATATGCAGTTTCCACTGTTTTAGCAAGGTAAAAACTCTGCTACAAGGGGGAGTTTTTTAGGTCAAGTAGGTATGCCTTTGGGTCGAATTACCTGGTTGACCTTTTGGTGGAGAATTTGGCCATAGTTGGCACTTTGTTGGCTGCCCAAACTCCAGCTGTTAGGCAATGGTCACTAATATCCATGTCAAAGGTTCCAATGTAGGAGAAGGAATGGGGTTTATTCACAAGCAGGACATCCAGAAGGGTACTCTTGGCTGTATTCTTTTTGTTGATACTGGTGGGCTCTTCATTGAATAGGGTGAAACCAAGGGAGTTGCAGAAAGATTTAAGCGGGTGACCAGCTTCTGACAGCCAATCGTAGTGTAGATCCCCAAGGATAATTGTTTCCAGGGGGCTAATGTCCAAGATAGTTGTAAGATAGGACAAGAGCTGAGTACCGGCAGATGGTGGTCTATAGCATCCTATGACTCGGAGTGCTAACAATGGGGATAGGTCGATTGTTATGTCCAAGCACTCAAATCCCACTACCAGTGAGTTAGAATGAAGTGTTGATGCCACAAATCCATCTTTGATGTAGATGGCAACCCCACCTCCTCTGGATTGCCTATCGCATCTAAAGATCTGGTAGTTAGGTATATTAATCACGCTATTTGGCGTAGAGGGCCATAGCCAGGATTCTGAGATAACAAGCATATCTGGCATTGTATGGGTGGTTCAAGCCTGGATGGGGGTGATTTTTTTCAGCAGGCTGCACATTTTACTATGCATAAAACTAATACCTTTAAGAGATAGTGACTCAGAAGGGGAGGTGAGTTTATTTATGGGCCCTGGATTAAGCTTGACATTACCAGAGCAAAGTAAGAGGAGAAGTAGCAATTTTTTCAGGGGTTCAAGTAAAAAGCAATGAGCTCTAGGCTTTTTCCGGCTTGGCATGGAGGAGGAACTGGGATGCCAAGCTTTGTTTTTTAATTTATGCAAGCCTAAGGACACTGAGGGTAATACTCTGGCTGTGTAATGCCAGTGGGAGTAACTCAAATTAATTAGAGATAAGGAAGGAGGCATAGACAAACCTGCAATAGTTGCTCTTCGAGGAAGGTAGTCCACCTGGATCAGTTGGCAAGGAGCCTTGGCATAACATGTGATGTGTAGAGTCAGATTGGGTGAGCAGTCTTCAGGATGAGGATGTAGTGTACCCCCAGTCTCAAATTTTTCATATATTAAGCCAGTAAAGGGTATGATACACAGTGCAGTCAGGAGGAGGAATTGTCATGAGGCTGCCATAACTGCAGTTGGTAGGTAAATGAGGGAATTTTTGTAACAAGAGTAGCTCGCCGGCTGCTGGTTGCAGGATTTCCCTAGTGGAACCCTGGCAATAGCAAATTGTTTTATTAAGAAAGAGAAGGCAGGAGATTCATCAGGGATGGGAGTGGGCAGTACTAATGGGTCTATATAATAGCACACAGGAGGGGAGATGAGCAGGTGGGCAAAAAATTGTGGCTTTGCTGTACCTCTCAAGTGGTGGAGTCTGATAAGGGTATCAAAGGGATTTCCTTCTTCTTCCCTACTTGGGCCACAAGCTGGCATGCTTCACATTCTCTACAGTATCTGGCAACATCCTCATGTATTTTTGGCCAAAAGAAATGCTGAGTTAGCCTACCCAGTGTTCTGTCTCTTTCTGCATGTCCTGCCCATGGTAGGTCATGGCTCAAATATAACAAATCATCTCTAAAACAAGAGGGTACCAACAATTGCTCAACCTCTTCTTTAGTCACTGGGTTTTCACACACTTTATACAACAGATCATGTTTCATTATTATCTTCGGGACCCCTGGGGTTTGTACTTTTTCCACTTGTTGGAAAAAAGGCTACAGCCCTACATAATTTTTTTGTTCAGCTACATTGGTTTTCACAAAAACGTTTTGTACATTTTCAGGGGTTAACCCTTTCTGTTCATCATGCCATTGTCTCGGTATCTTTTTCTTCTTGTTGTGGGACAGTTTGATTTTTCCAGGTACATCCACCATCTCATCCTTAAAGGGAAATATGTCCCACAACTTTTCTTGTCTCTTCTCCTGAACTCTTGTAGTTATAGCAGTGGCTTTTCCTTTATCAGGCATTAAGTCGGCAAAGTCCGGAAAATCATGCCCGATGACCATTAGTACTGGCAGGTGTGATACCAATCCTGTTGCCAAGGTGGTTGTTCTTTCCTTCACCACCATGTTTACTGACACCATGGGGTATACATGGGTATCTCCATGAACACACACCACACTCATAGGAGGCCCTCTTTCCTTCTTTGTTACCAATTCTGGGTGAATTAGCATTTGCTTGCTTCCAGAATCTATCAAGGCTGTCAAATTTTTATTTTCTACCTTTACTCGATGAAGAAGTAACAGGGTTTAACAATGCCAATTGGGTTGTTTCTCCACTCCTAGTTGGGAAAAACATGTGATGTGTCCCTGGCCCTTGCAATTCTGACAGATAATGTCTGCAGGTCAGGGCCGCTAGTACCATCCCTGTTATCTGGTCGGCCTTCATGTCTCCCATACCATAACTTGGTCTCACTGGGGGGGTTGGTTTACTGTTGGTATTTTCCAGTACTCTGGCACCTCCTTCCTTTATATCATGGTGGGCAGAGAGGTAGTCACCTGCCAAGGTGATGACAATCTCAGCTGTCTCATGGTTGTGCTCCCTTACAAAAATTTGTACATCATGGGGCAGGACTTATAGGAACTATTCACCCACTATGATATCTGCCAAATCATCTATGGTTTTCCCTTCCAGCTGCAACCATTTATTACACAGGTCCCTCAGTCTTATAAAGACCTCTCTAGGGGTGTCTTGGGTCTGAAATTTTAAAGGTCGGAACGTTTGCTGGGATGTTTCAGTATTAATAGCATACTGCTCTAAAATTTCTTTTTTGACTAGATCATATGTATTGGGCTTTCTGGCATCCATGTTACTATACGCTTACTGCACCTTCCCAGTTAGGTATGGAGTTAGTCATACCACCCACTGTTTCTGTGGCCATGCACATGTCTGGGCAACCCTCTCAAAAGTGGTTAGATACCCCTCTTTATCATCTGATGATGTCATCTTTGTCAGCTTGATATTTTTTCGGTTTGGGTCGGGCCTATTTCCATCCTGCCCTCTACCTGCCCCCAAGTTATGTCAAGCCTGAAGAGTCTCTGCTCACCTGGTATCCTGCCATCTCCTCTCATGATCCCTCTCTCACTCCATATCCATCTGTCTGATGGCCAGCCATCATAGTAATTTGGGTAGTCCCTCTGTTGGTTTCTCTGGGTACATCCGTCATTCCTCTTCCTCCCAATCCTCATCCTCGTCCTCATCCTTGACTTCCAGATCCTTGGGTTTCCATGGTTTCACCACCAGTCCTAATCCCAGCATCAGGGTCTCTCCAGATCTTCCTACCTGGGTTCTGGTCCAGACACCAGTTGCTATAGCTCCCTTTGTTTTCTCCTCATTGTCCGACATGTCACTTGCTTTACCCTAGTACCAGGACTGGTACCAAATTCTGGTCTCTCACCTATGCTAGACAACCAGATCCCATTTCTGACACCAAAATCTGTGACCAGGTTGTGTGGGTGGGGTAAATGAGTGACACAAGACCTCAATTTATAGTTAACACACCTTTACTCGGAGTGATGTTTATTTGTCCAAAGGACTTCTTTTTTGTAAAAGATATATACAAAAATAAATAACAACCATAAACAATCATAAATGAAAATGAGTCTTAAACTTCAGACAATAAATTATAAGAAGAAAATAAATAACAAAAGAAAATAGCTCTTCCTTGAGCTCCAGAACTACCCTACCTTGGTAGTCCTGCCACAAAGTAGTTAAATTTTTTATACAATTTACTACAATCTCCTGTGCTATGAGACACCCTCTCCCTTCTCACAGCAAGGTTGATCTGCCATTTCTGAGCACTAGAGAAGCTTATATACTCTTCCCTAGAGTGTCATCAGGTCAGCTGATCCGTGCCAATCTGAAAAATAATCATTCCTCCTCTAGTACACACATGATGGAGTATCAGCTTGACCATATGCTCAGATTATCATACTGTTATCATTAGAAACACTCTTTGTCCTCCTTTTGGTAGTACAGGACAATATATAAACAAATACTTACTAATTGCCTGTAATTTGTGTAGCTCCTCCCCCAACGTAAATGGAGTGACAGCTGTCATTTCTTATATAACAGCCTCATCATGGGGCTGCTGGCTTCTGAGGGCTCATTTTTTTTGAACTCCCAGCACTCAGGTAGGAGCTCACTTTATTTCTTCAAACAGAAAGCAAATGTGTATTTAGTTCATATGGGCAAGGATTTTTCTGCCCACACATACAATAATAATACTCTTAACACCTCACAGCAGCATCTAAACCCAGCAGCTGCAAAGGTAAGCCATCAATAAAACATTTCAGTTCTGCCATTTTCTCTGTCTATTTCTCAAGGGGTTCATTTTATTTAGCAAGAATAAATTGTTTCTTTAAGGTGCGTGTCAAGGAAAGTGACAGCCTTGCACTTTCAAGGCACTGAGGCACCATGAGCAATCTCCTGGATTGTTTAAACACAGTCTCTCACTGTTTTACAATGGGGAAGCCTTCTTATGCTACAGGCTTCTCTCCTGAGGGAGATCTCACTTCTCTGAGATCCTATACAGCTCCTTTACCCTCCATAACCAGCGGCAGCTGTTTCTCTCTCACAAAAAAGCTAAACACGGCTCCTTTCAAGGAACAGACATCCCTGTCTTTACCAGATCCCCACAGGGGCTAGACTATAGTGCAAATGCGTATAAGGGCATAATACATAAAATGCGCATGGGGCATAATACATAAAGAAAAATATCATGCTGTTTTCTTGACTGGAACTCATGCTTTCCACAGAGCATATTCAATAACCAGCTCTTTCTTACTGGTTCCTTAGTTTTTAATTTGCAGGTCTAAGGCAGGGATAACTAAGAAAATGTAGAAGAAACAGGCAAGTGAGTTTAAGATACTATAATGGGTAGCCTACTCATAATAGTAGAAAAAGATATAGTCAAAAAAATAGAATAGAAAGAAGTGCTACTGCAGTAGACTTTAGGGGAAGAAGAAATGCCAAAGCTTGCTTTTGGGTGGGGTTCAAACTATCAAAGGCTCATAAGAAAATTCCTACATACAAACAGTGGAGAGAAAGAAGTAAGTGCCTCAGCTGGGACTTGAACCCAGGCTGCCTGGAATACCATTCTTGTTGCGCTACCAGCACTTTCTTCTTTCTCTCCTCTTTTTGTGTATGTTCCATAAATATGCACACCATGCTTTGTGACTGAAAATGTAATTATCTGTGCAACACCAAGCTGTGCATTTGAGAAAGAGTAACATGCTCCATGATGGCCCAGTTGCCAGTTGTCTTGGTGGTGCAGCTGGTAGCACAATCAGAACAGTATTCTGGGTAGCCTAGGTTCAAGTCCCAGCTGAGGCACTTACTTCATTCTCTCCTCTGTTTGTATATATGTATTAAGAATACCTGCCAGCCATTTGATCTTTTGGGTGTTACTGTATTGTACTTACTACAAATTGTATTTTATTACTCATTTACCATTATTGTAAATTACATTTCCTATGACTGTTTTTCTGTGTGCTATTGCTCTATTTATGTCTTACTTTGTACCAATATCATTGTTATCTGATTTATGTAGGCTGTTCTACCCAGAACCTCCCTGTAAATGAGCTTGCTCAATGGAGCCTTTTCCTGGTGAAATAAATCAATATAAATACAAAAATTTACAAATACATGCCTATTTTCAGGTATGACCCAGGAAATTACAGTGAAAAAACAAGTTAAGCTGAAGGTTTAAACACATCATACAATACAAAGGAGAGTCAAGTCAGAAATAGAAAATAGAAAATAGAAATTATAGGGATGTGATCCTATAGTCAGGGATGAGTAGGATGTTTAATGTTAAACCCCTAACTTTACACAATAATAACTTTTCTCCATTCAATAGAATAACATAAAATTTTGCATCCGTGGTCTGGGGGGCAAGGTCTCTTGATCTGGTATGTTTTGTGATGGTTGGATGTCTGAAGTCTGAGATTTGGATAGTGTAAAAAGTGGAAAATCTGTTTTTTTTTGTTTGTTTTTTTTTGCCCTTACCTACAGCCCGGATGGTTTGGAATTTTGTTCTGAAAAGGCTTGCCCTAGAAAGAGGCTTTTTTTGGGCGAGGGGGTTGGTTAAAAAATATTATATGGTTCCCGAGTTATAAGGATTTGAAATTTGGCTCTCAACATGCTCAGTAGGGTCTTTCATTTATATGTCTCATGTGAAAGACAAATTTCCGGCTCATGAAAGAATCTTCTCTTGTGTGTCAAAATTCTTCTTTTGGTACAAAAAAATCTTGTTTCATATGGCTGGCATCTTTTTCTTTTTAACTGAAAACCAATGTAAATGATGTCCCATCTTTCAGATGAGATGTTTAACCGAGGTCCCATCTGCCTTGATTGGTGGTAGTTCAGGTGGATATTAAAGATCCCATGGCACTTATTGAAAAGAGTAGGGGAATTATTTATTTCAAAAAACAACAACATCAAGGAAAAAAAAACATTAAATCACCAGAAAAAAAGACATATAGAAAAACACAGTAAGTACAAATGAGAAGAAGAAAAAGGCACAAATAACTAAATAATACACTGAGAGAAACTGAGAAAGTCATTTCAAATCCAGGGAACATTTCTCCAGTAAGACTGAAAAAGACTGGAGTTCAAGATTGTTCATTCTCTCTCTCTCCTGTTGTTGCACCAAAACATTTTCAATTTGTGTAATCAACAGTAGCATAGAAGTATTCACATGCTGTAAAGAAAAACAACATTGTGCTTGCCATAAATAAAACTTAATTTAGGCAAAAATAACATTCAAAGTACTGTAATGATACCAGGAACCAAACCCAGTATAGTCCCCCAAAATCAGACATTCATAAGAAATTTGATATAACGGATGCCATTTCCAGTGAGCCACGAAATCATGCCAAAACATAGTAGTAAAAGAACACAGCAGAAAAAAATGTCCCAAAGTTTCTTCTATATTCCCACATTCTGATCTAATCCACTGCCATTCAATAATCGGTTTGTGCTTAAGATTACCCTTAACCCCAAGTTTCCCATGACAACATAGAGGATTGTGTATGAGTAAGCATACACAACAAGGCAGTTGTGATCGAGAGGTTTCCGTGGTAACCAGAGACCTCGAGAGCATAGCTTGAGAGGTCCGTTACCACGGAAACCTCGAGATCCTACAACTGCCTTGTTTGTGTATGTTTGCTCATACGCAATATTTTATAGTGTATGGGCAAGCATAATCAGTGCTCCATGATCCCCCAAACAAGTCAAATAAGGCTTACTTAGGGATGTGTAGCAGTGCGCCGACTTCCGCATCCCCGTGGGCTGCTCAATTGTGCTTGCGCAAATGCGTTTGATCTTGTTGTGCTGCACCGGTGACGTACTCGCTGCAGCACAACAAGATAGTGATGCACTGAGGCAAGCACAACAACGCTGTTGGGAGTATGGATTTCCATGCTCAACAGCGTTCTACCATACACTATATAACCACTGAACATCCCAAATAGCAGCAGAAATTCATCTATCATTTAAAAGCCAAAAAGCAGTCCTCAATTTCGTAGGTAAGCATTTTGGAAAATCCACCCGAACTGTAAAATGTTGCTCCATTACTGCCACATACAGGGATTTTCTATTCAAAGTTTGTAACATCACTTTTGTAATATGCCAAGAGTTAAATTTTTTAAAGCAGGAATAGCAAAATCAGGAACTTGCAGAGCAGGGTTTATCGAAGGGAAATCTGAACCCCATTTCTGAAAAAAAGGAGTAAACAAAAAAGATGTCCAAGTAGACCAAGAATGACTCCCTCTCTTCCCAAAATTAAAATATAGAAAAAAAGAAAGATTAAACACTATAGGATGAATCATTCCCAGACCTCCTTGAGTCAATTTCAAATACATAAAATCCCATTTAATGGGGTTCAAATGGCTGCCCCAAATCATTTGAAAAAAACAACTCAAAACCCAAGTTTCCAAATGTAGGGGAATGGGAAAAATCACACTAATATACATAAATATTGGTAACAATTATTTTTTTTAGAATTAAAACTCTCTTTTTTTGGATAAAGACCAAGACTTCCATAGATGCACTTTTCTTTCCCCAATCACAAGCTTCTCATCCAACTAATAGCTGCCAAATCCACATTACCAAAAAGACAACCCAATATTTTAATAGGAGAAATTGAAATCTGAGTCTGTCCAATATTAGAAACAAAAGGCCCATCCCCAATAAAAACATCTGAACTCTTATTAAAGTTAATCTCCACCCCTGAAATTCTGGAATATAAACTGAAAACAGCCATGCATCTGAAAACAGAATCCTCATTCGGAACAGTAAGACATACATCATCCGCATAAACAGCAATCTTCTGAGGCACAATCTCTAAAGCAGAGGAAAAGTCCCCAAATGCCACTATCATTAATAATCAAATGTACCACAGGGTCTAAAATAAACACATAGAGCAGGGCATTAAAAGGGCAACCCTGCCGCAGCCCCCTGAGACTAGGAACACCCCATCCTACTAAACCATTAATAACAGGGCATAATAAAGCCTCATGATACAAAAGCTGTATCCAGCATCTAAAATTTGCAGGCACCCCATATGTCCATAAAACCAGGTGAAGAAAAGCATGAGAAACTTTATCAAACACTTTGATCTGATCCAAAGGTATTAAATAACCAGAAAGTCTTTTCTGTCTACCAAAAGCACAAATATCCTGCAAAAAACAAGATTATGTTAAATAGACCAATTAGGAATAGAACAGGTTTGTGCAGGGTGTATAACTGTCATTGCTATATGCTGAAGCCTACAATATAATATGGAGGGTAACATTTTATAATCAGTATTTAAAAGACTGATAGGTCTCCAATTTTCTAAATGTTGTCTAGACCATTTTTTGTGCAAGAAAATTACAAGGGCAGCAGCAAACCTGGAAAAAGTCTGTCCAGATCCTAAAATTTCATTATACAGCTCACACAAAATGTCACTGAGAACATCAGAAAAGCATTTATAAAATTCATTGGTAATTCCATCCTCATCAGGAGAAACCCTTCATTTTAAATGAGCAAAAGTCTGCTTAATTTCAGCAATGTAATGGGATACTCAAGCTCCACAGCTTGATCCCGTGTCACCCCAGGAGGGATAAAATTAAAAACCTCCTCCCAAACCATATCTGAAAAAAAAGGAACCCCATGTTGTTTCAATAAATAACCTTCCACGACATCTAGCATTTCGACATCAGTCAATCTCAAAACCCCAGTAACATCAAACAAACTATCCATCAATTTACTTTCCACAGCCTTTTTGCAGGCTGAAAAAGGATCAGCAGAAGGAGACTTCTGCAACCCAAAACGCATTTCTGCCTATAAAGAAACAGCCCTATCATATTGATATTGTCTCATTAAAGACTTAATAACATCAATCTGGTTACATATCCTCACCTCAGAAATATCCGAAAAAGACATTAGGCGATAGAACTGATCCCGAAGCCGTAAATATCAAAAATAATCAGTCATCTTCCTGGTACAGCCTAATGTAAGAAAAAAAATGCCTAAGGTCTGTCTTGGTATCCACCCACTAAGAACCTCAATCATCATACATATCAAGAACTGAACGTCTTGAATGTAAAACATACAAGCAATTATGTTTAATATCATCATGTTCCAATAAAGAAGAATTCAATTTCCACCAACCAGAGACTGATGGAAACCTGGGTGGGACTGCAGAAAGACCCACCGTACAAACTAAAGCCAAATTATCTGAAACTTCACAAAGTCTCAAAGAAAATTTAGTGAGTAATAGAAATCTGGAAAGAAAAAATAATCAATACGGGAAGAAAAAACACTTCTATAAGTAGCCCCTTCGTCCTGATAAAGCTGCCTGTAAGCATCCTTCAAAACTGCGGTCCTAATGACATCCTGTAATGCATGAGTATTACAATAGGTCTTCCTCTGAATGTGATCCCTAACTTTTAAATCCAAACTACAATTAAAATCCCCTCCCCAAACCACATGCAATTTGGTAAACAGAAAAGGTTTGACTAAATTAAAACAGGTCAATACGAGCAGTTTTAACCTAATGTGCATAAATATTAATGAGGTGCAAGGAAAAAACCACGGTATACACAATCAAGGAGCAAAACCCTCCCAGGCAGTAAATCCACCAGACAGAGGATCTGAACCTGTGTGTTAGTAAAAAGAATTCCCAAACCATCTGCCACATCCTCCCCAAAAGACCAGAAAGGAGGACCAGTTACCCAGGATTTTTTTGCCAAAGTGACATCATTCAAAGTGTTAAACCTAGCCTCTTGCAAAAAATAATATCAGCACCCAAACCCCTGCAATAATTTAAACAAGCCAGCCTCTTTTTATGATGCTTCATACTACAGGTGTTAAGGGAGACTAGGTTCAAAGATGCCATCAAAAGTTAATGATTATCATTTATCTTTTTTTCTCTTTTTCCCAGTTTTTCAGTTTTTGGGAACCCTAAGATCTGAAATGCCCTCCTCCTCAATTTCTATTCCAGAAAGCCTGCCAGATTTGTAAGAAACATCTGATTCTGAGTCCTGCTCTTGTAAAACTTGAAAAGGGTTGTCAGAGAGAAGTACAACAGAAGGAGTACTAGCTTTACTAGAAGCTCTGGTAGCCCTCTTGGGGTGTGGGGTATGGAATTCAGGTTGGGGGGGCATTGACTCTTCGACTAGAGAATCAGTGGTACCAGCAGTGGTCGGGATGCCCTGCTCGCCCTCCTGGGGACAAGTCTCAGTAGATTGCGCAGCTGGAGAAAATCGATTAGGCCTAACCTCAGGGTCAGACTGGGAAGAAGGCTTGGAATGGTGCGTATACCAGGCTTCAGGAGGAGGCCTGTGGATTTCCTGGGCCTTATTAATTGAATCATCTTTATCCATACTGCTCTGCCTATGTTGCCCAGCCCAGGGACACTGATGATATGTGTGTCCCTATTCATCACACAAGTTACACTGAAAAGTGTTTCGACAAACACCACTGTCGTGGTCAAAATCTCCACGTAAGGCACATTTCACTTTGTAACAGACACTACTAAGGTGTTGACGACTACCACATTTATAGCAGGATTTAGGTTGTCCTGGGTAAAAACAAACCCCTCTGTCTTTACCCAGAAAAAAACTGTTGGAGATGTGCAACACATCATTTTCAACTATATGCAATTTAACTTTAAACTTCCAACTGCCCGTCCAAATACCCTCATCATTAATAACAGCTTTTGGTGGTCCAAAATATGACATTTTAGCTCAAGCCAAAACTGAAAGTTCACCACATTTACACCTTCATTTCTATACATGATATGCAAGGTTTTAAATAAAGGCTTAGTAAGGGGAATGGCAAAAAAAGGAACCTATGGTGATGAAGATCTGCAAGACTCATAAATGTGCCAGAATTTGTCCCAACCAGAAAAAGACCTGAAACTAATGTCAAAAGTGTCCTCCCCCTGACATTAATCAGTACATAAATGTCTGAGGAAAGAAAACGCATGGACTCCTTCAGGAGTTTCCTGGCAAAAAAAGTCCTGTCAGGATGTTCAGGTAAACCACCCGATACCTGAGAAGTACAGCATTGCGTCTGGGGGCTTGCTCCAATCAAATATTTTTGAAAAAATCTGAAAACCGAGGGCCTGGTCGACATGAATCCCTCTGGGCAGAAGGAGTGGGGTGAAACAGCCAGGGGAATGTTTGGGAGAAAGTTGTTAACAGGCTCAGGTCCCTCATTGTCCTCTGAACTGCCTGGATGCATATAAATAGAGTCACGTAAACCTGACCTAAATTGAGTTCAGCAGCAATGTTCCCCATAGATTTCACTTGAGATGGAGAAAAAGACTCCCAATTGGAGTCAGGAATCCATTTACCATCCACACACATCCAGCCTGTAATCAACAATGCTTGCTCCTTCAATCAGCGGCCGTCATCGTCAGTGTCCGACCGCTTCCGCATACCGTCGTGGGCTATGTCAGTACTGTGACTCAGATCGTTAGATGTTAAAGCTGCCACCAGCTCAGAAACAGCCGCTGAGCTCTACTCCTCCAGAGGCATCACCACAGACTGCAGCACATCATGCTATACAGAATTGGGAGAGAAATCAGCAGGTACATTTTCCTCCACTTCTCCCGCTGCATGAGACTTATCATGCAAAACACTTCTGAACACAGTTTGAACTCCTGCCACCATAGGGTGTGTAGCACCTCACAAAGGTTCCTCAGCCTGCTCTACAGCAGCAACATCCATCTCCTCCAATGTCTGTCCACTGTCTGCCATACTGCAAGCAGCACAGCAGCTCCCCCTACCAATGAGTAGGGGAATTTCCTCAGTGTCCTGGCCAAATTTCCCTCATTTATTAAAAATACCACCAACAGCTTAATCTGGTTCAAGGTCAGTTGGCATTCATCTGTATCCCCCTCCCCCGGGCCGTGCATGAAAATAGGCAGGATTTGTCTAGTGCACTTTCCCTGTCAACAAAAACTAAATAAAAAATACATTTAAAAAAACTAACACCAGAATCTAGCTAAACAGAACATTTTTAGCTCAGTTCTGGAGTTTGTTTTTTGAAAAAAGACCCTGTAATATGGTTTTGGGACATCTCTTAAATTTTAAGTGGAAGGCTTAGTGAGGGTTCATAAGAAAGAACAATAAAGAAAACTATCTTTCTTTCATACGAAACCTCCCTAAGCCTGCTAGCTCACTGCTCCAACTGAAGCCAGCAGCACGACTCAAGCAGCAGCTTCACAGTTCAATAAAGTGCTGCTTCTCTCATGAAACAACAGTACAAAAGCTGGCCCAGTGGCACTGAGGGTTCAGGTGCTGGATGCCACACCTGTTGCCACACTAGCGACCTGGGTTCGGGAATGGGCATGAGTCATTGGGGGTCAGCCAGGTGGAGGCGGATTGATCTTCCCAGTGGATGCTCTGCTCCTCCAGGGTAGGAGGGACACTCTTTGCAATGCTAGCACCCATTATCCTACCATCAGTGGAAGCATGGGTGGCAGGGTGAACATGGCACTCACAAGTCAGGGGAGAGGAGGGTGCTGTTAGGTTCTTGACTACAATATGCATCAGCACATTATCAGTCTGGATGAATGTCCTTCATGCCAGCCCTTTCTAGGGGTTGGGACCGCACAAGAAAAACAGGCAGAAAAACAGAAAAAAACTCCCTGGCATCGCGCAACATTTATGCCGAGATCCCAGTAAGCCAGGACCCAGCTGAATACTGGGGGAAGGAGGAGGTACCCCTGGGGGCTGAGGCCAAGTAACAAGTTAAAAAAAAAATGATTCAAAAGAACTATAGTTGGAGCAGTGAGCCACCGGTGATCTCCTCATCTTTCCCTCTCTTTCTCCATATTGTTTTTTTATATTATTTTTATTCCTTCCCCCTCTCCACTCAGCCAGCCCCCACCCCATTCTTCCACAGTCCCTTGAGAATAATGTCATAACAATATCAGAACAATAGGCTGGAATACCAATGTCCTATTATGGGCACTTACTTAAGCCTTCAGCCCGGTGTCATAAAATATGCATAAAACCATTTAAAAAATGTAGGACTGGCTCAAACCTTACTTTACAACCTACTGTATAAAGTTCTAGCTAAATACAAATAACGTTTCTGCCACACCCTTTTGTAGTATAAAAAATAGATACTATTTTTCCCTGTACAATATAACTACTGATAACTTTTACATAGGCAATAAAACATTGTAAACACAGTGAAACGCAGCGTAGATATAAAACAACAAAGGTTTCAGAAAATAAACAAGAAGTGGTCATGCACTTGGAAACTGAGGTTTAATGCCAAGAAATACAGTGTTCTCCACTTGGGGCATAAGAACCCAGCTCATGAGTACTTTTTTGGTGGGGAGAAACTGCAGGTTTTGGGAGGGGAAAAGGATCTTTGGGTGGTTGTGGATGCCAAAATGAATAACTCTGAGCAGTGTAGGAGGGCTGCGGCTAAACCAAATAAAATGCTCAGGTGCATTGCCAGGAGAATAACCTCAAGGAAATGGGAGATGCTTCTCCCTCTGTACAACTGCCTGGTTAGACTGCACCTAGATTACTTCATGCAGTTTTGGCACCCGTACTTGAAAAAGGACATTGCACTTCTTGGGAGGGTCCTGAGGAGGGTGACCTTGATGATACAGGGTCTGGGGGAAAGATCTTATGAGGAGAGACTTGAGAAGCTCAACTTGTATTCCCTGGAGGAGAAGAGGGATGGGGGGATATGATCAAGGTCTTTAAATATCTAAAGGGAGTAAATAGGGTCAGCCTAAATAGGATGTTTCTGCTATGGGAAGAGGGGACCACAAGGGGGCACTCCATGAGGCTGGTTGGCAGGAGGCTCGGGAAGGGGGACTAGCAGATGCTACTTCACTGAGAGGGTGGTACTCTAATACAGTGAAGGGATTGAAGAGGGGCTGGGACAGGTATAAGGGGAAGGTAAAACTGAGTAATGCCAGACCTGGAGGTGTAACTCCAATGGGGGGGTGAGGTCAGGGGGATTTATGGGCAGGCGGGGAGGGCAGAAATGGTGTTCTGACTGGGTGCTGATTTTCGAGCAGACTCGATGACCATTAGGCCTACTTTACTGGCATCTTAGCATGTTAGTATGTAAGAAACAAAAGAACACAACAATCATTTTTGATAACTTTCAAACAGTAAAATTGTCCTTGCTTACTTTATAAAAAACGTTGTCTTATTAGCATTTCAAAACTTCTCTTGGAAACTTATTCAAAGACTTTTTCTTTAACAAAAATGTTTATATATCATTATTTAGATTTAAGCTTTTCCTATATACCCAACATTAGTATTTAAGAAATTATTTTCCATGCAACCTCCCAGCTAAGCCCAATTAGAATATTATAAAAATTATTTAAAATAATACTCAAGACATCTGGTTAGCTGTAGAGTCTGTATTTTCTTCTTGATTTCAGGATTTCAGTGAGAATTCTTCTTCACTGGATGGCAACATTCCTTATTAGTGGCTGGATCTTGTTGTTTCTGGGGGGGGGGGGTTCTGCACTCAAACCCTGGACTTTGGACCCGTCTGTTGTCAACACAGCACTGCAAACTTGCTTCTGGGCTGATAGATATCAATAGACAATCTGTCCTTTGTTCTGGTTTTGCTGGGAACTTTACAAAAACAGTACTTATGCCAGCTCCATGGCACCGAGCGAAGGGGCTCATTTGGCATGCTGGTGACCCAGGATCATGCCCCAAGCTCAGGTACCAGGAGCAGAGATTGACAGGGAGGGAGTTCAGAGTGTCCTTTGGATGCTTCCCTCCTGGGATGGGAGGGGCCTTTGGCACCTGGCAGTGGCTTGGGTGACATACTAGGCAGTATGATGCCTCAGCATACCACCGTATGTCCTCGCCCTAGGTCACCAATGTAACCAGGCCCATCTTTGGAGGAGGGCTAGAAAAGCAGAAAAAATGCCCCCCCCAGTTGACTGGATGACAGCCGCTGGTCCCCATTACCATGAAGCTCGGAAGTGTCCGAGCCAACCCAACCATGCCAGGGATATGTATCTGCGCCTATGAGGCACTTCTTCCTTGGAAGGGAATGAACAAAAGTCTTCACTGCATCAAGGTTTGAAAGATTCTGAGCCAGCCCATCCAGGAAGTGACTTTATTACCTTCTGGCCAGAGCTTTGTCACTGCCTTGCTCTGACATCACTGCATCCGTTTTGATTGGTTTCTGCAAACAAGGTGGGTCTGTCTAGTTACTCCCTCTTAGGACAGTCCCCGTTTGCAACAACCTAGTTTTTAAGTTTAAAATTAATTTTCCTTCTAACTTTTGAATGCAATAAGATACAGTCTTCAAACAAACATTTCTGGTTTTATTAAAAGCAGTCTTTTGAGGTGTCCCCTATGTCTGTGAGACAAATATTTCTTAAATAAGTTAATAATGTTTATAACAGCTGTTTTCAGCAATATTGCTCAAAAAAGAGGATTTACTGAGCTCATAGCTCAAGTCCTGGGCTCCAAAATTAAGCAGATCTCTCTCACATCCAAGATTAAGAAAATCCTTAAAAACATCAGATTCCTGTGAAGACAGCTCTTCCTTTGTCTATGCTCACTCAGCCATGCAGGTTAAGTGTCTCCAAGTGACTGTTAGTTTACAAAGTGGTGTAAATTCTGTTTTTCACTAGACAGATGCATGAAAGTCACATTTTTATGGCTGTGGGTGGAGCCTACAGCCATTTTGGGATCAATCATAGCTTACAAAAATGGCCGATCATGGAACCTTCCATTGGACTTTTGGAAATATCCTTCCAAAAGTGCAACAGAGCTTGAAAACTCCACTACGATCAGCCGTTATGGAATAACAGCTGCACTATTTCAGCTGTTACTTCCACATTCTGAGGCAAGAACTGCACATGTGTGACTTGTGCACATGTGCAGTTCCGCTGGTGCAGCCATGTTGTGCATGGCAACATGCCATTCACTGCAACTAGTGCCACACATGCGCAGTTGCATCATTGCTGCCATCTTTTGGATGGCAGTCTTCCCGCACCCTCCCACTACTCCTGTCCTCCCCACTCCTTCCCAGCACCGGCAGCAAAGAACACCCTTTTGCACCCTCCTACTGCTGTTGTCCTCCCACTCCCTCCATTTCCCATCCTCGTGCCAACATTGGGGTGCCCGATCCCCATGTCAGCATTATGTACCCCCCAACTCATGTGGCACACTGGGAGCCCACCCTAATATTGCCCAAATGTATGTGGTCTCCACTCTGACATCAGGGTGCCCAATCCCCATGTCAGCAATATGTGCCCCCCCAACTCATGTGGCACACTGGGAGCCAACCCCAGTGTGTCCAAATGTATGTTTTTTTTTTCTTTTTTCCTGTGCCAACATCAGGGTGTCCAATCCCTATGCCAGCATCCTATACCCCCCAACTCCTGTGGCACACTGGGAACCCACCCCAGTATGCCCAAGCATATGTTTTTTTCCCTGTAAATAAAGAAAATAGTCCCCTGATGTGTTTTGCTTTTTTCCTGTAACAACAGTCCCTCGTTATCACCCCAGTCCCCATCCCCACCCTCCCACTAAGCACCAACTTCCCTTAACCCCCTCTTACCCTATACTTACCTCCAGAGGTTGGTGCTATGATCTTCTGTGGACCGAGACATGTCTGCTCTCTTCAAAGCTGAACCACAAACTGAAGAATCAAAGGTAAGTGTGTTATAATGTCAGTCAATAAGGTTTTCATCTTATGTTGATAAATTAGCCATTTTTTTTAATTTTGGCCTCAAATTTTCAACATGGGGTTCTTGGGACCCCACCTCATGAACAGTGTCACTGTCATTGTGTTACTCTGTCCCAAAAGGTGATTTCACTATTGCTGTGTAGAATCACCTTTTGGGACCCATTAATGAAATGACAGCGCCACTGTTCATGAGGTGGGGTCCCAAAAAGCCAGTGCTGCAAATTTGGTAAAAACATTCCAAAAAATGACTATGTTATGAGCCTGCATTGAACAGTTTCTATGCATGCGCCTAACTTTGCCAATTTTTGTTATTTTCACTCCAGATTTTCAACATTGCCATTTTTGCACACCTCCTTATTAACAGTACAGCTGTCATTTTTTACATCCAGTCCAAAATGTGTTTTCACACCTGTGGCACAGAATGGTGCAGATGCTCTGTGAAATCACCTTTCGGGAAAGGTGAACAAAATGACACTGGCACTTTTCTTGAGGTGGAGTCCCAAAAAGGCCATATTAAACATTTGGTGCAACACCTCCAAAAAATGGCCAACTTACACCCGGGCATTCAATATTTTCTACAGACACATGTACCTTTGGTCATTTGACAGCTCGTCATAGCCATATTAGCTCTGGCTAGAACTTGTTCTATTTGTCATTACACCAGCCCTCATTTGGTTATTTATTTGGTAAGGAACACCCCTTATTCTTGTACCTACCCTATCCACTGCCCCCATGCCCAGGGTTGCCCCCCCAGGTGGGGCCACCGGGGGGGAGCTTCCCCTCACAATGGACACTATTGCCAAGCCCTGGCTTACTCCCCTGGGTTAGAGGCACAGGAATGGGACCCCACTGGCGGACGTCGGAGGTAGTGGGTGACAGGGCAGAGCAGGTCATCATGCTGGGGGGCCAGCTTTTTTGTGGATGCTTGCTTCTCTGGGGGTAGGGATGTGCGGTGACATCCAGCATCCACCCCACCCCCTAACGCTATGGCGCTGGTCACAGTAGTACCCCCAGCCTCTGTCAGGGGTCTGTAAAGCACAGGACACTCTTCTCCACCCTTCCCCAGAGAAGGAGAGTGTTCCCTAGGACACGTGATCCATTCTCCCCTCAGAAGGCCCTCTGACTCCAGGGTCGGTTCCCAAACCTGCGTCATCAGTGTCACAAGCAGAAATCCAACCATTGAGCCAGTGAGCCAGCAGCAGCCCTCATTTAAGACCAAACACAGGTTGAAGATTCTTGTCCCAGGACATTTTTGTAGATAATTCCTGCCCCTTATGATTTGCATTCACACAGTTTAGTCAGTTAATAGGTCAAGATATTATTTATCAAATAATATAGTTCTTGTGCTGGAAGAATCCAAGGTAGTCTTGCAACAAATAAAAGTTCATTATTCCTATTGAAACTTATGGAAATTTAAACACATTCTTTCCATCCTTTTTTTTCTGCTGTCTAGTTGGTGTGAGCCAGTACCATGCTGTAAATTTTATTTCAACAGATTGGTATGAGGTGATTCAGTCTTATCAGTAAGGCTCTCTTCATTCAAGCAAAGAGTCAAGAAGTCTCTTAATACAGTATTACTTTTTTTAGAGAGGCCCAATTTAAGGGAACCTTCATTTTAAATGGAGAGTCATAGATGCCATGTCTCCTAAGTTTCATATGGGCAAGATTTTTAAACCCCTTCTCAGAGACAGTTTTTCCTTCTTTCTCAGAGAGTTCATGTAGACAGGAATTTAAACCAGTTGTCTTTGTACTGTATTATACCCCAATTACCTTAATTAATTAGACATTTGTAGAGACCATAAAATAGTAATTAAAATACTTAAAAATAATAAAATTATAATAAAATATTTTTCTAATTAAGATTTTGTTCCCACAACAGTGGGACGGGGGCACCCACCTTCCAGTACCGCTTGCCCACTCCCTCCCCTACAGGTCACCTGCCGCCCCTTTCCAGTGTTTTAAATATTATAAATATTATTATAGGTTATATATCAAGTTTACCAGGGTGTCCACACCCAGTACCACTTTGTACTAACACCCCTCCTCTCAGATCACTTCTCATCAGTTTTGGTAGCAGCACCGGGGTGCTCACCCCCAGTGTCACTGAACAGTACCCATACACCGCATGAACAAGTGTGGTGGATTTTTTCAAATCCAGCCTGAAAGGCAATTTTGCAGTCACTGTTTCACTGTGGAAATCACTTTTCGGGTGAGATTTGAACAGTTTCATCACCCTTGTTCATGAGGTGGGGTCATAAGAAGGCTATATTGAAAATGTTGGGTACAAATATTAAAAAACAACAATGTTATGAGCGTACATTGATGTTTTTCAATGCTAGCTCATAACATTTCATAACTTTCTATACTCTGGCCCCAATTATTCAACATAGACATTTTTTCACACCATCTCATGAACATGGCAGTGGTCACTTTTCAAATCCTGGCTGAAATGCATTTTCACACTTACAGTGTGAAATCACCTTTCAGGCAGGATTTGAACCTTTTAACCTACTGGGTTTATGAGGTGGGCTCATAAAAAGGCTATATTGCAAGTGTGAAGTAAAAATATTAAAAAAACAAAGTTATGAACATACATTGAACATTTTCTACGCCTACTCATAACTGTGGTAATTCTCAATATTTTGATCCAAAATTTCCAACATTGCCATTTTTTCACACCACCTCATGAGCATGACAGCTGTCATTTTTCAGATCCTGGCCAAAATGCGTTTTCTCACTTGTGGTGTGAAATGATGTTTTGGCCAGGATTTGAAAAAATTATCCTACTGTGTTCATGAGGTGGGGTCATAAGAAGGCTGTGTTGAAAATTAGGTGTACAGGGTAGGGCTTGGACCCAAGACTAATGGCTGCTTAAGGGTAAAAGGGGAGGAGGTATAGCAATATATATGAGAGGATATGAAAGTGCATGAAGATATGAAGGTGTATGAAGTTAAACCAGGAGGGAATAATATGGAAGTCATGCGGGTAGAAATTAAACTATCTTACAAAGCATTAACCATAGGAGTAGGATACCACTCACCTAGCCTAAATGATGAAGAAAATAAAAACTTTATGGAGGCAACAGAAACCCTGGAAGTCAAAGAAGACTATATGTTGTTAGGTGACTTTAACCTGTCAAACAATAATTGGAACAGCCTAAAAGGGGCTTCAGCTCTTGATAATATGGTCATTGAAACTACAATAAACAAAAATCTAGAACAGCTAGTTTCAGAAAACATCAAAGGGAACGACATGCTTGACTTTATTTTCTGTAACTTTGTGGACAGGGTCACAGGGGTTAAGGTGCAGGAACCATTGAATAACAGTGATCACAGTGCAATCATCGCAGGAATAAACACATCCACTGAGGTAGCCAAAGGGGAAATACGCATTAAATATTACAATAAAGCCAACTATAAAAAAATGCGAAGCTACTTGAAATCGTGGAACTGGAAGGATGATTTAAAGGGATTAGGATTGAAGGCTATATGGGAAATTAAAATGCAAAATAGAATATTGCATAAAGTCATTTGTACCAGACATCAAAAAATATAATAAAAGGGGTAGAGTACCAGCATGGTTCAATAGAGAAATTAAACTTAATATCAAAAAGAAACAAAGACTATACAGCCGTTATAATCAAAAACAAACCCAGGAAAATTGTGATAAATGTATCTTTTATTTATTTATTTATTTATTTATTTATTTGTGTCTAGGATTACAACGTACCTTTGAGCCAAGGCTCGTTTACAAAGGTTCCACATCATGCTAGTTACAGGGTAAAAGACACTAAAACATAAAACAGTTACAGGTACATAGTTTTATACAGTAACTTTGCTTGACAAAATCAGACTGAGTGATGAGTAACTCAAGAAACAAAAGGAGGAAGAGGACAAGAAGGGGAGAAGGCTGAGGGTAGGGGAAGGCATAGGTGCAGAGGGTCAGGGTGAGGCAGCCAAGGGGCCTTATCAGGACAGACACAGGGCAAGTGCATTAGAAGTTGCATTGTACAGGTAAGTGCAAGAAGAGAGGGAAGAAACTGACACCTATAAGGTCAGAAGCAGCATAGGGAATGAAGATGTTATGTGGTGCAAGCACAGGTGGAGGTGCCAGTTATGGAGTGGCAGAGCTTTCTTTTGAACACTCCAAGCATTGCTGTGGATGAGGTGTCACTAGAGAGCTCATTCAGCCAACTCAGAGCCCTGTATGCAAATGACCTTTGGCCTTGGGACGTGCGGCAGCGGGGGATTTGAAGGATTTGGGGCTTAGAGCTCCTGGTGTTGCGGTTGGTGATTTGGGGTTTGAGGAGGGTGCTGACCCCTGGTGGTGCCTTTCCCATCATGATTTTCTTAGCAGTGATGCAGGTTTGGTATTTGATTCAGTTGTTCAGTTGCAGCCAACCTGTTTTGGAGTAGAGGTTGCAGGTGTGGGTGAGACGGTGGGAACCAGTAATGAGTCATCAGGCTTGATTGAGGGAAGTCGAAACACGCCTGAGAGATGAGGTAGTGGCAGATCCATAGATAATGAGACCATAGTCAATGATGCTGATGATGGAACTCTGGACAGCTATGGACAGAGTTTCTGGGATTAGATGTTTCCTATGTCGGAATAGTAGGCCCATCCTGGTGTTGGCTACTTTTGCCACGTTATTGATGTGTAGGACATAGGAAAGATTACAGTCGAGGGTAAGGCTGAGGTATTTGAAGGTATGAACTTGTTCGAGGGTGATTCCTTGCTTGGTTTTAATGGGGAGCTGATATTTTTTGTGTTTGTTTTGATAGCTGCAGAAGATCATGGTGTTTGTTTTTTTCTGGTTAAGGATAAGTCTGTGTTTTGTGAAACAGTTTTCGACTGCAGAGAAGGCCTGCTGGAGGTTACCTTGTAGATGGACTGGATCATGGTGGGATGCCAGCATGACAGCATCATCCACGTAGAGTAGGATCTGTTCAGGGCAGAATTCTGGCAGTGAGTTCAGAAAAAGGCTGAAAAGGAGGGGGCCCAAGATTGAGCCCTGTGGGACACCGGACCTGACTGGTCTTTGGTCTGAGAGTGTGCCAGCAATTCTCACTCTTTGGGAGAGGTTGTCTAAGTAGCTTTTGAACCAGTTCACTGAGTTAGGTGACAGCCCTGCTAGTCAAAGCTGGGCAGGTAGGAGATTGTGGTTGACGGTATCAAAAGCTTTGGTTAAGTTGAAGGTGGACCTAGTAAGATGACTGTTATCGAGTGAGTGATGGATTGCACCAGTGAATTCAAGTAGCACCGTGGAGGTGCTATGACATTTTCTAAAGCCATGTTGCTCCTTGCACAGGATGTTGTGATTGTCTAGGAAGTCGGTGAGCTGGTCTGACACAATCCGTTCTAGGGCCTTGGAGAGTGGAGGTAGGATGGAAATCGGACGGTAATTCTCAGTAGCTGTTTTGTCACCACTTTTATGAACTGGGGTTACAGTGGCAGATTTCCACAAGTCAGGGAACTGGCTGAGGCTAAGGAAGAGGTTGAAAATCTTGGTCAGTGGTCGGAGTACTTCTTTAAGTGTGAGTGATAGCAGTTTGAGGTTGAGGGAGACACGCTGGCTCTGAAGTTGCAAATGGCTTTGGTAACTTAGCTGCAGATGATGCATTTTTACTGCTTTAAAGTAGAAGGGAGGGTGGCTGGAGGTGGCTGGGGGTGCAAGGGGAACCACCTCATCAAAAAAACCCTGTGGGAGTACAGCGCTGAGGTCCATGAAGGTGCCATTGAATGTATCAGCAATGAGTTTCTGGCCAAGTGTAGTTTCACCATTTATGCTGAGTACTGATGGGGGTGATTTAGCTTGCTTCCCGGTGACTTCTTTAATGTTAGTCCAGAAGTATTTACCATTGCCCCATGAGTTAGTGAGAGCATTATGGAAATAGGTGGTCTTCATATCCTGGATATATTTGGTGCAGTCATTTCATGCACGTTTATAGTTAGCAGTATCAACTTGTCTTCTGGTGTTTCTGGCAATCTTCCAAAGGTAGTCTCGAGCTTTTAGTCATCTAAGTAGGTCTCCAGTGAACCAGGGGTTACATAGAGCTTTGGCCTTGCTCTTCTTGAAGGGTGCAAATATGTTGCATGCTTGGTTGAAGATCCTGATAAAGTGTTCCAGTGCGGTGTTCACATTGGTTGCAGTGAGAACTGGGGACCAATCCTGCTGACGAAGGAAGGTTTTGAGATGAGGTAGCTTGCCTCTAGGTAGAACCTGGCTAGTAATGGTTTAAGGGGGGGCTTGATGAATTTATTGGATCAGTAGCAGATGACAGGGGAGTGGTCACTAAGTGTGCCAGGGAGGACAGTGGTGTCTGTGATCCTGGTGGGATGGCTTGTTATGATCCAATCCAGAAGGGTGCTGGTACCCCGTTTTATAGTTTGTCCTGGTTGGGGAGCTAACCATCTGAGAAAGGTTTGCTGCCACTATCAAGTCCCTGTATGCTCCTGCCTCTGCAGCAGGCCAGTTAATATTAAAGTCACTGAGGAGGATAGTTTCTGAATCAGGTGAGAGAGATTTGGTAAACTCCAGGACTGCGTTAAGCCATTACCTTGCTCTCTCAATGGAATGTAGACTGTGACAACAGTGATGGCTTTATTGTGTGCACCGAGAAGGATCTTGACAGGAAGAATCTGTGCAGTGGTGATTTGGGGGGTTAAGTTGATGAGCTGCGTCTGGATCATGTCCTTAAGGTACAGGGCGCAGCCACCACCTGTTTTTGATGTTCGATCAAGCCAGTAGACATTATACCCAGGGAGGGTGATAGCATGGTTGGGAATCAAAGGTGACAGCCAGGTTTTTATGACTGCTAGTAAGTCTGGGTTATGCTGGCAGGCATAAATCTGAAGGGCATCAATTTTGTGAAGAAGACTGCATATGTTAAGTGAGATTATTGAGAGGGATCCTGGTTGATTGGTCTGAATTGTTCTTATTGCAGGGGCTGGTCCAGAATTGGGATGAATGTTTCCCGACAATAGCAGGAGAAGAAGTATTCATTTTAGAGTATTGGTGTGAGATACCCATGACTGGCACCTATTTGTTTGGGCCAGAGAACTCCGAGATTCACCAGGGCAAGTAAACAGGTGGAGCCTTGGATAAAGCGTGGCAGTAGTAGCGATGGACAGGGGGAGTACCCAACGGCCATTTGGGGGAGAAGGCCATTTCGTAGTGATTGGAGAAGCCCAAGGTGGGCACATGAGATCGAGAGGGAGGGTACAATGGAGGGGATGAGAGAGCGTGAGTTGGTAGATGTTCAGGACAGTGGGGAAGCATGAGCAGGGGGGATGTAGAAGCAGGAAGAGGGCAAATAAGGTGAGGAAAAAGGGATACAGAGTACCAGTGTCATACATGATTCAATGTGAATTGGGGGTGGAGCGTACACAGGGTGCTGGGTAGGTGGGAGGCAGCTAGTGAAAGTGGCAGGAGGTAGGCAATGAGGTGGAGGCCCGGAGGGCAGGGGGAACTAGGTAATCAGGTGGCTGAGGGAGAATGGGCAGAGGGTGGGGCAGTGAGGTGACAAGGGCAGTAGCAAAAGAAGAGAATGTAGCAGAGAGGTAGTGGGGGGCATTAAAGAGTGTAACAAGACAGGGAGACAGGAGGTAGCAGCTCTAGAATAGAGTTCAGGAGTGAAAGGGTGCGTGGGAGCTAGGGAATACCAAAGGGGGGGTTGGCCAGTCACGGAGTGATGGAGTGACTGGTAGTAGGAGATATAAGGAGAGCGTCAGGCACAGAAAGGAGGTGGGGCAGTGAGGGGACTGAGTTGATTAGCAGAGGGGGAGGAGGAACAGGGAGGAGGGAGAGTGGACAGTAAAGAGAGGACGTACAGGAGAGAGACAGTATCCAATTGGAAACAAAAAGGCAGTTCCATAGGCAGAAGTGTGCAGAGTTAAGGCCTATTTAATTAAGGTGGGAGGTGGGGAAGGGTGAAAATTCTCTTCCAAAACCCACTGAAGTCTATGGACGCAGAGCCCAGCAGAACAGTTTGAATCAGTCAAGATTGCAGGCCAATCATTGGCCGCACAGAGCACAACAGTCCAACAGGAAATGGAAGCAACAGGCAGTGGCCAATGGGAGCCTTTCAGCACTTCCCAGTTTGGCCAGGGAGCTTACCAGCAAGAGGAGGTTTCCTTGGCGGTGAGCAGTGGTGGTGTGGACGGCTGGCCCAGGTAGCCCGGCCACTCATATGTTTCCCTGATCAGGGGCTGAGAGATCTGAGGGAAGGAACAGAGCAACAGATTGTGAGTCACAGTAATAACAAAGGGTGACACTGGAGAGTAAATCAGGGGCATGTGCAGTGGAGAGAGAGAGGGGAATTTGGCAGAGGGGTGGGGAGGAGGCTGCCACAGACAAGAGAAATAAGCTTGAACTGGCACCAGGGGGCAGACAGAGGGGAGATTTAGTAGAATATGAAATTTACAAGGAGATGAGAAGAGATATGCAGGGTTTAGCAGCAGGGGGGAGGGTGGAGAGAAAGAGTGAATGCAGAGGGGCAGAAATTACTTCACAGCTCTAAATTACAGCAGTTTCCAACTGCACTTTACAGTTCAATGCTAAAACACTTAGACAGGTCTACACAATTAATTTTGACTTTGGCAAGCAGCCTAGTAATTTAGCCTTGATTATCATCTGAGACCAGGAGTTTTTAGAAGTCGTGTGCTAAGAACATCAAGACTGGTCTACACATTAATTGAAACTTTAACAGAAAAACAAGCAAGCTGTCTAGCAATTTAGTCAAAATTTTCTTCCGAAACCCACTGAAGTCTATGGGTGAAAAGCCCAGCAGAACAGTTTGAATCAGTCAAGATTGCAGGGCCGATCAGTGGCTGTGCAGAGCACAACAGTCCAACAGGAGATGGAAGCAACAGGCAGCAGCCAATGGGAGACTTTCAGCACTTCCCGGTTCTGCCTGGGAGCTTACCAGCAAGAAGAGGGTTCCTTGGCAGTGAGCAGTGGTGGTGTGGACGGCTGTCCCAGGTAGCCCTGGCCACTCAGATGTTTCCCCGATCAGAGGCTGAGAGATCAGTGAGAGGAGGGTTCCTTGGCGGTGAGCAGTGGTGGTGTGGACGGCTGGTCCAGGTAGCCCCGGCCGCTCAGATGTTTCCCCAATCAGGGACTGAGAGATCAGCAAGAGGAGGGTTCCTTGGCAGTGCGCAGTGGTGGTGTGGATGGCTGGCCCAGGTAGCCCCTGGCCGCTCAGATGTTTCCCCGATCAGGGGCTGAGAGATCTGTCTTCCTCTCAACCAAATATAAAAAACAGACTAATAGATGTAAAAGTATGATTAGCAGAGCTAAATTCAGGGCTGAAAAGAATCTAGTGACATGTGTAGGAGATAACAATAAACAATTGTTCACTTGTATTGGTTCTCTTAAGGGTAATCAAAAAGTAAAATGACCTCTAAAAACTGATGAGAGATTAATTACAGAGGAAAAAGAAATGGCTAACAAATTTAATTGCTGTACTACTTTTTAAGTATATGCAGTATCAAAACAAGGAACCAGTTAAAATTCCAAGTACACATGTTGGCTATCATAACACAGATACTACTATAACACAAAATTATGCATTGGGTGGAATCAAAAAATTAAAACCAACAACATCACAAGGTCCTGATGGTATTCACCCAAAATTTCTTAAAGAAATGGCAGAAGAAACAGCTGAACCAATATCACTGCTCTTTATTGCTTCTTTACAAGAAGGGAATACACTGCCTTAATGGAGAAAGGCTGTAGTGACACCAATACTCAAAGAGGAGGAACAGGCAAATAGTAGGAAACTACTGCCCAATTAGTCTGATGTCCTTTTTAGGAAAACTGATGGGAGGAATGATCTAAGATCCTATATTAAGTCATATTAAAGAACATGGACTTATGGATATTTGTCAGCATGGTTTTAGTGCAGGCAATTCTTGCCTAATAAACCTATGGCATTTTTTGAACCCGTTAGTGCATCACTGGATAGGGGCCTACCAGCTGAAGTTATATTCCTGGACTATGCCAAGGCATTCGATTCTGTATCTCACAGAATCCTGTTAGAGAGATTAGAAGATATGAAATTACACCCAAAAATAATCTCTTGGGTAAACACTTGGTTGAGAGGAAGGCAGCAAAGATTAGGCATCAGAGGTGCATATTCAGACTGGGGCAAAATGACAAATGGAGTGCCACAGGGTTCAGTCCTTGGGCTTTCACTTTTCAATATCTTTACAGCATCAATGCAAACATCAAATAAATATGCGGATGATTGTAAAGTGGGATCTATTGCTTCAGGAAGATTTAACAACACTGGAGGAATGGGCCTCAGGAAATAAGATAAAATTCAATGAAGGAAAATGTAGAGTGATGCACATGGGACATAAAAACCCTAGGCAAAACTACTTTCTAAATAATACTATTGTTCACGAAACAACAGATGAAAAGGATCTTAGTGTCACTATATCGAACTGCTTCTCATTTGAGACACATACCAGAGAATCAGTTAAAAAGGCCCAAAAGGTCCTGGGATGTATAATTAGAAATAGCAAAAGCAGGGCTAGAATGGTAATTCTTCCCTCTATTCATCACTGGTCAGGCCCCACCTGGAATATTGCTCCCCCTCTGTGCAATCCAAAGCACTGGATGGAAAAAGTTAGTGCAGAGAGTCCGGAGGAAAGCAACCAAAAAAATTAGGGACCTAAAACATAAGTCTTACAAAGAAAGACTGACAGAATTAGGTATTTTTTCCATGGAGTAAGGGAGCCTAAGAAGAGACCTATGTTTTGTGTACATGGCTATGAAAACTGAAGTGGTGTTCCAAAGTGTAGTTTGAACTAAGTGTGAAACTAATAAAAACACTAGGACACACAACCTCAGATTAAAAGGTGATAATGTTAGAATTGAAAAGAGGAAAAAGTGGTTTACACAAAGGGGGATACAGTATGGAATTCCTTACTGGAAAATGTGCTAACAAGTAAAACATTGGAAGCTTGTACAAGTTTGTTGGATGCCTATGTGGGAGCAGAAAGACGTGTATTCTTCCATTAGTAAGTGGCAAGTTTCTTTAGGTCAACTGACCTCCTAACTCGTAGCAATCTATGAATATATGAATTAATCCCACTACTCTGTCCTAGCCCTCTATTACACTTATATTTTCTCCTTTAGCTGCAGATATCCTGCAGATCAGTTCTGGCAAGAGTGGTACTTCTGAGTACCTGGAATGTGTACAATCTTAATTATCTACAATTCCACTGTGTTTTGGGGTTTTGGCAGTGTGGAAGAAAAGAGAATCAACTGCTTGCCTTGTAACCTGCACAGTCACACATTCCACCTGCAATGCTCCAATGCACCAGTTGAAATAAAGGCAGGAGTGCAAAAAGGGGGGCAGCTACCACTTAATCAATCCTCCTTGGGCTATATTATTCATATCCTGGAATCTCTGGTAGCTGATATGGCCGAGCTCAAAATGTCCACAATTTCTACCTCAGAGAAAACGAAATTCTCTTCAACCGGTTCAATGTCACTAAGCAATAAGTGGGGGATCTCAAGGATGGGCAACACCGTATCCTCAGGCAACTGGATAAACATGAGAGACAACTCAACTGGCTCTAGGAAAGAGCCAGGGACCTGAAAAATAGAAGCCGCTGCAACAATATTCGGATCCTAAGGGTCCCAGAGAGGGCATGGGGTGCCAATATGGAAATATTTCTAAGGGACTTTCTCCCACAGCTCATGGTTCCAAGATGATAGCAGGAAATTGAAGTAGAGAGGGATCACCTTACTAGAGGCCTCCCATCACCTGCAGGTTCCAGACTGTGGGCCATCGTAGCCTAACTTTTACAGTACTGTTAAGGAAAAATTGTTAAGAGCTGCCAGGGAGAAAGGTGACCTATTCTGGAAAGAGGCCAGTATCTCTTTTTACCAGGACTACTCCCACAAGGTGACTCCATTCAGAAAGTCTTATAATCCCATCAAAGCAACACTCTGGGAAGGTGGAGTCAAATACAGGTTCAAAGGCTTAACTAACCTATGTGTCCATAGAAATGGGCAGGAATTTGAAGTCTGATCACCATGTGAGGTATCAATTTGGATCCAGCAGCATTGGCCCGACATACAGCTGGGGACTACATCTCCCAGGAGGCTGTGGTGGGACCAAAATGATGGGAAAGTTGCCTCCAGGAACCCTATCAATAGCAAAGAAAGGATGCAAGAGTCAGTGGGTGCATTTACTGAGACACACAGCTATTTCCCCATAGACCCTCTCATGTACATCTTGCAGCTGTCTCCTCTTTCGCGCTCTCTTAGCCTAATTCTCTTGATGAATGTACTGAATTTAGTTGCTGTAACTACACATTTTAACCCCCTAGGAATGACAATGCTATATAACTGCTACCTGAGTATCAACTACCTGTAAATATTAGCACTTCTTGTATTTAAAGTGATTTACCAACTTCCCACGATGTCATGTTTGCAGATCACCCTCCCTTCATTGAGTGATGCAAAGCTCGGCTGCCCAGAAGTTAAGTATTAAATATATTCAGATGCTTAGTTTTTACCATTTTTGTGCCACAGTTGTCTCTGCATGTCTTTTTCTTTGTTTGAAGTTCGCACATGAGTAGTGCATCCACATGCATGAGTGACATCAGCACAGGAAAGGTGTTCCCACTGCACCTTTTTCACTGCTTGTTCATTCATCTTTCCTGGACCCAGACTCAGTGAGTGCAGATTCAAAACTGAACTGGCAAAAATTACAGCACTGATGACTGAAACGGCTTGTTATATTGGCAGCTGAGGTGGATACTTGCTTTTGGGATTGCTAAAGTGGTAATTTCTCCTGATTTCAATTTACTCATCTGACTTAAGCTTTGTGTAATAGGTCCATCGGTTCTAGGAACATCACAATCTACTTTGCTTGAGTACAGTGTTACAGTTTTAATAAGTGCTACAAGTACATAATTATAACAAGTCTGTATAAAAAAATAAATTTTTTTAACTGAGTGGAGCTGTAATCTGTAGCGTATTGGGACACAAAAGGACAACTTTTGAACTGGGCAGATCTATAAATTGCAGTAAGCTTTTCAGTTTTGGTACATAGAGGTCTCTGTTAAATAGACGACTTTTTCAACACTTCAGAATTGTAATGTGCAGTAAGAGTATAAGCACTAAGCTGCACAGTCCAATCCCAGGACAACAGTGCAATAAACTGTATATTTTTGGCAAGTGCAGCTTCCAGTGTGATTGCTTTAGTAAACTGCCTTTGCTATTGCATTTCTGATTGTCACCATCATTATAGACAGTTTATATTTTTTTCCTGTGCTCCTGTGTTTTCTTGGGCTCATTTGGTGTTCTTATGCAAGCACCATAACACTGATCACCAAAGTATGCTTAGATGTGCATGAATAAAGGGACATGGTGCACTGAATTGTTTCTCCAGCTTGCCAGCTCCTCACTAAGTTTATAAATGAAAGCAATAAAATTAGTTCTATACTGTACATAGTTTACAGTGTACTGTGTCTCAAAATTAAACAGTTTTTTAACATTTTAACATACAGTCTATTTATAATTAGGATTATAGCATCACTGTATGTGCTCCGGAGCATCAGCAAAAGAAGAGACTGCAGTTGCCATCCTCTCCCGACACTGTGGTGCCAATGTATGGCTTCTATGGTGTTATATTGCAAAGTGTGCTAGTCAGTTCAGCATACTTAGGGAATAATGTCTGAACCAAAATATGGGCTACACAACAATGAATGCAGGGAGTCTACACAATGCACCATGACATCGGTAAGGCATGGGAGACAGTATAGTGCATCATCTGTTGTATTTGCTGTACACTTTACGCATGTGCATCAGAGATCCACTTTAATGGAAAAAATGAAAACACAAATGGCTTGACACAGACCGAAGTGGTAATGAAGTATGGTGACATAAGTGAGGAAGGGTGGTTCAAATATAGTCTAACACTTGAGTACCTACCGCAAGGATATGTCCCTTTTTGTAGTGGACCAATCAAATGGTACTTAGGCTATCTAAACATAAATGCAGTCTCTTTCTCCATGAGAAGGGTATTGGCAGTGTCATTTTTACGTTCGCTTGCGTGCATGCGCAGGGAACGTTTTGGGAAAATAGCACACTTTGGAGGTGTGCCTCTCCCTTTCAATCCACTGCCCGTTGAGCAGGCGTATGATCCTGCACCAATAGGTGTGGGAGCTGTGTGTGACAGCGGTGGTCTTCGCTTCAAAAACCACCGCTGTCATGCAGACACCGTATTACGCGCCCCGCGTCATGCCGCCCCCCAAAATCTTTGCTGCCATGCTGGGAGCCTAGCTCAGCGTGATGAACGCCCTGGCGTTGTTCGCCAACGGGGTGCCTAACTCGGCCGGCTCTCGCCCCCAGCCATGCTTCTGCCATGCTGGGAGCCCACCCCAGTGTGGCAAATGTCCCACGCCTCTCTTTTTTTTTTACCTGTAAACCAAAATGGTCCCACGGCACTTCTCCCAGTCCCCTCCCACAACCCGCACCCACCCACTGCACACCCAGCCTCCCCACACTCCCCCTCACCCCATACTTACCTCCGAGCTCAGCGTGATGATCTTCGGTGGACCGGGAACACGTCTGCACTCTTCAAAGCCTACCGTGAACTGAGGAAATACCGGTAAGCTGGATAATGGGCTAGATAGGGGGTTTTCAACTTTATTGCATATCTCAGGCATTTTTGGGAATTTTTGCACCAAATTTTCAACATGGGGTTTTTGGGACCCCTTCTCATGAATGATGTCACTGTTGTGGCATTATTCGGGCCCAAATGGTGATTTCACAGTCACTGCGCAGTCACTGCTCAAAATCACCCTTTGGGCCTGAATAATGCCATGACAGTGACATCATTCATGAGAAGGGGTCCCAAAAACCCCATGTTGAAAATTTGTGAAAAATTCCAAAAATGACTGTTTTAGCTGCGCGCTATGCAGTTCCTACGCACGCCAGAAGTTCAATGCACTTTTCAATATTTTCCTCCAGATTTTCAACACTGCCATTTTACCATATCTCCTTATGAGCAGTACAGCTGTCATTTTTCACATCCTGCCCAAACGTGTTTCCGCCCATGTAGCCACAATGGCGCAGTCGGTGTGCGAAATCAATGTATGGGATGCATTAAGAAAATCACAGTGACACTGTTCATTAGCAAAGGTCTTAAAATGGCTATGTTGAAAATTTGGTGAAAAATTCCTTAAAATGACTGTTTTACGAGTGTGCGATGCGCAGTTCCTACGCACAATCGTACATTTGCGAATTTTCAATATTTCCACTCCAGATTTTCAACATTGCCATTTTACCACACCTCCTCATGAGCAGTACAGCTGTCATTTTTCACATCCTGACCAAAACGTGTTTCGGCCTATGTAGCGCACAATGGCGCAGTCAGTGTTCGAACTCAATGTATGGGACACATTAAGAAAATCTCAGTGACACTGATCATGAGCAGAGGTCTTAAAATGGCTGTGTTGAAAATTTGGTGAAAAAATTCCTAAAAATGACTGTTTTGCGAGTCTGCGTTGCGCAGTTCCTATGCACACTCGTAAGTTTGTGAATTTTCAATATTTTCACTCCAGATTTTCAACATTGCCATTTTACCACACCTCCTTATGAGCAGTGCAACTGTCATTTTTCACATCTTGCCCAAAACGTGTTTCCGCCCTGTAGCGCACAATGGCACAGTCGCTATGCGAACTCAGTGTATGGGACACATTAAGAAAATCACAGTGTCACTGTTCCTGAGCAGAGATCTTAAAATGGCTATGCTGAAAATTTGGTGAACAAATTCCTACAATTAACTGTTTGACGAGCGTGCATTGTGCAGCTCCTACTCATGCTCGTAAGTTTGCGAATTTTCAATATTTTCACTCCAGATTTTCAACATTGCCATTTTACCACACCTCCTTATGAGCAGTACAGCTGTCATTTTTCACATCCTGCCCAAAACGTGTTTCAGCCCATGTAGTGCACAATGGCGCAGTTGGTGTGTGAAATCAATGTATGGGACACAGTAAGAAAATCACAGTGACACTGTTCATTAGCAGAGGTTTTAAAATGCCAATGTTGAAAATTTGGTGAAAAAATTCCTAACAATGACTGTTTTACGAGCGTTCGTTGCTCAGTTCCCACGCACGCTCATAGGTTTGCAAATTTTCAAAATTTCCACTCCAGATTTTCAACATTGCCATTTTACCACACTTCCTCATGAGCAGTACAGCTGTCATTTTTCACATCCTGACCCAAACATGTTTCCGCCCATGTAGCGCACAATGGCGCAGTCGGTGTGTGAAACTCAATGTATGGGACACATTAAGAAAATCACAGTGACACTGATCATGAGCAGAGGTCTTAAAATGGCTGTGTTGAAAATTTGGTGAAAAAATTCCTAAAAATGACTGTTTTACGAGTCTGCGTGCGCAGTTCCTACGCACGCTCGTAAGTTTGCGAATTTTCAATATTTTCACTCCAGATTTTCAACATTGCCATTTTACCACACCTTCTCATGAGCAGTACAGCTGTCATTTTCACATCTAATGAAACATGTTTCCGCCCATGTGGCGTACAATGGGCGCAGTCAGTGTCTTGAACTCAATGTCGGACACATTAAGAAAATCACAGTGACACTGTTCATGAGCAGAGGTCTTAAAATGGCTGTGTTGAAAATTTGGTGAAAAATTCCTAAAAATGACTGTTTTACGAGTGTTCATTGCGCAGTTCCTATGCACGCTCGTAAGTTTACGAATTTTCAATATTTTCCCTCCAGATTTTCAACATTGTCATTTTACCACACCTCCTTATGAGCAGTGCAGCTGTCATTTTTCACATCTTGCCCAAAACGTGTTTCCGCCCATGTAGCGCACAATGGCACAGTCGCTGTGTGAACTCAGTGTATGGAACACATTAAGAAAATCACAGTGTCACTGTTCCTGAGCAGAGATCTTAAAATGGCTATGCTGAAAATTTGGTGAACAAATTCCTGCAATTAACTGTTTGACGAGCGTGCATTGTGCAGCTCCTACTCATGCTCGTAAGTTTGCGAATTTTCAATATTTTCACTCCAGATTTTCAACATTGCCATTTTACCACACCTCCTTATGAGCAGTACAGCTGTCATTTTTCACATCCTGCCTAAAACGTGTTTCAGCCCATGTAGTGCACAATGGCGCAGTTGGTGTGCGAAATCAATGTATGGGACACAGTAAGAAAATCACAGTGACACTGTTCATTAGCAGAGGTTTTAAATGCCAATGTTGAAAATTTGGTGAAAAATTCTAACAATGACTGTTTTACAGCGTTGCGTTGCTCAGTTCCCACGTGACTCCATAGGTTGCAAATTTTCAATATTTCCACTCCAGATTTTCAACATTGCCATTTTACCACACTTCCTCATGAGCAGTACAGCTGTCATTTTCACATCCTGACCAAAGCGTGTTTCCGCCCATGTAGTACAATGGGCGCCAGTCGAATTATCTTGAACTCAATGTATGGGACACATTAAGAAAATCACAGTGACACTGATCATGAGCAGAGGTCTTAAAATGGCTGTGTTGAAAATTTGGTGAAAAATTCCTAAAATGACTGTTTCTGGTCGTTGCGCAATTCCTCATAACGCTCGTAAGTTTCTTGAATTTTCAATATTTTCACTCCAGATTTTCAACATTGCCATTTTACCACACCTCCTCATGAGCAGTACAGCTGTCATTTTTTCACATCCTGACCAAAAACATGTTTCCCCATGTAGCGCATAATGGCGCAGTCAGTGTGCGAACTCAATGTATGGGACACATTAAGAAAATCACAGTGACACTGATCATGAGCAGAGGTCTTAAATGGCTGTGAAAATTTGGTGACAAAATTCCTAAAAATGACTGTTTCACAGTGTTCATTAGCAGTTCCTCATGCCTTTCGTAAGTTTCTGGTATAATATTTTCCTCCAGATTTTTCAACATTGTCATTTTACCACACCTCCTTATGGAGCAGTTACAGCTGTCATTTTCACATCTTGCCCAAAGCGTGTTTCCGCCCGTATGGCGCATAATGGCACAGTCGCTGTGCGAACTCAGTGTATGGAACACATTAAGAAAATCACAGTGTCACTGTTCCTGAGCAGAGATCTTAAATGGCTATGCTGAAAATTTGGTGAACAAATTCCTACAATTAACTGTTTGACGAAAGCTGCATTGTGCAGCTCCTACTCATGCTCGTAAGTTTCATAATCAATATTTTCACTCCAGATTTTCAACATTGCCATTTTACCACACCTCCTTATGAGCAGTACAGCTGTCATTTTTCACATCCTGCCCAAAACGTGTTTCAGCCCATGTAGTGCACAATGGCGCAGTCAGTGTGCGAACTCAATGTATGGGACACATTAAGAAAATCACAGTGACACTGATCATGAGTAAAGGTCTTAAAATGGCTGTGTTGAAAATTTGGTGAAAAAATTCCTAAAAATGACTGTTTTACGAGCGTGAGTTGCTCAGTTCCCACGCACGCTCATAGGTTTGCAAATTTTCAATATTTCCACTCCAGATTTTCAACATTGCCATTTTACCACACTTCCTTATGAGCAGTACAGCTGTCATTTTTCACATCCTGCCCAAAACGTGTTTCCGCCAATGTAGCGCACAATGGGGGTAACAAAAAGGTCATGCTGAAAATTTATTGTGCAAATACCAGCAATCGCACATGGCATTAGGGTAAAAACACCATATGTGCCAAACACCACTGCAAATACCTGCAAGCGAATGTTCGGCATTGACAAATGCTTGTTAACCTTGGGGGTTGGGGGACGATCACTGACTGTACTGTGTATTTTTTGCTCAATTCATAATGCACCTGGAGGCACACATGTAGCAGAAAAAAGCCAATGTCAGGATGGTATTACAGATGCTTATGCAGACACTAATGACAGCTGCAGTCTATATAGTTCCTGAGCGCTCAGAGGTAACACAAAGCTGGTGCAATAATTTGTAGTTTTAAATTTATAACATGCCGTAAACAGGAGAATCGGTGACTTCAACGTTACTCAATCACTGATACCTCTAAAGGGGAAAGTACAAGCAGGTCCCCCACCCCCAAACACACACATACAGAGAAGACAGCTATAGCATAGACCAGTTGGCACTAGGGCAAAGACAGACCCAAACAGTATAAATAATTTACAGATAATAAAAGTTCGATGCTGCAGCATTTTTCTAAGTGTATGTGTGCAGCTGGAGGGTTTGGAGTAGTTGGGGTACAAGGTGCCTGCTTGTAATTTCCACCCTGTGCTCCATCAGAGTGAGTGACTGAAATCAATTGGTGGGAGGTCACTACTAACTAGCACCAGGTGAGGAATTTGGACAAATTGGATTTGGACAAATTGTGAGCCATTTATCCTGCTCAAGCAATGCCACCAGATCGAGCCGTGCTCTCAGTGTCAAGCTGGAGTGGCCAACAACTCGTTCGCATAGGGAAAGTAATCCCCCCCCCCAAAATAAAAAAGAAATATGAAAACCCAGGGTACTATCACTAGCATTTGTGTGGGCAGGTCAATGCTGGGAGTAACAGAACACACACTATACCTCGATTTTGCACAGTAAAATGACAGCAATGACGAGAACCAAACCATAGCACTAAGCAGTAAAATATAATATTAACAGTCCATGTTGCTAAGTCTGCTCTCACTGCTGTACTGAAATGGATTGGGACTACTGCTGTGACTGCCTGAGCTACTGCCCACATCATTCTCGCTGCAGTCACAGGGTCATCCCTATGGGGATCTGCTATGCAGCAGTTATCAAATTGTGGCACTATGTCAGTGTCCGAAAGATCACTGTTAGTGCAGGACAACATAATGCTTTCATCATCGGACCCTGAAAATGAACTGTTTGCCATTGCCATTGTCGTGCTGCATGCTGCGACCAAAAGCTCTGTTATCAAGACAGAACTGCTGTGACCAAGAACTAATTTTAATTGCAGAGTACAGATCTTCCTGTGGTGACATTGCAAAGGTAATGAGTGTCAAAGGTCACCAAATACAGGCTCCAATACACAAAATGACACTTCCTGGTTTGTGAGGGTGAAAACCTGATTTTATTTGCTAAAATAGGCTATGCATCTATCAAAATACATTTTGAACCAATTCTATATGCACTCACCTTGCAGTATATGCATTCATATATCAAAACTTGGTAAATCGCTTTAACCTATCTGCCCTGGTGACTGTTCCCCCTGAGTCTGTAGCACCTGCAATACAGACTTCTCTGCCTTTCCTGTGTTGTGGTATGTCTTTTGTCCTTGCTAGATGTATTGCTGACAATGCTGTTAGCTGCTAATGTCTCCCCTTACTCATGTATTGTTTGTTTTTGCTGACAAGGATCCTTTGTAAAAGGGCTCTTAGCTCAAAGGTTGTAATTCCAATTTCTAATAAATAAATAAAAAACACAAGATGGTTGCACCCATAGAAAGGGAATATGACCAGGGCAGGCTGAGAAATCAGGACTCCCAATCTTCAAAATTGAGGGCCCGAGGGGGCAAATGGTCACAAGCTACTGCCTGCACCAGGCATCGATCAAGGAACAGACTTCTGAGGGATCTTACTTCTGATTCATCACCCTCCTCACCACCGCCAAAAACTGCAAGAGAGGTACCTTCATCAAGGCAGCAATATAACGGACAGTCTGTGTACACACATCACTGTGTTGAGCAGTTGCTGACTGTAAACTGCCTTCTTCCTATGCCAGTGTAGTTGAGGACAACTACGAAATGGATGTATCAGATCCCCAGCAGACTTGGTAGTCCCCGGAATTAAAACATTTACCGAAGTCAGCACCGCCAACCTGACATGACATTTTCTTTTACTGGAAGTGGCGGCTGCACTATCAGCACTTCAGCAGAGTATTGAACTGTCCTACTTATTGCTATTGAGGGACTGGTAACTGTTTAATTTCAGTCTTATTATGTTGCTCTTCACATCACTCCATTTCTCTAACTCTTTGCTGGGCTGCTATTGTAGTTCTGTAGAGTAGGAGGGAGCAGGAGACCAGGGAGGCTTACCTACAGCTGGTTGGATGAACATCTGTCGCCCCCCCCAATAGTGGTTGTTATATGTGAGAAGGTCCCCACAGCAGCTGAAGGAAATTCCCTTTCCCTCCTCATGACAAAGACGCTGAGCACACCCCTGCCCTGACAAAGCCAAATACTCAAAGTGGGGGGTGGAGGGCCCCTCCAAACTCCACCCTGCTGAGCCAGGCAGGGTATGCCTTTGGTCTGGAGGGGCTTTACACTGATACCCACTAGCACGGAACTGAAAGGGGGTCAGAGAGGGTCACAGCTGCTGCTACTTCAGTGACTCCCCTTCCCCTGCTCACTAACCTGCAGTGCCACTTGGGCAATTGGGATTCACTGGCAGCACCAGTGGTTAGCCCCACCCACCACCCACATGGGAACCTATCGGAGGAGCAACCAAAAGTGGTGGGTGAGTTTTGAACTCTGCTCAGCCCCACTCTTTATGCTGCAGTCCAGCTCCACTGAGTATCACTTTCTCCTGCTCACTTATGACTGAAAGGGAGTCAGAGAGAGTCAGAGAGAGTCACAGTTACTACTTCAGTAACTCCCCCCCCACTTGCCAACCTGAATGCCATCAGGGGATTCGGGATTCAATGGCAGCACTGGCAGTTAGCTCTGCCCACCACCACCATGGGAACCTATTGGAGGTGCAGCCTGAAGTGGCACATGAGTTTTGAACTCTGCACAGTCCCTTTCTTCACGCCGCAGCCCAGCTCCACTGAGGATCCCTTTCTCCTGCTCACTCGAGACTGAAAGGGGGTCAGAGACTGTCACATGGTATTTCCTGACATCTAGTACTTTTCTTCTTTTTTTCCACATCTAATTTCAGCAAGCTTCTCATAGACATACTTTTATATATATTTCTGTGAAGACATATAATTATTTTTCTTCCATTAAATAGCCCACTTTGTTTAAAAAATTCATACCCTTTAGTGACATTTCAAGTCAGCTTTGACCCCTCTTCAGCCCGAAGTGGTTCTATTTATTTTAATTCTATGAGTAAAAAGATAAAATTAAAATGAAAGAAAGCTCTGGGGCCCCATATTCAAAAGTGGCAGGCTGCATCGTGCAAGTGCATGTTCTGTGCAACCCAACTGTGCTGGCACAAAAAATAATTATACATTTAGAGGATATGCTGTAATGTGCAATTGCACATGTGCAGCTGAATATCCTGAACATGCGAGATCACGCAATGTGAGATGTGAGGCAGGTGCCTAGAGCCCAGTGCAGAGCATATGGAAGTGCACAATGTAAAGCCACTTGCACAGGGTGCAGATTTGCAATATTCAGCCAGGATATGCAAATGGCCTCATTGCACAGTCAGCGCCCAAACAGTACATTTGTGTCTCATTACTGGAATGTATTTAGGCCATTTGCATACCACTGGCATGCACAGTTCCAGCTTTCTTGTCAGTGCCACCACTCCACAAAGGTGAGCAGTAGGTACTGTAGCCTAGCAGGTAGGTGAGAACGCATGGTGGTGTGTGGGTGGACTGCATTGAGCTGAGTACAGTACTACATACCCCCCAAACCTTTAGCACCCAAATGTGTGCCAAGGTGTGTGACAACTGGTCAGAATGTGTGACACAGCAGCAAACATGACAGTGCAAGCTCAGAAGACTGGAAATAAGTGCACCAGTGTTGCTACTGTGTGCTGATACCTAGCATCTCATATTATCATACAATTCTGCACAACAATCTCAGTTGTAGGTGTGTAATGTCACCCTCTCTATGTGGGTCAGAGGGTATCTAAGTGATAACATGAGTGCCATATCCCATACTGTGTGACAGTTGAAAGAATTGCAGTGCTATTACCCATGGCTATGTCCATGCCCTAGTTGGCCACATGCACAACACTGGAAGGGTCCAGTGTCCTTGGATCATGCCCCTGTCACCTCTAGGCCACAGGTGGTGTCACCCCTGCCCCACGCTGCTCATGGTTGTGCACTGTCCACCACCAGTATACTGCTATGACCCAAACCTAGGGCCCCTGTGTGATTGTCACACTGCAGGGATTGTATCGGTGACATGTATGTGGTTCCTGGTGGCATGGGTCTGGCACAGTTGTGCTGTGTGCAGCTATGGTGTTCCACCATGGATGTGTGCCACTGGGCTGTCCCTGACCCATGCCATGCTGCCACTATTACCACCATGCATCCTGGTCACCATTGTCCCAGATGCCACCAGATCCAAAAACGCTTTTGTGCTTGACTTTTTATCTTTAATACCTGATTCCCTTTTTTCTGACTGGATTTAGTCTCTCTGCCTTTGTGTGTGTTTAGATTTTGACTTTTCTTGGAACCACTTCAAAAGAAATTGTGATACCGGGAAGCTCTGAAGTTGTGAAGTGAGATCTGTGTGCTAAGGAGACTGGAGATTGTCCCATGGCCAGGTTTAGCAGCTTATTTTGTCACTTTGGAGAAGAGAACTTTAAAATGGACCTCATGTGAATCAACTTTATGGGCTATAATTAACTTATTATTTGATGATGTTAAAAAAGCTTGACATCCTCAAAACTTGTAAGTCATTGTGTAAAGTTTCTGAGTTCAGTTTCTTTACCTTAAATAAGAGGAAATTAATATTATGATCAGCTTATATCAACATCTGAAGTTGACTCTTTACTCTTTGTGCTAATTTAGGAAACTTATGAAATTTGGTGGGGGTAATACTAAATTGTGTTACTAAATAGGGATTTGAGTAACTGGCCCTCATATTTGTTATTTTGGTCTCTTCTCTCCTACAGTGAAGAATAGAGGCCTTGAGTACGTTTTCAAACTAACAGTAGACTGTATTGGTAACACACAGTTGATATTTGGACTAGTAACTATTACCATTGTCTCCCTCAGACATTTTGCTGTCTGCTGCTTGGAAGTTTGGAGGAAGACTTTATGTAACAAGTAAAGAAGAAAATCTGCTAGTGTGGATTACTGGGTACTTCAGAAGCAACCACTGAGTATTTCAATAATTCCAATTTTAACTATTTTAACTACTCCGTGATTCACTTCAGTTCTAAATAGATTATAATTGACTAAAACTGGTTGCTTGAGTCTGACACAGTGGGACATTATATATATATTATTTTAATATTAATATATTTTAATATTATATAACATTGTAAGGACAAATGCAGTTAGCTACTATATTCTTTCAGCTACAACTAATAACAGTAATAGAAAATGGTGGTTACAAGAAGCCAGTAAATGAAGGTTCAGAATAAAGACATACATGACAATCAAGAGAGTTTAGCAGGAATTGAATCAGATAATGAGGACATTACTCAAGGCAAGAAGCCTCTTGACGATAAGGACAGGGGCAAAAAAGGAGGAAGAAAGATTACAGAAAAAGAGTACAACCGGAATTGTTGAGAAAGTGGGGCTGAAGCAGGAGAAAGCTAAAAGTGAAAAAAATGGACAGGAAGAAAACAAATGGGAACAGAAAGAACAACATTAAATGGAAACTAATAATGGGAATTTAGGTAATGAGAAACAAAATTTAAGGAATCTCAAACAACAAACTATAACTGAAATGTTTGCAAAACCTAAAGTTAATACTAAAAATAAAACTGAAGATGGCACATTTAAGTCAAACACTTCACATGTATTTGCCCCTACTTCAGCCCCCAAATTATCAAATTCATGGCCTATTAATGTAAAGAGCTATAGAACTATCACACATGGTATGAACAATGATAATGAGCAGAGCCTGTCCTCTTCTAAAAGACAAGCTCACCCTGGTGAATCAATCAGTGGATTTAGATTTTATTGGGTGGGCCTCTAGTAGTTCTTAGTATTCCATTGTGGGACATAGCATTGATTTAATAGACCAGAATGTAAGCTATGCTGATTTGCCAGAGGATGCCCATAAGATTATGGTACTGATGGATAAAATAACAGGGAATACCACATTAAAAGAGGCCATTGACAGACTGGAAACACTATATAAGGGCTTAAACAGTGAGATAATATTCAGAAAAATATCCTTTTAAGTGACAAAAGGAATTTAATCAAAGGAGACAGAGATGAGGAGGAGTCACATCAGCCAAACAAGGAAAACATGTGCTTGCACCAAGAAGCAGCATATGAAATGAACTTCCCCTCAATAATAAGTGACAGGCAGAATCGTGGAACATTGACCTACACTTCTTCAATCCTTAGTGAAGATATCATTAAGGTTCTGAAAAAATCAATATGCAGCTCATCTTATGTTATTTGAGCAATTAATAATTAACAGAAATTACATTGAAGCATTAAAAGAATATATCACAAGCAATGATACAAGGATGGATGATGTTATCAGAATTCTAAATGAAATACGTTCACCAAGGGAATCTTCCTCAATCCTTCTAGAGGAAAATGTGCATCCCTCAGTCCCATTGGGGGGCAATAGACCAGATTTTTCCACAATCATATTTCCTTCAGAGGAAAATACTCAAATGAGTAAGAATTTGGGAAAAGAAACAGTTAAAACAAAAGCTGGAAAAATTAAAAGAAGTAAAAGTAAAGTCAAAACTAGAATACAAAGGCCAAAAAAAATCTAAAGGAAAAGAAGAAAAGAAGCAGAAAAATACTTTTACTAAAAAGACAGTTAGTTTAGATGATACAGTGAAGCAAATGAACAAAGATTCACAGCTGGAGGGCAGCAACCTAAAAGTAGTGGACAAAGATAAAAAAAAGCATGCACAGCAACAAATAGAGTTAGATATTAATCAACTAAGGCATGGTACATCACAAACAGTAAAGTAACAATTTAGTAGATTATATGGCCTTGAGACTAGAGGGTGAAACAACATAGGAATTAACACAACTTATATTCCAGTTACTGAAGGAGAAAATGGACTTGGATATCATAATAGGTGATTTTCTCAAGGTACATAGAGCCATAGAAGTAGAAGTAGAAAAGGATATCTTTTTTCCAAAAGTGTGGACATTTTTCTTTTTACAGCAGAAAGGGTATTGAACTATGTATGGAGAAATTTTCATAAAATACACATATTTAATGTTTCCGCCACACCGTTTGATGAAAACATAAGAGTCCTGAACACTGTTAATAACTATGCAGGACCATAGGTGAGGAGTGAAGTACGAAGGGGATTACCCACAACAAATGATGATGATGCAGAACCAGTTACACTGACCTTATTTGGGTGTAAAAGAAAACTCCCCAATGAAACAAATGCTAAACTTATTAAGGTTTTGTGTAACTTGTTTGCAAACCTTTTAAGCATCAGACTGGGAAGGAATGGGGTATTGAGGACACAGAGACATCTGAGCCTTAGAGGGGATGGGCAAATTGATATTTTATTTAAGAATTTGGAGGTGGTCAACAGAGTATGGCAGAAAACAAAAGATCTAGATGCCATGGGACTCTTTTTAGCTGACCTTGATGAGCTGGAAGGTGTTCCATTGTACTTCGTGAATCAAGTAGAGTGGTTGTATAGTCCTTCTGCAGGGCAAATTTATAACATGAATGGTTCCTTTGCATGCTAACTAAGAACAGATACATGGCTTTGGCGGGATATAACAATTGACTGGTCCTGCCAAATGAGGTGCCAGGATTTAATTCCACAATGTGTTCTTTGAACAATGGTGAATGTAGATATAATTTTCTTATTTCCTGGAATATAGTTGCTATAAGTCTAAAACACATGACCAGGATTGGATTAAGTTTATTAGTACATTCTACTTAATTTGCTTCCAGGAAATGTGGCATGGTACCAATGAAGATATTGATATAAATGGTTTCACCCTTGTACAAAAACCTGGCATAAGGACGGCTAAAATTGGTCATAGGTCAGGAGGATTAGCCACCTATGTAAAAACAGGAATATTTACAAATTTTGAGATAATAACTCAGGATGCTAACTTCATAGGGATTAGCTTGTCTTTTCTGGAACCATGATACAGCTGTTTAATTGTTATATTCCACCTGTAAAATACAAGATCTTGACTAACAATATATTGGAAAACTTGATAGATTCAAAGAGATGCCCAGCGGAAATCACCAAATGCATATCTCCTACTTTTAGGAGATTTTAATGCAAGAATTGGAATATACGACCGTCTTAGTAAAAACTCCACACTTGAATTCATGTACCAAAATGTAACTAAAATTAAAAGAACATGTAGGGACTTAAGATATAATTTCAGTGGACAGAGGTTGATCAAGTTAATGGATAACAATCTAATTTTTCCATTAAATGGTAGATTAGAAGGGGATAGAGAAGGCTCACCAACTTAATTTACAAATGTGGGAACTTCTGTTTTGGACCTAATATTATGGCAAGGGTAGCCAGACCTTTGGATGGACCTGGTTGTCCATCGTAGGACTGAAAGCAACCACTTCCCAGTTATTTTATATAAAGCTGTAACTATTAATGAAACCAAAGTTACAAAGAGCCCAATAGACCTAGTAGCTGTGGGGGTCAGATACTCAAAAAAACTAGAATGGACATTCACCCTGGAAGGCCTGATAGTGAACCAGGTAGTACATTTTTTAAATACGTGGAGGCCTGCTAATAATGAGCCCAAGCACATGCATCAAAAGTTGCAGATTTTCTTCCAAGACCTGGAGACAAATCTTTATAAACCTACTGTACAGAAACAAAATGCTATACCTACTACTGGGTGGTTTGATGCAGAATGTAAGATGCAGAAAAAACATCTAAGGCATATAATGAGGAAAGCTAAAAAGAATGCTGCTAAAGTAAGTGCTACTGAATTAAAAAAAAACAGGAGGAGTTATAGGGCCTTCCAAAGACAAAAAAGGCCTATCCTAAACTTCAGTGGGAGAAAATGATTACAACTGATACAAATGATATTGAATCATTCTGAATAACAGTCACTAAAGGTTGTAAGAGATCGAGAACTGACATGGTGCATCAGATCGATATGGATACTTGGACTAAATATTATAACACTATACTTTATGACCCCATAGTTGCCTCCTCTTGGAGGAAAATGGAAATACAAGAAATAAAATCCACTTATAGGTGTATCACCAAATTAGAAGTACTGGCTGCAATAGTTATTTGTGGCTCATAGCTCAGTGCTTATGTAACATATATAATGGAATGAAGAAGATGGTTGTTGGATACAGAGGCCAGCATTAAAAGGACAATGTTTACTAGGCAGTAGTATAGAATGATTTGTGCTTAGGTATTTGGATGCTTGAATTGAGTCGATTGATAATATTTGATGGTTTTGGCCTTTCTCTGTAACCCACCTGTAGGAAGGAGGCTTGGTTTAGAATTATGAAAGCCCCCAAAATAATATAATATCAACAATTGTTCTTTAACTGAATGCTGAAGAAGTCATGTATGACAACACCTAATGATAGGAATAGACGATCACCTCCTCCAACTCCGGAGAGTGTGACCAGTAGCACTCAGGAGAGGAAAAACACCCTTGGGGGGAAATCTCTGGGGACCCATGGCTACTGACCTGCCTGTACTTCTGGGCATACTAAAGGAGAGAGATCCTAATTAAACTAAATTAATCAGCTAAATCTGAATTCTAATTTGTAGAATTTAATCCAGATAAACGGAGCTTAAGAAAGGACTGAATTGTAAATGTCCAGTGAAGTAATTTCCTCCTAATAAAATCCGAGTCTGAGAATCCATGTACAATTCGGAATGATGGAGAGTGGATATATGAAGAACCTTCTTCCGGACTTCAGTTAATAGAGGGCATAATCCATGGAATTGTATGATGGTGGAGTTGAAGTCAATGACTGACGAACTCAATACAGGAGACCAGAAGATAGTTGCATCCAAGCTTTGACGTCAATGAGGCAGGACGAATAGAAGTAGTACGACTTCCAGGTTTCTAATAATAGGGCTTGTATAGTACAAGGAATAAGAGAAGGCTTGAGACCAGGCTATCGAGTGACAAATTCAGTTCTGATAAGTAAAGTATAGTCTTTAGGAATTGATATGAAAGCAACAGCTGTAGAGCTGAGCTGGAATAATGGCAGGCTGTATAGAATAATCAGAGACACTGGTGCGAGGTTATGAAGCATCCAAGTAGTAGAATATGGGAAGCCCAAAAGTAAATAAGTCAGCTGAACTGCTAATCCAAAGTGAGAGGTAGTAGGAGCAGGATCGCACCAACGTAGGCAAATGAGAAGGAACAGGACGTGGCAACCAGCCTCTGAAGAAAGCATAGCTGAACCGACAGCTGGTGAGATAGGAGAGAGGTGGCTGATTCCAGTATGGGAAGTGCAGCTAGACCCAGGAATATTTGCTGGCAGAAATCGAGCATGGTAGATAGTCCCTCAACAATGTGCAGGAATCTTTCAGCTGAAGAGGTACGTAATCACATGGAAAGACTGAGGTTGAGATATGGCAACTGGACGAGAGGAACAAAATTGAGAACTGAAGGTATGCAAAGTTCGAGGCATGAAAACCAGATGAAACCCGAAGAGTCCGAGATGGAGATAACTGAAGAGGCGGAATCCAATGAAGTAGCATTGTCACAGGCCTGAATTCAGTTAAGCACAAGCATGATAATGAAAGTCTGCAGGAGATGCCAACCAAGTCCTGGAAAGGAAGCAGCAGCAATTCCACAGCTGAGGCAGCAGGGCAAAACATCCAAGAACATATGATGAAGAACAAACAACAGATGAAATCCATGAAAGGAGCTTCTGATCGGCCAACACGGCAGCAAGGAGGAGCATAATAGAAAGTGAGGATCTCCAGGCCTTGAGCAGGATGCGGCAGAAGAGCAGAAACAAGAAAACCTCCCAGCCCGAAGGGCGAAGGCAGGTCGCAAATCTGAGAATCTCCAGGTTTGAGCTGGGTGAGCAGGCAAGAGTAGAAGTAGGTATACCTCCCAGCCTGAAGGGTGAAGGCAGGTCATAAATCTGTGAATCTCCAGGTTTGAGCTGGGTGAGCAAGCAAGAGTAGAAGTAGATACACCTCCCAGCCCGATGGGAGAAGGCAGGTCATAGAAGCAGAAGATTAGTAGGTAAACCTCCCAGTCCGATGGGCGAAGGCAGGTCATAGAAGCAGGAGATTATGGTGTAAATATAGGAACAAAGGACTTCCAGGCCCATAGGGGCACATGTCTGACTACATGCGATGGCTAGCCTCTGGCTCTGCGGGCAAGGCAGGATGCAGAGCAGTAGTAGATAATGCAATGGAAATGTTGAACTGCATGCAATGCAGAGAGTCATGGTCTGGTAAGTAGATCACAGTAAATACATAAACATAAGTTAGAAGGATGCCAATTACATGAGGAACGCAGTATATTGTATCGGCATGTTGGTCGTAAGGACCCTTAAGCCCTGAAGAGTGAAGGACGTAGCATAAGCAAGCAAGGTAAAAAGTGAACCTGCATAAGTTGTAGGAGTAAGCTGCATAAGGTAGGCATAGTAGCAAGAAGCAGGGCGAAAGCATCCAAGGAGTTCATGATAAATGGCAAACATCGAATGTGAATCCATAGTAGGGAGCTTTTGGCAGGCTGCCACGGCAGCAAGTAGTCATCCGAAGTGAGGTAGCAGCAGATAACGACCGAAGCTAGATGGCATGGCAAATGTCCAAGGATAATGAGGTAAGTCTTGAGGCAAGGCTTGAAGACGATCCACAATGTACAGGTGATGATGAATTGAAGGAGAGGTGAGAACCAACAAGTAGGAGCTGCAGGCAACCAGCACTGGAGGTCTTGATTAAACCAATGTCCTAGAATGTTCAAATCGATGGAGTGGCTGAGATGTTGGTAAGAGGAAGGATATGGAGTGAGCTCTGGATGATGTACTGAAACAAATTAAGCAAATTAACCGGCCGGAGGTCAGATGTCACAGGCAGGTATCAACTATACTCATGGATGGCATGAGAAATGGCCAGCAGGATGAGAGAGGAGCCGAAGAGGGCTGTTGAACAAAGCATGCATGGCAGATGTAAGAACATAGCAGGGGGCCATCACCCTTGCAGCACAGGAGAGCAATACACAAAGTAAACAGGACTTGAGTGCTAATACAATAATGGAGATGGGAAATTATCCATGGTTACAAGTGTAACAGGTATGGTGAAAGAACACATGCTGATGGTAGACTGCTAGCTGCTTCAGTATCCACTGCAAATCAAGCCGCGGTTTTGAGTAGCAAGGACCAGAAGAGCTACGACTAGAAGTGTCTTCGTTGGAATTAGCTCCCTTTATATTTAGCGCTCGGTGAAATGCGAAAAAGCACTACAAGCATAACGACCCAGCCTGAGTAGAACCTGAAGTAACACCTTCCCTCCCCTAAGAAAGTCACAAGCTAGCAGCTAAAGTGGTCCAGACAGGATCCTGAGGCAGCCCGACACCGGCGAAAGCCATTGGGCATATATGACCGAAGGTTCCAACAGCAGGTATGCAGCAGAGGTCCAGAGAAGCGGTGGAGTGTATTCTGGCTTCAAAGCACTAGCAAAATGACAATGGACCGATCCGTGCTGCTAGAGTCCGGTGAACCAACGTCTGAGCCAGTCAAGGCGCCAGAGCAGTGGAGACACAACCGGAGAACTGGAGCAGTCGGGAAGAAAAGCCGGCAAGGCTGCAGAAAAGTTCACGACTGCTGGTCAGACCGTAGAGGGAGCAAAAACCATCAGAGCAGTTGTGGCAGGGTCCCAATGGAAATACTCAGAGCTGCAGTTGATGCCAGGAGATACAACAGAAGCTGGTAAGGGAGCAACAGGCAGGGGGAACCAGCATGGAGGTCATGAAGGCACAGGAGAAACACTGGCAAGGCAGGCTGTAGGACACGAACTATGGCGGGCATGGAGCGGCGGCTGTGGTAGGAAGGGAAGGTAGGAGTAGAAACAGAATGGTCAAGCAAAAAGCAAGAGCCAAGCAGAGACCACTGAACACAGTCCAGACAGAGGCAGAAATGGAAAAAACAAGGAAAACACAAATGAAGAAGCGGGGGGGGGGGACAGTGAGAGGGAAACAGGGAGAAGGAAGAACACAGGCAAACAGAACAGAGAAAACACAGCCGAGCACCAGCACCACCACGCAGCGAGTGCAACTCGCTCTAAGCAGAGCGGAAGTCAGCTGGTAGATTTAAATAAGCTGTGGGAGAGGAGTTCTTCCCCCACATAATCCCAGGCTAATCCCTTCAATTAGTTTAAAAAAGAATAAAGCACCAAGACCAGATAAAATCCCAGAGGAAGTTTATACATGCATGGCAGAAGAGTGGGCAGACTCTTTAGTGCCATTCTTTAATGAATGCATGACCTAAAATTATACACCACATGCCTAGATTGACTCAATAATAGTACACATTTATAAGAAGGAACCAAAAAATGACCCATCAATGCATAGGCCCATCAGCCAACTGGCTATATTGGGTAAAGCACAGTATATGACACAATCCTGTTGGGAAGATTAAAGAGGGGAGTGAACATGCTTGGTGGACTTGCTCCTGCTCAAGCAGGATTTCATGCAAACTCTTCCACCATAGACAATTGTTTTGTACTCTCACATTTAGTTGAGAAATATGTTACAATTATGAAGCAGAAATTGTAACTGGCATTTATAGAATAGTTCAGCATTTGATACAGTAAATAGAACTATACTATGGGATGTAATGAGGAAATGGGGGTATTTCCCCAGTTTTGGTTAATAGTGTAATAAACTTATATACAGGTACATGGGCAAAAAAAAGAGCAGGAAATAATCTATCCAATAATATATAAACTAACAAAGGATGCATATTGGCACCCATGTTATTCTGTATTTATCTGAATGATATTCTTACTGAACTACTAACATCTGTGACTGACTCCCCTAAAATTAATACAAATCCATGTTCTTTCTTAGCATGAGTTGATAATTTAGTATCATGCTCACTAACTGCTGTTAGGTTACAAAATCAGCTTAATCTGCTAGCCAAAATGTCAGAATCTTTGTCCTTAAAGATAAATTTGGAAAAATCTAAAGTATTAGTCACTGGAGAAAGAAAAAACAATACTCATGGAAAATTAATCATGTTAAACTTGAAACAGTTAACAAGTACACATACTTGGGAATTATTTTCACAAATAATGTCTCATGAAACTCCCACTTTGGATATACAATATCTAAAACTAAAATTACAGTGACTGCGTTAGCTAGCTTTAACTATTTGTATGGTGTGTCCTCTATTAGATCATTAGTACATGCTCTGCAAACCAAATTTAATGCTGAATCATTATACGGAGCAGAGATTTGGGGGATGTCAAATTGATCAACTAGAAAAACTGTCAATACATTTGCTAAGAACTGCCTTAGGTTGTCAAAAATCACCCCCTGCATATTTTATTTGAGCTGAGCTCGGTTTAGTTAAATTACAAGACCTGGCAGATATTAGAGTTATTAATTACTGGATTAGAATATTAAAATCACCCAATGACAGATGGGTTAAACAATGCTTACTCGAAAAGGTGGACTGGGAAAAGAAGGGTTTCAAAGATTCTCTGTGGTATCAACATCTTAGGAGACTCCTTGAAAAATATGTTCTGGATTGTCTTTTAAAATATGTACAGAGGGAGATTAGTATTAGTGAACAGTATAGGTTTATATATTAAAAGGAAGATGAAGCATTATAAGGACATTGATATGGCATGTGTGGAAGCCTCAAAGTATATTAAATGGTACTCACATAATGATAATAAACATAGGTATAGATTTTGCCTTGATGTCTTGGAAGATCCAAACATACGTAAAAATTGTACACGTTTTAGGCTTGAACTATTTGAATCCAAGCTCAGAATAGCTCTATATAATAAATCATGGGACCCAAGAGATGGCTTGTGTAATTGTAACAAGACTGAAAAGGAAGATCTGGCACACGTCCTGCTAAAACGTTCATGGTATAATAGAATTAGGACTAACTGGTTATAGCCAATTATTGATTCCATAGCCCTTACAAATAAAAGCTGGTTACCATTCTTTTAACAACTGAGCATCCTCTAATTATTCATGGAGTGAGAGAATTCCTGATGCTTACTAGGAAAATAAGGATGAAAAATCTCAGGTTACATTAAAATTTGTGAAGTTAAAGGCAACTGACACTTTGTAAAATATGTATCCATATATGCCATTTGATGAATGTTTAGTATCGCTTTAATTGCATGTATGCTTGTACATGTCCCTCTGTATTGTATGAAATGTTTTTAATGTTTTTATCTTGTATTTTGTACCTTGTAATAATTATGTTTTTAAGATTGAACAATAAACTGTGACTTGACTTGATAGATGTCACCATAGGCACATGCCTTAACTGGGTGGCACTCTGATGGTCACATGGGTGCAGACCATGGCACCTGGTACATGTGCTGCATTGTTGCTATCTGCTCCACTGGTGTGCTAAGGGGGCGCCTGATCAGCATGTGTCAGCTGGGAGTCCCTGACCTGGGTGTGGTGAGTGGGATGGCTGACTGTGCAGTGCCAGTGGTGTCACCCACCGGCACCTGACAGGTGCACAACAAGCAGGTACAGTGAAGCTGTGACTTTGGGTACTACCATCCTGACATGACTGCTGTGTGTGGGTGCCTGAAGCACATCCTGGTGCACCTCTGAGGGCTGTCTCAGGGTCACCTGTCTGCAGTTCTGCAGCCTCTCTGTGGGTGGCTGGCCAATTTAGGCCATTCTTGCACACACCTAACTTTGCATGGCACACTTTTGTGATGCGCGTCATATTCGCAGTACATTTTGGCTGAATATACACTGAGCTTTCCCGGAGCACATACAGTAAATAGTATGAGCTCATTGGTTGTTGTGGTAAAGCTTGCTCAGTGGCTGGCCATGGCAGGGTGAGGAGGGCTGTGCCAGTCATCGGCATGGGTCAGAATGGGGGGTGTGGGGTGGTGGGTTACTGCCTACTGGGGTGAGGGGACCAGTAGTCACCAAGGAAAGAGATTGGAGTTATTTTAATGTATAGCAGTGATCCAGACTGGGGAGGAGGCCGCTACACTATGGAAAAGGGGATCAGGGATATTTTCATTTATACAAGTTGTCAGGAGGTCTAAATCTCACTCTCAGGTTCTTGGCAATAAGGGAATGCAAGGAATCACAAACACATTGCATAAAAGTAATAAACTTGTTTATTACTACCAAAAGGATAAATCACAGTTGCCCTAAGCAGTTCTTACCAATACGAACTGGGAGCCAATGCTAAGTGTTCCCTATACCTCGAGGTTTCTTCGTGTCTCTTGCGGTCTCCGAGGTATAAGACTCAGTGTCTCACATTATATACCTATTATAATTACTATGTTACTGTAAGATAGAAACATTTCTAGTTACAGAGATGAGCCCTATTGGCTAAATTAGAGGTGGCTCCATGGTCCAAGATAACATTATACAATTTTGTAGTAGTCATCACTTTGTGAAACAAAAGAGTACAGTTCTTACAGAGTCTTACATAAATCAGTGTAGTAGTACAAATCACCAAAAGGTAGCAATGCCAACTTATATAATCATTACAAGGACACAGATGTCCTGATCATCTTGTAAGCAAGAAATACACAGAAAATACATAGAAAATATATATGTATTAGCAAGCAAAGTGTATAACAATAATATGCATACATATCCCGACATCTGCTCTTATACAGTAGATGCCCTTAGCCCTATATGTTAGTATAACATATGCCTAAGCACTAGCTGTCTACGATGAACCTCTGGGGGTACCAATCAGGGTGCAGGGACCTCGTGTAACATTCCCCCCCTTGTTGCCTCCAAGGGCAACACAGGCAAATCTAGGGAAAGGTCAGAGAGCAGGGGTCATTTACAGACCCGACGCACGAGCCTTGTAAAGGAACTTCAGCTGCTCACGGTGTTGGCGCAGTGTGTGCCATAGGCAGCATAGCATAATAACCATGAAAAATATCATAAATGCTTGAATAATAACAAAACCTTTAAATGTAATTTCTAACCATGTGTTAGTCAATGCATCGTTCATATCACCATCGTTAATCAATGAAAGGATAGCTTCATTAGCCTTAATAATATTATTGCTGATGTGGATAAGATGGGTGCCCTTCCTCTCTAAAAGTGATTTTAATGTATGTGACAGTGGATCTATGTGTACATTAAAATATGGTAAATATTCAGAAAGGGTGAGCAGATAATTGGGGTTACCATCAATGATGTCAGCATCTATAAGGGGGACTAGGGTAATAACAGTATATCCAATGACAGACTTTTGGTGGGGAACAAAACAAAAACCAGGGTTATCAATTACACATGTTTCTGTTCCGTATGTATAGCTTTTACAGTCGGTTACCACACAGTACTCCCCATCAGAATTATACTGCATTTTAACAGTGGAGAGTCTCCATTTTTGCAACTGTACCGGGCAGGTGTAGGTCGTCTTCGAAATCCATGTTGACAGGCGATGAACCTCCTCTCTATAAGACTGGTAAAGTTTATCTGGAGCCAATGTTGAGTCCAGAAAATCTGTGCCATTTGTGCTAATGTTATCGTCCATGGAAAAGGACCAATCAATACTGTCAGGAGAATAACCACATACAGGTTTAATAACATCAAATACATCACAGTGACACAAGTAGTTATACTGTTTCTTTGCACAGCAGTCTGTGTGCGGAGCGACCCATGGAAAACCAGTAGAGGAGGTAAGTCCAGGCATTCTCTATAGATGTCGTCATCGAGGTGCCCAATCGAATGAACAGAGGCGAGCTTGCCAAACAAAGCTGTAGTGGGATCAAAGCGTGGTAAAGAGACAGTAAAATAAACAAACATCGTATCTTTGATAGAACATTTCTTAGAAGTAAAACAGGGACCAGTATTAGGGTGCCTGGTCACAAACATAAATTTCTAGCAGTAGAAAGAGGAATAGTTAGAGATTGTTGCATACACATAGCAATACAGCCAGGGGTTTTACATCGTGGATAACACCATTTGGAAATACATCTGTCATGTATAACATCAGGGATTCTTCCAGATTCTAGATCATGGAAGAGATTGTGGATGGTAGTAATGATGTATGAGCCATAGACTGAGCATAGAATTTCTCTAGCAATGTATTGTTGATCTGCTTCTTTGTTGTTTTGTGCAATAAGTGCGTTGATCTTTTCTTTAGAATCAGTAAATGCCTTAGCAATGTGATGCATATTGTACACAGTGTATCTTTCTTCCTGACTAAGGCCATCCACACCGTGCAATAATGGGGGTAGTATATTATTCACCAAACCAGTTTGAAATTTGGCAGAATGAGATTTGATAGCAGCAATGTCTGCTTTATTCCCGATAGACATAGCTGTACCAAAGAGACTTGTGACAGTGCTTGTTGCACCACTGACATCAAAACTGTCAATTTCATGTGCATTACGCTTATGACTTTGATTATCAGGGTTGGGTTTTCTCCTGAAGTTGCTTCTATGCTCGGTGGTGTGCACCCCGGCAATAGGGTCTTGAGCATGAATCTGAAATGCTGCTAAACTATCAAGCAATAACATACTATAAAATGCTGAAGTGTTAGTATTGTGACACATACCAAATTCTTTCATATTCCAGTAAGTTAAATTGAACAACACAGGTATATGCATAAATTGTAGATTATTAATCAGTGTACCAGGTAGGGCAGTAGCTGTTAGACCACTGTGGCACCAGGGGTGTGCTTTGGACATTCCAAAAGCTGTTTATCAGTGGGTGGTAACACAGAAAGGTACATGGCAGCAGAGGCGATGTTGTGTATAGCACAACATTTTCGAGCAGAGTCCTTAGACAAAGAATTACAATATAAGGGATCAATTAAGTCGGTAATATTGTATAAACCAGAATGTCTAAGAGCAGTTTGTAGCAAGGGCAGAGAACCATTTTGGGATAATTTAGCATTAGGCCAACCCTGGAAAGTTTCCTTGGAGAGTTTGGCCACAGGGAGAATTTGTCCTTGCGATGTGGTTTGCCAATCAATTTGTAGGGTAGATTTATCAGGAGCAACAACTGAAGCAGTGAGGTAAGCGGATCCACTGAGGGTCCAGCAATCTGCCAAGGTCATGAGGGCATGTGAAGCTGCTCTCCCCCACCCCCGGAAAATAACCCCAGGTAAACAGCTGAACTGTGAATTGGCAGGCGAGGTGACCAGACCTCCTAACGCTCACCTGTTCGCGCTACAGAATCCAAATTTGACATCTGGGCTTAGCGCCATTTTACTTGAATGCAGGCATCACTCCAGAACTGTTTAAAATGTACTGCATGATTTAAAAGTCGGCATGGAAGTGGAGATAGTTTTTTTGCACTACAGTTTTAGCTAATAACCTGCATTTTCCTCGATTTAAAAGGGGTACCTTAATTGAATCCTGGCAAAAAATGGCTTTTTACTACTTTTAGATAACTACCCGCATTTCTTCAATGTAAAGGGGTACCTTTATTAATTTCTGTGTTTTTGCAGTACAATTTTAGCTAATAACCTGCATTTCATCGATTTAAAGGGAGTACCTTGTATGATTTCTGGAAAAACGGCTTTTTACTAAAAACAAGTTATCTTAAGGATGCAATAGGATCCTAGCAGAATATGCATGTGTGCCAAGACTTCAGTAAAATTACTTTATTCAGTACTGCCTAGTTGTTATTCAGTAATAGGACCTCAAGCTAGGGAGCTGTGTTCTAGAAGTAACTCCTTGCATTTTTCACCTACCCCTGTTCTTGCCAGCATAGACCTCTCTCTGTCTCTACATCTAAGTTGTCTCCTCCTCCTCGTAGCAGGATATAAGGATTTACCCTGCCTTTCTTCTCTTCCCAGAGCCATGGATCCACCGAGGGTCCAACAATCCGCCGAGGTCGTGAGGGCACGTGAAGCTGCTCTCCCCCACCCCTGAAAAGAACCCCAGGTAAACAGCTGAACTGTGAATTGGCAGGGTGAGGTAACCAGACCTCCTAATGCTCACCTGCTCTCACTTTAGAATCCGAATTGCAGTCCCTGCCAATGCATTGTGTCGGCTCCCCACCGCCCCCACCACCACCCTTGCTCAACTGCTCCTTATATAGGACACAATCAGCGCTGAATGGTTAAACGCCTGAACGAATCAGCCCACTTTTCCATCTGCACCTTATACCAAGTCACCACTAGAGCCTGCTCTATGCCCTTTTTTCTCTCCACCACTGCTATCGCTCAACCTCCAACCCCCCCAATATGCTTCTTTTTCTTCTGTCTCTCTCCTCTGCTCTGTCCCCTGTGCTCTTTCACCCCTCCTCAACCTCCCATATAAGTCAAGCCTCCGGAGTCACAGGCTACCCCTACACCCACACTGCCTGGCATCCACTGGCTCCCACAAAGAACACCAAGGGGAACCAGACCTACACTGCACCCACCCTCCACCCAAGCTATGGGACTTTCCCCCTACCCACATATACCACATGCAATTATGACCACTGCCATACATGGACCACCCTCACAAGGAATCCACTGCATCAGGTACTGCTCCCTATGAAACCTATTAACCCCCACCTCCTCTCTCATCCCACACTCTCCTACTGTCAGCCCCCTGCACACTACCCCTCCATATCCCCTACCTTCCCAACTCCCCAGGGGCAGCATCTGGCATAGATCATCGTGTACGAAAATTGGCCTGGAACTCTGCTCTCAGGTCCTTCCTCTTACTACTACTCCTTATATCCAGTAACATCCACCCTAATTCTGGCCCAGTTGCAACCTCAGCACCTAGCCATACCCCCAATAGCGGGCTTCGCATTGCCAGCCTCAATGTCTGTAGTTGACTAAAAAATGGGACTCATACTAGGGTTGGGTCCTCCAACATCAGCCCAATGTCATTGCCTTAACTGAAACCTGGCTCTCCCCCGTGATCCTGGACTCTGCGGTAGCCATGCCCGGTTTCAACCTCTTCCGAGCTTACTGACAGGGAAAGTGGGAAGGGGGTTGTGCCATCTACGTTAAGGACACATTACACTTTCAGCCACTTCCCCCCCACGCTAGTCCCAGGGCCACAGGCCACCATGCTCAAACTCACTATGGGTTACTACCAAACCCCCCTCCTCATCACGGCAGCCTACATTCCCCCTAGAGACCAGAAAGTGGCTTTCCACTCAATCCTGTCACATCTTGCCTCCCTCCCTCAACAAAATGAACAGATTATCCTTGGGGACTTCAACACCAACTGGCTGGCTAAGTCTTCCACCCCGCTTTTAGACGCAGCTACCACCCAAGATCTCACACAAGTAGTCCCCTCTCCCACTCGTCTGGACCCCCGCACCTGAGCCTCCTCCCTAATGGACCTGGTTTTCACCAACCATCCCCATAAAATCACTATCACCACGGTACTACCAACTACGATCAGTGACCACTCCCCTGTTCTCTGCACATGGTCCTGCAAAATGACCAAGACCCCCCCCCAAGGTAATCGTCTTTCGCAAACTAGGCCCAGGCAAACTCACTCGCCTAAGATTTCATCTCAGATCACTGGACTGGTCCTTCTTAACTAATACCCTTGACCCTGACATCGCCCTTGACCTCTTCATTTGTACTTTCGACACCATCTGCGACCAATTTGCCCCACTCTCCAAAATGGTGGCCAAAGGCAACATTGCCCCTTGATCTCCAATCAGCTCCATACTTTGATGCATACACATGACTCTCTCTGGCACCTCTCAAATGAGATGGGCTGACCATCTGATAGGCAGAAGTATAGAGAGGCCCAGAACAAATGTACATGGGCATTACACAAAGCTAAAGCTGAACACTATAAAGCTGCTACTGGGGCAGTGGGTGCAAATTTTGGGATAATGTCAAGGAAATCGGTGGAAAAAATCCCAACACCCCACACAACCTAATAGCGGTGGAAGGGCACCTGACTTCTGACCCCTCCAGCATAGCCGCGGCCTTCAACCAAGCTTTCACTAACCTCAGCCATGTCCTCCCTCCTAACTTCTTCGACCCACCCCCTGCCTTGCCCCCCACAGCATAACCCTCCCTTCCACCTGTGGTGCATCACCCTTAAGGCTGCTGAGCCATATCTCAAGAACGCTCTAAACCACGCTCACAGTAGCAACTCCCTGGACCTGAGGCTTCTCCGACTCACCCTCCAAGACGTACTCTACCCACTCACCTATATTCTCAACCTCTCCCTCTGCCAAGGTAAATTCCCCTCCATATGGAAATCTGCCTCCATTACCCCATATTTAAAAGCTGGGACCATACTGACACCAATAACTACTGGCCCATATCTATCCTCCCCCCATCTAAAGCTCTAGAGTGCATTGTCTATGACCAGTTCACTGACCACCTTAACAAACACGATCTGCTCTGTAAACAGCAACATGGCTTCCGCAAAGGGCACAGTAGCACCATCGCCTTACTGGAATTCACTGCGCACATCCACTCTGCACTAGACAAAGGCCACACCACTGGCACTGTTTCTGTTGACCTCTCTAAGGCATTCAACACCATACACCTCTCCCTCTTGCTAGTCACACTCTCCAACATTGGCTTTTCACAGGATGCCCTTCACTGGTTCACAGACCACCTAACGGGCAGGTGCCAACAGATCAAAATTGGCACGACCCTGTCCAATAGTCTCCCAGTTCTCTCAGGGGTTCCCCAGGGGTCCATCCTTGGTTCCCTCCTTTTCAGCCTTTACCTTAACTCCCTCCCTAGCACCTGCTCTAGCAACCTCCTGCTATATGCAGATGATGCTGCCCACTGTGCCTCCAGCCATGACCCTTTGCAACTCCATCATACCCTCCAGTCCTCCTTTAATGAAGCTGAGCAATGGTTCACTGCTCAACACCTCATATTGAACTACAAGAAGACCAAGTTCATGATTTTCGCCCACCCCAAAACACAAAACAGAAACTTTGCCCCCAGATCCTAACTGCTGACCAACCCCCTCTCCACCAAGTGACCCACTTCAAATATCTAGGCATCATCCTGGACCCGGCTCTCAATTTCCACCAGCACATACACCACCTGTCCATGGCCCTCAACGTCCACCTTGGACTGCTATACCATGCCAAACACTGCCTTACCCAAGATGCCCTCCGACTTGCAGTCTCTTCCTCTATCCTGTCCCTTCTTGACTATGGTATTCTCGTTTATAGCGCTGCCACCACCTCAGCCCTAAACAGGCTCCGCCTCTCCCTCAACAAAACCTGTCACCATGTCCGCCTCACACACACCTGCTCCCTATATAACTCCACTAACTGGCTTAACCTCGACAATAGGATCAAATTCCACACCTGTCTTATGGCCAAAAAAATCACCCTAGGTCTCTCCCCCCTCCTCCGGGTCTCACCACCCTAATCTACCCGTCCACTACCCCTAAGTTAACTCATAACTCCAGCAAACAATAACTCACAGTTCCTCGATGCCATACCTCCCAGTTTCAAAGGTATTTTAGCTATAAGGCCCCCACCTGGATGAATGACCTACCCCACCTCGTCACAACCCAAAACTCTATCGGACTCTTCAAAACCCACCTCAAGGGCCACATCCAGACCCTAAACTGCTGTGACTGTTATTGACCCTGTCACAACCCCCCCCTCCCGCAATGACAATGGCCTCTGGCTATCAAACCCCCCTGCTATTTCTCCTTTCTTTCTCTCTTACTAAATGCCTACCTGAACCTCCATAAGTCAGTTAGTTCAAAACTGCAAGCCTTATTTCTTACTTTTATCATGTATCAAACGTGTTTATGTTCCCTGCACTGTTTATGTTACTTTGACTTTGTGCTGTTCAAAATATGTGACTTGGAACCTATGTAAATTGTTCCCTGCACTGTATGTTACCTTAACTTTGTACTGTTCATTATGTGATGTGGAACCTTTTTAAATGAGTCTCTGACTCAAAGGTACTTTCCGATCTCTGACATAAATAAATAAAATAAAAATAGAACCTTCCTGGACAGTAATCAAACTATTGGGTATTTTGATGGATACTCCCTCTGGAGCAGATGCTGGATGATCAAGGTGAGGCAAGAGGTTCGGTAGCATGCCTTGGATGCAGGGCATAACTCCTAAGATGAGGAGAAAATGGAACAAGAAGACCAATGGTTCTGGCTGGACATGTTAAGGCGATGGGAGGGGTAGCCCCAGCCTTAAATATGTCATCTGAACTCTAGAATGTTTTAGTCCACCATGCCACTGCTACTGTGTGACCAGATAAAAGTGCAGACAGATTGGCATTTAAAGTGTCTGACATAGTCTTCCAGAGACAGTTCTGCTATTTCATCAACTATGCCTAATAATTAGCAATACGCAGTCCCAACAAGGAAGATGTGAGTTCTCTTTTGCTCCAAACACTGTGGTCCTATGTCCAGCATCCTGGACACTTTGCCAGGAGATCCAGTGCTCATGTTTGAAGGCATCATAGACTGGTCATCTGCTACCATGATCACAGTAGAATTAATGTCAGATTACATAAAACAGAATGTCTCCCTGGGACAAGATATTGCCTGTCAGCATTCTGGGGCAGCAAAAACCAATGACTGGGCCACCAAGAGGCATGCAGACATGATAGCATCTGCCATGACAGGAAAAATAAGAGGCATGACTCCTAAGAGAACTGCAAGCAGCTCAAGGAAGTCAATGATATTCTTTTTTGGTGGCCAGCATTTCAGGGCAGTGGTAGTGCTACCACTTGTGACACTGATGACTGGGGTTCGGGAGCAGAATCTAGTCACCTGGGAAAGGGACTGAACATCCCAGAGGATGCTCTTCCTCTCTGAGGGAGGCTGTGTGACAACACCGCTACAGTACTACCTGGGTGACAACAGGTGGCGTTAGAGGCAGGGCATGCCTTTGGGGAGGGGGATGCTGGATGATGATGTTGTGCAGTTATACACTCTGTGGTATCTCTGGGCCAGTATCCTACGGGGAGGGGCAGGAAGATAGCTTTTGCTGCCTCTAGATGACAGACCCTAGTATGTGTGGGTCCTGTACCTTGCCCCACCCACTGCCTGATGCAGACCACTGTCTGAGGTATATCCCTCGATCCTGCCTAAGGGGCTCTATCCAGAAGGATGGAAGCAGATGAGTGTGGGAAGAGATTCTGGTGTTCTGCTGTGCCATTGGACTCCTGAGGGAAACCAGCACCAGAGAAGAGAAGAGGGGTAAAATCTCCCGAATAAAAAAAATTAGATTCTTTTTTGGTTAATCCACTTCTTCTACATGGAATTTTATAATGCCCTGGACAGACTATCATCTTAAATAATGAGCCCTAGGGTGGGGGGTGCCAGGGTTGTAGTAAAGGAATACTCACTTGAGGAAGACAAAGAGGTTGAGGATATCTGTCTGGAGCAGGGGCATCTTTGTCCTTATACTCCATGATGTTGATGAATTTCAGATTATTCTTCTCCTTGGGGAGGCCTCACTTTGTATGGGGATAGTGAAATGGCACAGAGCTGGCACATATGGCAACTGCAGTATCCACCATGATTGAAGAAGAGGAAACAGGTGGTAATGACACTGGGTTAGGCAGAGCCACTGATGTCAAAACTGTTGGGGGATCCTTCGTTGTAACCACAGGTGCAAAGCTGCAGGTGGAGCCAGTGGCTGAACCCGGCATGGAAATAAGCACAGTTCATGGCCTGATCCTGTACTGGTGCCCCAAGAAATGACAGCTGCTCATCCAGCAGCAGATCTGAACAAGAGTATAAAAAGGCAAGAGTTAAAGAGACCAATGGAGAAGGGGGTTGCTGGTTAGATGGATGACAAAGTGGACACCATAGTGGCCAGTGTCACATGTCTATCTGAATAAAGTTGGGAGGGAGCTGGCGCACTTGTTTCAGTAATGGAACAGGGCCAAGAAACTGGCATCACTGGTCCTTTCAGGGCTGAGCTGTTTTTGTAGCCATCCCATACTTTATTCTTCCATATCCTCCATGGAATTACATGAAGTTTCCATGTATTTTTATTTCCACTGAATTATGTGGGGTAATTGCACCCACTCTAGAGTGTAACTGTTAGTGGTATGACTGAAATTTGGTGCTGCAATTACGGCATCGCAACAAAGGCGACAGTGACAGGGGTGATCTTGATTTTATATCACCCCTCATTGATGCTGCCCTGTGCACACACACAGGTTCTTCCTCCTCCAGGCATGCCTACCCCAGAGGAGGTTATATTTAGTTTTGGGGGTGCGGGCGCAACTACCCCTGCAAAAACTAACTGTTTCCAGAGAGGGTGCTTTAGCACTGTAACTCATGGGATAGGTTATGCCTGGCGCTGTAATACATGCATGTTGCCTGCGTTGTAATCGGCATCGGCAACATGTTTGTCGCACCAGCAGGGGTGAACCATTCTACAGTATGTGGAGAATACAATAGAGTAGTGGAGATAAGTGAAGTGAACACAAAATACATGGATTTTCATGGAACTACATTGAGTTCCACAATGTTTTCAAAACTGAAATTTGAAGCCGGTCCATTAGCGCAGTGGTATAGCTGCCACTCATGATGCTGGGGAGGTAGCTGCAGTTGTCAGATAGCTGGCTAGCAGAGGACAAAGCATTCTAGAAGATACTTTTCTCTGGGAAAGGAGGATTGCTGTCTTTTCTGTAGTGCTGCCACCTTGGTGACCATGGGTGTTAATGCAGCATTAGGCAGAGTGGGAGATAGAATGCTGGCCTGACACATGGCCGATGCATCACCATGTGTGTCCCAGAACTAAACCCCTAGTATGCTGATGTCCTACAAGGGCTGGGAGAAACATGAAAAATGGCCCCAGCTCCTGTAGTGATGGACCCCATAATATATGGGCCCCATGCCTTCTGAAGAAACAGAAAACTCGGGATAAATTCCCCTTATCCAGCCGTGCCTGGGGTGGAGTTAACCCAAGGCTTTGTGGAGAACAGGTGATCACAAGTAAGGAGTTGCAGAGGATCAAGTGCTGGAGACAAAAATGGGTTATAAAAAGTATAAAGAAAATAAACTATGGAATTCCATGGGGACATGTGCAAATACAAGGAGAGCAGTATTTGGGGTGAGTTTGCAAGACAGAGAGAAAACCATATGAGGACTGCGCAGTCCATGTCTGGACCCCTCTTCCCCCATGGAGGCTCTAGGGGCTGGAGATTTGCTGCTGCTGCTGTTTTTGGGAACAGGCCACCAGAAAGAAACAGAAGCTGGCAGCCAAGTGCGGGCACTGTGGGGAGCTCTGAGATGATTGGGCCAGAGCAGGAAGGAGGAGCCAGCATTTAAAAAGGGCTGAAATCCTCACGGGGGAACAGAGGACTGTGGTGTCCACGTCTGGACCCCTCTTCCCCCATGGAGGCACTAGGGGATGAATATTTGCTGCTGCTGTTTTCAGGGAGAGGCTGCGGGGAAGAAACAGAAGCTGGCAGCCAAGTGTGGGTGCTGTGGGGAGCTCTGAGCCAGTCGGGCCAGAGCAGGAAGAAGGCACCAGCATTTAGGGCTGAAATCCTCATGGGGGAGCAGAGGACTGCAGCTTCCATGTCTGGACCCCTCTTCCCTCACGGAGGCACGAGGGTCTGGAGATTTTCGGCTGCTGCTGTTTTCGGGGAGAGGCTGCTAGAAGAAACAGAATCCAGCAACCAAGTGCGGGCACTGTGGGGAGCTCTGAGCCAATTGGGCCAGAGCAGGAAGGAGGTGCTAGCATTTAAAAAGGGCTAAAATCCTCACCAGAAACAGAAGACTGTGGTGTTCACATCTGGACCCCTCTTCCCCCACGGTGGCACTAGGGACTTGATATTTGCTGCTGTTGATGTTTTTGGGGAGAGGCCACTGGGAAGAAACAGAAGTTGGCAGCCAAGTGCGGGTGCTGTGGGGAGCTCTGAGCCAATTGGGCCAGAGCAGAAAAGAGGCGGCAGCATTTAAAAAGGGCTGAAATCCTCATGGGGAAACAGAGGACTGCGATGTCCACGTCTGGACCCCTCTTCCCCACAGAGGTACTAGGGCTGGAAATTTGCTTTGCTGCTGTTTCTGGGAGAGGTTTATCCCACCCACCCCACCCCCATCTCCTCCATTATTAAATACCCTTCCTGGCCCCACCCAAACCTAGCAACTGGATGAAACTAGAGCACAGAAAGAGCTGGCAGGAGGAGGAGGTTCACAGTGGAGAGGGAGGTCCTTGGGGTTTTGAGGCAGGACTACTGGACAAAAGCTCAAGGGACTGGCTGAACTGTAAAACTGCAAACTATACATTGCTGAAACGGGGGCTGTGGGAGCTGAGGTGGTGTGGGTAGGGGGTAGTTGAGTCCAGGCTTGGACAACCTCTTTCCTCGCATTGGAGGGAGTTCAGCTGCAGCATCGGCAAAGCAGGAGCAGCCTGATGAGCTGTTTTGTGGGCCGAAACAGAGACCGGGAGCAGAAGAGAGGGAGAGCACCACTTCTGTTCATCTATGGGGAGGCGCCAAAGTTTAAAACTGAGGACAGAGTCTTGCCGCCTCATTGCAGAAAGAGCTGTTTTTACTGTTTCGACTGTCAGAGCTGTTTAGACTGTCAGATCTGTTAGTAAATAGCTAAATACCTTGATTAGGAGCTTAGGAGATCTGTTAGTACATAGCTGAATACCTTGATTTGAGCTTTTAGCAGTTTTAACTGCTTAGATTATCACATCTGTTAGCAAATAGCTGAATACCTTGACTAGGAGCTGGTTTAAAACAACCTTGATCAGAAGCTGCGTAGACTGCTAGATCTGCTAGCACACTACAAATCGGGGAGGGGTGCTTAATTTGTTCAAAGTGAATATGACTGTTCGAATGCACTCCAGTATGTCTACTAGGAGGGGGGAGGGACAGTAACCCAGGGGGTAGGGACTGGGGAAAGGTGAACGGTCCTAATATGTCTGCATGGGGAAAAATAGGGTGGCCTCAATCTACCACAGCAGGCATATTCAGAAGGGTTGTAGGTTGCACAGGATGCGGGGTGGCAATAATTCTCAACTGGGCCTGGAAAGAGGGAGGCTGTCCACTCTGCAGGCAACTATCTCTGATCGTGAGAGAAGTATATTGGCTAAGGAGTAAGCTGGGGGAGTTGGAGGGTGCATCAAAGGATCAGGGGTGTGGTTATGCATGACAGAAGGGTGGGGTAGAGGAGAGTCTGGGGCAAAGCACAGAAAATAGAGGAGGCTACTCTTCAGCAAGTAGGAGGAGGGATATTAGGGAAAGAAGGCATACAAGCAGGGGTGTTGATGCTACGGGGAGAACTTATGAGGTAGATGTACCAAATAAAAAGAGAGAGGATGGAGTAGAGTCAGGATGGGCTGTTGTGGGGAAGCCTAAAAGTGCAGACAGAGGGAAGGGTGCACCAAAGGAGGTCAAGGATAGGAGAGAGGAAGAGGGGCAACCTAAAGGAGCAGATGGGGAAAACTCAGATCATTTGATGGAGCCTGGCTTAGAGTGACACAAAAAATGTGAGCTGCTAAGCAACCTAGAAGGGGAGGAAGAGGCTGGTGGAAAAGAGGGAACAGATGCAGAGGCCGGGGGGAGGGAGTCGGATACCCAAAGGGCATCGCAGACCAGAAAGGGAAAGGATAGAAATAGCACCAGAGGGAGAAGAGGAAACTTAAATGTAAAGCAGATGAGGTATATGCAACTCACAGCAGACACGAGGGAGGAGAGCTCTAGGGGAGAGAAACTGGTAGATAAGGAGAAAAGGGAAAGGCCCCGGCAAGATGGGAGTGAAAGAGGAGCGGCTTAGAGGGGCAGTCAGGAGGAACTCAGGTAACATGATGGAGAGGAGGGTGACAAGAGCGCATAATAAGGTAGGAAGACTCCCATGAACTAGGGATCATGGATAAAGGGGGTTAGGGGGGTTGAGAGTGCATGGTGGAAGTAACCATAAGGTTGATAGCGGTGTTAAGGTTCTGTTATTGGGTGACTCAATGATAAGGGGTATCCATTGGGAGGGAGAGGGGGTGGCATGCCAAAGCCAGGTAAAGATAGTGAGTATCTCTGGGCTGACAGTACACAGAACAAAGTTCATGGTGTATGGTAAGGGATTGTGGAGGGAAAATGGATTTCCTGGTGCACTTGGGGACCAACGATTTAGAGAGACACAGTGTTTTGGAAATCCAAGCAAGGTTCCAAGAACTTGCTAGAGTCTGTCGGGATAATGGATGCAACATTTCCTTTTCAGAAATATTGCCTGTACCTATGGCATCAGGGGAGAACAAAGGGAAGATCTCAGACCCAATGGGAGGAGGTTCCAGGAGGAGCAGAAGGGGGCTTGAGGTGCAATGAACCCAGGTGAGTTTCAACAAAGGGGATCAGGGATAAGGGGTGGGGGGTGGTGTTAGTAAATGCCAAGAGCTTGGGAAACAAGTTACCAGCATTCTAGGCCTTGCTATTCGAAGGGGGGTGGGGTTGATGTGGCAGCAGTCACGGAAATGTGGGCCAACAAAAACCATAACTGGGACCTAAACCTAAGGGGGTACATTATGTTTAGGAAGTATAGAAAGGAGGGCAGTGGGGGAGTAGTAGCTATGTACGTCAGAGAGGGCATAGGAATTGCTAGGGTAGAAGAGGCAGAGGGAAACGTGGAGGCCTTATGGGTCACCTTATGAACCCTGGCAGGATGTAAAATCGAGCTGGGTATAGTATATAGGCCCCCCGGGATGGGTGATGCTTGGAGGATGGTTTGCTGAACAACATTATTGCCCAGTGTGGACCAAAAGGGGAGAGAGTGGTGTTGACGGGGGGCCTTAATATGCCAGGTACAAACTGGGGAACCATGTCCTCTAAGGTGGACAAGGAGCAGAGGCTCCTGGACGGCTTCCAGGATGTGTTCTTAACACAGCATGTGATGGAGCCCATGAGGGAGGGACATGTCCTGGACGTGGGTCTGGCGGATGGAGATCTGGTAACGGACCTGGTTGTAGAGGATCCCCTGACTGGGAGCAACCACAATACAGTCTGGTTTCAAATTAGCATGGGGGGGGGTTGATCTAGGACACTGGACGTGGATTTCAAGGGAGCAGACTTTATGGGCATTTATTTATTTTTATTTATTTGTTTCATCTAGGATTACAATACCTTTGAGCCGAGGCTGTTTTACAAAGGTTCCACATCAGTGTGTGCAACAGTCATCATTTTTAGTTACAAACATATAGTCATTGACTTACAGACATGTAATAACCAGTACAAAGACATGAGCTATGAGCAAGACAAGGGAAGGAGGGTGGGTGGGTGAGGGGAGGAGGTAGGAGATCGAGGGGGTAGGAGGTGCAAGGGGTAGAGGAGTATGGGAGATGGTTGGGGCAGGGCAGGAGTGGAGATATGGGTGGGTGGGCGAGGGCTGGAGACAGTGCAGCCAGGGGGCCTTGTCGAGGGAATATGACAGGTAAGGTGCTAGGGGTGCAAAGACTGATTGTAAGTGCTGGGTGCTTGGGCATGTGCAGCTGGAATGGTGGAAATGTTAAGATGGCATGGAAAATATTCTCAAGGATCACTTGAAGGGGATTACAATGATAACAGACATGGAAAAGAGTTGGGAGGTCATAAAATGGGGTCTTCATGAGACAGTCAGGACCTGTGCTAAGGTGAAGTGTAAGGGAGCAAGGTCACATAAACCGTGCTGGTGGACCAGTGAAGTTCAGGTAGTGGTCAGGGAGAAGAAGGCCACCTACAAAGCATACAAAACATTGAGAGGGGAAAAGGAATTGGAAACATACCAGCTTGCATCTAGAAAAGTCACCTGGATGGTGCGGGGGACAAAATCCAGTAAAGAGCAGCAGCTGGCACAGGGGATACAGGGAGGGGGAAAAGGGGGTTTTATGGTACATCGGGGAGTGGAGAAAAACTAAGGGCCATCTTGGCAGATTGAGATCATATGGAGAGTAGGTGGAAGAGGCAAGGGAGCAGGCGGAGGTATTAAACGAGTACTTTGCCTTGGTGTTTACTAGGAAGGGGGATGGGATATTTACAAAGCAAGGCACAAGGGGGATAGAAGCGGAAGTGTTTGAGATTGGGGGAGCCACAGATATGGTGCATAAGGGAGGGAGAGGAATCCCTGGGGTTTCACACCAGGACAAGGATAGAAAGGCCAGCAAGGTGGGGAGGATAGATGATGCCAACTCCACCAAACGGGTGTGGCAAGCCCTTAAGGCACTGAAGAAAGATAAATCTCATTGGCTGGATGGTATTCATCCGTGAGTACTATGGGAGTTGGCAGACATACTGGCTGCACCCCTGGCAGAGCTGTTCAACAGGTCACTTGACACAAGGAGTTTCCTAGGGATTGGCATGAGGTGCATGTGGTGCCAATCCATAAAGAGGGGTCAGCGGAAGTACCAGGTAACTATAGACACATCAGTTTGACTCCGGTGGTGGGAAACTTAATGGAGAGTATACTGAAGGAGCGATTGGGGGTGTTCTTGGAGGAGGAGGGAGGGCTGGATAGCCGACAACATGGGTTTGTGCAAGGTGAATCATGTCAAACCAACCTTGTTGAGTTCTACGAATGGGTAACATCGGAAATGGACAGGGGGAAGCCTGTGGATGTACTATTCTTGGACTTCAGCAAGGCCTTTGACTCGGTCCCCCACAATGGACTGGTGGAAATTTGACGGTGATGGGAGTGGGCCCTTTGATGGTCAGATGGATAGGAAACTGGCTAGCTGGATGCACACAGAGAGTAGTTGTCGGTGGGGAACTGTCAAACCCTAGAGAGGTCAGTAGTGGGGTACTGCAGAGCTTGATCATGGGTCTCATCCTGCTTAATGCTTACATATCTGACATCAGGGTGAGTATAGGATGTGAGACGAGTCTCTTCACTGATGACTCCTAGATGGGAGCAGTAGTTGAAAGGGAAGAGGGGAGGTTGGCCCTGCAAGGGGACCTGGACATCCTGGAAAGGTGGGCTCGCACATGGAAATTAAATTTCAATACCACCAAGTGCAAGGTGTTACATCTTGGGTGGGGAAACCCTAAACACAGGTACACCCTGGAAGGGGAGGCGCTGGAGGCCTCAGCTGGGGAAAAAGACCTAGAGGTCATGGTGGATGCATGTATGAATAACTCTGAGCAGTGCAGGAGAGCAGCTAGCAAAGCAAACAGGATGTTGGGATGCATTGTAAGGGGGATCACCTCAAGGAGCAGGGAAGTGATTCTGCTGCTGTAAAATGGACTGGTTAGACCACACCTCGAATACTGTGTACAGTACTGGAGACCGCATCTGAAGAGGAACATACAGCTCCTGAAGAGGGTACAGAAGAGGGCTACCAGGATGATTCGAGGACTGGGAAAGTTGACGTATGAGGACAGACTTGATGAGCTTGGCCTGTTCTCATTGGAGGAGAGGAGAGACGGGGGGAACATGATCAAGGTCTTCAAGTACCTCAAGGAAATAAATAGGAAAAACACAGAGGGGATCTTTAAACTAAAGGAGGGCGGTATCACCAGAGGACATAGGTTGAAGTTGGAAGGTGGAAGGACGAGGGGAGAAAAGAAGAGGAGGTTTTTCACTGAGAGGGTGGTGGAACCTTGCAATGCGTTGCCTGGTGAGCTGGTCCATGTTTCCACAGTGGAGGGCTTCAAAAGAGGGTGGGACAGATACAGAAAGGGGAAGTATTGGAACATAAGTGGGGGCCTCAGTTCCCAACAAGGGACCTGAGGTTCGAACAAACTCGATAGACCGTAAGGCCTAATCTACTGACTATTAATGTGTTAGTACATGGGGAGAAGACTGCAAGAGAGCAGTATGTAGAGAGGTTGGTGACAGAGAGGAGTAGCATGTGAAGTGAATTGGGAAGAGCAGTAGTCAGGGAAACTTTGCAAGAGAAACGTACGTTGAGTTTGCAACAGAGAAAGAGCAGCATGCAGGGTAGTTCTGCAAGAGAGCAAAATGCAAGATACATTTGTAAGCATAGCATGTGTAATGTGCTTGAGAGCAGCAAATGAGATGGCTTTGAGAACAGCAGCACATGGAAGAATGCGAGAGCACAGCATGTGGGCTAGGTTTGCGATAGAAACAGCAGTATGTGGAATTGGTTTACATCGTAGAGGGAAAGCAGCATGCGGGGTGCGGTTGTAAGAGTGCAGTACTTGAAATGGGTTCAGTATGTGAGGTGGTTTACAAGAGGAAGAGTAGAATATGAGGTCAAAATCCAGAAGAGAGAAAGTGCAGCAAATGAGGTGGGTTTGTAAAGTAAGCAATATGTGGAGTGGCTTGTGATAGAAACAGAATGTGGTGCAGGATTGTGACAGAGAGGGGTACACATGAGGTGGGTTTGTGACAAAGAGCAGTATGTGGATGGTCTAACAAGTGGAAAAAGCAGAACATGGGGTGGTTTGAGAGGAAACAAGAGAGAGAGTGACACACACACACACACACACACACACACTCAAACACGGGGCATGAGCAAGAGACACAAGAAAGTATGCTTGTATGCAAGCAGTTACAGGCAGACATGTTTGTAAGGGAGCTGTGACGTGTGTGTACTTGGAACAGAGAAGTTTGGCTGAGCAGGGAAAGCAGAAGGCGAACATTCATTTGGAATGGGATTATGTGCATGTGAATGTAAATATTGAAATACTTTGGTGTTTTGTGTGAGCAGAAAGGCTGAGGGAAAATATACTACTACCAAGCATTCAGCTGTGCCACTAAGAAAATATTTTTCTGCTTCTTCTAAACCCAGGCCCTAATCTTCCTTCCTAGTACTGAAGAATAAACATGCAATGAAAAATGTGCTTACTGTGAGCATTCACCTTTGGTGACTCATCAGTTGGGTGTTCCCAGCATTCTTTAATTTGGGTACCTCAGAAGAAGTGGAAAACTTCTAAAGACTATTGTACCTGAAACAGTGACTAACATTTTGTAACTTAAAGATGTTTACAGGAGGACAGATAAAAATAAGAGTACTTCTCTTACGTGTGGCATGGATCTCTCATTATGTTTTCTTTCTTTTTTGTATTATCTTTTTACCTCCTCCCTACATGCTCCACTTCAGACTCTTCTTCAGGCTCACCAATGCTTGCCCTGGTCCATCTGCCCTCCGATCCTCCAATCCCACATAGCAGCCAACCCCAGGGTAACCCGGAGTTACCCTTCTCTGGATGGGTCCCTCTCCTCCGAAAGGGAATGTGCCAGCCCAGGACAAGCCAGTGCTACACTTGGCCCCTGGGTGCTTCTGGGATGGAGGACTCAGCAGGACATGAATGGCACCAGAGAGCTAGGCAGCCATCATCCGGCTGAAAGTGGGGCGGTATTTATGCTTTTCTGGTGCATTCCCCAATGTGCATCTGCTGTTCTTCTGGTCTCCACCAGGAGCCACCACAGAATGATGGCAACCCACTACCTGCTCCAGGAGAGGAGAGCAGTCCTACGCATGCTCAATTCTCTCCTTCCCCTGCCAGCCCCTGGTGTCCCAAGTCAGTTCTCGAACCCAGGTCGCCGGCGTGGGTTGAGGTAAGGCACCAGCGTCTCAGCCCTCCATTCTGTTTTCTAATCTACAATATTTGTATGGCAAATAAATGAAAGAATTATTAGTCAAGTTCAAAGAACTGGAAAGCGTCACAGTTAAAGAGCAGCTGACACCTTAGGGGCAGGCAGCTTATGGCAAGGCACTGCCTCTCCTCAAAGAACTCCCTAAGTAAAGGTAATCTGGCATCCCCTGCTTGCACTCTCATTGCTAATTTTCTTTGTCTCACTTTCATTATCCAAGCCCTCCAAAAACTCCTTCCAGTGCCCCCAGCACTTTTCGAGTCATGGCCTCCAGTCCTCCTTGAGTCATCCCTGAGCAATGTTCCTCCAGCACTTTCTGATCATGGCCCTCAACCCCTAGTCTTACGTGAGCTAGACCTTCACTTCCCAGGATTGCCCAAGACAGGTGTTCTTCCCCAGTACTCCCTGAGCAAAGCCCTCACCACTTCAATGATCCCCAGGAATGGTCCTATACCGTTAGCAGTCCCTGAGTTATGCCCCACTTGCTGACACCCTCACCAAGGCCCCAATCCCTGCTCCAACTGCTCCCTGACCAAGGTTTGTTTAGGTTTCATTATCACCTGAAAAAGGCCCATACCTCTCAGCAGCAATTCCTCAAGTCCCACTATGCCCCCCTCCCCACAGAGAAAGGCCATTTTTCTCTATGAAGACTCTAAATCACCCTGACGAAAGTAACCCCCCATGCACGTTCAGCAACACTCATCCTTAAAACCAGCCCCTAAAACCCTGTGCAACATAAACAAGCCTTCACTTCCCACCATGCTCCCTGAGCAAAGCCTCACTCCACCACCACTCCCTGATCAAAACCTCACTCCCCCCCACTCCCTGAGTAAGGCTTCACTCCCCCATGCTCCCTCAGCAAGGCCTCATCCCCCTTGCTTTTGAGCAAGGCCTCACTTTCCCTACTCCCTCCCCATACTCACTAAGCAGGGCCTCATAACCCCCTGTTCCCTGAGCAAGGCCCTCACCTCTCCCAGTGCTCCCAGTGCAAGGCTCTCACCTCTTCCCATGCTCCCAGAGCAAGGTCCTCCCCTTCCCCATGCTCCCAACAATCATCTTGCCCTGTGCCAGCAACACAATTTTTCAAACTTGTGCTCCCCGAACAATACTCTCCCCCCACCAAGCAAGTCCCCCCCCTTTAAATAAGGCTTGACCTTATTTGAACAAAGTCCTTAACCTTAAGCAAAGCCCTCACGCACACCTGGGTAAGGCCCTCACACCCCCCTGGCAAGGCATGCACACGCCTCCAAGCAAGGCACTCATAGCCTGTGAGCAAGGCCTACACATACACCCTGAGCAAGGTCATCCACCCCTAACATGGCATTCAATGACCCCAGCAAGTCCCACATTTCTCCCAACACAAACAAGAACCCCAACCCCACTCCCAAACAAGGTCCTCATGCCTCCTCCTGCAAAATCCTCACCTGTAAGCAAGGCCTACTCCCTCCCAAGCAAGGTCTTCACCATCCCTTCTGAGAAAGACTCTCACCCCACTTCCTGAACAAGGCCCTCTGTCTCTCCCTCCCTCCCTCCCTTCCTTCCTCTCGAGAAAGACCTTCACCTGCCTCCAGCAAGGCCTTCAACCCCTCCAAAGCAAGGCCCTCACTTCCGCCAAGCAAGAGATACAGAAGTAAATTATTTGATAACTTTTAATGGACCAACATAGATGTAACAACAAGAACAAAGTGCTCTAGCTTTCAGACCAACCAGTCCTTCTTCAGAAGAATAATGGCAGTTATTTAGAAAAAACAATACTTTTAACAGCTAGATCATGCAGAAAAAAACAGAAAAAATCCCCATTGGTTTTAAAATACTCATTTGAAAAAAAAAAAACTGAAGATGATGTCAGAGAAGTTTAACAGTACCATGTTATGTTAAGCTGGGAGGGTCCCAGTGTCAAAGGTGCTTGGTGCAAAACACATATAAAGAATCCTACTGCATATAAATTTGACATAAGATAACACTGCTCGAGTAAATGACTCTTAAATTAAGCATTGAGTGTCACAATGTGTAGAAGGATGTGATTACTGAAAAATAACCCCCACCCAGATTAAACACATACTAATATTGTCTTAGGGCTCCAAGATGTTTCAATTTATGTATTACAGACAAGAAATTACCAGTAAAGCTGTCTTAAAAACATCAGTGCACACAGTACGATGTGTAAAACTTAGCTGGACCCATTACTCAGCTATACTCTCCAGCTAGATATCATACCCCATAAACTTCAAAAACCTCTAGTATAGTGACAGGACTTTATAAATGACAATTTAAATATAAATTGACAGTGTTAGTGTCAAACAAAAAACTCTTGTCGTGGACCACCAAGGAAATAAGACCACGTAGCCTGATATGTACTGATGTCAATAAATTCTCAGTGTATAACAACCTGATGTACTGAAAGTGTCTAAGGAATCTGAATAAGAGATAAAAATATAATTTCTCTCCTCCTCTTCACACACACAATACACCGTACCCCACCCCACATCCCCATAATGCGGGGGGTAACTAGTTTTAAGGAGATACACACACACACTCCTAATGAACCTTCATTCACATCAAGTACTGCAGTTGTTCCCCAAAGGAATTCAACTTGTCATGAAATCCCAAGTAAAAGGGATCATGTATCCTAATACCTACAGAGCAAAAATGTGACAGTATTTAACCTTACTCCTATCTGCATAGTAACATCTCCAAGGATTCTGGATAGAACCACAATAAAATAAAATGCCACCCTCCCCAGGGTAAGGCAACTAGAAGTAAATATAAAGTATGTGTGTAAGACCAGAGGTCTAACATATCTACATTTCCACAAATCACTACAATATTAGCCTAATGTAAAAAGATCTGTCCAGGACCCCCATGCAAATGAGATCTCGCACTCCAATATGTTCAGAGTTAAAAACAATATGTGACAGTCTATGATAACACTCCTTTATGTACAGTAACAGGTTAGGTAATCTGAATATGGTGCAATGGAATCAACTCCACTCCCTGCTGAAGGTAAAAAGTAAGATGGAATTAATATTCATAATGTGTGTGAAATAAGAATAGTAACACACTGTAGCTCCATGTATCTAAATAGAAGCCTACATCAATGTGACAGCAAGCTCCACACCTGCTATATTCACATACCTCACAACACATACCCACACACATACATACATACACCCGTACACACACACACACCCCCACACCCCACACATGCTGAAGTCTTATAATTATTTATTTATTTAGTTTTTGTTAACTGGGTAAGTGCACTAGACAGCAAGTGACTATTTTCAGGCAAGACCCGGGAGGTACAGGAACAATACATAGTACAATGCAAAGACAATAAGGCAGGGTTACATGTTAAGGTACATTGAAATATCAGAAATTGTAAGTATGCCAGTATGAAGAAGAAGAGGTCTGTGGATATTACAGGACTTCGGCATGTGTGAGGGGTGTGTGTGTGTATGGGTGTATGTGTGTGGGTATATGAATATAGCAGGTGTGGGGCTTGCTGTCACTTTGAGGTAGGCTTCTATTTAGATGCATGGAGTTACAGTGTGTTACTATTCTTACTTCACACATATAATGAATATTAATACAAAGTCACACATGCCCCCACAATGCAAAGCATCATGAGCTGCATATGCAAAACACCATATGCAGCTCATGATGCTTTGCATTGTGGGGGCATGTGTGACTTTGTATTTTCTTGAAACTTGGCTTCCCAGCCAAATGCCCTTTGGGGTAACCCTTGCCTCAGTGTTTACGCACAGAGGTTCTTTGTCTTTTAAATGAATATTAATTCCTCCTTACTTTTTACCTTCACCTGGGAGTGGGGCTGATTCCATTGTGCCACATTCAGATTACCTAGACTGTTACTGTACATACAGGAGTGTTATAGACTATCACATATTTTTTTTTTAACTCTGAACACATTGGAGTGTGAGATTTCATTTGCATGGGGGTCCTAGACAGATCTTCTTACATTAGGCTAATATTGTGATTTGTGGAAATGTAGGTATGTTAGACCTCTGGTCTTACACACATACTTTATATTTACTTCTAGTTGCCTTACCCTGGGGAAGGTGGCAGTTTTATTGCATTGTAGTTCTATCCAGAATTCTTGGAGATGTTTATGCAGATAGGAGTAAGGTTAAATACTGTCACATTTTTGCTCTGTAGGTATTAGGATACATGATCCCTTTTACTTGGGATTTCATGACAAGTTGAATTCCTTTGGGGAACAATTGCAGTGATTGATGTGAATGAAGGTTCATTAGGAGAATATATGTCTGTGTATGTGTGTGTGTGTGTGTGTGTGTGTGTGTGTGTGTCTCCTTAAAACTAGTTATCCCCCCCCCCACATTATGGGGATGTGGGTTGGGGTAGGGTGTATTGTGTGTGTGAAGAGGAGGAGAGAAATTATATTTTATCTCTTATTCAGATTCCTTAGACACTTTCAGTACATCAAGTTGTTATACACTGAGAATTTATTGACATCAGTACATATCAGGCTACGTGGTCTTATTTCCTTGTGGTCCATGACAAGAGTTCTTTGTTTGACACTAACACTGTCAATTTATATTTAAATTATCATTTATAAAGTCCTGTCACTATACTAGAGGTTTTTGAGGTTTATGGGGCATGATATCTAGCTGGAGAGTATAGCTGAGTAATGGGTCCAGCGAAGTTTTACACATCGTACTGTGTGCATTGATGTTTTTAAGACAGCTTTAACAGTAATTTCTTGTCTGTAATACATACATTGAAACTTCTTGGAGTCCTAAGATTATCTTAGTATGCCTTTAATCTGGGTGGGGTTGTTTTTCAGTATTCACATCCTTATACATATTGTGACTCTCATAGCTTGATTTAAAAGTCATTTGCTCGTGCAGTGTTGTCCTATGTAAATTAAATGTATATGCAGTAGGATTCTTTGTATGTGTTTTGCACAAAGCACCTTTGACACTGGGCCCCTCCCGTCTTAAGGTAACATAGTACTGTTAAACTTCTCTGACATCATCTTCTGTTTTTTTTTTTTAAATGAGTATTTTAAACCAATGGGGATTTTTTCTGTTTTTTTCTGCATGATCTAGCTGTTAAAAATATTGTTTTTTCTAAATAATTGGCATTATGCTTCTGAAAAAGGACTGGTTGGTCTGAAAGCTAGAGCACTTTGTTTTTGTTGTTACATCTATGTTGGTCCATTAAAAGGTATCAAATCATATACTTCTGGATCTGTTCTTACAAGGACCAATACGGCAAATACTAAATCTAGATTCCCCCAAGCAAGGCACTCACTAAGCCTTCTGACAAAGGCTCTCACCTACCCTTCCAACAAGGCCTTCACTCCCTTCCCTGAGCAAGGCCCTCAGCACCCCACCTAAGGACAGTGTTAATACAGTATTAATAAAGTCATACTTATCTATTAAGTTGGCAACATCAGGTTAGACCTGTAAAATAAAAATACATAAGTTAGTTTACTTAAAATAGGATAATTTATGTATAAAATAAAGCAGATTTTGAGAAAAGGTAAGAGAAGAGAGACAAGACTCAGCAGTGAATCAGGATGTGGTTCAGTGTTTAGCACTCCCCTTCTTATCATCTTCATTGCCAAATTACACCAAATTAGAGATTTTCACAATAAAATGTGAAGACCCCCCCAACAGTATGCTTAAAGATCCACCCAGGGACTAAAAGGTTATTTAAAAGAATTAAAGAAAGGTCATTTGGGTGGGGGGGCCTGGGGATATTGGCAATGTCCCACAGTACCATAGTTTTAATAGTTATAAGGATATGGTGGTCCAGTGGACCAATGTATTCAGTTGTTGCTGGTGTCTAGTGAGTCCAGAAGGGGTCTTTCTCTTCCCATGCTGCTGGCAGTCTTGTTTGCCCACTCCCTTGTGTCTTTTGCCAGATGGAGACAGGAGTGGGGATCTTGGTGGATAATATGCTTGCCACCAGGCCCACAATCACCCTGACCCATACAGAGGTCTGGCTGTAACTTTGTATTACTCTGCCCCACCTGCTGCCCTCTTCTAAGGCCTAAGACCATGAGTGAAATAAAAATCAATCTCATGCCATATGGGGCTGATTCCCAGTGCATTAAAGTAAACATCAAATGTTATATTTTAATACCTAACTGCTCCTCTGTGTTTTTTAACATCTACTAGCTGGGGGGGGGCCACTAGGGGTGGACATTCTGGGCAGCAGCGTTGAATCTTTCAGCTGTAGCCCTGAATGATTTATGAGACTCTTGCATTTTTATGTTTGCTTGCACGCATGTGCAAGAAACATAGTACCATCATCCGAGTTTTCCAGAGGTGTGTCAGCCTCTTCCAATTCAGTCAGTGTGTTTGCAGGTGCAGTCGCAGTGCACCAATCACTGCTCCAGCTGTCTATGACAGCTGAAAATGCAGTGGCATACAGTTGAAAGGGAGAACACCTCTTCAGTGAGCAGAGCTCTCCCCTCAACACGCACGCAGCATACTGCGTGCCCCCACGCACACATACTGTATAGCCGAAGGGGGTGCCCAATGCCCCATTGGCTCCATGCCCCCCCAAAAAGCTTTCCTGGTGCCATGCTGGGAGCCCACCCCAGCATGGCACACGTCCGTATGGCAGACAGGGGTGCCCAATCCCCCGTCGGCTCCAACCCCTCCAAACAGCCTTACAGCTGCCACGATGGGAGCCCACCCCAGCATGGCACAAGCCCGTATGGCCGATGGGGGTGCCCAATTCCATGTCGGCTCCAGCTCCCACCAAACAGCCTTTCCAGCTGCCACGCTGGAAGCCCACCCCAGTGTGGCAAATGTCCCGCGTCGTTAGTAATAAAAAAAACCTGTAAATTAAAAACGGCCCCTGATCCCCTGCCCTACCCGCACTCCACCCACTGCACACCCTGCCTCCCACACACCCCATATTTACCTCCGAGTCCGGAGCGACAATCTTCGTGGTCCGGGAACACGTCTGCACTCTTCAAAGCCAACGCTGAACTGGGAAATGCCGGTAAGCTGTATAATGTAATAGATAGGGTTTTTTCAACTGTGATGCATATCTTGGGCATTTTTTGGAATTTTTGCACCAAATTTTCAACATGGGGTTTTTGGGACCCCTTCTCATGAATGCTGTCACTGTCATGGCGTTACTCGGGCCCGAAGGGTGATTTCGCAGCCACTGCGTGAAATCACCTTTCTGGAATGATTAATGAAATGACACTGCCAGTGTTCATAAGGTGGGCTCTCAAAAAGCCTATTTTGAATATTTGGTGGAAAAATTCCTAAAAATGACTGTTTTACGAGCGTGCATTGTGCAGTTCCTACGCACGCTCGTAAGTTCACGAATTTTCAATATTTTCACTCCAGATTTTCAACATTGCCATTTTACCACACCTTCTTATGAGCAATACAGCTGTCATTTTTCACATCTCACCCAAAATCTGTTTCCGCCCATGTAGCGCACAATGGCGCAGTCGGTGTGCGAAATCAATGTACGGGACACATTAAGAAAATCACAGTGATATTGTTCATGAGCAGAGGTCTTAAATGGCTATGTTGAAAATTTGTGAAAATTCCCAAAATGACTGTTTTATTTAGTGTGCTATGCAGTCTTACGCATCAGAAGTTCATGAATTTTCAATATTTTCACCCAGATTTTCAACATTGCCATTTTGCCACACCTTCTTATGAGCAATACAGCTGTCATTTTCACATCTCACCCAAAATCTGTTTCCGCCATGTAGCACACAATGGCGAGTCGGTGTGCAAAATCAATGTCACGGACACATTAAGAAAATCACAGTGACATTGTTCATGAGCAGAGGTCTTAAAATGACTATGTTGAAAATTTGGTGAAAAATTCCAAAAATGACTGTTTTACGAGTGCGTTGCGCAGTTCCTACGCACACTCGTAAGTTTGCAAAATTTCAATATTTTCACTCCAGATTTTCCACATTGCCATTTTACCACACCGCCTTATGAGCAGTACAGTTGTCATTTTTCACATCTCGCCCACAACGTGTTTCTGCCCTTGTAGTGCACAATGGCACAGTCGGTGTGCAAAATCAATGTATGGGACATGTTACGAAAATCACAGTGACACTGGTCGTGAGCAGAGGTGTTAAAATGGCTATGTAGAAAATCTGGTGAAAAAATTCCCCAAAATGACTGTTTTAGGAGTGCACATTGCGCAGTTCCTATGCACGCTGGCAAGTTTGCGAATTTGTAATATTTGCACACCAGATTTTCAACAATGCCATTTTACCGCACTTCCTTATGTGCAGTACAGCTACCATTTTTCACATCTCGCCCAAAATGTGTTTCCGCACATGTAGCGCACAATGGTACAGTTGGTGTGTGAAAACAATGTTTGGGACAGATTAAGAAAATCACAGTGACACTGGTCGTGAGCAGAGGTCTTAAAATGGCTATGTTGAAAATTTGGTGACAAAACTCCATACAATGACTGTGTTATGAGTGAGCATTGCGCAGTTTCCATGCACCCTCGTAAGTTCATGAATTTGTAATATTTTCAGTCCAGATTTTCACCAGTGGCATTTTTCCACACCTCCTTATGAACAGTACAGCTGTCATTTTCCACAACATAGCCAAAATGTGTTTTCACACTTTCAGCACAGAAATGTGTGGTCACTGTGGGAAATCATTGTTTAGGATAGATAAAGAAAATCACACTGACACTGTTCATGATCGGAGGTCCCAAAATGCCTGTGTTAACAATCTGCTGTAAAAAAATCCCCAAACTAGTTACATTACGGGTGTGTGTTGCACAGTTTCTACGCACGCTCGTGACTTCACCAGTTTTTTTAAGATTTTCACAGCAGATTTTCAACATTGCCGTTTTTTACATCTTCCCATGAACAGTACCACTGTCATTTTTCACATCCTGTTCGAATGTGTTTTGCACCTGTGGTGCCAAATGCCATAGTCGCCAGCAAAAGCAGTTTCGCCAACAAACTGATATTGCCACTGTTCATGAGGTGGGGTCACAAAACCATGTTGAAAATTTGGAGTGAAAATACCAACGTAATGCCTGAGGCATTAGGGTTTCTGATCATAATGCCCCACCCTGTAAAGAATGACAGGCATCAGGGTGTGACTTGGGATTCTTGCCTGTCATGCTCATATCATTCCACCTCACCCACACCCTGCAGCCAGTGAGAGGCATCAAGGTGTGCCTCGGACTCTGGCCCAAACTTCACCCCATTCTCTATACCGCACCCATCTCACCATATTTCCTGATGGAATGGGTGCGATAAGGGCCAAAGACCCTAAGGCACACCGTGACACTTGTCAGTGTCTGCAGGGTAGGGTGTGGTGAAATGGCATGGTCGTTACGCCTGACGACCCAAAGGCACACCCCAATGCCTGTCACTTTCTGCAGGGTGGTGGAGTGGTTAGCTTCAGTTCAATACTTCGCAGCCATTCCTATTATGCAGCTCTGTGACTTCTACACTACCAATGCCAATGCCAGCAAGCAAACATTTGGCATTGACAAATGCTTATTCTTTTGTGCATTGAAGAAGCCAAGCTGCCCCTTCACTCTGATCAACTGAGTGACTTGTCACACTCAAAAGTCTGTAGTGTAGTGCAGCAAGTGTACTAAGCTCTCTCACTGAGACAGAGCAAGAGATCTCAATCTGACTTACAGACCCTTACCCTGCTGCCATCTGCTTTTGCCTGTCAGTGCTTAAATGTTTGTTTTTTTTACTTTACTTTTTTAAAATATATTTCACTCAGATGTGTGCATTTGCAGGAGCCTAGAGAACTGATGTGATGATGCTGGAAGTCAGACTGGGAGCTGCAAGTCAGGATTCCCACTGGCTGTGAAAACACACACACACACACACACACACACACACAGTGACTCAAGTTGAGCCTTAAAACTTCTTCTATTTTATGCATGTTGCTTCTTGGTTTCAAGCCCGTGAACTACCAGAATCAAGAACAATGCAAATTGATCACAGTCTTTTGCTTTCTAAGCTTAGATTTTTGGGCCTGTCTGATACTGTGGTCTCCTGGTTCTCAAATGATTTAATTGGTGGGAAACAAAGGGTGACCTTAGGATCTATTACTTCAACGTTCTTGGATGCAAAGACTGGAGTACCGCAGGGATCGATACTTGGTCCTATCCTAATTAGTCTGTTTATAAATGAGTTACCACCAGTGACCACTAGTGACCAGTGGCCATCAAACAGTGTGGTTCACAATAAACACAGCCGCAGAGTCAAGCCATACAAAAGTGAGGTTACTGGACTTCAGGAGGGCTGACTTTGTCAAAATGGGAGAGTGCCTCAGAAAAGCACTAGCAAACAGGCAAGGAGGAGGGGTGGAGGAACAATGGGGAAACATCAAAACTGCCATCACAGAGGCAACAAGCTTTTGTGTGAGGCAAATAAACAAATCAAAATGAAAGAAAAAAACACTATTGTTCTCAAAAGAGGTGGTGGGGAAGGTTAGGGAGAAAAATATAGTATTCAGGAAGTATAAGGAAACACAGAAGGAGCAGGATGGAGAACTGTACCAGTTAAAGCTCCAGGAGCAGAAGGAAGTAGGGAAGGTAGTCAGAATAGCAAAGGCCTAAACTGAGGAAAAGATAGCCAACTCAGTTAAGAAGGGGGATAAAACCTTTTATAGGTACATTAGGGATCGAAGAAAGACCAAAGGAGGGATAGGCTACTCTATTAAAAGAATTCCTGAAACTAAAGGTGGACAAAGCAATAGGGCCTGACAGGATTCACCCCAGAATTCTATAAGAACTAAGGGAAGAACTGGTGACACTATTGACTGCCCTTTTTAACAAATCATGGGAGGATAGTGTGGTAGCTGAGGACTGGAAGAAGGCGTATGTGATTCCCCTTCACAAAAGCGGGAGCAAAGCAGAGGCAGAAAACTACAGACCTTTTAGTTTGACCTCAGTGGTAGGGAAAATGATGGCGTCACTTCTGAAAGAAAGAACTGTTGAGTACCTAGAGGCCAACGGGGCACAGGACTCAAGGCAACATGGATTCACAGCAGAAAAGTCATGTCAGATGAATCTAATAGATTTATTTAACTGGGTAACCAAAGTAGTAGACTAGGGAGGGGCTGTGGACATGGCCTACCTAGACTTTAGCAAGGCATTTGATACAGTACAACACAAAAGATTAGTAAACAAATTAGCCAGCCTGGGATAGCGTCCCAGGGTGGTTGCCTAGGTAAAAAATTGGCTGGACAACAGGACACAGAGGGTAATAGTAAATGGAGTGCACTCCAAAGAAAGGGGGGTTACTAGTGGGATACCTCAGGGTTCAGTACTGGGACCAGTTCTTTTTAATGTCTTTATAAGTGACATTGCGGAGGGACTGGAAGGAAAAGTATGCCTCTTTGCAGACAACACAAAGATCTGCAACAGGGTTGATACACAAAGAGGGGTGGAAAGGATAAGAAGGGACTTGGCAAGGTTGGAGGAATGATCAAAAGTATGACAGCTTAGATCCAATACAATGAAGTGCAAAGTATTGCACCTGGGAAACAAAAATCCAGGGAAAGAGTACACAGTGGTGGTGGGGGGGATATTAACAACAACAAAAATGGAAAGGGACCTGGGAGTAGTCATATCAGATGACCTGAAGGTAAGCAAGCAATATGAGAAGGCAGTAAGGATAGCTGGTGGGATACTGGGATGTATAGGGTGAGACATCACCAGTAGAAAACAGGAAGTTGTTATCCCTGTGTACAGACATTTGACAAGAATCCATCTGGAGTACTGTGTGCAGTTCTGGACACCCCATCTCTGCAAGGACATAGACAGGATGGAGGCAGTCCAGGGGAGGGCAACTAAAATGGTGCAGGGTCTGCAACAGAAACCACGTGAAGAAAGACTAAAGGAACTTAATATGTATACACTCGAACAAAGGAGGGAGAGAGGGCACATGATAGAAACTTTCAAGTACCTCAAGGGAATCAACAAAGTCCAAGAGGGTATCATCTTTCAGAAAAAGAGATGTGCAAGAACAAGGGGGCACAATTTGACAATAGAGGGGGGATGGCTCGGGGTAATGTGAGAAAATGTTTTTTTCACAGAGGGGGTGGTGGACGCATGGAACGGCTTTCCTGAGGAAGGCGTGGGGTCAAAAACAGTGGAGAAATTCAAGAATGCATGGGACAGACATAAGACAATTCTGGTGGGGGTGGAAAGAAGTAGGCTGTTGGTTAACTAGGATCTGAAGCTTATCCAGTAGGTAGGGAAATGGGCAGATTAGGTGGGCCAAGCGGTCATTATCTGCCGTCAAAGTCTATGTTTCTGTTTCTGTGAGTTACCATTGGTAGTTTCTAGGACTCAAATACTTTTGTATGCTGATGATATTGTCATAGATGCAAACATTTCTTGCATTTCTTTTCTTATGAATCAGGTCAAGAATGACTTCTCATTGGTGTAGAAGTGGTTAACTACAAACAATTTTATACTGAATGTGGATAAGACCAAGTACAGTATGTTTTTTGGTTCTGCACATAAACAGACTTCAAGTCACTCAGCTCTGGTAATTAAGGACGGCCATAATAAAATAATTGAGAAAGTGGATAAATACTCGGGATTCATATTAGATAGTTTATTATATTATGTTAATTATGCCGATTCTCTAATTAAGAAGGCCAATGTTAGACTTGGATTACTTTATAAAGTTAGAAATTGTTTATCTTTACATTCTCGAAACGTTTTAGCTCAAACTATGTTATTATCCCTTATTGAAGTTGGTTTGCCCATTTACCCTGCTGCTAACAAAACAACCTCTTAGAAGGGTTGAAATACTCTATAATCAGGTTTGCAGGTTTATTACTCTTGAGCCTCATCTCACACAAACTATTGTTGTTTATACTCAAAGTTGGATTGGTTTTCATTTACAATGCGCTGCGCTTATGTCAGTTTTCTTACCTTTTGGAGGTTTAATAGAGGTCCTGTCCCTTTCCATTTTAAGAATGCCTTAATTTCTCATTCTTCAGGCTATGTTACTAGATCATCTGAAAGTGCTAAATTCAGACTGCCATGTTAATTAATAGCTACTGGTCAGCAACATTTTCTTGTATGACTCTATTGTTGATTGGAGCTCCTTCCTACTGTTTTTTATCATGTAGCATCCTGTTCCAGGTTTGAGTGTGCCTTGAAAAGACATTTTATGATATTGTCTAAATGTAATTGTTTTACCTCATTGTAGTTATACATTGTATTGATAACTATGTCTTGTCTTATATGACTTTGCTGTATTTACTCCCGGGTCACCCTTGAAGATGGGCATTTGATGCTCCAGGGTTCTTACCAGGTTAACAAATCAAATAAATAAACAAAAGCATCCATTCAAAATACACTAAATAAATAGTTTAACATCTGCAGCATGCAGAAAATAGAATGGGCAGGATTCACAAAAGGGATGCCCCCAGTGCATCTGAGATGCGTAGGTGCATCCCAGACTTGCGCACTGGTGCGATTCTGGAAGGGGACCACTGCGCCAGTGCATCACCGATGCACTGACACATTGCAGATGCACCGCACACCATCCATAATGATATGTGGCACATCTGGAGGGGTTGTGCAAGGGGCGTGCCCATGCATATGATGTGCAGCCCCTTTCACAACCCAACCTGGAGACACATCCCTGAAGCAAGTCTGGGGATGCGCCTCAGAAAGATAAGTATACAAGAAGTAGATGTAAGTGGGTGGCCACCCACAGGCAGACTGCTGTAATGCAGGCAGCAGCACAGCAACCTTCTCACCCTGGCAGTCCAGTGTGTCCCCCATCCCACCCATGTCCCCTGTAGCATGCCACACACTGTGGCAGTAAGGACATCTCCTCAGAACCCCCCCCGTCTACATCTCTGGTTGAATGCCGCTCACTGCAGCAGATGTCCCGTAATGAACATAGATCCATCCACCCTGCCCGTATCCCCTGTAGTAAGCCACTCACTGCGGCAGTACAGAACTTGGTGCAGAACCCCTCTCCCCTCCTGACTCCATGTTTGAAAGCCACACCCTGCAGCGGTAGGCATGGAATGACAAAACCACTCCCCTCCCAACCCCGACCTGATCACACCGAGGTCCAGAAATGTACTCATGCCCTGGTGGCCAGTGGACTCCCCACCCACACAGGCACCCTCTCCCCACCCCAATCCCCCTGTCCCAGCAGGTTCCGAAGAGCGGTGGGCAGCACAACCCACTTGCATGCTGCCATGGATGCCTGCTGACAGAGCTGTCTGTGAATGAGAGGTACTGTACATCTTTTAGCCCACTGGTGGACCTTGTCAACCAATTGGCTTGCAGTGTGCACTGTACTCAGTCATTCACAAAGATGTGAATGACAGAGTACAGTACACACTGCAAGCTCATTGGTCGACAGGGTCCACCAGTGGGATGCAGGGTGTACAATAGCTGTCATTCACAGACAGTTCTATCAGCAGGCAGCCATAGTGGTATGCAGGTGTGTTGTGCTGCCTGCTGTTCTTCAGTACCTACTGGTATGGGGAGGGTGTGGGAGAGGGTGCCTGAGTGGATGATGGGGTGGGGGATCCACTGGGCCACCAGGCGTGAGTGCACTTTTGGACCTCAGTACGATCTGCTCGGGGTGGGGGGGGGTGATTCTATCATTTCATGCCTACTGCCGCAGTGAGCAGCTTTCAAACATGGAGTTGGGTGGGAAGGGGTTCAGCACCGAATTCTGTATCACTGGAGTGAGCGGCATGTCACCAGGATTGCAGGCAGGGGCGAGGACACTGGACCACCAGGGATGTGTCCAGGGCATTCCATGGGATGCAGCTGGGCTGGGGAAGGATAGGGGAACTACATGGGTACATGTGGCTCTGTGAGTAGACCACAGCCCTTGAAGGGTGCCCAGCGCATTTGGCCAGGAGCATCCCTGCACAGTGCATGCAAATGGGGCCATAATGACATGCAAATGGCCCCATTGCACCTTGCATGTCTAATGGCACCATTTGCATGTAGATGGCTCTGAATGGCAACTTTGAGCACAGCGCATCATGCGATGCACTGCCCCATTGGATTCCCAGCCTGACAGGGGGGTTGCACTGGTACATCCCAGGCTGGGCGCAACTGTGGTATTCACAGAAGGGTGATGCCCGGTGCATCCTCTATGAATCACAGTTGGTGCTTGGCTCATCTCATTTGCGTTGGGGCATCTGAGATGCATCGAGCACATGTCCTTTGTGAATCCTGCCCTACAAGTTTTAAAGCTCTAGTCTCTGTGCTTCAAATCACTTCATCCCCCATTTGTTTGCCTTAGCAAAGGTAACAACTCGCAGCAGCCATCAGTCATGGAAAGCATTCAGCCTTGGATATTTTGAACAAAACCTGAAAACCCTTACACACAACAGCAAAGTGTCAGCTGGAAGGGAGTGGGTCTCCTTGCCTTTTTGAGGTAAATATTATGTTGTCAATTAGTGACAGCAGCCCACACTAAACCCCACTGCCCCCCACTTACTCTCACTCAGTCACCCACACACTCACTCAGTTGTCAGATAAGCTCTCCACCCTCTGATCTGGTCTATCCTTGCACAGTACTCCCACTGAGTGGAGCAACTCCTACTACACACGGTGGGTGGGTGGGATATTCAAAGGGGGGTGTTGCCCTGTGCAAATCCCGATGTGCCGGGGTGCACCAGTAATGTGTGCGGCGCAAGTACGGGGTGCATGCCCATGCATATGTGGCACATCCCGATATTCAGCCCCGGATGTGCGGCACATATGCAGGCACAAACCTGCCTTGCACTGCACAGGGGGATGCAAAGATCCGCCCATTAAAAGCAGGAACAAGTCAGGGGACACCCACAGGCCGGCTGCCATATTGCTGGGTGCAACATGGCAGCCGCTTGCTGTGGGTGGCCACCCAAACTCCAGTGACACAGTACGGGCGTCGGGCCCCCCCGCCCGATCGTGGGTGTAAAAGATTTATATCCCTGGTGGTGCAGTGGACCCTACCCCCTCACCCGATCGTGGGCATAGAATGTGAGTAAATACCCTGGTGGTTCAGTGGACCCGATCCCGAGCCCGATCGCGGGCTGTAGTTCACATCATATTCCCTGGTGGTCCAGTGGACCCACTCCCCTGCCCGATCATGGGCAAATAAAGAATTTAATACCCTGGTGGTCCAGCGGACTTGATCTCCAGCCCGATCATGGTCAAATGAAGAAAGTAATTCCCTGGTGGTCCAGCGGGCTTGATCCCCAGCTCGATCGTGGGCAACTAATGCAATCTATTCCCTGGTGGTCCAGCGGTACCCCCCTTCCCCACCCGCCCACTGTGACCCACCACCCGCTCCCTGGTCAGCGGCAGGCGCACAGCTCCCAACCTGCAAGCCGCCCAGCCGCCCACTGACTGACAAAAGCGTACAGTGCGGCTATGCGCATATTGATCCACTGCATGGGCCATGCAGGCGTGCAGATCAGTACTGTACTACACAGTCCCAAAATGTGAATTCATTCACAATTCTGGACGTGTAGTACAGTATGGTGTCCATGCCCATTGGCCCATGCAGTGGACCAATAGGCATACAGCCATACTGTACACTGTCTGTCGGCGGCAGCCGGGCGGCTTAGGGTGGGGGAGCTGCCACCGCCGCTGACCAGGGGGAGCGGGATGGCAGGTCTCAGTGGAGGGTGGGGAGGGAGTACCACTGACCACCAGGGAATAGATTGCATTAGTTGCCAGTGATCAGGCCGGGGATCAGGTCCACTGGACCACCAGGGAATTGAATTCTCTATTTGTGCACGATTGGGCAGGGGAACAGGTCCACTAGACCACCAGGGTTTTATTTATGTTATGCCCGCGATCGGGCATTGAAGCGTGTTGCCCACCGAGGGGCAGGGGGCATCGGTCCCCGACGGCTGCAGACTGGCAGGGCGCCAGGTGCAAGTCGCCGGGGATCTTCGCACCTGCATGCAATTGGGGCCATAATGACATGTAAATGGTCCAGTTTCCATCTTGCATGCATAATGGCCTCATTTGCATGCCCAGCACTGAATATCGCAGTTGCTGTGCCTAGCTCACCCGCACTTGCGCTGGCGCATCCCCCTGTTCCTCACTTGCCACTTGCGCTGACACAGTGCCACTTCGACATGCGCAGTGCGGGTGGCCCAAGTGCCATATTTAACGGTACTGAGCCATGGCGCAGCGCCATTGAATATCGCCCAGACCATGCCCTGGCACATCCCAATTGCGCTGCACCCAGGCTTGTGCCCCTGCATGGCACATTCTGAATATCCCACCCGGTATGTCCTTTCATGATAATTATAAAAACCCACAATTAAGTTTTATTACTCAATAAGACTCACAAAAGTGTTTCTGATCTGATTGTGAAAATATTGATAATAAATAACCTGACCTCCAGTTTCATTTGGAACTTTGGCCTAGGTGGGGAGTATATTTTAACTTTTGATGGTCGGCACATGCCAGGACTGAAAAAGGAGAGAATATAAATGACAGAAACATAGCAACATACAGTAGTCTGTAAGACTATATATAATGTACTTCTCAGAGAGCAGCTGCAGATGTGAAATTTTTGTGCCTGAAATATTGAATTTGTCATCTTTCACAAATATAATCTTTGCTTCAACTGTATGAGACCAAGGACAACAATTGCACAAACTTAATTAAAGATTTGGACTATAACCATAACTAGACATTAGTACCTGACTCTTTGGGGAAGAATAGGGTAAAACAGGGTGGACTGGGTGGAACACGGGTCTTTTTCTCTCAACATTTTCTATTTTTCTATGACACTTGAATATATTTCTTCATTAACAAAAAAAATGAAGGAAGGAGTCTTCTGCTGAGTTGTTTAAGAGGGAAAGGCAAACCAAACCAGAGAAGGCCTGTCCACTGGCCATTACGAATGTTTGATTACCATTTACCAAGCAAACAGCAGTCTGCAGTGTCAGTTCATACAGACTGAGGAGGAGAACTGACATATCAAACAGACAGCTAAAGTAGGAATTTAAAGAGCTACTGACACCACAAAGAAAACGTTAAAAAAACGTAATAATTGGATACAATTCTACTTGCATTTCATTTATATTTTATATATTTCTCCCCCATAATTTATTAGAAAGGAAATATATATGTATGAATATATGGTCGTTGTCCCTTAGAGTTTATTTTGAGTTCATCTGCCTCAATAGCTTACTCCCTACTCCAAGTCATATTCCTCTGTTGTGACATCATAGTCTGTTGCCATGGGAGTAACTGTGCGGTCACAAGCAGTGCATTATGAACTCAGGTAGGGAAACAGCAATAGGAATAGATGAATTCTTCAGGAGCAGAGATCCTATTTTCATACAAATGACCCCACTACTAAATAATGGGGAGGAGGAATACAGAACTAATGGGAAATACAAGCTGGGCTGTATCTAAATGTTAGGTTTTGTTAAAGTTCACCAGTCTTTAATTATCATGACTAATTCCATTCTTAATATTATCATCTGAAGCTGTGGGTATTTTATGAAGACTAGACAATAGCATTGGTTTTAGTCTTAAATTCTGTGTATATAGTATAGCAAAGGCTGGACTTATAGCCTAGAGGTTAGAGCAACAAGCTGTAACAGTGCATGTTATATCCAGAGGATTAGGGATTGATTCCCACAACTTCCACTTGCAGACTATGTGACCCTGATGAAATAACCTCCTAGCTCCCCAGTCACCCCTGTAAATTGATCTTGCACACAGTGGGCCTAACGTAGTTGTCAAAGAATTCAATGAATAAAAAAAGCAATAATGACTGTGGGTGGGATATTCAAAGCAGTTGCGCATGGTGCAACTGAGATGCGCTGGCACAACTGCGGAAATGCACCAAGGAGCAATATTCAGTGGAAGCCTGTGCGCAGCGCAAGTGGCAGTGCTCCAATGTGCAACCCAAATGAATGCAAGCACAAGGGTAGGGGGCGTGCCCAGGAATATGTGGCTCAGTGCGATATTCAACCCCCGACCGATAGTGCAAGTGCAGAGCAACTTCCAGATGCACCGAGCAGACATGAGCCTATAAATACAGGGCGCAAGCATGGGGACAGCACTTGCGCCAGGGGCGAGAGAGAGAGAGACAGTGCAAGCAACTGGACAGTGGAGGGAGGAAACAGAAGGTCCAAGGGAGAGAGAGCCTGTGAGGGACTGAGGAAGTAGAATAGAAAGCCACAGGGGCTTGGGACAGAGGTGGCAGTGGACTGCAAGCCAGGGGCAGAGGGAGCAACAGGGAGAGGCAGGCAGAGGGAAAGGCACATCCCCATGGTGGCAAGCAGACCACAGGAGCTGAGTGCCCAGGGGGAGACAGGACAGCAGGGGCCATGGCCAGTGCAGCCTTCCAGATGGAGGCTGTAATGAGGGGTGTGAGGAGGCAGGTGGAAGAGCATCCTGGCCGTGGCAGGGCCCATCGGCAGTATGCCTGGAGCAGGTGGTACCGTGCCCACACCACCCTCGAGAACTACCCCGATACAAAGACTGTGGGCCGGTATCACCCGAACCAGGCAATTCTGAGGCACCTCTGTGAGCTGTGCAGTGAGGAGATGCAGGCACCCACTAGACAGAGCCATGCCCTGTCAGTGGAGATGAAGGTGACAGCCGTCATGTGCCTGCTCGCCATGGACACCTTCCAGAGACCAACAGGGGATACCACAGGCATAACCCAGTCAACCATGCCATGCCTCCTCACACAATTCCTCAATGTCCTGCTGCCACATGCTTCAGAGTACATCCATTTCCCCAGCACACAGGCAGAGAGTACAACAACCATGCAGGACTACCACAGGGTAGCACGGATGTCTGGCATGCTTGGGGACATTGACTGCACCCATGTGGGCATCCGCACGCCACCTGGCCCAGAGGGGGTAGCATTCATCAACAGGAAGAGCTACCCCAGTTTCAACTGCCAGATGATGTGCGATGCCAGGGGGAGCATAACCACTGTCTGCACCACACACCCTTGGAGTGCACAGGATAAAATCATTTGGCACAGCTCTGCACTGTGCCACAGGTTAGAGTGTGGGGACATCCCCACGGGCCACCTAGTGGGTGAGCATGGGATGGCCATGGGGAGCTGGGAACAGCAGGGCATGGGATGGGGCGGGCAGGGATGGCGCACTGGCATGGGTGCCAGGGATGGGCAAGGAACAAGGCAACATAGGTCCCTAGGCTAACTATGTAATTGTCCACATAGGTGACAGTGGCTACCCACTCAGGCCCTGGCTGCTCACCCCCTACCAGCTCCCAGCGTCCCCAGCAGAGGACTGGTACAATGAGCACGCGCCAGCACGTGGAACATCATTGAGCATATGTTTGGGATGCTGAAGGCACGATTCCGTTGCCTTGACAGGTCTGGCGGTGCCCTACAGTACAGCCCCTCGAAGGCCTGTGACCTATTCCTGGCCTGGTGCATACTGCACAACATGGTCATTGACAGTGGGATAGCTGTTGAGGCCAAAGAGGGGGACAGCAGTGGGGACGATGAGGGCAATGGGCTGGAGGGCGGTGGGCAGCCCCCTCTGGGCGGAGGGAACCCCAGCTCATGCAGATGGCATGCCAGCACTGAGACACAATTGCACAGGAGCACTATGGTGCACACAGGTAGGTGGAGCAACACCCATGCAGTGGCCACACTCAATGGTACGGCACATGGGCATGGCACTGGGCATGCACACACAGGAGCGTGGTGCAGGGGTAGGGATGGCAGTGCCACACAGCCACACACAACAGCACACAGCACTGTACAGCAACACACACACACACACACACACACACACATATGCAGACACACGCAGTCACAGACCCAGGTGCCAGCATGTGACATGGATCAGATGCAGGGTGCTGGTGCCCAGGCCAACCAGTGCAGCTTTGCTCTCATCACATCCATGCCACACAGGCCAGCGGCTGGGCAGGTGTGCACACAGGCAGTGTGTGGTACAGCACACAGTTGCCATGACTGTGGCATGCACCCACACACATCGCCCATGTGCACACAGGACAGTGGCAGCAGAGAGCAGCCAGGGCAGCACACACATCAGGTCCGCCGCATGGAATCATGGCCACCGTGGACACAGGGGCGGCCAAGCCAGGGTCGATCGGCAGCCACTGGCTGCTCATCGGCCACAGGGGGTATATGCAACTGGCCCCCAGGGGTTGTACTGTGGGACCGCGACCGGGTCAGCACAGGGGTGTGAAGGCACCCAAACAGGCCCGCCCCTGACATGCTTGGGATGCCAACAGCAGAGCCCGGCATTGACAGGGAGGGTGTTGCTTGACGCCAGGCCCATGGGGTTGACAGTGCACTACGCGGTGTATGCGGCTGGTGGCCATGCCCTGTGACAGCCAGTGGTGCAAGGCCAACCAATATCACATTGGCAATGCAGTCCACTGATGTGGTTGTGTCCTCCAGCAGGTGCTGCATATCCTCCAGGACCTGCACGGTACCCCTCTCATGCAAATCGGCTGCCTGGTGCACCTCTGCACGCAGTGCATGCACCCCAGCCACAAGCAGCACCTGTTGCTCCACAGAGGCCTGCAGCAACTGGGTGTGCTCTGTCAATGGGTCAGCACCCAGGGGATCCTGGGCTGCCCTCCAACCCACTGGAGGTGTACGGCTGTGCTGCACAGCTCCCTGCTCAGGTGGACGCTACCCAGTGGGGTCCCCATGGGGTAGGCCTCTGTCTGGCACCCCGGCAGTGGACATTGCATCTGACTGCCCAGCGTCCCAATCCATCTGCCACTGCTGCCCCTCTGGCCCCTGTATGCTGGTCAGCACCTGAGCAGATGCACCACCACCACAACATGGCACTGCCATGGCTGTGCACATGGTGGCACCTGTAACAGTGGCGGGCAGCTGTCCCCCCACCGGTAGGCCACTGGGTGCACTGTCAGTGCTGGTAGTGGGTATGGGTGTCTCCCCTACAACACCACCCATGCTGTCCAGGATGATGGGTATGTCATCAGTCTCGGACTCTGCCCCAATTTGTGTCTCCACGCAGAGTATGCCATGGCAGGCATCCTGCTGAAACACAGCCAGGGCCTTGTCTGACACCAAGCCCTGGATATCTGACTGGACAATGGTGGTGTGTTACAGCTGATCGGGCCCCTGGATGCCCATGGAGGTGGATGGCCATTACTCTGGGGCTGGGTCTGCCACCAAGGCTGCTGCTGGTGCCCCTTCCACTGCATGCTGGTGTGCCAGTGCTGTAAGAGAGGACAGATGTGTTAGTGCTACATTGCTCTGCACCCCCATGGGCATGGCATACGTACCATGCAGTGATGGGCTCCCTCCTGTTTGGAATCCACCACCTGGCACACCCCCAATGGTGTTGTGATGCATGATGGCCACCACCAGCTCCTCCTGCACTGTGAGCTGTGGCACGTCAGCATGGCCCCCTCCAGTGACTGACATGGCTGCCCATATGACCACCACCTTCTGCTTGATACAGCATTTATCAGTGCCCACCTTCTTCCTGCCCTCCTGCACAGACCACTGGTGGCTGCCCTGCTGGTTCACACACGCTACTACCTCCACCCAGGCCAGGGTCCTAAAGGTCTTGAATACAAAAAAAAGTACTTGGCTCCCCTTTTTAAAGTGAAAAACCTAGACAGATGTTCTTTGCCACAGGTGCATAGACTATGATAGAAGAACATGGGATTCCAAGAAAGCTGGCCTCTCTGGGTACCTGATTCAGAGACACTGGCACCCGCCATCTAGGCCACCTCTATTGGAACCATTTTGTCCAGAGTCTCTCTGACGTCCAGACTCTGGGTTAAACCACTTCCTAGGGGGCTAGAAGTAACATTCTCACAGAGATGACAGCCCTGACCTCAATGATACTTCCCTTGGAAAATGACGTTCACTGTTTACCCGGCATTCAGTGCACTGAGCCTGGGAAGAGATGCTGGACCACCCCTTCCCACCCCCCCAGGTATAAAATGGTCACAGAATCAGCAGCTGCAAGACTAGGGGCTCATGGAACAGCAACTGACATTCTCTGCACCTGCAGTAAAGCAGCACAGTAATACAGACGCTGGAGGTTTTTCTGGGAACCAAGCACTCAACTTGCTACACAGTCGGCATGGAATCAGAACATGAAATACTATGTACACGGCAAGCCCCAACAGGTAAGGCAGTTTCAACTTGCATGATGCTATCCCAGGATAGAGATTTCCACAGGTTAAGTAGTTATGCAGGGTCCCAAAGCATATACCTTATGCAGGCACAATTGAGCCTGGAAAGACCTGCAGCCCCCATCCCCTAATATTTCCATGGCCTGTCTTTGAAATTTCCTTAAGGGCTAAGAATTCCAACATCACAGGAGTGGTGGCTCTGACCCCCAAGATGATCTCACATGGAAGGGACTTCTACAGGCTTAGATATAACCCAGGGTACCAAAGCATATACCACACCCAGGAAAAGTGCTCTCAGCCTGGGGAGACCGGGTATGCTCACCCCCTAAAATGTCAAGGGCCTGCTTATAACACTTTCCTTGGGTCTAGCACTCTCAGACACCCAGGGGTAATGGCTCTCACCTCACAGATGGCCTTCCAGGGTAGGGACTGCCACAGGATTAGTTTTTACCCAGGGTCCCAAAGCATATGCCTTCCCAAGGGAATGTGCTTTCAAGCCTTGGGACACCAGCAGGCATGCTCCTTAAAACTTCCAGAGCCTGCTGGTATCACTTCCCTTGGGTCTAGCACTCTCAGTCTCCCAGAGGTAATGGTCCTCACCTCACTGATGGCCTGCCAGGGTAGGGACTACCACAGGATTAGTTTTTACCCAGGGTACCAAAACACAAGCCTTCCCCAGGGAATGTGCTTCCAAGCCTGGGGACACCAGCAGGCATGCTCCCTAAAACTTCTGGGGCCTGCTGATATCACTTCCCTTGGGTCCAGCACTCTCAGACTCACAGGGATAATGGCCCTCACCTCACTGATGGCCTGCCATGGTAGGGACTACCACAGGATTAGTTTTTACTCAGGTTCCTAAAGCACATGCCTTCCCAGGGAATGTGCTTCCAAACCTGGGGACACCAGCAGGCATGCCCCTGGAGACTTCAGAAATGCAGCCTACCAGGGTCAGCATCAAGCAATGCCCAGCAACTAGCATCACAGCCTGGCTAGGCCTTCAACAAACTCCCCTACAATAATTATTAAGCCAACCACGTTTATTTAGAGAAATCCCAGCCGGCAACACATGGGGCTATCTTGTCCCACTAGCCATCAGGGCCATCAAGTCATACCATCTCTCAGGGACATCTTGTACCACCAGGACTTGGGGACAACTGCTCACACTTTCACCCAGGACTCAGTGCTCTCAGCATGGGGACACTTACTGGCATGAATCCTAAAGATTCCAGGGCCTGCTGGTAACACTCCCCTTGGGCCTAGCACTCCCAGACTCCCAGGAGTAATGGCCCATACCTCCCTAATGCCCTGCCAGGCTAGGGACTGCCACAGGATTCATTTTTACCCTGGTCCCAAAGCATATGCCTTCCCCAGGGAATGTGCTTTCAAGCCTGGGGACACCAGCAGGCATGCTCCCAAAACTTTCCAGGGCCTGCTGGTATCACTTCCCTTGGGTCCAGCACTCTCAGACTCCCAGGGGTAATGGCTCACCTCACTGATGGCCTGCCATGGTAGGGACTACCACAGGATTAGTTTTTACCCAGGGTCCCAAAGCATATGCCTTCCCCAGGGAATGTGCTTCCAAGCCAGAGGACACCAGCAGGCATGTTCCCTAAAACTACCCGGGCCTGCTGGTAACACTCCCCTTGGGCCTAGCACTCATAGACTCCCTTGGGCAATGGCTCTCACCTCCCTGATGGCCTGCCAGGCTAGGGACTTCCACAGGATTAGTTTTTGCCAAGGGTCCCAAAGCATATGCCTTCCCAAGGGAATGTGCTTTCAAGCCGGGGGACACCAGAAAGCATGCTCCCTAAAACTTCCAGAACCTGCTGGTATCACTTCCCTTGGGTCTAGCACTCTCAGACTCCCAGGAGTAAAGGGTCCTCACCTCATTGATGGCCTGCCATGGTAGGGACTGCCACAGGATTAGTTTTTACCCAGGGTCCCAAAGCAAATTCCTTCCCCAGGGAATGTGCTTCCAAGCCTGGGGACACTAGCAGGCATGCCCCTGGAGACTTCGGAGATGCAGCCTACCAGGGTCAGCATCAAGCCATGCCCAGCAACTGGCATCACAGCCTGGCTAGGCCTTCAACAAACTCCTCTACAGTGACTATTAATCCCAACCACAGTTATTTAGAGAAATCTCAGCCGGCATCAGGTGGGGCTATCTGGTCCCACTTGCTCCCAGGACTGTCTGGTCCCACTAGTCATCAGTGTCATCTAGTCATACCATCTCTCAGGGACATCTCATCCTACCAGGACTCAGGGACAACTGCTCACACTTTCGCCAAGGACTCATTGCTTTCAGCATGGGGACACCTGCTGGCATGAATCCTAAAACTTCCAGGGCCTGCTGGTAACACTCCCCTTGGGTCTAGCACTGCCAGACCCCAGGAGTAATGGCCCTCACCTCCCTGATGCCCGCCAGGATAGGTACTTCCACAGGATTAGTTTTTACCCATTTTCCCAAAGCATATGCCTTCCCCAGGGAAAGTGCTTTCAAGGCTGGGGACACCAGCAGGCATGCTCCCTAAAACTTCCAGGGCCTGCTGGTAACACTTCCCTTGGGTCTAGCTCTCTCAGACACCCAGGGGTAATGGCCCTTATCTCACTGATGGCCTACCAGGGTAGGGACTGCAACAGGATTAGTTTTTACCCAGGGTCCCAAAGCATATGCCTTTCCCAGGGAATGTGCTTCCAAGCCTGGGGACACATGCTGGCATGTCCACCTAAAACTTCCAGGGCCTACTGGTAACACTCCCCTTGGGCACAACACTCCCAGATTCCAAGGGCTAATGGCCCATACCTCCCTGATGCCCTGCTAGGGTAGGTACTGCCACAGGATTGTTTTTTATCCATGGTCCTAAAGCATATGCCTTCCCCAGGGAATGTGCTTTCAAGCCTGGGGACACCAGCACAGCAGGCATGCTCCCTGAAACTTCCATGGCCTGCTGGTAACACTTCCCTTGGTCTAGCACTGTCAGACACCCAGGGGTAAGGGCCCTCACCTCACCAATGGCCTGCCACAGTAGGGACTGCTACAGGATTAGTTTTTACCCAGGGTCCCAAAGCATATGCCTTCCCCAGGGAATGTGCTTTCAAGCCTGGGGACACCAGCAGGCATGCTCCCTAAAACTTCCAGTGCCTGCTGGTAACACTCCCTTTGGGCCTAGCACCCCCAGACTCCCAGGGGTAATGGCCCACACCTCCTTGATGCCCTGCCAGGCTAGGGACTTCCACAGGATTAGTTTTTACCCAGGGTCCCAAAGTATATGCCTTCCCCAGGGAATGTGCTTTCAAGCCTGGGTACACTAGCAGGCATGCTCCCTAAAACTTACAGGGCCTGCTGGAATCACTTCCCTTAGGTCTAGCACTCCCAGACTCCCAGGGGTAATGGTCCTCTCCTCACTGATGGCTTGCCAGGGTAGGGACTGCCACAGGATTAGTTTTCACCCAGCGTCCCAGAGCATATGCCTTCCCCAGGGAATGTGCTTCCAAGCCTGGGGACACCAGCAGGCATACTTCCTTAAACTTCCTGGGCCTGCTGTTAACCCTTCCATTGGGTCTAACAGTCCCACACTCCCAGGGTTAATGTTCAGTACTACTAGGATTGTGTCCCTTTTACAGATGCTTCTCTGGGGATACCAAGCAAGACAGTGAGAAACATAGAAACATAGAATTTGACAGCAGATAAGGACCGCATGGCCCACCCAGTCTGCCCATTTCCCTACCTAATGGATAAGCTGCAGATCCTAGTTAACCAGCAGCCTACTTCTTTCTACCCCAACCCCCTAGAATTGCCTTATGGCTGTCCCATGCATGCTCGAATTCAACCACTGTTTTTGACTCCACAACCTCCTCCAGAAGGCCGCTCTATGCATCCACAACCCTCTCCGTGAAAAATACTTCCTTACATTACCTCTGAGCCGCTCCCCATCTTCAAATTGTGCCCCCTTGTTCTTGCACACTCTTTTGAAAGATGCTACCTCTTGGACTTTGTTGGTTCCCTTGAGGTACTTGAAAGTTTCTATCATGTCCCTCCTCTCCCTCCTTTCCTCGAGGCTATACATATTGAGCTCCTTTAGTCTCTCTTCATATGTCTTCTGGTGCAGACCCTGCACCATTTTAGTTGCCCTCCTCTGGACAGCTTCCATCTTGTCTATGTCCTTGAGGAGATTGGATCTCCAGAACTGTACACAGCACTCCAGATGGGGTCTCACCAGCTGTCTGTACAGAGGGATAACAACTTCCTGTTTTCTACTGGTGATGCCTCTCCCTATGCATCCCAGTATCCTCCCAACCCTCCTTACTGCCCTCTCACATTGCTTGCCCACCTTTAAGTCATCTGATATGACTACCCCCAGGTCCCTTTCCATTTTTGTTGTTAGTATCTCACCCCCCCATTGTGTACTCTTCCCCTGGGTTTTTGTTTCCCAGGTGCATTACCTTGCACTTGTTAGCATTAAATCTAAGCTGCAATACATTTGACCATTCCTCTAACCTTGCCAAGTCCTTTCTCATCCTTTCCACCCCACCTCGTGCATCAACTCTGTTGCAGATCTTTGTGTCATCTGCAAAGAGGCATACTTTTCCTTCCAGTCCCTCTGCAATGTCGCTTACAAAGACATTGGAGAGGACCGGTCCTAATACTGAATGCTGCGGCACCCCACTAGTAACCCCCTTTTCTTCAGAGTGGACTCCATTTACTATTACCCTCTGTGTCCTATTCTCCAGCCAATTCTTTACCGAGGCTATCATCTTGGGACCCACTCCCAGGCTGGCTAACTTGTATATTAATCGTTTGTGTGGGACCGAGTCAAATGCCTTGCTAAAGTCTAGGTAGACCATGTCCACAGCCCCTCCCTGATCTACTACTTCGGTCACCCAGTCAAAGAAATCTATTAGATTCATCTGGCATGACCTTCCCCCTGTGAATCCATGCTGTGAGACCCTTGTGTACCTGCACAATCAGTGGTAAGAGAATTAAACATCTACAGAGGCACCTCCGGGAAGTACACCGCATGACACCGGGAAAGGCATAATAGTTTGGGAGGCAGTCACTCCTGATCCAACCTCCTGCAGGAAAATGCTTTTACAAATGCCAGCAGCCAGACTGTTTTGCCATTGTAAGAGATCTAAGTCAGCACTTTTGGAAGGTACACAAATGCACTCTGACCAGCTTTAAAGCCTGACCAAGTATCAGAGACATCCAGACTCAATATTCTCCATCTCTGGATTTGCCAGATACTCAGCTGCCTAGCCAGTCTACAGAGTCAGAGATAGAGACTCGTCAACTGCTGAGTCTCTATAGAGCTTGGCTCCACACTTTGGAGGGAGGAAAGAAAGACCAAGAAACAGCAACCGCTCACCAGCAGATGCTGACCCGCCTGTGGCACTCCATTGACCCGGCCCTTTCGCTCACATCCCTGCTGGGTTCCAGGGCATTCGTAAGAGATACTTGGATTCCAGAGGCTGAAGCCTCAGGTTTGAAGCCAGGCACTATCAAGTGTTATATAAACAGCCTCCTTCACTTACTGAAATTCTTACATTTGAATGAGTTTGCCAGGACCCATACAGCTAAACTTGACATGCTCATCAAGGTAATTCCTTTCTGGAGAGCTGACCTCAGTTCTCTGCCACAAAGAGGTGCCACGAAATCCAGCTAAGGGACTCACAAATGTGGATACCACCAGAGACAGCATCCCTGTATAAGGACACCTCTGCTGCCAAGGAGGCAGTCAGGATAATTAACAGTTTACCCAGAGCCAAGACACTTAGAAACCAAGATCATTGCCTGGCTAAAAATCACCTCATCTTCAGCTTGGCCCTCCACAATGCCCAGCGCTCTGCTGCCATCTGAAATATGTCTCTGGGAGACCTGAAGAATGCAGAGAGACTGGTCGTTGATAGTGAAAACAGCTATGTCTTAACCATTTTTCTTCACAAAACCATTGCAACACAGGTACCAGCTAGACTGTGCTAGAAGGAGAGCTATTCAAGTTACTTCAGCTCTATGCACACCACACAAGGTGGCTGCTCCCCAAACTGAGACCATCAGCTGCTGGACTTAATGCCCCTGTGCTCATCGAGACAGATGGATCAAACCTGACATGTTCTGCCATAGCAAAAGTGGTAAAGAGGCAAGCAGCCATACTCAGAATCAAACACTTCTCCATGACTCTTTGGTGGAAAAGTACCATAACAAATGTAAGAATGCCTCCAAACTCCACACTCAGCCTGGGTAGAATTGATAGCATGTCCCCCTAAAGCTTCCAGGCCCAGATTCAACCACTTACCACAGGGCTAGAAGTCCCAAGCTCACAGGGGTGATGGCCCTGACTTCCCTGATGCTCTCCCAGAGTACATACTTCCACAGGCTTGGTTATTCCCCAGGGTCCCAAAGCATATACCTTACCAAGGAAAAGTGCACTCAGTCTGGGGAGACCTGGTATCCTCACCCCGTCAAACTGCCAGGGCCTGCTTTTGCCACTTTCCTAAGGGCTAGGAGTCAATACTCACAAGGCTAAGGGCCATGACCTCCGTGATGCCCCGCCATGGTAGGCACTTCCACAGGATTAGTTTTTACCCAGGGTCCCAAAGCATATGCCTTTCCCAGAGAATGTGCTTCCAAGCCTGGGGACACATGCTGGCATGTCCCCCTAAAACTTCCAGGGCCAGCTGTTAACACCTCCCTTGGGTCTAGCACTCCCAGACTCCCAAAGGTAATGGCCCTCACCTCCATGATGCCCTGCCAGGGTAGGGACTTCCACAGGCTTAGTTTTTACCAAGGGTACCAAAGCATATGTCTTACACAGGGAAGGTGCTATCTGGCTGGGGTGGCCAGGTATCCCAACCCCCTAAAACTTCAAGGTCCTACTGTTAACAGTTCCCTTGGGTCTAACACTCCCAGACACCCAGGGGTCATGGCCTTCAACTCTCTGATGCCCTGCCAGGGCAGGGACTTCCACATGCTTAGTTTTTACCCAGGGTACCAAAGCCTATGTCTTACCTAGGGAAGGTACTATCTGGGTGGGGTGGCCTGGTGCTCCCAACTCCCTAAAACTTCCAGGTCCTGCTGTTAACACTTCCCTTGGGCCTAACACTCTCAGACACCTAGGGGTAATGGCCTTCCCCTCCCTGATGCCCTGCCAGGGCAGGGACTTCCACAAGATTAGTTGTTACCCAGGGTCCCAAAGCATATGCCTTCCCCACGGAATGTGCATCCAAGCCTAGGGACACCAGCAGGCATGCTCTCCTAAGGCTTCCAGGGCCTGCTGGTAACACTTCCCTTGGGTCTAGCACTCCCAAGCACCCAAAGGTAATGGCCCTCACCTCCCTGATGCCTTGCCAGGTCAGGGACTTCCACAGGCTTGGTTGTTACCCAGGGTACCAAAGCATATCTCTTACCCAGGGACAGTGCTGTCTGGCTGGGGAGAACTGCTGGCATGTACCCCGGTGACTTCCAGAATCAGCCTGCCAGGCTCAGCACCAAGCCATGCCCAGCAACCTGCATCACAGCCTGGCTAGGCCTTCTAGAAACTCCCCTAGAGTGATTATTAAGCCCAAACACAGTTATTTAGAGAACTCCCAGCTGGTAGCAGGAGGGGCCATCTGGTCCCACTTGCTCCCAGGGCTATCTGGTCCCACTAAGTCTCAGGGCCATATAGTCCTACTAGCCTTCAGTGACATCTGGTCCCACTAGCCATCAGGGCCATCTAGTCACACAAGCTCTCAGGGACATCTTGTCCCACCAGGACTCAGGGTTATCTGGTCACACTTTCTCGGAGGGACTTCAGCTCCCACCAGGATTCCCCAGTACTTAGTGCTCTCAGCCTGGGGACACCTGCTGGCATACACCCTGAAACTTCCAGGGCCTGCTTTTAACACTTTCCTTGGGTCCAGCACTCCCAGAAACCCAGGAGTCATGGCCCTCACCTCCCTGATGCCCTGCCAGGGCAGAGACTTCCACAGGCTTAGTTTTTACCAAGGGTACCAAAGCCTATGTCTTACCTAGGGAAGGTACTATCTTTGTGGGGTGGCCTGGTACCCCCAACCCCCTAAAACTTACAGGTCCTGCTATTAACACTTCCCTTGGGTCTAACACTCCCAGACACCCAGGGGTAATGGCCCTCCCCTTCCCTCCCTGATGCCCAGCCAGGGCAGGGACTTCCACAGGCTTTGTTTTTACCCAGGGTACCAAAGCATATGTTTTACCCAGGGAAGGTGCTTCAAAGCCTGGGGACACCTGCTGGCATCTCTGCCTAAAATGTCCAGGGCCTGCTTTGGCCACTTCTCTATGGGCTAGCAGTACCAAACTCACAGGAGTTATGGCACTGACCTAGCTGATGCCCCCCCCCCAACTTAGAGACTTCCATTGGCTTAGTTGTTAGCAGCATTCACCCTGAGGGTAGACATGAGCTTGCGTCACACATGAGCCACCGAGCCACAACAGCAGATGTGTACTATTGCCTGATGGGCAGCAAAGAGGAGAGCATCAGAATGAGCTAACAAATATGCCAGTTAACCACAAAGGCCCCATGCACCACCATCAGCCCACATGCAGGTGCTCCACCATAGACTCAAGAGAGCAGTTCAATCAGCATGGATGAACCAGGAAAAGGGCCATTTCTTTCACCAGTACCTGCATTGCAACAAGAACAAGAAGGGGACTTAGCTCACAGGACATCCACAGAAGCAAAGAGATGATGTGGGCACACACTCCACCCATAAGGTCCCCACATTGCCAGCAATCCTTTACTGAACAACAGCAACTGGCAATCAAATCTGCATTTGCAAGCCACCTTACACAAGGCCAGATCAAGACAGCTGATGTTAGATGCATGCTGCAGACTGACACCTCCCTCCTGGGTGCCTTCCCCCTCTCCAGTCAAACCAAAGACTTGCCAAGGAATGTGATGCAAAGAGTATGGACTTTGATTCATAGTCATGCCAGAATGAAATCCAGCCAATGATTTCAGCTGTATTGCACTTAAAAAAATAAAGTGTTGAAATTATTAAATCTATCAGGCGTCTTACTTCTAGGGGGGCCCCCACTGCACCACACTTCCCACTGAAACCTCCAGGTCTTGGGTGACTTTCCTGCTGGGGATACCCTCAAAAGCCATGTCAGGGACCAGGGGGTGTGCCAGGATGGATGTCTGGCAGGCCATTACTGCAGCCCTGGTACAGGACGTTTGGTGCCTTGGACCGGTGAGCAATGCCACCACTGGTATGGGGACATGGTGTGCCGGGACCCCGAGTGACTGAGGCAGCTGCAGGCATGCATCCACAGGGGGGCTGTGCCATGGCCAGGTAAGTTGTTACATGCTGCTTGTGTGCCCTACTGCTGTACTGTGGTGTTGGCTGGGCTACCTGACATGCCATGCAGGGGGGTACGCTGTTGGTGTGTGCATTGCGGTGTGGCATTGCCAGCCACTGGTTGCACTGCACTACTGCCTTGCTGGACATGTCAGGCTGGGGCACATGCTGTGCACATGGGTGGGAATGGTAGACACATGCTGTGGTTGTTCTCTGATGTGTAACTGTCTTTGTTCCATTTCTAGGGCCTGAGGATCGGCACCATGCAAGAACGGCAGAGGTGCCAAGTGGGCCGCAGTGGGCCCAAGTGGTGGTAGTGGAGTGGCAGCAGGGCAGGCGTGGGCATTGCCACAGCATTCAGGTAGGCACTGTTGTCTTCCTATACTCAGTACCGGGTGGTCGGTGTGGGAGTGGGTGTGGCCATGGCCACCTGTGCCATGTGCCATGTCAGCTGTCTGCTGCACACTGTGTGTGGTGCATGCCACTGTGTGGCAGCCTTTGTACATGTGTACTAGCTGTTGGTGGAGTGGGTGTGCACCCAGCTGCCTCCTGTGCTGCTGTGGTGCTGCAGTTGCCCTGTGCTGTCTGTCTGTGACTGCGTGGTCAGGTGGCCATTGGTTGACAGTGTCCACCGCTGTGCACTGTCGTGGCATGCTGGGATGCTGGCAGGTGTTGGCTCACCCACTGTGGGTGGCAAGGGTGCCATTCCAGGGGTGTGTGTTCCCTCTGCCCAGTGCACACAGTGGGAGGTCATGGTTCCTGGGGACCTTGCACTGATCACCTGTCCATTACTTTGTCTTAGGCATCTGGAGGTTGTGGCTGCCCCTATATTGCCACCTCTTAGGGCAGCTCATACTTATCATGTCCACCACACTGGAGGTGGCATGCCAGGCACACAGGATGGTGCTCCTGGACAAGCGATGCTGGAGGTGTCAGGAGGTGGCAGGCTGTGACCGCCCATAGAGCATCCCCACCATTTCCCTTTTACCCCTGCCATCCCTTCTCCATCCATCCTCCATCTCACTGTACAGTCCCTGTTCCCTGTTCCCTTCCCTCACTCTCCTACCCTTTCCCACCCCATGCCTTTGTACTGTATATAGTTTGACTTTTGAATAAAGTTTTTCTACTTACTTGCCTGTGTCCACCTCTGCTTTGCAGCTGGAGAGTGAAGCCATGCTGCAGTGGCATGGTGGGTGTCTGTGTGGTGTACCTGTGTCGATCTGTGGGTCATGCACTGTGGTGTTCTGCCCATTGGTTGGTGGCTGTGCCTTGGAGTGACCTTGGGGGTGGCTGTCCGGGATGTGTGGCTTGTGTTGGACACCATGACCCAGGGTGTGGCTGGCTGGGGTCTGTGTGGGTGGGGGCACAGCATGCTGTGGGGGGTTCCTGTGGTGACACCCCCATGGCCATTGGTGCCTCCTGTGCCCTGCATCCTGTGCTATGGTCTGTTCAGGGGGGCTGGATGCCTGTGTGTGCCCTGCTGTTGGTGGCCACCTGTGGCCTGCCACTGTGCCTCCCTGACACTGTCCCCAGGTGTGTTCCTCTACCTGCCTCAGGCTTTCCCTCTGCTGCTGTGCTCCCACCATTGACTGGGGTTGGTCCTTGTGTGCCTTGGCGCTTGTCCCTTTGCACCCTGGCGCATCTCTGGTTGCGCCATAGTGCTTCCGTGCCATATTCACCCATCTTGTGCCGGCATATGTTGCCATGCTCATCCAGGCACTCATTGCTCCATGGTGCATCAGATTTGTGCTGCGCCAGACTTGAGCTGCCATTTGGAGCTTTTCTGAACATCTGGCCCAGTGGGTATAATGTATTGTGCACTCATCCTCTTAGCATCTGAATCGGAGTCATTACCCAGTGCTATCAGCCACATATGCAGTTCAGCCTGTTGGACATAGGAAAGTGACCTATGCATAGCCTGTGCAGGAACCTATCTAAGACATTATAGCAGCAGAATTGGAATACACTATATTATAGGAAAGAAAATTTATTTAGCAAACATCTCATGAGGACCATCAAGCTAAAAATTCTTTTTTTTTACCTTTTTGCTACAAAATGCCTTACATTCCTTACAAAATGCTAGCAGATTTGTAATGCAAAGGGGTACAATTGCTCCAAAATGCACCACAAAGCATCAAACACCCCCAAACCTCTGGGGGCATGGTGGTCCCCAGCCTACCACCCTAATGGTTAGGAATTTATGGAGGTTAGGCTCAAACCCCTAATGTGTTTAAATGCTAGAAACACCCTTGTCCACTGGTAGATACCAGTGATTCTTTTTTTTTTTTAGATGGTCCACTGAAACACCTATGAAAACAATCCCACCCCCACCACACAACAATAGAAGCTGGGAATAGAGCAAAGAAGTAGGGATACTTAGACTCTGTTGGATGCAGTCAGATTGATCAGGTTTCAGGCTTTGTTTTTTTTTTAATTCAGAATTTCAGTATTCAAGGCCAAAAATCTGAAATCAAAAAATGCCATGTTCTTGCAGAATCAGAATCTGACTCTGTATTTGAATGCATACTGGCTTTTTAAAACCTCCTCCACAGCCAGTACAAACTCAACAGAGTCTGTTGGTGGGAAGAAGTAAAGTCCCCCTTCCCCAGCCTTGGAACACCTCCCATGCTCCCATACCTTAATGTCCTGCTGGGGTCATCGAGATGAGTGCACTGGTCATTGCAGCAGCTGTTTGCTATGGGTTGTCTCAAGGAATAAGAAGGCAGTGAGAGTCCAGCTAAAGTGTACACTGGCTAGCATTTAACTCCACCCCCTGCTTTCCAAAAATGACCTTTCTCCAAGCAATGGTCAGCAACCCTTCCCATCCATTGTCTGCTGTCAAGGATCCCTCCCTTATTAAAACCCTAGGTAGCCACTACACCAGACTGTGTTCTGACTAAGGAATCAGTAGTATTAATGGTTATCAGAGTTTTTTTTTTTTTTAGGTTGGCCACCTCCCTTTTTCCTAGGTCACTCAGAGGACCAGAGGCTATTGAGCTATTTGCAAGGTGTTTGATCTGGAGGTCCATGATAAATGGGGAAGGATGGGCCTAGGAAGGGAAGTCATGTACAAGTCCAGAGTGGATCCACAGCAGTGGACCAGGGGTGGGAGTGGCCTGAGCTCTGGGGCAAGGTGCTTGCCATGGTAGAGTTCAGGACTCGGAGTGGGGACTAGTTTACGGGGGGTGGGGGCCTTGGTGGATGGCAAAGGTGACAGGTTGCTGATGAAGTTAACTGCTAGCCAGTGAAGACTGCAGCTGGACCCTCACTGCCTCCCCTTCCACCAGCTGGCCCATTGACGGCAGACAGAGCACCAACCAGTGCACTCATCTCGGAGACCACAAAAGGCTAGGCTCTGCAGGACATTATGGCAAAGGAGCATGGGAGGGTAGACTATGGTGGAGAAGGACTTTTTTTTTAAGGTTCACTAATAAGCTTCTTCGAACTTTACTGGATGGGGATAGGTTTTCTTGTGTATTCAGATGCTGAGTCAGATGCAGAATCAGAACTTTCGATTTCTATTTTGATGCCTTAGCTAGTATCAGAACAGAATCGGGGTCTGAAGTTCTTATTGTTCGATGTACTGAGAACAGATTGAAATGAGCAGATTCTGAGCAACCTACAAGGAAGTCTCCCACTCCCCAGCAGATACCATGATTAACGTAGGGAAAGCCTGTGATGGGCCTGATCACTGACCAGCTCCCTCTAGCAGGAACTGGGACTAGCACAGGGGAAATCTTTGATGGGCCTGATTACATTCCCCTGACAGGAGCCAAAATCTGCATGATAAAAGCTTATGATAAGCCTGGTCATTCCCCCACCCCCAGCAAGAGAAGTGATCAATATGGGAAATCCAGCAGTTGGTCTGAGGGTCTGATCTTCGATCACCAATAACGTATAGTCATCCATGTTGGCAAGGCTCTTCCTGTGCTGGAAGAATAGATAGCTTTTTTCATCTGATGTTGTCCGCACCATCCTTGAGACTAGGGGCATTCTGTACCTCTATGGTGGAGCTCCCTGCCTCATTCTCTGATAGCACCACCTACTGTATCACATTGGTGGAGATCCATGGTGTGGGGCCTAGGGGCATACCCTAGTGGTGGAACTCCCAGTCTTGTTATCTGCTAGTCCCTCCAATCACACCGGTGGAGATCCATGGTGTGGGCTGTGAAGATATACAGTATGCCTGGGGTGAAGCTTCCAGCCTCATCCTCAAATAGTAGCCCCATCAATCACTGCAGAGGGAACCTGTGCACAGGCATGGCAGTGTGCTGGACAATCAGGAAGCCATGGGGCCATTATTTTTAATGTGATGAGTTTTTTTTTAATGAGTAGAAGGTAGAGTGGGCCTAGTGGGTTAAATGGGAAGGTTTTAAGCCTAAGGTTCATTGGGCAGAGCAACAACATGATTCCCCCAATCAGGGCTTAAAAGGCCACTCCTCCTTGACTGTTCCAGGATTCATTTCTTTGTTGCAGCCAGAGGTGCTGCTCTCCAACTCCTCTCTCTGGATTCCTGCTTCTATTTGCTTTTCCCCATGTTTTGTCAGCTGCTTCCAGCTGCCGTTCATTCCTTTTAGCCCTCCCTAGCTCGTTATGTGGTGCTGCCCTTCCCTTGCTCGTTTTTCCACCTCCTGGTTTCCCTTCCCTGTTCCTCTTCTGCCCTCTCATTTGCTCCTCTAATTTTGATGATTCACTGGCCTGGGATGTCATTTGTTTTGTCCCTCCCTCTCTGCATCTGTTTACCTCACCTATCATTTTATTTTGCCCTGGACTCTTCCTCCCTACCCTGTCTGCTTTGTTCAGCTTGTTAATAGCTGCTGCTGATGTTCATTCCCAGCTGAACTTCCTGGTTGTTTTCACCACCCCAATCCTCCTTCCCAGTCTCCTCGTTTCCCCCCTCCTCTCCATTCTTCCTCCCTCCTTCCTGTCAGCCACTTCACAGCCCCATTCCTCACCCTCCTCCCCCTTCTCTGTCCCCATTCCCTCCAGCAGTTTTCCTGTTTTCTTTTCTTCTATCCATCATGCTTTGGTCATGATTTCCTGTGTTCCCTCCGGCTGCCTGCTGCTGCCGCACCTTACCCACCCACCTATTTCCAGGCGTTCGTCTCCATGCATTTCGCCCTTGCTGTTCCTCCTCCTTCCCTTTTCCTCCTGCTGCCCTCAATCAGGAGACCTCTCTTGGTCTCTCTTCTAGCTGACTTACTTCAACGTTTTGCCTCCTTCCTCTGCTGACCCCTCTGTCTGTCCGACCTTGCTGTGCACTGATCTAGCTATTCCTGGTTTACAGTGCTGCCATTCTGTCCCACCCTTCCCCACTTTGCTCAGCATCTCACATTCAGTGTATCCCTGGCCTTCACATCTCATAGTTCATGGACTGTATGTGTAGTGCTTTCTTGATTTTTGCACTGCTCTCGGCACAACTGCGTGCTCCATATCATTCGTGTTCAGGACTGTTTCTATCATCTCTGTTCCCTATTGCATTTGTTCGTGTATCCAGCACTGGCCATCTCATTGGTAGGAATGTCAGTGTACCTCTGCAGAGCAAGAGTACTTCATGTGTGCACTCATAGCGCTATGTGACGTGCATAGCAGTTGACAGGTAAGCCTATTCCTAGCACTTTCCTCAGGTCCTCCACCTGGTCTTGCCTGGGTTTGTCATCTCCTGTCTTTCTTTGTTTCACCCCTGAGGTGCTGTCTCTGTTTTCCCAGTTTTGCCCTACTTGGAGATTGTCCTGTACTGCTTCCACCTGCTAGTTCCCATCATTAATTTAGGCTTTACTGTCTGATTTTCCACCTCAGTCTCTGTCTGGTTCTCCTGCCTCACTCATCTGCCCTGTCCTGCCTTGCTGCCACCTTATGCGCTTTCTTCCTTTCATCCTGCCTGTGCTTCCCCTTCATGGGCACTTGCCCTCCTCCTCCCATTCCTTCTGCCCTCCATTCCTCTCCTTCTCTCTGCTTTTTTTGGGGGGCTTCCCTATCCTGCAGTCCCACTATACCACCATACCCTACTCATTCACAACACCTAATATGCCATCCTGCATATCGCCCTGCCTATTCATCTCTTCCTCTGACCCTATTCCTGCATTCTAGTTGAACCTATTCAGATGTCATCCTGGTACTACCTACCTCACTGTTGGCTGCTGACTTTGCCTGGCCACTTTTGCTCCAACCTTCATTCAATTCTATCAACTTCTAATGTGGCTATCAATGTACCCTGTTGGCATGCACTCCGGAAGTTACCACTCATGGGTAGCTACCTCGTGACATGAGTCTGGTTCTCCTTAGCTCAGTCTGACCTCCTGGTCTACTTATTCACACCGATTAATTGAGCATACCTCTAACTGAGTCTTATGCTACCACATCGAAATCTCTCCATTCAGAGACATGCCTTCTGCATCCATTGCTTCTTGGCTCAAGGCTAGCCAGTAGCTGACAGTCTCACTCTGCACCCACAAAGTCCTCATCTAGAGCTTGTGAAGCTCGGAGCAGGGTCCTTCTCCCTGTACCATAGTGAGAATGTCTTCACTCCGGGTGGACCTTCAGTGATCCCTCATCTCGGCGACACCTCTGGATGTAGAATTTACAACTTCCAGCTGCAAGAGGTGGGCTGTCATCATCAGAGCCCATTTGGCTGCCAGACCGGGTTCAGAGGCACCCTCTGTGCTATTCTCTGTCAAGACCACCTCTGGTTCACCTGGTCTGTTTCGTAGGCTAGCATAGGCCAGCTGAGTGTCTAAGCAGTCATCTCTCTCTCTCCTCTCTTGCTTATGAGCGTCTTGTTGCAGAGACATCACTTGCAACCCTCAACAGCTGTCCATTTAGAAGGACAGAGTGAGAGCTTCCTCTAAATTGGAATATTTTCCTCCTCCCTCGATCTCGACTCTAAATTGTAGTAGCTGAGCCGTCACTAATCAAAATGTCCTTCAGCCTGGAGGAAAGGCAACCTAGGCCTTGGATCCCCAGAGGTTTTCTTATCAAAGGTTTTTTCCTCTCCTCCTTACCAATGGTCATAATATTAGATAGGGTTGGAGTTTACTTAGGTTCTGTGGTTTAGTTCTGCCCATGCCAATGGTCATAATATTAGACAGGTTTAGTGCTTTCATAGGTTCCGTAGTTAGGTTCCGCTGTTCGATGGAGTCAGATGGTGGCCCCGGCTGTTCCCTATTCTCCTTAGGAAGTCCACTATTCTGCATCTTGTCTGCTTTCCCTTCATTCATTGTCCTCGTCCTACCTCATTCTTCTGTCCTTCCCATCTATGCATGTCACCTTACTTCTGGTCTCGATATATTCTGATTGCTTGCCTCTTTGAAGCTCGATACCCTTTTGGGTATTCTTTTTTGGGCTTCTTCTAAGCTATCTTTAGCCAAGGGAATTATTCCATTGGCACCTATGGGGGAACCCTTCCCTTGGGTTCCTTGCATTGTACCCCTACAGGTCGGTATACCCCACAGCTAGAGAGGTGAACAGCCACAATGTATCGTAGTCACACAAGCATACATCTCATCCAGTTGCATAAGCACAATTGAATGGGAAAACTTTAAGCCTGAGGTTCAATGGGTGCAGCAACAACATCACTCCCCATCAGGCCTTAAAAGGCCACTCCTTCTGGACTGTTCCAAGATTCATTTCTTCATTGCCCCACCATCCAGTCCTCCTCCTTCAGCGGCTCATCTATCTTTCCCGTCGGCTTCTTCCTAAGCTACCGTTAGCCAAGGGAATTATTCCTGTGGCACCTATACTAACACATTTATGGGCTTTCTACCCCTGCCTAAATTATTTATTTTCCCTCCTACCTCCCTCCCTCCCTCCACCTCCTCTTCCCTTTTTGGCCCCTCCTTCATTCCATACCTCTTTCCTCCCTACCACCTTAATTACATCTTCATCATCACCCCACTACTTATACTATCTCTTCCTGCCTACTGTCCTCCACCCTCCTTTCCCCCACCCTCCTCCCCCTTATTCCACTTTGACTATATAGCTTTTCTTCCCTTTCCCACCTATCTATCCCCGTCCTACCCCCACCTCTGCTTGCCTTCTCCCTCCACTCACTTTCCTCCTCCCTCCCCTGTCCCTCTGTACTGGTATGAGACCTTCCTTCTTTCTTTGACTCAGGCACAATCCAGTTATCTGCCAATGTTGTTAGTTGTGCAATTCTCCTTTTTAAACAAGCGTCCTCATGTTATGTTACCATTACCTAGTGAAACGTTAGCCTTTATTTTGACTCTACACTCTGTACATCCTTAGATTGTGTAACTATTGTTAGAATTTATGCCAGGAGGCAGTTTTCCATTGTTTGTTGCTGTATCTGTATCTGTGGAACAAATCTGTATTCTTGTTTGTGTCATACTTGACGTGGAACTTATGAAACAGCTTTCTGCTCAAAGGTGTTGGAAAGATCTCAATAAATAAAAAAAATAAATAACCTATATGGGGGAACCCTCTTCTAGGATTCCTTGCATCGTACCCCTACAGGGTGGGATATCCCATGGACAGAAAGGGGAACGTCCACAGTGTATTGAAGTCACACAAGCATACATCTCATCCAGTTGTGGAAGCACAATTGAAACTTTGTTTTGCAAAATATGCCCACACACCCAAGTTTTAACCTCCAATATCTAATACCTTGAGACCCCAATACCTGGTATTCAGAGATTATTCAATTAATAAATGATTCTTGTATTTAGACACCCCAGGAACTACCCACCAAAGCCTAAACACACTCCCTCTGCAGTGTGCCTCAGGCTCCTCTGGCTAGGGGTGGGTGAGCTGGGATTGCAGCATAATTAATACAAGTTTCTATAATACGAATCCAAAGTTCTCTTCCAGACCACTCAGCATACCTCTCTATTTAGTGGAAACAAACACATCTTTACAACCTAATTTATTTACTTAGCAAAGATTTTTACCAGACCGCAGCTCATTTCCAGATGCATCCTAATAAGTACATAAAGGTTTAAAGGTAAATTAACTGGATCAAATAAATCCAAACTGGGTAAGGGCGTAAGGAGCAAAACAATGCGGAATGTGTACAAAGGAGACAGGCAAAAGGCATGCGATGGAAATATATAGAAAGTGTACGGAGTAAAATTAACAATCACGAAGCCGGCCCAGTGGTTGGATTTCCACTTGCGATGCCGGTGACCCGGTTTCGGGAACAGACCTGGGTCATCGGAGAGCCGGCTGGGGGAGAAGGATAGAGCATCCTACGGACTGCTCTCCTTCTCCAGGGGGAGGATGTGGTGTGTAGCCGGTGCTTGAGAGACCCCTGGTGGAGGCCGGGGGCACCACAGCGACCAGCTCCAGCAAGGCTTCGGGGGGCAGGAAGGACACTGGCATCATTGCATGTTCCTACCCCCACCTATGGGGGAAAAAAGCCAAAGTCTTCCCACCCCCTCCATGGTGCCCGCCCCCCGACTGCCGTCAGCTCCCAGGCCAACTCCTGCCCTATCCCATCATTCACAGCACCTTTCAGAGGGGCTGGGTGCTGTGACCCTGCCCTGGGGGGCAAGACAGGGGGTACTGGGAGGGCATCTAATGAGGGAGCCACAGCCGAGGGGTCCATGATCATGCAGAAGCCCGGCAGTGGAAGAGGCGCCAAAAATAAAATTAAAAATTAACAATCACACACCTGTGGAAAAGAGACTGCTCAAGCTAATGTTTATTCATGGGATATTAGCCATTGAACTTATACTCATTTACAGTAGGATCCCAAATAACTTAAAACCATGTATATACAAATAATAATAAATAGTAAACATAACACATCAGTTAAAATGCTACAATCTCATAATGACAATAAAACTGGCCCACCAGGCCAGCAGTAGTGCTACCACTAGAAACACTCATGACCCGGATTTGGGAACAATCCCAGAATATCAGAGGGCTGGCCAGGGGGAGAGAGGATGAATGTCGAAGGGAATGCTCACCTCCTTTGGGAGGGGGGACTGTGGTCCCCAGTAATATGGTAACTCAAGCAGAGGCTGGGAGAACATCTGCATGGGACCACACTAGAAAAGGGGAGGCAACAGCAGACTTCAGCATGCCATGTGTGGAAGCACACACTGCCGCATGCTTGCCATCACTGCATGCCCATTCCTCTGGGGAACTATTAAGCAGAAAACCCCCTGGGCAGGAGCAGTATAACACCCAGAGCCCCTGCCTCCACTCTATCACTGAAACAATGTTAATGTAAGTCTCGGCCAGAGACTCAGGGTGATCTCAGTCTCTCACTGCAGGGTGCCCCACCATGAGGAGACATTCATGGTACCCCCAGACCAGGCAAGTGGGGAGTACTGGGAGGTTAGTGGGTCCTTTGACAGATATTAGGTACATCCCTGCCCTGGTCAGAGAGCTAAAAACAGAATGAAAAAATCTCTTACTGACAATAATGATTTCAACTGCATAATGGGTAAAAAACATTTAGCAATTCTGGCTTTGAGTGCCATTTGTCACAAAGTGCTGCTTTAGCTGTTTGGTTGATGGCAGTGTGCCAGGTAACAATCTTCATGTAATAGGCAATCTATTTCAACATATGGGACCACAAATGGCAAAATGATTGGCTCCTCTTCATAGAAAGCACATTGGGTACTTCAAGGGTATGGCTATTTAAAGAGCATGTGGCCACATGGGAATTCCTCACAGACTTCAGGTGCCAGATATTCAAAACTAAATCCTAGTGCTAAGGGGTGTTTGTTTGCCCACATGAACCTGATTTTGCACCCGATTTTTGGGTGGTGTCTAAATTCAGACACCCCCATAGCACGGGCAAAACCTGTCAGTGCCTGAATGTTAAGCTCCGCCGTGCCCATGCAACTGAGGTCATCCCCTGCATATGGGTGTAGCGGGATATTGAGAGGTTTGCACAAGTGGTAACTGCTATCAAAATGGGTACAATTTTTGCAAACCCTGACTTAATGGGTACTGCAACTGCTCACCCCAGCCCCATGAAGCAATGGTATCCCTGGTGTCTAGTAGCACCCCCCACCCTCCAATCCTTGTCCATGCGACACAATATGTATTCCCTCATGTTTAGTGGCACCTGCTCCCATCCGATCTCCATCCCACTACTATACAAGCATTACCTAGTATCTAGTGGCACCCCACCACCCTGCAATACCCATCTTCATACTCAGTTCTGTAGTCCCGGGTGTCTAGTGGCACCCTCACCCTTTGATCACCAGTTGCCATGTCAGGCAAGCTGCCCCTGGCATCTAGCAGCCTCCTGCACTGCCAGCACCAAGCAAACCACCCTGCCACCCCCTTACCACTGTGACTGGTGTCACACAGATCCAATACAGTGACCGGCACAGCCCTCCTCTCATCACCTTTGCTGGTTCCATGTCAAAAGAGTGAACTAATTACAGTGAGTAATTAATACAGCGACTGGAATTTATGGTAACCACAGTTAGAAACATAGAAACATAGAATTTGATGGCAGATAAGGACCGCTTGGCCCACCCAGTCTGCCCATTTCCCTACCTACTGGATAAGCTGCAGATCCTAGTTAACCAGCAGCCTACTTCTTCTTACCCCCACACCCTAGAATTGCCTTATGACTGTCCCATGCATGCTTGAATTCCACCACTGATTTTGACTCCACAACCTCCTCCGGAAGGCCGTTCCATGCATCTACAACCCTCTCTGTGAAAAAATACTTCCTTAAATTACCTCTGAGCCCCCCCCATCTTCAAATTGTGCCTCTTGTTCTTGCACACCTCTTTTTTTGAAAGATGCTACCCTCTTGGACTTTGTTGATTCCCTTGAGGTACTTGAAAGTTTCTATCATGTCCCCCCTCTCCCTCCTTTCCTCGAGGATATACATATTAAGCTCCTTAAGTCTCTCTTCATATGTCTTCCAGTGCAGACCCTGCACCATTTTAGTTGCCCTCCTCTGCACAGCTTCCATCCTGTCTATGTCTTTGCGGAGATTGGGTCTCCAGAACTGCACACAGTACTCCAGATGGGGTCTCACCAGCTGTCTGTACAGAGGGATAATAACTTCCTGTTTTCTACTGGTGATGCCTCTCCTATGCATCCAGTAACCCCCAACCCTCCTTGCTGCCCTCTCACATTGCTTGCCCACCTTTAGGTCATCTGATATGACTACTCCCAGGTCCCTTTCCATTTTTGTTGTTGTTAGTATCTTACCCCATTGTGTACTCTTCCCTGGTTTTTGTTTCCCAGGTGCATTACCTGCACTTCTAGCATTGAATCTAAGCTGCCATACATTTGACCATTCCTCTAACCTTGCCAAGTCCCTTCTCATCCTTTCCACCCCACCCTGTGCATCAACTCTGTTGCAGATCTTAGTGTCATCTGCAAAGAAACATACTTTTCCTTCCAGTCCTTCCGCAATGTCGCTTATAAAGACATTGAAGAGGATCGGTCCTAATACTGAACCCTGCGGTACCCCACTAGTAACCCTCCTTTCTTCTGAGTGGATTCCATTTACTATTACTCTTACTCTCTGTGTCCTATTCTCCAGCCAGTTATGGTAACATTTGCATTCTGTGGGCAGCTTTGCCCCTGCCCCCTCTTACTAATATATCTAACTCTGAGGATGTAGCACCTTGGGGAGAGGGGGAAGACAAATGTCACCATAACTGCGGTCACCCAAAATTCCGGTCGCAGTATTAACACTCGCCACTTTGCCATCACTGTAATTGTACTCACTGTAATTCCTTTGCCCTTTTGATGTGCTGCCTCTTGACCAGCTGCCAAGTGGACTGACGGGGAGTGCATCTCCTGTTTACTGTAAAGGGAGCACATATGCACACTTGGGTTACATGACTACTATCAGACATGCTAGGATTTAAGGTAACCCCACTGTACTTAAAGGTAGAAACTTGTTCAAGTGTGGTAACTTCAAGATCCAGTACATGCAGGGTAGAGCTAGGCAGGCTGAGATTGTAGGGGAGTCAAATAGTAGGGATATGGTCTTTTTCTAATCTGAGCAGGAGCCAATGCTGCACTGACTGGAAAGTGTTATTCAGCAGAAAGGGGACATCGGTAAAGAACATAGACCTATAGTAGACTATTAAGTCATCAGCAGACAGTAAGAGTACTGCTTTGCTTAAAGGCTGTAGAAATGGAATTGATAGATAGGGAGAAAAGCAGGGTAGCCAAAACAGAACACTGGAGAGCACCATATGAAATTGGTCGAGGCCCTGGTAGGGCATTACCTAAGAGAATTTATTGCATGCATCCAGAAAGATACTGCAGGATCCAGTGAAGGGCGTAACTGACACACCAGGACACTGCATTTTGTGCAGAAGGATGTTGTGGTCAACCAGGTCAAATGACTTTGTTGGATCCACAAAAAATACACCTCTTGTGTGTGCTGAGTCACAGTAGGAGGAGCATTCAATCTGCCACTTAATGCCTCAGCAAACCAGGGGCCCAATATTCAAAACTAATTGCACTCCACTTTGCCCATTTTTGAATATCGGGCCCCAGAAGAGTGCCTGTATCTTTCAATGAATGGATACCCTGCTGTGTGTTACTGGACACATGTGTTATACCTATTATATAAAGAGTATTAAAAACTACACATGGTACTACATGCATATACAGTATGTGGGCAATAACACAAGACAGGGTGTGCAGTCAATGAATGATATATGTAGACTGTCTTCAGGAGTGCATTGATTCAATAAGAGATATAGGAACTCCTCAGGTGTGTGCTTAGCCTATGGTCTACTGCTTCAGCAGTGTGAAGATATGAGGCCACAGGCCAAGCACATGCCTGAGGAATGCTTGTGCCTCCCAATTAACACAGCCCACTGGAGTGTGATATTGCACTTATAAAATACCCTGCTACCTAGAAAGAGTTTTCTTGGATGATGGTAACTCAGTATTTTGTTACTCCTGATTGACAGGTTACATATTTGGCCACAAGGGGAAGGCACTGCTGGAGACGATGTGGCATACCCAAAGTAACCCATGCCCATATCTTTTGGCACTGCTCACAATTCCTTCCTTACTGGAATCTATTGACTATAGAATTACAGGACATTTATTTATTTATTTATTTATTGAATTTTGATGACCGGGTAGGCCCACTGGGCCCCAGAGGTCCCTTTTTCAGGGGTGACCCGGGAATAACAGTTACATACAGGTAAGCAGATCAGTACAATCGGGTAAATGTAATGTTGTTTAACAATAAAAGACTTCATAGGGTTACAAGTGGTAGGTAGAGGAGGAACATACAGGCAAAAGGACTTAAGAGTTAGACATAAAGAAAACATTTTACATACCAAGTTCATGTTGAGATTGAGAGTGCTCAAGGTAAAGGCAAGAAGTTGCTAAAGACATTTGGTACCTTCCTTATGGGCATAGTGGAAGGGGGATATATTGGTACAAAAGTGCTCCCCTTCCTTTGATGTATGGTCAGGTCCTGTGACATAGGCATATGCTCCTGTCAAGCAGGTGTGCCTTGAGCTTGGTCCGGAAGCAGGTGATGGACTCTGCCTCCCGCACCTCCAGTGGGAGGTTGTTCCAGTTGGAAGGGGCTGTGTACGCAAAGGACCAGGACCCGGCTTTGGTCCTAGTCTTGGGAACCACAAGGAGAGTTTGGCCAGATGTTCTTAGACTCCACGGGTTAGTTTTAACCCTAACGAGACCGTTGAGGCTAGGGGGAGGTGTGGGACCCAATAACTTAAATGTAAGGCAGAGGATTGGGTAGATGAGGCGAGCTTCCAAAGACGGCCAGCTGAGCCTTGATTGGGGTGCAGTGGTGAATCCTCGGGTGTGATAGAGTGGCGAAGCGGACTATCTTGTTGTACAAGGTCTGCAGCCTGCCTAGCTCTGTCGTGGCCACGCCCTGGAGAACTGGGGCCGCGTAGGTGAGCTTTGGGAGAAGTACGCTAGTGGCAATGGCAACCCTAGCTTCCGGGATAATCTGGTCCTTTATTCTGTAGAGGATTCCGAGTTTTCAATGAATGGCTTTGGTGATTTGGTCTACATGATTTTTTAGTGTGAAGCCTTGGTCCAGGGTAAGTCCAAGGTATTTAGTGGATATAACCACCTCAAGTTTTTCACCCCCCTGGACTGAAGTTGTGGGAGCAGTGACCTCTTGGATCCCAGGGATCTAGGCCCAAACAGCATCACCTTTGTTATTTTGGTGTTTAATACCATTTTGTTCAGAGTAAGCCAGTCCTCCATCTGAAGGATGTCCTCTTGGAGGGCTGTCTCCAGTTCTGTTAAGTTAGGGGAGGCTCTGTAGATGACAGCATCATCCGCATACTGGATAACGCTGCTGCTCCCACAGTGTGAGTGCAGATCATTTATGAACAGACTAAAGAGAAGGGGATGAGTATTGACCCTTGGGGTACCCCTTCTTTGAGTGGTGCTGGCTTGGAGACATTATCCTTCCACTTGACCCTCTGGGTACGTCCAGTGAGGTAACTCTCGAACCATCCCAGTGCATGGGTGTCAAGGCCAAGTGAGCAAATTTTTTTGTAGTAGGAGGTTGTGGTTTACCAAGTCGAACGCTTTAGAGAGATCAATAAAGATCGCACCTGTACTGATCCCTGAGTCATTATTGCCCAGGACTTCTGCCGAGAACTTAGTTAGCGCAGTGTCTGTCCCATGCTTGGCTCTGAAGCCATGCTGAGACGGAGAGATTACCTGGTGGATTTCCAGGTATTCTCGGAGTTGGGAGTAGACTAGCTTCTCCTGTACTTTAGCAATGGCACACAGCAGGGACATAGGCCTGTAGTTCCCTATAGGCTCTGTAGACCCTCCCTTGTGTATGGGAATCACTAGGGCCTGCTTCCAAGGCTCAGGTACCGACCCCTCAATAATGGACCAGTTTATCAGCCAAGTTAGGGGCTTCACTAGTGCTGGGGCTCCCTCCTTGAGGATTCTGGTCTGGATCCCATCAGGGGCCCCCAGATCCTCTCGAGTGCAGGGATTTAAGGATGATCAAAACCTCCTTTACCCTAACCAGCCTCAAGTGAAACAAAGGGTGATCTAGGTCTGGGGGCTGATGTGCGTTAAGCTCACTCCTGTTGTCAGGGGGTCCCACCTTGTACGCATCAAGGTTTGTGAAGTAACTGTTAAGGGCCTCAGCGATGAGTGATCCCTCATCAATTACTTGCCCATTAGCCACGATTGGGCCAGGTGTAGTTTTTTTGTTTCCTTTGAGGACTTCATTAATGTGCGACCAGAAGAACCTGGGGTTCCCAAGATTGGTTTTTATGTTTGCTTGCACGCATGTGCAAGAAACATAGTGCCATCATCGGAGATTTTGGAGGTGTGTCACCTCCTCCTCCAATTCAGTCAGTGTGTTGGCAGACGCGGCCCCTGTAAGCCAATGCATGCTGGAGCTGTCTATGACAAGCTCTAAAATGCAGTGGCATACAGTTGAAGGGAGCTATGATTGGTGAGCAGCGATAAGATATCGGCTGCTCACGTGCAGCTCCCACACACACACAGGCGTCCACGCAGGCTGTGCACGCCCCGCCTCCCGCTGCCGCGCACTGTATACGACGGGGTGCCCAATCCCCATCGGCTGAGCTGCGTTCCCCGCCTCTCCCCCAAAGCCTTCCGAAATGCCACGCTGGGTGCCCACCCCAGCGTGGCAACTAATGATTAGCTGATGGGGTGCCCAATCCCATCGGCTCCACTGTCCTAACCCCCAGTAGTAAGTGCCACGCTGGAGCCCACCCCAGCATGGCAAGCGATCCTAGGCGATGGGAGTGCCCATCCCCGTCGGCTGAACACCCCAACCATCCTTGTGCCATGCTGGGGCCACCCCAGCGTGGCAAACATCCGTCATCCGTTTTTTTGTTTTACCTGTAAAGAAAAAGCGGTCCCGTAGTCTCCTTGGCCCCCTCTCACAACCCGCACCCACCCACTGCGCACCCAGCCTTCCCACACCCCCCTCACCCCATACTTACCTCCGGAGCTCGGCGCGAAGATCTTCGGTGGACTGGGAACACCACTGCACTCTTCAAAGCCGACCGCGAACTGAGGAAATGCCGGTAAGCTGTATAATGGGCTAGATAGTGGGGTTTTAACTTTGTTGCATATCTCAGGCATTTCTTGGAATTTTTGCACCAGATTTTCAACATGGGGTTTTTGGGACCCCTTCTCATGATTGATGTCACTGTCATGGCGTTATTCGGGCCCAAAGGTTGATTTCGCAATCACTGTGCAGTCACTGTGTGAAATCACCCTTCGGGCCTGAATAACACCATGACAGTGACATCAATCATGAGAAGGGATCCCAAAAACCCCATGTTGAAAATTTGGTGAAAAATCAAAAAATGATCTGTTTCTGAGCGTCGTTGCGCGGTGCTCGCGAGCTCGTAAGTTACTCAATTTTTCAATATTTTCACTCCAGATTTTCAACATTGCCATTTTACCACACCTTCTTATGAGTAGTACAGCTGTCATTTCATATCTCACCCAAAATGTGCTTCGCCCATGTAGCGCACAATGGCACAGTCGGTGTGCGAAATCAATGTCTGGAACAAATTAAGAAAATCACAGTGACATTGTTCATGAGTAGAGGTCTTAAAATGGCTATGTTAAAAATTTGGTGAAAAAATTCCTCAAAATGACTGTTTTACGAGCGTCCGTTGCGCAGTTCCCAAGCACGCTGGTAAGGTCGCGAATTTTCAATATTTTCACTCCAGATTTTCAACATTGCCATTTTACCACACATTCTTATGAGTAGTACTGCTGTCATTTTTCACATCTCACCCAAAACGTGTTTCCGCCCATGTAGCGCACAATGGCGCAGTCAGTGTGCGAAATCAATGTTCGGGATAAATTAAGAAAATCACAGTGACACTGTTCATGAGCAAAGATCTTAAAATGGCTATGTTGAAAATTTGGTGAAAAAATTCCAAAAAATGACTGTTTTACAAGCGTGCGTTGTACAGTTCCTACGCATGCTTGTAAGTTTGCAAATTTTCAATATTTTCACTCCAGATTTTCAACATTGCCATTTTATTACACTTCCTTATGAACAGGACAGCTGCAATTTTTCATATGTCGCCCAAAATGTGTTTTCGCACATGTAGCACACAATGGTGCTGTTGGTGTGCGAAAGCAATGTTTAGGACAGATTAAGAAAATCACAGTTACACTGTTCATGAGCAGAGATCTTAAAATGGCTATGTTGAAAATTTGGTGACAAAAGTCCATAAAATGACTGTGATACGAGTGAGCATTGCGCAGTTGCCACGCACCCTCGTTACTTCATGACTTTGTAATATTTTCAGTCCAGATTTTCACCAGTGATATTTTTCCACACTTCCTTATGAACAGTACAGCTGTCATTTTTCACAACATGGCTGAAGTGTGTTTTCACAGTTTTAGCGCAGAGATGCATGGTCGCTGTGGGAAATCATTGTTCGGCACAGATAAAGAAAAACACAGTGACACTGTTCATGATCGGAGGCACCAAAATGCCTGAGTTGACAATCTGCTGTAAAAAATCCCCAACCTAATAATATTACGGGTGTGTGTTGCACAGTTTCTATGTACGCTCATGACTTCACAATTTTTTTAAATATTTTTACTACAGATTTGCAACATTGCCATTTTTTACACCTCCCCATGAACAGTACAGCTGTCATTTTACATCCTGTTCGAATGTTTTGACTGTGGTGCTAAATGCCGTAGTCACTGTGCATAAGCAGCTTCGCTAACAAACTGATATTCCCCTGTTCATGAGGTGGGGTCACAAAACAAACATGTTGAAGATTTGGGTGAAAATACCAAAGAATGCCTGAAGTATTAGTGTTTCCAACTATACGCCAACCCTGTAGAGAATAACAGGCATCAGGGTGTGACTTGGGATTCTTGCCTGTGATGCTCATACCATTCCACATCCTGCAGTCAGTGAGAGGCATCGAGGTATGCCTTGGACTCTTTGGCCCCAAACTTCACCCCATTCTCCTATATCGCACCCATCTCACAATATTTCCTAATGAAATGGGGTGCGCATAAGGGCCAAAGACCCCAAGGAACACCGCGACACTTGTCAGTGTCAGCAGGTTGGGATGTGGTGAAATTGGCGTAGCCGTTATGCCTGATGACCCAAACGCACATCCCAATGCCTGTCACTCTCTGCAGGGTGGTGGTGGGGGTTGGCTTCAGTTCAATACTTCACTGCCATTCCTATTACGCAGCTCTGTAACTTCTACACTACCACTGCCAATGCCAGCAAGCAAACATTCGGCATTGACAAATGCTTGTTTGAAGGTTGGTGATATATTCTTTTTTAGCTTTCTTTATGGCCTGTTTGCATTGGTTTCTAAGGGCCCTGTAGCTGGCTAAGTCCGCAGGTAGCATTGTTTTCCTGAACTTTTTCCAGGCCCTGTCACGGGTGAACATCAGAGCTTTTAGGGAGAGCAGGATCCACTTATAGCAGCTTCCCTTTACTCTGTGGGTTTTCATTGGGAGCTAAGAGGTCAGTGGTTCTGGTGAGGGTTGCTTGGAAAAATTCAATGGCCTCCTCCAGGTTAGGTAGGTGTCTTATAGGACTCCAGTCAATGCCATTTAAGAAACCAATGAATTGGTCAGGATGGAAGTTGGAGTAGTCCCTAGTAGTGCTCGTTCTAGGTGGGACTTTTATCGCTTTATTTTTCCAGATGGCAAATATCGGCGAGTGGTCGCTCAAGGCATCGGCCAGGGTGGCAGCCATTTTTACATTACTAGGGGTTGAGGTCAGGACCCAGTCAACTATAGAGTGCCTTCCCGATTTATGGTTCATTCTGGTCGGTAGAGAGATGACTTGAGCGAGGTGGGAGTCATGTAATAATCCATTGATGGCAGACTTCGCCTCTAAGGCCCAATTTAAATTGAAGTCGCCCAATATGATAAGCTCGGATGCAGAGTCAACTGCAGGGTCTTCAGGAGCGTGTACAGACAGCCAAGCGCATTGGTAGGGGGGCTATATGTGCAGCCTATTGTGAGGTGTTTAGCCTCTCCTAGTGTGAGCCATAAAAAGATTGCTTCTATGTCCTGGGTCATGTCGTGAGGCAGCCTAACAAGGGAGGATGTAATTGTGTCCTTTACATATATAAGAACCCCACCCCCTTGTTTCCAGGGTCTGTCCTTTCTGTAGAAGGCGTATCCAGAGGCAGCTACCTCGTGATCCTGAATGTGGGGTTTTAACCCGGTCTCAGAGACTGCTAATATGTCTGGTTTGTATACTGCCAGCCATGCTTGGACTTCATGGATCTTTGGTCTCAGGCTGCAAATGTTCATATGCGCCAACCTCAGATCCTTAGTTCCATCCCAAGCCTTATCTAAGGGGGAGGAAATTGATACATTAGTCATCCCAGGGCCAAGGTTAGGTTGGATGTCCCCCGCCAGTAGCAACAGGGCTGCTAGCAAGCTCTGGAGAGTGAGGGTTGGAGGTGGTAAAGCCAGTAAAGTCGGACAGGGGGTTAGGCTCCAAGTGAGGAGAAGGGATATGTAGAGGATCCCTTTCCTAGAGAATTCATGCGCCACTAGGAGAAGGAGGTTGCACCTAGGAGAAGGGCAGCTAAAGTGTCTGGGTCGGTGCTCCCCAACCCCAGAGGGTATGGGGCAGTAGGCACTACTGACGAGCCAGTCTATCCCTAGTTGGGCCAGAATATATATTATTGCCAGGATGATGCCCTTGTTCCAGTTCCCAGGATGCATCTTGGAACTATTCTGGGACATACTCAAGGATTCCTTTAATCTCTCCAAGAGGACTCTTGTTCTTTCTTGGACATACCAAGAGGTCTTTGCACCATTAACCTGTAAACTCCTACACCTCTGTCTTATAACAGTGAAGAAACCTGTCACGAAAGACTGGTTGTACCCTACTATTCCAGCAATTTATTTGTGGCAAGACATAATGTTAGGTATCTACCAAATGGAAAAGCTTCCTGCAGTATTGAACTATGCCATGCCTAAATTTGAATTGCTATGGCACAGTTGGGTGGTTTATCTTTTAGCAAAAAGAAAGGCTTTTTGTAATGTAATTGATATACCTTTACTCTCCTGTCCCATGCTGTATCTGATGAATATTGCTTGGAAACTGTATATTTGATCGTACTCTGTCCACCACCATTAGATATTATTTACTGATGCTTGCATACAGTCTGGTTGTTATTAAACAGAAATAAAAAAAATACCCTGATATTATAAATGTTTGCTCAGAAAATTCAGCAAAGTGTGTACTTGAAAGGCATGTCAAGTGACCTAGTTCGTATAATCAGTAAGCAGTATTTGTGTTAGCCCTCTTGAACCGTACTGTGTCACAGCAGTATTTGTGGATCTCACCAAGTCCTTTGACCTTGTTGATCACAGTTTGTTACTGGACTCATTGCTAGAATGTTAATTCTTCATCTGATGTTATAAAGTTCTTTGCAACTACCTTACAGATAGATCTCATAAACACCCGTAGCATATGATTCAATGTGGGGTGCCCCAGTGCTCAATTTTGGGTCCTCTTTTGTTTTCTTTATTTTTGAATTTTGCACCACAATCATGTGAGAAATCTGAAACAATTTTGTCTGCAGATGATGTGGTTATTTTTGTTACATGGCCAGTTTAGAAGGATGTGCTGGGTGTTATACAGAATGACTTTGACTCCTTTCAAAAGTGGCTACTGTCAAGAAGAGTGTATTGAATACAGGACTAAAAAAACAAGGTGATGGTTTTTACCAGACCTAGAAAAGATAGAGTTGTTGAATTGCCAGTAGTAAATCTTTAAGGGAGAACCTATAGAAATTCTCGAACGTTTTAAATATCTTCGGATAATGTTGAATGGCAATCTCACTTTTGAATCACATGTCAGATATGTTTCTGGGTTAATCCATCAGAGATTGGACTTTTCTTCAGAATCCATACTATTTTTTTCTTATTGATTTTTATTCCTGTTGCCATGGCCACTGCCTCAGGACTGGAGGGAGCTCCCAGCCCTGTCCCCTGGTGTCCACCATCCAGCACTGTCCCTTACCCCCAGGGCTTAATGCCCCGGCAGGGCTGGCGGGATTCCCCAACCCCCACTGGAGACTGTATCAAGTATTGCCAGCACTGTGGCTGGATGGGAGTGAGGCCTGTGAGGCACCCTCCATCATACACCATGGCAACTTGTTTTCTCCTCCATTTTTCTCCCTTGCAGAGATGAGGCATGTAATGATGCCAGCAAAGGAAGCACACACGCATCTGCATGTGCTCCTCCAGGTGCCTGCGCCATCTCTTTCTGCAGCATTGGCACACTGCCCTCAGCCTCTGCGAGGGGCCAGTCTTACACAGATCACTGGCAACCCCCCCTACCCAGAGAAGGAAAGCAGTCCCTCGGACACTCGATCCTTCTCCTACCCTGCTGACCCCTGGCAGCCTGTGCTCATTCCCAAACAAGGATCCACAGTGTGGCATGAGGTAAGGTGTCCAGCACCTCAGCCCTCAGCACCACCAGGTTGGTTAGAATCCATAATTTTTTGGTTCCAGAATCTCGCAGACTACTAGCCCATAGCTTACTACTTAGTGTACTGGACTATGGGCTAACTATCGATAAAGTTCTACTTAAACTAAGGGTAACTTATAACAATGTGTTCCATTTTATTACTAATCTTCCAAGAAGAACTCACTATTGCACTTTGAATAAGACTGCAGGCTGTCTTACTTTGGAAAACAGATGTAGTCTAAGAATGGGTATTAACCTGCACAAAGGAATCATGGGATACCTCCCTCAAACAGTTGCATTGTTTAATGTATCCAACCTGATTGTCAGGAGCAAACTTATACCTGACCAAAACAACACAACCGTAGGCTCCACTAAACCCTGCAAAAGTCCTAAATGTAGGACGCATAAGCACATTTCCACTTCAGACTTTATCCACATCCCCAAAACCAAAAAATTTAAGACAGAGGAGAATTAGACATGTGCATCTCAGAATGTTGTTTACTACATCCAGTGCAAAAAATGTTCATATAAATGCTATGTGGGGGAACCAGCCAACCTCCTTGAACCAGAATTAACTAACATAAACATGATATTACAATGAAAAATACTGTAAAACAAGAGGGACATTTCTCTCACTCTGATCACTCCATCTCTGACTTCTCTGTCCTGGTTCTCAAAGGACACTTCAGACTGAAATCCACAAGAAAGGTGAGCATACAATGAGATCACTTGTTTTTCTTTTCAGTACATGTAATGATGGAATGAATGTGGACCTTAGTTTCATTACCCATTACACAATTTAAATTGCAAGTGACTTTTTCTTGTCTCAGGTACAGCACAAGAACATGTATTACATTTGCTATAAATCTTTTTAATGTGCCTTTATATATCAGCATGGTTCTGTTTAATATATATAACTATGTCTACTCACGTGTTTGGTTGCATACACACAGAAGGGCTTTTTCTCAGTGCTGAGCGTGCACACGTGCGCACACACACACACACAAACACACACACACACTGCTCTCTATTTTCAAGAAGGTAATAAGGAACGGATAACCTATAGACCTTCTGCTGCCACAACATATTCCATCTTGAGAGGAGTAGATTCACACTCTACTTGATTTTCAAAGACTGTTTTCTTATCTGTTTTCTGACTCTGTTTTATACCAGTTCTGCCACATGAACTTAAAGTGATTTCGTTACATAACTGCCATTTTTGAGATGAAGAACTCTATGTAAGTTTGACACCTTAAAACATTCTGTGACTCTTTTGGTCTAATAAAAGATATCAAATCACCCATTTTGTTCATCTTTTTGTACAAGGACCAATATGGCAACAAACTTTTCTTTACATAGTTTACTAGGGCCACCAGTGCACAAGGTACAAGATCGCAAAGCAAAATTGTTTTTACTGTGTCCAATTCTAGAAGCCGCATGTTTGTAAGGATGTAAACAGGGTGGAGGCAGTCCAGAGGAAGGCAACAAAAATGATCCAAGGCCTGCACCATAAGTCATAGGAGAAGAGACTGGAGGACCTCAATATGTATACTCTGGAGAAAAGGAGGGCGAGGGGGGATATGACAGAGATCTTCAAATATCTCAAGGGCATAAATAAGGTACAGGAGGGTAGCATTTTTCAGAAAAAGAGATGTTCTAGAACAATGGGTCATGAAATGAGGCTGGAAGGGGTAGACTAAGGGGCAACATGAGGAAGTATTTCTTCACAAAAAGGGTGGCAGATGCATGAAACAGCCTCCCAGTAGAGATACTGGGGGAAAAATTTGTAGAAGAATTCAAAAATGCATGGGATAGACAGAGGGGAACCCTAGTGAGAGGGAGGAAATCAAAGCTGGAGATCAAGTAGGGTCTGTGGTTTCTGCAGTATGTAATGAAAACTGGCAGACTGGGTGTGCCTGGCAGCCCTTATCTGCCATCAATTTCTTTGTTTCTCTGTTTATACTTAAAATCTCTCTTTTTCACGCTGGCCAGATAGCTCAGTGGTAGTGTTACTACCTGCCATCCAGACAACCCTGGTTCAGGCTCAAGCCCGGAACGTCTGGTGCAGGCTGGCGAGGCAGGGTTCAGGTGTCCATTGGATGCCTCCCGCCTTGGGGAGGGAGGGCATCTCCTTTTACTGCACAACTGCCCCCTGGTGACCCCGGGGGGTTTTGTCGTGCTGGAAGGAACAAGTGGTTCCTTTGGGATGGTTTTACATCGGCACATAACCACTCATCTGGCAGCTGATGCAGAGGCATCACATGCCTGGAGTGGGGCTGGCAGGGGAGCACCAAAGGTGGGACAGGGCTCACCCACCCTTCTCATGGCAATGATAGACATCTCGCCAAGGCCACCTCTCAGGACCATGCCCAGGGGTAAGGGTGCGGGAAGGAAAAGGGAATAAAATCCCCAGCAGCCCTGGGCAGAGAAGCTCCCCTGCCCCCCCCCATGTAACAGCAGGGTCTACTTGACTCCTCCCACACCTCACCAGATCCACCCTACAGGCCCTGACTGTCACGTGAAGTATATTCCTCCCAGTTTGAGGGGGACCGGGGGGTCCCGCCCATGGGGAGAAGCCGTGGGTTACAGTCGGGTTACCTGGAAAGTTGTTGAGCAAAGGTTGATGTTGGGCTGGATCATCTGTGACATCACATGGTGGGTGGAGGGCTTGGGCAGATAGAAGGATGTCCCAGCAGCTGGTGAGGCAAAAATGGGGGAAAAAAACAGAAAGTGAAAAAAAAAATCCTCTTTTTCAATAGGCATTTGGTCAAAAATCATTGCTGTTCAAGATTTCTACCTTCTACAGTTCAATTCTAAATGAAATTATTATCTGTCCAAAGATTAAAACTTTTAAAATCAGGCTCAAAAAGGGGCTTCTTGAAAAAAATGAATGGTCTTGTACTTAATGGTTTTCTACGTGTTTTTTGTCATTTGATTGTATTTTGTAAATATGTTTATTAAACTGTTTGTTACTGTATTGATTAAGTCTTTTGTATTTATGTACTTGTAACTTGTGAAAACAGTCAGCTAACAAGTACAAAAATAAAAAATGAAAAAAGAACCATTTTATTAAAAAAGGTATTCAATATGTGTGATATAATTACCATTAATAGTAAACATATTACAAAATATATGCAGAATTAAGCATAATGTTATCATATGCCATATTTAAATATGTAATTTGTAAAAAAAAAAGAAAAAGCATATTTTTTCCATATGGAGTAACCTGCTAGTTGCAGACATTAGTCACTCTCCCCTGCTACCACAGATGTGTGCTGGCTTCTCTTGCTCTACTGTTTGCTGTAATAAGTACAGTTACCTTTGCTGTAATAAGGTCAACTAGCTTGGTGATGGGGAAAGTAAATGGGACTTAACTGGCATGGTGCGTAATTGTTGCCTTTACAGTCTTTCATTACTTGTAAAGTGCTTTGGTACACCACATGTATGAAAAGCACTATATACATAAAAATTCTTATGCATCTTCTGAGTGAGTCAGAACAGTCATGGTGGGGTAGTTTGAGGGGCAAATCTGGCATGTTGTGGGAGAACTATGTGCAACGACAACAATAAAAAAATTGTAAATGGTAGTGGTACTGCCTACCAGATAGCATAGTGGTAAAACAACGTTATGAAAACCTATTACTTATTTAAGGTGATATCAGCTATCCAAGTCATTTTTGTAACCTTTTCTCTAACTTCAGAAGATTGTAAATACAGCTGCAAACTTAGATTGTGACAATGTTCTAGCAAACTGAAGCCATTTGCTAACTTGGAATTTGCCATTCTTAGACTCCTTTTGGGTTGCAGCAATATATTGACAATATTTAGGTTATATTGCCGCTAATAAAATTCTTGTGTATGGAAACACATGAATGTTCTGTTTACTGTCCCAAAAATAGCCCCCCCCCATTAATATTTCTAACTGCAAGGGCCAAATAGATAGGCTGAAAAAAAAATATTTATCTCACAGCTTAACCTCACAGTTTATTTAAAGCTGTGAAAAGTCTTCAAAGAACAGCCCAAGTGAAAAATTAAGCTATTGAACATTAGGCAGTGAAAATGGAAGAAACTGACAGCCTAGAAAGAGTACAGCTTTCACACAGCTCTAAGAAAGCCTTCCTACTAGATTTCAGTTTGACATCGGACTGTCTCTTATCACTTTTTCTCATAGATTCGCCACCTATTTATATATATAATGGGTAGAAAAAAATAGCTAATCTAGTGGACAATCATCATCACATAACCATGCGTATATCAGAGTGCGACCACACACCTGCACTTTTACCCCCCCAAAAAAAAAATATTTTGCCATTTTATAAGATAGATAACCCACTCTAGGATGTGCAGTTGCACTCTGATATACGCATGTCTTGGGTGGTTGACGCACTCAGCCTGCAGCCTCAAGCGTACAATGCACACCAAGGCATCAGTATATCAGAGGGCAACCGCACATCTAAGAGTGGGTTATCTATTATATATATATATGTATATATATATATATATATATATTCATTCCAAAAAAAAATGTTTTAATGCACTAGTTAGGGTTAAAGTGACAGAAGCAGGAAAATGTGTCCCTAACACCCTCACCCTTACCCTGCAGGCAGCAACAGAAAAACCCATTACTTTTTTACCTCTTCTGCATCTTTGCAAATCAGGCATGGGGTATGTCTTGGGGTTGTTAGCCCTAAAGCTCCTCCCATTCTATCAGTAAACAGTCTGAGATATGTACAGTGTATGAGAATGGAGAGAGTGTTTTTTTTTTTTTCAGTCTGTCTGTCTCTTTCTGTTTGTCTAACAATTTTAGGAGTTTTGTTTTGGCAAAAGGTTTTTCCATTCTGTTCATTTTTAAAGAAATATGCTAATGAATAAATAGGCTAGACAATAGACCTTTTAGGAAATATTTAAACAAATATCTTAAGCAAAATATTACTTTGAATTTTAAGGGACTTCTAGAGCACTGAAGAAAGTCTAATCTATCTGTAGCTTCTACATATTTCACAAGTGATTAATATACTTGTAAATAACATAGTAAAAATAAAGGCAGTAGACATTTGGTGCAATTTAACTCCCTATTTTCGGTCATGGGTACAGTTTCATTATTTGCTGTTGACTTAATTTCAATTATCCAGACCTCACTTGCCCATTCCCATGAATACATTCCTGTCATTTAAGCTCCACCAGAAATAAAACAAAACAAAATAAAACAACAGCAAACCCAAACAAACTAGCCAGAGCCGATAGGGCTGTGAAGAGCTACCAAGTGACCAAAGTTACACATGTGCGTAGAAATTATTCAATGCTTGGGTGTAACTTGGCCATTTTTTGGAGGTGTTGCACCAAATTTTCATCTTGGCCTTTTTTGGACCCCTCCTCATGAACAGTGCCAGTGTCATTTTGTTCACTTGTCCCAAAAGGTAATTGCACAGAGCAAACACACTATTCTGTGCCACAGGTGTGAAAACACATTTTGTGCAGGTTGTGGAAAATGACAGCTATACTGTTTTGAAGGAGGTGTGCAAAAATGGCAATGTTAAAAATGTGAAGTGAAAATATTAAAATTGGCTACGTTAGGTGCGTGCATAGAAATTGCACAATGCATGCTAGTAATGCAGTCATTTTTTGGAATTATTTCACCAAATTTGCAACATGAACTTTTTGGGACCCCACCTCATGAGCAGTGGCACTGTAATTTTGTGAATCAGTCCCAAAAGGTGATTCCATGCAGCAATCTCAAAATCACCTTTTGGGATGAGTAACAAAATGACAGTGACGTTTTTCATGAGCTGTGGTCCCAAGAGCCCCATGTTGAAAATTTGGGGCAAAAATTCCAAAAAATGGCAGCAATATGAGCATAAGTTGAAAACCCCATTGAATGGGCATATGGCGTGCTTACCTTTGATTCTTTAGTTTGCGGTTGGGCTTTGAAGAGTGCAGACGTGTCCCGTTCCACAGAAGATGACAGTGCCAACCTCCGGAGATAAGTATGGGGTAAGGGGGATGTGGGGAGGTAGGTACTCAGTGGTAGGGGTGAAGGGGACTGCAGTGATGACGAGGGACTGTTTTTTGTTTTACAGGAGGAAAAAAATGTGACTACCAGGGACCGTTTTCTATTTTACAGAAAACAAAAGAAAAAAACATTTTGGCATACTGGCGTGGGCTCCCAGTGTGCCACATGAATGGGGAAGGGGTTGTACAGGATGCTGACATGGGGATTGCACATCTCAATGTCAGGCATGATTTGGGGAGGGGGGCACAGAAAATCTTTGCACACACTGGGGTGAGCTCACGGTGTGCCAGTTGAGTTGGTAGGGGGGCACAGAACGCCTCAGAGCTGGTGGCCGATGTCGGGAACATCTTTACAGTGAATGGAATTTTACCATTTTCAACATAGAGGCACCCGCAGAACTGCACATGCACACAAGTCGCATGCATGTTCAGTTCATGCACCAGAATGTGGGAGTAATAACCAAAATAGTGTGGCTGTTATTCCATAGCAGCCAGTCATGGCAGAAGGGTTCAAACTCAGTTGGGCTTTCAGAAGGATACTTCCAAAAGTCCTATGGAAGGTTCCACAATCGGCCATTTTCCAAACTATAGAGCAATCGCAAAACAGCTGTAGGCTCCGCCCATAGTCCTAAAAAGGAGGTGAGAGTCAGACACTATGGGATGTCTTAATCCAGACTGTCATTTGGCTGAGAATGAGCAGTCTGGATGGCTAACTTTTTTTTTTTTGCTGACACAGCCTGTTTCTCCATTGTAAACTACCAGCTGAATAACACCCCAGAGGTTAATTCTTGCTCTCTCCGGTAATTTAATTGTCACATTTACCTATTCCATGGAATATTACAATAATTTAATGTATTTGCAGAATTAATTCTGGCATTCCTCTGAAAAAGACTGTGGCACTAAAGATGAAGTCGGATGAGGTCAATAACACAGGACACAGCAGTTTAGCAAAGGGAAGTGACATTTTATGACATGGTGTTAGGAGAATAAGTTGAATCAGGGCCAGATTAAGGCAAACTGAGGCCCTAGGCCCTAGAAAAACCTGTGGTCCCATCTCGCTGTGACCATCCCTGTTTGCTGCAAAGGAACGCTGTCACAGATTGTTAGGCACCTTGGGTATCCATTTATATGCAAATTATATCACATGTTAGGATACAGTTTGTATGTAAAGAGCTGTAGGCTACAGAATACAAATCAAAATTCCTACCCTTCTGTTTTCCTCATTCAAAATCATATTAGTAGCAGTGCACACCATTCTCTCCTCTCCCTTTTCCTGAAGTGTCACATACTGTTTGATTTCAGTGTGATAATCTACAGTGCACCCTCAGTTATCTGCCCATTTTTGTATAAGCACAACTGGGCAGATAATCAAGGGTGAGGGATAATAATAGGCAAAGGAATAACTAGCATTTTGTATAAACATGGATTGTCAAGGGATGACTGTATGTGCATGACTACTGTCAGCATAAATGACTGGCACCTTTCTTTATTAAAAGTACAGTCTTCAGCCAGCCCGGTGGCACAGAGGGTTGAGGTGCTGGATGCCACACCTCGAACCATGACGGTGACCCAGGTTCAGGAACAGACTCGGGTCATCGAGGGCTGGCAGGGGGAGGAAAAGATTAAGCATCCGATGGACTGCTCTCCTCTCCTGGGATGGCCTAGGGTTGTGCCTCACTCTGTAGCAGCCCCCAGTGGAGACCGGAGGCACTACAAGAGCGTCGCAATGTGGGACAACAAGGAAAGACATGAAAATAGCACTTCACCGACCGGATGACGTCAGCCCTACCTCCCCACACCTCTCTGCCACAATGCCTCCAGGCTGAACTCTCTGCACTCTGCCTAGATGCAAGGGAGTGCTACAGCATTCCAATCTCCCCTCCCTGTAGCCCCCCTGGGGTGGGGGCCCCCCTGGCAAAGGAATATGATGGGACAACGGAGAGACAGGCAGCGGGGGATGGCGAGTCAGTGGGAGAAGACAATGGCAGGGCTGGCTGCCTGAAGGAGTGGACGGGGACGGTGCACAGTAGGAGGGATAAAAATAATATACAAAAAAAAAAGGAAGTGCAGTCTGAATTCCTAATACAGCCCCACCCACAAAACCACATAGGGAAGGGGTTGCAGTGCTATAGATAGACTTATAAAATGGGAAAAGGATTTCAAAGAACCTGATTGATTGTTAGCCATGCTTTAGAACTGTCTAGTGCATGGCTAAAAATAGTCTTGCCAAATAAAACACATTGCATGTTGTAAATCCTTGTGCCATCATGATCACAGATGCAATCCCAACCCACTGCTGTACCAGCTGACAGCTCCCCCATCACTCCACCACTCATCAAAACTCCATCTCCCTCACAGGAACTTATCAACATGCACAGAAAAAAAAGAATGCTGCACACACACAGTCTTGCATTTAAAGATTACATTGCAGACCTGATCACATGAAGGTTTTTTTTAAATTTATACACTGTTTACTGTTCCACCACCCACCACCCAGTCTGCCACACATTACGAGAAAGATTGCATTTCCCACCCTGCGTTCATCTTGTCTGCCCACTTGTACCTCCCAGAAACTGAACTGTACTGCAGATAGAAATGCATAAAACAAAACATTAACTATGAACTCCATGAGAGAGAATGTGTGTCGGGGGGAGGCACCATGGTAAGCAAGACATCAATGACAGATCTCATCTCTGCTCCTCTGTACAAGCACTCGCTCTTCACTACGATTTACTGCCAAAAATGCACTGAAGAGAAGTAGGTGATTTATTTACTTTCTTTAAATGTCCTTCTCAGAATAATGCTCTCCTCCTGTTCTTTCCTCCTGCCCACCCAGCTGTCCGCTCGCTCACTCACCTGTCTGCTGGTCCAGCTATCCTCTCACTCAGTCCTCTAGCACCTCACAGAAAAGCTTGCTGATATCACAATAATGAAGAAAATACAATATAAATATGAAACATAAACCAATAATATAACAAAATCTACTGTACGTGGAGAGTGCCATGGCAACCAGCTGTCACTACTAGAAATTTAATAAAGATATGATGGTCACAACAGGATAAAACTCATGAGGGAAAAATAAAATGAAACCAATGTACGACACGTGGAGGAACTATTCTACAACAAACTACAAGAAAGATTGTCATTTTTTTTCCACATTAGCATACAAATGTTGGTTCTTACATGCATAGAAAATACCAAAGCCCATTTTATAAACACAATAAGACACTCTGGGGGTGTGCATTAGACAGTTCTAATGCAAGGCTAGGGGGCTGGAAGCACTCAGCCTGCAGCCTCGTGCATCACTATGTTCCTAGCCATGCATTAGAACTATCTAACACATACCCCATCATGGCTTATTGCTTACTTATGGCACATTAATACTGCTACCTTTGCAGTGTATCAGCCCATGCACACATGTTGATGCACTGCAACTTTGACAGTGCAGATACTCACCAGACCATGCTAGGAGTGCTTCAGACCCATTTTCTGCACCGGTGCAGGACTGAGTACATTTTTCAGAGCGAGCATATTATATGGCAGCATAAATGCACTGCAATGCTCACTTCAATAAAAATCAGTCGCTCCTAGACTCCACCACTATTCCCAACCCAACCCCACAACCGCTTTCTGGTGCAACCTGCATTGGCATGAGGTAGGGCTGTGTAAAGACAGAATTGAGCCTGCTACAGAGATCACATGAGGAATGGAGCAGTGCAAAGGTCAGAGAGCTGCCACTGTGTAAACACAGCTTTTAAATGGTAGGGTTAGCAGTGGCTATCAGATACCATTTGTTTACTTCACAGGCAATTGTACATAATGGGGGTAATATTGTATGTATATAGCTCCATAACATGTACAATTGCCTGCAAATTAAACAAGTGTGATCTAAAGGCTGTTACATGAGGTCCCTGCACCCTAATTGGTATCCCTAGAGGTACACCATAGACAGCTAGCATTTAGGCATATGTTATAATAACATGTAGGGCTTAGGGCATCTACTGTGCAAGAGCAGATGTTAGGATATGTATGCACATTATAGTCATACACTTTATTTTCTAATATACACATGTATTTCTTGCTTACAAGATGCTAGGATGGTTGTGTCCTTGTAATGATTATGATATATGAGTCAGCATTGCCATCTTCTGATGATTTGTATTACTACATGGCTATGTACAAACTGTACCTCTTTGTTTCTTCAAAGTGATGACTACTACAAAATTGTATAATGTTATCTTGGGCTGAGGAGCCACCTCTAATTTAGCCAATAGGGCTCATCTCTGTAACTAGAAATGTTTCTATCTTACAGTAACCATGGTAATTATCATAGGTATATAATGTAAGACATTACGTCTTCTTCCTTGAAGACCCCAAGAGACACAGAGATTCCAAGAGGTATAGGGAACACTTAGCATTGGCTCTCAGTTCCTACTGGTAAGAACTGCTTAGGGCAACTGTGATTATCCTTTTGGTAGTAATAAACAAGCTTTATTACTCTTATGCAATGTGACTGTGATTCCTTGCATGCCCATTATTGCCAAGAACCTGAGAGTAAGGTTTAGACCTCCTGACAACTGGCGACTGCGAGCAGGCAATATTTGGTGTGTGCAAAGTTTCACTTGTTGCTTACAACTTTTCCTTCCCATCGGGGACTGTGGGTGTACAGTCCTGCATCACCACTCCTGTTTTAACACCACTTTGTAGTTACTTGCAAAGTCTGGCTGCTTACTGGGTGTGGTCGATGCTGACTCAACCCATCCCACAGCAGTTTTGAATTGCAGGCTTACAAGTGCACAGTAGCCAGACTGTGAATAAGTACACCTGTTGTGGATCAATACACAGCACGGCACCTTTTCACAGTTTGATTTTTCCTTCCCTCCCACACAATGGCCACTGTACCAAATATCTGCATAGACCTGAGACTCATGTCTCAAACTTCCTTGCCTCCCATGGAGGATAGGCTGACTTCGCACGGTACGCAAGTCAATCCAAAAACCCTGTACTGGGGATTTAAAAACCAGTGCTCCGAGATGAGACAAACAGCCAGAAAGTGAGAAGCTAAAGGGCTATTGGTCATGACTCTCTGTGCTGCTGTGGAAGTCTCCGAAGTGAGGTTTTGATCTCTTGAACTGCAAATCTCATCTCTTAAGCAGGAGATTTGGTTGCAGGAAACTGAAAGTGTGAGAAGAGAGCAAGATTTGGAGTCAGAACTACAAACTCTGTGAAATGAAAAGGATTCCCTTTTGCATCATTCTGCACAGGCAGGCAAGCAGGAACTTTGAATGTTGAAGCAGGAGTGTGAAAGTTTGAGACAGGACAAGAGGCAGGCTTTGCAAATGAATGACTTGTTAAGTAGAATGAATGAACAGCTGCATGAAGAGTTGGGAGAGCTACAGGACAAGATAAACTAGGTATGTAATGACTTAGGTTTAGCTACTAGGGTCAATCACAAATTGAGCGCTGCGTATAGAGTGTTACAGAAACAGATGCAGGATGAAGTGGATCTGAATGTTGCAAAAGTGAGTCATACTGAATCTGAATCCAAAATAGCAAAACTGCACCATCAGCGAGAGGTTCTGGTGATGAGAGGCGTAGCCCCTGCCTTGCCGATGTCATCTGAAAGGGAGGAGTCAGAAGATGATATTTCTCAGTACAATGCCCAATCACACCCCTACTATGGCCCAGACACCCCTCCCTGCCATACACAACATGGCAGACCCATGTCACATGACACCCATACCCTATGTCATCGACAGAATGATGCACATCATGGGCGATGCCAACATGGTGACCCCCATGATGGGGGGGAGCAGACCTAGTCCTAGTCCTGACAGCACCACCAATAACCATTATTAATGTGGAAGACAGGGAGGAGATAGAAAGAAGGATCGAGACTGCCTTAGGCACAGTGCCCATCTCTGAAAGAAACAAACGGGTTCTCAAGACTCAGATTAGGCAGCTTATACATGAGGCTGGTACTCAGGATGGCATGGTTTGTACTGTGGCAGAAGCCACAGCTCAGGCAGCCCTAGATGGCACCTGAGGTAATCTACCTCCACTTGATCATCCCAATAATCTCCTACAAATGGCCTACTCTGTTCAGCAAATAGCTGACAGTATCGGTCAGATGAGCCTGTCCGACATCCTCAGTTGCCACTTGGAAAATGTGCATGCTAAATGTGAAATGCTTAGTCTCACTGCAGACTACCAGGTCTGGATTCTACGCCAGACCATTGATCCTGGGCTGTGGGCAAAACTCCCTGATGCCGCCCGCCAGGATGGCCACGCCACCTTTGATGAAGTAGCAGCTGAGCTAATTTCTGCACACAACCTAGGTGTAGGAGTGATGCTTGCATACCCTGTAAAACAAAATGCGAAAGAAAGTCCAGTGACTTTCCACCAGAGGCTCTGGATGGCCTACCGAGCAGGGAAGCACCTTGTAGGAGAAGCCGCAGATGTGGACCTCATTTAGTACAAGACCTTGTTCCTTAGGAACATTATCCTTGCAGTAAGAGAAAAGGTAGAGTCAACCACCTATCCAACCATGGAAAGGTTTGCTGATATTCTTCGGAAAACAGAGAGAATTTATCAACTCTGCATCCGTGATTCTGGCTCCGGTTCCAAGAAGGTTGCTGCTGTAGAAGCCACTCCGGAGGCCATGACACACTACACGGTGGAGGGGCAGGCCCAAGAGAAACAGCCCCTCCCCACAGACAACCAGCACCCATAACAGGCCCAACAACAACAACAACAATCCTGGGGTGGGAACCAGAACTACCACAAAAACAAGAAACACCATGAGAATAACAAGGGTAAACAACAAAGATCAGGCCCTTTGAATAGGGAAATAGCTGAAGCGAACTAGAAATTCTGAGACCTTCTTGGGCAAGTGCGCTCCGTAATGGATGCCATCCCCATTCAGACCCTTGCAGCAATACAACTGGGAGAACAGGCCTCAACAGGCCGAGAAGACACCTTATAGGCCTGAACCTGGAAGCGGACCCCTATATAGCAGCAGTGCAGCATGGTGAGGTGGTTCAAAGGAACCAGGCCCAAGCTCTCTTTCAAGAGCTCCCCATACTTCCACTGATACAAACTGACAATTACAGACCCCAGTCTGTATTGTAAACAAACTGGTCTTAGACAGAAATGGAAGGCCCTGCACAGAGGCCGAGGTCAGGGCCACCTACTAACAGTACTATTGGACACAGGTGCGGCTGTGTCTGTACTACAGGATGACCATCCAGACACATCACCTTGGTCCACAGGAAGGAGGACCAACATGTCTGGTGTAGACGGAACTAGGTTGCCTGCATACGATTCTTTGCCACTGCCGGTGACACTGGGACACCTGAAGGCCTATCACACCTTTCAGTTAATGATATTGCACGATCACCCTAGTATAACTGGAATTGACTTTCTGGCACCACATGGATGTGTGGTTGACCTAGCCAACATGTTGTGTATACAAATTCAGGGACAATACTACACTATCATGATCCCTGACTCACATGTGGTTGCAACAATATCTGCTAACAACAAGGAGTATGACGTCATAGATTTGTTCAAGAACCTTGAGCTTTTCCCAAAGCTCTTTCCCATTTTACAAAGACATTTGGAGGCATTTTCCATCAACAAGCATGACTGTGGCAGGATGCACACTGTCATTGAAGTAACAGGCCCAGCACATGAGCGGCAAAGGCAATATCCTTTTCCACCTGAGGCCTTGCCTTCTCTTAGGAAAACAATTAAATCACTCCTCAAGTAAAATGTAATTAGGACATGTGTTTCCACTGCAAATTCACCAGTGTGTCCTGTGAAAAACCCCACAGGTGACTGGAGACTGACTATTGACTGCAGGAGACTAAACCAGGTCACCCCCAGTTGTTCTCCAACTGTGGCATCAGCACAAGATGTCCTACGACTACTGACCCCTGACCAACAATGGTTTAGTGCCCTGGACATCTCCAATGGTTTTTGGTCATTACTATTGGCCCCCAAAAGTCAATACAAGTTTGCCTTCACCTTTGAGGGCAAGCAGTACACGTGCACCTCTTACCACAGGGGTTCCACAACAGCTCCACCCTGTTCCATTTGCACATGATGGATGCCCTTGAGGGCTTCTCTATGCCCCAGTGTCACTTGCAGTATGTGGATGACCTGTTGTGGCCACAGCCACACAGGAACAGCATCTGGATCTCTTGGACGAACTATTGACCCTCATCCAGAGGGCAGGTCTCAAATGGAACCCTGCAAAAGCACAATTATGTCAGAAAGAGGTACTCTTTCTGGGCCTAAGGATAATAGACCAAGACTGAAGCCCTACCTAGAAGAAGATACAAGGATTGCACGATTTGCCACTACCCACCAGCGTGGCCACTCTTAGAAGGTTTCTAGGTATGGTAAATTATTCAAGAGATTTTATTTGTGATTTTGCTCAGAAGGTCTTTCCTCTGTATGAACTATTGAAAAAGGACATCTCCTGGAATTGGGCCCCCATACACACCCTAGCTGTGACAACACTGAAACAGGCCTTGGCCTCAGCCCCAGCTTTGGTCATCCCCAATCCAGCTTTGACATTCCATCTGGAATGTGCCACCTCAGACATTGCTATGTCTGCCGTGTTGGCCCAAAAGGTCAATGGCACCCTGAGGCCCATTGCATAAGCATCACAGCTCTTGACCCTAGTGGTGCAGAAGTACAGTCTTTGTGAAAGGAACCTTCTGACCACATACTTGGCAGTCAAGCACTTTCTGTATATCACTGGGTACTCTCCCATGATCATAAACACAAACCATATCCCAACAACCTTTTTGCTATCAGACAGAGTAAAAGATGGGTCAGTTTCCAACCCCAGGCTGACACACTGGTCCCTCCTTCTCCAGGATAGAGACATTAAGGTCCACCCAACCAATATGTCATCCATGCTAGCACATGGACTCCTTTTCCAAAAATAACCCCATGATTGTACACTGCAGCCACCTGATCTACCAGATCCAGATCCTTTCCTTCCTGCTACATCACAGTTCCTCGAGAACACCTCACTGTGTCGTGTCTTCACTAACGGATCAGCTTCCTATTATCGGGGAGAACAGATAGCAGGAATGGGTGTGCTTGTCATTTATCCTTATGGTAACACTATTAAAATATCGATGCGTTGCAGTATGGCATCATCACAGTATGCTGAGATGGCAGCGGTGGCCTGTGCCCTCGAGTTCATCCAACATGGAACTGAGGATACCAATACTTTTACTGACTCTAACTGGATTTGCTGTTCCCTTACAGAATTCCTTCCTTTTTGGCAGAAGAACTCCTTCACCTCCTCTGACAGCAGTCCAGTGAAGCATAAGGAATTGATAATATACATTCATTCACTGGCACAGAAGTTTGCACACAAACACTATGTACACAAAGTTAGAGCCCACTCCATACATGACCACTATCATGCCTTCAGTGACACTGCTGACATCGTTTCAAAGGAAGGGGCCCAAGGGGGGGGACACCTGGATGATGGACCATCTCGAGGCCAAAGCAGCTGTACACATTGCAGCAATCAGCAAGAAACCTAAACCCTTTTCCCCTTTGGATTTGTCAGCAGCCCAACATGCTGACTCTGAACACAAAGATGGTTCAGATTCCTTGACAAAGGCACTGAGAAAAATCTGCCCACCCATAATCCCTACCGGAGGCATGAAGGTAAGTTACACCTATCCCCTGATGATAAGCTCATCTGATATCAATCAGATGACACCCCCACCAAGTTGTGGGAGGTTCCCCATCATCGTAGGCCTGAATTTCTGCAGCAAGTGCATGACACCCATACTGCTGGATACCAGGGAGCAGAAAATACACTACAAAGGCTTAAGACCACTGTTTGGTGGCCTGGTGTCACCAAGGATGTCAAACAGTACCTAGACAACTGCCTTGATTGTGCACAAAATAACCTCATCCCAATGAAATGCCAAACTGCTACCACAAAGGCATTCTGGCCCTTGGCATGTCATACAGATGGATTTTATTGGTCCCTTGACCAATACCAGCAGAAACAACAAACACACCCTTGTGGCCACTGATCTCTTCTCTAAGTGGGTTGAAGCTTTCCCCACTAAGACATGAACTGCTAAAACTACTGCCAAAATACTGGGGGAACAGATTTTCTCCAGGTGGAGGCCTACCTCTCAAGGTAGACTTAGACAAAGGAACCAGTTTTACAGGTGAGTTAATGAAACAAGCACTTGAACTCCTTGGAGTTCATCAGAAGTTCCACATACCTTACCACCCACAATCCTCAGGTCAAGTAGAGAAAGCCAACAGATGGATTAAGCAAATGCTTTCCAAATTCATTGAGGACAATCCCAAGGATTGGGATTCCCTGTTGCCATTATTCCTTATGGCTATCAGGGCACACCATTGGCCACCACCCAACTGACACCCTTTGAGGTGATGACTGGTAGGAATATGAGATTACCTGAACACCTGTTGTTTGACCTGCACACCCCCCACTGCAGACCTTGTGTCTGTAGATGAATATGTGGAAAAACTCAGACAAGACCTACACTCATTTGTATGCTGCTAACCACATGGGTAAGGCCCAGCAATATTCCAAAATTCAGTTTGACAAACATGCACAAGAAGTGGATTGGCAGGTTGGGGATCAGGTAATGGTTCTCAGATTTGCCCATCCCACATATTCCTTCTCCAATAAGTGGGAAGGACCCTACCCCATTGTCAACAAGCTCAGTCCAGCCATCCATCAGGCTAGACTGAAGCAAAACAACAAATTGACTGACAAATGGTTACATGCAAACCAGCTGAAACTGTACTGTACAAAGGAGTATAATTATTTTTTCTTCATCCCATTGGGTGGAATAGTACTAAATTACTAATGTTTAATTTTCCTTTTCAGATACTGACAAGATGGCTGTCTTGTTCCATTTTCTCCTCATCTCAGGAGTTATCCCTGCATCCAAGGCACGATAAAGTACCTCCTTCTTTACCTTGATCCACCTGCAACTACCCCAGAGGAAGTCTCCATCAATATTCCTGACAATTTGATTACTGTCCAGAAAGGGTCAGATGCCTACCTCACTGCCTTGGTTGTTGCTCCTGATAAATCTACACTACAAATTGAGTGGAAAACCATGTTTCAAGGACAAATACTCCCCATGGCCAAGCCTTCTAAGGGAATTTTCCATAGTTGGCCCAATGCAAAATTATCTGCAAATAATTCTTTTTCCTTGCTCCAGACATCTCTTAGACATTCTGGCTTATACGCTATTACTGCCTTAATTGACCCCTCGTATTGTAATTCTTTGTCTAAGGACTCTGCCAGGAAATTTCTTGCTGTATACAACATGGCCTCAACTGCCATGTAGTTATCTGTGACACCCCCTAATGAGAAACAGCTTTTGGAATGTCCAAAACACACCCCTGGTCCTCGTAGTGGTCTCACAGCTATTGTCTTACCTGGTACACTTATTAACAATTTGCAGTTTATGCATATACCTGTTTTGTTTAACTTGACTTACTGGAACATGAAAGAATTTGGTATATGTCACACTACTAATACTTCATTGTTTTATAGTACCTTGTTTCTTGATAGCTTAGCAGTTTTCAAATTCATAACCAAGACCCTATTGCCAGGGTCCACACCACCGAGCATAGAGGCAATTCTAGGAGAAAACCTAATCCTGATGATCAAAGTCATAAAACGTAATACATGTGACACATCTGACGTCATTGGTGCCACAGGCATTGTTACCAGTGTTTTTGGTACAGCTATGTCCATCTGGAGCAAAGCTGACATTGCTGCTATCAAATCCCATTCACAGAAATTCCAAACTGGTTTGGTAAATGATATTATACCCCCATTATTACATGGTGTGGATGGCCTTAGTCAGGAAGAAAGATACACTGTATATAACATGCATGCCATTACTAAGGCATTTACAGATTCTAAAGATAAGATTAATGCATTTATTGCACAGAACTATAAAGAAGCAGATAAGCAATATATTGTCCGTGAGATATTATGTTCGGCTTATGGTTCCTATATTATCACTACCATCAACAATCTCTTCCATGATCTAGAATCTGGGAGAATCCCTGATATTATACATGATAGACATATCTCTAAATGGTATTGTCCTCACTGCAAATCCTCTAACTGTGTTGCCATCTGTATGCTTCAAACTTTAGCTATTCCAATTTTTACTGCTAGGAATTTGGGATTTGTGACCAGGCACCCTAATACTGGTTCATGTTTTACTACTAAGAAATGTTCTATTAAGGATACTATGTTTGTCTCTTTCACTGTTTCTTTACCACAGTTTACTTACTACACCTACTACACCTATATTTGATAAACTTGCATCTGTACACTTCATTGGGCACCTTGATGAAGACATCTACAAAGAAAGCCTTGATTTGCCTCCTCTTTTGATTTTCCATCCTATTCTGGACACGTGGGTCTCACCGCACATGGACTGCTGTGCGAAGAACGGATATATTTATTTGTGTTGCTGTGACATATTTGATGTTATTAAACCTGTATGTGGCTATTCCCCAGACAGTATCAACTGATCCTTTTCCATGGATGATGACATCACCACTAATGGCACAGAATACCAGGACTCAATATCTGCTCCAGATGACTCTAAGTTATATCATTTTTATCAGGAGGAGGTTCACCGCCTGTCAACTTGGATTTCCAAACAGACTTATACTTGCCCAGTACAGCTGCAAAAATGGAGAGTGCCCACAGTGAAAATGCAATATAATTCAGATGGAGAATACTGTGTAGTTACTAATTACAGGTCCTACACTTACGGTTTGAAGACATGTTCTATTGATAGTTCAAATTTTTGTTTTGTACCCCATCAAAAAACAGTAATTGGGCACACAGTTATTACCCCTGTCCCCATTATGGACTCTGACATCATTGACAGTAACCCTGATTATCTCCTTACTCTTTCAGAGTATTTACCTTACTTTAATGTACACATTGATCCTCTCACTTTGACATTAAAATCACTTTTAGACAGAAAAGACACCCATCTCATCCACATCGGCAATAATATTTCCAAAGCTAACAAAGCTTTCCTCACACTTATTAATGATGGTGACATGAATGGTGCACTTACTAACACTTAGAGATCACTTTTAAAGGTTTTGTTATTATACAAGCATTTTTTATATGTTTTCTTATTATTATGCTTGGCTGCCTGTGGCGCACACTACACAACACTGTGAGCAGCTGGAGTTCCTTTACAAGACTCGCACGTCGGGTCTGTAATTGGCCCCTGCTCCCTATCTACTTCCTTACTCTTGCTGTGTTGCCCCTTGTGAGGCAACAAGGGGAGAATGTTACACGAGGTCCCTGCATCCTAATTGGTACCCCTAGAGGTACACCATAGACAGCTAACATTTAGGCATATGTTATAATAAGATGTACGGCTAAGGGCATCTACCGTACAAGAGTAGATGTCAGGATATGCATGGACATTATTGTCATACACTTGAATTTCTTTTTTTTTTATTTACTATGCTCTTTGTCTGCTCTGGACCATCATGTCATCCGCCCTGGTCATGGCACCCCTTCACACTTCCACCTCCAAGATTGACGGAGCTCTCCCAGTCACCCCTGACTTCCCCCCAGAGGGTGGAGTCATGGCACCATCGGGCTTACCAGTGCTATGAAATTGTGACTGGTCAAGATAGCTCAGCTAGGAGGCTAATTGAAGCCCAGGGCAGGGCTTCAAGGAGATGGTCATAGCAGGGTTTTCTCCCCTTATGCTGAGGTGGGGACATGCAATGATGGCCAGCATCTGCCCCGCCCAAGAGAGAAACTGATATTGGTGCAATGCAATGAACCCAGCCTCTGCCAGGGGTCACTTCTACACCAAATGTGCGCGACCCTCCATCCTGGAGAAGGAGAGCAGTCTAGAGGATGCTCAATCCTTCTCCTCCTGGCCAACCTTCCAGTGACCCAAGTCCATTCCCGAAATGCACTTTACTTTCTAATATACACACGTATTTCTTGCTTACAAGTTGCTAGGATGTCTGTGTCCTTGTAATGATTATGATATATAAGTCAGCATTGCCATCTTCTGATGATTTGTATTACTACATGGCTATGTACAAACTGTACCTATTTGTTTCTATAAAGTGATGGCTACTACAAAATTGTATAATGTTATCTTGGACTGAGGAGCCACCTCTAATTTAGCCAATAGGGTTCATCTCTCTAACTAAAAATGTTTCTGTCTTACAGTAACCATGGTAATTACCGTAGGTATATAATGTAAGACATTACATCTTCTACTTCGGAGAGCCCAAGAGACATGAAGATTCCTTGAGGTATAGGGAACGCTTAGCATTGGCTCCCAATTCCTATTGTTAAGAACTGCTTAGGGCAACTGTGATTATCCTTTTGGTAGTAATAAACAAGCGTTATTACTCTTATGCAACGTGTCTGTGATTCCTTGCATGCCCATTATTGCCAAGAACCTGAGAGTGAGGTTTAGACCTGACAAGGCCATTGCCACCCTTGATGGCATTGTAAGCCTATCTATAGCACTGTAGCGTCTTTGCTACTTTGTGTCATTAAAATGTTGTTTTGTGGGTAGTGTTAAAGATCAGGCTTAGCCATACTGTTTGAGAATTGCAATATAGTATTGTTAAGGGACTTAGAAAATTCAGCCCCGTTTTTCTTTTACTCATAACTTTGATGATTATTTTCATGACAGTCATTGCCTGACCCAAACTCAAATAGGAAGCGCCCCCCCTTCTAATTTTCTGTGAGAGGAGAAATGCATGTCAATCAATCAATCAATCAATCAAAATCTTTATTTAATCAGGCGAACATCATTGAGCATAGCTCATTTACAAGATGGACCTGAGTGGTCAAGAAGTGCAAGTGTTATTACATTGACAAGGGTATCATAAACAGTAATACAATGACAGGGGTAACAAAAACAGTAATACAATGACATAAGTGCTAGTATATAACAATATACATATGTACAAGGCATGTAACAATGATAATCCACTTCTAGTCAAGAAACGTCAACATTCATTAACACATTCAGCAGTATAGTCTAGTCACTAGTGGCTACAGCCCCATGCCAAGAACTTGGAAAACATGTTGGCTCAGAACACTTGTGAACCACAACCTCTACCTGCATACTATGTGACCTAGGCCAGGGCAAGTTACAGAACATCCATGTGACACTGAGAGGTACCTGGAACTTGGAACAGGCTCTCCAATAGGCAGGCACTGCTGGCTCTCTAATCCTTCTGATATGAATGATAGGTGCCCCTTCAAATGGACAAGATAAAGCAAGTAGTGGACAAACTACGGCAGGGGGTTCCCATTTAAAGAGCAACTCTATATTATAATAAAAAGATTAAAAACACCGGGGCTCAGATATTCAGAGCAGCTGCAGATGGCACAACTGAGTTGCACTGGTGCAAGTGCAGTATTGCACCAAGGAGTTAAATTCAGTAGGAGCCAGTGTGCAGCACAAAATCCATTGCACCAATGCATAACTATAATGAATGCAGGTGCAAGAGCAGGGGGCATTCCCATGAATATCCAGTGCAGTGGCATATTGCTAACATACTAACATACTAAAATGCCAGCAGAATAGGCCTAACGGTCTTTCGAGTCTGCTCGATTGGTCAGCCCCCACCCTGGGTGCTGACCTTGCTGCCCCACTCACCTTCTCTGGCTTCTCCCTTCCCAGTTCTGGATACTCTTGCTGCATTGGATTTTGTTTCCAGAACCCTTCCCCTGTACCTGTCCCAACCCCTCTTGAACCCCTCCACCATCTGTGCCTCCTCCAGCCCCCTAGTCAGTGCATTCCATGGCTCCACCACCCTCTCAGTGAAGTAGTACCTCCTCCTTTCTTGTAGCATTCCCCCCCCCAGGGTGTACACTTGGCCCGGGTTTATGGCCCCCAGGTGGAGTACCTTGCATTTCCCTGCATTGAACCTCAGCTTCCACTTTCTATACCATCTTTCCAGAGCCTCCAGGTCCCCCTGTAGGGCCACCCTCCCCTCCTCCCCATCCACCATCGCCCCCAGTTTTGAGTCATCTGCAAATAGACTCATCTCACTCCTGATTCCTGTCCTTATGTCAGAGACGTAGGCTTTGAACAGGAGGGGCCCAAGGACTGATCCCTGTGGGATCCCACTAATGACCCTCTTTGGGGATGAGACTATCCCACCAACTACGACCCTCTGGGTCCAGTTCTGGAGCCAATTGCCTATCCATCTGATCATCTGGTTCCCCAGCCCCGTTTCTCCCAGCTTATCCAACAGACCCATGTGAGGAACAGAGTCAAATGCCTTGCTGAAGTCTAGAAAGAGGACGTCCACTGGTCTACCAAGGTCCAAGGCACTCGTCACCCAATAATAGAACTCCACAAGGTTTGTCTGACATGATTTCCCTGAGATGAATCCATGCTATCTATCATCCAGGCACCCTGACTTTTCCAGGTCCCCCCCAGCCTCTCCTTGACAATGCCCTCCATCACCTTGCCCACCACCGATGTCAGGCTGACAGGCCTGAAGTTCCCTGCCACCTCCCTTGATCCCCCCTTGTGGATAGGCACTATATGCACCATCTTCCAGTCCTGGGGCACCCACCCTGTCCTCAGACAGATGGTGAAAAGCTCTTCCAGGGGTTTCACCAGGACATCCACAAGTTCCTTCAGCACTCTGGGATGTAATTTATCCAGCCCCGGTGCTTTCTCCATCTTAAGGGAGCTGAGGGCTTCCCTCACTCTCTCTGCTGTGATTTCCACTTCCAGTACCTCTTCTCCCTGCTTAGCCTTCCCCCCTCCTGCCAGTGATGCCTCCCCCTCTCCCCAGACCCGCCGATCAGTAAGAGTCCCCCCCCCTCAGTATCTCTGTCTCCTCTCATATGATGTAGCACCCCATTTTCCTTGGTGAAAACTGAGGTAGTACTCATTTAGTATCTCAGCCTGTCCCCCAGGGTCTTGTTCCCATCTCTCCCTGATTTAATCCTGCTAATCTGCCCCTTCACCCTTCAAGCCATCCAAAGTATCTAAAGAACCCCTTGTTCCCTCTCCTGATTTCCCTGGCCAGGTTCTGCTCCTTCCTTGCCTTAGCCACCCTCACCACCCTAGTGGCCCTTCTAGCCATCAGCTCATACTCCCCTCAATCCCTTTCACTCCTTGAGCACTTGAATTGCCTATAGGCTGCCTTCTTTCCCTGCACCACCTCCTGGACCTCCCTGGTCCACCAGCAGGGTTTTCGGGCCCTACCGCATTTTCGTCTTACTCTTGCACAGGTGCTGGTAGCATCTTGCACCCTCTCCTGATTATTTCCCACCTACTATCAGCATCCATGTCTGACCCAATCCCATCCAAATGCTCCTTAAGGATCCTTCCCATTTCCTTAAAATCCGCTCCCTGACGCCAGTTACTCCGCCTTTGTGCAGCTTTCTAGCCCTCCTAGGTCCAGGCAGAACCAGACCGTGGCATGGTCACTCCCCACCAATGGGTCCCTTACCTCCAGGCCCCTAATATGATCACTGTCTGCCAGGACCACATCCAGTACCCACACCTCTCTGGTCAGTTCCCCCACCTGCTGAGTTAGGAACGCGTCTTGAAAGACATCCAACAACCTCTGTTCCCTGGTCACAGAAGATGTCATAGTCTCCCAGTCTGTTCCTGGCATGTTTAAGTCCCCCCCAACACCACCACCAGTTCCTCTGCCCAGTCTGCAGTGTTTCCCAACATCTGCCACCAGACTCTCCTCCAGCTCCCCCGCCAGGGCAGGGGGTCTATACACCACTCCTATTTTTACTCTCTGGCCCCCCCTTGTTATCAAGGTGACCCAAATTGTTTCTACGGTTCCCTCCTCCTACCCCCTATGCCAATGCAGTTTTTGACTATCATTGCTACCCTCCTCCCTTCCCTCCCCCTGTCCTTCCTGAACATAGTAACCTCCAGGTTCAGGTCCCAGTCGTGTCCTGCAGTGGCCCACATCTCAGTGACCGCTGCCACATCTACTGCTCCCTCAGTTAGCATCACCTGGAGCTCAGGCATTTTATTTCCCAAGCTCCTGGCATTTAGCAGGACTACCTTCCACCCTTTCCCTATACTTCCATTTCCCCTGCTCGTGTTCCCATGGGGATTCTGTTTTCCCCTGGTCTGCACTTTACCAGTCAGCCTTTTCCCACAATCCTCCAGCTCCCCAGGGGGGTGGAGACAGAGTCCCTCCTTTATCGGCACCCCCTTGACAGCCTTTTCTCCCATCCCTCCCCCCTTCACAAGTTTAAACCCCACTTTTCACCAATGAACCCCTATTTTCAACTTAAGGATTCCTCCTCTCCAAATTGAGATGGAGTCTATCTAGCATACAGCTCCTTATCCTCCCAGGTCTCCCCAATCCCAATCAACCCATACCCTCTGGCCTCACACCACTCCCTGAGCCACTGGTTTATCTTCCTAATCTTCCTTTTGTGCTCCCCACTAGCCCTTGGCACCCGCAGGATTTCTGAGAGGGAACTGTGCATCCTATGTCATGACAGACCCTGGCTAGCTCCCTGAATCTTGCCTGTATCTCTAGCTCGCTATTTCCCTCAATGTCATTTGTACCCAGGTGGACCAGTATGTCCAGGGAACCCCCACAATCCTTTGCCAGCTGATATACCTCGTGCTTAGCCCTGTGCACCGTTAGTCCAGGGAAGCATTTTGTTCTAACTGGCCAGTCTTCTCCTTCCCTATCCCATTTGATACCCCTGATCATAGAATCCCCCAACAGGAGCACTCTGACCGATAATTTTCCTCCATTTCCCCCCTTCCATGTCCCTCATCCTTTCTACTGGCCCCTCCACCCAGCCAGCTCCTTGTTCCTCCCCCTATCTGGGTGCCACATGCCACCCCTCCTTATTTACCCTGACCACCCCTCCCTCCTCTCCTCTTCCTGAGTATCCTTCTGTACCTTGCTAACTCCCCCTCACTGCTCGCAACTGGTCCTTCTCCCCCATCTGCTAAACTAGCCTGGCTCGTCCTCCCTTCCTTGCTGTCTCCATTTAGTCCCTCCTTGCTTGTTGTGCTCCCCTGGCCTAAACCATGAATCCATGGTGCAAGTGAGGAGCAAATCAAAATTGCCCTGAGCAGACTTGTTCCTAGTAAAACAGGGTGCAAGCACACAGACAGCAGTTGTGCCATGGGTGGGAGTGAGAGGGATGGAGACAGGGAGACAGATAGACAGGCACATGACCAGACACAGAGGGAGGGGGACAGAGAGGTGGTGTGGTAGAGGGAGAGAGGGGGCAGAGAGGGGGACACACACACACACACACACACACACACACAAAGCCTGTGTATTAGGGTGGCACACAGCCATCAGCCAACTGCCCAGGGCACAGTGGACAGCAGGGGACATGGAGAGTGCACCTGCCCTGATGGGGCGGTGATGAATGGTGTGAGGCAGCAGGGGGAACAGCCACATGGCCAGTGAAGGGTCCGGTGATGGCATGCTGACACAGGCAGTACTGTGTCTGCAGCACCGCTGGGAACTAGAGTGACACTGAGATCATGGTCTGGCACCACCTGAACATGGCCATGCTGAGGCAGCCCTGTGAGACGTGCAGTGCAGAGCTGCAGGCACCCACCAGAAGGAGCCATGCCATGGCCATGGTGATGACGGTTACTGCTGGTATGTGCCTGCTTACCCCGGGCACCAGCCAAGGCCCACAAGGGGACACCACAGGCAGCACTCCAGTGGCCATGGCCTGCCACCCCACACAGGTCCCCATGGCGGTGCTGCCATGTGCTGTGGAATGCAGCGATCACCCCAGCACACAGGTGGAGCATACAGCACCAATGCAGGACAGCCACAGGGTGGCATGCATGCCTGGTGTGAGAGGGGCTTGTGCCTGCACCCACATGGGCATCCACATGCCACCTGTCCCTGTGGGACTGATGCATATCAGCCAGAAAGGGCGCCCAAGCATCACCCACCAGGTAGTGTGCAATGCCAAAGGGCGCACACCAATGCCTGCACCACACACCCAGCACAGCCCTGCACCATGCCACAGATGTGAACATGGGGATGATCCCACAGACTGCCCAGTAGGTGGGTGTGGCTTGGGCAGGGCAGTCCTGGGGTGGGGGTGGGCAGGGTGTGCATGGAGGTGTGGGAGCTAGGGACAGGCAAGGGGTGCAGCACAGCATAGTACAGGGCTAACTATGGCATGCTCCAGACAGGTGACAGTGCATACCCGCTGAGGACCTTGCAGCATCTCCCTGGTCCATCCCACCCTGCAGTGCTGTCGGCCCCCAGTGTGCTGCTGCGTCGTACACCACACCTGTCAAGGTTGCAATGCCGGTACATGGCCTGTGCTGTTCGGTGGTGCTTCTGTGGTGCAATGCATGCAAATGTGGCTGTGTGCAGTGGTAATGATATGCTAATGCACCCGATTACACCATACATTGGCTGATGAGCTCATTTGCATGTGGTGTCTGAATATCAGGATATTGCACCATGCTCAATGGTATTGCACCGGAGCAAGCGCCGTGCAATGGACATGCATGCACAGTGTTTGGACCTGCAGTGCACATACGCACTGCACTGCCATGTAGTAGTAGTAAAACCTTTTATTTTTATACAGAATACATGTCATTTGGATTAAAAACCCAGTTTACAAGACAGACCTGTTATTATGCCTAAAAACATGCACACATGAACATCTAGCATCACACCTTTACTCACAATCTTATAACTGCCGAAGTTTAAATCACTCACCACTATTCATTACACATGGACTAGACCCTTTAAATATGGCGTTAAAAATCATCTACACATACAAGTTTTACAAGTTTTAAATTATGATTTTGATCACAAGGACATTATTTAAGTTCAGTCATATCTCTAATAATGACATGCACAGATAAAAATCCATCATCACATTACAATATAACTATACATGGAATTATAACACCACCCCACCATCAGGAACCCTACCCTCAAGATTTAATATAACCCTTTAAACTACAGTACGTAAACATCTAAACTTACTAATATCATTAATTTCCTGAACAAATAAGTCATAAGACACTGATGTATGAGCAGAATATGGCAAAATATTCCAGAATTTGGAGCTTGGTAACTTAATGTTCTATCTCCATATTTGTTTCGAATTTTGGGAACATACATTTTTTCCACATGAACTGTTCTTTTAAATTTATCAGTTGACTTTTGTTTGTTAAATAACATAACATTAATATAATGCTATGAGTAAAAAACATGATACTTGTATATTATTTTCTGCCATGACCTAATACAAATTATGTCCAGCAATTGCCACTGTAATTGAGACAACAGTGCACAATAGTGAGTTCTAAAATTACATTGTAGGACATACCTTGCCAATTTATAGTGTACCTCATCTAATTTAGTTAATAATTGTTTATTTGCTGTTCGATACACAAGTTCTCCATATGTTAATATGGGCATAATTAATTGCTCTGCCACTGTTTTATGAGCACCCTTCCCCAGGCACTTAGTTGTTCTACACATCGCACCTATTTTTCTATTTACTTTATTTATTAAAGTGCTCACATGTACATTAAATAACATTTGAGCATCGAATACAACACCCAAGTAATTATACCGATCCACCTGCTGTAAGGTTTCTCTATCATCTATTTTAATTTGGAGTTTTGCATTTTGTTTTGGTGCAAAGTGTAATAGTTTTGTCTTTTTTGTATTCATAACAAGGCCTGACCTGGTGAACCACTCCCACAGATTATTAAAGTCTGTTTGCAATTTTTGTTGTATATCTGGGATACTTGAACCTGACGCTATGATTGTGGTGTCATCAGCATACAGTGTCAACTGTGAGTTGTTCACAACTTGTGGCAAACTGTTATTGAATAACAAAAATAACAGGGGTCCCACAATGGACCTCTGAGGTACACCTCTTTTTACAGATCTGGTAGATGACATACATCCAGAAACCATAACTGTTTGTGAGCGCCCTTCTAGGTAAGACTGCAGCCATTACCAGGGCTCCTCTGTAATACCCATACCTTTCACTACTTGTAAAAGGGGGGAGTGGGTCACCAGGTCAAAGGCCTTAGGTAAATCAACAAAATTTACAGCGGTCTCCAAACCTGAAAGTAAGGATGTGTTAATCAAATCATTAAATTCCAAGAATGCAGTCATAGTTGAATGTGCTTTTCAGAACCCTGATTGATGAGAAGTAATTAAATTATTTTTTTTCCATGCATTCCAATATTTGAGTGTGAACATGCCATTCAAGGCTTTTAGACCAAATAGAAAGAAGAGCTATTGGTCTGTAATTATTTATTTCCGCTGCTACCCTCCTTTGAAAATAGGAATTATTATACTTTCCTTCTACACTCGAGGAAAAGAACCAACTTATAAGCTTCATTTAAACATATGTGTTATAACTGGGGCAATTATATATGCATCTGTTCTCAGAAATCTGCCCTCCGGTCCATCAGTTCCTGCTGACTTATGGATGTTCAGGCTTCTTAAACCGTTAGTTACCTGTTTTATAGTCAGTGCCTTAAATCTAAAAGGGGGGGTATTGATCCTGGTTTTCACTGTGTAAGTGTCTGATAGGTCACAGTTTTTCACCATCAATATTATACCCTGCTAAATCCACAACAAATCATTTAATAGTTTTGCAATCTCAAGGGGATGGATCATCCATTGGTATCCCTTGTACTTCAATTGCTATCTTTTTAGTTGAATCTTTTCACCCTGGATCTAATAAATTATTGATGGTCTGCCAAAATTTCCTGGGGTTGTTATCACATTCCATCTTATTTTTATAATAGTTTGCTTTAGCCTTCTTTATTTTCAGTTTACACCTATTTCTCTCTTTCTTAAAGATAATCAAATCATTTTCTTGCTTTGTTTTTCTGGCCTTTTTCCAGATCTTATTTTTAACCCTTATGGTCTTTAATAATTTTTCATTTACCCATTGGAGTCTTGCTTTTTTTGTTACTAAGCTTTTCCTGGGAGCATGCAGATCACAACTCTTATTAAACGTATCTGTAAAATACTGCGCTATTGAATCCAGTTCAGGGATCAATAAACATCTATCCCATTTTTCCCTACTAATATCTACTAAAAATTCTTGTTCTGAAAATTTTCTAAAATCTCTGGTCCTTATGTAATTAGTGTGGTCAAATAGCCCCTATATGTGTGATATTGAAAAAGCTCCCCATATCGGATTATGATCACCCAAGCAGGGCAAAATTTCCGTGCACATTTGTAAATTGTGCATGTGATAATTGCTTGACAACTATTTACTTGTCTATTGTAGAAACATGGCAAGTGGGATCAGCGACCGTCAATCAGAGGATAGTAGCAGTACTTCTGGTGATAGTGACAGTGAGACAGCACTGCTATGCATAGATATCTTGCATAGTGCAATGAGTGGCAACAGTGAAATTAGGCCGTATATGTTTCAGCCAATGAGACAGAATCCACATGTATCATCCATGGATTACAGCACCTCTTCTGATGATGAAGCTGAAGTGTTGCCAACTCATCTAGATGACCTCAGTTGGTGCTGCTGTGACAATTGCTCAATAATGCCAACTATCAGGGAGTGCCTGTACTGCAATGAGGTTGGTCATCATCTCAGAGAGAAACATGATGATGTAACTTGCATCACACAAAATCTTGATTTTCAAATTGGATGCATGGACCCACTTGTTGTTCACCTAGCCCTGATCAGCATCTATTCTTGTTATCATCACCCTCATCCAGAAAACCCTGCCACGAATAGGTATAGAAAAACTTGTAATGTTGACAGTTTTTTAATAATTTTTTCAAATTGATTTCACTAGCATCTCCTATTACAGGGGCCTCATCACTCATTACACCTTATCACACCCATTGTTGATCCCCTGGACAGGAGCTCCTGTTACTCCTACACACCTGTGACACACCTACCTGGCACACCTCGGTCTACAAACCATGGCGTGTTGTCCTTTGGTGCTACTTTTATTTTCCACACTCTGTCAATTGCCAAGGTTGGCTGAGGGGAAGGAGTGAGGCATTCAGGCCCTGGAGAGCAGGATAAATTGTGGCTGCATTGGTACTGACATCTTCATACCACCAGATGTTCATTTTTTTCTTGGTTTACATTCCCAACCCCCAAACTCTGAGGTTCGGGCTCCAAGAGTGGTGTTTCGTATGTTTCACTGGTTCCACTCGCTCAGAGGTGCGGACGTGCAATGAAATCCACCACAGGCATGAGTGTAATCCTACTGTCACTGCTGTCTATCAGATGCTGAATCCTCTTAACCTTTCCCAACACACAGCAGTGTTGAAAAAGGTATGATGTCAGTGCCTACACCCTCTGTAACAAAGTTTAGGCTATTGCATTCCTTTCATTGCTGTTAGTCATGTTGTGTGATGATACAATGTAACTTTGTAGTAATCTAATGATGCCTGCAGTAAATATTGTTGAAACGTATTACCACACATCTCAAATCCTGTTCTTCTTGCATTTGTAGGTCGATGAGGTTAGCAGCCTACATTCGGTACACCCATTGGGTCTATGACATCCTAGGCAGAAAAGTGCACCGTGTCATCCCATCATGCGCCATCACAGCCATTCGGAACAAGTGGCCTGAGGCTAGTGGGAAATACAAGGGTTTCTGTGAGGCAGATGAAGACAAAAACGATGATGAAATATTGGCAAATTCATTATTGGATGAGTTCAACTCACAATAGTTTTCCATGCGTACCCGATAGTTATCGTTGATCACATTTATTACTCTACTTCTATCCTCCCTTGGCACCCTGCCCTGTCACCCGACTGACCTACCTGACACCTTGGCCCATGAGTACCTCCATCCTGCAGTGGATTGCCTCACAGGTATGACAAAGTGGCTACAGGTGCATGGGCCTCAACCACCAACCCCAAATCATACCTTGAATCTTATTTGGATCCTTTTTCCATGCTGATCCACCAATGGCTGATGGCTCATATCCAACCCCCCGTTGGTGTTGTGGGTAAGCAATTTTGTTGTATGTATCCCATGGTGTGATGAGCACTTCACACCAAGGCGTAAGCTGGCATCATTTATGAATCCACCCTCTATTTGATTTGGCAATCTGTTCCCCCAGCCATCACCAGTGGCCAGCCTTGCACCACTTTACTGCAACCCACACCACCAGGAAGAGATGAGTAGTCCCCTGGATGCTTAAGCCTCCTTCCCCCTGCTGTCCCTCTGACGTTCCAAATCCCAGAGAGTTCCAGAGTTCAGGTCAGTGAAAGCAGTAGCGGTACCACTACACCCGTGGGTACCGGTGTTGCTCACAGTTGTGATGTGTATTATTTCACGATGTTTGGCACTATTCCTCATTTTTAATAAAGTAAGGATATGATATTGTTATGTAACCGCACCACCCCAATTATGAGTTTCTCAAAGGAAACACCTTTTTCAGTTTATTTTAAGTTACTGTATTTCATTTTTAAACACTTAGATTTACCTTGGTAGGCAAACCATCAGATGCAAGAGGTCTGGCACGCAGTTTTCATGGCAATAGAACCAAGCAGGGTGCAGCACTGTTCTGAACCATGGATATTTAAAACATTAAATACATGAAGTTAAAATGATTTAAAGAGATGGCGCAATGTAACACATTACAACCTATGCTGGTGCATCAATATTACCTCTGTACTAAAATTCAAAAGTTTCACTGTGCACTACTCGGTGTATTAAAGGATCATAATCATGTGTGAACTGCCACCAAATCCCTTTACATTTCCTGAAATGCTGTCTCCACAATTTCTGTAAACTCTTTAGTGACAATTAACCATGGAGAGCACATAGACTTGGTCCATATATTTGTATGTTGATCATTTAACATTTTAACAACACTTTAATGTACCTTTGGATTTATGCTGAAAGCCACCACTCAACTAATAGGGTCAGTACTACTTAACTGGTGGCTTTCATGTCTATGCAAAGGTACATTCAAGAGCTGTAAAACCATTTTGCAAATGAGCCCCATAAACTTGCATGTGGCACATCCCCGCGCTCTCCCTGGTTAAACGTCACTAAACTGTGGGGTGCGGTGAGTTGCAGCAGGCATACTTGGAAGTGTGAATTGATAATCTGGCAGGCATTTCAGCCATCATTATGATGGGTTACCAAACTATGTATGTAAAAATTTGATTGTAGCACAGATTGATGTATTAGGGTAGTGTACTATGAAACAACAATTCTGGTTCACACAAATCACACATTTACTATAAAAAATGTGTTTACATTTGATATGCACCTTTAATCTGTGTGTTAGGTATTGGGTGTTGTACAACCTCTGAATACAATAACTTTTCTTTAATAATGTCATTCTATTTTTCTTCAAATATTTGTATCCTCATTATTGACACAAGAACTGTTTTGTTAAACACTTCTGGCAGGTAACAGCCAACAGTGTTCAATGTGGTTTGCAAAGCAGCTGGAGGAATGTTATTAAAGTCCACTATTGAGTATTAACCATTTCAGTTTACATTTCATAGTTAAGCCTCTATGACAAAAATGTATTATTTGCATTGCTTATTTTTGTTCACTTTTGTGATTTCTGATTAACAAACTGTAAGAGGACACTTTTCAGTAGTGCGTATAGTGCGTTGTTTCACTGCGTTGTTTTTTTTTCTTTTGTGATGTTAATACAAATGTTATAAACAACAGATAACATACTTTATCAAATGTCATTCTTTTTTGAAAAAGCATATTCTCACAGTTAACATGACATTTTTTTAATACATTATGTAACGTTAATGTCTATCAGTCATTCTTTGTCCACATTCGTTGAACTACGTTCCATTATGGACAAACATAGAAAATCTTGATAATGAACAATGTAGAAAACAAGTGAACCAGGGAGCAGAGGCTGATCTATGTCTTACAGGATGCATTCCTGGTCCAGCAGGTGGGAGAGCCAACAAGGGAGGGACGGATAATGGATGTGGTCCTAGTTGACAGTGATCAAATTAGGGGCCTGGAGGTGAGCAGCCCATTGGCAGGCATTTACCATGCCACGGTCTGGTTTTTCCTGCCTCGGGGGGGGGACAAATATGCATGAATTCAGTGGTAATTGTTTTTAGGGGAGCTGACTTTGAGGGCATGGAGAGGATTCTGCAAGACTACTTGGAGTAGTTCAGGCTGGATATAGATTCTGTGAGGAGGTGGGATGCCATTAAGAAGGGGGTGCAGGAGGCTTCTAGGACCTGCACGAGTGTAAGGTGCAAGTACTGTGAGGCCAGGAAACCGTGTTGGTGGACACGGAAGGTTCTGGAGGCAGTGATGGAGAAAATGCTGCCTACACATGCTTGAAGGGCTCAAGGGGGAAAAGGAGTGGGGACAGTACAAGCTGTTGTCCAGGAGGGTCACCAGGGTGGTGAGAGGGGCCAAGGTGAGGAAGTAGCAAAACCTAGGCAGATATAGCAGGGATATCCGGAGGGTGGGAAAGGGGTTCTTCAGATACATCGGTGAAAAAAGGAAAGCAAGGGTGCAGATTAGTAGGATTCGGACTAGTGAGGGATGGACTGAGGAAGCGGGGGAGCAAGCTGAAGTACTAAATGTGTACTTTGCCTCAATCTTTACCGGGGGAATGGGGATCCATCCATCCTGACAGGAGGAATAGTGAGAACAGAAAAATGGTATGTCACCTGGAGTCTGGTGGATCAAATGATGCTGGTGTGGGGGATGGATCGAAACAAGAAAGGGGGAAAAGGAAGGGAGGACACATGGGTGGCAGATCTGGGAGGGCGAAACCTGGTGGAAGATGGCACAGTGGAGTGGTTCAAGTGGGGGTGGGACAGGTAAAGGGAGAAACTGAAGCTATGGAAGTCCCTCTCTGGGAGAGGGTGGGGTAGCAAATTGAGCACCCAGTAGGAGAGCTGGATAGTGAGCAGACATGACAGACCATGAGGCCTGTTCTACTGTCTTTTATTATGTTAGTATGACATTAGCACATGTTACGTAGTGAAGTATGTACATTATGAGGTTATGCATTTCAATGCAATCTGGTGTCAAATCACAGGCAAAGACACAAACACAATTTTTGGGGGCTATTGGCACATGGGGTCATGAGGGACATGATGTTGAGTGCTTATTACCTTCAAGATATGTAAGGTGACACACAACACCACAGTTGGGAATGTGGGTGAACAACATAACATTTCAATATTTACGATGAATAACAAGAAATGTCTAATGACATAGCATGGCTTCATCTATGCTTGAATCTGGAGAAGTGCTTTTACAGCAATTTTTCCTTTGGTGGACACTTAATGTTGGCAATGTTTTGTGGCAGTTCCGGTGACTGTAATGGTGGTACGTCACAAATTTTCCCATCACGCATTTCAAGGACATCATTGTGCAAACCAGTAACGTGTGTATTTCTTCGATTCCTTCACTTTTTTGACAACCCATTGTCTTGTCTGTTTAGAAAACATGAACCAATGACATGGTTGGCACTTGTTTTTCCCTATTTTTTATAATGGCCTGTGGTAGATTTTGGTTCTCAATGTAGACAAGCATCGCAAGTTGCCGGCCCGGTGGCACTGAGGGTTGAGGCGCTGGATGCCACACCTCATGCCACGCTAGTGACCTGGGTTCGGGAATGAGTCAGGGCCGCCGGGGGTCAGCAGGGGAGGGAAGAGATTGAGTGTCTGGAGGACTGCTATCTCTTTTCAGGGTGGGTTTGGGGTGCGCTAGCTTGTTGGAGCGACCTCTGGTGGTGGCTGGAGGATCGCCGACTGTAGCAACGTGGTGTATGCCAGGGGGACAGAGCCACGTTGATCCATTGCCTTGCTGGCCGGGCTCTGCAGGGAGGGAGGGACTAAAAAGTAAAAATCCCCGGCTCACCGAGGAGATGACAAGGGCCCCAGGGATCTCTCCTCTCATCTCTAATGCCGGGCCAGGCCACATCGGGGATCCACGGCTGAGCTTCCAGAGGGATGGACCCTCTAATTTCAGAAAGAGCCGCCGTGGGTGGGTGGGCCCTGTTCCAGGGGTGATCCAGAGTGCTGGGAAGTTCCTCTGAGAGGGGTGAACCGGTGATGGCTGGCCACAGTAAAGAGAAGAAGGGATAGATTGAGTGGGCACCTCTGAAGGATGCCAAGGAGAGTACCGGTGCCAAAAAAAAATAAAATAAAGCATCAGAAGTTGAGTGCGTGCTGTCATCCCAGGGTGTCCAAAGAGTTGTCTTTTCATGCAGTATTTATTCAGGATGGAATTGAAGACCTCAAGGTTACCCGTGTGGCAGAACTGTGTGATTTTGTTCATGTCCTTCAAAAGTCTTGTGTCCATCACAACAGTCCTCAAGGCCTCGTATGCAGGTTCTCCTTTTTTCAACCACTCAGTGTTTCTTCTCTCCTCCACCTTTAGTGGTTCATGGTCACATGCACGGTACTCCAAAGCTGTCTCCCAAGATTGGTTATTACTGGTGTGTTCAAGTACTGAAATCCACTTCTTTTGTAAGATATCACTGTTTTCCTTGCAGGTGTTAGCAGACCAATAGAAGTGGTTTAGAATTGACCTAATCCATCCTGTCAGCTTATAGCAGTTCTTCTGCTTGGACTTCATCGTCAACATTTTAACAATGGACTTGTAGATGTGCCATACATCATATTGATGTGTGACACCGGGGAAAGTTAGGCCCATGTACATCAAACAGGCTATTTGTGGATGTCCGTCAGTTGCGATTGTCCAGACATTGATTCCAGCTTTGTAGAGGCTTGTCATGCACCTTATGAATGCCTCTTTTTCCCTGATGTTGGAGTTTGCCACCTCAGAGACTTGAACGAGTGAAGATTCAAGTATAGTACTGCTGTTCATGTCCATGATGATATATGTGCAGTATTTTGCACTGTGATCTGGGAGTCACATCTGCCATCACCGATCACCGTTACCAGCTTTTGATGAATGTTATTACAGTTTCTTCTCTTTACATTAAGCCATGCATGGTTTATTACAGGGAAGAGGTATTGTCTTTGTAAATTATTATATTGTGTTTCTCCAATAAATGCTATTCTAATAAATTCAAAGAACTGTGACATGTGTGCATATGTATTGCAGCTGAACAATATACATGATGATAGTAGAAGATTTCCGGCTCCCATCTTATTGAACATGGGCTGTGAGCACCAGGTAAAACAGTGATTGTTTGTACATACAAAGTTCACCACAAACATACTCTCCCTAATGAAATTGTCGGTCATCATGAATTTTAGAGTTCACATTTGGCAAACAATCATACTTATAATGTTAAGCAAGCAGCTTTGAAAAACAATGTATTTCTGCTCAGTCACAATCCCGTCAGCACCATGTATGGAGTCATCATGGCTGTCCTCAGTATCCATTTCTGAATCGGTGTCTGATGAAGGCAGAAACAAGGAGTGGAGACTGTCCCTGTCCTTTCCTATTTCCGAGGAAAACATGGAAAGGCTGTGTTCTTGGATGCTGTTATTTACAGGTCTCCGTTTATGTGGAGTTGATGTACACACATGAGGATCCATGCTGATGGAAGGCCCATTGTTATCCATGTTGCTGACAGAGTGAAATAGTTGCTGAATCTGTAATGTGTCCTGTGTTTCACAGATGTGTTCTGATCGAGACTGAGAGCAAGAGTAATACGTGTGGTCTTTGTAGACCTCTTCTGGTGTCTCTGGCCACTGGCAGGCAAAGTCAGACATCTCAACACTGCATTAAATGGCAATGGTACTGCATGCTTTGTCCCTGGTATGTGGTTGTAAGGTTGATGTAGCGACACTTGCTGATTCATCATGCTGCATCTAAAAGGTGTAAAGAAAGAATATGGTGATTTACATTGATGTACAAATGTGACATTTTATTGAGACTTATTTACTCATGAGTGGCACATAACCTTTTCTTACCAAAAATAGCCAGACACACAGATGTGACAATGTAAAAAAGAGGTTGACATACTGAGAAGGGAGCTGAGAATGTAGCTCAGTTGGTGTACAGGGTGCAGCAGGAAGGTTCGCTTGTCAAAATAATAAAGGTAGCAGAAGCCAGATCAATGCAGGACACAGTGATCATGGTATTTCATGAGTTGTGACAGACGGTGTTTGGGGCAGAACAACTCTTGAAAGTGTGGGATGAACACAGGGAGTAATCCATGCAAGCGTTGATTTGGTAAGTCAACATAACGTCTACCTCACATAGGCAGTGGTGTACCTCAGTAATCAGTCCTTGTTCCAGTCCTGCTCTATGTCTTACCAAGTTACATTGCTGAGTGACTTTAAGGAAAGGTCAGCCTGTTTGCAGATGAGAGCAAGATATATGACAGGGTTGATTCTATAGAAAGGGTGGACAACATGAAGAAGGATACTGCAGATGCTAGAAACATTCAGGTACCTCTGTGGCATAAACAAGGTGTTTGAGGGTGCTACACATCTTCAAAGTAGAAAAGCTGTGGTGTCAGAGGAGCTGTGATAGCTTGGAGGAGTGCATCAGCAGCAGAGGAACAATAGTGGCTGCAGAAGTGAGAAAATGCAGCAGGGGGACCCAACAGGAGCGCTTACCCAGTGGCTGCAATTTCGGTGGTAGGCCAGGGCAGAGGCAGGGTCTGCTGGGAGGAAACAAGCTGCCGGATGGAGTGTGCCAATCTGTGAGCGGGGTGCCAGCTTTAAATGTGTCAGTGTCACACAGCACCACAGAGGAGCTCTAATTGCTTGGAGAAGGTATTGGGACCCACCCCCCCACAAAGGCCACTACCTGTCTTAAATAGCCGGTGGGGGAGGAGCATGGAGATAGGCGTGGCCTTCCTATAAAGGGGGGCTGTGACCTGAGACATTGCAGTGGAGGTTTGACTTGAGGCCTGGGACAAATTACAGTGGATGTTAGACTTGTGGCCTGGGACAAATTACAGTGGATGTTGGATAAGCTGGGTGGGGGTCTGTTTCAAATCCTATATGGCATGCTGAGTGTGGAGTTTCTCTGGGTGTTGGCACTGGTAGAACTAGAGAACCACTTGTAGCTAGGACTGCTAGATAACATGGAGAGATTGTTTTCAGACAAAATGGTCAGCTAGGATAATGTGGCCACATGTCACTACAGCGGGCATGTTTGGGAGGATGCTAGGGTGTGCAGGGTGTGGGGTTGCCATGATACTAGACTGGGCTTGGGGGTTGCCCGTTGTGCCACCAGCTGGCACAGCTTAGGGAGGAGTTTGGTGAAATCAGGAGGCAGCTGGGGGCTTGGAGGGAAGAATGGATTCTATGGGACCTTGGCAGATGGGGCCCAAAAGGTGGACATTTCCTTTGACACCTAGATTGTGGGAGGTGAGAGAAGCCGGATGGAGGAGAGACTGGACAAAGGAATGATGAGGGGTATGTAAGAAGGGTGAACCCAAGGGGTGAACATGCAGGCAAAGGGGAAGCTAGAGTACTGCTTTTGGGGGACTACATGATGTGGTTCATCATGGACCTGGGTGGAAGAAAGCTGAATAAGGATGGTAGTAACTGACTTAAGGGGTGCAGACTTCAGAGAGATGGGAAGGATCCTTAAAGATTGATTGGTTATGATAAGGCCGGATATGGATGCTGATAGCAAGTGGGAGAGCATTAGGGGGGAATACAGGAAGTTACCAAATCCTGCGCAAGGGACAGGTGAAAGTTTGCTAAGCCCAGAAAACCCTGCTGGTGGACCCGGGAGGTTCAGGAGGTGGTGAGAGACAAGAAGACTGCCTATATGCTCTTCAAGCACTAAAGGAGAGAAGGGGATTGTGGAAATATGAGCTGACAGCCAAGAGAGTCACCAGAGTGGAGAGAGCAGCTAAGGCAAGAAAGGAGCAGTCCTTGCCCAGGTTGATCCGGAGGGGGGGACAAGGGGTTCTTTAGATATATAGGGAAAAAAGGAAAGTAAGGGGGAAGATCAGCAGGATAAGGATAGGGGAAGGTTGGGCACAGGAGACGAGGGAACAGGCAGAGGTTCTAAATAAATACTTTGCATCAGTATTTACCAGGGTGGATGGAGGGGCTATGTCTTGCAGTGGGAGCAGGGGCAAACCGGAGGAAGGGACTGGAAGACATGGGGGCCATGATGAGTCTGGGGAAAGGGAGTGGCCACCACAGACAGGTGGGGGGACAGCAGTACAGGGTGCAGAAGGGAAGGAGGTGGAGGCTGATATCCTGCTAGAGAGAATAAGGGAAGCCCTCAGGTCCCTTTGAATGTAGAAAGCACCTGGGCCAGATGAGTTACATCTCAGGGTGCTGAGCAAACTGGTGGATGTCCTGGCAGTCCCCCGGTGGAGCTCTTAAAAATCTCTCTGAGGACTGGATGTGTGACCCAAGACTGGAGGATGGCCCATGTAATGCCTGTCCATGCCAGGCGTATTCCCTTGGGTGGAGACAACAATTCAAGTCATGGAGGGTGAGCAGGACTTGGGGGTAGTGGTAGATGTTAAAATGAACAACTCAGAGACTTGTAGGAGAGCAGCGTCAAGGGCAAATAGGATGCATGGATGCATCACCAGGGGGATTACCTCCAGAAAGGTAAAGGTGATCCTTCCTCTGTACAACTGCTTGGTTAGACCACACCTCGAGTATTGTGTGCAGTTTAGGAGACCACATTTAAAGAGGGATGTTACACTCCTAGAGAGGCTACAAAGGAGGGCAACCAAAATGATCTGGGGCCGGGGGGGGACAGGACCTATGAGGAGAGGCGCATGGAGCTCGACATGTACACCCAGGAGGACAGGAGGGACTTGACAGGAGTCTTTCAGTACATAACAGGGACCAATAAGGGGGACCCAATCAGGGTGCTCCAAAGGAAGGAGAATGGGGCAATGAGAGGCAACAGGTGTAAGCTGGAAGGATGCAGACTCACAGGGGAGAGGAGAAGGTGTTATTTCACTGAAAGGGTGGTGGAGCCATGGAATGCACTGCCCAGGGAGTTGGTAGAGGTGGAGACTGTGGACAGGTTTAAGAGTGGATGGGATCGACACAGGTGGAGGGTAAACATGACCAGGTCCAATGCAGGTGGCAGATCTGTGACTGGGGACAGTATAACCCATGGTGGAGGAGAGGACACCAAAATCAGCCCTCGGTGCAGGTGAGGAAAATTAAGCAGACTCAAAAGGCCATTAGACCTATTCTGCTTGCATTTTAGTATAATAGTATGTTAGTATGTTAACACACAAAGGAGATGAAGGACAGTTTAAGTATGGAGACTGATAAAAGACTGACATTATGAATCAAGAATTATGTTCAGTGCTTATTGAACATGGTGATTGTCAGGACCACAGCTGGTCAACATATACAATAGAAGAACCTCTGGCAGCCATGTTCACTTAGTCAATAAACACACGATAGCTTCCAGATGACTGGAGGAGGGCACATTGTGGGTGTCTACACAACAGCAATAATATGGATGACTCTGGTAATGATAGACCAGTTAGGCTCACCTCATGGAAGCATCAGCAAGTGACAGCCTAGTATGACCAAAGTCATGCCCATGTTGACAGGCAACACATAGACGCATACAACCAAACACAGAGTGACACACCGACAGAGACACACAGTCACACACAGTGTGACACACACACATGCATTACAACACACAGCACCATGCCTATAACTACCATGAGGAGCTGAACCTCATTCTTACATATGAAAGAAGTGCCAACCACCAGTGTCTGTTACGGCATGTATACAACATCACAAATCATACAACACATACCACCCAAGTCATACCTACATAGACAAGCAAAACAAAGATGCATACCCCAAACCACAGAGTGATGCACCAACACCGACACACAGCCACACACAGAGTAACAATAACACACAGCCACACACAGAGTGACACAGACACACACACACACACACACACACACACAACACACACACCACAAAGAATTCCAAAATGAGCTTTTTTTTCTTCTCATCACACAGTAGCTGAGTGAACCAAAATGGCGTGCTGTAAAAATCTCACTTGTGCCATTCCCAATACAGAGTACCAGGTAAGGGCATGGTGGTAAAATCAGGGTTGTATCATTCCAGATCCAGACTACTGGGGTATGTGGATGTCAGACATTACAGTTACAGCTAACAACAAATTAACTATTTTTTGTACCTGTCACAGTATCTGTGTGCTTATCGGGGGCAGGCTGGCAAGATCTGATTTGTGCCATTCCAGATACATTGCATGGTGGTGGTGGTGATGGGGAGGGGGAAGAGGGTGCAGAGATTACAGTTACAGAAAATCCAAAATTTGCTTTGTTTCTTTAACCCACACAGTAGCTGACTGTACAAAAAGGGCATGCTGGCTACATATGATCTTAGCTGAACCACATAAATAACAAATTTCAAGCTGGAGGATACTGCTAACTTATCTGAAAATGCAAGCTGTGAGGGATTGTAAAGTATTGCTTCTGGGAATTTAACGGAAGCATAGAGCCACTTGTGACACAATAACTGGGGATCAGGAGGGACTGTACATGCACTATGAGTGGTGTTTGACTAAAGATACATGCTATGATGGGGAAGAAACCTCACATCAGTAGAGAAAGCCTCATTGGGAGGGTGGTTGGGTACACTGGGTCGGGGTGGCCATGTGACTTGACTGGGCTTGGAAATTTGGTGGTTGCCCAGTGTACCACCAGCTGGCATGGCTTAGGGAGTAGGTCGAGGGGATTCAAAGGCAGCTGGGGGAGTAGAAAGTAGGGAGTATAGGGTCACCTAAAGAGCTACACCAGGTGCTGAAACCTCATGCATAAGGTGAGGAGTAAAAGGGAGTACTTGGGGGGACATGGGCATCATGGCATGGGGAGCCTTGAATGTGGGAGCCTCCCTAAAAAACAGGCAGGCATATGGGCTTGTCTAGGGAAACCCGAGAGGGAGTGATGGTGCTGGAAGAGGTTCAGCTGTACCAGGGTGGAGTGGGGGCCCTGGATAAGGAATCTGCAAAAAGTCACAGATGGGGGAAGCAAGGGTGGAACCTTTGAAAACTGGGAAGAAACATCAAAGACAGGGAAATGAGAAAACTGTGTGGGAACAAGCCAGGCAGGAAGCAGATGCAGGGGACAGGACTTCTGCAGGAAGGGATGGAGGGACAGCATTGAGGTTAAAGTAAGCATAGAGGACTTCAACAGTTGGCTGGCAGGTGGGTGTGGACATAGGGGATATGGAGTGATAGGAGACTGGTGTTCAACATGGAGCAACGATAGCTTCTATGCCCCGGATAGGCTGCACCTATGTGGGAAGGGGAAAGCAGTGGTTAAATGCAAGCTGGATGATTATGTTGATAAACGCTACCATTTATACTAAACTTGTGAGTGTTGAGGGCAAGAGGAAGCTCTATTGACAGTGCAAGGCAGGAGGAGGGGCTAAAAGGCAGACCCCCACAGCCAAGGAGCACGGGGGCAGAATATATAGGGTGGGTAGAAAGAGGGGACAGGAAAAGGGGGGTGGAGGGTCATGTGTGCAAAAGCCAGAAGTTTGGGTAGGAAGGTCTAACAGCAAAAATGGTTGAAGAGGGCCTTGACATTGTTGGGGTCAACAGAAACATGGTGCCACCAGGAGCAGGAATGGGACATGGAGATACCAGGGTACAAACTGTTCAGGATGGACAGGGTGGAAAGGAGGTGGGGTTGCACTCTACAAAAAGGACAGTATCAGGGCATCAGAATTGCAGTCCAAGTGGGGGGAGGCAGAAGGACTCTGGGTCTCACTGGTAGTGGGGAAGGGGGAGGTGGTGCATATGAGGGTGGTTTACAGGCCCCCACCACAGCAGGAATTAGTGGACAGAGGCATGGCTGATGAGTTTGTGAGAATGGCGGCAAGGGGGTAGGTGGTGCTGATGGGGGACCTGAACCTACCAGTTGTAGACTGGGACACCCAATACGCTGCTTCAACCAGCAGCAGGGAAAAATTGGACTCCCTGTAAATGGACCTCCTAAATCAACTGGTCAAGGAGCCAAACATGGCAGAAGCTACTCCGATGTAGTCTTGAGAAATGGAGATTTGGTAGGAGATGTATCGGTGGGTGAACACCTTGGTAGGAGTGACAACAACACAGTCAGGTTCAGAATACAGAACACTGCGGAAGTTCACCGGTCTAGGCTGAAGGTGTCGGATTTCAAGACAGCAGATTTCTGGAAAATAAGGGAATTAGTGGAGAGGGCTTTGGAAGGGGAGGAGGAGTTGACAGACGTGGAGGTAATGTGGTGAAGGATAAAAGACAGTATTGTGGAGTACACAGACCTCTACACCAAGTCAGCAAGTGCAAATAAGAGGAGTAGGAAACCTTTGTGGTACAGTAAGGATGTAGCAAAAAAGGTAAAGGCAAAGAGAAAGGCATGCAAGAAGTTCAAGGAAACGCAGGCATAAGTGGACTGGGGAAGATTCCATGGCAGACAGAGAAGCCAGGGTACAGGTAAGAAGAGCACAGGCATAGAGGACCGCATAGCTAGAGGGGTCAAAAAAGGGGATAAGACTTTTTTTCAGTACATCAGTAAAAGGAGATACACTAGGCAGGGAATACTGCAGTTCAAAACAAACTAAGGGGAGTTGAAACTAGGGGAAAGAGAGAAAGCAGACATGCCGAACAACTATTTTTGCTCAGTGTTCCATAGGTAAGAAGATGACATAGGCAGCAGATTAGGTAAAGCAATGGCAGGGGAAGGGAAAGTGGATACTAGTCCATTCAGGGTGGAGGAAATTTTGGGCGAACTAGGCTGCATGAAGGTGGGCAAGGTGATGGGGCCAGACGGGATGCACGCAAGGGTGTGAAGGGAATTAAAGGAGATACTGGCAGTACCATTGACTGCACTTTTCAATAAGTCCCTGGAGACTGGTGTGGTACCGGAAGACTGGAGGTAGGCAAATGTGGTCCCGCTGCATGGGGGGGGGAGGGGAGGTGTGAAATGACAGACCCGTGAGCTTGACATCAGTGGTAGGCAAGGTCATGGAGAAACTAATGAAAGGCAGGTTCACCAGCTACCTGGAGGAAAGCAGCCTAGTTGACCCAAGGCAACATGGTTTTACAAGGGGCAGATCCTGTCAAACAAATTTCATAGAGTTTTTTGACAAAGACACCAAGGAACTGGATCAAGGTAGGGCAGTAAATGATGGTTATCTGGATTTCAAAAAGGCATTTGACTCCATGCCCCACAGGAGACTGCAGGATAAAATGTCATACCTGGGGCAGGGGCAGAGGGTGGTTTAATGGGTGGGAAGCAGGCTGGGAGACAGGAACCAGAGGGTCATAATAAATGTGTTGGCATCCAGAGAGGGCATGGTCACAAACAGGATCCCTCAGGGATCAGTGTTGGGGCCCCTACTATTCAGTCTATTTGTAGGGGACATTTTGGAGAGCTTTAAAGGTGGTGCGAGCCTGTTTGCAGATGATATTAAGATGTGCAATACGGTAGATACTCATGAAGGGATGGAACACATACAGAGATTTGGGGATGCTTGATGGATGGTCAAAGAGGTGGAAGCTTTCATTCAACACAGAACAGTGTAAAATCATGCATTTTTGTTACAGGAACCGGAGGGCAGGGTGCTGTATGGGATGCAGATATCTGGAGGTAACAGAACAAGAAAGGGACCTGGGCATCACTATATCAGGGGATCTGAAGGTGGAAAGGCACTGCGGGACAGCAGTGGCTTGGGGCAGTGGAATGCTGTGATGTATCAAAAGGGGGATCACCAGTAGAAATAGGGAGGTCATAGTACTCTTGTGCACCTATCCAGTTAGACCGTATTTGAAATGCGGAGTCCAGTTCTGGAAGCCATACCTCAAAAAGGATGTGAGGAGGCTGCAATGAGTTCAGAGGAGAGCAATGAAGATGGTAAAGGGTCTCAGCCACCTGTCCTATGAAGAAAGGTTGAGATATTTGAACATGTACTCCCTGGAACAGAGGAGGGGGGGGCATGATTGAGACCTTCAAGTACCTTAAGGGTATAAAGAGGATGGCAGTGGAAAGCATCTTACACCTGAAAGGTAATCAGAGGACGAGGGGGCATGGCCTGCAGGTGGAGGGGGGGCAGTTCCGGGGTAACATTAGGAAGTATTATTCCACTGAGATGGTGTTGGATAACAGTGGAGGGATTCAAAAGGACGTAGGACAGCCACAGAGGAGTGTTGAGGTGGGGGGTGCATGTCCTAGCAGATAACTGTCAGGCAACAAAAAAACACAAAGCCAATTACTCCTATTACCTGCGTTGGCACCACTGTTGCCTGTCGATGAACTGATTTCAGAAGTGTGAAGATGGCTAGAACTGAGCCTTTTCTTAAATAACTACGTTTTTGTTTTTCACCATCTGCAATCAGAAAAATAGATAAGCGCAAGACACAAAATAAATACACAGATCAATAAGGTGATGATATGCACTATATGTTTAAAAGAAATGCATATATTTGCTACCAATAACTTAATAAATGTGATGAGGTACTAGTACCTCAATATATGCCTTTTTCCATTTATGCCTTTTGTGCATTGTGAAGGTGGCTGCTATGGGCAAACTGTTAACTATGGAAGTTAGACAATAAGTTTCCTGGATGACAGCACTATAAACCCACACTCTGTAGTGGCCATTGCACTTACAATATGGGTTATGGTTGCAACACATGGAAACTTCAAGGATGCTGTTTTTAGCACTCTACAAAACAGGGATGGGTGAAGAAACTTTCAAGTACCTCAAGGGAATCAACAAAGTACAAGAGGGTAGCATCTTTCAGAAAAAGTGGTGTGCAAGAACAAGAGGGCACAATTTAAAGATGGGGGGAGTGGCTCAGAGGTAATGTAAGGAAGTAATTTTTCACAGAGAGGGTTGTGGATGCATGGAACGGCCTTCGGGAGAAACTTGTGGAGTCAAAAACAGTGGTGGAATTCAAGCATGCATGGGACAGTCATAAGGCAATTCTACGGGGTGGGGGTGGGGGTAGGAAGAAGTAGGATGTTTGTTAACTAGGATCTGCAGCTTATCCACTAGGTAGGGAAATGAGCAGACTGGGTGAGCCAAGCGGTCCTTATCTACCGTCAAATTCTATGTTTCTATTTAAAGGTAGAACAAGGATTTGTCAATGCCAAATGTTTGCTTGCAGGCATTGGCACTGGTAGTGTAGGAGTTAGAGAGATGCATAATAGGAATGGCAGTGAAGTATTGAACTGAAGCCAACCCAACACCCACTCTGCAGAGACTGACAGGCATTGGGGTGTGCCTTTGGGTCGTCAGGCATAACAGCCATGCCATTTCACCACACCCTACCCTGCAGACACCGACAAGTGTCACAGTGTGCCTTAGAGTCTTTGGGCCTTATGCTCACCCCATTCCATAAGAAATACGGTGAGATGGGTGCAGAACAGGAGAATGGGGTGAACTTTGGGGACAAAGTGTCCAAGGCACACCTCGATGCCTGTCACTGGCTGCAGGGTGTGGGTGGGGGTGGAATGGCAGGAGCATTACAGGCGACAATCCCAAGTCACACCCCTGGTGCCTGTCAGTCTCTACAGGGTGGGGCGTTATGGTCAGACACCCTAACGTCCCAGGTGTTTTCATTGGTATTTTCACTCCAAATTTTAAACATGGATTTTTTGCGAGCTCCACCTCATGAACAGTGGCAATATCAGTTTGTTAGTGGAAAGCTGATTTTGCACAGCAACTACGCCATTTGGCACCACTGGTGTGAAAACACTTTTCAAACAGGGTGTGAAAAATGACAGCTGTACTGTTTATGGGGAGGTGTAAAAAATGGCAATGTTGAAAATCTGGAGTGAAAATATAAAAAAACTGGTGAAGTCACGAGCATGCATAGAAACTGCGCAACATACACCCGTAATGTAATTCGTTTGGGGATTTTCTACAGCACATTGTCAACACAGGCATTTTGGGACCTCCACTCATGAACAGTATCACTGTGATTTTCTTAATCTGTCCTGAACACTGATTTCCCACAGAGACTACGGATTTCTGCGCCAGAAGTGCGAAAACACATTTTGGACAGCGTGTGAAAAATGACAGCTAAACTGCTCGTAAGGAGGTGTGGAAAAATGTCAGTGTTGAAAATCTGGATTGAAAATATTACAGATTTGTGAACTTACAATGGTGCGTGGAAACTGCGCAATGCACGCTCATAACACAGTCATTTTATGGACTTTTGTCACCAAATTTTCAACATAGCCATTTTAAGACCTCTGCTCATGAACAGTGTCACTGTGATTTTCTTAATCTGTTCCAAACATTGATTTCGCACACCGACTACGCCATTGTGCACTACATGGCCGAAAACACATTTTGGGAAAGATGTGAAAAATGACAGCTATACTGCTCATAAGGAGGTGTGGTAAAATGGCAATGTTGAAAATCTGGAGTGAAAATAGTAAAAATACGGCAAGTTATGAGCATTCGTAGGAACAGCGCAATGCACGCTCGTAAAACAGTCATTTCTGGGAATTTTTTCACCAAATTTTCAACATAGGGTTTGCGGGGGCTACCTCATGAACTATAACATTGTCATTTCATTACTCGGCCCTGAAAGGTGGTTCCACATAGTGACCACAAAATCACCTTTTTGGACCGAATAACAAAATGACAGTGACTGGGTTCATGAGGTGGGGCCCCAAAAACCCCGTATTGAAAATTTGGTGAAAAAATTCCCATAAATGGCTGAGATATGCACCAAAGTTGAAAAAAAATCCATTTATGCCATTATACAGCTTACCAGCATTTCTTCAGTTCACGGTCAGCTTTGAAGAGTGCAGACGTGTTCCCGGTCCACCGAAGATCATTGCGCTGGGCTCTGGAGGTAAGTATGGGGTGAGGTGGGTTTGTGGGGAGGCGACTGCACAGAGGGTGGGCATGGGTTGGGGGAAGGGCAAGCTAGTCAACAAGGGACCATTTTTTGTTTATAGGGTTTTTTTTTGAGCAAGGCAATGCAGGACTTTTGCCACACTGGGGTGGGCTCCCATAATGACAACTGGAAGTGTCTTTGGAGGGCAGCAGATAGCTATTTGCCACGCTGGGGTGAGCTCCCAGCATGGCACCTGGAAGTGTCTTTGGGGGGCAGCAGATGGCGATTTGCCACATTGGGGTGGGCTCCCTGTGTAGCACCTGGAAGTGTGTTTGAGGGGGGCAGCAGAGCCAACGGGGGACTGGGCACCCCCATCGGCCATACGGTGTAGGGGGGAGGGCATGAAAATGCTGGGGTGGGCTTCCAGCATGTACATATGTGTTCGTGGGGGGGAAAGAACTGTCTATGACAGTTCAGATGCAGTGCCGATGTAGGCAATTTGCATACTGCTGATGGCAATATGCAAATTGCATGCGGCGGTGTTTTCCTTACAACTGTATGCCACTGCATCTGAATGGCTGTCATAGACAGCTTGGACATTTATTGGTGCTGTGCAGCCACACCTGTAAAAGGGAGCAGGGCACTGGAAGTGGGGGAGGCACACCTACGACATGTGTGCAAGCAAACATAACAAATTCTGATCAGATCCACCATGGCTGCATTATGAAGTTAGTGAGATTGTGTTGAATTGTGAAGGATACATGGAGAAACGACACAAAGCTTTTTAACCAGTAAGATGTGTTTTATTTTCTATTCTAAGGAAGGCAGACACATTATTAGGAAAATATATGGAGGTGTTGATTTTAATGCAAGGAATGGTAAGCAATAAAGGTTTTGTATAACAATCATATACTCATAGTGATAGAAAGACTGATTCAGAACCCTGGAAACCACCCATCAGAATCAATTAAAAATGCACATTTCATTATTCACATTCAGTTCAATCAAACCAAACACCATGACTCAGCTGGCCTATACTTGCATGGCATGGCTAACCCCAGTTCTGCAGATGCAGTCCCTGTTCTCTATATTAAGATGCAACATTTTATCTATGGACTACTGATTGCTGCTTTTGTGATTGACATCAGGACTATGACACTTTCCTCTAGGCACAAATGGAACAAAAAAAATATTTAGGATAATACACACATTTTTCACAGATAACACATGGGTGCTCCTGTTTTACATAACAACACTTATTCCAGTTTCTGCTATGCACAGACTTGTACCTAGGAATTACAGAGTTTGGATCAGTCCAATTTCAGATATTGGGCTACTGCTATTTAATACATAATATATCAGAAGAAGCCAGAAGGGGAAGGAAGGAAACATATTCAATTCAGTGCTTTAGAGTAACTGGTAATTGCTATTTTTCTTTTAAACTTAGATTGTGGGCTTTTAGTGACACCGTACTTTCTTTGTTGTCTTTACTTAGAATTGTTTTTGGTCTGTTGAAAATTTAAAATGTAGTGGAGGTGTATTTCTGTGCTGTCTTTAATTGCTGCACATTTTAGCCCCCCCTTCCCCCAACTCTTAAGTATATGCCCTGTTAGATCTGATTGACAGGAGCTAAACGCAGGGTATAATAAGGGGTGTGAAGTAGGAGGGGCATAAGGGGGAAGAACCCACCCTCAGCACGATAAGTGTTTTGACTCATTTATTTATTTATTGGTTTCTTTTCTTTTTTTAAAAAAGAAAATTATCTGAGGATCAGTGGCAGGATTTTTAGGACAGTAAATTAATAGAAAGGGAACTAGGAGAGCTGAAGTAGCAGACAAGTAGTGGAATAACAGTATAATTGCAGTATAATGTGGGGAGTGGTGCAATGCAGTGGCTGTGGGGCAGCCATATTCAGGCAGACCTTCTGGACACTGAGGAGCTGCCCTATCTGCATGCATCTCTCTGCACTGTGGGATGAGGTAGCCAGACTCAGAGCGGAAGTAAACTGGGTCAGGAGTACCATCACCCCTATCCAGAGACCACCCAGTCCAAATCAACTGCCTCAAAGGATGCCGAGAACGAGGAGTGCTTGGATGACAGTGGGTTCAGGGAGGATTAGAGCAGTCAGGCAGAGGCACATCCCAGATCCTATTCCACTCAAGAACTCATATGCCACACTGGCAAATGGGTACAACCAAATAGAGATACCCAGAGAAGTGGAAGGAAAGGATGTGGAGGTTAGCCAAGGAGGTGACCTCAGCTGGGAAAGCAATGGACCCCAGAGGAGAAGGAAGCAAATTCTGGTGGGGGACTCCATCATAAGAGGGATCCAGCTAGGAACACAGGAGGGGGAGGACAGGGAGGTGAGGTGCCTACCAGGTGCCATGGCATGGAGGGATGGAAGGAAGATCCTGGGGATCACTGGGAAGGCAAGATGGGAGGATGAGCTGGATGTTATTATCCACCTAGGTACTAATGACCTAGCAAATGGGGGAGCCAAAGGAAGTTCAGAAAGAGTTTAGGAAATTGGGGAGGGGTCTCAAGCAAGTAGCTACTTCTGTCACTTTCTCAGAAGTACTACCTGCGAGAGTCAAGTGAGAGCATAGGAGTGCATGCACCAGGAACTTTAACTCATGGTTGAAGAACTGGTGCTGTGAGGAAGGGTTTGGATTCATTGGTGACTGGGGACCCACCTGGAGTGATTGAGGTTTGTTCAAGCCAGATGGTCTGCATCCATCCTGGAGGGGAATCCAAGCACTCAATGATAAGTTTAAATGCTACATTGACAAGCATTTAAACTAGCAAAGGGGTGGCAGGCCAGCAAGGAGGGTACCTACTACACCACCCCACAGCTAGCAGTGGAACCAGTGAACCTGGAGGAGTGGCTGTCTCAACAAAGCAGTGTGCAAAGATGGAGATTAGCACCCAAGAGGTGGATAGGCAGAAAGGGCAAAATTCAGCAGAAGGGCAGACAGCAAGGAGAACCAGGGATAAGGACAACCAAGAAAGGGCTGGAGTAGAACAGCAAAACAGTCTAGGGAGGTCAAATCATGGAAAGCCATGTATGCAAATGCCAGGAGCCTTAGCAACAAGATGGAAGATCTGGAGGCTGTCATGGTGCAGTCAGACCTGGACATTGTAGCCATCACTGAAACCTGGTGTAATGATAACCACGACTGGGAGATGGCCATACCTGGCTACAACATATTCAGAAGAGACAGAGCAGGCAGGAAGGAGGAGGAGTGGCACTGTATGTGAAAAAATTACATAAGGGCCACAGAGATCCAGGAGGAATAAAATGGGAGAGATACTGTGGGTTAAGCTGGAAAGGAAAATGGGGACAGCCATCCGCACAGGTGTGGTCTATAGACCACCAGCCCAGGAGAAAAGAAACAGATAGGGAGCTGATGCTAGCCATCCAAAGGATGGCAGACAAGAGGTGAGTAGTACTGGTTGGAGACTTCAATATTCAGGCGTGGACTGGAGCATCCCAGCAGCAGCATCAACTAGGAGCAGATTTATCCTGGACTCCCTTCAGGGTGCCTTCCTTAAGCAACTGGTCATGGAACCAACTCGGCAGAAGGCAATACTGGACCTTGTGCTCACAAACAGGGACAGTGTGATGGGAGGTAACAGTGGGGAGCACATGGGAACAGTGACCACCAGTCATTGTGGTTTGAAATCAGAGAAGAGCAGAACCAAACCACACAAAACACGTATCCTGGATTTTAGGGGCAGACTTTGGGAAAATGGGAGATACTTGAAAGAGGAATTAAGGGAATGGGACAGGAATCAGGGGATGAGGAACAGTGGGCAGTATTTAAAATGGGGATTACAAGAACAACAGAATTATGCATTAAGCAGGTTAGAAAGAGGAAAAGGAAGAGGAGACCATTATGGTTTTCCAAAGAGGTAGCAAAGAAAGTGACACCAAAAGATTGCATTCAGGCAATACAAAAGACACAGGCAGAAGGGATAGGAGAAGTACCAGCAGAAGCAAGGGAGGCAGGGAGGTCAATAAGGGAAGCCAAAGCTCAGACAGAGGAACACATTGCAAAATCAGTGGGTAGAGGGGACAAAACCTTTTACAGGTACATAAGTGAAAAAAGAAAGGCAAAGGGAGGGATAGTGAGACTGAAGGGAGAGGATGGGGGCCACGTGGAGGATGACAACAGTAAAGCTGACATATTGAACAGGTATTTCTGCTCAGTCTTTACTGAGGAAGAGGAGGGTAATGGGTCTGAAGGGAGTACAAGGGGTGAGAATGGTGCAGAAATGGACACAAGTCCCTTTACACGAGAAAGGGTCCTGAAGGAACTGGAAGTAATAAGAGTTGATAAAGCAATGGGGCCAGATGGGGTGGGTGCACCCCAGGGTCCTTAAAGAACTAAGAGAGGTGGTGGCTGAACCTCTATCTACCCTGTTTAGTGGATCACTGGAAACAGGGGAGGTACCCAAAGACTGGAGGACAGCAGATATAGTCTTCTTATACAAAAGTGGGAACAAAGAGGAAGCAGGGAACTTCAGACCAGTCAGCCTCACCTCAGTAGTGGGGAAAATCATGGAAGCACTATTGAAGGAGAGATTGGTGGAACATCTGGTTGTCAATGGACTACAGGACCCAAGGCAGCATGGTTTCACCAGGGGGAGGTCATGTCAGACCAACCTCGTTGAATTTTTTGACTGGGTGACTAGGGAGGTGGATCGGGGTAGGGCAGTAGACATGGCCTATCTGGACCTCAGCAAGGCCTTTGACATTGTGCCACATAGAAGACTATTACACAAACTGGAGAATATGGGTGTGGGCAGGACAATAGTGTGGTGGGTAGGTAACTGGCTCGGTGGCAGGACACAGAGGGTGGTGGTAAATGGCTGTTACTCCACAGAGGGAAGAGTGACCAGTGGCGTACCACAGGGATCAATGCTGAGACTGGTCCTATTCAACATCTTCATCAGTGACATTGCACAGGACCTAGAAGGCAGAATTTCACTGTTCGCTGATGACACAAAGCTCTGTAACAGAGTAGACACACCAGAGGGTGTAGACAAAATGAGAAGGGACCTGCAGAAACCTGAAGAATGGTCAGGGTTTGGCAGTTGAAATTCAATGCAAAGAAGTGCAAGATAATGCATATAGGGCACAAAACCCTGGCACAATATATCAGTTGGGGGTGAGGATATAGCATCACCAAGCAGGAAAGGGATCTTGGGGTTATCATCTCTGATGACCTCAAGGTAAGAGAAACAGTGTGACAAGGCAGCAGGTAAAGCAAATAGGATGCTGGGATGCATAGGCAGGGCATCACCAGCAGGAAAAGGGAGGTCATAATTCCACTATACAAGACACAGTGAGGTCCCACCTGGAGTACAGTGTACAGTTCTGGAGACCATACCTATGTAAGGACATAGACAGGGTAGAGAAGGTTCAGAGAAGGGCAACAAAGATGGTGCATGGATTGCATCACAAGTCCTATGAAGACAGGTTGAAGGAACTGAACATGTACTCCCTGAAGGAGAGAAGGGAGAGAGGAGATATGATAGAGACATATAAGTATCTTACAGGGAGGAACAAGTTGCAGGAATACACTATTTTTAAGTGAAAAGGATCTTCCAGGACTAGAGGGCATGGGATGAAGTTGGAGGGAGGATGATTCAGAGGAAACGTGAGGAAGAATTTCTTCACAGAACGGGTGGTGGACAAGTGGAACACCCTGCCAGAGGAAGTGGTGGGGACTGAAACAATCACAGGATTTAAGAATGCATGGGATAGACATAAAGGAATTCTGAAGGTCAGGGGTCAGGGGTAAGGGGCAACAGACTTCTAGGAAAACATAAACTTAACTTACAAGCTCAAATGGGCAGACTGGGTGGCCCATAGGCCCTTATCTGCCGACACTGTCTATGTATCTATGTATTTATGACAATGCATATGTCACCTTGGGAATATTTCTATATTATCATGTTTTGGTGGGGGGCGGATTTTGCATAGAACAAACAGTGACACTCATGATATCAATCGCAAAATTAGTATTCCATACTCATTACACCAAGATGTTCTATCTTACTGTAGAGAATAGGGACTGCATCTTTGAAGTGGGGTTGACCATACCATGCAAAGATACCTCAGCTTGTTGTCATGATGGTTGCCAAGGGACTGGAAGGAAAAGTATGCCTCTTTACAGACACAAAGATCTGCAACAGGGTTGATATACAGGGGAAGGTGGAAAGGATGAGAAGGTCTTGGCAAGGTTGGAGGAATGGTCAGAAGTATGGCAGCTTGGATTCAATGCAAAGAAGTGCAAAGTAATGCACCTGGAAGATAAAAACCCAGGGGAAGAGTACACAATGGGGGGGAGGGGGAATAGTGACAGCAACAAAAATGGAAAAGGACCTGGGGGTAATCAAATCAGATGACTTTAAGGTTAGCAAGCAATGTGAGAAGGCAGTAGGGATGGCTAGGGGATCCCGGGATGTATAGTGAGAGGCATCACCGGTAGAAAGCAAGAAGCTGTCATCCCTCTGTACAGATAGTTTGTGAGACCCCATCTGGAGTACTGCATCCAGTTCTGGAGACCCCATCTCGGCAAGGACATAGACAGGATGGAGACAGTCCAGAGAAGGGCAACTAAAATGGTGCAGGGTCTGCAACAGAAGCCATAGGAGGAGAGACTAAAGGAGCTTAATTTGTACACCCTTGAGAAAAGGAGGGAGAGGGGAGACATGATAGAAGCTTTTAAGTACCTCAAGGGAATCAACAAAGTCCAAGAGGGTAGCATCTTTTAGAAAAGAGATGTGCAAAAACAAGGGGACACAATTTGAAAATAGAGAGGATGGCTCAGGGGTAATGTGAGAAAGTATTTTTCACAGAGATGGTGAGTGGACACATAGAGACAGCCTTCATGAAGAGGTTGTGGGGTCAAAAATAGTGGGGGAATTCAAGAATGCATGGGACAGACATAAGGCAATTCTTGTAGGGGGGGTAGGAAGAAATAGGCTGTTGGTTAACTAGGATCTGCACCTTATCCAGTAGGTAGGGATATGGGCAGACTAGTTGGGCCAAGCAGTCCTTATCTGTGTCAAAGTCTATGTTTCTATGTTTCTATGATTTTTTTGTTGCATCTTTTTTTACTACGCTTCATGAAATGTGCATTTCCTGTTGATTCAAGTGGTGGGGTTCCAGGGTTTCACTTCTTTGTATTTCTCTCATACCATTATATGACTGAATAGTTGTTTTACAGTCTTGCACCAGTCTACTGTACTTAGAAGACTACATACATTTTAATTTATTTATTTTTACACTTGTCATTTTTTAATCACCTTTGGAGCGCTTAGTAGCTGTGCACAACAATAAGATAGGCCCTAGGATTTTCATAAAATACATGCGTCATAAAATAACTTGGATCATAAAAAACAAAAAATGGGAATTCCTGGATACTGAACCAAGTCTGAATAATGTGATATCAGCATGACCACAACTAACATTTAAATAAACCACTACTTTACAAGATACCCTTGTTAAATCTTTATTTATAAAAGTAACATTTACTCCAAGAACAACTTGAATGCCTGACAGTCCACATTGAAGAAATTATTTTGACAGTTTGAGAGAAGAAATGTGAAGGAGATAGCTTCAGTGAGAACTTTACTGGATTTATGAATGTCACAGTTTGCAGCCAAGAGGTTTAAATGGAGATGTCAGACTGCACACTTATTTATAGTTTTTATATTTTTCAGTAGTTGTAACTTGTTTAGTGAAAACAGATAATTTTCCAGGAACTGGGAGGAATCAGTATACATTTTCATTGGTTTTACTGTGTATATGATGCATTTTTTATATGGTATTACTTGTAAGATATGTGCTTTGCACCCTTGTTTATATGGTTACAAGCTTAATAAAACTACACACAAAACAAAGACAAAGAAAACCAAATTGTGTTTGCACCTCGTTAACAAGGGGTTCTTCAGAAATCAATGTGACCATAATAAAGAAACTGGGAAGTTAAAGGTATTGAACCTTGTTATTCAAAGGCCAAAAAAATTACAATTAAAAACTGATAAAGGTGTAAGGCTGTAAATAAGAGTGAAACAACCATGCTGGTATGCACACCACAAAAGGTAATTCTTGAAAGGATATAGATTGGGGATGGCTCAATTAACACTGCAAGTCCAGAAAAAAATATGCATTGTCACCTCTTGCTGTATTGAAATGCTACAACTGATGTAAAATACAAAGCAAGGTAGTGGGGATGAGGCTGGAGGATGGGTGTGAATAACACCATATACCCAACAGGAGGGACTTTACATCTCTCGGAATTTATTTGTAAAAATGACTGATGATGACAGGAATGTAAGCTGAGGCAAGGCTGGTTAAAAAAATAGTTGCTTAACTTGCAGACTTGAAATAATTTCATGTCTTCCTTTCTGTAACATCTTTCCATGTACAAACAGGATTTGCTTTTGAAGCTAACTACCTGAACTGTGTTTGATAGATTTTACTCTTGATTTCTGTTTATGACAGGCAGTAAACATTCCTGCGTGAAAAGGCTTTACCATTGAAGCACATATAAAGCGACAAACTACACAGTGACACTTTATAGGAGCTCAAAGGCAAAATCTGTTCCAGGAATACTGCCTGTCATGAAAAGAAGTTAGGAGTCAACTCTTCAAAAAACAGTTACATAACTCGCAGTTGCACTAGCAAATATGAGTCACACTTTTACAAACATTTATCAAGTAAAAAGATATGCTTCAACTTACTCTAAAAACAGAGAAGTAAAACTCAGTAACCACACAAGCTCAGCACACACTTCATTTCCAACTAGATGCAGTTTCACCCCATGCCCTCTCCCACATGAACAAAAAAAAGTAGGGTGGATCTTTAGGAGTTTCTCTGGTGGAGGTGGGATGGATCTTACTCCCAAAAAAAAAACCTAATGCTTCCTCCTACTACTCAGGTTCCAGTTCTTGTACTGCTCATTTAAGAAAGAAAATAGTACCCTGCAACCATTGACTGGCATGATAGGATATTTATTTGAGAGTGGAAAACACTTCTTGGAGGAGGGTAAGGTGGAGGAGAATATTTACACCTTCATTCAATTCCACGGACAAAAAACATGACATCACTCCTTTTGTACATGCAAAATGTCCGCAGGCTCCACCTACTGCAGCCATAAAAAGGGCATGATGCAAAAATCTGACTTGTGCCATTACAAGATACAGAGAGAGTACTGTGTGGGTGGTTGGGGGGCCAGAGATCACAGTTACAGAAAAGACTACATGACATTTTTTTTTCTTGAACACAGACAGTGGCACTGTGTACAGAAGGGCAAGCTTGAAAAATCAGACTTGTTCAATTGCAGAAACAGAGTAATGGTTGAGTGTGTGGGTGAGGGTGGGGGGGACAGATTAAAGTTACAGAGAATCACACAGTTTTATTTCTTGTCACAGACAATGGCATTGTGTTCAGATACTGCATACTGGCGAAATCAGGCTGGTGTCATTCCAGATCCACAGTACTTGGGGGCAGACAGAGATTCGAGTTACAACAAATCACAAATTAATGTTTTGCATTGACATCAGACAGTGGCTACTTCCACATACAGGGCATGCAGTCAAAATATTACTTGTGCCATTCCACAGAGTACTGACTGGTGGAGGAGGGGTGGGGGCACAGATCACTGTTACATAAAATCACACATGACAGTTTTTTTCGTGACCAAAGACAGTGGCATTGTGTACAAAAAGGGCATGCTGGGAAAAAAAGAATTGTGTCATCTGCCTTGATTGGTGGCACTTCAGGTGGATGGTAAAGATCCCATGGCACTTGTTGAAAAAGAGTAGGGGAATTTTGTATTCAAAAACTCAAAACAAAACACACAGAAATGTATTACTTCATACAAATCATAAGAAAAAAATAAAAAAAACTAAATATGATATCATACAGTAAAGGCAACCATAAATAAGGCATAATAATACAACCACCCCATAGATACAAAAGAGAAGAGAGTCATGCTATAACTTCAAAGCTAAGAAATACAAAACAGTGAACACTCATACAGAAGTGATATAAATAACAGAAAATCAAATGAGTATTTCAGTCATACCTGTGCCCGTGAAACTGTCAAAAGAAATATTTCATGGCAAAAGAAAATCATAAAACTAAAAAGAACCCTCCCCCCACTAGGAGAGTAGGGAAAGGTCATATACAAAACTGTAAACAAAATATACAAAAAATCGTAGCACAACAGACAAAATGATAATAAAAATCAAAACAAAAAGAAAGAAGTAACACCACATATAGAAACGGCCAACAAAAATCATTCGTAGAATATGCACACCCTCTTCCCGTCCCTACTAAAAAAGCGGGGGAATTCCTAATCAAACACTAAAAACAAAGGGCAGGATTTACGAAGCTTTCTTCTTATAAGTCCCACTCCGCAACTGCTGTTGTGGACTGGAATCGTCCACAGCTGTGGCGGTAGCGATTCTCAGCCACAGCAGTTGCAGAGGGTGTTAGGGCTGCTCCCACCAGCCATAGCACATTCCTGCAGCTGCAGCCATCACCCTGGAGATGCCACCCACAAGTGGCCATAAACCCATGGAGCCGGTCATAATCCGGCTCCACCTTTGTGAATATCCACCGCTGCAGGTTTCCTGCGGCTCCACAAGTGGCAACCCACTTGCGCAGTGGTTTACCCGCAGCTGCGGGTCTTTCCAAAACATCATGAATCCTGCCCAAAGTATACAAAATAGCAGAAAGAACCATAAAAGGAAAAATATAAAACCAAAAAATAAACAGTGCATCATACTGCAGAAAGCAACACACATGATATAATAAGAGACACAAATCTGTCTAGTAGCAAGATAAAGTCACCCTGTATCCAACCAATTCATATGTCGCCAATAAATATGAAACTGAGCAGCAGAGACTGTATGTTGGTCTTTACCTTTGAGCTGTAGAATAAGGGCCGAAATGTTCCAAAACAATTGTTCAGTGATCACAAAGTGCTGTCTGAGGGACCAAGCACAACGCAACTGCCATATTTGACATTTTATACAAGCCAAAATCACATGCACAGTGTCAGCATGATACCTGTCCCAAGCCTGTGGTAAAATGCCAAGGAGAAGAATCTGTGCTGTCAGGGACCCAAATGGGGAGTCTGGCCACCTGAAAACAGCACGAGCCCAAAATTGACAGATATAAGGACAGTCAAAGAACAAATGAGTAACAGTTTCCACAGGGGCTTGACACATATTCTGCCTTGGGCACCCTCTTTCTTGCAACCCTTTATGTTTAAGATTACCTTTAACATTAAGTCTATCATGTGCACCTAACCATAAAACACCTCACATGTAGGCCGGTTTCCTCCTAGAAGTTAACATACTGCCAATCTGCTGAAAGTGGTGTGGTGGATGTACAGCAAAGTCTGATAACACCAAAAAGTGCTGATCCACAATAGCCCTATATAGTTCTTCCCTAGAATATTTTTCAATATGTTGTTGGAGGAGTCCCCAGAGTTTCACTTTAGCAAAACAGGATTTAAAATAATCTTGCGTACCTGTTAAAGATTTCTGCTTCGGAATCAGCTCCAAGGGGTGCCAGGACCTAATCCAGGGAGAGATAGAATCCCAAACCCAAGGGTGCCACACCTTGTCTACTGTCTTGAAAATGGGACTAACGTTTACAGAGACAAAAAGGGAAAAGAAAAAAATAATCAGATTCACCATCCGAATACCTCCACGTTAAAATCCTGATACAAGACACCTCTTTTAATGGGGTTCAGTCTGCTGCCCCATATTGTCTGAAAAAATACTATAAATGCTAGCATCCAATAGTGCTGGAGGAGGGAAAACAGCCCCCAGATGGAGAAACAAACTAAGTAAAAAGGTTTTAACCATGTAAACAGTTTTTTTCTTTGACATTCTCCATGCATTCCATTTCTGTACCTTAAGCTGTGCAGCTTTGAATAGTAAATCCCAATTATAGTTGGAGGTCCACCATCCCAAAATAAATCCCTAATATCTTACAATAACTGACACAAGCCAGAATCCTCATAATAGCAATAGCATCAATACCAGTTTGACCTATGGAAAGATACTTACTTTAGAAAGCTTCTCATGTGAACCTGAGCCCTCCTCATATGCCAACAGCAAGGCCTCTGCAGCATGGCATGATGGGAGATCTGCCAAAAAAAGACAGAGCTCATCAGCATAGGCTATTGTTTTCACTTCAGGACATGTGCTATGTAAGGAAAGACACCTGATATCATCTGAAGCATTAATCTGTGCCAATAAAGGTTCCAGGGTTAGGATATAAAGAAGAGGACTCAATGGGCATCCCTGCCGAACTCCTCTAGTCACTTTCACTGGCATGCCTAACCATCCATTCACAAAGGGGAGTGCTTGAGCTGCAGTGTAACATATCCAAAGCCAAGATATAAAGGGAAGGGGGAGCTTTATTTTGGACAAACAGGCCCAGATATAATCATGAGGTACCCTATCAAATGCCTTTTGTTGATCTAAGCTAAAATAAAAAACCCAGAAGTTCACCCGAGAACCCTCTGGAAAAGATTTCCCATACTAAAATAAGGCCATCCATGATGGTCCTACCAAGGACAGAGCAAATCTGAGTTGGGTGGATAACATCTGCTAAAACAGCAGAAAGACGGTTACTCAAAATTTTTGTTAATAAGCTGTAATCACTATTAATGAGAGTAATCAGTCTCCAGTTGTGCAGGTCTGTTCTGTCACCCAGTTTATAAAGTAAAACAACAAGACCATCATACATACTAGGAGGCAACATATTGTCCCATAAACTGTCAGAAAGAAGTAGAGATAATTCTTCTGCCAGTAAAGGACTAATCAGTTTATAAAACTCTCATGGGAGCCCATCGAGGCCCGGTGCTTTGCCCCGAAACAAATGTGAAATGACTTCCATGACTTCTGTTGAAGAAACAGGATGGAGAAGGCCAGGAAAAAAATATTTAGGCACAGTGTTCAATTTAAACTCATAGGCAGCTTGGTGGCACTGAGGGTTGAGGTGCTAAATGCCACACCTCGTGCCATGCCGGCAACACGGGTTCGGGAAAGTCCTTGGGTCGTCAGGGTTCCGGCATGGGGGGGGGGTGGAGCAGGATCAAAGCCTAATATTTAGGGTCAATAAACCTAACAAAATGGTGATATTATGTTCTCTAGTTTTAAAGTCATAGGGGCTTAAAATCCTACAGTTTACATAACTGAGAAATGTAATTTTAAAATTTCCAAATGTTTGGAGGCTTATTACTCGGTCACCTCTGAAGACAGAAATTTGAAACTTAGTATGCTTCTGTATGGCCCTTGTAGAGTGTTCATGCCAAATTTAGTGCATTGTAAACAAATACTCTGCTAATTAAACTGAAATAACTGAAATTACAATTTTGGCAACATTTCCAAAATGTTCACAGAAATTTTGCAGAACTGAAATAATTTTGCCAGAATTTCACCAGCAGAAGATAAATTTTGCCCAGCCTTACTCCATTCCCATGATGGCTGTAATAGATGCAATGAATAATCTGCATTGCAGTTCTGTCACTGTGATCCTGGTGGTGGTGAGGGCCCCTACTTGCTACCGACTAATGACCAATAAGTGCCATTTGATGTTGCGGGATGCAGCAGTGACTGGTTGTGGCTTATCTCACTCTTACACTTTTCCTGTCTGCCTGCAACATGGCTGCTACAGCTGTTTTGCTGCATCTTCTTTGTTGCCCAGTACTGCTAAGTGTGGCCTTCACCACTTTAACACGCTGACACTTCTTCTGCATACAAAGAGGTGCTGGAAGTTGGAGCTGAGTAGTAAAGTGAATCAATAGCAGAAGTTTGTGGGATAACAAGATAGTAATAAGAAAAAAAATAATAAAGGGGGCATTTAAAGTGGCAATGTCTTGTTATCAGACAACATTTAAACTGGCAAAACTGATTTGTGAAGTGGTCATTTGTCACCTGCCAGAGCCAAATTTGAGCCCTGGTATAGAGTTCTGTGTTTTTATGTTGCTGACTTGTGTAACCCCTTGGTGGCATTATTCCCAGTCTTATACCCCTGCAGCACTACCCTGGATATAGGCTGAGGGGGTTGGGTTCACTAACTAACATCTTTTAAAACCTTTGCACAGTGCTTCCACTCAGGGTACTTTACATGGGTGAGATGGTACTGGGTGTAGCCCCCCGAGCTGCCACCCATGATGACCAGTTACCTTCCCCAGACATGCCCCAATACACAGTTCCCCACATTTCCACATTTTGATTTAAAGGCTATCTCTAATAATATGCTCACACCAGAATTTCAATAGCAATTAAGATATTTATTTAGGGGGTAATATAGGAGCTAGAAAAGGGAAACAGGATGAGTAGAGGTTATCTTATCCTATTTACAAAATGTACAAAGTTATTTGGTTTTGCTGGTGAACCCTCCAGCTGGGTGGCTACACACTAATAGGCATTCATAAATCACATTTAACCATTCGACTTAAGACATCCAGCGCCCTGGCTATCTAGCTGCGGACAAATCAGATGTTAAGCATAATTATTATTAATACCCACACTGGTACCAGAACCCAGATACAGCAGAAACCCCACAATCTCATACTATACTGGTTAAACAGATACCACAGTCCAAGATGTTGCTGACCTGGTGTGAGTTGCAGCTGGTCGAGGTGGCTGTCTATTGATTTGAGGGTCGGGGCAATTTGGAAACAGATTTTCATAAGATGACAGATTACTATTTACAGCCACAGCAGGGTTTGCCCTGCACTCTAGCAGACATAGCAGGGATTGCCCTGCACTTGCAGACTTCTAAACATTCCAGGACAAGCAATGTGGATCTTACATCCAGAACATTCAGCACAATATTTGAAAGTCCCATCCAATGCAATGAGGGTGATACTTTGGTCAAGCATCCTACAGTATATGCAATTCAAACATGGTCACATCCAGTCCTTTATATACCAAAAGGCATCCATCCTTCCAGAGTAAGCTGACAGCAACATTTTCATTAAGCATCCAATACTTTAGTTACAGGCAGTCACAACCAGTACATTCTATATACCAAGAACATTATTTACAGAGTTTTTTTGAGCACATCTAGACATTGTGCACTTATCCCAAGTGCTCTCAGATGAGATTCTGGTCAGACACAGGTTATTCTCTTCAGGGGAACTTAGACATAATATGCTCTAGGGCCTCCTGTTTCATGAAGTGGCAAACGCGGCTTGGCAGTCAGCTCCACGATGGTGGGACTCTAATCCACTGCACAACTTGCAACAAATTTATATGCTTTACTAGCCAGGCATCTTGCTGCACCTGCAACTTAGCCATCTGGGCCACTGACAAGAGCCATCCATTTACTTGAACTAGGCAGTCTTTTATGGGGTTAATAGCCCAAACTGATAACTTCAATACTTCAGACTTAACAGCACATATTTCTTAGTGGGGCTTGAGGCCCCCAAGATTGCTTGGTCAGCTTCTTCCTTGCACCGGGGGGTACGAGGGTACTCACTCAGGTCCTCCGCGGGTTTCTTCTGCAATCAACGGCATCCTGATGACTTCTTCAGTTCTCTCACCTCTGAGGTACTTGGTCAGCACTCTCATCGCTGCATGATGTCATCTGGTCTGGTCTGGTCAGTGCTCTCACCGCTGCTGGACATCTGATCTTCGGTCCACATCTTTCACCGAAGTGGGAGGGAGGGCTAGCTTCTGGAGGACAGTACTGGCAACCTCCAGACTAGCTGTTGCAGAAAGTACAATTACTCTAACTGGTAAACTTTTAACTTAAGAAAATAGTAAATGCCCCGTGAAGACGGAAGGGGCTTGGATCAAGTGGTCCAGGCCTGGTGGCATGGCTGGGGCCTGAGCCCCCACCACTGTGGGAGCTCCCAGCAGGCTGGAGCCTGCTCTGGCTGATCACTCTCTAATCTCTGAATCCATCTCTGAATCTCCTGACAAACTGGCAACACTGTCTCTTTATAGAGCTCCTAGCTTGACTCCTGATTGGCAGCAGAGATGGGGTGACATGTCTCCAAGTGGCTGAGAGACCTGCCAATCAGAACACTTGAGGCACAATTAGGTTGTGGAATTGGTGCCTAAAATAATGTCTGTGTAAGTTCCCATGAGCACTTGGGTGTTTACCCATGAGGTGCAGTGAATGTCCCACAAGTCCTGGCTTTCTATTGCAGGCATTCCAATTGGCTGTGCTGCTGGCAATGGCTGCTTAACCTACTGTCCCATATAACAGATTAGATATAGTCCTGAACAATGTCCTGGTGCAGCCAGAAAGAAATAATTATTTTCCCCAAATGCCCCACAGTTTTGTAGCCTAAAGGCTATACTTGCAGTCGCTGCACAGTTAGAAAATGTGGCCCTTTTAGTTTTCCTGTCGCTACTGCACTTAGCAAGCTCCCCCTGCAGCAGCTGACAGGCTGACGCACAAGAGTCCCAAAATACTGGAATTGCCAGGGAAACAGCATTAATTTCAACTTTAAACACTTTCCCCCACATGTACCATAAATCCCCCTTATGCAGCAACAGGTTCCATTCTTTAAAACATTTATTTTCTCTTATTTTTGGCAAAAGCCGAACATAGCTACCCTGGAGGCAGCTAGACACACTGTTATTATTTATTCAGATGATTGGGGCTCTTCTCAGGCATATTTAAATGGCGCCCCGGTCAAGACTCTTTCAAAACGCACAGGAGCGTTTCCCCAGCAGGCGGTCCGTAATCACAGGGTCCCAATTAGGTGGAAGGGATCCCAGGACCCACGGCACAATCCCCGAGGTGACCGCAAAACAAGCGGCTCCACATCAAAGGCGCTTTGTGCGCCAACCCAACTCCAGCTGCCCTGGAGGCAGCACTTTTGCAGCAGGAGATCACAATCAGCATTTTAAGCCCCAAGGGGCTGGATTTCAATTGGGCTCAAGGCTGGGGCACACAGAAGGGAAAAGCAGGACCTGGGGGGAACCAGAAAAATTAGGGGCCAAGTCAGGAGAAGCCCAAGAGACAGCAGGAGAAGGACAGAACAAAAGGACTAAGGTAAGCCCAGGTTGGCAAATTAGGAGCCCCCATTTGCAGGGGTGTTACACTTGGACATACACAATTTGTATGGTATAGCTTTTCTAAAACATTTGCATCCACCTTATCCAACTTTGATGTTATTGGGGGGGGGGCGCTGTGGAGCAGCCAATATGACAAATGCCTTTTTTTGTAACTCAGCCTCCTGCTTACAACTTTTAACTTCTTAAGCTCATTAACTTGCCTAGTTGGATATATCTGATATAGCTCTTGATTGCTCATTACTTTGTTACTATAATGGGCCTGAAAAGGCAGCAGCAGCAACAGGCGCAAGGGCTGGATACTAATTTTTCCTCTCTTGGGACTAGTGCATCAACTAAATCCAGTTAGTCATCTACGTCTAGCTGCATGGACTTTTCAAAGCTCTTGCCTCTTCTCATTAAATTGCAGGTGACGAGGGATGAAACAAACAAGCGTCTCACCTCCTTAGAGCAAAAACGTACCGACCTGGATGATAAAATCAGTGATGACAAATCTGCCATCACTGACCATAGTGACACCTCAGAGTGACAAGCTGAAGTAGGTGTAGGCCTCATCTGAGATGTGGGTTCTTTATGGGCTAAAGTACAATCCCTGGAAAATGGACTGCATCAATGGAATGTTTGCATTGTTGGCTACCCTCCTCAGCTGGCGGGATGCTCGGACCTATTGAACTCTCTGAACAAAATGATCTTTGATGACTTAGCCCTTCTCCTAAGAGACTCGGTGGTCCAGGCCCATCTCAATACTTTCCGGATGCTAGGGAAGCACCGGCGATCACTCCCTAACAGCCATTACCACTTTCTTTATGTCTGAGGCTAGAATCCCCTGTTGCAGGCAGTCCGTCGCAAGGGTGATATTTCATGGGAAGGCAGCAGACTAGGGTTTTCCCAGACCTCTCCTCACAAACCAAAGAACAGAAGAAAAAGCTTCAGCTTATTAAAAAATATTTTATGGAAAAAGGTGTGGTGCCACAATTACTCTTCCCAGCACATCTCCAGATTTCCTACAAATATAAGGCGCATTTCTTTACTGATCCTGATGCAGCCCCTTGCTTTTTGGACAAGCTGGTTAACCAAATGCAAAAGGAGGCTCAGAGCTCCAACTTGAATGGGGTCCTGGATTGACTGCCATTGTGACTTTAGCTAATGAGGCATAGTTAATGTGGCATTGAGCTGGATTTCTTGGGCATCCATTCCCCTTTTGTTACATGCCACAGGCTCCTCAAATTCTGTTATTTTCCCAGGTGGCTGCTTCTTAATTCTTACTTTTATGTGATAAATATTTTTGACTGCCTGATAAGCCAGTTTCCTATTGCATTGGTGTGCAATTCCTGAACGGGTATACTGCAGTGCACAGCTCAGTTTGTGTACTTTTAGAGCAATCTTGTACCTTTTGATTTCCTGCACGGTGTTCAATTCACTACCTGAATATGCAGGGTTTTATCTTCAACTTAACCAAGCTTAGACAGTCTGAAATACTGTTAGGTGCCCATTTTACGAGTGTTCAGCCTCTGTCAATACCTTAAAGCCTGTGAGAAGGGGAGAAAGCCAGCACATTGATCATACTAACTGTATTCTATGGTGAGAGTATAATTCCCTATGGCTTTATTTTCCTGGAAATTTCACCCTTCGACATTTGTCTGGGACAGCCAGTCATTATTTGAGTATGTTAATTTTCTTGTAATCATTCTCTGTATCCTTTGAACAGGTACTGCCTGCCATCAATTCTTTATGCATGACTGCTTATACTGTATGCATATGTTTCCCTTTTTGTATTATGAATAATCCACAAATAAAGTTTACAAAAAAACTTTGATATCACAGGTGCATCTTTGCTATGCCCTTTCTTCATCCTTACATGCACCCCCCCAACTGTCATTTGTAGGGCACTCAGCTTTCTAACTTGTTTGTGAAAAGGTTAATCTTATAGTGTGCACTATTGCCACAGCTGGGAGGCACAAACCTCTGGGACTTCTTTTGATAAACAGTGTCACAGTCATAGGAATGGCAAATATTATTGCAAGGCAAATAATATGAAACAGGCTAAGACTGCCTTTTGTTTCCAAGGGGCTGACAGAGCTAGCGGGTGACAATCACATTTTATGATCCACAGCTGTGTACTGTGGAGCTACTCATTAACCTCTCCCTACAGATGGTGAAAGGGCTACCACGTTTAAGAGGAACAGTTTGCAAATGCATACCTGCAGATAGGTACCTAGTAACATTTACATGAAGATATTGTTTTATTGCAGGAATCATCATTACTGTGGAAGAAGATTTGCATCTTTGATTTGCAGATTGTAAACACTTTTTTTTTTTTAAAAGTAATAAAGTCATGAATAAGCAGTTCTTTAGCCACCACCAGCTGGAAATGCTAGGTGCATCCTGAACTCTCAGATTTGTAAGTGTACCTCTCAGTTATCTGCAACAGCACATGGGCCTCTCTTGGGGCTATTGGGGTATATTTTCATGTTTGCACTTTCTTTTATGCTTCAGTAACTGGATAAGACCCACTAGGCACAATGCCTATTTTCAAGTGTGAGCACTGGGGAGGTTAAGTGAGTTGTTTAGAGTTACACAGCATGCAAGTGGAGGTTGTGGGAATCAAACTCAGGTCTGCTGGATGTACCAAGCATATTCACAGCTCATAACTCTATCCTCTAGATATACTGACAACTATTTTGCCATCCTCCAGTCATGCTTTGATTTGCTTGTTTGCTTTGGAAGAATAAACTTGATTTTGCACATTGTCAAGTCAGTGTATGACTCCCTTTTCTGCGCTCAGAGTAAGATCAAATTTGTGCCTGTTTTTTTTTTTTTTTGGGGGGGTTTTAATACTGTGAGTCTGTACTCTGAGCACCCATCACCCCAAAGAGGCCCTATTCTGCTTTTGTGGACCTTCTCTGAGAGATACCTGGCACATTTAGTGGTAACATACCAGATAGGTAGTATGCATGAAGAGCAGAGGTGGGAACTATAAAGTATTCCAGGAAGAGAAATGTCCTAATTGTTTGGTTTCTGTATCAGTGCAAAACCACACACTTACACTCTAAAGACTTACATTCAGTGCAAAGCATCATGAGTATGCTAATCGTTCTATGGGACAAGATGGAAATGCTTCAGCACAGGGTCAGACTGGGGTAATTGGCACCCATAGGGTAACTATTTTGGGGAGCCCACTTGAAATCCATGACAACACAGCAAAAATGGCATCCCTTCTTATCCACATCTGAAATGGCTGTTCATTATCTGTCAACCCCTTTCCACCTTGCTGGCAGTACTGGAAATAGAAAATTTGACTAAGGGAATCCATCACCTTTGATATAGGACTGAACATGCCTAACAAGATTTTGGGGACACAGTTCCTCATACTGTAGATATAATTTTTATACTTTATTCAGTCAGCATTATTCCTTTGGGGGGTACATTTTACACAGTAGCAGTCTTTCCTCATTTTTTTAATCATTTTTAAGAGTTGGAACATGCCCCCAACCCCCAAAAAGGATTTGGTGTCTCAAAGGGGCCCATAGCCTATGGCTTACTAGGGTTGTCCCTGTTCCCTGACTGGCCAATCCAAGTCTGCTTCTGCAAAACAAAAATGGCCAGAAAACAGTCTTTTAAACTTTCTCTGGAGGCAGTATAGTGCCGCAGTTTAGGGCACTGGGCTGCAAACTTGAAGATCTGGGTTTGAATCTTACAGCCCCCACTTGTATACTGTGTGACTCTGAGCAAGTCACTTAAGTAACTTCCTTGTGCTCCCAGGTTGCACCTGTAAACAAGTTTTGACTTAGTGTGCCTTTCCTGTTTAAGCAATTTCCCCTTCCCTTCCCCCTTCTCCTTCCCCCCTTCTCCAGTTTGGACTGAGAATGGCAAATAACAGACATGTGTTTCATCTAATTTAGACTGCTCAGTGTAGTACATTCATTGCATCAGCCAAGCATGGTACCAGGTCAGGCATTTAGTACATTCAGAAGTGGCGTACTTGCAAAGCAGTGTGCAAGAAAAGCAGTATACAGGATCATTATAGCTGGCCACGCCATTATGAATAACACTCATGTTTTTGTCATGCCATTTCATATACTGCATGTGACAGTTCAAGGTTGCACAAAAACATCAGGGGCTAGATATTCAGACTGCGCCAGGCAGGGGCGCAAGCCTGGGTGCAGCTCAACTGGGTTGAGCCAGGGCATAGTCCAGGTGATATTCAACGATGCTGCTCCATGGCTCAGCACCGTTGAATATGACACTGAGGGCACACCCATTGTGCACGGTGTAGAGGCACTGCACCAGCGCATGTGGCAGCAGGAGGAAAGGGGACTGCACCAGTACAAGTGCGGCTGCGCTAGGCACAGCAAGAGCAATATTCAGCCGTTGGCATGCAAATTAGGCCATAATGCATGCAAGGCAGAAATGGAGCCATTTGCATGTCATTATGGCCCCATTTGCATGCTGTGTGCCAATCCCCAGTGACTTGTGCCTGGCGCCCTGCCAGGCTACAGCCATTGGGGACCGCCACCCCACGGTGGGCTCCGTACCCGAACGCCTGTTCACAGGCACATGTCCATAGACACCCCAGTGGTCCAGCGGACCCTACCCCTTTACCTAATAGCGGGCATGATGTAAATAAGCCCTGGTGGTCATCCAGTGGACCGCTATCCCCTGCCCAATCATAGGCATGTAATAAAACAATCCCTGGTGGTCCAGTGGACCACTATCCCCTGCCCAATTGTGGGCATGTGATAAAACAATCCCTGGTGGTCCAGTGGACTGCTGTCCCCTGCCCGATCATGGGCATGTAATAAAATGATCCCTGGTGGTCCAGTGGACTGATCACCCTTGCCTGCTCACGGGTGTTTGACAAACACCCTGGTGGTCCAGTGGTAGCCCACATCCCCACTCTCCCACTTAGTCCCCCACCACCCTGTACACACCTCCGGTCAGTAGCGGGTGGCAGCTCCCTGCCCGCAAGCCACCCAGTCACCCGCCGACTGACAGCATACAGTAGAGCTGTATGCCTATTGGTCCACTGCATGGGCCAATGGGTGTGCAGACCATACTGTGCTGCACAGTCCCAATTTGTGAATGAGCATTCATTCACAATTCAAGACTGTGTAGTACAGTATGGGTGCCTTTCTAGAAGCCTCTCACTTGCACCTTTTATGGACAAGCCCAGCCTTAATAGCATTCTAGAAAGGTACCCATGCAGGGATGGAAGAGGTCTTGAGTACAAGTATACCAACGGAATTTACTATTTCATACTGGATAAAATTCCATCTGCATTAGAGGGGAACAAAGCTATCTCCGGTACACACTGATGAGGGCTGCTAGTAAAGTCATCACTAAAAAGAGGCTTCCAGACACTCTCCCTACAGGAGACAATTTGAAGAATTTAGTGGTTAATATTTATTAAATAGAAAAAGCTGAACTACTCAGTTTGGTTCAAAGCTATTACTCATTTAGCATAAAACTTCTGTGATACAAAAATACAATATACATATAAAAAAGCTAAAACAGGTTTATCTTCCATAGGAAGTGCATAACCAAAACCTAGACACAAATAGTATCCTACAGATGTTATGACAGTCACACAAAAATATGTTTAACTGATATTTAGTGTAATATATATATCTATGGGCTATGATATGGCATGGCCTGACTAAAGAAATTATATGTTTCTTCATGATAGGCTGATGATATGAAATATCACTCATGGTAAAGCCACAAGTGAGCTATCTTAATATCATTGGCCTCAAATGAAGACAAATGTGATATCTTCAGTTAGGCCATGTCATGTTCTGTTTATACAGATGTGTTTTAGGATATTCAATTCAAAATTTTATTGCTCAACTTTCATAAGTCATTACAATTTACAAAAGTTAAAATCTTGACAATCACGTGACGTTTACAATATGCAATGTATTGTTACAAAAAATATATCCTTTAAGTGTCCAGTTGACTAAACACAGTAGAATTTTCACAAATGTGCAAAATACAAGAGGTACAGTAAGCAGACATTTTATAACACTAATACTTTTCCATGTATTCAAAATACAAAGAGTACAGCAAACACATTTGTTTGTCCGGTGTCTTGTCTTATTTTTATTAACCATAATAGTATCCAATCTTTTATTCTTTCTTCTCATCGGTCTTCTCTGTTATGTGGAGTTTTTTTTTCCACTCTAATTTTTAGGAAGGAGGCCACAGGGATCATGATATTTTTACACTGCATTTCCAAAAGGCACGTTAATAGGTGTTGTGATTCATATTTCAGCTTTCCTAATATTTCCCCCAACATTTGTTCTCTATATTTCTCATATATAGGGCAAAGAATTACAAGATGCAAAAGATCATCCTGTCCTAATTTACATCTACATAATGTCCCATTTTCCCTCCTTTTTAATTACAGTATATTGTAGATTTATCCAGTTTCTAGGAAAGTATTGAAATCTAAAGTATATTATCAATCTTCACAATGTTCTGGGATGAACATTATTGGGAATGTATAAAATAGTGCATATGACTCTGAAAAGTGTGACAAATGTTTTGCTTCTTTTACAGTTATAGTACAGTACTTATTTGGGAGTGGTTTCTAAGATGCATTACTACTTCTATTTAACTCACTGAGCCCCATAGCTCTTCATTATGGCCAGTACACAATGAAACACTGTGATGTGCATTTCTTTTGTTTTTGCATTATTGGGGCATTTATTCATTGAAAAAGTGTAAATAATTGAATTTTCTGTCTTTTTTAGTGCTTGGTACAAAAATAGGTGTTTATTTTTGCTTGAAACGACTAATTTTATAGATGAGTGTGTTCTTAGTAAATTACATGCTGGTAGTATGGTGCTGTGGGCTATATATTTAGAGATAATCAGGTTTAGGTGTAAGGTGGTTGTTGACTGCTCAGAATTCTGACCCCAAAAGTGATCTGCACTTCGTGTGAATTGTGGACTGCAAATTTTTTTTTTTTATTCTTACCATCAAGTCACATCACCCCAAAACTCGAAAAACATACGTTTTACACTGTGGCCTTTGCATAATGAAGAAGTTTGATGTACAATGTTTTTGGTTTTGTTATTTTGTTTGGGGGCATTTGTTCATTGAAGAAGTGAAAAAAATTGACTGTTCTGCCGTATTTTTGCTGATTATAAAAAATCTTACATGTATCTATAAATGGAACATCACTCATTTTGTAAATATTTTTCTGCTGAAAAACCTTCATGCACACAGAAGCATGCTGTAATTTTTTTTTTTTACATTTGTATATGGTTAGTACTGCAACCGAGGTCAAACATTCTGAACCTTTAGGGAAATACTTGTTTTGCAGTGGATTTGAGCTTTCTAGACAGATTGTTCATAGCTGAGATGAATTAAATAAAAATGCACTATGACACAGTGCTACAAGACAAGATATCACTATAACGTAATGCATCATGAAAATATATTGCTATTGTTTCATGTTCAGAGAGATATCACTATTTAGTTGGACAGTTATCTCAAAATATATGTTGTGCATACAGTGTGTATATATATATATATATATATATATATATATATATATATATATATTAGGGCTGTGCGAATACCTTTTCCTGAATATTCGGCCGAATATTCGGTATTCGGGTCCCAGGTATTCGCTATTTCTTATTCGGTATTCGGCCAGAAAAGGTGTTTTTTTTTTTTTTTAAGGAAACTTTAACAACGCCATTAATCACCCATTAAACCTGGTGTAGCATATACACCTCAATGAGACTTCAACCACCAACGCAGAGCTCTCATTAATGCAACACAAACTACATGTGACACACTTGATCCACCACACCACACATATAGCACTCCAAAAATGATATCAAGCATTGCATTGGGTCAGCACTGGAGGGTGTTCATGGTAGCAGACACGGTAGCCCATGACATGTGCATCAGTGATTGAATGCTTGCAATAATGCCAACTCAATCATGGTGCATGTCGAAGGGGCTACTGCTGAGGAAGGGTGACCGGATGGGGGATGTAGGTGCATATAGCGACAGGACATCACTATATGTGTACATGGGGGCGGGTCCAGCGTGATGGAAGGAGGGAGGATCGTTGGCCTGGTGGTTGGTATGGGGCTGCCAAGCTGGCCCCATAGCGTGTTTGGTGGTTGTCAGCCTAAAGGTGCAAGGGTTCCAGGTTCAGGTCCGGGCACGCCTACATTTTGGTGTGCCTGGCCCCCAATTTTTTTCTGCAGATTTTGCACCCCCCAAACATGTACCCCCCTGGAGTTAAGAATGCTTTAGTAGGGGGTTGTGGGGCAATGCAAGGGGCACAGTCCACTGCATGAACAATCAAAATTTAAGTCCCTGGCACTGTTTTCTTGTGCATTGGGGGTGTACATCACTGAAATAGATTTTCGGTGATATATACTTGCCCTGCCACCAATCGCAATTGCACTTTCATGGTTATCACATAAATCCACAGACACGGGGTAGACGGTGTTTTGGCCATGGGCATAAGAATAGTGGTAACAGTGGCTGCCATAGTGGTGACAGCTGAAAGGATGGCTGCTGCATGAATGGCACTGGTGGTGGTGGGAAGCACACTGACTGTAGATGTAGCAGCCATAAAGATAGCAGTGGGAACACTGGTGGTGGTGTCGGCTGCTTCCTGCACAAAGCATGTATGCACTAATGCCCTCCTACTACTGCACAAAAGGATGTGACAGTGAATGTATAGATGGAACAGGTTGTGACACCAGTAGTAGTAATAGTTCTGCCGGTGGTATTAGTAGTAGTAGTACTAGTCCCAATGCTACGAGAACTAAAAGGCTTGCTTGGGGAGAAAAATATTTGAGACCATCTAATAAAGAGACACTGTCTGTCATCATCTATGTAGTCTATCTCACCACCTTCACTGGAATTGTATTATGTATCAATAGTATACAGTGAAGCAACACAAGATGCAATTCAGTACTTTGCAGTAAACGCTGTCACAAAATTTTGGATGGCTAGAGATTAACTGCCATTGAATTACATTGCTTCTTGTAGCATACTGCAGCACTTTGCAATAATTTTGCAGGCATGGAAAATAATTGAGACTGGTGATGCCACACTGGTAACCGGAATATTTCAGGCATGTGAAATACTTGGGACTGCTGATGCCACACAGGTAACTGAAATATTTCAGGCATGGGAAATACTTGAGATGGGTGATGCCATACTGGTAACTAGAATATTTTGGTCATGTGAAATACTGGAGACTGGAAATGCCATTCTGGTTACTGGAATATTTCAGTCATGTGAAATACTGGAGACTGGAAATGTCATTCTGGTTACTGGAATATTTCAGTCATGTGAAATACTGGAGACCGGAGATGCCATACTGGTAACTGGGAATATTTCAAGCATGTGAAATACTTGAGAAAAGTGATACCATACTCGTAACCGTAATATTTTAGTCATGTGAAATACTTTAGACAAGTGATACCATACTCGTAACCATAATATTTCAGTCATGTGAAATACTTGAGACTGGAGATGCGACACTGTTAGCTGCCATATTTCAGGCATGGAAAATACTGAGACTGGAGATGCCACACTAACTGCCATGTTTTATGCACGCAAAATGCTTGAGAGTGGTGATGCCACACTTGTAACTGCCAAATTTCAGGCATGGGAAACACTGATACTGGTGATGCCACACTTGTAACTGCCATATTTCAGACATGGGAAACACTGAGACTGGAGATACCACACTTGTAACTGCCATATTTCAGGCATGGGAAACACTGAGACTGGTGATGACACACTATTAGCTGCCATATTTTATGCACGTGAAATACTTGAGACTGGTGAGGCCACACTGGTTACTGGCACCTGGAAAGCTGTTAAAGGGATCGATGGAATATGGGCATGAGCAACACAGGGGATGAGAGATGTAGCAACACCAGTTGAGGATTTTGTATTGGGAACAGCAATCAATAAGTGGGTGGCAGTTTTAGGCACTGGGAACTGCCGGGCAAGCTCGTTCAAAAGAATACACCATGACAGTGGAAGTAATAAAGGAAAAGGGGTGCTGGTCACAGATTTGTGTTAGTATGACTTTGAATATGAATGTTAACATGTGCTTATTTGTTAACAGAACAATGATGGTTAACACAGAATGACTTGTGTATGGGTCACTGCTACAACACACAAATGTTGTCTCCAGTACAAGACAATTATTTAATTCAATTGTTAGTGGTCATATGTGTACCCAAGGTGAGGTAGATTTATTTTTATAAACACAAGTTGTTCTACATGTGCTTGGTCAAGTGAGGATTGGTGAGGTTCCACCACATCCCCAGCAGTGCTGAACATTCATTCAGATGGTACGCTGGTAGGGGGGCAACAGATATATTTAAGGGCCAACTGTTCCAAGTGCAGAGATGTTTTCATCCTTTTGATCCAGTACTCCACTGGATTTGTGGAAAATGACTCCAGAGGCTCATTGAAATAACTGTTCAGCAGATTTGGTGCCGACTGTGGCTTCTGTTCTGTTTTGTTCCGCTGCTCAGCCTGTAGTGATGAGCTGAGTTCAGCCCAACAATCACCCTCCTTCTCAAGGTTTTCCATACTGCTTTCAGTTTGTGATACTGAAACTGGCTCATCAATAGGGTTACCTGCTGGTTTCATTGACCCAAGGATGCAGAAACTAAGTTCTGAGCATATCTGCTTCTGAATGTCTGTAACCCTGTGAGTGGGCATTATAAGGTGTAGTACCTCACATTTGAAATGTGGATCCAACATAGTGGCAAATATGAGCTTTTTATTTATTTATTAAAAATGTTTCACCAGGAAAGGCACACTGAGCAAAAAGACGCTCGTCTCACGGTGCAACCTGGGGGGGGGTTACAGAGGAGGCAGGTATACATACAATAGTTGAGTTTAGCAGTAGTGCAATACAGACAATGTACATGGTTTGAAGGGATTACATATGAACTTGTTACATAAGAAGAACAGTACAGAACAATGATCATCAACGACAGGGTATATATAACATGGGTATAAGGCAAGGTAAGAGCAATACAGAACATGCACATCAGGGACAGGGTAAACATATCATGGGTATACATAGCATGGGTACAAGGCATGGTAGGAGCAATGCAGAGCATGCACATCAGGGACAGGGTGAACATATCATGGGTACTCAATGAGAGAATACATTAATTACATAAGTGCCAGTAGCACACTAGTGTACCAGGACAGAACTTGAGTGCCAGTAACAGACTTGAGCTGCAGTGGGATGCAACAAGCTGCCTGTAGGAGTTGGAGAGCAAGATGGTGACAGTGGAGGAGTGGACTAGTAAGCATTAGGAGCGTGGGGGGGTAGGTTTAGGTGAGGTGGGAGGGAGGGAGAATGGTGTTGTTAGCTGAGGGTAGGGTAGAGGATGATATGTTAGATAGGGAGGGGGGAGAGAAGGGAGATGTTAGGAGTGAGAAGAGGGATTAAAAGTGAGTGTAGGTGTGTAGGGCAGTATATAAGCCAGACAATTGGGCGATAGCCGGGCCGCTGGTCAGGGTCTAGGGGGCAACTGGGGGAGAGAAGGTATCAAAAGTGGAGGGGAGGTCAGAGGCAGTTGCAGTTTGCTGTGAGGAAGTTAGAGAGGGTAGAGGATGAGTATTTGGATGATGAATGGTGGATCTGGGCCGTTAGGCCGTTCCTGAGTTTAGGGAAGAGGTAAGAGAAGGCTGATTGGATGGCGGTGGTCCTTCAGTGGGGGATGGATTATAGCCTAGTGTCAGTGGACCTGAGGGAGTGGGTGGGGGTAGGTGGGGAAGACAGGGAGGATGGGAGGGAGCTGAGGCAGAAGTTGGAAGTGAATTTTACAGTATGGATTAGGCGCCGGTTGCTCAGGGATGGCAGGGCCAGTGAACGGTAGAGCTCACAGTGATGTGAGCAGGAGGGACATCGAGGGCAAAGCGGCAGAACACATTAAAGAGGGGTCCAGTCTGGCTAGGATGGTCTTTGAGGCGGAGCTGTAGACTACTTCACAGTAGTCAAAGGTGGGTAGAATCACTATCAGGACTAAATCACGTCTGATGGGTAGCGAGAGACAGGAGCAATTCCTGTAGAGGGCGCCAAGTTTTGGGCACAGTTTTGAAGTGATGGCATCTATGTGTGTGGTAAAGGAAAGGTGGAGATCGAGCCAAACCTCTAGATACCTGAAGGAGGGCACTTCTTCAAGGATGGTGTTGTTTAGGGTATGGAAGATCGGGGGGGGGTGAGTTTGGATAGACGCTGTCTTGTTCGGAAAGACATAGAGACACTTTTCTTGGCATTTAGGGAGAGTTGGTTGGTATTGAACCAGTGTTGGATTTTGTTGAAATCCGTTTGAAGTTTGGAAGTGAGTTCTTCGTGGGTCCGGCCGGAGGTAAAGAGGACCGTGTCATCTGCATACATGTGGATCACGGAGGAGAAGCAAGAATTAGGCAGATCATTTATTGGAACAGAGATCAGAAAATCTAACTTCTAGTTCTGTGGTGAGGTTTTCCACAAGGGATATCACTGTTCCTGGTGTCTGGTTTGGATCTTTCTCAGCATTTTTACTGACTCTCCTCATGGCTGTTTTCAGGATCTATACAGCAGGAATTACCTGACTTAGCAGTGCAGAATCAGAGCTAAGGTCACGAGTGCTACTTTCAAATGGGGGTAAAACCTTTACCAAGCCCTCAACCACTGCCCAGGCCTGATGTCCGAGGATTCCCCTGCTCATCTCATGAAGGGCCCACTTTTGCTCCAGAAGCCTCTGCAGCATGTAGTAGGTGGAATTCCACCGGGTCTGTACATCCTGGATGAGATGATGCTGCAGCATTTGAAGATGCTCTTGTAGCTGATGCAGATGGTTTGTGGCTTTCACAGAGTGATGAAAGTGGCTGCATATGCTTCTGGCTACTTTGACTGTGTGATCTGCCTCTGCTGTGTTTGCCAAAGCCTTTGTCACCACCAAATTTAGTGTATGAGCAAAGCAGCGTATCCCATCAAAATTGACATCTCTAAGTGCTTTTATCATATTTGTGGCATTGTCTGTGACCACAAACCCTACCTGCAAATTGTTGCCATCAATCCATGGGCTGAACATCTCTTGCAGGAATGACAATATGTTTATAACCCGGGGATCCTTTTCTATAACACTGACATTTAGCAAAGCAGACCTGCAGGAAGAGGAGGAAGAGACAGAACCAGCACCAGTACCACCATCACCACCAGTGACTACCACATCTGCAACACACCAGTGTGCTGTCAGTGACATATATGCATGATATGAATTCATGCTGGTCCATATGTCAGTTGTGCAGTGGAAAACTCCACCAACAGCCTGTGCTAGTAGTCTTACAACTTCTTTTCTCAAATCACGGTAAATGTTGGGTACAGTACTACACTATGTGAAAATGTGGTCCGTGATGGTATATTATACCTAGGGTGCAAATGCTGCAGCAGCCTATGGAAACCTATGTTTTCCACAATGGAAAATGGCTGCAGAGCCAAGGCCATCATCTCACCAATTAAATTGGTGATCTGCTGTGCTGTAGGGTGTGATGCCTGGTATTTGGTGCGGACATGGAAGACTTACATGATGGGTGTAGTTAAAGCAGTACCACATCGCATTAATTTTGACTTTGAACCCATGGTGAAGGGTGTTACAATAATAGATGATTGGGCAGAAGAAGGCAGATGGATGATGCTTCTGTACTGGGATGCGCTATAAGTGGTGTAGGGGTAGTTGAGGGCACACTGTCTGTCTCAGTAATAGAATCACTAACAATACTTTGTGCATCTACTGGACCAGTACCAGAAGAGGGGTTGACAGGCACATGTTGTGGAGGGGGAGGAACAGCTGTGGATCATTGAAGTGCACTGGGATGTTTCATTTGGAGATGGTTCATCATTGATGTTGTTGTGAGATTTGAAAGGTTTTTACTATGACTTATAGTACAGTCACACACACAGCATACTGCCTTTATTGGATCATCTTTTACAACACTAAAGTACAGCCACACCACACTTTTTCTTGCACTGACAGTGGAAGTACAGGTCCCAATAAGGCGACCATGGGCATGTTTTGCCCCTTTCCCCTTATCAGACCTGGGTGCAGTGGATGCAGTTATTCTACCCCCTTTCTTTCTCCGCAACAGATGTAATCATAAAACTACTTTGTGTATCAGATGGAGCTGAACTTGACACAAGACTTTGATCTGTTTGTTTATTTTAGGAGGAGGAGGAGGAGGTGACCCTGACCAGCCTGCTCGCCACTACAAGAAGTATTGCATTTTTTGGCAGCTGCACATTCACACTTCTCACACAGATATGCCACATATTCAGCCTCATCGCCAAATTCACTTAGGTGGATATCACTGTCAGATGATGTACTTAGCAAGTCTTGAGGCACTGGTAAATATTCAGAACCAGATGAATGCTCTTCTTCGGAATCCTCCACATCAGCAAAAGGAAATGTGGTGAGAGGAAACTTGCGAGGCTGAGCAACAGTATATTTTGGTAACACAATTGGTGCAGTCGTTGTAACAGTCTCATGGTCAGTACTAGTCACAGTACCTATGGTCATGGGCACAGTTGGCAAGGTAGTAGCACTGTCGACAGTAGTCCTGGTGCCAGAATTACAATCAGGAGCTACAGTCAAAGAAATTGGCATCATATTACAGCTAGTTGTTATACTGGCAGCAGTAGTCATGGTGACAGCAGAACACTCATGACTACTAATGGAAGCAAAGGTTGTGGTGAGAGTGGCTGTGCAAGGAGCACAGATAACAGTGCACAATGTTATGGCAGTTGTGGTGTCAATAGTACAAAAAGAATTTGCTCTGGTTGCTGAAATCACAGCACTGGTGGTGGGGAGGAGCACACTGATAGGCGATGTTGCCTCTCTGGGGGCAGTTGTGTGAATAGTACTACCACTGGTAGTGGGGGTGGGCTCTTGTTCTTGTATAACTGAAGATGTCAGCTGTAAAGCCCTCCTACTTTTATAAAATGACGGTGCTGCAAATGCAGTATTAGTAATAGTAGTGGCAGCAGTTGATGTTATAGTAGTACTAGTACTACCCCCAATCTTACTGACACCAGAACCTGAAGACTTATCGGGGAGAAAACTATTTTAGAGCAGCGAATACAAACAGACCTCCTCTCACCCTGTTCCTCACCACTTACGACTGGTGGTGAAGATGACTTGCTTGGGCTGGACCATGCACGTTTACGGGATTGATGAGACATGGTCCATAACTTACTGTGTATATTATTTGTGATTAGTGTCTTTGTTTATGTTGGTGCTTCTTGCAGAAAACAACAATAGCAACACTGCGTATGTAGTAGCTAATAAAGTCAAGCTGATACTAGAAAGAGATGGAGTCCGCAAACAACTTCTTACTTGTATGGTGTCAGTTGTGCAGTTATACAGTACAGCAATTCAAGCTTTGAAGGTGCACCAAACAACTTACAACACACAGAATCCAGTGAGTCACGCCTGACACAGCCAGAAATACTAAAGCAGTTCACAGAAAATTTATGTGTACACACTCACAGTAGTGCACACACTGGGGGTGAAGACACACAAAAAGGAAAAAACTCACATGCATAGGAGGCCACTCAGGTGCAGTGAGCTGTGGAGGGAGGAGTCACCTGCGACACCCTCCTTACTCAGTTGTACAGGGAACTGAGCCAAGAACCAGACTACAGTCAGCAACAATTCAATGGGCCAAGCCTGACCTAGTGAGAAAAAAATAGGCTGCTTTATATATCACAAAAAAAAAATGCGTGCAGGCAACTGTGCATGCACTTGCAGGACACAGATTACAAGAACAGCAATACAACACACACACGGATGATGTATGCACCACAGTAAGCTGCAACGCAGATAAGAGGGAGTCAGATGACAATCACACCTCACTTATGCAGGGAACCAAGCCCGGAACCTGATTACAGCAAAATACCAATTTTTTTCACAAAAGAAATAGAAAATAGCACAGGGGCTGTGTGTGGATTTGGAACAAAAAGCTAAGCAAGCACAGCAGTGGGGATGGGGCAGTCAGCAAAAGCTTGAGCCATTCACTGTTACTGAGCCCAGTAACAGTTACTCACTACATGCAAAAGCCAAACTGGACTTTGTTGACAAAAAAAATCCTGATAAGAACTAATTGGTTCTTAAGCAAAAAATCAAACCACACTGCTTCAGCTGAGCTGTGAAACTGTAAGCAGTGGGGAAGGGGAGTCATCATGCAGCAGGACACACACAGATTCACTCACACAGATTCTCCTTTTCCTTGAAACTGAGCCCAGTTTCAAGGATGAAATACAAAACTGTAGTCAGATGCAGTTACAAGGTGATCAGATGTAAAAACTGGATTACACACAAAACATTTTTTAAACAGTTATAAAAGTTACAAGTGGTAAACTAAACAGAGCTAGCTCTCTGAGAAACAACTGTCTCCTCTCATCTACACACTCAGAGTGAGGACATCTCATGGTGTGTCTGGCTCTGAGCTCCAAAAACAGCCTCTGATTGGCCAGCGAAGCTCTGTGAGATTTTGAAATCTCACCCACTGAATAGTACGTCCCGAATAGTAGCTGAATAGTGAACTATTTGGAATGTCCATCTGAATATTCAGCAAGCCTACTATTCGTGGTATTCAGGAAATACTATTCAGACCATGCACAGCCCTAATATTTATATATATATATATATATATAGTCATGGCAAAAAAACTCCATTTAATGCATCAGTTAGGGTTGTTCCACAGTGACAAAAGTGAGAAATTTGTTGTTGGGGTTACCACCCCTTGCACCCCCCCACCCTGCCCCCACCAACAGGCATCAGGATGTGCGTTGGGGTCATCAGCCTAACTCTCACCCCATCCCATGTGTAAAGAAGCTGAAGTGGTGCAGTAAAGGAGAATGGGGTGAGAGTTAGGTCCGATGACTCCAATGTACACCATGATGCCTGTTGGTGGGGGCAAGGTGGATGTGGGGTGCAAGGGGTGGTAACCCTAACACCAAATTTCTTTGCTTTTGTCACTGTGGAACTACCCTAACTGATGCATTAAATGGATTTTTTTGCAATGAATGTCCCTTCTTTTTGAGAATGTGCACTATAAATAGCGAATGGTATGTGGTGGTGAAAGCGTGGGGGCTCGTGCACCCAGTTGTACATAATAACTCTAACATGACAAGTGCAGGCAATGAAGGTGAAGGCGCAGACACAGGTGCAGTGGTGATGGTGATGACTGAGCGTTGCAGGGAGCAGTGGCATGACAGCAAGGTACAGGGAGCAGATGAGGAGGGTGGCGGTTGCCAGTGCAGGTGGTGACAAACACCAAAGCGGTGTGTGGCACAGGTGGAGTGCGGGTGCAGGTGGTGTGGTGGCAGCAGTGAACAGGGGAGCAGTTAGCGAGCCACGGCGGGTGAAGTGCAGCACCAGTGTAGTGCTGTGGTATGGGTTGGGCAGTACCAGATGGTGGCGATATGCGGATGTAGTGCAGAGGCGGTGTGCGGTGGTGCAGTGGAGTGTAGAGAAGAAGTGGAGTGAGATGGTGAGCAAACAGTGGCAGCCAGTGGTGGGCACAAAGAAACGGTAAAACAGTCAATAATACAAATACAAGCGCCAAGCAGTAATACACACAGTGATGCAAATGGAAATGCTAACGCAAACGGTAATGGAAAACCAAGCGGAAACATAAACACAAATGCTAAATGTAACAGTAAAGCAAATCCACACACTTTGTGTTCGAAAGAGGTGCATCCAGAAGCACAGTGAATACAAAGAATGTGGGCATAATAGTGGCCCTCGGATAGGAAAATGAGCACTTGGAATACTAAATGGCTTATATCTCAGAAACCGTATGACGTAGAAAAAAAATTAAATCTCATATTATTTATGACTCTCTGGGCGAGTTATGTACTTAGCCTCCCAGTGGGGGATTAAGAATTGTGATGAAAAGTCTGTATCTCGAACCGTTTTCTACATACGAGACCCGAAAGGTGAGCAGATGCCATAATGTTATCCTATGGAAAGAATTGTCAACTTCGGAGTCCCACAACTTTGCAACCTTGTTATATTTTAGCACCAAACCATGAAAAGGCACATCTGTGTGGTGTTGGCTTTCTTCCCTGCAAATTTGAGCCCAAAAGACCAAACTGTTGTTTTTCAGCAGGGTGGCAAAGAGTTCCTATAGTTTTGTGCATAGTGTTGCAAATTACTTTTGTAAATCATGACACTTTCGCAAAAAAAAAAAAATCACGAAAGTGTCACATTTGCAAAAGTACTTTGTGACACTACTTTTAATAAACATTTTAAAAACATATTTCTGGGGTGTTTTACCCCCCCAAAAAAGACATGGCTAGCATCTGCAGGGCTCGACTAGGTGATCACAACAAGAATTGTGTTCCTAGAGGGTCCTAAATTTAAATGCCAAACATTTTTCTTACCACTAACTGAAAAAAAAATGGCTGACTCATGAAAGTAAAAGGGTCATTTACGACAGTAAAAACTGCATTTGCAACACTTTCGCATAGTTTGTTAACTTTCCCCATAGACTATAATGGGATTCAGTGTTTTCTGAATAACTTTTGAACTATTTAATATTGTTTCACAAAGTTTTTGAAAGGCACATCAGGGACCCTGTCTGCATGTTCCATGAGGTTTTCAGACCAATCCCGCAAACTGTGCGGGCTGTAGGAGTGAGCAAAGAAACACGGAAAAACCAACAATTTATGCATTATTTGGCACTCTGTAGGTCTGCAACTGTACATCCAACCATAACAATACTTGGCAAGTCCAGAGAGCTATGGTATCAGACCATGTATTCTAAATTTCAGGCAAATCCATCGTACAGTGGCAAAGTTATTAAGGTGCAAAATTTGAGATTTAACCTTAAATGGGGTACTCAACCCTAACTATAGTGGCACTACAGTGCCACTATAACATATATGCAGTACAAGTCACATTAAACTGTTCCATCAACTGACTGGTGTAGGATTTTTTTTATGTGATTCTACTGCAGTGGCAACTTGAATTGTTGAAGCTTTTAATTCTTTTCCAACCATTCTTCAGTGCCTATTCAACTCACTTGTGCATGTTTAGTGATATGGCAGTAGCTGTTTTGCGGTGTTTATGCAATGCATTTTCATGGCATTGTTTATAAATATCACAGCATTCCTTAAGAGCATTGTTTATAAATATCACAGCATTCTTAAGAGTTGTTTAGTCTGCCTTCTGAAATGAAACTCATAAGCACTCAGCTGAAAATAAAGCTTATAATCCTAAAAGCTAGTTGCAAACCAATATTAAACTTTTACTAATTAATTGAATTAAACACTGCATAGATTAGGAAACTCATTGGACAATGCTACACCAGTGAGTTGAGGGAACAGTTTAATGTGACTTGTACTATATATATATATATATATATATATATATATTCATGCAAAAAACTCTGTTTAATGGATCAGTTAGGGTTGTTTCACAGCAACAAAAGTAAGAATTCGTTGTTAGGGTTGCCACCCTTGCATCCACCCCACCCCACCCCACCAACAGGCATCAGGGTGTGTGTTGGGGTCATTGGCCTAACTCTCACCCTATTCCATGTGTAAATAAGCTAAGGTGGTGCAGTATAGGAGAATGGGGTGAGAATTAGGCCCGATTACCCCAATGCACACCCCGATGCCTGTAGGTGGGGCAGGGCGGGTGTGGGGTGCAAGGGTGTGACAACCCTAACATCGAATTTCCTTGCTTTTGCCGCTGTGGAACAACCTAACTGATGCATTAAATGGATTTTTTTGCCATGAATTTCCCTTCTTTTTGAGAATGTGCACTATAAACAGTGAATGGTATGTGGTGGTGGGATGACCATGCTTTCCATTTGTGCATAATAACCCTAACAGTAATGGTAACACTAACAGTAATGGTAACGGCAACAGTAGTGGTAATCCTAATTGGAATGTTAACACTAACAGTAACGCCAACGCTAATGGTAATGGTAACAGTAATGAGAACAGTAACAGTAATGAAAATGCACACACAAACGGTAATACAAACGGTAATGAAAATGCAAATGGTAACAAAAATGCAAGCAGAAACGGTAACGCCAATGGTGATGTGAAAGGAAACAGTAATGCAAATGGTAAGGAAAATGCAAGCGCAAAAGCAAATGGAATTGGTAACTAAAATGGTAATGGAAACACAAGCAAACGTGAAACCAAACACAGCTGGTAATGCGAATGGCAATGAAAATGCAAACAGTAACGGTAACGCAATCAGAAATGCAAATGCAAATACAAACATAAATGGTAACTCACATGGTGATGGAAACAATAATGCAAATAGTAATGGAAATGCAAGCGCAAATGTAAACACAAACACAAATGTTAACACAAATGATAATGCAAATACAAACTGTAATGGTAACACAAACACAAATGCAAATGCAAACAGTAACGGCAACGGCAACATACAAAGAAACAGTAATGTAGCAACAACGGAAATGCAAGTGCCAACACAAATGCTAACAGCAACAGAAATGTAAAAGGAAATGGTAATACAAATGGTAATGAAAACGCAAATGGTAATGGTAACGTAAATGCAAATGCAAACACAAATGGCGACACACGCGGTCACACAAATGGAAATACTAACAAAAATGGTAACAGAAATGCAAATGCAAATGGTAACACCAACAGTGATGCAAAAAGAAACTGTAATGCAAATGGTAATGCAAACACAAGCACAAACACAAATGCAAATGGTAATGCACATGGTGATGCAAATGGAAACGCTAACGCAAACGGTAATGGAAACGCAAGCAGAAACGCAAACAATAACGGTAAAAGTAACACAAACGCACTTGCTTTGTGTTCAAAAGAGGAGCATCCAGAAGCACAGGGAATACAAAGAATGTGGGCATAATAGTGGCCGTCAGACAGGAAAATGAGCACTTGGAATACTAAATTGCTTATATCTCAGGAACCGTGTGATGTCGAAAAAATGTAAATCTCATATTATTTATGACTTTCCAGGCTAGTTTTGTATTTAGCCCCCCAGGGTAGCATTAAGAATATTTGTGACAAAAAGTCCATATCTTGAACCGTTTTCGAGATACGTGACTGAAAGGCTCGACGGACACCGTAATGTTATCATTTGGGGAAATTGTCAATTTCGGAGTGCTGTAACTTTGCAGCCCTGTTATATTTTGGCATCAAACCATGAAAAGGCACATCTGTGTGATGTTGGCTTTCTTTCCTGCAACTTTCAGCCCAAAAGAACAGACTGTTATTTTGCAGCAGGGTGGCAAAGATTTGCTATTGTTTTTGGCATAGTGTCACAAATTACTTTAGCAAATTATGACACTTTCGCAAAAAAAATTGCGAAAGTGTCACATTTGCAAAAGTACTTTGTGACAATACTTTTTACAAAAATTAAAAAAAACATTTCTGTGTTGTTTTACCCCCCAAAAAAGACATGGCTAGCATCCATGGGGTTCGACTAGGTGAACACAACAAGAACTGTGTCCGTAGAAGGTCGCAAATATAAATGCCAAGCATTTTTCTTACCACCAACTGAAAAAAAATGTCTGCATTACGAAAGTAAAAGGGTAATTTGCAAAAGTAAAAACTGCATTTGCAACACTTTTGCATAGTTTGTTAATTTTTTCCATAGACTATAATGGGATTCAGTGTTTTTTGAATAACATTTGAACCTTTTAATATTTTTTCACAAAATGTTTGAAAGGCACATTGGGGACCCTGACTGCATGTTCCCTGAAGGTTTTGGACTGATCGCACAAACCATGCAGGCTGTAGATGTGAGCAAAGAAATGCACAAAGCCCTGTAATTTATGTGTTTTTTGCACTCTGTAGCTCCACAACCATACATCTGACCATAACAAACTTTGGCAGGTCCGAAGATCTATGGTACCAGACCATACATTCCAAATGTCAGGCAAATCCATCATATGGTGGCAAAGTTACTAAGGTGCAAAATTTGAGATTTAACCTTAAATGGGGTACTCAACCCAACTAACTATAGTGGCACTGCCATGTCACTAATATATATATATATATATATATATATATATATATATATATATATACTAAGTTAAAGCACTACTTAGGGTTCAAGTGAAAAATGTAGGAAATTCTGTGATAGGGTTTCCAACTCTAACACCCCACCCCACCCTGCAGACAGCAAATTAGGTGTGGGGTGTGCCTTAGGTTTGCCAAGCCTAAAGCTCACCCCATTCCATTAGTAAATAAGCTCAGATGTGTACAGTGTATGAGAATGGGGTGAGCATTAGGCTTGACAACCCCAAGGCACACCCCATGCCTGATTTGTTTTTGCAATGAATTTCCTTACTTTTTGAGACAGTTTAATCATATCCTTTGGATTGAATAACCAATGCTCATAAATAAACAAAAGTGAGTTTTATTTAGACAAACCAAGACACTGCTTTAGACCCTGGTGCTTCAACCACGTGGGTCTTCCTCAGGGGGGTGTGTCAGATGCAGAAAACAGCAAAGCACATATCTAGAGCTCTGAAACAGTGCAACAGGTGAATTCAAGTGAAAGAAATTTAAAGTAAAAAATGTGAATACATGTAATACCCCCCACAATCATATTAAAGCAATATCAGTAAATAATGTGTTTAAAAATATCACATGTACACCGGCCCAGTGGTGCTGATGGTTGAGGCTTTGGCTGCCGCACCTAATGCCATGCTGGCAACCCAAGTTCGGGAATGAGCCCGGGGCATCGGAGGTTGGCAGGGGAGAGAAGAGATCAAGCATCCGATGGACTGCTTTCTCTTCTCAGGGAGGTTTCAGGGGAGCGTCCACTCACAGTGCAACCTCTGGTGGTGGCTGGAGGATGCCAGCATAGCGAAATGGTGAATGTCTGGGGGCAGAGCTACAGCACTACATTGCCTTGCAGGCTAGGCTCCTCAGGGGACAATAAGTGAAAAAGTCCCTTTGAGAAAGCTATGTGCAAAACATGTCAGGTGACATCACGAGGGAGTGGCCCTCAGCTCTTGCTGCAAAACTTCTCATGCCAGCAGTTTTTCCATGGTTAGTTGTCTTTATGGACTACATTATGGACTATTTATGGAATATGGACTACTGATACCTGGACTACTGATACCTGCACAGACCTGTTGGTTCTGTGCAAATTGTGAGTTTTTTTTGCATGATTTGCACAAAAATAAAGCCTTTTTTCACTATAAAGGTATTCGGCTGGATTGTTTCAAACCTTAGTGGAGCCAGCACATAGTGCTTCTTTTCGAGCAGGTGCCGGTTTCTATTGTTTTTATTCAGTCTTCATTTTGACCTGGCACTGCTTATTTCCCAGGTGCATTCACATCTACTAACTGTGCTGTCTTTAAATAAAACACAACTCATTTTGTAGATAATTTAATGCCTAACAATTTTCATGCTCACAGTACCAGTATACCGATGCCATAGCGACTCCGCTACTGTGAAGACCATTACAACGACAGGATTTAGGCAAAATCCACATGTTGCTATGATGGTCTCTGAAAGTCCAGAAGACTGCCTCACAGGGTGTTTCACCCCCCCCCCAGTCCAACTCCGACTTGGAGTTGAAATCCTAAAGACTGGGGTGTGTACATGGGTGGTTCAGAGGGCTGAAAGAAACATGAAGGCATCCCTGAAACCGCATTGCCGTCACTCGGCACTGTGGCTGTCGCTGTCAGGGATGTCTCTGTATGGGATGTTACTGCAGCATGGTAAAACCCACAGTATCATGCTATCATTTTTCATTTTAAAGTTATTTGAATTGAATATGGTTAGTGTGGATAAATGAGTAACTGTGTGGATACATGAGTAACTGTGTGGATAAATGAAATTTATACACACAGTTACTCAGAAAAATGTATTTATCACACTCCAATTATGTCCACCCCATTGCATATATACTGTACATGAGGAGTGCATTTTTAAAAACAATGAAGTTTTTCTAGATACAAATTTAAACGCTATATATATATATATATATATATGTGTGTGTGTGTGTATATATATATAGAGAGAGACACACACACACACACACATATATATATATATATATATTTGTAAACAATTCTGTTAATGCTCTAGTTAGGGTTAAAGTGACAAAATTAGGCAAATGTGGCATTAGGGTTTCTAACCCTAACACTCCACCACACCCCACTCTGAACACATCAACAGGTACTGGGAAAGTGCCTTGGGGGTCATCAGCCTTAACACTCACTCCATTCCATAAGTAAGTAAATAAGCTGAGATAGGTACAGCATAGGAGAATGGGGTAAGCATTATGGCTGACAACCTCAAAGCACACCCCAACACCTGTTGGTGTGTGCAGTGTGGGGGTGGGGTGTTAGGACTGGAAACCCTGTAGGAGGCTGAGTGACAGATTAACCTCTATACCAAGTAATCCACTAACAGTGTAATTTTGTTTACAGTCGTTAAAGAAAACAAAATAAATAAATAAATTGAGAAATGAAAACAATTCAGAACACAAGGTAACATATCCTGTCTCTCTTCAGGTCTTCACACAGCAAATTAGAAGACAATTCAGGACATGAAAGCAGCATGTCTTCTCCTGTCTCTCTAAGTCAATCTCCACACAGAAAGAACAGTTATGTAAGAACTTACAGTAAGAGTAGATCTTCTAAAGAATCGCCTCCATTAGGACACGCCTTTGGAACTGTAAGCAGTCAGTGTTAGGACCACACAAAAAAAATCAAGCCAGGGTAGGAAAAATATTCAAATATTTAAAATTTCCAAAGTTATGAGTGTGCATAGCGAAATTGCAATGAATGGTCATAACTTTGCTAGATAGGGTCAGTAGGTAGCCTATCACAAACTCTAATGCTATATTTACCTACGTTTATCACTTTAACCCTAACTAGAGCATTAAAAAGGTTTTTTGCAATTTATGTCCTTACTTTTTGTGATAGCATAATCATATTCTTAATTGTCTGTGGGAGCGCAGGGCCCTAACAGCCCTGGTCTCCCACCCTCCATAGATGTATATATGTATGTAACTGTGGAAGTGCAAGGCCCAGAGGGCCCTGCACTTCCATTTATAGGACAACAGTGACTAAATTGTCAGCATATCCACCTTATTACCCCGCTTCATGTACCTGGTACAGAACATTTTTGAATCCCCACCAAAACATAATCCTGCACAACTGCTACATCATTCCCCGCCACAGGTATGACAACACATTTTGGCCAGGATTTGAAAAATGACAGCTGTGACATACATGACGTGGGGTAATAAGAAGGCTATGTTGAAAATCCAGTGTCAAAATATTTAAAATGTACAAAGTTACAAGTGTGCATAGCGAAATTGAAATGAATGGTCATAACTTTTCCAGTTTCTGCATATTTTGACCCTAAGTTTTCAGCATAGCTTCTTATGAATCCTTCCCATGAAAAAGAGCAGGAAGAATGTTCAATTCCTACCCAAAAGGTGAATTCACCAAGTGACTGTGAAATCAAGTTCAAGTTTATTTGCAGGAAAACTCCATTGAGCATGCTCATTTAAAAGGAGGTCCTGTTAGGACAGTGCAATACATAGTCAATACAATTGTAAACTTACAATGTGTGTAACCAGTACAATACAATGAATAAAAGCATAATAAGTGACAGGAATTTCAGTGCAATATATTGACATATTGAAATACTGTTGTGGGAGGACACAATAATGGGACAATAGGAAGAGTAGGGGTGTAAACTGACAACAGTAGGAGACATGTACATAGGGGTAATGGTGAGGCAGAGGTGGATCAGGCACTGATTGGTCAGCACTTGGGGGTAACGCGCCAGGGAATTCATTGCAGGACAATCAAGCAATAGGAGGTCATAGGAATGGAAGATGAAGAGGGCTAGAGAAGCTGGGTTGGTGAGAGCTACTGCTGGCTGAGTCGAGAGGTGTGTGTGAGGGGGATGAATGGAGGGAAACATAGAAACATAGACTTTGAAGGCAGATAAGGACCGCTTGGCCCACCTGGTCTGCCCATTTCCCTACCTACAGGATAAGCCGCAGATCCTAGTTAACCAACAGCCTATTTCTTCCTACCCCCCACAAGAATTGCCTTATGTCTGTCCCATGTATTCTTGAATTCTCCCACAGTTTTTGAGTCTATGAACTCCTCAGGAAGGCTGTTCCATGCATCCACTACCCTCTCTGTAAAAAAATACTTCCTCACATTGTCCCTGAACCGCCCCTCCATCTTTAAATTGTGTCCCCTTGTTCTTGCATGTCTCTTTTTCTGAAAGTTGCTACCCTCTTGGACTTTGTTGATTCCACTGAGGTACTTAAACATTTCTATCATGTCCCCCCTCCCTCCTTTCCTCAGGGGTATACATATTAAGCTCTTTTGGTCTCTCCTCGTATGGCTTCTCTTGCAGACCCTGCACCATTCTAGTTGCCCTCCTCTGGACTGTCTCTATCCTGTCTATGTCCTTGCAGAGATGGGGTCTCCAGAACTGGATACAGTACTCCAGATGGGGTCTCACCAACTGTCTGTACAGAGGGATAACAACTTCCTGTTTTCTGCTGGTGATGCCTCTCCCTATGCATCCCAGTATACCCCCAGCTCTCCCTACTGCCTTCTCACATTGCTTGCTAACCTTAAGGTCATCTGATATGATTACCCCCAGGTCCCTTTCCTTTTTTGTTTTTGTTACTACCTCCCCATTGAGGGAGGTGGGGTGATAAGTGCTGAAAAACTAGTCAAGTCAGGGTTGGTAGACCTACCCACTGTGGCAGTGGCAGGTTTCTTTGTATAATTTGTTGAACAAGGATTTAAAGGAGTTAACAGAGACTAGTTCAGTAAGCTTGAGGAAGGTTTGCATTTTGATCCAGTAAGCCAGGATGGCATAATTAACTGCAGCTCTGCCACGGAGTGTATGTGTTCTGGGCACATCTAATAGAATGTAGTTATTTTTACACAGAGAATAGCAGCTGTGGGATCTATGAAAGTGGGAAGTGATGTAGGGAGGCAATCAATTTTCAAGGGCCAGGTGCCAGTGTTGAGCATCCATCTTGTTGCCAGGGGAGACCAACCCACTGTCAAGCACAGGGTGCAGTGGTGCGTTCTATAAGGTGCTTCAGTTATGAAGCATAGAGCACAGTGGTATACGATGTCAAGCTTGTGGAGATGAGATGCCGCACTGCTGTTGTACAAGATTTATGCATAGTTGATGACTGGAAGGAAGGTGACATGTATTAATCTTTTCCTGATTTCTTCAGGAAATAAAGATCTGTTCCTAAAGAAGAATCCTAATCTTATTTTCAGCTTTTTAGCTAAAGATGCAATGTGGGTGGCAAAGGATAATTTGGAGTCTAGCCAAATTCCTAGATACTTGAAGTTGTCCACAACCTCAAGGACATCTCCTAATAGGGTTGTAATTGGTGCTGGTGTGGCCTGGTTGCAAAGGGATGTATGCGTTTGAGGGAGAAGGAAGTACATGGTCTTTTTTTTGTGTTTAGTAGGAGTTTAGAAGACAGAAGCTATAACTGTAGCTGGTCAAAGTCCTTCTGCAATTTGTTTACCACTTCGATCAAGGAGGGCTTAAATGTGTATAGGATGGTGTCATCCACGAAATGGTGTAATTTAGAGTTATGGATGTTGCTACCCAGGGAGTTGATATAAATAGAAAATAACAGCAGTCCAAGAATCGAGCCTTGGGAGATCCCCCTTGTAAATGGCAGGGGGGAGAGGAGCTTTAATATATTGAAGCCTACCCAAGACATAATTTGTGAACCAGTCAATTGTGTTACTGTTCATGCCAAGCTCTTTGAGGTTCATAAGCAGGAGACCATAGTCAACAATGTCAAACACTTTACTCAGGTCAAGAAAGACAGCTCCTGTAGGTTGTTTATTATCAATGGCTGAGAACCAGTCATTGGTCACTTTTGGCAATGCTGACAAAGTACGTTGTTTATGTCTGAAACTTGATTGAAACCTGATTGCATGGAGCTGAGTAGGTTGGACCTTTTGGGGTAATCTTTTAACTGTGTATTAACAAATGTTTCTAGTAGTTTTGACACCTATTGACTCCTATTGCTCATTAGGTGGGGTCCCCCAAAGGCCATGTTGAAAATGTGGGGTCAAATGGCTAAGTTATGCATACGAATTAAAACCCCCATTGAAATATATTGAACCACATTTATCTTCATTTCTCATATTGCAGTCGCCGGTTCCAGCAACAAGACATGTCTTCGAACGGAGATTGGGTATTGAACTTGGGACCTGTTCAGGTGAGTGAGGCTGTGTGGGATATACTGGGAGGTGTGGGGTGGTGGGTGCTGAGTGGGAGGTGATGGGGGGGCTGATCGGTGAGTGACCATTTTCAGTTTTTACAGGTTTTGAAAAAAAACAAACATTGAGGGATCATTTTCTTCAGGGACAATGGTTTTCCGTTTATACCGGTAGCACCGGTAAAAATCACAGAATCCTGCTTGGTTTGTGGATTTTGAATTCTTGTACCGGTGCCTCACGGAAATTGCATTTCTCTGCACAGAATCCCTAAGATTTCAGCATATTTTTAAATGATTTTATTTTCTTTTTCTATGCCCCCTTCTCACAGTGTCAGTCTCCACTTTTCAGAGATCCCTAGGCTGGGTATCCCCTAGCTTCACCCCAGATAATGTTCAGGAGCTCCTGTGAGCCTGCCCCCATCCTGCCTAGGTTGTACCCCCCAGGTGGAAAGGGAGAGTATCACAGGTCACCCCTCCATAGTCCTTTAATGTGTGTCGGACAACCCAGTGGGTCCCTCATGGAAACTGGTTATGAAGTCTGGGGCAGCTGGGTCCCTTTTACCAGCAGCCGATGTGGGTTGATTGTTACTGGTTTTCTGGCCTCTGTTCCTGAAGGCACCAACACTCGAGGGGATCCAAGGAAGTAGGTCAAATAGAGACATGCCGCTACTCCAGATCCTGGCTAGCTTCTTCTCTTCCCGATTGCTCTGCAGTCTCATTGCACCACCACCTGTGGTCACCCAGGTGGCAATAAAGCAGCAGGACCTGCAGGCCACCGTTCCCAGAGAAGAAGAAGAGTAGCCCCCCAGGTGCTCGATCCTACTCCCCTGGCCAGACCTCTAGCAATGGGAATTAGCTTCAGATCCCGAGTCCCTGGCATTGCAAGCAGTAGTGCCACCTCAGGCTATTTACAGTGCTCTGTCAACTATACACCCACTTTGGTGTAAGAAAACATAAGCAGATGGAGAGGGAAATAATTCAGTTTTAGTAAAATGTTGCAAAGTGTTCAATGTTCACAATTTGCACTGTAGGTACTGTGCACTATTATTTAAATCATATATTAAAACATTATATATGGGTGTTATGGCTGGCAGTATAGCCTAGTGGTTAGAGTAACAAACAGTGATTAAACTGAGTATATTTAGAAGACTTGGGTTTGATTCCCACAACCTCCACTTGCATACTGTATGACTCCAAGCAAGTCACTTAACCTCTGCAATGCTCCTGGATCACCTCTGAAAACAGGCAGTTCTGCCTAGTGGACTTACCTGGTTTACAAAAAATATAAAACAAATACCAATATATGTTTACTACATCATACAGTAGTCAGGGTACCATGTAATTTACTTGAGTTTTACTCGGGCTGCAATGATTTTGTATAGGTAAACATATATGTTCAGATACATTTTGCATTTTATAAGCTTGTTTTTAGACTTTAGTCAGGTTTTTATTGTATTTTTTGCATATGAACATCTAGGATATAGATTGCTAAGCACAGGATCACTGTTACCAACTAGTTTATTCAAGTTTATAATCAGCAGGGCCATCCAAAATCCTCAGTTGTTTGATTGAAAATTAGTCTGAATGAAAGTATGTTCACAAGGCACAAGCTGCCTTACTACTTGTTTAGGTGAATGGATAGAAACACAGACTTTGATGGCCCACCTAGTCTGCCCATTTCATCATTTGCACCTTCTCTCCCACCTGTTGTGTCAGTCTCTGTGACAACAAAAAGTTTTCTGACAGACTGCTTTAATAAAAAGCAAATGTTACATGTTTAAGTGTACTTATGCTTGGCCAGTGGAATGGAATGCACATTCAGTGACACAAGGAAGATAAGACCCCAGGGGCTGTATGATGCTGGTGGGTAGAGTGGTGCTCAATTCACATCTGAGTTCAGACATGAAAACTGAGAGACACACTTTTCATGGAGACCAAGGGAAAAAAAGAAATCCACATGTTTGTGAGATGCATTAGAAGGTCCTCCACTAATCACGTGTGAATTTTTTTTTTTAGGTGAAGAGACTATTTCAAAGAAGCAAATTCAGGCAGTTTTTTTTTTGTTCCTCCTACCTCCTGGCCATCCATTCCTTCAGGTCTGCCAAGTACCCCTACCACTGCTGCTGAGTCCCCACCACCATCATCCACTGCCCCTTATGGCCATGCTACCAGGTAACCCAAAGTAACCCTTCATCAGTGGGCCCCTACCCCTGTGGGAGGCTAACAAGGGTCAGAACAGATACATGTGTCTGGGGCTTCATGCTTATGGAGGGACCAGAAACCATCCTCGGTGTGGCCAGTAGGTGTTTTTCTATTTTCATGAGAGCGTGACAGGCCACATGGTGTCAAGGCACAAGCTGATGTCCATCACGCTCTCTTCTGCAATGAGGGTCAATGTGTTGCCATGCATCCAGCCTCCACCTGGGGCCAGCAAATACTGAGCTGTGAATGTACCCTCCCTCCCAGGAGAAGGTGGGTGGTCATTGGACTCTCAAGCCTTCACCTCCCCCAGCTGGTCCTCCAACACCCAAACCTGTTCCCAAACCCTGGTCGGTGGTGTCACAAGCAGAAATCCAATTCAAGCAGTTAAATGATAAGAAAAAACAAATGTGGTCCACCTTAGTAGTGGTGGTGGTTTAGATTAATTCACATCTGAGTTCTAACAAGCAAAGAGACTAAGTAATTTGTAACTTGTGCATGTGGGGTATGGGTGTTGAAGAAAGGGGATCATAGTGCTGTCACTATTTCCATCATCCCTGAGGGATGTGGATTGCATTGTTGCTACTGCCATCACACCTGAGAGGTGAGGGGCCATAGTGCTTCTGCCATAACCACTGGTGGATGGGAAATGTTGTACTGCTGCTGTCCACCAGAGGGATGGGGGCCATAGTGTTGATACTGCCATCACACCCGAGAGGCAGTGGCTGTAGTGCTTCTGCCATAACCACTGGTGGATGGGGAATGTTGTACTGCTGCTGTCCCACCTGAGGGATGGGAGCCATAGTGCTGGTACTGTCATCACAACTGAGGAATGCAGAATGTGGTACGCTGCCATCACACCTAATGGATAGGGACCACAGTGCTGCTGCTGCCATCACACCAGAGTGATGGGTCTGTAGTGTTGTTGGTGCTGCCATCGCACCAGAGGGATGGGGGCCTTACTGCTGCTTTTTCCATCACACCTCAGGGATGGGGGCTGTAGTGCTGTTGCTGCCATCATATTTTGTACCTAAAATAACTTTAAATTGGTACAAGGATGGGAGGATATGCAATAGTGGAGGTTAAAGCTGCTAAAATGCATGTTAGTAGAGTTAAAAATTGTTAAATAAAGTACACAAAACCAAACACCGGTAAAACCGGATTTTGGCTTAGCAGACACCGGTGACAGTACCATTTTTTACAACGTGCAAAATGGAATTTGCCCTTTCTCAATCTCGGTAAACCAGTGTCCCTGATTTTCTTTATTTCAGGTTTTGCCTCAAATGGGAGTGTGAGGGGTGCCATTAGATGCCAGGGAATATATACCTTGATAATGGGAATGGTGATCAGCAGGTGGGGGGTTTCCACTAGATACCAGGGAAATCGGGAATGGCAATCGGTGGTGTAGGGTGCCAGTAGATACCAGGGAAATCGGGAATGGCAATCGGTGGTGTAGGGTGCCACTAGATACCAGGGAATATATAATTTGTTAATGGGGACAGCGATCTGTGGGTGGGGGGATGCCACTTGTCACAAGGGAAATCGGGAACTGCGACTGGCAGATGAGAGGTGCCACTAGACACCTGGGAATAATATTTACAGGGATAATAATCAGTGGGAGGGATGCCACTAGACATCAGGGAAAGTTTATATTATTAATGGGACAGTGATCAGAAGGGTGGGAGGGTGACATGAGACACCAGGACAACATCACACATTGCCAGGGATGGCAATGGAGTGTGTGGAGGGTGCCACCAAAAACCCAGGAAAATGGCAGCTCACAGCTCACACTGCAGCCAACAGAACGAGTTCAGCTGCAGCTGCAGAAGTCAAGAAATTCCCACTGTTCTTATACAGAGAATGTAGGAAAAGCACTCCTCTCATTAAGCTGGGCACCCAGGATTTTGAGTTCCCAGGAAAGGTATTTGTGGCTATTATGTTGAGAAACAAACATCAGATTCTAGCTAAACAAGTTCTGTTTAGCTAGGTTCTGGTGTTCGTTTTTTAAAATCCCAGCATTTTTATGTATTTTCCATGTTTGTTAGTTTGTGGAAAAATCAACAAGATGGTAATTGGCATGGTACAAAAATTGTTTAGTTCCCTGCTAGGCAAGTGGCACGACATCAAAATTGCAAATTTGCGGCATCAAATTTTTACTATCGCCGCAGAACGTTATCTCGAAAACCCTGCTGCACAAGTGCAGGTCGGAAACCATTACATTTTAAAGCCTTATAACTCTGGAATCTTTTAATGTTTTATCACCAGACCTGTTAAAGGCACTTCTTTAGGACATGACACATGTCCCCTGCAAGTCTGGGATAAAAATTGCATTCCCTGTATGCTGTAGGGGAGAGCAAAGAAAACCCCGTGTTAAGTATAGGAAAAAAGTTGGACATTTACAAAAAAGGACATATGCTAATCTCAGAAATCGCGCTACTGCACCACTATAATATATTGTATATACTGTGCAAACAAATGTGAAGAACTTTAAAATGAAAAATGATAGCATGGTATTGTGAGCACGAAAGTTGTTCAGCACAATATCCACAAATGAGTGGCGTTTTATTTATAGATAACTTTTTTATAATCAGCAAAAAATGGTAGAAAAGTCAATTTTTCTTTCACTTTTTTGACAAACAAATGCCTCCCAAAAAGCGAAAACAAAAGGGTTGTTCATCAAGCTTTGTAATTATGTACTAGCTATACTGTAAAGCTATGGGCTCAGTAGTTCAATAGAACTAGTAGTAAACATTGAAAACCACTCTTAAACAAGTACAGTGACAATAACTGTAAAAGAAAACAAAAGTAAGACACAAGCACTTTTTTACATATTTGCAATCATGTTTATCCCAAACATATACTGTATGTCTCTATAAAGAGAAAACGACATGGTCTGGCTGAAGTTATTATATCTATCTTCATTCAAGGACAGTGGTATTAAGATATCTTCCTTATGACTTCACCACTCATGTGATATCATAACATCATTAGCCTCTCATGAAGACAAATATGATATCTTCAGTCAGACTATGTCATATTTATTTAATTTTTATTTACTAGGTGGGTGCACTAGACAAAACATTCGCCTATCTTCAGGCACAACCTGGGAGAATGTAGCAAAGGAGGTCTCCCATGTATATATAATACATTGGTGGCTCTTTTCCCACATAGGAACCATTACCGTGTATTTCCCTGTACACCTCACCAATTAAACATATAGACCTCCCAATTACAGCTCTATACCTCTCAATAAAGGTTGCATACCTCCAGAGGTATACAGTCTATAAGTCATGGGGAAAAAAACTCCATCTCCTCCTCTAGGACACCTACAGAATTGCAGGGAAGAACATACCTAAAAAGAAACCCTCCCCCTCATGGGGAAAACCCCTCTACCCAAAGGACACCTGGGGAACTTGTAACTAAAAAGAACAGTTAGGGGTCACTCTTATGAACACCCCCCTCCCCCTAGTCCTGGACCACTCAAACCTGCAAAAAAAAAACTGTTAGAGGTCACTGTCTCCCTCCTTCATCCCCCCACTCCACCTGGAGCTCTCAAAACCTAATAAGAAAAAAACATTCAGAGGCCAGCTGCAGGGAACACACCAGAAACCTATCCCCCAATACATTCCTTTCCCTCAGTGCTCCAGCTCTCTCCCCAACTGCTATATCCTCCACACTGCTGCTGCCATCTCCATTTTGCTGCAGCCTGGCCACAATGATGACAATACTCCCAACTACAGTAATAATCTCCAGTAAAGCCATATGCCACTCACAGCTACAAGTCATGCCCCTGAGAGCCATACACTGCTTCAGCCCATGGCCCTTCCAATGAACTGAAGGATGACTGACCCAAACAAGTCTACTTTTATAGGAGAGACCCTACACTATGGAAACAAGAAAGTGCAAAAAGAGAGCCCGCTACCAAAATATCACTACACTACGGAATCACCTTAGGCCAAAAACTACACCACAAACCCCAAAATGTTACCAAGTACTACTGACCAGAAAACCAACCCAGCAGACACATAAGGTAAAAGGAGCACAAAAGCCATGTATTATATAAAACAAATGATGGGTATGTGTGGCATACAAGGCCATTTAACCACCAAGGGGGTTATAATTAGATAATAAAGTCACTTGCCATTTGAAGATCTGGTTACCTGTATATTCCCAAAAAGTACTTACAAATAATCTCTATAATTTAATTTTAAGGTTGCCATGGCAACCAGGGCACCTCTCAAATTGCACTCTAGAGGTCTCTGGTTGCTGAGGAAACCTCTTGATTCAAATACATCATTGTTATGTATGGAGAATCATATGCAATTCTTTACATTATGTAACATCTGTACAACGAGAAATGAGAAACCTATCTGGATTTCTTTTTTAAGATGCAGAGCAATATTGGACAATGGGGATGGAGGACTGTGATAACCCCTATTCAATGTCACATATACAAAATAGGCATGAAACATGATACATGATACAGAGCTGTATGTACACCTGCTAGTGCATAAACAAAATGGTATTAATACATGCACTAGAAATTAAGACTTGCATAAAGTAAACTAAAACAAGACTGGTAACACTTGATAAAGCAATCTCACTGATAAGGGTTATAGTAATCGCATTAACCTTACCCCCTTTTTATGATTTCTACACCTATGTATGAGACCCAGGTGGAAGAAGTATTAATGAATAGCTATATACCTGTTTTATTCTCTCATCATGTTAATAAAGCTCCATTTTCATCAATTTATCAGCCCATTTAAGTAGAGGTATTTTGCTTACCAGGGCTTTAGCCACAACATAATTCTAAATTATGATCCATGCTGGGTCACCCTAACAGTACAGTGATACCATGTTTTGTTCCCATGTGGGTGACCAATATTTGAGCCTAAGTCTAAGCAGCCTTGTGATCTCCATGATTGGAAGTGCTTCCAGGGTGGGGGTGTTCTAACTTTACCCTTGCTGTAACCCTTGTGGTGTATCAGGGGCTGCTGAGAGCTTGGTGTTGCTGCTGGATGCCAGTCCAGGAGGTAGCTGATGAAAGAAGGAGAGGGGAGGGGAGAAAACAGGAGGTAAAATCCAGTTACTGTCTTCATCATGGCCTCTGACATGCTTGGGCCCCACGAGACAAACATGAGTCTTGGCTGTTGGGGCTGAGAAGTTGCTGGTCAGGGCTTGAAGGTGAACCCAGTGGTAATGATGGTGGAGGTGGGGGGAAGCGTAATTGAAAATAATTATGATATAGGAATTCTAAACCCTATAGACCTATAGCTCCAACACAACACAACCAGCTGCAGGAACAGTGTGAGCAAATTTCAAAATGCTGAGTGGACCCTGGTAGTCTTTTGTTCCCCCAATACATTGATCACCTTTACGTCAGCAGGTATGAATGGAAAAAGCAATAAATATTGTTTCTGTGTATTTTCTGTTTTAAATTCCTCTAGTGTTGGAACCAAAGACAAAGTTCTGTATTTATCAAGAACACAAGCTTTAGATTCCAAGTTTCCACAATGTTGACTCACCCATCAGATTTAAAGCCAGTTCATAAAACGGAGGCAAACACAGAAGGTGAATAGATAATATCAGGCACTGAGGGCATCGTTTCTCATTCATGCTACAGCACAACAAGCTAAATGTTTGAACTTCTGTGCAGGAATAAAATACAAGAGCAGAGTGTGCCAAGGACAATGGACCTCTCCCTTTTCCATAATTAGGGAGAGACCTAACAATAAGAGATAAACAATGGGAGCTATGAAAAACACCAAGATATAAAAAAGCAATTCTCTTGTTAAAATCTACCTGCAAAACAGTCATTATATGATCTGTGGGAAATGTTTTCTAGCTCAAGCCCCCCAACAAGGCAAAACTAAAGGTATCAGTCAAAACACTTCTCTGAAACTAAGTCTGTGTGTACAACTACATTTAACATTGTAGTGTATTTTTCTTTTTTATAACATATGTGCATGATCTTGTGCATCATGTTTCCCTAACACCTCAGAACTCATGCATGAAGGTGATAGGAAACTATTTTAAATATCTTAAAACACCCTATCATTTCTGCTATTTAACTATATCCACTATTCTGACAGCTGTAATTTTGTTAATTCAGATTATTTTTATTAAGCATTTATGCTGCAAAGTGTGTCTTAGCTTGCTGACCTATTCTAGTTGTAACTGCATTGCTAGTTTTTCCTTGACATTGTATCATGTCACAGTTCCATACTGATTATGACCAATATGAACCAACATCATGTAGAATGTCCAGTAAACTTAGAAACAGATATTGAAGAAGAAGAATGTAAAACACACTCTGTAGCAGTAATTAAGCAATAAGCCACTACAGGGAGTGCATTAAAGAATTTTAAATTTTAATGCATGTCCAAGGGGAGTGAGGCACAAGGCTGATGGCCAAGTGTCCTTACACCCCTGAGAAGTGCATTCATATCCTTTAACGTATACTCTTGCATAGCTTACAGCACTTGTAAAAATGTCTTGTTGTTCTTATGTATTATATGTACAGTAAAACGTTTAATATGATTTATTTTTACGTAAACTCATTTGTGTAAAAACATTTGCAAGACAGATTTATATGTACTAAATAGTCTCTGACTTTGTAGGCAATTATATTTTTTTTTTGACTTGGTAATGAGATCTGGCACCTGATTGTGCATTGCTGCCTTGCTAATGCAGACAGGTTATGTCTCTCTGTCAATAAGGTTTTCAGGATTTTTCCTTGTCATTTTGTAGATAAAGTTATGAAACTGATTTGTTAAAATACAAAAAGAGCCAATGCTGATCAGGGGTCCAATACGCAGTCTTAAAGGGTGGTATCCCAAAACAGGGTGCAAACATACACCGTCTTGAGACTCCATACTTTAGGCCCATACGCACAACTTGTTCTGTTCAATGTGGGGGAGAAGTTCTCTCTGCAACCATGCCACAATACAAATGAAAGTCATAAGATGCTAATGGACACAGACAGGGTTTGCACACACTAACTCATGATTAGTGGGTTGTATGGGTTTGCCTCTGATTAGTACATAGGGCACAAACCTTGGGAGTAGGACTAAAACAGGGTTGCCTGACTAATTAATCAATTTTATATAAGCAGGGTATTTCAGATTACCAAAATATTGATGGCTTTGTCCATAAAAGTTCAGTGCTGGAGTTTCATGAACTGTCATGGACCTATATGAACATTTACATTCATGAATGTTCATGAACACAGGAGTGCCATATATGTTCTGGCACAATTTATGAACATTCATAAACAATTTAACGCACAGTTGATGAATATTCATGAGCTGAATTCATGAACTATTCAAGAATAATTCATGAACATTTATGCACTATTCATGATCATTTCAACTACATAGTGCCACATGTGGAAGTCTGTGCATGGTGTAGCTACAGACACAGGAGGCTATGTCATGTACTGACCACCATGACTACAGTACTACTGTTGTTATGCTCCTCCAACAGCCCAATCGACACCTTTTAGCCTGCTTCTTGACCAAAGTCAGTATGGGAATTTGTGACCTTCTTAGCTCCCTCCTGGTCATCCAGTGGCTCTCACACCTACATATTGATCATATAGTAATCCCTGTCATCAAGTGGATACCCCATTCCTTAGCTCTGCTCTCACATGTTAGTAATTTGAAGACTTGACCCCATGACGATCTCCATCCAGTGCGGCTCTGTTTAAGTTAAATACAAATTACTGATACCTAGCCACTCAGTTCTAACAGTAAAGCATGTCAGTAAATTCTGTGCCTGCCTCTAAGTGGGTCACCATCTTTTGATATTGGCCTGTGTGATATTTTTTATGGTGACCAGGGTTTCCAAGTCAGCACTCCTCAAAAGAGGACATCTCCTGATTTAGCCACTAAAATCAGGGGGTTTTCATTGGACCCTAATGTGTATACCTAACTGAATCTAAGGTGCTAGAAATGCATTTCTAAAGTCATTTAAAGACAGGAGGAATAGTCTGTTCTTTGAGTCTGATGATTTTAGGGCCATGGACTGGTGCCATAAAAAGCAAAAGAAATCTCAAAATAATTTCAAAATTAGGGAGACTCTCTGAAAATAAGGTGACTTGGAAGATACGATGGTGACCCCGTCCCGTTCTAGGCATATTTTCTTTATTATGGCTATGGGTGGAGCCTACAGCCATTTTGCTATCTGTAGCTTGAAAATGGAGTTTCATGGAACACACTTTTTGGACTTTTTAATGTATCCTTCCACATCTACAAATCACTATGACAACTAAAATAAAATAATCCCTTCTTTCTGCTTAGAATGTTGGAGACATAACTCCAAGCTACTTATCTGATGGCCATTAGGAAACTGAAACAGCTTGTTAAATATTGGTTGCCTGTTAAAGTGGATATTTGTTTACCCCCTTCGAAATGCAACAGCTTGCACATTTAAATGATTATCATTTAAACATTTTTTGCTACTAACTTCAGTTGAGGATGAATATCTTTCAAGAAAGATTCATACCTCATGCATGTTACCCTTTCCCAGCAAATTTTGTAAAGATTTACGCTGTTTTTAACATCTCAAGACCTATCTGATAAAATGCCAGGTCTTCAGTGAACTACCCAGGCAAAATACATACATTTCTTTTTGACAGAAAGGGCTGTTGGGCTGCTTCCTAAACATAACATATAAGAGCTACTGAGATATTTTCTAGTAAGTGTGTGTGTGTGTGTGTGTGTGTGTGTGTGTGTGTGTGTGTGTGTGTGTGTGTGTGTGTGTGTGTGTGTGTGTGTGTGTGTGCATTTGTATTTGTTGGGGGGAAGAGTGGAGAAATAGTCAAACTCTGGCAAGAGAGACATCATCTAATGAATTAACTGCTGACAGACCATGAGTGATACATAAGCAAATGATTTGATACCTTTTATTGGATCAACATAGATGTAACAAAAAAGTCTTATACCATTTATAAAATTCCTGATCAAACAACTGAAAACAGAAGACTGTTTTTTGTCATTTTATAATATGATATACTGAGTGTGTATTTAATGAGTTGCTGGATCAGGGCCTTGATAAAATAACATTTACTTAACTCATTCAAGATTCCATCAGGTGGACAGAAAAAAGTCTATAAGAATTTGTCTGAAAACTAACAACTATAAGATACAATAACAACATTTATATATATATATATATATATATATATATATATATATATATATAAATGCTATACATTTGTTTACAGGCATTACTAGTATCTTTTGAAAGATTGTCTGACTTGTGATTACTAATTTTGACTATAGTTCATGAAATAATGGGTTTGATATTAGTTATTTCATATAGTCCACCATTATGCCTATACATAGCATAAATCATTATAAGGCCATTGTGACATATAATATTAATACTGAGCAGAAAATCAGAGTTCTTTTCCTAGTAAAAGTCTGCTGATATAATAAATAAAGAACAAAGTCATATATAAGGAATCAGTGGCTTATGGAAACATGTACAGGGATTTGATTCTGCCTTTGTGGTGAAAACACAGGGAAAATGAGGGGTTCTTACAGAGTAATGGTTATTTGGATCTGGGAGCACTGAGTATTTCTTATCCTATATTTTGTATCCTGGATAGGGCAGGGAAGATACTACATCTCATTGTCACAGGGATGTTCATTTACACATTTTTGCAATGTATTTACTCAGGCTGTCCTAGATTAGATGCAATATTTTGTTTTCAGTTGGGTCATGATTTTACCATTTTTATAATGTATTTATTCAGGCAACCTAGTCCCGGGCCCTCATATTCAAAGGAGATACACAGAGCATCCCAGTGGAAAAGGGAGATGTGCCGTACAACTCCAACAATGTGCAGCAGCGCAATATTCAAATGTGTGGGATGCTCCGGCCACAAAGGAATGGGCCAGAGCACACACAAATGGTATGCCATTCAAGTCAAGGGGCAATCCCATGCATATACCATGCTGCAGCATATTCAGTGGGAATGTGACCCTCACAGTCCAGAACACCACGGCCCACAGTTAGGCCACAAATTTCTGGCCTATCCTGGCCAGCCACTCACAGGCAGGCTGCAGATGTGCACCCAGGTGCACAGCAGCCTGGCAACCCTGGTGGACTAGAGGTACCCTCTATTCATCCTCAGTCTAGCCAACTCCATTCCTTTTTTTGTTAACAAATCTTGATTTATTTTTTAAACAATAAACAAACATACAAATACCTGGTCAAGCCAGGGTGCACAGTCCCAAACTGACTGCATGAACTATATACAACCCATCTATATACATACACAGCAGGTGGAACTACCCTCTAAAATAATAGTATATTCCTATATCATCTATACCCTAAAATATCGGGTCTACAAATGTATTTAATCTACCTAGAAATAACCCCAATACCATTACACCTGCAACCCTAAAGACAGCATTGGACCACAGGCTCCTTTTAGGAAGCATTCCTTCTATAAGGTGGTGCCCTGCTTTGTCCCCTGGAAAGAGAGAGAGTTCCTAACCCCCCCATATAACCAAGCAGACCAATACCATCGTACTGGTACCCTTATATGTAAACCATAACATCTCAAAAAACAGCTGTACAAATAATCATTTAGACCAAAATAGTGCCATAAATGACTGTTTCTCACTCCAGCATAACTTCTTTCTGTTAATCACAATCCGACAGACAGGCCTGTGTTTGGATATTTGTACCCTGCTGTGAATAAATCGCATCTAATGCAGCCCATCTTTTAGCATATAACCCTTTTCTCTCCTCCAAATATAGATGCCTCTTTATTCTTCCCAAAACCCCCATACGATCTCTCATCCATTGATCATAAGCATAGACGTGATCATCCGTCCAATGTTGTAACAAAAGGGATTTAACTACCACTGTCATCAAAGAGAGATGGTATTTAGGTGTAGCACCAGAGATTTGCGAAAAATCACTTAAAACACATATCTCTGGTGTTAAAAATTCTGAATAATCCAGCATTGGGTCTATATGCCATTTAACTTCACCCCAAAGAGGCAATATTTTACTACATCCCCACAGCATGTGCAGGAGATCACCCATTCCCATCTCGCATCTGAAACATAGGTCTGTCTGTCTAAGGTTTCTATCACATAGTTTCACAGGGGTAAAATACATATTAGAGACAATAAAAAAATGCATACTCTTGTATCTGGGTATAACTATATACTTGCTACTCTTCCAAATATTATCCCAAGCAAGGCTTCGAGGAGCCATCGCTTTATCCCAATATGAGACTCTCATAGGAGAGTTCGGACTAAGAAAATCCAGGAGCACTTTGTATACTTGTGAAAGGGAGTTAGATTTCGGATCAACTTCCTTTAGCTTATCCCACGCAAAGGAGTTATCTGTAAAACCCCCAAGCCTCTTCAGCACCCCCTCCAACATTCGTGTAAGCTTAGCCAACTCCATTCCTGAAGAACTCCATAGTATAGGGCCCCTCAGACCCGACTGCACCAGAGGAAGCCATGGTCCATATCCATATTCTAGAGGACTCCCATGCACCACCCCTGTACACAGACACCCTCACTCCTTGCATACCCAACCTGATGCAAAGACTGGCACTGCCCTCCACACACTGCCATGGCCAGCCATTAATGGCACTGAACCTGGGCTAGAGACCTGCACTCTGGAATGGCTCAACTGGCTTTACTATGCATTGGGGTGCCAAACCAGCTGTGGATCCACCAGTGTATGCAGCCATGTGTATGTCCCTGAAAAACTGAAGAGGGAATTTGTATACCTCCAATGCATGCCTTGCTGATACTGTATCTTCCCGCTGTCATACATCTGTGCAAGTCCACACTCTCCTGTTTCCCTGTGTAGCATGCCACACTCCAGACTGCTGAAGTATCCTGGGTGCCATGGGGTGCGGTATCCTGTAATGCCATTTGCAGTGTACGAGTCAGGCTATAGACAGTTCACCCACAGTTCCCCAATTGTACAAATGAATGGGAGGTCAGCTGTAACATGCCTGTTTTGGGACCTGTGTGAGTGGGTACAGCATCAGCCATCACCCACACTGAGCAGTGCAATGGCACCTTGATGATGGATCTGCATGCCAGTGCCTGAGGAGTATGGCCACCTGCCGATAGAGTGGTATGATCCCATTACAGAGCCAGCCATCACAATGGGATGGATGGGGGGGCAGGGAGGGGGTGTCTGCGCACTGCTGAAGGGGAGCAGGGACCACTTCACTATGGACATGGACTGTAGGTATATTCAGGTGCAATTAGGAATGGCACAGGGGTCCCTACAATATAGAACTGATGGAGACTGGACTCCGGTATGATCAGGGCTGATGGAACAGGTGGGAGGGGTGCCACTATACCACCAGAGACTTCAGGGCCTGTCCCACATGGGAGCAATCGGGGTAGGGGCTTGGGGATGAGATCTTCTCCAATGCATTCATCCCCATGCCAACATGCACATGGGTTGGTAATGTGCATGTATAAGGCCCCTTGGCACACTGCATGCTCAATTAGTTCATTTGCATTCCTGGGCTGAATATCGCCCATGGGGGCTGCGGTGCCACACATTCTCCCTGGAAGGTATTCAGTTGGGATCACCCTAGATGTCCCTGATTTGGCAGCTGCCTGCACTGCGACTCCCATCCAGGGTCACATTTTCAACAGGAATGATGAAGCCTGCCAGGATGAAGTGCAGTGTCACAGGTTTACTGCATGACAAAAGGGATTAACTCCCTTTGAAACTGCATTGTTTACTGCAGTAACTCTACTGCAGAATTCTGCAGTGCTGCACTTCATCCTAGTGGGCTTCACTGCATGCACACCCTGTACCGGTGGCACATTCTCTTTGAATATTGTATCAGTGCCGACTGGCGCACCATCTTTGTGCAACGCATCTTTCTGCTCCTGCATCGATCCGGCACTTAATATGTCCCCCAGATGTAAAAATATTGTTTTTAGTGCATTCTGATTTTTCACAATGCAGCATAATATTGTGTTGATTTAGAGCCCCTCTGAAAATAAGATGCCATTTCTTCTGTGAACTACCCAGGCTAAATATATAGCAATCAGCAGGCATCTTCCAGGAAAACACATTGTAAAAATGTGTAAAAGGAATACCACATTGAAACTGCCTATCCTGAGATGTGCATTGTGCAATTCATTAGAAATAATGGATAAAAGCATCCCAAAGGTTTTTCACAGTCATATCAGCTCTGACCAGAGTTTTTTTTTATATAGCTTTTTGCCCTCTGCTGCCACCTTGCACCTTTTGTTGGTTTCATTTCTTGGGATCCCCAGTCCCATCTGCCACTTTCCTCACTATCTTCTCTTTTTTTTTAAATGAGTGTATTTTATTCAAAATATATTGGGTGTTGCATCATCTTACAGCAAAGGTCACATAGTCATAAAGAGATACATGATCAGTTAATGCGTTAGCCAAGTTACATCTCGTAAAACATATTATGATATATATTGTGGTACACTTGGCAGACAATCACTTTTTGTTATAACCTGTGGTTTAGCAGTGTGGTTAGTTGAGTATTTCCTGTGTTGGTGAGTGTGGTTCTGGCGTGTTCTGATTAAAGATAAGTAGGGCTTCCAGTGTGGCCCACTTCGTCGGGGTAGTTTGAGGACTGGTTGGTTCTGGAGTGTATTATTTTTTTCACTCGTAGGGCATCTAGCATCTCTCTGTGCCACTCTGTACAGGATGGCACAATGTTGTCCATCTAGTGTCTGAGTATTATATTTTTGGCAACAGCAGCTATGAGGGCCACATGGTATTTCCTGGGGCCTTCTAGGGAGCCATCATTTGTGTTCAGCAGGCACATCTGGGGTGTGAAAGAGTCTTGTAGTCCTATTAATGGGTCCAATCAGAGTCGTATATTGTGCCATAGGGGTTCTGCTTTGGGGCAGTCCCAGAGTATGCGTTCGTGGTGTCCTGTTGATTGGTGGCATTGTGTACATTCATCTGACTGCAACTGGCCCATTTTGTGAAGTTTGGCTGAGATGTAGAATAAGTTATGCAGTATGTTAAATTGGGTTAGACATAGTCCGTCAAACCGAAGGTATTTTGGGTTGTTCCTCCACATCTCTGCCCTGACCTGAAGGTCCTTAAGTTCACTGAACTGCGATATCTAGAATGGGCAGGCATCCTGTTCTGGGGGTGAACCCTCTATCACCAGGCATTTGTATAGTAGAGAGGTGCAGTTTCTTTGGGTGGCTAGGTATGTGAAGATTTCAAGGGAGGAGTGGTTTGAAAGTGGCCAGAGTCGTGGACCTAGCATTCACAAGATGGAGTGGCACATCTGTATGTATGGGAAGGGGACAGATTGTTGTTTGGGTATGCTTCCCTGAAGGCGGTGTATGATATGAGTATGTTGTTTTGGATGAGGTGCCCTAATTGTAGAGGTGTGGTGTCGGGGAGGAGTCTTAGGTTGATTACTCAGTTCTGTATTCATTTCTAAAGTTAGGGTTGCCTGCGATTTGTTGGTTGGGGGACGAAAATGGTATTTGGCTTCAGAAGTCTGAGTAGTTGCTTGCTGACCAGGTGGGAGAGTCCTACTGGTGTCTGTTTAAGAGATGTTGGCAATTTGGAGTGAGGTATGTGTAACAAGGCTTGTGTATTTATGTTTACATTGTGGCAGAGGTCACTCTCTCTATCTGCAACCATTGAGGGGTGTATAAGGGTCTGAGGCTATCCTCCAGCACTGAAGATCATTTTAGGAATTTCCCTGCATGGAGCACAAGGTAGTAGAGGAAGACATTGAGGAGCTGAAGGACACCTTGCTTGGAAGGTACAAGCTTGTGGTATGCCCTCTGTGGGGTTTTATTTCCCCACAGCAAGGCTGAGAGAATGTTTTTCAAGTTAGTGAGCCATTTGTTTGGGATCAGTGAGTTGGTCATGCTGAGTGGGTAGAGTATTCTGGGCAGAATGTTCATTTTGATGGGGTTGCTTTTGGCCAGGAGAGTGAGATGGAGGCCCACCCAGCATTTGAAGTCATGTTTGATGGTTGATGTAAGTGGCTCAAGGTTCAGGTTCTCTGTGCACTTATTGCTAGGGGTAACCTGAATACCCAGGTATTTAAGGGAGTTCTGTGCCCACGTGCCACCCTGTTGCAGGAGTTCTGACTTCCTCACTCTGTGCTTAAGTGGTAGGATGCACATTTTGGACATTTTAATCTTGTAGCCGGCAATCTGTCCATATTCTGTTAATATTGTCATTAGGGCTGGCATTGAGTTGGTGGGGTTTTCTACATGGAGGAGGATGTTATCTGCGTGGGTGGATATTTAATATCTGTGTCCCCTTGCTTTGATCCTCTCCACCTGGTCGCTGTTGAAAATCCTCCTGGTCAGTGGCTCCAGACAGAGGTTGAAGAGGTATGGAGAAAGTGGACATCCCTGCCTTATGCCCCTGTATAATCGGAATGGGATTGAGTTGGTTCCAGTACATCTGACTGTTGCAGACGGACAGGAATATAATAGCTTCATCCAATTTATGAAGTCTGATGGGAACCCAGACTGTTGTAGTGTTGCATATAGGAAGGGCCATAAGACTCTGTCAAAGGCTTTCTCTGCATCCAAGGACATCAGCACAGCTGGTGTGTCTGAGTCCCTGGACACGGAGATGAGGTGACATAGTTTGCACATATGGTCGTCGGACATTCGCCCCTGAATTAACCCAATCTGTTTTGGCCCAATCAGTGAGTTCCAGACCTCTCCACTCTTCCTTCCAGGATTTTTGCAAGGATTTTGCTGTCTGTGTTAAGTAGGGAGATGGGACGATAGTTTTCAATGCTCTCCGGGTCCCTGCCCAGTTTGGGGATTAATGTGATTGTTGCTTGTTGAAGGTAGGGGTTTAGGGACTGGCATTTGTGTGATGTGTTAAAGAGTTCTTTTAAGTGGTCACTTAGTGGCTGTTGGAGAGCTTTTTGGAAGGTCAGGGAGAAGCCATCTGGTCTGAGTGCTTTATCCGACATGAGTTCAGATATGGCAATCTGTATTTCGCTATTTGCTATTTCCATTCCCAGTTTGTCTTGCATGTCCCTGGGGAGCTGTGGCAGATGAGCTGCTGTGAGGAATTTATGTTTGTCAGCCTCAGGAGGTGGGTTGTTCACTGTGTAGAGGGATTGGTAGTATTCAGCGAATAGGTTGGCTATATCTCTGTGCTTTGTCTTGATGGATGATGACAGGGAGGGGCGTATGCCTTTTATGAATTGATTGATTTTCACTGCTTCAAACGTACAGCTAGGAGCCTAATGGCCTTTTCCCCAATCTATGTAGTTTGTTTTGGCTTTGAACATCATGAATTCTGCTTGATCTCTCATTAGTTCATGACATCTGGTTTTGAGGGAGTTGAGGGTGGTCTAGTCCTCATCCTGGGCTGTTTTTGAGAGTCTCCTTTCCTCTTCCTTATATAAATAGAGTAGGGATGTTGCTTCCCTTTCCTGTTTTTTAGTTGTAGCAATTCTAATGGGTTCCCCTCTAATGGTACACTTATAGGCCTCCTATATGTGCATGTAGTCCTTCACATTACCAAGGTTTTCTTTGAAAAAATTGGTTGTGGCAATTTTAAGATTCTCTAGGGTGTAGGGGCTTTCAATATGTTGTTGTTTAATCTCCATTGCTTGTCTCTGCGGTTGGTAGGGGTTGGATCAAGGGAGAATAATAGTGGGGCGTGATCTGAGACCACTTTAGCTAGGATATCACATTTGTGGGTGTTAGTGACTAGGTTGGGGCTAACTAGGAAGTAGTCCAGTCTAGAGGCTGTATGGTGTACTGGGGATAGGATGGTGTATTCCCTGTCTCCTGGGTGGAGGATTATCCATGGTTCTAGTAGACCAAGGGACTCCTGCAGTTCAGTGAGTATGTACTGGTTTGGTGTTTGACCCCTTTTCATAGGTGTGGCCCTGTCTGCTGTTCTGTCCTGGACTGTGTTCCAGTCCCCTTCCAATATAATTGGCAGGGACTGCTGATTTGAGAGATCTGTCATTAGGGCTGCGAAGACCTGGGGATCATCCTGGTTGAGCCATAGGCTGAAGCCAGTATGAGCTCTGTTCTGCCCAGTATTCTGTGTAGGATTATGTAATGTTCCTCTGAGTTCGCTTGTTGTTTTAGGAGTTGGAAAGGGGTATTACGGTGGATTAGTATGGCTGTACCTGCTTTCCTATTATTATTCCTGGATTCGAATGCTTGTCCCACCCATTCCCTTCACCAGAGGCTGGCCTGAACTGAGAGTGTGTGCGTTTCTTGTAGGAATGCGATGATCTTTTCAGGTGTCTAAGGATTTAGTACCTTTTTTCCTTAGTTTGCGTGCCCTTAATGTTCCATGTGATTAGACTGTACATTGTCATATTCATCCTGTGGATTGGTAATGTGGGTCAGGTACCTTGCATGAAATGTGGTGGTGGAGGGGGGTGGATGTGGTCTATCTCCTAACGCATGGCGATCGTGTCTCCTCCTTCTCCTCTTTGGGGTATAGTTATGTTCTGTGTGGTTTTCTTCTTTGCCTACAGTATTATCCAACAGAGATATGGTGGCTGTCTGAGCTTTATGTAACAGTGCTGCCTGATTGTCTTAGCTAACTGTCACAGTACATCTTACCTTAAAATAGCATTGCTAACTATCCTTCTATCTCTAACTTTTGTGATACATTCATGCTTGCCTGAGAGAAAAGAAGTTGCTAGATATATATCCAAAAGGTGACCTAGAAATAAAAACATTAGAAAAAATATATAAACTAATAATACAAGGAAAACACGCATGGTTAAAATAAATATTGCAGAATACGTTGGGCCGTGCTCACTGGAGCATGGTCCATGACCCTTTGGGACGGGTGGGGTCCATAGACAGGGGCGAGCACCATAAGGCATAGGACCGATCAGGGCTGTCATGAGGTCAGTTCCATGGTCCAGTACTTCAAATCAGTATGAGTTCATGTAACAGTTCAGATTCAGAGATGTGTATTCCTGCTGCTATTCCCGCTGTAGGCATTTTCTGCCTGGAAGTTAGATCCTGTATATCTGGGGGTACCTAGAAGTATGTTAATCGCAGTATTGGTTATCTTGAGTCAGAGTCTGCATCTACTCCCCTTCCCCGTCAAGGGGATGGGGAGCGTTGAAGATTGTGTCACATCATGGATATACAGTAGCTTAGCTTGAGGTGCTTGCAGAGCTCCATTTGCTGTTCTTGCGCATGTGGAAGTTTTCTCTTACTGCTGGGTAAGCCTTGCGTATCTGAGTGCACAGTTTGGGCTCCACTGTGTTTCTGTGCAGGTGCTGTATCCAGGAATTTGTCCATGCAGTAGAACGTGAAGAAGTCGGTAGGCTATATGTGGCTGGATGTGATCATGAGCCTGGAGTATTGTGGGTGCGACCCTGTTAGGTTTGTTGCTTGTAGGTTTCAGTATTCCTGACGGTTATCACTTTTAATATTCGCCACTGTCAGTATTGGGCTGGTGGTCATGTAGTGCATCCTGCCTACTGTGTATGTCCCTCCTTCAATTTCAGAGTTTGCTTGGCTGTCATTGGTGTGTGTCCGTACATCGCAGGTCAGCTGAGTCGGGGAGAGAGAGAAGAGAAGTGAAGTAGGGATCGGGTGTGGGGTGTCTGTTTCGGACAAGTTCTCTGGAGTGTTCTGGGTAAGGATCTTTGGTGAGAGTGGAAGTCCAAGTTCATGTTCACCCTGCTTCAGTAGCTGACTGGGTCCACGTATGTAAGCTAGCTAGGTGCAGCTTGCGTTTGCTATTTCATATTGGGGCCATCACATGTTACAAGTTCACTGTGGTGGATGCAACAGTTCGTTTGCGTATAGCTGCACCAAGATGCTATACATTTTGTTGTCTAATTGATTCCTGGTATCTCGCCTCTTAGTAAATTTTAGCAGATAAACTTGCGGTTGGTGATTGGTGTAGCTCCTCTATTGCTGGGCATGTTGGTATTGTGGTGACTGAGCTATGAGTGAGGCTGGGAGTCTCCTCTGCAGTTGACAAGTAATCCCAAATTTATGGCAGCTTTTAGAGAGGCTGAGGTGGGAAGACTCCTAAGATCAATTAGTGGTGGAGACAAAAGAAATGGTATGTGTGTTTCTGCCATCTTGTTTGTTATGCTACTGGCTGCAGGCTTTGCATGCTGAGTAAATGTACAATAGTCTTAGTGCATGCTCCTTTCCTTCTGATCCTCCCCTTTCTTATGTTGATATCATGCCCCATTTTACACTTTGTTACAAGACAGTAAGCTTTTTTGGTGGTAATAGAGAAGCTGCAGCCTGTACTCTGTGTTTGACAGATATAGTACATACATGGCAACCAAAGCTTTTCCTGGACATGTTAGTATTATGGGTGATTGTACAGGAGCTGAGAGCATTTATACTCACTGTGATTGAGAGTTCTATCCTGCCAGTAGTCTATGAGGAGGACTTCACGGGAGAGTTCTTTGGTTGGGGTGACTTTTCAGCAAACAGCTGTGGGTAAAGCTTTTGGAGTTCGTGTCCTGCCACATCCGCATTTGGGCACTCTTGGTTACCCCTGCAGTTGTTACTATTAGTCTTGCTGGTTATAACATTCTATATTTGCCACCTGAAGCACTTCACTTAGCCATTGCTTCCTCAGTCTTATCACTGGTGGACTATGGCCTCACAATCTACGGTATGCTACCGCCAATGCTACAGTGCTTCATCAAATACAAGTAGTCATCAGTAAGGCCTGCCGGCTCCTCTCTGGTGCTGACATAAATATACATACCTGCACCCTATATGCACTCACCAATATCCTCTCCCTTGGGGAAAGACTATTATACCAGACCTGTCTCTTCACCAAAAAACTCCACCTGTGTTTAACCCCAATAGGTGTCATGGCTTCTCTTCAGGCAGCCACCATCTCAGCATCCACATGGGCTGTCCCCAAAACTATCTGGAAGGTGCCTAGGGTCAGGACCACCCTGGCCCAGTGATACTTCCCTCCTTAGAGTGCCATCCTGGTACAATGCCCTCCCTCTGGCTGTCACATCAATCATCAATCTAGGTCCTTTTAAAGCTGCCTTAAGGGTCCATATCCTTTCCTCTCCTCATGTCAATGCCATTGTAACTGGTAACCTGTGGATCCTGCACCACACCGCTAGGCCATGCACCCCGCCCTTGTCCAGGCAGTGGAGAGCCCTCACTATTTCTAGCCTACAGACTGCTCACCTCCCTCGGTTACCATATAGTTGCACTGGAATATGCATGCATTGTATTACGTATAAGACAAGGCCTCCCTGAGGCGGCTTACTACCAACTCATATCATGCATTGCTTTAGCTACCAATTATATAGGTCTTAACTGCTCATTAGGTAAATATATCAATAGCTCTGCCCTCTTTTAGCTACCCAATGTATAGGCATAACCCATGCTCATTGCATTTATACTCTGTATGATTGCTGAACCACATTTATTCTATGTATGTACTGTATGAATGTCTATGTTTTATTCGGACATGGAGCCTTTGGAAACGAGTCTTTGACTCAAAGGATTGTAATTCCGATTTCCTAAATAAATAAATACATTTAATTTGGGCTTGGCGTAATTTTTTTTTTAATATCATCGTGGGCTCTTTGTTTATTCCTCACTGCTGGGGTTACATCACTAAAAATGTGGAAGCGGGTTTTGTTCTAATAGAAGGACCCTTAATGCGAGCTTGGTTCTGTAGCTTATCCTGCCAGTTTACACATCAAACGATGATGACTCTTGTTTTTTTTCCAATGTTGGGGGGTTGTCGGAAGGACCAATAAACCTTTTCAATGGTGTAATTCTCTCCCACTTGTGATGGCCCCACAGTACCCTTCAGCAGTTTTTGTACAAAATACTTGAGATTCCCTCCCACCGCTCATTACAGGATTCCAACAATCAGTAAATTGTTTTTCCACATTCTGCCTTCTTGCTCTTCCAGCTTATTTTTTCAGTTGATGGACTGTTTTTTTAGTGCTGTCAATTCCTTTTCTTCCCAGTTTTGACTGTCCTCTATAGAATTGATACAGGCATGCAGTATTCTGGTGTTGAGTGATTCCAGCACCGGTTTTACTGATTTAATGTCTTGTGTGAGATCAAATAGTGTTAATTTAACTGAGGCTAGTTCGGCAAAGAAGCAATAAAGTCTTTTGAAGACTGCATCAAATGGATTTATTGTGGGGGGGTTGATTCCTCCTTCTAATCTGATTTAGGTCTCTTGGAAGCCTGGCTGGGCAGTGGTGGGGCAGGCTCCAAGTTTAATTCCACTTTCAGTGAGTTTGGTTTAACTTCTACATGCCAAATTCTGTAGTTCATTAGAGGATGCTTTTAGAAAATGAAATCTGTGTAAATGTCTTAGGAAATGTAGCTTTTAAATAGTTAATGCCGCAGTTTAAAAGTTTGAAGCACGGAGCTCCTGGGAAGACATCTGCTCACTCTCAGCACATCACATGACCCCCCTCCCCACCATCTTGTCTTGCTGGGATCAACATGGTGTGGTACCTGAGAGTGCTGAGCAGCCATCTTACATGGCAATGGGGGGACATGGTGTTTTTTCCTGTTTTATTCTCCCATTACACCCCGGGGCCACAGGACATATAGTCATGCATGTGCATGGAGGCGAACATACACTCCAGAAACAGTGGCCCCTCTTCACTTGCCCAGCCTAGTGTCAGCACCCCATTTGCCCAACATTACCACCAAGCCTCCACTCAGTGGCAGCCAAGGGCCAGGAAGACTTACCTCCCCAATCCAGTAGAGGAGAGGTGTCAAGCGGCTGCTCAATCCTCTCCCAGCCCTCCTCCAGGCTGAGCCCCCAGCAGCACGAGCTTGTCCCCGAACTCAGATTGCCAGTGTGGAAGAGGTAAGGTACCTTAAGCTCCTTAGCCCTCTGCAACACTGGGCTGATCTGGGCACATTTTCAATGAGATTTGCAAACTTGCCAGAAAGATATATGAACCCTTTCAGTGTGCTTTACCTATAGCGCTGCGACATGTCAGATACAGACATCCCTGATCGTGACAGACACAATGCCAGATGTTGGCATTGTATTGTCAGGGATGTTGGCATGTTTTCTTTGGGGCACTGTGCCCCCCGAATCCCCCGGCCTCTAAATATACAACTCCGAGTTGGAGTTCTCTCGGAGAGGGGGTGCAACACCGGGAAATGCACCGCCAGTGTCTTCAGGGAGCAGCACAACGACCCTACAATTTCGGGTGAATTCTGTCACTGTATTGGTCTTCACAGTGGTGGTGTTGATGTGCAGTCGGCATACCTTCCAGTGTAACTCATGGAGTGGCAGATGAAAGTAGGGTTGCCACCTTTGAATGAAGCAAAAACTGTATCCTAAGCTCCGCCTCTAGCCCCACCCCTTTTCATGACTCATCATGCATTGTTCCTTCTAAAAAAACATTTGTCATATGTTAAGATACTGTACTGTACTTGTTAAAGTTACTTTACTAGATTCTTCCTAATTATTTATTTATGTATTTATTTATTGACATTGGTTTACCAGACAAACACAGAGATAAAAGAAAACTCTTACAGATATGAAAATGTTTACCAGCAAATGAAGGTGGAAGACAACTGGCTCTGTTACTGTTACAAAATGTGGGGGCAGCTTTGCTGCTATGCCACTTTAAGATGCAGTGGAAATGATTAGGTTAAATAAGTGCTAATGATGTTAATGGCCATACTTTGCACCTCCCAGTTTGACTGCTTTCACAAACAAAGGGCTATACTGACAACAGAACTTGTTTGTAACCAGGACATGCAGCTAAAACAATGCATGATGCAACAAAATCTGTTTGAAAGGTGTGTGAGCACTCAAAATGGCTCAAAAACCTGACCAGCACAGAGCAAAACCGGATTACCTGATCGGGACCCTGAAAACCTGATCACCAGGTAAAAAACCTGACAGGTGGCAACCCTAGATGAAAGACTGTGGCAAAATTGTTGTGGCAACAATTCTTTGACAGACCCTTATAACTATGTACTGTATCATTCCACACAAGACTGGCTTTATTTCAAAAAAAAAAAAAAGAATCATTTGAATGTACAGGACAAAAACTTAAGACGGTTAAAGCAGCAGTGCATGTTTCAGTTAAAATGTTGAATCTGTATCATTTTATTCCATTTTAGATTGTTTTTTTCCTGTCTTGTACAATGCTCATTTTCCCCTTATTGAGTCTGCTTCAGCATTTTTTATAAGAAATAAATAAACAAGATCTCCTTTCACGGTAAACATCCATGTCCTAACCCTTAATTTGCACTTTTAGTGCCATCCTGAACTCCTGACATCTTCTGACAGTGGCCACTTAGCAGCATCCAAAAATCCTCCATGGCTGATATCATGGCTTTGGATCAACCATGAGAGATTCAGTCTGGTCAGATTTCTCTGGGTAATTCTGAGGCTCAGTATAGGTCCGTACTTAGCTTCAAAATTATTGCAGGACCATGACCAGTAAACCAGAACTTTTAAATGTTTCTAACAGCACTTGCCCCAGTTGCATCTCCCATATTCGGCTCATTCCCAGCAACGACAGTGGTCTTAGTGGATTCTGGTATGCTGCCCAACTGGATACTGTCGGAGGAAACTGGGGTGGGGAAGCCAGCTGGTCTACCAGATAAACTTGTAACAAAGAAGAAATAAATAGGAACACTTTTTTTCTATTCACCAAAAGTGAAACTCAGGGGCTGACCCACACCATAGGTGTTATGCTAGAACATTTATGTTCCCCTTTAATTATGTGTTTTTTTTTTTTGTTTTTTTTTATGTTTTGTCTTCTTTTTCTGTGGGAGGTCCTCCATCAGTCTCTGCCCTGGTCACAGCTCCTGGAGTGTCCACCAACTGCCTATTGCCCACATACTTCCGGTTACCCTCGGCTTGCCCTCTGGAGTTCAGGGCCACAGCACTGGTTCCCCTAATTCCACTGCCGCAGGAACAGTATCTGGTTGGGAGTGTGGTGGCAGTGGCTAATTGAAGCTCGGGGAGGGCTTCATGTAGACGGAGGTTCTCCCCTCCATTTTCTTGATTTTTTTCCTCTGGGAGGCAGGGACGTGCAATAACATCCAGTGTCCGCCCCACCTCCGTTAGATGCGAGGCCCCCGGCCTCTGCCAGGGGTCCGTCTCACACTGGACACTTCCCCTCCCACCCCCCAGAGAAGGAGAGCAATCCATAGGATGCTCTATCCTTCTCCCCCCAACCAGCCCTCCAGTGACCCGGGTCTGTTCCTGAACCCAGGTCGCCGGCATCACAAGCGGAAATCCAACTGCTGAGCCGGTGGGCCAGCATGTTCCCCTTTAATATGGCTATCCTCAGTTTTTTTTTAGTTTGTTTTTGTTTTTATTTTGACAGTATTATCTGCTTTTTTTTGAATGTTATGGGCCCAATTTTCAGTCCGAAGGGACTGACAGGAAATCACTATGGCCTGATTTACCATCAGTCCCTTAGCTGCAGCCCCATAAAGCTTGCTCAGAGGAGATGAGAGAGCCCTTTCTCACCAGTGCACATCAAAGTGTGCTGGTGCACAGAAGGGGGTGGGTTAGGCATGTAAATGGCATGCTGGGTCATTCACAACCTATCACCACTGGGGACACTGGCTCTGCACTTTTGTGATACCCCCCTGGACTAAGAACTGTTTTAGTCAGGCAGTAGGGGCATTATAAAAATATGACTGTCCCCTTAAGAGCTGTCAGAAGGCCAATATAAGCAGTAGACTGGAAGCATGAAGGATATACATGGGTGGCTGGGGTTAGAGAGGGGCTCTAGTGGACTACTAGGGACTTTCCAGATCTGATGTTTGGGTAAGTGATCCACTGGACTACCCATAACAACTGCAAGTATATGCTCAACAGCTATAAGTGGCCCTAAGGTAGAGGTTGGGTGGCTGTGGGGTCAAGTACTGTATTTTCGCTGGAGTGGCACATGCATGTACTATGGAGCCCACCAGTATGCAATGCAGAAGACTGCAGAATTCTAATGGGTCACTGCAGAAAACAGGGCAATTTCAATGGCAGTCAATCCTTTTGTCATGCAGGAATCTGTGGCACTATGTTGCATCTTGGTAGGCTCACTGTATGCGCATGACACTGCACCATACACATAGATGAAGGGCAGTGTGCTGTTACTTTCTAGAAAACAACGTTGATGCGCCATAACAGCTGGAATACTTTGTTTGCATTCCAAGGTTTGTGACTAGTAAATGTTCTAGGCATAGCTATTTCAGGGGTCTGATGGGATGCTTCTCTGTGATCCACTGAATTTTGACTGAGAACTTGACCTGATTGTTTAACTTCACTTTCCTTCTAACTAGAAAGCAGCTGTTACTGCTCCCAGACTTTATGGGACAATTGGTGTTCAAAAATTACTGAGAATATTTCTTATTTTATTTATTTGGAATTTTGTACACAAGGAAAGCTCCATTTAGGTGTAGTCCCTTTTTGGGTATGGAGAAGGGATTTTACAGAACCATGTTTGGATACAGTTACATTGCACATGATCAAACAACAGGATAAAATGCCAGTCTATACAATAAATGTATCATTGCACACATCAAAGTGCAGAAAATACAGCTGTATACAATAAATATTGTCGATACTATATGCACAAGTGCCAAAGTAGATTAGGTAGTGTGGTGAGCTGGAAAGAAGAGGGAAGTAGTGTGGGTGAAGCAATATTGGAAGAGGACTGGAGGCAGAAGTGATTGGTTTAATTAATGCAAGATTTGCAGTAGCAGGATTGGTGAGGCAGTTGTACATGGCCCTTCTAAAGTTTCTGATGCTTCTGGAGGCTTTGATATTATCTGGGAATTCATTCTAACTGATCAGGAGAGCAATAGTGAGAGCCTTGTCTCCCATTGTTCTGGGGACATTGAGTTGTTACTTGGAAAGAGTAGTTGATATGATGTACTTGACATGGTTAAAAGTTGTCAAGATACTCAGGATAGAGACCATAGACATATTTAAAAATTAATGAGCTCCCTCCTCTAATCAGTTGGGAGACTGCCTAAATTGTACAGCAAACAGCAATGAGTCATCCTCTCACAATGTAAGACAAATCTGCATGTGCTGTTTAATGCTACATTGACTTTGTGCAGCATAGTGGAATTTGCTGAGCTATAAACTTTGCGTAAGTATTCTAGCGCTGGTAGAAATGATTGGTGGAGTATCCATTTTCTGGTGCTGTAATCAAGGAAGTTATAACTGTAATATAGTAGTCCAAGATTTTATCCCCCCCCACCTCCTTCATTTGCCCACTGGCACCCCACTGCTTTGGGCTACAAAGGCCATCTGGTATGTACCAGACTTAGCACTTGCTTCCTCATGGAGACCATCTAGACATAAGTCTCTTATCCATTGGGCTGGTTTGTCCCTAATGGGGGCCCCTTCTGTTCATTGAGGAGAATAGTCACCTGGATCCACTTGTTGCTTCCCATCTCACTGTCTGACAGATCCCTCATGACTTGGAGAAGGAGCATTCATTCATTGGGTGAAGGCTGAGGGGCCCACTGAAGGTGCGTGGAAGGGTTTGTTGGCATGGGGAAGGACTGTGAAGTCATTATCCAGTATATAGGTGCAGCATTTTCACTTTTACTCTCCCTGCTCTCATCCACACTATGGCTGGCCTGGGGTGGTGTTTGATGGCATGTGGTCACCCACACCATAAATGGCACCTTTACCATTCCCCCACACCAGGAGTAATGCCTTGGAGGAGAGCATCCAAGAGATGCTCTGAACTCTCCCTGCAGGCCTCCAATCCTGACATCCCAGACTCAGAGTGGGGGTCTGGGTCACCAGCATGCCAGAATTATCCCCTTTTGTTTGACACCATGGAGCTGGTGTAGTCCACGATTTTTAATGCATGTGTCTTACAGCTCTTATAATTTGGTTATCAAATAATAGGTTTTTGCCTAGTCAGACACTAAGGTATTTGAAAGTAGTGCTATTATCCAGTGGAGGTCCTGTAACAGGTGTGATGCATAGTAAATTGTCAAGTGATGGTTTCCCAGCAAAAGTACTATCTTGGTTTTGGTGGCATTTAGTAGTAATCCATTCTGGCACATCTAGTCCTGGGTCTTACAAGTAGATGTTGAACTGTGTGATGGTTTAGGCCTTATTGTAAGTAAGTAAATAAAGTTTATTATTGGCATATTGCCATTACAATATAGACAAGGCAATAATATAAAATATAAAATTCATCAAAAAACATTAATTATACAGAATTATTATATAATATAAATCATTATACAATACAATAGATAGCACTATGTGTTTATCTGAAGAATACAATATTTTAAACGTTAGCCAATTGATGAACTCATTTATTCAGTCACCCAGGAGGCGTACAGTACTTCTTCTTTTTGCACTGTGTTACTTTTATTAGATGTATAGCCAATTTCTCAAGAATATGTAAGTTTTTGGACTTAAACAGCAAGTGAAAAATAAACCTTGTGGGCATAACTAAGGAACCAATGAAGTCACCCAGATAAGTCTTTCTTAAGTCCTTATACCATGAACATTTAAAAATTATATGGTGCAAATTTTCAGGTTCTTTTACATCACATTGACAATTTACTGAAATTGTAGAATTCCATGTATATCTTACCACAAGAATGTTGCTGGAAAAATGTTGAACCTATATTGGGCAATAATCTCTCTGGCCCAGATATTCAAAAGAGATGAGCCATGCGCAATAGGGTTGCGCCTGCGCAAGTCTGAAAATGCACCATTCTGCGATATTCAGCAGGAGGCAGTTACTCCCGCCAAGTCACGCTGAGCAACAGCACAATGATAATGAATGCATGTGCAACTGAAGGGGGAGGAACCATGCATAAATGGCACAGTGCGATGTTCAATAACATGCATGCATACTTAATAGAAACCAGCCGGAAGTAGCACCATAAGCGGAAATGAGCAAAATAAAGGGAGCAAGGACAGGCACAAAAACGCTAAAAGGAAGCCACATGAGAGACAAATACAGCAGAAAACACTGGGCAGCAGGGACACACAGGGCCAGCCAGGAAGGGCACCTGGAAGCAATAGACTGGGGAAGGTGTGGAGCCACAGTGCAGAAGGAAGTACCACCACACAGCAGTGAGGCCAGCACAGGTAGAGTGTTCCGGTGCAGAGGAAGTATCAGCCAAGACAGTGGGGGAATACAGAAACAGCTGCCAAGGGGTGAACACAAGCCAGGGACATGGCCAGTGCCACCATCCAGATGGAGGCCATAATGAGGGGGGTGAGAAGGCAGGCAGCAGGGGGGCATGGCCGTGGAAGGGCCCGTTGGTGGTATGCCCCCAACAGGCAGTACCGAGCCTGCACCAGCTTCAAGCTGTACAGTGATACCGAGATTGTGGGCCGGTACAGCCTGAATTGGGCAATTCTGAGGCGGCTCTGTGAGCTGTGCAGTGATGTGATGCAGGCACCCACATGACAGAGCCATGCCCTGTCAGTGGAGATGAAAGTGACAACTTGCATGTGCTTGCTCACCACAGGTACCTTCCAGAGACCAACTGAGGACACCACAGGCATAACCCAGTTGGCCACATCACGCCACCTCACCCAATTCCTCAGCACATTGCTGCCACATGCTGCAGAGTACATCCATTTCTCCAGCACACCGGCGGAGCACACAGCAAACATACAGGAGTTCCACGAGGGTAGCACGTATGCCTGGCACTAGGGACAATAGACTGCACCCATGTGGCCATCCACCACCACCTGGCCCAGGGGCTGCATATATAAATCACAAGGGGCTATGCCAGCATCAACTGCCAGGTGGTGTGTGTGATGCCAGGGGGCGCATAATCAATGTCTGTGCCATGCACCCTGGGGGAGAACATAATGCCTTCATCTGGCACCAGTCGGCACTGTGCCACAGATTAGAGAGTGAGGATATCCCCACTGGAAACCTAGTGGGTGAGTATGCAAACCACATGGACAATCATAAGGCCTGGGGGCATGGTCAGAGGTGACATGGTAGTGGCCCACATGGCCCGGGGCAGGGTGATACTGATCACCAAACTAACCTCCTCCCTTTACACACAGGTGACAGTGGATACCCACTTCGTCCCTGGCTGCTCACACCCTACCGGCGACCCGCAACCCCATCGCAGCAATGCTACAATGAGGCACACACCACCACACGTAATGTCATCGAGCGGGTGTTCGGGATGCTGAAGGCATGTTTCCATTGCCTGAACACCACTGGCGGTGACCTACAGTACAGCCCTTCAAAGGCCTGTGGGCTATTCCTGGCCTGTTGCATCCCGCACAACATGGCCAATGAATGTGGGATAGCTGTACAGGTCGAAGAGGGGGACAGTGATGGGGACAATGAGGACACCGGTGACAATGGTGATGGGCAGCCCCCCCTTGGGCGATGGGACCCCCGACTGCTCCGGCTGGCACAGCTGCATAGGAACACCATCATGGAGGAGCACTTCAGCCAACCCAGGTAAGTCATGGGGCCATGTGCAATCCAACAGTGGCTAAGGCACAACCACAAACAACATGGACACACAGGGGTGCATTCCATCAAGAAGTGGCGGGCATGGAACCATACCACAACCAGGGATGTGTGAGGTCTAACATGCCGCGTGATGGACTACACACACACACACACCTAGCGCACCAGACATGACACAAAGTGGGAGGCACACCGACCCAGAACACCACCCCTAGCCACACACATGTCCTCAGACCAACCGCCCACTGCCTGTCCTTGTGCGTGTGTCAGATGCTGAGCACTATTGCACATTGGTGTACAGCGCCAATGCAGGCATCATCATGCACATGCAACTGTGGGCGGCAAGCCAGGAGGGTGTGCAGATGGACTATGTGTCATGTGCGGGGCCAGGTACCCACCGTGCAATGCCTGCTGAATGACACAATGCACTGAGGCAGCACCAGACGTCGCCATGTTGGGAGACAGTTGGTCACATACAGTGCTCCAGCCACCCGCGGATGCATGGGCGCCGAACCCGCCAGCACTGACAGGCTGACCACTGGCCTCATGGGGTGCTGATGGTCCTCAGGGGTTCCACTGCGTGAACATGACCGTGTCTGGTGCAGCGGTCTGGTAGCACACCAACATGCCTGTGCCAGGCATGCTCAGGATGCCCACAGCTGAACCCATTGTCGACAAGGAGGGTGTAGCACGACGCCGGGAATGGGGGGTGGACAGTGCACTGCGTGGTGTCAGTGATGCATGGGCACATGACTGTGTGCCCATTATGACCATGACAGCAGTGAATGCCTGTGTCTGCATGTCAATGGCAGTGGTCACATCCTCCCGCAACCAGTCCATTCCTGCCAGGATCAGAGCGGTGTCTCTGCTGTGATGCTCCTCTGCCCGCTCCAGAGCCGCACGCAGTACATCCACCGACGTCGCAAACCGCATCTGCTGGTTGACTGATGCTTGCAGTATGTGGGTGTGCTCATCCAAGAGGTCACCTGCCTCCTCGGCATCCTGACCCTCAGGTTGTGCGCAGCCCTGATGCCCAGCACCCCTTGAGGGTGGGCGCTGCACACCAGGACCAGATCTGGGCATGTCCACAGGTGGTGCACTGATGCCGCCCCTGACCCTGTACTCCCAAGCCCATTGACTGACTGCTGATACTGCCCCTCCAGCTGCCACTCATCAGGGCTCACTTGTACCGCCACAGTGGCAGCAACAGTCCCACTGTCCTGTACACCACCAGTGCTGCCCACTGGTGCTGACAGGCTGGGCTGGGACTTGATGACCACGAGCCTCCACTGGCACCACCCACAGCCATGGCCACGATGTTACCTGCTGTGTGGCCATCCTGTAGCACATGTCACTGCCCATGCCATTAACATCATCATGGTGACAGACCCGGCACCAGCCACATCCATGGACTTGCACGTTGGGACATGGGCAAGGCCTCCTCCGCACCTGTTCCAACGACATCAGTCTGGACAGCCAGATGGGCCCACTGTCACACTGAGCCACGTATACCTGTGGAGGTGGAAGGGCATTCGTCCATCTCCATCTGACTGTCCTCAGTGGACAGGCCCACCATCGCTGACCCATACAGATGCTCAGGAACTGTAAGGGAAAACAAAGTCGTGTTACTGCATGTTACCTACCCTGTCCTCCAATAGACAGACCATGACCTACCATGCAGTGATGGGCTACCACCTGTCTGGAAGTCACCACCCGGCACACCCTCAATGGCACTATGCTGCATGCTTCCAGCAACCCTCTCCTCCTGTGGGGTCAGGTGTACCACCTATGGCTGTCCCCCACCTGTCGCAGCTCATGCTGCCCTGATGGCAGCCACCTTCTCCTTTATCCTCCTCCTGTCTGTGCCCATCTTCTTCTTGCACTCCTGCATGGAGCGCTGGTGGCTGCCATGCAGGTTCACTGCACGCACCACCTCCTCCCATGCAACAGCATGGGCCTGTGTTCCCTGCCGTCCGCTGAGAAGTGGCTCCTGATCCAGGTAGGCATCAAACAGGGCATCAGTCTTGGCCTTGGTGAAATTAGGCCCCTCCTTCTCCCACCACTGTGTTCCCTCTCCCACAACTCGCTCAGTCATTATTTAGCCCAAGAATGAAAGTTGTTACCTGTGACTGTGCAGTCCCATCATGTCCCAAAATCCACAGTCCACACTCCCAAACAGCATGCAACTCACCAGCAGACTGCAGTAACCAACTATGGCCAGTGCAACCCAATGTCACACTTTGTAGCGCAACCCATGCAAATGCAGGGTGGCGCATTTTAAGTTGCAGCAAATTGCAGTGCTGTGCCACTGAATGGCTGATTAGCTGGTTTGCATATGACAACTGAATATTGCGCTGTTGCACTTTGCGCAATTGTGTTGAACGTGCTGAGCCAAGGGCGCAGTTCTGTGACATGCGCAGTACACACCTCACTGTGCATGCCCGGGTTGCTGATGCAGGCGTCTGCTGTGCTGCTGATGTGCTGTGTGCGGGAAGCAATGCAGGGCATGGCCACCATTGTGCCAGTGGCGCTACAGCAACGTTCACCTATATGGCGCTGTGGCACTGGGCCATCATAGGCACACTGGTGCAACAGCGCAGTAGGCCGCTACTGGAGGTAGCACACAGGCATCCAATTGCGCTACACACATTTGGTTCCAATGGCGCTGTGCCTGTCCGTGTGCCAGAGACCCTTGACCCTGTGCCGGACCTTGGCCCCCTAGGCACCATGTGTCAGGCATGGGTGCACCACTATTGCGCTGTTTGGTGACAGTATGATAGGAATGCAGAAGCGCCTACCCGTGCAGCATCTGCAGGTGGTGGAGCCGCGCTGCAGAGCGCCATTTTGAGCCGACTGAGCAAGTGGAATTGCGCGGAGGAGGGCTGCACAGTGGACCCAAGTTGAACTGGCCAACCTGGTGGCCATTGTAGAGGCACTTTATGGCCCACTGTTTGGGGAGGCACCCCTGGACAGGTCCAGGAGCCAGGTGTGGGAGGAGGTGTCCAATACCCTGGAAGAGGCCACAGGAAGGGGGGTGGATGGTGGAGCAGTCCCGCCACAGGTATGGCGACCTGCGGAGGAGGGAACCGGACCTGCTTGCCCGCCTGTGGGGACATGCCAGGAGGGGCATGATGCCACGGCCAGGTAGGTGTTATGTCCACACACCTTTATCTTCCATATGGGTATCATGGTTGTATGTGTCCAGAACATGGGGAGGGACCATCCGGTGTTGGCTGTGGTGGTGTTATCAGGGTGTGGGGTGGGTGGGTGGGTCTGGCTGGGTGGGAGTGCACACACATGGGGGCAGGGGGACTTTACTACAGGATTGTACTGATGTTCCTCTCTCCATGTTTGCACCACAGGGCCAGAGGAGAGGCGTCTGGCCAGGGAGATGCAGCACCAGCAGGATGACAGGGCCGCTAGGAGGGGCGATGGTCAACAGCGCCTGAGGGACCGGCCTGATGATGGTGAGTGCCATACCTCCATGATTACTATTGCATGCTGTGTAACAGGGTGGGCAGTGGGGCATGGCCACCATCCATTGACACCACTGCCATGCACGCAACTTGTTACAGTCAGCACTGTCCAGTGGCACTGCATGTCTGGGAGTGCGTTGATGGTGGTCCATGCGTGCACCGGGTACATGGCTGTGCCACTGCCTTCGTACCACTTAGCCATGTTACTAAACAGCCATGGTGGTGCTGTGCATGACTTGGCTGGTGGTGTGTGCAGTGGTCCACATGGCTGTATGCGCCTGGGTGGACAGGTCTTGTGGACATGATCACTGTGGGTTGTCACACACCATCACAGAGGCATGTCCCATGGCTGTATGCCATGCACAGTGGGTGGACTGCATGGGGCTGTCCATTCACACCTATTGACTGTGCACCCTTGTCCTAGGTGTCCACCAGCTGCAGGCCATCCATGAGGCACTGTGGGAGATCTTGACAGTGGCAAGGGCATCGCAGGACATACTGCAGGGGTTTGAGGAGCTGGGTGTCTGGCGGAGACACAGCAGGTGGAGCAGCCAGAGTGGGGAGAGGGGCTCCCAGTGACCCTATATATGCCCCTGATTTCCTCTACCCCCCTGGACCCACCCTCACACCCCTCCTTTCCTGTCCCATTTGTTCACTCCTGCCCCTTACCCACCCCCCACCTTGTTTGTGGCCCTCCCTCCCACATTTGTACATAGTTTTGTAAATAGTTCCTTTTGATATGTTTTTGAATACAAATCTTTGATATGAATACTGTGGTGGTCTCTGATTTGCAACTATAGGGTGCTCAGCTGCAGTGGTGTGCATGGCGTCAGGGGTGGTGCAGTCATGGGTATGTGTGTGTGTCCATGGGGAGGTGACTATGGTGTGGGGTAGCTATCAGTCAGTATCTGTGTGTGTGTGTTGCGCCCTGTGCACTGGATGACTGTGTGTAGTGGTCCATGGTGCATGCTCTGTGTCCATGGCACCCCTGTCAGCCCATCCATGGCCTGTGCAGCTGACATCCTTGCATGTCTGTGACCTGCACAGTCTGCTGGCATGTCAGTGGTGGCTGTCCATGCAGGGCAGCCACTGTACCCATCACAATGCTGGGTTGCCTCCTGTCACTGGTGTGGTGCATGTCTGCCTCGGGTGACACTGTGGCCTCCAGAGTTGTTGTCCCACCTCCATGCTGTGGCTTGTGTGTGTTGCAGGGGATGTGCACTACTGTCTGTGACTTGTGCTCCAGGCAAATGATGGTGGCGTACAGGTCCACAGTGCCAGCGCAGGGTGGCTGGCACTCCTGTGCCATGGAGGACTGCAGGCTGTGTGTACACGGTTTCCATGGGCCCACTCTGGGGGCTTGGTTGCCCGCTACTGCATCCCTGTGTTGTTGTGCCCTTGGGTATGGGTGGGTGTTTGTCCTTGTACTGTGTGGTATCCAGTGTGGTGCATGCTTCCAAGCATCACTGTGGGTGTCTGCGCTGGCTGTTGTGGCCAGTGCTTGGTTGGGGTGTGTCCTTGGGAGGGTGTGCAGGGTGCTGTACCACTGGCGGTGGTGTCTGGGGCATGCCCTGTCCCGTGTGGGGTACCTCGTGTGCCGACGCATGGTCGGTCTCTCAACTGTACCTCGGGGGGAGGGCTGTGCGCGATGGCACTGTGTATGCCATTGTTGCATCACTGTGTGCTGCCACCCGCTGATGGGTGCTCATGGTGGGGCTGCCTTGCATGGTTCTGTGCTGCACAGGGTTGCATTGTCACAGTGGGGTTGGTGGCATGCATGGGATTTCCTGCAGTGGTGGATGTTGCTCCTGGGCAGGGTGTCTGGGAGTCATGGTGCAGGGTGTACTCTGCATTGGGGAGATGGTGTGGCATGGGGTGGTCAGCCCTCCTTGTGTGCCAGTCATAGCTTGCCAAGGGGTGTGATGGGGCACCATGGCCCGGCTGTGGGTTGGTTGCTTGTCTCCATGGGCCAGTGGTTATTCCAGCCCTCCCCAAGTTGTGCAGTGCATGGGGTGTGGGAGGACAATGTCTGTTCTGCTGTGTGTTCCTCTGCCCATCTGTGGCATGGGTGGTGGGCCCCTACCTCCCTTGTTGTGCAGTTGCATTGCTGCACTGCTGCTGGGGGGTGCCCCTGGTTGCACTATGGCACCGCTGGACTGCTCAGCTGAACATCCCTTGTTGCACAATGGCGTATCAGATCTGCTCAGCTTTCCCTCTCTAGTTGCACTATGGTGCAGGTGGTGCGATATTCAGTCATCGGCTGTAGGCGCATCTTGGCCGGCTCAGTTTTTGAATATCACGCCTCTTGTGCATGGGCGCAATGGACTTGCGCCTGCTCCTGCTATTGTGCACTTTTTGGGCGCAGTTTGAATATCTGGGCCTCTATATTCAGGATTATGTACTTGGGTTAAATAGAATTTTAGATTATGTTCTTGAGTGTTATTAGTCAGTCATGTAGATACCTTTAAACTCTTAATTAACTGTAAGTCCATTTCCTTTGCTTTTTTGTAACTGTGTCAGTAATATCATTGAAATATGCTGAACTAATAGTAATGCCCTTTTTTATCCAGGTATTTAAATATGTTAAGTTATAATATTCCAAAAGTTCTTCAACTTGTGACAACCAGTTCCGCATATTACTTCTTGTCCATATTGTTTTTCCATTAAGGCATCTGTCAATAATAAGTGATCTGGGTTTGAATTAAGTTTAATCCAAAACATAATCATTCTGGTATGAACCCAAGCTTTTATGTCTATTTGACCTATCTGTGTTCTTGCTAATGAGTTTGGGGCTCCAAAAGGGAGCCCCCAATATCTGTTTTTATGCTTTATTAACCACTGTATTAAGATATTTTGCATCAGCTGAACCCCAGGATTCTGTGGCATATAGCCCCTGGCTAATCACCTTAGCATGTATGGCTTTGATCATCGGAACTATAGAACAACCACCATGTCTATTATTGAACCCTTTTAAACCCAGAACAGTTTTATTCATTTCATCTGCAGTTGTTTTGATGTGTTTATTCCATTGCAGATTTGAAGACTATGTTACACCCAAATATGTAAATTCCTTAACAAAATCAATAGAGGATCCTGCCAAAATCAAATTACTACAGTATGTCTTCCTTGAACCAAAAACTACTACTTTTGTCTTCTGAGGATTAGGTTTAAGATTCAGTTGTTTACAAATAATATTTATTCAAGCTTCTCTTTAGTCCCAAGCTAGATGGCAAAATAATGGTTAAATCGGTATAAGCCGGTAATGATATTATTTGTTGTCCTATTTTTCATGAGTGGGAATCAGAGCTACATAATGTGAATATCAGTTCATTTACATAGATATTGAACAAAGTTGGCGCTAGTATGCAACCTTGACAAACCCCCATAATAGCTGGAATTTCTGCAGTTAAATGACCAGAATTAGAATACTGTATCCATGTCCAATTATTAGAGTATAATCGTTTAATCGAGCCTTAGTGTAGATGACTGGGTCATCAACATAGATGCACTTGTAGGTAGCGGCATCTTTGCAAATATTTGGAAGATCATTAGTGAACAGGCTGAATAGTAGGGGTCCCAGAATGGATCCCAGGGGTGGTGAGCCATAGGTTGAGTGCATTGGGAGAAGAGAATGGTAGTTTACTCACCTGGTAAAGGTGATTGTGGGAGAATATCTCAGGCACTCCAGACCTTACTCACTGTGTCTCCATGCCACCTGATGGGCTTTGATGCACATGTGACTTCTAAAAGAAGTCTGACCCCTACTAGACCCCTCCTCTGCTATTCTGTGGTCAGTTAGACCTCTTCCATAGCTGGATCTGTGTACTCAGAATAAATATACAGTATGTAAGGCTGTCATGGCTTTCCTAATGAAACATATACTCTCATTTTATACCATTCTTCTTCTTTTAATTCCTATTACATGCACTATAAGGTGAGCCGGCCCCTACAACATGCTGGCAAAATGATCATTTCTCATTAAAATTCAAATATCATGTCACTGAGGTCACGAACTGTATCCCGATCAGGAGGGATGTGGAGTGTCTCCGAGATATTCTTCCACAATCACATTTATCAGGTGAATAAACTATCATTGTGGGAAAAAATCTCTGAGGCACTCCAAACCTTACTCACTGGGTCATTAAAAAGCAGTACATGGTCCCACTCAGGGTGGGGAAGATAGCTCATGAGTGGTTGTCTGTTTCAATGCTGTTTTTAATATAGCCATGCTGAAATTTGCCCTTGTAACCGAGATCATATCCAGTCTATAATGTCTTATAAACGTGTGCACAGATGACCATGTTGCAGCTGCACATATCTCATCAGTCGTAGCTAAGTTGTGTTTTGCCCAATATATAGCAACTGCCCTGATAGAGTGAGGTCTTATCCCACTGGGTGGTACAGAGTTCTTTACCCTGTATAAGTTTATGGTGGCATCTTTTAGCCAAGCTGCAAGAGTGGATTTTGATGCAGGTTGTCCCTTTTTTACGTTTGCTTGTGCACGTAGTGCACAAAAAATATTTTGAGGAAAGTAGAGCATTGCAGAGGTGTGGCCGTATTTGGCCAATCCAACTAAGGGTTTCTGGGGCACATCCCTCGACCACCAAGCAACAGTGAAGCTGCTGATGACAGCAGTTTCAAAGCGAGTGCTGGACTTGAAAGAAATCTGCCACTCCAGTAAGGGATGATTTCATCATCCCTGATTGCAGCAGCAGTTTTCCCCCTCCCCCCTCCCCGCAACCAGGCACACAGCTGTAGAGACTCCAGCCATGAGCATCACAGAGCACAGTAACGCGCATGGCTGGAGATATGAGCAACTTGTTTGTTCAGTGCCGCTTCTGGTGAAACATTGCAATAAATAAATGAGCTGCCCCCAACCCCCACACACATATGCACGCACTCTCTGGAAAGTTGACATCGAGGTGCCCAAATCCCAAGTCAGCATATAATTCCCCCTCCACCCCCTTAATGTGGCACACTGGGAGCCCACCCCAGTGTGCTGAAATCATTCTTTATTTATCTGACACTGGGATTCCCCCTCCCAGTGTAGGATGTACCCCCTCCTGCTTAAACCCATATATTTTGTTTGCCAACATTGGGGTGCCCAATCTTCATGTTGGCAGACCCCCTGACCCCAACCCCACTATTGTGGCACATTGAGAGCTCACCCCAGTGTGCCTAAATTAAGTTTTCTCTTGTTGCCGACATCAGGGTGTCCAATGCCTTTGTTGGCATGTCCCCTTCCCTCCCCCAACTTTGTGGCACACTGGGAGCCCTGTAAAATAAAGAAAACCATCCCCCGAGGTCTGTCTTTTTTACCTGCAAAAAAGAAAATGATCCCTCATCATCTCCCCAGTCCAACCTCCCCCAACCTGCACCCTCCCTCTGCATACCCCACCTCCCTGCCCACCCCCACCCAATATTTACCTCCGGAGGTCAGGACCAGCGATCTTCTGTGGACCTGGAATACATCTGCACTCTTCAAAGACCAACCCAGAACTGAAGAAATGACGGTAAGCCCTATGATGGCAGTGAATGGGGTAATTTCAATTTAGACTGATATCTCAGACAAACTTTTGGAGTTTTGGTTCCAAAATTTCAACATGGGGTTCTTGGGACCACACCTCATGAACACTGGCACTGTCATTTCATTTCTCGGTCCTAAAAGGTGATTTTCGCAGTTGCTGCACAGAATCACCTTTTGGACAGTGCTACTATTCAAGAGGTGTCATCCCAAAAAGCCCATTTTGCAAGTTTGGTGAAAAAAATCCAAAAAATGACTGACTTACGAGCATGTGTTGCACAGTTTGTATGCACACTCGTAACTTTGCGAATTTTTAATATTTTTTCTCCAAATTTCCAACATTGCCATTTTTTCATGCCTCCTAATGAACAGTACAGCTGTCATTTTTTACACCCTGCCTGAAATGTGTTTTTGCATCTGTGGCACAGAACGGCACAGTTGCTGTGTGAAATTAACTGTTGGGACAGATTAATGAAATCACAGTGCCACTGTTCATGAGGGGAGATCCCAAAAAGGCCACGTTGAAAATTTGGTGAACAGATTCAAAAAAATGACTGCGTTATAAGCATGCATTATGCAATTTCTACACATGCTCGTAACTTCACCACTTTTTCATATTTTCACTCCAGATTTTCAGCATTGCCATTTTCTCACACCTTCTCATGAACAGTACAGATGTAATTTTTCACATCCTGTCCAAAATGTGCTGTGTGAAATCACCTATCGGGACTGAGTAATGAAATGATAGTACCACTTTTCATGAGGTGGGTTCCCAAAAAGTCCATGTTGAAAATTTGGAGCAAAAATACTAACAAACGACTGAGGCATAAGGGTTTCCTACCATAACACCCCACCCTGAACAGACGGACAGGTATCAGTGGTGTGGTTTGGGGTCGTCAGTCATAATGCTCACCCCATTCCACCCCCACCCCCATCCTGCCGCCACTGACAGGCATCAAGGTGTGCCTTGGGGTCTTTAGCCCTAACATTCACCCCATTCTCCTGTACTGCACCCATCTCGAGGATGTCATGAGGATTATCCAGACTCTGCGGCCGACCTGTTGTAGTTTGAACCCAGACCCAAAATGCCTCCTTGTGAGGTGCATTGAGATCATCAGCCCGGTCCTTGCTGAGATTGTCTGGTATTTGTTAAACTCAGGTGTGTTTCCAGACACCCTGAAGAAGGCGGTGGTGACACCTCTCCTTAAGAAACCCTTTCTTGATCCAGACTGTCTTATTAACTACAGACCCGTCTCTAACCTTTCCTTTGTGGGTAAAATGATTGAGAAGGTGGTCACGCTGCAGCTGGAGCATCACTTGACCATCCATGACATCTATGATCCTCTCCAGTCCGGATTTCATTGACTCCTGCAGTTCCAGATCTTCATTTGATATGCCATCTAATTCATCCCCTGACTCCTCTAGATTCCCTGGTTGACTAGGATTATTGTGTGATCTGGGGAGAGCTGGCGTGGTCCCGGTTGGTTGCTTGGGCCGGCAGATCTCTGCCAGTTTCTGTAGTATGGCCGACATGAACTGCTGTTGCTGTTGAATCAGCATGTTCATGGCCTGTTGATTTTGAATGAGCGGTGCTGTCGTGTTGGGCTATGAATTTTCTCTTAATAGGGTGCTGGTTGGAGCCACTCTTGGAATGAGGAGGCCTGTTCCAGTTCAGATTGGTCAGAGTGCTTTGACAACTCCTCATCCAAGCAGTCTGGGCACAGCGGGCTCAAATTAGCTGGAAGCAGGGGTATCTTGCAAGTCTTACAGACCCTAGTCTTTACCATTCTCTGTCCTGGACAGACATAAGGAATAATGTGCCTCAGTATTTTTAAAGGTTTAAGCCCTACATAGTTTAGCCTCCAGTGCTGACTTCCTGTTCCTTGATTGGGTATAGTCTACAGGTACTGGTGTGAATGCCCAGGGTTTCTTTGCTGAAATGACTTATAAAAACATCTAAAATGGCCACCTCTCTAGTCCCACCTCTGGACTACAAATGTGGCCATCTGTCACATGGACTACAAAATTGTCCACCGCAGTCGTTGGTTGATATTATTATTTTTCTTTGTATTTTTTCCTTTTTTCCCCTTAGTGAGTGTTCTTGAATACAGGGGAATGATTAGTTCCTTCCCTCTGGCGATTGCCTTGTCTATTTTTTAATCAGTGACTCACTTCCATTTTGTGTCTTGTGAGTGGGTCTGCCATTACTCAAATAGTATCAGGTGCATATGCGCAGAAGCTCTAGGGCATCGTACACATGCTCCATGCTTGAAAACTCCCTGCACACAAATAAAAAAGACACAGCAGGGTTCCCAGAAATCATGGTGCTTGCCTTCCTCCCCCATAGCTGTGGGCCTCCTAACTGTGGACAGCAGTCTCTTTCCTTTTAAGCTGCGACCTTCTCTCCTGACATGGTCACTGTCACTGCTCAGTCACTGCTCCTATTTCCATTCACTGGGTGATGCTTCTTTGTTAGCAGGCAGTCTGCCTTGCAGTCACTAGGAGGGACTGTAAAGTGTTTCCTGCAGTGCCAGTGTAACCAAGAGCACTCCGCTAGCAGGGAGGTGCTCTGGTTGATTCTGTGCCTGGTGTTGGTGTCCACAAGAGCTCACTACCTAAGGGATATATAGTGGGACTTCTTTTTTTTTAAACCAGCTGCTTAAAGATGAGGATTCCTGTTCTCATTCAAAGAATATTAGACTCTGCCTTTTTGCCTATGCAACGTTTCAACAAACATGAATCTGAGCCCAACAGAAAAAGTGCTCAGTACTATCTTAACAGTCAGGTATGTTAGTTCAGCCTATAACCTGGTTTGGGTGGGGGGGGTTAATTATTAATTGTAGAGTCTTACCTTTGTTGTTAGTTCTATATGCTGATTTTTGCCCAGGAGGTCGGTCCTGTGCATGTGGCCTTGTCAGATGCACATGAATAGCAATGGAGGCAGTATAGTGCAGTGGTTTAAGGCTCTGAGCTGCAAATCTGGTGACATCCAGCAGACCAGACCTGGGTTTGAATCCCACAGCTTCCACTTGCATACTGCATGACCCTGAGCAAGTCACTTCACTTCCCTGTGCTCCCAGGTAGCTCCTGTAAAAAAGCTTTCAGCTTAGTGTGCTACTCCTGGTTAAACAACTAAATAAAAAATAAATAAATAACTGACCACAGAATGGCAGAGGAGGGTCTAGTAGGGGCTGGACTTCTTTTAGAAGTCAAATGTGCATTGAAGCATATCAGGTGGCTTGGGGACCCAGTGAGAAAGGTTTGGAGTGCCTCAGAGATTCTTCCCACAATGAACCATTGATCTATTCTGCTTGGAAGTTTTACAACAAGTAGTATTTAAACTAGTAGACTGCTTCTGGGTAAATTCTAGTTGTCATAACTTGTAGAATAGTATGTCGTGACTGACCATGTCAAATGCCTTTTGTGATTGATAAAGACTGCACCTGCAATGTAGCCATCATCTATTGCAAGAAAGAGGTTGTCTGTTACATTCAGCAGTACTGTGCTGTTTAATCAGTTGGATCCAAACCCAGACTTTGCTGGTCAGAGTATCGTGTTATCAAGTAGGTGTGTCATCAGCTGATTATGTGCGTGTCTTTCCAGGCATTTGCCGAATGTTGATAAAACTGAGATAAGTCAGTAATTGTTGGAGTCAAAGATTTGCCCAACATTTGGCTGAGGCATTACAATGGCAGTTTTCCAGATTGAAGGGATCTGGCCAGTTGTAGTCGAGTGGTTATAAAGTGCTGTTAACAGGTGATGCCAGGCAGCCAGCCATGCTCTTCAAAAATCTTACTTTTATAGCATAAGACTGCACACTCCTAGAGATGTCTTGCCCCTTTAGCAATTGAAGAACATCTTCTTGTTAAAGTTTTTGAAGTGAAACATTGGAGTGTAAGGATCATTAGGTTAATGTGTAGGGTCACCCAGCCTTACATGTGGGGGTCCCAGGGGTAATACTGTGATGGAAGGTTAAGATTAGGGTTTGTTAAATGGGTATTCATCTACAATATCAAGGTCACTGATGATTAAAGTATTATTATAATGAAGATATGAAATAAGAAATATTTTATCAGTTCCCAGGTGGGAATTTTTGTCTGACCATTAACACTTATGTAGACTTGGGAATATCCACATTAAAAGCACCCTCTTCAATTATTTCCAGTCAAACTCACTGAGATAGGATATCTCTTTTTCAGTGGCAATCTGGTGTTAGTTACATAAAAATATGCATAAAAGATATCAAGAGCATCATATTAAGATCAACAATCCTACTGTCACAAATAGAAACATAGAAACTGTTGGCAGATAAGGACTGCTAGGCCCATCCAGTCTGCCCATAGGCCCTATACATTGTATGTGGCCACTGATCCTATGTGATCAATGGCTTTTCATCACTCCCTCCCCTCTCAAGCTTCCCTTGTGCCTGGCCCAGGCATACTTAAACCCCTCCACTGTGCTTTCCCCTACTACCTCCTCTGGCAGAATATTCCAAGCATCAACTACACTTTCTGTGTAGAAAAATTTCCTCACATTACCTCTTAATCTACCCCCTTCCAATTTCATATTGTACCTCCTTGTTCTAATACTTTTTCTACATTGGAAAATGTCCCCCACCTGCACCTTGTTTATGCCCTTGAGGTACTTGAAAGCTTCAATCATGTCTCCCCCACTGTCTCCTCTCCTCCAGTGAGTACATATCGAGGTCCCTTAGTCTCTTCCCATATGCTTTGTGGTGCAAGCCCTGCACCATCTTTGTTGCCCTTCTCTGGATAGTCTGTAACTCATATATGTCCTTGTGCAGGTGTGGCCTCCAGAACTACATGCAGTACTCCAGGTGAGGCCTTACCAATGTTTTATACAATGGCATCACCACCTCCCACTTCTTGCTAGTGATACCCCTCCCTATGCACCCCAGCATGCCACTGGCCCTCCCTGCAACCTTTGTGCACTGCTTTGATACCTTAAAGGGACACTGTCAACCTGTTTTTCATCATATTATTTCTAGCTGAAACCCCACATTTTATGATTGCTTACCCTCTCTAAAATTCACTGATGTTGCTGTTAGTTTTGTCTGTTTCCTTGTTTAGTAGAACTGAAATGCATGGTAATGTATATTTAGAAACAACCTTGTTTTGTTTACAATCCTAGATTTGTTCTTACTACATGCTTCCTGAGCATTAGAAACACACCCAAACAGTGCAGTCACTCGTAAGGCAGTAGCGTCCTAAATTCCCACTGCATCATGAGGGGCTAGACTGTGTTGTGGGTGTTCCCAAGTCCAGGAAAGATGCAGCTGAAGCTGATCAAGTAATGTAAACAAACCTGTTTTGGTGTGATAACACCAATATGTTGAGCAGGCTGTTTTTCACTTTTTTAAAGAAAATAAGAGCCAGAATCAAATTGCCTGCTACATCAACAATCTTTACAGAATTTTGGCAATCATAAAATGTGTTTTTTAAACCAGGGACACTTTGAGCACTAAGGGGGTTGACAGTGTCCCTTTAAGGTCATCAGAGATGAAAACCCTTAGGTCCCTTTCCACTTTGGTGACAGTCAGCCCCCCCCAACCTGTTGCTCTCCCCAGGGTTCCCTCTATCCAGGTGTATTATTTTGCACTTATTTGCATTGAATCTCAGTTGCCACATCTCTGACCATCTTTCAAGCTTCTCCAGGTCCCTCTTCATTTTCTGTACCCCTTCTGGAGTATCCACCCTGCTGCAGATCTTGGAGTCATCTGCAAGCAGGCAGACCATGCCTTCCAGCCCCTCTGCAATGTCATGAATGAAGACATTGAACAGGACTGGTACTAGTACTGATCCCTGTGGCTCCTTACTGGTCACCCCCTCTCCCCAGATTGTACCCCATTTACTACCACCCCCCGCTGTCTCCTGTCTGTTAACCAGCTCCTAACCCAGTTCACCACCTTGTCTCCCATGCCCAGACTACCCATCTTGTTAATCAGCCTTTTATGTGGGATGGTGTCAAAGGCTTTGCTGAAATCTAGGCAGGCAATGTCTACCTCCCCTACCTGATTTATGTAAATATAATAAAAACAATGCAGCTTATAGCATCTTCAAATCATTAGTTTTGAAATTGAGCACAGCCTAACAAACAGATGCAGCTTACAAGGGATATGATATAAGAGTATTAGTTACAAGATAATCAAGTCAGGGAAAAACCACAGTAACAGGTTTTGCAGGTCTAAGATCAGATAGCAGAACAGAAGATTACAGTTCCCAGTTACCATGTTCAACAGACACAATGAAGCATTTTCATACTGTACACTATCAGGACCCAGAAATAAAGCAGATATACCAGCAAACAGCAGGCTACAATTCTAGGCAATCAGATCAAGGGCAATGTGTACATCCATTTAGTTCAAGAAGGTGGTGTTAGTAGTAGTAGATTTATTTCTTTATGGCACCTTTCCCCAGAGGCTCAGGGCACCATTACAATAAAATACAACGTAAAATAATTACATACATTTAGCAAACAAAATAATCATACAAATAAAATAATACACAACAATAAAAATTATTACAAATCCCATAAAATGATCACATATCACATACATATTAAAATTCATTCACAACTAAAATAGATGTGCTGAAAAGTGTTAAACAACTTCCCCAGAAGCCTGCTGAAATAGATACATTTTGAGGCCTTTTTTAAAAATGTCCACTGAGGGGGCCTCTTTCAGGGTCCTGGGCAGTGAATTCCACAGCAACTGGCCTGCAATTTCAATGGCCTGGTCACCAGAAGATTTTAACCTTGCCATAGGGACCATCATGAGGCATTCCTTGTTGGATCAGAGTGGGAGAACCAGGGTGTAAGGATGCAGGATCTCACGCAGGAAGGCTGGGCCTAGTCCATGCAGGTCTTATAGGTTAATAAATCAATTTTAAATGAGATACACCACCTCACTGGCAGCCAGTGCAGATCACACAGTGCCAGTGACATTGTATATGGCAAGTTCTAGGCAAGCCAGCAACTGTAGGCAGTGAAGTGTACCCCCACTGACCCCGCGGTACAGAGTTTTACAGTAGTCCAACCTCGAGGTCACTAATGCATGGATTAGTGTGGCCAAGTCTTGGTGGGGAATAAGGGATTTGATCTGGCTGATGTTCCTGAGATGAAAAAAGCCATTCTGGACTATGGCCAACACCTGAGCCTCCATTGTCAGGACTTCGTCTAGAATGACTCCCAGATTCTTCACCTTAGAGGAGGCTGATAGATCAGCTAGACTACTGCTGACACCTGGGCCTCCATTGTCAGGCCTTCATCAAGAATGACTCCCAGATTCTTCACCCTAGATGAGGCTGGCAGATCAGAGCCACCAAGCCAAAGCCAAGTCACTCCTACACCAGCCAGGTTTATGAATTTAAATATCATGGTGCTCTTTTGGATCATTGCCTTTCATTTAAAGCCCATGGGCTTGATTACCAAAGCCCAGTGCATGCTGCAAGACCCTGGTGAGCCAGTCATTTGGCACTTGGGGCTTGCTGGCTGGCAATTAAGATTTTTGATCCCAAGAGCCAAATACCGCAAGTTAAACCAGGTTTTCCCTGGTCCAACTTGTACCATTTGGGGGACCCGTTTTATGGGGCTTGTGCCAAGTATTTAGCACAAGCTGCTGTAGATCATGAAAAGTGTCACAACTGCTCCCAATGTATTATAATTGAGTGCAGTTGTGTCAAGGAGTTTGGCACAGCTGCACCAAAGAAAAGGGTTGATGCAGGGCTTGATGCAAGTCCTGTGTTAGCCTTTGAAAATCGATCTTCATGTATCTAGCCTTATCAACAAGCTTCATCAAAGACATGCTTTATAGGGGCAAATACTTACTTGTTCCAGAATCCATATTTCTTCTAGCAAGCAATGTGTTGTTATTATTGCTAGATTATGGCTCTCTGATGTATTCCATGGCCTCTGGTGGAGTTTTGTCAAAATTAAGGGTTACATGTCACATGTCATTAGGTTTGCAACAGGTTTACCACATCCGACACATCACTGTGAACTGTTTAATTTTATGAATATTGTTTTGCTTACAAGTCATCTATTTTAATGCATAAAGCCATATTGAGTCTGCTACTGCCTGAAAGTATAGATGAACTTTTTCCTAAATTTTCAAATTCATTTGGCACTAGATCACAGAGTAAATTCACTTTCTGAATTCCACTGTTTTGTACAACATTAGATCATAACTCATTTAGTCTTTGGGTAACTAAATTTTATAATAATCTTCTCCAAACAGTAACTCTTGCAAAAGTAGTTCAGTTTTTAAGACTGAGCTTAAAAAAAACAAACCTCTGCAATTGAAATGGCTATAACTTTTTTTTAACCAAGTGTTTCTACTTCCTGGCTTAGGTAGGGTGAGTCCTGTCAGCCCCGTCCCTACTGTGCCCCCATTGACTACCACCTCTTCAGGCTTACCTGTGCAGGCTGGGGAAGCCCCCGTGGATTCTCCCTCCTGGTGGGCTCAGGAGAGGGAGGGCCTCCTGCTCTGTGGGAGACATATCCAGCAATTTGGCTGGTAAGGTCCTGGCAGTGGAGCATGTGGAAGCACATGCATGCTGCAGAGTCTCGCAGCTCAATCCTATCTGTGCTACTCCTGTCCCACACTGTCACCAGGCCTCTACCTGGTGGCAGTCATTCAGCAGAGCCAACAACCATCCATCACCAGAAAGGGGAAAGCAGTCTGTTAAACTTTATATCCTCTCTCCCCTAGGCCAGCCCACTGCAAAGCAAACTCACTCCCAATTCTGGTCGCCATTGTGGTGGGTGGTAGCTCTACTGCCATGTCACTGGGATGGCTTCCAATGTAACTGTTTTTTGATGTACTGTTATATTAACTTGTATTGTTTATATTGTATTGTTTGTTTCGTATTTGATGTTTTAATGTAAACTGGTCGCATTTGAAAATGAGCAGTTATGCTCATATGCTTATCAGTATAAAATGGAAATAAAATTAAAAGAAATGGGTTGCCTCCAGGTCAGAGATTACAGAGCAGCACTGAAACATAGAAACATAGTGATTTAATAGGCAGAGAGACTAATATCCATCCAGTCTGCTTTGCTGCTACAGCACCTATTTTTATCAGAACAAATCAGCACTCCTCACTGACTGAATAATACCGTCAGCACAACTCAAGCTTAGTGCAAAAACTGTGACAATTTTATTAACAAATTTACACATGTAAGAGATATAAAAAGCCAGCCTGCTCACAGAGCTTTATCTAAAGTTGGCTAGAACAGCAACACCAGGCTATCGTATGGTGCACCACGGCACCCACTGCCCTTGAGGGATTATAAAACTAAAATTAATAGGTCAAAGAGTGTCTGGAAACAAGGATGGCAATAAGAACTGTGTACAACACCAAAGCCTTCTTGTAATACATAAATGGAAAAAAGAAAGGTGAATGAAACCAGTGAGGCCTTAAAAACTGGGGAATGTCCTTATCTGCCGTCAAAGTCTACATTTCTATCTAAAACTGTGGGAGAATTCAAGAATGCATGGGACAGACATAAGGCAATTCTTGTGGTGGGTAGGAAGAAATAGGCTGTTGGTTAACTAGGATCTGCGGCCTATCCTGTAGGTAGGGAAATGGACAGACTAGATGGGCCAAGCGGTCCTTATCTGCCATCAAAGTCAAACCTGTCAGGGAGTTGGGGTAGAAGGTAGAAATGCTGAATAAAATGCTTTGCTTCAGTGTTTACCAAAGGGCACCTGGGATGTGTGGTCACTGTTAGAGCCCATGGCATCAGGGAAAGCCATGATGCAGCCTGTGGGTATCACGCCCACCCTGGTAGCTGACTATCTGGCAAAGACCAAACCAGAAAAGTCACTAGAGGCAGACAGGATTCATTCCAGGATTATAGTACTACTAACGGATCAATTGGCAGGGCTGTTTTGTGGTAATCTTTCATGAGTCTATTTAGACAGATGTAGACACAGAGGACTGGCAAGAGTTGAATGTGGTACCTGTCTGCAACAAGATGGCAAGGTAAGGTAAGACTCTGGCAAAAAACAGACCAGTCAGTGCTGAACAATGTCCAGAGAACATTTTCAAGCTTGAGAGACATAGTAGAAGGAATTCAGGGCAAGATGTGTCTCTTCATAGATAACACAAAGCTCTGTGGTAGGGTAGACAGTGAGGAGTGGGTAAGGGACTTGCAGAGGGACCTGCAAAGGTTGGAGAGGTGAGCCAAGGTTTGGCAACTGAAGCTCAATGCCAAAAAAGTGCAAGGTTATGCACATTGGGAACAGGAACCCCAGGAAATAATATTGGATGGGAGGGGTTAAGCTCAATGCTACTACTGAGGAAAGGGAGCTAGGAGTTGTGATAAGTGACTTCCTTAGACTATCTAGGCAATGTAATGAGGCCTTCAGCAAGGCAACCAGAATGTTGTGCTGTATTGGAATGGGATTTGATAGCAGGAGAAAGGAGACACTAATACCTCTCTATAAATCACTGATAAGACCACACCTGGAGTAATGTGCCCAGATGTTGAGCCCTCAGTTGAGGAAAGACAGGGACCGGCTGGAGACTGTGCAGTGTAGAGTAACAAAAATGACTCATGGCTTGCAGGGCAGATTCTATGAGGATCATTTTACAGCACTGAATGAATATGTATTTTCTGGAGTCCAGAAAGGAAATGGGTGAAGTGATAGAGACCCATATATTCTTGAAAGGAATGAACAAGGTAAACCTCAAGGGACTATTCAGCAGGAACAGCAAATCTAGAACAGAGGGACATGAGTGGAAGCTGGTGGGAGGGAATTTTATTTATTTATTGAAATCTTCCACCAGGAAGGACACACTGAACAAACAAGATGCTCATCTCATGGTTCGTCCTGGTGGAGGGGGTACGAGGAGTTCTTATACATATGCTCAAAACAACCAAATAATAGTACAAAATTGAAGGGATACATGTGTAAACGGCACACAAGTAAAGTAGATATTGAACAATAAAAGTGCAGCCCTAAAATAGCTTGAATTCCAATCTAAGGACTCCAACAAGTCCAGATATGTATGATCGTTGAGACTGGATTGAGTCAGTTAGGAGGACAGCAAAGGTGGGATGGGCAGAGAAAGGGGCAGTATTAGTCACAGGTACAGTTTACCAACAGGAAGTTGTGTAGTTGTGCGGGAATGACGCAAGGACATTTTTTCTTACAGATGCAGTGGTTGAGCCATGGAACAGCCTGTCAACTGAAGTGGTGGTTGCCAAGTCCATTAACAACTTCGAACACTTTGGAACAGAGTTTAGGGGTTAAAAGTCAACCAGGGAGCAGCTGCAAGGCAGGGAACAAAGAATTGGTAGGGTGGGTATGATCCCATATAAAGGACTTGCAGTATAGCCTAGAGATTACAGTAATGAGCTTTGAATGAGCTCGGTATACCTAGCAGACCTGAATCTGATTCCAACAACCTCCAGTTGCATACTGTGTGACTTTGAGCAAGTTGCTTAACCTCCCGGGTGCTCCTGAGTTGCACCTGAAAACAGGCACTTGTGCCTAGTGAGCCTCATCCAGTAACCAGAGAATAAACTCTATCTAGACTTCAGCAAGACCCCGACACTGTGGCATATGACATGTTTGGAGCAAAATATACCATTGCTGTATACATGAAGCATACACTAGTTGAACTGATAATTTGCTTGGAGGCAGAAAGCAGAAAGTTGGGAGTGGCCAGGCATTACTCCAAACTGAGATCGTACTCAGGCTGCATACCTCAGGGATCAGTGTTAGGGCCACTGCTGCTGAATATTTTCATTATTGGTCTAGAAGCTGGGTCTCGAGTAGGCCTGGGCAAAATTTGCGGATTTTGCTTCCATGGAATTTCAATGAAATCGTGCAGTTTTCACATAATTTCACCTATTTAACCACTCCCTAAGTCTGGGGCAGTTCCCAGCAGCCTGGAAGACTTCCACAGTCACCCCAATGCTGAAGAGTGGTGACAGCACCTCCCCCTTTAACTACCATCCCATATCCATTCTCCCACTACTCTCAAAAGCCCTTGAAAAAATTATAGCCACCCAACTCGATGAGTACTTGCTCATAACCTACTTTGCAGGGAGCAGCATGGCTTCAGATCTGGGCACAGTACAACTATGGCTCTCACTGAGTTCTCTAATTTTATTCACTCTGCCCTAGATAGAAAACTCTTAGCTGGAGCTGTCTTCATTGACCTGTCAAAGGCCTTTGATACAGTCTCCCACTCCTTACTCTTAAGCACACTCTGCCACATAGGTCTGTCCCAAGGACCCGCCTCCTGGTTTACCAGTTACCTCACAGCTAGATCACAATTCCCCAGGGCTCCATCCTTGGCCCTCTATTATTCAGCATCTACCTAAACACCTTGCCCAATTCCTTCTCCAGCAACCTACTACTCTATGGGGACGACGTGGTTCTTTTTGCCTTACACCCAGATCCCACAGTAGTGCAGTCCTCCGTCCAACACGCATTTAACCAGATTGAAAACTGGTTCCTAGACCAAAGACTTGTGGTCAATGTAAAAAAGACAAAGACTATGCTCTTTGCCCATCGACAGAATAAGGCCAAGAATGTGCAGCTAACAATCCTCTCCCACTCTCTCCTTCCTCTAGAAGAGGTCCATACATATAAATACTTGGGTCTTACATTTGAATCCAGCCTCTCATTCCATTCACACTTTGACACTCTATCATCAGCCATAAATGTCTGTATAGGCCTATTGTATCGGCACAAGGATTGCCTACCTCTGGAAGTCCTTAATCTGGCTGTCACCTCCTCAGTCCTCTCCCTAGTAAATTATGGGCTCACTATCTACTCAGCTGCTGACCACACAGTCCATAACAAAATCCACCTTGCCATAAACAAAGCATTCAGAGTCCTCACCGGGGCAGACAAGCACACCCATACCTGTACCCTATATGCCCTGTCAAATCTCTTTACCCTGGATGAAAGGCTATTTTATCAAACATGCCTCCTCACAAAGAAAATATACCTGGGGATTACTCCCTTGGGGGTTTCTGCCTCTCTCCTATCTTCCCACACCTCGGTGAACACCTGCACTGCCAACCAACAGGTGAGGTCCATCCTGAGGGTTAGAACCTCCTTAGCCCAAAGGTCATTCCCACACAGGACCCCAGCCTGGTACAATGAACTCCCCTCTGACGTCTCCTCCATCTCCAAATTAGGACCTTTTAAGTTAGCCCTCAAAGATCACATTCTCACTTCATGGCGCTGCCAATGCACCAGCTAGTGCTGGGTCATCTACCTATCATCTTACGGGGCCACCCTGCCACTGAGCTCCTACCGACAGGGCTACCAAACATTACCTATTAACAACGCCTTCTTTAGCTGCACTCACAAGGTATCTGTCTAATTCTCTACTTTTCTGTAAATATCAAACCTGTTACTCCCTCCCTCTATCAGCAAACTTATTGTTCTCTTGAAAACTGTAAAATACAGCTCTTGGTAACACGTTCAATGCAATGTATAACTGATCGTGATTCTGCGATATTGTATAACTAAAAGAACTGTAACCTTTAGCTGCCATTCTATGTCTATATGTATTAAGTGTTTGTCTTTCTGATGCAGAGCCTTTGTAAATGAGTCCCTGACTCAAAGGTTGTAATCCTAACGTCTGTTAAATAAATAAATAATATATTCCACGAGCTTTTTGATCATGTGATTCCATTAATTTAGGTGGGAAATGAATTATAAAAGTACTCCTTTTTGCTGTGACTGTCACTTAAATGCTGTAATTTTTGTGGTGTTAAATCAGACTGCCTATTGAATATTATGGTTATTTCCAAACGTTTCTATTTAAAAAATTTCATGAAACATATTCCGTAGTCTATGTAGAAAATCTGCCGATCACAAAAATATTCTGCGGAACACCCTTAAAAAATTCTGCAGTTACTTGATTGGCTGAGTTAGGTTCCATGAGGGTTTTTTTTGTGTCAAAGGTCCATGTTACTATAGCAACCACCCTCCCCCTATGAGTCAAGTGACTGCTGCTCTTTGCCTTCTATGCAGTTCTTTATAGTTCGGTGAAGTGGAAAGTTCTGCTGCTCTGTGTGTCTGCATTTTCTGCATTCAACTGGAGAAAAAACAAACCCTTTGCATTTTAATCTTTGATTGAAATAGTTTGAGATAATTTTGTTGTTGTAGGATCCTCCTTCAGCAATCTTATATATGAATCTTATATCTTGATTAACTGCTTCAATATTTAGTTAATATAGATATACAGGACTGGACATAGTGTGTGTGCAGTTTTACTTTTAAGCTGCAGTTTAGTACTGTATTAAGGCAATACTGTGAGAGGCTGTTCTTATTTTTCCTTAACAGTATTGTAATCTGCTTCATCTGATCTACTGATTTTGTAATGATACATTATTGGTATATATTATTTGAATATTTGTTTCTGTGTTCTACTTAAGATCATAGTGAAACAATGGTGGGAAAGAAGTCAGGTACTAGAGTTAGTGTGCACAGTGGACGTGGACGTGGATGTGGTAGTTCAGTGGTGGTTCCTTTGAGTTTTAACTCTCCTCCTGAAGCTCCGGCTGGAATGTCTCATGATATGGATATTGAATTTGATTCTGTTGCAGGTTCTTCCAGCAGCAACAGTACTGTAGATCCTGTAGTTTGGCAGTACAGTGGGTGCAGGTAGTAGCAGCAAGTTATGTACAAAGTGTCTCCAACAGGTCTGTGTTCTTCTAGTGGTGCAGTTAGTAAGGGTAGAATTGGATCTGATTACTTTTTTCATAGTGCAGGCAACAGTACCAGCAGTGGGAGCTACAAAATTAGTAATTCTACTAATAATGCAACAGCCAAATTCAGTGTGCGAGTGGCAGATAAACTGAAATCTGCAGTTGATGTTGCTGCGTTAATGCTTAATTCACAGGATGATTCCCAGCCTGAAAGTCATGATTTGCAGTTATCTGTGATGGATTCACAGTGTTTAAATAGCAGTTTTGAATGTGATACTCAGGACGATGCTCCCACAGACAAGGTGGTCAGTAAAAATATTGAGTGTGGTGACAGTAAACCTGCAGGTTCAACTGATGACATTTTGATGATGGTTAGTGAGGAAAAAGAGAATATTATAGACAACATTATTGGTGTTAGTGATAGTGATAGTGTGTATGATTTTCAGGATGTTCAAGATGACCCTGTAATAGACCCCGATTACCAACCTCCCCATATCCCTGTTAAGAATTTCTCAGCCTGTCCCCAGAATGTAAATGTGTCATCATAAGCACAGAATGAAAGATCAGTGACTGTTAACATGCAATATCCAAAACCTATTTGTGTCAGTACGCATAGTAGCCAGCACAAGCACCTGCAGCAGCTGGTCATACATGAGCCACAGCAGCAGGAGCTGCAGCAGTTCACAGTCAGCAGTAATGCAGTGTGAGTACCCCCCTTCTAAAAAGCAGTGTAGAGAGGGCAAATCTCTAGTGTGGGACAGTACAGCTATTTGCCAGATATGCAGAGGTAAAGTGAGCTGTGACAAGGCAGGGTCACACTCAGGCACAAGTAGGATACACTCACATCTACAAACCAAACACACCATTTGGTGGCAGCAGCATAAACGTCAGGCCTCCCATGTAGAAAGCAGTGACTCTGTTCCTCTAAAGATGTACTTCTTGGACCCTGTTCACACTGAGAGTAGTGCTACTCCACCACAACTAACCACTACTCCCAAGCGTTCTGACTCTGTAGTGCTAAGTCAGTCATCGTCCTGTACCTTATCCTCCTCTGTATGTTTCAGTTTCCCTCACCGCAGTATCATGCCACAAACTCCTTTCAGTTCCAAAGTCACCCATACGCAACTGAGAATTTCCAAGTCAGCGGTCACTGTGAGGCAACCTAATATTAAGGAGGCATTGTCCACGAATATAAAGCACCATAGGAATCATCCAGTTGCAAGGCACTTGAATGCAGCAGTTTCCCAAATGCTTGCAATGGATCTTCTTCCTTATTCTTTTGTTGAAAAATCTGGTTTTCGGCAGCTCATGAGTAAGGCAGTGCCCAAATATGAACTGCCAAGCAAAGCATACTTTTTGATGAAAGGTGTCCCTGAGCTGTACAATACACTATGCTGTACAGGTTCTCATGAACTGTCACACTCTATGGTCAGCACTGTGCATCTCACCACTGATATGTGGACCAACGGTCCTGGATCCACAGTTAGCTTCATGTGTGTTACAGCACATTGGGCACACATCCCTGGTGTGTACGGTACTTCACCTTGTCCTGCAAGTGATTGTCATTTGAAAACCACATACAAAAGTAGTGGTGGTATATACCAGCATGCAACACTAAGCATGCAAAGTATGCATGGCTCACACACATCCAAAATAATTCTTAGACATCTAAATGAGACAATTTCTCATTGCTGAAACTACATGGACTCACAGTGACTTTCATTTTAAGCGACAATGGAGCCAATGTGGTTAAAGTCATAAGTGACAGTGGTTTTCAGCGCGTTCCATGTTTTGCCCATGTTTTAAATCTGATTGTACGTGAGTTCTTAAAATATGAGGCAGTGGACAGTATGGTGACCATTAGTCATCAGATTTGTTGACATTTCAGTCGTTCTTCAAAAGCTCGGTCTGAGCTTAATTTGTTGCAGCATTCACACAGTGTGCTGCAGCATTGTCTCAAGCAGGATGTTCTCACAAGGTAGAACTCGACTCTTTATATGTTGGAATGCCTGTTTGAGCAGTGTAAACCTGTTAACGACTATGTCATGCAGATTCGTGACCCCCTGACACAACAGGCAATGTCCCTTAGTCCATCGCAGTGGAGGGTCATGGACAGTGTCATACAGGTTTTGTGCCCTTTTGAGCATGCAGCTCAGGCTATTAGTGCCGAATCAGCATGTGAGTCAGGTTATTCCATTGTTGCGGATACTTAAGCAGGCACTGGTTAATTTGCATGACCAATTTGAAGGTGCAGCACATTAGGTTGGTGTGGGCCTGTGTAACCACATGATGGACATCTTAGAAAGTGATCATCGTATGTGTGACATGTTGCAGAGTGATTCATACTGGATGGCCACTTTACTGGATCCTCAGTACAAACATGATATTGCATCACTTCTGCCGGGGGTAGTGTAGAGGTCAATCGTTGTTCACTTGCTCTTCGTGACAAAGTGCACAACAAAATGCTTCAGTCTGATGTCAAGAAAACTAATGAGGGAAGTACTCAGCAGCATGTGCATGCCAGTTCCCAACCCTCTGTGTCATCAAAGTCATCAGTTTCATCAGGACCCAAACCCCACCACAATCCATTGTGGTCAATATTACAGCAGGTGGATGTTTAACAGCCCCCAAAGCAGGAATACAGCACCACACTGCAGATGTCAGTGGCAAACATGGTCACTGCCTATCTTGAGGATCCTGAGTAGGTTTCTGTTGTGGATGACCCTTTGTTGGTATACTGGCAACACAAGTTTCCAGTGTGGCCAGCATTGGCATCGGTTGCACTGGAATTTTTAAGTTGCCATTGTTCCAGTATAACATCAGAAAGGGTTTTTAGTGCCACTGGGGCAATTGTGTCAGAGCATTGGACATGTAAGCCCGATTTAAATGTTGAGCGACTGACATACATAAAAATGAATAAACATTTTATTCCACCTCAATGGTCTTTTTCTGGTGGTTGCACTGTTATGCCTAGAGATGACGATGAAGGTATGGATGATGCTGAAAATGATATTAGTCAGGTAGAGGGTATGTGTTCGGATGGTGAGGATACATCAAGGGGCACATCTTCTAGTTTACATAATTTTGTAGTTGGTTTTATGACAGCAATGGTAACAGCCCTTTTTTGTATTATTTTTCATTACCCAATGTAAAGTCCAAATAAGTAATTTTTTTTGTCACAAATTATTTAAAAAATCTACTTCATAGGCAAGTACATATTGGTTACAAACACTTAAAGAGCAGCTTCATAGTAGCTGCCTCTCCCAGCCTGGCCGATGACTGACCTTTTCATGATCCTACTCATGAAGTTTGACTTAAATATTCCCTGTAATGTAGAAGTTCTTTCACTAGTAATGTTCTTTTTCTGCATACGGGCCAAAAAAGGACTGACTTCCCTGTCCAAAAACCATGCCCCATGTCTACCCATGCAACCCTGTTTTGTGATGTGTGTCACACAACGAAGGCTGAGTGAACATGCCACATTGACTTGTATGTGGCTGATATTTTGACATATTTTTATACCCTTTACTGTTTGGATTTCATTAAATCAAAGTGATCGACTGACTAATGGGGACCCTATTGGTCGATTGATTTCTTCGATATAATGAAATCCAAATAGTAAAGGGTATAAAAATATGTAGAAAACAAATATCTGCCACATACAAGTCAATGGGGTGCACTCATGCAGCCTTCGTTTTGTGGCATAACAAACCAGGGCTGCATGCTCCAATGTGGGGGTGTTGTTTTTGGATAGGGAAGTTGGTACTTTTTTGGCCTGTATGCTGAGAAAGAAAATTACATGTGAAAGAACTTCTATACTACAGGGAATATTTAAGCCAACCTTCATGAACAGGATCCTGAAATGATCAGTCCTCGAGCAGGCAGGGGGAGGTTAGCTGCTGTGATAGTAGGAAGATGCTCTTTAGATGTCATTAGTGCTTTTTATTGAGCCATCTCCATCAGTTGAGAATATCAGAATAGTGTCCTTACATTTCTCACATTAAGACGTGCTTCATTAGAGGATTACAAACATTTGTAACAGGCAGTATAGATAGTCCTTTCTTATTAGATAATCATAAATCAGTTTCATTCTTGCAATGTTGTGTTAAGTCACATGACTAAACTGCAGTGCATGGTTAATTTCTTAAATATCACATTCAGAAGTGCATTCAAATTATATATAAATCCATCAGTTTTAGGTCATGGCATAAAATTAAAAAAGGGAATTGTTTTATATACTATGTTAGAAAAAGTGCAGACTAAAGTGTGTAACAATCCATATGCCAACATGAATCCATAATTCTTATTTATTTCATTTTACTATGGTACATACTCTTATTCCTGGTTTAACTTTTAGGTTGCATAAATTGTGCTTGTTTATTTTCTGTGGCCTCCATTGTTTCCACAAACCTGAAAGAAGACAACAGAGGCAGAGTGAGACTTACATATTTACAGTTCTATTATGGTACTTCATTATTGCAATCACTTATTAAAAATGATTGTAGTAATGAAACAATCAATCCTGATTTGTGAAACCTGACATTTAAACAAGCAATAAGAGCATGTAGCATGATAAAATTAAAGAAAAAATAAATATGGATTACTTTTGGCACATATTTGACATACAGATTGTTACACCCTTCCGTCTGCACTATTTTCTAAAATAATATATAGAACTATTCCCTTTTTCACTTCATGCCTTAACTTAAGATAGTTTGCTTTATTATAATTCAAATGTACTTCTGAATGTGATCTTTAATAAATTAACTATACAGTTTAGTTATTTGACTTAACATGACTTGACATAACAGCCATGAAAGAAACTATCTATTTATTTATTGAATTTTGTTGACCCAGTAGGCCCACTGAGACTAGAAGTCAATTTTTCAGGGGTGACCGGAGGGGAGGGGGGATACAGATGGTAACCAACTGAAACTGAACCAGATTAAGCTCTTGGTGTTTTTTTTTTTTTTTTTAGTGAATGGGGGAAATTTGGCCAGGACATCAGGGAAATTCCCCTACTTTGCAGTAGGGAGAACCCATTTGACTGAGTGCCAAGATGGCTGACAAAGGGAGGAGGAGGAGGACAGAGGTGGAGGATGCAGAAGGGATTGCTTTCTCTTCTGATTCAACAATTCTAGCAGCAGAGGAAATGGAAATTGAAAATAATGTTGAATTAAATGAGAAACTAAGTAAATCGGAGAAGAAGTGGCACAGTGTACTACAAGGACTAAGCACTGATGAAGGAGCAGCAGAAGAAGAAAGAAGTGAATTGCTCCATTTATCTGCACTGGAAAAGAAAAGAGCAACTACTGATTCTCCTCTCAGAAACTGAAACCAAGATCCAACAGCAACAGTCGTCAAGACCGGGTAAACCACAGATGGAAAAGTCACAGCCGAGCACTCAGACAGCTGCAAGGCTGATACTGACAAACGATGATGTGGCACAGAGTCTGGACGCTGCAGGACCGAGGATACTGAAGGAAGAACTGCACCCAATGCTGGAACACTCAGCTAAACAAAATACTGCACAAAAACAACAGAGCGATATAGAAGCAACATTGGGACATGTAAGTAGTACATCCCAGGACTATAATGAAGAAGATAGCTTAAATTCAAGCAATGTAGTGCCGCTAATGCAGCCGGTAGCGTTCTCAGACACTGCAAAAGAGCTTGATATGGAAGGGAGTAATAAGGGTAAAAAAAACTTTAGGGGTCAGAAAGAAAGCAATGCAAGAAAAAGATGATTTAAAAGTCTGGTCACCTGAAAACGCTTTGTTAAATGCTGGATGGCTGCCTAAAGAAATGGGGCGGGGTGGACACCGGATATTTCTGATCCAGTGGTACAACGCTAGAACAGAGATGTAACACACAAGGAAAATGAACCTAATGCAGATATTTCACAAATGGTAACAGTCATAGACAACGAGCAGCCAAGAACATCTATAGGGGCCCCTGAAATAAAATAAAATTCCAGAAATAACAAAGAGACTGATACAAGAAATAAACCAGAACAAAATAAAAGTTTGCTGAACTATTTTCATCAAGGGGAAAATCAGCACCCCAAAGAAATGCTGTCAGATTAATATACAAAGGAGGACTTGAGCACCCTACTGACAAACTATATAAAGCTCAAACACTCTTTAAAGACTCTATGAGTTTTTTGCCTCTGAAATGTTTTTATTTGTTTAATTGGTTTTTGTTGACTGGGTAAGGTGCACAAGCCATAAAAATGACTATTTTCAGCATGACCCGGGAGGGTACAAAACAAAACATTTACAATAACAGGTAACAGTATATAGGATCACAACTAGTCAAGGTATGAAACTACAGAGCAGGCTGGTGAAATTACATTACAGACAACAGTGGAAGTTACATTACAGACAACAGTGCTGACAACAATTTATGCTTTAATTAATACTGGTGATGCAAACTTCAATATAAGCTTTAAGACTATTGCAGGGTTAGACAGACTTTGGGCTAAAAATAATGCAGTGTATAAATCCCAGTTATGGAGTCCCTTCCTAGCAGTGTCTTTAACAAAGCCAATGATATGAAACATTACAGTCCTGTTTAAAAATGAGGGAGTCAACATATCTGATATCTTGTTTTGGATAAAACAGAAGTGTGACGTTCTGGAGACCCAACATCAATCATGGATTCCAAGCAAATTTGGAAAGATGGATGGAAAACAAAAATAAAGTTAAAACAAACTGATTACGAAATCCTGCACTTGCCAAGTAGTTTGTTTTTAGGAAGGGATAGGGGGCCATTATTTTACATGGGTAAGTTTTAAATGTGGGTTTTATGGTTATCTAGGGAATGCATGTGACAGTACAAAATGTAACCACTGTTTTGAATATGGACACTTTGCTAAAGATTGCCTAAACACTTTCAAATGCAATCTGTGCGAGAGAAGAGGCCATTCTTATGCCAAGTGTCCATGGGCCTCACATAATAAAGGGGAGAGTCTGTTAACAGAAAACTTTGTGGCCCAAGTACAACAAAAGGGATCGATACTAGTCTCAGAAAAAAGGCTAGAAGAAATGGTTAGAAATGAGAGGGAAAAAGAATTTGAAAGGCAGCAAACTAAAAGTGAACAGGTGCTTAAAACAGTCAGTAAAGAGGGAGAACAGAGCAAGGAGATAGAAGTAGCCACAGTAATACAGAAACAGAAAGAAGAAAAAAAAAGGGACCCTTGAGAGAAAAAGATTTAGAGGAAAACTTTTAAGAGATGGAGAAGATGCCCCCTTCCCCGGCCCCTATTCAGAGTGATGAATTTAAACAAGTAATAAGGAAAAAAAGGGTGAAGAAAAGACCCAGAGGAGACAAAAGTTATAAAAAAGACAGAAAAAATCCAGCAAGTGTTTTATACAAAAATAAATACCAAATACTATCAAAAAAGGAAAATTGGAGGGATATGGACTTTGAAGGAGATGAGTTAGCTGACTCATCCAAGACTTCCCTCGAGAGAGACATTAACAGAAACAAATGATCAGGAAGAACTGAGTCAGATGAAAACAGTTAACAGAAGGACTAGGTCTCAGAACAGACTGGGCTCTGATAAAACCTAAAACTCTCCACTTTCATAAATGTCTTCCATACAGATAGCAACTATCAATGTTAACAGTATTAAAAGCCACAGAAAAACATTAGTTGCTATGCAAAGTTTATCCAGCATTAATAGCCAATTGATTTTCATACAAGATACAAGATTAAAAACAAACTATGAATTAAATAAAGCCATAAGACTATGGACTAAGGGTCCTTCTTTTTGGTCTGTCAAAACAGAAAATGTGATGGTGTTGGGATATTATTTAACTACATTAGGTTGAAATTAACTAAACATATAGAAATGAAGACATATAGAGCTTTGGCTTTGGACATAAATTTTGAGGAGCATAGATTAAGAGTTATAACTATGTATGCCCCACAAACTAAAGCAGCTAGAGTTAACTTGTTTTCAGAAATAACACCATATTTATTTACAGCAAGAACTGTAATTTGGGCAGGGGATTTTAACTGTGGGACTACATCAGTGGATAGAGGGCAAAACATCAGAAGTTGTTTAATAACACAAATAGTTTAAAAAAATTATAAAAGTGGCAAAGCTAGTATTTATAGGCAGCTCCATCCCCATGGGAAACACTTATTTTAGAGGAGCTACTTCTACTAGAATAGATTTTATTTGCATATCTGATAACATACAAGTATTAGACACATCTGTACATAGCTACAAATGTTCGGACCATGGAATGTTAAAATGCACCTTACAGTAGGGTAAATTTCCGACCCACGGAAAGGGGATTTGGCATATGAACATCAATAGGCTGTCAGATGAAAAACATATACAGCAATGGCAGAAGCTATGGAGAGCCAGACTATCAGTAAGATGTTTTTATGACAGGATAGAAGAGTGGTAGGAAGACTCCAAAAACAAAGACAGTTGTTTAGTAATTATACAGGAAATAAGGCACAATCTGAATATATACATTATTTACAGTTAAGAAGTCACCTGCAAAAATTAATATCTAGAACTGAAACTGTAAAAGTGGACTATAGTCCTCAAATAATAAATATACAAAACCAATTAAAGACTTGCAGTATAATAGGGTTCAGTCCTTATATCAAGAAATGAGGTTTGGAACACAGTGCCAAAAACAAACTTTTGATCCATACAAGGATTATAATATGAGAACAAAGAAAAGGTTTATAAAAATATTTATGGAAGGGATGGGCATCTACTTAACAAAAAAAAAAAAGAAATGGTGGTAGAAATAGATTCATATGTAAAGAAGCAATTTGAGGAAATACCATACACAAAACAAGATAGAGAATCATGAGATGTCCTAGAGGTGCCTGGGAAAGATAGCCTAAGCATTGAATTTTATAAAACAGTCAAAGACCAGATAGCTCCCTTTCTGACAGAGGTGTTTAATATTTGTTTAGAAGAAGAAAAGATTACACCTTCACAATATGAAGCCTTATTAATATTAATTTATAAAAAGGGAGATAAAGCGGATTTAAGAAATTGGAGATCCCTGAGTTTACTCAATACTGATTACAAAATTTTAGCAAAAATCTTGCTAACCAGATTAAGCAAAGTAGCAGAAAGATTAATTTGCCCTTTCCAAACATGTTCCATAAAAATAGGACTGTACATGATAACTTACTATAGCTAAGGGAATTAGTTACTAAGGCAACTCAAGGGAACATAAGTGAGTATTTGCTTAGTATAGATCAAGAAAAAGCATTTGATCGAATTTCTCATGAACATTTATTTAAGGTTTTAGAGCAATACAGGATACCTGAGAGGTTTGTAAGCTGGGTGAAGAGCTTGTACTATAAGTTAACTTTAACACCATATGTCAGTGGATGCTTAGGCCAAAACATTCAGATAAGAAGAGGGGAGAGGCAAGGATGCCCCTTTAGTCCACTGCGTTATGTATTTGGGTTAGATCCAATATTAAAGACGTATTCTGTACAATAAAAGGATAGATGGAATAGCTTTAAATAGTTATAGTCCAAAAATGAAAATACTGGCATATGCAGATGACATGGCTATAATTCTACAGAAAGAAAGGGAAGGAATTGAAATAAAAAAGGAATTAGACAGATTCTCAGAGATATCTGGGTCTAAGATAAACTACTACAAAAGTATAGGCTGTGTTATAGGGGAAATAGACTTCCCACCAGAAAATATAGCAGGCATATCTATTGTGGCACAGGATATAAAAATATTGGTAATTACATACAGTAAGCAGGAAATGGAAAATAATTGGGAACAAAGCCTACAAAGAGCCTCAAATACAGTAAACTTTTGGAAAGGCAACAGAATATCCAAATTAAAAGAGTGATGTTAATAAAGACTTTACTGATACCAGTTTTTCATATGTAAGATACAGCTTACCTATCCCAGAGACATTTGAAACCAAAGTATTGAATGTGTTTTTTCAGGGCTTATGTGGGTGTAAGTTGAATCCCATAAAAAGGAATATAACTTACATAACTAAACAAGAAGGAGGTTGTGGTATGGTAAATCCTATTTTGTTCTTCTTGAGTATAATATTAACATACAGTATTGGTATGGCTATGAAACTGAATGGTACATTTTGGATGCCTGATATTAGAGAATGGATAAAACCATGCAGGACACATTGGGAAAGTGGGAACCTGAGGAAACTGAAAAATCAAAAGGACACCCCTAACTACATATTGACAATAATTAGGAACATAAAGTAGTGGAGAATTACAGTGGAGATGATAACCACTATGTCGAGAAAAAAATTGTATGAAACTATAAAACAAGCAAAATTTTCTGACAGGTTAGAAATACCACAATGTCCTGATGAGAAAGAAGCAGTGGTAGTAAAAAATATGAATTGTAAAAGGATCCCTTCTTACACTTGGGATGTTAACTGGTTAAGTATACACGGGAAACTGCGGGTAATACCTATAAACATAAAAAATAACTGAAAGATATTGTTTAAGAACCAGCTGCATCCAGCAGCTAGAAACACAGCAGCACTTATATACAGTACTGAGTATCCAGCCACACAAGCTTTCTCGGAATTTCTTGCCCAAAAATGGGAAGAACCTTTATATCAGTCCCTGTCATAAAATGAACTGGTGTTAGGTTTGTATGGAACTAAATGGAATAAATATAATGAGAATATTTTGCGTTTGATAGGAGCAATACTGAAATATTATATTTGGCAAGCTAGATGCACCCGGATATTTCAGCAGAAAGTCACCACAAATTCTGAATTAGAGAATATTGTCAGATGTGAACTTAGAAAAATTTATTATCAAGAAGCAAGAGTTATGTCTTTACAGAATCACAGACAAATGTGGAAAAATTGTAAATTTATTGAGAACAATTAAATTATAGGGAGAAAGTGTGAGTTTTCTTAGAGTAAGATAACTTCCTCCCTTAATTTTTGTAACAGGGGAGGAAAAGGTTCTTTTTTAGTATATGATAATGTGTTCATTAATTGAGTATATACTAGGAAATATATGAAAGTAATACTGTTTTGATTCCTTTTTTTATGATTACATTGTTTACATGTAATGTTCTGTTTTTTGATGTTTAAATAAAAATTTCTCTACTCTTTTCGAGAATTGTCATGGGATCTTTAATGTCCACCTGAAAAACCACCAGAACAGGCAGATGGGACCTCAGTTTAATGTCTCATCCAAAAGACATCACCTTAGGAGTGCAGCACCCCCCTCATGCTACACTACAGTGTCAGCATTGGAATTTAATGCAAGTGTCAGGTGTGGGGATAGAACCCACAGCCTTCTGATCTTCTAGCCTCAGAGGCAAGTGTGCAACCTGCTGAGCCACTGACACTGATTATCTGATAGAGACTATATATACTACCTGTTCACAAATGTTGGTAATCGTCAGAAGAAGCATGATTTAACATACAAAAGGTAAGTACACTATTCTGATGTTGTCACCCAATGGAGATGGTTGAGTAAAACCACTGAGGACATTTACATGTCTGTACTGTTCTTGAAGGTGGAGGTGTGAGTGTGGCTTGCTTTAAAGCTAAGTACTGCACTGTATCCTGGCCACACCACCACCTGTGTGCGGATCTGCTTTGCATTTGACTTACATATTGGTTACATTAATGATAAAACTGCATTGTAGCATTTATCTTACTATCATAAATCCATTTTTGATATAATTTCAATAGTGTTACACAAAGTCTTCTCCCTTGAAAATAAAGCACTGAATTATCTCCTCTGTAAAATGGACGTCAGATGTGTCATGGATGGAATGATGTTATGTAAGAGCGAGCTAGATGGATGTTTGTACTGCTTAAATAATAAATTCTCTAAATCCTATTCCACCATCTGTCAGAGTAAATAAAATTTGTGGAATCCTGCTGTATTATTTGTCAGTATCAAAGCTCTGATCGATGTTGATCAGTTCAGTGCTATTTTTCAGTATTGCAGAATAGTAGGAAGTACTGTGAACCATATAATTTGCTCAACGCCAAAAACAGCAGTACATGCAGTACGTGCATTGTAAATAGTTTAACCATATGGTACTGTTGCTGTTTATCCATTTGAGCAGCATGATTTGTATTAAAGACAATCCATTTAGTTAATGCTTTTGACTGTAAGTTTGTTGAATTTACAATACAGTCCCACATGTGCATGCTAGACAGAGTGCCCTGCCTGACCACCAGCGGCTGTCACTCACCCACAGCTTCAGACTCTCCTCTTGTACTCTGTAATGAGAAATATTTATGTCAGCAATCTATATGTGAATCTCATTAACATGACATTGAAAGTAAACATAAGATTCAAAGCTGCACGCAAGATGCATCCTTCATAACTGTAACTCTTAAATAACTGTTATCATATGTGGCATGGGGCAGTGACACTCAAGAAGCAAGGATGAATATCATGCCTGCAACTTTGAGATTTTGCATCCCAAAAGTATGCTTCTGATTATAAATTATATATATATATAAGCAGTTATAAATTGCTGGCATAAATATATCTTGTAATGCGGTTACATCAGATAGTCTTGCGCTGCAGAAAAGTGACACCAAATGGTGGGCCCGTGGACTGTTGTGCCACAGTAAGCCTGGGGTCTGAAATCTTAAATTTCACAGAGTTACATTGTAGAGCAATAATGATTAAATTTTGATTATTTGAAGTGATTGTCTTAGCACAGAGCATGCAGGGCAGTCATATACAGCAATCGGGCTACCAGGTTCATTTCCTACATTGCTCCGTGTAGTAACGTGCAGTTGTTGTGCTCCTAGACTACAGACCATTCATTTTTTGAAGTAGAAAACAATTAAAATAATAACCAAACAAGTTAGAAAGCAGAACTGATCATAAATCATACATATACATGTATATGGAGGACCAACAAATTATTTGGAAACTTGCTATCCAATATACTGTTACAGAGGCTTTTTAAGATTGACTATTATTTAACCAGCCCAGATAGCCTTCTATCTCGCCACAGATGATGTCAGTCTGTGACAAGTCTGATGGACATTTGTTAGAAAAGACATTTCAAACATCATAACAACATAAAGATGAACTACTAGTCCCTAAGCTGGTGCTGATGAGTCTTTGCTGATGTGCACGCTGCCCACACACCAGCATTATCCATGACCACTACTACTGAAATGGCCACAAAAAAACAACTTAAAGATGAACTACTAGGCCACAAGGTGGTGCCACTGATTTGCACACCGTACTGCAACCTGCATCCACTACTTCTTTGATGTCTGCTGCACTTAACCTCATGAAGAGCCAGTAATAAACAGCTCTTCCCTAGTATAGAAGGATGATGAATGTGACACCTCTAGATTGGTGACAAATGTCCAGACGACAACAGAATTTACATGCCAGTCTGTCAGATTAGTAATGATTTATACATTTTTGTTCAATGTCGTTTATTGTTAGCTGAATGTATTGTATATGTAGTTACAACCTGCTCATGCTGTCTGTCGGCACCATGCTGGACTATTGCCACCTTCGGTGTTTTTCACTGTTTGTGAAGGTAAGTATTTTCTGCTGAGGGTGCTGTTTAGATTTTTTCATCAACATGCGTCATAATAACTAAGCCAGATAGCTTACTGTACATTGTACGCACATCCCTTTATGTATTACAAAGGTCAGTTGACAGCAAACTATGACAGATTTGGGAGGTGGAGGTAGTGATGTGGCCTCATGCTCACACAACTGCTGTTATTGTTATGTTCAGTCGGGGGGGGGGAGACATTGCCTAGGCTACTTATTGCTGTTAAAACTGCTGTTTTTGCTGAACCAAACATGGTTTATAAGTGGAATAAATGTTACTTGCTGTGTTGTTTCTCTACAACCATCATTTTGATTTACTTTTCAGGTATGCCGATTACATGTCATGCCAGTGACACTGCTGCTGCTGATCTGACCACCACTCCGGCTGTGCCATCAAAGCCTGCACACTGCCACCACTCATAATACGGAAGCAAGGAATAGTTTAATGAGGAACTACTAGGCCCAGAGACACTGCTGCTGCTACTGCTGATCTGACTAACCACCACTCTTGATGTGCCATCAAAGCCTGCATGCTGCCACCACTCACGGTAAAGAAGCAAGGAACACCTTAATGAGGAACTACTAGGCCCAGAGACACTGCTGCTGCTGCTGCTGCTGATGATGATCTGACTGACCACCACTCCTGCTGTGCCATCAATGCCTGCATGCAGATACCACTGACAACACTGAACTAAGGAACACATTGATGACGGACTGCTGCTAGGCCCAGAACCGTTGAGAACCGTGTAAAGCCTTACAAACACCAATAATTCCATACTATCAATACCTGCACACACCATCACCACCGCTGTTGAATCCACAACAATGCACAGCATAAAGAGGAAGTACTAGGCCACAGACTGGTGCTGCTGCTGATGTTGAATGTGCCGCTGATGTGCAAAGCCGTACACCCACCATCAACCATGGTTTAATATTATACCTTCAATTGTATCACACTCATAGTAAAGTAACTCACAATGGAGAGTAAATTTGGTGTTTCAAACAATCTTTATCTAGCAAATGTCAACAATGTGAAACGTAACAAGAACAACCTCAAGAAAACAACAATCAACAACTGTTTCAACCTCTGAACTATGTACAAAAAGAAAAACAAAATCAGTGTTTAACAGTTCTCAATCTTTCATGTCAGAAACAATAACAGAAATAGAGAGAGATTATTATCATTCTTTCAATCAAAGCACAACAAAATAAAGAAGAATGCAAATGTCATTCACTGTGTTGCTGGGGGAGTAGTTTCCATCTTCCCAGTCCTTTTTGCAGTACCTGATGCAATACCCTGTTGCAGAAGCATCTTATGCACCCATTCCTTTTTAATCAATGAAGTCAGATTCTTGACTGACTTTTTCAGCTCCAGCATTTCAGCCTCCATCCAGGATTGACCTTCCTTCAGGGACTTCATTTCAAGCATTAACTCCCCCAAATCTACCTTTTGTCATACTACCATCTTCGTGACTGTTTTTTTTTTTTTTGGCAGATTTTGCAGTTGTTTCAGCAGTTTGAACATGGGCGGAACTTTTTCCTACCTCCTATGTCTGGTCCGGTTCAGAACTGACAAGTTGTAGCATCACCTTTTGTAGGTGTGACAGATGGTTCTCTGCTTGCTTGTTCTTGGATTTTGCAGGCGATGTTGCTGTGTCCTTAGTCTGACTCTCAGTAGTCTCTGTACATAAATAACACGTATTTCCTTACCATTTCATTGCAACATTGCAAAGAATATGTTAATACATACCCAAGGGGAATTGCTGCAGGATAATAATAACAGTAACTACAGGAGATTTAGGTCTGAGAACAGATAAACCCAAAGGTAAAACAGTTTCATACTGCAACAGTGGCAATGGGGAAGGGGAGCTTGTTATTAATAAGTGAGAAAAATAACTGGTAGTGGCATAGCCCTAACAATTACAGGGGTCAGGAATTGATTACTTATGTGCAGCTATTTGAACAGTCTCTATTTTGTTTTTATAAATTATATTCATTCATAACTCCAAATGATCCCACGTTAACTTTACTTGAATAAAACCTAAAGCTGTGCCAGCTGTGTGTTGTATTGTTCACGTTGTGTGGACAATATTCTGTACAGTTCCTTTCATGGAACAGAGAATTTGAAGTTTTGAGTATGTCACTTCATGGTTTCAGAAATGTGATCATGAACTCATCAGTACTGAGCCAATGGTTCTGAAAGTATCATATGTCAAAGCAGCATTGACATAGTGGTAAACTCCAAATTATTGGTTCCATGAAAGTAACTTCACCGGATGTTGCCCATCAATAGAAAACAGTACAAAACCAAAGTCGCAGCTTCAGCTTTTATTCAGACACAGTTAAATGGGGATCCTGTATCGACGGGAATATAATTTCTGAAAATAGAGATATTACAAGCAGCTGCGCATCTGTAATCTGTTCCTGTCCCCTGGCTTTGTTTAATGTAATGTAATATGGCATTGGCCCATAGACAACTGTTTTAAAAAAAAGAACATTCATTATACAATTATTGAACAACACGATGCCCCCAATGCTCCTGACCACATCTCCATCTCGCTGCTGACCCCTATTAAGCTTTCTCCACAATCCTCCCTGGTAGTTCTGCTCTACTTTCTCCCCCTCTTAACTCAAGCATGTTCTTTGTCCTCTTTACCCTCCCTCCTTCCCTGAGAAATTTGGCCCTGGCTGGCCTGTATCTGCTACCTTTCTAAACATGACCTCAGCCTCTACTTGCCACAGTTCCCCACCAAGGGGCCTACTAGTGTTTTAAAATATAACTTTTGCTTTACATTTATGTACGCTTGCCTTATCACACTGTGTCTTACCCTTGCACATATTGGCTGAGATATTCAGACTGCACTGGGCACTGGCACAAGAGGGGGCACAGCACATCTGAGATGCACCAGGGCCAAGGCAGGGTGATATTCAAAGGTGATGTGCCATGGCGCATCACCTTTGAATATGGCACAGAATGCACATGGCACACGTACAATGTGCCGGGGCATACTCCAGACAGGGAAGACCGGGAATGTGCCAACACAGCTGTAGTTGTGCTGGGTGCAGCACCCGTGTTATTCAAACATGGGCATGCAAATGGGGCCATAATGTATGCATGGTGCAAATGGGGCCATTTGAATGTCATTATGGCCCCATTTGCATGCGTTGTGCAGGGCAGTCCGGCAAAATGTGCTTGGTGCCCTGCGCAGCCATTGTCACCATGCAGCAACATCCTGGCAGGCTGTTGTCCCCCCCACCCACCTGTATGCCCATTCGTGCCGTAGTATTAGAAAAGGTAAAACCTGGTGGTCTAGTGGGTCCCCCTTCCCTCTCATATGCCCAATCACAGGCAGTAGTATTATAAAATGTATAAACTGGTGGTCCAGTGGTCCCCCCTTGTATGCCCGATCGCGGGCAGTAGGAAGCGGAAAATATAACCTGGTGGTCAAGTGGTACCCCTTCCCCTCCCACCATAGAGAACCCCCCAACCACCCATCTCCCCCCATTCACATATTTGTGCCTGTGTAGTACAGTATCAAATCAAATTAAACTTTATTTTTATAGCACCTTTCAAAACCAAGGTGCTGTACATGAAATCGAATACAAACAGATATAAATATGAGTTAAAACAAACAATAAAAGAAGTTAACCATAATTAGGGAAGGCCAAAGTGAATAAATAAATTTTCAACTCAATTTTATACCTATCAATGGTCAGGCATTCTCTTAACCGACAAGGTAGAGAATTCCACAGGGTTGGAGCTGAAAAAGAAAAAGCACACGTACTAGATGTCTTCATTTGCACCCTGGGAATCTCTAACAATCCCTCATTAGTGGATCAGAGAGGGCGAAGTGGGCAGTAGAGTACCAGAAGGTCTTTCCGGGTCCTTGATCATGTAGGGCTTTAAAGGTTAGCAAGCCAACCTTAAAGGTGATCCACAACTGAATAGGCACCCAGTGCAGCTCGCAGAACACAGGCATAATATGACTGGACCTAGAGGTCCCAGTCAAAAGCCTGGCCGCTGCGTTCTGCAGCAGCTGCAAGCAGCAGATATCAACCCCTGGTATCCCTAGATAGAGGGAATTGCAGTAATCAAGGTGAGTAGTGACAAAGGCATGGACCAGTGTAGAAAGATCATCAGGGGAATCAGGAGTTTCACCCGGGTGATATTCCTCAGATGGTAAAAAGAGGATCTGACGACAGCCGACACCTGAGATTTTAGTGTCAAACCATCATCAAAAATAACGCCCAGGTTACGCACCTTGTCTGAGGTAGTGAGCGGTACACCACCAAGCAATAAATCTGATAGCTGTCCAACCCTCAAACCCACCCCCGGGTGACCAGGGTCCACTACCAACACTTCAGTCTTATCTCGATTCAGTCTTAGCCAGCTGGTACTCATCCAAGTTCTGATCTCAGTAAGGCAATTATTTAGCACAGAGAGTGTATCATTCTGTCTGGGTAGAAAGGACATATACAGCTGAGTATCATCTACATAGCAGTGAAAACTCAGACTATATCACCTGATGATCTCTCCCAATGGCAGCATGTAAACTGCAAACAACATGGGGGCTAAGATGGAGTCCTGCGGCACCCCGCAGGGCAGGGAGTGGGCACCAGAGGAATAAATTCCAGTGGCAACTCTCTCAGACCTGCCCACGAGGGACGAATGAAACCATCTGAGGACTGTACCAGATAGCTCACAAATATGCTGCAGGAACTCCAACAGCACACCATTGTCTACAGTGTCAAATGCAGCAGAGAGATCAAGAAGGACCAGAATGGTACATGCCTTTTGATCTCTTGCTATTAGGAGGTCATTCAATACCCAGACAAGTGCAGTCTTTGTGCTATGCTTCTTCCTAAAACCAGACTGGAGGTTATCATAGACACTGAGAGTTGTAAGGTGATCATCCAATTGCAGCGCAACCACATTTTCAATAACCTTACCAACAAATGGCAGGTTAGAGATAGGCTGGTAGTTAGCTAGACAATCTGGATCCAGGGAGGATTTCTTAAGGAGTGGTCAAATGACCGCCTCCTTGAGGGGGTCAGGAAAGACCCCCCTCTCCAAGGAATTCCAGATTATTTCAACAAGGATAGAGAAGATAACATCTTCACATCCCACTAAGAGGAGTGTAGGGCTCGGATCCAAACTACAATTGGTTGGGTGCAATATTTGGACAATCTTCGCAATGTCCATGAATTCCAGTTGGCAAAAATCTGACCAGACTGAGTGTATGCCACTTTATGCCGATGTCTACAATCCCTCATAGGGAAGGTCAGGCCAATGCTAGACCTGATTCTGGCAATCTTATTTGTGAAGAATTGAGTAAACTCCTCACATTTAGACTGAGAAAAGGCTTCTCTGGGCTGGAGACAGATTGGATTGCACAATCAATCCACAGTCCAGAAAAGCTCAGACAGTCGATTCTGTGCAGCAAAGATCTCCCTGGATGGAAATTCTGCCTTCTTATGGGTGATTTCTGATTGATAGCCATCATAATGTGCCATCAGCCTAAGCCTCTCTCCATCCTTCGTCCAACTCACCTCAACTTCTTCAAGGAACCGTCAAACCAAGGGCTCCTTGGGTGAAGGGTGAGAGGCCGAACATGAACAGGAGCAATCTTGTCCAGATCATCACCCACAGCCTTATTATAGGCTAATATGAGATTATCTGGACTCATGCATTCACCCGACAAACCCGATAAGTCCAGCACCGTCGACAAATCACTGGGAGTAACTCCCCTTAAAGGGCGGTACTGAACCATCTCCATAGGGACAGATCGATTGGGGGGACCCTGAAGCTGAACCTTATGGTGTGATGGTCAGATCAGCTGACTGATTCCACCCCCAAGTCAGCTGTCTCCATACCCAAGAGAAAGATCAGATACAACGAGTGACCCCCTACGTGGGTCAAGGAGGTAACTACCTGTGTGAGGCCCAGCATGGTCATCAGTTGGAGAAGATTTTGACCAAAATGCGAGAGTTCATCATTAACCTGCAAGCCCATTGGTCCACACTGTGGACCAATAGGCTTCCAGATCTTATTGTAAGCTGGCATTCGGTGGGTGGCGATGTGGTATGTGGGTGGGGTGCTGCCGCCTGCCGATGACTGGGGGGAGCTGAGTGGCTGTGGGTCCTCTGTAGGTGGGAGGGAAGGGGGTACCACTAGACCAGCAGGTTATACTTTCCACTTCCTACTGCCTGCGATCAGGCATACGGGTGGGGAGGGAACCACTGGACCACTAGGTTATACATTGTATAATACTAATGCCCACAATCAGGCATATGAGAGGAAGGGAGAACCACTGGACCACCAGGTTATTCATTGTATAATACTAATGCCCGCGATTGGGCATATGAGAGGAAGGGGGGACCCACTAGACCACCAGGGAGGGTTTGGGTACTTGCAGACGGTGTTCCTGCCAGGTGGAAGGCCACCCACGGCTGGCGGGTGCTGTTTTGTTCCCCGCAATACAGCAGCCCACCTGTGGGTGGCCAGCATTTCAGCCAGGATTTCCTGGCTCAACCTTGCACCCCAGTATGCGACGCATCTGGGGGTTGTGCCAGCATATGCACTGCACATCCCGGTCTGAATATTGGGATGTGCCATATATTCATGGGCACACCCCCTTCAGATGTGCCACATACATTAGTAATGTGCCCCAGCACATTGGGACTTGCACTGTGCAAGGCATCCCTTTGAATATTGCGCTGGGGCGCACTGCAGGGTTGCATCTGGCGCAACTCTGTTGCACCAGGCACAACCCTTTGAATATCTCGGCCCTTGTATAAACTGTGCCTGTTCCTAATTATACTCTTGTATATTCTTGTAACATACATTTACTGTAAAAATGTTTAAACTTCTGTGTTCGCTTTGCATTGTACTCGGGTCACACCTGGAAATGAGCCTCGGCTCAGTGTGCCTTTCCCAGTCACCAATTTTAAATAAATAAATATGGAGGCTATACAATGGCTTGTGTTAAAATATGCCACAAATATTTACATGACTTAGAGGTGCGGTAACATACACATTTTCCATTTAATCCATGCCATTGTTATATTTATTTTTAGCCATTTTGTCGTCCAATGTCCTCTGGAATTTGTTCACTAAATCTAGTACAACAACTCATTCTGGCAGTGGAAGCCAATTCCAAGCACCCACCACTCTCTCAGTGAAGAAATGCCCACTAAAATTTCATCCCAATGGGCACCCCCCCCCCCAAACTGGAATGCATGGCAACTGTTATTTTTTCACATGCTTCCTTCCTTAACCTTGTTTATTCCCTTCATACATTCCATAACTTATTTGTGGCATAACCTCTGTCTGACAGGGATTCATTTAAAAAGTACTTAAAAAAAGGTACTCACCTGACCCAGATGCACTTCAACCAGCCTTGGCATGCTGTACATCCTCACTTGAGGCCAATTCAGCTTCTGTTGTTTCAGTACCTGTAGACAATTAATTAAAATAACAGTTAAAAAGCAACCATAAAGTCAATATAAATATTTCTAATAAGGTCATAACACATTTCAGCAACAGAAGAGGGCCATTTCAGCTGGTGACATGAAAATGAGGCTGCAACAGGGTGCTGCTGCAGCAGGTAGCGCAAAGAGTGCCTGCAAGATGCAGGCTACTCCCTAAGCCACATCACAGTGAGTGACAAGATTGCGTTCTTCTTTCTTTTGTTCTGATTACAAGAATGATAACTTTCTATTTCTGTTATTTGCTCTTGACAAAGGGTTCTTGTTTGTTGTTTTCTTGAGGCTATCAGATTTGGACATAGGCAGTAAGTTGACCATGAGATCCTAACATGGGTCCCTTTCTCATGGCTTGCTGACATTGATCTGCTTGGCTATGGCTTGAAGTAATTTATGTGACTGATACAGTTTGAGTTTGGCACCAAGAAACAGGTGAGCAGATCAGAAAAGCAAAATAAATAAAGATGTAATGAGAACAATACTGTAAAGCACCACTGCACTTCAATGTCAGTTTCAGATGAGTAGTCAAAACTCAGCACCACCACTAACTAAGCAATTTTTAAGAAAATGTGGTATATCGCATCCACAATGAAAACAATTAATTGCAGTGAGACAAAAATTAAACAGACAGATGGAGAAGCAGAGTAAATAGGGATAGGATACTAAGACAGCAATCAGAAGCAGTAGAGCGAGAGAGAGAGAGACAGAGACAGATACAATGTGTGTTATACTGGGTGAAGGCAAATGTAGATCTGATATTATAAAAAGGCACTCAGAAATGCTGCAATCTGATTGGCTGTTAGAATTCCAACACCCTTACAGTATGATTAAAGGGGCACTATCAGCTTTCCGCTACGTTTTTGACTACCTGAAGTCTATAAACTTGTACCACACACTTAGTAAAACATGTACAGTAGAATGCCCCTATAGATGTAAAAATAACAAATCATACCTGTTTTTCTTAAATTTAAACCAAAATCCCCTTTCACTCAGGCCGGCGAGAACTGACCCACCACCGGAAGCATATATTGGATGTGAACGTGCACCATGAACGCTCGCTGTCCCGAAGTGTGATTTGATACCATGACACCACCAACAAGATAATCCCTTTGTGCCGTCTACTAATCCAAAATGCTCCTGGTGCTTAAAATCCCAAACCGAGCAGTCGAAATATCACAATTTATAACTGTAGACTTCAGCCAAAATCCCGCACATGCGCAAAAGAGACACGGGTGAAGATCCCGCACATGCGCAATAACATGCCAACATAGCGCATGCGCGGGATTTTGGCTGAAGTCTACAGTTATAAATTGTGATATTTCGAGTGCTCGGTTTGGGATTTTAAGCACCAGGAGCGTTTTGGATTAATAGACGGCACAAAGGGATTATCTTGTTGGTGGTGTCATGGTATCAAATTACACTTCGGGACAGCGAGCGTTCATGGTGCACGTTCACATCCAATATATGCTTCTCGTGGTGGGTCAGTTCTCGACGGCCTGAGTGAAAGGGGATTTTGATTTAAATTTAATAAAAACAGGTAAGATTTGTTATTTTTACATCTATAGGGGCATTCTACTGTACATGTTTTACTAAGTGTGTGGTACAAGTTTATAGACTTCAGGTAGTCAAAAACGTAGGGGAAAACTGATAGTGCCCCTTTAATCCCTGCCATGCTGTCACGTACAGCCTGTTCACATGGCACCTGGCTTCTTCATGTCAGCATTCAATCTTCTTGCACTGCCAGTGCTGATGAATGACTGGAATGATGCATTCTGATTATGAACAAGCATTCTTAAACAATTGGTTGAACAACTATTTTATTAAAAATATGTGAAAAAAGACGCCTTTAGATGGTACAAAAGAACAGGGAGACAGGAGGACAGAGAGGATTACTTGAAGGATTCAAAGGAGATGACAAGGGCAGTCAGGGCAGCTAATGCATCCTGGGAACTCAGGAGAGCCCAGGAAATTAAATTTGGGGAGAAGGACATCTATAGGTACATCAGGTAGAAAACATGCTGCAAGGAACAAATACTAAGGATAACAAGCATTTGCCAATGCCGAATGTTTGCTTGCTGGCATTGGCATTGGTAGTGTAGGAGTTACAGAGCTGCATAATAGGAATGGCAGAGAAGTATTGAACTGAAGCCAACCCCACCAGCACCCTGCAGAGACTGACAGGCATTGGGGTGTGCCTTTGGGTCATCAGGCATAACGGCCACACCATTTCACCACACTCTACCCTGCAGACACTGACAAATGTCACGGTGTGCCTTGGGGTCTTTGGCTCTTATATGCACCCCATTCCATCAGGAAATACGATGAGATAGGTGCGGTATAGGAGAACGGGGTGAACTTTGGGGCTGAAGAGTCCAAGGCACACCTCGATACCTCTCAGTGGCTACAGGGTGTGGGTGGGGGTGGAATGATATGAGCATTGCAGGCGTCAATCCCAAGTCACAGCCCTGATGCCTGTCATTCTCTACTGGGTGGGGCATTATGGTCAGAAACCCTAATGCCTCAGGCATTCATTAGTATTTTCACTCCAAATTTTCAACATGTTTCTTTTGTGACCCCCGCCTCATGAACAGTGGCAATATCAGCTTGTTAGCCGAAAGCTGCTTTTGCATAGCAACTACGGCATTTGTCACCACAGGTGCAAAAACTCATTCCGAACAGGATGTAAAATATGACAGCTGTATTGTTCATGGGGAGGTGTAAAAAATGGCAATGTTGAAAATCTGCAGTGAAAATATTAAAAAAACTGGTGAAATCATGAGCGTGCGTAGAAACTGTGCAACGCACACCCGTAATGTAATTAGTTTGGGAATTTTTTACAGCAGATTGTCAACACAGGCATTTTGGAACCTCTGATCATGAATAGTGTCACTGTGATTTTCTTTATCTGTCCCGAACAATGATTTCCCACAGCAACCACGCATTTCTGTGCTGAAAGTGTGAAAACACATTTCGGCCATGTTGTGAAAAATGACAGCTGTACTGTTCATAAGGAAGTGTGGAAAAATGCCACTGGTGAAAATCTGGACTGGAAAATATTACAAATTCATGAACTTACGAGGGTGCGTGGAAACTGAGCAATGCTCACTTGTAACACAGTCATTTTATGGACTTTTGTCACCAAATTTTCAACATAGCTTTTTTAAGACCTCTGCTCATGACCAGTGTCACTGTGATTTTCTTAATCTGTTCCAAACATTGCTTTCGCACACCAACTGCACCACTGTGTGCTACATGTGCAGAAAGACATTTTGGGTGAGATGTGAAAAATGGCAGCTGTACTTCTCATAAGGAAGTGTGGTAAAATGGCAATGTTGAAAATCTGGCATGCAAATATTAAAAATTTGTAAACTTGCAAGCGTGTGTAGGAACTGCACAATGTGCACTCCTAAAACAGTCATTTTTGGGAATTTTTTTCACCAAATTTTCAACATAGCCATTTTAAGACCTCTGCTCATGAACAGCATCACTGTGATTTTCTTAATCTGTCCCAAACATTGATTGCGCACACTGACTGCGCCATTGTGTGCTACATGCATGGAATCACATTTTGGGCAACATGTGAACAATGACAGCTGTACTGTTCAAAAGGAGGTGTGGTAAAATGGCAATGTTGAAACTCTGGAGTGCAAATATTAAAATCTGCGAACTTACGAAATGTATGAGGAACTGCGCAATGCACAGAAACAAGTCATTTTAGGGATTTTTTCACCAAATTTGCAACATAAGCTTTTGAGAGCCCACCTTATGAACACTGGCACTGTTGTTTCATTAATCGGTCCCAAAAGGTGATTTTGCACAGTGACTGTGAAATCACCCTTCAGGCCTGATTAACACCATGACAGTAACAAAATTCATAAGGAGGGGTCCCAAAAACCGAATGTTGAAAATTTGGTGCCAAAATTCCAAACAATGCCTGAGATATGCAGCAAAGTTGAAAAAACCCTATTTATTACATTATACAGCTTACCGGCATTTCCTCAGCTCATGGTCGGCTTTGAAGAGTGCAGACGTGTTCCCGGTCCACTGAAGATTGTCGCACCAAGCTCCGGAGGTAAGTATGGGGTGAGATGGGGGTGTGGGGAGGCAGAGTGCGCAGAGGGTGGGCGCGGGTGGACAGGGAGATCGCTGAGGGAACTTTTTTTGTTTACAGGTTTTTGCTTTATATTAGGAAGACAACACAGGACATTTGCCACACTGAGGTGGCCTCCCAGTGTGGCAGCTGGAAGGCTGTTTGGTGGGGCCTGGAGCTGACAGGGATTGGGTACCCCCGTCGGCCATACAGTGTGTGCATGGAGGGGGAGCGCATGAGCATGCGATATGCATGCTTCCGCGAGTGTGTGTGTGGGGGGGAGGGCTGCTCATTGAAGCGGAGCTCTCCCTTTCAACTGTATGGCACTGCATTTTGGATCATCACACTATGTTTCTTGCACATGCGTGCAAGCAAACATAAAAAATGGATGGGGTGGATAAAGGGGAAGAAACAGCAGAAGCACTAAACGAATATTTCTGCTCAGTTTTTAAGAAAGAGGAAGGGGGAGCAATACCGAAGGAGGATGGGGATTTGGGCACAGAAGGGAAAGAGGAGAGAGACAAGGAAATCACATTGGGCAGGGCACAACCTAACATTGGAGGAGGGGTGGTTCAGAATCAGGAGGGAAATGAGGACAGACTTCTTTACAGAGAGGGTAGTGACAGGGTGGAACACTCTACAGGAAGAAGTGGTATCCTGTAAGACAGTGGGCTGCTTCAAAAGGGGATGGGACAGGAAGGATAAGGGGGAAGATCACTGGAAGGGGAAGGGGATGGAGGGGCAGCTACAGCATAAGGGCTGCTAGCTGCACACTTGAAAAACTCGATGGAACAAAAGGTCCTTATCTGCTGGCATGTTCATATGTTCATAAGTTTGTATGTAAAAAATCTCTCTCTAATCGAGGAAAATATAAAAAAAGAATATGTTCAACACTTTTCTTTTCGAATAATTTTTATAATAGAAAGAAGGCACTCCCAGGAGTTAGATTAACAGTCAGTTAATTATCCCCAGGGACAATATGGTACTCAGCTGTGCCTCGTGCCACATTACACACCTAGGCGGTGATTAACAGATTGTAAATCTAAACCCTTGTCATGCCTTATTGCTTAATAAACAACATATGACTCAGTAACTAACTTCTATGAATCACAATTAAATAAATGTTAATACTCACTCATGCTGGGCCCAGCATCCTCTCTCTTTCACTTCTTCAACACCCTCTCATGCTTCATCCAGGCACCACCAAGTGCTTCCACCACTTCTGGGTCTCGTCACTGAAGGTCATCCCATTTATGCTTCAGCTGCTTTATCGTGCGTGAGACACTTCCGGGCTGAGCATTCATAGCATTCTGGATCTTCCCCACAGTTCCTCTCTTTTCTTAAATGTGACTCTTTCAGTACCAAACAATGATTTGGCATGTTTGGTGACTTCTTTGACCAGTATGGGCACATCCTTGATGCTAAAGGGTCGTGACAGATTGCAGCGGGAGGTGCTGGCTTGCTGCCCAGCCTCACCATCAACATTTTCCAGTGCCTGATCTTGTGCTTGCTGGTGATCTTCCAGCTGGCAGTCAGCCTGCGGATCAATTACCTCCTGGTGCTCTTTCAAAGACTTCATATCACTTGCACCAGGATGTTCTACAGCAGCATCACACTGCGACTGCCCCAAAGACAGCCCTTTTACTGGGGACGATAAAGCAGACATAGTAAAATAAAGAAAAACAAATAATAAAACTCTGCAAAAAAAAAAAAATTACTGTCCACTCCTGTACAGGACACTGCCACTTCCTAGTGTATCACACTACACCAGCAATACAGCACTAGGTCACTCTCTCTGCTCACTTCACTAGCTGAGGCACTGCCACATAGTGATCTTCAAAAGAAGAAGCAAATCTGAACCGCGGCTTGCACATTATTTGAACTGTGGATTGTTTTATCAGCAGTTCACAAAAAAATCTGTGGTTTATAATGCAGGGTTTAGTGAAAAACAGCAGAATGTTTAACCTGCATGACTCGACAAACGTCAGCAAGTTCAGCAATTGATTATGGTGTCAGACACACAGAAACTGAAGAAAACATGACCCGTGGGAACTTTGGAAGATGCTCAAAACTGCAGAAAATGTGAATTGTGAGATATTTTAAAGCATTTCCATGGAAAATATATTCTGCTATTGTAAAATGCGGAAAGGAAAATTGCAATAATAAAAGGTGAAATTCGCCAAAAATTAGCTTACTTTTCACAGAAGTTCGCGGAAACGAAATTCTGTTGTTCGCGTAAATTCGATAGGCAAAAGAAAAAATTTGCACAGACCTAGTCTCAAGCAGGCTGTTTCAAGAGCTAGTAGAACCAAAATTAGCAGACAGGAAAATGTTACAAATTTTAAAAATGTAGTCAGCTGTAGCATTTTTATTTCTGAAGTATTTTTCTAAGTATTAAGATGCAAAGAAAGGGATTAACATTGAACACCCTATTCAACCCTAACTATAAGGGTGCTATTCTGTAGCCTGCAAAACTCCTATAATATACTCATTTTAGATTTTTTTGGCCAGGAGAGGCTTGCTGAGATGAAGTTTTTCCAAGTGCATCCCTGGAGCACATAGAGGTTAAATGACCTGCTTATGGTATTACAGTATGCACAGTGAAGTTGTGGGTTTCAAATTCAGGTCTCCTGGGTCTCCTGGTTTACAGCTTGGTGCTGTAATATTCCTGAGGGACAACAGACTGGAGGCACATGGACTGGAGAAACTGACTTTGACTGCACCTTTTGTTTTGGGTGGGGCTTATTGTAAAATGGACAATTCTGGAAAAGTAACTCATGTGGAGGTTTGCTGTGAGATCGACCCTTTGTGAAGGGAAATCAAATTCAATCACCATGCAAAGGTAATGCTCTTTTTCTGAGAGACAATTACTTAAGTACTAGAGATGTGCGAAGTTGCTGATATTTGCTCCACAAAAAAATCCATGAATTTTGGCCCTTCGTAGAGCTGGGGACTGCAACATGCACTGTTATTTGCCAGGCAGATTGGCCAAATTTGCATTGCAAATAGCCAATTTGCCTGACAAATAAAAAGGTTAACTGTCTGGGAATATTGTTACCACACTTTGATAGAAACTCCCAGTCCCCCACACAAGCCCCTGTTTGATCCCCACCACCTTCCTCTCGCCACCAGCACCCACAAAATCTACATGAAAATAAAGAAAATGGTACCCTGAATCAGAGTGTCTACTCTGTTCAGTGTCGACTCCTGTTTCTTAATGGCTTTAATAAATAAATGGTGATGTCTTTGCTTCTAGAAAAACCTGATTGGTTGAAAATTCACCTAATCAGGTTTTACTAAGAGCAAAGATGTCACCATTCATTCATTTGCATCATTACTAAATGGGGATCATACAATGGCAAGAAAATTTTCTCAGCTCTGATTGGTTGGTGCCCTCCTTCAACAGTGATGTTGTCTGAGTATAACATCACTGTATGAAGGTCCATCAGCAAGACAACCTCAACAACCAAAAAAATCACTGTACCCCTTCATCTTGAAGCTGTTTTGGGCTTCACATGCAACGCCACCCCCACCCCCATGTCCAGTGTTCCACAACCTGGCTCACTTGCTACCACCAACAACAGCCACACACTGTCAACAACCTCCTACCCCACCCCACCCCAATATTCCCCCAAACAGAAAAATCCTTTAAAATATAAAAAAAGCCATCTGAAATGGCATTTCCATCCCTGTAGCATGAGCTCTTCACAACTGACATGCTAGTTGTTCACTACACAGATTGCTGCATTACTCGAACAAATGGCCACACTGCTTTTGGACAAAAAAACAAAAACAAAATGAAATCAATAAAAGCACAGTAATTTAAAATATTTTGGCAATGCCACAGTACAGGAACAGAATGTTTCAAAAGGTACTTGTGATCATTACCCAAGTAATGTCCAAAATATCGGAGGTATGATCGAGGTTCTCAGACTGCTCTAATCACAGCACCTAGGGCATCTGGTAACCTACTTTACAAATGTAAAGAGGAAAAAAGTACCACCAAAAAAAAAAATTCTTTGAGCAATACCACTTGCTATCATTGTCTGTGTGTATGAGGGGTGGCATGAAAATTGGACACTTCCTCCTGCACAGTGGCAGACAGAGCCCAACAGCACAACAGCATAATTCACCAGCTTCACCTACTGGCCAAAACCATGGAAAATAACTTTTTTTTAATACCTATACCTATACCAGTAAAAAATTAAGTAAAAATAGCTTATTTTATGCATTTTTTAATATTGTTCTTTATTTCTATACAAACATGCCATTGTAAAATAGCAATGAGGCACTCCAGGGATGTGGGTTATTAAGAAATAAAGGCACTTCCCAGGTGTTGAATGCACTCAGCCTGTGGCCTCATGATTCAACCAACCAAGGCATGATGTTATCACATGATAACCCACACCATGTTGTGCCTTATTGTTTAAGTCAGCACTGAACAGAGCAGATGCTCTGCACTGGGGGACTGTTTCCTTACTTGCAGCCACTTATACTGTATGTTGTGGGTGCTGGTGGGAGGAGGAGGAAGGTGGTGGGGACCAGAGGAGGGTTGGATGGTGGTCTCAGTGTTTCTAATAAAGACAGTGGGACTTGGGTGGGGGAGGTGGCTGAAGTGTATTTGGTGGATTGGTGTGGGTGGGGGGGAAGGAATTAACTTTAATAATGCCAGCTGCCAGACACAGCATCGTGATGTTTGGGGGAGAGGAGGGTGACAGAAGGGGGTGTAAAATTATGGGATATATGTTCTAGGGTGGGAGAAGGGCTGGTTTCACAGCACAGTGGGTGGGGGGAGGTTTCTTTAATTTAAAAATTCAGTTGGCGAAGTTGGCAGTGCTGCTACATACTTCGCAAATATTCTCGAGAATGCAAATATTGCGGATTCACACCAACTTCACCAGTGAATTAAAAATTTGCAGCATCTCTATTAAGTACTCACTTAATAGACTATAATCTGAGAAATGCAACTTTAAATAGATCCCAGTGGGAATGTATGAAAAGTCATACAGAATTGACTGTGTGCCTTTGGGCGTCATACTGTTCTTAGTGACTTGAAGTTAACTAAATGGGATTGCTACTTCATGGTCATTTTGGCAAATATATACAGCTTTGCAATTAGTTAATACTGCTAGGCTGGGGAGGCTAGATGACCAGAAGTGAGATATCTCATGGTGTTTAATAGGCACTGAGCTTGGAAGGTGAAAGTACAGAACTAAGAATTTATTGTTCGACCATTGGTCATTACAAGGTAAAATTGTTACATAAAAATATTTCCACAGTACATGTAAAACAGCATCAGAAAATAACATTAACATCAATACAACGGAATATGTGAAAGTGACAAGAAGGGCTCTACAGCAGAGACCTCATGGTGAGCTTAGTTACCTGCTGGAGACCGTCTCTATAACTACGCACCAGAAAATGCATTATAAGGTATGATGCCAGGTGCGTGTGAGTGACTGAATACACAGAAACTGCCCCATAACAACTCATAAGCACCCCTACAAAGATATGTTTGATAAAGATAATGGTGACAGTGAAGCCATGAAGGGGGGCTAAGAGGAACAATAGCCGTGGTATACAAATGGATATTTTGTTCAAACAGGAGAAGGTGGGGGTTGCACTCTGTGGGAGAGCCCTGGGGTGATGGAATCATCTCTCCAGATCCCCTTTACCTCCTCCTTTTCACTTGGAGCAACAAATGAGATTAACAATAAGCAGGGCTGGAACCTCAGCTGTGGGTCAGCATAACTGGTGTGTGCACCCCCTTCCCCCAAAGTATACTACAAGGGCTAAAAAAAGTATTTCGAAATTAAGATCACATAACTGGAGTGAAGACCAGCAGATAGGGTGGGCACTCTCCTCCCTGAGAAGGGAATGGCTTCTAGGCTCTTTGAATGGCTCCTGGTGTTACACATTGATAGCATGGGTGATCACACACTGCTGTGCATCTTTCCCATGATGCTGTGATGTGTGGTCATGACCATGGGAAGGAGGGAAGGGAAGGGTGAAACTGGAAATAGCCCATGCTTGTGCTCCAGATTTCAGCCCACTGTGTGTCTCCCCACATCACATGACTGCCCACTGCACCATCCTTAGTCCTCCACCCATAAACCCTGACACCTGAAGTGTTTCTTCACCAGTGGCAGCAGGGGCCCCCCAGGCAGGGATAAGTTGGAACTAAGGGGTGTCAGAGGATCACAGGGAGCTTGGAAATAAGTGACAGCATGTTGAGCCTGAAGGAGAAGGGCACGGAGGGGCATTGGAAGGAGCAAAAACTAAAAAAATAGTTAAATAAACAAGGAATTAAGACCATGAAGTAGTAACCTGTAAAACTGTGAGTTGTCTGGGCAAAATATGGATTAGAAAAGATTACATAAAGCAACCAGATAGCTATCCTTAAGTCAGTGCCAGGAGGGTAGAAAACAAAAGCTAGGAAAGAGGGGAAGACTGGGTCATTCAGTCAAGAGCTGCATCTGTTTGTGTGACAGGATGACCTCTGTCATAGTAGACACCCATGGGATAAATTGCAACCCCTTTCCCAAGCAGTTTATATTTTGTATAATGTCCAACATGTTGTCTGGCTGGTTATAAATTAAGTGCTGAAGCGCTTATAAAGCTTTCTGTGCATATTAACCTAAAAACAAAACTAAGTGCACAGTTACAAAAGGAGAGGGCTGTCTTAATATAAGAATAACAAAAACTTGTGTCTGCTTTTTATAGATGTTAGCAGCCCTCTTCTAAGATATATTTTGCAGCAGATAGCATGAGGTAATTTGACCCTGCAGGAGAGTTTAGAAGAGCACAGAATGTTCTGACCTCAGCTCTGACCTTTCCAATGTTGTAAACAAGTTCTGTGCTCCAGGTGGCTGCCAAATAACTGTTCTCTATGGAACAACAGTGGGCCATAGTGGCTAGTTTTTTGTTATGTCTGCTGTTACTCAAAATGCAGTGGAAAAGTTTTCAAGCTTTTAGTGAGCTTATAAAAAGCCCTACCACAGTGCTGAGATAGGATAGATAGGGTGGTCAGTTGAATACTGACTTTGGAAGGTGAAAGACCTACTGGTAGTGTGTTCTTTTGCCTTCAATGAATGGCTTACTGGAATACAGAAATCTGTGTGGTCTCAGTCTGTGGTGAGTAATGCTGAACTTTTGGAGAGTTGATTGATGTTTTGTGTCCTATTAGCACACTCAGCTGTGGGGCGGCTATTATTGAGTTTCAGCGAGATGGAGACAGCGCCTGATGGAGATGGTGACCTGGGTGAGGCACCATGAGTGGGACGAGACAGACCCGATGGCCTAATGGAGACCCTGATACAGCTTCTTCACTGGATGAGTAGGAGATGGCTGGAAGCTGAATGACACCAGAGAGAGGTGGAGCACAGATGCCAGGAACTACTCGAGTGGCCCCACATGGAGGATGTCAGTGAAGAATTGGTGAAGCAGGATCCATGAGTTCTGGAGGAGGAGGACCCCCTGATGGAGCATTTGTGATCAATGTTTGTGGCGATCTAGTTGTTGCCCATTTTTCCGGGCTGCTATTCGGTAGAGGACAGCGCACAAGAAGAGGAGACCCCAGGTAAGACTTTGACTGGCAATGTATTACTGGGGCAGAGGACTTCAAGCAAGACGGAAGAAGTCATTTTGGTTGAAGAGACTTTTGCATGATTTAAACCTCCTCCTATGCAAAATGATTGATCTATTAGTACTGACTGGGGAAAGTTGCAGGTGGGGGATCCTGGAGTAACCCAGTTAAGGGAGTATGTAAAAATCAAGGATGGGAGACAGGTTAATGGTGGCGTGGGGGACAGGTTATGGTAGTATGAACTTAGGAAGGAAGTTCTATATCATATGAGACCCAACCCCAGATGAAGCAGGTGGATACCCAGATAGTTGTGCCCTTGATGATGAAGGATGCACACTCCAGTCACTCAGGGCTGAGACATGGGAAGGTATTGGCTAGACTAACCCCATATTTCTATTAACCAGGCATGTACAGGCATATGGAAGCATACTATAAGACATGTTAGTATTCACAAAAGAGGAGGGGGAAGTGCCTAATCCAATTAACAGAAGCACTCTTGATGGGGGGTCGATCCCAGTCCTTTCACAGAAGAAAGGGTTCTGCAAGAACTCCTAAAACTGAAGGTGGTAAAGTAATGGGGCCTGATGGAATTCCCCCCAGAATTCTAAAATAATTAAGGGGGGAACTAGTGAAACCACTGACTACTCTTTTTAATAAATCATGGGAGGATGGTGTGGTACCCGAGGACTGGAGGAAGGCAGATTTGATTCCCCTTCATAAAAATGGGACCAAGACAGAGGCAGGAAACTACAGACCTGTCAGTTTGACCTCTGTGGTAGGGAAAGTGATGGAGTCACTTCTGAAGGAAAGAATAGTTGAGTACCTAGAGGCCAGTGGGGCACAGGATCCAAGGCAGCATGGGTTCACAGCAGGAAGGTCAAGCAGTTTATATTTTGTATAATGTCCAACATGCTGTCTGGCTGGTTATAAATTAAGTGCTGAAGTGCTTATAAAGCTTTCTGTGCATATTAACCTGAAAATAAAACTAAGAGTACAGTTACAAAAGGAGAGGGCTGTCTTAATATAAGAAAAACAGAAACTTGTGCCTGCTTTTTCTAGATGTTAGCAGTCCTCTTCTAAGATATATTTTGCAGCAGACAGCATGAGGTAATTTGACCCTACAGGAGAATTTAGGAGAGTGCAGAATGTTCTGACCTTGGCTCTGACCTTTCCAATGTTGTAAACAAGTTATTCTGTGCTCCTGGTAGCTGCCAAACAGCTGTTCTCTATGGAGCAACAGTGGCCCCTAGTGGCTAGTTTTATGTTATGCCTGCTGTTAATCAAAAGGCAGTGGAAAATGTTTTCAACCTCTAGTGAGCTTATAAAAATCCCTAACTCAGTGCTGAGATAGGATTGATAGGGTGGTCAGCTGAATACTGACTGAGAAAGGTGAAAGACTTCCTGGTAGTGTGTGCTTTCACACTGTTTGATTCATGCTAGGCTGAAAAAAAGCCTTAGAAACTATTGAAGCTAAGCAGTTGTCTGACTTACTATTTTGCTTTCTGCATATTTTACTTGATAAAAATAAAATGACAAATACACTTGTGCATTTTTATGCACCTGATCTGTGGTCTGCCTGAAATTGTGTTATCCTAATCCCATGCCCATTGACAGTTTGAAATAATTAAATTCATAACAATACTATTAATGCTGGTAACTGGGATTGGGGGACATAAATCTGTGTCATCTGCTCTTCTCTGTTTCCAGAGGTACAACACATCTCACTTGGGGAGTAAGTGGGGATGGTGCAGACCACAAACAACAAGCTGCACCCACACACCTCACAGGCTGGTTCATCTGAAGTGGCTGATTGAGCTGAAGAAGATCAAAAGCCTTAAAAGTTTGTGTTCCTACCATGGAAGAAGGAGGAGTGAAATTGTAACTAGCTCTTTTTATATTTTAAATGTACAGTATATATTGTATTAAAATGATCTTGAAATGCAGGAAATGTAAAATACCCGACAGTTCATATAAAGATCTCAGGGTTTACTCTGAAGATAATGATATAGCAAAAGATTAAAGATAGGGGTGAGTCTTTCAAATTAGACACAAATAATATATTGGAAATATATTTATTTATTTGAAAATCAGTGACCGGGAAGGGTGCAATGAGCAGAGGATTGTTTCCAGGTGCGACCCAGGGAGTGGGATAAAGGAGGAACAGCAAACAAATTACAGTGCAGTTCAAATACCAGAAGAAAAGTACAGTCACAAAAAACAATTATAATATTTTGCAGATACATCCTGGTACAGTTGAAAGTGCAAACATGCATACCCATACCATGCAGAGTGCACATGCAAGATACAACAAAACTGTTGCCATAGAAAAGTTAACCAAAGTGAGCAGGCAGTCCACTAGGTAACAAGTTTAGATAGGGAGAAAAACAGATCTCATTTCTGCCAGTGTAACACAGAGAGGTCCTCTTATGGGAAACAAGATCAGGTCAAGGGTGGAAAGAGTTTCAGCTAGTACCTGAAAGAGACCGGGGTGGTGGAGTGGGTTAGGGAGGATGGATATGAACAATTAGAATGTTCTGTCATATAATGTTAATTCAATTATTAAACCCATCATGAGAAAAGAATTACCAGTATTTATGCAAATCAAGCAGTAATGCTTGGGAATAATATACTTGCAGGAGACACATCTAAGCAAAGAAGAGCATGAAAAACCAATGCAATTCTGGGTTGAACAGATTTACTACTCCTTATTCAAGGTGGCCAACAGGGGCTGGTGATTTGAATACTACACTAATCTCCTTTTGCTGCTGAAGAAACCATAAAAGTAAGGAAGGAAGATATGTAATTATGGGCAATTCCAAAACCTCTCAGTCCCCCTGACTCATACTGTGTATATATGCCCTATCATCATCCCATTATACCTTTTATAAAGAAGAACTACAGTGGTGCCCATTGTCAGGTTCCCTTGTGTCAATCAGTAGCGTGCGTGAAGAACAGAAGGAGACTATTTGGTCTGAGTTCTAAACCCATGTTGAGATAGCACCTCTCAGACCTCAAGGAAGCAAAGAGAATTGCTATAAAGGTACAGCTATGTCACTCAGAGGCCTACATGGTGGATGTGTCAAGGGCACTGTACATGTGTGCTGCAGATTATACACAGTATGCATCCCCACACAAAACCTTTAACAGAACTGATAATTTAGAGATGCAGACTAAGGGTTAAGGCACCTGAAAGTAACAAGAAATAAAAGCTGAAAGGGTGACACTAGAAGTGCTGATCGAATATTCACTAGAAGAAACAGAAAGGAGAGTGAAATCAAAAAACAGTATTAGAGCTTTAAAAGCACAGAAAGAATAAAATGAATTATTAGACTACCAGAACAAGAAATGCTCCTTATTTGCTGATCAGAAATACTATACAGGCAGCGCTAAAGTGGCCAAGTCCCAGCTAATAGATTGAGAAAGCCAAGGAAATAGGGGGACAGTCATAATATTGTGAAAGTAATGAACTGAGTTACTAATAACAAGGTTTTGTAGACTTTCTGCAATATATATCTAAACCAGACACCTAGACTATAGATAAAATGTATGAATTTTTAAACAAACTTGACCTCCCAAGGTTATCTAGGGACCACAGTTTCAGCAAGTTAACTGCTTCCATCTTAGTACAGGAGATGGAGGAGGTGACAAAGAATTAAAAGTTAGATGAATGTTCAGTATCAAACAGATATGTCCCCTGGTTTTATAACATTCAACGAATAAGACTTTCCTCTTTTACAGACAATCTTCAGCTATGCATTCAGGGAAGGAGGAATCCTTGGCACCAGTCTGGGAGTAAGCAACTATCTCAACCACCCACGAAGAGGGAAAGAGCCCTGACCATTGTAACTCTTATTGAGAAATCCTGATATTGGAAATTAATTATAAAATAGTGACACACATTATTATGAACAGATTAAATAATATAATACTATTTATAATCCATCTTGACCAGATAGGATTTAGTCCAACAAAGCAAACAGCTGATAATCACTTAGAATGTACCATATGTGATAGACCCTACTGAGAAGGAGGGTGCTTTATTCATGGGGCTGGATGCAGAAAAGATCTCTGAAAAAGTATCTAGCCTTTTATGTTCTCAGTACAGACAAGATTTGATTTTCTGGATGACACTGTGGCCAGGTTTCACATAAATTCTTTCCAAATCCCCAAAAGCATGTAAAATAAAATAAGGAGAGAGAGAAGAAAAAAAAAAACAGAGGAAAGAGTAAGGATTGCAAACAGTTAAGGGGCCAGAATAAGACATGATAGGAGTGGTGCAGTACAGTGGCTGTGGAGCAGCATTCTTGCAGGAGATGTTCGGGAGGATGCAGTGTTGTCCCATCTGCAGGCACCTTTCTGGGCTGAGGGAGGAGGTTGCTCATCTCCAGATTGAGTTGGCCAGGAATTGTGGGACCTCCTCTTCCATCCAGGGACCACCAGTGCCACTGCCGTTGCCTCAGAGGTTGCCAAGAAAGAGGAATGGTTGGACCACAGTGGGCTCAGGGAGGGTAAGGGTGGTGGAACAGAGGCGCATCCCTCCAGCTGTACCTCTCCACAATTCCTATGCCATTCTGGCAAAGTGTGGTTCCTCTATGGAGGCACCGCAGTGGAGACCAAGGAGGATGCTGGGAACCTCCACAAAGAAGACCCACAGGAGGGTGGCAGGGGACCCCACAGGGAAGGAAACAACTCCTGGTGGGGACTCCATTGTTAGGAAGGTAGAACTGGGGGAGGGAAGGGAGAGGGAGGTGAGGTGCCTGCCTGGCCATGGCTTGAGGGACAGGAGCGAATCCTCAGGATTGCTGGAGCAGCTGCACAGGAGGGAGTTGGACATCATTGTCCACCTAGGGACAAATGACCTGGCTAAGAAAGGGATTAGAGAAGTGCAGGAAGAGTTTGTGGAATTGGGGAGGGGCCTAGACAAGTAGCATGCACGGTAACCTTCTCTGAGGTGCTGCCCATCTATGGCGAGGAGAGGTTAGGATGTTCCACACCATAGGATTCAATCAGTGGTTGAAAACTGGTGTGGAGCTCAGGGATTTGGCTTCATTGGGGACTGGGGGTCCACCTGGAATGATGCAAGCCTATACTGGCATGATGGGCTGCATCTGTCCAGGAGGAGAATCAGGATCCTAGGTGATAGGTTTAAATGCTTCATTGGCAAGCATTTAAACTAGTCAAGGGGAAGGCACTGGAAAGGAGCAGGGAAATCCTAGCCCCCCCCAAAAAAGTCTCAGTAGTAATTGCGGTAAACACCAATATAGAGGTGTCAATAGGGAGAAGCACAGGGGTAAATGGAGAAAGTGACAAACGCAATAAGAACAGGGATGGGTCAAAAAGGGGTAAGGCCATCAAGAAATGGAGGGTAATGAGTACCAACACCCATAGTCTGGGCAACAAGCTCCCTGAGCTGGTGGCCTTGAGGGAAGAGGGATGCCTTGGTATCGTAGCAGTCACAGAAACATGGTACACAGAGAACCATGACTGGGATGTTAACATACCAGGATACATAACCTACAGGAGAGACAGGCAGGGGAGAAGAGGGGGGTAGTAGCTCTCTATGTAAAGGAAGGGATAAAAGCAACTGAACAAAAGAGCAAACAGGCAGGAGAGGAGGCACTGTGGGTCACCTTGGAAACTGGAAAGGGCACCACAATCCGCACAGGGGTTGTGTACAGACCCCCATGTCAGGGGAAGGGAATGGACAAGGATATGATAAAAGGCATTCTTAGGATGGCAGAGAAAGGGGAGATACTGTTGATGGGAGACCTGAATATGCCAGATGTTAACTGGAGCACATTTGCAGCAGCCACATCCAAGAGCAGGGCCATTCTTGATGCCCTACAGGTGGCAGGCTTCAGACAGCTAGTTTCAGAACCCACTCGTGAGGGAGCAATCTTAGACCTCATACTCTCAAATGGGGGCAGTGAGAGGATCTCAGATCTAGAAGTGGGTTGCCATCTGGGAACAAGTGGCCATCAAACAGTGTGGTTCATGTTAAACTCAGCTACAGAGTCAAGCCATACAAAAGTGAGGGTACTGGACTTCAGGAGGGCTGACTTTGGCAAGATGGGAGAGTGCCTCAGAAAAGCACTAGCAAACAGGCAAGAAGGAGATGTGGGGCAACAATGGGGAATCATCAAAACTGCCATCACAGAGGCAACAAGCCTTTGTGTGAAGCAAATAAAGAAATCAATATGAAAGAAAAAGCCACTATGGTTCTCAAAAGAGGTGGTTGTGAAAGTCAGGAAGAAAAAAGATAGCATTCCAGAAGTATAAGGAAACACAGAAGGAGCAGGACAGAGAGCTGTACCAGTTAGGGCAGAAGGAAGCTGGGAGGGAAGCCAGAATAGCAAAGGCCCAAACTGAGGAAAAGATAGCCAACTCAGTTAAGAAGGGGGATAAAACCTTTTTTAGGTACATCAGTGACCGTAGAAAGACAAAGGGAGGGATAGTGATGCTGAATAGAAGAACGGTGGGTGGGCAGAGGGGGACAGTGAAAAAGCAGGGATACTGAACGAATATTTCTGCTCAGTAGTCATAAAAGAGGAGGGGGAAGTGCCTAATCCAATTAACAGAAGCACTCTTGATGGGGGGGTCGATCCCAGTCCTTTCACAGAAGAAATGGTTCTGCAAGAACTCCTAAAACTGAAGGTGGACAAAGCAATGGGGCCTGATGGAATTCACTCCAGAATTCTAAAAGAATTAAGGGGGGAACTAGTGATACCACTGGCTACTCTTTTTAATAAATCATGGGAGGATGGTGTGGTACCCGAGGACTGGAGGAAGGTGGATGTGATTCCCCTTCATAAAAGTGGGACCAAGACAGAGGCAGGAAACTACAGACCTATCAGTTTGACCTCTGTGGTAGGGAAAGTGATGGAGTCACTTCTGAAGGAAAGAATTGTTGAGTACCTAGAGGCCAGTGGTGTACAGGACCCGAGGCAGCATGGGTTCACAGCAGGAAGGTCATGTCAGACGAATCTAATAGATTTCTTTGACTGGGTGACCAAAGTAGTAGACCAGGGAGGGGCTGTGGACATGGCATACCTAGACTTTAGCAAGGCATTTGACACAGTCCCACACAAAAGATTAATAGTCAAATTAACCAGCCTGGGAGTGGGTCCCAGGGTGGTAGCCTGGGTAACACATTGGCTGGACAACAGGACACAGAAAGTAATTGTAAATGGAGTCCACTCTGAAGAAAGAGGGGTTACTAGTGGGGTACCACAAAGTTCAGTACTGGGTCCAGTCCTTTTTAATGTCTTCATAAGTGACATTGCAGAGGGACTGGAAGGAAAGTATGCCTCTTTGCAGATGACACAAAGATCTGCAAGAGGGTTGATACACAAGAAGGCGTGGAAAGGATGAGAAGGGACTTGGAAAGGTTGGAGGAATGGTCAGAAGTATGGCAGCTTGGATTCAATGCAAAGAAGTGCAAAATAATGCACCTGGGAAACAAGAACCCAGGGGAAGAATACAAAATGGGGGGAGGTAGTAACAACAACAAAAAAGGAAAGGGACCTGGGGGTAATCATATCAGTTGACCTTAAGATTAGCAAGCAATGTGAGAAGGCAGTAGGGAGGCCTGGGGGTATACTGGGATGCATAGGGAGAGGCATCACCAGCAGAAAACAGGAAGTTGTTATCCCTCTGTACAGACAATTGGTGAGACTCCATCTGGAGTACTGTGTCCAGTTCTGGAGACCCCATCTCCACAAGGACACAGACAGGATAGAGGCAGTCCAGAGGAGGGCAACTAAAATGGTGCAGGGTCTGCAAGAGAAGCCGTATGAGGAGACACTAAAGGAGCTTAATACGTATACCCTTGAGGAAAGAAGGGAGAGGTGGGACATGATAGAAATGTTTAAGCACCTCAGTGGAATCAACAAAGTCCAAGAGGGTAGCATCTTTCAGAAAAAGAGATGTGCAAGAACAAGGGAACACAATTTAAAGACAGAAGGGGGAGGTTCAGGGGCAATGTGAGGAAGTATTATTTCACAGAGAGGGTAGTGGATGCATGGAACAGCCTTCCTGAGGAGGTTGTGGGGTCTAAAACTGTGGGAGAATTCAAAAATGCATGGGACAGACATAAGGCAATTCTTGTGGGGGGTAGGAAGAAATAGGATGTTGGTTAACTAGGATCTGCGGCTTATCCTGTAGGTAGGGAAATGGGCAGACTAGATGGGCCAAGCGGTCCTTATCTGCGGTCAAAGTCTATGTTTCTATGGCAACTTACTGCAGATGCATGAGCTGGACACAGACATGCACCAGGGATGTCCCCTCTCTTCCTTGTTGTTTGTGCGGCATGTAGAACCATTGATTTGGTGGATTAAACAACAAAAGGCATTTAAGGTATTTATGTAGGTAATAAACCCCCAAAAGTGGCTTTATGTGCCAATAACATTTTGCTGTACCTCATGGACCCAGCTCGGGCACTTATTTCTCACTTAAAAATTTTATTTCAGATACAGTGTATGCATACCATACTCCTTGTAAATAAAGATGTATTTTTAATTTGTGTGCTCCAGAAATAGAGACAGTGGATTTGTAACCTATACCTCTAGTTACTATTGCCTGTGGCATTCAACTTAAGAAACAAGCTAGTAAATTAACCCAATTAGGAATTCAGACCACAGCTAAATGCTAGAATACCCTCTTAAATATGAGTTATGAGACTTGGGACCTGAACATAGTTTGCAAGATACCACCAATTTGTTCCATTCCACATTAATCCTGCCAGGCACTGGAAGAGATTGTGGGTCACTTGAAAGCTAATGTCTGGAAAGACTATTATACCATTTCAACAGACTAAAGAGCAGTACAACATGGGGAATAAATAATTTCCCAGCTATCTTCATATCAGAAATGTTGTCCATATTATTCCTAAAGACCCACCAGGGTTGAATCAGACTGTGAGTAAACTACTTCTTAAAGAGGAGAGAACTAAAGGTCAAAACTGCATTGATCACCTTAGTCCTGGGCACTGGGAAAAATAATTTACTTTTTGAATATACCCAGTAATTCTACCTAGTTTTTAAATCCTAATCTACAAACCTTCACCAATAATCCATTATCTGTTAAGAGAAATGCAGATATTATTTATCATTATCAAAACAGAACAGGGTCAGGAACTACAGCTTTTGTATATAATTGAGAGGAGAGAGGAAGCCCATATAACTATACAGTGCAATTTATACAATAAGCTAATATTCTATAAACAGTACTCACAAGCAAGAGTTGGCAACATGACCCTCCAACCAACATAGAAGATACTTGTGAAAACAGGAGATAAAATCCATAAATCCTTTATTAATCGTATTCCAAGCAGGTAATCCAAAAATGAGCATAAAGTTAAAGAAACTTTGTTAAGTCACCATCTGACCAATGGCCGACTCCTCCCCTCGAACAGTAAAGTGTCCAATCAAACATTTTCACACACCAAGCACTTTCTCAGAGTGTGTGTGTGGAGGGTCAAAATGTATTGGCTGCCACCTCATCTATGAAAGTGAGGTATCTGCTGACCTCCCTTGCCCCCTGGCTCTACTGCCTATGATTCTGGTCCAAGTAATGAGGGGCCAGCCGACTAGAGGACTGAGCTCTAGGCAATACAAAGTCACAGAGAATCAAAATCTTAATGTTTAATCTGAGATTAAAGCTACATGCACTCAAGAGACTGGTGTGACAATTGAGGCACAAAAGTGGTGCTAGAGTTTGCTAGAATCACATGGGACCACAGCCATGCCAGTCTGGCTGTGGTCTTTATGGAAGACCAAAGTTGATTTCATTAGTACATAACCACACAGATGGAACCAGGTGGATGGGTGCCTTTCTAGAAGTCTCTCACTTGCACATTTTATGGACAAGCCTAGCCTTCATACCATACTAGAAAGGTATCCATGCAGGGATGGAAGAGGTCTTGGGTAGAAGAATACCAATGGAATTTATTATTTCATACTGGATGAATTCCACCTGCATTAGAGGGTAACAAGGCTATTTCTGGTACACACTGATGATGGGTGTTAGTAAAGCCATCACTAAAAAGGGACTTCCAGGCACTCCTCCTACAGGAGACAATTTGAAGAATTTAGTGGTTAATATATAATAAATGGAAAAAGCTGAACATCTCAGTTCAGTTCATAGTTATTACTCATTCAGAATAAAGCTTTTATGATACAAAAATATACATATAAAAATCCTAACAATTATCTGAAATTAACACAAAAATATGTTAGGCTGATATTTAGTGTAATATATATCTATGGGATATGACATGGCCTGACTAAAGATATCATATTTATCTTCATGATAGGCTGATGATATTATGAAATATCACTCATGACAAAGCCATGAGTGAGATACCTCAATATCATTGGCCTCAAAGACAAATATGATATTTTCAGTCAGGCCATGTCATGTTCTGTTTATACAGATATGTTTTGGGATATTCAATTCAAAATTTTATTGTTTGACTTTCTGTAAGGCATTACAATTTACAAAAGTTAAAATCTTGACAACCACATGACACTTACAATATGCAAATATATATTCTTAGAAAAAAAATAATTTTTGTAAGTGTCCAGTTGAATAAATAAACAAAGTAGAATTTTCTTAAATTTGCAAAATACAAGAGGTACAGTATGCAGATATTTTATCACACTAATACGTCTCCATGTATTCAAAGTACAAAGAGTACAGCATACACATTTGTATGTCCAGTGTCTTGTCTTAGTCTTATTAGCCATAATAACATCCAATCTTTTATTCTTTCTTCTCATCTGTTATATGAAGTTTTTTTTCCAGTATAATTTTTAGGAAGGAGGCCACAGAGATCATTATATTTTTACACTGCATTTTCAATAGGTGTGTTAATAGGTGTTGTGGTTCATATTCCATTTTCCCCTAATATTTTCCTCAACATTTGTTTCCTGTATTTCTCACATATGGGGCAAAGAATTACAAGATGCAAAAGATCATCCTGTCCTAATCTGCATCTACATAATGTCCCATTTCCCCTACTTTCTTTATGATATTGTAGACTTTTTCAGTTGCTAGGAAAGCATTCACTCTAAAGTGTGTTATCAATCTTCTCAATGTTTTGGGATAAACATTACTGGAAATGAAAAAAAAAGTGCATGTGACTCTGAAAAGTGTGACAAACTTTTGGCTTCTTTCACAGTTACATTACTTGTTTTGGAACGGTTTCTGAGATTTATCACTACTTCTATTTAACTCTCTGAGCCCCATAGTTCTTCATTATGGCCAGTACATAATAAAACACTGTGATGTGCACTTCTTTTGTTTTTGCATTATTGGGGCATTTATTCATTGAAAAAGTGTAAATAATTGAATTTTCTGTCTTTTTTAGTGCTTGGTACAAAATAGGTGTTTATTTTTGCTTGAAATGTGCCTAATTTTATAGCTAAGTGTGTTCATAGTAAATTACGTACTGGTAGTATGGTGCTGTGAGCTATATGTTTAGAGGTAATCAGGTTTAGGTGTAAGGTGGTTGTTTGACTGCTCAGAATTCTGACCCCAAAAGTGATCTGCACTTCGAGTGAATTGGGGAGTGAAAATATTTTTTATTTTTACCATCAAGTTACATCACCCCAAAACTTGACAAACACAAATTTTACAGTATGGCCTTTGCCTAATAAATATGTTTGATGTACAGTTTTTTGGTTTTGTTATTTTGTTGGGGGTGGGGGCATTTGTTCATTAAGAAGTGAAAATAATTGACTGTCCTGACGTATTTTTGCTGATTATAAAAAATCTAACACATATCTATAAATGAAACACAACTCATTTTGTAAATATGTTTCTGCTGAAAAACCTTCATGCAAACAGTAGCATGCTATCATTTTTTTCACATTTGAATATAGTTAGTACTGCTACTGAAGCTGAACATTCCTAACCTTTAGGGAAATGCTTGTTTTGCAGTGGATTTGAGCTTTCTAGACAGAATGCTCATAGCTGAGCTGAATTAATTAAAAATGCACTATGACACAGTGGCACAAGGAAAAATATCAGTATGACATAATGCACCATGAAAAGATATTGCTATTGTTTCATGTTCATGGAGATATTACTTTTTATTATTTTTTAGTTGGACAGTTAGCTCAAAACATATGTTGTGGATATAGTGTGTATATATATATATATATATATATACTGTATATATATGTATATATTTTCACTGTAACAAAAACATTGTTAAATCACTACTTAGGGTTAAAGTGAAAAAAGTAGGGAAATACGGTGATAGGGTTTCCAACAATAACACCCCACTCCCACCCTGCAGGCAGAAAATTAGGTGTGGAATGTGCCTTGGGGTTGTTAAGCCTAAACCTCACCCCATTCCATCAGTAAATAAGCTCAGATGTGTGCAGTGTATTAGAATGGGGTGAGCATTAGGTTTGACAACCCCAAGGCACACCCGATGCCTGATTTGTTTTTGCAATAAATCTCCTTACTTTTTGATACAGTATAATCATATCTTTTGGGTTGAATAACCTATGCTCATAAATAAACAAAAGTGAGTTTTATTCAGACAAACCAAGACACTGCTTCTGACCCTGGTGCTTTGACCATGTTGGTCTTCCTCAGGGAGTGTGTCAGATGCAGAAAACAGCAAAGCACATACATAGAGCTCTGAATTAGTTCTACAGGTGAATTCATTCCAAAGAAATTTAAAGTAAAAAATGTGAATACATGTAATACCCCACACCATCATACTAAACCAATATCAGTAAATGACATGTTTAAAAATATCACATGTACAAAAAAAATGTTTTTCACACACTAAATATTATGAACTCTATAAATAGCAAGTACATAATAAATTGATTATATTTACATTAAAAAATAATAAAAAAATAAAACTTTATATCGCGCCTTTCTTAAATTCAAGACGCCATACAGTTCTTACAGGTATAGTAAATAATACTTAATACAACAATAATCTGAGCTCTAAAATCACAATAATTAATTAAAATAAATATTCAACCATAAATAGGTCTTCAAGGCCTTTTTAAATTCCTCCACGGATGCACACTGATGAAGCGGATGGGGTAGAGAAATCCAGAGGGTTGGAGCAGCATACATAAAAGCACAAGCACCAAAAGATATTAAAGAAACCCTCAGAATCTCTAGCAACCCCTCATTCGCCAAGCGAAGAGATCGGCCAGGGCAGTAGGTCACCAGAAGCTCTTTCAAGTAGACTGGGCCCAGTCCATGTAGGGCTTTGTAAGTCAAAAGACCCACTTTAAAGGTGATCCACCACTAAATTGGCAGCCAGTGCAGATCACGCAGCACCGGTGAAATATGACAGGAACAAAAGGTGTACCCATCAATAACTGGGCCACAGTATTCTGCACCATCTGCAAGCAGCGGATATCAACCCCAGGAAGCCCTAGATAAAGGGAGTTGCAATAATCAAAGCATGAGGTTATAAAAGCGTGGACCAATGTAGGCAGATCGGCTGGTGGAACAAGGTGCTTAATCCTGGTGATGTTCCTAAGATGATAAAGGGAAAGTTTGACAACTGCCGACATCTGGGAACACAGAGTTAGCTCATTGTCAAAAATCGCCCCCAGGTTCCGCACCTGTTCAGCAGTAGGGAGCTGGATGCCCCTCAGAAATAAACCTGAGGGTAAACCAGCTCCAACCCCCTCTACCCTATGACCCGGGTCCATGACCATTACCTCAGTCTTCCCAGGGTTCAACTTAAGCCAGCTTGAATACATCCAACGCTGGATTTCGTGGAGACAGTTATTAAAGACCGAGCGAGCTCTATCCTGGTCGAGTGCAAAAGATAGGTAGAGCTGTGTATCATCTGCATAGCAGTGAAACCTCAGCCCATACCTTCTTACAATGACTCTGAGGGGCAGCATATACACTGCGAACAACATGGGGACAACACCAAGCCCTGGGGAACCCCACATGACAGATAGACAGGACGGGAAGAATTTATCCCTGACACCACTCTCTGAGTTCTGTCAGTGAGGTAAGATCTAAACCAACTGAGGACTGTACCTGACAGGCCACAGATGAACTTCAGGTGCACAAGAAGTACCCCATGGTCCACAGTGTCAAAAGCTGATGAGAGATCAAGAAGAACCAAGATGTAATGGTTCTTCTGATCTCTAACCATCAAAAGATCATTGAGCACCCAGACCAATGCTGTCTTGGTACTATGCCTCTTTTGAAAACCAGGCTGGAGTAGTTCATAGATGTCATGGATGGTTAAGTGGATTTCTGATTGTGCAGCCGCTACTTTCTCAGTAATCTTCCCTACAAAGGGAAGGTTAGAGATCGGCCTGTAATTAGCATGGCAGTCGGGGTCCAAGGAAGCTTTCTTCAGGAGGGGTGTCACCACTGCCTCCTTTAGGGAACTAGGAAATTCTCCTGAGTCCAAGGAGTACTGGACTATGCATGCCAGGATTGACCCAATGATATCGTGACAACCCTTTATCAGGGAAGTCGGGCCCGGGTCCAAACTACAGCATGTAGGGTGCATACTGTGGAAAATCCTCATGACACCAATGAACTCAGGCAGGCTGAAGGATCTCCAGGAAAGATCAGAGGCTGCAACCAAACACTGATCTGTAGTTTCTCCCATAGAGGGAGCAGGCTGGAGTTCTGCCCAGATGTCAGCCACCTTATCTGCAAAGAAGCGAGCAAGCTAATCACACTCCACTTGTGAAAAAGCTTTCCAAACCTGGAGACAGGCAGGGTTGCACAGTCTGTCAACAGTTCAAAAAAGCTGAGCTGGTCAGTTCCGAGCAGCCACAATCTCCCCGGACAGGAACTCTACCTTCTTATGAGAGATTGCAGAATGATAGAGTTGATAGTGTTCCATCAGTCTAAGATGGTCGGCATCAAGGGCAGTTCTCCACCAACAATGCTCTAATCTTCATCCTTGTCACCACATCTCCCTCAAGGTCCCATCAAACCATGGTGACCAAGGTTGAAGGGAGAGAGGACAAACACAGACTGGAGCAATTTGATCGAGAGCTGAGGAGATGGACCTATTATTGGCCAGCACCAAGGCATCAGGATCATTTCTCACTCGAGAAAACTCTGATAGATCAAGCACCGCTGCCTGGCCTGTAGAGCTAACATCTCACAAAGAGTGATACTTAACCATCTCCACAGGGGTAGACCTACAAGGGGGGGTGCAAAAACTGAATCCCACAGTGTAGTGATCATACCAACTGACCAGTTCCACCCCCCCATCAAAGGCCTCAATCCCCAGGAGGATCAATAAGTCCAAAGAGTGACTGCTCTTATAAGTGGCAGAAGTAACTACTTGTGTAAGGCCCAAAGATGTTATTAGTTAGAGGAAGTATTGTCCAAACTGTGGGAGTTCATCATCGACCCAGGCATTGAAGTTGCCCAGGACCATCAGCCTGGACGACTCAAATGCCATGTCGATGATGAAGTCAGCAACTTCCTGTAGAAAATGTTTCTCATCACCTGGTGGACTATAGATGAGAACAATTCTACAACCCACACCCACCACTACAATACATTCAAAGGACTCAGCTCCCTCAACTGGTACACTTGTGAGACCCAGTTCAGTCTTAAAACAGACCACACCCTCCCCCCCCCCACAGTCCAACCTCGGGCAGTGTAATGCTGAGTACCCGACTGGAACTGCTGCCTCCAAAACTGGACCAGCATTTTCATCCAGCCAGGTCTTGGTAATGCAAGCCAGATCCACAGACTCAACAAGATCTGCAATAACTGCAGTCTTGTTCCTTATGGATCTGGCATTGTACAACACTGCCTGGGTTGGACAGGCATCTGGGGTGGCACAGACCACTTGCCCAACATCATCAGTGGTGCCGTTGGGTATGGAAACCAGACAAGGATAACCTCAGTCCAGAGTCCATTTCACCCCAGGGTGTCTTCTGGTTTCCACTACCCCCAATACGGTGTCCCTGCTCATTCAGCCTCCACTGTTCCCACCCCCAATAGACCCTCCTCCCCCTCCACACAATACCCAGCTCTCTACAGTGCTGGTAAGTTGACAATTGTAATGGTAAGGAAGAGAAAGGGTGGAGGGCGTGAAGAGCAGAGGACGGATAGCGTACGACCATGATGGCAGGCCCTCTACACATGTTAAAAACTCAACACCCCCACTCGACAATACAAAACAAAATAAATATAAAGAAAAACACAAACAAATTAAAACAAACAAACAAACTAAAAATGTCAAATATGTAGGGTCCAATGTCCAAAAATCCACAGGTTATTTTGATACACGAGAGGCTCTCACCCTCTCACTTTTAAAACAAAGTCAAACAATGCAAGTCTCGCAGAGATCTCAATAAATATGTGTCCAAGTACAAATGATGTCCATCATAATCAAAAAAATATTCCTTTAAAGGGATATTAGAGGCTCTCACCCACTCTTAGTCTAGTCACCAGGAAATTCCTCCAGATGACCAGTTCTTCTCTGATGCTTTCCCAGTGAGAACTCTTCCAGACTCAGGCCAAGACACCAGAGCTCAGGATCAAGCTGAAGGCTGTGATCAGAAATAGGTCCCTGAGAGGGAAGCAATAGCTCCCGCCACAGAAAAACCTTAGAAACCCCCAAATGGACCCCACCACCATTAAGTCCTTTGAGTATCCTCTAAATCACAACCCAAATTCAGCTACAATCCCTGCTCAGATGCCATGGCCCAAAAGGCAGAAAGCAACCCCCCTTCTTTAAAGTGGAAAACCCACAGCAGTAATAGGCTGCTCTAGGAGGGGGAACAGTGACCTCAGCACCCCCCAGCCACCGAAATCACCTCACCAACAACCACAGGGGGAAAAAAACCTCCGGTTCAGACCCCGACAGTTCCTCCCCAAACAGCCCAAAAACCCTGCCAGCTATCCACCCAAGGGGAAGGAGCATCTACCTATTATCCACTAAGAGAACTGTCAGAATAGTGCTCAATGAACTTCATCACAAACAATCCAAGAATAATAATATTAATCTGTTTAATTTACCATATGATTGCTTATAAATGTGGCTTATAATCTATTTCTTTATTTTATCCTTTGGGGACCTCAGTATTGAGCATTGCTATCCATTTCATCTCCTTCTGTAGAAGAAGGTCTTTACGGTTTACACCTCTTTTTAAAGGAGGTACATGTTCAGTACCTAAGAATTCTAATAGGCTGGCATTCAAATTATGACATTTATTGAAATGTGATCCCAAAGCATTATTTTTATCTTTATTCAGAATCGCCCTCACATGCTCCTGAATTCTTTTCTTTAATGGGTGAACTATCTCACAATATAACATTTCTGAAAAGGGCATTAGGCTGCGTATACAACAAAGGCAGTATTGCAAGTAATCAAATGTTTACAACTTATCTTATTGTTACCCATAACAAAATATCTTCCCTCTTGTGCTTATTTACAAGTAATAGAGTTCTTACAGATGTAGAATCCAGGGTTGGGGGGTAACCAGTCTCTTGATACTTTTGGTAAGGGAGGATTTTTGCTACTTTACAAATGACTTATTGTCAACATGTCTCTGAGATTTATCCCCTTTCTAAAAGTCACGCATGGACTGTTTTTAACATGAGACTTTAAATATTGTCCACTTTTAAGATTGGCCATAATGTGTGAATTAGAGCTCCAACTTCTCCTGCAAGGGAATTCTGTAAATTTTAAACATTTGATTATGTACAATACTCCATTTGTAGTACACGTAGCCAGTTACCCTTGTCAGAAATGTTATATTGGTAAGACAGTTTGCCCATTAAAGAAAAGAATTTAGGAGCATGTGAGGGTGATTCTGAATAAAGATGAAAAGAATGCTTTGGGATCATATTTATAAGCAATGGCTGTATACAGTAAGCACTCATTCACAGCTCAGTTGGTGGTCAGTCATGGAGGTGAGAGGAGGGCTGTGCTGGTCACCGACTGGGGATTGGGTTGGGGAGGGAGTGGGGTGGTGGGTCAGTAGCTGACAGGGTGGGGCCTACTAGACCACCAGAGTTGTGTTTTTCTGCATTTCACTGGAAGGGGATCATATTCCATTGCTACAGTGACAATTTTACCACGACTGACATTACAGCAACAACAGTGACAGGTTGCTGTAGTGTCAGCAAGGGACCCCGGCAGTGCTTTCTGAGGGTCTTGCACCCCCTCCCCCAAATCACCTCCAGCTCACAGTTGATTACTTTAGTTATGGAAGGTGTGGGGGGCAGATGGGGCAAAGTACTCCAAAGAAAACACATTTTGAAGTGACTGGCTTTATGCTGACCGCAAATGCGATCGACATAAAGGTGTCACTGTAATGTCGGTCAACAACAAATTTGTCAGCTGACTATCATGGATCCATGGGGATCAGGGATGGGAAGGACCACTGGACTACCAGGAAATATGTGTCTGAATAATGGGAAGGTGATCAGACATTGAAGGAAGAGGAGAGGGAACACTAGACAACTAGGGAACATGTGTTTGAATAAAGGGAGGGTCATCAGACATCAGGGGATGGGGGAGAGACCACTAGACTACCAGGGAAATAGATATTTGTATACGGAGACAGCAACTGGACATTGGGGGATGGGAGAAGGGCCACTAGACTACCAAGGAAAGTGGTTGCATTAAGTTAGTATATGTATACAAATACAATTGCTATGTAAGACCTGGTTGGTAAATCTAAATTTCAATTGGGTTTGGTCTCGTGTCATAGAAGAAAGGCTTGCATACATCTCAGTTAAAAATATTAGTAAAATATAATTAAATGACAGACTATTATGTTTAACATCTTAGTACGTCATTCAGAATGACCAAGTAATATTTACCTGACCTGGTAGATAATTAATTAAACAGAGCTGCTTTAAATGTAACTTATTTGGAATAATTATGGATGGTTGGGAAAGTAGGCACAAGCAAATAAGGCTACGATTATTCTTTCTAAAAAGTAGTGAATTTTTTAAAACTTTGTTAATGCATCAGTTGGTCCAGCGATAAAAATTTGGAAATATGGTGTTAGGGTCTCCAACCCTAACAACCCCACCCTCACCCTGCATGCACCAACAGGTGTTGGGTGTGTGCCTTGGGATTGTCAGCCCTAACGCTCACCCCTTTTTCCTATACTATACCCATCTCAGCTTATTTACTTATAGAATGGGGTGAGTGTTAGGGCTGACAACCTCAAGGCACATCGTTGACAACTGCTGGTGCATGCAGGCTTGGGTTGGGGTGTTATGGTTGGAAACCCTAACATCACATTTCCAAACTTTTGTTGTTGGAACACTAACTGGTGCATTAACAGAGTCTTTTGCAAATATATATATATATATTTATATAAGTAAATCTACACAAATGCTGTTTGACCTCAGGTAATCTCACACATGGCAACTCACCATTGTATATTTCATTTATGCAATAGGGATGCTTTCTGTCAGTGCAGAGACAGTTGCTTTTGACTGTTTATCTTTTTTTTTTTTTTAAAAGATCATTTCTGGGATTTTCAGCTAAATTTCCTAGTGTATGTTCACCTTGCATTGTGGTTGCTGTTAAATGAAACACCACTCATTTTGAAGAAAACTTCTTCCAGAACAAATGTCATGCTCACAGTACCATGGTACTTTTTTCGTCAAGTTATTCACATTTGTTTGTAGAAAAAGTGAAAAGAAAACTGAATTTTCTGCTGTTTTTTGTTAATTATAAAAAATCTATAAGGTATCTATAAATGAAGCACCACTCATTTTGTAGATCATTTTGTGATGAAAAATGTTCATGCTCACAGTGCCCTGCTATCTTTTTTTGTTTCAAAGTTATTTGAATTTGAATATGGTTAGTGTGGATAAACTAGTAACTGTGTGGATAAATGAAATTTATCCACACAGTTATTCAGATAAACAGATTTTATCACACTCCATTTTTGTCCATACCTACTGCATAAATATACAACAGTGTTGCACCATGCACAACCAACTGATGCGCCCCGACACGATATTCAAAAGGGAAAAGTGTGTGGCACAAATCCCAATACACCAGAGCGCATCAGTAATGTATGCAGGCACAGGTAGGGGGGGCATGCCCATGCATACCCTGCATAGCCTGATATTCAGCCCGGGATGTGCAGAGCCATGCATGTGCAACCCCTACCTGTGCCAGCACAAAGTTGATCCAAAAAAAAAGAAACAACTGATGGCCACCCACAGGTGAGCTGCTGCATTGCAGAGCACAACACAGCAACTGCCACCTGTGGGTGGCCACCTGAGCTCCGGCTGCACCTGGTGGCACCCCCCCATGCCCGATCATGGGCATTTTTAAAAAAGAAAGAGTAATGTCCAATATCCCTGGTGGTCCAGTGGACCGCTGTCTGCCCGATCACGGGCATTTGTATAAAGAAAGAGTAATGTCCAATATCTCTGGTGGTCCAGTGGACCACTGTCTGCCTGATCACAGGCATTTTTAATTAAAAAAAATGAATAATACCAATATTCCTGATGGTCTAGCGGTAGCCCTCCTCCCCACCCGCCCACTGAGCCCCACTGCCCCGCTCTCCCCAGGTCAGCCGGCAGGCGGTAGCACCCCACCAACCTGCCGCCCCGCCACCCACTGACTGACACCATTGGTGGGCTGTATGCCTACTGGTCCACATCGTGAGCCAATGAGAGTGCAGCCCATATCAATTACTTTCTCAGATATGTGAATGATTCATTCACATATCTGGAATGTGTAGTATGGCAGGGCTGCACACCCATTGGCTCACACTGTGGACCAATGGGCATACAGCCCTACCGATGGTGTCAGTTGCGGCGGCAGGACAGCAGGCAGATGGGTGCTGCAGTCTGCCTGCTGACCGGGGAAACGGGTGGTGGAGCCCAGTGGGCGGGTGGGGAGGGAGTACCACTAGACCACCAGGGATATTGGTATTTTAATTTTTAATTACAAATGCCTGCGATCGGCAGACAGCGTCCACTGGACCATCAGGATATTGACATTATTCTTTCTTATACAAATACTCACGATCAGGCAGACAGAGGTCCACTGGACCACCAGGGATTTATGCTTTTCTATTTTTGTACTGCAGTCCGCAATCAGGCTGTGGAGCACATTGCCGGCTGCAGGGGGCATCGGTCCCCGACGGCTGCTGCCTGGCAAGGCGCCAGGTGCAATTCATCCGGGATCAGTGCACCTGCATGCAAATGGAGCCATAATGACATGCAAATGGCTCCATTTGTGCCTTGCATACATTATGGCCCCATTTGCATGTCAAGTTTTGAATATCACAGTTGCTGTGCATAGCACAATGGAACTTGCGCTAGCGCATCCCCATGCTCCACTCTGGTCATTTGCACTGGCACAGTGCCACTGTGCCATGCACACTGCAGGTGGCCAGGGTGCAATATTCAACGATGCTGTGCCATGGCGCAGCTCCGTTGAATATCATCCAGTCCACACCCCTGTGCAGCCAAGTTGCGCTGCATCCAAGCTTGCGCCACAGCCTGGCAGAGTTTGAATATCTGGGCCACAGTATATATATATATATATATATATACACACACACACACACAGACAGTATATAGCTCCAGAAAAGATTTTTAGATATGAGTACTTGAACTCCTCATTTTGAAAGTGAGGTGAGTAAAACCAAATTCAGATGCGTACAAATTTCTGGACAGAGTGGAGTGAAGAGTACATTTATAAAAATAATGGATTATTTTCTAGATAACAATTGACCAAGTGATATATATAGATATATATAGATATTAGGGTTGAAACCCCCCCTTGCACCCCATCAGCACGCCCCACCCAACTGGCATCGGGGTGTGCATTGGGATTGTTGGCCCTAACTCTCACCCCATTACATGCATGAACAAGCTGAGGGATAGGAGAATTGGGTGAGAGTTAGGATCGACGACCCCAACGCACACCCTGATGCCAGTTGGGTGGGGCATGCTGAGGGTGTGCAAGGGGGGTTTTCAACTCTAACACTGAATTTCTGCACTTTTATTGCTGTGGAACAACCCTAACTGATGTATTAAATGGATTTTTTTGCCTCTAATTTCCCTTCTTTTTGAGAATGAGGACTATAAATAGTGAATGGAATGTGATTTTTTTGTGGCGTAGTAACAGTAAGAGCAATGCAAATGCAAGTGGTAATGGTTACACAGATGGTGATGCAAACATAAATTGTAAAGCAAGTGTTAATAGAAATGCAGGTGCAAAGTGATGGCGAAGCAAAAAGTGATGCAAAAGGAGACGCACGCACATACGGAAAAGCAACTGGTAATGTGCACAGTCATGGTACCACGATTGTAAATGCAAATGATAATTGTGATAGCAACAATAACATGAAAGGAAACAGAAATGGAAATGGAAACACAAGCGCATACAGAAACACAAATCGTAATGCGCACAGTCACGGTACCGCAATTCTAAATGGAAATGGTAATGGCAACAGCAACAATAATGCCAAAGGAAACAGAAATGCAAATGCAAGTGCATATGGAAACACAAATCATAATGTGCACAGGCACAGGAATGCAATTGGAAATGCAAATGGTAATGGTAAGAACAACGATGATGCAAAACAAAAGACAAACACAAACGGAAATGGAAGGATGGCTGCCAATAGAAATGGTAATGCTCACGGTGGTGCTAAGCAAGATACAAACACAAACAGTAGAGGAGACACAAATGGTAACAGTAACACAAATGCAAGTGCAAACAGAAATGCAAAGGGTAATGGACATGGTGTCGTACATGGAAACGCTAACTCAAATGGGCACGGAAACAGAAGCGTAAAGCCTACGTGTAACAGTAACTGGAGCACACACTCTATTTGTCCCCAGAGGCTCCATTGACAAACACAGTGAAAACAAAGAATGTATGCATAATAATGGGCCTCGGAGCAGAAAACGAGAAGTTATAATACTAAATTGCAAATATCTCAGTAACCGTACGATGTAGAAAAAAATTAAAATTTGACATGTTTCATGAGTTTCCTGGCTAGGTTTTCATTGGGCTATGCACTTTTATGATGAAAATTCTGTATCTTGCACTATTTCTGAGATACGAGCCCAGAAAGGCATGGCGGACGCCACCATGTTAGTCTATGGGAATAAAGTCAAATTTGGGGTAGCATAATTTTGCATCCATGCAATTTTTTTTCACCAAACTATCAAAAGACACATCTGTGAGATGTTGGCTGCCCTCCCTCCAAATTTCAGCCCAAAAGACCAAACCGTTCTTTTGCAGCAGCGTGGCAAAGAATTCCTGTCATTTTGGCCATCGTCTAGAAAAGTAGTGTCATGATTTGAGACACCTTTTGCAAAAATTTATGAAAGTGTCACAAGTGCGACACTACTTTGTGACACTACTTTTCCCAAAATTTGGAAAACATATTTATGGGGTGTTTAACCCCAAAATAAAGACATGGGTAGCATCCTGAGGGTCTGACTATGTGAACACAAAAAGAATTGTGTTCCTAGAGGGTCCCAATTTTAAACGCCAAGCATTTTTCTGATCAGTAACTGAAAACAAAATGGCAGATTTGCGACACTACTAAGGTCATTTGCGACACTAAAAAGTACATTTGCGAAAGTGTCAAATTTTTTTGTTAATTTTTCCCATTGACTTATAATGGGAACTTGTTTTTTGAATAACTTTTGAAGCTTTCAATATTTTTCACAAAATCTTCAAAAGGCACATTGGGGAACCTGGCCACATGTTCCCTGAAGTTTTCGGACCGGTCGCACAAACCGTGCGACCTGTAGGTGCATGTAAAGAATGCACAAAAAAACATAAATGAGCCCCAGAATGTCGCTTAATAACTCCACATCCATATATATCTGACTAGTAAGAAAGTTGGCAGATTCCAAGATCGATGGTTATGTCCCATGCCTGCCAAATTTCAGATAAATCCATTGAATGGTGGCAAAGTTATTAAGGTGCAAAGTTTCACCATTGAACCTCAAATGGGGTACTCAATCCTAACTATGGTAGCACTACCGTGCTACCATATATACACATATATATATATATGTGTGTATATATATAATATATATACTGTATATATATATATATATATATATATATATATACTGTATATATATATATATTCATTGCAAAAACATTGTTAATGTATCAGTTGAGGTTAAAGCAACAAAAGTGGGGAAATGAGACATATGGGTTGAACGCCTAACCCCCCATCACCCCACCACCCATCCTCCACAGACTGACACACACTGGGGTGTGCCATGGGGTCATCAGACCCAACTCTCACCCCATTCCATGTGTAAACAGGTTGACATGCTACAGTAAAGGACAATGGGGTGAGAGTTAGGCCTCACAACCCCATGGCATGCACTGGCATCTGTCAGTCTGTGAAGGGATGGGGGTGGGGTGGTGGGGGAATTTGGGTCTCAACCCTAATGTCTAATTTCCCCACTTTTGTCACTTTAACCCTTGCAATGAATTTCCTTACTTTTTGAAGAAGTGTAGTATAACTAGTAAATGGTACATGTTGGTGGGAACATGGGGGCCCCAAGCTTCCTATTTGTGCATAATGATATGCATCTGTGGGAGTGCTGGCCCTCTGTGCCCCGCGCTTCCTCGTACACATAATTACGGAGCTATACAGCAGCCCTCTAGGGCTAGGAACATTATAACACTAATTTTCCAATCTCTCAGCAATCGTAGCAGCTATGAAAAAAATTCAAGTGTCATTGTAATCATGGCAGCAAGCTCTGCATGTGAGATAAATTGATGAAATCTGTATCTAACATCATTTCTGAGATACAGGCACCAAGAAACACTCTGGGCACTGCAATGTTATCCTACGGGAAAAATCTCAACTTCGTAATGGCATATCTATGGAACCAATAAAATGTTTTACACCCAAACAGCATAAGTCACATCTCTGAGACCCCACCTTATACCCTGCAAATTTCAAGCCAAAAGACAAAACCATTTATTTGCAGTGTAATATACCTGGTAGCTGGTATGTGTTGGTGGCAGCCCATTTGTGCTTAATGATATGCGTCTGTAGGAGCATGGGCACTCCAGGCCCTGCGATCCCACTTACACATAACTATACAGCCATACAGTAGGCCTGAAAAGGAACCCTTGTAACACTAATTTGCCAATATCTCTGTAACCGTACAACCTAGAAAAAAAATTCCACTGCAGATGTAACCTATGGATTCTCAATTTGTTTTCACAGCTTAGTGACCTAAGCTGTGTGAAACAAAAAATCAGTATCTCACTTTGTTTTCGAGCTACGGATGCTGAAAGTCACTATAGGTGGCACAATGTTATCTTATGGGAAAAAACACAACTTCGTTGTGGCATATCTATGGAACCAATTAACTTTTCAGCACCTTAATGGCATAATTCACATCTCTGCTACAACTCATTTATATTCTGCACATTTTAAGCCAAAAGACCAAACTTTTAATTTACAGTGCAGTGTCAAATTTTTTAAAAGGTTAAAAATTCCTACTTCGTGAGGTAGCAAAATCCCCGATCACAAGGTCAATCCCAGTTCTAGAATTGACAAAATCACAGACCGCAAGAAATCCTTGACCATCAGATTTTGGCCGTCTGGTCCCTAAGTGACAGTCAACAATTTTGCTGCCTCATGAAAGGGGATTGCTCACTGACGGGGATTTTGTCAGCTAATGAAAGGGGATTAAAAAAATCCCTTTCAGACCTGACAAAATCCCAGTCCGCAAGCCAATCCCCTTTCGCGAGGCAGCAAAATCAAAGACCGTGACAAATCCTTGACCATCAGATTTTGGCCATCTGGTCCCTAAGTCACGGTCAAGGATTTTGCTGCCCTGTGAAAGGGCATTGGCTTGCAGACTGGGATTTTGTCAGCTCATGAAAAAGGATCAGAAGATAGTCGCGGATGAAGAATTTTAAAATTTGAAATGGCTGTTTTTTGGACAAAATGAAGCAAACCAAAGATATAAGTTTGTAGAGGGCAGCACCCAGAATAAAACTCATGCCTTATTACAACAAGAAGTCACCCATGGAGGAAACTACAACATTTTGTTTCGGGGGAAAAAATGAAAACAAGATGGTGGTTCGTGAACAAGGAATTTTTCCTGACGGACAAGGATTTTTTAAATCCCCATTAGTGAGCTGACAAAATCCTTGACCATGAGCCCAATCCCCTTTTGCAAAACATACATGTACATTTTGGAGTGAACTGAGCATGCTCAGAACCCACAAATTAAAAATTAAATAACTTTGGAATGGATTAATATTTTTTCACCAAATCAATGCTGGATTGTTCTTTGACCCACACTCTTTCTACCTTGAAATATTCAGACCAACAGACCAAACAGTATGGTCACAATGCATTGGGCAAAAAATGTGTCAGAAGTGTCGAAAAATGTGTTTTCAGCGCTTTGCTGCGCAAAAACCGTAAAAGTGACCAAAATGCAACTTAGCAAATCAAGAGATCTATCATACAAGACTGAGCATTCCAAACTTTGTGCAAATCCATTAAACGGTTGTAAAGTTATTAACATGCAAAATTTGGGGTTTAACATTAATGGGCCTACTCAACTCTAACTATACTGGTGCAACTGCACCAGTATAATATAGATATAGATATAGATATAGATATAGATATAGATATAGATATAGATATAGATAACATTTTTTGAGATGAGTACTTGTATGCCTCATTTTGAAAGTGAAGTGAGTAAAACCAAATTAAGATGCGTACAAATGTCTGGACAGAGTGGAGTGAGGAATACATTTTTAAAAACAATGGATTTTTCTAGATGAGAATTGACCAACTGCTATATATAAATATATATATATATATATATATATATATATATTTTGTGCAATAGGCGTGGACTCAGAAGTTGTTGAATAAATCCATTTATCTTCACAGCCGTTGAATAAATAAAATGTATCCATATAGTAGCTATGTCACAATCACTCCGGAACTCATTTAGAATTTTCGGCCTCAATAGCAGTACTACCCATATTCAAATGTGAATAACATTAAAACAAAAAAGATAGCATGGTACTGTGAGCATGAAAGTTGTTCAGCACAAAAGTATCTACAAAACGAGTGCTGTTTCATTTATAGATACCTTTTAGATTTTTTTATAATTAGCAAAAAAGAGCAGAAAATGCAATTTATTGTTCACTTTTTTGACAAACATATGCAAGAAAAGATAAGCAATCAAAAGCAAATGTCCCTGCACTGACAGAAATCATTCCTATTGCATAAATGAAATATACAATGGTGAGCTGTCAAATAAATGATTTATCTACACCTGTGCTGTTTGACCTCAGACACCTGACTCATGGCATATGCCACTCGTGAGGTTACCTGAGGTCAAACAGCACTTGTGTAGATAAATTATTTATCTGACAGCTTCCATTGTATATCCCTTTATACAGATATGTGTAGTGTGTGTGTATATATATATATATATATATATATATATATATATATATATATATATACACACACACATATGCACACACACACAATATATATACACACACACACATATATATATATATATATACATATACATATACTGTGTATATATATATATATATGTATATTCATATGCATGGCAAAAACTTTAATGCATCAGTTAGGATTGTTCCACAGCGATAAACGTGAGGAAATTCAGTGTTAGGGTTGAAAACCCTAACTGCGCATTCTGCCACCACCAACACCACCCCCCCCACACACACACACATACATGCAAGTAGGGGAAGGACCAAGGCAACACAACCAATCACACACATGCAGTAGGAGGTGTATACCTGTGTTACTGTAGGAAGTGGAGAAATCCAGCTTCAGATATCATACATTATTTACAAAGTTGTTCTTCAAGGTTAGTTCACATAAAGGTGAACCAAGCTGGCAGTAGCAAAAATGGTGTACCTCACTTTGTTTTCCACATATGGGTGGCAAAAGGCATCATGGGTGCCACAATGTTAGTCTATGGCAAATTGCTCAATTTTGCAACAGTGGAACTTTGTAATCCTTAAGTATTTTAGCACAATAGCAGGAAAAAGCACATCTGTGGGACCAGATCTTGCCACCCAGAAAATTTCAGCCCAAAGGACCCAACTGTTTGCTTGCAGGATGATAGCAAATATGTGCAGTCATTAGGAGCATACTTTCACAAAATACTTTTGCAAACATGAAAGTGTCATAGCACTACACTTTTGCATTTGTGAAAGTGATTTTCAAAAGTATTTTAGGGAATGTGTAAAATCCTGTTTTGGATCTTGCGAACCCCAAAATACCATATGTGTAGTCTGTGTTATGTGTTGGTGGCAGTGTGTGGCCCAAGATGTCCAGTTGTCTGTAGTGATATGTGTTTAACAGTGCATAGAATGTCCAGGATGAGTTAACAGTGATGACACCATGCCACAGCCCGATGGGAGCATGGGTGTGTGGTTTCATGGTTTACATAGTTGTATGTTATTCATGTTACCTGCTGCTGGTTGTGTGTGATTGGTTGTGTTGCCTTGGTCCTTCCCCTACTTGCATGTATGTGTGTGTGCGTGTGGTGGAGGGAATGTGCAGTTAGGGTTTTCAACCCTAACACCAAATTTCCTCACTTTTGTCACTGTGGAACAACCCTAACTGATGCATTAAATGGAGTTTTTGCTATGAATTTCCCTTCTTTCTGAGAATGTGCACTATAAATAGTGAATGGAATGTAGTGGTGGGAACGCGGGGCCCACCATGTGATTTTTTGTCACTTTGCTGTGCAAAAACTGTATGACCAACTGAAACGAAAATTGGTAACAGCCGAAAATGCATTAAAATGCAGATTCACCAAACAAAAACTACCATGTTCCTTGAACAAAGGTCTTTCTACTTGCCAACTTTCAGACCAATCAACCACACAGTGGCTGTGCTTATGTGTCGTAGAAGACAGTGCAGAAAAATAGCTGAAACATTATATTTTGCACTACAGTACGCAAACGCAAAACACAGATGGTAATGGTAATGCAAACGGTGATGGAAACAGTGAGGTAAAATAAACTAGTAACGTTAAGTGTAACGCAAATGCAAGCATAAACGGTAATGCACATGGCGATACAAACATAAACAATAATGTAAACAGTAAGGGAAACGCAAATGCAAATGTTAATGAAGACAGAAATGGTAATGCAAATGGTAACGCAAACACTCACAGCAACAGAAATGCAAACATTACTGAAAACAGTAACGCAAATGCTAATGGAAACGCTAATGCAAATGGTAACGGAAATGCAAACAGTAACAGAAACTCAAACAGAAATGCAAACAGTAATGGCAACGGCAACACAGAAGGAAACAGTAACAAAACTGACAATGGAAATGGTACTGAAAATGCAAATGCTAAGGCCAATAGAAATGAAAATGGTGACAAACACGCAAACAGTAACAGTAACACAATTGGAAATGCAAATGGTTATGGTAACACCAACGATGATGCCAAACGGAACAGTAACACAAATGGAAATGCAAGCACGTATGCAAATGCAAATTGTAATGCGCATGGTCATGGTAACACAATTGGAAATGCAAACACTTATGGTAACACCAGCGATGACGCCAAAGGAAACACAAACACAAATGGAAATGAAAGCGCATACTCAAATGCAAATGGTAATGCACATGGTGACACAAAAGGAAACAGAAACAGTAATGGAAACACAAATGTTACCAGTAACGCAAACACAAAGGGTAATGCACATGGTGACGTAAATGAGAACGCTAACGCAAATGGTCATGGAAACACAAGTGGAAACGCTAACTGTAACAGTAACGGAACGCACACCCTTTTTTCCTGAAAAGGTGCATTCAGAAGCACAGTGAATACAACAAATGTATGCATAGTAATGGACCTCGGAGCAGAAAATGAACACTCGGAATACTAAATTGCTTATATCTCAGGAACGATACGACGTAGAAAAAAATTTAAATCTCATATTATTTATGACTTTCCTGGCTAGTTTTGCCCTTAGCAGGGGGCTAAGCATTTTTCCAACAAAAGGTCCATATCTTGAAGCATTTTCGAGATACAGTAGCAGTCACAGACACTGCCAGCTATTTCCCGAAATTTCTGTGATATTTCTAGAAATATCTCCTGCTTACTGCATTTCCACAGTAGGGGCAGCAGAGAGAAACTCTTCAGAAATTTCACGAAATATCTGGAAATAGCTGGCAATGTCTGTAGCTACCACTGTACGGTCCCCAAAAGGCACGGCGAATGCCATAATGTTAGCCTATGGGAAACATTGTCAAATTTGGAGTGCCATAACTTTACAGCCCTCTATTATTTTGTCACCAAACCACCAAAAGGCACTCCTGTGGGATCTTGGCTGTCTTCCCTCCAAATTTCAGCCCAAAAGACCAAACCGTTCTTTTGCAGCAGGGTGTCAAAGATTTCCTATTGATTTGAGCACAGTGTCGCAAAGTAGTGTCATGATTTACGACACTTTCACAACCAAAATCATGAAAGTGTTGAATGTGCAACACTACTTTGTGACACTACTGTTTACAAAATTTTTAAAAACATTTCTGGGGTGTTTAACTCCCCCAAAAAACATGGCTAGCATCCTCAGGAATCAACTAGGTAAATGCAGCAAGAATTGTGTCCCTAGAGGGTCCCAAATTTAAATGTCAAGCATTTCTGTGACCACCAACTGAAAACAAGATGGTAGATTTGTGACACTACAGGGGTCTTTTGCAACACTAAAAATTGCATTTGTGACACTGTGGAACTTTTTGTTAACTTTTCCCATTGACTATAATAGGAAACTTGTTTTTTGAATAACTTTTGAACCGTTTAATATATTTTCACGAAATCTTCGAAAGGCACATTGGGGACCCCGGCTGCATATTCTCTGAAGGTTTCAGACTGGTTGTGTGGACCATGCAACCTGTAGGTGTGAGCAAATAATGTGCAAAAATGCATAATTTGTGCGTTTTCCTGTGCTCTGTAGCTCCGCAACTGTACATCTGACCACTACACAACTTGACAGATCCAGAGATGTGTGGTACCAGACCACACATTCCAAATTTCAGGCAAATCCATCATACAGTGGCAAAGTTATTAAGCTGCTAAATTTCAGATTTAACCTTAAATGGGGTACTGAACCCTAACTATAGTGGCACTACCGTGCCACTATAATATATATATATATGTATATATATATATATATATATATTGCAAAAACTTTGTTAATGCTCTAGTTAGGGTTAAAGTGACAAAAGTAGAGAAATGGCATTGGGGTTTCCAACCCTAACACCCCACCCCCACCCTGAACACATCAACAGGCATTGGGAGTGTGCCTTTGGGGTCATCAGCCCTAACACTCACCGCATTCCATAAATAAATAAATAAGCTGAGATAGGTACAGTACAAGAGAATGGGCTAAGCATTAGTGCTGATGACCCCAAGGCACACCTCCGATGCTGACTGGTGTGTGTAGGGTGGGGGTTGGGGTGTTAGGATTGAAAACCCTGTAGGAGGCTGAGTAACAGACAGATCTTTATACCAAGTAACCCACTAACAGTGTGGTTTTATTTACAGTCTGTACAGAAAACAACAAAAAAAAATTAAATGAAAACAATTCAGAACAGAAGGCAGCATGTCCTGTCTCTCTTCAGGTCTACACACAGCAAATAAGAAGACAATTCAGGACATGAAAGCAGCATGTCTTCTGTCTCTCTTCAAGTCAACAGCCACACAGAAAGAACGGTTACGTAGGAACTTACAGTAAGAGTAGATCTTTGAAGGAATCTTCTCCATTAGGCCACACCTTTGGAACTGTAAACAGTCAGTGTTAGGACCACACAGAAAATGTTTTCTAGCCAGGGTAGATAAAAATATTCAAAATATTTAAAATTTCCAAAGTTATGAGTGTACGTAGCAAAACTGCAATGAATGGTCATAACTTTGCTATATAGGGTCAGTATGTAACCTATCACAAACCCTAATGCTACATTTCCCTACTTTTGTTACTGTATCCCTAACCAGAATATTAACAAAGTTTTTTGCAATTTATTTCCTTACTTTTTCAGACTGTAAAAGCATATCCTTATTTGTCTGTGGGGGCGCATGTTCCTATGAGCCCTGCACTCCCCCCCCCTCCATAGATGCATATAAGTACGTAGCTATGGAAGCGCAGGGCACAGAAGGCCTTGCACTTCCATTTATAGGACAGCAGTGACCAAACTGTCAACATAGCCATCTTATTACCCCACCTCATTTGCCGGGCACAGAAAATGTTCAAATCCCTGCCAAAACATAATCCTGCACAACTGCTACACCATTCCCCGCCACAGGTATGAAAACACGTTTTGGCCAGGATTTGAAAAATGACAACTGTAACATACATGAGGCAGGGTAATAAGAAAGTTATGTTGAAAATCCAAGGTCACAATACTTAAAATATCCAAAGTAACAAGTGTGCATAGCGAAATTGCAATGCATGATAATAACATTTCCATTTTTGAATATTTTTATCCTACATTTTCAACATAGCTTTCTTATGACCCCACCTTATGAACAAGGGCAGAAAACAATTTAAAATCCTATGCAAAAGGTGATTTTACCAAGTGATTGCAAAATCACCTTTCAAACAGGAGTTGCGTAATGACAGTCATATTGTTCGAGTTCAAGTTTGTTTGCAGGAAAACTCCATTGAATATGCATCCTTAACAAGGAGGTCCTGTTAGGACAGTGCAATACATAGTCAATAGAACTGTAAACTTATAATGAGTGTAACCAGTACAATACAATGAATAAAAGCATACAAGCATATTAAGAGATAGGAATTTCAGTGCAATATATTGACATAGAAAATACTGTTGTGGGAAGACACAATAACAGTGGACTATGGGAAGAGTAGGGCTGTAAATGGACAACAGTAGGAGATGGGTACATAGGGGTAATGGTGAGGCACAGGTGACCAGGCACTGACTGGTCAGCACTTGGGGGGGGGGGTAACACACCAGTGAATTCATTGCAGGACAAACAAGCAATAGAAGGTCATAGGAATGGAAGCTGAGGAGGGCCAGAGAAGATGGAGTGGTGAGTGCTACTGCTGGCTGAGTCGAGGGGGGCTTGTGAGGGGGTGGATGGAGAAAGGTGGGGTGATAAGTGCTAAAAAACTGGTTATTTGGGGTGCGTAGACCTACCCACTGTGACAGTGGCAGGTTTCTTTGTATAGCTTGTTGAACAATGAGTTAAAGGAGTTAACAGAGACTGGTTGAATAAGCTTGAGGGAGGTTTGTATTTTGTTTCAGTAGGCCTGGATGGCATAACTAGCTGCAGCTCTGCCATGGTGTGTATATGCATTCTGGGAACATCTAATAGGATGTAGTTATTTTTATGCAGAGAATAACAGCTGTGGGATCTATAAAAGAGGGAAGTGATATAGGAAGGTAATCAATTTTCAAGGCCCAGGTGCCAGTGTGGAGCATCCATTTTGTTGCAAGGGAAGACCAACCCACTGTTGAGTAGAGTGTGCAGTGGTGTGTTCTATAAGGCACTTTAGTTATGAAGCATAGGGCACAGAGGTGTAAGATGTCGAGCTTGTAGAAGTGAAATGCTGCACTGCTATTGCAGATAATTTAAGTATAATCAATGAGTGGAAGGACGGTGGCTTGTATTAATCCCTTCCTGATTTTTTCAGGAAATAAGAATTTGTTCCTAAAGAAGAATCCTAATCTAATTTTCAACATTTTAGCTAAAAGTTCGATGTGGGTGCCAAAGGATAATTTGGAGTCTAGCCCAATTCCTAGATACTTCAAGTTGTCCACAACCTCAAGGACATCTCCTAATAGCGTTGTAATTGGTGCTGATGTGGCTTGGTTATGAAGGGAAGCATGTGCTTGAGAGGGAAGGAAGTATATGGTCTTGGGTTGTTTTTTTTTTGTGTTTAGTAGGAGTTTAGAGGATAGAAGGTTTCACTGTAGCTGGTTAAAGTCCTCCTGTAATTTGTTTACCACTTCGATCAAGGAGGGCTTAGATGTGTATAGGATGGTGTCATCCACGAAACAGTGTAATTTAGAGTTATGGATGTTGCTACCCAGGGAGTTGATAGAAACAGAAAATAACAGTGGTCTAAGAATCGAGCCTTGGGGGACCCCCCCTTGTAAGTGCCGGGGGGGAGGAGCTTTAATACTTTGAAGCCTAGCCATGACATAACTTCTGAATCAATTGATTGTGTTACTGTTCATGTCAAGCTCTTTAAGGTTCATAAGCAGAAGAACGTGGTCAACCGTGTCAAAGACTTTACTCAGGTCAAGAAACACAGCTCCTGTAGGTTGTTTATTATTGATGGCTGAGAACCAGTCATTGGTCACTTTTGCCAATGTTAACACAGTGTGTGTTTATGGCTGAAACCTAATTGAAACCTGATTGCATAGAGTTGAGCAGGTTGGAGCTTTTGAGGTAATCATTTAACTGTGTATTTACTAATTTATCTAGTAGTTTTTATACCTGTTGTTCATTAGGAGGGGTCCCCAAAAGGACATGTTGAACATTTGGGGTCAAAATGTCAACAAATGGCTAAGTTATGAATACAATTTGAAACCCAGATTGAAATATATTGAACCGCATTTACCTTAATTTCACATACTGCAGTCACTGGTTCCAGCAACAAGATGTGTGTTCAATCAGAGATTGGGTCTTGAACCTGGGACCTGCTCAGGTGAGTAAGGCTGTGTGGGGGTGTACTGGGAGGTGTGGAGTGGTGGGTGCTGAGTGGAAGGTGATAGTGGTGGGGGCCTGATCGGCGAGTGACCATTTGGGGTTTTTAGAGGTTTAAAAAAAAACATTGAGGGATTATTTTCTTTATTTCAGGTTGTGCCTCAAATGGGAGGGTGAAGGAATATTTACTTTGATAATGGGAATGGCAATCGGCAGATGGGGGTGCCACTAGACACCAGGGAAATCAGGAATGGCAATCGGTGAGTGTGGGGTGCCACTAGACACCAGGGAATATATAATTTGATAACGGGGACAACAATCGGTGGTTGGGGGGGGTGCCACTAGCCACCAGGGAAATCAGGAACAGTGATCAGCAGATGATAGGTGCCACTAGACACCAGGGAATACTATTTATGGGGATGACAATTGGCTGGAGGGGGGGTGCCACTAGACACCAGGTAAAGTTTATATTATTAATGGGACAGTGACTGAAAGAATGGGGGGGGGGTGCCATGAGACACCAGAGCAACATCACACATCACATGAACCTAAAAAAGAAAACCCCTCTTTATCCCCCCTGGCTGCTGGAGGTCTGACTCCAAGCACGGAGAAAGGAGACTACTGAAGACTACAGGAAGTTCCTGTCCAAGAACAGGAAGGGTGAGAGTTGTAAGGGCACATAGGCAGTAGGAAAGTAAGTGTAACAATACATAGAGGGAGGAGACAATAAGCATACAAAGCAACGGGAGAGGGAACACAAAATAAGTCAAGATGGGAGTGGTGCAGTGCAATGGCTGTGGAGCAGCAGTGTTCTGGGAGACATTCTGGAGGCTGTGATGCTGCCCAGTTTGCAGGCACCTCTCTGGTCTGATGGAGGAGGTTGCCCGTCTCCAGGCTGACCTGGCTAGGATTCATGAAACCTCTTCCCCCACCCAGGGACCACCAGGGCCACCACTGTTACCTCAGAGGTTGCCAAGAAAGAGGAGTGGTTGGACCAAGGTGGGCTCAGAGAGGGAGAGGGCAGTGGAACAGAGTTGCATCCCTCCAGTTGTAGCTCTCCACAATTCATATGCTGTTCTGGCAAAGAGTGATTCCTCTACGAGGCACCTGCAGTGGAGACCAAGGAGGATGCTTTGAACCTCCACAAAGGAGACCCACAGGAGGATGGCATGAGACCCCACAAGGAAGGAAACAACTCCTGGTGGGGGACTCAATCATTAGGGGTAGACCTGGGGGAGGAAGGGGATAGGGAGGGAAGGTGCCTGCCTGGCACCACGGCTTGGAGGGACAGGAAGTGAATCCTCAGGATGCAGGAGCAGCTGCACGAGGGAGGGAGCTGGATGTCATTGTCCCCCTAAGGACAAATGCTCTGGCTGTAAATGGGATCAGAGTGGTGCAAGAGGAGTTTGTGGAGTTGGGGAGGGGCCTTAGACAAATAGCATGTACAGTAACCTTCTCGGAGGTGCTGCCTGTCTATGGCAAGGATGATGCTAGGGTATTCCGCACCATGGGATTCAATGAATGATTGAAAAACTGGTGTGGAGCTCAGGGTTTGGCTTCATTGGGGGCTGGGGAGCCACCTGGAGGCATGCAGGCTTATACTGGCATGATGGTCTGCATCTGTCCAGGGAGGATCCAGGATCCTAGGTGACAGGTTTAAATGCTTCATTGGCAAGCATTTAAACTAGCCAAGGAGGGAGGCACTGAAAAGGAGTAGGGAAACCCATCCTCCCCCACAAAGCACAGTAGTTAGAGAGGTAAACACCAAGGCAGAGAAGTCATTAGGGAGCAGGACAGGGATAAATGCAGAAAAAGGTGTTAAGGACAGGGATGGGGCTAAAAGGGGTAAGGTCATAAAAAATAAATGTAAAGTGATGAGTACCAATGCCTGTAGTCTGTGCAACAAGCTCCCTGAACTAGTGGTCTTAATGGAAGAGGGATGCCTGGATATTGTGGCAGTCACTGAAACATGGTACACAGAGAACCATGAGTGGGAAGTCAACATACCAGGATACACAGTTTACAGGAGGGACAGGGTGGGTAAAAGAGGAGGAGGAGGAGTAGCTCTCTATATAAGGGAAGGGATTAAAGCAACAGTACTAAAGAGTAAACAGGAAGTTGAAAGTTGATGAGTCACTATGGGTCACCCTGGAGACAGGAAATGGCACCACAATCCATATGGGGGTTGTGTATAGACCCCCATCTCAGGGGGAGGAAATGGACAAGGAAATGATAGAAAGCATCCTTAAAATGGCAGAAAAAGGGGAGATATTGTTGCTAGGGGACCTGAATATGCCAGATGTTAACTGGAGTACCTTTGCTGCAGGCACATCCAAGAGCAGGGTCATTCTTGATGCCCTACAGGGGGCATGCCTCAGATAGCTAGTGTTGGAACCCACTCGGGAAGGACCAATCTTAGACCTGGTACTCTCAAATGGGGAAGGAGAAAGGATCTCAGATTTAGAAGTGGGTAGCCATCTGGGAACAAGTGACCACTAAACAGTGTGGTTTACAATAAACACAGCCATAGAGTCAAGCCAGCAAAACAAGAGTATTGGATCTTTAGGAAGGCTGACTTTGGGAAAATGAGAGAGTGCCTTAGAAAAGCACTAGCAAATGGGCAAGAAGGAGGGTGGAGGAACAATGGGGAATAATCAAAACAGCTATCGAGAGGCAACAAGCCTTTTGTGAAGCAAATCAATAAAAAAAATGAAGGAAAAACCACTATGGTTCTCAAAAGAGGTGGCAGGGACGTTAAGGAGAAAGGATAGTATCAGGAAATATAAGGAAACACAGAAGGAACAGGACAGAGAACTTTATCAGTTAAAGCAGAAGGAGGCAGGGAAGGCAATCAGAATAGCAAAGGCACAAACTGAGGAAAAGATAGCCAACTCTGTTAAGAAGGGGGATAAACCTTTATAGGTAATTAGGGAGTGAAGAAAGACCAAGGGAGGGATACAGAGACTTAATAAAGGGGAAGAAATGTGAGCAGAGGGTGACAGTGAAAAAACAGGGATACTGAACAAATATTTCTGCTCAGTATTCACAACAGATGAGGAGGGGAAGGCGCCTAAACCAAACAAGGGAGAAACTCTGAATAGGGGGGTCGATACCAGTCCATTCACAGAAGAAAGGGTTTTGAACGAACTCTTGAAAATGAGGGTGGACAAAGCAATGGGGCCTGATGGGATTCACCCAAGAATACTAAAAGAACTAAGGGTAGAAGTAGTAACACCACTGACTACCCTCTTTAACAAATGATGGGAGGATGGAGTGGTACCTGAGGACTAGAGGAGGGAAAATGTGATTCCACTTCACAAAAGTGGGAGCAGGGCAGAGGCAGGAAACTACAGACCAGTTAGTTTGACTTCAGTGGTAGGGAAAATGATGGAATCACTTCTGAAGGAAAGAATTGTTGAGTGCCTAGAGGCCAGTGGGGCACAGGATCCAAGGCAGCATGGTTTCACAGCAGGAAGGTCATGTCAGACGAAGCTAATAGATTTCTTTGACTGGGTGACCAAAATAGTAGACCAGGGAGGGGCTGTGGATATGGCCTACCTAGATTTTAGCAAGGCATTCGACATAGTCTCACACAAAAGATTAATATACAAGTTAGCCAGCCTTGGAGTGGGTCCCAAGGTGGTAGCCTGGATAAAAAACTGGCTGGACAACAGGACGCAAAAGGTAATAGTAAACGGAGTCCACAGTGAAGAAAGGAGGGTAACTAGTGGGGTACTGCAGGGTTCAGTACTGGGACCGGTCCTCTTTAATATCTTTATAAGTGACATTGAGAGTACCTGAAGGAAAGGTATGCCTCTTTCAGATGACTCAAAGATCTGCAACAGGGTTGATACACAAGGTGGGTGGAAAGAATGAAAAGGAACTTGGCAAGGTTGGAGGAATGGTCAACACATGGCAGCTCAGATTCAATGCAAAGAAGTGCAAGGTAATGCATCTGGGAAACAAAAACCCAGGGGAAGAGTACGCAATGGGGGGTGAGTTAATAACAACAACAAAAATCGAAAGAGACCTAGGAGTAATTATATCAGATGACCTAAAGGTGGGCAAGCAATGTGAGAAGGCAGTAAGTAGGACTGGGGGGATGCTGGGATGCATAGGGAGCGGCATCAACAGTAGAAAACAGGAAGTTGTTATCTCTCTCTACAGACAGTTAGTGATGCCCCATCTGGAGTTCTGCGTACAATTCTGGAGACCCCATCTCCACAAAGACATAGACAGAGTGGAGGCTGTTCAGAGGAGACCAACCAAAATGGTGCAAGGTCTGCACCAGAAGACATACAAAGAGAGACTAAAGCAGCTTAATATGTATACCCTTGAGGAAAAGAGAGGGGGGACATGATAGAAACTTTCAAGTATCTCAAGGGAATTAACAAGGTACAAGAGGGTAGTATCTTTCAGAAGAAGAGATGTGCAAGAACAAGGGGGCACAATTTGAAGATGGGGGGACAGCTCAGAGGTAATGTTAGAAAGCACTTTTTCACAGAGAGAGTTGTGGATGCATGGAACAGCCTTCCTGAGGAGGTTATGGAGTCAGAAACAGTGGGAGAATTCAAGAATGCATGGGACAGGCCTAAGGCAATTCTAGTGGGGGGGGGCAGGAGGAAGTAAGCGGTTGATTAACTAGAATCTGCAGCTTATCCATCAGGTAGGGAAATGGGCAGACTGGGTGGGCCAAGTGGTCCTTATCTACTGTCAAATTCTATGTTTCTATGTTTCTATGCTAGGTACAGCAATGGAATGTGCAGAGGGCACCACCAAACACCAGGGGGGAAATGGCAGCTCACAGCTCGCACTGCAGCTAACAGAAAGAGTTCAGCTGTGGCTGCAGAACTCAAGAAATTCCCACTGTTCTCATACAGAGAACATGGGAAAAGTGCTCCTCTTGTTAAGCTGGGCACCCAGGATTTTGAATTCCCAGGAAAAGTATTTGCGGCTATTACGTTAAGAAACAAACATCAGAATCTAGCTAAACAGGTCCCGTTTAGCTAGGTTCTGGTGTTTGTTTTTTAAAATCCCAGCATTTTTTTGTAATTTTCATGTTAGTCTGTGGAAAAATCAACAAGATGGTGGTTGGCATGGCACAAAAATTGTTTGGTGCCCTGCCAGGAAAGTGGCAAGAAATAAAAATTGTGCATTTGCGGCATCACATTTTTACTTTCACTGCAGAACGTTATCTTAAAAACCCTGCTGCGCAAGTGCAGGTCAGAAACCATTACATTTTAAAGCCTTGTAACTCCTGCTGCATCTAACTTCGACAACCCTCTGCAAGTTGCAGTTAGAGTGTTAGTTTTAGCAGTGTTAGGCCAGAATAGCTACAATGGAAAAGCTACACAGGCCAAATCTAATAACACTCACTGACATGTTAAAACTAGGAATCTTAAACTAACTGTAGTTGCTCTTAGACAATTATTACTCATCCTTCTACTATGCGCTGGCAATGTTGAGCTCAATCTCGGCCCTCTTGACACTATAGCCTCACCCGCTGATCTTGCAAGAGTCAAAGGCATGAGCTTCTTGCATATTAATGTAAGCAGCTTGTTAAAAAAGCTTACCTTAATCCAAGCCTAGATGAGTCACACCTCTCCCGATGTACTTGTAGTTTTGGAATCCTGGCTTAGACCAGCTACGTTAGACAGGGATGCCAATATATCTAATTACGCCTTGTTTAGAGCTGACAGGCAATCCAGAGGTGGAGGGGTGGCCATTTATATTAAGAACAAGTTTGCGGTCACCTGTCTCAATTCATCCTCAGTCGACCAGTGAATATGAATGCTTGTCTCTCAAAGTGGAGATTTCGTAGTCCAGCGTGATCTGAATAATAGGATGTTACAGACCTCCTTCTGCAGGTTTACCATTCCTGTCTCATCTATCTGTGAAGCTGGAACAAAGCCCCTTAGAAACAATTATCCTTGGGGACTGTAATCTTGATTGGCTATCTAACGCCTCAGTTCCTCTCGCATCCTTCTGTGATGACCACGGGTTAACACAACTTATTGCTGAACCGACATGTCCCAACAAAAGGAACCCTAACAACAGCACCTTATTGGACGTAATCATGGTGAGTAAATCTCATCTCTTCACCCATGCCGGCTCATTTTTCTCTGATGTCAGCGACCACTGCTTCACTGCAGGTGTAAGAGCTGCCAGAAACCCCCCTTCCTCTCCAAAGTTCACTGTGAAGAGATCTAGGCATAACTTTGACCTGTTTGCTTACCTCGACGAGCTTAAATACTCCTTGCGATGGCAGGATTTCTACCTGGCAAACATGACCACCTCCGCATATGATATCTTCCATGATATCTTGACAGGGGCTCTCAACAAATATGCCCCACTAGCTAAAATCCACATAAGGAACAAAGACTGTCAATGGTTCTCCCCTGAACTCAAGTCCATGTTCCTCGTAAGGGATGAACTTTGGAAAAAAGCTCATAGATTCAATACCCCCTCGGACTGGAATCAGTTTAGGAGATTACAAAATGTCTGTACGAAAATGGTCAGAGAATCAAAGGCTGCCTTCTTTCGCTCAGCACTCGACTCCACTGCCAAAAGCCCAGCTAAATTTTGGAAAACTACCAAGGGCCTGTCCAGCCATGCCCCTGGCAACCCTCTTCCGCCTAAGATCAGCTCTGGTAACTTAATCATCACTGATACGTCGGAGATCTTAGATTCGTTCAATGACCACTTTGCTACCGGTGGCCTAGCATTCGACACTTCCCCAGCCTGCTCCCTATGCACTTAGATTGGTATCCCTTTCCCTGATTCCACTGCCTCAGACTCAGCATTCTCACTATGACCTGCTTCACTAGAAGAGGTGGAAGATCTCTTATTGCAGTTGGATACCAGGAAAACTGCTGTGGTGGACTCATTAGACCTGTATTTTATAAAGATTGTCCATCATGTACTTGCCGTGCCAATTACCCACCTATTTAATCTATCTCTGTCTCAGGGCATCCTGCCACCCCTATGGAAGACTGTCCATGTCATTCCCCTGTTTAAATCAGGAAACCACCTGTGATCTTAATAACTATAGGCTGATCTTCCTCCTTCCTGTATTGTCTAAACTACTTGAGAAAATAGTGTATGCTCAGCTGTGGTCCTATCTTGAAACCAATAATCTACTAAACCCAATGCAGTCTGGCTTCAGAGCTAACCATAGCACTATCACGGCCCTAGCCAAAGTAACCAATGATTGGCAGAAGGAGTTAGACATCAAGAACTATGTCTGCGCTGTACTATATTTCTGGATTTAAGTAAGGCCTTTGACACTTTTGATCATATTCTGCTCCTCCTCTCCCTGCAAACTGAAGGCATGGACTCCCCTTCGTTGCATTGGTTCACTGGCTATATAACAGGACACTTTCAGTAAGTCAAAGTGGAAGGCGAACTTTCACCCTTAAACATCTCCAGCGAGGTGTGCCCCAGGAATCTATATTAGGTCACTTACTGTTTGCAATATACATTAACAATATCAATAACTGTATAGACAAGGCCAGTGTTCATCCATTTGCAGATGATACTGTACTCTACCTAAGCCACCCAATGCCAAAAGCTGCCTGTGAGGACCTTCAATCCAAATTCAATCTCCTCCAGAGCCAACTAATTCATAAAAAGCTCCTCCTCAACCCCAAAAAAACAAAACCAATGCTTCTCTCTCCACTTACCTTCTCAATTAATCCTACAACTTCTGGCTCAGTCCCTCAGATCTCCACATTATTAGGAGGAAAAACTGGAATATGTCACAAAATTTAAGTATCTGGGAGTGTGGCTAGATTACAGACTTTCCTTCATGGAACATGCCGAGGATCTAATAAAAAGACTAAGACAGAGGCTGAGAGTTTTCTTTAGAATGAGTCAATTCCTAAACAGAGATGCTAAGACACGGCTGGTCCAGTCCACATTTCTATCATTGGTAGACTATGTGGACCTCCTATACACTCAGTGTCCTACCTCTTGCTTGACAAAATTGGACACACTTTATCACAGAGCTCTGCGGTTTATAATGGGACTTCCCTTCAGCATGCACCACTGCTCTCTGTATATGGCTGTAGGATGGACTTCGCTTAAGTCCAGGAGAGACAGAAATGCTGCACTCTGGACCTTCAGAGTTATTTCAAAAAATTGCCACATTATATTACCAACTGTCTTTCTCTAAGTGCAATAGGTAACTACGCACTACGAAGTTACTCATATATCTCGCTCAAGGTACCTATGGCTATGTCTCGCTTTGGCAGAGCAGCCATAAGCTTCGTGCTGCCCTCATTATGGAACAAAATTCAAAAAACTCTTAAATTGCATATACCTGTCCACCTCTCTACCTTCAAGTGTCTATATTCCCACTCCTTCAAAGAAGTATGTAATTGCTTCTCCCTCCCTAGACCTGCATCAGTGTCCCCCACAGTATGTATTCCCGCCCTGCAAAGTATTCAAATTCCTAAGACCCCTTAATCCTGTTCCTGCCTTCCTAGCCCTGGACACTCCTTTATATTCCTCCCCGCCCCTCCTCACCTACTTCCTCATCTCATCCTCAGTCTAAGCCTCCCATCTTTAGGATAGGAATCACTCGTACCTTCTGGTTGAGACTTTCTCTGTGCACCCTCCCTCACCTTTCACTCTCCTCCCTAATGGTCCCCTCCACTACCCCTTGCCTATACCCTTCTCCTATCCCACCTGTTCCCTCCACCTGTATCCCTAATTATTTTATCCTCCCCCACACCCCCTCCACTTCTACTTCCTGCTGCCCTCCTTATCTCTCAATCATCTCCCCTCTCCTTCTCTCCTTCTCTTTTCCCCTCCTCCTCACTGTTCTCAGGCCAAATGTATGTACCTGCTCCTTTTTCTGCACTTCGGATTTAAATTGCCACAAGCCTGCTTGTTTCAGTGCTTTCTGTTGACCAGTCATCAATATATATATATATATATATATATATATGTATATATATATATAGATATATAGATATATATGTACTTAATTGCACTACCTTGTATTGCTATGTAATCTATGTTGTACCCAGGTCCATCTTGCAAATGAGCATTGCTCAAGCGATGTCCGCCTGGTTAAATAAAGATTTTGCTTGATTGACTGAACTCTGAAATCCTTTAGTATTTTTTCACCAGACCTGTTAAAGGCAGTGCTTTAGAACATGACACATGTTCCCTGCAAGTTTGGGATACAAATTCCATTCTATGTAGGCTGTAGGGGAGAGCAAAACCAAACCCATGTTAAGTACTGGAAAAAAGTCAGACAATTACAAAAAAGAACACATGCCAATCTCAGAAACTGTGCTACCACGCCAATATAATATACTGTACATATGGACAAATGTGAATAACTTTAAAATGAAAAATGATAGCACGATACTGTCAGCACGAAAGTTGTTCAGCACAGCAATATCCACAAATGAGTGGTGTTTTATTTATAGATAACGTTTAGATGTTTTATATATTCAGCAAAAAATGGAAGAAAATTCAGTTTTTCTTTCACTTTTTTGACAAATTCCTCCCAGAAAGCAAAAACTAAAGTGTTATACATCAAATGTTTTAATTATGTACCAGTCATAATGTAAAGCTATGGGCTCAGTGAGTTAATAGAAGTAGTAGTAAACATTGGAAATCACTCTCAAATAAGTACAGTGACAGTAATTGTAAAAGAAAATGAAAGTTAGTCACACACTTTAAAGTCACAAGCATTTTTTTACACCTTTGCAATCATATTTATCCCAAATGTATATTGTATGGCTATATGAAGAGAACATGACATGGCCTGACTGAAGTTATCATATGTATATTCATTTGAGGCCAATGGTATTAAGATATCTCACTTATGGCTTCACCACTCATGAAATATCATAACATCATTAGCCTCTCATGAAGACAAATATGATATCTTCAGTCAGGCCACTATAACATACTGTATATACCGTGCAAACAAATGTGAAGAACTTTAAAATGAAAAATGATAGCATGGTATTGTGAGCATGAAAGTTGTTCAGCACAGAAATATCCACAAATGAGTGATGTTTTATTTATAGATAACTTTTAGATTTTTCATAATCAGCAAAAAATGGCAGAAAAGTACATTTTTCTTTCACTTTTTTTGACAAACAAATGCCTCCCAAAAAGCGAAAACAAAAGTGTTATACATCAAACTTTGCAATTATGTACCAACTATACTTTAAAGCTATGGACTCAGTGAGTTGAATAGAAGTAGTAGTAAACATTGGAAATCACTCTCAAACAAGTACAGTGACAATAACTGTAAAAGAATAAAAAAGTAAGTCACAAGCACTTTTGTACACATTTGCAATCATGTTTATCCCAAACATATACTGTATTTCTGTATAAAGAGAAAATGACATGGTCTGACTGAAGTTATCATATCTATCTTCATTCAAGGCCAATGGTATTAAGATATCTCACTTATGGCTTCACCACTCATGAAGTATCATAACATCATTAGCCCTCATGAAGACAAATATGATATCTTGAGTCAGGCCATGTCATATTTATTTATTTAGTTTCTATTTACCAGGTGGGCACACTACACAAAACATTTACCTATCTTCAGGCACAACCTGGGAGAATATAGCAAAAGCCATCTCCCATGTATATAATACATGGTTGGCTCTTTTCCCACATAGGAAATAGTACCGTTTATTTCCCTGTATATCTCACCAAATAAACCTGTAGACCTCCCAATTACATCTGTATACCTCTCAATTATGGTTGTATACCCCATAGGTATACAGCCTATAAACCATGGGAAAAAACCTCCATCTCCTCCTGTAAGACACCTACAGAATTGCAGGGAAGAAGATACCAAAAAAGAAACTCTTCCCCTCACGGGGAAAACCTGCCCCAAGGACACCTGGGGAACCTGTAAATAAAAAAAACAGAGGGCACCCATATGAACACCCCCCCCAATCCTGGACCACTCAAACCTGCAACAAAAAAAAAAAACTGTTGGAGGCAACTGTCTCCTTCCCTCATCCCCCTGCTCCACCTGGAGCTCACAAATCCTAAAAAGAAAAAATTTGGAGGTCAGCTGCAGGAAACACACCAGAAACCCATCCCCCATATACTTATCACTTCCTTTCCCTCAATGCTCCAGCTCTCTCCCCAACTACCATACCCTCCACACTATTGCTGCCATCATCATGTTGCTGCAGCCTGGCCCCAGTGATGACAACACTCCCAACTACAGTAACAATCACCAGAGAAGCTATACACCACTTACGGCTACAAGCCTTACCTCTGAGAGCCATACACTGCCGCAGTTCATGCCCCCTCCAGTGAACCGAAGAATGATTGACATGAACAAGCCCACTTTTATAGGGGAGACCATACACTACAGAAACAAGAAAGTGCAAAAAGAGAGCCCACTAGCAAAATACCACTACACTACAGAATCCCCTTAAGCCAAAAACTACACCACAAACTCAAAAATGGTCCCAAGTACTACTCACCAGAAAACCAACCCAGCAGACACATAAGGTAAAAGGAGCACAAAAACCATGTATTATATAAAACAAATGATGGGTATGTGTAGCATACAAGGCCATATAACCACCAAGGGGGTTATAATTAGATAATAAAGCCACTTGCCCTTTGAAGATCTGGTTTCCTGTATATTCCCGAAAAGTACTTGTAAGTATTCTCTATAATCTCTATAATTTGATTTTAAGGTAGCCATGGCAATCAGGGCACCTCTCAAGCTGCACTCTAGAGGTCTTTGGTTGCCAAAGCAACCTCTTGATTCAGACACAGCCTTGTTGTGTATGGAGAACCATATACAATCCTCTTCATTATCTAACATCTACACAACAAGAAATGAGAAACCGATCTGGAATTTTTTTTTTAAGATGCAGAGCAATATTGGACAATCAGGATGAAGGACTGTGATAAACCCCAGTTCAAGGTCACATATACAAAATAGGTCTGAAACAGGATACATGATATAGAGCTGTATGTACACCTGCTATTACATGAAAAAAATGGTATTAATTCATGTACTGAAAATTAACTATTGCATAAAGTAAGCTAAAACATGACTGGTAACACCTGATAAAGCAATCTCACTTATAAGGGTTATAGTAATTGCATGAACCTTACCCCTGTTTATGATTTCTACACCTATGTATGAGACCCAGGTGGAAGAAGTGTTAATGAATAGCTGTACACCTGTTTTATTATTTTATCATGTCAGTGAAGTTCCATTTTCATCAATTTTTCCACCCATTTAAGTAGAGGTATTTGCTTGGCAGGGCTTTAGCCCAAACATAATTCTAAATTATGAATCATGCAGGGTCACCTCAACAGTACAGTGGTAGTATGTTGTTTTGTTCCCATGTGGGTGACCAATACAGTATCTGAGTCTAAGTCTAAGCAGCCATGTGATCTCCATGATTAGAATTGCTTCCAGGGTGGGGGTGTTCCGACTTTACCCATCTTGTAACCCTTGTGGTGTATCAGGGGCTGCTGTGGGCTTGGTGTTGCAGCAGGATACCATGTAGGAGGAAGCTGATGGGAGAAGGGGAGAGGAGAAAACAGGAGATAAAATCCTGTTACTGTCTTCATCATGGCCTCTGACATGCTTGGGCCCCATGAGACCAATATGATTCATGGCTATTGGGGCTGAGAAGTTGCTGGTCAGAGCTTGAAGGTGAACCCAGTGATAACGATGGTGGAGGTGGGGGAAGCTTAGTTAAAAATAATTATGGTATAGGAATTCTAAACCCTATAGACCTATAGTTCCAACACAACACAACCAGCTGGAGGAACAGTGTGAACAAATGTTAAAATGCCGGGGCTGGTAGTCTTTTGTTCCCAAAATACAATGATCAACCTTTACATCAGCAGGTATGAATGGAAAAAGCAATAAATATTGTTTCTGTGTATTTTCTGTTTTAAATTCCTCTAGTGTTGGAACCAAATACAAAATTCTCTATTTATCAAGAACACAAGCTTTAGATTCCAAGTTTCCACCATGTTGACTCACCCAACAGATTTAAAGCCAGTTCATAAAACAGAGGCAAACACAGAAGGTGAATAGATAATATCAGGCAGTGATGGCATAATTTCTCGTGCATGCTGCAGCCGAACAAGTCAAATGTTTGAACTTCTGTGCAGGAATAAAATACAAGAGCAGAGTGTGCCAAGGACAATGGACCTCTCCCCTTTCCATAATTAGGGAGAGACCTAACAACAAGAGATAAACAATGGGAGCTATGAAAATCACCAAGATATAAAAAAAGTCATTCCCTTGTTAAAATCTACCTGCAAACCAGTCAATATATGATCTGTGGGAAATGTTTTCTAGCCCAAGCTCCCCAACAAGGCAGAACTGAAGGTATCAGTAAAAACACCTATCTAAAACTAAGGTTGCCTGTGTGTACAATTACATTTAACATGGTAATGTATTTTTCTTTTTTATAACATATGTATGTCATCTTGTGTATCATGTTTCCCTGACAACACAGAACTCATGCATAAAGGCAATAGGAAACTATTTTAAATATCTTAAAGCACCCTATCATTTCTGCTGTTTAACGATATCCACTATTTTGACAGCTGTAATTTTGTTAATTCAGATGATTTTTTAAGCATTTAATGCTGCAAAGTGTGTCTTAGCTTGCTGACCTATTCTAGTTGTAACTGCATTGCTAGTTTTTCCTTGACATTGTGTCATGTCACAGTTCCATACTGATTATGACCAATATAAACCAACATCATGTACAATGTCCAGTAAACTTAGAAACAGATATTGAAGAAGAAGAAGAAGAATGTAAAACACACTCTGTAGCAGTAAATAAGCAATAAGCCACTACAGGGAGTGCATTAAAGGATTTTAATGCTTGTCCAAGGAGAGGGAGGCATAATGCTGACGGCCAAGTGTCCTTACACCTCTGAGAAGTGCATTCAAATCCTTTAAGGCATTTTTTGCATAGCTTATTGTGCTTCTAAAATGCCTAACTGCTCTTATGTAGTATATGTAAAGTTAAACATTTTAGTATTATTTATTTTTACATAAAATCATTTGTTTAAAAACATTTGAATAACAGAATTATATATATGAAATTGTCCCTGATTTTGTAGGCAATGACATTTTTTTGGCTTGATAATGAGATCTGGCACCTGATTGTGCTTTGCTACCTTACTAATGCAAACAAGTGATGTCCCTCAGTCAATGAGGTTTTCAGGATAGTTCCTTGTCATTTTGTAGATAAAATTACAAAACTGATTTATTATAATACAAAAAGCGAATGCTGATCAGGGGTCCTATACACAGTCTCAAAGAGTGGTATCCCAAAACAGGGTGCAAACATCTACCACATTGTGACTCCATACTTTGTGCCCATACGCACAACTTGTTCTAGTCAATGTGGGGGAGAAGTTCTTCCTGCAACCATACCACAATATAAATAAAAGTCATAAGATGCTAATGGACACAAACAGGGTTTCCACCCATTAATTCCTAATTGGTGGGTTGTATGGGTTTGCCTCTGCTTAGTACATAGGGCACAAACCTTGAGAAGAGGGCTAAAACAGGTTTGCCTGATTAATTAATCAATTTTATATAAGTAGGGTTTTTTGGATCACCAAAAATATTGATGGCCTTTGTCCATAAAAGTTCAGTGTTAGAGTTTCACGAACTGTCATGGACCTATATGAACATTTACCTTCATGAATGCTTGTGAACACAGATAGGAGTGCCATTTAATGTTCTGGCACAATTCATGAACATTCATGAACAATTTAATGCACAGTTGACGAATATTCATGAGCTGAATTCATGAACTGTTCATGAATAATTCATGAATATTCATGTACTATTTATGATCATGTCAACTGCATAGTACCTCCCGGGGAAGTCTGTGCATGGTGTAGCAACAGTCACAGGAGGCTATGCCATGTACAGACCACCTTGACTCCAGCACTACTGTTGTTATGCTCCTCCAACAAACCAATCGTCACCTTTTAGCCTACTTCTTGACCAAAGTCAGTATGGGAATTTGTGACCTCCTTAGCTCCCTCCTGATGGTCCAGTGGCTCTCACACCTACATAATGATCATATAGTAATCCCTGGCATCAAGTGGATACCCCTTTCTTAGCTCTGCTCTCACATGTTAGTCATTTGAAGATTTGGCTTCATGATGATCTCCATCAAATGCAGCTCCACTTAAGTCAGATGCAAATTACTGATACCTATCCACTCAGTTCTAAAAGCACAGCATGTCAGTACATTGTGTGCCTGCCTCTGCATGGGTTACAATCCTTTGATATTGGCCCATGTGATATTTTCATGGTGACTAGAGTTTCCAAGTCAGTACTCCTCAAATGAGGGACATCTCCTGATTTAGCCACTAAAATCAGGGGATTTTTGCAGGACCCTAATTTATATACCTAACTGAATCTAAGATTGTATATACCTAACTGAATCTGTGGTGCTAGAAATGCATTTCTAATGTCATTTAAAGACAGGAGGAATAGGCTGTTTTTTGATTCTGATGAATTTAGGGTCATGGACTGGTGCCATAAAAAGCAGGAGAAATCTCAAAAAAATGTCAAAATCAGGGAAACTCCCTGAAAATAGGGAGACTTGGAAGGTACGATGGTGACCTCATCCCCTTCCAGGCATAATTTCTTTATTTTTATATAGCTTTTTGCCCTCCACTGCCACCTTGCACCTTTCAATGGGCCCATTTCTTGGGATCCCCAGTCCCATCTGCCACATCCCCTACCATCTTGTCTGGTGGGGATCTACATGGTGCTGGTCCCAAGAGTGCCAGGGGGCTGTCATACATGGTGATGAGGGGACATGGCATTTTTCCAATTTTTTTTCCCCTTACAGTCTAGGGCCATGGCAGATATGGTCATGCATGTGCATAGAGGCAAACATACACTCCAGAACCAGTGGCCCAACTCCACCCACCTGGCCTAGTACCAGCACCCCATTTGCCCAACATTACCACCAAGCCTCCACTTGGTGGCAGCCAAGGGCTAGGAAGACTTACCTCCCCAATCTAGGTAAGCACAGCTGTCAAGCGGCTGCTAAATTTCCTCTCCCAGCCCTCCCTCCAGGCTGATCCCTGACAGCCCAGCAGCCCGAGCTTGTTCCCAAACTCAGGTCACCAGAGCGGGAGAGGTAAGGCACCTTAAGCACCTAAACCCTCTGCATCACTGGGCCATTCTGGCCACATTTTCAATGAGATTTGCAAACATGCTGGAGAGGTGCATGAACCCTTTCAACGTAGCTCATGAAACAGCAGATGAAAGACTGGGGAAAAATTGTTGTTGCAACAGTTCTCTGATAGTCCCTTATGACTATTCCACACAAGACTGGCTGTATTTCAAAATAAGAAACAAGGAATCATTTGAATGTACAGTACAAAACCTTAAAATAGTTAAAGCAGCAGTGCACGGTAAAGTGAAAATGTTGAACCTGTATCATTTTATTCCATTTTAGATTGCTTTTTTCCTGTCTTGTACAATGCTCATTTTCCCTATATTGAGTCTGCTTCAGCATTTTTTATATGAAATAAATAAACGAGATCTCCTTTAAAGGTAAACATCCATGTCCTAACCCTTGATTTGCACTTTTAGTGTCATCCCAAACTCCCGACATCTTCTGACAGTGGCCACTCAGCAGCATCCAAAAATCCCCCATGGCTGATATCCTTTTCTTGGATCAGCCATGGGAGATTCTGTCTGGTCAGATTACCCTGGGTAATTCTGAGGCTCAGTATAGGTCTGTACTTAGCTTCAAAATTACTGCAGGACCATGACCAGTAAATCAGACCTTTTAAATGTTTCTAAGAGCACTTGCCCCAGTTGCATCTCCCATATTCGCCTCATTCCCAGCAACGACATTGGTCTCAGTGGATTCTGGTATGCTGCTCAATTGGTCACTGTCAGAAGAAATTGAGGTGGGGAAGCCAGACGGTCAACAAGATAAACTTGTAACAAAGGAGAAATAAGCAGGAACACTTTTTTTCTATTATCCAAAAGTGAAACTTAGGGACTGTCCCATGCCATAGGTGTTAAGCTAGGACATTTATGTTCCCCTTTAATATGGCTGTCCTCAGTTTTTTTGTTTGTTTTTGTTTTTATTTTGACAGTATTATCTGCTGTTTTTGAATGTTATGGGCCCAATTTTCAGTCCAAAGGAACTGACATTAAATCACTGTGGTTTGATTTACCACCAGTTCCTCAGCTGAAGCCCCACAAAGCTTGCTCAGAGGAGATGAGAGAGCCCTTTCTCACCAGTGCACATCAAAGTGTGCTGGTGCACAGAAGGGGTTGGGGTAGCATGTATATGGCATGCTGGGTCATTCACAACCTATCACCACTGGGGACACTGGCTCTGCACTTTTGTAATACCCCCTGACTAAGAACTGTTTTAGTCTGGCAGTAGGGGCATCATAAAGATATGACTGTCCCCTTAAAAACTTTCAGAGGGCCAAGATCAGGAGCAGACTGTAAGCATGAAGGATATACATGGGTGGCTGGGGTTGGAGAGTAGTAGTAAAATATTTATTCATACAAGATAAATGAAAGTACAACTTCACAAGCCATTATGGCCACAAAAGCCCTCTTTGCAAGGCGCACCTGTTTGATGGTAATACTAACATACTAAAATGCCAGCAGAATAGGCCTAATGGTCTTTCGTGTCTGCTCGTTTGGTCAGCCCCCACCCTGGGTGCTGACCTTGCTGTCCGCCTCGCCTTCTCTGGCTTCTCCCTTCCCAGTTCCGGATATTCTTGCTGCATTGGATTTTGCTTCCTGAACCCTTCCCCTGTACCTGTCCCACCCCCTCTTGAACCCCTCCACTGTCTCTGCCTCCACCAGCCCCCTAGGTAGTGCATTCCATGGCTTTACCACCCTCTCAGTGAAGTAGCACCTCCTCCTTTCTCCCCTGAATCTTCTCCCCTCCAGCTTCCACCCATGCCCTCTAGTGGCCCCTCCTCCTTCCTTCGAAGCACCCTCACTGTTCCTCCCCTATTTACCCTCTTCATGTACCTGAAGACCTCTATCATGTCCCCCCGGTCCCTTCTTTCTTCCAAAGTGTACATATTTAGCTCTTGAGCCTCCTCATAGGTCCTGTCTCCCAAGCCCCAAATCATTTTGGTTGCCTCCTCTGGACCCTCTCCAGGAGGTTAATGTCCCTCTTAAGTGCAGCCTCCAAAACTGCACGAGTACTCCAGGTGCGGCCTCACCAAGCAGTTATACAGAGGGGGTATCACTTCCCTCCTTCTGGAGGTGATCCCCCTAGCGAGGCATCCCAGCATCCTGTTGGCCTTGGCTGCTGCCCTCCTACAAGTCTCAGAGTTGTTCATCTTGACATCCACCACCACCCCAGGTCCCTCTCAGCCATTGAGACTTGTAGTATTTCCCAGGGTGTACACTTGGCCTGGGTTTCTGGCCCCCAGGTGGAGTACCTTGCATTTCCCTGCATTAAACCTCAGCTTCCACTTTCTAGACCATCTTTCCAGAGCCTCCAGGTCCCCCTGCAGGGCCACCCTCCCCTCCTCCCCATCCACCACCGCCCCCAGTTTTGAGTCATCTGCAAAGAGACTCATCTCACTCCTGATTCCTGTCCTTATGTCACATACGTAGGCGCTGAACAGAAGGGGCCCAAGGACTGATCCCTGTGGGACCCCACTAATGACCCTCCTTGGGAAGAGACTATCCCACCAACTACGACCTCTGTCCGGTCCTGAGCCAATTGCTCATCCATCGGATCATCTGGTTTCCCACCCCATTTCTCCTAGTTTATCCAACAGGCCCACGTGAGGAACAGAGTCAAATGCCTTGCTGAAGTCTAGAAAGAGGACATCCACTGGTCTACCCAGGTCCAAGGCACTTGTCACCCAGTCATAGAACTCCACCAGGTTTGTCTGACACGATTTCCGGATGAATCCATGCTGTCTATCGTCCAGGCACCCTGACTTATCCAGGTCCCCCTTAGCCTCTCCTTGACAATGCCCTCCATCACCTTGCCCACCACTGATGTCAGGCTGACAGGCCTGTAGTTCCCTGCCACCTCCCTTGATCCCCCCTTGTGGATAGGCACTACATGCGCCACCTTCCAGTCTTGGGGCACCCACCCTGTCCTCAGAGAGATGGTGAAAGCTCTGCCAGGGGTTTCGCCAGGACATCTGCAAGTTCCTTCAGCACTCTAGGATGTAATTTATCCAGCCCCGGTGCTTTCTCCGCTTAAGGGAGCTGAGGGCTTCCTCACTCTCTGCTGTGATTTCCACTTCCAGTACCTCTTCTCCCTGCTTAGCCCTCCCCACCTGGCAGTGATGCCCCCTCCCAGACCTGCCGATTGGTAAGGGGCCCCCTCCTCATTATCTCTGTCTCCTCCCATGTATGATGCAGCATCCCCATTTTCCTGGTGAAAACTGAGGTGAAGTACTCATTTAGTACCTCAGCCTGCTCCTCTGGGTCTTGTGCCCATCTCTTCCCTGATTTAATCCTGCTAATCTGCCCTTCACCCTTCGCCTTTCCCCAATGTATCTAAAGAACCCTTTTTCCTCTCCTAATTTCCCTGGCCAGGTTCTGCTCCTTCCTTGCCTTAGCCACCCTCACCACTCTAGTGGCCTTCTAGCCATCAGCTCATACTCCCTCGATCCCTTTCACTCCTTGAGCACTTGAATTTTATAGGCTGCTTTCTTTCCCCGCCACCTCCTGGACCTCCCTGGTCCACCAACAGGGTTTTGGGCCCTACCGCATTTCGTCTTACTCTTGCACAGGTGCTGGTAGCATCCTGCACCCTCTCCTGATGATTTCCACCTACTATCAGCGCCCATGTCTGACCCAATCCCATCCAAATGCTCCTTAAGGATCCTTCCCATTTCCTTAAAATCCACCCCTGAAGTCAGTTATCCTGCCTTTGTGCAGCCTTCTACCCCTCCTAGGTCCAGGCAGAACCAGACCGTGGCATGGTCACTCCCCGCCAATGGGTCCCTTACCTCCAGGCCCCCAATCTGGTCACTGTCTGCCAGGACCACATCCAGTACCCGTGCCTCCCTGGTCGGTTCCCTCACCTGCTGAGTTAGGAACGCGTCTTGAAATGTAATAATTGTAATAATGACAACAGTTTCATATATAACAATATGATTTCATAAGAAATAAAAACAAGAAACATAAATACATAAAATGTACAACGTTTATGAAAGCAGCCCAAAATACAGTAATGATTCATCTATTACATGTGCAGTGGAAACTTAATTCCTGTTTCATTGCTGTTTTCAACTTTCCTACAGTCATGTCTTGTTTTTGTTTTTTTTATTTAGTATGCTTTACTCCCCTGCTGCCAGCTGTCTGAAGCCTCAGCCCAGTCACAGAACTCAACCTTCCACCTCCAAATCGGCCACGACCCTCCAATACCCCCTGGCTTATCCCCCAGGGCAGACTTGCAGCACAAGCCCACTAACAGTACCACTAGCGACGGGATAGGTTGACAGGCCATCCTGGAGGCTAATTGAAGCAGATACAGGCTTCATTTAGAGTGGCTAGCAGCTGAGATTTTTCTTGGTTCTTCCTGGGGGCAGGGACATGTAATGATGTCCGCCGTCCTCCCCACCCCCCAAACATTCTGGCTCTGGTCGCTGCGGTACCCCCATCCTCAGCCAGGGATCTGTCAAATACCAGTCACACTCTCTCCTCCCCAGAGAAGGAGAGCAATCCTCAAGATGCTCCATCCTCCCAGCTGGCCCTCCAATGTCCTGGGTCCATTCCCAAATCTTGGTAACCAGCTTCGCGAGTGGAAATCCAACTGCTGCACCAATGGGCCAGATAGTCATGTTGTCTTAGGTTTTAACAACAGGTGGAAGATTATTCCATGTTATAGAAGCTTTAAACTGAAAAGTCATCATTCCAAATTTATTATTTGTTTTTGGAACTACCAGGGCTCTGGCCTTTTTGCTTCAATTAAATTGATGCGAAAGGCTAATTAATTTTTCAGTTAAACCAACAGGGGAACCAAGTTTATAAGTTTTATATACTGAGTTTACCCAAATTTCTTATATTCAGAGTTCCAAAGATGTCCTCTTTAGGTTTTTATACAACAAACAATAATGAGTATCATATTTACATCTTAATACAATCCTAGCTAATCTATTATAACATGTATCAAGCTTTTGGAGTAAATGTTTATTTGTGTGAGAATAAACATGACACCCATAGTTGATCAATGGTAAAATCAATTGATTTACTAGGGTCAGTCTATCCTTCTTACTCATACAGGCCCAGATATTCAAACTGCACCCAAAAAGTGCACAACAGCAGGAGCAAGTGCAAGTCCACTGCGCCCATGCGCAAGAAGGGAGATATTCAAAAACTGCGCTGGCCAAGATGCGCCTGCAGCACATGACTGAATATCGCACCACCTGCACCATAGCGCAACCAGGGATGTGCAGTTGTGCATTTCAGATGCACCATAGCACAACAAGGGATGCTCAGTGGAGCAGTCCAGATGTGCTATAGCACAACCAGGGATGCCTCGTGGAGCAGGGCAGCAATGCAACAGCACAACCAGGGATACTCAGGGACAAGATGCAGGGGCCTACCACCCATGCCACAGTTGGGCAGAGGAGAACACAGCAGAACAGACGTCGCCCCCCCACACCCCTGCACTGCGCAACTGGTGGAGAGCTGGAATAACCACCAGCCCATGCATACCAGCAACCAACCCACAGCCGGGGCATGGTGCCCCAGCACACCCCCTGGCAAGCTGTGACTGGCACACAAGGAGGGCCGACCACCCCATGCCACACCATCCCACCAATGCAGAGCACACCCTGCACCATGATCCCCATACACCCTGCCCAGGAGTAGCGCCCAACAGTGCAGGACACCCCATGCATGCCACCACACCCACTGTGACAATGCAACCCTGTGCACCACAGAGCCATGCAGCAGCCCCACCATGTGCACCCTGCAGTGGGCGGCAGCAGACAGTGATGCAACAACTGCATACACAGTGCCACCCTGCACGTCCCCCCTGAGGTACAGCTGAGAGACCAACCATGCGTCAGCACACAAGGTACCCCACATGTGATAGGGTATGCCTCGGACCCCAACACCAGTGGTACAACACCCTGCACACCCTCCCAAGGACACATCCCAGCCCAGCACTGGCCACAACAGCCAGCACAGACACACACACACACAGTGTTGCATGGAAGCATGTGCCACACAGGATGCAACACAGTGCATGGACAAACACCCACCCATACCCAAGGGCACACCAACAGAGGGACACAGTAGCGGGTCAACCAAGCCACTGGCATGTGGCCACGGCAGCCGTGTACACATGGCCAGCACCCCTACATGACACAGGTGTGCCAACCACCCTGTGCAAGCACCATGAAGCTGTATGCCACCAGCTTGCGGCCGGAGCACAAGTGACAGACACTGGAGCACATCCCCTGCAACAGATACAAGTGACAGCATGGAGGGGGGACAACAACAGCAGAGGCCACAGTGCCACTGGAGGCAGATGTGCACCATACTGGTGATGGGAGGCAACCTGGCATTGTTCCGGGTACAGTGGTTGTCCAGCATGGACAGCCACCACTGATGTGCCAGCAGACTGTGCATATCACAGACATGCAAGGATGTCAGCTGCACAGGCCATGTACGGTCTGACAGGGGTGCCATGCACGCAGTGCATGCACCATGGACCACTACACACAGGCATCCAGTGCACAGAGAACAACACACAAACCACTGACAGTGACTGATCCCCCCACCCGCACCATAAGCGGGTCCCTTCTGGACACACACACACGCCCATGCGTGCACCACCCCGATGCCATGCACACCACTGCAGCTGAACACCTGTAGCCCACTGCAAATCAGAGACCACCACAGTTGTCATAACAAAACAAATGTATTAAAAAGAGGTAAGCAACAAAACTATTTACAAATATTTACAATCGGGGGAAGGGCCACATACCAGGTGGGGGCGGGTAAGGGGCACGGGTGAACATATAGGAGAGGGAAGAAGGGGTGTGAGGGTGGGTCCAGGGGGGTGGGATGTTTCAAGGGGCATGGATGGCCTATCGTCTGCCCCACTCATCATTCATGTGGTGCCAATGTGTCCTCCGCCTCCTGACCCCAGGCCGGTCCATTCTCTGGAGGATCTCCAGGGACGCCCTTGCCAGCTGCAACAACTCCTGCAGTCCCCTCTCTCTGGTCAGTAGTCACCGTCCAGCTAGGACAAGGGAGTAGAGTCAATACATGTGACTGTCCAGCCCCTGCACCCACCCATTGTGCATGGCATACAGCCATGTGCCATGCCCCTGTGATGGTGTGCGACCACCCACAGTGACCGCGTGTACAAGACCTGCCTACCCAGGCACCCACAGCCATGCGGACCACTGCACACACACACACACTGCCCATGTCCCGCACAGCACCCCCATGGCTGTACAGTGAATTGGCTATGCGGTGTGAAGGCAGTGGCACAGTCATGTACCCGGTGCACGCATGGACCACCATTGACACACTCCCAGGCATGCAGTGCCACTGGACAGTGCTGACTGTAACAAGTTGTGTGCATGGCAGTGGTGTCAATGGATGGTGGCCATGCCTCGCTGCCCACCCTGTTACACAGCATGCAATAGTAATCATGGATGTAAGGCACTCACCATCATCAAGCTGGTCCCTGCACCTCTGCAGACCTTCATCCCTCCCAGCCTGCAGGTCCTCCTGGCAGCTCCTCCTCTCTTTTGCCCACCGGTGCTCCTCTGGGCTTAAGGTGCAAACATGGAGAGAGGAACATCAGTACAATCTGGTAGCAAAGTTCCCCAACCCCCATGAGTGTGCAATCCCACACAGCCATGCCCATCCACCCCCCACCCCAATACCACCACCACGGCCAACACTGGACGCCCCCCCATGTGCCGGACACATACAACTGTGATACCCATATGGATGTTAACAGCATATTAATGGGGCACCTACCTGGCCGTGGCACCGTGCCTCTCCTGGCACATCCCCACAGGTGGGCAAGCAAGTCCGAGTCCCTGCGCTGGAGGTACCCATACCTGTGGTGACACTGCTCAGCCATGCGCCCGATTCCTGTGGACTCCTCCAGCGCCACTGCCACCTCCTTCCAAACTGCACTCCTGGCCCTGTCCAGGGGTGCATCACCATAAAGTGCCCCAGCATGGGACTCTGCAATAGCCACCAAATTGGCCAACTCAACCTGGCTCCACATTGCAGCCCTTCTCTGTGCCATCTCAACAGCTAGTTGGAGTCAAAATGGCACTCGGCAGTGCGGCCCGCCACGTGCAGATGCTGCGCGGTACAGCGCTGCCATTCTCTATCGTGCTGTCATGAAACAGTGTGATAGTAGTGCACCCATGCAGATCCATGGCTCCTAGGGGGCAAAGGTCAGGCACAGGGTCAAGGGTCTCTCGCGCACGGACAGCCACAGCGCGACTGGAACTCAATGCGTGTAGCGCGATTGGGTGCCTGTGTGCCACCTCCTGTAGCGGCCTACTGCACTGTGGCCCTAGTGTGCCTACGGCACCCCAGTGCCACAGCGCCATATATGTGAACAGCACAGTAGTGCCACTGGCACAATGGTGGCCATGCCCTGCATTGCCTCCCACGCACAGCACATCAGTAGTGTGGCAGACATCTGTGTCATCACCCTGGGCATGTGCAGTTCGGTGTGTAGTGCGCATGTCACAGAAATGCACCCTTGCCTGAGCACGTTCAACACAATTGCACAAAGTGCAACAGCGCGATATTCAGCCAGCATATGCAAATCAGCTAATCAGCCATTCAGTGGCGCAGACACTGCATTTGCATCCACTTAAAAATACGCCTCACCTCATTTGCATGCGTTGCACTATAAAAATGCGACATTGGGCTGCACTGGCCATAGTCGGTTACTGCAGTCTGTTGTGGTGAGTTGCATGCTGTTTGGGAGTGTGAACTGTGGTGTGTGGGACATGCATGGGACTGCACAGTCACAGGTAACATCTGTCATTCTCACAGGATGAATAATGACCGATCATGAGGAGGAGGAAGAGGAACAGAGATGTGGGCAGAAGAGGAGGCCTAACTTCACCAAGGCAGAAACAGATGCTCTGTTTGAGGCCTACCTCGACCAGAAGCTGCTGCTCAGTGGACACCAGGAAACACCACAGCCCCATGCTGCTGCATGGGAAGAGGTGGCATGTGCCGTCAACCTGCATGGCAGCCACCAGCGGTCCATGCAGGAGTGCAAAAAGAAGATGGGCACAGACAGGCGGAGGAATAAGGAGAAGGTGGCTGCCATCAGGGCAGCACAGTCTGCGACTGGTGGGGGACAGCTGGACGTGCAACGCCTGACCCCACAAGAAGAGTGGGTTGCTGGCAGCATGCAGTGTTCTGCCATCGAGGGTGTTCTGGGTGATGGATTCCAGATGGGTGGTAGCCTGTCACTGCATGGTAGGTCCTGGTCTGTCAATGGGGGGGACAGGGTAGGGCAGATACATTAATGCTACTGTTTTCCCTTACAGCTCCTGACCATCTACATGGGTCAGCGGTGGTGGGTTTGTCCACTGAGAGTGGTAGCATGGAGATAGAGGAGAGCCCATCCACCTCCATAGGCATATGAGGGTCAGGGCAACAGTGGGCCCACCTGGACGTCCGGACTGATGTTGGTGGAGCAGGTGTGGAGGAGGCTCTGCCCGTGTCCCAGCATGCCAGCGTCCATGGATGCCAGCATGCTGAGACCCGGGCTGGTGCCAGATCCGTCACTTATGATGATGGAACTAACTTCATGGACAGTGATACGTGTGGGCCACAGGATGGCCACACAGCAGGTGACATCACGGGCATGGCTGAGGGTGGTGCTGCCATGGAGGACTGTGTGACATCACAGTCCCAGCCTGTGCCTGTCTGCACCAGTGGTGCAGCACTGGTGTGTGTGTCCAGGGCAGTGGGGCTGTTGCGGCCACTGCAGTGGCACCATTAAGCACTGGAGAGTGGCAGCCAGAAGTGCAGTGTCAGCAGTCGGCCAATGGCCATGGGGGTACAGTGTCAGGGGCCGGCGTCAGTGCACCACCTGTGGACATGCCCAGGCATGGCCCTGGTGTGCAGCACCCACCCTCAATGGGTGCTGACCATCGGGGCCGTGAACACCATGAAGGACAGCATGCCGATCAGGCAGATGACCTCTTAGATGAGCACACCCGCATACTCCAAGCATCAGTCAATCAGCAGGTGCGGCTTGTGACGGTGGTGGATGCACTCATTGCAGCTGTGCACCAGGCAGAGGAGCAGTGCAGCAGAGACACCGCTCTGCTCCTGGCAGGGATGGACCAGATGCGGAAGGATGTGACCACTGCCATTGACAGGCAGACACAGGCAATCACAGCTGTCATGGCCACAATGGGCACACAGTTATTTACCCATGTGTCGCAGACACCGCACAGTGCAATGTCCACCCCCCATTCCTGGTGTCATGCGACACCCTCCTTGTCGACACCAGGTTCAGCTGTGGGCATCCCGAGCATGCCTGGCACAGGCATGTTCGGTGTGCTGCAGACCCCTGTGTGAGCATGGTCACATTCACACAGTGGAACCCCTGGAGGACCGTCGGTGCCACCCCATGAGGCCATTGGTCAGCCTGTCACTGCTGGCTGGTCTCGGCAGGGCCGCCATGCATCCGTGGTGGCCGTGGCACTGTGGCATGTGACTGAACTGTCTCCCAGCACAGTTACTATCTGATGCTGCCCTGTGTGCATTGTGTTGTTCAACGTGCAATGCACGGGTGAGGTACTCAGCCCTGCACACACACACATGTTCTATCTGCACACCATCCCGGCTGCTGTCCGCTGTGGCATGTGCATGATGATGCCTGTGTTGCACTGTCCACCACTGTGCAATGGTGCCCAGTGTCTGACACACGCAGAATGACAGGCACTGGGCGTGGTGGTCTGTGGATGTGTGTGTGGCTAGGGGTGGCGTTTGGGGTCGGCGTTCCTCCTACCCTTTGTGCATGTCTTGTGAGGTGTGTGTGTGTGTGTGTGACCATGTGCCATGTTAGACCTTGCCCATCCCTGACGGCATGTGCGGTTCCATGCTCGGCCAATTCTCTTAACGACATGCACCCCTGGTGTTTGTCCATGCGTGTTTGTGGGTTGTGCCTTTGCCACTGGTGGTTGCACATGGCCCCATGACTTACCTGGGTTGGTTGAAGTGCTCCTCTGTGATGGTGTCCCAGTACAGCTGTGCCATCCAGATCAGTCAGGGGTCCCTTCGACTAAGGGGGGCTGCCCATCACCACCTTCACCAGCGTCCTCATCATCCCCATCGCTGTCCCCATCTTTGACCTCTACGGCTATCCCACAGTCATTGGCCATTTTGTGCAGGATGCAACAGGCTAGGAATAGCCCACAGGGCTTTGCGGTGCTGTACTGTAGGGCACCGCCAGACGTGTCCAGACAACGGAAATGTGCCTTCAGCATCCCGAACACCTGCTCGATGACACTGCGTGTGGTGGCATGTGCCTCATTGTAGCATTGCTGTGATGGGGTCGCGGGCTGCTGGTATGGTGTGAGCAGCCAGGGACGGAGTGTGTATCCACTGTCACCTGTGTGTAGAGGGTGGATGTTAGTTTGGTGATCAGCGTCACCCTGCCTTGGGCCATCTAGGCCAATACCCATGTCACCTCTGACTATGCCCCTCCCAAGCTCCATGTCTTTCTGTGTGCTTTGCATACTCACCCACTAGGTGGCCAGTGGGGATGTCCCCACTCTCAAACCTGTGGCACAGTGCTGACTGGTGCCAGATGAAGGCATCATGTGCTCCCCCAGGGCGTGTGGCACAGACATTGATTATGCACCCCCTGGCATCGCACACCACCTAGCAGTTGATGCTTGCATACCCCTTCTGATTCATGTATGCAGCCCCTTCTGGGCCAGGTGGTGTGCGGATGGCCACATGGGTGCAGTCTATTGCCCCTAGCACACCAGGCATACATGCTATCCTCTGGAACTCCTGTATGTTTGCTGTGCACTCCACCGGTGTGCTGGGGAAATGGATGTACTCCACAGCATGTGGCAGCAGTGTGCTGAGGAACTGGGTGAGGTGGCATGACATGGCCAACTGGGTTATGCCTGTCATGTCCCCTGTTGGTCTCTGGAAGGTACCCATGGTGAGCAGGCACATGCAAGCTGTCACTTTGGTCTCCACTGACAAAGCATGGCTCTGTCATGTGGGTGCCTGCATCACATCACTGCACAGCTCACAGAGCCGCATCAGAATTGCCCAGTTCAGGCGGTACCAGCCCACAATCTCAGTATCAGTGTACAGCTCGGAGCTGGTGCAGGCTCAGTACTGCCTGTTGGGGGCATACTGTTGACGGGCCCTTCCATGGCTGCACCCCCCTGCTTCCTGCCTTCTCACCCCCCTCATAACTGCCTCCATCTGGATGGTGGCACTGGCCATGTCCCTGGCTTGTGTTACCCCCCCGGCAGCTGTTTCTGTGTTCCCCCCGCTGTCCTTGTTGCTACTTTCCCCTGCACTGGGAACATCTCCCTATAGTGGCCTCAGTGCTGTGTGGCACTTCCCCATTTTGGACTGCACTGTGGCAGAGGCTTCCCACACCTTCCCTGTTCCTGGGGGTTACAGGTGCTCTGTCTCTGTCCTGTTCTGTCCTGCTCCCAGTGTTTGGTGCCTGTGTGGCTGCCTAGGGTTCAGCAACATGTGCCTTCCCTGCGGCGTTCTTGCACCTCTCTCTTTTTCCTTATTATTTTGGCTCATTTCCACTATTGCTCCCCTATTGTGCATGGCGCATGTTGTTGAATATTGCACTGCGCCATTTATGCATGGTTCCTCCCCCTTCAGTTGCACATGCATTCCTTATCATTGCGCTCTTGTGCATTGTGATTTGGGGGGCACATCTGCCTCCCACTGAATATCGCAGAATGGTGCATTTTCGGACTTGCGCTGACACATCCTTATTGCGCATGACACAACCCTTTTGAATATCTGGGCCACAGTTTGCTACTCTTCTTAATGTACCTATCCTAGAGTTTACTTTACTGACTAATCCATTTATGTGCTGTTCAAATGAGAGTTTTTGATTTATATTTATCTCTAAGTATTTGTATACAGAAACCTGAGTTAACTCACTGCCGTTTACAGTCTTTATCCGCAAGATGTTGTCCTTGGGCTTTTTTCCAGATGTCACTGAGCTAAATAGCATGACCTGAGTCTTTTTAGGATTTAAGATCAAGTCTGAGGAGGTGAACCAGTTTTGTAAGACGATGAAGTCTGACTGTAACCTGGTTTCAATCTCCTCAATATTCAACCCCTCAGAAACCAAGATTGTATCATCAGCGTAAAGCCTAATGGAGGTGGACTTTATTAAGCTAGGGAGTTCATTTGGGTAGAAAATAAATAACAAGGGTTCTAATATGGACCCCTGTAGAACACCGCAAAACACTTGGAGAGGTTTTGAACACCTACCTTCCACTACAACCATTTGAGATCTGTTTTCCAAGTAGGAATGGAACCATTTTAGTGGTTCCTCCACTAAACCAATTTTCTTCAACCTGTAAATCAGTATGGAATGATCAATCAAATCAAAGGCCTTTGATAAGTCAATGAACACAACACCCACACATGTCAACTTCCTGAGAGGGGTTGATATTAAATCTATGAAGTCCATGAGTGCGGTGCCCATTGACAAACCCATCCCAAAGTCTGATTGAAAATCAGTTTTTTTATATTTCTCTAAGTAGCGTGTAAGTTGGCTGTGACCTAATCTTTCCAAAAGTTTTGACACAATAGATAAAAGGGCAATTGGCCTATAGTTTGTCAGACCACCATCTAAGCCATCTTTATGTATGGGGATGATTTGGCCAACTTCCATGAACTTGGGAAGCAGCTTTCCAATAAACTCTTGTTGAAAAGATCAGTCAAGGGCTGAGCCACCTCAAGGACAGAGTCCCTCAACAGTCTAGCATCAGTATCATCAGGACCACTAGCCTTATTTATTTGAAGTGTATTTATTTCCCTTATAACCTGGTTTTTAGATATTATTTTAAACCTAAAGTCAGGTACATTATTTTGTTCAACTAAACTACATTCAGAATCCAACTTACAGGTCCCAGTATTGACTGGGTAAGTGCACTAGACAAATCCTGCCTATTTTCAGGCACGACCCGAGGAAGGGGGATACAGATGAATGCCAACTGACCTTGAATCAGATTAAGCTGTTGGTGGTATTTTTTTAGTGAATGAGGGAAATTTGGTCAGGGAGATTCCCCTACTCTTTTCGATAAGTGCCATGGGATCTTTAACACCCACCTGAACTACCACCAATCCAGGCAGATGGGACCTCAGATTAAAGTCTCATCCGAAAGACGGTCACTCAGAAGTGCAGCACCCCTCTCATGCTGCACTACAGTGTCGGCACTGGGATATTAACCCAAGTGCCAGATGTGGGAACTAAACCCACAGCCCTCTGGTGTCCCAGCCTCAGAGGCAAGTGTGCTACCTACTGAGCCACTGAAAATTCTGTCGGGACATTTAATTCTGGAAGCTCAGCAAAATACTTATTTAAAGTTTTGGCTGATTTATCGGATATTTTTAGAACTCCTTTCTCAAGGACCTTTATGTCCTATAAATTATTTGTTGAATTTGTAAGAAAGTTCAGTAAAGCCCAGTATTTCTTGGGGTCTTTTGTTTCACTGATCTTGTGATTAAAGTATTGTGCTTTTACTTTCCTTACTTCTTGACTAACTTTAATTCGTAGTTCTTTAAAATGTTCCCATGTTGATTGATTTAAAATCTTATTTGCTTTCCTCCATAGGTGATTTTTCTGTCAGATAAGTTTTTTAAATTGATCATTTATACAAGGCAGGTGACTTGTTTTACTTGCTTTCTTTTTATAAGGAACACACTTGTTACATACCTCTATAAACATCTGTGTGAACTCCTCCACAGCCATGTCTAAGTCTGGGGTAAGAAAAATCCTATACCACTTTTGTTTTGACATATAAAACTGAAAAAAACTGTTTGTTGTACTTTTTAAAGCATCTACTTACAAGAGTAGTTACTCTCTGTGGATTTAAATTGTTTACATCAGAACTTATGACGCAAGATATTACATTATGGTCTCCAAAAATCAGGGGGCCAGTATTATTTTCTAGGACCACAAGCTCAGGGGAGACAAAAATGAGATCCAGTATATTTCCTGGACTATAAATCTTTCCCCTTCTAGTTGGGAGAGGTGCTCTAGTGGACTACTAGGGACTTTCCAGATCTGATGTTTGGGTTAGTTGTCCACTGGACTACCAGTAACGACTGCAATTGTATTCTCAACAGCTATAAGTGACCCTAAGATAGAGGTTGGGTGGTTGTGGGGTCATGTACTGTATTTTCACTGGAGTGGCACATGCATGTACTGTGGAGCCCACCAGTATGCAATGCAGAATACTACAGAATTCTAATGGATTACTGCAGAAAACAGGACAGTTTCAATTGCAGTCAATCCTTTTGTCATGCAGGAATTTTGGCACTATGTTGCATCTTGGTAATCTCACTGCATGTGCATGGCACTGCGCCATACACATAGATGAATGAGCCGGTATGCTGTTACTTTCTGAAAACAAAGTTTGTGCACCATAACAGCTGGAATACTTTGTTTGCATTCTAAGGTTTGTGACTAGTAAATGTTCTAGGCATAGCCATTTCAGAGGTCTGATGGGATGCTTCTCTGTGATCCATCAAATTGTGACTGAGAACTTGGCCTTGATTGTTTAACTTCACTTTCCTTCTGACTAAAAAGCAACAGTTACTGCTCCCAGAGTTTATGGGACAATTGGTGTTCAAAAATTACTGAGAATATTTCTTATTTTATTTATTTTGAATTTTGTACACATGGATAGCCCCATTTAGGTGTACCACTTTTTTTCCCAAAAGCATCTGGGGAAGGTTTATTACAGAAGCGTGTTAGGATACAATTGCATTGCACACAGTCAAACAATAGGATAATATGCTAATAAATACAATAAATGTGTCATTGCACACAATCAAATGCCAGAAAATACAGCTGTGTACAATAATATTGTCAATACTGTATGCACAAGTGCCAGGGTAGATTAGGTAGTGTGGTGAGCTGGAAAGAAAAGGGAAGTAGTGTGGGTGAAGCAATATGGGAGAGAACTGGAGGCAGAAGTTATTGGTTTAATTAATGCAAGATTTGCAGTAGCTGGATTGGTGAAGCAGTTGTACATGGCCCTTCGAAAGATTTTGATGCTTCTGGAGGCTTTGATATTATCTGGGAGTTGATTCCAACTGATCAGGGTAGCAACAGTGAAAGCTTTGTCTCCCATTGTTCTGGGGACATTGAGTTGTTAACTGGCAAGAGTAGTTGATATGATGTGCTTGACATGGTTAAAAAGTTGCCAAGATAATCAGGATAGAGACCATAGACAAATTTATAAATTAATGAGCTCCTTCCTCTTGTCAGGTGGGGGACTGCCTAAATTGTACACCAAGCAGTGATGAGTCATCCTCTCACAACATAAGACATCTCAGATATAGAAGTGGGTTGCCATCTGGGAACAAGTGACCATCAAACAGTGTGGTTCACGATAAACTCAGCTACAGAGACAAGCCATACAAAAGTGAAGGTACTGGACTTCAGGAGGGCTGACTTTCGCAAGATGGGAGAGTGCCTTAGAAAAGCACTAGCAAACAGGCGAGAAGGAGGGGTGGAGCAACAATGGGGAAACATCAAAACTGCCATCACAGAGGCAACACACCTTTGTGTAAAGCAAATAAATAAATCAAAATGAAAGAAAAAGCTACTATGATTCTCAAAAGAGGTGGCGGGGAAAGTCAGGGAGAAAAAGATAGCATTCAGGAAGTATAAGAAAACACAGAAGGAGCAGGACAGAGAGCTGTACCAGTTAAGACAGAAGGAAGCAGGGAGGGAAGTCAAAATAGCAAAGGCCCAAACTGAGGAAAAGATAGCCAACTCGGTTAAGAAGGTGGATAAAACCTTTTATAGGTACATCAGGGAGCGCAGAAAGACAAAGGGAGGGATAGTGAGGCTGAATAGAATGGACGGTTGGTGGGCAGAGAGGGACAGTGAAAAAGCAGGGATACTGAATGAATATTTCTGCTCAGTATTCACAAAAGAGGGGAAGGGGGAGGTGCCTAATCCAGTTAACACAAGCACTCTTGATAAGGGGGTCGATCATAGTCCTTTCACAGCAGAAAGGGTTCTGAAAGAACTCCTAAAACTGAAGGTGGACAAAGCAACGGGGCCTGATGGAGTTCACCCCAGAATTCTAAAAGCATTAAGGGGAGAACTAGTGAAACCACTGACTACCCTCTTTAAGAAATCATGGGAGGATGGTGTGGTACCTGAGGACTGGAGGAAGGTGGATGTGATTCCCCTTCACAAAAGTGGGAGCAAGACAGAGGCAGGAAACTACAGACCTGTCAGTTTGACCTCTGTGGAAGGGAAAGTGATGGAATCACTTCTGAAGGAAAGAATTGCTGAGTACCTAGAGGCCAGTGGGGCACAGGACCCAAAGCAGCATGGGTTCACAGCAGAAAGGTCATGTCAGATGAATCTAATTGATTTCTTTGACTGGGTGACCAAAATAGTAGACCAGGGAGGGGCTGTGGACATGGCCTACCTAGACTTTAGCAAGGCATTTGACACAGTCCCACACAAAATATTAAGTGTCAAATTAACCAACCTGGGAGTGGGTCCCAGGGTGGTAGCCTGGGTAAAACATTAGCTGGACAATAGGACACAGAAGGTAATTGTAAATGGAGTCCACTCTGAAGAAAGAGGGGTTACTAGTGGGGTACCACAGGGTTCAGTACTGGGTCCAGTCCTTTTTAATGTTTTTATAAGTGACACTGCAGAGGGACTGGAAGGAAAAGTATGCCTCTTTGCAGATGTCACAAAGATATGCAACAGGGTTCATACACAAAGAGGCATGGAGAGGATGAGAAGGGACTTGGCAAGGTTGAAGGAATGGTCAGAAGTATGGCAGCTTGGATTCAATGCAAAGAAGTGCAAAATAATGCACGTGGGAAACAAAAACCCGGGGGAAGATTATACAATGGGGTGGAGGTAGTAACAGCAACAAAAATGGAAAGGGACCGGGGATAATTATATCAGATGACCTTAAAGTTAGCAAGCAATGTGAGAAGACAATAGGGAGGGCTGGGGGTATACTGGGATGTATAGAGAGAGGCATCACTAGCAGAAAACAGGGAGTTGTTATCCCTCTGTACAGACAGTTGGTGAGACCCCATCTGCAGTACTATGTCTGGTTCTGGAGATCCCATCTCCACAAGGACATAGACAGGATAGAGGCAGTCCAGAGAAGGGCAACTAAAATGGTGCAGGGTCTGCAAGAGACGCCAAACGAGAAGAGACTAAAGAGCTTAATATGTATACCCTTGAGGAAAGGAGGGAGATGGGAGACATGATAGAAACTTTTAAGTACCTTAGTGGAATCAACAAAGTCCAGGCAGGTAGCATCTTTCAGAAAAAGAGATTTGCAAGAACAAGGGGACACAATTTAAAGATGAGGGGGCAGTTTAGGGGCAATGTGAGGAAGTATTTTTTCACAGAGAGGGTGGTGGAAGAATGGAACAGCCTTTCTGAGGAGGATGTGGGGTCTAAAACTGTGGGAGAATTCAAGAATACATGGGACAAACATAAGGCAGTTCTTGTGGGGGTAAGAAGAAATAGGCTGTTGGTTAACTAGGATCTGCAGCTTATCCTGTAGGTAGGGAAATGAGCAGACTAGGTGGGCCAAGTGGTCCTTAACTGCTGTCAAAGTCTGTTTCTATGTTTCTATAAATCTGCTTGTGCTTTTTAATGCTACATTGACTTTGTGCAGCATAGTGGAATTTGCTGAGCTACAAACTTTGCATAAGTGTTCTAGTGCTGGTAGAAATGATTGATGGAGTATCAGTCTTCTGGTGCTGTAATCAAGGAAGTTACAATTGTAATATAGTAGTCCAAGATCTTATCCCCCCACCTCCTTCATTTGCCCATTGGCACCCCACTGCTTTGGGCCACAAAGGTTACCTGGTACGTACCAGACTTAGCACTTGCTTCCTCATGGAGACCATCTAGACATAAGCCTCATCCCTGGGGCTGGCTTGTCTCTACTGGGGGCCCCTTCTGTTCATTGAGGAGAATCATCACCTGGATCCACTTGCTGCTTCCCATCTCACTGTCTGACAGATTCTTCATGATTTGGAGGAGGAGCATTCATTCATTGGGTGAAGGCTGAGGGGCCCCACTGAAGGTGCATGGAAGGGTTTGTTGGCATGGAGAGGGACTGTGAAATCATTATCCAGTATACAGGTGCAGCATTTTCACCTTTACTGTCCCTGCTCTCCCACAGCCTCATGCACACTATGGCTGGCCTGGGATAGTATTTGATGGTATGTGGTCATCCACACAATGAATGGCACCTCTACCATTCTCCCCACCAGGAGCCACTATAGAGCAATGCCTTGGGGAAGAGCATCCAAGAGATGCTCTGAACTCTCCCTGCAGGCCTTCAATCCTGACATCCCAGACTCAGAGCAGGGGTTTGTGTCACCAGCATGCCAGAATGATCCCCTATTGTTTGACACCACAGATTTGTTGTAGTCCAAAATTGTTATGCATGTTTCTTACAGCTCTTATAATCTGGCCATCAAATAATAGGTTTTGGCTTAGTCAGACACCAAGGTATTTGAAAGTAGTGATATTAGTGGAGGTCCTGTAATAGGTGTGATGCATAGTAAATTGTCAAGTGATGGTTTCCCAGCAAAATCAGTATATTGGTTTTGGTGGCATTTAGTAGTAATCCATTTTGGCACATCCAGTCCTGGGTCTTGTCAAATACTGACTACAAGGAGATGTTGAATTGTGTGATGGTCTTGGCCTTAGTGTGAATAAGTAAATAAAGTTTATTGTTGGCATATTGCCAATACAATATAGACAAGACAACATGCAAATAGTATAAAATATAAAAATAATCATAAAACATTAATTATACAGAATTATATAATATAAATCATTATACAATACAATAGATAGATAGATATATGTATTTATCTCAAGAATACAATATTTTAAACTTTAGCCAATTGATGAACTCATTCATTCAGTTACCCAGGAGGCGTACAGTACTTCTTCTTTCTGCACTGTGTTGCTTTTATTAGATATATAGCCAATTTCAAGAATAAACCTTGTGGGCATAACTAAGGAACCAATGAAGTCACCCAGATAAGTCTTTCTTAAGTCCTTATACCATAAACATTTAAAAAATTATATGGTGCAAATTTTCAGGTTCTTTTACATCACATTGACAATTTACTGAAATTGTAGAATCCCGTGTATATCTTACCACAATAATGTTGCTGGGAAAAGTTTTGAACCTATATTGGGTAATGATCTTTCTATAGTTAGAATTATGTACTTGGGTTAAATAGAATTTTAGATTATGTTATTCAGTGTTATTAGCCAACCATGTAGATACCTTTAAATTCTTAATTAATTGCAAGTTCATTTCATTTGCTTTTTTTGTAAGTGTGTCAGTTACAACTTTGAAACATGCTGAACTGATAGTAATAACCTTTCTTATCCAGGTATTTAAATATGCTGTTATAATATTTCTCAAAAGTTCTTCAACTTGTGACAACCAATTCTGCTTATTACTTCTTGTCCATATTGTTTTTTTTCCATTAAGGCATCTGTCAGTAATAAGTGGCCTGGGTTTGAATTAAGTTTAATCCAAACCCTAATCATTCTGATATGAACCCCAGCTTTTATGTCTATTTGACCTATTTGTGTTCTTACTATTGAGTTTGGGGTTCCAAAAGGGAGCCCCAGTACCTGTTTGTTTGCTTTATTTACCACTGTATTAAGATATTTTACATCAGCCATACCCCAGAATTCTGCAGCACATAGCTCCTGGCTAATCACCTTCGCATTTATGGCTTTGACCATCAGAACTGTAGAACAACCACCATATCAATTATCAAACATTTTTAAATCCAGAGCTGTTTTATTCATTTTAGCTGGAGTTGTTTTATGTTTATTCCATTGCAGATTTGAAAACTATGTTGCACCCAAATATGAAAATTCCTTAACAAAATCAGTAGAGGATCCTGCCAAAATCAACTTACTATGTCTTCCATGAACCAAAAACTACTACTTTTGTCTTCTGAGGATTAGGTTTAAGATTCAGTTGTTTACAAATCACATCTAATTTATTCAGGTTTCTCCATAGTCCCAATCTAGACAGCGAAATAATGGTTAAATCGTTGACATACGCCAGTAATTATATTATTTTTTGTTCTGTTTTTTGCTGAGTGGAAATCAAAACTACAAAACATGAGTATCACAGAAACATAAAAACATAGAATTTGATGGCAGATAAGGATCACTTGGCCCTCCTAGTCTGTCCATTTCCATACCTGATGGATAAGCTTCAGATTCTAGTTAACCAACAGTTTATTTCCTCCTACTCCCCACTAGAATTGCTGTATGTCTGTCCCATGCATTCTTGAATTCTCCCACTGTTCTTGACTCCACAACCTCCTCAGGGAGGCTGTTCCATGCATCCACAACCCTCTCCATGAAAACATACTTTCTAACATTACCTCTGAGCTGTCCCCTCCTCTGTCTTCAAATTGTGTCCCCTTGTTCTTGCACATCTCTTTTTCTGAAAGATGCTACCCTCTTGGACTTTAATTCCATTGAGGTACTTGAAAATTTCAATCATGTCCCCCCTCTCCCTCCTTTCCTCAAGGGTATACATATTACGCTGCTTTAGTCTCTCTCCATATGTCTTCTGGTGTAGACCCTGCACTATTTTAGTTGCCCTCATCAGTATCAGTTCATTTATATAAATATTGAACAAGGTTGGCGATCGTGCGCAACCTTAATGAACCCCCATAATAGTTGGAATTTCTGTAGTTAAATGACCAAAATTAGAATACTGTATCCTTGTCTAGGTATAGAGTATAATTGCTTAATCGAGCCTTAGTGTAGATGACTGGGTGGTAGATGTGCATGTAGGTGGCTGCATCTTTGCAAATGTTTGGAAGATCATTAATGAACAGGCTGAATAGTAAAGGCCCAAGAATGGATCCCAGAGGTGGCCTATGTTTAGTGCACTGGGGGAAGAGAATGGTAGTTTACTCAGGAGAATATCTCTGAGACACTCCAAACCTTACTCACTGGGTCTCCAAGCCACCTGATAGCCTTTGATGCACATGTGACTTCTAAAAGATGTCCAGCCCCTACTAGACCCCTCCTCTGCTATTCTGTGGTCAATTAGACCTCTTCCATAGCTGAACCTGTGTACTCAGAATAAATATATGTAAGGCTGTCATGGCTATCCTGATGAAACACATACTCTCATTTTATGCCATTATTCTTTTAATTCCTTTTAGATACACTCTAAGGTGAACCGGTCCCTATGAGATGCTGACAAAATGATAATTTCTCATTAACATTCAAATATCATGTCACTGAGGTCATGAACTGTATCCCAATTGGGAGGGATGAGGAGTGCCTCAGAGATATTCTCCCACCATCACCTTTACCAGGTGAGTAAACTACCATTGTGGGAACAAATCTGTGAGGCACTCCAAACCTTACTCACTGGGTTGTTAAAAAGTAGTACATAGTCCCAGTCAGGGTGGGGGAGATAGTTTGTGAGTTGTCGACTGTTTCAATGCTGTCTTTAATACAGCCGTGCTGAAGTTTGCCCTAGCAGCCAAGATCATATCCAGTCTATAATGTCATATAAATGCATGCACAGATGACCATGTTGCAGCTGCACATATTTCATCGGTTGTAGCTAAGTTGTGTTCTGCCCATTACGTAGCTACTGCCCTGGTAGAGTGAGGTCTTATCCCACTAAGTGGTACTGAGTTCTTTATCTTGTACGCGTTTGTGATGACATCTTTAAGCCAAGCTGCAAGAGTGGATTTTGATGCAGATTATCCCTTTTTATTTCCTTGCCATAAGATGAACATTCAGTCTATCTTTCAGAATTCTTTTGTTCTGTCTAGATAGGTCAGCAGAAGTCTCTTCATACCCAATGTATGAAGCTCCAGTTGTTGCAAGATATCTGCCTTGGGTAGTGTGTTTGGGAGTTCTATTGGTTGGGACACATGGAAGTTCGAGTTGATCTTTGGAGTAAATGAAGAGAGTGTTCTCACAGTAATTCTATCTTGGTAGAATACTATGAATGGTGCCTTACATTCTAATGCCTGTAGCTCACATGTCCCTCTAGCGGAGCATATGGTGACTAACAATACTGTTTTTAGTGTCATCCACTTCAGGTCAGTTTCCTCTATGGTTTTGAATGGGTGTGAAGTTAGTGCTTGCAGGACCAGCACTAGGTCCCATGGTGCTCTAATTGTTTTTGCCCTGGGCCTCACATTACTGGCTGCCCTGATGAATCTGATTACATCTGGGTGTGACCATGGTGCTGTCATCTATCTGGTCTCTGGTAACTCCAATTGCTGCTATTTTCTCCCTCATGGATGGTGGTGAGAGTTCCTTTTCCAGTCCTTCCTGGATAAAAAGTAAGAGTGTCAAAATGGAGGCTTCCTTTGGGTTGACTTGCTTTCGAGTACACCACTCCACAAATATGCCCCATTGCCTGTGGTACGTGTTTGTGGTTGAGGACTGTCTGGACATGCTTAGTGTATCTACTACCTTGTCTGCATACCCTGCCTTCGGCAGTTTTTCTCTTTCAGGAGCCAGGCAGTGAGCTGCAGATTCCGTGGATTGGGGTATAGAACTGGCCCTGGTGGAGGATATCCCATATCATTGGTAGTATCCAGGGGAGCTCCAGTGCCATGGCCACTACCATGGTGAACCATGACCTCCTTGGTCAGTATGTTGTCACCACAGTTACACTCGTCCGGGACTGTCTCACCTTGTGCAGCATTTGGGGGATGGGTATGATGGCTGGAAACATGTATGCTATCATGAACATCAATTCCTTGGATAGTGCATCCACCCCAACAGACTGGAGTTCCTTGTATCTGGAGTAGAACTTCTGCACCTGTGTATTTTCTGCAGTTGCCATAAGATCTAGCTCCACGGGGCCTCAACGTTTGTTGATCTTGTTGAAGACTTATCAATTTGGTTGCCATTCCCCCAGGTCAATGAGCTGTCTGCTCAACCAGTCCATGTTCTGGTTCAGTCTCCCCTGCCAGGTGTATCACCACTAGGTTTTGAAGATTGGCCTGCACTCAGTTGAGTACCTTTGCATCTTCCCTTTGCATTGCTGTGCTCCTGGTGCCTCCCTGTTTTGCTAGGTAGGCCACTGTGGCTGTGTTGTCTGAACATATGAGTACGTTTTTGTGGTGTACTTGAACCCAGAATGCCATTACCACGTTCATTTCCATTACATTATCGGAAGTCTTGCTTCCGATGGGGGACCACCTGCCTTGTGCTAATGGGTTGTCTGAGGATGGTCCCCATCCCAGCAACCTGGTGTCAGTCTCTATGACCACCTCTGTCTGTGCATCCTGCTGTGCCCCTTTTGTTAGGTTGTCTGCTTTCGACCACCAGTTCAGGGATTTTTGCACCTGTCATGAGAAACTGAACCAACAGGTTTTGATTCATCTGATGGCCTTGCTTTATGTAATCCAGCATTAACTGTCTCATATTCCACCATGCCCAAGGTATCAGGTCTATGCATGAGGCCATCATGCCCAGGAGCCTGGATACCTTGAGTAGTGACGGTGCCTTATGAGCCATCAACTTTTTGATTAGTTGCAGTAGCCCCTGTACCTGACCTCCCACTGGGCTAACTCTGCCCTCCGCAGTGTCTATGAGAATGCCCAGGTGCTCAATCTTCTTGTTGGATGATAGGGTGTTCTTTTCTCTGTTGATCACCCAGCCATGACTCTCCAGGCATTGTAGTACCATATCCATAACCCTTTGTGCCTGTCTTCAGGATCTTGCTAGTATCAGAAAGTCATTGAGGTATGGTATCACTTGAATACCCAGTTCTCTTAACTTGGCCACTAACACTACTGTCATCTTGGTGAAGACATGGGGAGCCAATTCCAGACCAAATGGGAGTGCCATGTACTGGAAGTGTTGGTCCATGATGTGGAATCTTAGGTATTTGTGGTGGGATGGTCTGATGGGAGTATGTAGGTATGAGTCCTTTAGATCTATGGATGCAAGATAATCTCCTGGTCTCAGGTCCCTGATCATGGACCGTACAGTTTCCATCTTGAATCACTTGTACTAGACAAAGCAATTTAAGAATTTTTAGTTGAACATTGGGCAAAGATCTTCCATTTTCTTGGGCACCATAAAGAATACTGAATAGATTCCCTTGCCCCATTCATGCTCAGGTACCTCTGTGATTGCCTTTGTTTTGATGAGGTTGCCCAGTGTTTTCTTGACATATTCTGGGCTGGCTCTCTTTCTGGACATTGGTGAGGTGACCAACCTGTCCCTTTGTGGTGTCTCTGCCAGATCTATTGCATAACCCTCCATTACCGACTTTCTCACCCATTTCTCTGTCGTCGTCCTTACCCACTCATCTGCAAATCTCTTGAGTCGGGTCCCAATGGGTGGGTACCTCTCTACCGCTGCCCCCTGTTAGCAGTCATTGCTTGCCCTGTTTGGGTTTGAATGAGTTGTTGGGGTGATTCCTATTGTGCTGGAATTTATTGCAGATTTTATATTGTTGACTTCTCTTGGTTTGCTGTTGTTGCCCTTGGTAGTTGTTCGTGTTATAGTTGTTTCTTTTGTCACGAAAATTGTGGCTTTTCCTGCACCTTGATCTGTCCGGTAAATAAGTGTCAGTAGATGGCTTATCCTTGACCATCTCTCTGCCATTTTTCTTTTTGCCTTTTAGGAACCTCTCCATTCCTTCTCCAAATAGTGATTTTCTTTTGAATGGAATATTTAGGAGCATGGCTTTAGATTCTAAATCTGCATCCCATATTTTCATCCATATAAGTCATCTGGCTCTGTTGGTTATGGCTGTTGATCTGGCATTTCTTCTCAGTGAGTGGACTGCCATTTCTGCTAAGTACTTTGTGGCCAGTATGGACTGTTCCATCAGGGCCATCTCTGGTGAGTTAGGTGTGAGTGTCTTTTGCATGTCCTGGAGCCATAGCACTTGGGTTCTAGTTGTGTAAATAGTAATGGTGGCTGCCCTGATTCCCAACCCGGCTAGTTCAGAATTCTTTTTGAGGAGTTCCTCCAATCTTTTATTGGCTGGCTTTTAAGAACCGAGGCATCCTGCACCATCAGCATGGTTTTCTTACTCAGTGAGGTAACTTGTGGATCCACCTGCGGAACTGTGCACCACACCTTTAGTTCCTCCTCCTGAAACAGATACAGCTTGTCCTAGGATCTGCGTTCCAGGATTCTAGTGGGTTCTGTCACATCCTTTTCCTTGTGAACCACCTCCTATACTGACAGGGAGGTGTTTGTTGTTGATTTGGGGGCCGGATTTTGCGAAGCTACTGGCTTCGATGTTGGTTCTGCCGGTTGCTCCGCAAACTCCACAATTTCAATTATAGCTTTCACCAGATTAGGCATCTTGTTGGAGGTACAGTATTTTGCTGTCAGAGTTTGTGGGTCCTTCTCCATTGGCTCCTACGGTTCCAGATCTCGCTTTGGTCAGCCGTCTGATTCATCACCTGACTCCTCTGGATTCCCCGATTGAGTAGGATTATTGTGCAATCTGGAGAGAGCTAGCTTGGTTCCATTTGGTCGCTTGGGCTGGGAGATCTTTGCCAGCTTCTGTAGTATGGCAGACATGAACTGCTGTTACTGTTGAATTAGCATGTTCATGGCCTGTTAATTTTGAATAAGCAGTGCTGCCATGTCGGGCTGTGAATTTTCTCTTGATAGGGTGCTGTTTGGAGCCACCCCTTGAGATGAGGAGCCCTGTTCCGATTCAGATTTGTCATGGTGCTCTGACAACTCCCCATCCAAGCAGTCTGGGCACAACTGGCTCATATTATCTGGAAGTAGGAGTTTCTTGCAGGTCTTACAGATCCTAGTCTTTACCATTCTCTATTCTGGGGAGATATAAGTAATAATGTGCCCTCAGTATTTTTAATAGGTTAAAGCTCTACCTAGCTTAGCCTCCTATGCTGACTTCCAGTTTCTTGATTGGGTAAAGGCTACAGGTACTGGTGTAAATACCAAGGTTTTTGTTTGCTGAAATGCCTTATAAAAAACTGCTAAAATGGCCACCTCTTTAGTCCCACCTCTGAACTACAAATATGGCCATCTGCCACATGGACTACAAGAATGTTCACTGCAGTCATTGGTTGAGATTATTATTTTTCTTTGTATCTTTGGCTTTTCCTTTTTCCCCTTAGTGAGTGCACTTGAAAACAGGGGAATGGTTATTCCTTCACTCTGGCGATTGCCTTGTCTCTTTTTTAATTGGTGATTCACCTCCATTTTGTGTCTTGTGAGTGGGTCTGCCATCCCTAAAATGGCATCAGGTGCATATGTGCAGAAGCGCTAGGGCATCATGCATATGCTCCATGCCTGAAAAATTCCCTGCAAACAGATGGAAAAGACACATCAGGGTTCCCAGGAATCATGGTGCTTGCCTTCCACCCCCATTGCTGTGGGCCTCCTAACTGTGGACAGCAGTCTCTTTCCTCTTTGAGATATGACCTTCTCTACACATCAGGTCAATCACTGCTCCTATTTCCATTTGCTGGATGATATTTTTTTTGTTGTCAGGCAGTCTGTCTTGCAGTCACTAGGAGAGACTGCAAAGTGCTGCCCGTGGTGCCAGTGTACCCGAGAGTACCCTTCTATCAGGGAGGTGCTCTGGTTGATTCTGTGCTTGGCACTGGTGTCCATAAGAGCTTGCAACATAACAGATCTCATGGAATTTTTTTAAACCAGCTGCTTAAAGATGAGGATTCCTGTTCTCATTCAAAGAATATCAGACCCTGCCTTTTGTGCCAAGTTTTTATGTGACAGAACTCAACTGTGATATAGACAGTAGATTTCTCACAAACATTCATTAATACCACTTCAGTTACCCACTGAAACACAACTGAATAACTCTTTATGAGAACAGAATGATAGATTGTAAACTAATCTATCTAAACACAAACCAGATGGGTTAGTAACACACTTGGAGTAAAGACAATTAGCTCTACAGATTGCTCTGACTGGGAAGTACAACAGCTACTGCAGGCAATTAAGGACTTCATTGATGCAGCAACAGGCTGGACAGGAATGATGTCATCACTCACTGATAGGGATACAACAATCTTCACTGTTTCAGTTACTGCAACGCACATTAACAGATGCTGATTTAAAGAAAACCGCAAAACCAAACAGCATGTTATTTTCAGGAAACACTAATCATGACACAGGGACTTGAATTCCTGTGTTTATTGTAAATCTGTAAAACACTGGCATTTGATTTTTAAATGGGTATTCATCTACAATATTAAGGTCATTGGTGATTAAAGTGTTATTACAATGAAGATATGAAATGACAGATATTTTATCAGTGCCCAGATGAGAATTTATGTCTGACCATTTATACTTATGTAGACTGGGGAATACGCACATTAAAAGCACCCTCTTTCATTATTTCCAGTCAAACCCACTGAGATAGGATATCTCTTTTTCAGGGGCAATCTGGGATTAGTTACATAACAAAAACATAAAACACATCAAGAACATCATATTAAGATTACCAATCCTACTGTCACATATAATAACAAGCATTTGTCAATGCCGAATGTTGTCTTGCTGCCATTGGCAGTGCAGGAGTTAAGAGATGCAGCATAGGAGTGGCAGTCAAGTATTGAACTCATGCCAACCCACCCCCACCCTGCAGAGAGTGAGAGGCATTAGGGTGTCCCTGAGGGTGTTTGTTAGTGCAGTGCGGGAAAACATGCTGGGCAGGATGTGAAAAATGACAGCTGCACAGTTCATAAGGAGGTGTAATTAAATGCCAGTGCTGAAAATGTGGCATACAAATATACGGAATTTGCGGAGTTGCAAGGGTGTGTGGGAAATATGCAAGGCACGCTTGTAGCACTGCCAGTTTGTGGGTGTTAGGCACCAAATTTTCAACATAGGCATTTTAGCATCTCTTCTCATGTACAGTGTCACTGTCATTCCCTGAAAGTGTCCCAAGAAGTGATTTCGCACAGCGACCATGCTATCCTGCATCGGAAGTGTGGAAACACATTTTGGGCAGGATATGTGAAGTGACAGCTGTACTGTTCATCAAGAGGTGTGTAAAAATGGCAATGGTGAAAATCCAGAGTGAAAATATCACAAATGCACGACGGTACGAGCATGCGTGCAATCTGCCAATGCACGCTCGTAACACAGTCATTTAATGGAGTATCAGCCCAAATTTTCAACATAGGCATTCTAGGAGATCTGCTCATGAACTGTGTCACTGACATTTTCATAATTTAGCCCCAAACACTTGATTTCCCACAGCGACTGTGCAATTGTGCCGGAGTGCGGAAACACACACATTTCAGGCGGGATGATGGAAAATGACAGCTGTATAGTTCACAAGAAGGTGCACAAAATGCCAATGCTGGAAAATATGTATGCTAATATTGCGAACGCGCAGTTACGAGCCTGCTTAGCAATCAAGCAATGCATGCTCATAAAACAGGCATTTGTTGGATTTTTCCCACCAAATTTGGAACATAGGCTTTTTGAGAGGCCACCTCATGAACACTGGCACTGTCATTTTGTTAATGGGTCCTGAAAGGTGATTTTGAACAGTGTCTGCGAAATCACCTTTTGAGGCCGATTAACGCCATGACAGTGACAGAATTCATGAGGAGGGGCCCCAAAAACCCCATGTTGAAAATTTGATGCTAAAATTCCAAGAAATGCCTGAGATATGCAGCAAAGTTGAAAAAACCCTATTCATTGCATTATACAGCTTACTGGCATTTCCTCAGTTCGCGGCCGGCTTTGAGGAGTGCAGACGTGTTCCCGGTCCACTGAAGATCGTCGCGCCGTAGTCCAGAGGTAAGTATGGGGGTGAGGGGAGGCAGGGTGCGCAGTGGGTGGGTGCGGGTGGAGGAGGGGGATCTAGACTACGTGGGACGGTTTTCGTTTTCTAGGTAAAAGGAAAAAAAGAGAAAACCGTTGCGGGACAGTTTCCCATTGCAGGGCATTTGGCATGCTGGGGTGGACTCCCAGCGTACCACCTAAGTAGGTTCTGTGGTGGGGGGTGTCAGTAGTCGACGGGGGATTGGGCACCCTTGTCGGCAAACAAAGAAAGTGGGGGGAGCATGAGCCGAGGGGGATTGGGCACCCCCCTCGGAAGTCAACAGTTGGGGAGTGATGCCGACGGGGAGTGGGCTCCCCCGTCGGCACACAAACTTGGGGGGTTGCTGACAAGGGGTTTGGGCACCCCGATGTTGACAAAGGTGAGGTGGCCACCCACTCGCTGACCATGACCATAATGGCGGCAAGCATGTCAAGCAAAGGACCGCTGCGTATGACGATTGCAGCGGACCTTTGCTTTGATGTGCTCGCCCCATTATGTATGCATGGTGTGGCGGTGTCATGCAGGCTGATTGGGGAATGAGGGACACACCTACTGATGCATGCCCTGTATTCTTCCAACAGCAGCCACGCCCCCAAGACCGGCACTGTCGCAAGATGTTGCTTGCGCATGCACGCAAGCCAACATAAAAACAATGCAGCTTACAGCATCTTGAAATGATCAGTTTTAAAATCATACACAGCCTAGCAAACAGATGCAGCTTACAAGGAATATGATATGAGAGTATTAGTTACAAGATAATCAAGTCAGGGAACAACCACAGTAACAGGTTTTTCAGGTCTAAGCTCAGAGAGCGGAACAGAAGATTACAGTTCCCCGTTACCATGTTCAACAGACACAGTGAAGCAGTTTCATACTGTACACATTCAGGACCCAGAAATAAAGCACATAAACCAGCAAACAGTAGGCTGCAATTCTAGGCAATCAGATCAAGGGCAACGTGTATATCCATTTAGTTTCAGAAGGTGGTAGTAGTAGTAGTAGTAGTAGATTTATTTATGACACCCTTCCCCAGAGGCTCAGGGTGCCATTACAATAAAATACAACGTAAAACAATTACATACATTTAACAAACAAAATAATCACCACACAAATAAAACAATACACAGCAATTAAAATTATAACAAGTCCCGTAAAACAACATCATATCGAATAAATATTAAAACTCATTCAAAACTACAATAGATGTGCTGCAGATCGTTAAACAACTCCCCCAAAAAGCCTGCTGAAATAAATAAGTTTTGAGGCCTTTTTTAAAAATGTCCACCTATGGGGCCTCTTTCAGGGTCTTGGGCAATGAATTCCACAGCAACCATCCTTCTATTTTAAAGGCTCAGTCGCAAGAAGATTTTAACCATGCCCTATCGACCATCAGGAGGCCTGCCTCAGAAGATCAGCGTGGGTGATCTAGGGTGTAAGTATGCAGAAACTAAGTCAGATAGGCTGAGCTCTGTGCATGCAGGACCTTACAGGTTAATAAACCTATTTTAAATGAGATACACCACTTCACTGGCAGACAGTGCAGATCACACAGTGCTGGAGACATATGACAAGTTCTGGGCAAGCCCATGAGTAACTGGGCAGCTGCAATGTGCAGCAACTGCAGGTGCTATAGCATTCCCCCATTGACCCTGAGGTACAGAACATTACAGTAGTTCAATCTCAGGGTCACAAATACATGGATTAGTGTGCCAAGTCTTGGGGGAAAAAGGCATCTGATGTGGCAGAAGTTCCTGAGAAGAAAAATGCCATTCTGGACAACTGCCGAAACCTGGGCCTCCATTGACAGGTCCTCATCCAGAATGACTCCCAGATTCTTCACCCTAGAGGAGGCAGGCAGATCAGAGCCATCAAGCTGAAGCCCAGTCACTCCTATGCCAGCCTCAAGTCCTCATCTTTGGCCCGGCTCTACCACCAACACCTCAGTCTTCTCAGGGTTCGGTCTTAGCCAGCTAGAGGCCATTTAGTTCTGGATCTCAGACAAAGATTTGTTAAGCAAGTTGACAGCAACCTGAATCCCAGGTGCAAATGACAGAGAGAGCTGGGTATCATCTGTATAACAGTGAAACCTCAGCCCCAACTGCCTGATGACCATGCCCAGGGGTAGCATGTTCACCATGAAGAACATTGGCAACAGGACAGATCCTTGGGGTATGCCACAGAATAGAGCCATCAGGACCTGAGGAATAATTCCCCAGTATTACTTTCTGAGTTCTAGCCCATAAAAAGGACTCGAACAAACAGATCACAGTGCCAGTGAGTGCAGTGTACTTCCTGAGTCAGTCCAGAAATACGCCATAGTCCACAGTGACGAATGCCAAAGAGAGATCAAGGAGGATGAGAATCGAATGTTCTCCTCTATCCCTCACCCTGAGCAGGTCATTAAGCACCCTAACTAGGGCTGTCTCCATGCTATGCCTGGCTCTGAAACCTGACTGGAATGGCTCATAGATGTTGGAGGCCACCAGATGCTCCTTGAGCTGTAGCACACCCACTTTCTCAATAACCTTCCCTAAAAAGGGAAGGTTAGAGTCTGGATGATAATTTGCAAAAACCTCCAGATCCAATGATGGAAGAGGGTTTAACCAGAGCACACTTAAGTGCCACTGGAACGAGCCCATCCCATAAAGAACACCAGACTGTTTTGGAGAACACCGGGCCCAGATGGCCAACACACTCACTAAGAGTCATGCTGGGCCAGGGTCCAGATTATAGCAGGTCGGCTGCAACACCAGGACAATCTGGCACACCTCTTTCACCATTATTGGCCGAAATTCACCCCAAGAACAACTGTTGCATTCCTTGCCCAGATGTGAATTACTGCTGGGAACATAAGATCCCATTGGAGTAATACCAGCCCTAGTGGAGGACACTCTATCTGAGAAGAACCAAGCAAACTCCTTGCATTTCATAGGTGTAATCTCTCTTACAGGCTCCAGACAGGCTGGGTGAAGCAGTCTGTCTACAGTCCAGAAAACTGAGCTGGTCAGTTCTCCCCAAGAACAGCAGAAGAAACTGAGTACCAGAACACCAGGCAACGGTGCTGTATGCAATAGCTGAAAATAGGTTGAAAGAGGCTGGTAGGACCCTTTGCATACAAACACTCGAAACAAATACCACACGGACACAAACTATTAGTAAGTGTGGTCTTGTTGATATAAAAAGCATCAAATGCATAATCTGGCAAAAATTAAACTAACGTTTCTCTTAGAGTTCTGCCAGGCTTCATCAGAGTAATTATAACAAAGGTAAAGTGCTGCCTTTATACAGAGTTAAACCTAGCACATGTGTACCATTAACCAATTAATACTAACATCAATTAATTGGTAGTAACTAACAATCCATCTCTTAAAGTGCAAGTTATGTCACATGTTAGGTTATCCACTAAAACTCAAACTTGGAGCAGGCATGTATCTTATTTTAAATTTAACCTTATCTTGTACTGGTAATACATAAAAAATATTAGAGCTAGTGCCAATTTTCAGGATGAACGCCCTTTTTGTCACTTCTATGTCAAATATGAAGCCATCTATTGCACATCCCATACAAATCTCTGCTGCTTAACATTATATTAATATTGTAATCTATATGTACTGTATACACACACAAATATTTAAAAAAGTCAGCTCCAGGTAACAACTTTAAATATTACAAACATGAAGTACCAATCCCCTGTAAATAATTCCAAGTGACTATATGTTTAACTGGCCACTTGGTGATACACACAGATAATCAAAGGTGTGTTTAAAAGAGTCCCTTCCTTGATATTTATATTTTTTCAAAATTAGTATCTATACTTTTTCAAAAATGCGGACAATTCAAAGCTGTCATTAAGGCCTTTGTTTCTCTGAGCCCCCAATTCATATATCCAATAGCTTTCTCTCTGTCCTATAAGTTTATTAAGATCCCCCCCCCGCCCCCGGTTGCCACTTTAACCTGCTCAATCCATACAAAATGAATTAAATTTCGATTGCATTTATTGCTCACTAAATGTTTAGCCGTTGCATAAGATAAATCTCCTTTCTCAATGGCTCTCACATGTTCCCCCATTCTAGTGTGAAACTTTCTGATGGTACGCCCAATATAAAAAGCCCCACATGAGCATTTCAAAATGTAAACAATACCACTGCTATTACATGAAATCCTTAATTTGTAGAGAGGTGTTTAAATTCCTTGCATGTATGTACAAACTTACAAAAGGAACATCTACCACAACAATGTGTACCTGTGGGTGCTGGAGCTAATAATGATTGCCTTAACGGCTCTGGTCCTGGTAAAACATTACTGTACACCAAATCTCCAATGTTTTAACACCTACGAAATATTATTCTAGGACCTTGTTTCACTATTGCTTCAAGTCTTGCTTCTAATTGAAGTATAGACCAATTACTGTTAATTATCTGCCTAATGTCTCCTGATCTCCTAGAAAAGTTGGTAGAAAAAGGGCACCCCACAGCATTACTGGTATTTTTACTTTTTCTATCATATTGTAGAGTCTGTTCCCTGTTTAAATTATTCACTTTTTGTCTAGCAGAGGCAATACTTTCTCTGCTATATCCCCTTTCCTGGAATCTGAGTATTTGGACCCCTGCTTTCTGCACATATTCTGTTTTTTCTGTGCAGTTATGCAAAGTACGAACCAATTGTCCCTTAGGAATATTGTAACACACATGGTAGGGGTGGCAACTTTCAAAATGTAACAAACTGTTATGGTCTGTACTTTTTTGATATAAAGTGGTACATACTCCACCCTTCCCATCCTTATACAGTTTCAGATCCAAGAAATTAATTGTTGTCAAATTAATCTCGTACTTATAAGTCAGACAACTACTGGTTTGCTCCATCCAATTAATGAATAATCCAAACTCTTCACTTGTTCCCTTCCAAATTATAAAAGTATCATCAATAAAGCACTGCCACAAATCCACAAGATGCAAATATGGATTTGTGGTGGCGCTGTACAGATGATCACTCTCCCATTTCCCCACAAATAGATTGGTATAACTAGGGGCCATAGCAGTGCCCACAGCTGTGCCTTGTATCTGATGATAGAGTTTATCCTGAAACAAAAAATTATTTTTCTGTAACACCAAATGGGCTAGATCCACTAGAAAATGTGTGGGATTATCTATGCATTCCTCCTCTGTTCTAGTTTCTAAAAAACGTGTCACTGCATCTAATCCCTCTAAAAGGGGACTAACAGTATATAATGAATTCACATTAATCACAGCAAAATACCACTCTGGTTCCATCCATAAATCTTCTGCTAATCATACCATTTCCATGGAATCCTTAATGTAGGAGCTAAGATTTTGTACTAGTGGTTGTAAAAACTGATCTAGATACAGGGAGAGAGACTCTGTTAACCAGCCTCACCCAGAAACTATAGGCCTTCCTGGGGGTTGTGACATACTCTTATGAAATTTAGGCAGTATATACATCACAGGTATTTTAAGACATTGTATAGTTAAAGTACGATAAATCACATCAGAGGTGTAACCCCTCACATAACTGTAACTTAACATATCATCTATCTCTATTTTAAATGCTGTCGCTATTGATCTTGAAACAATTTTATAAAAAGAGGTATCATTTAATAACCTTAATACTTCAGTGGTATAATCTGCCTTATTCATTACCACTACTGCCCCCACCATCAGCAGCCTTTATGACAATTTTTATGGCTGACCTTTCTTCCTTGCTACAATTAGTTCTAGCACCTTAGCAGGAGTTTGTTTTTTAATTTTCCAGGTCTAGCTCACATTTGCGAATGAAAGTGGATACCACTGGGTTCAAATTAGGACACAATTCAGAACGTGGATTCAGCTTTACATTGGACTGTGTATCAATAGTATCATTTTCAAATAAACACTTAAAAGTCAAATTTCTACCAAATTTATTCAAATCTACACATGTACCAAAATAATCTATATCTATAATGGTGGTGATTATGCAGTATACCTGCTGCATGTAGAGTATTTTGTATTAATACTTGCTCCTGCCTCTTCTTCCACACTGCCCCCCCCATCCTCCCCTTGAAATATTGGGTGTTTGGAAACGCATTCTGCTGGAATTTGCTGAGCTGATTTGACCTGGAAAATGTAAAACAAACTCCTGCTACAGGTGCTAGAAATAACTGTATCAAGGAAGAAAGGTCAGGCATTAAATGAAGTGATAATAAAAGTATTGTCATAAAGGCTGCTGATAAGGGGGACAGTAGTGGTAATGAATAAGGCAGATTATACCACTGAAGTACTAAGGTTATTAAATTTATTTATTTATTTGTTTGTTTTTGTTAACCAGATAGGCACACTAGACAACAAATGCCTATTTTCAGGTGCGACCCGGGAGGTTACAAAACAGAAAAACATGGTACAGAGTCACGGTAGCATACAAGCACAATACAGAGAACATGGTACATAGTCATGGTTACAAACCGCTCATAGTACAGGTGGGCTGGAGAAATATCAAAACAGAGTACTAGGTACATAGTCAGGGAGGCTTGTGGACCCACATACAGGGGGTACAAAAGCCCAACAGTATAGGCAAGAAAGCAAACATATAAACCACCACAGCTAGAGATTGAGAATGTTGAGAGAGTGTTGCATCTAATGCAACTAGTCAATACACCTGGAGAGGTGGTAGTCCTAAGGTGAGGAGCAAGGGGAGCTAAACAGGAAGCCAGGGATGGGGGTGGGCAGGGGACCGTCCAGGAGAGGATCAGGTAAGTAGGCGATGGGGAGAGAAGGCAGGGAAGTAGGCCAGCAGGGAGCTAGAGGGTGGAGAGAGGGGTAGGAAAGGACATGGGGACCACCACAACAGGCCTGGCTAGGCCTGCAGACTGAGAGTGGCCCTATAGTTGCAAGCCCCAGAGAGCGGAGCAAGAAAGATGGGGGTATGGCAAGTGCTACAAGGGGGGGGCAATGGGCGATAGGGGAGAGGGGGCGCCCGGCAGAGGAGGGTGGGTAGACTAAGTGCTACAGGGGAGAGAGCTAAGAATAAATCAGTATGTGATACCTCTTTTTATAAAATTGTTTCAAGATTAATAGTGACAGCATTTAAAATAGAGATAGATGATATGTTAAGTAACAGTTATGTGAGGGGTTACATCTCTGATGTGATTTATCATACTTTAACTACACAATGTCCTAAAATACCTGTGATGTACTGTATATACTGTCTAAAATTCATAAGAGTATGTCACAACCCCCAGAAAGGCCTATAGTTTCTGGGCAAGGCTGGTTAACGGAGCCTGTATCTAGATCAGTTTTTACAACCACTAGTACAAAATCTTAGATCCTACATTAAGGATTCCACGGAAATGGTACGATTAGCAGAAGATTTATGGATGGAACCAGAGTGGTATTTTGCTGTGATTGATGTGAATTCATTATATACTGTTATTCCCCATTTAGAGGGACTAGATGCAGTTACACGTTTTTTAGAAACTAGAACAGAGGAGAAATGCATAGATAATCCCACACATTTTCTAGTGGAACTAGCCCATTTGTTGTTACAGAAAAATATTTTTTTGTTTCAGGATAAACTTTATCATCAGAGACAAGGCACAGCTGTGGGCACTGCTATAATTTTATTTTTATAATTTGGAAGGGAACAAGTGAAGAGTTTGGATTATTCATTAATTGGATGGAGCAAACCAGTAGCTGTCTGACTTATAAGTACGAGATTAATTTGACAATTAATTTCTTGGATCTGAAACTGTATGAGGATGGGAAGGGTGGAGTATGTACCACTTTATATCAAAAAAGTATAGACCGTTACAGTTTGTTACATTTTGAAAGTTGCCACCCCTACCAAGTGCGTTACAATATTCCTAAGGGACAATTGGTTCATACTTTGCGTAACTGCACAGAAAAAATAGAATATGAGCAGAAAGCAGGGGTCCAAATACTCAGATTCCAGGAAAGGGGATATAGCAGAGAAAGTATTGCCTGTGCTATACAAAAAGTAAATAATTTAAACAGGGAACAGACTCTACAATATTGTAGAAAAAGTAAAATTACCAGTAAAGCTGTGGGGTGCCCTTTTTCTACTAACTTTTCTAGGAGATCAGGAGACATTAGGCAGATAATTAACAGTAATTGGGCTGTACTTCAATTAGAACCAAGACTTGAAGCAATAGTGAAACAAGGTCCTAGAATAGTATTTCGTAGGTGTCAAAACATTGGAGATTTGGTGGTCAGTAACATTTTACCAGGACCAGAGCTGTTAAGGCAATCATTATTAGCTCCGGCACCCACAGGTACACATTGTTGTGGTAGATATTCCTTTTGTAAGTTTGTACATACATGCAAGGAATTTAAACACCCCTCCACAAACAAAATTATACAAATTAAGGACTTCATCACATGTAATAGCAGTGGTATTGTTTACATGTTGAAATGCTCATGTGGGGCTTTTTATATTGGGTGTACCATTAGAAAGTTTTGCACTAGAATGGGGGAACATGTGAGAGCCATTGAGAAAGGAGATTTATCTTATGCAATGGCTAAACGTTTCGTGAGCAATAAATGCAATCGAAATTTAATTCATTTTGTAGGGATTGAGCAAGTTAAAGTGGCAACCGGGGGGGAGATCTTAATAAACTTATAGGACAGAGAGAAAGCTGTTGGATATATGAATTGGGGGCTCGGAGAAACAAAGGCCTTAATGACAGCTTTGAATTGTCTGCATTTTTGAAAAAGTATAGATGCTAATTTTGAAAAAATATAAATATTAAGGAAGGGGCTCTTTTAAACACACCTTTGATTATCTGTGTGTATCACCAAGTGGCCAGTTAAATATATGGTCACTTGGAATTATTTACAGGGGATTGGTTCTTCATGTTTGTAATATTTAAAGTTGTTACCTGGAGCTGACATGTATTTTTAAATACTTGTGTGTGTGTTACATATATATATATATATATATATATATATATATATATACATATAGATTACAATATTAATATAATGTTAAGCAGCAGAGATTTGTATGGGATGTGCAATAGATGCCTTCATATTTGACATAGAAGTGACAAAAGAAGTGTTCACCCTAAAAATTGGCACTAGCTCTAATATTTTCTATGTATTACCAGTACAAGATAAGGTTAAATTTAAAATAAGATACATGCCTGCTCCAAGTTTGAGTTTTAGTGGATAACCTAACATGTGACATAACTTGCACTTTAAGAGATGGATTGTTAGTTACTACCAATTAATTGATGTTGGTATTAATTGGTTAATTGTACACATGTGATAGGTTTAACTCTGTATAAAGGCAGCACTTTACCTTTGTTATAATTACTCTGATGAAGCCTGGCAGCACGCTAGGAGAAACGTTAGTTGTTTAATTTTTGCCAGATTATGCATTTGATGCTTTTTATATCAACAAGACTGCACTTACTAATAGTTTGTGTCCGTGTGGTATTTGTTTCAAGTGTTCGTATGCAATGGGTGCTACCAGCCTCTTTCAGTTCTTCCCAGCAGAAATCTCTCTCGATAAAAAATCTGCCTTCTTCTGAGAGATTGACTTCTGATGTTTATCATAATGTGAATTCAGAACTAGTTTGTCATCTATGGCCTTAGACTTCCACCAATGATGCTCCAAACTCCATCCCCTGGATTTAAGAGCTTTGAGCCCACTGTCAAACCATGGTGAGCCAAGGTGCAAAACCAGGGGACGTACAAGGACCGGCATTGGAAGATCGAGGGCATCAGTTATGACAATATTATAGCCCAGCACTGTGGCCAAAACCCCCTCAGCACATTCTGCCAACATTTTCAAGGTGTCCAATACTGACATCAGTTCTTCAGGTCCTAAGCCTTTTAAAGGTTGGTATTGTACCTCCTCCACAGAAGATGGACTATTAGGAGGGGCCCTGAAACAGAACTTGATGACACAACGATCTGACCAACTGACCTGATTAATCTTGAGGCCATCCCCCTCGAGCCCAAGGGATAATATCTTGTCCAGTGCATTGCCATGGGGGTGAGTACTGGAGGTAATAACCTGTGCTAGGCCCGGGGTATTCATACCCTGGAGGAAATCTCTATCAAAACAGGAACCCTCATCATTGACCTGGACATTGAGGTCACACAGTATGAGCAATCTAGGTGATTCCAGCACCAAGATCAAGATGAGGGATAAGATGTCAGTGTCAGTGGCTCAGTAGGTAGCACACTCACCTCTGAGGTCGGGAGATCAGAGGGCTGTGGGTTCAGTTCCCACATCTGGCACTTGGGTTAATATCCCAGTGCCGACACTGTAGTGCAGCATGAGAGGGGTGCTGCACTTCTGAGGTGCCGCCTTTCGGATGAGACGTTAAACCGAGGTCCCATCTGCCTGGATTGGTGGTAGTTCAGGTGGATGTTAAAGATCCCATGGCACTTCTCGAAAAGAGTAGGGGAATTTCCCCGGTGTCCTGGCCAAATTTCCCTCATTCACCAAAAATACCACCAACAGCTTAATCTGGTTCAAGGTCAGTTGGCATTCATCTGTATCCCCCTCCCCCGGGTCGTGCCTGAAAATAGGCAGGATTTGTCTAGTGCACTTACCCAGTCAACAAAAACTAAATAAATAAAAAAAATAAATAAATAAGATTTCCTGTAGAAACTTCTGCCAGTGACTTGCAGAATGGTACACAAGGAGCATTCTGCAGCCTGCACCCAGCCCCCTCACACGGCCATGCACTCAAAAGACTCAGTATTCCCCACCGGGTGTGCCATCTGATTAATTCAGTTCTGAAACAGATGACCATGACCCCACCCGCGATTCTTCCTTGGACAGCACACCACGGGACCGAAGGTGTTTCTATGAGTGCTGATTTAAAGATGTACAGCATTTTACATGATGTACAGTAAATACAGGGGGAGTGATTTCCACAATAAGGTGGCTAAATAGGCAAAGGAGCACTCTTTCATGGAGGTTTTCATGCAAGGCACTAGGAGTGAGCTACTGGGCAATGTCTTGAGGTTCTGCTGAGGATGCTGCTTTGACAAGATGGTAGCTAAAGTGGGAAGGGAGCTGTTGTTTTATATCCTGAAAGTCCAACTCTGCAGTACATACTACAGTCAGCTTTCCTTCAGAGACCATTTGAGTTCAGCAAATATTCTAAAATGAGAATCACTACTATAACTACTAAGGGGCAAACATTGGATTCTGTTATATAGGACCCTCAGTCTAGCCAACTCCATCTACTTAAGAGAGACCAAGACAGAAGATCCATAGTAAGAGTGCAAAACAGGATGCAGTTTGCAGCAGTGTTTGTCAGTATGTGTCAACGTGCAAACAAGAGAACCCATCAATAAGATCTTTCATTCAATGGCTGTGACAATCCTGAAAAGATCCAAGGATATTAATGTGCACAGCGCATCCTCTGATATGGCACCTGCACAGTGAGAGCACTAGAAAGGGAAGTACAGTATGTGTTTCAGAGATTCAGTACATGTATAGCCTGTTTTTCAAACTGCCATACCCTGAAGTACTAGGCTTTTCAGCCTGCTTCTATCTCAGGTAGTAGGGTAATACAGCCACTCTGTCTGTCCCACAACCTGGAAAAGCCTCCTAACTGGTCTCTGGCTAGCCGACTCACCCATCCCATTCAAATCATCTCCTTAATCTTTGACCTGTAGCTTTTTTCCATACTCCCCAATCCTCCTCCATAACCTACCTGCTTCATAATTATAAAGAAATTTAAGATACATAATTATAAATCACCTTCTCTTCACTATCAGCATCTGTAACAACTGCTCTGTCTCTGAAGTTGGTGATACTTTTAAATATTTTGCAAGCTGTGCCAAGTCCCTCCTTACAAAAACCCTCAATACAATTCTTTACCACCTCCCTCATGTCCCTCCTCCACCCCAACTCACAAATGCCTCCCTTAATTTTTTTTCCAATGTCTTTCACTGACACCTTCAAGGCCCTCCAAGTCCTAGAGGCTGTTTAAACAAGCAGCTTAGATACATTGACCAAGCACTCCTATCTGCCACCCCAGTGACTGGTATGCCTATTTCCTTCCTCCTGAACCTCCATTTCCTGTACTCTACAATAACTCAGGCCTGGAAGATAGTACGTATCATCCTATGTGCAAGAACAATGACACCTCTGTCCCAGGAAATTACAGGCTGGTCTCCCTTCTCCCTGCTTTTGCAATTATTCAGGAGTATTTTATTCACTCCAAGCTCCATTTCTTACTAACTGACTTTTAACTACCCTTAGCTCTTTCTAGTCAAACTTACAGCCCAATCACCCTACCATCATCTCCCTACCAAAGCTCATTGACTTCACCCTTATTGGAATGGATAAGGGTCTCTTTAAATTGGCCATGTTTAATGAAAAGTTTTCAATAGTCTCCCAGTCACTCCTACTTATTAAGTTGTCTACCATGGGCTACCCCCTTGTTTAGTTCTTACCTGTTAAACCATACCTCATTTGTGCATACAGGTGGGGTCACCATCCTCTGTCCTGATAAATATGGGGCTCCCATGGTTCAGTTCTTAACCCCATTTTATTCTCCATTTTTCTAAGTGACCTGACTGCTACCAGTACCTCCTACAGTACCCACATGTATGCAAGTAATACAATGATTTATGTCTGTGGCTCTGACATAATTCTACTTAAATTCCAACTGCAGCCTAATCTGGATACTATTCAGTGGTATTTCAGAGCAAACGAACTGACCTTAATTGCAGATAAAACATTTGCCATGACATTTGATTTCAAATCAAAACTGGCAAAATGTTCCTCCTCTTCAACCTTTATGATCAGTGAAGGTTCAGCTCTTGATTTTGTCTTTTCCTTTAAGTACATTTGGGTTGGCTGGATCAGCTGCTTGAATTCTTCACTCACACTGATGCCATCTCCACTTAACCCACCCCAAGCTAGCTGCACACCACAGTATCAAATCTTGCCACATCTCTGATGTTAGATTTGACATCATTCAAAAAATGATTCTCTGAGTGTTTGACTATGGTGACATTGGCTAGGGCCCAGTTTCTAAGCCTTTGCCCATAAGGATGGAATTCCTGTTCTGTCATGTTGACCCAAACTGTCCCTTCTGCATTTACCACTATGATTAGTATGCAAGGTTAAGGTGGCCTTTCTTTGATGGGGGAAGATCATGCAGGGTACCCTACTCATCTTCAGGTTCTGGACTAACACTCTCCCAATTACCTTTCTTATCTTCTCACACCTACCCCTCCATCTTCTTACTCCATCTTTAACCTTACTCCTTCCTTACTCCCAGCTGCCTCCTGTCAGCAAGACAAACAGCATTCTCCTGGGAAACCTCCCACTAGTTAATGGTGATTCACAACTTGGCAGTCATTCTTAATGCATAATTGTCCCTTGGGTTTCAGCAGTCATTAAGAGCTGATTCTGTCACCTAAAAATATCTCCAGGTTGTGTCCCTTTCTGGATCCTGTAGATCTAAATACATGGGACAGGTGTTCATCTCCTCGCACCTTACTTACTATTTTATTCATTATAAAGGCCTACAGTATAGTGTTGCTCAGATAGTGCTTTTGTGGATCTTGCCATTATCTGTGAGATAGTGCTGGTATCCTACCTAGGATCCTACCAGAAATCCTACCAAAGACAGATATAGGATCCATGGTCGGATAACGATGGATCCTAGGTCAGATAGTTAGGATCCAGGTCAGATAGTGATGAATCCTAGTTAGGATCCAGGAATCCTAGGTTAGATAGTTAGGATCCAGGGTCAGATAGCGATGGATCCTAAGACAGATCCAGGGATCCTAGTTCAGATTGTTATGATCCAAGCTACATAGATACATAGATACATAGACAGTGTTGGCAGATAAGGGCCTGTGGCCCACCCAGTCTGCACATTTGAACTTGTAAGTTCAGTTTATGTTTTCCTAGAAGTCTGTTGCCCCTTACCCCTGACCTCCAGAATTCCTTTATGTCTATCCCATGCATTCTTAAATCTTGTGATTGTTTCAGCCCCCCCCCCACCACTTCCTCTAGCAGGGTGTTCCACTTGTCCACCACCCATTCTGTGAAGAAATTCTTCCTCACATTTCCTCTGAATCATCCTCCCTCCAACTTCATCCCATGCCCTCTAGTCCTGGAACATATTTTTCACTTAAAAATAGTGTATTCCTGTACCCTGTTCCTCCCTGTAAGATACTTGCATGTCTCTATCATATCCCTCTCTCCCTCCTCTCATCCAGGGAGTACATATTCAGTTCCTGCAACCTGTCCTCATAGGACTTGTGATGCAATCCATGTACCATCTTTGTTGCCCTCCTCTGAACCTTCTCTACCCTGTCTATATCCTTACATAGGTAAGGTCTCCAGAACTGTACACTGTACTCCAGGTGGGGCCTCACTAGTGTCTTGTATAGTGGAATTATGACCTCCCTTTTCCTGCTGGTGATGCCCCTGTCTATGCATCCCAGCATCCTATTTGCTTTACCTGCTGCTTTGTCACATTGTTTCCCTACCTTGAGGTCATCACAGATGATAACCCCAAGATCCCTTTCCTGCTTGGTGCATGCTATATCCTCACCCCCCCCAACTGATATATTGTGCCAGGGTTTTTGTGCCCCATATGCATTGTCTTGCACTTATTTGCATTGAATTTCAACTTCCAAACCCCTGGCCATTCTTCAAGTTTCTGTGGTCCCTTCTCATTCTGTCTACACCCTCTGGTGTGTCTACTCTGTTACAGAGCTTTGTGTCATCAGTGAACAGTGAAATTCTGCCTTCTAGGTCCTACGCAATGTCACTGATGAAGATGTTGAATAGGACCGGTCCCAGCACTGATCCCTGTGGTACCCCACTGGTCACTCTTCCCTCTGTGGAGTGACAGCCATTTACCACCACCCTCTGTGTCCTGCTGCCCAGCCAGTTAGCTACCAACCACACTACTGTCCTGCCCACACCCATATTCCCCAGTTTGTGTAATAGTCTTCTATGTAGCATAGTGTCAAAGGCCTCGCTGAAGTCCAGATAGGCCATGTCCACTGCCCTCCCCTGATCCACCTCCCTAGTCACCCAGTCAAAAAACTCAATGAGGTTGGTCTGACATGACTGCCCCCTGGTGAAACCATGCTGCCTTGGGTCCTGTAGTCCATTGACAACCAGATGTTCCACCAGTCTCTCCTTCAGTAGTGCTTCCATGATCTTCCCCACTACCGAGGTGAGGCTGACTGGTCTGTAGTTTCCCACTTCTGCTTTGTTACCACTTTTGTATAAGGGGACTACATCTGCTGTCCTCCAGTCTTTGGGTACCTCCCCTGTTTCCAGTGATCGGCTAAACAGGATAGCCAGAGGTTCAGCTACCACCTCTTAGTTCTTTAGGACCCTGGGTGCACCCCATCTGGCCCCATTGCTTTATCAACTCTTATTACTTCCAGTTCCTTCAGGACCCTTTCTCGAGTAAAGGGACTTGTGTCCATTTCTGCACCATTCTCACCCCTTGTACTCCCTTCAGATCCATTACCCTCCTCTTCCTCAGTAAAGACTGAGCAGAAATACCTGTTCAATATGTCAGCTTTACTGTTGTCATCCTCCACGCAGCCCCCATCCTCCCCCTTCAGTCTCACTACCCCTCCCTTTGCCTTTCTTTTTTCACTAATGTACCTGTAAAAGGTTTTGTCCCCTCTACCCAAAGCTAGATGTGTTGCTAGGATCCACAGGATCCACAATGTTTGTTGCTAGGATCCACAGCATTTGTAGGATCCATGCAGTGGATCCTAGAGGGTAGCATCCATGGTTAGATAGCACTGCTACCCTACCACAGCAACTATCTGGACAAATGGGAGGTATCTGTTGGTATCCTTGTTTCTAGGATACTATCTGAGCAACACTGCTACACTATGAACAGATTCAGAGCCTGCAACTGGTTAGGAATGCAATGCTTTATTTCCTGAATTCTTCTAGAAAATCAGATCATATCACTTTGGTGTTATGAGAACTGGGCTGGCTGCATGTAAGGCAAAATATTGATTTCAGAGTGCTTACTTTGACATGTAAGGCTCTAAATGGATTGGGTCTGTCATACATCCATGAGCTCCTGACCTCTCTCCACCCTAGAGAAACTCTTCACTCAAGAGATCAGGAGCGTTTAAGTGCCCTCAGTCACATGTAGAATCTTTGGGGTCCCTGTACTTTGCAACTCCCTCCCAGCCTACATCAGAAATATCACTAGGTTGGGCCACTTCTAAACAAAGGTTAGGAAGTGAGTCTTGGATGAGGCTCTCCCTGGTCCTTTTACTTGATAAAACTCTTTGTTTAGGGTGTTGATGTGCTGATCTGCTTTTTATGTGTTATGTTTTACAGTATTTATTGTTTATGTTGCTCCTGTTTTTTTATATGTTCAGAGTAACCACAGTATGTTGTATGGGTAGGCAACTATCTGTGAAAAAGACATCCGAAAAATGCATAACATGAACCTAATAAATCAATAACCATATCATGAAACACTAACACTAACCTAATCTACAGTAGTAACACTAACCCAATAAGTCAGTTGTGATAACATTAATAGTGAAAAAAAACTTTTGAAAGTTCCCCACCTTGGCTTTAAAACCATGCTTTGTTGAAAAATACACTCTCGATATTTTGTTTTGCACTACAACAAAACTAAAAATAGTACCATTACAGACAAACCATGTTAAAACAAAATACTTCAGCGTGACCTTTCACATCTCACTTGATCTCATGCTGTCTTAGTACACAGAGCTGAAGCAGTGTCTCAAAACCAGAATCACAACAGCAACAAGGCCTTGCACCTCAGCAGAAACATCCAAAATTAGAAAATAAGTTTAAATAAAACATCATTTTTTACAGACATGCGCAATTTCATAACACCCAGCAAATGACGCAAACCCACAACATCCAGAAATCCAAAACCAAGACTAATTATAATCCTACTCACACTTTAAAAATGTACCATATACTTGCAAGAACTAAAAATAATAGAAAAGAAACCTGTAAGCTCAAACTTACTGAACTGATCGTGAAACTTCATTTTCAAACTGCAAACTGCATATAAACAATTTAATTTCAACTCTTCTTCAATATCAAACTCTTTCACAAACAGAACTAAAATATTAGAAACTGTTTTCAAATTCTTTAGCTAAGAAAAACAGTACCCACCACAATCAACAGTATTTTTTCATTGCCGAATTTTTGCTTGCAGTATAACAGGGCTTTAAATATCCCCTTATGTTAGGACAACTCTGAAAAACATACTATCTGGACACAAGTTAGCTACTAATTCACCATTTTTTGCAATTGTTGCTCTTATTTGTTTTTTACTAAGGACATTTGCATGAAAACAGTGTCTCTGCCCTATTTTCTCTGTCTGCTTGTCTGCTTTTACAGTCACAGTTGTGTTTATGACATCCCTATCTGTTGCTGTGGAGATAATTATGATATCATAAACAGGGCATTATGATGCCACATGTAGACAAGCAGCTAAAGCTAGTAAAATCCAAATGACAATAATTTTGTTTTTATGTCACTTCCCTCAGTAGTAAAGAAAAAAGGGAAAGAATTGCAAAACATAGTGCCGACTGAATGGTACTCAGGGTAAAAGTGCAGAACTGTAAAACAGTAGGTTGCAGGTTCAGTGCCTCTCAGGGCCACAGACAATATTGTCAAAGGAAATCTGAGCTACACTAAATTTGTAGCCAGGCCAGAGGTGTGGAGAGCTAAGGTGCTGGATGTCTCACCTCCCACCACACCAGGACCTGGGTTTGGGAATGGACCAAGGCTGCTCGGGGACAGGAGGGGGAAGGAGGATTTAGTGCTCTTAAAAGGATCTTCTGCTTTGAGGTGTGGAACTGTGTGTACTGCTGCTTGGCTGTCACCTAGTGGAGGGTAGATGGCACAGCAGTGGTCACCAGAATTGAAAGTCAGAAACGAGTGTTTAAAGTGTGTACCATCTTCACTGTCTACATGTGCACCATTGCACACTGCCAGCTGTTACTCAAGGGAAGTAATGGGTGGAAAAGACACCATCTGCAGGATGATGCTGTGTCCCTGAAGTCACTGCATCACCAACATCCATGGCACCCACTCACATGTGTTAAGAAGTAGATGGGGTAAGTCCTGGAGGTGGGCAGAAGGGGCTGGTCGTCAACAGTAGAAGGAAGCCTATGAGGAGGGGCAAGAAGATAAAGTCTACTGTATATGAAAAAAAGACTCAAAAATATTTGAATAATAAACTGAACTGTGTCTAACTCTCACATGTTTTCAGTTATTCAACTCATAGTAGTGGCTCTTTAAAGGTAACATAAACAATATGTAATTGAAATCAACTATTGCTGGTGCTTTCTGTTCATTATCGACATGCTGCTAACATATTTGATGCTGTTGTAATTAGATTCTGAATTCTATTTTTTTCCAGCTCTATTTAGAGTTTTCAGATACTCTAGGTGCTTCCTGTCTGTAAGTAGGGACACACACACACACTCACGCACACACACACACACGCAGTGTGAGGCTTGATGTTTTTAAAGCCTGATGATGCCTGCTAGCTGGCTAACGGGCAGAAAACCAGTGTGGTTGGGTTTCATCCTTTGAATTACAAGACATTTATGCCCATCAGCCAGTTGAACACTGTTATTATCAGCCTCTCACATTGGCTTTTCAGAGGCAAGCTTCCTGAATTTCTACATCTATTTGCTTATAGAGTACACACCTACACAGCCCCCTACACTACAGTAACAATATGTTCACTTTGAGCATGCCTGCAAGCAAACATAAAAATAAAGCTTTCAACTGTCAATACATGTTCAACCTTCCTCTTGGAAAACTGTATGCAGATGAAATAGACTGAATCTAATCAACACCCACATCTTAGAGTGAAGTCACTCAGTCAGGAAAATTGAATACACAATTGCCTCATTAACTCCTCATTATTTTATTGCTCTGACAAAAACTTAAAATCAGCCTATTTTTGACTACCTAGAAATAATACAGCAATAAACAATTGTAAAGGATTGAACTCAAATAAAACTGCATCTCTGGGTAGAATGGGTATTACTTCAACTCACCTTCGGCTTCACAGCATATTACCTTGTTCCAACCCTTGATGCAATATATTTCTTGTATACAGATCTTTTACCATCATTTATTATGTTGCTTGCACGCATGTGCAAGAAACATAGTGCCATCATCGGAGATTTCGGAGGTGTGTCACCTCCTCCTCCAATTCAGTCAGTGTGCTGGCAGGCGCGGCCCCTGTAAGTAATGCATTTTGGAGCTGTCTATGACACGCCCAAATGCAGTGGCATACAGTTGAAAGGGGAGCTACGCTTCAGTGAGCATCGATAAGAGGCTGCTGACGCGAGAGCCCCCCCTCGCAGGCGCATGCCTCATGCACTGTATAGCCGATGGGGTGCCCAATCCCCATTGGCTGAGCTGCGCCCCTCCCCAGTAGAGTTGCCACGCTGGGAGCCCACCCCAGCGTGGCAGCGGGTTCTGTCGAATGGGGTGCCCAATCCCCGCCAGCTGAACGCCCGCTCCTTTTGCCACGCTTTGGGAGCCCACCCCATGGCAACAAATTCCATGGCTGACGGGGTGCCAATACCCGCCGGCTGAACGCCAACATCCTTGTGCCATGCTGGGAGCCCACCCCAGTGTGGCAAAGGTCCCACGTCTTTTTTTTTTTTAAATACCTGAAAAATGAAAACGTTCCTGCGCTGCCTCCCAACCCTCCTCACAACCCGCACCCACCCACTGCGCACCCAGCCTCCCCACCCCCACCCCATACTTACCCGGACTCTGGGCGCGACGATTCGTGGACTGGGAACATGTCTGCACTCTTCAAAGCCGACCGCGAACTCAGGAAGTGCGGTAAGCTGTATAATGGGCTAGATAGGGGGTTTCAACTGTTGCATATCTCGAGCATTTTTGGAATTTGCACCAAATTTTTCAACATGGAGGTTATTGGGACCTTTTCTCATGAATGATGTCACTGTCATGATAAAGTCATCAGAAGTGATTCGCCAGAGTGACAGTGCAGTGATCATAAATCACCCTCGGCCTGAATACCACCATGACAGTGAATCATTCATGATAAGGGGTCCCTAAACCCCATGTTGAAAATTTGGTGCCAAAATTCCAAAATGACTGTTTTACTAGCGAAAGCAGTTCCTACGAGGCTCGTAAGTTCGTGAAATTTCAATATTTTCACCCAGATTTTCAACATTGCCATTTTATCACACCTCCTCATGAGCAGTACAGCTGTCATTTTTCACATCCTGCCCAAAACATGTTTCCACCCATGTAGCGCACAATGGCGCAGTCGGCGTGCGAACTCAATGTATGGGACACATTAAGAAAATCACAGTGATACTGATCATGAGCAGAGGTCTTAAAATGCCTGTGTTGAAAATTTGGTGAAAAAATTCAGAAAAATGACTGTTTTACGAGTGTGCATTGCACTGTTCCTACGCACTCTCGTAAGTTTGCGAATTTTTAATATTTTCACTCCAGATTTTCAACATTGCCATTTTACCACACCTCCTCATGAACAGTATAGCTGTCATTTTTCACATCCTGCCCAAAACATGTTTCCACCCATGTAACGCACAATGGCGCAGTCGGTATGCGAACTCAGTGATGGGACACATTAAGAAAATCACAGTGTCACTGTTCATGAGCAGATCTCTTAAAATGGGAATTTTTAAAATTTGGTGAAAGAATTCCTAAAAATAACTGTTTTACGAGTGTGCGTTGCACAGTTCCCACGCACGCTAGTAGGTTTGCGAATTTTCAATATTTCCACTCCAGATTTTCAACATTGCCATTTTACCACACCTCCTTATGAGCAGTACAGCTGTCATTTTTCACATCCTGCCCAAAACGTGTTTCTGCCCATGTAGCGCACAATGGCGCAGTCGGTGTGCAAACTCAATGTATGGGACACATTAACAAAATCACAGTGACACTGTTCATGACCAGAGGTCTTAAAATGGCTATGTTGAAAATTTGGTGAAAAAATTCCTAAAAATGACTGTTTTACGAGCATGCATTGCGCAGTTCCTACGCACGCTCGTAAGTTCGCAAATTTTCAATATTTGCACTCCAATGACTTCCAAATACCTAAACAGCACATAGAAGCAAGCAACATTCAGCACTGACAAATGCTTGTTCTATTTGTAAGGTGTTCTGAGTTTATAGAAGAGTGTCTAATAATATATTTTCCTACTTACAGTACCTATCTACCACCCTCCTTATGTAAGTCTCTAACTTCTCTCCTCCTGCTGACCCCCCTTTTAGTTGTCTTTCAAGAAGTAGAAGTAAGAACTATGTAGTCCAATCAGTGTTTACTCCTCCACCCTTGTAGGCAACAGATCACTTACTCAGCCTAGTCGCACTGCATGCCAATGCCTAATTTAGATTCAGGTGGCTATTTGTGACCCTTGATACCAGTACACCTGCAGTAGAACTAAAAGTTTTGGCTTCCTGTTTATCCACTGTGTTTGATGGTCCAACTGTTTACATTTAGCATTTTCACTCTCAGTACTCTCATTGTTTTTTACCAAAGTTCTCAACTAGACCGGTATTTTTTTTCCTGTAAGTACTATTTTTGCTTTTGTCGGTGTTCTCCCCAGTCCCAATCCATGCATCCCTGACATGACGTATGCATATGGAGGCACTCGCACACCACATCCCATGGGATGCCCCACCCTTCTAGTTGCCCGTTAACTGTCTGCCACCAGACCTCCATCCGGTGATGGCAGGGATATGGACGGGGGACCCACCCACCCAGGAGAGGAGAGCCAGTGCTCAATCCTGCTCCTCCTTCCCCCCATCCTGCCACCCCAATGACCCAAGTCCAATCCTGAACCCGGTTAGCCAGCATGGTGCAAGGTGTGGCGTCCAGCACCTGAACCCTCAGTGCCATTGGACCAGCCAACTAGACAGGTATTTGTATGAAATCCATATTGTTCACTGTATTTGTCATTGTACTCTTAGCCACTGTATTCACTGTACTTTGTTAACAGTATCTGTTCTACATACCCTTCCCCCTCAGGACACAGCAGGTAATGAGTTACTTGCAACTCAGCATTTCTTTCCTGGATAACAACATTTCAAACAAATAAAGTAAGTAAATACAAACTCAAATCTTGCTCTTTCTCTCTGTATATTGATATCTACAGTATATCTATATCTATATTTATATCTATCTGTCTATATGCTGTGTGTATATACATATTCTTTGTAAAAACTTCATTAATGACACGTATGTCTGAAGAAGGAATATGCTGAAATGTGGCATTAGGGTTTTCTAGTATCACCACCCCACTCCTGCAGGCAGTAACAGACATGAGGGTGTGCCTTGAGGTTATCAACCCTAATGCTCACCCCATTCCATGACTTAATAAGCTGAGATGGGTATAATATATGAGAATGGGGTGAGCATTAGGGTTGGCAACCCCAAGGCATACCTCCCACACCTGTTGCTGCATGCAGTGTAGGGGTGGAGTGTTAGGTTGGAAATCCTAATGCTACATTTCCCTACTTTTGTGGCTTCAAGCCTAACTAGTGCATTAATGAAGTTTTTTGCAAAGAATTTCTTTACTTTTTGAGATACTATAAGCATATCCTTATTTGCCTGCATCTGTGCACTCCCATCAGGCCATAATGGTATATGTATTTGCATGTGGGCGCACAGAGCCCTCTGAGCCCTGTGCTCCCATCCATCCACAATTTTTGAGATATTGTAATCGCATTCTTATATCCTTGTCACATCTGTGACTCAAGACCTAATACACTAAAAATTTCAGCCCAAAATTGCAACTCATTGTTGTGCTGTGGCGTGACAAAGAAATGAAGAAAAATGGTAATTTTCACATTTTGTTCACACTCCGTATCTTTGCACCCATGCATCTGATAGGAATGAAACATGGCACATATAGAGATCTTTGGTACCTTTAGGAGCAGGGGATAGGCAGGGTAGGGGGATTCGTGGGTGTAGGATTTTAATACTATTAATTAACTTGCCGAAATATGGTATATTGTGTATTGTAATTGAGGGGGCCTCATGTTTTATTTGTAGTTTTTCCTTATAATAAAAATGGAATTTCAGATATGCTAGTTTTGTTTGCAAGTCAGCTATAGTTCAACTGTGAAAAGCAAACGGTAACTTATGATAGGCTGGGTTTATGGCCAATAACATATCAGACAAACAGCACTACAGTTAAGAAATTATATAAATATTTTTGCATTACAAATTCAGCTTAAGGATTCTGAAATAAAATGCACCAGATGGAATGTGAATGGGCCGCAAGATAGGGTAAAATAAAGCAAAATTTCAATTATTTAGATAACATTGGCTCCAACTGTGCCTTATTGCAGGAGACACATCTTCAAAAGAACGAGTTCCAGTTTTTAGCACATAAATGGGGGACTGGTATTAATGCCCCATTTAAGAGAAATTCACAGGATGTATCTTTCTTCTTTAAAAAAAAAACTCTAATCCATAAATTAATTCAATAAGGCATTGATAAAAATGGATGTTATATTATTTGTCAAATTCATACTTTGGGAAATTCATATACAATTTGTAATATATACTGTCCAAATGAAAATTCCCCATCTTTCTTTAGATATGTATTTTTAGAAATATCTAAATTTCCAGCCCCCTATAACATAGGGCGATTATAATATTGTTCTCTACCCGGATAAGGACAAATCTGGAATTCGCCCTGACAGAATTTCCTCAGCAGCTATAGAGGCTAAATGTTTTATAAATTATCTCAATCTTCTGGAGGTATGGCGGGCATTAAATCCTGAAATATATCAATATTCTTTTTTACTTCTGTCCACCAAACATACTCCAGGATTGACATCTTTCTCATGTCAAAAGCATCTATATATCAATTCAATAACTTCATATATTATAATATTATCATATCTGATCATGCCACCATACAAATATCTATATGGTATAGACTCAAACCTGTAATACCATTCTTTAAATTGGACCCAATTATATAAAAAGATCAAATATTCTGTGAGACATTAATAAATGAAATTCAGTCTTATTTTATTTGTAATTCAGATAAGGAGACTAATCCTGGTATAATTTTGTAATCTTCTAAATTTTTTTGAGGGGCTTAATGACATATTCTATTGGAAGAAACAAAAAAGAATATTAGAATTACAAAATGTAATAAATCAAGCAGAAAGAGAACACATGGTGACTAATGACCAAAGTAAATTTCAAAATGTGTTGCTTTTAAAGGAATAATATAATAGTCTAATCACAGAAGAAACAGAACATCAACTTCTTTACACCAAAACTGATTATTACATAATGGGCAATACATCTAATAAACCTATGGTCTGGCAGCTAAAAAAACTCACCAACAAATCAACCTAATAATTTATATCCAGGATCAAAAAGGGCAGATAAAAAATAACCCACAAGAAATAAATCGGGTTTTTCAACAATGTTACCAAACATTATATACATCTGAAGCTATTAATTCACAAGCTCACATCGATCAAGTTTGTGAAGACCTTAACTCCCCTTCTATTTCTATTAGACAATGTTCAAAAAATGGAGCAGCCCATCATAACACAAGAAATCATAACAGCTAGTAAAATGTTACCACCAGGTAAGGCTGCTGGTCCTGATGGGCTGTCTATTAATTTTTATAAGAAATTCTCAAGGATTTTGGCCCCACAGTTGGAAAATATCTTTGACTTCATATTCCAGAACAATAATTTAGCACTTTAATTTAAAGAAGCTAGTATTCTATTATTCCCTCCAAAAAAGAAAGATCTGTTACTAACATTTTCCTATAGACCAATCTCTTTAATTAATACAGATGCAATGATCCTGGCCAAGGTTCTGGCCACCAGACTGGAAACAAATACTACCATCTATTATAAATGTCGATCAAAATGGTTTTATTAAAGGGCGAACCATTACATATAATATTAGGAGGCTACTTAATATAATGGATAATTGTAAAGACACAAACCTCTCTATCTTGCTTTTAGATGCTGAAAAAGCATTTGATCACCCTGAATGGCCATTCATAAAAGCCATAATACATACATTTGACTTTGGCCCTAATTTCTGTAGGTGGATAGGGATTTTGTGTTCAAATCTGGTGTCCAGAGTTAAAATAAATCAAGATATTTCTGCTCCCATAATCTTACAGCAGGGCACCAGACAATGGTGCCCCCTGTTACCTATTATTTTTGCAATGGTTATTGAGCTATTAGCAATTGCCATAAGAAAAATGGCACTTATTAAAGGCCCAGTAATTTATTTATTTATTTTATTTATTAGTTTCAGAGGTTACACCTTTGAGCCAAGCAGGCTCTTTTACAAAGGTTCCACATCAAAGAAACAGAACAATTCATACAAAATAGGCAAACAAGAATACATTGGTAAAACAGTACAATAACAAACATGAGAAATTAATGTCAAATTAATATTACAAAATAGGCAACAGTACCAAAGCTGCCTGGAGACAGTAATAGATTTGCCCAAGGCTTTGACAGCATCCCACGGAGGAAAATTTAGTGATGGAAGAAATCTGAGAGATTTGATGGTACAGAATACAAAATTAGTCTATATACAGACGACATGTTAATATATGTTCAATATTTAAATAATAGTTCCTGACATATCTCCAGGATTATCTCACAGTATGGGCTTGCATCAGGTTACAAACTAAACTGGGTCAAAACAGAGGTCTTAGAGAGCAAAAATCATATAGATCCGTTTTGACCACCTCCACACCTTACCATTCAGATTGTAAGAAATATTTCTTATCTGGGTATTAAAATTGAAATATGAACTAGATAAATTACAGGAAATAAATATGGAACCATTAGTTCAGGAAACCGAGAATTTATTAGACAGGTAGGAAAAACTTCCATTCACTTTGATCTAAAGATCAAATGCTATTAAAATGATTATTTTACCTGAATTCACGCACATGTTTCAAAATATTTCCATAATAATAAAAGATCATTTCTTCCATGGATTAGAAGTTTTGATTAAAAAGTTTTTATGGAAAGGGAAGAAACCTAGACTTAAAATTGGAAAATTATATGCTTCTTGCTCCAAAGGTGGACTAGCATTACTTGTCTTAAAACATTATTTTGCTTCAAACAAAGCAACAGCTTCTAGATGATTCATAGATGAATTGTGGGAATACTCAATTAGTACAGAGACATTTAGATTTCCATACCTGAATGTCAAGCATTGCCTGTATATTGGAGCATACATGAATAAATTAACAAATGTGGCTTTTTATACCAAAACCACTATATACATTTGACGAAAAGTATTCAAAAAATATTTGCACCTGTACTGTTTTTCACTTCACTGGCCAATATATTCAAACCCTCATTAAGTACCCTCTATGTCCGACACAACATTTAAAAACTGGTACCTCAAAGGATTGAGGGAGGCTAGATATTTCCTCAATAATGCACAAATTTGTGATTTTGAATCACTCTGGGAAAAATATGACCTATCTAATAACCAATTTTACAGTTATTTACAGATAAGAGATTATATTCTTAAAACTCAACCTAAAATATCTAACACAATCTTGATGCAAACCAAGCAGGTACTAGCCACTGCCATACAAAACAAATGATAATCAACATTTCTCCCCTCTCTGACAAAATTGGGAACAGAAAATGAATCAAAGTATTCCAAAGAACTTATGGAAAATAATAAATGTTAAAGGATGGGGCCTCAAATCCTCAAAAATGATCCAAATTCAGTTCAATATATTGCATTACGTATATTATACCCCAAATTGATTAAACAAAATTACCCGTCACTGTGCTCAAGATGTGACGAAGTGAATGCAACACTGGAACTTATACAGATTTTATGCCCAAACTTAAATATATGGTGGCAATTTATTCTCTCATTCCTGATGAAAGTTACACAATGAAGGCTAATTAAGAACCCCTTCTGGATGCTACTATGATTTGGTGATCCAACACAGAACATTCCATATCATATGCATAGCTTTATTATTATTGCTATAATCACAGCATTCAAGCATATTTTAATTAAATGGGAGGATAAGGATCCCCCAATTTTCAAAGCTTGGATGAATGGAATGACAGCAATTCACAGAATTGAGAGAGTGCACTATACCACAACAAAACAAATGAATAAATATAAAAAAATAGGAAGCCATTTCTGGACACATTAAAATCAGAAGCACCATCTGGAAATTAAAATAAAACAGATAATAATAGCAAATCGGTTACTTATACGATGTATGTAATATACTGTGGCCTCGATTTATAGTTATGAGGAAAAATGAGGATTGGTCCACAGCAAAACTTGTTCTGTTTGAAAATTATCTACAAAACCAACATATCAAGAATAATGCTGAATTACAGCTTATGCAAACCATGAATTTGTTTCTGCCTATATTTATCTTTGTTACTATGTAAGAGTTAAAATGCCAGTATGCACAGTATTAATCACTAAATCAAGTACATTATGATGATTGTAATTGTAATTCATTTAAGATATATCACTATGCATATCTGAATCTGATGTGCAATTCATAATATTGCAATAAAAAAGAAGAGCTCTTTGGTACCTGATAGCACATGGAAAATTTCATGCAAATTGTTTGAAGGGTTGCAAAGTTACTAAGGTGCAAATGTTTGAGTTTAACAATGAAGTGACTGTTCAACCTGAACTATAGGGGCACTGACATTGCAGCAGTTTCTATGTTAAACCTGAAATTTTGCACTTTAATAGCTTTGCAACTGAACAATGGATTTGTGCATAATTTGGCATGCCCTGTCCTGTAAGGAAGATCTGTTGATGTGGAAAGTTTTGTTTTGGTTGGATGTGTGGATTCTGAGATCCAGGTAGTGAAAAAAAGTAAAAAAAAAAAAAAAAACACCCGGTTTTGCTGTTTTCTCTTTATCGCCTTGCAGCCCTACGGTGTGATATTTCTGCTTGATTTTTGCAGGGTATAAGGAACTTTGGTAGAAGAATAGACAGTGAAAAGTTTGTTCAAATACAGTGATTGGTTGCAAAGTTATTAAGTTTTGCAGTTCCCATTATATCCTATGGGACATTGCTGAACATTTCATATCTTGGACTGAGGTGATTCTCTTGAAGAGGATTTCATCTCATGCAGAAGGACTGAGTCTCACAAGATCAGCCCTTCTTTGTGTGTTGGAATCCCTTTTCATGAGAAAAAATCCTTCGTCATGAGCTGCCATCTTATTTTCCATTTGTTTGTTTTTTTTAATTTGAAAACCTACAAAAATGAAGACATCAAGATACAACAAGGCATGTATTGCTCATTGGGACTCCCTTAGATGATTCCCAAGTGGCTGCATGCAATGCAGTCTCTGAGGATGTTTTATTAATAGTTTAGATTCCTTTTCGCCACCCGCTAGCTTCCTTTTTTGCCAGCCGGAAGTTAGAAAGTGGCAAAAAGGAACCCTTTTTCACCTCCTTCTGTTCACTTTCCAGTATTTGAAAAGCAAAATTGTGGATATCGGGGTACTCAATTCCCGTGTCAGCTGTAGAACCCCCCCTCCCTGCCACTGTGGGACACTGGGGAACCCACTCCCAGTGTCCCAAATTTTTATTTATTTCACTAAAGTTTTTGCCATCATGGTTTGCCCAATCCCCATGTCAGCATTAGCATCTCCCCAACACCACCATTGCAAGACACTGGGGAGCCCACTCCCAGTTTCCCCAAACAATAAAATGTCCCTGAAATAAAAAAATCCCGACATATTTTTTATTTTTAAACTCTGTAAAAAGGGAAACAGTCCTTTCTGCTGCCTCCCCTACCTCTCCCATCCCGACCCTCCCTGTGCGCACCACCCTCCCTCCCTCCCCTTACCCCATACCTATCTCCCAAGGCTGGTGGCTACAATCTTCTGTGGACTGGGACATGTCTGCACTCTTCAAAGCAAAACTGCAAACTGAGAAATCCAGGTCAGTGTCATATAGTAGCTGGCAATGGGGTTTCAACTTACGTTGATATCTCAGCTGTTTTTTGACATTTTGGCCCCAAATTTTCAACATAGGGTTCTTGGGGCTCTACCTCATGAACACTGGCACTGTCATTTTGTTACTCAGTCCCGAAAGGTGATATCACGGTTGCTGTACAGAATCAGCTTTTGGGACCGATTACCAAAATGACAGTGCCATTGTTCATGAGGTGGGGCTACAAAAAGCCCATGTTGCAAATTTGGGGAAAAAAATTCCAACAGTTGACCATGTTATGAGCTTACATTGTGCAGTTTCTATGTACGCTCATAACTTTTCCAATTTTTATTATTTTCACTCCAGATTTTCAACATTGCCATTTTTTCACACCTCTTCAGGAACAACACAGATGTCATTTTTCACATGCTGCCTGAAATGTGTTTTCACACCTGTGGCACAGAATGGTGCAGTTGCTGTGTGAAATACACTTTTGGGATGGATAAATGAAATCACAGTGCCAGTATTCATGAGGGGAGGTACCAAAAAGCCCACGTCGAAATTTTGGTGAAAAAGTGCCCAAAAATGACCGTGTTATGAGCATGCAATTGCGCAGTTTCTATGCACGTTCATAACTTCACCAATTTTTCATATTTACACTCCAGATTTTCAACATTGCAATTGTTTTTCAGCACCTCATGAATAGTATAGCTGTAATTTTTCAAATCCTGCCAAAAATGTTTTTCCACACCTGTGGTGCAGAATACTGTTACAGTTGTGCAGCATTACATTTTGACAGGGATTTGAAAGTTTTCTATACTGGGTACATGCAGTGAGGTGATAAGAAGGTTATGTTGAACATTTGGGGTGAACATTTGTTAAGACGGCACAGTTAGGAATATTTGTTGCAATTTCACTATGCCTGCTAGTAACTTGATTCAGCAGCCCCTGCATTTCCACAGCTAGATACATATGTGCATCTTTGAAGGGATGTAAGCACAGTGTCTGAAGAACCCTGTGCTCCCATGGTAAAATAAAGATACTGTTATACTATCTAAAAAAGTAAGGAAATAAATTGCAAAAATACTTTGTTAATGCATCAGTTAGGGTTAAACCATCAAAAGTGAGGAAATGTGATGTTAGGGTTTCCAACTTTAACACCCCACCCCCTACCCTGTACAGATGAAGAGGGATCAGGATGTTGGCATTGACATCTCATGCCCTAACGTTCACCACATTCCATTACAAAATAAGCTGGGAGGCCACAGCATAAGAGAATGTGGTAAGCGTTAGGGCTGGAGATGTCAATGCCAATGCCAACCTCCCAATCCCTCTTTGTCTGTGCAGGGTTGGGGGGTGGGGTGTTCAGGTTGGAAAATTGAACACCACATTTCCCCACTTTTGATGCTTTTACCCTAACTGATTCAGTAACAAAGTTTCTATATATATATATATATATATATATATATATATATATATGTGATACGTGATGGGCTCTTATGGAATATGGAAAGTATTAGCATGAGTGCAGAGTGAACTGTGATAATATGATGAGTGGCGAAGCCACAAGTGATATTATCGCAGCTCACTCTGCACGAGTGCAAATATTTTCTATATTCCACAAGTCACCCATTATGTGTGCAATTTATACAATAAGGTTTTGTTTTTTTGTTGAAATTAAGTATTTTCTTTTTTATGTGGTGTTATGGTGTTATTTTTTGTTGTGATTTTCTTGCTCTGTTGTGTGGTCTTTTTGTGAATGAAGTTGGTGGTGCTCTGTTATAAATGGGAAGTTTGTAGCTTTTGATTGTTGCTGTGGTTGATTGGATGAGTGTTTGTAGCTTTCGGTTGGTTGGTATGTTGAATGTATGTCTGTGCAAGTATCTGATTGGTTGTTTTTGTTTCTCTGCATCATGCGTCGGGCGTCATTGCTTTTGCCGTGGCTGGGGGATGGAGTTATTATCAGAGCCAAGAGTCGGCATTTCATGAAGTTTTACTTTTCACGTACTGCTGTTTGGAGTTGATTCAAGGGTTTGTTTTACTTTATTGAACAGTTGTTTCTCATTTTGTTTGTGTTCTGTGTGATATGGGCTTCACTGATCACCACACTCGTTCGTTGTCAGGGAGAGTGTGTGGTATGCACTTTCATGTTCACCTTTTTGGTGTCTTTTCTTGCATATGTTACTATGTTTAGATCCATTTTATTTTGAGGATCAGAGCAAGAACATCTGTGGCAGTAATGCAGCTAGCAGTGTTTGAGGTTCGGGAAGTTGCACGAGCTTCTCAAGATTTTTACTGGGTTTTTTTAGGTCTGCTGAATTAGTTCACTTTTTAAATAGCTGTAAGAAGTTCTGAGAGGCTGTTTGGTGACTGTGGCACATGAGTGATGTAACCAGCATGAGAATATCAGGTACTGATGTAGACACTGTTGGTATATCTGTTAAGATATTCCACAGTGTCTACATCAGCTTCCTGATATTCAACAGTGGTGAAAATAATTACATTTATTCAGTGTTATTCTTTTGCCCCCTATTGTATAAATATATTTTACTATGGGGGTGAGAGCTTTCTCAGTAGGATAACCTGTGTTATTTCCACTGCAGTGAGGATAAATCCTGATGACATCAGCAGAGTGAGGATATCGACCTTTATCCATACTCTGCTGATGTCACCAGAGTGAGGATAAATGCACTGCAGCTTGCATTCTAAAGGAAACTGCTTCAGAAAAAGTTTCTCTTTCTCACTGAAGCTGCAACTTACTCAATTAGCTTTGTAAAAGACTCTCACCAATGTCCCATTGTGCTTCTAACATTGTTAGCCTATTACTGTTCTGATCTCCGCTTCAAAACAACCTGAATTCTAAATGAAATTCTTTTACAAAGCAGGTTCTGTTTCTCAGTGCTACCTGCAGCAGTTTGTCTTTCTCACTGAGCCTCTGACTCACTCAATTAGCTTTGCAAAACACACTCACCTGTGTTTCTGACTCCCAGTCCATTCAGAACACATACACAGCACACACACACTGACAGCACACACAGAATGAGCAGGAAACACACAGACTCAGAAAAAATGTTCCTGCAGTTCTCACCCCTGTGGTATAAATCGCATATATGATGGGTAGATCATGGCATATGGAAAATATTCTCACTCCTGCCTCGTGAGCTGTGTATTTTTACTTGTGCCTTTGGCACTCGTGAGAATACACAGCTCACTCTGCAGGAGTGAGAATATTTTCCATATCCCACTCCTGTCCATCATGTATCCCATATATATGTGTATATATATATATATATATATATATACACACACACATATATATTTATACAATGTATGTGTTGGAATAAATAGAAGTGTAAAACATGATATCTGAGCTAGGCGGTGAAGATAACATTGATATCTCCATGTTCCTATACATCATGGAGACATCTTCACACTCCTAGACATCATTCTGAAACTGAAATAATTTCACTTTCAGTCTTCACTACACCTACAAACAGCAAGCTGCCATGCCGCTGTCCCTATATGACCTGCACCTCCCCTACCACCACCACGTACCTCACTCATCTCTTTATTCCTACCATACTTTAAAAAAAATTAAAATAACTTATCTGGTTGATCCTGCTGTTTTCTCAATGTTTTCTTCTTAAGAACTTTCACTTTTGATGCCCTCATATTGCGTGACCGAGAAGGTCTCCATTGCGGTAGATGATGTGCCAGCACCCTCTTTAACGCACTCATTAAAGTAACTAAAATGACCTTTCTACCCTACATTTCATCAAGTCATTTAAACAGTTCCCCTGAACTGTAGAAACAGGAGATCGAGGACAGAGCTACCGACTCATTACCTTCACAAAACTAGACTAAAGCCCGAACAGCCGTTACTATGGCAACACACGCTCACACTGTACTAAATACTAAATACTGAAGAGCTCTGCATGTAAAGTAAAAACACCAGCAGTTCAACGAGCAATGACCACACACTGCTGCCAACCATAACCTTTGACACGAAATCAGAGTATCCATGACAACACAATAGTCGAGCTCATTTCCGATTTCACAGCAACTCACCTGCTTGTTCTTGCATAATTCGAAAACCACAAAAAGCAGTTCAAAAAAACATTTCTCTCCCCTCCACTTGTTAAAACGACAAAAAACCCTGGCAAAATAAATGGGGGAAAATTCACTCACTCGATCCCCTCTGCATACCTGAATACACACAGCGGCTACAAATTACAGCACAGGCAAAATTCATTGTAAAGAAACACTGCATAATTCACATGCCTCTGCATAATACACACAGCCTTCCTGAGTTTAACTACCCTATTCTTATGCATAACACTTGCAGTTTAAAAGCATGCAAAACCCTGCATTCCACACAAACCTCTGCATCTGGACACAAGAATTGAATTAAAACAAAATATATCATAGCAGCATGTGACCAGAGCATGAGACAAGTCTTGAACTTGTACACATGTGTCAATCTAAAATTGCCAAAACACAGAAATAATAAAAAACGGTCTCAGCGTAGCACTGGGAAAAGCTGTAAAACACTACCATTAGTGCAATAATAGTCTCTGCATATAAACAAATGGATCCATTGGTAAAAAAGCTGGTAGGAAAGTTTGCTAATACGATAAAAGACTACAAGAATAGGCAGTGCTTATAAAATTCATGTCTGTTAGGGCATCAAAGAGTTAAAATGAATACAATTTTAATGAAGTTGCTGTTTTCTTTGTAATAAAAGAGATACCACCATTAAAATGTTTGTTCTCACAAAAAAAAACTTTTAACAAACTATACTGTTATACTTCTGCCTATATTGCTTATATAACATTAACAGATTACTACTACTGAAATGTTCACAATACCAAACCAAAAAAAATCCCTAAACATACAGGCCTGGATATTCAAACTGCACTCAAAACTGGCGCAACAGCAGGAGCAAGCACAAACCAGTTGCGCAAATGCGCAACAGGTGCGATATTCAAACATGGAGCAGAGCAAATTGCGCAAGCAACCAACGTCTGAATATCACACATACTGCGCCATCGCGCAACCAGGAAGGAGAAGCTGAGTTAATGTTGCGCTATGGCGCAACCATGGAAGCTCAGCTGAGCATTCCAGAGCTGCCATAGCGCAAGCACAGCCCCCCCCAGAGCAATGGAACTGCACATCCAGGGAGGCAGGCTGGGGCCCACCGCCAGCCATGCCACACATGGGCACAGGAACACACTGCAGAACCCACACCACACCGGCACACCCCAAGCACAGCACCACTGAGGGTGGGACGGATGATCCACGTGCCCATGGGCACAAGCCAACAAAGCATAGCAGAGCCCTGACACCCCAGCACAACCACTGGCAGGCGGACAGTGCCACACACAGGGGGGTTGACAACCACAGTGCACATCAGCCCCCCGTATGCACAGCGCACCCTGCACTGTGACCCCAAGACACCACCCATGTGCAGTGACTGGCACTGCAGGAAACCATGCAGACCCCCCAGCACACGTCAGCCCCATGCAACACAGAAGCCTACAAGCCAGACACACCCTGTGCACCCAGCAGTGGGTGGCAGCAGATGGCAAGACCAACTGAAAGTCACTGCCATGCTGGAGATACCTCCCATGCACACACATGCACACACACACACACACACACACACACACACACACATACCAGGACCATACCAGCCCAGATGGCTATGTACACACCTGCAACTGAGCACCCATAGCCAGCTGCAAATCAGAGACCAACACAGTATTCATATATCAAAATAGAAATGTATATTAAACATAGTGCAACAAGAACAATAAAACTATGTACAAGGGGGGACGGTACAAGGAAGGGTGTTCAAGAGGGAGGATTAAAAACTTGGAGAGGAAGGCAGGGTGGTAGGGATGGAAGAAGTGGAAGGGTAATGCGGGCTACGGCCCAGCCGGCTCCTGGTCCTCCCCCTGCTGGTGCCCCATTCCAGTCTGCCCCTGATGGCGTCCATGCCTCCATATCGCTTGCAGGATCCTGTGGTTTGCCACGCTGACCTCTGTGAGGCGACGGACATCCCGCTGCATCCTCCTTAGAACCTCGAGGCCTAGGAAAATGGGAACACAGTCAATGGCTGTGACTGACCACAACCCTGAACACCACCCAACCTGCAAGCCATATAGCCCAATCCCAAGACCTGTGATGGCATGCACCCACCCACAGTGAACATGCACATGGCCATCACAAACAGGCAGCACCAGCTATCGACCACTGCCCACACACTGCCCACGTCAATCACAGTACAAACTAGGCTGGCAAGTGATGTGGCAATGTGGTGCGATTCCAGTTACACAGCTATGTGCCCAGTGCATGCCTGGACCACCAGTGACGCATACACAGACGTGCCGTGATACTGCACTGTGATGCAGGTCACCTGTGTCATGCCTACATACATGGATACATAGACACTGTCAGCAGATAAGGGCCTATGGGACACCCAGTCTGTCCATTTGACCTTGTAAGTTCACTCTGTTGTCCTATAAGTCTGTTGCCCCTTACCCCTGACCTCCAGAATTCCTTTATGGCTAATCCATGCATTCATAAATCCCGTGACCAAGTCAGCCCCCACCACTTCCTCTGGCAGGGTGTTCCACTTGTCCACCACCCGTTCTGTGAAGAAATACATTCTCATGTTTCCTCTGAATCATCCCCCCTCCAACTTCATCCCATGCCCTCTAGTCCTGGAACATCCTTTACGCTTAAAAATACTGTTTTCCTGCACTCTGTTCCCCCCTGTAAGATACTTGTATGTCCCCATCATATCCCCACACCTCCTCCCTCCAGGGAGTACATGTTCAGTTCCCAACCTGTCTGCATAGGACTTGTGATGCAATCCATGCACCATCCATGTCGCCTCCTCTGAACCCTCTCCACCCAGTCCATGTCCATACGTAGGTATGGTCTCCGGAACTGTACACTGTACTCCAGTGTGGGACTCACTAGTGTTTTGTATAGTGGAATTATGACCTCCCCTTTGGTTGTGTCCCACATGGCTGGTGGTCTTGCCCCCCCAGCATGCAATAGCATCCATGAAGTAATGATACTTACACTCCTCCAGCAGCTGGGTCTGACACTGCTGCTGCTGCTGCTGCTGCTGCTGCTGCGGCACAACACCCCCCGGCACCGGGGCCCTGGCATGGCCCACGTCACCCTGGCCCTGTGTCCTCACAATCCAGCCTGTGGGAGACATATGTTGAGACAAACATCAGTGTGACTCAAAAGCAGAGTGACCCCTGCCCCAGTGAGAGTGCCTGCCCACACAGCCATAACCATCCATCGCACAGCTGCACACACTGACACAGCCTACCGTGTCCGAGCCGGCACCTATGCACAGCCACCCAAGCACACACACACCCCTACAGAGAATATAGGTGCATAGATGGTACACTCACCTGGCCTAGGCACCACGCCCCGCCTGGCACGTGAACGCAGCCGCATCAAGAGTTCCGTTTCCTTCGAGCGGAGTCACTGTACCGGTGCCGGCACTGCTCAGCAGACCGGCCCGCCAGTGACCTCCACCAGGTCAGTGGCCACTGCTGCCACAGTGGTCCTAGGCATGGTGAGGGGGCCCCCACCACACAGTGCCTCACAGTGGGCTCCACCAGGGCCACCAGGTTGGCCACTTCAAGCTGGCTCCAGGACACCGCCTCCTCCTAGCCATGGCACCAACTTACAGCAGGCAATATGGCTCTCGCAGCCCATAACCCCACGTGGAGCTGTTGTGCAATAGACCACCACAGGCTGCAATCGTGTTGTTCGAACAGCGCCACATTTTTTACATGGCGCTGTCACCAGACAGTGCAATAGGACGTACACATGGCATGCCAACAGTGTAGGGGCCAGAGGGCATACACAAGGTCACTTCAATGATGGCCTACGTTACAGCACCATAGGACGTTATGGGCATCCTTCGCGACTGCCAAGCTGAGCACCAGTGCCACAGTGGACTATCGCGGCAGTAGTGCCACAGCGCCATATAGTGCCCAGTGCTGTAGCGCCACTGGCACAATGGTGGCCATGATCTGAATCGCCTATCGTTGCTCCAGCAGGTCTCCGCAGAGTGATAGACGCTTGCGTAGCTGTCTGGGCATGCGCGTGACGCAGTGTGGCACACAGCCACAAACCCGCGCCATTGGCTCAGCCGACCTTCCGTGATGCGCAAGTGCAAATATGCGATATTCAGCCGATATGCAAATCATGCGATCAGCCATTCAAAGGTGCAGTGGCGGATTAGCATGTCATTAAAGTTGCGCCACACCTCATTTGCATGTGTCGCGCTGAAAAATGCAACAGTGGGTTGTGCTGGCCAGATTTGGTTACTGCAGGTGAGAGGTGAGTTACATGCTGTGTGATGCTCAGGACAATGCTCATGGGCGGAGGATGATAAAGGCTGAGGGGCTGAGCATGAAAAGGGCACTTAGAAAGGGACAAGGGCACCCTTTTCTCGATCAGTATCTGCCATGCGGAGTGGAACCGTGGGGGGCTTCCGCCCTCCCCGGGCCGGCAGCTATGCTCATGGGGAAATGCTGTCGACTGCACAGTGACAGGTGTCCACTTCCACCCATACAGATCACCATGACTGACCAGAACCAAGCTGAGGGTGTGGACAGCGGGCGTAGGAGGAGGCCAAACTTCACCACGGCAGAGACGGGCTACCTGGAGGATGAGCCACTAGTGAGTGGACAGAGGGGCACCCCTCAGGAACGTGCAGCTGCATGGGAGGGGGTAGCTCGGGCCATCAACCTGCACGGAAGCCACCAGTGCTCCGTGCAGGAATGCAAGAAGAAGATGGGGACTGACCGCAGGAGGCTGAAGGAGAAGGTGGCAGCCTCAGGGCGGACGTCTGGCACTGGTGGGGGCCCACCAGTGGTGTTGCAGCTGACCCCACAGAGGAGACACTGCTGCGGCCATGCAGCCGAGTGCCATTGCGGGCGTACTCAGGTGGAGGATTCCAGACAGGTGGAAGCCCATCACTGCATGGTATGACATGGTGGTGTTGTTGGGGGCTGTTGTTCACATGCACTCACATGTACTCTCTTTCTGTTACAGATCCTGTTCGCCTTCAGGAGACGGTGGTGGTGGTGGGTCCAGACAGTGATGCAGACCTGCTGGACGTGGAGGAGGGACCATCCACCTCCGCCACCAGCCTGCAGGCACTGCAGCAGCATGCACGCTGGGCCAACAACTCTGGTGTCAGTGATACGGGTGCAGGGGGTGCACAGCCTGTGTCACAGCAGTCTGGCATGCAGGTATGCCAGCATGCTGTGCCTATGGCAGTGGCACGCACCTGCACCATTGATGATAGCAGGCCTGCAATGGGCAGTGATAGGTGTGTCCCATGACGGACACATGGCAGGCCAGCACGTGCTCCCTGGGCCTTCTTGGTTCACACCTGTGTACCAGCATGCTGGCACAGTCCCAGGCTGTGCCTGTCAGCACCGGGGGTAGCACCAGTGGCTGTGCAGGTGTCTGCACTGTTGTCAGCACGGAGGTGGAACAGGTGGACCTGGGGGCTCAGCAGTTGGAGGGGCGGCAGCAGCAGTCGCACACCAGGTCTGGGGGTACAGTGTCAAGCAGTGGCACATGTCCACCGCCCTTTGATCCGCCCATACCTGGTCCTGGCAAACAGCGCCCACCCTCAAGGGGTGCTGTGCACCAGGACCGTCCACACCCTGGGGGTCACGATGCCATTGGGGCACAGTACCCATTGGATGCACACACCTGCCTGCTGCAGGACTCGGCACAGCTGCAGGGTGGGTTGCAAGGTCCATGGAGGCACTGCTCGTGTCCATGGAGCGCATAGCAGGGAGTGTGCTTCGGACCGAGCCGAGCTGGTCCTTATGCGGACGGATGTGACCGCTGCCATTGACAGGCTGACCCAGGCAGTGGTCTCTGTCGCGGACGCATTGGCCACACTGTCAGGTGCCCCTGTACCACACACCCCACACAGTGCGCTCTCCACTCCCCGTTCCCGGCGTCGTGCGACACCAGGCCTGTCGATGCCGGGTTCTGCTGTGGGCATCCCGAGCACCCCTGGTGCAAGTTTGTTTGGCAGGATGCAGACCCCTGTGCGGGCAAGGTGGCGTTCGCACAGTGGGACCCCCTGGTGGTGCACCAGCGCCACCCGGATGTGTCTCGCTCAGCCTGCCAGTGCTGCTGGGCCACGGTAGGGGCCGCCCACGCATCCGCGGTGGCCGTGGACAGTGCTACCTGACTGAGCTGTCTCCCCAGTGCAGGCCCTGTCTGGTGCTGCCCTGTGTGCAAGTGTGTCATGGTGGGCAGTGCACTGCTGGGTGCTCTGCTCACCAGCTGACACACGGACCACCTGCACAATCCTCCCCAACTGCTGTCCACAGGTGCGTGTGCATGATGATGCCTGCATTGCACTGTACACCAAGGTGCAGGTGCCCAGGTCCTGACACACGACGCGGACAGTCCAGGTGGTGGGGTGGTTGGGGTGCTGTGTGTGGCAATGTCATTTCTGCAGTGCTGTGCTGCTGCCCATGTATGCTGCCTGGTGTGTGTGTGTCCATATGAGTGCTCACCCTCTCTGATGGTGTGTTGGATGCCTGGAACCTTCAACTCCCTGACCTTCATGCACGGTGTGTTCCTGTGTGCCTGTGGTTTCATGCAATGGACAGTGTTGCCTGCACATGTCCCTTGACTTACCTGTGTTGGGCGTAGTGCTCTTCTGCAATGGTGTCCCGGTGCAGCTGGGCCTGCCGGGTCAGTCGGGGGTCCCTCCGTCCTAGTGGGGGCTGCTCATCACTAACATCACCGGCGCCACTGGCGTCCCCATCGCTGTCCCCCTCTTGGACCTGTACAGCTATCCCATGGACTTTGGCCATGTTGTGCAGGATGCAACAGGCCAGGAATATCCCACAGGCCTTTTGGGGGCTGTACTGTAGGGCTCCGCCGGAGGTGTCCAGGCATCGGAAGCATGCCTTGAGCATCCCAAACACCCGCTCTATGATGTTACGTTGCGGCATGTGCCTCATTGAAGCATAGCTGTGCTGGGGTCGTGGGGCGCCGGTATGGTGTGAGCAGCCAGGGATGGAGTGGGTATCTGCAGTCACCTGTGTGGAGATAGTGGAGATCAGTGTCATGTCAGGTCCATATTGCCCATATCCTTGTGTGCCACTACCATGGCACCTGTGTCATTCCCACCCTTGCCCAGAGTTTACATTCCATACATGTGTACTCACCCACTAGATGACCCGTGGAGATGTCCCCACTTCCGATCGATGGCACAGTGCAGACTGGTGCCATTGAAGGCATCATGTGCTCCGCCAGGGTGTGTGGCACAGACATTGATAATGCGCCCAGTGACATCACACACCACCTGGCAGTTGACACTGGAAAACCCTTTCGGTTGATAATGTCCTGGCCGTCGGGGCCAGGTGGCGTAAATGGCCACATGGGTGCAGTCTATGGCCCTCAGCACACCAGGCATACGTGCTACCCTGTGGAACTCCTGCATGTTTGTTGTAAGCTCTGCCGCGTGCTGGGAAATGGATGTACTCCTCAGCATGAGGCAGCAGTGCGCTTGAGGAATTGGGTGAGGATGCGGACGGGCTGACTGTGTAATGCCTGTGGTGTCCCCTGTTGGCCTCTGGAAGGTGCCCGTGGTAGCAGGCACATGCAGGTTGTCACCTTGGTCTCCACAGACAGAGCGTGACTCCGTCGTGAGGGTGCCTGCATCACATCACTGCACAGCTCGCAGAGCCGTCTCAGTATTGCCCTGTTCAGGTGGTACTGGCCCACAATCTCGATGTCTGTGTACAGCTCGAAGCTGATGCGGGCACGATACCGCCTGTCGGGGGCATACCACCGACGGGCTCCTCCACAGCCACGTCCCCCTGCAGCATGGTGTCTCACCCTTCATTACAGCTTCCATGTGGAAGCTGGCACTGTCCATCTCCCTGGCTTCTGTCCCCCCCCGGCTGCTGTTCCTGTGTTACCCCCGCTGCCACCACTGCTGCTTCCACTGCACCGGGCACCCCCACTGGCCTCTCTGTCCTCCTGGACCCACTGTCCCTCTCTGCCCTTCCAGCTCCTGTCTCTCTCTCTCTCTTCTCTCCCAGTTTGCGGCCTGTTAGGGTTCTTGCGCCACTTCCTTGAGCCTTTTATTTTGGCTCAATTCCGCTATCGTGCAACTTCCCGCTGAGCTACTCTTACTATTGCGCAGTGTTCATTATCGTATTGCGCACTTTATGTATGGACCTCGCCTTCGGGTTATGCATTACTTTCTATTGCGCTGTTGCTCAGCATGTTTTTTGTGGCGAACTGGCCCTTCTGAATATCGCAGAATGGCGCATTTTTGGAGTTAGCATGCAACCCTTTGAATATCTGGGCCTACATTGTATAAGAACATGACATGGCTGATTGAAGATATCATATTTATCTTCATGAGAGGCCAATGATATCATGATATCTCACGCGGTGGCAAAGCCACGAGTGAGATATCATGATTTCATTGGCCTCGAGTGAAGATAAATATGATATCTCTAGTCAGGCCATGTCATATCACCTATACAAACACACACACACACACACACATATACATTTATATATATATATATATATATATATATACACACACACACACTGTAGTGCCAGTATGGTAAGATTGGGTTTGTGTTGGTCTCAAAAACCTCCTTGTGCCAGCTTATCTAGTATGTTGTCTGTCTTAGGACCTTGCATTTTTGAAAACTGACATGTACCTTCTTTTTCCAAGAGGTTAAATGCATACCATTTTTCAAAACACTAGTTTCATTAGTTTTAAGTTAAGCATTGTACAAATCACATAAAATGTTGCATTTTAATTCATGTGTTGCACTCAGATAAGAAAAATGTACATGGATTTGATGCCAGAAACTTTCAGGTTCATTAGATATTAGCCTAACATAGGGCCTTTCATTTTTTTCATGATGAAAAAAGTCAAAACTTAAAAGTTAAAAGAGCTTAATAACCACTGAACCTGCACATGCGCAGTCACCATGAAAAAATAGATAAAAAACATTTTTGTATTCATTCGTTCATGACTGACTTTTCAACTCATCACAAATGAAAAACAGCAAAACCACTATGTTTGCCCTGTCTATCAATTGAAAAGTGCCCTGAACATGATGCTTTGTTTATCATTTATGATTGAATGATAATTAAAAAAAATTGCTTTTTACAAACATTTAAAAAACAGCCTCCTCCCCTGCATCCATCTTTAAACAAGTCCCAACTCTTACCTGCCCTCTAGTACCCATGCCACCCTCCCCTCTACCACTACATCAGTAAGTATATTTTAAGGCTCCATACCCCCCCCCTTCATTTTGGCTTATCACTGTCTCAATATCTGTTTTCCAGCACTGATTTTGAACCGGCAAAAAAAAAAACACCTTACTCACCTCTAACACACACACACAGACTTCTAGCTTTATTATTTTATAAGATTAAGATTAGATTAGCCCCCTAGATGGGTATATTTCCTTGTATGCCACACTTGTCTATAATTTGTATACATTATATACTGTATATCTTTATGGCAAGAAACTACATTAAAGCAGACATTAAGGTTGAAGAATGTAAAGCACACTAACTAAGGAAATGAAAAAATAGGGGTTGGAGTCTCTGGAGTCTTGGAAAATTGTTGGTGTAATGTTCAATGGGATTTTCAACTCCAGTGCACACACCCATGTCCTTGCCCCTAGCCTCAGATTCAAGTCCAAGCCTGTGCCCCAAAGGGATAGCTTTTAGAATTAGGCAACCATGCCTCCCCTTATGGGGCTTGCATGATCACTTTTAGCTTTCTTCATGCAGGAGATCATGTATAATTTTCTTCACACTGGGCCCTGTGTGAAGCAGGAGATCAAGATTATTCATAACATTTTTTACACATGGCTCTGTGAGCCCTACATGAAGCTGAAGATCAGTCATGAATTTCTGCACACATTAACCAGATTCCTTGGACCTGTAGCTCATCCATGGGTCACAAGGATGGGGGCTGAGTGGGGCATTAGCATTAAAATCCCCAAGAAACACCACACCACCAATTTGACAAGACTCCTGAGACTCCAAACCATAATCAGTTTCATTTCCTTACTTTGAGTGCTTTGCATTCTTCAACCCTCATCTGCATTAACTTAGCTTTTCACAATTATTTGCTTTCTTTTAGTGATAGTGGAAGCCTTCAGGGCAATGTGAAATGGAATAAACAGAATATTTGACATACTTTGAGCCCTGTACCACCAACCAACTTCATGGCAGGATGTGCAGGGCCCTTTGGGACTTTCACCAGCAGCACACTCTGGATGCTTTCAGGGCTTTGCAGGCCCTGTGCACAGCCAGACAGCAATTATCATCATGCCAATGCCAAGACATGCAGGGCCATTTTGGCCCCACACCAATACAATAGTTTGGCACACAGTAACCACCATTATGCCACAACTCACTAACATGTCTGGTTGTCAACAGTTCCACACAGGGCCATGTGGACACTACATAAAAAGTAAACTAACCTACACAACTAAACCACAAAAAGCATTTCTTGCTCAGCCAATAAAAACAATTCCCACAGTTCCTTTCAAAACCATTCATAGAACAAAAACATTTCCTTTTTTCACATATTTTTTATTAAGAAATATGAATATAACATACATTGTGATAAAAACATGAATAACAGCATTCATAAAAACACAGAAAACATTTTTCACATCAATAAGGATTCTTAAAGCAATATGAAACTGTTTGAAACACAAACATTTAATTACAAGTACAATTTATCTCATTGTAAAACTTTAAAAATTAGAACCATAAAATAAATTAGGTGGTCGAGTAAGTAATACATTAAATAATTAAGGAACTATTTTCCTTTGAATTTCATTCAAGGTTCCAAAATGTGTACTTCATTCAAGGTTGTCAAACTGGAGAAAATAATCTACCTTTATTCAACAATAAATAGCTAATCCTGTCATTGTTAGCAATTGTTCCAAAAGAGTCTAACCATTCCCTCCAGGAGGGTATTTTCACTATTTTCCAGTTATAGTAGGGTCCAGTTTTTATAGGCAAGTGCAGCTGAAAGAATCCATAACTGATAAAATCGTGTATATTCTTTGAGGGAGATGTATCTCTTGGAATAAAAACTGATGGTGAAAAGTGAATGTGTTGCCTCAATGTAGGCTGTCAAGACTTATGGATGACAGTCCACACAACGTATTTCAGGACAAAGCCAAAGCATGTGACTGAGATTCTCTTGGATGGCACCATATGTCCAGCACTTGCCTTGTAAAACAAAAAGCCTTTTTATGTCTTAAAGGAGAATAATAGAATTGATGTTGAATTCTGAATTGGGCTAGCCTATGCCAAACTTTCATACTACTTAAGGTATGCATTGTCCCATGTGGTCAACCAATAAGTATTGTAGATTTGAATTATATTCATTTTCTCAGTTAGATTTGGTTAAAGCCGTGAGGCTCACATCACAGTCCAAAAGAATTTTGTGCATAATACAGACAAGTGCCTTCTCTAATGCCTGCAATTTTTAAAAGTTGGATCCAGCCTTCAAAATCATTTCCATATATCACTAGCTTTTTCACTTAAATCATAGGCCTATTTGTTTAGTTTTTTTGTTAATTATGCCAAAGCAAGGTTTTGTTGTTAGTTTAAACAAGGGTAAATTTTAGTCAAAATATATCAAAAGAATCCCACACAAAACTTAAACTGTCAGATACATAAGTTATTGTCATGTAATCAAAAAAATCCCACTATTTCATTCAAAGGCATTGATACAACCAAACAAAACTCACAAAAGCATTTTTACACATCACAAAGGCTATTTCACAAAATCATAAAACTGTCTTTGGTTTTGTCACACATGACTCAGAAAGTTGTCTTTTTTTGTTAAAATAAGGTTCATTTTTCAATAAAACACATGAAAAAGAATCCCACACACAGCTTAAACTGCTAACCACACACATTTCAGCTTTGAAATCTGCTTTGTATTCAACTTCTTACTGTTCAATCACTTCCCAACATTTTATGAAAGCAAAAATAACATATGAAAGCAAAAACATGAGTGACAAAAGCAGTCATAAAACCATACAAATATTCATGCTTTCACTACTTGTGATTTTTAAAAATTCCTATTTCCAGCAAGAAAAAAGACAATATGTAACTACAAAAAAATACCAGATTCTTTTACACTAATTTTTCAGCCACACAAACCACAAACTACCCTCCCATTAAATTTTCTATTTAAAGTGTGCAAACATTTTTTGTTTGTTTTTATGCTTTCATATCCACTAACTCATATGAAAGCTAATTTGTTTACTGTATCTCACAAAACCATTTTTTCATACAAAAACATAAACAAATTCTTACGATAAAGCTCACTTATCCTGAGAATGTTAATTTTCTCTACTGGCAGTCACAAAAATGGAACACATTTTTACAATTAAAAATTCCTCTCCTTTACCTTCCTCCTTCCTATCCACCCTGGCTTTCTGTCTCTTCCCCTTTCCTTAACCCTGAGCTTCTTTACAATGCCTTTCTCTTCTTTCCCCACCTCACCTCCTCCTGCCCCCAACCCTCACTGCAAGGGTCAGAAATGCCACTCCATACTCTTACTCCTGTTCCTATCCCTTCTGCTGTCTGGTGACATGGAGTCCAACCCTGGACCCTCCCTTTCCCTCCTTCTCCACCTCCCCAACAGCTAAAGTCTTGAACATACTGTATAGCAGTTTAAATTCATGCCCTTTATATTTAGCGCTCTAAGCTCCCCCCCCCACATGTTCACTTCCTCTTATTTTCACTGATGGAACACTAGTGCTGCTATGTAAAATGATCTACCTAATATTTACTGTTTTTTTATTTTCACTCTAATATGAAACCAGAGAATATAGTGAAAATAAAAAGACAGTGAATATTTCCTGTCATACAGTATTTCACCTCAATGCTCAGAGCCTTCTTCCAAAACTTGACCTCCTGTTTGTCTACATTTCACAAAATTCCCCAACATCCTTTGTATCTCTGAGTTGCAGTTCTCTTCCAGTATCCCAAACTCTAGCCTTTTTCTTCCTGACTATCATCTTTTCAGGAAGGACGGGGGAAACGTGGGGGTGGTGTTGCCATATATGCCCATCAGAGCATCTCTTGCACTATGACTCTCAGAGAGGTCACTTCTTCTTCCCATGAATTTCTCCTTGTCAGGCTATCATTTCCCTTTCTGTGCCCATCTTCATTGGGTTGTCTATGCTGCACCAAGAATATACTCCTCCCGGGTTGACTCCCTCTTCACCATCACCTCTCACACCTCTGCTGCTGAACTCATCCTGGTAAGGGACTTCAATGTCAATTGGCTCTCCTTGGCCTTCAGACTAACCACCCACCATGTTGAGTTCCTTAATCGTACACTGATTATCACTGAACCCACCTGGCTCAACCTGCCCTCTCACAAACGTTTCTCCTTGAACTGGGTTCTCTCCTCTCACCCCTACTGAACTTTTGCAGTAGGTATCTTGCCAGATACTTTCAGTGACCACTGCATGATGTTCTGAGATAGGAAGATACAGTGTTCACCCTACACCCATATACTGTACATCTGGACCAGGTCCCTCCAGTCACTCAACATCTCTGCTTTCTTGAGTGACCTTGCTGCTGCAGATTGGACAGCCATACCCTACACCACTAATATTTGCATTGCCCTCTCCCTGTTTCACTCCAGATTCTCATTAGTTTGGAACAAACACACCCTGCTCAGAAAATCTGGGATCAAAACCCACCATTACCTCTAGATTACCCATAAATTCACTTACCAATGCAAGTTCTGTAATTTTGCATGGGCATGTTACAAATGATCTCACTCCCTTCCCGTACAAAGGCTGTCTGGACAGTGAAATTGTAATATTTCAAGGCCAACCTTTGGAACAATTTGACTGCCCCTTCATAATTCTAGAAGATAGTTCACTTCCTCTCTGACCCTCCCACCCAGTCCACCTCTCCGGGCCTTCTGGTAAATAGTTCACTGGTGAGTGATCCCACCTCTGTTGCTGCTTACTTCAGTGAGTTTTTCATTACTTGTGCCATCCCTTCCACTCATTCTCCAGCTTCCACTGATCCACCTCATATTCCCTCTCCTCTTCCCTCCAAGGGTTTTCTAGTTTCCCCTGTTACTACTAAGGAAATCCTGGCTGCCCTTTACTCTCTTAACCTGCACAAATCCAACACTGATGGGTTGGATCCTAAGTTACTCCACATCTCTGCTCCTGCCATAGTACCTCCTCTGACTCACATACTCAACCTCTCCTTCTTCTCAGTGCTGTCCCTCAGCCCCTGAAGTTGGCCAAAGTTCATGCACTCCACAAAGAGGGGACCCTTCCTTCCCATGTAGCTTTCACCAGTCTCCCTCCTCCCTTCTCTTGCTAAGCTGCAAGAGAAGCTTGTCTACACCAGACTGTCTGATTTCTCCTCCACTGATTTCCTCTCCTCATTCCAGTCTGCCTTCCAGAAGCATCACAGTCTACCTTCTGGAAGCATCACTCTATGTCTCCTCCCTATTGTGCAATTGATTCTCTTGTCTCAAGGATAGATCAGGGAATATCATAACTGCCATTTTCATTGATCTGGCCAAGGCCTTTGACTCGGTGTCCCACACACTCCTCCTGGATATGCTGAGTTCTGCTGGCCACTCAGCTCCTGCTGTTGACTGGTTCCATTCTTACTTATAGACCATCTGCAGTTAGTACAGGTTGGTGGCACCCTGTCACCTCCACTTCTCATCCATGCAGGGGTTCCACAGTGCTCCATCCTGGGGCCCATCCTGTTATCCATCTTCCTTAATGAGCTCCCCTCAGCTTGTCCATCTCACATATACACATGTGTGCAGATAACGCAGTCATTTGCTCTTCCAGTCCCTCTACCACAGCCATAAAAGTTCTGCTCCAGCACAACTTCCACAATGTCCTGCATTGGTTGCAGTCAAACCAACTCTTAGTTAACACAAATAAAACTGTGTCTATGATCTTTGGAACCAGCAAGAGATTGGCAAGACTGCCAACTCTACCTATGTTTTCTACCTTGGATTGCATCTCTCTAGAAGTGGTTCAGTCCTTCGAGCACTTTGGTTTGTGACTAGATAGAAAACTTGACTTCTCAGCCCACATAGTTGCCATCCATACCAAGCTCTTCTTTGGCTCTTCTCTGAACTTGGTGCCTTGTACTGAAATAAAGATCTCCACAGGTCCACAGTGAATGAATCACCAAATGGTGCTCCAGATCTCTGACTATGTGGACGTGGTCTATGGTACCACCCCCTCAACCTCCCTAACCAGACTAGACACCCTCTGCAAATCCTTCTGCTGTCTTGTGAACAACTCCTCCTCTCTTACTCATCACTGCTCACTTTATTTCTTTTAGTCATTCTCTGTCTACCCTCACATTGCCAGATCTACTGTGCCTCAGTCATAACCAAATACTGGTTTGGGTTCCTTCCCTCTTACCTCTCATCACTCTTTCCCTCATCCCTCTGCCTCCTGCTCCTTCCACTCTAGGGATCCTTGCAATGTCACCATTCTGCATCCCTGCTCTTCTACTGGGCAATCAGTCTTTTCCTATAATCTTCCATCACTTTGGAACCAACTACCTGGGTATTGTGATGAGGGGCCGGAAGAGAGCAATGGCATTGAGGAAGACTGATGGAATGGTGCTTATTGGGGTGTTGAGGAGCAGGATACACCCTGGGGCTAGATGGAAATTGTAGAGAGGCCAAATGTGTTTAGTCCTCATCCCCAGGGATCCCATCAGACCAAGTGGGCAGTCAGATGAGGGGTCAGCTGACTCTTTTTTGTCTACTTTGGGTAGTACTATGTAATGCTAGGTCAATGATGAATAAGACTGCAATTATGGCAGACCTTATCTCCTCTGTCGACCTGGCCTGTACAACCAAGACCTGGTTAGGAGATTATTCTGGCCTAATTCTGGAGTTGTCAGTCCCATTTGGGTTCTTAGTTGTGTACTGCCTGAGGAGGAGCCACAAGGGAGGGGTGGCCATCTTTTTTAGATCTGATCTGAACCTGGTGGTGCATCCAGTGGGGGATACCGAATCATTTGAATGTCTGGCCATGCATGGGGGTCCAGGTGCAGGCTGCAGAATCCTCCTCATATACCAGCCTTCAGGTCATGAGGGAGAGTTTCTGCAGGAAATCATGTCTTTCATCACTAACCTGGTGCTGGAATCACCAAGGTGGCTTTTTCTGGGTGATTTCAATGCTTCAGTGGATGACAAACACTTGCAGTTTGGTCAAGATTTCCTCCAGAGCATGGACATGCTGGCCTTGCACATGTTATTACTTCTGTAACCCACCAACATGGCCATACTGGGACTTGCTTTTCTCCCAAGGGCTTGAAGTTGAAAATCTCAAGATTGATCCAGTCAGTTGGTTGAATCATTGTGATATCAAGTTCAGTTTCTTTTTTTTTTTTTGACTCCTCCCACCCTGGCCAGTCTCTCTCTTTCAGGCCCCCACATGAACTTCCCCACCGTGGCTTCTCCCGACCCCTACCGACCCACATCACAGCCAGCCCCAAGTAATCCTGGTGTATCCTTTCACTGGGTGGGTCTCTTACCTCTGTAGGAGAATGGCCTGTCAGCCAACCAGTGATCCTCAGATGTTGCTGGAACAGCATATCGAGGTCCAGGAGCCCGGTGGTCAGGGTTCTGGAGGGCCATCACCCGATCTGTCCAGCACCATTTTTCCACTTTGCTCCCTGAGAGTGAAGTGCCACTGATGTCAAGGCATACACTGACATCCGTCACTCCCTAGTGTATTGGGGCCAACGTGCTGCTGTGCTCCCAGCCTCCACCAGGAGTCAGCAGGTACTGAGCTGCATATCCACCCTCCCCCCTGAGAAGGCAAGCCATCATCAGATGCTCATTTCCTTCTCCCCAGGCCTGCCCTCCAGCAGCCCAAGTCTGTTCCCTAACCCAGATCACTGGCATCACAGACAGAAATCCAACTGATCTGGCCCGAAGGGTGATATTGCAGTCACTGCGCAAAATCACCTTTTGGGACTGAGTAACGAAATTACAGTATCACAGTTCATGAGGTAGGCCCCAAAAAACCCTATGTTGAAAATTTGGTGAAAAAATTCCCAAAAATGACTGTTTTATGAGCATGTGTTGCGCTGTTCCTACGCACGCTCGTAAGTTTGTGAATTTTCAATATGTTCACTCCAGATTTTCAACATTGCCATTTTACCACACCTCCTTATGAGCAGTACTGCTGTCATTTCTTGCATCTCACCCAAAAACAGAAGTTATCCTACTTGGTGATTTCAACATCAACTGTCTGGCCTCCAGCTCAAATAATTATAAGGATGTCCTAGCTGCTGCTAACTTCTCACAAATGGTCAAAACACCTACTAGAGTAAACTGCAAAACAGGGACCTGTACACTTCTAGACTGGGTGTTAACTAATCATCCAGAGCACATCTCTGAAGCAACAGTCCTCCCAGACTCCTTAAGTAATCATTCCCCTATCTTGTGTATCTGGACCAACAAATACACCAAACTCCCCTCCAAAACTATTAACAGGAGAATGTTGACCCCCGGTCATCTTGAGTCACTTAAAACACTCCTTTGTGAACATGACTGATCACCAATTGATATAGCCCCCGATGTAGACACAGCACTTGAATACTTTATCACCTGTTTCAACTCAGCCTGTGATTTTCATGCTCTGTTCAAGAAGCATAAGATCAAGAGTGTCAATAACCCATGGATGACACTAGGTCTCCTTACACAAATGTAATCTTGAGACCAGCTCTGGTATCATTCTAAGGCTACTGGCACTCAGACTGATATCCAGGCCTACAAAACAGCAAGGAATGCATGTACCAGAGCAATCCGCCATGAGAAGGCTAACTATTACAGGAACGCCTTAGCCAGCACCTGGAATGACAGGAGTAAATTCTGGAGTAACCTTGCTGAAGTGACTGGAAAGGATCCCAAAGCAACACCCACAATGTTGAACATAGATGGTACCATCACTCTTGACCATGTAATCATTGCCAACGTATTTAACACCACTTTTGCTGACCTTAGTCAAGTGCTACCCCCTAACTTTTTTTATCCCACCACAGTCAACCCAGCTCCTGTTAGTTCAGGTTTGCCACCAGGGCACCCTCCTCTCCATTTCAAAGCAATCCCAGAAAGCCTAGCTAAAAACACATTCTTAAAGTGCTTGGAAAGCCTAGGGTCAGTGGCGGTTCACTGGATATGAAACTTCTCTCCCTCACCATTGACGAAGTCCTGCTCCCACTAACCAAAATCCTCAACCGTTCCCTCATGCTCTCCCAGTTCCCCCAAAAGTGGAAACTGGCAGTGGTGACTCCAGTCCATTAAAGTGGTGACAAGACTCTCATGCACAACTACAGGCCTATATCCATCCTCCCTCCTCTATCCAAAGCCTTGGAACGGATAGTGGCTGATCAGCTAACGGAGTACCTTGTAAAATACAGCCTGCAATGTTCCTAGCAGCATGGCTTCTGCAAAGGGCACAGCACTACCATGGCACTCCTCGAATTCACCGCACATATCCATCATGCACTTGATCAGGGCCAGTTGGTAGGCACCTCTTTTATTGATCTGACTAAGACATTTGACACTGTCAATCACTCCATTCTCCTCAAACAATTATCCTTCCTTGGTCTTTCAAGTGAAACTACCCTCTGGTTTCAAAGCTACCTCAGCACCCGAACCCAACAGGTCAGGATTGGTGAATTCCTCTCATCATCCCTACCAATCCACTCTAGAGTACCCCAAGGTTCCATCCTGGGTCCCTTGTTATTCAGCATATTCCTGAACAATCTCCCTGCCTTTTGCCACGACAGAATGTTACTGTATGCATAAGATGCAGTAATCTTCAATTGCCACACCAACCCCATCCCCTTCAGTCTCAACTACAGAAAAGTTTCACAGAAGTGGAAGACTGGTTTTGCTCACATAAACTCATCCTTAACCTCAAAAAAACTAAAACAATGTTGTTCCATGGAACCCACAACAAGTACAAGGACCATGGGCTCATAATTAACAACCACAAAGGTGTCACTCTTGAGCAGGTGGATATGTTTAAATATCTGGGCCTGACCCTTGAGTGATCCCTCTTGTATACCAAACACACTGACAATATCACTAAAACTGTGAACTCCCATATAGGGCTACTATACAAGCATAAACATTGCCTAATGGCTGAAGCCTTGAACCTTGCTATCCAGAGCTCTGTTATCACAACTATTGACTACAGACTTGTTACCTATGGATCTGCTACTGATACTGCACTCCAGTGCATAGCAGTAGCCCTTAATAAGGCATGTAGACTCCTTATTTCACCTGCCCACCTTTCTCACACGTGTGACATTTACGAGCAGGCTAATTGGCTCCAGTTATCCAGTAGGCTAAAGTACCAGGCCTGCATCCTAGCTAAGAAGACATCACTGGGCCTTATGCCCCCTGGAGTCCAATCAATATTGACCCCACGGCATGTCCGCCGCCTAAGTAGAAGATTGAAAAGTCTAACCTTTACAATACTTCGCTATCTGACCTGTCAAGCTCAGCGTTCTTACCTTGTCAGATCCTCCATCTGGTTCAACTTGCTACCTACAGAAATCTCCAACATTGCCACAATAGGTGCTTTTAAGTGTAAACTGCGTCAACACCTCATGGCTAGTACCTTCTGTGATTGCTTCTTATAATCCCCTCCAGGCATATTACCCTCAAGCATCCCTCCTCACTGCCTCAGCTCCTCCTCCTCCTCCTCCTCTCCTACCCCCCATTACTGGGTATAGGATGAATCTGTCTCCTTTTGTTTTTCATCCCCTCTTTCCTCCTCCCTTGCTGTTTCCCATCTATCACATACCCAATGCAATGCCCTCCCCATTTCTCCCCTCCTCCCTCTCTCTGTCTCCCATACCACCCCCTCGCCACCACTCTTCTTTCTCTTTTCTCACTAACCCACTCCAAACAAAGCTTCACTGAGCTGCCTATGACCTGTACTATATAATTAACTCGCAATACAATTCCTTGACAATGCCTATGGCTGCTATTGTGGTAACCTTATTTGTCTTTTTTTTTTGTAAGTTCCATTGTAATGATCAAGTTATGTTTTGTACCTTATTGTCCTTATTGCCTTGATGTGGAATCTTTGTAAAAGAGCCCTTGGCTCAAAGGTGTCATCCGAGATACAAATAAATAAAAAATAAATAAAAATGTGTTTCTTCGCATGTAGCACACAATGGTGCAGTTTGTGTGCAAAATCAATGTTTGGGACACATTAAGAAAATCACAGTGACACTGTTCATGAACAGAGGTGTAAAAATGGCTATGTTAAAAATTTGATGAAAAAATTCCCAAAAATGACTGTTTGACGAGCATGCATTGCGTTGTTCCTATGCACCCTCGTAAGTTCACGAATTTTCAATATTTTCACTCCATATTTTCAACATTACCATTTTACCACTCCTTCTTATGAGTATTATAGCTGTCAATGTTCACATCTCACACAAAACATGTTTTTGCCCATGTAGCGCACAATGGCGCAGTCGGTATGTGAAATCAATGTTCGGGACAGATTAAGAAAATTACAGTGACATTGTTCATGAGCAGAGGTGCTAACATGGCTATGTTGAAAATTTGGTGAAAAAAGTCCATAAAATGACTGTGTTACGAGTGACCATTGCCAGTTTCCATGCACCCTCGTAACTTCATGGATTTCTAATATTTTCAGTTCAGATTTTCAACAAGGGCAGTTTTCCACACTTCCTTATGAACTGTATGGCTGTCATTTTTCACACCATGGCTGAAATGTGTTTTCGCACTTCCAGCACAGAAATGCGTGGTCGCTGTGGGAAATCACTGTTCGGGACAGATTAGGAAAATCACACTGATGCTGTTCATGAGCAGATGTTCCAAAATCTCTGTGTTGACAATCTGCTGTAAAAAAAATCCCCAAACTAATTGCATAAGGGGTGTGTGTGCTGCGCATTTTCTACGCACGCTTGTGACTTCATCAGTTTTTTTAATATTTTCACTGCAGAATTTCAACATTGCCATTTTTTGTACCTCCCCACGAACAGTACAGCTGTCATTTTTCACATCTTGTTCGAAATGTGTTTTCGCACCTGTGGTGCCAAATGGCGTAGTCACTGTGTGAAATGAGCTTTCGGCTAACAAACTGATATTACCACTGTTCATAAGATGGGGGTCACAAAAAAAAACCATGTTGAAAATGTGGAGTGAAAATGCCAACAAATGCTTGAGGCATTAGGGTTTCCTACCATTATGCCCCAGCCTGTAGAGATTGACAGGCATCAGGGGTATGACTTGGGATTCTTGCCTGTAATGCTCATACCATTCCACACCCTGCAGCCAGCGAGAGGCATCGAGGTGTACCTTGGACTCTTCAGCCCCAAAGTTCACCCCATTCTCCTATACAGGACCCATCTCACCATATTTCCTGATGCAATGGGGTGCACATAAGGGCCAAAGACCCCAAGGCACATCATGACACTTGTCAGTGTCTGCAGAGTAGAGTGTGGTGAAATGGCGTGGCCGTTATGCCTGATGACCCAAAGGCACACCCCAATGCCTGTCACTCTCTGCAGGGTGGTGGTGGGGTTGGCTTCAGTTCAGTACTTCACTGCCATTCCTATTATGCAGCTCTCTAACTCCTACACTACCAATGCCAATGCCAGCATGCAAACATTTGGCATTGACAAATGCTTGTCTTAAATTAATAAAGTAACTCAAAATAGTTATAGTTAGGAAATAACTAATTAGCAAATATTCACCATTGCACCAAACCCTGCCAAATTTAAAAGTTTCAGACATGGAAGAACAACTGTTTTTGAGGTTGCTGTGTGCCATATTCAGTCTGAGTATGCAAATGAGCTCATTGGGAATGTAAGGTGCTAAGCGTCCATCAGTGTGCCCATTATCAACTTATCTACATGGGTGAACCTGATGCTAGCCCCAAGTGGTACGAGATCCCAGGTAGTCTAGTGGACCCCTCTCCCTGATCACCCATCCAGCACTTTCCATTCTATCCCTGGTAATCTAGTGGTGCCCCAACCCCTGATCATCAGTCTTGCTGTTTAGATGCATATCCCTAGAATTTGGTGGTCCCCAACCCCTGATTACCCATCCTGCTGTTAATATACACGACCCTGGTAGTCTAGTGGACTTTTGCCACTCAAACCAATTGCCAACCCCCACCCACCCACTTAGGACCCTCACCCCACACCCCCCAAACCTGATTTCTACTCAGCAGTAGGATGGGAGCAGAGTGGTGGCCAGCACAGCCCTCAACTCACCCGCTTGGCTGGCCATCATCTGACAACCACAGTGCACGATCACATATGTTCTAGGAGCAGCAGAAGTAACCTTTGAAACCAAGAAGTCGCCCTCTTTCAGCATGCTTTTCTTGCTATTTTAAGTATGCCATTGGCCTCTGAATATCATACAAATCCATTGGCTGTCTGGGAGAGTTAATAAGCTGTGGTAACACTTAAGATAGAGCTAGAAATATTCTTCCTAGTTTTGTTCCAGCAAAATGTTGTGCATTGGCAGAAGCAATAAAGCAACAAAACTGGATTAAAACTAGGAGTTGAGACTTTCTTTCCATTGGTTGGAGTTTTGGAAACTGCTTCAGAAAGACTCCACTGGTCTACTGGATTATTTGTTTTCACAAGACAGTTGGCATCCAGGAACTAAAAGTTTCTTCAACTGATCAGCTGAAAATTGCTGTGCAGGGAGTCAGCGCCTGGATGTCTGGATCATGTAAATTGTATAGCAATTGGGTCATTGGGGCTAAGTTCTAGAAGGCTCAAAATACATACATTCACCAAGACTTTTTTTGCAAATTAATAACCCTGGCACTATACTGTTTTGGGCAGCACTGTCTCCTGTGAGCCTATGCGGCCTTGGTCTCTGTCGGCACAGCATATATCCACATAGTGCTGCCCCAGCATATCCTGATATTTAGTCAATTAGCATGCTCTGTCAGCATACACTAACTGGCTGAATATCACTCAGAACTGGCCATGCATTATCACAAGTGCACTGAAACAGACTGCACTGTGCTTTTGACTGGTTCAGAATATGAGTTTCTACATGCTGTACAGTCATTTTCACAACACATATGCACAGAAATTCTTCACAAAGGTTTTGAAAATCTTCCCAGTATGCAATGGTTTTCAAAATCTACATGCTACATAATGGTTTTGAAAAGGTACATGCTATGCAATGGTTTCCAGTCAGTTTTTAAGTTCCACAAGAACAAAAACTTTAAGGTATCATAACTTATTAAATACTTCAGCCATTAGGGAACAGTGACCACAGCATGGTCAGCTGTAGCCTTATGGCAAAGTATGATAAAGTCATGAGGAAAACAATAACCTGTAACCATATCAAAGCTGATTATGACAAAATAAAGAAAGAACTGCAGGATTGGGACTGGAAGGAGGAGTTGCAAGATGGTAGTGTGAAAAAAACTTGGGTAAAAATAGACAACAAACTCCAGGACTGTATAAAGAACAATGTTCCAGAAATAGTAAAATATGATAGCAGGGGATGTGTCCCAGTGTGGTTTAATAAAAGGATACGTAGGAAGGTTCAAAGAAAGAAGACGTTATATAAAAAGTACAGAACCACCCCCACCGAAGAAAGAAGGCAAACATTCTAAAAGATAGCTAGACTATGTAAGAAAATGATAAAAAAGGCCAGAGCAAAGGCAGAGTCACGGCTGTCACAATGTAAAAAAGACAATTATAAAAGTTTTTATAGTTACGTAGGTAGCCTAAAAAGAGGGAATAAACAAATAAACAGTTTGAAAGTTGGGAATAAGATTATAGTTAGAAAGGAAAAAATGGCCTCAGCCTTTAATAATTACTTTTTAAGCGTATACAAAACATCTAACCATCATATGAATGAAAGGGGGGGTTCATGGATAAACAAGAGGGGTCATTAAAAATAAATATGACACAAATCAAGGAGAAACGGAGGAATTTAAAGACATCTAAATCCTGTGGACCAGATGGGTACCACCCATTATTCTTGAGAGAGTTGGCAGATCAACTGGACGGCCCCCTGGCAGTTTTGTTCAACAGGTCACTGGCGGAAGGGGAGGTTCCAGATGTGTATAGAGCGGCACACATTACCTCAATCTTTAAGGCAGGTGATAAGCAGCTGGTCCAGAACTACAGGCCAATAAGTGTCACATCTGTGATAGCTAAAACAATGGAGGGATATATCAAGGATCTCTTGGAGCATAATCTGTACAGCCTCCAGATTGTTGATGTGTCCCAGCATGGCTTTGAAGCTGGCAGATCCTGTACTAGTAATCTGCTGCACTTCTTTGAAACAGTCGGTCAGGCATTGGATCAGGGCCTTCCTGTGGATATGGTCTACTTAGACTACTCCAAGGCCTCTGACACAGTGTCTCACGGCATCCTCATGAGCACACTCCAGGAACTTGGGGTGCATACGCAATTAAGAACATGGATAAATGTGTGGCTCACTGAAAGACACCAGATGGTACAAATTAGAGGGTTTCTGTCTGAACTTGGGGGTGTGACAAGTGGGGTGCCCAGGACTCCGTCCTGAGACCAATATTGTTTAAGCTGTTTGTTACATCCATGCAAGTTTCCGAGGGAGCATGGCTGTGCAAATTTATGGACAATACAAAGGTTGGGGCAGTGGTAAATTCACCAGCATCAGTTACCACCCTTCAGGATCAGCTGTCCATGCTGGAACAGTGGGCAGAGAAACACAAGTTGAGCTTTAATATCGAAAAGTGTAAAGTCATGCACCTAGGTAGTAACAACAATAAAGTCATCTACAAATTAAATAATAGATTATTGGCCAGCACTGACACTGAAAGAGACTTGGGTGTGATAATATCTGACACCCTAACATTTGACAATCACAGTTCTGACATGGTAAAAAGAGCAAACAAGTTAGTAGGGAACATATTAAGGAACATTCACAGTAGAAGTGAAAAGGTCATGGTACCCTTGTATAAATCCTTGGTTAGGCCTATACTAGAATATGGGAGACCGTTTTGCACACCACAAGATGTAGGTAGTTGCAAACATGTGGAAAGAATACAGCGAAGACTTACAAAGAAAATAGTCACAGTAAAGAGATATGGCTACCAAGATAGACTTACAAATTTGGTCTGTATTCAATGTCATATTGAGGATTAAGGGGTGACTTGTGTTTTGCATATTAGTGTTTCCAAAGTAACGCCCTCCTGGAGTGTGCAGGACTCAGAAGAAAGAAGGTGTCAGATTGGGAAGCAGGCTCCACACCTACCAGTTATAAGGAGAAAATTACAAAACGCAAAGGAGAGGCAGATGGTATAACCAGAGAGTGGTTAATGGGTGGAACTTGCTGCCACCAGAGGTGGTGGGGGCTGGTAGTATGGCAACATTTAAGAGATTGCTTGATCAACATATGTAAAACAGGAAGTGGGAGTATATCCACTGAAAAGTGACAATTCTGCTTACAGCCTTGTGGCTGATTGGACTTGTAAACCAAACTATGAAACCATGAAACTTAAATGTTATGAATGATACTTTAGTGTCCATGAGGAAGGGTTAAAATGAGATACATAATGAACCTCATACTCTGAAGGTTAATATGACACTAACAGACATAGCACTATGCTATTTGAACTTAGTGCTCCTGGATGAGGTTGGTTTCACAGCCAAAGGATCAATTAGCACTGTACACAGTGGATAGTGATAACAGGCAGAATATATCACTGCTTCCATGCAAATGAGGATGCCCTTTTGTAGACATGCTTCAGTGGTATACTTGTAAGCACTAACAGGTTGCTGAGATGTGTTAATTGATACATATGAAACCCTTCTTTTAACAATGCACACAGTAGTGCATGACTCCCCCACCCCAGCAGCATTGGTGCCAGTGACACATGCTTCCACCCACCACACTCCTATCAGTACAAAGCTATATTGCAATTCCCGACCTTGGCAGTCTAATGGCCACCTCACCCCTGATTGCTGTTCGTGTTGTGCAATCCTTTTACTGTACAGTACTGAAGATCCCAACCCTGGCAGTTTAGCAGACACCCTTCCCTCACCCAGTCATTATCAATACTGTGGAACTGTGCTAAAGCCCTTGCCTGGCAGTCTAGTGGAACACTCTTACTCAACAGAATGTTGTTGGCAATGTGGAACTATACTAAACCCCTTCATTGACAGCCTAGAGATGGGCTTCAGTACATTTCCTCAATACTGAATTAGGTGAGGGATGGAGTCCACTTGATTGCCAGGGAAGGGCTTCAGTACAGTCCCAAGATACTGACAATGATCTGGTGAGGAAGGGGGCCCACTAGACTGCCAGGGAACAGCTTTAGTACAGTTCCACTGTACAACAGGAATGAGGTGAGGGAGGAGGGTCTGCTAGACTGCCAGAGATGGCGTATGTAGGTAGGGCTCTGGTTTGGGGTACATTGTGCAGAGCCACCAATGGCCACAGAATGACATACATACATACATAACAGTATTTGGTCATTAGCATATGGCTCCCTGAAATGATTACACTATCCTGTTTGGTATGCATTATCTCCCTTTGCTTCTGGGAGCTGGTCACTGATAAGGGGGTCTGTGGGAATGATATACATAAGCATGGGGCTTGTAGTGGTTTGGTCCCAACTATATAAAATACCTCATGCTCCCACATATTCTAATTCTACCACTCCACTCAGCAGGAGAGAATCCAGTGGTGGTTTCCACTGTCCAGTTGAAATCATTAAGTGAAAGAGCCTTTTCCAAGTTGGCCCCACTTATGTAGAATCCTTATTAAATCCATTTCATCAGGTTAACTCCGTTGAAGTTATAAAAAGGACTTTTAAGACCCTGGTGTTTGAGGGCTCATTATAATATGCTACAAGCAGGAGGGACTCCAAAGTCCTTGTTTTTTTATTTTGTAAATGTTATAAATGTTTTTGCTTGGTTAAATAAAATTATATGTACAGTACTTCAAGCCCTTGGGTTGAGGCACTATATCAAATAAAATTTGCTTGCTTTTATCAAAGCCTGATATTAAGACAGGCAGTGCAGGATGGACTCTATCTGAATATCATTCCCTGGCTGCAATGTTTTTTTTTTTTTTTTTTAGTGCAGAGTTGGGTTGCACAACAAAAATGGCCATTAATGAATAAAGTGCTATTTTTAATTAATTAGTAATTATATATCTTTAAAAACCAAAACATTTGCACAGGAATCATTCAAAATTTTTTCCAAAAAATTTATGTGCTGCACAGATATTTTGAAAATCTTCTATATATATATAGATATATAATGATTTTAAAACTATACATACAGCATGCTGGTTTCACAAAATGTTCACAAAGAAGTCTTTCACAAAGGTTTTGAAAACCTACACTGTGCAATAGTTTTCAAAATCAGTGTGCTACACAACAGTTTTCTAAATGTTTGCATAAACTGCCTTTTTTTACTCTGGCTTTCCCTCTGGTCCCCTTACTTCCCAGATTAGATGGTGTACAGCCTAAGAATCCCAAGCGGCCATGGCTGCTGTCAATGTTCTTCCACCAGGGGGCTGATACCATATGATAACCCTCTCTTGGCATCAGGCAGAGATGAAAGGTGGGCATAACTTGATGGGTACCCTCCAAATCTATGGGTAGGTGGTAACTGCTCAGCAGAGACATGCCCTGTTTCAATCAAATACACTTTTTTTCTCTCACTATGTATAATTCCTTCCCTTTCAATTCACTTCTTGGTGAGCTTTACTTGGTACCCAATCTGTCACATCAGGAATAAATCACTCTGCTATGTGATGGATTGTTTTCATGTTTACTAACATATTTACAGTTATACACATGGGGACGTGGCCACTGAAATCACCCTGCTTGCCAGCACTGCAAGGAAGGTTTGATTCTGACCCTAGGCACAAGTCAGAAATGTAGGGTCCCTTAAAAATGGTTTACACATCTCTTACAGGAGGCCCTTGACTCCCCTTATTTTCCTGACAATTTACTAGTTGGCTAGGGTATATCTTGGGACAAAGCCTTTCCTACTCTGCCTTCTAGATTTACCAGATCTCCCACCTTGCTATGCACTTTGTGTTCACAGATTTCTCACATACTACCATAAAACTGCAGTATCAGTTCAGCTGGTGTGCCGGAGACAGCACTACTATAGGGATTTTCACTCACACACACTTAGCTAATGTGTACACGCTCTCTGGACACCTCATATTAACCAGGTCATTATTCTCACTAGACAGTGTGTTGGGCACCAGCATGCCTATGCATACCTCAGCATGCCCTCTGGCAGTGGCTGGAAATCTCCCCAGGCCATCAGCCAGCAGCAACATCTCTAATATCCATACCAGCTTGGGATTCCCCATACAAATAGTAGCCCATTTCCTACATGTTTCGTAGCTCATATTTTGGCATCAAATGACTCAACATATTCAGCACAGCTGGCAGCCTCTCTCATGCATAGACAGGGCTGAAATTCAACTCCAAAGTGAAAAAAAACCCTTTGGTGAGATCATCTGTGCATCACAAGAATACCAGTTATTTCCATGATGGTCAGTCCCTTAGGATATTCCCTTCCAGTGATCCTTTACACTCCCACCAAAAGTAATGATGCTCTACAATAAATGGCATTCAGATTCCAAGTTCCTAGTGTCATCACCACTGTCTTGGTGTTTGCCTTTCAAGGCTACCAGATGACTAGACAATGAGTTCTGCTGTTTTCACACACTGGAGCCATAAACAACTGCAGCAGCTGAGGAAATCTTGCCTCCTTAGGTATCCTAGCAAGAGTCCTGTGTCAAGGACTCCTTGAAAACACATCTGTACCCTCCTATCACTCTGCCGTCTTAACACTTCTAATTCCATCAACCAGCTGGAATTCTAAACTTCACTCACTGGCTCTCAGAGGCTTTACCAGTCAATAAGCTCCATGGTCTGGCATTCTAGTAAACAAGTTCTCTCTACCCCGACTGACAGGAGGGAGTTGTTACATACTGTACATTTTGTGTGAACTGTTTTAGTTACTTCATGAACACATTTTTTAATGTATGATAACTTAAAAAATGCTTAAATGTGGCATGTTAGTGTTGGTAAGAGAAAGGTATAGTGAGACAAACAATGTGTTTTCTTTTTAAACATAATTTAGATATTTTTAAACATAAAACATTAATAAAGAAATAATGTTCATAATGAAATCCTTCCAATTTTATTTTCTTTAGTTTGGATTTTGGTAATCGAGCAGGCTCACTGAGACAATCTGCCCCTTTTTCAAGACTGACCTGCAGTTAACTACATGGAATACAAAGACAGTTTACTAATTACATACAGTGCATAAGTAAGTAAAAAATACAGTAAATACAATGCAATTTCATAAGAAAAACATGTGGAAAAGGTCTGGTTATTATATACAGCGTACAGGCAAATACTCTTTGACACTTAGTACTATTAGAACTTACACATAGTACAGAGACAAATTCAGTGTGACACATTATCAAATTAGTTAGATGAAGCAGACACAGGGTCTGCTTACTAATACATACTCCTTCACAGTGATTTTGAAAATCTACTTGCTGTATAAAGATTTTGAAGATAACCATTATGAAAAAGTTTTTTTTAAGTCCTAGATGAACAAAATGTTTAAACCTAAGAAGCAAGAAAATAATCAAATATACTAGTGACAAAAAAAGGAAAAAAAGCCAGTGTGCATTTTGTACTAATATTAAAGATATACATAAACAAAAAAATAAGAAAGTTCCATCTCAGCTCATGCTTCATGTAGGGCCTACAGAGCTCTGCACAAAGAAAGTTAGGACTCATGCAGGGAAAAGTAATCAGCATATCTTGTTTTTTGCAGGGCACAAAGAGCCCTGTGCAAAGTAATTAGGAGTTACCTCCTGATTTCTGCAGGGCCATAAAGTCACTGTGCAAAGCAAGTTACCACTCTACTTTCTCAGAAACTAAAAAAATACATTGCAAAAAATCTATGTTAATGCAGACTAGGGTTGCTACCATGCAAAATTCAAACCCCACAAAGGGCTTTATTCACAAACTACATGTGGATCATGCTTAACCACATGTGCATCTCCACACCTGCACACAGGCATGTGCAGGTCTTGCATTCGCTAACACTAGCCACCTGTCCACACTCCCACCCCCTGACACATAGCTGTGTAGCTGAGGAACATGGCTGTGCAGGAGTGAAGCGTGGGACTCAGGCAGCCATCCAATAGGATGTCCGTCTTGGGTCCCATAGTGGATCCCTTGTGCGAACGGGCAGGGAATGCTGGGAAGGCTTATACTCTATCATGAGATAAACTGGAGGTGAGTGCTTGAATGGTGGTCCCCAGCCCTCCCAGGCAGTGCAGTGGGCAGGGACAGCTGTGTGGTGGGGGGGTCCATGTGCCAACACTGCCAGCAGGTGTCTGAATGGGGGACATGGGGGTGCAAAACATTTAGAGCAATATACCCCCATGTAATCCCAACCAGCACTCTGCACTTTAGTGAACAGCGTGCAGCATGAGGTACACTCTCTAGCACACCCCTGGGCTGCCTGGGGTGTGTAGCTGTGCAGGCAGATGAGGGATCCAGCACATAAGTCTCTAGTGTGCCTGCGGTGAATGCTGCTGGGGTGGACAGATCCTCACTGCGTGGCTTCCAGATGTATGCATGCCAACATGCTGCCCATATGCTGTGTGCAGACAATAGTAAATAGGGCGCAAAGTTAGGAAATGTGCTATTCTGGTTTTAACTCAAAGTCCACAAAGTTTGGAAATGTGCTATTATGATTTTCAAGCCAAACTCCTATGCACTCCCTCCCCTCTCTTTCCCTCATTGCTCAAGGCCAAACTACAGTTATAGACCATGCATCAATGGTGTGGTACCTCATACAGGGCCAACATATTCAAAATTTATAAATAGCAACCCTAGTGCCCCTCCCTATCCCCTATTAGTCTGCAGAAAATTGGCACAATAAGAGTATCTGGCACTCATAGTTGGACTAGTTTAATCTAACTGTAAAATATGATGTGAAAGGGACTATAGTTTATATTGATTTTATAATAACTGGTGAGCAATTTTTTCAGTGGGCTCATCCAGTTATTATTTGCTGTAATAATCAGCCATTATTACAACAAACACATGCGCAAACTGACAGTTTCAGTGTGAGCCCCGTTCTCACAGTGGCACAGCTGCTGACAAATCATTCTCACTGCCGCTGTGAGAACCTTCATGCTGAGTTAGTGAACACAAAACCAAAACCTGTTTAAAAACAAGTGTTCTTTCTGAAAAGAACCTTTATTAATAGAAGTTATCTTTGACTTACTTTAGTTTTACAATGTGTCAAGTCCCTTAACATTTACAGTTCTGCTCCAGCAAATCAGAAAAAAAATTGACAGCCCACTGAAAAAATTGACAGCTCAGTTTACACTTGGAGTTCTACAAGAAAACTGTATTCTATGAACCCATGTTGCTTGCTATACTCTGTAGTCTGGTGGGAAAAAAAAATGCTGCACCAGAAATTGTACAAAAATAATGAAGGGGTGGAGTACAACTCAGATTTAATATGCACCCATTATCATTCATGAGTCTGGTGGCTTTTACATTTGTTACTGTGTCCAGTTATTCAGCCAGCACCAGCTCGTTCTATGAGCATAGATAGTCTTGTGTGCTTGATTCTCAAATAGCACAATTAAGGAATAAGCTTCCAAATTTGAGTAGACCAGGAAAGTGATGTTATCCTTTTTTTTAAGCAAATTATCATAACTACATAAGTATCCATTATACTGTCCATGCCATCTTGTAAGCAACAGCCTCTTCCTCCTCTGTCTGCTTGCTGTCTCCTGCCATGCTCAGTCATGGCCAGCATGTAAGCAAACTGTCTATGTAGTCTGAGTATGCTCTAGGGGAAAAGTTTAACCAAATACTACAAACTGCAGTATTTGAGATAAAAAAAAAGTAAATTACTGTATTTTCATTAGCCCTGTTTGATTTAATTACCCAGGATAGCCCAGCTCAGACGCAGTTCCTTGTTTTTGGTGAGCTCTTCAATTACTGAGGTAGAGTGTACTTGTATCACACCTATGCTTGGCGAAAAGTTGGCAGAGAGATTTTGTGCAAATCAACATCATACTGTTATATGGGTTAGCTTTAGTTTGTATCATAAAGTCATTAAATTATTTAAAAAAGGTTTTACAGTTTGTTGCTGCTTCTCAGTTGTTAAACATATCATCATCATTTTCATAACTTAGAACCAAAACTTGTCATATCTCAATTGTCATCTTGTAGCTAATGTGCTGTGTTCAGAATGCATGTGTGCCTTACCCAGTTTTACAGCAGTAGGGTTTGAAGCATGCCACTGAGATGTTAAGGGCAACTAATAGCTCTTAGCAGCTCTTTTTCTGCTGGGCAGGATAATTGCTGCAAAAGTCACCTCTTAAAGGACTAAATTAGTCTTTTTTTGAATTTTTTTCCACCTTTTGTGGTACTAAAATTCACCTACTTTACATTCCTCATAACTTTTTGGAAGGTTAGGCCTGTAGTTCAATGGGGACATAGCTCCTCCCCATCCTCTACTTAAGTTTGAAGCTTCCGCTCCCTCTGCTTAGAGCAAGCAGACTCGCCATGCTGCATGGCTGTGAAGCTGGCTTTATTCTCTGTGTCTGGTGCCCCCCAGGTGTTCTGTTGTCCTTGTCTTCATTGCTTCTCCTGCCTCCTCCCCATCTCCGCCCTTCCTTGTCTCATTGTTCCTTTGTCCTGCTTGCCCTTGCTCACCCCCCCATCTTCTGTCGTACCTTGCTACTCCTCTTCTGTTTCTTTTGAAGCTTCCTTCATTTTCTGCCAGCCAACAGGTCACTGGTATGGCCTAGGCCACTGCAGTGTCGCTCTGGGGATCCAGCCTTGCCAGCCCATTCCTCGCTATAGGACTCTCTTCTACCCAGCGTCTGCTCCAGCTGTTTGTGCTCCTAATGCCATCTCTTTGCAGCCATCTACAAGTTACTGCCTTTCTCCATGGCCCACCTATGACTCAGCGGGGTGTGGACCTCGGATTCTATTTTTCTCAGCACCATGCACCTACTACCTGCACAGCCATACACTGCTTTGTTAGCCTTCTTAGCCAACTAGTCACTTTGGGCTGTGGATTCTGCATGGACTCATGAACTACACTTCTACATCACTTTTTCAGCTGCGTTAGACACCAGGATATGCTGCTACCAGATTTGTATGTCTCACTCCAGTGTTGACTCCAGGAGCAATGCAATTAAAAGCTTTTACATTTAGAGGGTTCCCTCATATATTTGCAAGTATTGACTTGGTATGTTTAACTCTGTAACTGAAACCCCTCTTCTCTATTCGCCTGAGTTCATTGGTCACTTCATTCCCTTCTGGCAGACCAACATGTGGGTTCTGCCAGTCTAGCCAGCCTACGTGGAGGCTTAGTCCAACTCACTCACTCTACTCCTCAGGCAGACCTACATGGAGGTCCTGCCACTCCGGCTCACCCATGTGGGGGCATGCTCACTACTCTATCCTTACATGCTGTCCTGCCGGACATCCAAGGGTCCTTCTGGTGTTATGACTGGAACCTTCATATCACTTACATGTGGGCAACCTCGATTTTTTTTTTGCAATCCTGTTGCCATGCCATTATTACCGTTATCATCTACACCTTCCTCGCTGTACATCATGAGGGTTTCAACTCCAGCCTGACTATTGTGATAACCTTAGCATTTCATCATCTCATCCACTCCCCCAGCACAGAATCTCTTGCTCAGTCTCAGTCTCCATGGGTCCTCAGAAGCTCACACCATCCACTCTTACTATTGTGACAGCAGACCAACAGAGGTCCCCTCATCATGACCATCCGTGCCCCCAACTGGCCATCTCCTCATTGCTCCTAATCCGTACTACATGTGGACTTCCTTGGACTTCTTGAGGCTTGAGGGATTCAGGATGGCGAGACCCCCATGCGGGTTCACCATCACCCATGAGTTAATAAGCTTGAAGTAATGGTGGCGAAACCCCTGCAAGCGGCTGATGGAAATCACTTGGATTCGGTTGAATGAGAAAGACCCCTGAGGGGGCATAAGGTTAGGGATGGTGGGACTTCACATGGTCCACCATCACCATAGTATTGTGAGTTCTGAGAAAAGGATGGTGGAATCCCCATGGTCCACCATAGCAGTAAGTGCATGGACCTATATGAGGAGGAAGTTCAAGGAAGTCCTCAAGGAATCCATGCTCCAGCTTGCCAGTCTGGGCCTACCCGACTTCATCATTTATTACTCGTCTTCTGCAATCTTGCCCATTCTGATCCAGTACCAACCTAGTATCTATGCCATACATCTCTGTAGAGCGTTCCTCCATCCTTGGACAATTTAGGTCAATTCTCCATTCTGATACAGTACTCAATTGTAACTTACCATTGCATTGGACCTCCAACTTCAGGCACACATCCCAGTCCAAGGACGCTTACCTAGTCCTCGTTCCCGGTTAGTATTTGCTGATGTGTCGTCCTCTAGTATTCTGCATCCTCAAACATTGTCCCGGTGGCAGTTATCTCCAATCATGATGCATGAATTACTGCAATTTCTCTTAGCTTCCTCTATTACGGACTGTAACCATCATCCCTCCTCCTGATGTGACTTCTAGCTGAAATTCTGCATCTGCCGGACATTTATCTTTATGTGGACTTTCCGCTCCTCATCACCTTAGACAACAAGACTTGGAAATCTATCACAGACATCTAGTCTCATCTGCCTTATACATTATATGCATGTAGTTGGCTGTTGCATCTCATCAGCATATACCTAGCTCTGATTCTCATCAAGGACAAATGTTTGCTGCCTCCTACCTTTGCTTCCCCTTGACTGCATCAAAGGATATCTGGCATCATCTGGGTCTCCATGCAATGGCCACCATTCCAGCCATAGTCTCAGCATCATCCTGGGATGTCTTCTAATTGCTGCTTCCCCTGCAGAGGGCCTAACACTTGCTCAATGCAGTCCTTCATCTTGGCTGACCACTATGGGTCTCACCTTATTCTGTAACCTATCCACTGGTGGACCATGTAGGGTCCCATCATGTCTCTGGCTTCACCCACTTAGAGCTGTCTGCTGCTCATCCTCATTCTGTCCCCTCTTTTCTGACCCATGTGGGGGTCTTGCTACTCTACCAGACAAATTAGCATGGTGGGTCCACGAGGGTCCACCATGTCCCCTGTTTCGCCAACAAAGGGCCTAGCTCGTGCTCACCACACTACGACTTCACCCAAAAATGGGGCCTATTTGCTTGCTCGACACATTCCTGCTTCACCTCACAAGGGGGCCTGGAGGTTTCTATCTACTTCACCCTGTAAAGGAGCCTGACTGCCTGCACGCTGCTTTCTTGCTATGCCCAGCAAACAAGGGGCCTGGCGCCTTCTCTACTTGAATTATGCCCTTTGGATCATGTGGGATCTGCCATCTCCTACTCTGCCCCTGTTAGGGAGGCATTGCTGCTTGCTTACAGTAATTCAGTACATCATCTAGTCTGGACCTCGTTCTCTAGCGCACTCCAGGATTGACCATCGACAAGTTCTACATTCTCAACATTCCAAGATGTGAGTCTGTGACTAGCCACTAGCCAAGTTACCTGAATATGCATAACTCCCAGACTCTACACCTACAGATCTTACAGACCTGGATTCGCTAACCTCTTTAGCTAATGTCAATCTTTGGTGGCATCTCATTCGCCAGTACCTCATCTTCTAGGATTACCTGCTTGCAATCGATCTCATGATATGCCCTTTGATTAACACTCTGGATCTAGTTAGAAGATAATTATCAATATTTACCTACATTATAATTACTCTCTTTTAATATGCCCAGAGGATGGGCAGGTCAGTAGCCATGGGTTCTTGGAGGTTTTCCTCTGGGGGGGTTCCTCTCCTGCGTGATACTGGCCACACTTTCTGGAGTTGGAGGAGGTAATCACATCAGTTCTTACATTTCTTTTTGGGCCTTCAATCCTACACTTACCTAGCATCCCACCAAAGGTGGGATATAGAGAAAGGCCAAAAGATTAAGTGTTAACATCAATTTTATATATATATATATATATATATCATCCAGCTCAAATGTATCTAAGCATCAACAATCTCATCCAGTTCCTACATACCACAGTCACTGCCTATGGACAATTCCTGCCTAACGTATCTAAGCACCAACTACAGTACTAAGTTGTTACGTACTACAAACACTGACCTATGTACCATCCAGTTCAAACGTATCTAAGCACTAACCATACCTTATTCAGCTTTTACATATCACAAGTCCTGAGCTATCCATCACACATTGAATTGGAAGGCTAGGTCTATAGTTCAATGGGGGGACATAGCTCCATCCTCTACTTAAGTTTGCAGCTTCCACTCCCTCTGCTTAGAGTGAGCGGGCTCACCCTCCATCCTCCCTTGCCTCCTCCTCCTTCTCCAGCACTCAAATCTCACCTGGTGCTGGACCTTCAATCCTGCACTTACCTAGCATCCCACCAAAGGTAGGATATAGAGAAAGGCTAAAAGATCAAGTGCTAACATCAATTATATTGCTCTATATCATCCAGCTCAAATGTATCTAAGCAACAACAATCTCATCCAGTTCCTACGTACTTCTAGCCCTGCCTGTGGACCATTTCTGCCTATCGTATCTAAGCACCTACTACAGTGCTAAGTTCTTACGTACTACAAACACTGACCTATATACCATCCAGTTCAAAAATATCTAAGCACTAACCATACCTTATTCAGCTCTTACATATCACAAGCACTGAGCTATGTATCACACACTGAGCTGTAATGAGCAGAACCACTGTGTTAAGGCAACCCCAACCCTCAAATAAGCACTTTGATGACAGCAAAAGGGGAATGGGGCTGCATTGCATATAACTGAGACAGAACATGATCTAAGGGTGTTCTTGCTGATACGTAAACTTTACAAATTTGCAGACACTATACATGTTAGAGGTAGAACTGCATGTGTATCTCACACATACAGTATGTATGTGGCAGGGTTGGGTAACACCCTGTCCCATTTGTCATGCCAAAAGAGTTAAAAGCTAGGGTCTATTTTGTCCTCTCCTTTTCTGCCACTTGTCTGTCTCTTGTCCGTCTGATTATGCAATCAAATTGTTCTTGTGGCACCTAGGAATTGGCCACTCCGATGGTCCCACAATTCCTCCCGTTATCCCCTTCCTTCACTTGCTGTTTCAATTCTTTCTTTCTCCCCTTGCTTCTCTGTCTTTAAAAAATATATGTGAATCCTTATGTGAAATTGGGATACCTTGGTTTGCAAATGTATATAATTATATTGTTAAAATGATTGAAGAAAGCTATTTGGATTCATTAGAAAAGAAATCAACATGGAACACAGGAGGCCTGATTCCAAGATGGCTTACACATGGTGCAAGTGGATGTACACCAAACCCCATGGTGTAAATCACAACTTGAGCCATGCGTTACACCATTCCCTATTTCAAAAGGTCTCTTGCGCCATGTCGTATGTGGGTTGTGCCAAATGTGGGTTACGCCACCCAACACGCCGCAACCTGCAATAGCATGGCACAAGGGTGGGTTACAGCAGCAACTGCACCCTATTTCAAAAAGGCAGCTGCCGTAACCCACTTACAGTGGTAGTTATCAAAAAGTTTCCTACCTCAAAGTACCTTGAGGTACTACTGAGGTAATTTGCATTGACTGTAATGAGATCCTGCTTCATTCTGCCTCAGTATACCTAGGTATACCTCAGTATTGCAAAACATTTCTATGACTATTACTGTACACCATTCTAAGAGCCACATAGGCACAGTGGAGTTAGACCATCATGTAGGTGATCTAAGGGGAATCCATCTATGCCAACTGATGGATGCCCACTCTGCAGCACCACAGCAAAGGTTCTGCAGTGCTCCCCATGCCCCTGAACATGTTGCTGCCCCCCACCCCGGATGTCAAGGACCCCATGGGACCATTTTATAAAGTACCCCCCGGACATGTGTGCCACCTGTCCAGCCCCTCCATGCCTCCTGGTGCTTGCCGTGGTGTTCCAGGGTGGGGGCGCTCCAAGGGGAAGTTTGCAGTGGGCTATAACTTGTGGCATGCAGGGCTATTGCACCATGCCAGTGGCACTAGCCTGTGCCTGCCGCAAGTTGCAGGTCATAGGTGCCAGGACCCTGCTGCTTTTAGAATACAGTGCAGGATCCTCGGCAAAGAGGCAAATGTCTTGGAATCAAGCCCAGGGGAGGTTTAAATTGAGATGTATTTTGACCTCCTTAAACTTGTTTATAGAATTGTCAACAGGTGACTAGCTCTGGGACAGAATGTTCTATTTTGTTACACCTGTTAAAACTAGATGTACTCTTCAGACTGGTCACAGGAAGACAGTGACAATGTTTTGATGCATTTTGTGAGAAACAGAAGATGTAATTTTCAACAAAAGAGGATGTAGAGTTTAAACTGCCAGGAAAAGAGAGCAATGTCTTGTTTAGGGACTTTTAGAGATATTGAGATTAAGAGATAACCATTGATAAAAGACTTTGTCTATTTGAACTGCCTGTATATGAAAAGCCATCCTGTACAATTTTTGTTATTGTTATTGATAATAATAAAACACTACATGCACATTTTAAACTTCTCTATGCCTCTATGACAATGTATACTGGCTTGTAAAGTTTTAAAAGTTTATGCATCTAAAGGTGCTCCACCCAATCATATTCTGACTCTAATACATTCACTTAGCCTCACTACACTCCTGTTGGGGCCTATTTACGAACATGCCTTGGGTACACCTGACTCATGCATACCCAGCCTGCATAGCTACGTGCCCACAGACAGGCCTCAAGGTGTGCAGTATACACAATCACAACACCCACAGGGTTCTTATTTGTGGCTCTGGCATGCAGCTGTGCAGGGGGGCAGTTCAAAGGACACAAGCAGGCATCCAATCAGATGCCCATGCTGGATCCTGAAGTGGATTCCCTGCTGTGTGTGAGCAGAGAATTCTGGGGTGACATGGGAACAGCATCAGTAAAAGGTATGGAAATGCACCTGAATGGCTGTCCCAGCCCCTGTCAGTCCAGTGGGCTTGGGCCACAGGGTGGAGGGGAAATCCCGTCCCACTGCAGCTGGCGGTTGTCCTCTCTGGGGTGTATGAAAGATACATCAGGGTCCCTGCTTCCATATCCCTTCCCCCCTTATCCACCACCCTGCGCCTTAGTGAATGGTGTGGAGTGTGGGCATGACCCTGACACACCCCTGGACCACCCAGAGCATTAGCTGCATGATTATCTGGGAATCATGTGCACAAGACGCTCACAACCTTTCAGTGAATGCTACTGGGGGTCCACTGGACCCCCCCATGTGATATTTCAACTTAGGGTTGCCTACATGCCATAGATACATGATGCATAGACAAGCCACAGCTTTGTGCATAGACTGCATTGTCCTCAAAATGCTGAATCAGGGTGTAGGTCTGTTGTGGTTTACAGCAGCGCAGTTCATTCCAGGAAGTTATGTGTGATGTAAAGTAAGTCATATTTCTTACTACAGAGTGCAGGAACATTCCAAATATAGCTAATTTACTCCCTCAGTAAGGCAGCTCCTTACAGTGAGTTGCCTGCTAAGAGGGTGTCACCTGCTCATATAGGGGTATATTCATGAATGCACCGGGTACATGTGATTTGCATGTACATGGCCCATGCAGGTACATACCCATGGACAGGTACAGGGTGTGTGGTATGCACAACTGTGAGCACCAACAGGATACCTGTCCATAGCCCTGCCCACAGTGCACAGCTCAATTTTTTTATTTATTTATTTATTTATTAAATTCTCAGATTCCAAATACCTTTGAGCAGAAACTGCTCATTTACAAAGGTACCACGTCAAAGGATGAGGGTCAACATACATACAGATGTAGTAAAAGAATGCACAATAAACAACCAAAACAACTAAAAGAAAAAATAGATACTCAGTTATAACATGCTTTGAGATAATATTCATATAACGAGCAGCTTGAGTAGGCAGCTGGCTGCGGTAACAATAAGAGATAGAGAGCACCATAGGCAGTTAGTATTGCAGGCATGCGACCGGGAGAGGAAGTTGGCAGGCTAATGGGCCACTGTCCAATGGTGGTGGAAAATGTCTTGTACCAGTGGAGATGCAAAGCAAGAAAGGAGTCACAAGGAAGGCCCAGTGCCAGAGGGAATGAGACTGGGAAAGGGTGAGCTGTGAGACATGACTGAGCTGGGAGGTGTTTAGAGAGATCTCTGTTCAGAGAAGCAGTCACATTGAGTGGTAGAGGTGAGGTAAAGTTTGAGATTCCTTTTTGAAGGGTCCAAGTGTAGTAGAGGAAAGTGCTTCTTTATTGAGGGAATTGAACCATTGAGTGGCTCTATAGGTAAAGGACCGCTGACCCATGGAGGTACGACATCTGGGAACCTGAAAGGTTAGAGATTGGGCACCATGTGTTTGTTGAGTGCCACTGTAGGTAGTAAGGAGTGAGCTAATATCAGGTGGCATGAGACCGAGGAGAATCTTTTTTGGTAAGTAAGCAGGTCTGGTATTGTATTCTGCTGAGTAGGGGTAGCCAGCTGGCCTGTGCATAGAGGTCACAGGTGTGAGTTTGTCAGGCCACACCCGTTAGTAGTCTACAGGCTTTGTTGAGAGAAACTGAGATCCTGTGGAGGGCACTTGTTGAGGCAGAGCCATAGAAGACAAGGCCATTGTCAATGATAGAGGTGACAGAGCTGTAGATGGCTAGTTTAAGAGCATCCGCAGGCATACAGTGCTTGTGTTTGTGTAGTAGCCCAATCTGTATATTGGCAGCCTTGGCAACAGTGTCAATATGCCGAGTGTAGGAGAGGGAACTATCCAGGGTAATACCAAGGTACTTGAACTCCTTGACACGTTTGAGTGGGTTCCCAGCATGGTTCTTGATGGTGAGGGACAGAGAGTTGTGCCTGCTCCATCAGTTACAGAAGGACATGGCTTTAGTCTTGCTGTGGTTCAGGACAAGTTTCTGAGAACTGAACAAGTCTTCGATGAGCTTGAAGTTGAGCTGCAGCTGGGATTCAAGGACTGTAATGTCATGGTGGCTGGAAAACAGGAATGCATCATCTGCGTATAGTAATATTTTTTGGTAGCAGGCACTGGGGAGATTGTTGATGAAGAGGGAGAAGAGTAGAGGGCCCAGAATAGAGCCCTGGGGGACTCCAGAGCAGACCGGTTTCTCATCCGAAGAGATCCCTGCAATCCTTACACGTTGGATCCGATTATCAAGGTAGCTGGTGAAGCATGGAAGTGCATCGCCGGAGATCCCAATGGAGGACAGTTGCTTGAGCAGTAGGGGGTGGTTAACTGTGTCGAATGCCTTGGTAAGGTCTATAAATACTGCCCCTCCACAATTCCCTTGTCAAGCGTGGCATGGATGAAGGTTGTAAATTCCAGTAGTGCAGTGGTGGTGCTGTGCCCTTTTCTGAAGCCATGCTGCTCTGGGCACTGTACATTGTACTTATCCAGGAATTCAACTAGTTGGTCCGACACTATTCGCTCCAGCACTTTAAATAGTGGGGGGAGGAATGAGATAGGTCTGTAATTGGTGTGCAGCGTCCTATCTCCGCTTTTGTGAACCGGTGTGACAGTGGCTTTCTTCCAGAGAGAGAGGGGAAATGGCCCAATCTAAGCGAGAGATTGAAGATATTTGTAAATGGTTCTAAGATTTCATCGAGGACTTCTGCCTGCAGTTTCAGGTCAAGGGAGTCACCACTGTACCCTTGTTTGCCGATGGCCTTTTGAATGTATTTTCTAGCTACTTGTGGTGGGACCTCCTTAAAAAAAAACATTGGGGTTGTACGTTCTAGTTGGGGGGTAACTTGGGAGGAGCTGGAGGGCAGGTTGTCGAAAAAATTTGGTGGAAGGACACTGTCCAGGTTTGTAAATGCATTATTAAAAGTGCTGGTGATGGTACCTAGGTCGAGTGTAGGAGTGCCATGAAGGTTGAGCATAGTGGGTGGTGCTTTAGGATCCTTGCCTGTGAGTTCTTTCATGTTCTTCCAGAATTTGTTTCCCTGGCCCTAAGAGTTGGTCAGAGCCTCTTTGTAATAGCTGTGTTTAGCATTCCGTATTTTTCGAGTGCAATCATTTCTGGCTGCTTTGTATAATTGTATGTTTACTTGCGTCGGAGTTGCACAAGCACAATGCCAGAGGTGGTCTCTGTGCTTGAGCAGAGTTAAAAGGTCAGTAGTAACCCAGGGGTTGGTCTGTCCTTTGACCTTCATCTTTTTCACTGGTGCATAGATGTCACAGGCTTCGTTGAAATGTTTGATAAATAGGTCCAGAGCTTTGTTGGTGTCACTGAGGGAGTCAAGCACTGCCCAGTTCAGCCTGGTTAGATGGGATTTTAACAGCTGGAGGTGCCCTTGTTTGATAACCCTGGCATAGATAAGCTTGGGAGGGGGCTTGTGGTATTTGTTTGACCAGGAGCAGATGACAGGCAAGTGGTCACTTATTGTATCCAGGAGTACAGAAACATTGGAGATGCATTCAGGGCAGTTAGATAGAATCCAATCTAGAAGCGAAATGGAGCCTGTCCTATAGTTACACCTAGTGGGGGCATTGACCAGTTGAGTGAGGTGATGCACCGCGGCTGCATCCTTATAGGTAGCGGCCTCAGTGGAGAGCCAGTTAATGTTAAAATCAACCATGATTATGGTTTCAGAATTATGTTGCTAGACCCTTAGATATTCCATGATGCTATGGAAGCCAGCAGCCTGGTCTCTTGGGGGTAGGTAAACTGAGATGACAGTGAGTTCCTTGTTATGTGCACCAAGGAGGATTTTGATTGTGAGGACCTGAGAGGAGTTGCTCAGGCTAGGGGATGGGATGATGTGACCCATAAGGGTATCCTTAAGATAGATGGCACAGCCCCTGCCCTGTTTAGCAATCCTGTCTTGCCTGAAAATGCAGTAGCCAGGGATAGAGACTGAGGTATCAGGGATTTTAGGGTTTAGCCATGTTTCCACAACTGAGAGGACATCAGGGTTGTGCTGTAGGATCCATGTTTGGAGGGAATCAAGTTTGTTGAGGATGCTGCAGGCATTGATGGATGCCATGGTGAGTGTCCCTGTCCTTCTGTTTGATGCCACTGCTGGCTGCCCAGGTGGTCCTAGGTTGGGGGTGAACATTTCCTGAGAGCAGCAGCAGCATAAGGAGAATTTGTAGGAGAAAGGATTTCAGCATCTTGTAGATACCTGATGGTTAAGTCATGACCAATAGGAGATAATAATAATAATAACTTTATTTCTCAAAACCTCCTTTCAAATTATCAATACGCTTTACAAAAAGGTTGACATGAGAATAATAAAACCAATAAATACAGTATAAAACAAAACAATAATCCACAGGGTTCAATTCACTAAATAACATTAAAAGCCTAGGACCAGGGAAAAGTTTTTAATGCTTGTTTAAAGCTTCCCACTGTCGTGCACTCCTAAAGCTGACGGGGTAGAGAATTCAAGGGGGTAGGGCAATGTACATAAAAGTACAGGCCCTGGAAGATTTCAAGGACACCCTTGGGATCTCTAGCAACCCCTCGTCAGCTGAACAGAGCTGTCACTCCAGGCGATAGGGAACCAGAAGCTCTTTCAGGTAGTCAGGGCCAAGTCCATGTAGGGCTTTATAAGTCAGTAAGCCAACTTTAAAGGTGATCCACCACTGAATAGGCAGCCAGTGCAGACTGCGCAGAAAAGGGGTAATATGAGATGTTTGAGAGACCCCCATCAGTAATTGAGCTGCCGTGTTCTGCACTAGCTGCAATCGGTGGATATCAACCCCAGGATGCCCCAAGTACAGGGAGTTGCAGTAATTGAGGCGTGAGGTCACAAAGGCGCGAACAAGTGTAGGAAGGTCTCCGGATGGAACAAGGTGCTTAATCCTGGTGATGTTCCCAAGATGGTAAAATGAGGACTTGACGACAGCTGACACTTGAGATTGTAAGGTCAGCCCATCGTCAAACACCACCCCCAGGTCTCGCACCCATTCGGAGCTGGGCGCCCCCTAGATATATTCCAGAGGGCTGACCAGTCCTCAACCCCTCTATCCGGTGACCTGGCTCCACAACCATCACCTCAGTCTTTCTCGCATTCAACTTTAGCCAGCTCAAATTCATCCAGTCCTGGATTTCAACAAGGCAGTTGTTAAATACCGAGAGAGCACTATCCTGGTCAGGTGCAAAAGACAGGTAGAGCTGGGAATCATCAGCATAGCAGTGAAGCCTCAGCCCATACCATCTCGCAATGTCTTCGAGGGGCAGCATATACACTGCAAACAACATGGGGGAAAGCACTGAGCCCTGAGGTACCCCACATGACAGTGAAAATGGGTCTGAGGAAATAACCCCAGACACCACTTTCTGAGTTCTGCCAATGAGGACAGATGAAAACCACCTGAGGGCCGTATGTGTCAGGCCACAGATGGACCTCAGGTGCCCAAGCAATACCCCATGATCCACAGTGTCAAAGGCTGAAGAGAGATCAAGGAGCACCAGAATGGAATGGTTTCTCCAATCTCTCACCATCAGGAGATCATTGAGAACCAGAACCAGTGTAGTCTCGGTACTATGCCTTGTTCAGAAACCGGACTGGAGAGGTTCATAGGTGTTGAGGATGGTCAGGTGGTTCTCCAGTTGTGCCACCGCTGCTTCCTCAATAACCTTCCCTATAAAAGGGAGGTTATAGATTGGTCTGTAGTTAGCCAGAGAGTCAGGGTCCAAAGAAGCTTTCTTCAGGAGAGGAGTTACCACTGCCTCCTTCAGGGAGCTTGGAAACTCACCCGAATCAAGGGAGCATTGGACTATCTGAACCAGGACCAGGCCGATGATGTCACAACATCCCATAATCAGGGAAGTGGGGCCTGGATCCAAAATACAGCATGTAGGGTGTATACTCTGGACAATCCGCATGACGTCCGCGAACTCGGGCAGGTCAAAGGAGCTCCAGAAAACATGAGGTGAGGCGACCAAGCACTGATCAACAGCGTCGCCCATAGAGTGAGTCAGAATAATCTCTGACCTGATGTTGGCTACCTTATTCTCAAAGAATCGAGCAAGCTTCAAGGGACACAGGTGGACATCCAGTCAGATGCCCATCCAGGGTCCCAAAGTGGATCTCCTTCTGCACACAAGCAGGGGATTGTGGGATGATGTAGGAATGGCATCAGTACGAGGTGCAGACATGTGCCCTAATGGCTTCCCCCAGCTCCCCATCAGCCCTGTGGGTTGGGGCTGCAAGGTGGAGGGAATTCCCCCCCCTCGGCCACAGCTGGTGGGTGTCCTTTGGGTGTCACATAAAAGATATGGCAGGGTCCCCGCTGCCATATCCTACATCTTCCTTGCCCATCATGCTGTGCCTTAGTGAATGGCATAGGGTGTGGGCACACCCCCCTGTCTTGCCCCAGACCAGCAATGGTACATAGCTATGTGATAGACTGGGGGATCATGTGTGCAAGGGGTTAATGTCCCTTCAGTGAATGCCAACTGTGGTCTGCTGGACCCCTGCTGTATGGCATTCTGACTTAGGGTTGCCTAAGCACTGCAGATACACGATGCATAGGCAATCCATAGCTTTGTGCATATACCCCATAATGTATAAGTGTCGGTGGTGAAATGTGAAATGTGAACTTGGTTGTCCTGGTTGCTAAATCTGTCCTCCAGCAACTACCAGAACTGTCTGCCTTTCTAAAGGACAAAATTAGCTTGATTGGTTCAGTTGTCATCAGTTTTACTGTATTTCTGCATGTCAATGTGTGCACAAGTGTATTTACTGTGCATATGTGTGTGTGCGTGTGTGTGTGTGCGTACACACATGCATGCAGAGTTCTCAATCGCTTTATATAGAGTAGTAGCGGTGAGGATGATGATGATGATGATGGATGTGATGGGGTGTCCAAGGGTGCAACATTCCATGGAATGCCTATATGAACTCTGCAGTTATACAGATCTGCACAAACAGATCCAGTAGCAGAGGGTTTAAAGCAGCAGTATTTGTTAGTCAGTGAAAAAATTCATCATATAGTTTTTTTTTAGCACAAATGCATTTCTGACAACCTAAGATTCGTGCTCAGTATATTTTTTGTTTTCTCAGGTGTGTTACAACATTTTTTATAGCTGATCTTGTAATTAATGACTCACATCATTAAAGATGGCCACCATTTGCCATTTTATAAAAATCTCATCTCCTGGTGTTACTTGTTGAGTGTGCATGCTAGATTCATGCTGTAGTTGCATTAGGGTGATTTTTCTCATGTTTCTGATAGTAAACAGCACAAATATTTGATTTTCTTCATGGTGGGTGTGACATGGGTGTGACAAGGGTGTGGCATGGGTGTGGCAACTTCAAGACCCCATATCTTGGTTCAGGAATGAAGAAAAGTGAAAAGAAAAATATGTATCTTGATATTTTTGCCAGACAAACCTTATTACTAAAACATTTGTATGTTTATTAACAAGCACTGCTGCTTTAAGCAAGAAAGACAACTGTGTATAAATATATGTGTATTACTGTGTGTGAGTTGGTGAGAGTCTTTGTGATTTATTGATGTGCATTGGGTGGGTGGGTGTGTATGTGTACATACTTATCTCTGTGTGTGCAACTGCATTTTTAATGTACAGTGTGTGCATGACTGTTGTACTGGATAGTAATGTATGTCTGCATGCAAAGTGATTTGAGAGCATGAACATCTGTGTCTCATGGTATCCATGTGTGTGTCCTCTTGCACGTACATATGTGTGTGTGTGTGTGTATATGTGTAGAAGGTTGTGCAGTCTGAGGAAGCAGTGTGGCTTAGTCATTAGAGCAGCAGCGAGGGACCAAAGCCCCAGGTTCAAATACAAGCAAACCATTTCTTCTACTTTTATTGCATTACCATTGACAGAGCAAGCCCATTGGCTGTAGTCAGCTCTTGTCTTAATGTGGGCAATAATCACCAAAGCAAAAATTATAGAATAAGAATGGAAATCTTGCCATGTTATAAATAGACATTTCAGTAAACACTGTACAGTACCTTGGAGTTTGGTCATGTGTGTGGATAAAACAAAACAAAAGTCATGGAAGTTAGGTGCTTTAAAGTGATTAAAACCTTATCTCACCTATAAATCTAAAATTGCTGTTGTAAATCAACATTTATTGCTTATAATTTAGTACTATAACATAATACAAATATAGTTCACCCTATTGTAGCTAATTCTAGTTTGTCTAAGCTGAATGTATTTAGTGTTAGGGTTTCTAACAACGTTAAAAGGCTCTGACACTGATCATCAATGACCCAAGTCGAGGCCTCAGTTCTGATTATTTCTGGTTCTGGATGACAATACAACAATATAATAAAACGTAATTCAGTTTTATATAGCAGTTTTCATAGAAAGGACCAAAAAACCCTTTATATAGTAATCCATATGAAGAAATTAATATCATTAGCAAATTACCATACAAACTGCATTTAAATAACTTTGCAATACATTACCAACTCATTAACAGCCATAAGAGGCAATTTGTTTCAAACTAGCTCCTTAGACTGTTTTGTTTCTAAGCCAGCCCAGGGGCACTGAGGGTTGAGATGCTGGACGCCACACCTCGCACCAGGCTAGTGACCCATATTCAGGAGCAAGCATGGACCACTGGGGGTCAGCAGGGGAGGAGAAGGATCGAGCATCCCTGGGACAACTCTCCTTCTCTGGGGAGGAGGGTGACCAGCTGTCGGTGCATGCCTGGCCCCTAGCAGAGGCTGAAGGGGTTGCACACCGATGCTGCTGACAAAAGGGTCCGAGGCAGGGAGGATGCCTGACAGGACACACACACTGGAGCATGCAAGGTACTGTCACTGGTGTCATTGCACGCTTCACCCCTCAGGGAGTAAACCAGGAGGAGAAGTAGCTCACAGCTGGAAGACAGAGGGAGCTCGCAGGTACCACCCCCAATAGCCACAGCACTGACCACATTACTAGATCAGTTCACTGGTGGGGTTTGGGGTACCCTCCTGCAGGGCCCTGGGGGTAGCCAGTTGGTGTCTGCTGGTGGACATCAGGGGACGGGACTGGGGCTCCCTCTCAACTGAGAGCCATAGAGCAAGGTGGCAAAAAGTAATAGCAAAAAAAAAAAAATGTTCTGTTTCACTCTGACTGTATTGCCAGCACTGTGCCTGTAATAAAATGCCTTCCAAAATGGAATGTACAGTACAATTCACTGACAATTCATTTAAAACTCACTGCTGTTCATGCTGTCAGTGTATTCTTAGCTTAAATCACAGTTCATTACCAGCCAAATGCAAAATGACTTCAACACATTATGTACTGTATACTAACTACGAACAATAAACAAGGACATTTTAAATAATAGTTGTAAATAAACTACTATAGAGCACAAACAATTTATATAAGAACAGCTGCTGTTTGAACTGTGAGACTGCCAAAAGTGGTGAGGCAGGGGATAGTGGTTGTAAAGTGTGCTACTTGTTCATGCTTGGCTGTGGTGCTTATTCTCAGGGCTACATCAGTGGCTGAACCCACTAATTTGCTTGGGCAGTGGGGACAGCTAAACCAGGAAGTAGAGTGTGAATTGCTCAAACTAGCTGCAGTAGATACCAGTGCTGATTTCCCCTTGAGATCAGCTTTTATTTTTGGAAGGGATATACCCTGTTTTATTGAAGGGACTGCTAAATTTAATTAAAAGGGCTTTGTTTTGTGCAACTGGGACACTCATAACCCCTGGGGCATGCAAAGTATAAACTGAGATGTTCAAGTGAGTGGAGCGAGCGTGAGCAGCACGCCTCGGTGCACTGAGACATGCAGAGACACACGTGTCCAGCACATGTTGGCGTGTTAGTGGGAAAGCAGGTGTGCTATACTGGTAGAGCAAGATGTGTAGTTAAGGTAGGCTGCTTACAGTAGAATATTCTTAAATAAAAAGTTTGGGGTTACCCTGATATTGTGCAATCATGGCAAAGTCGATATTGACAACTGATGGTGACCTGCTCATTAAATGTGGAGGGTGTAGTATGTACATTATGGTAGATGAGGGGTCTAATTATGAAGAGTTTACATGTGTCAAATGTGTATTAAATTGGGATATGCAAAATAATTTAAACAAAGTCATGGGGAGATTGGAAACTTTAGAACAGAGCCAGTTAGAAGCAACAATGAGGTTAAAAATGCTGTCTTGTTTAAATAAAAATGATACCCTGAGAGAACAGAGCAGGAAAGTTATAAGTGAAGGTAAGAGAAAAGACAATAGAAATGATGATGATGAAATAGGGAATGAAGAATGGAGTGATGTTTCCTATGTAAAAAAGAAACGTCAAGGGAGAAGTCCTTTAAAATCAGTACCTGAAGACATTATAAGATCTGCTAATGATATAATTAGTAATAACCATAAAGAAACTGGACACAATGACATAGTGCAGAAGAGAGGAGCTGATTGCTATGGTTTCCCAACAGCAAATAGTTTTAGTGTGTACTACAAGATCTACCACATGAGCAGGGACAGGACTTAGAAGGGGGTGAGGATATGGTTCTTCAGAAGGATGATACAGTTAAAAACCCTGGACAGGTAGTGTTAATTGGAGACTCCATTATCAAATACACAGACCAATACATGTGTAGGAAAGATAAAGCAAACAACATGGTTAGCAGCTTTCCTGGGGCAGGTGTATCAGATTTATATGATTTGGCAGGCAATATACTTGCAGGAGCAGGTACAAACCCATTAGTAGTGCTGCATGTGGGTATAAATGGTTTAACGAGCAAAACATTACCAGAAATCCAAAAAGATTTTATTCAATTAACTAGGAAACTGAAGAATAAGGTTTGTGAGATTATGATATCAGAAATCTTACTTGATCCCAGGGCAACAGCATATAAAATGAAAAGGATATCATTAGCAAATGTATGGCTAAATAAATGGACAAAAGACAATGATATCTTGTTTGTACAACATTGGGGGGACCTTTCATAATAGAGGAGACCTATATAGTAGAGATGGGCTCCATTTAAATTATAGGAGTAGCAGAGTATTGAGAACAAGGCTGCAACAGGAAATTGATAAATTTTTAAACTAATTAAGCAAGAGATGAAATTAGCAAGGGAAAAAAATAATTCATATATTAGAAATAAAGGCAACAAGGAAATAGAAGCAATTAAAGTTTTGTTTTTTAATGCACGAAGTTTAACTAAAGATATGATGGCTGAATTAGAAGAACTAATTATAAGAGAAGATATAGGAATTATTGGGGTAGTTGAAACCTGGTGGAATTCAAATGATGAATGGAATCAGCACATCCCCGGTTTTAGTCTTATAAACAAAAACAGAGTGAATAAAAGGGGAGAAAGGGTAACTCTTTTTATTAAGGAAGGGATAGAATGTAAAATGAATAATGATGGGGATGATTATGGTAGTATAGAATTTATTAGTATAGACTTGTTATGTTTCAAAGGAAAGAAATTTAAGATGCTGACCTTTTATAGACCACCTGATACAAATATGGATGAAACATCATGTTTTATGAATAGGGTGATGAGTCTATCTGAAGAATGTGATATAGTGTTAATGGAAGATCTTAACATGCCACAGTTAGATTGGAATAGTAGATGTATAAACAATACAATGGCAGCAAGGTTTTTAGGAGAACTGACATCAGCTGGTATTAGTCAGCATGTCCATGAAGCAATGAGGGGTAAAAATATATTGGATGTGGTAATGTCAAATATTCCAGATGAAATGAAACATAATAAATGGACCGCCTATAGGTACAAGTGATCATGACTCCATTACCTTCCATATTGATAAGACTAAAAAGGTAATCAAGGGTATTACAACCCAGGTTCTTTATAGTACAAGGGATTATGGGGCAATAAAAGAGAAATTAGCACAACATGATTGGGTTAATATAATGAAAAATCTAACTAAAGTCTGGGAACTGTTTGTTAGTACTTTGAATAACTTGGTTGATAGCTTTATCCCAAAGAAAAAAGTGTATAATAATAGAGGAAAAAGCCACTCTGGATTAATAATAACATCATAAGGATAGGTAAAAAAAAGAAAGCATTATTTAAAAAAATGAAACAAACTGGTACAGTGATTAGTATAAATAAGTATAACTAAACATTGAGCCAAATGAAAAAGGAAATACGTAAAGCTAAAAAACAGGCTGAATTTAGATTGGCCATGACTAAGAAAGATGTAAAACGTTTTTTGCCTATGTGAATAACAAAAAGGGACAGAACAGATCTATAGGACCCTTAGTTATTAAGGGAGAGTTATGTTGTCATCCAATAATATTATCTGAAGAATTTAGTAATTGCTTTAGTAATGCTTTCACCATGGGTAATCAAAATATGAGTGGGACTAATTATGTGGAGAATGGCTTTCTTGCTGAGGGAATAATAACTGTGGATAAAGTAATTAGGAAAATAGGATCCTTGAAGATGGATAAGGCAGCAGAACCCAAAGGAATTCACCCCAAGCTTATTAAGGAACTAGAACAAGAGTTGGCACCAGTTATTGCCCTGATTGGTCAGAAATCTTTAGCCAAGGGTTATGTACCAGTTGACTGGAGATCGGCTCATTTGGTGCCAATTTTTAAGATGGGGGATAGGAGTGTACCATCAAACTATCGACCAGTGAGCCTAACCTCAGTAGTTAGTAAACTAATTGAGGGGATCTTGAGTAATGAGATAAAATATTATTTGGAACAGAAAGGTTTATTGGATGACAGTCAGCATGGTTTTGTTAAGAATAGGTCATGTGAAACTAATATTATCTGTTTTTATGATTGAATGACTAGGAAGTTGGACCAGGGCAAGAAAATTGATGTGGTAATGCTGGACTTCAGTGGGGCCTTTGATAAGGTGCCTCATGGATTATTGTTATCAAAGCTATTAGATATGGGAATAGATGCAGGGTTGGTAATGTGGGTTAGGCATTTGTTGATGGAGAGGATGCAGAGAGTGAGGGTTCAGGGTCACTTGTCAAGTACAGTGAGGGTTGAGAGTGTGGTGCTGCAGGGATCGGTGTTGGGACCATTGTTGTTTGGTATATTCATGAGTGACTTGAAGTTAAATAGTGAAAATAAGTGAATTAAGTTTGCGGACGATATTAAATTGGGGGAGTGGACAATACTTTTGAAGAGAGACTGAAGTTTGGATAGGACTTATTTGACATTGATGAGTGGGCACAAAAGAACAACATGAGGTTTAATACTACTAAAAGCGTAATGTTGAACATGGGAAAAGGTAATACAAAACAAGATTACTATATTCAGGGTATTAAGATAAGGACTTCAAGTTGTGAGAAAGATCTAGATATATATATTAGAGGCAAAAAACTCCGTTTAATGTGTTAGTTAGGGTTGTTCCACAACAACAAAAGTGAGGAAATTCGCTGTTAGGGTTGAAAACCCTAACTCCGAATTCACCCCCCCAGCACCACACACACACACAGACACACACACACATTCAAGTATGGGGGAGGACCAAGTCAACACAACCAATGACAGACATCCAGCAGCAGGTGACAGAAATAACAAACAATTGTCTAAATGTACCACGAGACATCCCCACCCACCTGACCAGGTACTGCATGCTCAGTGGAGATCAACAGCAAAACTGAGGCCATGTACACCAAACGTACACATCCCTGATTGCAGCTGCACACAATGTACCACACTTAGTAGTTGCATGGCCTTACCTACTGATGCCCCACACCACACCACAACTGGTACTGTGCCATTATTCAATATAAATGCTGAAGGTGCATGATGACAGTTGTAGAAAGGTTTTCACACTAGTGAGTATACATTAATTAAGAGAAGCACATGAATTAACTACAAGACACTAGCATGCTCAAGATAAAAGTAGTGATACATTTAGTAGGTGATTTACATAGTAGTACATTTACTGCAATGGTTTACTCAACATAGAAAGGCTGATGTAAACGTATGGAAAAGCATTGCCTGTTCAACGCTGTGAAATTCGTACTGCCAGTATCGCATGCATTCTTACTGATGAAGGTGTACTGCTGATGTACATACATAGACCTTCAGTGTGTTTCAATACTAAAGATGCAGTAAGTATTCTTTGTAAGAAACATTGTAATTGCATGGATCAGGCCAAGCAACTTCTAAATATCATAGCACTACTGAGCCAACAATGATGTACCTGTATCAGAGATGTATATAGGATAGATTTTCCTGTAGGCACTTACTGAGTATGTTGTACCTGATAAAGACAATCTCATTGCATCTGTGATGACTAACTTATTCAAATAGTAATACAGTTACTATTGTTGCAATGAGTGATCTATGCCACTTATGGACACAGTGTGATTTTTTTTAATAGTTGTTTCATACTCAGGCTGTATGCCTACTGTTTGGGTTTGCCACACTTCTGTCACTGATGCTATCAAAGTGATAACTATATTAATTGTGGTACAACAGGAATCAAGTAGGTATGGTGTAGATATAAACAGAATGTCTTTAGTATTGATTTAACTCACAATGGGGTAAGTGTACTAGGACAGCAGGGTTATCCTCTATCACTGACTCTGTCAGTTATAATCACACTAGGGTTTCAATTACTTTAATGATCAAGTTACACTGTTCATCTTCATGAGTTCATATTCACAGCCATTCTCCAGTAACTAGACAGTGTATGGTGTAACTGGGTGGGACACTGTGTTACCAAAGCTGCTGCAGTGCCTAGCAGAGGAGAGTATCTACTCATAAAGACAATTAGCAATAAGGCATGACCAACAGTTATGTTAAATGGTCTGTTAATCACCCTGTAGGGGTTTAATGTTGAATGAGGCATAGCCGAGTGCCACATGTCGCTAGACAGTGATAAACTGACCATTAACATAATACCTGGGAGTGGCTTATTGCTACCATAATAAAACTGTTTTTTTAAACAACATTAAACCATGTTCATCATATGGTTAGGCTCTACATGTATGTTAATAAAAACTAAACATAAGGCTGTTACAATGTTTACAGTCAATTAGAAAGCTGCATTTCTCAAACCCTTGTTATAATCAGAGATATTATACCTGTACAACTCCTTGGTTTTGCTGAACTCTATTGCTCAGGTAGTCCACCACAAGTGGTGTGGTCTGGTGTGGGGCATCGGTAGGTAAGGCCATGCGACTACTAAGTGTGGTACGTTGTGTGCAGCTGCAATCAGGGATGTGTACGTTTGGTGTACATGGCCTCAGTTTTGCTGTTGATCTCCACTGAGCATGCAGTACCCGGTCAGGTGGGTGGGGATGTCTCGTAGTACATTTTGACAATTGTTTGTTATTTCTGTCACCTGCTGCTGGATGTCTGTCATTGGTTGTGTTGACTTGGTCCTCCCCCATACTTGAATATGTGTGTGTGTCTGTGTGTGTGTGGTGCTGGGGGGTGAATTCGGAGTTAGGGTTTTCAACCCTAACAGCGCATTTCCTCACTTTTGTCACTGTGGAACAACCCTAACTAATGCATTAAACGGAGTTTTTTGCCTCTAATTTCCCTTCTTTTTGAGAATGATAATGAGAAATAGTGAATGTAATGCGGTGGTGGGAGCGTGGGGCTGCTCCCGCCACATGATGTCTTGTGGCATAGTAACAGGAGCAGCAACGTAACAGAAATGCTAACAGTGGCACACATGGTAACACAAGTGTGAATGAGAACAGAAAGGGTAACGCACACGGTGTCGTAGATGGGAACGGTGTGCCACGTGATGTCTTGTCACATAGTAACATGGTGCCTGTAAATGGAAATGTCAATGGGCATGATGACGCAAAGTGAAACAGAAAGAGAAACAGTACGGTATACACAATATACACAAATGGCAAAAAAGTAACAGAAACGCAAGCGCAAATGAAAATGCAAAGGATGACGCATGTGGTGGCATTGGGGTGTGCATTGGGATCATCAGCCCTAACTCTCACCCCATGACATGTGTAAAGCAGCAGAAGTATTGGAGAATGGGGTGAGAGTTAGGACCCACGATCCCAATGCACACCCCAATGCCGGTTGGGGGTGGGGTGCAAGGGGTTTTCATCCCAACAGCGAATTTCCTCACTTTTGTTGCTGTGGAACAACCCTAACTAATGCATTAAATGGAGTTTTGCTCTAATTTCCCTTCTTTTGAGAATGATATGAGAAATAGTGAATGTAATGCAGCTCTTGGGAGGCATGAGCCCTCTGGCCACTCCACTCCGTAATCTTGTGGCATACTAACAGGGACAGAAACACAAACAGAAATGCTAACAGTGGCATACATGGTAACACAAGCGAATGAGAACAGAAAGGGTAACGCACATGATGGCGTGACGGAATGGTCTGCCACGTGATGTGTTGTCACATAGTAACATGGTGCCTGCAAACAGAAATGTCAATGGGCATGGTGGACGTAAAGTGAAACAGAAAGATAAACAGTACTGTAGACAGAAATGGCAAAAATAACAGAAAGCATAGCGCAGATGAAAGCATAAGGATAATGCACATGGTGGCGCAGGCGTCAGACGGTAAGTGAACAGGTACGGAACCACAAGTGGAAAGGGCAACAGTAACAGTAATGTAAGCGCACAGGCGGTTTTCACCAAAACCTGCATAGAGAAAGACGGTGAGTACAAATAATGTATGCATAATAATGAGTATCGGCGCAGAAAATGAGATCTTGGAATACTAAATACATTATATCTCAGGAACCATACAACGTAGAAAAAAAATTTAAAAGTCATATTATTTACAACTGTCCTGGCTAATAAATATTCCAACGAAAATTCCGTATCTTGCACTGTTTCCAAGATACGGGCCCTGAAAGGCGCAGCGAACGCTATAATGTTATCCTATGGGAAAAAAAGAAAAGTTCGGAGCACCATAACTTTGCCTCCCTGTAATGTTTTTTCACCAAACCACTGAAAGGCACATCTGTGGGCTGTTGGCTGTCTTCCTTCCAAATTTCAGGAAAAAAGACCAAACCGTTATTTTGCAGCAGGGATCCAAAGGATTTCTGTAATGCGTCAGGCGCCATAATGTTATCCTATGGGAAAAACTGTCAAATTTGGAGTGCCGTAACTTTGCCGCCATGTTATATTTTTTCACCAAACTACTTAAAGGCACATCTGTGGGCTGTTGGCTGTCTTCCCTCCAAATTTCAGGAAAAAATACCAAACCGTTATTTTGCAGCAGGGTGCCAAAGGATTTCTGTAATGCGTCGGGCGCCATAATGTTATCCTATGGGAAAAACCATCAACTTTGGAGTGCTGTAACTTTGCTGCCGTGTAATATTTTTTAAATACAACACTGAAAGGCACATCTGTGAGATGTTGGCTCCGTTCCTTCCAAATTTCAGCCCAAAACTCCCAACGGTTCTTTTGCAGCGCAGTGCCAAAGAATCGCTGTCACTGTCCCACAGATGGAAAACTACTGTCGCAATTTGCTAAAGTTTCATAAAAAGTTCGACACTTTCGTGAGCATGAAAGTAATTATGAAGTACTTTTTCCAGAAATTTGAAAAACATATTTCTGGGGTCTTTACCACAAAATAAAGACATGGCAAGCATCCTCAGGGTCCGACTAGGTGAATACAAAAGGAATTAGGTTGCTAGAGGTCCCAAATTTAAATGCCAACCATTTTCTGATCACCAACTGAAAAAAAAATGGCTGATTTATAAAGTAACAGGCCTATTTGCGAAAGTAAAATGCATTTGCAAAAGTGTTGAACTTTTGTTAACTTTTCCTTTGACTTACAATGGAAACTGTTTTTGAATAACTTTTGAACCGCTTAATATTTTTCATGAAATCTTTGAAAGGCACATCGGAGACCCTAGCGCATTTCCACAGATTTCGGACCATTACGTGCAAATCCACTCACGACCTGTAGCGCGACCGTAGAATTCAGAAAAAGCATAAAGCGTGTACAGATCATGCTTAATAACTCTGCAACCGTATATCTGACCAATACAAAACTTGACAGATCCCAAGGCCTATGGTTCTTGATCAAGTATTGCAAATTTCAGTCAAATCTGTCAAACGGTTGCAAAGTTATTAAGGTGCAAAGTTTTGGGGTTTAACACAGAAATGGCTCCTCAACCCTAACTATGGTAGCACTACCGTGCTACCATAATATACAGCAGGATACGAAAAGTGTAACACATTGTAGAGTAACAGCTAATAGATCTATGCATTTAGTGAATTGCATTAGAAGAAGCTTTCATACCAGGAATGCAGAAGTGCTCATTCCATTGTTTAAATCTTATGTGAGGCCAACTTTAGACTATTGTTCTACAGTTTGGAGTCCTTATTTAAAAAAGGATAAAGTTCTGTTGTTACGTCCGCAAAGAATTTTAACTAAAATGGTATCGGGTTACGGAAAACAACCATATGAAGCCAGACTAAATTCAATGGGACTGTGGTCTTTAAAAAATAGAAGAAAGAGGGGAGATCTGTTGCTTTTTTATAAAGTTTTGCATCAAGAAAAATTAAGAAATGAATTGGGATTGGAATTTAGGAAAAAGATTTATAACTGGAGAAAACATGATCAACAGTTAGTGGGAGAAAGGTGTAAAACCAATATAAGAACATATGGTTTTGTATGTAGGGCAATTGAATATTGGAACAAGTTGCCAACATATGTTGTACAGGCAGATTCCTTTTCCACTTGTAAGATTAGGTTGGATAAATATTTGACAGTTGGTGATGATTGTTACCCCCACTAAATTGTGGGGACAGCCTCCATGGGCTATCAGCCTTCTTGACTGTCTTACATAACTTTAGCATGAACTTTAGTATGAACAAATATGCTGATGTGTAATGAAAAATTGTTGGCATAGATGGATCAAAAAGCGAGACTCAAGAGGGGATGTGGTTCTTGAGCCACTTCTGAGCATGGGGGATTACACATTCAGGGCAGTGAAGGATGAGAAGCTGGTGGGTAACAGTAATCATAACATGACTGAATTTGTGGTGACGGGGGAATCTATGTCACCAAACATAAGACCAGGGGCTAGATTCACAAAAAAATCACAAAGCACAGCAAAAAGGTTTGCGTTGTGATTTGCATTTGCCCAGGTGTCAGATCTTGCTGTTCTCAGTTGTTATTGCACCACACTATATGACTGAGAATAGGGCCAGGTGGAGTCAGCGCTAACCCCAATACTGCTAATGCTAAGCCCACTAGCACTGCCCCAACATGTAGCCAGAAGTATTGCTCCACAATGAATAGCACAGATGAACTATTTCCAGTTCACTAAAGCAGCCATGTAAATGAGCCAATTGGGCATGCAAGGTGCTATATGGCCATTTGCATGCCCCATTAAGGGACCATTTACATATGCTGCAGTGAGTTTATTGTGGCCCCCCATCCCCTGCCCCAGCGGCAGCCCTGTGTCAGTATGTTTGCAAAACACACTGGTGCTAGTGCCCCCCCTCCCATGATCGCTGACTGCTGGCCTGAGTAAAGAGAAATAATTCTCCCTGGTTATAGTGGCCCCCCCCACGTGATTGCCGATTGATGACTCTAGTAAAAACAAAACATTCTTCCTGGTGCTAATGGTCCTCCTCCTCGTGATCACCAATTGATGGCCTGGGTTAAAAAAATAAACAGTCTCCCAGGTGCTATTGGTCACCCTCCTTCCCGTGATCACCGATCTCCAAACGTTGTACAAAACAGAATTTTTCCTGGTGTCCAGTTTCCCTTCCCTCACCCCACACCCATGTCCAATGTACAAGTACTATTCCCTGGTGTCCAGTGGTCCCTCCTCCTACCCAGTCCCTGATCCTCTGTAATGAAACCCCCACTCACCCACTCCCTGATCCCCTGTAATTTAAAGAAATGAAACCCATTCCTTGGTGTCTAGTGGACAGCTCTTAGAGAAATGAAAGAGGTGCAGCTTCAATGGAGGGGGAAGGGGACACTCGGCTGGAAAAATAGAGCTGTAAAAATACTTATCAAGGAGTTCCAGGATAACTACAGAAACCCAGTGTGACACAACAGTGGACAGCAGAATTGAGGAGAGGGATCTTTAGGTAGCTGTGGACAGTGAGCTACAGGTAGGCAATATTCTGGTACAGTTAAGAGACTAAACACAATGTTAAGTTGCATGGTGAGTTAAGAAGCAGGTCAAGAGATGTCCTGTCGACTGCTTACTGGATACCACTGACTTACACATACATGTGAGCTTTATGCTCAAACTGGATGGCTTCAACTTGCTAACCGCATAAAGTACCTTACCTGCTTGATGTCGAAAAAAACTACTTTGGGCCTTACTCCACCTAGTATCCAAGCACTCCTGTGCCCAAACACTAATCCTCGTAACACCAGAGAGTCTGAACGTCAGCTTCTACAGATCCCCCGATGCTGCACCACTCTGGGCCAAAGATCCTTTGCACACCGTGCACACAGCTGAATGAATGCCCTCAGCACTCACATCACCTCCACCTCCTCACTGGGCATATTCCAATCAAGCCTCCATCATCATCTCATGGCATCCAGCTCATGTGACTGCCACCCCTAACTTCCCCCTTCCCCATTGATATCAACCACTCCCCTCTGATGTTCTTTGACAATGCTGTGAGCTGCTCTAGTCTCTTTTTTGGCTTCCACCCCCCCATCCTCTCACCCTTCCTCCCTGATTTCTTCTAGGTTTCGGAAATGATTCCTTGTATGTGTTTTTCATATATCCTATTTACCATGATGCTGTACCTGAACTGATGAATATTGTTCTGTGTTCTATTTAATGTTGTATGCCCTTGTTTAACATGTTTAACATGTATGTATTCTCCTGACGTGGAACCTTTGTAAAAGAGCCTTGGCTCAAAGGTAATTGTAATCCTAGATCTAAAATAGATAAATCAATAAAAAGAGATGCTATTATCCTCCTTCCCCACAAGGCATTGTTAAACTGCACCTTGGTTACTACATCCAGTCCTGGGCACCTCAGTCCAAAGGCAATACTAATGGTCCAGCACAGGGGACTCATTTGGATTAGTGACTTAGGGGACAAGAATAGGAAAGATTGGGCATACCTGTACTCAAATTATTTAACGTAGAGAAGGCTGAAAGGGGACATAAGCAATGTTCCAATTATTAAAGGGGATCAACATGCTGCATACACTGGTGTTTGAGCTGATAAGTGCTAGTAAAGCTAGACACGTGTCATTCAACCTAGAGGAGGGCAGAATGGGGGAACATTAGAAAGCATTATTTCACACAGAGTGGGGTTAACATGTGGAAAATCCTACCCAGTGAGGTTATAGAAGCTGGCACTGTTTAGTATTTAGACTTTCAAAGAAGGACCAGATGGGTTCCTTTGGGTGAAAAGGTAACAGGGGTCCTTTGTCAAAAAGGTAGAGAGTTGTGGGAGGGGGGTTCAGTAAGATGGAGGCAAAGTTTTACTAGCATAGTAGGGGGTATGCATGGGTCTCTACCCTGTGGTCTCTAAATTTGGGAATTCTTCGATCCAAGTCCAAATGTTCCCAAATGCACTAAATCCAAATTCAAATCCAGATATCAAACAAGTATTTGTCAATACCAAATGTTGTCACGCTGGCATTGGCTTTGGTAGTGCAGTGTGGTAACACATTTTTGGCAGGATGTGAAAATGACACCTGTACTGTTCATAAGGAGGTGTGAAAAAATGGCAGTGGTAAAAATGTGGCATGTAAATATTGCAAATATGCAAAGTTATAAGGGTGCATGGGAAATGCACAATGCACCCTTATAACACATAACTCCATTTTATGGAGTTTTGGCACCAGATTTTCAACATAGGCATTTTAGCACCTCTACCCATGTACAGTGTCACTGTCATGTCCTCAAGCTGTCTCAAAATGTGATTTAGCACAGCGACCGCGCTATTCTTCACCAGATGTGTGAAAACACATTTCGGGCAGGATATGAAAAATGACAACTTTACTGTTCTTCAAGAGGTGTGGAAAAATGCCAATGGTGAAAATCCAGAGTGAAAATATTACAAATGCACAACGTTACGAGCATGCGAGCAAACTGTGCAATGTACGCTCGTAACACAATCATTTTATGGAGTATCGTCACCAAATTTTCAACATAGGTATTGTAGGACCTCTGCTCATGAACAGTGTAACTGTAATTTTTGTAATCTGGCCCAAACACTGATTTCCCACAGTGACCACGGTATTGTGTGCCAGAAGTGCGGAAACATATTTCGGCCAGGATGTGAAAAATGACAGCTGTACTTTTCTCAAGGAGGTGTAGAAAAATGACAGTGTTGAAAATCTGGCATGAAAATATTGCGAATTCGCAAAGTTAAGAGCTTGCGTAGCAACACTAGCAATGCTGCGGCAAAACAACCATTTTGGATTTTTTCCACCAAGTTTGCAACATAGGCTTTTTGAGGGCCCACTTCATGAACACTGCCACTGTCCTTGCGTTAATCAGTCCCAAAAGGTAATTCCACGCAGTGACTGCGAAATCACCTTTTGGGACCGATTAACAGCAAAACTGTGATAGGATTCATTAGGAGGGGTCCCAAAAAAACCATGTTGAAAATTTGGTGCAAAAATTCAAAAAAATGCTCAAGATTTGGAGCAAAGTTGAAAAAACCCTATTTATTCCATTATACAGCTTACGGGCATTTCCTCAGTTCATGGTCGGCTTTGAAGAGTGCAGACGTGTTCCCGGTCCACTGAAGATCATCGTGCCAGACTCCAGAGGTAAGTATGGGGTGGGTGTGTGTGTGGAGGCAGGGTGTGCAGTGGGTGTGTGCGGGTGGTGGGTAGGGAGACTACGAGGGACCGTTTTCAGTTTACAGGTACCGAGAACAAAAAAAAAAACATTGTGGATTTTTTTTTTTTACAGGTCGTTTCTTTTGTTTGGGGGGTACAGTAGCTAATGGGGATTGGGCAGCCTGTCAGCACAGAAGAAGGGGGACATCATGCCGACAGGGGTAGCTCCCCACGTCGGCACAATACAGTGGGAAGGGGCAGATACCAATGGGGATTGGGCACCCCGCCGGCAAACAACCAGGTGGGGCACATTCTGCCCATTCAGGAGTGGGCTCCCCATTGGCACATACTACCGGCAGGGCAGTTCCACTGAGGGATTGGGCACCCCAAAGTCGGCACTGTCGGCAGTGTAGCGGCCACTATGCCACCATGCTACTAGCTGGCAAGCACGTAGGGAGGGTCTGCTACGTGTGACGAGCTTTGCCCAGATTGCAGTGGACCTTTCCTTAGATGTGCTCGCCCACTTAGTATGCATGGTGTCGGCATGCAGGCTGATTGGTGAATGAGGGACGGACCTACTGGTGCGTGCCCTGCATTCGCCCAACAGCGACCGCGCCTCCAAATCCCCACTGCCGCAAGATGTTGGCTGCGCAAGCATGCCAGCATAAAAATGCCAGATGATAAAGTCCAAGATTCTGTTGTGTTCATCTGCCATCCTAGTTGCAGCTGCAATATTCAATATTATGAGAACTACAGTAGCTGTACAAGGCCTTGTAAAGCGGGGAAGATCATTTATCTTTACCTGCTTCTTATTCCCCCGCCCCCATGCAACCTAATATAGTGTTTATTCTCTTAACTATACCATTGATAATTGGGAAGTGTTACTAAAACTTTTATGGACTAATGGACCAATTTTATGGAAGTCAGTGCAGTCTAGTGGTCAGGGCATGCAAACATAAAAAACAGATGAACACATGTCCAGTCCTGATCCTTCCTCTCCCCAATTTTTGCCATTCCCTCTCAATGGAGAATCAAACAAAATACAGTGACCCCAAAAGTGTTGTACTGTACCGTCCTCTTCTTCCATTTCCAAAGTCAATACCGAGTTACAGAACTTCTCCCATATCCAGGCATGTCTTATGAAAAATAAACTGGTTCCCTAAACTCCTCAAAGACCCAAGTCATGCTAGTTGGGTCTCCAGCTAGACACAGATACTGTACTGAACCTCTTTCTATTCTATGTCAGGATGGATCCTACCTCTCAGGGGCAGATTTTAAATACTTGAGTATCACCCTAGTCTAGTCCCTGTTCTGAATTTCTCCCTCCACATCTCCCTGGCCTGTTAAGTCAGTCAGCTCCAGACTAGGACTTACATACTGTGCCAAATGCTCCCTCATACCCAAGGCTAAGCTTGCCATCTCCCAGGGAGTCCTCATCCCTTGTCTTCATAATGGCCAACTAATTTTTTCACACACATCCAAAGCTTCTCTTAACAAGTGGGAGGTGACCTCCAATAATATTTCTCACTTCGCCTCCCCGCACCTTATGCATAATTGCTCCCATTATGCCTCCCTGGGGTGTCTCTCCAGCTGTGTCCCAGTCCTACACGCAAGGGTGCTTCATTGATAAGCTTCTATGATCCATTTCCCCTGTCCTTCTCATAACCTTCCCCTTTGCACCCTGCCAAGCCTACTGACTCATATCTGCTGAATTATCCCTTCTCCACATTCCCAAATGCTCCATCAATATGAGGGAACAGGCCTTCACTCTGTTCACCCTTAAATTCTGAAACACCCCCGTCCACTTGAAATCCATAGCATTCCATGCATGGGTTTTTCAAAAGTGCTCTCCATAGGCACCTAATGGTATTGTCCACCTGTCCCAGCTCAGGGTAGAACCCAGACATCCTTCTTGCGCTTTGTTTTGTATTCAGTTTCACACTTTGCTCCAGGACTTTTCTCTCTGGCTGCCTCATGCAAATGATTATTATTACCATCTTGTGTATTCTCCTCATTCCAGTGTACAGCTGGTTGAATTCTTTTGTATGTTAATTTTGTTGCTTCACCTGAAACAGCCCCTTCCCCCAGACCACCTAGCCAGGTATGTTATGTGTGCTGGGCTCTGGTGGGAGTGTTCCCCCTTCTGCAACTCATAACGGAAATGTGCTCTGTTCTCTTGTTATGCGTCACTGTGCTCACCAGACCCCCCGGCTGTTTCTTTAACAATGTCTATTATTGTTCATACTTATGTACTTTGCCGGGTTGGGCCTGTAAATAGGTATTTACTTGCCTAGTGTACCATACCTAGAAAATAAAAATCAATTTGTCTAATAGAATAACTTTCATTTGTAGGCTCTTTTGAGCAGCATTGGGGGGCACTGGATTTTGTTTGATTCTGATGCTATCTACACTCCAGCAGCACACCTATAACATTTAAGAAACATGTACAAGAAATGTTATTAACTCTTAGTGCAATTTAGGCAGGGGTGAGCTTTCTATGCCCTTGATGATTCAGATAATCAGAAGAGGTGTGGCCTCTATTTAGATGGCTCTCACTCGCCACCTGTGAGCCCTTTATGGGCCAGCACTCTGGTTTAACAAATGAAGACCGAGAGTGGTTTCCAAATAAGATAAACAGAGAAAGCAGTGGTACCACAACTCGTATCGAAATGTTAACATTGAAAGAGTAGAGATTTGACCTATGAGAGGGTCGCTTTGCCATTGGTGGTCAGGCTATTCAAGGCTCGGCCAAATGATGAGGCCAAGAACCCCCTTTTAAAATTATTGAACGAAGAAACTGAGTAAGAAAATGGAATGTCTTCAAATGGTTTGCAGGCTCTTTGTACAAAAGGACCTAACTGGAAATGAGTTTCTCTCAACTGAGCCTCCTATTCATTCAAAAGTGAATAAAAATGTTACTACTACTACAACTTTTGAGCAGCATTTGGTGGTGGGGGGTACTAGATTTTTTTCATTCTGATGCTGGCCACACTCCAGCAGCACTCCTATAATTTTTTTTTTTTTCATCACTTTATCCACATGGCATCCCTGGTCTGCTCCCGTCTACCAGGCAACTCTCCAGCCACACTCCAGGGGGTCTTGCCTATCATTCCCTGTGGCTTACCCCCCATAGCGGGGTGGTGGGGAGCCCCCAACTCACTCACCCATACAGATCCAGATGCAGGGTTGCCCCCCAGAGCGGTGTTCATTGGACAGCCATCAAGCCGCTAGACCAGGATGCCTCTCCATTTCCTGCTTTTCTCCCCCTAGGAGCTGAGGGGTGTGCAAAGACACCAGCGGAGGGAAGCGTGCTGACATCCGCCCGTGCACCCTCCAGGCATATGCCCCAACTCCTCTCCATACTACAGCATGGTGCTCTGTCCCCCAGCCTCCACCAGGGGGCAAGCAGGTGCCGACTGTGGTGGACCCCCTCCCTCGAGAAGGAGAGCAGTCCATAGGATGCTCAATCCTTCTCCCTCCCTGCTGACCCCCAACGATCTGTGCTCATTCCCGAATACGGGTCGCTGGTGTAGCGCGAGGTGCAGCAACCAGTGCCTCAGCCCTCAGTGCCACTGGGCCAGACTACTCCTATAAAATTTAATGTAACCCCTAGGTGACGCTATTCCAAGGGCTGCTACCCCCTACCTGCCTTCCTAACAGCAGGTTGAGGGGCCTGGGTTCAAAACTGCCAAGTACCGGGGTGTCCCTACCTTTGGTAAGCACAATAGTTTGGTGCCTCCACTCAGAGTACAGTTTGTGTGGGTATTTATCTAGACTGGTATAGCCCTCTGTGAAGATATAGCCCCCAACAATCCCACCTAGTGGTCAATTACATGAGAGTTTACAATGACCATAAACAGTATTCAATAGTTTGCAAAAAACATTAATAATAAGCTCACTGTTGTCCAACTTACCAGCAGGGTCTCTGCTCCTGGTGTGTGCCCTACAACCCCCATAGAAAGACAGTTTGAAAATACAGCACGCACATTCAACACATTCAATACAGGGCCTAACACTTTAAGCCAAGTAATAATATGCTTACAAGCTAGATTCAAAGTAACACAGTGAATCAGGTTTATAAAGGGGGATGTGAACAAGGAGGGGGAGCAAATCTGGGCAAATGATTACTGCTCTGGAAAACCAAGTTACCAAACACAGGTAATTTAGTCCCTTTGCTACTGTGTATTCAGGATCTATACTGGCTGGCCAGAATCGGTGCCTGGGGTTGCAGCTGTAGTTGGGGCCCTTGAAGGAAAAATCAATCACATTAATTGTACGAAGAAAATTAAATTAGTTGTATCCGTGGCCGGTTGACCTAGTCTGTTGGAAACACTTGAAATTAAGCTGAGAACAATTAAATGATACCACAAGAAAATCAAGATGCCTGTTGCAAGGAGCTACCCTGGATTTACTCACTGTACCTGTCGATTTAGGATGACCTGGTAAAATGAAGACCCGATACTGGAAGCTGCTGCACATGGGGGAAACTGGACCATCATGACTCACCTCCATTTCGCGACCTTTCCCTGAAAGGGGCTGTAACCTGTGACTACTCGTTGCACTAGGGCTGGAACCCCGTAGCTGGTCTCTCGCTGGTAAAACTGTAGCTGGCACAAGAACAGACAGCATGGGTCAGGATGGACATGGGCCTAGATTTGACAGTATGTATCTGGCAAAGTCCAGTTTATCTGCTGGTCAAACTATCCGATTCCTCTTCTGGCTCCTGGCCAGTTCGCAATGTCAGCCGTTTTGCTGAGCAAACCTTTTACCTTACAAACAAGCAGTTCTTGGTGATCAGTCCCCCCTTTGGGACCCAGGATACACACCAGGGGAAAACTAGGTCACTCTCAGGTGGAATCCCCACAGGGCCTAGACACTCCTCTCTTCTTGGTGCTGTAGTTTGAGCTGGAGTCTCCCCCACAGATCTCAGACTCTAGACCCACTCAAGCTTGCACAGCCCCTCTAAAATAAAGGGCAAAGTTCCAAGAATCCGACTGGCTGTTTAAGTTGTCTGAAACAGTTTGGGTTCTCTTATTGGTTGCTTTTTAGGTGCCAGAAAATAATCCCTGTTTCTCTCCCACAAGTCTTGGAGGCAGTATATTGCAGTGGTTTAAAGCTCCAAGCTGCAAACTTGGAGACCTGGGTTTGAATCCCATAGCCCCCCAGTGGCATACTGTGTGACCCTGAGCAAGTCACTTAACTTCCTTGTGCTCCCAGGTCACACCTGGAATCAAGCTTCAGCTTAGTGTGCCTCTCCTGGTTAAACAATTTCCCCTTCCCCATTTAGTACTGTTCTATGAGTCTCTGGCTAAATCCAGGCTTCTGACTGGCTACTGGGCTGCAAAATGGTGGCTGCTGAATCAACGTTTAAGCAATTTATATAGTCTCACAAGGTTAAAGGTTCTGGTGCAGTCAGACAATACACTTTATTTATTTTAAACTACCACAAACATGTAGCATGAACAATTCCCTGTTGAATGAGACCATTTACGTCTATTATTACACAGTATATTTGCTGTCGCTACCTCTGTTACACTGTCCCCCTAGGCGGCAAGCAGCAGCTTATGAATATTAATGTAGGCTTATGCAAATTTATGAGCCCTTGTACCTAGCCCCATCTCAAACTTCTTTTAAAACAAACATTGAGGCTTCTCGCCTGCCTCAATAAGGTCACCGCGGCCCCCAATTGCCTGAGAAGGGGCACCAGAACCACTGCAGCACTCCAAAAGTGACCGCTAAACCACGTGGTCAGTACAACAATGCGCTACTTGCTCATGCGCGATCGCCCACCAGCTCGGGAGTCAGCAGTGAGCAGTGGCAGATCGCGGTCTGAGTTTAAAGGGACACTGTCAACCCCCTTAAGTCTCAGTGTCCCTAGTTTAAAAAACAAATTTTATAATTGCCAACATTTAGTAAAGATTGCTGATGTAGCTGGTAGTTGATTCTGATTCTTTTTTTCTTTAAAAAAAGTGAAAAACAAACTGCCTACCATACCAGTGTTACCACACAAAAACTGGTTTGTTTACATTCCTTGATCAGATCCAACTGCATCTTTCCTGGATTTGAGAACACCCACAACACAATCTAGCCCCTCATGATGCAGTGGGAGTTTAGGAAACTACTGCCTGATGAGTGACTGCACTGTTTGGGTGTGGTGTTTATAATGCTCAGGAAGTATGCAGTAAGAACAGATCCAGAATTGAAAACAAAACAAGGTTGTTTATAAATATACATTAGCATGCATTTCAGTTCTACTAAACAAAGAGACAGACAAAACAAATAGCAACATCAATGCATTTAAAGGGAAACAATGGAAAAAACAAAGTTTTCCTCAGACACTGCAGAAACTTTCAAGTTAGTGCTTGCAGACAGTAACAACTTTATTTAATGATTTAGAACAGCTACCCACAACTGCCACTTCCTGTTGCTGGCAGCAGCCATTTCATGAGCGTCAGTGAGCTTTCCGAGCTCACTGTATGCTTATATGCCTGTTTGACCTCAGCTATTGGTTGGCAGGACATATTAGCATAAAGTGAGCTCAGGAAGCTCTCTGCTATTCATGAAATGGTGGCTGCCAGAAATAGAAAGTGAAAGTTGAAGGCCACTGTTTAAATCACTAAAAAATCAATTAGAGTAATTTGTTAAAAAAAAAGTTATTGTCTGAAAGCACTAATCAGGCATTTGTGTAGTGCCTGGGTAAAGCTGTGCCTTTTCCACTGTTTCCCTTTAAGAGAAGGTAAGCAATCATAAAATGTAGGTTTTTAACTAGAAATAATATGATGAAAAACAGGTTGGCAGTGTCCCTTTAAGCTCAAACTGGGCTAAAATAACTTAAATGGCTGTTCAGAGATTTTGGGGAGCAAACAGAGGATGCCAGCAGCAGCAGTAGAGAATGGGAGAAATGAGGGGCATTTAAGGAAAGCCCCGAGGGGGGTTACATCTCTTCCCTGCCTTAAATGCTTGGCGTCCTCTCCAAGATCATAATAACTTGTTAATAAAATACCACTTTACTATAGGCACAATTTACAATGTTAGGTCTAACAAATAATACATGTATTTACACAGTATAGCATGCTATAATGGGGCTTGCCTCTAAAAAGCAGGCCAGGTTGTCTAATGATCCCTGCTGGCAGATGCACAGGAGGGGGAGGGGTGTGGGGGGGGAGCAGATGAATAGAAGGGGTGGGGCCTGGTGATTTCACCAGGCAGGGAAGTGTAAAATGACAAGGGCATGCCAGAGCCCCAGGGATTGGCTGGGAGGCGGAGCCCAAAGGGGGTTCCTGACCAGGGGCCTGTAGGGTATATTAGGCCAGGACTCTGGCAGGATGGCCTCTTTTGCTGGGAAATTTTCTTTGATTGAAGAACTCACCACATTGTTGGAAAAAATGTAGGTAAGGCACATAGTATGGTTTGGGCCTAGTAGGCCATGGTGGGCCCAGGTGGCTGGTTTGAATTGTGATGTTTTTTTTTTTCCCTCCGGTCGAGCCTCCGGGTTTGCCACTCCTTCCGGCTGCACACTGCCACTCGTGACCCCCTCGTCTCGTCCCCTCCCCTCACCTCACCTCACATCGCAGCCGACCCAGGGGTGGCCAGGCATATCCCTTTGCCGAGTGGGTCCCCCTCCTCCGAGGGGAAAGGCACCGGGGGGGTGGGGCCCCAGCGTACTAGATGTCAGTCCCTGGGCACTGCTGAGGTGGGATCGGAGGGCACAGGACCCCTCGGGACAGCGAGAGCGGGCAGCCATCATCCGGCGAACCCGGAAGCTGGTATTTCGCTTTTCCTCTGGCGACGTGGTGTGCCACGAACGTCAAGGCGTAGCCGACGTTCACCATGCCCCCCCAACGTCCAGGCTCGCTGCAACTGGACCCCGGCCTCCGCCAGAGGTACCCATGCAGTGGTCTGATACCCTCCCACCCCCCCCAGAGTAGGTGAGCAGTGGTGGGACTCGAGACCTACTCCCACCCCAACCGGCCTCCAGCGACCCAAGTCTGCCCCGAACCCGGTCGCCGGGCGCCGCAGCTGAAATCAACCACCGTAACAGACGAGCCGGCCTGTGATGTGGTTTTATTGGTGGTGTGTAAGCTGGAAAAGCCTGTGCCTCATGGTTAACCTGGCCTAACCATGTTTCAGTTCCTGTAAAGACAGTAGAAAGTGATGTTTAAGGAGCTGGGGCCTGTGGGAGCAATATGTGGGCCCCTCATTTCTATGAGCTTTGATAGAAGAGCTGGGGTTGTGGGTTATGGCTATTGATGCACTGTATTTGGAGGCTATGGTGGTAGGGCTAGCTCAGCATTTGTTTGTGGGTGGATGGTCCCTTTTTCATAATTTTCCTAAAAAAAAAAACAGCTTAACCTGGGCAGCTGGGAACCTGGGTGGCTGTGGTGAAAGGGGCCTGGAAGAGGGCAGGGCTTATGGGGTATTTACGGGAGTCTGTGGCATCCTAGCATGAGCCAAGTCAGCAAGTTCTGAAGGGTGTAACCTCGTGGTCGCATTGGCAAACAAAAAAAAAAAAAGAGAGTTTAGAAGAAACATGCAATCAACGCTCAACTGTGTGTGGGGAGAAAGGTGGAAGACAGGTGAAGCTCCTCACAGTGGTTTTTGGATAGCGTCTGGCCAGAACATGCGAAGCTACTCACAGTAGTTTGCCTCAATGACTGGAAGGGAAGAAGGTGATCGGGGAGGGGCGGGCGCAGATGCATGGTGGCTCTGGGGCCTTCTGCATGGGGCATAAGGGTAGGCAGGATGAGTTTTGGATATGAATTGTTGGTTTTCTGTGAAGATGGGGCAGACAATTGGTGGTGGTGTGCAGGTGGGTTTGTGACCAGTCTGGTGAGGGCCGAGCAGGCTGTCTCAGCGGCGTCCAGGCTCGGAGGCCACATGGCCATGGCATCCAAAGCATAGGACAATAGAAGAATTTGCTTGCACTGCTTAAGTGGGGACCTAGGGAATGGACGTTGCTGGGCATTGCTATTACATGGTCTGTTGCTCTGCTTTTATTATTTTGTAGCACTGTCAGAGTACATTTTCTTTTAAACAAGGCACATCTTACACTGAAGACTTTCGAGTAAATGGAGCAGCGCCCCGCATCAAATGTTAGTCAAATTTCAGGCTGTAGAATCCTAGCTACTGTGTAAAATTTGGTGTTGAGAATGCTTAACGTATTCGGGCTGTGTTATGTGGTGGTGCCTCCACTCATGATGGTGTATCCAGAACAAGTCTGGGTGGTAGGAGCAGAGGAGCAGCATGTTGGCTACAGGCAGGTCACAGTCCTAACACTGCACGTTCAATGGGCCACTGGTAGCTGAGCGAGTAGTGCAGCTACAGGCCTCCTAGATATGGGAGAGGCTCTGGGCTGCAAGGAGGGCAAGCATAGGGTGGATGGGGGACCAGGTGGCATTCTGGCACAGGAGGATGGCAGGTGGCCTGGATACGTCTGGCGCTGTCTAGTCAGGTGGATCAATGTGGTGCAAAAAGCTCTCGTGTGCCTACAGAAACAAGAGAGGAAGGAGAGTGAGCAACAGCAAAGTGATCCTAGGGTCTCCAGCTAGTGGGGGGGGGGTCTTGCATGGTTTTTACTGCGGGCAAGGCAGCTTTGTGGCCTGGTTGGGGATGTGTGCATGCGAATGGAGGGATGCAGCAGGCTCTGTAGTGCCTAGCAACCAGCAAGGAACAGGTGCCAGACACATGGGTGGGGCATTCAAGCTCAGGACGCTGGCCTAAGAAATGGGGTACGGGAACATGCACCACGTTGGGCAATGGTTGGGGGCAGTCTAGCCAGGGGTGTGGAGGGCAGGGGAGAGAGCAGGACCATGGCAGGTGTGCATACCTTGACTTGAGGTAAGAAGGGAAGTAAGCTGTGACGGAGGAAGAGGGAGAAGGACACAATAATAAAACATTATGGCTCACTACAGCAGTGGAGCGAGTGGGCAATGGGATAGTAGGCCCAGAGCAGGTCTCAAGAGTGGTCTAGCGGAGCATGGAGCAGGGTGGCCTGCCAGCCCATGCAACCTTGGTCAAAGGGGAGGTTTTGTTTTGACTTTACAAAGGCTGAACGTTGTAATCTTTCACCCCTTAGACTGCAGAGACAGAGAAGCAAACATGGGGCCAAAACGAGCACAGCTGACTAGCGAGAAGATGTTGCAGGAGGCATCCGTGTTGAGGGGGCAGATGTCGGAACTATTGGCAGCAGCAAAGAAGAGGGAGGCAGAGGAGGAGGCATAGAGAAAGTGCAAGGAATGGGAGGAGAGCCCGGGTAGGGGCAGAGGGAGTAAGAGACCCAGACAGGAAGTCCCACACCCGGCACCAATACCAGTGCCCCTGCCTGCACTGGAACTGGATGAGGGGAATCTGGATGGGGGTAAAAATGATGTGGACCTCACAGATGACAGCGGTCTGAAGGATTACCTTGAAGGGTTGCTGGGCAGCATGGGGGACGCGAGGATTGAAAAGATGGAGCAGGTCGTGCAGGCCTTAAAAGGTAAAGGGGCCAGGGCAGGAAGGGGGGGAGTGCAACGGCAAATAAGAAGTTGTACGAGGGGCCCCAGGCTGTTCGGTTGGGGACCACATACCAGCCTCATTCAAGGAGAAAATCTGAAAGGGGAGTATATCAACATCTTCGGGCTCATGGATGAGGACACAGCCACAAAGTATGAACAGAAGAAGTCGGTAGGGAAATCGGAAATGGCGGTGGCAGTGGTAGGCCACAATACGGAGGAGGCGAAGTATAAGGGGAAGACCATCAAAAATTGGCAAGGCAGATTCATCATATACAGTGCATTGCTGCTGGAGAAGCAGACAGAATGCACCATCCCTTTGCTGACATACATGTCCATTATCAGGGATGAGTACAAGGCAAAGGTCAGGTGTGGGTGGCTCAAGTATGATGAGGCTTTTTGGAAGTGGATGGCAATGAAAGGGGACCTGAGGTGGGACTGCACCCACTCAGAACTGTGGGTGAGGACCCTCTATAGGGAAGGGGAGGGTATGTGGGAGAACAAGAGAGGAGGATCACTCCTGTCACAGGGGCAAAGACATGCTGGGGTTACAACAAGACCACCTGCACATGAGGCAGCTGTAAGTTCCGGCATGTCTGTTCAAAATGCGGGGGGTCGCACCCAGCCTCCAGCTGTCAGCAAAATGGCGACAGAGGAGGGCAAAGTGGGGGGCAATTTTATGAGCAGTCCTTTCGGGGTGCCCAGGGGGTACAGGGCAGGGGCTGAGGGGGCAGCTACAGAGGGCAACATAATGCCCATGGAGGGTGTCGGTAGCGGGACACCTATGGATGGGCGGTGGGGATATGCAATGGCATATACTCCCATTTCCCTAGCAGCGGTGGAGGAGTGATCCACGGAGTATCCGAATAAAAGGACAGGGGAACTGCTCCAGGAGGGTTTCCGGTCGGGTTTCCCACTGGGGTTTCAAGGGGAACAGGAAAGAACGTGGGCCAAGAACCTCAGGTCAGTGAGAGGGAAGGAGGGTATTGTAGGGGCCAAGATAGCCAAGGAAATCATGGCAGGTCAGGTTGGGGGCCCATTGGGGGCCCCCCGTACACACATTTCTGAATCTCCCCATTGGGTATTGTACCCAAGAAGGCGGAAGAGGAGTTTTGTTTGATTCATCATTTATCATATCTGGAGGGCTCCTCAGTAAATGATGGCATTCCAGACCACCTTAGGGCAGTGTTGTATGCCTCGTTAGAGCAGGCCATATCACTGATCTAGGCAATTGAGGGGGCATGGCTAGTGAAGATGGACATTGAGTTGGCATTTCATCTCTTGCCCGTCAGGCCTGCGGATTGGGACCTACTGGGTTTTCAATTCCAAGGGAGAATCTACTTCAACAAAGTCATGCCCATGGGGTGTTCAGTGGCCTGTTCCACTTTTGAGGTTTTCAGCACCTGGGTGCAGTGGGTTTTCGGTGCCAGGTATGGGTACAGGAGGGTGGTACATTATTTGGACAATTTCCTCCTCATCAGGGAAACGAGAGCAGAGGTGCAGGAAATGCTAGGGGATTTTGAGAAAATGTGTCAGCAGATAGGGATTCTGCTAGCACAGGGCAAGATGGAGGGCCCCACCCAGAGATTTGAATTTTTAGGCATAGAGGTGGACACCAAGGAGGGATGTTTCTGGCTACCTGGGGACAAAGTGGCATGCCTTAAAGGTTTATTGGCCCAGGTCATGGGGAGGAAGAGGGTGCCGCTGGTACAAATGCAACAACTGCTGGGGCACCTTAATTTCACCTGCAAAGCCATCAGTCCAGGCAGGGTGTTTACAAGAAGACTGGGAAGGGCCACGGGAAAAGCTAAACTACTGCACCATTGGGTGGATGTATCAAAAGGGGTTCAGGAGGATTTTGAGGTTTGAGAGGAGTTTCTTGACAGCTATAATGGGGTGACATTCTGGCAGGACAAGTGGGAACGGAGCACGAACCTGGAGCTGTTCAAGGATGCTTTGGGCGCCCTGGGAATGGGGGCATACTTTCAAGGGGAATGGATGTCAGAACCACAGCCAACATCTTGGGCAGAAGGAGGACTACTGAAGGACATCACCTTCCTGGAGATCTTCCCGATATGGGTGGTCCTGGAGGTATGGGGAGATAGGATGAAGGGGAAGCGCATATTGTTTTGGTGTGACAACAAGGGAATAGTGGAAGTGATTAATGGGCAAGGGGGAAAATGGAGACAGTGGGTAGGCTGCTCATACGTATGGTCTTGCTGGGGCTGGGCTGATTCTACCTTTCAAGGCGCAGCATATCAAAGGGTTGAGGAATGAAGTGGCTGACAGTCTTTTCCGTTTGCAGGTCGACAGGTTTCAGCAGCTGAAGGCACAGGCAGCACCACACAGGACCAGGATCCCGGACCACTTATGGGAGGTTGGAGGGACACAGCCAGGGTGCTGTACCAGGGCTTCTGGGCAGCAAACACACTGAGGGCCTACGAAGCAGGGTGGGCAAGTTTCCAGGTCTTCAGGGGGAAGCACGGTAGGACAAGGACGAACCGGCCCAGGACAAGTAGGTAAGGTGGTTCGTGGTGGAGCTGTGGGAAGAAGGGCTGGCCCATGCCACAATGGTCATACACTTAGCTGGCATCAGTTGGGTATGCCAGGACAGAGGCTGGCCAGATGTAGGGGCCAGCAGGACCAAAAATGCATGGTAGCAGGGTGGCAGAGGGGTCAAGGGGCCAGGGTGGGCAAGAGGCACCCCATAAGAGGGGAGTTGCTGGAAAAGGTGTTATGTGCAACCCAGAAGGTATGCACATTGGCCCAAGAGGGGGCTCTATTCTGGGCGATGTTTGCAGTTATGGCAGCAGGGGCATTCTGGGAGGGGGAAGTGGTGGCCCCACGAAAAGGCAGTTGCTGGGCAGGCTTTACAGCATCCCTGGCCAGGTCTAAGATGGACCAAGGGGGTAGGGGGACACAGGTGTTCCTACTGAGACAACCGCAGTCCACCAGCTGTGCCATGAGTGCATGGGAGACGTACAGGAGCACTCGGGGGAGGGCCGGGGGAGCTTTGTTCTGACATTGGAACGGCTCCCAGGTCACTGGGTTTCAGGTAGGGGCAATACTCAAGAGGGCTCTGATGTTTCTCGGACAGGACCCAAGTAATTTTGCTCGTCATTCATTTTGGATTGGGGCAGCCACAGAGGCAGCAGAGAAAGGGGCTGCAGTGGTGGAGCACTGGAAGTCCAGCTGCTATAGGAGGTATGTAAGGTATTGACAACAGCAACTCACACTGTTATTTTGTTTCCCATGGCAGGCTCCAAGAGGAAAATCTGGATAGTGGGGCATTCCTTTGTATATTGGGCTGAAAGGTTTGCAGTCACCACCTCCAGAGGAGCAGAGTTGAGATATAACACTGAGCATACCAGGGTGATGTGGAAAGGCATCAGGGGGATGAGGTGGGCAGAGCTCATACCCCTGATAGAGGAATTAAAGGTGCAATGGGGCACACCGGACTGCCTTATAATACACCTGGGAGGCAATGATTTGGGGGGCCAGCCATGGGGGGCATTAGGACAGAACATCATGGGAGATTTGGAGAAGTTGAGAGGGTGTTGGCCGAGAGTGACAATCGGCTGGTCCGACATCACCTCCCAGAGGGTTTGGAGGGCAGTACAGGATGTCCGGCTGATCAAGAAAGTTAGGAAGCAGTTAAATAGGAGAGTGGCAAGGGCAGTAATCAACATGGGGAGGTGCACCTGCAGCACAAGGACATCTCCTTCGATCAGCCTGCGGTGCACAGGTCTGACGGGGTCCACCTGTCAGAGTTTGGCATGTGCCTATTCCTAAGACCTATCGGGGAGCTAGTAAACCATATAGCCAGCAAAGGTCTTAGGTACTAGCCCACAAGGGGGGAGCCCCTCTGTCCATCACAAGCTGGAGGAAAGGCAGTGGAAGAAAGAAAGAAAAGGGTGGAGCGGGGTGAAGGAAGGGGGGAGGGGGGTAGGTACATGGGCTGGGGACAAGGAACCCAGACGTGGTGGTAAAGAGGGGAGGAGGACGGGTCCAGGCGCCGGATTCAGAAGTGTCCAGGCCTGGAGGGTGAAAGCCCAGGTAGGTGGAACTGGCCTGGTTCTGGTGTGGAGGAGGGGGCTGGATTCACATTGTCCTGGCCCCTGAAAGCCAAGATGGAAAAACGACCAGAAGAAGGACAGAGGCCAGAACCAAGAAGCTTGAAAGAAAATTTGGTGTGGAATTTGAATAATGAAGTCATAAATATATGGATATAAATATATCCTTTGTGCCATAAATAAAATTGCTAACGAGCGTCCATCATTCCTGGGGGGATTCAGGGGACAATGGGGATTGCCACTAAAAGGCAGGCCAGGTTGTCTAATGGTTCCTGCCAGGAAGATGCACAGGAGGGGTGTGGGGGGAAACAAATGAATAAAAGGGGTGGGGCCTGGTGACATCACCAGGCAGGGAAGTGTAAAATGACATGGGCATGCCAGAGCCCCAGGGATTGGCTGGGGGGGCAGAGCCCAAAGGGGGACCTGACTAGGAGCCTGTAGGGGTATATTAGGCCAGGACTCTGGCAGGATGGCCTCTTTTACTGGGAATTTCTCACCCTCCCACCCTTATTAAGGAGGGCGATGAGGAGAAAAATGGCTGGCACTAAGGAAAGAATTGGAGGGCAGGCTGAGTGCCCTAGGGGCCCTGGGCATAGGGCTGATGTTTCTTTTTCCTCTGTGAGGAGGCAGCATTGGGCCAGGGGGCTAAGTAAGAGTCCCCTGGCAGGAAGGGGTAAGGATGTCCATGGGAGTGAGGAAGAAAGAAAAGGGTGGAGTGGTGGGGAAGGGGGTAGATACATGGGCTGGGGACAAGTAACCCACACGTGGTGGTAAAGCGGGGAGGGGGATAGGTCCAGGCACCAGATTCAGAAGTGTCCAGGCCTGGAGGGTGAAAGCCCAGGTAGGTGGAACCGGCCTGGTTCTGGTGTGGAGGAGGGGGCCAGATTCACAGTGTCCTGAAAGCCAAGATGGAAGAACAACCAGAAGAAGTACAGAGGCCAGAACCAGGAAGCTTGAAAGAAAATTTGGTGTGGAATTTGAATAATGAATTCATAAGTATATGGATATAAATATATCCTTTGTGCCATAAATAAAATTGCTAAAGAGGAACCAACAAGTTAAACTGTTGTAGCGTCCATCATTCCTGGGGGGATTCAGGGGACAACTTTAAAGGGTACCTTTTAACATATTTTGCTTAGTTTACTTACTGGTAATTTGTAATGACATTGTACATGTAATTATCACAATCTTAATATTTGGTTAATCACAGGAATGGACATAACCTTTGAACCTTTGGATCCTAAACCCTCTGAATAGCAAAACTTGTTTTATCATAAACCAGACTTTTCACCTGACACTTTTTATTTTGCTAGGGTGACCCATGGCTTATTGGGTAGAGAGCTTGATTAGTACCTTAGAGGAGGCAGTGAACACTAGCTTGGGAAGGGAATTTGCTGTGACGTATATCCCTTTGTGAACCACATTTAGGGGCAGATGTACAGGCTTTCCTGGTGAATCATATGTAAGTCGTACCATAGGTTTTATCAAACAATCAATCATCAATCAATCATAATTTATTTGTAAAAGGCACCTTTCTTCAACCAAGGCGCCTGTACATAACATAAATACTACAAACATACAAAATAATTTCCAATTTAGATAAAATACTATATATAAAATTCACTATTAAGTTACTATTCATTAAAACCACCAAATGCAGACTCAAATAAATAAGTCTTAACTGCAGTTTTAAACTCCTGGATGATCAGGCAATCTCGTATCCGATGAGGCAGAGAATTCCACAGGTTCGGGGCCACAAAGCTAAAAGATCAGGCCCCAGATGTCTTCAGATGAACCCTGGGAATCTCCAGCAATCCCTCGTCAGCTGACCAGAGAGGACGGAGGTGACAGTAGGGACGAAAGAGATCTTGCAAGTAGCTAGGTCCCTGCTCTTTCAGATTATCTAGGCGTAGAGGGCATTAGCACTGGCCTTTCAGCATTAGCATTCAAGTTCGCAACTCCCAGTTTGTTGTCCAGCAACAAAGCAGCTTCTGCAGGAAGGGGTACTTTTGCAATCTCTGTAAGTTCTGAGTTGGACTTATTACTTGTAGGTGTAATAGTACTTAAGCTTTCTGGGTCTGTAGACTTACGGTCATCTGTAAGCGGTATTTCAACAAAGCTTGAGTCATTTAGTTCACTGCTAGCAATCTCAGGGATAGCAATATTCCACTTGGGTTAGTTTTACTTGCAGGTTCATAGGTACAGGTTTCCTGTACTTGAGCAGGCCTAGTCATGTCAATTTCAGACAGTTTCATAAGACATAAAGAATCAGGGTCATGTCAATTTCAGCAGTTTCATAAGACATAAAGAATCAGCTACTTCGGAGGTCACACTTTGCGCTTTACTTTCCAGTGGCACTGGAGTAGTTGATAGGGCAAGATTATCTGGTATCTCTGAACTGTCGACACTGTCTCCCATATTACACAAAGGGTTGCCTTGGAACCATTGTGCTAGCTCAAAGGAAGGATAATACACACCTCCATATTCACTCTCACTAGTCTCAGAGTTGGTGTCATCATTAATGACAGCATTGCTTGTGGAAGGCTTGATCTGCTGGGTAGCAGGAGGCTGGATTGACTGTTTCTTTTGGGATGCAGATCTGGTAACAGGCCCAGTTGGGGCAACACTTTGCGGTACTGTATCTATAACAATTTGCCCAATTGGCAGGAGATCATTCTGGTGGATTGTTCTTACAGCTCTGGGATCTCCTCCTGGCTGTATTTTAGAGACTGGGAGTTTATCCAACTTACTAATAACTATGTAAGGAGTGTGACTCCAACAAGCTGCTATTTTATGTTTTCCTTGCAATCCCAAATTTCTCATTAGAAATTGATCTCCAGGTTATAGCTCTTGAGCTTTGACTCTTTTGTCATGTCTCACTTTATTTGCTAGATTTTTCTTGGCAGCCATAGTGTGGGCAAATTTAAAGCATGGCTAAGCTGTGCTTTAAGCTTGAGTACATATTGTAGATAGTTATCAGCCTTAACTCCATCTGGTGACACTCCAAAGCAAATGTTCATTGAGAGGCGTGCTTCCCAACCAAACATTTACTGATACAGTGAGAAACCTGTCGCATCACATGTGGTGCAATTATAGTCATGTACTAAGGTACTTATCTGCTAACTCCATCTTGACTTGTCTTTTGGGTGAAGTGTGCCCAGCATGTCCAGCAACGTCCTATGAAATCTTTCGAGTTGTGGATCCCCTTGTGGGTGATATGGAGTGGTTCTTGACTTTTCATACCCCACAGAGATAGCATTTCTTTGACTAGTCAACTTTCAAAGTCTCTTCATTGGTTGGAATGTATCCGCTATTTAGCACCATAATGTACAAAAAGTTCTCAACAAGAACTTTGGCTACTGTTGCAGCCTTTTGAATTTTTGTTGGATAAGCCTGCGCATATCTGGTAAAGTGATCTGTTACAACAAGTACATTTCCAATGTTTTTGGCATTGGGCTCCAGGCTTAAAAAGTCAATACATACAAGCTGCACGGGTGTGTTAGTGGCAATGTTAATCAAAGGTGCTGCTCTTTGTGCTTGGGACTTTTGTTGGAGGCAGCTGCAGCAAGTTTTGATATATTGATCAATGTCAGCACCCATTTTGGGCCAATAGAAATGGCCATGGGCTAAGCCCAAGGTTCTCTTGCTACCCAAATCTCCCACCTGGTCATGGAGAGCTTTCAAGACCGCATTTTTAAACTTTGAAGGTAACACCAGTTGTTTCCTTACAATGTTTCCCTGGCTATCTGTTAGTTCTCCACCTCCTGGGGCTGTGTGGGTGGTTGTTTGTGCTTGTCTGTGTCTGTAGGTAAGTTTTTGTGGATTTATATGTTTTCTGCTTGGAGTACCTACACCATTCTTTCACTCAACATCTGTGAAAGTCCCCTGGACTTAATTTCTGCAAAACATCACCACCAGGTATCAGCTTTTTCATTTTAAATCAACTTTTTGGAAGCCAGCCCAAGGGAAAATAAGTCTGACAAACTTGGTGATGCTGGGTCCTGTGACTGAATCAACACTTTCATCTGATCTGCTTCTAAAGGAACTGTACTTGTCTCTGAGGACTTTGAAGAACAAAGGAAACATACAGACTAAAGGATTTCACATCTTGCATATGCCCAGGCCACAGTTTATCACCTTTCAGAAATGTTAACACAGTATGTGACGCTGGATCTCAACAGTTCATTATTTCCTCTGGAAGTAATTTACCATCAGCATTTTCATTTTAAATCAGCTTTACATGTACTTTGTCTCTAAGGGTCTAAGTTAGCAGGGAAGCTACCTCAAAGGAACTGCCATCCTATCCTCCTCCTCTCCTTCCCTGTTACGCCAGTCTAATATGTTTTACCCAAATACTCTCATACCTTGTGGAACCACCATATTGTCCCTGTTCACACTGTCAGGACTCCTAATTGCAGGTATGTGTCTACCTGCCCCCTCAGGAGAAAACTAGTGCCATAACCGATACCTATAGTACCATGATTGCACCGGTTGTTGCAGAGATCGTCCAGAGTTCTTTAAGGAGTGGGGTCTTCTCATCGGCCTTGGTTAGACCTCTATTAAAGAAACCTTCATTGGACCCGGACTGTCTCACCAACTACAGGCTAGTCTCTAACCTCCCATTTTTAGGGAAGGTTATAGAAAAAGTGGTGGCAAGTCAGCTTGAGGGGCGTCTCATCTCCTCCTCCACCTATGAGATCCTCAAGTCTGGGTTTAGGGCTGGGCATAGTATGGAGACTGCCCTGGAGAAGGTGCTTAATGATCTCCTAATGGTGAGAGACAGGAGATATTGTTCTATCTTGGTCCTCCTGGATCTCTCAGCAGCATTTGACACTGTGGACCATGAGGTGGTACTTGACCGACTGCGGTTCTGGTGTGGCCTGTCTGGTAAGGTCATCAAATGGTTCAGGTCATACCTAAAAGGTACAGTGCAGAGGGTAGTGATGGGGTTGGCCTCATCCAGCCCGAAGCCTGTTACCTATGGTGTTCCGCAGGGGTCAGTCTTGTTGCCCTTATTGTTCACAGTGTATATGCTGCCATTGGGAGACATTATCAGGTAGTTTGGACTGGGTTTTCACTGCTATGCAGATGACACCCAGCTATACCTGTCCTGTGCATCAAGTAACCAGATGGCAGACTCTGTATTTAACAACTGCCTGTCTGAGATCTGGACTTGAATGTCCCATAACTGGTTAAGACTCAATCCAGACAAGACAGAGATGCTGGTGGTGGACCCGGGTCATCGTGGGGGGGGATGGGGGTTTGAGGACACCTCCTAGTCTTGTACTGGAGGGGGTGCCACTGACCCCATCTGAACGGGTGAAGAATCTGGGTGTGATCCTTGACAGCAGCTTGACACATGATGCTCAGGTGCTGGCCATTGTTAAGAGTGGATTTTATCATCTGAGGAACATTGCCCGGATTCAGAACCTGTTACCATCCAAGGACCTAGCCTCATTAGTACATGCTTTTGTAACATCTAGGCTGGACTACTGCAATGCCCTGTACCTAGGGCTATCTGGAGGCAACCTCCACTGACTGCAGCTGGTGCAGAACGCAGCGGCAAGATTATTGACGGGTGTGTATATGTATGACCATATCACACCCATCCTCTGCAAACTGCACTGGCTGCCAGTTTGGTGGAGGATTGTCTTCAGGGTCGGGTTACTGACCTATAAAGCCCTACATGAAGGGGGACCAGTCTACCTGCAAGATCTCCTTGTGCCTCACCATCCATCCTGGGCTCTCCATTTCACCGAGGGTTGTCTCCTGGATATTCCTAGGGTTAGATTGTGCCACTCTGGTGATCGAGGGTTCTTGGTGGCTGCACCTACGCTATGGAATTTATTACCCAGACAGCTGCAGGAGGCACCCTTGGTGGATACCTTCAAGAAAGGACTAAAAACCTATTTATTTAGCCAGGCTTTTAATCTTTAGATAATTTGAGTTTACTGAAATTGATTGGATAAATAGTTTTTATCTAATATGTTGGCTGGATAATGGTGCTGTTTTTAATTTTATCTTATGTACATTTTAAAATTGTTGTTTTGTATTTTAATTGTGAAGCACTCTGAGTCTCCAGAAAGGGGCACTATAGAAATAAAGTATCTATCTAAATCTGACCTCCTACACACATAAGCTACATGGGGGCTTACTCTATGGCAATGGGTCTCGGCTCTGTCATCCTCACTGGCATGACACCTTGGCAATCTTCTATCAAATCTCCTTTAAGCAGGGAACCTCCATGAGATGCCACGCTAACTGCAGGTTACACGCCCGCTCCCAAAAACTATTTAAGGAATACCTGAAAAGACTAATAGTGCTGCTCTTATTGCTCTTGGGTAATATACATCCTAATCCTGGACCTCCCCACTGCTCAAACTACTCACCAAGAAATATTGGTGGTCTAACAGTGGCGTCACTAAACATTTGCAGCCTTCTTCCAAAACTGACAGACTACAAGTATGGACCACCAGACATAATCCAGATGTACTCTCAGTAGTAGAAACCTGGCTCACTCCTAATGTCCCTGATGCAGCAATCCTGCTTCCTAGCTACACAGTATTTAGGTGTGATTACCATTCTCAGCATGGTGGTGGATGTGTGATCTACGTAAAGGATACTATGCAGGGCCTGGGTATCCCCACCCCTGGTTGTGGTGATTTAATCCAAATGCTGGCCATTAAGTTGCTTCTCAGTGCACACAACAAAACACTCACTGTGCTTTGTTTACATCCCTCCAAGGCACACTAAAACTGGCTTTGCATCCTTCATAAATGCCTTAAGAGGGATGAGCATTCACTCAGAAGTTCTAATGCCTGGAGATTTTGATATAAACTGTCTCTCCCCTAAAGCCACTGATTCCAAGGACGTGTTATCTGCTATCCACCTTTCACAACTTGTAGAAGCCCCAACCAGGAGGAACTACAAAACTGGGACCAATACCTTACCAGACTGGGGCTATCTAACTGGCCAGATAATATCAAGGGCACCTCTGTCCTACTTGACTGTATTAGTGATCACTCCTCTGTCAAGTTTTACTGATCCAATAACTATCGCAAGCCCCCTGTCAGAACTGTCACTAACCAGGTCCTTATTCTGGGACACCTTGAACTAATGAAAGCTGACCTGAGGATCACCAGTTGGTCTAATGTATATATAGCCAGCAACATCAACACTGCATTGGAACTCCTCATTGACCTCTTTAATGTAACCTGCGATAAGCATGCCCCCTTCAAAACTACGAAAATCAAGGGAATCTATAATTCCTGGATCACCTCTGCTCTTCTTGATCTACTAAAACACAGGGATCACCTCTGGCACATCTCTCAAGTGCTGGGGACACAAGCTAACCTACAGAGGTACAAAGCAGCGAGAAATGAGTGTACCCATCCTATCCGTTCTGCTAAAAGCCAGTATTTCAAAGAAGTCCTTTGCACCTCCTGGAATGATAGCAGGATGTTCTGGAAGAACACCCAAGACATCACTGATAAAGACCCCAAAACTACCCCTAACATGCCGAACAATGATGGCACCCCTACGGTGGACCCAAAAGCCATCATGAATGCTTTCAACAAAGCATTTACAGACCATAGAAATGTTCTTCCCCCTGACTACTTTGTGGTTACCCCATCAGATATAAACTCTTCAGTCCAGAACCCACCCTGAGACCACCCACCAGTTTACTTCAAAGCAGTGTCTATAAATGAAGCCAGGCGTTATCTTAAGAAGATACTGGGGAAAGCTAGATTCAGTGCAGACTCCTTGGGCTTAAAGTTTGTTGCCTTTATCCACAAGGAAATCCTCACACCTCTTACCAAAATAATCAACATTTCACTCTCTCAGTTACAATTTTCATATCTTTGGAAATCAGCAGTGGTGACCAAGCACTGCTGGGAAATTACCGCCCAATCTCTACAGCTCCAAGGCCACTCAGGCTGGCATCTGTGTGTAGTACATACGGCTAGGTTGGGTCAGCATATATGAGTATTGGTGCATTTGTAAGCTGGTACATAATTTCTTGGAATGCTGCATCGCAATCTGAAGTCCACTTCGACCCAATGGATTCATTAGGCTTAAAGTAGACCTGTCTCCTTTCTTTACAGTGCCTTTTCTGAACTTTTGGTTGGTAAGAGGCTATCCTTGTGTCAGGTTTAGCAGTGGTTGAATTACCTTTGTGTGGTCCTTTACAAAGCGGTGATAATATCCATAGAAGCCTGGAAATCTCTGAAGCTCTTTGAGGTTATTGGGCCTTGGTCAGGTGGTTAAAGCTTCTACTTTGCTTGGGTCCATCTGGATGCTTTCAGATGACATGATGTGGCCTACATATTTTACAGCTCTTTGAAAAAACTGGCACTTGTCTACAGATAGTTTTAGCCCAAATTCTTCCAAACTGCCCAAAACTTTAAACAGCTGAATTTCATGATCCTTGAGTGTTTTGCCAAACACGATGACATCATCCAAGTACACAAGGCATTCAAGGAGGTACATATCCCCTACCGTATGCTCCATTAGTCTCTGAAAGGTTGCAGGTGCTCCAGATATGCCTTCGGGCATGTGCAAAAATTCATCAAACCCAGGTGACAGATAAATGCCATCTTCTCCCTATCCTCTGGCACCATCAGGATCTGATAATACCCGCTTCTGAGGTCTAGAACAGAAAACCACTGACTCCCATTGAGGCAATCTTGGGCATCCTGGATGCAAGGCATCATGTATTGATCTGGTATGGTTCTTCTATTAAGTGTCCTGTAATCAACACACATCCTCACCGAGCCATTTTTTTTTCAGACCACCACAATCAGGGATGCATAAGGGCTGCGTGATTCCTGGATGATTCCAGCTGCTAACATTTGTTGAAGATGGCATCTGACATCATCAATCTCGGCAGGTGCTAAACGGCATGATATTTCTCGGAATGGCCTCTTGTCATGGAGCCTGATGTGGTGTTCAGAGCCAGTGACACATCCAACATCTCTTTTTCTCTCAATGAAAATACTCTGCTCCATTGCACCAGCTTGCAGCTGATTCTGTCCTTCCACTCACTGGGGATGGGAGACTCTCCCAAGTTAAACATTTTTGAGGACACATTGCTGTCTTCCTCTCTGCAGCACTTGGTTGGTAACACTGCAGTATCTACATGGTATACTTTGGCCAGGATACAGCCTCAAGTAACTTTAATGTCTCTGTCAGTTACATTGCAAAGCTGCCCCACAACTCTTTTAGCATAGGCATGAGCACAAACTGGCAGCATACTTGGTTTAACCAAAAGCCCATCAGACAGCCTTCCCTTTTCTGGGGCATCTGACATAAGAATCTTGTTCATTATGTCCTGGTTGATACACAACTCTGCACTGATATGGCACTGCACATTAGGTGGCAAGACAAGAGGTGATGGTTCCTTCTTCCAGACATAGCCCACTGGCTCATCCTTATCATTTTCTTTGCTCTGCATTTGCATCTCATAAGCTTTTTGTACCACTGCATGAATGTGTAAAGCTTGGCCAGTTCTCAGGGCTTATCTCTCTTGACATATCTGTGCTAGGCATCTAAACATGTGTGCATTAATGCTGATCAACAGAGGAATCCCATCATATATACCAGTTGGAGGGCAAGTCAAGGCCAATGTCTCTACGGATTCATCTACGCCAGGTACAGTGGATGGGAAAGAGAGCCATGCACTTCAGTAGCCAAGGTAAGGGTAGAATTTATTGCTCAAACCCCACATGTGCAGTCCATTTAGATGTTGTAGAGGGTGGCCTGACACATGCTGGTCATATCAGTCTTTAAATAGTATAGTGACCTGAGATCCACTGTCCTATAGGGCTTGGGATGGGATGCCATCAGTATGTACTGTAATTTCCATTGAAGGACCTATCATCTCAAACCAGTCAGGAGGTGCAGTATTTGCAGGTTGCTGGGTAGTGGCCATAGACAGAAAAGAATTGTGTCGAGGCAGAGGTGGAGCATCATTAGAAGTACTTTGCCTTGGGTGCTTTTCTGCAAGTAGCTTATCTACCACCCTGATGGTATCCTTCTGGGATTAGCAATCTCTCCTTATATGCCTGTCCTTTCCACATTTGTAGCTAAACATACCTTTTTTGGTCTGCTTTGTCTGTGACATTACATGAGAGGTTGGTCTCCATACACAGCTAGGGGGTAGTGTAGCACTCATATTTGAAACTTGAGCAGAAACATTAATAGCAGAGGGTCCTTGTTGGGTCCGCACGCTAAGTTCCATTAATTCTTTCACCATGGCAGACAATTCATTTATCCAGTTCTCCAGACCACCATCTGTAGGGGATACCTGGGAGTCCACTCCCATACCCAAGACAGACACATCCTGACGGGTATCTGGCCCTTTACTGGAGCCAGTCTTAGGGATCACACCCATTTTTAGCTCTTGTATCTCATTGAGTATCTCTTTTATCTGCTAAGAGTCAGTTACATTTAGCCTCCATTGCCTGTCTTGTACACTTTGTAGGCTCAAGCATCTGAACCTTCTCAGGGGCATCTCCCCAGCCAGCGATGGATGTGGCAGCAGTCGCACCAACCCAGGGGTCAGGCCATTCCTCTCTTTTTTTGGCTTCTTGCACTTCCTGCATCAGAGGGATGTAAGGGGGGGGATCATCTCTGCGATCTCTTAACTGTAGAGAAAACAACAAGAAACTACAGCACTTAGCAGATCTCAGTATTTGGTCCATTTTAACTTGATTTAACTCATGAGCGGTCACACTTCCCCATCTAAATACCCTTTGTAAGGCCTTTTCTAACTGGATCAGGTATGTGGACAACAGCTCCCCTTTTTTGTTGCTTAGTGGATTTGAACTTCCACATTAACTTGTCTACATCCTCTGGGGGACCAAAAACAGCACCCAATGTATCCAAGTACTCATGTGGGACAACATCGGGCTGGGTGGATCTCAATGACCAAATTGTGTCCAATGCAGGACCTCTGAGGCTTTCTACAATTCTCTTTCTTTTCTCCACATCAGTACATTGCCATTCTGTTACTAACGGGGTAGCATACTCTATCCATGTTTCCTAATCATCCTCCCTGTGAGGCATAGGTGTGATCCTCAAAAACATTCTTAATCTCCACTAGGAGTCAGAGGAGGAGTAAGCGTAAGTTGGCCCAGGCTTTGTCTCCCAAGGAAAAACCCTTCCATCAGTACCTAATAGCTTCTGGATCATTTCCAGACCCTTCCCCTCAGCCATCAACAAATTGGTAAGCTTATCTTAAAAACTGTCTTCTAATGGTGGGTGTTCTGGGTCTGAAAGGACCTCACTGTCCTTGGTTATCAGCCTTCAAACTTCTGGGAACTCATCCACGTCAATGACCTTAAGTAGCCAAGTACTGTACACAGGATTGCTACACTTTACTAAAGCCATCAGTGTCTGGGCTGTCACATCGGCCAGTCAATCTACCACCACAGCCTTCCCAAAGCATTTATATTTGCAAGTTCCCCCCTCTATAATATCTTTGCTAATGCCCATGGGTATGTCTGTAGTACAAGAGCATTTTGGGGACAATTTCACACCCCGTACACCAACCAATTAACTGATGCACAGCCATTTCTTCAGTGGTACCCATGAATATTTTGGTTGCATTTTTTTGTTTTGGCCACTAGGAGGCAGTAATCACATCAGTGCCTCCAAAGATATAACCCTTAGGAGGTGCTATTCCAAGGGCTACTACCCCTGTCTGCCTTCCTAACAACAGGTTGAGGGGACTGGGTTCAAAACTGCCAAGTACTGGTGTGTCCCTTCCCTAGGTAAACACAATAGTTTGGTGCCGCCACACAGAGTACAGTTTGCATGGGCATCTATTTAGACTGGTATAGCCCTGTGGGAAGCTATAGCCTTCCACAATCCCACCTAGTGGCCAATTACCTAAGAGTTGACAATGACCATAAACAGTATTCAATAGACAGTTTACAAACAAATTAATAATATGTTCATAGTTGTCCCACTTACCAGCAGGGTCTCTGGTCCTGGTGTGTACCCTGCAACCCCCTGTAAAGACAGTTTGGCAATGCAGCATGCACGTTCAACACATTCAATACAGGGCCTAACACTTTAAGCCAAGTAATAATATGCTTACAAGCTAGATTCAAAGTAACACAGTGAATCAGGTTTATAAAGGGGGATGTGAACAAGGAGGGGGAGCAAATCTGTGAAAATGATTACTGCTCTGGAAAACCAAGTTACCAAACACAGGTAATTTAGTCCCTTTGCTACTGGGTACTCAGGATCTATGCTGGCTGGCCAGAATCATTACCTGGGGTTGCAGCTGTTGTTGGGCCCCTTGAAGGAAAAATCAATCAAATTAATTGTACAAAGAAAATTAAGTTAGTTGTATCTGTGGCTGGTTGGCCTAGTCTATTGGAAACCCTTGAATTAAACTGAGAACAATTAAATGACACCACAAGAAAATCAAGATGTCTATTGCAGGGAGCTACCCTGGATTTACTCACTGTACCAGTCGATTTTGGATGGCCTGGCAAAATGAAGACCCAATACTGGAAGCTGCTGCACATGGGGAAACTGGGCCATTACCACTCACCTTCACTTCATGGCCTTTCCCTGAAGGTGGCCACAACCTACGAAGACTCATTGCACAGGGGCGGGATGCCCAAAGCTGGTCTCTCACTGGTAAAACTGTAGCTGGCATAAGAACAGACGGCATGGGTCGGGATGGACATGGGTCCAAGTTTGACAGAGTGTCTCTGGAAAAGTCCAGTTTATCTTATGGTGACCCCTCCAGATGGTAGTCCGTTCGGTCACTGTGAAAGGTAGGATCCTCTCTGGCAATAAGGAGTCCCTGGAAGGTAGAACTTGACCCATGATATGCATTCCGCACATTTACTTTTGGAAATATCAAACTCTCCGATTCCTCTTTTGGCTCCTAGCCAGTTCACAATGTTAGCCGCTTTGCTGAGCAAACCTTTTACTTTACAGACGAGCAGTTCATGGTAATCGGTCCCCCTTTTGGGACCCAGGATACACACCAGGGAAAAACTAGGCCTCTCTCAGGCCGGATCCCCACAGGGCATAGAAGCTCCTCTTTCCTCGGTAGTTTGAGCTGAAGTCTCCCCAAAGATCTCAGACTTTAGACCCATTCAAGCTTGCACAGTCCCTCTTAAATAAAGGGCAAAGTCCCAGGACTCTGATTGGCTGTTTAAGCTGTCTGAAACAGTTTGGGTTCTCTTATTGGTTGCTTTTTAGGCACCAGAAAATAATCCCTGTTTCTCTCCCACATGACTTTAGTACTGTCCCATGAGTCTCTGGCTAAATCCAGGCTTCTAATTGTCTACTGGGCTGCAAAATGGTGGCTGCTGGATCAATGTTTAAGCAGTTTATGCTGTCTCACAAAGTTAAAGTTCTGGTGCAGTCAAACAATACACTTTATTTTAAGCTCCCATAAGCATGTAGCCTGAACAATTCCCTGTTGAATAAGCCCACTTATGTCTATTATTACACAGTATATTAGCTGTCGTTGCTGCCATTATACTGTTCCCTAGGCCGCAGGTAGCAGCTTATGAATATTAATGCGGGCTTATGGCTATTTATGAGCCCTTGTGCCTGGCCCCAGCTCAAACTTCTTTCAAAACAAACATTGAGGCTTGTTGCCTGCCTCACTAAGGTCACCAGCCCCCAACTGACTGAGGAGGGGTGCCAGAACCACTACAGCACTCTAAGAGTGACTGCTAAACCGAGCAGTCTGTACATCAATGCGCTACTTGCTCATGCGCGATCGCCCACCCGCTCAGGAGTTAGCAGTGAATGGTGATGGATTGCAGTCTAAGTTTAAGCCCACACTGGGCTAAAATAACTTACAGGGCTGTACAGGGACTTTGGGGAGCAAATGGAGGATGCCAGCAGCAGCGAGAGAGAACAGGAGAAACAATGGGCATTTAAGGTAAGCCCCCAAGGGGGCGGGGGTTACATCAATAAAATTTAAGATAAAATGTGTAAGAAATGTGATTAAATCTCAATAACTTAGCCAGGGTTGAGCTTGCTATGTCCTTAAGGATTTGCAAGACAGGGCCAGAAAGTGAGGGTTGACTGAATTGAGAGAATGTAGAGGGAGAGAGTGTTTTTTTTCCAGAAACTCGTCTTCCTCAGAGCAGCTGGAAGTGAAATGACTGTGACGTCCTTCCCCAAGGCATACGTGATGTAGCACACACAAGACAACCATGCACATAACATCATTACATGACTCTAGAGGCTTCTGATAGGTGCAGTGAATGGCAAAAGTGTGCACACCTTCTTCTGCCAACATTCCATTTCCATGTTAAAGATAAGTCTGCATCAATGAGTTCCTCTGAATTCCTCTCATTCTTGGGAAAACACACAACATGATTACAAGAGACAGGCAGCCCTTTAAAAATTGAAGGTCAAGAAGTTCAAATTTTGTGAGAATTTTGTTTATCAAAACTTGCTGATGCCAACTGGGATTTTTTTTTCTGCAAACCGGGAAAACTCCTAAAACGTATTTGGCAAGGGCAGACAAGCAGCAATGATAGCAATTGTTCTCTAACTAAGCTCTGCCAATTCCTTGAATATATAATCCGCTGTGGCAACTGGCATGTTCCACAACACCCTCATTGCAAATACAGTGATGAAATATTAATTTAGCCTGCTTGCTGCTATCAAGACATCAGCTCCCTGTCAAAACTATGGTGAATTATACTTTTTCTTATCTGCACCTTTTTCTTCTTGGAATTCATCACCCACTTTAGGAACTTTTCCACTGAAGTCAAAAAATGATTCACAAGTAGTCACGACTGTATAAATTCCAGTAGCATTCATATTGTACCTCTGCTTATGCTGCATGGTTTGACTGTGATGGTATTTGTTATTAGGGTGGGCAACCTCACAAGTCTCGCTGTTTAGTTGCGAAGCAAAATATTTGGTCTAAGGGTTGGAGCTCTGTTGAACATTTACAGCTCTGCATTTTACTCAAAAAAAATTTTTGGTTTCCAGCAACAAGAAACAATTAACATTGGCAGCAAATAAACTTAGTTACTCAAGATTTTTGCCAAATTTGAATTTTAGGACCTTCCATATTTACGGCTGCATAGGAGTATCGCTATGGCATAGCAGAGAGAGGGAACTCTGGAAGCATGTGTCCAGAAAAAACATTATAAAAGCAGGACCACACTAAAACTGAGATATTGCATCTCACCTCTACCATCCTGGGTAAAAGCAGTATTAAAAATGTTTAAAATCTGGACCCCATTGCAAATGACATATTACATCTCATCTGGTGTATCTTGGGTAACTATATAGTAGTTCTATTCAAAGCTTTGTCCCAGGGTTCCTTTTTCATCCCCTTTATCCTTATCACTGTGCCAGGGTGGGGGGGACCTCACTTGTACCATGCAATCCAGATTATTGAGGTGTAAGGAACGCTACTAAAAAAATGGTACAGACAACACTTTCTTCAATCAAATAATCAATTTATTATTTGTTAAGTGCCCAATCCCAAAGGCTCCGAGTGCAGTACAATAAAATAACACAGTAAAATTATATACATAAAACCACAGCTTAAATAATAAATATGTCAGCAGTCAAGATAAAATGAATTGGCAGGGAATGCTAAATTAAAAAGGTGAACCTCCACTTTAGGGGCCTCCCTCAAAGATCATGGCAGCAAGTTCCAGAGTACTGGGCTGGCCACCCCGAATGAACGGTCACCCGAGATTTTCAGCCTGGTCCTCTGAACCACTAAGAGGCCCTTGGTTGAGTAACAAAGGGAGCGGATCAGAATGGCAGGGGTAAGATGGTCTGACAGGTAGCCAGGGCTCAATCCATATAGGGCCTTACAGGTGAGCAAGCCCACCTTGAAGAGAACTCTCCACCTGACTGGCAGCCAGTGCAGACCTCGCAGGACCGAGGTCACATGACAGGACCTGAATAGTCCTGTCAGCAGCCTGGCCACTGCATTCTCCACCAGCTGCAGCCAATGGAGGTTCCCTCCACTGACCCCGAGATAGAGAGTATTACAGTAGTCGAGCCTGGATGTTACAATGGCATGCACCAGTGACCGCAGGTCTTCGGGTGGAATTAGTGGTTTAATCTGGGTGATGTTCCTTAAGTGGTAAAAAACACTTTTGATGACAGCCAGCATCTGAGCTTCAAATATCAGCTTGTCGTCAATGACGACGCCCAGATTTCTCTCCCTAGAGGATGCTATCAATGGAACCATTCCCAGGACCAACCCTGTTGTCATTCCAAAAGCATACCCATCATGCCAGTGACACAGCTCCATCACCAGTACCTCTGTCTTCTCTGGGTTAAGTCTCAGCCAGTAAGAGTATATCCAATCCTAGATCTCGGCAAGGCATTTATTCAGCAAGTCGATGGCACCAATTGTCCCTGGTGCAAAAGACATGTACAACTGAGTGTCATCTGCATAGTAGTGAAAGCTCAAGCTGTATTGTCCAATGAGCCTGCCCAGAAGTAGGATGTACACCATGAACAACTTTGGTAATAGGATCGAACCGAACCCTGAGGAACTCCTTGAGGAGGGAGGAGGTGATTTTGCCACTGTATAGGTCATTAATTAGACCACACCTGGAGTACTGTGTGCAGTACTGATGACCATATCTGAAGAGGGACATTAGGTTACTGGAGGGGGTGCAGCGCAGGGCGACAAAGATGGTCAAGGGGCTGGGGGACTTATCATACGAGAGGAAGCTGAGGGAGTTGAACATGTACTCACTGGAGGAGAGGAGGGACGGGGGGACATGATTGAAACCTTTAAGTTCGTGAAAGGAATAAACAAGACAGGTACAGAGGGGCTGTTCAAAGTAAGGGAGGGGAGGGACACCAGGGGCCATGATATGAGACTGGAGGGAGGAAGGTTCAGGAGGGAGATGAGGAGACACTTTTTTACAGAGAGGGTGGTGGCTGGGTGGAATGCGTTACCTGCTGAAGTGGTATCCAGTACAGCAGTGGACTGCTTCAAAAGAGGATGGGACAGGGCAAGGGGGAGGTCAATGAAGGGGAAGGGTGGAAGGGGGGCAGCTGCAGAATAAGGGGTGCTGGCTGCACATTAGAGCAGACTTGATAGACCTCTAGGCCTTTATCTGCTGGCAAATTTCATATGTTCATATGTCCACAGGACAGGGTCATTGGAGAGGTTGAGGAGAAATTCCCCATTGCCACTGTCTGCCTCATGCCAGAGAGAAAGGACTTCAACCAGCTGATGACAGTACCGTCAAGTCCACAATACTCTCTAAGGTGATTCAACAACACAATGTGGTCCATGGTGTCAAATGCTGATGACAGATCAAAGAGAATGAGAATTGACTGCTTCCCTTGATCTCTGGCCCTGAGCAGATCATTATGCACCTGAACTAATGCCGTCTCTGGACTGGAATGGCTCATAGATCTCAAAAGCCTCCAGGTGCTCTTCGAGCTGCAGAGCCACTATTTTCTCAACAACCTTCCCTAGAAATGGGAGGTTGGAGATAGTTCTGTAATTCGCCAGGACATCGGGGTCAAGAGATATTTTTTCAGAAGAGGCTTTACCAACGCCTCCTTCTAGGCATCAGGGAAGACCCCCTCTGAAAGCAAACACTTGACTATCCTGGCTAACACTGGGCCAATGGCCTCTATGCAGCTCACTAGGAGATACATCAGGCCAGGGTCCAGCTTACAGCAAGTGGGCTGCAGCTTCAAAATTACCTTGGAGACATCGGCCACCTCCACAGGTTGAAACACAGCCCAGACAATAGGAGTGTCTCTGTTCCACCCAGGCCCCACTCTGTGGGACTGAACTAGACCTACTAGCAAGATACCGGCCTGAATAGAGGGATACCCTGTCAGAGAAGAACAGAACAAACTCTTCACAAAGTGCTACTGAAAAGGCTCTTTTCGACTGTAGATAGACTGAATGGAGCAATCTGTCCACAGTCCGAAAGAGCTGAGCTGGTCTGTTCCTCCCTGCAGCAATCTCCCGGGACAAGAATTCTGCCTTTTTTTACAGTTGATTGCCCTTTAATAATCAGCATAGTGATTTCTCAAAACCAGTCTATCCTCCTCTGATGGAGTCCTCTGCCAGAAATGATGTAATCTCTGACCCGTGGTCTTCATCATCTTGAGAGCCCCATCAAACCACGGGGGTCTCAGGTGAGAGGACCTCAGTCATATACGAACCAGTGCGATGGCATCAAGTGCCCCAGAGACAGCCCCAATATAAGCTGCCACCGCCTCACCCAAGACAACCGCACAAGCAGCACTCACACCGGAAAAATCAACTACCACAGTTATCTCATGCTTTAATTCCTTTTTCTTTCATCCATATTAGCATGTTTTTTGTTTTTTATATATTTATCAATGTCTTGTATCAGTGCCCCTTAAACATGGAAACACAGAATGTAATAGCAGATAAGGGCTGCTGGGCCCACCTACTCTGCCATTTCATCTTTTTTTTTAACCTTCATTTTTTTGCTGCAGACCTCACTTGATCTACGGTGACGTCTCTTCCCCTCCCTTGCTTACCCCTACAATTCCCTTGTGCCTGTCCCAGGCATTCTTAAACCCCTCCATTGTTTTTCCCCCACTGCTGTACCTCTACTGGGAAGCTGTTCTGGGGATCCACCACCCTTTCTCTGAAGAAGTGCTTCCTCACATCCCTCCTGACTTTATCCTCCTCCAGCTTAATATCATGCATCCTTGTTCTAGAACACCTCTTCCTCTGAAAAATATTCTCCACCTGTACTTTATTAACTCCATTAGGTACTTAAAGATTTCTATCATATCCCCCGTCTCCCTCCTCTCTTCCAGGGTCTTTATGTTTAGCTCCTTTAGCCTCTTCTCATAGCAGTAGTGTAGCTACAATAGTGCAAAGGGTGATGTTGCACCAAGACCCACGGCATTAGTTGGTCCCATCAGAGTAACAGATTTTAATTTTTAAGTAGTGAATATTCACCACTCTCCCCTTGCAGAAATACAGACAGAACTGTGAAAACTTAAAGCCAATAGGGTTGGCAGTAGTAGTTATCTAGCAGAAGACAGACTAGGACAGCCAGGTTCATTTAAGTTTGATTTGTGGGGTGCCTCTCTGTTTCTTTCATAATGTGATGTTTGCAAGCATTGATGTCGTACAATCACGTGTACTGCTGTGATTCTTCAATCTGACTGACGATACAGCAGACAGCAGCAGTGTGCACATGGTTGATTAGGGTTGGGTGGACCGGAAAAGGTCCTGATCCTTGTTATCAGGATCAGGATCCAGGCCAAAGTCCTGATAAGTTCTGATTAAGCCTGATTTAAATCAGAACCTTTTGTAAAATGTGGTGAAAACTGCAAATCTGCTATATAATTGCATAAAACAACACTGAAATCTGTGACACACACATAGAATTGCAGTCAGCATTTCAGGATATGAAAACTGTGAGTTTATAGCACTGACGTGCTGGTCAGTTGAATATGGCAGTCATGCAGTTGACCTCTGTCTGTTTTCTGTCTCAGAGTCAGTAGTACTAGTACTGCAACTGTAAACTGACCTGTCCGACCTCAGAGGAGGAATCACATTCCCATTTAGTAGCACACACTATACAATGGACATATCAAAGAAACACAGAAACATAGAATTTGATGGCAGATAAGGACTGCTTGGCCCACCCAGTCTGCCCATTTCCCTACCTAATAAGCCGCTGGTTTTATTTAACCAACAGCCTACTTCCTCCTGACACATATCAGTTTGTTATTGTTGCATCAGTTTCTTCTCTGCTCCACTGAAAGTCATGTAGTTATTTTCTATGGCATGGGGTCCCCTCCATCCACCCACCCACCCACCAAAATTGATGACACATTTAGGGGACCCTTTCCAAAAAAATAACTGCATGTCCTTTGGAATCCAGAGACCTAGCTACTGTGTTGGAAGGGGGAGTGTGGCTGTGAGGTTGAGCCTGTACTGAATGGGCAGAGACATACATTCAGGTAATACAAAAATGCAAAAATTAAACAAGTCCATTAGTACATACTGAAAAAAGTATGCCATCATGTTTAGGCAATCCAGAAATTAGGACATACTGAAAACATTCTGCCATCTGAGACAGCTTCGCTCGGCTGATGAGGGGTTGCTTGAGATTCCAAGGGTAAATTTGAAGTCCTCTGGAGCCCATGCCTTTGGTTTCGCGGCTCCTTCCCTTTGGAATTCTCTGCTCCATCAGCTCCGAGACAGTACAACGGTGAAAAGTTTTAAAAGGGCCTTAAAGTCATTTTTATGGGATAGGGCATTCCCTGTTATACCGTAATAGGTCATTTTTAATATGTTATACCTGTTGTATTGTTTTATTGTTTGTACTGATATGTTGATGATTTGATACTTTATGTACAGTGCCTTGAAAATTTGAAAGGCGCTTAATTAAATACATTTTATTACTATTATTATTATTATTATTATCAGTCTCAACTACAGGCAGTCTAGAAATTACACAAGTCCTGAGGACATGCTGTGAAAAATGTGCCATCAGGTTCAGGCAGTCCAAAAATTATACAAGTCTTGATGATATGCTGCAAAAAGTGTGCCATCTGGTTCAGGCAGTCCAAAAATTACACAAGTCCATGAGGACATGCTGTGAAAAGTGTGCCATCAGGTTCAAGCAGTCCAAAAACTACACAAGTCCATTAGGACATGCTGTAAAAAGTGTGCCATCAGGCAGTCCAAACATTATACAAGTCCATGAGGACATGCTGCAAAAAGTATGCTATCAGGTCTGGCCCTGCTGCTACCTATTTCACTGTGTCCTGGGCTTCCTAGGGCACATTTGCTTGGTTGTTCCATTGTATGCCCATTAGTTCCACATTCGGGGCCTACTGGTTGGGGGTATGCTGCAGTCTGGCCTTGTGGGGGGGGAGGGGGGTTCTATGGCTTGTGCTCCGGTTAGGACAGCTTTTCCTTGTTCTAACTTACATTACCATCCTCTGGCATGGTTCATTATGCCACCTGTTCTGGAATAGCAGTTCTGTGGTGCTGATGTGTTACACATGTCATAAGCCACATTACGCAGTGGCACAGGCCCTCTTTGGGGTAACGGCAGCATAACTTGCGTTTGTCATAGCAGTTGCGGGTTGTGGCTTAAGTGGTCTTTTGGAATCGCACATGTCATAAATCACTGGTATAACTTGTGATTTGGAGTATCAGGACTGGCATACTGCATTTACACCTGGTGTAACAGTCTTGGAATCGGGCCCCATGTCTTTTTTGATTCTGGGTGGCAAGTCCCTTTCAGTTGCACTAGACTCGCCCATCTGAAACTGACTTCTTGCACCTTCCAACTCATTCCTGATCGCACTCAGCTGAAATCTAAGAGTCTTTATGAATGGGATTATTTCACTGAGTGTATCGCTGTTGGAACTCACTTACCTAGTAATTTCCTCAAAGGGTTGCAGTATCTTGATGAGAAGTTCTAAAACAGCCCACTGCTGAGGAGTAATGTGCACATCAGCATCCCCTATGCTGTTCTCTAGTGTATATTGTCTTACAGCCTTTTTTTGCTTCAGCAATCTTTGGAACATGAAAAAGGTAGAGTTCCACCTTGTTGCAACATCCTGGATGAGTGTATTAGGAGGCAGTCCGTGTTCTTCTTGTATGGCCCGAAGACATTGAAGTACTTTGCAGAAGTAGCTGAAATGTGTGCATATTCTTTTTGCCACATGTGTGAGAGCCTTTATATCTCTGTCCTCTTCCATAAATACATGCACAATCAAATTTAGGCAGTGTGCAAAACATCGAATGTGGACAAAGCCCCCCATCAGACAGTGCTTTCTTTATGTTTGAACCATTGTCAGCCACAATAAAACCTATAGAAAGCCCTTGTGATGTAAGCCAGTACTTTATCTCTCTATTGAGCTCATCCAGGATGTTGGAAGAAGTGTGATCCTGCGGGATATGCTGGATGCAAAGGGAAGCCAGTTTCAGAGGGGAATTGTCAGTGTCACTACAGGGAGAAAACGATACCCAATGCACAGTGAGTGACATAAATGGTTCTGGCTGGCAGCTTGTCCATATGTCAGTAGTCAGATGGACGACCCCAACAACTGCATCTTTTAAAGCATTTTTCAGTTTAGCACTTATTAAAGTGTATGTAACTGGTGGGTTACCCCAGGGGTCAGGTTGGTGGTATTTTTGTGTTATTAGCGCTGTGCGCTGCCTCCATATGTAACCCCCTACCTGGGACCTGGGTTCAGGGAGAAAACTGTTGCTCGGTATTTTGGCTAGGTTTGACTTCTAGTCAGGGGCACCCAAGTAACTCTGGACACAGGAAGCAATAACTGTAATGCCCAAGCCAGGAGTGGGATTCTAAAGTGTGGCTTTTATTCACAACCAACAGAATAACAAAGCATAGATGGACCCCCATGGGGCTACACTCCTGGTAATGCAGATTTATGGAGATCAGAACACATCCTCTTTACACTGACACCCTCAGGTTTAGAAACACTCTGGGCACTCTGCCCTGACGCAACTCTTTTTCAGTTTCCCTGGCTCGACTCCCTTGCCAGCCCTGTGGACTACCTTCCTTCTATGGCTCGGCTCTCATGCCAGCCATTGGACTACTTTCCATATAGCATGGATCATTTCTCGGTGGCTCCACAAAACCACTTCTGAGCACTTCTGGCTCCATCACAGAATCTTCTTCATCAATCCCGCGTCTGGGTACTTTTCTCAGGCACTGGCCAAGTACCTGAGAGAAAGTAACAGGTGTCTCAAAGCAAACCCGTAGATGTGAATTTGGTTACTTCTGATGGGGGGGTCTCCCACCTCTCGCTCCCATAATCCATACCCGGCTATTTCTCTGGACTTTAACACCTCATCCACTGAAAACACTTTACTGTGTAGATTCTCTTTAAATGTATGTCACATTTAATCTACTGTTTCTTCCATCCCACTTGTGCTGAACTTGAAACATACTTAACGCGTAGCTGTGTCCATTTCTCTAGACCCCCACAGAGTTAAGCAGTCCAATTCCCACAACTCTTAAAACTGTACTTGGCTGTCTTTTCCTGACCCCACAGTAGCAGTCACTTAAATTCATCTTGTCTCAGGTGAAAACACATTGGCCCTTTAGCAGAGCAAACTCACCCCTTGGTTGCAGATGCCCCACAGGCTTTTTCTCTTCAAAGAAATCTCAACAAACTTCTGGTGCCTCAGCACGAACCTAGATTTAGGCAGCTTCTTCTTCCCCTAGCTGGACCAGGGGATTTGCCCATGGAAGTAGGCAGAATCCTTCCCCCCATCCCCACAGGGATGGGGCCCTGAACCTTTGTAAGCAGTCTTTACCACTTCACTTGGCTCTTCTTGTGTTTCTCTCCAGGTGAGAACACACATCTCAACAAAAATATAGCTCTTTATCAGAGCTGGGGGCTCTGAGGGCCTGCAGCTGCAGCATACCTCCTCCTTCTTCAACACTCTACTACAGACTACTTCAAATTCCCCAACATTCTATCCTAACTTCCCTAGCTGCAACATTCCAAAGTGGCTTCTGCAGCTGCGACAGTTCTAAAATGATGTCATCTCTCAGTCTCAGCTGAGACTGAGAACAGAGTGAAACAGTGTGAAATCCATTTAACTGAAATTTCACAAGCTGCATTCCCTGCCTACCACTAGGTCTAACTGGGATTCTTGTAACCCCGGGTAACAGGGGGGTTACACGTACATCTGCAGTATTGCAACAGTCGAGAAATATTTCCTGGATGGAATATTGTATCGTGGTGACAGGTGATTCAAAAGCCTTTTGAATCCTACATGCTCCACAATTCTGTAAGGCTGTAAGTCCAGTGCTATCATCTCTGAAATTAGTTTTGTTATAGCAATTGCTTCAAGATGGCTGTGCTAGTACTTAGCTTTATGTTCAATTGTCTCTGAAATCGTGAGCTGCCTTCCAGCAGTTGAAGTTTTCAGATGGCCAGCATTAGGAGTGCTGGATGATGAGAAGCGCAAAAGGGGACTGTTTGTAGTACTTATTCTAGAAGAAGACTGAGAAGGAGTTGACAGTACAACTGAAGCAGCAGGGCTGCTGCTGCTGCTGCTATCACTTGATATAACAGGTGCAGCAGGTGTAGTCAGACTTAACTCGGCCTGCATGTTGTCTTCTTTCTCTCTGACCAAAGAAATCACACCTGAGACGTAATGGGTGACATCTCTCTAAATGTCTTTTTAATGTGGAGGTACCCAAAGCCTCTTTTTTGCTCTCTGTGCTGATGGTCTTTTTACATACAGCGTAAACTGCTCGTAACTCATTATTGGCAGCCAGAGAAAAGTAAGACCACACATAAGATGTCACCTGTTTTGTTTTATTGCCAAGCATACTATACTGTCCTCCTTTGTCACTTCCACTGTGTTGTTCTTTCTCAACACTGGGAAGCTGCACATCATGGTCTTTTTCTGTTTCACCATTATCATCATCCAACAGCTCCTCCAGGCCACCAACAGAATCTAAATCTAAATGCACTGCCCCCTCATCTGGTTTCTTCTGAACCTGCACGACACTGTTTGTGCCCAAACTGCCCAGCTCATCATCATCTAAGTCCAAATCATTACATTCATCCTGCTTCTGTTCCATTGCCACCACTACCTCATTGTGGCTTTCCATTTGCTTCTGCCTTTTTCCCTCCTTGTCTACATCCTCCATTTCATAATCATTACTCTCATCTGAGCTAGACTGCCCCCGTGTCATTTAAATCTGTACTGGTGCTACGGTACACATGGGTACCATATCTTGGTTTGCCACTCCTTGTGCTACATACTACTCCTTTAGTTTTAATTAAGGTAGTTTTGGCCTTTCCTATCTGTTTGGACAACATTGTGGAAGAACCACTACTGCTACCAGATGAAGTACCAGCAACTGGTCTTTTACCAGTTAGTCTGAGCAGTGTTGTTTGTGCCATATGTTTCCCCATACCTTTCCCCATTTCAGCCTCCACCTCACCCTGTCCGGTGCACATTTCCAGTTTTTTTTTTTTTTTATTACACCCAGAAATGCTTTTTCCATTATGTGTTTTCTTTTTATTTAATCCTCTCAGTTGTTCCCAAGTTCCTCAGCCCACTAGTACAGGCTTGGCCTCACAGTGAGTGTCTCTGTTCCACCACAATAGCTAGTTGTTTTTTTTTAATTGCCAATGGCACAGAAAACTATTTTTCCTTGTAGATATTTTCTTCTTATTTAGTCCTCTCAGTTGTTAACACTTTCCTCTGCCCGCTCAGTACAGGTCGGCCCTCACAGCCACACTCCCCCTTCCACCACAGTACCTATTTTTTTTTATTACGTACAAGGAAATATTTCTCGACTGTTGCAGTACCGCAGATGTATGTAGTTCTTTCAGTTATTCCAACTTTCCTCTGTCCACTCAATAAAGGTCCATCCTCACAGCCACACACCCCCTTCCTCCACAGTAGCTAGGTTATTTTTTTATTATACACAAAAATGCTTTTTCTTATGTAAGTGTTTTTATTTAGTCCTCTCAGTTGTTCCCAGTTCCTGTGCCTACTGCCCACTCAGTACAGGCTTGGCCTCACAGCCACACTCCCCCTTCCACCACAGTACCTATTTTTTTTATTATACACAAAGAAATATTTCTCAACTGTTGCAGTACCGCAGATGTATGTAGTCCTCTCAGTTGTTCCTACTTTCCTCTGCCCACTCAGTACAGGTCCACCCTCACAGCCACACTCCCCTTTCAACCACAGTAGTAACTAGGTTATTTTTTTTTTTAATTATACACAAAAATGCTTTTTTTTATGTGTTTTTTTATTTAGTCCTCTCAGTTGTTCCCAAGTTCCTGTGCCCACTGCCCACTCAGTCAGTACAGTTAAATTTAGTCCTCAGTTGTTCCCAAATTTCTCTGCCCAACAGGGACCATGGAGGTTTGCTGTCACAGACACAATGAACCCCCTCCCACCAGTGTAGGTAGCTACTGGATTTTTCTTTTCTTTTTTAAAAAAAAAAAGCTTCTTTTTTCTTCATATCTTTTTTTTTGCAACTTTGTTCTCTGTTGTTCCTTAGTTCCTCTGCCCTAGGGCTACCATGTATGACCTCAGAGCCTCACACCCTTCACCCACTCTTTAACAAGGTCTTTCCTCTTGAATACTTTCTTTTCTTTAGTTTAGATGATAATTGTTCAGTGCAGAATACAGATTAGATTAGACTAGTTCCACTTTACTCATTCCACAATCCCCACGAAGTGAAGAGTCAATAAAACACCCTGCCTAATTCAATATATACATTTTTAATCCTTTTTGTTGTTTTTTACCACCAGCAGCCTGTATATGATGGCTAACTAGCTGTCTGGTCTCCCACCAGGAGCCATTTAGATGGCCACTGCCCTCAACATGAAGTTCCCTCGCTTCAACCCGTCCCCAACCCACCAAAACTAAAGATAATCATTTTTTTATTTCTTCATATATGCTCCGTTTACTTTTTAAATTATATTTCACCCAAAAAATATTACTGTGTCCAGGACGTACACACACACACAATTTATATACTGAGTCACTGGCAAAGTTGAGACACATCCATTCTCTCCAACAGTCATCTCCGAGATGGTACCTCTCACTAGGAACGCCAAGCCGAAGTGTTCCAGCTCCGCCCTGCCCACCACATCACACAATTGACAGGACTGACAGACAGGCTCTATTCAGCAATAGGCAGTCTAGTCTGTCAGTCTGGCTGCATCTGGTCAAACAGATCTTCATCTCCTCTGTCTCCTTAAACTGTGGTGTGCTCGTTCATATGAAAGCACCCAACCAAATGCAAAGTTGAGTGAAAGAGCAAGATGACTCAAGTATTGGGGGGGATGATCCTGCAATATAGCCACATGACATACAGTACTGGCCATCATGTGACTGACTGGAGTGCCCACTGGTCGTGCTCCCATGAGACCTATAGGTAGGCTAAAGGAATTATTTTATTTGTATTTGAGTTTCACTGCTGCAGCCCCAGGAGGCTTTTTTTCTTTTTTTTTTTTAGACTTTGGTGACCGGGTAAGGCCCACTAGGCATATGTGCCTGTTCTCAGGGGTGACCTAGGAGCACTGGGAAGTTAAGTGACTTACTCAGAGTCACACAGTATGCAAGTGGAGGTTGTAAGAATCAAACTCAGGTCTGGTCTGCTGAATATACCAAGCTCATTCACACCTCATTCCTCTAACCTCTAGGCTATACTGCCAGCCCATTAGCCCTTTTTTTAACTTGCGGCTGATGGACCCACACTAGGTACAATTCAGCACTTGGCTCTTATTAATCCAGGTACATTGGACTGCACTGGATCTGCGGGGGTTCTGATTTTCAGCGGGTTGGTCTGCCCAACCCTATGGCTGATGGCTCAGCCAGTCAGCAGGTAAACTGACAATGGGTGGATGGAGCTTTCAAAGAAGACCGTTCTGTTGCTTTTTGGTGGTTGGTGCGAAGGAGATGAATATAGTCAATGGAATGCAAGTGAAAGCAAGCAGGAGGGAAGATTAGTAAGTCCTCAGTGCTAGATTGATACAGGGACAGTGTCTGAAAACACTGAAAGGGACCGAACCGGGACATTGCTGTAGCATAATGTGAGAGTGCTGTCTGAAACAGAGGTTCCATGAGGTATGTGGTACTTGACAGACCAGGAGAGAGAAACTGCATGAGATCCACAACCAAATCTGACAACACCAACAGTTACCAGAGCTGAACACAGCTGGACCTCCAAGCATAGTACTGTCTGGGACTGAGATCTAGTATGGCGAGACTGAACCAGATTGGAAACAGATCTTGAGCTCTAGTACCAAGTCCCAGCACACTTAGATCATTGCAACACCAAATCGGTAGGGTTCACAGATTTACAGAGAGACCCTAGAGTGAGGTCTACTCCGGGTGTATCCCCTTATCTGGCAGCAGTAGTGGAATTGTGTTTACCCTACTTGGTACCAAACTAATAGACTTGCCTGAGCAGACCGGGCAGCTCATCCCAGGAGGAACCTTAAGCAGCACTCATGTCCGATGGTTGGAGCCCTTATTCTGGGGGAGAGAGGTAAGCAATTGATTATATTATATTTCAAAATGGGGTGGGGGTCTACAACATACTCCTGCACCTGGGCTATCTGGGTATTGCTGTACCTCTGTCTCCAAGAGCTTTTGATGCAGATTCTACACCATTTTAGCAGCTCTCCTCTGGACTGCTTGCACTCTGTCTATGTCCTTCCTGAGATGTGGTCTCCAGAACTGGACACAGCACACAAGATGAGCTCTTACCAGAGATCTATATAGGGGCAGCACCAACTCCCTCTTCCTGCTGGTGATACTTCTTCCTATGCACCCCAGCATCCCACAAGCCCTTATGACTGCCTTGTCACACTGCCTGGCCACCTTTAGGTCATCCAGTATGATTACTCCTAGGTCTTTTTCCTGCTTCATCTTTGTCAGTATCACTCTGCCCATTTTGTACTCTGCTTCTGGGTTTCTATGGTCCAAGTGCATTATTTTGTACTTTTTTGCATTAAAACCCAGCTGTGATATCCTTGGCCACTCCTCCAGTCTTTTCAAATCCCTACCCATCCTTTTCACACACACCCAACCACCCCCCCCCGAGTGTCCACTCTGTTACAGATCTTGGTGTCATCCACAAAGAGGCAGACCTTTCCTTCCAGTTCCATTGTTATGTCACTTATGAAGACACTGATGAGAACCGGTCACCCTGATCCCTGAGGTAACCTGTTGGCCACCATCCCTTCCTCGGAGCAAACTCCATTTACCACTACCTTCTCTGTCCTGTCAACTAACAGTTTTTTTAACTGAAGTTGCTATCTTATTGCCCACCCTGAAGCTCTCCAACTTGCTTACCAGTCCTCTGTGTGGAATGGTGTCAAAAGCATTGCTAAAATCCAGGTAGGCCACGTCCACCACCCCTCACTGGACCAACTCCTTCCTCACCCAGACAAAGAAATCTATCAGATTTGTCTGGCATGATCCTCCCCTTGTGAAACCATGCTACCCTGGATTCTGTAATCCATTTGATACAAGATATTCCACAGCCCTTTCCTTCAGTGGTGTTTCCATTAACTTACCTGCCACCAGTGTCAGACTGACAGGCCTATAATCGCACACCTCCTCCCTGCTACCACTTTTGTGAAGTGGGACTACCTCTGCCCTTCTCCAGCCCCCCAGAACCACGCCAGTCTCCAGTGATCCTTTAAACAGGTCTGTCAGCGGTGCAGCTAGTACCTCCCTGAGCTCCCTCAGCACTCTTGGATGTATCCCATCTGGCCTCATAGCTTTGCCTGCCTTCTGGTTAGTGAATGCTTCTGGACTTTCTCATCAGAAAATGGGCTAGTGTCCACTTCCCTCCACTCACAGCTCCTGGTGCCCTTTCGAGGTCCTTCTTTCTCCCCTTCTATTGTGAATACTGAGCAGAAGTACTTGTTCAAGATGTTTGCCTTTCTTGATCCCCCTCCATACAGTCACCACCCTCCCTCTTTAACCATATAATCCCTCCTTTTGTCTTCCTTTTCACACTAACGTACCTGAAAAATGACTTGCCCCCTTTTGATAGTCCTTGAGCTATTGTAATAATTTTGCTGACATGGCCTACTTGGCTAACGTTTCAAAACAATCAAGGTTTTATACTCAGACCATAAGGGCTTTATAAAAATATATAGTGTACAGAAATATATTAGTGTATGTGTACATAAATCATTTATATGTATACTGAACTATATATATACAGTGATCCCCATTCATTAAAATTGAGAGGCGGGCCGCCATGCTATCTTGAATGCCCGCCTCTCATTTTGTATTACCGCCACTCTTTCCTGCTTTGTGCTGCCCTAGTAGCGCTTAGCGCTACTGTCCCTTTAAATGTTCACGGTTCGCGATCGCACACTAGGAGTGTGCATGTTAGGAGTGCGCATGCAGGCAGCAGATTCGAGCGGTCACGGAGGCACGCAACCACAGTCATCACGGGGTTGTTGGTCTAGCAGTCAGCAGACCATGCAAGGCGCCAAATTGTGGAACGAATCACGGAGGAAGCAGGAGAGTGACAGCTAAGATGCCCTATAGTGGAGCAGCTACAACACTTAGGGGTAAGTCCCACTAAAGTAGTCTGCTGCCACTCGAGGGTTTTTGCCAGTGTGACTGTGTGTCTTCTAAGGAGATGATCGTTTCAGCATGTGGAAGTCGGGGCTATACTGATGTGACAGCAGGCAGCTAATCCCCCCCCAGAAAAAAACATAAATATATATTGAAGTCTAGCAGTGTTGATCACAGTGAAAACTATTAATTTACTGCTTTGAAGTTGGCTGAGTGAGGTGGGCAGGGGAGGGAAAGATCATTGTGTGGACTCCACAGAGCAGCAGCTGATTTGATTGTAGCTGAAAAATAATTTGCAGTGACTGGAAAAAAACATACAGATTGCCTGTGAGTCAATGACTCTTAGAGAAGTGTTGGCTGTGTTTAGTAACTGACTGAGTAGGCAATTTTACTTAAAAAGATCTGAAGGTTTGAGGGGGAACTATTGGGTTTGATTTGAGAGGGGAGCAGAATCACTGTGTGGTCTTCACAGCGGACCTGGGCAGCAGTTTTATTTGAACTGCTGAAGGGTAGGAAAAAATACTGGCAGTAAGAAAAAAAAAAACCCGTGACTGCACAGAAGATCAACGTTTTGGTGCACTTTACAGCCCTGACCACCAGAGATTTGTTTTGTAGCCAGCAAAAAAATATTTGTGTGGGAAAAGAAATTCTGGTCTCCTTAACTGTGCCAACAGGGGGTCTGCACCACTAGTCAGGTTGTGCACTTAGTCTTGCTTCGTCAGTGGTCACTTGTTCTAAACCCTGATTCGGGGAGCAAAAAAATATTTGTGTGGGGAAAAAAAATTCTGGTCTCCTTAACTGTGCCAACAGGGGGTCTGCACCACTAGTCAGGTTGTGCACTTAGTCTAAGCTTCGTCAGTGGTCACTTGTCCCTGATTCAGGGAGCAAAAAAATATTTGTGTGGGGAAAAAAAATTCTGGTCTCCTTAACTGTGCCAACAGAGGGTCTGCACCACTAGTCAGGTTGTGCACTTAGTCTTGCTTCATCAGTGGTCACTTGTTCTGAACCCTGATTCGGGGAGCAAAAAAATATTTGTGTGGGGAAAAAAAATTCTGGTCTCCTTAACTGTGCCAACAGGGGTCTGCACCACTAGTCAGGTTGTGCACTTAGTCTTGCTTTGTCAGTGGTCACTTGTTCTGAACCCTGATTCGGGGAGCAAAAAAATATTTGTGTGGGGAAAAAAAATTCTGGTCTCCTTAACTGTGCCAACAGGGGGTCTGCACCACTAGTCAGGTTGTGCACTTAGTCTAAGATTCATCAGTGGTCACTTGTTCTGAACCCTGATTCAGGGAGCAAAAAAAATATTTGTGTGGGGAAAAAATATTTGGGACTCAACCAGCATTACCAAACTCTCGTTCTGTATTGACAAATAAACACACGATAACACTTAGGGAAAAAAAAGCTTCACTGTACACAATGCAGAAACTAACTAACTTTGGTTTCAAATTAACTCAAAACCGGAAACATCCTGATCAAGATGACAATTGTGAGTCGATTGGGACAATGCCAATTGGTCCAGTTGATATCAACGTCATTGTCCAAAAAACTCCCTGCACTTCTTCCTCCTGTAATACAGAAAAAAACACCTCTAAGCATAGAGCAACAGGATTTTATACTGGCTGGCTTAACAAATACTGTTGGTTACAGTACAAAGAAAATGATGGCATGTTTTGTGCATTTTGCATAAAACATAAACAGATGCCCAAATCAGGAACAGTTTGGGTACTCAGTGGGTGTAAGACATTCAGAGAAGATGCTATAAAAAGGCATCAGAACAGTTCAGTTCACGTTGTTGCTTCTGAACTGGAAGCTAACTGCAGAATTTCTGCTTCAAAAGGTGGAATAGAGCAGGCAATGCAGCAGGCCCTGACCCTGGAACAAGAAGCTTTTGTGGCATCCCTTCATTGCATGTACTGGCTAATAAAAAATGAGCTGCCTCACACAACGAAATATGGCTCACTGCTAGATCTCGCCAAATCATTGGGATGCAAATACCTAGACAATATACATATTGCTGATGCTGTTAAATATCGTTCTGATCGAACTGTCAGAGAAATGGTTCTCTCTCTAGGTGAGGTGGTCAGGAGATCAGTTCTTACAGATTTGAAGGCTGCCAGATTTTTTTCATATTTGGTGGACAAAACAACTGATATTGCTGTTATGAAGCAGCTCATTTTGTATGGTATGTACTGCAAAGAAGGGAAATCCAGAGTTTCTTTCCTGGGACTTGAGGAACTAATTGATGGAAAGGCAGACACAATTGTTAAAAAATGCTGGAGTTCTCTGATAACAATCAAATCTCGATTGATCACCTTGCAGGGTTAGACAGTGATGGAGCAGCCGTTATGCTGGGCAGGCAAAGCAGGTGGCTAAAAAGCTGAAAGAAGTCAGTCCAATTCTTGTTGAAAATCACTGTGGCTCACCGGAGGCCTTGGCTGTAAAGGCAGCAGCAAATGAAGTGAGCGCCATTAAAAGTTTAATCAAACACTAGATCACTTATACAGATATTATGAAACTCTGCTGTTCGCATGGCTGCTCTGAAAGAAATTCAGCAGGTAATGGAAAACCCTGTTTTAAAGCATAAACAGGCAAAAGCAGTTAGGTGGTTGTCCCATGATGCAGCATGTGACACACTAAGGAAGATTTTCCCATCCGTTGTTCGTCCTTGCATAGAGGCCTCTGAAAGGCATGATCCCCAAGCTGTGGGCCTAGTAAAACTGGTGGAAAACTGGGAGTTTTCTCTATTTTATGCATGATGTGTGACATACTTCACACCTTAGCATCTTATCTAAATGCTTTCAAACATCAGCTCTGAATTTACTGATATAAAGAGACATTTACATTCCACTTTAGAGATTCTTAGGGCACGCCTACTGGTACCTGGTCAGTACTTCTCCTCCGTTTCACCTGAACTAGTACTCCTGAATGATAATGGCCTGAACTTGCCATTTAGTGAACCTCAGTTGCATAATTTCAGAACCTCTGTGCATGACAACTTTATTAGGGCCCTAATTGCTCAAATTGAGCAAAGGTTTCCAAGCACAGAACTTTTGGATGCGTTCAGTATGTTTGACCCCAGCATGATACCGGAAGGTGTTATTGAAGAGTTGGAAGGGTATGGTAGTGATAGCCTTGAGATTATTCTTGGTCAGTATGCTACTGTTGTGGATGTAGATGCTTCTGCACTGGAATGGGCTTCCTCAAGTAGTCTCATGTTCACAGAAAAGATGGCCTTTAAGACTGTTTCTGATGTGCTGCAGCTCTAACTACTAAGTATGTAGACCTGTATCAAACATATCTACTTTGGCAGAACTGGCAATGATAATACCAATGTCAACTGCAGATTGTGAGAGGGGTTTTCTGCACTGAATCAATAAAAGCATAGAATGAAATAGATTAAGTGCCAGTGTGCTAAATGCACTTATGCTTATCTCAATTGAGGCCCTGATATTGATGACAGTTTCCCTATTTGGAAGCTGCAGCTCATTGGGCAGGACTGGAACCGAAGATTAGATCTTGGCCTTGCAGGCACTAGTAAAGAGATGTAGTATGGCTGCACCAAAATGTCAAGACTCTCACAAACTGTTGCCTGGCCTGCAGCTAGAATGCAGAGGTTTTCCAGTATGTTTTATCACAATTATCTTTTGCTACTGCACACTACAGAGGCCTCCAGATCATCATATTACTCTTATTTCTTGTTTCTTATGCATTTATTGCATCCCGACTGACTCGGCCCACTGGTAGCTCCGCCCCTGGTGACCCCGCCTCCTGTGGCTCCTCCCCATTACCACCGCCTATATTTTACGCAATGTGGAACACTCATATATATATATATATATATATATATATATATATGACTTTTTCAGATGGAACTTACCTGCTACTTCAGTATTAATTCCTATGTCCTTATTTTCTGTACACTGGCTTGGTTTCTCACACACTGTGCTATTAATATATTTAATGGTACATCCTCCTGCCATAACCTGCAACAAATACATGATGAATTTTATCTCAGTGCTGATCAACAATGGATGATGTAAAGCAGTTTTTATAAGTGAAGGACATTGTTTGTCTAGAATTATCTTTAAATATAAATTAATTTGGGTCTCTTTCTGTGTGATTTCTGCAATGCCCAATCATTAAAAATATATATGTCTAAGTTTATCATTAATACCTTTATTTATTTATTGATTGATTGAAATCTTGGAAATACACTGTTGAGCTGGAAGCTCATTTACAGAGGTTCCACGTCAAACGAACAAAAGACACATAACATACAATACAAGATTGGAACACTGGGAACAGTAAAAGTGCAGTGTTATAGGGCACCAGTGTTAGAACAGAGAATACAAGGATAACATAGATTTAGATTACAATGTAACAACAAATGAGGTATTTAAGCAGAAAAAAATGTTTCTTTGTCAAGCTCAAGAGTTAAGCAGGATAAGTACTTCTTTGTCAGGTTTCATGAAATAGGGGTTGGGGAAGGGGTGGGGGAGTGCAGAGGGCATAACAGGCAAAGGGATGTGAAGGACAGGAATCAGGGGCTAACAATCACAAATGCTAAGAGAGATGAGGTGTTGGTGGAGTTGTCTCTTAATGAGCCAAGTTTGAGTTCATTGATTATATTCAGAGGAGTTTGTTAAACCTACAGGGACCCGATAAGCAAAAGATCTTTGCACTTGTGAGGTACGGAAAAATGGGACATGGCGTGATTGTCTGGCGGTGCTTCTTGTATGGGGGGAGTTGGGGTCAGTGGCGAGGAGGTTCTGGATGGCAGGCAGAGTTAGGCCAAGGCAGTTTTTTTTTCCCTAGAAGACACTCTTGATACCATATTCTACCTTGTAGAGTAAGCCAATTGGACTGTGCATATAAAGAGCACATGTGTGTGTTAGTCTATTGGAACCAAGAAGAACCTGCAGGATTTATTAATGGCAGTACTAATCCTTTTGAGGGTGGTGTCAGGGACTGCTCCATAGACTACTAACCCATAGTTGATGGACACAGTGGAGCTTTTTATGGCAAGTGACAATGCTTCTTGGGTCAGGTAATGACGGTGCCTGTATAGTAGACCAATTCTAGGATTGACAACCTTAACAATTTGATCTGTGTGTTGAACAAAGGATAGAGTGCTGTCCAGAGTGATGCCTAGATATTTGAAGGTTTGTACTTGCTCAATGGAGGTGCATAGGCTATTCAGTATTATCATTTCAAAGCTGTTATGCTTATTATGAGAGTTTGCAAACAGCATAACTTAAGTTTTTTTGCAGTTCATTAGAAGCTTGTATTCAGAAAACCAAGCTTCTGCCACAGTGAAGTCAGTTCGAAGGTGCAACTGAAGTTGGAGCAGCTCTGGGTTTTTGGAGAAGATGACAGCATCATCAGTATAAAGAAGAGTTTGCTCTTTGCAGACTGAAGGTAGTTTGTTAACAAAAAGGCTAAATAAAAGAGGGCCAAGAATTGAGCCCTGAGGGACACCTGAGAGAACTGGATGACTGTTGGAGAGTGTGCCATCTATTTTTACACATTGGGATCTATTGTAAAGGTAGCTCTGAAACCATCCAACAACTTCTGTGGAGAGTCCGAAAGAGCTGAGTTCAGAGAGAAGTGTCTTATGACTGACAGTGTCAAAAACCTTAGTTAAGTCTATATAAATCACCCCTGCTATCTGACTATTGTCAAGGACCCCATGCAGGAAACTAGAGTACTCCAAGAGGGCAGTTGAGGTACTGTGCCCCTTCAGAATCTGTGTTGTTGTGGGCACTGTATTCCATACTTTTACAGGTACTCAACCAGTTGATCAGAAACTATTCTTTCTAACACCTTAGAGAGGGGAGGCAGTATTGATATTGGGTGGTAGTTTGAGTGAAGTGCTCTGTCCCCAAGATTAAAGACAGGGGTGACCACTGCAGCTTTCCAAATCAAGGGGAATTGACCCAGCTGGACAGATAGGTTCATGAGATGTGTTAGCAGCAGAAGCACATCATCCTGGGTCAGAGCAAGTATCTTAAGATCCAGTGTGCCACTGCTATGTCTGGATTTGCCTAGAACCTGCATGAGATATTTTCTGGCTTCGGGTATGATGATTGCTTTAAGGTAGAAGGGTGGAGGGCACAAAAGGGGCTCATTAGGTAGGGTCACTGGTCCATGCACATTGACATCAGATGCATCAGGAAGGTCAGATGGCAGTATGCTGCTGAGCTCAGTGAAAGCATCATTGAAGGCGTTTGTGATAGTGCAGGGATCCTGGGTGATTACCCCATTCACAAGTAGCATAAAGGGAGATGTCTTGTTATTTTTACCAGTAAGGTTTTTCAGGTTTTCCCAGAATTTCTTGCCATCTCCCTGGGAATTAATAAGGCAATCCCTGTAATATTGTTATTTAGCTAGTCTGATCTCTCGGGTGCAGGCATTTCTGGTCATTTTATCATTCTGAAGGTCAGCCTGTAGCCTTGGCTCTATGCCAGAGATGATCCTTGGTGGCCATGAGATTTAGCAAAGCAGGGGAGATCCAGGAATTGTAGACTCTCTTTACTTTCTGCTTTCTAATTGGGACCTAGATGTCACATGCTTCATTAAACTTAGTGATAAAATAATCCAGCACCTGATCAATATCTAAGGCAAAGTTGAGGAAGGACCAATCTATATGGCTAAGGAAGGTCTTGAGTACATTTAGCTGCCACTGCTTAAGTGTACGACTCATTATGAATTTGTGGGGGGTGCGCTTAGATGCCTTATTGGCCCAGTGGCAAATAATAGGAAATGATCACTAAGTGAATCAGCTAGGACTGTGGTGTTGGAGATCTGGCCCAGTTGATTTGTGATGATCCAATCAAGCAGGGTACTAGACCCAGTATGATAGTTGATCCTAGTGGGTCAGTCAACCAACTGTGTGATGTTAATGCAAGATATAGCATCTTTATATTGGGCTGCATTGGGTGACATCCAGTTGATATTAAAGTTACCTAGGGAAACCACCTCCAGTTTTGCTTATGGCCTTGTATAAATTCAGTGATTTTGCCTATGTTCAGCATTTAAATTTCGTAAAATTTTATAAACAAACTGTTTAATGCCGCATTGGTCCTAGTAAGAAAAATTCCAGAAGAAATGGTTTGATACCTTTTATTGGACCAACAAGGATGTTACAAAAAGAATAAAAAGCTTTAGCTTTTGGACCAACAGGTCCTTCTTCACAAGCTTAATGACAGTTATTTAGAAAATCCCATACTATTAACGCTTAGAACATGCAGAAAAAAAACCAGAAATAATTCTTATTGGTTTAAAACATGCATTCAAAACATAATTAAAGTGACTTCAGAGAGCTTGAATATCTTAAGTGTGCTTTCAGCTGAACCAAACTTAAAGGTCAAAGGTTGTTCAGAGATAACAGCAGGCAGAGAGTTCAACCCACATATATTATACCATGTATCAGTCTAATGAATAACAAAACACTAGGATTCTCTACTCGCCAAATTAGATGTCAAGTGAAAAAACTCCCCAAAAACCATGCTTCAAGAGGGATGTAAGAGCACACCAGTAGAAGCCAGCTTCATCTCTGCTCAGAACGCTGTTAGTTTGAGAATATGGGCAACAACAAGAAAATGACCCTGGATAAAACAATTACATGCCAAAATTTAACATATTAGCAAGTAAAAAATGAAAAATAAGCCCCCCAAATTACAACAACAGAAATTATCTTTACACAACATATAGAAGGATTGAAGTGATGTTTACCCAAAGTGAGTAAGTGTATCACACTGATGAATGTACAACTAGCTGGAGATAAATTCCCAACATATTCTCAACCAGCTATTATGTTCCAGAAACCTTAAGGTTTTCAGTATTGTAACAAGATTTTATATATGGTAATATCAATTGCCAGTGTAAGTGCCATACACAAAGTACTAGTCAAGAACCCCCAAGAAATTGAGACTATGCAGTCTGATATGTACAGATTTCAATAAATTGTCAGTGTATAACACAAATAATACATTTACAGAAACAGTCTACAGAATCTAAATGAAAATTCCTAGGAATTAAATCCTTCCCCAGGAAAGTAACTACTTAAAAGGAAATATATGTACATGAATGCTAATACACCATCATTTGCACCAATCACTACAATAGTTACCCAGAAAAGGAATTACACCTGTCATGAACCCCCAAGTAAATGAGACAATGTGTCCTAATAAGTACAGAATGTAAAAACATGACAGTATATACTCAAACTACAGAACTAGCATAAGGAAGTAAATATGCACTAAAGCATGAGCACATAGTCCTACACATTATGACACCATAATGTCAAGTACCTGAACATAAGATTACCTCAATATCACCACAATATTCACATTCACTATACCCACATAACCACCCACCTCAAATACCCATATTAAAAATTCAGTGTGCCACACTTCTTCTCCTCCCACAACACACACATAAACACATACACAAACCCACACACGTACATATACACATACACACACACACACACCCACACCCACATTCACACAATACTAATGTGAGAGGCCAACCTGTAGATAACCAGTTAAGAGGGACTGTATAAGTATAAGAGTCAAAGTCCAAGGCTCACTGAAAACCTAAAATCTGTATGTCAATCCTTTGAAGTAAAGGTCCGTGTAAGTTTACGTGTAATGCGTCATATATCCAACATCAACCTTCAGCCCATCTTCCACCATATTAAGAAGTAACAAAAGTCTGATCTCACAAGCTCGTTTCTATTGTGTACAGTTGAAATGTCCTTTCAAGACCATCACAGACATATCTGAGATTGAGTGGTCATCCTGAGAGAAGTGTTGTGCCACTGGTTTGTCAGTCATCTTCCTATTAATATCATACCTGTGCAAATTCAATCTAGTGCAGTTATCTTTTTCATCTCCCCTACATACCCTGTGTGAGTACATTTCCTGCATTGAACAAGATAAACAACATTGCTTGATGTACATGTATAATTACCCGATATCATGAATTGTCTGTTTTGCGAGGTAACCACACAGTCTGAAGTGGAAATGTGTCCACAAGTTTTATATCTGCTTTTATTACATGGCTGTGTGCCATATGGTGTCATGGCACTCTGTTCAGGTTCAAGTTTATGCTTAATAATCAGGTTGGCTAAATTGGGTGGTTGTTTAAAAGACAGTAGTGGCAGTTCTTGAAAAATACAACTAACGGTTTCATCCTCACTGATTATTGGGCGTAGGTCCTTAATAATCTTACGTAGAAGTTCAAGGTCAGGATGATACATGACTACTAAGGGTACTCTGTGGGTAGTGGTCCTTTCATTATATTGCAGTAGGTGTTCTCTTGTTACATATGCAGCATTATCCACTGCTCTGTCAATTTCTCTGGAATAGTGTCCCTGCTCAATAAAGGTGTTTTTCAACATAGCTAAATGTCTATCTCTGTCTTCCTCATTTGAACAGAGATGGTGGTACCGAAGTGCTTGACTATACATGACAGATTTTTTTGTGTAACTTAGGTGATTACTGTTCCTGTGTAAGTATCTCTGTCTGTCTGTTGGTTTCCTGTAAATACATGTATGTAGGGTTCCATACTTGATGGTGACAGTGGTATCCAGAAAATTAACACTGATGGCAGAATATTCCAGGGAAAGTTTAATGCTTGGGTGGAGATTATTACATTCCTGACAAAAATCCTTAAGTGTGTCAGTGCGCTCTGTCCAAATTATAAACAAAATCATCAATGTAATGGAAGTAAGCGAGTGGTTTGTGTGTACAGTGCCTTAAAAGTCCTTCTCCAAATTGGCCATAAAGAGATTAGCATACTGTGAAGCCATCCTGGTGCCCATTGCTGTTCCCAATGTTTGAACATAATGTTTCAAATTAAAGCTGAAGCTGTTATGTGTCAGAATTAATTTAGTAAGTTCCCCCACGATGTCATGGTCAATGTTGTGGTCCAATCCTTTCTCATACATGTATTTAAGGGAGTCTGAAATGCCATCTGTATGCAACATATTAGTGCAGAGGGATGTTGCATTCATCGTGGCTAAAAGGGTATCAGGTGGTAAGTCCTTAAAACCAGAAAGTTTACTCAGGAAGTGAGTAATGTATTGAATGTAACTGTCCCTTTGTTTAACCAACGATTTTAAATTAGCTTCTATAAAACCTGAGATCCCTCTGTCAGAAACATAGAAACATAGAATTTGACAGCAGATAAGGACTGCTTGGCCCACCTAGTCTGCCCATTTCCCTACCTAACGGATAAGCTGCAGATCCTAGTTAACCCACAGCCTACTTCCTCCTACCCCCCCACTAGAATTGCCCTATGTCTGTCCCATGCATTCTTGAATTCCCCCACTGTTTTTGACTCTACGACCTCCTCAGGAAGGCTATTCTATGTATCCACAACCCTCTCTGTGAAGAAATACTTCCTCACATTACCTCTGAGCCATCCCCCCTCTATCTTCAAATTGTGCCCCCTTGTTTTTGCACATCTCCTTTTCTGAAAGATGCTACCCTCTTGGACTTTGCTGATTCCCTTGAGGTATTTGAAAATTTCTATCATGTCCCCCCCTCCCTCCTTTCCTGAAGGCTATACATCTTTAGTTCCTTTAGTCTTTCTTCATATGCCTTCTGATGCAGACCCTGCAACATTTTGGTTGCCCTCTCTGGACAGTCTCCACCCTGTCTATGTCTTTTGTGGAGATGGGGTCTCCAGACCTGTGCACACAGTACTCCAGGCGTGGTCTTACCAACTGTCTGTACAGAGGGCCAACAACTTCCCTGTTTTCTACTGGTGATGCTCATCCCTATGCATCCCAGTATACCCCCAGCCCTCCTTACTGCCTTCTCACATTGCTGGCCTACCTTAAGGTCCTCTGATATGACTACCCCCAGGTCCCTTTCCATTTTTGTTGTTGTCAGTATCTCACCCCCAACTGTGTACTCTTCCCTTGGGTTTTTGTTTCCCAGGTGCATTACTTTGCACTTCTTTGCATTGAATCTAAGCTGCCATACATTTGACCATTCCCCCAACCTTTTCATCCTTTCCTCCCCACCTTGTGTATCAACCCTGTTGCAGATCTTTGTGTCATCTGCAAAGAGACATACTTTCCTTTCCAGTCCCTCTGCAATGTCACTTATAAAGACATTAAAAAGGACCGCCCCAGTACTGAACCCTGCGGTACCCAACCAGTAACCCTCCTTTCTTCACTGTGGACTCCATTTATTATTACCCACTGTGTCCTGTTGTCCAACCAGTGTTTTACCCAGGCTACCACCCTGGGACCCATTCCCAGGCTGGATAATTTGTTTATTAATCTTTTGTGCGGGACTGTGTCAAATGCCTTGCTAAAGTCTAGGTAGGCCATGTCCACAGCCCCTCTCTGGTCTACTGCTTTGGTCACCCAGTCAAATAAATCAATTAGATTTGTTGAACATGACCTTCCCACTGTGAATCCATGCTGTACTGGGTCCTGTGCCCCACTGGCCTCTAGGTACTCAGCAATTCTTTCCTTCAGAAGTGATTCCATCATTTTCCCTACCACGGAGGTCAAACTGTCAGGTTTGTAGTTTCCTGCCTCTGTCTTGCTCCCACTTTTGTGAAGGGGAATCACATCCACCCTCCTCCAGTCCTCAGGTACCTCACCATCCTCCCATGATTTATTAAAAAGGGTAGTCAGTGGTGTAACTAGTTCTTCCTTTAGTTCTTTTAGAATTGTGGGGTGAATCCCATCAGGCCCCATTGCTTTAACCACCTTCAGTTTTAAGAGTTCTTTCAGAACCCTTTCTTCTGTGAAAGGACTAATATCAACCCCCCTATCCAGAGTGCTTCTATTGACCAGATTAGGTATTTCCCCTGCTTTTCCATTGTGAATACTGAGCAGAAGTATTCGTTCAGTATCCCTGCTTTTTCACTGTCACTCTCTGCCCAACCACCTTCCTCTTTGTTCAGCCTCAGTATCCCTGCCTTAGTCTTTCTTTTCTCCCTAATGTACCTATAAAAGGTTTTATTCCCCTTCTTAACCGAGCTGGCTATCTTTTCCTCAGTTTGGGCCTTTGCTACTCTGACTGCCTTACCCGCTTCCTTCTGCTTTAACTGGTACAGTTCTCTGTCCTGCTTCTTCTGTGTTTCCACATACTTCCTGAATGCTATCTTTTTCTCCCTTACCTTCCCCGCCACTTCTTTTGAGAACCATAGTGGCTTTTTCTTTCGTTTTGATTTATTTGCTTCACACAAAGGCTTTTTGCCTCTGTGATGGCGGTTTGGATGTTTCCCCATTGTTGCTCCACCCCACCTTCTTGCCTGTCTGCTAGTGCTTTTCTGAGTCACTCTCCCATTTTGACAAAATCAGCCCTCCTGAAGTCCAGTACCTTTACTTTTGTGTGGCTTGACTCTACAGCTAAGTTTATCATGAACCACACTGTTTGGTGGCCGTTCGTTCCCAGATGGCTACCCACTTCAAGATCAGAGATCCTCTCTCCATCCTCATTTGAGAGTAACAGGTCTAAGATTGCTCTTTCCTGAGTGGGTTCCAAAACTAGCTGTCTGAGTCATGCCCCCTGTAGGGCATCGAGAATGGCCCTGCTCTTGGATGTGGCTGCAGCAAAGGTGCTCCAGTCAACATCTGGCATATTCAGGTCCCCCATCAGCAATATCTTCCCTTTCTCTGCCATCCCAAGGATGCTTTCTATCATTTTCTTGTCCATTTCTTCCCCCTGAGACAGGGGTCTGTATACAACCCCTGTGTGGATTATGGAGCCATTTCCAGTCTCCAGGGTGACCCACAGTGCCTCCTCTCCTCCCAATTTACCGTTTAGTTCTGTTGCTTTGATCCCTTCCCTTATATAGAGAGCTCCTCCTCCTCCTCCTCCTCTTCTTCTCTCCCTGTTCCTCCTGTACATTGTGTACCCTGGTATGTTGACATCCCAGTCATGGTTCTCTGTGTACCATGTTTCTGTGACTGCCACAATATCCAGGCATCCCTCTTCCACCAAGGCCACCATTTCAGGAGCTTTTACATAGACACGGGCATTGGTACTCATTATCCTCCATTTTTTATGGCTTTATTGCCCCATCCCTGTCCCTACTGTCTTTTTCTCCATTTACCCCTGCCCTTCTCCCTATCGACTGCTCTATCTTGGTGTTTACCTCACTAATTACCCTGATTTTGGTGGGGGGCTAGAATTTCCTTCTCCTTTTCAGTTCCTCCCCCCTTGGCTAGTTTAAATGTTTGCCATTGAAGCATTTAAACCTGACACCTAGGATCCTGGTTCCTCTCCAGGATAGATGCAGACCATCGCACCTGTATAGACCTGCATCCCTCCAGGTGGACCCCCAGTCCCCAATGAAGCCAAATCCCTGAGTTCTGCACCAGCTTTTCAACCAGTCATTGAATCCCATGGTGCGGAGTACCCTAGCCTCATCCATGCCATAGACAGGTAGCACTTCCAAGAAAGTTACTATGTGTGCTACTTGTCTAAGGCCCCTCCCCAACTCCACAAACTCCTGCTGCACTGCTCTTATCCCATTCTCAGCCAGGTCATTCATCCTTAGGTGGATAATGACATCCAGCTCCTTCCCCCTTGCCGCTGCTCCCACAATCCTGAGGATTCATCTCCTGTCCCTCCAAGCCTTGGTGCTGGGCAGGCACCTTACCTCCCTTTCTCTTCCCTCCCCCAGTTCTACACCTCTAACAACTGAGTCCCCCACCAGGAGTTGTTTCCTTTCCCTGTGGGGTCCTGGGCCACCCTCCTGTAGGTCTCCATTGTGGAGGTTCCAGCATCCTCCTTGGTCTCCACTGCAGGTGCCTCCATAGAGGAACCATGCTTCACCAGAGTGGTGAATGAATTGTGGAGAGGCACAACTGGAGGGATGTACCTCTGTTTCACCACCCTCACCCTCCCTGAGCCCACTGTGGTCCAATCACTCCTCTTTCTTGGCAACCTCTGAGGTAGTGGCAGTGGCCTGGATGGTCCCTGGGTGGGGGAGCAGGTTTCCCGAATCCTTGCCAGGTCAGCATGGAGACAAACAACCTCCTCCCTCAGACCAGAGAGATGCCTGCAAATAGGGAAGCAACGCAGTGTCCAGAATGTCTCCCAGAAGACTGCTGCTCCACAGCCAGTGCATGGCACCACTCCCCACATGTCTGTGTCCCTTCCAGTTACAGATGCTTTTTTGTTTTAGTGTGTGCAAGCTTGTGAGTGTCTCTACCCCCTATTCAGTGTGCTGTGCCTTTAAGGATATGAACAGGTGTATGTTGTTAGCAGTTTTGGGGAAGTGATGTCAGAGCCCCTGCTATAAAGGAAGGTATGTGCTTGGGGCTACTACCAGAGACTATGGGTCTTCCTGGGTTCCCAAGTTTATGTATTTTAGGAAGCCCAGGCTTGGGTTCATCAGGGATGAGGTCAGTTATTCTGTCTTGCACATAGTCTGGAAATGATTTAACCAAACCCTGTAGTTCTCTTTTATATTCTGTTGTGGAATCACTTTCCAGTTCTCTATAGAAGGTATGGTCACTTAGCTGTCTGGCTTCCTTAATATAATCTTCTCGGTTCAGTATCACCACTGCAGAACCTTTGTCAGCTTTTTTTATGACAATATTGTGGTTTGATTTCAGTGTTTGTATAGCCCTGCATTCCAATAGAGAGGTTGTAGTGGGCTTGTTTCTGCCCATTAAGAATTTCACCAGTCACTCTCTGACAAAAGCAATGGATATAATTGTCCGGTTTCACCAGTTTCTTCTTACGGCCACGGGGTTAAAATCAGATTGTTTCTTTTTCTTATCTATTAAATTGCTACTGTTTAGAACTTCTTCACTGTCTGTGATTTCTTCTCTGCAGTAAAAATATTCTTTAAGTCGCAATCTGCGGAAGTATTCTTCCATTTCACCACAAAACTGTATTCTGTCCAGTGGTTTTGTTGGGCAGAAAGTGAGGCCTTTGGAAAGTACACTTAAAGAGCTAGTGTACTGCATGGTAACTGCATGCAATTAATTGTAACTTTCTGATGTAGTCAGCTATCACTTCTTATATCTCAAGTATTTTTTCTTTTCTGTTTGCTAATTAGAAGATTTTCCACCTGAGAGTACTGGGGTGATGTTTGGAGCTGCACTCTTTCTGTAGGCAAAAAAAAAGTCTGTTCTGTTCCTCCCATTATATCAACACTGAGACCACACTGACTATGACATCACTAGTACCCAATGGGAACCATTTCTCAGTGCCAGGTTTCACTTTCACATGAATCAGCAGGGAATGTCTCTCCCTGATTACTAGTGATGTCAAAATTTCCTGCATTTTGATTGGTAGCTTGTGAAAGTCACTGCTCAGGCTACAAGAATTGTGGTGCCTCAAGATGTTTGGTCTTACTTCTGACGATGTAGTGGGAGGAACAGAACTGACTTTTTTAGCCTCCTAAAAGAGTGCTGCTCCACACATCACCCCAGTACTGACAGGCAGAAAATCTCCTAATTAGCAAACAGAAAACAAAAAAATACTTCAGATATTGGAAGTGATAGCTGACTGCATCTAAAAATTGCTATTAATTCCAAGCAGTACACTAGCTCTTTAATTCCCCAGTAGTCAGTGTGTGGTTGGACAAATTAACAACTGAAAGGTGCCCATCTGTGTAGCTTAGTAGTTCAATCACTCTATTCTTCTCTTCATAGTTGTTAGGAGGTATAACACGTTGAAGGGTATTTAACTTCCTGTTTTTAATAAGCATGGCTTTGGTAGTTCATGAGTATCTCATGCAGGATGACTGGATTCAGCCCACCAGACATCCTCTCCAGTGTGGTAACAATTCCATAAAACTGTTTCTTCAAAAACGCTTTCTTTGCATATGAGCTATGGATCCTGTGATTTCTCAGTTTCTCAGAGGTCCTATGACAGAGTTATTCAGCATATGTAGAATTATCCATGTTTCTCAATGGATTCCAAATAGTTAGGCCTTTAGGGATGATGCTATTCCTTTTGCACTGGGCTGAAAAATAGATGTCACTGTCTAGCTGTGCTAGTTTCTTCTTAATGTTGTGCAACTGCCATATTTTGCGGTGAAGTCTGGTATCCTCCATGTTGACAAACAAACTGTTCAATACCGCATTGGTCCTAGTAAGAAAAAATCTAAAACAAATGGTTTGATACCTTTTATTGGACCAACAAGGATGTTACAAAAAGAACAAAAAGCTTTAGCTTTTGGACCAACAAGTCCTTCTTTGGAAGCTCAATGACAGTATTTAGAAAATCTCATATTATTAACACTTAGAATATGCAGAAAAAAACAGAAATAATGCTCACTGATTTAAAACAGGCATTCAAAACATAATAAAAGTGACGTCAGAGAGCTTGAATATCTTAAATGTGCTTTCAGCTGAACCAAACTTTAAAAATCAAAGGTTGTCCAGAGATAACAGCAGGCAAAGAGTTCAACCCACATATATTATATGGCACCGATGTAGAGTTTGGACCTTGAGGAGGGCTGCAAGAGGAGATTCTTGGACAGTGTGGATGGTGGAGTCAAGCATGCAGCAGAGGGCAAGGTTGAAACGGCCTTGCAGTGGGAGCCATCCAAGAGAATTGTAAAGGGCACATTGGTGGATAGAGAAAGGGGCAAGCAAGGCAAAATGACAGTCTCTGTTGTACTCAGAGGAGAGCTTAGCCATTAGGGTTGTGGATGTCCTAGCATAGATAGGGGAGCAGTAGTCCAGTACAGGGAGAAGATTACCCTGCATGATGGCAAGTCTGGCCTCAGGGGTGAGGTATGGCCAGACTCTATAGGCTGCACCTAATTTTTGGTGAAACCTATGGACTAAAGAGTTGATGTGTTCAGAGAAGGAGAGGGAGGGGTCAAGTAAGATACCTAAGTATCTGAAAGTATTTGCACCTCTACGGCTTGAACGTGGGGGGAGACAATGTTAAGTGGGAGCTGAGTCTTCGATTTTGCAAGGAAGGGCTTGGATCCAAACAACATAGATTTTGTTTGGTGTTTACCAGGAAGAGGTTAGCTGCAAACCAGTTGTGGGCCACAGCATAGTTTAGAGGGAGAACTGAAGAAATGCTGGTGGTGGATTTATCACTGTAAAAGAGTACGAGGTCATCAGCATAGGGGAGGGAGTGACAGCTAAGACTGTCAGAGGGAAGGGAGTTAATGAATAGGGAGAATAGGAGGTGCTCCAAAATTGAGCCCTGGAGGACCCCTGTAGAGACAGGTAGGGTGGGGAGCAAGCAGGACCAATACATAAGAATTGAGAGCGATCAGTGAGATAGCTCTTGAACCAGTTTGTTACCTCTGGAGAACAGCCAAGGCTACTTAGTTTGGAGAGAAGGAGGGCATGGTTGACCATATCAAAGGCCTTTGAGAAGTCAACGAAGACTGCGCTGGTGGCCTTACCTCTATCCATATTCATAAGGATGTGGTTGGTCAGTAGTGCAAAGGCGGTGGTGGTGGAAGGGTTTTTGCAGAAACCATGATGTTTACTACACAGGAGGTTGCATTTGCCAATGTGCCCAGCAAGTTGATTATGGATTGGTTTCTCAAGTAATTTACTAAGGTGGGGGAGTATAGAGATTGGGCGATAGTTGTCGGTGTTTTGTGGGTCACCAATTTTGAAAATGGGGATCACTTTGGAGGTCTTCCAAGGGTCAAGCATTGTGGAGGTGGAAAGGGTGAGGTTAAAGATAAACGTGAGAGGTTTGATGATGGCTGGCGTGATGAGCCTTAGAAAAACTTGGGATAGGCCATCCACTCTGGGGAGCCATGATTGGGAAGGCTTTTGAGGAGCTTAGCAGTGTCAGCACAAGAGAGAGCTCTGAAGTAGAAGGAGGGGGTTGGGGTATGAGTGGCAATGCTGGTGGAGGTCACCAAGGGGTTTTGATAGGGGGCAGAGCTGTTTGGCTGGCCATATGGGAGTTTATTCAGGTACATGGATAGGTCAATGAATTTGTCATTGAGTACCCTAGTACCTTCTAGTGGGTCAGTAACCAGGCCATCAGGGGAGTCCAGGTGCAGGGCTGCCTTGATGGAGTGGAGGTTTAGAAGGGATTCAATTGAACTCCAGAATTTCCTGGGGTCTCCAAGGCTGACCTTTTGGAGATTGCGGAAAAGCGACTGCTTCAGGGATTTTGCAAGATGCTTACATATATTTCTCCTGTGCCTTTAGGCATTCCAGAGGGCAGAAGAGGGGGATGCTGTGTAGGTGGACCAAGCACGATCCCGATCCTTCATGAGGGTAAGGAAATCCTTCATGACCCAGCGCGAGCAGCCATCTCTGACCCATCTTGTAGTGATGGAAATATCGGTCCTGCAGAGTCATTAGGGTCTGCGTGAAAAGTGTTTCTGCTGTAGTCACATCAGAAAGTGAGTAGAGAGCAGACCAGTCCAAAGACCAGGCCTCCTCAAGGAGGTTGGGGGAGCTGGGGTTGTGGAAGTTTCGGAAGGGTAGGTATTAGGGAGAGGGACGCTTGAATTTGTATGATCAGAGGAGATAAGTTGGGTAGTGGTCACTAATTGAGTATGCCATGGTGCCAGCATGCAGTGCATAATCATCCCTGTTTGTGATGATTCAGTCCTGAAGGGTCTGAGTGGCAGTCTGTGGGTTAAGTCTGGTGGGAAGTGTGATAGTCTGGACCAGGTTGTTTTGTTTTAATTGGGAGGTGTAGTCTGACTGGTGATTGCTCAGCCAGTTTAAATTGAAATTGCCAAGGAGAATGGAGTCTCTTTGAGGGGATAGAGAGCTCAGGCCCAGGAGGAAGCTGTTCAGGCCCTGAGGTCCAGAGGTGGGAAGGTTGTAGCAGCAGCCTAAGTAGAGTTTCTTACTGGAACAAAGGGTTAGCTACAAGAGGAGCTATTCACTAGGTGAGGTTGGGTCTGAGCAGAGAACAATGTTGGCAGAGAGGGGTTCCCTAATGAACAGTGCAACACCACCTCCTTTTTTTTACCTTTCCTATCAAGGCATAGGAAGGAGTAGCAGGGAAGTTTGTAAATGTTGTCGGCATGGTTAGGCTTTAGCCAGGTTTCAGAAAGTCCCAGGACATGGGGCTTGTGTAGTGCAATCCACGCCTCCAGGTCAGGGAACTTGGAGGGAAGGCTGCATATGTTGATGTGAACAATTTTTAGGCCTGGGGCATTGGTCCAGATACTGAAGGAGGAGGTGATGTGGGAATTGGGTGCTCCACGGTTACACTTGACATCCCCAGCTAGGAGAAGTAGGGATAGCAGGAGAATATAAGGGCAAGAGGGAGCAATTGGAGACCAAGAGAGGGACGCCAAGTAGTAGCCAAGAAGATAGTCCGCCAGGCTGGAGAGAAAGGAGAGTGAGATTTGTCCCAGGGAAGACATATTCCAAGTAGACTGATGGGAGGGATGTTGCAGGGAGGAGCAGGTGATAGAGAGGAAGGTAAGTTGCTCTTGGTCACAGGTAAGCATAGTGGCACAGAAGTCCATCAGCACCAGGAAGGATGGCAAAGAGACAGCTAGCAATGTGAGCAGTAACAGATTCATGCTTAATGAAGAATAGGTAGCAGAAGGAGAAAACCAAGGGTTAGGGAAGTATAGAAATCTGGCCTGGTCACTTTGTAAACTGGCTTTAGGAACAAGAGGAGGAGAAGAGCAGTAGAATGGGAGGTTGGTGGGGGAAGAAGGAGAAGAGTGAAACAGAGATTGAGAAAAATCACAAGGGATGAAAATTCAAGCAGGACAATGATGCAGCCTTGCTTTGCCGAAAGTGGGTCCAGGCCATTTACCTGCAGCTGGGGATCAAGGGCAGTTGGTGGCAGGCTTCTCATGCCATGGAGGCTGGCTGGAGTCTTCAGGAGGTGACCGCGTAATTGGCAGTGCAAGCCCAATAGGCTAAGCTGGATGCCTGAGGGAGAAGGGACAGACAGGGGATCAGATATCCTCCAGAAGCTGTGGGAGGATCATAAAATTAGCAATCACACAGAGGAGCTGTAATTCAAAACTGTGGCTAGGTCAGGTTGGGGCAGGTCACAGACCAGAGACAAGGTGCCAGCAGGGTCAGTGGAGGGGGGGGGGAGAAAATAAAAGAAACAGCAAATCAGGGGCAGGGAGAACTAACAGAAGGCTACCAACATTGAGACTTGTTGTAATTCAGGAATTTAACAATTTGAACAGGTAGACATGGTAACTCTATAGCACTAAAGTATAAAATAAAATCCTTAGCACTCTAGCAGCTGGGAATTGAGCAAAACAAGCCTATTGTGCTCTGAATACTCTGCAGATTACAAGGCACAGTGCAGGCAGCTTCCCGTTTTGAGACCAAACTCTTTAGTGGAAAAATGCTGCTGTTAAAGTGCAGAGAGTAACCAATATGCAGAGACGCCATGGCTTGGAGGGACAGGGAGCGAATCCTCAGGATTGCCGGAGCAGCTGCACAGGGGAGGGAGCTGGATGTCATTGTCCACCTAGGGACAAATGACCTGGCTAAGAAAGGGATTAGAGAAGTGCAGGAAGAGTTTGTGGAATTGGGGAGGGGCCTTAGACAAGTAGCACGCACGGTAACCTTCTCGGAGGTGCTGCCCATCTATGGCTAGGAGAGGCTAGGGTGTTCCACACCATGGGATTCAATCAGTGGTTGAAAACTGGTGTGAAGCCTGTGGATTTGGCTTCATTGGGACTGGGGGTCCACCTGGAGTAATGCAAGCCTATACTGGCATGATGGGCTTCATCTGTCCAGGAGGGGAACCAGAATCCTTAGTGATAGGTTTAAATGCTTCATTGGCAAGCATTTAAACTAGCCAAGGGGAGGCACTGAAAGGAGCAGGGGAAATCCAGCCCCCCAAAATCATGGCAGGCAGCGGTAAACACCAACATAGACGGTCGATAGGGAGAAGGGCAGGGTAAATGGAGAAAGTGACAAAGGCAAGAAGGACAGGATGGGGCAAAAGGAGTAAGGCCATCAGGAAATGGAGGGTAATGAGTACCAATGCCCGTAGTCTGGGCAACAAGCTCCCTGAGCTGGTGACCTTGATGGAAGAGGGGTGCCTGGATATCGTGAGTCACAGAAACATGGTACACAGAGAACCATGACTGGGATGTTAACATACCGGGTACATAACCTACAGGAGAGACAGGCAGGGAGAAGAGGGGAAGAGTAGCTCTCTATGTAAAGGAAGGATAAAAGCAACTGAACAAAAGAGTAAACAGGAGAGAGGAGGCACTGTGGGTCACCTTGAGACTGAAAAGGCACCACAATCCACACAGGGTTATGTACAGACCCCCATGTCAGGGGAGGGATGGACAAGGATATGATAGAAGGCATTCTTAGAATGGCAGAGAAAGTGGAGATACTGTTGATGGGAGACCTGAATATGCCAGATGTTAACTGGAGCACATGTGCTGCAGCCACATCCAAGAGCAGGGCCATTCTTGATGCCCTACAGGTGGCAGGCCTCAGACAGCTAGTTTCGGAACCCACTCATGAGGGAGCAATTTTAGACCTCATACTCTCAAACTGGGGCAGTGAGAGGATCTCAGATCTAGAAGTGGGTTGCCATCTGGGAACAAGTGACCATCAAACAGTGTGGTTCATGTTAAACTCAGCTACAGAGTCAAGCCATACAAAAGTGAGGGTACTGGACTTTAGGAGGGCTGACTTTGGCAAGATGGGAGAGTGCCTCAGAAAAGCACTAGCAAACAGGCTAGAAGGAGGGGTGGAGCAACAATGGGGAAACATCAAAACTGCCATCACAGAGGCAACAAGCCTTTGTGTGAAGCAAATAAACAAATCAAAATGAAAGAAAAAGCCACTATGGTTCTCAAAAGAGGTGGCTGTGAAAGTCAGGAAGAAAAAGATAGCATTCCGAAGTATGAGGAAACACAGAAGGAGCAGGACAGAGAGCTGTACCAGTTAAGGCAGAAGGAAGCAGGAAGGAAGTCAGAATAGCAAAGGCCCAAACTGAGGAAAAGATAGCCAACTCGGTTAAGGAGGATAAAACCTTTATAGGTACATCAGCAAGCATAGAAAGACAAAGGGAGGGATAGTGAGGCTGAATAGAATGAATGGTGGTGGGCAGAGGGGACAGTGAAAAGCAGGGATACTGAATGAATATTTCTGCTCAGTATTCACAAAAGAGGAGGGAAGTGCCTAATCCAATTAACAGAAGCACTCTTGATAGGGGGTCAATCCCAGTCCTTTCACAGAAGAAAGAGTTCTGCAAGAACTCCTAAACTGAAGGTGGACAAAGCAATGGGGCCTGATGGAATTCCTAGAATTCAAAAAGAATTAAGGGGGGAACTAGTGAAACCACTGGCTACTCTTTTTAATAAATCATGGGAGGATGGTGTGGTACCCTAGGACTGGAGGAAGGCGGATGTGATTCCCCTTCACAAAAGTGAGACCAAGGCAGAGATAGGAAACTACAGACCTGTCAGTCTGATCTCTGTGGTAGGGAAAGTGATGGAGTCACTTCTAAAGGAAAGAATAGTTGAGTACCTAGAGGCCAGTGGGGCACAGGTCCCAAGGCAGCATGGGTTTACAGCGGGAAGGTCATGTCAGACGAATCTAATAGATTTCTTTGACTGGGTGACCAAAGTAGTAGACCAGGGAGGGGCTGTGGACATGGCCTACCTAGACTTTAGCAAGGTATTTGACACAGTCCCACACAAAAGATTAATAGTAAAATTAACTAGCCTGGGAGTGGGTCCCAGGGTGGTAGCCTGGGTAAAACATTGGCTACACAACAGGACACAGAAGGTAATTGTAAATGGAGTCCACTCTGAAGAAAGAGGGGTTACTAGTGGGGCACCAGGGTTCAGATTGGGTCCAGTCCTTTTAATGTCTTCATAAGTGACATTGCAGAGGGACTGAAGGAAAGTATGCCCTTTGCAGAAGACACAAAGATCTGCAACAGGGTTGATACACAAGGAGGCATGGAAAGGATGAGAAGGGACTTGGCAAGGTTGGAGGAATGGTCAGAAGTATGGCAGCTAGGATTCAATGCAAAGAAGTGCAAAATAATGCATCTGGGAAACAAGAACCCAGGGGAAGAATACACAATGGGGAGGGAGGTAGTAACAACAACAAAAAAGGAAAGGGACCTGGGGGTAATCATATCAGATGACCATAAGGTTAACAAGCAATGTGAGAAGGCAGTAGGGAGGGCTGGGGGTATACTGGGATGCATAGGGAGAGGCATCAGCAGCAGAAAACAGGAAGTTGTTATCCCTCTGTACAGACAGTTGGTGAGACCCCATCTGGAGTACTGCGTCCAGTTCTGGAGACCCCATCTCTGCAAGGACATAGACAGGATAGAGGCAGTCCAGAGGAGGGCAACTAAAATGGTGCAGGGTCTTCAAGAGAAGCCGTATGAGGAGAGACTAAAGGAGCTTAATATGTATACCCTTGAGGAAAGAAGGGAGAGGGGGGACATGATAGAAACTTTTAAGAATTCAATAATGCATGGGACAGACATAAGGCAATTCTTGTGGGGGGTAGGAAGAAATAGGCTGTTGGTTTACTAGGATCTGCGGCCTATCCTGTAGGTAGGGAAATGGGCAGACTAGATGGGCCAAACAGTCCTTATCTGCCGTCAATGTCTATGTTTCTATGTTTCTAAACAGGAATTTACTGTTAAAAGTGAGCAAATAGTTGTAAAAGGGAAGCAGAAGAAGTCCATTCAGCTTTGTTGAAAATACCGAGCAGAAATGGACTAATCAGGGAGCTCCTGAGTCAGTGAGTGACTAATGAGAGCGTGTCCCAGAAAAGGCGCTGGTCTTGCAAAATGCTGAAAATTCATGCAGCACAAAGACACAGCCTTGCTTTGCCGAAAATGGGTCCAGGCCATTTACCAGCTGGGAAGGGGAATCAAGTATCCCACAGACTGCTCTCCTCCTCAGGGGAGAGAGTGGGGAAAGCTACCAGAGTTGGACTGACCCCTAGTGAGGCCAGGGATCCTATGGCCAGAGCTAGGCAGTACTGCGATGTGTGCCAGACATGCGGCATACATGCTTTCATATCATTGCATGCCACACCTCCCCAGGGCATACACAGACCAAAAAACTATCCAAACATGCAGCAGGATGTCCATCCCGTGCCACATGCCCCAGGCCGCTGACCATAAATCCCTGCTCCTAGGTACTATCCGAGTCCCTGCTGGGGATAGAGGTCCCCCCCAGTGGCCCCACCCTGGGGGTAAGTCAGGGTGCCTGGGAGTTGAGTTAGGTTGGGGTGATGGGGTGGGCACTGAGAACAGGAATGGTGAATAGACGGTTGGACAGAGCCTAAAAAAGAATACTAAATACATATAAACACACACACACACACACACACACACACACACACACACACAAAGCTGACACTAGCATTCATAGTCTTCACCCACAGCATCTCATCTTTTCTGCCACCCACAATGTTCACCCTCTCTCGCCACTCCGATCTTCTTGGAAAGCAGCAATATAATACAGACAGACTGCAACATAATCTTCAAAGCAATCTTTTAACAAAATACATTGACTCTTTATTCCAAATGTTTTATTTGACTATGATTTATCAATGCTGTTGTTCCCCACCCCGGCCTCTTGGCATCTCAACTCCCTTGCCACCAGCACCTCTTGCTTTCTTGCTGCTTGCATCTTCTTCACTCTTCCTTTCCTTCCCACCATCAGCTCACAATAAAATAAAATGAATGAAAACTGCACCATAGGGCCCTTGCAAGTAGCAAATATTTTATGAATCAGACAGCGCCAATATTCACATCCCTACCCCTCATCTGATGCCCCTTCCACACTTTGCTCCAGCACAAACCCCGTTTGAAGGCGCAAACTGGCCTTTTGTGAATACCGCCTTGGTGCAAACCCATTTTGTACCATGCAAACTAGGTTTGCACTGGGAAAAAGTTTTGTGAATCTGGCCTCAGGTCTATAATTGGATCATGGACAACAGAATTTTTCTGAGAAAGGTTCATAATCCCAATTTTGAAAATTCCCTCTACTCAGGTGAATCAAGCCTAGAGAGGGAATATCATGCAAGGGGCATGTGTCTCTTCTGTAAATGACTTGAGGAGTCCACTGAACCCTCAGTGTGTGGCATTCTGACTTAGGGTTGCCTGTGTGCCACAGGTACACGGTGCATAGGCAATCCAAATGTTTGTGCATTGGCCCCAGTGTTCATGATGATGCAGCTGCAATTGCTTTGTTGCAAAGTAAGCTGTTATGGCTATCTATCTAAGAAAGAAAGAAAGAAATTTCAAACAACTACAACTATGTTAATGCACACGTTAGGGTTTATTTTAAAACCACAAATGTAAGGAAATGCAACATTAATGGTGTCTTTTGCTCCCTATCTCTGTCTGCCCCCATTCACTCCCTCCATGAACCCCAACACACTGAATGCTAAAGCAAAGCCCAGGTTTCAAACACATGCTGTATAATATCATAAATAAATAATAAAGTGCAAGGAATAGTTACAACTCGTAATGAACACTGCACTCGTACATTGTGAGACATAATGCTGCAGAATACAGACAGGGGCTTGGTCTATAACATTGCTGCCACTTCAAAAAACATTCACAATGTCTGCTAGAGGTCTGGGATAAGGTGTGCAATGATGCAGCTGCTTCAGGAGTGGCCTGCAAGGGTGATGATGCTGGGAGGTGATGAGCAGTGACATGTTTCTGACTTGCTCCCGAGAACCTGAGGTGGGGTGAGATGGCATTGTAGCCTGTTAACGTTTCATGCTCTACTTATAAAAAGAGAAAAAGGAGAAAAGAAACTTGCCAGCACAGAACTGCTCGAGTGTTTGCATGTTATATTGAAACCATCACTGTCTTGACTATCTTTTTTAATGAGTTTTGAGAAATCCAAACTGTAAAGAGGCGGCTGATTTGTAAGTTTAAGTAAGTTTATAGTACTGGTATTGCTAACTCACAGTTCAGCTTACACACACTTTGGTGCATTGCTACCACCTCTTATAAATTGATTAGAGGATTTCCATATGCAAATACAAACTAAAGGTTTGCAAAGAACAAGACACAAAAAGGGAATATTCATATAGCCTAGATTTTCTGCATCTGTTGCCAGTGCTGTTGCTGACTGGCTTGAAAAGTAACAACTATGCATTTCTTTAAGAAGTACCACAGTAGAGGTGCATTTTAATTGCCTAACATAATGGTAACTAAGTAGACTGTTTTTTTTCCCCCATACTATGAATGTTGGTGTTTTTTCACAAGTCAAATTGCATTACTGATTGATCTCCTAAGTTTACAGAAGTGCCATGTGTTAGTGACACTCACTGTGTAAGTAGCTGGAGATGAAGCAAGTAACACTATCATCCTCCAATTAATGAGAGCTGATTAGAGGCTGCATTGCACCCTCGTATACACGCTCCACTCCTTTTCTGTAGAATCTAAATATGATATCCTAATACCAAACGAAAGGTTTCGCTTGATACTTATGTATCGGTGCACCCCAGAGTATTTGTGAATCACAGTGAGATGCAAAGTAAATCTATAAGCTAAGACTAGAAAGACATATTATTTTTCATGAAAAGCAGTGTGGTCAGTTGTACATAATAAATACTAGAAAGTAGTTCAGAACTACAAGGGCAAATTAAATGTTTACACAAAGACAAAAAAGGGATAAAAATATCAGAGTACCCCAGAACACAGTTCAGAAAGACTCAGACCTAAACCGGGAAGAGTAAGATCAACTTAACAAAAACATAAAAACAAACTGAAAATGGACTTCACAAAAGACACCAACAAATTCAGACAAGGCTAAAACTGACTTTTTCTTATCCCTCCCTAACTGAAATTTGCTGCTCCGTTAAGTTGTTTTGTCACCAGTGTCCACAGATAAGAAACTAGGTTTGAGCACTGAGATGGCTCCAACTGAAGGCAAAGATTCTGCTGCAAGTGAGACAATTGGACATAAAGAGGCTATGAGAACAAGCATTTGTCAATGCTGAATGTTGCTTGTTTGTATGTGCTCTTTAGGTATTTGGAAGTTATTGGAGTGCAAATATTGAAAATTCGCGAACTTACGAGCATGCATAGGAACTGCACAACGCACGCTCATAAAACAGTCAATTTTAGAAATTTTTTCACCAAATTTTCAACATAGCCATTTTAAGACCTCTGCTCATGAACAGTGTCACTGTGATTTTCTTAATGTGTCCCATACATGGATTTCGCACACTGACTGCGCCATTGTGCGCTACATGTGCGGAAACATGTTTTGGGCAAGATGTGAAAAATAACAGCTATACTGCTCATAAGGAGGTGTGGTAAAATGGCAATATTAGAAATCTAGAGTGAAAATATTGAAAATCACAAACTTACTAGCCGCGTATAGGAACTGGCGCAATGACGCCAGAAACAGTCATTTTTAGGAATTTTTTCACCAAATTTTCAACATAGCCATTTTAAGACCTCTGCTCATGAACAGTGTCACTGTGATTTTCTTAATGTGTCCATACATGGATTTCGTATGACGGACTGGCGCCACTGTGCGCTATACAAGGAAACACATTTTGGGCAGGATGTAAAAAAATGACAGCTATACTGCTCATAAGGAGGTGTGGTAAAATGGCAATGTTGAAAATCTGGAGGAAAATATTGAAAATTGCAAACTTACTTAACGTGCATAGGAACTGCACAACGACGTCAGAAACAGTCATTTTTAGGAAGTTTTCACCAAATTTCAACATAGCCATTTTAAGACCTCTGCTCATGAATAGTGTCACTGTGATTTTCTTAATGTGTCCCATACATGGATTTACGCACACTGACTGCCATTGTATGCGCTACATGGTGACATGTGTTGGGCAAGATGTGAAAAATGACAGCTGTACTGCTCATAAGGAGGTGTGGTAAAATGGCAATGTTGGAAATCTAGTGTGAAAATATTGAAAATTCACAAACTTACGAGCGTGCGTAGGAACTGCGCAACGCACGCTCGTAAACAGTCATTTTAAGGAATTTTTTCACCAAATTTTCAACATAGCCATTTTAAGACCTCTGCTCATGAACAGTGTCACTGTGATTTTCTTAATGTGTCCCATACATGGATTTACTTTACCGACTGCGCCACTGTGCTACCTGGGCAGAAACACATTTTGGGCAGGATGTGAAAATGACAGCTGTACTGCCTATAAGGAGGTGGGTAAATGGCAATGTTGAAAATCTGGAGTGAAAATATTGAAAATTGAAACTTACGAGCGCGGCATAGGAACTGCACAATGCACCCAGAACAGTCATTTTAGGAATTTTTTCACCAAATTTTCAACATAGCCATTTTAAGACCTCTGCTCATGAACAGTGTCACTGTGATTTTCTTAATGTGTCCCATACATGGATTTCACACACCGACTGCACCACTTTGCGCTACATGGGCAGAAACACATTTTGGGCAGGATGTGAAAAATGACAGCTATACTGCTCATAAGGAGGTGTGGTAAAATGGCAATGTTGAAAATCTGGAGTGAAAATATTGGAAATTCGTGAATTTACGAGCGTGTGTAGGAACTGAGCAACGTGCGATCGTAAAACAGTCATTTTTAGGAATTTTTTCACCAAATTTTCAACATAGGCTTTTTGAGAGCCCACCTTATGAACACTGCAGTGTTATTTCCTTAATCAGCCCCAAAAGGTGATTTCATGCAGTGACGGCGAAATCACCCTTCGGGTCCGATTAACGCCATGACAGTGCAAGAATTCATGAGGAGGGGGTCCCAAAAACCCCATGTTGAAAATTTGGGCCCAAAATTCCCAAAAATGCCTGAGCTATGCAACAAAGTTTAAAAAACCCTATTTATTCCATGATGCAGCTTACCGGCATTTCCTCAGTTCGTGGTCGGCTTTGAAGAGTGCAGACGTGTTCCCAGTCCATCAAGACGCACACCGAGCTCCAGAGGCAAGTATGGGGTGGGGTGGGGAGGCAGGGCACAGTGGTGGTGTGGTGGGGCAGTGAGACTGTGAGGGACCGCTTTTTATTTACAGGGTTTTATTTTTAATTAAGATGACGCGGATGTTTGCTATGCTGGGGTGGGCTCCCAGTGTGGCAGCTGGAAAGACTGTTTGGGGGCTGGAGCTGACAGGGATTGGGCAATTCTGGCCGGTTATAACAAGATTTGCATGCTGGGGTGGACTCCCAGCGTGGCACCTGGAAAGGTTTGGGGGCGCAGCAGCCATGAAGCCAACGGGGATTGGGCACCCCACTGGCTATAACTATTTTTGGCCACACTGGGTGGGCTCCCAGTGTGGCACCTGGACAGCTTTTGTTGGGGGCGGGAGCCAATGGGGATTGGCACCCGTCAGCTACAGTGTGTGCGTAGATACATCAGCATGCAATATGCGTTTGAGTGCTTTAGGCAGGAGAGCTCTGCTTACTGAAGCAGAGCTCTCTTTCAACTGTATGCCATCAGCATTTTGACTGCTGTCATAGACAGCTGTAGCAGTCATTGGAGAACTGCGGCCATGCCTGCAAACTCACTGACTGAATTGGAAGAGGGGGTGCCACACCTCCAAAAACTTGGATGATGGCACTATGTTTCTTGCACATGCATACAAGCAACATAATAAAAAGCAAACAATTACAAATAAACAAGCAGAAGAGAAAAAAGCATTCCCCATGGAGCTAAATATGGATGACCAAAATTCTACAATATTAAATGAGAAACTACCAATGATACAGGATACTACTAAATCATGATCTAGACAGAGAAATAGGATTATCAACTCTGAAAACCCTCTTCCCTCGTCTGTGAACATACAACCAAACATTCAAAGGGAATGAAAGAAGCCAGGAGGAGTAGGAAGAATAACATCCATAGATCCAGACTTTGAGAAGGAATGTAACGATCCACAAAAGACCCAATCCTGAACATCACACAAAGAAAGCAATACACTATATAATAAATCATCAAGCCACAATAAAAATCAGCAAGGTGGCAAGACTAATGATAATCAAAAAAAAAGAACAAAAACATAAGGAAAACCATAATACCAGTGAAGATCCTCCTTCCCCCATGAGCAAAAACAATACTACAAGAAATATACTCCTTGAACGATAAAATGAGTTCAATTGAAAAACTGGTAACACAAGTTAAAAATGTTAAAATAACCAATAAAAACTTAAAATATACCACAAAAGAAACAAACTCACGTTTGACAGAAGCTGAAAACAGGATTAAATGTAAACAGGAAGAAAAGCTGTCACTGGAAAGATAAGCTGCTAGACAAGAAATGGCCATAAAACAGATGCAAGGAAAACTCATTAATGGAGTTTGCCCTTTAAGGGGCAGACCAGGTTGTCCTGGTGCACCCCTTCCCTTTTATTAGGATGGTTGTGCTCAGAAGGGGAGGGGAAAGGAAGGGGAGGTGACAGGGGATAGAACAATGACCAGGCAACAGGAAGGGGAGGGGCAAGTTGAGGTACATAATGGACAGCACAGAGGGGTTTCAGCCACTTTTTGCTGGAGTTTTGATCTTTTGGAACTGCAGCACGTCAGATTGGTAGATTAATTGGAAGGTTTGTGCAACAAGGAAAGAGGAAAGGAAAACAAACAGTATGGTAGAAAGGTGTTGAGTTAAAAAAAAAAAAGACAAGAGAAAGAAAGGAATGAGAGAGAGGAGAATGTAAAACCTGAAGGACAAGAAGGCAGAAGGGTAGGTGCCTTTGGTTTGACTGTGATGTAAGGTTTTTGGGATTGAAGCCCATAGCAGAATGTAAAATACATAGCATCTGAAGGGCAGTACAGAGGTACAAAGACAGTGGTGGAGTCAGAGGGATGTAAAAAAAAAACATTTTTAAAGCACGGTAAACAACTGCATATTCCAGGATAGTGAGCATTTGTGTTGTCCTTTTGAGTGTGACGTACAGATGGCAGTGGTGACAAAGCAGGCTTGTAACAGAAGGAACTTGAGTGTTAGTGGCACAGGAAGCAGTTATTTCATGGAGTGATGCATATGGCAGTGGTAAAGGAGTATTGGGGAGAAGTGTAAAGAAAGGCAGGAGAAGGTGAGCATAAATGGGGGTTGGGAGCGCTATATGGTGAAAAAGAGGGGGCAGGGCACTGAAATGCAGAAGGGTTTGCATTTGGTTTGCACAGTGGTGACGATTCGTAGAGGGGAACAAAGGAAAACATGGTAAGGGGTCTGGCAGGACGGCCCAGAAGGAAAGGGGGGTTGAAAAAAGAAAACTGGGAGGTAATCAGCAGGGGGACCACAGAAAGCAAGGGATCCTGTGCATGCAGCTAGTTGCCCAATGGGGGCTTGGAGCACAGCATGGAGAAGGCACGCATAGGAGGCCCGAGCAGTGAGGCCTAGCGCGGACATGGAGCAAGGACGGATGCGGGCAGCCACATGGGCGTGATGTCACACGCCGCACGAAGGCCGCGAGGGAATGAGAGCGAGCTATGGGAGAGGGTGGGGACCAAGAGGATGGTAGGTAGAGGAAGGCATGGTAGGGGGAGGCCGGGAGAGTGTGGAGAAAGGAGGGCCTGCAGGAAGTAGGCTGCGAAGCGTATGGAATGACATCACATGCCACAGGACCACACGGTTTGGTCACAGGTTTGCTTGGGGGAAGCATGAGGCAGGCGACGGCGCCCAAATAAAAGGGGGGAGCCTGGACAACACACACTGGGGGGGGAAGGGAGCAGCAAAAGACCAGAGCTGCAGGGGAAGAAAAGGGGCACAAACAGGGAGAGCGGCGATGACAGCTGCAAGTTCAGGAGGCAGTATAGCGCAGTGGTCTAAGGCTCTGAGCTGCAAATCTGGTGACATCCAGCAGACCAGACCTGGATTTGAATCCCACAGCTTCCACTTGCATACTGTGTGACCCTGAGCAAGTCACTTAACCTCCTTGTGCTCCCAGGTCGCTCCTGTAAAAAAGCTTTCAGCTTAGTGTGCTATACCTGGTTAAACAACCAAATTAAAAAAAAAAAAGTGGCAGGAGGCCTAAAGGGGGCAGGGCCCACAAAATAGGGGGTCGGGATCAGCCCGTGAGCCAGAGGAGCATGGCTCGAAGGGGATAAAGCCGAAAAGACAGGCCTGGAAGGGCATCACGAGGAGGCACGCAACAGCATGAAATGGGGGGGTAGCCTTGGCAGGCCCAAAAAGGCGGACAAGAGGGGATTTTGAACCACGTGCTGGCTAGTAGCTAGTGGAGGCCCATGGGGCCGGGCATGACAAGGGGAATGAACAGGCCCAAAGGGGTGTCAAAAAATTAAAAAAAGCATATAAAAAGAGAGGCTGTGGACCGGAAGTACATGGAAATGGAGAACATAGGGAAGAGTGAAATGGCAGCAGCGGTAGTATTGTTAGGGAAGAAGAGGAAGACAAATTCACAAAAGGGAAGACTTGGGATGGGTGGTATGTAGGGTTTGCTACTTTCTCAGCCATTGTATTAGAAAAAAGGCCAGAGCTGGGCATCCCGCTCATCACATACTCCCTAATAATAAGGCGGGCAAAAGCAAAAGGGGGGTGGGATGGATATACTATGATGAATTTTTTCGGCAGAGAATGGCAACATATGGGGATGTGAGATGGGATACGAAGCAGCTAGACTTATGGACAGACTTCATAAAGGATCAGTCCACACCCGAAGGGGAGTGGGGTAGGAAAGGTGTTGTGCCCCAGAGGCACTGTTGGGCTTACAATAGGGCCTTTTGTTCATGGCCTCAATGTTGTTTTCAGCATGCATGTTCAAAATGCGGGGGAACACACCCAGCAAACAGATGCAGAATGACATGGGCCCAGAAAGCACAAGGATCTGGGGGTCAGGGTTCAGGTCAACAGTTTTTTCGTGAAGGACAGGGGTTTAAAGGGCAGGCATGGAACAGGGGAGGAAGGGGTAGGGGGAACTCAAGCAGAGGAGGTCAGAATCACTGATCGGAAAAACCGAACACTGAGCGAGAGGCAGGGACCTGGGAGGGAAAAAGTGAGAGAAGACAGGGAGCATTTTGGGATAGCCAGAACCCCCATCAGGATAGAGGCATGGAGAGGTTGGTTGGACAGATATCCGAACAAAAAAGTGGCAGGGATGATCAAAAAGGTTTTTGCACAGGTTTTTCATTGCAGTGTGATGGGCCCAGACAAGCGAGAGAGGCACGCAACCTGGGATCGTTAAAAGGGAAGGAAGAGATGTTAAGACAAAAGATAGAGAAGGAAAAGGTAGTGGGGAGAGTAGAAGGCCCATTTGATACCCCCCATTACAGAACATGAGGATCTCACCATTAGGTTTGGTACTTAAGAAACAGAAAGGTGAATATAGGGTGATTCACCACCTATCCTTTCCAGAAGAGGATTTGGTGAATGATTTTATCGGGAAGGAGTATAGTAGGGTAACATATTCAACACTGGAAGATGCAGTCCGGATAATCTGGGCTACTAAGGATGCATGGATGGCAAAGACAGATATCGAATCCGTATTTAGGTTGTTGCCAGTCAGGAGAGAAGACTGGGACCTCTTGGGTTTTAAAGTTGGGGGTCAGTACTATTTTGACAAAGCCATGCCCATGGGATGTTCAATAGCATGTGCAACATTTGAAGCATTCAGCACCTGTTTGCAGTGGATATAGCAAGAGGAAATTGGTCATAGAATGGTTATTCACTATTTGGATAATTTCCTTTTCATCGGTAGTGGTAAAAAGGAAACGTAAAAAATGCTGGTCAAATTTCAAGAGCTGTGCAAGGAATTAGGGGTTTCACTGGCACCAGAAAAAACAGAGGGGCTCTGCAGGGTGCTAGAATTCCTGGGTATTGAAATAGATGCCCCAAGGGAAATATTCCGGCTGCTGGCCCAAAAAGTAGAGAAACTGAAAGAATTGATCCTAGTAGATACCAGCAGGAGAAGGGTACAACTAAAACAAGTACAGCAGGTACTGGGGCACCTGAACTTCGCCTGCAGGGCTATTGAACCAGGAAGGGCATTCACAAAAAGGTTAGCAAGGGCTACAGACGAGGTGACCAAACCAGACCATTGGGTAGACCTGACAAGAGATGTCAGGGAGGACTTTAGCGTATGGGAGGAATTTCTCAGGAAATATAATGGCTGCTCTTTCTGGCAGGAAGAGTGGGTGTATAACACAGACCTCAAGCTTTACACAGACGCAGCCGGGGGCATAGGCATGGGGGGCTACCTGAAGGGCAGGTGGTTTGCAGAACCATGGCCTTCTGACTAGGTAAGGGATGGCAAGGTAAAAGATATAACATTGCTGGAGATCATGCCCATCTGGGCATGTACCCTGGTGTGGGGGGAAGAGCTACGGGATCAAATAGTGACATTCTGGTGTGACAATAGAGCAGTGGTGGAGGTCCTAAACAACAGGGGGGCCAGGTCAGAAATGCTCATGCAAGTCTTATGACATTTAGTGTTAAGGACCTTGCAGCTGAACATGTCATTCAGAGCAAAACACATAGAAGGGGTACACAACACCCTGGCTGACAGCCTTTCCTATCTGCAGCTGGACCATTTCTGGAGGCTGGCACCAGGAGTGGAGGAGCAAAAAATGCCCATACCAATGATCATCTTGGACGTTGGCAAGAAGGAGCAGAACTGTTGTTTCGCAGCTCATGGGCACCTCGGACTCTGAGGGCCTACGATGGGACCTGGTAAGTGTTTCAAACATTCAGGGCAACACACCATATGGAGGTAAGTAGGCCACTCACAGAGGAACAATTGGGAAAGTTCTCCATGGAGCAATGGCAAAAAGGAACAGCCCACACCACAATGGGGTCTATTTAGCAGGGATTAGTGTTATCTGCAGCTTAAAGGGATGGAAGTACCCAACAAAATCATGGTTTATTAGAAGGATCATGTGGGGATGGGGTAGGTTGAAGCAAGGGCCAGTAGACAATAGAAGACCAATAGGGGATCAGTGGCTAGCAAAACTAAAGGATGTGCTACCGGCAATATGCAGATCAAAGACTGAGGCACAGCTATTTCACACAATTTATGTTATAATGTTTGCAGGGGCTATGAGAGTGAAGGTAGTGTGAAGTATGGCAAAAAAAGACAAGCAAGGGGGATTAGAATGGGAAGATATAAGCTGGGGGATGAAAGAGATACAGATCAAGATTAAGAGGTCAAAGACGGATCAAAGGGGGCAGGGTTGCATGGTGACACTAAAGAGACAGGTAGAGGGCACAGTATATTAAATGCACGCTGAAAATAGAAAATAGAGTTAAAAATCTACATTCCGACCTTAGGTCTTCTTCAGGAAACATCTAAAAGAGAAAAAAAAACAAGTTAGTGTCAGGGCACTTAGTTAGGGTTAGTGGTAGGGCACAGTATGCCCAGTGCAGACTCTGTGGGCTTTCGCCCCAGAGCATGGGACCAGGACAGGGAGATTATTTGTTCATGGTGATGGAAGAGGGGTCACCAATTATCAAGTCACAGCATTACTCAAGAAAGGCATGCAATTCCTGAGAGAGGACCCAGTTAACTACTCGTCCCACTCCTTTCGGACTGGAGCTGCCTCACAATGGGCAGCAGCAGGCGAAACTGTGGAAAGCATTTTGGAAAAAGGACGCTGGTGGTCTGCCAGTTATAAGAGATATATCCAAGCACTGAAGTGAGAAAAGTACCATATTGCCTATGTTTTGTTACAAAGGTGGGGATGAATGGGGCGGGGAGGACAGGGAGGTGGATACTATGGTAATAAAATTAAGACAATATATGAGATAATTAATTTTGCTTAAATCCCATAGGAAGAGGGAGGACCACGGAAGTCTGGATCTGTGACCACTCCTATATTTATTAAGCAGAAAGGAGAGCAGAGAAGAAGGCTGGGATAAAGCAGCTGTACCAAGATGTGAAACGGTATAGGTTGGTTTGTCGTGGCATCCAGGGGATGAGATGGGCACAACTGCTTCCCACCTTGAAGGAACTTAAGGAAAGGTGACCCAATCCAGACTTAATTATTATACATTTGGGGGGCAATGACCTTGTGGGCAAGCTGTGGGTAGACACATACTTGCAGATAAAAAGGGACCTAGAAACAATACAGCAGTGGTGGCCTCAGGTAAGCCTTGCCTGGTCGGATATGATATCAAGGAGGGTTTGGAGGCAGGAGCACAGCCATAAGGCAGTGGATAGGGACAGGAAAAAGATTAACAGAAGGGTAGGGACATTTGTAAGGAATATGGGAGGACAGGTAATACTGCGGGGTGTAGAAGAATGGGTAGAAGATTTCTTCAGATCAGATGGGGTGCACCTGTTGGATCTAGCCATAGACATGTTTAACACAGAAATGATGGGCTTTATAGAAGCATGGATGAGACATGCAAAAAACGGAATATAAAAAAAAAAGGGCAAAGAGAAGGGTTAAGAAGGGTTTTCCCTGAGGTAAGGGAGAATAATACCCTAAGTGAGGGGAAAGCCAGTCATCCAATGCAAGCTGGAGACTGGCTAGTGGGGAAAAAAAGGGGGGGGGGAGGAGGGGAAAGAAAAGGAATAACACCAAAAGAGGAAGAAGATGAAGGAGAAAGCGGTCTTGGTTTTCACCGTTACCTAACAGAAAAGGAGAAGAAGAAGGCACCCAGGTTTTCACCTGGGGGGAGAAAAAGAGGAAGAAAGAGGAATGATAAGAGATTGATATATGGATGAAAATAAATGAAATTCTGAGAGATATAATAATAAAAATGATGAAATGGAACATGGAATTATGATATATAAATAAATTAATTGCCAATCTGAGCACAACAACAAACAATGGTCTCTGTCTTTTTGTGAGGGAAAGGGGGAAATCCGGGACAATGCAGAGACAAGAACATGAAGGAAAAATGTAAGGATCCTGGGAATTCCATAGATAAGAGATCAACATACTGTACTTCTCTCACAAACACCCTGGACGAGACCTTCGCTACATTATTGGAAGTTCCAAAAGACTCCTTAGCAATACCATATGACAGAATCCATTGTGCCTTGAGACAACGTTCAGAAGATTATGCCCCTCTCAGAGCAATAATTGTTAAGTTTTTAAAATCAGAAGATGGAAACAAAATTGTGGTGTCTGATTTCTAGAACAATTTGATTTATGTGGTGCTAATATTTCAGTTTTTTCAAGATCTACCAAAAAAAGTTATCCAGGAAAGCAAAAAGAAAAAAAAAAAGCCATGTTGAGGAAGACCCTATGGTAAAATGACCATAATTATACAATGGCAAAAAAGAATCCTGGACTCTGATTGGTCAGTGAATGCCTGAGACAGTGCTGATATCTCAGTATAACACCACTGTATTGATTTGTTGCCTCATGATTTGCATTGTTTACTCTCCTCTTAAGATATACTGCCTCACTAAAAATCTACAAAAAAAATGTTAAATATTTTTTAATTTTGTATAACATCGAGCCATTGTATAATTACAATAAGGCATTCCAAGGTGTGTGTTATTTAAGCAATAATGCACGACAGGGTGTGGTATATAATGGGATATCATCACGCCTCAGGTGGTTGGGCACGAGGCCGCAGGCTGAGTGCATCCAACAACCCAAGATGTGATGATATCCCATGATATACCACACCCTGGAGTGCATTATTGCTATTATGAAGTGGTTTAAATATTTTTTAAAGTAAAAACAAAATAGAAACATTTTAAAAATGTGTTTTGATGGTGTTGGAGGAATACCTTTAAATAAAATAGTTCCTGGAGGGCTCTGGGCAGCAGGCGGTGCTGTTGGCGATGGTAGAGAAAGTGGAGCTCTTGTGATTGGGTGACCCGCTCCTTACTATTGCAGTTTTCTTTTTTTAAAGTGTTCTCCATTCACAGTGCACTTTATTTTTATTATTTTTGTTCTGGGAATTGGATGCTGAGGTCCGGTGAGCTGAGAGAGAAGTTGGAGAGGCGAGCCAATGATGAACGAATGAGAAAAAGGTAGAGTCTTGGTGCGATTCATCCGGGACTGTTATTGTAAGAGCTACTATTAGAATGGTTAAGAATGTCTGGGACAAGACTGGCAGTTTTTTCTATGTGGCCGGGACGTAGCTTTCTTTTTGTGTGGGAGTCGCGGTTTGTGTGAGAAAGACTACAATGCACGGGTCTGTCATTTGTCCTTTTCAGAGAAAAAAAAATCATTTGTCCATTGCTGCCACTCACGTGCTGCTGGATATGTTGCTTGTGAAAGTATTGCTCCCAGTGGCTTCCGTTGTGCTGAATTCTGTTGTGTGCGCAGCTGGTGGGAGTTCTTATTTTGTTTGTTTTTTTAAATAACTGGAAGTCTGACTCACTGTAGACTGCTGGAGATGAAGAAGACTGCTCGGTTAGTGAGGAGGCTGGTGGCCGGAGGTTTTCTGAAGCCGTGATGATGTAGCCTAATATCATCACGGCTTCAAAAACCTCTCAGCCAATCAGCTTCCCATATTTATGATGTCCAGTTCATAATGTGTATTATACAATGGCAAGAATAATATCCTGGACTCTGACTGGTCAGTCTGGGATTGGACCCGTGATGTTATCCCAGCACAACATCACAGGTCTAGTCTCAGCACTGTGAACCTGCAGATGGCCATATGCTCCATATGCTTGATTGTTTCATCTTCTCTTAAAAACCAAAAAGATTTTTCCACACAAAAACATCTTTAAAATGATTTTTTTTATTCTGTATAACAATGAGCCATTGTATAATAGCAATAATGCCCTCCAGGGTGTGTGTCGTTTGGCATAACATCACGCCTCAGTTATTGGACGCACTTGGCCTGCGGCCATGTGCCCAACCACCTGAGGCGTGACATTATCCCAGCACTACACACACCCTGTTGGGCATTATTGCTTAAATAACATCACTCCTGGGGTGGTGAAAGCACTTGGCTTTGCCTCGTGCTTCAACCCACCCCAGAAGTGATGTTATTACATGATAACACACACCTTGTTGTGCCTTATTGCTTAAATCTGTTTCCCCTTCCTCATAACCTGAAGGCGTTCATAAATGGACATCAGCTTAGTTATGAAACCACAGAAGAAGCAGAATTGAACTTGAGAGTGAAATATCCAGAGATATTTGTGATGTGCAAGTGAATTACTAGGTTTAAAATATTGTGAAGTTTATTTTAAAATGAAGTAAGCTAATACGTTTAGGAAAGGAAAGGTATTTCCACATTCTGTGCTATCCTCAACATTAATAACCAGAGTTCAAATAGTAAATATGACACAATGAAGTTGCCTTATAGATGAAAGTCAGATAATAGAACCTTTTGTGTTTCTTTCTTTTTTATTTTTTCAGTTTCCTATCTTTGTAATATAAATATAATACTGTAGCTAGAGGTTTGTTAACTGGTAAAATGTTTTAACTAGTTTGTTATGTTCTAAAATGTAAGCATCCACTGTAGTCCTTAGATTTTTTTCTTTTATCACTTGTTTTGGGGGGGCCTCACCTAGATAGGGAGTAAAAGGCCCTAAAGGTAAGACATAGTAATGTCAACCAGCACAGGCATAAAACAAGATTTCAAGTTTATTTAATGCAATCTATAGTTGTGATGACACAAGGATCTCAAGTAACAATACAAATGTTTTATTGTTGCAAGAATTATTAAAAAAAAGTTTTGAATAATCAAGATTACAAGAACATTATTTGCACTTCCAATCTATGCACACAAATTAATTTTAAGGTTAGATAGTATGTACAGTATACGTCTAGATGGAAGTGGTCTGTGGATTTTATAAGGTTTTTACATGGAATGTATTTTAAATTATTTACATGTGATAAACTTTGTTTTAATATATGTTTTTTGACAATAAAATTGAACCTGTACAATAAGTAAGGGAGAATACTTATTTGATGTCACTTGGAATTCCATACAGAAAACATTACCACCTTTATTACAATTACAATATAACTTTTTGATGGAAAACTGAATTCTTACAAATTACATAGCAAAGATTATCTATATTTTACTTGAACACTAGTCTATGAATTATGTAATACAGAAACATGGATAAATATATTTACAAATAAATGTTATATGTGTATTAAAATCAGTAAGCATGACATATTAGGAAAACTGCAGGACACTCATGATGTCTGCTACAGGCCTGAGACAATGTGTGTGATGGTGCAGCTTTTTGGGGCCACTCGCATAGATGGCTACAGGTTTGGTGCAATGTGTGTGATGATGCATCCACTTTGCAAGTGGAACACGCGTGCGCAAACACACACACACACACACATACACACACACATTGCTCCAGGCCTGTATCCTGTGGCCTTGTGCCTCACAACATGGGAGTACAGTGTTCATCATGGGGTGTAACTGTATTCCTCACACTATGTGATTTGTTTATGAAGTTACAACTTATGTTTTAAACCTGGCTTGTGTTTTGACATTTAGTTCCTTGAAATTCACAAGTCTGAAGGATGAAGGGTGTAAATATGGTTTAAAAGAACACTAATGTTGCATTTCCTTATTTTTGAGACTTTAATTATAAGTCCTAGCTGTTGCATTAATGCAGTTTTTGGCTAAGAATAAACAGACAGATAGATAGATAGATAGATAGATACAGACAGATAGATAGATAGCCTCTTACTACCTCTGTAACACCGTTTTCCATTCCATCTCACTCACCAAGAAACACTTCCATGGGCCAAGCTGCCTTCTCATATTGTTTTTCAATGCTCTGGTCCTCCCTCTCTATCTGCTCCAAGTCATCCTTCTCTTCCCTCAAATCCAATCCTCTTGACTTTGTCACCCCCTGTGACTGTTCCTGATCCCTGTCCCTTGTATTCTCTCCTCATGTGCTATTGATGTCCCCCTTACCCCCCCCACTAGCTATGGGTACCTCCTAAACCCCAGGCTACTGCACCTAAATCAGTTAATATTCTGCTCCTGATCCTATCTCCTGCACTAGCTATGTTAGCTCGCACTTAATAGTTTGGGTGGTAGTAAGCTGTCCATTTGTACTACTGCTATTTTGCACCTTAAAACTCCCCTCCATTTGTCCACAGGGACCTGTGCTTCAGCAACTAGAAGTTGATATGTATGTCTTGCAGCTGCAGAGGTACAGGCCCTTAGGGTATGCACTTCAGTAGACAGAAGTAGTGTTGCAATTTTGGTATCATGGATTTCTATCTGCAGCAGCAGAATCGAGACCTGCTCTTCTGCAACCAGAAGTGAGTGCATGTTTTACAGTGTACATTAGTACCTGTGGCTACAGAAGTGCTTGTCCCATTGGGGGGCCTGCACTTCTGCAGACAGAAGTAGTGTTGTAATTTAGGTATCATGGTTTTCATGGCACCTGCACTTCTGCAGCCAGAGGTAAGAGTGCATGTATTACACCTGCAGCTGCAGAGACTGCAGCCAGAAGTGTATGTATGCCTTATAGTGTGCATGAGAACCTGCGGTTACAGATGTGCTGGCCCTATAGGGGCCTGTGCTTCCTTAGACAAAATAACTCTTGTAATTTGAGTATCATGAATTTCTTTCTGCAGCTGTAGGGTGCTTCTGCAAACAGAAGTGGGGTTGTGATTTGAATATTGTAGATTTCTATTTTCAGCCAGAAGTGAGTGGGCATGTCCCGGAGCGTGCATGACACAGATACAAACCCACTAGTACATCAGTGCTACCACATTTGTTATCTGGAAAACAGTTGTATGTTGTTTGTCTTACTTGATGAAGGCCGTCTGTGGTTGCTGGCGTGGTGTTGTCCTTTTTTCTGCTAGAGGTGGGGATTAGGGTTGGAAACCCTAAAACCACATTTTCCTACTTTTGTGGCATTAAATTGAACCCTAACAGGGAGCCAGTGTCATTTCAGACCTCACACAAGCATGAAGATTACTCCTGCTTGAGCCCATGAACAGGAGTTAAAAGCTCAGATTCTAGCTTTAATTGGGGGTTATTAATTGACAGTGAAGCGAATAGTCCCTATTCTGAATCACAGGATGTGGCTCAAAATTACTGCAGCACAATCCCATTTTACAGACTGAGACAGGGGTTGAAAAAGCTGTTAAAGTTTCAGCAATGGCAACACATTCTGAAATCAGCAAGGATAATTCTTCCCCTCAAGGAGCACAGTATTCCTTGGAGACCCCAGGGAGGTCCATAGATCATGTTCTTGCCCTGCTTGAAAGGCAAGAACACAAGCAAGAGACTCTGAGCGCAAAGCTGGACTTTCTACAGAAAGAAGGTAACTCAACTAAAGAAAAACATAAGCCAAATTCTATAGAATTAAAAAACATAGTGAGCAGATGTTTTAATTTCAAAATTTATTGCAAGCGCTTGATGCTACAAATGCTGAATTTATAAAGAAGAATTTTAACTTGCATAAGAAAAACAGAAAACATGGAAAATCAAGTTAGATACAATACCTAAGATCTGTTGAATTGCCTAATTTATTGGATGCTGTCTTTGAAAGTGTAAGAGATCTGATAAAAAGCATTTTCATTGAAGTATTTGAATTGCCATCACAGAATTTACCATTCATCACAAAGGCTTTCAGGTTACGTAAAAGGATGGCAGAAAGGTTCCAAGAAAATAAAATACCATTAATAAAAACGTAGAAAATGATGGCAGAAAAAGACCCATGGTCCATCCACTCTGCCAGAGTTCCTTGTTTAGCACTGGGGCCTATTGTCTCTCCAGGGTCCTAGCCCTACCAATTTTACCCCCAGTTTTTGCCACTCTGAGCAAGCACTATACCCTTCATTCTGTCCCAACCATGTTTGAAACCGCCAACAGTTTTTGCACTCACCACTTCAGTTGGTAGACTGTTGCATGGATTTGCCACCATTTCTGTAAAATAATACTTACTCATGTCCTTCCTGAACTTCCCTCCTGTTAGTTTCCACTGATGTTCACATGCCCATGAGCTAGTATTCAAGCCAAATAGATCTCCACAGTTAATTTTGTTAATGCCTTTTAGGAACTTGAAGGTCTGTATCATATCTTCCCTCTCCCCATGGTCTCCAGAGATTACATATTTAGTGCCTTGAAGCAGTCTTCATAGGACCTGCCCTGTTGGCCCGGAATCATTTTCATCACCCTGCATTACACCATCTCCAGCCTATCCCTATCTTTCCTGAAGTGAAGACTCCAGAACTGGGTGCAGTATTCTAGATGTGGCCTCACTAAGGATCTATACAGTGGAAGTACTACATCTTGTCTTCTGCTGTCAATACCCCTCCCAGTACAACCCAGCATCCTACTCACTTTGCTATATGCCTTGTTGCACTGACTCAATTGTTTCAGGTAGTTGCTGATAATGACTCCAAGGTACCGTTCCTCAGCTGTAGTGCTAAATCTCACACCACTCATCCAGTACTCTGTCCTGGGATTCTTGTTTCCTAGTTGCATTACATTGCACTTCATGGCATTGAATTTCCACTGCCAAACTTCAGATCATCCCTCTAGCTTTTGTAAGTCCCTGTGCATTTCCCTGATTCCATCGTCACTATCCACCCTCCCACAGAGCTTAGTGTCATCTGCAAAGAGATACAACCTGTCCCAGATACCTTCACCAGCATCACTGATGAACATACTGAAGAGGACCAGATCCAGGACAGATCCCTGTGGTACCCGTCATGACCTCCCTCTCTTCTGATTTGACTTTGGATTAATGACAGAGACTCAGGTGTTGGATATCAGTGCTAAATCCACCATACTTACAAGTTTTGCCTTTGACTCAGACAGGACTTGCTAATCAAACTTCCTCATATCAAAGGAATTCTATCATACAAGACTCACCGACATTATATATACCCAGACCTTTCCTTCCAAATGCAACAACGAAGCAGAAAATTTATTTCTCATCGGCAAGACATTTTGAAGATGTGTGGCACCTTTCAACTGCTAGCACCTGCAAAGGTGCAGATGTCTATCAAAGGGAAGCAGTATATATTCTACAAAGTGGATCAGCTGGTCACTTTTATTAGAGCACATCTTGAAGAGATTCAGCTAAGGAAGGTGAATCCTCAATGAATTCAGACAAGGAACTTTCTGCCAGGTTATGATATGGAGAGGAAGGAATAAAGTGAAGATCTGACAAAAGAAAAGCCAAAAACTAAACAATTTTCTTTGTCCCTTATTGATTATTAAATGTTTAAAATACAATAGATTATGTAGTTACTTGTTTTTTTCCCTCAGTCCCAATGCTTGAAAAGGGAATATAAATTCATGAACTGCAAGTTTTCACAGTACTAACAGATAATAATCCATATGCCCTATGCCCAAAAGGAGAGCAAAATTTACCCAGCCACTTAAAAGATTAAGTCTAATAGGCCTGTTTAATATAAATCTATAGAGTAAATGCTGACTCTTAAACAACAGGAAGAGCATACATTTTTTTTTCTTGGTACCATCTTTCTATCTCCATATGTACTGGACTGGAGACCATCATATACTGCATGTAAGTTTTATTTAACTATAGATTATATCTCAAAATGAATAAAAATTAAAAATTAAAAAACTAAACTTTAACTGGTCCATTAAAGAGCACTTTTCTTGGTGCTTTCAACTGTAACAGCCTTCTGACTCACTTTGGCTGGTTCTGGGGCCTCAGAGTCCACACTGCACACACCTCCTAGGTGGCCGGCCTGAGTTCACTGATGGATAAGGTATCTGGATAGGAAAGTGGTACAGTGCCTCCGCCTGCAGTAGTGATAGGTGATACTTGTGGATAAATTGTAGATTACCATACCCCAGGAAAGTACAATAACTGCCCCCACAATATACCTATCCCACACATAATAACAGGACACACTTTGCAATGACCAGTAATACCAGATTTGTAACAATCAACTAACTGCAACTTTATTATATGAAAAGGTAAAAGGGGAGAATAACACAACAACAATTGTAGCAAGTACTATACCCCGCACAGTATTCCCCACCTCCCACCTGCAGGTGCACCTGACTTTCCCCCAAATGGCCATGGCCAACAGTTACCAAGTCACGGTGGGTACCACAGTGGGGGTGCTGAGAAGGTGGTAATCTGATGGCTCAAGCTAGGGTACATGCATTGGGGCCAGTAACGAATACAATCAACTGTTAATTTTTATGCCTGGGTACAGCTTTAAATTTGGCACATCCCCCCCCCCACCCAGGACTTAACCCCTTTACTAACTAGTTAGCTTAAATAAGAACTCCCTGAGCCTCAGCCCAGAAGTACCTACAGTTTGAAGCTTCAAATGGGGGTTGCAGAAACTTGTTTCATGATACTGTGCTGGTATCAGAGGTTTGCTGGTGGTGCACCACAGTAGCAGGTCACAGAATTGCTGAAGATGGAAGAAGGGCTGAAGAACATTGGGCTTCACCTGCCTGGCTTTTCCAAACCTCACCTCTTAAGCCTTTGTGGACAGTTTTCACCAGGCAGGCCTCTCAATGTCTTCTTCTCTGGTCCATCTCTCTGTTGATATGGAGACTGGCAGGCTGGTGTTCCCTAGATTGTTACTTGACACACACACTTTTCTCTGTAGTAGACTATAGCTGGGCTTTGGCTCAGTCTCTGACCTCAGCATAAACAGTCACTCTGACTAGCAGCAGTAACACAATAGCAGCAAACATTTGCCCCTCCAAGGAGGAAACTCAGGGGCTCTGTCTCTTTGTTCCCTGCTGCAAACCCTTTTATTTTTGAGGGCTGCAAAACTCACGGTCTCCGCCCTTAAGCTGCAAACTCCAAGCTCGCTTTCAGGCTGAAAGACTTCAAACTTTCTCCCCCTGTAGCAACTTTGAATTCTCTTTCCCTCTGGCTGCAAATATCACAACTCTCTGGCAGCAAATCTTTCAAATTTTCTCTTCCTGGCACACTGGCTCTTTCAGGCACTCTGCCTACTCTTAGCTCACTGGGGCCAGACAGGCCATGGGGTATGAGGTGCAGGCCTCGGGTTGGATCACCCTCAGCAGTCTCTCCTGCATGGGTCCACTCCAAAAGCTCTGAGGAATGTTTCTTTTGGCACGCTATGCTGTGGCATTTATACTTTTTTCAAAGTCCTCTCCTGATTGGTTGCCCTCTCTCCTGGACTTTCTGAAGCCCCTTGACATTTTGTCCAGTGGCCCCTGCTCTGCCAAAGTCCATGGGGGCCCCATTATTATTTATGTTCAGTCCCAAACATTCAGTGCCCTATATTTTACTTCTATATGTGCTTAAGAGGGCTGAAAACACTCTCCCCCAAGCCTGGAGGTGTTCCAATCCCGTTTTCCAACTCTGCTGCCTGCCCTGGAGATGATATTATTATATTGTGGCCAGATGGCTGAAACACACTTCGAAGCAGTGGTTCCTTTAAATTTCACTGTTCTTTGGCTGCACATATGCACAAGGTATCTGGCAATCATGTTTATTTACATTATGCTGGTCCAACTACTTGACAGCTCCCTGGACCTTTTACTGATCCTGTTAAGCACCGGGAAGTGCAGAAACATTCACTGGAGCTCAGCCCCCATCTGAACATGGGGCCGAGGCACAAGATCTCAGTGGTCACAGCTATGAGGGCCAAACAGGGTGCCATGGCCTGAATCCCACCAGAGACCACTGCCGGGACACCAGTGGGGCTTTGACAGGGCTGCAGCCCTCAGATAAGCCCCAGATTGGAAGGAGCTTGCATACTCCCTTTGCCAAATGCTTGGAAACCCCAACAAGCCATTAATAGGGTACCCAACTATATACAGTTAAGCACATCAAGAGACACTTTTCCTATCTAGACACCCGATTCCTGCTTATCAAGACATGTTGCATGGTCAGTCACAACAATACAGGTACAATAGCAGGTTCTAGCTATACATTAGGTAACTGTCTAGACAACAGTACATATGGGTATGCACATACATATTCCCACCCCATCCATTGAACAACATATTGGGGAGTAGATGACAGGGATAATGTGTTTATGCACCACATGAATGGGAGTATTGTAGGAGGCACCAAGTGTGTCATAGGTAAGTTTGATAGGTTTAGGTTCTCTTCCAGACCTTCTAGGGAAGGCTTCAGTAACCTGAGGTACAGGCTCTGACACTTGGTTGCTGGGCCTCCCTTCAGGAACAAAAGGGGCACCGTTTGGGTTCAATGGTTGCAGAGGTTCAATGGGGACGGTACTGGTGGAGGGCCTTGAAGTTCTGAAGTCCATCTACCATTGACTCAAACTTTGTTTTGCCTCTGGCACACACTGAATATAGAAAAGATCTTCCTTGTCATTTCTTTAGAGGAGCTGACTACAGGCTCTGTTGCAGGTACAGTCACTGGGGTATCATGCACGGTGTGTACTCGCTCTGTTTGCTTTTGTACTGTTTGACTTCTACTTTTTGGTTTTCTGGCCACTGAGTACTCATTTTCTGGTTGGGGATCAGGTCCAATCTCCCTGATGGAGAGCAAGTAATTTATGTGCACAAACTTTTCCAAACCTCTCCTACACGCTTGATGGATTTTATAAACTGGCAAATCTGACATTTGCTCAACTACAGTGTATGCCTCTGGTGCACAGTGATCCTAAATCCTGTGTTTGCCCTGAATGCTCAGATTTCATAGCAGGACCCGGTCTCCCACCTGTAACACCTGATGTTGCACTCCTTTGTTCTGTTTGTTGCCTCAGTTGATTTTAGCTGCTGCTTCAGATGCAGGCTTGCAAGCCTTTCTCAATTGTTCTCTCAGCTTTTGGGTATATTCATGATAGCTTTCTTCAGACATACTGTCAGGAAGCACACCAGAACAGAGATCAACTGGCAACCTGCCTTCATGATCAAACATGAGATAGGAAGGAGATCTTTGGGTAGCATCATTTTATTGTGCAGTTGCAGGCATGGACAAGGTAACACTCTTTAATTTCAGCTAGTTTTATCAACTAGTTCCAGGGCACTCAACATATCAAGGATCATTTTATTGAAGCGTTCAGGATGTGGGCCCCCCTGGGGGTGGTACAGGTGTGGTGCAACATTTCTTGATGTCACAGGCGGCTAAGAACTCTTTAACTAGGTGACTTTCAAAATTTCGACCACGGTCGGAATGGATCCACTGTGGGATATCATAATAATTCACAAACTGTTGCAAAACTTTTATCACTGTACTAGCCTTCTGGTCTTTTGTTGGGTACACCTGGGTATACCTGGTATAATGGTCAGTGATTATCAGGATGTTGTCCTTGTTTTTCCTGTCAGGTACTAAGGAGAGGAAATCACATGCACCAGTCCTAATGGCCCACCAGTCTTGATGCTTACCAGGGGAGATGCCCTTTTTGGGAGAATCTTTCTCTTAATACACCGCAGACAAGAATCACAGTGTTTTTCTATATCCTTTTTTAAAATTTTTACTTTAGTCTTTGGCAACCAGGTAAGGCCCACTAGGCATGAGTGCCTATTTTTAGGGGCCACCTAGGAGCACTGAGGAGGTTAAGTGACTTCCTGAAAGTCACACAGTATGTAAGTGGAGGTTGTGGGAATCAAACCCAGATCTGCTGGATGTACCAAGCTCATTCACAGCTGGCTTATTCATCCTGGGCCAGTAAAATCTTGCTCTTGCCAGGTCTAAAGTGTGCTCATAGCCCAGATGACCCATCTCATCATACAGTGAGGTTAGGACAGCTTTAGAATATCACCAAGGCAAAACCAGTTGGGTTTTAGAGTACTCAGGATTGTCGCTGTCTTGTATCTAATGTATCAACAGTCCATCTTTCAAGGCTAGCTTGTCCCACTCTCTTAACATTAACATGGCACCCTCTTGCTCTGCCTTGTGCCTTTTCTCTAAGGCCTTTATTATGTCTCTAAACACAGGGTCACTCTTTGTGCCTGTTGTAGCTCAGGTTTGCTTGGCTGGGGTAAAGAGGACAAGTCCAGTCTGGTAAAATTCAAATATGCAGCAGAAACAGCACCTGTCAAAGCTCCTAGCATATCAATTGCTCTATCAGGATTTACTGGGGTAACTTTCTCAGTGACCTTGAACTTGGGACAGATTGCTTGTACTATGACACTTGAAAGATGCACACTTTCCTGGGTCTGTCCAACGTGAGGGTGCCAGGACAGGTCAGCGTCTATGTTGCTTTGTATACTCTGATATTCCAAACTGTAATCATGTGTTGAAAGTGCAGATAGCCACCGGTGCCCAGCAGCATCCAGTTTTGCAGTGGTGTTCACGTAGGTAAGTGTGTTATTGTCCATTCTGACTGTGAACACCATACAAGAAGCCATGGAATTTCTCAGACATTGCCCACGTTAGAGCCAGAAATTCAAGTATATGCATTGGGTAGTGCTTTCAGAAGGTGAGATGCTGCGACTGGCAAATGCCACAGGCTGGAATCCCTCTGGATGTTGTTGGTATAACATGACTCCTAATCCATTCAGGCTGGTATCAGTGTATAGAATGCAAGGCTTGTGGGGATCTGTGTAAGCCAGGACAGAAGCTTCACTTAATCTCTTAATGATTTCTCAAAAAGCTTTTCACACTCTGTAGTCCATCTGTCTCCAAGACGGTAATTGAATTTTAAGTACTTTTGCAGGGAATTGTCTCTCTCAGACCAGGCTTTCTTCTTCTTGTTTGTGGGCAGATACCCTTGCATTAAGTTGTTCAGCTGGCGCACAACCATGGAATAGTCCTTCACAAATGCCTGCAATACCCACAGAAACCAAGGAAGGATCGTAAGACTTTCAATTTCTGTGGCCTGGGCAGGCGGTGAGGGTGTCTACCTTGGCTGGGTCAGTCTGAACTGCACTGGCTGAGACTATGTGGCCAACAGACTTTACTGAAGGTTGGCAAACCTGGCACTTGTTGATAAAGACCTTTAAACAAAATTCTTCCAGCAGATCCCATACTTTCATTAAGCACTTTTCATGCTCTTCTAAGGTCCACCCAAATATAATCGGTAATCTAAGTAAACTATGACCTCTAAAGTGTTCATATTTCCAACTGCCATCTTCATTAGCTGTTTAAACATCGCAGGTGCTCCTGATATGGCCTGAGGCATCCTTTCGAACTGGTAGAAAGCCAGTGGGCAGATGAACTCCATTGAGCATGCTCATTTACAAGGAGGTCCTGGTAGGACAATGTGGTACATCAGGAAATAGTACAATAAATTGGCATACAACACAGTTCAGACAATAAGGAGACAGGCAAACAATTAAACATTGACAGCAGGAATATAGCTGTGACTATACATATTGGTGTGCTATTCTTTCAGACACTAGGGGCCAGGGAAAAGAGAAGAACAGTGGAGAGGACACCAATGCTTATTGTAGTAGCTTAGCCATAGAGGAGGTGCGCTAGCCATTATGGAAACCGCAAGTCTTCTTAAGTGCCTTGAAGTCAGGGATTTAAAAAAGTTTACAGAGGCTAATTTGGGGAGCTTGAATGAGGATTGTATTTTATTCCAGATGGATGGGATGGTGTAACTGATTCCAGCTCTGCCATATAGTGTATGGAATTTGGGCACATCAAGCAAGATGAAGGTGTTTTTCCTGAGGGAATAGCAGCTATGAGAACAGTGAAATAGTGAAGTGATGTATGATGGAGTTTGTTAAGCAGTATTTTGAGAGCCCAGATGCTAGTGTGGAGCATCCTTCTTGTGGCAAGGGATGTCCAGCCCACTGCTGAATAGATGGCGCAGTGATGTGTTCTGTAAGGTACGTTAGTAATAAAACGTACAGCACGGTGAAAGAGGATATCCAACTTTGTGAAGATTGGATGCTGTACTACTACTGTAAATGATGTCCGCATAGTTGAGCAGGGGAAGAATGGTGCTTGTACTAACCTTTTTCTAATATCTGTGGGAAATAGGGATGGCAGTCTTCTCCTTGTCCTCCTCCATCATGGGAATCTGGTAGTAGCCACTTTGGAGATCCAGCATAGAGAACTATCTGCTGCCTGACAAGCTGGCCAGAGCATCTTCCATATGAGGCACTATATGTTGGTCTGGAATCATCTTTTTGTTCAAAGTCGACTAATCAATACACATCCGGGCTGCACCATTTTTCTTTCTTGTAACTACAATGGGGATGCACTGGAGCTTTGTGACTCCTTTATGATCCCTGCTGAAAGCAGTTCCTGGAGGTGCACCAAACATCTTAAATGTCCCCGGGATGAGTTTCTGGGATCTCTCTCTAAACAGGTAGTCATCTTGCAGACGAATTCAGTGCTCTTCACCTCGGAAGCACCCAACATCCCATTCATGTAGCGAAAATACTTTATGCCTCTTTGCTAGCTTCTGGCCCAACCTCCATGTGTAGCTGTCGAGTATGGGTGAGTTTCCAGAATCGAAGGATGCTGGATCTATTTCTTCATCAGTGGCTACACAAGGGTCCACCTCAGTGACACTATCAGCTCTGAAGTTGTGTAACAACATTTGGCCTTTCTGGATGTTTATGAGCTTTGCTGTCTCATTCCTTACCATCTCCATTACACGTCTGGCCCAGGAGATCTTTGGAGGTGGCAATACTCCCTGCTATGCCATTTGTCCTTTTGGCAAACTGTGTTCCGGTGGGGCATCACTAAGGAGTGCTGGTCCTTTCAGCTGTTGCAGAATCTCTTCTTTTTCCACTACCTGGCAAAGTGATTTGGGAGGTAAGATCAATTATTTTGCATCAATTCTTCGAATCACTCCAATGGCTCCCTCTTGTCATCGGGAGTTGGAGCAGACACTGTCAGATTCACTCTTTTTACTATGACTCTTACTGAAAGGTTCACAAAACTCTCGGCTCCCCCTCTCTCTTGGCAAAGTCTGGCCTATGAGCCAAACATGTTCGCATTTGTCCCAGTTAGCAATGGAGTATCCAACATTCCTTGGGGATCTGGACAAATGAACACAACGGCATCAATTTTGGGTGGTTCTGCTTGGCCTTTTTCTGGAAACACAAACTGTGCTATCCAAAATATGTTATATGAATATATGTACTTTCTTAACCCACACACTGAAAGTCCAGTCGGGGGTAGAGTGGCAAATGTTTCAAGAAGTCGTCATAAAATGTTCAGTGGATAATGCTGACTTAGTAGCCACTTTCCAGCAGGGTCATACACAAGATCCCTTTGATCACCACTTCAACATCTACACTAGGACCTATTAACCCGGGTGGCAAGTTACTCTTGGGGGAAATCTTTGGCTTTGTCCACTGGGTGGAGTTTGGCAGACTTGGAGACCCAGGTCACTCCTTCACTGAGCTCCACAGTCATTTCCCTGATCCCCTTGTCTTTTCTTTGTCTTCTCATCAGCTAACTGTAGATTTTTAGGATGGGCACACCCATGGGTGAAGTGTCCATCTTCCCCACATCTGTAGTAAAATACCCCCTCTCTTGGCACAGGGAGTACTTGGAGCCTGACTCTAGCAGCAGCAAAAGGGGGTCATCTGTCATCCCTGTTTAGGCATCACACTATTAGGCTGTGGTTGGGACTCTTGGGCCACCTGCAGAGCCCTCACACACTCCCAGATTTCTGTGAACTCTCCCATACTGAGTTGTGGTCAACTCTCTTGTGCCATTTGAAGTGTCTTCATATGTTCTCTGATCTCTCTGAGTGCAGCACTCAGGTCAGGTGTGGTGTTTGGCTCCACTTGGCTGGCTACTTGGGGCTGTAAGACTGTGGCTGTTGCAGTAGGCACCTGGAGAGAGTCAGCAAAGTCTTCTTGAGTTTCTTTCTCTTTCACCTTGTCAAGCAACTGATTAAAAGTAGGGGGTCTGTTCTGTATTCTCTCAACTCGAAGGATATCAGGGTATATGGGAATGCACAGCACCTCTCAGGATTTGATCTAATCTCATCTGGGTGATCTGATCCGAGGTAACCCCTCCAGTCTCAGCAATCTTTAATATCACTGCATCCACTCTTGTAATGCAGTGGGACAACTTCTCCCCTTCATGTTGCATGCTGACCCACAACTGAAAAATAATGGACTTCTTTTACACTAACCCAAAAGTACTTTTTAATATGGCTAGGTGGTTATCAGCAGTACACATAGGCTGGCTGGCTTGCAATGAACAAATTATTTCCATCTTCATACCTCTCAAGTGCTCCATAATCCTTTTGCATTTCTCCTTATCCGAACACCTCCACACTTGCACCATCTGTGCCACTTGACTTATCCAGCTTTCATAATCATCTTCCCCTGTGGGGAGTTAGGGTGGCTCCCAATAAGGTTCATAACCTTTTGTACTGTTCATATGGTGCCACCATGCAGGGGGTCGCGCCACTGGGTAGCACTATTGGAGTTGGCGCTCCCTCTTGAAACAGGGCCTGTACATCTTTCACAGTCTTGCCTTCAGCGGCAACAACATCTTAATTGTCTGTACCAAATCTGGTTCAGATGCTGGTGGGGGAAAAGGACTGTTCCCCTTGCCAGTTTCCATACACTCTCAGACCTCTCTGGCTGAATGGTGGCAGGCAATTTGCCCCCCTCTATCTCCAAATCACATTATTAAAGCAGAGGTGTATTGATTGGCACAACTGTACTTCATAACATGCACTTTCAACTGTTCCAATCCAGGTACAGTCTCTAAAGCTTCCAAATATCAGTTCTCTCAGTTGCCTGGGGGTTCCCTGTGACCAGCAAAGCCTTTTTGGGGTCCAGGCACTCCCTTAGCACCAGTCTTCCAACTCCTGTTGCACCATACTTATTTTCACAACCTTTCTTTTCTTTGGGGAGAGGGTACCAACATTTTTCAGAGTTCAGTTTTGGGGTAGCCATTTAGAGGCAGCAAATCCCACTGGTGCCTCCACTTTGAAGCAGCCCTCTGACTCACCTTAGCGGTTCTGGGGCTTTCAGTGTTCACATTGCACACACCTCCAAGGGGCTGGCCTGGTTTCACTGATGGATAAGATATCTGGATAGGAAAATGGTGTGGTGCCTCCAACTGGGGTAGTGATAGGAGAAACCTGTGGGTAAATTGCAGGTTACCACCCCCAGAAAAATACAATAACTGCCCCCACAATACCCACCCCCACACAGTAACAGGACACACTTTGCAATGACCAGTAATATCATATTTGTAACAATCAACTAACTGCAACTTTATTATAGGTAGGGGTAAAAGGGGAGAATAACACAACAACAATTGTAGCAAGTAATATACCCTACAAAGTATTCCCCACCTCCTACCTGCGGGTGCACCTGACTTTCCCCCCCCAAATGGCCATAACCAACAGTTACCAAATTACAGTGGGTACCACAGCAGGGGTGCTGAGAAGGTGGAAGTCTGGTGTCTTGAGCTATGGTACTTGTGTTGGGACCCAGTAACTTTAACACAAACAACTGTTAATTTTTCTGCCTTGGCACAACTTGAAATTTGATACAGTCCAGCCCAGGACTTAACCCCTGTTACTAACTAACTAGCTAGCTAAAATAGGAACTGGCAATCAACTAGAAGTCCAAGGGAAGTGGTCTTGTGTGATGAGACTGAGTCTCAGAGGTGCAATAGCAATATCTTGAAAATAGTAAGGGGACCACTTCATTCTTCAAGAAGAAAACACACTCATGTAATAAATATGCTCCAAAATGTTTATTTGAATCGCCCTGATGTCCAGCATCAAGGCTTCATGATCACTGATGCTGTGTACAGTTGCTTAGCAACTGATGTCATGCACACACAGTGTGCGAGACCATGGCTGAGTACATCACCCATGGTTTGGACAAGCGGGCTCAAGAGGATGGCGTGCACCTCCGTAACTGTTGCGGACTTTCCATGCCATTTTTACTTGAGTAGGATACAAACAGCAGCACAGGTACTTATACAGCACACATTGAGTTTTAAAAGATTTTTGATGTCTATCAGACCAGCAATAAGTAGTAACATAAACCTTGCATTACTAGAGGTTTTCTCATCTAACGTTTGATCATTTTTAGTTTTTCAGACCTTTGGGCACACGCTAACTGTAGATATTTAAAAGTCAGCATTTCTGCCAAGTCAGTTTGAATTGAGAGGTATGCACACTCAGTTAAGGTTTACTTTGTTCTAAAGAACTAATGAGCTTATAAACATTTTTAATATAACCTATTTGGAATTCAAAGTGATATGTAGTAGTAGTAAAAACCTTTATTTTTATACAGGAAAGTTGTTGACATAGTTACATCATTAGGACAGTGTCCTGTTTGCAAGATGGTCCTGTTGTGTAACAGAAAGACCTACCATGGTCTTTCCAAGATAGACTAGATATTAATGCTTTCATTTCTTTAGTAGAACAATCCCAAATGAGAGCATTGATATCTAGTCGATGTTGGAAAGACCATGGTACAGGGCCCATATGGTTCAAATGTTTAATGAATCAATTATTAACATTGTTAATATACTTTTGCAACTATAGCTATACAAATCTAAATGCTGATACCACATTCGAGCATGAGAATTAACAAACTAACTGTTTACAACTTAAAGTTCATTGGCCAAAACTGCTGGTAACTTTTCCAGATTTCTGCATTTTGATGGTGTTGGAATTGAATAAAAATACAGCTCCCATGAAAGAAATGAGCTTTAAAAAATATAAGGTACACAGGTGCAGCCAAATAAAGACAACTCCAACAACGTGGTCTTTAAAAGCTTTACGACAATTCTGTCTCTATATGGGTACTAACTGGATGAAAGCACTAGTCCAAACCTTAATCAAAAACCCACATATTTGTGTAGCACATTGCCCAATCCAAGTTGCTTTTTGTCCCCAGTTGCAAGATGCCACCATTGGTGATCTTCTTAGGGATGGCTGCTTTCTCCCAGTGGAGGCTACCAGAGAGTGCGTCTCCATAAATAGAACCTTCAATTTTTAAATACTGTACCTCCAATTAAAGAAGGCAATTTCTCCTTTATGGGCCCTACCATGGTCTTTCCAAGACAGACTAGATAGTAATGCTCTCATTTCTTTGGTAGAACAATCCCAAATGAGAGCATTGATATCTAGTCAATCTTGGAAAGACCATGGTACAGGGCCCATAAAGGACACAATGGCCTTCTTTAATTGGAGGTATTTAAAATCGAAGGTTAATGTATTTTGAAACCTAAAAATATCTGTTTTTGTGTATAAAAAACTAATATATATATATATCATTGAATTATTTGCAGATTACAAAGCCCTTTGAAAAAGGTCCAAAAAAGGAGAAAAATGTCAGGGCGACTAAAATAAACATTTTGGAACATATTTATTACATGAGTGTGTTTTCTTCTTGAAGAACAAAGTGATTCCCCTACTATTTTCAAGATAAAAAGATAAGATAAGGGAGAAGGATGGACCAGTGCCTTCAGGAGGGAAAAGAGGAGTGGGGGGGAGGGGAACACAGGTGTAGTGATAGAGGAGGATAGAGTGAGGGAAGGTCTGCTTCATTGAAAGTGGATGAATCACCAGGCCCGGACAGAGTACATCCAAAGGTACTAAAGGAACTGGCTGAGGAGCTGGCAGGGCCACTGGCAGACCTATTTAATAGTTCACTAGAGTCAGGCATGGTACCGGAGGACTAGACAACAGCATATGTAGTGCCCCTCCACAAAAGTGGTCCCAAGGATGATCCCGGGAATTACAGACCAGTCAGTCTGACCTCCATTGTGGGAAAGCTCATGAAGACCATACTAAAGGAAAGGTTGGTGGAATATCTAGAGGAGCATGGTCTCCAGGATGAGACAGGGGCCAAACAGTAGACATCCTCTATCTTGAATTCAGCAAGCCCTTTGACTCTGTGCCCCACAAAAAGTTGATTATTAAGTTGGTGAAAAGATGGCCAGATGGGTGCAAAACAGGCTGAGGGACAGAACTCAGAAGGTGGTTGTGGGGGGAGAGTTATCTGGCACCAGAGAGGTAACCAGTGGGGTCTCACAGGACTCAGTGATGGGGCCAGTGTTGTTCAACGTCTTCATCAATGACATTGGGGATGGCATTAAAGACAAAATGTACCTATTCGCTGATGACACCAAGCTCTGTGGGAGAGTGGACACAGCTGAAGGGATTCGGGACCTACAGGAAGATCTGGAAAAGATGGGGAGGTGGTCCAGGATCTGGCAGCTTGGCTTCAATGCCAAGAAATGCAATGCTATGCATATTGGTAACAAGAATCCCAGGACAGAGTACTACCTGATGGAGTCCGAGTATCTGCATCAGAGGAGGAGAAGGACCTGGGAGTGATGATCACTAGTGACCTGAAGCACTCCAAACAGTGCAAGAAAGCAGCAGCAGAGGCAAACAAGATGTTGGAATGCATAGCTTGGGGGACCAATAGTAGAAGAGAGGAGGTTATACTGCCCTTGTACAGGTCACTGGTAAGGCCGCATCTAGAGTATGGAGTTCAGTACTGGTGCCCACAACTCAAAAAGGACATTAACCTGCTGGAGAAGGTCCAGAGTAGGGCTACAAAGATGATAGCCAGTCAACAGGGCAAGGCATACAAGGAGATGTTGAGGGCACTGAACATGTACTCCCTGGAAGACAGGAGAGAGAGAGGGGACATGATTGGGACCTTCAAGTACTTGAAAGGAATAAATAAGGTTGATAAGGTGAGTCTCTTTAAGCTGAGTGGCAACCATAACATGAGGGGGCACAGTCTTAAGCTGGAGGGTGGAAGTTTAGGAGGGAGGTCAGGAAGCACTTCTTCACAGAGAGGGTGGTAGACACTTGGAATGCACTGCTGGAAGAAGTCATCTCATTGAAGACAGTGGGCAGCTTTAAGACAGGCTGGGATAGGCATAGGAGGAAGGTAAGGATCATGGGTAGGGAGGATGGGAGGAGTGGGGAGGGAGGACAGGGACATTAGCTCAAACTGTAGACCTTGCAATATGAGCAGACTTGATAGACCAAATGGCCTTCTCCTGCTGGCTTCTTCATATAAAATAGAAACTCCCCTGAGCTGCAGCCCAGGGTTACTTAAAGTTCAAAGCTTCAAATGGGGGTTGCAGAAACTTGTTTCACGGTACCGTGCTGGTATCAGAGGTTTGCTGGTGATGCACCACAGTAGCAGATCACAGTGTCACTGAAGCTGAAAGAAGGGTTGAAGAACGTTGGGCTTCACCTGCCTGGCCTTTCCAAACTTCACCTCTTAGGCTTTTGTGGACAGTGTTCACCAGGCAGGCCTCTTGACATCTTCTTCTCTGGTCCACCTCTCTGCTGGTCTGGGACTGGCAGGCTGGTGTTCCCTAGATTGCTGCTTGGCACACACGCTTTTCTCTGTAGCAGACTGCAGCTGGACTTTGCCTCAGTCTCTGACCCCAGTAGGAACCATCACCCTGGCTGGCAGCAACACAACAGCAGCAAACACTTGCCCTTCTAAGTGAGAGCTCAGAAGCTCTGTCTCTTTGTTCTCTGCTGCAAACCCTTTTATTTCAAGGGCTGCAAAACTCACAGTCTCCATTCTTAAGCTGCAAACTCTAAACTCACTTTCAGGCTGCAGGACTTCAAACTTTCTGTCCCTGCAGTGACTCTGAACTCTCTTTCCCCTGGCTGCAAATCTCACATCTCTCTGGCAGCAAATCTTCCAAATTTCCCATTTCTGGCAAACTAGCTCTTTCAGGCGCTCTGCCTATTCTTAGCTCACTGGGGCCGGACAGGCCATGGGGTGTGAGTTGCAGGCCTTGGGCTGGATAGCCCTCAGCAGTCTCTACTGCATGGGTCCACTCCGAAACCTCTGAGGAATCTCATTCTTGGCTGACTATGCAGTGGCATTTATACTTTTTTCAAAGTCCTCTTCTGATTGGCTGCCATTTCTCCTGGGCTTTATGATGCCCCTTGACATTTTCCCCAGCGGCCCATACTCTGCCAAAGTCCAATGGGGGACACTATTATTATTTATATTTAGTCGCAAACCCTCAGTCCCTTATATTGTACTTATATATGCCCTTGAAAGGGCTGAAAGTACTCACCCCCATGCCCAAAGTTGTTCTAATCCCGATTCCTTACTTCGCTGCCTGTCCTGGAGTTAGGGATATTATTATATTGTGGCCGGATGGCAGAAACACCTTTCAGAGCCACAGCTCCTTTAAATTTCAATGTTCTTTGGCTGTGCATATGCACAAGGCACCCAGCAGCCATGTTTATTTACACTGTGCCAGTCTGACTATATGGCAGCTCCCTGAATGATTTATTGATCCCCTAAGTGCTGGAGCTGCAGGAACATTCACCGGAGCTCAGTCCCCATCTGTACATGGGACCAAGACATAGGATTTTGGCAGCTGCAGCCATGGTGACCAAATGGGGCACTATGGCCAAAATCCCACCAGAGACCGCTGCCGGAAAACAAACAGGGCTTTGAAAGGGCCAAAGCCCTCAGTTACGCCCCAGATTGGGGAGCTCACACAACAAAGAATAAAGAGCTCTTTTACCAGAATGGAAGCTCATCTGAAGTGTTCAATAATTTCTTTTGTTCATCCCCCAAAGGAAGGGAAGGGATTATGATTTGCTCCTGAGAGGCAGGCAGCATGATCCCTTTCTGCTTCCTACTAGCTGGCTCCACACCAGCATGCAGATGTTTTATGATATCTACAGAAGGAGAGCACGGAGCTCGCTCTATTCACTTCCATGGAGCATCATTTCTAAAGCAGATTTATTGATTTTAAATTGGGTTTTGGTAAGCATGCAATAATGCCCAACAGGGTGGACGGTATTGGGCAATAGCGGATCAGCCAGGGGCGTAATGAGACCCGACGCCGCAGGCGGAGGGCCTAATAGCCCTTGGGCGGTCCGGTATTGCCCATACCACCCACCCTGGAGGGCATTATTGCGCTTAGAAAATGGGCTTTCATTTTTTTTTCATTTATAAAAATGAGTTTCTAGGGAAAAAACAGGTAGAAAAGTAAATAACATGAGAAACAGGAGCTTCAGTTAAATAGTTCCTTTAGGAGATGCCACTAGAGGGTGCTGCTGCCTATGATAAGCTTGTTTTCTATGTTGCAGTGCAGATTCATTTGCAGTAGCCCCCCCCCCCCGTAGCATGGAGTTCTGTTTTTTTTTAATTTAAACAGTGCGTTTCAGCCCTCCCCATTACTGTATCCCCTTCTTACTGCACCTCATTGGTGCGATTTTTTTTCACTGTCCTGCGGGTGAAATTTGGTGGTTGTGACTCGGCCCTGTCCCACAGCTAGCGCGCACACAGACAGACACAAGGAGTATTGGGAGTTTAAAATATTTTTTTATTTAATGTTTTTTTGGTTTGTTTGTTTGCGGGCAGTTGGCGCGGTAACCGGAAGTGTATGGAACGGTCACGGAAGATGCGAGGAAGCCGCCATAGTTAGAGCACCAAAAAACAAACTGCAAGGGAGAGTGAGGGACAGAAGTTTGAAGTAAGAATGTTTTCAACTGATTTTTAAGCTGTAGACTGGGACGGCAGGTGGGGGAAGGTGGCGCATGCGATGCTATGCGCTGACCACATCTCGGTCATTTAGCAAGAGAAAAAAAATGGTGGCTGCTCAGTATGCCAATTCGGGGTGCCCAAAGAGATTGTTAGGTAATGGGGCACCTCAAATTGGCACTTCTTTCAGAGCGGGCGTCTATCGAAACTTAATGTACCCCCCTGTTTTAGCTCTCAGCCAATCAGAGAGCTGATAGTGTTTTGCCCATTTTCTAATGATCAATACCAGAGTTCAACTAGAGGGCAGTGGAAAGCAATTGTGCTTCCGCAGCCCCTCAGGGACAAATTACTATCATTTCCTTTCATTAGGGAACTACACAAAATAATGACTGAATGCCACAGAGGAGCTCACATTCAGGTAAAGGAGCTCCCTTTTCTTTATTCAAAGCAGAGAAAACTTTCAGGAAAGGTACGTTTAAAGCATTTTTTTGCAATGATAGACAGACAGGCAGACAGATAAATAGATATGTATCTATCTATCTATCTATCTATCTATCTATCTATCTATCTATCTATCTATCTATCTATCTATCTACCGTATATGCCATGCCTGGCAACCCCGGTTTCATCATGGCAGTCTGGAACATGTGCCAGACCTGACATCATCCCCAACACATGTCCTGCACTGTAGGCACCAGACAGCCTTTGTTGTGATTTTGCATTGTTTGAGGATCCTTTTATATGATTCTCTGATTCCACTTAGATATGGTATATTTGCATTTTCTACTGTCTGCTTCCTTTTGCGTGGCTGTTGGGTCTGAAGGTATTCCTTTATATGTTCCTTCCCATCTTAGCTGGGTATCCGTCTCATTTCCTTGAGTTCATGATACCATTCTGTTTAGCCCACAAATCTTTCCACACCACCAGCAGCACATTCCATTTGGACAATATACTTGCAATGGTAATTCTATCACATGGTTATCATTGGACTGTATGTGTGGTTAAGATAAAGTAACTTTATGATAATTTCAAGATAACCGTCTGTTAACACTGTTACTGCAAACACATTATAAAGCTAACATTAAGCTTATGTTAACATTACATTTCCCAAGAAAACCACCTTAGCATTATTTTAAGGTACACACCAAGAGTTTAAATCAACAGTGCACATTATGATGAAAATGTTGACATACATTTCTTCAGTTTTATATTGCTTCTTATTTCCTGTTTTGTAAGATCTGTCGCCATTTTGTGTAAGATGCAACATGGGCAAAAAAGATAAAATACTGGTTTGGGTGGTCGATAGGGCATGGGTTGTTGTAATGTTGAGAGAGGAAAAAGAAGTCTATCTACAGATGCATGCCTTTGAGAGGTATGTCAGAAGAGTGGTTTGAGAGAGAGCGCAGGGAGAAGAAGAGACAGATGGGGAGAAGGAGGCTGTTCCACAGTGTTGGAAGGGGGATAGAGAATGCAGACTGGTGTGCTACACATTTATCGAGTGGGATATAAAAGAAATGAGTGATGAATGATCGGAGGGTGTAGGAGGAGGAGATGGTAGGGTTAAGGAGAGAGCAGAGATAATTAAGCAGCAACAGTGGCAAGCCAGTACTAATGAAAGCTTGTAGATAGGTTGACATGGCTGTGTCATAGCAATACAGTTTCCTTGCATTGGTACAAGTAAAAACATTTTAATATATCAATATAGTAAAAAGTTAATTTCCTGTATATCAAAACATTCAAAAGTGTATCATCAGGACTTACCCAGATTGACCTGACTCCAAGTTCTCATTTAAAAAAATTAAGATATGAGCCCTAACGGTTCCAAAGATGGCCATTCTAAGGAGAGTTTCTTTGAAAAGTCTAACTTTGTTACCATAAATTTCCTTTTTTTAAGGAAAGATTGGAGTTAAGTCAACATGGCTGTGTCTTTTTGGATCCATGACAGTCGGTCGACAATTTTGTTGTCGATCAATGTCTCTTGACTCCTTTATGACAAACTGCATTTGTAGTCGGCATAAAGGAAATCACTCAGACTGTGTTTTCTTTGGGGCCTTGCCCTAGAAACCCCCCACACTCTATCATTAATTAATCAACTCCTCATCGGAGTTGCTTCAGGGAGGTGTATTACCCCAGAAAGCAGTGCTGGGGTAGCTCACGACACTGCTGTGATCCGGCACTGTTGTCACTGTAGTGTCGGTTGTGGTAAAGATGTCACCGTAGCAATGGCATACCTGTCTTGTTGATGTAGTTTCATTCCGTCACTATACATTGATATAGATCAATGTACAATAATGTACTCTTAACCATACAGGAAACTGTTTTTTTTTTTTTATTTATACTTTTTACCTCCTCGGCTTGGGGGGTGGTTGTATCTATGGTACCCCCATCTCTTCCATCAGCATCCAGTAGCCCTGCACCAGCCCAGTCACAGTGCTCTACCTGTACCTGCCTCCAGGTCACATCATGGTGGGTAGACATCACACACCATGGAAGGCTGAGGCAGGACCAAGGACTAGCTTGAATGTGCCCTGTGCTGGGCCACAGGAATTTCCACTTGACTCGCTGGAGGATTGCTTTTTCCCTTTGGTACCTCCCCCAGTACGGACATGCAGTTCCACCAGTGTCAGAGCCATGGACGCTCCCGTGCTCGCTGAGTCCGATGGTCACCCATGTCATGCCCACACACTTTCAACAATGCCTTGTGATTACCCCCAACCACCGCCAGAGGTCTGTAATGCAGCAGTCATCAACTCCCACCCTCCCTGGAGGAGGAGGAGGAGAACAGTCCATTGGACATTCAATCCTTCTCCCCCCCCCGCTAGCCCTCCGACACCCGAGGTCGCTGTTGACCCAGGGTCCTCGGTGTTGCAAGCAGTAGTTCTACTACTGCACCTGTGGGCTGGCTAACCATACAGGAAACTTAACAATGAGGCAGCACAATAAGAAGTTGGATGAGGGTAAATTCAGAAGAGATGTGAGAAAGTACTTCTTCACAGAAAGAGAGGTGGATTCCTGGAACAGCTTTCCAGTGGAGGTGGTGGGGGTGAAAAGAGTGGTGGGGTTCAAGAATCCATAGGATAGGCATAAGGGAATCTTAGAGAAAGGGAAGGGGGAATGGGTGAATGGGCTGGATATTAAGTAGGATCTGTGGTGATGCTATAGACAGGAAAAAATGGGCAGATTAGGTGGGCAAAGCAGTCCTTATCTGCCAGTAAATTCAATGTTTCTAATGATATGGTTAAAATTGCATTGATGTAACTGTATTTTGATGTTAATCAATGTATATCAATGCATGGAATCTGCATCAATGGGACTTATTCATGTTAAACTTACTCCAAGCTTTCATTTAAAAAATTTCCTAGACCCACCCTTTAAGTTCACTCATTCTAAAGATATTGAGCTCAATTTCTAAAAGCTGAGATTTGCTCGGTGGAAAGTCTGTTTCCTACAGCAAGCACTAAATTGCACAAAGCACAAAGTCTGGTATTTTTAAAACAGCTTAGATTTATTTATTTATTGAAAAGTTTCACCAGGTAAGGTACACTGAACAACAAGTTTCTCGTCTCCCGGTACGACCTGAGGGAGCGGGTAATGGGAGTTACATAGTATTATTAAGTACACACAAATTACACAAAGCATCTCAAGCATAGATTACAAGGTAGAATAGTTTAAACATATAAGATCACACTTCTGAGTGTCCAAAGCATGGTTGAAATAGTTCCTAGAGAGCTGTATGAACCAAGGCCCAAGGCAAAACCCCCTACTGGCTACCTTAGGAAATTACTCTCAACAGAAATGATAAGTTGCAATTGAGCAAAGTAACATTTCATGCAGCCCTCTTGCACTGTCTTGCAAGCTTTAAAATCAGAGATGTAAATGACCCCAAGCAGCAGAAATGGCTCTAACAGGACATAATCATCTAATTAGTGGCACATTTATAACTGAGGAGCAATGTGTTACTACTTTGATTGCACAAAGGCTGAACTGTCTGGTATGACACAGCCACACACAGCCCATTTGTGTTTGTCTAGTTGCTGTTAGTTTTTTTTTTGCCAAGTCTGCAACACAGTTACCAAAAACAGCCCAGCTCAGTTGCAACATACACTTTCTAATGGGATCCTGCTGCAATTGAGTTCCACAGCTATGTGATGTGCTAAGAGGTAAAGGGACTTGCTCAAAGTTACACAGTGAGTATTCAGCTTTGTGGGATTTGAGCTCATGCCAGATAACTCTCTGGTAGTCTAGCGGCCACCACTCCCTCGGTCCCGGTCATGGAAGTGCTCATAAAAAAACGATATCCCATTCTCTGGCAGTCCTGTGGTCCCCCCTCCCATTTCCAGTACCTTGATGTCCATTCCCAAGATCCCAAGATCCAGCCCCAAAATGGTAGCCGGCACTTTCCCTCTACTCTCCACTCACTGTCACTGCCGGCCACCATCTGAGGCATGCAAGTTAATGCCAGTTTGATATACAAATCACTCAACTGACATCATGCTTGCATGAGTATATCAATAGAGTGACTTGTATATCAAACTGTCATTTACATTCCTGAGTTAAATGACATCCAGCAGTGGCAGTCAGTGGAGGGTAAAGTGAGACTGTTGTCTCCGGGATGGAGAGTTAGAGGCAGTGGACATTGCAGTACTAGACTAGAAGGGGAAACCACTGGACTTCCAGAGAATGAGGTATTATTTATTTTTATTACCGTGGATAGGGGTGAGGGAGGGGGCACCACTGGACTAACTGGGAATTGGTTGATTCAGCTGGGTAGGTCTGTGCATGAGCCAGATAGTATTTCCCAAATACCACAAATAACAGGGCTCCAGAATATTCAGGAGCCTTTACTGAATAGAGGACTACTCATACTCGGTAACTACTATGGCAAACAGCTTAATTAAGAAAAGGAAAAAAATGAAAAATAAATCATCACCACCCTCATCACACTCACATAATAAAATATACACGACTCACCCTTCCCCTCATATCACCCAACCCACATCCTCCCACCAATCCCAGGGACATAAAAGGAAGAATAATAGATTTTAAAAAAACTTCCCCCATCCTTGCTTATTTTCTCATATCCAAACCTCCTCCCCACCCTAACCCATTTGATAATGTAGCACACGCCCCCCTGTCAGCACCCTGATCCTACTCTCCTCAACCCAGCACCCCCAGTTTCTGGTATTTTAATCCCACAGTGGGTGAATGGCACAACCCGCCAAACTTTACAGCTGGCCTCTGTCTTTATCAATCAGCTAGTTTTAATATTAGTGACAGAAAACATGCAAGTACTTTCATTCATCTGAAGGCAGATGGCTACGGAGGAGAATGGGTTGTTGTGATTGTTCACCATGACAAAAATTGGGTGCTGGGGAAATGGCTGGGATCGGGGTGTAGCCAGGGTTGGGGGATATTAGAGGTTTTATTTGCTTGGCACAAACAAGTACACTTCTTTAATTAACACATCGGACAATTGTGGATGTGAATGGGTTGTTGTCATCTCTGAAAACTGTGGATGCTGGGAGGAGGAGGGTGGGCTCAGGCGCTGACAGATGGTGGAGGATGGGGGTTGCATTATATATTGAGTTTGGGCTGGGGGAGAAGGGTGGGACATTGGGAAATAAGCAAGGGTGGGAAGGAAGGTCTTTTTTATGTACACAAATAATGAATACCCAAATACAGAATTCCAAATATTCAGTAAAAAAGTATTCACACAGGCCTAATACTGGGACTGGGTGAGGCTGGTGGTGGTGGTGGTAGGGGGGCATTCTACCAGGGTCCTTTGTTTTAACAACGTGCATTCATTACTTCATTATTAAAATATGGTTCCTGGAAGCAAACAGTATTATGCTGAAAGCCAGTTAGGGCTTCCAGGAACTATTAAAGATACCAGAGTACCCTGTACGTAAGGGGGGAATCCACATTTGCATGGGTGCATTGGTGTCTTCAATGCTAATTTATCATCATCATCATCAAATCTTTATTTATTCAGGCGAGCATCATTGAGCAAGGCTCATTTACAAGGTGGACCTGATAAGGTCAAGGTTCAACAGTTGATACACAACAGATACATCAATACACTTATATAAAACTGTTATACATACAGGGGGAAAAAACATTTATAAACACAGTGATGTACAGTAAAATTCACATGATAAAGTGGGTTATAGGAAAGTTAAGCTAATATTTACAGTATATACAGTGTATACATATCCCAGTGGAGGGGCCATGGCAAACACACAGCATAATGTAATAGTAGGATGGTGGAAGGTATTACTGGGTGCCATAAGATGGGGTGTCTGCCTGGGATGGAGAACTGAAGAACAAAGATTATGCCATATATGGTGAATTTTTCGGAGGGAGATTGTGAGATGACAAAGCTAGCTCTAGCGTAGCAACTCATTTCTCTGTGAAGAAAACTGTACAAGCGCTGTTTAAAGGATGCAATTGGTATAATATTGGACAGTTTTAGGGATTTTTGTAGGGTGTTCCATGCTATAGCTAGAGAATAGCCGATTGCTGCCCTCCCTAGCCAGGTGTTGAATTTGGGCAATTTGAACAGGATGATGTTGTTGCTTCTTAGGGCATAGGAGCTAGGAATGGTCTGAGTGAAGCAGTCCAGAATATAGTTTGGAAGTTTTTTTGATAATGCTCTGTAAATCCATAGAGCTGCACTTCTGTTCCTTCTGAGGTGTAGGGAAGCCCATCCAACTGCAGCATAAAGACAGCAATGATGGGTATTAGATGGCAGATCTGTTATGAATCTTATTGCTCTATGGTATAAGGTATCCAACTTGTGTAGGTAGGAGATGGGGCAGTGACTATAAAGGAAGTCTGCATAGTCAACAACTGAGAGAAAAATGGCCTGGACTAACGCATCTTTGAATCTCTGTTTAGGAAGGGTTTTAATCTATAGAAAAGGCCAAGCCTTTGGCGAAGCTTTTTTAGCAGTTCTTCTAAATGATGAGTGAAGTCGAGTCTGCTATCAATCCACACACCTAGGTATTTGAATTTTTCTACATACTCCAGATTTTCTCCAAGTGCCCTTAACATCCATGCCCCAATCTCTAGTATCCGAATAAAAAACAAATCCTGTCGTTGGTTTTTAGCTGACCTCAAAGCTGCACTGCTGGAGAGAGACAAACTCTGGAAAATGGCAAGAAAAACCAAGAATGCAAATGACTGGATGATCTTTAGGAAAGCCAGGAATAGATGCACCAAGAAAGTTAGGGATGCAAAGGCTGCCTTCTTGCAGCTGAGCTCGACTCCTCCTATCATAATCCTGCTAGATTTTGGGGTACCATCAAGGGAATGGTTGGGCAGGATTCTAGCACCTCCTACCAACTCAATTACACCACAGTTATGGCCCTATCACTGGCAAAATGGAAATTCTGGACAGCTTCAATAACCACTTCACAACGGCTGGCCTTGCCTTTGACACCTCTCCAGATAACCTGCTGCGGGAACAATTAAGCTCCCAGTACACTGGTGCTCAGAGAGCTGACTCTTCCTTCAGCTTCAAATCTGTACTGTTGAAGCAAGTAGAGGACCTACTATGGCAGCTGGATATCAAAAAAAGCACAGGGGCAGACTCTCTGGACCCCTACTTTCTAAAGATTGCATCCCATGTACTTGCAGTCCCCTAACACATCTCTTTAACCTATCTCTAAACTCTGGTTCTATTCCCACACTGTGGAAGACAGCCCAAGTGGTTCCCCTTCTAAAATCAGGGGACCTGCTGTGCTTTTTCTGCAGAATGGGCAAGATAAAACTCTTGCCAGCTTGGAGAGTGAGCTAGATCATGCAAATATCCTTCAATATTGATGTTTTTCTTGGATCTCCTCATGAGGAATTTTGAAGGGGTTGTTTTTCTTGGATCTCCTCATGAGGAATTTTGCAGGGGTTGTTGTTTTGCTGGAAGATCTTACCCCTGTGATGGGGCAGTAATCACTTATATCGCAGAGAAGCACTCCAGCATGTGTGAATAGATGGGGTTTATTCACTAGCATGATATCAAGCAGTGTGCTGTTATTATTATTCCTTGCATTAATTCTTGTTGGCTCATTAATTAGTTGTGTGAACTCATATGTATCACAGAATGATACCAGAGGTGCAGCTGCCTGGGTAAGCCAGTTGTAATTCAGGTCACCTAGAATAATGACTTCTTCAGTGCTGGGCTTGAGCAGATTCCCCAGGTGGGATAAGAGCTTGAGGTCAGCGGGGGCTGTAGCTACCAACTAGCTGAAAAGCTGCTGTATTGGGGAGAGAGACTTTTAGGGATAGGCATTCAAATTCCTTGGGCACAGAGGTTGCAGCAATACAGGATACAGGTATACCGGATTTTGCATATATAGCTACTCCACCGCCCCTTGTTTGGCGATCCGCTCTGAATAACTGATAGTTGGGTAGGTTAACATCCCTGTCTGCTGTGGTGGGTTTGAGCCATGTCTCAGATACCACGAAAGTCTGGCAAGGTATGGGCAACCCAGGCTTGTATCAGTGTAAGTTTTTTCAACAGACTGCATACATTAATATGCAAAAAACTGAGGCCTTTAATTGAGGTTAGGTCTGCTGGTGAGGTAATACATTCAGGGGGTCCAGGGTTGATTTCCACATTACCAATACAGAGCAATAGAAAGAGCAGGAGTTTCATGAGGGCTGCCAGAGATAGGGACAGGGGGCTGTCTTTGGTCCTCCTTCTCTTATTCTGTTGCCACTCTTTTGGGGTGCTCCACGTGGGGTTATGGAATTGTGTCGAGACACCGAGTAGCAGTTTGGTGGTCAGGCATAGGGGGGATCTGTATATCCAGTAGTGGAGCCTTGATTGAAATACATGTATGGTGGTTTGCGTCTTTTTTGGGGGGTCACCCCACTGTAATCGATGCAGCAATGGTAGGGCATATGTGAGGGTTTGAGCGTCAAACAATGGGGATGATTCAGAGAGACTGGGCAGATGGATCACCATAGTTTGCGTGATAGGGACATCTTCTTTGGGGAACCCCATGGCTGACAGTGAAAGAAGTATCAGAAGTAAACTCCCCATTGTGAGAGAGATATTGTTAGTTGGCTACCGGGAGAGTAGTGAAGTTGCTGATTAGTTGGATCAGCAAGCCGGTGGAACAGTTTATTGGTTTAGGTAATGCTGAGGGTGGGGAAGAGATTTCGGCGGAAGATGCCTATAAAAGTAACACACAAGAGGGGGGAAGGCGGGTGGGCAAAAATTTTACGGCTTTCGAGTCCTTCCTCGCTGTCCCTCCTGGCCTCGTGGTTCCCTGAGTCGGCTAGGTTTCCGCCGACCGCCCGCTGGCAGAGCGACGCCCTGGCGTTTCAGGTTGGGTGTTGTGGGGCAGGGGTGGCAGTCTGGAGAGAGACAGAGGAAGGTGCACTAAGTTAAATCGAGGCAGAACAAGTGTTCCTGCTCATCATAGTGCCGAAATCTGCACAACAAAAGGCTGTGGGGGGGGGGCTGTGGCACCTCAGTGTCTGGCCTACCTTACAAATGCAAAAAGGATTTGTAATCACAGCAAAAACAGTAAATCAGCAGTTTCCCCTTGCAATTACCTTAGCAGAAAACAGCACTTTTAGGTGTTTTACACAATTTAAGGAAGGAAAAGTGGTGCCTCAGCGTCTGGCCCACTTCGGTTACCAAGGATTTGGAATTATAGCAAAAAATACAACAAATCAACAGACAAATCAATTTACCAAATGTTTGGTGATGTGTTTAAAGGAAAACTACATGGAGAGTTGAAGCCCTGACCACTGCTAAATGGGGCTTCACCTCTCTGTTCCACCCTGCGAGCACTGTAACAAATTAATCGATTATTTACCCTCATCCCTCATAGAAACCAACCCAAGCTCGGGTAGCACTGGCATTTTGATAATGGCTCTCCAGATCCCCTCGGCATCTCGCTGGTAGTACCACAAGATAATGAAGTGCCACAGCCCCTGCCATTATAATATACTTATGTACGGAAATGAAACTATCTGTATATGTCCAATGCCAAGCACCATTTTTACTTAATTTGCCTAAATCCCATGGGTATGGCAGGCACCTCCGGAGTTTGCTCTGATTTTTCTGATGGATGAGGTAAATAATCTATTAATTTGCTATGGTGCCTGCAGGGGGGGATCCAAGAAGAGAAGCCCTGTTCTGTGCAGTGGTCAGGGCTTCAACTCTCCCAGTAGAACTCCTCCAAGTCCCATACTAAAAATTGCAGCAGCCACCTTAAAAGACCGTCGGCTGTTCTACCACCACTTAGTTTATTGCTAATCCTGTTAGCATGGTACTAAAGGTCTAAAAATCAGGCCATTTTGTTTGAAAATGATGAACTTTGGAATTGTTAGGGCTAGGAACTGAATTTTTATGGCTGCATAATTAGAGCTATGCTGACATATTGTGAATGGAGAAAGAGAGGAAACAGGGTCAGGAAGTATACCACCAGATCTGACACAAATCACGCTGTGCCTCCACAGTAGAATCTCATTACAGCATTGCTATACATGAGATCACTGTGTTCCTCTATCTTTCTCTGTCTCCTCCTGCACTTTTTTTTATTTTCTCTGCTCGTTCTCTCACTCTCTCTGTCTCTCTCTCTCCCACCACACATGCCATCCTAGGTCATGGCTCCTGCCAACTCGTTCTCTCAACACCCCCCCTGCCCAGTCCACAGTCACAGCTCCTACTGACTCTTTCTCCACCCACACCTTGTCCGAACATGGCTCTTGCCAATGGGTGACTTGTGCACCGCTGTGTGCTCCTAATTTCACTGTGCCTTTATGCTGTCCAACTCCAGATCTCTAATGTGGAATTGAAGGGGCAGGTGAAGATAACCAACTGCTACACGGCGACCATAAAGTTTGTGGGTAGGGCAAGAGAAAAAGTGAGAGCGGAAGTGCACAGTAGATCATGCCATTCCCAACCCCCGCCCAGTCACCTGATGCTGCTCCTGACAACTGCGTGCCAGGATCCATATGACAACAAGTAACCCGACACCAATAGCCCGTCATAGGCATTCACCATAAAATATAAGCTCATTGTCATTCCCCCGACATTACCTGAACAGTACAACAAGGCAAAATTCAACAAACATATCATGCGAACTTGTAAGTAAGCTTGTAACTAATACATCTCAATATGGTAGCAGATGGGATGAACTTGGATATTGGCTTTATGGGACACTACAGAAATTAACATCCACAGACCTTTTCTTCTTCTAGCTGACATATTATAGGACTTCAGCATGTGTGAGATGTGGATGCGTGTGTGTATGTATGTGTGTGGGTATGTGCTGTGAGGTATGTGATATAATAGATGTGGGGCTTGCTGTCACATTGAGGTAAGTCTCTATTTAGCTATATGGAGGTATAATGTGTTACTATTTTCATTTCACACACAACAAATTTCTCCTCACTTTTTATCTATGCCTGTGTGGGGTGGGGGATTGATTCCATTGCACCATATTCAGTTTACCCAGCCTGCTAGTGTACATACAGGAGTGTTATCTTATACTGTTACATATAATTTTTGTAACTTTGTACATATTGGGATGTGTGATCTCATTTGCTTGGGGTCCTGCACATATCTTTTACATTAGGCTAATATTGTAGTAATTTACTCAGAATTTCATTACAATGTTGTATTCCTTTGAGGGAACAATTACAGTGACTGAAGTTAATATAGGTTCACTAGGAGAGAGATTGAGAGTGTGTGTGTGTGTGTGTGTGTGTGTGTGTGTGTGTGTGTGTGTGTCTGTGGGGAGAGAGAGAGAAAAGGAGGGGAGAGAGAGAGAGACAACATCTCGTTTAAGCTATGTATCTCCCCCACCCACATTATTGTGATGTGGGGTGGGTTAGGTTGTACTGTTTGTATGAGCAGGAGGAGATAAATTACTTTTTTATCTCTTTTTCAGATTCCCTAGACACTTGTGGTACATGTAGTTCTACATTCTTAGTATATATTGACATCAGTACATATCAGGATGCATGGTCTGAATTCTTGAGGTTCCTCTACTAGAGTTTTTTGTTTAACACTAATATTATCAATTTATATTTATATTATCATTTATATAGTCCTGAGGTTTTGTAATTTTTGGGCCTTTTATTTAGCATGAGAATACAGCTGGGTGACATGTCTAGCTAGGTTTTACACATCACACAGTGTGCACTGATGTTTTTAGACAACTTTACTGGTATTCTTGTCTTTAATGCATACATTGTAATTTCATGAGCCCTATAACTATCTTAGTTTGTCTTTAAGCTGGGTGGGGTTGCCTTTCAGTAATCACATCCTTATACTGACTGTGACACTCATGGCTTGATTTGGGAGTTATCTGCTTCGCAGTGTTATCTTATGTCAATTAAATTTATGTGCAGTAGGATTCTTTATGTTTGTTGCACCAAGCACATCTTAACCCAAGGTTCATTCGGACTGGGGCAGTATTGTACTGTTTAACTTCTCTGACATCATCTTCTGTTTTTTTTTGTTTTTTTTTTCAAATGAGTATTTTAAACCAATGGGGATTTTTTTCTGTTTTTCTCTGCATTATCTAGCTGTTATAAGTATTGTATTTTCTAAACAACTGCCATGAGCTTCTGAAGAAGGACTGGTTGGTCCGAAAGCTAGAGCACTTTGTTCTTGTTGTTACATCTATGTTGGTCCATTAAAAGGTATCAAATCATTTGCTTCTGGATCTATTCTTGCAAGGACCAATACGGCAACTACTAAATCAAGATTAATACACATTGTGGAATGGCATTGAACTTAGGTGGATGCTGTGTGATCCTGAGCAAGTCACTTAACTTCCTTGTGCTCCCAGGTCGCATCTGGAAACAATCTTCGGCTTAGTGTGCTAATCCTGGTTAAATAATGTTCCCTTTGTAATTAAGATAATGCATATGGGGCACAAAAACCCTGGCACAATGTATCAGTTGGGGGGTGAGGATATAGCATGCACCAAGCAGGAAAGGGATCTTGGGGTTATCATCTCTGATGACCTCAAGGTAGGGAAACAGTGTGACAAGGCAGCAGGTAAAGCAAACAGGATGCTGGGATGCATAGGCAGGGCATCACCAGCAGGAAAAGGGAGGTCATAATTCACTATACAAGACACTAGTGAGGCCCCAGCTGAGTACAGTGCACAGTTCTGGAGACCTTACCTATGTAAGGACATAGACAGGGTAGAGAAGGTTCAGAGGAGGGCAACAAAGATGGTACATGGATTGCATCACAAGTCCTATGAGGACAGGTTGAAGGAACTGAATATGTACTCCCTGGAGGAGAGGAGGGAGAGAGAGAGAGGGGATATGATAGAGACATACAAGTATCTTACAGGGAGGAATGGGATGCAGGAATACACTATTTTTCAGCGAAAAAGATGTTCCGGGACTAGAGGGCATGGGATGAAGTTGGAGGGAGGATGATTCAGAGGAAATGTGAGGCAGAACTTCTTCACAGAACAGGTGGTGGACAAGTGGAACACCCTGCCAGAGGAAGTGGTGGGGGCTGAAACAATCATGGGATTTAAGAATGCATGGGATAGACATAAAGGAATTCTGGAGGTCAGGGGTAAGGGGCAACAGACTTCTAGGAAAACATAAACTGAATTTACAAGCTCAAATGGGCAGACTGGGTGGGCCATAGGCCCTTATCTGCCGACACTGTCTATGTGTCTATGTATCTACAGTATGTATCTAAGATACACAGTGCGCATTTAAGAACAGTGAAACAGTGCAGAATCAGAAATTACTCAAAGGCTTCACAAAAATCAAATATTATCATTCAATTTAATCTGAATAGGAGCAATAGGAATTAAATATGAACTTACCAAGTTAATACTGCATCACATCTCTTTGCATCCTCCATATTAAATTCCTTATTAAATCCCATCACCATGATCCAAACTTTATTGAATTTAAAGTGCACAAATCAAAATTAGGCTAAAAAATGTGTTACTTCATTTAACATTACAGCACCATGTTATGGGCTATGCCTCTCACAAAGTCCTTGCCAACATGCTGATGTCTGTTGGCAATAATATTTCAATCTTTTCCTGCCACTTTGCATATTTCTGTTTGAGTGGCGATTTCGGCATGCCTCTGTTTATTTCCTCAAAGGAAGACTCAATGACTATCTGCTCGTTTCGTAGTTTCTCAACGAAACGTAGTAGGCCAACATGAGTGGTCCCTACTAGGGTGCCCAGTCTATGGTGCCATGCTTCCATGTTGTTTTGAGTTTGTGGCATTGCATGGACAGTTTGGTCATATACCGACCAGAACTGATGCTGGTACAGTGGTGAGGCTCAAACCATAGTATTGTTGTGCATTTGTCATCTGATGCAGCCATAAATGTAATTGTCTTCGAACTACTCCTGGACAGGAGTAGTGACAGCTGGCATATCAGATTTAATGTCCTGGTACACTGTGGGGATATCATCTGGTGGTAGAAATGCTAATGCCACCAACTGTTACATGATCAAGCTAAACTCAGGTTCAGCTTTATACTTCGAAGACGGGCCACAGCTCTTTATCTTCCGCCATATAATTTGGCCCAGATGAAATAAGCAGCCCTTGTTCTCTGCAGAGGGAAATTCAACTTTGTCTGCATTAACGGCAGCCTGCTCAAAATCTGTGATAATATATTTTGGAACAAGGGTGTACTCAAATTCGTCAGCAGCATCTATGAGGTCTTGAAACAGTTGGAGGAAGCATTCTTGTGGTTTTGCTGACATTAGCCCATAAACAAGAGGCACTATGTGACAAGTATCTGGATTTCCCACCGGGGCATGCACCGAATAAAATTGCCTAAAAAGTGTAAGCACAATTTTAAATGTGCCATCCATCAGTCAATATTCAGCAATACTCAACTTTCTAGGTTCTGTTTTGTGCTAAACAGTAAGATCTTTTCATTCCCACACATAGACTCACGGAGCAAAAATTGTTGCCGGTTGATGACACACAGCTCTGGGGGTAGCAAAATGCCATCTAGCAATTGTAGCTCTGGTGGCATGTTTTCACGTCTAGCGCATTTAACCATTTGTTGTAGGGCCTGACGACTAGGCATATTGTGCCTAACCTCTGCCGACACCTTTGCCAGCTCATCTTGAATAAGCTGTGCAGGGGTGTCATGTGAGGAGATGGCTCTCAACTTCAGTAAAGACACCGCATTTGCAACATGGAATTCATTTGCATCCGGCGAGTGACAGTGTGGTGCTGTGCTTCTAAGATGGTGCTGCCCCTCGACAAGCACCATAGAGGCCCTGCCGTGACAACAAAGTGACTTTCTTTGTTGACAGCACCAGTGCCAAAGGTCTCTCATGACTCCACTCTTTCACATAGAGGAATCCATCAGAGCACAACTTGTTATGTCCTTGCTTGGAAGCAACTACCTGGCATACAGTGGGTTCTGCAGCAGCCATTGTGAAAACGGTAAACTGTAGCTAGGAGCCAGGAGAACAAAATGTCTTCCATTTATTTAATTGATTGTAATTAAAGGTTGCCTGCTCCTGTGCTATAATTGATTGTGCCTGCATGATGTAAAACATGGAAGAGGACTCAAGATGTGTGCCACATCTTACATCTGACAGCTGAGTAATTACTGTGCTTGCATGTTTCAAAAATCAGGGTTCCGATATGTTTGCTACATATTAAATCTGACAGTCGAGCAAACAGTAATCAGGAAAACATCGTGTCAGAAAATTGCATTGCGGGAAACAGATCGCGGGCAAAATAGCATCAGGAAAACTTATGCCAGGTAACCATACTAGACCCCTGCAGCCACACCTATCCCTCATAAAGTCTGTGCACTGCAGGAGGACTCCAAATCAGGGATGTGGATTTACTGCACCTGCTGTGATCCAGGTGGTGGCTGCCTGACTGGTGCCACTTGGAACAACACAAGTAGGGAATAAGAGAGAGAAGTCTGCAGTGACTCTGGCCCCAGTATATACAAATATAAAATGTAAGTACTCAAGTAGACCATGCCTTCACAACTAAAGCCACCCTTGCTGAGAGACATAAGGTCACTCCTCATGTAACTCAACAACTTAGCAACAAGGAAGATGCAGCAGGTAGTCCTTTGCCTGAAACACAGGTACTAGGGTGATGGGGAGAAGGCTGGCAAGCTACTGTCCTATATATTATGCAAACAGCAAGTGGACAGATACATTCATGGCTGGTGAGATAACTGTGGCTCCCAGAAGGCTCACCCCATGTAGATCAGCCAAGCAATGCACACCTTCCATGAGGATTTCAATTCATCTCAAGGCCCCTGAATCAGGACAAGTTGAATGCCTATCTCTCTGTTCCTTCCTTAACAGATGACCACAAGGCCATGCTGGAGGCTCCAGTCTCTGCTCAGGAGATCCAGGCAGCCATCTTTGCTCTTTCTCCTCACAAGGTCACTGGGGCAATGGCATTCCAACTATCTGTACCAACTGTCCCTGAAATAGTTTCCCCAGTCCTGCAAACTGTCTTTCAAGAATCCCACAGATGTTCCCTTTTCCCTCCCTTAATGCATGAGGTCATGAGCACCATGCATTCAAAAGAAGGGAAAGACAGTACCCTACCTGGAAGTTACAGGTACATCTTACTCATTAATGCAGATGCAAAAATCCTCATCAAGGCAGGTCCGCCGGTGCAGCAGTTGGATTTCTGCTTGCGATGCCAGCGACCTGGGTGCAGGAATGAGCCTGGGGAGCTGGAGGGCCGGCCGGGGAAAAAGGCTTAAGGGTCCTCAGGACAGCTTGCCTTCTTCAGGTGGGGGGGTTGACATCCTGGTGCAAGACTGGCCCCAGGTGGAGGCCTGGGGCACAGCATGTGCTGAGATGCAGCAAGGGGAGGACATCGCAGATGTCGGCACTATGCACCTTGATGTCAGGGTTCACGTGACGTCCACAGAAACACCAAGGAGGGAAACACTCTCCAGGGTCCAGGTAGATGGAGTCCAAGAGCAGACCTCTCATGGCTTCTGACTGCCTGGCTGATCCCAGAGCCTAATGAAACAGGTAAAGCTTGGAGTGTAAGGGCCCCACCTCGTCCCTGCCCGGGGGGTGAACCGAGGCTACATGGGGGTTCATGGACGGCACAGGTAGGTGGCAGAAAGCGGGGGCAAGATTCCATTGGGGACTCCCAAATAAGTGGAGCTTTGGGAGGGAAGGAGGGTAAAAAGAAATTTAAAAAAATAAATAAATATCCTCGTCAAGGCCCTTGCTTCCAGGTTGGAGCTCATTCTTCCCCACCTTATTCACAAATCTCCGGTGGGGTTTGCAAAGGGGCATCTCAGCTCTGATCACCGTAAGGCTTTTTTTTACTATCTCTGGTCTCTTCTAACCCCACTACAGCTGAAGCTATGATAACTGATTTCGACAAAGGCTTCCAGTTCAGTGGAGTGGGGAAACCTGCAAGTCATGCTACAAAGGATGAGCTGTGGCCCACAATTTGGGGGATGGGTGAAGGCATCATGTACGTAGTCATCCACCAGGGTTTGAACAAACTCAGTTCTTTCAACCCCATTCATCCTACAGAGAGGTACCCATCAGGGCTGCCCCCTCTCCCCTATGTTTTTTGCTGTGGCCATAGAACCCCTGGCCATCACTCTTTGGCAGCACCCTAAGCTGTAAGGCATACAAGTCAGTCAGCTTGACATACTATACATATACTGCTCTATGCAGATGACTGCTGGGGTGCTTCTTCAGGATGCATGTTCCAGTATTCTCACCCTGTTCAACACACTAAATGCCTTTCATTACACTGCAGATCTGATTATCAACCCCAGTAAGACAAAGGTCCCACCACTAAAGTGTCACTTTGCACAAACATTTAGCCTCATTCAGGTTACAGTGGTTACCAAAACATATTAAGTACCTGGGAATCTGGGTCCATGCAGACCCCACTGGGATGATATCTGACAATCTAACCCCACCACAAAAATAAACTGAACATTGGAAGTTGCTGCATCTTTTTCTTACAGGGAAATTAATGCTGTTAAAATAATTGTGGTCCCTAAACTGATACACTGCCTCACTCATTTGGCGGTGGACATCCTTGCATGAGAGTTCTACATAATGGATTTTCTACTAGGTGACTTCCTGTGGGAGGGCAAATCACCTTGCTATGGCAGGGCTAAACTCAAAGCCAGCTAGCGAAAGAGCAGCTGGGGCTTGCCCTGATTTTATACATACTACCTTGACTTTGGTTGCCCTAGGGCATAGCAATGGCTCTTCCTGATCCCCTCTAATGAATCCTACCTCTGGGTGGTAATCAAGTGACATCTGTGTCAGACAGGAGACCATTCACATCTTTTTTTTATCCATAGCCAGTTGTAAGGAAGATGAGCCCTACCACTGCTCCCATCTTTGAGGCATGGAAGAAACTGGAAGGCTGATTACATATGGCTTTTACATCCCTGTCACTGATCCCCCTCTGGAAGAATCCACTGTTCAAGGTAGGGGGCCACCCTATACACTGGGACACCTGGAGTGAATGGGAATTTGACCTCCTCTCTGATATGTGTCAAACATCTACCGCACACTTATATTTTCCTATTAGAACCTTATGAAGGGATATGTTTTTCTCAAAGGGGACTTTTGGAAATATCTCTGGATCTGAAGTTCTGTAAGTGAGTGCCTAAGGAAATTATCCTCTTGAATTCCGTGGGCAACCTCACACACTCTTTAGTCATGACTGAAAGTTACCAAAGGCAGGACAAGCCTGATATACAGTACAAGCATATTCTGCAGTTTGCCCTAGACCCATCAGAAGGTACAGGGAGTACATGGTCCCAATCCTTAGGGCTTGAGATATCTGAGAACTGCTGGGCTCAGTTCTGGTTGCTCATCCATAAAACCCTGTCTGGCTACTGGGAGTCTCCTCATTCAAAATAAGACCATGCACTCTTTGCTATCATATGCTTGCTGAACAGAAATCTCTAGGTCTCACAAAACAGAATGTGTACTGGTGGTACAAAGCTCTTGGGGCTGACCTACTACACATTATCTGGAGCTGCCCCAGAATTAAACATAATTCTTGGTGGCACCTTCCCTCTGTTGCCACAGCTGTACATTCTAAGTTTTCTCTCACCTACAGTACTTCACTTACTCCATACTGATGGTTTCAGTGGCCCCTGATGGCTAGCATTGAAGCCAAAAGGCTCATACTTCAAAGATGGTGGTCTGGGGATGTTCCAACTGTCTCTCAGTGATTGACAGTGGCCAGAATGCCACACTTCACATGGAAAGCCCTGCCCTCCTACCATGGTGTCCAGGAACCCTTCCTATCCTCTCATTATGTATTATGAGACCCTACACAGGACCCAGTCCAGGTCTGTACCCCCACCCAAGGCTTCTTATATCCTGACAGCTTCCTCCTGAGATACCATCCCCCAGAGCACCCCATACTCTCAGGCTAACATTTTATTCATACCATTTTCACCTTGTATGTGCTCTTTGTGAGTATGCCTCTGATATTGCTTTCGCCTGAATATTCATTGTGCTGAAGTGTATATGCAGTTCTAGAGTGTGACTGTATTGCTATCTTGTTTGTTCCTGTTTGAACATTTTCAATAAAAAGAATTAACTGCAAAAAAAACTAATGGAAAATTTAAATCTTGCAGTAGCCAAATTCTTCCCCCAACCCCATCTCTGGCCATGGCTCCTGCTACACAACTCAGATATTAATGTGCAGAGGCAATGAAAACTGAGCATCCTGAAAATAACAACCCATAGCTGTCATTTAACTTTCAAGAAACAGTGAAGGCAAAAGGTCATTCTAAACTTATTTCAAGACAGATTACAGTCAGTTATAATTTGTTAATTTTGTTCAATATCTGTTGCAGCTCCTTGTATATCTTTCAGTTCTATTGTTCTTCCTTGTTTGAAAGCACTCTTTATGGTAGGCACACACAAGGGCTACATTTAGTTAATCAGACCATTTACAGGTAAGTTTCATTTTAATTAATCATTAAATAAAAATGTTTGCAATGAGACTAGAGAGGCTATAATTAAAAGATTAATTATCTAGGAAACATTTGTCACACCTAGGAACAATTAAGGAACCATCCGGTCAGTGGTAAGGTAAGGTTAGGCAGGGTTTTATTTAACTCCAAAAAGTGATTAGCATTTTGCTTATAAAAGTGCTAAAACATTGTGAAAATGCATAGCACTTGCCTCACTGTGTTTAACAAACATAACACTTCTAGAAAATTTATATAAATACCTTCCGTACAGTTAGCATTGTCCCAAGAAAAAAACTGCTAATCAATTATTTAAAACCCTATTAGGTAAAGTGACTTCATTTGGAACCTTTGTAAAATCCAGTATAAATATATAACAGACATTTCCTTAAATAAGAAACCTGACATGAATTTTCTTTTTGTAGGCCTGACTTCTGACTTCATGTAAACATTACATGCGCTGAAATTAGTATACAGCAGATTAACTCAGAATTTAATTTGACTAGCCTGGAATTCATATCAACCTTTCAAACCCCAAATGTGGAACATTGTGCTTCAAATTATAGCACAAACAGGAAAAATGTGGAACGCCTCATCAAATCTCAAAGACAGAAACTCAGAACACTGTGTAAATGTGTGTTTACGTGTTCACAAAGTGTTCTGTTTATTGAGCAACACTTTTTTCACATTCATTATTTGGATTTCTGCTTTAAAATTTCAGAATAACATGTGGGACAGCACCTACTCAATGTTTAACAGATGGCTTTTCTGAGGTGAAATGAGGAACTGTTCCTCATAATGTGTGACACTAGAGAGGTATGCTGGAATTTAGAATCTGTGATTAGTTTTCTACCTCATGTAAACTGCATTGTAGTAGATGTGGTGCTAACCTTCAGGAAGTACCTGGCAGCCATCTTACTGGTAGTCTTGGAGTGAGCAATTTTTAGTCTTTGGAGTTTCCTGTCATGCTCAGTCCAAACCAGTTTCACTTCTGGTCTCAGCATATAGTGTTTTGTTCTCTGAATAAAGATTGCAGCTTAGTTGCAGCTCCCTGTATTTGTTTCAGTGTGTTTCTTCATATCAAGAATACTACAAACTAGGTTTGTGCATCAAATTCAAACAAGCTGTTGAATACCCAGCATATTTGATGAGCACTCGAATATCCTAATACTGGGGTGTATTCAATGTATTCAACAGTCACATATTCAATGAGACTTTGAGAGCTTGTGACATCTCCTCAGACAATCCCCAGGCTGCTCAGAGATGTAACCTTTACAGTGCAGAGACGCTCAACCTGAGAGGAATCTGATTCTCTCTGTGAAAGGGTTGTGGAATGTTTTCTAAAGTAGATTGGAAAAAATAGTCTGTACAGACTTTTTTACTTCTCTGTTTTGTTGTTCAGTGGAGAGACTGTGGTGCTCCACTTGATTGACTGATTTCTTGACTTACTTATTGCTGAAAGTACTTTTTTGCATTTGATGCGCTTACACACCAAACGTCTTGGGACAATAACGGAAAATGAGAGGTGTGTCACTGCCAAGCCAATTATAGCTGAAACTGCAATAGGTTTGGCAGTGTATGCCAGTGAGCAGGCACTCTGGTCATAACAACAGTTCAGCTTTGCTGACTTGGCACATTCTCTACTTATAAGAAATGAACCGCTCCCTTGGGAGTGCTTCATTTCTTTCTGTAGCCTGGACTCTGGCCATGCACATTAGACTGCACACTAATGTGCATGGCTGTAGTTATGGCCCCTCTTAGCTCCCTCTGACCCCAACCCCAAAAGCTCAAATGTTAAGCGTGCTGCGGCTTTCTCTCCCAGTGCTTGGTGCTCTGCGCCCCCACCTCGACATTAGCCGCGGTGCGACTTTCTGTTAAAGCTGACATTAGGGTGCCCAATCCCTGTGATGGCATGTATCTCTCCCATTAATGTGGCACACTGGGAGCCCACTCCAGAGTGCTGAAATGTGCTATAAAAAAAATAAACCATTGAAGAAAGAAAACTGTCCCCCGGCATTTTTTGTTCGATGCAGAATCCTGCATCGAAATTTCCAGACCAGGGCACATCTACACTCTTCAAAGCCGACCGGCAAACTGAAGAATCAAAGGTAAGTGCCATATAATGGCAGTCAATGGGGGCTTTCAACTTATGTTGTTATTTCAGCCATTTTTAGGAATTTTGGCTCCAAATTTTCAACATGGGGTTCTTGAGACCCACCTAATGAACACTGTTACTGTCATTTCATTACTCCATCCTAAAGATGATTTCTTGGTCGCTGCATGAACTCACCTTTTGGGATTGAGTTACAAAATGATAGTGCCATTTTTCATGAGGTGTGGTCCCAAAAAGCTCATGTTGAAAATTTGGAGTGATAATACCAACAAACGCTTGAGGCGTTAATGTTTCCAACTGTAACGCCCCATCCCACCACCCTATAGAGACTGACAGACATTGGGGGTGTGACTTGGGGTCATTGGCTATAATGCTCATGCCATTCCACCTCCACCCTGCAGCCAGTGAAAGGCATTGAGGTGTACCTTGGGGTCTGTAGCCCTAACATTCACCCCATTCTCCTAAATTGCACCCATCTCAGATTATTTCCTTATGGAATGGGGGAGCATAAGAGCCAAAGGCCCCAAGGCACACTGTGACACCTGTCAGTGTCTGCAGGGTAGGGTGAGGTGGAATGGCATGAGTGCTACAGCCAATGATCCAAAGGCACACCCCCAATGCCTGATAGTCTCTGCAGTGTGGGGGTGGGTTTTTTTGTTAGGGCTGGAAACCCTAATGCCTCAGTAAAGAAGTAAATTTGGAGGGGTGGTGGACGTCACTTACCTTGATTTCAGGAAAGCCTTCAACACCGACCCACATAGAAGGCTGATTAACAAGTTGCGTAGTCTGACCATAGGGCACAAGCTGATAAACTGGGTTAGAAACTGGCTGATGGACTGGAGGCAAAGGGCAGTGGTAATGGAATGCAATCCAGGGAGAGGGTGGTGACCAGTGGGTTCCCTCAGAAATCAGTCCTGGGACCAGTCCTGTTCAACGTCATTACAGACATTGCTGAAGGGCTAGAAGGAAAGGTCTTCTGTCTGTCTGTTTGCAGATGACACCAACATCTGTAACTGAGTGAATACTCCAGAAGGGGTGGAGAAAATGAGCAGGGATATGGAAAGGCTTGAAAAGGGGTCTGAGGAGTGGCAACTGATGATCAATGCAAAGAAGCCCAAATAAGGCACCTGAGGAGAAGGATACTTGGGGAGAGTTACAAGATGGGGGGAGGTGCTGACGATCACTAAGGAAGAAAGGGACCTAGAAGTTATCAGTTCTGATTACCTAAAGTAGTCACAACAGAGCACAAATGTTGCAAGAAGGGCCAGTGGCATGCTGGGGTGCACAGGCAGAGGCATCACTAGCAGAAGGCATGAGGTGGTGATGCCATTGTATAATGCACTAGTGAGGCCTCACCTACAGTAGTATGTGCAGTTCTGGAGGCCACAACTGTGCAAGGATATTGACAGGGTAGAGGCAGTCCACAGAAAGGCAACTAAGATAGTACACGGCTTAAGAACTTATTAGGAGAGATTAAAGGACCTCAATATGTACTCACTGGAGGAAAGGAGGGAGTGGAGGAACACGATGGACACATTCAAGTACCTCAGGGGCATAAACAAGCTGCAGGAGCAGACATCTTCCAATGCATCAAACGCTCAGCATTGACAAATGCTTGTTTTTTTTTTTTACAACAGAACAAATTGTGTTGTTATCTTGTTCTTGTCTTCGGGATAGGGCAGAGGGAGGAGGGTGATCTGTATGCAGTTGCAGGCTAGGCTAGCTTTTGCCTGCTTGCTGGCTGAAAAAAGGCCTGTTCTTGTGACTTCTTAGTTCTTTACAGAGCAGAGAATTTTTTTTTTCATTTTGCAGTAAATAATTGTCTCTGTTTGTGTGGGAGGGGAGGGAAGGGTAAACCTGTAGTGTGTGCTCAGCTTACTTTGCTGTGTTCTGAAGCTGGCTGCTGCCAGTTTGCAAGGGCAGCTTTGTTATTTCCCTTCTGTAGTTAGTTTCAATTGTGATTTAAAAGAAATCTCATTTATTTTTCTCCGACACTGCAGTCTTTGTTTTGGCAGTGCACTTAAGCATTTGCTGTGCAGTCAGTGTATTGAAAGCAAGGGGGGAGGATCATGCCTTCTTTGTATTGTGGGACTTGTGGCTTTGTGCTTATGCTTGTTCCTGTATCTGTAATTACCTAAGCTGTTATTTCTTAAAACAGCTTTTTTTTTAAAAGTCCGTTTGTCTTGCCACAGACTTTGTCTGTGCCCCATGGCAGGTAGGAGCTGGGGGCACCCTAGCTGTTCAGTATTAGCTGTCTGAGTTTCTGACTGTTATTAAAACAGTAAAATAGTAAAAAGTGACAAACAACAATCTAAAATAAACTGCTGAAGTTTTTTTTCTCTCCAGTCACCACAGACATTATCTTTGCCTTAAGGTATGCAGGGGCCAGGAGGCACCCTTGCTGCTAGTGACCAGTATTAGCTTTCTGACTGTTGAGTAGAAAGTTACAAACAGCAATATAAAATACATTGTAGAAGTCTTTTTGTTTCTGGACCGGATACTACAAACTTTTTCTGCTACAGCACCCAATGGTAGGCAGGAGCCAGGGGGCACCCTTGCTCTCAAGGATTAGCTGTCTGCATTTCTGACTGTTGTTACAACAGTAAAAAGTTACAAACAACAATCTAAAATGGAGAACGATCTGGGGGTGACTGTAAAAAGGACTATCACTATTCTTGCCTGTATTAGCAGGCATATTATTAATATTAATAGTAGAGACAAAAGAGTGACTTTGCCTCTGTATACATCACTGGTGAGGCCTTATTTGTAATATTTTGTTCAGTTTTGGTCAGCTTACAACAAAAAGAGAGTAATTGCTTGGAGATGGTGTAATGAAGAGCCACCAAGATAATAGCAGATATCAGAACTCTGGAGTGCACAGAAAGGCCAAACAGACCGGGGCTCTATACCTTGGAATACTGTAGATTGAGGGGTGATCTATGTCTGTTATTGGGGCTTTTCAGAATGGTGGCTTATGGGATTGGCTGAGGTTAGAGATGAATATTACAAAATGTGGCACAAGATTCCACATTTACCACTAAATGGGGAAGTCTGCCACTCAAAAAAAAAGTTATGTGTTTTTACAAGAGAGTGGCAATGCTATGGAATAGACTGCCTATTTATGTGGTAGGTAATAAGGACATTGTGGAGCTTAAGAATAAACTGGATAAATTTTGTGTGACAGATAAATTAACTGCATATTCCCTTTAAGAAAAGGCTGAGAAGTTTATGGGGAAATTGATTCCAATGCTCATACACTGTCTACGAAACCTGTGAAATGCATAAAATAAACTGTTGAAGTCTTTTTTGTCTCCAGTCACCACAGATGTTTTCTGTGCCCTAAGGTAGGCAGGGGCCAGGGGTGCACCCTTGCTGCCAGTACCCAGCATTTGCTTTCTGACTGTCGAGTAAAAAGTTACAAACAACAATATAAAATACATTGTAGAAGTCATGTTGTCTCTGGACCAGATGCCAAAGACTTTTATCTGTGACCAAGGGTAGGCATGAGCCAGGGGGTACCCTTGCCACCTAGTTTTAGCTGTCTAAGTTTAAGGCTGTAGTTAAAACAGTAAAAAGCTACAAACTACAATATTAAACAAAAAATTGTTGAAGTCTTGTTGTCTCCACAGTTCAGATGCTACAGAATTTGTCTGAGCCATCAGTTACATTTGTTGACTACCACTGCTGGATAAGCAAAAGACAAGACAGTAGTTCTTATTGTTTCTGGTTTCAGGAAAATAATTTTTTTTTGTATACATAATTGCATTAAAAAAAGAAAGTATAGTATCATAAAAATAATATTTGAAAATCTCATTCTACTTTTTTTGCAATTTATCTGATGAGTGAAAATGTCACACAAGTAAAGTACAGTCACAAAAAGCCTATGGACCAGCCCTTCCAAAACCGATTGACAGGAGTTGACATTCAACATGTATTTGCCATCCTGCTGTCCCCTTCACTCCAACAAGACCAGTTGCTACTTCAACCAGTGCCAGCACTGCTAGTACCACTGCCACCACCACTATTCCAGTGCAAGTCTCGGTCTCTGTAGTTACCGATGTTTTTGCCACATTGGCTTCTACCATCACCACCAACTCAACTGCTGTGGCCAGTGCCTCCATCACCACTACCTCTAATACTACTACTACCACCATTACCATGACCATCACTACTGCTGCTGCTGTGGACACCATTACCATCACCACCAAATCCACCAGTACTACCATGAAAACAGTTTATGATAGAAGCATTTAGCCATGGCCTTGGCGGTGAAATCCAAGCAGTTCTTCTGAGCATAATGAGGACAGTGAGATAATGTCTTCTGGGTCACAAAATACTCCTACCCCAGAAGATTTAAAAAGGCTTGAAGGTGTGTTCCATGACACATCCTCTGAGAACAATGGCCTGAGTGGGTATGGGGATGCTGAAACTGAGTCCTCAACTCATTCTACAAGGGAGCGCTTGGGTCAAAAGTGATACAAAAAATCAGCCACTGAAGGCAGGCAGGAAACATCTGGCAGTGTTCCTCCTCATCCTTCATGCCAACCTCCTGCTAAAAAAATATGCAGTCCATCCTAACTTTTGCTTGTCCTAGTGATTCTGATACTGCATCTTGTGTCAGTTCACAGCAATCTTTTATACCACTCCCAACTGAATCTGGTGGTTGTAGGCACAAGCAGCATACAAGAGCATTGAGGTCAGGTACAAGTTCAAGTTCCAGTGATATCTAGACATGTTTTGCTGAGCAGGAGGATGATAAAAGGAGAGCTGTGTGTTCACATTGTAGGTAGAGTCTCAGCTGTGGTAAAAATTTTGATAAACTGAGCTTAACATGTCAGTGGAACCACTTTCTGAAAAAGCATCAGAAGCTGGCTAACATGAATAAAGCCCCTGCTAGAGCTGTCTCTTCAGGCCACTGCACACTGCATTTCAAAACAGCAAAACCAGTTTCTGATTTTGTTGATGGTGCTGCTGGTGGTGATGGTGGCAGAGATGGGCAGCAAGTGACTAAACACCAGCAAAATCTTGTTTCTAATACTTGCCCAAGTACTCCGACAGGCACAACACCTAGTCCCTCACAAACTGGTTCACATGGCGAGACAGCAGATGTGCAATTTGTGCCCCCCTTCCACCACCACAGCCTACATCACTTGCATTTGTCCAGTTTGGGACCAGGACCAGAAGCAAGGCTATGCCATATCAAAAGTCTACTCTCACAGTAAGAAAGCAATTTAAGCCCACACAAAGTTCTTGCCAACTCTTCCCACATTGGTTCAGATCACACAGCTCATAGGTGAGATGATTGCACTGGATTTGCAACCCTTTTCTATTGTTGAAGGCACTGGGTTCTGGAGACTTCTCATTTCTTGCAATCTCAATACCGCATACCAATGCAAACTACTTTTTCTTGTACAGTTGTACCAAATGTTTATGAGGCATGCTGCAGTCAGGTGGAACAATTGCTGAACCAGGCTATGGGCAGGGTTTTCCACTGTATATCTTATATATAAATCAGTACAAACTCACTACATGCATACCTCTCACTCACAGCACACTGTTGACTCCTCCTCTTTCTCTGGCCTTGGCTGTAGCAATACCCCATCCCACTGGATGTCTGTTCTCCTCAGTGTTGCAGTCCTTCCAAGTGAACACACCTGTGTTAACATTCTTACATCTCTGTAAGAAATGCCTAACTCCTGTCTCAACACAACAGGTTTGCATGTTGGGATTACAGATAATGGGAAGAACTGGTAAAAGCACTTTGTGAAGGCCACTTCAAGGGAATCCGCTGCTTTGATCATACACTGAATGTTGAGGTCACTGGTGCTCTCCAGAGCAGTGTGGGTGCTTCTTGTATTGTTGCCTCCTCAACAGATATCTGTAGCCATTTCCATATTTCTGCTAAGGCAACCAGAAAGATGCAAACTGTTCGGGACCAGCTTGGTTTACCAAACCATAGACTAATCCAAGATAATAATAGTCAAGTCACTTTATTTATAAAAAGTGCTTTTCAAGTATCAAAGTGCTTGTACATAAAATCCAAAGGTACACTTCACTGACTACCTCTCGAACCAATTCCAGCAGGTCTGAATAGGTAACAGCTTATCCAGTAGACTGCCCATTCTCTCCGGTGTCCCCAAGGGGTCCATTCCCGGGCCACTGCTTTTCAGCCTCTTCCTTAACTCCCTCCCCATGTCCTGCACAGGCAACCTGCTACTTTACATGGATGATGCTGTCCTATACTTCTCCAATTCTGACCCCATTCAACTCCATCACTGCCTTCAAACCTCCTTTAGTGGGGCTGAACATCGGTTCTCCTCATAGTGCCTCATACTAAACTATAAGAAGACAAAAGTTGTGATCTTCTCCCACCCACAGAACTCCCAGGGGGAACACTGCTCCCCTCTACTAACTGTCAATCATTCCCCTCTTGAACTAGTGGACTCCTTTAAATACCTGGACATTATCTTAGATCCTGCGCTAAGCTTCCATCATCATATACACCTCCAATCCACTGCCCTCAACAATCGTTTTGGGATACTGCATCGCTTCAAACACTGTCTTACTCAAGACGACCTTAGGCTCACTGTCTCCTCCTCAGTCCTCTCCCTACTTGACTAGGGCTTACTTATCCATAGTGCAGTGAGCACCTCAGCCCTTTCCAGACTCTGCCTTGCCCTTAATAAAGCCTGCCACTTTACCCTGGGTTGTGACCATCTCACCCACACTTGCTTACTATAAAATACCACCAACTGTCTCAACCTTGAAAACAGAATCAGGTACCACGCCTGCCTCATGGCAATAAAGGTTACACTTGGCCTCCCCCACCCAGGCTCACACCTCTAATCCACTCGGCCCTGACACTTAAGCACACCCAAAGCTCTGTTAAGCAGCTCCTCACAGTACCCCACTGCCGTACCTCCCAATTCCAAAGGTCCTTTTGCTACAGAGCTCCATAAAAACATAGAATTTGATGGCAGATAAGGACCGCTTGGCCCACCCAGTCTGCCCATTTCCCTACCTAATGGATAAGTTGCAGATCCTAGTTAACCAGCAGCCTACTTCTTTCTACCCCCACCCCCTAGAATTGCCTTATAACTGTCCCATGCATGCTTGAATTCAACCACTGTTTTTGACTCCACAACCTCCTCCGGAAGGCCATTCCATGCATCCACAACCCTCTCTGTGAAAAAATACTTCCTTACATCACCTCTGAGCTGCCCCCCATCTTCAAATTGTGCCCCCTTGTTCTTGCACACCTCTTTTTTAGAAAGATGCTACCCTCTTGGACTTTGTTGATTCCCTTGAGGTACTTGAAAGTTTCTATCATGTCCCCCCTCTCCCTCCTTTCCTTGAGGCTATACTGTACATATTAAGCTCCTTTAGTCTCTCTTCATATGTCTTCCAGTGCAGACCCTGCACCATTTTAGTTGCCCTCCTCTGGACAGCCTCCACCCTGTCTATGAGGAGGTTGTGGGGTCTAAAACTGTGGGAGAATTCAAGAATGCATGGGACAGACATAAGGCAATTCTTGTGGGGGGTAGGAAGAAATAGGCTGCTGGTTAACTAGGATCTGCGGCCTATCCTGTAGGTAGGGAAATCGGCAGACTAGATGGGCCAAGCGGTCCTCATCTGCCATCAAAGTCTATGTTATGTCTTTGTGGAGATGGGGTCTCCAGAACTGTACAAGTACTCCAGATGGGGTCTCACCAGCTGTCTGCACAGAGGGATAACAACTTCCTGTTTTCTACTGGTGATGCCTCTCCCTATGCATCCCAGTATTCCCCCAGCCCTCCTTACTGCCCTCTCACATTGCTTGCCCACCTTTAAGTCATCTGATATGACTACCCCCAGTTCCCTTTCCATTTTTGTTGTTGTTAGTATCTCACCCCCCATTGTGTACTCTTCCCCTGGGTTTTTGTTTCCCAGTGCATTACCTAGCACTTCTTAGCATTGAATCTAAGCTGCCATACATTTGACCATTCCTCCAACCTTGCCAAGTCCCTTTTCATCCTTTCCACCCCACCTTGCATTTCAACCCTGTTGAAGATCTTTGTGTCATCTGCAAAGAGACATACCTTCCCCTCCAGTCCCTCCGCAATGTCCCTTATAAAGACATTAAAAAGGACCGACCCCAGGACTGAACCCTGCAGTACCCCACTAGTAACCCTCCTTTCTTCACTGTGGACTCCATTTACTATAACCCACTTTGTCCTGTTGTCTAGCCAGTGTTTTACCCAGGTTACCACTCTGGGACCCACTCCCAGGCTGGCTAATTTGTTTATTAATCTTTATTAATCTGTAGGACTGTGTCAAATGCCTTGCTAAAGTCTAGGTAGGCCATGTCCACAGCCCCTCCCTGATCTACTACTTTGCTCACCCAGTAAAAGAAATCAATTAGATTTGTTTGACATGTCCTTCCCGCTGTGAGTCCATGTTGCCTTGGGTCCTGTGCCCCACTGGCCTCTAGGTACTCAATAATTCTTTCCTTCAGAAGTGATTCCATCATTTTCCCTACCACTGAGGTCAAACTGACAGGTCTGTAGTTTTCTGCCTCTGTCTTGCTCCCACTTTTGTGAAGGAGAATCACATCCGCCCTTCTTCAGTCCTCAGGTACCACACCATCCTCCCATGATTTATTAAAAAGGGTTATCAGTGGTGCTACTAGTTGTTCCCTTAGTTCTTTTAGAATTCTGGGATGAATCCCATCAGGCCCCATTGCTTTATCCACCTTCAGTTTTAAGAGTTCTTTCAGAACCCTTTCTTCTGTGAAAGGACTAATATCAACCCCCTATCCAAAGTGCTTCTATTGACTGGATTAGGTCTCTCCCCCTGCTTTTCCATTGTGAATACTGAGCAGAAATATTCATTCAGTAGCCCTGCTTTTTCACTGTCACTCTCTGCCCAACCACCTTCCTCTTTATTCAGCCTCAGTATCCCAGCCTTCATCTTTCTTCACTCCCTAATGTACCTATAAGAGGTTTTATCCCCCTTCTTAACCGAGTTGGCTATCTTTTTCTCAGTTTGGGCCTTTGCTATTCTGACTGCCTTTCCCGCTTCCTTCTGCTTTAACTGGTACAGTTCTCTGTCCTGCTCCTTTTGTATTTCCTTATACTCCCTGAATGCTATCGTTTTCTCCTTTACCTTCCCCTCCACTTCTTTTAGAGAACCATAGTGATTTTTCTTTCATTTTGATTTTTTATTTGCTTCACACAAAGGCTTGTTGCCTCTGTGATGCTTAGTTTTGATGTTTCCCCATTGTTGCTCCACCCCACCTTCTTGCCTGTTTGCTAGTGCTTTCTGAGGCACTCTTCCATTTTGATAAAATCAGCCCTCCTGAAGTCCAGTACCTTCACTTTTGTGTGGCTTGACTCTACTGCTAAGTTTATCGTGAGCCACACTGTTTGGTGGTCGCTTGTTCCCAGATGGCTACCCACTTCAAGATCAGAGATCCTCTCTCCTTCTACATTTGAGAGTACCAGGTCTAAGATTGCTCCCTCCTGAGCGGGTTCCAAAACTAGCTGTCTGAGGCATGCCCCCTGTAGGACATCGAGAATGGCCTGCTCTTAGATGTGGCTGCAGCAAAGGTGCTCCAGTTAACATCTGGCATATTCAGGTCCCCCATCAGCAATATCTCATCTTTCTCTGCCATCCCAAGGATGCCTTCTATCATTTCCTTGTCCATTTCCTCCCCCTGAGATGGGGGTCTGTATACAACCCCTGTGTGGATTGTGCAGCCATTTCCAGTCTCCAGGGTGACCCCCAGTGCCTCCTCTCCTCCCTGTTTACCCTTTAGTTCTGTTGCTTTGATCCACATACTTGAAAAGGATAAACAGAGTTTATGAAGATGGTCTTGCTAAGCTGAGTGGCAACCATAACATGAGGGGGCACAGTCTTAAGCTGGAGGGGGGTATAAGAGGGAGGTCAGGAAGCACTTCTTCATGAAGAGGGTGGTGGACACTTGGTGGTCTTATTGAAGATGGTGAGAAGATTCAAGAAAGACTGGAATAGGCCTTGGAGAAGGTAAGGATCATGGATAGGGAGGATGAAAGACTGCGAGGATAGCCTGTGACAATGGTGACCGCGATTGAGCACTTTCAAAAAGGCCGAGTCAATTGCAGCACCTGTCCACAGGGCTACTGGGCAGGGAGGGCAATTGGATGGGTGGTCTGTGAATATAGTGACAAGATGCCGCTATATGTACACGCATGTGGGGGGGAGTGAGCACGCTGAGCAACAGACGGAAGGGGACAGAGGGTTTGGGAGAAGTAGTGCAGTGGTGGGCTGCCGAGCTGGCCCTGTGGCGTGATGGGTGGGTTGCAGGCTATGGTTGCAAGGGTGCAGGTTCAGGTCTGGACGCATGTTCATTTTTTTGTGCCCGGCCGTGAAATTTTTATCCAGTTTTGCACCCCTTGAGCATGCACCCCCGGAGTTGAGGAATCCTTTAGTGGGGATACGGCAAAGCCCCCACATAATCAGAAAACACAAGTTCCTGGTGCCCTTTTACTGTGCAATCAGGCGTGAATCACCAAAATTGATTTTTCGGTTGCATACCCTCTAATAGCCGTCACCTTTCCACAATCACCGTTATCACATGGAACCATTGGGAGGAGTATGGAGGGGAGCAAGGTCAGTAGCTCAAGATGTGGACCTTGCCATACATGCAGACTAGAGAAATCAAATGGCCTTCTTCTGCTAGCTTCTTCAAATGTTCATATGTTTGTATGCCCCCCTTAGCTCGAGGGAATGCTCTTTAGTGTTTGCAGTCACTATCTAGCTAAATGTTAATTGGGATCATGTACACTCATGCTGTGTAACTCTCCATGCCATGCTCCCTCAGGAATCTGTCTAGTCCTGCTTTAAAAGCAGAACCATGCTAGTTTCCACAACTTCCCATCTGAGGTAATCCCACATACCAGCCACCCTTTGTGTGATGTAATGCTTGCTAACCTGTCCCCTTATCCCCCCCCAAATTGAGGCAATGCTCTTTTATTTCTGTTTACTGTCACTACCTCAGACATCTGTGTACAGTATATTCCACGATGTCTGTCCACTGCAGTATTTAGAAAACCATGATCATGTCCCCTCTCAATCAGCTTTCTAATTTTTTGGCTAAATAGTTTGAGTGCACTCTTGTCTCCTAAGTCACTAATCAGATTGGTGGTTTTGTGCTGTGTCATCTCAACCTCTTCAAATGTCCCTTCTGTACTCTGGTGATCAGCGCTGGCTGAAGTACTCCAGATGGGGTCTAAACAAGGCCTTATACAGAGGGAGAATCCTCTCCCTCGACCTGCTACTTACCCCCTCATAATGCACCCCAGCATTACTTTTGCTTTCTGGACTGTGCAGACACTACCTGTATGGCTTTAGATTATGATCTGTTCTTCTACTTACCACGCAGAGTTCAGTGATAGCATTATGAAAGATGCCGTAGCTAGAAATAACACCACATTGGTCTGGATTATTGCCCATTTCTTTACACCAATAAGTACAGCCATGTCTTTGCACTGTTTATTCTTAGGTAGTTATATGACAGACGGTGCTGGGTCTGTAACCACAGCTTGGCAGGATGTGTATTATGCAAATATAGAGGTGCTCATCTGTTCCAAATATCCTTGTAAAAAATATATAAAAGCAATTCAGGGAAGAGCCTGTAAATTTGCTCAAATGTTGTTTACATTAGTAAAACTTTTTTTTAATAGTCACCACACCCCACAAAGAACAATTGCCAATTACATCTGTTTCCAAGAATCTGTGATCATACATCATGACAGCAAACAGCTTAAAAAGCAGTTTTGCATATTTATTTCACAATTTGTTTCGGGGTGGGAGGTGCCCATGTGGGGTAAATATTGGGTTCTGTGAATAAAATATGCAGTATATAATACATGACTAGTATGCTTGTTTTTAGGAGTTTTTAAAAGTTATTAACATAAGTTAAGATCAAATTTTAGAGAATGCTAAGAACAACTTTAAATGTTCAGCCCAAGCTCAGTTGTGTGCATCAGCGGCACGCTGTCAGTAACAGCAAGAGCTGAGTATAGGATGGGGGGTAGGGGTACTGATAGTTACTAAAAGGAAAGGAACCTTGGGGTTATCATAGCTGATGACCTCGAAGTGGCAGGGCAGTGTGATAAAGTAGTGGGTAGGGCTAGTGGAATGCTGGTATGCATAAAACAGGATATCTCCAGCAGGAGGAGGGTGGTGCTGTTGCCACTGTATTGCTTGCTAGTGAGACCCAACCTGGCGTAGTGTCCAGTTCTAGAGGTCGCACCTCAGAAAGGATATAGACAGGGTAGATGCAATCCAGAGGAGGGCAACTAAAATGGTGCAGGGGTTGCACAAGAAGCCATACAAGGAAAGAATAAGGGATCTCCACATGTTTACCCTGGAAGAGAGGAGAGTGATGGGTGACATGATAGAGACCTACAAGCAGCTCATGGGGGTGACAGATATGGATACTGGAAGCTCCTTGCCAGGGTAATGGCAGTTCTTACTGCAGCATAGATACTTACTTTAATCTGTCCTATCCAGAAGAAGTGCCCTGGGTAATGAATGCTTTTGACTTTAAAGTCCTTGATAATTGTATTTATGTTTTTATCAGCTATGTGTTATAGACTGATACAGTATGTCCTATTTCCAGGCACAACCTGGACACCTAAAAAGATACTGGAAAAGTTAGGATAAAACATGTTTGAGACATCATGTTGTATAGAACAGTATTAAAGCACATATAATACACATTTATACAATGCAGTTATACTCGTGAACACTTAACAGAAGATATTTTAGTTCACCAGGATAAGAGTCATGACGAGGTCAGGCTTCATCATCTACAAAAATTGCTTTTATGCAAGTGTTATAAAATAGGTTTGGAAAATCAAACAATTGCATTGGTTACTTATAGTGACTTATGAGAGAATAATGTACTATAAGCAAAATGTACCAGCCACCTACATTAATTACAAACTGTTGTTTTGAAAAAATAATGAATACACTTCATGTACAATTCTGATTTTTTCCCAGGGTAGCCATTTTTTCTCTCTATTAAAACTCCATTAAGCCTGCCCCGCCATACATATGTATCACCTCCCACATGTCCAAATCAAAATTTCTAACCCCCAACAGTAAAAATAACTTCAGAGAACAATTCAGTTGAAGAAAAGTGCTCACCAACTGAGTTCTGTCTGCCAGTCGATCAGATCTCTGACTCTCACCCACACCACACTTGCACCTCTCATTCAGTTAGTTAGAGCATGAGGGAGACTTGCTGTACTTTTGACAATCCTGCTTCTGCAGATTGCAGCATGTTGCTAATGAGAAAGTCTGAAAGTGTGTCTCACCACACCCTTACTCATGGTTTTGAAAAAAATCATTTTTATGATCATTAATCGTTGGCTTTAGGAGGAAATTATAAATAGCCACAATCATAAAAAAGATGCAGTAAGGCTGATAAAACTATAAAAGTAGGAGAATCACACATAGATGGGCTAAGAGATAGACTAAGAGAACCCAGACATTATTAGTGTTTACTATTCACTCACCATCTCGCTTGGCACAAGATAGAATGTAGCCAGAGGTACACATTAGAACTGTCATTAGAGCTGGGACCACCATTTGAACTAATGCTCACTGCAACCCTCACTATTTTCAGGCAACTTCCCTTTTCAAAATGGAAATCACAGAACAGAATAAAGGAAAGCAGAGAAGCAAATTATTAAAAATAAGATACTTGCCCCTACACTGACAAAATGCTAAGAGACCAAACGAGTTGGGGGGAAGTCCATCAAATCACTTGCCAACAGAGAACCCATAAGGGAAGTAGGGCAACAACATGAAATCATATGGATCAATCATGAAATGTGCAGAGAGACTATTTTACATCATTTTTAAAAGCATTTAATGAATTCTGTAGATATTTTTAACTTTTTTACATGTATATTTTTATGTTTGCTTGCGTGTATGCGCAAGAAACATTATGTGGCAGCTTAGGAGAGAAGCGGGTTGTGGAGGTGCGGCAGTGTGGCGGCCAATGCCAGCACTGCATTTGTGGGCTTGGGGGTGTGCACCCAATACAGGCCCAGTGTCCTGATGACACAGGTTCTGCAGAAGTGCACCAAGTTGAAACGTTTTAGCCGCTGCAATGAGGGGCCGCCTTGTCATTGCAGCATCACTAATTCCACTGCAATGAGGGAGCACCCGGTCATTGCAGGGCATGCCTTGCATACCGAAACATTTCTGTTCACCCCACTCTCTCCATTATGGCACCAGGAGTGCCATTAAACCATCCAACTGCATGCTATCCGCCCCCGCTCTCCATCCCGGCAGCTGAAGTGCAAAAGAAAACCTCCCACTCCCTCTGTTCCCGTACCCCAGAGTGCAGGTACACCCTCCCGCTCCCTCCCACTGTGTGCTGTCCACTCCGCTCCCTCTGGTCCTGTACCCCGGAGTGAAAATAAACCTTCCGCTCCCTTCCACTGTGTGCTGTCCACCCCGCTCCCTCTGTTCCCATACCCTGGCATGAAACAAACCCTCCCACTCCCTCCCACTGTGTGCTGTCCACCACACTCCCTTTGTTCCCATACCCTGGCATGAAACAAACCCTCCTGCTCCCTCCCACTGTGTGCTGTCCACCCTGCTCCCTCTGTTCCCATACCCTGGAGTGGGAAAAAAACTCCCGCTCCCTACCACTGTGTGCTGTCTACCCTGCTCCCTTTGTTCCCGTTCCCCGGTGTGAAACAAACCCTCCCACTCCCTCCCACTGTGTGCTGTCCACCCCGCTCCCTCTGTTCCCATACTCTGGCATGAAACAAACCCTCCCACTATGTGCTGTCCACCCTGCTCCCTCTGTTCCCATACTCCGGAGAGGGAAAAAAACTCCCGCTCCCTCCCACTGTGTGCTGTCAGCCCCGCTCCCTCTGTTCCCATATCCCAGCATGAAACAAACCTTCCCACTCCCTCTCACTATGTGCTGTCCACCCCACTCCCTCTGTTCCCATACACCAGAGTGGGGAAACACCTCCTGCTCCCTCCCACTGTGTGCTGTCTGCCCCGCTCCCTCTGTTCCCATACCCCGGTGTGAAACAAACCCTCCCGCTCCCTCCCACTGTGTGCTGTCTGCCCCACTCCCTCTGTTCCCATTCACCGGAGGGGGAAAAAAACCTCCCGCTCCCTCCCACTGTGTGCTGTCTGTCCCACTCCCTTTGTTCCCATTCACCGGAGTGGGAAAAAACCTCCCGCTCCTTCCCACTGTGTGCTGTCCGCCCACTTCCTCTGTTCCTGTACTCCAGAGGGCTTTTTACTGTTTAAATAGGGAAAACTGTAGTGTATGCTACTGACCTGAAAAGCAGTCCACAGAAGTCATCCATATGTCAATAATTTTGTGAACATACAAATGCCTGAAATGCAGTGCAGAACTGATTTCTGACATTTGTTGTTCATAAAATAATGAGATATGCACTGTCTACACTTTCTTTGTTTCTCAATGACCTGCTCGATCTGTCTCTCTGTGTGTACAAAACGCCACAAGCTGTCTCTGATCAGTGCACTGAGTTTTTCTGTGGACATTGCTGTCTTGCGTGCTCTCTCTCATACTGCTTTACTGTTGGCACCCCCCCACACACACACTCCTCGGAGCTGATCCCGTAACCATCAGTGCAGCAAGCCAGACTGTCTGTCACCTGTTGGGTTGACTTGCCCTGTACCCTATCCCCTCACTGTCATTCTCACCTGATCACTTGTCTTTCACTCTCTTTCTTGCTCTCCTACTTAGCCACTCACTTGGTTACCAGCACGGTGGGGGAAAGTCTGCGATACCACTCTTTTTCTCTCGCTCTGTTCCACTGGCCGTTCTGCCTCTCTTTGACACAGAAATGGGGGTTGCGCGCAACTGTATGGGTTTGTCGGGTTGGGGGGAATCTAGGTGATGGACAACTGCAGCTCTGTCTCTCTCTCTCGCTTGCTCTGTACCACTCGCTCTTGCTGTAGTTTACGGGGGGACAGGGATGATGGGTAAGGTAGTTGCAGGACCTAGCTGTCTCCTGCTTCAGCATTTCTCAATGGCTGCCTTTCTGTTTCATTTGCTGGACGAGGGAACAAGTTCTGACAGCACTGTGCATGACTCCCTCTGCTTAGCTGTGGATTAAATAGGAGATTTAATCCATGGTCAGGTGATGGTCTCTTTGACCAATTAGCTTCCCTCCTGGTTCCAACCATGTTATAATCAGTTCTGCATGATCTGGATTGAGCTGAAAGCAGGGAGTTTTGCAGTACAAAGATTTTTCATGCGAACAGTGAAGAATAGTACCCCAAACACTGCATCATCTCACTTTTCATTGGGGTCACCAAATGGAAGGCATTCATGTGGGTTCAAGGGGGACCCTCAACAAACCCATTTTTTGATTGGAATGGTGGTGTCTACTGATGTAACATTTATAGCTCTTATCACTTTTTTCTTCCCAAGCTATCCACTCCTCACAACAGCTGTACAGATGCTGCACCCTAACTTCTACTAAGCCCTAGGAGCTTTGCACATTCAGAGTGCTGAAAAGTGGACTTTTTCATTGGTTTCACTAGCTAAAATGTATAGGGAAGTTTTCTAAGCTCCCGAACAGAAGGGCTATCCATACAGTACGTAAGCTGTGACATGTATAAAACTTATGTTAACATTGTTGTAAAAATCACTAATGGTGCACTACTTAAAGACTACAAGCACTGGGCTGTTAATGTAAGTATTAACAAAAATTAAAACAGTTATTCTTCATCATATCTATCGACACTAGTGTGAGTCCCATCACAGATGCTTCTGTGGCAGAGGGTTGACTTTTAATGAATTGACTGATTTAGCTTCTGAAAAACTAAACTCCAAAAAGGACCAAACCTAAAGACAAATTTCTATTCTCAGTTTTTATGTACACTAGTTCAAGTCCAACCACAGCCACATGTGTGAGAGTGGGTGGCTAAGTAACCATTTATAAAAAATATTGTTTATATAAAAAAAAAAATGTTTTGGTTATACTGCCTTAATGGTGCATATTTCTGAAAGAAAGTGCAGTAAGCGTTACATAAACCATTATTAAACAAATATACTCCCAAATAATTGTTTTGCAATACATGGAAACAGCTCGGAGTGAAGGAATTGTCTTATTTTAGAAGCCCGTTTGGAGTAGGTCCCAACCCAAGATGGGCTTTGTGGCTATTGAATGTCCACTCCAAGTAAGTAACAGCATCTCAATGGCTTGGATTATTTTACATTGCCTATAGTGGGGTGGGTCTCAGCACTGGCAGAGATTCTATTATTTTAGATTGCCCGCCCGAAGCAAGTGTCAATGTCGGGAGGGAGTGTTTAATTTAAGAAGCCTGCTTGGTGCTGGTCACAGCACAGGAGGGGATTTCGGCTACTTTCAAGCCTGCTTAGAGCAGGGCCCAGCCCAGGATGGGCTTTTTGGATATTAAATACCCACTCCAAACAGGAAACAGCACCTAAGGTGCTTGTGTTCATTTTAAATTACCCTCTCAGAATGGATGTCTTTGCTGGAGAAGGTTTTATCACTTTTAAATTGCCCATTTTAGGGGGCTCAGTGAGGGTCTTTAGGGAGGCAGTATAGCGCAGTGGGTTAAGGCTCTGAGCTGCAGATCTGGAGACCTGGGTTTGAATCCCACAGCTGCCTAGGTGAATACTGTGTGATACTAAGCAAGTCACTTAACTTCCTTGTGCTCCCTGGTTGCATCTGGAAACAAGCTTTGGCTTAGTGTGCTACTCCTGGTTAAAAAATGTTCCCTTTCCCTTTCTCAGTGTGAGGGAGATTGTTTTATTTTAGAAGCCACTCGGAGTCCTAGCCCAGGAGGGGCTGAAATAGTTTTCTTGCATACTTAGAGCAGGACTCAGCCAGGGAGGGCCATTCTGTAATTAAATATTCCAGCTTACAGTGCGAGGGGGGGGGCTGCATTTGTGAACCCCACTCAGAGTAGGTCGAGCCATGGGGGGACTTTCTTTTTATTACAGATGCTGGCTCAGAGTAAGGCTTGGGGAAGGGGTGCTGGATTAATTGGAAAGCCCTCTCTGAGCAGGAGCAAACCCTGGATTGGTCAGTTTTTATGTTTGCTTGCACGCATGTGCAAGAAACATAGTGCCATCATCCGAGTTTTAGTAGGTGTGGCACCCGCCTTCCAGTGCAGTCAGTGTGTTTGCAGGCACAGCCACAGTTCGCCAATGAATGCTATGGCTGTCTATGACAGCAGTTGAAAATGCAGTGCCGTACAGTTGAAAGGCAGAGCTCCGCTTCAGTGAGCAGCAAGAAGCTACTGCCTGCGCTTGCGCTCCCCCCCACACACACACGCACCCATATTGCATGCTAATGTACTCCCCCCACACACACTGTATGGCCGATGGGGTACCCAATCCCCCATCAGCTCCAATGTCTCCCCCTAACAGACAACCGGGTGCCACACTGGGAGCCCACCCCAGCGTGGCAACAGTCCGTATGGCTGATGGGGGTGCCCAATCCCCCATCGGCTCCACTGCCGACCCCACCCCAGTGTGGCACAAGTTCCACATCATCCAAGAAAAAAAGAAACCTGAAAGAGAAAACCTTCCCTCGCTGACTGTCCTGATCCCCGCCCCCCACCCGCGCCCACCCTCTGTACACCCTGTCTCCCCACACCCCACCACCCCATACTTACCTCTGGAGTCCAGCGCGACAATCTTTGGTGGACCGGGAACATGTCTGCACTCTTCAAAGCCGACCGCAAACTGAGGAGATGCCAGTAAGCTGTGTAATGTAATAAATAGGGGTTTTTCAACTTTGATGCATATCTCAGGCATTTTTGGGAATTTTTCCACCAAATTTTCAACATGGGGTTTTTGGGACCCCACTTCATGAATTCTGTCACTGTCATTTTGTTAATCGGCCCCAAAAGGTGATTTTGTGTCACTCGCGCCGGAACCACCTTTTGGGACTGATTTACAAAATGACAGTGTCACAGTTCATGAGGTAGGCCCCCAAAAACCCTATGTTGAAAATTTGGTAAAATAAATTTCAAAATGACTGTTTACTTAGCATGCGTTGCGCTGTTCCTATGCACGCTTGTAAGTTTGTGAATTTTCACTATTTTCACTCCAGATTTTCAACATTGCCATTTTACCAAACCTCCTTATGAGCAGTACAGCTGTCATTTCTCACTTCTCACCCAAAATGTGTTTCCGCGCATGTAGCTCACAATGGCGCAGTCAGTGTGCGAACTCAATGTATGGGACACATTAAGAAAATCACAGTCACACTGTTCATGAGCAGAAGTGTTAAAATGGCTATGTTAAAAATGTGGTGAAAAAATTCCCCAAAATGACTGTGTTACGAGCGACCATTGCGCAGTTTCCACTCACCCTCGTAAGTTCATGGATTTCTAATATTTTCAGTCCAGACTTTCACCACTGGCATTTTTCCACACTTCCTTATGAACAGTACAGCTGTCATTTTTCACACCATGGCCAAAATGTGTTTTCGCACTTCTAGCACAGAAATGTGTGGTCGCTGTGGAAAATCACTGTCAGGGACAGATTAAGAAAATCACAGTGACACTGTTCATGAACAGAGGTTCCAAAATGCCTGTGTGGACAATCTGCTGTAAAAAATCCCCACACTAATTGCATTATGGGTGTGCGCTGCACAGTTTCTACACACGCACGTGACTTCACCACTTTTTTTAATATTTTCACTGCAGATTTCCAACATTGCCATTTTTTCCACCTCCCCATGAGCAGTACAGCTGTCATTTTTCACATCCTGTTCAAAATGTGTTTTCACACCCGTGGTGCCAAATGGCGTAGTCCCTGTGCAAATTCAGCTTTCGGCTAATGAACTGATATTGCCACTGTTTATAAGGTGGGGGTCACAAAAAAACCCATGTTGAAAATAGGGAGTGAAAATGCCAATGAACTCCTGAGACGTTAGGGTTTCCGACCATAATGCCCCACCCTGTAGAGATTGACTGGCATCAGGGGTGTGACTTGGGATTCTTGCCTGTAATGCTCATACCATTCCACACCCTGCAGCCAGTGAGAGGCATCGAGGTGTGCCTTGGACTCTTCGGCCCCAAAGTTCACCCCATTCTCCTATACAACTCCCATCTAACCATATTTCCTGATGGAATAGGGTGAGCATAAGGGCCAAAGACCCCAAGGCACACCGTGACACTTGTTGGTGTCTGCAGGGTAGGGTGTGGTGAAATGGCATGACTGTTATGCGTGACAACCCAAAGGCACACCCCAATGCCTGTCAGTCTCTGCAGGGTGGTGGCAGGGTTGGCTTCAGTTCAATACTTCACTGCCATTCCTATTATGCAGCTCTCTAACTCCTACACTACCAATGCCAATGCCAGCAAGCAAACATTCGGCATTGACAAATGCTTGTTTTTAAATGTCTCTAGTTACTAGTTTAATAAGTGCAATAAGACAGTCTGGGGATGTGCATTTTGCTGTGATAACTGCAATCCCAGGAACTGAAGGCACTTAGCATGCAGTCTCATGCCTAACTATGCCCTTGGGAGTGCAGCTATCACACCATAATGCACACCCCATTATGTCTTATTACTTACACAATATGCTAGTCAGCTCACTATACCAAGTCAATAATATGATTGTCTAGTGAGTAAAGTACAAGGCCAAAGGCGGAGTACTTCATTCTCAAAAGACAATCACAATATTGCTGAAGATCATAAGTCGGGCATTATCACTATTATGCTTCATGTGTTTTTAAAAAAGCTAGCAGTACTGTTTTTTGTGTCTTGATTAGTTTGTGGAAACTCCATTCCTCCCTCTCACTGCACTGCACGTGTTTACAGTTGCTGCTATGAGTGCTGACCAGTCATAATGTAAGATAGGACCATGATGTCACCATTATAAATTATAATCTCACTGACAACAGAATGACTGTTCTGAGCTCTCAGCAGTCATTTTATTGAGAATAAAGTGACGAATGACAAATTCAAGTTCGCTGTTGAACATTGGTTTGTAACTTTGGTTTGTGATTGGAGGAGAGAGTCAACATATAGTATTCTAGTTTATAAACCCCCAGTTTATTTATTTATTTTATTTATTTATTTATTTAGTTTTTGTTGACCAGGTAAGTGCAGTAGACAAATCCTGCCTATTTTCAGGCATGACTCGGGGGAGGGAGATACAGATAAATGCCAACTGACCGTGAACCAGATTAAGCTGTTGCTTAGTTGTTCAGAGAGCCCTTGACCCCCCCCCACACCCCTGCCAGGGTGGTGAGGTCTATGGGTCAGGCATTTTTACAGTTGCTACCTTACCAATTAATGTCAGCAGGTGACCAAATTTTGTGGTGGCACTCCTACCCTCTGGAACTCAATCCCATTGGAAATTCACCTTTCTGGTTCAATTACTATCTTTAAAACAAAAATTCGGCAGATGTTGGATCAAGATTCTCTTAGAAACTGGTGAGTTGTTGATGAGTGGCTGAACTAACTGGTTATTCTGTTAATGCAACTGTTATATTAGTTTTCCAAGCTGTGTCTATATGCTATGTCTTTTGCAATACAGTATGTAAAGCACTCTGGTCCCTGGACAGGCACTTTAAAAGAAATAAACTACTACTGCTACCACTGTCATATCCAGACAAAAGAAATCTACAAATGAATTTTATTTTTATTTATTTTATTTGTATTTAAAATTTGTTAACCAGGTAACTCCCCGAGTATCAAATTCCCATTTTCATGGAGGACCCAGCCAAAAAACAATTAGCAAATTATATAAATAAAATTCTCATAAAATACATAAAATATACCTACAAAAGGAACAGAAACATCAATTATACAATACACACAATAAAACATAGTCCCCACAATGACACTGAGACTTATCAAATGCAATACTTCTTTAAATTTACTTCAAAGATGTTATATGATTCTGATTGATGGAACATGGATGGAACTGAGTTTCATTTTTTTAAGACTTTTTAAACAAATGAGCACTGTCGAGGATGACCAGTACAGAGGTAACCTGAAACAGCATGTTGATACAGCATGAATAGAGTATCTAGAATTTTCCAATTTAACCCAGTCCTTAATGGATAAGTGAACGTTATCATGCCAAAAATCACCAAAATGAAATTAGCCTAAATTAAAAACAGTGATAGTCAAACGAAAACCAGCTTAATGAGGAACATAGAATACAATGATATGTTAATCTAGGGATTCCCAACACAACATCAGCAATATCCAGGAATTTCAAGTGTCCTAGGATGGAAATTACCCCCACATAAGGATAATTCCAGTTAGGGTAAAAATTACTGGGACAATTTGCCCTGGAGAGGGTCTACCCTGGATAATGTTAACCCCATATAACTGTGTTGCTACTGCTTTACCTTCAGCACTCTCTCTCCAGGCACACAACAAATACTAAGACAGCAATGCATGGAGACTGGCTGCCAAATTTAGGTTGATGCCAATGGTAAGCTGCAGGATTGTCCAAACCTCAAGGAACACCAGGTTATAGATTCATACTGACTCAGGGGACTTTTATCCCTAACATTGCATTTCTTTTCTTTTGTGGCTTTAATCGTCAATTCTAACTGATTATTTAATGTTGCTTTTTGCATCAAATTTCCTTTCTTTTTAAAATTAGAAATTGCAGGAGCTTCCCCAACCAATCACAGTGCTTCTTTCAGTTGTACATGATGTACTTTTATTGCTGTAAGAGTACCTCATTTGCTGAGCACTGTGACGGGCTTCTCAGTGGCCGCTCCTGCTGCTAACTTTATTAAATAAAAAGGTTTTTTTAATTTAATAAAGTTAGTGATCTATAATAATTTTATTGGTCCAGTTGGAGAGCCTCTTATGGCTATAAAAGTTTTGCTTATTGTGTCCTTAGGACCACAGAACTGCTCACCTTCGGTTTGCAGACCTCTGGTCCTAAGAATGTATGAGGTGGCACTCTTGTACCCATAAGATGCCCTCCAACTGCACCCATAAACTTATACAAAAATAGTTTAAAAAGACATTGTTATTTTGTATTCACTGTGCCAGCCCTGTGGCTGGCATTGTCAATACTTTTAATGACTGATCAATCAGACACTGTCTTGGGCCAATAGCAGACTTTGTGTGTGGCCCTGGCCATACACAAAGCAGCTAACGCCCATCATACACACTGATCCAAAAGCACCTCACCTGCTACACACTATGATGAGCCTATAACATGCTTTGTGTATGCCCCAAGGACCATATACAAAATACCAAGCTCACCTGTTAAGGCCACACACACACACACACACACAATATTTTGACAGTAAAAATAGTCCATCAGTGAAAATACAAAAAGACTATTTTCACAGATGAAAATCCTGTCCATCTGTAAAAGCACAAAAGGATTTTTTTTATAGATGCCAAAAAGTAAGTCTGTCTATGAAAAGGCAATGTTTCTCTTTTCAGCATTTTGTGCAAATGTAATCTGTACAACAGGAATCTCCTTTCATAATAATCTCTTTATTTCACAACCTTTATTCTTTTAAATGTTAATAATCTTCTAGTTACCCCCCCCCCAACCATGCAGGTATGTTTATTGAAAATCCAGCTGTACAGTCAATAACTACAGGACTCCTGCTGTCACAGGTGAGACAACAACAAAACTTAGTTGTCACAGATGGACAATGACACTAAACAGTATAATAATGCATCTGAAACAACAGGCTTGTGCATTATTGCAGTGGTAATTAAGAATGGCACTTCAACTGAACTTAGTTTAGAAAACAACTATTATGTTTCTCATGTTATGCTCATCTCTAGCCTAACAACCACTGAACCAAATTTTGCCAAACTTGCCACATCAGGACATTCTGGGCCACACAACATGCATTTAAAAGATTTGTGAAAATCCATCAAGAAACTGATCAGATAAAAGTGGCTGAAAATCAGGACTGAATGTTAAATTGCCTGCCCAACCCTAACTACAGTAAGGCTACAATGCCACTATAATGTGTTTATGCTCTTAACTCATTCCAGTGTAGTCAACTTCCACTTCTCACAAGCCATAAACTATCTGTTCCTCCCAGACATGTTCCCTTTGCTTGCCCCAATGGGACCTACTACCCAGGCATCATGGTGCAACCTGGATCCAATGAGATTGGAAACACCATAAAGACTATTCAAGGGCCCCTGGTGATCAGGACCTGGAAAGGGCCTACTGAGTTTAGCACATTCTCCCACCCCGATATTTTACTTTTTCTTTTATTTGTTTTACCAGCCGGTGAACTAGATCATGTGATCTGTTTTCAGCTACACCTAGATATAAAATGCAGGCACACAGCATGGTACACAATAAATAGATGTCAATTTTACACAGTTTTAGCAAGTATGTGTACTATAAAGTTGGATTTGAGGGTACACAAAAGTTTCTTACAACTCAAGGAGAACCGTATGACAGATTGGTATCCCGTGAGGTGGATGCATGGGGAAGGGCGCCGTCCATAACGGAGACTCCTTCCTGGCAAAATCCCGCATGGCGGTGGGAGGGTAGGGCAACCAGATGAGGGGGTGGGCAAAATGGGTGACAGGATGTCGCTATATGTACACGCTGGGGAGTGAGTACATAGCATGGGACTGGGAGGGGCGAGGAGCTGTGGGGTGGCGCTGGGTGGGTTACCAAGTTGTATCATGGCATCGGGGTTGATTCCTCTGGTTGGGGTGGGTGAGGTACGGATTCAGGTCCGGGCGCTGGTGTGATTTTATTGCACCTGGCCCAAACCTTATTTTTACATGCTTTCATCCCCCGACATGCACCCCTGGAGCTGAGAATCTTTAGTGGTGGGTGCAGCCCCCCTAATAGAAAAGATTAAATATATGTCCCCCGCACCATTGTCTTGTGCATCGAGGTCAGAGTGCTGAAAATGTTTTCTAGCACTTGACTGCATGATAATGGCGATCGACCTTTAGGCTTTCGCCGTTATCACATAGAACCTGACAGATTAACACCACACTTGAAGTTTTCCAACAGTTTTGGTGCACAGTGTGGAAATGCCTGCTGATCTAATTATTTATTTTTTTTTTTTGAGTGATGGTTTCTTAGTCGAGGATAGCCTTATGTTTTGATTATCCTCCGAGGGTGTCAGGATAAACTACAGGTCAATTCTTGAAGCTAGTTTGTCTTATATGCTTCCAAGGCAAATGTGTACTGGTTATACAAAATTCTGTTGGAAGGAGGGAGAATATTTAAATTATGATACAGAGTGCAGTGATGGATATTGAAGGGGCTGCGAGGATGAAACCACAGATACAGTCAAGCAAAGAACCTGCTTTGCTTTTAGTATCATAGCGTTGACATCATTAGAGATTTTGTGTCTGTATATGTACTCCATTTTCTGATTTACTTTTTAGGTGGCAAACTACTATATTCTTGCATCATTTCATGTCAACATGTGTACTCTTGCGTAGATTTTAAGGACTGTGAGCTGTGGGTGAGGTCTGTGTAGCAACATGTAAAAAACATGTACATGATCCTGTACTTGGTCCTGCCACTTACCTAAGGGTATCACGCTCTGACAATGGAACTCCATTCTGTCCTACGTTCATTTAATGCTACCTCCTTGTCACTGCCTGAATGTGTCTGTTCATGAAATTGGTAGTGCCTGTATTTGCTACCTTGTCATCACTGTCATTATGTACTGCTATTGTAATGCTGTACCATGTTACTTGCACTTTGTTGTAACTGACCCTTGATGTGGAACGTTTGTAAAGGAGTCTTTGACTCAAAGGTGTTGTTTCTGATATATAAATAAATAAATGTAGTCAGCTGAAACATTTCCTAGTCAGTTAACTCCTCCCCCACCCCCACACACACACGAACACACAGATCAACACATGCACTTTGCTATGTGTTGGGTTTCAAGTGTTTGATTATATGCGTGATTCATGCAACTTATATATCATTCTTCTTACTAATTAGCCTTTAAATTTCTTCATCACTTTCCACTTACTACATAAATAACCAGACTTCAAGGGTATGGGTCAGCACTCAAAAAGAGACAGCATCCTAGCACAACATATGTATAAAAGTTCTGCACCTTAAGGCATAGTATAGATGCTTCATCATTTTATTTTTTAATAGAAAACACAATTACTGAACAGCAGACAAATCTTCAAAATCTAGAAGTGTTTCTTGCAGTGTATTGGAACCTCATTTGGTCACAATCTGGGATCCCACATATGAGAAAAGGTCTTCAGTTCCAAAATCAATATCAGTATCAATAAATTTAGCAAAGCTGTAATAAGTGAGGGAACAAGAAACTGATTATACTGTATGAGAGAGTGTTGTGTATAGAAATCGATGACTGGGATCAGTCTGTTGTGCGTTAGTAGTAACGTCAAACTCCTGTTGTGCTTCACTGAAGACGTCACTAGTAATGCACAACAACATCAAATCAGTGCTCGCGCTGAAATCTCCTCAGTCATGCCGACCGTTGCCAGAGCTGTCACCTAGTAATCAGACCTCTGAGTGGATGCCCTGAAAACAGCAACAGATAAGACAATTTTATGTGTCTCTCTCTCTAGGCTACTTGTTTATTTGAAAAAATAAAAGCATTCTCGCTAATCGCGATGCCACTGTATGTGAGTGCCTTCTCATACACTATAAAAGATTGTGTATGAGCAGGCATACACAGACAAGGGTATGCTTGAAATCTCAAGGTTTCCTTGGTGACAGGAGACCTCTCAAGCTGCGCTCTCAAGGTTTACTGTTAGCAAGGAAACCTCTCGATGCAAGCATATCCTTGTTGTGTATGCCTGCTCATACGCAATCCTCTATGCTGTCTCTAGAACAAAACACTCTATATGCTTTATATCTACTTAACACATTAAAGGCCCAAAGTGGGGTGTTAGTTTTTGTTATCTTGCGAATTCATTTTTCTGTGCCTCGATTAAAGCTAGTCATGCATTTGACACAATTTATTACTGCTTGTTGTTTAACTGATACGGGTTTTTTTTATATTGATATAGTTCCAGGGTTATGATGTTACTGCATTTAACTGGGATCATTTTATGCCTCATTGAGCACATTGCGAAAGCAAGAGAGAGTCGGTGGGTCCCCTTCCAGTTAATGTACTATGCAGTTTGTTATGGGGCTGGCGTACAGATAATCCAATGTTCAGACTAGTAAACACAGGTCACTTTTAGTAGATGTAACGAAACGATGTACAATGACAATGCGTATATAAAACAAACAAATGCTAGAATATAAAATACTACTCTGAAATGTGGGTTACAGTTAAATTAATCGTTACTAATGCCAAATTCACTTCTGATAGTACACGAATGGTATAATGAGAAGGCGAATGTCACCTGATAAAAAAGTAATAAGACGTTGAATACTGAAAATAATATGTTTAGTTAGGAAGAGACATTCAGAAAAACTTACTATGGAAACAAAGATGATACATGCAACTAAAAAATAAACAACTCCAGAATCACAGGTAATTAGATGGGTCTGTTATAACTAAGTGCTCAGAGCAAAATGCAGTTGTAGATGCTGGTCATTCACTGCCTTGTTTTGATTTAAGCTGTAAATACTAATAATGAATTTAGTTTTCTACACTCATAAGGAGAATGTAAGTAGTTCATGAATTGTGATAAGAAGTGCACCAAAAATGCAACATTGGTTTAACTTAGGGAAAAAAAGCCTTTTGAAAAATTAATGGTAAAAAATTCAGTTTGAGAAATTAAAACTGTAATTATGTGTTCATGATAGATCCTGGCCTCTGAGGAAGCCCGATGTGGGTGAAACATTGTGGGAGCACAGGGGATCACTGATTCTAAGAAATTTGTCAAAAAATAAAAAAAAGCAGCTTTTAAGAAAATATTGAGTGGCCGGCTTTCTTCATTTTCTGAACACTGGATTGTCCATACTCCAGCCCCATAACAAATTGCATAGTACATTAACTGGAAGGGGTCCCATCAACTCTTTTTGCTAAATGGACTAGGTAACGTGACATACATTACATATAGGTGGAAAGACTTCTGAACTTTTGGAAAAGAACTTTAGAAAGAGAACAATCTCTGCTGTACACCGATCAACAGGTTTATGCCGATGAAGCATTTGAGCACTTAAAACATATTGTATGAATGTAACTTGCTATTAGCATTATATTGCTCATACTAATAATATATAATAGGTGACTCTGCTATTGTGGTTAGTTGTGGTGCGATGGATGGTTTTGTAGAGACAGGTACTAGCTTGGACATTAGACAAACTACGTTTAGCTTCTCTGAAGCAGAACAGAAATGATTATATTCAGCCATAGTAACAGACAGGAATCTAGAGGTAGGTTCTAATGACAAAGAGTTACAATAGAAACTGGAACAACTAAAGAAAAAAGACAATAAATTTGAGTGGCACAGCATAACCCTAAAAGAGTATCTACATTACAAAAGTATACCTTGTGGTTTAAGAGTACTGTTAGATCCCAACCTAGGTGTGGCAACTAAAACCCTGGATGAAAGGTGGGAGGGCATCAGAAACAGATGTTCAATAGATTTTATGTATGCTTTGATTGAGGCGTCCATTGAAGGTAAAAGTCAGATAGCAGAAGAAATCAACAAAGTGCAGGATTTACTGAAATTAAAAACAGGAAGAACTGTTCAAAAAATTATTTGAGAAAATAAAGCAAAGATTGCATACTTTTGAAGAGGAAATAAAGAAAACTAAAATAAAGAAATTGAAAAGAGACACCAATGACTACAGATTAAATAGAGTATATAACTGGAAAATTACACCAGAATACAGAGGGCAAAGGAAGGAGACAGACTCTAACAACTCTGGTAGTTATGCCACCAGATCTGACAGAATCCCATACAACGTTTATGAACAAGAAAACGTTGTTTTGGAGTACGAGAACCCAGACAAGTATCCATCGATTATGCAATCAGAAAACAGACCACCCAGATACCACATGAGAGAGCAGAGTCCAGTACAGGAAGATGTTTACCGCTATTAGAATCCAAGAGGCGGAGGGAGAGGAGGCAGAGGGAAAAGACGGGGCTGGGGGGGAGGGAAGGAAACAGGGGATACCAAAACAAGAGAAGTTAGTGGTCTTCAACTTAAGTAACCGAGAACTTACAGAAGTAGAAATGACAGTATTGAGCAAAGTATTATCCTTCGCACCATACCAACATCCAAATCACTTTGAACTAATGTCTGACTTACGAAAATTCTTTGGAAATGTTAGAATTAAAGAAAAATTTCATCTAGAGGCTCCACAAGAACCTACAATCTGGAATATCAGAACGGCTGTAAAATACAAATCACAGTGCAACCCACTGAAAGGAAGAAAACACAGTGTGGAGGCATTTGTCTCCCCTGTCACTATGGATGTGAAAGAACTTTTTAAAACAGACAATATCATGAGTCCTCTTACAATCTTACCAGACAGGAATCGGAGGCGCTTACAAATCAAGAAAGGGACACAAGTATAGTCATAAAGGAAGTGGATAAAGGAGACAGAATAGTTACTATGTCAAGGTATAAATACACCAATATGTGTAATGACTTACTTCCAGTGCAGGAAAACTATGAACTGTTGCCAGGGGACCTGACACCTTGGATTAAAGCTAGCATAAGAGAAATACTGGATATGGCAGTAGGCCTGAACCATCTTAAGCGATGGCAAAAAGATCTGTTAGAAGTGTCACACCCCAAAGTACCAGTATTTTATGCTATTCCTAAAATGCACAAGGATGCAGAAAATTCCCCGGGACAACCTATTGTCTCTGGCAATGATTCAATCCTGAAACCAATTTCAGGTTTTGTCAATTATTTTGCACAACTGGTGATCCCGACTATGGAGAGCTACATCAAAGATACAGGGGATGTCCTGAGGCTAATTCAACAAATCAATAATGAGAGAATGATAGGAATTTCATTCAGTGTAGCATGGATGTGAAGGATCTCTACACGTCAATTTTCACCAGGAGGGGCTAGACAGCCTAGGGGTAGGACTACAACAAAGTGCAGTAGCGGGCATGTGTCTCATTAGTACACTACAGGAACTGGCAGGCATTGTTCTTTATGAGAACTATTTTAAATTCAATGGTAAATATTTCAGGCAGAGAAAAGGAACAGCGATGGAGAGCATATTAGCAACAATGTATGCAAATCTATACATGTATCACGTTATAGTTCAATATATTCTCAATCCCATGTATAACCCATTTTACAGATACCTTAGATGACATTTTGATTTTCTGGGTGGGAACTATGAAGCAACTGGAGGCATTCCATAGTTACATGAATACACTAACAGGGAACCTCAAAAAATCCATGACTACTAGCTGGGAGGAAGCTGGCTACTTAGATTTAATGATCTACAAACATAATGGTAAACTGAACACAAAAATCTATAGAACAGAAACAGATAGAAATACGCTGTTCCATGCTAGCAGCTTTCATCCAGAAAATCTAATTGAGAGTATTCCCTACTCACAGATGTTACAAGTAAAACACAACTGCAGCCAAAAAGAAACAAGAGAACATGAGTATAGTACCATGGCAAACAGATTCATAGCCAGAGGGTATAAGAACAAAGTAGTGCAGAAAGCTAAAAATGAAGCAAGACAAACAGAGGAGAGACAAGAACAAGCAGTAATACAAGAAATGAATAGGATGGTATGTTCCCTAGGGTATTCAAATCTTACAAAACCCATTAGAAATATCATACAATCACACTGGGAAATACTACAGCCCACAGGAGTACCATAATTTAAAGAGTTGCTTATTATTGCTTCTAAAAATGTTTACACCCTTAAAGACAAACTGGTACGTACACTCAGAACTAACATCCATGACACTACCTAGAGGACACCAGCTTCTGTTACTGCTCCTAGAACTAGGTACAGTATGTTTCAGTGTAGGCATTACGCACACTGTGGCAATACCTCTAAAAAATGAAAATTAACCACCCTAGTGGCAATTGCAAATACCGGATTTGAGCACATATCACCTGTGACACAGACCATATTATTCACATGATAACTTGTCCATGCTCCAAAATATATGTGGGCAAAACCACCAGGACCCTCAAACAGAGGATTAATGGGCATAAGAGCAGAATACACAACAAATATGAAAGCAGTCCTGTGGTAATGTATTTTGTCACAGCTAATCACACAGCTGCATCTCTAAAATTCTGGGGCATAGAAAAAGTTGATGACCCTTAAGAGGAGGTGACTGGAACAAAATGCTTGAAAGAGGGGAAATGTACTGGATATTCACACTGGACGTGACTATAGATAGACTAGGTATAAATGAGGTTGAAAATTGGGCAGCCTGCTCATGAAATCATCAAAACCTAGTATCTAACAGGCAGCCCATCCACTCCAGCTAGCTTCACAGGTTCATAGAGGTATACAAGTTCAATATGCCAGGGCCTTTTTATGAACTCGTCACCTTTAAATCCTAAAGGTGGAAACCTGTTTTTTTTTTCTCTCCCATATATTCATCTGGTCTATTTTTAAATATGTTCATGTTATCACTGTCTACAATATACTGAGGCAATGTATTCCAAGTCGTAATTACTCTTTGGGTATACTATTTGTATCGTTTACCCTGTACTGTTTTTCCCCTTTCAGTTTATATTGATGAGATTGTGTATTTTATTAGAATTATGGCTAACTAGTCCTACTGTTTCCTTGATTGTTTGATCTTGAATAGCTTTGTATGTCAAACAAAGGTCCCCTCTGATTCATCTGTAATCCATAGAATATAGTCCTAATTTTTGTAATCTGCTTTTATAATTTATATTTTGCATGTTTTCAATTTTCTTAGTAGCTCTTCTCTGGACCTTCTCTATTAATTTTTTTGCCACCGATTGTGTTTGGGGTAGAGAACTGTGAATAGTACTCCAAATGTGGCCTCACCAAACTAGAGTATAATGGAACAATCACCTCTGGTTCTCTGCTTTTTATGTTGTTTAAGATGCAGATTAAAATTCTATGACATTTTTTAACCATGATCTTAGTATGCATATCAAATTTAAGATCATCAGTTATTAATACTCCCAAGTCGTTCTCACACATGGTTGCTTGCAGAGTTGTGTTGTTTAGTTTGTACAGAAATTTGGATTATGTCCCAAATGCATGATTTTACTTTTTTTTCGTTAAAGTTCATTTTGTTTTCTTTTGCCCACTTAGCCAAACGATATATATTATCTTGAAATTGCTTTCCTGATTGCTGATTTTTAACAATTTCACCCATTTTGCAATCATCTGTGTATTTATACAGCCAGGCAGTACTCATTGCCTGCATGAATGATACCAAAATATTAAATAGGGTTGGGCTCAGCACAGAGCCCTGAGGAACCCCGCTCATCACTTGGCCCCAGGAGGATAGATGTCCTCTGATCACTACGCCTTGTTTTCTATTATTTAGCCATGAAATAATCCAGTTTATTATGTATGGGTGCAGATTTGTTTTAATTAGATGTTCGACTAGGACTCGATGTGACACAGTGTCAAAAGCTTTTGAATAGTCTAAAAAGGCTATGTCCACTGGCATACCCTTGTCAAGTGCAGCGCATACTGGGTGATATCAATTAGGCCTTCCTGAATTATATGGTTTGTAATGCACTGCTGTAGTAGTCTCTCTAATAATTTGCCAATAACAGATGTTAGACTTACAGGTCTCTAGTTGTTTACATCTGTCCTTTTGCCATTATTATGTTGGCTCGCACTTGCGTGCCAGCCAACATCTTGCGGTAGTAGCAGATTTGGAGGCATGGTCACTGTTGGGCAAATGCAGGGCACGCATCAGTAGGTGGGTTCCTCATTCCCCAATAAGCCAGCAGCAGGCGCTGACATCATGCATCCCTAATGTGGCCACCAGATCTAAGAAAAGGTCCACTGCAATGAGAGCGAAGCTCTCATGCAGCGGGACCACAACACACCTCCCGATGTGCAAGCAACATGACGGCATGACTGCCGCTGCCTATCACAATGCCATGTCCCCCCCTACGATTTCCATCATGTGCCCTCCCAAAAAAGGCTTTCTTTGCCGATAGGGGGCCCAATCTCCATTGGCTTCAGTCCCCCCCTTTCCCACTTCAATCTGCCGAAGGGGGAGCCCACTCCCCATTGGCATAATGTCCCTCCCCTGTTTGTTGTGTGCTGAGGGGGTGCCCAGTCCCCTCAGCTCTCTCTCACCCCACTGGTATTCGCCCGATGTGGGGTGCCCAATCCCATCAGCTACAGCCCCCAAAAAAAACAACTCAGGTGGCATGCTGAGTCCACCAGCGTGCCACAGCACTACTAAAAAAAAAAAAAAGTCCCTAATGTTTATTTTTTTCTTTTTACCTGTAAAACAGAAAATGGTCCTCGTGGTCTCCTGCCCCCTTCCCTACCACGCCCACCCCTCTGTGCACCCCACCTCCCACCACCCCTTCACCTCACACTTACCTCCTCGGATCATGGTGCGACAATCTTCAGTGAACTGGGAACACGTCTGCACTCTTCAAAGCCGACAGCGAACTGAAGAAATGCCGCTAAACTGTATAATGGCCTAAATAGGGTTTTTAAACTTTGGTGCATATCTCAGGCATTTTTTGGGAATTTTGACACCAAATTTTCAACATGGGGTTATTGGGACCCTCCTCATGAATTCAGGCACTGTCATGGTGTTATTCAGTCCTGAAAGGTGATTTCATGGTCACTGTAAGGAATCACCTTCTGGGACCAATTAACTGAATTACAGTGCCACTATTCATGTGTTTCAAATTTGGTGGGAAAAATAAAAAAAATGGCTGTTTTACAAGCATGCATTGCGCAGTTTCCACGCACATTTGTAACTTCGTGAATTTGTAATATTTTCACTCCAGATTTTCAAAATTGGCATTTTCCACACCTCCTTATGAACAGTACAGCTGTCATTTTATATATCCTAGCTGAAATGTGGTTTTGCATGTCCAGCGCAGAATAGCGTGGTCACTGTGCGAAATCAGTTTTCAGGACAGTTTGAGGAAATGACGGTGACACTGTTCATGAGCAGAGGCCCTAAAATGCCTATGTTGAAAATTTGATGACAAAATTCCATAAAATGACTGTGTTACAAGTGTGCATTGTGCAGTTTCCATGCACCTTTGTAACTTCGCAGATTTGCAATATTTTCATGCCAGATTTTCAACACTGGCATTTTATCACACCTCCTTATGAACAGTACAGCTGTCATTTTTCACATCCTGCCCTAAATGTGTTTTCACCCAGTGGTGCACAATGGCATGGTCACTGTGGGAAATCAACGTTTGGGACAAATTAACAAAATCACAGTGCCACTGTTCATGAGGGGAGGTCCCAAAATGCCTATGTTGGATTACGGATGTGTGTTGCACAGTTTCTATGCATGTTCATGACTTCACCAATTTTTCATATTTTCACTCCAGATTTTCAACGTTGCCATTTTCTTTACATCGCCTTATGAGCAATACAGTTGTCATTTTCCACATACTGCCCAAAATGTGTTTTCATCCCTGTGTCACCAAATGGCACAGCCTCTGTGCAAAACCACATTTCAGCTAGCAAACTGATAGTGCCACTTTTCATGAGGTGGGCTCACAAAAAGCCCATGTTGAAAATTTGAAGTGAAAATACCAACACACGCCTACGGTGTTAGGGTTTCCAACAGTAGCTCCCCACCTTGTAGAGACTGATAGGCATCAGGGGTGTGACTTGGGATCATCGGCTATAATGCTCACGCCATTCCACCCCCACCTCCACCCTGCAGTCAGTGACAGGCATCGTGGTGTGCCTTGCAGTGTTCGGCCACAAAGTTCACCCCATTCTCCTATACTGCACCCACCTCAGTGTATTTCCTTATGGAATGGGATAAGTATAACACCCAAAGACCCCAAAGCACACCATGACACTTGTCAGTGTCTACAGGGTAGGGTGAGGTAAAATGGCATGAGCGTTATAGCTGATGACCCAAAGGCATACCCCAATGCCTGTCGGTCTCTACAGGGTGGGGCTGGGGTTGTCATCACTTCAATACTTCACTGCCATTCCTATTATGCATCTCTAACTCCTGCACTAACAATGCCAATGCTAGCGAGACAACATTCAGCATTGACAAATGCTTGTTATATATTGGTGTAACTACAGCTTCCCTCCATTCAGGAAGGGTTTTCCACTTTTTTAAGTGAGGCATTGAAAAGAGATATAATGGTCGAAGTAATACACTTGACAATTCTTTGATAAATTTAGGTGTGATTCCATACGGCCCGGCTGAGCTCTTATCTTTAAGAGATTTAATGACCTGAAGAACTTCGTCAGTTGTAAATAGGGTGATGCCATCTGTGTTTGTTATGTTGTTATCGTTAATATTTTCCTAAGGTTCATATGCATTTATTGAGTTCTGTAGCAATATCAGTTTTATTCTTAAAAATCCCATTTGGTGTTTCAAGTGGTCCAACCCCTTTCTATTTACCTTTCATAGAACCTACATAGTTGTAGAATTTTTTTTGTTGTCCTTGACCAATGTTACAAATTCTGTTTCTAATTTTTCCTTTGTTTTTTGAATAACACTTTTTGTTTTGTTTACAACTTTTTTTTATATTGAAGCCAATTACTCTCTGTAGAATTTTATTTGTGTTTATTATTGAATTTCTTTTTTTCCTGATGAGTCTCTTGATATTATTATTCCACCAAGGGGGGACCCTGCAGTTATTTGTGTACTTTTGTCTTTCGGGAACCAAGTCTCTATACAATGTTTTAATTTTTGATTTAGTTTGTTCCAGATATTTTCTAAGCTTAAGTTTTTTAAATCTTCTTTCCAATTCCACAGCTAGCAGTGGTAAACTAAACAAAGAAGTACAAAATGACAAAAAAAAAAAAAAGTCTAATAGTGCTGAAAACTGCAAATGAACCCCCCCCCCCAACCTCATAGCCAATCCATGCCAGTCCTCTCAATTCAACCTGCAGGCTTACCTTATGGGCCTTGCAACCCCTTCCCCCCTCAGCTTATCATTATCACAAACAGAAAAAAAGCTGCAGGGAATAGTTAATACACCTAAGAAACAATTTACTGATTTCAAAAGTATAATTTCTGCGGACTTGACATTGATAAAATGACAGCCACAAATGAATTGTAGTCACCGCACTTAAAATGACTGAGACAGGGGGTGCAAAGCATGCACAGGCTATCCCATCAGTCCACCTGAATATGGGAAGATAACTGTGTTCACTTTCATTGCTTAGCAACCACTAGTGATTGGATCCAGGGGCAGTGCATTCTGGGTGCATCCTTATGAGGTGGCTTCGATGATTGGATACTACACTGGTGCCACCCTCTGCCCCAGCACTACATAAGCAGAAACTTTTCAGTGAAGTGTGCATAACCTGATAGAAGCTGCGACACAACCAGAGGGAAGCAGAAGAGGTAAAATTAACTTCTAAACAAGAAAGTGTTTAGATTACTATTTACAGCAGAATGGAGCTAGTTTTAAGCCCGTATACTGATTATGTTTACAGCTCCAGTAATCCGCTATGACAAGGTAAATGATATGTGGAAGACAACCCCAGGGCCTACACTCCTTTCAAGCCTGAATTGGAGTATGTGTCTGTTTACAAAATGTTCTAACTGTCTGAACCAAGTGTAGCATTCATTTTTAGTAAACATAGGAAAGAGTATGGTAAACTTTTTATAAAGCAATTAGGCTTTTGGAACCATATAGCATGTAGCAGCAAAAGAACCAAGAGAGTAGTATTTGCATAGATAAAACAGCAAAGTGTAAAGAACAGATAAAATAGTAAAATGAACTTAGAATTTCCCACTTAAGTGAAATGAATAAGTTATTACATTGCATTGAATATAGAAGGCATTGAATTCATAAACGGAGATGGTTTTGTCGTCAAACTTGTAATAACAGAAAATAGAAGTTATCATTTGTAAGTGTGAATAACGGATGCATAAATGAATTCTCTATGCTGAAGTAACCAGAAGGATTACATAGCGAATACAAGTCACTTTTAGTAGATGTAATGAAATGATGTACAATGACAATGCGTATATAAAGCAAACAAATGCTATAACATAAAATACTACTCTGAAATGTGGGTTACAGTTAAATGAATCGTTACTAATGTGAAATTTGCCTCTGATAATACATGAATGGTGTAATGAGAAGGTGAAATTCACCTGATAAAAAAGTAATAAGCTGAATACTGAAAATAATATGTTTATTTAGGAAAAAACATTCAGAAAAACTTATTATGGAAACAAAGAGGATACATTCAACCAGAAAATAAACAACTCCAGAATCACAGGTACTTAGATGGGTCTATCACAACTAAGTGCTCAGAATTCAGTTGTAGATGGTGGTCATTCACCACCTTGTTTTGATTTAAGCTGTAAACACTAATAATGAATTTAGTTTTCTACAGTCATAAGGAAAAATGTAAGTAGCTCATGAATTGTGATAGGAAGTGCACCAAAAATGCAACATTGGTTTTACTTGGAAGAAAAGTATTTTGAAAAATTTATGGTAAAAAATTCAATTTGAGAAATTAAAACTGTAATTATGTCTTTATTATAGATCCTTGCCCCCGAGAAAGCCCGGTGTGGGTGAAACATTGGGCAAGCACAGGGGATCATTGATTCTAAGAAATGCTTCAAAAAAGTAAAACAAATTAGCTTTTAAGAAAATATTGAGTGGCTTGCTTTCTTCATTTTCTGATCATTGAGCATATTATCATTTTAATTCTATGTCCTGTTGTGATCACTTGTAGAAATGTATACTGTATATAATGTCTAAACAAGTGTTTCATGTGCAGACATAGGGCCAGATATTTAAAAGTTTGCCGTGAGTCTAAATTAGCCCTGCCTGGCGGGCAAAATAGCCAGAGCAAATTGCATGCTATAACCAAAAGATATAGCCCAGCGCTAAATCAACTGAATATAGCATGCAAAGGAAGCCGGGCAAACTAGACCTGGAGTGCAAGGCAAAAATAGCCCAGGAATAAGACAGCATTGAATATAGCTCCCAGGCAGCCAGTGAAAACATTGACAGAAACACAGTGCAGAGGTGACATATAGCCCATCAGGAACACAGGCAGAGAAAAACAGCCCTGAATGTGTTCACAGGTGTAGACAGCAGTGCAGTACCTGTGAGTGCCAAGGAACAGACAGGACCCACAGGTGACAACCACTGAACAGTACAAAACACCCCAAAACCCCAAGCACCCAATAAAACTACAGGACACAGAGATATACAGAAACAGCAATTACGTTCAAAACATCAAACACGAGCAGTAGGATAACAACGGCATAGTAATAAAAAGGCAAAAAACAGTAAACAACAGGAAATAAGCAAAAAGGGACAACAGAGCTATAAGGGTGTGTAAATGAAAGGGGCAAAGCAGTAAGGCAAAATGGGATAGGGAAGCTGAACCAGAAACAAAATACAGGAGATAAAAACAACGAGGAAGTAGAAATGTAGGGGAAGGGGAAAGGGAAGTGGGTAAAGAAAGCAAAGGGAGTCACTGAATGGGGAATAAACAAGGCAATTTAAATGGTAAAGGATGTATGGGAAGAACAGCTCAAAACATAAATAACATTGAGATCAAGGTCCTGTTGGTATTGTATTGGCAGTCTCTCCTGCAGCAGCGTGGTAACCCTCCTCGTCTCCGACATAAGCACTGCCTGCTGCTCTGCAAGAGTTCATTGTTGCTGAACAATGCAGTGTAGGAGGTCATCCCTCCCCTCAGTCTCCTCAGGTCAGGTGGCCCATGGGGACGAATGGTGTGGACCTATAGGGGAAAGGGGGACCATGTCAGGCTGTGAGAATGAAACAGAGGCACAATGCAACTGCAGAAAGCAAACAAATGGTTGACAGCATATCCCAACAACCATGCCCATGTGGCACATCAGAACAATATAGAAGGCACACCTGACAAGGGCTTACAGGACAAGGCAGGACACCAAAGGCAGACAGCACCACCCTATGTTACATGGAAATGCGTGGATGTATGCAGACAGCACCACAGAACAGTGGACACCCCACAGCTCTGTAGCATGCACAGTGAAACAGTGCAATCAGACAACCAAACCCTGAGACATGGACAACAATGGGGCATTGCATAACAAACACATGGGATGATATAGGATGGGACATGCTTGCCACAGAAACAAAACTATGTAACAACCCACAGTCAGCAAGCACCAGAAGAATGGGGAACAGCCACTACAAACCACAATGGTAGTCAGCCACTACAGTGGCCCAGCAAGGCATGAGGGAAGGCTTGCCACCGGGACTGTAGCAAACACACCGCTGGAGTACAGGGATACCACCAGGCATGACATGATCACCAATGTGCACTCACAGTACCAGGACCACCATAAGCCACACACACACAGGACAGGTACAGTGATGCACATGCATGTAGGGCATGAAGTCCCTCACCTGGTGACAAAACACCACCACAAAGGCAAACACCCTGAACAGCATACAGGTAGAACAGCAACACACATGTCATGGCACAGGCTTGATAAGCATACATGCACTTGGCTCTCTTTGGAACAGGCAACGCATGGCAGGACAGGGAACAGGGCCCGCTACACAGATGTGCTGCTATGGGTGGGCCACTGTGCAGATGCACAAATGTGTCAGCAGAAGACCAAGCAGTAGCTGCACTGCAGCAATAGGAACTGTGACCCACAACCCACCTGGGCCCAACAATGTACAGACAACAACAGCACCACTGTACACACCCAGACCTGAAAAGCAAGGCAAACAATGTACACTGCAGCATGTGTCGGCACAGCAGAGGACCTGCACAGACCCACAGACACAAGCAGGCACACTGTGACATCTCTGCCAGACGCATGGCACACATGGCTGCTTGAATGTCCAGTACAGGACAGAGTAGCACAGCACAGTGTACCATGTATACAACCACATCCAGAGAAACAGCAATGGTGGCAGGGCATAACCCCGATGGTACAAGACATAAGCATTGCAGAAGCAAACAGAGTACTCACGCAATACATAATGGTGTCCATTACTGCTCTCCTCTGCATGTTGGGGCATGTGGGGCACCCTCCTGTGATTCTGTGGGTTCCTGGAGTGTCGGTTGTCCCTCTGTGATGAGCCACCTTCTTCTGCCAGAGGCCTGCGCTCTGTTGGGGGGAATGGGCACAGGTCCATTAGTACATGATGGCATAGCACAGCAGATTCATACACATAACTGCCATATGCAAACCAAACAATGCAGCACACACATGACACTATTGGCATGCCAACCAGCATGCAAGGCCATCCCCCACCCAGATGATAACATCACTCGTGACAAGCACATGGCTGGACAGGTGCAACCTCAAAGATACAGCAAGCAGCCACTGTGCACACAATACAGGACAGGGTACCCACATGCTGGGAACCAGTGACTGGGCACACACACACAACAGAGGTGGCACCTGTGTTATATCACAACACACACACAGGCACACAATGCAACAAACAGACACAAGCAATGGAAGACCCCCTACACACCATGCACACACACAGACACATGGCCATCACAGTGTAGAGACTGGTAACCCACCTGGCACTGGCACTGTCCCATCCCAAACCATGTGCTTAAATCACTCCAGCTGCCTACTTTGACACCTCTGCATGTCCACGTACCAATACCTGCATTTCTCCCCATCATGGGATATCCCATTTCAGGATGTCAGGTGTTGGGCAATGGAGGCTCACACCTGTCTGCATGAGCGGTCACCCTCCCTCACCTCCCCAAACAGGTGCCTGTGCCTCTGTACAACCAGTTCCACCAGGTTGGCAGTCTCCACCTCCCCCCACCTCCTGTCTCTGTGGACAACAGCACTCTGGTGCCTTCTGCCTGACATACTGCACTTTGTAGTGGCACAGTGGAAGGAATGCTCACAGACTATCCTGTCACCAGGCAATGGAGCTGCACTATGCCACAAAACATGCGTAGCGCTATTGTGTATGTAATCACACTATCACAATAGCGCCGCACAGGCTGGAAGTGTATACACTACGCAAGCGTGACCCACCAATGACCCCAGTGCTGATACTAGTGCATGCACAGTAGCCTGTGCAATAGCAGCTTAGCATTGTGCTACAGTGCTGGTGCGGCGCTATGGTAGCACCAGGACAGAGCATATGCGCATGAACTGCGCATGCGCAGATGTGTCACGCAACACATGGTAGTGCTGCACTATGTTAGCAGTGCTGCGCAATGCAATGCCGGAATAGCCCCACGCTACTGGATTGCCCTGCGCAATGCATTAGCCCAGCGCAAACAGTGACAATATTCAAAGGCAGTATGCTAATGCAGCTGATTATCTATGCGCAGGGCAAACATGCTGATTTGCATCTCATTATGTTGTCATTTGCATACCAAACAGGGTGGATTGCCCGGAAGGACTATTTAAGGGCTAACAGTGCACCACCTGTGGTATACACGGGAACTGCACCGCACAGTATTTAACCTGTGTAAGCATTCACTCTGCAGGATGGCACAGGCAACTCCACAGAATGAGGCAGCTATGTACTGACAACAGGCAACTAAGCAGGGCTACACTGGCATTGTTGGTAGCATGGTGTCCTGCAAGTCCCCTGGCCAGACTATAAACATATGGGTGGAACAAGGGTGAATGCTACACATTGTCACACTGCAACATTGGTGTAGGTGTAGCACCTCTATGACCCATAGCACAGGCAACTGCATAGCACAGCACAGTGCTGCACACTGGGGGCACTTGCGGTAAAGGTACTACAGTGTCTGCCACCGTTGTCTGTTGTGCAGGCACAGTGGACATATGCAGTAACACTGGTAGGGTGGTGTGACATGATCCACATGTGTATTGGTGAACATTGTAACACTCCACACAACCATGCATAACCAATTCTTGCCATCTGTCCCATACAGGTGTCGCCACTGCCCAGGAAAGGCTTTGCACCCAAACATTTTGTGGGGATGAGCTGCGTGCCCTTGTACATGCATGTAAGGAATGGGAGAGGATTCTGCAGAACAGAAAGCTCATGAATCCCCTGGTTTGGCAATAGTGGGAGGAGGTTGCAGCAGAGGTCAATGCTGTTGGGGGATGTGACCGCAGCCCTAACGCAGTCTGCAAGAGGGCACGATCTGCTGCATCGAGCCAACTAGGAGGAGGAGGAGGACCAGAGACTGCAGGAACACCTCAGGACAGGGGGAGGGCTGCAACCCTTGGACCAGAGAGAATGGAACCCTCTCCTGTTCCTTGTTGCATCCACCCTGAGGCCTTTGGTCATGGAGGGTGTAAAGGGAGGAGGATGTGAGATGCAGCTGACACCACCCCATCCAGGTATGTACATGGTTTGCATCAGACAGTGGTGGCTTGACATGGTTTGCTGGTTGTGTGATTTCCACTGTTGGGGCTGGCCTGCACTGTGAAGTTGCACATATGGGTGTTTGCTGTGCATTTGCGGTTCCTGGCTGCACAACACTGTGCATGTGATTGCTACACATGTTGTTCACCACTGTTTGGTTGCACTGTTTTCATTGGGCACTCACACTGCACAATAGGGGCATTGGACATTCAGGGTGATGTGCACTGTGGTGGCACATTGGTACTGGTGATGGGGATGGTGTGAACAGTGCTGTACATTCCCACTAACAGTGTCCTCCTTACTTCACAGCACCAGGTCTACAAAGTGCAAGTGTGCAGTCAGAGCATGGGACAGCAGACATTGTGGATGAGCTGGTGGCAGACTAGGCGGTGCTGTCTACATCTGGCATGGGGGTGGCTCATGGACCGCGTGTGGACGACCATCACAGGGGTGCATGTGGCTGTAGCACCCATCCAGCACTGTACCCCAAGACAGCATATGTTGCAGAGGATTCCAGTGACAGAGAGGCTGCTGAGACCCTGGGCACTGCCATACCTATGGAGGATGCACAGGTGGAGGACTTCAGATGTGGCCCTGTCATCACCCTAACGGTCACCAGTGACCAGGGTTGGGAGGCATCGGACTCTAATGTGGAACCAACAACTGAGGGTCCTGTGGTTTGGGACATGGGAGCACAGCATGCAGGGCCTGCACAGACATCTGACCAGCAAGGGAGGGCTGTACTGGATCAGGGTGTCACTGTGCAGTTGACAGCTGTTGGCCATGATGCTGATATGTCTGCACCAATGGACCTGTGCTGCCTGCCACAGCCAGCTGAACAGGCCATGGGGCAGACACATTCCCGTGCTGGCCAACAACAGTGGCGGAAGCATGTGGCCCAGGTACAGCAGCCTGTACATGTTGCTGATCAACCCAAGTGCCCACAACAGCCACCACCCCTCCACCCGCTGCTGGGGGCAGGTCGTCACCCACAGCACAGGACAGACAGGGTGGGAGACCCATGCTACCTGCTGCACTTGAGTTACAGTATGCAGCCCAGCAGGATCTCCATGACCTGAGGTGTGAGATGTAACATGAACTCTCCCAACACCGGGAGAAGTTGCTGCTTCAATGCTCCTAGCAGAGCAGTGTACTGAGGAGCGCATGTCCTGGGTTCTTGGTGTGATGGAACAAGGCTTTGAGGACCTCACTGCAGCAGTGTGTGCACATGCTGAGATCATGCATGGAACACTACTTGCCGGTCAGCATGGCACAGTCTCCATCACCTGCAGGAGGGCCAGCGCAACACCTTGGCATGTGTCACGCGCATGTGGTGTGGCCACTGGGTCGTCCACCCAGCCTCCCAGTCCTCTGTGATCCAGGCATGGCAATGTGGCCACCACCCTGCAGGACTGGCACATGTTCCAGCCATGCACATTGGCATGCTGCACTGACAACATCCCCACAGTCCTCACTGCCTGTGTCCTCGACACAGAGTACCCCCACATCCATTCCCCGCAGACATGGTGCAGGATGTGTTCGTGGGGGTAGGCGCAAGCATTAGCCTGGCATGTCCTGGACATCAGCCACTGGGGCACTCCTGTCTACACACACAGTGTCACACACATGCACAGTCCCTCACTCACACAGTGGTACCTCACATACTCAGTTACCCACCTGCACATCAACACCCCTGCCCCACACCTTGCACACATTACACTCATGTGTCACCCACACATTTCTGACTGTCACTGTGCAGATCCACACACACACATACATCATGTGCACACTGTGACACTGTCTTCACCCAGGTTTTATGCACATGTTGCGCATTTCATCACTGTATATACACTGCACATCTATTAAGGAATTGCAGTTAAATAGTTGTTTGTCCGTGGTCTGTTTACTCACCTTCCCATCTGCACTAGTGTATCAATGATGTTACTCCTGTGCTCATGGGATCTTCTGGCCATTCAGGGGTCTCTCCTCTTGAGTTGCCCTACTATCTCCTGGGCCTCTGGCTCTGGCTCACTGTCTGACTGTTCCCCGGGTTCAGGTGCACGTATAACACTGTTTAGTGCCATGTTGTGTAACATGCAACACGCTAGAAATATATGACATACCTTCTGAGGGCTGTACTGTAGCGCACCACCTGAATGGTCAAGGCAGTGGAACCACATCTTCAGCATGCCAAAGACCCTCTCTATGATGTTCCTTGTGGTGGCATGCGCCTCGTTGTACCGTTCCTCAGCCACTGTTGCTGGCCATGGTACCAGTGTGAGCAGCCAGGGTCTCAGGGGATAGGCACTGTCCCCTGTGAACATATAGGACTCAGTTAGCTGCACATTCCTGCTGTATGGATATTGCCACAGTACTAAACATGCATTGCTGTCCTGACTGCCCTCCCGTCTATGCCCCCCTTGCACTGTTGCCCACAATGTGCTACTCACCAACTAGATGTCCATTTGGAATCCTGCCCTCCTCAAAGGCCTGGCACAGCCTAGATTGTTGCCAGATGAAGGTGTCATGGGCGCTGCTGGGGTACCTTGCAAAGACATTGCTGATGCACCCTGTCACATCGCACACCACCTGGCAGTTGATGGAGTGGTACCCCTTCCTGTTCACGTAAGTGTCACTGCCATCGCCAGGTGGTGCACGGATGGCAACATGGGTGCAGTCAATGGCACCAAGTACTGCTGGTACGTGCGCAACTTGATAGAACTGCTACATGGTTACTCTGCGCTCAGCTGCCATGCTGAGAAAAACTATGAATTTGGCAGCATGTGGCAGGAAGACATCTAGGAACTGGGTCAGGAGGCACAAGGTGGCAGACTGCAATACCCCAATGGTGTCTCCCACTGGGGTTTTGAATGTCCCAGTAGCTAGAAAGCACATTGTTGCTGTCATCTTCTGCTCAACTGACATGGCATGGCTGCATCTGGTGTTAGACTACAGCTGCTCATGCAGGAGTTCGCATATCTGCCTCAACATGGCCCTGTTCACCCTGTTCCAGCCAGCAATGTGCTCATCTTGCAGAGTCTCAAAGGAGATTCTGGGCCTGTACCACCTATGTGCAGCATACCTCCTTCTTGGCCTGTGTTGGGGGTCATGATGGGCCAGATCCCTCTCCTCTTCCTCCTGCACTACTTCCTCCATCAGATAAAACACTACTGCATTTATAAATACAGGCATGTTGGCTTCCTGTCCTGGCCACTCCCCTCTCTGTGGTTTGCCCTGGGATAAGACCTGCCTTTTATAAGAGGTATTTAGTGCCGTGCTACATGTTGCGCAATGGGGCCTTGCACCGTGCTATTCCTTTGAATATGACATTGTGCCTGTATTCAGGTTCCTGCCCCTCACTTTGCCCCTTGCATACATTATCATTTTGCCCGGTGCTAATGGAGTTTGCATGCACTATTAGCCCTTTTGAATATTGTAGACCCATGCTAACCCAGTGCTAAACCTGCACAAATGGTTTCTGCCCAGCGCAAAGTTTTGAATATCTGGCCCACAATGTGCAATATCTTTTTAAATGCATGGCTGAAAAGGACAACAATTTCTCTTGTAACTCGCCCCCACAGAAGATGCATTGATCAATGTATTGGGGTAGTAAGAAATGCTAATCATCTGTTATCCTGGCTCCATTAATTTACTTTTTAATGACAAGTTCCTTGCATGCTGATGTGCTGCTTTTTTGTGTATGCCATTGAATTGGTTCCTGTTAGAAGGTGCACTTGCCCACTTGGAGGCATCAATGCTTGCTTTTGTGATCGGGAACGTTGTCACATGGAACTGGTAGCATTCTGAAATGTAATACTAATGCTGATTGATATTGCTGAAGGACAATTAGGCAAGCATTGCATTTAAGATTTATGACTACAGAGCCCATTTGGAGGATTGTCATCTTGGCAGTCATCCTGCACATCCTGGAGGAGGCAAATCCCCTATTTAATACTTATTTTAATACATGATGATTAAATCTGAACAGGAGATCTCTGAAATTTACACATTTAGAGTATCCACTTTTAGAAGAATGCAGGACATTTTACTTGAAAACATTGAGCTGGTAGCTTCACAACACCAGACAAGCAAAAATATCTTATTTAAGTAAACAGCAGCTTCAACAGAAAATGATTAGTTTAAAAAACTTGATGTTAAATTGGAACATCTGCAGTTACAGAAGACAAATCATTATTAGAATTTTGTTAATTTAGTGTTCAATCACAAGAAGGGGTGGTCTTTGCGGGGTCACCATTGGTCAAACATCTGACCAGTGGCTTAAAAGAAGTTCATTGTAAAGCAGAGTAGAAAGAGGCATTACATAATTGTTCCCAAACCCTGATAAAAATTGTAAACAAAGAGGATATGTTTCACAATGCAGTGGTTTCAGAAGAAATTAAAAGGGTGCAGGAAGAGCTAACTAAATTTAAGCAACAACCACAATTTCACAAACTATAGTCTGAACTCACAGTAAATTAATTTTACAGAAATATGAAAGGGGGCCGATTGTAGGCAAGTATGCCAAATATGAAAAGGACTTCGGAGATTATTTTGAAAAATCAGATCTTTTTGTGGAAACAACAACACTTTGTCAACAGAGGATGTCAAAAGTTTTGTTCCCACTCTTGATCTGCATTCAGAAATAAAACAACAGTTGACACAATTATAGTGCCTGAGTAGTTAATCTTCTTCTGCAAGCTAATAAAAATTCTTCTAGTCTGGACTTCCAGTGATGTCACCATCAGTATGGCTGCCTGATCCAAAAGCACCAAGTACTCGGCAGTAAAATCTATATTAATCGGCTGACTAGAGTAAATTAAATCAGTTGATTAGACCCTTGCAGACATTCTGACTCGACGATAAGATGCCTGATCACAGAAAATCGGGATGAGGACCCTCCGGTGGACAGAAATCAGAATATGAAAAAGTGCAGCCTAGAGAGAGAAGTCCAGTGGTGTTGCATATCTCCATGGGCACTGCGGGATCAGAGGATGATGATGACAAGCTGGAGTCAGAAGCAGGGTCAATGATACAAATGGCCAAAACCAGAGCATTTATATGGATGCTACGTAAGATTGACGGTAAAGTAACAGGCATACAGAATAACTTACAAAAGCTGGAGCAACGTACCTCAGAGATGGAGCACCATATAGATAATCTGCAGACAGAACATATGGCTCTGAGCCTGTCAGTGCTGTATCTGTACAAAAGGGAATGAGAGTTCACAGCCCAGGCTGAAGATGCAGAAGCATGATCCAGGTGCAACAACATCAGAATGTTTGGAGTTCCTGAGGGGCTGGAACAGGATGATAAAGTAGTGTATATGGCTTGTTGGCTCCAAAAGGAACTTGATCTATCTGCAGATTTGGAATTGGGTGTAGAAAGAGCCCATCGTGCATTGACCCCAAGACGTAAAACAGGAGCCCTGCATAGGTCGATTATCATTAAATTCTTAAGTTACCAGGTGAAGGAGAAGGTGCTGCGCATGGCCTGGGTGAAGAAGAATTTGAACATTGATGGGTAACATGTGTATATCGACCAAGACTTCCCTCCACAGCTACTGGCCAAAAGAAAAAAGGTACTGTTGGTGCTAAAGCAGCTAAAAAATAAAGGCACAAAAGCACAAATCAGATATCTGGCTAAGCTCTGGGTACAGAATGGAGACAAGATCTGGACCTTTGACCACTTGCTTGTGGCAGCTGCCTTCTTGCAGGCCATGGGAATCGAGATGCCAGACCTGAAAGAGGACCGAGCAGAGTTAGAGGTGGAGGAGCTGATTTGGAACATCACATCGCAAGCAACAAACAAAGGCAAAAGAAAACCTGGGGGGTTGGTATCCCTTCATGCAAATTTATCAATGTGGCTAAAGAAACCAAAACCCATCACATGAGAGACTGCAGCATCTGGTTTGATGAGAGGAATTCATCTTCAGCTACACGCTAGAGCGTGGAAGAAATGCAAGTGTCCTTTGTTTTTTCCTGGCTTAAGACTGCTATAAACTGGGGAACCTGTGACTATTTTTAAGTTCCGTCAGTAGTAAAGATATACTAGGAGATTACCTGCTGTATTTCATGAGCCTTTGAAGATAAGGAGACTCTTATGTGAGGGGGAGGGAATGTGTCTGTAATGATAAGTCCCTTTATACCTCCATGGACCAAGGAATTATGTTAAATCTACTACTCACCACAAGGGGGAGGAACAGGGCTAAAGGATGGGAAAATTATTGATTAATAACATTTTAAAGTTCTCCTTTCAGGTGGTTACACTATTCATTGAGATTTGTCTTACAGGGGAGGAACGAGGGTATAAGGACAAACGAATGTTAAGCAAGGGAAACTGTAGCCAATTACATGTTTTTACTTTAAGAAATTTTAAGCAATAAGTTTATGTTCTGGCTACATGCTGGGGTCGATAATAATAAGCCTGCTCAGAATAAGACTCTCTCTTTTATTTCTTTTTCTTTCTTTTGAAATGAAAATATATTATAAATAAGTCAATTGAAAGGGGGAGAATTACACGGAGGGCTAATTCATTTGATGCACAAGCATGGACTGAGGAGTTCAATGCTGGATATCTCCTCATGTTGGTTTCGTCATATGACTCTCTGCATAACCCCAACCTCCAATCTAATCATACCGCTGGGGAAAGGAAGTGTTGAGATCACGGAGGTCCACTCGAGGCAGGAGATTCAGGAGGGCCACTGGCCACTCCAGGCCCCTATACCCAAATTTATTTGGGTGCTGTCTCGAGGAGAAAACTCTTGCAGTGTGGCACTTCAGCCACTAGGGGACAGAATGTCTTCACAGTTGCCTACATGTTCATTGATGTACTGGTTTATATTTGTTAGTTTGTTTGGGAGTTGGGGAGGGATGTTAAGTTGTTATCATTTTTATGTGTGCTGGCATTTCATAGAAGGAATTAATAGGATGTGAGTTAGAAGACTTGGTTTGCTGGCCAAGGCACCTAGCTTCACCTGAGCTCTTTCCTTCTAAGACTGCTTGAAAGGCAGAGTAGAGAAACTTACCAGAGCAAGGGAGAAGGATTAAGACTTAGTTTGGCTAAGCAGATTTACTGTGTGGCGGTGTTTTTATTTTTTACTCACAGGGATTGCTACTGTTTGTTGCTAACATTTCATTGCTTTATTTTTTCTCTGATTCAAATTGTTGTTGCTGGTATACCTTCTTCTACAAGGTGTGCCTACAGGTGTGCTAACAGATTACTGCTGTAATCTTCTGATTCAAATTGTCTTTTGCAAGGTATATCTTCTGTTACTGCTTTATTTTCTCTGGAGCAAAGTGTTTCTTACGGGTATATCTTCTCTGAAATTATTACAGGTGGTGCTTTACAGGTTTTACAGTTTTATCTAACATTAGGATAAGCTTTCAGGGTTACTGCATTTGTTGTTGACTGATTGTTTCTGCTCTTACCTCCTTGTTCTTTCGTCCGTGGTTCTTCTTTTTAGGCAGGGGAAGGGCCCAGCCACCCACCCCCATCCCCAACCACCCCACGCTACACTCCTTTTATAGGGTACCACAGTTGTGACATATCCTGTGGCAGAGCAGGAAGGGGCGGATCAGTGGGGCCTCCACAAGGTGATATCATTTACAGGGGCACTAGTAATTTAACTTGTTATAACAAGTTAAACAAAGCACAATTAAACCATTACTTGCATTTTTTTCCTTTTTTTTCCTTCTAATTACTCTGACTAGGTTACAAACCCAGCAACTTATTTGGATTGGATTTCATTAACTGCAGGTACTGTGGAACAATTTTCAGAAGGACAGTCTTACAGGATTTAGGACACTGTCCTACATGCTGGGCCTTTGGAGATCTTAGGGCTCAGCTCCGGGCAGCATGGGCAGAGATTGCACACCTCAAATTTCATATTGAAGAGGAAATACATTATAAGAACCACCCGCCATTTCCCCAGCATCCAACAGAAAAACCTCGACCGCAGAGGGTAGTTGGTCCAGGAGGTTGGCAGGTGGTTAGGAGGAGCAAATCAGGTGCCCCATCACTCTCTGCTCTCCAACACATTACCTCCAAAAACCATATAAACACTACAAACAGGTATCTGCCTCTATCTCTGAAATCAAATAAAGAGGCAGAAGACACTGCAGAGCAGGACACTGCGGCACAGGAGCTAGCACAACAAAACTCACCCAAATCAGGAACCAAAACTAAACAAGCACAAAGGAAATCCAAAAACTCTGATCATAGGAGACTCCATGATTCGGGAGTTGATACCATCTCCAGCCAGGGTGATGGTCAGATGTCTCCAGGTACATCAGCATGGAGAGCACTGACCGCATTGCTAAAATTGTTCACAAGGCAGGAGAAAACATTGATGTCCTAGTACACATAGGGACTAATGATCCGCCAGCCGGGTCAGTTGGGAGACCAAGGAACACCTGACTAGGCTAGGTGACAAACTATCATCTATTTCATCCGGCATCTCCTTCTCTGAGATCCTGCCAGTCTGGGAGAGGGAGCAGATGGATGGAAGGTCAGAGAAGGGAGATAGGGAGCTAAACACGTGGCTCAAGGACTGGTGCCAGGAAAAAGGACACAGATTTGTAGGGAACAGCAACAGTTCTGGGAGGCAAGTTCTTTAAATTTGATGGACTGCATCTGACAAAGAGAGTCAGTGCATTGGGGCGAAGTTTGGACGTCTTTGCAGAATATTTAAACTAGCAAATGGGGAGAGGGTGCAGCACCCCATACGTCGAATGGGAAGAACACCCTCCCCTCAGCTAGTGGTCAAACAGGAATTCAGCATGTTTGCCGTTCATTTGCATCACCAGGTAAGAAAAAAGGTTTGTCTCCCCACGCATGCACAGGGTAATGCCAAACTTCACCCAACAACTAACACACCAAAATCTGGACAATGGAAAATCATGTACACAAATGCTCACAGCCTGGGAAATAAGATCCCAGACTTGCAGGCAATAATGTCAGAGGCTAAACTGGACATAGTAGCAATTAGTGAGACGTGGTTTACCAGTAACCACACTTGGGAGACTTCAGTACCTGGCTATGTATTGTCTAGAAGAGACCGAGGTAAAAAGGGGGAGGAGTGGCCCTGTATGTTAATGAAAATATCAAAGCTACAGAAATTCAGAATACACATAAGGAGCCAGAAGAACTGTGGGTCACCCTGGAAACAGGAAATGGGACAGCCATAAGAACTGGGTTGTCTACAGGCCCCAGACCAGAGGAGGATAGATACATTACTGTTAGAAGATATACAAAACATGACAGCTAAAGGGGAGGTTCTGATAATGGGAGACTTCAACATGCCAGATACAGATTGGTCAATACCAGCAGGAACATCTGCCAGAACTAGACTCATAGTGGATTCCCTGCAGGGAGGGCCTCAAACAACTGGTACAGCAACCCACAAGAGACAGGGCTATCCTAGATCTAGTACTGACTAACAAAGAGGATCACAGATCTCCAGGTAGAAGGTCACCTGGGGGCCAGTGACCATCACATGGTATGGTTCAGTTTGGCTACTACATCTAAATCATCCCATTCCAAGGCAAAAATATGGGACTTCAGAGGAGCTGACTTTGATAAGATGGCCTACAAAGTTAAGCTAGCCTGGCAAAAAGAAACACAGGTGAGGGGTACAGGCAAAGTGGGCAAGCATTAAGGATGCAATACTTGAAGCAACATCCCATTGTGTTAGACAGAAAAGGAAGTGCAAAGAAGAAGGAAACCACTTTGGTTCTCAAATACAGTAGCAGAAAAGGTCAGAGCCAAAAGGCTGGCCTTCAGGAAATATAAGGGAACACAGCGGGATGAAGATAGGGAGGCATACCAAACTGCCCTAAGGGAAGCAGGTAAGGCAGTAAAGGCAGGCAAAGTCCCAAACTGAGGAAACACTATACGAACAGTAAAGAAGGTGACAAGACTTTCTATAGATACATTAGTGAAAGGAGAAAGTCCAGAGGGGGTATTGTTAAGCTTAATGGAGAAAAGGGAGCATGTGAGGAGGAGGACCCTGTAAAGGCATCTATCCTAAATAGATACTTTTGCTCAGTATTTACTGAAGAGAAGGTAGGACAGGCCCACAGCTCAGCATCATGGACACAGGGGAGGGAGGTGAGCACTACTCCCTTCACAAAGAAAGGGTCCACAAGAGCTGCTAAGCTCAGGGTGGATAAGGCAATGGGACCTGGTGGCATACATCCCAGGGTACTTAAGGAGCTAAAGGAGGAACTAGCAGAGCCATTAGCAGAATTGTTTAGTGAGTCTCTGAGCACAGGAGAGGTCCCAGAAGACTGGAGAAGGGTTCATGTGATCCCGCCAGCAAGAGTGGTAGCAGGGAGGAGCGAGGAACTACAGACCGGTCAGTCTTACCTCAGTAGTGGGCAAGATTATGGAGGCACTCCTTAAGGAAAGGATAGTGCAACACCGGAATCCATAGGGGCACAGGATCCAAGACAGCATGGGTTTACAAAGGAAGATCCTGTCAAACTAATCTCATAGATTTCTTTGACTGGATAACCAGAGTGGTGGACCAAGGGGAGCAGTTGATGCGCCTACCTTGACTTCAGCAAAGCTTTTGACACTGTTCCACATAGAAGATTGATAAATAAGCTGGGTAGGCTCGGGGTGGGTCAGAAGTTGGTCAACTGGGTGGCAAACTGGTTGACGGCAGAAAACAGAGAGTGGTGGTAAATGGTATACAGTCAGAAGAGATGCAAGTCACAAGTGGGGTACCTCAGAGATCAGTCCTGGGGCAGTCCTCTTCAACATCTTCATTAGTGACCTTGCAGATGGACTAGAGGGTAAAGCTTGTCTGTTTGCAGATGACACCAAGATCTGCAACAGAGTAGATGATCCAGATGGGGTGGGCAGAATGAGAAGAGATCTGGATAAACTAGCAGAATGGTCAGAAGAGTGGCAACTGGGATTTAATGCAAAGAAGTGCAAAATCATGCACATAGGGAAGAGAAACCTGAAGCCACCTATAGGCTGGGAGGAGTTGCTAGCAGTCACAAAGGAAGAAAGAGACTTGGGCATCATCATCACTGATGACCTAAAATCATCAAGCAGACCTCTAAAGCAGTAGGTAGGCTAGGGGGTGTTAGGGTGAATAGTAGGGGCATCACAAGTTGTAAGAGGGAGGTAATAATCCTTCTGTACAGACACTGGTTAGGCCCCATCTGAGTACTGCGCAGTATTGGAGGCCACACCTTCACAAGGACATTAACCAAATTGAGGCAGTCCAGAGAAGGGCAACCAAAATGGTGCAGGGACTGCATCAGAAGACATATGAGGACAGATTAACGGAGCTCAATATGTATACCCTTGAGCAAAGGAGGGAGAGGTGATATGATCGAGGCATTCAAACACCTTAAGGGCATAAACAAGGTGAAAGAGTCTAACATGTTTAAATATAAGAAAATAGCAGGACAAGAGGACACAGCATGAGATTAGAGGGAGGCGATTAAGGGGAATGAGAATTCTTTTTCACAGAAAGGGTGGTGGATGCATGGAATGGCTTACCACAATAAGTGGTGGCTATGAATACAGTGCAGGGCTTCAAACAGGCATGGGATAGGCATAAGGGAGCAATACAAATGACTATGAATAGATAGGTCACTGACAGAGCAAAGGCCGAAGGCACATTTATAAGGTAGAAAAAGAAATGGGCAGACTGGATGGGCCTTGCGGTCCTTATCTGCCGTCAACTTCTATGTTTCTATGGAGTTAAACACTTTGTGTTTATTTATTTGGCAAGGTAGAAGCAATGGGGTTTATATGCACTTCTGATTAAACAAAACAGTAACTTCTCATTTTTTGACATGGGGAAAATAATTATTGGGTCTTGGAACATCAAAGGAATTAATAATGTGGTTAAGAGGGCTAGAGTCTTACAGGAGTTATAAAGAGTAAAATGTGACATTGCATGCCTGCAGGAAACAAAACTATCAGAGAAAGAACATTTGAAATTAAGGAGAATGTGGGTGGGGAATGTATATGCAGACTCACATCCACAAGCTAACAAAGCAGGCGCGGTAATTCTGGTACATAGGGGCCTACCATTTCAAATTACATGGGTACATTCTGTAGGCTCGGGAGACTGGTGGCTGTTTCAGGATGTTTAAAGGGCAGATCTGTACATATAATATCTGTTTATGCACCCACTCCACCCTCGGGGGAATTCTTTAGACAGGTATTTAATGTTTTAACATCTCTACCGGAGGGACAAATTTTATGTTTAGGGGACTGGAACTGCGTGGAAGATACGATGTTGGATAGGAGCCCAGGGCAGGGGACATAAAGCGGGATCCAACTTACTCAAGGCACTAAGGATGGAGAGGGGTTTCATGGACCCATGGAGGTTGCACAACCCAAAAAGCAAAGAATTTACCTTTTACTCCCTCGCTGGTAACTCGTATTCACAATTAGACAGAGTATACACTCAAACAAATGGGCGTACACAGTGCAAACCATCTCCATCAAACCAATGACATTATCCGATCATGCCCTGTTAGTCTGCGAAATACAATGGGAGGCTGAGGCTGCCAGAGGAGGGTGGAGATTCAATGTGAGTTTATACATGATGAAGCGTTCATTACCACCACTAAAGAAGTTATTTCTAATTACATTAAAGAAAATTCGAACAAAGACACCCCCATCAAATTCATTTGGGATTGTCTCAAGGCAGTAGTTAGGAAGCATACCATCTCTTATGCTTCCCATAAGCAGTGACAACATGAAGCTGTCCTGAAGAAAGCTGAAGACAACTTAAGACAGTTGGAATTGGAACATAAAAGCACAAGGAATCCTGGTCTCCTACCAAAAGTAAAACAAGCTAGGGAGGCAGTAAATGGGATTCTGTTAAGGAAAATGGAAAATATGCTAAGGTTTGAGGTATAAAAGTATTTTGAATGAGGTGACAGAGTGGGGAGGCTATTAGCCTTAAGATTAAGAAAACGAGAAGCGGATAGATATATCCCCCAAAACAAAAGTGAAAGAACAGGAGAAGGGGTGTATTTCTGTACCTTTAGAAGCAGTGAAAGAATTCCAAAAATATTATGCTCAGTTATATAAATAAGAAAGAAATGAGGGACATCAAGAGAGGATAGCAGAATTTTTTTAAAGTGTCTCTATCGAGGATCACCCAAGAACAACAACAAAAGCTTAAGACGCCATTTGGTGACTCACACATTTTGGCGATAATCAAATCTTTTAATAGCGGCAAAGCACCAGGTCTGGACAGATTTCCAATTGAGTTCTATCAAAAATTTGCAGTTGAGATCACTCCCCTTTTAACCAAGGTTTGTAATGAGGCTCATGAGAAAGGGCAACTACCTGATTCCTGGAGCAAGGCCCTAGTTTCAGTATTACCTAAAGTGGGTAAGGACCCCTCCCTCTGCAAACCTTTTAGACCCACTTCTTTTTTAATAAATCATGGGAGGATGGTGTGGTACCCGTGGACTGGAGGAAGGCGGATGTGATTCCCCTTCACAAAAGTGGGACCAAGACAGAGGCAGGAAACTACAGACCTGTCAGTCTGACCTCTGCGGTAGGGAAAGTGATGGAGTCACTTCTGAAGGAAAGAATAGTGGAGTACCTAGAGGCCAGTGGAGCACAGGACCCAAGGCGGCATGGGTTCACAGCAGGAAGGTCATGTCAGACGAATCTAATAGATTTCTTTGACTGGGTGACCAAAGTAGTAGACCAGGGAGGGGCTGTGGACATGGCCTACCTAGACTTTAGCAAGGCATTTGACACAGTCCCACACAAAAGATTAATAGTCAAATTAACCAGCCTGGGAGTGGGATCCAGGGTGGTAGCCTGGGTAAAACATTGACTGGACAACAGGACACAGAAGGTAATTGTAAATGGAGTCCACTCTGAAGAAAGGGGGTTACTAGTGGGGTACCGCAGGGTTCAGTATTGGGTCCAGTCCTTTTTAATGTCTTCATCAGTGTCATTGCAGAGGGACTGGAAGGAAAAGTATGCCTTTCTTCAGATGACACAAAGATCTGCAACAGGGTTGATACACAAGGAGGCGTGGAAAGGATGAAAAGGGACTTGGCAAGGTTGGAGGAATGGTCAGAAGTATGGCAGCTAGGATTCAATGCAAAGAAGTGCAAAATAATGCACCTGGGAAACAAGAACCCAGGGGAAGAATACACAATGGGTGGGAGGTAGTAACAACAACAAAAAAGGAAAGGGACCTGGGGGTAATCATATCAGATGACCTTAAGGTTAGCAAGCAAGGTGAGAAGGCAGTAGGGAGGGCTGGGAGTATACTGGGATGTATAGGGAGAGGCATCAGCAGCAGAAAACAGGAAGTTGTTATCCCTCTGTACAGACAGTTGGTGAGACCCCATCTGGAGTACTGTGTCCAGTTCTGAGACCCCATATCCAGCAAGAACATAGACAGGATAGAGGCAGTCCAGAGAGGGCAACTAAAATGGTGCAGGTCTGCAAGAGAAGCCGTGATGAGGAGAGACTAAAGGAGCTTAGTATGTATACCCTTGAGGAAAGAAGGGAGAGGGGGGACATGATAGAAACTTTTAAGTACCTCAGTGGAATCAACAAAGTCCAAGAGGGTAGCATCTTTCAGAAAAAGAGACTTGCAAGAACAAAGGGACACAATTTAAAGATAGAAGGAGGGCAGTTCAGGGGCAATGTGAGGAAGTATTATTTCACAGAGAGGGTAGTGGATGCATGGAACAGCCTTCCTGAGGAGATTGTGGGGTCTAAAACTGTGGGAGAATTCAAGAATGCATGGGACAGACATAAGGCAATTCTTGTGGGGGGTAGGAAGAAATGGGCTGTTGGTTAACTAGGATCTGCGGCCTATCCTGTAGGTAGGGAAATGGGCAGACTAGATGGGCCTAGCGGTCCTTATCTGCCATCAAAGTCTATGTTTCTATGTTTCTAAATCAAGATGCGAAAATATTCGCCAAAGCCATTGGGGTAAGGGTACAAGGAGTCATCCAAGGGCTGGTCCATTCAGACCAGACAGGCTTTATACCTGGGAGACACATTCAGGACAGTATCCATCTCTTGCTCAATGTGTTGGATTCTGCTGGATCGTTTCCTTTAGAGGTCCTTTCTGCAGTCATTTCGGTTGATGCAGTGAAGGCCTTCGATAGGCTTGATTGGTTATTTTTGGATGAAACCCTAAACCAGTTTGGGTTCAGTTCTAAATTTCACTCATGGGTTATGAATTTGTACAGACACCCTACAGCTCAGATCAGGGTGAATGGGGTTATGTCACCTCAGTTTGAAATAGGGAGGGGAACTCGTCAGGGTTGCCCCCTCTCCCCCCCTCTTATTTGCTTTGAGTAATGAGCCCTTAGCGGCATTAATTCAGCAGTCCTCAGATTATAAAAGTATCAGAGTGGGAGGGGAGGAAATATGGGTCTCAATGTATGCAGATGATACTCTGTTGTACATTACAGATCCAACTTAGATAGTACCCAGGGTGTTGAAATTGTTGAGAGAATTTGGATCTGTATCGGGGTTCAAGGTGAATTAAACCAAAACTGAATTACTTCAGCTAGGTAATTTTTCAGGAGTATTATCATCAGATTTGGGAGGTCTTCGATGGACGAATGCAGGCATTAAATATTTAGGGATATGGATTCCCAAAGATATCTCAAAGCTATACAAATATAATTACTTGAAATTATTGACTTAAGTGCAGGCAGACTGTCAAAGGTGGAAGGAACTTCCCCTATCCCTATTTGGTAAAATAGAAACCATCAGGATGAATGTGCTTCCTAGATTTTTATTTATTTTCTCTGTGGTACTATTGAAACCCCCTGGTAGTTTCTGGAAGTCCCTGTGGCTGATACTAGCTAAATTTATATGGGGAGGGAAAAGACCAAGGGTTAAATGGTCAGTACTCATAGCATCTAAGAAAATGAGTGGTTTGGGCTTTCTGGACCTCAAAACGTACTATTGGGTGGCTCAGTTACAGCATTTTATGTTGTTTTTAAGGATGGAAGAACCCCCAAGATGGGTTCAGTTAGAGAAAGATTCAACATGAATAGCAACCACAGGAGATTTAATATGTATGAATGCTACCAATATTAGGATATGATCCATGTGTAATAGGTGGGCAGAGACACTGAAGAAAACATGGGTGGAGATCCGTAAGAAATTTAAATTCCCTATGATTTTGTCAAAGGAGACTCCATTGCGGGCCTGCATAGATTTTCTCCCATTTAAATTAGAAGGGGGATAACAAACTTGGGAGAGACAGGGGCTATTCACTATAGGATAATTCTTTGAGGGAGAGGAGTTTAAATCATCTCAACAAATTCACCAAGATTTTGGTATACCTAGGAAGAATTTCTTTCATTATCTGCAGATCATACACTACCTAAAAGATCAAGGGCACATCTCACAGTTGCAGTGAGGGATTAACCCCATGACACAACTTCTTACTTCCATGGTGCAGTCTCCCGAACTCAGGGGTAGAATTGCACAGCTCACCAATATTTTCATGAATGAGTGGAGAGATCAATATGAGAGAGATGGCAAAAAGAAACACAAGAACAGCTAACAGATGGAGAGTGGGTGAGGGTTTGGCAAAGAGTGTTCTCCACCTCAGCCTCCCCAACTTTGAGGGACTTCAGGTAGCGGGTGGTAGCCAGATATTTCAGGACCCCAGTAATGGTGAAGCACTATGGGGTTCACCACTCAGAGGAGTGTTGGAGAGGGTGTCATGGGATCGGTACACATATTCACATTTTCTGGGCATGCCCAACCCTACAAAAATACTGGAAGGAGTTAAGAGATGAGATGGGAGAGATAGTTGAGGTGGAATTCCCCCTGGACCCTTGGACCTGGGTTTCAGACTACCTCCAGACACCATTAAAACAAGGGGGCAAGTCTATCTTTTTAATATCTGTATAGTTGCTGCCTTGAAAGCCAGCTCCCAAAAGTGGTTATCTTCCAAAACTCCTACAACAACAGCCTGGTTAGAAAATTGCACATGGCTGATGGTGATGGAGCGGCTGATAGCCAAAGTGAGATTAAAAAAAGATACATTTATCAGTCACTGGCTTCCCTTTTTCCATTTCTGGGCAAAGAAACAAAACAAATTGATCTTGGATATACTAGCTGAACAAGAGTAAGAGGGCAGGAGGGTCAGAATGGGCATATGGAGTGGCTATTTTATAATACACTGCCCCACACTACTGGTGATTATGAGTAATAAACTGATAACAAATCATGTATCTTACTGCAGCAGAAGAAGCAGGGGAGATATAAAGGTGAGGGTGCAACAATAAAGAAGAACAGTATTTATTTTGTGATATACAGGAAGTCTTTTCTTTGTTTCTTTTTCCCTAAGTATTAAATATTATGTTCAATATGAGGGGATGTGAAAAAGAACAATTTCTTGTAATGAAATAAGCAGAAAAATTCATTTTATATATGCCAGCTATTGTTTGTTTTGTAGTTTTGTATTTAGTTGATATTTGTGAATATTTGTGTATGTGTTGTTGTTTCTAAAATATCAATAAATAATTATTTCAAAAAAAATAATTCTTCTAGTCCAGTAAAATAATATTCAGCATCTTTTTAGGCACAAAAATGACACAGCAAAAGGTACTATCAGAAAACGCTGAACTGTGGCAAAAGTATAAAATCAGGGAAGGGGGACAGAGAGGAAGCAAGCACAGGTGGTTAGAACCAAATCAGAACATTGCAGAGGAATGTACAGAACAAAAAGGTGTTGCCATTCTTTCACTTGTCTGTGTCTGCAGGATAGGGTGAGGTGACATGACATGAGTATTATGGGTGATGACCCAAAAGCACACCTCAATGTCTGTCGTCTCTGCAGGGTGGAGATGGGGTTGGCGTGAGTTCAGTACTTCACTGCCATTCCTATTCTGCATCTGTCTAACTCCTGCAATTCCTATGCTAATATCAGCAAGCAAACATTTGGGATTGACAAATGCTTGTTTACACCAGCAATGGGTTATTGTGAGTTAGATATATCAAAGCAGGGTATATCATAATAGATTGAGGCATTGGAAAATTCTAATGATCAGCAAAATGTTGAATTTTGTATTCAAGTGAGTGACTTTCAGTGAGATAATGAAAATCTGAATTGAATTTAAACAGAAACAAATTTAGCACATTACCTAGGCTGATGTTATTCCAGCTATCACCATAAGTGAAAGAAATTGTCTCAATCTCATTTTAGTCCTGGGATGACAGATTCTGCTACAAATATGCTCAAAATCACTGTCTCACAAGAAGTCAACAATTTGTTTAAGAATAAATGGGACCTTGGACAAACAACTATCAATAAGGAAAAAGAACTGGTGATCAGCAGTTTGGAGAAAAGATAATAATTGACCATAAAAGAGGTGAATATAGGAAAGGTAAATAAAGGAGGTAATACTGTGGTACTATACATGGACGATTATGTAAAGGCATCCCCTAGACATTTGAGAGGCATAGGGGTATTACCACCTACTCCATTAAGTAATTATAGAGATGTTTCATTTTCTTTCCCAGGCATCAATATTTTAAAAATGTGAATCCGGTGTTACAAACTTTTTACCACCTTCCAAAAATCCACAAGATGTGGTATCTCCCTATCCTGCAGAGGATTTTGGGATTTGCAGTAACAGAAATTTTCAGCCTAGAAGTAAGCAAAATTAGCCTGATACAATCTATTCTACCACAGTAAACAGTAAGTAAACCAAAATATTTTTTGTACACACAGTGCATATTGGGACCAGACTCACACGTGAGTGAGGGGCTCTTGCTGCTGACTATTCACCTTTAAAGTACAAATCACATCAGCAGGTAGTTTCAACAGTTTGTGGTGGAGTCCATCAGGGCCAAGTCACTTGTTCTCCTTCAACTCTAGCAGAGCATTTAAAACCTCAGCTTCAAATGGACCAAAAATTTGAATGGAACCAGAGCAGTACAGATCAGGGCCAAAGCATTACCCAACTAACAAATGTATGAGTAGATGTATCATAGCTGAACAATATTGGGAAAAGTCCATCAATAATTAGTTAATCAACTTCACAAACTATAGTGAGAAAGAAACAATGTGACCTAGTAGACATTGAATCCAGGTCCCAGGAATACAGCCCCACTGTTCTATCACTGAGCTATAGGCTAGAGTTTCTGAATACACTTCCTTTCTCTGCTGTTGCATATGGTATTGCATATCCTACAACTAGGAAAAATCGAGATGATAATTAGATGTTTGATGCAGTATTAGTCGTTAATTAGAAATGCTGCTAAGCAATGGCTGATACTGCAACAGACATCTAATTATCATCTCAGTTGTTCCTAATTTCATGATATGTAATACCAGAGAAAGAAAGTGTGCCTGGGAACCCCATATCTAAACATGTCAGCCTATATCTCAATAGTAGAGCACCAGAACAGTATTCTGACAGCCTGGGTTCAACTCCCAGTAGGTCATAATATTTCTTTCTCATTGGTATTTGTTGATTCAGTTGCTAAGCGGAGGCTAATACTGAAATAAAAAATCTAATTATCATCTTAGTCAAATTCATAATGCCCCATTTCCCAGCATAATCTGTGCTACCTGAACTCAAAGGTTTTATAGTGGATTTGCCATTAGAGTTGCATAAACTTATTAATGAGGTCCAGAAATATGTAAGATGTTTTAAAGCTGGGCAATTGTTTGAACTTAAGATATTGGGATTTGGCCACTTTTAAATCTTTTTTTACCATTTAGTTCTCACTCATTTATATTTTTGTTTTTCTAAGTAAGAACAGTTTTAGAGTACATTTTTAAAGTGGGACTATGGTCAAAATTTCTGCATCAGTAAATTCAGAATTTGGATCAGCAAAGACCCAATCAGTCTCATGCCAAAAATGAGATCTCTAAGTTACAGTGTTTAAAAGTTACACATAATTTTACAACCCTAAATTCACTGCCTGTTCAAAAAAGCTAGTTTCATTGAAGAGCTGCTGATGATGTTATCTCCTGAATTAACAGTCTAGTCCTCCCTGTCAGCAAGCTTATAGGACCTGTTTCCCCAAAGTTTAAAGTGATTTATGAACGTTCCCCAAATGCCTTTTTCACATAGTATGTCATTGCCAGCCATGCTTCAGATGTTGAAGCTGTAATTTGTTTTGTAAAAAAAAATCTGTCATACTCAGTTTTGTTGTTTTATCAGCACTTTGTTTCTGCCTGCCCTTCAGTTTTCTATGTGCGCCCCCCGTCATGCACATAGTGGCCATTTTAGGCAGTTACTGAAGTGCGATATTTGAAGAAGAAGCATTGTTTTGTTTGCATCTTATGCAAACATTTAAAGCATAGCAATAATGGATTAACACACATTTCAAGGCAAATGGAGCACATCATTATGTAGGTAAGCCTCTAACCTACAGTGCTGTGCATTTGTTTGCCAGAGTCTGAACCTCCCCCTTTATATTCCCTTTAAGTTCCTGATCCAATATGTAGGATGGTTACCTGAAAGGCACTCTGGTAGAACCCCTGTTACAGAAGTACTGTCAGGGTAAGTGATCAATGCCCAGTCTGTGATAGTAGGGGAGTTTGTTTTAGTGGAGCGGTTCTAGTGGGGACATTTATTAGTTGTCACTGATAAAACTGAGATAAACAAAATAAGAGTTTGGGCTCAAGACTAGGGTCAGCCCAGATCAGATTAAAACCCCTCAATATGGTGTGTTCTGCCATACTAGGGCTACAATTTTTTATTTGTGCTAGCATATAGACATTAGTATTGTTATGATTTGGAGAACATAGACTAGGGTTGTCAGACTTAAAAAACAAAGAACCTCTGTGTGGAAGCACTGAGGCAGTGGTAACCTCAAAGGACATTTGGCCGGGAAGACAAGTCAGTGCTTGCACACAGAGGTTCTTTGTCTTTTAAATTGTTTTTTGTTTTAATTGGGTTCACCACAACATAACCCAGATAGATCATCTTAGGGTAGCTGGTTCATTCCACTGGGGTGTCAAACAGACGAGGCTTACTGATGAGTCCTGGTAGGACGAAACACGTGTCTATGTCTTCTGTTGGCACCCTTTGCAAACTATGTGAGAGGTCTTTCGACACCATGCATTTCTGCTTAAAGTTGAACCAGCATAATATTCTGTGGTGATTTGCATATGCAGCCCATGATGCTTTGCATTGTGGGGGCATGTGTGATTTTATATTTCTTTGAGACTTAAAAAGACAACAACTATTTTAGAACCCAGGGGTGTGAGTTCTAATTTATTAATTAATTTTAAAAGTTTCACCAGGAAAGACATACTGAGCTGAGTATCAGCTCATTTCTAGTTGCATCTCGGGGGCAAGGGGCAATGGGATGCAAGGCATAGCAAATAAAACAATCTTTACAGAGCAGGGAGAGAAACAAACTTTGCATAACAGATCAAAACACTATTACAAAGGAGGAAGAGAAACAAAATTTGTATTGAGAACAATCAACATAAAATGGCAACTTTCACATATATAAGTTATGTCTGGAATAAAGTACAGGATATCATTTAGGTGCAACATGGAACTATACAGGTGGAGGCTGTACAGCAGGTATCTGGGTGGGATAAGTAGGTGGACTAGGGCAGGGTTATGGGGAAGAGAAGACAGGGAAGGCGGTGGGGGGAATAGCTGAGTGGAGAAGCAGGGGTGGAGATAAGATACATTTGCAGGAGGGAGAGAAGACATCACAGAAAAGAGAGAAGAGAGAGTGAAAGGAAGAGCAGAGTGGATGGATAGTTGGAGAGAATTCCATAGTTTAGGGAAGTGGTAGGAGAAAGCAGCCTGGTCAGGTGAGGACAACCTTTAAGCGAGTGCTAGGGAGCAAAAGCCAGAGTTGTGAAGGGTGTCAAAAGAAGGAGGAGGGGGAGAGAAGAGAGGAAAGATAAGAGGGAAGAGAACCTAGCCACAGTTTAGCAATAAAGGAGGAGCAATGAATGAGGCACCTGGCTTCAAGGCAGGGAAGGGAGAAGGAGGTGTAAAGGGAGCAATGATGGGTGCGGGGTGGACAGTCCAGGGCAAAACTACAGAAGGAGTGATAGAGGGGATCCAGTCTGGCTAGAGTGGACTTAGGAGAAGCACTATAAACAATGTTTCCATAGTCAAAAATAGGAAGAATCATTTTATGAAGAATGGCTCTGCAAACCGGCAGGGGGATGCACCCACAGTTTCTGTATAACGCACATAATTTTGGATGCATTTTTTTGTGAATGGCGTCCACGTGCCCAGAAAAGTTGAGGTGATGGTGAAGCCAAACCATGAGGCACTTGAAAGAGAGAACATCCTCTATGAGGGACCCATTTAGGGTGTGAAAGGTAGGGAGGGCTGTAAGTCTGAAGAGCTTTGCTTACTACTGAAGGTCATGGAGACTATTATGTTTTGCATTGAGGGACAGCTTATTCAGTCAGAACCAATGCTGAACATTCTTAAAGTCCAGCTGGAGCCCAGTAATCAGATCAGGGTGGGGGAGGAGCCAGAGGCAAATATAACTATCGTCTGCATTCATATGGATGGATGCAGAGGTATAGGCAGCAGGAAGGTGTTTAGGAAAATCAAAAATAGTATAGGTCCAAGGATGGATCCTTGGGGAACCCCCATACTGAGAGGGAGTGGGAGGGACAGAGAATCATCAGTTCTAACTGACTGAGTCCTACCCATAAGGTAGGAGTTGAACCAGTTAGTAGCAGAGACACAAAGTCCTACAGCTGCAAGCTTAACAAGGAGAAGGGGTGGGTTACAGTGTTGAAGGCTTTGGCCAAGTCAGCAATAATGGTGGAGTTGATTTGGCCCTGATCCATGCCTAAGAATATGGAATCAGTAAGCTGGAGGAAGGAGGAGGTGATGGAGTGGGATTTATGGAAACCAGACTAGAAAGAAGTAAAAAAGGAGAATGAATCCAGGAAGGGAGACAGCTGAGAAAACATTGTGTTCTTTAAGTTTAGCAAGGGTAGGATGCAGGGAGATAGTGCAGTAGTTGCCAGGAATGGAGGAGTCGCCACCTTTGGGAAGAGGTATGACTGTGGCATCTTTCCAAATGTTGGGGACAGAGGCAAGGGAGGAAGACAGCTTTAGAAGGGAGGTGATTGGAAGACAGATGACAGCGGCAGAGAGATGGAGGAGTTTAGGGTCAAGCCCATCAGGGCTCTAGCCCTTGAGAGGGTTAAGAGCTAGGAGGGCCTTGAGGGTGTCTGCTGATGAGATAGGAGAGAAGGAGAAAGAAGGAGATGGGTTGGGCAGATGGGGGTTGGAAGGGGAAGGGGGAATGAGGAGAGAAGGGACAAGGTGGAGGAGGATAAGAAAGCATTAAATTCAGAGGCAACAGAGGGAGGGTCAGAAATGGCGGTGTCTCTCACCTTGAGGACTGGGATGGAGGACTGGGCTGGGGGTGTGAAGAGAGTGAGGATGACTTTCCAAAACTTGGAGCGGTGGTTAATGTTGTTTTGGAAGGTGGAGGAGAAGTACTTAGCCTTAGCTAGTTTGGTGGCTCTGGTGTAGGCATTTCGAATGGCTTGGTATCTGAGTAAGTCAGCAGGGGAGCTCAAGGACTTGTGAGCCTTCCTTGTAAGATCCTGTGCATGCAGGCAGGCCAGCAGTTTAGCTGAGACCCAGGGGAGATAGGAACCTCAGACCCTGGTTTTCTTGAGGGGAGTGTAATGATCCAATGTAGACAGGAAATTGAACTTGACATAAATCAGGGCAGAATTGATGGTGCTGGCAGAGGAGATGGGCAACCAGTCGGTACCTGCTAAGTCCTAATGGAGGGAGGACAAGTCCAATGACTGGAAGGATCAGATCAGGAAGAGTTTGGGCAGGGCTTTGGGTCTGTGTATTTAGTGTACAGAGTATAACATGTGGTGGTCACTGAGGGCATCTGGGAGGGTACCATCCTCAATAATACGGTGTGGGTGGGAGGCAAGGGCACAGGCCACTAAGGTGTGATTTGGGGATTTGTGGTTGAGGTGGATGGGATCAGAGACTAGTTGGGTTAGCTTAAGTAATTTGATGTTATGGCAGAATTTGGATAGAGATGGGGAGAGCCAATTTTTTTAAAGTCCCCAAGGATGAATAGTTCACCAGCGGAGGCATGAGAGGAGATAGTGGAGAGGAGGTAAGTCAGTGATAATGGAGGAGTGCAGGCCTGGGCTGCAATAAATGCCAGCCACAAAGATGGGGAGAGAGAAAAGGGAGACAGAGTTTGGGGAGTAAGAGTTCATAAGCTGAGGGTGAGGAGAAAGAGAGTATAGGGACAAATTACATGGCAGAGGAGAGGTAAATGGCAACACCGCTGCCCCTCGTGGCTTGATCCTGCCGGGTAAGTGAGTACTGGGGATGGTAACCGCAATATCTGGAATCTTGTGGGAAAGCAAGGATTGTGAGATAACCAATCTGTCCAGATGAAGGTTGATCATGAGGGGTTGTAGCAGGTCAGTTTTGGGGAGGAGGCTATGGACATTGACTTGCACCACACTCAGCCTTTGGGGATGCAGGTGCTAGGGGAAAGGGCAGGGACAGGATTGGGCTCTATATCACCTGCAAGTAATAGCAGCAAACAGATAAGGAGCTTAGTGGGAACAGAGGAGCATTTCCATGGCAGCTGAGGGGGAGAGTAGGGGTGGGGGGGAAGGAGAGGTGGGGAGCAAGGATTTAAGAATAGCAAGGTGGAGGCTGGATGATGGGAGAAGAGAGCAGTTAGGAAGCCAGGGGGAATGGGAGAGAGAGAGTGAAGGCAGGAGGAAGGGATTTAGAGCTAGAACATCTATAGGTTCTAAGCATTAAGGGTTCCACATACTAAATGAAATGCTTTTGGTCCAGACATTACACAAACAGTAGATGCCAGTCTGAATAATAAATAAAGTTGAATTATTTTTTGAACTCTTTTAGTGAGACACACATATGAGACTGTGCTGCTCTGTATATAATTGTATGCAACTCTGCCACAATACAACACATTTGTGACACTTGGCATTTGCTTCTTGCACGGCAGACAGTGTTTCGCCTACGGTTCTTCTTGTGCACTGAAACAAAATGCGCTGTGCTGAAAAGGTACTTCTTCATTTTAGTTTTTTCTCCTCTCCCTGGAGTCTTCTTTGAGGCAGTTTGGTTTAGTGGTTAGAACTCTGGCTTGAGATTCAAGAAATTACAGGTTCAAACTCTGCTAGAGTCAAATACTTACTATGTGGCCTTGGGCAGATCACCTAACCTCTCAGTACATCAGTCTACCCAGCTGTGGAAATGGGTAAGAAGACCAAATTGGAAATTAGAAGCTCAGCTGGGATATCCTGGGTAAATAAATTGTAAAATAAAAACCAAAAAAAATCATCTCAATACCTTGCTTGCTTGCTACTTTCTCAACATTCCTATACACAAGAGTTTAAAACAGGAGTATTTATTGGTGACCATGTAATTTTTTTTTTTAGCAGTAATGTTTGTCTGGCAAAAATATCAAGATATCCTATTTGCATTCCAGTTTTTTCATTCCTGAACCAAGATATGGGATTTTGAAGTTTTTGAATGTTTTCACTCCCTTGAAATGCCCTTTATGAAAAAATTAAATATCTTGGTACAGTTTAGTGCTGTTTACCATCAGAAATATATGGTAACATCACCCTAATGTATCCACTTTATGAATCTAGCATGTACATTCAACAGGTATCCTCAGTGGAAGAGATTTTTTAAAGGAAAACTGTCTAAATTAGGGGGCTCCTGCCCCCGAAAGGCTTATCCTCCAGTTTAGTTTTCTACACTAAGCGGCATAATTCTTGCACCTCAACTGAGTGTATTTTATGCGAAAAGTCCACAACCCGGAAGTATGGCAGATGCTGGGGGTCCATTAACTGTAATGGTGCGGCGCTGCACCATTACAGTTAATGGAGCCCCCCAGCATCTGCACACTCTGGGTCGTGGATTTTTGCAAGTAAAATGCACTCTGTTGTGGTGCAAGAAAATACATTTTTTGCCCAAAAAACTGTATGAAGAAATTTTTTGTCGACTAACAAATACTGCTGCTTTATGTTTTATAAATGATTAGAACTTTAAAACCACTTGAAAAGTTCTAAACCATAGCCAAAACCCACACCAGAACCCCAAAGTTCAGTCAGTTCCAGCAACCCTCACAAAGACTACTGTTAGGAAGGGAACATCCCTCCCCCCTCCACCACCACCACCACCACCAAAACAAAGTTTTAGGGTAAGGTAGTCAACACGGTCATTATAATGAACCACTTAAAAGAATATGTGAACATATGAAATAGACGGATGATGATGGTCTTAAAGTCTATTGAGTCTGCTCAATTACCGAGCCCCTGATCCAGTGATTATAGTAGGCCCCATCCCCTCCCCACTAGCCCGGACCCTCTCCTTCACCCTGTCCCACTCTCTCTCAACCCCTCTACCATCTTTTAAGAGACAACCTCAGATGGGAATTCACTCCATCACTAGCTCCATAAAGTAATGTCTCCTGACCTCCTTCTTGAACCTTCCCCCACCGGCTTATAAAAGTACCCCTTTTTGGACTTGTTCCGAGACAAAAGATGCCCCTGATATTCATCTTGTTTATGCCTTTCAGGTACTTGAAGGTTCAGTCATGTCCCCTCTTTTCCTCCTCTCCTCAAGGGAGTACATGCAAAGTTCACTCAGCCTGTGCTCGTATGCCTTTCCCTGCTGTCCCCAAAGCATCTTTGTTGCCCTCCTCTGAACTACCTCAAGCTAGTTGATATCCTTTTTTTCAGGAAGGGGCTCCAGTACTACTTGCTGTACTCCAGATGCGGTCACACCAAAGATCTGTACAGCAGCAGAATAACTTCCTCCCTTCAGCTTGTGAACCTCCTCAAAATACAGTCAAGCATTCTGTTTACCTTAGCTGCTGCTTTTCTATATTGTGTAGCTTGTTTTAGGTCACTGCGGTGATGGCTATCCCCAAGTCCTTTTTCCTCGAAAGGGTACCATGTAGACTAGCTGCAATATAGTAGGCTACCTCAATATAGTAAGCTAGCTCTTTGCCCTTTTTTACCAAGACAGACAGATAGATAGACGGACGGACAGATGGGCAGACTGACAGACAGATACAGATAGAGTAGAGCTGTGAGAATTGCAGAATTCCACAGGCAGAATTCAGGTGGAGTGGCAAGTCTGCTTACAAAATGCTTTTTTGGAATTTTTCAATGAATCCTGTGAAATTCTAAAACTCTTTTACTTGAAACTGCAAATTAATTTTTCTGTGGATTAAATTAACTGCAGATTAGCTTTCTGCAGTTTGTGGAACATTAAATTGCAGTTTATATAAACCATTAATTACTAATCATCAGTTTCAGTTCTGTGGTCAGAATTTTGGAAATCCACTCTTAATGGAATGCCACAGAATTAAGTGGAAATTTTCAAAATTCCAAGGAATTCCATACGATCAAAATTTGAAAATTCGGCACAGCACTTATATCTGGTAATTACACCCTCTGTGTTGCAAATAGCATGAGGTGAAGCAGAGTTTAGTTTGCATCGGGAGTGTGATAATGTGATAGCAACCCCCCCTTTCTGGGCGGCCCTACTGCAATCATACAGTGTGGTTATTTTATTGCTTTTTTAATTATATAAAATAAAACTATTACATTCCCATGCACCTCTGCTACATACAATGGCTGCAATTCATTACTGGGTGGGTATCATGCATGAAACACGCATCCCTCACCAGCACAGCTTCACACCTGTGTACAGGTGTGCACCAGCTGGAGCTCACTATTACCAGCCACCTGTCCATGGCCCTACCCCACTGGTGCACAATTCATGGCAGGCATACAGGTGTGGAGCTGTGGACCCGGGCAGGCATTCAATCAGATACCCATCCTGGGTCCCTGAATGGATCCCTTGTGCCATGGGATGAAGGAAGTCTGGGTAGGTACAGATCTAAAATTTGAGCACAGCAGGGCACATGCCTGAACAGCTGCCCCAGCCCTCCCTGTCAACCCAGTGGACTGGGGCAGCATTGTGACCAGGGTCCAGGTGCCACTGCTGCCAGCAGGTGTCCATTGGGGGGGTGCACAGCACACTTATGGCAGGTTCCCGGTCACATACCCTGGCCCCACACTCTGCACCACTACACACCATTTTGCATAGCACAGAGTGCGGATCCCCTCCTGGCACACCCCTGGACCACCTGTGGCATGTAGCTGCTCAGGCGGCTGGGGAATGTGGTGAACAATTGGCATGTGCTCCAATGGTGAATACCTCTGGGAGTCCGCTGCACAACATTCACACATAGGGTTGTTTACTCTCACCTCAGATATGTGCCACATAGGCAGTCAACACTGTAGTGAATTGTGGTCATTGCCAGGAAATACACATGGACCTCGGTGTATACCATGAGGTTTCCACACAGCACACAGCAAATCAGAGCACAGGCTTTCCTCCTACTGCTCTATAATCATTTAAAAGTCAAATGTTTTGTACTAATAATGGGGTCAGTTCTTCAAAGGGTATAATGCCTACACACTGCATATCTGCAGTGGGTAGGCAGCCCTATGTGACATACCCACACAGCAGGGGTCAGACAGCATGCATCAACAGTGTGCATCCCCCAGCTAATCCCTCTGCTCCATACCAGGGTCAGGTCAGGGATGTGCCAGGAGGCATGCCTGCACTCTGCACCATTCACAAATGTGTGGAGTTCTTGGACACTGCAGGAAATGATGTGTTTCAGGGACTCTGTCATATGTATCTATGCACCCCCCCAACAGTCAGTGGTGGTGCACTGCAGCAACAGGGTCCCCCGGCATAAATATTTACCAGCACATTAGGTGGCCAGGGAGGGCTGGGGGCAGCCATTCAGGTGAATGCCCATACATTCCGATATCACAGACATGCATTATCCCACATACCCACACCCGCAGTGCAAGGGATCTATTCTGGGGCCCAGGGTGGACATCTGAGTAGATGCCTGCCTGGGTCCACAGCTCCATATCTGTCTTCCCCCAGTGATCCTGCATGCTGGGGGGGGGCTTCAGACAGGTGCCCTGCAGATGCTTGTGGTCGACAATCCATGCATCCTGTACCTGTCTATGACTGCGTAGACGTGCAGGCACTTTCCACGTGAATAGCGCATAAATCATGCATAATGAAGAACAACTCCCAATATGCACCCAAGAAGGTGGAGTCATCAACTTCAAATACCACCAACACAGCCCAAAAACAAGTGAAACAAGGGTGGCTTTTCCACTGACAGAAAAGCAGAAACAGCTGACAAGTGTACTTTGAGGGTAGCTGGTCTGAGGCCTAGGCCATTAAGATGAACCATGTAATCCAGAACTGTAGACAAGTCAGCAGTATCTGGGGATATATGTTTCTTGGAACACCAAATGCTGAATCTTTTCCATTTGGAGTTATAAGTTTTTCTGGTGGCAGGTTTTCGAGAGCTTTGAGAATGTCCAGAACCCCTTGAGATAGATGCAAACTTGTATATTCTAACTCTTCCTAGATCCATGCCTTGAGATTGAGAGACCGAAGGTTGGGATACCAGATCCTCCCCTGAGAGGAGGTTAACAGGTTGTGATTCCTGGGAAGAGATAGGGGAAGATGGACTGCTAGGGACAGCAACAGGGGATAACAAGGCTGCCTGGCCCAATCTGGAGCAATCAGGATCACTTTGCAAGATTGTGCACTTATCTTGACCAGAACCTTGAACAGTAGAGGAAAAGGAGGGAAGGCATACAGAAAGTTCCCTTCCCAATCCAGAATCAGAGCATCCAGAGGGACTGAGCCCAAGAGTGAGGGTCTGCAACAGAAGAGAGGAAGTTGGCGATTGTCTGTTTCTTGTATCTGTATGCTTGGCAAACATCACACTGCAGGCAACATTTTAGAAGAACTACCTGACAAATTTTTGAGCAGTTGCACCCATTGGGTCTGCACTGTAAAACTGTGGCTTCTAACAATGGTGCTGACTTTGCTCATGCTTCTACAAGGGTAGTTTTCATCATATTCCCTGTTTTGCACATTCCATAAATCTAATCAAAGTTGCCCCTTACTGAGCCAACATTATAGTCACATTAGTGGAAGTTACTAAGGAAAGAAAATGTGGCCACCTCCAGCAATACATTAAGGATATAACAAGCTCAAATCTGGCTCTGTCTTTTTTTTTAATCACATTTCTTTTAAATGTGTTTATTTTCTAGGGATGGTACCCCTATGTGGGTAATATAAGAAGTAAACAGAATCCATAAATGCACCCCTGACCCCCTGAGCTGCTTAAAAGAGCCTACTATCATTTAGGATTTCTCTTTCTTCCTCACATTCATCTCAGTTTAAAATAGTAAAAGCATGTAGCATATTGGCAGATCTGCAAAATGAAACAGCTTGCACAAGTACAGCAGCTTAAGCAAGATGTGTCCACACGGTGGAACTCTACTATATGTGAGAAGAGTGCCTGATTCAAAAAAGACTGTCCATAAATACAGTGCACCATGGAATACAATGTTGCAGGTAAAGTGACAATGAAATTGCTTCAGTGCAACTTTATAAAACATCATTCCTACTCTTTCTGAAGAAACCCAGAAACAAAATTAGCATAGGGAACACTTCCGATCGCCAGGTCTTTCCTATGATCAGTATACTGAAGAAAGAACTTGTGAGGTTGCAAAGACTTTTAAAGCATAATTCAAGTTAAAAAATGTTAATATATTTCATTATAATACGCGGGTAAGACTTTTGGCCCATATCAACGTCCATCATTTATTTCCCTCTGTAGCATGTAAAGTGTTGACTAAAAGTATATAGTGTACTTAGCTAATAAAACATTTAAAATATATAGCACTAATAAAACCATTAAAAGTATATACCTTCACTAAAAAGTAACTACGCTAGTAAGGAAGGGGACATGGAGGAACCTAGAAATTACAGTACAAGTCACATTATACTGTTACTACAACCTACTGGTTTAGCATTTTTCAATGAGTTGCTTAATGTGTGCACTGCTCATTGCACAATGAATTAATGAAAATTTCCTAATGGATTGTCTCCAGCTGCTATTCAACTTCAGCTACTTTGCAGCTCTCTGGAAACTTTTATTTAATTCAGTGAAATTAGCAATGCACACATTAAACAACCCAATAAAGCATGCTGAACCTCTGAACTGGAGACCGATTTCACTGCAGCACTGTACCATACAATACAGTATTTGATTGGGATATATGAATTTGTCACAATTATTGATCCTATAGGACTTGTGCGCCATTCCCATTGTACTGGCATTTTCAGTTTTATGAATGGCCCCCACTTTACCTAATACAATTTATATTCAGCCACTTTGCTTTTAATAATGTAATTCCAGATGGCCCGAACTTGTCCTGCAGCTAGATACGTGCAAACACAAGTTATGAATTTTTTATGCCCCTTGATATTTTATTGATTATGAAATTAGGCAGAATTCATAGTTGATATATGCTGCTTACTTCTAAAAATGAGTACTCTCACCCTTAGAAAGAAAGATAAGGAAATGCTGAAGCCTTGATTCTCGACATGCACATTGTGTGCACAGTACATTACGCATGCCTGGAGCCAAAGATCTAGCAGTTTCTTATATTTCTTATTAAGGATTAGAGTGCTCAATTTTACATGTAAGCAGCCTGCAGTATATCAAGTTTAACAATCAATAAAAATATCAGAAGGCATAAAATATTCATAACTCGTGCATGCACGCATATCTGCAGGACAACGACGATCAGTGGTCAAACTCACAGGCAATGAGCTCGGGCTGTCTGGAATTATGTTATTCAAAAAATGACCAAGTATTCATGGTATTAGGAAAACTGGGGGCCATTCATAAACTGTGCATGCTAGTACATTGGGAATGGCATACAGATCCTACAGGATCAATACTGTAATTCGTATAGAACCATAAAATGAACTACTGTATGGAAAATGCATTGCATCAACATTGGAAGGGAAGGAGCAGGGTGGCTTAGCAGCTCCCTCCTTTTTCTCATATCATTGTGCCCACCACCTTAGCAGGGTGTCATACTGGTCACAGACGACATCGAGGGAGGAGCAACAAACATACATGCCCCTGTGGTTAGATGTTGAACAATTTCTAGTGACTCAATATGGTTGCTCCCTCCCTGCCCTGCTATATGCTATCCCTAAAGCAATTCCCAAATGTCTTCGGAACATCCCATTGGGCTGGTCCATTAGGGCTCTACACCAGCTGCAAACACATCTATCCCATAACTGGCATACCTCGCTGGAGCAGCCTGTTGTTGGGAATCCCCACTTCCAGATTGGGCGTAAGCCCATCCCATTGGCTTTTTGGCCTTCCCTTAACAGTGTAAGACTACATAACATTTATGAGAAGGGTAAAATAATCCTTTTTGCTCTTTTTAGACGTAAGTTCAAGGCGCCTGTGACAGTCTTTTTTAAGTATGAACAACTTAAGAGGGCCATCCTTGACCACTTGGGTCGAGGAGCAATAGATCAAGGGTCTGCTGATATTTTCAATAAACTTCGAAAGCAGCTGGAGAACCCCATGCGTGCTGCAGTATATAAAGCAATCAATCATGGACCCTGGGTTACCACAAGGGTGTGTTTTTACTGGTTGCAGGTGTTTTCCTTAATGCTGAGCCAAGTTTCTGGATTAGGATCTGTCGGACTCTGTATAAATTTGTTAAACAGGATAGACTACATTTGATGCATTTCAATACTATGCATAACCTATATTTTACGCCACTCAAATTACACAGATTGGGTAGCAGGCCTTCTCCTGATTGTCCTAAGTGTGTGAACCACACTGGGACATTATATCATATGTTGTGGACTTGCCCCTCGATCCAGAAACTTTGGCGAGCCATTAGGAGGGCGCTTAACCCTCTGTTGGGCCTGGACTCCTATATTACCCCAGAGATCTGTCTATTATACCTATTCCCAGAGGGTGTTCCCAATGTTAGAAAGGCATATCTGGCTCTGACCTCGCAATAGCTAAGCTAATCATTCTAAGACATTGGGCGGATGGCTCAACCCCTTCAATGGTAGAATGGCACAAAGAGATGCTGTTTGCCCTTAGACTAGAGAAGCACATTCTAACCATGAATAACCGACCACAGGTTTATCAGGCCAGGTGGGGCATGTTGGATGCCCTGCTCACTGCATGGAAGCCATGATAGTCTTTACTGTGAAAAACCACCCAAAATTGTTTGTTTTTTTCTTTCATAAATTGGTGACTGAGCATATGAAGGCCTGATGGGAGGGGTGGGTGAGGGAGGGGGTGGGTGTTGATAAGACGCATTAATTTACAGATCTCATATGCTTGGTTGGAGGAGTAATTGTCTCTACTTGCCTATTTGTTACCCATGTTTGTATTAATGTTTATTAAATGTTAATAAAGTATATTGAATTAAAAACATTGGAAGGGAATTTGTACAACGATTGAAAAAGCATTAAATGTGAGTTGATGGTTGGTTGAAACTGAGTTTAAATATTTTAAGCAGTTAGAATTTCCACTGCATTGTCATCACACAAAAAAACTAATTCTGGCAGAGCCACTGCAGCTGCAAATGCATTAACTAGATAAGGGTATTTCATGGGCTTAAACAAACATAAACATGAATTGCACTTAGTAAGGCCAACAATATCATTTCACATATGACTTGTGAACAAGCTGGGCAGCCTGGGAGTGGGTCACAAGGTGGTGAACTGGGTTAGGAACTGGTTGAATGATAGAAGATAGAGAGTCATGGTAAATGATGCTCAATGTAAGGAAAGGAGTGTGACCAGCAGGGTGCCACAGGGATCATTGCTGGGCCCAGTCCTGTTTAATGTCTTCATAAGTGAAACTGTAGATGGCCTGGAGGGGAAAGTGTGCCTCTTTGTGAATGACACTAAGATCTGCAACAGGGTGGACACTCTGGGAAGGGTGGAAAAAATGAGGAGGGACCTTGGTAAACTGGAGGAATGGTCTGAAGTGTGGCAGCTGAGATTTAATGCAAAAAAGTGCAAAATTGTGCATTTTGGTTGCAGGAACCCAGGGGAGGATTATGGGAAGGGGGAGAAACAGATGGTCACCAAACAGGAAAGGGATTTGGGGGTAATCATATTGGATGACCTAAAGGTGGCTAAACAATGTACCAAGGCTATGGGGTAAGCCATTGGGATGCTGGGGTGCATAGGGAGAGGTATCACCAGCAGAAGGATGAGGTGGCGATGCCACTGTGCAGATCACTTTGAGGCCTCACTTGGAATATGGTATCCAGTTCTGGAGGCTGCATTGACGTAATGTAACTTTAAATCACAAATGGGTTAAATGGTTCTATTTTAGATCTGTATCCCTCTCCCCTTCTGCTCCCACCAGTTGGACTAACTGAATGCAACCTGGAAATATCTAGGCTAGCATGATGATTCACCTGCACAAGTTGCTTCTCAGTCCACATCACTGTAATTTTAAAATTTTAACTTCTTAAGAAAAGTGGCCCTTGATTGCCCCAGTACCTGTTTTAGTCCAGGCCCCTATTTTTAGCTCTGACAGCGGACGACCTCACAACCTCTTCCATTGGACTGTTGGAAGTATCCTTCTGAAAGCCCAACAGAGCTGAAAGCCCTCTGCCACGAATGACATACGGAATAACAGCTGCACTATTTTGGCTACTTCTGCATTCCGATGCATGCACTGCACATGTGCATGAGTCACATGCATGCGCAGAGTCGTGTGCATGCGTAGTGCTGTGGTGCCGCCATGTTGTGTATGGCACTATACCATTCACAGTTTTGTGCCCCCCTCCCGAAGTTATGCCCATCTCATGTCGCTCAATAGGAGCCCACCCCAGTGTGAGGAATTTGTTTTGTTTCTGTAAATTAGAAAATGGTTCCTCACAAGTTTTTTTTTCCTGCAGTGCCCCCTGCCCATGTCATGCCCAACATCAGGGTGACCAGTCCCCATGTTGGAATTCCTGCAGCACACTGGGAGCCCACCCCAGTGTGCTGAAATGTTCTGTTTTGTCCTTTTGCTGTAAATTTGAAAACGGTCCCTTGTTGTCAGTTTTGTTTCCCTGTGAAACTAAAAACAGTCCCTCGTCATTGCTGTGGTTTCTCTCCCTCCCTCCTCCCCACTCTCCCACTGAGCATCTACCTCCGCACACCCCCCTTTACCCAATACTTACCTCTGGAGGTCACACTGTCATCTTCTCTGGACCAGGACACGTCTGCACTCTTCAAAGCCCAACTGTGAACTAAAGAATTAAAGGTAAGCATGCTATACAGCCATTCAATTGGGGTTTTCAACTTATGCTGATATTTCAGCCATTTTTTGGAATTTGTACCCCAAATTTTCAACATGGGGTTCTTGGGACCCACATTGTGAAAATTATCATGGTCATTTTGTTACTTAGTCCCAAAAGGTGATTTCATGGTCACTGCATGGAATCACCTTTCGGGACAGATTCACATAATGACAGTTCCACTGTTCATGAGGTGGGGTCCCAAAATGCCCATGTTGCAAATTTGGTGAAAAAAGTCCAAACAATGACTGCGTTATGAGCATGTGCTTCACAGGTTCTACACATAACACTCTAACATAGCTAATTTTTAATATTTTCACTTCACATTTTTAACATAGCCATTTTTGTACATCTCCTTCACAACTGTACAGCTGTCATTTTCCACAACCTGCCTGAACCGTGTTTTTGCACCTGTGGTGTGGAATAGCATGTTTGGTCTGCGCAATCATCTTTAGGGACAATTGAACAAAATGACACTGGCACTGTTCGTGAGGAGGGGACCAAAAAAGGCCATGTTGAAAATCTGGTGCAACATCTCCAACATATGGCCAAGTTACACCTGGGCATTGAATAATTTCTACACACATGTGTAACTTCCGTCACTTGGTAGCACTTCACATTCCTATCTGCTGTGGCCAGAGTTTGTTATATTATTGCTGGAATGTATTTATTGTTATATGTATTTTACTGTGTTTATTTACTTAATGTGCTTGTTATGTTTTAATTGTATGGTGCTTTATGGGCACCATAAAGATAAAATTTACCTTGCCTTGTCTGATGCACTAACTTATCCTACAAGTGTTAAGTATCACAGTCTGCGTAATACACAAGGCTTACAGTAATGAATCTTCATATGGTTTGGCTGGTTTGGGTTCTACTGTTTATAATACAGGAATGAATAGCTAGGGAAGATATTTTTTCAATGACTGCCAAATGTGGTACAGTAGCAGATGTTTTGCAAAGGTATAACAGAAATGATGTCTATGAGGTATTGTTATTCAAGAATTGGGTCACATTTTCATAGAGACAGATTACATTTGTGGTACATGAGTGTCCCTTTGTGAATCCCTGCTGCTCTCTGTCACTGAAATCACTGTTAGACATGTGGCTAACTTATATCTTTAAGTAATGATTTTAGAATTTTACCCGGAACCTGTATTTATTAATTTTTTTTAAAATATTCTGAGGGGGTGCCTGATTATGGATTATCCCAATATTTAATTTCAGCATTTTAGTGGAGACTTTGCACTCTGATTTTTTTATTCTGAATTTTTTGCAGTATGTTGTCTGTATTTATATTAGTTCTGCTGGTATTCCTGGTAATGTATAGGGGCAGGGGACAGTGTTGTGATTGGGTCTGAATAAGGAACAAAATATTCATTACATTGGTTTGCGTTCTCTACTTGATTTTTTACTGTTTCCCCTTTAATATTGATATTACTTATTTTCTTATTATTTTTTTTTGTTTGTTTGTTTAGGCTATTGATGTAACTGCACGATGGCTTGCTGTTGCTTTTGTCTATATCTGTTGCAAGTTGGAGTTGCATTTTCTTTTTGAAATGGTTACTTTTGCTTTAGTGTTTTTTTTAAAATGTTTAATATTCTGACCATGTGGTTATGTCATGGCTTTTGTTTTCAGATATTTTATTGCATGTTTAGCTTTTTTGTTTGTTTTGAGTAATTTTCTTCACATCCTCATTTAGCCATCTTGCTTGTCCTCATTTGTTGTTATGTTCTTTGATCCTTTTAATGTTAACTATTGCAAATGATAATATGTCGCCCTTTATAATCTGCCAAATGTCATTCACTGTTTTGTTGTTTTAAATTTATGCCAGTCAGTTACTTTGCTTTTTTTGGTTGTTTTGTTCTTTTCTACTGCATCTAGGACCCCTTCCCTTCCTTTTTATCCTTTTACTTTTTTTCTATATTTAGGACCTATATTTTACTTGAGCATTCATCCTTTCACAAGTATAATGAAAATGCATTTTAGTGCTGCTCACTTGCTTTATACATATTACCCCCACCCCCGCTTCGACTTATTTTATGCACACTTTTTCTTCTGTGTTTGTTTCCTTTTTTCTCTCTTTTTCTCTATGGTCCTGACTTCTATAGCGATACATATTTTTGATTTAAATTGACAATAGGTTGATTCCATGGATTTTGAATATTTGAGCAGTAATTGTTAATGGCATTGTGTTATTGGTACCATATACTTTATAGTTAACATCTTAAAACTGACGTCAACATGAATGCATAATGCTCATGTACCAGCTATTTACTAACTGTTACACGAGGTCCCTGCACCCTAATTGGTACCCTCAGAGGTACAACGTAGACAGCTAATGCTTAGAGATAGATCATACTAATATTTAGGGCTAAGGGCATCTACCATATAAGAGCAGATGTCAGGATTTGAATGCATATTGTTGTAATCCACTTTGCTTGCTAATACACATATATTTTACCATGTATTTTCTGTCTATTTCTTACTTGTTAGATGCCAAGACACCTGTGTCCTTGAAGTAATTATAATATGTAAGACGGCATTGCCATCTTTTGGTGATTTGTACTACTACATTTAGCTATGTAAGACTCTGTATAAGAACTCTTTTGTTCTCAAACTGATGACTTTACAGAATTGCATAATGTTATCTCGGACCGTGGAGCCACCTCTAATTTAGCCAATAGGGCTCATCTCTGTAACTAGAAAGGTTTCTATCTTTTGGTAACCATAGAAATTATCATAGGTATATAATGTAATGCACAAGCTTTACATCTTGGAGACCCGAGAGACCCCAAGAGACTACAGAGAAATCTCGAGGTGTAGGGAATGCTTAGCACTGGCTCCCAGTTCGTATTGGTAAGAACTGCTTAGGGCAACTGTGATGTATCCCTTTGGTAGTAATAAACTTGTTTATTACTCTGATGCAACATGTTTGTGATTACTTGCATTCCTAATATCGTCAAGAATCTGAAAGTGAGGTTTAGACCTCTCAACAAATTGGCGACTGTGTGCAGGTGATATTTGGTGTTTGTAAGTTTTCACTTGTTGCTTAAACTTTTTCCCTTTCCCATGGGGACAGTAGGTGTACATTCCCGTATCACCTCTCCCGTTTTAAAACCAGTTTGTAGTCACTTGCAAAGTCTGGCTGGCTTTTTGGGTGTGGTTGATGCCGTCTCAACCCACTCCATAGCAGTTTTGAATTGCAAGCCTGCAACTAATACAGTAGCCTACCTGTGTTTTAAGTTCTCATGCTGTGGATCGATACGCAGCATGTTGTCTTTTTCACAGTTTGAATTTTCGTTCCCTCCCACACAATGGCCAAAGCATCAGATATCTGCGCAGAACTGAGACTCAATGTCTCAAACTTCCTTGCCTCCCATGAAGGATGGGCTGACTTCGCGTGGGATGCAAGTCAATCCGATAACCCTGTACTGGGGATTTCAACCCAGTACACAGAGATGAGACAATCAACCAATAAGCATCACGCTAAAGGGTTTATGGTCTCGGCTCTCTATGCTGCTTTGGAAGCCTCCAAAGTGAAGTTTCAAACCCATGATCTGCAAATTTCATCTCTTAAGCAAGAGATGAGTTTGCAGGAAACAGAATGTATTAGACTGCAGCAGAACTTGGAGTCCGAACTCCAAACTCTGCGGAATGAAAAGGATTCACTGTTGCATCATTCAGCCCAGGCTGGTGAACAGGAACTATGTATGTTGAAGCAGGAGTGTGAAAGTTTGAGACAGGATAAGAGTCAAGTTGTGCAAATGAATGATTTGCTGAGTGCTGCGAATGCTCAGTTGAGTGATGAAATGGGTGAGCTTCAGGATGAGATCAACCAGGTACGTAATGATTTAGAAGTAGCTTACAGGGACAATCGTGAATTGAGCGCTGTGTACTGAGTTTTGCAAAAGCAAAAGCAAGATCAGGTTGATATGGATGTTGCAAGTGTGAATCACGATGAATGTAGAACTAAGATGGTGACACTGCGCCATCGGGGAGAGGTTCTGGCTGGACATGTTAAGGCAATGGGAGGCGTAGCCCCTGCCTTTCATTCGTCATCAGAGGGGGAGTTATCTGATGATGACATTTCGCAATACAATGCCCAGTCATGCCCCTACTATGGCCCAGACTCCACACCCAGCCATCCACAGCATGGCAGGTCCCGGCCCCCAACTCCCCAGGTCACACATCAGTGATGCCGTGACGCTCATCATGGGAAATGCCAATATGGTGGTGCCCATGATGGGGGAGCAGGCCCAAGCCTGGTCCCGATGGTGCCTCTGGTAGCCATTATTAATGTGGAAGACAGGCAAGAGATAGAAACCATGATTGAAAGAGTAATGGGCAATGTTCCTCTTCCTGAGAGGAGTATGAGGGCTATTAAAACCCAGATTAGGCAGCTTTTCCAAGAAGCTGGTACTCAGGAAGGTATTGTCCACACTGCAGCTGAAGCTGCAGCTCATGCAGCCTTGGATGGTGCTCAAGACAATCCACCTTTGCCTGATCAACCCACTAATCCCCTGCAAATGGCCTACTCTGTTCAGCAGATTGCTGACGGTATCAGTCGGATGAGCCCATCTGACAACCTCAGCTGTCACCTGGAAAAGGTACATTCTAAATGTGAGATGCTCAGCCTCGCTACAGAATATCAGGTCCAAATACTACGCCAGATCATTGATCCTGGTTTATGGGCCAAACTCCCTGAAGCTGTTCGCCAGGATGGGAATGTTACCTTTGACGAGGTTGCGGCTGAGCTCATTTATACTCACAGTCCAGGTGTAGTAGGAGCGATGCTTGCATATCCTGTGAAGCAGAATGCAAAAGAAAGTCCAGCGACTTACCACCAGAGACTCTGGATGGCCTACCGAGCAGGAAAGTACCTGGCACAAGAAGCTGCGGATGTAGATCTTATTGAATATAAGACCCTGTTCCTTAGGAACATGATTCCAGCAGTAAGAGAGAAAGTAGAGCCAACCACTTACCCAAATATGGATAGGTTTGCCGATATTCTTCGGAAAACCTAGAGGGTGTATCAAGTGTATATCCATGATTTGGGCTCCGGTTCCAAGAAGGTAGCTGCCGTGGAACCCGCTTCAGGGACCACTATACACTACACAGAGGAAGGGCAGGCTCAACTTCAACAGGCCCAACATCCGCCAGCCCTTCCAGCTGGTAATCAACACCCCCAACAGTCCCAATAACAACAACCGCATCAACAACAGCAATGAGGTGGGAACCGGAATTGGCATAAGAACAGGAAGCATAAGGGTAGAGGTACACCACAACAGAGAACGGGTCCTTCATATAGGGAGATAGCTGAAGAAAATCAGAAATTCCAAGAGCTCCTGGGACAAGTGCACTCTGTGGCGGATGCTGTTCTCGCCCAGACCCTTGTGGCAGTACAACTGGCAGCCCAGGCCTTAACCGGCCATGGAGACCCCGGAGGTACAGGCCCTCAGGCCCACATGAGTCTGAACCCAGAAGCTCTTCCCTATATAGCATCAGTACAGCATAGTGAAGTCATTCACGCAAGCTAGGCCCAACCTCTGCATGCTTCCGGCAGTACGGATTGACAATTACAGGCCCAGTCCATATTGTAAACAAGCTGGTTCTGGATACAAACGGAAGGCCCTGCACCGAGGCCGAGGTCGGGGGCCGCCAACTAGTAGTTTTGCTAGATACAGGTGCAGCTGTATCTGTGCTACATGATGAACACCCAGACATGTCCCCTTGGTCTACTGGACGGAAGACCAACATGTCAGGAGCCGACGGTACTAGGCTGCCTGCATACCGTTCTCTACCCTTACCGGTAGAACTAGGCCATTTGAAGGCCTCACACACTTTCCAACTAATGGTATTGCATGATCATCCTAGTATTATAGGGATTGACTTCCTTGCACCACACGGCTGTGTGGTGGACTTAGCTAACATGCTATTGATACAGATTCAGGGTCAATATCATACCATCTTGATTCCTGATTCACATGTTGTGGCAATGATATCTGCCAATGACAAACAGTATGACATCATAGATTTGTTCAAGAATCATGAACTTTTCCCAAAACTCCTACCTATTCTGCAATGACATTTGGAAGCGTTTGCAGTTAACAAGCATGACTGTGGTAGAATGCACACCATCATTGAAGTGCCAGGCCCGGCACATGAAAGGCAAAGGCAATATCCTTTTCCAACTGAGGGCTTGCCTTCCCTTAGAGAAACGATCAAGTCACTCCTCAAGCAAGGAGTAATCAGAACTTGTGTTTCCACTGCCAACTTCGGCAGTATGGCCTGTGAAGAAATTCACAGGCACCTGAAGACTTACTATTGACTACAGGAAACTGAATCAGGTCACCCCCCAGTTGTTCTCCAACTGTTGCATCAGCACCAGATGTGCTACGACTTCTAACCCCTGACTTGAAATGGTTCAGTGCCCTGGACATTTCCAATGGTTTTTGGTCATTGCCATCGGCCCTTAAGAGTCAATATAAGTTTGCCTTCACCTTTGAAGGAAGACAGTACACGTGGACTTGCTTGCCACAAGGATTCCATAACAGCCCATCCCTCTTCCATCTCCACATGATGGATGCCCTCAAGAGTTTCTCTACCCCCCCAATGTCTCTTACGATATGTGGATGACCTGTTACTGGCCACAGCCATGCAGGAACAACATCTGGATCTCTTGGACAAACTATTGACTCTCATTCAGAAAGCAGGCTTGAAATGTAAACCAGCGAAAGCACAATTGTGTCAGAAAGAAGTACTCTTTCTGGGTCTAAAAATAACTGACCAAGGTCGAAGCCCTACCTGGAAAAAGGTACAGGGATTACAAGACTTGCCATTACCTACCAGTGTGGCAACTCTTCGAAGGTTTCTAGGTATGGTAAACTATTCAAGAGATTTCATTTGTGATTTTGCTCAGAAAGCTGCTCCTCTGTATGAATTACTCAAAAAGGATGTACCATGGACTTAGGACCCTAATCACACCAAGGCTGTGATGTCACTGAAGCAGGCCTTGGCCTCCGCCCCAGCACTGGTGAACCCCAATCCAGCACTACCATTCCATCTGGAGTGCGCCACCTCTGACATTGCTATGTCAGCAGTGTTGGCCCAGAAGGTGCATGGCACCTTGAGATCCATTTCATATGCCTCACAGCTCTTGACCCCAGTGGAACAGAAGTATGGCCTTTGTGAAAGGAATCTTCTGGCCACCTACTGGACTGTCAAGCACTTCTTGTATATCATTGGGTACTCACCACTGATTATTAACACTAATCATAAACCAACCACCTTTTTGCTCTCAGAGTTAAGGATGGGTCAGTCTCTAACACCAGGCTGATGCACTGGTCACTTCTTCTCCAGGACAGGGACATACAGGTACAACTGACTAAAGTTCCATCTATGCTAGCTCATGGCCTCCTTTTTCAGGGAGAACCCCATGACTGTACACTACAGTCACCTGATCTTCCCGATCCAGGTCCTTTCTTCCCTGCCACGCCACAAGTACTCGAGAGTACCTCTTTGTGCCGTATCTTTACTGATGGTTCAGCATCTTACTATCAGGGAGAACAGATTACAGGGATGGGTATTTTGGTGATTTACCCTTATGTGAACACTGTCAAGATATCTAAACGCTGTAGTGTAGCTTCATCACAGTACGCAGAGATGGCAGCAGTGGCCTGTGCCCTCGAGTTCATCCAACATGGAACAGAGGATACCATCATTTTTACAGACTCTAATTGGGTTTGTTGTTCACTTACAGAAATTCTTCCCTTCTAGCAGGAGAACTCCTTCCTCTCTTCTGATGGCAGTCCAGTGAAATACAAAGACTTGGTAATATACATACATGCACTGACACAGAAATTTGCACATAAACTCTATGTACACAAGGTGCCCACTCTCTCCATGACCCCTATCATGCCTTCAATGACACAGCAGATACCCTTGCTAAGGAAGGGGCCCGAGGGGGGACATCTGGATGATGGACTACTCAGAGGCTAATGCAGCTGTACACATTGCAGCACTCAAGAAGAAATCTGAACCTTTTTCTGCCTTGGATCTCTCCGCAGCCCAGCACCTTGACACCGAACTCAAAGAGGTGTTCAGATTCCTTGACAAAGGTACTGAAGAGAAACTCCCCACACATAACCCCTACCAAAGGCATGAAGGTAAGTTACGCTTGTCATCAGATGACAAGCTCATTTGGTTTCAACCAGATGACTCTACCACCAAGTTGTGGGTAGTCCCCAGACACCTAAGATCTGAATTCTTGCACCAAGTGCATGACACTCCTACTGGTGGACACCAGGGATCAGAAAATACCCTTCAATGACTTAAGACCACCGCATGGTGGCCTGGTATCACCAAAGATGTTAAACAGTACATAAACAACTGCCTTGTTTGTGCACAAAACAATCCCATCCCTACCAAACGAAATGCCAAACTTTTACCACAAAGACATTCTGGCCCTTGGCATGCCATTCAAAGTGATTTCATTGGCCCTCTGACCAACACTAGCAGAAATAATAAGTATGCTCTTGTGATAACTGACCTCTTCTCTAAGTGGGTAGAAGCTTTCCCCACTAAGACATGTACAGGTAGAAGACTTGGTTTGGTGGCCAAGGCACCTAGCTTCACCTGAGCTCTTTCCTTCTAAGACTGCTTGAAAGGCAGAGTAGAGAAACTTACCAGAGCAAGGGGAAAAAGATTAAGACTTATTTTGGCTAAGCAGATTTACTGTGTGGTGTTGTTTTAATTTTTTACTCACAGGGATTGCTACTGTTTGTTGCTAACATTTCATTGTTTTATTTTTCTCTGTAGCAAAGTGTTTCTTACAGGGTATATATATTCTCTGAAATTACTGTATTACAGGTGGAGTTTACATTTTTGTGACTTATCATTGGGCTAAGCAAAATTACTGTTTGATACTGTTTTATTTTATTCTTGTTTTTTTTTTTGTTGTTGAAAAGGTTTGTTGTCTCAGAGGTGTTTCAGTCTCCTTCTCACATTGGAGGAGCTAATTGCTTTCCTCTCACAGCTCTTCCAAAGGATTAGGTGTGTCTGTTGGGGGTGGAGCTGGCAAACTGTCAGTAATTTCCAACAGAAAGAAGGGTTAAAAAGTCAGGTTAGTTGATATCTTGGAGGTAGTAGATTTGGTTTGCTGGCCAAGGCACCTAGCTTCACCTGAGCTCTTTCCTTCTAAGACTGCTTGAAAGGCAGAGTAGAGAAACTTACCATATCAAGGGAAAAGGATTAAGACTTATTTTGGCTAAGCAGATTTACTGTGTGGTGTTGTTTTTATTTTTTACTCACAGGGATTGCTACTGTTTGTTGCTAACATTTCATTGTTTTATTTTTCTCTGTAGCAAAGTGTTTCTTACAGCGATATCTTCTCTGAAATTATTACAGGTGGTGCTTTACAGGTTTTACAGTTTTATCTAACATTAGGATAAGCTTGGGTTACTGCATTTGTTGTTGACTGATTGTTTCTGCTCTTACCTCCTTGTTCTTTCGTCCGTGGTTCTTCTATTTCAGCAGGGAAGGCCCAGCCACTACCCCATCCCCAACCACCCATACTACACTCCTTTTATAGGGTACCACAGTTGTGACATTTCCTGTGGCAGAGCAGGAAGGGTGGATCAGTGGGCCTCCACAAGGTGAGCTCATTTACAGGGCACTAGTAATTTAACTTGTTATAACAAGTTAAACAAAACACAATCAAACCATTACTTGCATTTTTTTTCCTTTTTTTCCTTCTAATTACTCTGACTAGGTTATAAACCCAGCAACTTATCTGGAATGGATATCATTAACTGCAGGTACTGTGGAACAATTTTCAGAAGGACAGTCTTACAGGATTTAGGACACTGTCTACATGCTGGGCCTTTGGAGATCTTAGGCCTCAGCTCCGGCAGCATGGGCAGAGATTGCACGCCTCAAATTTCATATTCAAGAGGAAATACATTATAAGAACCACCCGCCATTTCCCCAGCATCCAACAGAAAACCTCGACCGCAGAGGGTAGTTAGGTCCAGGAGGTTGGCAGGTGGTTAGAGGGGCAAATCGGTGCCCCATCACTTCTGCTCTCCAACATATTACCCAAAACCATATAAACACTACAACAGGTATCTGCCTCTATCTCTGAAATCAAACAAAGAGGCAGAAGACACTGCAGAGCAGGACACTGCAGCACAGGAGCTAGCACAACAAAACTCACCCAAATCAGGAACCAAAACAAAGAAAGCAAAAAGGAAATCCAAAAAACTTCTGATCATAGGAGACTCCATGATTCGGGGAGTTGATACCCATCTCCAGCCAGGGGTAATGGTCAGATGTCTCCCAGGTATATCAGCATGGAGAGACACTGACCGCATTGCTAAAATTGTTCACAAAGCAGGAGAAAACATTGATGTCCTAGTGCACATAGGGACTAATGATCTCACCAGCCGGTCAGTTGTGGAGACCAAGGAACACCTGACCAGGCTGGGTGACAAACTATCATCTATTTCATCCGGCATCTCCTTCTCTGAGATCCTGCCAGTCTGGGAGAGGGGAGCAGATGGACGGAAGGTCAGAGAAGGGGAGATAGGGGAGCTAAACACGTGGCTCAAGGGCTGGTGCCAGGAAAAAGGACACAGATTTGTAGGGAACTGGCAACAGTTCTGGGAGCGAAAGTTCTTTAAATTTGATGGACTGCATCTGACTAAGGAGGGAGTCAGTGCATTGGGGCAGAAGTTTGACGTCTTTGCAGAATATTTAAACTAGCAAATGGGGAGAGGGGTGCAGCACCCCATACGTCGAATGGGAAGAACACCTCCCTCAGCTAGTGGTCAAACAGGGATTCAGCATGTTTGCAGTTCATTTGCATCACCAGGTAAGAAAAAAGGTTTGTCTCCCCATACGACGCACAGGGTAATGCCAAACCTCACCCAACAACTAACACACCAAAATCTGGCCAATGGAAAATCATGTACAATGCTCACAGCCTGGGAAATAAGATCCCAGACCTGCAGGCAATAATGTCAGAGGCTAAACTGGACATAGTAGCAATTAGTGAGACGTGTTACCAGTAACCACACTTGGGAGACTTCAGTACCTGGCTATGTATTGTTCAGAAGAGACCGAGGTGCAAAGGGGGGAGGTGGCCCTGTATGTCAATGAAAATATCAAAGCTACAGAAATTCAGAATACACATAAGGAGCCAGAAGAACTGTGGGTCACCCTGGAAACAGGAAATGGGACAGCTATAAGAACTGGGTTGTCTCAGGCCCCAGGACCAGGGGAGGACATAGACACATTACTGTTAGAAGATATACAAAACATGACAGCTAAAGGGGAGGTTCTGATAATGGGAGACTTCAACATGCCAGATACAGATTGGTCAATACCAGCAGGAACATCTGCCAGAACTAGACACATAGTGGATTCCTGCAGGGAGGGCTCAAACAATTGGTACAGCAACCCACAAGAGACAGGGCTATCCTAGATCTAGTACTGACTAACAAGGAAGGGATCACAGATCTCCAAGTAGAAGGTCATCTGGGGCCAGTGACCATCACATGGTATGGTTCAATTTGGCTACTACATCTAAATCATCCCATTCCAAGGCAAAATATGGGACTTCAGAGGAGCTGATTTGATAAGATGGCCAACAGATTTAAGCTAGCCCTGGCAAAAGAAACACAGATGAGGGGTACAGGCAAAGTGAGCAAGCATTAAGGATGCAATACTTGAAGCAACATCCCATTGTGTTAGACAGAAAAGGAAGTACAAAAGAAGAAGGAAACCACTTTGGTTCTCAAATACAGTAGCAGAAAAGGTCAGAGCCAAAAGGCTGGCCTTCAGGAAATATAAGGAACACAGCGGATGAAGATAGGGAGGCATACCAAACTGCCCTAAGGGAAGCAGGGAAGGCAGTAAGGCAGGCAAAGTCCCAAACTGAGGAAACACTAGCACGAACAGTAAAAGAAGGTGACAAGACTTTCTATAGATACATTAGTGAAAGGAGAACCAGAGGGGTATTGCAAGCTTAATGGAGAAAAGGGAGCATGTGAGGAGGAGGACCCTGTAAAGGCATCTATCCTAAATAGATACTTTTGCTCAGTATTTACTGGAAGAGAAGGTAGGGCAGGGCCCACAGCTCAGCATCATGGACACAGGGGAGGGAGGTGAGCACTACTCCTTCACAAAAGAAAGGGTCCTACAAGAGCTTGCTAAGCTCAGGGTGGATAAGGCAATGGGACCTGATGGCATACATCCCAGGGTACTTAAGGAGCTAAAGGATGGAACTTAGCAGAGCCATTAGCAGAATTGTTTAGTGAGTCTCTGAGCACAGGAGAGGTCCCAGAAGACTGGAGAAGGGTTTATGTGATCCCGCTCCACAAGAGTGGTAGCAGGAGGAGGCAGGAAACTACAGACCAGTCAGTCTTACCTCAGTAGTGGGTAAGATTATGGAGGCACTCCTTAAGGAAAGGATAGTGCAACACCTGAAACCATAGGGGCACAGGATCCAAGACAGCATGGGTTTACAAAGGAAGGTCCTGTCAAACTAATCTCATAGATTTCTTGACTGGGTAACCAGAGTGGTGGACCAAGGGGAGCAGTTGATGTCGCCTTCTTGACTTCAGCAAAGCTTTGACACTGTTCCACATAGAAGATTGATAAATAAGCTGGATAGGCTCGGGTGGGTCAGAAGTTGGTCAACTGGGTGGCAAACTGGTTGATGGGCAGAAACAGAGAGTGGTGGTAAATGGTATACAGTCAGAAGAGATGCAAGTCACAAGTGGGTACCTCAGGGATCAGTCCTGGGGCCAGTCCTCTTCAACATCTTCATTAGTGACCTTGCAGATGGACTAGAGGGTAGGTTTGTCTGTTTGCAGATGACACCAAGATCTGCAACAGAGTAGATGATCCAGATGGGGTGGGCAGAATGAGAAGAGATCTGGATAAACTAGCAAAATGGTCAGAAGAGTGGCAACTGGGATTTAATGCAAAGAAGTGCAAAATCATGCACATAGGGAAGAGAAACCCTGAAGCCACCTATAGGCTGGGAGGGGAGTTGCTAGCAGTCACAAAGGAAGAAAGAGACTTGGGTATCATCATCACTGATGACCTGAAATCATCCAAGCAGACCTCTAAAGCAGTAGGTAAGGCTAGGGGGGTGTTAGGGTGTATTAGTAGGGGTATCACAAGTCGTAAGAGGGAGGTAATAATCCCTCTTTACAAGACACTGGTTAGGCCCCATCTGGAGTACTGCATGCAGTATTGGAGGCCACACCTTCACAAGGACATTAACCAAATTGAGGCAGTCCAGAGAAGGGCAACCAAAATGGTGCAGGGTCTGCATCAGAAGACATATGAGGACAGATTAACAGAGCTCAATATGTATACCCTTGAGCAAAGGAGGGAGAGAGGTGATATGATCGAGGCATTCAAGCACCTTAAGGGCATTAACAAGGTGAAAGAGTCTAACATGTTTAAATATAAGAAAAATAGCAGGACAAGAGGACACAGCATGAGATTAGAGGGGGCCAATTAAGGGGGAATGTGAGGAAATTCATTTTTCACAGAAAGGGTGGTAGATGCATGGAATGGCTTACCACAAGAAGTGGTGGCTATGAATACAGTGCAGGGCTTCAGACAGGCATGGGATAGGCATAAGGGAGCAATACAAATGACTATGAATAGATAGGTCACTGACAGAGCAAAGGCCAATGGCACATTTATAAGGTAGAAAAACAAATGGGCAGACTGGATGGGCCTTGCGGTCCTTATCTGCCGTCAACTTCTATGTTTCTATACAGCAAAGACTATTGCTAAAATCCTGGTGGAACAGATTTTCTCCAGGTGGGGTCTACCTCTTAAGGTAGACTCAAATAAAGGAACCAGTTTTACAGGTGAGTTGATGAAAGAATCCCTTGAACTCCTCGGAATTCAGCAGAAGTTCCACATACCCTATCATCCTCAATCCTCAGGTCAAGTAGAAAGAGCCAACCGATGGATTAAGTAAATGCTTTCCAAATTCATTGAGGACAATCCCAAAACTTGGGATTCCCTATTGCCTTTACTCCTTATGGCAATCAGGGGCACACCCTCAGCCACCACCCAGCTCACGCCCTTCGAGGTGATGACTGGAAGACAGATGAAATTACCTGAACACCTGTTGTTTGGCCTGCACACCCCCACTGCAGACCACGTGTCTGTGGACCAGTATGTGGAAAAACTCAGAAAAGACCTCATACACACACACTTGTATGCTGCAAACTGCATGGGCAAGGCCCAGCAACAATCCAAGATACAGTTTGACAAACACACACAAGAAGTGGATTGGCAAGTTGGAGATCAGGTAATGGTGCTTCGATTTGCACATCCCACCCACTCCTTCTCCAATAAATGGGAAGGCCCATACTCCATTGTCAATAAGTTCAGTCCTTCAGTCTATCAAGTTAGACTCCTCCACAACAACAAACTGACTGACAAATGGTTACATGCAAACCAGCTGAAACTGTATAAAGGAGCTTAACTTACTTTTCCTCACCCCATTGGGTGGAATTGTACTAACATACTAATCTTTGATCTTCCTTTTCAGATACATTGACAAGATGGCTAACTTGTTCCATTATTTCCTCCTCTCAGGAGTGATCCCCTGCATTCAAGGCACGGTACCAGACCTCCTACGACACCTCGACCCTGCAGCACCTCCTCCAGAGGGAGTATCCATCAATATACCAGATAGTATGATCACTGTCCAGGAAGGTTCCGATGCTTACCTAACTGCCTTGGTTGTTGCTCCTGATAAATCTACCCTTCAAATTGAGTGGCAAACCACGTCACAAGGACAAATTCTCCCTGTGGCCAAACTCTCCAAATGAACTTTCCAAGGTTGGCCAAATGCTAAATTATCCCCAGATGGTTCACTGTCCTTGTTACAAACTGCATTACGACATTCTGGTTTGTACAATATAACTGCCTTAATAGAGCCTTCTTACTGTAATTCTTTGTCCAAAGATTCCGCTCGCAGATTTTGTGCTATACACCACATGGCTTCAGCAGCCATGTATCTCTCTGTGTTATCACCCACTGATAAGCAGCTTTTAGAATGTCCAAAGCATAACCCTGGTCACCATAGTGGTCTAACAGCCACTACCCTCCCAGGTTCTTTGATTAATAACTTATAGTTTATGCATATACCTGTTTTGTTTAATCTTACTTACTGGAATATGAAAGAGTTTGGTATGTGTCACAATACTAATACGTCAGCATTTTATAGTACATTGTTGCTTGATAGTTTAGCTGCATTTCAGATTCATATGCAAGATCCTTTTGCTGGGGTCTATTCTACTGAACATAGAGGCAACTTCAGGAGGAAGCCCTCTCCTGATACTCTAAATCATAAACGTAACAAACGTGAAGTCGACAGTTCTGATGTCACAGGTGCCACAGGTACTGTCACAGGTCTTTTTGGTACGGCTATGTCTATCTGGAATAAAGCAGACATTGCTGCTATCAAAAGTCATTCTGCCAAGTTCTCCACTGGCTTGGTCAATAACATTTTACCTCCATTATTGCATGGTGTGGATGGCCTTAGTCAGGAGGAAAGATACACTGTATACAACATGCACGACATTGCTAAGGCATTCACTGATTCTAAAGATAAGATCAACGCACTCATACAACAGAACAACAAAGAAGCAGATAAACAATATATTGCTAGGCAGATACTCTGCTCTGCTTATGGCTCCTATATTATCACTACCATCAATAACCTCTTCCGTGATCTAGAATCTGGAAGAATTCCTGACATTATACATGATAGACGCATTTCCAAATGGTATTGTCCAAGGTGTAAAACCACTAGCTGTATTTTCATGTGTATGCAACAGACTGACTATTCCTCTCTCCACAGCTAGGAATTTGGGGTTTGTGACCAGACACCCTAATACTGGTCCTTGTTTTACTGCTAAGAAATGTTCCATAACAGATACCATGTTTGTTTCTTTCACTGTCTCCTTACCACGCTTTGATCCCACTACAGCCTTGTTCGACAAGCTTGCTCTGGTACACCCTATCAGGCATTTGGACGAAGACATCTACAGAGAACACCTGGATCTAGCACCTCTGCTGGTCTACCATTCTTTCCTGGATGCCTGGGTGGCTCCACACACGGACTGCTGTGCGAAAAAGCAATATATCTATCTGTGCCGATGTGATGTGTTTGATGTTATATGGCCTGTTTGTGGCAACTCTCCAGACAGCATTGATTGGACTTTCACTATGGATAATGACATCACTGAGAATGGCACCAACTCTTTCGACTCAACTTTGGCTCCGGATAAGCTGTACCAATCCTATCATGAAGAGGTTCATCGCCTCTCAACATGGATTTCGAAGATGACCTACACATGCCCTGTCCAGCAGCAAAAGTGGAGACTGCCTACTGTGCACTCACAGTACAGTTCTGATGGTGAATACTGCGTTGTTATGAACTATAAGACTTACACATATGGTTCTGTTACCTATGCTATTGATTACCCTAATTTCTATTTCGTTCCCCACCAGAAGACTGTTATTGGACATACTGTTATAACCCCCATCCCCCTCATGGATGCAGACATCATTGATGGTAACCCAGATTATCTACTTACACTATCAGAATACTTGCCATACTTTAATGTACACATAGACCCTCTCACACTCACACTGAAATCACTTTTAGACAGGAAAGACACACACCTCATTCACATCAGCAATAATATGACCAAAGCCAATGACGCTGTTCTTGACTTGATTAACGATGGAGATATGAATAACGCATTAACTAACACCTGGTTAGAGATCACTTTTAAAGGTTTTGTTATTATACAAGCATTTTTAATTTTCACTTTGATTATTATGCTTTGCTGCCTACGGCATACACTATGCCAACACTGTGAGCAGCTCGAGTTCCTTTACAAGGCTCGTGCATCGAGATTGTAAATGACCGCTGCTCCTGTTCTTTCCCTAGACATTTGCCTGTGTTGCCCTTGGAGGCAACAAGGGGGGGAATTGTTGCACGAGGTCCCTGCACCCTAATTGTTACCCTCAGAGGTATACCGTAGACAGCTAATGCTTAGAGATAGATCATACTAATATTTAGGGCTAAGGGCATCTACCATATAAGAGTAGATGTCAGGATTTGAATGCATATTGTTGTAATCCACTTTGCTTGCTAATACACATATATTTTACCATGTATTTTCTGTCTATTTCTTACTTGTTAGATGCCAAGACACCTGTGTCCTTGAAGTAATTATAATATGTAAGACGGCATTGCCATCTTTTGGTGATTTGTACTACTACATTTAGTTATGTAAGACTCTGTATAAGAACTATTTTGTTCTCAAACTGATGACTTTACAGAATTGTATAATGTTATCTTGGACCATGGAGCCACCTCTAATTTAGCCAATAGGGCTCATCTCTGTAACTAGAAATGTTTCTTTCTTTCTTTTGGTGACCATAGAAATTATCATAGGTATATAATGTAATGCACAAGCTTTACACCTTGGAGACCTGAGAGATCCCAAGAGACTACAGAGAAACCTCGAGGTGTAGGAAACGCTTAGCACTGGCTCCCGGTTCATATTGGTAAGAACTGCTTAGGGCAACTGTGATTTATCCCTTTGGTAGTAATAAACTTGTTTATTACTCTAATGCAATGTGTCTGTGATTACTTGCATTCCCAATATCGTCAAGAATCTGAAAGTGAGGTTTAGACCTCTCAACACTAACGTAGAAACATAGAAGCTGTTGGCAGAAAAGGACCTCCTGGCCCACCTAGTCTGCCCTAAGGGCTTTACATACCTACTGTGCTGCTATGGACCATAACTGATCTCCAGCCTTAACCCCCCACACACACACATACCAGCCCTGTTACCAAGGTCCCCTTATTGGTATCCCATGCATGTTTGAAACCTGTTACCATTTCAGTACCCATTGCTGTTCCAGGTGTCCACTGCCCTCTCTGTAGAGAAATATTTCCTCACATCCCCTGTAAGTCTTACTTTCCAACTACATATCATGCCTCCTTGTCCTTGAACATGTCTTTATCAGCACAATTCTACCTTCCTGTACCTTATTGATACCTTTGAGGTATTTGAATGCTTCTGTCATGTCTCCCCTTTCCCTCATTTCCTCTAGAGTACATATTTAATTCCCTGAGTCTTTCCACATAGTGTTTCTGGTGCAGGTCATGCATCATTTTGGTTGCCCTTCTCTGTACTGCCTTCACCCAATCTATATTTTTCTTGAGATGGCTGGGACCTCCAGAACAAATGACTGCAACAGCAACAGCAAATAGGGATCATAGTAACATCAAGAGAAGAGAAACATAAAGAATATAAAGTCAATTAGTTTAATGCTGAACATAGAAACTGTTGACAGAAAAGGATATCCTGGCTCACCTAGTCTGCCCTAAGGTCCCTACCTACTGTGCTGCCATGGACCATAACTGATCTCCAGCCTTAAACCCCCCATGTACCAGCACTGCTACCAAGGTCCCCTTATGTGTATCCCATGCATGTTGGAAACCTGTTACCATTTCAGTACCCATTACCTCTGCTGGCAGGCTGTTCCAGGTGTCCACCACCCCCTCTATAAAGAGGTATTTCCTCACACCCCGTCTAAGTCTCCCCCATTCCAGCTACATATCATGCCCCCTTGTCCTTGAACATATTTTTCTTAGCAGAATTGAACCTTCCTGTACCTTACTGTTACCACTGAGGTATTTGAATGCTTCTATCATGTCTCCCCTTCCCCTCCTTTCCTCTATAGTGTACATATTTAACTCCCTGAGTCTTTCCCCATAGTGCTTCTGGTGCAGGTCATGCACCATTTTAGTTACCCTTCTCTGTACTGCCTTCACCTAATCTATATCTTTTCTGAGATGGCTGGGACCTCCAGAACAAATGATTGTAACAGCAAATAGGGATCATAGTAACATCAAGAAAAGAGAAGCATAAAGAACATAAACTCAATTAGTTTAACATTGAATCAGTTCATGAGAACTTTGCATCGAAGTCTGCATTTGTAGTCTAATGCAGTTGTAATCATTAAAGTGTTGTATTCCCTTCTCTCTATTGATATCTTGTGACTTTCTATACATCCCTGGCAGTAGAAATGTCTTCCTGTGGCTTACCCAGGCACTTAAAACAAGCAAGAAAAAAACCTTTAAGAAAAAAACAGCTTTGTTTGTTTAGACAGCTGTGCTGTCCAGCAGTAGGTATCACAGAGAGAGAGAGAGTGAGAGAAAGAGAGAGATAAGGGGATGGCTGTGTGTGGCTGCAGAGGCAGGGAAGAGAAATTAACCTAACTGTTTTTCAGTGAATGCAATTTGATTTCATATATCACCTTACATGCATGATGTATCTTACAGCTGAGGTCTTAAGAGTTGGCGGCAAGTGAATTACTCCATACAGGTAAAGGGATACAGCTTCATCCCCAAGAGATGCAAACTGGACATGTCACTTTATCTATCATTTAAAATAACACAAGTTTAGTTTTGCATTCTTACTATGAGGGAAGCAAGTAAAATTAACCAGGATGGTTAGGACGCAAAGGAATTCACACCTCTGGATGAGTGGGGAAGGGGATACCAGCAAAACAAGTTTCTCAGTTTGCAAATAGTAGTAAATTAAGCACTGAAGCTTACCAAAGAAAGAAAAGGCCCATAAAACACTATGGAGGAGGTTTCAACTTGCAAAAAAAAGGCAGTACTGAGGAGGGCTCAACTTAAACACTGAAATTTAACAGAGAAAAGGCTCATAAAACACTATGGAGGAGGTTTCAACTTGCAAAAAATGGCTGGAGACAGTGCAGTGTAGAGCAACCAAATTGATTCAGGCCAGCAGGGTAGATCCTATGAGTTTCGGCTTAGGGTACTGAACATGTGCTCACTGGAGGCCAGAAGGGAGAGGGGGAACAGGACAGAGACCTTCAAGTTCCTGAAAGGAATAAACAAGGCAAACTGTGAGGAACTATTTAGTAGGAATGGCATGTCAACAACAAGGGGACATGAATGTAAGTTGGCATGGTGGGGTAGATTCAGAAGAGATCCTAGAAAGTTTTAATTTACAGACAGAGTGATTGAGTCATGGAACAGCCTACCTGCAGAGTTGGTGGAAACACAAAAAAAGCATTAATGGATTCAAAAACAGCTGTGACATGAGCTGGTCTTCCAGCACAGTGGTAGCTCTACTGCTCACGATAGCAGTGACCCAGGTTTGAGGTCAGCCAGGGAGGATGGTGGAGCATCCCAGTGATGCTCACCTCCACAAAGGGAGGGAGGGAGGGGGGCTACTGTTCCCTGTTATATTTCTGCCAGCTGGTGTCCCCTGGTGGTCATTGCAAGCAGGAACACTGGATTGAGGGAGGGCATTGATGCACCCTGGCATTCATGCACATTCTGCATGTGCACACTGGGCAAGACCACCATCAATGTCCATGGGATGGGAAGGAGAAAAAAGGAGGAAAATGCTGTCTGCCACAGTATGCCATCCCATTGCTCCTCACAGGCCCTGCTGCATTGACTGGATATTATCACCAGAACTGAGCATTAACTCTGCAGGAGGCATTGGTGTCCCCTTCACTTGCTCCACACTGGCAGCAATCCAGGAAGTACCACAGTGATGGGTTTGTCCCGGGGACAGAGGGTGATGGAGCTGGGGGAGAGGAGCGGACCAAAGAGAGCCAGCCAGAGGCAGAGGGATAAACAAAACAAACAAATAATGGTTGGGATAAAAGGCTTAATACTGTAGTTTCTCAGGGGGTAATAATAAGGCAAGGAACAATGCAAGGGAGAGAGAGGATGAAAACTCTGTCTGGACAATAGGTCACAGGGTAGAGTAGGGTAAAATTGGGCAGACTGGATAGAGCAATAGTCTTTTTTTTGTTGACATTATTTATGTTTCTATGTTTAATAAACAAAATCTTTACAAACACTAATAAAGTATAGTATATACTGTACCTACAATACATAAATCCTTATGGGACAACACTAGCTACAGCTAATTACCAAATAAATTAATCTACCAAACAAATTACACCAATTCCTATACCAATTAACCCACTAACCAAAGCACATACTGAAAAAAAGCCAAACCTATAACAATCTATCTATACCAAAAAAAACAATAACTACATTTTAACTGTAACCAAAATAGTCCCTTGTGTCTCACCAAGCAACTATGTCCCTCAACACTGCAGCTTTCTACTCATGCCCTCCATGCTGCTGCTACTGACTCAACCCTCCTGCAGCTACTGCCATGGCCATCATGTTAATTCTGCTGAGCTCCTTCAGCTGCTGCTCCAGAGTCCAACCACAGGCACTCACTGATCCAAACTGGAGATGCACACTAGTCCAGACCATAGATATATGCTTAACCTAATTGCAAAAACATGCTGAACCCAATCACGAATACCATCCCACATACCAGAATAAAGGACAGACTTTCTCAGCCACACCACCTTATATAGGGGGACCCTCAACTATGGAAAACAATCAGGAAGCAAACACTGTCCAAAACAAAAATGCCACGATAATATAAGAACACACTAGGACCAAAACTGAAAAGGTAATCCAAAAGGCAAACCCAGAAAATATAACTTAAATGTGATCTAAATATAAACAATACCATTCTAATGTATTATATAAATTACAATAAGTGTGCCATAGAGAAATCCACCATCTTGGGAAATGAATTAGCTCATAATCCCACTCACCCTTTGGAATCATGGTTTACTGAGCTAATTAGCCCTCCCCCCATGGTATATGTCCTCATACACCACACTTACCTACAGTATCATATATTGTATATATAAACTCCTTTGCACCCTCTGATGTTGATCCCTTCGATTCCTTTTTGTCTCACTATCCATTTGTATAAAATGTATGTAGCAGTTTCACCATTCGTATACATGAGGTATTTTGCCAAGAATCTTACCCAAGTGAAAAATAAATGCTGTTATTGACCCAATGGGTAAATAATACTGTTTATTTTTCACTTGCATATGTAACAGCACAAGGGAGCCGTTAGTCATTTTGATTACACCTTATTCTGTCCAATGTAGTGATGAATAAGCCTTTATTTAAGAACCAATAATAGCCTCCCCTTACAAATTCAAAGCCCCTCTTCCACAGCCATCTTGTTTCCCCACTTCAGCTTACAATTTGAAAAACTATGGTCATCATTTAAAAACTGCCCTGATATTTAGTTAATTAAGGCCCTACTACTTTGTGCAGTGTTCAACTCATTAGCAGTCTTTTTTTCAAATTTAAATCAGTTCCTCAAACATCCATGCTATTGCCGTCACAATGGTGCCTCACCTCTCTCTTGCTCCTTGCAGAATCGGTGCACTCAGCCACTCTAGGACTCATGGCTGAAAACAAAAAAAGAAAAAGAGGTAAAATACAAAAAAGCTAAGCATTTTAAAAATGTCATTGTCTGCTAGCCTGATCGGAGTGGGAGATGTCAGTAGAAAACCTCAGTGGGGGGGGGGCAGTAGCTCTCTGTATATATATGTAAGTGAGGCAATTGAGCATTTTCAGTAGAAATGAAGGGATCCAACCTGTGGAAAGAAAAAAAAAAACAGCACATAGCCAAACAAAAAATGGGGATGATACATTCATTCAAATACATAGAACATACAGTGGTCTGTGTTAAAATATGGCATTTATTTTCTACTCACAAGGGGGCAGAACTTTCATAACTTTATGGTCTGGCCCTTCATGCACAGAAATAAATGCTATCTTTTAACACAGACTATTGTATATTTTATTTTCACCATGTTAGAGTTTCTGTTTTATATACCTGGATTTAGCCTTGATAGCCCCAGTGTTTTAGAAGGTTGGGAACAATTTCTGTTGCATACTAATTCATCTCCGCAACAAGAAAAGCAATATTAAATATCAAATACAGCTAAGAATATTGATGAGAACCTTATGTCAGCCAAACTTAATGATGTTCACCATTAATTATTTCAGATCCAACAAAAAATGCTAAAACAGCCTCAAAATTAAGAAAAAAGGGCCTCGGACAAGGCAGGAGAAAAAGGGTGATCTTAAAGCAACAGTATTTGTTAGCAAAAATTTTGTTGCATATTTTTTTAGCAGAAATATATTTATGACATCCTTAGATTCAACATCAGTATGTTTTTAAATTTCTCATATATTTTTAAAACATCTGTTATAATGTTGTAATTAATGACTCAAGTTATTAAAGGTGGCCACCACTCACAATTTTTAAGTCTCTACCAGTGAGGCTATATTTTCAATGTACACTAGATTCATTCAGTGGATGTATTAGGATGGTGTCATCACCTATTTCTGATTGTAAACAGCATAGAACCCCTACTAAGACATTTCATTTTTTCATGGTGGGCATGGCAAGGGAGTGACAGCATTTAAAAAACATTTAAATCCTGTAACTCACTTCAGGAATGAAAGAAAATGAAAAGAGAAGTGGGTATTTTGATTTTTTTTTGACAGAAAAAAAACATTATTGCTGAAAAAAGCCACATGGTAACTAACAAATACTGCTGCGTCAAACAGAATAAAAGGTGTAAGTACCCAATTTTAGATCTACGGTAACATGAACTGTTGCTTCAAATGTTTTATTGAATTTTTCCAGGTAGCGAGTCCAGACACTCCACAAAGCAGTGTGTGCACTGCGGTGCTACAGGTGGATGCTATCGCTAGTGCACCCAACCCTTCTTACGATTATCAAACCAAGAGGCTGCAGCACTCCACCATTCTAACATTTAGCCAAATAAAGAATACAACTTACCGCAACAGGGTGACATTTGTAATTTTTTGTTGTGTAAGGTAAATGTGTTACAGAAAGCCTATCTGAAAGGTAGCATATTCACAGTGTCCTTAATTAATAGATTAGCCCAGCACTTTCAAACATGGCCACAGCCAGAATGTCCTGGCACTTTGCTCTATTGGTGCTTCCTCAGGGAGCCAAGAGTCCAAACACACTGGGCATGAAGATGGAGCTTAACACAAGCTGGTCAATAAAACATGGAAGCCATGAGCAATCCTTCAGAGTTCACTGCAATAAATAAAGAAATAAGCAAGCAACAGAAGTTCAATAAAGTTGAATGCTGACTGGAGTACAGTGGCAGACTGTTAGCATACAATTAGTTCCATCCTTCACAAGCATACAACAATAACACAATTAGCATACAGTAGGTGATACCTTATTATCCAGAAGCTAACACAAATTCTCAAACTTAATTGGCTAACCAGCTGTGGGATCATCCAGTACATACAGTTAGAAACTACTCCTATACTAGTGCCAGTACCTTAAGCTATGTATTCAGCCCATACACTACTATTGTATGTATTTACTTTATCTAATGCACTTTACCTCCTTGTGCTATATATTTTGTATTTTGCACCTTATAATCATGTGTGGTTTGCATATTTATGTATAATTTGTCTCCCTACTCTTCTTCCTGGAGGACATCCTGGTTACCAAATTTCAATAAATAAATAATAAAGTGCCAGCCAAAAGCTTAATGCTTGCCTTCATAGTAGGGGTATGTAGTAATAGTAAAATATTTATTTTTCATCAGGAAAAAATGACATACACCATTGGAACAAATCCCATTTACAAGGTGCTCCTGAATATCAACTTAATTAAAAGTGTCAGTTCTATGACATACAAACTTACAACAAATACAGTAAAAACATCAAGACCACATATTCATAGGACAGAAATGATAAAACACATCATGTGTACATAAGTAGTTCAGGACTCACTCCTAGCGGGATATGTAGTAGGATGGGTCAAAGAATCCATTGATCAGGTATTGGCAGCTTAGTTCTTAACCTTTTCTGTAACACTGTTCCTCCTACCCCCAACAAACAACAGAACCCATCTTCATGAGACACAGCCGTGTGTTCCCCCATCCTCTAAGCCCCCCCGAGTCCATTGGATGATCCCTTGAATGCCCCGTTAGGCGGCGGGGGGCAGCAGATTATCAAATATGTGGCTGGTCGGTTCAAAGGAAGAGCAGGGCAAACAATGAGGTGTTAAGCACTCAGTGATATGTCTTGCTGGAAATCATTTAAAAGCATCCAATTACAAAATATGTTCTTACACATGTCCTGACCCCTAGACACATGGCTGAATGTTTGCAGTACATGCACTTGCTTGCTCTGCTTCTCCTCATGCCCAGCCAGCTACATGGCTGATATTCTGCTGTTCCACCATGTAATGGGGTATGGGGGCACAACCAATAGACTCAGAGAGGAGTTTGAAGGATGTGAACACATGCACCTGTGCCCCTGAAGATACATTCTATTTTGTTTTGGGGTGGATTGCAGAGGCCGTGGGGCCCAATTTTAAAACAACTTGTGGATGCCACAAGTCCATGGTGCGTTGAACATATGACGCAGGGGGCTTGCAGCATTCCTTCGGCATAGACTGAGATTCTAGACCATGTGCATCAAATGCTGCAAGTTAGACCAACTCCCCCCTGGTGTAACTTGCACCATTTGGGGGACCCTTTTTACAGGGCTTGCACCAAATATTTGGCGCAAGGTGCCGTAAATTGTGGAAACTCTCGAGCAGCTATTACTTATGTACCTTGGTGGTAGATAGGTGGCAAATGTAGAACTGGGCACATGGAAAGATGGCCCCTGTAGATTGAAGGGCCTATTAATCACTGTCTGGCCTGCCAGGTCTCTTGCTGCAGTCCTGCCATACCCTCTTCATCACAGGCACAGAGGAAAATCATGGCAGTTAGGGCATCCTGTGTCCCTGAAGACCCCAAAAAATAAGGAGGCAGGAGAAAAAGATGGGTTTATTACAGTTTTGGGGTGGCATTAAAAATGGGAGCAGGCAAAGAAGTAAGGAAAATGTAAACATTTACCTTGCAAGGCAAGGCCCCAAATAGCATGTCAAGATCCCCCAGTGCTTCAGGCCCCTGATGAAGTGCCAGTGAGGCACAAATCACTGGGGAATCTTGGTATGCTATCTGAGCCTTCTTTGTTAAATAAGTCTTTAAGGCCTCAGCATGTTCTCCTTAGGAAATAGGAGAGCCGGGGGACATGACAGAGACCTCTAAATACCACTAGGGATAAAAAGGGTGGAGTATAGGGAGCTTTTTATGTTGAGCACAAATGTAGATACAAGAGAAAACACAATGAAGTCAGTGGGGAGATGTTTCAAGAGGTGGATGAGGAACCATTTCTTCATGGAAGAGATGGTGGACAGATAGAATAGGTTGCCTAGGGAGGTGGTAGGGGCAGAAACAGTGAGGGCATTCAAGCATGTGTGGGACAGTGAGGGTGAGGGAAGCAGGGGTATGCATAGGGACCCTTTATACAACATAGGATAGGTAGTGTTAGGGCAGACTGGATAGGCCTTGTGGTCTTTTTCTGCCAACAAAATTCTTGTTTCTATGTTTAAATTGTCCTTCTTTGCCTGTTGTGGCCATTTTAGTTTTTATATCATGGGGCTGGCCCTCATGTTGCAGCAGTTAGAAGTAACTGGAATTAGTGAACCAGGGTTTAAGTGATTTAAATGGAGGAGAGGAGGGTATAGGATTATTTAGACGCAGAGTCTACAGGGTTATGAGGTCACTGATTCCCCTCCTAGGTGGCTTCAAATAGGTGAAGTGGGATCATGATATCACAGAAAGGATATAAAATAAAGCCACTGGCTCACAGTCCTTCAGAGCTGCTATGTAACTTTATTCTACTTTTTAACCTAGAGCTTATCAGTTTTTCCTGTGCATTACATTTTTTATTCTGGTTCTGATTTGCCTGATCTAGCCTGTCAGAATTGGAAAAGCCAACCCCCACACCCTTACTTCATAGTACTCCAGTCTTCTGTACCCACACATAGCATGTCTGCCCTGGGGTCCATTCTTCACAACAGTGTTTTAAAAAGGCCCCGAATTCTGCCACCACAACCACTGACGCACATTTCTCCCAGTCCAAGATTTCCAATACACAATACTTGCTGCCACTGCACTTTTAGGCTCTGGGCTACTGCCTCACAACAAGAACAGGCAGGTTAACTACCATCCAAATCAGAGCTATTATCTTCTTCCTACCATTATTATTATCACACCACTTCCAGCCCTAATCTCCTGTAGAACACATCACAATAGTGCCACCTTTGGATTATATATTATAGAACAAGGGAGTGCTCCCAGCCAGCTGGAGCAGTTTTTTCCTCTTTTCGTGGGGAACTCTTATTCTGTAAAGAGCAGGAAATGTGCATGTTCAGAAAGGCCTTTGGAAATTTTAATATAATATTGATCGATCGTGATCAACATTATAGTTATACTGCTGCTGAGACCACTCTTACAAGTTGTATGAGTGATCTCACTTACACCATATGGTATCAGAACCAATCACCTTTGGTTCACAGTTCATAGTCCCTTAGAATGCTCAAGTCCAGTAAACTCGCACATCAGAGAAAATGATTTTGACACTTGTAATAACCATTTAAACAGCTTTATTGCTGAATCAAAGCGTTTAGCATCACACTAGCCTCAGCACTTTGGGTTCTCCAAACCCTTCTTCAGGAGGATTAGAATGAAGATGAGACCATTGTTACAACCATAACAGTGGTCCCAGCGGCATTAACATATAATAAATAAAGGAACTATTTTTCTAAAAGTAAACCTGTAACGTTAAAGTCATTAAAAACTATTTTTGCTCTTTTTTTATCTGTACATTAAAAAAAAACAACTAGCATAATAGTAATAATACACTCCAGGATGTGGTATATCGTGGAATATTTATACTTCTTGGGTGAGTAAGTCACTTGGCCTGCAGCATCATGATTCACAATGCACCTGGGTTATGGCAATATTCCATGGTATATCACGCCATCTTGTGTATTATTCCTTAATTATACAATGGACATAAGTGAACAGCCAATGAAATGGTCAGACTGGCAGTTTACCACCGGTGTGAATCCTCTGATAACCACTGACTGTTGATGAGCACATGGTGGACATCTACATCCTAATCATCTGCAGCCCAGGGAATAAATACAATAAAAATAAAAAAAACAAAGCCACCTCTTTAAAAGTTGTATTTTATTATAGTGAAAAAATGAACCTTGGTATAATCACAATAAGCCACTCAGAGGATGTGGGTTATCGGGGGATTTACCCCAGCTGGCGAGGATTTACCCACTCGACTGTGCCTCATGGGCAAACAACTCCAGCCGTGGTAAATCCCCCAATAACCCACACCCACTAGTGGCTTATTGCTTAATTATATTGTGATCAAAACAAGAAGAAAGTTACCTGCTGGCAATCACTTCCTTCATAATGAGCTTCTTTGTGGAGCCAGGCTGGACACATTTTTTTTTCAAGAATTCCCAAACTACTGGGTTCTGGTGTGTTGATGTGTTGGTTCATAATTTATTATTTACTGAATTTATTTGTTGTAATTTATTTTAGGCAGCCAAGACTTTATGAGAAGTGCTATTTGATTAAACATTATGTTAATTAATTTATAATGTACAGATATGGATGTGCCACTATTAGAATTAATAAGGTATTATAAAATATGTAAATGTACAAAACAAGGACACCATTTTCAACCGGGAAGCTCTACCACACACATCATTCGATTATAAAAAACAAAATCACAGTTAAGCTGAGTGCTTATGACAGTGTAAAGTGTCAGTGGGCAGCTAAGCTTTTATGACAAGTGAATGAATGATGAAAATGTGTGCTATATTATTTTGCAATGTACAGTGTCCCCTGAAGAAGCCTTTTAGGTGATCTAGAAGGAATAAAAACATTGATACATTGATATATGACTGTGTGGCAGCTTGTTTACACATTGAGTGACCTCTGTCTGGTTTAGGAATTAATTTTACAATGGACATAAAAATTCTTTAACATGATTGGTCAGGTAAGGTCTTTATCAGAGGTTAAATCCTGTAGTTACCCTTGACTAAGGAAGGGCATTTATAAAAATCAAAACAAAACGTAATTAGATATATTTTCAAATATGTTTTACATATTGGTCCATTGCATAATCACAGTGAAGCACATGAGGATGAGGGTACTTGGGGATTAACCACTACTTGTTTGGTTACTGTAAGTTACTTGGCTGCACCTCGTGACATACCACACAAGGTGTGGGTAAATCCCCAAACAACGCATGTCCTGTCATACCATATTACTTACCTAAAGAATGTAACTGTTTCTATTCAGAATTATAATTGGGCTTTCTATTTATTACGCATTCCTATCTTTGGACCAAAAAGGTCCAATTGAACACAAGGACTAAGGTGGCATGAAGCTACTCACATGCACCTACAAAAATTCTGGTTTAAAATAAAAAAGTGGAGCAAAATCACAAATTTTAAATCAAACCACCAGGTGCCTTTTTATTACATCATGCATGCTGCTACTACGAGGCTCCATCCACATCTCTCATTGGCTATGAGCTGATGTTTCTCAGAGGAAGAGGGACGTGCCCCCAAAACATCAGCACATAGCCAAGGTGAGATGTGAGATGCGGATACAACCTTGCAGTAGTGGCATGTAACACAAGTGTACCTGGTGGTTTGATTCAAACTTTGCAGTTTTGTTCTGCTTTTTTTTTTTACACCAGACCTTTTGTAGTTGCATGTGAGTAGCTTCATCCTGCCTTATTCCTTGCATTCAGAAGGAACCAGGATGTGAAAGGAGTGACTCAGGACTCAAGCTGGAGCATAGCCACTGCATGAACTGGAGCACATCACGTATATTTCAGGATACATCTCAATACACTGCCATTTGGTTCAGGACCTGTTGCAGCCTCCTTGCTTATAGTGCCAGCCACTCCACAACATTAGGTGCCTAATAAGCTCCCTTCCCCCCAGTGTCTAGGACTATAAAGTATGTGAGTGTTTTCCCATTTATGATATGGTATCTGATACAAGACTTTTACCTTGCAAGTTGAGATTACAGTGGCCTGATTTTTATGACATTAAGGATCAACATGTGGTGAAGTTTAATTTATTTTGCTACAGAAGTGGTGCTGTTTACGGATTGTTTACCAGCCCCCTGAGGAAGCTCTAATGAGCAAAGTGCCTGGCTAGTTGTCCACTGTACACACTGAGTTATTGTAACAGCTTAGTAAAACTGTTCCACCTAGAGAATAGGGACAGACAGGTAGTTTAAGTGTTTTTAAAAAACAAGTAGTACAGGATGTAGGTTCGAGACCCAGAATAGGTAGGAGCTGCCAGCCAGAGATAAGCTGGCACCTGCAATAATGAAACAAAAAACAGATTTAGATTCCATATTTGTAGCAAATAAGAAAATCAGCAGTTTTGTTACAGATTAGCCATAGGAACCAGAGTGAGCATATTCTTAATGTAATAGTGGGATGCAGTGCAGGGGGGGGGAGTTGGAAAGGACTCCTGGCCCGGGATTTCCTCACACACATGCAGTTTTGTTCATAGTTATTGTGATTGGCAACATTTTTATATAAAATGATAGTAGTTACCTTTAAAAATAGTAAATGGTAGTCATTGTTGGCCGGTGGGCTAGTAACTAATTGCCCTGGCAACTGAAAAAAGCACTGGTAGTCCAGTAATAATTTGGTCTGCCTGGGTTGTCTGTGATTTTGTAATATTTATTTATGTGGTGAAAAGCACTCCTGTAAATGAAAAGAAGCTACTCTGTTTAAGTAAATGAAAATAATGCAGAGCGGCAGCTGCAGGCACTCAGTGGGCCAAACTAAGTGAGAAGGGAGTGTGAGTGACCGAGTGTTGGTCCCACAGCAGAGTGCACAGGTGCTCAGATATGGAATCCTCAAATCTGCTTGCAGGTGGTCGTTCCTCACTTGAGAGCTGGTCAGAAGTCAGGATTCTGGCCTATACACAAATCCTGCTCTGTGAAGCTCTGAGAGGGAGATGTGTTGTGCGCTCCTCTAGAGGTAGGATCAACCAGACAGATTTTCCCATTTCTTAGTTGTGCAGGTGATAAGTGCCAGGGAAAACTAGTTATATGGACTGGCTTACAAAATAAAGAATATAAATTAAGGGGCACAGTCTGGTTGGGGCTCTGGAAAACCCACACATAAGCAAAGTGGCAAAGCATTCTTTGTAAAGCTCACAGAGGAGCCATTTTGTGGAGAAAGGGGTGCAGTTTCAGGCACAGGAACCCGTGGCTTCACAACAGTAAAAATACATGTAAATACAATAAATAAATAAAGCCATGTAGGGGCTAAGGGAACTCTTTGGCGCATAACATAAATACACAGAAGTTTGCTAATTCAATACAAGTAAAAATGGAGCATTTCAAAGCAAGGCTCTGCTGGGAAAAGTTATTTTAGTCTCAACATATTTGCTGTATTTCAAGATCGTGCTGCCAAGCCGTTTTTATACAGAATTGCACCAAACTTTGCAGACAGTTAGATTTTAGTGCTCTACACAGCAGAACAATCGTTTTGAGTGATACAGATATAAAACAATGGAGTTGCTAACCTCAATAGTAGAGAGAGTGGATCCTTAGTGAAGCAAATCCATGCAGGCAGTTACACTGGAGGTGGAGCTAAGTGTGGGGAAATGAATATGTAATTCCTTTTTTTTTTGTAATTCATAATTTTATTGAGTTTTCTAATTAAGAATAAAATACATAACAGATCAATGAAATAGAACATATAAAGATGTGTACAGTACAAAGCATTTTAAACCAGTAGCAATATAGCATTTAATTCTAATAAAGGAGAACACATTACTAAACTATGAAACCTGAATCTAGTTCTAACGAAATCTAGCTGAAATGTACATAAACTAAATACTGTTAAATACTACTGCAAAACTAATATAAGACAGGAAAAAGGTAAACAGCATTTGGAATGTTGCAAACCCTATGTTTATTAACAATAAAACAGATAATATAACTTACAGATTTAAATTGCTTAAGAATGGTTCCCAAATGGATACGAACTTATCTAATTTGTTCATATTTATGTAGGCTACCCTTTCATAGCTAGCCCTGCTAAAAAGATCTTGTAGCCAGGCCTTCACTGTTGGTGTCTCAGTATTTTTCCAATGTCTCAGAATGATATTTATTGCTGTAATGAATGCTGCATGCAACCATAATTTTTGTTTGTAAGAATGTTGTAAGAGTTCTGAGCAAATCCCCAAAATTGCAAACTTAGCTGTGCATACAACTTCATGTTTTGTAGTCTTTTCACAGATCGACAGTATGCTGTTCCAAAAGGACTGTAACACTGGACAGGACCATAGCATGTGTGATAATGTACCTTTGCCTCTTAAACATCTCCAACATGTTTCATCCAATGACAGGCCTAATTTGACTAGTTTACAAGGAGTGTAGTGCCATCTATGTACTATTTTATATTGAATAAGTCTACCCTTCGCTTCTCTGCATGCTTTTAGGGTCATGTCCCAAATTTCTTCCCATTCCTGCATACATAACTGAATCTGTAGCTCTTGTTCCCATGTGTTACTCAATGCCACAACCAGGTCTGATTTGGAGTCTAAAATCATTTTGTATAAAGATTTGTAACTGTTGTTAATTGTACAAAGTTTATCCAGAATATGAACAGGAGGGAATGAGGCTTCATTATTGATTTGAGACTTGAGGACATTTCTTAACTGAAAGTAGTTATGAAATTCAGTGCTGGGCAGACTATATTTAACGGATAACTGTGAAAAGGATAATAAAGTAGCTGTGGATGGGTCTATAAGATCATCAAGAAAAACAATGCCCTTTGATTCCCATAATGGCCATTTTATACATTTATTATTGATTTTTAGTAACTGATTGCCCCAAAGTGGGGAATGCGGTGAGGAATTAGGGTCCCAGTCTAAAGCAGTGGCAGTTGATTTCCAGGATTTATTTACTTGGCTAAGAACTGGGTTTAAATTAAATGTTCTAACTGAATCTGCAAACAGAATAGTTCTGGGATGATTCCCTTTCAGCAAAGATTGTTCTACTTGAACCCATGCTGGTGTGTCCTGGTCCTTAGTTAGCCACAAGGATCTAACGCATTGATCTGAAATAAAGGCGTCATGCCTGAGTTTAAAATTGGGAAGACCGAACCCGCCTTTCTCTCTTGATTGTTGTAATTTGGCCAAAGAAATTCTCATAGATTTATTATCCTATAGGAATTTTCTACATAAATAATAAATCTTATCAAAAAAAAGTGCTGTAATATGAATGGGCAGATGATGTAATAGGTAATAGATACGAGGGACAATCATCATGTTAAAAGCCTGAATTGTACCCCAAAGAGACAAAATCATTTTATTCCATCTAGCAAAATCCAATTCTATTTTTTCAAAAAGGGTAGAAAAGTTCATAGGAATAATTTGAAAGATATTCAATGTTATTTTAATACCTAAAAACTTTATCCCTTCCGCAACAATCTTTATATTGTTTTTGATAAAGGCAGTCATATCTATCCCCTTGACTAAGAAAAGAGCCTCTGACTTTTCAAAATTAACTTTGAACCCAGAGATTTGTGAAAATGTTGTATTGTTGTTAGTATATTAGGTATAGAAATATGGGGGTTTGTTATGGATAGTAGAATATCATCTGCGTAGGCTGATGTTTTTTGTTCTTTACCGATTTTAATCCCATTTATCTTTGTAGAGGTTCTCAGATAGTGGGCAGCCTTGTCTTGTGTCTCTAAATATTTGAAACCTTTCAGAAGAAAACTCATTTATTTTTACTTTGGCATATATCTCAGAATATAGTATTTGCACCCAGTTACTGAAATAACTACCTAGGTCATATCTGTCCAGGATTTAAATCAGATAACTCCATTCTATTCTGTCAAATGCCTTGTTGGCATCCAAGGATAATAGGACTCGTTGAAGAGTATTGGATTTGGCTGTGTATAGAATATGTATAATTTTGCGCAATAAATCTGAACTACACTGCCCAGGCACAAAACCAACTTGATCCGGATGAATCAATTTCTGAATGCATGTGTTTAACCTATTGGCCATAATTTTTGCTAAAATTTTACAGTCTACATTAATGAATGAGATGGGTCTGTAATTTTCACATTGTGTATGATCTTTGTCTTTTTTTGGTAAAACAATTATAGTAGCCTCCTGCATAGTTAAAGGTAGAGATCCTGTATTGGCTGCATTACCAAAAACTCTTAAAAGGAAAGGTGCAAGCTGTTGGTTAGTAGCTTTAAAAAATTTCCCAGAGAGGCCATCAGGCCCAGAAGCCTTGGCAGCTGGCAAACCATGAATGGCCTTCAAGATCTCCCCCTGTGATATGGGTTTATTAAGAGCTTCCTTGCCTTCTAATAGGAAGAGTGGGAACATTTAGGCTCTTCAGGAATGAGTCCAAATCATCACTACTGGTTTGACAATTTGACTTATATAAAGATGAGTAGTATTTACCGAACTCCTTCACAATTTGGTGCTGTATACCTGACGATGCTGTCTGTCTTTAATGGAGGCGATCTTGGTGACATCTGCTAATTTCTTAAGTTTATATGCCAAAGGTTTGCCTTGTGCCTCACCTGCCTCCCAATATGTTTGTTTCAAATGAAATGATGCAAACTCTGCCTTTTGATTAAGTATTTTGTTTATTTCATATTTGAGGTTAACTATATCTCTATATAAGGTGGAATTATTTACACTGGTGGACTGAAATAAGTTTTCTTTTGCTTTCAGAACCTGTTCTAAGATTTTGAGTTCAGCCTCCCTAAGTTTTTTTTTTATGTGATGAAAATGCAATTAATCGGCCTGTTATATAGGCTTTAAATGAGTCCCACAAGATTGATACAGTGACCTCGTTGTTGTCGTTTATTGAAAAGAAAGTTTTGATTTCTTCTGTTAGCCAACCTAGGAAATCATCATACCTCAACAGGCTACAGTTAAATTTCCAGTGTCTTTCAGAGGGCAAGGTATGTCCAAATGAAATCCCCATGGATACTAGAGCATGATCTGATATTATTATGTTGCCAATTTGGCTAGAAGATAGGCCCGGTAAAAGTGATTTGGAGAGAAAAATATAATCTAACCTGCTATACGAGCCATGCCTATCTGAAAGAAAGGTGTAGTCTCTGCCTTTCAGGTGCATTACCCTTCAAACATCGACAAGCCCAAATTCTTTGCAGAAATTGACTAGATTTTTAGAGGACCCTGAATAGTCAATAGGATTGGCATATGTACTATCAGTAAATACATTGGCAACAGTATTCATGTCCCCTACAAGAATTATATCACTGTGGGCACCATTGCTGATTTTATCTGCCATATCAGTAAAAAACTTGGAGGGATTGCTATTCGGCGCATAAATATTAACTAATGAGATTTGTTTGTTCTCTAATCTGATGTTAACAATAATAAATCTACCATTTGTATCTCTGATACTGGATTCAACCGAAACATTTGTTTTTTGTGAAAAAGAATACATACCCCTCTGCTCTTTGTATTGAATGAGCTACCATGAACTAAACCCACCCAAGACTTTTTCAGCTTAGTTGTTTCTTCAGAGGTTAAATGTGTCTCCTGAAGAAAAGCTATATCAGCATTTAAAGAACTGAGGTATGACAAAACCTTTGACCTTTTCACTGGATGGTTACACCCTTGAATATTTCAAGATACAATTGTAATAATCTGGTTATCTGAAGACATCCTGGACAGTGAAGATGATAGCTAGTAGATGTGTAATGAGTTAAGCAAACTTATACTTAAAAGCTTTGTGAGCTAAATGATGTATGCACTTTAATTAACAATAAAACCTAAAAAAAAATTACACTATGAGTTTTTTATCAATATAAACAATATGTATGAGAATAGAACTGTTAGGTTATTGGCAGCTATACAGACAATATCTATTAAGCTATCGAACACAGTGCACTAATATGTGCCACACTAAAGGTACTACACTGTTGGTATCTAGCAGAAAATAAAAAAGAAAGCTTCTGCTGCACCCAAAATAATAGATATATTAATGGTTAATATTAATAATAAACTCCCTGTTTTAAGAACATAGAGAGAGAATTACATAATATGAAATGGCATTATTAGTAACAACCAAGCCACTAATATTGTTATGCCTCTTACAGAAAATTGACCCACCAAATGTATCAATAATGAAATAGACATTCAAATAGGAACTGGAGTTGATCAGCTTAAAGCATACCAAACATTGTAAAGCAAGTTTAGAAAATGGTTCCTAAAGGAGTGTAGCACCTATACTTTAATGTGTTGCCTTAATCCTGCTCTTTGAATGGGCAGTCTGCCCTGTGAGGTCAACAAATGACATTGGATTATATATATTTATCTTATATCATTTGAAGTCCCACACCTTCACTTAATATGGCAATCTGGCCCATAGGGCTGTCGAATTAACTAAATGTTTTTAGTGACTTGTTGATTGCCCCAAGACTATGCTTGTTATGGCAGTCCGCCCTGCTAGGATCCAAATTATCAAATTCACTATTGTGTAAGTATATCCTGTTTCTTGCTGTAGAGCCACAAAGACCCTCATAACAGCCAAGTCATATGTCATGGATCATTTAAACAGAAAGGTAGATGCATAAGGTAGCATATGGAGCATTCTGCCACCACCACCATTCCTGAATCCTGACCCAAACAATGTTTGCTATATGATTTCTAACACACTAAGCATATACACACAACCCAAAGGGTTTGCACCATTAGTAGAGGAGAAGAGATGGAGAAATAAATAGGGAAGAGAGAGAGAGGAGAGGAGAGAAAAAAAAGGTGGTAACATATAAGCTGACGAAATCCAAACATTGTTAGGAATCCTGTCACCAATACATAGCCACATTAATGTATACATTAAATTGACACATTTGCAGACCAAACACTGAGTATTACAACAAGAGAGTGGGTTGGAAGTCAAAAGATAAAACTGATGAATAAGTAGTAATGAGAAGACAATATGATGCACGCTGTACTTGTGCATCAATATTGTGCAGTATAGTGCCAAATTTAAAACAATGCAAAAAAAAAATTAGCTGCAACTATAAGAACACAGCTTTGCATTGGAAAGGTGCTTAAATAGTAACCTAGCATTAAAAACAGGTAGAATGTTCACTGGTTGGCCTGAATAGTGATGACTCAAAGTCAGCTTACCACACCGTAGTGGTTACCCAGGATCGAACTCTGCAACCTAGGTATGCGTCTAGATGTCCCTGCAAAATGAGGTGAAAGCAATAACATAACCAAGTGAGTAGATGGTGAATATACATTTAAAATCGAGAACAGACTTGGCGTAGAAGAAAAGCAGGCGATAGAACAATCTTGACCTATGACCTTATTCACATGATGACACCAGGAGATGATAGACATGCACAGTAACTTTCTTTAGATAAACCTTGTATGAGAAGGGGAAGTCATTCCACAGAACTTATCTTGACTGACTGGACCAGGCTATAGTTTTTTTCTGCAGGACCTGCAGATTTCACAACTGTTTGGCAACTTTGCGGTAAGAGATTAGTAAAATCCATGCGATCCCTAGACCAGGAGTATAGGTTTTTTTTTGCAGCTGTAGTCGAGAAGAAACTGAAGTGATTTGCATTGTATGATCAGAATACTTTGTTCGGTGGCTTGTTTTTCCTGAGCAGACCAGCAATACCTGCAGATTTCAGGGAATGCTTATTAATTTTCAGAACCGCTGAGTAGGGAAGAGGGGTGCAAATCTCAACAGATGTAGGAGGTTTCGTGATGGTAGTTTGTTGGTTTGCAAGGTGGGGTTTGCCTCGTGGTAAGGAAGTAGGAGGAGGAGGTTCAGAGGAGCATGTGCTGTTATCTCGAGCCTCCTGTGAGCGAGTTGGGGGAATTTAAATCTGGTTGACGGTTGGATGTGATGGCCTAGCGATAGGGCTGTTGATCAAAGTCCAAACTTGGTGAGGCGAATCACATAACTTGGCACTGTTACCCAGCACTGCAACCATTAGACCAGCTGGGTATTTGAAATAGTATAACCAGCCAACTTTCTGAAGCTGTTTCTTAACCTCAAAAAAAGATTTTCTTTTTTCCACTACGGCTGCTGAAAATCGTGAAACATGAAAATACACTCCCCCTGCCAGTACAGCTGTTTAATCTCTCTAGCCACACTAAGAATTTCTTCCTTAACAGAAAATCTTAAAAAATAGGCAATGATAACTGTTGGCCTTGCCATTTGATTGGTTTTTGGGTACAAGGGACCTGTGGGCTCTTTCGATTTCAAGTGGCCATGGCCACTCAGAATTCAACATCTCTGGTATCATTTGCTGGAAAAACGTATCATCGCCTTTCCCTCCAACTCTTCTGGAACACCTACAATACGAATATTATTTCTCCTACCCGTTCTCTAAATCGTCCACTTTGTTTAATAAAAAATGGATTTGTCCTGCCTGCTGTTCCAGTTTGTCTTCTAAGAAGGCAACAGTGTCACGGAGAATATCGATTCTGTTCTCCGATTCCGTAATACTATTTGTGTTTTTAACGATATCCTTATTTAAAGACCCCATGCTTTTTTTTCATATCTTTGATGTCAATACTGATGTTAGCAAATAAGTCTTTCACAGTGTCCATATCATTTTTGCCTCCTGGTTCCTGGTGGTTTGTGGAGCTTGGCATTACTGTGGATTTACCCTCTGTCATTGAACACCTCAAGACGGCTGACTTCAAGCGCGACTTGACAGTGGTAATTAACTAATATCGGGAACTACGTGAAACTGAACTGGAACGTTTGTAAGTCACTAGAGTTAATTCAGAACCTTTACTTAAACAAACTATATGTAAAACAGGTGGTGAATTTAATTAAAAAATCTGAATTAGAAGCAAATCATCGTGGGCGAACAGGAGCTGTTCAATCAAGCTGCCATCCCTGATTGCGCCGTGCTCGCGCTCCCTGAATATGTAATTCCTGAGTGACAAAACTGTTGTGGTCAGTGTAATTAAAGGGCAAACCACTATTTTGAATAGAAAGTGAAGAGAAAAGTACTTAAAATGATTATTTGTGCAGTTTAATAGTAAAAGAGTGTTAGTCTTAGTGACTGAGCTTTCCTTGGGGTTATTTTGTATAGAAATAAATCAGCAGAGAGATTAAGAGGCATGAAACCCTGCTTAAACTTCAAGAAAGTGCTTATTTCATGTGATAAAAAAATGTATTTAAAAATGGATTCAAAGGTATAAAAAAAGGGAGAGCATTAGAATGTTGAGAGGGGCAGTTGAGCTTCAAATCTGAGTATTTTATTGTGACTTGTGATGCTGCAGAAAGGATTTTGATTGGTGCTGAGCCTCTGCACAAGTCAGTGTCCACTCAGTCACCACAAATTTAAATATGCTAATGAGTTTTGTCTATAAAAGAAGCTGCACAGCCAGTGTCCAGGGAGTCTGAGCAGGGAGAGTGACCGAGAAGGAATGTAACCAAGTCAGTGGATGTCCTGACTAAAGAGACCTGATATAGTGATAGAGCCTGACAGAGGCAGTTTAATTTAAATGCAGTATAGAATTAGGGAATCACCCGAATCCCAGTGTAAGGTCAGATAGAGTAGTAAGTGAGAACAGGGTAAGATTAGAAAGCCTGTTGCTTCAGGTGCCTGTTGACCCTGTATGTCAAGTTTTCCTCACAGAAAAGAAAAAGCTGCAACTTGAAGAAATCCTCACTTCTCCTGATGACACCAAGAAACTGCTGACAACACCAAAGCTACAACAACTTCAACAACAGAATTTCTTCAGTAAACCCAAAGGAGTGTATTGTCCAAACCTTATTGATTTAGTCTGGGGACTATTTTAAAAGTCAACGTGACATTAATTTATAGAGAATTTACCTCAATCCTTCTGAATTTAAAGAGACTCTTGTCAACTGTTTGCACATGATCTTTACAACTTTGGAGAAACATGTCATATAAGCTTGTTGACAGGGAACACTGACTGTGAGTTCCTGAGATGACATCAGCAGCAGCAGCTCTTCACTGAAACAGGCTTTTTCGAAAAGGTAGCGAAATCAGGGTTACAAAATAGCTCACAACTTTAAAATGACATAATGTAGAAATCTAGTTTTTGGTATGAGATTTATTGGGGGTATGCTTATTCTAATTCTGCAATGTAGCACTTTTGGCCAAAGTGGTATCAGTTGCTCTTTAAGGCAAGTGAATCATATGGTGTTGGGGTCTGAGGTAAGGCCTAGTGCTGGGTGAACTGTGTCATTGGATTCCAGGGAGGGTATCAGGCAGAAGGGGTTAGTGGACTGACTGATTGGAGGTATGGCCCAGCAGTCACTGTATTCCTTAGATCTAAAGTGTGACAGACTAATTGTATACCAGGGAGGGTATCAGGCAGAAGGAGTCAGTGGACTGCCTGCTCGGAGGTATGGCTCAGTAGTTATTGCATTCCTTATATCTAAAGTGAATACGCTCAGGAATCAAGGCCAAAGAGGGTGCTTATCCTGGAATCTGTGTGATATCTGGGGGGCTGGGTGGTGAGTGCCTGCAGTCTCCAGGGCAGAAATACCAGGAGGTTAGTGGGGTGGTATTGCCCTACTGGGACCAGGTAAAAGTGATAAAACATACAGATATTTTATGTGTTTTGAATTGTCATTTGTTCTGCAATTGAACTGTGCCATCCATGGCTGTTATTTCAGAGATTTCTTTCATATTTTCAGTAAAGATTTACCTTTTTGCTCAATAATCCAAGTGTCAGTGTCCTTGCATACAGAGTCAGTGTCTCATATTCTTGCAGGTCTCCAGGTCAGTCCAGTGCAGCATTCCCTACTCTTGGCAGCTCTTAGCTACTCCAGTTGGGGAGTTAAAGTCCTGTACTCAGGAAGTACCCAACCGGGTAAAGGTCGTCACAGGGAAAGGAACAAAGAATCCTTTATTTATTTATTTATTTTATTTATTTGCTTTTGTTAACCAGGTAAGCACCCTAGACATCCAAGTGCCTATTTTCAGGTGCGACCCGGGAGGGTCACAGAGTACGTAGGAAACAAAATACAGAGTCAAGGTAACATACAGGAGCTGCAGGCTCTGACAAGTGGGTGGTACAGCATATGGTACAGCAGGCTTTAAAATGGTCAGGTAGGCAGTATAGCAACAAGTTTCATAACAGCATTGAGAGGTAGGATAACATCAAATAACAACACGAAAGAGAATAACATCAAAATAATTTAAAGTACAAGCATGTAACTGCATGACATGAGCGCCTATCATGAGAGAGAATGAACATCAAATAATGCAGAATAGAAGCAGGTACTGATATGACAAGATCGCCTCTCCAACAGGAGAGCAGAAAGTGCCTCATGCTGGTTATCAGCAGAGATTTAACAGTGGCCAGTGAAACTGCTCACAGGACAGCTCCCTCAGTGAATCGGGGGAGGGGGATAATATGCTGGATCTATATGGTACATAGACAGGCAGAGGCAGTTTTGAGGAAGCTCCAAAGCGATATTTTGAAGCAGGGATGGGAGGGAGAGGCACGAACTAGGGCAGGAAGGGAGTTCCACAGTCTTGGCGCGTGGACGGAGAAGGACCGGTCACCTGTAAGGGAACAGGTCTTAGGAACCAGGCAGACCTGTGCAGCACTGGATCTTAAGTGGTAGGCAGGGGTTCCATGTTTAAGAGGAAGGGCAAGTGCAGAAGGATTGGCCGTGCTAACTATGTTATCTACGAAGTTGCCAAGGACAAAGGCGCGGTGCTTTTCACGGGGGAGCCACTCCAGCCATGAGTAGAGCTCACAGTGATGCATAAGGTGAGGGGCAGAGAGTGCGAAGTGGCATATATTGTTATAAACAGTGTCCCATTTCGCAAGGCTAGAGTTCGGGACTGGGGCAAAGGCTATGAGCCCATAACAAAGCGTGGGAAGAAGTATCCCCCTGGCTATGGTGAGCCGAGTGGCCGGGGTGAGGCAATCTTTGACTCTGTAGGCAAGTCTAAGCTTGCCATTCGTGGCTTTACATACATTCCAAAGATGTGTGGTGAGATCCAGTTGTGGATCAAGGGTAACTCCTAGATACTTGACAGAGTCAATGACCGGCAGGAAGGAGCCATTTGCTCCATAGATAGTTAGAAGCGCCGGGCAGGAAGAGGTTTTGACCACAGAGCCAAAATGCATGGCCTGGGTCTTCTTCAGGTTGATGGTAAGCTTGTGGCCCTCAAGCCAGTTCTGGATAAGATCGAAGTCGGAGTTAAGCAGGGAGTTGATGATAGTAATATCCTGAGAACTGGACAGTACAACAAGGTTATCCATGTATAGAGTTGGGTGCCCATGGGTTGTAGCGGAGGGCAGTTCATTAATGAATAGGGAAAACAGAATGGGTCCAAGGATGGATCCCTGGGGGACCCTGCAGTTAACTGGGGAGAGGGCAGAGAGGGTGCGGTTGAAGCAGGTGTATTGCTGCCTTCCTGCAAGGTAGTTGGAGAACCAGGCAAGGGCTCAGTGGGAGAATCCGAGAGAATGCAGAGTGGAGTGGAGGAGGGAATGGTCAACCCGATTGAAGGCCTTAGAGAGAGCGACAAAGATGGCACCAGTCAATTTGTCTTGGTCAGTAGCAGACCTGATTTCAGAGGTAACCATGGCAAGCGCAGTCGATGTACTGTGCCCTTTTCTGAAGCCATGCTGAGCAGAGGGGAGAGAACAGCATAACCCTGAAGGTAGTGGGAGAGTTGTAAGGCAACTGCCTTTTCAAGGAGCTTACAGGTAGCAGAGAGTATGGCAATGTGGCGATAGTTTTTAATATCTTTGGGGTTGCCTTATTTGTAAACAGGGACAATCCTGGCCACCTTCCATACATCAGGGATGATCCCTGAGATAAGAAAAGAGTTAAAGATATGAGCGACTGGCCGGGTGAGGAGGGGAGCCCCCAAGCTAAGCAGCTTTGGTTCGAGGCTGTAGTGTCCTGCCCCCGTGTGGTGGGAGAGACCGGCTAGGAGTTCCTGGGTCTCTCCAACTGAGATCCGTTTGAGGTAGAAGGGCAGTCAGGGGTGCCCACTCAGGGGTTTAGGGGCAGAGAGTTGGGAAGAAGGAGGAGCAGGCAGGTCTGAGAACATGCAGTTAAAAGCAGTTGCAATAGTTTGGGGGTTATTGCAGTTGGTCCCCCGATATGCATGTCAGCAAACTGTTCCTTGGCAGACCCTCCGACAAGGTTTTTAACGTTTAGCCAAAAGCACCGAGGGTTATTGGCCGAGGCTAGCAGGGCAGATTTGCAGTACTCACTCTTGGCGATGTGTATGGCTCTCTTACAGGAGTTTCTGAGTTGACGATATTCAAGGAAGTCATTGTTGTTGCGGGAGATCTTGTGTTTCACCCAGCATTTGTCTCTCTGCTTCATGAGAGAGAATAGGCCTCCATGGAGTCACTTCATGCCTGTGCCCCTCACCCTCCTTTTTGTGAGGGGTGCATGCCTGTTTTGCAAGGGGACAAATACGGCAAGGAAATGATCAAGGGCTGCAACAGGGTCATTTGTGGCAGTGACCCTAGACCAGTCAACACATTGTAGATCCTCAAGGTAGTCGTTGAGTATAAGTTTGGAATAGTCCCTCATCTGGATCACTCTGCTGGGGACTTTGGGTGAGGAGGTGCCCCATATGCAGTCGGTTGGAAAGTGATCTGAGATGATGTCCGGTAGTATCCCTGAGTGGTCAATTCTATCCAATCTGTTGCTTATTACCCAGTCAATGAGTGACCCTTTGTCCCCCCAGGAGGAGAGCCTTGTGGATCCAGTGATGATCTGGCTGAGAGAAAGGCCTGAGAGAGGAGGCTCATACTGCTTGGTATTGGGCCCCAGCCAATTGATGTTAAGGTCCCCCAGGATTAGCAGCTCATTTGAGACAACCTTTTCCCTAAGTTGGTCAAGTAGTGAAGAGAGCCCTTGAACACCACCCTTCGGAGGGTTGTAGGCACAAACAAGATGCATCTTTTTAGTGTTCCCAAGCAGGAGGATGGTGTGAAGGAATTCACAGGCTGAGGATGCAGGGGGTAAATGAGAAACTGTAGACCCATTAAGGTGTACCTTATAATATAGGAGCACACACCCCCACACTTACTGCCTGCTCTGTCATGCCGGATGAGGCTGTAGCCTGGGAGGGCACACACGGAGTCAGGAATGTGAGGCTTCAGCCAAGTTTCTATGATGCCCATAATGTCAGGCTTATAGTGGGCCACCCAGGCCATTAGTTCATCAAGGTTTTGGAGGATGCTGTGGATGTTGAGGTGTGCTATTTTTAAGCCTTTGGCAGTTAGCCAGGCTGAGGGGGGCTTGAAGGAGGACAGGGTGGTCGGGGGACCTTGACAGCTGGCTAAGTTCCCAGCCTGTGCATGTGGAGCCATGGCCCCAGCCTTGTGATACAGTGGGTGTGCATGAGGTACCCAGTGGAGGAAGGATCCCAAATGGAAAGGCAACAATGGCCAAGGTCAGCAGGTGTTGGCACTGTGTGGATGCTTAGGCAGGGTGCTGGCTTGCAGGAATACAAGGCTATTTACTTTAGGGTGCAGTTTTGAGGTCATACCCTGGGCATCAGGGCAGGGGTTGAGTAAATTGGACCTCCCTTCAAGTTGGATGCCGGAGCGTACCCTAGAAATTGATAATCAAGAGTAGCAAAGGCAAGGAGACAGGGCTTGGTTATTAGATATATGCAACAGTGTTATTAGGAGAAAGCAGGGAGAGAATGGGGGAGAAGCAGCAATTCAGTAGTGCGATGGCTTGTATAGGTACCCAAAGGTAGCTCATTCATTAGAGATAGGCAAACAGGATTGTGCTTTAAAGGCAGTTAAAACAGAGGATGCCTCTAGTGGTGAATAAGTAAAGGCTGCAGATGGCAAAGTGGGCTGATTGGTTTTGCACATCACGTGATGTGAGATATGTAAATCGGTGTGACCAAGGATGGTGGTGGGGGTGGGGCAGCCGGCGCGAGCCATGAGTCAACACTGCACACAGCTCCAAGTCAGCAGGGCAGCCAGTGTGGCAGTTAGCAAGGCCTGGAGTTTGGATCCCTTCTGTGAAGGTGCTTGTAAGCTTACGGTTCTAAAGAGTTAATTTTTTTTTTTTGTCGGAATTGCAGTATGCTCATGCTGAGCTCCTCAGACTGGCACTGGCTCCTTCATGGTTTTACCTGCATTTAATTTGAGCTGGTGGGGCAGGGGTTGGGACTCTCGCTGGATCTGGTGTCCCGTGGAGAATAGAAAGCGAGGTAAGTCTTAAATACCATTCTGATAGGGAGGAGATAGAAGAGAAGGAGTGAGAGTGGAGGAGGGGGCCTGAACAGAACAGTGAAAGGGTCAGGAAAGAGCAGCTTTATGCAGTTAACAATATACCAGGTACAGCACAGTTTGAATGGTTCTAAATCGAGTACTTAACCCCCAGTCAGCAACTAACACAGTAGAGAAAGCAGAAATGCCTATAAATTAAAATCTCTTAAGGAAACCCTTACAATACAGTAAAATTGCAGGTAGAGCGTTGTTTACAGAGGAAAAAAACTATCTAAACTTCTGCGCCGACAGCTAACATATTGATAAAAAAGACGCCAAGTTCGAACACTGCACACAGCTCCAAGTCAGCAGAGCAGCCAGCATGTCAGTTAGCAAGGCCTGGAGTTTGGATCCCTTCTGTGAAGGCGCTTGTAAGCTTACAGTTCTAAAGAGTTAATTTTTTTTTGTCAGAATTGCAGTATGCTCACGCTGAGCTCCTCAGACTGGCGCTGGCTCCTTCGGGGTTTTACCTGCATTTAATTCGTGCTGGGAGGGTGGGGAAGGAAAAGTTCAGCAGCCCTCTCGACCTCCGAGTTGGGACCCTCACTGGATCTGGTGTCCTGCATTTAATTCAAGCTGGGGTGGGTGGGGAAGGGCAAGTTCAGCAGCCCTCTCGACCTCCGAGTCGGGACCCTAGCTGGATCTGGTGTCATACACACTCTCTACCCTGCAATTCTCATTCTCTCTAGCCTTCACTCCTCCGATGTTTCCCTACATTCGATTAGCTCTCCTGTCACCTATCTCTGTGTGGAATGGTCCCATCTGTGGCCAGATGTTAATACAGAAGTGGATGGGTCATCACAGTATCCTGTGACACCACCTGTTTGTACTAAATACACCCGCAACTGTGCATATTGACTCTTTGATGTGGCTTTCATAATTGAGTGTCCTCCCTGGTGAGTGACTGATGTTCTTGGGAGTGCAGTTCTTCTTGTTTTTTGCTTTACTGCTTACTAAGAACTTTAGGAACGCTTTGCACCTCATGTTGCTTATGTAAGTAATAAGCAATGCCAGGGTGTGCATTATAGGATTTTAGAGCATGCCCCAGAAGTGTAGTAAGGCAGGAGGCCAAGGGCTGAGTGTACTTATGCTGTTGGGAAGTGCATTAAAATCCTATGATGAACACCCTGAAGGGGCTTATTACACTTACAGTATAAAATGCCTCTGAGTAGTTTTTTGGGGGAGGAAACACAGAAACATAGAATCTGACAGCAGATAAGGACTGCTTGGCCCATCCAATCTACCCATTTTTCCCTACCTACACTATTGCATCAGACCATGCCAAATTTACAGCTTTTCCTCCTTCCCCTTTCCTTTCTACTATGAAATGGGTTTCAGCACCTGACCGTGCATTTATGGAGATTTAATGCATGGCTAGGTAACATCTCTCTGCCATTGAAATTAATAGATTTTTTCTTACCATTTTATAAATGCATGTTTATGAACATTATCTTGCTGTTATCAAGTCTGTGACATATGTCAGAATTTTCCTTTTTAATTAAATACTTGCACAATTAACCTGGGATTCTGAGAGTGACATTAAGTAAGACTGTCCAAACGTTGGCTCAGTGTGCACATTTCCAACCCCTTAAAATCTTTATTTGATGAGGAACAGTTCAAGGCTTTTGTAAGACAACTGCAATCCTAAAAGGCCACCAAAACTGCTGAAGCCAATACTAAAAATTCTGATGAAGATTCCACTAATTATAAAATTGCTTTATCAGTATCAGACATATTGACTTCAACTCAGATTGAGACCATGACCACTGCCATTCCTAATCTTACCTCACTGGAAGACCTTCAAGATCGAGATACTAATAAAAAGAAAGGATCTGCATCAGAAATCTAAGCAGAAAGTACAACCCCATGAACACTTAGTTAATTATTGAAAAGCTAGAACAGAAATATTTGTTATTAATTTTTCTTTAAAATTACTCTAATACAGTGTACGAAGTTTATTGTTCGACATTAAGGTCATTACAATTACATAGAAATTACATAATAAATAAGTTAACAAAAAATACATTTTTAAAATACTATATAACTATATATATACATATATAGATATAGATATATACAATAGGGGTGAGTGGTAAATGAGTGAGATAAAACAGTGTATCATCCACTGCAGTGTGATATTTTTATCCTCTGCTCTACTGTGATGATATCAGCCATTTACACACACAGGTCACAAAAGGTCATCACTCTAGGCAGCTTTCCCCTCAGCATGCAAGAAACACCTGTGCTGTTACCATAGACACAAATGCAAAACTACTTCAGAGGTCTCACTGCTGCCTACAGCTAACTCAGTGAGCATTACAAAATACACCTATCCCCCCCACCACCACCACTACCAACTTCCAGCTCATTACTGTGACTGCATCCAGAATTCTAAACAGCACAGCTTCACAGAACAGTCTAAACTACTGCCTGCAGCTAACTCAACTACCACTGAAACACACTCTCACTTGTTCCTCACACTCTGATTCTCACCCATTACAATTACTGTGATACTTTGAACTTGACTGCAGCCAGAATCCTAAAGAGCACAATTTCACAGAACACTGCACTCTGCCTGCAGTTACTTAATTACAACTGAAAACAGTATCAGCTGTTCTGACACTCTGCCTCTCAGCTCATTACAATTATTGTGATGCTCTCAGCTTCACTGCAGCCAGACTTCTAAACAATACAGCCTCACAAAATTATGTTTCTCACTTCTACCTAAAACTAACTCATTTAGCATTGCAAAACATACTCATGTGTCTCCCAGAGTTTATAACACTGCCAGCACATTCAAAAAAGCTCACACGCAGAATGAGCAAACACATAAACAGGAACAGAACACAAGACAGCATAACAAAACTTCTAAAACTCTTTGCCCAATGGTATATATCGAGTACATGATGGGGCTGATCATGTGCTATGGCAAATGGCACTCGTGAGATATCCAGAGCTCACTCTACAGGAGTGACAATATTTGCCATATCACACTCATGCCCACCATGTATCCTATATATATATATATATATATATATAAGCTGACACATATGAATACCACTTACATAGTTAACTTAATACATTAAAATCATCATCATTCTTTTTTTTTTTACTGATCCTAGGGTATCACACCTTCTATTGTTGCAGATTTATATTCTTTCTTTGTTCCCTTTCACTTCTTCCCTCTTGGGTACAGTATATTATTTATTGCACAGACTTTGATTTCCTTATTTTTGATATACTCATAAAATAATTGGCTACACATTTAATTGTGAAGGTGTCTTCTGCAAAAATCAATATTTTTGTTAGTGTGGATTTATCCATCTTTAAACACTTGGCATCATTTTTTGGAAACAAAGTCTTCAGTAAATGAGTTTGATTTAGGTGGTATCAGCTGCAAGAGCATAGCACGTACATTGGGTCTTCAGTACCTCCATTTTCACAGTCACAATCTGGGGATTTCCCATCAGATTCTAATACAGTGACATCTAACTTTTAAACTGTGGGGTTAATGATAGGAAAGAACATTTTTCAAGTCTTACGTAATTTCATAATTGATTTTTTGAAGATTTATAAATATTCTTTTTTCTTTGATCTATCATAAGAATATGATTTGTTACTTACAATAAGGTAGTCTTAAAGAAATGATAGACAAATATATATGGGAACCTTGTTTGAGAATTTGCAGAGTAATTAACTGCTGGCATATTGTTTTTACCAGCTTAATGTTGCTATGATTCCTCATACCTCCTATTAACAAATTTGTTAACAGGAATTTACCTTTAATTAGGCACACAGTTGAAAATTTTTAAAAGTAAATTAATAGGACTGTATTCCTGTTATATGCTTTCCCTAAATGGCTCTCCTCCAAAACTTATGAACTTTCACGGTACTGTAAAAATTGTCTAAATTGGAATTCTTCTTGCTTTCTGTTCTTTTTAATATCGTGAAGGAACCAAATATTGCTTATATGATAGAACAGAATGTTATAAAGAGAATATTATTTGCCTTCTGGTAGGATAGGATAGGATAGGATAGGATAGGATGGGATAAATATGGTTGCAGATGGTGGAGGGGTTCAAGAGGGGGTGGGACAGGTACAGGGGAAGGGTTCTGGAAGCAAAGTCCTGTGCAGCAGGAATATCCAGGACTGGGAAGGGAGAAGCAAGAGAGGGCGAGAGGGGCAGCAAGGTCAGCTCCCAGGGTGGGGGCTGACCAAATGAGCAGACACGAAAGACAGTTAGGCCTATTCTGCTGGCATTTTAGTATGTTAGTATAGCCTAGAAGTTAGAGTAATGAGCAGTGAAAGAGCTTGGCACATATAGCAGACCTTAATTTGATTCCTGTAACCTCCACTTGAATACTGTGTGACCCTGAGCAAGTCCTTAATCTCCGCAGGGCTCCGGAGTTGCCCCTGAAAACAGGCCTTATGCCTAGTGGGCCTGAACCAGTACCAAAGAATAAAATAATGTATATATTATTTGTAATTAATATCTTTGCCATACATGAAGTTGTGTATTACTTTACATTTTTTTTTACATACAATTTCAAAAACAAAAATTATAGAAAAAGGATGCTCTACAGTAATAAAAATGTATAACTACCTGGCAGGTAGACAAATGAAGGCTGTCAGGAGGAGGAGGCCTGGTAAGGGTTGGGGTTGGTAAGGGGCCAGTCAAGGGAGCCTGTGTTCATATGGCAAGTAAGTCCATCAGAGCAGTAGCTGGAGGGAAGCACACAGCGCCGGACCAATAAGTTGAAAATAATGAGTGGATCATAGTCTGATTTGCACTTCAAAGTGATGCTATTGTCTGGCATAGTACCCCACACTGGTATAGTGGTCCCATGGTAGTGCTCTCTGTGACCGGGAGCTCCGGCCACTCTTGAGGACTGACCTTTTCTTAAATCTGTTGCAACAGTTCTTCTATTTCTAAGCCTAATCTATCCTGTACTATTTCTAGTCCATAAGGTTGGCCACCTGTGGGTACCCCCTTCTCCCTCTCTTAACTATGCTATAGTGTCCTCTTTAATTTTTCTTTTCCCTCTCAGGTCCTCGTACAGGAAGGTTATTGTGGTGACCTCCAGATGTATGTAAAATAGGTTGTGTTTATTGTTGTTGGATTTAGTATGTAATAGCACTATGTTATAAAATACCTTGATGTATATACCTTATGCTTATGAAACCTGTAAATGTTAAATACCATGGCACTTGGTGTTTTGATAATGGTAAAAAGTACTAGGTGTCTATTATAGAAATTAAGCTAGTTGTGCTGTTTAAAATGCTTTGAAATTAATATAAACTGAAAAAAATCTAAATGTCATGGTGATTTGCATATGTCCCATGATGCATTACATTATGGAAGTATGTATGATGTTGTATTTCTTCGAAACTTGATTTCTTGTCAATGCCTTTTAGCGTAACTGTTCTTTCGGTGATTCTGCATTGAGGTTCTTTGTTTATAGCTTGTTTTGTTTTTCTTCTTTTTGGGCCCCCACTATGTAAGCAAATGAGGGCTTGCATAAGGGTTATGGGTACATGTTAGCTAGTGAATTGGATTTGAGATCAGTGTCAGTAAATGCTGGCTAAGTGCAGAGAAAGGACATTCCTAGTTTGTTGCTGCAAACTGATGTATGGAAGAAGAAACATGCCATTGCAGAAGGTTATTTCTTGTATTTTGAATAAACATCACACAGAAATTGTGTGTTAAACCTGAACTTCGGTGTCTGGTCCATCTGTTATCCCACAACCCCTCCACACTCTCCCTGGCTGGGAAATGCCACTGCACACCATTGAGAGCACCAGGGCTCCAAATATCTAACACTTAGACAAAAGTCACAATGGCAGCAGAGGAACATAACGAGTTGTGTAAGAGTACAACGATCAAGTACTTGTGGAAAAAAGTGATTGACAAGGGGGCTGCGCTGTGTTTGCTGTGTAACCTCAAGAAGCAGCAATTATAAAATGCATCTAGCTTGTTCCCAGCTCCAGTCTGGAACTCCAGTGTGTGTGTGGACTCCATTAATGGTGCCCCAATGTCCAGTATGTTTAAAGGTGGCCCCAGTCCAATTGCCCAGACACAAGGTAGGAAGGAAACTGATAGCCGTACAGGTTCCATGGTGTAAGGCGGGTGCTCCTCTGAAAGAGAGATGCCACCATATACCCCTAAATGCAGGGGTGCCTGCCCTTTATAAATAGGTTTTAGGATTTAATTTAGGAATTATAATTTTTGGACTGCAATTCCAACAATCCTAAACTCAAAAATCGGGGCAAAGTCAGGTGAATCTGATTCTGTTCAATAAATTCTGAGTAACCCTAGTACACAGTAAATGCAACTAAAAAAGCACAAGATATTAAGTGGGAGACAGGAACCTGTTCTGGAAGGGGGAAGTGGTTACAAACAAGTGCAAAGAGTCCATTCCCAACAGAATCCTTCTGCTCTTCAGTGGGTAACCACAGTCGCTGCTTTTATGACAGAGACCCTTTTCTCTGTAGCACTGTAGATATAACTTCTGTAGCAGGGAGTTTGAACTTCTTTGGAACTGTTAGGTCAAGTTCTATGGCAAGTTAAAAGTTATGTGGCACATATATAAATTAAAAATTCAGAGCGAGCATTACAGTTTTAGAGGACCCAGCAAGGATGGCCTGTGTTGAGAGCCCCAACTCCATCCACATAAATGTAGGTTACATAATTTCCATTGCAGAGCAGCTGACACCATCAGAAAAACATTTAAATTACACTCTGGCTAGATTTAAAAAAATCTCCAACAGGTATGATGGGTTGTGCCCCAGATACAAAAATTGACGAAGGGCATTAGGTACTCATTATGCTCCATTGCACTCAACACTCAACTTGGGGGTAGTCATATCGGATGACCTAAAGGTAGGCAAGCAATGTGAGAAGGCAGTAAAGAGGACTGGGAGGATACTGGGATGCATAGGGAGAGGCATCACCAGTAGAAAACAGGACGTTGTTATCCCTCTGTACTGACAGTTGATGAGACCCCATCTGGAATACTGCATACAGTTCTGGAGACCCCATCTCTGCAAGGACATAGACAGGATGGAGACAGTACAGAGGAGGGCAACTGAAATGGTGTAGGGTCTGCACCAGAAACCATATGAAGAGAGACTAAAAGAGCTTAATATGTATACCCTCGAGGAAAGGAGGGACAGGGGGACATGATAGAAACATTTAAGTACCTCAAGGAAATTGTCAAACTGAGTTATTAGCAAGAAATACATTTCTCTGGGGAATCTGGTGTAATTTCACTGGAGTGTTGTGGGAAAGATACTTAGCAGAATTCTGGTGAAGTTACCCAGAATTTAGCCCAAGCAAAGTGGCCTTTTCATGGTGCTTTAATGGATGAAATTTATTTTCAGAATACTGTACCTCCGCTTGTTATCAAAACCTGAATATGTATACCCTTAAGGAAAGGAGGGAGAGGGAGGACATGATAGAAACATTTAAGTACCTCAAGGGAATCAACAAAGTCCAAGAGGGTAGCATCTTTCAGAAAAAGAGATGTACAAGAACAAGGGGGCACGATTTGAAGATAGAGGGGGGACGGCTCAGGGGCAATGAGAGGAAGTATTTTTTCATGGAGAGGGTGGTGGATGCATGGAACGGCTTTCCTGAGGAGGTTGTGGGGTAAAAAACAGTGGAGGAATTCAAGAATGCATGGGACAGACCTAAGAGGATGTAGGCTGTTGGTAAACTAGGATCTGCAGCGAGAGGTCATGTGATGGCTGCCTGAACAGACGTTCCTTCCACTGCTCCCGCTTCCCCCGCTTCTAATTTTACTTCTTTTCGCTAACTCAACTTAAATATATCTATCCTGGCACATCGTGAGCTCCTGAAACCATCATCAACCCTGCTGGGTAAAAAACTAACCAGAATGGAGACGGAAATGAAGGATCCCCTACCGCATCATACTCCTCCAACAACACCTACACAATAAAACACTGCAAAATGCTTCAAAGCACAGGCCCCTGAGACAAGTCCTACCGTGACTACTCAGGCTGTACTTATGGAGGCCAAATTCCTGGAAGGCCTGACTCCTGTTCAATCTGCACTGGACACTCTGGTTCATGACTTTCAAAATATCAGGCTCTCACTGGACCTCCTTACCAAGCGTACTGGAGACAACGAAGTGAGAATCTCCTCATTGGATGACTGGTGAGCTAGAGTAGATCCTGATATGGCCCAGCTGAGACACCGGATCAAAGCGACGGAGGAGAAGCTTGAGGATCTTGAGGGAAGGTCCCGGAGGAACAACCTTGTAATCCTTGGTCTCCCCGAGGGTGAGGAAGGGTCAGCTCTGATTCTTTTTATCCAGAAGTTCTGCAAAAAGATCGCCGGCCCTTCCCCAATGGCCCTGAATACATAGTTGAGCGGGCACATAGATCACTTCAGCCTGCTCCTACCCCGGGATATCCTCCGCGACCATTTATCTTTAGACTGCTCAATTTTCTAGACAAGCAGTACATTCTTAATACATTGAGAGAGCTACAGGATCTTCAATATGAAGGACACCATATAAGAGCTGCTCAAGACCTCCCTAAATCAGTCCAAATGAAGAGGACTGAGATGCACCCGATAGTTTCTAAATTAGTAGCTGCTGGGGTGAAATTCCGTATGAGATATCCGGCAACTTTACAAGTACTGCACTCAGGCACCTGGTACAGCTTTGACTCTCCTAAACAAGCCAATAGCATGCTAAAATCGTTGTACCCAGACTTATTTAAGATAAGTAAGTAATGGATCCCTGACGTATTTTCATGTGGAGGTCATCAACTCAGTAGGAGAGACTTTTGCTATGTTTTCTGACCTTCTGCCATGCATAATTTGCAAATTTTGACAGTCGGATACCCCTCAACTATTGTTTTGGGTCGACATGGGTGGCAACCAGTGCATCCGCTGGCTACCAAGTTTCTTTTGGTTTTTCTGACCTCAGGGCTCCACCTAGTGGCGGATCTGTCATTTTGCTTCACTGGAACCTTCGCGGAGGCTTTTCCAATCGTTGTGTAGAGCAAAGACTGTAGCTTTCTACAGTGCCTTTTCAATGTGTGATTCCAGCTTCCATCATTGAGCTCACAGTCGGCATTATACAATCTGGTATTTCTCTCTACCGCCCTGACTCACGGTTTGGCGACTCCTAGATTCCCTGGAAACTCTCTATGTACACCCCTGGAGATCTTGCTGAGACAGGTCTGAATTTCGTCATGGAAGTGGTGCCTTTTCTCTTGCCGAACTGCAATTTACATCACTAACTGTCCACCCACTTCCCAATCATATCAGTTTTGGATGGTTTCCCACGTTTTATTTCCATAACAATATTAGTACCTGCCATGGTTACCACATAGTATCCCTGGGTCTATTATCAGGACCATTCTTCTGAGTGTGTTATTTAGCTTTTTGTGACTTATATTCCATTGCTCAGTGTTTTCCTTATGTTCAATTATTAAGTGGATGTTCAGGAACAATTACTCATCCGTTACTCTCTCCTGCAGAGCAAAAACCCCTGTCACGATGTGCTGTACATTCAACCCTGATTTTTTGATACTTTTACAGGACATTTGTGAAGTTGGCATATTTTTTCTTTTCTTTTAACCTCCCATGATATTTAACGGGATTAAATCTATCTTAGTTATTGTTGCCTGCATTGAGATAGTCTGACATTGAGACGTTGTTAACTTTAAACACTGTTTTTTAGTCTCATGGCTTACTACACTGTTTGTTGGATGTTTAGTTAATGACTAATCTTTTCAACCTTTGATGTTCAGCTTAATGACCTTATTGGGTTAGTACTGTTTCAAAGGGGGACGGGAAGTGTTGGGGGGGGATGTCTTTACAGGGAGGGATGTGTTTCATCATGACCAGAAAGATGGAGGAGGTACAGTCTTTTGGACTGGGGATGGCAGTGGGGTTTTTGGGGTTTCATTTATTGTGGGTAGGAGGTGGGAGGGTGGCTCGGAGAGGGAGGGTAACTTCTGATGTTTGTTGATTATTTTAGCTGGGATGCAGGGGGGAGTGGGGTTCTTATGCCTGATGTGTTAGTTGTTTATGACAGATTGACCTATCTCTTAAAACTTTACTATGAAATCGTGAAACTGGCTCACTATACCTCCTTGCTGGAAGTATTCTATGGGTAGTCAATACAAGTTCTTTAGTTGGAACATTAAAGGAGCCCAGGACCGCTGTAAACAAACTATGATACTAAAACATCTTCATCAACTAAGAGCTCAAGTAGTCTGTCTCCAAGAGACCCACTTTAAATGAGAGGATGCTCTACTTTTACAGAGGCTCTGGGTGGGCCAGGTTTTCGGAGCTGGAGCTTCATCTAGGGGGGAAGCACTGCTATTCTTATTGCTAAATCGGTCCCATTTGTTTTGACCCAGGAATGGTGGTATCCATTGGGGCGATATGTGATATTTCAGGGCACCCTCAAAGCATTTTCCAGAGTTATAGGCTCCATCTACAGCCCTAATGTAGAGACACAGCAGTTCTTCATCGAGCTGATGTCTCTTATACCTGCCCACCCCTCTAAGCTCACCATATTTGGAGGGGACTGGAATATAGTACTCCAATCTGAATTTGATTGCTCTGACTGTAAAAGAGTAGGTTTATCTCCTGCCCAAAGAGCAATCAGGGACCTTATGGCAGGCACTGGGACGTTGGATGTGTGGTGCACCCTAAACCCCTCGGATCGACAATACACATACTTTTCTCCACCACATAAATCCTTTTCCCATATTGATTATTTTTTACTCAGTTCAGCCTCCCCTCCGGGAGTCCTGGATGCTGACATCCATCCTAGAGTTCTGTCTGACCACTTCCAAGTCAGTGTATCCCTCCTTCTTGGCCCGGGGCTTACGCATGACTCATTGTGGCACCTAAATATGTAATTGCATAAAAGACCTTCTTTGCTCGAACATGTAAAAAATTTTATCTCATTCCTTGAGTCTAATATAGGCTCTACGACCCATGTTGACCTTGTTTGGGCTGCGCTTAAATGTGCACTCTGGGGAGATTTTATCCGTCTGGCTTCCACCCATTTCAAGCAGAATGCTTCCCAGTTAAATTCCATCTTAAGAGACGTTAAACTCCTAGAACACTCTTTACACCACGCTTCCCCTGATTCAGAATGGACCAAATTATACCAGCTCCAGTCCCAGTAAGCAAATCTAATGGCCCAAAAAGCTGAACTCTCCCTCCATCATACTGGGATGAAGTATTTAGAGTCAGGTGAGCGAGCATGGAAATTCCTGGCCCTCAGGCTCCGACAAGCTGAGGCCACCAGATTCATCCCTAGCTTATGCCAGTCCCCCGAAAAGGATATTGTTACTGATCCTAAGAGTATCGTTGCCCTTTTCGGCACCTACTTTAAAGCCCTCTATGAAGTCGATGATTCCAGTGCTCCTAGGGCAGATAGTATCTCTCACTATCTGAACTCAATTGATCTGCCCACTCTACCACCCCAGCAGGCTGTGGGTCTTGGATCTTCAATTACTGTCTCAGAGGTAGAACAGGCAATTAAGCTTTTACCTTCCGACAAAGCTCCGGGTCCAGATGGTCTTCCTAATAACTTATGCAAACAATGCTGTGCCAAGATAGCTGTATTCCTGGCAGAGGTCTTCAATTTTTGGTTTGACAAGGGAATGAGTGACCAATCCTTTTCAAAAGCCCTTATAACCCTTATCCCCAGACCCAGTAAGGATCCCCTACTCCCCGGGAATTATCATCCAATTTCCTTGCTCAATTCGGACATTAAAAATTTTAGCTAAAATTCTGGTGGCCCAGCTGACTCCACTTGTGGGAGTTCTTATTGGGCGTGACCAGGTTGGCTGCATGGCCGGTCACTCCTCCAGAAACCATATGAGGAAACTTCTGTATCTCATCTTGGCATCGAGGAATTCTGAGGTCCCAGTGGCCTTAGTCTCCCTTGATGCCAAAAAAGCATTTGATAGAGTTTCCTGGAACTTTCTATTTTCCTCCCTCACCAGTTTTGGAATTCCCAATGATTTTATTAAATGGGTCCGGATACTGTACTCAGGTCCAACAGCCAGGGTGTGGTATAATGGTCTCCTCTCTCCCCTTTTCCCCTTCAGCAAGGAACCCGTCAGGGTTGTCCTCTCTCTCCCCTTTTGTTTAATCTCTATCTTGAGCCTCTTATCAGCAAACTCAATGGTTCTGCTAACCTGACTGGTATTCAAATTGAAGGCAAAAGATATCTTCTTTCAGCCTATGTGGATGATATATTATTACATGTTGAAAACCCCACCTCCACAATCCCTGCCTTTCTCGAGGAAGTGAATTTATTCTCCGTTGTCTCCTCTTACAAACTTAACCTCTCTATATCCCAGATTTTCCCCCTTAATCATCGTATTATGCGTTCCGAGCCCTTAGACTTGGGTTTGACCTGGACGCCACACTCCCTGACTTATCTGGGGATTCATGTCACCAGGAATACTTACTCAATGCTGAAGGAGAATCTCACCAAACTAATTTCCACTCTTAAATCAGACCTAGACAGGTGGGGCACTCTCCCTATAACCCTTTGGGGGCATTTCAATGTCCTTAAAATGAATGCCCTCCCACGGATAATTTATCCCATGGGTATGCTAGGCCTCTTTCTTCCCAAAACCTGGTTTAGACAGCTACAGAGTATATTCAATAAATTTATATGGGGCAATAAATGTGTTAGAAGAGGCTACGTTAAGCTTACTGCACCTAAACTAAGGGGGGGCCTTTCTCTCCCTTCCCTCTTTACGTATTGGGGGCCCAGCACATCAGTAAGCTGACCAGTTGGGTGGACGACCTGACTATCGATCGGACCCATTCATACTCTCCCACCTGGATCAAAATTGAAAGGGCTTTGGAACACAGAACTTACTGCTCCCTCCTGGATCTTGTATACCAGCTCCCTCACTGTCTCCCCTATCACCTTAAAGATTCCCCCATTGGTTGGTCCCTCTGGGCCCTCTATCAGGTACAGAAACACTTATCCCTTAACTGGAGTATGTCACTGCACCAACCCCTTTTCAACAACCCCCATTTGCTGATTGGAAAGTGGGTAATCCCACCCTCTTTTCTCTCTAAACTACAACATATTACATTGGAAGATATTTGCACTAAGGACTCTATTACTTCATTCACCTCACTGCAGGAGAAATTCCAGCTATCCAAGATTGACATTTTTAAATACTGGCAGCTCAGGCAGGCCGTATGAGCCTTCTTGGGCCCCAAACCATGGGTCTTCCCACCTGGAGATGATTTGGCAGCCATCCTCTTATTGGCAAAATACCCACATGTGGTATCGAGTGTATATAAGTTCTTACAGGAACTTGATCCTGAACTTCCCAAAGGGGTCTGTTACTACTGGAGGCAGGTGCTTGCTCTTCCTGATGATCGGGTGTATTGGTGTAAACTTTGGAAAACAACTTATAATCTTGTTAAACAAGATAGGTTGAGACTTACCCAATTCAATATTAGGCACAACCTGCATTATACTCCTACTAGACTACATGCCACAGGGAAGCTAGCGTCTCCTATTTGTCATAGATGTGGGTAGTGGCGGGATCTCTCCTTCACATGTTGTGGGATTGCCCAAAAGCTCAGCCATTCTGGACTGCCATCCGAAATACCCTTGACCCAATCCCAGGGTTAGATTCATTGTTTACCCCCACAACCTGTTTATTGCTTATTTTCCCGTGGGGTACACCTAAAGCACGAAAAGCACACCTATCCCTAACAACAGCCACTGCTAAATTAGTCATGCTTAAACACTGGAAGGATGAATCCCTTCCCTCAACTATGGAATGGTACCGTGAGACCCTACTCGCCATTCAATTAGAGAAACATATAGCCAGCATCCTGCATAACCTAGATGGTTATAGAGGGACATGGGAACCCTTCCTGACCTTGTTGTCTCTCTGGCAATCCTGATTAGCTACCTCAAAATAACCCATATTTCTTTTATTCTGACACATAGGCATGGGTCGGTGGGGTCTTGGGGGGAGAGGAGTTTTATTTAGGTCTTTGTTGAGCTTGTGTATCATGTTTGCATGTTATGAATGTTTGTTTGTTCTATGTTTTATTGCAACTGTACCTTTTATTAACTGTCTCAACTCCTTATATGCTGCTAAACTAATAAAGTATGTTGAATTATAAAAAAAACTAGGATCTGCAGCTTATCCAATAGGTAGGAAATGGGCAGACTGGGTGGGCCAAGTGGTGCTTATCTGCTGTCAAAGTCTATGGGCAAGATTCTAGAAGACAGTTGTGACATGCGGAAAGTACACAAATGCGCAACATATGCCACCACAAGTACGACAAAGAAAATACCCAATATTCTACAAAACAGAGCAATTGCGACAGTCACAAAACACAATATAGCAGTTACGACATGCATCATAAAAGAGCACGCAAGCTGCAGGAACAGTGGCTGGAGCATAGCAAATGTGATGGTGGAGCAGGCAGTGCGTAGAGGGGGTCGGCTAAGGGTGTAAATGGCCGCAAGGGCACATAAAAGGAAAAATAACTTTTCCCATGAGGAAACCAACATTCTCATGGAAGGGGTGAGGCAGCCCTACTGCTTAGCAGGGGTGGTGAGAAAGCAATAAGGGAGAAGAAAAAGGGTGCCTTGGAGAAACTGGCCAGAAAGGTCAACGCAGTGGCCACACAGAGGTGCATGGTTCGCGACCTGCAGAAAAAGTACAGCAATGTGAAGAGGGTGGTGAAGCAAAAACTGGCACACAATCATCCAGCTGCCAGGGCACCAGGGGAGAACCAGCTGAGACACAGCCCTTGACAGCCACAGAGAAGCTGGTGGCCACACTCCTGGATGACCACAGCATCAGTGGGGACAGCAGCCTGGACACCTACAGGATGCAGCATGCCAGAGGTAGGCGGAAGGGAAACACGGAGCTGTGGGCATGGACATGCATGCATGTATGTGCATGCCCACACAGGAACAACCACATAACAGCTAAATAACAACCTGCATCCTCCCCACAGGTACCACAGTTCAGGCAGCAACAGGCACACAACAGCAACCACAGGAGGGGAACACAGACCATGAGGACAGTGTTAGTGACACCAGCAGCACCACAGCACCCTCTGGCCAGGAGGGCCCCAGTGACTCAGAGGAGGAAGCAGCATCTGCCATGGATGTCAGTGTGGGTAGTGTGGAGGACAGGGACAGTGACACAGCACAAAGCCAGGTGGGGTCCAGAGGTGAACACAGGAATACAGAGGTGGACACCCAAGGGAGTACAGGCAGCAGCACACCAGACACCATGACCTCCGGTGAATGAGTGCATCATGGTGTCACGGAAACTGTGCACACACCAAGCCTCCATGGGTACAGCACCAACCAAGAAAGCCTCCCACCACTGGAGATTGAAGGGGAACAACCCAATGACAGCAGATGGACAGAGCCACTGGATAATGGCACACCACAATACCTCAGTCGGTACTGCGAGTCAATGGTACTGAAGCAGGCTGAGATGACAGTGGAACTTGGACACCTGCTGAACAGCATTGAGGACCATCACACCTGGATGGAGGGGCAGATGTCTGGGATCCTCAGTGTCATGCAGGCAGGGACACATGCCAGCACTGTAGGCCTGGTGGACATTGCAGTGGCCCTGCATGGCCTAGTGCACCAGGTGCAGTTGCAGATGGAGGCACACCTGCGCTGCACCACTGCCATAGAGTGCTAAATAGTGCAGCAACAGTGGCACACAGAGGCCATGACAACTGCCCCACAAGCCATGACACATGCCCTGCTGGCCAGACAGCAAGAGCCCACGACACAGCCACCACACATGGCAGCCATGCAGCACACAGCACAGCCAGCATCTGGACCACCCAAGAGCACCATGGCCGTGGCCACCCAGACAATACCTGCGGATGTAGAGATGGGCAGCATACAGAAAGGTCACCATGTGCAACAGGAAGGCACAGCTGACCAAGGGGGCCACAGTGCAGGTACACAGCCACACAGAGTGGAACAGTCACAGGCCTCCAGTGTACCCATCACAGCCAGCGCACCTGCAAGCACCACACAGGCAGCCACCACTGACCTGCACATGGAGCCCCTTGATATGGACCAGCAGCAACCAGGGACCAGTGCCCCACCTAAGAAGTGTGGCAGGAAGCCAAGGAGCATGACAGGAGGTGCCCCAGGTGCAGGGACTTGACATGGTGTGGCACAGGAGACACACAAAGAAGGGCCCAGGTGTAGCGCAAGGGTACACCAGGCACAGATGATGCCTGCAGCAATGCACACCGATGCCAACATATGGAGCCAGGCATCTGGCATGGGTACCAGCAGTGGCACATTAGTGAGATGGGGATGATGCACAACAGTGTGCCAGACTGCTGGCCCTGACAGACCATGGGGAGTGTGAAGGGTTGCACACCATTGAACATAAACACCATGCTGTGGCAACACACATGGGACTGCACACAGGGTCACTGGCACAGCACCATATGTGGGTGTGGGCAGATTGTGATGGGGACTGGGAAACACCCATACATGGGATGCACTGGGCACTGATGGGGTGGTATGCACGTATATATGGTGAAATGCACAGTGCACTAGTAAAGCATTGGTACTAAAACAATGTAGTCCATCTCAGTGTGTGCTGTGAATGGTGTGTGTGTGTGTGTGTGTTGTGAGAACATCTGATGGATGTCAGACAGGACATACAATGATGGGGGTCAATGTCGGTGAGCATGACTGACATTGGTAAACATCTGCCCATGCCAGTGTGTGTTGGCATGTGCACTGCTGACATGCGGGAATATGCAGGGGACACACAGCTGTAGATGGTAATGTTCACTTGCCTGCACACACCATGCCCTGCACCCCACAACAACACCACAGCAAAGCCCATGCCAGACCTGACACACACACATTATAGGACACTGCACAGCAGCCTGTGGTTTCCTCTCTGTGCTGGCCTCCCCATGATGCTATACATAACAAAATTCCTACCGCAGGTGCAGTGCTGCACACTGACTCTTCACTGCAATGTACCCATGGGCATCCTGCAATACCTGCCTGCAAGCATGGCAGTGACATGCCTAGGCCCCAACACCATTGGGCATGCACACCATATCTGATGGGCGGCAGGCACTACACATGGGCACCTGTCACATGGCACACAGTGTTCCCACCCGCTATGCAGCTGCTGCCAACAGGCATCACACACTGGCCATGGCCACTGATGTAGAATCACAGTGGTACCATGACAGGTACGCAGCACCAGGAGGCACACCTCTGTGGATGGCACATGGGGTGAACCCCACTACACTGTGCCAATGGTGCCACCCGCTGGTCAATGGACACAGGTAGGTGGGGATATGCCTTGCAGGCCAATGTGTGGTGGTGTACCACACGTGTGTGAACAGGGCAGGGGTACAGGCACACTGCAGTGCATCCCCGGCTGTACACTGTGGCGTGCTGCACTCTACAACTGTGATGCGCCAACAGCTGTGTAGAAACCAGCTGACACACAGGCGCCATACCTGGGGTGTGGCATGACATAGACCACCATGGCTCTCTGCATGCAGATGGCCACATGTGGACAATGTCAGGAACACGTGTAGGGTAGGTAGTATGTACCTGCAAGAATTACACAGCACAAGTGAAGCAACATGTATATGGAAATGCTTTATTACCATAAAACAGTAACATGTACAAACGTGTACCAAACCCTTCCCCCAAAGAACGGCAATGTACAGGGACACAGCATGTACTACAAACAGTCATGGTGCCCTACATGCCAAACACTATCCGGTATACTTGCCTCCCAGGCCATAATGCAGCATACACTGTGGTGCACGTGGACAGCTGCCCCAAGCAACAGGTCCACGACACTGCCTAACCCCCATGTGCACTGCATTCTATGATGGCCACTACTGCTCACATAGTGCAGTGAGGAGGGCACCAAGTAAATCATGTAGCCATGAAAAATCAGCTATTTATGGCCCCAACTAGGTCTGCCAGTCTCCTGTCCCTGTCCATGGCCATTTGTCCTTGTGGTCTCGGTGCTGCATCCCGAATTGCTGCCTCCATGGCCACGCCATTTCTTTATTGCTGTGCGGACTGTCCATGGCACTTGTCCCTTCCTCAGGCACCTCTGCAGCACATACCCCTGCACCATCATCCTGCCCCCGTGTGTCAGTTGCCAGGCATGGCTCCTGTTGTGCAGCAGCATCTGCTGACTGGTGCCAGTGCTGTCCACTGTGATGTCCGCAACACCAGCCATGGTAGCCTCGCCATTGTCTGTGCCACCTGTCTCACACGGCATGCCCTGTTCTGCCTGTGCTGCATCCACTGCCACCACAGGCAACACTGCCATGGGCAGTGCCTCTGCTGAGTCATTCACCGCCTGATGACCATCATCCCCATCTGACTCTGATGTTTCAGGTGGCAGTGGCCATGCCCTCCTCTCCTCCTCCTCCTCTGCATCTGCCTTGTTCGTGCCCTGTAGGCAATGGCGTCCTGCAGCTTCTGCTCTGCCATGGCCTGGAGTAGGACCCTGTAGCATTCTGGGACCACTGGTCACCCACCTGTGACAGGGGAACAGGACATGTATTAGACTAACATGGCAGGGTTCACTCTGTGTTGTTACTGTACATGTGCTGGTATTGTGTCCCTGTGGCATGCTGCACACAGGTCCACCAGTGCACCTGGTCGATACCTGCCTTGGTGGTGGTGGTGTCTGTGCTGACCTCCTGCTGGCCCATGGCTCATAGTGCTCAAACCTGCAGTCTGAAAAGGGAACACAGGTCAGTCTGACTATCACAACCATGCATGCAGCAGTGCAACATTGCAGGGTGCCATTGTATGGTCAGAGGGCACTACTCACCTCCCCTGGGTGTACCATCGCCTCTCATCTCAGCATCTTTCCTGGCAGGAATGTCCATGAGACGCACCAGGATGGGTCTGTTCCTCCTATGGAGGTCCTGCCAGCAGTGTTTCAGCTGCCTGATGGTCCTCCTCACACCTGTCAACCCCCTGCAGGTGCCTGCTGATGGACATCCACACCCTGCCCCTCTCCCTAGATGTGTGGGCCTTGCACCCCGGTGGTAGCAGTGTGGTGTGCCTCTGCTGCACCAGGTTGATGAGCTGAACAGTCTCAGCTGCACTGTAATTGGGTGCCCTTCCACTTAATGTGGTCATTGTTCAGTCCCTTACAGGCCTGCAGGCGTATTGCAGGTTGTCAGTGGCCAGTGACTGCTGTGTGCAGGCTCCCCTGTACCTCTGCAGGCCTCTGGCATCAGTATAATTCGACCGCACATGGCTTCCACATGTGCTGCATGTGCTACACATGTAGGCCTCAACCACGTGTTGCACAAGCCACATAACGCAATTACGGCATGAGTTGCACGGTGCATTTTCATTATGCCGCAGTTGCATGTACATTAGTAACGGCACTGCGTGCCCATCTGTGAAGCACCTGCATAGTGCTTTGCAATGCCTCTTATTGGGATCCACTCACCTGCATCATTCCTCACAGGCATATGCACTCTTGAATGTGTGTCCTCTTGGCAGGCCTCTAGTGGTCTGTGCATGTCCCTACTTCAGTGCTGTCAGGTCATCTGTGCTCTGCACCCCTGTCACATGTCTGCAATGGTCCACTGTGTCATGGCACATACACTGTATAGGGTGGGCAGGCTGTGCACTGCATCAGTACCCATATGTCCTGGTTGTGTGTTCTGTCTACCTGCCACCAGGCATGGGGCTGGGGCACTGACAGCAGTGTACAGTGTCACCCACGCATGTCCCCAGCACCTGGCATCACCTCCTTGTGATGTTCCTCCCATGCTGTGTCACCTCCTTAGTGCTGCCGGTGCACTTTGCATGGTGTTACTGGCCCTCTGCAAAGTGACGCTCAATCAGGGCCCATCTGGCACGTTGTCCTATACTGCACAGTGCAGCTTGTGCTTGTGGCTGTCTCACGGGCCTGTCTTGCTGTTGTCCATCCACGTCATCGTCCTCATCCTCCATGTCTGGCAGGGGCACATTGTTCCTCTGTGCAAGGTTGTGCAGGATGCAACATGTGAGGAATATCCTGTAGACCGTCTCTGAACTGTACTGGAGTGCACCACCAGAGTGGTCCAGACACCTGAACCATGCCTTCAGGATGCCAAAGGTGCATTCTATCACGGCCCTTGTCGCTGTGTGTGCATCATTGTAGCTCTGCTCTGCAGCCATCTATGGGTGGCAGAGGGGTGTCATGACCGATGGCAGCCGTGGATATCCACTGTCACCTGTTGGTGGTATGGGTACATTGTTAGTGCTGTGCTGTGGGTGCCCGCCATGCCTGTGTGGTGTGTGAACATGTGTGCCAGGCATACCTACCAATGAGCCAACCTCTTCTGATATGTCCTGCCTCCCATGCCTCATGCAGGCTACAGTTCTGCAGTATGTATAAGTCGTGGCAGGAACCAGGGTACTGTGCCATGACATCCAGGATACAGCACTGTGCACACACACGACCTGCATATTCATTGTGTGTATTCCCTTCCTGTTCATGTACACATCTGCCTGCCCTGCTGGTGCCCCGATGGGTACATGTGTGCAGTCTACTGTACCTAACACATGCGGGAACAGTGCCATGTCATAGAATGCCTGTTGACAGACCGTTGTTGATGCTCATCCCGTGGGAACTGGATGTATGTGTCCACATGCTGCACCATCGCATTTACAAACTGCCTGAGGCATCGTGACATGGCAGGCTATGAGATGCCCACTGTGTCACCTGTGGGGGTCTGGAAGGTCCCTGTGGCTAGGCAGCAGAGTGTTGCAGTCACCTTAACCTCCACAGGGACTGGGTGCCCCCAACAGGTGGTGCTCTGGAGCTCTTTCCTGACATCTTCACAGAGCTCAGCTATAATTGCACTGGGTAGGCGGTATCATGCAATACATTGCTCCTCTGTGTGGTCTAGATAAGACTTCCTGGGCCTGTATACCCCTGGTGCCATGTGCCTGGCTCTTCCTGACTGCTGTTGTGGCTGCCTGTCCCTCTGGTTCCTGCCCTCATGCACTCTGTGCCACTGCTGCCAGCAGTATACCCAGTATGGCTATTGGGGCTGCCATTACTCTCCTGCCCACTAGCTTCCTCTGCTTGCTGCACAGTACTGTGTTGCCCCAGTGAGGCTCCTTGGTTGCCTTTTATACTGTGCTTAGATACACCTGTTCACACCTGGTGTAACTTCCGCCACTTACTCTTGGTGTACGTTGTTGGTCCCTGCCTTCTAGAATACCATTCCTGCACTGTCACCTGCTTTGTTTGGTGCATGTCGCACTACGCCTCTGCATATCTGGGGTTCTGTCGCAAGTGTGGCATATGGGGACTTTGGCGCAAGGTGTTGCACCATGTCGTACATCACAGTCGTAGAATACCACATGTCACAATTGCTGGCATATCTTGTGTCTTGCACCATTACTTTTGGCGCAAGTGGCATTATGCCTGGTGTAGCCCTTCTAGAATCCAGCCCATGCTTCTATGTTTCTATGTAACTACAGGCTTACTGGCAAGAGATTGCAAATACATTTTCAGAGATGGTGGCTACACCATCAAGCTGGATGCCAAGATGGTCCTCCTGGGAGACCCAGGACATTTAGAAGGCATTCAGGAAGGCCAACAAAGGTGCATATTAACTTCTTTACTGTGTACTAAGCTGGGGATCTTAGTTTTATGGAAAAGTGAGGACCCCCAGTGGGGAAGGTGTGGCTGCAGCAGATTGCACAGTGCTCACTAATGGAAAAAATAATCTACAAGGCAAAGGGGAGGCTGATGGCCTATGACAAGAAATGGTTAGCCTTGAAAAACTTCCTGGGCAATGAACCAGGGGAAGGGGGCAGTATACTAAGCTTGTTACCCTGAAAGAGGAACTAAAGTATCCAAATAAAATTAAATTACATCAATTGACCTGTCATCCCCCCATGTATATAAATGTAAACACAAGAAAGAACATGAGCATGATCATTTAAGTGCTTTAATGTTTTTAATGTTGTGATGCAGCACTTCACAACTGTATTCTGTCAAATTTTGTATACAATCCGTTAATGAGGGAACGGATGCCAACTGTTTTATATTTTAATACAGGTATGTAGTTACTTGAATTTTAAAACATTAACTTAAAAGTACTGCAGCATATGATCTATCTAAATGTTGTATGCCACTTATGAAATTGCAGAAATTGCAGAAAGTATATTTGAAAAATAAGAAAACATTTAAAAGCACAGTATTTAGACCCAATGCAGCTCATATGTTACTTTACTTCCGTATTTCCCCTCCCCATTATTTATTACCGAAATAATTTGCATAAAAACAGGACTGTTGTTCATAACCCCACCAAAAAGGAATTTACTCATTATTCCTGCTGCCATGGAAGTTATGTTAGGTTAGATTATATAATGACCACAGTCGAGCATGTTGAAGAACCCACTCTCCTGCTGCCGAAACTTGCTTGTGTTGCTGTGAATTTTAAACTGTATCCCCTGCAGCTTCTGTAGTGTAGTTCTAGCAGTATTATTTAGAAAGATTATTTTATAGATGTTAAGATGTTACAGTACCCAGCACAAGAGAGGTATCATTAGGGGTACCCCAGGATCAATACTGGGGCCCCTACTCTTCAGCCTCTTCTTAAATGACCTTCCCACAGCCTGCGACACCAAACTTATATTATATGCAGATGACGCTGTGTTCCTGAGCAGCAGCACGTCTCAAGCTGCACTACAATCTGAGTTGCAGAACTCGTTCTCCAAACTCAAGGAATGGTTCTGTAGTCATAAGTTGCTACTAAACTACAAGAAGACCAAGGCCATAGTCCAGCCCCCAGAACAAAAATAAGCACCACCCCCTCATCATCTCCAGCTCATGCAGTGAGCTGCTGGAACAAGTTCACTTGTTCAAGTATCTGGGGGTCATAATAGATGATACCCTCACATTTGCACACCATATTGACTCACTGGTCAAGACAGTCAATACCAAGATTGGTGTCCTGTACAGGCACAGGCAATACCTCTCTTTGGGAGCCCTCCTCCTCTCAGTCCATAGTTCAATTATATCTGCTATTGACTATGAACTAGTGGTCTATGGGGCGGCAATGGATACAGCACTCAAGAGGGTTCAGACTGCGCTCAACAAAGCCTGCAGACTCACCCTGGATGCTGAGCGTGCCAATCACTCCTGTACTCTGTAAGAATGTGCAAACTGGCTGTCATTAAGAAACAGGGTCAAATTCCAGACTTGCATCCTAGGGAAGAAGGCTCTATTGGGTAAAACACCACCTTGTGTAGGCAATTTGATCAAGGTGGCCAACTCATTACAGGTTACCAGAGGGAGGACTAGAGGGGCCTTGGCTATCCCCTTCCATCACACCTCACTTGGGCAATGTTCATTTGCCTACCAGGCCCCCTATGGATGAATGAACTCCCTGGGCACCTCTTGGCCACCAATTGTCTGGCACAATTCAAAACTGAACTCAAACAGCACCTAATAACACTCTCTAAGTCACCTGCCCCTGAGTCCAGCCACACTTGCTCTCTCTGCCCTCCCAGCAAGCACTAGGCAGGCCTCAGATACCCCCTCCCCCTGTCCCTCCTCATGACTTGCCCCAGCAATCAGTTTGCGTCATGCTCCTTTGGCACCCGCCACCCCCTGCCCCTCCCCAACTCACAGTCCCGAGTGTTTCCCTAACAGTTACTACTAATGCAGGCTGCTTGACCATGTCCCCTCACACCTCACCATTTTACTCTAGCATGTCTTCTCTGCTCAGCCTCCCCTCACCCCACCATTTCTCCCTATACCTTACTGCCCTTCTTCCCCCACTCTTCACCTCCACCGCAGTACATACCTCTCTCTCTCCTACCTCCTTTCTTCACCCCACTGCCAGCAATCCTCGTCCCTCTGAACTACTGACAAGGAACTTTGAGGATGCTTACCCCCCCATAAAGTGTTTTTCTTGTTATTTAACTTGTGCCTATGTTTTGAGTCATTCTGTAAGTTCTGAATCCAAGCTGTATCGTTCATTGTAATGTACCTTTGCTTTCTCCTGTTGTACTTTGTTTTGCAATCTATGACATGCAACCTTTGTAAAAGAGCTTGCACTCAAAGGTCTTTTCCAAATCACTAAATAAATAAATAAATAAAACAGATGTTAAGGAGAATTACGACTGCTTCAGGGAGTATTTTTATAGCCTACTGAACACAGCCTAGTACTTCGTACTAAAGCAAACTCCAACTGCTTCATGAGCTGAAATTTTAAAAGTATATTCCAGCTAGCTGCCTCATGTTCTGTAATCTGAGCTTCATCGAGCGTTGTCTAGTCATTTTATTAGAGTAAATGCCAGTTGCTTTTACATTGCAATGTTAATCCAGTATAGCCTAGTTACTGTATTAGAAAGAATCATTGCTGCTGTTTAAACTGTGTTCTTACATTACTTGGTTCAGCTAAGTTTTATTGTTAGAACTTTGTTTCACTATAATACAGCCCAGCCCAGCCATACTAAATTGCCTTGTATGCCCTCTATCCCCCCTTGCTAAGTCACTAAGCTTTCCTCCACTTCCAGCTGTTCCCCATTCTCCCCAGGCATTACAAGCTTTCTATCATTAACAATTTCTGACTAACCTTGTCACTATATTTTGTTCCCCAGCCCTTTCCTCAGCTAGCCCCCTACTGCAGTCAACTGGACAGCCATATCTCAGGGCAATTAACTCTTTATCCCTTTTGTTTTTTAAATTAAGTTGGTGCCAGAACAGAGCAGACTCTCTATCCTCCCCCACCTAATCCTTCACACCTCAGCCCTCTGCTGTTTTGTGTTCATGCTCCCAATTTAGTTCCCCCTGCCCTGCCCTGACTCCCTTTTTAGGTGAAGTCCTTAACATATCTCTCCCTCTCTCCTTACAGATTGCACCCCCGACAGGGCACCCACAAGCCTTCATCTGTGGCACAACCTCTCTCCTTCAGCCATCTGCACTCTGCATTGAAGTCCCAGCCCCCAGGAACACCTAAGGTACAGCACCAGACTTGATAAGCAGCAAAATCATTGACCACTTCCTTTCATGGCTTTGCCTTTGATTGGACACTTGCTTCCGGCTGGCTGCTGGGTTGGAGGGTTGTACTTTTCTGAACCAGGGTCCGGTCATGGATTGCAAAGCATCAGTCCCGGTTGTTGAAAAACCCTCTGTCCTGCTGCTGAAACTTGTTTGTGTTGCTGTGATTTTTCTCACACCCACCCACCCCCGGCCTCTATTAAATACACCTTTGCCCCACCCTCTCCCTTGTTAACCTGCCCATCTATAGCTCTGCCTACATTTCTGTCAAAGCACCAGCTAGATATATAAGTAACAAATGCTACCACTTGAGTGTCCCCTGACCGCTCCTATGTTGTAAACATTGTCCACTTGGCTTAACAAATTTTCTATCCCAGATTACATTGTAAGTGAATACCCTTCCCCAACCATGCATAAACTCCTACTGTTTTGCACTCTTGTTATAGGGCTTCAGCAGGGTACTCTAAAACCTTAAGTTCCTGTAAACTGGCCAGTACCCTATGTGAAAGCTGAACTGACAAATTACTCCTGTAATCTCTTGGGTACCCTTTACTATGAAATAACACCCTCTCCTACATATGATGCCCCAGCCCCAATTACCAGCCTTCTATCTAATAATATTTATTTTAATTCTGGTGTTAGGCCTTTCTGATCATCTTTCAGGTTATCAGGTCTGCTAGCTTGCTTTGTTTTGGCCATCTCCAGATCATTGCCCTGGACTGAATCCATTCTTTTTGCTTCTCCTACCTCATCTTTGTTCCAATTTATTTTACAATTATTGCATTTTTCTTTTTACCTACTTCTCCATTTATCTCTTTATTAGTATTCTTCTCTTCAGTGTGGCTTTTTGCCCTATCTGGATCTTTCTGGTACTGTCCCTTTTCATTCCTCCTTACTCATTCCCTCTTACTTTGTTCTGAAATCCTCTATTAGCTCAGTGGTTTCTTTCACCTCTTTTCTTCCTATTTGTTCTGTAATGCTTTTATTTGTTTTTTAGTTGTTTCTTAGTACACTCTGTTTGTCCCTCATTTTTTTCATCCAGCCTCTCAGCTGAAGTAAGATCCTTCTCTGCTGAATTCCCATCTAATAAAACTCTCCTAAATACCATTATCATTTCCATTAGTAAGTGATTTCCTATAGCTATCTCTTTTATAATGTCTTGAAGATTGTCTCTTAAATATTTTGTGTCCCATCATCTTCATTTACTGTCTCTTTTGTGCAAATGTTCTCTTGACTATTTCCCTCATCTTGTGTTTCTTTTCTAATACTTTGGAAAGTATTATAATTCCAAAGATATGGAATGTCAGGTGAACATTGGGATGGGGGTATAATGTTAGCCTGTTAGTATACGGGGTCAAAAAGGCCTCAAAATCTTCCAGAAAATATTTTTTTCACTTGGGGAGTATTATTTGTCTCTGTTTTACTATCATGATTCTCATGCATATTATCCTGATCGAACTGTACTTTAGTCTCAATTATATGTCCCTTACGTTTACCTTCCACTAGTTTCTGTGCCCCCCCCCCACAACAGAAGGTACTTTTTAGGTTTCAGTTTCCTTATTAATATTTTTGCTTTGTTTTGTTTTGCTTTTGTATCCCTATGTCAGGATTGACCACATTTTTTGGTTTCTCTCTCCTTTCATCATCTTTATTTCTGTAAATAATGGTTGGTCCTGTTGGGGGTCCTCATCTTGTAACTTGATAGGAGATGAAGTTAGGGGAGGCAATCTAGAGCTTTGTATTCATAAAAATTTATTTTCTCTGCACCAAATCTATTTGATTTTCAAGGCCCAGGAAGCTAGACATTTTCTTTCCTCCTGTAGTTCCCTTATCTTTTTTTATGCCAGTTCTGTTTTTTATTGTTGTATGTATTTTTGTGAATTTTTAATTACCATCATTCTCTTCTTGATTTGTATGGTCGCCATATACATACAATTCTAAAAGGAATTAGTAAAACACTTAGGAGGTGGAATCAAATAATGCACCCATATCTAAAACAATGAGTAAATAAAAAATGATATCCAAAATAACCATTGTTGTTGTTCAATCCAATGGTGCTCTATCTCTCAGGTAGAATATTCCATCAACAGTTCATATTTAAATCTTCTTTTACTTCTATTATATGGGTAGGTTTGTCTGATATCAGTCAGATTTCTACTTTCTACTTCCTAGTGGTTCTTTCAGCCACTGAAGACTTGAAACTTTAAATACTGAATAAAATCTTACTTAGCTTTGGTTTCTTTGTAGTTTTTGATGCTCTCCTTTCTGGGAAAAATCCTGGACTAAGACACATCTCCCAGGTCTTCTGTTTCCAGTAATTAGCAGGCCTCCATACACTGTAGTGGTTCCATATTAAGGTATTTAACATAAAAGCAGGGTTAAGCTTACACTCAAAAGGTCATGCATGAGAGTTAATGTGCAAGAGGTCTATCTGATGAAAAAAAATAGATAAGCTCAGTATAAAGTCTCTTAAATTTAATAAATTGAAAAAAACTTTGTTAATGCTCCAGTTAGGGTCAAAGCAACACAATTTGGGAAATGTGGCATTAGGGTTTCCAACCCTAACACTCCCCCCAAAACCTGGCAGGAGAGCAGGTGTGCCTTGAGCTTCTTAAGCCTAACACTCACCGCATTCCATCTGTAAATAAGTCAGATGTGAAGACTTTATGAGAATGGGGATTAGGCTTGAGAAGCCCAAGGCACACCCCATACCTGCACTCCTGCCTGGTTTGGGGGGTTAGGGTTGGAAACCCTAATGACATATTTCTCAGCTTTTGTCACTTTGACACTAACTGGAGCATTAAAAATTTTTTTTGCAATTTACTTCCTAACTTTTTGAGATAGTATAATTGTATCCTTATTTGGCAGTGGGAATGCAGGGTCCTTTGGACCCTGCACTCCTACACATACGTACTGTAAGTTGATCATATATTATTTTAGAAAACACATTTACCTCTTCCTGGTGTCCAGTAGAACCCCCCACCCACCCAACAGGAGCGAGGGAGATTGTTAAGAAAGATGCTAAAGAGAAGTGGACTCAGTATGGAGCCCTATGGTACTCCAGAGCAGACATGTTGATGATCAGAGGTGACATTAGCTATCTTCACCCATTGGGAGTGGCCTACAAGATAGATTTTGAACCAGGACACAGTATCTGCCGAGAGCCAATTGAGGACAGTTGCTTGAGAAGTAGAGCGTGGTTCACTGTATCAAAGGCCTTTGTGAGGTCTATGAAGGCTGCACCCACCAATCTACCCTGATCCAGAGATTGGTAAATGAAACCAGTGAATTCCAGCAGTGCTGTGGTAGTGCTATCTCACTTTCTGAATCTATGCTGCGGGGGACACTGGATGGAGTATTTTTCCATATACTTCACCAGTTGATCCGCAACTATGCGCTCAAGTGCCTTAGAAAGAGGTGGAAATATAGAGATAGGTCTATAGTTTGTGTGTATAGTGCGGTCTCCACTCTAAGTAAATTCAAAGAGGACTACATTAGCAGCATGCCAGTTTTTGATGACAGTATTCTCAGATCTACAGGGATTCCCTCATTTTACAGGATTTATGGGTTGATAACTAGATAAGGAAGGAAAACTATATTTATTTATACAGGGAATCACTGCCCAAGATTTAAAACCCAGATACAGTAAATTTAAAACAAACACTTATTCACATTAGATAAAATGTCTCAAGTTGAGCAAGCTGGAGCTTTCCTCAAAAGCCATCAATTACTTTCACAGCAAGGGCAATGCCAGTTTTACAAAGATAACAGATAAAGAGCCTGTCGAGAAAGAAAGGTCTCTGGATTTATTTGGACACCTGCCAAAAAAAGTTTAACCGTACACAGTTCAAGAAAAAAAAGCACCTCTTGTTCTCTGGACTTTAAGCATGTGTATAATTATCTGATTCCTTATGTTCCCATATGAAGTTTAAAAAAGTCAAAACAACTGAGAAAGACATTTGTTGGGGACAACAGTTGAGTTTTTCTTATGTTTTGGGCTACCAGGTCCAGCCAGTGGAACATAAATGTATTGTTTGTGGTTATAATGATCAATCTATACAGTAAGAAGGCCTGCACAGTAATATTTTTATTTACTAGTGATGTAACCTTGCATAATTTCTATAAAAGGTCCTGATCAAACAACTGGAAACAGAAGACTGTGTTTTTTTCTCATTTTATAATATGATGTACTGAGTGTGTATTTAGTTGTAGGGTCAGGGCCTTGAAGAAAATAATAACATTTATGTAACTCATTCAAGATTCCATCAGGTGGTCAGAAAAAAAGTCTGAGAGAATTTGTGTAAAAACTAACAAATGAATGATGCAAAACATAGCATATGTGTGTGTGTGTGTGTGTGTATATATATATATATATAAATCTCTCTAATTTATTTGCAATAAATTTGTTTACAGGCACTACCATTATCTTTTGAAAGATTGGCTGAGTTTGTGTTTATTAATTTTGAGTATAGTTCAAGAAATAATGAGTGCGATGTTTTGTTATTTCATATATTCATGTCATATCTTACTTCATCTCAGAGTAAGTGGCTCAGCAGGTTGCACACTGGTCTCTGAGACTGGAAGATCAGAAGGCTGCGGGTTCTATCTCCACACCAAGCATGTGGGTTAAAGAGCTAGTGTACTGCCTAAAACTAATATTAGATTTTAAAAGCAGTCAACCATTACCTTCTATATCTGAGGTACTTTTTCTTTTCCCTTTGTTTAATTAGAAGATTGTTTACCTGATGTTAATAAATTTGATGTGTGGAACAGCACTCTGTGGTGCAGCTGGCATAGCTAGTTATACTGCCCCCACTACATCACCAGCATTGTGACCTCACTGACTGTGACATCACTGCTACTTAGGAACAGCAATTCAGTGACTGCCAGGTCATTCACCTGTGATGTCACTGTCAGTTAAATCAAAATGCTGATGATTTAGTGGGGGGCAGTGGAGCTAGATATGTCAGCTGCTATGCTAAAAACTGTTCCACACATCCACCACAACATTATCACATAGAAGACTCTCTGAAGGGGAAAAGCAAAAAGAAACATACTTCAGAAATAACATTTTATAACTGACTACTTCTTAAAATTTATATTATTTTTCTGTCTGCCTGGTTTGGTTCCACTAGCTCTTTAAATCCTAATACTGACACATGGGGATGGGGGTGCTGCACTCCTGAGGTGCCATCTTTTCTGTCTGCCTGTTCAGGTGGATGTTAAAGATCCTATGGCACTTCTCAAAAAGAGTAGGGGAATTTCCATGGTGTCCTGGCCAAATTTCCCCCATTCACTAAAAATACCATTAACAGCTTAATCTGGTTCAAGTAAGGATTTATGCCATGTTACAATTCCAGTTGGTTAGCATCTGTACCCATCTCCCCATCACCCCTGAAAAAGGGACTTCTAGTTTAGTGGGCCTACCAGGTCAACAAAATTCAACAAATAAATTCCCCCATTATGCCTTATGGATTCCATGTAAATTCAAATCATTCCAAGGCCATCTTGACATATAATGTTAATACCTAAAAGCAAATCACAGCCCTTTTCCTGATAAAAGCCTACCAACATATTAAATTTAAATAAAGAACAAAGTCACAAATAAGGAACTAGTGGCTTATGGAAAAATCTACAGGGATTTATACAGAGATTTGATGCTACCTCTACAGGGAAAATACAGGAAAAATTAGTACTTGTTAAAGGAAAATGGTTATTTGGATCTGGGAGCACTGTGATGATTGTGACTAACAGCACTATATGGCACCAAAAAGAAAACAAGCATTTGACAATGCCGAATGTTTGCTTACTGGCATCGGCATTGGTAGTGTAGGAGTTAGAGAGCTGCATAATAGGAATGGCAGTGAAGTATTGAACTGAAGCCAACCCTGCCACCACCCTGCAGAGACTGACAGGCATTGGGGAGTGCCTTTGGGTCATCAGGCATAACGGCCACGCCATTTCACCACACCCTACCCTGCAGACACCGACAAGTGTCACGGTGTGCCTTGGGGTCTTTGGCCCTTATGCTCACCTCATTCCATCAGAAAATATAGTGAGATGGGTGCTGTATAGGAGAATGGGGTGAACTTTGAGGCTGAAGAGTCCAAGGCACACCTCAATGCCTCTCACTGGCTGCAGGGTGTGGAATGGTATGAGCATTACAGGCGAGAATCCCAAGCCACACCCCTGATGCCTGTCAATCTCTACAGGGTGGTGCGTTATGGTCAGAAACCCTAACGCCTCAGGCATTCGTTAGCATTTTCACTCCAAATTTTCAACATGGGTTTTTTGTGACCCCCACCTTATGAACAGTGGCAATATCAGTTTGGTAGCCGAAAGCTGATTTTGCACAGCAACTACGCCATTTGGCACCACAGGTGCAAAAACACATTTCAAACAAGATGTGAAAATGACAGCTGTACTGTTCATGGGGAGGTGCAAAAAATGGCAATGTTGAAAATCTGCAGTGAAAATATTTTAAAAACTGGTGAAGTCACGAGCGTGCGTAGAAACTGTGCAATGCACACCCATAATGCAATTAGTTTGGGGATTTTTTACAGCAGATTGTCAACACAGGCATTATGGAACCTCTGCTCATGAACAGTGTCACTGTGATTTTCTTAATCTGTCCCGAACAGTGATTTCCCACAGCGACCAAGCATTTCTGCGCTGGAAGTGCGAAAACACATTTCAGCCATGGTGTGAAAAATGACAGCTGTACTGCTCATAAGGAAGTGTGGAAAAATGCCAGTGGTGAAAATCTGGACTAAAAATATTAGAAATCCATGAACTTATGAGGGTGAGTGGAAGCTGCGCAATGATTGCTCATAACACAGTCATTTTATGGACTTTTTTCACCAAATTTTTAACATAACCATTTTAACACCTCTGCTCATGAACAGTGTCACTGTGATTTTCTTAATCTGTCCCGAACATTGATTTCGCACACCGACTGCGCCATTGTGCGCTACATGTGCGGAAACACATTTTTGGCGAGATGTAAAAAATGACAGCTGTACTGCTCATAAGGAGGTGTGGGAAAATGGCAATGTTGAAAATCTGGAGTGAAAATATTGAAAATTTGCAAACTTACGAGTGTGCGTAGGAGCAGCGCAATGCATGCTGGTAAAACAGTCATTTTTGGGAACTTTTTCACCCAATTTTTTTTTTTTTTTTGCTAACTATTTTTATGCACCGGTACTCTCCGTGGCATCCTTCAGAGGTGTCCAATTTGATCCTGCCCCTTCTACTCCCTACCGTGGCCATCCATCACCGGTTCACCCCCCCAGAGGAACTTCCCAGCACTCCGGATCACCCCCCGGAACTGGGCCCACCTGCCCTCAGTGGCACTTTCTGAAATTAGAGGGTCCATCCCTCTGGGAGGTCAGCCGTGGATACCCGGTGTAGCCTTGCCCGGTATTAGGGATGAGAGGGAGATCCCTGGGGCCCTCATCATCTCCTCGGTGAGCCTGAGATTTTTTCACTTTTTTTTGTTCCCTCTCTCCCTGCGGAGCCTGGCCAGCTAGGCAATGAATTGCTGTGGTTCCGCCCCGTGGTATACGCCGCGCTGCCACAATTGGCGATCCTCCAGCCACCACCAGAGGTCACTCCAAGAACAAGCACACCCTGTACCCACCCCTGGCAAGAAAGAGCAGTCCTCTGGGTGCTCAATATCTTCCCTCCCCTGCTGATGCCTGGTGGCCCTGGCTCGTTCCCGAACCTGGGTCGCTGGCGTGGCGCGAGGTGTGGCGTCCAGCACCTCAACCTTCAGTGCCACCGGGCTGGCTTCACCAAATTTTTAACATAGCCATTTAACACCTCTGCTCATGAACAGTGTCACTGTGATTTTCTTAATCTGTCCTGAACATTGATTTCCCACACCGACTGCTCCATTGTGCGCAACATGGGTGGAAACACATTTTGGGCGAGATATGAAAAATGACAGCTGTACTACTCATAAGGAAGTGTGGTAAAATGGCAATGTTGAAAATCTGGAGTGAAAATATTGAAAATTTGCGAACTTATGAGCATGTGTAGGAACAGCACAACGCATGCTCGTAAAACAGTCATTTTTGGGAATTTTTTCACCAAATTTTCAACATAGGGTTTTTGGGGGCCTACCTCATGAACTATGACACTGTTGTTTTGTAAATGGGTCCCAAAAGGTGGTTCCATGCAGTGACCGTGAAATCACCTTTCGGGGCCGATTAACAAAATGACACTGACAGAATTCATGAGGTGGGGTCCCAAAACCCCCATGTTGAAAATATGGTGAAAAAAATTCCCAAAAATGCCCGAGATATGCATCAAAGTTGAAAAAAACCCTATTTATTCCATTATACAGCTTACCGGCATTTCCTCAGTTCGTGGTCGGCTATGAAGAGTACAGACATGTTCCCGGTCCACCGAAGATCATTGCTCTGGACTCCGGAGGCAAGTATGGGTGGGGTGTGAGGAGGCAGGATGCACAGAAGGTGGGCGTGGGTGGGGGGACAGGGGTCAGGACAGTCAGGAAGGGAAGGTTTTTTCTTGCAGGTTTTTTTCCCCCTTAGACGACGTGGGACTTGTGCCACGCTGGGGTGGGCTCCCAGTGTGGCAGCTGGAAGGCTGTTTGGGGGGGCAGTGGAGTCAACGGGGGATTGGGTGCCCCAATCGGCCATACGGACTGTTTCCATGCTGGGGTGAGCTCCCAGTGTGGCACCTGGTAGTCTGTTAGGGGGGAAACAGTGGAGCTGACGGGGGATTGGGCACCCTGGTTGGCCATACAGACTGTTGCCATGCTGGGGTGGGCTCCCAGTGTGGCACCTGGAACTCTATTGGGGGGAGCGCAGCAGAGCTGATGGGGGATTGGGCACCCCCGTCGGCCATACAGTGTGTGTGTGGGGGGGACACATGAGCATGCAATATGCATATGTGTGTGTGTGTGTGTGTGTGTGGGTGGAATGTATGAGCATGCATCTTATCGCTGCTCACTGAAGCGGAGCTCTCCCTTTCAACTGTACGGCACTGCATTTTCAACTGCTGTCATAGACAGCAGCAGCATTCATTGGTGAACTGTGGCCACATCTGCAAACATACTAACTGAATTGGAAGACAGGATGCCACACCTATGAAAACTCGAATGATGGCACTATGTTTCTTGCACATGCATGCAAGCAAACATAATAACTTTGGTCATTTGGTAGCTCTTCACAGCCCTATCGGCTCTGTCTAGAATTTGTTTCTTTTACCTCTGTAGCCTTATTGGCTGTCTCTATGTTAAGAAAGGTCCCATTCCCGAGAGGAAATAATGTCAACAAAGCTCTCTCCTCCACCCTAGACCAAAAGGCTGCAATGCTCTCTGCTCTCTTCTTCCCCAACCTAGTAAACAAAAAGCTTTCTCCTTCCACACCCGCCACCTACCTAATGGCAGCAGTGCTCTTTACTCCCCAATCCATATAATGACAGCAATGCTCTCTCCTCTCCTCTCTTCTCTTCACCAAGATCTAATGGCAGCAATGCTCTCTCTATCCCAGACCTAATGGCAGCAAGATTGTTTCTCCTCTCTCATGTCCCTTATGTGACCCTGCCCCTGCCCCTCCACCAACAATCTTGCCTTACTCACCGACACTAATCTCAGCCCCTCCACCCCACCCACCCACCTCAGGAAGGAAAGGGGTGATATTTGCAATGCTTTCTAAACAATTTCATCACAAAACATTGGCACACTGGGGCTGGCCATAGACTAGAAAAGTGGAAGAGAAAGGGCTGTCAGTTCTATGGAGCCAACATTTGATTCATTCACTTAAGTACTGTAAATCCCATCCTCAAATAATTTTTTGGATTACTTTGACTACTGTATTGAAAGGTCAAGATATTTGTGCTTTTTAAAAAATGTTGAAGCTGCACTGTTGCTCTTTGAGCAAATCACTCATACCTTTGTGACATTTTTATGTTGCTTGCACGCATGTGCAAGAAACATAGTGCCATCATCGGAGATTTCAGAGGTGTGTCACCTCCTCCTCCAATTCAGTCAGTGTGCTGGCAGTCGCGGCCCCTGTAAGCCAATGCATTTTGGAGCTGTCTAAGACACGCTCCAAAATGCAGTGGCATACAGTTGAAAGGGGGAGCTATGCTTCAGTGAGCACCGATAAGATATCGGCTGCTCCGCACGCAGCTCCCCACAGGAGACAGCAGGCGTGCGCGCCCCGCCGCCCTGTATAGCCGACGGTGCCTAATCCCGTTGGCTGAGCTGCGTCCCCAGTAGTTGGTGCCACGCTGAGGAGCCCACCCCCAGCGTGGCAAGCACTCCTTTGGCTGATGGGGGTGCCCAATCCCCCGTCGGCTGAATAGCCCCCCAACATCCTTAAGCACTCCTTTGGCCGACAGGGGTGCCCAATACCCCATCGGCTGAATGACCCCCCAAGTCCTTGTGCTATGCTAGGAGCCCACCCCAGTGTGGCAACGTCCACGATGTCTTTTTTTTAACCTGTAAAACAAAAAGCGGTCCTGCCGCGTCTCCCAACCCCACAGCCGCACCCACCACTGCGCACCCAGCCTCCCCACACACCCCTCACCCCATACTTACCTCCGGACTCTGGCGCGATGATCTTCGGTGGACCGGGAACACGTCTGCACTCTTCAAAGCCGACCGCGAACTGAGGAAATGCTGGTAAGCTGTATAATGGGCTAGATAGGGGGTTTCAACTTTGTTGCATATCTCAGGCATTTTGGGAATTTTTGCACCAAATTTTCAACATGGGGTTTTTGGGACCCCTTCTCATGAATGATGTCACTGTCATGGCGGTATTCGGGCCCAAAGGGTGATTTCACAGGTCACTCTTAAAATCACCGCCCGGTTGAACCACAACCATGACAATGTTATCGATAACGAAAAAATCTAAAACCATTGTTAGTGATATAAATCAAAAATGACTTTGTTTCTGCATGCGTGTACAGTTCCCTACGAGGCTACGTAAGTTCGCGAAATTCAATATTTTTCACTCCAGATTTTCAACATTGCCATTTTACACCTTCTTATGAGTAGTACAGCTATCGTTTTTCACATCTCACCCAAAATGTGTTTCCGCCCATGTAGCGCACAATGGCGCGAAGTCGGTGTCTTGAAATCAATGTATGGGACAAATTAAAGAAAAATCACAGTGACACTGTTCATGAGCAGAGGTCTTAAAATGGCTATGTTGAAAATTTGGTGAAAAATTCAAAAATGACTATGTTTCTGACCAAGCGTTATGCAGTTCCTATCGCACGCTGTAAGGTCACTAATTTTCAATATTTTCACTCCAGATTTCCAACATTGCCATTTTATCACACCTTCTTATGAGTAGTACAGCTGCCATTTTCACATCTCACCCAAAGCGTGTTTCTGCCCATGCCAGCACACAATGGCGCGGTCGGTGTACGAGATCAATGTCAGGGACAAATTAAGAAAATCACAGTGACACTGTTCATGAGCTCAGGTGTTAAAATGGCTATGTTGAAAATTTGGTGAAAAAATTCCAAAAAATGACTGTTTTTCGAGCGGGCGTTGTACAGTTCCTATGCACGCTCGTAAGTTCGCAAATTTTCAATATTTTCACTCCAGATTTCCAACATCGCCATTTTGTTGCACCTTCTTATAAATAGTACAGCTGTCATTTTTCACATCTCACCCAAAACGTGTTTCCGCTCATGTAGCGCACAATGGCGCAGTCGGTGTGCAAAATCAATGTACGGAACAAATTAAGAAAATCACAGTGACACTGCTCATGAGCAGAGGTCTTAAAATGGCTATGTTGAAAATTTGGTGAAAAAATTCCCTTCAGATGTTCTGCAATATTACTAATGAAGACATTGAACAGAATTGGCCCCAGGACCGATCCCTGCAGCACCCCACTAGTCGCCCCCTCTCCCTAGACTGCATACCATTTACCACCACTCTCTGCCTCCAGTCTGTTAGCCAGTTTCTAACCCAGTTTACCACCCTTTCCCCCATGTCCAGCCTACCCAGCTAGTTTATCAGCCTCCTATATGGGATGGTGTCAAAGGCTTTGCTGAAATCAAGGTACGCGTTGTCCGCTGCCCCACCCTGATTCACTTCCTTTGTCACCCAGTCAAATAAATCACCCAGATTTATCTGACATGATGTCCCCACTGTGAATCCATGTTGTCTATGGTCCTGGGTTCCGATGGCATCTAGATGCCCCACTATCCTTTCTTTAAGCAATGTCTCCATGATCTTCCCCACTACTGAGATGAGGCTGAATGGCCTATTGTTCCCTGCCTCCTTCCTGCTGCTGGACTTGTGTAGAGGGACCACATGTGCCCTCCTCCAATTCACTCATGTTGAATGACTCAGTGAACATGGCTGCCAGAGGTACTGCTATCTCCATTCGCAGTTCTGTTAATATCCTTGGGCGTATGCCATCTGGTTCCATCGCTTTGTCTACCTTCAATTTAGTGAGCTCCTGCAGGACTCTTTTGTCCACCTCTTCACCCCCTTGGCAACTGCTGTACTGCTGTGGCCCTTGCCCCTCCCACTCTTCTGTGAATACTGAACAGAAAGACACAGTGGATGTCTTGGGAGGAAGGCATGAAACTGTCACTTCCAAATACCTAAACAGCACATACAAGCAAGCAACATTCGGCATTGACAAATGCTTGTTAGTTGAGATGCAGTGAGCTTGAAATCTGTCTTCCAACACATCTCTCATCCACCCTTGCATTTTATACGGATATCAATATAATATTTGCCTGGTACAATGTATAAATACTGAAAAATTTTTTATGTATAATCTGCAGTGGCATTGTGATTTTTTGATTTCTATTTTTTCTGTTTCTCATTTCCCTTATGTAGTTTCCACATTCTGCAATCTTCAGCTTTGGTTTTTCACTTTTCTTACACTGGCTTCATCTTTATAGTTTCTTCAGTCTATCCAGCATTCTTTCATTCTTTTCTTGCCCAACAATTTACTTTATTTAGCTATCCCTTTGCTTTCTTTTTTTATAATCCAAACTTTGTCTCCCCCAGGCTTTAGAGCTCACTTGCCAGGATGTCAAATTCCCAGCCCAATCCACAGCCACCTCTTTTGCTTAAAGAGCTAGCATACCAAAAGGGAGTTATCTTAGTACTGCAGTCATCCCAAGCTATGCAGTTGTCAACTGCATGGCAGTTTCATATTTATTTAATTGTTTGATAAAGAACCTTTTTCTATCATTCTACATTGCTTCAGTGTGTCAGGCTATGTCCAACACCATTTACTGCTGTGGGCCATGTACAGTATGTGACGTAGTGGGGGGAACAGCTTCATGGTCAATCAGCCATGTGAAACCAGTCAGACTTGTGCATCAAACTGACACAGTAGTTTCTCATATCAGAAATTGTCAAAAGTTCTGTGTTCTGAGTCATTCTAATTCTGTCACATTTTCTTGAGCTTTTCAACACCCCATCCCATGCATGTCACTCTTGTCACTATCAAGATAGTGCTAGTGTCCCTCCTGCCCCAGGAAAACATCCACTTATCATCTCCTCCACTGCAAGTCCTCACCACTGCATACTTACCTCCAGTCCACTGTGCCTTACCCACCATGGGTGCCCCATCCCTCCATGGTGACCAGTACAGTCCCTCAGTGCACCGCTGAGCCCAGCCACATTTTGAATGATTAAGCACAATCACAATCCTAGCTCAAGACTTTGCCAATGACTTGACAAATACTGATTTCAAGGGGTCATAAGGGGTGAGACGTTCAGTCTTTTCATCCTCTCCATACACCAATCACCTCTTCAGTGGACAGTTCCTGCTCTCTAGGACTCCTGCACTAACAGTAAATTGGGCTGCTTTGTGGATTGTTATTGCACTCTACCATTCAAATGGTGACCAGTCGTAGAGGTGAGCAAAGGGAAGGGGGGTTATTCATGCTGATATCTGACATACTATCTATACAATTAAAAGCACCAGTATTTTGCACTGCTACTGAATTGCTGTCTAAAATGATATAATATAGACATGTAACAAATTATAATATATATGATTGGTGCAAAGACCAGTGGCAGCACCGGTAATTAGCTCCATCCACCATGCTCCCTAGACCCAATCATCAGCATGGCCAGAAGAGGCATGCAGTTGGAATACAAGGCTCTTTTGTATCTGGAGTTTCTAAAATACTAAAGACCTGCCCTGGACTGTTTAATCCCTGCCTGCCTCATGGACACATCAAGGGGGTCGGTGAGAGTCACAGCTGCCACCACCGTGACTCTCCCCCAATCACTAAATCACAGCACATCTTGATCTCTGGGGCCAGTGGCAGCATCTGCAATTAGCCCCACTCACCACCATCCCCAGATCCAGTTGGTGGCGTGGCCAGAAGAGGTGTGTGGTTTAAATCCCAGGCTCCTTTGTTTCTGGAGCTTCTTAAAAAACTAAAGACCTGTCCTGCATTGTTTAATCCCTGCATGCCTTGTGGACACAGCAAAGGGGTAAGTGAGAGTCACATCTGCCACCACCATGACTCTCCCCCCCAAAATCATCACATTGCTGTGCCTCTTGACCTCAGGGACCAGCAGCAGCACCGACAATTAGTCCCACCCACCACCCTCTCCAGATCCACTTGGCATTGCTCTACCCTCATAAAGGTTGACAGCTCTAGTGGTCATCCACTACAGTCCTCACATGATATCCCTGATGTCCCCAATGTCCCCATGTTGTATTAATGTTTACAAACTCCCTGGTGCTCTAGCAGCCCCCCAAGCCCCGATCCCCTGTTATGCCATATTATGAAATGGTCAGTGGTATAGTGGCCCAGACTCCCGGTAGGTAGTATCCCTTACTCCGCCTCATCTCAACTGCCAGCACTGGTACAGCTTTCCACTGCTCACCATGGCTAGCCACCGACTGAGATTCAGTGAGCGCATACTGTGTACAGTACATGTTCAGTGACAGCTGTCAGTCATTGAGTGTGTACTGTATACAGTATGCACTCCTTCGGAGCTCAGTAGGTGGTTGGCCATGGTGGTGAATAGTGGGCTGCACCAGTCACTGGCTTGATTTTGGGATGGGGGAGTGGGGTGGCAGACAATGCCTACCGGGATGGGGGGGCATTATACCACCAACCATTTCATAATATGGCATAATGGGAGATCATGACTGGGGGAGGGCTGCTAGATCACCAGGGAGTTTGTGTACATTAATACAACATGGGGACATAGGAGATCAGGAAGGGGGGTCCACTACACCACCAGGAACTTATGGTAATTAATTAATCTGTGGAGACAATGGGGAGGGGTTCCACTACTCCACCAGGGAGCGTGTTTAGTTTATTATTTGTGTATATGGGGGTACTTGGAGACTGGGGGTTCACTAGACCACCAGGGACATATGATAAATATATAATTCATGGAGACTTCAAGGAGTGGGTCTGCTAGTCCACCTGAGAATGTCTGGGGACATTACCGCATGGCCACCCATGGCTTGGGGCACCCTGTCCAGGCATGCCCTGTGTTCAGCACACTACTACAGTTTCTGCAAGCTGTAAGACTTTGCTGCCAGGACCCTACCTGATCAAGAATTGGGTACAGGGTCCATGGAGCTTCCAGGTTTGCCACAGCCTGAGATTGCTGCACCTTTCAGAGATCTAAGGGCTTTTTGAGAATCGGGCCCAATGTACATAACCCTGAATGAATGTAACTAGTGTCTTGAATGTACATAACCCAGTGTAATTTCATTTATGTCTGAATGTATAAAGCCTGTCCCTGGTATTCCTCAGTGTAATTGAAAAAGGGACACTTACTCTCATCAGGCCTGCCAGCTCAACAAACTTCAATAACTAAAATAAATAAACATGATCCATGGCTATTCTGTTTTTCTGCTTGCTGTGTGTGTGGGGAGGGAGTATTGCGTTGCGTATGAAATCAAGAATATAAAGGCATGGGAAATTTATGAAACAACCATAATTCAAACATCATGTTAGGAAAAGGACATATAAAAGAAGAGCATAGGTTATTTACACCTTGATTATATCTAGAATAAGCAAAAATTCTGCCAGCACCATTCTGCTCTGTCACAAATATGCACATGCTTTGACAGGGTCTCTGTGTGTCTCAAATGATACTCTCATTTTGAATGAAAATATATTCAAATGAACAGATCAACAATAGAAAAAAACAGCTGATTCTTATAACAAGTTGATTAATGTTTAACTGACTTTTGAGTACAAATTTGAATTTATATGCCAGCCACAAGTTCAGTCACTCTGAAGTCTTTCAGAACTTTTCCAGTGCTTAGCACCATCACTGTAAACAAAAGTTGCCATTGTGCTCACAAATGGGCAGAACAACTGTCAGAAGATACTGTAGACCAGCTTATACTGTATTTGTTGTCAAATAATTATAGCAATATTCAGTCAAATGATAATTGCATGAAAATTAAATGACGGTTGCTGCCCAAAGCTGCACATTTTCAATGGGCGTGAATTACGTGCTAATTGTAGAACATGAAATTAAATTTACATGATTGCAGCCGATTAGCACCATGCTCTAAGTATAACTTGCATGAGAATAAACAGTTATACAGTATTTAAAAAAATATGGAAAAGGAAAATGTTAGTAATTGCAATAAGATAGTATCTGACATATCTATTCAAATGTCCTCTCAGTGTGTGAAGGCTAGGATATTACACAAGGCAACTGTCCTCCAACAGAGACACTGCTATCTTGGTGGCTAAGAGCACATAATGAACAGTCCTGGTGATTTGTGGCAGAAGTCAGCCAGGTTGATGAGTTTAAAATGAAAAAAAAAATGTATTTAGCAGTAGCACACAGAATCAATGTCCACAAGATAGTGATGATCCATTGACTCCAGTATTCACAGTGTAGCTAAAATAGTGTGATACACTAGCCCTTTAACCCCATAAGGATTGTAAATTCACTGCCCTGCACCACTAGCACTTTAACCCTCTCATGGTGGCTCTAAAACAGGTAAACCCCACCCTGCCAATCTCACCCCCTCCACCTTCCTAACCAGTCTTGAAAGTACTGTTGATTGGCCTTGTAATTTTAAATGTATGTTATTTATTTATTTTATTTATTTATTGAAATGTTTTACCAGGAAGGGCACACTGATCAAACAAGTTGCTCGTCTCATGGTGCGTCCTGGGGGAGAGGGGTACAAGAAGTTCTTAACATACATATACACAAAACAACCAAATAGTAGTACAAAATTGAAGGGATAAATGTGTAAACAGCACACAAGTAAAGCAGGTATTGCACAATGAAAGTGCAGCCCTAAAATAGCTTGAATTCCAATCTAAGGACCCCAACAAGTGCAGACATGTATGATCATTGAGACTGGATTGAGTCAGTTAGGAGAAGAGCATAGGTGGGATGGGCAGAGAAAGGGGCAGTATTAGTGACAGGTACAGATTACCAACAGGAAGTTGTGTAGGGCTAAGGTAAAGGAGCAAGAGGAGAACGAGTGACAAATCTGTGGGGGACGTGTATTCCATAGCTTAAGGAAGCGATGAGAGAAGGCCATCTGGCCTATGGCAGTAGTTTGGCAAGGGACTTCCATCAAAAGCACATCATTATTATTCATAACACATTATTATTCAGTCCAAAACTGTAAAATGATCCTCTGCCTCTTCCTTCCTTAAAAGAAGTAGTAGTAGTTTTTATTTGTAATTATTGGTGCCCTTCCCTGGAGGAACTGGGCACCACTACAATAAGAGAATATACGGGTAGGAATGCAACATAAACTACACACAATAATTAAACACACCCCACACAAGTAGGTAGATAATTATTAAGTCCCACCCCTTGGGTAGAGCTTACTTTGGATTGCCTCCCAGCCATCTGGTCTTACCAGTACTGGTCCATGGTGCCCCCCCCCCCCTTTGTTGTTCCTGCCAGCCCCTGTGTGCCTGTTTGCTGGGTAACTGGAGAAGTTGTGTGTTAATGCTTAAAACTGCCAGCCTGGTGGTACAGCAGAGTTAGCACTGAGCAAGCTGTAAAGTGCCACACAGCTCTGTGTGTACACGTTTGAGCTGGCTCCTGCTCGAACGTGCAAGCTGGTGTTCTGCTTGTAGATCCTAACAGCATTACAGCGCTTAGTGTTAAAGCTGCCCAGGCAGCTCAGCGAGTGTCTACTTTGTGTGATCCAATCCCTGGGGCACCAAAACATAAGTGGGGGTTGGAGATACACTGGGGAAGAAAAGAAAGTAAAATCTGCAAAAGTGTTTTTAGACACTGTAGCTTTAAGAGCAGCCGAGGCTGCACAGTGAATGCATGCAATGTCTGTCACCTAGGGGGACAGTGCTGCAGTGCTAGCAACAGGCAACTTTGCTGTGACTCACTCTGCCACCGGACAATAAGGCAGATGGGCAGGTATTGGAATATGGGAGAGTTATTTATTAAATCTGCACAGTTTGCCTGTAAAAAGACTTTAAAGAAGGGACTGCTGATTTAAATTGGACTGCCAGATTGTATAGCAGCCATCTTTGTTACCTTTGACCTGCTCTGCAGCCAATGAGAAAGTCAGGAACTCAAAAGACTACAAAAGAGGGACTCTTGGGAAAAGGTGAGGACTAAGAATTGGCACCTTTTCCCTCAGCCAATAGGGCATAAAATGAACATTCTACATATTGATTAGGTGGACTGACAGCCTGATTGACAAATTGGGACTCTGACCTGGTGGTCAGTTGCCTGGGAGCTTCCAGAGTGACAATAGGCTCTGCTGTGTGCTCTGAAAAAAGTTTGGAGGCCTACCTAGGGCTTCCATAGCCAACAGCCCAGGGAAAGTCTGACTAGTTTCCAATATCTGGAAAGCCAGTGAGAAGGTGAAAACTGTACTTTGTGATCCCAAAACCTGAGCATTGAAGAGCTTGGAATTTGAGAGACTGATTCCTTCTACAAACTGGTAGGATATCCAGAGACTGTGTTCCTGCTGAACTTTGTGCCACAGCTGCCAGCTTGCAGTATGGCTGAGGCCCTTTGCAGCCTGTGTTCCTGAGATCCAGGAGGCTCCTCTTTTCAGACAGTCAGGGAATCGGCCAGGCGGGGGTACAGTGAGACCACTGCCTATCATCTCATGCTGAAGGCTTTATGCCTGGACAGGTTAGTAAGGTGTGTGGCCCTGGTCCCTATGACTGGTCCATCCAGAGTTTCAGAGAGCTGTGAGAGATCCTGAAAACTGCAAAGAGAGGCAGACCCCACTGCATCCCAGCCAGAGAGACCTGCATTTCTGGAAAGGGCCTCTGAATGCTGCAAAAGATCCTAAACACTGCAGACAGAGCAAGGTTCATCTTTCAGCTTGAAGCTGTCTTGACTGGTATCTCCAGGACCATGAGTAAACTCAGGGATTGCTCTGACCTGGGGATATTTGTAAATAGTTTGCCAACAAGTTATTGTTTCATTTAAAAGTGCATCAACACCAGCCACCCAGCTGCACCTCGTCGGGCCTGCACCATACACTATCTGGATACCCAGTCAGGACTTTGGAGAACACTGGTACCAGTGGGGAGGTGGATCATCCTGTGTATTTGCTGCTGGTGGGTGGGCATTGGCAATGGTAAATGTAATGGTTGTTATTTATGCTTTTACCAGTTACATCAGATCTTTCTGAAACAGTTATCTATTTTGCATTCCCCAATCCCCTACCTCTTTTCACAAACTGTTCATTGTTGCTGTTAATCTGTCTCATGAGCACATTATTATCTATAGCCACTAACTGCACGCATAGTGAAGTGCTGCATTGTTTCATTGTATTCCACGTGTGGGGTAACTGCAAGAGAAGGTGGGTTGGTAAAGCATCCCGGGGGTTGTACTAGACAGACAGCTGGCTCAGTATATTTTAATTTTAAGTGGAGGCACCGTGCTATTTACTATACTTTTGGTAACGGACACCCTTATTGAGAGCAACAGGGCCCAGGCCCCTCAACCTTGCTTGAGCCTGCAAGGCTGGGGTTGTAACCATTGCATGCACGGTGACTCAGTTACAAAATAAATAAATGAACTAGATCATTTTATTTAGCATTAAACTAAAACTTCTAATAAATGAGCAGATAAAAATATAGATAACAAATTGGGGTGTTGGGATGGAATAGGGGACTTGATCCTCAAAACCCTGCATAAGTAGGAAAATCTTTAGGCCCCTTTTGAAGGCCTTCACTGAGGCAGCCTCCCTCATGGGAATTCCACAAGACTGGGCCAGCTACCAAAGGCCTGGTCATCCTAGTTTTTAGACTCTCCCTTGGCATTACAGTAAGGCCTTCCTTAGTGGAGTGGTCAAGGCTCGAAGACATGTAAAGATGTTGGAGGTATGCAAGATAGCTTGTGCCCAACCCATGTAGGGCCTTGTAAATTAGCAAGCAAACTTGACCGGCAGCTAGTGCAGCTCACACAGCACTGGGGACACATGATGTGACCTGAAAGGGCCAGTCAGCAACTTAGCAGCTACATTCTTTACCAGCTGCAGTTGTCACAGCATACCTCTACTGATCCCAAGGTACAGAACATTGCATTAGTCAAGCCTTGAAGTAACAAATGCGTGCCAGTGTCACCAAGTCTCCAGCATTATATCCAAGTGTTGCAAGGTGTTTTCTTAGACATTACTCTGCCCCTTTATAAAACACGAAAAACCCACCCTGCACATCTTAACCCCAAAACACTCTAGCCAGAGCCTCATCGAGTCACTCTGTTACTTATATTGGCACCATTTTTGGTCCACAACTGTAGGCTGATCCTCTACCTCTTTTTATTACTGCTGGGTCCACATCTTCAGTTTGTGCCTTATTTGAGCCCCCACTGATTCCACACAGATCACCTCCCCCAGCAGGCTATTCCACCTCTCTAACACCCTCGCTCATGAAAAATAACTTCCTGGTATCTCTCTTAAACTTTTATTTATTTGTTACTCATTTTTTGTTTTGCAGTTTTTGACCAGGAAAGGCACGCTAAGTTGAGACTTGCTTCCAGGTGCGTCCTGGGAGCACAAGGAAGTTAAGTGACTTGCTCAGGGTCACACAGTATGCCAGTGGTGGCTGTGGGATTCAAACCCAGGTCTCCAGGTTTGCAGCTCAGTGCTTGTAACCACTATACTATACTGCCTCCCAAAAAAAAACTTTCCCTCAGCTAGCTTCATGGAGTTGTCCCTGGTGTTTGTGTTCCCACTCAGTCTGAACAATTCCCTGCTGTCCATTTTATTTATGATGTGAAGGCTTTTACATGTTTCAGTCATAGCCCCTTCTTCCTTCTACTGTAGCTTCAAGTACATTCATGGTCAGCTTTACCAACTGGAGATGCAACAAAATTTTACTTTACCCATGAAGGTGGTGTGAAGTTGAAATCTTTGCACTACACGTGGCAGGATGAAGTGTCCTTTGGTAAAGTTAGGAGGCAGTATAGCGCTGTGGTTTAGGACACTGAGCTGCAAACCTGGAGACCTGGATTTGAATCCCACAGCCCCCACTTGCATACTGAGTGACCCTGAGCAAGTCACTTAACTTCCTTGTGCTCCCAGGTTGCACTTGGAAGCAATCTTCAGCTTAGTGTGTCTTTCCTGGTTAAACAATTTTCCCTATCATCCCAACTTTATGCAGTGAAGTTTAAAAAAAAAAAAGCTTTCTTAAAGCTTAATCCCCACCCACTCACTGTGCAAATGGATCCCACCCACTTCCACCACCAAGACCTTTTAAAATGCTTTACCCTCACCCCGCAACCCTCTACCACTCACCTTCCTTCCTCCCCTCACCACAGTCCTGGTGATGTTTCCTATAAATAAGAAGAGTAGTAATATAAAAAAAATCTCACATCCCTTTCCCCCACACTTGCTGAGAAGTTCATTTCCAACTGACTCATAAGCCCTGTTTACACCACTTGATTTGCAGTGCATCAACCCATGTACAACAGTTGATACACTGCAAATCACACAGTGTGGACACTCACCAGTGCACCTTCAGATGCCTCTGCTTCCACTTTCTGATTCGACGCACGAGAGGGAACGTCCAGCAGATCAAGTGGCTTGCCATGTTGTGTAAACTCACTTCTGCACTCGATCCGCAGCAGTGGGCTATTTTCCCAGCCTACACGTGAACAAACAAAGTCCCACTGAAGGAACAGCCCCGCTACAATGCACAGTGCAGCGCTGCATGAAAGGCTGTGTAAATTGTTATTGACGGGCTCAGGCAGCAGCATACCAGAAGGAGGCAATCAAAAATTGGGAGCAATGTGATAATGTAAACAGGGCTATAGAAACATAGAATCTGATGGCAGATAAGGACTGACAGGCCCATATAGTGTGCCCTGTATCCCTACCTAGTGAGAATGCCACAGGCATAACCCATACCAGCCAGACTCATTACCCATACCAGCCAACTCGTCCACCCCATGTTTGTGGCTGGCTGTCTGGTGGCTAACTAGATTGATTAGTTAGGCCATTTTTATTTATTTATTTATTTGAAAATTGGTAACCAGGAAAGGCACGCTGAGCCAAAGCTCATTTCCCTTTGCAACAAGGAGATAAGAGTGATGGAGGAATACAAACAGCACAGCAACACAGTATTAATAATAATGTACAAAGTAAAGTGCAAATACAGAGTACAACATAACAGGCTAACAATGCAGTGATGTGGGAGGCCCATGTAGTTGGACACTGGATAGTAAATATGTGCACTAAAGTGACATAAATGCTGGTGGTGAACAAATAAAAAAGAAACAATAACTGCCAGATAAAAACTAATTCAGGCAAGAGCTGAACTCAGGTGATTGCTAACCTTGGACACAGGTATGGCAGACATGGTAGGGCCTAGCAAAGGAGGTTGGGGGGACTAGCAGGAGCAGGATGGGATGAGGAGATGTTTTAGCTGGGGCTTAAAGGAGAGAGAGGAGGAGAGAGATGGAAAGAGGAAAGAAGTGGTTTCCAGAGGGAGGGAAAGATGATAGGAGAAAGCAGACTGCCCAGCTGAGGAATGTGGGTGGGACTGGGAGAGGGTGCAAGAGCCCTTGGAGTGGATGGTGAAGGAGACAGATGGGGTGTGAGCAACAAGAGAACAGAGGTATGGGAGAGGGAACCAAACCACTATTTGGAGATGAAGGGTGTACAATGGGACTGGCAATGGGAGAAGTAGGATATTTAGGGAGGAGTAAAGGGGGCAATGGTGGGTTTGAGTAGGGAATTAGTTGCAAAATGTCAGAAAGCATGGAAGAGTGTGTCCAGTCTGGCCTCAGAAGAGGAGGGAGTGGCAGTGCCGTGGACCACATCCGCATAGTCAAGCATCAGGAGAATCATTTTTGTGACCATCTCCCAGTGGGCAAGGTGAGGAATGAAGTGCTTGTTGTGGCACAGAGCACCATGTCTCAGGCGATGTTTGGAGTTGATGGCATCAATATGGGCAGAGAAGTCAAACCTACAATCCAGCCACACACCAAAGTACTTGAATTGGTGCCATCTAGAGTAGAGAGGATGGGGTGGGAGAGCCTGGCCAGTTTCTAGCTGGTACCAAAGGTCACTGACACAGTTGTGTGTGTGTGTGTGTGTGTGTGTGTGTGTGTGTGTGTTGACTTGAGATGGTTGTATTAGAGCCAGTGCAGGACATTGTGGAAATCTTGCTGGACTTGAGGCTTCCACAGCTGAGACTGATGGGCCAGAGCCATAGATGACTCTGTTATCTGCATACATTTGGATATGCAAGTTGGCACAGGTACAGGGGAAGTCATTAAGGAAGACAGAGAAAAGGATGGGACTCAGGATGGAGCCCTGTGGTATTCCAGCCTGGAAAGGAAGGGAAGGGGACAGAGCACCTCCAACCTGTACTAACTGCAGGCAGCCCAAAAGGTAGGAATGGAACCAGTCGACAGCAGCAGCTGAGAGGCTAGCTGACCTCAGTTTGTCCAGAAGGAGTAGGTGAGACACCGAATCGAAAGCTTTGCCCAGACTGATGAAAATTGCTGCCATGTTGTGTCTCTGATGCATCCCAGTGAAGATGGAGTCAGTTACTCACAGCAGGGAGGAAACAGTAGAGTGGTGCTTCCAAATGCCAGACTGGAAGGGAGTGAGGTGGTTGAAGAAATAGAGGAATTCAACAAACCTGAAATAAACAAGTTTCTCTTGCTGCTTAGCAAGAGTAGGGAGAATGGAGATAAAACAGACATTGCCTGGGGAGGAGGGGTCATGCCCTTTGTGAAGCAGAGAACCTTGGCAATCTTCCAAAAAAAAGGGACAGCACAGAGGGAGAAGGAGAGGTTGAGAATGTGATTAAAGAGGAAGGCAATGGAAGGAGCTGGAAGTTGGATACATTTAAGGTCCAGTCTGTCTGGACTGAATTTGGACAGGTTGAGAGAGGAGAGAGCAGGCAAAATTTCCTGACAAGTAACAGGTGATAAATGGAATCCCAGGGATGGGTGGGATGGAGAGGAGGAGAGAGAGGAGAGGAACCAGGATGGAAGGAGGTAGGGCATAGGTAGTGCAAAATCCATTTAAGTGAGCAGCAACAGAAGGTGGGCCAGACACAGGTGAACCATTTACCAAGACGATGGGGGAGTGAACTAGGTAGGAGGTCAGAAAATGAGTGAATAACCTTTCATAAATTTTCTGGGGGTAGTCACAGTTATTCTGGAAGTTGGTTTTGAAGTAGAAGGATTTAGCTGTGTAGACAGCCATTGCACAGGAATTTCTGAGTTTCCTGTAGGACTGAGGTCAGGCAGGGAGCAAGATCATTTGAAGAGGGCTCAAACTTGGTCATGGGATTTGCACCAGTCAATAAGACCAGAAGATATCCAAGGATGGTGGGAACCTTTAACCCTAGGTTTTCTGAGGGGGGTGTGTGCTTGTCCTAGACGAATATAAATTTGGTGTGGAAGAGGGAGAAGGCCACATCAAATTTAGGTCAGAGAAGATAGGGGACTAATCCATTACAGCATGATTGTTTAAGAGGGAGTCAGTATTGAGCGACCAGATGGACCTGGACAAAATGTATTTGGGGGGAGATGGAGGAAGTCCAGTCTTCCTGACAGAGAAGGACATACACTGGTCCCTGATGGCATCCAGCAGAATACCAGCTCCACTGATATGGTAGGGGTGAGAGGAAGGAACCCAGTCCAGAAGGGTGTGGTTGGGGGAGTGAGGATTGAGTTGGGTGGGGTCAGTAATGAGTTGACTGAGATTTAGTGACTATCCTGTGGGAAGTTGGTCTGGAAGCTTGGGAGAAACAATTTATGTTAAAGTCCCAGAGGAGAATAAGTTCACTGGAGGAGGAGCAGAGAGAGTGTTAACCAGAGAACTGGGAGGATTTAGGTGAGGTATAAAAGACCCAACATAGATGGGAAGAGAGGAAGGGAAGGAGAGCTTAGCAAGAAGAAATTCATGGCAGGAGAGTTTTGACTCTCTGAGAGCAATGGAGCAGAAGAGGTTCTGTTGGATGTAGACGGCATCACCACCACCCCATTTGCCATGGTCCTGCTTGAAGAGCATGGCATGACTACTGCCCTTGCAAAGGTCACTAATGACCTATGTGGGGTGGTAGATGGTGGCATGGTGGCTGGGGCAATCTTCATCAACCTCCCCAAGGCCTTCAACACAATAAGCTATGGCTTACTACTTAAACTATATAGCCTGGGCTTTCACAGCCCATCAACCAATTGGTTGGCCATCTATTTAATAAATTCATACCAGGTGGTCTCAATAGGAGGTATGAATTACAAAAAAATCAGGACGAGAAATGGAGTCCACCAGGGCTCTGTCCTGGGGCCACTCCTCTTTTCACTCTTTATTAGCAGTGTTAAGATTCAACAGTATAACACAGCTGGCCACCTTTATGTGGATGAAATTGTCAACTACAGCTGGAGTCAAGACATTATGTTGTTTCAGTCCGTTTCTGATGAGATTCAGTGTTTTTTTAGCAGTAATAGATTAATTATAAATGAACAAAAAACTAGAGTCTTGCAATTTGACACAGCACGCAGGAACAAACAAAATTTGCAAATTTTCATGTTCACTTCTAACAACAGGAAGTTGCAAAATGTATCAGGTTAAAAGTGTACGGGACTATGGTTAGATAAAAATCTACAGTGGGATTACCATTTGAAAGTTTTAGAAAAAAGGTAAATACTAGGATATGTTTCCTGTACAAAAGTATATCATATTTGTCACTAGATGTGAGAAGGAGAATAGTACAGACCATAAAACTGCCCCTATTCATTTATGGAGATATTGTTTATGCTGGCTTAGTGAGAACTCATTCCAAGATGTTAAATATGATGCGCTATAAATTGGCTCATTTTGCCTTGTTTGCCCTGAGGCAAATGTTTCATTGCATTTTTCTTGGCACCCTTCATTGGTTGCCCCTGGAGCAAGTGAGACAATTGCACATAATAACTTTTATGTGGAAGTGTGCTAAACAAAAGGTTCCCATATATATTTCTATTTGTTTTCCTACCGTGTCCTAAAACCTGGGCTAAGTTCGGCAAAAGGCTTTAAATTTAATGTTCCAAGAATGAGTTCTCATATAGGCCAACTATCCCTTGCATTTAAAGGTCAAAAGTTATTGAACACCCTTCCATGCGCATTGTGTACTAACACTGAAAACCCCCTATCACTGTGCTCTACAACATTGTTTAAAACTAATTGTCAAGTACACTGCAGCTCTTGTGTGAATTTGTGAGTGTAGATGTTTTGTAATTTGTTGTCATTTTGTATGTGCTAACTTCAAGAAAATTGTTATTAACTGTATTGTAACAAACTTTAGTTATGTTGTACTCCTGCATCAAATTTTAACTGCTAATACTGTGTGGTAGAGTTCATGGGGTAGGGTAATGAAAGCATACACAGTACTCAGAGATTTGTTTAACACACAAATTCTGTGTGATGTTTATTTTTGTAAAAATAGTGTAGAGCAAATCATGCTATACAAAAATAAAAACAAATCAATAATAAAATAATACCATCTTAAACTTCAGACTATAAACAAATGAAAACAATAAAATAAATGAGCTCTCCTCGAGCTCCAGAATCACTTCCCTCCAGTGATTCTGCCACAGTGTAGAATACTTTAACCAGTACAATCTTCTACCAACTTCTGTGCTCTCAGACCAACCTCTCAGGACACTCTCCCAGGGTGATCTGCCTAACCTTAGGACAGTGGCAGCTTTTATAGTGCAGTCCTCCTATGATACTAGTGTCAGCTAATCCTCCCATTTTCTAATACATGTAAAATATCCTGGCTAGTACAAACATATGGGGAATCAGACTGACTGTGTATACAGAGGGAAAACATACAATCATAAGGTCTGAAGCTGTTGAAAAAGGCTTCTTAATTATTTGTAAACAAGAAAACTCTGCCCCTTTTCAGCTGAGTGACAGCTGGGAAGTTTCTTATATAACAGCCTCATCATGGGGCTGCTGGCTCCCAGAAGTAATTTTTTTTTTCAAGAAGGCTTAGCTCAGGTACGAGCACTCTCTGCATAGAATTCTAAAGCAAACACTCCTATATTTAGTTTCTGCACATTAGTTATGCCTTCTTTAGGGTGTTTATATACAAACTGCTTTAAAAAGACAAATCCCACGTCTGTATTCAACACTCCCGATGGCTGCAATTTCAGGCCATCGGAAACTACTTTTATTTGCTGCTTTCATGTTTTTGCAGGATACATCAATTTATTACATCAGTTCAGCCTGCAGTGAAAGTTAGGTTCCTTGCCACTGAAACATCTCTGTCTCACTACATTTCCTGTCGGAAAGCTCGAGTCAGGGAAAGTGACAACTTTAACTTTCCCGGCTCTATTGCGCCATGCTGCACACCCGACTCTGCAATCAGTCACTCTACCTCCTACACTGCTGCTAGGAAGTGAGATCTCAGTGCTCCCTTAATGCTACCCTTGCAGACTGAAAAGGACATAAAAACAATTGGCTGCTAAACATTTCTTGGAACCGAGTGCAGTTTTTCAAAGGGGACAATCACTTACTGCCTTTCATTCCAGGGCACTTTCTTTAGCGCAAACACACATCTGAGCACATTTTAAACAGCAAATAACACAACAGTGCCCAAAAAGACATCGCCCTGTCTCTGACTAAGCATTTATTAACTCTTTAGGGAACATAACACAGTAAACACATACATAACCAACTCTGTGCAGATTATTTCTGTTAATTATTATTTAGTCTTTATTCTTTATGTCAATCTGCTGTTCTAGCGCTCGTTCTCATAAGGGCATATGGCAGGGGAGGAAAAGGAATACAAAGAGGGAATAGACAAGGGAGAAGAGGTACTATTGTGGGTGGACTACCCATAGTAGTAGAAAAATGAAAATAAGTTATTAAGAAAAGTTTAGAAATGCTACTGCAGTAGACTGGGGGGTACAAAGAAAAATGCCATAGCCTTATTTGCAACAGGGGGTAGTCTAAACTATCACATACTGTATCTCAGGAGGCCATAGTAAATGAGCTTCTGCTCAACTGGCTGTGTGTCACCATTTCCTGTTTTTAATAAAAACTTGACCATGAACTTGAAGAGCTGATACTCTTCATTTTTGGAATGGTTTACCTGACTCATTTTTCCTACCCTCCTCATTTTCTGTTTTTGAGAAAAAAGTTGTATAATCTTTGCACCATCAATGTATTTGTAATTGTACTTTACGTGCTATAATAGTTTTTTACATTTTATGTCTGTATGTTTATCTGTATTACATTGTTTATGCCCGTGTCAAGCCTGAAAAAGGACTCTTGGTCCAGTGCTCTTGCCCAGTTAACAAATCAATAAATGAATAAAATAAATACTCAGAGAGTGCCAGAATAGTCAGGTGAACATGAGCAGAGCCAAGACTCAGAAATGTCGAGAAGCTCAGGAGAGCTTTAGGAGGTCCGGACATTGAGAAAATCGAGTTTGGGAAGAAGGCTCCTAGCACTATGGAAAATGCTAAGGCCTTTGGGAATAGAGAAAAGGGAGGGGGCATGGGAAAAGGTGCTAGAGTTAGACTCAACAACACCAGTAAGGAGGAGGATGGAGCAAGACTTGCAGCCCCTAGAATAGGGGTGGGAGGGGGAAGAATGAAGAGAAAGTATGGCATGGTGCAGGAACTTGAGGCTGAGGGAGAAGGAGAGGAGAGGAGAGGAGAGGAGAGGAGGAGGAGGAGGAGAGGAGAGTGAAAAGAGGGGAGTAAGGGAGAAGGACTGGGAGGAGGGCAGGTGAGGGAGATGGGGAAAAGGGGAAGTAGGGGAAGAAGAAGGAGGAGGCAAGCGAAGGTGGCAGGGTACACTAGTCAGAACAGCAGAAACAATTTTACCAACATAGCTTGGAACAGTAGCAATCAACACAGCAATAAGAGGCAGAAACTGTCTAGCAAAGTGCAGTCAAGTTAAGCAAAAATAATCAGGTTGAACAGACTAAGGCTCACTTAAAATGTAATGGTGCAGAAGTACAAAAAAAATAGGGTACAAGCAAATAGGGTGCACCAGTCAAACGATAATTACTTCAGCGCTAAGAATGCAACTAGCAACAAGTGACCAGGGCTGTGAACAAGCATAATTTATGCAATGCAATCTAGCAAGAAGGATGAACCTGGATAGGGTATAGCTAGGGCACAAGAAGTTTTAGTAAACTTACAGCTTGGACTAGAGGACTAAATGGAATAAGCAAGTACCAAATAGCAACAGTCCAAGGGGAGGCAGGCAGACACCTAGTCATTCAAAGTCCACACACAGGGGAGCAATCGCAGCTGAGCTGTTACACATAAAGTACTGCAGATATCACTAAATCAGGAGAAGTCCAAATGGTAGCTTGTGGAATAGGAATAGTTTATTCGATAGTAGGTCAGCATGACTGGCTGACAGCTGACTTACGGCTTACTCCAGGTGGGCAAACACTGCCCTTTGCACTGCGACCTTAGCATGGAGGAACACAATAAGGGCTGCAGTGAATGCTGGTTCAGAAGTCCAGGTTGGAGGAGGATTTTTTATGGTTTGCTGACTGTCTGGTGGCTGGCTGGCTTGATTAATTTGTGTAGGCCAGTTGTTGCTGGCCCTTATACAGGCTCAAGCATCTGAGTTGGTGGAAGACTTTTTGTGACTGGCTGGAGGCTGGCTTGATTAATTGGTACAAGCCAATTGTTGCCATCCTGTACACTGGTTCAAGAGTCCTAGTAGGAAGATGACTTTTTGTGGCTGACTAGTTTTTGGAGGAGGAGCTTTGATTTGGTCACCCCTGTCAATAGTTAAATCTGCATGAATAGGAAACACAAGCAGAGAAAAAAGTCAGTTTCAGTGTATAGTGCAACACACCATGACGCAAGGAACCTGGCACTGCAGCACCATCTGCCAACGATTTCCAGTATGCCACTGTGGAGATAAGCAGTTGTTAGACATCAGTGGATTTTTTCTAGAGCAGTCACAGACACTCACCCTCATAGCAGATGAAGATTAGGCTCTTTCATGTAATAGCGCTATTGAAAGATACCATGCTGCTTGAACTTTGGCTAGTTGAAGTTGGCTGACTGCTTGTCAGCTGGCTATGCTACTAGTTCACAGGTTATGACAGGATCTATGGTGCATGAGTCCTGGCTACTGTGGAAGAACTGAGAAACCACACAGAAACAGAGCAAAGTTTTTTTATGTGATAGTTTGTTTAAAAGTGTAGACAGATATACAGTAAAGTAGTAAAACTGTATAACACAACATAATAGAAAGATGCATTGTTTTTGACTATTACCCATTTTGGAAGTCAAGAAATAGCCCTTAACATGAAATGAAGTGGTGAACTGAGCAGCTATTAGTACGTCATTCAATCTTGTTCTGCAATAGATGTATTTTGAGGGAGCTTGTTGAAAAACGTGATATGGCAGAAACTGTTTGACAGTGCCCAGTGGCAACATTTAGCGTACTCAAATGTGAAAATAGTCACATCATCTGATAAAGTGTGAAATTAATTGCACCAAAAAAGTCTATAAAAATTGCTATGCTACCCAACTGCAATGCAGCCACACAAGTGTCACATGAAATGATAACAAATATCATTGTGTTTACCAGTCATGTGACAATAATGAAAAAAAACTCAGACTATCAGACCAATTCACAGCCAAATAGCAAGGCCTGATTACAACATAACATACTGGGCCCAATTCCAGGATGCATTACACATGGTGCAAAGCAATTTACTCCGAACCCTATGGCGCAAATTGCAGCTTGCCCATCACGTCTATAAGTTGCTATTCCAAGTTTATGGCTTGCACCATGCCACAGCGGGTTGGGCGCCCAGCAGGGCTACACCACCCACTACACCTGCAACCTACTGTGGCATGGTACAAGGGTGGGTTATGGCAGCACCTGTGCCCTATTCTGAAAGGGAGGCTGCCGTAATCCAGTTACACCATTCCAGGTCCCGCTATGGCGCTGCAGGTTAGACCAGCATGGAGGTGGTCTAAGGGGCATCCATCCTGGCAAAGCAACAGATCCCCCCCGCAGTGTTGTGAATCACACTGTGCCATGCCCCACTGACACCCCCCAGCACAATGATGCCCCCCACCCCTGCATTTCGGGGTGCTACCCGGGTCAGTGTTCTGCCATGCTCCCCCTTGTGCCTATGCTACACAGCCTACCCCACATGGCCCACAGGGGTGTGCGGGCATGTTTTGGGCTGGGAGCTTGAGGGAGCTGTCCCCCATGGTCTTCCATTTGCAGCACCCAGGTCCATTGCGCCATTCCCATGGTGCAACCATGCAGCTGCCGCAAGTCACGGGACGTATGTGCTAGGGACCATGCCTGTCCTGGAATAGGTTGCAGGGTCCCTCGCATAGTGGCACATGGCATAACTCACATACGTCCGTGAGTTGCGTCATGCGTTCTGGAATCGGGCCCACTATGCATTACTCTGCAGTAGCACACATAATGTACAGTACGCAAGCATAATGAATCGAATGTGATTTGTGAACAGCATATTCTGAAGATGATGTGATTATATCACCACATTCAAACTTTAACACCTGCATCATGGCATTGTTTCTTGTACCGTTACATGAAAAACTACACGCATATGTCACATAAATTTTTTTGAAGAAATGTACATTTCATGAAATGGTGCACAACACCATGGTGAGAATGATCACAAGGATTCGCTAAGGGGGCCAGCAGGAAGGCAGAGGTCATACTGGAAGGAACTGGAAGGGGACAGGATCAGTTGTGTTCCAGGACAGTAGCTGCTGCTTGTTGTTTTACAGGGTTTTTACAGGGTTCTTGTGGATTTTACTTGGTAGAAGGTTATTTCTTTGTGTTTTTAGTGAAGCTGATTGAATTGGAGACCTGTTTCCTTTGGCAACAAACATATTTTGGGGGCTTTGGGTTGAATTTTGATTCATTGTTGCTGACTTCAGTAGCTGCAAAGATTATTGCATAGTGGGGGAAGGGTGTTAATGGTCTGGCCAGGTCTCACTCAGCTAATTGACTGGAGGCAGAGCTGAATCAGGTTTGTGGTGTTGGCTGCTTTGTCTCCTCAGAAGGAACTGGAAGGGACAGGATCAGTTGTGTTCCAGGACAGTAGCTGCTGCTTGTTGTTTTTACAGGGTTCTGTGGATTTTACTTGGTAGAAGGTTATTTCTTTGCTTTCTTACTTCTAAGGGGCTAGCAGGGTATTGTTGTGGGAGCTGTTGGAAGTTTGAAAACTGGTTTGGTGGCTGTAATGGGCTCATTTGTTGGATGTTTCACTGTGTAACAGGCTGCGCTGGTGGAGGCCGATTTCTTCTGATTTAAAACCTATTTGGTGGGATTTGCTTGGGCCTGGGTATTTGGCTGCTGGGCTTGGAGGGGAGACACAGGGCTGATACACTCTCTCTTGAGTCGGGTGTCTGCCCAAGACCCAACCTCCCCACCCCTCCCTCCCCAGAGTTCTGCTAATTTATAGGGGAACACCTGCCCTGCAATTGGAGGAAAATGCAGGTGCAGCTCATGTAGTTCTAGCCGCTGGGGTTGGATTTAAAGGCCGGAGAGAGGAGATTAGGGAGTTCTTCATTTCCTATAAGTTTACTGTGTTGTACTGCACCTAGTAACAGGGTTACCAGTGTACTGTGGGACTGTATCTAAGATTAGTGGATGACCTGATTAGCAGTAGGGTGTATCTTGGACTGGGGAACCTGGTGGCTCACCCAAGAAACCTACTTGGAAGGGATGGAACCACATGGCATTAGGGCCGGCATCTTTGGGACGGTGGGGTGCACAGGGTGTGGAGCAGCCATGATACTGGACTGGGCTTGGAGTTTGGTGGTTGCCCAGTGTGCTACCAGCTGGCACAGCTTAGGGAGGAGGTTCAGGGGATTAGGAGACAGCTGGGGAAGGGAGGTATGGTTGGGGAAGGGGCAGGGATCTCCCACAGGGTTTCACCAACACGGGGCAGCAGCATGGGAAAGGAGTGCAGGAGAATACCTAGGGGTCACATAGGGACCCTGGCAGAGGGGTCCAAAGGACACTACCAAGGAAGCAGGCAGGTAACTGGGACCCTCACAAAGGAGGGACAGAGGGACAACATTCTCAGGGAGTAGGCAGATGGCCAGGGCTGGACAGAAGGAAGCAAGGCGGGAGGTGGATCAGATCTTACACTCAGTAACCGCTTCAATTCTCTCCTTCTGCTCGAGGATGAGGGGTGATGTAGCAATGACAGGGGTGGTTAGAGATGGAAAGGAGTGGGGGCAGGAGGCAGGGGCCAGATAGCAGGAAGAACAGGGGAACCTGGAATGCAGGAAAATGGGGGAGCAGTGAATCAGAGCAGGAGGGGCAGGGGGAAGAGGGAGGAAAGCGCAATGAGAAGGACCAGTTGGGAGGAAAGGTAAAGGAGAAGGACCAGAAGTACAAGGAGGATTTAGTAAAGGGAGCTGAGGGTTTAGGCCAGGGGAGCACAACAAGCAAGGAGGGACTAAATGGAGACAGCAAGGAAGGGAGGACGAGCCAGGCTAGTTTAGCAGATGGGGGAGAAGGACCAGTTGTGAGCAGCGAGGGGGGATTTGCAAGGTACAGAAGGATACTCAGGAGGAGGAGAGGCATAGGATTGGAGGGAGGGTGGTCAGGGTAAATAAGGAGGGGTGTCATGGCACCCAGTTAGGGGAGGAACAAGGAGCCAGCTGGGTGGAGGGGCCAGAAAGGATGAGGGACATGGAAGGGGAATGGAGGAAAAGGAGTGGTCAGAGTGCCCTGTTGGGGATTCTATGATCAGGGGTATCAAATGGGATAGGGAGGGAGAAGCCTGGCCAGTTAGAACAAAAATGCTTCCCTGGACTAACGGTGCACAGGGCTAAGCACGGGGTATATCAGCTGGCAAAGGATTGTGGGGGTTCCCTGGACATACTGGTCCACCTGGGTACAAATGACATTGAGGGAAATAGCGAGCTACAGATACAGGCAAGATTCAGGGAGCTTGCCAGGGTCTGTCATGATATAGGATGCACAGTTTCCTTCTCAGAAATCCTGCGGTGCCAAGGGCTAGTGGGGAGCACAAAGGAAGATTAGGAGATAAACCAGTGGCTCAGGGAGTGGCGTGAGGCCAGAGGTATGGGTTGATGGGGATTGGGGAGACCTGGGAGGATAAGGAGCTGTATGCTAGAGATAGACTCCATCTCAATTGGAGGGAGGGAATCCTTAAGTTGAAAATAGAGAGGTTCATTGGTGAAAGTGGGGTTTAAACTTGTGAAGGGGGGAGGGATGGGAGAAAAGGCTGTCAAGGGGGTGCCAATAAAGGAGGAACTCTGTCTCCACCCCTCTGGGGAGCTGGAGGATTGCGGGAAAAGGCTGACTGGTAAAGTGCAGACCAGGGGAAAACAGAATCCCCATGGGAACACGAGCAGGGGAAATGGAAGTATAGGGAAAGGGTGGAAGGTAGTCCTCCTAAATGCCAGGAGCTTGGGAAATAAAATGCCTGAGGGAGCATTAGATGTGGCAGCGGTCACTGAGACCTGGGCCACTGCAGGACACGACTGAGACCTGAACCTGGAGGGTTACACTATGTTCAGGAAGGACAGGGGGGAGGGAAGGGGAGGAGGGGTAGCAATGATAGTCAAAAACTGCATTAGCATAGGGGGAGTAGAGGAGGCGGAGGGAACCGTGGAAGCAATTTGGGTCACCTTGATAACAAGGGGGGGCAAGAGAGTAAAAATAGGAGTGGTGTATAGACCCCTGCCCTGGCGGAGGAGCTGGAGGAGAGTCTGGTGGCAGATATTGGGAACACTACAGACTGGGCAGAGGAATGGTGGTGGTGTTGGGGACTTAAACATGCCAGGAACAGACTGGGAGACTATGACATCTTCTGTGACCAGGGAACAGAGGTTGTTGGATGTCTTTCAGGACGCTTCTAACTCAGCAGGTGGGGAACCAACCAGGAAGGCATCGGTGCTGGATGTGGTCCTGGCAGACAGTGACCAGATTAGGGCCTGGAGGTAAGGGACCCATTGGCGGGGAGTGACCATGCCGCAGTCTGGTTCTGCCTGGACCTAGGAGGGCTAAAGCTGCACAAAGACGGAGGTAACTGACTTCAGGGAAACGATTTAAGGAAATGGGAAGGATCCTTAAGGAGCATTTGATGGGATTGATCAGACATGACGCTGATAGTAGGTGGAAATCATCAGGAGAGGGGTGCAAGATGCTACCAGCACCTGTGCAAGAGTAAGACGAAATGTGGTAGGGTCGAAACCCTGCTGGTGGACCAGGGAGGTCCAGGAGGGTGGTAGGAAAGAAGGCAGCCTATAGGCAATTCAAGTGCTCAAGGAGTGAAAGGGATTGAGGGGAGTATGAGCTGATTGCTAGAAGGGCCACTTGGGTGGTGAGGGCGGCTAAGGAAAGGAAGGAGCAGAACCTGGCCAGGGAAATCAGGAGAGGGAACAAGGGGTTCTTTAGATACATTGGGGAAAAACGAAGGGTGAAGGGGCAGATTAGCAGGATTAAATCAGGGGAGAGATGGGCACAAGACCCGGGGGAGCAGGCTGAGGTACTAAATGAGTACTTCACCTCAGTTTCCACCAAGGAAAATGGGGTGCTGCATCATACATGGGAGGAACAGAGAGATACTGAGGAGGGGGGACCCTTACCGGTCGGCCGGGTCTGGGGAGAGGGGAGGCATCACTGGCAGGAGGGAGAGCTAAGCAGGAGAAGAGGTGCTGAAGTGGAAATCACAGCAGAGAGAGGAGGGAAGCCCTCAGCTCCCTTAAGACGGAGAAAGCACCGGGCGGATAAATTACATCCTAGAGTGCTGAAGGAACTTAGGATCTCCTGGCGAAACCCCAGCGGAGCTTTTCACCATCTCTGAGGACAGGTGAGTGCCCAGGACTGGAAGGTGGCATATAGTGCCTATCCACGGGGGATCAAGGAGGTGGCAGAGAACTACAGGCCTGTCAGCCTGACATCGGTGGTGGGCAAGGTGATGGAGGGCATTGTCAAGGAGAGGCTAGGGGGACCTGGAAAAGTCAGGGGTGCCTGGATGATAACAGCATGGATTCATCTGGAAATCGTGTCAGACAAACCTGTGGAGTTCTATGACTGGGTGATGAAGTGCCTTGGACCTTGTAGACCAGTGGACGCCCTCTTTCTAGACTTCAGCAAGGCATTTGACTCTGTTCCTCACATGGGCCTGTTGGATAAGCTGGGGAAAATGGGGGTGGGGAACCAGATGATCAGATGGATAGGCAATTGCTCCATGACCGGACCCAGAGGTCGTAGTTGGCGAGGATAGTCTCATCCCAAAGATGGTCATTAGTGGGGTCCCACGGGATCAGTCTTGGTCCCTCCTGTTCAACGCCTACGCCTCTGACATAAGGACAGGAATCAGGAGTGAGATGAGTCTCTTTGCAGATGACTCAAAACTGGGGCGGTGGTGGATGGGTGGAGGAGGGTGGCCACAGGGGACCTGGAGGCTCTGGAAAGATGGTCTAGAAAGTGGAAGCTGAGGTTCAATGCAGGGAAATGCAAGGTACTCCACCTAGGGGCCAGAAACCCGGGCCAAGTGTACACCCTTGGGGGGGAAATGCTACAAGTCTTGATGGCTGAGAGGGACCTGGGGGTGGTGGTGGATGTCAAAATGAACAACTCAGAGACTTGTAGGAGGGCAGCAGCCAAGGCCAACAGGATGCTGGGATGCATCGCTAGGGGGATAACCTCTAGAAGGAGGGAAGTGATGCTCCCTCTGTATAACTGCTTGGTGAGGCCACACCTTGAGTACTGCATGCAGTTTTGGAGGCCACACTTAAAGAGGGACATTAAACTCCTGGAGAGGGTCCAGAGGAGGGCAACCAAATGATTTGGGGCTTGGGGGACAGGACCTATGAGGAGAGGCTCAAAGAGCTAAATATGTACACATTGGAAGAGAGAAGGGACCGGGGGGACATGATAGAGGTCTTTAAGTACATGAAGAAGGTAAATAGGGGAGGAACAGTCAGGGTGCTTCGAAGGAAGGAGGAGGGGGCCACTAGAGGTCATGGGTGGAAGCTGGAAGGGGAAGATTCAGGGGAGAAAGGAGGAGGTGCTACTTCACTGAGAGGGTGGTGGAGCCATGGAATGCACTACCTAGGGGGCTGGTGGAGGCAGAGACGGTGGAGGGGTTCAAGAGGGGCTGGGACAGGTACAGGGGAAGGGTTCTGGAAGCAAAATCCAATGTAGCAAGAATATCCGGAACTGGGAAGGGAGAAGCCAGAGAAGGCAAGGGGGGCAGCAAGGTCAGCACCCAGGGTGGGGGCTGACCAATCAAGCAGACTCGAAAGACCGTTAGGCCTATTCTGCTGGCATTTTAGTATGTTAGTATACTGCTGCTGTACAGGTCACTGGTAATACCACATATGGAGTACAGTGTGCGGTTTTGGTGCCTTTCTCATAAGAAGGATATCATCTTTTTGGAGAAAGTCCAGAGAAGAGCAAAACTAGATGGTCCAGGATCAGCAACACCTATGAAGAAAGGCTCAAAGGGCTCAACATGTACTCCCTTGAGGACAGAAGGGACAGAGGGATGTGATCAAGACCTTCAAATACTGTATAGCAGGTTATTTTCGCTATCCATTTATTTTTGCTATATTCATTATTGCTGAAAATTTGTGAAAATAATTGGATAGTGAAAAACTGTGAAAATAACAGGACATGATTATTGTGTCATCAGACAGTAACTGAGTCACAGGCAAGGTGCTAGCAAATCTTTATGTTTTGTGCACTTCATTCAAATAAAAAAAAAAAGTTGATCTGGTAACATTTAATTCCAATCCAGCTCCTGATCTCAGCCAATACAGGCATTCACCAAAGCACTGTGATACTGACACTGAGTCACTGGACACCTAAGTACACTACTGATTGTAGCTAAGTAGGCATGAAAGGAATTTTTACAGTTGCCTGCTAACAAATTGACAACCATTTGTTGTTGCCATGAGAAGCTGTCAGCTGATTGTCACTACTGCTGTATTAATAGAGTGAATACAGAGAGTCCCTTCGGCAGTCTTAGTGGAAGCAAGTCCACTAGGGGGCATAGAATAAAGCTGATAGGGGGGAAAATTCAAGAGAGACATGAGGAGGCACTTTTTCATTGAGAGGGTGGTGGCCAAGTGGAATGAGTTACCAGAGGAAGTGGTCTTCCAAGAAAATACTGAATAACTTCGAGAGAGGATGAGACAGAATGAAGGGAAAATTTCAGGGGAGGGGCTGAGAAGTATCAATGGGGATTTGGTGAGGGGGACAGGTCCCACTGTATACACAGGGAGGATCTGTACACTCAAACACACAAGACAGATCCTAAGACCTTTACCTACTGGCAGGTTCGTATGTTTGTGTATCAATTTTTCCTTTTTAAGACAGTTTATTTCCTTACTGTATGTTAAGGAAAAGCCAATTTAAGAGTACTATATATAATCCTTTCACTATGTTCTCTTACTACTTCTGTGCTAGCAGCTTCTTGCTTTACCACAGACCTCACCTTTGGGTTGTCCTGACTGAGCATTGGCTAGCTGTTCAGGTCAGGCAGATTACACATGCATTCAACCTCCAAAGATGACTCTAGGGCTGACCCCCAACCCCATCCCTCACTTCTAGGGGAAGATGGTATACTGTCTCAGAGAAGGGGGGGAGGGGATCCGATCCAAACTGGTCAAATGGCTTACCGATGCTCAAAATTAAAAGACAGTTACAGTACCTTTAGTTCAGGGGGGATTCAGTTCCTTGGTGGCTGGAGACCACTGGTATAGAATAGGACATCTTCCAGTCCGTCTTCAGGGAGTCAGGACCCAGGCTTGGCTACTTGCTTTAAAAAATAGTTGATTAGGAAACACCACAGTGCAGGTAATACCTTGCTAATAATTCATAGTTAGACACAACTTGTAATGCAACAGGCATTAATTTTATTTTTAGAAACTCAAGGCTTAAGCCACTTTATCCTCGAGAAACATATTTCGATTTTAGTGCACTTTCTGGACTCCTCTACACCATTCTACAGCCCTTGGCCGTGGCACAACACTTGAGGGGAACTGAAGGGATTGAGCCCCAACCTTTTGGTGACTACAGAGCCAGTGAGGTTCATTTTGAGAATTTGCTACCTGACTGGGGTCCTTTATTGCTCCCTTTCAAAATGCCCAAGAATAACATCACTGGCACTCTTTTCCAAGTCTTTCTCCTTATCTGCAGTGAGGACGAGAAAAGTTTCCTCACAACATTTATTTTCCCTGAGGTGCTCAGCTACTTTCCCCACCTGGGGGGTGGGTTATATTCTGTTACATGTCTCTGTGGCTCATACTTGGCTTTGCTGGACCCAGTTCTAATATGTGCCCCAAACATGTCCTTGCTACTAGGCATTCCCTGCCTCCGGACCAGAAAGGAGGAACTTGGTGGAGAGGGCCTATCTTCCCAAAGCACTTAGCAGGATTGTCCCAAAAGAATTTAGCAACTTTTACCTGGTGGACACAGGAAACGAAAAGGATAGGAACTGCCACCTCATACCCTTCCAGGTGATTTATCTGCCACTTAAACATTTGGACCCCCATTGCAACCACCAACTTCTCTGTTTCGGTGAGGAGACTCCCTGTCTCCTCAATACTACGCTCCACTGCTGTTACTTGGTCAACCGCTGCCCCACTGGTGGGTGGGTGGGTGGATGCTCTGCTCTGCCATACTTCATGTAGAGGGGCTGACAGCCTCCTCTATGACAGGCTTCACCAGCCTTCACATGCTGGGCTGCCCGCTGCCAGAAACCACCGTGCTGCTCCCTCACACAGCTCCTCTCAATCACTCCTCCTCAACGACCCTTTTCCCTCATGCCTGTTAGGTGCAAACCTCCAGTAAGCTTGCCTCCGGTGGGCGTGAGCATGCTCCCAATGCCATAAAGGGCCTCATAGTAATCTCCCTGCAAATGGCGGGGTTACATATAAAAATATTAATAGTACATTGTGTGGCAGCGGAGATGATTATAAACAACAGCATACCTTCCTACAGGACACATTAAACAATGATATTATATATATATCTACAGCACTAATGACAGCTCACCATAAGAACATACACCACCACCCTTGCAAAAGCCTTTTAAAAACTTCCTACACACTATTATGAATGTTATAATTGTTAGTTATATGCTGCTTAAAGCCATGGTTGTTCTGCTGTCTCACCTACTACATTGTGAAAAAATAAACAAATCCATAGCTCTTAGTCCTGTTTGCAGAGGTAATGCATCCTAGCCATTGTATCACAAGTGCAGAGGAACAACCGTATGAGAAAACTAAAGACAGTCACCATAACAGGCATGTTTGCCCTTCCCCTAATCTAGTGGATACTATTCAATGTTGCTATTGGATCAGACACCACTGCCATACTGTACATGAAAGATGAAGGCAAGCCATGGAGGAAACCAGACTGGATAGTAACTAATGTAAGTCCAACTTTAGTCTGCTAAGGATACTGGGAGGTTGTCACACAGTTGTTATTCTGCCAGGGTCACATATACACAGGTGGCCCATTGCAGTCATCATACTTGTTTGGCTCCAAAGTGAAAACAGCTCAGCACCTCTGTCACCAATCAAACACTGTCCACTGCACTAGTACTATGCTCACAGATCACACAATGACATGCATGTAATGGTGGGTACATAACTGTGTACCATACCATAGTACAATGAATGAAAAGAATATACATTCTTTGCACCGTATAGCATCTGTGCATTCCTGGATCAGATTCAACCACTTCTGGTGGTAGTATGCAAGTGTTTGGTTTTGTTCAACCAGGTCATCACATCACCTACTCAGGTCTTTGACCTGGACACATCACCTACTCAGGTCTTTGACCTGGACACATATGGTTCAATGTGTGGTACATAGCTCAGTGCTGTGTATACTTATGAGCTGAATGGCATATGCTTGATGTTTATAATTTGAACTTTGGAGTTTCTCTATATCCCACCCTCTGTGGGATTCTGGGTAGGTGTAAAATGTAAGCCCCAGCTTAAAGGATGAGACAAGAGTGCCAGTGAAGGAGGAGGAGGAGGCAGGGGAGGATGGAGGGTGTTGTGAAATGCTCGAAGCTGAGTGAGCGGAAGCCTGAAGTTTAAGTAGAGGATGTGGGAGGAGCTATTCCCCCCATTGAACCTCAGGCTAAAGCCTTCCAATTCAATGTGTGGTACATAGCTCAGTGCTTGTGTATACATATGAGCTGAATGGTGTATGCTTGGTGTTTATAACTTGAACTTTGGCATTTCTCTATATCCCACCCTCTGTGGGATACTGAGTATGTGTAAGATTTAAGCCCCAAAAAGAATTAGGGTAGTGATTATCTCCTCCAACTCTGGAGAGTGTGACCAGTAGCATGCAGGAGAGGAAAACCACCTTTGGGGGAAATCTCCGAGGACCCATGGCTACTGACCTGCCCATCCTGTGGGCATACTAAGAGGAGAATAATCCTAAATGTGGCTGAGGTTTTAGTTATGGTTATGTCCAGAATTCAATCGGATTTGCTGGTCGAAGAGTCTGGTTTCCGAGGTCAATGATGAGCAGGAAGTCAATGCTGAGGATGAAGGTTCCAGCAGATGAAGAAATTCAATTTAGAATAATGTCCAGATGGAGAGACGATGGTTAATCCATGCCCAAGGTAGCTGTGAGTGAAACAGATGTAAAATGTACATATACAGTCAACATGGCTGAGGAATTTGTGCCAAAAGTGCAAATGTTTTTGAGGGAAGTAGAGATCAGAGATTGTGAAATAGTCGGGAGCGTTTCATGACTGGAGCGATGATAAAGTAGGAGTGTAGCCCAGCTGTGAGGCTTGCATGGCTGTTGTACATCCATTGAAACATTAGAGTATGATTGTGTACCTTGTCAGGAATGAGAAATTGTCCTAAAATGACTAAGGAATGGACGTGCACTCCTAGGAAATGTCTTGCATAGAACTAGGGCTGGATCTGGAACGAAAAGGAAGGTAGCTTGCAGTAGAAGTGAATGAGTGATGAAGTAAGGTAGGCTCAGATGTGGGCTGGCTAGAGCATGAGAACCCCATGTAGGTCTGATGTATGCAGTGTGTTTGAATGCTTGAGTGATAGAGTAGGTCTCAGGTGGTCAGACCAAGGAAGGCGAGACCCCCATTTAGGTCTGCTTGGTGAAGATGAACATATGTGTGAGTAATGAGAATTGACCCCTCATGGACACGATGGATTCGGGATGGTGAGACCCCAACGAGGGTTTGCCATCACCACAGAATGGTATGATCTGAGTAAGGAGGTGAAACCCCCACTTGAGACTAGCTGTAGATAGTAGAAAAAAACAAATGAGCTATAAGTAATGTCCATTGTGGGCATGTTTGTGTCGGGATGGCAAGCCCCTCCCACAGGACTGCCATCTCTGTAGTATGGCATGATCCATGATAAGATGGTGAGATCCAGTGTTGGGATGGCGGGACCCCATGTGGTCCACCACCACCGTAGTCCTGAATAGTCCATGGTAAGAGGTCAAGACTCTTACGTGTGTGTCTGTAAGGACATGGAAATGTGTGCAAGACCCCTTCGTGGGGCATGCGTGATTGGGCTGGCAGGACCCCATGTGGTCCGCTATCGCCAAGTATGGAATAGTCCAAGGTAAGCAGGGTGAGACCCCTACATAAATCTGCCTGCAGTGTCTTGGAAGATGTTTGAGCTATGAGTAGGTCCCCTCATGGGTCGTGCATGTGTGGGATGACGGAACCCCATGTGGTCCTCCATTGCCATAGTATTGCACTGTCTGAGGTAAGGAAGGCAGGACCTTCATGGTCCACCATCACAGTATTAATGCATAGTCCAATGTAGGAGAATGAGACCCCAAATGAGTACACCTGTAGTAAATGGAAATAAGATTCGTGCAAAAGCAGATGCCTCCTCGCAGGCACGGTTGGTTGGAATGGCGGACCCCACGTGGTCCACCATCACCATGGTATGGAGTAGTCCAAGGTAAAGAGGGCAAGACCCCCACATGAGTCTGCCTGTATTGGTTTAGAATACGTTTGAGCTATGAGTAGGGCCCTCTCATGGGGCATGCATGTTTGGGATGGCAGAACCTCACGTGGTCTGCCATCACCATAGTATAGCATTGTTGGAGTGAAGGATGGCAGGACTCCCAGCAAGTCTGCCATTGCAGTGGTAGCACATAATCCAATGTAAGGAGGACGAGACCCCAAGTTAGTCCACCTGAAGGAAATGGAAAGGAGTAGTGGGCAATGAGTTGATGCCCTCTCGAAGGCACAGTTGATCCCCATATGGTCTGCCATTGATGGTCCATTGAGTAGTGCGTGAATGGGATGGCAGGACCCAATATGGTCTGCCATCACCATTTCACTGAAGGTGCATGAGTGGGATGGCGGGACCCCACGTGGTCCGCCATTGCTGGTCCATTGAGTAGTGCGTGAATGGGATGGCATGACCCAATGTGGTCTGCCATCACTATTTCACTGAAGGTGCATGAGTGGATGGCGGGACCCCAAGTGGTCCACCATTGCCATGATATGGAGAAGAGTATGTGTGGTGGGATGGTGGGACCACACATGGTCCACCATCACCACAGGATGGATGGTCAAAGGTAAGGATGGTGAGACCCCATGTGAGTCTGAAGGTAGTGATATGGAAATGTGTTTGAGCATTAAGCGATATCCCCTTGTAGGGCATAGTCATTTGGGATGGCGAGACCCCTACATAAATCTGCCTGCAGTGACTTGGAAGACATTTGAGCTATGAGTAGCTCCCCTCATGGGGCATGCATGTATGGGATAATGGAACACCGCGTGGTCGTCCATCACCATAGTATCGCACTGTCTGAGGTAAAGAGGGTGGGACCCCTGTGGTCTGCCATTGCAGTACTAATGCATAGTCCAATGTAGGAGGATGAGACCCCAAATGAGTACACCTGTAGTAACTGGAAATGAGGTTCAAGTCAAAGCAGATGCCTCCTTGTGGGCACGGTTGGTTGGGATGGTGGACCCCACATGGTCCGCCATCACCATGGTATGGAGTTGTCTAAGGTAAAGAGGGCGAGACCCCCACATGAGTGTGCCTATATTGGTTTGGAATAAGGTTGAGCTACGAGTAGGGCCCCCTCATGGGGAGTGCATATTTGGGATGGTGGGACCCCACGTGGTCTGCCATCGCCGTAGCATAGCACTGTCAGAGTGAAGGATGGCAGTACTCCAGCAAGTCTGCCATCACAGTAGTAGCACATAAACCAGTGTAAGGAGGTTGAGATCCCAAGTTAGTCCACCTGAAGTAAATGGAAAGGAGTAGTGAGCAATGAGTAGATACCCTCTCGAAGGCACAGTTGATTGGGATGGTAGGACCCCACATGGTCCGCCATTGCTAGTCCATTGAGTAGTGTGTGAATGAGATGGTGGAACCCCACATGGTCTGCCATCACCATGGTAAGGAGAAGAGTATGTGTGGGATGGCGGGAACCCATTTGGTCCGCCATTGCCACATGATGGATAGTCAAAGGTAAGAATGGTGATACCCCCACGCGGGTCTGCTGGTAGTGATATGGAAATGTGTTTGAGCAATGAGCAATGCCCCCTTGTAGCAAATATTTGTTTGGGATGGTGGGACCCAATGTGGTTCTGCTGTTGCTGTATTAAGGTGTACTCCATCACATGTAAGCTTAGCGGTCTGTAACTAACAGTGGGGATTGTAAGCACAAAGCAATGTTAAGCATTTAAGCTGCAAACTATTCAGCTGTACAAATGCCTGTGAAGGAAAGGCTCTTCTTCTTTCAGCTGCCCGGGTGGGTAGCACCAATTCTGAAGCTGTTTCCCTGATAATATTCTGCATAGTTCCTGAGATGGTGAGCCATGTCCCCAATTTAAAAGAAACTGCACTCTATTGGAACATAATAACAAATGAATTAGTGGAAGCAAATAGAATGCCAAAACACTGATACCTGGTGCATTTAAAACAAAGCGAGGTAGTCAAGAGGTACAGTAACCGGCACCTCATGGCATTAAGCCTGTGTAGCTCATCATCAGGGAGTGAGGTAGCACCAATGTTTGTATATAGCCCCATCTGCAAAAAATAATAGCATCTATGGTAAAGCAGTAGCCCATATTTAGATTGCATTTACATGGTTGCTGCAATTCAGTGAAAACCATGTACGATGAGTAGAAAGCACCATTTAAGAATCCCAGTTTCTGGAATGAACAGTCGTCAATGACCCACAGTAGTAACACAGGAGTGGGAATCCCCAGCCCAAATGGAGATCGATGGGCTGGGGAGAGAAGTTTAAGGCAGCGCACCGGCCACACTGCCAGCAAGCGTGGCAGTGCCAAAAACAGGAAGATAGTCCAGGATGCCCTGCCCCATGGAGCAGCAGGGAGAGGGGCCGGGGAAGCACAGTATGGTGGTGATGTGGCAACCCCAACTCCAAAGGGGTGGTGAAGGTGTGGAGTGCTCCGGCCCTGGGAACAATGCAGGAGTGAGCCAGAGGGGCAGAAAGGGAAGCGGTTTGGGAGTCACGTGATGCAAATGCCGGCTTAGCAGCCTGATCGCCCAGCTCTCGCCTTCCATCTCTGTTTTTCATTTAAAATTTACGAGTAAAGAGTGATCGCAACTACAACCTGGTGCAGTTTACTCGTTAAAGTACCAGGGAGTGACGAGATCCCGTCCGAGTGGCTGATGGAGAAGGATAAGTGTAAAAGCAACAGGAAACATAATCCTCCTCTCTCCTGGCAAGGCCCCAAAGAAACCCAGGGCCTCTTCTGCCTCCGGAGACCCAGAAAATGAACCCAAAATGGCTGAGCTGGAGAATGAACCGCTCACAGTAGCAAGGTTCTTGGCAGAGATGAAACCCTTTAGGGCAGACTTCCAAACAGTTACTGAGGAGCTAAAAGCAATTACCCTGGCACTAGAAGATCTTTCAAGATGCACCAAGGATAATGAAGCTAGAATTGCGTCGGTGGAAGCCCAGTCTGCTAAGATTGAACTGGAGATGGTGGCTATCAATCAGAAGTTGATGAGATTGGATTCCAAGATTGAGGACTTGAAGGGAAGAAGCAGACACAACAACATTATAATTATTGGGCTACCGGAGAAGGTGGAGGGTGCGGATGCGATAGTATTTGTCCAGAAGCTCTTGGTAAAGATTGCTGGCCCGTCGCCATATGGTCCGAGTTATATTATTGAAAGAGCCCATCAGGCTTTAAGGCCGATGCCCCCACCGGGTGCCCCCACGTACCCTAATTCTTTGCTTTCTAAATTACCTTGAGAAACAGCACGTCCTTTCTAAGGTCAGAGAGCTCAAGGAAGTTTCCTGGGAAAATGCTGCCTTACGAATCACTCAGGATCGCCCCCTCACAGTGAGGCAAAAGCGGGCAGAATACCACTCAATAGTGGTTAAGCTGATTGCTTCTTCCACTCGGTTCAGGAAGACTTACCCTGCGCACTTGCAAGTGTGTTTATCAGGGCCGTGGGTGACCTATGAAAATCAGAAAGCAGCACTGGAAGGTTTTAAGTCTGCACTCCCAGACTTATTTAAATAAAAGATCGAGGATGTACTTCGAGGAGCACAACTGAGTTCTGGAATAATCGATGAAGATTCTTGAAGAGCGGAGCTGTTCCTGGACATTTGGCACATTTTACCTACTGGTAAAGACTCGGGGACCCTGGATGGGACAGGGGATTGTCTATGATATCTGAGGCAGTCATGACTGAAACTCCTGCACCCTGTCTTCAAAGATAGTTTGCTCAGTTGCTAATAAGCACAGACTTGAAGTTAAAATCTGTTTTGACTTGGCTATTTGTTTCTAGTATTACAGTGTTTGTTTTCCTTGTTCCAAATTACAGATTTGATAGTAGCATGTGGGCACTAGAGGGTGCTAGTTCATTGTGGACGGGAGCTCAGCAATTTTCATGTTATGGTTGGGGCTGCATTTCTCGCTCCCCTCCAAACTCTGCAAGTTTGTAGTTCTTTTACTTAAGCGTTGTCTTTCCGTTTTTTTTCTCTAGGTAGATATTGCGTATTTTATGGGATTATAAATATCGGAAAGTGCGGGGGCTCGAGGTATATATACCCCAGTCATTTTGGGATTGCTAGTAGCGGTTCTTGAGTTCTTTTACATTGGATGGGTCCTCGGGATTTTTGAGGGACGTCCCTCAGTTCGGGCTTTATCTTTACCCTCCCCTTTTCTATTGATTTATTTTAGTTGGAAATTTGATGGAAAGGGTTAAAAAGGGGTAATCTAGCTGGGTGGTCTGTTAGTGTAGGATATAGCCTTTTGGGGTTTCTCTCTGTACAGAAGTGCTGTGGTCGGAGAGGAGGAACCCCTGACGATTACTCGCTCCAGAGGGAAGTTGTTTCCTTCTTTCTTCGGGTGATTGCCAGGAGTAGGAGGGGTCTGACATGGTTAGCCTCAAGGTTGGGAGAGTCTTCCAAGTCTGTTTTTTGTGGGCTTTCTCCCTCTTTTCAGAGCCCCTCTTACAGACTCTTTGGATAGTTGCTCTTCCTGCCAGAGCTGATGTCCCTTCAGCATGGGGGTCCAGTTGGAGTCAGGTAGTTGGCAGGACGATGCCTAATCCAGGGATGGGGGGAGGGGGCTGGGTGGTGATAAGAAGGGTCAGTGCATTTGACATCATGGACCAAGAAGGGGTTATGTTAGGGAAGTGGACATTGTGGGTAGACTGTTGGGGGGAGGGGGGTATCTACAACAACTATGCTGGGTGGGATAATGGGTTGGTGGGGCACGGATTTTGTTCTAGGGTGGTGGGGGGACAGGGGGAAAGGGAGGTGCAGGAAGAACGATACGAGGTTTGATCAGGAGGGGGGGTGGTTACTGCGGGTCCCGGGAGAGCCCACAGGTTTTTGCTGGGCAATTGGGCATGTACAATCTCAATTAGCAGTTAAATGGGAACCTTCTTGGGATTTAATTACATGGAACGTTAACAGGGCAAGGAATAATACTAAAAGATACAAGATCCTAAAGCACCTTCAGATGCAAGGGGGGACAATCATCTGTCTACAGGAGATGCACTTGCTTGATTCAGAAAGCACCTTGTTTAAACGACAGAGTATTGGACAGGTATACCTGTCTGGCGAGAGCACTGCTAGCAAGGGGGTGGCCATTCTGATTACCAGACAAATTCCTTTATCCTATGAGGAGATTGTCAAGGATCCCTCAGGTCATTTCTTGCTAGTGGTGGGAACGTTATACAGGTTAAAAGTTTTAATAGGAAGTGTTTACGGCCAAACGCGGATTCGCCCGGGTTTTTTGTAGGCCTGTTAAAAGTATTGTCCCCATATATCCATATTCCGATGATCTTAAGGGGGGACTGGAACTTACCGTTCGACCCGGATATGGACAAGGATGGTAGGAGGAGAAGTGGGCTATCTCCCGCACAGAGCCCTTAGATAGTTGGTGGATAGCGCTGGTTTATGTGATCCATGGAGGGTCTTATATCCCTCACTTAGGGAATACACATTTACATCGGCTGTTCATGGATCTAGATCTAGGATTGATTATTTCCTGATCAGTCAGTCAGCCCTCCCCAGCCTATCACAATGTTCAGTATTGCCTGGGGTTATTTCGGATCACTCGATGGTCCGATGTTCGCTAAATCTCTCCCCCAACCTTAGTAGACAAATGATATGGAAGTTGAATAATCAGCTGTTACGGTCCCCAGCAATTAAAGAAATCATTACCCACCTTATAGAGCAATATGAAAGAGAGAATACGGATTCCACAGGTAAAGGGGATGTGGACTGGAGTGCGCTCAAATGCGTTTTGAGGGATGAACTCATCAAACTAGCGGCAGACAGGAAAAGAAAAAGAGAGAATAAAGCTTTGGCTCTACTTACCCAGATTAGGGACTTAGAACGTACTCTTTCAGGGGCCACTCCCGCAGAAACCAGGGAAAAACTAATCAGTTTAAAGAATCAATATAGTGAACTTTTGCGGGAGACAGTGGAATACGCCCTGTTAAAAACGAAAGCTTGGTACCTTGATCAGGGGGAAAAGGCTGGGCATCTACTGGCCATGAGATTAAAAAAATAGGAATCGGTTAGGATCATTCAGAGTATTACCTCTCGGTTGGATGGCACAGTTAAAACTCACCCTACGGAAATTGTTCAGGAATTTGAGAGTTACTACAGAGCAGGGGTCTGCAACCTTTTCAGGTGCAGGAGCCACATGTCCACCTGCCATGACAGATCTGATCACCAGAGAGCCTTATGAGTGCACGCGTAACAGATGTCTTTTGTAATACTTAATTTACCTAAAATTATCTCCAAGTGTATTTGAGTAAAACAAATGTTATTTAATTAGAGCACTACACAAAGCAAACCACTAAAAATTGTAACTTATCAATTGTTTTCAACAACAGTGATGCATTTATCATCCTATATAAATGTGCAAACATTTCAGCTTGCAGGATATGCCAGTTTTCAAAGCACAATGTACCATCAGGTTGCTCTGAGAGGTTCAAGCTTCTGTCTCACCTGGTATGGGCTATCATGCTACAGTAGATGCACAGTCTGTCAGACATTAACCAAATGTATCATTGGATAGCTTCTCATTTTCCAAACCCTCTCTGAGAAAACTGAAAAACTTTAACACTGATCCTGTTGCTACAAGGGTAACTAGTTGGTAACTCATCCTTAATTCCTAATATATTCAAACAGTAGAATGGACTACAAGTGCCAGCTGTGCTGTATAATATATTTGTTCACTATCGGTTCATCAAGCACAAGAAAGACATAGTAAGTTAACCTCATATCGCAAACACGGATAAGAATCCATATTCCACAAAATGTTCTTTGCATGGTCTTGTGTTCAAGAAAAGCCTGTGCCAAATCTAGCATACAGTAACATTCTGCTCTGTTCCTTGAGATCTACAGACAAGTGCAGGCCCATTTTGAAAAAAGCATCCTTCGTAACCTCTCCATGTACAAAACTGTTGCCTGTACAAAGTAACTGCAGGGCTCTGTGGAAGCTGGACAGATGCATGCCATGAAGTCTAAGCAATCTTCTCTTGGCCCAGTTTATTTTTAAGTGTGGAAATGTGTTTTTTGCATGCCTCTCTTTCATATTTTATGGCATTTGTAAAATGTTTTATTTTGACATGCCCTTGCAGTTTAACTTATTTTTTGTAAAGACTTTCCCTGCACATCACATGAAACATATGCCAATCTCAGTTGATGAAACCAAAATCACTCAAGTCTTCTGGAAATATTACAGTCATGTACGCTCTTCTTTGTTGGATGTGACATTTTTTTATCATAAGCTGTATAGCTGATTCACTGGTACCAGTGCCATGTTAAGAAAACAAGAAAAACTTAAAAAAAAACCTATTTCTTGCAGTTTTATGACCCATGTCTTGACTCAGTCCTCCTTCCATCTTGACAATCTCCTATCCCACCCAAGAAACCACTGTCTTCCACACATTCATGTCAGACCAACCTCATTGAATTTTTTGACTGGGTGACTAGGGAGGTGGATCAGGGGAGGGCAGTGGACATGGCCTATCTGGACTTCAGCAAGGCCTTTGACACTGTGCCACATAGAAGACTATTACACAAACTGGGGAATATGGGTGTGGGCAGGACAGTAGTGTGGTGGGTAGGTAATTGGCTGGGTGGCAGGACACAGAGGGTGGTGGTAAATGGCTGTCACTCCACAGAGGGAAGAGTGACCAGTGGGGTACCACAGGGATCAGTGCTGGACCTGTCCTATTCAACATCTTCATCAGTGACATTGCGCAGGACTTAGAAGACAGAATTTCGCTGTTCACTGATAACACAAAGCTCTGTAACAGAGTAGACACACCAGAGGGTGTAGACAGAATGAGAAGGGACCTGCAGAAACTTGAAAAATGGTCAGGGGTTTGGCAGTTGAAATTCAATGCAAAGAAGTGCAAGATAATGCATATGGGGCACAAAAACCCTGGCACAATATATCAGTTGGGGGTGAGGATATAGCATGCACCAAGCAGGAAAGGGATCTTGGGGTTATCATCTCTGATGACCTCAAGGTAGGGAAACAATGTGACAAGGCAGCAGGTAAAGCAAATAGGATGCTGGGATGCATAGGCAGGGGCATCACCAGCAGGAAAAGGGAGGTCATAATTCCACTATACAAGACACTAGTGAGGCCCCACCTGGAGTACAGTGTACAGTTCTGAAGACCTTACCTACGTGAGGACATAGACAGGGTAGAGAAGGTTCAGAGGAGGACAACAAAGATGGTGCATGGATTGCATCACAAGTCCTATGAAGACAGGTTGAAGGAACTGAACATGTACTCCCTGGAGGAGAGGAGGGAGAGAGGGGATATGATAGAGACATACAAGTATCTTACAGGGAGGAACAGGGTGCAGGAATACACTATTTTTAAGCGAAAAAGATGTTCCAGGACTAGAGGGCATGGGATGAAGTTGGAGGGAGGACGATTCAGAGGAAACGTGAGGAAGAATTTCTTCACAGAACAGGTGGTGGACAAGTGGAACACCCTGCCAGAGGAAGTGGTGGGGGCTGAAACAATCATGGGATTTAAGAATGCATGGGATAGACATAAAGGAATTCTGGAGGTCAGGGGTAAGGGGCAACAGACTTCTAGGAAAACATAAACTGAACTTACAAGCTCAAATGGGCAGACTGGGTGAGCCATAGGCCCTTATCTGCCAACACTGTCTATGTATCTATGTATTCCAGCCACTGCACATCATCCTGAAGTAACTGTGGTTGTCCCCCTCCACCTCACTCCTCATACTCATTGAGACAACTGATATGGGGCTAGATCCCAACTGATGTGGGGATAACCCTACAAAGCAAACAGAATGTTCAGCATTTGTTAAGGGACAAGGAAGAATAATAAAAGAATTGGCTGGACAATCCTGTGTGGTAGATGGTAAGACTTCATCTTGCTGGCCAATCCGAATACATTTTCCTGCCTTTGTCTCAACTCTGTCCCTCCCACTTGGGGCACACATGTCTTGGGCAAGTGTGGCTGGACATGGCCATCCACAAGCCTAGCCTGTTTACATAAACACACCTAACTTGAAGTCTAGTACCTCTGCATCAAATTATAGGCATCACAAGCCCTGCTGACATTTGGCAACATGTCCAGCACTGCACATCCCTGCCAACATGATCCCTCTCCTTGGGCTACCAGGGAAGTACACGTGTAGAGTCAGGACAGGAGGCATCCAAACTGGATTCTTACTGACATTACTACTTAATGTGCCATGTTTTGGTACCAACCTAGGTCACCAAATTGGTGAACAGTAATCCTTACCACTATGCCATCAAGCAGTTCTTCAGCAAGCTTTTAAAAGTCTGCTGGCTCACCTCGTACTGGCAAAGATCTACAACACAGATGGGGATATTGATACAGACTTAAAATATGGGGGTCACTGCAGAGTCAATAGCCTCCCCTATATAACTATTCTTGATTACCTCTAACTACCCCAGCATCATGCACATCAGTGTGTATGTGATGTTCATATACATGACCTTTAAAAGGTAACCCTACATAAATAAATTGCCAAAAAAGCCTATATTCAGTGTTCCAGATCCTTTTATTATGGAGCACAGTAGCAGTGATGCATAGAACCATAAATGCTGGACCTTTGAGGGGTAAGGACCTGCTGAGCCACATGAACACAGCAAAGAGCCACGTGTGGCTCTCGAGCCTCACATTGCAGACCTTTGCTATAGAGATTTATATAGCCCAATGGAGTTTAGACCCCTGAAGGAGGAGGTGGAGAGATATCTCTCCTCTTGCCCACTTCCCTCATTGCCCCCGGGGTTGGGTAGCGCGCTGACTCAACCCATTTCAGAGGAAGAGATTCTTGCAACAATAAACTCGCTTACTCTTGATAAGGCTCAGGGCCCAGATGGGTTCTCTCCCAATTTTTATAAATGCTTTGCTGTGCAGTTAGCTCCCAGCTTAAAAAGACTATTTCACTGTATTTTGACCTCTGAGAAAGTAGATAAACACCTTTTTTTTTTCAGCTCTTATTGTGGCTATTCCCAAGGGTGGCAAGGACCCAGATAAGGTTACTAACTATAGGCCCATTTCACTTTTAAATTATGATGTTAAGATCCTAGCAAAAATTTTGGCCAGTCGGTTAGCTAAAGTAATGCTGCTGCTTATACACAATGACCAGGTAGGTTTTATGGCCGGTAGGTCAGCTGTGGACCATTTACGTAAATTGGCTAATATATTTTCTGCATCTAGGGACTACTGTCTCCCGTCTGGGCTAGTGTCGATAGATGCAGAAAAAGCATTTGACAGGGTTGACTGGCAGTTTTTATATTTGACAATGATAAAATTTGGACTTCCCCCCCCTCTTTTGTTAAGAATGTCTACTCTCTGTACAGTCAACCGAGCGTGCAGATTTACTGCAATGGTTTTTTCTTCAATATTCCCTCTGGGTGCTGGAACTCGACAGGGATGTCCTCTCTCACCCCTTCTTTTCAATCTTTACCTAGAACCCTTTCTTGCAAAAATAAGATCGGATCCCAGAGTCAAAGGAATTAAAATAGGTTCCCATGAATTTAAGCTTTCTGCATATCCAGACGACGTCCTTTTTCATTTAACTCACCCCAGTACTATTATGCCAGTGGTTATAGAGCTTATAGAGGAGTTCAACTATAAAATCAATACAGAAAAAAACTTAGTTTTTCCGTTGAATTCCAGGGTGCTTAAGTCTGAGATGACAGCGCTTGGTTTACAGTGGAGCCCGTCCAAGCTTACATATTTAGGGGTCATTTTGGCCCGTAGTGACTCCAAGATGGTACAGCTAAACTTAGACTCGATAAGGAATACCATTCAACTGGACCTTGCTAGGTGGACCAAGCTCCCATTATCCTTATGGGGTAGGGTTAGCCTGACAAAAATGAATATATTACCCAGGGTATTGTACCCACTAATCATGCTGAACTTGTGGTTGCTGTTCAGCTGGTTTAAGAATATGCATGCAATAATTTCAGAGTTTATTTGGCAGGGGAAAACTCCACTCAGAGCTTATAATAAGATGGCTGCTGCTAAAGAGAAGGTAGGGTTACATTTACCCCATTTGGCTTTATATTATTGGGCAAGCAGTGTAAGTAAGTATTTAAGATGGCTACTAGTTCCCATTGAGCACTCTCCAGATGTTTATGTCCCCTCATGGGTTAAGTTAGAGGTGGAGTTAATAAAGAAGGCAGGGTTTGATCCTACTGCACACTTTTATGCTCCATTGAAGTCCTTATCTGGGGAATCTTTCCCCACCTTGATTAAAACATCTTTAAGAATCCTTGCACAATTGTGTTCGTTCTTAAAATATTCCCCCAGTAGAGACAAGAATCAACCCTTGTGCCAAAACTTGAATTTAAAAATTGGAGGTAAAATGATTCAGGACTCCTGGCTTCCTGAGATGAAGGACCTGAGGATTTTAGATTTTTTTCAGGAGGGGAAGTGTCTCTGTACAGGCCTTAATTAACAAGTTCCGTATTGCCCCATGGCATATCTTTAGAGTTTACCAGGTTAGGCATCTGCTGGTACAATCTCTTAGGAAACAAGTTGGGTCTCAGCCACCCGAGGGCCTATTTGAGGTTCTTGCTAGAACTGTTTGGGAGCCGCATGTAGTTTCCAGATTCTATAAACGCTTATTTGAGCAAGCATTTTAGCAGTTCGATGGTACCCTCCACTACTGGAACACTGCTTTTGGGGACCCAGGGAGGGACTTGAGTGCAATCTTGTGGCATACTTGCAGGTATATATCTCAGGACAGGCTGAGAGTCATGCAGTTTCAATTTCTAAATAATATGTTCTGGACTCCACAAAAGCTGTATAAGATTGGCCATACTTCTGACTTAAAATGCAATTATTGCCGTCAGCAGGATGGAACACTACTTCATATTTTCTGGGAATGTTCTAGGGTCAAATCACTGTGGGAGAAGATTAGGGAACAGGCAGATCTGTTGTTGGGGCTCAATCATCTATTTAGTCCTGAGGTTTGCTTATTGGGGGATTACTCTTGAATTAAGGTTAAAGCCAGACGTTATTATATAGCCATCATTTCGGCGTCACTCAAGAAGGTTGTCTTGAGACATTGGATGGATGGCGATTTAATTACTTGCACAGAGTGGTTACAGGAGTTGCTTTTTTACTTGAGCATGGAAAAATTTAGTGCGAATTGTAAGAATTGTTTGTTAAAGTATGGTAGGGTTCTGGGAAAGTTACATGAGTTTTATCTACTTCAGACAGGTGCTTATTCCCCTTGATTACCTAATGTCAGATGAAAGATGCTTAATGATATGGTATATCACCTTATAATTCTGTCTGCTGGGGAAGGGGGGAAGGAGGGAGGGAAGGGAGGGAGGGCAAGGTGCCCCTGATAATGTACCTGGATATCTTCATATTGTCACACGTTGGTACTGATGTTTGGATTGTCCTGTATTGCTTCATCTTGCTCTGTATTGGGAGAAAACCTTAATAAACTTGAATTTCAAAAAAAAAAAGGGAAGCGGCTCACTGGCTATGAGGAAGTGCACAAGGAGGCACCGCAGAGCCCAAAAGAGAACAGGGAAACAGAAGGACAGAGAAAAAAGATATGGGCCAGGATGGTTAGGGGGAATGAAACAGCAGACAGACCAAGGCAAAAAGAAGAGTGAAGGGGACATGGGCACCAGGGAGGAGGCAAAGAGAAGAAAAAGAAGAATCCAGCCCCACAAACTATGCTGCTCCAGAGCAGTTTTCAAAACGCTAGAAGCTGAGTGAGTGGAAGCCTGAGGTTTAAGAAGGGGATGTGGGATGAGCTATACCCACCTCCCCCATTGAATCTCAACCTAAAGCCTTCCAAATGAAGAAGTTGGTCAGTGGTCTTTAGCCCTCAAATATAGTATCATTGTTTTAAATGTGAAGCTCCAGGATAATCTCCTCTGCCACACTTTCTACTGGTGTATAACATCTTAACATGTCAATAAATGTAGTGTTTTTGTATAGCTTCAGAGTTCACTTTTTGGGTCTCCTAGGGTCACTGGACTTTACCTCATAGTGATGGTCATACAGCAGTCAGATTGAATTCTTAACTTTTATCTCTGCTGGACAGGTATGATCCAATTTCTTGTTACTAGTTGTGATCAGATGGAGGAGGACAAAGAGTCGGTGTTAGACTGCTGTGGAGGTGGAAATCTGTTAGAGGAGTTGGACTACAGTGGACAGATAATTTAGTTTGACTTTGCTGGATAAAAGTCAAGGTTCTTCAGATTACTGAGCAGCAACCTTCTTGTAGCAGCCAATATATATACTAGTAACATAACTTGGAGGAGGACTCACAGTCAACGGATACAGGGGAACCACGATTTTAAGCATCAGCAAAGCATATTGCCTGTAATGGTAAGATAAAGAGGTACAGGGCTGTAAGAAATGAGGCATATTTTATGTTGCTACTGTAGTTTAAGTATTGTATTGACTGTGTACCAGCAGTGGTGATTAAATTTGCAACTTCTCAGAAGAATTTTGAAATTACAAAAAATCTGAGTACCATTCCAATCATCATCATATACACACGGCATGGATTGGTGTAATCAAATCATCACCCTCTACTATTAGTGCGATATTCACCATATCACAAAGCAGACAGCAACCAGTAACATAACACATTATGTGAAAAATACATTTTTGAACATGACACATATGAAAGAAAGAATTTTTCTTTTTGGGAGGGTATAATTTTTTTGTCTATTTGTTTTGAGTTTTTAAAATTCCAGAAAGCCATTACAAGCATGACTGCCACCTTTATTCATCAAAAAATTACATAGGCCCTAAAAATTAAACTACCCCAAAACAAAAGGAATAACCTAATTTGATGTTCCTTCTCTTTATACTCCCTTTTTTACCCACATAATCAAATTGTAAAATAAAGTATCAATCACAGTTTTATTTTTTTAACTTTTTTTCTGACCATGGACCACTCCTCCTATCCTTACCTGCCTACCAGGAAATTCTTTGCTGCTTGCTGTGCCTCAGATACAATTTAATCCCTGTATATACCGAGGCCTTCTGTTGTGTGTGTTTGTGTGGGGAGGGTGAGCATTCAGCTGGCAGAATTCTGCAAAAGTCTAAATTCCTGCATTCCAAGATAAACAAACATTTCACCTTTTGAATGTGTGGAAAGACAGATGCTTGACAACTGGGGAGGGGTTACTTTTTATGTTTGCTTGCCCACATGCATGAAGCAAGTACTGTATGATGTGGCTACTCAAGAGAGCAGGGGGCAGAGGTGTGACAGTGTAGCATACAATGTAGCTCAAGGCTGTGGGAGGCTCACCACCAACAGCCCAACCAGGAACAGGCTGATCATGATGGTGTTCAGTCTGGCAGATGGGCAGAAACTTTGTGTAATTGAAAGGATGCAGCTGTACCTATTAAAATGTAGCTGCATGCTTTCATCTACAATACACTGCCCAGCAGCCAGTTGAGTAAGGTCACTATCAGCCAACTGCTAATCCTGCCCCCCATCCTGATGGCTTCCCCGGTGATCCTGTTTCCTTTGTAGAAAAACAATCTAACACTCTACTGTAGCCCAGCCCACTCCCGACTGCTTATTCTGGTGCTCCGTGTATAACAAAACAATCTTGTCCATTGCCATAGACCACCCCACTCCCTGATTGCTTTCTCCAGTGCCCAGTGTGTAACAGAACAATCCCACACTGTGCCATAGCCCTTCCCTTCCTGATCGCTTCCCTGGTGCCCCATGTGTAACAAAACAATCCCACCCTCTGACATAGCCTACCCTTCTGATCATTTCTCCATTGCCCCATGTGTGACAAAATAATCCCACTCTCTGCCATAGCCTGCCCCGACTGCTTCCCCAGATGCTTTGTGTATTACATCTGAAAAGAAGAAAACAGTCCAGATATCTGCCACTCCATGCCCCTACCTCAGCTCTCCTTTCAGCACCCACCACCCTGCACCCTGAACCCCTCACTTACCTATCCAGTCCACTGGCACATCCTGTTGCTTCCATGACCATGTCCTGCTAGTCCAGAGCCAGATTAGGAAATGACTGATACAAGGTACTGTATGTTTGGTTGGTTAAGGATTCTTTTATGCATGTTGAACTTTTACTCATAGCTTTGTCATTTTTATGGCTGCATGGGTGGAGCTCTGCAGGTGTTCTGGGATTACTAGGAGAAAGAGAGAGAGGGGAATGACAGGATATACTAACATACTATTTGCCAGCAGATTAGGCCTTACGGTCTATCGAGTCTGCTCGAACCTAGATCCTTAGTTGGGTGCCGAGATCCCCTGAGTGCTTCAGATGGGACATAATTGAAAACTCTCCACGTTCTCTGGATTTATTGCTGTAGCCTGTTTCCTTAACCCCTGCCAGCACTAGACTGCACTATTTCATTGATGGTCTGTGAGTTTCAGTTAGATACTTCAACTATCAGTTCCTTGTAAGCCATTTTTAGAGACCCATCAATAACCATGCCCTTGGGTCTGTTCTGCATGGCTTTCCATCCAAACTGAAGCTAGACTGTAAGTTTCAGCAGAAAAAGAATGGCCAACATTGAACAGAGTCCAGCTATGCTCTCTCTCTCTCTCTCTCACACACACACACACACACACACACACACACACACAAAATGTGACACCACTCTTCATCAACTGCTTGTTTATCTGTTGCAAGAGCTGCCTTTTAAGAACTCAGAGCAATATTAAAAAAAAAAAACTTTTACACATCAGTGTGACAGATTAGGGAAACATTCCTGAAATTCATAGGAGGGAATCGGTCAAATGTCACAGAACGGAATGTTCCTACAGTGGATTATCGGATATTAAAGAGCAAGCACTTAGTAAGGATGTATACTTTAAAGAATGAAGGTTTGGGGCCCTTTGCTGCCTGTACAGTCATTCTGTTTGCTATTATTTGTTTCTTTCCTTACTTTTTCATTGTTTTATTTTATTTTGCCAATTGCTAGTGAAAAAAAAGAATACAACGGCATCCTCGTATTATGAAGTCAGAAATGGTTTACTGGCTAGGCTGGCACTGTATTTCAAAGGGAAACTGCAAATCTGTTTTCAAATTTTTATGGAGAAATAATACGGTCTACTACCAAAATATTGTATATATAATAGAAATATGTGATTTTGATAACCTGTAATCTTTTGTTATAATTTAGTATGTGACATTTCTTCATAACCAGATTTTGCTTGGGAAGAAGAGAGAAAAGCTAATTATTGTTTTTACAAAAATATGTAAAGTCATACAGATGGACCATAATAGTGCAAATATATGAAACACAAAGTTTGTTACTGAAAGAAGTATCTATTTGTTTTGAAAAAACTAGAAAAAAATATTTAGTTTCTCGCTGAATTACATTGGGCTCCTAACTAGCTGGCAGTTTCTGACATAACAGTACCAGAATTCTATTGAATTCTTTTTTACTAACAGTATGAAAAGTAAAGACAAAACCCTACTTGTTTCACTGCACTAACACATATTTTGTTACAAAAGAAGAAAGTAATTACTAACACATCAAAATACAACAGATAAAATAATTCATTTGTCTATTTCTTACAAGTAAACACCTAGGGCAGGATTCACAAAGCAGATGCACTGGGCACAAATGAGATGCATCATCCACAGACAGTGTGATTCACAGAAGGATGCACTGCAAGATGCATTGAGTGCATCCCCAGTGTGAACCACACAGATGTAGCACAGCGCAGCCTGTGATACCCCAGCACAACAGGGATGTGCAAAAGCACCCGGGGCATCATAACAGTGAATATGGAGCAAGTAAGCAAGGGACGAAGAACCAACAGGGGGAAACAGCAGTGGCACAAAGGATGCAGGGGAACACACTGGCACAGGACTCACCATAGTGCCAAAGGTCACGAGAGTGGCCACGGCAGAAGAGGTGCACAGATAGAGCACACACGGAAACACCTGGAAGCACCAGACACATCCCCCACACAGGAGACCAACAAGCACAGATGCCATGCTCATGGGTGCCTGGTAAGATATGCCACAGCTGGAGAAGGGCACCATGCAGCATGGCAGAGGTTGCAGTACACAGCCTGTCGAAACAAAGGCTTATATCATTTTTTATAATGATGCACTCAGATCCACCTCAGGCCTTACCCACAAATTATTTCATAAATTACCCAAAATAATAACAATTCAAATATGATATTATCCTATGCTCTCCAGATTCAAGTATAATGGCAAATGACACTGCTTACCACACTTACAATTATATGTAAAATTATATTTATTTACACATATACAATAATTCTAAATATTCCTCATTAGCATAAATATCAAGCATAATACTGTAAACATCAACACAATTGTTTCAGATAATCCAACAAACTAATAAAAGAAATGTTAGCAAATAAACAATGCAAGGAATAAGCAATACATAGCATAACAAGCATTTGTCAATGCCGAATGTTTGCTTGCTGGTATTGCCACTGGTAGTGTAGGAGTTACAGAGCTGCGTAATAGGAATGGCAGTGAAGTATTGAACTGAAGCCAACCCCGTCACCACCCTGCAGATAGTGACAGGCACTGGGGTGTGCCTTTGGGCCATCAGGCATAACGGCCACGCCATTTCACCACACCCTACTGTGCAGACACCGACAAGTGTCATGGTGAGCCTTGGGGTCTTTGACCCTTATGCACACCCCATTCCATCAGGAAATATTGTGAGATGGGTGCGGTATAGGAGAATGGGGTGAGCTTTGGGGTCGAAGAGTCCAAGGCACACCTCAATGCCTCTCAGTGGCTGCAGGGTATGGGTGGGGGTGAAATGGTATGAGCATTGCAGGTGACGACCCCAAGTCACAGCCCTGATGCCTGTCATTCTCTACAGGGTGGGGAGTTATGGTCAGAAACCCTAACACCTCAGGCATTCATTGGTTTTTTCACTCCAAATTTTCACCATGGGTTTTTTATGACCCCCGTTTCATGAACAGTGGCAATATCAGTTTGTTAGCCGAAAGCTGCTTTTGCACAGTGACTATGGCATTTGTCACCACAGGTGCAAAAACACATTCTGAACAGGATGTGAAAAATGACAGCTGTACTGTTCATGGGGAGGTGTAAAAAATGGCAATATTGAAAATCTGCAATGAAAATGATAAAAAAACTGGTGAAGTCACGAGCGTGTGTAGAAACTGCGCAACGTGCACCCATAATGTAATTAGTTTGGGAATTGTTTACAACAGATTGTCAACACAGGCATTTTGGGACCTCCGGTCATGAACAGTGTCACTGTGATTTTCTTTATCTGTCCCGAACAAAGATTTCCCACAGAGACCACGCATTTCTGTGCTGAAAGTGTGAAAACACATTTCGGCCATGTTGTGAAAAATGACAGCTGTACTGTTCATAAGGAAGTGTGGAAAATGCCAGTGGTGAAAATCTGGACTGAAAATATTACAAATTCATGAACTTACGAGGGTGCATGGAAACTGCAATGCTCACTTGAACACAGTCATTTTAGGAATTTTTACCAAATTTCAAAATAGCCATTTTAAGACCTCTGCTCATGAACAGTGTTACTGTGATTTTCTTAATGTGTCCCATACATTGATTTCAAGACACCGACGCGCCATTGTGCGCTACATGGGCGGAAACACATTTTGGGCAAGATGTGAAAAATGACAGCTGTACTGCCCATAAGGAGGTATGGTAAAATGGCAATGTTGAAAATCTGGAGTGAAAATATTGAAAATTTGCAAACTTATGAGCGTGCATAGGATCAGCGCAACAAACGCTCAAAAAACAGTCATTTTTGGGAATTTTTTCACCAAATTTTTAACATAGCCATTTTAACACTTCTACTCATGAAGATTGTGACTGTGATTTTCTTAATGTGTCCTATACATTGAGATCACACACCGACTGCACTATTGTGCGCTACATGCGCAGAAACACACTTTGTGTGAGAAGTATGAAATGACAGCTGTACTGCTCATAAGGAGGTGTGGTAAAATGGCAATGTTGAAAATCTGGAGTGAAAATATTGAAAATTCACAAACTTACGAGCTTGCGTAGGAACAGCACAACACATGCTTGTAAAATAGTCATTTTTGGGAATTTTTTCACCAAATTTTTAACATAGCTTTTTTAACACCTCTGTTCATGAACTGTGTCACTGTGATTTTCTTAATGTGTTCCGAACATTGACTTCACACACCGATTGCGCCATTGTGCGCTACATGCCAGAAACACATTTTGGGTGAGATGGGAAAAATGACAGCTGTACTACTCATAAGGAAGTGTGGTAAAATGACAATGTTGAAAATCCGGAGTGAAAATATTCAAAATTCACGAACCTACGAGCGTGCGTAGGAACAGCGCAACACACGCTCATAAAAGTCATTTTTAGAAATTTTTTCACCAAATTTTCAACATAGACTTTTTGAGAGCCCACCTTATGAACACTGGCACTGTCATTTTGTTAATCAGTCCCAAAAGGTGATTTCACACAGTGACCATGAAATCACCCTTTGGGCCCGATTAACACCATGACAGTGACAGAATTCACGAGGAGGGGTCCCAAAACCCATGTTGAAAATTTGGTGCCAAAATTCCAAGAAATGCCTGAGATATGCAGCAAAGTTGAAAAACCTATTCATTACATTAGGCAGCTTACCGGCATTTCCTCAGTTCGCAGTCAGCTTTGAAGAGTGCAGACATGTTCCTGGTCCACCGAAGATCGTCACGCCGAGCTCCAGAGGTAAGTATGGGGTGAAGTGGGGGTGTGGGGAGGCAGGGTGCGCAGTGGCTGGACACGGGTGGGGGGGTGAAGACAGCAGCGAGGGAAGGTTTTTTCTTTCAGGTTTTTTTTTATTTGGACTATGCAGGACATTTGCCATACTGGGTTGGGCTCCCAGCATGGCAGCTGGTAGGCTGTTGGGGGGCAGTGGAGCCGATGGGGGATTGGGCACCCCGTCAGTCATAGGACCTGTTGCCACACTGGGGTGGGCTCCCAGCATGGCACCCGATAGTCTCTGGGGGAACAATAGAGCCGATGGGGGATTGGGCACCCCCATCAGCCATACAGACTGCAGGGAGAGACAGTAGAGCTGACGGGGGATTGGGCACCCCCGTCAGCCATACAGTGTGTGCGTGGGGGAGGTAGGAGCGCATGAGCACGCAATGTGCATGTGCGCGTGTGTGTGTGGGGAGGGGAAGCGCTGCTCACTCAAGCAGTGCACTCCCTTTCAACTGTACGGCACTGCATTTTGGATCGTCGAGCTATGTTTCTTGCACACGCATGCAAGCAAACATAATAAATTGTAATAGTTATACTAAACTTTTATCATAGTATTTAACATAACCTTCATGCATAAGAACATGCAAACTCATAAGATCGGTGTCTTAAATTATTTCTGTATAAAACTTGTTTCAAAGCTTTATAGTATGTAACGTATTTTTGAATGAGAACTGGCAACAACTCATTACATCAATGATTTGTACTATACTTTCATAAAACTCAGTTTTAACTTTTCAAATCATGCAAAATATTTTAGTTCAAAGCTTAAACTAGATACTCAGATTCCATAGTTAAAAGTAAGTTTGCCTCTTACTTTCCCAGATAAGCCAATTTAAATTATCAAGACTATTAATTAAAATTAGTGAAAGTAATAAAATTAATACTTATATTTCTGGTTGTAGAAGTGTTTTTTTTTTCTCCACTTTGATCTCTGGCTGAGTCTGGCCCTCAATGAAAAAGTCTCTTTATCAGCTAACCTTGACCCTGTAACTTCTTTTAGCATGGATACACTCTGCAAGTTAAACTTTTGTTGAAAGTCAGTTCTTGGATTTGTAAAACAGCTTCATTCTGCACAGTCCATAGCAATACTGGATTCAAAGAACTTTTTTGTGGATAGCAAAGTTGTTTCAACAACTGGAACTTATTGATTCTTTCATGTTGTATATCTGCTTTCAAAACCTTAGGATACTAGACCTCTTTCTGCTCAGCATGCTGTATAGCTTGTGTGAGTTTTAAAATTAAGTCTGTGTCTGGTCAACAGCAGGCAACACTACTTCAGTCAAGGTTCAGCAAATAAAACACAGACCTACATGATGAGAATGTCCTTGCATCTGCTCTTGCACATGGATTTTTTGGCAGCACTGCATAAGCTTTTGGCTTTCCTGAGACTGGCCCCTGCATTCCAAACAGTGTGGCTCAAAGTTCTTTGGCCTAGCTACAGCATACAGCCTTTAGAATTCTTAGATAACCTAATGTAGATCTTTTTGCATCAATGTTTTCCTCCAGACTGAGGTGTATCCATACAAATTCATTAATATGAAACTGCCCTGGTGATGACATCACCAGATTGTGATTGGCCTGAGTCACTAGAAAGGTAGGACATCTCAAAAGATACATGATGACATACAGATATGCCTCCTAAGCCATCCCCTTTTTTCCTCAGACTTGTTTTTGGTAAAATTATTTTCCTTAAATACAATTTTCCTTTAACCTAATTTAAACATTAAACTTACATATTCAGGTGTTTAACTTAAGCCAATCGTATTGGCATGATTCTGATATTTCTGACATTTATACTTTTTAAAGTACACTATTAAGGTAATAACTTTATAATTTCAATAAAACTTCTTAAAATAAAATTAGAGTCTTGCTCTAATTATTCTAAGCTACATAATGATATACGATTTGAAAGAAAAATCAATTCTTAACATCTTTAAAACATTGCTTTTTTGTAGAAACATGATGTTCTTTGTCCTACTTAAAGACATAAATCACTGTCAGAAAAGTTAATTTACTATAAACTTTTAGATGCTATTTCTCTCTATAGAAACAAAATACAGATTTAAGATTCATATTGTTAAACTGCTGAAGATGTGAGCTATCACAAGATACTAGATTTGTTTAGTTTCCAAATAAGAAAATTACATTAAATACATTTTAATTATAACTCCTGAATTCTTCATTCTGCAGTAATGAAATCTGATAAGCTTATTTTTCATACTAATGTCCAATAACTATCCAATTTTCATAGCAGCAGTACATTGCATCTTTAAACTATGAATAACACTTCTTATGTGTATACAACGTAATGGGACTCAAACTAATTTCCTAAGACAAGTTTTTTTTTTCTTTGTTGTACCAGTCACATGATCTCCTATCTGATTGTAGACATGGATACCCAGCTTGATCTAGGACTGCCTTGAACAACATTGCTCAACAGACTTAGCTTGGAAAGTGTCCACTAATATCATGGCTTAAAAAACCAAATGCAGTCTCATCTTCATTTTCTCAGAATTCATTTACCATATGGCAAAGTGATGCTTAGGGAACAGAGATATGTTCCCCTAAGCATTAAAGCCAGATACCTTGCCTTAAGGTTTAATTGACTAACACTGTGGGCCAGATATTCAAAAGAGGTGAGCCATGCGCAATAGGGTTGCACCTGTGCAAGTCCGAAATGCGCCATTCTGCGATATTCAGCAGGAGGCAGTTGTGCCCCCAAATCATGCCGAGCAACAGCACAATGCTAATGAAGGCATTCGCAACTGAAGGGGGAGGAACCATGCATAAACTGCACAGCCCAATATTCAGCCGGGCTGTGCAGAGTTATGCAGGTGCAACCCCCTACCTGCGCCTACACAACTTTAAGCCAAAAAAAAAAGGATTAAGTCAAGGGCCACCCACAGGTGAGCTGCCACATTGCAGGGTGCAACACAGCAGCTGCCACCTGTGGGTAGCCCTCCACTCGTTCCCGACAATGCCCCCCATGTCCCAATCATGGGCTGAAGTGTCCCTGCCCATTAGCCCGATCGTGGGCAGAACGTTATTTCCACCCCCCCATTAGCCCGATCAGGCAGAACGTTATGTCCCCCCAAGCAGCCTGATCGCAGGCATCAGACATCCCTCCCCCAAAGTCCAATATCCCTGGTGGTCCAGTGGACCACAAAGCCCTATTGTGGGCATAACATCAAACCACCCCAATGTCCAATATCCCTGGTGATCTAGTGGCCCCCACCCACCCACCCACGGACCCCCACCACCCGCTCCCCGTCAAGGCCAGTGAAAGCACCCACCACCTACGCCCTACAGCCCACCGGCTGACAGCTCGGTAGGCTGCACGTCCATTGTTCAGAGCAAGAGCCACGGGAGTGCAGCTCATACCATACAAGGTAGTCCAGATATTCATTCACATATCTGGACTGCCTTGTGGCGGGCTGCATGCCCATTGGCTCTAGCTCTGAACCATCGGCATGCAGCCCCACCAGCAGTCAGTCGGCGGGCGGTGCGGCAGGCGGGTGGGGTGCTGTCGCTCACCAGCTGGGGGTTTGATGTTATGCCCGCGATCGGGCTTCACAGTCCACTGGACCACCAGGGATATTGGACTTTGGGGGAGGGAAGGGGATGTCTGATGCCCACGATCGGGCTGCTCGGGGGGACATAATGTTATGCCCGCGATTGGGCTAATGGGGGGAACAGAACATTCTGCCTGCAATCGGGCTAATGGAGGGACACTATTATGCCCGCAATCGGGCTGTTTTGGTTATGCCCGCGATTGGGCTGCAGGGGGTGTCACTCCCCGATGGCTGCTGCCTTGCAGGGCGCAAGGCACAAGTCATCAGGGATTGGCACACCCGCATGCTAATGGCATGCAAATGAGGCCATAATAATATGCAAATAGACCCCCCTGCACCTTGCATAAACTATGGGCCCATTTGCATGTCACCTTTTGAATATCACAGGTTTGCACATGGCGCAATGGAACTAGTGCCACCGCATCTGAATGCTCCACTCTGACCACTTTATGTGGCACAAGTTCCACCTAGCCATGCACAGTGGTTGGCCAGGGGGCTATATAGTTGCCCCAATAGCGCAACCCATTGAATATCGCCCTGGCCACACCCCTGTGCAACTTTTTTGAGCAACGCAAGGGCTTGAGCCACAGAATGGTGCAATTTGCATATTTGGCCCTTTGTGTTTTTCCTTTTAGGAACTTATGCAAACAGTACTCTTAACCACAAATTAGTCCCATATTAAAATTGCATAAAATAATAAAAATAATCATCAAAAAATCAATTCTTATTAATAAAAATAAAATCATTTTTCCATCGAGGGTTTTGTCCCTACAGGTCTGGTGCACAGGACCCCAGTGGTGTGGACAATGGAGATGCCACACAGTTGCACACAGGTAGACAGGCACATATGCGGACAGGCCAAAGGCCACACCACTCACGAGTGCAACATGCCCACAAGCAATGTGGACCACAAGTAGAGTGGCACAACAACAGGGTATCAGTGCAACAGATGCAGCTGACATGCACCACACACAGAACAGGGGCACTGAGAAAAGCATCATGCCCCAGTGGCCACCCACATGTCACAGGCAACAAGGAGGGTGCACAGTGAGGCTGCCATGACAGGGGGACAGGGTGCATGTGTGCGCAGTACCACAGGTGCACACGTGTGGATGGGAACAAAGGGACAGTGGAAAGCAGCAACCAAAATAGAGCACATGCACAAGGCACACTGAATGACCCCTGACAATGGTTACAGCAGAAAAATGTTTAGTTTAGTAAAAGGAAACACAACAATGATTACTATATACAAGAACAACAGGCTGTAGGAACAGGGAAGGTGAGATGTGGGGAACTGAACAGGATGAACACAAAAGGTGAACAGTAGGGTGCTGGCATGGGTGTTGGGGAACAGCAACAGACAATACGGACATGCTAAGAATGCAGGATAGACCAGCTTGGGGCTATGTACAAATGTCCATGTCCTCAATATGAAAGATGGGCCATCGCCATAGTGGCCATCCCTACAATCCCTGGCACTTAGCACCCTGACCGTGCCTGCAAGAGCTGTCCCTGGTGCCTGTAGAGCAGTGGTAACATCCTTTTCATCACCCTTTGGAGCTGCATCTGTACAAGACGCAGAACACCATGATACCTTCGTCGACTGTGCACAGCTGGCCATACTACCTGTGGACCTACAGTGGGAGACACAGACAACAGGTAGTAAGTGCCATGTTCCACACTGGACCCCCCCTGCCCACCACGAGGCATCCACCATGGCAATAACTGACAGCCCACCAGACACACTGCATGCTAACAACAGGCTGGCACACAGTGCCACACTGTGACTGTGCAGTGGTACCCAGACAGCACATGGTCCACATGTGCATGTAGAGGTAGGCTCAGAGTGGAATGCAGCTATGTCCCACACAGCATATGCAGATGCCAGCAGGCTGCACAGGCATGCAGACCCTGTCCAAACCCCACTGGAGCACCACAATGTGCCCACAGTCAGCATGAGATGTGCACATGGTGGAAGGACACACGGGGCCAGGTGCACTGTGACCCAAGCACATGCCACCGTGCCCACACCCCATGTGTGCATGCATCCAGCAGCACACAGATATGCACAAGGGACCAGCAATGGCCTACATAGGGCACTACCCCCCCAAACTCACAGAGGATGAACAAGACAGAAACTCACCTAGACCAGCACATCCCTGTACATGGACTCCAACACCAGCCCTGTCGAGCCTGGCCTCCACCACAGCCATGGCCCTCCACCTGTCTTCCAATCCTGCAAGAGAAACAAAAGCAGAGAGCACCATGAGGAGATGGGAGGTGAGTCAATTCCCCCCTCAGCCTCCAGCTACTACACTAGTGCCAGCATGCAGTGATCGTAACACCCCCCACAGTGCCCCCTTGAAGGCACCCCTGACAGTGTGCAGCAACACATAGATCCCCAGCCAATGCCCACCATGTGCATGTGCAGCTGGACAAGTGCCATGCCAATGGCTGTACCACACTGTGCATGCTACAGTGGCCATGCAGCCCCCCACTCATGCACCATGCTGCACACGGCTACCCCAGGTGGTCATGCCAGCACACCACATGCTGAGGGTGCCCCACAGTCCACACGTGTATGAGTGTGTGTGTGTGTATAGGTGTGTGTGGTGGTGTGCAGTGTGTCAGCCCCCCCATGGGCACATACCCCAGCCTGTCTGTGTATCTGCAGTGTACTGTTACTTACCTGGGTGTGGCACTGCATCTCTGTGAGCACATTTCTGCAGGCTCCTGAGCCTGTCTGGGTCCCTATGTTGCAAATCACCATAACGGTGCCTGTATTGCTCACCAGTGTGGGCAACCCCTGTCTGGCACACCATCTACTCAGCAATCCTGGCCCACACCGCTGAATGGGGCTCAGTGAGGTCATCTGACCCAAACAGCTGTCCCTCCACCTGCAGCACCAGTGCCACAAGGCTGAGGAGCTCAACTTCCCCCCAGTTCATGGCCCTTGACCATATTCTCTGTGGATGTGGCATTTTCCTTTTCAGTGTCCCCTGGTCAGGTGTGCACAGATCAGGCTGCTGCTATGCAATGGCACATTCACGCCACATTCGTGATTGGCCATCGTGCACTGCACTGTGCAACACAGTACTGCAGCATGTCAATGAGCAATTGCCACCAATAGCACATCTCCACACATACACACAGCACCGCCCACAGGTGGGAACACAGGGTCATGGGTCACGACTGGGTCACACATGATTGTTATGTGTGGATCCCCCATATTGTGAGTGGAAACCAATGCCATGCACAATGCAGTGTCACCGCCCACACTGCCAGTGTTGCGCCGTGAGCTACAGGTGCGCACTGATGCAATGTCACGCCACAACACAATACATGCACACTATAAGACAGGCGGCACAGTGGTCATCGCTCAAGTGGACATGGATGCGCACCCACAGGCAATCACATGGTCAGGAACACTGGACTGGTTGCACTACACCCATCATGCCACTAACCCACCATTGCACATGTGCAGAAATGCACCGTGACAATTGCACTGTATTCAGGAAATGCCCCATGTTCAATGTGCATGCTTGGGAAATGCACAGTAGGAGAGTGCACTCAATGCAGCAGTTGCGATTTGCTGATTGGGATGAGCAGGGGGCAATTAAGCAATTCACAGACATTGCTCCCAAATCAGCTCATTGCCAGATTCAGGGGCATCCTACCTGATTAGCATCTCATTACAGATCCTCCCAATCTCATTTGCATGCCCTGAGCCATAAATGCTCCAAAATGCACCTCCAGAGTTCAGGTGACCGAGAGGAATTGCATCCTTGAAGGTAAGTCTGTTTACATTCTCAAAAGGCAGTGTGGTAGCATACAGTGACAGTGTGAGGACTAGGGCATGCAGCTATAACCCTCGACTGTTCCTTGTTAACAGGCACGTCCATGAGAGTGACCCACAATGTCTCAATGTTCCAGCTAGGTTTGGCATGGGGGGAGCTGTTGCTGGTGTGTTAGGTAGCATGGTACAACAGATTGCAGACATATGTGTTGCAGGCCAGACCACCATCTGGTGGTACATGGCAAACAATGCCAGACACGTGTGCAGGACATGTTAGCTACGTGTACCAGTGCTACATATCTGTACCTGACATTGGCCAGCTGTCCCTGACCATCCTATGTCCTGTTCCAGATATGCACTGAAGGTAGGTGAGAGGTATACAGACAGGGTGCTGTGACCCTTCAACAGCCAGACACTGTGCCTGCACATATACATAGTTGCCTGTTGTGTGCTAATGTCTGCGTATTCTCACCCACAGAAACCACTATGTCTGGAAAGGACGCAGCTGTGGGACACAGACGTCCCAATTTCACCACTGACGAGGACAGGGCACTGATTGAGGCCTACCTCATCTGCAAGGACATCCTGGCTGGCAGGGGTGGTAGCTGCCAGCTGCAGGATGAGGGCTGGGAGGCTGTGACAAGGTATGTCAACACCACTGGGAAGTTCAACAGGACACTCCAGGAGTGCAGAAAGCACCTGAATAATGAAAAGAGGTGAGCGAAGGAGAAGATGGCACACATTGAGGCCTCCCTGAGTGGGACAGGGGGTGGGCCACAGATAGGTGTGCACCCCCACACCCACGGAGGAGCTGCTGGTGGCCAGCATGGGCCAGACAGCTGTGCATGGTGTTCTGGGAGGGGGGCTTCCATATGTGCAGCAGTCCATCGCAGCACTGTGAGTATACATGCCCAGGAAATGTGCCTGCCCCTGTATGTGTGCCATGGGTACCCTGACAGCCCCAATGTGGGTCATTATTTGACCATGTGCCTGTGTGCACCAACCTTGGTTCTGTACACCCCATCCATGTACCATGTTGCGCTTTTGCATGGCAGGCCGGCCATGTGCTGTGGGGGGGCACCCATGGTGTGTGGGTCCACTGCACACCATTGATGTCATCCCTGTGGGTGGTGGCCATGGTGTTGTGCCAGTCACACACATGTCCAAGGGGGAATATACAGGCACTGGTGGAGTCCTGCTGTAGCCAGTGCCTGGCTGCATCAGCGGAACCATTGTCGACTGTCACCACATGGCATGTCAGGCACACCACTGGCACATGTGCATGACCACTTGTACATGCCTGTCTGAACACAACTGTCACACATGTCTGTAAACATATATCCCTTCTTTCTGTTACAGCTCCATCACACTTCATGGGTGCTGCTGTGGCTGATACACTGCAGGATGGCCTTGCAGGGAACGTTGCCAGGCCATCACACTGAGTAGCAGCTGGGGCTGTGGATGATGTTTTGCTGGGCCCTTCAAATTCCACAGCAGCCCTGGATGCACCACCAGTGATAGCAAAGCCGTCCAGCCCCTTGGCTGGTGACCAGAACCGCAGATGGCTGGTCAGCTTGCTGGATATGGCTCATGATGACCCAGGGGGCTGGGTGGACATTGCAGATGCCCTGCTGGTGCTGGCATCTGGTACACAGGGGTTGTACAGCAATTCTGATGATGATCCAGATGCCACTTAACTTTGGGGGGAAATGGCCAACAGTGGAGCGAAAGATGCACAGGTGCATGCACAGGTAGTGCCATAGTGCTATGGATGTCCTGCAGCCTCTGGCATACCTACAGGGCCTGCACAGCCACCCACAGTGGTGGTTGCTGTGGCTCTGTGTCTGGTGCTGTTGTGGTGCTGGAGACCACCTGCATGGGTCAGCAGGATGCTGTGATGCTGCCGCAGGTGGCAGAGGACTGTGATGCAGCCATCCCTGGACATGCAGCAGTTGCCCAAGCCCAATTCCTGCACATTCAGAGGCCTCATGTGGTGTGTCCACCTACAGTTGCTGTGCTGCAGCAGACCAGCACCCCATCTGTCCGTCGGCGCCATACCCCTGAGCCATCACCTGCCGACGAGGTTGAGGGCTATGCATGCCTCCTGTGGGCCATCGTGGAGGGGCAGGCATCCCTATGGGTGGAACTCAGAGGCATTTGGATGCTGCTGGCCATAGAACATGAGTTGTCAGCTGCGTGGCATGCCCAGATGTTGGCAGATGCTGACCTACTGATAGTGGGCATGACCACAGCTCTGGAGCAGATTGCACATGCTACTGAGGTGGTGTGTGCAAACAGTGCACCACGTGGCCACCGGGCCTCCAGCTGAACCTCCAGGAGTGAATCACATACACCCAGGTCAGGGTGTCAGCTGGACCCATTGCTGCCAACACCATCACCACACCTCTCCATCCCCATCTACCCCGTATCCTACATGGATCATGAGGACGACACACCAGTGAGCACCCATTCATGGTCTTGCTGTAGTACCCCCACAGGGGTGTTGGCTACCCCTCCTGTGGCCAGTGGGCTGGCTCAGTGACCACCAGGCATGGGCGTGACTACCCACATGTCTGTGGTGGCCATGGTGCCTCCCACTGATGCCTGAGTGACAGCTGACATGGCCCCTGTCACCTGTGCCCATTGCGGCCCACACACCATGCTACCTGTGCCTGGGGTGGCGTGGGTGGCCTGCGCCTGCCCCAGTGCATTGCCTGTATGGGTCACCTGTGAATTGCAACATGCATGTCTGTGTGCACCGTTGTTGCACTGTGTGGTATGGGCATGATGAGTGTGGTCCTGTGTCTGCTGTGCATGTGTGCCAGCAACAGTACACTGATTCATGCCATCCCCAGCACATACACTGTGCCACTTGGACATGTGAGTCCTGCTGCATGTGTGTGTGTGTGTGTGTGTGTGTGTGTGCAGTGTTTTCAACTCTCATGGTTATGCTACACAGCAGCAGTGTTGCCGTCGACTGTCCTGTGGTGTGGTTATGGGTGTTTGGGTATGCGTGCCCGTGTGCAAGTGTGTGTGTGTTTGGGGGCTGCTGTGTATAATTCACCTGTGTTACTCACCTGCAGACCCTGAAGTGCTCTTTGATGATGGTGTCCCTGTGCCACCTGGACCTGGCGACCAGGCGTGAGTCTTTGCTTGCCAGTGGCGGTCCATCACACTGCCCCTGGCCTGCTGCATCCTTGCCCCCCCTCCTCCTCCTCCTCCTCCCCAGAACTGTCACCCTCTTCAGCCAGAACAGCTATTCCATGGTCAATGGCCATGTTGTGCAGCATACACCAGGCCAGTAATATGCTACGGGCCTTCTCTGGGCTATATTGTAGGACACCACCTACCCTATCCAGACACCTAAGGTGCATCTTCAGCATGCTGGAGACATGCTCAATGATGGCACATGTAGCGATGTGTGCCTTGTTGTAGTGCTCTTCTGCCTCTGTGCCAGGTCAGTGGAAGGGTGTGAGTAGCCAAGGTCAGAGGGGGTACACTGCATCACTTGTGGGGGGACAAGAGCAGTCTGTTACACCTTTGCTTACTTGTGCATTGTGTCCTCCAGCCCCCCCATGCACCACGGTGCAGTACTGTCTCTGCCAAATGTCCATCCTGTCCCTGTGGTGACCTACCCAGGCCATCTACATTCCTCTTTCACCTGCAACTGCCTGCTCTGGCTGCACATGCCTGCCTGTACCTGCCCGTGCATGCAGCCATGGCTGCCCACACCTGTTCCATTTGGCATTGCCTGCCCACCAATGCCCAGCAGTTGCCCATGCATGGCTGTGTGTGGTGTGTTCTGCCCTGCCACTTCTGCCTGATGTTGCACTGCAACCATCCTCCCATGCTGCACTGTTCTGCTGCACTGTCCCCCTTGTTGCATGTGCATTTCCCTCGATGTGCCCACCTCCATTGTCCCACCTGTGCAACTCCCCTTGCACAGTCCCTGCCGTGACCCTCGCACACCTGCTCCCTCTCCCATCATTTGTTGTGCCATGGTGCCCTGTTCATGGGCATTTCTGCATGTCCCACCCACCTACTAGACGGCCGCTGGGTATGTTCCCTGTCTCAAACAGGCAACACAGGGTGGACTGGTGCCATATGAAGGCCTCATGTGTACTCTCAGGGTGTGTGGCACAGACATTGCTGATGCACTCAGTGCCATTGCACACCACCAGGCAGTTGACAGAGTGGTAGCCCTTACGGTTGACATATGTCATGGCATCCTTGCAAGCTGGTGCACAGATTACCACATGGGTGCAGTCAATGGCCCCTATGATGCCTGGCATGTGTGCCACCCCATGGAACTGCTGAATGGCTTGTGTCTGCTCTGCCTGTGTGCTTGGGAAGTGGATGAATTCCGAAGCATGTGAGAGCAGTGCAGTGAGGAACTGTGTGAGAAGATGGGATGTGAATGCCTGGGATATGTCAGTGGTGTCTCCAGCTGGCCTCTGGAAGGATCCCGTGGTGAGCAGGCACATTGCTGTTGTTACCTTGGTCTCCACTAATATGGCATGACCCCTTCCACTGGGTGCCTACATTTTGTCATGGCACCGCTCACAGAGTTGCCTCAGAATAGCCAGGACAACTGTTTTGGTGTCTGACAGCTGTTCAAATGTTAGAGTGGCACGATACCACCATGGGGCTGGCTTCCTACGGTGCCTTCTGCTGCCACATTGCTGGTTTGCTCATCTCCTCATCCCCATTAACATTCCCACCATCAGGAATGGTGTTTCATCCATAGTTATGTTCAGCTGCTGCTGTACTCCTGCTTGCTGCTGCTGTCCTGCAGTCAGCTTGCTGGGGGCTTGCATTTAAGTCTACTTCTTTTATACTTATCTCCAAATGGCACATTTGGTACTTGCCCTGTGAATGTTCCATATTTGCATATTCATTTTGCTCTGTGAATGGCTCTGCCCTGTATATGCTGTTGCACGTCACCTCCAGATGCGCTGCATATCATTAATTTTGGTCTCCGGCACATCCTGTGTGGCACAATGCATCTGGGTTGTGCTGGGGCACCTGTGTTCTCTGTGAATGGTGCCATGGCACATTTCCCTGTTGCACTGCACATCTCACTTGCACGCAGAGCATCTGCTTTGTGAATCCTGTCCCAGTGTTCTTTAAATGTCTTTCTGAAAGTAAGCTGGTGTGTGTGTGTGTGTGTGTGTGTGTGTGTGTACTGGAAACAGCAGGTCTGCTGTATGAAATTACAGTCTATGAACTCATCACTCACCAATTAAAACCAAACCACTAACACACATAGTTCAACAAATTAGATAGAACCACCCTATATAACCGTATTAAAAATATGTAAGACTGGATGTGTTGTACCTGAAACAAGAAGGAAGCAGGAGCAAAGACATGATATTAAAATTAAGCAGACTTTCTTCCATACTGAGCTGACCCAGAAGTATTATTTATAGTCTCCTTAATCAGACTCCTATGCCTTTTTCTGAGTAAATGACTTTAGTGACATGACTGTATTAGTTATCAACAGTTGCTCCTCCAAACTTTGCATTATTGTAGCATATATCAGTAGAACTCTGATCCAAGTGAACCAATAAACGTATATACAGTATGAGTAAAAAAAGTGAAGAAGACTGAAAAGCTAGTGGGACAATCAGGCTGATCACTCCATCTTTGACCGGGTGCCATGTCACCTAACTGTGTTCAAGTAGTGCTTCTGAGCATTGCTTCCCAGTGCAGGCAGTTTCTTACCTTTCACCAGCACACAGTATGCAAGCATGCTGGGTGCAATGTTACACCATTGTGTCCATAAAGTGCTTCTGAGCATCACTCCACAGTGCAGGCAGTCCCTCTCCTTTCACCAGCACACAATACACTACCATAATGGGTGCCATGTCACCTCATTGTGTTCATGCAGTGCTTCAGGGCATCGCTCCCCAGTGCAGGCAGTCCCTCACCTTTCACCAGCATGCAGTACTCAGCGCTTGTGGGTGCCATGTCATCCCTCTGTGTATATGTATTGCTTCTGAGCATTGCTCCCCAGTACAGGTAGTCCTTTTCTTTCTTTCTTTCTTTTTGCACTTGCCTGGCTCCCACGGCTTTTGGAAAGGGCCTTGTACCCCCATCTACTCCATCCACCTGGGCTATTCAAGGCCACCTCATCCCAGCTTCATTCTGCTCAGGCAGCCGGGGTTGTATGATTTTTTCCCCATTTTCTCCCCTTGAACCCTGAGGACACTGGCACAAAGGACGGAAGTCCAGGCAGACGACATGCTGATGCATGCTGTTGCCAAGTGTCCAGAGTGTCCTCCCCTCCCTGGTTCTCAGAGATAGCCACCATTGCCCCTGTGAACCAGTGCTTCCACCGACCCCCAGGAACATCGGATGCACAAGGCACCCCCAGTTACCCACCCCTGGCGGAGGACAGCATCCATTGGGATGCTCGATCCTCTGCCCCTTTGCTGGTCCCAGACAACCCTGAGTCTATTCTCGAACCCGGGTCGCTGGCATAGCGTAAGTTGTGGCATCCAGCACCTCAACCGGCATCGCTACCGGCCTGGCAGTCCTTTTCTTTCACCAGCACACAGCACCCAACAGGGATGGATGCCACGATGCCTCACCTTGTTCAAGCTTCGCATCTCAGCATTGCTCCTCAGTGTAGGCAATCCCTATCCGTTCACTAGTCTGCATTACACCACTGTGATGGGTGCCATGTTGCTCCACAGTGCTCATGCAGTGCTTTTGAGCATCACTCCACAGACCAGGCACTCCTTCATCTTTCACCAGCACAAAGTGCACTACCATAATTGGTGCCATGTCATCCCACTGTGTTCAAGCTGTGCTTCTGAGCATCACTCCACAGTGCAGGCAATCCCCCACCTTTCACCAGCATGCAGTACACCACCTTGTTGTGAACCATGTCACCCCACTGTGTTCATGCAGTGCTTCTGACGTTACTCCCTTGTGCAGGCATTCCCTCATCTTTCACAAGCAAACAGTGCACTACCATGATGAGTGCCTTACAGTGCTTCTGAGCATCATTACACAGTGCAGACAATCCCTCACCATTCACCAGCACACAGAACACAACCGTAATTAGGCCAGCCCCCAGCGCAGCAGTTGGATTTCCACTTGCGACGCCGCCGACCCCGGTTCGGGAATGGACCCGTGTTGCTGGAGGGCAAGCTGGGGGGAGTTGAGCATCCTATGGACTGCTCTCCTTCTCTGGGGGGAGTGTGTGGGTCGCACTTGGAGGCTCGATGGACCCCTAGTGTAAGCTGGGGGTTCATGCAGTTATCGGTGCCAACATCCAAGGGGCAGGGCGGACGCTGGACATCATTGCACATCTCCACCCCTGACAAAAGCAAGGAAAAACTCCTTGCAGCTGGCCGCACTTGTGAAGCCTGCCCCCGGCTTTGATTAGCCTGCAGGACCTCACTCTCCCCCAGGCAGTTACTAGTCATGCAGCACTTGGGTGCCACATCCCCGCCCTCTGGAGGGTAAGCCAGGGGCACTGGGGGGCAAAGAGCACAAGGGCTGCTCAGAGGTAGAAGCTCAGGGATGCCGTGACCAGGCTGATGTGCAGCAGCTGGTTGCAGGGGCAAAAAAGAGGGGAAATATAAAAAAAAATTAGAACACAGCCATAATTAGTGCCATGTCACTCCACTGTGTTCATTCATTGCTTCTCAGCATTGCTCCTCCCTTCAAGCAGTCTCTTACTTTGTTCATACAGTGCTTCTGAGCATTATTCCACAGTGCAGGTAAAACCTCACATTTCACCACCACACAGTACACCACCTTGATGGGTACCCTATCACCCCACTGTGTTCATGCATTGCTTCTCAGCATCGCTCCTCCATGCAGACAGTCCTTTACCGTTCACCAGCACGCAGTACTCAACTGTGATGAGTGGCATGTTGCCCCACTGTGTCCATGGGACAAAGCTGTTTATCTCCTTCAGCACCCTGAATTGCCCCAATCTGGGCCAGTTTTCCCAGCCTGTCACCCACCTTACCTGGGAGTTACCTTTTCTGGTGGTCCTGTCACAGGACCTTGGATCAGAGGTGCCTAGTCATGCTACAGGGCAGGCCATCACTGAGGGATTTTCCTCCCATTTTCTCCCCTAATGGGTCCAGACATGTGTGTGTACTCAGCCTCCATGGAGACACCTGAGGCATCCAGGTGTGGGGTCCAATCCTATGCTGCCCAATGGTGCTGCCACATAGATTCCTGTTCCTGTCCTACATATGGGCTTTCTCCCTCTCAGGCCAGTGTGTAAGTGACTCAGGTCCGTTGCTGAACTCAGGTTGCTGGCATGGCACTCAGCGGCTAAGAGCAATTCAGTCAGTGGTAAAAAGCTTGACACAGAAATAGATAGGCAAACCTAGAACTAGAAACCAGAACTACACAGAGTAATGGCCTCATTTTAAAAGGTATCAGGCTGCCCCTTGTAAAGCCTCTTTCCTTAGTGCAAATTAGCACAGTTCAGTAAATCTGCTATACTCAAACATGTCTGGAACAAAGTGCGACTGCCCCAAGCATGTTTGAATATAGCCCCCCAAAGCAAAAATGTGGCACTAAAATATGCACCCATCACAGTTCACATCTCCCTGCTGGCCAATTAATGCAAATTAACATAGTTCAGTAAATTTGCTATACTCAAACATGTTTGGAGCAAAGTGCAATTGCCCCAAGCATGTTTGAATATAGCCCTTAGAGCAAAAATGAGGCACTAAAACATGCACTCGGCACAGTTCACATCCCCTAATGTCCAAAGAGAGATACAGTATCTGGTTACTGAAAACATACAGGCTGTGATGGGGTCAACTCATTTAGGGCATCCCAGACCTGTTCGTGTTATAATAGGTACAATCAGGACCTCACTGAAAATTAGATCCTGCATGTTAACTGACCTATCTGGGTAACTACATTATAAAATTGTATAAAAGCAGAACCCCAGTAAAAATTAGATTCTGCATTTCACCCTTGCTAACTCCACTAAATACAATGGAAAAATGTGCAAAAGCATGACTCCACCGAAAATGAAATATTGTACCTGCTCTATCCTATTAATGACACTCACACCTATGTGTGTGCACAGCCGTTGTAACAGCTACACATCTGTGTGTATATGCGTCTGTGTCTGTGTGTGTGTGGTTGTGTGTTGTGCACATTTTTAAGGGGGTGTGTATGTCCGGAACCGAAAACACTTTTCACTGCATTACCTTGATGTTTATGGTCTTGTTTTTTCTACAATTGTGGTGTAATTGTGGGACTTTTACAGTATTTATTTATATACAGTATGTATCTATTTATTTATTTATTTCAAAGGTTTCACCAAGAAAGACATATTGAGCTTAAAAATAGCTTATTTCCAGATGCATCCGGGGGGGGGGAGGGGGATGAGAGGTGCAAGAACAACATAGAACAATAATTTAACACAATAAAACATCATACAGAGATATAAAATAAACTGCACAAAATGAACATGAATGAGGTTCATCAGACAGGTCAAATTATAAGCAAAAGTTACAAAGACACAGCAGGGAATCTGTCCCATGGGCACAAGCAATAGTACTTTTCAACGGTGAGGGCACCAGGGGATAGGACGCTGAAGGAAAGAGCGCAGATGGGGGAGAAGAAGGGAAAGTGCAGACAGGTGAGGGAGAAGGAAGAGGGGAGAAGGGTTAGTGAGGTGAGTGGAGGGGCAAGGAGGAGGAGGAGAAAGAGGGGAAGATGGTAAATTGAGGAGTGTGAAAGAGCTATGACTAAAGGGCAGCCACAGGCAGAAGCAGTGTGGTCATGGAGAAAGAAAGAAGGAAGAAAGTAAACTGAGGAGTGGGGAAGGGCTATGACTCGAGGACAGGCACAGGAGATAGTAGTGTGGTCATGAAGCAGAGAGGAGTGAGAGCATTTGGAAGAGGCTGAACGAATGGTTAGGCAGAGAGAGTTTTAAAGTTTAGGAAAGCGGAAAGAGAAGGTAGCCTGACAAGCAAAAGATTTTACATCACAGTAATGCAACTAAGTCACACATTATATAGGGACTCTGAGAAGTAATCAAAAAGGGATAGGGCCAATAGTTACAGCAAATAAAACAGTTTCAGACGAATGGGAAATAGCAACTGAATTAAATGTGTACTTTCTAGACGTGTTTGAACCAAAGGAAATATTTTCAGAAATTGAAGAAGCAGGGCAAAATGAATATACACCTATTACTGAAAAATAAATCATAGCTATAGTTAAGGGGTTAAAATCAAGTAGTTCAGCTGGGCCAGATGGTATAACAGCAAAATTTCTACAGGAATTGATAAATAAACTGGCTGAACTAATTATATATCTGTTTAATATATCATTGAAAAATGGAACTACATTACCCGAATGGGGACTTGCATATATAACTCTGATACATAAATCTTGGAATAGGTCAGAGGTCAAGAACTATAGACCAATAAGTTTGACTTCAGTCATATGTAAGGTTCTAAAAAGAGTTATTCAACATAGGCTACTTGATCATCTAGAAAAAGAGCAGATAGTTAATATCTCATAACAGGGATTCACCAGTGGTAGGTCCTGTCTCACTAGTTTGATAATGTTCTTTGAACCCGTGAGGCTTTGGAAAATGGAGTACCAGTTGATGTGATATACCTGGATTTTGCTAAGGCTTTTGACAAGGTATCTCATAATATATTAATAGAACTGTTATACCTGATTACTCTTGAGACAAATATAATAAAATGGGTTATACCATGGTTGAAGGATAGGAAGCAAAGACTGAATTAAGGGATACCATTCGAAATGCGGGGACGTGACAAGTGGGGTTCTCCAGGGATCAGTCCTGGGACCTACACTGTTTAATATATTTGTGAGAGCACTACAAACAACAGATAATGCTTGTCTAAGCAAGTATGCAGATGACTGCAAACTTGGGGATCTAGTACAGAATCTTAGAGATGATCAAATACTGCAAGATAATTTAGACAAACTCTTTGAATGGACTATAAAAAACAAAATGATGTTTAATATATCTAAATGGAAAGTAATGCACTTTTGCCCCAAGAATCCAAACTTTGTGTATAAATTAAATAATCAAATACTAGAAATAATATCTGAGGAAAGGGATTTAGGCATTTTTATACTGGATACATTATCAGTGGATGTCCATACAAAAAAAAATGGTTAAAAATGTCAGAAAATTGTGGGCTGTATTTTGTCAAATATCAAAAGTAGAAATAAAGAGGTAGTTCTTCTTCCACTTTATACCAACCTGGTATGACCATATTTGGAATATTGCTACCAGTTCTCTGCCGCTACTACTGTAAGAAGTCGAAAATTGAAAGAAGGAGTACAAAGAAAGATAACAAAAAAACATCAGAGGACAACTTAATATGCCATATAGTAACAGGCTACGGAATTTGGAACTATAATCAACTGATTTTAGGCAACTAAGAGAAGATCGATGTCTGGTATTTAGAGCCACCAAAGATCAAATGTTAATGAAAAGTATAGGACTTAAAAAATGTGAAGATCAAAATAAAAAAACTGGATCACATAACTGTAGATTAAAAGGTGATACAGCCGGCCCGGTGGAGCTGAGGGTTGAGGCGCTGGTCGCTACACCTCGTGCCACGCCGGTGACCCGTGTTCAGGAACGGCATGCCGCTGGGGTCGGCGGGGAGATGGATTGAGCATCCGGAGGACTGCTCTCCATCTCCGGGTGGGGGGATTCGGGCAGCCGGTGCTTGCCTGACCCCTAGCGGAGGCTGGGGGTCAACAGCACGCAGCCGCAAGCCAAGGGGTGGACGGAATGTGGTAGATGCTTGACTAGCAGTTGCACGGGAGCGTGCGCATGCTCAGTCGCTGGTGTCATTGCACGCCATGCCCGTCGGGAGGAAAAATAAGAAAAATGGGAGCCCGGCAGCATGAAGTCGTTCCCCGGCGCCATCCCTGGAGGGCGCCTCCCTGGCATGGACCCGTTGGGGCGGGTTGAGTCACTCCCCACCACCCTGCCATGAAGGGTAAGTCACGGGATGCGGAAGGGAAGGGGTCTCATGTCCAGGGATGGCGCCGGGGGAACGGCGGAGTGCGGGGGGGGTTGTAGCCGGTGCTCCGAAAAAAAAAAAAAGGTGATACAAATAAAACAAAAAAAGTATGGACTTTTTTACCCAAAGAGTAATAAAAAGTTGGAATGAATTACCCAGATATTTGATTGAAATTGAAACTATTTGAAGTTTCAAATATAAATTAGGTAACTATATGGGAAACAAAAAATTCATGTGCCACCAATAGAGTAATTAGGTGGAGAGTTCATTAAGGACAAATTGTCTACAGAACTCAAAATTAGCCTTTGAACTTATGAACCTATTAATTCTATATCTCTTCTCCTGCATCAGTCATTTCCCTAGTTTTTATTTTGATAAGTTGTCAATTATTTTTATTCTTTTGTTAGTTCCAAACTTTTTGCTTGCTAACTTATTTTTGTCAATTTGTTCTTAAGACATAATTGTCCTCTTTATCTTTGTTACATTTATTCAATTTCTATGAACTTTATATTCTGTATTTTTGTATATGTTATCTCTTCCCCTTTCCCCTTCCCCAGGACACATCTGAAAACGAGCTGTTACTAGCTCAGTATGTCTTTCTTCGTAAAACCTTTGAAATAAATAAATCTCTTATCACATTAATGCATTAGCAGCCATTGTGGTTCTGACCAGAGTTTGTTTAATATTTTTGCCACAAATTTTCAACATAGCCTTTTTTATCCCAACTCATTAACCAGGTAAGTGAAAGTTTTCAAATCCCCCAAACGTGTTTTCACAGTCGCTCTGCAGAATCACGTTTCAGATGGGATTTCAAAAATTCCACCTGTCTTGATCATAAGATAGGGTAATAAAAAGACTATCCAAGAGATCACTTGATGCCTCTGCAGGACTAGCAGCTCCACGGACCTGCTTCTGCCTCAATCGCCAAACTTCGTTTAATTTTGCCTATTAAATCAAAAAGGCTTCAACCTACCCCACTGGATTCTACTTCTTATTGCCTCTAAACACATCCGAGATTAAGTATATGGGGAAGAAAGAAGGAGAAACAGCAGCATAGCATCTTACCAACTCGTCAGTCTCTCTCCATGATGGAAACGGAGATGCGCCAGACCCCGCCGCACCATACTCCACCTCAGACTCCCAAAAAGGCCTCAAAGCAGACGAAAGGTCTGCCAGGTACCCCTACAAAAACAACCATATCCCCACCGACCCAACAGATCCCAGTGCCTATTACTGAGAAAAAAATTCATAGAGGAATTGCAGCTGCTTAAAACGACTTTACAAGATCTTACAGCAGAGTTCAAGTCAATGCGGGGAGACTTAACAGATGCAACAAAGGCCATAAAGGACATGACGGCCCATACAACATCCCTGGAGGGGTGGAAAGAAAACATAGAACCCAAAGTGGTCTCTCTCAGGCAGAAATTACACTGGATGGAATCGAAACTGGAGGATTTGGAAGGTCAAAGTCACCGGAACAACATACTGATCTTCGGCCTTCCAGAAGACACAGAAGGAGCCACCCCAATCCTTTTTCTGCAAAAAATGCTCACAAAAATTGCTGGGCCCTCTCCTAACAACACCACATATATCATTGAGAGGGCCCATCATTCACTTAGATTGAAACTGGCTACTGGAAAACCTCCCAGACCTCTAATTTTGAAATGTTTAAATTACCTGGACAAAGTTCACGTCTTGGGTAAAGTCCAAGAACTCTAGGATATTTTATGGGAAGGCCAGCATCTACGCTTTGCCCAGGACCTGCCAGTGACCACCAAACAGAGAAGAGCAGCATACATCCAGTGGTAACAAAGCTAATTGCTGCTGGCATCAAATACAAAGTAATTCACCCACCACACCTCTCCAAGTTTAATAAAAGTTCCTGACATAATTCTGATATTGTGGAACAGGCCATCCCTGCCTTACAGGCCATGCTTCCAGATCTCTTTTGTGCATGCTGAAGGTTGGCCACCAGAGGGCTCTTCTGTTTTGCTACAGGAAAGCTGCACGAATGTGTGCACCATAGACTGTGTGATCTAGTGCTGTTTACCTAATCATCCACAAGAGGTCAGCATACCATTACACTTGGAAAGAACCTCTTTATCTAAATTGCATCGGTTTTCTTCTGGGGTTTGTTCTACTGCCAAGATTGTTAAAGTTAAAATATAAGAAATCTTCCAGGACTCTCAATTTCCTCTCCACTGACTGCAAATGGTCCATCAGAATCCATCTTTTTTGGACATCAGGACGCAGCTTGGGGACCCAAGTCACTCCAAGAAGGAGTCCTGGCAACCACCCCACATTCTTCAACTCCTCAGTTTTGGTGAAGATTGAACTGAGAGGAAGATTGACCATGTGGACATTTTATAGGGGGTTAAAAGATTGTTTTGTTATCACTTGGGGTCAGACAGAGGTTCCTGTTTCATATGTAAGCATTTATTACTATTAGCAAGTATGTTCTCTCCTTCAGGTTTTATCTCTTTCTCTTCTTTTCTCTCCTGCTCACATTTTAGCGAAGTAGATGTTATTTTGTGGTATTAATCTTGCTTTTTATAATATAATGTTGGGGGTTGGGGCAGGAGGGAGGGAAGGTTAGTGGTAGATTCTGCAGTCCAAGCAAGGTGTTGTGAACCATAGCAGGGGGAGGGGGATACCCACAGCTGTCTCAGATACATTACTCAAGGCATTATTCTTTTTTCTATCCTACACCACATGGCTGCAGATAATTCTGGCAGTCCAAACAATAGGACAGCCCATAAGGGGCATTGCTTTTCCTGTTGTGGGTGGAGGACAATTGGGGAAAGGAGGAGTGGGGATGGAGAACCTCTAGGTTTTTTTCCCTCATATCTTTATCTCCAAGCAGACCATTAAGGTTCCAAGGGAGTATGTGGATTGGTTTTGGGGCAGTAAGGGATCACCTCACAGGATGAGTCCTAATATGACTTCTTTAACTTGGCCAGGGTACTCAGGACAAGTCCTGTCCATAGATGGAGTGCACTTCATGAGGGTACAGGGTTTTGGGGTTAAGGTATGCAATGTTACTATATTTAAGTTTTATTGTGTGAGGAGAAATAGCTCTTGTCCAAGCAACTTAGTGATAATAGAGGATATTCATTTACAGGATGTTTCACAACAGTCAGTTATAAATTTTGCTCATGGAATGTTAAAGGCACCAAATCTCCTGTCAAGTGGGCAAAAATACTCCTGCACCTATGTAAATTGGATGTTGACATTGCCTTTCTCCAGGAAACTCATTTGCCTTCATCTCAGGCCCTCCAGTTTAGGAGGTCTTGGGTAGTTCAGGCATTGGGGATAGGGCCCAGCATCTACTGGGGGGGGGAGTCGATATCCTAGTGGCTCATAGATTGCCCTTCCGATTGTTGGATTCCATCATAGACACTCACGATAGGTTCATTCTCATCAGGGCCCTATTAGGCCATTCAGAGATTGTACGCGGGTCAATTTATGGTCCAACAATGGATAATCCTCAGTTCTTCATCTCTCTCTCTCTCTTGGCACAATTAGTCCCATGGTCCTCTCTTCCTATTATGTTGGGTGGAGAATGGAGCCTGGCATACTGCAATATCTTGGACTGCTCCATCTCTAGTAACCCCTCTCTCTCTCACCTGTGCAGCTTGCTATCAGAGAGATGATGGACTTAGTGGGCCTTTTTCGACCCTTGGAGGGCACTCATCCCCTCCCATAAATAATACTCCTTTCATTCTATCCCCCACAATTCTTTTTCCCGAATTGACTATTTTCTTTTGGAAATTAGGCACCTTTCTTCGGTACTATCATGTAATTATCTCCCTAAAGTTATTTCAGACCACCATCCCACTTTACAACATTGGAGTCTGGGGCCTCCCATTTCCAAAGACAAGGTTTGGAGACTTAGTCAATTACTGAGGTCAGACTACTTTGTTTCCCATCTTAAAATTTTCCTTGCTAACTTTCTCAGCACTAATTCTCCCACTATGTCCAAGTCAGACATTCTTTGGGGGGCACTAAAATGTACCATATGGGGTGAAATCATTTGACTTGCCACTATCAGGAAAAAGATTACCACACAAGTCACGTCCAATCTCCTTCAGGAGATACGATGGTCAGAACTATCACTTCCTGTTCACCCTTCCTCTGTGGAACTCAATAATCTGGAAATTCTTAGAGCCCACTACAATTTCTTACTAACAGAAAAGGTGGAACATCTTCTCCTTTATTCAAAAATCCAATATTTTGATCAGGGAGATAAAGAGGGCATACTACTGGCCCTTCGTCTTAGGGCTCAAGCTGCTGACAGGATCGTCCCCTCTATTCGTAACTCAGCTGGGGATCTAGTTACTTCCCCCTGAGAGATAGTAAATGTTTCCAGGAATATTACCAAACACTATACTCCTGCTCAACCATCCCTTTTAATCCAGAAAGTGTAGACCAATTATACACAACATTCAGCTTCCACAACTAGGGCAACATCAAGTAGTTCTTTTGCAAGTCCCCCTCTCAATTACAGAAATACACTCTGCAATAGATACAAATAAGACACCAGGCCCAGAGGGCTACACCACCAGATTCTATAAAACCTTTAAATTGCAACTGGTGCCCGTTCTCTTAAAAACATATAATTATATTTACGAACACGGTATCTCAGACCACTCCTTCACTGAAGCTACAATAGTAGTCCTTCCCAAACCTGGAAGGGATCCCCTTCTTGTCTCCAACTATTACCACATTTCTTTGATCAATGTTGATCTCAAAATATTAGCCCAAATCCTGGCAAACTGACTAGCCCAGGTCTGGCATTGTCTCATAAGTCTGGAACAAGTCGGATTTGTGTCAGGAAGGTTCTCTGCAGACCATCTGCGCAAGCTAACATATTTGATCTCTGCGTCCAGGAAATCTTTAATCCCTTCTGCACTGGTTTCCCTGGACACAGAGAAGGCCTTTGATAGACTCTCTTGGGAATATCTTTTCTATCTTCTGCCCAAATACTGATTTCCTCCACAATCTATCAGCTGGATTAAGGTTTTATATACGCACCCCTCCGCGCGCATGCTATGTAATGATCTACTATCACAGCCCCTTACTCTTCAACAGAGCACCAGATAAGGCTGTCCTCTTCCCCCTTTTTGTTTAATCTATACCTACAGCCACTTCTCTGACACATTAATGCTTCCCCCCAGGTTTCAGGGATCACTATTAGGCCCAATCAATATAAACTCTCGGTGTACGCAGATGACATACTTCTTCACATCTCACATCCCTCCATTTTCATCGCTGCCATGCTAGAGATTATTGAAGAATTTGGTAGGTTCTCTAATTATAAACTCAATGTCTCCAAAACAGAAATAATGCCTCTTAACATTTATACGTTATGGTCCGATGTATCTCATCTGGGCCTCCAGTGGGTCAAGGACAAACTGAAATACTTATGGATTTATCTTTCTTGCTGTAGCTCCAATATGAAGCAGTACAACCTCGATAAAGTCCTTGCCCAAATTAAGACAGACCTAAACCACTGGGCTCTACTTTCTCTTTCCCTCTAAGAACGTATAAGTGTGGTAAAAATGAATGTTCTCCCCCGCTTATTATATCCCTTGCAAATGTATACTTTGGTTTTTGCAGGTACACAGCATCATATCCAGTTTTATATGGCATGACAAATCCCCTAGGAGGTCCCTCTCTAAGTTGCAATGAAGTAGACTCAGAGGTGGCTTACAACTACCTAATTTTCTCCTCTATTACTTTTCTACTAATTGTTCGGTCCTTCTGCAGTGAATGAAGGAACTGACATATGCGGACCCACCATTATACTCTGCCTTGTGGCTGCAGATTGAAAAATTACTTTGTTCTCCCCATGATCTTGATCTCTGTACACTAATTTATGCTCCCCTTAAATATGTTCCTAAAGGCCTGCATACTACACCCATCATGACAACAGTGTACACACTCAACTTAATGCCGCTATTCACACGTCCCTTACACAAGACATATCACAACCCATACTAAATAATCCTAACTTCAAAATTGGAGGCAGACCTCTCAGCCACACTTTCTGGCCATACAACTCTAAACTAAAAGTCAGTGAACTTACTGAAGGACCATAAGTTGCTGTCATTCCAGGAAGCACAACTTAGGCATAACCTTCCTGTTTCCTATTGCTTTAAATATATTCAACTATCACATATGCTTCTTCATCACTTTGGTTCAGAACCCTAGGAACAAAATCTAGCAGAACCCATACTATCAGCTAGTTCAACTTCTCCTTCATCCCATCTCATCTTTTTCTTCTATCATCTCCTATGGGACACACTGGAAGAATCAGGAGGTCACCCACACTACCTCTAGGATCAGGCATTACCTCCTGCCCCCTCTGTTACTCAATCATGGCACAGAATATGGTCCCGGCTATACCAAGATGTAAAGTGGGATAGGTACCATCTTCTACAATTCTATGTAATTCATGGCTTATACTACACCCCAGTCAAGTTACACAAAATGGGAAACTCTCCTCTAATCTCTACTCGAGGTGTGGAGACCTTCCTGGTACTCTACTCCATATATTGTGAGAGCGTGAAAAGGCTTCCCCTTTGTGGACAGCTATTAAGTCCAAACTAGACCCTATCTTGGGCCTCTCAGATGCCTTCAGCCCAGAAGTTTGCATTCTAGGGGACTATGGGAGCTTCCTGATTGGCAACCAATGTAAGCATATGGCCATTATATCACTGTGCCAAAAAAGTAATTCTACGTCACTGGCTTGACCAGAGTGTTTCACCCCTCACAGAATGGCTGCACAAGATTCTCTTTGCCTTACAAGCAGAGAATCTTATAGCTCACATGTCCAAAAAGTCACACTATTACCAAAGGGTTTGGGCCCCTTTATACACTTTGTTGACTATCTGAATAAAATGGAAATGCTAAGATTAGCCTACTTGTATTCTCAAAATACTGTTTTAATGTCCAATTGCTAACTCCAATGTACTTATTCTAACTCTCTTAACCTTAAAAACATGATAGTTGTGTACGGGGGGTGGCATAAGGGGAAGTGAGGGAGGGGGAGGGGTAGGAGGGAGGTTTTAGTAGTTTGTTGACTTTATTATTCATCCTGCTTCAACCTATTATGAACAATATTGCATAGGCTAATTCTATTGAACATGATATGCCTGTGAACATACTATGTACCCAATTTCAGATTCGTTGTACACTTACGTCTTGTTGTTATTGTGTGACTAAATATTTCTCAAATACAGTTTACTAAATTTGAAAAAGAAAGACTATCCAAAATGAGGGTCAAATTCTTAGAAATCAACACTTCTTCAATATTTGCTCACAACTGCTATTTTCCATATGTTGACATATTGGACTACTGCAACTCCCTGTACCTAGGGCTGCCAGGGGTTGATTCCATCGCTTGCAGCTAGTGCAGAATGCTGCGGTGCAGTTGTTGATGGCGACTCCTCATTCGAGTCACATCATGCCAATGCTGCGTGAACTGCACTGGCTGCCTATTCAGTGGTGTATCACCTTCAAGGTTGGGCTTCTGACCATTAAGGTCCTGCATGGACTGGGCATGAGCTATCTGCAAGAGCTCCTGAATCTTTATTGCCCCAGTCAACCTCTCCGCTCAGCTGACATGGGGTTGTTAGAAATTCCCAGGATATGGCTTAAAACATCAGGGGCCCGTACTTTTATGTATATGGCTCTGACCCTTTGAAATTCTCTACCTCATCAGATCCGTGAGTGCATGATCGTGGATAGTTTCAAGAGGGCCCTGAAGACCCACTAATGGCATCTTGCATATGGTATTTAAATTGTTATAACTAGAGCAGAATATATTGCCTGCCGTAGTTGAATTTTCATGTTTTTTATTCACTTGATTTTATCTGTTTTTAAGTTGTATAGCACTTTGATTAAAGAAAGGCACTTTATAAATAAAGTTACTATTATTATAATTATTATTATTTATAACATAGCCTATTTTAAACCCCACCTCATAAACTAGGTAGGGGAAATTTTTCAAATCCCCCTAATGTGATGTCACAGTTGCTCTGCCAATGTTTTTGAATGGGATTTAAAATGTTTCACCTGTCTTGATCATAAGGTGGGGTAATAATAAGACTATGCTGAAACATCAGGGTCAAAAAATTAAAAAACAATATAGTTATGCAGAAATGCTGAAATTTATTTATTTATTTATAGTCTATGTTAACTGGTTAAAGCCCACTAGGCACAAGTGCCTGTTTTCATGGGTGACCCAGGAGCTTTGGATTGGTTAAGTGACTTTCTCAGAGTCACACAGTATGCAGGTGGAGGCTGTGTAAATCAAACCCAGGTCTTCAGGTACCAAAATCATTCACAGCTCATTACTCTAACCTCTAGGTTACATTGCATATATACTACATATTATTCAATGTTTACTTCTAGATTTGCCATTTTACTGTCTTTTGACCCCAGAGTTTCAGTATAGACATTTTTCTACCCCACCTCATGAACATGACATGAGACATTTTCCAAATCTTGCCTAAAACGTCTTTTCACACTTGTGCCACAAAATGACATTTTGGACAGGTTTTATAAATGAGACCTGCCATGTTCATAAGGTGATATGATAAGAGGACTATGTTTAAGGTTGAGAGTGAAAGAAAAACGTTATATTTTGAATGCACGCTTTCAACATTTTCATGTTTTTACCACTATCAAATGAACATGGCAGGTGTCATTATCAAATCCCCCTCCAAAACCTGTTTCCACAGTCATTCTGCAAAACAATGTTTTGGGTCATGTTTCATAAATGATACCTGTCATGCTCATATGCTGGGACAATGAAAACTAGTATTTTAAAAATGCAAAGTCACAATCTAAGAAAACAACATTATGTCTGAACCTTTTCATGTCCCAGTCATAACAGTTTCACTATAACTCATGTTATTAATTTGTCAATTATCGCCTCTGTACTATCAATGCCAAACACCTACACAGCAAATACAAGCAAGCAAACATTCAGCATTGACAAATGCTTGTTGCTAGTTACAGTATCTTTAAAGAGCAGGTATTTACTTCTAATGAATAGACAACTGACTATTTTATTTATTGTATTTTGGTGTGATAGTAATAACTTCGTACTTTTATAATAACTGGCCAGCAATTTTTTCTATAGGCTTAGCCAGTTATAATTTGCCATTATAACCTGTGGGTTATAACAGCAAACACGAGCCACATCAGTCCCACAGGAGCCATTCTTGGTTGGCTGTCCACTGTTAATGGGCAGGCTAAATACTGTGAAAAACATGGTGGCTCCTCATCGCACTTACCGAGGAGCCGCCACACCGGGAGTCGTCGTGTTGCTTTTTTATTTGTAAAAAACGTATCTGGTCGATCCTGCTGTCCACAACCCACACTGCAGAATAATTCCCCAGAAATGAAATGGCTCAGATGCGCTTCATGACCCAGGAACAGCTCCGAAGCACTTCTCAAAGGTAAGTACCATCCCAAAGGTCTGAAACCCCAAAGTAAAAAGAAACAGCTATTAACAAAAATAAGACTCCTCACGATGAAACTTTCTTTTCTCACTAGGACAGAGAGTGTGAGTGTGTGTAAGTGTGAATATGTGTGAGTGTGTGGGTGTGTGAGTGTGTGTGTTTGTGTGTGAGTGTGTGTGTCTGTGTGTCTGTAACAGCAGCACAATCCCCTTGGGCAAAAAATTGCTGACCAGCAATTATAATTAATAAAAAATGGGAAAGTGTGCTTACATTCGAAATTAATGGTTGCCCTCGGTGTGGGATGCTTTAATAAACCCCTCGGGCATAAGCACACCTCCCCATCCATTATTGTATATATAATAAAATAATTGTGCAGTAAAAAAGTGGATTTTCTGCTTTGATTTTCACACTGCTAGTAAAAAAGAATGCCAGCTACTTAGGAGCCCAGTGTATCTCAATGAAAAACTAAATATATTTTTCAAAAGAAATAGATACTTCTTTCAGTAACAGACTTTGCCTTTTATACGTCTACACTAGTGTGGTACATCTGTATGTTTTTATAGTTTTTAAAAGAGTAATTAGCCTCCCTTTTCTTCCTACCATGTAAAATCTAGCTATGAAGAAAATGTTGCCTGCTACATTATAACAAAAGATCACAGGTTGTCGAAAATCACATATTTCTGTTAAATATATAATATTTTGGTAGTGGAAAGTGTTATTTCTCTGCAAAAATCTAAAAGCAGATTTTCAGTTTCCCCATTGAAATACACTGTCAGCCCTGCCAATAAAACTTTTCTAACATAATACAAGAATTTCATCTGATTCTTTATTTGTTATTTATTGGCAAAATACAAATATAATTATTGACCAGGTTTTTTTTTTCCTGAGAGAAACACGGTTATAATTTGCCATTACAACCAGCTAATTATAATGGCAAACACACGCTGGGTTTCCCTCCTTCTTCGCATGCACAAGCAGACAGTCTTCCCTTCCTGATCGCTGGACCTCCACCTCCACTACCACTCAGCGGTAAGTAAATTTGAAAAAAAAGAAAAGGGAAAAATGAAAAACCTTGCCCCACAGTCTGTACAACAGACTTTTTTAATTGAACAAATGAAGAAACGGAGAAGTCTGTGCAGCCGCTGGACCGTGGATCATTTCATCCCCACAGGACATGGCTCAATGCCACTGTATCTATATTTTATATAATTGTTGCAGTGAAAAAATGCCGTTCAGCCATTTTATAAAATAAAGGCTGGGTTTCTGAGCTACAACCCGAGTACAGACCTGTCTCAGTCTATTTGGAATTCTCCAGCCTTTACCATAAATAAGCAGAAGGTCTCTTGTACATGGCTGCCTCAAGTTAGAAGAGGGGGTAGCATCCTCGTTTCTGGAAGATGTGGGGGCTTGGCTCCTGGTTACCGAAATTATCCGAAAGTTCAATATTCCATATTCCCAATTATTTAGGGTTTTTCAATTAAAGCACCTGTTAACTATGGTTTTTGGTAATGTCCCTCCCGGCCCAATGGCTTTTGCATTGGTACCTGAACTTTCCTCTCTTCTCGAATCCTCAGATGTCATCTCTAAGATATATCAAGTACTGTACCATTGGCAGTATGGGAGTGGTAATGGCCCTACTAGCTTTTGGAATTTATTTTTTCCTCAATCTACCTTCAACTGGCCGGCTCTCTGGATGTTTTGTCATAAATACATGTCCCAAAATAGATTACGTCTTATGCAATTTCATATTTTGCACAATATGTACTATACTCCAGTCAAATTGGTGAAATGGGGCCTTCTCAAAACAAATAGGTGCACCAGGTGCTCCCAAGAAGCTGGGACGCTTTTTCTCATATTCTGGTCGTGCCCCAGGATAGCTCCGTTATGGGATTTAATTAAAACCAATCTGGATCTCTTATTGGGATTACAGGATTGCTTCACACTGGATATTTGCCTCCTGGTCTTCCATTAAGGTCAAAACTCGGAGATTTCATATATCTATGATCGCACTCTCGGTTAAAAAAATTTTCTCAGGCATTGGAAAGATGGGATTTGCCCAACATACCAGGAATGGATGGGCAAATCAAATGGGGTGCCAGAAAATCACATGGGGTGCCAGAACCAATCAGTCTACTTTTCCATTTGCTGGTTATATTTTTCCAGCACTAGAGGGAGCCTGCACCTCAAACCAATTCTCTGTACTGCTAAATCTCACATAATCATGATCCTTGCTATAATGGTACTCCTTACCACAGCACCCACTGCATACGTTGAACCCTTTCTATCACCCACTGACCTGCCCCTGCCCAAACCACAATCTCTCCACTCTCAATACCCTGTTTTCTCACAGCCTATTGCCCATCCACTCTCAGTCCATCCCCAAATCATTCCCGAACTCTGACCACACACCACTCCCACCCACCCACCGCCAACACACACAACCCCAGTACCACTAATTCTATCACAAATGGTCCCTCTCCTCTCTAGCATCTCCGGCACTTCTCTCTCTCCCCATCCCATGCACCACCCGTGTGATGTCATGACGGCTTCAAACGTACCCTACCTATTGGAACCACCACCCTATGAGGCACCTAATTCTTCTGCTGCTCCTGCTCTCAGGCAATGTGCACCCAAACCCTGGGCCTGGCAACTCTAGCATGCCTCAGCCCACCATTGGCAAAGGTCTCTGAATTGCTTTTATGAACATATGTAGTCTCCCAAGAAACTGCAGCTCTCCAATGTTGGATTGCACAGTATTCCCTGACATTCTTTTTGCTAGCAGAAACCTGGCTCTCCCAGCTTACGCCTGACTCAGCTGTCTCTCTACCAGGCTTCTCCCTGTTCAGGGCTGATAGGATGGGCAAGCGTGGAGGGGGGTGCTCAATCTACTTGCGTGACTCAGTCCTGGGTCATGCACTCCCAACCCCTGAGTTCAACCATGGGGCACAAGCCATTACTCTTAAAATCACCCCATACCCTGGTCGTGGCCCCCTATACCTGACTACAGCCTACATACCCCCGAGTACAAAACATTTAGCGATCAACTCCCTCCTTGACTATCTATCCACCTTACCTCGGAAGGCTGAACAACTAATCTTGGGAGACCTTAACACTAACTGGCTCAGCCCCTCGTCTGATAATATAAAGGATGAGTTTGCAGCCCTTGACCTGTCTCAAATGGTCACTCAGCCCACCAGACTAAACAAAACGAAGGGAACTAGTTCCCTCCTGGATATAGTCCTCTCTAACTGGCCACATAAATTGGAATCTGTAAAAGTCCTTGCGGACTCACTTAGCGACCATTCCCCTGTCATCTGCTTCTGACCCTCCCCCACACTCAGCCCTGAGTACAGCAGCACCCCTTGACATAGATTTCTCCCCAGAGGTCTTGACAACCTCAAACGTCACCTCGCACAAGTTGACTGGACTCCAGTGGCCTATGCATCTGACATAAACACTGCTCTAACTTACCTCACTAAGGCCTTCAACTATGCCTGTGACCTTTTGGCCCCCTTCACCACATCTAGACCAAAAAAACGCAATGCTGCATGGATATCCCCTGCACTGATCTGGCAACTAAAAAAGAGAGACAATCTTTGGCACATAGCAAATGACTCTGGTAGGGTGGCAGACAGGCAAGCCTATAGGGCAGCTCGCAACCAATGTACCTGGGCCATCAAACAGGTGAAATCTAAATACTATCAGGCTGCTTTGACATCCTCCTGGGGCTCAAATAGAGCCTTCTGGGACAATATTAAAGATCTGAATGGCAAAACCCGCTCCCCTCCTCCGTCTCAGATTGTCATAAATGGAGCAGTCTCGACGGACCAAACATGTATTACAGACTGCCTTAATAAAACTTTCACAGACTTAAGCACAGTTCTCCCTGACCAATTCTTTGACCCGGTTCCCACGCCCACCCACACTCACATCTCCTGGCCGCAATTCCACTTCCAGATGATCTCACCCCATGATGCCAAACCTTTTCTCCTAAAATCTCTCGCCTCTCATAACCCAAGTAATGACCCTCTTGACTCCAGGATACTCCGCCTCATGCTGGATGTCATGTTAATCCCCCTCACGCTTGCTATAATAAATCTTATGCCTAGGTCAATTCCGGAAGCATGGAAGCAAGCTGAAGTAATCCCCATCCACAAGTCTGGGGACCGAACACTACCAAATAACTACAGGCCTGCCTCCATCCTCCCCCAAGCCTTGGAAAAATAGTATCCACTCAACTCATAGAATACCTATCTAAATATGACATCCTATGTCCTGAGCAGCATGGGTTTCGCCCAGGCCACAGCACGTCCACTGCCCTTCTGGAATTCTCCCACCACATACACTCTGCGCTGACAATGGTCAACTTGCAGGGCAGTCTTCATCGGACCTATCCAAGGCCTTTGACACTGTGTGCCACCCCTGCTGTTAAACTCCTAAGCTAACTGGGATTCTCATCCGCCCCTGAATTGGTTCTCAAGCTACCTGCACAACAGGTCCCAAAGAGTTAAGCTAAATAGAACCCTCTCCACCAACCTACCAGTTCTCTCTTAGGGTCCTGCAGGCTCCATCCTTGGACCCACCCTTTTCAGTCTCTTCCTAAACACCCTCCCAAGCTCCTGTTCCAACAAAATACTGCTCTATGCTGATGATGCAGTGATCCTAGCATCACATTCAGACCCACTCCTACTCCAATGCATGCTGCAAAGCACCTTCCTCCAAGCTGAAAAATGGTTCAGTAACCATCGACTAGTCTTGAACCTGAAAAAAACTAAGTCAATGCTGTTCTCACATCGGCAAAACAGCGCCAAGGACATTCCCCTTCACATCACCACCAGCATGCTCCTCCCACTAGAACAGGTAACAACATGTAAGTATCTGGGCATCACCTTTGACACAGGCCTCACATTCCACGCCCACCTAAAAGCCCTGTCATCAGCCATGAACTCCAGGACTGGGCTCCTCTACCGCCATAAAGACTGCCTCCCAGATTCTGCCTTAAAATTAGCCATCACCTCATCTGTGTTGTCCCTGATCGACCACGGATTTCCAATATACTGTAGCGGCTGACCCTCCTCCCTGTCAAAGGTCCAGACCCTATTAACAAAGCCTGTAGGCTCCTGACCGTGCCCACAGCAGAACCCACACCTGTCTGCTATACTCCACCGCTAACATACTCACTCTTGAGGAACGACTGAAATATCACACCTGCCTACTGGCCAAAAAATCCCTGCTTGGGTTATGCCCACCAGGGGTCTCTGCATCCCTGCAACTAGCTGTCAGGCCTACGCTGAACCGTAACTCCACCAAAGCCACCTTCCTAGTACCCAGGGCAAGAACCTCTCTCTACCAAAGATCCTTCCATCATAAAGCTCCGGCCTGGTTTAACTCCCTTCCTGAGGCAATCACAAAGATCCCCGGGATTGGCCAGTTTAAAATAGCCCTCCGTCAACACATTATTGCTAGCCGATGCTGTAAATGTCTGTAGCGGACCCTAACTCTGCCTCATATAGCCCTATGCCCTCTGGGTCCCATAGATGACTGGGTACTGGTACAATGAACAACTGTAACAACGGTGTTAATATAATGATGCACGTAACTCAACAAATGTATGTATTTATATAATGATGCCTGTAACTCTGCGTGTGTATTTGTGTATCTCACCTGTATGTAACCACTGTCCTAAACCTCACTTAATTGTTGTCCCCCCCATGACGAGGTACCTTTGTAAACGAGTCTCTGACGCAAAGGTTGTAAAACTGATTATTTCAATAAATAAATAAATAAAATGAATACGTGAAATCCTTGCACATCTTCGCACAGAGAAGGCTATAGCAAGCCTCCATAACAGGTTACAAAGGTATAAGTATACATGGGATCCCCTTCACACTTTAATCATTACTGCTAGGGTTTAAAGTGCAGTAGGTTACCTGTTATCTTAACATGTATTCGGTTATTATGTAGATCTTGTTACTACAACATATGAAGGAACTGCTGTGCCGGGGGGGGTAGGGAGGTTGGGGGGCAGTGTTGGATTGTATCACAAACTGGTTGTTCATGTTTGCATCACTGCCTCCTGTATTGTGGAAAATCTTGTGAATAAAGTTTGAATTGAAGAAAAATTAAAATAAAGGCTGGGTAGGGGGGTTAAACTAAAATTTTACACCCATCCCTCAGTGTGGGATACCTTTATAAACCCCTCAAGCTTCGGTCTCGGGGTTTATGTGGCATCCCACACCTCAGGGTGGGTGTAAAATCTCATTATAACCCCCTACCCTGCCATTATTCCCTATAAAATGGTGAAAAGGTAATTAAAGAAACAAATAAAAGCAAGCCAAATAGCTACTGAGGCATCTAAAGGCCCTGAATCTTCATTCTTTGAGATATACTGTACATCCTTACTAAGCACTTGCTCCTTTAACAAAATGAAAATAACTGTTTTTTGTTACAAAAAAAAATCAGCATTTTGTTTTAATTTTCTTCATTTAATAATTTTATAAGCATGGTAAGATGCTTTTGAGGCGAGGATTGCGATGGCACAATGCACTTCCAGAGGCCGAATGCACTCCACTTGCAACATCATGCCCCATTGTGCCACTGGCACATGTTGTACTAGCACAATGCACACCCTGTCATGTCCTATTGCTTACAATATGCACACTGACATGACCTAGGAAGGAATAATTGATAATCTGAACACATCAAAATATATATGAAAATGCCAAGAGACTGGATGAAGTCCCCAAATTTTTGTAAGAAAATAGCACAGACCATCTTCAATATACCCCTCAGCACATAGGTACATACAATACCAGAGACATCTGCAAGTGTAGCAGCATGGGAAGTACCCCTTGAACTTACTGTAGACATAACAAAATAGGAATTGAAATCAGACTTGGAATCAGATTCTGAGTCTGAATCTGAAACTGCGTATTCATTCAGATTCAGAATTATGACCATGAATACTGAAATTCCAGAATCTGAAAAACGGACCAGAATTCAATTATTCTGATTCCAACAGGTGGAATCAGAGCAACCCCTATTTCAGTATGATTATTATTTTTTAAGAGTATGGCAACAATTCATGGAGTTGGAATGATAATGTGAAATTACGGCAGGTCCCCATTTATTTATCAGTGCCACTATTTCTATTTCCTTAATTAGGGGATATGCAAAGGGAGCAGTTATAATAACTGATGCATCCTGATGAGTTGTTTTTGTACTCTGTGACCTCATTAGCAGTGGAGCAAAGCAGAACCACAAGTGAAGTCACAGAGGACAAACCCAATTAGTCAGGATAAATCAATTATTTAAAACAGTTCTTATTGCATGTTCAGTTTATCCAGTGGGTGAATGGTTAGCAGAGGATAAATTGGAAGTGTCAGACTAACTCATGAAACTATGAGGATAAATCATTTTGTCTCATTTTAGACTATGCAACTGTGTGAGTAATAAGGGATATGTGATGGGGAGTTGTTGGATAAATGATTTATCTTCAAAAGAGCAGTTTAACCTGGGGTAACCTCATGAGTAGCATAAGCCATGAAGGGAAAATAAATCATTTATCCAACAAGCTCTCCATTGCATATGTAATTGATGCAACAAGGAGGTCGTTTTTTGTGTGGTTGTTGTTTTTTCTTTAGTTTGGCTTTTTCTTTTAAATAAAATAGGCAGGCTTATTTTGTACTTGCTGTGTGTTAGTAGGCTGGATAGAGCAGGTTGTTAGAGACTGCAATGTGATTGCTAGGAATTGCACGTCCTTAGATTTACAGTGCAACTTCTCATTGGCTGTAAACTCTGTGTGGGTGGGTGAGAGAGTTTTCTAAATGTGGCGGCCATTTCTTACTTAGCTGGAGCTGCAGGTTGCTAGTAGAGTTGCCTGCTTACTTTTCGCATGTCCTCTTTTTTTTTTTTTTTTGTTTAATTGATTTAATTTATGTATCTGGTTAATTCTGACTTTTTTTTGTGTTTTTTTTTTTTTGTAGTAATGTGAGTGAGCATCGATGATTGTCAGCCGGGGACTAAGGAATCAGTGCTGATAATAGTGTGCAGGCTAGCAGTTTAAAAAATAACTATTTTTTGTTTCTACTCCTTTTTTCTTTGGAGGTCTGTTTGAAAAGTAAAGCTGACTGAAATATGACAAGAGCAAGTCAGTGTGTGTGATGGCAGATGCTTGTGTGGCCATTGCCAGACGTTACCTGGAAGAAAAGATTTGGTGCCACATTATGAGAAAGAGCAGGTGGTCGGGTGGCCATTGTTAGTGCTCAGCGGGGAAAGAATTCAGAGCTGAGTAAAAGTATAAGAAAGAGACGTGACTCTGGCAGTCTTGCTTACTGATGTAAACATTTGCTAAAGTAGTAAAGAAAATGAAGGTGCAGTACTGCTTTCATGAGTTTTGTGTGAAGTGGGAGTCAAAGTTGCTGAAGGCATTTCTAGAGGCAGAGGAGTGGGATTTGCCTGTGTTTTTTTTTTGGGGGGGAGGGGGATGTTCCATTTGGCTAAGCTTCTTACATAAGGAAAATAAACTTTTCTTTTTTTGTGTATATATGTATGGTCAGCGTTATGTGTTGTGGGGAACATGTGCTGGGGGAGGTGCTGCAGTGCTTGTGGGCAAGTAGTGCCACCTGGGGGTGTTTGATTGATGGAAGGGCGTTAAATAAATGGTGTTTGATTGGCATCAGAGTGTTAAATAAATGGTGGTTCTACGATTTATTTAACACAAGTGAAAATAAACACATTTATTTAATTGTTTATCCTCCCACACTATTGCATAAATGCATCTATATGTGTCATTCAAAATCACATTGCCATTGAAAAAAGTGAATTTCTTGAAGAATTAAACAAGTTTTTTTGTGTTAGCATAGTTCAGTATGTTTCTCTTTCACCTGGTCTTACAACGCCTTTATATTACAAATTCAGATATTTAGAACAGTAATTTCTTTCTATAATAGACATATTGGGCCCAATATTCAGAAATACCCCTAGCACTGGTGCAAGTAGTGGCGCAGCACAACTGAGTTGTGCTGGAGAAACTAAGGGATAGATTCAAAAGAGATGTGCCATGGAACATCTCTTCTGAATATATCAAATATTGCATGTTGCACAAATACAATGCACCAGCACATCCCCTCAGACAGGTCTGAATACCAGGAATGGGAAATGCAGCAGCGCATCAGAGATATGCTGTGTGCAAATTCCTGATATTCAGACAATAATATGCAAGTGGAGCCATAATGCATGCAAGGCACAAATGGGGCCATTTGCATGTCATTATGGCTCCATTTGCATGTGTTGTGCAGGGCTGGCCAGCGAAATGTGCCTGGTGCCTTGCACAGAATGCGCTGTCTGTACCAGGGGCAACAGTAGTACCCCCTTCTCATCCTGACCTTCCAATCACTGAAATGAAATTATTTCTATATCCCTGGTAGTCCAGTGGCACACCCCTCCCTTCGCGTTCCTCTGATCACCTGATCATATTCAATCTGAATTCCCTGGTGGTCCAGTGGTACTCCCCTCCCCATCCTGATCCTCTGATCTCTGAAATGAAATAGTATTATATCCCTGGTAGTCCAGTGGTACTGCCCTCCCCTCCCGCACCTCCAGTCACCATGATCATATTAAATATGATTTCCCTGGTGGTCCAGTGGTACCCCCTCCCTGCCCAAATCCCTGATTGCCGTCTTAATGTGACATGTACCCTCCCTGGTAGTCCAGTGGTACCCCCCACCCACACAAGACCCCCAGCCCACCCAGTTCCCTCCCTGGTCATCAGCAGGCAGCATACCCACTCCCATACCACCGTGGCTGCCTGCCGAATGACAGCTTACAGCAGTTGCTGCACGCTCATTGGTCCACACTGTAGACCAATGGGCTTGCAGTGCATACTGTAATAATTCACAACTTTGTGAATGAATGACTTGCTGAATACTTATTTCATTTTGGCGATTGGAGGGTCGAGATGGGGTGAGGGTACCACTGGACCACCAGGGAACAGTTGTATTACCTTTATGAGCGATCAGGGCTACCAGCAGGGAGGGAGGGAGGTACCACTAGACTACCAGGGATAATTGTGTGTGTTTGTGCACAGTGTTGGGGGGGTTGCCATCCATGGCTGGTGGATGCTGTGTTGTGCATTGCACTACAGTGGCCCTCTGGTGGGTGGCTTGCACTTCAGCCATTTTTTTATGGTCTCAACTTTGAGCCCAGGTATACAGCACATCTCTGGGTTGTGCCAGCAGATGCACCGCACATCCTGGACTGAATAACGGGATGTGCCGCAGATGCATGAGCATGCACCCTGGAGTTGTGCCACATACATTATTTTTGCACCCCGGCACATTGGGAATTGCACTGCGCAATTTCTGCTTTTTTACTGTTGCCCCAGGGCGCATTTCTGGGGTTGCGCCGGTGTAACTCCTTTGAATATCCAGGCCACTGTATACAATTCCTCCATCTTCTACTTATCACCCTGGTCAGCTTCTGCCATTCTTTTATTCTAAGCCAAGTTATTTAAATTTATCGTTTTGTACAATTTGTCTGCAACATCTTCTTCATGTTTTTGTGTTCCATTTTTTACCTCAACAACCAGGTGCTCCCTGCAGTTTTTACACCAACCCTCCCACCACCAAAGAAAAAACATTGAGTATCTTCTTGTCAAATACTTCTTCCATCCCCCCCAACTACTCTAGAGAGACATTCTCTCCTTAAATCATCTACAGAGATGACCATGTCAGCAACCTCTTGCTAAGTGCAACATGGCTACCCCTTATGCGTTATATTCTATTTATACTTGTTGGCATACCAGTTCCGTATCTTATTTTTGTAAAAAAAAAGAAGAGACAGTGAAGCAAATCTTTGTAGTACTTTGTCTTCCCTGCATTAGCTTTGTGGGTGTCAGGTTTTAAGATGCAAGAATTTTACAGTACAGCAATGTTTTATTAGAAATAGTCGAGAGATGGTGCTAAGGAGCGAGAAAGGAACAGAATAAATATTTTCATAGTATAGTGTGACCGCTAGTAAAGTAACAATGAATATATGGTACAGCTGAATCCTTACACAGTATTGTTAAAGACTTATTTATTGATGTATTTATTGAAAAATTATAAGTGGGAAAGACAATGGCACACTGATCCAAGGTTCATTTCTAGGTGCGACCCATGGGAAGGGGCACCACCTACTGCTGTGGGTGGGGGGTTGCTGGACTGAGTGTTGGTTGTACAGGTCTGGGCCATGATAGGATGTAGGGGGGACCTGCTGCACCTATGGGTTGCTGCTGCCCCATGTGTTGGCTGGAAGGTGCGGCTGGTGGGCGCCTCTGCTCCAGGGGTTCAGCGATGTGGGAGGTGCCATACAGGGCATTGGCACATGGGTCCAGGTGGCCACCACTGCTATTCATGGACCTGAACCAGCACCCTGCTGTGCAAGGGATCTACTCTGTGACCTGGTCCAGGTAACTGATTGGATGCCTGGCCAGGTCTGTGCCCCTGCCACCCTGTGGAGTCCTGCGCATTGTGGGGTGGGGCCGTGGACTGGTGGCCAGTGGTCGTGAATGCCACCAGTGCGCACCTGTCTGCGGGTGCACTGCTATGCAGGTGGGGTACACACGGATTCCGCATACTCCCTCCCCAATAGTGCATAGGAGCCAATATGAGTGACAATTTAAATTAACTATTCAATAAGATGTTAATATAATACTTCATTGTTTTACGTTTTCTTTGATAGTGTACATCCATTCTTTTCTGCATCAGTCTTCTATAGACAACATTTGGTTGAACTGTTTCATAAAGCATTAAAAGAATAGATCTGAATGCTCATCTCTCACTTCTCATTTAATAAACAGTTTCTCTGTATCAGACTTCATCAACTTTGGAGAGTATTATTTCCTCCTCAATGGTTTGCTGTAGCAGAGCTCTTACTGAACTGTCTTTTGTCCTCAAGCAACCAATTAAGCATGTGCACATTATTTCTTTTTTTTTTTTTTTTGTAATCTATTTTTCTCCCAGTGCTCGCTGGTCCACCACTCCTTCAGGCTCTTCCAAGTTCCGTCCCAGCCCCTACTGTCCTTACCCAGCCCTCCTCTGATCCTCATATTGCAGCCAATCCCCAGGATATCCCGGCGTATCCTTTCACCGGGCGGGTCCCCCTCCTCTGAGGGGGAAGGCGCAAGGGGGAGAGGCGTGACCTCAGCACATACTCCTAGGGCCCAGGGATGCTGTTGAGGAACAGGAGGCCCTGGGAAGGTGCTGGAGGCCCTCAGGGAACAGAGAGCCATCATCTGGTGGCCAGCAAGTGATTTTCCTGGCTTTCTTAAGGTGCATGACGTCCAGACATCAAGGCAAGAGCCTACGTCTGTCACGCACCACCCAGTGACCCTGACATGATGCTCTACCCCTGGCCTCCACCAGTGGTTGCTTCAACACCGGGTCACAGCCCCTTCCCTCCCTGAAGACAGCAAGCAGTCGTAGGACGCTCAAGCTGCCTCCCCGCGGCCGACCCTCCAGCGACCTGAGCTCGCTCCTGAACCCGGGTCTCTGGCATCGCAAGCGGAAATCCAACTGCTGTGCCGACAGGCCAGCTTATTTCTTCTTTTAATTCCAATGAATATGGTTATTGTCAGTCTAGCACCCAAACAACAAGCTTGAAGTTCTTGATAGGACTGCATGCTGCATCATGTGCCCCATTTTTTGTATAGTTTAATCAGATTTTCATGAGATGATCTTGTACTGTATTACTGGCTTCTTTTTCACATTCCTGCAACTTTATTCTGATGTACTGAGTACAGCAGATTTACTATTTTACTTATCCAAGGCATGCTTCCAAAAAAGTATTTGCACGATATTACACAGGGCATGTTTATATGGTTTACATGTTGCATGCTACCTCACCGGGACTATTCTGAACTTTGAAAGTGCATGCTTTAGGCCATCTGTAGCATGTGCAGTAAACAAAGATTATAGCCTTGTAGATTATGAATTATTTACTGAGTTTATCATTTTTGATCTAGAACAATGTAATGCTTGTAATGTTTTAAATGACAACAATTCTGGAAATTAAGATGGTTGCTGGTAGGGAGTATCTTGCTTTGTTAACTCTGTACCTGTCTCAGAAGAAAAAGTTCTGAAGAGCTTTAAAGAAACTTTCTATTCACTTTAGATGGCAGACAAGTATGATAAAAAAAGCTAGTTTTCCTCTTCATGTAATGAGACTGTGCAGCCCAGATACAATCCATTAGACATATTCATTCACCACAGTGTTCCCAGCCCAGGACCAGCGAGTGCTAAGGGTTCAGTGTCTGCTGCCACATCCCCAACATTGGCCTGATCTTTTTGCTCTGACATCAGCTGCTGCTGGAGATGCATTTTGTAAGTTTTTGTACCGCACGAGGAGTAGAGTCATGTGGAATGCAGAATTCCATGATCAAAAGTCATGCAGCACTATTCAACTTCCAAAATTCTTTCTAGAATTTTTTTTTTAATTGCATGGAATTCCAAAAAGCATGTTTATGTAAACCACAGGTCACATAAACCAAGGAATAATTTTTTGCATACTGCCGAAAATGAGTCCATAGTTTATGTAAACCATGGATTACTAACCTGAGAAAACCATTCCACTTTCAAAATTACAGAATTCTGAGCTGGACCACTGGAGAAGTGTTTGCACTTCTGCCCCTGTGTTGGCGACCTGGGTTTAGGAATGGATAGGTCACTTCTGTGGGCCATCAGGGTGAGGGAGGATTAAGCGGCCAATGGCAGCTCTCCTCCCTTGAGGCTCAGAAATATCAGTTCCCACTGCAGAGACTGCCACCTGGCAGAGGCCGGGCAGCAGCACAGTGGGACAGCATGCAGAGGGAAGGGCTGGAGCATGACGTTCTGTTGCACACATATCCTTGGGCTCCAGCTTGGGCAAAAAATCAGGAGGAAAATGGCCAGGCTGGCACATTCTGGCACCACCCTCTGTAGGCTCTCGCATGACTGAAGTGACTGGTCACCCACCAATTAAGGGTTCTATGCTAGTGGTGGAAAACAAATACATCCAGAAGCTGATTGGTGATGGGACTGGGGAGGTGCCTGGGGACAGGAGATTAAAATACTAATAGGAAAAAAAAAAATTAATTCTGAAATGTAAGACTGTGCCTAAAGTTCAGTGGCCAAGCAGCCAGCCACTCCCACTTCCTGAGCTATATAAGCAGCAGTTCCTCTAAGCCTCTCTGTGAAGCATTTTTTTTTTGCCCCACCATCCCCCCCTCCTCCTCCAGTGGCAGCACTCTCTCCTTAGGGGGATTCCTAAGGTACCTTTAGCCACAGGAAATGTCCCGTGGCACCTCTAGTGGTGGAACCCTCTCCGAGAGTTCCTTGCCGTCGTACCCCTTCAGGGTGGTAATTCCTCTGGAACAGAGAGTGCGAATGGCCAAAACCAAACTAACACAGTTGCACAAGATTAACACTATCCTGGCTGTGTAGGTCAGTGAACCAGTAGAAATTTGTGGAGTTAGGTTGAAAGTTCTGAAATTCTCCTAACTTCTATTCCCATCAAAATGTGACACTCTTGCACAATATTAATGGGGAGTCAATGCAACAAACAAAATCAAAACTAATGGCATTTCTAAAGCAATATCAGATACATCAAGAAAAAGCTACTGTATGGAATGAGTCTTTAAGGCACTGGATAACATTAATCAGTTGATGGTACATTTTGAACTCAAATCTAGGGCATTAAACCATAAAACTTATTTTCTTCAAAAGGAACTTGTTAACGCTAAATCCGATATTACAGCCATGATGTAAAAAAAACAACTTGAAAACAAAGTATTAACTCTAGAGGCATTATCTACTAGAGCTGTAATATAGAATTCAGTTTTATAAAGGACGTTTAGTCAGATCCATGGTGCCAAGCAATGGGGCATTGCTCTGGCATGCTAGTGACCCGGGTTTGTGCCCCAACCCCAAGTGTCAGGAGCGGAGGCAGGCAGAGAGGGAGTTAAAGGCATCTCTGGGATGCTTCCCTCCTTGGGGGAGGACTGTTGTAGACCATGCTTGGAGCAGCACCTGGTGGGGGCTTGTGGAGATGCTCTAAGCAGCATGGTGACCACACACAGCTGAGCATCCCTGCCCCTGTTTGCTGCCATGGGCACACATGGGAGGTGGGTGGTGGAAAAAGCCAGACGGATGCAGGATGCTGCCTGCTGTGTACTGTAGGACCCATGCAGCCTAACCTGAGGAGCTCCCCATGGAAACTGAGTAGAGTATGTCCTCCAGGGTCATCCCTCCCAGCCTCGAGGCTTGCCTTGAGTGGGCAAGGCAAACAGAAAAGGAACTTACCGTGGTGGAGGTAAATTTGCATGATGGGCCGGGATGCACAGCAGGGCCGATGGGGGCGGGTTTGGGTAGGAGCAAAGAAATGTGGTCTGTGGAATATTGATACAGACCTTTTCCCTTCCTCTAAAATTACCTCTGTTACTTGCTAAAGACTTCAAGATTCTCTGTAAACAATCTGCTGATAAAATGTCTCCTGCCAGTCAACAGTTTCAGTAATCATCACAGAAGGCAATAATTTGGGCAGAATTTATTTGCCTTCAAATCAGACCATGAGCTGATTTTCAAAATTGTCTCTTATGTGGGGACAATTATTTTTTAATATATGGCTCTTGAATTTAATACTGTAGTAAAGCATACAAAACATTTTCAGTAATATTAACACTCGCGAAGTGATAATATCACACTTCAAGAGTGACAAAACTATTGTTCCGGTCCTGCAATGGTATAATTCGGGACCTGAACGATAGTGTTATTAGTGAAGCTCAACAGTGCAAACGCACAACTTCCCAAATCAGTAAACCTGCCAAACCATCAATCAAGCATTCACAGTCACAACGCAGCTAAACATTGGCTGCTTTCTGTCTGTGGGTGGCCAAAACAGTTTGAAAAACATGGAGGCGGGCTCTCGCTTAGCGAGAGTGTAAAGCATTCACGGTATTTCCCTTTTTTTTTTTTAAATATCACAAAAGGATTTATCTGGGAGATTCTGAGCTCCTCCAAGAAAGCAAAAGGTAGAAGTAAAACAAAACTGTCTGTGTGTGCATGCGGTCGGCAGGTGTGAGAGGGAAAGCGAGGCATAGACTGAGAGAAAGTGCGGCTGTCAGTTAGGACTCAGACAGTCCTTCACTGAAGAGCCAACTGCCCATAACAAAAGTGCATGGGGGAAAAAACAACTTGCATCCATATATTAAAAAAAATAATGGATAACTTACTGTGCATTACCGGTGAGATACCATCTCAAGGTTCTGGACACTGTAACCTCTCGAACTTTGCTCTCGAGGTTCCTACGTATCCAGAACCTCTCGATGGTATTACTCACTGGTAATACCCAGTGAGCTATCCATTATTCTATTTATAATGGGCACAGTTTAAAAATAAAAATAAACGGTAACAAACCAATAGAAGTATTTGGGAGAAATACAAGAGACCTCCTTGACATTTGAAACTCTTATAAACACGATAACTAGGAAAGTAAATTCCAGAATAAAGGCTTTAAGAAGATCGGCATCTTTTTCAGTTGATTTTGCCTGTTCTAGAATATGGGAACCTGGTCTATGGAAGTGCAAATCAAAAGCTACTTGATACAATAAATTTAACATACAACAGATCAGCTGAATTTGTTTTACAATGTTCTTACATAACACATCACTGTCTCATGTCGCATGCACGCACGCTCGCACACACACACACACACACACACACACACGTACACGTACATCAGATTGTAAAATGGCATCAAATCATGTCTACTTTCAATTATCTGAAGATCTTGCCTACTGTATTTTGTCAATACAGCGTTAAAGATAAATATTTAGTTACTGTCAGAGATTAACCAGTAATTTGTAGGGGACAATGCTTTGTAAGAAATAAGGATGAAATTGCAGGGGCTTCATACAGGGCTGCAAAAAAATCAAAGGAAACAAAAATTTTGATATTATGAGCCTGGCAGGTTGTTGTTTTTTGGGGGAGGGGAAGGGAGGAGAGGGGTGATACCGAGCAAAAAATGTTGATGAGCAGCTTAGTGAAACTGCCAGATATTTACTCTTTTACTGAAATAATTAACTTAATGAAGGCCAACATCAGAAAATTGGAAGCAAAAACTGATTTTTAATGTCATAAACTGATGTACTCTGGGGCCTAGATATTCAAAGGGGTTGCGCTTTTCGCAGCCGAGTTGCGCTGGCACAACCCCTACAATGTGCCCCAGTGCGATATTCAAAAGGGGAACTTGTGCAGTGCAAGTCCCGATGCGCCAGGGCGCATTGGTACTGTATGCAGTGCATCTGAAGGGGGCGTGGCCTTCCATATGCGGCACATCCCAATATTCACCCCGGGATGTGCGGCGCATCTGCTGGCACAACCTCTAGATGTGCCACACAGAGTTGAGCCAGAAAAATCAGGCTCAAATGCCAGCCACCCACAGGTGGGCTATTGTATTATAGGGTGCAACACAGCAACTGCCAGCCATGGGTGGCCACCCACCCACACAGAACACTGTCCACAAGTACCCATTTGGTCCCTGGTAGTCCAGTGGTATCCCCTTCCCTTCCATAGCCATGATTGCGGGTATTAGTCAATAAAATAAAATGCCCTGGCAGTCTAGTGGTAACACCCCTCCCTCACGTAGCCACAATGGCCGGGTGTAATAACATGTAAGAAAGCCCTGGTGATCTAGTGGTCCTCCCTACCCCTCCCAATGCTCTTATCACTGTATAAGTAATTAAGTCTCCTTTTCTGGTAGTCTAGTGGTCCCCCACACCACACGATGCATCAATCACTGGTGCTCCATACTGACACATATCCCTGCTGCTCCAGTGGCACCCCACCTGCACAGGACCCTGCCCACCCACCCAGCTCCCCACCCCCATCATTGAAGGGCAGCTAACCTGCACGGGTTGTAACACCTTGCAGGGCATATTGTACTAGACAGTCAAAAATATGTGAATGAAGTTTATGCACATATTTTTGACTGTCTAGAACAGTATTCCCGGCATGCCCATTGGTCCACAGTGTGAACCAATGGGCTTACAGCTCATATTGTAAGCTGTCATTTGGCAGGCAGCTGGGCGGTATGCAGGTGGGTTGCAGCTGCCCACCGATGATGGGGAGAGAGCTGGGTGGATAAGGTCCTGTGCAGGTGGGGGGTGCCACTGGACCAGCAGGGATATGTGTCAGTATGGAGTACTGGCGATTGGTGCATCGGGTTGGGTGTGGGAGACCACTAGACCACCAGGGAAGGGGACTTATTTACTTATACAGCAATAAGAGCTTTGGGAGGGGTGGGGGGACCAATAGACCACCAGGGCTTCCATGCATGTTATTACACCCAGCGATCATGGCTACGGGAGGATGGGAGGTTACCACTCAACTGCTAGGGCATGTCTATTTGTTAACATTACCCACAATCACAGCTACATGGTGGGGGGTTGCCCTAGAACCCCCTCTGTCCCTACCACATGCTGTGCAGGGTGCCTGGTGCATTTCACCAAGCTGCCCTGCTCAGCTGATGCAAATGGGGCCATAATTACAAGCAAATGGCCCCATTCATGCCTTGCATACATTATGGCCCCATTTGCATGCCCAGGTCTGAATATCTTGGAAATGTGCCAAGTGCAACTGCAGTTGCGCTGGAGCATTCCCAGTCCTCCCTGTCTGGGGAATGCGCCGGCACATTGTATATGCGCCATGCACATTCTGTTCTATATTCAATGGTGATGCACCATGGCACATCACCTTTGAATATCCCCCGCCTGGCCCCGGCGCATCTCAGTTGTGCTGCACCTCCTATTGTTGCCTGGCACAGTCTGAATATCTAGCCCTGTATGTACAGAGCTGCTGGGGCCCTGAGGAAAGTGATGTTGTTGTTGCTTGGGTAACATTCGCACTTGCCCAGGATTCCACTGGCTGGTCTAGGGATGTGTGTTTTTTTTTCTGTGAAACCATCAAATGAGACAGGCATTTAAATGGCATCTGGATGTGAGAAATTTCAGTTCCTGCATTTAACTTGAGTAGACAGATGAGCATAGTGGTTAAGGGTACTGAGCTCCAAACCTGGAGACCTGGGGCAGGATTTACAAAACTCTTAGATCACCGCAAGCCCTGATGAGCTGACAATTTGGCACATGAGGCTTGCGGTGATCTAACAAGTATTTCCATTCCGTGTGGCAATTGCCTCAAGTTAGACCAACTTTTTCTGATCTAACTTGCAGCACTCCCGGGGGCCTGTGTTATAGAGCTGCACCAGATAGGTGGTGCAGGTTGCCATAACTTGCAAAAACTGTCACAACCGTGCCCAAGATTACAAAATCAGGTGCAGTTGTGGAGATGTGGTTGGCACACTGCCAAAACCAAAGTGTCATGGGGCAGGGCTGGATGCAAGTGTTGTGCCACATTTTGAAAATCTGGTCCCTAGGTTTAAATCCCATTAGCTCCCACTTGCATACTGTGTAACCCAGAGCAAGTCTTTTAACTTGTGCTCCCAGGTTGCACCTGGAAAAAAGCTCCAGCTTAGTGTGCCTTTCCTGGTTAAACAATTCTTCCTTCCTTCCTTCCTTCCTTCCTTCCTTCCTTCCTTCCTTCCTCCCTCCCTCCCTCCTTCCTTCCTTCCTTCCTATTGTATGACAGTGCAACATAAAAAACAATCTTTAGCTTTGATTTTTAAGGTAAAAAAATGGCCTGATCAAAGGTAATTTACACTTTGAGAAAGAAAAAAGTGAGCACAGATACATCTAAAGGGATGTGGTCCATAGAGGGGTAACAAGTACAAACATTCAAAGTAAAAATGGACAAATTACATTATGTTATAACATAGCTAAATTATGGAATGAAATATTCCCAGCTATAAGACATTTGCCTGCTTTGAGCACTTCTGTTCATGCTGTAAGTACAGATTTAACCAAGATCTGCACATGTGTGAAATGATGTTTGTTTTTATATTATATTTCCATGAGATATGATTGCTTCTGCTTGCTTGTTCCTGGGAGTGATGAAGTATTCTTCTCCACACATGTCTAGATTATGTTTGTATTGTTCCATTCTGCTTTAGATACTATGAAGAGCTTATTGTGAATTTGCATATAGCTGCTGTAACTGTCTTTTATCTACGTCTGCCTCTCTTCTAAATAAGACAACTTGTTGATTAGCTGTATTTTGGGGTTATATATGACCATCTTGTTCAAATGTGTATCTTTTATGATTTTTTGATAATGTCGGACAGCTTTGTAAAATAGGTACTTGTGGACCTAAAGTTTATATCCTGTTTCAAAATGAAGTCCTTACTACTGCTACTAGCTTTTTGGTTTTTATTTTCCCAGATTCTGCTTTCCAGACCCAGCAACATACAGGCATTTCTTAGCAATGAGAAAAGAAGTGGTGGAAAAGGGGTCTCAGTTCTTGGCAGAGTTCATATTTTCTTTGATCCCTAACAGTTGATGGAATTTCTCCACTCAACATATCAAATCAATAAATCTGAAGACTTGAAGATGCTGACAATATCTCGGAGGCTGATTCTGATTTGTTAGCCACTCTGGATATGATTGACCCTTACAAGGTACCCATCTTCTCAAAACTGCTGTTTCCACTGGAAATAATTAGCCATTCTAATTGTCTCTTGTTTTTGGAATAGACCTACTGTATACTTTTATACCTGAGCCTGGCTTTTGGTACATGACATTTGAATGCTGTATTTTGAACTTTTTTAATAACATTTTTATATCATTTTTGCTGTAATGGTTTACAGAGGTTTGAAGAGAATTTTGAACATTGACTTAGATGATAATTATGAATATTTATGATATATGTTTATCCTTGTACTTAATAATGAATGCTTTTGCATAAATGTTTATTTAATCCTGACTGGATTTTGGTTAAGTATACTGGGACTTCCAGGAACAACTTCTGAAACTGAACAGTAAAATGACTTTTAATTTATATCTCTCAGAAAAGGAAAAATCATTTCTTCTGCTTAAATTGTTCACAAGTGGCTGAGTATCTTTCTTATGAAGCATCATCTGCTAATTTAAGTACAATCTTTATTTGTTTTTGCTTTAGCATAGTCTTGAATTTTCTTATATGACTGGACTGTAATGTAATTTCTTTTATCTACTGGATATGATATGTAGTAATAATCTAACTTGCCAGATGGTATCTTATTGGGCATGTCTACAACATGAGTCAAGAATGCTGTGCAAAGTAGTTTAGCAACTGTTTCTTTGTTTACATGTTTTAAAGTACCATTTAAAAATAGTGCATGATTGATGACTGACATTTAACGTGTATAATACAAGATGATTGTAATGATTACATATTTCGTGCATATTTTGTTTATCTAATTTTATGTCTTGTAATCTGTGTATTCTGCATTTGTAATTGTCAGGTGTAACAGAAACGGGACATCATTTGCCCAGTTCACCTCCTGGTTAAGTAAATAAAAAAATAATCTGTACAATAAAATCTTTATTTCATTATTTTGTAAAAAAAAATTATTTTAATTTAAAGAGCTGGTGCTCAGTAGAATGAAGGTTTTGGGCTTTTAGATGCCTCAGTAATCATTTTGTTTGCTTTTTGTTTATTTACTTATCTTTTCATCATTGGGCAGGATTCACAAAGCAGTTGTGCATGGTGCATCCCAGTTGCCCCAGCGAAATGAGATGTGTCATGCCCAAATCGTGGTATTCACAGAAGATGCACCAGGGGGTGCTCCTGGTGCATCCCCTCTGTGAATACTACAGTTGTGCCCAACCTGACAAGCACATGTGCAACCCCCTGGTCACATAGGGAAAAAACAAAAGGGCAGCACATCTCATGATGCGCTGCACCCAATGTTGCCATTCACAGCCACAAACATACAAATGTGGCCTTTAGGCATGCAAGGCACAATGGGGCCATTTGCATGTCATTATGGCCCCATTTACATGCAGTTTGCAGGGATGCACCAGGCACCCTGCAAGGGCTGTGGGCCACACACATAGCTCCAAGTAGTCATGTTGTACCCCCCACCCATCCCTGGGCCAATCACAGTCCGCATTGACTCCACAAACTATCCCTGATGGTCCAGTAGTTCCCCCTCCCACTGTGAATCCTCAAATTACCAAACCCAATAATTTCCCTGGTAGTCCAGTGGCACCCCCGCCCGCATCCCCAATAGAAGGGAAATATATGTGGCAATATCCCTGGTTGATTAGTAGAACCCCCTTTAAATTGCAACACTGATGGCAGTCTCAATGGCTCCCTGGTGGTCCAGTGGTCCCCCACCCATCCCCACAACCACTCAGGCACCCCCACCACACCCTGCTCCCCCCATCCCAGCATGTTTCCATTGTCAGCAGGCAACTCAACCCACCCACATAGTGCCACAGCTGCCCACCAACAGAGCTGTCTGTGAATGACAGCTAGTGTACACCTGGAAGCCCATTGGTGGACCCTGTCGAACAATGGGCTTGCAGTGTGTACTGTACTCTGTCATTCATAACTTTGTAAGCTTTTCTAACTGCACTTTCCTGGCACTAATTCAGTTCATCACCTACAACAAGTAGTTTTTCTCAAGTTCAGAACCCCAAAAGTGCTACAGCAGGAGCAAAATTGTTTTATTATTGTCTTTTTTTCTCAGGGGCTATTTTTTTGTCCCTCATTTAAAATGTTTGTAACCCCTCTGCAAATGGGGGTTCCCAAAAGACTTCCAGGAGCTTGCTTGAATGCTCGAAGCCTGAATGGTGTTTGGCGTTTAAGCCATTTATCAGTGAGTGTTTTTAGAGCCTCTGGTACTGTTTCTTTAATAGCTGTCGGCTTGCAGACATAATTAGTTTATATGGGGGGACTGTGTGCTTCTCTGCCTGAGTACCACTCGAGCTGCTGCCAATTTACTCCATTTTTGCAGTCACTAGGAGTGCAAAGGGAACCTATCTGAAAGATGTAACTGTTTGCCAGAAATCATTTAGAGTAATAATGAAAATACAGTTTGTCTAACCTGCTTTCTTTGCAGTCAGAACTGTGTTTGCCTAGTTCCCCATTCTAGTTTTGAACTGCTGAACTGGACCAATCAGTGTGGGTTAAGGTAGCTCTAAAATGGTGCCTTGGACGAATCAGAACTTGGACTCGTAATCTGAGCCAGCCACAAGAGGATTGTATGGGCAGTGACTCGGGAGATGTAGTTTGACTTCGCCTTTTTGACCAACAGGGGCAGTCTATTGTGAGTGACAGCCAATCCAGCCAAGAACTGGGAGGAACTCAAAGGAAGTGCCTGGTTTTGTCTGCTGGAGTTTCAGTTGAGCTCTGGCAGTGAAGAGGGAAGGAGCCCTGTGCTTTTTCAGTGTGCAGTTTTAGTCGGGAAACGTGTGTAAGGCCCAGAGTTCCGGTCTGCAGCTTGTGTAACTGCTTGTTAGGACTGAATCCATCCTGTGAAGAGAATCAAAGGATATCTGAAGAGTAGAAACCAGGCTCACCCTGTAGAAGACTGGAGAAATTGTTGAATTGCACTCGGTCTGTCAGGAACTGAATCTGCTGTGTGTTCTCCCGGTATTGTGCAGTAATTGCATCGGATAGAGAAGCAGCCTGCCTGGTATAGTACTTTCTTTTACCATATAAATGTGTGGGAGGCTTGTGTAGCTCAAGTGAATCCTGCTGCCATTAAAGGACTTTTGCCTGTGACTGTTTACTATATAAATGTGTGAGGAGGCTTGTAGCTCGAGTGAATCCTGTTGCCATTAAAGGACTTTTGCCTGTTGCAGTTTGCCATATAAATGTGTGAGGAGTCTCGTGGAGCTCAAGAGTAGCCCTGCTGACATTGAAGGACCCTATCTTGTTTGGAGGTCGAGTACTAATTCAGGTCGCTCCCTGTTGAATTGCCACATTGAATCCAAATGGAATTACTGTACTGCTGACTGTTTAACTAATTTTTCTTTTCTCTGTGTGAAAGGACCCCTACCAGCTGCCATGGCTTGGACTAGCCACTAGGGCTTGGGTACCCAGGGACAGTAACTGGTAGGGATAGGCCTGTGCACAGAGCCATAGGTAGATGAGTAAAGTGATAAGCTAATTAACCTGATTCCCCTGTCCTTGTTATATCCCGCTAAATAAATCAGAGCTGCTTGTTTCAGCAAAGTTATACTGCCTGAGGTATTTGTCTATGTTAAAGTATTGTACTGTGATTGTTGCACTGTATCTTATTTTACAGGAGGTCCCAGTGCCTGAACCAGTCCTGGGGGTAAGTGTATACTGTGAAGGTAATTCTGATATATTGTGTGGGCCACTAGTGGGAAGAAAGGGGGGTTGCAGTGTCCCAGAGGGCTGTGACCAAGTTAGTTTAACTATTGCAAACCCTGACCTCTGGGTGGAGGCACCCGCCATCGGATCCAGGCCCCTCAACCTGTTAGTGGCAAATCAGGCAGGGATAGTAGCCCCTGGGATAGCGCCATCTAGGGGTTACATCTTGGAGGCTCACCGCTGGGATTGTGTGTCCTCTAGTGGCCACATTTACGAACCACTGTTAAGAAAAAAATGGGTACCCCGACAGAAGTGGCTGTGCACTGGCTGGTGGAGTGGTGTACTGGGGAGGAGATCGACCCCCAAATTGCTATGCTTATCCTGGACATCCCCCTGGGTATCAATACGGACACTGTACAGGGAGTACTTTCCAAGGTGGAAGGTTTACAAAACCCTGTGGTGGTGGGTCGGCATGCTAATCTGCTCACCCACACTTTCCTGGCCCTAGTACAGTTTAAGGATCCCATAGATAGCTCCAAATTGCCACAGACCATTACCCCAGAGGGAGCCCTCACTGCCTGGAGAGTGATAACTAAGGACAGTAAAGACCCGGGGAATGAGCCCCCACCACTGTCTGAAACTTTTGAGGAGAAATTTGCTAAATGGTTGCTGGGGGAAGGGAAAACTGTGGAGGACTTGAAGAAACTTTTCTTGCCACCTGGGGTGTTCCTCCCCAACACCATCTCCGCTCTAGTACCCGTAATGGTGGCTGAACCAATGCAGACTCCTATTTCTGCACCTGCCATTAGTCACGACTCTACCGAAGGTTGAGGATCTTCTCTGGCACCTCCCACCCCCAAGGGAGGATGACTGGGAGACCTGGATAGACTATGTTGCCCCCAAGTGCTAGAATGGCAATGCTCGGAAGCCAAAAGCAAAAGAGGGTTAGTGAGAGCCCGAGGTCCTACCCTGGCTACCATCCGTGCTAAATGGGCCAGTAACCTGAAGTGACTGCACAGGCCATCTTGAGGCCTTGGAGAATGTGTATGGGAGCCCAGATTCTGATGAGGACCTATGGTGGAGAGTAAGAAATGCACAACAGTACCAAGGGGAGTTGTTGTCTGTGTATGTATCTCGGCTGGAAAAATTGTTGCAAGAATGCCTCAGAAAGGGTAGTTTGCCAGCAATTGAACTGGACCGAACCAGGCTGGACAGGATCCTTAAGTCTGCCCCCCTTCTCAGAACTGCTGTTGCTTCAGTTATGCCTGGCAAATCGACTGGAATCCCCACCCTCCTATGATGAGTTAATGAGAGAAATTCGAGGAGTTGAGAAAAGGTGACCTCGGGAGGGACCTGCACCAATAGCTGCGGCTACGACCCGAGTGACTGAGGGTGACCCATCAAGTGAAGTTCAGGGACAGAGGTTGGCAGTCAATGAGTGCTCTGACAAGGAAAAAGATATGCCACAATGGGGCGAACTGTTGAGAGAGATCCAGGAATTCAAAAACAGTCCCTTTATGAAGGCCACGCCTGCAAGAAAGGGCCCTGACCTATATCCGACTGCATCTGCTATGGGGGTGGGGGGTACCCACCCATGTATCTCCTGCTGATAACAGCTCCAAACTCAATTCCTTGACCATGGAAGTGGAGAAACTGACGAGATGTCTCCAAATGCTTATCACGCCACAGACAGAGATGGCACCCAGGTTTCCAGTTAGTAGTACCCCCGCCCTGGCTCTCAGTGTGGCGCCTCAGCCAGCTCAAACTCCAGAAAGTATGTTTTTCTATAACTGTGGGAAGGATGGGGACATGAAGAGGGAATGCCGGTCCCCAAAAGACACTGACAAAGTTGCATATAGGCTACAAGGAGAGCTTCGGAGAACAAATCAGTGGTTAAGAGGTGCACAAAATGATCCCAGTGAGGGCACCAAAATGCTAACTCACGCCTTTGTGGCAAGGTCAGTTGCCCAAGCTCCCGCTACCGCTCTCCAGACTGGTCCAGAAAAGTGGGTCCTCCATGGAGACCACTGTAAAGGTGAATGGAGTGTCTACAAGAGCTGTATTAGACAGTGGCTCCCAAGTGACAATTATGTTCCAGGATTGGTATCAGAAGTATTTGTCAGATGTACCCTTACAACCATTAGAAGGACTGCATGTATGGGGGTTAAGTGGAGAAGGCCTACCCTATTCGGTATATCAATTTGCTGTCTTTCCCCACCTCCGTGGCTGAAGTGGCCGAACAAGTAGAGACCCTAGCCTTAGTGTGTGTCCCCCCACTGGACTGTATGATGGTGTCCCTTGTTGATTGGAACAAATGCTCATATGTTCGAAGGCTGGCACAGTTATGTTATGAAAACAGGGGTCAAAGACTAGTAGAGCTTTAAGAGTTCCGGCTTTAATTAAGAAGGCCTATGAGGCACAGAGAGATGCTGAAAAATAGAACCAGAGGAACCGGTCGGAATTGTATGGAAGAAGGATCCTGAGTCTCTGATCCTGGCGCCAAATGCCCAGTGTACCTTACAGGAGAGGTCCGTATCAGAAAGGATGTTAAGAATAAAATATTAATGTTGGATGCACCAGGCGATGGAAAATTCCAGAGGGACTGCTGGTCAAGCCTAGTATTTTGCCCGCTAGAGCCCATGCTTATGCCAGAAGGGTAATGGTCCAAGTTCATAATGTGTCTGAAAGAGACATTCGATAAATAGAGGTTGCATCCTGGCTAATGTGCATTGTGCAGACACTGCAGTGCTCCCCAGCAGCAAGAGTTCAAGGAAGAATGACAGAGTAACGCCTGACTTGTTTGATTTCGCGACTCGCTGCCAGCTGAATGGAAAGTGAGGATCAGTGAGAAGCTTGCCCAGAGAGACCAGGTGTTTTCTTTAAAGGAATGGGACGAGGATGCGCGAGGAGCTGAGCACAATATCCGCTGCATGACGAAAGACCATTTCGTGAGAGGTCTTGACGCCTGGCACCTGCTGACATAGATGATGTGAGACGGCATCTGCAAGAGATGTTAGCTGCTGGTGTAATACAAGAATCCAGAAGCCCTTATGCTTCCCCCATTGTGGTAGTGAGGAAAAAGAATGGGACAGTAAGGATGTGCGTGGATTATTACACCTTAAACCGGCGGACTATCCCTGGTCAGTACACAATGCCCCGCATTCAGGATGCTTTGGACTGCCTAAACGGGAGCAAGTGGTTCTCTGTGTTGGATCTCCACAGTGGGTACTACCAGATCCCGATGGCCCCAGAGGACCGTGAGAAGACAGCCTTTATCTGTCCGCTTTGCTTCTATGAATTCATGAGGATGCCCTCAAGGATTTCAGGTGCCCCAGCTACTTTTCAACGATTGATGGAGCGTGCAGTGGGGACATGAACTTACTAGAGTGCCTGGTATACCTAGATGATGTTATTGTGTTTGGCAGCTCACTGGAGGAACATGAGAGCAGATTATTTAAGGTATTGGACCGACTGGAGGACTTTGGCCTTAAACTGTCCATTGATAAGTGTCAATTCTTCAAACATCAGTAAAGTATGTGGGACACATAGTATCCACCGAGGGAATAGAGACCGACCCAAGTAAAGTTGAGGCCTTGGCCACCTGGCCACAGCCCAAAATCTAAAAGAACTGCAAAGATTCCTGGATTCTGTGGTTATTATCGAGCTTTCATCAAGGACTATTCAAGAGTGATCCGCCTTTACTTAACCTTACCAAGGGTATCCCCCAACCCACAAAAAATACCAAAAGTCAGCATCCCTCAAGACTGAAAGAGTGTATTTTCATCTGAGTGAAGTATTTGGGGCCCGCTGGACTCCTGATTGTGAGACTGCTTTTCATGAGATCATATATCAACTTACCCATGCTCCAGTGCTGGCCTATGCCGATCCAGGAAAACCTTACGTCCTGCACACTGATGCTAGTTTGCAAGGGTAGGGGGCTGTGTTGTACCAAGAGCACGAGAATGGCCTGAGACCAGTGGCCTTTGCCAGTAGAAGCCTGACCCCATCCGAAAAGAACTATCCTGTACATAAGTTAGAGTTCCTAGCTTTGAAGTGGGCTATTGTTGACCAATTCCATGAGTACTTGTATGGGGCTAAAATACTAGTAAAAACTGACAATAATCCTTTGACCTATGTGCAGACCTCAGCTAAGTTGGATGCCACTGGCCATATGTGGCTTTCTGCATTATCTACATACGACTATGCTCTTGAATACCGAGCAGGTCTGAACCACATAGATGCTGATGCTCTCTCCCAGAGGCCTGTTCCCCAGAATGATTGGGTCAGATTGGCAGAACCTGACATTCGGGCACTCTGCCGGAAGTTTGACAGGGAGGAACAAATGTCCACTGACGCAGTGGACTGCATGGTGGATTGCTTGGGACCCTCTGAGAATTGCATACCTGCTGCTTATTGCCACTTTTCTGCAATAGACATTGGTGCACTGCCTCAGCTGGACAATGATAACATCATGGCTCAATCCCGCGATCCCATGATCAAATCAGCTTTAGAAGCCCTCTATGCAGGAAAAGATGTGTCCAAATTACGCTCCACTGATTTGAGAACTGCACTGTTATACAAAGAAGGTCCTAAGTTGAAACTGATCAATAAACTGTTGTACAGAGAAACAGTAGACAGAGGGGGACAAGTAGACAAACAACAACTAGTGCTGCCCACTGCCTTTCGAGACTCAGTACTGAGGTCCTTGCACAACCACATGGGGCACCTTGGTATAGACAGAACACTTGACTTGGTGAGATCCAGATTCTATTGGCCTAAGATGGGGGCTGATGTGGAGCAACACATTCGAACTTGTAGTCGCTGCTTACAGAGGAAAGCTTTGCCCCAGAGGGCTGCCCCTTGTTAACATCTCCACCAGTGCACCCATGGAGCTGGTCTGTATTGATTTTCTGAGTTTGGAGTCAGATCAAAGAAATATCACTAATGTGCTGGTGGTCACTGACCATTTCATGATATGCCCACGCTTTCCCCACCAAAGACCAGAAAGCATCCACTGTGGCCAAAGTACTTGTAGAAAACTTTTGTTCACTATGGGGCTCCACAAAGAATCCATTCTGATCAAGGGAGACTTTGAGAGTCGTCTGATCAAAGAGATGCTTTCTGTGGGAAGTGCGAAAGTCCAGAACCACTCCTTACCACCCCAGGGGACCCATAGCCTGAACGTTTCAACCAGACTTTGCTAGATATGCTAGGCACTCCTACACCCAAAGGACAAGCCTAGATGGAGCCAACAAATTAGCACCCTGGTACATGCTTATAACTGCACCAAAAGTGATGCCACTGGGTTCTCCCCACCGCCTGATGTTTGGAAGAGAAGCTCGACTGCCGGTAGATGTGTGTTTTGGGGTCTCTCCTGATGGGGTTCAAGCTGACAACTATTTACAGTATGTGACAAAGTTAAAGGCCCAGCTAACTCATGCATACCAACTGGCTCAAACCATGGCTGCCAAAAGAAATCTGGCCAACAAAGAAAGGTATGATAAAAGGTGAAAGCACAGGAACTCCAGGAGGGAGATCGGGTATTGCTAAGAAATCTGGGACTGCATGGCAAACACAAGATTGCTGACAGATGGCATCATCTCCCTCACATTGTAGTGGGCAAGCTAGATGATCTGCCAGTGTACAAAGTAAGGCCTGAGAATAATTCAAAAGATGTAAAAACAATGTATAGAAATCATTTACTGCCCATTGGACAAATCTTGATTGAGTCTGAACCCCCAGAAGATGCCCCCTCTGGACCAGTGACTAGAGCTGCTGCTAAGAAAAGATCAAGAAAGTCTGCACCTACAGAAGCAGAGTTAAAGTGTTCCCCTCCACAAGTCCCAGTTGAGGATGACTGATCAGTCCATATCAGAAGAAAGTATGAGTGACTTTGAATACTATCCTTCTTACGAACTGAGTCAATTGTTTCGGGGCAATCCCCTAGTCAATACTGGAGACGAAGCTGGGCCTTCTGGACTGTCTAAGCCCCCAGCTTCGTCCCTGGAGCCAATGCTCCCAGAAAGTGAAGTGCAAAGCATCAGATCAGATGAAATGGAATCATTGTGCATGGTTGACCTGTTTGAGCTTTCAGGGGAGGAAAATGATGGATTGGGGCAGACTGGTGATACACCAGAACAAGAAGAGTATTTTGAGTGCCCTGACAGTCCACTGCCAGTGTCCGAAAGCTCTCCATGTGAGCTGAATGTTGTGGACTCAGAAACTGTAACTCCTGGAGCTGAAAGTGCCCCAAGTTCTAGCCTCTCTACCCCCATGGAGACTCCCCTGACAAGTGAGGACAATGCTGAAAATGAGGCTCAGAGTGCAGAGACTGTAACAGTTCCCCCTAGAAAGACTGGTCAAGCTGTAAAGCCTGTGGTGCACCTCAGTTATGATTCACTTGGGAGGCCTGTGGACTTGCCTGTCAATGTTGTCCATAAAGGAGTGTATGTGTCCCCGAGCTCATTGCCCAAACTGAGCATCAGTGCTAACTCCAAGTTACTTGTGTTGCCCTCTAAGTATGGTGCCCTTGCCCCATCCAGTCCCAAGGTAACTGATAGGGAAGGGCCCCCTCTCTTCAGGTTTCATGTACAAGAGGTACTAACTTGAGTTATGGTACAATGTGTGTGTAATACTATGTAAAGAGTGACGTACTGCAATGTTTCAGAAATGTGTTCTTGGTAAAATGATATACTGACTGATGATTACATGTGTGAGCCTAATGCAAATGTATATGGTTGCAGTTAAAACTTATGGGGGTACTTGCTTGACGCGGACGTCAAGCTTTCCCAGGCCAGGAAGGGTGTAACTCCCCTGCAAATGGGGGTTCCTAAAAGACTTCCAGGAGCTTGCTTGAATGCTCGAAGCCTGATTGGTGTTTGGCGTTTAAGCCATTTATCAGTGAGTGTTTTTAGAGCCTCTGGTACTGTCTCTTTAAGAGCTGTCTGCTTGCAGACATAATTAGTTTGTATGGGGGGATTGTGTGCTTCTCTGCTTGAGTACCACTCGAGCTGCTGCCAATTACTCCATTTTGCAGTCACTAGGAGTGCAAAGGAACCTATCTGAAAGATGTAACTGTTTGCCAGAAATCATTTAGAGTAATAATGAAAATACAGTTTGTCTAGCCTGCTTTCTTTGCAGTCAGAACTGTGTTTGCCTAGTTCCCCATTCTAGTTTTGAACTGCTGAACTGGACCAATCAGTGTGGGTTAAGGTAGCTCTAAAATGGTGCCTTGGGCGAATCAGAACTTGGACTCGTAATCTGAGCCAGCCACAAGAGGATTGTATGGGCAGTGACTCTGGGAGATGTAGTTTGGACTTCGCCTTTTTGGACCAACAGGGGCAGTCTATTGTGAGTGACAGCCAATCCAGCCAAGAACTGGGAGGAACTCAAAGGAAGTGCCTGGTTTTGTCTGCTGGAGTTTCAGTTGAGCTCTGGCAGTGAAGAGGGAAGGAGCCCTGTGCTTTTTCAGTGTGCAGTTTTAGTCAGGAAACGTGTGTAAGGCCCAGAGTTCCGGTCTGCAGCTTGTGTAACTGCTTGTTAGGACTGAATCCATCCTGTGAAGAGAATCAAAGGATATCTGAAGAGTAGAAACCAGGCTCACCCTGTAGAAGACTGGAGAAATTGCTGAATTGCACTCGGTCTGTCAGGAACTGAATCTGCTGTGTGTTCTCCGGGTATTGTGCAGTAATTAGATCGGGATAGAGAAGCAGCCTGCCTGGTATAGTACTTTCTTTACCATATAAATGTGTGAGGAGGCTTATAGCTCAAGTGAATCCTGCTGCCATTAAAGGACTTTTGCCTGTGACTGTTTACCATATAAATGTGTGAGGAGGCTTGTGTAGCTCGAGTGAATCCTGCTGCCATTAAAGGACTTTTGCCTGTGACTGTTTACCATATAAATGTGTGAGGAGGCTTGTGTAGCTCGAGTGAATCCTGCTGCCATTAAAGGACTTTTGCTTGTTGCAGTTTGCCATATAAATGTGTGAGGAGTCTCGTGGAGCTCAAGAGCAGCCCTGCTGACATTGAAGGACCCTATCTTGTTTGGAGGTCGTGAGTACTAATTCAGGGTCGCTCCCTGTTGAATTGCCACATTGAATCCAAATGGAATTACTGTACTGCTGACTGTTTAACTAATTTTTCTTTTCTCTGTGTGAAAGGGCCCCTACCAGCTGCCACGGTTTGGACTAGCCACTAGGGCTTGGGTACCCAGGGACAGTAACTGGTAGGGATAGACCTGTGCACAGAGCCATAGGTAGATGAGCAAAGTGATAAGCTAATTAACCTGATTCCCCCAGTCCTTGTTATATCCCGCTAAATAAATCAGAGCTGCTTGTTTCAGCAAAGTTATACTGCCTGAGGTATTTGTCTATGTTAAAGTATTGTACTGTGATTGTTGCACTGTATCTTATTTTACAGGAGGTCCCAGTGCCTGAACCAGTCCTGGGGTAGAGTGTATACTGTGAAGGTAATTCTGATATATTGTGTGGGCCACTAGTGGGAAGAAAGGGGTTTGCAGTGTCCCAGAGGGCTGTGACCAAGTTAGTTTAACTATTGCAAACCCTGACCTCTGGGTGGAGGCACTCGCCATCGGATCCAGGCCCCTCAACCTGTTAGTGGCAAATCAGGTAGGGGTAGTATCCCGTGGGATAGCGCCATCTAGGGGTTACTTGTTTAATAAAATTAATTTTTAAGATGTTTATGTAACCCCCAGGTGGCGCTATCCCAAGGGTTACTACCCCTGCCTGCTTGACTACTGACAGGTTGAGGGGCCTAGGTTCTATGACGGGTGCCTCTACCCAGAGGTCAGGGTTTGTAGTGGTTAGACTATCTTGGTCACAGCCCTCTGGGACACTGATATACCCTTTTATTCCCTCTAGTGGCTCACACAGTACACAGGAGTTGCAGTCCAATACCCCACATATACACACACTGTTCACTCATAAGGTACCACTTACCCTCGACACTGATTCTGCAACATGTCTCTGAGGACCTCCTGTAAAACAAGGTTAATCAACATCCACAACCCAATACAGTGATTGTTCTATAGGTACCGACACTTCAGACAGTATAAAGATCAATAACATCAAATCTGGTTTATTTAGGGGAATGGAACACGGAAGGGGGAAATCAGGTTAATTTGTAGTATTAAAATCACAGTACTGTGCACACATACAGGGTCTGAAAAGTCACACTCTGGGTACACAGGTTGGGGAGGGGTGGTTAGCCATGTCCCTTGCCTGGGGTTGGCCAGCAGGTGCAGATGGATGGGGCCCTGTAGAAGAAAATATATGCACAACACTCAATTGTAATCCGGAGCCCGGATGGCTCAGTCCATGAAGAAGTGAAACAACAAGAATTAAATGACACACTTGTAATTGATAACCAGCTGCAGGAGAATACCCTGATTTTTTACTCACAATACCCAAGCTGAGAACTGGTTGGTGGATGTTCTTCTGGAGTGCCAGAAACAACAGGGCACGGAGACAAGGTCCTTGTGACTGGACCCCAAGGCGGTTTATAGCAAACGGATTTAGTCCGAGACAAGCTGGGGTTTTCTTCCAGCTTCAACACACAGCACACGGTACAGGGGACAGGAAATTGAGATTCCCCACAAGCACTACGCACATTCATATGTAAAGGAAAGTACTATACCAGGCAGGCTGCTCCTCGATCCCGATCGCAATTACTGCAAAATACCCAGGAGCACGCACAACAGCTTCAGTTCCTGACAGACCGAGCGCAATTCAGCAATATCTCCAGTCTTCTACAGGGTGAGCCTGGTTTCCACTCTTCAGCCTTCCTTTTCCTCAGGAACTCAGATTCAGTCCGACTGCCGCTTACAATGGCTGTAGGACGACTTCAAGTCCTCTCACGTGCTTCCCGTGCGAACTGTACACTGCAGAAAATACAGAGCTCCTACTCCTTTCACTGCCACTAACGATCTACCTCTTCAGCTTCAGTTCAGAGCATTCCCTTAGGTTCCAACAGGTCCAGTTGGTGGATTCAGCTGTCAATCACTCCAGAGCTCCCTCTGTTGGTGCAAAAAGGTGCCAAGGTCCAAACTACAATTCCCATAAGCACTAGCCATACATTCCCCTTGTAATCCGGCTCCAGTGAGAGTCACAATTCTGGTTGGCCCAAGCAGTCTCCATTTTAGAGCTCCCTTAAACCCATTTAGCCCGGCACAGCAGTTCAAGTCCAAAATGGAGGGGCAACACACACAGAGTCCCAGCTGCAATAAAGGCAGGTTAGACAAACTGCAATTTCACTAACGCTTTAAATGATTACAGGCAAACAGTTACATCTTTCGGATGGGTTCCCTTTGCGCTTTCAGCGACTGCAAAATGGAGCGATTACACCACAGCTCAGGTGGGATTCAAGCAGGGAAACACCAGTCCCCCTCCATAAGCATTAATTATGTCTGCAAGCAGACAGCTCTTAAAGAGACAGTATGTGGAGGCTCTACAAGCACTCACAGTTCCATTCAAATGGCTTAAACACCGAACGCCAGCAGGCAGGGGGAACACTTAGGCAAGTTCCTAGGAGGCTTTTAGGAACCCCCATTTGTAGGGGGGGTTACATTTAAAACTTAAATTCTGACTCTGTCTCATTGTTTACACCTGAACCCCATTTTCTAAGTGCAATACTACCCTCCAGGGTCAGAGGTATGAGCTATACCTGCCCTTCCAGGGGCTATAAGGCCCTCTGCCTGTGGGATTGTGCCTCATTACACCCCTGGGCAGATAGGTACAGCCTAATGCCACCCACCCTGTTGGGTATTATTGCTTGTTTGTATATTTTTATATAGTGCATATTTGTATATTTTTGTACATAAAATTCTTTAAATCTCTTTAATTTTCTTGTATTAGCTAGTTCAATGCATTTTCATTCTATGTTTAGCCTTACATTAATTGTTAACCAGCTTCTGTATACACTTGTACTCTTACACTCCTGTATGTTATGTTTTCTGTTGCTCTAGACCCAGGGTCGCACCTGGAAATGAGCCTCGGCTCAGTGTGCCTTTCTGGTTTACCAGTTTTGAAATAAATAAAAAGAGTTTTCCCCTGAGACATATGCTACCACATTCTGCCAGGCTTACTGTGGGCTTCCACACTTCTTCGGGGTCAACCCTCTGTAGCGCAGCAGAGTCATCTGACTATGTTGTGTCTTGTTTGCTTCCCTGTGATAGGCAGTGACTGACAGCAGCAGAGTTAGCTAGGAGGTGGAGCTAGCAAGTAGCAACACAGCCACAAGTAACAGTATGTAGGGCCCAGCCAGCAGTAAGTCAGTGCACAGCTGCACAGAATGAGAGCTATTCAGATGTTTGGTGCCGTCCATCTCACACTCTTGTTGTGCATGTGTGTCAGGGTTGGTCAGACTAGGCTAGGTCAGGACTCAGAGACAGTTGAAGTGTCTGCCAGAGGAGAAGAAATAGCTACAGCTGGCCAGTCAAGACTTGGGAGTGGTTGTCAGTTTTCGTTAAAAATGGTTGAGCAGAAAGCCCTGCAAGGTAAGATATATATGGAGTGCGCAGGCACCTCTGAAATGCTGTGAATTGCCAAACTTTTCAAATGTGAAAGAAAAGACACTGAGACAGTACAATTGTGTTTAACAAAACGTAAAAAACAACAACAAGGTGCTGCGTCAGCATGTGGTCTAAAAGCAAAACAAAATGGTTATATTAAACGCACGCTGAAAATAGAAAATAGAGTTAAAAATCTACGTTTTGACCTTAGGTCTTCTTCAGGAAATATGTAAAAGAAAAACAAAGTTAGTGTAGAGGGAGGTAAAATGAGGATATATATATATATATATATATATATATATATATATATATATATATATATATATTTTGTATATGTGTGTTTGTTTCTTTATTCAGAAATACTATAAAACAAATTAATATGCATGTATCTGCTGTTATAGTAATAATAACAAGCATTTGTCAATGCCAAATGTTGCTTGCTTATATGTGCTGTTTCAGTATTTGGAAGTGATAGTACCATGCCTAAGAACTGTCATGTGCACACCCCCCCCCCCCAAGACATCCTCTGTGTCTTTCTGTTCAGTATTCACGGAAGAGGGGGAGGGGCAAGGGCCACAGCAGTACAGCAGTTGCAAAGGTGTGGAGAGGTGGACAATAGTCCATTCACAGGCAGAAGAATCCTGCAGGAAGTGACTAAATTGAAGGTGGACAAAGCGATGGGACCAGATGGCATACAACCAAAGACATTAAGAGAACTGTGAAGGGAGATAGCAGTACCTCTGGCAGCCATGTTCACTGAGTCATTCAACACGGGGTGGTACCAGAGAGCTGGAGGAGAGTACACGTGGTCCCTCTATACAAATCCAGAAGTAGGGAGGAGGCAGGGAACTATAGGCTGGTCAGCATCACCTCAGTAGTGGGGAAGATCATGGAGACATTGCTTAAAGAAAGAATAGTGGGGCATCTAGAAGCCATTGGAGCCCAGGACCATAGTCAACATGGATTCACAGTGGGGAGGTCATGTCAGATAAATCTGGTTGATCTCTTTTACTGGGTGACAAAGGAAGTAAATCAGGGTGGGACAGTGGACAACACTTACCTTGATTTAAGCAAAGCCTTTGACACCGTCCCACATAGGAGGCTGATAAACTAGCTAAGTAGGCTGGGCATGGGGGAAGGGTGGTAAACTGGGTTAGAAACTGGCTAACAGACAGAAGGCAGAGAGTGGTGGTAAATGGGGTGCAGTCTGGGGAGAGGGGGTGACCAGTGGGGTGCCACAGGCATTGGTCCTTGGGCCAGTCCTGTTCAATGTCTTTATTAGTGACATTGCAGAAGGGCTGAAGGTAAAGGTCTGCTTGTTTGCAGATGACACCAAGATCTGTAACACAGTGGATACCCCAGAGGGGGTGGAGACAATGAGGAGCGACCTGAGGAAGCTTGAGAAATGGTCTGAGGACTGTCAACGAAACTTTAATTCAAAAAAGTGAAAGTGTAACATTACGCACCTGGGACACAGAAACCCTGGGGAAAGCTACAGGATGGGGGAGGGAGAGTTGCTGACAGTCACAAAGAAGGAAAGGGACCTGGGGATTCTTATTTCAGATGACCTGAAAATGTCAAAGTGTAAGGCAGCTGGAAGGGTCAGTGACATGCTGGGTGCATAGGTAGGGGTATCACCAGCATAAGGAGGGAGGAAGTGATGCCATTATATAAAACTATGGTCAGGCCTCACATGGAGTACTGTGTGCAGTTCTGGAGGTTGCACCTTCGTAAGGATATTAACAGGCTGGAGATGGTCCACAGAAGGGTGAATGAGATGGTACAGAGCTTGCAACACAAGGCTTATGAGGAGAAATTAAGGGACCTCAATATGTACTCACTGGAAGTGAGGGGGGGAAAGACATGATATGATAGAAATATTCAAGTACCTCAAGGGTCTAAGCATAACTACTGAGAAGCAGGAGACAGCTGCTGTAGACACATGTACCAGCTTCTGTGTGATATTCTTTTGTTATTATAAATCTGTAATCTCCAGTATTTCAGTAACCACATAACTACACTGCCTTCTTTAGGCAATTTTATGGTGGTTGATGCCTGGTGTCAGACGGTAGACAGAGGGCTCACCAGATTATGTTTCCATTTGAAAAACTTCATAGAGTGTTCTTTTATTGGTAAGTGTTTTGGAAAGCTGGTGAAGGTCTCACAGTTTTTATTATGATTTTATCTCCTTATGTCTGTCCCCTTTGGTCCCCCCATCCCCACACCCCAACAGTCATCAGTGGCCACAGCTGTAGCCTTCTTCTTGCCAAGATGGTGGGTGAGCAGCTGCCTTCACAGTCTGTGAAGTCTGACATCTTTCAGTGCCGCTTATTGGTCATCTTCCAACACAGGTGAGGTGCTGCCAGCCCAAACCTACTGTAACTTAGGAAAAGCAGCTTTCAAAGTGGGGAAGAAATGGAGTGAGCAAGAATCAAGTACTCATTCAGATTAGGCGTCAATTTTAAGATCAGCATACTGGTGTGGACACTGCAAATAGAACCCCAGCTCTTTAAGCAGCCTTATGAAGAGTAAAGGCTTCTCTAAGCACTGGGGTTCTGTTTATTGTACTGTAAGTGGGCTGCATCTAATTCGGTAATTTACTGTGCCTTACATCTGGATGTATGGTAGGCCCAGCTTTAAAGAAACACTGTACCTGAATGAAAACACGATGCCATAGAAACATAGACTTTGTCAGCAGAAAAGGAACGCTCAGCCCACCCAGTCTGCCCAAGTGTTCTCTATCTACTTGTAACTCCTACCTGTATATGTTACTGCATGTCTTATTCTGCCTGCGTCCATCAGGACCTCCTTGTGAATGAGTTTGCTCAATGGATTTTTCCTGCAATGAACTTGAGCATACTCCACCTCCATAGCCCTATTGCTCTCTGTTGACTCCCTCCTTCCCCTTTTTCTAATATACCCCTCTGTTTATCCCGTGCATGCTTCATGCCCCCTACCATGTTAGCTTCCACCACTTCTCCTGGCAGTCTGTTCAAGGTGTCTACCACCCTTTCAGTAAATAAATATTTCTTCACATCTATTCTGACACCCCCCCCGCCAGCTTCATTGTATGTCCCTTGGTTTGGGTGCTCATCCTCATTTGAAGGAAACTCCCCAACTGTACCCTGTTTACCCATGTGAGGTACGTTGTAGGTCTTGATCATGTCACCTCTCGTCCTCCTCCTCTCTTCCAGAGTGTACATGTTGAGATTCTTCAGACTTTCCTTATAGGGATTCCTGTGCAAATCCTGAACCATTTCAGTTGCTCTCCTCTGGAAAATCTCCACCTGATGTCCTTTCTGAAGTGTGGACTCTAAAACTGGATACAGTACTCCAGCTGGGGGTATACCAAGGAGTGACACAATGGCAGCACAACATCCCTCCTTCTCCTACTGGAGATGCCACTCCTTTTGCACCCCAGAATCCAATTTGCCCTGCCCATAGTCTTGCCACACTGTACTGCCACCTTGAGGTCCCCTGATATGATAACCGCAAGGACCCTTTCAGGTCTAGTGAGTATCAGTACCTCCTCTCATTCTATACTCAGCATGGGGGTTCCTATGCCCTAGGTACAAGATTTTACGCTTGTTGGCATTGAACACCAACTAAGTAAGAAAATGGAATTGATTTGAATGAATTGAAGGCTTTTAAGCAGCTTTTTGGGGAGTGTGTATGTGTATGTGCGGGGGGGGGTGGCTCTGCTACTATAACTATTTGCTTTGCTTTTGGCCTCACATCACGTGCACTCCTGTAAACAGATAAAACACATTTAAGAAAGACTCATAAGAAATATGATAAAGTCTTTGTACATTAGCCTGGGCTGATCTTGCAAACAGGAGAGATAGAAACATAGACTTTGACAGCAGATAAGGACTGCTTGACCGACCTAGTCTGCCCATTTCCCTATCTACAGGATAAGCTGCAGATCCTAGTTAACCAACAGCCTATTTCTTCCTACCCCCTACAAGAATTGCCTTATGTCTGTCCCATACATTCTCCCACAGTTTTAGAGCCTACAACCTCCTCAGGAAGGCTGTTCCATGCATCCACCACCCTCTCTGTGAAAAACTACTTCCTCACGTTGCCTCTGAGCTGTCCCCCTTCTATCTTCAAATTGTGTCCCCTTGTTCTTGCACATCTTTTTTTCTGACAGATGCTACCCTCTTGGACTCCACTGTGGTACTTAAAAGTTTCTATCATGTCCCCCCTCTCCCTCCTTTCCTCGAGGATATATATATTAAGCTCCTTTAGTCTCTTCTCGTATGGCTTCCTTGCAGACCCTGCACCATTTTAGTTGCCCTCCTCTGGACTGCCTCCATCCTGTCTATGTCCTTGTGGAGATGGGGTCTTCAGAACTGGATGCAGTACTCCAGATGGGATCTCACCAACTGTCTATACAGAGGGATAACAAGTTCCTGTTTTCTGCTGGTGATGCCTCTCCCTATACATCCCAGTATCCCCCCAGCCCTTCCTACTGCTTTCTCACATTGCTTTCTAACCTTAAGGTCATCTGATATGATTACCCCCAGGTCCCTTTCCATTTTTGTTGTTGTTACTACCTCTGCCCTCCATTGTGTAGTCTTCCCCTGGGTTTTTGTTTCCCAGGTACGTTATTTTGCACTTCTTTGCATTGAATTCAAGCTGCCATACTTCTGACCATTCCTCCAACCTTGCCAAGTCCCTTCTCATCCTTTCCATGCCTTCTTGTGTATTAACCCTGCTACAGATCATCTTTGTGTCATCTGCAAAGAGGCATACTTTTTCTTCCAGTCCCTCAGCAATGTCACTTATAAAGACATTGAAAAGGAGATGCAGTCTGTTCCTAATTAATGAGATTCCTACTGGTCAGCTGTGAGCCTCTTATGGGCCAGAACTTACTACATAAGCATTTGTCAATGCCGAATGGCTGTTTGCTGGCATTAGCAATGGAAGTGCAGGAGTTAGACAGATGGGGCCCCGATTCTCAAAGCCCTGTGTCAGATACAAGGTGCCTGCAGCAAACAGATATGGTCCAAGGTTCACCTTGCATCCATGATTGCCCTCCATGTGATTCACAAAGGTGGCTTGCATCGACCGCAGTCCACCTGCCCCAAACAGGGCTTGCATCTGCAATGCACTGCGGCATGGCAGTAGGGTGACTGCGGCCAATGCAAGCTGCATCCTGCGATTCACAGACATCACCTGGTGGGAGAAATTCTAAGTGTCCTTAGACCAGCCAGGGCAGGCGTAAGGGGACTTAGACATTCTCCCCTGGGTGACATGCCTGTGTGCAGCACTCCATGGGTGACGGTCCACCCACCATACACCCCACAGTGTGGCCCCGTATGTGTGACTCCCATCCTAGTGATCCAATGGCACCCCTCACAGCTCCCTGATGCCACTTATATACCATGTTGATACCCCGTCCTGATGCGGCTGTCCCAACCCTTGATGCCTGCCCCATTGGTGCTAATGCAGCACCAACTTATGGTGGTACAGTGCCCACTCATGCCCCAGCAGGTGGTGCCCAAACCCCCACCGTACACCAGTCCAGACTGCTCCCCAGTGCCAAGTATATCCCACCACTCACCTCCATGGCCAGGCGACAATTGCACCAAACATGGTGGGGGACATTGACCCACCAGGCTGGGTTCACATGCCCATTACCTAGTGGGACAGGGGTCCTGTGTTAGTCTCTGGTGGCCTGCGGTGGACCAGTGCAGTGTGCCAGACATTTGCCGCAGGGTTCTGGTCAGCGCAAGCATGAGGACTTAGCCGCTGGGACCTCTCCTGTACCTGAAGCAGGTGCAGGGTCCCTGGCGCACCAGGCATTGGTGCAAGGTACTGTTTTCTGCATCTTGTGCCAGATGCAGGCCGCTATGAGAATCGGGACCATGCAGTATAGGGATGGCAGTGAAGTACCAAACTAACGCCAACACTACCCCCACCCTGCAGAGATGGACAGGCACTGGTGTGTGCCTTTGGGTCGTTGCCCATAATGGTCACAACATTTCCCCTCACCCTACCCTGCAGACACTAACAAGTGTCGAGGTGTGCCTTGGGTGTTCGGGCTTTACTCATCTCATTCCATAAGGAAATATGCTGAAATGGGTGCAGTATGGGAGAATGAGATGGATTCTGGGGCCAAAGAGTCCAAAACGCACCTCAATGCCTATCACTGGCTGCAGGGTGCTGGTGGGGGTGGAATGGCATAAGCATTACTGTCAATAATCCCAAGTTACATCCCTGATACCTGTCGGTCCCTACAGGGTAGGGCATTATGGTCAAAAACCCTAACACCCTGGGCATTTTTTGGTATTTTTACTCCAAGTTTTCAACGTGGGCTTTTTGTGATCCCACCGGATGAACAGAGACACTATCAGTTCGTTAGCCGAAAGATGATTTTGCACAGCAACTGCAGCATTGGGCGCCACAGGTGCGAAAACACATTTCGAACAGGATATGAAAAATGACAGCTGTTCTGTTCATGAGGAGGTGTAAAAAATGGCAATGTTGAAAATCTGGAATGAAAATATAAACAAAACTGGTAAAGTCATGAGTGTGCATAGAAACTGCACAAAGCACACCCATAATGAAATTAGTTTGGGGATTTTTTACAGCAGATTTTCAACACAGGTGTTTTGGGACTTCCACTCATAAACAGTGTCACTGTGATTTTCTTAATCTATCCCAAACACTGATTTCCCACAGCAACCATGCTATTCTGTGCCAGAAGTGCGAAAACACATTTCAGCCAGGGTGTGAAAAATGACAGCTGTACTGTTCGTAAGGAGGTGTGGAAAAATGCCATTGCTGAAAATCTGGACTGAAAAGATTACGAATTTGTGAACATACAAGGGTGCATGGAAATTGCACAATGTACGCTTGTAACACAGTCATTTATGGACTTTTGTCACCAAATTTTCAACATAGCCAGTTTAAGACCTCTGCTCATGAACAGTGTCACTGTGATTTTCTTAATCTATCCCGAACATTGATTTCGCACACCAGCCACGCCACTGTGCGCTACATGTCCTAAAATACATTTTGGGTGAAATGTGAAAAATGACAGTTGTACTTTTCATAAGGAGGTGTGGTAAAACGGCAATACTGAAAATCTGGAGTGAAAATATTAAAAATGCTCGAAGTTACGAGAGAGCATAGGAACTGCTCAACGCACGCTTGTAAAACAGTCATTTTGGGGAATTTTTTCACCAAATTTTCAACATAGGGTTTTTGGGGGCCTACCTCATGAACAGTGTCACTGTGATGTTCTTAATCTGTCCTGAACATTGATTTCGTACATCGACCGCCCAATTGTGCGCTACATGTGCTAAAACACATTTCAGGTGAGATGTGACAAATGACAGCTATACTGTTCATAAGAAGGTGTAGTAAAATGGCAATGTTGGAAATCTGGGTGAAAATATTAAAAAATGCTGAACTTCACGAACATGCGTGAGAACATGCAACGCGCTCATAAATGATCATTTTGGGAATGTTTTCACCAAATTTTCAACATAGGGTTTTGGGGTCTACCTCATGAACTGTGACACTGTCATTTTGTTAATCAGTGCGAAAGGTGGTTCCATGCAGTGACTGTGAAATCACCTTTCGAGACCGAATAACAAAATGACAGTGACTGAATTCATGAGGTGGGGTCCCAAGAACCCTATGTTGAAAATTTGGTGAAAAAAGTTCCCAAAAATGGCCAAGATATGCACCAAAGTTGAAAACAACCCATTTATGCCATTATACAGCTTACTGGCATTTCTTCAGTTCACGGTCGGCTTTGAAGCATGCAGATGTGTTCCCGGTTTACCAAAGATTCTTGTGCTGGGCTCCGGAGGTAAGCATGGGGTGAGAGGGGGAGGTGGGGTATGCAGAGGGTGGGTGCGGGTTGGGGGAGGGACCATCGGAATTGACAAGGGATCGCTTTCTACTTTACAGGTTTATTTACAAAAAAAAAACATCAGTAGAAGGTTTTCTTTTTACAGGAACATTGATGTTGGCACGCTGGGGTGGGCTCCCAGCATGCCACTTGAGTGTTGGTGGGGTGTAGACGAAGGGGATTGGCACCCCCATCGCTACCATCCACGAAAAGCCAGCGGCAACATCGAGGGGATTGGGCACCCCCGCACATCCAAGAAATTGGGGAGCATATGCCAATGGGGAGTGGGCTCCCCATCATCAAAATGACAAGGAAGGGGCATGCTGACAGGGGATTGAGCATCCCTGTTGGCACATATTAGTTCAGGGGTGGCAAGAGCCGAGGAGGCTTGGGCATCCCCTCAGCCTGAGGAAATTGGGGAGCATTATGCCAATAGGGGAGTGGCTCCCCAGCATCAAAATGACAAGGAAGGGGCATGCTGACAGGGGGATTGGGCATTCCTGTTGACACATATTGGTTCAGGGGGTGGCAAGAGCCGAGGAGGCTTGGGCACCCCCCTCAGCACACAAGAAATTGGGGGGGGGAGCATTATGCTGACAGGGACTGGGCTACCCCGTCATTTGTTTTTTTATTGAAATGTTTCACCAGGAAGGCACACTGAAAGGCTGGTGGCAGCTTGGAGCTGTGTAATTGGCTGCTGCAGTCAGGGAGCCCTCCATGTACGAACAGCTGATTGCATACTGATGGGGCGCCCCCTGATTGCAGCTGTTCAATTGCTTTGATGTAGTGGCCTGCCTGTTAACTGCAGTGATCAATGGCATGTTCCTCTATTGGCCAGGCAGAGACCAGCCCCTGTATGGGCTGCTGCCATTCAGCACAACACTGCCGCGTCTCCACAACCTGCTTGTGAAGAAATGTGGCGCAATGTGTTTCTTGCACATGTGTGCAAGCAACACAAAAAGGGATATACAAAAAATGGGTTGGTATATCTAGAAACCTGTAACTTTGTATTCCATCAAATACATAATTTTTTTTTCTTCAAATTCTAGCCTTGGTAATTAATACATAATTAATTCAGGTTTATTCAGTTGTGTTTTTCCCATTTTCTTAAGATCCGTTCTCACTTTATTCTGAAAATGCAGCAAAAGTTTGATCATTTTCCCAGTTGTTAATCTTTTAGAGAGGCCAGAAATGTGTAGTTCTTAGCAAACATTTTTGGTAAACAATCTCTGCAGGTGTTCTCAAATTTTTTTTTACACCCCTCAGTGTGTGATATTTAAACTACTCAAATTTCACTATTGTGGTTAATGCAGTATCACACACCTTGGGGTTTAAAAAAATCTCATAACACTTTTGACCATTTAACAAATGTTGTCAGCGTAATAACCCACTTCAGTTGTGCATCAGTGCTGAAATAACCTCATTTCCTTGGCGGATGAAGGCCCTCGACTGCGCATTGGGCCTCATTACCAACACAGGTTGTTCATTTCTTACAATATTGCCCCACACATGACTGGATTATTCCTTACATAACACACTAACGTCCATACATTATTCTGTATATCATGGTGAGACTGGAGTTTGCATTGCATTACTGACTTCCTGTCCCTGTCTGTTGGAGTCTTGGGCCACAGATTGTGGGGAGAAGATTGTGCTCCAAATGTCTTTGGATGGTGGGTAACATTGGCATCACTAAGTCACCAGGTGATACCCACTGTGTTCCCCACATTGAGTGCTGGATGTGGCTCCTTAATGGGGAAATATAGTTTATTAATGATGGCCTCCCATGGGTCTGCCTAAGTGAAAGCGTCTTCCTCACCCCTTTACAATGAAGATGTGATCCTATAGGTTTCCATCTCCTCCAGATGAAACTGATCCACTAAGGGAGAGGGATTTGAGATGCTATGGAGATGGTGTGGACCACCCAGACAAACACATGTCAGTGTCCTGATGGGAATTGGCCAGATGCAAGACAGTGGAAGTAAGCACAAGCAGATCATGGGACAAAAATAATGCCCTTAGTATTTGTAGTAACAAGCCAGTGTGTGTGTTTCTTTGTGTTGGTTATGAGTAACCCTTTGTGTGTGCAGGGGGCAGTTCTGTAGGTTGTAATATGAGGAACCCTTTTGATGTGTGGGGTGCAATGTGAGGAATCCTTTGAGACCATGAGGGGTGTAATATGAGGAACTTTTTGGGTGCATGGAGTGCAGTTTGAGAAATCCTTTGGGAATATAGGTTTGATAAGAAGAACCCTTTGAGCGAATGTGTGACATAATATTTGCCTCACAAGAGGTGTGATATAAGGAGCTCCTTGGGTGTTTCGTGACCTCTTATCACTGAGCACTAATGCGGGTTTCTGCAGTCTGTAAGATTATGACTAAACATTCAGTATCAGACATTTTCAAGCAAATTCAATATGCAATCTCTGCAAAAAAAAAGTAGGCATGGGGCTATGGCTTGATCCATCTCTGTCATTTTCTTTTAATTTCAATTCAATGTCTTCATGCCCTTTGCAACATCAGGTCAACACTCCCACCTCCTCCCAACCTAAAATATAACTTTCAGTGTATCTACCCCTCAAAAACACACTGCCCATTCTGGTAACCACCATACTATCACTGCATGGTGAACTAAAGGTGAGGCTGAGCAACCTAATCTCCAGCTTGCAAGGTGACCCACCAGTGAGGGCAACCCTCACACTCAACTGCCCTCCTCAAGGCTCACCAGTGGCTGTATGTGAAGAAGTCCAGCATCATTGAGTCTCTGCTATGGCTGATGGTGTTGTTTTGACCTTTGCTGGTCTGTAGGGCTTAATCTGCATCAGAGATTGGGAGCTGAGACTGTCTAAATGTTACCCAGTATTTCACTAAGAGTACCACCACTTCCTGGATTGCACCAATCGGGGCTGCTTCCTCTTTCAGGGCTGATGATGCTCTATGTGTTATGGTATATATTCTAGCTACTCTATATGTCTGCTTTTTATGTCTTCTGTACATGGTGTATCAATTACACAACAGCTAAAGGCAGCCATTGTTGGCCCTAGCCAACTCTTTTTTTCCAGCTGCTAAATCTCCACCCAGTGCAACCCAGCATTCTTTTCTGCCCTCTTTCTAGCTCTGTTGCATTGCACAGTAGATCTGAGCTGGTCTACAATTTCTACATTCAGCCCCCTTGTTCATTCTGTCTTTGTAATTGCTACTCCTCCCAGCCTGAATTCTGCCCTAGACTGTCCGCAGCCCATATCCATGGCCTTATATTTTTTTGACTTTCAAGCTAAGCTGCCAGATCCTTGACCATTGTTCCAATCTATCTTGATCCTCTCTCTCTCTATTCATAAATATCCTCCTCACTATCCATGCTGCTGCAGAACTTGGTGTCTTCAGCAAAAAGGCAGATTTTCTCTCCCATGCCCTCCCCTAGGTCACTAGTTAAGGTGTTAAAGAGTAAATAGTCTAAGGATCAATCCCTGTTGGAAAACACTCATGACCTCTCTCACTCACAAGAACTCCTCATTTGCTACTACCTTATGTGTTCTTCACCTGAGACAGCTCTCCAAACACTGTGTTAGTCTGTCTCCACACTAGATCCCGTCATTTTATAACCAATCTCCTGTACAAGTTGAGCACTTTGCTAAAGTCCAGATATGTCCAGGTACATATGTCAGCTGCCTGTTCTATATCAGCAATCATTGTTAACTAGTTGAATAAGTCAGTAAGGTTTGTCTGACAGGCTCTATCTGCCACAAACCTGTGTTGCCTTCGGAGCTGTAGCCCATTTGCCACCAGGAACTCTACTTGCCTCTCCTTAATGGTAGATTCCAGCAGTTTGCCCATTATTAAGGCCAGACTGAGCATGCTATAACTTCCGAGCTCATCCCTTCCTCCACTTCTGTGCAAGGGCACAACATTCACCAGTCTCCAATCTATACCTTGTCTCACTCCAGGGAGCAATTGAAGAGATCTGCTTAAGCTACTGTACTGTCAGCACTTGTACCTTCTCCATTAACTCCTTGGACTCTATCCCATCTGGCGATGGTTTAGGTTTCTGAGTCCCTTGAGACTTTTTCTGCAGCTATCATTTCCATGTTCATTTCTCCTCCCCTCCTTCTCATCTGGAGTTAAGTCTACTCTCAGGTAGTGACAGGTGTTAGCCAATCAGGTATCACTACTAGGATATGTCAACCCCAATTCATTCAGATTGCAAACACTGAAGAGTGAGGACTTTTGGGATAGAATACATTTTAAGGGAGATGGCTTTCATCTCATGAGGGAGAGAGAAAAGTGTTCTCGAGCAGAAGCATGACGTCTAAATGGATTGTTATTTAAACTGAATGATGGGAGGCAGAAGCTGGGAATTCCATAGTAGGTAGGGAGGACAGGGATAATCTAACAGGCACTCCCCGTTAATGGGAAATGGACTGGAGCAGCTAGTGGCGGCAAGGGCAGGAGACAAGATAGAGTTGCAAGGGAAGGGAAAGGGTGGAGGTTACAACAAACCAGATAGCAGGCGGGAAAAAAGGTGGAGTAGGAAGGGTGTGGCAGGATGTAACCGGGGAACAGGTAAGGGGAGAGGAAACAAGGTGGGAGCTTGGAAGGTGGTCTGCATAAATGCCTGAAGCCTGAACCACAAAATCAGTGAAATACAGGTGATTAGACTGGGGGTGGTCTATAGACTGCTAGAGCAAAAACAGAGAGGGATAAGGAATTAGAGGAGGAAATAAGGAAGGGATAACAAAAGGAAATTTCGTGATGGTGGGGCACATAAACCTGTCAGACATAGACTGGAATACTCCTATGGCTAAAAGCACCAGGAGTCAGGCAATGCTAGATGCATTACAGGACTGTTTACTGGCATAGCTGGTCATGGATCCCACACAGCAGGACACCATTTTTGAATAGATACTTGTGAACTCAGAAGTGGTGGAGGGGGTAGTAGTTAAGAAACCATTGGAGTTCAGTAACTACAGTTCTGTGTGGTTTGAACTTGTAGTGGGGAACACTGGTCCCCCCTTGAGGGTAGTGGTTCTGGACCTCAAATGAGCAGCTTTCCACCAGATGTGAGTTATGGTTAAGGAAAGCTTGATGGGTATAGACCAGAACAAGGGAGTAAAGGAGAAATGGGAAGAGATCAAGGGGCAATTTTGGAGGTGACTAACTCTTGTGCAAGAAAGGGCACCAAAAGAAAAAAACACAAAAGGCAAGTCTTGTTCTCATAGAAAGTAAATGGAGCTGCAAGGGTGAAAAATCAGGCCTTTATAAGATACAAGGGGAATAAGGGAGAGAAAGAATGGGAGGAATACCAGACCAGGCTAAAAGGGGCAAGGGTGGTAGTCAGGAGGCAAAGGCAGACACATAGCTGTGAACTGCTGAGGGTGTGAAGGGAGAGGAAAAATATTTTCTAGGTAAGTTAGGGGAAAAAAGGAAAACTGCAGGCAAAGCTGTGGGATAGGGATTGACAGGCTAGGTGAGATGGGAGGGAGGCTATTGAAAGATGAATATAGGGCAAATGTACTTAAACAATTACTTCTGCTAAGCATTCACAGTTGAGGACAGTGGGCCTCTACCTAGGAGAGGGATAAATGCTGTCACATGATGGGTGCAGGAAACTGGGAAGGCCGTGATCATGGCTGAATGTCTTGAAAAAGGACAGGAGGTCCTCAGGGTGGCTTGCACCCAAGGGTACTTATGGAACTAGCCTAACTGGTGGAACCCTTAACCCAGCTATTTAATGGCTCACTGGAGTCTGGAGTATTACCAGGGGATTGGAGGTCTGTGGGCATAGTCCTGCTTCACAAGGGGGAAAGGACAGAGAGGACCAGAGTAACTATAGTTCAATCAGTCTTACCTCTATTAGTGGTAAGCTGTTGGAAACCATAGTTAAGGGCTGTCTGACTGGTGGTCTGTGTGGAAAACAAAGGACTTCAGGACAGCAAGCAACATAGGTTTCTATCAGGGAGGTCATGCCAGACCAACCTGATACTGTTTTTTGCTTGGGTCACTAAGGCAATAGATAGAGTATAAGCAGTGGATTTGATCTACTGTAACTTCAGCAAAACCTTCTATTCTGTGCCATTGTAGAAGACTGCTGATAAAGCTGGAGGAAATGGAAGTAGAGATGGGTTTAGTCAGGTAGGTGGGGAGCTGGCTAGTGTGAAGGCAACAGAGAGTGGGCCAAATCAGGGGACAAGGGGTCACAACTGGGGTGCAAGAGGGAACAGTCCAGGTACCTGTTCTATTCAGTATGTTCATTAATGGCATAGGGAAGGCTATCTGGGGGAAGCTGTATCTCTTTGCTGCTGACGCCAACCTATGCGACACGGTAGACAGTGAAGAAGGGGTGGTGGTGCTTTACAATTACCTGGAGAAGTTGGAAAAGTGGTCATAGGTCTGGGAGTTGAGATTTAACACCAAAAAGGAAAAGGGCAAGAGGATGCACTTACAGAAAAGGAACCCACTCTTGGAGTATTGGATGTGAGGGGTTAAGCTGGCCACTACTACAGACGAGAGGGATAAGAGGGTTATTCTCAGTGACTCCCTCAAACAAACCAGTCAGTGCAATATGACATAAAGTAAGGCATTGAGAATGCTGGGATGTATCGAGAGCAGTTTTTGTAGCAGAAGAAGCAAGGTGAAGTTGCCCCTATACTGATTGCTGGTGAAGTCTCACCTGTACTACTGTGCCCAGTTCTGGAACCCTGTGCTGTGAAAGGACATAGATGGGCTTGCGACAGTACAGAGAAAGGTTACCAGTGCCAACAAGGCAGATCCTATGAGGAATGGCTGGTGGTCCTGACCATGTGCTCTCTTGAGGCTAGACACCAGAGGTGAGACATGTTTTTGAGGGATACAAACAGGGTGAATAGTGAAGACATGTTTTATTAGAAGAAGAAGAATAATTACCATTTATAAATTTATTTTAGAAATAGAAACACAGTCCCAAGAGGCACAACTGGAAGTTGGTGGGGACTAAATTCAGGAGGAATGTGAGTAGGTTCTATGTGACTGAGAATGTGGTGGAGCAGTGGAACAGACTGCTGGCAGAAGTAGTAGGGAAGATACCCTAAATGGGTTCAAACATGGCTGGGATAGAGCAAGAGGGCTCAAAGTCACACAGGAAAGACTGGGGGGGGATATTGGTGGCAGATGGCAGAGGGGGGTACCCCCCAGGACACTAGGTCAGAGGGGTGTGGTAGTATAATATGGACAGACTCAATGGACCACTGATCTCTTGCTGCTGGCAAATTCTATGTTTCTACCATCAGAGACAATGGACATCAATACAGTACAGGCCTTCCAGGTAAGCGTGGATAAAGTTCTGCTTACCAAGGTCATCCCTGGATACCCTGGCTAGAATAGTGGGTAGGGAACCTTTTTATATGAGTACACATTTGCACAACATACGTACATATTCCTACCTCCTTAAGAAGTGTGTGTGTGGAGGGGGAAGGATGGGCCTAGAGTCCCTTCTGAACTTAATTTACTTTATATGTTACTAAGGATGACTTATCTATGAGTTAACCTTTCAATCTACTTAATTCATGTTGGGCAGCACAATCTACTTTGGGTTCAGCTGCACACCAGCAGAGGAAATATTTAAAAAGGGGTGCAGTAACTCACTGTCAGAAGACACTCTTAAAATCAAAGATGGCATTTCCGAAGAAAAAAAGTTAAAGCTGATGAACCATTTACATTTTGCTGGCACACTAATGATGGCAGTGGTACAAAATGTGATATTTATTTATTCATTTGTTTCTTCAAAAATGTATTAACCGGGTAAGTGCACTGAGCAATTGTGACTGTTTTCAGAAATTACCTGGACCAAGCCAAAACAATGATATAAAGAGTATACAATAGGTAACAGTATATACAGTTTATAAGATTACTTCAGACCATGCCTCAGAGATAATTTTTGTATGTACCCACAAGATGGCGGGTGCATTTTGGGCACTATTAAAGTCAACTGGTATCATGGCACCCTGTTGGCATCTGTGTGCTGAAAGGAATGCAGCCCCATCCCCAGCTGCTTTTCATAATGGAACTGCACTTCTCATGAGGCTGCTTCCTTTTTGTCTTCTTATTATCAACCCCAAAGCTTTGTTCTATCTGTAATCAATTTGCATATTTGCTCTGGTTCCAGCTGCTCAATGTGCAGTTTTCAGAACTTGGAAATAAATCATATTGATTGAAAATTTTTACAACCACTTCTGTTAAGACATTTCAGCAGGTGTCTCTGAGAGAGGCACCTACTCACCATATGCAAAGTGAAGGAACAGCGGCCTGAGTCACTGAACAGATGATTAGGGAACAGTGAGCAAACAGCTCTTGTTGGATTAACTCCCCCGCATCATGCTTCCTCAGATAAGACATCTCCTAGGCACCAAAATACCTGCCCATTCTAAGGCACTAAAAAAATCCAGTTAGCTGAAAGCATTACCAAAAAACAAGTACCGAAAAATCATTTGTGTCATTTGATACCTCAAATTCCTCTGTATCCTGGTGCTCATAGCAATGATGACTGCAGCATTGCTGGCGCCTTCCTATGTGAACTGCTTTGCTAGCTCCAGATATAGCTGTACCTGAACCTACTAAAACAGTGGCACTTGTTACTAACTTCCAGGGCTTGCCTTCCATTCTTCATCCAGTCCATAGATTATACTGAACAAGAGGCTCACCTATTCACCTGGCAAAGCCACACTTTGAGCAGGATTTTCAAACAGATCCATTAGGATCCTTCAGCCCAAAATTCCAGCTGCAGTCACGTGTCTGCCATGTCTGCATATGCTAGGCCATCTCTAATATATCCATGTGTCCATCTGATTCAAAGCTAAATTTGCATTAAAAATAGTGCAAAATGAATCACCATCATTTTGTGATGCAAACTGCCAGTTTTTGTCCAAACGGAGAGCGTGGCTGAATACTGGGCACCTGATCTTTGGATTTAAGCAAGCATATGCAGACAAAAATAAAGCATCGATATGCATGTGCATCAACCTGCTTTGGAAATCCAGGCCTTAATATGGGCTGGCAGTATAGCCTAGAGGTTAGAATAACAAGCTGTGGGTGAGCTTAGTACATCCAGCGGACCTAGGTTTGATTCCTGCAACCTCCTTGCGCATACTGAGTGACTCTGAACAAGTCTGTTAACCCCCCTAGTGCTCATGGGTCACCCCTGAAAACACATACTTGTGCCTAATTGTTATTACCCAGTTAGCAAAGAATAAATAAAATACTGTTACTTTTTTGTTGCTGTTTGTTTTCAAAGTATTACCCAGGACAGCCCTAATGAGACATACGTATCTCATTTCTGTCATAAGTGGTAGTAATGGGGGAAGGGGGGAGTTCTGCTTCTAACCAAATTTACAGCCTGGAGATAGTGAAGCACAGGGAAGTCACAGGAGCTGGAAATGCTTACACAGTGACCCAAGTAGCTGTGGTGGGATTCACTTGTAACTTTCTGTTTCACAATTCAGCACCCTAACCACTTGGACTAACCCCTCATAAAAACTCAAGGATCAAGAAAGGCATGAACAGTGCATGCAAAACAAGAAAACAACTGAATAAAAGTCAAATGCTAGAGGTCTGCATGGAAAATATATGGATACAGGAGGATTTCTTGCATCAACCTGACATTGAACTTGCATAGGACCATCTTCTAAATTCAGAGAGACGGATTTTCAATAGGGTGCCACTGAGCTGCAGCAACCTCTCTTCCCATTTTGTGCAATTGCAACAGAATGTTAGCCTACGTATGAGGTGGTCTAACTTTCTGACTCAGTGGCTGTAATTTGCATCAAATAAGGCCCACTTTCATAAACAAAAAGGTATTACATGCAGTATTTTTTTAATGCAAGCTGCTGCAAATAGCAGGAACTTTTTTATGTTGGTGCACTTGCACAGCCAACATCTTGCGGTAGTGGAGAGTTTGAGGTGCAGTCACTGTTGGGCGAATGCAGGGCACGCACCAGTAGGTGTGTCCCTCATTCCCCAATCAGCCTGCATGCCGGTGCCACACCACCCGGGTGAGCACATCTAAGGAAAGGTCCTCTGCAATGCAAGCAAAGCTCATGACATGCAGCAGACCTTCCTATGTGCTTCGCCAGCTACAAATATGACGGCACAGTGGCCGCTAAACTGCCAAATTTGGGGGTGCCCAATCCCCCGGTTGGCTTACCCTACCCCTCATGTATATGCCAATGGGGGAGCCCACTCCCCATCTGCATAATGTGTCTGTGCACGTGGGGGTGTCCAATAAAGTCCAGAAAGCAGTCAGGATCCAGTACTTTGAAATTTATTAGCAGCAGAAAAAAATAAAATGAACTTAAAGCGGAACTTGTACATAACTTTAAAAGAATAAGGTACAGGAAATCATATCTTTAACAAGAAATAAAAATTCCTGCCAAAAAGGCACCTAGAACCTGGCTAGGCATCTGGTAGGTTTGCCTTCCTACCACTCACTGACTAAACACTTCACATTCACTCTCTTTTATACAAGTGGAAGAGCACATAGCTTAGTTAACTCCTCCCTCAACTTGCATTATAAAAGTGGGACAACAAGGGCCGCCCAGCCCTATAAGGAGTTAGACTGTGAGAGGACTGGAAGCACTTTACAAGTAAGATTTTATGTCCATGCCTTCCTTGTACCACATTAGGAGTCTTTGATTTGATCCTTTTGAGTTATATTTTCACCTATCTCCTTTAAAAGTGGCATTTATTTACCTTCCCTCTTTAAAGTACTTATTTAGCATTTAGATTTAAGGAACAAACAAACGCTACTTTAAAATGATTCTCAGTTAGCATTTTTGGTTTAACTTAACTCTGATCTTCTTTTACTAGCAAACTAAGCAAAGTACATGTAAAGGAAAGTAAAGGCTGTTAACTTGCTCATAAATTCACCAAACAATGAAAACGCTTTAACAACTCTCTTTTTGGCGTCTTTGCACATTCGCACGATTGCACGATCGCACGATCGCACAGTCACACTGCGTGAATGTGTGCACATTCGTGAAGGAAATTAATCTACATGGCTTGTACTGCAAGCACAGAATGTTTTTGAACACTGGGGCTTAAATATTAAAGAAAACGAGCTGGAATCAAGGAAAGAGACAGTAAGACTACTCAAAGGTGGCCAAGCTTGAGTAGGGGAATGACAGAAAAGGAGCGATAGTGAAAGGAAGAAACAGAATAACAGAAGACTGTTGCAACAGATTTTTCAAGTGTTTTTCTTAAAGGGAACAATATTTTAGCCCACAATGTTCTCAGACCACCTCCAATAACACAGGAAGGTGATTACATATGCTCTGCAACCATAAGAGCATATCAATGTTCAGGGGGGATCACTGACCCTACCACAGTGTCCCCTCCCTTTTTTACTTGCAGAAGGAGGTGCCCAATCCCCCTCGGCTCATGCGCCCCCCTGCTTTTGTTGTTTGCCGAAGGGGGTACCCAATCCCCGTGTGGCATCCATCCCCCCTTTCCCACTTTAATGTGCTGATGGGGAGCCCACTCCCCGTCTGCATGATGTCCCCCCTTCTTCTGTGCTGAGGGGGTGCCCAGTCCCCCTCAGCTAGTATCCCCACTCACTATGTGCTGGACAGGGGTGGCCAATCCCCCATAGGCTACTGTATCCCCAAAATAAACCTGTAAAAAAGAAAACCGTCCACAATGTTTTTTTAACACCTGCAAACAGAAACGGTCCCTCATAGTATCCCTACCCCTCCCACCACCTGCACCCACCCACTGCGCACCCTGCCTCCCACACACAAACCCTCACCCCATACTTACCTCTGGAGCTCGGCACGATGATCTTCGGTGGACCGGGAACACTTCTGCACTCTTCAAAGCCAACCGTGAACTGAAGAAATGCCAGTAAGCTGTATAATGGAATAAATAGAGTTTTTTCAACTTTGATGCATATCTCAGGCATTTTTTGGAATTTTTGCACCACATTTTCAACATGGGGTTTTTGGGACCCTTCCTCATGAAATCTTTCACTGTTATGACATTAATCTGTCCCGAAAGGTGATTTCGCAGTCACTGTGCGTAATCAACCTTTTAGGACTGATTAATGTAAGGACAATGGCAGTGTTAATGAGGTGGGCTCTCAAAAAGCCTATATTGCTAATTTGGTGGAAAAATTAAAAAAAAATGGCTGTTTTACTAGTGTGCGTTGAGCAGTTGCTATGCATGCTCGTAACTTCACGAATTCACAATATTTTCATGCCAGGTTTTCAACATTGTCATTTTTCTACACCTCCTTGTGAACAGTATAGCTGTCATTTTTCAGATCCTGGCCGAAATGTGTTTCCGCACTTCTGGCGCATGACAGCGCGGTCGCTGTGGGAAATCAGTGTTTGGGGCAGATTATGAAAATGGCAGTGACACCTTTCATGAGCAGAGGTCCTTAAATGCCTATGTTGAAAATTTGATGGTGATACTCCATAAAATGACTGTGTTACGAGCGTGCATTGTGCAGTTGCTACGCATGCTCGTAACTTCGTGAATTCAGAATATTTCCAAGCCAGATTTTCAACATTGTCATTTTTCTGCACCTCCTTGTAAACAGTACAGCTGTCATTTTTCACATCCTGGACAAAATGTGTTTCCATACTTCCGGTGCACAATGGCGCTGTCGCTGTGGGAAACCAGTGTTCGGGGCAGATTACTAAAATGATCAGAGGTCCTAAAATGCCTATGTTGAAAATTTGGTGATGATGACTGTGTTATGAGCATGCGTTGCACAGCTTGCACGCACGCTCGTAGCGTGCATTTGTAATATTTTCACTCTGGATTTTCACCATTGGCATTTTCCCACACCTCTTGATGAACAGTACAGCTGTCATTTTACATATCCTGCCCAAATGTGTTTGCCGTCCAGTCGCGAATAAGCGTGGTAAACTGCGAAATCACTTTTAGGATAGTTTGGAAATGACAGTGACACTGTGCATGGGCAGATGTGCTAAAATGCCTATGTTGAAAATTTGGTGCCGAAAGTCCATAAAATGACTGAGTTACAAGCGTGCATTGCGCATTTCCCTCGCACCCTTGTAACTTCGCAAATTTGCAATATTTACATGCTGCATTTTCAACACTGCCATTTTTTACACCTCCTTATGAATAGTACAGCTGTCATTTTTCACATTCTGCCCAAAATGTGTTTCTGCACTGCACTACCAAATGCCAGCACGACAACATTCGGCATTGACAAATGCTTGTTTAAATAACAAGCTTTATTGAACATTTCGGAAAAGAAAACGAGAAAACAGCAATACAAAACAATACAACACTACATAAATCAGCCAGATATTCTCCTAACTCCTCCCTCAAGCATGCAGGTGGGTGGACTGACAAACCACTGGTACAGATGAGCAGTGCAAGTAAAGTATTAACAAAAGAATTGTAAAATAAGAGATTTTTTTGTATTTATATAGCAAAAGGGTTACTCAGGTTGTATACATACTTGAATCTAGCTGATAAGCAGAAAGGTCTCGAGCACATCCCACCTTTGGTGGTATTGCTTTAGTCAGTTATTAATGGAACTAATCATTTTTTGCATTCTAAGAACCTCTAGTATGGCACTGTGCTGTTCCTTATAGGTGGGGATGGTGTCATTTAGCCAGTGTCTTAGTATGATCTTTTTGTCACTGGCCAAGATTAGGGCAATATGGAATTTTTGTATGCCAAACCATGTACATATTCAAGGTTAGAAGCCAAATTTGTGGAGTAAAGGCAGAGGTCAGCCCTAAACATTGATCTAGGTGGCTTTGTATGGTTTACCTATGCAGACTCACCAACAGTATTGTCGAAGTTTGGCATAGCATGATCGACGTTATCGACAGGTGAAATTTCATCTGTCAGACATCGGGTGTTTTTCTAGTGGGCAACTGTGCCCCAAACCCCCCATACAGGGGCCATCACCCCCCGCACCCCCTTCTAAGGATTTTTAACTCCGAGTCGGAGTTGATCTGAAAGGGGGCGGGCAAAAGTCAGCGAAAAGGTAAAATTTCACCCACGGATCCCCCACAGCAACAATTTCAAAACTTGTCAAAATTGTCACTGTGGGGAATTTTGCTGTTGGGGTGTCAACTTTTGGTCAACATACCACTTTTTATACACTCCTAGAACAGCTTAGCTTTGGAACTGTCCCAAAAGATGTGTTTCAGAGTGCCTGGATCTTGTTTGCATCTAGTGCAGATAGGTGAAGGAAGATGGCCCATTTTGTGAAGCTTGGTATGGGTTTAGTATAGATTGTGGGCAATTTTGTGCTGCATGAGTCTGAAGCCATCAAATTTAATATATTTATGTAGGCTGGACCACATTGCATATCTAATGACAGGGTTACCCAGTTCTGGAAATTCAATTTGCCATTAGGAGCAGGAGTACTGTTCTTTGGACATGGATTTCATTAGTAGTTTTTATATATTTTTGAGGTGTAGTGATGCTGGCTAGCAAGTTGTATAAGGTCCTCCCATAATGAAGAATCAGGAAAGGACCAACGTCTGGGTCCAAGGGTAGCCATTACTGCATGTTGAAATTGTAATAATGCAAAAGGGGGTATTTTTTATGTTGGGATAAGTTTTTTGAAATTGAATAAACTTTATTGCATTAGTAGGCAACACAAACAGACTTAACCAACATACATACAATCAGAGTAAAATACAGATAACCAGATTCAGTGAACCCCATTCAACAACAATCCCCCCTCCCCCCAAAACCCATCCCCAAAACCCTGCCCCCCATGAGTGTGCCTATGAACTAAGCATTAAGTGCAAATAAAAAGCAAAAACACACAAACATTGACCCATAGAAAGGTTACTAAACAGTGGTCTAGGGGCTCAGGGAACATACCAAATGTCAGGAGAAGTAAAGGGCATAAAAATTTCCCCACTTCTTATGGAATTGGGGAAGACAATGCCGAAGACTAGCTATCATACGCTTGGTACAAAGGGAAAAGGAGAGTTTTTGTAACCATTCAGCATATGCAATGCAGGAATGGCCCAACCAGTGCCTGACATATAACTTCTTGATCACCAGGGAGATAAGGGCCAAGGATACAAATTTCAGGGGAGAAGAGGCCATCTAAGCCCAGCAGTGGGTCACTTCAGGTTTCAATTTGTTCCCACAGGGATGATACCTTTTCACAGGTCCATAAAATGTGCAAGAGGGTACCCGTCTCCTTACCACATCTCATGCAGATGGAAGAGGGGAGATGACCCATTTTAGCTAGTTAACGGGTGTGTAATACATGTTATTCAATATATGATACTGGGAGAGTCTGAGCCGGTCTTGAGAGAGATAGGTGTGGAGATCTTTCAACAAAATGGACCAATTAATGTTGGCCTCTGGGAGCAGGGTGTTCCAGACCTTAGAACCTACCGCTGAGAGGGAAGGATGAGCAGTAAACAGCCACAGATATAATTTGGAGGTGCCATGGGGTTTGGAGGCCCAATCCAGAATCTGCATACGAAGATCACTGTAACCAGAAGATAAAGGGGTGGAGTCAAACAGTTGTAAGAGCAGGTGACGAATCTGATACATTTTGAAAACATGGACCTGGCCTAGATGAAATGTTCCCAGTAATTCAGAGGTTGCTAAAAGAGAGGATTGTGAATAGCAATCAGACACAGTGGCATCCTGTGGTAGAGGAAGCCCGCCCTGAGTTAAAGGTCATTCACCAATCCTAATGTTGGGATTAGTGAGAATGGGTTGTGCATGATCTTTAACCAGGGAGATTTTTAGGTAGGAGCAAATCTGGGAAAAACTTTGAGAGAAGTACCAATAGGGGAAAAAGCAATCTGGTCTGGAAAAGCCTTCCAAGGAATGTGGAGAAGAGTGGAGGGAGAAAGGTTGTTTAGGGCAAGATGGCAGGATTCTATTTGTAGCCAGATTGGAACATATTCAGAGTTGGAGGTGGGATGGTGGGGGGATAACCATTTTCCCAACTTGTAGAGATGACTGGCCCAGAAATACAACTGGAAGCTGGGAAGTCAGAGCCGGCCAAAGCATTTGGGAAGCCCTAATTTAAGTTATGAGCATCTGGGTGTTTTCGCCTGCCAGATGAAAGAGGTAATTAATGAGTGGATACACTTTAAGAAAGAGGGAGGTAGCACCACATTTAGCAAACTTAGTGGGTAAAAGAGTCTGGGAAGAATATTCATTTTAACAGTGTGAATTTTACCCCATAATGATATGGGGAGGTCCTTCCATCTCGCTAGATCCTGCCGAATCACACCTAAAAGGTCATCAAGGTTCATCTTCACTAACTGAGATGGGTCAGAGGAGAGGGATATGCCCAGGTATCTGAGAGAACAAGGGGACTATCTAATCCCTAAGGAGACAAAATCAACACTGTGGGTGAAGTGATTGAGAGAGTAGATTTCGGTCTTGTTGAGATTAAGTCTATAATTGGAGTATCGGCTAATGCTCTATTATGTTTAAGGCCTCCATTAAGGAGGGTACTGGGAGAATATCATCGGCATAACTCGAGATTGAGGGAGCCAGGTCTTCGATTGGGATACCCTTAATATTGGGAGAAGACAATCCGTCTAATGAGTCGTTCCAGGTAAAGGCTGAAAAGAAAGGGAGATAAAGGACAACCCTGACATGTACCTGAATGTAAAGAGAAGGTGGATGAAAATACCCCATTACAATAGATCCTGTCGATGGAGATGAGTAAATCATTTGGATCCACTGAATGAAGGAGTCTGGAAAACCCATCTTTTGAAGGACTAACCATAGGAAGGACTAGTCAACCTTATCAAAGGCCTTCTCTGCATTGAGAGAGATCAAGACCATTGAAAGGGGGGAGTCCTGAGCCACCTGGAACAGATGACTTCGCTTTCGCAGATGATCAGCTGAGGATCTCCCCGGGACAAATCCTACCTGTTCTGGACTTAAGAGACCTGACCAGACTGACCTAATGTGAGTAGCTAGAAGTTTTGCGAGAATCTTGATATCGCAATTCAGAAGGGAAATACAGTGATAACTTGAGGGACTAAGGGGTGGTTTGACAGGTTTAAGAAGAAGAATTACGGTGCCTTCCAAAAGAGATGGTTCCAATTCATTGGCAGAGAACATATATTGATATAAGCGGAGTAAAATAGGGGATAAGTCTTTGATAAAAAGTTTTATAAAAATTAGAGAGAAAGCCTTCTGGGCTAGGTGCTTTGTCTAGGGTGAGGCTGCTTGTAGCAGCTTCCACTTCTGCAATAGAAATAGGGGCAGAGAGTATAGTACATTGAGAGTCAGTGAGACAAGGTAGTGGAGCTGAGTCCAGATAGGCTGATGTCTCTGAAACAGATGGGGGAGAAGAACATTTACCACATAGCATGGAGTAGAAGTTTTTTAAAACTGCAGCCACATCCCTGGGAGTAGATTTTAGAGAGCCATCCAGAGCGGAGATTGAAGGAATGATCCTGGAGGATTCGATCTGGTGTAAACAGAGGGCAAGTAACTGACCCGCCTTTTCTTCTTGTTCTATATAAGTGGATCTCATTTTAAGAATGGAATACTCTGCTTTCTCCTGAAGGAGAGTTGCATATTTGTCTCAGAGAGACAATAAGTTAGCCAAAGAATCAGGACTTAGTAGAGGAGGGGAGTGTTCTAACACATGGATTTGTGCACGGAGTGACAAGGCCTCCGCTTCCCCCCAATGTTTCCAGGTTGAAGCCAACCTGATAAATTCTTCCCGTAGATAACATTTCAGGGCACACCACTTGTGATCTTGTCTTTTGATGGTATTCTAGTTGGTGACAACAAAGGACTGAATGAGACTTGAGACACTAGAGACCACAAGGTCCTCTTTAAGCAACTGTGTATTAAGCTTCCAGGAGGTATCACGTTGTTGGCAAGAGCAAGATGTGATAAGTAACCAGGTCACCGCATGATCTGAAAGAACAATGGGTTCAAGACCAGCATTACACAAACCAGGGAGTAAGGACAGGCTAATGAGTAGGTAGTCAATCCTGGAGGATGTATGATGGACCATGGAGTAAAAGGAGTAAGTACGGGACAGAGGATTGAGAACTCTCTATGGATCACATAACCCCAGCAATGCCATGAATACTCTCAAGGCTAACTGAGCAGAAGTAAGAGGCTTAAGAAGGGAAGAGGACCTGTTGAGATCTTGAGTAGGGGGGATGTTCCAGTCCCCACCAAGTATAAAGGGGAGATTAAGGAAAGGCAAAAGCACATCTGCCAGCTCCATGAAGAAACTTGGGTCACCACCCACAGGGCCATAAATGCTGCCTAGAACCATTTCCCAATGGTCAAGAATACCCATGACAAAGACATACAGTAGCAACCTTTAGGGTCTTCAGTTGTGCAGTTAACTTGAAAGGTAATGGAGAAACCAATCAAAATTTCAACCCCTCTACATGAAGTTGAGTCACCAGTCACAAAGACTTGACTGACCCCTTGTCTACAGAGTCTGACTGCTTCATGAGTAAGGAGATGTGTTTCCTGTAGGAAACCTATTTGAGCATGTAAAATAGAAAGGTGTTTTAATATCTGGTACCTTTTAAGCATGTTCCTGAGTCCCCAAACATTCCAAGACACACATTTTAAATTGTTACTAGCTATGGTCATCATAGACAAACATTGCAGTAAGAAAGTTGAACAGATAAAGGCACGCTCCCACCACACCCCTCCTAGTTCCTCCCAAAAAATTGCAACAAAGATATCCTCCCCCCACCCAGTATAACCCGACTACTTGCAACTAAGACAATTAACTGACATACTAATCCAACATGGAAATGCAAAATCAACTGAGAAACTGCCACATGAAAGTATATATAAGCTCTATTAATACTGTTCGTGGAGAGGTCTTGACACAGAACCCCATTTCTCCCAGTATTCTCCACTATGAAGAAGAAGCCAAAGGCAGACGTATGAACCCTATACAAAATGAACTTTCTAAAATCTTCCACAAGAAAATCAGTGGGAGAGAGGAGTATAATTGCAGAAAGGATTCCCCCCCCCAGACACAGAAAGTCCCCCCATCCCCCCCTTCGCGGAGCCATGGATTGAATAAAGACCATAGTGTGAACCCTCCTCCCCATGTTTAATGAGACCTTAAATTTAGTGAGCCAGAGTAGTACCAAAAGAAAGGGAAGGGGATCAATACCCCATTTACCCTCCCTCCCCACTAAACACCCTCCAAATGCTATACCCCAGCATCCAACCCCCCCACAAGGAAATACAAACATTGGCTCCTTCCAAGAATCCAGAACTCAGAGAGTAGTATACCAGTCTAGAAGGAGGCAACACGAACCCCAAAGCTCATAAGATACCTGTACCCAGACCCAGAACCATGCAAGCCGAACCAAAATGTACTTGCTAGAGGAAGAGGAAACATATGATGCCCAAGATTAGGGCCAACAATTCGAATCTCTAACCCCCAGGTATTTAGGAATACAGACTTGCAGGTGCTGAGACTGGATAAGAAGCTATAGGTGATAAAGCAAAGGGTCCACCCCGCACCCCAGAACATGAGAACCAGCAGCATAGAACAGAACCACACCAGGAGCCCCCCCACCGCCAGCTGCCCACCCATCCAGTCACCAGGATCATCCTGTGTTCCAACATAGTCATACAGTAGCAGCCACAGACAAATATAAATCCCATTTGTCCTGGGTCTATCAAGGCGAAGTGGAAGCTTAGTTTTCAGGGGCCTATGAAGCTGTTTATTTACTAAAAGGGAAGTGCCGATTGGCATCTGTTTTAAAGGGGGAGTTTAGAGGGAGGGAAGTGCATAAGGGCTCTGATGTTAATTTTAGCTTGCTGGCATAGGTCTAGTTCTATTTGTTGCCATTAAGGAACATATGAGTTTGAAGGATTAGTGAGATTGGTATATTTCCACTGTAGAAATTCCCCTACATGTAGGGCTAAGTAATAAAGAAAGAAGTCTGTAACTTGCAATCTTACTTTAAGGGAGGTTATCGTATGACATGCTCTATGTGGAGTCTTGCTGGACCACAAGATAGACGTTAGTATGGATTTTAGTTTGGTAAACCAGTGGGTGGGTATAAATAAATTAGTCATACTGAGTGGGTGCTAGAATCTTGGTAGAATGTTAATTTTAATTATGTTTACTCAGGTCTATAGTGTTAAGGGTAGGGCAGTCCACCTATTTAGGTCTAACTTAATTGTTGTGAGAAGGGTATTTAAATTCTTGGAAAATATAATTTTGTTACTTATGGTCACATGGATGCCCAGATACTTGAGGGACTCTGGGGTACCATGTGCGCTCCCCCCTCCCCATTGTAACATTTGGGTTTTAGTAGCCAAATAATTTAATGGCATAATGGCTGTTTTCTCTAAGTTAACTTTGTAGCCTGAAAGTTGACCAAACTCCCTTAGTAGGGCAACAGCCACAGGTATAGAGGGGGCTGGGTCCTCTAAATGTAGGAGACCATTATCTGCATATGTTGAGATTTTATAACTACGGTGACCTACCTTAATTGCCTTAATGATATCGAAGAGGAGAAGCCTTCTGGTCAGGGGCTCTAAATAAAGATTGTATAAGTAGGGGAAAAGGGGGTACCCTTGACATGTACCTCTACAAAGGGAAATGGGAGTGTAACTGATTCCACTGTCTCTAATGAAAGGTGATGAGTAAGAATATAATAGTTTTACTGAGTCTATGAAGGCAGAAGGGAAGCCGAATTGCTGTAAAGTTAAGAATAAGAAGAGCCAGGAGACTCTGTCAAAAGCTTTCTCTGCATCCTATGACATCAGCACAGCTGGATGTTCTGAGTCCCTGGATGCAGAGATTAGGTGAAAGAGCTTGTGCATGTGGCCAGAGAAAAGGTGACCTTGTATAAATCCCATTTGTCCTGGGTCTATCAGAGAGTTCCAGACCATACCAATTCACGTGCTAGAATTTTTGCTAGTAGCTTAATACTGTATCTGTGTTAAGGAGAGATAGGGGGCAGAAATTTGACATGTACTCTGGGTCTTTGCCCGGTTTGGGGATCAGTGTATGACTCGCTTGTTGTAGGGACAGGTCTAGAGATTGTTGCTTTTGGGCTGAATTAAATAACATGGTTAGAGGCTCATCAAGGAGTTGTGCTAATGCCTTATAAAGGTTGTTGGATAGGCTGTCTGGCTCTGGTATTTTGTTAAGAGGGTGTTCAGACATTGCCCTTAGCACCTCTCCCTGGAAAATGCAGGCCCCCAATTTGTCTAAAGTTTCTTGGGGTAGTTGGGTAAGTTATCGGCATTAAGGAATTGCAAGATGCAAGATCAGACACTGTGGGATCTACCGAGTAAAGAGAATGACAGAACTTTTTGAAGGCAGAAGCAATTTTCCTAGGGTTAGAGTGTAATGGGGCATTGGGAGATAGCAAATGCCCCTTATGGTTTTGAGTGCATCCTCTTGTTTTTGCCGCAGGGCTAAAAATTTTCCTGCCTTTTCACCTTAATCGGTGTAACAGGTTTTTGCTAAGAAAATCATGAACTCCACTTTTTCCTTCAGAAGTTGTTCATATTTGGCTCTACGGGAGTTAAGGTGAAGCCATTTTTAGAGCTGTGGGCGGAGCCTACAGCCCTTTTGTTATCTGTTGCTCTAAAAATGGCTTTTCCTAGAACTTCCTTTTTAGGCATTTGTATATATTCCTCTACAGCTGCAAAGTAGTGCACTCCACCTCTGATTTTTGCTATTTGTTGCACTAAGTTTTATTTTTTATTTAGTTTTTGTTGACCAGGTAAGTGCACTAGACAAATTCTGACTATTTTCCGGCACAACCTGGGGAAGGGGGATACAGATGAATGCCAACTGACTTTGAACCAGATTAAGCTGTTGGTGCTATTTTAATGAATGCGGAGAAAATTGGCCAGGGCACCGGGGAAATTCCCCTACTCTTGCTTTCTGTAAGCAGGGGTGACCCTTTTTCTGGTGACTCCAAGATGGCTGCTGTTCCAGATCCTGGTGGAGGTGGTGGAAATGCTGCTCTTTGTCCCCAGGTTCCAGCTCCTGCTTTTCAGCTTACTTCTTCTGCTATGGATTTGTCTGTTTCGCATGTGGGTGGACAGCCGTCTCTGTGTGAGATGCCCACTCTGGAAGAGTTGTATGAGGAGGTGGATGCGTGTCTAGTAGTGGGGAAGACCTCACTACTAGTAGAGGATGTTTTTTTCTGATGTCGTGTTGAAAATGCTGGTTGGTGAAGAAGACAAGGTTTTTCATGAAGCTCTATTGGTACCGGAGCTGTTGGTACCAGAGAGGTCTACAACAGAGTTATTAAGAACTGCAAAAAATTCTAATTTACAGAGTGAAGGCAAAGAAACCATGGTGGAAATTTCATATATTGCGCCGCTTGTTTTGCAAAGCTCTATGTCACACGCTATCTCAGCTGAGCAGTCTGACAAGCTGCCAGCAAATATTGACAGCAGGAATGAGGAAGTCGTCGGTCAGCTCCCTTTAAAGAAGACGGGTGAGTGCATTACTGTTTCTTCCAAGGTTTGGAAAACTGAAATGAGTGTGCCGGCTGGCAGGTTAATCGCTGAGAATAGCGAGTGCCGAAAGCCGGGCACATCTCTTGAGACTGCCATTGTCGGTGAGCCGGTTTCGGCTCTTTCTGAACTTTTCAAACGGCCTACTGTGGCTTCAGTGCTGCAACAGGCAGATTCAAAGTTTCAAACTGCTATAACTTTGTCAAAGGAATCGGGTTTTGTGTTCCATCCGCAGTCTCCTGCTGGCACTGCACAAACTGAGGCCCATCATATATCATATCAAACAAAGGTTAATGATCAACAAGGAGTGACTGAATTTAGTTTTTCTCCGCTGGTTACCCCTAAACACAATGCACCTTTACTACAAGGGTCTACAGCTGTTGCACAGGAGTTTTCCCAGTCTAAAAATGTGTGACTAATTCAGAATCTGTCCAAATACATCAAGAAATGGGGTTCCTAGTATACATGATGCTTCCTGGTCTCCTCAGAAAGCATTACAAGGAGCTGGATGGGAGAAGGGCCCATCAGGGATTTGGATCCCGATTCAGCCTGGGATCCTTCACTTAATCTTCAGACTCTGAGTGGTGCCAAAGACTAATTTACAGAGTATCCCTTCTACTTTTCCTGCTACAGCTATGCCAGTACAAACATCTGTACCTAATCTGCAACCTTTTCAAAGGTGGACTTGGCTTCAGGATCACAGGCTTCAAGCGCCAAAAGAGAGTGTGGGGTTTGAGCCTATAACTAAACCTCTCTTATCTGAACTATTTTCAAAATCTAGAAGGAAGCTGCACCTCGGCGGAACGCAGTGAGAATATGCTACAAAGGTGGCCTGGATGTCAGGCCCGATAGACATTATGTGGGGAGATATTTAATTAAGGATTCATTGAAATTTTTACCAAGAGATGTTTTTGCATTTATAAATAGTTCCGGGGAAGATAATTTTGACATCAGTTTTCATTCAGCTTCTAATTTAGACCTTTTCTGGGAACATTATGGGCAAGTTAAATTTTCCCCCATATGGACCCCCTTCTTGGTAATTCCACTTTCTAAGCCTTTAATCAAAAATGTCACAGTGATGTTTAGGAATGAGGGGGTCCATGTGGAAGATATTACTTATTGGCTTTCCCAAAAATGTGATATACTAAGTGATCCAGACCCTATTTTGGACTCTGAGCAGTTTTGGACCGGTGGGTGGAAATATAGGGTGAAGCTTAGACAAGCGGATTCTGGAATTGAGCATATTCAAATGCCTTTTGTTGGGAGAGATCGAGGGTATGTTTTACAGTGGGCAGCAGGGCATGTTATAAGTGTGGAGCTAAATCTCATCTTTCTAGTGTGTGTGACCAGCCGAGATGTGATAATTGTGGGGAAGTGGGTCATATCACTATGCAGTGTGCAAACCACACGAAGTGTGACTTATGTGAGGATTTTGGCCATGCCTTTAAAGATTGCCCTTGGGCCACTAAAAATAAGGCCTCCTGTGGTAGTACAGACTTAATCATTCAGCAGGTCCAGGATGCAGTTTCCAAAAAAGTGGAGACTAAGGAAATGGCTCCTCCTCTTCAGCAGGAATCCTTAGTTTTGGTTTCCCAGTTCAAGGCCCCTTGCCCCCTTCCTCCTCCTACTTCACCTTCCCCTTCTGTAGTTCCAGCTAGTATTGTCAAAATTGAAGCAGAAGTGGTAAATCTTCTAGATCCTGTGTGTTACACTGACACTACAGAACCAGAACAACCTACTAGGGACAGTGTAGGATTATCTTCCCTTCCTCCACGTCGGTCAAATAGACATGTGAAGGCTGGGGTTGTTTCTAAAAATGAATTTTTTGAATCTCCAAATTCTTATGCTGCTTTGTTTACCTCTTGGGGGGATTCAGAGATGGATGTTGGAGACTTGGACTCCCAAAAATCCTTTCAAGGTAGTATGAGTGCCCCTATAGAAGATTATAAGGAAAAAAAAAAGAAAAGGAGGAAAAAATAGGTTGTGTTTCCTTTGTTTTTTTTACTTTCATGGCCAGGTTTATTTGGGGCTCTCTTAATACACACAGTCTGCTTAACTTTGCTAAAAGACGAGCTGTTTTTCAGCTCCTTAGAGACCAATCTTTGGGAATATGTTTTCTCCAAGAAACCTGGATGTTTGCTCAAGAACAAATTTTTTCCTTCAAAAGGGACTGGCCTTGGGGGCCTTCTTTTTGGTCCTTTGGAAGGGACAGAGCAGATGGGATAGGTATTTTGTTTAATTCTTTTCATTTTGTGTTACTCAAACTAATTGAATTGATTCCGGGGAGAATTTTAATTATTGATGGTCTATGGCACTCTAGAGCTTGTAGATTTATTAATATTTATAATCCCAGATAAAGGCTCTTCAACTGAGTACATGAAACTAATTCAACCCTTTTGATTTCTTCCTTACTATTTTTTGGGGAGGCGATTTTAATTGTACTCTCTCTAGCAAAGGTGGGGTAAACAGAAAAATCTATTGTGACTCAAACTGTTTAGCATCAATTATCAAGACAGGAGATTTGGTTAATTGTAACTCCTCGGTAAAACTAGATTCTAATTTTACTTTTTAAGGAAAAGTTGGTTCTACTATCGATTATCTATTCCTTTCAAAAAATACAGTAATAGGAAATTTTAATATAGTCCCTGTGGAATTCTCAGATCACCTCTTAGTGTTGGTTGAAGTGGGCACTTTCCCCTCTGTTGGGAGGAAATCTTCGAGATGGAAACTAAACACCTCTATCTTGAATGAAGCTGTGGTAATAAACTCAATTTCCCTTATATTGAGGGCCAGGCTATCAATAGCATTTTTGTATTCTGATTTAGGTATTTGGTGGTTGGAAACGAAGCAAGATTGTTGTTCTTGGTTTCAAAAATATGGTAAAAGAAAACGGAATTCTGATTTTCTTTCATATTTAAAGTTAAGGTCTCAATTGCAATACTTGATTACCCTAGCCAATACATCTAAGGCCTGCTGTGGACTGCCAGGTGCCTCATCCACCCTGGCTGTCCTCCAGTCTTCAGGTCCTAGAAAGGGAACACAGACAGGCACATATCACAACACAGCAACAACATGGGCCCACTGCCCCACCACCCAAGCATAGCGTGCACCCCAGCCTGACAAGGCCGCAGGGCAGTGGAGCAGCACTCCCAGTGAATGGCAATGCCATGCCACAGAGCATGCAATGATAGGCCTCCCTGGCATAGCATGCAACCCTGCCAGCCCCATGGAACAGTGGATGTGCACAGATGCAGTTGGAGCCCACTTACCTGGTCATGACATGGCACTCTTCTGGATGCACGCATGCAGCACCCTCAGCCTCTCCGGGTTCCTCTGTACCATGTCCCCATACCAGTGATGACACTGCTTCCTGGTGCACAGCACACCGGTGGCCTGGACAAGCCCGACGGCAATGTCCTGCCACACTTTGGTCCTGGGTCTGCTGAGGGGCTGCTGGCCAAACAGGCTGCCAGCATGGGGCTCCACCTGGGCCACCAGGTTCACCAGCTTGACCTGGCTCCAATTATGGGAATGGGGCACTGTGTGATTTGGCATGGTTCTACAGCAAGGTAGCAAGCCAAAATGGCACCCAGTAGCTTATGTGCACAATGTGCACGGGATGCGCACCTTACATGGAGATGCGCTTTCTGCGGCAATCGTGCAACTCAGGGATGTGCGGCATGGGCATATGCGCTTTTGCACATGGCACAGAGGTCCCTGGGGGCATAGGGGTGAGGTCAGGGGTCATGCGCAGTAATGCGCATGAGCACTATTGGGCCCATGATGCACATTACGCAATAGAGCCAGGAAGACACCACACCCCATGGGCCCAATAGCGCCTGAGCACCATAGGGTCTATAGAACCGGAGCACCATTGGCCCTATGGCACCCAAGCACAATAGGCCCTATAGCACCCAAGCATCATAGGCCCTATAGTGCCCAAGCGTCATAGCCCCATAGCACCCCAGCACCATAACTCCTATAGTGCCATAGGGTCCATGGTGCATAGGGCATGATGACCCCTATAGCACACCCAGCACACGCTGCACAATAGGTGGTAGCATATGCTGTGGCACATGCACGTTGGCGAGTGCGCATTGCGCATTTCATGGCAATGAGCAACGACATGCGCTGGAGCAAGTCCATTGCATAATGTGCAACAGTGCGATATTCAGCCGTCATGTGCAGATTAGCTCATCAGCCAATCCACGGCGCAATGAGGACATTTGCATGTCATTACATTTACGCATTAACTCATTTGCATGTGATGTGCTAAAAAGGTGCCACATCACAACAACACAGTCCATGGACCGGTATTGCAACCATCAGAGGTAAGTTGCACCTGCTGAGGGGACGGCCAGCACAGGGTGCTGGATGGCTGTAGTGGGTTGCTGCAGCCACTAACCACATGTCCTTGTCCACAGGTAGCATCACATCTGAGCACGAGGAGGGTGAGGAGCATGGGCCTGCCCAGAAGTGCAGGCCCAACTTTACGAGAGCAGAGGCAGATGCCCTGTTCAAGGTGTACCTTGACAGGGAGCCATTGCTGAGTGGTGCCACTGGCACACCCCAGGCCAGAGCCACGGACTGGGAAGAGGTGGTGGAGGCCATAAGCCAGTGGGGCAGCAACCAGCAGTCCGCACAGGAGTGTAAGAAAAAGGTGGGCACCATCAAGCATCGGATAAAGAGGAAGGTGGCCACCATTTAGGCCACCAGGTCAGCCACAGGTGGGGGCCAGGCCACCGTGATGCAGCTCACTCTACAGGAGGAGATGGTGGCAGCCATCATGTGGTGTAGTGTGGTGGAGGGTATGCCAGGCAGTGGCTTCCAGACTGGAGGGAGCCCATCACTGCATGGTAGGTATGGCAGGTGGGGGGGCCTGGGGCCTGTCGAGTCAGCAGCTGTAATGCATCTGTGTTCCCTTACAGCACTGGCTCACCAGCATGTGGTGGTAGGGGCACCTGTGGCTGTTGTGGGAGCCTGCCCAACCCCAGAGGATCAACCATCCACCTCCAAGGGAATCTGGGGGCCTAATAGGCTGCAGAACACCACCGCCATCAAGCAGGATGTCCCGGGTGTGGTGGCAGATGAGGCCCTGGTTCTGTTCCAGTGAAACACCAGCCATGGCGTGCTTTGTGCAGAGACACAGATGATGATCTAACCATAGTCCTGGACGGCGGGAGTCTAGTCGGAGGGGAGACACCCATACTAACACCAGCACTGGCAGCGTGGCCGGTGGCCTGTTAGTGGTGGAACAGCTGCCTGCTACTGCACCTGGTACTACTGTGTGTGCAGGCACAGTTGCACAGGATGGCGAGGCACCAACATAGGCAGTGGCTGGCACACAGGGATCGTAGGGACAGCAGCTGCAGATAGCTGGAGACGTTGGGAGGCTGGGTGCTGCATCTGCCACTGGGGTGCCTGTCATTGCCCATCCCCATGAGGACCATGCTGTGCAGCACCCACCTGAGTGGGGCGCCATGCAGCATGGTCGTTCAACATGATGGGTCAGCACCTCACCCATGCACCCCAGTGCATGCAACCTTGACGAGCACACCCAGTTGCTGCCGGCCTCCATGGAGCAACTGGTGCTGCTCATGGCTGAGGTGCGGGCACTCTGCGCAGTGGTGTGCCAGGCAGCTGAGCAGCATGAGAGGGACACCGCGCAGGTCCTGGAGGCCATTCAATGCCCACAGGAGGATACGACCGCAGCCCTGGACCACATTTCCAATGTGATCTTGGTTGGCCTTGCCCCACTATCTAGGGCATGGCCGACTGCCACAGACACCGTGGAGTGCAATGTCCACCCCACGGCCCCGGTGTCGGGCAACCCCAACCGGGTTGACACTGGGCTCTGCTGTGGACATTGCAGGCACACCTGGAGTGGGCCTGTTTGGGAACCTGCAGACCCCTGCGAGGACCCGGTCATGGTCTCGAAGTCCCACCTCTGGGGGGGTTGTCGCAGACCCCCCTGTGGCTGTCGCGCAGCCTGTGTCTGCTGGGCAGACATGGCGTGGCCGTCCCCATGTCTGTGGTGGCCATGTGTCTAAGCAGCAGATCTGATGTGCACGCCTCCCTGTCTGCTGTCTGCAGCCACCACCCTGTGTGCACATTGGTGTGTGTGTGTGTGTGTGTGTGTGTGTGTGTGTGTGCATGGAATGGTCATGGCAGCCTTGTGGTGTGCCACATGCTGCCCATGTGCGCACCTGCCCAGCTGCTGGCCCATGTGGTGATTGCGTGATGATGCCCTCTCAACACTGGTTGCACATGTGCACCAGTGCCCTGCGTCTGATCCACGCCACGCACTAGTGCCTGGTCGCGTGCCTGTGGGTGCCACTGTGTGGGTGTGTGATGCTGTGCAGTGCTGTGTGGTGTGGTGTTGCGTGTGGCGGTTTTGCTCTGCCCCACCACTGTGTGTACATGCCCACACATGGCTTTGTACCCTGCCACTGTGTTGGTTCTGTGCATGGGTGTTTGTCCACTTACCTGCGTGCACCGTAGTGCTCCCATGCTATTGTGTCTCACTGGTGGCGTGCCAGTAGCATGAGCTGGGGATCCCTCCACCCAGGGTGGGGGCTGCCCACCAACTCCCTGCCCAATGCCTGAGTTGTCCCCACTGCTGTTCCTCTCATCAGCCTCGACAGCTATCCCACGGTCAGTGCCCATGTTGTGCAGCGCCAGCTTGCAGCAGGCCAGGAATAGGTTGCAGGCCTTCGAGGGGCCATATTGTAGGGCACCACCAGACCTGTCCAGTCAATGGAACCATGCCTTCAGCATCCCAAACACATGCTCAATGATGTTCCACGTGCTAGCATCTGCCTCATTGTACTGCTTTTCCACTGGGATGATGGGCGCTGGTAGGGGTGAGCAGACAGGGCCTGAGTGAGTAGTTACTGTCACCTGCAGGGGGAGGAGAGAGAGAAGGTTAACCCGGTGACCCCTGTCACTGTGCCCCATACCCTTCTCAGATGCACTCAGCAGTCCTTCTGCCCTGGCTGCCACCCCTTCCATGCCCTGCTGTACCCAACTGCCCATTGTCTCACCATATTCACCCACTAGGTGTCCTGTGGGGATGTTCCCACTCTCGAACCTGTGGCACAGTGCCGAGCTGTGCCAGATGAAGGCATCATGTGCTCCTCCAGGGTGTGTGGCACAGACTTTGGTTATGCACCCCCTGGCATCGCACACCACCTGGCAGTTGATGCTGGGGTAGCCCTTTCTGTTGATGTAGGCTACTCCCTCCACACCAGGTGGCATGCGGATGCCCACCTGGGTGCAGTCAGTGGTCCCTGGCACACCAGGCTAACGTGCTACCTTGTGGAACTCCTGCATGGTTACTGTACGCTCCGCCTGTGTACTGGGGAAGTGGATGTGTTCTGTAGCATGTGGTAGCAGGTCACTGAGGAACTGTGTGAAGAGCCGTGATGTGGCCAACTGGGATATGCCTGCAGTGTCCTTTGTTGGTCTCTGGAAGGTGCCTGTGGCAAACAGGCACATGACAGCTGTTACCTTTGTCTCCACTGTCAGGGCGTGGCTCCGTCTAGTGGGTGCCTGCATCTCCTCACTGCACAGCTCACAGAGCTGCCTCAGAATTGCCCAGTTCAGGCAATACTGGCCCACGATCTCTGTGTCAGCATAGCTCTTGAAGCTGATGCAGGGCCGGTACCGCCTGTTCCGGGCGTACTGCTGACGGGCTCTTCCACAGCCATGTTGCTCTGCCTCCTCACACCCCTCATTATGGCATCCATCTGGAATGCCACACTGGCCATGGCCCCTGTTGTCTTGTCACCCCCTGGGTGTCCAGCTCCACTGGCCCCTCGGCTCTGTGGGGCAGTGCCTGTCACTCGGCAAGGCCCCCCCCGGTCTACCCTGCACCTGGCTGGGTTCTGCCTGCTGGCTCTGTCGCCCACCCCTGTGGGTGCCTGTGTCACTCCCCTTGAGTCCGGTGGCTCTGTTAGGCACCCACTCTCTCCCTCAGTGAGCCTCCTTGTGTGGCACTCATAGACATAACAATAACAATGAATGGTAACAACATATTCTAGAAACAAATATCAATTGACTTAATTGCAAACAAACTAGATCAAATATAAATGGATTATGGATCATGAATATATATATATATATATATATATATATATATATATTAATTTAACACATTTTCAGTCCCAGCATTTCAGAAGTCATTCAAATTGGAACAGCACTCTTGTTTCTTACTTACCATACAGTAAACCCTTTTTATTAATGGCACCTAATTGGATATTACTGTTCAGATGTTCTAGAGAAAGGGGCATGATGTTCCAAAGGTGTGGTCACATATAAAAAAGTGAGATCTCCCCAATTCAGATCTACATCTTGGCGGTATAAATTTTACAGTGCCATGTGATAAAGGTGATGACAAAATAGCATCCAACAATTACAGCTAACACATAATAGAGACACCAATAAAAACCACCAGCACTATGGTACATATTGAGCGATTTATTATACAAACTTTTGTTTTTGCAGAGGCTCCACCCTCCACATCCCCCATAATTTTATATACTAACTCTAGGGGGGGATGAAACACTGGGACAGGGAAAACTCAGGAGGGATAGTGTACAGGGACAGGGAGATTATTGGAGTGGGCAGAACAGTTATGAAAATGGGGACAGGAAACAAAGTATGAAATGTGGGCAGAACATCAAAACATGGAAAAAAAAATCCTCAGTACACATAATAAAACTACAACCCCTTAACCCAGTAGCAAACCCAGGACCACCAGGCTTGCAGGCAGTGCTTCACTCCACTACGCTAGGCAGCCAGTTCAAAATTGCTCTGCCAAGCAAGCACCTACATCTTTTCCTATGTAACTTCCTATAGACCTCCTTACCCCTTTTCAATCACTCTCTTTTACATTCACTCTTAAGGCACCGTAACTATTGCTAACCGTGACATTCAACCTAATATCACAGTAGCCCTTTTTACATTTGCCCTTTTGATGTCGCTCAAATTACTTCACTGTTATTCACTCGCTCAAACCACAGGTTACCAAATTCTACACTTTCCACTGATCTTAATCCATTTTTTAAAGCTGCAGGGCAGAGCTCTGCAGACATTTTGCTAGGACAGTAGAAATAAGGAGCTCACTAGATATCTAACAGACTTCATTTGCTTGAACTTTTGCTGCAGTCCCTCTGCTCAGCAGCCTGTTTACAGCACTATTTTTTCCCAGTTGGTCAGTGTTTCCCAGTGAGGAGCGAGGTTCAGATTCCTCAGATCAACACAGAATGAAGTTTCGATATATCACTGCAGGAGATCTAGGCTCATAAATATGCCAAGTCTCTCTGGCTTTCCCAAACATAAAGTTTAATTGAGAGTGAGGAAGGAGGTTTCAGATTTCAGGTGCTGTGTTAAAAGGCTTGAAACAGGCCAGACAAAAATTTAAGTATAACTGAGAAATCAGACCAGAGACCTAGTTCGCATGCAGTGTATAGTTTTATTTTTCATCAATCAATATTCTTTACTTCAAACCAGGCAACATTTCAAGATCATAAAGATTTCTTCATAAGGGAATTGGCTGAAATTAACATAATAATCATAACTTTAGTATGCAATGTTTCACTCCTTACATACCTCATAAAATAATTCATATAATCATTTTTTTTATTCTTTTGGTAACTGGATAAGGTTCACTAGGCACAAGTACCTGTTTTCAAGGGCAGCCTGGGAGTACTCGGGTGGTTAAGTGACTTGCTCATGGCCACACAGTATGCAAGTGGAGGTTGTGGGACTCAACCCAGGTCCGCTGAATGTATTAAGCTCATTCATAGCTCATTAACCTCTAGTTATTCTTCCTGGCACTGGGTGTGCATGAAGGATCACTACCATCACCAATGGCTACTATAAAATCAATGTGGCTAACATTTCTAGGCTCCCTTTCGCCACTGTGGTTAAGACATTTTGAGGAATGTAACTGCATGTGGCTAACTGTTGCACCACACCACAGCAGGCTGACACTGTCACATCCATCAGTATGTTTGTCCAATTGATGCCATGCAGCAGAGCAGTTTTTTTCTTCACAAATATCATGAGCAAAGCCTGCTGGAGAATGCAAGTTCACTCACTGCCCCTTGAGAACATGATATCTGCCAGCCCAGATCCAGCAGCAAACAGTGGAGAACCTCAGGATGTTTGGGTCATAGAGACAGGAAAGCAACATCAGACCATGTTTGTAGAGTGGCTAATTTAGTTTACAAGTGGCTAAAGCACTGGGTGCATTTTAGCCAGTGGCAGTTTTTAGACCCTAGCATTTAGTCAGCTGGCATGAAGCAGCACTTGACCATTTGCTGGATGAATACAATAAATATATTGCAGCCATGTTACAAATTATTTCCAAAAAATGAATAAAGTGGTCAAAACAGAATTCAAGGTCTCAAATTGTAAGCAGCATCATTGTCTGCATGTTATTAGTAGACAATGTCTGGGTTATTAAACATAAAACAAAAATAAATAAAATCCCATATTTTACCTTATTCAACACTGGTAGACAGCTGGATACCATCATAATACTATAACTTCATACAGTATGTACCTATCATGGTGTCACCACTCTGTGAGTAGTATATTGCTTCACACACGTTTCCCTTGATTTTTTCTCTCTTGCTCAATGAATATATTATTATATACTGTAGACAATGACAGCAAAAAAAGATCAAATGTCCATCTAGTTTGCTTAGACTTCCCTATCTGCCCTGGGGCTTAGTGTCCATAGAGAGCACCCCCTGCTCCACTCCTTAATGCTACTGATCTGAGCAACTATCAAGCCCTTCACTCCATTCCAGCCATGCCTGAAACCATCGGTTGTCTTGGAGCCCACCACCTCCACTGACAGACTGTTCTACAGCTTCACCACCCTTTCCCTAAAATAGAATGTCCTCACATCCCTCTTGAATCTTCACCCCTCCAGTTTCAACTCATGACCACAGGCTCTTGTTTGTCAAAACATGTTGGATTACAGTCCTTGATCAACTCCCATTGCATCTTTCCTGGACTTGGGACCCCCTCCCAAATAAAACATCATTACACAGCAGGAAGGGAGGTGAATATGGCATCATGAGTGACTGCATTGTTTGGTGGTGTTCCTAAAGTTCAGTGAGTATACTGTAAGAGTAGGTCAAGGATTTGAAACAAAGCAACTCTGGGTATAGTAGCACCATTAGGATGCATTTCCGTTCTACTATGAAAGGAGCAGCTAAAGAAACCAGCAACATTAATGAATTTTAGAAAAGATAAGCAATTAGAAAATATGGGGTTTCAACAAGAAATAATATGCAAAAAGGGTTGACAGTGATCCCTTTAAAATAAAAATTAAGGAAAAAAAGAGAGAGGTCCTGTTCCTTATTTATCTCAGTCATTAATAGGGGTCAGTTTTTATTCTTCCTGTCACTGGGTGTGCATGACAGATTGCCACCATCACAAAGGGCTACTGCAAAATCAATGTGGCTAACATTTCTAGACTCCTGTTGCCACTGTGGCTAAGACATTTTGATGAATGTAACTGAATGTGGCTGGCTGTCACACCACACCACTGCAGGCTGACACTGTCACATCCATCAGTATGTTTGGCTAGTTGGTGCCAAGCAGCAGAGCAGTTTTTTTTTTTCTTCACAAAAATCATGAGCAAAGCCTGCTAGAGAGTTCAAGTTCACTCAATGCTCCTTGAGAACATCAAATCTGTCAGTCCATTTCCGGCACCAAACAGTGGAAAACCCCAGGATGTTTGGGTCACAGAAACAGGAGAGCAGCATCAGACCATGTTTGTGGAGTGGCTAATTCAGTTCACAAGTGGCTAAAACACTGGGTGCATTTTAGCCAGTGGCTAATTTTTAGATCCTAGCATTTACTCAGCTGGCATGAAGCAGTACCTGACCATTTGCTGGATGTATAAGGGAAATATTTTGTACCCTTCCCCGCATCATATTCATCTACACTTTGGAGTTGGACAATAGCAATTTCTATTAGTTCTTACTCCTTATCACAGTCCTTTGTGGGAATAAGGAACCTAGAGAAAACTAGACATATATATGCATGGGGAATAACTAAATGACCAAATCATGAGCAAACCCTGCTAGAGAGTACAAGTTCACTCACTGCCACTTGAGAACATGATATCTGTCAGTCCAGATCCAGCACCAAACAGTGGAGAACCCCAGGATGTTTGGGACACAGAGACAGGAAGGCAGCCTCAGACCATGTTTGTAGAGTGGCTAATACAGTTCACAAGTGGCTGAAACACTGGGTGCATTTTAGTCAGTGGCTAATTCAATCAGTCAATCAATCAATTTGTATTTATATACTGTAAGGTATGTGAGCAAAAATGGCCATTTTTACAAACATCCAGTGTAGAGACAACAATACAAAAGCAGAGTACAATCAAGATACAGAGAATGAATTTACAAGAGTATCAACATCATACAATACAAAATGGTAACATGATTTAGATGTACACAGAATAAAGAACAACGATAATTTTAAGGGGGTAGGAAAAGACGAATGGGGAGAGAGAATAGTGCAGTAGTGTGTGGACAGTGCAGGTCAACCATCGATGGTAGCAATCCGGGGGAGTCTTGTGTGGATGCAGGTGCCTGGCTGGGTTCAGCGATGGGACTGGTTGGGCCAGTTGCAGGTGGATGCATTAAGGAGGTGGACCTTGAGGGAGGAGTTGAAGGAGTGGACAGTATTATAGGCCTGAATTTCATGGGGTAGCTTGTTGTAAAACTTAGTACCAATGTAGGAGACTGAGTTCTGAGTCTGTCTGGTTCGGTAAAATGGGGTGTCGAAGACCATGGTAGTGGAACCTCTGGTCAGCCATCCAGGGGCTGAGAGTGGGAAGAAGGAGTTTACACTAGGTAGGAGCAGTTTGAGGTAGATTTTGTGAAGGAAGGAGAGCATTTTGAGGTGGAACTACCTTTTGAGGGTGCACCAGCTAAGGGAGGAATAGAGGGTGCAGTGGTGTGCTACACTGTTGTAAGTAGCTCTTAGTTTGGAATACAGGAGCGAGGATATTGGGGTGGAGAAGACGATGGAATCATAATCAATAAGGGGCAGAAGTAGAGAGGTAGCCAGGTGTTGTCTAGAGGTGAGAAGCAGGACTCTCCTAATTCTGTAGAGTCTGGAATTAATCTTCTTTATAAGGTTGTTTATATGCAGATTGTAGGAGAGGTGGGGGTCCAGGTAGAGACCAAAGTATTTGAATTTGGTCACCTGCTTGATGGGATTCTTTGAGTTGTCAATAAGGGTAAGGCCTTTTAAAGGGACTTTACGAGGGCCTGAGAAGATTATGAGTTTGGTCTTCTTGGAGTTGAGGATCATGCCATTTCCGGAGAACCAGGAGTGGAGCTTTATGAAATTGGACAGTAATTTTGGAGCATAGTGTTTGGATTTTCATGGCTGTAGAAAAGGGCCACATTGTCTGCATGTAGACCTAGTTGAGTGGACTGACAGATAGAGGGAAGGTTATTAATGAAAAGTGAGAAGAGAAGGGGGCCCAGGATGGAGCCCTGGGGGACCCCATATTTGATTGGACAAGCAGAGGAGATGTTACCTTTAATGGAGGTTTGATGGGATCACCCAGAGAGGTAGCTAACAACACAACTGACAACATTATCAGAGAGGTGAAGACCTCGAAGGGTGTTGATGAGGAGGGCATGGTCTACAAGTTCAAATGCCTTAATGAGGATGGGGTTCTGGTCAGGTAAACAAAGAAAGATCCAGTGTAATGGCCTTTGTCGTTAGCCTTAAGGATGTCACTAGTGAACCTGACCATGGCTGTTTCAGTGATGTGACCAGATCTAAAACCATGCTGAGCTCTAGAGAGTAAGTTGTAGGATTCGAGGTGGGTGGTGAGTTGAGCGTGAACTACTGTGTAGATAATTTTTGAGAAAGGGGTGAGGAGGGAAATGGGATGGTAGTTTCCAACATCATTTCTGGATCCAGACTTGAACTGCAGTTTTATGGTGGTGGTTTTCCAGGTGTTAGGGAAAGAGCCTGAACAGAGGGAGTGAATGAGAATATTAGTGATGGGAACAGTTAAAGAAGAGATGGACAGTTTATGGATTTTATAGTCTATCCCATCAGCCCCGTTGCCGGGTTTCGGATTGTTCACATGGATAAGCTTGATGGAGTCAACAGGCTTAACAGCCTTAAAGTAAAATCTGGGGAAGGGGAGATCCGAAACATTGGGGTAGAGAGAGTGGGTTGGGGAAAAAGAGGATGGTGGGTAGGAGGGGGGAGGTTTGTATTTTTCAAGGTCAATGAAATGAGAGATAAAGATGTTTGCCACATCAGTAGGGCTGTTGATATCTCTCCCACCATGGTACAGAGTGATGGGATCAGTGTTTTTAGTTTTGTCCTGAAGCGAGTTGAGAGTACCCCAGAGCTAACAGGGGCTCGAGGCATCCTTGAGTTGTTTGTTATGAAGGTGATCAATTTTTGCCTTTCTTATAGCTGATTTGCACTTATTACGGAGAGACCTGTACAGGGAGAGCTGGGCAGGGTCTTTGTGCTATGAATAATGAGCCCAGGCTTTGTCCCTAGTTCTCATCAGCTTTATGATGTCTGGGGTAACCCATTCATTGATTTTTACCCCTTATTTAAATCTTTTTGAGTGGAGCATGTTTATCACAGATACTGACAAGGGTGCTGGAAAATTTCTGTAGGATAGACTCGCAGTCACCAGGCCCCCCGGTGAAGGATCTGTCAACAAGGCTGAGATCACAGATTATTAAATCAATGTTCTGATCTGTCAATATCCTGGTAAAGATGAATGTCAGAGGGTGTTTGGGTAGTCAGACTGACCAGAGGCAATAAGTTGCAAAATGATCACTGACAAAGTCTTGTAACACACCAGAGTCAGTAATGCAAGTTGGATGTGAGACAGTAATCCAATCAATAAGTGACTGGGTATCTGTTTTGTAATTATATTTAGTGAGAGAGGTGATGAGCTGGTGAAGACCAAGATTTGCGATACTAGTTTTGACAGAGTCAGACTAGGTGGAGACCCAATTAATGATAAAGTCCCCAAGTAGGATCCACTCTCTGTTGAGATGGAGGGTGTGTCTGAGGGCCAGTAGAGACTTGAGGTCAGAAAGCGGGGTACCCATGGATAGATAAGTGGTGGTGAGGGTGAGGGTTTTATTTGGGCTGAGGAGGAGGAGGTGGATAGAGAGAGTTTCCAAGAGGGAACAATCAGTCCTGAGATTGTGTTCAGTAAAGGAGAATTTGTTAGAAATATAAAACATAACATACACCCCCTCCTTTTGTTCTCAGTCTATCTTTTCTGGCTGGTGTGCAATCACAAAGCTCCATCTCACCATCTAAAATTCTGTGGGAAAGCCAGGTTTCAGAGACAGAGATCACATCAAAGTAATTCATGGCTACCCAGGCTTGAAAAGCATCACATTTAGCTGGGAGACTCTGAATGTCAAGATGGATAAAGAAGATTTTTTTCTCTTTATTGAGGAGGGGCTCCCGGGTGGGGAAAATGGGGCTACAAGGGTCTGGGTTGGGATGGATGGTTCCTGTGAGCAGTAGGAGGACCAGGATGAGTGTTCTGAAGATGGTAGAGATGAGGGATACTGACTTGCTTTTCCTAGGTCTGATGCATATAAATGAGGTGACAGTGATGTGCTTGGTGTGAAACAAGGGAATGCATAGGGAGAGGGATAGGGTGAGGGAGGAAATGGGGTCATCATGGGATGGCTGGAGAGGGAGTAGGGGATGGTCAGAGAGTTGAATGGGCTAGCACAGTGCTCACCTGTGCTCCAATTGACACTGGTTCCAGGAGGGAAGGTGGGGGCTGCAACAAAGCACTACTTTACTGTGGAGGCTCATGTGGGCCTTTGAGATGCAGAGCCTGTTGGTTAAAGGAGATGGAACAGCTAGGGGTAGGCTGTGCAGGGGAAAATGGAATGGGGTTCTACAGACTGTGCATGCATAGCCGAGGGACTCAGAGAGATGCCAAGTGAACAAAGAACCAGGAGGGATTCAAATAAGGTAAGACTGCTGTACACTGAATTAGGTTAAACTAAAGCAATTACAGTGAGTAAACCGACAGTAGAACAAACCCTGCCCTCAGTCCTGGTCAAGTAACACAGCTAGCACTAGGCATAAACCAACACACAGTGTGGGTATAAACTCAATCCCAACTAGTCCCCTTAAAGTAACTAGCACATCAGTGTAGACTCTAGCCTAAAAGCAGCAGTAAGCTTCAGTAAAAACTTTCAACGCTGTTGGATGATAAAAAAATGTCCAGTGATACATGGTTGCATTGGGGCAGTAAGCGCTTGGTGCAGGATCAAAGTTGAAATCTTTTGCAGTGCTCAGCTGTGCTCCAATGGACACTGGCTCCGGGAGGGAAGGGGGCTGCAGCAAAGCACTCCATTGCTGTGGAGGCTCGTGTGGGCCTTTGAGACGAGAAGCCTGTACTCCGATGGATGCTGGTGCCAGGAGGAAAGGGGGGGCTGCAACAAAGCACCCTGTTGCGGTGAAAGCTCATGTAGGCCTTTCAGATGAGGAACCTGTTGGTTAAAGGAGATGGAACAGCTAGGGGTAGGCTGTGCAGGGGAAAATGGAATGGGGTGTCTACAGACTGCACATGCACAGCTGAGGAACTCGGAGAGACACCAAGAGAACAAAGAACCAGGAGGGATTCAAATAAGGTAAGACTGCTGTACGCTGAATTAGGCTAAACAAAGGCAATTACAGTGAAGAAACCGACAGTAGAACAAATTCTGCCCAGAGTCCTAGTCAAGTAACACAGCTAGCGCTAGGCATAAAACAACACACAGTGTGGGTGTAAACTGAATCCCAAACAATCCCCTTAAATTAACTAGCGCAACAGTGTAGACCCTAGCCTGAAAGCAGCAGTATGCTTCAATAAAAACTATCAGCACTGTTGGCTGATAAAAAAAGTCCAGTGATACGTGGTCGCATTGGAGTGGTAAGCACTCGGTGCACGATCAAAGTTGAAATCTTTTACAGTGCTCACCTGTACTTTGATGGATGCTGGCTTTGGGAGGGAAGGGGGCTGCAGCAAAGCATCCCATTGCTGTGGAGACTCATGTGGGCCTTTGAGATGAGGAGCCTGTGCTCCAATGGATGCTGGCTCCAGGAGGGAAGTGGAGCTGCAGCAAAGCACCCTGTTGCTGTGGAGGCTCGTGTGGGCCTTTGAGATGAGGAGCCTGTGCTCCAATGGACGCTGGCTCTGAGAGGAAAGGGGGGCTGAAGCAAAGCACCCCATTGCTGTGGAAGCTGGTATGGGCCTTTGAGATGAGGAGCCTGTGCCTCAATGGACGCTGGCTTCTGAAGGGAAGGGGGGCTTCAGCAAAGCACCCCATTGCTGTGGAAGCTTTTTAGACCCTAGCATTTACTCAGCTGGCATGAAGCAGCACTGGACCATTTGCTGGATGTGTAAGGGAAATATTTTGTACCCCTCCCCACACCATATTCTTTTACACTTTGGAGTTGGAAAACAGCAATTTCTATTAGTTCTTACTCCTCATCATTGCAGACTGTTGGCATTGTTCCTGTCATTGTATAGAACTTCGACAACTTTGTTTTCAAACCAACTTGGTGGAATCCCCTTTGTGGGAATAAGGAACATAGAGAAAACTAGACACATTATATGCATGGGGGATAACTAAATGACCATTTTACATGATTATGAGACTATATATGGACGTACAATGTCTCCTGTTGTCTCACAATTCCTAGTAATAATTCTCAAGTATTAGAGAAAACAACTTTAGAAACATGAAAACAATAAGCTCTTATCAGCATTTTTATTTCTACAGTGTTGTGTAGCGGCATGACATCAGATTGTGTATGGATGACAGGTATCTGAGCATCCTTCTGCACTCTGTCCACAGGAAAATACTTGCAACCAGCTGTCACTGAGCTTGCAACACCTATTTGTCTCAACTCCTCTATCCTCTATTACTCATTTGATTATCGTAGCTGTGCAGCATAGTACAACATGAATTATGTGTGCCACACAGTTTACAGTATCAACGCTGTGCATATTAATAATTTTACACAATAGTCATTTGAATCACATTGCCTGTCCTACATAGAAACATTGAAACTGATGGCAGATAATGACTGCTGGGCCCTCTAGTCTGCCCATATTTAATTATGTTCACTTTTGCTGCAGACACAACTTGATCTACAGCACTGTCTCTTCCACCTCCTTCTGTCCTCCAAACCAAAAGTAAATTGGGTGAACAAAATTGCAGTCTCATTACAAGTGATTTTCCAAAAATCAATTAAAAAAAAAACACAGTCACAAATTGTAAAGAGCATCCTTGGCTATCTGTCATTACTGTGTATACAATATCTGGATTACAGTATCAAAAATACAGTAAAAATAAATAAAATCCCATATTGTAGCTTACTCAATATTGGTATACAGTTGGGTACCATCATAATACAGTAAATTCATACAGTATGTTCTTATCATGTTGTCATGACTCTGAGTATTATATTGCTTCTCATGTGTTCCCCTTGATTTATTTCTCCCTTGTGCAATGCATACATTATAACTGATTTGATCATCGTGTCTGTGTAGCTTAGTACAACATGAACTATTTGTACCACACAATTTACAGTATCAACATTGTGCATATTAATAATTTTACACTGTATCCATTTGAATCACATAACCTGCCATAATAGAAACTGATGGCAGGTAATGACCACTGGGCCCATCTAGTCTGCCCATTTTTAATTATGATAAGTTTTGCTGGAGACCCAACTTGATCTACAACACTTTCTCTTCCATCCCCTTCCTTCCTTCAAAGATTCCTTTGTGCCTATCCAAGGCATTTTTGAAACCCACCACTGGTTTCACTCCCACGGTCTCCCATGGAATACTGTTCTAGGAATTCACCACCCTTTCTGTGAAGAAGTACTTCCTCACATTTCTCCTAAATCTACCTCCTTCCAGCTTCATATCATGACCCTTTGTTCTACAACGCCTTTTCCTCTGAAACATACCTTCCATCTATACCTTATTGGGCATTTAAAGGGGTCCATCATATCCCAACTCTCCCTCCTCTCCTCCAGGGTGTACATATTAAATTCTTTCAGTTTCCTTTCATAGGTCTTCTGATGCAGACCTTGCACCATGTTGATATCCCTCAGATTTCTTCATGTCACCTTCTCCTTTTTTCAATTATTCCTCCTTCCTCACCTTTCTTCTTTGACTGCTCCTTACCTCCCTTCCTTCTTTGATAATCCCCTGCTTGGGATCTCCCTACTCTCTATCTCAGCCTGTGGTGGCCTACTTTCTGCCTCCCCCATTTGTTCATCACCCCCTCGGCTATTTTAAATGTCTACAAAAGTAATATTTAAACTATGCACTGAGGACTATGGTTCCCTCCTTAATGGAAGCTGGACATCACCTTGCTATAGGCTCTTATCCTTGCAGGTTGGCCCTCAGTCCCCATTGTAGACGTACCTCTCCTCCTGTAGCAGATCCAGGATTTTACAATGGGGGTGCTGTGGTGGTGTGCAAACTTGATATGCAACTTTTTGACCTTTTTTTAATCCTTTATATTATCTCTTCCATTAAATTTTTGACTAAAATAATAATGCAATCTATTGTTTTGAATGTAGATTTTCTTACAATAAATATATTAGACTTCTCCAGCAAAGTGAAATGTAGCAGTAGCAAGCAAGCAAGCAAGTTACAATGGGGGGTACACCTGCACCCATTAAAGCCTGCTAGATCCACTAATGCTCTCCTCTCTGCACCATTTTTAATACCATAACTTGAAGGCCTTGGTGCAGAGCTCCCTCTCCTTCCTCGCAAAGTGCAAGACGCACTTGCCACTCATATTTTAAACACATTGTAAACACAGGATCAACTAGATAAATTATCTAACTTTACTGAAAATGAAATATACACACAAAGCTGCTTATACCAATTCATCTTTACATTTAAGCCCATGAAACATCTTTATCCAGTTAATGCAGTATCAGCCATAGTGGCTATGACCAGAGTTTTTATATTCCTGAGTTGTATTCTTTCCAGTATTTAATCTGGAACCCTAGATTTATAACATTTAATCATGTATGTTATTATATGGAAGGATCTCCTATTTAAGACGTAAGCAGTCTAGGGTTTTATATAGTTCACATCTGTGAGTTCTCCTTGGGACATTAAGGATGAACCTATCCAGTTTATTATATATCATGTCTAATTTAGACAGCTGCATAGACAATGCCCCAACAAATATTAGGTCCCCATAGTCCAACAGAGGAAGCACCAATATATATAACTACATGTTTCCTGACTACCTCTGTCATACAATGCTTGATACAGTACAGTGCTCCTAAACATTTTCCTATTTTTTGGATTAGATAATCTATATGAATATTCCCTTTAAACTTATCATCCAACCATAGCCCCAAGTACCAATAACTTTTAACCTGTTCAAGCACAGCATTGTCGAAAGTTTCAATCCATAAATTTGTTTTGTGTGAATTTAAGGGGTTTTCCCTAGTGAACAACATGTCTTGGGACTTTGTTGAGTTTAATACAAGCCTGGATTGAAGAAAATAATTTTGTAACAGTTTAAGTGCTTCCTGGAGTGAAGTTTTGATTTGATTTATAGATAACCCCCTACATACATAATAGTATCATCTGCATACAAGTGATATCTTACAGAAGTATTGGTTAAATTGTTCATTTATAGATTAAAATGAATAGAGCCTAAAATGGATCCCTGTGGGATCCCAAAGACAGCAGTAGTCAAATTAGATACCCAATTATTTATAGACACTAGTTGTTGCCTGCCTATTAAATACAGTCTAATCAGTTTGCAACACTAACTGACAGTCTTGTTGTTTTTAGTGTGGACAGGAGGATGTCATGGTCCAAAGTATCAAATGCTTTAGCTAAACTGACAACAAAAATTGCCCCCAATGACATCCTCCTGTCCAGCATGTCATGTATGTCACCCGTAACTTTCAATAAAGCTGAGGTGGTACCATGCAGTGGTCTAAAACCTGACTGGTACTTGTTTAAAATGCTTCCTTTCTCCAGAAAATCTCTTGTTTGTTTGACCAATGCTTTTAAAATACCTTAGCAACTGTTGGCAATAGGGAAATTGGGTGTTAGTTTTCCTATTGTTTTTTTTTTTTGTCCTGATTTGAAAATTGGTACCATCCTCGCAATTTTCTATTCTTGTGGAAATCTGCAAAATGCAGTGACATATTAAACATATTAGCCAGTGGGTATGATATTACAGGTGCAGCTTATTTTAGGAGGGTATTTGGTATTCCATCTAGCCTCCATGATTTGCTGGTATCCAGTTTTAACAAGATATCTTGAACCTGTCTAGCTGAGATAGGGTCAAAAACAAAGACATCACTCAGAGAATAACCTACTGTTACATTACTAAGTGTGGGGTTTCAAATCTGGGCCAAAGCCTTATTTATTTATTTAGTTGGTTTTTGGTAACCAAGTATGTACACTAGACAACATTTTGCCTATTTTCAGGTACGACCCGGGAGATTACATTTCACAAGAACAGATAATCATCACCAGAACAGAATATGATTCATAAGGCACAAACACAAGAACAGGATATAGTTACATAAAATGTACACCATGGCAATAACAGCACAATTCAAAAGGCTTCAATAGTGGTAGATAGCATTTCACAAGAGCAAATAGTGATTTTCAAGGCACAACATATAGTAGATTGTAGTTCATAGCGATAGTAGCACAATACAAAACACTTCCATAGCAGCAAGTTATAGGTTTACAACATGGTTCATAGCAACAGTAGCATAATTCAAATAAGTTGGAACAGGAGATTTACAGGCAGCTGAATTAAACAAGCAGTTGTTCAGCAGCTGTGCCAGGAGACTTAAGGACTTCAAGAAAGAGAGTTGCCCTCAGTAGGGACAATGTAGTGCATGAGGTTGGGGACAAAAGTGCCTACTTGACAAGAGGGGGGTGAGGTGACCAAGCCACCAAAGAATCTTCAGGGTACAATTACTCAGAAGTAGGATGGAAATAGGTTGTGTGGGCAGTGGGTTGGATTGGTTAGTTGAGGGGTCACAGGGGTTGGAAACAGTTGCAGGTCGTTGATTGGAAGAGATGGGCTTTGAGGTCTGATTTGAAGGATGGGGTGGAGGTTGAACCATGAACTGTGTGAGGAAGAGGGTTCCAAAGCCTAGGTGCAAAAGAAGAGAAGGCCTGTTTATCTATTTTAGTAACGCACCTAGGAGTGACAAGTTGGATGGGATCGCAAGAACTGAGGGAATAAGTAAGACTTGTGCTATGAAGGTGCAGGATGGAAATGGCAGGAGAGGGGGACTGTAGTTGCTTATGTATAAAGCATTCTAGATTATAGGATGATAATGTTGAGGGGGATAGCCACCCTAAGGAGTTGTAGAGTGAGCAGTGGTGGGTGGGGCGTCAGGTCAAGAGGGCAAAGTGGCAAATGTTCTTATAAGTGACATCCCACTTGTGCAAGGATCCTGAGGGGGCATTGGAGATGAGTAGGGACCCATACTGTAGGCAGGGGAGGAGTAGGCTCTGGGTAATGGTCCACCGGGTGGATGATGTGAGAAGACGCTTAAGGTGGTAGACCATCCCAATACGAGTATTGGAAGCTTTATATTGATTTATGATGTAGAGGTGGAAATCTAGACAAGGGTCTAGGGTTATGCCTAGGTACTCGAAATCCTTGACTGTGGAGAGAGAGGAATCATTGCTGCATCTGATATCTGGGGAGAGAGTGCAGGAACCTTAATGGCTATGGGAGCCAAATAGCATCACTTGGGATTTACTTGTGTTGAGAATCAGGTTTTGTTCCACAAGTCATTTTTGTATGAGTTTGAAATCCATATTTAACTGGGAGTTTATGTGCTGAGTGCTTTAACCACTATGGTAGAGAATTATATCATCAGCATACATAGCAATTGTGGAGGAGGTGGAGACAGTGGGGAGATGGTTTATGAAATGGAAAAAGGGAGGGCGGTGGATGGACCCTTGGGGGACACTACAAGTGATGGGCAATTAATGAGAGGAGGCTATGCCAAACTTGACGAACTGACTGCACTCAGCCAGGTAGTTAGAAAACCATGAAGTGGCATGGGGGGGATGAGCCTAGGGCAGTTAATTTCTGAGTGAGAAGAGAGTGGTCAATGAGATCAAATGCCTTGGATAGGTCTATAAAGATGGCCCCAGTGAGCCGGCCCCAATCCATGGCAGTTTTGATGTCACTGGAGAACTTGAGGGTGGATGATGCACTATGGCCCTTGCAGAAACCATGTTGGCAGAGGGTGAAGAGGTTGTGAGAGTCAAGATAGCCTGTATGTTGGGAGGCAACTATTTTCTCAAGGAGCTTGCTCAGGAGGGGCAGAAGTGCAATAGAACGATACTGAGATAAGTTAATAGAGACTCCTTTTTTTGGAACAGTGATTACAACGTTTGCTACTTGCCAGAGCATTGGAACTATAGCAGTGGTTAGGAATAGATTGCAGATGTGGGTAATGGGATGGTGAGATACTGGCCCCAAGTTTTAGAATCTTGGTCTCAATCCTATCAGGGCCAGGGGCAGCATTCAGTGGTAGGGATTGCAGGAGATTCAGGACTTCAGTGCTTGAGGCAATTTTCATGTAGAAAGGGAGGTGGGTCATGGGGGGTGAGTGTCCTGGGGGGGGAGGTTGAAATGGGAAGAGGGAGAGATCAGTAAAGTGGGCATTGACAGCATTGGCTATTGTGAGGGGTTCATTGCAGTGGGAGTCATTAATGATCATATCATTTGTTGAAGATCACAAGGGAGCACCCAGTAGCCCTTTCAAGTGACCCCAGAATATTCTAGGGCTGCCAGAAGAGACAGTGAGCATAGTTCTGCAGAATGAGCTTTTTGCTTGCCAGGTGCCTCTTGTGCAGTGATTCTGCAAAGAATGGTAGTTTTGCCAGTCCTGGGGATCAGAAGATACCTTGTAGGCATGCCAGAGGCTATCTCTTTCTTGTAAAGGGAGAGGAGGTTGCTTCTGAACCAGGGAACGCAGAGCCCCTAACCCCCCTCCTGGTGATCTTGTAGCTTGGAGATGGGTGATTGGAAGATTTCCAGAGCAGCGTTTACATTGGTGGTAGCTAGTAGGATGGACCAGTCAATGAGGTGCAGCTCAGCTCCAAGCGTGGCAGAGTCAAGGCTGGTGAGGTTTCTAAAAGTGAGGACATTGGGGGTGGAATTTTTTGGAGGTGGACTTGCCAGATGCAGTAGATGGGGGGGGGGGTGATCACTGATGGAGTCTGGCAAAACACCTGACTCCATGATCAAGTCAGGAAAGTTGCTGAGCATCCAGTGTAACAGAATGGAGGATGTGCCTCTTGGAGAGGTTGGCGTTGGATCTGAGATGATTTGGGAGAGGCAGGCTCTGCTGATAAGCAGTTCATGGGAGCTCCACTTTGGGTTAAGCCTGTCAAGATTGGGATCACCCATTACAATAGCATTCTGTTGGCCTATAGAAGGTAGAATGGAGTTGATGAGGGCACTAAGTCCTGTGATGCCACATTTTGGTGAGTTGTATACACATATTATGTGTAGTGTTTTGGCCAGGCCAATGGAAAGCATGGCATGTAGAAATTCACAGGCTGAGGCATTGCTGATGGGATGAGGGACCATGATCAGATTGAGGTGGAACCTAAAGTAGATGAGGAGACTGCATCCACACTTGGTGGAGGGGTAGTCGAGCTGGAGAAATGAGTAATGGGGGAGATTGCATAGAGGATCAGGGGTGGAGGACTTCAACCATGTTTCAGAAATCCTGAGTATGTCAGGGGAGTAATTTGCTGTCCAGGCTTCAAGGTCAATCTTGATTGCTATGAGGCTGCGAATATTCAGGTGACCAATTTTAATACCTCTGTGGCCATCCCATGGTGGGAGACACAGGGGACCTGGGTTTGTCTTCACATCACCAGCTAGGGAGAGGTACAGGAAACGAGTCCACAGGCTGGTGTGTTTTTTGGATGTATACCTGGTATGGGTACCGGGCAGGGGGTTCTTTTTGTATGGTGGCATCTGTAGCAGCTTCAACTTGAAGTATAACAGCATGGAACAGTGTGAAATTTGCTGAGATGCAGCCAGTAAGTTTGAGAAGCAGACCTCATTGGGGATGGAAGTGGGTGATGCCTGGGGGAGGTGACAAGTGGTGGAGGAGAGTCTGTCAGAGTGAAAGATAGGAGAATAAGTCCAAGTACGAGAGTGGATATTAGTGCTTGCCTAGCGGACAGAGTGGGCATGACTAGGAATGAGAATAGAGGTGTTGAGAGTGAGTTGGGAAGTGTGCATGCCAGTCAGGTTGTTTGATTGTGGGTTGATCTGGTTCCCTAGGTATTAAAGTGATTTGCCACAGAGAGTGGATCCTGAAAGGAGTTAGATGAGAGGAAGAGGGTCTTGAGCAGCCAGGAACTGCAACTAAGCTGACAAGCTACCACTAAGTACAGTGCTGTCTAGCCAATGGCAGAGTTCAGAGAATGTTTTAAAGGAAGGTGGTAACAGCATTGCAATACCACATGTAACCACAGGGAGCCCAAAGGATAACATAAGCTTTTGGAATAGTTTATTCTAGCTGGCTGGGTGGCCTAGTGGATGGTGCTGCTGATTAAGAAGGACCAGGGTCCCAGGTTCAAACCCCATAATAGAATAGTACCAGGCACCCAGAGTTAGGAGGCAGGGGTGAAAAAGCTAAAGGTTGGGCACAGAGTGTCACAAAGTAGGTCTTATGTAACACTGGTTTGGATGCTTAAATTGATACCCCACAAGGAGATGCTCAGTGGTGATCTCTAGAGGTCCTGCATAATAAGCTGCTAATGGGGATTTGGGGTGATAGGAATATGATGCACTGGTCATGTGACAGGGTCACATGGGGGACTATGCTGCCTATAAAGGAACTGCCCACCCAGGGTGGGGCAGCTGCCGCATCGGTGGCAGCAGGGCCTCACAGTCCTGTGAAGCTCCATCTACTTCGATCCTCATACTTGGCTGGGGAAGGTGACAGCTGCACCAGCAGCTGTGGGGAGTCAGCATCTGTGGAAGCACTTCAGGGTTCTTGCCTACAGACACAAAATGTTCATTGAATTTGTCAACAAGCAAAGTACACAAAGACATTTTTTTCCTTCATTTTCAAAATTTTCAGAGAAATCTGACTTTTGGGTGCCTTGTAATTTTTTAATGTTTAGAACATTTTAGAGCATTCTTAATGTCTACTGAAAGTGATATACTGTACTTCAGGGAGCTCCATTGGGATTCTCTAACTACAGTCATTCTCAGTGTCTTGAAGAATAAAAGGATCAAATTAGTGGATGTTATTTGTTAAGCATCCTAGAACAGCATCATCAAATTCACTTCACTTGTTTAACAATTTGTATGTTTATAAATACTGGCCCACAGATGTTGACTCATCAGAACATGCCTGTCTACAACAGAATACTCGGTTTCCAGTATATATAAAATTTGCCACTCTAGGTGGTAAATTCAGGGATAACATTAGGAGACACTTTTTCTCTCAGTGGGCTGTAAACCTGTTGAACAGCCTACTAGTGGAGATAGCTGACATGAAGACAATACAGGCCTTCAAAGTAAGCCTGGACAAATGTAAGCTTACCAAGAAACTCAGTGGATATCTTGGATATCCACTGATATGGATAGATATCCACTGATATGGATAGAGTGGGGGAGAGATTTCCTATGGACGAATATGTTTGCTCAGCAAACATTTCTTATCCATGTTTATGGAATTGGGGCAATAATGTGATGGGTTTAGAGTTCTGTCAGACCACCAGCTACTAAGATACATGTACTTGTTTCTCCAAACCTCATGTAAAACTTGAGAGGTACTATGCAGTATTTCTGTTAAATCAAGGGTTTGTACTTGCAGCACCAGACACCTGCAACAAACTTTCCTTCCGGCTGAGGAATGTTTCTAGTTTGCCAAGTGTTTAAGGCCAGTATTTCTAGTCACCTTAGAACTCCCAGCATTCGTTTAGATTCAGTATCCCCCTCTTCCAGACCATAATCATGTTACATACCAGTACTCCTGTTCATGCTAGTTGAGGGGTGTATGGTGGAAGAAATCAGGGAGGCATAAACTGCCCCCACCCCACAGACCGTAGTGGAGACAAGGGATGACTCGAGAGGAGGCAAATCACCCAGGGTGCATAATAAAGAAAAAAAAACAGAGTGGTTGAAATGAAAGGGGACAGGAACATGAGTCCTAAAATGAATGGGGAAAAGCAGGAAAGGGGGAAAAGGAAACAGAGGGGGTAGCACACAAAAGTAGTAGCAAAATGTGAAAGGCTATGTGTGCAAATACAGGAAGATTAGAAAATAAAATTCCAGACCTAGAGGCCATCATGGCGGAGATAGATCTGGATATCGTGTCCATTACTGAGTTGTGATGCCAGAAAAACCTGACTGGGACATGGCCATGCCAGAATATGCTCTGTTCAGGAAACATAGGGTGGGAAGGATAGGAGATGGGGTGGTGCTATATGTAAGGGAGGATATCAAAGCAACAGAGACACAGGAAATCTAGAGGGAATGGGGGAGCTGAAGGTACTGTAGATCACCCTGGAGACAATATTCAGAGCCACTATTCACACTGGCATGGTTTACAGACCTCCAAAAAGGGGAAGATTTTACTAAGGCACTGGGGGAAGCTATTGGCACAATGGCATCAAAAGGGGAGGTGTTGCAGGTGGGGAGCTTCAATTTGCTGAACGTAGATTAGAGTATCTCAGCCACAGATTCAGCTAGAAGTAGAAACATCCTAAACCCCCTGCAAGGGGTGTTTCTCAGGCAACTTGCCAGGGAGCCCACTCATGATGGGACAGTACTGGACCTGACTGTCACTAACAGGGACAGTATTGCAGATGTCAAGGTGAGAGGCCACCTGGGGACCATTGACCATCATACACTGTGGTTCAACATACAGGCGGTGGTAGAAGTGAACCACACAATGACAAGGGTCCTGGACTTCAGGAGGGCAGATTTTGGAAAAAATGGGTGAATGCCTCAGAGACAACCCAGCAGAGGGATGACCTGGATGGGATAGAGGAACAGTGAGCTAAGCTAAGGGAAGGCATAGTGTAGGCAATAAACCTCTGTGCAAAGGAAGTGAGCAAACATATGAGGAAAAGACTTCTATGGTTCTGGAAGGAAGTGGCTTGAAAAGGTTAAGACTAAAAGGGTAGCCTTCAGGAGCTATAAAAGAGGTGCAGAGTGAAGGAGATAGAGAGGTGTAGCAAAAGAAAAAGAGGGAGGCAGGGAAAGTGGAGTGCAAAGCCACAAACTGAGGAAAGAATAGCCCAAGAGGTAACAAAAGGGGGCAAGACATTTTTTAGGTACATAAGTGACTGGAGGAAGACTACGGAAGGGATTGTGAGTTTAAGAAAGGCAGATGGGGACTGCCCAGAGCATAATCAGGAAAAAAGCAGATATCTTGAATACTTTTGTTTCAGTCATCACAGCAGAAGAGGATGGGACACATAAAAGCAATTGGGACACAGGATGGGGAGAGATAAACCCAAGTCCCTTTACATAGGAGGGAATCCTGAAGGGCTCGCAAATCTGAAAGTGGACAAAGCTATGGGGCCAGACAGATATAACCAAGGGTACTGAGGACGCTCAGGTAGGTACAGTACCGACTGCACCTCTGACAGTCCTTTTTAGCAACTCACTGAAAACAGGAGAGGTTCAAGAAGACTGGAGGAGGACAGATGTAATCCTGCTTCACAAAAAGGGTAGCAGAAAGGAGGCTGACAACTCTAAGCCAGTCAGCCTGACATCAGTGGTGGGGACGCTAATGGAGTCACTGCTAAAAAAATATTGTGGAGTATCTTGAAGTCAACGGGTTACAAGACCTGAGGCAACATAGATTCATGGGGAGGAGGACATGTCAAACAAATCTGATAGATTTCTTTGATTGGGTGACCAGGGAAAAAGATCCAGGTGGGGTGATGGACATGACTTACTTAGATTTCATTAAGGCTTTCTACACTGTGCCACATAGGAGGCACATAATGAAACTGAGCTGCTTATGAGTGGGTCAAAAGGTGGTAAACTGACTAAGAAATTGGTTAAGGAATAGATAACAGATGGTGGTGGTGGTAAATGGAGTTCACTCCAGGGAAGGGAAGGTGACCAGGGGTGTCACAGGGCTCATTACTGGGACCAGTCCTCTTTAATGTCTTTATACTGTACTGTAAGTGACACTGCAGATGAGCTGAAATGGAATATTTGCCTCTTTGCAGATGACATCAAGATCTTTAAGGGTTTGGACACTCCAGAAAGGGTGAAAGGAATGTGCAGAGACCTGAGAAAACTTGAGGAGTGGTCAAGAGCATGTTAGCTAGCTTTAAATGGAAAAAATTGCAAAGTCATGCACTTGGGGCACAGAAACACAGAAGCAGAATACAAAATAGGAAAATAGGTATTGACAGTCACCAAACAGGAAAGGGACGTGGGAGTAATCATGCCTGATGACCTCAGGTTAGTGAAACAATATGACAAGGCAGTGGGTAGGGCCAGTGGGGTGTTGGGGTTCTTAGGAAGGGGTATCACCAGCAGGAGGAGGTGGTGTTGCCACTGTATAGATCACTGGTGAGACCCCACGTGGAGTACTGTGTCCAGTTCAGGAGATCACATCTCAGGAAGGACATAGAGTGGAGGCAATCCATTGAAGGACAACTAAAATGGTGCAGGATCTGCATCAGAAGTCCTGTGAGGAGAACCTGAAGGACCTCAATATATACTCCCTGGAAGAGAAAGAAGGGAGAGGGGAGATATGATAGAGACCTATAAATTGCTCACAGGGGTATATAAGGTACAGGAAGGGAGCATTTTTCAGAGGTAAAGATGCACAAGAATAAGGGATGTGCAATGAGGCTAAAAGGAGGTAAATTCAAGAGAGATGTGAAGAAGTACTATACTTCTTCACTGAAAGAGTGGTGGATGCTTGGAACAGTCTTTCAGCAGAGGTGGTGGAGGTGAAAACAGTGGTGGGCTACATGCATGCACAGGATAGGCACAAGGGACTTTAAGTGGGAAGGGGGTGGAGGGAGCCGGAGACCAAGCACTATCTGTTGTGACGGTATAGGCATGGAAAACAAATCCTTGTCAGAGCCAATACAGCTGTGCCGAGCTTTTATGAGCACCTCTGGAGTTACCATACACTAGATAATAGAAATGACTGAACTGCACATGCGCAATATTCATTCATGCACTGTCTGCACCTGGTACCACCACGTTATGCATGGCAGTCATCACTGCCGCAGTTGCAGAAGAATAATAAGTGGCCCCGAAGTGGGTGTGTTTATGCATCCAGGGGAGGGGAAGGGGCCCATAACTACAAGCACTGGAAAATGTGGCAGAGCACTCTGCAAGCACATCAGACAATGATCTGGTCACGTGCTTCCACAGTACTCTTCTGAGATATCATGTTGGCATAACTTCTGCTTGAAGCAGATAGCATGCCCGGTGCCCTTTTCTGAGGTGTTACCTGTGTATGGCTGAGAAGAGAAAAAGGGCATGCCACACCACTGCTTTTAACAATTGGTTGAAGTCATAATGCATGGAGGAGAGCTTTAGCTACATCGGGGATTGGGGACCAGCCTGGCAGGATATGGGCCTCTACAAGGGAGATGGCCTGTATCCTTTCAGGAAGGGGACCACAGTCCATAGTAGAAGGTGTAAATGCTACTTGGATGAGCATTTAAACAAGCAGGATGTGTGGAGGCTGTACCGTCAAAGGATGTATACACTGGTCCTCCAAGATGATGAAGTAGCAAGGTGGAAGGGCCCAAGGAGAGGAAACTTCCCCAAGGGACAAGGTAGAGAACACGGGGGCTATAAATCAGGATAGCACTCTCAGGATTTATTTAAGCATCCAACATCAAGGGTGTGTGTAAAATTCAAGTTTTACTCACAATCCTATGTTTTGTTTTATATAATTGCTGTGGGCATTTTTTCACCACTGCAATTATATACATAGAAACACATCTCTGTGCAGCCATGGTCCGGTTTAAGTCTGCAACCAGGTTCAAGTCCATGTTTAAAAATGTTTACTTTTTTAAAAAACAGTTCCTCCAAAAAGTGTACTGGAAAGAGCTAAGTTAATTTTTTAGTATCTGACTTATTGCAAAGCCTGAGTGCAATAGAAACATAGAAACATAGAAGTTGATGGCAGATAAGGACCGCAAGGCCCATCCAGTCTGCCCATTTCTTTTTCTTCTTCTGAATGTGCCATAGGCCTTTGCTCTGTCAATGGCCTATCTATTCACACTCATCTGAATTGCTCCCTTATGCCTAACCCATGCCTGCTTGAAGCCCTGCACTGTATTCATATCCACCACTTCCTAAGGTAGGCCGTTCCATGCATCCACCACCCTTTATGTGAAAAAGAACTTCCTCACGTTACCCCTTAATTGGCCTCCCTCTAATCTCATGCTGTGTCCTCTTCTCTTGCTATTTTTCTTATACTGAAAGATGTTAGACTCTGTCACCTTGTTAATGCTCTTAAGGTGTTTGAATGTTTCAATCATATCACCTCTTTCCCTCCTTTGCTCTAGGGTAAACATACTGAGTTCAGTTAATATGTTTTCTGATGCAGTCCCTGCACCATTTTGGTTGGCCTTCTCTGGACTGCCTCAATTTGGTTAATGTCCTTGTGAAGGTGTGGCCTCCAGTACTGCACACAGTACTCTAGATGGGGCCTAACCCGTGTCTTGTAAAGAAGGATTACTACCTCCCTCTTCTGACTTGTGATACCCCTACTAATACACCCCAATATCCCTCTAGCCTTACCTACTGCTTTAGAGGTCTGCTTGGATGATTTCAGGTCATCAGTGATGATGACGCCTAAGTCTCTTTCTTCCCTTGTGACTGCCAGCAACTCCCCTCCCAGCCTATAGGTGGCTTCAGGGTTTCTCTGCCCTATGTGCATGATCTTGCACTTCTTTGCATTAGACCCCAGTTGCCACTCTTCCGACCATTTTGCTAGTTTATCCAGATCTCTTCTCATTCTGTCCACACCATCTGGATCATCTACTCTGTTGCGGATCTTGATGTCATCTGCAAACAGACAAACCTTACCCTCCAGTCCATCTGCAATGTCACTGATGAAGATATTGAAGAGAACTGGCCCCAGGACTGATCCCTGAGGTACCCCACTTGTGACTAGTATCTCTTCTGACTGTATCTGACCATTTATCACCACTCTGTTTTCTGCCCGTCAACCAGTTTGCCACCCGTTGACCAAAGTCTGATCCACCCCGAGCCTACCCAGCTTATTAATCAATCTTCTATGTGGAACAGTATCAAAAGCTTTGCTGAGGTCAAGGTAGGCAACATCAGCTTCTCCCCCTTGGTGCACCACTTTGGATACCCAGTCAAACAAATCTATGAGATTAGTTTGACAGGACCTTCCTTTTGTAGGGGTGAAGTGTGTGGCGCAACAATGAGTAGACCATGACTGGTGCATGTGTGGGGCAAGGGAAACCCAGTGTATTTACCATTATAACCAGCTGGTTATAACAGCAAATTATAACAAGGTTTGCCTATGCAGAAAAAATGTTCCCTGCTTACTATAAAATAATAATTATTTGCCATTATAGATGTACTATATATCAAGTATACTTCATGTTTAAATTATAATAATAGAAACAGAGAAACACAGACTTTGACGGGACATAAGGGCTGCTTGGCCCGCCTAGTCTGCCAGTTTCCCTACCTATTTGATAAGCTGCAGATCCTAATTAACCTGCATCCTACTTGCCCCTTACCTCCCTCCTACACCCCCACTATAATTGCCTTATGTTGGTCCCATGCATTTTTGAATTCCATCACTGTTTTTGACCCCACAACCTCATCAGGAAGGCTGTTCCATGCATCCACCACCCTCTCCATGAAAAAATACTTCCTCACATTGCCCCTGAGCTGTCTCACCTCCATCTTAAAATTGCACCCCCTTGTTCTTGCGCATCTCTTTTTCTGAAAGATGCTACCTTCTTGGACTTTGTTGATTCCCTTGAGGTACTTAAAGGTTTCTATCATGTCCTCCTCTCTCCTTCAATCAAAGGTATACATGTTAAGCTCATTAAGTCTCTCTTCATATGGCTTCTGGTGCAGACCCTGCACCATTTTGGTTGCCCTCCTCTGGACTGCCTCCATCCTGTCTATGTCCTTGTGGAGATGGGATCTCCAGAACTGCATGCACTACTCCAGGTGGGGTCTCACCAACTGTCTGTACAGAGGGATTACAACTTCCTGCTTTCTACTAGTGGTGACTCTCCCTATGCATCCCAGAATCTCCCCAACCCTCCTTACTGCCTTCTGACATTGCTTGCCAACCATAAGGTCATCTGATATGGTTACCCCCAAGTCCCTTTCCATTTTTGTTGTTGTTAGTACCTCCCCCCATTGTGTACTCTTCCTCTGGGTTTTTGTTTCCCAGGTGCATTACTTTGCACTTCTTTGCATTGAAACTAATCTGTCATACTCTTGACCATTGCTCCAACCTTGCCAAGTACCTTTTCATCCTTTCCACCCCTCCTTGTGTATCAGCCCTGTTGCAGATCTTTGTGTCATCTGCAAAGAGCATACTTTTCCTTCTAGGCCCTCTGCAATGTCACCTATAAAGACATTAAGAGTACCGGTTCCAGTACTGAACCCGTGGTACCCCACTAGTAACTCCCTTTCTCCAGAGTGTGCTCTGTTTACTATTACCCTCTGCGTCCTGTTGTTCAACCAATTTGTTACCCAGGCTACCACCCTAGGACCCAATCCCAGGCTGGCTAACTTGTTTATTAATCTTTTGTGTGGCACTGTGTCAAATGCCTTGCTAAAATCTAAATAGGCCATATCTATAGCCCCTCTCTGGTCTACTACTTTGGTCACCCAGTCAAAGAAATCTATTAGATTCATCTGACGTGACCTTCCCACTGTGAATCCACGCTGCCTTGGGTCCTGAGCCCCACTAGCCTCTAGGTACTCGACAGTTCTTTCTTTCAGAAGTGATTCCATCATTTTTCCTACCACTGAGGTCAAACTAATAGGTCTGTAGTTTTCTGCCTCTGTTTTGCTTCCACTCTTGTGAAGGGGGATCACATCTGCCTTCCTCCAGTCCTCACGTACCACACCATCCTCCCATGACTTGTTAAAAAAGGTAGTCAGTGATGTCACTTGTCTCCCCTTAGTTCTTTTAGAATTCTGGGGTGAATCCCATCAGGTCCCATTGCTTAGTCCACCTTGAGTTGTAAGAGTTCTTTCAGGACACTTTCTTCTGCGAATGGACTGGTATTGACCACCCTTCTATTCTTTCATTTATGTGCCTTCCCCTCTTCTTCTTTTGTGAATACTTAGCAAAAGTATTCGTTCAGTATCTCTGCCTTTCACTGTCACTCTCTGCCCACCTCCATCCCCTTTATTAAGCTTCACTATCCCTCCCTTTGTTTTTATTTGATAAATGAAATGATTTCTTAGTTGTAAGCTTAACCTTTATGGGCCAGATGCTGTATTCAAAACATTTGCACAAGTAAAAAAGTTGTTCCTATACATTTAAAAATATTTTTTTTTTGAGGGGGGGTTATTTCAGAATTTGTAGAAGTGACCTAATGCACATGCATATGCTTTGGAAATCTGACAATGTACAGTTTCAGCATGGGGGTATTCTGCCACACAGCTGGAAATGGTGATACATAGCAGTATACTTGTGACTGTCATACAAATGCAGATCAACTAAATTATTGCTTGTCAGCATCTTGTATGTGTAGTCAATTTATGCCCACTATGTGTGTGATGTAAATAGAGTTGTGTTGCAATTGATACGACAACAAAAAGTACACAGCTTTGTATAATTTCACTTTAAAAGTTATGCACTTTTAGCAGGATAAACATGGAAAATGGAAAAAAGAAAGGAAGGGCTGCTGCACGCTGTGTGAAGTCTACTAGGCCAGCCTTGTCTTACTTACTCTCTGGACCATCATGATTGCCCTGATTTGAACATGTGTATGGTGTGGGGGGGGTGCAAACCTCCACCTTCCCACCTTGCCACTGTGGGAAAATGTGTGGTGGAATGGGGCATGGGGTGCCGGGGATTAGCGGTGATGGGCAGCTGATAGGACCAGAGTGTCCTCCCTGTGGCAGTCCGGAAGAACAAAATATGAAAAAAATATATATACTGTATATATTATTGGTGGTATAGTGGCCACCACCCTCCACTGCCTCAGAAGGTAATGCCCCACAACCCCGCTCCCCCAACCTCAAAGTAAGCTTTTGAATGTCACAGCCCTCCACACCACCACAGCCAACCACCAACTGCTCTCTCAATAAGCTCTGTATTGTAAAAACTCAGTGTTGCAGAACAGAATTTATAATTGCAGCTGCCCAACCAGAGTGTGTGTGGGGGCATAACTCTCTCAAGGCAGAGCTGATTGGTTGGAATTCTGGGACTTGCTTGCTGTAGTAAAACTCTGATATAGAGATATAGATATATTCTTTTTGGTCTGTTTGCAAAGGGAGGCGAGTGCAAGGTTCCTGCTTGTGAATGTTACAGTGTGTTATTTGTAAAAGTGATGGATGCTGTAAAGCTCCTTGCTCTGTAAAAGCGCAGTGTTGCAGAACAGAATTTATAATTGCAGCTGTCCAACCAGAGTGTTTGTGTGTGTGGGAGGGGTGTCCCCCCCCCAACTCTCTCAAGGCAAAGCTGACTGCTTGGAATTAGGGGGCTTGCTTGCTGTAGCAAAGCTCTAGTATATTACTACTAAACTGAGATTATGATTGCACCAGCATAATTAGCCAGGTGCTACTTTGTCAGTATTCAGTCAAAGTAATCCCATAGTTCTACTTTGCATTTTTTATGTACAGATTTGTTGTAATAGATACTGGTGGAGATTAGAGTGTACTCCTTTGACAGTCTGGGGCAAGCATTTGTAAAGCCAGTGTTGCTGAAGGAATGCAGTGTTGCTGCACAGAGATTTAAAACCAGGGGAGTACATCTTCCTGCCTGAAGCCTGACGCCATGGTTTCTAGTCTGTCTAAGCAAAATAATTATTGACACCAAGCAAGGCAGAGTATGGTGTCTTGTCTTGATAATATGCCATAAGTAGGGAACAAACTATGAAAAGGAGATAAGGCAAACTTCTTTAAAGTTTCTTACCTTAAAGGTGTGGCACAGAGCCAAGTAAAACTGTGACCAGCCAGTCAAGAAGCACAATAAGAACTGAGGATCCTAACAGCAAAGAACAAGGAGAGGGATCGTTTACAAATTTTTGGAATTTCTTTGTGCATCAGCCTAAGAGGAGAGCTCAGATAACCCATGTGTTGTGACTTGGTGTGCTATAAAAAGGTGCCATATATAAAGCAGTGTTGCTGAATGGAAGGGTTAAGTACTCAACTGCCTGTTCAGAACTTTAGCCAAATGCTGTACTGCACAACAGAATATTAAATAGCTACATGCTCAACAGAACAGAAGGATCACATCTATGAGGTACTGACTTTTTTTATGTAGTACTGCTGCTTTAAGTAGGAGACAGAGATATGTGCCCCAGCACCAGTTGAAACACCAAGTGGAGGACAATTGCTTCACATTCCTATCATGTGCTACCACAGTCATTTTTCTTTCCTACATCATGGCAATACATCTGCAGGACTATGCCCACAGCCATAAAAAGGACAGACTGGGTGGGTGGGTGAGCCAAGCAGTACTTATCTGCCATCAAATCCTATTTTTCTATGTTTCTCTGTATTCGCTGCAAATTCACTTGTTTGCTTGCTTTGATTAGTGTTTGGCTGGACTTAATTTTACAGTTTGTTTTTTTGTCTGGTATATCTGAGCCTGTATGCAAGGATTCCAGCTGTCTATATCTACCTGTTGACTGCTGCTGATGTCCTCCTTGGAACCCCATGAAAATAAGATGCTGCATCTCATGAGGTTATCCTAGTTGGAACAATTTCAAATAAACATGATTTGGCTGGTGCCAACAAGGTTGGTCTTGCTTTTTTTATGTTGTCATCGTTCTTTATCTTTGTAGCTAGGTGTACTGTCTCACCAGTCTCACTGTTACAGTTGTAGCTTATGAGAACAACATCCAACATCAGTTTTACAGATTTTATTTTGTATACCATGTGCACAGGGTGGACTTTAACAGAGCAGCACTGCTTTTCAGTAAGACTCTCTACGCTGTATACAGTAGTTTCAAGTCCACACAACACCTGGTCATTGGTTGCATCCCCCATGCACAAATACACTTATAGCCCTCCATATAACTTTTTCTTTTATATTCTCTGATGGTTCAAGTTGGACAATGGACCTATCAGGTAGTTGGGGCAAGAAAGTCAGATATATTTTTTATTCTGTGACAGGCCATGTTGAGCACCAGACCTGTCAAGTAGGGGGTTGCACTGTAAAGCAAACAGAACTTGCTCAAGCTTTCATGATGCAACCGTTATTGATATTTCCTCTATGACTGGAAATATGTTATACAATAGCAGTGATAAACCATTAGTCATTGTTCACGCCGGCACCATTGATGTTAACCACAAATCTGTTGATTCTGTTAAACAAGATTTCATCACTTTAGATAATATTCTTATTGAATTAAACTGTGACATTGGATTTTCTGAAATCTTATCTGTTCCAAGAGTCAATGATTACACTATGAGAAAAATCAAATCTGTTAATGAGTGGCTCCATAAATAGTGTTACAAACAGAATATAATTAAGCAATAATGCACAACAGAGTGTGGGATATCATGGGATATCATCATGCCTTGGGTGGTTGGGCACGAGGCCGCATGCAGTGTGCATCCAACCACCGAAATGATGATATCCCATGATATACCATACCCTGTAATGTATTATTGCTATTATGAACTGGCTTAAAGAGTTTATCAGTAACAAATTAAAAAAAATTATTTTAAAACCTTTTGAAAATGCCTTTTTGGGATGTTGGAGGAGTACATTTAAGAAAATAGTTCCTGGAGGGCTGTGGGCAGCAGCAGATGGCACTGTTGTAAGTGCAATTTGTAGAGGAGTGCAGCTGTGGACTCTGTCTCTCTCTGCTTGCCAGCTACTCCCAGATGTGAAGTGTTCTCACTGCTGGTAACCCATGTGGTAACCGGTGAAGATATGTGTGGATTTATTTTTAATCGAATTCTGATATGCTGATAAGTGCGATTTGAATGGCAGGAATGGAGGTGAATGCTTCCATTTTTTGCTGGAAATCAGTAAGCCCCCACCCTGGACAGACATGTTTGCCTTTTTGTATAGAAATGGTGCGCTAAATAACTCAAGCAGGGTTGCTGTGTCAGCACTTTGTGCGAGAAGTCGATAGCGACAGATCGAGCAGTTTGAAAAGAAGGGACAGTTCACCGATTGGGAGGTACATGAGAGGAGTGGGTGGGTCAATGTCTTGATAGCATGGCTGTCAGCAGTGGTTGTTGCATGTGTGATGGAGGTTTTTTTTCTTCTAGTCATCAAGAGACAGTGTGTATATGGCAATAGGGGATATAGCTATGTATATGACACTGTAAATTTCAATTTTCCCTCGAGTGGCCCTTGTGTTGTTCCGATGGGTTAGGTGGGTGTCAAAACATGAGGTTGACTGTTGCTGTGGCCAGTTCAGCTGTTGCATTGGGGTCAGAGGAATTTCTTGGGCATGAGCAGGCCTGGTGGTTAGAGGCTTTTTGAAGCTGTATGTACTCCGGTATCATCACGGCTTCAAAAGCTCTCGGCCAATCAGCTTGCTCCATTTTTGGCATCCAGTTCACAATGTGCATTACACACTGGGATGAATTTATCAACAAAAAAGAATCACAGTATTTTGCTGGGACAGACTACACTTAAGTCACAGAGATTGTACATTGCTAGGTAAACAAATTTCTAACACCACAGATAAATATTTAAACCAGTAAACCAGGGAGAGAATGGGTGTGCACCCACGTCTCTAAAAAACTACAGTTCCTAGTAATATTTCTCCTTCTCACAAAGAACTTAGATTTTTGTTGTTTAATGCTAGATCTGTTAATAATAAAACTGACAAACTTTTAAATTAAAAGTGTTTCAGGATAACACTGATATTATTTCAATCACTGAAACTTGGTAGGATGACAAGTCTTTGTGGGAATATTCCAGGGTATGATGTATTTAAATGTAACCATTCAACCAGGAAGGGTGTTGGTGTGACTTTGCTAGTCAACAGTAATATTTCCTGTGTTAACATTACTGATAAGATAAAAATGCATGCTATTCATACAGAAATGATCTAGATTAAATTAATTCTGAATACATCTGAGTTTCTTGTCGTAGGCGCTTGTTATCATCCACCAGATTGCTCTATTGATATGTTTGAGGCATTATTATCAGAGTTAGAAAATTTCAGCACCATGGATGATTTAATGTCCCTTGGTGACTTCAATTTCGGTGATATAAACTGGGCATCTAACACAGCATCCGCCACTAAGGGTATCAAATGACTATGTGTAACCAGCTTCATTTGACTCGACGTTACCAATCCAACCAGAGGCAATCGTATTCTCTGCCTAGTGTTATGTACTGACCATTTGAATATAAACAATTGTATTACTGCTTGCCCTCTGGGAAGTAGTGATCACAATGCAGTAAAATATGTTCACTCCAGAAACATTCTGTATCACACAGGGTTTAGAAAAATATATCTTTATGACAAAGCTAATTTACCAGCAATGAAGGAATAACTTTCCAGAATTAACTGGGAGCATGAATTTAGCAAACGGTCTATCTCTCAAAGTTGGAATTTTTTCAGTGAGCGACATGGTGACCTATGGGATACATATATCCCAACTAAACTCAAACACAATAATATTAGATGCTGTCCTAAATAGTTTAATAAATCTGTTAAAAAGATTGTGAATAGTAAAAATAAAAAATATCATGATTTCTTAAAAAAATAGGATGAGTGAAAATTAGTCTAAATTTGTGATTAAGCAAAAAAAAAGTGTAAGGCTAAAATCAAAAAAGCTAAACAGAAATGGGAGTTACATCTAGCAAATCATGCTAATAAACATAATAGTAAATATTTTTACTCATATGTTAATGCTTTAAAAAAAACAGCTTGTCAAGTTGCCCCTTTTCTTGAACACAATGATCTAGTTATTGACCATATGAAAATGGCAAACATTTTCAACACTAGATTCTGTAATATTTTCAGTCCGCAATATCAAACCCTTGCCTTAATATACAAAATGACATTAATCCCCAAAATCTTGATATTAATATGATTCTTTCCAAATTACTTGATCAAAAGGGAAAAACATCTCTAGGATCTGAGAATATATCTGGTCATATGTTATATCTGCTAGCGGATAGTCTCGCTCTTCCACTAAAAATCATTTTTCAGGGCTGTCTTTCTGAAAATGTTGTCCCATATGGATGGAAAATGATGAATGTCATACCACTATATAAGCAGGGGCCTAAAACAAACTGGGAAAATTATAAGACAATTAGCCTCCCTTCCCCTAGCTGTAAACTTTTCAAAAGTCTAATTAAAGACATTGTTACTCCTGTATGCAACATTTCTGATACTGAACAACATGGGTTTAAACAGGTTAGAAGTTGCCTCACTAATTTGATCAGTTTTTACGAAAAAAATCAGCTATAATTTGGATAACAACTTATCTTGTGACATTGTATTCATAGACTTTAGTAAGGCTTTCAATATCATGCCACATTGGGCCTTAATCAAAAAACGATCAAAATTGGTGATCCATAAAACATTATTTTATGAATAAATAACTGGCTATCCCAGAGAACACATGTTATGATAAATGGCCAACTGATTCTGGCACTGTCACAAGTGGGGTGCCCAAGGTCTCTGTCCTGGGCCCCATTCTGTTCCAAGTATTTATTTCTGACATAACCTCCAACTTGGAGTCCTTTACTGTAAAATATGCAGATGATGTGAAGCTTGGTAATTTCAATTCCTGTTTGGAACAGACTGCAATTCTCCAAAATGACCTAGATAAAATCATAGAATGGGTTAATACAGTACATGGAGGATGAAGTTAAATTCAAATAAATGTAAAATCATGTATCTAGATAGACACAATCCACATATTCCATATATACTTAATGGTTCTCCTCTTCTACCCACAACTGATGAGAAAGAATTGAGAATAATTATTTCCAAAGATCTGGATAATTCTACGCATATTTCTGAGGCTTTTAGCAAATCTAACAACGGTTTTTGGTCAATCTGTTGCAATATCTAATATAGAGATAAAACAGTTTTGATGCCCTTGTTTAGGGCATAGGTTAGGCCACATTTGGAATACGCCTCGCAGCTATGGTGCCCATACAAAAAAATCTAGCTGCCAACAGCTTGAAAGGATTCAATGCAATTTCACTAAGCATATTTATGATTTTCATGACATTTCTTATGAAAACAGATTAGAGATTCTAAACCTAATGTCTCTACAAACCTGTAGATTAAGGGGTGGCTTATTACTATCATATGATGTTATTAAAGATCCTTATCTAATGAATGAATTAGGTCTCCAGTTTAAAGATCTGACCTATAGTACTAGAGGTCATTCACTACAATTAACATGTCAACACTTTAAACATCATAAAATAAAGTATTTTTTCACTGTTAGAGTGATTAACCCTTGGAACAAGTTACCTATAGCAATAATTGTAAGCAAAACTAAGTTAGAATTTTAAAAATCTATTAGATAATTATATATTGTCTGGTGGTTCCTTGAATTGCTATACCTACTGATTACCAGGAGCGTTTATGGGCATTGCCTGCCTTCTTGCTCCTCAGCCATCGTTAGTATGATCAATAGTATGAGCCTTTTAATTTCTAAAACATATAAGCATAATCAGAATTATAACTAATTGCAATTTGGATAAAAAAGTGAAGAAATATATTATGCTAGCTGTCACTTATACTTACACATGTTTATAAAAACAAATGTAAATTCAATTACTTTTCCCTTGGACACCTACTGAATAGCCATTAAAGGTTATAATTACTTTCACAAGTATATTAATTAGTAATGGAAAGCATCCCTTTCAAATTTACATATCATAGCAAAATAATTATGCTGGACTACCTTAAATGTTTTTTGATTGATGTTAAAATAACATGAATAATGAATACCAAATTCCTGAATATTTGTGGGGCCGAACAGAATATGCAACTGAATATTTGGGAAAAGGTATTTCCACACCCCTACTTAGGATTACAGCCTTGAAAGTGTGTGCCATTGAACCCTTTGGTCCAGTTTCCCATGCTAGTGTGCTGCAGGCTGGAGGAGGTGAAGATGCCTGAACAGGCAGGTAGCAGCAGTAGAGTAGCAGCAGCCCCAAGCCTCCCATGCAGTGTTTGAGCCACTCACTGTGACCTGAGCGTATGTGCATTGGGAGAGCAGTGTTTTACTACCCTGCCCATTCCACCTTCTGTTCACTGATTTGCAGCTGATTCTCCTTATCTCTGTTTGACTTAGTTTATAGGCTATGTCAGGCACAGCACAATTAGGTAGTTGAAGGGAGGGGGCAGATTTTTTTATTCCTTGATTAGCCAGTTTAGGCACTGGACTGGTAAGATAGTTGGCAGTGGAGATAACCAGATTTTTTTAATTCTTTCACAGGCAGGGGGTGAGCACCAGACCTGCTTGGTTGTTAGATATTTTTTTTATTCCCTGACAGGTTCAGTTGAACTCTGAATGTGTCAGATTGCTGGGGAAGGGGACAGGTTTTTTTAATTCCCTAACAGTCTAGGTTGGGCATTGGACCAGTCAGGCAGTTTGGAGAAGGGACTTTTTTTATTCAATGCTGAACCATATTATGCACTGGATCTGTTGGGTTGCTGGGGGAAGTGAGACATATTGACAGGCTGGGTTGCATACTGGACCCATCAGGTATTTTGAGAGAGAGAGAGACTTTTTTTACTGCCTTATGAGCCAGGTTGAGTATTGGACCAGTCAGGTAGTTGGAGGGGGGAGAAGGCCAAGCTTGTTTTTTATTCCCTTATGGGTCAGGTTGAGCAATGCATCTGTCAGGTTGTTGTAGGAGGGGGACAGACTTGATTTATTCCTTGATGGATTGAGCTGGGCACTGAACCTATCAGGTCCCTGATTGGCCAAACTTGTCATTGGAAATTCCATTGAATTCTACATTACCTGTGCTAAAAGTAAAGAAATTGGAAAACAAATTGGAGTGGAACTAGAGTAAATATAGTTTGTGCCATATACTGTAGCTAGTAAGTTCTAAGGATGAGCCAGTGCTGAATTTGCATATGGTAAATGCATCCATGTGCAGAGTTTTGGACGCCTGTTTGGCCGGTCCAGAGGAACTCAGTTTCTCTACAGCACTTTGACACTTCATTATATTGATGCAGCACTTTATGCAGGTAGTACACACTGACATGACCAAGTTGTCAGCAATCCATATGGCCCACAGCAGCCAATCAGAAACACTGCAGATTGAGAGCTCCTTGTGCTGTGCACATCTCAGTGCCATTTCCATCTCTCTCTCCCTTTCTCTCTCTTTCTCTCTCGCTCACAGAGGAGAAGGATCTGCATTACACTATTTCATATCAATATACTGTATATCATGTTGTATCAGATTATTTTATCTTCTCATATTATATATAATATCTGCTGCTCTGCCTACCCTGCCAAATACCAAATGAAGGCATATCCTTTTACAGTAGCTATAAAAATAGGAAATTAATTTGCAGTCACAGACCAGTTCTTATGGAAGTACACCCCCAGCCCCCACTACTACCGGTCCACTATACCTAAAAAAACAAACCACTTCTTGGCAGTGTGCGAGTATTTTACAGATGACACCACAAATCCACTGAAATCACAGCATATAAATAATGCCAAATTTAAGAATAGTAATTAATAATAAAAATAATTACATTAAAATAAAAATCCTAGAAGGACTCTGGATTCAGAAACAACATTCCCTTCTTATCATCATCATCCTCCTCTCTCCATCATGAATTCATTTTTCTGGACATAAAAAGCTACATTTTAGAATTATAGTAACTAATAATAGCAATAATGATAATTACATTAAAATATAAACCAATGAAGGGCACTGATTTCAGAAAACAACACACCCTCATCATCATCCTGCTCCCTCCATCTGTCATGAATCACATTTTCCTCTTCAAACATCTGATGGTACAGTAGTGCTGGTATCCATTACTATAGCAGGTGGTACTGGTAATACAACTAGTTCATGTGAGTTATCACAGCAGCAGGTTGCAATACTCATATAAAAAGTGGCAGAGATATTTCTGCCATGATCTGCATACAGGTTTGACACCATTAGATCAGGCATGTAATTTGGAATGGCAACACTACTGGATCCCAGCTATAAAGATGTATTCATTCCCTATTTACATATAGACTGCTATAGCAAACACAACTGTTGCTTACACTTATGGCAGAGCAGCAAAATAGGTTGAAGAAGCATATAAAAGCATATGTAAGTATAGCAAAATAGATAACAAATTGGATGCAAGAAAGGAGAAAAAGTAAGAATAAATGGATAGGCATCTGACTGTGGGGAGGTGACCAGCGGTGTCCCACAGGGGTCTGTGCTGGGCCCGGCCCTGTTTAACTTTTATATGGATGTTATGCAATGCACTGTGAGTGGATGGATGTCAAAATTCACAGATAATGTGAAAATTGCATGTAAAGTGGATAGTGAGGGCAGCAAAAGAAAACTTCAAAAGGAAATCAACTAAGTGACTGGGCACAAAGGGCAGAAAAGCACTTTCATTCAGATAAATGTATAGTCATTCATTTTGGATGCAGAAATAAATTTAATTAAATGGTATAACCTTGAAGGCAAGCATGTGTGAATGGGATGTAGTAGTGTCAAACAGTTTTGAGAGCAATGCACAATGCAGCAGTGCAATTAGAAAAGGAAAAGTATTATTAGCCTGCATAAGGAAGAATTTTGTAAACAGAGGTAGGGGGGTGGTGGTGCCATTGTTTAAGTTACTGGTGAGGTCTCATTTGGAGTATGGGGTCCAGTTCTGGAACCCATACAGAAGGAGAGATGTGTACAGATTGGAGGCCATACAGAGAAGGGCAACCAGGCTGATATATAAGAGACATGAGATATATGTGAGACATGATATATCAGGACCAAATAGAACCGCTCAAGCTATATGCAATAGAAAGAAGGAGAGTAAGTGAAGCTATTATAATGCTATATAAATTTACCAGAGATGTGGATTTCTTGGACTGTGTTGGTTTAAAAATTTAAGGAGGGGGAATCGAACCTCATAGGGCATCAATTTCAATTAAAAAGGGATTCCTATAAAACAAAAATGAAAAATAATTTGTACGCACATAGGGTGGTGAAATATGGAATGGGCTACTAAGTGAAGTTGTGGATAGTGAGAGCTTGAATATCATTGAAAAAAGACTAGACAGGTACATGGAGTCAAACTGCATGATTTATGTTTGCTAAGCTGGTGGCAGACAAAACTAGAGGGCTTTTGCTTGTTTTTTTTTGTCTGGAATACCTCTGAACCTAAGAACCTATAAGACACCATCAATTATATGCATACACAACCTAATGGTCATACTCCTCCTTAGTGGCACATGCAGAATGTTTTTTGGAGGGAACTCATAATGAAAATAGACCCCTTTATTGCCACTCCCCCCAAAGTAATTTCCCTCTATACAGTGGCGTGAAAAAGTATTTGCCCCCTTCCTGATTTTCTCTATTATTGCATATTTGTCACACTGGATGTTTTCAGGTCTTTAGACAGAATGTAATATTAGATAAAGGAACCTGAGTGAACAAATAACACTTGTTTTTTTTTTATTTCACTTATTTAATGAAAAAAGTTAACCAACACCAATTGGCACTGTGTGAAAAGTAATTGCCCTTACACTTAATAACTGGTTACACCACATTTAGCTGCAATGACTGCAACCAAACACTTCCTATAATTCAATATCAGTCTTTCACATCGCTGTGGAGGAATTTTAACCCACTCTTCCTCGCAGAACTGCTTTAATTCAGTAACATTTGGTAGGTTTTCGAGCATGAACTGCTCGTTTGGTCCTGCCACAGCATCTCTACTGGGTTTAAGTCTGGACTTTGACTAGGCCACTCTAAAACTTTAATTTTACTTCTTTAGCCATTCTGATGTGGACTTGCTTTTGTGTTTTGGATCATTGTCTTGCTGCATGACCCAACTACGCTCAGCTTCAGCTGACGGAAGGATGACTGACATTCTCTTTAAGAATTTTCTGGTACAGAGCAGAATTCATGGTTCCTTTAATTATGGCAAGTCATCCAGGTCCTTGGAGACAAGCATCCCACACATCACACTACCACCACCATGTTTGACTGTTGGTATGGTGTTCTTACTGTGGAATGCTGTGTTTGCTTTACGCGAGACATTATGGGATCCATGTTGTTCAAAAGTTCCACTTTGGACTCATCTGTCCATAGAACATTTTCCCAAAAGGCTTGTGGATCATCCAGGTGCTTCTTGGCAAATGAGAGACGAGCATTTATGTTCTTCTTGGTTAGCAGTGGTTTCCGCCTCTACCTCTCACATGAAGCCCATTTTGCCCAGTTTCTTTCTGATTGTGGAGTCATGAACACTGACCTTAGCTGAGGCAAGAGAAGCCTGCAGTTCTTTGGATGTTGTTTTAGGATCCTTTGAGACTTCTTGGATGATTTTACACTGCGCCCTTGGAGTAATTTGTGCAGGCCGCCCACTCCTGGAAGGGTCACTACTGTTCCAAGTGTTCTCCATTTGAGATTATGGCTCTCACTGTGGTTCGATGGAGTCCCAGAGCCTTAGAAATAGCTTTGTAACCCTTTCCAGACTGATAGAGGGCAACAAAATGTTTTTCTGATCTTTTCAGGAACTTCCTTTGATCATGGCATAATTGTGCTTGTTGAATCTTTGTGCTGGCAATGTGACTCTGATGGTAAGGGCCAAAATAAGTAGGGGTTTATATTGAGCAGGGCTGGCTGTAATCAAGCCTGGCTGTGTTCAATCAGCTGACTCTAATTATCCCTTTAATTGGGCTGATTTAACTAGGGGCAATTACTTTTCACACAGTGCCAGTTGGTGTTGGTTAACTTTTTCATTAAATAAATGAAATAAGTAAAAAAAAGTGTTATTTGTCCACTCAGGTTCCCTTTATCTAATATTATATTTTGTCTAAAGACCTGAAAACATCCAGTGTGACAAATATGCATAATAGAGAAAATCAGAAGGGGCAAATACTTTTCACGCCACTGTATACGTTTAAACATCTTCCTAAATTGGGGGGGGGCACCCTGCTCCCCCCACATGTGCACTTATGCTTCTCCTCATTCCCTACTGCTGACATTATAGAGGAAGGCACAGAAATCCCACCAAAGTGTATGATGGAGGCTTATCTACCAAAGCCACTGTCTAACCAAATTAAGCACTGATTCCGTCAAACTCTGACAACACAGGAATGTCATTTGACCTGGACTGGCTAAACTGGCTTTATATTTTCTCAAATGCCCTCCCACATCATTCTCTTTGTAAAGATGTTTCCACTTAAATGGCGATATTGCCTCATGACATCACTCCAGGCTAGAGCCTGAGAATTTTGACTTTTTAGCCTTTCCCAAACCCAACTTACCAATGGTACCGAGTCAGTATAGCGCTGACGAAACAGTGCAGGCATAACCACACTGCAGAAAGCACAAAAGTTTGTACAGTGACAGGGGTTTTTCAGCATTGGGGAATAACCACTACCTCTGTCACTGTACGCTCTGATTGGGGAGTGTTAAGGAGGCTGCCAGTGTGGTGCCTGGTTGATCTGTTCCCACGGTGGAGTGGCTAGGGCACCAACACCCGGCAGTATAGGGGACCTGGGGCTGCAGTTCAGTTCCCCCCAGGTCCCATAGTGTTGCGCCTTTCTTTTTTACTTAAAAGGTGAATTTTCCCCCTCCAGTGTTTTGCCCCATCTTCGAAGTCCCCACCCCCCTCAGAGTGAGTTATATTTAGCCCAGGTGGTGTGAAGGGCAAAGCCCTCTGCAAAAAACAAGATAGTGCTATTTGTTTCAATGGTGTGTGCTGTTCCTGTTGTGGTCAATGTTTTTTCCTGACCTTATTTCAATGCACACTGTTTTGCCTGCAGCATCGTGTTTTGCACTCTTTTGTCCAAGACATTATGACCCCATGCCCTTACCAATGATCAGCTTTAACTATTCATTTAATTATTCACATGTCCAGCAAGTGACATCTACTATTATTCTCAGTCTGACACCTCCTGGTGGCAAGTTTCCCAGGACTCCTTCCTCTAGCACAGGCACCACAGTCCACTCACCACTCCCAGCAGCAGCTACACAAATCCTCCTTCTGATGACATCTACAACAACTTTCACATTGTCATCACCAACAAGATCAGTGTGATTATGATTCATTGTACCACTGAGAACCAAGATCACGCACAGTCAGTTGGTATCAATTAAAGAAGACCTATCACGTGCAATGCTATGCCCTTCATTTAATGCCTTTCCATTTAGTTTTATGTTTTTTTTTTGTTTGTTTTATATATAATTAAAAAAATCTATTGGGACAGAGATTAATTAACATGGAGGTAAAGCAAAATACTACAGGGGTATGCACCTTATGGTCAGCAATGAGAAATATATATTACTGCAGCTCACACTGGGCGGTATCAGTCTTGATGGGTTTTGCAGATTCTGTCACAACACCTCGGACAGTAATCCACAACAGATGAATACCAACAGCACCAGTGACAAGTAAGCTACAGTAATACATATTCATTGTTGACTTCAAGACTCCCCCCCCCCATTTGTTGTCTGCTTCACCCCATGCCATATACTGCATTGGGAGCCAGTGATTTGACCGAGATTTCAAAGTAGTTCTGAATTTGTGGGCCCTGACTCAAAGATGAACCAAATTTGTAAATGGCACACGTCTCTCCCCCTTAGTTAGTATGCCTTGTATGATACCATTGTGAATATATCTACTTAATACAGATTGGGCTTACTGGATCTTTTCTCCACTCTGGCTTTCTTTCTGAGTCTTTTCACCACCACCTCTTTCTTTCTTTCTGAATAAACCCCTTCTGGGTGAGTATATTTAAGGGGAACTATAGTAATTTACAAAAATGTATATAGTGCAGAGTGTGTTGATTTGTGGGTGCAGTTCCAGAGTGCCACATAGAAACATAGAATTTGTCGTCAGATGAGGACTGCTTGGCCCACTCATTCTGACCATTTTCTCCGTGTACAGTATCATCACAGACCCTACTTGATCTCTCCCAACTTCCTTTCCACTAAGATTTCCTTATGCCTTTGCCATGCATTCTTGAACTCACCCACTGTTTTTGCCCCCACCACCTCCATTGGTACACCTTTCCTAGAATCCACCTCTCTTTCCATGAAGAAGAACTTTCTCACATCTCTCCTGAATCTACCCCGTCCAGCTTCATAGTATGTCCCCTTGTTGTTGAGCACCTCTTTCTCTAAAAATATGTTCCTCCTTTATCTTATTTACCCCCATAATGTATTTAAAGGTCTCCGTCACGTTCCCCCTGTCCCTCCATTGTTCTAGGGGGTACATACTGAGTTCCTTTAGTCTCTCCAAATAGAGATTTTATGCAGACTCTGTGCCATTTTTGTTGCCCTCCTCTGGACCGCCACCACTCTGTCTATGTCCTTCCAGAGATGTGATCTCCAGAACTGGACATAGTATTCTAGGTGGGGTCCTACCAGCAATCTATACAGAGGCAACACCACCTCCCTCATTCTGCTGGTGATACCCTTCCCTATTTACCCCAGCAACCCACTAGCCCTGCCTACTGCCTTGTTGCACTGCCTGGCCACCTTTAGGTCATCCAATATGATTATCCCAGGTCTCTCTCCTATTTGGTGGTTGTTAATAACACTCCACCTATATTGTACTCTGTCCTTAGATTCCTGTGACCCAAATGTATTACTTTGCACTTTTTTGCATTAAAACCCAGCTTCAATACCCTTGACCACTCCTCTAGTTTACTCAGGTCTCTGCTCATCCTTTCCACCCCCTGGAGTGTCCACCCTACTACATATTCTTGTGTTATCTGCAAACAGGCAGACCTTCCCATCCAGCTCCTCCCCAGTGTCACTTATAAAGACATTGAAGAGGACCAATCCCAACACTGATCCCTGAGGCATCCCACTGATCACCCTCCCTTTCTTGGAGTGAATTCTGTTTACAACCATCCTCTGTCACCTATCTCCTAACCAGTTTCTTACCCAGTTTACCATCTTTGTACCCACTCCTAAGCTACCCAGCTTACTTACTAGTCTCCTATGTAGAACAGAGTCAATAGCTTTACTGAAATCTAAGTAGACCTTGTCTACCGCCCCACCCTGATCTAATTCCTTGGTTACTCAGTAAAGAAATCTATCAGATTCATTTGACATGACCTCCACCCAAAAATCCATACTGCCTCAGGTCTTGTAACCCACTGGATTCAGGATATTCTACTATCTATCCTTTCCTTCAGCAGCAATTCAACTAACTTTCCTAACGACAATGTCAGACTGACTGGCCTATAATTGCCAGCCTCCTCCCTGCTACCACTTTTGTAAAGAAGGACTACATCTCACCTTCTCCAGTCCTTTGAAACCAGTTCTGTTTCCAGTGAGCTGTTAAAAGCCAGGTTCTAGTTTCCATTTCTTTGACTGCTGTTAATTTTTTTTTAATTTGCTTAGTACTTTTATGACACCTGGGAGTCTCCATGTTTGAATATTTTATTGCTTTTCTTTTTCCTTCAGTACCTCTTGTCCGATGTCACAATGATGCATCCATGACCATAGATTGAGCAAGTCCTGGGTTACGTATCAAGTTTACAGCAGTAGTACTGTGATTTTAGATATCTTTCCTTACCCAGCAAGCCCTAATAAAGCCTACATTTACGGTTTTGCAAACCCCTGAGGGATAACAGCGGATGCTAGTCTGTAAGAAAACAGCTAGAATTTTCACTAATTATAGCTTTGATGACCTGGGCTGATTTGTGTGCTTTTTATGGCTCTGTGTGTAGTTTGGTGAAACAAAAAGCTTTAAAAGCAAAACATTTAGTCCTGCTGGCTAGACGTAGACACATGCCTAAATAAAAAAATAAAAAGATTGGATAGGATTAGAAAGAGTTATTTAATTGAGGCCACTAACAGCATCAGGCTCTTGGCATGAGATTGTTGCTGCAGCAGCTATCACTCACTGAATTAATGATCCTGGATGCATCACTGTTGCATGGGACAGGAAGCATTAAAGGAAAAAAGCAATAAGAAATTCAAACATGGAGATCCTTAGGGGCCATGAAACTACTAGGCAAATTTAGAAAAAAAAACTTTTAACAGCAAGCAAAGGAAAGGAAACACTAGGCCAACAAACACAAATCCAAACAGCCTTTACAACAGACATTTTTGCAAACCTTGACTGCAGTTCTCATTTACGCTCCAATACCTATGTTTTAAAAATAATCAGAACCTGAAAAAAAGTTCTGACAAAGTCCTTTTACAGAAAATAGCACATGTTTTGTAAGGGTCTGAACTTATACAAACTGATTCTCCTATCCTTACAATATACTGACTACTACCTAATTGGTACAGTTGCCATTCTACTGCCAGATACTGTACCTGTGTCTCTGCTGTCTCTCCCAGCAATCTATGCCTTATTAGATTATCTCTAGTAGGCTCATTTATTGGCCTTCAAATAGTTTACATTTTTCTTCACCATCCTATAATAAAAGTCTGCATTGTCGATATTCGTGAGTGGATTAATCATTCATTCATTACTCATTGTTTGAGTTTCAGATGCCATCCTCATAAATGTAAGGCCATAGTGTCACGCTCTGTTATGCTCTTCAGCTATTCTCGATGCTTTGGATGAGTGTACAGAAGGTCATAGAACATATCACATGCAGTTATGAAAGCATAATATGTACTGTAAGTCAAATTAATTATTCATGAGGGCAAAGCACTTTCTTATTGGCCACTATACCAGGAATTAATCATTTTTTTTAAATCCCTGGTACAGCTAACAGAAATAGTCATATGTATTTCTAAATACAAAAGCACATTTCACATCAAAACATTCATTTGTTTCACACTGTTAGCTATAGAAAAAGCTGTTTAACAATTTCACATCAAAACTTTCATTTTTTTTCCACACTGTTAGCCATAAAAAAACTATGTTTAACCTGCAAGTAAATACAAAAACCAGTGCTCTCTCTTGTTTTTGATGTAACATTACTAAAAATCAAGCCGTATCAGACAGTAAATATTAACATGCTCTGGCCAGAGCTGACCTAACTGCAGTTGTGCTGTATGAGCAGTCACTGAGCTCATGGCAGATGGCTGCCAGAGCTCAGTATGCATGCACGAGCAGGTGCGCATGCATGACTTCACTTCCACACTTGCAATGAACTCGCTCATGTGCACTGAGCTCTGGTGGCCATCTTGGGCACATTAAAGTAAAGTGGCCGTGGAGGAAGGCTGCCTAAAGAAATGATCGATGAGCGGAGGGCTTCAACTTTTGCTTGCGGAAGGATTTGTGCAGCAGCTCAAAATTTGTTCTTCAGTCAGAATCCAGTGAGTCATTTTTAGAGCTGATCACAAGATAGTTGCAGGCTCTGCCCTTGCAGCCATAAAAAGCGAGGATTTCTCTGCCACCTGGGAGACTGGGGTTACCTTGTGAGCCACAGAAATACAAAGAAACATAGAATTTGTTAGCAGGGAGGAACCCATAGGCCCATCTAATCTGCCCTGTTTTCCTAGCTTGTTACTACACCCTGGACCCTATGTGTTCACACAGATGTTGCTCTCTCCTCCCTTTCCTATACCTATTATGCCTATGTGCCTATCCCATGTATGCTTAAAGCCCCCTACTGTCTTTACCTCACCACTCTCTATCCAGGTGTCCATCACCTTTTCTGTTTAGAAGTATTTCTTGACATCCCTCCTAACCCCCCCAAGCTTCATAGCATGTTCACATGTTCTGGTGCTCCTCCTTCTCTGAAGGAGACTCCCCTTCTGCACCTTGTTCACCCCATGAGACATTTAAAGGGCTCAAACACATCCTCTCTCGCTCCCCTCTCCACCGGTGAGTGCATGTTGAGCTCCCAGAGCCTCTCCTCATATGTTTTTTTGTGTGCTATGCCTCAGTTTGGTAGCCCTCCTCTAGACTGCTTCCACCCTGTCAATGTCCTTGCAGAGATGTGGCCTCCAGAACTGGACACAGTACTCTAAGTGGGGTCCCACTAGGGAGAGATACAGTAGGAAAACCACCTCCCTTCTCCTGCTATAAATCCCCCTCCTGATGCACTCCAGCATATGGCGAGCCTTGCCCACTACTTTTTCACACTGCTCTGACCTTGATATCATCAGATATGCTTACCACAAGGTCCTCTCTTGCCTGGTGACTGTAAGTACCCCCCAATCTTATACACAGCTTCCGGGTTTCACTGCCCCAGGTGTATGACTTTGCAGTTTTTGGCACTAAAACCCATTTGGCACACCCTAGACTACCTCTCTAGTTTCCCTGGATCCCTTTGCATTCTCTCCACCCTCACCTGGGTGTCCATCCTGTTGCAGATTTTTGTGTCATCTGCAAAGAGACACACTTTTCCCTCCAGATCCTCAGCAATATCACTTATGAAGACAAGACCTAGTACCGGTTCCTGTGGTACTCCACAGGTCACGTTCCCTTCTCCCAAGTGACTACTGTTTACCACTATACTTTGCCTCCTATCCTTCAACCAATTTGATACCCAGCTTAACACCTTATCCCCAACCTCCAGGTTAAGTTTCTTAATCAGTTTCCTGTGTGGTACAGTGTCAAAGGCCTTACTAAAGTCCAGACAGGCCACATCCCCTGATCCACTTCCCTAGTTACCCATTCAAAGAAAACTATGAGATTTGCTTAATATGACCTCCCCACTGTGAAACTGTGCAGCCAGTGGTCCTGCAGCCCATTTGCCTCCATGTATTCCATCAATCTTTCTTTCAGCAGAGTTTCCATTAATTACATATAAGTACAATGGCAGAATTAAGTCACACAAAAGTGAGGATCCTGGACTTAAGGAGGGCAGACTTTGCAAAGTTGGGGGTATGTCTCAGGAAAGCCCTAGCAGGGATGGAGGACCAGGGGAAGTTGATGAACAGTTGACCTATCTAAGAGGAGCCATAGTGGAAACAAAAATCCTTTGGATTAGGCCAAGAAACAAAGGCAAGAGAAAAAGAAAACCACTGTGGTTCTCAAAGGAAGTGACCGGGAAGGTAAGAGAAAAAACTCTGGCTCTCAGGAAGTACAAGGAAACACAGAAAAAGGAGGACAGGGTAATGTATCTGAATAAGCAGAGAGAGAGGCAGGGAAGGCAGTCAGGAGTGCAAAGGTGCAAACAGAGGTAAAAATAGCCCAGGCTGTAAAGAAAGGGGACAAGGCTTTTTATAGTTGTGTTACTGAAAGGAGGAAGACAAGGGGTGGGATTGTGAGGCTTAAGGGGGAAGAAGGGGAGTATACAGAAGGGAACTTGGAAAAAGCAACAATACTGAACAAATAATTTTGTTCAGTTTTCATAGAAGAGGGAGTAAGGTGAGGGAACACAATTAAGAGACAGTAGAAATAAGGGGAGGGAGGCGGACACCTGTCCATTTACGGAGGACAAAGTTCTAAAGGAACTCAAAAAACTGAAAGTGGACAAGGCAATGGGATCAGACAGGATGCATCCAAGAATATTAAAGAAGCTTAGGGAGGTGCTGGCAGCACCACTGGCAGCCCTGTTCAGTGAATCCCTGGAAATGGGAGTGGTTCCAGAGAATTGGAGGAGAGCAGATGTAGTCCCTCTAGACAAAAGTGGGAGCAGGGAGGAGGCAGAACACTATAGAACAGTCAGCCAGACATCGGTGGCAGGGAAAATAATGGAATCACTGCTGAAAGAAAGGATTGCAGAATATCTTGAATCCAGCAGATCATAAGATCTGAGCCAGCATAGATCCACTGCCGGAAGGTCATGTCAAACAAATCTGATAGATTTTTTTGACTTGGTGACCAGGGAAGTGGATCATGGGGGAGCAGTGGATGTGGCCTACTTGGACTTCAGCAAGGCCTTCAACACTGTTCCACATAAGAGTCTTGTAAACAAGCTAGGCAGCCTGGGAATGGGTCCCAAGGTGGTAAACTAGATTAGAAATTGGCTGAGGGATAGAACACAGAGAGTGGTGGTAAAGAGAGCTGAATCCAAGGAAAGGAGTGTGACCAGTGGGGTGCAACAGTGATCAGTTCTGGGGCCAGTCCTATGTAATGTCTTCATAAGTGAAATTGCAAATGTGCTGGAAGGAATGATATGCCTCTTTGCAGATGTAAGATCTGAAACAGGATAGACACTCCAGGAGGGATGGAAAAAATGAGGCTGGACCTAGGTAAACTAATGTTCAAGAGTGTGGCAGCAAAGATTCAGTGCAAATAATTGCAAAATCATGCATTTGGAGAACAGGAACCCAAGGGAGACTTACATAATGGGGAGGTGGGGGGAGATACTGATGGCCACCAAACAGGAATGGGATCTGGAGGTAATCATGTCAGATTACATAAAGGTGGCAAAACCATGTGCCAAAGCTGTGGGGAGAGCCAGTAGGGTTCTGGGGTGCATAGGGAGAGGTATCAACAGCAGAAGAAAGGAGGTGGTGATGCCACTGTACAAATCATTGGCGAGACCCCATCTGGATTACTGTGTTCAGTATTGGAGGCCGCATCTCCATAGGGACATAGACAGGGTAGAGGCAGTTCAGAGAAGTGCAGCAAAAATGGTTCAGGGTCTGCACCAAAGATCATATGCGGAGACTGGAGGACCTCAATATGTATACCCTGGAGGACAGGAGAGAGAGAGGGGGGATATGACAGAGACCTCAGATATCTAAAGGGTATAACTAAGATACAGAAGGGTAGCATCTTTCAGAAAAAGAGATGTTCTTGAACAATGGGACATGACATGAGGTTGGAAGGGAGCACACTAAAGGATAACGTGAGGAAGTATTTCTTCAAAGAAAGGGTGGGGGATGCATGGAACAGCCTCCCAGCAGAGGTGGTGGGGGCAAACTTGGTAGGAGAATTCAGAAATGCATGAGATAGGCATAGGGGAAACCTAGCGATAGGAAAGAGAATAAAGTTGGAGATCAAGTACGATCTGTGGTTTCTGCAGCAGGTAGGGAAAATGGGCAGACTGGGTGGGCCTAGCAGTCCTCGTGTGCCATCAGTTTCTGTGTTTCTGGGTAATTTTCCCACCACTAATGTGAGACTGACTGGTCTGTAATTGCTAGTCTCCTCCCTGCTGCTGTTCTTGTGCAGATGGATCACATCAGTCCTCATCCAGCCCTCTGGAACTACCCCTGTCTCCAATGATGTGCTGAATAGTGTTGCCAAAGGGGTGGCTAGAACTATGCTCAGTTTTTTAGTACTCTTGTGTGGATCCCATCTGTTCCCATCTCTGTGTTATCATTTGGGGCTTGCAATCCCCTTCTGACTCTATCCTCCGAAAATGAACTTATGTCACTCCCCCCCACCCCAGCAGCTCACCCCTGGTACCTGCTGATACATGTTGGTTGGTCCCTTCCCCTTCCACTGTGAAGACTGAGCAGAAGTACTCATTTAAAGTTTTATCTTTTTCTTGATCTTCCTCTGCACAGTCCCCCCCACTCTCTTGATCTTCACTATCCCACCTCTTGCTGTCCTCTTTTCAATCATGTATCTGAAGAAAATCCTACCCCCTTTTTTGACCTCCTTGGTGTTCCTCTCCTCTGTTTGTGCCTTTGTACCCTCACCCTCCTTTCTGCCACCCTTTTTTCATCTAGATATACCCCACTGTCCCCATCCATCTGGATCCCCTTGTACTTTTTTAAAGCAGTTTTTTTTTCACTGCCAGCACTCCCTGCACTGGACCAAGTGCACCTGCCATTAGGACGCCAATTTCCAGGGTTTGCTACCTCTTTCCTGAGGTCTGTCCCCCCGGAGTTGGTATCTTTAGTTAGGGGGGATGTGGGGGGGGCATAGCCCACCGCAATACAACAGGAATTCAATCTGAATTCCCTGGCGCCCTGATGGAGAGTGCACTTGGGCCGGCGCTATTACCACATGGAACCATTTTTTTCTCCCTTAGCACCTTAGCCACTTCCTTTGAGAAACATGGAGGCCTTTTTCCTTTTCTTACCCTTGCTTATTTCCTTCAAACAGCTTGTCATTGCCTTAGTTATTTCCCCCTTTATCCTTTTCCATTGTGCCTCCAATCCCCCCTCCCCAAGCCTTCCCCACTCAGGGTATTTACTAAGGCAGTATCCAATTCCTTTAAAATCTGTCCTCCAGAAATCCAGGACCCTCATCCTAGTGTGCTTTTTCTCCTACCCAATCGGTATACCAAACCAAACCTTACAATGATGGTTTGTTCCCAGGTGAACTGTGACATCTGCAATGCTGTCCCTGTTCATAAGTACCATGTCCAGCACTGTCCCATTCTTAGTGGGGTCTGTAACCAGCTGCTACAGAAATTCCCCTTGTAGGGAGTCGAGGATGGCATTGATTCTTCTTGTAGCTGCAGCCAGAATGCACCAGTCTACCTATTGAAGATTAATGCACCCCATAATCAATACCCCCACTTTGCTTGCCATTCTGTTAGTAGGGTTCCCTAAAACTCAGCCTAACTCCTCCCCTTGTATTGTTGGTCTGTGCATCACACCCATGTGTATAAAGGGCCCTGATCCTGTCTCTAAGTCATCCCAAAGAACCTCCATCCCTTCCTTATCCCTGTCCTTGTATCACTGTGGTCTTTATACCTTCCCTCCCTGTCGTTGAGGCACAGGTCAGGAAGTATAGGAAAACCAGGATTAGTTGTAGAATTCACCAACCATTATTTATTTACACTAGCAGTATCATAAAAAAATAAACTTGTTCATAATAACTATGTACAGAGAAGAAATAAAATAGTTTTTTTCTTTCAGTCTCTGTGTCCCTTTTTCTTCTAATCTCTTTTGCAGTTGCAGCTTAGCTCTTTTATAAGTCTTTTCAACCCCCATACTTAGCAAACATCCTGTCCTTGTAAGTTTCAGGAGCTGCTAGAATACAGCATGCTTCTTGAGGCCCCTACAGCTTTAGCAAAAGGCTGGAAGATTTGCACTCATGTAACCTCTAGAGTTTTCAAAAGCCTTTTTTTAGTCATGTCAAAATACAATTATGTACATTTCAGCAGCAACACTATATATTTTCTAAACAATAGGATCCCAATATCAGGTACTGTACTTTTCTACATATTGAATTGCATATATTTTTATATCAGCAGATATGCATGGGAGGAAAAACAGACAGCAAGAGAAAACTGAGACAGTGAGAGGCAAGAAATTACGAGATTGTTCATGTTGATCAAGTCAGAGGTCTCACAGGAAAAATGGGTTGTGCAACCAGATAGAGAAGAGACAGAAAAGGAGAGATCCCTGCATTTAAACACTTTCTTCATAACAAATGGGACAGGGTCCTATTCTACCCTATCACATACACCTCCCTCCTTAAGAAAGAACCTGTTTTATTAAACAAATGTCTAAAACCTTTTATTCTCTAATAACATTTGCTGCTTTAAGATATTAGGCACATGTGCATTCAGGTTTTATATTACAGTACAGCAAACAGTAAAATTCAAACCCATACTTTTGTTGTCAACCTCCAGAATCCTCAATTCCTGATCCATATCTTGACAGAAAATCAGCATTGCTATTCTCTTTACCAGATTTGTGCATCACAGTGAATTTAAATGGCTGCAGTGCCAGGTACCACCTTGTGATTCTGGAATCATCTTTCATTTGGTTAAGGCAACACAGAGGATTGTAATCTGTTACAAGCACAAATTCAGTTCCTAGTAAATAAAACTTAAGAGACTCCATGGTCCACTTTGCTGCTAAACACCCCTTTTCGATAGTGGAGTACCTTTTCTCTCTGTCATGCAACTTCCTATTTATGTACAGAATAGGATGTTCTGTCCCATCAACATTTTGACTCAGTACTGCACCTAGGCCTACCTCGGATACATCTATTTGTAGCAAAAATGGTTTCTTAGAGTCTGGGCTTCTTAAAACAGGGGCTGAACATAATGCAGCCTTTATGGCTTGAAAAGCTTAATCACACTCTGGGGTCCATTCACATTATTTGGGTACCGTTTTTTCATGAGTTCAGTAAGGGGAGTAGCTAACTCAGCAAAGTTGGGAACAAATCTCTGGTAATACCCAGCCAGCTCTAAAAATGACCTGACATATTTTTTTATTTTAGGCACAGGGCTGTTAGCTACAGCTTCCATTTTAGAAACCTCTAGCTTAACTTTTACATTTCCCAACACATAGCCCAAATATCTGGTTTCCTGCATGCCTAATGCAAATTTGGTAGGATTAATTGTCAGACCTGCATTTTTGACAGCTTGGATAACTGCTCGTAGGTGTTACAGGTGGCTTTTCCAATTTGAACTGTACACCACTACACCATTCAGGTACGCAGCACAATAACCAGTGAGAGGGGATAATATGACATCCATGTACCGTTGGAATGTAGCTGGCACTCCATGTAAACCAAATGGCAAGGTGGTGAACTGATAGAATCCTATAGGGGTGGCAAATGCAGTTTTGTCTCTGGATTCTTTAGCTAATGGTATTTGCCAGTACACTTGGTGAGATTGCAGGTACTAATATACTTTGCACTCTCCAGTCTGTCCACCAAATCATCTATTCTGGGCATAGGATAACTGTCAAATTCTGACAGTTGATTAAGTTTCCTAAAATCAAGGCAGATTCTAGCACCCCTTCTTTTTTGTTTACAATTACCATGGGAGATGACCAAGCACTCCTCGACTCCTCTATGATACCCAGTTCTTTCATTTTTTGTATTTCCTTAACCACGTCAGCTCTTAACCGCTCTGGCAACCTGTATGTCTTTTGTCTAATAGGACAAGCATTCCTTGTCACTATTACATGCTCAACCACTTTTGCTCGACCTGGTACCGTGTAAAACCATGGATCTTTAACAGTGTCAGTGGCTCAGCAGGTAGCACACTCACCTCTGAGGCCAGAAGATCAGAAGGCTGTGGGTTATATCCCCACACCAGGCACATGGGTTAATATCCCAATACTGACACTGTAGTGCAGCATAAGGGGAATGCTGCACTCCTAAGGTGCCGTCTTTTGGATGAAACATTAAACCGAGGTCCCATCTGCCTGTTCTGGTGGTAGTTCAGGTGGATGTTAAAGATCCCATGGCACGTCTTGAAAACAGTAGGGGAAATTTTATTGAAACAACATCAGAAAAACAGTACAAATAAATAAAACAGTATTACATCACACTGAAAAATACAGGAAAGTTTGACACAACTTACAAATCATAGAATGAGGAGTAAATCCAAAGAAAAATACAAATATACAGGAGGTATCATCAGATACATAAAATGCAGAAATCCAGTAGGGAAATAATATATAGACAAAACATAAGTGTGAAAGAGCATAGGAAGCTATCTATCAGAGAATAAGTAAAATAACAAAACAAGATTAAAATCAAAATATGTAGTACTCCATTATAGTCAGGAAAAAAAGAAGTATCAACAGCAAATCAAGTAATCGGAACATCAGTATCAGTAATCCAGGGTATACTTTTCCAAGATTCTAACAAAATCTTGGTACTAAATTTCTGAGACTCTGTTGAATAATAATTCTCCAAATCCATTAGTACTTTAGTATAAATTTCTGTAAAAGAACTTTCTTTTTGTTGAAGCACATATCCGCAACGTGACAACCAAATATTCCATTTAAGTACGACCACAATCAATTGTAGAGTACATAAATTCCATGAATTCCATTCAGCAGAAAAAACTCCAAACATTAAATTATCTAATGTCACAGTTCCCCAGAGCCTTGAGCCCCACTTATGTGCTAAAAAATTCCAAAATCCTGTAATAAAAGAACAGGTAAAGAACAGATGTTCAGTTGTTTCTTCCTGTTGTATACATGAAGGTCTCCTACAAAACTGTTCTTCAAGATTGTATGCTTTTGGTTTGCCTTAACATTTATCATATCATGACATGCCAGCCAATGAAAATCCCTCAGCATAACAGGTATCCTATTGTTGTTAAGAAATTTCAGCAGACAATCTTAGTAGGATGATGGGCAGTGTTTAAAAACTACATCTTCATGACAAACAACATCTAGGAGATAAAAATACATTGTTTTCTAGGCATTAAACTAATCTGATTTTCCATCAAATGCCATTGTTTTAGTCTCAGAAAAGTACATCTAAGATATTCTGGAATATCAGGCGATCTCTTCAAAACAGTACGCTTATTAGAATGCCACATGTTCAACCAATTCCCACATTTTAACTCAACAACCCTTTCCCAGCCTATCTCGGCAAAAGCAAATAAAGGTCTAATATTTGTATATAGAAAAAAACTATTGAAAAATAAAACAGAATTGACCATACTCAAACCTCCTCTGTTCAGTGGGAGATATAAAACATTCCTTCTGATAGGGTTCAAGCGGCTACCCCAAAAAGCTTGAAAAAATATACTAAATAATTCCATTTCCATTCGCTTAGGAGGAGGGACTATATAACTAATAAACAAAAAAATAAGAATCAAGAAAGTTTTAATAAGATATATTTGCTTCTTTTTACTTAATTTCCACTTATTCCAGAATATCACCTTTTGCTTTCCTACATCCAATTTTCTATTCCAGTTTAAATCATCCAATTCTCCAGGCCCAAATAAAATCCCCAAAATAGAAACTGGATCAGTTGAAAATGAAACTTGTGCTACAGTTCCCATAAATCCTAATGAAAAATTCACACATAACCCCATACATTTCTGTAAATTCAAAGAAGCTCCAGATAGTTTACCAAATCTGGTGCAAAGGCCAATGGCCTGTGTTAAGGAGTTTGCATCTTGTCCTGCAAATCAGACTTGCATCTGGATCGCAGCTAAGAGGGTCCGTGAGGGCTCAGGATGCCCTCCCCATGAAATCAGACTCTCATCTGTATCACAGCTAAGAGGGTCAATGAGGGCTCAGGATGGCTCCCAACAAATCAGACTCGTATCTGGATCGCAGCTAAGAGGGTCCGTGAGGGCTTAGGATGCCCCCCCCCCGCAAATCAAGTACAATGGCAGAACTTGGTCAAGTCGCAGAGCTGTGTGTCCATGCTCAGTGCTCAAACGGCACTTTTATTTAAAACTTAAAGTCCAGTACCTTTTATTTTTTTATACTTAGTTTATTATCTTTCATTTGTCAGCATTTGTTACATCATTTTCATGAATCACAAGTTGTTCTTTGGGGTAAAAACCCCTAGCACTGACAACATTGCAGATATATTATAGCACTTCTGGTTCATAGTAGTCAACTTTACTACAAGATAACTAGAACAGTAACAGTAGGTGCTACTTTCTGGGATGTGTTCTGTCCTTTCACTATCTATAGCTAGTTGTCTGGCATCCAGAGGATACCCATAACAAGAGTCTATCGGGGGACATTCTCTGTCTCTGGTGTAAAAGATAAATATCTCTTTAGTACAGTTCAGGCATCTCATTCTTAACCACTGTCATGGAGTAACCATCTGGTCCATTTCTGTTGATATATCTGTGGCTTTTGCTTAAGATTGATCATTAACCTTTCCATCAAATGTATGGATTCAACCATATCCTTCCCTATTATGCTTATAGTGAGTTTAGGGGCGAAGAAGTGAGGTAGTTAGTAGTGGCATTTTCTTTTCGAGCTGCGTTTTCCCCACGTTTAACTTTCAAAGCCCGACAAAGCTCTATTCATCGTGTTGGGAAGGCATTTTGTATGCAGCATTGGCAACTTGCTGCAGTTTTTCCATCTTAACCTGTGAGCATAAAGGGGGTTTGAAAGCACGCTTCTGGCAATAAGAATGCCTTAGCTGCCCGGCTGGAAATTTGACTCTTTCAGACACAGCCTGGATGTTTAGCGGATCCATAGGGATCTAGGAGGGAGGCGACCTAACCAGGAGGATCTAAGGAGATCGGAAGACTGGAAGATTAGAAGGAATGCTAATGTCTATCTGACAGCCAATAATTACAGCTGGGTACTTGGAGGGTCAACACATATATTACTTCATAATATTTGTTCGAATCTCATCTGAGTGGAAAGTCTGCTAATTTCGACTGACTGTGAGTGACTTTTTGAGTGATGCCGAATTGCTATTGAGGTGTCCTGTAATGACATGAAGTGTATAAGTAGGTCATTTTGTCTCAGCCCACTACAGTTTAAAAAGCCCTGTTTTAAGTCCTGACTTTATATTGGATATTAGGATTACTCTGGATTTCCTATCGATTGTTGGAGGTTTTGAATATCCAGAAGCACTCTAAAGATGTGATGAACTGTTGGGGAATTTAACTTGGAAGTTGATTGGATTATTGTTTGTGGATTGTTGATCTCTGCTGCTGATTAACTCAATAATCCTTTGGGACTAAGTTATCGGGAGAAGTTTTGACCCCAACAACAACATACTGGTAGGAGTAGGAGGTCTAATACAATTTACTATTGTTGCTAAATCAGTGACCCTGAGCCTGCAAGGGGCCTGCCTGCTGAAGTCAATAGCTACACTGGGATGGGGCCTTGCTAGCCGGGTAGCTGGCGGTAGGGCTGTCGCTCTCTGGGTTTCTTCAGGGGCCGACTGGTGGGTTGGTCTCGGCGGAAACCCATAGTAGTGGTTGCGGGCTTTGGCAGTGTTAGTTTCCCTCTTGGGCTTCTTTGGGGTCCTGCTCCTGTATTAACCTAATCATTGTGGAAGTGACATTTCTCCTACAAATTTCTCTGCCTAATTTTGTCTGACTACAAATTCTGTGAAGGCAGTGAGAGTGCCATGCTGTTTCAGTCTCCCTCACAGTGAAAGGGTTTGGGGGCTGATTAACTGTTTATGGACATTAAAGAAGAGACATTATTTTCCATTTTAATTCTCTGCTTAACTTTATTTTTATTATAATTATAACCTGAAAGCAGCAAGAGTGCCTTGGTGGTTGAAATAACAATTATTTGGTGATAACTATCTGGTGAGGTGAGAGCTCCCAGAATTTATGAACTGTTTTGGAGAGAATTGTACAAACTTTTTCTTATAATTTTGTTGTAATAACTGTTTGTTTTTACTAATTTTATTTTTATTTTTATTTTTTGTGTTTTGGGGTTTTTAGTGTGTATAATTTTGTGTGAAGATGTGTTGGGGAGTTACTTGGATGGTCAGGCATTATTCCCCCTCCCGGCATAGGGACCTCCACCCTTTTAATTGCCCCCCATTATCCCCGGAGGTATACAGATGTTGTAGGGCTCTAGGGGTTGTGAGGAGGAGGAGGAATGTGGGGACCCGACCTGGAGGGAGAATGGAAAAAGCAGATGGATTGGGACAGTGAGAACAAGAAGACGCCCTGGGGCGAAATGGGTTCAGGAAAGAGGTTTACCTTCCCTGATTCCCATACCCAAGGGCTCTGCTTTTAGCAGGCAGGTAGCTCGGTCTTCACTGGCAACTCATCCAACTCGGATGGTGTTATGTAATGCCAGGTCCATTAAAAACAAGACTGCTATAATAGCCAATCTTGTCGGATCATCGGACCTGGCATGCATCACCGAGACCTGGCTGGATGATAATGCTGGCCCTGTTTTGGCTTCAGCTATACCAGTCGGTTACTCAGTGATACACCGTCCGAGATTGGATCATAGAGGTGGGGGGTGGCAATCTGTTTTAGAACGGAACTGAGTCTGATGGAGGTAGCAGTGGGAATTACCAAATCTTTTGAATGTATCCTGGGTGAGGGTGTAGGGTACAGGATTGCTATAAACCTTTACCGTCCACCAGGTAATGGGAATGTTTTCCTGCGAGAAGTCGCAGACTTCATCGTCGACATGACATTGGGATCCTCCAGATGGCTGATCCTGGGGGATTTCAATGCCTGGGTCAATGATGAACTCTGGCAGTTTGGTTCTGACTTCCTCCAGCTAATGAATTTACTGGGCTCCACACAGGTTATTTCCTCCTCTACCCATACAGATGGTCATTCATTAGATTTGGTATTCCTCCTGGGGATGGAGATATCCAATTTGGTGGTGGAGCCAGTTGGATGGTCTGACCATCACACCATTGGGTTCAGTTTCCTGACCCCCCCTGGTAGGTTGGTCTCTACGGAGATGGTCCGGTACCGCCCTTTGAGGGGTGTTACCCCAGAAGACCTGATGGCGGTGCTGGATCTATCGAGTTTGCCTAGTAAAAGCATGGATCCTGGGGACCTGGTTCTTGCCTATAATAAGGTGGTAGTAGGGGCCCTAGATTCCATTGCTCCTGAACGTGTTTGACCCCTCACCCTTCGCCCAAAGTCTCCTTGGTTCGATGAGACTTTGTGGGAGTTGAGGAGAGTGGGAAGAAGGCTTGAGAGATGTTGGCGGAAATCAGGTTTGGAATGTGACAGGCTTAATTTGATGGACCACTATCGTGTCTATCAATCAGCAATTACCTGTAAGAAGGCAGAATTCCTATCCAGGGAAATTGCTGCTGCACAGAATTGACCAGCCCAGCTCTTTCGGACCGTGGACAGACTGTGCAATCCACTCTGTCTTCAGCCTGAGAGAGCATTTTCACAGGAATGCTGTGAGGAGTTTGCTTGATTCTTTGCAGATAAGGTTGTCACAATCAGGTCCGATCTCCTTCTAACTCTCTCAAATGGGAGTTGTAGTGGTTGGCAGGAGATGTCGGACACCCAGTTTGTGTGGTCTGACTTTGACTGACCCACAATCAGTGACTTAGTGATGATCGTCCAATCACTGCGACCAACCAACTGTAGTTTGGATCCGGGCCCCACCCGCCTCTTAGTAGGATGTGTGGACAAAATCGGCCCGATCCTTGCTGAGATAATCTGGTTGTCATTGGAGAAGGGGATCTTTCCTGACCCCTTGAAGGAAGCTGTGATTAGGTCCCTTCTAAAAAAAACCTCCTTAGACCCGGAATGTCTGGCCAACTACAGGCCTGTCTCTAACCTGCCTTTTGTAGGCAAGGTTATTGAGAAGGTGGTTACGTTACAGTTGGACGATCATTTGACCAGCCACAATGTCTATGATTCTCTCCAGTCAGGATTTAGGAAAAGACATAGTACCGAGACAGCCCTTGTTAGAGTACTAAATGACCTCCTAATAACGAGAGATCGAAAGACTCATTCCATCATGGTCCTTCTTGATCTCTCTGCGGCATTTGATACCATTGATCATGGGGTTCTTTTGGAGCGCCTGTGGGTTATCTGTGGGCTATCTGGTTTAGTCCTCAGTTGGTTTCGATCATTCCTCGAGGGTAGGACTCAGAGGGTGGTGTCTGAGATCTGTTCCTCGACATCACTCCCCCTGTCCTCTGGGGTGCCACAGATCTTAGCACCCATGTTATCTGCGGTATATATGCTGCCATTGGGAGTGATCGTTAGGCAGTACGGCTTGAGTTTTCACTGCTATGCAGATGATACTCAGCTGTACATGTGCTTAGTGCCTGGCCAGGGTGATGCTGTTTCGGTCTTTAATAACTGTCTTACCGAAATTCAGGACTGTATGACTGTGAGCTGGTTGTGATTAAACCCTGACAAAACTGAGGTGTTGGTTGTGGACCCAGGCCTCCGGTAGGTCGTTGACTAGGTCACCTCAGAGTCTTTAACTTGAGGACCCAGCTGACGACCTCAGACCGGGTGCAGAACTTGGGTGTTATATTTGATGATTGTCTGACCCTCAAACATCAGGTGTCAGCTGTTATCAAGACCTCATTTTACCATCTGAGGAATATAGCCCGAGTGAAGCATCTGGTTCCCATTGATGACCTTCCAACATTGGTCCACGCCTTCATTACCTCCCACTTGGACTACTGCAACGCCCTGTACCTAGGGCTACTGGGGGTGGATATTCACCATTTGCAGCTGGTGCAGAATGTGGTGGCCAGGCTTTTGACTGGTACATCAAGGGCCAGTCATATAACGCCTGTCCTCCGTGGACTGCACTGGCTGCCAATTCAATGGCGAATCACCTTCAAGGTCGGTTTGCTGACCTATAAGGCCCTACACGATCAGGGACCTAGTTACCTACAAGATCTTCTTTGCCCTTAATGTCCTTCCCATTGGCTCCGATCCACTAATGAGGGATTGCTAGAGATTCCCAGGGTTCGCTTAAAGACATCAGGGGCAAGATCATTTAATTTTATGGCTCCAACCCCGTGGAATTCTCTACCTCATCGGGTGAGAGAATGCCTGACTGTCCAAAGCTTTAAATCAGCTTTGAAGACGTATCTGTTTAACCTAGCATATCCGGATTTTTAAAGTTATTTATGGATTGTTTTTAGGAATTTAAGTTTTATGTATTGATTTGTTGTAAAGCACCTTGGTTTTGGAAAGGCTCTTTTTAGAAATAAAGTATTCATTCATTCATTCATTCATTCATTCATTCCCCTACCCCCGGGGCCCTCGGCTGCAACCAATTCTTTGTAATAATTTTTAGGGCTGCCGGAACCAGGATCTTCCATAGGTATCTGGCATCCTTATCTTTAACTTTCCCTGGGATTAATCCCAAAACCAAGTGTTCAGGTCCTAACTGCGTCTCAATTGCAAATATCTGTACTAGATGTTTCATAACCTCCCTCCAATAAACAGTGATACCTGGACATGACCAAAAGACATGTGCCTGTGAGGCATGTTGTTCTCCACAAGCCCTCCAACACCCAGCCATGGCCCCTCACTTCACATGAACCATTTGTGTTTGTACTAAGAAATATCTGGTTCTCAACTTTCAACAGAAGTCCCTCCACACCAAAGAACTAGAAGTTGACCATGTACTTCTCCACATCAGAGACCAGTGTTTATCTGTTATGTGAATTACTAAGTCCTGTTCCAATTTTTTCTTTATGTGCTGGGACATGTTGGCCATATCTGCTACATAATTATTATGCAGTAACGAAATGGCATGGTCAGCCCAGTGCAGTACCTTTTAAATGTATTTTATACCTAAAGTTCAGTACCTTTAAAGTGCAGTACCTTTAAATGTTTTATTCCCCGCACAAATGAAGACTGTTTTTTTCCAAGAAATTTCTCTGTTTTCCCTGAAAAGAGGATACCTTGTCCCCCATGCTGTATTTATGAGTATTAGTAAGTTAGCAGCCTGATATAAAGCTAAAACTTGATTTCTGCTTTAGAAAAGAGCCAGATAAAAATGTTGCCTTGTCCCCCTGCTGCGATTTCTGAGCTTAAGACAGTCTGCAGATTAGTAAAGAGCTAAAAACTTGATTTCTGCTTTCTGACTGTGATTACAAGTACAATAGTAATTTTGGCAGCTGTTAAAGGCGAAAGGCTGTAATTTCTGCTTACCGGCTGTGATTTAAAAAAAAAAAAATAATATAGCAAACGCTGCAGCTTTTAGTGGAGACACATAAAGGTTGTTTGCCTTGTTTCCCTCGGCTGCGTTTAATCTGCTTACCAGCTGTGATTTAAAAAAACAAAAAATATAGCAAACGCTACAGCTTTTAGTGGAGACACATAAAGGGTGTTTGCCTTGTTTCCCTCGGCTGTGTTTAAAGTCTTGCAATCTCGCAGCAAATAAAGCGGCAACTAGTGATATAGTAAACTTCTGCAGTTGGTTTAAAGACACTAAGGCTGCAACAGGTCTTTTTTGAAGTGGCAACTAGTGATATAGTAAACTTCTGCAGTTGGTTTAAAGATGCTAAGGCTGAAATGAGTTTTTTTTAAATCTTGGCCGTGATTGAAAAATTATAAGCTTTTCTCCCCTCCCCCTCTGGCGTCTCACTCTGCCCCTCCTCAGAATCCTACCTGTCCGCATATGTAAGCCCTGTTTTCTGATTCCTTTCCTCAGACTCGCATCTGGATCGCAGCTAAGAGGGTCCGTGAGGGCTCAGGATGCCCCCACCGCGCAAATCAGGTACGACAGCAGAACTTGGTCAAGTCGCAGAGCTGTGTGCCCATGCTCAGTGCTCAAACGGACTCAGCCCCGCCGTCACTGCGCTCCAGCTCCCTACCACCACCCTTGGTCGACTCTCAAATTTATAGGCAGGGTTAGTCAGGTGACCTGGGTGAAATAACCTGTCAGCCCACTTTTCCAGCTGCAGGTTATACAATTCTAACACTAGTGGCCACTGTAACCTTCCTGTCACTTAATTCCCACACAATGTATTCCCTACTTATAACAACACTACTTACTTCCAGGATCATACTACTTGCTTTACAACCCCCTCCCAGTGGCTCCTATACCACACCTCTATAGCTATTACCCTAATCTTTCAGCTATCACTGACAACTACTGGCCCAGTCCCTCCAACTTCTCCCACTCTGCCAAATTGATCCCAAAGACTTTTACTCACACACACCCACATTAACACGTACACTCACACAGGGTATGCATTGTACCTCTACTCTCCCCCACCTCAGACCTCAGCCCTCCACCACCCATGTTAACCCGACATTCGTCCCCCTCACTTCCCTCTCCCTTCTACCCAGCGTTATCACTGGTCTCCTAGTCCCCTCCTACAACAAAAAAAGCCCATCACCCTACCATTCCCAGCGTTTGTCACCCAAACTCTGCAGACTGGCCCTCCTGCGGCACACCCTCCTTCTTCTACTACTATCTGGCAAAATCCATCCCAACCCAGGACCTCCCAGCACAAAGACCTCTCCAAAAAGACCTGAGGGGAGACTGCTGCTAGCCTCCCTTAATATTTGCAGCCTACCCAAAAAGCACAACCCTCTGCAAGGATGGATTGCCCAACATGCCCCAGACATACAAGCCCCTCTGAGAACTGGCTGTCTGAAAAAAATCCCCAATGATGCTGTCTCCCTAAGTAATTATAGCATCTTTAGGGCAGATAGGACCAGCAAGAGAGGCAGTGGCTGCGCAATTTTTATTAAATCCTCACCTAATGCCATAGAAGTACATACCCCGCCCCACAATTTGGAGCCCAGACACTAACTGTCAAACTCAATCTGGGTTCCAAAACACTACACATCATCTCGGCCTATATCCCCCCGAGAAATCAAAAACTCACATTTGAGTCAATCCTTCACACTATCTCCCACCTACCTAAAACTAGTGAAATCATATTAATGGGTGACTTCAACGTCGACTGGCTATCCCCAGCCGCATCCAGCTACAAAGACACTACCCTGGCATTTGATCTTACCCAACTAGTCACCTCTCTGACCAGGCAGGACATTAGAACTGGGACCTCCACCCTTCTAGACCTCATTTTCACCAACAGGCCACGTAACCTCTCCCAAACAACTGTGCTCCCTGACTTTATCAGTGACCACTTCCTGGTTACTTGCTGGTGGTCAGGTAAACTGCCCCCTGCCCCGCCAAAAATCTCTTGGCAGCGGATGCTTAAAAGAGGAGGCCTATAAAACCTCAAAGACTATCTATCCAATAGCTACTGGCTCCCCATATACACCATGCAGTCAGTAGACATTGCCTCACCCACTTTATAACCACCTTTAACAAAGCCTGTGATATATTGCTCCCTCACAAGACAAGTTGTGAAACCAGAACCACCCCCTGGATCACACCTTCACTCCTAAACCTTATGCAACAAAGGGACAACCTTTGGCACAAAGCCATTGACTCCCAGCGCACCCAGGATAGACAGCTTTACAGGGAGGATCGTAATAAATGTACATGGGCAGCACGGCAGGCGAAAGCTAATTATTATCAACAAACACTTACTTCCTCCTGGGGAGACAGGAAAAAATTCTGGAGCAACATAAAAGAACTCAAAGGTAAATCCTGCCCCCCCCCACCCAACTCAATCTAAACGGGGACATCACACAAGATACCGCCACTATCGCAGAAGCCCTTAGCTCTGCCTTCTTTGACTTCTCCCATATCCTCCCTACTAATTTCTCCCACACTACCACAACCCCCTTCCCCCCGAAACCCTGGGTAATGTCAACTCACCTCCTTTCAGGCTTCGAGACATCCACTGCAGTGAGGCAAAATGCTATATTACCAAAGCTATCGCCAATACCCATTACAGCAATGACTCCCTAGATCTTAAACTCATTAGACTTACCCTCAATGTCACACTACCTCACCTTACACAAATTCTCAACCTTTCGCTGAGCCTCAGCCAGTTCCCCTCGACCTGGAAGAAAGCCATAATCACTCCCATTCTGAAGAATGGGAGCCCCACTAACACCAGCAACTATAGACCTATCTCAATTCTTCCTCCTCTCTCCAAAGCACTGGAAAAAATAGTCTCGGACCAGCTAACAGAACATCTAACTAAACCCAACCTTCTCTGCCAGGAACAGCATGGTTTCTGGACTAGCCATAGTACCGTCACTGCACTTACTGAACTCACCACGTTCATCCACGAGGATCTTTACCATGGCTCAATCGCAGGGGAAATCTTTGTGGATCTGACCAAGGCATTTGACACGGTCAGTCATGAACTACTGCTTTGTGTCCTTCCACAACTAAACGTGGTCCCTGAGGCCACTGCCTGGTTTAACGATTACCTCTCAGGATGATCACAGCATGTCAGGATAAACACCACCATCTCTACCTCCAAAACAGTTTGTTCAGGGGTCCTGCAGGGCTCTATACTTGGCCCATTGCTCTTCACCCTCTTCTTAAACTCTCTCCCTAAAGCGTGCAGCAGTCATCTACTACTCTATGCTGATGACGCGGTCCTGTACTGGAAACACCCTCAACCAAGCACCCTCCAACTGGCCCTTCAGGGTTTTTCACTGGAGCTAGAGAACTGGTTCAGTGATTACCACCTGATCATCAACTATAACAAAACTAAGTCGATTTTTGCGCATCACCAAAGCCCACATAGTCAGATGGCACTCCTAATTAAGATCTCACTAGGCACCCAACTGGAACACATTACAAACTTTAAATACCTGGGTATCACTCTGGATACCTCCCTCTCCTACCATAGTCATGCCCATCTTCTGTCTTCCACTGTCAACACTAGAGTGGGCATCCTCTACAGACTCAAGAACTGCCTACCTGCACAGGCCATGCAACTTGCAGTCACCTCCTTCATCATTTCCCTAGTTGACTATGGGATAGTTATATATGGCTCAGCTGAACCCACCACGCTAAGCAGTATAAACACTGCACTGAATAAAGCCTGCTGCCTAGTTACAGGCAGTGACAGACTAACCCATACCTGCAATCTTTATACACTGACTGGTTGGCTAAACTTCCAACAAAGACTAAAATACCACACCTGCATTCTCGCAAAAAAGATACACCTTCGGCTTGCCTCCGTCAGCCTACTCCCCATTATCAGTGCAGCCGCCATCAGGCGCAATACAAGACTCACAGCCCATCCATCTTTTCTGGTTCCCCTCTGTAGAACAGCACTAGGGCAAAGATCTTTCTGCTTCCGTGCTCCTCTCTGGCTCAACTCACTACCCCCCCAGTCCCATAGCATCTCACTATTCAAATCAGGCCTTAAAACCCAACTATAGGAGAGTGCTAAATGTGACTGTAGCTAATACTGCCCACCCTCCTTGCTCCCAAATCCTCCACTTCTCCTGACACAGGGACTCCCTAGACCCTACAAACCGGCATCTAACAAATCTCTGTCTAGGGACCCCAGGAATGCTACCAAATTACCTCACCTGCTAAATAGATTTCTAGCCTATTTACCTCACCTGCTAAATAAGTTTCTAGCCTGGACTGCTCTATCAGTACTATAACTTTTAATACTGCCTGTCTATGTTGTCTTTTACTGTATTTGTTTACCCTCCACCCCCTGTAACCGACATGGAGACTATGCAAAAAGTTGCTGTGTCAGTACTGAAACTGTAAATACTGACTGTTCATGTATGTCTTTTACTGTATTTGTCTACCCTCCACCCCCTTTAACCTGATGTGGAGCCTTTGCAAAAGAGTCTGTGACTCAAAGGATTGTAATTCCAATTGTACTCAATAAATAAATAAATAAAATAAGAGTCATATCATCCGCATATGACAATGCTAGATGCGGAAAAGTGGTATTCAGGAGGTGAACTGGAAGAAGTGATCCATTGGTATTCAGTATTCGTAATAAAGGGTCTAAAAAAAAACATAGAGAATGGAGTTAAGTGGGCACCCCTTCTGCACACCTCTCTGTAACTGCACCAAACATCCTTTCCAACCTTGCATTACTGGAATAACTGCAGCAGTTCTATAAATACATTTCAACCAGTCAACCATTAAAGATGATACTCGATAATGTAATAATACTTCCCAAAGATATTCATGACTCGCCCAATCAAAAGCTTTTTCTTGATCTAATGAAACCAGTAACTCATCCACCAACCCCCGGTTACCATACTCCACTATTTCCTGAGAAGTAAAAGATGGTCTTGTATATGTCTGTCTGGGATAGCAGCATAGGATTGAGCTCGGGAAATTACAACCAATGCCACAAGCTGCAGTCTATTAGCCAAAATTTTAGCCATTAGTTTAAAATCCAAATTCAATAAACAAAGAGGTCTCCAATTATCAAGAGTTGTAGCATCTCCCTTTTTAAAAAGGAAAGTCAAAATCCCTGTGTTCATAGAAAGTGGAATAGTTTGAGTAGCTAGATTGTGATTAAAGACCAATGTCACTTCCGAAATAAGCTCTTTCATCGGAAATCGTAAAACTTCATTCAGAAGGCTATCCAGCCCCGGCGATTTACCCGACTTTAAAGACAACAATGCTGCAGTAACCTCAGACACCTGGAAGGGTCTAGAAATCTTTTCCAGTAAGCCAGGATCTAAGTCTGGGATTACCAATTCTGACAGATAGTTTGGAATATTCTGTCTGCAAAGCTAAAGGGGCATACATATTTCTAGTGTAGTCTTCCATGATTCTCAAAAGGGACATCTTATCTGAATACAAATTACCATACAGCCCCTGAAGGGATGTCATATTCTTAGCTTTTCTAACTGTAGCATAACTTTCATATGGGCATATAACCTCAACCTTTCCCCGTGTACCAAAGGTATTCTGAAATTCTAAAGATTTAGCTTTATTGTCGTGATATTGTCTCATCACAAGAGAAACTTGAGCTATCTGTTCAGCAAAAGAATGTCCCATCTCTGCAGACAGAGAGAGCAATCTTTGTAGCTGAAGCCTATTTTGCAGATATATAAGATTGGATCCATTTGAATGAAGCTTGCTAAACTGCCTACAAAGCTTCTGGAGATTCAGTTTAGTATCCTCCCACCATAAACAAGGATCATCAAAAAACCAAAAACAGACTTTCTGGATTCTATAAAATCCTTTAAAAGACCCCAAAAATATACATTAGACAAAAAGGAAATATTCATTTTCCAAAACCCAGGACCTCTTTTGATGGTTGAAGGGTTCCAAATGTAAACTTTCACAAGTCTATGATCTGTAAATTCCACAGGAAAATTGTCTGCACCTAAAACAGGAAGATGACGAGATAGGAAAATATAGTCAATTATTACACGTTTTTTACGATAATCATAGAAGGAATCTTTCAAATTTGCCAGTGAAAGTAAATTATTCAAAAAATGAGAATCACAATATGTTTTAGGAGTCTTTGCGATTAGAGGGCAATTGAAATCTCCAGCAAAAATTAAATGAAATGATGTACATAAAAAAGATCTAATTAATTTGAATAAATCACATCTGCCTGTCTTCATTTGAGGTGCGTATAAAGTAATCAATCTAAAGGCCTTACCCTGTATTATAGCGTCTAAAACAAGTGACCTACCAGGAAGTAAGTCATAGACTTTCAACATCTTAAATTCAGGCAGCCTAAACAAAATTCCTTTACCTGAACAGGTACCCTGCCCGAAGGACCAATACGAAGGCCCTACAAACCACTCTATAGAAGCCAGCTGTATCTCTTGCAGTGTGTGAAACCTCACATCCTACAAAAAATAAATACCAAATGATAAAGTTTTCAAATAGGAAAAAACTATCCTACATTTGCTCACCCTCTTAATGCTATTAACATTGAGGGTATAACAGGAAAAAGGAATCAGCATAATTTAAAGCATTAATTTATACTTCTCCCTTCTTGAAGTCTGTCTCTTCAATTTTGCCTTCCTCTTTTGGGGACCCTTCACATTTATCATATGTTCAAAATCAGAGGCCACCTCTGGCATGGAGGAGGCTATTGAGGAATCATCAGATTCTTCACCAGTGTGATCCGAATGCAAGATGTCAAATTTATTGTTAGTGGACACAGGAAGAGATTTTCCATGTAGTTTCAGAGTAGATGCCCTGGTATGATGTAGGGGAACATGAGACCAGCATTCTGGTTTATCCAGAGGTTGTGGGGGAGGGGGCATAAGATTCACTGGAATCTCCATTGCTGAAGTAGAAGCTACTGCTAAATCCCCAACCCCCCCCCCAATAGCTTGTACAACCTCCACCTGCTGAGGGAGAATCCCTACATCCTTCCGTGTGATCTCCCCTTCACTGAGCATCAAGTCAGTCACCTCTGAAACTGGCTGAGCAAGAGGCGGAGTCACCACAACCTGCTCAGTAGTTTCTAAATTTTTAGGGGCACTCAAGGTTCTTTTTTGAGTCAGGGTAATGAGCAGGCACTATTCATCCCCAGCAGCCTGATCAGGAAGATTGTGTGCTGCCCATTTACAATTCTGGAAAGTGTGACCTAATTCATCACAAAGATTGCATTTACATTCATTAGTACAGTCCAATCCCAAGTGACCCAGTTCCCCACAAACATTACACCTTAATTTGTGACAAATACTACTGATATGTGCCACAGACCCACATTTATAACACATTTTCGGTTGCCCTGCATAAAATAATATACCCCGATCCCTCCCAAAGAAAAAAGAATTTGGTAAATGAATCACCTCTGTATCAGTAGTTTTAAGTAGAACTTTAACCTTCCGCCCCCCAGTCCAAATGTTCTCGGAGTCCAATATGGCCTCAGGATCCTCCATAATGGTGCATCTCTGCTTCAACCAATAAATTAAGTCATTTACACTGACTCCCTCACTTCGAAACAGTACTATAATAACCTTTTGTGCAGGTTTACACAAGGGTATAGCAATAAAAGGAGCCCATAGAGCAGACTTCTTCAACTGAGAATATTTCAACCAAAATCTCTCCAAACCAGACACAGTCTTAAAGCTTATATCAAAATTTATTTCCCCAGAAACATGTATTAAGGCATATAACTCAGTAGCAAAAAACTTCATTGAGTCCTTCAAGAGGGTTTTTGCCACAAACAATCTATCAGGTGGGTCCTGCATTCCCCCAATATAAGATAGTCGGACCGCATTATGTCATTTGGCAGGATAAATCGGTATTTTAAATAGAGAGGAGTAAGAGCGAGGAGCAGTTCTGTGCAAAGGGTTTAGGGGCCTCTGGGGTTTTGGCATATCAACATTGGGAAGCACTCCCGACAATGCCGTGCCTGCAGGTTTGCAATCAGGCATCCGAGCAGAAGCAACCGGCAAGACCGGATTCTGTGTCAGCTGGATTTCCTCCGGCAATTACAAGGCAGAATCCATAGGAGAGCAGCTCGCAGTAAGCATACAAATAGGGGAATTCCCCACTACCCACTGACCTGAGGACTCTGTATGCTCCCAACTTTCAGCAATGAGAGCCTCATCTACCGACCATGGCTTTGGTGTAAGCGCATGTGCATCCTATTTTAATCCAGTGCATCTAAGGCCATGCTGTTCAACACCCTCATGTACCTTTCCCGATGCAATAGCTGCTGACTCTGCATTTGGATGCGAGTTGAGATTGTCCTCCCTGCCCATGGTCTCCGCCCATGTATCCTGCGAAGTGTGTCAGACTTCCTTGTGAGTTTCACCTGACTCAACAGAAGGAACCGATAGCAACCCTTTAGCAGCACTTAAGTCCCGAATCTGGTTTTGTAGGTGCTGTTTTTGAGATAAAAATGCCCATTCCTCAGTGTCAAGAGTTAGCAATAAATCTGCGACCACAGCACTAGGATTCTCCCTGTTCGGCAGCGGTGAACAAGCGGACTCTTCCACAACACTGTCACCTGACAGAGTAACCCTTGGTAATACCGTGTTCAAGTCAACTGAAGCCAATAAAGCAGCATCACATATCCCAGCGTTCTCCCGAGTAGAAGTCAAGTCTTCCGTCAACGGACATTCCAAATATGGTCTCCTCACGTTATCACCCAAAAACTCCATCTCCACAGCTTCCTGACTGTGCTTACTGACCTGCATAGTAGCCATGTTGGATTCCATTCGGGGAGAGGAACTGTCCCCCTACTGACGAGTAGGGGAATTTCCCCGGTGCCCTGGCCAAATTTCCTCCATTCCAAAAAATACCACCAACAGCTTAATCTGGTTCAAGGTCAGTTGGCATTCATCTGTATCCCCCTCCCCCAGGTCGTGCCTGAAAATAGGCAGTATTTGTCTAGTGCACTTACCTGGTCAACAAAAACTAAATAAATAAATAAAATAAATAAATAAAAGTATAGTTAAATGTCTTTAACACATTAAAAATGTCTGCAGTTTGTTCTGCGGTTAAGGAAACATTCACATTTACAGCATCAGCATTTACAGTTTGTTCCAGTCTATCATAAGCTACATCAATATCTTCCTTATCAGTTTCTGGTAAAACCAGCAAAGCAGCTTTTGGCATTTTTTCAACCCATTTCTTGAGGAGGTTAGCATGGTATATCTTAGGAGGATTTTTCCTGTCAGGGATCTCAATCTCGTAGCTAACAGTGCCAGTACGTCTAAGAACCTTATAAGGTCCTTGCCATTTCATTAACAGTTTATTTTCTGTTGTGGGTCACGGTGGCAAAAGCTGTTTACCTGTCTTGAAAACTTTTTCATTTACCCCATGATCATAATATACCATCTGCTGGTTTGGGGCCTCTTCCTGATTACTATGGGCAATTTCAACATATTTTGCCAACTTCTTTTCTTAGGGCACACATATAAGAAGATATAGATTGTTTCGGGGGGGGGGGTTATCTTTCCATGTTTCTTTTGTCACATTCAGTGGCCCTCTTGGCTGCCTACCATACAGCATTCAAATGGTGAAAACCCTGTTGATGCCTGTGGCACTTCTCTGTAGGCAAAATGTAGGTAAGAGATCTTACACGAAGGTCGTTCCACGCATCCACAACCCTCTCTGTGAAAAAATACTTCCTTAAATTACCTCTGAACCGCCCCCCCCATCTTCAAATTGTGCCCTCTTGTTCTTGCACACCTCTTTTTTTGAAAGATGCTACCCTCTTGGACTTTGTTGATTCCCTTGAGGTACTTGAAAGTTTCTATCATGTCCCCCCTCTCCTCCTTTCCTCGAGGTTATACATATTAAGCGCCTTAAGTCTGTCTCTCTATGTCCTCCGCAGACCCTGCACTATTTTAGTTGCCTCCTGACAGCTTCCATCCTGTCTATGTCTCTATGGAGATTGGGTCGCCAGAACTGCACACAATACTCCAGATGGGGTCTCAGCAACTGTCTGTACAGAGGGATAACAACTTCCTGTTTTCTACTGGTGATGCCTCTCCCTATGCATCCCAGTATCCCCCCAGCCCTCCTTGCTGCCCTCTCACATTGCTTGCCCACCTTTAGGTCATCTGATATGACTACCCCCAGGTCCCTTTCCATTTTTGTTGTTGTTAATATCTCACCCTCCATTGTGTACTCTTCCCCTGGATTTTTGTTTCCCAGGTGCATTACCTTGCACTTCTTAGCATTGAATCTAAGCTGCCATACATCTGACCATTCCTCTAACCTTGCCAAGTCCCTTCTCATCCTTTCCACCCCACCTTGTGCATCAACTCTGTTGCAGATCTTTGTGTCATTTGCAAAGAGACCTGTTTTTCTTCCAGTCCCTCTGCAATGTAGCTATAAAGACATTGAAGAGGACCGGTCCTAATACTGAACCCTGTGATACCCCACTAGTAACCCCCCTTTCTTCAGAGTGGACTCCATCTACTATTACTCTCTGTGTCCTATTCTCCAGCCAGTTCTTTACCCAGGCTGTCATCTTGGGACCCACTCCCAGGCTGGCTAACTTGTATATTAATATTTTGTGTGGGACTGTGTCAAATGCCTTGCTAAAGTCTAGGTAGGCCATGTCCATAGCCCCTCCCTGATCTACTACTTTGGTCACCCAGTCAAAGAAATCTATCAGATTTGTCTGGCATGACCTTCCCGCTGTGAATCCATGCTGGCTTGGGTCCTGTGCCTCTCTGGCCTCTAGATACTCTACAATTCTTTCCTTCAGAAGTGATTCCATCATTTTTCCTATCACTGAGGTTAAACTAACAGGTCTGTAGTTTCCTGCTTCTGCCTTGCTCCCACTTTTGTAAAGAGGAATCACATCTTCCCTCCTCCAGTCCTCGGGTACCACCCCATCCTCCCATGATTTGTTAAAGAGGGTAGTCAGTGGTGTCACTAGTTCTACCCTTAGTTCTTTTAGAATTCTGGGACTCGAGTGTCCCCGTGGATGCGGATGACACCAGTACCTGGTCCCTTTGCACAGTGCTTTCCCTGCACTTTAGCATGCACTAGGGTCTGTCTGTTTCCCAAATCAATGAGTCCCTTCACAGTCTTATTCCCCACTTTCACATCTGTTAAGTAGTTGCCCCAATTTGCCAAGGACAAATCTGCTCCAGTACCACACTCCTTACTATGGTAGTTTCTTGCAAAATGGCCTGGCTTATTACAGTTATAGCAGACAACATATTTGGGCATCAATTTCTTACCTCCAGCAGAGTTCTTATCAGGCTTAGACTTTAAATGGGTAAAAGAGAGTCTTACCAGTGCTTGGCTGTTACTTCGCTGCTGTAGCATATGTCTGGCCATTTGGTAGTCCTCAGCCAAAGAAACAGCCTTTTCCCCACTCTCTGGTCGGTGTTCCTTTACCCAGAGCTGCACATCTGTAGGTAGCAGAAAAACAGTGAAGTGGAGCACCAGGCAATTTACTGTGGTGCTCATTTTTATCAAAAGTAGCAATGCATGAGCATGGTAACCCATGTAAAGGACAACAGTGTTATTTAAATGCACGGTCTAAAGTTCAACACAAACCTTGCTGCTATTTCAAGTCTGAATTAATGGTTACTAGTGTTGTTTATCGAAAACTGTTTTTAATAATAAAACTAAATTGTTTTTAGTTTCTGATCAGTTAGAATTAATTAGTAAGATGCAATTTAGTCACTATTTATATAGAGGCACTGTTATGATGTTTTAGATTCACTTTGATGATGCCTGACAGTGGTCAGGGGAAACATCAGTGTTGGTACAGCTTTTGCTGTTTATTTTTGGGACTTGGTGCATATGTAACTTGCAGTTTTGTATTTAAATAAAAGGACTTAATTTTTTTCATCAAAGTCCTGTGCTCTCTGATTTTTGTGGGTGCTCTTACTACTTCTTCTGTTACATCTGTAGGCAAGATGTTGATGAATTGCTCCATGGCAAATGTGTCGATGATCTATGGGACTGTTTCGCTCTCTGGTTGGAGCCATTTTTTCAGGAATTCTCTGAGTCGAGTGAAGGCTTCTTGAGGACTGTCGACAGAGTTGTACCTCAGAGATCGAAATTTCTGCCTGTATGCCTCTCCGGAGATGTCATACCTTTATAGGATTTCACTTTTCACCAGGTCGTAGTTTTTTGACTGTGAAGTGTCCATGCTGCTGTAGGCAAGTTGGGATTTCCCTGTCAGGTAGGGTACCAGCCTGATTGTCCATTGCTGCTTTGGCCACTGGCAGGATGAGGAAACTCTTTTTAAAGTTGTCAGGTATGCCTCAATATCATCTGAGGGACACAACTTTGTAAGTTTAATGGCTTTTAAGTTGCTTGCATTTTGTTGCTTGTCTGAATCTGTGCTTGCTCCTCTGCCTTGGATAGCTTGCAAGATATCCAGCCATCGCTGCTCCCGTTGCTGCATCTCTTCTCTCATCTGCTGCTCCTGTCGCTGCATCTCTTCTCTCCTCTGTGCTTCTAAACACTGAATCTCTTTTTCTCTCTGCTTCTCAGTCTTTTTTTATTGTATAGCCCACCATATGAAAAAGTCCATCAGGCTTTCAGGTTTTGTCCCTACCTGTTCTTTTTCCATAACTTGTGCTGGCTGTACAATCTCAGACTGGACTTCTCTTTCTGCTAGTTTGGCTGCCATTCTCCTGGTAGCTACTCCTGCACTTGCTGCTGCAAAATCCATATTTTCCTCTGTGCTTCCCTGGTACTAGGTCCAGTATCCACACACAAAACTCCTGTCTTAGGGTATGCACAGCTTAAATTCCACTCTGACACCATCTGTCATTGAGGCACAGGTCAGGTAGCATAGGAAAACCAGGAGCAGTTGTGGAATTCACCAACAATTATTTATTTACATTATCAGTATCATAAAAAAAAACTTGTTCATAATATCTGTGTACAGAGGAGAAATAAAATAGTTTTTTCTTTCAGTCTATGTGTCCCTTTTTCTTCTAATCTTGCAGTTGCAGCTTAGCTCTTTTATAGGTCTTTTCAACCCCCATCCTTAGCAAACATCCTGTCCTTGTAAGTTTCAGGAGCTGTTAGAATACAGTGTGTTTCTTGAGGCCCCTACAGCTTTTGCAAAAGGCTGGAAGATTTGCACTCAAGTAACCTCTAGTGTTATCAATAGCCTTTTTTCAGTCATGCCAAAATACAATTATATACATTTTAACAGTAACACTATATATTTCCTGAACAAAAGGATCCCAATATCAGGTACATTTCTACATATTGAATTGCATATATTTTTATATCAACAGATATGCAAGGGAGGAAAAACAGACAGTAAGAGAAAACTGAGAGATAGTGAGAGGAAAAAAATTGTGAGATTGTTCGGGTTGATCAAGTCCGAGGTCTCACAGGAAAATTGGGTTGCACAACCAGATAGAAGAAACAGAAAAGGAAAGATCCTTGCATTTAAACACTTTCTACATAACAAATGGGACAGCATCATATTCTACCCTGTCACACTTACAAATAAAGTAACCTCCCCTTTCCACCCTGTCCTATCCTTCCAGAACATGGTATAACCTGGAATGGCCACATCCCAACTGTGGTTGTCAGTGTAACACAATTCTGTTATGCCCACTAAATCTAGGTTTGCTTCAGCAATGGTTGTTGCAAGGTCAGGAATTTTATTTCCTATGCTCCTAGTGTGCCACATGGCTCTCTAATCCTTTTGTCACTCCCTGCACATGCTTTGCTCGCCCATCCCAATTCTTCCCTTGCTCTGGTACTATCCCCCTTTTTCATTCTGTCTCTCTGCCTACCCTTCTAAACTCTCTCTTGCTTTAGAACCACTTCCCAACCCATCTGTCCCTTCCACCCCTTTGTTCCTATGCTCCCTACCCCTGGGGAATTTGTTTCCCCAGGGCTGCTCCTCTCTGCCACTCTATTTTCTGGAGTGGGGGATTCACTGCTTCCCTAATTTTTTCTGCCTCCCTCCTTGGCTACTTTAACTGCCCATCAAAGTAGCATTTAAACTGTCCACTCAGGACTATATTTCTCCTCCTGGATGGATGGAGGCCATATCCTCTGTACAGGCCTCCATCCCCACAGGTAGGATCCCAGTCTGCAATGTACCCAAACCTCTCCTCCCTGCACCATGCTTTCAACCAGTAACTGAAGACCCTGGTGCAGTATTTCCTAGCCTCCCATTGGCTGTATACAGGTAGCACCTCAATGAAGGCCACCATGCAAGCTACCTGATTCAAGCCCCTCCCCAGCTCCCTAAACCTATTCTGCACTACCCTGCTGCTTCCCTTGGCAGGTTTATAGTTGCCAGAAGGACAATGATATCCAGCTCCCCCTCCTGCTCTGCTACCCTAGCCATTCTGAGGATCCACTCTCCATTCTTCTGAGCCGAGACACCAGGTAAGTACCTCACCTGCCTCATGCCTTCCCATCCTGTTCCTAAAACTACTGTCTAACAATTCAGTCCCCCACCTAAAGTTGCTTCATGTTCCACTGGGATTCTCTGTCTCCCCCTTGGAGCATTCCCTGTGGAGGACTCTCACATCCTCCCTGGTCACTACCATGCATTCTGACTCCCCCCAATTGTTTTGCCTTAGCACGCTGTTTATGTAATAAAAATGTTACAATGTTCTATTCAATTTTAAATTATCCTCCTTGATATATTATATTTTCTTTTTATGATTTTTCTACATCTCTACCCCCAGGACACATCTGGAAATGAGTTGTTATCCCAGTATGTCTTTCCTAGTGAAGCTTTTGAAATAAATAAATAAATAAATGGGTGCCTCCTCTTGGCAGTCCCATCCCACCAGAAGTGGTGAAGAAGATTTGCAGTTGCACCAACTTAGCTGCCCACCACCCTCTTCTTCCCAGAGCCCATTACAGTCCAGCTGGCCCTCCTTCTTGGCACCTTCTGAGGCAATGATGGTGGACTGGGTGGCCCCTGGGTGGGAGAAGAGGTCCACTGAATCCTGGCCAACTCAGCCTGGAGTCTAGTTACCTCCTCAGCCCACAGAAGTGCATGCAGATGGGGCAGCACTTCAGTCTTCAAAAGGTCCCCCTGAAGACTGCTGCTCCACAGCCACTGCACTGCACCACTCTCATCATTCCCAATATTGCACTTCCTATGACATGGAAAATAACTTGTGCCCTTACCTCAGATAGGGTGTTTCTAGATTTCCCTTTTTCTGTGTAGCTCACCCCTTGTTGCTATACTCTAGACAGAGTTCAATTTAGCATTCCCCTTTTGCTTTTAATAAGATTTTTCTAGCATTCCTTTTTTGTTTAACTTATTTCTTTGTCACCTGACCCTAGATAGGGTTTTTTGTGTTTTCCCTTTGTCACTTCCTGCTTACCTTTACCCCATTTCTCTTCCACACCACCTATGCTGTCTACCCCGACTATTTTGTCCCAGACCAACTCCCTCAACCTGTTGAAGTCCGCCTTCTGAATCAAGAAAGTCAGCTCTCAATTTGGGCTTTCAGGTCCCCAAGTCCAGTTCAAACCAAACAGAGCTGTGGTTGTTGTTCCCTACAGTACCACCTCTGAGTGGGTGAACACCACATTGAGAATGGCAGTCTGACTGGTGGGTTCCTTAACTAACTGCGGCAGTAAACCATCCTGGAATGTATCCATCAAGGCTTGATTTCTGGTGCTTCTGGCCTCTGGAACATCCCAATCAATATCCGGTAGGTTCAGATCACCCACTTCTACTACTTCCCCCTGTGCCACTCCCCTTTCTATTCCTTCCCTTAGCTCCCTGTCCCTCTCTTCCCCTTGCCCTGGTGGTCTATAGATCAACTCCATCTGTAGTTTCTTGCCTGAGGCTGCCAGGAGCTATACTCACAGCAGGTCTGTCTCCCCATTACTACCCTGCTGCACCCACCTTCCAGAACCTCAATACCAGGGACTGCCAGGTCCCAGTCATTATTTTCTGAGGCCCAAGTTTCTGTAATGAAAACAAGGTCCATCTTAGACAATGTCTGCCGTCATTGCCTGAAGTTCAGTGATTGTATTACCCAGGTTACTGGTGTTAAGGTAGACCCCTTCCATCTTACTTCTGAACACTTGTTGATAGTTACCTGTCTTTTTTTCTTCATCCTTCCCTTTTCTTCTTAGTTTCTTGTTTTTTATGAGGATTGCACACTTTGTATTCCCTCTCTCTATTGTCCCTCCCCTGGCTCAGTTTGGACCTCAATAATATTCTTGCCTGATACAAGCCACCAGATTTGGGAGAGTACTAGCTAGATTCCCCTTCCTCCCTCCTATCATTGTGGTTCCGCTAGTCTCAGTCTCCCCTACAGTCCATTTAACTGTCCAATATGTACATCTGACTTCTGCCCCAGAGCACTTATCCCTTCTCTTGTCAGGTGGAGTCCATCACTCTTGAACAGTCTCCTATCCCAGAAGTCCCCTTAGTCCACACAAAGTGGTACCCCTTCTCCTGACACCATCTCTTAAGCCATCCATTAAACTCCTCTGTCTCATCCTTCCTCATTCTATCCTTCTTCCCCTCCCTGCCCCACACAGGAAGGACCTCAGAAAAGGCCAGGGAGGCTGAGTGTTATGTCAGTCTTTCCCCCAGTCTGTGAAAGTTTCTCTTCACCATCATCAAAGCCTTGTTCACCAGATCATTGGAACCTAGATGCACCAGCACCCCAGCTCCTCAATTCCACCAACCTCCCTATCCTGTTTAAATCCCAGATGGCCAATGCACCTGGAAGGCACCTGACCATCCCCCTCCCATCCAAACACACCTCCCACCACCTTGTCAACTCCCCTAATTATTGAGTCCCCAACCACTAAGACTTTCCTGGTAGATTTGCTCCTATCCATCCCCCCCGGGTATCATCACATAGTCCTGCCCCTTTCCTTCAACTGACTCAGCCCCCCCCAGCAGAGTCAGGTACCTGAGTCTCCTCTATGGTGCAAAGCAATTCACTGTCTGGATGGTGCTGGGCTGGATAACCTCCTTGTGGATAACTTTGCCTCCCTTCCCCCACCCTCTCCCCACCACTCTCCACCCTTGTGAACCAGTAGGCCTCTGGGGGAGTGGGAATGTGGGGGGTGGGCCCAATCTGAGTTGGTGATGCAGTTGAGATATTTCTTTCCTTGCTGTCACCAGCTGAGTGTGGAGTTCCTCCAAGGTCCTGCAGATGGGACAGTGTCCTCTTTCTCCAGAGCATATTATTAGAGATGAGCACCTCATATCTGCTAAAACTACTTTAACTGTTTCCCCTCTGTACCACATCTCTTTACAGAATCTATGAATAGGGCTTTACCTAGGTGATTAGGATATTTGATATTTAACTATTAGCAGCAGCGACAAACACTGAACGCAGAATACAACTCATCAATTGTAAAAAAGCTATGTCTGTAACTATAAATAGAAATAAGAGTATATCCAGACAGGATGTAGCTAGGATACTTAACTACTGTAGTTAGCTAAGCAGTCACCAGCAATAGGTAAAAGTAGTCTAAAAGTCACACAGCACTACAATAATATGACGGATCGATGCTATAATTACATTTTGTGCTGCAACTAAAAATAAGGTAATATCCAGATAGGGAATAGCAAGGTTACCCAATATACTACATAAAGTACCAACATCTATTTATTATCACATACACCGGCACTGTTTTCAAATATAATTATACAATGTATGGGCACCTCAGCTAGGGCGTCCCTTGGATATGCTTACACACTTGCTTATTTACCCCATAGCTCTCCTGCAATATCTATTACCTCCTCCCTATAATGTAATACACCCTGCCCTGATCGAATCTCTACCTAACTTAAACCCTGTCAGCTGATCCCTTTAACACAAGCACTTGTTAAAATAAAAAGAAACCACAATATTTTAATCATACAAAACAGGAACAGGAGACTTTAAAAGGACTGGAAAATAACTACACATAGCTATTAAACCAGCTGATGAAGGCAGCAGTGTGGTGGTGCTAAATACATCAGATTACAAAACTGCAGTATGGAGGCAGGTCAACAACATTGAATTCTGCAAGAGACTTGACATAGATCCTATCTTGAACTTTAAGGAATTGACTGATAAGGAAATAGACTTTGGATGGAGAAGTGGCTTTATTAAATAGACCACAAGAGACTTTTTAACAAGAAGTTTTCCTGTAAAGCCTGTAATACACTCTTCTCAAGGTAAGTAAGTCCAAAAGTAATCCTCTGGGAACAGCCATCAGCAGGAGAGTTGGCTCTTCAACTGAGCTGCTTTCACAATATGAGGATTTTTTTTGGTGGACATCATCAATAAAAGCCCATTAGATATTAAGGATACAGGGGACATTCTTGAATGAAATTGTTAACCCTTAAGGTGTCCTGCTGATCACTTTGGATATTGAGTCACTGTACTCATACATCCCTTACCAGGAGTGCTAGAGGACATTGAATATTATCTGAATTTTAGAGCCCCAGGTTCAAATCCACCCACCCATTTCTTAGTAAAATTTGGCAGAGCTGATGTTGAAATGCAACAAATGGCTGTCACTCAGAGGTTTTGGAGATTTTCTTTTTAAGTAAGGGGACAAGGCAGGGATGCCCTCTCCCCCCCCACTATACAGTATGTGCTGATGGTGGAGCCTCTGGCTGTGGCTATACAAAACCCAGAAAAATATAATGGGGCTGAAGGAAGGAGGTACTGATTATGTAATTTCCCTCTTTGCCAATGACAACCTCTCATTCCTTTCTGACCCTGAAGAGGCATTTCGTGTCTTGACCCCAGTCTTTCAAAAGTAGGGTCTACTGTCAGGATATAAAAATTTATCAAAATGTGAGTGACTGCATATTGGGGAGGTGGAGACTCCCCTCCAAGTGGCAAGGACCCAGCTCACCCCCACAACTCAGATTAAATATCTAGGGGTCCTATCCTCTCCTCTTGTAAAAGTAACTGTGATGAGTGGAAGCTCCTATCTTTAACCTTGGTAGGTAGGGTCAGCTCTTAAAAAGAGTAGTACAGTCAAAATTTGCAAACATATGTAATGCAGAGTGTTTTGATCTGTGTGTGTAGTCATAGTGTATCCTTCTCATTGTTTGCTATTAAGAGTTTTTTTCTAAATTAGCCTGCTAGTTATATGGTAGTTTTATGGCCCCTGGGGAACTCTATTTTAACAAGGTCTATTGCTCTTCTTTTTCCTACAGTGCCTCCTGTCCCTTGTGACAGTCATTTATCTGGAACCACTGATTCAGCAAGTACTAGAGATAGGAGTCTGATGTTCTGGCCTCCACTAAATAGCTCTAATTCAATATTTTTTTGTCTACGTGTGCGTCAGGTCTAGCCAGCAGGAGTAAATGTTTTGCTTTTAAGACATGCTTTTCATCAAACTACACACAGCCATAAAAAGCACACAAATCACCCTAAATCAGCAATGCTGTAATTAGTAAAGACTCCAACTATTTTCTTAGAGAATAACCCAGTCAGTTAGCCCTCATAGTTTCATAGTAAGATACGAATTCAGTAGGCAATTAAGCCTTTTAATGAATTTGCCACCCATGTTTCACGGATGGAAATCATATTTTTTTCCCATATAGTGGCCTAGCCTTTGTTTAAAAATTGTTATATTTTTACATTCAACTACCTGTTGTGGGAGGGTGTTCCAAACAGTTTTTATTCTTTGTGTGAAAAATGTGATCCTTTTTTTTTTGTCATGTTTCTTTCATCAATTAGTTTGTAATCATGGGCCCTAGTGGATATGTTAGATTTATATGGCACAAGCCCTACTGTTTCAGTCATAAGATGATCTTTGATTGTTTTATAAGTTAGACAGAGATCCCCTCTTGGTGTCTATATTGTTGCTGAATGCAGACCCAAAGTATTTAATCTTCTAGTATAACTATGATTTTGCATGTTACGCATTTTTTGGGTGAGCTTTCTCTAGATTTCTTCTATAAGTCTGGAACTTCTCAAGGTGTGAGGAGTCCAGAACTGCGAGCAGTACTCAAGATTGGGCAGACCAAACCCATGTACAAGGGCAGAATCACTTCTCTCTTTCTGGTTTTAATATTTTTTTAATACATCCCACAATTCTCTGACATTTTTATACAGCTATAATAGAGTGCTTGTCAAAGGATAAGTTTTCTGTAATCCAGATTCCTAGATCTTTTTCTTTAATCATGCTTTTGAGTATGATGTTATTCAGTTTATATTGAATTTGCAGATTTCTAGCCCCCAGATGCATAACCCTGCTTTTCTTTTCATTAAACTTAATTTTGCTTTCTACTGCCCATTTTGATATTTGATCCAGATTGTTCTGTAGCTGTTTCCCTTCCAATGCAGTTTGAACAATTCCTCCCAGTTTATAATCATCTGCATACTTGCAGAGCCATGTATTACTAGGGGTTTGTAGTGTTGAGACCAGTATGTTAAATAAAACGGGGCCCAGAATTCACCCCTGTGGTACTCCACTGGTAACCAATTACCATTCTGAAAGATGTCCCTTGATAGGTACCCTTTGTCGATGGGACTCTAACCAGGAGTTTATCCAATTAATTATGTTGGGGTGTAATTGAATTTTACTCAGTAACTGGAGTAGCGTATGATGTACAGTAGCGAAAAGGTCAGAGCCAAAAGACTGGCCTTCAGGAAATATAAGGGAACACAGCGGAATGAAGATAGGGAGGCATACCAAATTTCCCTAAGGAAAGCAGCGAAGGCAGTAAGGCAGGCAAAGGCCTAAACCAAGGAAACACTAGCATGAACAGTAAAAGAAGTGAACAAGACTTTCTATAGATACATTAGTGAAAGGAGAAATCCAGAGGGGGTACTGCTAACATCGAAGGGGATAAGGAGGAATGTGTGGAGGAGAACTAAGGAAAAGCATCTATCCTAAATAGATACTTCTGCTCAGTATTTACTGAGGAGAAAGTAGGGCAAGGCCCACAGCTCAGCACCATGGACACGGGGGGAGGGAGGGAGGTGTGCACAAGTCCTTTCACAAAACAAAGGGTCCTACAAGAGCTCGCTAAGCTTAGGGTGGACAAGGCAATGGGACCTGAAGGTATACATCCCAGGGTACTAAAGGAGCTAAGGTTGGAAGTAGCAGAGCCATTATCAGAACTGTTTAGTGAGTCTCTGAGCACAGGAGAGGTCCCAGAAGACTGGAGAAGAGCTCATGTGATCCCACTCTACAAGACTGGTAGCAGGGAGGGGGTAGAGAACTACAGACCAGTCAGTCTTACTTCAGTAGTGGGCAAGATTATGGAGGCACTCCTTAAGGAAAGGATAGTGCAACACCTGGAATCCATAGGAGCACAGGATCCAAGACAGCATGGGTTTACAACAAGAATGGCCTTGTCAAACTAATCTCATAGATTTTTTGACTGGGTAACCAGAGTGGTGGACCAAGGGGGGGCAGTTGATGTCGCCTACCTTGACTTCAGCAAAGCTTTTGATACTGTTCCACATAGAAGATTGATTTAATAAGCTGGGTAGGCTCAGGGTAGGTCAGAGGTGGTTAACTGGGTGGCAAACTGGTTGGCGGGCAGAAAACAGTAAGTGGTGGTAAACAGTATACAGTCAGAAGAGATGCAAATCACAAGTGGGGTACCTCAGGAATCAGTCCTGGGGCCAGTCCACTTCAATATCTTCATCAGTGACATTGCAGATGGACTGGAGTGTAAGGTTTGTCTGTTTGCAGATGACACCAAGATCTGCCACAGATTAGATGATCCAGATGGGGTGGGCAGAATGAGAAGAGATCTGGATAAACTGGCAAAATGGTCAGAAGAGTGGCAACTGGGGTTTAATGCAAAGAAGTGCAAGATCATGCACATAGGGAAGAGAAACCCTGAAGCCACCTATAGGTTGGGAGGGGAGCTGCTGGCAATCACAAGGGAAGAAAGAGACTTGGGCATCATCATCACAGATGACCTGAAATCATCCAAGCAGATACTAAAGCAATAGGTAAGGTTAGAGGGATGTTGGGGTGTATTAGTAGGGGTATTGCAAGTTGTAAGAGGGTGGTAATAATTCCTCTTTACAAGACACTGGTTAGGCCCCATCTGAGTACTGCATGCAGTACTGGAGGCTGCACCTGCACAAGGACATTAACAAAATGGAGGCAGTCCAGAGAAGGCAACTAAAATGGTACAGGGATCAGAAAACATATGAGGACAGATTAACGGAGCTCAATATGTATACCCTAGAACAAAGGAGGGAGAGAGGTAATAGAATCGAAACATTCAAACATCTCAAGGGCATTAACAAGGTGAAAGAGTCTAACATGTTTCAATATAAGAAAAATAGCAGGACAAGAGGACAGCATGAGATTAGAGGGAGGTCGATTAAGGGGTAATGTAAGTAAGTTCTTTTTCACAGAAAGGGTGGTGGATGCATGAAATGGCCTACCTCAGGAAGTGGTGGATATGAATACAGTGCAGGACTTCAGACAGGCATGGGATAGGCATAAAGGAGCAATACAGATGAGTATGAATAGATAGGCCATTAACAGAGTAAAGGTCTATGGCACATTCATAAGGTGGAAAAAAATGGGCAGATTGGATGGGCCTTGTGGTCCGTATCTGCTGTCAACTTCTATGTTTCTAAGTGACAATTTATCAAAAGCTTTGGCAAAATCAAGAAAAATGATGACCACGGGGATGTCTTTGTCCAGTGCAGCACTTACTGACTCAAAGAAGTGTGCAAGATTCATAAGACAAGATCTACCTGTGGTGAATCCATGCTGTGTTGGGTCCACCAGTCCAAGGCTGTTTATATGTTCTAATATATTGCTTTGAAGTAATGTTTCCATTAATTTCCCGACAACTTGAAGTAAGGCTTATTGGTCTGTAATTGTTGGTGTCTGTCAGTGTGCCACCCTTATGTATGGGGGTAACTATTGCCTCTCTCCATTCTGATACTGTTTTTCCCTCTTGAAGCGATATGTTAAATAGACATGTTAACAGGCCCACTAGTTCATTTTTAAGTTCTTTTAGTAACCTGGGAGTGATACCATCTGGACTTGCAGAACTATTACTTCTTAGTAAAGTTAATACTTTACTTCATCGAGGGAAATGACCGGGACATTAACCTTGGTATTTATTGGAGAAACTGTACTTTTCCTTAGGTTAAAAAACACTTACAAAATATTCATTAAGCTTAGTGGCTATTTCTTTTTCATCGGTTATAATTTCTGTATCATTTTTAAGTGGGCCTATAACCTTTTGTTTACTTTTTAAGGAACCAATATAATTATAAAATTGTTTTTTGTTGTCTTTCACTTTAGATACCAGGTTGATTTCTAATCTTGCTTTTGATTTTCTTACCATATTTTTAGTTTTTTTAGCACTTAATTTAAATTTTAGCCAACTACCCGGTGATGGAATTTTGGCATATTTCTTAATTTTTTCTTGTTAATTTGTTTCCTGATATTATTACTAAACAGTAAATGTAGCCATTAGTGCTCATTGGAAAAGGGAAGTTACTTAATATCACAGGTCTGCTGCTGTAAATTGACTCTAAACCAGTGCTTGCTGAATCCATGGTCCCAGACACATCACTGTCTCATGGGACAGGAGGCACTGTAGGAACAAGAAGATCAATAAACCATGCTAAGATGGAAATCCCTAGGGGCCATAAAACTACCATAAAAGTAGCAAGCTAGTTTAGAAAACACTCCTAATAGTAGACAAAGGGAAGGACACATTAGGACTACACAAACAAATTAAAACACTCTGCACAATGTGTTTTGGCAAATTCCATCTGTACTACTCCTTTAATGGAGTACTACACCCTTATACATTCAGTTTCAGTTTATTGTTCAACCTTCTCGCAGCATTTAGGTTATTACAATTATTACAAAAATAGATTAAACAGACAGTAAAAGACAATATAAAAGCTAAAAAAAAGACATCAAGATACAATTGTATATTATACATAATAAATAAGCCATAAAACAGCTGTGTATCAATTGTATTTGGTAAGCCATTGCCAATTTTATAAATACTATAAAATATATTATGATTATCATATATTGTAAATGTTATTTGTTTCCTTGCCAACAGGCAACTGTTTTTGTGCAGCTGTTGGGGATGTAAGTGTTTGCTTAAGTTTGTTTTCACTGTTCATACTAGCCCCTGTAACCAGCCTAGGGTCTCCATATTCTGGTAGTTGAAATCTTATTGTCCCTAAGAGCTGCATTAGCATGTGAGAAATGATGCCACAGTACCCATTTACACCATTTATCTCTGTGCTGAAAGTACATATAACCTAAAAACAAAATCACAAGAAACACACAAATTGAATGCAATTTACAGGAAAATACCTTGCATTACATGTAAGACAGTTTGTAAAGCTAATTGAAGGTAAATGTGGTATTTCACATCTTTCTGCAACTTGTTTTGTCGAACCGTAATTAAGCAGGCAGGGATAATGTGGAGTCTAAAGTGTACTGACACATCATGTTCTCATATGCTAATGCAGCTCTCAGACACAATTCAATTTCAACAACCATACATTGAGATCTGCCAGGAGAGTTACAGGAATTGGTATAAGTTCAAGTTCAAGTTTATTGCAGGAAAACTCCATTGAGCAAGCTCATTCACAAGGAGGTCCTGAGACATGTACACTGAAGAAGAACATTGCATAAAATAAAAATACTTGATAGAACAATAGTATAACATGTAATCATGTGTACACTTAGAACAAGCAGGATATTACATAAAAGGATACAACATCAGATGACAATAGATAGTGAGAAGACTTATGGTACATAGTGTGAAACACTTCAGTGTAGCATGCCAGCAGTACAAGGCAGGGTAATTGGTGTTTGCAATAAATAATTTTAGTATATTGAGCAGCGACAGGGAATAAAGGATAAACAAAGTAATCGAGGCTTGGAAGAGTGAGAGAAGTAATATATACGTATAAAAAGATAAAATAATCTAAGGTAAACATATATAAATCACAAACAGCTACACAGAAAAAGTTGCCTATTGACAAGAAAACAAATGACATTTACAAGATATGAGGGTGTACTACCTTTAACCTTGATGGGTAGGGTCAGCTTTGTTAAAATGTGTCTCCTTCCTAAATGCCTGTATAGGTATCAGGTCCTACCAGTTCTGGTGCCTATGAAGTTTTTCCAAAGCATTAGGGGTTGCCCAACCACTTTCTTCTGTCAAGACAAGCGAGGTAGAGTGAAACAAAATATCCTGCAGCAGCTAAGGGAGGAGGATGGTTTAGACCTCCCCAACTTTAGATTCTACTGCATAGTTTCTCAGCTGGCTTTCTTAAAGGATGTGATTGGAGTAGGAAGGACCAACCTGCTTGGGTGAAATTGAAGGAACAATGTGAGGGCCTCCTTGATATGAGACAGACTAGCACCTGCACTACAGAAAGGAATAGTAAAATCTATAGCCAGTCCCTTTACTGCTCTACAGTGATCACCTGGCTATCAGCGTATAAAGTCATTCAACATGTATAGGGTATCTCTCCCTCGGCTAATATACGAAAAAGTCTTGTGGAGGTAACTGACACCCCCAGAACCAGTTGCTCAAGTAATGAGAAGATGGCAAGGGTAGGGACTACTCTCCGTATTGAAATTATATGGGGGGGGGTGCTAAACTCTTTTCAAAATCTTAAGACAAACTGTGAGTTACAATACCAGTTTATGACTTTTTCGCATATCTTCAAGTAAGACACAGAGTATGGTGTCAAAATGCCTCTTACACCGATCCAAATAGATCCCTTATGGAAGATGTGGTGGCCTCCTCTCACAAGACAGGTAGACCTCTAAAAAACTTATATGAAGCCGTAGTCACAGTCTCACTAAAACAGATTACAGGGTAAAGTGTAAATGAGCAGAGGACTTGGGACAGGACACCCTGGTGGACCAAACCTGGAAAGAGGTAGTGTGTTCGGTACATTCTTGTTTATAAAATAACAGGCTCCATCAGTTTAAGTTTAACTTCATCCACTGTACCTGTTTTACTCCTGCACTGGCACATAGATGCAATCACTCAAACTCAGACACATTCCCTAAGTGCAAAATAGGTCTGGGAATATTTCAGCACCTGGGTTGCAAGTGCCCGGGTAGGGAGAATTTCTGGTGTGCAGTGACTCAGTCTCTGTCCAGGTGTCTGAAATATAACTATGAATCCTCCACTGAGACAATCATTCTGGGTTGCCACCCTTTGGGTAACAAGTACCTGAATACAGTTACTCATTGTGGCAGCTGGACTTGGTAGTTGGGATGTTAGCGGTAGCTTGAAACTGGGTCATTGTTACCCAACAGTGGCACAGTGGGGGAACATCTTGATGTAGTGTACCAAGACAGAAAAAAATCAGTACAGAGTCTTGAATAACTCCAGTATTTATAAATCCATGTGGGACCCCCTAGAACACAATCTGGAGGCAGGAGACTTTCCTGGTTAATTGGTAATTTGTCAAAATCACAACTGAACTGAGCTGGAAATTTTCTGCTGGGTAAGAGCCTGAGGAGGAGGAGTATATACCAAATAGATGTGATACATAGTCATATTAATTTTCCACTTGTTATTGTAGTGCTAAAACCCATTTATTGTCATTCTAAAACCTACAGACACAGCAAGTATGTTTATACCTATGGAAATTAATTCAATCAGATGTCTACTTCCTGCTTATATTTTGTATTTTAAATGCTTTTTTACATGTATTGTATGATGTATTAAATGACTGATTGTATAACAGTTGTTGTAATAAAAAGACTTTATAAAAAAAAGTGCCATAATCTCTTGAATCACGTTATATGATTTGGACAGAGGTTTGCGAGTCAGTGGCAGTTTGGTGTGGGCATATAATGACTCAGGCAGTATAGTTGTTTTGTTTCTTGGTGTTGGGAGTGGTGCTTTTGAAGCAGCTCTAGTACCTGGGGTGGGGATGCATCAGTTGGCTCCTGTGACTGCCATGAAGGCTGCATTACCTGGACAAAGATCTTATCCCACCACCTCTGCCCAGCTGTCCGTGCTGCTGCTGCTCCTGCCCCAAGTGACCTAAGTGGGGACTGGGAATCAATGTCACTGTTAGGAAGATGCTGTGTCCACACTTTAGATGCTTAGTCAGAACACTGGTTCGCAGTGTCCGAGTAGACTGACCCCAGCTGATCTTTCTATCACACAGACTGTAATATGTTCTCTATGGATCTGGGGACTCATAGATAAAATGTTTCTGCTCTGCAGAACATCTCTTTGTGCTCTTAGCTACAGGAATGGACTGCTGCAGTTCTTTGGGAGCAACAGAGTGTCAACTGAGAGATGATTTTTCCCATGATTTTTTCTGTTCTACCATTGCAGAATGACACGACTTGGCTGGCTGCCCTGGCACAGCTGCAGAGGAAGCAGCAGTGGCAGCACTAGGGCTACACTGAAGCTGATCATCAGGGCTGGGGTGGCTGTGGTCTTCAGGTTTCCCTGCTTGACCAGCTTACTTTCTTGCTTTTCCCCTTTGTATGTTTTTTGGGCCATCTCTTAACATTTTAAAAGCTACTTTACTGATTTGGCTACAAGGTCACCTCAGAGGAGTCACATGATCCGGAAAATGCATTTTCAGGTCACACAGGATAAAATCAATCACCAGGAGTGAGCGGGGCAAGCTCAAGCGGGGCGAGTGTGCATCCACGTGTGCAGATACTCGTGCATTGGCACGTATCTTGCGTGTCCTGTGGGGTCAAGGGAAAAGGGGTACCAAGTCTGACCAAACAGAAGCTAAGCATGGAAAGAATATCAAGGTGTGTGAGTTGAAATATTAAACAAGACAGGATATAAATACTATGCATATTTTATTACGTATACCTGAACCTAGGCAAGCACAGCTTAATATCAGAGCTCTTGAAATACAGGCTGAGAGAGACAAGTAGGCACATTACTAATTTTGTGTTTTGTTTTTGTAATATATGTATATATTTACCTTACTGGGAGGCATTCTCTGAAGACACACACCCTCTAACCCCTTATGCTCAATAAGCTATATAACATTTGAAGTAGCTGCAAAAAAAAAAATGGCATGAGCTGACCCATTTGCTGGGAATTTCCTAGATAGTTTTTGCCAGGGTGGGTCCAAACTATAATGTTATACCTGCAAAATGTACTGTTTATTGGAATCAAATTATCATGAATATAAAAGCTACAGTCCTATGAAATTTACATGTAACAGATGCATAAATTATGAGAAACTAAACAGGGAAGTTATACCACTCAAACTGGAGTTAACTAATATACAAAACAAGGAAAAGGAATTGTTGACTACCAGAAGGTTAAACTGCAGATCTTCTCTAGAGTTTGGAATAGATGCACACATAACAAAAACGGGAGGGAAGGAGGAAAACCCAGATAACCCCATGGAATGGACACAGGTCAGCAACAATAAAACTAAAACAGGAAGAAGGGCTTTAGGACCCAATGATATACTACTAATAAATAGGTACACACCCCTTGAAACAAGAAAGAATGAGAATCCAGATAACAACTAGATAGGTATACTAACTCTCCACAGAATAATAAAGTACTGAACAAACTATTAGTGTGGGACTTAATTATAAGATATGCAGACTCAGAAGTCTTCAAGAACGATAAAGAAAATACAGTCCTCACCTGCCTCCCAGGAGCCAAGGTTATAGATGTCCAAAACTCCCTTAACAAACTACAGATTGATAAACAGGCAGCCGTAATATTACATGTTGGGTCAAATGATGTGGGCAAATCGCACAAGAAGGACATCTGTCCCAACATAATGACAATGGGGAAAGATATTCATAACAAGGGGGGTAAAGTGGCAAATTCATGCATCTTACCAATGCCAAGGGCCCATGTTGAAAAAAACAAAACAATCGAAATAATTAACATTAGGTTCTCAAATTGGTGTAGACAAGAGGGAATCATGTTTATAAACAACTGGGAAATATTTAAGACTAATTATACTCTATACTCCAAAGATGGACTACACTTTAATAACAATCATTTGTCAATGCTGAATGTTTGTGTGCTGCTATTAGCATTGGAAGTGCAAGAGTTAGACAGATGAAGAATAGGAATGGCAGTGAAGTATTGGACTTCACGCGAACCCTACCTCCACCCTGCAGAGATGGACAAGCATTGGGGTATGACTTTGGGTCGTCGCGCATAACGATTATGGAATTTCACTACACCCAATTCTGCAGACACTGACAAGTGTTAAGGTGTGCCTTGGGCTATTCGGCTTTACAGTCACCGCATTCCATAAGGAGATATGCTGAAATGGGTGCAGTATAGTAGAATGGGGTGAACTCTGGGGCCAAAAAGTCCAAGGCACACCTCGCTGCCTGTCACTGGCTGCAGGATGGGGGTGGAATGGCATGAGCATGACAGTCAGCAATCCAAAGGCACACACCTGACACCTGTCAGTCTGTACAGGGTGGGAAGTTATGGTTAGAAACCAAAAATGGCCTGGGCGTTTGTTGGTATTTGCACTACAAATTTTCAACATGGCCTTTTTGTGACCCCCACCTCATGAAAGCATTTGGTACATCTGCTCATAAACAGTGGCACTGCGATTTTGTTACTCTGTCTTGAATGTTGATTTGCTATAGCAACCATGCCATTCTGTGCCAGATGTGCAAAAACACAGTTTGGGCAGGATGTCAAAAAAAGATAACTATCCTGTTCATAAGGAGGTGTGAAAAAATGCCAACGTTGAAAATCTGGAGTGAAAATATTAAAAAGTCTCGAAGTTACCAGCATGAGTGGAAACTGCACAATGCACGCTCATAATACAATCATTTTGTGAAATGTTCTCAGCAAATTTTTAACAAAGGCATTTTGGGAACTCCACTCATGAACAGTGTCGCTGTGATTTTGTTAATCTGCCCCGAACGCTGATTTCCCACAGTGACCGTGCCATTGTGCACCACATGTGCAAAACTACATTTTGGGCAGGATCTGAAAAATGACAGCTGTACTGTTCATAGGAGGCATGACAAAATGGCAATGCTGGAAATCTGGAGTGAAAATATTAAAAATTATCGGAGCTATGAGCGTGCGTGGAAACTACACAATGTACACTCATAATACAATCATTTTGTGAAATGTTCTCACCAAATTTTTTAACATACGCATTTTGTGACCTCTGCTCATGAACCTGTCACTATGATTTTCGTAATCTGTCCCAAACGTTGATTTTCCACAGCAACAGTGCCATTGTGTGCCAGATGTGCAAACACACATTTTGGGCAGGATGTGAAAATTGACAGCTGTACTGTTCATAAGGAGATGTGAAAAAATGCCAGTGTTGAAAATCTGGAGTGAAAATATTACAAATTTGCAAAGTTATGAGGGTGCATGGAAACTGTGTAAAGCACGTTCATAACATAGTCTTTTTATGGACTTTTGTCACCAGATTTTCAACATAGGCAATTTAGAACCTCTGCTCATGAACTGTGTCACTGTGATTTTCTTAATGTGTCCCAAACACTGATTTTCCACAGTGACCGAGATATTCTGTGCCGAAAGTGCAAAAACACATTTTGGCCAGGATGTGAAAAATGACAGCTGTACTGTTCATAACGAGGTGTCAAAAAATGCCAATGTTGAAAATCTAGAGTGAAAATATTACAAATTCATGAAGTTACGAGCGTGTGTGGAAACTATGCAATGCACGCTCGTAACACAGTCATTTTTGGGATTTTGTCCACCAAATTTGCAACATAGGCTTTTTGGGATCCCACCTCATGAACACTGACACTGCTGTTTCATTAGCAGGTCCCAGGAGGTGATTCCATGCAGTGACTGTAAAATCACCTTTCGGGACCAAATAACAAAATGACAGTGACTGAATTCATGAGATGGGGTCCCAAGAACCCCATGTTGAAAATGTGGAGCAAAAATTCACACAAATGGCTGAGATATCCACCTAAGTTGAAAAAAGAACATTTATGCCATTATACAGCTTACCGGTATTTCTTCAGTTCGTGGTCTGCTCTGAAGAGTGCAGACGTGTTCCCAGTCCACCAAAGATCATAGCACCAGGCTCCAGAGGTAAGTATGGGGTGGAGGGTTGGGGGGATGCAGGGTGCACAGAGGGTGGGTGCAGGCTGGAGGAGGGGACACGATGGCGGGACCATTTCCTTGGTTTCAGGTGAAAAGATTTTTAAAAATTCACTCGGACTGTTTTCCGTTTTTTTACAGGTTTTGGCCACACTGTGGTGGGCTCCCTGTGTGGCACATTTGTTTGGGGTGGGTCATGTTAGCCACACTTGGGTGGGCTCCCAGTGTGGCACACAATTGAGGGGGGTTAACATGCCGACAGGGGGATTGGGCACCCCAATTGGCAAGCATGTCTGTGTTTGGGGGCATGATGCCAAGGGGGATTGGGCACCCCCTCAGCAGACTACAACAATAAAGGGGGCACATATGCCAACGGGGGATAGGGCACCCTTGAAGTTGGCTTCCTAGGGACTGTGAGCGAGTGGCAAGCAGCAAGCCGCCACCTGCCATGTTTATTGAAATGTTATACCAGGCAAGGCAAGCCCTGCAATGACGGGTTGCTCCCTCATTGCAGCGGCCAATTGATTTCAACTTGGTGGCATGCTTGCTGAATTAGTGTCAGCAGCAGCAGCATGCCACAGCATTGGGAAAACATGGCCAAGCCTCAGAATGCAGTGGGGGCATTGGTTGCCACAGTGCTGCACCTCCAAAACCCTGCTTCTCTCCTATACTGTCACATAATGTTTCTTGCGCATGTGCGCAAGCAAACATAGAAAAGGGAACCACATTCTGGGAAGAAGTGCTACGAACTCTTTAAACAAGTTAACTTTAAACTAAATAGCATGGGGGAAAATATCAGTCCACCTGAGCCAGAACAATGATCTTTAGGGAGCACTACAAAATCAAACAACAAAATGGATAATAGTAAAATCAAATTTTACCTAGCAAATGTAAGGAGCCTGAATAATAAATTCAATTGTTAGCTATAGTCAAATTTAATAACCTGGACGTGACTGTGGTAACAGAAAGCTGGTGGAATGACAATAACATCTGGAACAAATGTATCCCCGGATACGACACTTTTCATCAAAATAGGGAAAAATAGGAAAAAGAGGAAGAGATGAGGGATAGTTATGTTCATAAACAGTTTACTCAAGTGCAGTTTCAGCTGAGTGTGTTACTGGGGATTTTACTAAAAACAGAGTATTGTCAGTGAATTCTTCCAGTACCTGGAGTATTCTTCCTGCTTGTCCCTGAGGAAGCGCGCATGCGTGAAACAGATTGGGCGTTTTGGAGTTTGTAGCACCTACGTGGTACTTCGCTGCTGTTTTTATTTTGCTTTGTTTTATTTGACAATAAATGCAGTGTTTATAATTACATTGGTGGACGGTGCCCTCATTTCTTGTTTGTAATACTATGGTTCCTTGAGAAGCATGTCAGCGAGTAGAGCCTGCTTCCTTGCTTTTGCTTGTGCCCTATCCCTGTTTTTGAGATATTTTGGGAAAATAAACATGGCTTGCTTTTGTGAGCACATACTGGTAGCAAACAGCAGTAAAAAGGTTCCTTTCAGGAACTCATTTAACTAATGTTTCTTGAATTAATGTGATGAACAAATGCTGGCAAAAGGTAGGAGCCACAGACCACACTAAAATGTTACTGGAGCATAATGACATTTATTTAGTTTGTATTGACCAGGTAGGAACACTAGTTAGAAACTGCCTGTTTTCAGGGGTATGCCCCCCTTATGGCGACACCAACACAGCGAAATACACACCTGTTGGCAAAATCGACACTTTGCCAACAGGTTGCTATGTTGGTGTGCCTGAGACACGGGCATGCTGTCTCCTGGTCCTTCACCCCCAACCCGACTCAAATGCGACTGGAGTTGAGAATCCAAAAGAAGGGGGGTGGAGGCAGAGCCCTCCACATGGGGGGTTTGAGGGCGAAGCCCCCAGATTAAAAAACAGGACCGGGGAGACACACAGGAATCATTGACTGCAAGTTGCAGTCGACATGATTCCTGTCAGCGAAATGCCGGTCAACATAAAGTATGTTGAACTGGGGGAGTCACGTGATGCAAGCTCTGTGAGTGCAGCCTGATCCACCGGCTCCAGCCTCCTACCTCATTAAAACCCACATTTTTTCAAAACTTGATAGACCAGTGATTCTAGCTCATCTTAGTAGGCTTTACTAAGGATTCCGGTAAGCATTGGAGCCGAATCGGTGTACATGGAGGTCGACATGAGGAAGAATACACCAGACACACTCCGCCAGTCTCTCCTGCGAAGGCCCAGCTCAAGAAAGCGAGGGTGTCCACGGATACCGAGGCCCTGAGGGCTTATAGCGCTATTCATGATAATGAACCTCTGACTTTGGCACAATTTCTCCGAATTCAAGCCCTTCCGAGCTGAACTGTGTACAGTGACCGAGGAATTAAAAGCCGTGACCTTGGCCTTGGAAGATTTGTCCCAGTCGCATGTGGGACACAGAGGTGAAAGTTTCTCGCTGGAAAAAAGAATGGCCAAGCAAGAGCCAGAGATCATAAACCTGAGACAAAAGCTAAGCAAAATGGAGACAAAGATTGAGGATTTGGAGGGACGGAGTAGGAGGAATAACCTGGTCATTATCGGCCTCCCTGAGCGAGAAGATGGAACGGATTCAATTCTTTTCATCCAGAATTTCTTCAAAGAAATCGTAGGCCCGACGCCCTTCAGAGATAAATTTACAATTGAACGGGCTCATCGGGCGCTGCATGCGGCTCCACCGCCTGGTTCCCCCCCCTGTACCTTAATAGTGCGCTTTTTGAATTATCAAGAGCGACAATTTGTCTTGATCAAAGCAAAGGAACTCAAGGAGATAAAATGGAAGGGGGTCCCGATTAGGATCACGCAGGATATACCTTTGACGGTGCACCAAAGAAGAGCTGAGTACCACCCAATCGTCTCTAAATTAATTCCTGCGGGTATTCGATTTAAAATGATTTACCCGCCAAGTTGCAAGTTTTTCTCTCTGGTCAGTGGTCTACTTTTGAGGATGCTCCGACAGCGAGAAAGGGGTTGTCGGCAGCCCTCCCGGATCTTTTCAGATAGCTCCTGGGACTTCAATGTGGTGAGAGGTGGTCTGCTGTTGGACAACACTCTTTAATTTTGCTTACCATCTTAAAAAGGGGGATCGCAACCTCCCTGTAAATAATTGTCACCGACTCAGTTTTCTTTGCTTCTTTTCTGGTGACAGAAGTAAGGTGGTAGCTGTTTGTACCCTCGCACTCAATGCTGATGCGAAAGTTTTTCTTTATGGAATGGCACTATGGAGTTTCGATCCCAGGGAGCGCATGTAGGTCGGGCGAACAAGAAGGTCCCTGAAGCGGGGTGAAAGGCTCAATTCAAGCTGGGAATGAGGATTTTGCCTGGCAATGTGCAGCGGGTTGGGATCAGATTGGTTCACGCCATGGTATTTTCAGTAATGTCCCCGCAGACTGTTTTTTGTCTCCGTAATAACCAATTTCTGAATTGTGGATGACACCCTTTCTTTTTTGGATCCCAGTTGCGTGGGGGTCCCTTTGGTGACACTTGGGATGCCGTAATTAAAATAGTGCACCTGGCTGGAAGCTTGAGTAGAGGATCTGGCATACAGTGTCCGGTATTTGGACAATTTAAATCCTCAGTTGGTGATTACCGGGATCGGGGAGAGTGTTCACTAACTGGTGCTTGGACGATAGATGGGCTTTCGTGACTTGGCTTTATTTTATTTGAATCCTCTACCATGAGCGAGCACCATCAGTGTGTTATGTTGGGACTGCATGTACTCTGGACTTTAATCGTTAGAGGGAACCCTTTTCATATCTAATACCTCTCTATTTTTTTTTTTATTTTATTGTACCGAGTGAATTTAAGTACAATAGTTATGGTTGTTATTTAAATCATAGTTCTTGGGATCTTTAGGGGATAACTTTAGCTGGGCGTAGGGGTAATGGTACTAATGGATTATTCGGGAGTGGGTTTCTAACATAAGTCTATGCCTTGATGTTCTTTCTTATTTTACTTTCCTTTTGTGGGTGGCTAAGTAGAAATATATAGGTTACTAGGAGGTTCGGTTAGAGCAGGTTAGGTACTTAAAGGTTCTGCAGGGGGAGGCTGGAGGAAGGGTCGGAGTTAACGGAGCTATGGATATCATGGACCAAAAGGCTGTGGTGAGGGTGGGGGTGGGGGTATCGGGAGGGTGGGGGACAGAGAGGAGGTTATTGGTATTGGCTGTTTAGATATAGATGTATGGAATTGGATCGTTGTGGGGGTATTTTCAAGGAAAGGCAGGGATTGGAGGGCAGTAGTAGGGGCTAGAGGGGAAAGGTTTTGGAAGATCTGCTCACCCAATAGATCTGGGTGAGATTGGGAATGAGGTGATTGAGAAGGAGGCTCGATGGTCTTAGAAGGATTATTTGGAGAATGGGTAGTATTTTTGATTTTTTTACGTGGAATGTCAAAGGAGCCAGGCAAAAAATAAAGAGATATAAAATATTAAAGCATTTGCAATTACAAAAGGGACAGATAATATGTTTACAAGAAACACACTTGCTCGAAAAGGAGCTGAATACGCTTAGATGTCAGTTTATTGGTCAGGTATACGGGGCTGGAAATAGTACAGCTGGTAGGGAGGTTGTGCTCCTATTTCACAGGAGTATTGCTTTTGTGTGTGAGAACAAAATAGTGGATCCGGCAGGCCGTTACATAATTGTAATAGGGCTTTTAAACCAAACAAGATTAGTACTGGGTAGTATATATGGACCTAACGTAGACACCCCTGGGTTCTTTATGGATATATTAAAAGTTCTGGGTCCGTTTCATCACCTTCCGATACTGCTGGGGGTGATTGGAATTTCATTCGCTCAGATTTAGACAAGGATGGTGGCGAAATAAGGGTCTATCTCCAGCTCAGAGAGCTATTAGGGATCTGTCTGATAATCTGGGATTATGTGACATGGAGGGTTCTGTATCCTTCATGTAGGGAATACACATTTTTATCAGAAGTTCATAAGTCCAGATCCCAGATTGACTATTTTTTGGTGAGCCGAGAGCTGCTTTCTGGACTGGTACATAGTAGTATCATTCCGGGGATCTTCTCGGATCACTCTATGGTTAGCTGCTCCCTCAACTTGGCCCCTAATACTCCCAGACAGACTATCTGGAAGTTAAATAATCAACTACTTCGCTCTACGGAAATAAGGGAATATATCGGTCGTCGGATTGAACAGTATGAGACGGAGAATAGACATTTATCTATTAGAGGTGATATAGGGTGGAGTACTCTAAAGTGTGTGTTAAGGGGGGAGTTTATCCAGCTGGCGGTTGCAAGGAAGAAGAAGAGGGAGGATAGGGCCAGGCATTTGCTGGCACAAATTAGAGACATAGAGAAGGCTCTGTCAAAGAATACGCCAGAGGAGACCAGGGAGCTGTTGATTAAACTGCGTCATGAGTATGAAGGGATATTGGGGGAGAGGGCAGAATATACGCTTAATAAAGCAAATGCGCTATATTTGAACCAAGGCGAGAAATCAGGTAGGCTCTTGGCAATGCGGTTGAGGGCTGTGGAGGCATCTAGAATAGTCCAGAGTATTACGTTCACCCACTGAAATTGTTAGGGAATTTGAAGATTACTACAAGGCCTTATATAGCCCCATGACCCCTAGACCTGGTACGGAAGTAGTTGAGGACTATCTATCTACTTGTAATCTGCCCCAGGTGACAGAGGATCAGAGGAGGGAGCTCTCATTTCCCATTTCTGATGTGGAGATTTTGGAGGCAATTCAAATGCTCTCAAATGATAAGGCACCTGGCCCAGATGGGTTTTCGCCAAATTTTTATAAATGTTTCGTGACCCTGTTATGTCCCGGCTTACAAAGATTATTTCAGAGTATATTGACCTTGGACACAGTGGATGGCTATTTATTTGAAGCCCTGATAGTGCTTATTCCGAAAGAAGGGAAGGAGTTAGATAAAGTTACAAGTTATAGGCCTATCTCCTGATTAATTACGATATTAAGATTCTGGCGAAGATTTTAGCGACTCGCTGTCAAGGTCATGCCCAGATTAATTCATCATGTTCAGGTTGGGTTTATGAATGGCAGGCTGGCTTCAGACCACCTAATGAATTATCTCATATCTTCTCTGTATCCAGGGACTGTAAATCTCCATGTGGTTTGATGTCGGTGGATGCAGAGAAGGCTTTTGACAGAGTGGATTGGAGGTTTTTATCCATTACTATGGAGAAATTTGGTTTTCCGTCTCAGTTTATTAACCATGTGTTTGCTTTATATAAGGACCCAAAAGCTAAAATATATTGTAACAGAGTATTTTCTACAAGTTTTTCTCTTCATTCTGGCACTAGGCAGGGCTGTCCTCTATCGCCTCTTTTATTTAATTTATATTTAGAGCCTCTCCTCACCAAAATTAGATTAGATCCTAGGGTCACGGGTATTAGAGTCGGGTCGCAGGAACTTAAAATTTCAGCATATGCTGATGACATCTTGTTGCATGTTACTCAACCATGCGGCTCAATTCCGGCAGTGATGGGCATCATTGAAGAATATAGTAGATTGTCAAATTACAAGATTAATGTGGAGAAAACCCAAATTTTTCTGCTGAATATGAGAATACACAGGTCCGAGGTGCTGGAAATGGGCATGCAGTGGACCCCGCATATTTTGAAGTACTTGGGTATTTACTTGGCTAGAACCGACTCGAAATTAACTAAACTTAATCTGGATGCCACTAGAAATATTATTAAGCAGGACCTAAAAAGGTGGACCGGATTGCCGCTCTCTCTCTGGGGGCGGATCAACATAGTTAAAATGAACATTCTGCCCAGAATTTTTTATCCACTTAACATGCTTAATGTATTTTTGCCCCTAAAATGGTTCAAAGAGTTACATTCATCAATCTCGGATTTTATTTGGAAGGGGAAAATGCCCCGTAGGGCCTATGGTAAATTGGCAGCCCCTAGAGAGAGAGCGGGGCTGAGACTTCCACATTTCGGCTTATATTATTGGGCAAGTAATCTTTGTAAGTATTTGAGATGGCTAGTACCCACCAGTAAACTTGAGTCTTTGCCCTATGTTCCCTCATGGGTTAGATTGGAAATAGAGGCGATTAAGGAGGTAGGGATAGATCCGATAGCATTGCTTTATTCCATACCCAAGACATTGCCCCCTAAGTTGGTTGCTACCCCAATAGTAAAGTTCCTGTGTATTCATAGGCAGATAAGTGTTAAGTTAGGTTATATCCCGAATAGGGATAAGCATCAACCGGTCTGCCATAATCCCAATTTGAGGGTTGGGGGGAAAATGATATCTGTTGGCTGGCTTCCCCAGCTTAAAGGATTACGGATAGAGGATTTTATGGGGGACGTCCGTGTACTACCAATAAAAGAGATTTTGGCAAGGTACAATATAGATCATAAGCAGGTCTTCAAGTTATATCAAATTACTCATTTATTAAGGCAGGTGAGGATCAAACTTCAAGAAGGGCGTATAAATGGGAATTGGTTCGAATCATTAGAACAGATCATATGGGAACCACATGCGGTTTCCAGAATATACAAGACACTTCTTGACCAAGTCCTTGTGGACATTGATCATAAGCCTAGATATTGGATTAGCTGTATGGGGGAGCAAGAGAGGGATTGGGATCGTGTTTGGAGTCATGTGTATAGATATGTTAAACAGGACAGGCTGAGGGTGATGCAGTTTCATTTCCTGAACAACTTATTTTGGACCCCTTCCAAGCTACACAAAGCTGGTCGTAGGCCTGACCAAAATTGTTTCGGTGCCGTCAGGCAGTTGGGGACTTGTATCACATTTTTTGGGAGTGTCCATCGATAAAACAGTTGTGGATGCAAATTAAGCAGAAGGTAGACCCATTGTTGGGCATTGATCAGTATTTTACCCCCGAAATCTGTCTGATAGGGGATTATTCTGATATCAAGTTTAAGGACCGTAAATTTTATATGGCTCTGATTTCATGCTCGCTTAAAAAGGTAGTATTGCGATATTGGATGACAGACTCCTCAATCACTTATGTGGAGTGGCTGCAGGAGATGTTATTTAACTTAAATATGGAAAAATTAGGTGTGGGAAGGGAAAATTGGCTTCATCTATATGAAAAGATATGGAGTCGTTTTCAGACGCTATACCTTCCCCAGTCGAGATTGAACTTAGTAAGGTAGTATTATAGAGGATTTTGGGTGAGCAGATCTTCCTTCAGGGTATTAGTCCTTTGGGGGGTGGGTTAGGTAGGTCTGGGGGGTAGGGAGGTGGTCGGGGGGTGGGAGGGAGAAAACTGTTTATCTGATTTAATTTATGTCAATTGTTATGAAGGAACAAAATGTCTTATGTTATGTATACTGTCCTTGATGTGTGGATTATCACAATAAAATTTCAAATTTAAAAAAAGTATGTTGAACTGGCATGGTAGAGCTATGGCCAGGTATAACCCAAGAGAATTTAGCTCTCTCTCAGCATTGCATCTGCTGGAGAATTTGGCTTGTCTCTCAGCCTTGCATCTGCTTCTGTCTCAGGTTGCATCCCACTGTTATACATTCCTTTGAAAATTAATCCATTCACCGCTGACTTTCTTGTGGGAATTGATATGAAACCAGAATGTCATTGTAAGCAGCACCAGTTGGGGGAACAACATGGCAGGCATACAAATGTAAACAAAAACAAAGAAGAAACAGGGCTTTTTTTAGCCAAATGCTGCACTGCACAACATCATTTTAAACAGCTTCATGCTCAACAGATCAGAAGGAAGACATCTATGTGGTACTGATCTTTTTTTATGTAGTTTTGCTGCTTTAAACAGGAGGCAGAGATTTGTGCCGTAGCATGAGTCGAAGCACTTAGCGGAGGACAACTGCCTCACATTCCTGTCACAATCATTTTTCTCTCCTACATCATGGCAATACATCAGCATTGGCTCCGCCCATGCAGCCATAAAAATGAAGAAATAAATGGAAATATGTATAGCCATCTACTAAAGGCCAGGTGAGCTATATAATATGTTTGGGGGTGTGGGGACTAGAATTCTGCTCTTTAATCACCAGATGTACTGGATGATCAGGACTGGCTGGGAAACCCTCTGCTTGCACTGGGCATGACACCAGTTGACTCCTGGGAACTAAAGAACCATCATTTCTTTGGACAGACTATCACTTGCCCAGCCCTAGTACTTCTCTCCGGCATAGCTCCTGACCCACCATTATGAATCCCAATTCCTGCCCTGACATTCTCTGCCACCACTGGAACTCACACCTGAGGAAGGACTGCAACAAGATGAAGGCAGTACAATACAGAGCAACTGAGATGGTCCATGACCTTGGGGATAGGACATATGAGGCAGGGCTGAAGAACTTAAACATGTACTCCCTTGAGAAAAGGAGAGAAAGGGGTGGCATGACTGAGACATTTAAACACTGCATGAAACAAATATGGTAGACACCAAGGAACTATTCTCCTTGAGTTCAAACACAAGGATGAGAGGGAATTTACTGAAGCTGGTAGGGGAGAGATTCAAAAAGGATGTCTGTAAGCACTTCTTCATGGAAAGGGTAGTGGATAAGTGGAATAAGCTATTTGAAGAAGTGGTACAGGCCAAAATTGATCAGCAGCTGTAAGCAGAAATGGGACAGGCTGGGGGGGTAGTTATAAAAAGGGGGTGAACAGCAGAAAAGGGAAAGATTGTCTGAAGGGCAAGGCAAAATAGTTAGGTAGGGTGGGCAGACTGGATGAGCCAATAGATTATGTATCTATGTACCACCACTTACAGAGCTGGTATTTGGAGGAAGTGGCACGAAGGAACCTTTTTCTGCCCCTTTTCTACCAATATCCCTTTCTTCTCCAGTTCTTTTCCTCACATTTTCTACAATAGAGGAGGACAGATACCCACACACGCATATACCCATCTCATCAGCAACTGACATACTCTCCTCCTCACCCTCACAGAGTGACCCCAGTGCCTCAGTACAGCAGCCTGCATTGCTTAGTTTTTACTCACAGCCAGACAATAAAATAAAACAATAAAGAATGATTTTTGTGTGCCCTACACTACCAGCAGTCATATTATTTGTCAAATAAATATTTTTAACTTCTTCCTGCAGCTTTCCCAGTCAACTAATTTCACTCTGTCCCATTCGTGCTGCAGAGGCAAAAAATAAATTTAAAAAGAACATGGATTTCTTGGCCTTTTACAGCACCAGCACTCAGTAAAACAAATTCTTGTCAAATATATAATTCACAAATCCCCTCTCCCAGTCTACTAGCCTGACTCTGCCTGTTCCTGCTGCAGAGCCTGCAACCGCCAGTGTATGCTCTTTGTTTGCACTGTACACTCTCTCTGCTCCTCTGCACTGAAGCATGAGTTCAGTAGCCATGTGCCTGAAACCACAGTTAGATGTGGTGAAAATAAGCTTACTAGAAAGATCATGCATGATTCGGTAATGGCTTTGAAAGTTTGTTGATTAAAAGTCATTCTTTTTCTCATAAAAGCTAGGGCTCCTTCAGTAGCTACATCCTTCCCCTGTGACAGAAAAAGTGCTGGAAATTTCACTGAAATGTGTGCAGTGCAAGGAGTTCTCACTCTCAAGCATCACTGACTGGCTACTACAGGTCATGTGGCTTTCTAACAACTTTGACAATGCTCATTGTGTGTCCTACCTGTGAAAAGTGCTGTGTCATTACAGTATGTTGAAGTGCTGAACCGCTGAAGTGAAAATTAGTCACTTTGGACCTGCTGTGTCGTTGTCCAAAATGCCAGATTTTGGCATGCTCATGGAATGCAAATTCAGCATCAGCTCATACTGAGGCCACTATGCAAGACAGGATGGTTAACTGCCTTGGTCAAAGGAGGAGCTGACCGGAACTGAGCTCTAAGGAGCAGGGAGGTGAACAACTAACCAAACTGTACATTTTTTTTGTTGTTGTTGTTGATTGTGTGTGCACTGCATTGATGGGAAGGGATTGACGTGCAAAGGGGAATTTCTGTGGGCTACAGGGGATCGGGAAGAGGGAGGAAGGCCACAGAGGGAGGGGTTGAAGCAGAAGACAGAGGAGAGTCATGGGACCCAGCTGGGCCAATCAGGAGGCCGGGCTCGGCATTAATCTCCAGGGGACCTAGTGCCCCTCACATGAGTGCTCCAACGTGCGAGTGCCAAGACGCAGGAGTGAGGCATCTCGAGTGGTATCTGCAGGGCATCAGCAGGGAAGACAGCAGGCAGCACGCCACACTGGATGACAGTGGGCAGCATGCACCAGGAGGGCCAAAACATGTACAGCATGGATAGATGGAGTCCAAGGTGGGGGTAGGGACACAGGGTGTGGAGCAGGATCCAGCCAGGGGGAGGCTGGGCATGGACAACCAACCATGGTGGTGGCTAGGAAGGATTGTATGCTGCTAAGGATGTTGAACAGCCATATTCCTGGAAGTGGCACCGAGGGCAGGGGGCTGCATGGTGTGCTGGCAGGTGTGTCAGCTTAGGGAGGAGATTGGGCGGCTGAAAAGGGAGCTGGAGGCATGGAGGTCAGGATGAGGAGGAATGCGGACATGAAGGGAACCCAAGGAATCACTCAACTCAACCTGCATCAGGCCAACAAAAGGGGAAGCTAGGAGGGTCAAGAGGTGGGCCACCAATCATGTGCAGTCACTGGCAGGAACTGAGGGCTTGGGGTGGGTCAGGTACAGGAACAACTCTACAGCACTTCCAGAGCAGGGATGTAAGCCTCAGGGAAGGGTGACTGGAGGCATTCAGGTAAAGGGGATTACCAGCACAAACAGATTCACAGTGTTAGCTAGCCTGGAGGAGCAGGATGGGGCAGATAGTGAAGATAGTGAGATGGTTAGGGGGTGGGCACTACAGGTGAGAAAGGATGCAGCACAGAAGCGGTAGGCTCTAGTGGTAGCCCAAGTAGCCATAGAGGCAAGGGGCAGCAGGAAGGTGGGGATGGCAGTAACGGCAGTGGAGATAAAGGATCAAGGAGTTGAGAGGAGGGGGTTAACAGCAGAAGGCCTGGGGAAGGTTCGAACAAGGATGTGGAGGGAAACTCAAACAGGGGTGAAAAACTTCTTGGTGAAGGCACAGGGGAACAGTAGCAGAGGGGGAGGCAGGGTGGGGGATGGTGTAATATCTGTGGAAGAAGGAAAGGTGGAGCACAGGGGGCATGGATTTGAAGACAATTCTGACATACTGGCCATAGTTGGTAGGGGGTGAAGATAGGGCACAGAATGGGGGAGGCAAAGGGAGGGCAAAACATGGTGGATGGGAGGAGGGATCAAGCTGAGGGACAGGAGACCATCAAGCAGTGAGTGGGTGATCAGGAAAAAGAGGAGAGAGTCATAATTCTGGGGGACTCAATACCTAAGGGTATAAGATGGAGGAAGGGGTACTAGAAAAAGCAATATCTGGGTGGAGTGCATGCCAGGCATGACAGCAGCAAAAGTGGGTCAGCATATTGGTAGATGTGTGAGGAAGGTGGGGGGAAACTGCACATCGTGGCGCACCTGGGAACAAATGACCTGGAAGGTGGAAAGATATAGGAGGTTCAAGATAGCTTCAGGAAAGTGGGGAACCTATGCAGTAAAGGGGGAAGGTCAGTAGTGCTCTTGGAGGTTCTGCCAGTGCCTCGAGCAAGTACAGACAGGAAGCAAAGAATCATGGACTTCAACAGGTGGCTAAGGGAATGGTGTGAGTCCATGGGGTATGGATTGGTGGGGGAGTGGGATAGTACATGGGAGAACACAGATCTATATGCAGGGGATAGGCTACATCTCAGTAAGGAAAGTTCACAGGTGCTAAAGTAGAAACTGCAGGAATTTATCAGTGAGAGGTTTAATTTAAACTAGCTGGGGGGGCAATGGAGGTGGAAAGAACCAGGAGAGGGGGTCTAGGGGACCTCCCCGCACAGCAAGGATAGAGACTTGTATGACTTGGATAGGAGATGGGGGGGGAGGAGTCAGCAGGGAGAAGATCAGGGTGGAGAGTGGTATCACTAAATGCTAGGAGCCTGAGGAACAAGATGGCTGAGTTGCAGGCGTGGATGGCAGAGGGGGAGGTGGACATAGCTGCCATTACCGAGACTTGGGCAACCCCAAACCATGACTGGGACTTAGCCATCCCTGGGTTTAAATTATTCTGGAGGAACAGAGAAAAGGGGAAAGGAGGGAGTGGCCATTTATGTTAGAGAAGGGATCAGATGTAATAGGGAGGAGGGGGAAGATGGCAGGTCAGAAGTCATTTGGCTTCAAGTGCACAACCCAAAGGGGACTAAGGTCCGGTTGGGGTTGTTTATAGACCTCCAGCCCAGAAAGAGGACATGGACAGAGAACTGAGGGAGCAGTTAAGGAAACTCTGTGGCAAAGGGAGCACTGTGGTGGTGGGGGACTTTAATCTAACAGGGGTGGATTGGAGCATCCCAGCTACCACATGCACAAGGGAGCAGTTCCACCTGGAAGCACTCTAGGACAGCTTCTTTACCCAGAGGGTAACAATGCCAATGAGAGAGGGGAACATTCTTGACCTGGTGCTGGAGGATGGAGAACATGTCAGGGATGTTTATGGTGGAGGACCCACTGGCGAGTAGTGATCACTGCTCAGTGTGGTTCTCCATCAGTCTGGGTAGGAAAGTAGCCACTACAAAAACTAAGGTCCTGGACTTTGAAAGGGCAGACTTTGGAAGGATGGGTCACATGCTGGAAAGACACATAGCTAGCAGCCACCCAGACATGAACGCTGAACGAAAATGGGCAATCATCAAGCTGGGACTGACTGAATCCACTAAAGCGTGTGTCAAGAGCCAGTGTAAGAAATCCAGGACCAAGAAACCAAGCTGGATGAGTAGGGAGGTAGCGGAGAGGGTGAGGGATAAGAGGAATGCATTCTGAACCTACAAGAGAACCAACAGGGCAGAGGACAGGGAGGAATATGTGAGGCAATACAGGGAAGTGAGCAGAACAGTAAGGGCTGCAAAGCCGGCTAGGGAACGGAGATTAACGCAGGGGATAAAAGAAGGTGAAAAGGATTGCTTTTAGACCACATGCTGACACAGCGCCGTGTTTTTGTTTTTTACATTTAAGGATTTCTCCATCCATATCAGGGAGAAAAGGAAGAGCAAGGATCAAATCGTTAGGGTCAGGAAAGGCAGTGGGTGTGTAGAAAAGGGGGCTGAGAAGGCAGAAGTACTCAAAGAGTACTTCTGTTCAGTATTCACCAAGGAGACAGATGGCCCCTTCCTGAAGGGAAAGGTGGAGTGGGGGGGTGATGCAACCATGGATGGGGTAATCACAGTGGAAAGGGTGATGGAGGACCTTAGGTCCCTGAGGGTAGACAAGGCACATGGGACAGATGGAGTTCATCCCAGGGTGCTGAGGGAGATGGTGGAGGTCCTGGCAGGGCCATTTTGTGAACCTGTTTAACACCACTCTAAATACAGGATGTGTGCCCAGGGAGTGGAGGGAGGTGCATGCGGTACCTCTCCATAAGAGTGGGCCCAAGGATCAGCCTGGGAACTACAGACCGGTGAGCCTCACTGCAATCGTAGGAAAACTGATGGAGGCTATCCTTAAGGAAAGGCTAGTATAATTTCTTGAGGATAATGAACTACAGCATGACAGACAGCATGGGTTTGTCTCTGGCAGATCCTGCCAAACAAACTTGGTTAACTTTTTTTTATTGGGTTACGAGGGCACTGGACAGGGGCCATGCGGTGGATGTACTCTACCTGGATTTCAGCAAGACCTTTGATTCAGTGCCACGTGATAGGCTGACAGGCAAGCTAAAGGGGCTGGGAGTAGGGAGGAAGCTAGTCAGATAGGTTGAAAACTGGCTGCAAGATCAATAGCAGAAGGTAGTAGTGGGGGGTGAGGCATCGGAGCCCAGGGCAGTGACAAGTGGTGTCCCTCAGGGCTCGGTACCGGAACCGGTCCTGTTTCACATTTTCATTGCAGACATTGCAGTAGGGATCAAGAGCAAGAGCAGACTCTTCATAGATGACATCAAGATCTGTGCTGAGGTACATGGGGGGGGAGGGGGGAAAGTACTTCAGGAGGACTTGGGAAAACTGGAGGAATGGTCACACACCTGGCAGCTTGGGTTCAATGCCAGGAAGTGCAAAGTGATGCATTTTGGAGCCAGGAACCCAGGATACAGTTACTGGTTAGAGGATGTCCAGTTATCCACGTCCAAGGAAGAGAAGGATCTGGGGGTACTCATGACCGGAAAATGAATCACTCTACACAGTCCAGGAAGGCAGCGGCAAAGGCAAATAGGATGCTAGAGGGAATAGCAAGGGGGATTACCTCTAGGAGTAGTAAGGTCATATTGCCCCTGTACAGGTCCCTGGTGAGGCCGTACTTGGAGTACTGCATGCAATTCTGGCACCCCTACTTAAAAAGAGACATCAAACTGCTGGAGGCATACAGTGCAGGGCAACAAAGATGATCCTGGGGTTGTGGGGATAGACCTTATGAGCAGAGACTGAAAGAGCTCAATATGTATACCCTAGAGGATAGAAACATAGAAACACAGAAACATAGAAGTTGACGGCAGATAAGGACCGCAAGGCCCATCCAGTCTGCCCATTTCTTTTTCTACCTTATAAATGTGCCATCGGCCTTTGCTCTGTCAATGGCCTATCTATTCATGCTCATCTGTATTGCTCCCTTATGCCTATCCATGCCTGTTTGAAGCCCTGCACTGTATTCCTAGCCACCACTTCCTGAGGTAGGCCGTTCCATGCATCCACCACCCTTTCTGTGAAAAAGAATTTCCTCACATTCCCCCTTAATCGGCTTCCCTCTAGTCTCATGCTGTGTCCTCTTGTCCTGCTATTTTTCTTATATTTAAACATGTTAGGCTCTTTCACCTTGTTAATGCCCTTAAGGTGTTTGAATATTTCGATCATATCACCTCTCTCCCTCCTTTGCGCAAGGCTATACATGTTGAGCTCCATTAATCTGTCCTCATATGTCTTCTGATGCAGTCCCTGCACTAGAGAGAGAGAGAGAGAATATAATTGAGATCATCAAATACCTGAGAGGGATGAACAGAGTGGGCACTAGGTGTTTGCTCAATCTTAAGGGAGGTAGGGAAACCAGAGGGCACTCTCTGAAGCTGGAAGGGGGCAGATTCAGGAGGAAAATGAGGAGACACTATTTCACTGAAAGGGTGGTAGCAGGGTGGACCACACTGCCAGAGAAAGTCGTATCGCTGCAGACAGTGGGGAGCTTCAAGAGGAGGTGGGACAGATTCAAAGGGATGGTACAAACTGGGAGGGAACAAGGAGTGGGTAGGGAGGAATTTCCGGGGGGGCAGCTGCAATCTGACAGACTGAGGTGCTGCAAACTCGAGCAGACTAGGCAGACCATAATGCCTGTATTTGCTGGCAAATTCCTATGTTCGTATGTTCGTAAATGCCACGGTCAGGTCACCATACAGTAGCTATCCAGCTGGTCCTCCCCCATTAGTCAATGCAAAAAAAAAGGAAAAAAAGAAAACATATTTCAAATAGCAAAACTCATTAAAGGGACCCTGTCAATCTTTTTGTGTCATTATTTCTAGATAACAACCCACTTTTTATGCTTTGTTACCTTCTGTGAAATCCCTTGATGTTGCTGGTTGCTTAATGGAATGGGGTCATAATGTCGCAAGACATTATGCCGCAGAATATACCGCACTGCCAATACAGCACAATATATTGCAAGCAGCAGGGGGCACCACCCCCACACACCCCCCTTACAGCAGACTGCACCCCAAGAACCCCCCCAACTAAAATAACTAACTCCGGGGGGGGGGGTTACAAATAAAATCTCACAAAATGCAAAAAAATAACAAAATCCATGCGTATGGGTCAGGGAATCGAAACCAAGTCCCAGACGCACTGCCTGCCTCCTTTGCTGCCAGTGGATAATGCTGTCGAGCCACGGAAGTTGCTTGCTGGTCCCCTGTCCCAGCAGAGGTCTTATCCTCTTCCTGGGAGAGTGAGAGGGTGCACTACCGCACATACACCCTTTCATGGTTTTGCACCTCTCGCTCTTCCCTACTGCACTGTTCCTCATACGCTATTAAACGCTCAACATATTGACCCAGTAGGCTGCTTTATCTGCTTCCTTTCTTAGTAGAACTGAAATGCAAACTAATAGTGTAGTTTAACCCCTTCACTTGCTTTTTGATACACTGTACTGCCACCCTTGTGCTCCTCTTCACTTGCTTTTAAACCCAATGTTATTTTGTTTCAAATTCTTGATCTACCCTTATTACATACCCCCTGAAGATTATGAACACACCCAAACAGTGCAGCCACTACTTTAGTCACTTCTTCTCCCTGCATCATGAGTAGCTAGACTGTGTTGGGGGTGTTCCTAAGTCCACAAAAGATGCAGTGGGAGTTGATCAAGAACTGTAAATAAACCTGTTTTTTGTGTAGTAACACCAGTGTGGTGAGCAGCCTGTGATTTACTTTATTAAAAAAAAAAGAAATCAGAATCAAGAACCCTGGTTTTCCATTTTTCGTGGGAAAAATGGCAAAAATCATGGAATCCTGATTGGTTTGCAAATTTTGAATTCTTACACTGCTGCCACACAGAAATCACATGTTAGTGCACGAAATCCCCAAGATTTCAGCATCTTTTAAATGGATGTGCTCTGCTGCACTTTCTTTCTGCTCTGCTACTTAAAGAATCAGTAAGAAAAGCTCTCACACTGCTTCATTGTAACCACCCGTGCATCCGTGTAACCATCCATGCTTCCCTCCAACCGTTTGATCAGATGAGGACCGCTCTCCATCCTGAAAGTACAGTTTTCATTTCATATGTGCCAAAACTTCTTTTATTATTTGTATTACACTGGATGATATATAAAAAAAAACAAAGCTAAATATTGGCACACTCATTGAATCAGACTAGGCAGCGGGGGTGGGGTTCATTTGATTGGTGATGACTGCTCACCAACCTGAAAGTAGCATTGTTGTGTAGAAAAAGTATATGCCTAGTTTTTCACATATATGATTTAAAACAACAATAAACAAGCATTTGTCAATGCCGGATGTTCGCTTGCAGGTATTTGCAGTGGTGTTTGGCACGTATGGTGCTTTACCCTAATGCCCTGTGCGATTGCTGGTATTTGCAGTACAGATTTTCAGCATGACCTTTTTGTTACCCCCTCCTCATAAAAGCATTTAAGACCTCTGCTTATGAACAGTAGCACTGTTATTTTGTTAATCTGTCCTGAACGTTGATTTTCCACAGCGACCACACCATTCTGCTCCACATGTGAAAAAACACAGTTCGGGCAGGATGTGAAAAATGACAGCTGTAGCATTCATAGGGAGGTGTGAAGGGATGGCAATGTTGAACATCTGGAGTGAAAATACAACAATTTCTCGAACTTACGAGCGTACGTGGAAGCTGCGCAATGAACGCTCATGACACAGTCATTTTGTGGACTTTTGTCACCAAATTTTCAGCATAGGCATTTTGGGACCTCTGCTCATGAACAGTGTCACTGTGATTTTCATAATCTGTCCTGAGCATTGATTTCTCACTGTGACCACACCATTGTGCGCTGGATGTGCAAAAACACATTTCAGCCAGGATGTGAAAAATGTCAGCTGTACTACAAACATACGAACATACGAAATTTGCCAGCAGATAAAGGCCTAGAGGTCTATCAAGTCTGCTGGAATGTGCAGCTAGCACCCCTTATTCTGCAGCTGCCCCTTCCTTCCACTCTTCCCCTACATTAACCTTCCCCCTTGTCCTGTCCCATCCCCTTTTGAAGCAGTCCACTGTTCTACTGCATACCACTTCTGCAGGTAACGCATTCCACCCAGCCACCACCCTCTCTGTAAAAAAGTGTCCCCGCATCTCCCTCCTGAACCTTCCTCCTTCCCTCCAGTCTCATATCATGGCCCCTGGTGGCCCTCCCTTCCCTTACTTTGAACAGCCCCTCTGTACTCATCTTGTTTATTCCTTTTATGTATTTAAAAGTTTCAGTCATGTCACCCCTGTCCCAGCTCTCCTCCAGAGAGTACATGTTCAGCTCCTTCAACCTCCTCTCGTATGATAAGTCCCCAAGCCCCTTGATCATCTTTGTCGCCCTGTGCTGCACCCCCTCCAGTAACTTAATGTCCCTCTTCAGATACGGGCGCCAGAACTGCACGCAGTACTCCAGGTGTGGTCTAACTAATGACCTATACAGTGACAGAATCACCTCCTCCCTCCTCGAGGATATACCCCTTGCAATACAACCCAGCATTTTGTTGGCCTTTGCAGCTGCCTTCCTACATTGTGTAGAGTTGTTCATTGACCCTGTAATGAGCACACCCAGATCCTTCTCCTCCTCTGTCTGGGCTAGCTGCACTCCCCCTAGCTGGTAACTCCTCCTTGGGTTCTTCATCTCAAAATGCAGCACCTTGCACTTTTTGGCATTAAACCCCAGTTGCCAGGTGTTTGACCAGGTTTCAAGCTTTACCAGATCATCCTGCAACCCCTGCCATCCCCTAGGTCATCCATCACCGCGCCTACCTTGGTATCATCAGCAAACAGACTGATCTTGCTCTTGATGTCCCATGATATGTCTGCAATGAATATCCCAAACAACACTGGTCCCAACACCGAGCCCTGTGGAACACCGCTTGTCACTGCCCTTGGGTGTGAGAGCTCCCCACCCACCACCACCCTCTGTTGCCTTCCTTGAAGCCAGTTTCCTACCCATTTCACCAGCTTTGCACCCACCCCTGTGCCTACTAACTTCCTTCTCAGCCTTCTATGCGGCACCGAGTCAAATACCTTACTGAAGTCCAGATACAGGACATCCACTGCATAGGCTCTCTCCAGTTGCCTAGTTACCCAGTCATAGAACTCGACCAGGTTGGTTTGGCAGGATGTGCCATGTATGAAGCCATGCTGTCTGCTGTCCTGTAGTCCCTTGGCCTCTAGGAGGGTCACCAGCCTCTTCTTCAGGATAGTCTCCATTAGCTTACCCACGATGGATGTGAGGCTCACTGGTCTGTAGTTTCCCGATTCATCCTTGGGGCCACTCTTGTGGAGGGGCACCATATGAGCCATCCTCCAGTCCTGAGGTACACACCCCGAAAGTATTGAGGCATTAAATAGGTCTGCCAAAGGTCCTGCAAGGACCTCTGCCAGCTCCTTCAGTACCCTGGGGTGGATGCCATCTGGGCCTAGCGCCTTGTCCACCCTCAGTGCCTTCAAACCCTCTCGAACTCGGCCCTCCCTGATTTCCCCATCTGTCACCACTTCCCCCCCTGCTTCTGCCATTTCTCTCCCCTTGGGTGTCACCCCTCTCTTCTCTTTGGTAAATACTGAGCAGAAGTACTCATTTAGTACTTCTGCCTTATCGCACCCTGCTTCCACCCAACCCCCCTCCTTCCTAATCCTTACTATGTGGTCCTTACAGGTCCTTTTCTCCCTAATGTACTTAAAGAAGTCCTTCTCCCCCTTCTTAATGCCTTGTGCCAGCCTGAGTTCCGTAGATGCTTTGGCTCCCCTTACTGCCCTTGTCACCTCCTTCGATTCTGTCAAGTACTCCTCCTTGTCCTCCCCCCCTCCCTGTTTTCTTGTACTTCCTAAAGGCAGCTCTTTTCTTCCTTACCTTTTCCATGACCTCCTTGCTCAACCAGCTCGGTTTCTTAGCCCTAGCCTTCTTGCTCTGGGCTTTGCAGCAGGTTTTGGTTGCCTCCACTATCCCCAGCTTTATGAGCTCCCACTTCTGGTTAGTGTCCATACTAGATTGAATTCCAGCCAGGTACCCTTTTACCACTCCCCCCATCCTCCTAAAGTTGGCCCTTCTGAAGTCCAGCACTCTAGTGCCAGATTCCACTCCTTCCTTGCCCATATCCAATGTGAGCCATACTGAGTGGTGGTCACTCCCTGACAGCGGTTCCTCCACATAAGTTCTCTCACAAAGTCCCCATTTGCCAGCATAAGGTCAAGGGTATTCCCTAACCTGGTTGGTTTACTGACCATTTGCAGCAGGAAGCTGTCCTGGAAGGCATCCAGCAGTACCTGCTCCCTTCTGTTCCTGGTTGTTGGGGTGCTCCAGTCCACTCCTGGTATGTTGAAGTCCCCCACAATCACCACACTACCCTTCTTGCAGGTCCTCCTGATCTGTCCCGCTAGTTCCCTGTCTAACTCCTCCATCTGAGATGGTGGTATGTACACCACTCCCATTCTAAGAATCCTATTCTTGGAATCCTGGATTTGCATCCAAAGTGACTCCGTACTACCCTCCTCCCCTTACACACTTCAGTCCTTCCTTCACATATAGTGCCGCCCCCCCTCCTTTCCCAATCACCCTGTCCCTACGAAATAACCTGTACCCTGGTACAGACAGGTCCCAGTCATTGTATTGGGTGGCCCATGTTTCTGTGATGGCTGCAATGGCCACCTCTCCCTCTGCCATGAGAACCTGTAACTCTGCAGTTTTCCTCCCAAGGCTCCTAGCATTAAGGGTAACCACCTGCCACCCTTCCCCCCATCCTGCCCTCCTTTCCTAGCATCACCAATACTACTTGCCATTTGTCCTTTGTCACTGTTATGGGGGTAAGCTCATATGGTTTCCCAACCTGTGGTCTCTGCATATCTATTCCCCAACTGCCACCCCCCACTCCTAGTTTAAATTCCTAACTTCCTCTATGTACTCCTCCATCCTCTGTTTCAACACTTTCTTTCCCCTCCTCACTCAAGTGCAGTCTGTCCTTGGCATAGAGACTACTGTCCTCCCGGTCCCTCTCCACCCCCCCCCCCAACAGCCCATACCCTTTAGCACAACAGCAGGTTCTTAGCCATCCGTTAAATTCCTCTATTCTCAGCTTTCTTGTTGTGCTTGCCTTTGGCACAGGAAGTATCTCTGAAAAAGTTACTGATCTTCCTGCCCCCTCACATAATTGTGCTAGTTCCTCAAACCTCCTCTGGACTATATCTACTGTCTTGTTAGCCAGGTCATTTGTCCCAAGATGTATAATTAAATGAGGCTTGTCCCTACCCCTTCTAGCATATTTCAGAACAGATTGTCCCACCCTTTCCACTGTCATTCCTGGCATGGCCTCCACCCAAATGCGACTATGCCTCTCCCCCTTGCTACCCCATCTGACTCCTCTTAGTATTGAGTCCCCCAGCACTAAGATTCCACCCCTCTTACTCCCTGCTTGCTTCCATTCAACTCCCTCTCTCATTTCCAGCTCCTCTTCTTCCTCCTGCACATTATTTCCCCCTGTTGCAATTCTCCCAGCAGAACTTCCTCCCTCTCCAGTTTGGTCCAGGCATTTATCAATTACTCCACTAATTTCATCATTTCCCTCCTCCACCTTCTTCCTTTCTAGCAGTGCACAACTATTTTCTGAAGACCCTTCACAAATGCCCACTCCCTCTCTCTTCATAGTAACCTGTTCTTTCCTTTCCACTCCATGACTTTTGCCATTTCTTCACCTCCCCTCACAAGTCCCTATCTCCTCTTTCCATTTGTCTTTTGTTTCCTGACCTGGTTTCCCCGGCAATCGTTCTTCCTGGCCTGGGCCCCTTTGTCTCTGCTTCCCTTCTTCTGACCCTCTTCTCACCACTGTTGGCTTAAATTGCCCTCCTTCATCTCCCCTTCTTCCTCCCTCCAGTACTGGGCTAACCCCCCATCTGCCTTGCCTGTCTTAATTCCTCCTGCAGACCCTCAATCTCCTTTCTAAGTTTTTCTATGTGGTTGCACACTAAACATCCTCCCACACTCCAGGCAATTTTTAGAAAGATTGGTGCACCACAGTTGTTGCAGCCTACCACCCTACCCATTGCTGTCGTTGCCCACGCGACCCCCCCCTGCCAGATGCAGGATACCAAATACTCCCCCAAGTCTCCCCTCTCCCCCATCTATCAGTGCAAAACATTTTATTTCCCGTACCTCCTTTGTTGCGCACGTTTAGATATATTGAGCAACTGCTTTTTATATTCCTATCCTTCCTATCCACACTCAAAAAGAGACTTTAAGTAGCCATTGCACAACCTTCTTCAAACTCCTACTCCTCCTTTCCCCAATGCAATATCAATGCGAAGAAGTAATAATGAAAGCCCCTAGATTTGCATTTACTTCCCTTCCACTGTTCATAAGGAGGTGTGAAAAAATGCCAGTGTTGAAAATCTGGAGTGAAAATATTTCCAATTCTCGAAGTTATAAGTGTGTGTGGAAACTGCACAACACACGCTCATAACACAGTCATTTTTTGACATTTTTTCACCAAATTTGCAACATAGGCTTTTGGGAACCCACCTCATTAACAGTGACACTGTTGTTTAGTAAATCAATCCCAAAAGGTGATTTTGTGCAGTGACCATGAAATCACCTTTGGGGACTGAATAACTCACATGACAGTAACTGAATTCATGAGGTGGGGTCCCAAGAACCCCCCTGTTGAAAATGTGGTGCCAAAATTTGCAAAGATTCCCGAGATAACCACCTAAGTTGAACAAAATAACATTTATGCCATTATACAGCTTACCATCATTTCTTCAGTTTGCGTTCGGCTTTCAAGAGTGCAGACATGTTCCCACTCCACTGAAGATCATTGCGCCAGGCTCCGGAGGTAAGTATGGGGTGAGGGGGAGGTGGGGTATGCAAAGGGTGGGTGTGGGTTTGGGGAGAGAGCACAAGACACAGCGAGGGATGGTTTTCTGTTTTCACAGGTTTAAAAAAAACAAAAGATGTTGCAGGACAGTTTTCACATTTACAGGGACAATGGGCATGCTGGGGTGGGCTCCCAGCATGCCACCTGGGTGTTTGTTGGGGGGGCCTGGAGACAATGGGGACTGGGCATTCCGTCTGCAGATACAATGTGTTTGGTGGGGGCAATAACAAGGGAGCAGGGTAGACGGCAGCAGAGGGAGGAAGTGGGAGGGATTTTATTAGCAGCCAGAGGGAAAAGGGTGACGTCAATATGCTAAATACACACACGTTACCACCGCTGATTGCAGTGGTGCTTTTCTTTTAACTGAAGACCACTGCAGCCAAACTGCTGTCATACACAGCTCATGCATCCATTGGTGCAGTAGGGTTGCACACGTTACGCTGAGCACTGCATTGGACAGGAGGGTCACACACCTTCAAAAAGTCGTACCGTCCCAAAATGTTCCTTGCACATGCATGCAAGCAAATGCAAAACTAAACAAGCATTTGTCAATGCCGAATGTTGCTTGCTTCTATGTGCTGTTTAGGTATTTGGAAGTCATTGGAGTGCAAATATTGAAAATTCGTGAACTTATGAGCGTGCGAAGGAACTGCACAATGCACGCTCGTAAAACAGTCATTTTTAGGAATTTTTTCACAAAATTTTCAACATAGCCATTTTAAGACCTCTGCTCATGAACAGTGTCACTGTGAGTTTCTTAATGTGTCCCATACAATGAGTTTGCACACCGACTGCGCCATTGTGCGCTACATGGGTGGAAACACATTTTGGGCAGGATGTGAAAAATGAAAGCTGTACTGCTCATAAGGAGGTGTGGTAAAATGGCAATTTTGAAAATCTGGAGTGGAAATATTGAAAATTCTTAAACCTCTACGAGTGCGAGGAACTGCGCCTGCGCTGTCAGAAACAGTCATTTTAGGAATTTTTTAAATTTTCAACATTGCCATTTAAAACCTCTGCTCATGAACAGTGACACTGTGATTTTCTTTATGTGTCCCATACATTGAGTTCGCACGCCGACTGGGCCATTGTGCGCTACATGGGCAGAAACTTGTTTTGGGCAGGATGTGAAAAATGACAACTGTACTGCTAATGAGGAGGTGTGGTAAAATGGCAATGTTGAAAATCTGGAGTGAAAATATTGAAAATTCGCAAACTTACGAGCGTGCGTAGGAACTGCGCAATGTACGCTCGTAAAACAGTCATTTTTAGGAATTTTTTCACCAAATTTTCAACATAGCCATTTTAAGACCTCTGCTCATGAACAGTGTCACTGTGAGTTTCTTAATGTGTCCCATACATTGAGTTCGCACACCGACTGTGCCATTGTGCACTACATGGGTGGAAACATGTTTTGGGTGAGATGTGAAAAATGACAGCTGTACTACTCATAAGAAGTTGTGGTAAAATGGCAATGTTGAAAATCTGGAGTGAAAATATTGAAAATTCGTGAACTTACGAGCCTGCGTAGGAACTGCACAACGCACGCTTGTAAATGTAATTTTTAGGAATTTTTCCACCAAATTTTCAAAATAGGCTTTTTGAGAGCCCACCTTATGAATGCTGGCACTGTCGTTTCATTAATCAGGCCCAAAAGGTGATTTCACGCAGTGACTGCGAAATCACCCTTTGGGCCTGAATAACGCCAAGACAGTGACAGAATTCATAAGAAGGGGTCCCAAAAACCCCACCTTGAAAATTTGGAGCAAAAATTCCAAAAAATGCCTGAGATATGCAACAAAGTTGAAAACCCCCATCTAGCCCATCATACAGCTTACCGGCATTTCCTCAGTTCACAGTCGGCTTTGAAGAGTGCAGGCGTGTTCCCGGTCCAGCGATGATCGTCATGCCAAGCTCCGGGTAAGTATGGGGTGGGGGTGTGGGAGGCAGGGTGCGCAGTGGGTGGAGTGCGGGTTGTGGGAGGGTGGGGAGACAGCGATGGAACGTTTTCTTTTTACAGGTTTTTTTTACTCAGGCGACACGGGGACGTTTGCCACACTGGGGTGGGCTCCCAGCGTGGCAGCAGGGAAAAGCTGTTTGGGGGCGATGGAACTGACGGGGATTGGGCACCCCGTCGGCAGAGACGACGTGAGCGTTTGCCACGCTGGGGTTGGCTCCAGTGTGCAGCAGGGAAAGCTGTTTGAGGGGAGGTGGAGCTTATGGGGGATTGGGCACCCCCATCGGCAGATGATGCAGGACATTTGCCATGCTGGGGTGGGCTCCCAGCGTGGCACCAAAGATTTGGGGGGGGCGTGATGCGCTGTCAGCACACAGCGGTGGTTTTCTTTGAAGAGAAGACCACCGCTGTCATACACAGCACCGCATCGATTGGTGCAGGACCACCACGCCTGCTCAATGGAGCAGTGGATTGCACAGGAGAGGCACACCTCCAAAGTGTCCCATTCTCCCAAGACGCTCCTTGCGCATGCGCGCAAGCGAACGTAAAAAGTTAAGTATCGGTCCACTTGGGGAATCAAGCTGGGGAGTAGGGGTGGGGGTGTCAGGTTTAAAGTTTAACAGCTCTGCATCTAACCCCTTGATCAGCTGATGCATCTGCATACATCAGGACAGTAAAGTTTTTACGCCGTAAAAAGTATGTGTCTAAGCTATGTTTACACTGCATGATTAAAACTCGCAAAAAGCTTAGTATTAGCACACTTGGAGAATTAGGCGGGGGGGTTCAGTCAGATGTCCTTAATTGCACTTATTTGAATGTCTATCCCTGTGAAGTTGAACTGTTGGTTTTGCTCAGCTTGGAGGCTAAAGGGATGCTTCCTGAGCTGGGTGTCTTTGTGTGGGATCAACCAACCTGGAGAGGGTCTTACAACACTGTGTGATCACCCACATCATCAAGGCAGCCCCCACTTCCCTTTGAGGTATGCCCCCCCAGGTCAGCACACAGTGCCACTGCATCATGCTATAAACCACACCAGCCCAGGACAGGAGAGTCTGGATCAGCTCAGCTCAGAAACCCACATCTCCTACTTGCCAGTGTTGCACACCACCAGCCTTTGCCACTATTTTGTTTTTAATTTTTAGAGTGTTTTTTAAGTTGGATAGGTGGATGAGCTGGGCTGTTAATGGTGTAAGCACTGGCAGTTCTTCATGCTGCTGTTGTTAGTTGTGTGCCTCTGAGTGGGGGGAGGCTTAGCTTCTGTGTGCCTGTGACAGGGTTGAATAAGACCTTGTCCCATTTGTTATGCAGGACACGTTAAACACAAGGATCAGTTCTATCCACTCCTTTTCTGTCTCTTGTCTATCCAATTGGCCAATCAAATTTTCTTGTGAGACCTAGGAAGTGATCACTCTGACCGTCTTGTGATTCTCTGCCTTCCATAATCTTCCTGCCTTCACTTGCTGTTTCTTGCTGTTTCTATCTTTTCTCCCCCCTTGTGTATCTGCAGTTATAACAATATGTGTGAATCTTTGTGTGAAACTGGGATTGTTTGAAAAATGTATATAGTTATATTGTTGAAATGATTTAAAAATGCTATTTGGAACTCATGCGATTAACTTTGAGATGCAGTTTGACCTCCACAAACTCTTTTGCAGAGTTGTCAACAGGAGATTAGTTTTGGGGCAACATATTCTATTTCGTTTACCTGCAGGAAAGAAATTGACAAGAACTCTCATACATTTTGTATGAAAACAGGATGTCTCTTAATGAGATCAGGATGCAGAAGTTAATTGCCAGGAAAAAAACTTCTTATAAAAAGAGATCAATCTTTTGTTAGAGAAAGACTAAAATTTAGAATTTGAGAAGCCCTCATATGAAGGACATTTTTCTTTGTTTGTTCTGCCTTTGTAAATAGCTATCCTGAACAGTTTTATGTATTTATTTATTTTTTATCTTACTGTTATCAATAAAACAATGCTACTTGCAAATTTTATAATTGCTCCTGGATTTCCTATGCTTCCTGACCTATGCCTCGATGACAGATGCTTTTAGAAGTGGGATTTACACTGTGCAAACTCTAAGCTAGGCATTTTGTTTATGGGTACTAGACCTGGTACCAGGGAAGCATAGAAGAAAGGCATGCATCCTGCAATAGCAAGCCTAGGAGTGATTATCTGAAGAATAGCAGCCAAACTACAGTAGCAGAGACAAAAGTCCAAACTGAGACTGTATTGCTGGCACCAGTGATGAAAGAAGAACTGACAGGGATAGAAACTGAAAGCATGTCTGCCTTCTTTAATTGGTGGGCTATACAACAGAGAGAAATGGAAAAGCAGATAAAAGAACAGATGCAGCAACAGGAGCAGCAGAGAGAAGAGAAGAGAAGAGAAGAGAAGAGAAGAGAAGAGAAGAGAAGAGAAGAGAAGAGAAGAGAAGAGATGAGATGAGATGAGATGAGAGATGAGATGAGATGCAGTGACAGAAGCAGTAGAGAAGAGAAGCGATGCAGCAATGGCTGGATCCCTTGCAAGCTATCAAAGCTGGCAGATCTGGCACAGGTTCAGCAGAGCAACAAAACACAAACAACTTAAAAGACATTAGACTGCATCTGACAAGCTTTGCTCGGATTGCAGTGGACCTTTCCTTAGATGTGCTCACCACATTAGTATCCATGGTGTGGCACCAGCATGCAGGCTGATTGGTTAAGAGGCACGCACCCACTGATGTGTGCCCTGCATTCACCCAACGGTGACCGTGCCTCCAAATCTGCACTACCACAAGATGTTGGCTGCGTAAGCACACCAACATAAAAAGAAGGGGGGTGTAAGAATATGCCTTGATCTTAGGAAGCTTACTCAAGTTTCTGAATTTGGCAACTATACTATGCCCAGGATAGATGATTGGGTGTACAGGTTGGGAAGTGCCAAGTACATCAGTGCCCTCGATCTCACCAAGGGTTACTGGCAAATTCCCTTAGCTAAAGAATCCAAAGACAAAACTGCATTTGCCACTTCTGTTAGATTCTATCAGTTCACCACCATGTAATTTGGTTCACATGGTGCACCTGCTACATTCCAGCTGTACGTGAATATAATTTTAGCTACTTACACTGGTTATTGTGCTGTTTACATGGAGGATATCATGGTGTACAGTTCTGACTGGAAAATCCACCTGGAACACCTACAAGCAGTTATCCCATCTATCAAAAAGGCAGGTCTGGCCATTAATCTTACCAAATGTTGCACTGGGCATGCAGGAAACAGAGAATACAGGATGGGCAACTATGCAAAACCAGTGTGTTCTGCCACAGAGGGATTCTGATTCCCTCTGACCTTGAGAGCAAAGCTCGAGGGTCCATGGGAACTGAAACCCCGAGGGGGCAAAACACACTGGTTCTGCATAGATTTGCTCATCCTGTATTTTTTATAGTGTATAGTACTGTGTGAAAAACGTGTTTTGTGAGTTCTTTTGCTTTCAAAATGAAACTGTCTCATGCAGTCTCTGGAGGTTCTAGAATGCTTTTCAACCCCAGAAGGGTAGAACAGCATTCCATGACATTGAAACTGTGGTAGAACAGCATTCCATGACATTGGTACTGTGGTAGAAGAGCATTTTGAAAGGGATGGAATTCTATACAGAACAACATTCCACTATACACTATACAAGATATTTGTGATATGTTCTGGGAAATGGAGAAGTAAAGCCAGAGATTTCTAAGATAGAAGCTGCAGCTAACAGTCCTATCCCTAAAACAAAGAAACTTGTCAGGCAATTTTTAGGGCTGGCTGGTTACTATCAGAGATTAATTCCTAACTTTGCCCAGATCACTATCCTCCTCACTGAATTCACGAAGAAACGGTACCCGAATAATGCGAAATGGCCCCCAGAGTGTAATGAAGCTTTGTGGGCCATCAAGGCCACAATATGTTCAACCCCGGTTTTAAGAAGCCCAGACTTTGAGAAACAATTTTTCTTACAGACAGATGCATCAGAGGTAGGCCTAGTTGCAGTCTTGAGTCAGACTATAGATGACACCTCATTCTATATATCAGTAGGAAATTGCACAACAGATTGAAAAGGTACTTCACCATTGAAAAAGGAATGTCTTGTGGCGAAGTGGGCCATGGAGTTCCTTGGTATTTATTTATTTATTGAAGAGAATCGGAATTACAATCCTTTGAGTCAAAGACTCCTTTGCAAAGGCTCCACATCAGTCGGTATTTCCCCAGGATGGCAACACTATTACAGTGAAAATGCCAATGGCAACAACATCCATGTTTTTACTGTAATAGTCCATCTGAGACCACAGCAATCTCTCTCCCAGTCCTGCACAACCTCCCTGGCCCAACTCCAACTCGGAGTTAGAAATCTTTAGATTGGAGGATGCGGGGGTAGAGCCCCCCCACATGGGGAATTCGAGGGGCAAAGCATCCTGATGAAAAAACAGCCAGGGTCTCCAGTCAGTTATGTCGACCGCAAGTTGCGGTCGACATAAATCCATTGCTGTGATGGCGGTCGACAACTTAGTTATCAAACCGGCATCATAGAGCCGAGTCTCTTAAGTTTTATTTTCTGGGAGCTGACTTTGTACTTATAACAGATCATAATCCGCTCTGTTGGCTTAATCAAATGATGGATAAAAGTTCTGGAATCACAAGGTGGTGCCTGGCACTACAGCCATTTAAATTCAAGGTGATGAACAAATCTGGAAAAGAATGTCAATGCTGATTTTCTGTCAAGATATGGATCAGGAATTGAGAATTCTGAAAGTTGAAAAAAAAAGTGGAGCTTTAAACTTCACTGTTTGCTGTACCTGTTGTTATGGAAAAAAGGATACTGCATATGCACCAGGCTGTAAAGGTTATAAGGTAATGTTAGAAGAGAATTAAAAGAAAGTTTTGGAAAAACTGCTTTTTTTTTAAAACAAGGTTCCCTCTTAAAGAGGAGGGTATGTAACGGGGCTGAATAAGACCCTATCCTATTTGTCATGCAGAAAGTGTTAAACCCAAGGATCTGTTCTATCCTCTCATTTTCTGTCTCTTGTCTGTCTGATTGTGCAATCAAATATTCTTGTGAGACCTAGGAACTGATCACTCTGATGGTCTCACGATTCTACATTTCCCACTATCTCCCTGCCTTCACTTGCTGTTTCTATCTTTTCTCCCCCCTTGTGTATCTGTGGTTATAGAAATATTGTGTGAATCTTTGTGTGAAACTGGGATCTCTTTGTTTGAAAATGCATATAGTTATATTATTAAAATGATTGCAAAAAGCTATTTGGAATACAAGGGGTTAATTTTGAGATGCAGTTTGACCTCCACAAACTCTTTTGCAGAGTTGTCAACAGGGGATTAGTTTTGGGACACCATATTCTATTTGGTTCACCTGCAGGAAAGAAACTGGCAAGAATATATTTTGTGTGAAAACAGGATGTCTCTTAATGAGATCGGGATGAAGAAGTTAATTGCCAGGCAAAGACTTCTTATAAAAAGAGAGCATTCTTTTGTTACAGCGAGATTTAAATTCAGAATTAAGGATACCCTCAAATGAAGGACTTTGGCCCACATTTTCAAAGGAGATGCGTGGTGCAAAGTTGAAATGCGCCGCGCATCTCAGAAAATGAGCGGAACCATGATATTCAAAAGGGAGAGATGCGTTGTGCATCTCTGGATGTGCCATCATGCATTTATAATGTATATGGTGCATGTAATGGGGGCATTCCCATGAATGTGCTGTGCATCCCTATATTCAGCCAAAATGTGCTGTGCATCTGCAGCCCATCTCAGAAATGAGCCACCCAAAGTCAGGCGTGGAAAAAGCATGCCTAAATTGCCAGCCACCCACAGGCAGACCACAGAACTGCAGAAAAGCCATCTGAAGACAGCCCTTGGAGGTGCACCAGGACATGCTCCAGGCACCCACACACAGAAGTCAAGCCAAGAAGGATGAACCTTGAGCCACAGATGCTGTGCCACCACCGGCACCATCCAGGGAGCAACACCCCACACCATACCCTGGGTGTAGACACCCAGCAGCCACATGCCAGTGCTGTGGTGTGACCCCCAGGAGCACCAGTGGGGTGGATAGCCACACTGCAGCACATGTACCAGGGGCCATAGCCAGCACTCATGCAGCCTGCAGGGTGCCACCCAGTGGTGGCATGCACCCATGGTGGTACACGATGGGTGCACACTGGTAGGACCCACCTACCTCGGTACCCAGTCACTGTCTGCACACTGCCATCCCTTGCAATGCCCACCAGGTACCTCCCATACTGGGGTATGTGGGGCACTGCAGGTGATTGTATGCAACATATGGAGCTGGTGTATCACATGCATGTGGTAGCCCGAGCAGCCTGTGTCAGCCTGTGCTAGAGATGCAGCGAAATTAAATTTCACCAGTGAAGTGAATGCGAAGTGGCCACTTCACGTTGTCCCAGTGCTATGTGGAGTGACCATTGTAAAGTGCTCACTTCGCTTTGTTATTATGACTTCACGTTGTCATTCTGCCTTAACGCAAAGTAAGGCGGAATGCATAGGCGCTGGGTTTTATGGGCCCATGGGGCATTGGTCCCATCAATATTTATTGAGCTGGGCTGAGCCCCATCAATATTTTCCAATGTCGCTGCCTGCCTTGACTTCCTCCCCTTGATTGTGGCTCACTGTGCTCGCGCATGGCCCATGTCCTCTGCTGCTGTGTGTCGGTGACCACGCTGGCTGCCAGCATGATTCACCCCCCCATTTAATTTGCTGGTGGTAGGCACGGCACTGGCATATTATTTAACATTTGTGCCCTTTGCTTGTCAGCCCCTCCACCCAATCATCATTGTTGTGAGACTCTGCCTGCTTCTGGTTGGTTGGCAGCCTGTGTCATTTTTCACTTTGCCAGTGTTGCTGCAAAGTGATTGGCTAGGGGGAAGACTTATTAGGCACCATATGCATGTGTCTTGGTGTTGTGAGTTGGCGTGTAGCAAAGTGAGCCAGGGAGAGAGAGATGAGTAAGATGACGGTCGACGTGTCCATGACGAGACGAGTGACGAGCAGGCGCCAGTCAGCAACCAACCTTTAAGTTTCTAGTTCTAGTGGCCAGATTTGGAGTCATGTCACGATGCATCGGTGCTAGTTGGGAGTCCGGGTCTCTGAGCAGAGAGAAGAGCAGCCAGCAGCAGCAGATGAGAGGTGAAGTGGTGGTGTCTTGTCTGGTCAGTGTGTGGTGGCCCGGGGGCAGCTAGAGTGATTCCAGTCCAAGAGGGAGAGGGCCTGCCTGAGGTGACTGGTGAGTGAGCAGGTGCAGCTGGCAGCTGCCAGCATCAAGAGCCATGACATGAGCCACGGTGCTGCCTGCAATATGGGACTGTAAGCTTATAAAATGGATAGGCTAAATCCAGCAATCTAATTGGCTACTTACCCATGCATGAAATATGTTCTATGTATGGGTATAAAAAAGGACTTGCAGTAAAAAGGCCAATATCCATAAGCTATAGAATGTTGGCATTTTTACTGTCAGCCATCTTTCTATTTGCCTATCACGAAGAAAACCTACTTGGATGTAGCCTATCCATTTCATAATCCTTTGTTTGTACAACTAGACATATTCGTTGCCCGACTTCAAAAATCCTGACACACGCACCACGTTTTCTCAGAGGCACCTTCATGAAAGCGTAATTAACAGCTGCCCAATATGTTTATATAATGCCCCCATTTTCCTCACACTCCTCACAAAGTGCAAACTACTTGTGACTGCCTGGTAATAAAGCCACGTGGAAGTTCAGTTTGGGTTGTTAATGACAGCTGGCATGGTGCCAAAACCATGACCCCCCCCGAACCCTGATCTTGCAGCACAGTAGCTCGGTAGCCAGCTCCATAGCCCCAACTCCTCCCACCCGAGGAGCTCCATTTCTCCACAACACCTCAACCCAGCAAAGGAGAGCTGGCATGGTGATAAAACTGCAATCCCCCCTTGAACCCTCGTCTTGCAGCACAGTACCTCTGTTGCCAGCTCCACAGCCCCAGCTCCTCCCACCTGCGGAGCTCCATTTCTACACAGCACCTCAACCCAGCAAAGAAACTACAGACTGTTCGAGCAGTGATTGGAGCAACTTGTGAAGTAAGTGCCGCAATACTGAAACCGATGTTTGATGTTTGTATAATGTAATTTTCCTCACACTCCTCGGGAAGTGCAAACTAAAGTCAGGCATTTGTACTTTCGGGATTTTGTTGATGTGATTGTGAAGTCTGGATAATGTGTGTCAGGATTTTCATATGGATCCCCTAGAAAACACAGCCACAGACCAGAGATTTAGTGCAGCCAGAGAGAAAGCTTAGCTCCTTGTTATTTTACTAAATCCCTATCTGCAAATGAGCTCATCGATATTAAACAGTGAAGGCAGAAGGACTATTTTATCATAGAATAGCAGAATAAAATGTTTTTTCTACATATAAGCATGATCTTTTAACTTTACAAAGTAAGAAAAAATAAGAGCCCATTTTATAAGTGCAATAAGACACTCCAGGGTGTGCATGGAACATATGTTACTGCATGGGGGGAACTAAAAACCTGCAATTCAGGACCCTCATGCCTTAATATGCCCCTGGCCATGTAGCAGTAAAATATGTTCCATGCACATACTGTCATGTCTTATTGTTTACATAAACTAATGTCAGCCATTAGTTACAGACTTATTATTCAGAAAATGCATTTTACACTAACTTCCAACAGCACCCTGACATGATATCGCCTGTTTTTAAGCTTTGTCCCTGATTTTTTAAGCCATGTCCCTCCCTGATTTATGAGACAATGGGTAAAGAGAGATGTAAAAGATTATTTTTATTATTGTCATGTTAAGTAGCACTGAAGTGGAGGTGCAGACAGCTATTCTAGTTAGAAAGGGGCAAAGGTTTATTTATTTATTTTTAGTGAGGTGGTAGAACTAATTTGGGGGTTGGAGTTCTGGGTGACATCAATCCGAAAAATGTAATCCTCGAATATCTGTTTTCTTTTTTTGGGGGGGGAGGGTGGAGTGGTGGTAGGCATTAAACTTTCTGAGCTTTGGGTCAGAACTAAAATTAACTTTACAAGCAGATCCTCGTTCCTCCTGCAGTGCTTCAAAGGAGCTGAAGGAATCAACTGTTTGTTGTGGCCAAATCTCATTATCTAATGAAAAGAGAACCTGATAAACATTTATAGATCCAAGGAATCAGGCCATAACATGGAGGAACACTTGGAGGACAAGCAGTTTAATAGGACATCTGAAGCTTAGCCTCTGCCCACTCACATTTCCTGATCATCTAATTCAGGAAACACTTGAAGTATGGGCAGCCAGTGGTCTATTAGGGGTGAAATGATTTTGCATTTTTTCTGTACAACATGGACATTGTATGATGCATCCCTTTGCCTCCCTTGCTAGACCATATAGTTTACTGTTTGCCTCTATATCTATGTTGTGCAGACCCATGGTCTTGGACCAAATGTGGTGGCCATAACATGCTGGAGCTTGAGAACTTAGAATACATCCATGTTTCTCTGATCATGTCATCTTTAAGATCTGATAAGAGTATTATCATCTTCCAGTGGTTTAATGAGCTGAGAGGCCCTACCCAGAAATGGCTGTCAAATAAATGTTTTATATTTTAAAATTCTGGTTGCTCCATATGGGTTGGAGTAGGTAAAAGAGGTTTTACTTTTAGAAGGTTATGAGGTTATGTTACAGCTTACATATGCATACTGAGTTCACAGTTGGGATGTGCATAGGTGCCCTACGGTGTTTACAGAATTAGTGAAGTTTCTTCTTGGTGGAGATGGGGGGGTGGAGAGGAGAGAAGAGAAGAGAACAAGTGCCGAGTTACTGCCTGCATTGAAAAATGGAGAAAATCAGTGTCTGACCAATTGATTTCCTTACAGCTTGTTCATCAGGGGTTCACTTTCAGCTGCTGGGGGTAGGTGTCTGGACAAGTGGGTGGAAAAAAGGAGGTAATTTTTATTGTAATGGTTTAAAGAGGTGTGGCTGACCAAACCTTTGATTTTTATGGCGTGTTCCATTTATGGGGGGCTTGCTTTCAGCTGCTGGGGGTGGGTGTCTGGATGTGCTAAAAAAAAGGGGGAGATTTTAATGGTTAAAGTGCCAAACTGCCTGGAGAGAGATCACTGTGAGAGGACTAAATTTGATATTTGACTACAAAGATCTTGCCCAGTGCTAACAGGATGGTGGAAACTGGGGGGCAGTGCACAAACTGGATGCAAGCATTGTCAATATTTAATTAGAAAATGGCTGGCAGTGCTGAAGTCGACTTTTGACTAGTAGAATGTATGGTCTGTTTCTGCTGGCGCATTCGTATGTTAGAATTCCTCGGGAACCATTTTAGTTACCCTCCTTTGGACTGCCTCCATACTGTCTGTTACTGCAGAGCTGGAGATCTTAGAAATGTTTTATACTGGTGGTGCCTCTCCCTATGCATTCCAGTATCCCCCAGCCCTCCTTACTGCCTTTTCACACTGCTTGGCTACCTTTAGATCATCTGGTGTGACTGCAGGTCCCTTTCCATTCTTGTTGTTCCTGATATCTCCCCCCACCATTGTGTACTCTTCACCTGGGTTTTTGTTTCCTAGGTGCATAATGTTGCACTTTTTTGCAATGAATCTAGTTTAGAGTTTGTGAAAATGTCATTTTTTTAAGCTCTACAGAGATCATCATTCCTGGCTGCCTGAAATGTTGGTCATGGTCCAGCAATCTCTGCAAAAGGTGCTAACAACAAGAATGTGAACTCCTCTTCCTTATACAAAAATAGTGGGCTCTAGAGCTCATCCTGTGTGGCTGCTTCAATCTTTGCTCATCCAGACTTCAGTCTACAGCAAAAGCTAAGGGAAATAAAGTCTGAACTCCTCCATTTTGCCAGGCTCCTGTAAATCTGTGTTTGAGACCCTGTGTGGCTGCCTGCATTTTTTTTTACAGTTAATCTTTTTATTGTAATTATTGTGATTATACATACAAATACACTATATTCTGCAGTATACACTTACATAAATTCTTAATTGGAGAAAGAAAAACATGATGTCTGAAGTATTATATAATGATATTAAAGGGGAAAACAAATGTTGAGAAAACAATATGTAGCAGTACAATCTGTATGATAGAGAGAAAATGTGGCAATTTATGCTTCAAGGGGTAAAAGGAGTAGATACAAATAAGAAATGTGAGCAGTCGTGATTGTACTTCTATTATGCTGTAATTTAATACAAGTATGTATAAGATTGTATAAAGGAAGAACATAAAAAGGAAAAATATCTAAAAAAGTGAACAAGAATGAAGAGGGAAAGGGAAGAAGAAAAGGAGATAAAAGATAGAAAGAGAGGAGATGAAAAAGGAACGAAAGAGCTAGAAGCGAGATTCCAATGTGAACATATAACAATCCATGGATTAAGTGACGATATGTGTACACATGTTTAAATATTTAAAATAGTCATGCCAGCATTTATTATATAAATTAAGTCAATCAGAGGCTAAGTGTAACATACGATCAAGGATGGCTTATTGAGATAGTTGTTTGAGAATATCCGGGAGGGTGGGAATGATGTTGGATCTCCAATGCATTAGTATAAGGCGTTTAACTTGAAGGAATAGTAGGGATAACCACCTATTCTGAGAATGGGATATTTTGTAGGCATGAGCATTGAAAATACCAAGTATGCAATGCTTTGGATGTAAAGCAAAGGATAGACCTATCACTTTCATTGCAAAAAAATGAATATGATGCCAAAGATTGTGTATGGGAGGACAATGCCATAAAATATGTAACAAATTGCCATTGGGGGAGTTATAGCACCAGCATTTATTGTTGTTCATTAAGCCTATGTTTTGCAAAATCTCAGGAGTTCTGTACCATAGATGCAGAATTTTGGTTTGTATGAGTGAACTGCGATTATCCTTAAAAGATTTATGGCAGGATAGCCAGCAGTTATCCATTGTGAACTGGTTATATTATAATTTAAAAGGGTACTCTATTTATTTTTTGCAATGATAGATTGATCTGGAATTGTATTTCTGATATGTTTGTAAATTATACTATTTAATTTAGAGTTTGTTTTGATCCATTTAGAAATAAAAGTATCATATATAGATTGATGAGGAGTAGTAGAAAGATAAAGGTTCTATGCTGTGTGTAACTGTAAATATTTCCGGAAATCATGCTGGGGAAGATTCCATTGTTTGCACAGGTCAGAAAAAGATTTTAATTTGAGAGTCTGAGGTATAAGTATATCCTGCAAGAAAAAAATGCCCCTGTTTCTCCAATTACAACAATAAATTGGGTGATTATCAAGAGTGATGTTGCGGTTCCCCCAAATGGGGGCATATATGAGAGGGGTTGGGTTGGATTTAAGGGATTTATTAATTATTTTCCAGTAGTATATGGATGATGCTATAGTAGGGTGGGATTTTAAATTGAAGGAAGAGAGGGTTATAAATGAAGGAAGTGGTGACATTGCCCGGACATAGAGATGTTTCCATATTGACCCACAACAGTGATTTATTGCTGGGTTTATTAAACCATTTTACAGTTTGGGCAGTGTGGAAGGCCCAAAAATATGCTTGGAACTAGGGGAGCCCGAAGCACCCTTTGGACCAGTGGGAATGCAGTTTGTTATGACTAAATCTGGGAATTTTGCCTTTCCATAAAAAATGACCAATTATATCATCAATTCTGACAAAAAAAAAGTAGGGAGGGTTAAAGAGATATTAGAAAATAGATACAGTATTTTGGGAGCTATTGACATCTTGATAGCAGAGACTTTCCCATTAAAAGAGAGGTCAAGCAGTTTCCATCTGTTGAGAGTGTTTTTAATATTTGCTAATAACAGGGAAAGATTGGCATCCCATATCTTGTCTAATTTAGAGGTGATCTGTATTCCAAGGTAAGAGATACCTTGAGGGGCCCAACGGAAACCTAATATTGTATTCATAGAAAGGTTACAAAAATTGTTTAATGGCATTGTTTCTGATTTGTTTAGATTCAGAGCGAGCCCAGAAAGTGAAGTAAAGTTGCTAAGTAACTTAATTAAGGATGGTCCCAAAATTTCAAGATTTTCGAGTAGAATGAGGAGGTTATCAGCATAAGATAGTGAAGTATAGTGGGAATTACTGATAGGGATACCTTAAATCATGGAGGATTGATGAAGATTAGCGGATAGGGGTTCCATAGCTAGAATAAAAAGAGTGGGGGATAAGGGGCACCCTTGCCTGGTACCTCTTGCCAGATGAAAGGATGAGGACAGAGTAGAGTTAGTAAGAACCTGGGCAGAGGGTAGGGTGTATAATAATTGAATCCATATACAAAATGTATTAGTGACACCAAAGTGGGATAGAACACGATACAAATAAGTCCAGTTGAGAGAATCACATGTCTTTTCAAAGTCAATGGCTATAGCTGCGGCAGGTGATTTAAGAGATTTGGCTTTGTAGATTAAATTAAATAATGAGCTGAGATGATCAGAACCAGTTCTATTTTTGATAAATCCAGCTTGGAAGGTGTGGACACATTTTGAAATTATTGATTCTAAATGAGTATTTAATATTTTGGCAAAAATGTTCCCATCCATATTAAGTAATGATATCGGTCTGTAACTGGATGGGAGAGAAGGGTCTTTATCTTTCTTTGGTAGGATGGTTATAATGGCTTCTGTCATAGAATAGGGAAGTTTAACTTATGAAAATGCCTCTTTGAAGGCCTTAAACAGTAAGGGGTATAAGATGTCAGCTAGGGGTTTATAGAAGTCTACGGAAAAACCATCACTCCCAGGAGCTTTACCAGATTTAAGGGAATTTAGCACTGCTTGTATCTCTTTTAGGGACAAGGGGTCATCTATCAAAGCCATATCTTGTTGGGAGAGGTGTGGTAACTGTAAATTGTCCAGAAATTGTTGTATATATTCAGGTTGTTGGGGGGAGTGGGGTGAGAGTATAATTGTTGGGAGAATGATTGCATAATATGATTAATTGAGGGATTATCTGTATGGGTTTTGCCTGAAGGATCTTTCAAACTGGCAGTATGTCTCTCCATCTGTTGATTCTTGAGTTGATAAGAAAGCAGCTTCCCGCATCTATCCCCTTGTTCCCAATAACAGTATTTAAGTCTAAGGAGGGTGAGTTCAGCTTTCCTGGATATTAATTCATTGATTTTAATTCTAAGATGAAGAATTTCAAGGTGACGTTGTGAATTACTATCTGGATTTTTTGTTTTATAATATTGGGTTTCTTTTTCTTTAAGAGATTTCTCTAAATTGACCAATTGCTGTCCCCTTAGTTTTTTCTTGTGTGCTGCATAGCTTATAATTTTCCCTCTAATTGTTGTTTTAAGTGCTTCCCAGATGGTACCTTGACATACATCAGGAGTGTTGTTAAAGGAAAGAAATTCTTGGATTTGGGATCTAATCCAAGGTAAGAAATCTGGGTCTTTCAATAAGACTGTGTCTAGATGCCAGGAGGGGGATTTAGATGGGGGCGGGCCCCAAATAAGATGTAATTTTGTAGGAGAATGGTCTGATATAGTAATTGGGAGGATAGTTGTGTCGATAATTTTTCAGTGATGAATGGGGAGAAAAGCAGTAGTCAATTCTGCTATAAGATTTATGAAGCGGTGAGTAAAAAGTATAGTCATGCTGTCTAGGATGGTGTAGTCACCAAATGTCAGTGAGACCGAAGTCTTTCATTAGCACTGAGAGTGGAAATACTTCTGGGGTGGGAATCACACAAAGAGTTACTTCTGTCTAAATGTGTTTCCAAAGCTAAATTGAAATCCCCACCTACAAGTATAGGAGAATTGTTAAAGTTACTGTTCACAATTTGTTGGGCCATATTATGAAAGAATTCAGGTGAATTGGAGTTAGGGTCATACATTTTGACTAACATAAGTGGGCCTGCAGGGGTATTTAAGTGGGCTATAATTCATCTGCCATCTGAATTGGAGATGGATTTGATAAGGGTCCAGTTAAGGGATTTATGTAATAGAATAGCAACCCCCCATTTTTTAGAAGTAGAGGAGGACTCATATACTTGACCAACCCAATCCCTTCTGAGTCTGTCGACATCCTCTATTAAAAGTTTTGTTTCTTGTAAGAAAGCAATATGAGTTTTATGCTTTTTGAGGTAAGAAAGTATTTGCTTTCGTTTACAAGGTGAGTTGAGTCCCTTAACATTCCATGAATGTAGAATTAGATCACTCATGTTAATGGGGAGACGAGTATGAAAACACACATAGGAAGTAAGGGACTCATATTGAAAGGGCTAGAGGATGTTATAGACTCAGAAGGGAGAGGGCTAGCACAGTCAATTGCATGCAGGATATTTAGTTTGTGGAAATACTTAAATTCTGGGTGAATGTTTCCATTGGGTCTCACAAGGAAGAGAGGTAGTAAAAAGAATATAGAAGACATATATATAGTTACTAAACAAAACCTATGCATGTTATACTAACACACTATGAAGTCTTTAGGTAATATAGCAAGATATGAGTCGGGAGAAATCGCCAAGACTCTCTCGCTATACTACAGAGCGTGTAAATAGTAAGTAAATCTTGGGAGAAAATTATCTTAAACCCATGATACAAACTGTAAACAATTATTTCTATCAAGTTATAACTGTGACTAGAACTAAAGTGAACATAACAATTCCCTGGGGCATGAACATCTTACCATATATGAAAAGGGGATTACAGAAAGTATATGCAATCCCAGACATAATAATACATCTTGAACCTAAGTTAGACTGGAAAAAAAACTGAGCTGAAACACTATTACAGCAATACAAAGAGTATGCCCTCATGGTTGGCAAAGTCCTAAAATTATAAGAGCAGCTGTACTTGTGCCATCTACTATGTACTTATTCACATAATCATAATGCTTAGACACAGAAGTATTTATGTAGGAGGAGTGTTCAGGTAAAATGGAGTGAGTAGGGTCCAAATAGTATAAGGATGTATGGGGTGTCGAGGCATTACAAGATCCAAATTGTATGGGAGGGGTATCAGGTGAAAGTCTTGTATTGAACAGGAATATGCAGTCATTCTGGCAATACGACATTTATAAGAGTTGAGTTTGTTCAGGCTTCGAGGTACTGCATATATTATTGATAAGTACTAGGTGTTTAATAGTAGCACAGACCCAAAATCGTCCCTAGGGAAGGAGTTGCTTTAACATAGTGAGAATTCAAGACCTGGAGAGGGTCGCGCGAGCTCAGCTATAAGATTACAACACAGGCTTAAAAAGCCATATCATAAGGGCTTCGAGTCAGACTGTGCTATCTATTATTGATTGCAGCACATTGAGTAAAATAATAAAGATGAGATACCTCGAAAATAGCCTGCAACGCCTAATTGTAGGGTAAAACTGAAGACTAAGTAATAGATAAATAAAACAGTACAAGAAGTTGGTATACCATGGTTAAAGAAAAGGGGATTTAAAAGTTAGATAAAGGTGGGTTGGAGTGGGAAGGAGACTAGAGAAAAATATTAAAGTGTTAAATGTTAGTCTGGGATGTAGTAGTGGATGAAGGGAATAACTAGTTGAGGACCTCATTAATATAACCTCAAGATACTGTAAATTTATAATGTTTAAATATGGTAACAAATGTGTGGGGTGATGTTGGATCACAAATTAGTTAAGCAGGCAACCTCCCTTAATGGTTATGTAAGGAGGACATACTGATAAAAAAGATGGCAGACACCTCTAACTGAATATAGAAAATCATTGAGCACAAATGAATTAGTCTAACATTATATAAGAACTGTCCCTTTAAAAGAAGAACATACCCAATCATTAGGGATACTAAAAAACTGACATTATGAGTAATATATGCAGAAATAACTGGATGTATAATGTAGCAGACATTACATTGAGATAGAAAACTTCAAGACTGTCACAATGAGATGCCTAAATAATATGACATGCTATTAACCAAAAGCCTGTAACCGCGATGTACAGGTTATAGCTTTCCAAACCAACTGGGTGCGATAGTATGCACACACAAGGAAAGCGATGCGCAGTTGCAGGGAAGACAAATTCTGATAGTGATAAGAGAGCCGAGGTTAGTTAGGCACTAACCTCGAGAGGTACTAATATATGCACATGCCCAGGCATCATTTATAGGTTCGATTTGGTTTTGCACTTCCCCTTCCATTTCTTTTTAGGAGGCTCTGCCAGTTTGAAAGGGGAGCTGGTCACCAATTCAGCCCAAGAGGAATCGGGAGACCTGCTGCCCTGTAAAGCATTTCCAAGGTCATTGCCAACAGGATCCACAGCTGATTCCGGGAGGTCTTCCTGAGATGAGTTTAAGTCCTCTTGTAGGAAAGAAAACTTATTGGAGAGGGTTAGGGGTGTAGTGAAGCCAACATGTTGCTCGTGCTGAGAAGTAGGCCTAGAAGGAGTAGCATCTGCACAACAGACATGTTTAGAAGAAGGTGGATTCAAGTTCTTTTTGTCCAGCAAGCGGGCTGAGATTCGGACAGGAAGTGCTGCATCAGCCTGGAGAGATACAGGTTTCTCAGTGCGTTCATGATTTGAAGCCATAATGTGGGTGTGTCAGTCTGGTTGGGAAGTTGCAGAGACAGTGCGAGAAGGGGTCACATCAGTATTTCCAAACAGGGCAGTTGGGGGCTGGGGCTCACCAAGAAATGCAGCCAAGGCTTCGGGAGTGTTGAAATCTTTGGTTGAGTCACTCAAAAACAGGCACATGACAGCAGGATAGCGCAGAGCAAATTTGATCCCTCGTTGGAGTAGGGTAGTTTTAATAGGATTGAAAGCACTGCATTTATTAGAGAGTTCCTTAGAGAAGTCTCTAAAAATAGAAATTCTATGATCTTGACAAGTAAGTGTTCCCACTTGTTTTGCTCTATTGATAATCAGTTCAGTTTGGGCATAGTTTAAGAATCTTGCAATGACAGGCCTAGGTTTCTGATCTGGACCAGGCCTCTGGCTTAAAGTATGGTGTGATCTCTCAATAGTAAGGTCTTGACCAGGTCGGAGTTTGAGCAGGGCTGGCAGCACATGTAATAGAAACACACTAGTGTCTCCAAGTTCTGCACCTTCAGGAAAACCCAAAAATCTCAGGTTATTGCATCTGTTTCTGTTTTCGGTGTCATCAGTTTTATCTTGTAGGCTTCTGATAACACTGTTTTGCTCTCTGATGGTGGCTTGCAGGATGTTTATAGAACTTTAATTTTGAGCAACTTTAACTCCAGCATCATTGATTTTTGGTCTAACACTTGCATGTTAGTGATGTTTTGTTGAGATGTTATTTTTAAGTCATTAATTTCACAGATGAGCTGTTGAAACATAGTTTCCACTCTGCTGAGGGAGCTGTTTTGCAGGAGTTGCTCAGCCATTGTAGTAGGCCTTCACAGAGAAGCAGTATAAATGCAGAAAAATTATAGCTATAGAGTTATGATATAGAGAAAATAATTTACCAGAGTTGAGTTATGATGTTAGTAAAATTATATCTCACTTGCTGGTAAACACTGACAATCTGGGAAGGGTTGCCACCTTTGGATGAGGCAAAAACCGGATCTTAAACTCCGCCCCTAGTCCCACCCCTTTTCATGACTTCATGCATTGCTCCTCCTAGAAAGCCATTTGTTACATGAATAAAAAATAATGCTGAAAGCAGCAGTTCAGCAAGAATGTTATGATACTGTACTGTGTCTGTTAAAATTACTTTTCTAGGTTCTTCCTAGTTATTTATTTACTTATGTGTGTATTTATTTATTGACATTGGTTTATCAGATAAACAAACAGATAAAAGAAATCTTATTTACAGATATGATCTGGGTGGAGACAAGGGAAGTACTGTAAATAGCATACAACAGTATACATGGTATATACTACATAATAAAGAAATTGTTTCCTATAATGTGTACTCTAATATCTTTTTCTGGTTCCATTTCCTTTTCATGTCCACAGTACTATTTCAAAGCCAAAGCGGTGACCATACTTTTTTTTCTTGAGGAAAAAAAAATAATTAAAAGCATTTAAAAATGCCTAAATTCTGTTAGAAATGAAAAAGTTTACCAGCAAATGAAAAGTGCAAGGCAACTGGCTCTGTTACTGAAAAGGTGGGGGCAGCTTTGCTGCTATGCCACTTTAAGATACAGTGGAAAAGATTAGATTAAGTAACTGCTAATGGTGTTAATGGCCATACTTTACACCTCCCAGGTTGACTACTTTCACAAATAGAAGGCTATATTGACAACATAACTTATTTCTACCCTGGATATGTAGCTGAAACAATGAATGGTATGACAAAATATATTTCAAAAGTATGTGAGCACTCAAAATGGGTCAAAAACCTGACCAGCACAGAGCAAAACCTGATTACTTGATAGAGATCCTGAAAACCTGATCACCAGGTAAAAACCCTGACAGGTGGCAACCCTAGATCAGGAGGATGGAGGATGATAGATGGTAGTCCCAGGGAGAAGCAGAATTAAGCATCCACCTTCAGCACAACCAGGCCACGTCCCCGGTTGCCTGCATTTTGCACAGTGAATCTCATAGTCCAACTGCAGCTGAGCAAATGTCTGATGGATTTTTATTTCTGGCCTATTGTTGTGTATAGATAATTGTTTTTCTACATTTGCTTTATTGGTCAAAACAGGTGTGTGGATTAGGATGCTGAAGTAATCTTTTGTCCTGTATAATGTGTAGATATATTTCTGAAACTAAGGAAAAGTACTACAAATCCTTGGCTTCTACAGGTTTTTTTTTTTTTGTGTCCAGCCCTGTGATCTAGCTACAGGGGGTCTGTCACTGTTTAAGCAAGACAGGCAATCATGGTTTAAGCACACCAGCTTGTGAACTAGGGATAAAGTTTTCATCCAGTGCCAAATACTGTGTAACACTGGACAAGTCACAGTAAAATACTAGTGCTGATCCACCTAGATGTATTTATTTATTTATTTTTTATTTTAGTCTTTGGTAACCGGGTAAGACTCATGAACAATGCAGTTGTCATTTTCCACATCCTGACCAAAATGTTTTTTTCGGCCCTGTGTCACCAAATGGCATAGCTGCTGTGCAAAACCAGCTTTCAGCTAACAAACTGATCATGCCACTCTTCATGAGGTGGGGGTCACAAAAAGCCTATGTTGAAAATTTGGAGTGAAAATACCAACAAACGCCTACAACGTTAGGGCTTCCAACTGTAACACCCCACCCTGTAGAGACTGCCAGGTGTCAGGGATGTGACTTGGGATCATTGACTGTAATGCTCATGCTATTCCAGCCCCACCCCCCACCCTGCAGCCAATGACAGGCATCGAGGTGTGCCTTGGAGTGTTCGGCCCTAAAGTTCACCCCATTCTCCTATACTGCACCCATCTCAGTGTATTTCCTTATGGAATGGGGTAACTATAAGGCCCAAAGACCCCAAAGCACACCACAACACTTGTCAGTGCCTACAGGGTAGGGTAAGGTAAAATGGCATGAGCATTATAGCTGACGCCCCAAAGGTACACCCCAGCACCTGTCAGTCTCTGCAGGGTGGGGGGTGGGGTTGGCGTCAGTTTCATACTTCACTGCCATTCCTGTTATGCATCTCTAACTCTTGCACTACTAATGCCAATGCCAGTGAGTCAACATTCGGCATTGACAAATGCTTGTTATTTCTGTATAGTTGCTATAGGAACAGTATGACTCATGCCTACCTCCAGAGAGGAGAGTGTTCTCAGAAACACTCTGTAACCCTGCATGCCAGCTGCTGCTCCTGGCATCCCAGGATCTGGGGGTGAACCCAGGTCACCTCATGACAGAGTAACTGTTATTGATTTATTTTAAATTTTACTTGGAAAGACATGCTGAGCTGGTAACAGCTTGTTTCCAGATGCATCCATGGGGGGGGGAGTTGACATAAAATAAGAGGTAAAGGTACAATGAAATAACAGTTGTGCAGAATAGACAATTATGTGGCACAGAACACTAGTGTAATAAGAACAATCATTTTAACAGAAACAACAAATATTTGGTGTGTACAAAAACAGTACAGAAAGGATCTTACGGTAAGGTAGGATTGCAAATAATCAACAATAACTTAGACTTGGGAGTGACGGCAGAGGGGAAATCATATTGCAAAAGCAGGTTGAGTGGGCAGTGCTGGAGTGTGGAGAGTGGCAGCTACGATGAGGTCAGGGGCAATTATAGGAGTCACACTGCTATTGTTATATTTTGAAAGGGGACAGGAGATTACGTCTAATTGGCAGCTGTTAGTAATGCTACTTCAGGGGAACTTTCTGTTCTGAATGTCAGCTTGTCCTTGATATGCTGGTTGTATGTTCCTTAAGAATTGGCATTCAGGACTACACAAAGTGTCCTTAATATAGTACTGCAATGTCATTATATGCAATGTCTTTACTAGGACAGTTCTACTGTATATTCGCAATTGAAATGCATAACGTGGAACTGATTCATAAAACGTTCTATTTTTACAGGACTTAAACATTAGAGCACAAGCTCTATTCTCAAGTAAAAGCTTGTGTGGCAACAAGTAGAAGCAAGATTTGGTTGGTGCCAACAAGGCTGGTCTTGTTTTTGTTTATGTTGTTATCTTTATTTTTGTAGTAAGTCATACTGACTCACCAGCCTGTCAGTTATAATTGTAGGTAAAGTATGAGGACTGCATCCTATGCCAGCTTCATAGATTTTCATTGTATACACTTTGATGCAGTGCTAGATCACTGTGGACTAGAGGAGGCAGAAATGCCTTAACAGGCAGCAGTGTGACAGCAGCCCCAAGCCTTCCATGCAGTGCTGGAGCCCCAGTCCTCACTGTGACCTGAGTGCATGGGCGTGGGGAAGAGAAGTCTTTTACTACCCCCATTTAATCCATCTTCTGCTTACTGCTTTGCTGCAGCTCCTCCTTATCTCCATTTGACTAAAAGAGCTTAATATGTATACCTTCGAGGAAATGAGGGAGGGGGAACATGACAGAAACTTTCAAGTACCTCAAGGGAATCAATAAAGTCCAAGAGTGTAGCATCTTACAGAAAAGGAGATGTGCAAGAACAAGGGGGCACAATTTGCAGATAGAAGGGGGATGGCTCAGGGGCAATGTGAGGAAGTATTTTTTCACAGAGAGGGTGGTGGACGCATGGAATGGCCTTCCTGATGAGGTCTGTTATGCCTCAGTTATGCCCCACTATTATCCCACACACACAATACAATGTATTCCTGGTCGCTTATACTGTGGTACTGCTATTTGCACTAATATGTAGATGTAGGTACCCACTGTACAAGCATGGGTACTAGCAATGTGCTTTGCTTCTAATATATGCTGGTATATATTATGTTTACATCCTTTTATATGATTGTTTTACACTTATCATGCGTGATACTTTATGCCTCACTATAATATTATATATATATATATATATATAAATAGATAGTTAACTATACAAAGTTCAAATGTCTTGATCATTGACTACTGGCTTGCAATTTACGGAGCAGCTTCAATGTCTCCCTTCGGTGAGTCACTATTGCTCTGAGCAAAATCCTGTAGATTAATGACTGGTGCTGCCCCCCTCACGCACACCTATGACATCCACAAACAGGCTAATTGGCTTCAACTATTGGGAAGAATCACTTACCAAACCTGTCTGGTAGTAAAAAAGGCATTCCTTGGTCTTTTGCCCCTGGGATACAGAGTCTCCTTAGACCAGCTTCTAATACTCGCCTCACCAGAAGGTCTAATAATTACACTCTACTTGTCCCCCACTGTCACACCACCCTGGATCAGCGGTTGTTTGCAGGCAGAGCTCTTAAATTGTTCAACTCCTTGGGCAGTGAAGTCACCAACTCAGCCACTCTAGGACTGTTCAAACGTAATCTTTGGCATACCCTTGTGACTCAAGCCTCATGTGACTGCATCACCTAAGTACCCCATGCTGACACTCCTGTCTCCATCTTCTCCATTTTTCTCTGTTTCTATGCCTCCACCCACCACACTTAACCCCCCTGCACCTTTTATTATTCTTTATCACCTCCACCCTGCCCAACATTGCTGTCTCTCCACATGCCCCCTAACCTCCGCTGCCCCACTTCCTTCTCCTGTCTGCTTTCTGATCTCCTTCTTCCCCCTACTCCATTACTTTCTTCCCTACACATACACACCCCCTCTCTCATTTGCCTGTATCAGTTATATTTTCTGTCCCTGCTACTTTTTGAAATTTTCCACTAGGATGACAAGGCTTAAATTTTGCTGCTTGATAATTTCTCTGTATGACTGTGTACATGTACCTCCACTATCCATTAAGATCCTCCAGGTCTTTATAGTATTCTAACCTAGTTACTATGTCTGGCTGAACTGTTTCTTGTGTTTAAGTTACCCTGTACTGCAAAACCTATTCCAATGTTGTTTTTATCTTTTTTTTATTTACTCTTGATGTGGGACCTTTGTAAAAAAGCCTATGGTTCAAAGGTGGTAATCCGAATTCCTAATAATAAATAAATAAATAAATAATAAATAAAAATAATGTATTTACCCAGGTTATTTTTTTTTATGCATTTTATACATGACTATTCTGACCCATATCACTGATCACAGTGCCTTTACGGATCTTCAGTGATTGTTATATATTCATATATTCTCAAATAATCATATGTAGTTTGTGTCTTATATTTAGATATCACGCCACGTGTATTTCTGTATACTCAGCATTTCCTTTGTCTGTGCTTTACTGCTGACAGAGGTATTTCCTTTGTCTAACTTCTTACTCATTAATCATTCTGTTTCCTAAGTAACTGCCCAAGAGAGCCGCCTTATTTACATGTCTTATCCAATGTTATGTATTTATCATCTCTGTAACTATGTTGTTATCTCTACTATATAACCTTCTGTAAGCCTGTTCCTCGGAGGGAATTATACCTTCCTCGAGAACTGGTAAGAAACTTATGATTTTCTCTGTCATGTGTTTGATGTGAGTATTGTAATAAACTTTCCTTTGTTACTTCTACTGCTTGTGTGTGTTCTTTGGTTAACACTACAGACATACAAGAACCTGATAGACCTAGAGCTGGACTCTAGATAACAAATCTAGATTTTCTAGATAACAGGTTGTGGGGTCAAAAACAGTGTGGGAATTTAAGAATGCATGGAACAGACATAAGGCAATTCTAGTGGGGGGGAGGAAGTAGGCTGTTGGTTAACTAGGATCTGTAGCCAATCCAGTAGGTCGAGAAATGAGCAGACTGGGTGGGCCAAGCGGTCCTTATCTGCCATCAAAGTCTATGTTTCTATGGCTTAATACTAGGGAATGGAGAACCTCAAAAGGTTCTGAGGTTCAAAAAGATTTTGATAACCAAAAAAAGGTTTGGATGCTTTCTGAACCTTATACAAACCTTTTTAAACCTTTATTGTTTTATGATAACTGTATGCTAAAAATCATTTTAAATAGCTTTTAATCAACATATCAGTAGAAAAAAGCAATTAAACCACTGTTTAGTAGTAATAGACAGCACGATTAATGAAATGAGATGAGAAGGAGGAAATGATGTGACTGTGGATGTGCCTTCTGGAAGTGCCAGTGCTATAATATGTACACGCTGAATCTCACAATGGCACCCACCTCCAAGGTGATGATGATGATTTTTTCCAAAGGCCAGCAAATCCCAGAACTCTAACCAGCCCTTACAACTTAGTAATTACAGCACCAGTGTGAACCATGAAACTGTTGACAGCCACCCACCACATACTGTCTGTGGGATTTTGTCAAAAGGAAGGCAACTCCCAGAATGCTCTCTAATCACTCTTCTGTTTCTGACATTTAAGGAAGTAATAACAATACTGTGTATAAAAAGTTATTAACAGTAGTAATTTCTGTTTCTCAGCATGCACCACTGTGAATGTCTCTCAGTTAAAGGTGACCTGCAAATTAACAACATGAGCATGCTCCCATCCCACATAACTTTCTATGCGGTGACAGGAGTCAGGGCTGCCATCAGTAAAATTTTAGCAACAGTCTGTATATTTTACCAAACTGCCGAAACTTTTTGGCGAATACGGAAGTGCCGCCTGGGTCCCAATAGAAAGGGCCCAAGTTTACAAGGGTATTCTACCCATTTAATAATGTTACAGACACCACTGCTATCAATGAAGCAGCAGTGGAGGGGGCTTAATTTACTTATTTTATTGCTTCTTGGGGAGTCTTGTTGCCTAAATTAATACTTACAGCAACACTAGAATAGGTCATTGCTGTAAGTATTAATTTAGGCATAAAGACCCCAGTGAAGCAATAAATAAGTAAATTAAACCCCCTCCACTGCTGCTTTATTGAAAGCAGTGGTGTCTGTAACATTACCAAATAGGTAGAATACCCATGTAAACTTGCGCCCGCTCTATTGGGACCCAGGTGGTACTTCCGTATTCGCCAAAAAGTTTTGGTGGTTTGCTAAAATAAACAGACTGTTGCTAAAATTTTACTGATGGCAGCCCCAGACTCCCATTGCCGCTTAGAAAGGTATGTGGGATGGGAGTGGGCTCATGTAGTTAATTTGCAGGTCACCTTGAAGTAATGAAGAAGAAGCCAGGAACACAAAAACAGCACCAGACCAAAGCAGAGGGCAGTCAGTCAGACAGCCAGTCAACAAGAGCCAGTCAGTCAGCTACCACTTCATGATTGCTACTACCCCTACCTACTACAATCAGGGGGAAAACAGAAGTCGTCTACCTGCACTGAGATCAATATGGTTAAGGCACATTTTTCAAAAATGACTGCTTAGAAAAGAATAGAAAGTGACTGTGATGACGAGCAAGTCCCAGACCAGATTGTTAGCTTGTAACCAGTCTCTTGAGTCTGATATTTTAGAAGGGGATAGTGTGTTTAATTGTACTTTGTATAGATAGTTTCCTAGTTTTATTTTTCATTCACAGGCACCATGTGTGTTTTATTTAGCAGCAACGGCTCTTGGTATGGAATGCAATGCGAAGCAATGTGAGAGAAGAGCACCAGGCAGTCTGAAAGTAATCAATTCACCACGCTTACTACCACTACTATTATGGGAAAAAATTGAGCTAGCAGTATTTATCAATGTGGTTATTAGATGCGTTTAGCTAAATGATCTCCTTAGAATGAGAAAGTGGCAATATGAGAACGGGGACTTGTCTGCCACAGTTGCTACCAGTACAACAATGCCATGTACTAACTGCACCTTCCACCCAGCCCCAGGATGATGATGATTTGGTTCAAAGGCAGGCAAGTCCCAGATCTCTATTTTTTTTAAACCAGTCTCCTGAGTCTGACTTTTTGTAGAAGGGGATAGTGTGTTTGTTTGGCACCAATTACATTTATCAACAGCTCTCAGTATGGAACACAACATGAAGCAATGTCAGAGAAGAGCACCAGGCAGTCCAAAGTGACCACTTCACCACTGCTACTACCACGACTATCAGGGGGGAAAAACAGAGCTGGAAGCATGTATCAATGCGGTTATTATAATTATTATTCAGTGCATTTAGCTAAATGATCTCATCAGAATGAGAAAGTGACAGTATGTGTGAGAACAGGGACTTGTCTGCCACAGTTGCTACCAATATAATCATGTCATGTACTGGTTGCACCTCACAGCCACCCCGCAGGATGACGATGGTGTGGTCCAAAGGCAGGCAAGTCCAAGATCTCTATTTTATCAAACCAGCCTCCTGAGTCTTTTTGTGGAAAGGGATAGTGTGTTTGTTTGGTAATTGGCACCACATTTGTTTAGCAATGGCTCTCGGTATGGATGGAACACAAGCAACGTGAAGCAATGTGAGAGAAGAGAGGATGCCAGGCAGTTCGAAAGTCATCACTTCACTATTGCTACTACCACTACTATCAGAGGGAAAAAAAACAGAACTAGCAGCATTTATTTTTTAATGAATCTGGTTAGGCACATTTAGCTAAATGATCTCCTCAGAATGAGAAAGCGACTGTGTGTGAGAATAGGGACTTGTCTGCTATAGTTGCTACAGGTAGAATCATGCCATGTACTGGCTGCACCTCCCACCCCCACACAGGATGATGATGATGTGTTCCAATGGCAGGCAAGTCCCAGATATCTACTTTTACAGTGCAGTCTGAAAATTGAAAGCTGATGTGTCACTTACTCCACAGATGCAGCACAGGTACTGACGTCATTGTCATCTTCTTCAAGACTAGCATCACATATGTAACCAAAGTCTGGCAAGTTCATAGGTTCATAGGTGTAATACGAGTTTTGAGGGACATGCCCATTATGAACTCATTGCCTAGTGTCGATAGTGAAATTTCTTTATTCCCATATAATTATCCAATCTTCATTTGAACTGTGTCAAACTATTACTAGTGACAACTTCTGGTGGTAATGAATTCCATATAGGAGGCAGACGCTGTGTATAAAAAATATTTATTTTCAAAGTTTTGTTTACTACAGCTTTAAACTTTAAGCCATGTGCCCTAGTATTACAACCTGTAACAGTGTTTTGGAGGCAAAGAGCCTCACATAAGGCAGGATCATGAAATGATCTATACTCCAAGCACAGATCACCCCTATGTGCTTTATATTCTATAGAGAATAGGCCAAGAGATTTAAGTCTGGTATTATAATCAATATTAGACAAACCTCTGACCTCTTTGGTAAATTCTTCTTTGTAACTTTTTCATTGATGCCTTACCTCCCGGAGAGGTGGGAGTGCAAAATGGGGCACGAAAATCAATATGTGATCTAACTAAACTTGAATATAAGGGGATTAAAACATATGGTTCCCTACTCTTAATATGTTTAAAGATACAGAAAAGTATACTATGACATTTCTTAATTATGTAATTATTATGAGTCGTAAACTTTAAGTTGTTTGCAGTAGTTATGCCCAAATTCCTTTCAGTTATAACAGATTGTAATGTGTAATTATTTATGTTATGGGATGCTAGCATGTTGTTTTTGCCCAGGTGCATCACTTTATACTTGGCAGAATTATTTCTGACCAGGTTACTAGATTATCCAGATTAGATTGTAGGGAACTAACTGATCAGGAATCATTAACATTGCAACCAAGCTTGCTGTCATCGGCGTATTTGTGTATCCAGACATCATTAGAAGTTTGCATACTAGCAATCAGTAAATTAAACAACGGGGCCCAAAACAGAGCCTTGTGGAACACCACTACTAACTTCTCCCCATTCAGATATTAGTCCCTTAATGCTAACCCATTGTTTCCTGTTACTAAGCCAAGAATTTATCCATCTAATAATGTTTGCATGGAATTCATACCCAATCAATTCCTTGATTAAAATTCCATAAGGGACAGAGTCAAAGGCTTTCTCAAAATCTAAAAAGATGACATCAACTGGAAGATCCCAGTCCAGTGCCAAGCTCACTGGCTCAAAAAAATTTATGAGATTAACTTGGCATGATCTACCCTGTACAAAACCATATTGGGTAATGTCATGAAAGTTTATATTCCGTAAATGCTCTAACATTTTTTGCTTTAAAATCCTTTCCATCAGTTTACCTAGACAGGAGGTGAGGCTAATAAGTCTATAGTTACTGGCTAGATGTTTGTTACCACCCTTGTGTATAGGTACTACAGTACCTAATGTCCATTCCCTTAAGGCATAACCTTCATGGAGGGATACATTAAATAGTAACATAAATAGGTCCACTAATTCAGTGGCCAATTCTGTAATAAGTTTAACTGGAATATCATCAGAGTCAGCTAAAGAATTGACTTTAGTGGCCTGAATAGCTGTTTTAATCTCCTCAGGGGTGATCAGTGGGCATGACACTTCAGTAGGTAAATTTCCCATGCAAGCAATATTCTTAGTTTTATGTACATTAAGAAAATGGTCATTAAATTCTTTATCCATATCTAATTCATTAGTCAGCAGCACATTGTCTTTAAGTAATGGACCAATGGAAGGTTCTTTCCCTCTTAGTGATCTGATATAATTGCAGAACTGCTTTTTATTGTCTTTAGTTATAGTAGCAAGTTTTAATTCCAGATTTTTCTTACCTGATCTGATTGTCTTTTTATACTGTTTGGCTACAGTTATAAACTTCAGCCATTTCTCAGCAGTAGGATCTTTTTTATATCCTTCAAAAACTTTAGTTTCTCTACATTGTCTGTGATTAATCTTCCTCGTTTATCGGTTACAACATCCCCAGCAGAGCTAAATAAACATTCAGAACAGACACTGGAGGGTGAATATCCAATATACTTACAAGTCAGGGCAGACAGCTTTGGCCAGCATGATTTTTTCTGTTCCCAGAAAGCTAAAGGGTCATCTTTAGTACTACTGTTGGGCTCAGACATGCAGCTACTGTGCTTACTAGTGAGCATGCATCTTCTCCTTGTGGAATTCCAATGTCCTGCAGCTGGCACCAAATTTCATACTCCTCATTGTCTACTTGTTCTGTACTGTTATTTGGAGCAGTCCTTTGAATCTGAGGTGGTGTAATTGTAGTACTGCTTTGTAAAACCTCGTCTACTGTATCAATCAAAAGTTGTCAATAGTTGACCTCCTCCATATCCTCAGAAACAACATTAGGAAGGTGTCTGTTCTGGAAACGTGGTTCTAGCAGTGTTGTTAAGATATACTCCTTGCTCTGTGTCATGGCTGATCATTTCTCATCATTGCTAAGTCTGGTAAGCATGTTATTAACTAGAGTTTGGTTCATATCTGAGTTGTTCCTCATTTCCTCTACCCTTTTTTTGAGAAGTAGAAGGAGTGGAATAACTTGGCTAAGGGATGCCTTTTCTGCACTGACCTCTTTTGTAGCATTCATGAATGGTTTCAGAATGTGTCACAACTGTTCCAGCAGAGACCATTGAGTAGAATGGAGTACAATGCCCTCCCCTAATATCATTGTAAATGATATACTCAGTGATAGCTATCTTTTGTTCAAGGATGCGTTCAATCATAAAATAAATTGAATTCCACCTTGTTGGTAGATCCTGAACAAGCTGGAGATGAGGAAGACCTTTGTCCTTCTGAATATCAACAAGGATGTCTCGGGCATTTACTGAATGGCTGAAGCGGCCACACACTTTGTGCACTGTTCTCACAGTGGTTGATACTTGCCAGTCATTATCCAGAAAGCTTCCAAAGATTAGGTTAAGACAATGGACAAAACAGCATATATGTACATAGCTGAAATCGTGAAGTGCTTTTTTAACATTCGATCCATTGTTGGCAACAAAAAGGAAAAAACTTTCAAACCCTGTGAAATGACCCAAGCAGTAACTAGTCTTTTCAGTTCTAGTTGAATGTGCTGTGCTCTGGGTGTGTCTTGAAAGTGAGATACATGGAGAACTGCCATTTTCTGAAATGTGATGGATTGTTTAGAGCTCTGAGTGATGATAGTGGTAGTAGTAGTACTGGTTGAAGTGGTAGAGCTAGCAGGTAGACCAGTGTGTGAGGATGTTGAGTTACCCGCAAAACTGACCCAGTGTGCAGTGAGAGAAAGGCAGGCAATGGCTTGGGTGCTGGTCCATGTATCAATGGTAAAGTGAACTACCTTGTCCTCAGTCTCTCAGAGAGAATGCCTTACTTGAAGCATTAAGCTTTCATACATCCTGGGCACAGCAGGTACCAAGAAGTATTTTCTACTTGGCATTAAATATCATGGCTCTAAGTAGTCTATAAGCCTTCTGAAACCCACATCTTCCACAATAGAGTATGACTGCAAATCAAGTACGATCATTTCTGTTATTTTATGATTTTTTTATTGCCACTGCTATAGGATGGTTTTGTGAATATTTAGATTTTCTTTCAAAATTTCTTCTAACTTCAATTGCCTCTTATCAGGGGTAACATTAGATTTGGTTTGGGCTGTTGTATGACTACATGCCCTGCCTGGTAAAACAGAGGACCTTACAGAATTATCTTGAGACGAAAGTGAACTTTTGGATCTTGGCTGGTGATTGACTCCCACTGTTTCACCGGAATGTTACTGTTCAGCCAGAGCCCTGCTAGATTTCCAGCCACCAATGTTAGACTGTTTATTTGAACCATATACAACAATAGTGGGAATACACTTAAGATGTCATATAACTGTTGTGGTTCCAAGATGCCCTTTATTTTTCCCCCTACTAACACAAGTACTGCAATGTACACATATGCTGTAGCTTGGCAAGCATCCTTGGGGTTTATGTAAAAATGATTCCAAACAGTAGAGGTAGACTGTCAGGGCCCAGTTCCAAGAAGAATGATGCAATTCACTGGTGTATGCAAGTTGCGACATTCGCTGCTATTCCATGGACCCTGCATCATATTCCAGAACAGGCAGAGTCCCTGGCACTTACGCCCTGTAACGTGTGGCAGCTTCAGGGTTGTGCCACAAGAAAGGCACACCTGACCCAGGTGCCACAAGCCACAGGCCACAGGGTGCAAGCAGCACGAGGCATGGCCCCCCTAAAGCTCCACACCCCATCACCATGACACTTCCCCACAGGGTGGAGGAGGGGAGGGGCCACAGGACCACCGTGGGGGGCCTGGCATGTGGGGGACAGGTACTGCCCCATGGGGGCATAGCTTGGGGATGGGGTGAGGGGGTGCCAGCTGCTCACAGAAGGTGGCCCTGCCATGGGGTGGGGGGTGGGCACCCACAGGGGACCGTGGGGAGGGGCTGTAGGGGCGTCAGGCACAGTGGTGTAACTCCAGTGGACATTGGTACCTTTAAACTGGCTAATAGCTGGTCTAACTGTACTTACACCAGTGTCTGCTGGGTCCCACTTGAAATCGCAAACCAGCCGCCCTCCTAGAATACCGGCATAATCAATGCCGGAAACCCTCTTGCACCATATTGCAGGGGGTTGCCGGCATAGCCAATGGTGTAACTCCCCTTTGGCGCAGGCCGCCACTTGGAATTGCAAACGATGTAACGCATGCCGCAAAGTGTGATTTTCACCATAGGGTTTGGCACAAGTCGCCTTGCGTCATACGTAAGCCATCTTGGAATTGGGCCCCCTATGTCTAGTAAAGACCTCAGTTGGAGTCGAGTAGCTGGGTTTGAGTAGGGAAGACATATCGGCGGAGAATCAGGTTCATCGGATGAGACAATTTTAGAAACTTCTGCAGCACCATTGCCATCATCACTACTGTGAGACTTTGCTTCACTTTGTCTGGCTTGTGCCTTTGACTTTGACATTTTCTTTTTCCCTTTTGACACTCTACTGCTCTCTTTATCTTTATGCACCTTGTCACTGTCAGAACCAGAATGATTCATAACTAAAGGTAAAGTCACAAGCTCATCATCAGTCATACCATGAGTATGGTCATCATCATCATCATCATCAGATTCAGTAGAGCTAGCACTTGCAGTCACAGATTGAGTTACTCGATGTGCATGTGTTGCAAATTGAGCAACTTCACTGCAAGCTGTACCTGTCAGTGCTATAACTTTGTAATTGGAATACTCTGTTTTTGCAATTTTCTCAATCAAATTGCTAGTTGTTGCCTTGGATTCTTTTGAAACTTTGTTTGCTGTACTGAGCCCTTCTGACATAGACAGTCCCCCCACCCCGGTGCCGAGTTTTCAGTATTTTAAGAGTTAGCCAGAACATTGATAGTAGTAGCATTTAGTTCAGCCCCTTCAACAGACTGTGGTGCTTGTATTTTACTGTTTGGGTCACTCCTTTCTGGGCTCTTGAATAAACGTCTTTGCTTACTTCTTTTGCCCCCGACTTTTGCTTTACAATTAGAATTTTTTGGAGTACTCATAATGGCAGTCTGTAGCTTGTTCAGGGTCAAAAATGCAAGTAGTGGTGGCTGTCAGATTAATTCACACACAGGTCTGTCACACTCACACACACAGGAGTTCACACACTAGACCTAGGTTATAAGGGCTTGTGCTGCAGTTGCTACCCATAGAGATTCAGGCCAGGGACCTGGCCTAACCCTCTCTGACACAGTACTTTACTTTTCCTTCAAGGATTATTTATTTTAGTTATTTATTCCATGTGACGGAATGCCCACTGAGCCAAAGCTTGTAGATTTACCCCACGGAGCACAGGGAGGTGGAGATGAGAGCTGACTGCCTTGTTGGGGGTTGGGGGGGTCACACAGACAGTATGCAAGAAGTGGCACTGGTGGCTGGCTGTCAGATTTTTTTCACACACTGATCTGTCACACATAAGTTCACACACTGGACCATGGCTATAAGGGCTGATGCTGCAGGCCCTGCTACCCACAAAGATTCAGGGACCTGGCCTAACCCTCTATGACACAGTACTTCACTTTCCCCTCAAGGATTATTTATTTTTTATTTATTCCTTGTGACAGAATGCCCACTGAGCCAAAGCTTGCAGATTTACCTCAAAGAGCACAGGGAGGAAGAGATGAGAGCTGACTGAATTGTTCGGGAGGGGGTCACACAGAGGGCTGGTGCTGCAGCTGCTACCCACAGAGATTCAGGGACCTGGCCTAACCCTTTCTGACACAGTACTTTACTTCTCCATCAAGGATGATTTATTTTTATAATTTTTTCTAGTGACAGAATGCCCACTAAGCCAAAGTTTGCAGACTTACCCCCATGGAGCACAGGGAGGAGGAGATGAGAGCTGGCGGACTTGTTTTGGGGGGGGAGGAATCACACGGACAGTATGCCAGAAGTGGCACTGGTGGCTGGCTGTTGGTCTTATTTCACACATAGGGCTGTCACACACAAGTTCACACACTGGACCTAGGCTATAATAGCTGATGCTGCAGGCGCTACTACACACAGAGACTCAGTGACCTGGCCTAAGCCTCTCTGACTCACTAATTTATTCTTCCTTCAAGGATTATTAATTTTTTTATTCTATGTGACAGAATGCCCACTGAGCCAAAGCTTGTAGATTTACCCCCATGGAGCACAGGGAGAAGATGAGAGCTGACTGACTTGTCCGGGGGGACACTGACAGTATACAAAAGAAATACAAAATCACACATACCCCCATAATGCGAGGCATCATGGACTGTATATGCATTATGGGGGTATGTTTGATTTTGTATTTCTTTGATACTTGGCTTCCTGGCCAATGCACTTTGGGGCAACTCTTTCCTTAGTACTTGCACACTAAGGTTCTTTATCTTTTAGTATGCAAGAGGTGGCACTGGTGGCTGGCTGGGAACTTATAAACAAATCACATTTTTCAGACACAGCTATTGAACCCCTGACTTGTAGTTTTTTGCCTATTATAGCTTTCAGTGCTTTTCTTTTTCCTTTTTTTCCTTGTGCACAAAAAGTAGTTTGCAATGCACTGCAGGACAGAAAAAGAAAAAAAAACTGTTTCTCCTCCTGAATCCTTTCTCCTGTGTTCTTTGCTGACTGTGCTGCCTGCTGCCAAAAACAAAACTGGTTCAAAAGTCACTTTCCCCACCCTCCCCTACCCTAGTCCCCAACTACCAACTCTCCACTCCCCAACTCCCAGTCCCCAGTCCCCAGTCCCCCCCCACCCTCTGAAGTTTTCCTTTTCTAAAAAAAATTACTATTTTAAAATTTTCTGTTGTTTTCTTGATAAGGTTTTTTCCCTCTGCTTGTTGTCACTGACAATGAGTTGCTTCTAGTCCCGATGACAAAAATGCACAAAGCAGCACAGAGCAGTGTAACAGCTGCTGCACCTTCTCCACATCTCTGTTCCTCTGCAGCCAGCTCCTAAGGTGGACCAATTGGGTTCCTAGCCACAAACCCAATCAGGTGCCACCATAGGAAGATGGACAGCATACCCGTCCAATGAGGAACTCTTATCCTGTCTCTGGTCCCTCCTGTGTTTCTCGTACATGTCATTCAGGCAATGGAGCCACCCTCTTAACCATTCTGAACAGATGAAACTGTTCAGCAGCTTTTTGCTTCCCCTTACTTTGGCTTGTTTGGGACGGTTTGGATTTTGGCCGAACTGGTTCTCCCACCTCTACTTAATGCATGGGCTAGGTTGGACCCATCAGGAAGTTGGTAGAGGTGCAGAAAAAGCTAAAAATCAGTGAGGTTGCCACAAAGTTGCAAAACTTCAACTTCCCAAAGTTCAGGCAAAGTGGTACTTTTTCTGCGAAGTGGCAACTTCACAAGTGAAGTTTGGTCACTTCACAGAAAAAGTGCCACTTCATCAGGTGAAAAACATTGTGAAGTCGGCACTTCAAACTTTGTGAGGCTGGCCAGCTTTGCAAAGTTCTGCCGAAGCAAAGTTTTCTAAACTTCACACATTTCTTGTAGTTGGAGAGAGGGGGGCAGATTTTTTTTATTCCATTTTGAACCTGGTTGGGCACCGGACTGTTAAGATAGTTTTGGGGGGATATGGCCAGATTTTATTTTCATTCTCTGACAGATGGGGTCAGGCACCAGACCTGTTAGGTTGCTGGGGGGAGGGTCAGTTTTTTTTTATTCCTTGATGGGCTGTGCTGAACAGCAGACCTTTCAGGCTTTTTGGGGAGGACAATAACCTTTTTTTTATTCCCTGAGAGACCAGGGTGGGCACCAGATCTGTCATGTTGTTGGGGGAGAGGGGATAGTATTTTTTATTCCTTGATGGGCTGGGTTTGGCACTGGCCCTGTCAGCAGTTTGGGAAATCCATGTAGTGGATTCCCCAAACACAGTGGATTCCCTGCAGGGGGAGGGCTTCAAACAATGGGTACAACAACCCACAAGAGACAGTGCTATCCTAGATCTAGTACTGACTAACAGGGAAAGGATCACAGATCTCCAGGTAGAAGGTCACCTGGGGGCCAGTGACCATCACATGGTATGGTTCAGTTTGACCACTAGAACTAAATCATCCCATTCCAAGGCAAAAATATGGGACTTCAGAGGAGCTGACTTTGATAAGATGGCCAACAGAGTTAAGCTAGCCCAGGCAAGAAGAAATACAGGTGAGGAGGTACAGGCAAAGTGGGCAGGCATTAAGGATGTGATGCTTGAAGCAACATCCCATTGTGTTAGAGAGAAAAGAAAGTGCAAAAGGAGAAGGAAACCACTTTGGGTCTCAAAAACAGTAGCAGAAAAGGTCACAGCCAAAAGGATGGCCTTCAGGAAATATAAGGGAACACAGCGGGAACGAACATAGGGAGGCATACCAAACTTCCCTAAGGGAAGCAGGGAAGGCAGAAAGGCAGGCAAAGGCCCAAACCGAGGAAACACTAGCACAGACAGTAAAAGAAGGTGACAAGACTTTCTATAGATACATTAGTAAAAGGACAAAGTCCAGAGGGGGTATTGCTAAGATCAAAGGGGATAAGGGAGAGTGTGAGGAGGAGGACCATGGAAAGGCATCTATCCTAAATAGACACTTCTGCTCGGTAGTTACTGAGGAGAAGGTGGGGCAGAACCCACAGCTCACCACCATGGACACAGGGGAAGGGAGGTGTGCACTAGTCCCTTCACAAAAGAAAGGGTCCTACAAGTGCTCAGTAAGCTCAGGGTGGACAAGGCAATGTGACCTGATGGCGTACATCCCAAGGTACTAAAGGAGCTAAGGGTAGAATTAGCAGAGCCATTATCAGAACTGTTTAGTGAGTCTCTGAGCACAGGAGAGGTCCTAGAAGACTGGAGAAGGGCTCATGTGATCCCGCTCCACAAAAGTGGTAGCAGGGAGGAGGCAGGGAACTATAGACCAGTCAGTCTTACCTCAGTAGTGGGCAAGATTATGGAGGCACTCCTTAAGGAAAGGATAATGCAACCCCTGGAATCCATAGGAGTACAGGATCCAAGACAGCATGGGTTTACAACAGGAAGGTCCTGTCAAACTAATCTCATAGATTTCTTTGACTGGGTAACTAGAGTGGTGCACCAAGGGGGGAGCAGTTGATGTCGCCTACCTTGACTTCAGCAAAGGTTTCGATACTGTTCCACACAGCAGATTGATTAACAAGCTGGGTAGGCTCAGGGTGGGTCAGATGTTGGTCAACTGGGTGGCAAACTGGTTGACGGGCAGCAAACAGAGAGTGGTGGTAAATGGTATACACTCAGAAGAGATGCAAGTCACAAGTGGGGTACCTCAGGGATCAGTCCTGGGTCCAGTCCCTCTTCAATATCTTCATCAGTGATATTGTAGATGGACTGGAGGGTAAGGTTTGTCTGTTTGCAGATGAGACCAAGATCTGCAACAGAGCAGATGATCCAGATGGGGTGGGCAGAATGAAAAGAGATCTGGATAAACTGGCAAAATGTTTGGGAGAGTGGCAGCTGGGGTTTAATGCAAAGAAGTGCAAGATCATGCACATAGGGAAGAGAAATCCTGAAGCCACCTATAGGTTGGGAGGGGAGTTTCTGGCAGTCACAAGGGAAGAAAGAGACTTGGGCATCATCATCACCAATGACCTGAAATCATCCAAGCAGTCCACTAAAGCAGTAGGAAAGGCTAGGGGAATGTTGGGGAGTATTAGTAGGGGTATCACAAGAGAGAGGAAATAATCCCTCTTTACAAGACACTGGTTAGGCCCCATCTGGAGTACTGTGTGCAGTACTGAAGGCCACATCTTCACAAGGACATTAACAAAATGGAGGCAGTTCACAGAACGGCAACCAAAATGGTGCAGGGACTGCATCAGAAAACATATGAGGACAGATTAATGGAGCTCAATATGTATACCCTAGAGCAAAGGAGGGAGAGAAGTGATATGATTGAAACATTCAAACACCTTAAGGGTATTAACAAGGTGAAAGAGTCTAACATGTTTCAATATAAGAAAAATAGCAGGACAAGAGGACACAGCATGAGATTAGAGGGAGACCGATTAAGGGGGTAATGTGAAGAAGTTCTTTTTCACAGAAAGGGTGGTGGATGCGTGGAATGGCCTACCTCAGGAAGTGGTGGACATGAATACAGTGCAGGGATCCAAACAGGCATGGGATAGGCATAAGGGAGCAATACAGATCAGTATGGATTGATAGGCCATTGACGGAGTAAAGGCCTATGGCACATTCATAAGGTAGAAAAAGAAATGGGCAGACTAGATGGGCCTTGCGGTCCTTATCTGCCATCAACTTCTATGTTTCTATATTTCTTTTAATTCCTTGAAGGACTACTTTGAACCTGTCAGGTTGTTGAGGGAGAGGGTCAGATTTTTGTTGTTGTTCCCTGACTGGCCTGGATGGACACTGGACCTGTCAGATTGTTGGGGAAGGGAGGTCATTTTTTTTTTAGTCACTCACAGGCCAGCTTGGGCACTGGACCTATCACGTTGTTGGAGGAGGGGTACAGTTTGTTTTTATTCTGATGAGCCGGGCAAAGAACTGGACCTGTCAGGCAGTTTGGGGAGGTGAACAGATCATATTTGGCACTGGATCTGTCAGGTTGTTGGAGGGAAGGCTTATTCTGACTATCAATTTTAACAATAAATAAAGCACACAATTCCTACCTAAAAAGGATACAGTTCCTAACTAATAAGGCTGAGCAGAAGAGTGGTTGTGTGTGCTATGAAAATTTTTAGATTTTCAAAAAACGGTGTTATCTTTAACATTTGGATGCTGTTCTGTTAAGGCGAGAAGCCTTTTGGATGTTTAAACTAGATAGTTTGAAAATACCTGGTCTAAATGATAGATTTGAATTATCTCCTTTTTATAGGTATCCGCTGTTGCCTGAACTTAATGTAATTTAACAAAATATGATATGAACTGTAATATTAATATTTTTGTTTTTGATTAAATGGCAGTTCCCTACAAGTGCAATTTAGGATTATACATATGTTTGAGAAGAGCAAGAGTAACCAACAGCCTAGGATTGAACCACAAGAATAACAAGCATTTGTCAATGCCGAATGTTTGCTTGCTGGCATTGTCATTGGTAGTGTAGGAGTTAGAGAGTTGCATAATAGGAATGGCAGTGAAGTATTGAACTGAAGCCAACCCCACCACCACCCTGCAGAGACTGACAGGCATTGGGATGTGCCTTTGGGTCGTCAGGCATAACGGCCATGCCATTTCACCACACCCCACCCTGCAGACACTGGCAAGTGTCACGGTGTGCCTTGGGGTTTTTGGCCCTTATGCTCACCCCATTCCATCAGGAAATACAGTTAGATGGGTGCTGTATAGGAGAATGGGGTGAACTTTGGGGCCAAAGAGTCCAAGGCACACCTCAATGCCTCTCACTGGCTGCAGAGTGTGGAATGGTATGAGCATTACAGGCGAGAATCCCAAGCCACACCCCTGATGCCTGTCAATCTCTACAGGGTGAGGTGTTATGGTCGGAAACCCTAATGTCTCAGGTGTTCGTTGGCATTTTCACTCCAAATTTTCAACATGGGTTTTTTGTGACCCCACCTTATGAACAGTGGCAATATCAGTTTGTTAGCTGAAAGCTGATTTTGCACAGCAACTTCACGCCCATTTGGCACTACAGGTAAAACACATTTCCCGAACGGATGTGAAAAATGACAGCTGTACTATTCATGGGGAGGTGGAAAAATGGCAATATTGAAAATCTGCAGTGAAAATATTTAAAAAACTGGTAAAGTCACGAGCGTGTGTAGAAACTGCGCAACACACACCCATAATGCAATTAGTTTGGGGATTTTTTACAGCAGATTGTCAACACAGGCATTTTGGAACCTCCGTTCATGAACAGTGTCACTGTGATTTTCTTAATCTGTCCAGAACAGTGATTTCCCACAGCAACCATGCATTTCTGCCCTGGAAGTGCGAAAACGCATTTCGGCCATGCTGTGAAAAACGTCAGCTTTACTGTTCATAAGGAAGTGTGGAAAAATGCCAGTGGTGAAAATCTGGACTGAAAATATTAGAAATCCATGAACTTACGAGGGTGCGTGGAAACTGCGCAATGGGCGCTCGTGAGTCATAACACAGTCATTTTATGGACTTTTTTCACCAAATTTTTAACATAGCCATTCTAACACCTCTGCTCATGAACAGTGTTACTGTGATTTTCTTAATCTGTCCCAAACATTGATTTCGCACACCAACTGTGCCATTGTGTGCTACATGTGCGGAAACACATTTTGGGCAAGATGTGAAAAATAACAGCTGTACTGCTCATAAGGAGGTGTGGTAAAATGGCAATGTTGAAAATCTGGAATAAAAATAGTGAACATTCACAAATTTACGAGCATGCGTAGGAACAGCGCAATGCATGTTCGTAAAACAGTCATTTTGGGGAATTTTTTTCACCAAATTTTTAACATAGCCATTTTAACACTTCTGCTCATGAACAGTGTCACTGTGATTTTCTTAATCTGTCACAAACATTGATTTTGCACACCGACTGTGCCATTGTGCGCTACATGCGCAGAAACACATTTTGGGCAAAATGTGAAAAATGACAGCTGTACGGCTCATAAGGAGGTGTGGTAAAATGGCAATGTTGAAAATCTGGAGTGAAAATATAGAAAATTCGCAAACTTACGAGCATGCGTAGGAACAGCGAAACACATGCTCAAACAGTCATTTTGAGGAATTTGTTCACCAAATTTTCAGCATAGGGTTTTTGGGGGCCTACCTCATGATCTGTGACACTGTCACTTTGTCAATTGGTCCCAAAAGGTGGTTCCGTGCAGTGACCATGAAATCACCTATCGGGGCCGATTAACAAAATGACAGTGACAGAATTTATGAGGTGGGGTCCCAAAGACCCCATGTTGAAAATTTGGTGAAAAAATTCCAAAATGCCTGAGATATGCATCAAAGTTGAAAACCCTATTTATTACATTATACAGCTTACCGGCATTTCCTCAGTTCACGGTTGGCTTTGAAGAGTGCAGAGCGTGTTCCTGGTCCACGAAGATCATCGCGCCGGACTCTGGAGGTAAGTATGGGGTGAGGGGGGTGTGGGGAGGCAGGGTGTGCAGAGGCTGGGCACGTGTGGGGGGAGTGGGGGTCAGGACAGTCAGCAAGGGAAGGTTTTCTCTTTCAGGTTTCTTTTTTTCTTGGATGACGCTGGACTTTTGCCATGCTCGGATGGGCTCCCAGCATGGCAGCTGGAAGGCTGTTTGGGGCAGGAGGGCAGTGGAGCCGACGGGGGATTGGGCACCCCCATTGGCCATACAGTGTGTGGGGGGGAGCACATTAGCACGTAATATGCGTGAATGCGTGTGTGTGCGTGTGGGGGGGAGCGCATCCGGGCACAGCTATTTTCTTTCAAGTTGGTGGCAACGTTCCAAACTAGTGTCACCAGCTGTGTCCCCCGTTATTGGTGGACATTACACATGCCCCAAAATGCCATGCCAGTATTGGCCACAACAGTACCGCACCTCCAGAACCTGCTTCGGCGCCAAGCTGCTGCGATATGTTTCTTGCGCTGTGTGCAAGCAAACATAAAAATGAAGGATGTGCAGATCGCCATGATATCCTTGTTCAAATCCTGCCACTGTGTTTTGACCAGCAGAACTATATAAATTTGACAATATTGAAGTCCCTTTTTTGCTATTTTCACAAAAAGATTGGCAAAAAATATTATATTTTGGTGAGCTGTATTCGTTTCTGTATGCTATAAATATTTATATGTTATATTTATTAAGGAAAAGTATTTGATTGGTCTCCATATAAGTAAATATTTTAGAGTGCCGTTTTGTGTATTTTTATGATGTAATTGATAGAGGGATTTTATTGGATGCACCTGTTGTGATGTAAGCTTTCCACACTATTTATTCAGCATGTTTTTGTATCAATGTACCCTTGACAAAGTGCCAAGTTAGGGCATGAAATGCCATCGGGTTCTTTCAGGCTTTGGGGCACTGCATTTAGAAATGCTCTTTTTCATCATTGACCTAAGTTAAAATAAATAATTTATTTACTGCATCTGACTTGTGGTTTATACTTTTTACTGTACACCTTGGAGTGTGAGCCTTGTTTTGGTTTCTGTTAATGTTTTTTTTTTGCCCACGAACCCTTCCCTGTTTGTCCTTTGTTTGCTTCAGTATCTTTAACATACACTGGCTCAGAACTTTAAGTGTAATGACTTTATTATGCTGCTTACTGAAAGTTCATTTATTGCACCCTACAGCCCATATAAAATTCTTCCTCTCCTAATCGATCTGGCAGGCTGTTTCATAGAAACACTAAGTTGTAATGACTAAGAGACATGAACAATCTGCATGAACGTTCTAGATGCAGCCTCTCTGGTCTACCAAACACTGCAAACATTATCCAATGGTAAAAACAGCAGTGTGACTGCAGCAAAGAAAAGCAGTGCCCAAATCAAATACATTGTATAGAAGATAGTACCTGGAGGACCGACACCTGCTGCAGGCATGAAATGCAGTTCTGCTACTTTAAATATGCTCTCACAACATACTCTTGATGCGTGGAGATCCTTTATTAAATGGAACACTTTATTTCCAAATACAAAACCACAAGTTCAAGATACAAAAAATGCTTCCTCAGGTTCAAACCTCGTACCAGTTAGAGGCTACTGGTCACCTAATGCATTTCATAAGTCATGTGCTTTTTCAAAGGATGGACAGATGACCAGTAGCCTCTAACTGGTACAAGGTTGCGTGTTGTGTGTTGTGAGAGCATATTTGAAGTAGTTGAGCTGCACTTCATGCCTGCAGCAGGTGCCGGTCCTCCAGGTACTGTATTCTCCAATGGTAGCAGAGAAATTGATGCTAGGTCTGGAGTCTGCTGAAGTGCATACTTTTTCTGCCCTTTTTACGGCTCCAGTGGGTGAAGCCCTGCAGATGTTTTTTGATCAAAACAAAGATATCTTTCCTACCAAAGAACAATTTAGGAGTTGCATTACACTCAGCTCTGCATCCTTGAAGCACTCCGCTTTGTCAATGCACTCTTCCCACTGCACTGTTTTTATCCAGTCAGTTCCACGCATGCATAGCAGAGGTCTTATTTGACCTGTTTTCTCACTGCCACTTTGGTCTGGGTCCCTGATGCTGACTGAGTCTCTGTCTGGCCCCACATAACGTTTGTTCTTCTAAAGAGGGACAGGAGGAGCAGAGACTCAGAACCGCTTACAGCCACACCAAGAATGTATGATCTGGTGGTCCGCACATGCACGGAAGCACCCATCTGTTTTCTCATCACGATAGTGGTGCATCAGGAGCTCCCCTGGTGGTCCCGGACCCCAAGACTAATTAGTTGGGTCCGGAGACATGAGGACTACTGTAGAGAAGTTGCAAAAATATGTATTTAAAGAGCACCAATGAGCGGTATGAAACTGAATTTATACATAATAATGATCCATTCATGAATATTAATGAGCCCTACCAGCCTTCTGCCCATTGGTGCTAATTAACAGGGTTCATTAATATTCATAACCAGGTCATTATTATATATAAATGCAGTTTCATACTGCTCATTGGTGCTCTTTAAATATATATTTCCGTGGCTTCTCCACCACACCCCCCTTGTCTCCAGACCTCAACTGACAAGACTGTCCCCCACAGCTTACCCTTCCTCTCAGCCCCCCCCACTAACATAGCACTGACACTGGGGGTGCCCCATCCTCCAGTGTTACTGTCCCTATCTGTTGTTCTCACCCCTGAAACTGTCCCGCCCACCCGACCCTCCTCTCAGCACACATCCACCCCACACAAATATAACGCTGACACTGGAGGTGCCCAATCTCCAGTGTTATGACTGAAATAAAGTAAACTTTCTCTCATAGTTTTATTTTTCTTTAATAAATCCAGTAAAAGAAAATTATCCATCAATGTCTGTTGTCATTACTGTTCCCCACCCAACCCTCCACTCAGCACTCACCACCCACCACCCACCCTCCAAGCCCTTACTTACCCAACTGGGGTCCAGCACCATAATCTTCTGTGTACCACAGACATGTCTTCATTCTTCAAAGCCGGACTGCAAACTAAGGAAACAGGTATGCGGTTCAATGTATTTCAATGGACTTTTGAACTTATTAGTATAACATGGCCATTTTTGCATATTTTTGCCCCAAATCTTCAACATGTCTTCTTTGGAACTCACCTCATGAACACATGCACTGACATTAGGCAAATCTGTCCTGAAAGGTGATTTCACAGTCTCTGCCTGGCTGAACCCTTAGCCATCCCAGCCCCATGGCTGTGTCTTGCCTCTGGACAGTTCCCCACCAAGATTTGGGGATTCCAGGACCTTCCATGATGGCCATGCCAGCCCATGGCACTCCACTTCCAGTTCTGATCTCCCTGTGTTCCATCATATGCCCTTGCACAGAGAGAGCTCCCACCAACATGAATATATACCCAACCCCGGGTCATGCACCCAGCATGGCTTTCACTTGCCCCCATCTGACTCCACTTTCATCTGCTGGGATGGTATATTACATGAATTTCCAATCAGCTGTGACAAGTAGGAACACACCAAACCTTACAGCTCCAGCCTGTAACTATGTAGGGTGGGTGAGAAACAATCATCCCAGTGTGCTAGGTCAAAGAGGCCATGCACTTCTCTGACTCAGCCTTAAGTAAGGGCAGAGGCCCTTTCCATGGGTGTGATTGAGCTAGCCCCTCCAGACAAACCCTAGCCCAGTTGGACAAGCCAGTGTTACTGCTGACCTGAAGGCCAGCTGTCCCCATTGGTCATGAGACAGAGGGCAAAGCTAGTCCCCCAGCAAAAGACCGGGGGGTCAATGGCTAACAGAGCTCCCATGTACCAATAACCACACCACACCACACACATCTGCGGAAAACAAGACCGCAGCTGTACTCTGCATTTGTTTAAACATACTATACAGCAACAATTTAGATACACAACAGTAAGGCCCCTGAGGCAGCAATTCATGTCCAAGCTTAGCTAAAACTTTAGCCATCCCACACCCGTGGAAACTGTGGCCCGAAGTTTGGACAAACCAACCGGCGCTGTGTTTTCCATCTGGACAGTTCCCCATCTGGATTTGTGGATTCCAGGAAATTCCATGAAGAGCATGTCCACCCAGGGCCACACTCCTCTACTTCCTGTCCTGGCCTATCCATGTTCCATTGCACGCCCTTGTTCAGAGACAGTCCCACTAACTGGAATGCGTATCCACTCTTGGGTGGAGCATCTGGCATGGCTGTCACTCGCCCCCAGCTGACTTCACTTTCATCTGCTGGGTTGTCCTACATGAATTTTCACCACTAGACTTAAATCCATGATGCACGCTGCCCCACTAATGCCCCAGGGACCTCCTTCTGTACCTGCAAAATCCCATCACATACATTTTGGATAACAAAATCAAACATATTGTTACCTATGTCCAAGAGATATACCCCATCCTTGCTGTATAAAACCTTGCAAGTCTTGGTGATGTGAAAGTGATGTATTACCTGGATACCATGGGAGAGAGCAAAACAGGAGCCTCCCAAGTCACTTCTCTCCATTTTTTCTATATGGCCAGTGCTGTGTGAGCCCCATGCCAGCTAAACAGTGGCATGATTCTAGACCACACCAGGACTGTGACTGGAAGGAGCTACAGCAGACAGACTAGGCCCATCTTAAACTTATATATCAATTAGGGCTGTGTGACTGACCAGGTCATTACCCCCAAGGTGTACCAGCAACCCCCCCTGGCAGGGCCTGTGTAACCCCAACTGGTGCACCACCCCATCCAATTGGTCACACTGAAGTCCTCCTTTTCCCTTTCACTTAATCAGTGCTGCCTCAGATGGGATTCCCAGCTGCATGCCATGGTCTTGATCTTGAATCTTTCCTTGCCGGCAGATCTCAGAGGGTGGTGTCAGGTTTTATTTCCTCTGATCCATTCCCTCTGCCGTGTGGAGTCCCCCAGGGCTTGGTGCTGTCCCCCATGTTGTTCGCAGTGTACATGCTGCCCCTCAGAGACATTGTAAGATGATATGGGCTGATGTTTCACTGCTATGCTGATGATACACAGCTCTAGCTGTCTTTTGCACCCAACCAGAATAGTGCAGTCTCAATGTTTAACAGCTGTCTAGCAGAAATCCATGACTGGATGAAATCCAGCTGTCTGAAATTGAATTCTGGAAAGAAGGAGGTGCTGGTGGTGGATCCAGGTCACCGGATAGAGAGGTCGGCAGCGGGTTTACGCTCTGGTCTTTGGCTTGAGGGTGTGCAGCTATCTTCCACTGAATGGGTGCATGATGTGGGGGTTGTTCTTGATGATGGGCTGACACTGCATTTGCAGGTGTTGGCAGTCATCAAGTCTTACTTTTATCATCTTAGGAATATCGCCAGAATCAGGCACCTTATTCCGTCCGGCGATCTGCCTACATTGATCCATGCCTTTGTGACTTCGTGCCTGGAGTACTGCAACTCCCTTTAGCTGGGGCTTCCGGGGGTTGATCTCCACTGCTTGCAGCTGGTGCAGAATGCTGCGGCACGGTTATTGACTGGAACTTCTCGTTCTAGTCATATTACTCCCGTGCTGTGTGAACTGCACTGGCTGCCTGTACAGTGGCGGATCACCTTCAAGGTTGGGCTTATGAGCTACAAAGCCCTGCGTGGATTGGGTCCAAGCTATCTGCAAGAGCTCCTGGCTCCCTACAGCCCTGGCCGGCCTCTCTGTTCAACTGACGAGAGGTTGTTAGAGGTTCCCAGGGTGAGGCTAAAAACATCTGGGGCCTGGGCTTTTATGTTCAGTACCCCGTCCCTGTGGAACTCTACCTCATCAGGTTAGAGAGTGCAGGACCATGGAGAGTTTTAAAGCAGGCCTAAAAACATATTTATTTAAGCAAGCATTTTGTATGTAACTTATGGTATTTCTGTTAATTTTAAATCTCTTTTATCTAAATTATATTGTATTAATTCTGAGCCATGTTATTTTGTTTTATGATGCTCTTATTTATGTACAGCGCTTTGATTTCAAGAATTTCACTGAAGAAATAAAGTATTATTGTTATTGATCTGCTGTGCACTTCTCATCATATAATGGCCCACTATCCATATGGTTGGAAAACACGCAAGCCAGTCTGCAAAAGAGAAACAGATGTGAGCCAAAGAAAGATGTGGATGCTCCCTTGTCTGCCATGTCCAATGGAACCTAGACTAGCACCTTGCTCCCACCCCAGATAGGAGTGGCCTGATATAACCCTTGTAGGAGTCAGATGTGTGTGTGCAATCTTGCAGACACCCACTATTAGCAACCTTCTGCCCTGCGCCACTGCTTATATTCGTTACTTGTTTTTTTTTTTTTTTAATATTCCTGTTACCTAATTGGGCATATAACTAGCAGTCAGAATATGGTATATCTATACTTATTTGTTGTCATTTGCCCTTGGCTGCAAATAAAATGATTTATTTGTTTCATTCCCCCCCAATGCAATTACTACTGAATCACTACCAAAAAAATCACCCACAGCTCGCAGGTCCCCAAACTCTGCTATTTCGCTGTGCCAGAGATTGTCTGCGATCCTCTCATGCCCCAATTCTTAGATGTCACTGAGCGCAAGATAACTTTTATTAGGTAAACATGTTTGATATGTCCTGCTTCAAGAAGAAGTTCTTTTTGTATGTGTGGCATAACGCGGCAGCTGAGACCATAGCAGAAAAAAATATTTTCCTGCATGCAAGGGCGAGTGCTTAAGTACGCCCAAAATAATTGCCAAATAATAGTTATCTTGTGCCCAGTGACATCTGAGTATCAGGGCATGACAGGATTACAGACAGTCTCTGGCACAGTGAGATAAGTTTCGGGACCAGCCAGTAGCGGGTGATTTTGTAGTATTGATTCAGTAGTCATTGCACTGGAAGGGCACATTAAACAAATAAATTGATTTATTTGAAGGCAAGTAACCACAAATAAGTATAGATATACTGTCATCTGACTGCTAGTTAAATGCCCAATTAGGTACAGGAATATTGAAAAAACAAAAAAAACAAATAACGAATATAAGCAGTAGCGCAGGGCAGAAGGTTGCAAATAGTGGGTGTCTGCAAGATTGCACACAAATTTAAGATTGGGCCAGCGGGCCGGCGGTGACCTCCAGCCGACCAAGAGTTCCAGGAGGCCGGGAGAAGCAGTGTGAAAGGTACGGGCAAAGCCGCAACCAATCGGGAAGCGACCGCTGTCTCTGCCTTGCTTCCGATTGGTGCGCCTTTCCCATTGACTTTAGCTGGACTCTGCAACACTTTTCTGGATGGGATTTTTCTGATTAGCTGTAACTTGTGTTAATTTCCTTAAAAGAGCTGTTTTTACTTAAAATTGTGGGTAATTTAAACATGTTTTGATGTGATGTTTGCTAGTGATTCAGCCTTTTCTGGGGATCTGTGTGGGCTAGACGCTTAGGCGCCAACCCCCCAAACCCTCCCAGTCTTTTGTTGTGCAGATTCTTGTTTCTTGCACCTAATTGCAGATTGCCTGCAATAAAATTGCCTTCTCACTGCCTTCTCCTCTGTCCCCTGACTTGCAGCCGGCATTGCCCTCCAGCTCCAGCCGCAGAAGGGGCTCCGAGCCGCCAGCGGGCCGGCGGTGACCTCCAGCCGACCAAGAGTTCCAGGAGGCCGGGAGAAGCAGTGTGAAAGGTACGGGCAAAGCCGCAAAATTTTTGCCCGCCCCCTCCCCCTCTTGGTTAATTGTATTTATACACTCTTTCCCGCCATTTCTCTCATCCACGCCCACATCTAATTCCCTTCTCTGTTAACCCATACCTACCCCGCACAATGCTAACTTGTTTCCTTTTGCTCCTTAGCCTCTCATCTCCCCCATTCCATTATGATAATCATATTATACCCCCTGTCATGACGAATAAGTTAATGAGTATGTTCTGCTCTCCACTGCCATTCACAATGTACAACCATCTATTCCTTATTCACTTTGAACCACTATTACACTGCAACCCCTGGGGTATCCCACATAAAGCCTCTCTAACAATCCAGCTCTCCCCTAGCCCTTTATATGTATCCTGGATCTATAAAAACCCTCTATGCCTGTCCATCAGACTCCTATGTTATGATAAAAGACACACCTATATAACAGCACCATCTCCCACTACACAGTGTGCATCTAGGATTAAGAGGAAATGCTCTGATCACTCTCTATCCCTATCCTTGGAGCCCTAGTCAAATTAATCTTCTACCTCCTTTATGCATTGGCACCATTGAGATTAATCCTGGCCCCATTGTCAATTTATCTTCCCTTCTGAGCTGACTACCATAAAAGGACTAAGCTTCATACACTTCAATGCTTGCAGCCTCCTAAAAGTTCATCTTAATACAGGCTTGGGTGGCACATACTCTTCCAGACTTCCTGGTCATCTCTGAATCTTGGCTCAGGCCTACAACAAAAAGACAGTGTTGTAAACCTTCCCAATTACCAGCTCTTCAGAGCAGATCGCCTTCCAGGGGTGGTGGGGTGGCCATATACATTGAGGACACCATCTCTGCAACCTGCCTCATCAACACATCTGAGCCAAATGAATTTGAATGTTTATCAATCAAAATTTGCCTTCTAATTCGTCTCCATTTAAACTGATTGGATGCTATAGGCCCCTCTGCAGGCCTTAAACTGCTTTCTCACCTAGGGTCAATTCTCAACCAAGGCCCTGAAGATACCGTCATCCTTGGTGATTTGAATTTAAACTGGTTGTCTAATGTATCTGCACCTTTGATAACCTTTTGACACCTATGGATTCACTACAGCTGATTAAAGACCCAACTAGGATTAACGAAGAATTCAGCAACAGCTCACTCCTGATATTATGTTGGTAAACAAGCCTCACTTATACTCACATGCAGGAGTACTGCCAAGTGATGTGAGTGACCATTACCCTATAGCTGGCATAAGATCCACACTCAAACCACCAAATCCTGCAGAATTTATCCTCAAAAGGTCAAAAAAGAATTTCAATATCTCAGGTTACCTCCATGACCTGAGTACTACAATATATTGGCAAGATTTCTATCTTACAACCTCTGTTGAAACAGCACTCCAGACTTTAAAGGTTATTATCACCAATGTTCTCAATATTCATTCACCTATCACCAGTATCAGAACTAAGGTAAAATCCTGCCCTTGGTTCACCTCTGAGCTTAAAGCAGCCTTAGAACCAGAGACAAGCTGTGGAAAAGGCAAGAAAACAAAGGACACCAGTGATTGGCTAAATTTCAGAAAAGCAAGGAATTCATGTACAAAAATAAGAACTGCCAAAACTGCCTACTATACAGCTGAATTGGATGCTCCTACAATAACCCATCCAGACTCTGAGGGTACAATAAAAGGACTTCTGGGCCAGAATTCTACTCCTGCCTTAACCACCAAATTGCTACTAAATGACACAGAAATTACAGGTAAACAAGAAATCTTAAATACCTTCAATGTTCACTTCACCACTGCTGGCCTAGCATTTGACTCATCACCTGCAAATATCCTGAGATCTTCCTTGAACCTGCAAACTACTGTGGGACAAATGGCCACTTCAACTTTTTCCTTCATCCCAATATCCGTGAAAGAAGTGGAAGATCTCTCTCTAATTTAGACACAACTAAAGTGCAGGTGCAGACTCCTGGATCCCTATTTCCTGAAAATTGCTTCACATGTCTTATCTGCCCCCTTACTCATCTCTTCAATCTTTCTAACTACTGGATCCATTCCATCTACTTGGAAAACAGCTCAAGTAGTTCCATTACTCAAATCTGGTGATACTAGGGATCTCAACAATTACAGACCTATCTCCATCCTACCAGTACTATCTAAGATGCTCGAAAAACTAGTAAACTCTCAGTTAAGGGACTATCTGGATAACAATAACCTTCTAAATTCTGCACAATCTGGATTTAGATCAAAGCATAGCACCATTACTGCCTTAGCCAAGGTAACCAACGATTGGCAGACTAATTTGGACAAAAAAAATTTTACCTGTGCTGTGTTTCTGGATTTGAGTAAAGCCTTTGACACAGTGGATCATGACTTATTACTCACCTCCCTTAACTCATTAGGCCTGGATTCCCTATCACTCAACTGGTTTAAGGATTACTTTCAGATAGGTCGCAACTGGTTAGAAATGGAAATTACCTATCCACCTCAAAACCTCTGCTAAGGGGTGTACCACAAGGCTCTATTCTTGGCCCTATTCCCTTTGCTATTTATATAAACAATATTGATGCCAACCTCACTCAATCTAACATTCATCTGTTTGCTGATGATACTGTATTGTATGTCAGCAATCCTCACCTTCCAAAGCCTGTGAACTTCTACAATCCGAATTCTCCATTCTGCAGCACAATCTACTTGACAAAAACTACTTCTAAATGCAAAAAACAAAAGCTATGTTCTTTACCACAAAGAGTTGTACTACCACTACCCAGCATCCAACACCCTACATATATCCACCTTACTTGAGAGAAACTTGAATTTGTTGATAACTTCAAATACCTTGGAGTCTGGATAGATAACAGGCTTGACTATTCTGTCCATATTGAAGAGTTACTTAAAAAGCTAAGACAGAGGCTCGGACTATTTTTAGAATAAAACATTACCTAAACAGTGATTCCAAAAAGGTTAATTCAGGCCTCATTCCTATCCCTCATTGATTATGCTGATTTTCTCTACTGCCATTGTTCAAGTCATCTCACATAAGCTGGACACCCTGTATCACAGGTCCATAAGATTTATTACTGACCTTCCTCCAACACCCATCATTGCTCCTTTATATGGCAGTCAACTGGACATCATTGCAACACAGAAGAAATAGGAATGCTGTTATCTGGATACTCAAAGCGTTAACAGGCAAACTACCGACCTATATCACTGATTGCTTTACCCAAATTACAACCAGGCCATACACCTTAAGGATCAGTAAACTCATCACATTAAAGGTCCCCAATGCCTGCACCTGGTATGGGAGGGCTGCTTTCAGCTATTCCTTAGCAGCTGCATGGAACTCCTCTCCAAAATCCATGAAGCTAGATAGCCTACTACCTCTGGCATCCTTCAAAAGATTGTTCTCCGCCCTTTTCCAGAGCTCTGCAATTGCTTTTATAAACATAATCCCCACCTATCTGACCCAACAAAACCTCCCTTTTCTATCCATTATATTAACTCAATTTCTTTCTTCCGAATCACCTATTATATTCACTTAAAAACTAGTTTAGACCATATAACTTATATTTTAGGACTGCTATACCCTTTGTCCTCTTTTTTTCCTACAGGCTAAATGGTTCTATTGTTACTTGTATATATGTAAATTGTTGTATATAATCATTTCATGCCATTGTATTGCTATTTATTCTATTCTTGTCTATGTAATAATACTTGTATCCTCATTTGTATGACCACTCAGGTCCATCTTGTAAATGAGCTTTGCTCAATGATGTTCGCCTGAATAAATAAAGATTTTGATTGATTGATTGATTGATTGAAGATCACTTTTTTTTTTCAGTGATCATCAAAGGTACAGCAACATACAGTATCAAATTATGGGGATACAAGTAAATAAGCAGGCAGCACGCACCCTTAATAGACTTGTGCTCTGCTTGAATTGTTTATTCTTGCGACAGCCTTGAGCATGAAACGTCACTCCTTAAATGATGTAATAAGCTGACTCGACCAGAGCAGCTTTGCTGAAAAAAGAAACATGCCGGGAGTTCATTCAGGTAAACATGTAGAGGCATTAAACTGCTATTTAACAACAAATGACAGGAGACTAGTATAGTTATGTTCTGAGCAGGGATTGTAATAGGCATGCTGCAATAAAAGTACCAAAGGTAAGGGCATTATTTTTACATTTGCCATTGATCTGTACGTTGCTAGATATCATTACTCCCAGATCCTTCCCCTCCACTGTGGGACTCGGAGTTACCTAGACCCCTCCCAGGTAGTACTCTGTCCTGGGGTTTCTGGCTCCAATGTGCATGACCTTGCGCTTCTTTGCGTTGAAACCTAGTTGCCAGATCCCTGACCACCTTTCAAGTCTTCTTAAGTTCTCCTTAAGGTCCTGTATCCCCTCTGTTGAGTTCGCTCTCCCACAGAGCTTGGTGTCATCTGTGAACAGACTCATTTTGCACTTGATGCCATCCCCAATATCATTAATGAAAACATTGAACAGCACCAGCCCTAGCACCGAGCCCTGTGAGACACCACTTGTGACCACCCTGGTACTAGACAGCTCTCCTCCATTTATCACCTTTCGAAACATATTCCCTAGCTAATTTTCTACCCATCTAACCAATCCTACTCCAAGCTCAACCAATTTTCTGATCAGCCTCTTGTGTGGTACAGAGTCAATTGCCTTGCTGAAACCCAGGTAGATGATGTCCACTGCTTGTCCTCTGTCCACTGTTTTGGTTACTCCATCAACGAAGTTGATCAGATTCATTTGATGAGACCTCCCTCCCATAAAACTGTGCTGCCTTGCATTCAGGAGGCCAAGCTCCTCTAGCTGCTCTATCAGTCTTTCTTTCAGTATGGTTTCCATAAGCTTGCACACTACCATACTCAGTTTGTGGAGATCAAAAAAATCAAATCGGATCTTGCTCCTACCAGCCTTGGTGTCCCCCAAGGATCCATTCTTGGACCGTTGTTGTTCTCCCTTTTTATCAATAACCTGCCTAAACCCCCTGTTCTCTCCTCTATTATCCTTTATGCAGACGATAGGGTGCTTTACACCAGCAACAAGGACCCAGCATCCATAAATGCCATGCTAAAGACTGACTTCGACTGTCTGAATACGTGGCTGCAGCAAAAGAAACTCCTGCTAAATGCAAAAAAGACTGTGGCCATGATGTTTGGCTCTACCCTCAAAGTCAAGTCCTGTGACGTACCTCTTGCACTTCCTGGCCCTGATGGCCCTACCTTGGAGGTCGTGGACAACTTTAAGTATCTGGAAGTCACTCTTGATCCCTCGCTCGACTTCTGTCTTCACATAACCAACACCTGCAGAGCTGTCAACGCCAAACTGGGTATAGCATATAGAGTCAGATCATCTCTAATGGCTACTGCAAGACTAGCCACTGCTCAAGGGGTTCTCAAGCTGAAACTAACCTATGGCCTTATGGCTTTTCAGGACTCTAATAAAGGAACTCTGCAAAAATGGGACACTTGCTGCAACAATATCTGCGGTTTCACCTTGGCTGTCCCCAAACTTACCCACCGTTGTATGCTCTACACTAGTCTAGGGTGAATATCTCCCTCATCCACTCATCAGTACACAGCGGGTTGCCTCATAGACAACATTATCTGAGCTGGAGCACCCGAATCCCTGGCTGGTATGCTACACCATAGCTCTCAACTGTACCCACTGAGATCTGCTGGTAGACTGTTGCTCCACGTCCCTTGAAGCACAACAAAATTGGGGGAACGTGCTTTTGCTGCAGCTGCACCAAAGCTCTGGAATGCCCTCCCAGATCACATCAGAAGCTCACAGTCTCACCTGACTTTTAAGAAAGAGCTCCACTCGTTCCTACAAGCTAATGACAAATGCTCCTGTGCCATGCCCTGAGTCTCCCTTATACTTTTAGGCAACCCATCTGCTTAAACCTTAGCACTTAGTCACTTGCTTTAGCTATAAGGTTGCCTAACCAACTGCTTCCTACTACAACACTGCTTACCCCTAAAATGTGTTATGATAATTACGTAGTGTCCTACTGACTTTATACACTGCACTATTCCTTGTAACCTGATGCTGTTGTATCTTCTTTTGAAGTTATGCTGTGTTCTACTGTCCTATTGTACTGCACTGTCCTATATTATCTGATGTTGTTGTATTTCTCCCAGGTCGTGCCTGAAAGTAGGCAGTTTCTATCTAGTGCACTTACCCAGTAAACAAAAACCAAATAAATGAAGAAATACATTGGTGAGGCTGACTGGTCAGTAGTTCAATGTCTGTACATAGCGTAGTGCTTGTGTATACTTATGAACTCAAATGTTATGGATTTGAGGTTATGAACTTACAATTTGGCTTTTCTCTATTCCCACCCTGGATAGGAATGCTGGGTAGGTGTAGGAATAGAGGCCCAGCATGAGGTGAGATAAGAGTGCTGGAGGAGGAGAAGACTGGGGAGGATGATGGGCATTTTCAAAATGCTCAAAACTGAGCAGCAGAAGTACTGAGGTTTAAGTAGGGGGGTGTGGGAGGACCTATTTCCCCACCACTGAATCTCAGGCTTTTAGCCCTCCCATTCAATGTGTGGTGTATAGCTTAGCGTTTGTGTATACTTATGAACTTGAATGTTGTGGACTTGAGGTTATGAACTTAGAATTTGGCTTTTCTGTATTCCCACTCTCAGTAGGAACACTGGGTTGGTGTTGGAATAGAGGCCCAAAAAGACTTAACAGTTCGATTACCTCCTCCAACTCTGGAGAGTGTGACCAGTAGTATGCAAGAGAGGAAAAAAACCCTGTGGGGGAAGCCTCTGAGGACCCATAGCTACTGACCTGTCTGTCCTGCAGGCAAGCTATGAGGAGATAATCCTAAAATATGGACTGAGGTTTTGTTCTGGTTATGTCCAAGAGTTTATTTATTTTATTTATTTATTGAATTTTGTTGACCCGGTAGGCTCACTGGGCCTGGAAGTCCCTTTTTCAGGGGTGACCAGGGGAAGGGGGGATAACGATGGTAAGCAACCGAAATTGAACCAGATTAAGCTGTTGGTGGTATTTTTTAGTGAATGGGAGAAATTTGGCCAGGACACCGGGGAAATTCCCCCTACTCTTTTTCGATAAGTGCCATGGGATCTTTAGCATCCAGCTGAATTACCACCAATCCAGGCAGATGGGACCTCGGTTTAATGTCTCATCCAAAAGACAGCACCTCAGAAGTGCAGCACCCACCTCGTACTGCACTACAGTGTCAGTATTGGGATATTAACCCAAGTGCCAGATGTGGGAACTGAACTCACAGCCCTCTGATCCCCCGGCCTCAGAGGTGAGTGTGCTACCTACTGAGCCACTGACACTGTTCATACAAACATACGAAATTTGCCAGCAGATAAAAGCCTAGTGGTCTATCAAGTCTGCTCGAATGTGCAGCTAGCACCTCTTATTCTGCAGCTGCCCCTCATCCCACCCTTCTCCTCCTCGTTTATCCTTCAAGTCTTGCTGGTCTATGAGTCATGTCCTCTGAATCTCGAAGGTGAGCGGGAAAGTCAATTCTGAAAGATGGAGGATTCTGGAAGATGGAGAGTTCAATTTGGATGGATGTCCAGATGAAGGAAGATGGTAAATGATGTCCAGGATTTCTGTTGTGGTATTCGAGAACTGCGAGCTTGACTCAAGGATGGATCCAGGGGGTGAAGACAAAGGATGGTTGAGCACTAGACGTTGACGCACTTAAAGGTCCCAAAAGGAATATTGAAGGAGGAGTCCAGGAAGCAATCCATATCCAATCGGAAGGCAAGAAATCCAAGCCGAGATGGAGGAGGAGCCAGCAGAGAGGGCACCCAAGCAAACAGACGAAGGATGGAAGGAAGGTACTGATACAAGGACAGACTGGCCAGCCTTTGTGCAGTGCAGCCTGGGCAGAGCTAGACAAGGAGTTGCTAGTGGAGTGGAACAAAGTGGAATGAGTAAAGAACGAAGTCTGAGACAGAGACTCCCATCCCTGGTGGCCAATGAAGCACACCTTCACTCGATACCCCGGAGGCAGAGCTAGGGATGGAGACTGTTGGGTTGGTCTGAGTGTGCAAAAAGACCTTGACATAGGTCATAGTGAGGAGAGTCCCTCACGGAGGACCTGAGATGGCGTCAACTGAGACCTCCACGTAGGTCAAGTTAGAGACACATACCAGGATGCCAGGATAGTCAACCTGGAGGACAGGAACAGCAGAAAGAGGAGCAGGATCATCTGATGAAGCCACCGCAGAGTCAGATGAAGAGTCACATGATAGCATAGGTGCTATAGCACCGTGCTATAGCATAGGTGCTATAATACGGTATAACGGGATAGAATGGGAACTCATCTAAGGCAATCTGACAAGATAAGCAGCAGAAAAGTAAAATTCAGTAAATGGGGTATCACAATGCAGCAGAATAGGAACCCCATGCAGGTAGAGCGAGGAAGCGTGAGCAAGGAGACCGCCATGTAGGTCATCGCAGATGGTCAGACCCTGAGGACCCAAGATGGAAATGAACAAATCCTCCATATAGGACTGAGATAGGCACAGATAGCGAGGACCATACATAGCCATGGAGGAGATGGCAAGGGACGGACCCCCACGTAGGTCTTCCAAAATGGTACCACGTGAAGACGGTGAGGAAAGAACGGCGAACGTCAAAAGGGTGAATGATTATTGCCAAATGAGAAATCCGGCAAAGTCTCTGTACCCCCTCCCGTGATTCGTCCCCCCTCAGAGTTAGTATATTTAGAAAGGGGGGAGGGGTGTGGGGGGTGCAGGCCCCCTGCAAAATGAGACATTGCCGAATTTCCCATTCAGCATTATCTATCTGCCCTTTTGACGGTCACCATTTTTTAGTCGCTGTCATGACATGGAACCATCCAAAAGCAAACCAGACTCTGTGCAGGCATAGTAAAGGCTGAGTGGGTATCATAGAACGATGAAGCAGGAGGTAAGAGAGTCAGCAGTGAAGGTCAGTCCTGAAGGACCTAGAAGAAATGGAACGAGACAGTCATCTGAGTTTCTTGAAGCAGATGAGTGCAGGCACAGTACAGTATGATAATAGAGGGCAGGTCCATCGCCCAAAAGAGGGTGTTAAACTATGGAAGACTGAGACTCTGCAGCATTCTTGCTGCAAATCCAGTCCCCCATGAGGGCCAAACTGGAAATGGCGGGACCTGACTCAGGTCCACCATAGGAAAGAATCAGGAATGTTTGACCCATGAAGCTAGGCCCCCACGTAGGCCAAGCTGGACCAGCGGGACCCCCACATAGGTCCACCAGAGGAAGGATTTGAAATGAACGAGTTGTGAGCTATGCCCCCACATAAGCTAGCTGGAAATGGTGAGATCCCCATGTAGGTCTGCCATAGGAAAAAACCCGGAATGTTCCTGCCATGAAGCAAGGCCCCCACGTGGGCCAAGCTGGAACTGGCAGAACCCTCACAGATGTCTGACAGGTGGCAAAGCTATCCTGCATGCCGATGAGGGAAAGTCAACGATGAAGGTCCGTCATGTAGGACCCAAGATGGTAGCAAATCAGACCTTCATGGAGGTTGAAGGTATAGACTGAAACCAGGATGCTTGGTCCTAGAATTAAGCAGTAATAGTCCTGCAACTCCAGGAAGATTGTCCTGGGTGGTTCTGTAGAATGCAGTATTTCCTATGGAAGTGGAATTGCACCAAAGACCCGAACAACTGATGCAGGTCTATGGCAGGTAGGCCCCACTAGAAATGACCACCCAGTAGGTGTTGGGCAAGGGAAAGTCTACTTTCCTGGCTGTCCCTGTGAGCGGGTCAATCCTGGGGAAATCAAGGCTCAGCATGTGCATGCCTCCGCAATATGGAAGTTGAAGCAGAACGCCATTGACTATGCGTCTACCATGAGAAATTTCCATACAGAAGGGTAGACAGAACCAGGAACTGCTTATAGGCAATTCAGCCTCAGAAGGGGCTTGCACGAGAGCTTTAAAAACTGGAGGAATAATTTGTCTTTGAAATTGCCATAGATGTTCTGAATTGTGAGTATCAAAGTACCTTTTTGCTGCTGAAACCAGGAGAGTGCGGTTCGATTGTAGACTGTTTCACATACGAGGAAGGCTGGCTGCCAGCAACTTACTGGGCACTGCTAGTGGAAGCACAGTTTCTCTACTTTGCTGAGCTGTTCCACTGATATTGTCATTGGTAGGCCTAGTCTGCAGCTGGCATAGCGCAGTGAACTCCTTCTCAACGCAGCCCGGCCGGGCAACATTGTAAAAAGGAGGCGGGCCGGCCACAACACAGACATTCATGCCTACAACAGCAGGCCTCCGTCTAACATATTTCTTTATTGCAGCCACAACAAATCCCAGTAATCCCACTGGGAGCAGAAGGAAACATAGAGGGAGATGTCAGAGTGCAGAGGAAAAAGCCAAGGAGATGAAACTGATGATGGTCAGCTAGACAAACATGCCGTTGCAGGACTTTCATGTGTTGCACAAGACAGACTACAGAAGTCATCATAGCAAAGGCAAGGCACGAGCACTGAGTTGGGAAGGAGCTGCCAGGCACAGTGGGTGATGTCACACCCCAGAAGTGCCAGAAGAAAATGGCGTGGTGGCTGGCAAGAGAAAAGAAAGGACCCAGAAGGAGACAGGGAACCAGAGGACAACGGAAGAACAAGGTACAGGGGCACAAAGGGGAAAGGAAGGATCATTGAGAAAAATGGACAGGGGAGGAAAAAGGAGCGGAGAATGAAACAGACTGGAGAAAAACAACAAAGGAGGGGGCAACAATGGGAGAGACAGAGGCAGAGGGTGAAAAACTCAGCTGGAAGAGAGATGAATGAGGAAGCCAAGAGCAGGACGGAGGTGGAAACAACAAGAATTAGCCCAGCCTCACCAGCCACACAGCCTCAGCAGTCCACTGAGTTTTCAAAACACTTGAAACTGAGCAGTGGAAGTGCTGAGATTTAAGTAGGGGACGCGGGAGGAGCTATCCCACCCCCCATTGAACCTCAGGCTTCTAGCCCTCCCATTCCTTGGTGTGTCCATGGGACCATTCTTGCAGAGGGGCACCACATGTGCCATTCTCTAGTCCTTCGGTGCCACACCTGACTCCAGTGAAGAACTGAACAGATCAGCCAGTGGTTCTGCAAGATCCCCTGCTAGTTCCTTCAGCACCCTAGGGTGCACTTCATCAGGGCCCAGTGATTTGTCAGTCCTCAAAGCTAGCAGTCCTTTTTTCACTCTTTCCCCTTTCATTGCCCCATCTGCCCCCCTCCACCCTGCTGGCCCTTCCCCCCATCAGCTCCAGTCCATCTTTTTCCCTCATGAAGACAGAGCAGAAGTGTTTGTTCATTAATTCTTTCTCCCTATTCTCCTTTACCCACCTGTCCGCTTGTCTTAGTCTGACTATCCCCTCTTTCTTGTCTCTTTTCTTGCTTTTGTAGTGAAAGAAAGTCTTCTCTCCCCTTTTAATACCTTCCGATAATTGCAGTTCTTTCTGTGCCTTTGTTTTCCAAACTTTCCTTCCTGCCTTCTTTGCCTGTCCCATGTATATTTCTCTGTCCACATCCTTCTTGGTCCTCGAACTTCTTGTAGGCCGATCTTGTTCCTCACTGCCTGGGCTACCTCAGAGCTGAACCAGTTTGGTGCTTTGAATCTTGAGTTTTTCCTGTTGTATCTAGCACACTCCTCCATTGCAACCTCTACTCCTTCCTTGATAATAGCCCATTTGTGGTCCAAGTCCATTGTTGCAATGATTTTCGCTAGATTCCTTTTTTGTACCTTGTCCATTTTCCCAATGCCCACCTTCCTAAAGTCCAGGAGTTTGGTCTTAGTGACCATACCTTTCCTACTGCGCCATATTGACCAGATACCAATGGAAGATACTACATAGATACATAGAAGTTGTCAGCAGATAAGGGTCTCTTGGCCCACCCATTCTGCCCTATCAATCCCTTACCTATTATGAAGCCTGGTGCCCAACCTGAACTCTGGAGCACTCCCCCCTTGCTTCCAGGATACCCTTGTGCCTGTCCCACACATTCTTAAATCATGTGACTGTTTTAGCTCCTATCACCTCTGGGAGGCTATTCCAAGCATCCACCACCCTCTGTGTGAAAAAGTACTTTCTCGCGTCACCCCTAAGCCATCCCCCTCCAACTTCATACTGTGCCCAGTCCGGCTATGAAGAGTAAAGACATGTCTGCAATACACAGAAGATTACGATGCTGGACCCCAGGTGGATAAGTAAGGGCTTGGGGGGTGGGGGTGCTGAGTAGGAGGGTTGGGTGGAGGACAGTAACAACCACAACAGACATCAATGGATGGTTTTCTTTTTACAGGGTTAATTAAAAAAAAACTATGAGGGAAGGTTTTCTTTATTTCAGGTCATGACATTGGGGATTGGGCACCCCCAGTGTCAGCTGACCAATTTTCAAAGGTGTATGGATCCTTGCCCTGCATGGCCTGTCATACCGACTATTTTTGTTATTCTTGTTGACCTCTGGTAGCTTCTGGTGGAGGAGCAAGAACATGTCAATGAACTTGCCCCTCCATACCATTCCCCAATAGTGTCATATAGATGGTCACCCAGCAGGTCAATGACTCCTGCATAGGCCCATCCCTCTGTCTTTCTCCCCTCCCATTTCCTCACCCTCAGAGGTGGTCAGTTGCCCCACATTGGTCCCCCGAGGTATCAGTCCCTGATGTGGCATTGGCTCAATAGGTGCTTGCAATTGGGTCTCCTTGATCACAACATATGGACCCTGTGAAGCCGTCAACCCACTGGGCACATGTGAATTTGTCACTGTGTGCCACCCCAAAAGTCCTCAGCCTGGACTGGCACTGCCAGCAAAGGCAGTGTGAATAGAGTCCCCATCCACATTTGCACCACTGCCTCCTGTATAGCTTGTATCATTTTCTCAGCTGTAGCTCATGCCAGGGTTGACTGGGTGTCAGCAGAAGTCTGTGTGTTGACCCCAGGTGAAGTGTGCTGACCCCAGAGGAAGGAATTGGCCCCCAGTCATATACCACATGCCCCCATGGGTTTCCCTGCACCCAGTGGCCATGTTGGCAGCTGACATGGGTACATGTGGGAAGACGATGCCATGTGGGTGGGCAGGGCAACGCCAGCCATTTCATCATGTGCATGGCATCAGACTGTGATATTGGCACCCCAGATTGGTACAAGCCCATCACCAAGGGAGGTCCTGTAGCCAGCAAACTACCCCATTTCTGCCCTGTGGCCATGGGTTGACCTGCCAGCCCCAAACTCCCAAGAGATGAAGATGTGAAATACCCCCCCCATACCCGGCATCTGGGCCAAGGGCCACCCCACCTACTTAGCATGCTGACGGAGCCTGCTGCCCTGTGGCCATAAGTTGCCCTCTAGACCTTAAATCCATGAGCAATGATGGTGGGAAATACCCCCTTGCTGAGCTGGGTTGCACCCACTTACTTAGCTTGCCAGCTGTTCATAGCATCCCATGATGGTTAGCAGGGGCAGGCAAAAAGATGAGCCAGGATCCTGGCCCACAGCTTTGCTCCCCTATCTACAGAGCAGGAACACTGCAACATGTACATTTCCTCCCCCCACTGCAATGGTTTGTTGCTGTCCCTACCCTGCATTTCACCACCAGGGGAATGGCTCATGCCTTGCCATGTGCAATGCAATGTCCTGCCCCAGCTCAGTCGCCCCATCCCTCAATTGTTGTACTTACCTTCTGACACATGCACCAGCTCACCAGTGAAGCATTCATCCTGTAGACCTCTGCCCCAAGCCTCCATTATCTGTATGCTTTCTCCCATTGCATGCTTTCACCATCCATTCTCAGAATGCTTCCTCTACTGCATTGCTTCCACCTTCCATGGGGTCATCCGACGAGACTTGCCACTGTCCATCTGTTTTCATCTGTGCCTTATGCTTTGCTGGCTTGCATTTCACCCTGCCCATACATTTGAACTTCTAAGCCATTGACTCCACCAGCCTCCTAGAAGGTTGCCTTTCTTTGGTGGTGCACCTGTCCTGAGCTGTAACTTGTGCAGCATCAGTGCTGGCCCTTCCACCACTTGTGGCAGTACCTCCCTGGCCACTATATGTGATGGCCTGCAGGCCCAGTTCCAAGTCTAAGTCCAATAAAGACTGCATTCAGGTAGGGCCCCCACAGCACCTTCAGACACTGCATGGTCTCCAAGAACCCTTGTTTCTGGCTCCTAATTCTTGTGGCCACTGAAGATCGGTGAGCATGACCTCACTGAGCATTCTGGCCTCAGGTAGACTCATGACCTACAAATTATTATTAGTAATAAAAAAAATGTTTACATTTTTTTTTATGTTGGATTTTTTTGTTATACAACACAAACACAAAAGTGTGCCCTAAAAGAAAAAAAGAGAAAAAAAAGTGAGTGCCATACCTAAGTAATAAGCCACGACAGAGTGTGCATTATAAGATTTTACTGCATGCCCAAGGGGTGTTGTAAGGCACAAGGCTAAAAACCAAGTGTCCTTATATCCCTGGGAAGTGCATTAAAATCCTATAATGCACACTTTGGAGGGGTGTCTCCTTGCAAATTAAATTTCTAGATAGTTTCTTTCCATTTTATAAATATAAATATATTCTCTCTCTCTCTCTCTCTATATATATATATATATATATATATTATCCCTAACCAAAATCCCAATTTTGTTATATATATCTCAATGGTGGTGCTCTGTGCACAACATGGCCATCTGTTGGCCTGATGGAGTGATATACAGCCACTGGTCCAGCCTCCGAGGGAGGGAGTTTGGCCACCACTTGCAGTGCTGAGGGCATAGACAATGAGGTACAGTTTTTTGGTTTATGTAGTTAGTTAGTTAATTAGTTAATTAGTTAGTTAGTTATGGTGGTGCAGTAGCACTACTGCAGTTAGTGTTGAGCAGCAGTTAATATGTTAAACCTCAAATCTTGCACTTCAATATCTTTAAAACTGTTCAAGGGAGTTACACAAATGTTTATATGCATGGTCTCGGGAGCCAGATCTCCTGACGTGCCACATTTCATTTTAGTCAGATGTGTGTATAGAGAAAAAAGTAAAAAAAAAATCACTGTTTTTTGATGTTTTTTTTTGTCATTGCCTAGCACCCAGATGGTTTGGAATCTTGGTCTGAAAATTTCAGTGTAGAATAGACTTGGACCATAGATGTGCCTTTCGCTAGTTTAGTGAAAAAAATATTAATAATTTCCAAAGTTATTAAATTTTGACATTTTGGTTCTGAGCATGCTCAGTATAGACTTTGGATAAGCTACTTGAAACAAAAAAAAGAATCTGGTACATACGAAAAAGGATCCTTTTTTGTATAGGGATAATCCTTTTTGTGAGGAAAAACAAACTTGTTTTCATATGGCTGCCATCTTGTTTCTGTTTTTTCCCCCAAAAAAATGTCCAAACCCACAAAAATAACATCCTGGACACACACCCACACATGTATCTTGATCATCAGGACCCCATTACATGGATCCTGCACTTGGTTTCTGGAAAAATTACCCAGCAATGTGTTTTTTTAACATTTAAAAATCCTTTTTCATTAGCTGATTTTCTTTTCTCGTATGCTTTTTCCATTCATACAAAAATAGAATGACCTCATACAAAAAAATAATCTGGACTTAGTTTTTTTCCAATTGTTGTTTTATATGACAGTATCCATTTTCATATGCTTTTTTGGTTCATACAAAAAAAGCATTTGGACTTTGTATTTTTTCCATTTTTTTGTATGCTTTTTACATTCATACAAAAAAAGAATGCCCTCATACAAAAAAAAAACATTTTGGACTTAGTTTTTTCCCCATTCTTCCTTCAAATGAAGGCATCCTTTTTTGTATAGCTTTTTTCGTTCATACAAAAAAAGAATGCCCTCATAAAAAACAAAATTTGGGACTTAGTTTTTTCCCATTCGTTTTTCATATGAAGGCATCCTTTTTCGTATGCTTTTTTCATTCATACAAAAAAGGAATGCCCTTTAGTTTTTTCTGATTCTTTTTTCATATGAAGGCATTCTTTTTCATATGCTAAAAATGGTCTCACACAAAAAAAAATTGGACTTAGTTTTTTCTCATTCTTTTTTCGTATGAAGGCATCTTTTTTTGTATGGCTTTGTTTGTTCATACAAAAAAGAATGTTGTCATACAAAAAAGAAGATTCTGGACATAGTTTTTTCCCATATTTGAACTTCAACAAGCCACAACACCCTCAATATTTGGACTAAAAGGCAATCTGTATATCAAAACTGAGGTCTTAATTAGTACTACAAGAATAATACATAATCCCTTTAAACAATTTAGGGCCCACATAAAAAAACCATAACAATTAAAAAATGAAAATTCTCATAGGATAACATTGGAAATTTAATAAGCCATAACTCCCTCAATATTTGGACTTAAGAGACAATCTATATAACAAAACAAAGGTCTTAATGAGTACTGCAAGAATAACACATATTCCCCAGCTAAACAATTCTAGGCAATATAAAAAAAATAAGAAATTTAAATTCCCATAGGATAACATTCGAACTTCAACAAGCCAAACCTCTGTCAATATTTGGGCTTAAGGGATGATGTATATATCAAAATAAAGATCTTAATGAGTACTGCAAGAAAAATAGGAGCAATGTAAAAAAATAAAAAAATACAAATTCCCATATGATAACATTGGAACTTCAACAAGCCATAAGTCCCTCAATATTTGGATTTAAGGGACACTATACATATCAAAACAAGGGTCTTAATGGTCGGGCTGATGGGGGCTCCCTGGGACAGGTACATAAACCCTTAAAAAAAAAACAAGGGTCTTAGTGAGTACTACAAGAATAATACATAACCCCCCACCCCAAAAAAAAAACATTTAGGGGCAATACAAAAATAAATAAATAAATAAATAAATCCCCCTTGGATAACATTGGAAATTCAACATGCCATAACTCCCTCAATATCTGGACTTAATGAACAATCTAGCTATCAAAATAAAGATATTAATGCGTACTACAAGAATAATGCATATCCCCCTAAACATTTAGGAGCAATATAAAAAAACAATAAAAAATACATATTCCCATATGATATCACTGGAACTTCTACAGGCCTTTAGTCCCTCAATATTTGGACTTAAGGGACAATCTATGTATCAAAACTGAGTACAACAGAATAACACATACCCCCCCAAACATTTAGGGACAATATAAAAAACAACCAACAAAAATATGAATTCCCATAGGATAACATTGGAACTTCAACAAGCCATAACTCCCTCAATATTTGGACTTAAGGGTCAAAGTATATAGCAAAGCAAAAATCATAATGGGCCCACAAGAATAATACATATTACCCCCACTAAACATTTAGGGGCAATATAAGAAAACAATAAAAAATACAAAATCTCATAGGATAACACTGGAACTTCAACAAGCCATAACTCCATCAATTTTTCATATCAGCTCATAACATAATTTAAAAAAACATAGCCACAATAATATCGCAGTTAAGAATTTCAGGAGCCTTTACAATGACAGGGGTATTACATTGTTATGGAATTATGCCTACCACTGTCGCAGTATGTGTAGGTGGGAAAGAGAAAGCAGTAGCAGGGAAGGGATAAGACAGCAGGAGTTGTGGTGCCTGGCTGAGCTGCTCCTGTGGTGGAGTAGCTAAGGCACTTGCTCCTGGAGCAGAGGAGACCTGGGGACCAGGGTTTGGTTTCCTGTCTCCTGGAACTGAAGTTATGTACTTTTAATTTTTTACACAAAGACATTTCCCCCTCCTGAGTTTCTCTCTGTCCCAGAGGTCCACACCCCCTCAGAGTTGATTATATTAATTCTGGGGAGTGGGGGCAGAGTCCCCTATGAAACAAAGAACTCCTGATTTTTTTTTATTAGTTAATGTGGTGTGTCTGGATTTGAGTCCGTTGGTGTTTTCACCGACGTTGTCATTAGGTTTAGATATTTTGGTTGCGGCACTGTGTGCCACTATGTTATTGCTGACGATGTCATCGCCTGGAGCCCAATATTTGGACTTAAGGGACACTCTATATATAAAAACAAAGGTCTTAATGGGTACTAAAAGAATAACATACATTACTCCCACTAAATATTTAGGGGCATTATAAAAGAAATACAAAGTGCAGATTCCTATAGGAAAACACTGGAACTTCAACAAGCCAAAACTCCCTCAATATTTAGGCTTAAGAGAGAATCTATATATGAAACCAAAGGCCTTAATGAGTACTACAAGAATAACACATATCCCCCCTAAATATTTAGAGTTTCAGTACTAAAAATAACCAATAAAAAATAAAGATTCTCACGCATCTTAGCTTATTTACTGATGGAATGAGGTGAGTGTTAGGGTTGACAAACCCCAAGGCACATGCCACCCCTGATTTATGAAGACATGGGAGTGTTTAAACTGTAATGGTTTTTCCTGTTGGAACTTCAACAAGCAATAAGTCCCTCAATATTTGGACTTAAGGGACAAGCTACAGTATATATCAAAACAAAGATCTTCATTAGTATTACAAGAATAGCACATATTCCCCCTCTAAACATTTAGGGGCAATATAAAAAAGCATAAAAAATACAAAAAAAGCAATTCCTATATCATAACATTGGAACTCTAAGAAGCCATCCAACAAAGGAAAGAAATTGCTGTTTCAGCAGAAATGGAAGGGCAGGGCCAAGGGGCCCTGTGCTTCCACAGCAACATACTTGTATGTATCTATGGAGGGATGAATGGGCCCTGCACTCCCACAGGCAAGTGAAAATACAATTATACTATTTCAAAAAGTAAGGAAATTCATTGCAAAAAAAAAAAACCTTCATTAATGCATTAGTTAGGGATAAACCATTAAAAGTAGGTAAACGTGGTGTTAGGGTTGCCAATCCTAATGCCCCACCCCCACACTGTAGACAGCAACAGGAAAAATATTATGGTTTGACCTCCCCAGTGTCTTCATAAATCAGGCGTGGCATGTGCCTTGGGGTTGTCAACCCTAACAATCACCCCATATACAGGCACATTTCACAGGGCCTACCCCCCCCAGTAATGTCTAAATACCTTAAATTTAGCATACTACTTAACCTCTAAAATGCCAGCGTGTATGCAGACAATGTTAGTCTTAAATGCCTCTTGCACAAATTATGGAGCCATAAGTCTTCACAGTCCCTTACTGGGGAATAAGATTAAAATAGCTCAGCAGACTCTTGGGCCAAGTATTAAATACCATCCAATCAAAAAGATTATTTTGCTATTACCTATCTGCTCAGGCAATGTAGAAATTAATCCTGGCCCTCTCTCCCCAATCGCTTTCCTCTCTGAGCTCTAATCCACCAAAGGTATGAAATTCCTATTAATCAGTGTGTGTGCAATCTATTAAGAAAATTAGGTGATACAAAAGCCTGGGTATTGCACACAAACCCTGATGTACTTATACGTACAGAAACTTAGCTGAATGGGTCTGTCTCCAGTCATGAAATTGTCTTTACCTCATACTATCATTTCTACCTATACAGACCTTCTAGAGGAGGTGGTATTGTCATCTGTATTAACAATATTTTATTTATTTATTTATTTAGAGATCGGAATTACAACCTTTGAGCTAAGAGCTCATTTACAAAGGATCCTCGTCAAACAGTTTTAGACAGAAAACTTTGTTGTGACAGCATACTTACAATAGATGATTTTTTTACACATTAGCAACAGAATCTTAAACATTTACATAGGAAGGACAACATATTTCAGGATTGAATTCATGGGAATGGTAACATATTTTGGGATTCAAGTCACATAACAGACACAACTGTAACATAACACACAATACAAATTCTCATATCAGGTAGAGATACAGCAGCTGGAGTCATTGTTAATTGCATTAGTAGGCCACAATAAGCATCTAGAGGATAAGCTAAGTGCCAGAACCAGGAGGTTTTGGTCGAGGTTGGTGGATGATGGCAGGGTGGGGGTAGTGGGGGAGGTTGGGGTAGTGGGGGTATAGGAAAAATAGGAGTGGGACAAGGGGCAGTATAGGGTATGGAGGACAGAGTTAAGGCAGGAGGTAGGGGGAGGTAGGGGAGGGGAGGTGAGAAGGGGTGGATAAGTGCACCCAGACAAGACCAAGATGGGATCAATAGGATGTCCAACTGGCTTCCAGTGGGGGTTAAAATTTGCTGAAGCAGCGGTCTGGTGGGGAGATGCACTTCTGGAGATTTGAAAAGCTCTATTAGCAGGAGGCTAGTGGTGGGATAAGGGAGCTCATTTAGCCAGGTGGGTGCCCTTACCACAAAGGCACACCTTCTCAGGGCTGTTTTCCTGAAGGGTACAGCTGGGGCATGCCTAGTGGTGCTTCTTGTGGCATGTTCATCTAAGACGGGCATGAGCAGCCCCTGCAGGTAGGTGGGCATAAGTCCCAGCAGGGCCTTCTTCCCTAATAGGCAGGTCTGGGTCTTGATTCTATCCATTAGGGGGAGCCATTTTGTCCTTATGTAGAGTTCACATGTAAGTGTGAGGTGGTCTGCGTCCAAGACAAATCTGCAAGCTTTGTTGAGGGTCAAGTGGACTTTGTGAAAGCTGGTGTCTGTGGCTGCACCATGCACTACAATTCCATAATCAAAGATTGGCAGGATTGTGCCACTGACTGCCAGGAGTCTGGCCTTGGGCATGAGGCAGAAACATAGTCTACAGAGTGCCCCCAACTTCCTATTTGTGGCCATAGTGATATTACCTGTGTGTTCATCAAAGGAAAGGGACTCATCAGTAGTGACCCCCAGGTACTGGAATGAGTAGACCTGATCGAGGTTGGAGCTCGAACTGAGGGCAGTTGTAAAGGGTGTGGTAGATCTTCTCTTCTGGTGACCAGTGAAGAGCATGGTCTTTGTCTTTTTACCATTGATGACTAGCAGGCTGGAGTTAAACCCGTAGTAGATCAAAATTAAGCTGCAGATTCCTGGTCAATGTTTCTTGACAGGATCTTCATAGAAAGAGTACCATGTCATCTGCATACAGCAGAACTTTGGAGGAGGGGCACACATCTGGGATGTTGGTTACCAAGAAGCTGAACAGGAGTGGGCCCAGTATGGACCCTTGCAGGACCCCTACTGTGACTTTCTTGGCCTTGGATATGGCTTCATTAATCTTCACCTTTTGTGAGCGCCCTGTCAGGTAGCTATAGAACCACCCAGCTGTGCCTGAGGACAACCCAAGGCAGGTTAGCCTGTGTAGCAGCAGCTGGTGGTCAACAAGGTCGAAAGCCTTGGATAGGTCAATAAAGTTTGCCCGGACTAATTGACCCTGGTCAAGTGCCTCGTATACGTAGCTTATGAAGTCAATGAGAGCCAAGTTAGTACTGTTCGACTTGTAGAATCCATGTTGATGAGGGCTGAGGAGGTTGAGCATCAGAATTCAGCTCCCTGTCATTACCATAGAAATTTGAATGTCTGGCAATCAAACTTCCACTACCTGATGCAGAGACCGTAGACATTATTGGCTGCTGCAGGCCCCCTAAAGGTGGTTTAGAATTTCTCAACCATATCTGCACCATACTAAATTCACATCTAAACAAAACAATTATATTGGGAGACTTGAACTTGGATTAGAACTCCCAAAAATCAAGCAACATAAAAAATCTCTGTGATGACTTGGGGCTGTCACAATTAATTACTGAGCCCACAAGACCTAATACAAAAAACCTTGCCAATGACGCCACTGTGGACCTTATATTGACAAATAGGCTCCATAAAATCACCCATGCTGAGCCGGCCCAGTGGCGCTGAGGGTTGAGGTGCTGGATGCCACACTTCGTGCCACACCTGTGACCTGGGTTCAGGAATGACCTCGGGTCATCTGGGGACTGGCCAGCATGGTGAAGGTAAGAGCAGGCTGGAGCTGCCTACTGGTCGCTCTCCTCTCCTTGGGTGGATGCTCTCCCACCTATAGTCCCGTCACCACCGGGTGGTGGTCCAGTGGTGGTGCAGGCGGGTAGAGCAACAGCTGGCAGGGTCGGTCATCCCATAGGGTGTTACATGCGCATGCCTCCACATGTGTGCATCACGTTAAGGATGCACAGGATCAGGACTGGGAGAAAAATGCAAAAAAAGGTAAAAACTACGAATAAAAAAAAAAACACCATGCTGCAGTTTTCCACAATGACATTAGCAACCATAATGCCATCGCCTGTATCAGAAGCTCTGTGAAACACAAGTCCACCCCAAAATTCATCACTAAAAGGAGATTCACCAGATTTAATATAGCAGACTACCTAGTTGATTTAAGCTCAATAAATAGGCAACAGTTCTATCTAGCAAAGGCAATCCATGAAGCAACTGTCATATTCAATCAATTGGGAAATGGCACCATACATTACCCACCACTGTATCCTATACCAGTCCCTTGGTTGGGTCCACCCCCCCCCAGGTTCAAAGAGACTACAGCCTCGGCTGCGCCATTGACAAGGCCATTAGAGATGGGAACAAATTGCCCCCATGCCCCCTGTTCAAACCAAAAATCTGCCCCAAAACCCTTAGTAACTCCTCCTGACTCCTGTCAGAGCACCCCCCCCCCAGAATTACTACCTGCCTGGGCACCAAAGCCTTTTCTGCAGTTGCCCCAAACTGTGAAACGGCCTATCCCCTGCCCTTCTCTCACTGGACTCCCACCTCTCATTTAAATCTTGCTACAAATCAACCCTAATGGCTAATGCCACCTGTGCCTGCACCCCAGGGTGACCCCCCCACCACACCTAGGCTTTCACCTAGGCTTTTAAGGACTCACTGAGTTTATTCTGGGAAACCCAGCTCACCCCAATGTGATTGCATTCTTAGCTCTGATTCCCCAATGTAATTAGACGTTGCTATACAACTGCACTGTGTCCTGTGCACTTCCAAGCATACAATGTTCAAGCTATGTACTGTTTTTACACTATCCTGCATTGTTTTACATGTAATGTTTAACTATGTAATGCTTTTTTTTACACTATCCTGCATTTTTCTATGCACACTGTTCTATCTACTGTATTGTATTCTCCTAGACTGTCGTACTTGTTCCAATGGCATTACTGTCTGTATTATGTACCTGCACCTTATGTACTGTACTGCACTCTCAGACTGACATACTTGTCTCTAATGACATTACTTTTATGTAATATGTACCTGCACCTTATCAATGTGCCATCTTCATGGCCTGCGTCTTGCCTGAAAATGGTCCATTGGACCAGTGCACCTACCCAGTAAACAAATGCATAAATAAATTAGAGATCATAAACAGGTATGCTCCCCTAGTTAAACTGAGGGTCAAAAAGATATTCTTCCCCTGGTTCAATAAGGAAATAAAAAAGCCATAGGCATAAGGGATGGCCTCTGGGCTACCGCCAGGTGTACCAAATTAGAATCTGACTGGTCAACTTTCAGAAATATGAGAAATGATTGCACCAAACTGATAAGAGATACAAAAGTTCATTTCTACCTGAACACCATGGACAGATCAAAAAGTAACTCATCTAAATACTGAAGAGTAGTATGTAATATTGGAGGCCAAACAACATCCTCCTCCTCCTTCCCCATTACAATAGAATCACAAAGCAACATAATAACAGATAGGCAAGTAATCTTAGAAAAGATAAATGCTCACTTTGCTATGGTTGGTCTTGCATTTGACTCCTCACCAGCTGCACAATATCCTATCCCTAAAACAGAGAGTATAAACTCCGAGCCACATTCATTCAGGTATTTCTCCTCAAGCCCATAACCTTCAAGCAGGTTGAAGATCTACTGCTAAAACTACATACTAAGAAAAGTGCTGGTTCTGATGGCCTAGACCCCTATTTTGTAACCCTTAGGTTGCCAAAAGAATTAGAACATATAAGAATTCTGGACTGATATATCAGTCCACTGCACAGCAAGTGTTAAAAATTGGCTACAACTGTCTTATGGCACCAATAACCCACCTCTTCAGCCTCTTCTTTACCAGCAGAGAATTACCTATAATTTGGAAAATGGCAACTATCATTCCTCTTTTCAAATTGGGAGACCCATGGGTTTTAATAAATTCCAGAGCTATATCTATTCTCCCTATCCTAGCTAAGCTTAATAGGTTTCATAGGTTATCAGAGCAAAAAAAGACCGAGATTCATATAGCTCGCTAGGAAAATTTAAGTATAACCATATATTGAGTTTTTATGTAGATAAATATCTAATCTTGACTTGAAAATGTCCATTTTATCACTAGTTACCACATTTATGGGTAACTGGTTCCAGACACTAGTGACTCTTATCGTAAACCAGGAGCTCCTTTTCTTTGTTTTACAACATTCTCCCATAAGTTGGAAGGGGTGAGACCGAGTTTCATATGGATTATTTCTTATAGTTAGTCCCAATTTAGCCCATAAACTGTCATCATGAAGAGCTTTAAAAACCATACAGAGGTCCCCTCTCATTCTTCGATATTCCAAGGAATAAAGTCCTAACTTGTTTAAACAATCATCATAATTTAGATCTTTAACCTGCTCATTTTCTTTGTTGCTTTTCTTGAATTTTTTCCAGACACGCTTTGAGCCCTGATCTTGTGGTGACCAAACTGAGCACAATACTCAAGTGAGACCTCACTAAAGAAGTATATAAGGGGAGTAACACTCTACTACTGTTACTTTGAATGTGCTTGTTTATACAGTGAAGTGTTCCTCCAGCTTTTTTAATGACTTGTTGACAATGTAGTTTAGGACTCAAATTATTCTGTACCCTTATACCCAAGTCCCTTTCATCTTCCACCACATTTAATAATTTGCCTCCCAACTTATATTTGGTTAATAAGTTATTTTTTCCAAAGTGCATAACAGTACACTTATCTATATTAAAATGTAACATGTTTTTGTCTGCCCAATTTTCAAGTTCAGCAAGTGCATGCTGTAGAGTATTTGCATCTTCAACATTATTTACAGTATGGCCTATGCGAGTGTCATCCGCAAATTTGGTTAGCCATACACCGACTGACGTGCTTAATGAAGCAATATATATATTAAAGAGACATGGGCCAAGCACAGAGCCTTGTGGAACACCACTGATCACTTGTTCCTTACCCGAATAAGAACCTTTTATACAGACTTTTTGCGTTCTATGGGTCAACCATGATTCCACCCATTTGGTAATATTACCATTTAAACCCATTTCAATCAAAGTGTCTAACAATTCGCCATGAGGGACCTGATCAAAGGCTTTTGAGAAGTCCAGCAAAATGACATTGACTGCCTCATTTCTATCTAGAGCCATACTAACTTTGCCGTAAAATTCCAGCAAATTTGTCTGGCATGATCAGCCTTAACAAAACCATGCTGGGAATAATCGATATTAACTATTTCCCCTAGATATTCCTTGATGATTCCCTCTAGGATTTTGCTCAAAATAGACGTTAAGCTAATAGGCCGGTAGTTAGATACTTCATGTTTTGAACCCTTTTTATAAATAGGCACAACATTAGCTTGCCTCCATACATCAATTACTTGTCCTTCATCGATAGATCTAATAAATAATGCTGTAATTGGACCAGATAAGGGAATGGCCAGTTCTTTGAGAATGCGAGGGTGAAGACCATCCGGGCCTGATGATTTAACAGAGTAATAGATGCTTTTGAATGTCTAATGCTATAATAAGGTGCGACCCAGGTGTTTTATGTGGGTTATGTTTTTTTTTAGGCAGGGACTTTTTATTAAAAACAGAGGTAAAGTATTGATTACATAGCATTGCCATATTGGAATTCTCTAAGCTCTTCAAAAAGATAGTCAATGCCCAACTCAGGGACCACCTGGAGCCCTTTAATCTCATAAACCTGATGCAATCTGGGTTTAGACCCAAGCACAGTATGGTGTTGGCTTTAGCTAAAGTGACCAATGACTGGCTTACAGCTCTAGACTGCAAACTGCCTACTGGTGCAGCATTTCTCGACCTTAGCAAAGCCTTCAATATAGTAGACCACATCATTCTAATACACAAGTTAAAAAGTGCCTGCCTGCTGAACTCTGCACACTCCTGTTTTTTAAACTATCTTAATGATAGACAGAACAAATTAAAGCTGATGGAGAATTCTCCTCCTTAATATTCTTAACGAGAGGAGTTCCTCAAGGATCTATCCTAGGCCCGTTATTATTCATGATCTATGTTAACGAACTTAGTAGTAATATTACCATGGCTAAACTGCACTTTTTACTGGTGACACTGTCCTTTATATTTCTCAACCTACCCTAACCAGTGTATGCACCGACCAATGACCAGAATTCAACTCATTGCAGATTAATCTATTTCACTCAAAATTATTACTGAATGAAAATAAGACCAAAGTAATGTTTTTCCTGCCTACCAATTCAGCATCTCATACCATATCTGCACCTACCATTACTGCATTATCAGGGGATTCACTTGAAGTGGTAGACAATATAAAATATCTTGGAATTTGACTTGACAAATGCTTATCTTTCATTACACATATAGAAACCCTGTGCAAACAAAACTGAGAATCAGATTGTTTTGTCTACAGAAATAAGGGCTGTTTTGTTCTAGATGGCTAAAAGAAATTAGTTCAAGTCACTTTCCTCCTTCTATGGGATTATGCTAATCTAATTTATAGACACTGAACCCTAACTTTCCTAAATAAACTTGATGTGTTCTATCATAGAGCCTTTTGTTTTGTCACTAATTTCGCACCCAGAACCCATCATTGTACTCTATATAAAATTGTCAGGTGGCCATCCTTAACTAAAACTCCACTGCCCTGCATCGAATCATGCTCTCACTAAATAAAGCTTGCCAGTTAGTCACTGGATGCAACCGTTGGACACAAACCTGTGCGCTCCATAGACGCACCAACTGGCTTAACTTTGAAGGCAGACTCCCGCACCAGACCTGTCTTCTTGCTAGGAAGCTCTCCCTAAACACCTCTCCCTCAGGTCTCCACCACCTTGTTCAGGCCTCCACTCAGCCACGGTCTACATGGAGCTCCTTGCTAGCCCCTCCCCCCGTATTCTACTGCAGGTCCTCTCTGGGGCATCACTCCCTTTATTACAGGTTCCCCCCCAGTTGAATTAAATGCCATTGGCCATCATTCTGGAACAGTGACTAGGCCCATTTAAAACCCTACTCCATGCTGAAATCCTCTCCCACTCCAACTATGACTGTGCTTAGTCCTTCCCCTGTTGCCTGGGACTATAACCTTTTGATTTCTGTATATTCTTATTGTACATGCTGGACTTATAATGATTTGACATGGGTTAGTCCATTCCACCCTTGAACTGCAATTTGTCTTCACTATATGCCTCTAATTGCACATACTGTTTCAAAACTTGCAATGTGTGAATTCTGGTGTGTTTTCTGTATATATATACAGTATATATATATATATATATATATATATATATATTATTATACATCTTGTCATTTCTTGTAATGTATGTAAATCTGATGTGGAGCCTTTGCAAAGGAGTCCTTGAGTCAAAGGTTGTAATTACGATTCCTTCAATAAATAAATAAAATAAAGGAGACTCAAAAATCTCTATATGTGGGTCTACAAAGCAGTAACAAATAATCTTCCTTGTTACATTTCAGAATTCATCATATGGTCTCATAGTAGTAATGCATTATGAAAAAAACTACGTCCTCTTAGATACACTGAAGTATGCCACCCAATATGAAAAACAACTATCAGTCATGTAATTCCTTTTTTATGGAATGAACTGCAAACTACTCTCAAACTTACCAGTTTTATAAGCACTGGTGTATTCAAAGCTATCCTAAATAAGTTGTGCAAAGAGACATGCTCCTGCAACTGCCACATTTCATGAATGCCAAGATATTATAGTATACTATACATTTATTAAATTGTGCATATGGACTTTTTATCTTGGATTGGATATTACCTTAAAATAATTAATTACCTCCATGTATCTTACCAAATGCAGTTGATTGTGTGTCCTGAATTATAATCACAATTATCCTATGTTAGCTAGATAGGCATTGCTATGTACTTCACAACTATTATTTTTCTGATTTCCATTGCACTATATATTGCATATATATCAGCTGTACTATAACTTATAACTTTTGTTTATTACTGTATATGCATTTTTATTGTATGCTGTCCTACTCAGGACTTCCTTGTGAATAAACTTGCTCAACCAAGTTCTCTTCCTGGTGAAATATAGAAATAAGAAAATTCTCATACAGTGTACACTTCTCAGCTTATTTACTGATGATATGGGTTGAATGTTAGGGCTGACAACCCCAAGGTACACACCACACCTGATTTACAAAATACACAGGAACAGTCAAACCATAATGGATTTTCCTGTTGCTGTCTGCAGGGTGGGGGTAGGGTGTTAGGGTAGGCAACCCTAACACCACATTTCCCTACTTTTGCTGGTTTAACCCCAACTAGTGCATTAACAATTTTTTTTTGCTATGAATAATATAAAAATATATATATATATATATGACATCAGCTGACTTATGATATCTTTGTGAGAGGGGACTGGTCTGCTGATATCTCATGAGTGGCCACAAGTGATAATTTCTGAGCATGCTCAGTAACCATCTTAATTTATCTTGCTCCTGTTGCTCAAGATAACAAGCCCAATTCTCAAAGGTTTTAGACTGCCGCTAGCCCCGGGTGCACCGAACACATGGCGCATGGGGCTTGTAGCATTCTCCAGCCAGCAATCGGGATTCTCAATCCCATGCGCCACTTGCCCCCAAGTTAGACAAGCTTTTACTGGTCTAATGTTGCCGACCTTTTTACTGCACTGTAAAAAGGGTAAAGTGTCACAAATGCATGCGACCTTTCAGAATCAGATGCATGGTGTGCCAACGTGTTTGATACAGTACAGGGTTTGATGCACGGCTTGTGCAAGCCCTGTGTCAATCTTTGAGAATCAGGCCCAACATGTTTATCTTGGCAAATTTATTTTCACACCTGGGGATTATCTAATGAGGTAGCTTCAAACATACATGTTATTTGGTTCGGAATGTTGCTGTTATTACACATATGCTTGACTGGTGCAGCCACGAGTGCACAGTGGCAGTAGCAATAACATTACAAACCAGATAACATGTATATTTGAAGCTGCCACATAGGATAATCAATGTATACCAAGGGAGTTCCTCCTTTTTGTGTGTGTGTGTGTCTCTTGCAGGTAAAAACATGCTGTATTATTTAACTGATTATCAGTTTACTTATTTTCTTTCTTTTCCACTTCATTAATAATAACAAGCTCAGATGTTTACTTTTACTATTAAACTGACAAAGCCATTGTTTGATGTGCTGCTTGCAGGGAGTCAGTTCGTGTGAAAAGCATGGGTTATGGCTGCTATGCGAATAACATTAAATACTGTGCAAATAACATGTTTTTTGCACAGCACCTATGTCTCCAGTGACAATAACATTTACCATTCAGATTTATTTGCACTCCCATGGTATGCATATATTTAATATATGGATGCCCCCTAAAAATAGTATTGAAAAGCATACCAAAAATGTTTGGTAACACCATCATTCTGAAAGTGGTAATACCACAGTTCACAACTGATAATACTATCATTCAGGTGCCATAATAGTTTCGTTCAGGACCTGAATGATAGTATTATCAGCAAAAGTCAACAGCGCAAGTGCAAGTCTGCCTCCTGACATCTTCCAAACTGTGCCTTCTGATTCTTCACTTTTCCTGTATGGGCAGGCAGAACAACTTTTAAAATATGGTGTCTCTCTCTCACCCTCTCTCTCTCGCTTAGTGAGAGCAATGTCCTCAGCGCTACCAGCAGTAGGTTTTTTTCTTTATTTTGCCATTATAACTAATTGGTTGATCCTGCTTTCGCTCTTCTCACCACTGAACTCAAGTCGCCACTGTAAGAGAGCGAGCAACTCGTCAGTGCAGTGCTCGTGTCATGTCTCCAGTAAGGAGTATGAAGAGCAGACGTCGGACACCCGTAGCGAGTGTTAACTGTAGCAGTCAAACGCCTATTTTTTATCCAAGGAAATATTCAAATTGGAGCCATATATTAAATATAGGATAAAGTATGGGGAGAAGTGTGTTATGAGAATTTAACACACGCTCGAGTTGTTGGATGGCACATAAACCCCGAGGGCGAAGCCCAAGGGGTTTATGAATGCCATCCAACAACGAGGGTGTGTATTAAATTCGAGTTTGACACACTTCTCCCCATATTTTATTTTATATAATTGAAGGGCTCCATTTTTTGCAAATACTTATGTGAGGACAAATGCCTCTCAGTACTCGCTACTATGCCTGGTATGGTGCCTGGCTCATATTGTGAGCCATCTTGCTTTTTTAATACGTAGAGGAAATTAGGTAGTAGTTTGTCTAATTGTAGGACGTCAAGAGTTTTGAAATTTTGTGGCTGTTCAACTCAGACAAGTAGGTTGTGAAAAGTTTGAGGTCGCTTTTTGTTTTCCGAATTGTGTTGTGGTTTTCCTGCTCTTCAACGAACTTTTGTCTTTCGGTTTCGTCCGCTGTTTGGAATCGGCTTAACATTTTTTTTTTTTAACTTCTAGGTGATGTGAGGCTGCTGGAGGCTATTTGGGATGGAGGTAACTGCCGAGAAGCAAATGTTTTTTTCAGTCAGTGCCGCTTGAGGTGACAAGGACAGTTAGAAGCTTGCGCTATGTCTTGTTAGTTGTCTCGAGTGCTGTGTTGTTGAAAGAGAGCGCATGAATGCAGTAACACCTACTCAGCTGTTACGGCATTTAACACACGGTTTTGTCAATGGCAAAAAACGGAGACCATTAATTATAAAAAATTAGAAAATGGACTAGACACTTGCTTCAATTTCATTGGCTGAAAGCCTTCACACTGGGGTACATTAAGTATCGATAGACGCCCGCTCCGAAAGATGTGCCAATTCGAGGTGCACCATTACCATAAAATATCTTTGGGCACCCCGAGTTGGCATCTGTCGAGTCACCATTTTTTTTCCCTCGCTAACCGACAAAAACATCGCACTAATCGCCCCCACCTGCCGTGGAACTGGAACACGTTAAAACTGAAACAAACAAAACTGTCACTTAACTACTTGTCCGTTGCTGTACCCGGTAAAGTCTTTTCGCTGTAACTCCTCACGGCTTTCACCCTCGGTGGCGATTTTATGACTCTGCACTTCCTGGTTATGCGATGCAGGGTCACGCAAGGATGCATTGACAGCCTTGACCCTGCATCACATAACCAGGAAGTCCAGAATCAGAAAATCCGCGACCGAGGGTGAAAGCAGTAGGAGTTACAGCGACGAAAGACTTTGTAGGGGACAGAGGACTGAAGTAAGAAATATAACTTTTAAACCTCTACACTACGACGGCAGCTGGGGGACGGTGGTACAATATATGTGTGTCGCTTCGGAAGTGGGACAAGCAAAAGGGAATGGCTGGGGGAGTGCAACAGCAGGGAATGGCTGGGGGGGTGCAACAGCAGACAGAACAGCAGAAAATGACAGGGACTATTTAATCAAAACTATATATTTTTTGTAGTCTTTGTCTATATTTACAAGCAAATTTCTTCTTTTTTCTTACAAGTTAATAAAAATTTACAACGATGCCCATTTTCTAACGCAATAATGCCCTCCAGGGTGGGCGGTATGGACAATACCGGACCGGCCAAGGGCTATAAGGCCCTCCGCCTGTGGCGTCGGGCCTCATTACGCCCCTGGCCGGTCCGGTATTACCCAATACCGCCCACCCTGTCGAGCATTATTGCTTAAATAATGGATAGGTTTGTGTTCATTACCAGGCAGTCTTACCGTCTCGAGGTTCTGGACACATTGGAACCTCTCGAGCTTCATTCTTTAGGTTCCTGTGTGTCCAGAACCTCTCAATGGTATTACTCCCTGGTAATGCACAAAAACCTATCCATTATTCTATTTATAATACATGGTTGGACCCTTTCCCCATTGAAAAAGCCATTATTTATTTCCCCATATATGATTAGCCAAGTAGGGTATTATGACCCTAACTAGCTGCCTACAAAAAGTGTTCAACCTTGTGTATTACATAAAACAAATGATGACAAAGTGTGATACAGTATGTGAGGAAATAATACCATCTCAGAGTTGAACAAGCTCATAAAGGCCATTCACCCTCTGGGCTCATGGTTTTATGGCTTGCACAACCCCTAGATGGTATCATTTCCTCATATACCACACTTTGTCATCATTTAATCTCTCTCTTTCTCTTTCTATATATATATATGTAATATATATTCTTTACAAAAAAACTACATTAATGCAGCATTTTGGGTTCAGGCTGAAGCGAAAAAAGTATGGAAATGTGGTTTTAGTGCTTCCTACCCTAAAACCCCACCCCCACCTCTAAAACAAATCAGGGGTGCAGTCTTCCTTGGAGTTGTCAGTCCTAAAGCTCACCCCATTCTATAGACTCCAGAAACATACACACCTAATGGGGTAAGTTTTAGAGTTCACAACCCCAACACCTCTGATTTGTTTTAGGAGTGGGGGTGGTATTTTAGGTTTGAAAACCCTAAAACCAGACTTCCCTACTTTTTTTGCTTTAGCCTGAACTGTAAACACTGCATTAATGCAGTTTTTTGCAAAGAATTTCCTTACTTATTGAGATAGTATAATTGTATCCTTATTTGCCAGCGGAGGGCCCTGCGCTCCCATCCCTCCACAGATGTGTATAAGTATGTTGCTGTGGAAGCACAGGGCCCTTGCATTTGGAGCAAAACAACAACCAAATTGTCAGCATAGTCTTCTTGTTACCCCACCTCATGAATCCAGTAGCAAAAATGTTCAAATCCCCTTCAAAACATTATTCCATGCCACTGCAAAGTCATTCCATGCCACATGTGTGGAAACATGTTTTGGCCAGGATTTTAAAAATGATAGTTGTCACTTTCATTATTTATTTAGTTTTTGTTGACCAGGTAAGTGCACTAGATAAATCCTGCCTATTTTCAGGCACAACCCGGGAAGGGGGGATACAGATAAATGCCAACTGACCTTGAACCATATTAAGCTGTTGGTGGTAATTTTAGTGAATGAGGGAAATTTGGCCAGGACACCAGGGAAATTCCCCTACTCTTTTCAATAAGTGCCTTGAGATCTTTAACATCCACCTGAACTACCACCAATCCAGGTAGATGGGACCTCGGTTTTTAACGACTCATCCGAAAGGCGGCACCTCAGAAGTACAGCACCCCTCTCATGCTGCACTACAGTATCAGTACTGGGATATTAACCCAAGTGCCAGATGTGGGAACTGAACCCACAGCCCTCTGATCTCCCGGCCTCAGAGGCGAGCGTGCCATTAAGTGGTGTAAAAAATGGCTATGTTTAAAATTTTGGATAAAGATATTTTAAATTACCAAAGTTATGACTGAATGTAGCAAAATTACAATGGATACACATAACTTTGCCATTTTTACATATTTTGACCCCAAATTTTCAACATAGCTTTCTTATGACCCAACCTTATGAACAAAGGGGGTTAAAAATGTCAAATCCTGCCTGAAAGGTGATTTCACCAAGCGACTGTGAAATAGCCTTTTGGGCCAGAGTTGCATAATTCCACCACCATTGTTCATGAGGTGGAATCTCAAAAACCATGTTGAAATCTGAATGTCAAATATGCAAAAATAACAAGAATTATGCATCAAAACGAGAACTCCATTCAAATGCATTGACCTGCACTTACAGTACCTTAGTTTCTCATATTGCAGTTGGGGTTCCAGTAGCAAGACATGTCTTTGATCAGAGAGTGGATCTTCACCCTGGGACCTGTTCAGGTGATTAAGGATTTGTTGAAGTGCGGGGTGGGTGCTCCATGGGAGGTTGGGTGGGATGGATCAGTTAGGGCCTTTTTTTTTTTACAGGTTTTAAAAAAAGACATCGAGGGACCATTTTCTTTATTTAATACAGGACAGTGATCAGAGGGTGGGGGGATGCCACTAAACACCAGGGAAAGGAAAAATATTAAGGGGGATGGAGATCGGAGAGTGCCACTAGATACCAGGGAAAAATACAATAATTACGGGGATGGAAACTGGGGGCTGGGGTGCCACTAGACACCAAGGAAATATGTAATCATTATGGGGACAGTGATCGGAGGGTGCAGGGACACCACTAGACACCAAGAAAATATAAAATAATTATGAGGACAGTAATCGGAGGGTGGGGGTGCCACTGGGCACCAGGGAAATATTTAATCATTACGGGGACAGTGATCAGATGGTGGGGGCACCACTAGACACCAGGGAAAGATTTAATAATTACTGGGACAATGATCGGTGGGTCTGGAGGGTGTAACTAGACACCAGGGAATGAATAAATAATTATGGGAATGGAGATTGAAGGGTGGGGAATGCCATTAGACACTAGGGAGCAATTAAATAATTATGGGGATGGTCATACAAAAATTTTCATATGATATTTCCATTCATATAAACATTTTCATGCTGGAAGCGAGTCACGATGGGGAGTGGGGGTGCCACTAGACACCAGGAAACAATAAAATAATTACAGGGAAAGCCATATGAAAATTTCTGTATGGTAGTTTCATTCATACCAAAATTTTCATACTGGAAGCAAATCACAAAAAAGGATTTAAAATGAAAAAAATAAAACATTTCTGGGTAATTTCTCCAACAGTTAAGTTCAGAATCCACCTAACAGAATCCTGATGAGCAAGATGGATGTGTTGGTCTGTCTGAAGGATGTTATTTTTTTGAATTTTTAATTTCTTTTTTTAACAAAAAAAAAATGGAAAACAAGATGATGGCAAAAGAAAAAGGATTTTTTTCTCACAGGAAAGAATTGGCCCCATATGATCATTTCATATAGCTATTTTGAAGTGCTTACCAAACATGCTTAGAACTGAAATTTCAAAATTAAACAACTTTGGAACAAATTAATATTTTTTCACCAAACCAACCAAATGCACATTTGTGGGCCAAGTCCTTTTTTGCCCTAAAAATTTCGAACCAAAATCCCAGACCATTTGGGCGCAAGACAATGACAAAAGCAGCAATTGTGTATGTTTTTGCACTAACCACATCTCAGAATCTGCACATGCAACCAGAATGAAACTTGGCACCTCAAGAGATCTACCCAACCAAACCACGCATGCACAATTTTGCGCACATCTATTGAATGGCTGTGAAGTTATTAAAGTGCAAAATTTGAGGTTTAACATAGAAACAGCTGCTAAACCCTAAACACAGTGGTGCTACTGCAACCCTAGAATATATATATACTGTATATGTGCAGGTGCACAAAGAACAGCCCAGAGCACAGTGCAAAGATTGCCCAGCACTCAGTATAGCATATGTGGAGTTCAGACCACCACAGCAGCCCAGCACCCAAGGGTAGGACACAGACTGCACACAGAACGGCAGATGTGGAACCCTACCTAGGTTGGAGTGCCACCACAGACACCCATAGGACCATAAGGGTACAGTCCATAGTAGAAGATGAGGACAGATGTTCCCCAGTGAGATATCACAGGTGGGCAGGGAGGGCAGCCCAGTAAATCAAGGCATACTGGTATCACAGGACAACAATGGACACAGGACACAGGCGCATCAGAATAAATAAACAGTTTAATAAAGCAAAATTACACAAAACAAGCAACAAAGTGAAAAAGGAGCAGACTCAAAGAGGGGATGAAAATCAGCCTTAAACAAGTGTGGAAATGAGAACGTGGGTATGGGATAGACAAACTGGGGCTAGAGGGCCAGCTATGGTGCAGTTGGAGGTGGCAGTTAAGTGTTATGGGTGACCTCTTGTATGGCTTCCATCGGCTGTCCTGTGAACTCCTCTGTGGTTTCCAGCCTCCATAGCACCAGGTGCTGCTGGCGGATTAGTCTCCACAGTAGGTCATGCCTCCCCTTGAAGGCCTCTGGTTGACAGGCTTCTGCGACAGTCCAATGGTCACGTATGAAGAAAAAGAATATGTTGTAAGTAAGCCATGCAGACACTGTGGACCATGTAGATTCTGCTAGCACACATAGCCATGGACCCCCCAGCACATGTGTATGTGCAAGGAATGGGTAGAATATGGGTCAGCACCCCATGCATACTGCCTTTATGGTGCAACTGTTGGAGTTTCTGATGTGTCTTTCATCCTTGCACTGCCCTGTGGTGACAGTGATGTGACCCCATATGCATTCTTCTGTTATCAGGTACATGAGCTGTGTCATGGCTCCACCCATGTATCCCTGTAGTGTGGCATGTAGAGCTGTGTCCATGCAAGATGGCCTCCTGCATGAATGAGTCCACCAATGTGACAGCCATGGGTGACATGGATTGGCCCATCCAACATGGGATGTCATGGTGCACTGCACCCGTACTGCCAGGTATCTCAGTATGTCCCACAAAGCTCAGCTGTGTTACACAGCATGTGACACTATGTACTGCACCAAACCCAGGGACTCAGAATGGTACCTACATGTGCACTGCACTCTCAGGCCTCCATGCCAGATGAAGCCCCCCTCCCAGACCATAGATTACCACAGCCATCCACATAACGGGCTGGTCATCCACACCCATCTACTCCCCACATGCATGGTGTTGGCAGCTGTGCATGGGATTCATACCATCCTGGATGCTGTAGACAACCAATCTAGGGGGTTGTGTTGCTGACAAACTTACAGTGGTGGGTGTATGCACATCAGCCATGTGTGTTCCTGGGGGGGGGCCATGATGGGCCAGCACTGCACACAGGATGCCCTGCCTACCACTGGTGCCCCCTACAGGGCATCAGTGCACTGCCCAGACACAGTGGGGCCACATACACCCACATGTGCATCACTCTAACACACCTCTGACCACTGTCATACACTTACTACAGCAGGTCCCATGGGAGATGATGAGAGACTGCACACATACAGCTTCACTGAGGATGAGCTGCATGCCTTGGCACAGACCTACAAGGTGAGAGAAGAGGTGCTGTCCTGCAGCCACAGCATGGAGCCACCATCCGGAAGGTCTAGGAAGAGATCACAGGGGAGGTAAATGATATTGGTGGCCAGGCCTGAACAATTAAGGCTGTCTGGAAATTATTTCAGGACCTGTGCCGCTGTGCCAAGGACAACCTGACTGCCCAGCACTGGGATCAATGCGCCACATGTGGTGGCCCACAATCATCAGTGATATCTAGGTCCCTGGAATCAAGATGGGAGGCAGTGGCATCCATGCTGTGGTCTGTGGTGGTGACAGGAGTGACAGGAGGTGGGTTTGAGATCCAGGTAGTAGCTAGTCAGCCATGTAAGTACATACCTGGGTTCTCCCCCCCTTTGTGTGTATGGGTACACACGTGGATCCCACCACTGTTGGGGCACACTGCAGACATGGTCATAGCGCAAACACTGTGGCCCATCAGTGCCCTGGCCATTTCATGACACATTAACCCACTATGGTCCTGCCCTGTGCCCCCCCCACTGCAGTGTGTCAGCCAGGAACCCCAATGGGTCATGACCATGCAACCAGGTCCACTGGGGTATGTACATGCACATAGGGTGAGTGCGCACTGTTGTTACATCTGTTGTCCATGGGTCATGGAGTGTGTTGTCATGTGTGCTGGGTGTGTGGGTCTCGATGTTGGGTTGTGGTCTGCACTGTGTGGGTTGACGTGCACATGTGTGGCATGTGTGTGCACCATGGTCAAGGAACACTGTCATACTTGCACAGTCCTCCCTCCCCAGGTAGCTGGGTGACTAGTACAGTATGTGTCTGGGTTATGTTGCCCTGCTGACACCAGTTGCATGCTGACACTGTGTTCATACAAGGCACCATCTGCTGGGACATGCATAAACCACCAGCACCCTTTATGGCGTATTAAGTAGTGTGTGCAACACTGACAGTCCACTTCTCTCTTTACAGCAAGACCCTGGTATCAGAGTCTGAAGAGGAGGGCAATGCTGGGCCATACAGTCATGTGCAGTAGCCACCACCCAGCCAGACACACCACCCAGAGGACTACAGTGTGGATACCCTGGAGGACAGCGACAAGATGTACACTGACACACAGGAGCTAGCGGCACTGGTCATTTGGCTGGAGAGATAGTCCCCCACAGCCAGCCCCCCCATCAGTGTCTAGCCAGAGGTGCACTGCAGCTCCCCTACCACATGTGGACCCCACACTCAGGACCATGGCACCATCTTGTCTGGGATACCACTGCCCACACTTGTCACCACCACCACTGCTGCAGCCACCTCCACCACTGCTACCACACCACCTGCCCACCTTTCTGGGAGGCATTAGATGACCTGGTAACACCCCCTGTCATCTCACACCTGTCCTGCGCAGCCAAACATGGCCACCGCAGCCCCATCACCTCCCCCACCCATCCCAGTCATGGTGTGCTCGCGGGCCACTAATTGCCCACAGGTGCCACCAGAACCTGTACCCCCAGACAGTGTTCTCCAGCAGTAAGATGCACTGGAGTCCAGGCAGCTGCTGCAGTCTGCCATGGAGTCCCAGGCTGCCACACAGCAGGAACTCATGCATTTCAGGCAGGTCATTCACGATGACTTGACATACCTCCACCACCTCCTGACTGAAGAACTGCAGAGGGCTGAGCAGCATGCAGATGCCTGTGAGGCTCACTTCCTCGATGCCCTACAGCACATGTTTGGGAAATTCTCTGGGGTAGTGTGGGATGTCACATCTGCGGTGTGTGACACTGTGTAGCCCAGTCGGAGCCACAGTCTCTCTATTGTGCTCAGCCCCAGTGCTGAGGGGACACCATGGCATATGCTGATGCCACTGGGTGGTGCATCACACACTGGCAGCATTCCCATGACCTCTCTGCTAGTGGCATTCTCTTCACACCAGGGAGCAACATGAACCTCCCTGCATCCCGCACCCCACTTGTCCACACACAGTCCAGGGTCACACTGTTAACATGGGTATCCCCTTTACTATCGTCACAGGCCACAGACCCCACACACAGGTGTCAGAGATAGCAGATGGTCTGCACGTGCAACAGACAAAGACAAACATAGGTGAAACAGCTCTCCTACACCATGCCAGCATATCCCACACCTTTCCAGCACCCCACAGCCATTACAGAGGACACATGTGTCTCCCATGGGCCCCTGGCGCTGGGGCTTGCTGGCAGACTGTGCTTCTCATGGCCACCTGGGTGGTCTGTCCCAGGTTTCTTGACAGGGCACATCCAACCCTATGGCACAGCACAGGCATCCCCGTGTGCCATTTCCCTGTCAGTGTTCTGTTGTACCTTGCCCCCCAATGCCATTCCCCATGTCCAATGCTAGGTGCATCTTGGCAGCCCCAGCTCCCCATTTCCCACAGCACCCCCTCTAACATTCATGTCCCTCTCCCAATCCCAGTCATGTGGTGTGGGCATGACTGATGGGCACCCGTGTTTCTCCATGTCGACACCCCTGCCACACCACATGCATTATGCCCACCTCTGCTGCACCCTCTGGTGTATAACACACTTTTTACCACTGTTTATGCTCTGCCACCATGTGATCTGTGTCTTCACAATACAGTTTTTACACATGAAACAGTGTCCTGTGTGGCTGATACTCACATGCTCCTACTTGAGAGGTTACCTATGATGTGAACTCTGCATTCCTGGGCCCTACTGGCCTTGTTGGGGTCATGCCTGTCGAGCTGCTCCGCTATCCCCAGCTTCTCTGGCTTCATGTCATTTGCACTGTGTTCTTCTTGGACAAGCAGGCATATTATGTGGGAGAGCACCATGTTGTGTAACATTCAACAGGCTGGGAATATGGCATACACCTTGTGAGCGGTATATTGGAGGGCACCAACTGAATGGTCCAAGCACCAAAATCATATCTTCAGCATGCCGAAGATGCACTCAGTGACATTGTGTGAAGCTGTGTGTGCAGCACTGTACATTCCCTCTGTCACAGATTAGAGGCAGAGGACAGGTGTGAAGAGCCAGGGATGCAAGGGATTGGCACTGTCCCCTGTAAAAAACACACATCTGTTAGCATCTGTTTAAAGTCTAGCTACCCAAATCCCAACAACAGGCCATGGGCTGTGGTACATCTTGTGCACCTGTCTACTCTCCTCTTTGCACAGCAAGTTATGTGTGTGCTTTGCTACACCTGTACTGCCCCTGTGGGGGGTTTGTGTGGGTGGGCGACCTGTGTGTACTCACTGACAAGGTACAGGATTCACAAGCTTATAAAATTCCCACAGTTGTGGGAAAAACCCGGTGCAAGTGGGTTACCACTTGCAGATCCACAGTTTCTCCTGCAGCTGCAGTATTCACAAAGGTGAAGCCTGTATATGACTGGCTTCATGATTTATGGTAGCTTGCAGGTGGTGTTGCCTTAGAAATCCCTGCAGCTGCAGAAAAATTTTACGGCCAGCGGGACTCAGTGTAACATTTCCACAGCTGTGGGAACTGTGAATACTAATCTCCATAGCTGCAGAGATTTCAGTCTGCAACTGGAGTTGCGGAGTGGGACTTAGTTCGAAATTACTTTGTGAATCTGGCCCTAGGTATCCACTGGGTATGTTCCCACCATCAAATTTCTAGCACAGGATTGAATTATGACATATGAAGGCATGTGGGTGCTGCCAGGATACCATGCCAGGACATTGGTGATGTACCCTGTTGCATCATATACCACCTGGCAATTAATGGAGTGGTATTCTTTCCTATTGAGGTAGGCATTCATCCCATCACCAGTGGGTGCCCAGATGGCAACATGGGTGCAGTCAATGGCACCAAGTACTGCTGGTAGGTGCACAACACAACAGAATTGCTGCATTGTTACTGTACTCTCCACTGTTGTGCTGGGGAATGTGATGAACCCACCAACATGTGGCAGCAGGGCATCTAGAAACTGGGCCAGCAGGCAAGAGGTGGTGAACTGTGAGACACCAATGGTATCCCCCACAGGTGTCTGGAATGACCCAGTGGGCAGAAATCACTTGGCAGCCATCTCCTTCAGCTCAGCTGACATGGCATGGTTGCGCTGGGTGTCATTGTGCAGCTGCTCATGCAGGAGTTCACATAGCTGCATCAGCATGGCCCTGCTGAGGTGGTACCAGCCAATAAGATGGTCATCTGAGAGACTGTCAAAGGTGAGCCATGACCAGTACCATCTGTGTGCAGCATAGCAATTCCATGGCCTACAGATGGGCCCAGGGTGGGCAGCTGCCCTCTTCTCTTCCTGCAGGGCTTCCTGCAGCATGAACAGATTTAAGGGGCAATAAAATGCAAATTGCTTTGTGGGGTACTGCACAAGTGAATGGTGTAAATTGCTGTTTAGGTACTAAATATGTTTAGGTACTGTATTTGTAAAAATTGCTGTTCAGGAACTGAATATGTTTAGGTACTGTATGATAGGGGCATGTAGAGGAATATTGCATCTCGTCAGGTTTAAGGAGCAATAATTGCATTTTAAGTACTGTATGGTTGGGGCAGTTTGCAAATTGGAACAATCTGCTTGTAAAGGACATATTGCAGTTCAGGTGCTGAATAGGTTGAAATGCATGGTGCGATCTCTGTAAGTGAATGGTGTAAACTGTTGTTAGGTACTGAATAGGTTTAGCAACTGTATATGTGAATATTGCTGTTTAGAAACTGAATATGCTCAGGTACTGTATATGTTAGGGGTATGTAGAGGAATAGTGCATCTGGTCGGGTTTAATGGGCAAACTGCTTTCAGTGGTGTTGAAGGGCAGACTGCTGTCTTGGTAGGACAAACTTGGTGGTTGGCCAGCTTCTAAGAGGGTAAGGTAGAGGAGAGCTAGGGGAACATGGACGGAACTGGCAGGGGAGGATGGGTGGGGACACAGGGGTGGGATGGGCATCCTTCAAGTGGTATTCAGGGTGGATGCTGGTGGGCAAATAGACAGATGGGAAGAGTGGTGGGCTGCAACAGCTGTGGAGCAGCAATCTTTCTTAAAATTGCGCGGAGGATGGTGGGATGTTTGGTGTGCAAGCAAATAATGCAGCTCAAGAATAGAGATGCAGCAAATTTAAATTCCGTCGGCAAAGTGAACATGAAATGGGCACTTCGCATTGCCACACCACTACACGGAGTGGGCAATGCAAAGTGCTCACTCCGCCTTGTCATTACCACTTTGTGTTAAGGCAGAATGGCAATGCGAAGTAAGGTGAGGTCATTGTTTTTAATGGACTTCGCATTCCTCATTATGATTCTAAGTGACCCACTTGGTGTTTCAGATTTGGCAGCCCCCCCACACATCACATGGCTTACAGTACTGTAAGTCACATGCACTTTAGCTAGGCAGGAAGAAAGTGAGTCATGCAAGCCGACACCTTTACTTTCTCCTGTGCAGAAAGAGAGAGAGTGGTGTGTTTTGTGACTGCTGATACTTTTAGATCAGAGTGAGGAGGAGATTTAAACTTTGATTTAGACCCAGCAGCTTTTTTAAAAGCTACATTTTTTTGTCTTTTCTGTACTCTTTTTTTTCTTAATTTGTTCTTTCTGTCAGTTTTATTTTTCTTGCCTTTATAAGTAGTTAGTTGTTTTTCTGTGTCTGTGTGACTGTGTATGTTGTGTGACAGTGTGAGTAGTGATTGCTCGGGCTGAGGGAGCTCAGTGGGAGAGATGGACCAGGGTGAGGGAATGTCTGGGAGGGGCAGCTCTGGGAGGCGTGGTAGTAGTAGCGTGGTACCGTGGCATGTGTGGAGGGCATGGGGCTCATTCCTGTTGGACGCTCAAAACTTGTGAGTGCCCCCCCCAGAAGCAGGACCAGAACAACGAGAGGGTGAGAGCTGTGAAGCAGTGGCTGGATCACATAGAGGGACATCAGTTGCAAATTATGTCCATGCTGGAACTGCTGCTGGATCACCATGGGATCCCACATTAGTTTTTTTTTCCTCACACCATTTGCCCCCGCACACCTTCTTTGCTGTGTTATAAAATGTATTCCTCCACCATCCCCAACCCTTCTACTGTATGTAATTATGCCCTTTTTTGTTGTCTTCCGTATGCGTTACACTTTGTATTCTGAGCAGTGCAAGTATACTGTGCTAAACTGCATGTGTGCAGTCAGTCTTCTTTCCAGTCTGTGTATGTACTGCAGACATTGTCCAACTCCCTGACTTAAAAACAAACATTAATGAGTACAATGGTGGGGTGGTAAAGCATGGAGAGATACTACAAAATGGCTTACAATACAGTCAAGTAACTATTAAAAAAAATTAATGTTGTGATTCATGACGTAATTATAAATCTTGATTTGTGACTGCATTTGTGACCATGATGATGAAGAAACGTGAATGCCTATGGCTGTACTTCCCCAGGCACTGATGAGCTGTAGCTTAAAACTCCCAGACTTAAAAACACGTATCAATGAGTACAATGGTGGGGTGGTGAAGCCTGGACAGATACTACAAAACAGGCTTACAATACATCCAAGTAACTAGAAAAAAATTTATGTTGTGATTTGTAACGTGAATGATTGTGAATCGTGATTTGTGACTGCACTTGTGACCATGATGATGAAGAACATGATTTGTATCACGAATGACTCGTGATGATAGTCCTGACTTAAAAACATATTAATGAGTACAATGTTCATGCAGAATTAAGCACCACACCTGTCCAGTACTCTGAAGGGAAGCCAAAGAAACACTGTGACTTAAGTTACAGATGGAGATTGGGCCCTAAAGAGATGCAAATGCACAGACAGATTAAGATTGCGCTGTGTACTGAAGAGATGCAGACACAAAGGCACAACACCTAACCAGTGCTCACCATCAGAAATTCAAATCTGGAAAAGAATACCTTTGCCGGTTGGGGCGGGCCGTGGGGGGGTGTACTGTACTGCTGCAGTAACAGTCACTAGTACTAGTACCAGTAAAGATACCACAAAGAAGTACAAAAATCACACAGCTGCAGTGAATAGCAGCTTCACATTGCTGAAATTAATATGTGGCACAATAAAAGGTGTCTGATTTGATGACATGCATCACACACATACTCACACACACATTAAGTTATGCATAGCAAATTGAAAACTTCAGCAATACAATCACATATTTTAAACAAACTAAAATTATGCACTGCGGCAGTAACAGTCACTAGTACTAGCACCAGTAAAGATACCACAAAGAAGTACAAAAATCACACAGCTGCAGTGGATAGCAGCTTCACATTGCTGAAATTATTATGTGGCACAATAAAAGGTGTCTTATATGATGACATGCATCACATACATACTCACACACACACTAAGTAATGCATAGCAAATTGAAAACCTGAGTAATATAACCACATATTTTAAACAAACTAAATTATGCACTGCTGCACCACAACAATCAGCAAAAAAATGGCAAGAAATATTAAAAATATTGTGTGTACATTAATACAGTTATACAAGAAAAATATTGCCGAAATAGAAAGCAGTCTTTTTCTCCAAGTTAATCTACTGTACATACACCACAGATATGCCCCTCCCCCAAAGCACACTTCCACTGTCTCTCAGTACACAGACTGAATGTTGTACATTAACATTCAAAATCCAAACACAAACAAAAAATGCTTGATGATATGAGCACAGGAGGGTTTCCTATAATCGACGAACTAAAGTTTCAGCAAAAAAAATGACCCAAAAAGGCTTTTTTAACAGCTTTTTGAACGTTTTGAATCACAGAGAGCTTTCACAGCAGATTGTCTCCTACAGCTTCCTACACACACCACCCCAAACTGAGGCTGTGCAGAACAATCTAGAGCCCATGTGACCTGAAATCCCATGAATCACTGCAAAATTCGCCTTTGGAGCTTAAAAACAAGGTGAAGTGAGGTGTAGTGGAAGGCGGAGTAATGCAAAGTCATTGTTTTCAATGGACTTGGCGTTACCATTATAATACAAAAGTACTCCGCGTCGCATTACGAGCACCTCCAGCGGTGCTCTTCAATCCACAAATACTTATGGAGTTTAATAGGGGCCACTTTGCCCATCAGTACTGAAGAATGAGGTCAGCTGTCTACAAATGGAGATAGGGAAGGGACTGAGGGCTGCAGGGCAGGACAAGTCAATAGCTGGGGAAGGGGGAGGGTAACCGAGGAGGGTGGACAAATTAACTCGAGAGGAGGGAGGAGGAGCGGGAAGGGGGTAGCAGATGGCATAACGAGACAGGAGGACCCAGCTCTGAGGGCAACCAAAGGCAGAAAAGATGAAGAATGGAAGAGGGGAGGGAAGGGGGGATATAACGGTCACACAGTCAGCAGCGGTGGGGAGGCTTGCAAAAGGAAGGAGGAAATAAGTGGTAGTGATGTGACATTGAATAATCGGTTCACAGCACTGGCAGGATTGGGGGATGTGATAGAGAGAGCACATGGCAGAGGAGCTAAAGATAGACCAGAGGAGGAAGGAATGGAGAGCAGAAATAAGGAGGTGGGGAGGCAGGATGGGGATAGGTTGAGTTTGGGGTTGTGGGGGGGAAGGGGGTAGTTGGAAGGGGTAAAGATGCATCAAAAGAAAGAGGCAGAAGGAGCCCGAGGGAGAAGGGAGGTAGGGGCAGTGAGAAAAGGGGGGGGAGAGCAGAGTTGGGATAGGGACTGGGGACATTACTAAGAGGGTGTAAGTGGGAGCAACTGAGCTGGAAGAGGAGGTGTGGGGAGGAAGAAGAAGGGAGAGAGAGGGAGGTCAGCAAGAGCGGAACATGAAAACAAGGGGGTTCCTAGTGCTGGGGGACTCAGGACTAAGGGGAGTCAGATGGGGTATCAAGGGGGAAAGGCACAGTCGCATATGGGTGGAAGCCATGCCAGGAATGATAGCAGAAAGGGTGGGTTGGTCTGTTCTGAAGTATGCTAGGAGGGGTAGGGAGAAACCTCATAAAGTTCTGCATTTGGGGACAAGTGACCTGGCAGGCAGCACGGTAGATGTAGTTCAGAGGAGGTTTGAGGAGCTGGGGCTGATATGTGAGGTGGCAGGAAAATCAGTAGCTTTCTTGGAAGTACTTCCAGCACCAAAATCAAAACTGCTATCATAGAGGCAACAAGCCTTTGTGTGAAACAAATAAAGAAAACAAAGCGGAGTAAAAAAACACTATGGTTCTCAAAAGAGGTGGCAGGGAAGGTTAAGGAGAAAAAGGCTGCATTCAAAAAGTATAAGGAATCACAGAAGGAGCACGACAGGGAACTGTATCAATTAAAGCAGAAAGAAGTGGGGAAGGCAGTCAGAATAGCAAAGGTCCAAACTGAGGAACAAATAGCCAACTCAGTTAAGAAGGGGGATAAAACCTTTTATAGGTACATTAGGGAGCATAGAAAGGTTAAGGGAGGAATAGTGAAGATTAATAAAGGAGAAGGGAGGTGGGCAGATGGAGACAGTGAAAAGGCAGTGATACTGAATGAATACTTTTGCTCAGTATTCACAAAAGAAGATGAGGAGGAGTTACCTAAACCAGACAATAGAAGCACTCTGGGTAGGGGGGTTAACACTAGTCCATTTACAGAAGAAACAGTCCTGAAAGAACTCCTAAAACTCAAGGTGGACAAAGCAATGGGGCCTGATGGGATTCACCCCAGAATCCTAAAAGAACTAAGAGAGGACCTAGTGACACCACAGACCACACTTTTTAACAAATCGTGGGAGGATGGGGTGGTACCTGAGGACTAGAGGAGGGCAGATGTGATTCCCCTTCACAAAAGTGGGAGCAAGGCAGAAGCAGGAAACTACAGACCTGTAAGTTTGACCTCGGTGGTAGGGAAAATGATGGAATCACTTCTGAAAGAAAAAATTGTTGACTACCTAGAGGCCAGCGGGGCACAGGACCCAAAGCAGCATGGATTTACAGCAGGAAGGTCATGTCAGATGAATCTAATTGATTTCTTTGACTGGGTGACCAAAGTAATAGACCAGGGAGGGGTTGTGGATATGGCCTACCTAGACTTTAGCAAGGCATTTGACATAGTCCGCACAAGACTAATAATCAAGTTAGCCAGCCTGGGAGTGGGTTCCAGGGTGGTAGCCTGGAGTGGCAAACTGGCTGCACAACAGGACACAGAAGGTAATAGTGAATGGAATACATTCTGAAGAAAGGGGTTACTAGTGGAGTACCTCAGGGCTCAGTACTGGGTCTAGTCCTCTTTAACATCTTTATAAGTGACATTGCAGAGGGTCTGAAGGGAAAGGTATGACTCTTTGCAGATGACACAAAGATCTGTAACAGAGTTGGTACACAAGGTGGGGGTAGAAAGGATGAGAAGAGACTTGGCAAGGTTGGAGGAATGGTCAGACATATGGCAACTTAGATTCAATGCAAGGAAGTGCACCTGGGAAACAAAACTCCAGGAGAAGAGTACACAATAGCAGGGAGGTACTAACAACAACAAAAATGGAAAGGGACTTGGAGTAGTCTATTAGATGACCTAAAGGTGGGTAAGCAATGTGAGAAGTCAGTAAGGAGAGCCAGGGGGATACTGGGATGCATAGGAAGGGGCATCACAAGTAGAAAAAGGAAGTGGTTATCCTCTGTACTGACAGTTGGTGAGACCCATCTGGAATACTGTGTGCAGTTTTGGAGACCCCATCTACGCAAGGACATAGACAGGATGGAAGCAGTCCAGAGGAGGGCAACTAAAAGGTGCAGGGTCTGCATCAGAAACCATATGAAGACAGACTGAGAGAGGCTTAATATGTATACCCTTGATGAAAGGAGGACATGGGGACATGATAGAAACTTTCAAGTACCTCAAGGGAATCAACAAAGTCCAGGAGGGTAACATCTTTCAGAAAAAGATGTGTAGGAACAAGGGCACAATTTAAAAGATAGAGGGGGATGGCTCAGGGGTAATGTGAGGACATTTTTTTCACGGAGAGAGTGGTGGATGCATGGAACCACCTTCCAGGGGAGGTTGTTGGGTCTAAAACAATGGGGGAATTCAAACATGCTTGGGACAGACACAAGGCAATTGTAGTGGTGGGTTGCAGGAAGTAGGCTGTTGGTTAACTAGAATCTGCAGCTTATCCAATAGGAAGGGAAATGGGCAGACTGGGTGGGCCAAGTGGTCCTTATCTGCCGTCAAAGTCTATGTTTCTATGTTTCTAAAGGCAAGCACTGCAAGGAAACAGAGGACAGATGAATTTAATGAGTGGCTGAGAAACTGGAGTCAGGCCAAAGGATATGGGCTAGTGGGGAGTGGGGAAGGACCTAGGAGGACAGGAAGCTGTAGGCTAAGAATAGGCTACACTTAAGTGAGAAAGGAAGGAGTGTATTGAAACAGAGACTGGGGGAATACATAGAAAACAAAGGGAATTTAAACTGGGAGCAGGGAGGTGGCAAGTGGGCAGGAGGCATGCAGGATCCACAGGAAGGGAAGCCATGCGAGCTTACCCCCATAACAACAGAATGGGACTAAGGGAGATTTCAAGCTAGTAGGGGAGGGCAGGTAGGGAGAAGGGAAGGGAAATGGGGTGGAAGGTGGTAACACTGATCGCTAGGAGCCTTGGAAACAAACAGCAGAGTTACAGGCTCTCATGATGGATGGGAGGGGTGGACATGGCGGCCATCACTGAAACATGGGCTACCCAGTACCATGACTGGGGCCTGATGATACCAGGGTATAGGATATTTCACAGAGATATGGTAAAAGGGAAAGGGGGGGTGGCATTGTATGTGAGAGAAGGACTGAAGTGTGTCTGGGAAGAGGAAGAGGAAGAGGAGGGCAATACAGAGTCATTATGGATACAGATCCAAGATTGAAAAAAGAGGACTCTAAGGATGAGTGTGGTGTACAGGCCACCCTCTGAGACAGATGAGGTAGACAGGGAACTAGCAGGACAGATGAGGAGGAACTGTGGGAAGGATAGCACGGTGATTGGGGTGGACTTCAATCTGCTGGGAGTGGATTGGAGTACCCCAGCCACCACAAATAGAATGGAGCAAGTACTTCTGGGTGCTTTCCAGGACAGCTTCCTAGTACAAATGGTCAGTGAGCCAACCAGACTTGGTAACACCCTGGACCTCGTGATGGCTAATGGAAAGTTTGTGAGGGAACTGGGGGTGGAGGAACCACTGCCGGGGAGTGACCACCGCTCTGTGTGGTTAACGATAAACATGGGCAAGGAGGGGGTAGAAACAGGGGCAAGGGTGTTAGACTTCAGGAGGGCTGACTTCGTGAGGATGGGGAAAATAGTAATGGAGCATCTGGCCAGAATCCATCCAAATATGGACACTAACCAGAGGTGGGAGGTCATTAAGCTGGGGATTGAGGAGGCAACCAGAACATGCACCAGGGTCCAGAGCAAGAGGGCAAGGGCAAAGAAACCTAGCTGGGTGAGCAAGGCGGTAATGGAAAAAGTAAGGAAGAAAAGAACCACCTTTAGGAGGTTCAAAAAAACAGGGAGCTGGGAGGACAGAGAAGATTATCTGAAGGAGTCAAAGGAGGTGACAAGAGCAGTCACAGCAGCCAAGGTGTCTAGAAAGCCCAGGCTGGCACAGGCATTAAGGAGGGGGAGAAGGACTTCTTCAGGCACATCTTGGAGAAATGAGTTGTAAGGACCAAATTGTAAGGATTAAGGGGGGGTGGAAATGGGGGCAGAGCAGGCAGAAGCACTAAATGAATACTTCTGCCCTGTATTTACTAAGAAGAAAGGAGGGGCTGTACCCAAGGGGTGTGGGAGGGCAAGCACGGGTGGGTAGGAGGTGACAGATGGGGAAATCTCAATGAGCAGTGTACTGGAGGGCTTGAGAGCATTAAGGGTGGACAAGGCACCAGAGCCAGATGGCATTCACCCCAGGGTACTGAGGAAGCTGGCAGATGTCCTGGCGGAGCCCTTGGCAGATCTGTTCAATGCCTCCTTAGACTCAGGGATTGTACCTCAGGACTGCAGGATGGCACACATGGTACCCCTCCATAACAGCGGCCCCAAAGAAAAACCGGAGAACTACAGGCCAGTAAGCCTCACATCCATCATGGGGAAGCTGATGGAGACAATCCTGAAGGAGAGGCTGAGTATCCTTTCTGGAGACTAATGGATTGCAGGACAGTAGACAGCATGGGTTTGTCTCAGGCAGATCCTGTCAGACCAACCTGATGGATTACTATAACTGGGTAACTAGGCAATTAGACATGGGCCATGCAGTGAATGTCCTGTACCTGGACTTCAGTAAGGCATTCGATTCAGTGCCATATGGGAGTCTAGAAAGTAAACTGGAGGGCACAGGGATGGGGGTGAAAATGGTGGGATGGGTAGTGAACTGGCTGCATGGGAGGCAACAGAGGGTGGTGGTGGGAGGGGAACTCTGATCTCCAAGGACAGTGGCAAGTGGTGTGCCACTGGGCTCTGTGCTGGGGCCAGTGTTGTTTGGGATATTCATAGCAGACATCTCGATGGGCATCAAGAGCAAGGTCAGAGGCCAGCCTGGTGGCAATGAGGGTTGAGGCATTGGACGCCGCACCTAGCACCATGCCAGCAACCCAGGTTCCAGAACGATCTTGGGTCATCAGGGGTCAGCAGGGGCAGGACAGGATAGAACATCCGGAGGACTACTCTCCTCTCCTGGGGATGGGTGGGTTTCATGGTTTCATCTCCCATGGTATGGCGGCTCCTGGTGGAGATGAGCGGTTGCTGCAACCAATCGGGACCTAGTGAGATGGGTATGGGAGCCTTGGCAGACGTCCTGCAATTGGGTGTGGGAGCACACCCATCGCACACTGGACATCACTACACATCCAAGGCCCTAGGAACCAGAACAAGGAAAAGGCCCTATCCCCGGTAGGCAAAGGTGGGTCCAGGGGTGACGCACCCACTCCCAATGTCAGGTTCTCTATGCCTTCTCTGGTGCTTTGCCAAGCCTAGCTGTCCCACTTGATTTGAGACAGAGGGTCAGGGAAGTTGGTGGTCCTGCCCCAGGGGACTCAGAGCCAGGGGGTCAGGCAGACCGGGTGAAAGGTAGAGGCAGGCCACATGGGAGTAGCAGCAGTGGAGGACTTCAGGCGGGCAGAAGAAAGTGCCATCGTGTGACCACACACCAGAGAGAGAGTTTGGGAGATAGAGAGGTAGGAGGATAAATAAAGTTGACAAAAAAAAAAAAGAGCAAGATCAGTCTGTTCGCAGATGACACCAAGATGGGAGTAGTAGTAGATGATGTAGGGGGGTGGAAGGGGTTGCATGATGATCTGTCAAAGTTGAAGACCTGGTTGGACACTTGACAGCTAGGGTTCAATGCCAAGCAATGCAAGGTGCTACATTTTGAAGCTAAACACCCAAGGAGGAGCTACCGGCTTGGGTGGGGTGGTTCGACTAACCATGACAGAGGAAGAGAAGGATCTGTGGGTGATCATTATAGGCTCAATGAATAACTCAGCACAGTGTAGGACGGTAGCCGCAAAGGCCAGCAGGATGCTGGGTTGTATTACCAGAGGTATATCCTCCAGGAGGAGGGAGGTGAATCTGCTGCTGTGTAGGTCACTGGTAAGGCCACACCTGGAGTACTGTATGCAGTACTAGCACCCGTACCTGAAGAAGGACATTAGGTTACTGGATGGGGTGCAGCACAGGGGAACAAAGATAATCCATGGTCTGGGGGACTTACCCTACAAGAGCAGGCTGAGGGAGTTGAACATGTACTCCCTGGAGGAGAGGAGATATAGGGGAGATATGATTGAAACCTTCAAGTACATGAAGGGAATAAACAAGACAGGAATGGAGGGGCTTTTCAGGTTGGGGGCCATGATCTGAGACTGGAGGGGATAGGTTCCAGAGGGAAATGAGAAGACAGTTTTTTATGGAGAGGGTGGTGGTTGGGTGGAGCGTATTGCCTGCGGAAGTAGTATCCTGTAGAACTGTGAGCTGCTTCAAAAGGGAGGAGGGAGGGAGGGAAGGGAGTGGCAGCTGCAGTATAAGGGCTGCTAGCGGCACAATCAAGCAGACACAATAGACCATAAGGCCTTTATCTGTTGGCAATTTTGTACGTTCATATGTAGAACATGAGCTTCCCCAACCACTATCTTGTTGCTGGCTGCAGTGCCTCTGCCCACCTCTAGGGTTTGCATGGAGTAAGTCAGCCTTGTTATAGTCTGTATTTGCACTGAACAAAGTGGCCTGCACTAAACCTGTTACACAGTGCAAACACACTGAATATAATGCTGCACCTTTATTCATGTCCCCGCCCCTCCCTTTGCCCACCAATTACATTACCTTTTAGCATGCATGCTATCCATTTTAGTGTGTGCACCTTCCCCCTTTGAATATTGCCCTTGGGTGTAAACTGCATGCAAAAGGTGAGCAATCACTTTGCCCACTAGGCAGACCTTTGAATATCTGGCTCCAGGTCTGACCTCACTAGAGATCTGTACAGTGGCAGTATCAATTCTCTTCTCCTGCTCATCAAGCCCCTACTTATACAACTCAATATTCTACTGGCTTTCCCATAAGCCTTACTACACTATGAAGTGGACTTAAGGGTGTCATGGATGACAACACCCAAAGCCCTTTCTTCTGTCAGGTGTCCCACCATCACCTCATCAATCCAATAATCCATTTTATGATTACCTTTTCCTGTGTGCATTACCTTGCACTTCTTGGCATTGAACTTGAACTGCTAGATGGCTAACCATTGTTCTCAGCTTTCCAAATCCTATGTCCTATTAGCAATGTCTTTCATATTATGTACCTTCCTGCAGTTTCAAATCATCCATTAATACTAAGGTTCATACTAAGGTGCAGAAAAAGAGCTAGTAGGCCAAGGAACATAATGATCTTATACTAGGCCAAGGGGTAATATGTTAAATTATGTCCTGAACTGATTAAGTTGTCTAAACGTTGTTTAAATACATTTCTTGACTCACTTAGAACAACAGATGGTGGTAGATTATTCCATGGCCCGATTGAACGAATAGTAAAGAAATATTTTCGGTTCTTCTTTTTTTTAAAAGGTTTCCTAATTGAAGTGGATGGCCCCTCATCTCGTAGGAAGAAGATTTTAGTTGGAGGTCCATCTCACCCATGAGATAAGGGTCATGTATTACATCATACAAAAGTAAAAGATCGCCTCTCGTGCGTCGTGTGGAGAGAGACATCAATTTTAAAGTTCTTAACCTATGATCATATGGAAGAGATTCAAGAGCAGATTTTTTTTTATTTTGGTAAATTTTCTTTGTCATTAAGAGGCACATCTTTCCCTTACTTCCTCCACTGTATCACTGATTTATATATTGAAGAATGCTGCTGACCCCTGAGGGATCCCACTCATTACTTCGCTGGCTTTATAGAAATTGTCATTAAGGACCACCATCTGAGTCATCCCCAGTATCCAGTTAACTATCCACCTGGTCAGGGTTTCTTCCTTTACCAGATCCCCCACTTTCTTAATTATTCTCCTGTGCCACACAGAGTCAAAGGCCTTGCTGAAGTTCAGGAACAGGATATCATCTGCTTGTCTGCTGTCCGCTGCCTTCATTACAGAATCAAAGAAGTCCATCAGATTAGTCTGACACAACTTGCTTTATTGTGCTGCCTTTTATACTGTTACACATATTTTTCTAAGAATTCTATTTTTTCTTTGATAATGGTCTCCAGAAGTCTGCCCTTTACAGAGGTAACCTGCCTGTAACTTATGGGGTCATCCCTCTCCTCGCTGTTGTACAATGGAGCCACATTGACCCGCTCCCCTTCCCCCCTAGTCTGACAACACAGTCCCTGTTCACAGGGAGCAGTTGATCATGTCTGGCAGTGGTTCTGCCAGGGTCAGTCCAGTTCTCTTATATACATACTAGCATACTAAATTGCCAGCAGATTAGGCCCAGTGGTCTATCAAGTCTGCTCGAGTAACAGCCTACTGTCCATTCACTGTAGTTGCCCCCCCCCCCCATAAGAACCCTAGGATGCACAGTCGGGGTCTGATAATCTGTTTCCTCTCAAACCTGAGATATCATCAGATAATGTACAGTTTGTTAAATATACAGGCAACAAAGTGTAAAATGTCAGAAATATAATAGTCCATACAATGAAAAAGTAAAATGTGATGCCTGAGATTCTTGGTCATAAAGACAGAAAATAGGATTTTAAATGAAAAACTGAATTTTTTATGATGTCCCCACTAATTATAAAACCCCAAAATTGTGTGTATGTTATTTTACTATTACAGTAATGTTAAATGTCTAGTGAACATAACAAATCTATATGTTTCATGGAAACAATCAACTTGATGGCTGTAGGAAACAGGTATTTATATATTGAAGGTGTTTATGTTGCATAGATCACGGATGTGTCATGCCATAGACATTGCATTGCATCCTGGCAGCCATCACTGTAGGAGTTGGATAGAAAAGAAGAATGTGCTTGATAGCATATAAATATAAATATTACAGATGTGTTTGATTTTTATTGTTCATAGAAAAAAAAATCCTAAACCAAAAGTTTGGCAATAACACGACTCGGGTAGGACTATGTGTTCAATTATCGAGCATGGCTGGTTTAAGGCACAAGGAACAGCCAAGTACATAACCACCCAGGGCATGCAACACTGCATCAAACATAACTAAATGACCATACATAAAGCACCAATGGTAGTAAAAGTAAAAAAAACAATTGCATGAATTGTAAACCCACAAGAAAAAATTGGTAGATGGGGGTTGCCCTCAACTGAACATATCGCCGATGCTGTCATTTGTATCAGTGGGGGTAGTCGGTGGGAGGACAGTAAATAGAAAATTACCCAGTTAGGGACATGGTGCATTGTGAGGCATAAGCTTGACAACCCTGAAAGTAAGTCACGGTAAAACTTAGTTGAGGAAACAGCACCAAAAACAAAGGGAAAAGACTGCTTTGGAAAAAAGTGATAAAAGCTTGCCACTCATAAAATCCTGTCCGCGATAAAAAAATTAAACTCCAAAAAGCTAGTATTTTAGTGTGAATGCAGTATGGTGCCAGGAAACTGTAAATTACACTTTTTAATCAGTTACAGAAAACAATATTAAAAAGAAATCTATACCATGAACTAAACTTGTTATTCTAAACAAGATAAAATAAGATAGTTTGTCTTGATATTGACTTTTTTCTTAATGAATATGAAAAAAGTTGGAAATAAAATCAGTTTATTTTACCAGAAAATAACACCACTGAGCAAGCTAATTTACAAGGTAATCCTGGAGGGACTCAATATAGAAAAGGGCATTACAATACATACTTTGGGTGCTATGCATGAAGCGGGCGGGGTTACTCAGAAAAGTCGAGTAACCCCCCCTGCGGCCCTGCACCCTGCAGACAGGTGCACCCATACTGGTATTCACCAATGCCAGCCACCTGTTTGTGGCACCTTCCCCCCTGGTGCGCAGAGTGGCTGGGGGCGGAGTCGCAGACTGGGGCAGGCATCCAATGGGATGCCCATCCTGGGTCCATCAGTGGATCCCTCGCATAGCAGGGCGCAAGTCCGGGATAGTGCATGCCAACTGCAGGCACCCAGACCCATGCAGTATGGCCCCATGGTCAGTCTGTACACTGGCCCAGCCCTTGGTGATCAGCACCCTCCCGGTGTGCTGCAGGATCCAGGCATCAGGACCCACCTCTGGCCCGGACGCCTACAATGGCGGAAGAGCCCCACACTGTGGCCATATCCCCCTTCCCCCAAGCCCACATAGGTTGGGCATGTGCCACAGCCCACGCCCCCCCCCATAACATTCCTGTACTGCCGCAACTAGCTAATCTGGGCACTCGCCTGTTGCTCTGCCCTGCCCTCTTCAATTGCCATGTGGGCAGGGGCAGCATGGGGAGCACTATCCTGGTCCCTCAGAGTCAGGCAGAAGGGGACAATGGGGGTGCACAGTGGGTTAATACAGCAGGGTCTACCCTGGCATAACCTGCGCCACCCTCCGCACCCATGCAGCCAGCACTATGCAGTTTAGTGAATATTGCATGGCACTGGCATGCCCCTGGAATGCCCCCAGCATGGTTCATTCTGCAGATATGGGGGATCAGGTGCAGTTGGTCCACATGCTTCCTGTTTGTGCATCCTATGTGGGGGGGCACAATGGGTGCAGAGTGGCTACGCACCCCAGATACGTACACGTAGCCACTCCGCTCCATTCATGCATAGGGCCCATTATTTGAAGCAATACAATAGACATTTCTAAATGGATGGTCTAGGTTATATGACAACAGAAGGAAGGACATTACAATAGCGGAAGAGCATTTCATTACATACAATGTTTGAGTGCAATAACAAGACAAATAAGAAAGAAAAACATTTCAGCAGATTGAGTCTATAATACACAACAAAAACAATCTTGGACTAAGCGAAGTGTGGAGAATGAGTGTAATATGTAACTATTTGGTGAAAGGGAAAGACAGAGGTAAGAGGATAAATAACACATTGCAGCGAAATGAAGTACAAGTCATCAAATGCTAAGATATCATAAGGGTTTAAAAATCAAGATTTTTTTGTTAGTATAATAAGATTGTTAAGCTTACCAAGATATAATTTTTTGCAGTATACACTGCCTAGCTGTACTCTACAGACAATATTGCAGCCTTATAGACCCATGAGAAGAGTTCTAAGCTCTCCATACTATACCTCTCACATTCTGTTCTCTAGTGAACCCCCATCTCCATGGAGGCAACTCGAACTCGGGCTCCCAAACAGGGAGCTGAACACATGGCCACTGCTTCCTGGTCGAAGCTAGGAGCTCTCTAGCTGACAGACCTCCCTCCTCCTCCTCCTCTACCTTCTGGCATACTGTTAAAACAGCCATCAAAACTGATGATGAAGTAGCTTCTGGTCAGACCAGGTTTACCTCCTAACTGATTTACAGTACACTCCATACTTACCACCATCCATCCAGTCTGGGGCCCTTCCTCCCAAATACTAAGGGCCCATCCAATGCTGGTGAGATGGTGCTCCATCAAGCTAACTCCAAGGTTCCCCATCTGACCCCCTTACTACTCGCCTTCTCACATCCCCATAAATTGTAAGCTTGCACAAGACTCACTGTGGCCTGCAGGGGGAGCCCCTTGAGAGAGAATCCCTTTGCTTCTCACTCTCATCTCTTCCAAAGTTCCTGACTCACTCCCCCAAATGCTGCCAGGCTCCTCCTTTTGTATTTCAGCTGTTATTGCATGGAAGGGAGTCAGCTCTGGCTTAACGTTAACTCCTTAGTGGGCAAACAGTACCTGAGGAAGCAGGTGAAACAATGAGACTAACCCTATTATTAAAGCTTCATCCTCTGAGTCCAGGCCTGCCACAGACTTACACAACATTTCAGTGTTGTGATATAGCAATACCGCAGAAACATCAGGGTCAGTACTTGTGATTGAGTGGACTCTGCTACAGCATGGTCATCTCATCCTCCTTCACCCTTCGGCTTAAAAAATTCTAATGTGTTTATTGAGCAGCTCATTTTCTTACACAGATTGGTATTAGAACTAATACAATACTGATTTTGTCTCCAAAATTCAGGAGTTTCACTGAAGCTTGTACATCTTGGTGAATGCAAACAGAAATATAGAAACATAGACATTGCTGGCAGAAAAGGGCACTACAGCCCATTGAGATTGCCCAGCCCTACCTATCTAATGTTAATTTGTTTTTTTTTTAGGACCTTAGTGACCCATCACTCCCCCATTCCTACCTCATCTTTTCCCACTGTCTTTGCCAGCCCATTATAAAATACTTACCTAATCCATGCTTGAATCCCCCATCAGTTTAATACAGAATACCTCCTGAGGCAGCCTAATATACCCCTCATCACCCTTTCCATGAAGAAATGTCGGATGTCCCTCTTAAATCTTCCCTCCTCCTCCCTCCGACCAGCTTCATTGAGTTCCCTCTAATGCTTATGCTCCGACTTAATGTAAAAAAAATTACCCACTTTCTGCTCTGTTAATCCTGTGAAGCTATTTGTATATTTTGTCATGCTCCGTCTATCTTCTTTCCTCCAGTGTTTACATGTAAGTCTAATCTTGCAGGCCCTCAATTGTTCTGGTTACTCTGGTAACACTTTCTGCCCCCACCAACATTTGCTGTAAACTACAGAGGTACTGTATTACATCTAAGTTCCAACTTACTTGACCTCCCAGTGCCTCCTTCCTTCCAGTTATTACCATGACAGAAGCAAAATACCATAGTGTGTGTGTGAGATGGTACATCTCAGCCAGGCTATCCTGGGTAAATAATTGGTAAAAAAAATCAATACCACTAGACACAGCAAAACAGAGGGCTTATTGGAAAAAAGATAAAGCGGTGCCTGCATCAATATAATTAAGAGTACACCAGCAGCTGGAATGCAGCTACAGTATGTGGCATGAAAATAGCATTATACTGAATAATAACAGTTAAATAAGCAGTTGAAAAAAATGTTTTTTTCCATCAAAAGTTTTTTTTTATTTAAATACAAAAGCACAAACAAATACCTTTATTGAACTCATTTTGAACAGTGAAGCATGAAGTTAATAAAAACATATCCTAGCAAACAACCCATAGGTGCCAGAATGGTATGGCCATGGCCCTACCACTTTTACAAGTGGCCCTGTCAATTTTTGCAGTCATGTTAATTTATTACTAGGGAAGAATTTAACCTTTACATCCTTGGCCCTACCACTTTGAAGACCATTCTACCACCAATGAAACAACCAGTACCACCAAAATATCATGCCTTTAATGTATTTACCAATTTGATGAAAATACTAGTTTCTAGCACAGTCCTAAATAATTATACATACAAGTGGTATATTTATTTTAATTGATCTCTCATATTTTATAGAGATTAAGTAAATCAAACCATACTTCTTCAAAATTATTAGGCTTGTTCAAAAGGCAATAAATGATTCTTTCATTGTTCACCTTTTTTTATGCATGTAATTAAACCATTCCTGCATATGGGGTATTTTATCAGACTTCCAGTAGCTTAATAACTATTGAATAACACATGGGGAGGTGTGTATAATGAGAATTTTACACACACCCAAGTTGTAGGATGCTACATAAATCCAGAGAGCAAAGCTCGAGGGCTTTATTTTATTTTATTTATTTATTGAATCTAGGATTACAAAGACCTTTGACCCAAGGCTCTTTTACAAAGGTTCCACGTCAGAGGCAAATACAAAACAGGGTTGATACACAACAAGATAAGAGAACAGTAGTCTTGGTACAACAATATATAATGATTAGAGGCAGGAACAATAAAGACATGGTACAACAACAATTTGAATTGGAGATAGGATCAATAGAACACTCCAGTTCAGAGCCAAGTAGGAGACCTATGGAATGACAGTAAGGCCTCAGTAGAGAGGCAGACAGAACAGAGAACAAGGATGAAACGAAGGGAGGAGAACACAGAGATGCAGCCAGAGGCAGTTGTCAGATGAGGGGATAAGGGGTAAAGAAAAAATGGGTGAAGGAGAGGAGTGGTGGGGGCTGGTGGAGAGAGGGGAGAGGGAATAGGGGAAGGGAGGTGGTGGGGGTAGATAGGATAGTAAGTGCAAGTGGGGTATGAGCTGCAGGGAGAGGGGAAGATGTGGAGGTTTCAGCGGCTGGACAATCTGCAGGTTGTTTCTGCTGTTGTGGAGCAAGGCAGTGACTTCCGGTGGTGCAAGGCCAAGGCTGATTTTCTTAGCCATTATGCAGGTCAGGAGCTTAATGCGATTAGAGAGTTGGAGCCAGCAGATTTGAGCATACAGATCACAGGTATGTGTAAGTTGGTGTGCTCCAGAGACTAGCTGACATGCCTTATTGAGGGCTATTGAGATGCGCCTGAGGGTAGACCTAGTAGCAGAGCTATAGAAGAGAAGGCCTTAATCAATAATCGAGACCACTGAACTCTGAATGGCAAGCTTCAGAGCTGGGGTGAGAAATGTTGTCCGTGCCTGTAGAGGAGGCCAAGGCATGTATTTACTGCTTTAACCACGCTATCGACGTGAGCCTTGTAGGAGAGGTTAGACTCAAGCAGTATCCCGAGCTATTTGAAGGAATGAACCTGTTCCAGGATAGTCCCTTGTGCAGTGGAGATAGTTAGGCGGTGAAGCTTGTGTCTATTTTGGGAGCTGCAAAAGAGCAAAGACTTCGTTTTCTTTTGGTTAAGGATGAGCTTGTGGTTAGAGAACCACTTCTCAATGGCACTAAAACCAATCTGGAGATTTTGTTGTAATGATACGGGGTCTCTGTGTGATGAGAAGATGACTGCATCGTCTGCATAGAGAATGATTTTCTCTGTGGAAGATTGTGGTCAGGAATTTAGAAATAGGCTGAAAAGTAGTGGGCCAAGTATAGAACCTTGGGGAACTGGTAAGGCATCAGAGAGAGTAGTGGCAATTTTTACCCTTTGTGTGCGGTTTTCCAGGTAGCTTTTGAACCATTGTGCTGAGTCCAGGGAGAGTCCAATATTTAGGAGTTGGTTGACCAGTAGCCAATGGTGAACAGTATCAAAAGCCTTAGACAGGTCAATGTAAACTGTGCCAGTAAGAAGGCCCTTGTCTAGGGAACTATGTACAGCACCAGTGAATTCAAGAAGGGTAGTGGAGGTACTGTGTCCCTTTCTGAATCCATGCTGTTGATCACACAATAGATTGTATTTGATGAGATGGTCAGTTATCTGGTCTGCTACGATATGTTCAAGTGCCTTGGAGAGAGGGGGCAGAATGGAAATCAGGTGATAGTTAGCATGGTTAGACTTATCACCACTTTTGTGAACTGCAGAGACAGTAGCAGCTTTCCATCTGTCCGGGAATTGACTGGAGCGGAAAGAGAGAGATTCAGGATTTTGGTTAAGGGATGTAGAACTTCCTCAAGAGTGAGCAACAGTAGCTTGAGGTCGAGGGTGTCACCACTTGCTCTGGATTTTGAGATGGCAGCTGTGATGTATCGTCGCACGTTACACAAGTCGATCTGCTGAAAGTAGAAGTTGGGGTTGTTTACCAGGGAATTACAGGCATTCGAGGAACAGTTGTCATCATTAAAGAAGTCGGGGGGGGACGGCACTAAGGTCAGTGAAAGCTGCATTAAAGGTGTTAGCAATTGTCATGGAGTCAAGCGTAGTGACACCGTCAACAATCAGCATAGCTGGGAGGTGTTTTGGTTGTTTTCCTGTGATTTCCTTGATGTTGTTCCAGAAAGCACGACCATTGTCCCAGGTGTTTGAGAGAGCTTTGTTATAGTAGGAGGTTTTGGTAAGCCAGATGGCTTTGGTAAAGGCATTCTGGGCTTGTTTGTAGTTTTGAATGTCTGATGGCATGCCTGTGGCTTTGGCTACTGCCCAGAGGTGGTCCCTAGCTTTCAATTGTGAGAGAAGCTTGGAGTTTATCCAGGGGTTGCTGAGTGTTTTGACTTTACGTTTTTTAGCAGGCGCAAAGAGGTCACAGGCCTTGTTAAAGGGGGCAATGAAGAGGTCAAGGGCCACAATGACATCAGTTGCATTATAGATTGGTTGCCAGTCTTGAAGACTCAGGTATTGTTTGAAATGGGAGAGCTTCCCACAAGGGAGGACCTTACTATGTATGATAGTGGGAGGTGGCTTGAGAAATTTGTTGGACCATTCACAAATGACTGGGGAGTGGTCACTGAGGGAGTCTGGGAGAATGGAGGTACAAGAGATACGGGATGGGTGAGTTGTAAGTACCCAGTCCAGCAGAGTGCTAGTGAGAGTCTTGTAATTTGTTCTAGTAGGGGTGCTGACCATCTGAGTGAGGTTGGCAGCCGCTATGGCATCTTTATGAGCACCTACATCAGATCCAAGCTAATTTATGTTAAAGTCCCCTAAGAGGATAAGTTCGGAGTCAGGAGATTGGGAGTTAATGAACTTGAGGACATCCTTAAGACCGTTGTCTTGGTCCCTGGCGGAATGTATATGGTGATGATTTGGAGCACTTTGTGATTCAGACCAAGGAGTAGTTTGATGGGTAGGATGGGGAGGTGAGTCATTAAGGTGTCTTTGACATAGACGGCACAGCCCCCACCCTTCTTAGAGACTCGATCCAGTCTACAAATGTTGTAGCCTTGGAGGGTTATCGCAGGTTCAGGTACTTTCGGCATCAGCCAGGTTTCCACAACAGCTAGGATGTCAGGGTTGTGATGCCTAATGAAGGTTTGAAGTGCGTCAAACTTCGACAGAAGACTACAGATGTTTAGGGTTGCTCGGAGAAGAGCACCGTCAGTTGTTTTAAGAATTGGGCAGCATGATCCAGGGTTCGGGCTAACATTGCCCAAGATCAGTAGGATGAGGAGAAGCAGTTTTAAGGAGTAAAGGCGTAGTTCCTTAATGCCTAATTTAAGACGTTGTTTGCTGAGGGAGTCGTAGGCAGGTTCCAGTCAGTAGTAGCCAGGTGATGCAATTAGTTGAAGCAAGGATAGGCAGGCCAGCCCACAGGGCTTTGTTTCCTTAAGCAGTAGCCAGGTATTGAACATAGGCAGGCCACAAGGAGGACGAGGCAAGAAAAGAAGAGTTCCCTTGAGCAGAAGGTTGTGCCATGGCAGGAGATCGGGGGGAGGGCAAGGAGGTAGGGACTGGGAGAGGAGGAGATGGGGACATGACAAGGAGAAGGAGGAGAGTAGGAAGCAGGGAGGAGATTGGCCACGGAGGTAGGCATTAATTTGTCAGGGGAGAAGGGGGGGGCCATGTCAGAACAGTTTGAGGGAGATCAGAGGGCAGTGGAGAAAGCTACAAGAAGGAGGAGAAAGAGTCTGGTGAGGCAGACACTGTGTGGGGTGAAAAATGGGAAGGGTTGAGTGAAGGACCAAAGCTGGTGAAATGAACAGGCTGAGGGAGAAAGAAGGGAGCGGGGTTGAAGGTGTATAAATTTAAGGTAGGGGGGTGCGGGGGGCGGGAGAAAAATTACGGCAAAGTCCAATGTAGTTCTATGGGCACAGAGCCCAGCGAGCAGAACAAAAGGCAGAGAGAGACAGGAGCCAATCAGGAGCAGCGTAGGTAGTGGGAGTCCAATCAGGGAGTGAGGCAGCAAACATTAGACCAATAGTAGCTGCCTGCGCTTCCCCGACCCTAGGCAGGAGTCTTACCCCGAGTGGCTGGAGCTGTAAGGCGGGCAGCTGGTGGCAGCTTGGGCGGCTATCTTCAGGAGCCATGGCCGTGCCGAAGAAAGGACCCGGTGGCCCAGTCAGGGGCTGGAATCTAAGTATCCCACACCAATGATATATGCAAAATTTGCATTTTACACACTTGCCCATGTTTTGTTTTATATAATTGCTGGGTAGTGTTTTCTCACCTTGAAAACACTACCCAGCAATTAAAGAAACAATATGGCAAGTGGTTCTTGTAGTGCTGGTTCAATAACATGATGGAGCCGAAGCTTAGTGAGTACAAAAGGGAGGCTATATGGGCATGCATGAGGTGAGGAAAACCCAGCATATGTTTGCCAATACAACCAGTTGGTCATGACAGCAAATTACAACTGGGTTGCCCTATGGAAGAAAACACTTCCCAGTAATTATAGGTACTAATTTCCCAATGCTGCTGCAAGAATCCACAATTGTTGCTTTTTAAACAAGTTTAATCAATCAAGTATTATAACTAAAAATGAAAGGGTCTGATTCCAAAGGTACAGAATATGGTACCCTGACACTTTGGTGCACACCTTCAATAACTTAATCTAAATGTAAGTAATATTAGAACAACTTCATAGCATGTGTTCCATGTTTGTGTGTCACAGGTTACAGTGCCAGTAAGACCCACTTGGGAGGAAAAAACCCATCTTCCAAACCATGTGGAGTGTAATACAAATAATAAATTCTGTCTTACATGAGTTTACCTAAAAAACTGCTTTTGAAAAAATCAGTAATTGACAGCTACAGAGCTGGCAACTATACAGATTTTTTTAAATCTAAAATACTCTTTCTTGTATTGTATCTTTCATGCAAACAATATCTTAACATACACTACAGAATTTATATTGTAGAAAAAAAGAGTGCTAGAGTAAAAAGGTCCATCATTGTAAATGCACATCATAAAATGCTTACTGGTAATACTAGTGTTCATCATGTAATACAACCACACAGCAGCACATCACTAATGCTATCAAAACTAACATGCTTTGACATGCACCACTGCTACTCACTTCCATACAAACACAAAAATCTCAGCTGACTTTTGGATAACTGCCTGATTGCCACCCCAAGTCAAAGGGTACTCTATCTTGGGAGGTAATGGGGAACACTGAATATCGTAGCAATATATTTGACTGACAGTACACACATTTTCCAGTGCTTAATAAAAGAAACCACGGGTCCATTACAGTCTCAAAGTGTGGAGACAAAACACAGACTGCAAATAGCCCCCTCATGGTGCCACTACACTTTGATTCTGGTTATAGCAGAGAGGGGTTCCTTTCTGTGACAAAATTGCTATACAAATAAGTGGGCCAAATTCTACTGGGTGCAAACTGTGTTTTGGACTTTGCATGCACCCATTAATAAGCTGGTTTGTGCAATTTGAGGCACAAACATTTATAGCTTGGCCAAATGTTGTCACGTAGCTACAATTATTTATTTTGTGTGGTGCCACCCATAGGTCCTCTCATCTGCTGTCTCCCACCGTCTTCTTGGCTTAGAATCCCTTCTGGACTAAGATATATTTTTAATGGCCCTCTGGCTTCATCCTTGGTAGTCTAGTGCCTCCCACCCATTCCCCACAATTATATACTCACTGGCACCCAGTGGATACCCCTTTCCTAACCCACAGCCCTCAGCATAGCAGCCTGAAGAAACTGCATCCTCCTCCCTGACTCTCCTCCCACTGTAGTGATGTGCCTGGTTGTTGATTTGTGACCCCCTAATACTTGTCTGTGACAATTCTAACAGGCAGAGTTCCGGGTCAATATTTGAAACTACAGGCATTGGATTTCAAAACTTCTCTGTGTATGGCCATCCAGGCCATTTTGTGTGATGGCCCTGCCTTTCCAGGCACATTCCCAAAGGACTTTGTGAATATGCTGGGTGCAGTCTGTGACCCTCTCACAGAAGGACTCAATGGGTAAAAGTAAAACAACTTCCACTCCTGCTGCTTTGAAGGCTTTTCTCCACATGCACACAACTCACATCTGCACCTGCCCATAATCTATGCTGCCTTGGACCAGCATTGTTTATTATAAATTATACACCTGGTATTCTTTATACACCAATCAGAATACAGGAAAAATGACATTTAATACTCCACCAACTACTAGGTTATTCACATTTTTAACAAGCCTATATTAGGGTATCCACATTTTGGACACACCCGCAATAGGTTATCCACATTTATAACATTGGAACAGGAAAAGCAGACATCCAGTTGCTCTACCAGCAACAGGTGTCTGTACATTAATCAGTGGTATATGCATAGTTGCTGTAAACTATCATCGCAACAAGAGAATCAGGACTTGTTGCCTCCTGAGCGAAAGTAAAACAGCGTGACAGCCAATAAAGTCGGCACACATGAGAACTGTAGAGAATCTCAATGTCCTGGCCACAGTCGAGTTCTAGCATGTTGTTTGAGGCTTCTTGAGCTGTTGCCTACCACATTCCAGCTTTGGGTCTCTCCCTATCCTTTTTTCTTTCTCCGTGGTATTAACTATGACATCATAAACCTAGTGTCCATTTAGACAGTCTGACATTAAATTTCCATTTCTCCCTCACACTTACATCTCAAAATGAGACACCTTGCTGTCTTTATTGCTCACATGGTAAAATAATACCAAAGAAAGAAAATAATTTACCACGGTAACATTATTCACTTGTGAGGATCAAATACTGCTCCCTTCCCAAGGTGTCATGAGCAAGACTCCCCTTTCGTGTAAATATTTATTGAAAGTAGCAGCCCCTTCCCCATCTGTGCCACCTCTGTAAATCAGCGCTGGGCTGCAGTCCCCATTATTGGGAAAAACAGTAATGACAGTGACTCAGGAGGAGAGTTAATTGCAGCAATTATAACATGCAGTTTCTGACTGTCCCCTGCTACTTTTGTGACACAGACAGCGCGAGACAGAGAGAGACATCGGGTGTTGGAGGTACTTGGGGAGAGACAGGGAATCAGAAGAGATGAGTGGGCTGCAGCGAGCACCAGAGAGACAGCGACATATTGACTTCACAGAGAATGAGAAGACACACACTGACACAGTGTGTAATTCAAACTTGCTGCGTTGTATAGAGTGTCTGGACAAACAAGCCGTTGGGAGAGAGCATGGTTTGGCAGCACTTCATGGGAGAGAGATACAGACAGTGGCAGCAACACACTGTGTCTCTTGTGAATTTCTTTACAGACCTCTGAGAGAGAGAGACAGAGACAGAGACAGAGAGTGTCACAGTGTGTAAATCAGAGTGAGAGAGACAGAAAGAGAGAGAGAGAGACACTGAGACAGTGTTTAATTCAAACTTGCCACACTCTCCTTTATCTGTGTGTGTGTGCCTCTCTCTCTCTCTCTCTCTCTACATAGCGATCAGTCAGAAGAGAGTGCAGTTTTTCAGCACCTCGGGGGAGAGTGTTGCCATGTATGTTATGAACAAGAAATGTCAGAAATGGTAATACTGTTTTGTGGCATTTCTCTGCTCATAACATAACTGAAATACGTAGTACTTGTTGGGGACTATTTGACATTTCAGCAGGATACAGGGACATGTCTTGTATTTGCAATGGTTTTAAACAACTTCTGTTCATAATTTTTTTGTTGAAAGACCCCATGTTATAATATAAGTGCAATAACCCACTCCAGGGTATTGGGTTATTGAGGATTAATCAACACCACAGGTGCTGTTAGGGCACTCAGCCTCTCACAACACAACCAAGGTGTTGATTAATCCCCAGTAACCCTATACCCTGTCATGACTGGGACCTGTCTGTACCAGGGTACAGGTTATTTTGTAGGGACAGGGTGATTGGGAAAGAAGGGGGGGTGGCACTATATGTGAAGGAAGGACTGAAGTGTGTAAGGGAGGAAGGGGGGGAGGAGGGTAGTACGGAGTCACTTTGGATGCAAACCAGGATTCCAAGAATAGGATTCTTAGAATGGGAGTGGTGTACAGCCACCATCTCAGATGGAGGAGTTAGACAGGGACTAGCGGGACAGATCAGGAGGACCCATAGAAGGGTAGTGGTGATTGTGGGGAACTTCAACATGCCAGAGTGGACTGGAGCACCCCAACAACCAGGAACAGAAGGGAGCAGGTACTGCTGGATGCCTTCCAGGACAGCTTCCTGCTGCAAATGGTCAGTGAACCAACCAGGTTAGGGAATACCCTTGACCTTGTGCTGGCAAATGGGGACTTTGTGAGAGAACTTACAGTGGAGGAACCACTGTCAGGGAGTGACCACCACTCAGTATGGCTCACATTGGATATGGGCAAGGAAGGAGTGGAATCTGGCACATTAGTGCTGGACTTCAGGAGGGCTGACTTTGGGAGGATGGGGGAAGTGGTAAAAGGATACCTGGCCAGAATTCAATCTAGTATGGACACCAGAGGTGGGAGCTCATAAAGTTGGGGATAGTGGAGGCAACCAAAACCTGCTGCAAAGCCCAGAGCAAGAAGGCTAGGGCTAAGAAACCGATCTGGTTGAGCAATGAGGTCATGGAAGAGGTAAGGAGGAGAAGAGCTGCCTTTAGGGAAGTACAAGAAAACAGGGAGAGGGGAGGACAGGGAGGAGTACTTGACAGAATCGAAGGAGGTGACAAGGGCAGTAAGGGGAGCCAAGGCATCTATGGAACTCAGGCTGGCACAAGGCATTAAGAAGGGGGAGAAGGACTTCTTTAAGTACATCAGGGAGAAAAGGAGCTGTAAGGACCACATAGTAAGGATTAGGAAGGAGGGGGTTGGGTGGAAGCAGGGTGTGATAAGGCGGAAGCACTAAATGAGTACTTCTGCTCAGTATTTACTAAAAAGAAGAGGGGGGTGACACCCAAGGTGGGAGAAATGGCAGAAGCGGGGGAGGTGACAGATGGGAAATCATGGAGAGCAGAGTTGAGAGGGTTTGAAGGCACTGAGGGTGGACAAGGCACCAGGCCCAGATGGCATCCACCCCAGGGTATTGAAGGAGCTGCCAGAGGTCCTGCAGGACCTTTGGCAGACCTATTTAATGCCTCACTACATCTGGGTGTGTACCTCAGACTGGAGGATGGCTCATGTGGTGGCCCTCCACAAGAGTGGCCCCAAGGATGAACCGGGAAACTACAGACCAGTGAGCCTCACATCTATCGGGGTGTAAGCTAATGGAGACTATCCTGAAGGAGAGGCTGGTGGCCCTCCTAGAGGTCAAAGGACTACAGGACAGCAGACAGCATGGCTTCATATGTGGCAGATCCTGCCAAACCAACCTGGTTGAGTTCTATGACTGGGTAACTAGGCAACAGGACAGGGGCCATGTAGTGGATGTCCTGTATCTGGACTTCAGTAAGGCATTCAACTCAGCGCCACATGGAAGGCTGGGAAGGAAGTTAGTAGGCACATGGGAGGGTGCAAAGCTGGTGAGATAGGTAGGAAACTGGCTGCAGGGAAGGCAACAGAGGGTGGTGGTGGGTGGGGAGCTCTCACACCCAAGGGCAGTGATGAGAGGTGTTCCACAGGGCTCAGTGTTGGGACCAATGTTGTTTGGGATATTCATTGCAGACATATCATGGGACATCAAGAGCAAGATCAGTCTGTTTGCTGATGATACCAAGGTAGGCGCGGTGGTGGATGACCTAGGGGGATGGCAGGGGTTGCAGGATGATCTGGCAAAGCTTGAAACCTGGTCAGACACCTGGCAACTGGGCTTTAATGCCAAAAAGTGCAAGGTGCTGCATTTTGGGATGAAGAACCCAAGGAGGAGTTACCAGCTAGGGGGAGTGCAGCTAGCCCAGACAGAGGAGGAGAAGGATCTGGGTGTGCTCATTACAGGGTCAATGAACAACCCGGCACAATGTAGGAAGGCAGCTGCAAAGGCCAACAAAATGCTGGGTTGTATTGCAAGGGGTATATCCTCGAGGAAGGAGGAGGTGATTCTGCCACTGTATAAGTCATTAGTTAGACCACACCTGGAGTACTGCGTGCAGTACTGGCGTCTGTATCTGAAGAGGGACATTAAGTTACTGGAGGGGGTGCAGCGCAGAGTGACAAAGATGATCAAGGGACTGGGGGACTTATCATACAAAAGGAGGTTGAAGGAGTTGAACATGTACTCACTGGAGGAGAGGAGACAGGGTGACATGATTGAAACTTTAAATACACTGAAAGGAATAAACAAGACGGGTACAGAGGGGCTGTTCAAAGTAAGGGAGGGAGGCCACCAGGGGCCATGATATGAGACTGGAGCAAGGAAGGCTCAGGAGGGAGATGAGGAGACACTTTTTTACAGAGAGGGTGGTGGCTGGGTGGAATGCATTACCTGCTGAAGTAGTATGCAGTAGAACAGTGGACTGTTTCAAACGAGGATGGGACAGGACAAGGGGGAGGGTTAATGAAGGGGAAGGGTGGAAGGGAGGAGCAGCTGCAGAATAAGGGGTGCTAACTGCATATTCGAAGCAGACTTGATAGACCTCTAGGCCTTTATCTGCTAGCAAATTTCGTATGTTCGTATGGGTTATAGCTTACTTCAGACATGGCCACAATAGTTTGTCCACTTAATCCACAGAGTAAAAGGTGGAAAAAGGTATGAGCCACTTCGACTACAACAGAACTTTTAAAATCCTGAGTTCAAAATTCTTAGTTTTATGATACCAATAGCATTCAGTTAGTTGGTGTATACTCGGAACATCTGGCTTCTGCGGTTAATTAAAGCCTCCGCCTTTGACCTCGGCATTGAATTACCTACAAACTGGTCATGCCTTTGTATATGCCAGCTAACTGAATGTTATCACTTAATTACGTATACTAATTTGCTCTTTGTGTCATGCATACCTTGTTTTTACCTGCCTGAATCTCCCCTTCTCCTTATGTGGAGCTGCTCTGACTAAAACTGAAAATTTATGTATGGTATACTATAATTTGCCGTACTGCAGAATTATATTAATTGCCATTTCACCCCTACTCCTATTACCTGGAGCGATGTTTGTCATTGTAGTCATGCTATTGTACTGATTTTACCCCTTGTGGGATGCCTCTGGAAACAAGCTACTTGGACTCAGTAGACATTTTGTAGTAAAACTCTTTCAATAAATATATATAACCTCTCATCTCCCACTTTTCACACAGAGTAAACAACTGGTGGGCCCAAGCTCCAGGTAATTAATGTAAAGGCAAAAAGGCTAAGCAGCAGCAGTCCTTATTAATGCAGCATTCAGCTCAGCCAGCACTAGAACTGAAGAACTACATATACCAGTTTGTTTTTTATGGCTGTGGGTGGAGCCTACAGCCATATCGCTTTAGCTTGAAAAGGGGATTTCTGTGGAACATATTTTTCAGTAGTTTTCAGTGTATCCTTCCATAGCACTGCAAATCCCTATGGCAGTTAAAACATACTCCCTTCTTTCTGTTTAGAATGATGAACACAGAACTCAAAGCTGCTTTTCTCTGAGAGCAAATGTGCACACCTTCAAAACAAATCTAAATATCTTTAAAACCATTTAAGGTATGCAAAAACAACCCGCATGAAAGTTGTTCAGGACAAAAAGACCGTTTACATGAGGGTAGTCACTAATCTGAATTCTTTATATTTTGTATAATATGGCCTTCCAAAAATCTCATTTTTTTCTCTCTGAGTGAACACAGTAGGAGTCATGCCAAACAAATGTAAATATCTCAGAAAGTATACAAGTTACCAATAAACAACCAACCTGAAAGTTGTTCAGGACAAAATGTCCTTTTAAATAAGGGTAGTCACTAATCTGAATTCATTAGATGTTTTTAACCATAGCCATCCAAAAGGTGAACATTGTGAAGAAAAATGAAAATTCAGGTAATCAGATGGCCATAATTTAAAAAATATAATTAGTGCAGCTCAATGAATAGGCTCATTTGAAAGGTATTTTTGTCCTGAACAACTTTCATACTGATGGGGTATGAGTAACTCCTATACTTTTAGAGATATTTACATTTGTTTAGCATAACTCCTATTGTATTTCTGACAGCCTGATTTCTGAAACCACTACGTTGAGACAGAACATATGGGGTGGGATATTCAGAAGGGGTTGCACATGGCGCAACACAGTTGTACCATGCACAACCCACTGATGCACCCTGGTACAATATTCAAAAGGGGAATGTGTCTGGTACAAATCCCCATGCGCCGGAGCACATCAGTAATGTGTGCGGCGCAAGTAGGGAGGGCGTGCCCATGTATGTTCCACACATCCCGATATTCAGCCCGGGATGTGCTGAGCCCATGCAGATGCAACCCCTACTTGCACTGCACACAGTTGATCCAAAAAAAAAAAAGGAGCAACAGCTAGCCACCCACAGGTGAACTGCTGTATTGCAGGGCACAACACGGCAGCTGCCAGCTGTGGATGGCTACCCGAGCTCCAGCGGTACCTTCGTGGTGGTGCCCCTCCATGCCCGATCACAGGCATTAGCATTGTAATAATGGTTCTATATCCCTGGTGGTTCAGTGGACCACTCACAGCTCAATTGCAGGAAGAGGAATGAAAATAAAACATTCTATATCCCTGGTGGTCCAGTGGACTGCCCCCAGCCTGATCACGGACATATGTAATTGAATACAAGTCCAATATTCCTGGTGGTCCAGTGTACTGCTCACAGCCGTATCGCGGGCATCAGTAATAAAATATGACAAACCAATCCATCCCTGTTGGTCCAGTGGTACCCCCCTCCCCACCTGCCCACTGAGACCCACCACGCGCCCAGTAGAGTGGTGGCTAGCTCCCACCAAATGCTTCCCGCCACGCCCATGACGGCTCCATATGGTATGGCTGTACGCCCATTGGTCTACAGCGTGAGCCAATGGGCATGCAGCCCATACTGCACTACCGACCAGATATGTGAAAGGGATCCATTCACATTTCTGGATTGTGTGGATGGGTATAGGTTGCACACCTATTGGCTCACGCCAGACCAATGGGCGACAGCCCCACCGTATGGAGTCAGTCACGGGTGGTGGGGCGGCATGCGGGTGGGAAGCTGCCACCCGCCGCTGACCGGGGGAGCAGGGTGGTGGGGCTCAGTGGGCAGGTGGGGAGGAGGGTACCGCTGGACCACCAGGGATGGATTGGTTTGTCATATTTCATTACTGACTCCCATGATCGGGCTACGAGCAGTCCACTTGACCACCAGGGATATAGGAGGTTTTATTTTCATACCTCTGCCCACGATCAGGCTGGGAGCATTCCACTGGACCACCAGGGATATTGGACTTGTATTCAATTACATATGCCCGTGAGCAGGCTGGAAGTGGTCCACTGGACCACCAGGGATATGGGACATTTAATATTTATACATATGCCCACGATCGGGTGTCAGAGCGTGTTGCCGGTGGGGGCAGGGGGTTTGGTCCCCGGCGGCTGCAGCCTGGTAGGGCACCAGGTGCAAGTCACCGGGGATTGGCACACCTGCATGCAGATGGGCCATAATGGCATGCAAATATTCCCCATTTGCGCCTTGCATGCATTATGGCCCCATTTGCATGTGCACTTTTGAATATTGTGGTTAATGCGCCTGGCAATGGCACTTAGCATGCATCCCCTGCTCCTCTTCGGGTCATTTGCACTTGCGCAGTGCCACTGCACCATGCACAGTGTGGGTGGCCATGGAGCAATATTCAATGGTGCTGAGCCATGGTGCAGCACCATTGAATATCACTCTGTCAGCACCCTGGCACATCCCAGTTGCGCTGTGCCGAGGCTTGTGCCACAGCCTGGCACAGTCTGAATATCCCACCCATGGTTTATATCTTGCCATGCCTAATTTAACAGCAGATCCTGAAGCTATTCTAGCAATGTAGCGCACTTCAATGGAATTATTTAGTTCTTAATATGAAGAAAAAAACAGCTTTAAACAAAATGATCTGCTTGTTAGGGGCAGATTAGATCTTTTTTTAGGGTGGGATCATGTTAAATCTTTTCAGAAAAAAAGCAGCAGATTAATTTTAGTATTTAATAGCCAGCAATATCTATATGTGAAGCTGACAGGGCCAGATAGGGGGAAGATGGAAGACACACAAGAAAACAATGCTCACGCACATAAAGAAGACGTGGCTGTCTGTGAAACTTTAAGAAGCAAATGGTTTGATACATTTTAGTCATCTATGCTGCACCACTGCTTTTTTCTTTTATCATGTTCTCTTTGGCAACTCCTACTATTAAAATACATTGAATGTATAGTTTACTAAATCTTGACCTTGGGATAACTCTTAAATGACTCTCAAATAAGTTTTAAGCCATTCCCTTGGGGGGGGGTGGGGGCAAGACCTGTGCAAAAGGTGAGGTGTTACTTTTTAATATTTTTTTTTTTACAAATTTCCAAAGTAAAAGTTTGGAGAAATACAAAAGTATGTACAACTAATCTCCTATGCATTTTCAACTCAGAGAGAAGTTAATATTTGCACAAAATCAGACCCAAAGTTTAGACAGTTTTGTTCTAAACTTATTTTATTTTAAATCTTATTGGACTGTTCAGTGTTATTTTTTCATATTTTTTTTTACAAATTTCTGAAGTAAAAGTGTGTAAGTTCAACTAATCTCCTAAGCATTTTCAACTCAGAGAGAAGATAATATTTGCACAAAATCAAACCGAAAGTTTATATGGTTTTTGTTCTAAAGTAATTTTATTCTAAATCTTATTTGGACTATTGATGAACTGAGCAAAGAAATGTTTAGATAAAACAAATGGATGACTCCAGGATTGGGAGGTCATTAAAATTGCAAAAGGTCAAATCATGAAACCTTAAACGCCCTCATTAAGACCATTCTTCTTACTGTGTAATTATAATGAATTAAAGACATTTAAATATAGACCTACAATTATACAACCATTGTGAAACATATTTCTAGGATCAGAAGAATGGTGCAATGCTGCCAAAATCGTGGTGCTATCACTGCGTCAGTGTTTCAGTGTGCATGGATCAAACCAAAAAAAGCCATAATAAAAGCTTCTATCTTCTCAAAAAACAATAATATTTTATTATACTTGATTTAACCTGAAAATACAAAATAGCAATAAGGAAGTAAAACAATCAAGATGAGATTTCAGCGTTCTCCAATCATACATTGAAGCCGCGTCATAATAAAGGTGGCTATCTTCTTCAAAGCAATTATATTTTATTTTGATACATTTAATATTCTGTATCTATGTAGACACCAGAAAAAAAAGTTTATTGGGTATTTGGAAACAGGCAAATGCAACCAGACACAGAAGGAAGTCAAAAGAGAATATCGGTTGTGGGGGCTAGTAATAAGTCATGGAGCTTGCTTGACCACTCCAACAGGGGCCACCCATCAACACTATTGACTGCTGGTGGGCACCTGTAGCAGAGGAAGAGATGGGCAAGTGCTGCAAGCAGTCAGTGTAGGAGGAGGAGGAGGAGGAGACAGATGACAGGCTGCCTGCCATAGGTCCAGCTCTTGTTTTAAATCCCTGGTGGGGCCTGAGTGACTGTTGCAATCATCTGTGCAGCAGTCGTCCATCTGTAGGGATTAAGAGGACTCAGTTTAGCTGTCCTGTTGTATTCAGGCAGGCTCAATCTCCATTACAGCAACAGTTCTGACTGCAGCCCCAGACCCCCAACTCTGCTACTTGTACAGAACTGATTGCTTGAGAGCGAGGGAGCCTCATTGCTTGCAAAGGAAGTGGGAGGGGTAGCAGTTGGTGTTCATTTGTGTGCCAGGGCAGGCAGGGGGCTAGCTGGGCTGGGAGGAGTGTATTTAAGTGTAAGGATTGTATGTGTCTGAACTGTTGTGGATTGCATGGGCTTAGGCAGGGCAGTGCTCAGGGTGTTCAACCCCTCCCGCCGAAATTACCTCAGAAATTTTCAGATTCCTGTATTTTATTTTTGGGTTGCCTCAGGCTTAGCTGCTAAAACAGTCAGAGCCAGATATTCAAAACTCTGCCCCGTTGCTAATTTAGCACTGCCCAGTGCAATGGATTTTCACGCGGCACAAAGCTTTGAATATCTGGCCCTCAATTTCTCAGCAGTCTCCATAGCGGTTGGAGCTAGCTGCAACACAATGTGCATGTAGAGGACCTTTGATGGCTAGGGGAGATAGAGACATCATCAACAGAGAGAGAGCAGGAGAAAAATGGTGAGGCAGACTAGTGAGTATGTTGCTGTGCTGCATCATCTGTACAGTGCTGAGCAAGTTGTGGTGTCCTGTTGACCGTCATGGTGGTAGAGTAGGACTGTGTGCTGCTCTTCTCTATCCTCAGCTGAACTGTGGGAGAACTTGAAGTATGGTCTACCACAGAAAGAACAGACCTGTCCGGGGTTCAGCTGAGAGTAACATGTAGCATATCTTCTTGACTGTGCTGGATGCTGGCTGGACTGGTAGTGTGGTCTGAAGAAAAGACAGGAGAGGTCAAGGAAAAATCTGCCCTTGCCTAGAGGCCTGTTGTCCTGTCTTGGGAGGGGAGTGACTGTTAAGGGAAGCCAACAGGAGGATAATCAGCAGAAATGTGATGAGCGAAGAAAAGAATAAAGATTGATTTGGAGGAGGGGACTTCTCTCATTCAGAGAGGTGGTGAGGAATATTGGCACCATCTCCCAGGGCAACCCACTCATTACATCTCAACCCCACTGATGTTCTGCCCAACTTGGAGCTTATCATGTGGAGTGGGAATAGGCGTGGAAAGGCAGATGCCTGACTGACATCTTTGTCTCTGGCTGTTGCAAAGTGCTCCCATGTGCAAAGGTGGAACAGGGTTAGGAGTACTCTCTGTATGCAGAGGTGGGATGGTGGTAGAGAAGGGGATGCAGTGGGAGAAGAACTGTCCATGTGGGGAAGGTGAAATGTTGTGGGAGAAGCAGTGGGGGGGGGTCAGGGGATCAGTGCTCACAATGTATGGAGGTGGGATGGAGGTGGAGCAATGATGCTTATGTGTGGAGATGGAATGGAGGGAAGAGTGCTCTCCATGTTCAAGTTTATTGTGAAGTGATAACACCCATTGAACAAGCTCATTTACAAGGAGGTCCCTTGTACAAGCAATGATAAAAACAATACATGGTGTGAGATACAAAAAGTAAAGACACATAAATTAAAATAAAGCAATTTTCATCACATTAGTATATACAATAGACAGATAAGATAGATAGATATTGTATTTATAAAAGTGCCAATTTCCTGAGACTCTGGGCACTGTACAATACAAACAGGAAACAAGAATATAAAATCATACACCAAAAACGTATGTAAAATTCAACTAGGAGCAGATTTAAAATGCATCTATCTATCCCACTAACATTAAACAATTAATCAGTAAAAGCTTGCTGGGACAGGTAAGTTTTTAAACCCTTCTTACAGGCTTCTACCGAGGCAGCCTCCTTTAAATAGACAGGAAAGGAGTTCCACAGGGTAGGCATGGCCACTGAGAATGCCTTGTCCCTGGAATGCCACAACCTAACCCTGGAAACTCCAAAGAGGCCTCCCCTAGCAGAATATATATACAATTGTAAATTCAACAAGGATTGAGAACAAATATGATTACATAAGACACTATGGGCCAGATATTCAAAACTTTGCCCCTGGGCTAAATTAGCACTGCCCAGCATGCTAAATTAGCCCAGACCCAGTAGCCAGCTATATTCAAAAGGGATAGCCCCGGTGCTAATCCTGCTGAATATAGCATGCTAAGGAAGTCAGGCAATCTGGGCTGGGAGTGCAGTGCAAACATAGCCTGGGAATAAGACAGCTCTGAATATAGCAATCAGGAAGTGCACACCACAACAGCAGCCAAGTGCACAGTGATGTGAAGGAAGGTAGAGGTGAACTATGTGGCCAATGTGTGTGCCAGCAAATGCGTGGACTCAGTACAGCTGCAGGCAGCAGCACATGTGAAAGTACATTGTGCTAAACTGTACAATATTTCCGAAAACGTTAGCGTGGCACTAACACATTTGCATGGGTTTAGCATGGAGCTAAGCCATTTGCCCGGTTCAAACACGTTTGCCCGGGGCTAAACTTTGCTATATTCAAAGATGACATGCAAATGAGCCTACTTAGGTAGTCTCTGGGCAAACCAATCAATCAATCAATATCTTTATTTATCCAGGTGGGCACCATTGAGCAAGGCTCATTTGCACGGTGGACCTGGCAAACATCCAGATTAGCATCTCATTATGTCCTGATTTACATACAGTTTGCCCAGCATTACTGCATTGTCCCACAGCTCCACCTGTAGTTCAGTCTGGCAGCGCATGGTGGTAACTGCAGGTTACATTTATACAGTACAGTATAGCATAGTGTGCCCCAGAGGACAACACAGCACAGGCACAGATGGTGGTGGTGGTGGTGCTGCATGCAACTGTCAAATTGTAGGTCACGCTACACTGCACAGCAGACACTACAGTAGCAAGTGGGCCAGTAGTGTGAGGGACACAGCAATGCCCATGGTGTATAGGGCAGTGATGACCACTGCACTGTACACAGTGACAGGCCCTACTTGCAGGTGTTTACTGACAGTGGACATTACTGTTATGCTGTTGTGTGAGTCACAGATGCTGCACCTCTGGCGTGGGATGCTCACAGTGACATATGCATGGCTGGCTGTGTGTGCTGTGGTGTCTGTAGAGCTGTGCAGTATGTGACTGGGAGTCACATATGATCAGCCAGGCACACTGGTGTTGGGGTATTCCCAACACTGGCCCATGTGCACTGCATGATGTGTCCCAGATTTGTGGCAGCACCCAGTCTTTGGTGCACCCTGGCCACTTGTACACCCTCCTCTCAACACCCTCCATGCCCACAGTGCTGCATGTGTGTGCTGGCATCTGTTGTTGTCCACAGAAGGGTGGTCTGCTGGTGTATGCTGTATGGCAGCACTGCGATGGTGTCCACTGGGAGCTGGGTCACCACTTACTGCCTGACATGGCTGGGAGTGGTGGCAGATGATGACATCATTGTGATGCCATCAGTGAGCAGCATGTTTCCTCTATGTCTGGCTTTTTCTGTGTGTCATACTTATTGGCTAGGGTCATGCAAAGCCACGCAAAAGCCGTGTTAATGCCGCACAAAATCACAAAGTCGCGCAAAGCTGGTTTTTCCAGAGTTAAGACTACCTTTTCTTAGGTGGTAATTTGCACTGCACAAAGTGTTGCACTAAGTCATACAACACTGCTTTGCATAGCGCTATTCGCTGAATGTAGCATTGTGCTAACACGCCCCCTCACTTTGCCCCATGCATACATTATACTTTTGCCCAGCACTAATGCAGTTTGCGTGCGCTATTTGCCCTTTTGAATATAGCAGGTCCGCACAAACCCATCACTAAAACTGCACAAATGGTTTGGGCCCAGCGCAAAGTTATGAATATCTGGCCTTATGTCCACCATGTGGAAGAGGGCTGTAGAAGGAGAATTGCTCCCCATGTGCAAAAAAGGCAAGGAGGGGGAGGAGTGCTCTCTATGTGCAAATATGTAATGGAGGGGAAGGAGTGCTCCTCATGTGTGGTGGTAGAATATGGGGGAACAGTCACTTAGGGGCCACCATCCTAGACCCCACTCCAGCTAGTGTGAAACTGTTTGAAATGGGAACAGTTTATGATGGTGCAGATGTGTAACCCACATCTCTTTTCTGGCTGCTGTAAAGTATTGGGTTGATAGATGGGGGTGCAAGAGGGGGCACCAGTCATGCAGGAGCACCCACTGTATTCTGCCCCCTTGCCCACCCACCCAGCAGAATGGGAACAGTTGTGGAGGGGCAGATACAGGATCCACATTTTTATATCTCAATACCTCAGAGTGCTCTCCATGGACAGAGCTCATTAAGTGGGAGAGCCTCTGGCTGAAGCAGAGTGTTCTGCAAGTGTAGAGGTGTGGCATAGGGTGAGGATGTGCCAGTCACCCAAAAACCACTTCAACCTTCATGCTAGTCCTGGTGGAGCAGGGACAGATATGAAGGGGCAGATGTGCAACTTGCATCTCTATTGATGGCTGCTGCAGGGTGCTACCATTGTGTGGAGGTGGGATGGGGGATGGGGCATCATTCTTCCAGAGCCATTTGCCTGGAGCCCACCCAATGCCAGTTCCAGCTTTCATGGAACTTAGATGGGTGAAGATGGGCAGATGTGTGAACCACATCTGTCATTGGCTCCTGCAGAGTGTTCTTCATGTGCAGGAGCTGGAAAGGAAGGAGAAAATGCTTCACATGTACAGAGATTCAGAATGGTGTGTTGGGTGCCAATGACCTCAGGTCAACCAGTGGATCTGGACTGCAGCCCCATTTCCACCCACCTGGGGCCCACCAGGCTGGATAGAAACAGGTGTGGTGTAGCAAATGTGCAACTCACATTTCTGTCTCTTGCTAGGGCAGCCAATGTGCACTAGTGGGATGGTCGTGGAGGGGGCACCAATCACCAACTTCTGCCAGGCTGCAGTCCACTATTTACCTTGGGCTGCCCACCTGGAGGTCACCTTGTCACTGTGCTAACCTATGTGAAATGAGATGGGTGTGGAGGGGGAGATGAGTAACCTACATCAATCTATGGCTACTGCAGATTGTTCCATATGTACTGATGTGAGCTGGATGTATAGGGGCAGCAACTGCCCAGAGGTGCCCATCCAGTGCCCACCTTACACTGTGCTAGTCAATGTGAATGGTCAGATATGTGACCCACATATTTATCTCTGTCTCTGTCTGGGTGCTTCTCTTGTGCAGTGGTGGAATACATACACGTAGTCTGTTTTATACTGCATCTCTCCTAGTCTTTCTCTCTCTCTGACTGACCTCTACTCCCCCATGGTGAAAGGAAAACTCTGCAACAATGCTCTTTGTCCCGGTCACAGCACTTTCAATGTCACTTTCTCTGCCTCTCTGTACGTGCTATCTGCTTCCACTGGGCTTCAGAAAGACAAACAGAGAGTCAGACCAACAGCAATGTGCTGGAAGAGTGAGCGGCAATAAAATGGATGGCACCCGAGCTCGGGTGCACACTGTACTCCACTTCTCTGTTTTAAGGGGGTGTTGACACCGTCTCTGGCTGGAATGGATTGGATCTACACATATATGGCTCAGTGGAAGTGGCTTTTGCTGTTTCTGTGTCTGTCTCGGGTTTGGGGGTGGGGTTGGGGGGCAGTTGACACTGCTAGGGGAAGGGTCACCCATTGAAATGAACATCTGTTCAGCTGCAGGTGTGGGAGCCACCAGTCATCATGGTTATAGTCACTAAATTGCACTGCCCCCAATTTCACACTGCCAAGGTGGTGCTGCAATAGTGACAGCCTGTCACCTGGTGATCACTCTCATTCTGCTTACTTGCCACATCTTATTATGTTGCTATCACTGTTTGGGGCACTACCCCCACATAATGCAATCAGGGAAAAAACAGAAGTAGTCTACCAGCAATGAGATTAATATGGTTAAGGCACATTTTCCAGAAATGACTGCTTAGAAAAGAATGAGAAAGTGACTGTGATGATGAGCAAGTCCCAGACCAGATCTCTAGTTTGTTAATAGACTCCTCCTGAGTCTGACTTGTATGGCTGCGTAGGCCAAGCTCCATGGATGTTATGCCATCATCAGATTTGTATAAGAGCACTGTGGAAGCATGAAACCAGACCATTGTCTGATGTGCTGCCACAGTGCTCTGACACAGTTTCCTGAGATTCTGTTTATGCAGCCCTTCCCCTCCATGGGCTGCATAAACATAACCACTTCCCGGTGCACTATATTTCCTTTCCACAACTGCAGCGGTGATGGCAACCTGTGTGCAGCATGGTGACATTGACTTAAACTGCACATGCATGACTATTGTGAATACATACTTATGTCAGCACCGCCATGTTGCACAGGGCTGACTACAGGACAAACTTCACATGTGCGAGTATTACGCATGCACAGTACTGTAATCACTGCAGTATTACTTACGGGTGCAGCAAAAGCACCGCATATTCTTTTCCATGCTCTTGCCACTCCTAAAAACTTTCCACAGCCATATTGGCTCTGACCACAGCATGTTTATTTCACACTCATAATTGCTGCAGCTGGATTTCTCAGAGGAGTAGGTTACTGGCATCTCTCTGCAAATCCTGCTTCAGTGAGAGTAAGCAACTACATAAAGATGTTCCCTTGAAGAAGAGCTGCTCTGATGTAGGTCATCGCTTACAGTGTACCAAGCTCTGCATGACATCACAAAATTCCATATAATAGTGGCAATGTAGCATCAGTATAGGGCAGACTTGGTCAGAGTGAGACATTCTGGGGCAGCTGCCAGCTATAGGTATGCCCAATACCTCATTTAAAAGAGTTTTTCTAGGGCTTTCAAAGTGTAAGGGGCACAGTTCAGGAATGCCCACCAAAAATAATTGGGAGAACAGAAAAAAGTGATTTTGGTTTTTAAAAACTGGCTTGCCGAATTACTATAAGTTGATCTTTCTCCTGCTTTCTTGTTATTTTATCATATCCCTCTATCTTCTCTGTCTCTCTTTATGTGATACAGCTAAAGGTTGGGCTCTGTCATATCCTCCCCCATCCTACTCATTACTAGCACCTTTCTTCACTGTGTGCCAATGTTTTTTCTAACCTCTGGCTATAAAAGACTTACCTGGTGCTCTGTCTAGCTGGCTCAGCTGCTGTGGATGTGGCAGTACCAGCCTGTACTTCAAATGAGGTGCACAGAATGGTAAAAGGCCTATCTTTGCATGTGCATGTTAGTCTCTGCTGACGCTGTTCACTTGATAAGTGCCATTATAAAATAACCATAAATAACATGTGACTTTAATGTTACTATGTTAACTATAACTTTAATGTTACTATCAAAATAAATAGCTGCTAATATACAGTAATAAATGCAATCATTCAAGGAAGGACAGAAAGTGAGGTATTCAATCCCTGAACAATAACATTATCTAGCATTCACAGTGCAGACTACATCTAGGTAATTCTTCACTTCATTCACCTCTCATCACCAGCCAAATGAGACAATTTGTTGCAAACTGGCTTCTAAACATGTTCCTTTTCAACTGTGAAAGCATTAGTAATGCAGTGCCTGTTAGAAAATGCCTTGCATTATAATTCACTAATGTGACTTCAGCCAATCAGCATGTAAAGCCACTGTACCTCATATTGGGGTCTATGCATTAACATGTGGAAAGCCTACATGCCACAGCTACTAAGTCAGATAGTTATGGATCGGACCTCCATGGCATTCAAAAAAGGGGCACACACACCTTTAGCACCCAATCCCATACATGGATGGTGCAGGGAAGGGGCCAATGGGTTGTACTCACACTTCACACCATGCACACGGAGTGATGGGTGAGGGGGGTGCAGGTTATGCAAACAGGGCTCTACCATGGCCATTGTGCACCCCATTGCCCCTCCACAAACAGCATCCACCAGCCACGGCAGGACAGAAATCCCATTGCCATGCTGCCCCAGCTCTCTAGTCAGGCAGAGAGAGCTGAGGACAGACAGTGGGACAAGCACTCATTGTACTTACTTTCTCAGGACTGAGGTGTCCCACAACCCCTGTTCCATGTAGAGGATGGCATCCAACTGGATGCATGCCTTTGTCTGCCGATCCACCCTCACACACCAATGTGTCGTGGGGTCTGGGCCATACACAGGCAACATGTGATGGCCCGTAATGGTGAATGCCTTGCCCTGTGTGCCTATCCACGGATGAGTATGTATGCGGGCCAGGAACGAGCCTTTCACATATACCGTGTCACAATGGAGAAGAGGCACCACTCTGTCTACAGTGTGCTCTTGTGCAGGAGCATTAGAAAAGAGTGCTCAACTTCAGCACTAGTGGGGAAGATGACACAATAAAAAAAAGACTCCAAACATTATAAATCACTTAAGTTAAACTTGAGAGTGATTTATAGTAAGATAATAAGATCTCAGAGGCATGTCCCTTATTATATAAGAGACTCCTCTCATGCAGTTTGGGCAGACGGAACCACTCAACATTGCTTCACAGTCCTCTCACCTAAACCTCATGCTTGGACTGTCATATACCATAAAAGACATCCCTTGGCAGCCCTGTTAACTTATAAAACAGAATGCACAACTCACTGGGGGCCATTCAGGGCTCTCTGCTTGCTGGAAGCTTCTTGCAAGAACTGCATCATTAACCAGATAACCTTATTCATTTCATTATTTATTTAGATTGGTTGACCAGGAAAAGAGAGTTTCAATCAATCAATCAATCAATCAAAATCTTTATTTATCCAGGTGAACATCGTTGAGCAAGCTCATTTACAAGATGGACCTGGTTACAGTAGCTCTGGGTCAAATGGCACAAGGCATAAAGAGATATTTACAATAGAGCCAAAAACACAAGTAAAAACAAAGTAATTAATGCAAGTAAGTACTCAATGTTACATCAGTCATATCAGTTCAGAGTGCTTCTGTAATATTTAATGAGGACATAAGATGAGGCTTAGTAGGAACTTAAGTAGGGAGAAGTGATTGGCCGCTCGTGTAGAGAGCTGACAAAAGCACAGAATTTCAAAAGTAGTGTAATCACACAGTATCCCTAAATGTAACTCTCTAAACAGAAGGATGAGGGTCTTAACAGTTAAGAAGAAAAGTGATTACAGCTCTTTTTTTGGCAAATTTCAGCATGGAAATGGGATTTATGCTTGGTTTAGAACGGACACAGAAGCAGACTGCAGGAACCAATCAGAAGCCAACGCCAAAGAGTTGTCGTGTTCCGATTGGATGGCTGCTAATGCTGTGCTTTGCTAATGGAGAGTCTGAGCATAGGTTCTCAGGCAGCAGTAGAGGCAGTGCCAACTGCCTGGGTTTCCCATGCCTATGGGTAGGGGGCCCGTGGAGAGCATATCCTTGGCAGAAGATGGAAGAAGGGGTTAGTATTAAGTACTGGATAATGGACAATGGAACATCTGAACCAGCAGGAGGACCAAAACAGCAGGACAACAGAACTGCGTATTTATTGATGCCTAAAGACTGGCCCAACCACATAAATTCAGAAAGGAGTGTAATCAAACAGAGTCCCAACTCTTGACACTCTAAACAGGAAAAAATAGAGGTCATAACTGTTAGGCAATAAGTAAGTACAGTTCTTTTTTGTGCAAGTTTTAAACAGAAAATCAGTCTTTAGCTTAGTATTGAGGAAGACACAGGAGCAGACTGCAGGAGCCAATAAGATGACAGAGCAGAAGAGCACTCACGTTCCAATTGAGTAGCGGCAATGCCACACCTCGCTAGTAAGAAGTCCGGTCTAGGTGTCTCAGGCGGCGGCTATGGAAGCGACAACCACCCAGTATCCACATTACTCCCACCTGAGGGGCAAGGAGCCCCTGAAGGGCTAGTCTACAACAGGGAAGAGAGTTAGGGGACAGAGGAAAGTGATAGTAAGAGTGGAATGCAGTGGAAAGGGAATACAAAGATGAAATAGGGCAGTTAAATGGTACAAGGTAGGGGAATAGGAGCCACAGAGTAAGCAATATATAAAAGACAGCAGGGTGAGTAAGGTGTAGCAGCTGCAAGAGCCATGAAGAGATAATAACCCTACAGAGATTTCTAGAGGGGAAAAACATTTAAGGCATAAGATGCTCACAGAGTTAAGGTCACCAAAGTTTACAAGTGATCATAAATGCTAGTACGATCAGAGGGCAGCAGCCTGATGCTTCAGACTAAAATTAGGGGCTGGGGTAGCAAATGCATGATTCACACATACATACCATATAGAGATTTAAAGGCATTCATACCGCGGAGGCAGTTTAATTTCAATACTTTTTGTACTTTGTTCCACAATGTTGGCAACAGGAAACTAATGGCCACTCTGCCATAGCAAGAGGAAACCTTGGGGATACATAATGTGATGTAGGATGCGCTTCTTAGGGCATACTGTACGTTCCTGGCTTACTTAGTGGGACACAGTCTATTACATATTGTGGAAACCGCTTCAAGAAGACTCTATAAGTCCAAAGGACTGCATTTCTATTACACCTAAACATACGAGAGGCCCACCCTTTGGCTTTGTACAAGGAACAATGATGGATAGAGATGGGGAGATCAGTAATAAACCATATGGCCCTGTGGTAAAGCGTATCCAACTTTGCAAGCAAGGCTTTGGGACATTGACTATAAAGGAAATCTGCATAACCGATCAGTGAAAGAAAAGTACTTTAGACAAGGCGCACTTCTGCATCTCTAGTAAGAAACTGGTTAATTCTAAAGAATAGCCCCAGCCTCTGCCTTAACTTCTTTAAAGAGTCCTCGATGTGCTCAGTGAATAATAGATTATTGTCTAACCACACACCTAGGTATTTAAACTTTGAGACAAACTCCAGTTTCTCTCCAAGAATTGTGGTAATCTAAGGTAGTGCTCCAGAGCTGGCTGGATTCATCACATGGCTACAGGGCGAGAACAACATTGCTTTTGTTTTTTTTAGCATTTAGAAGAAGTTTTTTTTTTATGGATTAGCTGGTTCTGAAGTTGGTTAAATTCCTCCTGGAGGTCAGCAAAAGCAGCTTCAGATGTCGGACGACTTATATATACAACCGTGTTGTCAGCAAACAGGTGTATGTTGGCCTTGTTAATATTCTCATCAATGTTATTAACATAGATAGTGAATAGTAAGGGACCAAGTATGGATCCTTGCGGTACTCCTCTCAGTAGAGGTTTGAATGGGAATAGCTCACCATCAGCCTTAATTTGTTGATGCCATCCTACAAGGTACTCAGTAAACCAATGCAAAGAAACTGAGTCCAAGCCTATACTCTTCAGAGAAGAGAGAAGCAGACTATGATCCACTGTATCAAAAGCCTTGCTAAGGTCTAGAAATACAGCACAGACAAAGTTACTGCTGTCCAGTTCTCGGTACCAATCATTTGTTACTTTGGCAAGGGCTGAAATAGTGCTGTGTTTAGTTCTAAAGCCAGACTGCATAGGGTTTAGTATGTCATTGGATTTGAGGTAGTCCCTTACTTGGTTGCTGACAATCTTTTCCAGAAGTTTTGACAAAGTTGGGAGGAGGGAAATTGGTCTATAATTGTTAAGGTCGCAGGGATCCCCTAATTTAAACATGGAGATGACATGAGAAATTTTCCAGATCTGGGGAATAAGCCCTTGGGACAATGATAAGTTAAATAAGGGATGATAGAAACAGCTAGGACATGATAGGCAATTTTAAGGAAATAAAGATCAAAGAATCAGCACCAGCACTTTTCTTAATATCCAATTGGAGCATGAGGTCTTCAACCTCTTTTAGAGAGACCTGGTGGAATGAGAAGCCAGGTACCGGGGCAGGAAAGTCTGAGCATGGGACACGTAATTGGGAGTGGGCCAGGGATGCAGGAGAATTGTCAAAAGTTAGACCAACTGTGGCAAAATGAATGTTATATGCATCTAGGATTCCCAGTTTATCATTGATAGTAGTACTCCCAATTGTAATCTTAGGTGGTAAGGAATTACCAGGCATATATTCGGACATGTCCTTGATTGTCCTCCAGAATTTGGAGAAGCACTTTGCTGCAGAATCCAGTTCGGTAAGATAAAATGCTGCCTTAGCATCCCTGACCATTTTCGTACAAACATTGCATGCCTTTCTGAATTGACACCAGTCTGAGTCAAGCTTAGTCTGTCAAGATTTTTTCCACAACTTATCCCTACCAAGTAATACAGCTTTCAGCTCGGCAGAGAACCAACGACATGTCTTGTTTTTTTACACAAATTTTGACCATGGGGCATACATATTTAGGGCCCCAACAAGTATATCATGGAAAATATCATATGCCGAGTTAACCGTGTTAGCTAAGTAGAAGTCTTGCCAGTGTGGCGAGTGTTCCAACTCATAGATATAGGCAGCCACATAAAAGTTACGATGCTACCGCCTATTTGGCGAGGGAGGGGTGGATACAGAGACCAACTAACTGAAACTGAACTAGATTACGTTGGTGGTGGTAGTTTAGTGAATGGGGAAATTCAGCCAGGACACTGGGGAAATCCCCCTATTTTCCTGTAGGAGGACTGTTGGCTGTCTCAGGATGGCCACTGTGCCTGGGCCTGCGATGGAGGTGGACATCTTGAAGACAGGGGAGCGGACCTCATCCCCAGCTCTACCCACTCAAGAGGTCATGAGCTTTGGTTGTGAGAATATTGCTGAAAATGAAGCTGGGAAAATGCTTACCACTAAACTGGAGGAAGAAGGAGAAATTTTCATTTCTACCGAGGATTTGAGTGAAAACAGAGTTTTGCCCTGCGAGGACAAGGCACTGAAGTTTTCCCTACTAAATGAACTTTTGAAAGAGGATACGAGACATAAACGCACAATGGACCTCCTGAGAACAAGGATGCACAATTTAGCATCAGAGACTTTTTTTGACAAGGGGTGAGGTCCTCTTGACAGGCCTTCAGAGAAGCCTGATAACGCATGAGGCTTCACTTAGTACGGCACCACAGGTACCTTTTTCCCCTATTTCCAGACACTGTGATTTCTGTGATGGCTGGCAGGAAAAGCGTTGAGTTTAGCACATGCCAAGAGCCGAATGGAGAAGTTGGTGGTGGATCTCTGATCCCTGTACAGAGGAGTCTTTCCGATGTGGGCTTCAAACTAAAGGTCACAGAAGTTCATCCTTTGCCTCTCACTACTCCAACATCTTTGGATGCTGGAGACCTGATAGCTATGGAAACTGACTCTCTAGGGGTACGGGACAAAACTTCAGACAGTAAAATTATTTACCAAATGAGTACTCATAGTCACCCTGATGCCACCATGTTATCTTTCTCTGCAAGGGAGCCCCCTTTCAAACTGACTCCAAGGGATGGGTCCAAACAAAAACGCTCTGTTATTTTACTTGCAAACTAAAATATAACAGCTGATGGTGCACCTAAACTTGGAAACCCCCTGGATGGGATACAACTTAAGCACGTATCGACGGCATATCAATCTGGCTTTTCTTTTCTTCCATTACATCAGGCCCCTTTGCTAAATGGTTACCCAAAAATGCACTTTCTGTGGCTGGACGGAAGAAGATGCTCAATGGGGGCTGGCTTTCAGATGCAGGGTGGGACCCCAGTTTGAATTTTTCGCAGACTAGCCCTGAATGGAAGCCACAGGCTTCAAAAGATATACACAGTGATCTGGGTCAAGATAATGTTTCTACCCCCAAACCAGTTGAAAGGGATTTTGACATTTCTGACATTTGAGAGATTCCACAAAATCCTCCAGTGACCAGAGACCACCCCCCTCACAAAAAGAGACTGTGGGTGCATCTGACAGGGTGACCCCACCAGAAAACAGGGGAAATATTCCATCTGCTTCCCTGCAAACAGCCCCGCTGCCTCAGAAACCTTAATTGTGAGTCATGTGATGACAGCTGGCTGAATGGCAGCAGGGGCTTAGAGCTCGCTCCCTCTGCCATCCTAACTGCCAAACTCCGCGATCCAACCACTACAAAACTAGCTAATATACCAGGAGGAGTCTGTCTAACCCTTGTTTGTTAGCTTTAGGGGCTGTTGGCCGCGGTTCTGCCCAGCGCTATAGAGAGATGGAGGTGGATAAAAAACAGGCCGTGATACGGCACATGCCGCCTGCAACCCCAGAGAAGCTAGCCAAGAAGTCACGCAACCAAGTGGGTGCAGGGCCGGAAAAGACCGGTGAGATGAGTCCTCAAATGGGCCTCCTTATGGAGGATAAATTTATGCAGGAGCTGGCCCCATTAAGGGAGATCCTCCAGGATATCACCACAGATCTAAAGTCCCTGCAGGGGACCTCTCCTCCTTAACCACAAGAGTATCGGCTGTAGAAGCAAAGGTATTTTCTTTGGAGCAGTGGAAGGAGAATGCCAAGGCGGAGATAGCTGGCCTAACGCAACAGGTTAAAAGGCTCCAGTTGAAAACCGAAGATCTAGAGGGCCGTAATCGCAGAAATAACCTTCTCATCTTGGGCCTGCCAGAACTAGAAGAGGGGCAAGATCTGATAGCCTTCTTACAGCGCTTTCTTCTTAAAACTGTAGGCCCCTCACCAATCAACCCAAGTTATCATCTGGAGAGGGCACATCGATCGCTGAGGCCTAGGCCTCCACCTGATTCCCCCCCATGGCCTATAATAGTGAAGTTTCTCAGCTATATTGAGAGGCAGCACGTTTTCAGTAAATCCCGAGAGCTGCAGGTGATTATGTGGGGGTCAGCAAAGTTACGGATAGCCCAGGACCTTCCCAAAGAGACAAGAATGAAGCGGGCTGCGTTTCACCCGATTGTTCAGAAACTGATTGCTGCATCGATCCCATTCAAGATGGTGTACCCGGCCACTCTCAAAGTTTCAATCGGTGGCATCTTTTATGGCTTTGACTCTCCGGATGCAGCTCACAAGGATCTTAGTAGCAGACTCCCTAACCTTTTTAAAACAAATGGCTGAGACTGTGATATTGACTGTTAATCCTTTTCTTTGGGCAATGTACTGGGTGTAGTTTACTGTCCTGCTAACTGTGTCTACCCTCATCTAAGATGCCATTGTCTCCCTGTTTGCCTCTCCCCCTTGGCTTCACCCCGTTATGTCCTACCTGCCTGGGTCACCCTTGATGGTGCTGGGCAGTCGGGTGGTGGGGTTGCTGGGCCGCGTGGGTGGGACTGTTTGCCATCTCCTGGAACCCACTGTTGGGGGTTGCATTTCCTGGGGGTGCCGGTTTTAGGTGTAGGACCGGTCTTGGTCCTGTTGTTAAATAGCACCCCCCGGGAACAATGTTTGTCTGGTTGAGGACAAGCCTCCCGTATTGCAGCCTGCTCTGCTCACTCAAGAATCTCTTGTCCCCGTTTGTCTCAGGGGGTGAGTAGGGCTTCTCTCTGGGATGTTCTCTCCTTACTTGTCCCTTTTTATGCTCTAAATAGTAAAGATGTGTATGCTACAAATGGATCGGTTAAGACCTTAATTAATGAACAGGCGGTTGGGGTTGGGGGGGGTTCTTTGCATTTAGGCCGCTGAGTCTGGCGACAGCTGAATGAGCCTATGGAAGGGGTTTGCTTGTTCAGCCCTACGCACAGGGTCCCCATTAGTTTTTCTGGTCTGGATTTGGAAAGGGGGTTTCTCTTGCATGTTAAATGTCTGGTTTCTTTCTCCCTCAAAAGGTCCCTGTGTGATGAGGTTTCTTGGACTCGTCTTTGGGGGCTGGTGCCCAGGACTCCGGTCTCTACATCCTGGGGGCGACATCTTTTGGGCCTGGCATCGCATTGTACATAGTTGGAAGGTTTGGGTTGGGGGTTGCTTTCTTTTGGGGGGGGGACTAGCCTGCCTATTTCAATATTGGGTGAGATGTACTTTAGGGATAGTGGTTCTTAATGGGTTGATGTTACTTATTCAGCTGTCTTGGCGGCAGGCTTGGGTTATATGGGATTTAGGGATCTGGGTGTGCTCCTTTTTCGGGTTTGCTTCTGGATGTTTTAATTACTACCTCCTTTTTATTTTGGTGTTAAAATGGCTATAGGAGCTATTAAAATGGCGTCATGGAATGTGCGTGGGCTCAGAGAGAAGGTCAAATGAGTTCAAATGTTTAACCACTGTGCTTTGCTGCAGATAGAGGTGTTATTCCTCCAGGAGACCCATTTAGCTAGCACCGAAGTTAAATGGTTATCCCGATCTGGTTTTTCCCAAATTTATATGGCAAGTGGATCTAGTTCTAGCAGAGGGGTGGCTATACTCATTAAAAAGCATATTATGTTTTTGAAGGATATAATAGTCGAGGACCCAGACGGGAGGTTTAGTCTGGTCAGGGGCTTCTTGAATGGGCACACTGTAGTCCTGGGTTCTGTCTACGGGCCTGTAGGGGGTAATCCCGAATTCTTTATGACTCTAGCGGGTAAGGCTAGTGCCTTACTTCCCTCGCAGATAATCTTGGGGGGGTGACTGGAATGTTCCGCCATCCTGTTCCTTAGATAAGGACCCCCAAGTTGATCTGGCCTTTACTCCTATACAGAGGGCTCTTCAAGACTTTTCCCACATGTTAGGACTGTGTGACCCCTGGCGGATTTCCTATCCCTCTCTCCGTGCTTTCTCTTTCTTTTCCCAATCCCATGGTTCATGGTCTAGAATTGACTATATTTTAATTAGCAAGTCTCTTCTCCCGGGTTATCTTCAGTCCGGTATTGAACCGATAGTTCTCTCTGACCATGCAGTGGTCTGGATTAGAATCTTTCCGAACCCTGCATTCCAGTGGGACACTACTTGGAGGCTCAATACCCAGCTGCTTAAGGATGTAGATACGGTGACGCAAATAAAATCCCTAATCTCTTTGTTTTTGGCAGACAACCTTGACTCTACTTCGAGATTTGATTTTGTGTTGTGTTCCCTAAAGTGTTATCTCAGAGGAGAGTTAATCAAACTTGCCTCAGCTAGGAAAAAGGCTCGACAGGCGCGAGCTTTTTCCTTACTGAATAAAACTAAAGAGTTGGAGACCGCCTATCCTTCTGTCTTGCCACTGTCCTCTTTAGAAGCCCTCCTGGTGGCAAAAAATGAGTATTCTGACCTTCTTAAAGAAAGAGCGGAATACTGTCTCCTCAAAACTCAGGCTAGGTATATTGATCATGGAGAAAAAGCCGGGAGACTTTTAGCTTTAAGGCTTCGTACTCTGGAGAGCTCTAGAATAATTCCGGCCTTACAAACACCTGCTGGCTCCACCGAAACCTCCCAAAGGAATTGTGCGACTTTTGAAAACTACTATAGAGATCTCTACAGTTCGCCTATATCCCCTGCATCTCCCTTAGATATCGTTCGTATCTGGAAGATGTGGATATTCATAACTTCTGCCATCTCATCAGGGAGCTCTAAGCGCCCCATCTCTCTTTCTGAAATTGAGAGTGTCATTGCTTCTATGACTCCTGATAAAGCGCCTGGTCCGGACGGCTTTCCTTCCAACTTTTATAAGACTTTCTCTAGAGAACTCGCCCCAATACTTCTTAAACTCTATGAGTATCTCTTTTCTTCCCCTGTCATAGATCCTACGCTCTTGGAAGCCACTATCATTCTGATTCTCAAGCCAGGTAAGACATCTGCTGATCCAGCGAGCTATCGAGCCTATATCGCTTCAAAATTATGATATGAAAATTCTTTCTAAAATCCTGGCTGAACGGATTAGGAAGGTCTGGGCCCACCTCCTCAGTCCGGAACAGGTTGGCTTTGTGCACTCCCGATCCCCCGCAGATCACCTGAGGACTCTTTCTCACATTTCCCAGTATGCCAGCACAATTCAATCTCCCATAGCCTTAGTTTCATTAGATGCTGAGAAGGCCTTCGATCGAGTGGATTGGTCCTTCCTTTGGGCCGGTGATGACTAGGATGGGGTTTCCGGTTCCCTTTCTGCAGTGGGTCCAGACCTTCTATAAATGCCCTTCGGCCAGGATATATTGTAATGGCCTGTTCTCTTCGCCGTTTCGGTTGTATACTGGTACTAGGCAAGGTTGTCCACTTTCACCCTTTTTATTTAACCTATACCTGGAACCCCTACTTATTAAACTCAAATCCTCCCCACTTATTAAAGGGTGTCCAATATGTCAGCAGGAGCTGGTTCTTTCTGTGTATGCAGATGATTTACTCTTGCATATTGTGCATCCTGTGGACTCCCTTAGGTTCGCGTTAGATGTTATCAAACGCTATGGGGCCCTGTCTCAATACAAACTGAATATTTCCAAGTCTGAGATTTTCCCATTGAACAATTATATGCATAAACAGGATCTCTCCAACTTTGGTATGAGGTGGTCCCCAGATCTATCAAATATTTAGGGGATCCATTTCTCAACTAATCCCTTCTTACTTAAGAAACTTAACTTAGATGATCTCAAATGTCATATTCAGCAAGATTTGCAGAGGTGGTCTGCCCTTCCTATTTCTCTCTGGGGTTGGATTAATATCATTAAAATGAACATCCTTCCTCGTATTTTCTATCCCCTAAATTTACTTAATCTTTGGTTGCCTATTTCCTACTTGCAGCAATTCCATGTGATGTTCTCAAATTTTATTTGGCGGGGTAGGGGTGTCCGGCGTTCCTTTCTTAAGCTAACCCTTCCTAGAGATAAAGGTGGTCTGTGACTTCCTAACTTACTGCTCTACTACTGGGCAGCGCATCTTGCTAAATTAGGGAGATGGCTGACCACCAACCCTGATCCCTCTTCTCCGATATGGCTCCAGATTGAGAAGTCGATTCTCTTGGACTCGGGAGTTGATCCCTACACTATTTTTTATACTCCTCCCTCTATTCTCTCATAGTGGATAACTGATCAGACTATTCTTTTATCCTTAAATCCTTCTCACAATGTCTGCGTTTTGTTAATATTTTTCCGGGGAAAGACTTAGGTCAACCGGTTATGTCCAATCCTAATATTAGGTTGGGCAACTCAATGATTACTCCTGGCTGGCTTCCGCAAATTAAAGAGGCCAATCTGGAGCATTTCTATGACCAAGGATCTCTCCTTCTCTCATTAGATATTCTGGGTAAGTATGCTATTCCCAACAATAAAATTTTCAAAGTATACCAATTGAGGCACCTAATGGTGGAGAAGTTCGGTACTCACTTTAAAGAATCGAATGTCCGCCCTTTTCTTTCTCAAATTCTAACACTTGCTTCCAAACCACATCCCATCTCATTAATTTACTCCTTTCTCTTAGATTATAAGTTTCCGGAGCCCATTGTAGGTGCTAGTATCTGGTCTTCTTCGTTTTCTGATTCTGATTTGAGCTGGACCAGCATATGGAGGGATCTTCATAAATTTCATACCCAGGACAGACTAAGACTAACACAATACTATATTGTTAATAATATGTATTACACCCCCAAGAAGTTATTTCAACTCAATAAGCTCTCTCATTCCCTCTGCACCAGATGTAAGCAGGGCGAAGGAGACTCTCTGCATATTTTTGGGGAGTGTACCAAGGTAGCCCCTCTGTGGTCCTCAATTAGAGACAACCTTGATCCATTACTGGGTCTCTCAAATTTTTGTGTTCTCGAGATTTGTATTTTGGGAGATTACACTAATATAGACAGTGTGGAACGTCGATACCATATGGCCATGGTCTCTATTGTGGTTAAGAAACTGGTCCTTAGGCATTGGACCGACCAAGTGACCCTGTCCTATGCTGAATGGTTGACCGAGCTTTCTGCCTGTCTTAATGCTGAAAGGTTGATAGCCAGCTCGCGCAACCGTATGGATCTGTTTCAAAAGAAGTGGGGTAAATTATACTCGTTATATCTTCATCAGTGATTGTTGGCCTCCTCTCTGACGCCAGTAGTGATTTCATTTTTTCTGCTTGCTCTTATGTTGATGTTTACATTGCTGTTAATCGGAGGTTTGTCTATTTTCAGGGTGATTACTGCCCCTAATATCCAGATCAGTACTGTCTTGTGTTCAGCACACTCAATTGGGGGGGTGGGTGGAAGGGCGGGGGATGGGGGGAGAGGTTTACTTTATGTTTTTTTTCATTTCTTTTTTGTGTTGCTGTTTATGTTATGCCATGTTAGCTTCTGAACTGCTATCTTTATCATATGTTGTTGGTTGTTCTGTTATCGGAAAATCAATAAACTTAAATTTAAAAAAAAAAAAAAGAAACCTTAATTGTCTGAACTTGTACAAAGAACTCATAAAGTAGCAGTGCCAAGAAGGAATGTAGTCCGAATCTGTTACAAAGGGGGTCTAGAGACAAAGCCTGACAGACTTTCTGTAGGGAAAAACCTAGTGAAAGATTCTTTGCATTTCTCACCTAGAGATGTTTTTGCTTTCATAAATATTTTGGGGGAGCATAATTATGATGTTAGTTTTAGATCATCATATGCACTAGACCTCTTTTGGAAGAGGTATACTCAGGTCAAGTTTTCTCCCTTGTGGTCTCCATTTGTGGTAATTCCTCTCACTAAACCCCTCATTGAATTCACTGCCATCATGTTTAGAAATGAGGGGGTTCATGTTGATGACATCACCTATTGGTTGTCCCAAAAATGGCAAATCCTGAGTTTGACAGGGGCTATTCAGGATTCTGAGTCTTTTTGGATGGGAGGGTGGAAGTATAAAGTTAAACTAAACAAGTCTGAGTCTGACATACAGCCATTCCCAATTCATTTATGCTGGGAAGAGATAGAGGGGTTTGCTTTTATGCTGGGCAGCCTAGAGCTTGCTATCGATGTGGGACTAGAACCCACTTATCCAGCGTCTGTGATAGGCCTCACTGTGAAAATTGTGGGGAAATAGGCCATACTAGATCTCAATGTAATAATTACATCTAATGCGACCTTTGTGATGAAACAGGTCATGTTTTCTTGAAGTGTCCTTGGGCAGTGAAAAACAAAGCATCTTGTAATAACCCTAAACTACTGATTCAAAAGGCATAGGATGCAGTGGAAGTCCCCAAACCATCCCCCTTGCCTAAGGTACCCTCTCCCTCCCCTACCCCAGCTAGGAGGAGCCCCCAGGAGTTTATAGTGGTGAAGCAGGAATCCCAACCCCCAAAGAAGACTTTGGAGAACCTAACATACCACTAGGTGAGCTGCTTAACCCAGTTTGTTATCAGGAACAACCAAAAGGAACTAAGAAGCCTCCTGCTGTTCCTCCCCTTAAACAGCTAATTCCTGCCCTTCCTCCATGTCGCCGATCCATGAGAGTTTCTAAACCCAATCCCCTCCCCCTACACCAACTTCAGCCACTGTAAATCTTGTAACAGATAACCCATTTGCCATTCTAGCCCCAGACTGGGGAGACATGGATGTGGAGGTTGTGGTAGCAGAAACCAAATCCCAGGACCCGGATGAGATTTCCACTAGCAATAATATGGTGGGGTATAAAGAGAAGAAAAAGAAAAACCAGAAAAAAACTGCTTAAATGCTTTCCCTAGTGGTTGGATCTTTAAATGTCCACAGCCTTCTCAATCCCTGAAAAAGACAAATGATCTTTGCCTTTCTCTGTGAACAAGAGTTAAACATTAGCCTCTTGCAAGAAACTTGGGTCTCTTCATCTGACCAAGTTCATTTTTTCAAGCTGAATGGACCCGGGGCCCATCCTATCGGTCCAAGGCAGATGGGATAGCATTTTTTTTCATCCTTATTTTTTTTCCCTGGTAAAATTAATAGACCTTATTCCAGGCAGGCTTCTGATTTTGGATGGAAAATGGAAAGGAGAGTTCTATAGGATTATTTCAGTTTATGCGCCACAGACAAAAGCAGAGAGGGAGGGTCTTATGCACACACTTTAGCCTTGCTTAGTCACCATTGCAAGGATAATATTAGGTGGGAACTTCAACTGTCACCTACCAACAAGTAAAGGGGACTCAAAGAAAATTTGTTGTGACTCCAATGCCTTGAAGAAATGCATTCAGCTTGCAAATTTGACCCATTGCAATATGCCGTCAGAGTCAGGTTACAAATTTACTTTCAAACAGGGGAAATCTACTTCCATTTTTGACTGTTTTTTTTATTCTAAGAATCTATCAACACATCATTTTTCATTGACTCCAGTAGAGTTTTCAGACCATACCTTTTTAAAAATAGCTTTTTCATTAGGTGAGCATACGAAACATGATGTACAATGGAATTAAATGCAAGCCACCTATCAGATCCCTTAGTCTTACAAGAAATCTCAAAATTATTACAGGCAAGAGACTCAGTACTGGTTCTTCACTCTGATATAAGGAAGCGGTGGGAAGATACAAAATCGGATTTAAGATATTGGTTTCAAAAGCATGGGAAAACAAAGGAAAATAGTATATTTTTTTAAATATCTCAAACTCAGAAATCAGCTTCAGTATTTATACTCTCTATCTTATATGCAACTCTTTGATTATACCCAACAGATAAAGAACATAAAAAAGGACATGCAGGCAGTTCAGTATAATAGGGCCAAAACAATCAAGGCAGTGCTGCAATATGGAACACAAAAGGACCCAATAGGTGACCCCTTGTGAAGCCTGCAAAAAATGGAATGAGAATGCCTCCCTGACCTCCTTACTGGACTCTGATGGTAACGAGTTGGACACAAGGGCTGGCATGCATCAGATTATTTAGACTCATTTACACGCCCTTAATATGGCAGCCCCTCCAGCCCCTCTAGAAATAATGTCTAATCTGCAAAACATATGGTTACTTGCCCTTCCGGCAGGCATCCAGGATCTATCTCAACCTATTACAGCTGAGGAAATAGAAGTAGTTATAAAATCCCTTAAACTTGGAACTTCACCAGGTCCTGATGGCCTTACTTATGAGTTGTACAAGGCCTTCCCTGCTGAATTTTCTAACCTTCTAGTAGTCGTTTTTCATTTCCTCAGTCAGTTTCATGATATACCTCCTGCCTTTATGGAAGGATATTTAATCTATTTATACAAAACTGGTGAGAAACAACAGATTGGAAATTGGAAGCCCATCTCCTTATTCAGTTCTGATTTTAAGATTTTATCCCAGGTTTTGAACAAAAGATTGAGGAAGATAGCTGATCCCCTCATTTCCTCAGCACAATATTGTGGTGCTCCGAATAGGAAAATTCAGCATGCTCTTACAATAATTAGGGCTGTATTATACAATACCACTCTTCAAGTGAAAACAGGATGCATGCTATCCATGGACCAATCCAAGGTCTTTGAATGGGTATTCCATCCTTTTTTATTTCAGACTATGGAAATTTATGGGATCACAGATGACTTTATAAATTGGATCCAAAAACTTTATATATTGGCTTTAGTTATTCCTGTAATAAAAGGGCACATATCTCACAATATAAAGGTGACAACTGGGGTGCAACAGGGATGCCCTCTGAGTTCCCTCCTCTATGTCCTTTCCCTGGACCCACTCACTAGACATATCAGAGGTTCTTCAAAGTGGTTAGGTCTCTCATGTAGGATCAGTGGGAACACCATTAAAATACAGGCATATGCAGATGACATATGTTTGTTTTTTTCAAGACCCTTCATTTATAGTAAGAGCCTTAGAGTTTTTTAAGGCCTACAACAAGGTATCAAATTACTGCATAAACTATACAAAGAGCTCAGGGCTCTTTTTGTTACAGAATCTACCCCCACCCTTGTTAGTTTCAGGTATTCTGATCTCTTCACAACCTGTTAAAATCCTTGGGGTGATGCTTGGGCACCAAAACCCAGCTTTGTATAATCGGGAAACCACTTTGCAGATTGTGGAAGGAAAGGTGCAGGTGGAAGCATTGGAAGCTGTCTAAAATTAAAAGGGTTCATATTATAAAAAAGTTTCTTATGCCAGTACTGTTATATGTGGCTATAATTTTTCCCTTACCCCTTGGGTTGGAGACTCATTTCTATAGTTGTTTTTCTACCATGTTCTGCAGGAGTAGATTAAATCCAATTAAAATATGTTTTATTTATGTGCCAAAATCTAAAAGAGGTATAAGAGGTCTGGGGATGGTGGACCCAGTAATTGTTTTTCATAGACTTTTTATTTCACAGATGGTTAAAATAGAGCTTCCCCCACTGAGCCACTGCATTATAAGTGGACTCAAAATCATTTTTGTAGATATTTTACTAACTGGGTTGATACCCCCCAAAAGTTTCTACCAGCCTATGTCTGAATATTTTAAACCTGTTTCCCAGAAATTACATAGGTGGGGTGTAACAAACTCCCAAGTCCTTTCAGCCTCTGGGCCCAAACTATATGAGCTGGTACCAGGGTTGGACTGGGCTACAGAGGGCCCACCTGGAAAATCAATAAGGAGGGTGCAGGGTGTCTCACTCATATAAGTATTCCACTTCAATATGATACACCAGATCTGTGTTTGCATTATGAATTTACTTACAGGGCCTATTTAATTAAAAAACAGAAGATAAAACCAAAGATTATCAGAGCTTAGAAGGTGGCCAGGAATCCAAGAGAGGGGGCCCACCTGGAAATTTCCAGGTATCCAGGTGGGCCAGTCCAACCCTGGCTGGTACTGCTGAAAATTTATCCTAAGGAACCAGACTTCAACAATTGTCCACCTCACCTTAAGGATAGGATATATAAAACCCTAAATAATGTCAGGATACCTCATCATATGTGGGAAGTGCTTTGGCTCTCCATGTATGGTAGACTAAATGTCAGAGGGAACTGTAAGCATAAGGCACAAGATGAAAGAAATAGCCTCTATAATGGCTGTATAGCACAGGAGGAATCAATGAACCATTTTTCTCTTCACATGCTCCTATACAAAAGCCCTGTGGCCTTTTTTAGCAAATAAATGGAATTGCCAGTGGCTAAATCACCTCACCTATGAATCCCTCATATTGGGACACTATCCACACTTATGTATGAAATATTTTGATGGGACCATTGCAATTTTTTTCTGTTGTTTAAAATTTTACCTGTGGCAGGCGAGATGCCAATGAGTCTTAAACCAGAAACACATGACATATGAAACCTTCAGTATTCTTGTGATGTAAGTTATGCACAAGGTATATTTGCAGGATACAGCTCAAAATGTTTCACAGAAGGTTTTTAGATGGTGGAAGTGGTTTTCAATGTTTGAAAAATTTAAATAGGATGTATTTCTGAGTTGAGTGCATTTGGGTACAAAATCTGGTACCATAATTAATTACATGTTTAAACTGTTTACAGTGTATTCTATGTTCTGTATGATATGTACACATATGTATATTCCCCCTTATATATTGCTTTTTCTGTGTTTTTCAGACTTAATTTTACATCAAATTTTATTTGCTTTGTACTACTATGTTTATAATTTAAAACCAATAAAGAAGTTGAATTGAAAAAAAATTACTTGCTTTGTATACCATCCTTTCACACAATGTTAAGTTTGTACAGTGTTGGTTTTCATGTTGTTCAATAAAATAATACCCTACTCTTGGAAGGGGGCACTGTTGGTCCTAAATCCAAGATGAGGACTTGTAGGAGGCAGGAGAGGAACCGCTGGAGCAAGCTGGGGAGCTGTTCTCCCTCCCAGGCAGTGCACCAAGGAGAACACCCATGGTATAGAGGAAATTGTATGTGGAGACAAAGAGGTTGTTCCAATGGAAATGGAAAGGGAAAGCCAAGATAGAAAAGTGGCATCTGATGTAGAGACTTTGGACGTAAAAACAACACACACAGAATTTTTGTTGGAACAAGAAATGGCAGATAAGAGATCACAGATGGCACAACAGATGACTAAAGAAGAAGAAAGATATTTGCACAGGAAGTTGGATTTAAAAAAGAAAGAGGTCAAGCAATGGAAAATGGAACAGAGGTTGGGAATGAAAGAAAAACTCTTGGCCTCACTTGGAGTAGGTTCGGCCGGAACCTCAAAGGGCATGCAATCAGCCTGAGAGAGAATTAAGGAGATGTTTAGCACTAAAATGTCAGGAGACCCAGAGCCGGATTGAACACCAGAGCAAACACTCCGAAATGCAGGTTGGGTACAGTATGGTTCAGGTAAGTGGAATTCAGACCCAACCGCTGATTTTACGAGTGGAATCTCACAGTTTGAGTGCAATTCCTCAGATTTTTTAAGCAAAGCACCCAACAATGCTGCACAGACAGAAGCCAGCACAGGAGAACAAACAGAGAGGAATGCATAAGAAAAGGTAATTAATACTGTGGGGGCACCGTCTTCTATGATGCTGGGATGTGCACTGTGTTTATAAGGAAAAATAAAATGGGAAAAAAGGGGGAAAGAAAATATACCTGATTTGGGAAACAGTAGTGAAGTTGGGAATTTAAATGGGACACTAACAACTGGCTTGGTACAGGAGCATATGATGCAGCAAGATATTGAATGAGCGGGACAAAATAAAGCAAGTTTGGGACAAACTTCTGCTGCACCTACTGAATCAGAAATGACTACCAAAAATACTGAGGCTACTATTCCAAACTCAGAGGCCACCACCCCAAATTTACAGACAAGTTCAGGACAAGGAGCTGCAGGTGAACAGGCATAGTTTCACAGTGAAGAAGGATCTAGTGAAGAGGAAGAACAGACTAACAGAGAAGAACCCATCCTCAGAGACCGCACCCCCTAGAGTCTCAGATTTATTTGACAGATCTACGCCAAAACCCCAAAGAAATGCTGTCCATATTAGATATATGGGGGTGCTGGCTTTCAGCCTGATAGAACATACCTGGGAAAAAAACTAATCAAAGATTCTTTACATTTTCTACAAGTACAGTAGATGTGTATACTGCCATTCAAATTTCCCAGTGAAGATAATTTTGACCTCAGCTTTAACACTCCTCAAGGCTTAGAATGTTTTTTGATTAAATACAATCAAGAAAAACATTTCCCTTTGTGGACACCTTTTCTGGTGATCCCTTTAACAAAGCCACTGATAAAAAAAGTCACAGTTATGTTTTGGAATGAAGGGGTGATTTTGGGGGACATTCCTTCTGGCCATCTGGGAGCCTGTCGGAATATCCCATCATTTGGGAGCCACAAGGGGAAATTTGTCACCCCCGCTCCAAGGTTCCCCCCAGAGTTAGAATAATTAGAAAGGGGGGGCATGGGGGCACAGCTCCCTGCAAAAAGAGGGGACAATGAGATCAGAGCGTGGCACCCTAATGACCAGGACGGCTCGACTTGCATGTTCCGAGGGTGGAACTGGGGGACATACATCACTGGCTTCAGAAAAGCAGTGACATCCTTACTGCCCCGAACCAATAATTGATTCCGAACTGTTTTAGACTGGAGGTTGGAACTTTAAAGTAAAATTGCAACAAAATGAAAAGGAATTTTATACATTCCAAATAGTTTCTTTCTAGGGAAATATCAGGGGATCTGCTTTTATGTAAACCAACAAAAATTGTGTTGTAAATGTGGAGAACAGACACGTTTAGCAAGCACTTGTGACAGGTTGAGATGTATTCTATGTGGGGAATATAATCATATCAGCATGGCTTGTCAAAATGTGGCTAAATGTAATCTTTGTGATACTGTGGGGCATGTGTTTCAAACGTGCCCCTGGGCAGCTTACAACAGGAGATATGGAGTGGATCAGAATACTCTGATTAAAGCTGTGCAAAAAATAGCAGATGCAGGAGGTAACATTTTCTGCTGCTAGAGGGACAGCTGCAGAATCAGGACAGCAAGAACAAGCAGACATGTCTCAGAAACCACAGCCACATGACAGGATCAAAAGCATAAGAGTGGGATGGAAAGAATGGAGGATTCTGATGGGTTACAACAAGACAACATATGGACTATAGGAACTGCTACTGGCAGACGTCTCGATCAGCAAGGAGGAAACAATGTACACCCGTTCGCCCCCCCCCCCAAGAATGGTCAAAACCAGAAAAAGTGCTAGATTACAAGTGGCCGTATTACCAAAGGCGACTGCGGATAATAGATTAGAGGTTTTGATGAAAAAAAAAGAGCTGGGGAGGAACAGATACAGACAAACTGGACTCAGATATGTCTATGCATTCACTGCCATTACCTGAAGAAAAAGATGGTAGAAAGAGAAAAAAAAGGAAAAAAACATTTGGAAGGGAAGATCAGATGAACTTGGATTAATGATACAGAAAAGCTTTCCACTTACAAAATGTCTAATGGAACAGTTAAAACTTGCAACCCTGAATGCATGCAGCATAAAAGTGGTATGAAAAGGAATGCTGTATTTACTGTATTAGAATAGATGCATTTAGATACAATTTATTTTTTTACGGGAGATCTGGATATCAGATACTTTTAATTTACTAACATACTAGACACCAGCAGAGTAGGCCTATTGGTCTACCAAGTCTGCTCATGCTTCAGCACCTGCATTTGTATCAAAACAAAAACAATCATGGGATTGGGGACCTTCCTACTGGTCTCTTGGGGTAGATAAGGCAGATGAAGTGGGGGATTTTGTTTAATGGGACAAATTTTACCTTACAAAAATTGATGGATTTAGTACCTGGCTGGTTATTAGTATTGGATGGACTATGGTATGGGATACCTTGTAGATTTATAAAAGGGTAGATATTTGGGGAAAATTGCAACCTTTTTTAGCCACAGCCCAAACAATTTTTTTTTTGGGGGGGGGAGTAATTGTTCCCTAGACATTGTGAACAGGACTAAAGAAGGGAAAAAGGTATACCATGATTCCAATGCGTTGCAACAGTGCATCAACACAACAGGTTTACAGGATGATTATAAAATCAAAGGGAGATAGTCAGAAAAAATGTACAGTAGTTTTGTGGTTCCTTGGCAACAAGAATTGATTATTTCTTTTCATCACCCAGACATCAAATTCAGGAAATCTGATTGATACCTTTTGAAGTTTTGGACCACTTGTTAGTGAAACTGATAATTTTGCAATCAAGGGGCAATAATTCCAAGAATATTAGATGGAGGGTACATTTGGCCTTATTTAAAGATGAAAAGATATGAACAGGCCTTACACAAATACTAAAAGGCTAGAAAATCATTGTTTTCCTGTATGATACAGCAGGAGAATGGTGGGAGAACTCCAAAAAAGATATTCGGGTATGGTTACAGAAACAGGGGGCAAAGGCCCAAAATGAAAACATTTTTGAAATATTTGTCTTTAAGGAACCAGCTGCAGCATATTTTTTTTCCTTAGTTAATTCAACAAAGGGGGATTATACAGAACAAATTAAAAATAAAAAGTCAAATGCAAAAATATCAGTATAATAGGGCAGCTACTTTGTTAAAAGAACTCAGTTTTGGAACATTAAAAACACCTACTGGGGATCCCTGTGCAGCATGTAAATCCAGGGTGGAAAATACCACTATAACTGAATTAAAATATTCTAGAGGAAAACTGTGTACAAAACAACAGGATCTAGGGAGAATAATAAGTGATTGTATGCATTCTTTAAATGGCCAGCAGGTGGGTAGTGAGACATAAATAAAATTTTATGTGGCTTCCATTAAGGTCAATTTGATGAAGGAGGAAAAGGAACAGTTAGGCAACACTGTTGCCAACGCATAAATAGGGGAAGTAATAAAGGCAATGCGAAAGAATGTTTCGCCAGGGTGGGACAGACTACGGACAGAATTTTATCAATTTTTTCAAGAAGTAATTGACATGTTCCTTCCAGCTTTCCAAGAAATAATGGAAGAAAATAAGATAAAGGAGGAATTTTCTAAAGGTTTATTGTGATTTTTGTATAAGGCAGGAGAAAAATATTTACTTCAGAATTGGAGGCCAATTTGCCTTTTAAGTACTGACTGGAGGATTCTTAGGTACAATCTTGAATAAAAGATTACAAAAGAATTTGAAAACATTACTACACCCATCCCAGACATGTACTGTTCCTGGGGGGAAAAATACAGGAAAATCACTGTTATTAGATATTGTTATGAATTTTGTAAAAGGAATGGGATAAATGTATACTTAATTTCAGAAGACCAAAGCAAAGCATTTGATACAGTATCACTTGCTTATTTATTTAAAGTGCAACAACAGTCTGGCTTACCAGATAGGATTTTACAGTGGATCACAGCTCTGTACGGGGGAGCATCTGTAGTGCCCCTAGTGGGAGGGACATCTGGTACCCAGATAAGACTCAAGGGAGATGTACGACAGGGGTGTCCCCTAAGCCTGCTGCTTCATGTACTTTACTTGGATCCCTGCATTAGGCTTATCATGAATAATCATAACATTCAAGGAATTCCTTATCCTTTAGAGTCAGGTAGCTTAAACACATCAGTGTATTGCTAATGATCTCGTTTTGCTTTCACAAATCAAACAAAGTGTGGCATTTAATTTAAGGGAGTGTCAAACTTTGCTCAGGTTTCTGGAGCATGGTTAAATACCGGCAGAAACTGTGGTATAGCTTTTGGGGATACATAGTCAGGATACAATAGTAGCAGGAATAAAATTCCAAAAGGAACCTATTAAAATATTAGGAATATATATAGGAGATGGGGACATGGCACAAAGGAATTGGGAAATACCATTACAAAAATGTGAGGAGAAGGTAGTGAGATGGAAGAGGTGGACTTTATCAAAGAGAGTATTTATTTGGAAACAATTTATTTTTCCCCTGTTATTATATGTGGCTTGGATTTACCCATTACCCCTGCACTTGGAAACAAGGACATTGAGTTTATTTTTTCAGATGCAGTGGGGTAGTGATCTGAACCCCATTAAGCAGGGAATATACTTATTTGTCAAAGAAATAAAGGAAGGGTGGGTATGAAGTACCCAATTGTTTTCTTCCATTCCATGTTATGGATTGGTAGAATAAAACTAGCATTGCAGCTGGAGGACTCCATAGGGAAAGAATGGATTCAGGGAAGTTCCTTGATAAATGGCAAGAAGAACCAATATTCCAAGTACTGGAGTACTTTAAGTCCACAGTGAAAAAAATGTATTTATGGAAAGCACGGAAATCATAAATTATATCACAATCTAGGAAAAAGCTATGTTATACAGTTTTAAGTAAGGTAGGGCCTACTGACCCAGAATTTACATTTAGCACACATGGAAAATGGAAATGGGCATTACAGCAATTTACAAACCCTAGAGTACCTGAAAGAATGTGGGATACCCTATGGCTTAGTACTTATGGAAGGATTAATGGACGGGTAATTTAAAACACAAGGCTATAGATGAAAGAACATGTCCTTATTATGAATGTTTAGCACCAGAGGAGACTGTGCAGCATTTTATTTTAGATTGTACTTATACTGTGAAGATATTCGATAATGTTGGGAGAATATGCAGGACGTTTACAAGAGTATGATGCTAGTACACTGGGAGTTTTCTTTGCAGTATTAAAATTCTATTTATGGCAACCACAAAGTAAATATGTGTTGCAACAGCAATGTATGCTGTATACTGCAGTGAGGAAATTGTGTGAAAATGCATATAATGAGCTACAGTATATAACAGAGATTTACAATAGAATTACTTGATAAAGGTGCAGAGGATGTGGAAAGGATTACAGGGGGTGATTAAATGCACTTAAATGTGAACTTTGAGGAATACTAAACAGGAAATATGGAAGGTTAGGGGTATAGGGAAAGTTGCATAACAAGTTTTCAGGGGGAAGAGATATTTTGGTGGGTTTGAATTTTCTTTAAGAACAAATATGTATATAGACATACAAGGAATTTTGTTTTAAGGGGTTTCTCTTTCTAGTGGAGATAGAGGAGTTTTTAGTTTGGTTTTAGTTTTTTTTTTTTTTTACTCTTCATTAGAGTTAGACTATCTCTGTATTTTTGTTGTAAATATTATGACTTGTATTGAATTTTGTTTCAATAAAATACCCCACTCTCCAGTAGGGGTAGTCTGGCCATATGGCATCCTGCCAAGATGGCTGCACCAAAGGAGCCTGTGTGCATGGAGGTGCTAGAAGCAAGGGAACGAGCCTCCTCCCCTGTTTCTGTAATCTTAGGGGCTATGCCTGTTTCTACATATGAACATACAAACTTACCAGCCGATAAAGGCCTTTTGGTCCATCAAGTCTGCTCGATTGTGCAGCTAGCAGCCCTTATACTGCTGCTGCTCCTCCCCTTCCAATGACCCTCCCCCTTACGCTGTCCCATCCCCTTTTGAAGCAAGTCACTGTATTACAGGCTACCACTTCCTCTATTAATGTGTTCCACCCTGACACCACCCTCTTCATAAAAAAGTGTCTCCTCATTTCCCTCCTGAACCTTCCCCTCTATTCAATCTCAGCTTGTGCCCTTGAGTGTCCCTCCCTCTCCAGACCTCTGTGTCTGTTTTATTTATTCCCTTCACGTACTTGAAGGTTTCAATCATGTTCCCCCTTTCCCTCCTCTCCTCCAAGGAGTACATGTTCAACTCTGTCAGCCTAATCTTATAGGGTTAGTCCGCTAGCCCCTGGATCATTTTTGTTGCTCTGTGTTGCACCGCCTCCAGTAACTTGATGTCCTTCTTCAGGTACAGCTACCAGAACTGCATGCAGTACTCCAGGTGTGGTCTAACCAGTGACCTATACAGTGGCAGGATCACCTCCTCCCTCCTGGGGGATATGCCTCTGGCAATACAACCTAGCATCCTGTTAGCCTTTGTAGCTGTCTTTCTACATTGTGCGGAGTTGTTCATTGCTCCCATTATGATTACCTCTAGATCCTTCTCCTCCTCCATCTTGGCTAGCTGAACCCCCCCAGCTGGTAGCTTCTCCTTGGGTTTTTTGCTCCGAAACGTAACACCTTGCACTTCTTGGCATTGAAACCCAGCGGTCAAGAGTCTGACCAGGCCTCTAGTTTTGTCAGATCATCCTGTAACCTCTGCCACCTCTCTAAGGCATCCACTACCGCTCCAGCCTTGGTGTCATCTGCAAACAGACTGATCTTGCTCTTGATGCCTATTGAGATGTCTGCTATGAAGATCCCAAACAACACTGGCCCCAGTACAGAACCCTGTGGCACCCCACTTGTCACTGCCCTGGGTGCAGAGAGCTCCCCTCCCACCACCAGTCTCTGCTGTCTCCCCTGTAGCCAGCTCACCACCCATCCTACCATCTTTGCACTAGCCCCTGTGCCTTCCAGCTTACTACCTAGCCTCCTATGCGGCACTGAATTGATTGCCTTACTGAAGTCAAGGAACAGGACATCCACTGCATGGCCCCTGTCTAATTGCCTAGTTACCCAGTCATAGTACTCCATCAGATTGATCTGACAGGATCTGCCTAAGACAAATCTGTGTTGCCTGCTGTCCTGCAGCCCATTAGCTTCTAGGAGGGAAACCAACCTCCTCTTCAGCTTTCCCACAATGGACGTGAAGCTTACTGGTCTGTAGTTTCCTGGCTCATCATTGGGGCCGCTCTTGTGGAGAGGCACCACATGCACCATCCTCCAGTCCTGTGGTACACTCCCCGAGTCCAGGGAGGCATTGAACAGGTCTGCCAGGGGTTCTGCCAGGACTTCTGCTAGCTCCCTTAGCACCCTGGTGTGTATGCCATCTGTCCCTGGCACCTTGTCCATCCTCAGTGTCCTCAATCCCTCCAGTACTCTGGCCACTGGAATTTCCCTGTTTGTCACATCTTCCTGCCCGTGCCCACCCCCACCCCCGGTACTGCTCCCTTTCTCTTCAGTAAATATTGAGCAGAAGTACTTATTTAATGCTTCTGCCTGTTCTGCCCTAGTATCCACCCACCCCTCTCTTTTAATCCTCACTATTTGGTCTTTGCAGCTCCTTTTCTCCCTAATGTACCTGAAGAAGTCCTTCTCCCCTACTTTAATTCCCTATGCCAGCCTAAGTTCCCGGGATGCCTTGGCTGCCCTGACTGTCCTTGTCACCTTCTTTGACTCCTTCAGGTATTCCTCTCTGTCCACTCCCTCCCTATTCTTTTGTACCTTATAAAGGCAGCTCTTTTCTTTCTTACTTTCTCCACAACCTCCCTGCTCACCCAGCTAGGCTTCTTGGCCCTAGCCCTCTTACTCTGGACCCCTGCACATGTTGCAGTTGCCTCCTCTATACCCCATTTAATGACCTCCCACCTCTGATTAGTGTCCATAGCTGGACTGATCTTTGCCAGATACCCCTGTACTATTTCCTTCATCCTCCCAAAGATGGCCCTTCTGCAGTCTATCACCCATGTGCCTGATCCTACTCCCTCATTCCCCATGTCCATCTTGAACCACACCAAGTGGTGGTCACTCCCATGAGTGGATCCTCCACCCTCAGCTCCCTCACAAACTCACCATTCGCCAGCACAAGATATAGGGTGTTCTTTAACCTGGTAAGCTCATTGACCATCTGCATTAAGAAGCTGTCCTAGAAGGCATCCAGAAGTACCTGCTCCCTCCTATTTGTGGTGGCTGGGGTAAGCCAATCTACTCCTGGTAGATTGAAATCCCACATAATCACTGTACTGCCCTTCCCACAGGTCCTTCTGATCTGTCCTGCTAGAATCCTATCTAACTCCTTAGTTGGAGAGGGTGGTGGCTTGTACACCACTCCAGTCCTGAGGGTCCAATTTTTGGAGTCATGGAGCTGCACCCATAGTGACTCTGTGTTTCCTTCCTCCCTTTCCTCCCTGACACACTTCAGACCTTCCCTCACATACGGTACCACCCCCCATTTCCCTTTTACCCTATCCCTCTGAAATATCCTATATCCTGGTACTGCCAGGTCCCAGTCATGGTACTGGGTGGCCCACGTTTCAGTTATGACCGCCATATCCACCTCCCTAACTGCAAGGAGAGCCTGTAACTCTGCTGTTTTGTTCCCTAGACTCCTAGCATTCAGGGTTACCACCCTCCGCCCCACTTCCTTCCCCTTTCTCCCTACCAGCTGTCCCTTTTTAGCACCTTCTCCTGACCTCTCCCTAATTCACCTGCTGCCAGCATGGGGGGAAGCTCATTCAGCTTCCCTGCCTGAGGATCCTGCCGGACTCCTGCCCACTTACCACCCCCCACTACTTGTTTAAATTCTCATTGTTTGCTAAGTATTCCTCCAGTTTCTATATCAACACCCTCCTTCCCTCCCCAGTTAAGTGAAGCCTGTCCCTGGTGTAGAGATCCTTGCCCTCCTAAGTCCTTTCCCACCACCACCCTCACCCTCACCAGCCCATGCCCTTTGGATGGACACCATTCCCTGAGCCACATGTTAAATTCCTCTATCCTCAGCTTGCTTGCCGTGCTCACCCTGGGTACAGGAAGCACCTCCAAGGAGGTTAATGATGTTCCTGTCTCCTCACAAATCAGCCCCAGCTCCTCAAACCTCCCCCAGACTATATCTACCGTATTACCTGCTAAGTCAATAGTTTCCAAATGCAGAACTATGTGAGGTTTCTCCCTACCCCTCCTAGCATACTTCAGAATGGATTTTTACACTCTTTCTGCTGTCAAACCTGGCATGGCCTTCACCCATATTCAACTATGCCTCTCCCCCTTGCTCCCCCATCTGATCCCCTTCAGAATTGAATCCCCAAACACTAAGAGCCCACCCTTGTTTCCTTGTTCTGCTCACCTTGTCCATTATTTAGCTCCTTCTGCCAGGTCTTCTGTTTCCAAATGCATTGCCACTGTTCCCCCTCCTATCCCTATCTCTGCCTCACCCTCCCCCTCCCCATCTCCCCCCGATTTCACCACTCCTCTCCACTGTGATCATCCTGCCACATTCCCCAATGCATCCCTCCCCTTATCTCCTCATACATCACCTCCTCCCCTCCTTAACTACTGTCCCCCTGTCCAGTCTCCTCACTCTTGCCCCCTTATCCTTACCCATTGAAGCACTGCCCCCTTTAGTCACCTTACTAATGACCTCTGGGTTGTGGGTGATCTCTATCTCATCAACCTTGTCTATGAGTTCCTCCCACTTCATCTCCTCTAGTGTAGCCAGCACTGAGAATCTGTTGTGTGACACCTTCCCCTTGCCCTGAGTCCTCCCTGGCATACTATTGAGAAGACTGCATTTGCTACCTGCTCTGGGGCCTTTCCTGACCCTGTTCCATATCATCCTCCACCCCCCTTCATCTGTACCCAGTGGTTCCTGAGGTGGCAATATTGATCCATTTACCCCTTACCCCCTCCCCCCTTGGCCTGGGTTGCCTGCAATCTTCTGGGGCACTCCCATGTGCCCTCAGTCCTGGATTGATCCACCAATCTGTACCTTTTCCTCATCTTATCTCTGCCTTTAACCACCTAATCTCCTCCTCAAGCTGCTTAAGTTGCCTGCACACCAGGCATCACCCCTGCTCTCCATGCGACCCCTAAAAAGATAGCTGCCCAGCAGTTGTTGCAGCCTACTACCCTTCCCATGCCCTTACCTGTCCCCCTACAACCCTTCCAGCCTCCCCTGCTTCATACTGCCTGCCCCATCCCTTGGGATGTTACCACTTACTAGGACTAACTATGTTATTTTCTGTCCCTTATCCTCCCTTTAAACTAGTCTGGAATGATCAATCAGTCCCGAGGTTGCTCCAGTGTGTACTGACTACTAATCCTGATTCAGCACATCCTGGCTACCAGTCCTGATCCAGCGCCTCCTGGCTACCAGTCCTGATACAGCACCTCCCTATAAAGGCGATAAGCTCAGTGAGGGTGAGAGAGGATGGGGAGGGTGGGTTGGGCCTACCTACTTCGAGAGAGTCAATCAGTCCCATTTGGCTCCTGCTGCACTTCTCAGTTCGCTCAACATTTGAATTTTATTTTCTGCTACCCACTTCAGCAAGAACAACAGTGTTTAGTTTTTTATTTCACTGCTTCTCACTCCAGCAAGAACAACAGTTTTATGTTTTTTATCTCACATTTTTACTCCCTCCTGACTACCAGAGACAATCAGCTATACCAACAAAACCCCCTGAATCACTCAGCTGCACCAGCAAAATTCCCCAAACAGGTACCTTTCCAAATGAGATCAGAAAGCAACCTGATACAACTGAAATGTATTTGTTTATTTATTTATTGAGCTCTTGGATTAACACTTTTGACCAGAAAGCTGTTTCATAGGTTCCACGTAAAGTATGACTCAAACAAGAATACAGATATGTTCCACAGATACAGCAAGAAACAATTAAAACTTTCTCCAGGCATAAATTCTAACAGTAGTTACACAATCTAAGCACATACAGGGTGCAGAGTTAAAACAAAGGCTAACATTTCACTAGGTAATGGTAACATAACATGAGGACGCTTGTTTAAAAAGGAGGGATTGTACAACTAACAACATAGGCAAATAATTGGATTGTGCCTGAGTCAAAGAAAGAAGGAAGGTCTCGTACCAGTAGAGAGGGACAGGGGAGGGAGGAGGAAAGTGCAGAGAGAGAGAGAAGACAAGCAGAGGTGAGGGGATAGGATGGGGATCGATAGGAAGGAAAGGGAAGAATAGCAATGCAGTCAAAGTTGAATAAAGAAGGAGGAGGGTGGGGGAAAGGAGGGGTGGAGTAGAGTAAGGAGGAAGAGGTGGTGTAGTAGTGGTGATGATGAAGATGTAATTAAGGTGGTAGGGAGGGAAGAGGTATGAAATGATGGAGGAGCAAAAAAGGGAAGAGGAGGTGGAGGGAGGTAGGAGGGAAAATAAATAATTTAGGCAGAGGTAGAAAGCCCATGAAAGTGTTAACTTGACTGGGGCCCAAGAAATGGACATGAAGCGTTACATTTTACTAATCAGCAGAGATAACGGAGATTACAATTGGTAGGAGCAAGGTAAAGGCAAATTAGCAGTAGCAGTCACAGGTTACAAGTGAGATTAGATGCTGACGGAGTTTTTCATAAAGTAGTCCAGCAAGGTAGCACTGGTTATGTCAGGAGGCAGGGGGTTGTACCACTGCAAAGCTCTGTATGCAAATGCATGTTGCTCAAAGGTGGTGCGGCACCATGGGTTTCTGAAAGCCTGTTTGCCCAGAGCTTCTGGTACTGCATGGGTTACATTCAGGGGAAAGAAGGGCCATTACGCCAGGGGGTTGCAGTCCCAAGGTGACTTTTCTGCAAGCAGGCACGATTGGTATTTGAGCTTGATGTCAAATTGTAACCAGCTAACCTGGATATAAAGATTGCAGGTGTGTGTCAAGCACACAGCACCAGTAAGAAGGCGGCATGCTTTATTTAAGGCCATTTTGAAACATTGAAGGGCAGTGTCTGTAGCCGCACCATAAATGACAATATCATAATCCATGAGAGAGACCACAGAACTGTGGATGGCCATGTTCAGTGCTTCTTGAGTGAGATTTTGTTTGTTCCTGTAAAGAACTCCTAAACGCTGGTTAATAGCTTTGGCTATTTGGTCGATGTATTGGGTGAAAGACAGTCAATAGTTATACCCAGGTACTTAAATGGTGAACCAGTTCAAGAGGGGAGCCAGTGTCATGGTAAGCAGGAAGGTTTTGTGTCTGCTTTGGGAGGTCGAAAACAACAGTGTCTTAGTCTCGTTATAATTAAGGATGAGCTTATAATCCCAAAACCACTTCTCTGCAGATGTAAAGGATTGCTGAAGTTGGTCCTGGAGAAGGTGAGGGTCCATGTTGCTGGTAAAAAGTACAGCACCATCAGCGTATAGAAGTATGTGGTCACAGCAAGCTCCTGGTAGTGAATTGAGGAAGATGCTAAAAAGCAATGGACCCATGATAGATCCCTGCAGGACTCCAGAGCATACAGGCCTACTATCGGACAGAGCATTACAAATTTTTACCTGCTGCGTTCAGCTGCTTAAGTACCTGGAAAAACAGCTTGTAGTGTCAGAGGAAATACCAATGGAGGAGAGTTGTCTGATGAGGATATTGTGGTTGACAGTGTCAAAGGTCTTGGTAAGATCTATGAAAGTTGCCCTTACCAAGAGCCCTTGTTCCAGAGAGTTATTGATAAAGCCTGTAAACTCCATGTGTGCAGTGATGGTACTATGCCCAGGCCTGAACCCATTCTGTTGGGGACATTGGAGTTGCTAGTTATCCAGATACTCTACGAGTTGGCTGACCAGGATGCACTCCAGGGCCTTAGAGATCGGGGGAAGAATTTCCCTGCAGTGCTCGGTTGCCACTCTTGTGCACCGGGGTGACCACTGCTGATTTCCAAAGATATGGAAATTGTGACTGAGAGAGTGACAGGTTGATTATTTTGGTAAGAGGTGTGAGGATTTCCTCGAGGGTAAGGGAAACAAACTTTAAGTCCAAGGAGTCCCCACTGAATGTAGCTTTCCCCAGTACCTTCTTAAAATAACGTCCATCTTCATTTATAGACACTGCTTTGAAGTAAAATGGTGTGGGGTCTTGGGGTGGGTTCTTGACTGCAGTGTTCATACCTGAGGAGGTAACCACAAAGTAGTCGGGGGAAGAACATTGCTAAGGTCTGTAAATGCTTTGTTGAAAGTGTTCACAATGGCTTTTGGGTCCTCAGTAGGGGTGCCATCGATGTTCAGCATGTTCAGAGTAGTTTTGGGGTCTTTACCAGTGTTGTCTTGGATGTTCTTCCATAATGTCCTGCTATCGTTCCAGGAGGTGGAAAGGGCTTCTTTGAAATACAGGCTTTTAGCAGAACAGATAGCACGGGTGCACTCATTTCTCACTGCTTTGTACCTCTGTAGGTTAGCTTGTGTCCCCAGTACTCAAGAGATGTGTCAGAGGTGATCCCTGTGTTTTAGTAGATCAAAAAGAGCAGGTGTGATCCAGGGATTATGGGTTCCCTTCATTTTTGTAGTTTTGAAGGGGGGGCATACTTATCACAGGTTGCATTAAAGAGCTCAATGAAGAGTTCCAATGCAGTGTCAACATTGCTGGCAGTATATACAGTAGACCAAACGATGATCCTCAGGTCAGCTTTCAGTAGCTAGAGGTGTCTCAGAGTGAGGACCCAGCTAGTGACAGTTCTGGCAGGGGGCTTGCAGTAGTTATTGGACCAGTAAAACTTGACAAGGGAGTGATCCCTACTACAGTCAGGTAGGACAGATGTGCCCTTGATTTTATCTGGCCTATTAGATAGTACCCAGTCCAGTAAGCTATTGGTCCCAGTTTTGTAGTTCCTCCTGATTGGGGCTTCTACAAGTTGGGAATGGTGGATAGCAGATATGCATCCGTGGCATCAGTGGTGTTAGGGGAGAGCCAGTTTATAATAAAATCTCCAATCGTTATAAATTTTGAGTGAAGGCTCATCCCTCTTAAGGCATTTATAAAAGACACACAGCCAGGTTTAGTGTGCCTTCGAGGGATGTAAACAGAAAGCATGGTGAGTGTTTTATTGTGTGCACTGAGAAGCAATTTAACAGCCAGCATTTGGATTAAATCACCACAACCAGGGGTGGGAATCCCCAGACCCTGCAAAGTGTCCTTTACATAGATTACACATCCACCACCATGCTGAAAAAAAGGTGATCACACCTAAATGCCGTGTAGCCAGGAAGTAGGATTGCTGCGTCAGGGACATTAGGAGTGAGCCAGGTTTCTACTACCAAGAGTAAATCTGGATTATGTCTGGTGGTCCATACTTGTAGTCTGTCAAGTTTTGGAAGTAGGCTGCAAATGTTTAGTGACGCCACTGTTAAACCACCAGTATTTCTTGGTGAGTGGTTTGAGCAGTGGGAAGGTCCAGGATTAGGATGTATATTGCCCAAGAGCAATGAGAGCAGCACTATTAGTCTTTTCAGGTATTCCTTAAATAGTTATTTGGAGCGGGCGTGTAACCTGCGGTTAGCGTGGCATCACATGGACGTTCCCTTCTTAAAAGGAGGCTTGATAGAAGATTGCCAAGGCATCATGCCAGTGGGGATAACAGAGCCAGACCCATCAGCATAGAGTCAATCAATCAATCAATCAAAATCTTTATTTAATCAGGCGAACATCATTGAGCATAGCTCATTTACAAGATGGACCTGAGTGGTCAAGAAGTGCAAGTGTTAATACATTGACAAGGGTAGCATAAACAGTAATACAATGACAGGGGTAACATAAACAGTAATACAATGACATAAGTGCTAATATATAACAATATACATATGTACACGGCACATTAAAACTATTAATCTGTGAGACAGAAGGCAATGGGCACATCAGGAGTAATATGTAGATTATAGGACCTAGAAGGCATTTTGAGGGTGAATCTTGGGACTGGAAACGGGAGTTTTATCAGCATATAGGAACACGAAAAAAGAAAGGGGGGTAGGTAGGGCCGGGGTTTAGGCCTTGTGGAAGCAGTTGCAGAGTTCTAGGAATAGGGTAGTGAATAATCTTTTGAAGGATATTAAGGGTAGGAGGTTATTTAGCTTCATGGTTTTTTGGAGTGAATTCCAAACAATAGCTAATGAGTAGCTGATAGCAGCCCTCCCAAACTGGGTGCAGACATTGGGGACCTCAAGAATGATAATTTTGCTGATCCTTAGGTTGTATGGCCTAGAAGTAATTTGAGTAAAACAGTCTGAGATATAGGTAGGTAGCTTGCCTGATAAGGCTTTGAATATCCAAATTGCAGCATTCCTATTTCTTCTGTGTTGTAATGATGTCCAGTTAACTGCCTTATAAAGGGAGCAATGATGGGTGCTGAAGGGAAGGTCAGTAATGAATCTGATGGACCTGTGGTATAGGGTGTCCAGTTTATTTAAGAGGGGGAGTGAACAATGTCCGTACAGAAAGTCAGCATAGTCAATGAGGGATAGGAATGAAGCCTGGATTAATCTTTTTGGAGTCTCTGTTGAGGTAGTGCTTTATTCTAAAAATAAACCAAGCCTTTGTCTCAGTTTCTTTAGTAACTCCTCAATATGGACAGAATAGTCAAGCTTGTTATCAATCCAGACTCCAAGGTATTTGAAGTTATCAATTCCAGCTTCTCTCCAAGTAAGGTGGTTAGTTGTAGGGTGGTGGATGGTGGGGTAGTGGCAGAGCAACTCTTTGAGGTAAAGAACATAGCTTTTGTTTTTGGCATTTAGAAGTAGTTTTTATCTAGCAGGTTGTGTTGTAGGATGGAAAATTCAGATTGTAGCAGTTCACAGGCTTTAGATAATGAAGGATTGCTAACATATAATACAGTATCATCAGCAAACAGATGGATGTTGGATTGAGTGAGGTTGGCATCAATATTATTAATATAGATGGCAAAGAGGATGGAGCCAAGAATAGAGCCTTCGGTACACCTCTTAACAGTGGTTTTAAGGTGGATAGTTAGTTTCCATTTTTACCAGTTGTGACCTATCTGATAGATAGCACTTGAACCAATTGAGTGAAGGGAATCCAACCCTAGTGAGCCAAGGGAGGTGATTAATGATTCATGATCCACTGTGTCAAATGCTTTGCTCAAATCCAGGAACACAGCACAGGTACTGTTCTTCTTATCCATAGCAATCTGCCAGTCGTTGGTTACTTTGGCTAGGGCGAATGGTGCTATGTCTTGATCTAAATCCTGATTGTGCTGTATTTAGGAGGTTATTGTTATCCAGGTAGTCCCTTAATTGTGAGTTTACTAACTTTTCGAGTGAGCCCCCATGTAGTTTATGTGTGGAGGAGGTCAGATTTAGGGGGGAGGTTATGGTACCATAGGTATCGGTCATGGCACTGGTTGCTCCCGAGGGGGAAGGTTGACACATGCCTGCAATTAGAAGTCCTGAGAGTGTGAACAGGGCCAATATGGTGGATCCACAAGGTATGAGAGCAGTTGTGTAAAACATATTTGACTGGTATAACAGGGAAGGAGAGGAGGATAGGATGGCAGTTCCTTTGAGGTATCTTCCCTGCTAACTTAGGCCCTTAGAGACAAAGTACATGTAAAGCTGATTTCAATGAAAATGCTGATGGTAAATTACATTCAGAGGAAATGAGAAACTTGAAATTCATCATCACATAATGTGTTAAAATTACTGAAAGGTGATAAACTGTGGCCCGGGCACATGCAAAATGAGAAATCCTTTTGTCTGTATGTTTCCTCTGTTCTTTAAAGTCCTCAGAGACAAGTACAGTTCCTTTAGGACCAGGTCAGATGAAAGTGTTGATTCAGTCACAGGACCCAGCATCAACAAGTTTATCAAACTTATTTGGCAGACTTATTTTTCCTTAGGGTGGCTTCCAGAAAGTTGATTTAAAATGAAAAAGTTGGTGATACCTGAAGGAAATGATGAACTGCAGAGGTCCAGCATCACAAAATTCCTGAAAGCTGATAAACTGGCCTGGGCATATGCAAGATGTGAAATAATTTTGTCTGTATGTTTCCTTTGTTCTTCAAAGCCCACAAGTCCAGAAGAACAGCTCCTTTAGGAGCAGGTCAGACTGAAATGTTAATTCAGTTGCAGGACCCAGCATCACCAAGTTTGTCCGACTAGTTGCAAGACTTATTTTTCCTTGGGATGGCTTCCAAAAAGCTGATTTAAAATGAAAAAGCTGATATCCTGTGGTGATGTTTTGCAGAAATTCAGTCCAGGAGACTTTCACAGATGTTGTGTGCAAGAATGGCGTAGGTACTCCAAGCAGAAAAACATGTAAATCCACAAAAACTAACCTACAGACACAGACAAGCACAAACAACCACCCACGCAGCCCCAGGAGGCGGAGTCCTAAACTGAAAGCAATGATAAGCTACAAAAGAAACAATAACAACTGCAATAAAATCAGCAAAAAACAAGTCACTTCCCTGAAATGAACTGACTCCTTCTCCTTACAGACTCTTATGAGATTTCTTCTCCTTCCAGCCCCTTATGAGAATCCAACAGATAAAAAGCTACACCACTCTGTCTCAGCCCCACCTACAGTTAGCAGTAGTTTTGCTGAGGCCCAAGGCCAGCCAATTAGAACTCCTCACCCAAAACTTTGGCTCAATGAATAATGGATTGCTAGACTGTGTACCTTCCTCCTCTGTTATGCCTGTATGGATACTGGATACACCCGAAGAGATGCTGCACCTGGCTGAAGCCCATATACAGTGTTACATAAACTAGATGCATGGAAACACCACCTGCTAGCGCCCTTGGACAAGGAAGAAAAAGCTTATGCACTGAGAAAGAAGCAGCTGGTGACTGTTTCTTTTGCTTGTCTCACCCTAGTCCTTCAAGATTTGGTTTGAAGCCTTCTAAACCTTCATTGCCTGCTACAGATCTTCACTGTGAATCTAAAGTTTTGTTCTTGCCTGTAAATGAAGTGGCAGCTATCCCACCCGAAGCTTCCGTGTTTCCTCTGGAGACTGCAGCATCTCCCCATGAGCCGTTGTCAGCTGACACTCTGTTTTCTACCATACCTTCATCACTGTATCAGGACTGTGCTGTTCATGAACTTCCTGTGAGTCCTATCTCAGGGAGGCCATTTTGTCCTCTGCTGACAACGTGTGCAGCAGCTGCTCCCATTGTCAGAGATCCATTATTGCCCGTGGATCCTGCTCATGGTATGCAGGTTGCTCCCACCCGCAAGTCTTCGGTGAAATGTTCTGTTGAGGCTTTTCTACTTGCCACAAGATGGATGAAGGTGGAAGATGGAGTCTCCTAGGTCCCCATGCCCTCTGATTGTTCCTATACCTCGACCACTATGATTCCCTCTGTTTCTATAGATGCTACTTCAAGGGTGGGACTGGCTGAGCCCATGTTGGATTTCCCTCTGCATCCCTGGGGTTACCCTTCCTTCCACTTCACAAGGTTGCTCTATAATGGTGACATCCCCCTTGCCTACCCTGATGGCAGCTGAAGGTCTACTGTCCTCTAGACTACCCCTTCCCCCCATTCCTGTCATTCTGTCTCTCCTGTTTCTGACAATACCTTTAAAATGTCTGATTTATTTAGCACCACCAGAGACCCTATACAGAGGTAAAATGTGGTTAGACTCCACAAAAGAGGGGGGCCTGTATTACCTCCCTGATTGGGCATATGTTATTTGGAAATTGTTTGAAGAATCTCTTGGCTATGTGGCCTCTGATTTATTTGCTGTTATTCACATTGCTGGAGAAAACACCTTTGATATATGCTTTTGTACTTCTGTTTCACTTGATCATTTCTGGTTTCAATGTGAGAAAGTAAAATAATCCCAGTTGTGGGTTCCTTTTATTGCTATTTCTTTGACCAAACCCACTGGAAAAACTGTCACTTTTTAATTTTGAAACAAATGTGTCGGTATCTCGGACATTCTTTACTGGATTCAGAAGTGCAGCAAGGTGTTAGACTCTCCCACCCCCATTATTTTCTCTAAACAGATCTGGGCGGAGGCAGGGAGATTGGAACTGAATCAAACACCAGCTGGTATTTGTCTTCTCCCTGGCAGTTTTTACATAAGACGAGAACAAGGCATTTGCTTCTCCCCAAGCTAACCTAAGACTGGGCACAAATGTGGTGCACACACCCATCTTAGTTCCACCTCTGATGGGGTTATAGTACAAGCTGTTTAGAGTATGGACACATTTTGCACACTTGCCCAAACCCATTTCAACGTAATCTCTGCAAGGAGAACAGTCACTCCTTTTGTCTATGTTCATGGGCCTCATACAATCGTACTGAGAGTCTCAATCAGGATGCCCTCATAGCTCATGGACAGTCTGGGACAGATGAGGGATATGGTGCACTGGGTTTGTCCAGAGTTTCCCCTAATGAGGATCAGGGCTACTCCCCTTCCCATCCTATGTCCCAAATTTTCTCTGCCCCACTTCCTGCAGTAGTTGACATAACTAGTGATGCTCCCTATGGAGACCCTTGCAGATTCCAGTGAGCCCCCTGTTTCCAGGCCCCCTCCCCCACCCCCTCCTTGGATGCAGAATTCTCTTCTGTCCCTGCTAAAAGCACAGGGTCATCAACATAAGGGGAAAGGAAAGATTTCGGCTTCCTCTGCTCTCCCCAATTTACTTCTTTTCCCTCTCCATCCCAATGATGTGATATGGAGGATGAAGGAGGAGGAGGAGGATCAGATGCCTCTATCCCTTCTTCACAGAGAGACATATCCACTGATGCTGAGGAAGTGCAAGACTTACAGCTGGCTAAATGAGTCCGGGGCAGGATTCACTCTCAGTCACAACTGGGAGGGTGACTGCCTAAGTAATTTTTTTCTGTTTTCTCCCATGCTACTTTCCTTTTTAACTTTGAATGTTAATAGCATGAAGTCATTAAGGGAGAGGTTATTAACATTGTCTGTCCTGAGCTCTCTTCCTGGGGATATTTTTTTTTTGCAGGACACCTTCCTGAAAACAACCTATGAACTCTGTGACAGAATTGAATAAGGCCCTGCCCCATTTGTTATGCAGAAAGAGTTTAAATGCAATGGTCTGTTTTATCCCCTCCTTTTCTGTCTCTTCTCTGTCTGGTTTCGCAACCAAATTTTCTTATGAGACCTAGGAATTGATCACTCCTACAGTTTCGCAATTCACACCTCTAGCTATCTCTTTGCCTTCCCTTACTGTTCTGTCTTTTCTCCCCCCCTTGCATATCTGCAGTGTAATAGGGTCTGTAACCCCCCCATTTAATGTTTCTAGACTCCTGGATAGTGTTCAGAATCCTGGAGTAGTATTGGATTTATAGGCAGAGATGTTGTTTGGTCACTGGGACTGTAAATATCTTTCTCAAAATCTGTTGCAACAGTGTCTCCTTTTCTCTGTCTGTACTTTCCCTGTTGTCTCCTTTATTCTTTGTTTCCCCTACCATAGGGTGGCCTCCTATGTGTAGTCTTACTATCACTAGCTTTTCCTTTGGTATTTTATGTCCCATACCACTCAGAAATTCTGTTTTTTCATTAAAGCTGCACGAACGTGCGCATATTCGTGCTGCATGACTGTGCGAATGTGTGACTGTGCAATCGTGCGATCGTGCAACTGTGCGATCAGGCGCAGATGCTGAAATCGCATCAAAACGCTACTTTTATCAAAATAATGAAAATTAAGTAGTTCTTGCTTCCCCTGGCTAGCGCTAGCATTTTTAGTAAGAAAGACACCCCTGGTTCACTTCTTAGAGGGCTACAAGTGAAATTACTGCTGCTGCTGTGTAAGCCCTATTCTAGCAATGCAAGTTGAAGCAGTGTCCTGTTATTTTCAATTGTAGCCATTATGCCCAGCTGCTTAGACAAGCCTGTAATTAAAAGATTTAAGCTAGTATAGCTGCTAAAACCCACGTTACTTCTGTTTAGTTGCTGCAGCACTGAAAGACAGACTTGTCCTGCTGAGTTGTTTGTGCAAATAATGTTTCTATTGGGTTTAAAGTGAAATAAATGAAACTTACTTTCAGTGGGTATTTGTGTAGCAGGCTTCCAGACCCTTCCCTCAGCAGTTCATGTTTGTTATAGAGCCGGTCAGCCCCTTCATCCCCTTTTTATAATGAATGCTGTTGGGAGGAGCCTGGAATACACAAAAATATTGTACAATACAAGATATAAAGGGTTTTTTCTGTTTGCTTTAAAGCTGGTTATGACTTATTTAACTAAAGAATGTTAATTTTAGTTTTGTTAATGTATTTAAAGCTGTATTTACAAGATAAAGTTCTGTTTGGGAGAAGTTAGCCCTGTCATGTGACCCTCCTTCTGTATAAAAGAGAGGATTTCAAGTGTCTAGATCAGAGTGTGGCTAGAAGGAGTTCCTGCCAGATGCCTAGCTGCCTTCTAGGTATGGTTCCTGTGGAGATGAAAACTGCTGGAATATTATAGTTTATGTATTTTTATTTATTTTTCGTACTAAGTCCGTTTATGTTTTCCTGCTTAAAGGAATACATTTATTTTGGTTTCTTCACATCCTGACTGCTTTCTGGACTCCTTTTTGATCCCACATGTACATTGGGTGTCAGAAGTGGTATTGATTAAAGGAAGGTGAGCCAACCTCCAAGTGGAAGTTGTCCAGTATCAAGCATGGAAGAACCTAAGAAGCAGGGGTTGATGGACGCACCTGTGCCTGAAGGTGCATGGACATGGACTATGGTGGATAAGTTTCAGCTTCCATTGTCTACCAGCCTTGGTGATGTTAGACAGAAGGAGACTGTGAGACATTTGAAAACAGAGGGTGCCTCCAGAACTGAAGACACTGGCTCCAAAAAGGAAGAAAAAGGTGCTACAGGAGGAGGTGAGACCTATGTGATGGAAGAAGAAGAATATACACCTCCTAATGAGATGCAGGACCTTCTCTGATGGTTGTGTTTAAAACAACTAGACCTGGAAAGACAGAGAGAAAGAGACAGGCTTCAGTATGAGGCAAGATGGGCAGAAACTCTTAAAGCCATACAAGCCATAGGAACAGCCAGACCCATCCCAACTAGTGGTGGACCAAGGGACATTAAAATTTCAAAATTGGTGGACAGTGATGATATTGAAGCCTATATCACCACATTCAAAAGGGTGGCAACTGCCTGTGGGTGGCCCAGAGACCAATGGGTGATACGATTGGCTCCATACCTCACTGGTAAGGCACAGCTGACATACAGCCATGTGGAGACCCAGAATGCTACTAATTATGACCATGTGAAACAAGTAATTCTGAAAAGATATGACATCAGTGCAGAAACATACAGGCAACAGTTCTGGACATTCAGGTATCACACTGCTGATTCCCCCCCAAGAAGCTTACGTTCGACTGCAAGACCTCTGCATGAAGTGGCTCCAACCCACAACATGAACAATAACTCAAGTAATAGAAGTAATAGTACTTGAACAATTTATTAAAATACTACCTCATGAGGTCCAAATCTGGGTTCAAGAGCACAGGCCAGAAACTGCAGAAAAAGCTATCAGCCTAGCAGAGGATTTTATAACAGCACATCCCCAACATCAGAAGGGATTTCATGGGCCTTCCTCCACCACCAGCTCTACGGTAAGACATTCTACTACTACTTCTACTACTACCAATGCTAGTATAAATGAGAAACGTGTGCCTCGTCCTTACAACCCTGACATAATTTGTCGGGAATGTCAAACAAAAGGACATTTTACCCAATTTTGTCCCAAAAAGAAAACTGACTCTTCTCATTTGGCCTTAATGAATTGGGGACAGTATAGTGTGACCATTACCATAGCAGGAAAGGAAGTATCGGCCCTAATTGACTCTGGGAGTAAACAAACCATAGTACACACTGAAGTGATGAGGGGGATTCCTCAGAGTATAAATTTGGGACAGACAACAGTGACTTCTGTACATGGGGACAACTATATATATCCCTTGCAAGAAGCTACCATCATAGTTCATGGCTTGGAACAAAAGATGAGAGTGGGTGTGGTACCTCGACTGCCTGTACCTGTAATTCTGGGACATGATTTCCTTGGGTTTAACAAGTTATTGTCACATGCCTCCACCATTTGTGCAGTTTCAACATGGGCTCGGGCCCAACAAGAACAGTTAGATGTGGATCTTTTTCCCTTTGAAGAGACAGTGTTTGAACCCTTGGGTAAAACCAGGAAATCCAGGAAGCAAAAGAGACTGTAAAAATGGTCTTGGACTAAGACAAGGGACTTATGTACTGATGAACTGTTACATAATGCTAGAGATATACAGTCATTTGCAACTGACCAAAAAAATGATGAAACACTAACACCTTTGTATTCACAGGTTGTTCCAGAAGGGAAAGAGGGTACACCACCTATGTATAGAATCCATCAGGAGAAGCTATACAGGGTGTGTGTAAATCCAAAAACAGGAGAACGAGTGGGCCAATTAGTGGTCCCACAGAAATATAGAGAGCAGCTTATTTTTTTAGCCCATGATGTTCCTTGTGGGGGTCATGCAGGAAGGGACAGAACATTACAGAGATGCCTGTACAGATACATTTGGTCAGGAATTCATACGCAAGTGGCTGAGTACTGTAAGAGTTGCAATGAGTGTCGAAAGGTAGCCCCAGTGACAAAAAAGGATAAAGTTCCCTTGCAACCATTACCATTAGCTACAGCACCCTTTGAACGTATAGCAATGGATATTATAGGACCCCTCCCCAAAAGTTCCAAAGGAAATAGGTTTGCTGTAATCATTTGTGATTATGCTACCAAATACCCAGAAGCTATTCCTTTACATACTGTAACTGCTGACAAAATAGCAGAGGAATTGCTGAACGTATTTGGGAGAGTAGGCATTCCCAAAGAATATACTCACAGACAGAGGAACTCATTTTTGCTCTGCTTTGTTAAAGCGACTGTACCAGGCCCTGGGGGTAGAAGCTGTGTACACCTCACCTTATCATCCACAAACTGATGGCTTGGTCAAACGCTTTAATAAAAACCTTGAAAAAGATGATTCAAAAGTTTGTAGAGGATGAAGGAAAACAATGGGACTTATATCTACCATTGCTTCTTTTTGCCTATCGGGAGGTCCCTCAGGTGTCAACTGGATTCTCACCATTTGAGTTACTTTATGGGAAAAATCCAAGAGGCCTCTTAGATGTGGTGAAAGAACAGTGGGAGGATACCACTGTATGGAAAAATCCAACTACCCTTGAATATGTCACTCAGTTGCGAGAAAGGGTAGCCCGGTATTTCCAGTTAGCCCATAAACATAATCTAGCAAAACAAGTTTACCAAAAAGAACAGTATGACACAGGGGTTGGTGACAAACAATTTAATGTTGGAGATCGTGTGTTACTTTTATTACCATCTACTGACAATAAGCTGACCATGAAATGGCAAGGTCCTTATGTCATTCAAAAACAAACTGGTCCTGTCACCTATCTGGTAGAAATACCAGACAGAAGAAATAAGTTACAGATTTATCATGCTAATTTATTAAGGAAATGGAATGAACATCCCAGTAATGCTATGTATGTATACCCTACTACCTCTGACGATGAGTTAGATGTAGCATACACTCATTTAGAAGGTGATCATGCACTTACTGAATTAGTGATAAATCCGTTGTTAACAAAAGACCAAAAACAGGACCTAGCTCAAGTGATAAGTCAGTATCAATGTGTATTTACAAGTAAACCTGGTAAAACATCTGCCATAACTCATAAAATTCAGGTTCCCCAAACTGTTCCCATTCGGGTGAAGCCTTATCGAATCCCTGAGAAGGTAAAAACTGAAGTTATAAGGGAGATAGAAAAAATGAAAGAAATGGGAGTCATAGAAGAGGCAAATAGTGAATGGGGGTTCCCAATGGTTATAGTTCCCAAAAAGGAGGGCGGAGTGTGTATTTGTCTAGACTTCCACAAACTAAATGCCATCTCCAAGTTTGGCGGGTACCCCATGCCACGAGTGGATCACATAATAGATCAGCTCGGACAAGCCCAGTATGTCAGCACACTTGATCTGACCAAAGGTTATTGGCAGATCCCATTAGAGGAAACAGCCAAAGAGAAAACTGCCTTTTGTACACCACTAGGATCATTTCAGTTCACCATGATGCCCTTCGGACTTCATGGTGCCCCTGCAACATTTCAAAGACTAATGGACAAGTTGTTATGACCGCATTTGGGCTATAGTGCAGCCTATCTAGATGATGTTATTATTTATAGCCCTTCTTGGACAGAACATGTAAAACATCTAACCCAGGTGCTGGATACTATTTCACAAGCTGGTCTTACTATCAACCCAGCAAAATGCTCCCTTGCTATGAAAGAAGCAAGGTACTTAGGTTTTTTGATTGGAAATGGTCAGGTAAAACCAGAGGTAGGAAAGCTAGATGCAGTAGCAAAGAGTCCTCGCCCTACCACTAAAAAAAAATGTGCATTCTTTTTTAGGACTTGCAGGGTATTACAGATGCTTTGTGCCCCAGTTTGCTACCCTAGCCAGCCCTTTGATTGAACTGACAAAAAAGAATAAATCCACTAAAGTTATCTGGACCCCTGAATGTGAAGAGTCTTTTCTTGCTATAAAAGCTGCACTGTGTTCATCTCCTGTGTTAAAAAGTCCTAATTTTGATATACCATTTATTGTACAGACAGATGCTTCCAATGTGGGTATAGGTGCAGTGTTATCCCAAATTCAGGATGGAGAGGAACACCCTGCACTTTTTATCAGCAGGAAACTTCATGCCAGAGAGACCAAATACTCAACAATAGAAAAAGAATGCTTGGCCTTGAAGTGGGTGATAGAGTCTCTACGATTTTACTTATGGGGACATCAGTTTGAAGTTTGGACTGACCACAACCCTTTGTGCTGGATAAATAACATGAAAGATAATAACCCAAGAGTTATGCGGTGGTACCTAACACTACAACCTTACAAATTTATCGTGAAACATAGAGCAGGGACAGCTAACAGTAACGCTGATTATATGTCAAGATTTGGGGCAGATATAATGACAGGGACAGGAGTAGACCTTGGGGTATTTGTATGCTTACAGATTAGAAGGCATATTTTGTCTTCTCCGATGTTTAATAAATTCTAGTTTATAAGGGACCCCGAGGTGGAGCTTTGGTAGTGGGTGGGCTGAAGCTCCATCTCTCTGGTAGAGAGAGATATACATTTCCTGTCTCTGGTAGTAAGGATTTCTGTTAAGTGATATTTTGCTTAGAAAACCTGTGGTTTTCTCTTGAGTGGGGAGGACTGTAATAGGGTCTGTAACCCCCCCCCATTTAATGTTTCTATACTCCTGGATAGCATTCAGAATCCTGGAGTAGTACTGGATTTATAGGCGGAGATGTTGTTTGGTCACTGCGACTGTAAATATCTTTCTCAAAATCTGTTGCAACAGTGTCTCCTTTTCTCTGCCTGTACTTTCCCTGTTGTCTCCTTTATTCTTTGTTTCCCCTACCATAGGGTGGCCTCCTATGTGTAGTCTTACTATCACTAGCTTTTCCTTTCTTTTTCCTTCGGTATTTTATGTCCCATGCCACTCAGAAATTCTGTTTTTTCATTAAAGCTGCACGAACATGCGCAAATTTGTGCTGCACGACTGTGCGATCGTTCGCAGATGCTGAAATCGCATCAAAACGCTACTTTTATCAAAATATTGAAAATTAAGTAGTTCTTGCTTCCCCTGGCTAGCGCCAGCATTTTTAGTAAGAAAGACACCCCTGGTTCACTTCTTAGAGGGCTACAAGTGAAATTACTGCTGCTGTAAGCCCTATTCTAGCAATGCAAGTTAAAGCAGTGTCCTGTTATTTTCAATTGTAGCCATTATGCCCAGCTGCTTAGACAAGCCTGTAATTAAAAGATTTAAGCTAGTATAGCTGCTAAAACCCACATTACTTCTGTTTACTTGCTACAGCACTGAAAGACAGTCTTGTTCTACTGAGTTGTTTGTGCAAATAATGTTTCTATTGGGTTTAAAGTGAAATAAATGAAACTTACTTTCAGTGGGTATTTGTGTAGCAGGCTTCCAGACCCTTCCCTCAGCAATTCATGTTTGTTATAGAGCCGGCCGGCCCCTTCATCCCCTTTTTTATAATGAATGCTGTTGGAGGAGCCTGGAATACACAAAAATATTGTACAATAAAAGATATAAAGGGTTTTTCTGTTTGCTTTAAATCTGGTTATGACTTATTTAACTAAAGAATGTTTATTTTAGTTTTGTTAATGTATTTAAAGCTGTATTTACAAGTTAAAGTTCTGTTTGGGAGGAGTTAGCCCTGTCATGTGACCCTCCTTCTGTATAAAAGAGAGGATTTCAAGTGTCTAGATCAGAGTGTGGCTGGAAGGAGTTCCTGTCAGATGCCTAGCTGCCTTCTAGGTATGGTTCCTGTGGAGATGAAAACTGCTGGAATATTATAGTTTATATATTTTTATTTATTTTTCGTACTAAGTCTGTTTATGTTTTCCTGCTTAAAGGAATAAATTTATTTTGGTTTCTTCACATCCTGACTGCTTTCTGGACTCCTTTTTGATCCCACGTGTACATGCAGGTATAAAAATATATGTGAATCTTTATGTGGAAATATCACTGGTACTGGGATCCTTTTGTTTAAAACTGTATATAGTTATACTGTTGAAATGATTGCAAAGCTATTTGGAACTAAAGGGATCGACTGAGATGCAGTTTTTAAGCCTTTTGCAGAGCTGTAAACAAGAGGTCAGTTCTGGGTCATCACGTACTGTTTTGCTACACCTGCAAGGTATGAAACTGACAAGAACATTCTGTAAACTTACAAAAACATTCTGTGAGAAGCAGGCTCTCTTAACGAGTTCCCAGACAAAGATTTATAAGAAGTGCAGCAATGCTTTTGCTAGAGAGACAAGGAGCGTGAGAGATTGAGAAACTGAAACTTGGAATTAAGAGATTCCTTCAGAAGGACTTTGTTTTCTCTGTTTGTACTGCCTTTGTAAATAGTTATACTGAACATTTTTTATTTTGCTGTTATTAAGAAAAATAAAATACTGTTTGCAAATTTTTAAACTGCTCCTGGTTTTTCTGTGCTTCCTGATTTGTGTCTCAATGACGGATGGTAATAAAAGTGGGATTTATGCTGTGCATACTCTAGGCCAGGAGTTTTGTGCATGGGTACTAGACCTAGTACCTGGGAAGCATAGCAGAAAGGTACAGTATGGATTCTGCAGCAGCAAACCCAGGAGTCATTACCAGAAGATTGGCAGCCAAACTAGCAGAGACAGAAGTTCAAGTTGAGACTGTACAGCCAGCACCAGCGATGAAAAAAAAAACAGAACAGGCAGTGACAGAACCTGAAAGCCTGATTAACTTTTACAAATGGTGGGCTATACAACAAACAGAGATGGAGAAACAGAGAAGAGAGGAGATGCAGCAGACAGAAAAAGTAATTAAACATTAGAGGCACAGAGAAAAGAAGAAATGCAACAACCTGAGAAGCAGAGTAAAGAAGAGATGCAGTGACAGGAGCAGCAGAGAAGAGAAGAGATGCAGTGATAGATGGATGCCTTGCAAGTTACCAAAGTTGGAGCATCTGGCACTGGTCCAGCAGAGCAACAAGCCACAAACAACTTAAAATACATTAAACTTACAAAGTTGTGTCCCTCAGATGATACTGAAGCATACCTGACAACTTTTGAAAGGGTTGCCACAGCCTGCCAGTGGCCAAAGCAGCAATGGGCAATCAGACTGGTACCTTACCTGGCAGGGAAAGCTCAACCTGCTTACAGCAATATGGGGATTCTAAAACCAGGCACCACAAAGTACTGTGAAAAATCTTCTTTATTTAGCACTCCATACACAGTGGCAGCTGCCCTGCAAAGTGAGGACACCTTAACCAGTTTTGCACATCACATGCATCCTCAGGAGGATCTCAGCAATATGGACACTGCACAGTTAGTAAACTATGGCCTGGTGAAAAGCGAAATCCTGAAAAGTTATGACATCTCAGGAGAGACATATAGGCAAAGATTGCAGTCCCTGAAGTACAACTCAGTTGACCATCCTCGAGAAGCCTTCACCCATCTTGGAGAACTCCTTATTAAATGGTTCCAACCAGAGAGCAAAACTGGCCCACAGATCATTGAAACATTTGTAATGGAGCAATTCATCAATATCCTACACACAGACATACAGCTTTGAGTAAAATAACACCGACCAGAAAGTGAGTAAAAGACTGGTTCTTTGGCTGAAGACTACCAAATGGCCAGACAGGCACCACAGCAGTGAGGTAACAGTCAAGCACTGGTAAGAGACTCTTTTTCCCATTTAAACTCCAAGTCTGATAAGAACTATGGTGGGGGTACCAAATCTGCACCCGAACACTTTATTTGCTATAACTGTAATAAGCCGGATCATATTGCAAAGAATTGCCATAGTAAGAACAGTGACACTGGAGCAGATTTGTCCTTAGCAAATTGGTGCAAGAACATAACAGATGTGAAGGTGGGAGATAAGACTGTGAAGGGATTTATAGATTCAGGAAGTAGACAGACCTTAGTGCATATTGAAGTGCTGGGAAAACAATATCCAAAAGGGACAGGTACTGGTGTCATCTACATCCACAGGGACACTTGTTACTATCCCACCAGCCAAGTGACTGAGACTATTAATGGGTGTCACACCAAAAGAAAGTGGGGGTAGTACATAAGTTACCTGTACCTGTGATTATTGGAAACTACTTTCCAGGATTTACTGAGTTATTCGAAGAGGGAGTAAATCTTGATGTTTCAGCAGCTGTGGTGACAAGACCCTAGGCAAACAAAATCTCAAATGGTGGGGACTCTTTTCCTTTTGTTGATTTTGATTTGGACTTGTTTGAGCACAGCTCCAAGATCCAAAAATCTAGGAAAGAAAGATGACGCCAGAAGAAATAGCAGTAACAAAAGACTGATGGACATAAAGGGTTAACATATGAAAATGCTGAAACTAAACTGATCACTGATTGTGATTTTGTTTCAGAACAAGCTAACAATGTTTCTCTCCAGGGTTATTTTAAGCAGCTGGGGGTGAAACCAAAAGGTGTGCCGACTGCACAACGACTCTGGGATGGCAAAATCCCTCACAGTGACAATCTTGACAGGTTTTAAGATTGTCATTATGACACTGTGGGAAAAATGTCACCCTTTCGCCATCTTTCACCCCCCCCTTTGAATTAACTCCAACTTGGAGTTAGTTGCATTAAGAAGCAGGGTGCGCGTGGCGCAGCACCCCAAGAGAAAGACACCAATGTCTGACAGGCAAAATTTCACCTGTCAACATTGGGGATCTCGCCATGCCAAACATCGACAACACTGTTGTCAATTCAGCATGGTAAAACCAAACCAAAACAGGGTGAACCTATGTTTTAAAAATGTAATGGGCTACTGTACAAAGTTTGGGTTAAACCTCAGAAACAGGCCCAGATAGAACAATTGGTTATACCACAAAAGTATAGATCTGAGTTGTTACAGATAGCACATGATAGTCCTATGGCTGGTCACTCAGGAAGGGATCACTCCCTTGCCAGATTGCTGCACAGATTTTACTGGCATGGAGTTCATGAAGATGTTACTACCTATTGCAGTTCTTGTGCTGAGTGTCAGAAAGTACTCCCAGTGACTAAAAAAGAAAAGGAATCCCTGGTGCCCCTACCCTTGATCAATGTGCCTTTTGAGAGCATTGTAATGGATGCGGTTGGTCCCCTAGACAAAAGCAAAAAAGGTAATCGATTAATTTTGGTACCCAAAGGCAGTTCCAGTGTATGTACTATCACAGCCCCAAAAGTGGCAGCAGAGCATACCAAAATTTTCAGCAGGGTGGGCATATCTAAAGAGATTATTACTGATCAGGGTAGTAATTTTGGTGCTGCATTTCTGAAGGAGCTGTACCGACTACTAGGTATCACTGCCATAAGAACCTCCCCTTATTACCCTCAGGCAGATGGTCTTGTTGAATGTTTTAATCAAACCCTAAAATGCATTTTAAAAAAGGTTTGTAAAAGGGGAAGGGAAAAACTGGGACCAATATTTACCTTACCTGCTTTTTTCTTACAGACAAGTGCCACAAGCATCAACAGGTTTTCACTATTTGAAATACTGCATGGCAGACAACCTTGAGGACCACTAGATGTAATAAAAGGAACATGGTAAGATAACCCCACTCAGCAAAAAAATCTATTTCAACTTATTTGTCTGCCCTGAGAAACAAGCTGGCAAAATATGTTGAAATTGCCCATAGTATTATGAGCATTGAGTAAAAGAAAAAAGTTTTTGAGCCTCGTGAAAAGGTATTGCTGCTGTTTCCCACTACAGAAAATAAACAGATAATGAAGTGGTAAGGGCCTTATAAAGTGTTTAGACATACTGGCACAGTTAAATATGAGACTGAGAATCCTGATAGGAAAAATACTACAAAGATATACCATGCTAACCTTCTCTAGAAATGGGCTGAAAAAACACCAAAAGCTGTTTCACTAGTGTTATCAGAAACTGATAAAAAGGTATTGATGTAGCTTATGACAGACTGGAACAAACTGTAACTGCTGATGCTGTAAAGGTGAATGTTTCATTAACCGAACAAACTGCAGAAATTCATAACTTGCTAAAGACATTTAACAGTACTTTTACCACAGCACCAGGCTGGGCAAAAGCAGTCGAGCACGTAATAGTGACAAGGAATGCTCACCCTATTACACAAAAAACATACAGATTACCAGAGCAGTTAAAAGTAGATGTGGTTAAGGAAATACAAAAAAATGAAAGAATTGGGTATCATGGAAGAGTCGAGAAGTGCTTTGTCATCACCAGTGGTGATTGTAAACAAAAAAGAAGGGGGTGTAAGAATCTGTCTTGATTTTAGGAAACTTAATCAAGTGTCAGAATTTGGCAGTTATCCTATGCTCAGAATAGATGATTTGATGGACAGATTGGGGAGTGCCAAGTATATCAATACCCTCAATCTCACCAAGGGTTACTGGCAAATCCCCCCAGCTAAACATCCAGAGACAAAACTGCATTTGCCATTCCTATAGGATTCTGTCAGTTCACCACCATGCCGTTTGGTTTACATGGCGCTCCCACTACATTCCAGTGGTACATGGATGTAATTTTATCCCCTCACACTGGTTATTGTGCTGCTTACCTGGATGATGTTGTGGTGTGCAGTTCAGACTGGAAAAAACACCTGGAACACCTACGAGTAGTTATCCAGTTGATCAAAAAGGCAGGTCTGACAATTATTCCTACCAAGTGTGCATTGGGCATGCAGGAAACAAGGTATTTGGGCTATGTTTGGGGAAATGGAGAAGTTAAGCCAGAGGTTTCCAAGAAAGAAGCTGTGTGCTAACAGCCCTGTCCCCCAAATCAATAAATATGTCAGGTAATTTTTAGGGCTAGCTGGTTATTATCAGAGATTTTTTTCCAGCTTTGTTGAGTTAGCTACTCCCTTTACTGCACTCACAAAGAAACAGTTCCTGAATAACGTGAAATAGATCCCAGAATGTGATTAGGCTTTTCTGGCCATTAAGGCTGCATTATGTTCAGCCCCTGTTTTAAGAAACCCAGACTTTGAGAAACAGTTTTTGTTACAGGAAGATGCATCAGAGGTAGGCCTAGGCGCAGTCTTGAGTCATAGAAACATAGAAACATAGAAGTTGACGGCAGATAAGGACCGCAAGGCCCATCCAGTCTGCCCATTTCAGCATATAGATGGGAATGAACATCCTATTCTATATGTAAGTAGGAAATTACACAACAGAGAGAAAAGATAATCAACCATTGAAAAGGAATGCCTTGCAGCAAAGTGGGCATTGAAGTCCCTTAAGTTTTACTTACTAGGAGCTGACTTTGTATTTATAACAGATTACAATTCTCTCTGTTGGCTTAACCAAATGAAGGATAACAATTCTAGAATCACACGGTAGTACCTGGTACTACAGCCATTTAAATTTAAAGTGATTCACTCATCTGGGAAAGAGAATGTCAATGCTGATTTTCTGGCAAGCATTGACAGATTTTCTGTCAAGCTATGGATTGGGAATTGAGAATTGAGAAGGAGTTGAAAACATGTGAATTGAAACTCCTCTGTCTGCTATGCTGCATAGGCACTGAACTGTAAAAGGTTATAAGCTAATGTTAGATGGGAATTTAATAGAACATTTTGGAAACAAGTTTTTGTAAATCAGATTCCCTCTTAAAGGGGGGGTATGTGACAGGGTTGAATAAGGCCCTGCCCCATTTGTTGTGCAGAAAGAGTTTAAATGCAAAGGTCTGTTTCATCCTCTCCTTTTCTGTCTCTTCTCTGTCTGGTTGCGCAACCAAATTTTCTTGTGAGACCTAGGAACTGCTCAATCCTACAGTTTCGCAATTTGCCTTTCTCACTGTCTCTCTGCCTTCCCTTGCTGTTCTGTCTTTTCTTCCCCCTTGCATATCTATGGGTACAAAAATATATGTGACTCTTTATGTGGAAATACCACTGTTACTGGGATCCCTTTGTTTAAAGCTGTATATAGTTATACTGTTGAAATGATTGCAAAGCCATTTGGAACTCAAGGGGTTAACCTAAAATGCAGTTTTTAAGCCTTTTGCAGAGCTGTAAACAAGAGGTCAGTTCTGGGTCATTATGTACTGTTTTGCTGCACCTGCAAGGAATAAAACTGACAAGAACATTCTGTAAACTTAAATGAATATTCTGTTAGAAGCAGGCTGTCTTAACGAGTTCCCAGACAAAAACTTATAAAAAGAGCAGCAATGCCTTTGCTAGAGAGACAAGGAGAGTGAGAGACTAAGAGACTGAAACTTGGAATTAAGAGATGCCCTCTAAAGGACTTAGTTTTCTCTGTATTGCCTTTGTAAATAATTATACTGAAAATGTTTTATTTTGCTGTTATTAAGAAAAAAAAAATGCTATTTGCAAAAGTTGAATCTGCCCCCGATTTTCCTATGCTTCCTGACCTGTGGCTCAATAACAAGCATACTGCAGTTAAAAAGGCTTGGTGTCAAGGACCATCTTTTTGGCCCCAGGGTTGGATATATGCAATGGTCTGGGGATTCTTTTTAGAGGTTATGACTTCAAACTTGCCAGATTACTTGATCTTTTACTTGGAAGGGCTTTGTTATTGGAGCTCGTACTTGGTGCATTTTCTATATGAGTGACTAATGTATACACTCCTCAATCTAAAGCAGCCTGGGTTCAGCTTTTTCAAATAATCCAACCTTTCCTCCATACCACTAAATTGATCCTGCTGGGGGGATTTTAATTATGGGCTCTGCATATCATATCATGGTGGGAAGACATATAAAGTTTGTTGTGATTCAGCTTTCCTGAAGACTATAGTCTCTACTGCAAGGTTATGGAACAGTCAGGCAATTTTGCCTGAACCCCATATGCACTTTTATGAAGGCCCCCTTAACTACATGTATAGATTAGGTGGCTGGGTCTGTTCATGAGAAAGGGTTACCAAAGTGTGACATAGAGGTAATTTTTTTCAAACCCAAAGTAGAATAATTTTGATAAGCTTTTCTGAACATGCTGACCCAAAGTTGAAAAAGTAACCATGTAATGAAATAACTGCCTAACAGGAACTTGAGATAAAAGCCTCTCCATGTGGCACGTGCAACAGGGGACACCAAACAGTGTGGTGTGTGCAACATTGGACACCAAAACAGTGTGGTGCATGCAACATTGGATAGTAAAACAGTGTTCTTCTCAGTATCTAATGATTATAATCCTAAACCATTTTACAACAAACATTGCATAACTAACATATTTACATTTATGACCATTTTGAAGTGTTCCAAGGTGCAATCCCACCAACCCCCAAAAATCTTTTATTCCAATATTGTAATTTTGTCATTGTCTTATGCTGTATTGCCCTGTACCCCCTTTTCCACCCAAACAAATGGAGACACACACCAAGCACTGCAGAGAAATGGCTGCAGCCATGTATTTATTTGATTAAGAAAAAACATTAACAAGTCTGCATGATGTGGGCAGCCAGGTAGCCTTGATTGGTGTTCTACTTCATAACTCTGGGCTTCCATATGAGGTAACCTGTCTTCAGCCAGCTCTCGGTCAGATTTTTCATTAGGGGGTCTGCTACTGTCTTTTAAAAAAGTTGGGGTGCCATGACCCAAAAGTGGAAGTCCCTGTTAAATTTCTGGGGGTCCTCATTTAAATACATGCGAGCCATGGCCCTGCACCTGCATGACTTGTGATGTAAGATTCTGTGGAGCACAGGGGTGTGCTCCATTGTTCTTAATGGGGCCATGTTTTAATCTGCCATTTCTAATGTTATCGTGTGAGTTCAAACAAATTACAGCCACCACGCAACTAACAGTGGCCTTGTTAGTTGAGCAGTGGCCATAATTTGATTGCAGTCACCATCTGTAAAACAGCCCTACAGTAAACTAATGGAGTGTGTCCTCAAGCTCTGCAGATTCTTTCATTACAAGCCATGTGGCCACAGGGGGCACAGCTCACTCTTCCTGGGCATTGCCAAGGAGAGTCTCTGGGAACTTTTACCCAAAAAACATGAGCATCCAGATGCATGAAATGGGCATAAAGGATACTGGTACCTTCTCCTTTTCAGCATCAACCAAGACTTCCATGCCACCAGGACATAACAGTAAGTTAATTAACTAGTCCTGCCTACTGCCTAATCTGATCTAACTGGAGAAGGCAAACAATCTGGAAAAATCCTGTGGGAAAACTGGGAAAATTCCTTCACAACCCCAAAGGCAATCTCCCCTACAGGGACAGCGAGACTGTACTGACCCACTTCTTCTTTTGCAATGGTGGGGCATGGTGGCTGCACACCCAATGGATGTAATCTAAAAACCTATCTAAATTTATGCTACAGAAATGCACACCACACAACAATGTCTCTTTAATCCTGATACCTTCCTTTCTTACCACAACCACCCACCCAATAGGGATAAATGTTCTCATTGCCGCATTCTTAAGCCAGCAGTAATTCTTCATAGTTTTATAGAACAGTTCATAGTTCATCAGAGTGCCACTGCACAAGAAATCAATTTTTGCCTCCCTGGAGTTGCCTGGAATTCAAACTTCATGGACAGCTGCACACCCAAAGTAGATTCTTCTTTGAACCGACACCTGCCAAAACAAAAACACAAATTGAAATCAGTTCCCGCATCACTTAACATTCAAAACCCAGGGATTGTCAGTGCCCAAGGGCCCATATCCACTGACACCTGCCAAAACAAAAATAGGTTTATCATGTACCACCACACATAACCAAAATCAAGCTCTGCCACTGCCCAAAGGCCGGCAACCACTCATCCATGAGCCCTTCCACCCTAGCATGTGTTGCTCTCCTAACTTGAAACAAGTTGTGTTAAACTCCTTCGAGTTCACTCCCAGCATCTTCAAGCTTGTGCTCAATACGAGCCTGAACTGACATGCCATCACCATGGACATATCCTCATGACAGAAGAATGCCATACCCCTAACAGTCCAATGTGCAAATGAGGCCATGAATCTTGGCCATGCCTCATTGCCACCCCAGCCATTTCTTCACTTCCTTCACACTTTCCCCTTTTCTCCTCTTCCTGCACACCTTCTTCACACCTTCCACAATACTTTACACCTTTCCCAAATAATCATCCCATCTTCCTTCCATCAGCACCCCCCTAATTCCACCATATGACAATCTCCACTTGGCCACCACATCTCTGTCTACCTTCAACAGCCCTTGTGTCCACCGACATTCTTTAAATTCTTCCCTAACACCTGTCCACCTTCAGCAGTCTCTGACCAACCAAATGGCTGTCCACTGTCAGCATGCCCTGTGTCCCTATGCTTATCTCCATCTACTCACCTACTGCTGTCCACCATATATCTAGCTGTATACCTTCCCCTACCTGCCCACCCTTCCCTTACCTGCCCACCCTCTTACAAGACCATTCAGAAATATTAAAAAGACAATATTTCCTTCAAATTCTGTTAATTCCAATGTTGTTTCAGTTTTTCATGTTTGTTGACGATGGTTTTCAGGTCATCTGGTGATATGACAAATTTTCCTTGTCCTTGCACGGTTACCAGTCCACAAAAAAATCACCTTCCCTTTATAACACTGATGTCCGGATGCCGTGGCCAATAGACTTTGTCATCCCTGCTCTGCTGCAAGAATTTACATTCAAATTCTTGTTTCATTTCATAAAATGATGTTACTTGTCCAATGTAAAATGTGTTAAGAGTAATAGACAGCATAAAACTGGCTTGTCTGTTTGTGGTCATAGTTCTTTTGTCTTCTGGTAGATGTGCTGGCAACAGATGATGTATTGGTTGCTGTGCTGGCTGCAGAATCTGTCACAGTGGCAGTATGGTCATTAATCTGGTTTGCAACAGTAGACATACTGGTCATCACTGGAGTTGTGATATCAGAAGTGGGGGTGGGTGTGCTGGTGATTGCACTGGAGACAGGAATTGGCAATGTAGAGGGCCCAGGAGTCTCAATATCAGAAGTGGGAGTGGGTGTGTGAGTGATTGCACTAGAGACCGGAATCTGCAATGTAGAGGGCCCTGACGTTTATTTTTCCTTCACTGAAGACTCATAGCCATGTGTAGTCTGAATAATCCTCTTCATCCATCCATCGACGTATCTTGCATTTTCAAAGTGACCATCCTCCTTTCTGCATGGCCCACAGACACGACTGTAGTCTCTGACTTCAACACCATCTGCCACTGATCAGACACTCTGAACCTTTTGTGTGCCAGGTATTGTTTTTAGTTCTGATCCTGCATTTCTGTTAATTTTTCCATCACCGACCCAGAAGAATGCTCTATGATAATGAGTGCAACCTTCAATGGCAGGTTCCTTTGTTAAATTCCTCTTGCAGTACTGAAAGAGGTGCGCAGCATTTGAAATGACAGCCTGCTGGGACTGCACAGCTAGGCTTGCATGTGACTTCACCACCACACTTTCACCATCTGAGGGTCCTTTTCCATGCCTAGATCCAAAAAATGCATGTTCTATTGGGAGTCCATGTAGTGATGGAGCCAATGATATATTCTGGATGATCCATTTAGATTTTTACTGACTCCCACACTCATCAGTAAAGTGTACATGTCTCTCAATATTGATGCTACAGATGTTTCTGAGGTAGGAACTGGATATGTTGACAGAATGCAGAAGTGAGTGGTGATCATGTTTGAGATCACTAGATATGAAGACAAGTGACTCTGTAACTAAGTCTGTACATCTTTCACACCTGTAGTATATCACTACAGGGTGAACAGTGGCTTGCTTGTGGTGCCAATGGCTTGACTGAATTTCATCCTGGTACTTGCATGTGTAGTTCTCTACAAAGTCTAGGCTAGTACCATCAATACCCAGCTGTTGGGAAGGTTATCTTTGAGTGATTTGAATTGGTGGTGTTGCCAGGATGCCATATGTAGATGTCGACCCAGAAAAAGGAGGTCCTCCTTCAAGACTTCAACCAGACGTCAAATGTGGCAACGTTTTGCTTCATGACTTTTCTTGTTTGTTTACTTTCTGATCCATTTATGACCTTGGAAATGGTCACACTGTCTCACTGTTGCCATTTCACCTCCATAGTTCCGTGTGAATGTAAAAGTTCTTCCAGTGATTTGTCATTTGTCAAATGTCAGAAGTGCTACACTTTTTGCAAATTTTTTCAATACAGGACTGTTTTTTAAAGGATTTCTCATCTTCATTCTTTGGGTACATTGTCAGCTCTACTGCTTTATAAATATTGGAAATTTTGCACTCTGGTCTTCTTTTCTGCTTGGCAAATTGCTTTATTGCTAACAGCTTTAGTTTACCATTGGTGAAATACTCGCATAGACAGTGGTCCAGTTTTTGCTTCTGTGCGAATTTAATATTATCAGGGTGGAGACTGCTGAATTTAGTTAGTCCAATGTTCTCATCTGGGTTTTGCTCACAGAATTCGTGGTGCAGACTTTTCAGAGATTTGTCTAGGAATTATCTGGCTTTTCCAGTTCATTTTGAAAATGCCTTCTTGTGTGGATATATTTAAAAAATCTTGTCCTTTCTTCTGCAGCTCCTCAGCTATTTCCAACTTGTGACTGGTGCTCCTCTTAACTTGCGCGGTCTTTGATACCCTCATCATTCTTCTCCAATTGATCCCCAGGCATGTGCTTGCTCTTTGTAGAAGGCAGTACTTTTTCAGAACAAGAAACGTGTTGATGAATTATTTTTTCAATTCTTTGTCTGTCTTTCTGTTGCACTGTTTAACTGAATTTAATTTCTGTAGAAGGACTTCCACTAATTTATTGTCCAGTTTTGTGCAACATCCGGACTTTGAAAGGGCAGCCTATTCTTTGGGTGTGGCCAAGGAGATAACTTTTGCAACTGTCACAGCAAATCTGGTCAGGGACCTGGGCAGTCTTTCACATGTTCTCTGCACAACCTTTCTAATTACGCTTTCTGACCTTGGGTCCATCACTGGTGTTGCTCTTTCATCCAAGGCAACCGATGTCATGGTTGTACTGGTAATGGAGGGTGTTCTCATTTGTGTTTATGTTATGTTGGACAGTGTGCTCACTTGTGTTTCCAATGCATTTATGGTGTTAGTGGCCATGGTAAGGGAATTGGTGGTTCACGTCTTCTTAACTTCATGGTATCCTTGTCATAGTTTTTCATTGATTCTTCTGCATTTTTGGGAGGTCATCATCATGCGTTGTTCTCTTTTTCTCTCTCTCCAATATTCTCTTTTCTGTGCCACTGTTTATTTAGTTGTTTCTTTAGTTACAGAATGGTTTACAGATGGGTTTACAGTATCCTGTATCATGTTCCTCTTCTATTTCCTGGATTCTTGCATTCACAGTTGACTTTTCTCTCTAACAAGTATGCATTGTTTTTCAGTCATTTTCTCTCTGTGCTTCCATGCATGTCCTTTTGATTTTTCTTTATACTCCTGGATGCATTGTGGATCCTTTCTTAAGTTATTCCAGTACAGTTGACTTCTTTCTTTTACTGTGAGCAGTACAGAACAATTCTTCAGAGCCCCACAGAGCAAGTCAGTAGCAGACACACATGGTGTTTGACATCTTCTTGTTTCACTTTGATCCATCTTTCCAAAACTATTATAACACAAGACGACAATAAAAAAATCCATGATGCCATGATATAAAATAGCGCAGACTATATTAATAAATTCACTTATGGAAAACAATGAGGAGGGCACAGGACAAAATAGAGTAGCACCGCACAAGGTAGAGTAGAGTAGAGCAGCACACATGGAGATGCCGCACAAGGTCGAGTAGAGCAACACAAGGTAGAGTAGAGCAGCAGGAGGTAGAGTAGAGCAGCACACATGGTGACGCCACACAAGGTAGAGTAGAGCAGCAGGAGGTAGAGTAGAGCAGCACACATGGTGATACCACACAAGGTAGAGTAGAGCAGCACACAAGGTGATGCCGCACAAGGTAGAGTAGAGCAGCAGGGGGTAGAGTAGAGCAGCACACATGGTTATGCCACACAAGGTATAGTAGAGCAGCAAGAGGTAGAGTAGAGCAGCACACATGGTGACGCTACATGAGGTAGAGCAGCATGAGGCAGAGTAGAGCAGCACACATGGTGATGCTGCACGAGGTAGAGTAGAGCAGTATGAGGTAGAGTAGAGCAGCACACATGATGACACCGCATGAGGTAGAGTAGAGCAGCATGAGGTAGAGTAAGTGCAGCACACATAGTGATGCCACATGAGGTCAAGTAGAGCAGCACGAGGCATGCCCACACTTTCCTTGCAAACAAAATGGAGACACGCCCACACTTTCCTTGCAAACAAAATGGAGGCATGCCCGCACTTGCCTGCAAACAAAATGGAGGCATGTCCACACTTGCCTGCAAACAAAATGGAAGCACACTCACACTTGCCTGCAAACTAAATAGAAACACACCCGCACTTGCTGGCAAACAAAATGGAGCCACACCCGCACTTTCTTGCAAATAAAATGGAGGCATGCCCGCACTTGCCTATAAACAAAATGGAGGCATGCCCGCACTTGCCTGCAAACAAAATGGAAGCACACCCACACTTGCCTGCAAACAAAATAGAAACACACCCACACTATTCTGCAAACAAAATGGAGGCACACCCACATTTGCCTGCAAACAAAATGAAGGCACACACCCACACTTTCCTTGCAAATGAAATGGAGGCACATGCCTGCACTTGCTTGCAAGCAAAATGGTGGCAAGACCATACTTTTCTCGCAAACAAAATGGAAACATGACTGCAGTGGTTTACAAAGTAAATACCAAGTACACAAAGAAATATACAAAGATTTAAGTGCATTTTAAGATGCAAACACATAACATGCCCACACACAAAGCTTGAAAGAACAGGTTGTGTGTACAAGAAAAGTTATCCCTCCCCCACCACCAACATATATGGTAGCTTACCCTCTGGTTTAGAGATCAATACCAAATGCTTCCAGTTCCTTACTTTGAGTTGCATATTCCACCTTTTCACATTTTTTGATGTGAGTACATCAACAGTAGGGTCATGTACTGCACTCCATAGAATTTGAGAAAGGAAGGCCGTCGTTCAACTAACAAGGACTTTGTTAGTTGATTGGCGGTCTTCCTTTCTCAAATTCTGCACTTTAAAGAATTAAAAAGCAGTGTGAAAAAATAGGCCCATTGTAGTCTATGGAGCACACCGCATGGCTGTTGATGTACTGACATTGCTACGCATAAAAACTTGAGGGCAAAGCTCTAAGCAAGAAACTTAGAATTTGGAGCTGGTGTAAGATTTTTTTATTTTTGCGGGGTTAAACTATGGCAGGAAAAAATAATTTTGGGATTAATCTGTAAACGAAAGGGTAAACTACCCGAGGGGTGAGGGTGGGAAGTTTGCTTACTCAAAACCCGCTCAAGTAATCCAGACAAATCTATAACTGGTATGTTCAAATGACAACAAGGCAGCAATCACAAAATTCAGCACAGTAGTCATGGCAAAGCATCTTTCCAGGTGTGCTTCTCCACCACCACCGAGCCAAGAAAGCATGGTGCTCAAGATGGCTGAGTGAACCTCCGTAGACAAGCACACCTGAAAATAAATGCTGCCTGTACATGCAACCCCTCAGAGTCTCACTTAACAAAAAAAAAGGACCACATTTTAACACATGGCATTAATCACAGAATTCAGCAGGAATACGACAAAGTGTTGCATAAAACACCAGCTCCAGCAGATGCATCTTTCCAGGTGTGCTTCTTGGCCTACACCCTTCCACCAACCCACTCCCCCCTGCCCAAACCAAGAAAGCACATAGCACTCAAGATGACTGAGCCTCAAGCAGGCCTGGAAAAATGCATCTCCTGGCCCTCCCCCCCACCACAAGTCTCAGCATTAAACCAAAAGGCAGCAATCACAATGCATCACTGTAAAATAATCCAGACAATGCGTCTTTCCAGGTGTGCTTATCCACCACCCACTGAGCCAAGAAAGCATGGTGCTCAAGATGGCCGAGTGAGTCTCGGTGGACAAGCACACCTGAAAACAAATGCTGCCTGTACATGCAACCTGTCAGTGTCCCGCAGGCCTGGAAAAATGCTCCTGTACACCTCCCGGCACGATCCACACACACAACCACAGGTCTCACATTAAACAACTTACCAGAATGGTTTTGGGCAACAAACACAGATGATTGTAAACCACAAGACCCAGTGATGACAAAATCCATCAAACCAGGTGCATCCTGCCAGAGGGTAAAACTTTCCATCAACATTACAGAAAGAATCAAAGCTTTGAAGCCCCACCTCCCAACAATGCAAAACAGTTTGCTTTACCTAGGATTTTACTGGCTGTACATGACTCCCACTCACATCCATGGAGCACGATTGCTGAACACTCACCAGCCAAAATGCCAATAAGCCTCATTAATGGAGCAAGCAGTTAGAAATCTGGAACCCTCTTAACAGTCACCAGCTAATTTTAAGAGTAACCAGCCAAAAGGATAAACAATATTCAGTCATCTTACGTTTTGCCAGGCAAACGAAGTGATGAGAACCCTTTGAACTAGCATGGTGTACTAACAGCATGGCTATCCCGGGGCCAGAGCATGGTGCAGCACAAAGACTCCTATGGGCTATAGTGTGGTTTTAATTGTAGGAATTCACAGAACCCACAAAAGCCCACCTAAATCCCACACACAATTAGGAGGTCGAGCAGAACGGTATTGGAAATTGTTTTGTGGTAGCTCCTCAATTACAAAAATCATTCACCTGACTGTAGCGCAGCAAACTCAGTGGTACAGCTAAAGGAGCTCAGCAAACTAGTCATGGCTCACTTGACAGAGAAGGTGTGGGTGGACACAGCTCTTTCTGAACACAAAGGTGGAACACGGTAAAGGACTGAAGGGATGCAGTGCACAGACTTTTATAGCCTGATTGAACTGGCCCACTGCTGATGTACATATAAGTCCCTGGATTCTTCTGAGCTGAATGGGTTGGGTCGGGGGGTGGCCACTCACATCTGGGGAATAAGGACACAGAATGGGGAGCAACCACTAAATTGTGTTTTTTGCAAGTGAAGACAGTGGGAACGGAGAAAGTGCTTGCTAATCCTGTAGCCACTTTCCAGTGCCTAACAACAGGGATGCTCCATGGAACGTAAATGTTATTGAACAAATTTGGGGGCCATATTCAAGATAGTCCTTACAGAGGACACTGCTTGTTGCCCATGCCACGACAGTTTTAATGACAAGTAACACAGCAGCAGTGGTTTAGATTGGGGCAAAAGCATGCAACAATAATAAAGACACACACAAATAAAGTTGCAAAAGCATTTTTATTAAAAAAATAAGGCATGGGTTGAAAATAATCAGCAGAAGATGCTGTGCTTCTGTATGTCACAATTTACAGCTAACAAAAATGTGGCTTTTCATAGATGGCCAGCTAAAAAATAAATAATGACTACAGCTAGGACTCTGAAACTGTATTAGTTATCTATGGACATGCCCATCTATGAGAGGCACAAGCTATTACTGCAGGAGCGATTTAGAAAGGTTTTTAAATAAGGGCGGAAATTAGGTAACCTCTTTGGTAACCCCTTCTTGTGAATAGACCCGGCCAAAGAAAAAAGTATAATATTCCTCCTAAATTTATTTTCCTTGTCTGAGGAAAGATATCCCAGACAATGTTTGGAAGAAGAAATAGATTACATTATGAAGGATTTTCTTTGCCCTTCAATTAAAATAATCAAAGAACTACTTCTACCTTTTGGACTGGGCAATTTATTATATGAAATCTATCTTATTCCAAAAAACAGATGTTACTTCTCAGATTAAATCACGATTTAGAGAAAACGCTATAGCGCAGGATTTTTCACATATTTCTACTCTGAAATTGTTCAAATGGTACAGGCAAATCAAATTAAATCATGCTTTGGAATATTATTTAATACATTTACCAAGTCTGAGGGACCGTTGGATTATCACTAGATATAGAATGGAACTATAGAATACTAATTATGTTAATTTTAGACAAAAACACTCTGGTATTCTATGTGAACATTGCAGATGCAGTTCAAAAGTAATAGAAGAGCTTAAACATATAACCTTGTTTTTTCCAAAATATCAGAAGAAGAGAGATTATTGGTTAGGACCCCTACTGGCAGATATTTATAGTTTGCCAGATCAGATAATGTGTGAACTATATAACACTTGCAATCCTTTTGCGTTGACAAGATTGGTTGCCTTTCTGAAATCTATTAGATTATCATAAATCAAAAAGTCTTAAAGGTGGTACATCTGCATCTTTCTTTTTTGCATCTTGAATGACATCTGCTCCCTTATGGGAATTTGAGACTACAGGTACTAGCCCTTATGAGGGTGTAGGTAACCAGACCCAAACACATATGGCCTAATATGTCCTGTTTATTCCTGGTTCAGGATAGCTAAAAGATAGACTCTGATTGACTACCTAATGTCAAAATTCTATCTATTGGACTTGACCATCTTATGGCAATTAATGAATCATTACAAAATTGTATTATGGTATATAATGATTTAGCCACAAATTCAAGAATTATATGTCTTCACAAGGCTGATTATTCCTATACTATTCTCCTCTTCACATTTGTATACAAACAAATATGTCAGTTTATTATAACATTTTGATTGTCTGCTTTGAAGTATTTCAGTGATATAATAACCTAAGATTATATTATAAACTTGCAAATTAATTTAAACTTAAAGTTATATTTTAGCAAGATTTTTAATGTATTTTGTATATGGTCTGTTCAATTGTACTGCATGAAAACATTTTGTCACTCAATAAAATCAACTTGAACTTGTATAGATTATGTATTTGTGTCTCATGGTTTCCAGGTCTCCCAGTTTTCTATAATTCCTGTTGAGACTTCTGATCATTTGGCTAGTCTCTGTTCCTACACAGTTGGGTTTTCTTCTATCCCCAGCTCCAGGCCTTGGAAACTTAATACCCAATTGTTTACTAACCCCTTACTTTGCTCACATTGGTTGGAAGTATATTTTTGCAAAATGGTCAGTTTTATGCATGTATGATGACTTTGTTGTTTGGTGGGAGGACTCCAAGAGAATTATTTGGTCCCTTTTTCAGCGGGAAGCCCACTTTTTGTATCTCTCTAGATAGCTGACCTATTTGAATCTCAGATTTAAAGTGCAAAAAGGTATCTCTTTATGTATTCCTCAGGTAGGGATTGGTCCTCAGAAATTTCTTCCCTTAAAGGAAAACTGCACCCTCATATCTTCTAAATGTCATTTGCTTCCATGTCAACAGACAACTTTTTTCATGTAGCTGTTAAAGATGTATGCAATTGCTTCTGTTAGTTTTCACACTTCATACTAGGCCCTGTCACTCTCCTGACAGGGTCCATTTTGTGGTTGTTGAAATCTCATTGTCCCTGAGAGCTGCATTAGCATTTGAGAATGTGATGTGTAATCAGCCTTTAAACTCCCCAGTATGCCTGTCATCTTAAGTAGTTTTAAAAGAACCAAGCTGCAAAAAGGTGTGAGATACCACATTTACCTTCAGTGAGTTTTACAAGCTATCTGAGTTGTAATGCAGTTTTTTCCCCTTAAATCTCCATTCAGTTTATACATTTCCAGAGAGTTTTTGCAGGGTATTTGTTATTTTAGCATAGAGATACGTGATATACATGGTTGATCTAACATCATGTTCTCATACATTAATGCAGCTCTCAGGGACAATAAGATTTCAACAACCACGAAATGGACCCTCCTAGGAGAGTGACAGGGCCTAGTATGAAGTATGAAAACTAGCAGAAGCAATTGCATACATCTTTAACAGCTACATGAAAAAGTTGTCTGTTGACATGGAAACAAATAACATTTAGAAGATATGAGGGTGCAGTTTTCCTTTAAGTCTCCAGTGCTAACATACCAGTATGACAGGGCTAAATGCCTGAAGAGGGAGACTAAATTTGATGCACAAGGGACTACACAATCCCTGGATGACTTTAAGGCCTGTCAGTCTCAACTCCAAAGCAGACACATGTGGGCTTTACATCCATCCATATGTGTCCCCCCTCTGATGATTTTGGCAGCCTCATAGATATTGTACACGAGCATGTACGGCAGAAATTCTGAACTTCAAACTTTCATGGTCCTTCCAATTTTTCATCTCCCACTTGTGACATCCCTCCATTGCCTGCTCAGCAACAATCGCTGTTGACTCAGCCTATCTTATTGCCCAAAGTGGTGAAAGCTATTAAGAGTTTACCTTCAAATATCGCTCCAGTCAAAGATGGCCTTACCCCTGAGTTTTATAAATCATGTATTGATTCCTTGGCCCCTACTTTACAAGTTTTGTTTACCCAGTTCTTGGCTACAGTTATCATATCTCTATCCATGAGTAAAGCATAGTGTCAGTGTCAGTGGCTCAGTAGGTAGCACACTCACCTCTGAGGCTGGAAGATCAGAGGGCTGTGGGTTCAGTTCCCACATCTGGCACTTGGGTTAATATCCCAATACTGACACTGTAGTGCAGCATGAGAGGGGTGCTGCACTTCTGAGGTGCTGTCCTTCAGATGAGAAGTTAAACCGAGGTCCCAACTGCCTGGATTGGTGGTAGTTCAGGTGGATGCTAAAGATCCCATGGCACTTATCGAAAAAGAGTAGGGGAACTTCCCCGGTGTCCTGGCCAAATTTCTCCCATTCACTAAAATACCACCAACAGCTTAATCTGGTTCAGTTTCAGTTGCTTACCATCTGTATCCCCCCCCCCGGTCACCCCTGAAAAAGGGACTTCTAGGCCCAGTGGGCTTACTGGGTCAACAAAATTCAATAAATAAATTATTAATATTTTGTATAAAAAAAGAGACAGGCTGGCCCGCTGGCACAGTGGTAGTGCTATCACTTGCAACACCAGTGACCCAGGATCAGTAGCAAGCCTGGATCATCAGAGGGCCAGCCGAGGGGGACAAGGATTGAGCACCTGATGGGCCACTATCCTTCTCTGGAAGGTGTGGGCTGTTCTCCTCGCTGCTATACCACCACCACCTGTGTGACCACGGGTGGTGCTGGTGCAGCCAAGGAGACAGAGCTTGAGGAAGGGGTGGGCATTGGCTGAGGACTGGAGCGGAGGTGCATTTATGTGCACCTCTGTCTCATTGGTCTTCCTTGAGTGCTGATATCCGCAGGGGAAGGGGTACCAGAACAAGCAAAAAGTCCCACATCTGTGCCTGGAGACAGGCCTTGCATCAATGACTGGGGACCAAGGGATGCAGGCTCCAGGTGTTCACTTCCCCTGAGGTTTCAGGGAAAGGTAGGGGAGACTTTCTCCACCCCACATGGGAGGTTATCCAGAATTCAAGTTTCACTTGGGAACAGGGCACTCAAAGAGCATAGATGTCCCTCAGGTGTCTGGCATAGCTGAGTGAGACATTAAGGACCCTGATGATGGGGGTAGATATGGTGAGTGAAGGAGGGGAAAAACAGAAAGTAAAAATAAAAAGGAGGTAAGACATTACTGGAGAATTGGAGACTGTTGTGTCTCCTTAATACAGATTATAAAATTCTCTCTAAATTGCTGACTCAATCATTGACGACAGCCGCAGAGGTCCTGATATCAAGGTCACTATGTTCTGCTATTCATTCCTGCCAAATTTCCAATAATTACAGGTAAATACTACTTCAGAATTGTTTGAACAAGGTAATAACATAGAAACATAGAATTTGACAGCAGATAAGGACAGCTTGGCCCACCCAGTCTGCCCATTTCCCTACCTAATGGATAAGCTGCAGTTCCTAGTTATTCAGCAGCCTACTTTTTCCTATCTCCACCCCCTAGAATTGCCTTATGACTGTCCCATGCATGCTTGAATTCCATCACTGTTTTTGACTCCACAACCTCCTCCGGAAGGCTGTTCCATGCATCCACAACCCTCTCTGTGAAAAAATACTTCCTTACATTACCTCTGAGCTGCCCCCTCTATCTTCAAATTGTGCTCCCTTGTTCTTGCACACCTCTTTTTTTGAAAGATGCTACCCTCTTGGACTTTGTTGATTCCCTTGAGGTACTTGAAAGTTTCTATCATGTCCTCCTTTCCTCGAGGCTATACATATTAAGTTCCTTTAGTCTCTCTTCATATGTCTCCAGTGCAGACCCTGCACCATTTTAGTTGCCCTCCTCTGGACAGCTTCCATCCTGTCTATGTCCTTGCGGAGATTGGGTCTCCAGAACTGCACACAGTACTCCAGATGGGGTCTCACCAGCTGTCTGTACAGAGGAGAAACAACTTCCTGTTTTCTACTGGTGATGCCTCTCCCTAGCATCCCAGTATCCCCCAGCCCTCCTTACTGCCCTCTCACATTGCTTGCCCACCTTTAAGTCATCTGATATGACTACCCCAGGTCCCTTTCCATTTTGTTGTTGTTAGTATCTCACCCCCATTGTGTACTCTTCCCCTGGGTTTTGTTTCCCAGGTGCATTACCTTGCACTTCTTAGCATTGAATCTAAGCTGCCATACATTTGACCATTCCTCTAACCTTGCCAAGTCCCTCTCATCCTTTCCACCCCACCTTGTGCATCAACTCTGTTGCAGATCTTTGTGTCATCTGCAAAGAGACATACTTTCGTTCCAGTCCCTCTGCAATGTCGCTTATAAAGACATTGAAAAGGACCGGTGCTGATACTGAACCCTGCGGTACCCCACTAGTAACCACCCTTTCTTCAGAGTGGACTCCATTTACTATTACCCTCTGTGTCCTATTCTCCAGCCAATCCTTTACCCAGGCTATCATCTTGGGACTCACTCCCAGGCTGGCTAACTTGTATATTAATCTTTTGTGTGGGACTGTGTCAAATGCCTTGCTAAAGTCTAGGTAGGCCATGTCCACAGCCCCTCCCTGATCTACTACTTTGGTCACCCAGTCAAAAAAATCTATTAGATTCATCTGGTATGACCTTCCCGCTGTGAATCCATGCTGCCATGGGTCCTGTGCCCTTCTGGTCTCTAGGTACTCGACAGTTCTTTCCTTCAGAAGTGATTCCATCATTTTCCCTATCACTGAGGTTAAACTAACAGGTCTGTAGTTTCCTGCTTCTGCCCTGCTCCCACTTTTGTGAAGGGGAATCACATCTGCCCTCCTCCAGTCCTCAGGTACCACCCCATCCTCCCATGATTTGTTAAAGAGGGTAGTCAGTGGTGTCACTAGTTCTACCCTTAGTTCTTTTAGAATTCTGGGATGAATCCCATCAGGCCCCATTGCTTTGTCCACCTTCAGTTTTAAGAGTTCTTTCAGAACCCTTTCTTCTGTAAATGGGCTGGTATCAACTTCTGTATCCAGAGTGTTTCTATTATTTGTTTTAGGTACCTCCCCCTCTTCATTTGTAAATACTGAGCAAAAATATTTGTTTAGTATCTCTGCCTTTTCACAGTCACCCTCTGCCCACCCCTCCCTTTATTAAGCCTCACTATCCCTTCCTTGGTCTTCCTTCACTCCCTGATGTACCTAAAAAGTTTTATCCCTTCTAACTGAGTTGGCTATCTTTCCTGGTTCGGCCTTGCTGTTCTGACTGTCTTCCCAGCTTCCTTTGCTTTAACTGATACAATTCTCTGTCCTGCTCCTTCTGTGATTCTTGTACTTTCTGAATGCTTTCTTTTCTCTTGAACCTTCACTGCCACCTCCTTTGAGAACCATAGTGGTTTCTTACATCGTTTTGTTTTATTTATTTGCTTCACACAAAGGCTTGTTACCTCTGTGATGGCAGTTTTTATTATTCCCCATTGTTCTTCCACCCCTCCTTCCTGCCCATTTGCTAGTGCATTCCTTAGGCACTCACCCATTTTGGCAAAGTCAGCCCTCCTGAAGTCCAGTACTTTTGCCTTTGTATGGCTTGACTCTATTGCTGTGTTTATTGTGAATCATACTGTTCGATGGTCGCTAGTTCCCAGATGGCTACCCACTTCTACATCTGTGATCCTCTCTCCATCTCCTTTTGAGAGAACCAGGTCTAAGATTGCTCCCTCTCAAGTGGGTTCCAGTACTAGTTGTCTAAGGCATGCCCCCTTTAGGGCATCTAGAATAACCCCACTCTTAGACGTGGCTGCTGCAAATGTACTCCAGTTAACAACTGGCATATTCAGATCACTCATCAGCAATATCTCTCCTTTTTCTGCCATTCTAAGTATACTTTCTATCATTTCCTTGTCCATTTCCTCCCTCTGAGAGGGGGCGTCTGTATGCAACCCATGTGCGGATTGTGGTGCCATTGCCTGTCTCCAAATTGACCCACAGTGCTTCTTCTCCTCCTCCCTGTTTACCCTTTTATTCTGTTGCTTTGATTCCTTCCCTTATGTAAAGAGCTACTCCTCCTCCTCTTTTACCCTCCCTGTCCCTCCTGTAGATAGCGTATCCTGGTATGTTTACATCCCAGTCATGGTTCTGTGTGTACCATGTTTCTGTGACTGCCATAATCCAGATGTTCCTCCTCCATCAAGGCCACTAATTCAGGAAGCTTGTTACCCAGACTATGGGCATTGGTACTCATTGCTCTCCATTTTTATGGCTTTACCTTCTGTAGCAGCATCCCCCACTGACCTTTCTACCTTGGTCTTTTCTCATTAAGTACTCATTTTGTAGGGGGAGGCTGGGATTTTCCTGCTGCTTATCAGTGCCTCCCCCCTTGACTAGTTTAAAAGCTTGCCAATGAAGCATTTAAACTGATTGCCCAAAAGACTTGTTCCCTTCCTGGACAGATGCAGACCATCCTGCCAGTATAGGCTGGTGTCCCTCCAGGTGGAACCCCGTCCCCAATGAAGCCAAACCCCTGTGCTCCACACCATTTTTTCAACCATTCATTAAACTACATGGTGCAAAGTACCCTCACCTCACCCATGCCACTGACAGGCAGCACCTCTGAGAAGGATACTGTGTGTGCTACTTGTCTTAGGCCCTTCCCCAACTCTACAAAGTCCTTCTGCACTGCTCTAATCTCATGATGAGCCAAGTCATTTGTCCCTAGGTGGACAATGACGTCCAGCTCAGACTCCCGTGCAACTGTTCTCGTGAGGGTCATTACCATGAATATGTTCTTTCTCTTGATCAAGAATAGGCTTTTGACCAGGTCAATCTGCTCTGTTTGTCTGATGTTTTTGCTACAGTATGCTGTTCTTCCTCCTTTTCTGTCCTGGATTCAATTGTTATATTTGACCGCTCGTCTGATTCCCTATGTTAACTCCTCACTTGGTATGCCAATGTTACATAAATGAGTGGTTAGACAGGGTTGCTCAATGAGCCCCCTACTATACGTTTTCTGGATTGACTCTTTACTTCAGCTTTTGCAAAGTGTCCCTTCTAGCAGAGGTACTCAGCTTACGCCGAAATTCTCATGAACTCCAAGTGCTAGCATATGCAGATAACCTGTATGTCTTTGTAATGGATTCAGAATCAGGGACTAGAGTTAAATCCCTCTTGCAGAATTTTTTTGCTTGTTCAAGTTCTAAAATTAATTGTGAGAAAAGTGGTGGAGATGCCACTGGGTGACTCTACCCTGTCACTTTCCTTGGACTTTGCCAGTGTTACCATATGGGATGACCCTGTTAAAGTTTTGGTTGTCTATTTCAGTCATCAAGATGCAATCTCTTTCAATTGGGAACACCATTTACAGAAGGCTGAGGGAAATCTGGCCCATTTTGAAACACAGGAATTTGGCTAAAACCAGACGTGTTTATTCAATTAAAACAATGTTACTCCTTGTTTTATGTACCTCAGTTATGTTTTTCCACCCCCCTCCTTCATTGAAAACTAGACTACTGAGCATTTTTTTTTCCCCAAGGGTTGCGGGGATCTTCTTTGAACCCCATTAAATGGGACTTTACCTATCTGCCTAGAAACAGGGGGGGTCACCATGTGGCGAACTCTATCACATTTTATTTTAGTAATTTTTTTTCTCCAGTAACTTTACCACCGTATTGTGTGAGGCCTCAGTTGCCTGGGTTCCTCTGGTAGAGGACTGGCTGCAACATTTTTTGACATTTTGGGATACGCATGGTGTTTGGCCTCAGAGTCGAGATTATCCCATGTCATATCCGAATATATGTCATACGCTCTTCGAAAGCTATTTTTGTGGCACTTATTGTTTGATGACTGCATTAAATTTCAATGTAAGAATTTGTATTTATATATCATTAATTGTAATTTTACACACCTATAGGAATTTAAATTTTGTCTACCTAATAAGATTATGGTGGCTGTTCCCCAGCGCACTAACCATTCCATCCCACACTATATGTGGGATGTTTTTTAGCACAGAATGCATGGTTCAATGGCCCACGCAACCAGAATAATGTTATGCTTGTGCAACTGTATTACATTGTTGTGGGCGTTCACACTCTCTATTACATTAGGAAGTACTGTACCATACTGCAGGAGTACTGAAGGCAAGGAACCCTGTAAGAGGGTTCCACCCCTAGTGGTGCCATGGGATGGGTCCCTTGGCCAAAGGTGCCTTAGGAAGGAACCTGAAAAGAATTGTAGCAGCGATCGGTGACTAGGAGGTAGAGAAACAGACTGACAGTGACAAGCAGCTTAATGAGACATAAATGAGATGCACAAGTTAGCAGGATAGCTCCAATAATATGGCGTGTGCTGATGACAGCAAGGGGCTTCTTAAGGAGAGAGGGAACAGCTAACGGGGCCACTGTCCATCTCCATCCAACAGTAGAACCTACCTAAGCAACTAAGCAAGTTACTAAATTTAACTAAGTATTGTAATCTGCAGCACGGAGGAGAGAAAAAAACCCTTTGAGGAGGAACTCTCTTGGGACCTAAGGCTGAGATCGCCTTCCCTCTAGGCTTGGGCTATGTGATTTAGTGATGGCTTGGCAGCTACATTTGAAAAGCATTTCAAGGGTGCGGAATCAGAATCAGGCTCCAGAACATCCCATGAGGCAAGGAAGCCAGTTCTGGAATGAAAAGGGACCAGCATAAGAGAGAAACAGTCAAGGCAGCACCTGACCCAATCTGGAGATCAGGCCCAGGCTAGACACAGCAGAGAGAGACATGGCAACACACAGCCCAATCGGGATATTAGGCACAGGCCAAACAGCAGAAAGAAATTATGGCACACAGCCCAATCAGAAGATCAGGCACAGGCCAACACAGCAGAAAGGAATGTTGACACACGCGGCCCAATCAGGAGATCAGGCACAGTCCAAACACAGCAGAAAGAAATGTTGGCACATGCAGCCCAATCAGGCGATCAGGCACAGATCAAACAAAGCAGACAGAAATGTTGGCACACACACAGCCCAATCAGGAGATCAGGCCCAGACCAAACACGTGGCCCAGTCAGACAATCAAGCACAGACCATACACAACAGATATAAATATGGAATTAAATCTTGACATTCATGCCATGAATATTGTGCAAGCCATATCAGCTATGAGTTTGACATAATAACGCATGGATAGCTGAGAAGCCATGTAGGCAAAGGAGCAGGACTCATCCAACGTAAATAAAGCATGCTCCTGCTATCTGGAGCCATGATGCCGCATCATGAAATCACATTCCCCCACCGTGGGAATAACAGGGAAGTCACGAGCTGAGCACCATAAGACCGAAGAGTTCTTATAATGGTGGTAGGGTGAAACCCACCAAAAATATCCGAGCCAATTGAAATGGTGAAGTTTCAGCATGGCAGAAGTCAGAAACAGAATGCAGAAGTTTGGGTAAAGCATGGAAGCAGGTTTAAATCCCATGGAGAAAGGATATAGAATTGCAGTAGACTCAGGTTTGATTCCCACTGGGTGTGGATAAACATATTGTGCAGATTTAAATCCCAAAAGGGCTGGATGAAAACTGAAGGTGGACAGAAGGAAGTGTGAAGTAAACAAAATGAAACGCCGAGGTAAATAAGCAGGAAGAACCATAGCAGAATGCAAGACTGCTGGCAGTATCAGAGTGAAGCTAGCACTGAGAGATGAAAACAAGCTGCAACAGGGTGAGGCAGGAAATGGAAAGCAGGGGCCTAGGTCAGCTGCAAGGAATTAACAGAAGTAGCAGCAGCAGCAGAGAAGGTGGAATGGGAGCTGAAACAAACAACAAATGCAGGAAAACTGAGGGTGGCTTGGTAGGCAGGAAAGCAGCAGGCTAAACTGACCCTGCAAAAAAAACATTGCAAGGAACTGAGAGTCTGCAAAATCTGGTGAGTAAATGAAGCCACAGCAGGCACAGGGGCTGCATTAGGTAAGAAAACAACAATAAGCAACCTACAGCACAAATAAACAGTAGAGACACAGGGCTCTAGAAAACTAAAAAGCCCAAAAGAAATAAACAAGCTAACACAAGTACAGAAGCAGGAAGGAAACAAGCACACAAGGAAGCACAAGCAGCTGAAGGCAGGTAATACAAACCAAAAGCAGAACATAAAACAGAAGTGCAGCACAAACCAAGCAGAGCCCAAGCACAGCAACGCGGGGGGGCAAAGCTCCAGCAGGCCTCACGGGGGAAGACAGACTGACAGGGCCTCTGGCCAGCAGGCAAAGAAAAATGCTTCAGAGGGAGGCTGAAAGGAACTGCTTATATAGCTCAGGAAGTAGGCATGGCTGGTTGCACTCCCATTGAACTGCAGGTGTAGCCTTTTAATAAATTGGTGGTCTGAGATTCCCTGAAACACATGTCAGTGTTAAAGAGAATGTGACCCAGACATAACTATCCAGGGATAGTAGCAATTAGCAAGATATGGTTTACCAGTAACCACACTTGGGAGACTTCAGTACCTGGCTTTGTACTGTTCAGAAGAGACTGAGATGCAAAAAAGGGGGGGGGGGTGGAGTGGCCCTTTATGTCAATGAAAATATCAAAGCTACAGAAATTCAGAATATACATAAGGAGCCAGAAGAACTGTAAGTCACCCGGGAAACAGAAAATGGGACAGCCATACGAACTGGGGTTTTGTACAGGCCTCCAGACCAGGGGGAGTACATAGACACATTACTGTTAGAAGATATACAAAACATGACAGCTAAAGGGGAGGTTCTGATAATGGAAGACTTCCACATGCCAGATACAGATTGGTCAATACCAGCAGGAATATCTGCCAGAACTAGACACATGGTAGATTCCCTGCAGGGGGAGGGCCTTAAACAACTGGTACAACAACCCACAAGAGACAGGGCTATCCTAGATCTAGTACTGACTAACAGGAAAAGAATAGCAGATCTCCAGGTAGAAGGTCACCTGGGGGCCAGTGACCATCACATGGTATGGTTCAATTTGGCCACTAGAACTAAATCATCCCATTCCAAGGCAAAAATATGGGACTTCAGAGAAGCTGACTTTGATAAGATGGCAAACAGAGTTAACCTAGCTCTGGCAAAAAGAAATACAGGTGAGGGGGTACAGCCAAAGTGGGCAAGCATTAAGGATGCAATACTTGAAGCAACATCCCATTGTGTTAGAGAGAAAAGGAAGTGCAAAAGAAGAAGGAAACCACTTTGGTTCTCAAAAACAGTAGCAAAAAAGATCAAAACCAAAAGGCTGGCCTTCAAGAAATATAAGGGAACGCAGCAGGATGCAGATAGGGAGACATACCAAACTTCCCTAAGGGAAGGCAGTAAGGCAGGCAAAGGCCCAAACCGAGGAAACACTAGCGCAAATAGTAAAAGAAGGTGACAAGACTTTCTATAGATACATTAGTGAAAGGAGAATGTCCAGAGGGGGTATTGCTAAGATTAAAGGGGATAAGGAGGCATGTGAGGAGAGGACCATATAAAAGCATCTATCCTAAATAGATACTTCTCCTCAGTATCTACTGAAGAGAAGGTAGGACAGGGCCCACAGCTCAGCATCATGGACACAGGGGGGAAGAAGGTGTGCACTAGTCCCTTCAAAAAATAAAGGGTCTTACAAGAGCTCAATAAGCTCAGGGTGGACAAGGCAATGGGACCTGATGACATACAACCCAGGGTACTAAAGGAACTAAGGGTGGAACTAGCAGAGTCCTTATCAGAACTGTTTAGTGAGTCTCTGAGGACAGGGAGGTCCCAGATGACTGGAGAAGGGCTCATGTGATCCCACTCCACAAGAGTGGTAGCAGGGAGGAGGCAGGGAACTACAGACCAGTCAGTCTTACCTCAGTAGTAAGCAAGATTATGGAGGCACTCCTTAAGGAAAGGATGGTGCAACACCTGGAATCCATAGGGGCACAGGATCCAAGACAGCATGGGTTTACAAAAGGAAGGGCTTGTCAAACTAATCCATAGATTTCTTTGATTGGGTAACCAGAGTGGTGGACCAAGGGTGAGCAGTTGATGTCGCCTACCTTGACTTCAGCAAAGCTTTCGATACTGTTCCACATAGAAGATTGATTAATAAGCTGGGTAGGCTCGGGATGGGTCAGAAGTTGGTCAACTGGGTGGCAAACTGGTTGATGGGCAGAAAACAGAGAGTGGTAATAAATGGTATACAGTCAGAAGAGATGCAAGTCACAAGTGAGGTACCTCAAGGATCAGTCCTGGGGCCAGTCCTCTTCAATATCTTCATCAGTGACATTGCAGATGGACTGGATGGTAAGGTTTGTCTGTTTGCAGATGACACCAAGATCTGCAACATAGTAGATGATCCAGATGGGGTGGGCAGAATGAAAAGAGATCTAGATAAACTAGCAAAATGGTCAGAAGAGTGACAACTGGGGTTCAATGCAAAGAAGTGCAAGATCATGCACATAGGGAAGAGAAACCCTGATGCCACCTATGGGCTGGGAGGGGAGTTGCTGGCAGTTACAAGGGAAGAAAGCGACTTGGGCATCATCATCATCACCGATGACCTGAAATCATCCAAGTAGGCCACTAAAGCAGTAGGTAAGGCTAGGGGGATGTTGGGGTGTATTAGTAGGGGTAGCACAAGTCGTAAGAGGGATGTAATAATCCCTCTTTACAAGACACTGGTTAGGCCCCATCTGGAGTACTGCATGCAGTACTGGAGGCTGCACCTTCACAAGGACATTAACCAAATTGAGACAGTCCAGAGAAGGTCAACCAAAATGGTGCAGAGACTGCATCAGAAAACATATGAGTACAGATTAAGGGAGCTCAATATGTATACCCTAGAGCAAAGGAGGGAGAGAGGTGACATGATTGAAACACTCAAACACCTTAAGGGCATTAACAAGGTGAAAGAGTCTAACATGTTTCAATATAAGAAAAATAGCAGGACAAGAGGACACAGCATGAGATTAGAGGGAGTCCGATTAAGGGGTAATGTGAGGAAGTTCTTTTTCACAGAAAGAGTGGTGGATGCATGGAACCACCTACCTCAGGAAGTGGTGGATATGAATACAGTGCAGGGCTTCAAACAGGCATGGGATAGGCATAAGGGAGCAATACAGATGAGTATGAGTATATAGGCCATTGACATAGCAAAGGCCAATGGCACATTCATAAGGTAGAAAAATAAATGGGCAGACTGGATGGGTCCTGCGGTCATTATCTGCTGTCAACTTCTATGTTTCCATGTTTCTATGGGATACTTGAGACACACTCATTTTTTTTTAGCGCCCCCTTAGTTGTTTATTATGGCAAAATCTTACCACCGTGGAGCACCGCCCTGTTTTTATCATGGTTACATATGATATTGTTGTATTAGGCATTTATCCCCCTGCTTAGTCTACTTTTTCACAACGAATTTTACAAGTTTGTTTTGGTCTCCAAAAGTATTTCATTGGCAGGCCCACTGTGCCTTTATGCTGCAACAAAAGGTGATTCCACCTGGTGCAATTGCACGTATGGTACATACCTGTTTTCAACAAATTAATAGAAAGGAGAAATTATATCTCCCCTACACTATGATACACAAGCTGTGGTCTGGTTTTCATTCTGTTTTTGCATAATGCTTTTTTGTGATTTTGCTTTTGTGATTTATGAAAAGTAACCTACTATCTTCATTGTTTGATATTTTTTGCTAATAAAATTCCCCTACTCTTCCTAAGGGCAGAGCAGCTGTCATTTGTCCATAATGTCAGACTGTAAGACGGATGGTGAAGGAGCTGGTGTACCTGCAGGTGGGACAAAACAGTTGGGGTAGTGTACTTGTTACAGTGCCCATGTGATTGTATTCATATCGGAAAAACAAGAAGACAACTAAAAATTAGTATACAAGAACATAAAAGTTACATATGCGATAAAGCTCCTAAACCAGTAGCAGAGCATTTTAATGCCAAAAATCCCACGGGCCTTTTAGCGTTTCTGGGGACCGGAAGTTATACAACCTTCAGATAGGGGTGGTGATCCTAATAAAGTATTACAATATATGGTGATGCAATGGATACATGAAATGCAGGCTTTGAACACAAACTCTGGCATGAATAGGGAGACTAACTGGAATGTGAGCCTCTGATCTCCACAGCTGAAAATCTAATGGAACAAAACCTGTAAAAGAGACTCTTAGCAACTAAGTTATCCTAGTTTGTAACTAAGATTCAGTTTTATGTCTTTTACTAAAAAGCAAGTATGGTTTGATTTGTACCCAAAAAAAATAACTTATTAAAATCTGTTACAGACACTTGGAACTCAATCTTCTGGCTTAAAACGTCCCCCCTCTCCTTCCCCCTCCCAGTTTTTCTCTTGTTTACCTAGTTTTAAAATCATTGTTGTCAAAAAGTCTCTTTACACTGCAGAGACTAATAAAAAAACGGAAACAGGATATAGCAGATGAGTATAGGAAGCTTACTTGCAATAAGATCTCATCAAAAACTGTAGTAAATCCTATGTTGTAAACAATGATGGTGCAATACTGTAAAGAATGGTGGTGCAAAGAGAGCAAAATTGGGAGAGTAGATTCCTTCTCGACCATCTTTCTGGCTATTAGCTTAAACCTCATGGAATATTGATTACATGTGAGAACAATACCAAATAGTGGTCAATGCACTACAGTTAGTTTTACAAGCAGAATAGCAATACAATAATGACTTCCAGTCCATTTCCACAGCACCAAGCCTCATCAGCATTTGGTGAGGCTTTGTGTAGAGGTTGCTCAGCAAAATCAGTGTAACACAGGTTGAGTGACGTCAGGTGCACTGATGTCATCAATTGAGTGCCGTGGGGTTGGGCTATAAAAAGGTAAAGCAATGAAGCAGTTTTTTACTCGGCATTGAACACAAAAGATCATTCAAGCTCAGAACTGCATATAAATCTCTGGGGAGGGCAGCCCCAGACAGGTAATGTTTTTGGTAATCCAAACCTTACATAACAAGGTGTCTGCCTCTAAGGTTGTGGGTTTTGATATTTCTGACAAAATAGTTAAAAAAAACTTGAAACTCAAAGTAAACTCCTTGCAGAAAACAATCAATCTGTACAGTTCTTGGCTCTGGGTAGTGCTGCACCAGTGTTATCAGGATCATCTGAGACAGAAGAACTTCAGCCTCCCAAAGAGCAGAGGCACTCAGATAATAACTTACAAAACTTTGGTGCAGTATTGATTCTTAACTCACCAGCTTGTACAATTGATACCATTACACTACTGGCAAAAAATTTGGGGGGGGGGGGCGGGCATAATAGATAAGTCTTCAAAAATGTCACTAGTGGGTAAACTGAGGGGGTGCTAAGGCCTTTGAAAAAATGTAAAAGAAAATAGATAAAATTGGCGAGAAACAAAAACCGGAGAATAAGGAAGCTGAAGCAATATCTGAAGAAGTAAACAACAGAAGTGAAGTAAGAAACCCAGATAAAATACAACAATCACAGTAAACGATATTAAAAGAAATGAAACAGGGTTTTGGAACTTTGGATACTACACTGGAGTCATTAACCCAAAAGTTCACAGAGGTAGCCGTTAGAAACACTGGGCCCGATTCTCAAAGCCCTGCGTCTGTCGGAAGGTGCTTGCACCAAACAGATGTGGTGCAAGGTGCACCTTGCATCCAAGGCTGCATCCACCCAATTCACAAAGGCTGCCTGCATCGACCACAGGCTGCCTGCCCCAAACAGGGGTTGTGCCAGCCCTGCACCCTGCACTGCCCTGTGACATGGCACTAGGTGGACTGCACTGATGCAAGCTGCAGCTTGCTATTCACAGACAGCACCCAGTGGGAGAAATTCTAAGTCCCCTTAGACCAGCCAGGGCTGGCGTAAGAGGACTTGGACATCACTCCCCTGGGTGAGCTGTCCTATGGGTAGTGGGGCATGTCCCACCTCCCCAACCCCACCGTGCCCCACAAGTGCCACATAGTGGACCCCCCATCCAGGTTGTGCCCCCATTGGGCATCCAGGGCAGGAGCACCCTCCTGATCCTTGATGTGCCCCTCTGCATGTTGGTAGTGCCCCCCTCCAGATCCCGGTGTCCCAGTTAGCACCAGGACAAATGCCACCAACCCTCCCACTGGTGTCCGTGCCCCCCCACCCATGCATGTAGTGTCCCCCCATCCCCAGACAGAGCAGGGGACTGGCACAGCCCTCCGCACACCTCTGCTGTTGGTTCCTAAATGGATGGACCATGTAGCCGATAGTCCAAGGGACTTGCGGCGAACCCTCCCATGCACCATGCGGTTGCTGCATAACTGGGGTTGCTGCAAGCATTGGGTCTTAGGCACCAGGGCCCCTCCTGTACCAGAATCTGGTGCAGGGTCCCTGGTGCATAGGGCTTTTAGCACAAGCTGCTGTTTGCCGCAGCTTGCGCTGAACACAGTCCCGTTCGAGAATCGGGCCCACTATCTCTATGCACAGGGGAATGTGAAAAAAAGGATTGGAAAAGTGGAGGATGAAATTCCAAAGATTTCTCAAAATTTGGGAAATTGAAATACAGAATTGGAGGCACTTAAACTGAAGGTGGAGGATCTGGAGTCTAGATCAAGGAGAAGCAACTTAAAAATTGGAAACCTCCCTCAATGGATTGACGGTACAGACCCCATTAAATTCTGTGAAGAAATGTTATCCCTAATTCTGGGCCTGCAATATCCTGAATACAGAATTGAACTGGATAGAGCACACACAGCCTTTGGAAACCAGTTCAACAGGGATAGGCCGCAAGTCATGTTCTCCCACCCGTTGAGATACCAGGACAGGGAGAAAATTTTCTCGCAAGCCAGAATCAAAAAAGAATTAACATACAAGGGTATGAGGCTACAAATATTCCCTTATTTGCCCCATTCACTGATTGCAAAATGAAAGGCCTTTGATCCTATAAGAGACAAACTGAGAAAGGAATCCCCTTCATGTTACTCCACCTGGTGAAATTACAGATAAATTTGGATGGAAAGCTCATATTTTTTTACACTCCACAGGAGATGGAAGAGGAGCTGATGAAAAGAACAAAGCACTCTTCTGAAGCACCCTTCACAAGTGATGTGAATGCCAATACATCTAACATCCCCAAAGAGGCTACTACCTCTAAGACACCCTAACTATAGGGAAGGGGGGAGAAAAAGGTGGGAGACCAGTTTGGAAAAGCCAGTCTAAAATAACATGAATAGCTGTATTAATGGGTAAGATTAGAGGTTTCTGCTAGGGTTAGGTACAAAATCCTGACAACCAAAATCCTGACAAGGTCAAAATCCTGACAACAAAAATCTCAACATCCAAAATCCAATGAATGAAAGTAAATCGTCTTAGTAGTGTATTTCTGACATTTGTATGTACATAACATGAACCTCATATGCATTATTTATCAGGGACTATTTTGTTAGATGGTAGGATACCATACCTTTCTGGCTATTTAAACAGGGGAAAAACCCCTTTATGTATTTTTTTTCCTTGTGGGGAACACAACCCATGTTATAAGTGCAATAACCCACTCCGGGGTATGGGTTTATGGGCATTTAATCCATCCCTCTGGCTCTGTGAGGACACTTGAGCTGTGGCCTAGTGCCTCACAACGCACTCAAGATGTAGATTAAATGCCTATAACCCCATACCATGTCATGAGTTTTTGCTAATATACAGTAATCACTACCACCCTTCATATATATTTCATCACCACATTAATACATGTAGTCTTCACTAATTATTTTAGTTGTCAGAATTTTGACCCTGTCAGGATTTTGACCTTGTCAGGATTTTGACTGTCAATCTTTTGTATGGATCCCTTCTGCTAGGGCTCACTCACGTTTCACCTTCCGCACAGCAGCAGGCATGATCACCTCAGTAAGAGGGGGAAATTACCCAAAAAAGTTTGGGAGATGCAGCCAGAGGAAGGGTGGAATGTTGGGGAAGGAGGGTGGGAATAAATGGGGTGGGATGGTTTCCATAAAAAAAATGGATGAAAGCCATCAGAAGATGTGAGTGCCTTATTGAAAAAAAAAAAAAGAAACAAAGATATTTTCTTAATAAAAACAAACTGACTGAGGCTAAATGTTCTTGCTTCCTGGCTTCCTGGGGTTCATTGGCAAAGTGGGAAAGTTGCTGGTTTCAAATCCAGACCTGGTAAGCTCTATTGGAAAGGGGATAAAACACAAATTATATGTCTAATTTAAGAGTAATGACTTGGAATCTAAATGATTGCAAAGGCAGAATTAAAATCCGGAAGATCATAAATGTAGCAAATAGTAAAAAAGTGAATTGTCTTCTCCTGCAGGAAACACATTTTGAACAGAGAAGAGACATGCCAGTTTCTTTACAAACCTATTTAAAGCTATGGGTATCTAGTCATCATACTTCAATAAAGCTAAAGGAACAGCCATCTTTATTAAAATGAGTCTAAATTCAAGGCCCCCAAATTCTTACATAGATATTAATGGGCGCTATGCAATGGCCAGAATTGGTATGCAACAAGCAGATCAAACATTAATAAGTCTATATGGCCCTAATGAAACATAGAAACGTAGAGGTTGATGGCAGATAAGGACCGCAAGGTCCATCCAGTCTGCCCATTTCTTTTTCTACCTTATAAATGTGCCATCGGCCTTTGCTCTGTCAGAGGCCTATCTATTCATACTCATCTGTATTGCTCCCTTATGCCTATCCCATGCCTGTTTGAAACCCTGCACTGTATTATTAGCCACCACTTCCTGAGGTAGGCCGTTCCATGCATCCACCATTCTTTCTGTGAAAAAGAATTTCCTCACATTCCCCCTTAATTGGCCTCCCTCTAATCTCACACTGTGTCCTCTTGTCCTGCTATGTTTCTTATATTTAAACATGTTAGACTCTTTCACCTTGTTAATGCCCTTAAGGTGTTTGAATGTTTCGATCATACCACTTCTCTCCCTCCTTTGCTCAAGGGTATACATATTGAGCTCCGTTAATCTGTCCTCATATGTCTTCTGATGCAGTCCCTGCACCATTTTGGTTGCCCTTCTCTGGACTGCCTCAATTTAGTTAATGTCCTTGTGAAGGTGTGGCCTCCAGTACTGCACACAGTACTCCAGATGGGGCCTAACCAGTGTCTTGTAAAGAGGGCTTATTACCTCCCTCTTACGACTTGTGATACCCCTACTAATACACCCCAACATCCCCCTAGCCTTACCTACTACTTTAGAGGTCTGCTTGGATGATTTCAGGTCATCGGTGATGGTGATGCCCAAGTCTCTTTCTTTCTTTGTGACTGCCAGCAACTCCCCTCCCAGCCTATAGGTGGCTTCAGGGTTTCTCTTAGCCCCTGCCCTAGAAGGGCACCCTGCCCTGGAGCGCGCTGCAGCCATTTCTACACCACGCTAGGAAGCCCCTGCCCTAGAAGGGCACCCTGCCCTGGAGCGCGCTGCAGCTGTTTCTACACCACGCTAGGAAGCCCCTGCCCTAGAAGGGCACCCTGCCCTGGAGCGCGCTGCAGCCATTTCTACACCACGCTAGGAAGCCCCTGCCCTAGAAGGGCACCCTGCCCTGAAGCGCGCTGCAGCCATTTCTACACCACGCTAGGAAGGTAATTTTTTTCTGCTGGTGGAACCCTCAATTCAAATGCTGAGGTTCTTTGTGGTGTTCAAATCTTGGCGCCTCTTTCTAGGACTGCTACCGCTTGGGGATTTTCTACATCTCCATAACTACGGGCTGCTCAGCTTCTGTAAATTGGAGTTTCCCTAGCAGCACTTGGGGATTCAACTATCGGCTGCTCAGCTAGTGTAATTTGGAGTTTCACAAGTACGGACTGCTCAGCTGGGTTAGCGCTCCTAAATTGGCCCTACCTGAGGTGAAATCTTTGTTAACATTCTTTTGGGACTCACCTCCCTGCTGCAAGGCTTCTCGGGACTGAAAAGGGACGTCTTTGGATCCTCGGACTGCATAGATTGTGGGGCTGCATAAAATTATTCCATATTTGCCATTTGGTTGGGAACTCTAATTGTTATGTTTTACCATAGCCTCTGTAAATTGCCTACAAAAGCCCCTTAGTTGGAATTTTTCTGAAAATTATGTTTTTTACCTTAGCCTCTGAAATTGCCTACAAAAGCCCCTTAGTTGGAATTTGCTGTAAAATGGTACTGTTTTAGACAGTAGCTGGAAATATATCGCCAGTGTAGCCTAAAGTAAACCTGTTTTTTTTTTTTTCTTTTCCCTGTGCTCCTCTCTCTCTCTCTCTCCCCCCCCCCACCTGGCTTACTCACTCACTCCTCTCTTCTCTGCCCCCTCCTCTAATGTCTTCTCCAATTATGCCTCCCCCTGTAGTCTCTGACCCTATTTAACTGTGTACTTTTCCTTTCTCCCTCTCTCCTAGCCCCTGCCCTAGAAGGGCACCCTGCCCTGGAGCACGCTGCAGCCATTTCTACACCACACTAGGAAGGTAATTTTTTTCTGCTGGTGGAACCCTCGATTCAAATGCTGAGGCTCTTTGTGGCATTCAAATCTTGGCGCCTTTTTCTGGGACTGCTACCGCTTGGGGGGATTTTCTATCTCCACAACTAGGGGCTGCTCAGCTTGTGTAAATTGGAGTTTCCCTAGCAGCACTCGGGGATTCAACTATGGGCTGCTCAGCTAGTGGAATTTGGAGTTTCACAAGTACAGACTGCTCAGCTGGGTGAGCGCTGCTAAATTGGCCCTGCCTGAGGTGAAATCTTTGTTAACATTCTTTCGGGACTCACCTCCCTGCTGCGAGGCTTCTCGGGACTGAAAGGGATGTCTTTGGATCCTCGGACTCCCCATGAGCTGCTGCATGGCTGCTCCCCACCCCCCACCATCCCCACCCTTGGCTGGCATTACTTATATAGTGTTTCTCAGTTTCGATGCACACACCCGTGGGAGTGTTATTTTAACTACCTCCCTACGCTCTCATTTGCACAGTATATTCCTTTACCACTAGAGGGTGTCTACAGTCCTAACAAACCCTGCTTGTTTCTCCTGTTTTAGCCTTTATTTCTAGCTTGTTTTTTGTGGGTCCTGCTCTAAATCTTATCATTTGCCTCTCCTCCTCATTGCAACTTACCTATATAAAATGCCCTCCCTGCATTCAAATCCCTGGGCATTTTACCCAGGTGTACTATTTCTGTTAGCCTCAATTCTTGTTCCCATTATGTGGATCCCAGTGGTTAGTAGCCCTCCCTCCCTAAATGGTCACCACTTTCACCCAAAAGATTACACTTTCTCTAACATGCTTATCCTGTCTCATATGCCACTAGCCACCTCACCACTTTTTGTCCCAAATTGGATCGTTTACCATGTCACCTACCTACTGCACAATTGTTCTCTCTGTATCGCCCCCCTACTTACCACACTTACTCACCATAAACTGTGGTACTTGCTCCTTCTGGCACTACTATTAGCTGGTGATAGTGAGCTGAATCCAGGACCTGGATGTAACATCTCTATCTCTGACACTTACTGGAATAATGCCAAGAATCTGCGCATTGTTCACATGAGTATCAGGAGCCTTCCCCACAACATAACGGAACTTGAGGCCTGGTTCACCCAATACAATCCTGATATTCTTTGCTTGACAGAGACCTGGCTACAGCCCTCCACACCTGATCATGTATGCCTTCTGCCTAACTACAGAATGATAAGACAAGATAGGTCCTCATCTAAACGTGGGGGAGGGGTTGCCATCCTGTATAAACCCCACCTCTCATTACACCAAAATATCTCCTTCACTCTCTCATACTGTGAAGCTATTCACGCTACTCTTCAACTCGGGTCCAAGAGGATACACCTAGTATGTGCCTACAACCCTCCCAGGGGTGGTACCTCAGGGCTAGTTGAACTCCTCTCCCAGGTGAAAGTAGCCATTGGACTCAATGAGGTCCTCATCCTTGAGGACTTAAATCTTAACTGATCAGGTAAATCCTGCCAATACCTCCACACTGTAGTACAAGGCTATGACCTCCATCAACTGATCGCTGACCCCACCAGGGTCATGGTCCCACCCTCCCAATATAGTACCCTAATTGATTGGGCCCTCACAAACCGTCTTGACCGCATCGTCTCAGCTGGTACCTTTGCTGAGTCAATAAGTGGCCACTTCCCAGTTTTTTGTACCTGGTGGGCTGCTAGACAATCATCCTCCCCCTCCAAAATTAATCACTTTCCGAAACCTGGCTAATTTTAATCCGACACAGTTCTTGCATGATCTCTCACTCATTGATTGGTCACCAATCTTCACCTCTCTTGATGCACAATCCACACTAGACTACTTCCTTGATAAATTTGGGGGTTTTCAGGACCTTCACATGCCTCGTGTCACTCGCCGCATCAGGGGTACACAAACTAAGTGGCTAACCAAGGATCTTCTTGCCCAACTTCGTAACAGGGACAAAAGCTGGCGTCGTTTTAAGGCCTCAGGGCTGCAGGCAGATTACAATCACTATAGAGCCATGAGAAACTCTTGTAAAAGAAATACTCATCTAGCAAAAAGCTCTTTCTGTAAAGATTCATTAATAAATGCTGGAGGAGACTCGCAAAAATTTTGGTCTGTCATTAAAACTCTCCTTGGTACTGATAAACCATCCACCTTAAATGATATGCTGTTGAATGGCATACATTGTTACAACCCTGTGACCATTGCCAACTCTTTCAACCATCATTTCTTGGATCTTTCATGCTACTTAGCCTCCTTCCCCTCTAGCCACCTGACATCCACTCCTGTGGCCATGGTTCTGATGCTAACTCCCGTCCACTTTTCAGGTTCCGGACTGTCACAAAAACTGAAGTCCTTAAGCTGCTGCTCACAATCCCAGACAATGCTAGCTCTGGCGCCGACAGTCTTGAACCTAGGCTTCTGAAAGCTGCTGCCCTGCTCATAGCCTCCCCCCTAACTAAAATCCTTAACCTGTCGCTATGTCATGGTGTAGTTCCTAATGTTTGGAAGATAGCTAGAATAACCCCTATCCTTAAGAAAGGTGATCCTAAAGAGATGGCCAGTTATCGGCCCATTGCTATCCTCTCCATGCTCAGTAAAATCCTTGAAAAACTAGTGGCAAGGCAAACTATAGAGTATCTCCTGAAACACAACCTCCTCTCTGGCTCCCAGCATGGTTTTTCGAAAAGGCCATAGTACTTCTACTGCCCTTCTGAAACTTACTAATGACATTTACACTGCCGTGGACTCCGGTCTTTTGACAGGTACCATTTTCATTGATCTCACCAAGGCTTTTGACCTGGTTGATCACACCCCTTCTCCTTACAAAACTTACCTCCCTTGGTTTTTCAGCCAAATCAGTGAACTGGTTCCGTAGCTATCTATCCAATCGACAGCAGGCTGTAGTTTTTAACTCAGCCCTGTCAGACCTATCATCCATACATGTTGGTGTCCCACAGGGATCCATACTTGGCCCCCTACTTTTCTTGATTTTTATAAATGACCTCCCATCACAAGCACCTACTTGCTCTACCTTGCTCTATGCAGATGATCTTGTACTCTACCATAGTGCCAGCAATGTATCAGACATTAATGACTCACTATCTTTTGAGTTCCAAAACATGCAATCCTGGCTAACTGCAAATCGCCTTGTTCTTAATGAAACTAAAACTCGGGCTATGCTCTTTGGCTCTCCAGCAAAATTAAAAGTAAATCGGAACTCCCTCAAAATATCCTGTTCTGACAAGTCTGTGTTAGTCAACACCAGATCCTTTAAATATCTTGGTATTCTTCTTGATGAATCCTTGGACTTTGGTCTCCACATCGCTGTAATTTGTAAATCAGTCAATGCAAAAATTGGAGGAGCCTATCACACTAGCTATGCCCTTACCCCATCAGCTAGGCTTGCCGTGGTACAAGGCCTTCTGCTCCCATCTTTAGCTTATGGCTTAGTCACCTAGCTAGGTGCAACTAAGACCTTCCTCCATACATGGGATACTACCTATAATAACATTAGCCGTTATGCTTCTGCCTCTCCTCGGCACAAACATCGCTGTCAGCTCTATGCTGACCTAAATTGGCCTAGTCCTGCGGCCCATCGCCTCCTATCTTATGGCACTTTAATAGATGGAACTATAAGAGCTGGCCTCCCTCAATCTCTTACCTTGCTACTACACCCTCAAACCCCTTCCTACGGCCTCCATTCAGTTGACCAGACTCCTCTTTACATCCCTAGATGTAGGACCACAATGGGTGCATGAGCTTTCTCCCATGCTGCCCCTAAACATTGGAATACTATCCCTCAAGCTATTCATCTTGCCCCTACACATACTGGCTTTAAGAAGCTCCACCGTCAACACCTACTTACAGTAAGTCCTTGTACCTGTTTCCAGCCACCATAAACCCATCCCCTGCTCTGCTTGCCCTTACTCTACTCCCACCTTACCTGTACACACTCCAACCTACCCTCTTCTCCTCTACCCCCCCTCCTCCTCCCCCTCTTTTTTTATTTTTTCTCTACTATGCATATCTGACTTGCGAATTGGCACTTACTGCTCACTGTTCATGACAATGACTGATACGAATCTCTGAACCTGTGTTGCACTTATCTCATTCTTCTGAACGATCTTGTTATCCTTATTTTATTACCTACTTTGCCTGACCATCTATTTTATAGTCTTACAAGTGTCTGTGATGTTTTTTTCTCCTGACTAACTCTGTATTGTATGGCTTATATGTGCTGCATCACATTGATGTTGTTGTTTTGTATCTGACTTGTATCCTCCTGGGTCGTACCTGAAAATAGGCATTCCTATGCCTAGTGTACTCACCCGGTTAACAAAAGAAAATAAATATGTGCATGATCTTGCACTTCTTTGCATTAAATCCCAGTTGCCACTCTTCTGACCATTTTGCTAGTTTATCCAGATCTCTTCTCATTCTGCCCATCCCATCTGGATCATCTACTCTGTTGCAGATCTTGGTGTCATCTGCAAACAGACAAGCTTTACCCTCTAGTCCACCTGCAATGTCACTAATGAAGATATTGAAGAGGACTGGCCCCAGGACTGATCCCTGGGGTACCCCACTTGTGACTTGCATCTCTTCTGACTGTATACCATTTACCACCACTCTCTGTTTTCTGCCCGTCAACCAGTTTGCCACCCAGTTAACCAACCTCTGGCTCACCCTGAGCCTACCCAGCTTATTTATAAGTCTTCTATGTGGAACAGTGTCAAAAGCTGAGCTGAAGTCAAGGTAGGCGACATCAACTGCTCCCATGAGATTAGTTTGACAGGACCTTCCTTTTGTAAACCCATGCTATCTTGGATCCTGTGCCCCTATGGATTCCAGGTGTTGCACTATCCTTTCCTTAAGGAGTGCCTCCATAATCTTGTCCACTACTGAGGTAAGACTGACTGGTCTGTAGTTCCCTGCTAGCACTCTTGTGGAGCGGGATCACATGAGCCCTTCTCCAGTCTTCTGGGACCTCTACTGTGTTCAGAGACTCACTAAACAGTTCTGCTAATGGCTCTGCTAGTTGCATCCTTAGCTCCTTAAGAAGACACAGTTTTTTATACTAATTTCTTCTAAGAGATGGCTACATTTAACTCATCTTATGTAACTGGAGGCAATTTTAACCTCACTTTGAGTTCTATAGATAAAGCATTAGCATTACCAGAATGAAAAACAAGAGCCACACAACTACTAAAGAGTTATATGGGAGACCTAAAACTCATAGATCCATTCAGATTCTGTTTTCCACATCTCAAAAAGTTTTCTTATTATTCAGAAGTACATGATTCATATTCTAGAAGAGATGTTTTTCTAATATCACAATCATTATTGCATAAGGTAGATAAAATAACATATGAGTCCGTCCCAGTTTCAGATCATGTGCCATGCCATCTGAATTTAAATTTAACTGCACATACTAAATTTATAACTAGGTCTTGACATGTGATAGTACACTTTGGCAGGATAAAAACTTCATTAAGATGCTACAAGAGGAAATCCAGATGTTTCTTATTTGGAATAAACCAGAAGAATGTTCTATACAAATGATTTGGGAAACCTTGAAAGTTTATTTAAGAGGCTGGGTTATGGCGCAAAGTAGTATTAGAAAGAAAAAATGAATCAAGAGCTTTTAGAACTGGAGCAATGTTTAAGTTCAGCTGAAATAAACCATATGAGCTCAGGGTCGGAACAAACCCTTCTAAAAGTATTAAGTATAAGAGACAAAATAGAAACGATTATACAGCAACAAGCAGAAAAGGTAGTGTTTAGAGCAAGAGCGAATTATTATTTTTTTCAGATCTACTGGACAAGCTTTCAGCTTATCAATTAAAATGTGATCAAAACCTTAATAGAATTGATATATTAAAGTTGGAAGATGGAACAAAAATTAAAGATCTGGAAAAAATGAATGACATCTTTAAAAAATATTATGCAGAGCTGTACACTACAGAAGCAAATCCAGATACTGTATATGTAATATACTAACTTATTTAAAAGACTTACATTTGCCACAAACTGCTACATCAGACACAGATATACTGCATAAAGACACAACTAAATATGAAATCTATGCAATGCTGGATGATCTCCCTAATGGAAACTCTTCAGGGCCTGATGCCTTCACTTTTGAATTGTTTAAACACCTAAAATATTTGGTAGAGCAAGAGTCTCCGTGCCAGCCTCCAATGGTTGAAGGCAGATGTCAATAAAGGGGGTTACATTTTTCAGATCTCAAGAACTACTATTTGGCCATGCAGTATTGTTATGCGTATGATTAGGTCAACAGGCCAGAGGAGGCAGCATGGCTCAATTCGGAAGAGCGAGATTGCCCCGAGATATTGTCTGCCTACCTGGCCAAGCAGTAGCACAGAGCCTATGCTGGGCTGGACCAGCCTAACCCTATGATGGTGTCGGTTTTGGAGTGTTGGGGACAGCTGTGTCACCTCGTGGCTGTTCAAGAGGAGGAAACCCTGCTGCTCCCTATGAATGCGAACCCCTTTTTCATTCCTAGTTTGGGGGATACAGGGTTTCAGGAATGGAAGATGAGGGTCGTTAAGTGTGTGAGGGATCGCCATAGCAGAGAGGGCATATGCTCATTCAAGGAGTTGCAGAGGTGTACTGGTATCCTGCGCTCACACCTTTTTTGCTTTCTGCTGATCAGGGAATATATTATGGGCCTGGGCAGGGACCAGGCATTGGCTCACCTTTGGCTCAGATAGAACAACTTATAGTGGGTGCTCAGAAAAACCCAAAAGACCTAATAAGGAAAGCTGTTCATCGTGAAAGACTATTCTTCCCTGATCCGACCCATAAAACTAAGCTCCTGTGGGAAAGGATCTGGGTGTATCTAATCAGGAGGGTATTTGGTCAACAGGGATATTCTTATATGTAATAAATATAAAGAATCTTTTTATAAATTTGTGCATAGACTTTACTGCCCACCCCCTGACTGTACATAAATGTAATTGTGCTGTGTTCACGACATGTGTGAGGTGTGGGACAGATTTGGGATCCTATTTCCATTATTTTTGGTCCTGCCCAGTCCTGCAGACTTTTTGGGTACAATAGCGCAGGAAATGGGCACTTTCATGGGGTGGCAAATCCCATTGGATCCCATCCAGCTCCTCGTTTGTGTGAAAGAGCTGGGACCTGAGGACTGGGAAGTCCTGCCAAGGTGGGCTCTGGTGTTACTGATATTAGCAGGCCACTGTATACTAAACACCTGGGCCTCCAGAACTACACCCACAGTGCAGCAATGTTGCAATCTGGCCATACAGATGCTCGTCCTTGAGTGCCTGTCTTACATGGTTGCAGGCAAGGGAGAAAAGTTCTTTCTTGCATGGGATTCTTTTTTGTCCTCCTTATCCCCAGCGGAAGCTCAATATCTAAGGGAAGGATTACGTCCAGGCTCAGGTGTGGATGATAGTGGCTGAGGTTATTCTGTTTGTCTCTGACCAGGTGCTCCCCTACAGAGATGCTCTCACATCCTGTTCAATAACCAGACTGTTGTGCACTAAAATGACTTTAACTTAGAACCTTAACATACCCCTTACTGTAATGTTAAGTTTTTCTTCTTGATCATGTTGGCTTAATAGTAATGAACTGGACCCATGTATGTATATAGTTGAGATGAATTATTTTCCTGTTTTTATTATGTGTACTGTATGTGTTGTTATTTGTTTCGTTGTCTTTGTTTATATATTCATGCAAAAAATTTAAATAAAAAGATTATGCAAAAAAAAACCACTTAAAATATAGTATAGCACCAATACTGAAAACTCTTTCAGGATGTTCGGTCATCCAGAAAAATCCCACCATCATTTAATGATGCTACTAGATCATTGTATGATGTGGAACCATTGTAAATGAGTCTTTGACTCAAAGGTCTTTCTAAATATCTCAATAAATAAATAAATTAATACTTAGAAAGGACAAACCACTGGAGCTCTGTAAATCATACTGGCCTATAGCACTTTTGAACAGTGATTATAAAATATTTGCAAAAATCCTCTCAAATAGATTAACAAAAATACTTCCAAAACTGATATATTCAGCTCAAACAGGATTTATCACAGGGAGAAGACTACACCATAATATAAGGAAAGCATTCAATGTGATACAATCTGAATTAGGCACAGATTCAGCAGTAATACTGTTAGACACAGAAAAGGCCTTTGATAGGATCTACTGGCCTTTTCTGCTGGAAACTATGAAGGCCTTTGGTATTGAAGGCAGATTTTTAGAATGGATTACGCTTATAGTTACTCTTGAGAAGCAGAGCCACTCACAGGGGATTCAGTTTCCAGTGACACAGTGCTCAAATTTCAAAAACAAAGTCATAGAACACACTCTCTAGCTTAAACAAACTGATGTCCATTCATGAAGTTCTTCCAAACTAAGCATTTTATTTGCAAAGCAACACAGCACCATGCAGTGGTGGGTCAAAAAAACAACTGACGTTTCACTTGTTACAGGCTTTGTCAAAGTGAACACTCTCTATTGTTGTGTTTCTTAAACAGCATACATTTCATCACTTGAGCAATCCTATTTAAAGTGACAGACATCATTTGTACATAGTGAAAAGTGTCCTGCACTTATTTAGTGTAGAGAGGGAGAACAACAATACTACATAATAAAACCATGGTCCAGCACATATTTCACCATGTTATTTTACTTCATACATAAACAATCTTTACTAAAGATGTGTTTTTAGCAAAATAAGGGGGAAGGGATAGATAGATGGACAGCCACACACACACACACACACAGATAGACCCCATTTATTTTGCTAAAACTGTAATAATGTTGTCTGTATATACTCTCAGAAGATTGGTCAGAAGCACCCTATTGCTTTATGAATAATCTGGGTGGAGGCAAAGGCTGCTAGTACACCTGCCAGCTGGACCCGGAGACTGGCAACCTCTGCCCTCAACCCAGAGAGGTGCCTGCATATGGGGCAGCTCAGCAGTACCCAAAACGTCCTCCTGAAGACTGCAGTCCCACGTCTACTTCACTGCACCACTCCTTGCATTTTCCTTTTCTGCTCTGCTATTGACCCCCCTTTTAATCCTAGGTAAGTTTTTTCTTCTTTCTCTCCCATCTCTCCTCTCCTTTACCGTCTACTACTTTGGTACTGCACTATTGAAGAGGTGTCCCTCTGAATTGTTTTTTACTGTAGTAGATTGATGCATGTAAGTGTGCTCCTTTGAGTTCCCCCTGGCCACAGGAAATTGCCGATAAAGACAGATGAACCCTGGGGTGGGTGCGTGGGATGGGGGGAGGGTGAGCTTTAGCCTCTGCTCTTGGGTTCTGTGAAAAAAACAATCTGCCTAAGTTGGCTAAAAAAAACACACCAGATTCACAGAGCTTCCTGAATTTGCTCACCCCAAGATTAAGTTCCTGAGCTAGTTTCCCCCACACCACCTGTTACTATTTAAAACCGAACTTTCAAGGTTACCCAGTCACTGCCTGCCAAGGCAGTAAATGGATTGGTTTTCCCTCCCTCCCATATTTGATCATGTTGTCTAACTGTGGTCCCTCACCTTCTTCTGTGAATACAGAACAAAAATATTTGTTCAGTACTGATGCTTTTTCCAGGTCCTCTTCCACACACTCACTCCCCTTCTTCCCCTTTAAGCCTTATAATCCCAGCACTGATTTTACTCCTTTCACTAATGTACCAACAAAAAGTCTTGTCCCCTTTTTAGATCCTGTGCTATTTTTTCCTCTGTTTGCACTGTTGCACTCCTAACTGCTTTCCCTGCCTTCCTCTGTTTATCCAGATACACTGTCCTTTCCTCCTTCTGTATTTCTTTGTACTTCCTGAAAACCATCTTTTTCGCCTTACCATCCCAGCCACTTCCTTTGAGAACCATAGTGGTTTTCTCTTTCTCTTGCCCTTGTTTGCTTGCCTAATGCAAAGGCCTGTTGCCTCCACTGTGGCTCCATTCAGGTGGGCCCACTGCACCTGAACTACCCCCACCATTCGTCCCACCCTGCCAGAGCATTCTTGAGACATTCCTGAAATCCAGAACCCTCGCCTCTATGTGGCTTGACTCTGCCACTATACTCTTTCTTAACCACACCGTGTGATGATCACTGGACCCCAGGTGTCCACCCACCCTGACGTCCACAATTCTGTCCCCATTGGTGAATGCAAGGTCCAAAATTACACCCTACTGGCTGGGCTGTAGCACTAGCTGCCTGAGGCCTGCCCACTGCATGGAGTACATGATGGCCAAAAGCTAGCACTCAGAGAAAACCAGAGGGCAGCCAGAACAAAGCGCTGATAAAACATCATGAAAACTGACTATGATAGATTTTTTTTTTTTTGCAAAACAAATTGCAGTTTCAGCATCTGAAGAATGGCCGGCAATGGCATAACATGTCAAAAAGGCATGTGAGAAACTTCCATAAATCACTTTAACTGCTCTCACATACATTTAGAATGCTATCAACCAGGGGCACCTGAAAAGGAAATGTGGGGTAATGATCTGGGTGTCACATAAATACCTCAGTGTACTACATATATAGGGAGATTGGAGGAGGCACAGGAGCGCCAGATTATTGGGATGATTCTGTCCCTCTGTAACTCTCTAAATGCCCTAATTGTCACACTAAATGCCCTGACAGCCATTAATGGGCTGATGAATAGGTGTGAACTGTGGTGTGAACTGCAGTCTGACTAGAGTAAGCAACATCCGGCCACCACAACACACACACACACACACTCATTTCATACTGGTATATAAACAGAAGGAGGCAATTTGCCTATCTAGTCTGTCTACCCATATAGACGGGTCAAGGGTTCCCATTACTGAGAAGATGTTTATCGAGTTTAGTTTTTAATGTATTTAAGTTTGTACATGTGACTATCTCTGCTGGTAGTGTGTTCCAGGTCCTTCCTACCGTATGTGTATATGTATTTAATCTTTTATTGTTTTTGCATTGATCGAGTTTGATCTGATAATTGTGACTTCTTAGTCCCATGAGTTTCTTTTGTAGTTCTAAACCCATTTCTGATTGTAATTCCTTACCATTTAATATTCTGTATATCATAAGATGACCTCTCTTACGTCTATTTTCCAGACTGTAAAGCCCTAATTCAGTTAGTCTTTCTTCATAAGGTTTATTTTTTACATCTTGTATTAACTTTGTGGCCCTGCGCTGTACTTTTTCCAACCCTGCCACATCCTTCCTCAAATATGGAATCCGTAACCGGGTACCATAGTCCATATGTGGCATTATGTATGCTCTATAAACCGGTAATATACATTCTTTGCTATGGGAGATGAAAGATCTTATGACACTGTTTATTAAGTAATTGTCTTTTTGAGCTAGTTTTGCATAATGTTTACTAAAGGTTAATTCACCATCGATGAATATTCCAAAATCTTTCTCATGGTGGACTTCTTTAATTATCATATTATTCAGTTCATAGTCATGTTATTGTTTGTCCTTCCAAAATGTATTATGGAGCATTTTTCTATGTTAAAGACCATTTTATTTTGTACAGCCCATGTTTCTATCTTTTGTAGGTTGTTTTTCAGGTGAATTCTGTCCACATTGCTACCAATGGGGCCACCTAATTTTATAAAATCACACATGCCCCCACAATGCAAAGCATCATGGGCTGCATATGCAAATCACCACAGAATGTTATGCTGGTCCAACTTTAAGCAGAATTGCATGGTGCCGAAAGGCCTCTTACACAGTTTGCAAAGAGTGCTGTGGCACTCTTTTAAGCAATGTGAGCTGCCGGCGCCTACATCTAGTCTGCCAAAAGACAGACCAGCACTCTTTATACTAATATTGTTATATGCAACCATGATAACTACGTGTGAAACATGTGTGTATTTTCTTGAAACTTGGCTTTGCCCAAATGCCCGGGCAGGTAACCTTGCCTCGGTGTTTACGCACAGAGGTTCTTTGTCACCTAATTTTATGTCATCTTCGAATTTAACTAACTACCCATCAACATCCTTATCTATATCACTAATAAATAGTGAAAAAAGCACCTGTCCTAAGACTGATCCCTGCGAGGTTTACCTACAGTGCTTAGAGCAGTGCTGCTAGTGCGACATCCCTACGCGGACAGCTACAATGCGACTGTTGGCATTGTGGCAGCGGATATCGCCGCTCACAAGGTGGACCAGGGTGGGCAATCACCCAGTGAAGCAGTCCCAATCGCCGCATGGACCACCACAGCGATGGGCTGGATTTTGCCCAAATACATCCCTGCAGTACCCCTGTAGTGACTGATGCCTCCTCTAAGTGAATTCCCTTTACCCTAACTCTCTGTTTCCTGTTGCACAGCCAGTTGTTAATCCACTCCACTACCCTACGATCTATATTTAAAAGATATAGCTTTTGTACTAGTATAGAATGTGGAACCTTATCAAATGCCTTTTGAAAGTCCAGGTAGATCACATCTACCAGTGTGTTAGCTGTAATGTGCTTATTTACTCTCTCATAAAAGCATAACTGGTTAGTGGTACATGATCTGTTCTTTCTAAAACTATGCTGGTTGTTGTCCTGGAATCCTATATTATTAAGTATTACTTCTAATCTGTTTTTAATAAGTGTTTCCATTATTTTGCATGGGACAGATGTTAAACTAATGAGGCGATAATTAGTTACATCTGTTTTGTCCCCTTTTTTAAAAATCAGTACAACTGTTGCTGATACCCAGTCTGATAGAATATTTCCTGTATTAAAGGATTTGTTATATAAATATGCTAGGGGTGATGCTATAAACTTTTTAATTGCTTTCAAAAATCTTGGATGTAAATTATCTGGCCCTGATGATTTATTAACTTCTAACTTATCTAACAGTTCTAGGACTTCTTTGTCTGTACAGAGTAGGTTAACTTCCTGCCTTTCCCCCGATTTAGAGATGTTTCCTACACTAGCCCCAGTATTGAATAACTCTACAGAAGTAATCATTAAAGGTATTTGCTATTTCACCTAGGTTTTTTAATTCTTCCCCCTTTGCTCTTATTGGGCCTAGTATGTTGTCTATTACTTTTAATGTATTAATGTAGGCGTACAAGCTTTCTCTGTTATCCCTTTCCTTTGCTATATTAAGCTCAGATCTAATCCTCTCATTTTTTATTATTCCTTCAGTTTTTTAAGTTCAGTTTATTACAGATATTTGTGTTTGTTCCCTTTTAATTTCTTTATAGGCCTTTTTTTCTTACTTTGAGTACCTTTCTTGTGCACCACATTGGTATCTTCCACTTTTTGTTATATATGTATTTGTTTGGCATATATTTCTTTTCGATGATTAATATTTTGTTTTCAATTATATTCCATGTTTCATCCATGTCTTTATTTTCAACAGCCCTCTTCCAGTGCCATCTACCATTTCATATGTTATCATATTATAGTTTGCCTTGTTATTATTTTTTCTTACTTTTACTCCTTGTTCCCTTCTTATTGACAATTTAATTCTGAATTCTACCATTTTGTGGTCACTGCTTCCTAGAGTTTCTTTAATTTTAATTTGCTTCACATTCTCTGGAATATTTGTTATCACTAGGTCCAGTATGTGTTCACCTCTTGTAGGCTTATATACCAATTGGTGCAGACCTGCATCTATGATGGTTGATACAAATTCTCTTTCTGAATTAGTTTTGGTTATCCAGTGTCTCCAATCTATGTATGGGAAGTTAAAGTCTCCCAGAATTATCATGTTACCTTTATTTGTCATGAACTCTATTTCTTTATTTAAGGCATTGTTATAATGATCATTGGAAGATGGCAGTCTGTAAATGTTACCAACAAAGAATTTCCTATTATTTGCTGTTGAAACTGTTACCCAGATTGTTTCTAGTTGTGCATCTGTTGCATTCTGTTTAAATTCTTGGCTCTCAATATTATCTTTAATAAAGAGTGCAACACCATCTCCTTTTTTCTGTTTTCTGTCTTTATGATATATATTTAGATCCTTCTATGTTTTTAGTCTAGGAGCAGTTCTCATCCCACCATGTTTCATTTACAGCACAAATGTCAATATTTTCTTGAGTCATTAGTATTCGTAGTTCTGACATTTTTGAGATATTTAGGCTCTGGCATTTAATGATATTATTTTTAGTTCATCTCTCCTGATTTCATTCAGTTTTGTGTGGTGATTATAGAAATCTCCACCTTTTTTAGAGTGGTTGTGTTACCTCTCCCCTTATTATTTAGTTTAAATATTTCTCAATTACTTTTCATAGTCTTTGACCCAATTTACGGCTCCCCATTTTGTTCAAATGGAGTCCATCATAACTGTACAATTCATACCTCCCCTTGAAATCTTCCCAGTGTGGTACAGATTGGATCCCTTGTTCTATAGTCCATCTCCTTAACCAATTGTTAATTCATTTGATTTTACTGTTCTTGGTGGTACTAACTCATGGGACAGTTAGTATCTCAGAATAAATAATTTCACATTTTAATTCCTGTGCTGTCTTGTGTATATTTTTGAATTCTTCCATTATTTCTGCATCTGTCTGCCCATTGATGTTGTTCATACCTAAGTGTATAATTACTTTAGCGGTGACAATTTTTTCTTTGACAATGTCTTTGAGCATGTTGTTAACATCTCTGATTTTAGCTCCTGAGAAGTAACTGGTAGTTATTATTTCTTTATTGTTTTTCACAGTGTATCTATCTGTAGACTTCACCAATGAATCACCCAATACATAGATCATTCTGATTGGACCTTGTCCGGGTTGCCCAGTATTTTGTCTCCCATGCATATTATTTACAATTTCCTCAGTTCCCTCAGTTTCTACTACAACTCTTCTCTCGATACAGTTGAGTGTGGTTTCTTCATTATGGGTTTCCCTCTCTTTAAGTTGTATTAATGGCTGAAATGAATTAGCTGTTGGTATTTCAAAGGTCATGGCTCTGTTTCCTTTTTTCCATTTCCTGGTTTCAACAATCCATTCACCTTCTTCCTGATCTACTTCACTATCCCTTTCCCTAGTTATAGAAATATCTGCATTCACTGCATTTCCATCTGCGATTTGCTATTTTTGATTAATAATTTCTGTGCTATTAGGTATACTCTGGATTGTCCCTACTTGTTGTCGCGTTCCCTGGGCAGAGCAGTACCTTATTTCTAGAGATACATCCTGTTCTTCTATATCTTCATTGTTCCAAGAAGAACAGCCAGGTATATCTGTATCTACCGTTCCACTCTCATTCTCTTTTTTTTTTCATTTTATCCCATATCTACTACTGCATTCCCTCTGTCTTGCATCTTCCCCTGTTCAGTCCTTTCACTTATAGCTGTAACATGTATTAGGATAATTCTTTTATACTATGTGTATTCTCATTACTTTTCTCTAATCTTTTTGCCATTTCCATCTGACTTGCTTCAGTGTTATTTAGTTTCTCATAAAATGTGTTAATCTCTACCAGTAATTCAATGTTACTTAGGCTTTTGTCACATGTGAACTTATCCCCTCTGGACATGTCAATGAATATTTTGTACATAAGACAGCTAGTGTATTTAATGCAAACAATCCCACCTACAGTCATGATATATTCTGCCATTCTGTGTGTATGTATATATACATATATATATGTACACTCTTCCTTATCTAACACATTGTGCACTTACTAACTTATTTTACCTTGTCTATCAAGTATAGTTATAGGTAGTTCCCCAAGATTCCTCCCTTGCTTCTGATTGTTTTGCAGTGATCCTTCTTTCAATATGCTTGTCCATTTTTCCCATTTGTCCTGCTTAACACACTAGACACAGTAAACATGCACTGACACGCGTGTCTCTGAGCATGTCTCTGCACACAGCCCCATGCACGCTCACCCCACTTGCTGTTGTGGGACCAGTTATAATGCTGTGACTGGAAGTGGCACACTTCCTCCTTCCAGTTTCGGTGGCCCTCACTCCTAGTGAATTTCCCCTTTTAAAGCAAATAAAACCACCTCATGTGGTGGATTACACATAAAAATGCAACTCTCAAGCTGCTGGCATGCTTCCCAGTTTCATTTGCCTAAAAATAAGTGAGCTATATGGAGGTTTGGGACAGTCCTCCTCAGTCCCACAACCCCTGCTCAAGCAGAAGATCTACAGATGTTAAAGCAGGGGCCATTACCACATGCCTCCCTCACAATTAAAACACACAAGTTCAATACAAAATGTTCAGTTTATATGACGGGTGCCCCTCTTCAGAGGTAGGCTTTTACTCCAACTAGAAGCTATGTTATACTGACATTTGACATAACCTGAGCTTGTAAATTATTTTTCTTCTTTATTTCACCTGCACTGCCACACTGAACACTGATCTTTACACACTCTCCATGCTCCAGACTTTCCTCTGCCACAACACTTACGTTTACAATGAGAGCACACTGTCTCTGTTGTCTCTCAGCCTGTTCCCTATCCAGCATTAAGTCACCGGCAGTTCAGCACATCCCCAGATCCAGTATTTAAAGTGAAAGCAGCCTATTGCAAGAGTTCAGTTTTCTTAGTTACTTCACTCAACACTCTTTCATACAATTCAAGGATTTTTTTAAAGTCTGTGAATCAAAATCACTTATTTGTCCTCTCCAGCGTTACAGTCACCGGCAGTTCAGCATGTCCCCTGATCTGGCATTTAAAGTGAAATCAGCATACCACAAGAGTTCAGTTAGGTGGCAAGAGGTAAACATAGCAGTTCAGTTAAACAGAAAAATACTGTACCTCAGCCTGCTTTCAACTGTACTGTGCTGTACTGTACAGCAGAAACCCACCCCAGCAATCCTCCAACATTTCCCTTAATTAGGATTTCAGCTTGAGTTCGGGCTTTTAGGTAAATTCTATTCCTCCTCCTCCTCATTCAGCTTGAACACTGCTGAATACTGTGCTGTACCACCACTCACTTCCTCTGTTAGTGTTTGAATACTGATGTTGAAGAGATTGCATCACCCACTTGACTAGGTAACTTGACTAGAGGTAGTCTGACGGACGGACCGAGCAAGAGTTACGCGTGTCTGCAACTGGGGAGTAGTTGCAGATAGCAGGACCATTTTGCTGGTTTTAGTTTTACAAAAGGTATGCCACCTATGTCACGGAGTATACGGTCTTACCAGAATATCTTACTGTGAGCCTGGTCTTGGCTCCCCTTTGCCTCTTCTTGTCTTTTTGCTATTTGTAGGAGACTGGGACCCTCACTGAGGAGTGGCAGCAGTGAGGGAAATGGCAGAATATGCGCCGTTTGGGCCGGCGATAAGAAGAGGAGTCAGGAAAGAATTAAAACAGATTTACTCTCCGAGAGGGATTGCTTGATTATTGGATTTATAGGAAAGAGAAGTACTGACTTATTTTCAGAAAAGTGTTGTGAGTGTTATGGCCTACTTGTGATTGTGGACTATAACAAACACATGAAACATAAGGGCTGTATCTCTTATTTTGGTAGTATGGCAGACTATTGATATATATATTATGCTTTTACTTACTTGCTTTTATTTGCTTCTATCTACCTTATAGATTCTTTGGGCTGTTTGATTGTCTCTCTGTTTTTTCTTTACACGGCTTGTTTATCTTGGATTGGCATCTGTGTTTTTTTCTTTTTACTCTGTGCTTTGTAGTTTTGTGGTGTGTTCTGTTTGTCTGTTTGTGTTCCACTTTTTGCTAAACATTATTTTTAGAACTGTTTAAAGTTCCCAGGATTTGCTCAGTCACATAATTGGCAAGCACCAATAGGTGGCTTTCCTCACTCTCCCTACCTCCTCCAGCTTTAAAAGTGCATGTGCGGCATCTTCCTTCATTCAGCGCAAGACAGGAGAAGCTGTTCTCACCAGCAGTATAAACTTGAACAAATATAGCACTGGATTTTCTATTTCTTTCTGACTGATGTCGTTTTATGGAGAGAATATTGCATGAATTATGAGCTGCAGAGATGAAGTTGTGTGCTGATAATCTTTGTCTTTTGAAGGCAGCTTTGTAGCTTTTATAGCTTTTATATTCTTTTTATAATTGCTGATTGATCTACTCAGTAAGTAAATTCATTGGCTTTTTGCATATGTATGAGTTTCATTTTATTTTCATTCTTTTGGTTTTTTAAATACTATAATAACAACAAGATACAATAGCTGCCCATATAGGAGTTTTAGAAATAGTGTTTTGTTTTTTTTATCTAAACAGACATATTGATATCTTGTTTTTTTTTTTTTCTTTTAACCTCAGTAGTGGCTGGATTTGGGATTCCTGATTTTAACTGCCAGAAGGGGGGGTGCATCTCTATATAATACCCCTGAACTGACAGAAATTATCTTGAGAGCAGGATATAAGAAGAATTGTACAGTCGTAGAGCGGGATGTATTGACAAATTTAACTGCATTAATCCTGCTAGTTAAGAATAAGTAGGATGAGTGGAAGTGTGTGTCCAGTGAACAGCATAATTCTGCAGACCTGTGGAAACCTGTGGAACTTTAAACTATTAATACATCTTTAGACATTTTAAAACATCTGCAGAATTGGTGTGATCAATTTGTGGTATTTCTGTTTGAACTGGAAGGAGGGAGTCAAGGGGCCCACAGGCTCAGGAAACAATTATCTCCACAAGTGGCCATTTTGTAAAGGCTGAGCTGAGCTAGGACCTGGCTTAAGAACTTGGTATTGAAACACTAATGGACTTCGGGGATCATTGGTGACACTATTCATCTTTTCTTTTGCATTGTTTTTGAGTTGTATTGTGATGTATAATTGTGATATTTGATATCTAATATTTATCTATGTGTGTTGGTTATATTTCGCTGTCTTATTTTCCTCCGCCTACTATAGTTATTGTTGTTTACTTGTTAAACAGAAACAGTGTCATTGATATAACTGGTATTAATTATTGGCTTGTAGATAAACAAAAATGGTAAATACAAGATTACAAAGGAAGAAAGCTTGCTGCTCTCCCCTGTTAGATAGCTCTGTTTTAACTAGTGGAAAAACTGGGGTGAGCAGAGCTCTATAAGGAAATCATAGACAGTCGAAAATCACAGAACATATGAAATTAAATAAACTAGATATTGATAAAACATCTACACCTAATAATTCTACCTCATATGCTCATCTAAGCAGCTTTAGAAAGCTTATTGAGACCACACCAGTTCTGTTTAAAAGTGGCATTGTGGAAACTACAATCTCTCAGGAGGATGTGAGTGATATTGAAACAGACACTATTAACACATGGAATAGTGAGGTTTTTAACTTAGAACAGGAGCTAGAGCAGGATTTAGAACAAGAAATATCAGGGCAAGCCAGTTATGCTCTGGATTTTGAACTGGAGTCAGATATTGAAATTGTGGAATTACAGAATATGGAAAATCAGACAGGGGTAAGAAAAAGCCAAACAATACATTCCACACTGGATGATTTAATATTGACATCCGGCACTGAACTTAGAGGGGTAAACAGTAAACTACAGAGGACTATTAAAAGGATTAAAGATATAGCTTATAGCTATAACACCACTCAAACACCTAAACTGAGAGGGTAACTGTAGAGATCAAATTAGGAAAGGAAGATTGGATAGACCATTATACATTCCTGACTTAATTGATGATGAATTAGTTGCTAATTTGGGGCATCAATACGCAGCAAATCTTATCCTTATGGAACAGCTGATAGGTCTGAAAAATTAATTAGAAAATCTTAGGCATGATCTAGCTGTTAATCATGCAAAAATTGAAGCTATTGGAAGTAAAATGGAATGTATTGTCCCCAAACCTGTGTCAGACTCAGTTCTGAATGAGAGTAGGAAGAGTAATCACTGTGAAGCAGTTAAATTAACTCCAGGACATGGGTGACCTGACTTTTCAGTGACTGACTTTCCAGAACCCATAGAGAACTTATAGAAAAATAAGAGAAAGGAAAAGGTAGGAAGAAGATCAGAGGGTAAGGAGAGAAATACACAAACCCTACCTACAAGGGTAAAAAAAGCATATGAAAAGAAGAGGGAAAAGAAAGAATGAAAACTCCCCAGTACAAAAAAAAACAAAAAACTAGGGATAACTTAATTAGCATGGAACAAAATGAGGACTTAACAACTTCTTAGGATGGGCAACTAAAAGGGAATGATGACTCAAACAAATATGATTCATAATACCATCTGGAGCAACTTGAAAGGGAAGTGGATGCTCTAAAAATAATGCTCCCTAAGAGCTTTCTGGTTCAAGTTGATGATCAGAATGAGCGTAATATAGTACCTGGAAATGAGCAAACAACTAAAATATGAAAAGATAATGGAAGGGACTTGCTGCAACATAATGGATTGGAAAAACCAGGGACATGTCAGGCTGGAATTGACTCAATTAACACAAAACTGGACTCAATAGCACTTAAAACACAGACATACGAGGGTGAATTAGAAGAAGAGGAGGAAAAGATAAAGAGAAAACTGAATAAAAAAGGGAGGGAATATAGATGTTGAACAAACTGTACAAATTGAAGGAAAGGAAAACTGTGGTATATCATGAAGAAAGAAAGTAGAACAAACAGGAAAAAGATCTGGAGTATTGTAAACTAAGGATGAAAGGAGGAAAGGAAATAGAAATAGCAACACTGAGACTCATAATAACCAGCAAGGGATAAATGATGAGACTAATGATGTGGATAAAAGTATTAGTAAGAAAGTAGATGAGGATTTGATAAAATGGGAGGCTGGTTCTATCCTTGTATTTAGAGGAGTTCAAAAAGAAGAAGCTGAAGACTGATACTAATGGAATTAGGGAAGTTAATATGTACTGAAATGTTGGGATTGGAGGTTTTGGAGGATGATATTATAGATGCAATCAGAGCAAGTGATTTAACATCAGATGAAATGATATTGCTCTTTTTTTAAACATGAGAGAGTTGCACAATATGTTTGGAGGAATTCATACTATTTAGGTGAATTCAATTTAGCTATGGATTATCCGGTAGCAATTAGTACATTGAAGTATATGAAAAATCTAACTAAGTCTGATTTGATCAAAGGATTGGCTGAGGTTTACTCATTGCATGATCTCTGCTTACAGGAAAGCAATAGTGAATTGGGTGTTATCCTATTGATATTTGGTGTCTCATGTAGAAGAATGGAAACAAAGAATCAGTTAATGGAAATGATGGTGTACTTATTTGACAACCTCCTGGACATTGAGTTCTATAAGGATGATATAAACTATATAGGAAAAGTTTATAGAGATCCAGCTAAAGGAAACCAAATTGACTTGGTACTTTATAACAAAAGTCTAGCAAAAAAAAAATCTTGATGGCAGGTACTAAACTGGACAGTCTGGATATCTTAATAATAAATTTAAATGAAGTAAATAGGGGATTGAAGGAAACATCAGTAATCGAACTGGAACTGCAGAGTGAAATATATAATATTGAAACCTCTAATAGGTTTCACCTATTGGGGAACGATGTTGATAATTGACTTAATAAAGAAATTACAATAGACACACAGGAGACCGAAAAATCTCAGGAAAGTCTAAATAATAGTGCAACTGTACATCTCCAGAAACACGAAAGACAATTGTGTTTTATGTCCTGGAATATAGCTGGACTGATATCCAAATTTGTGGATGAAGAATTCTGTAACTTTATAAATAAAATGGACATAATAGGATTGCAAGAGACATGGCATGGGGATGAACAAGTGGAAAATATTAATAGAAATGGTTATATCTTAGTATAAACTCCAGCACAGAAAGTAAAGAAAGCAGGATGGAGAATAAGGGGATTAGTTGTATATATCAGGATAGTTGACTTTATAAAAATTGAAAATACTATAGTAGAAACTAATTATATAATTGTGATATTAAGAATCTGGGGAGAAAAAGTGATCCTGGTAAATTTATACAATCCCCCTAAAAAGTCTATAGCATATGATTGTCAGCTGATGGAACATATTGTAAAAGATATTAAAAAAATTGGACATTAATGAACGTATGGATTTACTTCGCATGGTGGACTTTAATATCCGATATGGAAAATGTAGATCACAAGGTGACCAGAAAGACTAATTAAATATATTGAACATACCTAATAGACTCTCTATGGATAAAAAACACATAGATAAAAATAAGCAAATGGAACATCTTCTTGAGACTTTGCAACTTATTATTCTGAATGGACGTATGCCCTCTGACTGTGAGGGCAATATAACCTGTGTAACAGCAAGAGGTTCCACTATTATAGATTATATGCTGATAGCCCCATACAATTATAATAAATATCAAGATCTAAAAATTATAAACAGGACAGAAAGTGATCCTATCTGTTGATTCTGTATAGGAAAAACCAGAAAGATATTAACAGGGAGCAACAACCAGAAATACAAATAGTTAACAATAACGTTAAACAGGATAGAATGTTAGGATATAAGGCTGAGACCCTAAGTGCTGAAATTATACAGAAGGTAGCCTCTAAAATCGATCATGAAATTGATCCAATAAATATCTATGATACAACAATGATACATTACAAGCAATCTGAACAAAATTTAGGAAGGAAAAAAAATAATACGGGGAAAAGATATGAAAATTGATTCTATAAAAAAAGTAGAGCTGGGAAGAAAAAAGTGTCACAAATGCTAAGAAAAAGAAATAAAAATCCAACAAAAGAGAACAGAAGAGAGTTAAATAGTCTCAGAAGGCAATATAAATAGGGTATTGATGTACAAAGGCATTTTCGTCGAATGGAACTATGGGATGCTATGCAAAATTCAATAGATCAGAATGACGATAGAACTTTTTGGACTCTAGTGGCCAAAAGGACAAATACATATAAAAAACAGCATGATTGTTATACAGACCCAGAGGTATGGGTTAGTTATTTTCAAAACATATTTTCAATGGGGGAAGCTATACAAAATACAAATTCAAATGAAATTGATGAAAGTTTCATTTGATTCACAGAATCCGAAGTTAAAATAGCCATAGAGAGTTTTAAGAACAATAAATCACCAGGACCTGACAATATCTCTATAGATTTTATAAAACTAAACGTGGAATGGTGGGCAAAGACTCTCTCCAAGTTGTATAACCTAATGGTTATGTATGCCTATATACCTGATAGCTGGTTAGGGAGTCCTATTGTACCATACACAAGAAAGGCTTGTATGCAGAACCTGCAAACTATAGACCTATTACTTTGCTTGATACTATCACTAATATTTATGCTAAACTGATCTTAAATAGATTAGCGTCATGGCTAGAGCAGAATAAGACCATGTCTGATTTAGAAGCTGGATTCCAGAAAAGAACAGGAACTATAAACCAGATCTTTGTCTTGCATCATATTATAGAACAATATTGCAACATAAAGGGGCAATTACTTTTTGTGGCATTTATAGATTATTCATCAACCTTCAACACAATACTGAGAACACTACTATGGGAAAAGATGAAGGATTTAGGAATAGATAAGAACTTGATTATTCTAATCCAAAGAATTTATAGTGACACTTGGGCTAAAATAAAATACACAGGGACAGGGCTGTTAACAAACAAAGTGAAAACTGAAATACGTGTTAGACAAGGGTGTATCTTAGCACCAACTTTATTTAACATATATATAAATGATATTATTATGGCCCTAGATAATTTGGATTTTCATATTCCAAGAGTAGGCAAAAAAGAATACCGGTTTTAGCATATGCCGACGATTTAGTTGTACTATCTACAAGTTGCTTGGGCCTGCAGAGGGCTATAAATAAAATGGAGACGTTATATATAGAGCCTAATTTAAAACCAAATACAAATAAAATGAAAGTTATGGTATTTGGAACCAAGAAAAAATACAGAGCACTTAAATTCATAAATAATGAGTTGGAATTTGTAAACTAATTTAATTATTTGGGAGTGACAATGGCAAAAAACCTTAAATGGAATAAACGTAGACACTCCAGTGTAAAAAAAACTACAAGGCACATTAAAGGGTCTGAAAAGGTTTGATTATCTCTATGGAGGTAATACGGTGATACCAATGATCAAGGTAACAAATACAAAAGTGATCAGTCAGGCTTTATATGCTGCAGAAATCTTGGGGGGTAGAAAGTACAAATAAGATAGAATGTATATTAAATAAAATATATAAGCAATTATTAAAGATACCTAATAGTACACCGAGTGCATTAGTTAGAGTACAGCTGGGCCAGATAAGCTTTTCAGATCTGGTATGAATAAGGCAAGTTAATTACTGGGTTAAATTAACAGCAGAAGGAAAAAAACTCTTTATTGGGTGAATGTACTGTAATGCCCTGTACCTAGGGCTACCAGGAGTTAATATCTCTCGCTTGCAGCTGATGCAGAACGCTGCAGCCAGGCTGTTGACTGGACTACCTCATAGCTGTCATGTCACACCTGTGCTGTGTGATCTGCACTGGCTGCCCATTCAATGGCGGATCACCTTTAAGGTCGGTTTACTGACCTATAAGGCCCTACATGGACAGGGACCGAGTTACCTGCAAGATCTTTTTCATCCCTATTGCCCCTCCCGGATGCTTTGTGCCACTGACAAGGGATTGCTAGAGATGCCCAGGGTAAGTTTAAAGTCATCTGGGGCCCATGCATTTGAATTCGTGGCCCCATCCCTTTGGAATTCTCTACCTCGTCGGATTCGACAGTGCCTGACGGTGGAGAGCTTTAAGTCTACATTAAAAATGTATTTATTTACTTTGGCATTTTCTGATTTTACTTGATCTACTGCAGATGTTCTTATATGTTTTGATATGTGTAGTTGTTTTTATGTACTTTATGGCTGTGTACTAGTGCTATGGTTTTGGAATAGCACTATTTTATAAATAAAAAATGATTGATTGATTGATGTCTTAAGGAGAAAATGCAACATCTGGAATGTCGTAAAAACGGATGGGAAATGTTAAAACAATATTACAGCATGCTAAACTTGATTACTTGATGAACTGGGTTAAAAAGGGAATCTACCTTAATGAGGCATATAAAAAAATTGTTACAAAATCTATAAAAGAGTGGTCACAATTAATAGATATGGAAGCAATTAAAGTCTTGAAAGTGGCCATGTGGTTGATTAATTATACAAGAGAACATACATTAAAACCCTATCTGGACATAGTTAAGAACCCTGAATTTAGAAGTGTTATCACTCAATTCAGGTTCAAAGTCATTCCAGGCAACATTATTGAGGCTAGGTATAACAAAGATGAAAGTATTTCTTGGAATTGTTTTTGTCAACTACAGGAACCTGAAGATCTTAACAACGTGGTTTTAAGATGTCCTTGGTATGAGCATGCTCGTACTAAAAGGCTAGGAAAATTTATTGGGTCCCTGTACATGCCTACTAAATATATATTGGATCTCCTTTTTAATTCAGAGAACTCAGAAATTTTTAATGAATTGGCAATACTTCTTATCAAAGTTAAAAAAAAATAAGGAAAAAACATATTCAAGGTTTCATAGTGCAATAAGGTATTTAAGTGCAATATTTAGCTAACAGTAGACGGATAATGGAAATAGATAATGAGGAGTTAACTGTGTATTATGTTTTTATCTTTTCCTTTTTCTGTAATCTGTGTTTGTATTATTTAAGCAATAATACCCGAGAGGGTGGGCAGTATTGGGCAATACCGGACTGCCCAGGGGCGTAATGAGGCCCGATGCAGCAGGCGGAGGGCCTTATAGCCCCTGGAAGGTCCGGTATTGCCCATACCGCCCACCCTCGAGGGTATTATTGCGTTTAGAAAATGGGCACTTAAAAAAAAAAAAGAAATTAATTAAAAATGACTTTTTAGAACATTTTGAAATAAAATAGTTCCTCCGCCTGCTTTATAAGATTGGTCTGAATAGTTAGTTGAGACACACACACACACACACACACACACACACACACACACTGTCTCCTAACTTAAAAGCGCGATCGCAAGTGAGGGGATTCTGGGCAGCAGGAGCGCGATAAGCAGGTACTTGTTTAGACTTTCTGTCTTTGGTTTTTCCTCCCGTTTACTTGACCGCAGTAAAGCGCCGATCGCAAGGGATTCTGGGCACAGGAGCGCGATAAGTGCAGCAGGGGGGCTTTCTGGTTTTTTTTTTCAAAAGCGGCCGTCAGTGCGATCGCTATTTCTCTTTTTTTCCCAAAGCAGCTGTCAGTGCGATCGCAAGTGAGGATTAGATTTTTTTTTATTCATCTGGGCAGCAGGAGTCGATAAGCAGGCAAGGACTTAAAGCAGCTGTCAGTGCGATCGCAATTTCTGTTATTTTTTCCCAAAGCGGCTGTCAGTGCGATCGCCAAGTGAGGGGATTAGATTTTTTCTTCATCTGGGCAGCCTGGTCACGATAAGCAGGCAACGGAATTTCTGTTTTTTTTTTTCATCAAGCGGCTGTCAGTGCGATAGCAGAAGAATTTCAGTGCAGAGTTGACGGCGTCGCGATCGCCGATCGGAAAAGGCAGTGACAAATCGGAGCATCAAAGACAGCTGCTGACATCTTTTGTATATAGTGGCATGATGAGCAAGGAAACTGATGACAGGGGATGGGTAGACATTTGGATGCAACAGCTTCTGGTAATGAGTTTATATAGTCTTGGTAGTGCAGTATCTCGCTAAGCGAGAGAAAAAATGACGGTCATTTTTAAATTTAATTTGTGCTGTCAACCAATGGGCAAGCAGAGTGAGCACAATAATACTTGAATGGGTGAAGGGGCACTTTTGCTGGAACTTTTTATTAGCTGGGCATCTATTGAAAGTTAATGTACCCCCTTGTCAGGGGTACCAGCCAATCAGAGCCCAGCAAATAAAAAGCCCATTTTCTAAATGTTATTTATGTATGTAATTTAATGTCTGTTTAATATTGTTTTGTAATGGCAAAATGCCGAACAAATAAACTTTACTACTACTATTCATGTTGAAAGAATCAGGTACACACTACAGTATATACAGTATACTGTACAGTATATGTGATTACATTACAGTTTAATTTAAAAGCCTGGCATTACATGTATAGAACTGCTAAATCTGCACTTCCCATAATTGGGATGGCCACTTAATTGGGACAAAAAGCCCACCACCAGGGTGTCTCAATTATGTGGCTTCTACTGTACCCATGAAATTGATCAACTATGGCCCACTTCAACATTAGTAATTCCAAATTATGCACAGGGTAGTTCCCTTCGAAGGTGTAAGGCTCCAACTGGCATTAGCAACAGGGCACAGTCCTTCAAGATATTCCTGGTAAAGAATCGCTCCCAAGCCACTGAAGTTGGTATCAGTGCATACAGTGTAAGGTTTTGATGGGTCAGCATAAGCTAGGATGGGAGCACTTGTCAGCTGACATAAGATCTCCTGAAAGACTTTGTCATAGGCCAGGGTCTACCTGTTGCCAAAGGTTTCATTTGTATGAAAATACATCTTGGGCAAAGGAGCTTTGTTATCAGGACTTTTCTTTTTGTTTGCAGTTAGATAGACTAGCAGCAAGTCCAGAAGTGGACGAATCACCTTAGTATAGTCCTTCACAAACCTTCTGTAATAGCCACAGAATCAGAGGAATCTCTGGAGCTCTTTTATTACTCAGGGTTTAGGCCAAGAAGTGAGGGCTTTTACCTTTTCGGGATACAGTTGGATGCCTTCTGAAGACATATACTGTATGACTGACAGACTTCACTGAGGGCTGAAAGAATTGGCACTGGTCCACAGACAACTTAAGCCCAAACTCTTCCAGCCTGTCTAGGATTTTAAATAGCTAAGTTTCCTGCTCTTCCATAGTTTCTCCAAACACAATAATGTCATCAAAATACACCAAGCTTTGCAGTAAGTTCATGTCCCTGACTTCCCTTTCCATGAGCCTTTGAAACATGGCTGGGGCCCATGAGATCCCTTGGAGCATTCTAAGAAATTCATAGAATCCTGCTGAACAGATGAATGCAGTCTTCTCTCAATCTTTTGGGGCCAATTTGATTTGGCAATAACCTCTCCTCAGGTCAAGGACAGAGAACCACTTGTTGCCATTTAAACAATCCAGCATGTCCTGAATCCTTGGTATGGTGCATTGATCCGGTATGGTTCTCTTGTTACGTGTCTGATAGTTGACACAGAGGTGAACTGCTCCATTATTCTTTCTCAGAACCACTATCTGGGAGGTATATGGGCTGCAGCATTCCTGGTTTACCCCAGGAATGCTGGGGTACACTCGCAGCCATCATATGGTCAGATATTTCTAGATATTTTGCAAAATATCTAAAGAGATTCTCTCTGGTGGCCAATAGTGGGACTGCAGGTAGGCAGGCAGGAAATTTCTCCAAAGATTTCAGACATTTCCTGAAATATCTGACCATGTCCGTGGCAGCCACCGTATTATCTCCTGTTAGTGTCACCCAATGTCATCCAGGTCTGCAGGTGCCAGCAATCTGGATCTTTCTTGGAATGGTCTGGGGTTGTGTAATGAAATGCGGTGTTCCTTGCCTCTGGCACAACCCACGTCGCATTCCTCAAGGGAGAAGGCATTCTTCTTCTTCATAGCCAGTTTCTTCTGGATCTGCTCCTTCCAACTTGGTGAGCAGTGGAGATTCTCCAAAGTCAAATATGTTGAAGGTCCAACCTTCCTGGTGAAGTCTGGTTACTTGTCTTGGGTTGCACTACAGTGTCCACAGTGAAAATTCTGGTAAGGGTTCTCCCTTTTCATATGATCATGTTATGATCTAAGACATTCTTAACTTGCACCACCACTCTCCACACATATTGGTATGGCTTGGGAGGAAACACACTGGGTTTCAAAGACAATCCACTTGGAACTCTGTGCTCTTCCGGGGCATCCAGCATTAGTATCTTCCATGCCACATCCTTTGTGAAATGCATCTCTTCTCGGACACCGCACTCAGCATCTAGAGGAAAGTCAAGTCGCAAGGTTCTTTTCTACACACTATACCCACTACAGCTTCATCTTTCACTTCAGGCTGTTTAAATAAACCTGGCATAATCACACCTCACCAGCCCATTCCCATAGACAGACAGACAGACAGACAGACAGACAGATAGAAACCTTTATTTTTCAAAAGGATCGAACTTTAGGACTATAAACCCTGTTTAGCAAAGTTATCCTGAAATTTTGATGGTTACATACAAATACATAGTAATACATGCAGTTTGCAATAAATATATGTAAAATATTTAAAATACCAGTTTCTGAACAGTGCTACAAAACACAGTCCTACAGTTAAATTTGCTGACAAAGAAGCCCCATGTAATTTTATACAAAACAGATACATCTATTCATCCAAACAATATCAATACTAGTTTTAAAAGCTTTTAAGGTCTTAGCATGCTGAATCTCTGGCATTCCAAATTTTTGGTAAGTAGTAGCATCATCGCATTTTGCTATAGGAGTTTTTTGCAAGGGGGACCATTAAACACCTATTTTTTAACTCTCAGATTACAGTATGTCATAATTATTTATCTGAGCAAATCTAGATGAATATATTCCATTCCTGCCAAATTATTTAGATGCCATTGCCCCAGTCCACTTTCTTCTTCATAGTTCTAAAGAGCCCCATCCCAACTGGTCTAGCATACTGCAGTGGTGGCTGCCAAAACGACACCTCAAAACAAAACATGTCAACCTATGATAGGTTTCATCCAGTCTGTTTAATTGTGTCAAGGTGGCAGGTTGAAAAATGATATTACCATATTCTAATATAGGTAACAGAAGTTGAAGTGCAATCCTATTCCTTGAGTCTTTGGGGAGTAAAATAGTTTCTTATGTAGAACTCCCAACCTAGTATTTACTTTACTTACAGTATTAACTATGTGTTCTTTAAAGGTTAGCAAATTGCTAATTTGGACTCCCAGATATTTATATGAGGTTGTCATTTCCAGTATTTTTCTTGTCAAGTGTAAATATATCCAACCTGTTGCCCGTAGTTAATTGAGTGCCTTTGCCTTGACCCTAAATTCCATAATCTGAGGGTTTTTTTTCCTACTTAACACCATATTTGAATCTCTGAGCCAATATTGTAAAATGTTAAAGTCAGACTGCAATACATCTTGAAGTTCAGCTCTGCCCTTAGCTCTACCAATCAATAGCACGACATCTGCATAGAGATGTATTTCACATTAAGTAATCATCTGTAGAAGAGAATTTACATAGATCAAAAATAGCAGGGGGCCTTTGACAGGGGATCTCTGTTGGTTTTGCAGTTCCTCATGCAGTCGGCACAACTTGACAAACATGTGAGCAGTCTTCCCCATGATAATAAGAACGTCCTTCCTCAGTCTGGTCCTGGGGAACGCTTGAACCAAAGTCTCCACAGGCCCTTCCATACCTGTCACCTCCATAGAAAAGGATATCCATAAGCTGATGTATCCAAGATGGGGGTAGATGGAATCAGGCAGGCCCCACACATTTAATCCTTCCAGGGGTTAAGTCCTCTTACGTGACAAATACTGTCTGCACTAGTCATTGAAAATAATGGTGAACTGTGATCCACTCTAAAAGAACCTGGGTCAGCCTCCCTTCTGCTTGGACCTCTGCCATAGCTGATGAGCCCATAAGTTGTTGAAGCAGGTCAGAGGACTGATATTTACCTCTTGTCCAAAGCATTGGTGCTGTCATAACTGGGGTGCCTGCTCACTCCCTCACAGATCACCTCTGAAGTTTAAATGCTGCAATAGATGTTCTGACACCCTTTGATAGTCTGGAACCTCTTTCCACGCTTGCCTAATGTGTCCATCTTGCTCTCACTGGTGACAGAAGGGGGCATCACAGCGATATCTGGGGTTACCTCTTGGTCCCTTCCAGGGTGAAGCCTGGGGCAGGTTAAGGTTCTGAGGGCTCAGGGGTCCTTTTCAACTCTTTCAGCATTTGTTTTACCTCTGCCAGATGATTCTTTACATCACCCGCCACATCACTGGGAGCTTGCACCATAGCACTTGTCACTTCTACAGGGGCTGGAGTGGAACTTCAATTTGTATTTTTACTTGCTGTTGGGGTAGCCAAACTCTTTAACTCAGTGAGCAGGGACTGAAACTTACTCTTTCCTTTGATAAGCACCTTACCCAGGACCTGTACCATGTCAGTAGGCACGTGCACCATGAGCCAGTTCTCATCCTGCTCTTCGGCCTCATGGACCTCTTGAAGCAGAGTCTGGTAAGCTAGAGGGGTTTCTAGCTTTTCTCTCAGGTGCAGTTTCAACAGCAGGAAAAGGGGAAGTCATATATATGGAGGCACCACTGGTATCCAACTGTGTAGTACACTACTAGAGTGCCCCCCTACTGGAAACTGGTGCAACTGCAATGGTTTGGGGAAAAAGTGACTATTTCTGAAATGTGTGTGTGCCCTTGAAAATGAAAAATGTCATTCATGCTGCAAGAGTTAGAAGCATAGTTCACAACTCCCTATCCTGTGCCTGCTTGCTGGGCTCCAAGGTTGAGGGCCCTGGGATTGTGGGGCTTGTGTGGGCACAACCTTACTAGGGTATATGGGGAATAAGGATTCAATGCCTCCACCCAGAGTATGCTACAGTCTAGATGGTGATTTGGGTTCTGCCCCCTGGGATGAAGTTCCCTCCCAGCACCCACCTTACAGCTTGCCCACCCAAGCACTGGTATATACAACAGTACAATTACCCACATATACTTAGTAACTCTATAGTATTTAATCTCTATAGCAGTTCATAACCACACCAGCTGTACAATAGAAACACAGGTTTATTAACCAGCAGCTGTAGTACCTGTGTGGAGAATATGGAATTAACACAGCACAAGTTGTTAAACAGCTCTTCAGTGCCCTGCTCCCTCCAAACAGCATACACCTCAAAAGAGAACAGTTGCAGCCAGTTGCTATAGTTAAACCTGGGGTACCCCTAATAATAGTTAAAGTGTGATGCAGCCCTGATGTCATTGGCTGGAATGTTGGGTTAAAGCTCAATTTGGCCAGCTTTAATTACGCAAACACCCCCAGCAGGTCATGGGTCCACATGCATGCATAAACTGTTAACCTTGAACTGTAATCCACTATGGAAAGTAAAATTACTGATGAATTAAAGTAACTCTATGAATTAAAGTAATAAACTTAGTTGTTGGAATCCAATGCCCTAATCACAGCCGAGGTTCAATCCTCCTCCAGAGATGACGGTGCTGATAGTCCTCTGTGAGGAAAAAGGCCATCTTGGCAGCCTTCTCAGACTCCTAGTTGCAATGAAGAACAGAAAACAGAGGCTTGCAGGAAAATCTCTCCTGGTTCTCCTGAAATTGCAGCTTTTGGACTTACACCTGACTCTGTGCACTGACACAACCTGCAGCCAAAAACTAGCCAGCGGTAGGCCACAGATCGTAGCCGAAGTGCTCAACAACACAGTTATTAAAATGGGAGCTTTCACAGTCTCTGCAGTCAGTGTCTCTCCAGGAAATATTCAGGCTCTCCAGGATGCTTGCTGAAATGCTGGACTCACACCTGAACTGATCATATACTACACTGTATCTCATTTGCAAGGGGGTCCTGCCTGTCTAGTTCACAGCTATGGCCTGGCAAGAGGGGCCCATCAGCATAAAGCTCCTACCTTTGTCTTCCAGTCATGTGATCTGCCCACTCAAAAAGTTACCTAGAAGTCCAAGTACAGAACTCTATTGTCCGGGTCCAGGGGCATCCCAATTGGCTCAAATGCTGTGTCAGTCTTGCTGCTGGGACCCCTACTGGCTGAAAAAGGGGACCAAAACACTGTATGCTGTTGATTGGTGGACTGAGGCCCAAAGGTGACTGTCATGGCAGCCCCGAGTCTGCTAGGGTAAACATTTTCCCCAAACCCTAGTTTCCCTGAAGATGTCAGGCCAAATGAGGGGGGCCATGAGTTGGGACACCAACGATCACTCAACCCAAGTTTGAGCTCCATAGATACTTTGGGGGCTGAGATACAGTCCATTGTTGAGGTGCTCTTCCCCCCACACCATAAGGAATGCAGCTGGACAGCTGATCCTTGCATAGAGCTCCTGCGAGTCCTCCCCGAGTGTTTTGCACATACGTGTGAGACCAGTATGGCTGAAGTAAGCCCCAGATTTACAGGCAGGCTACATACATTTTATCTTTATGGCACCCAATCCCTAGGACTCATGGTTCTTTACATAAAAGCCCTAAAATAACACAATACCTGAACGAAACACTGCTGTGACAGAGAGAGAAGGTGAAATTGAGAACATGCTGTTCAGTGGTAATGGATGAGTGTTCACAGTGGTAAAACATAGTATTGTATGTGAAATGCAAATGTAATCAGAGTCACATGGACTTACCAACAGGAACAATACTGTTACAGACAAGAACGGTCAGTGATAAAAACAATAACATACATATGTATAACATTCTCTGACCTAAGCTCGATCCTCCCCAGCAGCTTCTTTGACCCAATCCCTGCCTCTCTCCCTCTCTGGTCCTGCATCACCTACCATTCTATCTGCACACCCTATCCCCCCAAGAAGCCAGGCTGCACCTGCTAAAAGCCTTAGGCAGCAATAACCCCAGCAGTGACCCCCTCAACTACAGGATCCTCTGTATGGTCTTGGATGAAGTCCTAGTCCCCCTGACTGACCTTCTAAACCGGTCTCTATGCCTGGGTCAGTTCCCAAGTGCTTGGAAAACTGCTGAAATCACACCCATACATAAGAGTGGGGACCGATCCACCCCCAACAGTTACTGGCATATCTCCATCCTCCCCCCACTCTCAAAAGCCCCTGAAAAAGTGGTGACAATCCAGCTCTCTGAATACCTAACCAAGTACAACATTATGTGTCCAAAGCAGCATGGTTTCCACCCAGGACACAGTACAACCATGGCTCTCCTGGAATTCTCCCAACACCTGCATGCTGCTCTCGACTCTGGCAGCCTTGCAGGAGCAGTGTTCATTGACCTCTCCAAGGCCTTTCACACTGTCTGTCATCCCCTTCTACTCAACTCTCTCCACCAACTTGGCTTCTCTGGTGGTCCCATTTCCTGGTTCTTTAGTTACCTCTCTGCTAGATCCCAGTATTTCAAGATCAGTGGCTCCCTCTCCAGCACTCTTCCCGTTCACTCTGGGGTCCCTCAGGGCTCCATCCTGGGTCCAGTACTTTTTAGTCTCTACCTCAACACCCTCCCCAGCTCATGTATCAGTAAAATGCTCCTCTATGCCAATGATGCAGTCCTCATTGCCTCACATCCCAATCCCACCTCCCTCCAATTATCCTTCCAGCAAGCTTACAACCAAGCCAAAAGGTGGTTTGGCGACCGCAGGCTGGTCATTAACCTAAAGAAAACCAAATCAATGCTCTTCTCCCACCACCAAAATAAAGCTAAAAGTATCCCCCTCTTGATTATCCCCAACACTCTGAACCAGCTAGAACAAGTGACCACATACAAGTACTTAGGCATCACGTTTGATACTGCCCTCTCCTTCCACACCCACATTAATGCCCTGTCAGCCACCATAAACTCTCGGATTGGCCTGCTATACCGGCACAGGGACTGCCTGCCTCAGGTTGCCCTCAGGCTGGCCATCACCTCCTCCATCTTGTCCCTCATGGACTATGGCTTGCCCATCTATGCCGCAGCTGACAACACTGCCCTCTCCAAAATACAGCTCTCCATCAATAAGGCCTGTAGGCTGCTGACTGGTGCCCTCAGCTGTACTTACACCTGCCTTCTGTATACTACCACCAATCTGCTCAACATTGAGGAGTGACTGCTCTACCAGACCTGTCCTCTCGCTAAGAAATCACTGCTTGGACTCTCCCCCCCAGGGGTCTCCACCTCCCTAAAGCAGTCATCATTGTCTGTCACTACCCACAGCTCTGATAAGGCCACCTTCCAGGTGCCCAGAACCAAGACCTCTCTTGCCCAGAGATCCTTCCTCTACCAAGCCCCCACCTGGTTCAACTCCCTCCCTAGCTGCATCTCCAACTTGCCAAAAATTGGCTCCTTCAAAACAGCCCTTTGGAACCATATCTTTAATACCCGCTGTTGTAGGTGCAAGTAACCCCTGTTGTAACCTGTGGTACCCGTCCACCTTGCCCCCTGGCTCGACAACGTCCACTGGACAGCCACTCCTTCCCTATTAGGTCCAAATATGGATGTAACCTTCTGTCTTCTCTGAGGACCTACTATATCCATTATTGTAACTCACAATTTTGTAAGATTATGTAACCTAAGTAACATACAAACTACTATATTATGTAACCTAAGTGTATCTATGTTAAACGTTCCTTTTACTGCACCTGTAATGTTATCCTCTGTTTTAATCTGCACTGTAATAACTGTCTTGATGTCTGCCCTCCCTGCGACGAGGTGCCTTTGTAAATGAATCTCTGACTCAAAGGTTGTAAACCCGATTTGTAATGAATAAATAAATAAATGAATAAATTAATGTTGAAGCTGTGCAGTGAGCACACAAGGTATACCACAGAGTGCCAGCACCAACACATGTCCACAACTTCTATGCAGCAGTAGTGACACAGTGATAGAATAGTGTTGTGACATGGTGTCCAACACAGTATCATGTCAAGCGAACAAAATATTATCATACAGATGACTGGTATGTTTTGTGTAGCCATGACACATAGTGACCATATGGGCTGAACCACATGCACAGCGACCTGAGTTGTTACAAGCCTACATACTGTAATTCTGTAAACAGTCATGAGCACATGTGTATTTCTATTTATTTGTTTGTCAGGACAAAAAGCCTCATTGAACAATGCTCATTTACAACGAGGTTATGGTTAGGACAGGTAGTAGTACAGTAGAGCAAAAGAAATAACATATTACAGTAGTCAGTAGCAAGCAGATAAAAAGTACGATACCATGAAGGATCAGGTTCAAATAGAATTACTTAAAAGTAAATTACACAGTGACAAAAAGGGAATGAGAACATACAGAAAGCTAGAACAAGTGCCATTTTAGAGCAGATTAGAATATTAAAAGGATTAGCAACATTCACATTTGTCTTGAATGGCAATCAAGAGCCTTGAAAGATCTGAGGCTGATTTGTGAAATCAGTTTAAGTACAACTTGCAGCTTATTCCAAAGAGTAGGGGCAAGCCAACTAAATGCCACTTTTCCAAAACAAGTAAATTGTCTTGGGACAGTAAGGAGAATAACATTGTTTTTTCTTAGGTTAGACAGCTCAGTTGACCTCAAAGACAGAGATCTCAAGTTCAGTGTACATTGTACTAAAACAGTTAATAAAGCAAACTATTTAATAAACAACATCAAGAAGACATTTATTAATAGAAATAGCCAAGTGCAGGTTGTAATGTATGGTGGCAACAAATTCTGAAGGGTCTAATAAAACCATATATGTAGGTTTCTTAGCCTTCTAATAGAGCTAGGGCCAATCAACGGCTCAGTAAAGCTTAGGAGGCAGTATAGCACAGTGGTTTAGGGCTCTGAGCTGCAAACCTTGAGACCTGGGTTTGAATCCCACAGCCCCCACTTGCATACTGTGTGACCCTGAACAAGTCACTTAACTTTCGGCCGGCCCGTCGGGCCAGCGGTTGAATTTCCTTGACGCCGCGGCGACCGGTTCGGAACGGACCCGGATCGTCGGAGGCTGGGAGTAGGATTGAGCGTCCGATGGGCAGCTCTCCTACCCGGGAGGGGGTGGAGCGATCGGTCCGCTGGGACCCCTGGTGGAGACCAGGGGTTCCACGCAGCCGACACTCAGCGTGAATGGAGGCGGGGCGGACGCGGGCATCATTGCACGACCCCACCTCCCTAGGGGAGAAAACTGGAAAAGGATGGAGGAGCTGCCCGCCATCACGGATGACGCTCGCCGCCGCTTCAATATGCCTTCAGGCCAGGCCCCCGACTTAATACAGTGCCTGCGGCGCATATGAGGGGAGTGCGTCACGGGCCCCACCGTGGGGGGTAAGCCACGGGGTATCGGGGGGCAGCGGCCGATTTGGAGGCAGAAGCCGGTGGCCCGTGACCGGGCAGAAGGACAAGGCAGCGGGCGGCTCCAGGAGGAGGAAAAAGTTAAATATAAAAACTTCCTTGTGCTCCCAGGTCACATCTGGAAACCAGATTTGGCTTAGTGTGCCTTTCCTGGTTAGACAATTCCCTCCCAAAGGTTTAATAAGGTGTTCTAGAAGGCATGCTAGTAATAAAGTGAAATGCATTGTGACAAAGCATATCTGATTTGGCTAGCTGAGTAATAGAGACACTTCTGTAAAATATGTCAACATAATTGAGCAGAGATGAAAAAAAGAAGTCGCTTTTACTTATCTTTCTTTTGCCTGCATGGTAAGGCAGAATTTATTTCAAGAGTAGAAGTCTGGCCTAGAGTAAAGTTTTTTACTATCAATGGTTGTATGCAGGAAAATGGGAATTGCCTCCACACCACATATCTGCAGCATGTAGGCAGCTCTAAGTTGGAATGCAGTGCACCAGCTGTCCCATGGACCCCTGGCAGCATTCATAGAAATGGAGCACACCCCTTCTGCACCCAGTCCCTGGTTATTCATGCAGCTATGCACATGGACAGTCCAGAGAAGGGTTTGGGGTGTGCCTGCACGCCATGCCATTCACAAAGGCGCAGAGTGTTGGGTGAGGTGGATGCAAAATACAGCAGCAGGGATCCTGCCATATCTGTTGTGCACCCCTCACAGAATACTCCCACCAGCTGCAGAAAAAGAAAGCCCTTCCACCATTCTGCCCCAGCCCTCTGGGCAGGCAGGGAGGGCTGGGGGCAACCATTTGGACAGTAGCACATTAGGTTTCAAATTGATGGTCCTGCACCATCCCACAATCTACAATGGCTAAATTTGCTGACAATATTAAATTAGGGGAACCAGTAGGATCTGATTATGAAAGGAGTGTACTGAAGGAGGATCTAAGAAAGGTGGAAAACTGGGCAAACAAAAACAAAATGTATTTTAGTGTGGATAAATGCTCAGTGTTGGTTTTAGGGAGAAATAACCTAAATAACTATGTCTTGAGCTCTATCACTATTAAAAAGGTGGTGAATGAAAGAGACTTGGGTATAACAATAGACAGAGATCTCAAGTTCAGTGCACATTGTACTAAAATAGTTAATAAAGTGAATTATTTAATAAACAACATCAAGAAGACATTTATTAATAGAAATAGCCAATGCAGTATGCCCTTGTATAGAACAATTATTAGACCACACCTTGATTATGGCGCAACCATGGAGTCCCTTTTTAGGAAGGATGTGGATAGGTCAGGGGGGTGCAGCGGAGGGTGACTAAGATGGTGTATGGTATGAGGCACTTGGGATACAAGGATAGAATGGCAGGATTGAAGGTACATAGATTGGAAGATAGACATAAAAGAGGTGATTTATTGATGATGTATAAGATAATGAATGATAAAGAATATGTGAGGTAATGGAGTATGAGATACACAGTAAGCCCAGTGGGTTAAGGTCCCACCAGAAACAGATTAAACTAAATCACACTACCAAAAACAGTAGCCTACATACATTCTCTCAGCAGACTGGAAGATGGTGGAACTTACTGCCAGAAGAAATAATTGAGAGTTGTAGCTTGAATATTTTTAAACATAAATTGGATATACTCTTAGCCAATGGAGGGAACAGTTGGATCCGCTGATGAGGACAGATGGACTAGATGAGCAGTACGCCTTCTTCTGTCTTATAACCCAGTGTAATACCCAGTGTAATCCCCTGCTATGCATGGATCAGGGGATTCGCTGTGGGACCAGAACAGGCATCTGACTGGATGTCCACCTGTGTCCTCCGACCGCCCCCCATAATCTTGCAAACAGTGGGGGTGGGGCCATGGACAGGTGTCTGGCAGTGGCCAGTGATCATGGCTGCCATCCACTGAGCACCTGTCCATGGGTACAGAGCTGCATGGGCTGGGTACATGCCTCTCACATGTACCCAGCACGCAATAGTGCTTAGCTCCCAATATGCACATTAAAGGATAAGCTGCTGTCTAGCCATAGACCAGAATACTCAAACGTCCCCACAAGCTCCAATTTGTAACCCAGCAAGGTGGTAAAGCAAGTAGAGTGGATGCATTTGTATTCTGCTGATAAGAGAAAAAACATATACTTAGTTTTTGGTCTATAGATTATTCTGAAGTTTATCAAATGCAATTTACTGATCATTCACTGCTACAGCCAAGGTGCGTCAGGCTGCGGACAGAACAGCATCATCAGCATCAAAGTGCAATTTGGCATTTATAACATCTGTCCCAAGATCATTAGTATAACTTACAATTAAAAGCCCGCCACCCTAATAAAGATACTTGCAGCTCTCCTTTACAGATAAGAACACAGCAAGATAAGTAGTCTTTTAACTTTAGCTGTTCCTGTTACCCAGAAAGATATTCCCTATGCCAACACACAGTAAAAGGGCTGATATTTGCAAACTTACTTAGTAGGATATTATGGTCAACTGTGTTAAAAACTGTACTAATACCTAGGAGTATGGCTACAGTGGCAAGTTTATGGTCAAGGACCATGAGCCAATGATTTGAAACTTGAGCAGTAGAAGTGCTACGCTGAGTTCTAAAGCCTGATTGAGCTGGAGTGATAATATTGAAATTATCAAGGTACTCTCAAAGATGTTTGTTAACACGTTTTCAGTAATTCTATAAACAGGCATGAGTAAACATGTGACATGAGTACTCTTTGTGAAACAACTGCCTACATGTCATAACCCCACTGCCACATCCACGATTGTTAATGAACATTGACCACCTGAGAAATAATGGAGTGACTAAAGGTAAGCACCTTGTGTTGGAGTCACAGTGGCCATCTTTGGCTGCTGTGTGTCTTCCACGCCACCCCCTACTGATAGCAATATAGCATCAAAGTGCAGCCCATCTGTCAGCTCCCTTGCTGGTGCACTCTGTCCATGCTGAGCCTCGTCCTTGTGGTCAGGCACTGCTGGTGGTGACTGCATTCCTTGGCACATTCCAGGCTGTTGACAACTGCCTCAGGAATGGGCTATCTATATGGCTGCACTGCCTGCTGCTGTTGCTGCTGTAGTACACTCTGGTGTCTATGATGCTTCTGTGACTGTCTGTTTCGAACAGTCTTGGTCTGTCCCCAAAGTCTGGCCTGAATAGCATTCTAGTGGTCAGGCTCCCTGTGATACAGGTCCTGCCAGTGGTGTAGCAGCTGTGCTCATGTACACTCCCAGCTCAATTTGCACAACATCCTTTTACAGTACCAGTGAGCTACCATATTGCCTCTTTCTGGTTATCTGTACCGTAAAGGCAGTATGACCAATGACAAGCAGCCTCCCTGACCTTGGTGTTACCTCATTCACAAGTTACTCCGCCTCCTCCACAGTGAACCTATAGCCCCAGATGTGACCTTGCCTTCTCCCATGACCGTCATTGTTCAGTATTTTCTGTCAGACGTTCTGGCCTGTCACTGTCCAGATCAGCCTCGTAGACAGTATGCTGCTGTAAACATGTGACTTCAAAAGAACAAAAGTACAACCCTACCTGCTCCCTGTTTACAAATGTGTTTGCATCCAGAAAAGGTTACTTTGCCAATGAAAAGAGTGAATACCGTATGTGCAATGCAAAGTACAAATCACCAGAATGATGCAAAACTGTTTTAGTACAGATGCAGCTTGCATCTGTGTCCCATAAATGACTCAAGAGGTGAGCAATTATTGGGATGCACAGAACACATGCTAATTAACTACAGACTTTTCACAGGTGCAGTGACCAATTTTAATTACCCAGAAACAGCATGACCATGGTAAATTATGGTCAACTATTGTTTACCCATGTTTAACCATGATTTGCCCATGGCCATAACAGCATGGGGAAGCAACCACATTTGTATAATGTATTTGCATTTCACCGTGCAAAGTTTTATACTTTAAACTAACATACATAATCACAATGACTTTTTTTTGCAGTTTATGGTGAAGAAATGAGGTTTTCACAAAAGAATAAGTTACTTGAGCATAACAAATTAATATTAGAACTCACAACGTCTTAAATTAATTTCTAGTGGTATAACTAGAACATGGACCATTCTATCAGTTACGAAAGAGTCGAGAAAGAGGAAAACTAGCAGCAATGACTAAGTAAATAAAAGCTATTTCAAAAGTATGTTCCATGGGTATTCATCACAGAATGTTAAGTTTGTTAGAAAAAAACGAAATTATCTGAGAAGTGTAGGCATTTGTTTTATAATACAGGGAACTTCTGAAATTAACAACTACGGATGATCATGTATGACCATGGTCAACTTAGTTAAAACTCAAACTATACTGGCCATGGTCATCCAAAGTCTGTCCCTAGGTCATGTAAAGTCAGTGGTTATGCAGACGCCACCAGTGAACAATGGGAGAGTAGTGCAGTTACTCGCACCACTCCTTCCCATCCATGGATGACCAACAACAGCAGTAGGAGCCTGTACTCTCAGCTCTCATTAGCTGAAGAAGGGGATCTTCCACCAATTGGGTGTACAGCAGAATCAGCGGGGGGGGGCAAACAGAGCCCACCTGATTCAAAGAGCTATGAGCTTCCTCGGCTGTCTTCAGCCAGATGCCACCAAGGAACAACAACAACAGAGGAGTGCTATTACTTACATCACTCCCTTCCATCCACAGATGTGGGAGCTTGCAATCTTGGCTCCCATTGGTTGAAGAAGGGGATTTTCTGCCAGTTGGATGGATGGCAGAGTCAGTGGGGGGGTGAAACGAACAGAGCCCACCTACACTATAAACATGCTTTGTGCCAAATGGCCCTCCCACTTGCGGCCCTCATGCTGAGGACCCATGCAAAGGACATTGACTGGAGTCTGCCAGGAGTCAGCCAAGGAGACAGCCAACAGCCAGGAACCCTGCCCATTGGAACCAAGGTAAACCTATTTTGTTTGAGGGTCTGTCAGTGGCATTGTGGGTGTGGGTTGTACTGCAACTGACTAGTATTGTTAGAGGTTTGGGGAGGTTGCTGTTAGATGGATATCTAGGTAAGTGGGGTTACTATCTTGTCTGGGACAAGCCTAGGATAGTTTCACTGAAGAGTTGTATATTGTACTTCAGTTTATAGCATACCTGTATCTGTCATACACCTAGGGTAGTTTTGGGGTTTTTTTTAACCAGGAGAGACACACTAAGCTGAATGTTTGTTTACAGGCGCAACCTGGGAGCACAAGGAAGTTAAGTGACTTGCTCAGGGTTACACAGTATGCAAGTGGGGGCTGTGGGATTCAAACCCAGGTCTCCAGGTTTGCAGCTCAGAGCCTTAAACCATTTGGCTATGCTGCCTCAAGTTTAAATAAAGGGTTATATATTGTACTTTAGTAACTTATACAGCAGTCAGACTAGCCTTTAATGGGTTCTAGGAAAGGAGATCAGGAAACACAGAGAGAGCAGGTATAAGGAACGTGGGGAAAGGTGTACTGCAGTGGTTGCAACGCAGTCTTCAGGAAGACCTTCTGGAGACTGCAGTGCTGCCCCATCTGTGTGCACATCTTTGGGCTGAAGGAAGAGGTTGCTAGACTCCGAGCCGAGTTGACTGAGAGTTGAGGGACCTTCTCTCCCGCTGAGGAGCCACCAAGAGTGACACTGTTACCTCAAAGGATGCCAGATAGGAGGAACAGCTGAACTATGGTTGGCTCAATGAGGGTGGGGGAGGTGGAGTCTGGAAGGCTGGGTGGTGGGTTTCCAGCACATTCCTCAACCGGTGCTACTACAAAATTCCTATGCTGCTCTGACAGAGTGGGACTGCCAGGAGGAGGCACCTGTGACGGTGGCCAGGGAGGATGTGGGGGCCCTCCTTAGTGGAGACCCCAAGGAGGGTGGAAGAGGACCCCAGGGGAGAAGGAAGCAACTTCTGGTGGAGGACTCAATTTTCAGGATATAGAGCTGGGAATAGGAAAGGGGGCAGGAGAGGGAGGTCAGGTACCTACGCAGTGCCACAGCCTGGAGAAATGGAAAGCGTATCCTACAGATCACAAGGGCAGCAGGAAGGAAGGGGAAGCTGGATGTCATTGTCCACCTGGGGACAGATGACCTGGCTAGAGATGGGCAGGTATAGTGCAAAGGGAGTTTAAGGAATTGGGAAGAGGTCTGAGACCGGTAGCACACTCAGTAGCTTTTGCAGAGGTGCTGCCTGTCTACGATAGGGGGAAGGAGAGGGATATCCGCATCAAAGCCTTCAACTTATGGCTGAAGGAATGGTGCAGAGAGGAAGAATACAGCTACATTGGGAACTGTGGGCCCACCTGGGAGGATAACAGCCTAAACAGAGGTGATGGCCTGCATCCATTCAGGAGTGGAACCACAGTCCTTAGTGGACAGTTTAAATGTTACTTCAATGAGCATTTAAACTAGCTGGGGGGAGGGTGGAGAAAAAAGGATAGGCAGAAACTGCCCCCCCCCACAGGCTGAGAAAGATAGTAGGGAAATCCTCAGTGGAGAGAGTCCCACCAGGGTGCAAGTCAATCAGAGAAGCAGAGGGTTAGCAAAGGAGGAAGGAGGGAAAAACAGCTGTCAGAGGAGAAGGAGGAGGAAAGGGGAACAAAAGGGAAATGGGGGGTGACAAGCAAAGAGCTAACAAACTCTGGAAGCCCATGTGTGCTAACTCTAGAAGTCTGGGAAATAAGATCCCAGACCTAGAGGCCATCATGGTGGAGGCCGACCTGAATATTGTGCCCATTACCAAGTCATGGTGCACTGACAACCATGACTGGGACATGGCCATACCAGGCTACATACTGTTCAGAAAGAACAGGGTTGGAAGGAAAGGAGGGGGTGGGGTGCTTTATGTTAAGGAAAGAATAAAAGCAACAGAAATACAGGGAATTTTGAGGGGCAGGGCAGAAATGCTGTGGGTCACCATTAAGTCAGAAAATGGAGTCACTATTCAGGCAGGCATGATCTGCAGGCCTCTGATACAGGAGGAGGGGTTAGATAAGGAAATGTTGGAAGCAGTTGACATAATGGCTGAAAAGGAGGAGATGTTGCTGGTGGGGGCCATTAATCTGTTGGATGTAGATTGGAGCCTCCTAGCTGCAGCTTCAGCTAAAAGCAGGGACATCCTGGACTGTCTGCAGGGGACATTCCTCAGACAACTAGTCAGTGAACCCACTCATGATGGGGCAATACTGGACCTGGTGCTTACTAATAGGGACAGTATTGCAGGCATCAAGGTGGGAAGCCATCTGAGGATCAGTGATCATTGTACAGTGTGGTTCAACATGAGAACAGGTGCAGAACCCAGCCACACAATGGCAAGGGTCCTGGACTTCAGAAGGGCTGATTTTATAAAGTTGGGTGAATGTCTCAGGAAGGTGGCATATGAAGCTGGCGAGTCCGAAACCGGCAAGTCCAAAAGTCAGCGACGGAATTTTGGCGATAACCAGATGGCGACAAACGTTTCACCCCCTCCTCAAGATGCTGTGACCTCGGAGTTGGTTATCTAAGTAAGAGGGATGTGGGGGCAAAGCCCCTCCAAAAAAAAATAGTCGCCGTTTCAGTCCTCACCGAAATTTCTTTGCAATTTCAGACTTGCTGTTTTGGAGTTGCTGTTATCACATAAAACCCCTCAGGAATGACCTAGCAGGAGAAGATGATCTGGTGGGTGGAGAAACAGTGTGGGCCAAACTAAAAGAGGGCATAGTGAAGGCAACAAATATATCTGTGTCAAGCAAATAAGCAAAAGGAAGAGAAGACCACTATGATTCTCAAAAGAGATGGCAGGAAAGGTAAAGACTGAAAGAGTAGCATTCAGAAGGTATAAGGAGACCCAGAGGGAGGAGGTTAAGGAAGTGTATCAGGAAAAACAGAGGGGGCAGGGAAAGCAGTAAGGAGCGCAAAGGCACAAACTGAAGAAAGAATAGCTCAGACAGTATCAAAGGGGACAAGACATTTTTAGGTGTGTTAACAAAAAAAGGAAGCCTAAGGGAGGGATTGTAAGGTTAAAGTGGGGGACTGCATGAAGGGGGACCAAGAAAAGGTAGACGTCTTAACAAATACTTCTCCTCAATGTTGAGGGGAAGGGGAGGAACTACAAAAAGCATCAGTAGGTTGGTCAAGAGGGAAGTGGACACTAGCCCTTTCTCTGAGGAGAGAGAGTCCAGAAAGGACTTGCAAACCTGAAAGTAGACAAAGCTATGGTGCCATTCGGGGTGCATCCCAGAGTGCTGAGGGAGCCCTGGGAGGTACTAGCTGCACTTCTCATGGACCTATTTAACAGATCACTGGAGACTGGAGTGGTCCCAGATGACTGGAGAAAGGCAGATGTTGTCCCACTTCTCATATGTGGTAGCAGGGAAGAGGCGGGAAATTATAGACCTGTCAGCTGACATTGGTGGTTGGTAAGTTAATAGAAACACTACTAAAGGAAAGGATTGTGGAATATCTGGAATCCAGTATGTTACAGGATCTGAGGCAGCATGGATTCACAAGAGGGAGATCATGCCAAACAAATCTAATAGATTTCTTTGACTGGGTAACCACGGGGTTAGAGCAAGGTGGAGTGGTGGACGTGGCCTACCTGAATTTCAGCAAGGCTTTTGACACCATTCCACATAGGAGACTGGTAAACAAGCTGGGTAGCTTGGGGATGGGCAATAAGGTGGTAACTTGGGTAAGAAACTGGTTAGGGGATAGGAGACAGAGAGTAGTGGTAAATGGAATTTGAGCTGAGGAAGAGAGGGTGACCAGTGGGGTAACTCAGGGTTCAGTGCTGGAACTCGTCCTCTTCAATGTCTTTATTAGTGGCATACCAGAGGAGCTGGAAGTTAAGGTCTGCCTTTTGCAGATGACACCAAGATCTTCAGCAGGGCAGGCATTCCAGGGAAGGGGTGGAAAGGATGGTCAGAAATCTGAAAAAAACTGAAGGAGTGGTCAAGGGTAAGGCAGGAGGATTTTAATGCAAAAAAGTGCAAAATAATGCACCTAGGCCATAGAAACCTGGGGACAAAGTACAAAATAGGTGGAGTGATACTAACAATGACCAAGCAAGAAAGAGACCTGGGGGCAATCATATTGGATGGCCTAAAGGTGTCCAGGCAGTGTGACAAGCCATTCAGGAGGCTAGTGGGATGATGTGGTGCATAGGAAGGAGTATCACCAGCAGAAAAAGGGAGGTGATATTGCCCCTATATAGATTGCTAGTAAGACCACGCCATGATTATTGTGTCCAGTTTTGGAGGTCACATCTCAGGAAGGACATACTGCAGAGTAGAGGCGGTCCAGAGGAGGGTTATCAAGATGGTGCAGGGTCTGCATCAAAAGCCCTATGAGGAGAGGCTAAAGCAGCTCAGTATGTACACCCTGGAGAAGAGGAGGGAGAGAGAGGAAATGATAAAGACCTTTAAATACCTCACCAGTGTTAATAAGGCACAGGAGGGGAGTATTTTTAAGAAGAAAAAGGTAGTCTAGAACAAGGGGACATGCTATGAAGCTGGGGGGGTGGGGTAGGTTCAGGAGAGATGTGAGGAACTATATCTTCACAGAAAGAGTGGAGGACTTCTGGAATAGTCTTCCAGCTGAGGCAGTGGGGTGAAAACAGTGGTGGGGTTCAAAAATGCCTAGGATAGGCACAAGGGAATCACAGGAGTAAGGAAGAAACCTAGAAACCTAGACAGTGATGGCAGAAAAGAGCAAAGGTCTATCGAGTCTTCCCACTGTGTCCTATGTAACCCCACAAACTAGTGTCTATGCAGGGTTCTAACCCTCCCCATCAGTCTTCCTATTCCTTTCCCCAGTTTTATCTCTACAATGAACACTATTCCTTTTGCGCTTTCCCAAACCCATTTGAAGCCCTCCACAATTTTAGTTCCCACCACCTCGGCCGGCAAGCTGTTCCATGGTTCCACCACCCTTTCAGAAAAGATAATACTTTCTCATATCGCTTCTGAACCTCCCTCCTGTCAGCTTTCAGTCATGCCTTCATGGTGTTGAACTGATGTTCCTGCTAAATAATGCCTCATAGTTCACTTTGTTTACTTCTTTCAGGAATTTGAAGGTTTCCATCATATCTTCCTTCTCCCTTCTGGTCTCCAGCGAGTACTGTAGATGTTCAGTGCCCTAAGGCATTTCTCATAGGACTTCCCCTGTATCATCTTTGTCACCCTACGCTGTACCACCTCTAGCCTATCCTTGTCCTTCCTAAGGTGAGAGCTCCAGAACTGGGCACAGTACTCCAGGTGTGACCTCACCAAAGATGTATGGAGGGGGAGTATCACTTCTTTCTTTCTACTATCAGTGGGCCCTATGCACAAATGGGTGGATAATACATTCTGGAAATGTGTTACCCACCGTGGAGTTCTGCACATGTGGACAGGTGCGCACCAGCCAGTATTCACTACTGGCCGCCACTTGTCCATGGCCCCACCCCCCCCGGCACGCAGACACGTGGAGCACAGTTCTGTGGACTGGGTGCACATCCAATGGGATGCCTGGACCCGGTTCGCTAATGGATTCCTTGGAACCGTGGGGCACAGATTACAGCAGAGGGTGCAATGTGCACTGCCAGCATGGAGCAGGCGGGTTCCTGGTCAGCCACCCTCAGCCCTCCATGTAGACCCATGTACTGGGGCAGCATGTGGGGGGGTCTGTAGTGCCCCCACTTTGGTGCTGTGGCCGGCGGTGGCATCCTGGGGGGGTGAATATCCCTTATGACTGGGTGTTACCTAGTGTATGGTGCTCCCCCCACGCCCAGAACTCCACACCTTTGTGAATGGCGTGGAGTGCAGGCATGTCCCCAACACCCCACTCACCCACCCTGGCACATTGCTGTCTGCGTGGCCAGGGGATTGGGCACATAAATGCCACGAGCATCCTCTGTGAATGCCGCACAGGGTCCATGGGACCCCACTCCACAGCATTCCGTCGTAGTGATGCCAATACGCCAGGTATATGCTGCGCATTGGCATTGTGCATAGGGGCCAAGATGCAGAAGAAACAAGACTCAGCACACCAAACCTGGGCATAACACACTGGCATATTTAATAAAGCAGACGCCACAGAAAGCAAGGCAAACTCCCGACCAGTTTCGTGTGAACTGCACTTCATCAGGGGGTGGTGTCTTGTAAGTAACATTCATATATAAATAGGGAAAATTTAAAGACACATGCATCATATTGTAAATTAACATATCATAGTATCTAACTCGGGACACAAAATATAATGAACTACAAAAAATATAGATACAATACTAGACAGGAAATCAGCTCCCAGCCATCGGGATACACCGATATGTTCCATGTCAAGGCATTATTACTCATCGGCTTTATCTGTAAAAAAACAACAACCAAAATGTTAAGAAAAACATGAAAATCTGCACTTAAAGCAGTAAAAATTCAATAAAATTGAAGCGAAAAGAGGGAAGGAGAAGGGGAAAGGGGAAAAGGGAGGGAAAGGGGAAGGGAAAAGGAGGCGGGGGGTTGTGGGGAAGGGGGAAGGGAAAAAGAAAGAAAAAAGGGGGGACAAAGAAGAAGAAGGGTGGGTAAAAAAGTGGGAGAAAAGAGCAATACTCATATTATTATCTAGACTTTAAACAAGTTAGCAGTTCAATCTTGTCATTCAAACCTGGGGCCATAAGGGCCCCTAATGTGTAAATCCAAGACACTCTAAAGCTCTTGAGAACATTATTCAGACTAATTGGAATGTTTTGTCAGGTGATCCTTCTTTGATGGAAGTCACCCGACATAAACCTAGAATGGTTTATAGGAGAGGCCCCAATTTGCTGGACAGACTAGTGTATAGTTATACTGGGCCCTCTAGTGTTAGTGGTGACAAAAACCGTCCCTCTCTTCCTTACGGAATGTACAGCTGTGGTAACTGTAAATTTTGTAGATCCACACTTAAATGCAACACTTTCACCAGTTGTAATTGTGTTAAAACTTATGAGATCAGGGATTTTATCACCTGCAGTACTTCTAATGTAGTCTATCTGGCTACATGTCAATGTGGTGCTTTCTATGTAGGCAAAACCACATGACCATTGAAGGTATGGATGGGTGAACATTTGAGATCTATTATTAACAATGATTCCAGAAGTGCACTTGCCATTCATTGTGACAAGAATAGTACTAAACATCTGGAGCATATTTTCAGATTGTGTGGCATAGAGGTTGTAAAATTAGGCCCTCGAGGAGGAGGTCTGGATGCTAAACTGAAGTATAGGGAATCCTTTTGGATTTACACATCAGGGGCCTTTATGGCCCCAGGTTTGAATGACAAGATTGAACTGCTAATTTGTTTAAAGTCTAGATAATAATAACAGTATTGCTCTTTTCTCCCACTTTTTTACCCACCCTTCTTATTCTTTGTCCCCCCTTTTTTCTTTCTTTTTTCCCTTCCCCTCCCCACAACCCCATCTCCTTTTCCTTCCCTTTCCCTCCCTTTCCCCTTCTCCTACCCCCTTTTTGCTTCCAGTTTTATTGAATTTTTACTGCTTTAAGTGCAGATTTTCATGTTTTCCTTAACATTTTGTTTGTTGTTTTTTTACAGATAAAGTCGATGAGTAATAATGCCTTGACATGGAACATATTGGTGTATCCCGATGGCTGGGAGCTGTTTTCCTGCCTAGTATTGTATCTATATTTTTTGTAGTTCATTATATTTTGTGTCCTGAGTTAGATACTATGACATCTTCAGTGCTGTTGTATTTTAATTATTGAGTATGTCAGTATAGATATGGATTATCCAGCTATTTCCAGTTGTTCTTTATGGTCTTAATTATTGTTTTTCACAGATTCTGTAGTGCTGTGCTACATACACATACAAAATGCTGTTGATGTTTATGTGATTTAAAGAATGTGGACAGCACAGTAGTATTTTTGCATAATATGTTCATTTACAATATGATGCATGTGTCTTTAAATTTTCCCTATTTTTGTATGTATGTTACTTACAAGACACCACCCCCTGATGACGAGCAGTTAACACGAAACTGGTCGGGAGTTTGCCTTGCTTTGGACTTTTTAGCCCTTGAGGCTTTCTGTGGCATTTGCTTTATTAAATATGCCAGTGTTACGCCTAGTTTTGGTGTACTGAGTCTTGTTTCTTCTGCTCATTGTGTTGACTCGAGCACCCTTTTCTAGCGGATGAGCTGTTTTTGCTGAACTCTATAGGGGCCAAGATCCCTGTCGATACACCCCAGCATCTTTTTTTTTATGATTTCTATTTTATTAGAAAATATATTAAAGCCAAACTGATACAGTCATAATATAGTGAATAGCCAGGATAACCACAATTATGTGTAGAACCAGAATACAAATAATATGGTTTTACAAAGTGTTACATGGTAGATTAAAGCAAAGAAAAATTTATATATGTAAATAAAATACCATGAAACAGCACAAAGAACTTAACGATTACAATAAATCTAGCATGGCAAACAAGGTAGGTAAAAATTCCATGGCTGTGAGGCAGGGCATGGGTAGAGCTGAGCTAGTATAAAACTACAAAAAACAAAATATTCTAATAAGAAACTTATCAACCCTGTAAAAAACAATCCTGTGACATGGAAAAAAGAAGCTTATGGAACAAATGTGGGATCAGATTGTAGTTTGTAAGGTACCAGCATCTCCAGATTTCTTTGAATACTGGCATAAGATTTAAAAAATAATAGGTACATTTTTCAAGTTGGTAAATAGTATCAACTATTGTTATCCATTAGGACTGCTGAGGGGACTGTGTTTGTAACCAGAGTTTGGAAATAGCTTTTTATGCACATACCAAGAGAACCAGCAATAGTTTAAGTTGTCTGCCTCAGACATGCACTTGATCAGGAGGTACAGTATATGTAAGAGCACCAGTGTGGGAGGAAGGGGTAGTGAAATATCAAACATCGGGGCTATAACATTTGAAACAGTCATCCAGAAGTGCCACAAGTGAGGACAAATCCAAACAAAGCATTTGTCAATGCCGAATGTTTGCTTGCTGGTACTGGCATTGGTAGTGCAGGAGTTAGAGAGATGCATAATAGGAATGGCAGTGAAGTATTGAAGTAACGCCAACACCCACCCCCACCCTGCAGAGACTGACAGGCATTGGGGTGTGCCTTTGGGTCGTCGGCCATAACACTCTCACCATGCCACCTCACCCACCATGCCACCTCACCCTACCCTACAGACACCGAAAGGTGTCACAGTGTGCCTTGAGGTCTTTGGCCCTTACGCTCACCCCATTCCATAAGGAAATAAGCTGAGATGTGTGCAGTATAGGAGAATGGGGTGAACTTTAGGGCCAAAGCCCCCAAGGCACACCTCAATGCCTATCAGTGGCTGCAGGGTGGGGGTGGGGTGGAATGGGGTGAGCATTATGGCCACTGACCCCAAGTCACACCCCGACGCCTGTTAGTCTGTACAGGGTGGGTGTTACGGTTGGAAACCCTAATGCCCTGGACGTTTGTTGGTATTTTTGCTCCATATTTTCAACATGGGCTTTTGAGACCCCACCTCATGAACAGTGGCAGTATCATTTCGTTACTCAATCCCAAAAGGTGATTTAGCATTAGCTCAGCGAGTGTACCATTCGGCTCCACAGGTGCAAAAACACATTTCAGGCAGGATGTGAAAAATGACAGTTGTACTGTTGATGAGAAAGTGTGAAGAAATGGCAATGCTGAAAATCTGGAGTCAAAATATGAAAAAGTGGCGAAATTAAGTGTGCGTAGAAACTGTACAAGCATACGCTCATGCTTATGATCATTTTATATGTTTTCACCAAATTCTCAACATGGCCTTTAGGATCTCCTCTCATGAACAGTGGCACTGGGATTTCATTAATCTGTCCTGAAAGTTGATTTCTCACAGTGACCGCGCCAATCTGCGCCACAGATGCAAAAACACATTTCAGGAAGGATGCAAAAAATGGGGTGTGAAAAAATGGCAATATTGGAAATTTGGAGTGAAAATATTAAAAATTGATGAAGTTACAAGCATGCGTAGAAACTGCACAATGGACACTTTTTTTTTTTTTTTTTAATTCAAAATGCTTTATTTCGGCCTTGAAAGGCCACTTTACACAGGACCGTACAATAAAGATGATACGTGACAGTACAAACAACGGACACTTGTAATGCAGTCATTTTTTGGAGTTTATTCACCAAATTTGCAACAAGGGCTTTTTAGGACCCCACCTTATGAACAGTGGCACTGTCTTTTCATTTATTGGTCCCGAAATCACCTTTCAGGACCAAGAAATGAAATGAAATGACAGTAACAGTGTTCATGAGGTGGGGTCCCAAGAACCCCATGTTGAAAATTTGGGACCAAAATTCCCAAAACTGGCTGAGATATCAACCTAAATTAAAAACCCTCCATTGACTGCCATTATAGGGCTTACCGTCATTTCTTCAGTTCCCAGTTGGTCTTTGAAGAGTGTAGATGTGTTCCCAGTCCACAGAAGATCCTGCTCCCGACCTCAGTAGGTAAGTATGGGTGAGGGGTGCAGGAGGTGGGTGCAGAAGAAGGAGGGGCTTGTTGGGGAGGGGCTACGGAACGACGTATGACTGTTTTCTTTTTTTAGGTTTAAAAAAAATACATTGTGGAACTGTTTTCTTTTACAGGTGAAATATTACAAAACAGATTTCAGCACACTGGGGTGGGCTCCCAGTGTGCCAGAGTACTGGAGGGGGGGGATCAATGCTAACCTGAGTATTGGGCACCCTGAGGTCAGCTGAGAACATGGGGTGAGGGGGGGCGCACATCCGACACCGGGAGTGGGCATCCCGGTGTCAGAAACATCAAAGAAGTATTTTTATGGCACACTGGGGTGGGATCCCAGTGTGTCACATCAATGGGAGGAGGGGGGATACATGCTGACACGGGGACTGAGCACCCCGATGTTGGCAGGGACGTGAGAATGGAGGGTACAGGGTGGGCAGCAGCAGTGGGAGGGAGCTAATTTGTTGTCCTGCTGTGTGACTGGTTGGGAGGGAGTGGGAACTGCTGCTGCAATGACGAAACTGCCCCTGATTGCAGCAGCAGATTTCATGGAGGGTGTGGGGTGGGCAGCAGCAGTGGGTGGGAGCTAATTTGTTGTCCTGCTGTGTGACTGGTTGGGAGGGAGGGGGGACTGCTGCTGCAATGATAAAACTGCCCCTGATTGCAGTGGCAGATTTCTTTCAAGTACAGCGCTCTCTCTCTGAAACCGCCGTCATCGTCAGCTTCAGCATTAATTGGTGGCCGACAAACACGTCCATTAAAGCGTTCACTGGATTTGGCCACAACACTGCCACACCTCTGCAGTGCTCTACTACCTCAATATGTTTCTAGTACACTGCGTGTGCAAGCAAACATAAAAATATGGGCATGGTCAGCCTTGGACTCACCACATGACCACCAGCAGGTGCCTGTCTGTATTCCTAAATATTTTGTTGACAGTGCCAGAGTCTTAAAAAATCTCATCTGACACTTCCAAGTGAATTCATTTAAGTGGAGCATCATTGAACGTTTGTATGTGGTAAAAGAGTACTTTTCCCACAGAGCAGAGTCGCACTTTATCTGCAGGTTCTTCTCCCATTGGTCTAGAATGGAGAGAGTAGAGTCTGTTGATTGGTCTCAGAGGATAGAGTATATATGACCAATTAGATGTTCCTGTAAGCTGCCCTTTTGGTGGAGTAAGATTAAGGCTTACACCCAGCATCTTGTTTGCCTTACTACAAGCCTTGTTGCATTGGCTAGCCTGTTTAAGGTGTCACTGATGATGACTCCTAGGTCCTGTTCATCAGCTATGGTGCTAAGTTTAACCCCTCCCATCCAGTGTTCTGTCCTTGGGTTCTTTTTTCCTAGGTGCATCAAGTTGCACTTTCTGGCACTGAATTTCAGCTGCCAAACCCTTTGACCACCTCTCTTTGCAGGTCACCTGTAATTCTCTAATTCCCTTGGCACTATCCACTCTTCCGCAGAGTTTAGTGCCATCTGCAAAGAGGCTTATCCTACCCTGGATTGGATCCCCTCTTCGATGTCACTGATGAGCATGTTAAAAAGGACTGGGCCTTTATAGCGGGAGTTTATTGTCGCCCTATTATACCCCCCCACCATATCTGCCATCATGGCCACCATCCTGTCCCATAACTCTACAGGTGAACTCTATGTGCTTGGTGACTTTAATCTCAACTGGTTATCCCCTCAACATGCCAAAACTCTTAATGACATATCCTCACTCAGCCTGACCCAACTCATCTTGACCCCACCCACCTGAACAATAAAAACCCCAATCACACACTCATTGACTGGGCCCTCACTACTCATCAGGACAAGGGGCAAGATGGCGTCGGTGCTGTGCCGCGACCTCTGAGCGTTGTTACTCTGCTCCCGTGTAATCTGTGTAATCCTGTTTTTAGTTTTCTAAGTTTTAGTATGCGATTGTAACGTCTGTAGTTACTTTTACACTTCTGGTTATTTTTCTGTTTTATTTTTCCGCTTTTGCAGTCGAAGTTTTCGTTTTTCGGGTCCCACCCCCTTTTCTGTTAAGTGCAGGCAGTTATCCGAAATAGCGTCGGTCCTTTTGTGGAGGACTATCCTTTTGGATTAAGGGACTGGCTTTTCTGGGCAGCGGAGTGGAGGATTGGATCCGTGGATCTGTGGAGTTCGATTGTTTCGATCATCGATTGGACCTGTGGTGTTCGTGTGTTCCCGAGGATTGTGGAGCTTGAGAAGGGACTTCTTGGAGGAAAAGAGAGTTTGGGCTGGTTGCTCCTGGCCTCCTCGCAGGCCCCCTGTTCATGTTTGTGGGGTGCCCTTTGGACACCCATCCTCTGGAAGGTGGTGGGCCGGGAGGCTGTGGCTATTTTGGTGGCAGGCCTCTTGGCTCTTCTGACCCGCTCTGGATCAGCTGGAGAGCTGACCAGGAGGCGGTAAGGTCCATTGAGAGGCAGGTTGTTCCTAGGGTAAGTTCCTGGTATCAGCAGAGGCTCCTTTGGTCCCTTTCTCCATGGATTTAACTTTGAAAGCCTATCCTAAAGCAAGATCTTTATTACGCTGCTGCCGCTTAATCCTTCCAGAGGTGGAGTTGTTTCCTGTGGGGCTCTTGAAGAAGGAGACAGTCTGAGCTGTAGTTCATTGTGGTGGTGAGAGCCCATGAGGGACTGTAGATTGTACTGTACTCTGTATTTTCATTAACTCTCCAGGACCTGCTGACCTCAGTACACTGTTTTGGATAATTTTTCTGCCTTTTCTGACTCCTCCTGGGTGGTGAGAGTTCCTCGGGGGTTCTGAATTGGGGCCCTTTTGCCTTTTTGGGTTTTGTTTTATTTTAATTTGTTTTGCTGGTTATTGGAAGCATGGAGTGAGAGTCCGTGGTTCTATATTTGGACATCTTTTGCGGTGGAAGGTGGGAGCTCCACTGTCTCAAATTGACTCTTTAATACTTATTTGAACCAGTTATTATTGTTAAGTATTTATTGTTGTTATTGTTTATTTATTTACATAGTTTGATTGTATAATTTATGTTAGTTGATTTGTGTTTTCAAGTTTTAGTGTTTTATTTTTAATTTTATTGGGATTTCTTGGGAGTTCAGAGATCATTGTTTTGGCCTGATGTCTGTGGATGACGCTAGATATTGGTATCCAACCCCCCCGTCATGCACTACTCATCCGCCACTCTTTATGCCCTCTGCCCTTTCTTTGCCCTCCCTTTGCTTTTCCCCATTTACCAACGCTGTAGGGCTTTGGGAATTGCGCGTGGTGGGGTTCGGAGGGGCGGGGGGCGTGAACAGCGGGGGATGGTTGAGGGGGTGCTCGCGTTTGAGTGGTTAAGTCCAGAAGATGCCCTGGGGTGAAATGGGGTGCTGAACATGGACCCTCCTGTTTGGTCCCCATACCCAAGGGCACCACCACTGTTGTAAATGGTGGGCAGGTGGTCGGGGCTTCCCAGGAGTCCTATCCAACTCGGGCAGTGTTGTGCAATGTCAGGTCTGTTGTGAACAAGACTGCCATTGTAGCGGACTTGGTTGTCACGGTGAGCCTGACCTGCATCACCGAAACCTGGCTGGATAGTAATGTTGCCCCAGTTCTTGAGGCAGCAATTCCGGCTGGGTATTCGGTGATTCACCGCCCGAGATTGGATCGCAGGGTTGGGGGGGGTTGTGGTCTGTTTCAAGACCGAATTGGACCTCACTAGTGTTCCAGTGGAGGAGACCAGATCCTTTGAATGTGTCGTGGTGGCAGGTGGGGGCTATAGAATAGCGCTAGTCTATCATCCACCTGGTGACAAGACTCTATTTCTAAAGGAAGTGGCAGACTTCGTCGTCGACCTGGTATTCGAATCGCCCAGGTTGATGGTGCTGGGTGATTTTAATGCCTGGATCGACGACGAACTCTCGAAATTTGGTCAGCACTTCCTCCAATTGATGTGTTCATTGGGCCTCTCACAGGTGGTTACCTCTGCCACTCACAAACATGCCCATTCACTCGATCTGATCTTCCTGCTGGGGTTGGAGGCCTCCGATGTGGGGGTGGAACCAGTCGGATGGTCTGACCACCACACTGTGAGGTTCAATTTTTGCACCCCCCCTGCGAGCCGACCCCAGTGGAGATGGTCAATGCCGCCCTTCTACGGGGATATTCTCCTGGTCTAACTACGGTTCTTGACTTATCAAATTTCCTGGGTTGAGTTTAATCCTGAAGTGATGGTGCAAGCCTATAATAAAGCTGTCACCTCCGCTTTGGATTTAATTGCTCCCACCCATGTGCGGCCTCTCTTCCTTCGCCCCCGATCCCCTTGGTTTGATCAGGATCTGAGGGAGTTGCGGAGATTAGGTCGCAGGTTGGAGAGATGTTGACGGAAGTCTGGCTTAGATGCCGACCATCTTAGACTCCTAGAGCATTATAAACTCTATCAGTCAGCAACCACTCATAAGAAGGCAGTGCTCCTGTCCGGAGAAATTGCTGCTGCTCAGAATCGACCAGCCCAGCTCTTTCGAACTGTAGACAGGTTGTGCAACCCAGCCTGTCTGCAGGTTCGTCGAGCCTTTTCACAGATGCAATGTGTGGAGCTTGCTCGATTCTTTGCAGATAAGGTGGCCAACATCAGGGCCGAGATTTGCGCCACCCCCTCCATGGGAGTTGTGGTGGTCCAGCCTACGGTCACAAGCACACCATTCACCTGGAGTTTCTTCAAACGGCCGGAAATTGAGGATGTTATGAGGATTGTCCAGGGTATGCGTATCACAAGGTGTAGTTTAGACCCAGGTCCCACCGGCCTGATCATGGGCTGTGGGGAGGTTATCTTCCCGGTTCTAGCTAGGATAGTCTGGTGCTCCCTAGACTCTGGTGAATATCCCCGCTCCTTGAAGGAAGCGGTGGTGACACCAGTGTTGAAAAAGGCATCTTTGGACCCCGACTCCCTAGCAAACTACAGACCTATCTCAAACCTCCCCTTTGTTGGGAAGGTAATCGAGAAAGTGATGGCAGCCCAGCTGGACAACCATCTTACCATCCATAACATCTATGATCCTCTTCAATCAGGCTTTCAAAGAGGCACAGCACTGAGACTGCGCTGGTTTGGGTCCTCAATGATCTCCTGATGGCGAGAGACCAGAAAAAATGGTCCATTTTGGTCCTTCTGGATTTGTCAGCAGCATTTGACACTGTAGACCATGGGGTGTTGCTTGAGTACCTGAGATGCATCTGTGGGTTGTCGGGTTTGGTGCACAGATGGTTTACTTCTTTCCTCACAGGTAGAACTCAGAGGGTGGTATCGGAATTTTTTCCTCTGATCCTACCGCTCTGACCTATGGGGTGCCTCAGGGCTCTGTGCTGTCCCCCATGCTGTTTGCGGTGTATATGCTTCCCCTCGGAGACATTGTAAGATGATATGGGCTGGAGTTTCATTGCTATGCTGATGATACCCAGCTCTATCTGTCTTTTGTGCCTGACCAGAATAGAGCACTCTCAGTGTTTAACAACTGTCTCAGTGAGATCCAGGATTGGATGAGGTCCAGCTGGTTGAAGTTGAACTCTGGGAAGACGGAGGTGTTGGTTGTGGATCCTGGCCGCCGGATTGAGGGGTTGGGGGCACTTCAAACCTCTGGTTTATTCCTAGGGGATGTGGAGCTCCCGACCTCTGAATGGGTGCGAAACCTGGGGGTGATCCTTGACGATCAGCTGACATTGCGTGCACAAGTGTTGGCGGTTGTTAAGGTATCCTTTTACCATCTTAGGAACATCGCCAGGATCAAGCACCTTGTTCCATCCGGCGACCTACCTACGTTGATCCATGCCTTTGTGACCTCGCATCTGGACTACTGCAACTCCCTTTACTTTGGGCTTCCTGGGGTTGATATCCGCCGCTTGCAGCTAGTGCAGAACTCGGCAGCCCGGTTGTTAATGGGGACTTCCCGTTCCTCTCATATTACACTGGTGCTCCAAGATCTGCACTGGCTGCCAATTCAGTGGCGGATCACCTTTAAAGTCGGACTTCTAACATACAAAGCCCTACACGGGTTGGGCCCTGATTACCTGAAAGAGCTTCTGGTGCCTTACCTACCAACGCGACCACTCCGCTCAGCCAACGAGGGGTTGCTAGAGATCCCGAGGGTAACTTTAAAATCTTCCGGCGCCCAAGCTTTTATGTTCATGGCGCCGACCCTCTGGAATTCTCTACCACGTTGGATTAGACAGTGCACGACGGTGGAGGGTTTTAAAAAGGGCCTTAAGTCTTTTTTATGGAGTAAGGCATTTGGAGATAATTTGGATGCCGATTAACTGTCCTGTAATTAATTCAGTTTTTAACATGTTTTATTATGTTTTATTCTGTATCTTATTGTAATGCGCCTTGGTTTTAAGAAAGGCGCAGATAAATAAAGCTTATTATTATCATTATTATTATATTATTATCCACACCGTGTCATCGCTGCCAGTTTATACCCTGATTCCATAAGTGATCACCACCTAATCTACATTGTACGCAAGATCCATCGCCCCAAGGCTCCCCAAGATACATTGCGACTGGTTCCTACAAATTCCTGGACCTCAACCCTGTACTTACTGACCTATCAGCCGCTGACTGATCTCCCTTCACTTCTGCATCCTCCACTGACTCAGCTTGGGAGTTCTTTCACACCAAATTCACGACCATCTGGAATAAATTCGCCCACCGCAGGCAGATCAGAGTGAGGGGATAACCACCTCCCCTGGATCACTCCGAACTCTTAACATGTATCTGGGTTCGTGACCAAGCCTGGAAAACTCATAGATCCTCAGGCTCCCTGACTGATTTCCAGTGTTATTGCACCCTCTGCAACTTTTGCACCCATGCCATAAGATATGCATATGCTGAATATTTCCAGTCCACCTTCAATACCAACCTGAACTATCCATCCAAATTTTGGAAAGTGGTGCAAGCCCTCTTCCCCCCCACACCCAATCCACTGTCCCCATTCTCCAAGACAATGACGCTGTCTTATTAGACCCCTTAGAGGTTGCCTTCAAATTTATCTCCTACTTTACCTCTTGTGTTGCCGACCTTTTCAGCCTCTCCCATCCCACCCCCATCATTTGACTCTACCAACTACTCCCCACCCCTCTTTTTCCTTCTCCAATATACCCCTCTCCACCACCCTCAAGACCCTTCTCACCTTGAACCCCTTTTCTTGTCCTCCTCTGATGGCCTAGATCCAAAACTCCTCTTTCTATCCACCCCTACTATTGCCATTCCTCTCACCTCATTTCTGAACCTTTCCTTCTCCCTTTCATCTGTCCCTAAGGGCTGGAAACATGCCACAGTTATCCCCCTTCTCAAAGTGGATGACTCCTTCTTTTCTGGCAACTATCGACCTATCTCTCTCTCCTCCCTCCTCCCTATCCTGACCAAACTCTAAGAATATCTTGTCTTATCTCAACTATTCTCCTACCTTGATTCCTCCTCCGTCTTCACTCTTTATCAGTCTGGTTTCAGGAAGGATCACTCCACCACCACCTCTCTCCTCCGGCTCACTGACTCCATACTTACCAGTATGGACAGTGGCCTCATTACCTCCACCTTTTTCGTCGACCTTGCCAAGGCATTTGACACAGCCTCTCACAGCATCCTCCTATCCAAACTCTCTTCAGCTGGGCTCTCTTCCTCAGATATTGAGTGGTTTAGCACCTACCTGCTTGGCAGAACCCAGTCAGTTAGGATAACTAACTCTGTGTCCCCTCCGCGCCCAGACAGGTGTCCCACAAGTCTCTGTTCTGGGTCACCTACTTTTCTCCATTTTTCTTAATGACCTCCCCTCTGTCTGCTCCTCTTCTAGCATCCACATGTATGCAGACGACATTGTTCTGTACACATGTGGCCCATCCCCGTTTAGTGTCACTGCCACCTTACAGCTGGACTTTGACAATGTCCAGCACTGGCTAGTTTCACATCAACTATTCTTAATACAAAAAAGACAATCTCCATGACCTTTGACACTAGTTAGAGATTGTCCCGTATCCCCTCCCTGCCTTCTTTCCACACCCTTGATGGGACTAAACTGGAGGATTCTTCCTCTGCTAAGTATCATGATGTCTGGCTTGACAGGCACCTTGACTTTTCTGTACACATGGATGCAGTTGCCAAAAAACTCCATCCCATGCTTGTTGCCCTCTAACGTAACCACAGCTGCAGCCTGCTGCATGCCCACCACACTGTAATACAGAAAATTATCCTCCCAGTTTTTGACTACGGTGACATAGTTTTACTACTCCCAAAACCTCCCTTGCCAGACTGGGCACCCTCTACAACTCCTTCTGCCACTTTGCACTCGATGCTCCCCCTCTCTCCCATCACTGTAACCTCTATAACTCTCTCTCCTTCCACTCTCTTGAGGATTGGAGATGCTTCCACTGTATTTCCTTCACAGCTAAATACTGGTTTGGTTCCTTCCCTTCCTATCTATCCTCCTCATTCTTACCACTTCCCCAACCCCCTCTCATTCTCTCCGTACTTGGGACCACCATCCTTTAACTGTTTTCAGAAGATCCACTTCAAAGGTCAATCTGCATTTTTCTACCCCCTGCCAAAATTGAGGAACTCCATACCCTTGTCCCTTCGTCATGCTCCCTCACCCTCTGCTCTCTCCTCTCTCCTTCGCAAACTCCCTCCTCACATCTGCACTTGCAACTAACCCACCTCTCTATCCCATCTAATTTAACCCCCTACTAAATCCAACCCTACATCTTCTGCCCTCTCTATGTGCAACCTAAATTCTATGCTCATTTTTATGTTTGCTTGCACGCATGTGCAAGAAACATAGTGCCATCATCGGAGATTTCGGAGGTGTGTCACCTCCTCCTCCAATTCAGTCGGTGTGCTGGCAGGCGCAGCCCCTGTAAGTCAATGCATGCTGGAACTGTCTATGACAAGCTCCAAAATGCAGTGGCATACAGTAGAAAGGGGGAGCTATGCTTGAGTGAGCAGCGATAAGATATCGCCTGCTCATGTGCAGCTCCCCCCCACACACTCGCGCCCATGCAAGCATGCGCGCCTCACCCTCAAGATGCACTGTATAGCCGACGGGTGCCCAATCCCCGTCGGGTTGTGCTGCGTTCCCCGCCTCCCCCAAAGGCTTCCTTAAATGCCACGCTGGGTGCCCACCCCAGCATGACAACTAATAATATAGCCGATGGGGTGCCCAATCCCGTTGGCTCCACTGTCCTCCCCCCCGCGTAGTAAGTGCCACGCTGGGAGCCCACCCCAGCGTGGCAATTGATCCTTAGGCCAACGGGGGTGCCCAATCCCCCGTCGGCTGAACGCCCCCAACCATTCTTGTGCCACGACGGGAGCCCACCCTAGCATGGCAAACGTCCCACGTTGTCCTTTTTGTTGTTTTTTACCTGGAAAGAAAAAGCGGTCCAACGTAGTCTCCTGACCTCCCTCCCACAACCCGCACCCACCCACGCACCCTACCTCCCCACATCCCCCCCACCCCATACTTACCTCTGGACCTCAGCGCGATGATCTTCGGTGGACCGGGAACACTTCTGCTCTCTTCAAAGCCGACCGCGAACTGAGGAAATGCCGGTAAGCTGTATAATGGGCTAGATGGGGTTTTCAACTTTATTGCATATCTCAGGCATTTTAGAATTTTTGCACCAAATTTTCAACATGGGGTTTTTGGGACCCCTTCTCATGAATGATGTCACTGTCATGGCGTTATTCGAGCCCGAAGGTGATTTCGCAGTCACTGCGTGAAATCACCGCCGAAGACCCTGAATGCGCCACGCAATGACATCGTTCATGAGAAGTCCCAAAACCATGTTGAAATTTGATAAATCAAAAAATGACTTTGTTTCCTAAGCGTCACGTTACGCCCAGTTCCTCACGCAGGCTCGTAAGTTTGTGAATTTATAATATTTTCACTCCAGATTTTCAACATTGCCATTTTACCACACCTTCTTATGAGTAGTACAGCTGCCATTTTTCACATCTCACCCAAAATGTGTTTCCGCCCATGTAGCACACAATGGCGCAGTCGGTATGCAAAATCAATGTGCGGGACAAATTAAGAAAATCACAGTGACACTGTTCAGGAGCAAAGGTCTTAAAATGGCTATGTTGAAAATTTGGTGAAAAAATTCCAAAAAATGACTGTTTTACGAGCGTGCGTTGTACAGTTCCTACGCACGCTCATTATTTCGCAAATGTTTAATATTTTCACTCCAGATTTTCAACATTGCCATTTTACCACACCTTCTTATGAGCAGTACAGCTGTCATTTTTCACATCTCACCCAAAATGTGTTTCCGCCCATGTAATGCACAATGGCGCAGCAGATAGCAAATCAATGTACAGGACAAATTAAGAAAATAACAGTGACACTGTTCATGAGCAGAGGTCTTAAGATGGCTATGTTGAAAATTTGGTGAAAAAATTCCTAAAATGACTTTTACGAGCGTCGTTGCACAGTTCCTATGCATGCTCGTAAGTTTGCAAAATAATATTTTCACTCCAGATTTTCAACATTGCCATTTTATTAAACTTCCTATGAACAGTACAGCTGCAATTTTCATGTCGCTAAAATGTGTTTTCAGACATGAGCGCATAATGGTGCTGTTGGTGTGCTAAAGCAATGTTTAGGACAGATTAAGAAAATCACAGTTACACTGTTCATGAGCAGAGGTCCTAAAATGGCTATGTTGGAAAATTTGGTGACAAAAGTCCATAAATGACTGTGTGTAAGTGAGTATTGCGAGTTTCCACGACCTCGTTAGTTCATGACTTTGTAATATTTTCAGTCCAGATTTTCACCAGTGACATTTTTCCACACTTCCTTATGAACAGTACAGCTGTCATTTTTCACAACATGGCTGAAGTGTGTTTTCACACTTTCAGTGCAGATGCTGGTCGCTGTGGGAAATCATTGTTCGCACAGATAAAGAAAATCACAGTGACACTGTTCATGATCGGAGGCACCAAAATGCCTGAGTTGACAATCTGCTGTAAAAATCCAACCTAATTATATTACGGGTGTGTTGCACAGTTTCTATGTACACTCGTGACTTCACCATTTTTTTAAATATTTTTACTACAGATTTGCAACATTGCCATTTTTTACACCTCCCCATGAAAGAGTACAGCTGTCATTTTTTACATCCTGTTTGGAATGTTTTTGCAACTGTGGTGCTAAATGCCGTAGTCACTGTGCATAAGCAGCTTTCAGCTAACAAACTGATATTCCCCCTGTTCATGAGGTGGGGTCACAAAACAAACATGTTGAAAATTTGGAGTGAAAATACCAACGAATGCCTGAGGTATTAGGGTTTCCAACTATAACGCCCAACCCTGTAGAGAATGACAGGCATCAGGGGTGTGACTTGGGATTCTTGCCTGTGATGCTCATACCATTCCACACCCTGCAGTCAGTGAGAGGCATCGAGGTATGCCTTGGACTCTTTGGCCTCAAACTTCACCCCATTCTCCTATATCGCACCCATCTCACCGTATTTCCTAATGAAATGGGGTGCGCATAAGGGCCAAAGACCACAAGGAACACTGTGACACTTGTCAGTGTCTGCAGGGTGGGGTGTGGTGAAATGGCGTGGCTGTTATGCCTGACGACCCAAACGCACACTCCAATGCCTGTCACTCTCTGCAGGGTGGTGGTGGGGTTGGCTTCAGTTCAATACTTCACTGCCATTCCTGTTATGCAGCTCTGTAACTTCTACACTACCACTGCCAATGCCAGCAAGCAAACATTCGGCATTGACAAATGCTTGTTTTTTCAGCTATATCACTCTCTTTCTCCATTTTATGTTTGTACCCATTTCAAATCACTGCACACAGGTCAGCAATCACTCTTCTGCCTCTATAGCTATGGACTGTTATACCGCTGTTATTGTTCTACCTGTATATATGTATATATTTACTGTGGCATTTCGCCTATTCCTCTTCCACTGAATGCTACAGCGTTGTAATTGTTTACCTGTATTTATATACAGTATGTCTACTGTATTTACCTGTATGTATATTTATTGCTTTATTTCTCCCTTCCCCCCAGGTCGCACCTGGAAATGAGCCTCGGCTCAGTGTGCCCTTCTGGTGAAACGTTTTTAAATGAATAAATTAAAATAAATGTCAAGTAACTTAAAATCCCCTCCCACCACAAAATCTTCCTTAGCCACTCCCCTTCTGATTTCCTCACTGAGCTCTCTGTCCTCTGCTTCCCCTTGTCCTAGCAGTCTGTAGAAAACCCCTAAGTGTAGTTTTTTACCTGCTGCCACTGTAAGCTGAACCCACAGAGACTCAGTCCCTTCCATACCATCCTTGATATTCCTGTGAAGCACACATTAAGTATGGGGATTAATGTTAAGCTGCCGCCCCTTTAAGATCACTTAGAACCTGCATGTATCTAATTGTTGCACTGCCTGGTAGTGCCATGTTGGCCTGTCAGTCAGAGATTTGTCAGTCTGGGGCTAGACCTCACGAAGAGAACAGCTGCAGTACAGCAAATAAACCTGCTTTATTCCTTTTTTATGTGTCTGTCTAGTCATTCACATGGTCCAGATGGGGTCCTCACCAGCAGCTCCTGCAGCAACCGAAGGGTCTGGCAGATGACAAAGAAGGTAAGGGGTCTTTTAGTGGTGGACCATACAGAAAACACAACACATGGTGGAGAATGCAGTCCTTCTTCTGTCCAGAACCCCATCTCGCTTGCCTACATCGCTGGTTACCCCAAGTTATCACCCCAATATGCCTGAATTGTCTGAATGCTACTTTAAATACAGCCCTGGCTGCACCGAAGAAAAGATTAACTGTATCCTCTTGTATAACAGCCTGCAGCCCTCTTCCTGTACCAAACAAAGTCAAAAGTAATGCTATTCAACATTGCTAGCCAGCTAAACAAATGAACTGTCAGCAAGTTATTTTTTTCTGAGCCTGAGCACCACGGAGCTCCAAACTGCAACCCCCCCACCTCCCCACCGGCAGCATCACCTCATCTCACCTCACCTCAGATAAAGGCTGTTGGTTAACTAGGATCTGCGGCCTATCCTGTAGGTAGGGAAATGGGCAAACTAGATGGGCCTAGCGGTCCTTATCTGCCGTCAAAGTCTATGTTTCTATGTTTCATGGCAGGGCCTATGGAATGCCAGCTCCCTATGCATTCGGTGGGGACAAACAAAAGAAAACATTTACCAGCCAACACTCCCACTGAATTCCACGGCACAGAAACCTGCTCCATGAAATTAAATAAATAAAGCAAAGTGCACAAAGCTGCTGCCAACACACAGCTCTCAGGCCAGCACCGAGGCTCCTTGCTCCCTGTCTCACCACAGTACAGTGCTCACCTTGGAGCACCAGCGACAGCTGCACAGCCAGTGCCACAAGGACCGCGGTTTCTCCAGAGCCCTCCAGCTTGCTCCCAAGTCACCCAGCTCTACTCACAGCTGCTTCAATGAATTCTCTAACCTCCTGGCCAGCCGCTCAATCCATGGAGTGCTCCCCTACAAGACCACAGCTCCACACAGCCTCACAAACTCCCTGACAGCTACACAGGAGGGCGAGGGTGCACAGGGAACAAATCGGAGCTCCACTCCCTTGCAGCCGCGACTTCCCTCAGGCTCCTCCACTGTAAAACAGAGTGGTCCACACCACACTTGGCCTGCCTGCCTCTTACCTCACGGCTCTGTGCCACTCCAAGGACTGCACAGGAAAAAAAAAAGTTCACTCTACCAGTCCCTCTAGTTCACTTTCTGGGCCACGGCTCCTCCCCATCGACCTGCTGTTCTGTGCCCCTGAAGGCCATGGCTCCTCCACTGACCAGCTAGCACCTGAAGCCACAATGGAGCGCTTTTCTTGCCAAGCTGTTCCCTCCCGACCTCCGCATCCTCTTGCTCAGGTGATCTGCTCCCCAACTCCTTGCTGCCTGCGCATAAAGCTGCCGCCCGGCCACGATTCAGACAAGGGTTAATACCACTTCAGCAAAAAAATTAATAATGTGAAAACAAAACAAAACAAAAAAAAAACAGGAATTCTACACAGGGTGAGCTTCCAATAAACAGGGCACAGCAAATTAATAAAACGAGGACAGAAATAAATGAAAGGAAAAAAACAAACAAACAGGGTACAGGACAGAACTTTAAATAAAATACACGGGGGCAGTAATCAAAGCACTGCAATATAACAGCATAAGCCAAGCAGGGCACTATAATAAGTAAAGGGATTGAGAGTAAAGTAAATCCACAAAGCACAACCCTGGGATATAAAGATAAGCAAAAGGCAAAAAACAAACAAACGGAGGAGCCAAAGATAAAGGCAAATAAAAAAGGAACCTCTGCAGCCATGGAGTACTGAAGCAATGCATTAAATAAATACAGAACTTTCACCAGTTGTGCCACTTACCACAAAACTCCCGCTATTTCAGTCTGGGGAGAAGGCAGCAGGGCGGCAATCACCATTTTGAACATTGTTAGACAGCCAGGCAGCCTCGTGGAAGAAATTCTCCATCTTGAGCACAGCAAAAACAACAAGACAGGAAGTGAACCTTGACTCCCTTGCTGGTGGCCATCTTGCTACAGTCAGGCAGTTAAATGCCACAGGAACTGCATGTCACAGTTCGGTGGCCATCTTGGGAAGGGCACAAATTGACCTCACTCCATTGAAAACAATGGGATTCCTATTGAAATGAATGGGCACTGCTACTAAAAGCTGATTTTTTGCAACAAAACCTTTATTTAAATAACAAACAACACAGAATTGCATGGGAAGTTCTTTCTTAAGACGTCAATTGATGAACTTTGCTACAAAAAAAACTTTGTCATTTTGTCTACAAAAATAATTTTTGCTCAGCACTTCATCTACGACACAACGTCCTGTCTCCTGCATGATGACAACTCCTTCTCACCCGTACGACCTTCGCTAAGTGAAACGAAGCTCATCTCCAACCACAGTGTCTGACGATGAGACAGATATGGGCACCGGAGCATCTGGAGTCCTACCTTCACCCACCTCCAGGGCATGGAGCTACAAAATCAAAACAATCCTCCATGACATCCAGTCTTCTATTTCTGCTCAAGGAGCACCAGCTATGAAAGCAATTCAAGACGACCTGGCCTACATTAAAGCCATTTCACCACAGCCCATGGTACATACCAGCCTACAACCAGTACCCTTCTCAGCCTTGCCTCACAAAGACACTGTCGACTGGCTGGATTAATTCCAAGCCTGGATTTCCTTGCATGGTTGGACTGATCCTGTGCATATTTCCAATGCCTTGTGCTTGCTTCTGAGAGGGACTGCCATTTCCTGGTTCAACGCACTTCCAGACCAAGTCAAGGGAGATACTGCCACACTGTACACCACCTTCAAAGCCAATTTTCTCCAAGCACACCCACCCTGCTTATTAGAGCAACAGCTGTGGGAGCGCACCATGCAACCCTCGGAATCTCTCGAAGCCTTCATTGTGGACATTGAGACTCAATGCAAATGCCTACAGAAAGCTGAGAAAGAACAAATCACAATATTTTTTCTGGGACTGCTTCCTCAACTCCGTCTTTATGTAATCCAGCAGAAACCAACCACCTGGATGGAGACAATCCATGCGGCACGACTTGCACAACAATCCATAGCAATGTCCCAGGCTACCAGTGTACAAGCACCTCAGTCGTCGCAGTTAGCCACACTCGCAACATGTGTCCAGCAGCAGCAATCAGTGATAGAGATGCTCACTACAAGTATCATCACTCTGCACCGCAGCTCAACTTCTTCTTCTACTACCTCTGTCAATGTCCTTCACCCAATTCGACAGCAACCTCATCCACCTCCGCCTTCACGAGAATCAGTAATCTGCCAGTGGTGTGGATTCAGGGGACATATGGCAGCTGTCTGCCAAAAGCTAAAGCACTACAGAAATCAAGAGAACCACAGGCGCCCACCGCTGCACAATCAGCAAGATAACCGCAACTACTCCCAGGACCAAGAGAACACAGCAACTGACCGCCCCTTTGACTCTCGCAATTCAAACAAACCGCTTCCTCCAACTGCAAACTCTGGCACACTCTCACTTCCAGGGGCAAAGGTACTTGTCATCTGATCTGATCACCTCTCCTAGCAAGCTATGTACCTGTAACCATCAGAGATTGGTCTACGCATGCCTTGGTCGACACTGGAGCAGAAATATCAGTTATCAACAGCAGTATTCTGGACAACCAAGCTATTCATCACATACCTAATGTCTCTGCAGCTGACGTAAAGTACATTATCACAGCAAGTACAGATACAGTACCTATCACCGGCATGGTCCATCTCAAGCTCCACTTTGGTTCACAGCAAGCTACTGTCAAGTTTTACATAGTGCCTGATCTTCAACCTGCACTAATTCTAGGCCTGGACTTTCTCAAAGCTCACAAAGCCATCCTAGACTTTGTCTCAAGTAAACTGTCATTGGATCCTCAGAGGCAACTCGCAGCTATAGACTTAGTCACTGTGCCTCCTCAGTCAGAAATGGTTTTGATTGCCAAGATTCAAGGTGAAACACTTCCACAAGGTGTTGTTGGCATCTTCACAGGATCTCCTGTGCTGCATTTGTCAGGTCTCCTTCTGGGAAATACCTCATCGACGGTGCAAGATGGCGCCATCTTCCAAAAATGCTGCAACTTCACAGATGAGCCAGTGGTCATTTCAAAGGGTGCCAACATCGGAAAGTTTTTCTGTTTGTCTTCAGGGGACCAGCTCCATCTCATGCAAGAACCTCAGCCTGGTTCCACCAACTCTACTCCTGTCAATACTATCACGACCACTCCAACTTCTACAGAGTTACCCCTCAGTCAGCGTCTATCCTCTTCCAAACTTCCAGCATCTCCAACAGAAAAGCAGCAACTTTTGCAACTCCTGGAAACTTACCCAGATGTCTTTGTTGGTTCAGAGAACAAGCTCGGATGCTGTGATATCCTGCAACACACCACTGAAGTACAGCCCAACCAGAAACTTATCTCTCAGCGAGCCTACAAAGTGGGACATAAACAGAAACAAGTCCTTGAGGACATAATCAAAGACATGCTTGACCAAAACATAGTCGAAGAATCTATAGGCCCCTGGGGTGTACCTTGCTTGCTGGTGGTAAAAAAGTACAAAGGGTATCGTTTTGTGGTAGACTACAGAAAACTCAATGCCTACACAGTGCAGGATGCTCATCTTTTGCTACAACCGAAGAGGCTTTAGAGAGTCTTGCTGCAGCCAGTCCTGCTTACTTCACCATGCTAGTGAGTTCTATCAAGTTTTCATTGATCCAGCTTCTTGTCCATACACCAGATGGCGTTGTCACTTGGGACTTTTCCAGTTCAAACGTCTGCCTTTGGGTCTTCGGGACAGTCCAGCCACATTTCAACGTGTTATGGAAGCTGTACTACATGGGTTGTCTTGGAAATCTTGCCTAGTCTACCTGGATGATGTGATTGTCTTCAGCAGAACTTTGCCAGAGCACCTTCAACATCTCCAAGAAGTGTTCGAACGTCTCAGACAAGCCAATCTCAAGCTTCGCCCAGAAAAGTGTTGTTTTGCACAGCATCAAATTCATTACCTGGGATATGTGCTCAGTTCTCAAGGCATCTCTCCAGATCCAGACAAGCTCTCAGCAGTCAAAGACTATCCAGAGCCTAAAAATCTCAAAGACCTTTGAGCTTTCCTGGGCTTGTCTGGCTACTACCGAAAGTTCATTTGCAACTACGCCAAGATTGCAGCTCCACTGTATGCCCTCACCAAGAAGGGATGTGAGTATATCTGGACTTCTGAATGTAAAGAGGCCTTTGAAACTTTAAAACAGAATCTAATCTCTTCTCCAGTATTGGTCTACCCAAGGTTTGACCAACCATTCAAGCTCTACTCAGATGCTAGTTCCTTTGCAGTGGGCACTGTGGTCTGTCAAATTCAAGATGGAACAGAACGAGTTGTCGCCAATGCCGGCGCTCTCTTTCCTCAGCTGAGCAGAACTATGGCATCACAGAAAAAGAATGTCTAGCCATGGTATTTGCCATGAAGAAATTTGACTGCTACCTTCGTTACTCATCCTTTACAGCTATCATTGATCACTCTGCTCTCTGATGGTTATTTGAAATGAAGGAGCCAGTAGGCAAGTTAGCCCGATGGATTGCCATGCTGCAATCCTACAACTCTGAAATTCAATACAGACCAGGTCGAGTTCACTCAAATGCTGATGGTGTAAGTCAGAGATGATATCCCTCTGCATCCTCCTCAACAGATGACGAATCCTGCTTACAAGCTCTTCCCTCCCATGCCACAGATATGCTTCCTGTGGACACTCCTACATCACCTCAGGTTGCTTTGCTGCTTCCTACTGCTTCTACAGAGAGACACACAAATCCTCAGTTACTGCAAGCAGCCAAAGAGCTTCTCATCTCCTCTACATCTGATTTGTCCCTGGCAACTGTTAAAATGCAACAAAGAACTGACACTCAATTTACAGACATAATCTCCTACTTAGAGTCTGGAACCTTACCGCAACAAAAGAAGCATCACCAAGATGTACTTTTCTTTGCTTCGCAACACTTCCTCAATGACAGTGTGCTCTTTCACATTTGAACCAAGGAAGGCAAGGGTCATCGCATGGATAGAACTCATGTACAGCTAGTTGTGCCAGCCTCTCTCATCCCTCAAGTTCTTCTCTCCACTCATGCCGCTCCACTTTTGGCACATCACATGGGAATACACAGAACTCTGGAAAAGACAAGGCTTCACTTCTTCTGACCACACATAAACAGGGACATTGTCCAGTTCATAAAATCCTGCCAGCCCTGCTCCCAGAGAAAGCCTCCTGCCAAACCAACAAAGACACACATCATCCCAATGTCTGTAGCCACTGAACAGTTCCAAAGAGTCAGCACTGACATTCTTGGGTCCTTACCAACATGCTCTGACTCTGTTAACAAATACATCCTTGTCTTTGTGGACTACCTGACAAAGTATTTGGAACTCATCCACCTAAGAGACATTAAAGCCTCCACTGTGGCAAGTGCCTTTCTCACTACAGTCATTTGTCATCGCGGTACCCCATCATACCTACATTCAGATAGAGGCACAAACTACCTGTCCACCATTGTCAGAGAAACTTGCAAACTTCTCGACATAAAAAAGACACATACCACAAGTTACCATCCATAATGCAACAGACAGAGTGAAAGAATGATGTCCACCATTCTTGGCACACTCTCCAAGTATCTGGATGAGACTCACAACACCTGGGACCAGTTTGTTCCCTTTGCGGAGTTTGCATACAATACCAGCCCTTGTGTCGACAGCACAGAATACACCCCCTTCTTCTTAGTCCATGGACGTCATCCAAGAACTCCAATGGACAGGGATCTCTCGCTACTAGAGGTGCCCAAGTCAGGTTCTTCTTTCATTATCCTTCTTCTGGAACAGCTGGAACTTGCCCAACAAGTTGCAATCACCACGTTGGGCCAGAGAAAATAGGTAATGAAAAAAATGTCTGTAGCCAGGGCACATGAGCCTTCATTCTCTGTTGGGGACATTGTTTATTTGTACCAACCTGTTCTTGTTCCAGGCATCACCAAGAAACTGCTTTGCCCCTGGACTGGTCCATTCTACATTGTAGAAAAGCTTCCTCTGGTCCACGTTCATCTGCAATGCAAGTCAGATGGCAAGCTGGTACACAACAAAGTCCATATAAATCGACTAAAGCACGGTTACGTGAATAACAACCTTCCAGATGACCCCAGTCCTCCCACAAATGAAGCTGCCCTTGAGCCTGCCATCCTCTCTGATGCTGAGATCCCTCCGGACAACTTGCAACTAGTTTCTACAGCTCTTCTCACTCCTGACATTCTCCAGCCAGATTCTGTTTTACCAGATGATTTGCCTGGGACTTCCTCTTCCACTTCTTCTTCACCTTCTTCTTCTTCTCAGGACTCTCTTCTACACACCACAGTGTACCAGATCTAGAAGATCTTAAGAAAGAAGTTTGTCAATGGATCCTGGACTTACAGAGTAAAGTGGTGTGGATTCAATAGTGGGAAGAACTCCTGGGTTGCTTTTAACGACCTGACCCCCTCCTGTCAGGAAGTAGTGTAATCCATGCATGCCTCTATTCCCACTGACTGGAAAAGTCAATGGAGGTCTTGAACTTTTGTTACTGGACTCAGTGAAATGTGTTGGGACTAATTCATTTTCTGATTTAACTGTTTGCAGTAAATATCTCGTTGCACCTGTCTCTTATGCACCTGTTGCCATGATACTATTTACCTGCACTATTGCTTTTTCCCCTTAGGAATGTCTTACCTGCATTAACACTTTATTCCCATTAGGAATGTCTCTTTACATGGGCAGTTCACCTGTTGATTATACAACTGTTATTAAAGTGTGAGCCTGCATTCTGGGTATCCTCCTGCTGCTACCCTTCCCTCTCTTCCCCTTTCCTTCCCCCACACTTTAGCGCTTGTGGCATGACCAAGTCTCAAGTACTATTGTGTCTCCCTCCTCTCTGGTGCTACTCTGACTGGTTCCCAGTGTAGTCCAGGTTCTTTCCTCCCCCCCTCCCTGCAGCGGAGTACTGTTCTGTTTTGTGAAATCTAATGCCTTGTAATGCATGAATATATGTTTTTGCCTTAAAAATTACTTAAACTGTTTTTTAGAAACTGTTATAGATTTATTGCTTGTTCAATTGGTTCTCACATTCACTGTTCCAGCGGTGATGTGAAGCACACATTAAGCTTGGGGCTTAATGTTAAGCTGCCGCCCCTTTAAGATCACTTAGAACCTGCATGTATCTAATTGTTGCAGTACAGCAAATAAACTCGCTTTATTCCCTATTTTATGCATCTGTCTAGTCATTCTCACGGTCCAGATGGGTTCCTCATCAGCCACACCTACAGCAATTGAAGGGTATGGCAGACCACAGAGACAGTAAGGGGTCTTTTAGTGGTGGACCATACAAAAAAAAAACACATTCTCATCTTCCATCACTTCAATTCCCTCGCTGACACAGAGGGCTACTGTGCCCCCTCTAACAGTTTCTCTGTCCTTCCTAGAAATAAGTACCAGGGCACTTTCAGGTCCCAATCATTTTTATCCATGGCCCATGTTTCAGTGATGGCTGTGAGGTCTATTTTAGTGACTGTGCTGAGGGAGGGACATCACCATAGATCAAGTAGGTCTATGGAAAAAATGAAGGCAATAAATAACTAAACTGGGAAGGCGGGGTGGGGTAAGCAGCTCTTATCTGCCATTAGATTATTTGTTTCTATGTTTCTATGGATATCCATAGCTAAAATCATGGACAAACCATTGATGGCCATGGTCACAGACCAGTTGCAACCATTGTTTATCCATGATCTTAAGAATGGGGTAGTGGTTTGTGCATACAACATACTTCAGCAGCATGCGATCCTCTGCTTTTGTGTTGCTACACTGACTGGACATGTGTAACCCCTAGGTGGAGCTATTCCAAGGGCTACTACCCCTGCCTGTCCTTCTAAAACAAGGTTGAGGGGCCTGGGTTCCAAATTAACAATAACCGGAGTTCCCCTACCCTCAGTAAACACAATGAGTAGGTTCCCCCGCCCAGAGTCAGGTATGTGGGGGTGTCTTTCCAACCTGGTATAGCCCTCTGGGAAGCTATAACCACCCACCAGCCCACCTAGTGACCAAGTACCTTCACAACAGATACAACCCTTTTCAGCAGGGAACACACAATTAGCAATGAAAAAAGTTATTCCAAAAAGCTAATTTTCTGCTATGGTTATAAAAAATATTGGCAGAACTGTTGATTTGGGTTTTCTGGATGCTTCCTATGCTGTGTACTGTGCATATGCATTTTTGTCTGGACTCTTATTCTCCTCAGGTCCTCAGTATTATTTCTATGCAAAAATGAGGCGGCCATCTTTTTTTCTTGAGAAATAATTACCTTAAAATGTTCATAAAATTCTAAAATGTTAATGAAAACAGAAAATTTCACCACCAAAATAAACTGGAAGACATGAGGCATCAATTAGGATGAAAAAAAGGAGGGATCAAATTTTAACACATTTTCGTTGCACTGCTGCTTTAATAATATGCTCACAAGATCTCTGACATGAGATAACGTGTATGTAATTGTTTCTCTCTGAAAATAATAAACTATAAGTATAAATAATGTGCTCATACCCCTTGCACTTACCACCAGGGTTTGGTCTTCTGGCAATATATCAACCATGCAGGTCCACAAAGGGGTTTAGTTGCCTAAATTTGCAGATGACACTAGGATTGGGTGTCTGGTAAATAATATAGAGGAACAGTTCATCTTGCAAACAGCTATAAATAATTTGGGTATGTGGGCCTCCCAGAAGCAATCTATCTTTAATATTGATAAGTGCACAGTTATGCACTTTGGAAAGAAAAATAATCAGTTCCAATATACCTTGGGTGGTTTTGTACTAAAGGCTGTAGGTGAAGAAAAAGATCTGGGAATCATTATTAACAGTGATCTTAGTTTTAGCTTACAATGTAACACAGTTCTAAAAAAGGTTTTCAGTATAACACACTGTATACAGAGACACATCAAATGTAGAGACAAGGAGGTTGTGATGCCCTTGTATAATGCACTGGTGCATCCCCATGTGGAGTACTGTGTTCAGTTCTGGGCCCCATATAAAAAGGGTGATGTTGGAATGATGGAAAGGGTGCAGAGGAGAGCCACCAAAAGGATCAAAGGGACAGAGGGGCTGAGCTACAAGCAGAGACTGCAGTATTTGGGGTTGTACTCATTGGAGTATCGTAGAATGAAAGGAGATATGTGTTTGATCTACAGAGCACTGACCGATACCAATTTGTGGGATCTCTTAGGCCTAGTAAAAAGGGACCATCTATATAATACTAGAGCCCATTGTCACCAATTAATAAAAGATAGATATACAACAAATAAAAGGAAATATTGGTTAAACAATAGGGTAACAGAAATTTGGAATATGCTGCCTTGTGAGGTTGTGGAGAGTAAAACAATGTTGAGATTTGACAACATTAAATTTCAATATCACCAAGTGCAAGGTGTTGCATCTTGGTCAGGGAAACCCTAAACACAGGTACACCCTGGGAGGGGAGGCGCTGGAGGCCTCAACAGGGGAAAAAGACCTAGGGGTCATGGTGGATACATGTATGAATAACTCTGAGCAGTGCAGGAGAGCAGCTAGCAAGGCAAACAGGATGTTGGGATGCATCGTAAGGGGGATCACCTCTAGGAGCAAGGAAGTGATTCTGCCACTGTACAATGGACTGGTTAGACCACACCTTGAGTACTGTGTACAGTACTGGAGACCACACTTGAAGAGGGACATACAGTTCCTGGAGAGGGTACAGAGGAGGGCAACAAAGATGATACGAGGGCTAGGGGATTTGACTTATGAGGACAGACTTGAGGAGCTCTGCCTGTTTTCACTGGAGGAGAGGAGAGACAGGGGGGACATGATTGAGGTCTTCAAGTACCTCAAAGGAATAAATAGGGTAAACATGGAGGGGATCTTTAGACTAAAGCAGGGAGGTATCACCAGAGGGCATGGTTTGAAGTTGGAAGGTGGAAGGGTGAGGGAAAAGGAGGAGGTTTTTCACTGAGAGGGTGGTGGACCCTTGGAATGCACTGCCTGGTGAGCTGGTTCAGAGATCCACAGTGGAGGGCTTCAGAGAGGGTGGGACAGACACGAAAGTGGATGTATCAGATGATAGCCTGTCCGGGGGTGGGGATGGATGATAGGGGTTTCTGGAGATCAAGGGATGGGAGGGTCTCGGCATCCAACTAAGGATCTAGGTTCGAGCAGACTCGATAGACCGTAAGGCCTAATCTGCTGGCAAATAGTATGTTAGTATGATTTAAAACAAATTTAGATAGATTTCTTTTAAGTAAAAATATTAATGGGTATACATAAATTATGATTAGCGAGCTCATGGACTAATGTCTTTAATGCTCTGTATTATCTATGTAATCTATGTAAGTGCCCTGAAGCCCCCTGTAAAGCAATATCACATGCAAGCAGAAGGTACTGGACATGTACAGAAAAAGCTGGGATGATGTGGTTTGCATTTGCAGTGATTCTGCGAGCTACACATTGAAGCTATGTGAAGATCTCCAGAAGGTGCAGGCTCAGTTTAAAGTGTTCCCAGTAAGAGATCCATGACATCTGCTAAACGGCGTCCTGAAGTTTGCACTCGTTTCATCAAGCTTGTTTAAGAAGGTATTGGATTTTATAATTCACTCTGGTGCCCTTTTTAAGTATGCAAGAAAGTTAAAAAGAAAATATTTTGCTGTCTGCTCCAGGCTGGGGGTCAAACAAAAAACAATTCCAACTGTGACTCATAGCCATTGGTTCTCAGTACTAGAAGCAATTGAAATATTGTTAGCCATGTGGCGACCATTCACAGTCTTTATATTTAGTGAAGATGCTGCTGGTAAAAATGTGAGGCACTAAAAGAGCATATTGACTCTGATGTGAAAAAAAATACAGCATACTGCATTTTGAATTTTCTAAGTGAGAACCTAAGACCTGTGATAGACATAATGAAGAAACTCAAATCAGAAAGCACACTGATACATCAAGTTTTTAATATTGTAGGTGTGGACATTAACATTTTAATTAAGAGCGAAGTTGATGGGGTTATCACTGAATATGGACCTGCTGCTACTGCACTTTTAGCTTGTTCACCATTAGAAACACAGTAAGTAGTTGAGGAGAGTTTTCTGCAGTTCTACAGTGCCGAGTTTGAAAAATGGGAGGCTGTTTTGCCTCGTAATATTCCAAATGCTACTATGGGGTTTGAGGTTAACAAATCATCACTGTGGTATTCAGCCCAAGTTATAGATCCCTTTAGAAAGAGAGAGTTCACAATGAAATATGAACAGTATCATTTCATATCTGACACTTTCAATAAGTGAGAGCCAGATATTGTTAAAGTACAATTTGCAGAATATTTTGCAGAGCCAACACCCACAAATCATGAAACTGACGTGCATCAGTACTGGACAGGAAAGCTAAGGCAGTGGCCAGAGTTATCAGAATGTTTACTGTGCATGCTAGCATTGCCTGTATTGAGTGCAATTGTTGAAAGATCATGTTCTGAAATTAGAGCATTTACTGCATGCAAATAAAGAGGTAGAATGTCTAAACAGCTAATATTCTTCAACTGAAACTACCTCTTTCTGGAAGCTGCAATACTGAACATAAGATTTGCAAGAAAGCGCGTTGTCCTCACAACAGAGGGAGGTGAACCTTACAATTGTCTTTGGTTTGTAGCAGATATTCTGCAGGTGGAGGCTACTTCTAACTGAAAGGTGAAATAAGGAACTTAGAATTATCAGGAAAAGACAGTCTTTCAACCAACAGAGGGAGGTGGATCTAGCTTTATGTTTGTTACAATTCTTAAGATTTTCAGTGCAGGAAGAGTTTAAAGCACAGCTGACTTATTTTGGGGCTGACTGCTTTCAGAGCACAAACCACCAGGCTGTTTTGGGGCTGGGGAGGTTTACCTGTGTCTGACTTGGATGTCTGGATTTTTCTGTTTGATTAGCAGGGTATTTTCTCTGTCAAATTGTTGTGTAGGGCATCTTGCTGACAGGAAGGCACTCATCGCAGCGGTGGGTCAGAGCTCTTAGCTGATTGTTTTGTGAGGGCACAGTTTAGGCCCAACCCCTTCCCACCCCTCACCCCACCCACCCTGGAAATAGTTCCTTTATACCTGGGGTTCTGACATCATTTCCTCAAGAGTGCAAGGTGCATATCACTGTCATATCCTCTCTAGCACACTGCACTGACAATATAAGCATACACATTGTATAATATATATATTTCTATATAACAAACCAATCACACATACATACAAACACACAAACACACACACAAAAAAGTAGATAAACATGTGGGGAGTAGTGCAATGTAATGGCTGTGGGGCAGCAATCTTCCGGGAGTCTTTCTGGAGGCTGGGATGCTGCCCTATTTGCAGACAACTCTCTGCCCTGAGGGAGGAGGTTGCCCGTCTTCAGGCCACACTGGACAGTAGTAAGGAAACCTTCCCCCAGGCCACAATGGATGGTAGGAAGGGAACCTCCCCCATCCAGGGAGCACCAGAGCCACTGCCACTACCTCAGAGGTTGCGAAGAAAGCACAGCGGTTGGTCCACAGTGGGCTCAGGGAGGGTGAGGATGGTGGAACAGAGGAACACCCAGTCAGTTGTTCCACTCCACAAACCATACACCATTCTGGGGGAGCATAGCTCCCCTATGGATTCACCAGCAGAGGAGGCTAAGCATGCTGAGGACAACTGTTACAAGGGAGGCCCACAGGAAGGAGGCAGAGGATACCACAAGGAAAGGAAGCAGCTCCTGGTGGGGGTCTCAATTATTAGGGGGATAGAACTGGGGGGAGCAGGGAAAACTGAAGTAAGGTGCCTACCTGGTGCCATGGCTTGGAGGGACAGGAAGCGCATCCTCAGGATCACGAGAACAGCTGCACGGGTGTCTGAGCTGGACGTCATTGTCCACCTAGGGACAAATGACTTGGCTCAACATGAGATTAGAGCAGTGCAGAAGGACTTTGTAGAATTGGGGAGGGGCCTAAGACAAGTAGCACACACAGTATCCTTCTCAGAGGTGCTGCCTGTCAATGGCATGAGTGAGGCGAGGGCACTTTGTACCATGCAGTTTAATGAATGGTTGAAAAAATGGTGTGGAGCACAGCAGTTTGGCTTCATTGGGGACTGGGTTCCACCTGGAGGGACACCAACCTATACTGGCAGGATGGTCTGCATCTGTCCAGGAAGGGAACAAGTCTGTTGAGCAATCGGTTTAAATGCTTCATTGGCAAGCTTTTAAACTAGTCAAGGGGGGAGGCACTGATAAGCAGCAGGAAAATCCCAGCCTCTCCCTACAAAACAGGGTACTAAATGAGAAAAAGACTGAGGTAGAAAGGTCAGTGGGGGATGCTGCAGCAGAAGGTAAAGCCATCAAAAAATGGAGAGCAATGAGTACCAATGCCCGTAGTCTGAGTAACAAGCTTCCTGAATTAGTGGCCTTGATGGAGGAGGAACATCTGGATATCGTGGCAGTCACAAAAACATGGTACACACAAACCATGACTGGGACGTAAACATACCAGGATACACTATCTACAGGAGGGACAGGGAGAGTTAAAGAGGAGGAGGAGTGGCTCTTTACATAAGGGAAGGAATCAAAGCAGCAGAACAAAAGGGAAAACAAGGAGGAGAAGAAGCACTGTGGGTAAATTTGGAGACCAGCAATGGCACCACAATCCGCACAGGGGTTGTATACAGACCCCCTTCTCAGGGGGAGGAAATGGACAAAGAAATGATAGAAAGTATACTTAGAATGGCAGAAAAAGGGGAGATATTGCTGATGGGTGATCTGAATATGCCAGATGTTAACTGGAGTGCAATTGCAGCAGCCACTTCGAAGAGTGGGGTTATTCTAGATGCCCTACAGGGGGCATGCCTTAGACAACTAGCATTGGAGCCCACTCGAGAGGGAGCAATCTTAGACCTGGTTCTCTCAAATTGAGATGAAGAGAGAATCACAGATGTAGAAGTGGGTAGCCATCTGGGAACTAGCGACCATCGAACAGTATGGTTCACAATAAACACAGCAATAGAGTCAAGCCATACAAAGGCAAAAGTACTGGACTTTAGGAGGTGACTTTGTAAAATGGTGAGTGCGTAGGAATGCACTAGCAAATGGGTAGGAAGGAGGTGGAAGAACAATGGGAATAATAAAACTGCCATCACAGCCTTTGTGGAAGCAAATAAACAAAACAAAACAAAACGATGTAAGAAACCACTATGGTTCTCAAAGGAAGTGGCAGTGAAGGTTCAAGAGAAAAAGAAAGCATTCAAGAAGTACAAGGAATCACAGAAGGAGCAGGACAGAGAACTGTATCAGTAAAAGCAGAAGGAAGCTGGGAAGGCAGTCAGAACAGCAAAGGCCCAAACTGAGGAAAAGATAGCCAACTCAGTTAAGAAGGGAGATAAAACCTTCTATAGGTACATCAGGGAGTGAAGGAAGACCAAGGGAGGGATAGTGAGGCTTAATAAACGGGAGGGAGGGTGGGCAGAGGGTGGCTGTGAAAGGCAGAGATACTAAACCAATATTTTGCTCAGTATTTACAAAGGAAGAGAGGGAGGTACCTAAAACAAACAGTAGAAACACTCTGGATACAGAAGTTGATACCACCATTTACAGAAGAAAGGGTTCTGAAAGAACTCTTAAAACTGAAGGTGGACAAAGCAATGGGGCCTGATGGTATCATCCCAGAATTCTAAAAGAACTAAGGTAGAACTAGTGACACCACTGACTATCCTGTTTAACAAATCATGGGAGGATGGGGTGGTACCCGAGGACTGGAGTAGGGCGGATGTGATTCCCCTTCACAAAAGTGGAAGCAAGGCAGAAGCAGGAAACTACAGACCTGTTAGTTTAACCTCAGTGATAGGGAAAATGATGGAATCACTTCTGAAGGAAAGAATTGTCAGGTATCTAGAGGCCAGAGGGGCACAGGACCCAAGGCAGCATGGATTCACAGCGGAAGGTCATGCCAGACAAATCTGATAGATTTCTTTGACTGGGTGACCAAAGTAGTAGATCAGGGAGGGCTGTGGACATGGCCTACCTAGACTTTACAAGGCATTTGACACAGTCCCATACAAAGTTTAATATACAAGTTAGCCAGCCTAGGAGTGGGTCCCAAGATGACAGCCTGGGTAAAGAATTGGCTGGAGAATAGGACACAGAGAGTAATAGTAAATGGAGTCCACTCTGAAGAAAGGGGTTACTAGTGGGGTACACGAGGGTTCAGTATTAGGACCGTCCTCTTCAATGTCTTTATAAGCGACATTACAGAGGGACTGGAAGGAAAATATGTCTCTTTGCAGATGACACAAAGATCTGCAACAGAGTTGATGCACAAGGTGGGTGGAAAGGATGAGAAGGGACTTGCAAGGTTAGAGAAATGGTCAAATGTATGGCAGCTTAGATTCAATGCTAAGAAGTGCAAGGTAATGCACCTGGAAAACAAAAACCCAGGGGAAGAGTACACAATGGGGGGTGAGATACTAACAACAACAACAAGCATTTGTCAGTGCCGAATGTTCGCTTGCAGGTATTTGCAGTGGTATTTGGCACTTGGACATGGCTTAAAAATCAGTGACAAGAAGTACAAGCATTTGTCAATGCCGAATGTTGCTTGCTTCTATGTGCTGTTTAGGTATTTGGAACTCATTGGAGTGCAAATATTGAAAATTCGCGAACTTCTGACGTCGTGGGAACTGCGCAAATGCGCTATAAAACAGTCATTTTAGAATTTTCACCAAATTTTCAACACAGCCATTTTAAGACCTCTGCTCATGAACAGCATCACTGTGATTTTCTTAATGTGCCCCATACATTGAGTTCGTACACCAACTGCGCCATTGTGCACTATGGAGCGGAAACACGTTTTGGGCAGGATGTGAAAATGACAGCTGTACTGCTCATGAGGAGGTGTGGTAAAATGGCAATGTTGAAAATCTGAATGAAAATATTGAAAATTGCAAACGACAAGCGCTGCGTGTAGGAACTGCGCCACGACTGTCAGAAGCAGTCATTTTAGAATTTTTTCACCAAATTTTCAACATAGCCATTTTAAGACCTCTGCTCATGAACAGTGTCACTGTGATTTTTTTTAATGTGTCCCATACATTGATTTCACACACCGACTGCGCCATTGTGCGCTACATGGGCAGAAACACATTTTGGGTGAGATGTGAAAAATGGCAGGTGTACTACTCATAAGAAGGTGTGGTAAAATGGCAATGTTGAAAATCTGGAGTGGAAATATTGAAAATTACTGAACTTACAGCCTACGTAGAAACTGCGTAACATACGCCAGAAAACATCATTTTTAGATTTTCACCAAATTTTCAAAATAGGCTTTGAGAGGCCTACCTATGAATGCTGGCACTGTTGTTTTGTTAATCGGGCCCGACTAATGCCATGACAGTGACAGAATTCATGAGAAGGGTCCCAAAACCCCATGTTGAAAATTGTGCAAAAGTTCAAAAATGCCTGAGATATGCAATAAAGTTGAAAAAAACATCTAGCCCATTATACAGCTTACCGGCATTTCCTCAGTTAGTGAGTCGGCTTTGAAGAGTGCAGATGTGTTCCCGGTCCAACGATGATGATGCCGCACCGAGCCCGGAGGTAAGTATGGGGTGAGGGGTGTGGGAGGCAGGGTGCACAGTGGTGGGTGCGGGTTGTGGGAGGGGGGAGACTGCGTGGGACCATTTTCAATTTACAGGTTTTTATTTTTACTTTGCGACACAGGCGTTTGCCACGTTGGGGTGGGCTCCCAGCATGGCAGAAGGATGGCTGGGGGCCGTGGAGTCGAGGAAATTGGGCACCCCGCCGGAGATGACGCTGGGATGCTTGCCATGCTGGGGTGGGCTCCCAGCGTGGCAGAATGATGGCTGGGAGGGGCCGTGGGGCTGGACGGGTTGGGCACCCCATCGGCAGGCGGCGTGGGATGTTTGCCACGCTGGGTGGGCTCCCAGCGTGGCAGCAAGGATTGCGGGGCCGTGACGCTGTGCAAGCACACAGCGGTGGTTTCTTTGAAGAAGACCACTGCTGTCATACAGCACCGTGCGCGGATTGGTGCAGGATCCATGCCTGCTCAAGGAGCAGGGGATTGGTCAGGAGAGGCACACCTCCAAAGTGTCCCATTCTTCCCAAGACGCTCCTTTCGCAAGCGTGCAAGCGAACGTAAAAATGGAAAGGGACCTGGGGGTAGTCATATCAGATGACCTAAAGGTGGGCAAGCAATGTGAGAGGGCAGCAAGGAGGGCTGGGGGGATACTGGGATGCGTAGGTGTCACAGAGTGACTCTGTAGTGGGACACGGTCAGGTTGCAGACGCCCTTTGCTGCCTTGTGTTTTGGGCGTTCCTCTGCGATAGTGTGAGCGTTTGAGCGGTAAATCTTTACCGCTGCTCTGCACTGTCGCTAACCCTGATACCATTATATTTTTGCAAGCCTAAAAAGGTAGATTAATAGTGGGGAAGGTGAGAGTCGGGGCTGGGATTTTCGCGGCACTGGAGGTGGATGTGTATCCCCTTCTGGGATATAACAGTAGCCGACAGAATGAAAGGTGGCTGGGATGAGTGGATTGACGTTTTGCCTGGACTTTGCCGGGCTTCATTGGAATGGAGTGGTGCCATGGTGTCATTCCATTTGAACATAGTTTCGGGTGTGACTATGTGACACGGGTATACCGATCACCTTGGCGGGTGGGGCTGGATCCACGTTGTTGACTGTTTCGTGATCGGTCCCACGGGTCTTATTTTGTAGTGTAGATATGTTGTCAAGTACACAGGCAACTTTACAGATAGTGTTGCGGTATGGTGTGTTGTATTCCACAGGAAATGGTGTGGTCCTATACCTGGATGCACTGTTTGTGTTGTAGAACGGATTTGAAGACATTGATTGTTCGGGCCCCTTCTTGGGTGCAGCATGTACTGACCATGTTATGGTGATGCATTTGTGCACATCGTATTGTGGTGTTTTGTTGTTCTAATGCCTCTCTGGATTGGTTGCCATTGTGGCTATGGGCATAGGGAGTGGTGGTTTCCAGGCACTTGCGTTTTGACGCTCGTTGTGTTTCGTAACAGGATGGTTACTTATGGTGGATGATCGGTGGGGGGCTACTGTCATGGGGTTTATACAAAAAGAAAAACATGAAACTGAAGGAATAGGAGCACCAGCAATTCTGTAGTGCTGTTACTTAAAAATGATTCATGCAAGCAGTTGGGCACCCACACAGCTTAGGCAATGCGTGAGGGCGCTGTTGTGAATGAATTTCATGGTGTTTGGTGTATTAGATGTGCAGGGGGAGTGCAAAAGAATATGAAAGATAGCAGAACAACGGATAGGATAGGAATATATTTTATTTGGATTCCTTTATACAAACTGGCTATTTGGAGCCGTTTGGTTGTGCTTCGTAGTCCCCCCTTTTATTGCATTTTTGACTGACACTTCGGTTTGTGAGGGTTTGTTAAAGAAAACCCTCTATGATTGTAAATATTGCTTGGCTTTAAAGTGCCCTTAAAGGCTCTGTTGTGCACCACTATGCTTCCGTAGCCTTGTTTATGTTTTGTAGGTTTTGTGATAAATCGAGAACCTTTGGATTATCGTCTTTGTCTTTATTGTTAGTAAAGTGAGTTGGTGAGTTTTTACGCGACAGTGCGAATTCGAGCGTTGTTAGTTTCTCTCTCATATTTACGCACTGAGGTGAGGGTATTTACCTCCTTTAATTTACTCCAACAGGATGGTGTTTGATTTAAGTAGAGTGTATGGAGTTTTACATACCCTCCTTGGTTGAGGTGAGTTGTGTTGTTGTTGATTTGGGGTTTTTGGGAAGCGAGGATAATTTTTGCGGTTGGCGTTCTGGGAGTTCCTGGTGTCCGGTCTTTCTGGCATTCAGGTAGCTACTTTGGAGGTTGTCCGGCCGCTCCCTGAATTCCTTTATACTGTTGTTAAAGGGGTGGTTCTTTTTCATACTAGAGAGTGAATACAAAAACATCTAAAACTATTGTAATTCATTCTGCTGATAGCATGTAAGTAGCTAGAGTAATAAAAATGTGTTTAGGTTATGTAAACTAAATAATGATGCAGTGTTTAAAGAAATTAATTTGAAAATGTTTTGGTGGGTGGAGTTAATGCATCACCTGACTGCTGAATGATATAAAAGAATAGCTAGCTCTTAGGGATTTCAGATGCGAGTAGGAGAGAGAGATGAGAAAGGAGGGTCTGGAAAGTACTCCAGGGAGCGATGTTAAACTGCTATATAAAATGTGTCCATCAGAGGATTGAAGTGAATTCCAAGGAGCTTGTTGATGGAAAATCTCCTGCTTTGGAAGTAAATGTGAATTTCTACAATAAATTTTGAACTATATAAAAGATAGTCACTGTGTTATGCTATCTGATTGCCCACATATTCCTGCGCCCTACCACAGTAGGGAGAGGGATCCCCAGTAGAAAACAGGAAGTTATTATCCCTCTGTACAGACAGCTGGTGAGACCCCATCTGGAGTACTGCATGCAGTTCTGGAGACCCAATCTCCGCAAAGACATAGACAGGATGGAAGCTGTCCAGAGGAGGGCAACTAAAATGGTGCAGGGTCTGCCGGAAGACATATGAAGAGAGCTAAAGGAGCTTAATATGTATAGCCTTGAGGAAAGGAGGAGAGGGGGACATGATAGAAACTTTCCAAGTACCTCAAGGGAATCAACAAAGTCAAGAGGTAGCATCTTTCAAAAAGAGGTGTGCAAGAACAAGGGGCAAGTTGAAGACGGAGGGCGGCTCAGAGGTAATTTAAGGAGTATTTTTTCACAGAGAGGGTTGTGGATGCATGGAAGCGGCCTTCCGGAGGAGGTTGTGGAGTCAAAAACAGTGGTGGAATTCAAGCATGCATGGGACAGTCATAAGGCAATTCTAGGGGGTGGGGGTAGGAAGAAGTAGGCTGCTGGTTAACTAGGATCTGCAGCTTATCCATTAGGTAGGGAAATGGGCAGACTGGGTGGGCCAAGCGGTCCTTATCTGCCATCAAATTCTATGTTTCTGCGTAAACAAGCTTTAAAGATGCACTGCATGATTTATTATAATAAGTTTGCACTTTGAGCACATTGAGCACTTTGCAATTCGACTGCAGCTATATTTAAGATATTTGTATTACTGCTGCTATAGTCATGATTCTGTACTACTGCTGCTATATTCTTATAGACAATATGAATTTTAAAAATGTGCTATATTTGTGTGTATTAATGTGCAATTAGCGATGTCTATGTGCTATGTCTAAAACTGTCCATTTTTAATCGCTAGAATAAACAATGATTTATACTGATTATTTATGGTCATGAATTTTATTACACTGGTAAACACAGATTTTTCTTGATGAGTAAGTGGTCAAATCAGACCAAAAATAAACACCCCTTTCAATGAAAAATAAACACCTAAAATCGGGAACCCTATTTATACCATACAAAGCACTATGGAGGCTCTATAATTTGAGCATTGATACTGAGCATCACTCACCATCCTATAATTGTTCCTACCCTGTCCCTGCTCTTGGAGCCAGGTAGGCCAGATAAGGAGCCCACATCTCCTGAAAGTCATCCTTAGAGGCCCCAATAACTGATGATCGCCTTTCCATCTCAAAAATGGGGCCATAGACACTAGAATCACTTCAATTGTAGGTACTCGGGGTGTGCGCCACATACTAAGCAGCAAGTATTTAGTTTGCATAGCTAGAAGCATAAGCTATCTAAGCTCTGTCTTGCTCAAAAGAAAAGAAGCAGCGCACTACAACGAGGGGGGGGTGCTCCTACAGAGGTTGCAAACCTGCAGTTCAACTGAAGACAAGAAAATATAAGCACACCATGATTCTTCACAGCTAGATTAGCTTGTTTTATTAATGCCAAAATGTTCACCGGTCCTCCTCAGATCTCTCTTTCTCTCTCTATATATAGGACATGTATTGTTTTTGTTACTATGCTATGATTTAATTTCCTCAAGTCCCAGAATTACCACTATCCCATTTCCTTTTTCCCCCTTTCCCCTTCCCCTTCCCCCTCCTTCCCCCCCTTCTTTCCCCTTTCTCCCTTCACCTTTCCTTTTTCTGATTTCCTCTCTTTTCTTTCCCTATAAAATATTCCTAATCCCTCCCTAATTCCCTTTTCCTTCTTCCCCTTATATCTTCCTTGTCCTTCTTTACCACCTCGAAAAATTCTGTGACTATATTATTATTTTATATTCATATTAAAATGAGAAGAAATGAAAGAATTTGTATATGTGATATGATACACAAATAAGAAAAGGAATGTGGTAAATTGAATATGTGTATAATTAATGTGGATTTCTATTTTTTATTGTATTAATAGGTTTAAACTGGGAATATAGTGGTATATATATTTAAAACTTAACGTCACTTTCTGATGACGTCAGAGACTGTTTAAAAATGTTTGCACTCTCACACATAGCCAAAACCCCCTTGAAGGCTATTCAGCCAAAGCGCTTGGTTCCTGGCCGTGAACATTTTGGCATTAATAAAACAAGTAAATCTAGCTGTGAAGAATCATGGTGTGCTCATATTTTCTTGTCTTCAGTTAAGCTCTGTCTTGAGCAATGTCCTACTCTGCGGTCTGATCCCCAGAAGCATCAACACAGGAGACATAGGTGATATGCCTACCCAGTATCTGATCCACCAGGCGGCCCACCCTGTGCCACAAGCTAGAGATGCCCAGGCAGATTCAGAAAATATGAAAAAGATCACCCCTCCGTGTTGATGGCATCACCAGCATTAAGCATAGCTACCAGCTTAAGTTTGTTTAACACTGCTGCAATTCTATACCACCAATGTACCAAGCACACACTTTCAAATGCTTTTACCCAAGTCTCAGTGAAGTTTAACCAGACAATAATTTGCTCCAGAGTCTGCTTAACAGTGAAACAACGAATCTGATTTATTGAGGGGATGGAAACAAGGAAAGGGTGCAAATCTGGATAAATTATTGCTAAGCTAGTATTAGCCAGGATATTTTGCATGCAATTTCTTTAGTCTCTTAAGTACAGTCTTGCAACTGCTGGGTACTCAGAGTGTGATGCTGGCTAGCCAGAACGGTGCCCGGGTTTGCAGCTGTTGTTGGGGCCCTTGATGGGAAGAAAAGATGATTAAACATGCACAAACAAAAACCTTGATGAATTGTATCCTCAGCCAGTTGGCCTAGTAGTCCACCGAAACCCTATAAAACACACTGAGTGAAATCAGATGGTACCACAGAATAATTCAAGAGTTGTTGCAGGGAGCTACTCTGAGTTTACTCACAGCACCAGTAAGTAGAAGAAGGCCTGGCAAAATGAAGACCTGTTGCAGAGCACTGAAGAGCATGGAGAAGTTGAGCCTCCACGACTCCCTCCACTTCACAGCCTTTCCCTCCAGGTGGCCACAACCTGCGATACCTTGCTGCACAGGGGCTGAATGCCCAAGCTGGTCACTCACCGAGAAAACTGTAACTGGTGCAGGAATAAATGGCTTGGGCCGGGTTTGATATGAGCTAAAGGCCAGATAAAACACTTCTGATAAAGTTCAGTTCTTTTGGCTGGTGAAAGCCTCCAGCTGGCTGACAACTTGGCCAAACAAGGTAACTGGCTCCCAGTGGCAAACAGGCATCCCTGGTTAGTAGGCTTCGGCCCACTTCAAGCATTCAGCACGTTAAATGGAAATAGCATCCACTCATCCCCTTCTCATTTCGGCATCAGGCTGGTTCGCAATTACAGCCACTCTGCCCAGCAAACCTTTCAACCTGCAGAAGGCAGTCTCTGGTGACCGATTCCCAAAGTTGGGACTGTAGACACACGACAGAGGAAACTAGGCCTTTCCTAGTCCAGAACCCTACAAGTTTGAACAGGGCTCCTCACTCCACAGAGGCTCATTTAGTGCCATGTACAGATGTATCAGCCAAGATGAAGCAAAGTGACTTGCAGTAATGACATGTCACACAACCCTGCATGAAAAAACGGCTTAATTGCCATTGACTTACAATGACCCCTGCAGTAAATTGCAGTATTCTGTGATACTCTGCAGCATTTCTGCACTTCATCCTGGCTTGACACATCTGAATATGCATGTTAGTTTATGTCACTGCGTGATTATGGATTTGTCACTGTCACTTACAACATACAATGGCAACAGCCATAATGTAACTCAGTAATGCTGCAGTATGCTGAAGGGAACAATGTAATTCAAAGGTAATTAAGCCCTTTTTTTTCTGCAGTATTTAGTGACATGTCATTTACCGCAAGTTATTGTGCTGCACTGTGGCTGGCTCTGCTGTATGCTGTTGACCACCTACTCCTACGGGAACATAGTCAGTGGGCTTGCATGGCTCACAGCTGTATACTGTGGCACCATATTACTGGTTATTATCCTTCATGTGTTTGTACACCCTCACCACCTGTACCATCATGTTTGTGGTGCATGTCACATGGATTTGTTACATCTGCATGTGCCATGTGGTGTGCTGTACTTAGCAGTGGTTCACATTCATTGGGGTGCACATCTGCAGTAGTGCACTCCTGGTGGCAGTGTTATCAAGAATGCACTGTTGTGCTTAGTTTCCATGCATGTCTAATACTCATACAACTCATCACACAATTTGCACATTGTCCTAATTGTCTGCCTTCTTTCTGTTTGTTATACAGTGCAGTCTGCTTTACATCCCTGTTGTTATTTATGCAGTAAATACATTATTACATAGAAACATGCATACATCTATAGAAACATAGAATTTGACGGAAGAGAAGGATAGCTAAGCCCACCTAGTCTGCCCATTTTTCCCTACCTACTGTATTACCATCCACAGACCCTACTTGATCTCTGGCTCTGCCCCCTGCCTTACAACTAAGGTTCCCTTATGCCTATCCCATGCATTCTTGAACCCTGCTACAGTTTTTGCCCCACCATCTCTGCTGGGAGGCTGTTCCAGGCATCTACCACTCTTTCTGTGAAAAAGTATTTTCTCACATTTCCCCTGAGTGTACCCCCCTCCAGCTCCATAGCATGCCCCCTTGTTCTTGAGCATCTTTTTTTCTGAAAAATGCTTCCCCTTGTACCTTATTTATACCTGTGAGGTATTTGAAAGTCTCTGTCATATCCCCCCTCTCCCTCCTTTTCTCCATGGCATAAATACTAAGGTCCTTCAGTCTCTCCTCACAGGCCTTTTGATGCAGACCCTGCACCATTTCATTACATGAATTACTATTTGTATCTGTGCTATTACACTCACCTCACGGGTTGGACATTTTGTTGGATTGGGTTGTCATGCACCCTCTATGCACTCCTGCTAGGGCAGCATCAGACTAATCTACACCCTCCTGCTGTTTCCCAAGCCATGCTTCCCATCTGCTGGTAGAAGTTCACAAGTCTAGGGTCAGGCAGGGGTACTCAGTGGTTTAAAATTCACTGGCATGATTGATCCCCAAAATGAAACTTTTTGGATATCACATTATCTAATGATGAATATTGGAAGATGAAATCATGTGGGTAAGGGAAGCCAACTGTCATTAATACCATCTTGTGGGCCAATATTGCCCTCGCCGGGTCACTAAGGTCAATCCCCTATGGCCAGTATTTGTGCATTAGAGGCAACTGCAGTGACAATGCTGATTACGAGAAAGAGTATACAAATTTAGCAGAAAGATTACTGGAACGGGGCTATGACATAGAACTCTTGAATCAACCAAAGGGAGAGCAAAACACCTGCACAGGGAAGACTTATTGGTTTCAAAACAGAGCACAGTCAGAGAAAGGGAACCACTTACATTAGTCCTTCACTTCAATCCCATTTCAGGACAAATGGAGCAGCTGTAAGAAGAAACTGGACTATTTTAAAAGTGGAAACTACCCTTAAAGAAGAGAGTGGCAATTTCCCCAGGGTTAGTTTCAGGAGGGGGTGTAATCTGAAAGATATGCTTGTACCTAGTGAGTACAAGGCAGAGAAATCAAACAAATAAAATGAGAACTGGGGCAAAACAAACCTCATGGCATGTATAAGTGCAACAGATGCAATGTTTGTAAACCTTGTCAAACTGGCACAGTACTAGAAATAGATGGAACATCACGCAAGATAGAAATCAGACAATTCATTACTTGCACTACTTCATTTGTTATCAATGTGTTATGGTGCAGCTGCAATCTATAGGAGTGAGTGGTGAATCAGAATCAATGGTTGAATACACCAAATACAAAATGTATTCAGCTGAATTCTGAATACATGCTATATTAAGTATATTTGGCTGACATATTCAGTGGATGCTCTGGGACCGTTTTTTGGAAGCTGTGTTGACTGAACAGTTGAGGTTGAGTGGAGCTGGAAGAGCCCAGTGAGGTGACAAGTCAGAGGACCATGACCAGAAGTAGTCAGGTCAATGTAAGCAGAGCCCAGCCTCTGGTCTCTGCCATTGCCCACTGCCAGAGATGTTGTCAATGCTGTTGACTCCGTTGGCTGCTAGGGACTCGGAGCCACCAGGTCAGAGACCAAGAATGGCATTTCTGTGCATAATTTGGAGTGGAAAAGCAGAACATTGGGCTTAGGGGGTTCAGCTGATTCCTTATTTTGGCACTTAATTGTGGATTTGGAGTAGGCTAATGATGTCCAGACACCCGAATACTGAATACCTGAATATTGCCAAATCCCCGAATACACCCCATATTATTCATTCAATATTCATCAGACACTGTTTATTTGTTTATTTAAGTCTAGGATTACAAGTACCTTTAAGCTGAGGCTCTTTTACAAAGGTTCCATGTCAGAAACTGGACAATACAATAGAACACTGTAGAGCAAATGCAATATTAGACAGGATAAAACAGATTTTACACACAGTTGTAAATAAAACCAAAGGATACTTATAGGAAAATACAGGCAGGGGTACTAGGGGTAACAGAGGAGGGGGGAAACACTGAGGGGGTTACAGCTTGCCAGAGGGAAATGTCAAACACAAGAGATGTGCAGGTAGTGGGGTGGGGGAAGGAGGGATGGGGGAAAAGGGAAGGTAGTAGGAAGGAGGTAAAAAGTGCTGTAGGGAGACAATATGGCTAGGACTGCAGGATAGCTGTGAGGTCTGGCTAGGTATGGCAGTCTCAGGTGCTGGAGGCAGAGAGCTGGAGCTGGAGCCTTAATTGGAATGGGCCTAGCTTGGGAGCAGAGGAGATCTCAGTGTTGAAGCTATTCCACCAGCAAGCAGCCCGGTAGGCAAAAGAGCATTGACCCAGGGAGGTTCTGCAGAGCGGGACCAGCAGACATTGTGATTCAGAGCCCCTAGTGTGGCAGAAGTTACTACTTGGGCAGAGGAGTGATAGGACCCTCGGGGGGGGGGCCAGGCTCATAGTGATCCTCTTAGCCATAGTGCAGGTTTGGTATTTTATGCGACTGGATAGTTGTAGCCAGCCAGTTTGGGCATAGAGGTTGCATGTATGGGTTAGATGGTGGGACCCAGTAATAAGTCGACAGGCTTTGCTGAGTGATGTTGAAATGTGTCTGAGGGCAGTTGAAGTGGCCAATCCATAAATGATGAGGCCATAGTCAATGATGGAGACGATCAAGCTTTGAACTACAATGCTTAAGGCTGCTGGGGTTAAGCTAGACTTATGCCTGTAGAGAAGACCAAGCCGCATGTTGGCAGCCGTAGCAACTTTGTCAATATGGGCTCCATAGTACAGGTTACTGTCAAGAGTGATCCCAAATATTTAAAGGTTAGAACCTGTTCAAGAGTTGATCCATGTTGGTTTGAGATGATTGTGGGGGCGACCTGTGTTTGCTGTGGGAGTTACTGAAAAACATGGTCTTTGTTTTGGTTTTTTTGAGGATAATCTCTGTTTGCTGAACCAGTTTTCCACTGATGCAAAATCAAGTTGGAGATTATTTTACAGGGAGTGTGGGTCCTTATGGGAGGAGAGAATTATGGCATCATCAGCATAGAGTATAATTTGTTCTGGGCAGGATTGAGGGAGTTTATTCAGGAAGAGGAAAAATAGGAGCGGTTCCAGTATAGACCCCTGAGGAACTCCAGAGCGGACTGACATAGGATTAGAGAGAACACCAGCAATTTTTACTCGTTGCGATCTATTTTTCAGGTAGCTTTGGAACCAGGCTGTGGAGTCAGGGGAGAGCCCAGCAATTGAGAGCTGGTCCAGTAGCAGTTTGTGGTGGACGGTATCGAAAGCCTTGATTAAATCAGTGAAGACTGATCCAGCAAGGCGATCGTTACCCAGGGAACTGTGGATGACTCCGGTAAATTCCAAGAGGGCAGATGTGGTGTGTCCTTTTCTGAAGCCATGTTGCTGTGTACATAACATATTGTGGTTGTCCAGGTAGTTGGTGAGTTGGGTAGCAACAAGGAGTTTGAGGGCCTTGGAGAGGGGAGGTAGTATGGAGATTGGTTGGTAGTTTCCATGGTAGGTCTTATCACCATTTATGTGTATCGGGATGACAACAGATTTCCATTTGTCAGGGAACTGGCCGAGGCAGAGGGAGAGGTTAAAGATCTTGAGTGATCTGGTGAGTGGTCTGATAACTTCGCCTAGAGTAAGGGACAGCAGTTTTAGGGCCAATGAGTCCCCACTATTTCTTGATTTTGCGATGGCCTTACTAATGTATTTGCGAGCTTCATACTGATTGACTGCTTTGAAATAGAAGGGGGTAGGAAGTAGAGTGAGGGGTGCTGATAGGGTCAGCAGAGGTGTCGGTTTCATTGAAGAAGTCAGGGGGAAGAACAGAGCTGAGGTCAGTGAAGGTGGTATCGAAGGTATTTGCCATAGTCATGGGGTCAAGTGTTATAGCCCCATCAATGTTGAGCATATTTGGGGATGTTTTTGGCTGTTTTCCAGTTACTTCTTTGATGTTGTTCCAGAAAGCTCTTCCATCACCCATGTGTTAATGAGGGCTTCCCTGTAGTAGGTGCTTTTGTGTAGTCTGATAGCTTTCGTGCAATCATTCCATGCTCGTTTGTAGCTCTGAATGGCAGTTGGTGACCCAGAGTCTCGGGCCAGGAATCAGAGGTGAACCCTCAATTTTAGCTGTGCTATTAGGTCTGTGGTAAGCCATGGATTACAAAGGGCCTTAACTTTATGCTTTTTGAAGGGGGCGTAGGTGTCACAGCTGCGTTGAAGATGGAGATGAAGGAAACCAAGGCCGAATTGACATCTTTCGCATTGAAGATAGGCAACCAATCTGCTGCCTGAGATGGGATTTAAAGATTTAAGTTCCCACGGGGGAGGATTCTGCTGATCATGACTGATGGTGGAGGTTTGCAGAATTTGTTAGACCACACACAGGTAACACAACAGTGATCACTAAGAGGATCCAGAAGGATGGAGATATTGGAGATTCGGGTAGGGTGGCTGGTTAGAACCCAGTCCAGTAGGGAGCTCGTACCAGTTCTGTAGTTGTGCCTGGTCAGGGAGGCTACCAGTTGTGTAAGGTAGAGGAGATGGCATCCTTGAGGCCTCCATGATGTGGGGCAAGCTAGTTTATGTTAAAATCACCAAGCATGATTAGCTCAGAACCAGGTGGTTGTGATCGGGTGAGTTCCAGGACAGTATTGAGGCCTTTCACTTGGTCCTTAGGAGGGATGTAGACTGCGGCAACTGTGAGGATTTTGCCATGGGCTCCAAGGATGATATGAATCAGGAGGATCTGTGCAGATGAGTCAGTGGGTGGGGCAGTTAGGGGGTGGCCCAGGAGGGAATCTTTGAGGTATAGTGCACAGCCCCCTCCTCGTTTAGCCTGCTGATCCAACCTAAAAACAATGTAGCCTGGTAGGGCAATTGCCAAGTCTGGGACTTTGGGTGTAAGCGGGTTTCAACAACTGCGATGACATCAGGTTTATGCTGGTTAGTGAACACTTGCAGGGCATCAAGTTTAGGAAGAAGGCTGCAAATGTTTAGGGTCACAAAGGAGAGTACTCCAGTGTGTTTCACTTTCTTGGCTGGCCTAATGGTTAGGGAGCCGGGGTTAGGGTGAATGTTCCCAGATAGCAGTAGCAGAAGGAGTAGTAGCTTCAGGGAAGACAGACGTAAGGCCCTGAGGGAGGGTTTATGAGACCGCTCAGCATTGCTAGCTTAAGTGAGCTGCTGGTGCTGTACCCAGAGAGAGAGGTCATAAGATCTAAGAGGGGGAGAGGTGGTAGGAGAGCCCAGAGACCATGGTTGGGAGTTTCTGAGAGGTGCCATTTAAGGCATGTGGAAGGTACAGTTGTGTGGAGAGGCACAAGGGTAAGGTTGCCTGTGAGGTGGTGGATGAAATCAAAATGGTAATTGGGTAGAGGGAAGGGGTAAAGGCACCAGGGAGGTAGAAGAGTGGGAGTAATGACGAGAAAATTAGGAGTCGAACAAGCATAGTGGAGAACAATTAGAGCCTCCAACAGCTGTGATTGGTAAGCGAGGGGGGCAGCAGGGGAGCACACAAGAAAAAAGAAAATAGTTGAAACAAGACACAGAGGGAGGGAGAGGGAGGAAGGGAGACAGAGAGAGAGACAGAGACAGAGATAGGGAGAAGGGGGAAGGGGGAAGGACAGGCAATTGTAAGAGTGGCGGGGGGTCCTTAAGAGGATCCAATAGAGATTGGGATACGGAGGCGGCTGGAGTAAGGGGAGGAGCTACAGACTATTTAATTAAGGTAGGAGGGGGGTTGGGTGGCAGGTGTAACATTTTGGCACTTTCCAATGTATTACAATGGGTGCTGAAGCCCAGGGCAGCTAGGAAGCGGACCAATCACAGGCACAAGGAGAAAAGGCCAGGATTCAATCGGAGGCAGGCAAACAGTGCTAGCAACGGTAGCTTCTCAGGCTGTCGGTCCAGTCTGCAGTCTTACCTGGCTTCTGGAGCTCCTGGGGCAGCTACGGAGGTGGAGAGGGTGGGCAGCTGGCTACGAGCGCGGCCACTCAGCAACAGAGGCGAGCCCAATCAAGGGCCAAAATCTGCAGGAGATAGGGGAGGAGAGAGGGGTCACAGATAAGCAGAAGAGGACAAAGGGACAGCAACACAGGTGCTAAATGGGGGGCGGGGGAGACTACAGTGGGTCGGGAGTGAGAAAAATTAACACAGTTAGAAGAGTAAAGGATGTAGGGGGGGCAGTCAAGAACAAGAGAGACTATTCACCTGTCCTGACAACACTGTGGGAGGTATGAGACAGGGGCGATTACCGAGAGTGTTAGACAGGGAGCACCAACAGACAGAGAAAACAGCAGGAGATTAGAAGCAGCGGTGAGGGGGGGAGATAAGGCCAGAAAGTGGGCTATGGGTGGGGTGCTGGAATTACAGAGCCAGGCAAGTTAGCTTGGAGACACAGGGAGTGAAAAACAAATGACACAAAAACTAAGGATTAAATAAGGGAGGGCAAACAAATCAGTCTAATTAACGGCTATTTTTTAGGACTAAATACAGTTGTAATGTGGTTTACCAGCAGGCAGTAAATTTGCAGAAAACAGGAAGCAAAAGAGAGAAAACAAAACCGGGCAAAATTTTAGCGCTTTCCAATGTATCACAATGGGCAATGAAGTCCAGGACAGCATTAGGAAGCCGGACTAATCACAGGCAAAGGTGTAAAGACCAAGTCCCTTCGGAGGTGGCAGCAAACAACACTAGCCAACGGTAGCTTCTCAGTGCTGTCCCAGTCAGTCTGTGGTCTTACCCGGATTCTGGAGCTCTTGGGGCAGTTACGGAGGTGGTGAGGGTGGGCGGCTGACTGCCCGAGCTGCGGCTGCTCCAGCGGCAGAGGTGAGCCAGATCAGGGGCTGAAATCTGGAATCTGGAGCTCCTGGGCAGCCACAGGAGGTGTGAGGGTGGGCTGTGTTCTGAGCCACGCCTCTTCACAAGCGCAGAGGCCATTTATCGAAATAAATCAGTTTCTGGAGCACCTGGGTGGCTATGGATGTGGTGAGGGTGGGCAGCTGGCTTCCATAGTTGCAGCCACTCCGGCGGCAGAAGCGAGCCCGATCAGACTTCATTGGTGTATTCATACACCTCTAGCTGTGAGCTCCCAAACTAACATCACATGATACCATCAGAAGGTCTTAACTGAAAACAATTTCAGCAGGCTATGAAACCAGAATTACACAAAGGCTAATAACTTAAACAAAGTAACTTAAAATCTGAGCGTTGATATTATTTGTGCAGGGGATCCACTGCACCTAATTTTGTATAGAGTGCTTTTTGGGGTGTCCCCTCTCTAACACTCTTGCTAAGCTCCCTAAATTTATAAATGGGAGAAACTGGAGCTAGGAGGGCCCTTAAAAGTGGGTCAAGAGAAGAGAGGGGGGGCCTAGCTTTTACTCCTCAGGAATATGGAGGATGCAGAGAGAAGCTAGGGACAAAATAGGCAGAAATTGACTGTATCAGGAAGTGGGAGTGAGGAGTCATGGTAAACCAGCAGGGGGCAGGGCCAACAGATGGGTGGTAAGGAAGATGTGAACAAAAGATGCAGCACAGGAACCGTTAGCGAAAAAAAGAAGGGTGGGTGGTCTGCCTGAATACAAGGAGCTTGGGCAACACAATTAAAGAGCTCCAGGTGATGGTGGCAAAAGCTGAGCTAGACATAATGACCACAACTGAGACATGGGTGACTGGAAATAATGATTGGGATTCGGTTATCCCAGGTTATATCCTGTATAAGAGGGCTAAGGGTAAGGGCAAGGGGAGAGGTGTAGCCATCTACATTAAGGAGAACAGCCTCTGAGGATGCAATCAAAGGGAAGCGGGAAGAACTGGAGCCAGTTTGGGTGCAGCTGAGTGAGTACAGGTGCAGGAAAAAAGAAAGAAATGTTGTGCACTGAGTCCAGCTGATGCTGACTGTGATTTTTATGTTGCTTGCACACATGTGCAAGAAACATAGTGCCATCATCGGAGATTTCAGAGGTGTGTCACCTCCTCCTCCAATTCAGTCAATGAGCTGGCAGGCGGCCTGTAAGCCAATGCATTTTGGAGCTGTCTGACACGCTCAAAATGCAGTAACACTCCCTGATTGAAAGGAGCTATGCTTCAGTGAGCAGTATAAAGCGCAGCTCCCCTCCACATGCAGGCGTCGTGCCCCTTACGTGCTGTGTATGACCAGGGGTGCCCAAACCCCGTCGGCTGAAACTATCGTCCCAGTAGTTGGTGCCACGCTGGGAGCCCACTCGCGTGGCAATCCAGTCTGGCCGACGAGGGTGCCCAATCCCCATCAGCTGAATTGCCCCCGTCCTGGTGCCACACTGGGAGCCCACCCCAGCGTGGCAAACGTCCTAGCATCTTTTTTTTTTTAAACCTATAAAACAAAAAGCGGTCCAGCGCGTCTCCGACCCCCTCCCACAACCCGCACCCACCCACTGCGCACCAGCCTCCCACACACACCCTCACCCTATACTTACTTCCGGACTCCAGTAGCAGCGGTCTTGATGACAGAACACGTCGCGCTCTTCAAAGCCGACCCTTGAACTGAGGAAATGCTGGTAAGCTGTATAATGGGCTAGATGGGGGTTCAACTTTGTTGCATATCTCAGGCATTTTTGGGAATTTTTGCACCAAATTTTCAACATGGGGTTTTTGGGACCCCTTCTCATGAATGATGTCACTGTCATGGCATTATTCGGGCCCGAAGGGTGATTTCGCACAGTGACTGCGCAGTGACTGCGAAATCACCCTTCGGGCCTGAATACCACCATGGCAGTGACATCATTCATGAGAAGGGGTCCCAAAAACCCCATGTTGAAAATTTGGTCCAAAAATTCCAAAAAATGACTGTTTTACGAGCGTGCGTTGCGCAGTTCCTATGCAGGCTCGTAAGTTCACGAAATTTCAATATTTTCACTCCAGATTTTCAACATTGCCATTTTACCACACCTTCTTATGAGTAGTACAGCTGTCATTTTTCACATCTCACCCAAAATGTGTTTCCGCCCTTGTAGCGCAGAATGGTGCAGATGGTGTGCGAAATCAATGTACGGGACAAATTAAAAAAATCACAGTGACACTGTTCATGAGCAGAGGTCTTAAAATGGCTATGTTGAAAATTTGGTGAAAAATTCTAAAAATGACTGTTTTACAAGCGTGCGTTGCGCAGTTCCTACGCAGGCTAGTAAGTTCACAAATTTTCAATATTTTCACTCCAGATTTTCAACATTGCCATTTTACTACACCTCCTCATGAGCAGTATAGCTGTCATTTTTCACATCCTGCCCAAAACATGTTTCCGACCATATGTAGCGCACAATGGGCATGATCGGTGTCTGCGAACTCAGTGTATGGGACACATTAAGAAAATCACAGTGTCACTGTTCATGAGCAGAGATCTTAAAATGGCAATGTTGAAAATTTGGTGAAAGAATTCCTGAAAATGACTGTTTTACGAGTGTGCGTTGCACAGTTCCCATGCACGCTCGTAGGTTTGCGAATTTTCAGTATTTCCACTCCAGATTTTCAACATTGCCATTTTACCACACCTTCTTATGAGCTGTCAGTCAGAATCATGTGCTCCCATTGATTCTTTTAGGTGCCATACCTTAGAGTTCACAGTTTCTCCCACAAGGCACCTAAACTAAGGACCCTGTGAGGTCCCTTGTGTCCCAATTGGTCCAAATCCAAGAAGTCCAGACCAATCATGGTGGCTCCCATTGGGATGATAAGCTGCAAGAAGGCAGGTTAAAATGAACACACTAACTTAAAAACAACAACAAATTAGAAGTAAATATTTACAATACCAGTTAGGACTCCCTCTGCTCTAACAGCGACAGCAGAGTGGAGCAAATCAGGTTAATGCACAGCCAGTCGCAAACTCTGAAGCACTCGGACCCCTAGCCCAGACCATTCACAGCACACTGGCAGTGTCACTTAAAGGGACAGACGCGGAGGCACATTATGGCACTCTCACGCAGATCAATAGGGTCACCAAATAACCATGGATTTATTGTTTCCAAAGGACATCTGCCTGGCAGTGGGCATTGCTGGAGCCCTGGGAGACACTTAAGGTAAGCCCCATATTGGTGGGGGGGAGGGGCTACACATGTTTGACATTTAGTGCCATGTACAGCTGTGTCTGCCAAGATGAAGCACAGTGACTTGCAGTAATGACGTGTCACAAAATCCTGCATGAAAAAAGGGCTTAATTGCCACTGACTTACAATGACCCCTGCAGTAAATTGCAGTATTCTGTGATATTCTGCAGCATTTCTGCACTACGTCGTGACCTGACACATCTCTATATGCGTGTTAGTTTATGTCACTATGTGATTATGGATTTGTCACTGTCACTCACAACATACAATGGCACCAGCCATAATGTAACTCAGTAATGCTGCAGTATGCCGCAGGGAACAATGTAATTCTAAGGCAATTAAGCCCTTTTTTTTCTGCAGTATTTAGTGACGTCATTTATTGCAAGTTATTGTGCTGCACTGTGGCTGGCTCTGCTGTATGCTTTAGACCACCTACTCCTACAGGAACATAGTCAGTGGGCTTGCATGGCTCACAGCTGTATACTGTGGCACCATATTACTGGTTATTATCTTCCCTGTGTTTGTACACCCTCACCACCTGTACCATCACGTTTGTGGTGCGTGTCACATGGATTTGCTACATCTGCATGTGCCATGTGGTGTGCTGTACTTAGCAGTGGTTCACATTCATTGGGGTGCACATCTGCAGTAGTGCACACTTGGTGGCAGTGTTATCAAGAATGCACTGTTGTGCTTAGTTTCCATGCATGTCTAATACTCATACAACTCATCACACAGTTTGCACATTGTCTTAATTGTATGCCTTGTTTCTGTTTGTTATGCAATGCAGTCTGCTTTACATGCCTGTTGTTGTTTATGCAATAAATACATTATTACATAGAAACATGCATACATCTATAGAAACATAGAATTTGAAGGAAGAGAAGGATAGCTAAGCCCACCTAGTCTGCCCATTTTTCCCTACCTACTGTATTACCATCCACAGACCCTAGTTGATCTCTGGCTCTGCCCCCCCTTGCCTTACAACTAAGGTTCCCTTATGCCTATTCCATGCATTCTTGAACCCTGCTACAGCTTTTGCCCCACCACCTCTGCTGGGAGGCTGTTCCAGGCATCTACCACTATTTCTGTGAAAAAGTGTTTTCTCACATTTCCCCTGAGTGTACCCCTCCAGCTTCATAACATGCCCCCTTGTTCTTGAGCATTTATTTTCTGAAAAATGCTTCCCCCTTATACCTTATTTATACCCGTGAGGTATTTGAAAGTCTCTGTCATATCCCCCCCTCTCTCCTTTCCTCCATGGCATAAATACTAAGGTATTTCAGTCTCTCCACACAGGCCTTTTTATGCAGACCCTGCACCATTTCATTACATGAATTACTATTAGTATCTGTGCCATTACACTCACATCATGGGTTAGACATTTTGTTGGATAGGGTTGTCATGCACCCTCTATGCACTCCTGCTAGGGCAGCATCAGACTGATCTACACCCTCCTGCTGTTTCTCAAGCCATGCTTCCCATCTGCTGGTAGAAGTTCACAAGCCTAGGGTCAGGCAGGGGTACTCAGTGGTTTAAAATTCACTGGCATGATTGATCCCCAAAATGAAACTTTTTGGGTATCACATTATCTAATGATGAATATTTGAAGATGAAATCATGTGGGTAAGGGAAGCCAACTGTCATTAATACCATCTTGTGGGCCAATATTGCCCTCGCCGGGTCACTAAGGTCAATCCCCTATGGCTAGTATTAGCGTATTAGAGGCAACTGCAGTGACAATGCTGATTACGAGAAAGAGTATACAAATTTAGCAGAAAGATTACTGGAACGGGGCTATGACATAGAACTCTTGAATCAACCAAAGGAAGAGCAAAACACCTGCACAGGGAAGACTTATTGGTTTCAAAACAGAGCACAGTCAGAGAAAGGGAACCACTTACATTAGTCCTTCACTACAACCCCACTTCAGGACAAATGGGGCAGCTGTAAGAAGGAACTGGACTGTTTTAAAAGTGGACACTACCCTTAGAGAAGAGAGTGGCAATTTCCCCAGTGTTACTTTCAGGAGGGGGTGTAATCTGAAAGATACCCTTGTACATAGTGAGTACAAGGCAGAGAAATCAAACAAATCAAATGAGAACTGGGGAAAAACAAACCTCATGGCATGTATAAGTGCAGCAGATGCAATGTTTGTAAACCTTGTCAAACTGACACAGTACTAGAAATAGATGGAACATCATGCAAGATAGAAATCAAACAATTCATTACTTGCACTATTTCATTTGTTATCTATGTGTTATGGAGCAGCTGTAATCTATATGGGTGAGCGGCGAAGGGAGGTAGCAGGAAGGAGGTGAAAAGTGCTGTAGGGAGACAATATGGCTAGGACTGTAGGATAGCTGTGAGGGCTGGCTAGGTATGGCAGTCACAGGTGCTGGAGGCAGAGAAGTGGAGCCAGAGCCTTAATTTGAATGGGCCTAGCTTGAGAGCAGAGGAGATCTCAGTGTTGAGGCTATTCCACCAGCAAGGAGCCCAGTAGGCAAATGAGCATTGACCCAAGGAGGTTTTGCACAGCGGGACAAACAGGCTTTGTGATTCAGAGCCCCTCGCGCAGCGGGAGTTACTACTTGGGCTGAGGAGTGATAGGACCCTCGGGGGGGGGCAGGCTCATAGTGAACCTCTTAGCCATAGTGCAGGTTTGGTATTTTACGCGATTGGACAGTTGTAGCCAGCCAGTTTGGGCATAGAGGTTGCATGTATGGGTTAGATGGTGGGACCCAGGAATAAGTCAACAGGCTTTGTTGAGTGATGTTGAAATGCGTCTGAGGGCAGTTGAAGTGGCCAATCCATAAATGATGAGGCCATAGTCGATGATGGAGACAATCAAGCTTTGAACTACAATGCTTAAGGCTGCAGGGGTTAAGCTAGACCTATGCCTGTAGAGAAGACCAAGCCGCATGCTGGCAGCCTTAGCAACTTTGTCAATATGGGCCCCATAGTACAGGTTACTGTCAAGAGTGATCCCCAAATATTTAAAGATTAGAACCTGTTCAAGAGTTGAGCCATGTGGGTTTGAGATGATCGGGGGGAGCAACCTGTGTTTGCTGTGGGAGTTACTGAAAAGCATGGTCTTTGTTTTTTTACAGTTGAGGATAAGTCTCTGTTTGCTGAACCAGTTTTCCTCTGATGGAAAATCAAGTTGGAGATTATTTTGCAGGGAGTGAGGGTCCTTATAGGAGGAGAGAATTATGGCATCATCAGCATAGAGTATAATTTGTTCTGGGCAGGATTGAGGGAGTTTATTCAGGAAGAGGGAAAATAGGAGCGGTCCCAGTATAGAGACCTGAGGAACTCCAGAGCGGACCGACATAGGATTAGAGAGAACACCAGCAATTTTTACTCGTTGAGATCTATTTTCCAGGTAGCTTTGGAATCAGGCCGTGGAGTCAGGGGACATCCCAGTAATTGAGAGCTAGTCCAGTAGCAGTTTGTGGTGGACAGTATCAAAAGCCTTGATTAAATCAATGAAGACTGACCCGGCAAGGCGACCGCTATCCAGTGAACTGTGGATGACTCCGGTAAATTCCAAGAGGGCAGATGTGGTGTTGTGTCCTTTTCTGAAGCCATGTTGCTGTGTACATAAGATATTGTGATTGTCCAGGTAGTCGGTGAGTTGGTCAGCAACAAGGCGTTCGAGGGCCTTGGAGAGGGGAGGTAGTATGGAGATTGGTTGGTAGTTTCCATGGTAGGTCTTATCACCATTTATGTGTACCAGGATGACAATTGCAGATTTCCAATTGTCAGGGAACTGGCCAAGACAGGTGGAGAGGTTAAAGACTTTGAGTGATCTGGTGAGTGGTCTGATAACTTCGTCGAGAGTAAGGGACAGCAGTTTTAGGTCCAATGAGTCACCACTATTTCTTGATTTGGCGATGGTCTTACTAATGTATTTGTGAACTTCATGCTGATTGACAGCTTTGAAGTAGAAGGGGGGTAGGAAGTAGAGTGAGGGGTGCTGATAGGGTCAGCAGAGGTGTCGGTTTTATTGAAGAAGTTGGGGGGGGAGAATAGAGCTGAGGTCAGTGAAGGCGGTATCGAAGGTATTTGCCATAGTCATGGGGTCAAGTGTTATAGCCCCATTAATGTTGAGCATATTTGGCGATGTTTTTGGCTGTTTTCCGGTTACTTCTTTGATGTTGTTCCAGAAAGCTCTTCCATTAACACATGTGTTAGTGACGGCTTCCCTGTAGTAGGTGCTTTTGTGTAGTCTCATAGCTTTTGTGCAGTCATTCCATGCTCGTTTGTAGCTCTGAATGGCAGTTGGCGACCCAGAGTCTCAGGCCAGGAACCAGAGGTGGTCCCTCAATTTTAGCTGCGCTATGAGGTCTGCGGTAAGCCATGGATTACAAAGGGCCTTAACTTTATGCTTTTTGAAGGGGGTGTAGGTGTCACAGGCAGCGTTGAAGATGGAGATGAAGGAAACCAAGGCCGAATTGACATCTTTCGCATTGAAGATAGGCAATCAATCCTGCTGCCTGAGATGGGATTTAAGGAGATTTAAGTTCCCACGGGGGAGGATTCTGCTGGTCATGACTGATAGTGGAGGTTTGCAGAATTTGTTAGACCACACACAGGTAACACAACAGTGATCACTAAGAGGATCCGGAAGGATGGAGATATTGGAGATTCGGGTAGGGTGGCTGGTTGGAACCCAGTCCAGTAGGGAGCTCGTACCAGTTCTGTAATTGTGCCTGGCTGGGGAGGCTACCAGTTGCGTGAGGTAGAGGATATGGCATCCTTGAGGCCTCCAGGATGTGGGGCAAGCTAGTTTATGTTAAAATCACCAAGCATGATTAACTCAGAACCAGGTGGTTGCGCTCGGGTGAATTTCAGGACAGTATTGAGGCCTTTCAGTTGGTCCTTAGGAGGGATGTAGACTGCAGCAACTGTGAGGATTTTGCCATGGGCTCCAAGGATGATATGAATCAGGAGGATCTGTGCAGATGAGTCAGTGGGTGGGGCAGTTAGGGGGTGGCCCAGGAGGGAATCTTTGAGGTATAGTGCACAGCCCCCTCCTCGTTTAGCCTGCCGATCCAACCTAAAAACAATGTAGCCTGGTAGGGCAATTGCCAAGTCTGGGACTTTGGGTGTAAGCCGGGTTTCGACAACTGCGATGATATCAGGTTTATGCTGGTTAGTGAACACTTGCAGGGCATCAAGTTTAGGAAGAAGGCTGCAAATGTTTAGGGTCGCAAAGGAGAGTACTCCAGTATGTTTCTCTTTCTTGGCTGGCCCAAAGGTTAGGGGGCCAGGGTTAGGGTGAATGTTCCCAGACAGTAGTAGTAGAATGAGTAGTAGCTTCAGGGAAGACAGACGTATGGCCCTGAGGGAGACTTTACGAGACCGCTCAGTGTTGCTAGGTTGAGTGAGCTGCTGGTGCTGTACACAGAGAGAGGTCATAAGGTCTAAGAAGGGGAAAGGTGGTAGGAGAGCCCAGAGACCATGGTCAGGGGTTCCTGAGAGGTGCCATTTAAAGCATGTGGAAGGTACAGGGCTGTGGACAGGCACAAGGGTAAGAGTGCCTGTGAGGTAGTGGATAAAATCAAAATGGTAATTGGGTAGAGGGGAGGGGTAAAGGCACCAGGGAGATAGAAGAGTGGGAGTAATGACAAGAAAATTAGGAGTTGAACAACATAGTGGAGAATAATTACAGCCTCCAACAGCCATGATTGGTAGCGAAGGCAGGGAGCACAAAGAAAAAAGTAAAAAGTTGAAACAAGACACAGAGGGAGGGAGGGGAGAGAGAGAGAGATAGGGAGAGGAGAGGAGGGAGGACAGGCAATTGTAAGAGTGGTGGGGGGTCCTTAAGAGGGCCCAACAGAGATTGAGGTAGGGAGGCGGTTGGAGTAAGGGGAGGAGCTACAGACTATTTAATTAAGGTAGGAGGGAGTGGGGTAGTGGGTGTAACATTTGCGCGCTTTCCAATGTATTACAATGGGCGCTGAAGCCCAGAACAGCATTAGGAAGCTGGACCAATCACAGGCAGAGGAGTAAAGGCCAAGTTCAATCGGAGGCGGCAACAAACAGTGCTAGCCAACGGTAGCTTCTCAGTGCTGTCCCGGTCAGTCTGCAGTCTTACCTGGCTTCTGGAGCTCCTGGGGCAGCTACGGAGGTGGAGAGGGTGGGCAGCTGGCTTCCCGAGCCGCGGCCACTCCAGCAGCAGAGGCGAGCCCAATCAAGGGCCAAAATCTGCAGGAGATAGAGGGAGGAGAGAGGGGGTCACAGATAAGCAGAAGAGGGACAAAGGGATAGTGACATAGGTGCTAAGCAGGGGGCGGGGCAGACTACAGGGGATCGGGAGCAAGTAAAATTAACACAGTTAGAAGAGTAAAGGAAGTGGGGGGGTAGTCAAGAACAAGAGACTATTCACCTGTCCTGGCACCACTGTGGGAGGGATGAGACTGGGCGATTACACGAGATTGTTAGGCAGGAGCAGATAGAGAGAACAGCAGGAGTTTAGAAGCAGTGGTGGTGGTGGGGGGGGAAATAAGGCCAGAAAGTGGGCTATGGGTGGGGTGCTGGAATTACAGAGTTAGACAAGTTAGCTTGGAGACACAGGGAGTGAAAAACAAATGACACGAAAACTAAGGATTAAACAAGACAGGGCAAACAAATCAATCTAATTAACGGCTGTTTTTTCAGGACTAAACACAGTTGTAATGTAGTTTACAAGCAGGCAGTAAATTAGCAAAAAAAAAGGAAGCAAAAGAGAGAAAACAAAATCGGGCAAAATTTTAGCACTTTCCAATGTATTACAATGGGCAATGAAGCCCAGGACAGCGTTAGGAAGCCGGACCAATCACAGGCAAAGGCGTAAAAGCCAAGTCCAATCGGAGGCGGCAGCAAACAACACTAGCCAATGGCAGCTTCTCAGTGCAGTCCCGGTCAGTCTGCAGCCTTACCCGGCTTCTGGAGCTCCTGGGGCAGTTACGGAGGTGGTGAGGGTGGGCGGCTGGCTGCCCGAGCTGCGGCTGCTCCAGCGGCAGAGGTGAGCCAGATCAGGGGCCAAAACCTGGCATCTGGAGCTCCTGGGGCGGCTACTAGGAGGTGATGAGGGTGGGCGGCTGGCTTGCCAAGCCACTGCCGCTCTGGTGGCAGAGGCGAGCCTGATCAGGGGCCGAACTCCAGTTTCTGGAGCTCCTGGGGTGGCTATGGATGTGGTGAGGGTGGGCAGCTGGCTTCCCAAGTTGCGGCCTCTCTGGCGGCAGAGGCGAGCCCGGTCAGACTTCATTGGTGCATTCGCACACCCCTTGCTGTGAGTTCCCAAACTAACATCACATGATATCATCAGAAGCTCTTCACTGAAAACAATTTCAGCAGGCTATGAAATCAGAATTACACAAAGGCTGATAGCTTAAACAAAGTAACTTAAAATCTGAGGGTTGGTATTATTTGTACTGGGGATCCACTGCACCTAATTTTGTATAGAGTGCTTTTTGGGGTGTCCCCTCTTTAACACTCTTGCTAAGCTCCCTAAATTTATAAATGGGAGAAGCTGGAGCTAGGAGGGCCCTTAAAAGTGGGTCAAGAGAGGGGGGCCTAGCTTTAACTTTTCAGGAATGTGGAGAATGCAGAGAAGCTAGGACAAAATAGGCAGAAACTGATTGTATCAGGAAGTGGGAGTGAGGAGTCATGGTAAACCAGCAGGGGGCAGGGCCAACGGATGGGTGGTAAGGAAGATGTGAACAAAAGATGTGTCACAGGAACCGTTAGCGGAAAAAAGAAGGGTGGGTGGTCTGCCTGAATACAAGGAGCTTGGGCAACACAATTAAAGAGCTCCAGGTGATGGTGGCAAAAGCTGAGCTAGACATAATGACCACAACTGAGACATGGGTGACTGGAAATAATGATTGGGATTTGGTTATCCCAGGTTATATCCTGTATACAAGGGCTAGTGGTAAGGGCAAGGGGAGAGGTGTAGCCATCTACATTAGGGGAGAACAGCCTCTGAGGATGCTACCAAAGGGAAGAGGGAAGAACTGGAGCCAGTTTGGGTGCAGCTGAGTGAGTACAGGTGCAGGAAAAAAGAAAGAAATGCTGTGCACTGATTCCAGCTGATGCTGTGATTTTTTATGAAGTTCCATGTAGAAGTGTAAAGTACAGATTCCAGTCTGGGTATTCCCACCCAACCCCATCTCCATTCCTTCCTCCATAACTGAACAATGTTGGCTCCATGCCTATTGATTGCCCTGAACTGGTTCTGCAACTCCATTATATTTACACAGGTGATTTCTTTCAGTGAAAAGGTGTGTAGGTGTGTGTGCTTGTGTGTGTGGGGGGCGGGGGAGGTTGTTCCCAGCATTTGAGCCCATCACTGAGCCTCACTGATTAAAATATAGTTTAAGTAGAAAAAGGAGGTTAGATTGTAATAAAATATTCTGCGGTCCTCAAAGCCATGTGCCTTTTTTTTCTTCCTGGGCTGTTATCTTAGTTTTGTACCATAATTTGAAACTGGATGTCTCAGGAGGATAATGCCAATGCTAATGTGCTGTGCAGTACACAAACAACAGCCTGCCACAAGCTAGAGATGCCCAGGCAGGTTCATTAAATATGAAAAAGATCACCCCCCCCCCATGTTGATGGCATCACCAGCATTAAGCATCACCTACCAACTTAAGTTTGTTTAACACTGCTGCAGTCCTACACCACCAATGTACCAAGCATACACTTTCAAATGCTTTTACCCAAGTCACGGTGAAGTTTAACCAGACAATAATTTGCTCATGAGTCTGCTTAACAGTGAAACAACGGATCTGATTTATTGAGGGGATGTGAATGAGGAAGTGCAAATCTGGATAAATTATTGCTAAGCTGGTATTAGCCAGGATATTTTGCATGCAATTTCTTTAGTCCCTTAAGTACAGTCTTGTAACTGCAGGGTACCCAGAGTGTGATGCTGGCTAGCCAGAACGGTGCCCGGGTTTGCAGCTGTTGTAGGGGCCCTTGATGGGAAGAAAAGATGGTTAAACATGCACAAAGACCTTGATGAATTGTATCCTCGGCCGGGTGGCCTAGTCCACCGAAATCCTGTAAAACACACTTAGTGAAATCAGATGGTACCACAGAATAATTCAAGAGTTGTTGCAGGGAGCTACCCTGAGTTTACTCACAGCACCAGTAAGTAGAAGATGGCCTGGCGAAATTAAGACCTGTTGCACAGCACTGAAGAGCATCGGGAAGCTGAGCCGACACGACTCACCTCAACTTCACAGCCTTTCTCTCCAGGTGGCTGCAACCTGCGATATCTTGCTGCACAGGGGCTGAATGCCCAAGCTGGTCACTCACCGAGAAAACTGTAACTGGAGCAGGAATAGATGGCTTGGGCCAGGTTTGGAAGGGGCCAAGGTCGGATAAAACACTTCTGATAAAGTTTGGTTCTTTTGGCTGGTGAAAGCCTCCAGCTGGCTGACAACTTGGCCAAACAAGGTAACTGACTCCCAGAGACAAACAGGCATCCCTGGTTAGTAGGCCTCGGCCCACCTTGAGCATTCAGCACATTAAATGAAAATAGCATCCTCTCATCCCCTTCTCAGTTCGGCATCAGGCTGGTTCAAATTACAACTGCTCTGTCCAGCAAACCTTTCAACCTCCAGAGGGCAGTTTCTAGTGACCGGTTCCAGAACTTGGGACCGCAGACACATGCCGGAGGAAACTAGGCCTTTCCTTGTCCAGAACCCTGCAAGCTTGAACAAGGCTCCTCACTCCGCAGAGTCTTGGGAAGAACTGCTCACAGTTTGAAATCAGTTTTTGGATTAGCCCATTTTCCTTGCATCTCAATTGGTCAGAGGAGCTGTCAGTCAGAATCTTGTGCTCCCATTGATTCCTTTAGGTGCCAAACCTTAGAGTTCACAGTTTCTCCCACAAAGCACCTAAACGAAGGACCCCGTGAGGTCCTCTGTGACCAAATTGGTCCAAATCCTGGAAGTCCAGACCAAACATGGTGGCTCCCATTGGGATGCATAAGCTGCAAGAAGGCAGGTTAAAATGAACATTCTAACTTAAAAACGACAACAAATTAGAAGTAAATATTTACAATATCAGTTAGGACTCCCTCTGCTCTAACAGCGACAGCAGAGTGGAGCAAATCAGGTTAATGCCCAGCCAGTCGCAAACTCCAAAGCAATCGGACCCCTAGCCCAGACCATTCACAGCACACTGGCAGTGTCACTTAAAGGGACAGATGCAGAGGCACATCATGGCACGCTCACACAGATCAATAGGGTCATCAAATAACCAAGGATTTATTGTTTCCAAAGGACATCTTCCTGGCAGTGGGCATTGCTGGAGCCCTGGGAGACACTTAAGGTAAGCCCCATATTGGTGGGGGGGAGGGGCTACACATGTTTGACATTTAGTGCCATGTACAGCTGTGTCTGCCAAGATGAAGCACAGTGACGTGCAGTAATGACATGTCACAAAATCCTGCATGAAAAAAGGGCTTAATTGCCACTGACTTACAATGACCCCTGCAGTAAATTGTAGAATTCTGTGATATTTTTCAGCATTTCTGCGCTTCATCGTGACTTGACACATCTGTATATGCGTGTTAGTTTATGTCACTGTGTGATTACGGATTTGCCACTGTCACTCACAACATACAATGGCACCAGCCATAATGTAACTCAGTAATGCTGCAGTATGCCGCAGGGAACAATGTAGTTCGATGGCAATTAAGCCCTTTTTTTCTGCAGTATTTAGTGACGTCATTTATTGCAAGTTATTGTGCTGCGCTGTGGCTGGCTCTGCTGTATGCTGTTGACCACCTACTCCTACAGGAACATAGTCAGTGGGCTTGCATGGCTCATAGCTGTATACTGTGGCACCATATTACTGGTTATTATCTTCCATGTGTTGGTACACCCTCCCCACCTGTACCATCACATTTGTGGTGCATGTCACATGGATTTGCCACATCTGCATGTGCCATGTGGTGTGCTGTACTTAGCAGTGGTTCACATTCATTGGGGTGCACATCTGCAGTAGTGCACAAGTGGTGGCAGTGTTATCAAGAGTGCACTATTGTGCTTAGTTTCCATGCATGTCTAATACTCATACAACTCATCACACAATTTGCACATTGTCCTAATTGTATGCCTTCTTTCTGTTTGTTATGCAATGCAGTCTGCTTTACATGTCTGTTGTTGTTTATGCAGTAAATACATTATTACATAAAAACATGCATACATCTATAGAAACATAGAATTTGACAGAAGAGAAGAATAGCTAAGCCCACCTAGTCTGCCCATTTTTCCCTACCTACTGTATTACTATCCACAGACCCTACTTGATCTCTGGCTCTGCCCCCCAACCATGCCTTATAACTAAGGTTCCCTTATGCCTATCCCATGCATTCTTGAACCCTGCTACAGGTTTTGCCCCACCACCTCTGCTGGGAGGCTGTTCCAGGCATCTACCACTCTTTCTGTGAAAAAGTATTTTCTCACATTTCCCCTGAGTGTACCTCCCTCCAGCTCCATAGCATGCCCCCTTGTTCCTGAGCATCTATTTTTCTGAAAAATGCTTCCCCTTGTACCTTATTTATACCTGTGAGGTATTTGAAAGTCTCTGTCATATCCCACCTCTCCCTCCTTTCCTCCATGGCATAAATACTAAGGTCCTTCAGTCTCTCCTCACAGGCCTTTTGATGCAGACCCTGCACCATTTCATTACATGAATTACTATTTGTATCTGTGCTATTACACTCACCTCATGGGTTGGACATTTTGTTGGATTGGGTTGTTATGCACCCTCTATGCACTCCTGCTAGGGCAGCATCAGACTGATCTACACCCTCCTGCTGTTTCCCAAGCCATGCTTCCCATCTGCTGGTAGAAGTTCACAAGTCTAGGGTCAGGCAGGGGTACTCAGTGGTTTAAAATTCACTGGCATGATTGATCCCCAAAATGAAACTTTTTGGATATCACATTATCTAATGATGAATATTTGAAGATGAAATCATGTGGGTAAGGAAAGCCAACTGTCATAAATACCATCTTGTGGGCCAATATTGCCCTCTTGGGTCACTAAGGTCAATCCCTATGGCCAGTATTTGTGCATTAGAGGCAACTGCAGTGACAATGCTGATTACGAGAAAGAGTATACAAATTTAGCAGAAAGATTACTGGAACGGGGCTATGACATAGAACTCTTGAATCAACCAAAGGGAGAGCAAAACACCTGCACAGGGAAGACTTATTGGTTTCAAAACAGAGCACAGTCAGAGAAATGGAACCACTTACATTAGTCCTTCTCTACAACCCCATTTCAGGACAAATGGGGCAGCTGTAAGAAAGACCTGGACTGTTTTCAAAGTGGACTCTACCCTTAAAGAAGAAAGTAGCAATTTCCCCAGGGTTACTTTCAGGAGGGGATGTAATCTGAAAGATATGCTTGTACCTAGTGAGTACAAGGCAGAGAAATCAAACAAATAAATGAGAACTGGGGCAAAACAAATCTCATGGCATGTATAAGTGCAACAGATGCAATGTTTGTAAACCTTGACAAACTGGCACAGTACTAGAAAATGATGGAACATCACACAAGATAGAAATCAGACAATTCATTACTTGCACTACTTCATTTGTTATCAATGTGTTATGGTGCAGCTGTAATCTATAGGAGTGAGCGGTGAATCAGAATCAATGGTTGAATGCACCAAATACAACATGTATTCAGCTGAATTCTGAATACATGCTATATTAAGTGAATTTAGCTGACATATTCAGTGGGTGCTCTGGGACCTTTTTTGGGAGCTGTGTTGACTGAACAGTTGAGGTTGAGTGGAGCTGGAAGAGCCCAGTGAGGTGACAAGTCAGAGGACCATGACCAGAAGCAGTCAGGTCAATGTAAGCAGAGCCCAGCCCCTGGCCTCTGCCATTGCCCACTGCCAGAAATGTTGTCAATGCTGTTGGCTCCATGGGCTGCTAGGGACTCGGAGCCACCAGGTCAGAGACCAAGAATGGGCATTTCTGTGCATAATTTGGAGTGGAAAAGCAGAACAGTGGGCTTAGAGGGTTCAGCTGCTTCCTTACTTTGGCATTTAATTGTGGATTTGGAGTAGGCTAATGATGTCCAGACACCCGAATACTGAATACCTGAATACTGCCAAATCCCCGAATATACCCCATAGTATTCATTGAATATACATCAAACACTGTTTATTTGTTTATTTAGGTCTAGGATTACAAGTACATTTGAGCTGAGGCTCTTTTACAAAGGTTCCATGTCAGAAACTGGACAAGACAATAGAACACTGTAGAGCAAACGCAATATTAGACAGGATAAAACAGATTTAACACAGTTGTAAATAAAACCAAAGGATACTTATAGGAAAATACAGGCAGGGGTTCTAGGGGTAACAGAGTAGGGGGGAACACTGAGGGGGTTACAGCTTGCCAGAGGCAATTGTCAAACACAAGAGAAGTGCAGGTAGTGGGGTGGGGGGAAGGGGAGGGATGGGGAAGGAAGGTAGCAGGAAGGAGGTGAAAAGTGCTGTAGGGAGACAATACGGCTAGGACTGCAGGATAGCTGTGAGGGCTGGCTAGGTATGGCAGTCACAGGTGCTGGAGGCAAAGAGGTGGAGCCAGAGCCTTTATTTGAATGGGCCTAGCTTGGAAGCATAGGAGATCTCAGTGTTGAGGCTATTCCACCAGCAAGGAGCCCGGTAGGCAAATGAGCGTTGACCCAGGGAGGTTTTGCAGAGAGGAACCAACAGGTGTTGTGATTCAGAGCACCTAGTGTGGCGGGGGTTACTACTTGGGCAGAGGAGTGATAGGACCCTTGGGGGGGGCCAGGCTCATAGTGATCCTCTTAGCCATAGTGCAGGTTTGGTATTTTATGTGATTGGATAGCTGTAGCCAGCCAGTTTGGGCATAGAGGTTGCATGTATGGGTTAGACAATGGGACCCAGTAATAAGTCGACAGGCTTTGCTGAGTGATGTTGAAATGTGTCTGAGGGCAGTTGAAGTGGCCAATCCGTAAATGATGAGGCCATAGTCGATGATGGAGACGATCAAGCTTTGAACTACAATGCTTAAGGCTGCTGGGGTTAAGCTAGACCTATGCCTGTAGAGAAGACCAAGCCGCATGTTGGCAGCCTTAGCAACGTTGTCAATCTGGGCCCCATAGCACAGCTTACTGTCAAGAGTGATCCCCAAATATTTAAAGGTTAGAACCTGTTCTAGAGTTGATCCATGTTGGTTTGAGATGATCGGGGGGGGGGGGCAACCTGAGTTTGCTGTGGGAGTTACAGAAAAGCATGGTCTTTGTTTCTTTACAGTTGAGGATATGTCTCTGTTTGTCGAACCAGTTTTCCACTTATGCAAAACCAAGTAGGAGATTATTTTGCAGGGAGAGTGGGTCCTTATGGGAGGAGAGAATTATAGCATCATCAGCATAGAGTATAATTTGTTCTGGGCAGGATTGAGGGAGTTTATTCAGGAAGAAGGAAAATAGGAGCGGTCCCAGTATAGAGCCCTGAGGAACTCCAGAGCGGACTGACATAGGGTTAGAGAAAACACCAGCAATTTTTACTCGTTGCGATCTATTTTCCAGGTAGCTTTGGTGCCAGACCGTGGAGTCAGGGGAGAGCCCAGCAATTGAGAGCTGAACCAGTAGCAGTTTGTGGTGGACGGTATCGAAAGCCTTGATTAAATCAATGAAAACTGACCCGGCAAGGTGCCCATTATCCAGGGAAATGTGGATGGCTCTGGTAAATTCCAAGAGGGCAGATGTGGTGTTGTGTCCTTTTCTGAAGCCATGTTGCTGTGTACATAAGATATTGTGGTTGTCCAGGTAGTGGTGAGTTGGTCAGCAACAAGGCATTCAAGGGCCTTGGAGAGGGGAGGTAGTATGGAGATTGGTTGGTAGTTTCCATGGTACGTCTTATCACTATTTATGTGTACCGGGATGACAATAGCAGATTTCCATTTGTCAGGGAACTGGCCAAGGCAGAGGTAGAGGTTAAAAATCTTGAGTGAGCTGGTGAGTGGTCTGATAACTTAGTCGAGAGTAAGGGACAGCAGTTTTAGGTCCAATGAGTCCCCACTATTTCTTGGTTTGGCGATGGCCTTACTAATGTATTTGCGAGCTTCATGCTGATTGACTGCTTTGAAACAGAAGGGGAGTAGGAAGTAGAGTGAGGGGTGCTGATAGGGTCAGCAGAGGTGTCGGTGTCATTGAAGAAGTCGGGGGGGGAGAACAGAGCTGAGGTCAGTGAAGGTGGTATCGAAGGTATTTGCCATAGTTGTGGGGTCAACTGTTATAGCCCCATCAATGTTCAGCATATTTGGGGAAGTTTTTGACTGTTTTCCAGTTACTTCTTTGATGTTGTTCCAGAAAGCTCTTTCATTATCCCATGTGTTAGTGAAGGCTTACCTGTAGTAGGTGCTTTTGTGCAGTCTGATAGCTTTTGTGCAGTCATTACATGCTCGTTTATAGCACTGAATGGCAGTTGGCGACCCAGAGTCTTGGGCCAGGAACCAGAGGTGGTCCCCCAGTTTTAGCTGCGTTATTAGGTCTGTGGTAAGCCATGGATTACAAAAGGCCTTAACTTTATGCTTTTTGAAGGGGGCGTAGGTGTCACAGGCTGCGTTGAAGATGGAGATGAAGGAAACCAAGGCCAAATTGACATCTTTCGCATTGAAGATAGGCAACCAATCCTGCTGCCTGAGATGGGATTTAAGGAGATTTAAGTTCCAACGGGGGAGGATTCTGCTGGTGATGGCTGATGGTGGAGGTCTGCAGAATTTGTTAGACCACACACAGGTAACAGGACAGTGATCACTAAGAGGATCCGGAAGGATGGAGATATTGGAGATTCGGGTAGGGTGGCTGGTTAGAACCCAGTCCAGTAGGGAGCTTGTCCCAGTTCTGTAGTTGTGCCTGGTCGGGGAGGTTACCAGTTGTGTAAGGTAGAGGAGATGGCATCCCTGAGGCCTCCAGGATGTGGGGCAAGCTAGTTTATGTTAAAATCACCAAGCATGATTAGCTCAGAACCAGGTGGTTGTGATCAGGTGAATTCCAGGACAGTATTGAGGCCTTTCACTTGGTCCTTAGGAGGGATGTAGACTGTGGCGATTGTGAGGACTTTGCCATGGGCTCCAAGGATGATACAAATCGGGAGGATCTGTGCAGATGAGTCAGAGGGTGGGGCAGTTAGGGGGTGGCCCAGGAGGGAATATTTGAAGTACAGTGCACAGCCCCCTCCTCGTTTAGCCTGCCGATCCAGCCTAAAAACAGTGCAGCCTGGTAGGGCAATTGCCAAGTCAGGGACTTTGGGTGTAAGCTGGGTTTCGACAACTGCAATGACATCAGGTTTATGCTGGTTAGTGAACACTTGCAGGGCATCAAGTTTAGGAAGAAGGCTGCAAATGTTTAGGGTCTCAAAGGAGAGTACTCCAGTGTGTTTCACTTTCTTGGCTGGCCCAAAGGTTAGGGAACCGGGGTTAGGGTGAATGTTCCAAGACAGCAGTAGCAGAAGGAATAGTAGCTTCAGGGAAGGCAGACATGAGGCCGTGAGGGAGAGTTTTCGAGACTGCTAAGTGTTGCTAGGTTGAGTGAGCTGCTGGTACTGTTCCCAAAGAGACGTCATAAGGTCTAAGAGGGGGGAGAGGTGGTAGGAGAGCCCAGAGACCATGGTCGGGAGTTCCTGAGAGATGCCATTTAAAGCATGTGGAAGGTACAGGGGTGTGGAGAGGCACAAGGATAAGGGTGCCTGTAAGGTAGTGGATGAAATCAAAATGGTAATTGGGTAGAGGGGAGGGGTAAAGGCGCCAGGGAGGTAGAAGAGTGGGAGTAATGACGAGAAAATTAGAAGTCAAACAAGCATAGTGGAGAATAATTAGAGCCTCCAACAGCTGTGGTTGGTAAGCGAGGGGGGCAGCAGGGGAACACGCAAGAAAAAAAAAAAGTTGAAACAAGACACAGAGGGAGGGAGGGAGAGGGAGAGAGAGAGAGAGAGAGATAAGGCGAGGGGAGGACAGGCAATTGTAAGAGTAGCGGGGGTGAGGTCCTTAAGAGGGTCCAATAGAGATTGGTTGTAGGGAGGTGGCTGAAGTAAGGGGAGGAGCTATGGACTATTTAATTAAGGTAGAAGGGGGGTGGGGTGGCAGGCGTAACATTTTGGCACTTTTCAATGTATTACAATGGGCGCTGAGGCCCAGGACAGCATTAGGAAGCCGGGCCAATCACAGGCAAAGACGTAAAGGCCAAGTACAATTGGAGGTGACAGCAAACAGTGCTAGCCAATGGTAGCTTCTCAGTGCTGTCCCAGTCAGTGTGTGGTCTTACCCGGCTTCTAGAGCTCCTGGGGCTGCTATGGCGGTAGTGAGGGTGGATGGCTGGCTTCCTGAGCCATGCCACTCTGGCGGCTGAGGCAAGCCCGATCAGGGGCCGAAATCTGCGGGAGAGAGGGGGTCACAGATAAGCAGAAGAGGGACAAAGGGACAGTGACGCAGGTGCTAAACAGGGGCCGGGGGAGACTACAGGGGGTCGGGAGCAAGAAAAATTAACACAGATGAGTAAAGGAAGTGGGGGGGGCAGCCAAGAACAAGAAAGACTATTCACCTACCCTGGCGCCACGATGGGAGGGATGAGACAGGCTCGATTACCGAGAGTGTTAGACAGGGAGCACCAACTGATAGAGAGAACAGCAGGAGATTAGAAGCAGTGGGAGGAAGATAAGGCCAGAAAGTGGGCTATGGGTGGGGTGCTGGAATTACAAAGCTAGGCAAGTTAACTTGGAGACACAGGGGAGTGAAAAACAAATGACACGAAAATTTAGGATTAAATAAGGCAGGGTAAACAATTCAGTCTAATTAACGGCTATTTTTTTCAGGACTAAATACAGTTGTAATGTAGTTTACAAGCAGGCAGTAAATTTAGCAGAAAACAGGAAGCAAAAGAGAGAAAACAAAATCTGGCAAAATTTCAGCGCTTTCCAATGTATTACAATGGGTGTTGAAGCCCAGGACAGCATTAGGAAGCCAGACCAATCGCAGGCAAAGGCGTAAAGGCCGAGTCCAATCGGAGGCGGCAGCAAACAGCGCTAGCCAGTGGTAGCTTCTCAGTGCTGTCCCAGTCGATCTGCAGTCTTACCCGGCTTCTGGAGCTCCTGGGGCGCTACGGAGGTGGTGAGGGTGGGCAGCTGGCTTCCCGAGCCGTGGCCCCTCTGGCAGCAGAGGTGAGCCAGATCAGGGGCCGAAATCCAGCTTCAGAAGCTCCTGGGGTGGCTACTAGGTGGTGGTGAGGGTGGGTGGCTGGCTTCCTGAGCCACAGCCGCTCCGGCGGCAGAGGCAAGCCTGATCAGGGGCCAAAATCTGGTTTCCGGGGCTCCTGGGGTGGCTACGGATGTGGTGAGGGTGGACGGCTGGCTTCCCAAGTTGCGGCCGCTCCGGCGGCAGAGGCGAGCCCGATCAGGCTTCATTGGTGTATTTGCACACCCATAGCTGTGAGCTCCCAAACTAGCATCACATGATATCATCAGAAGCTCTTCACTGAAAACAATTTCAGCAGGCTATGAAATCAGAATTACACAAAGGCTGATGGCTTAAACAAAGTAACTTAAAATCTGAGCGTTGGTATTGTTTGTACTGGGGATCCACTGCACCTAGCTTTCTATAGAGTGCTTTTTGGGGTGTCCCCTCTTTAACACTCTTGCTAAGCTCCCTAAATTTATAAATGGGAGAAGCTGGAGATAGGAGGGCCCTTAAAAGTGGGTCAAGAGAAGAGAGGGGGGCCTAGATTTTACTTCTCAGAAATGTGGAGGATGCAGAGAGAAGCTAGGGACAAAATTTATTTATTTATTTATTGAATTTTGATGACCGGGTAGGCCCGCTGGGCCCTAAGAGGTCCCTTTTTCAGGGGCGACCCGGGTGAAACAACAACATACAGGTAACAGATCAGTACAGTCTGGAGAATGGATAGTTTTTAACAGTATGAGTACATATGTTTACAGGCACCAGGTAGTGGAAGACATACAGGCTGTAAGGACATAGAGGTTACAAATAATGAGTACATTAAACATTAAGCATCACTAGTTGTTGATTAGATACAAAGTGCTCTGGAATAGCGAGCAGCACCTATAGTCCTAGGGTTAGCTGCTGTGTCTGCAGGATTGGAAGGGGGATAAATTAGGGACATAAGTGCACCCCGTCTGTAAGAGGAGGACCGTTATACTGCCTGGGTAGAGGTTGGGAGGTCAAATGAGCTGCCCAGGAGGCTGATCGTGGTCAGGTACTGTGGCATAGACATATGCTCCTATTGAGCAGGTGTTCCTTAAGCATAGTCCGAAGCTGGAAACAGTCTCAGCCTCCCGGACCTCCAAGGGAGGTTGTTCCAGGAGGAAGGCGGTGTCGCAAAGGACCTAGACCCGGCTTTAGTCCTCATCTTGGGAACCTCGAGGAGAGACTGGCCTGATGGCAGGCACCGTGGGTTGGGTTTGCCCTGGCGAGCCCAACCAGGCTAGGGAAGGTGAGGGGCCCAGTATCTTATATGTAAGGCAGAGGGTTGGGTAGGCGAGGCGAGCATCAAGAGACGGCCACCTGAGACTGGATTGGGCCTCACAGTGGTGAGTCCTCGGGTGAGATAGGGTGGCAAAGCAGACTATCTTATTGTACAGGGTCTGCAGCCTTCCTAATTCCATCGCAGCCACGCCCTGGAGGATCGGGGCCCCGTATGTGAGCTTTGGGAGGAGCACACTTGTGGCAATGGCTACCCTAGCTTCCGGGATGATCTGGTCCTTTAGTCTATAAAGGATGCCTAGTTTCCCATAGATGGCTTTGGTGATTTGATCTACATGATTCTTTAGTGTAAAACCTTGGTCCAGGGTAAGGCCAAGGTATTTGGTGGAGGTGACCACCTCAAGTTTTACACCCCCCCTGGACTGGAGTTGTAGGTGATGTGACCTCTCTGTTCCCAGGGATCTAGGGCCAAAGAGCATTACCTTCATTTTGCTAGTGTTTAGAACCATTTTGTTCAGAGAGAGCCAGTCCTCCATCAGGTGGATTTCCTCTTGAAGGGCTGTCTGCAGCTCAGGTAAATTAGGGGAGGCTCTATAAATGACTGCATCATCCGCGTACTGAATGGCGCTGCTACTCCCGCAGTGTCTGTGCAGATCATTAATGAACAGTGTAAAGAAGAGGGGCGAGATTGACCCTTGGGTACCCTTCTTTGAGTGGAGCTAGCTTAGAGACTTTATCCTCCCACTTAACCCTCTGGGTGCGTTGGAGAGATAACTCTTGAACCATCCCAGTGAGTGAGTATCAAGGCCAAGAGGCGCATTTTTGTAGAAGGAGGTTGTGGTTTACCAGGTCGAAAGCTTTAGATAGGTCAATGAAGACCGCCCCTGTGCTGACCCCTCCGTCATTATTGCTCAGTACTTCAGCTGAGAATTTAGTTAGCGCAGTGTCCGTTCCATGCTTAGCCCTGAACCCGTGCTGAGATGGGGAGATTACCCGGTGGGTTTCTAGGTAGTCCCGGTGTTGGGAGTAGACTAGCTTCTCCTGTACTTTAGCTATGGAACACAACAAGGAGATAGGCCTGTAGTTCTCGATGGGCTCTGCTGATCCTCCCTTGTGTATGGGAATCACTAGTGCTTGTTTCCAGAGCTTGGGTACTGATCCCTCCGTTATGGACCGGTTGATCAGCCAGGTTAGGGGTTTAGCTAAAGCTGGGGCTCCCTCCTTTAGGATTCTAGTTTGGATCCCGTCAGGGCCCCCAGATCCTCTTGAGTGTAGGGATTTAAGGGTGGTAAGGACCTCCTTTTCCCTGACCAGCCTCAGGTGAAACAGAGGTCCTGGGGCAGTTGTGAAACCGGCTTACTACTCATGTCAGGGGTTCCCCGCTTGTATGCATCCAGGTTCGTGAAGTAAGTGTTAAGGGTCTCAGCAATGAGAGATCCCTCATAGATTAGTTGCCCATTAGCCAGGATTGGGCTGGGTGAAGTTTTAGTGCGCCCTTTGAGGAGTTAATTAATGTGCGTCCAGAAAAGCCTTGGATTGCCAAGGTTAGTTTTTTGGAGGTTGGTGATATAGGCTTTCTTCGCTAGCTTAATGGCCTTTTTAGATTGGTTTCTAAGGGCCCTGTAGGCAGCTAAGTCCCAGTTGCTTTGAATTCCGTACTTTTCCAGGCCTTGTCCGGGTGGACATCAGGGCTTTAGAGGAGGCAAGATCCACTTGTAGCAGCTTCCCTTTACTCTGTGGGTTTCAAAGGGGCTAAAAGGTTCATAATTCTCGTGAGGATGTCTGGAAGAATTCTTGGCATCCTCCGGACTGGAAGGTGTCTTATATTGCTCCAGTCGATACCATTTAAATACCGAATGAATTGGTCAGGCGGAGGTTAGAGTAGTCCCTAGAGGTAATAATCCTGGCGGGACTTTATTACAATTCTTCCAGATGGCGAATACAGGCGAGTGGTCACTCAAGGCATCTGCCAAGGTCCCTGCCATTTTACATTGTTAGGGGGGAAGTCAGGACCCAGTCGATTATGGTATGCCTTCCTGTAGCATGGTTCATTCTGGTTGGTAGGAGATGACTTGGGTGAGGTGGGAGTCGTTTAGTTTAGCATTGATGGCAGATTTCGCCTCAAGGGCCCAGTTTAGGTTGAAGTCACCCAGTAGGATGACCTCTGAAGCAGATTCTACTGCTGGGTTCTTCAGGAGGGCATCCAGAGAACCGAGTGCATTGGTAGGAGGGCTATAAGCGCAGCCTATTGTGAGGTGCTTAGCCCCTCCTAGAGTGAGCCGTATGAGGATTGCTTCTATGTCCAGGGTCTGGCCTTGTGGCATACTAACAAGGGAGGAAGTAATTGTGTCCCTTACATATATCAGGACCCCACCCCCTCTTCTCGAGGGTCTGTCCTTTCTGTAGAAGGCATATCCAGCGGCAGCTACCTCATGGTCCAGAATGTGGGGCTTTAACCAGGTCTCCAAGACTGCTAGTATGTCTGGTTTGTAGGCAGCTAGCCATGCTTGGACTTCGTGGATCTTAGGTCTCAGGCTGCAGATGTTCATGTGAACCAGCCTCAGGCCCTTGGCAGCATCCCAGGCCTTATCTGATGGGGAAGAAATAGAGACATTAGGTGCCCCAGGACCAGGGTTAGGCTGGATGTCTCCTACCAGTAGCATCAGCGCTGCAAGCAATCACCAAAGAGAGAGGGTTAGAGGGGGTAAAACCATTGCAGATGGAAGTAGGGTTGATCCCCAGGTAAGGAGAAGGGATCGATAGAGGATCCCTTTCCTAGAGAATTCATACACCACTAAGAGAAGGATATTGCTCCTGGTAGAGGGGCATCTGTAGTGACATGCCGTATGTACTCCCGATCCCCCCCTGGCATGAGGGGGGCAATTGGCACTGCTAATGAGCCAGTCCATCCCAAGTTGGGCCAGTATATAGATTGTAGCCCAGAGGATCCCCTTATTCCAATTCCCAGGGTACATCATAAAGCTTTTAAGGGCCACCCGCAAGGGTCACAGGAGCGTATCCTAGTGGGTCAAGGAACCTGGAACTGGCCTCTATCTCAGCAATTGTAGGTCTGTACAGCAGCGCCAGCAGGGTTTTAGAGCAGGTCAACACCAGCCTAGATAAGATTGGCAAGCTCAGCTCACTACCTTTGGGATTGAGGTACCCTGTCAATCCACAGTCAACTGTCACAATTAATTATGAGAGAGGACAACAAAACAGTTAGGCAGAGATTCAGTTGGAGTAGCCTAGTAAGACAAGTAGTAATGCAAGGATCCCTGCCAGACTCAGGGTGCGAGGCTGATTATTAGCTACTTAGTAATTAGCAGTTATCTGAGCAAACACATTACCTAGTATAATCTGAGCGAGCCCGAGCCCATTACCTATTAATAATAACTATCAAGACACTATATCTATGGTTAAATATGAGCTAGCCATAAACCATTTGTCTAAGTGAGTAAAGCTTCACAAACACCCTTTTTTTTTTTTACATTACGGTAGTCTAGCAGTGCATAGAGCCAGTTGCTGTGCGGTGCTGTTAGCAGAGGTGTCAGAGACTAACTAGGTAGCAGCCGAAGTCAATAGTAATAATAGGCAGAAATTGACTATATCAGGAAGTGGGAGTGAGAAGTCATGGTAAACCAGCAGGGGGCAGGGCCAATTGATGGGTAGTAAGGGAGATGTGAAACAAAAGATGCGGCACAGGAACCGTTAGCGGAAAAAAGAAGGGTGGGTGGTCTGCTTGAATGCAAGGAGCTTGGGCAACACAATTAAAGAGCTCCAGGTGATGGTGGCAAAAACTGAGCTAGACATAATGACCACAACTAAGACAAGGGTGACTGGAAATAATGATTGGGATTTGGCTATCCCAGGTTATATCTTGTATAAGAGGGCTAGGGGTAAGGGCAAGGGGAAAGATGTAGACATCTACATTAGGGAGAACAGCCTCTGAGGATGCTATCAAAGGGAAGAGGGAAGAACTGAAGCCAGTTTTGGTGCAGATGAGTGAGTACAGGTGTAGGAAAAAAGAAAGAAATGTTGTGCACTGAGTCCAGCTGATGCTGACTGTGATTTTTTATGAAGTTCCATGTAGAAGTGTAAAGCACAGATTCCAGTCTGGGTGATTCCCACCCCACCCCCTCTCATTCCTTCCTCCTTAACTGAACAATGTTGGCTCCATGCCTATTGGTTGCCCTGAAATTAAAGCTACCAACTTTCTGAGGCCTAAAACTGGGCCGGTCCATCCTGACCATGAACCGCCCCACCACAGTGTCACTCCCACGGACACCATGGCGCCGCAGACAACACTGCACACAGTCAATTAAATTTTACTGCTTGCTTTGGCCATGCCGCCTCACAGTAACACCAGTAGAAAATATCCAGATTAAAACAATACAAAATTCTGCTGCAGTAAGTTCCAAATCATGATGTGCAGAAAGTTCATTAGAAGCAAACCTGTGTTAGATTTTGATCAGACATTCGAGCTGCATGTATTGCTCCTCCTGACAGTCCCATCCAACCTGTTTATACTCACCTCATTTGCTGAGCAAACTTCATTTCAGTGACTTCCATCACGCCAGATTGTTTCCACATACTTCCCTCTAGCTGACCAGGTTTGGGTACCTTAGTTCACTGTTGCTAGTCTCTTCTCTCTCTGGAGTCCCTCTCAGCTGTTCGCAAGTAGGCATTCACATGTGCTTGTTTTCACTACTACCCAGTCTAATCTAACAGGAAGGAACATGCTTTACTGTGCTCCCACTGACATGCTTACGGTGCAACACAGGTGTAGGGGTTGAAGTTGCAAACTGCTGTCCAGCCCGAGCAGCGCCACAGCAGTACTGAAATAACTGTCACTCATGGATTAGCAGTCAGCAAAAAAAAAAAGGGACAAAAGTGGGACAAGTGAGCAAAAACCAGGACAAAAGTGACATTTTGCAAAACTTGTGGGGACACTGGGACATACTGCCTAAAATAGGGACTGTCCTGGGAAAATAGGGACTGTTGGTAGCTTTACCTGAACTGGTTCTGCAACTCCCTAATATTTACACAGGTGATTTCTTTCAGTGAAAAGGTGTGTAGGTGTGTGTGTGTGGCGGAGAGGGTTGTTCCTAGCATTTCAGCCTGACACTGAACCTCACTGATTAAAATATAGTTTAAGCAGAAAAAAGGAGATTAGTTTGTAATAAAATATTCTGCCATCCTCAAAGCCATGTGCCTTTTTTTTCTTCCTGGGCTGTTATCTTAGTTTGGTACCAAAATTTGAAACCGGATGTCGCAGGAGGATAATGCCAATGCTAATGTGCTGTGCAGTACACAAACAACGGCCTGCCTCTAGGGAAGTACTTTTTTTTCAAATGTCACTGAAAAGAGATGTCCCTAAAGGCTTTGGAGGCCTGTCACTCTCTCTCCCTCCCGCTCACTCTCTTTCTCTCTGATTGTAATGTGTCATCATCAGGTAATACTACTGGCTGAGAAACAAAGACCCAGAGCTGTGGCACACAGCCAGTTCATTTTAGAGTCCCATCTCCTTTGCTGTGAACTAATTAAGGGTACAAAACGTTTACAGACCTGAACACCCTGCACTTACAAAATGGCTCAAGTGTGCACTGTGCAACAAAGCTTTGCTAATGAGTTTTATGCTTGCACTTGCTTATTAAAGCTGATATGCAACAAAAATGTTTTCCCAAAAAGTCAGTTTTAGCTAGAGTAAATACACATTATACAATGGCAACAAAGAATCCTGGCTCCTGATTGGTCAGTTGGCCATCACAACAGGGATGTTATCCTGGCATAACATCCCTGCTGATCAACTAGATGTTCATAGGCTAGATAGGCTAGAGCATTGTTTGCATCTTTTCTTAAAAAAATATTTTTAATCACTAAACAAAATTCTTTACAATTATTTTTTTTCTGCATAAAACAACAAGCCATTGTATAATAGGAATAATGCCCTCCAGGGTGGGTGTTATGCTGGGATAACATCCCTTCTCGGGTGTTGGACGCCCTCGGCCAGTGGCCTCAGGCCCAACCACCCGAGGTGAGATGCTATCCCAGCATAACACCCACCCTGTCGGGCATTATTCTTTTATTTTAACATACTAGTCAAGTCTATTTGTCTAGGTACCTCCTACGCTGTATAACCTGATTTTTTTCATTTTTATTTTCCTGAGCCTTACCTTTACCACATCTACAATGGTAAGGCATATGCCTGTAGTTCTGTGGGGGAATAGCTCCTCCCCCATCTCCTACTTAAGCATTCAGGCTATCACCGCTTTGCTTAGAGCGAGTCGCACTCACTTTTCGGCAATGCGGCTGGTTGTTTCCCCCCTCCTCACCCTTCCCTGTGTCATTCTGTCTTTCTGCTCCCCCATCTGCCTAGCTGTTGCCTTGCTTGCCCTCCTCTCATTCCTTGTTGTGCTTTCCCCTGCTCCCGTCCTTCTCTGTGTTTCTGCTTTTTTGGGGGGGAGGTTCCACCGGCCGCCAATGTGTCCAATCGTAGTCTCGCATCACCGGGTGTATTTGCTTACCTTACTGCATCTAGCTAGGGGCAGTCACTCATACCTCGCTGCTCTCCGTCGATGGCTTCCACTTGCAGCCTACTGGGATCAGCCTAGCATGGCTGCAGCTGGTTGTTTGGCTCCATATCTGCTCCGGATGTCCTCCAGTCCTCACTGCAGCTGCTATAGACCTCTAGATTCCTACCGCCACTCAGCATCTTTCAGGACTGCTATAGCCTGCTTTATCAGTTCTTCGCCTCCCTGCTGGCCACCCCACAATACATTCCTATACTGCTCCATTCTGCCTTCACTGGACTGCTCCGTTCCAGCTCGCCGTTCTGCCACTCTTCTCCCCTGCCACAGGACCTTCGACCTCCGGACTATGGCATCACTACTACCTGCATTTTCAGGCTTCTTCCCTCTGGCTGCTATCTGCAGCATGCCATATTTCATTTAGTCTCTGAATCTGCCTCCTGTTGCTTATTACTGCATACCGAACCACAGCTCAGTACCCCTGGACTGCTCTGCACTGCACAACTATTGCAGCAGCCTACACTCTACAGCTCTGCATTGCTACTTCTCATTCTGGACTGTCCTGTGCCTGGTTGGCACATATGGCATGCCACCTTCCCCTACTCCTCTATGTGACATACTCGCCGTTCCGGTACCACTATCCAAGCACGGCTGTACTGAATGGCATGCACATCCTCTCACATGGAGATACAGCTTGGACCATTGTGTACACTATAGTATTTACTTGTACTTTGTATTTCATCTTTTAGCCTCTTATAGATTGCTGCTTTCACGTCTACCTTTACAGCACTTTACCTGTTGGAGGCAACTTTTCCATGAGGACCGGGCATTTTACGGGGCACGATGAGTGATGTCCCTCAATACTGAAGGACGCTTGAGAGATAAGCAGCTCCCTGCTGCTCCTCATATTTTGTTCTCCATGTCCTGGATGGCTTATTCCTGGAGTCCAGCTCCATCTGCTGTCTGTCAGGCTATGCTTCCTTTGTTGGCAGTTGGCACCTGAGCTCTACCTTGATCTGGACCACTTCTATCCTGCTCATCTCTGCTGTACATCTACTGGCACCGTCTACGTTTCTCGGCTGTAAGCTTTAGTGGCCACCCAGTTCCTGGCTCCCTCCTCTAGTGTGCCTGGTTCTCATATGGCTCCTCCTATTATCCACTCCATGATCAGTCCTTGGCTGCGATGCTGCCACCCTACTCCTCTCCTCTGGTGAACGTGCCTGTCCACTCCTACTCCCATAATCATTGCTGCATCCCTTGGACATCCTCTCAGCTTCAGCTTCTGGGATGCCTACTGTGCCAGACAGCCCTCTGTGGTGGTGCCCTGTCATGCTAGCCTACATGGGGTCATGCGTGACTCACTCTCTCCTCTTCCGCCTGGCCTACATGGGGCCCAGCCATTTCCACTGGCCATGAGGGGCCTGGACTGCAGCTTTCATTGCTCCTTGTTGCCTTGCTTGAGGTTTTGTGGTCTGCTAGCCTTCAGCTGACCTATGTGTAGTCTAGCTGCTCCTCCAACCCCACATAGGGGCCTCATTGGCTGCTCTGCCTCCATCCTTGGAACTGCCATGCACTCTAGTCATGCGCTCTTCATGACGTTTAGCGCCCTGCTCCGAATCCTTCCGGCTGACCATCACCTGAGCTTCTCCTGCATCCTTCATTCCATATCACTTAATCATCTCTGACTTTCCATCAGGATTGGATGCACTGCCAGGATATCTCGCCTTCAGTTGTACTACTCGAGTTCTGGATGCTGCAGCCCTCACATTTCTTGCTCACACCTACTTCCACTTGTCAAGGATATTCGTCTTCACTCCATTGTGGACATACATCTGGACTACATCTCAAGATATTCGCAATCAATTCCCTTGGAGGTTTCTTGCCATGTTTCTTCAGTTCGTTTGGATTTACTACTACTACCATTTCCTGCCAGGACTCTCAGCCGAGCTCTAGCCATAGTGCCATTCCTATCCCATCACTTAGGCCTCAGAAGTTAATCTGCTCCAGTGCCATGAGTCTTATTAAATCTGGTCTAGTTGCCAGCTTATCTGACTCAGTGCTCTCCACTCCACCGCATTCTTCTGCCATCCGCGATCATCAGGAATGCGTCATGTCTTCAGGACCATCTTACTGCTCTCATAAGTTTGCCTTTAACCTACACCTGCTTCGCCCAGCATCGGGGCCTGGAGGTTCAAATATTTCTACACTACACCTGCCTCGTCCAGCATTGGGGCCTGGAGGTCCGACTATTTCTACCCTACACCTGCCTCACCCAGCATCAGGGCCTGGAGGTTCCACTATTTTCTCTACACCTGCCTCACCAGCTTGGGGCATGGAGGTTCTGTTCCTTACAGTACTTGCTTCACCAGATGGGTCAGAGGTTTCTGGGCTTTCTAGTCTAATGTCCACTTACTGTTTCACCCACTCAGGACCAGGGGTTATTTGCTCCTTCTTCTTCAGCTTCACAACTTGCATCCAACTTATTCGCCTCACCTTTAAAGACTCTATGTTTCCATAAACTCGTATTGGAACTCAGACAGACACTTCAGGATTGACTATGCATCAGCTGGATTCCAAATGACCTATCAATATTTTTTGCCCTGGACTTTGACATCTCGGTCTAGGAATTTGCTAAGGATATGATACCATCTTCTCGCTGGACATTCAGCATCAGTACTGGATTCCACTTGCTTTCATCGACTTTAAGATCTTCATCGACTGGGTTTCGGACTAACCGACTACTTAAAATTTGTTCATTTAGGATTATTCTCCTTTAGTATGCCCAGAAGGATGGGCAGGTCAGTAGCCATGGGTCCTCAGAGGTTCCCCCAAAGGGTCTTTTTTCTCTCCCGCCTGCTACTGGCCACACTCTCCGGAGTTGGAGGAGATACTCATACCTGTAATCATAATTCTTTTTTTGGGGGGGTCTCAACCCTACTCAACTAAGCATTCTTCCTAAAGTGGGATACAGAGAAAGGCCAAAACATCAAGTCCTAACAAGTTAGTCATCGGTTCAAGCACATAAGCACTATGCATATCCAATCCAGTTCACTGACTCGTTCATATCTACGCTGAAGTATCTAAGTACTAATCATTTCATATAACTCATATACCTTGCAGGCAGTGTCCTACTTAATGGTCTGGCCTATGTATCCAAGCATAACTTACATCATTCAGCTCTACTGTACGTAGCACAAGCACTGGGCTATGAACTACACAGAATGGTATTTCTAAATCAAATGTGGTGGTCATCTTTTGTTTTCTTGAGACAAAACTAAATTTAGAAATGTATAAAATCCTCAGATTTTGTTGGAAGTAGATTTTTTTATGACCAAATAAAATTGGAACATGCCTGGGATCTTTTACACTGGAAAAAAAGGTAGAGTCACATTTTTTGCTCAATTTTGTTGCATTTCTGCTTCAAGTTCTGCATGTTATTTAAACTGTTTTAACTTATTGTTGTATATTCAGTCTTGTAATCTCTGCTTCTGGTTAGTATGTTTATTGCCATGGTACTTTCAGGACTTTGACTAAACTATCATATTGCTTGGTAATATAAATTGGGAGGGACTTCACCTGATCTTCAAAGTCGAATTTGCCTGATGCAACATGTACAGTGAGCTGAATGCCAGTTATAATAAAATGGCCCTCAGAGATAGCATCAGAGGGAAGAGGATGTCAGCTGATCTCCTGTCTGACATGCAAGACTGTTATAAGGAGAGAAAGAAGAGCAAGTGCTCTGGACTATGATGGTAACCACATATGGAAGGTTAAAACCCTGTTCCACACAGACCAGTGGAAAGTTACAAACATAGATAGATAGATAGATAGACAGACAGACAGACAGACAGTTACAGTGGTCCCTCTTGATAGTGAACACCTCTGGAGCAAGCTGAATTGTTCACTATAAGTGTTCACCATCACTAGGTGTTAATATGCTTACTTTTGGAACAGTGGGAGCCATCAAAGGTGTACGCTGTAAGAGGGAGTATTTTTAAGTTTGATGCACATGAGCACTAAACGATTTGTTACACTGAAAGGTAATTTCAGGGGGATGTCACTGCCAAGTCTGTTGCAGTTCAAAATAGCAGGGACTTGGCAGTCTAGACCAGTGATGACGCACTAGATACATATATACATAGAATTTGTCAGCAGATAAGGACCACCTGGGCCATCTAGACTACCCATTTTATTTACCTTTCACTTATGCTGCAGACTGTAGCTGATCTGTGGCTTTCCCACTCTTCCCTGTTTCTAGGGTTCCCATGTGTCTGTCCCATATATTTTTAAATTCCTACACCATTTGTGCCCCCACCACCCCTGCGAGGAGGCTGTTCCAAGCACCTGCCACCCTTTCTGTAAAGAAGTACTTCCTCACATTAACCCTGATTCTACCTCCCTCCAACTTCATCTCATGTCCCCTAGTTCTTGTCCATCCTCTTTTTTGAAATATGCCAACCCCCTGTACTTTATTGAACCACTTAAGGTATTTAAATGTCTCTATCATGTCCCCCCCATCTCTAGAGAATACATATTGAGGACTTTCAGCCTCTCCTCATGTGACTTCTGGTGCAGCCCATGTGTAACCCCTAGGTGGCGCTATTCCTAGTGTTACTACCCCTGCCTTGCAGGCCTAAACAAGGTTGAGGGGCCTGGGTTCCCAAACTTACATTAAACTCATTCATTCTTAGATATTGTTATGACACGGTGCCTCCACCCAGAGTTTAGCTTTTAAGTGGGCTAGCTGTTACCTGGTACAACCCCCTGGGATGTCATACCACCCGCTATAACCATTAGCCACCCCAACACATGACCCAATAACATTTCCCCACAAGTCAGACATTTTACCATTTAATGACTCTCTATAATAATATGCTTGTGACACCATTATTTGCAGACAACAACAAAAATTTATTGACAGGGGGATCAGGACTTAGGCATGGGGAAACAGGAAGAGTAGAGGTTATGCAATACTATTACTATTATTTACAATATCTACATCAGATTTGGTTTGGTTTGGTTTGGTTTGGTGCTGGCGAAAACCCTCCAGCTGGGTCGATGTATGTATTTATTTATTTATTTATTAGAATTTAGGATAAATACCTTATAGTGTATGTTAGAACGCTGTTGAGCATGGAAATCCATGCTCCCAACAGCATTGTTATGCTGCACTAGCTACGCCATCGTAGCTGCTGTGCTGCACTAGCTACATAGCTAGTGCAGCATAACACCTACAAGGTGGGTGTGCATGCGTGGAAGCTGGGTGCGTATGCGCAATCGGGCAACCGGTGATGTGCCAGGAAGGGCCACGGTAGTGAAACAGCACAGATGATGAAAAAACTGCACACAGAAGTGTAAATAAAGTAAGTGCAGTTTTAGTATGAGCGACCATACACTATAAAAGACTGTGTATGATCGCTCATACACAACAAGGGTATTTTTCATTCTCGAGGTTTCCATGGTAATGAGCCCTCTCAAGCTGCACTCTCGAGGTCTCCAGTTACCATGTAAACTTCTCGAATGACAAATACCCTTGTTGTGTATGAGCAATCATACACAATCCTCTGTTGAGCCAAAGGCTCTTTTACAAAGGTTCCACGTCGGTATACAAAGAATAGAAGTACAGTTCGTGTGAGATTAGCAGGCAAGCAGTTTGAATACAAAATTCAGTACAGGGTATACATGGTCTAAAGCTACAGGTGATATAAATAACAGTTAGAATAACATAATCAGGCATACATTTAAGAATGACAAATCACAACAAATAATATTTACATGAATTAAAGCTGCCAGAAGGGCATTGTCAAAGGGAAAGGTAGAGTGGGAAAAACTGAGATGCTGCCAATTGTGCCAGGTAGTGTAGGAAAGTGGAAGAGAGAGTGGGTGTAGAGGGGTAACTGGGAGGGAGGTAGAAGGAGAGGTGGGTGGGAGGCAAGGATCGGGTAACAAGTGCAATATTGGGTGGGGTGTGCAGATTAGAAAAGGGAGAGAGGAAGGGAGTTGAAGGAGGGTAAAAGAGGAAGGTGGTGGACCTGGGCTAGGGAGAGAGGCTGGGGTAGATATGGGGAGGGGGGAGGGTGGTGGCAGGCAGAGGTGGTGATAGTAGAGAGGTGCGAAGAACAGAAGTGGATACCTGTTATTAAATCAGAAATCAATCAACATTTTACCAACACTGATATCCAGAGCCCTGGCTATCTAAACTGCATAGAATCAGATGACGTACCACATTATTTCCCACAACTGGTACCAGTTCCCTAAGAATTTAGTATGAGACCTCCATTCATACACATTTAACCCTGGGTACCCAGTACTTTAAAGTTCTTGCATGTTACGGGCCTGGGAAACGTTGCAGCTGTAGCTTGATTCAATAAAGAGTAGCAATTAAATTCCCAAAATTATATATTTGAACTATTTACAGTATCTTTGTGGTATGCAGGTGTAATCCCCCTGTTACCCGGGGTTACTAGAATCCCAGTAAGACCTAGTGGTAGGCAGGGAAGGCAGCTTGTGAAACTCCAGTTAAATGGATTTCACACTGTCTCACTCTGTTCTCAGTCTCAGCTGAAACTGAGGGATGACATCATTTTAGAACTGTCCCAGCTGCATAAGCCACACTGCAATGTTGCAGTTGGAGGTTAGAGTAGAACGTTGGGGAATTTGAAGCCAGTCTGCGTCCAGTCTGAATGAGAGACTGTAGTGCAGCAGAGTGTGTGCAGGCTCTCAGAGCTTTAAGCTCTGTTTTACAGCTACTTTTGTTTGTGGTGTGTGTTTCCACCTGAAGAGGAACACACGAACTGGTAATTGAAGTGGTGAACCAATGGTTCACAGCCCCATCCCTGAGGGGATGGGTGGACGGTGTCTGCCTGTTTTCCAGGGCAACCCCCTTGGGTCTGGCTAAGGGCAAGAAGCTGTCTGTCTGAGTTGTGCTGAGGCACCAGAAGCTCTGTAAGAGATTCCTTGAGGAGGAAACGCCTGTGGGGCACCTGCAACCAAAGGGTGAGTTCGCTCTGAAAAAGGGCCAAGTGTTTTCACCTGAAACAGAAGGAAACTACAGAGACTGTTACTGTGGGGTCAGGAAAAGACAGCCAAGTACAGTTGGAAGATGTGGGGCTTGGACTGCTTAACTTTGTGGGGGGTCTAAAGTAATGAACAAAGCCACTTATTTTTAAGTATGTAGAAGTCCAGCACAAATGGGAAGCAAGACAAGTAGATTGAATGTGAAATACATTTAGCAAGAATCTACACAGCAAAGTGCTAAAGAATAAGGTGTTTACCGTCCAGAGAAGTGGCCGGGTATGAATTGTGGGAGCGAGAGGTGGGTGACCCCCCATCAGTAGTAACCAAATTCACCTCTACAGATTTGCTCTGAGACACCTTTTGCTTTCCCTCAGGTACTTGGCCAGTGCCTGAGGAAAGTACCCAGACATGGGATTAAAGAGAAGGATTCCCTGATGGAGCTGAGGTGCTCTTAGGGGATTTAGGGAGCCACCAGAAAATGTTTCCATGAAGTATGGAAGGTGTCCAAGTGGCTGGCAAGGGAGCCGAGCCAGGGTGTAACCTAAAGCAGTGTACAAGTTCGGGCTGTGTGACCCAAAGCAGTGTACAAGTCCGGACTGTGTGCCCCGTGTGTTGTAGAACCTGAGGGCTAAAGTGGTGAGGATGTGTTTGGTCTCCTTTGATCTGCATTACCAGGAGCGTAGCCCCGTGGGAGTCCATCTATGCTTTGTTTATTCTGTTGGATATGAATAAAATACACACTTTAGAATCCCACTTCTGGTATTGGACATTACAGTTATTGCTTCCTGTGTTCAGAGTTACTTGGGTGCTCCTATGCAGAGTAGCCAAACCTAGCCTATGTGCTGAGTGACCTATTCCTCCCCAAACCCAGCCCACCTGGTAGAGGTGTCAGACACAAACGGCATACCGGGTAGGGGTTACAAAAATGGAGGCACCGCTGAGGATTTGGGTTTGGAATTTAGGGAGGCATGTAAGAAAGGTCATTTGGGCAAAGGGCTAGCATTTTGGTTATCTGGCAGTGGGTAGCCCAAAAAGCTGAAGCAATGTTAAGTAATGTGCCACTGTGTGCTGTTGTCCATGTGCTGCTGTTAAAATGCCAACTGTTTACCAAGGAGCAGTAAAGCCTGAGAGTGTATGCCCTTGTCCTGCATCAAATTTACAGCGTTTGCCAGTTTTTAAAACTGTTTGTGACAAAGAAAAGTGTGGAAAACTGTGGGTAGCAAAAGGAAAATTGTGCCCTAGATGTTGGAAATGCTTTCTTGTGAACTGAAAGACTTGTTGTGTTAATGGTCATGAAAAATGGTTTAAATGGGCTCCCACCATGGAGCTTCAGATGAAAAAAAAAAAAGTGTGGTTTGCAGTTTAAATTTGCCTGCTCGATGATCGCCATAAGGAGAAGAGCATTCGAGAGGAAAGAGTCCCATTTGCATGGCGTTGAGTGATTGGTGAGACTGCAATCAGTCCCGCCCCCCAAGCCAGCTCTAGAGCAACTGCCCAGCATTCGAGAGGGAGAGTGAGTGGAGTGTGCATATTGGCTTGTTAGGAGGAGCGTCACGGTGACTGAAAGCGCTGTAAAAAGTTCAAAAAAATGACTTTTCTGTCTGAATTCGGGCTCAACCCACATCTCGATCGACTGGATTATGAGAGTGGTGTTCAGAGGGACAATTGGCAGGACTGCCAACCCGCTTCTTTCCAGAGGCCTCCAAGACTGGCTGCAGGCCATTTTCCATTGCAAGCAAACAGCTACTGATAACAGTGAGTACCAACAGAAATAATTACTCAAACTAACTGATTTTGCCAAAAGCCAGCTGAATCTGTGTGTAGCAGTGTAATCGCTTTGCAAATAAGAATTGCGTTATGTTTTTACCAGCAAAAGCAAGCATTTTTATGCCATTGACTGTGAACATAATTATTGGTTCAGCATCAGTATAAGTTTCATAGCCATGAGAGAGACTGCGAGTTGTATCAGATATGCAGCAAGAGTTACAGGCAATCCTGTGCTATGAAATACTTAGGCTTTAAGGGACTGTGAGCTAGAGCAATGTCTTCAACAAGTGAAAAGTCCGGAATAAATCATATAAATGTGCTAGGAAAAAGAACAGTGCAAGTTTGTGCAGTTTGAGCAAAGTTATCAGTAGAGTGTGTGAATCGGACGCGCAGTGGCTTGACCCAATTTCAGAATGTTGATGCGTAGGAGTGCTGCCGCCACCATTACAGGGTGGGGTAGTAATGTAAACACAGCAGCAGAGTAGCCATTTTAAAAAACTGAGAACGTTTTCAGTGAAATGGGACTTGAAATAACAGTGAGCGTTTGTTTTTCTCTGCAGTCATGGCATCAGGACCAGCCTGCTACCCGGATCATGCCCGGGCTGTGGTAGCAGTAGAAGTAAACAAGTTAAGGGACATCGAGAGATGTTACTATGGAGGACAACTACCTCCTCATGTGGTGATTCCTGGAAATCCAGTGCAAGTATATTTGATGTGCTTAAATGCTGAAAGGGACGTCTTCATGGTACCTCACTGTTCTGGGTGCTTAGAGAAATATGGTTTATTTAAAGCGCCCAAGATTCAATTGGCTCCCACATGGGCAAAAGTTCAAGAATATGCAGTTAGCAGCACACAGCACCAGATGGAGCCTGTTGGAGAAGGCTCCTCAGGGGACTGTGGCACAAAGCTAGAGGGTGCAGATTTATAGACAGAACAATGTGCTGATGTTTCAGATTCTGAGTCACAGACAGACATTTCAGGAAGAGCATCAGTAGATCCGTGGAGAGCAGGGCCTAGCCCAAGTCTCATAGGTGAAGATGAGATAAGGGAGGTCTTTGAATGGGAGGTTTCAACCTCCACACCCAGCGAAGAGTGGATAGTCTGAGGAGTGAGTACGACTGCTCACTCCTGGGCACAGATTCTCAGTGAGGAAGAAGAAGAAGAAGGGGTACCTATGTGGCCTTGTGAAAAAGGAACTGGTACACAGCCTCAAGCTCTTGCCTCAGAGGAATGCATGGAAGAGAGTGGTGATGCCACTGCCCTGGCTGTGCAAGAAAAAGTCAGGGATCCATTTTTTGTGTCATTGAAAATGCGTAGCTGGCAGAACCAGGACTGGCCACCCCCAAGCCAGGCCAGAGGTCTCAGGTTGACCAAAGCTAATAAAGAGGAAAGACTGTTTCGTAGGAAGGCAAATGAAATTTATGGGATGTCCTTTCCTACCTTTCCTCGGAGAGTCTGGGAGGAGATTGAACAAAACAGGAAGTCCTGGATTTGGGCAGAAGCAATGAACTGTGTGCATCCTGGTGCAAACAAGCATGTCAAGCACAGAATGTTTCACGACAAATACAGCCAGTGGAAAAGAGGCAGGACACTGTTAATGGACACTGTTCGAATTGTGGATGGAGAGGGATATGAAACCATTCACAGTGTGAATTATGAGTGCCCAGACGGAGTAATAATTCAAGCACCTGACCCGTTGTACTATTGGCCACAATGCAAAGACCTTCCTGTGAATGTGCCCCTGCCTACCAAATGGAAAGCAGAGCATTGGTAGCCAGTGCTGCCACTTCAGCTGTTGCAGTACCTATGTTGTTCCATCAGTATGGACATCCAGGACTTAGGTGCCCCACATTCATCAGTTCTACAGTGTACTGACTTTCCAGAATCCATCGACTGGCCCACCAGATGACTTCAGATCCAGAGAGGACACCAGCACAGTTGTAATCCTGATTCATCGCCTGGTAATTGGATGACTTCAGACCAGCTGTTTTCCTTTTTGTTCCTGTTTTAAGGTTCCATCTCCAGAGATAACATCAGCCCAGCAGTTTCCAGATGTGCCCTCCTGTCGTTCCCGAAAGATGTCCGCCCAGCTGTATCGGAAGAATGCTGCCAGGGAGAGTCTTCGACTGAGGACCAGGTTTGGTGCCATTTTCATTCTACAAGGGACTGGTATGTCCAGACTTTTCTATTCTTATGACATTGCAGTACACACCCTACACTAGCAGACTCCAGATGTTTGAACTGTCCTCAAAGACTCTCCCTTTCGGGACTTTGGCCTGCTAGAACTGTGCTTCACCGGGGCTCCGTCCCAGGAGAGACTCTTTAATGGACTTGCCTTTGGGCACTGTGGTCACTAGATGGGACTTTTAGGGTACTCCATCCCTCAAATATAGTGTATTGTAAATAATGTCATTGTTTTCTACTGTTTTCCAATGTTTATACTGTTTTTCTACTTTTCTAAAAAAAAAATATTTTTGGGATTCTCCAGTGTTTTGATGGTAGGGGTTTAGATAGACTGTGTATGCAGATTAGGAGTGTGTGTTGTCTTTCTTTTTCTCGCAGGTGTTCCTGAAGAAAATAGAAGAGAAGACAAGAAGAGAAGGAGGGACTCATTGGAGTCCCTCACTAGTACTTTGGAGAGTAGTGTTTAAAGTACTGTTGTTGTTACTGTGTGTAACTTTTCCTTCCACAGGTATAGTGGTGGGGGAATGTGGGAGTAATGCATAGGTATGGTATTAGCTCCTGGTGTATGGTTGCATGCTGTCCAGGGTTGGGGAGGTCCCCCTGTTTGTTTTGTTTTGGGAAATTTGAGATAGATGCAGACAGGTTTTCCCTAGAAGGCTACGGGGGATAGACAGGCTGTGGTCCTGAACGGATGTAGGGGCCACAGTGCTGATCTATTAGGGCTATGCTCTGGACAGTTCTACCAGAGCCACTAGGTGCCCATAGTTAGAGGGTAGAGTACAGGCTTATATGTCAGCCAAAGGCCTCTAGGCCCTTAGTGTTGCCTGCCTGTGCTAGCACATGGTAGGGGAGAAGGTAGCACGACCTCCCCGTAGTCAACACATGGGGCGAGATGGCCTAAGCAGGTGATTAAGGACTGCGGACAGTCATTTTTCTGGCCCAGAGTGAGTGTAACCCCCCTGTTACCCGGGGTTACTAGAATCCCAGTAAGACCTAGTGGTAGGCAGGGAAGGCAGCTTGTGAAACTCCAGTTAAATGGATTTCACACTGTCTCACTCTGTTCTAAGTTTCAGCTGAGACTGAGGGATGACATCATTTTAGAACTGGCCTAGCTGCATAAGCCACACTGCAATGTTGCAGTTGGAGGTTAGAGTAGAACATTGGGGAATTTGAAGCCAATCTGCGTCCAGTCTGAGTGAGAGACTGTAGTGCAGCAGAGTGTATGCAGGCTTTCAGAGCTTTAAGCTCTGTTTTAGAGCTACTTTTGTTTGTGGTGTGTGTTTCCACCTGAAGAGGAACACAGGAACTGGTAATTGAAGTGGTGGAGACCACTCTCAATGGTTCAGAGCCCCATCCCTGAGGGGATGGAGGGAAGGTGTCGGCCTGTTTTCCAGGGGCAACCCCCCCCCGGGTCCAGCTATGGGAAAGAAGCTGCCTGTCTGAGTTGTGCTGAGGCACCAGAAGCTCTGTTAGAGATTCCTTGAGGAGAAAACGCCTGTGGGGCACCTGCAACCAAAGGGTGAGTTCACTCTGAAAAAGAGCCAAGTGTTTTCACCCGAAACAGAAGGAAACTATGGTGACTGTTACTGTGGGATCAGGAAAAGACAGCCAAGTACAGTTGGAAGATGTGGGGATTGGACTGCTTAACTTTGTGGGGGGTCTAGAGTAATGGACAAAGCCACTTATAAGTATGTTCAAGGCCAGCACAAAATGGAAAGAAAGAATGTGAGGATTGGACTGCTTAACCTGTGTGGGGTCTAGAGTAATGGACAATGCCACTTATTTTTAAGTATGTTCAAGTCCAGCACACATGGGAAGCAAGACAAGTAGACTGAATGTGAAATATATTTAGCAAGAATCTACACAGCAAAGTGCTAAAGGATGAGGTGTTTACAGTCCAGAGAAATGGCCAGGTATGAATTGTGGGAGCGAGAGGAGGGAGACCCCCCATCAGTAGTAACCAAATTCACCTCTACAGATTTGCTCTGAGACACCTTTTTCTTTCCCTCAGGTACTTGGCCAGTGCCTGAGGAAAGTACCCAGAAGTGGGATTAAAGAGAAGGATTCCCTGATGGAGCCGAGGCGTTCTTAGGTGGTTTAGGAAGCCACCAGAAAATGTTTCCATGAAGTATGGAAGGTGTCCAAGTGGCTGGCAAGGGAGCCGAGTCAGGGTGTAACCTAAAGCAGTGTACAAGTTCGGGCTGTGTAATCCAAAGCAGTGTACAAATCTGGCTTTGTGCCCAGTGTGTTGTAGAGCCTGAGGGCTAAAGTGATGAGGATGTGTTCTGGTCTCCTTTAATTTGCATTACCAGGAGTGTAGCCCCGTGGGGGTCTATCTATGCTTTGTTTATTCTGTTGGATGTGAATAAAAGCCACACTTTAGAATCCCACTTCTGGTATTGGACATTACAGTTATTGCTTCCCGTGTTCAGAGTTACTTGGGTGCCCCTGTGCAGAGTAGCCAAACCTAGCCTATGTGCCGAGTGACCTATTCCTCCCCGAACCCAGCCCACCTGGTAGAGCTGTCAGACACAAACGCCATACCTGGTAGGGGTTACACAGGGATTGCCCTGCACGTTGCAGTTGAAACCACTAAAAGGTGTAACCAGCCAGGTTACACAGATTGGTTCTAATCTGTATCCACAATATCCCGCACATTTATATGTTTCAGTACATTCAGCATATTTTATATTCTAAACACAATTGGTACATTTGAAGAAGATAGGGTTTCTTCAACCAGGGGCCAGAATGGCTGCCCTGGTCAGATTATTTAGAAAACAGTCATTTCCAGGTTACTGAAGTTGAATCCAAAAGACTTGGGGTTTCAGTCCTTTTTCTGGTACATGGCTGTAGCTTGTAGCTCCACTGGATGTCTTGACTGGATAGTTTAGAAAATACTGGACCTCCCAGGCAAAGTCAGAATAAGCCCCTCAACTGAGTGCTCCCCTTCCAGTCCTGTAGGCTCCATAGCAGACATTACAAATCAGCACATTCATACAATACTCTGGGCTCACTTGGGTTCCCCAGAATAGTTAGGTCCACCTGCGCTGGGCAAGATTTAGGTGCAGCAGATGCAAGGTGCAGACCAATTGAACAGTCTCAAAACAGCAATAGTTCAATAAAGGGCCCACCCAAGCTGGGCTAAGGTTAGGCACAGTAGGATGCATGGTGCAGACCAGATTAACAATACAAATCAGCACAGTCACTAAGGGCTTTGGCAGCCCCAATTAAGCACTTTCTTTCATTCTTGCACCGGGGGGGTACAAGAATACTCACTTAGGCTCCTCAAGGTAGAATCTCCTCAATCAAGGTTCCTGTTGTCTTCAGTTCTCTCACAACTGAGGCAAAATCAGCTCTCTCACAGCTGCTTTGATGTCAAGTTGCACGTCCACATCTTTACCCATCGTAAAAGGGAGAGCTAGCCCCTGGCTAGCAGATTTGGCATAAACTAAATTACTTAAACTTTTACTGCTAAGAGGTCACTATCCCCCTCCTGGTGGAGGGTCTCACACTGGATCATTGGGCCCAGTTATATGGCTGGGAGCCAGAGACCCCACCCCATGGGGGCTCCCACTAGAATCTCTCTCTCGAATCTCAAAAAATGCTGAAAACACAGTCTTGTATGGGGCTCTCCTGAGGCTCCTGATTGGCTGAAGCTATTGGATGTTTGACCTCTGATTGGCTGGAGGACCTATCAGTCAACACAAGCATTTGTCAATGACGAATGTTGGCTTGCTGGCATAAGCAATGGTAGTGCAGGAGTTAGAGAGATGTATAATAGGAAGAGCAGTGAAGTATTGAACTGACACCAACCCCACCCCCACCCTGCAGAGACTCACAGGTATTGGGGGTGTGCCTTTGAGTCATCAGCCATAACACTCATGCCATTTCACCTCACCCTACCCTGCAGACACCGACAGGTGTCGCGGTATGCCTTGGGTTCTTTGGGCCTTACACTCACCCCATTCCACAAGGAAGTATCCTGAGATGGGTGCAGTATAGGAGAATAGGGTGAACTTTGGGGCTGAAGACTCCAAGGCACACCTCAATGCCTGTCACTGGCTGCGGGTTAGGGGTGGAATGGCATGAGTATTACAGCCGACGATCCAACGTCATCCCCCCCTCCAACGCCTGTCAGTCTGTACAGGGTGGGACATTATGGTTGGAAACCCTAACACCCTGGGTGTTTGTTGGTATTTTCACTCCAGATTTTCAACATGGGCTTTTTGTAACCCTACCTCATAAACAGTGGCACTATCAGTTAGTTACCTGAAAGGTGATTTTGCACAGTGGCTGTGTCATTTGGCGCCACAGGTGTGAAAACACATTTCGAGCAGGATGTGAAAAATGACAGCTGCACAGTTCATGAGGCGGTGTGAAAATATGGCAATGTTGAAAATCTGAAGTGAAAATATAAAAAATTGGTGAAGTTACGAGCTTGCATAGAAATTGTGCAATGCATGCTTGTAACGCAGTCATTGTTTGGAATTTTTCACCAGATTTGCAACATGGGCTTTTCAGGACCTCCCCTCATGAACAGTGGCACTGTCATTTCATTAATCAGTCCAGAAAGGTGATTCCATGCAGCGACTGCAAAATCACCTTTTGGGACTGAGTAATGAAAAGACAGGGACATGTTCATGAGGTGGGGCCCCAAGAACCCCATGTTGAAAATGTGGGGCCCAAATTCTGAAAAATAGCTGAGATGTCAATCTAAGTTGAAACTCCCCATTGAGTCCCTTTATAAAGCTTACATAATTTCTTTAGTTTGCAGTTGGTCTTTGAAGAGTGCAGACGTGTCCTGCGCCACAGAAGATCGCTGCTCCCAACTTCTGGAGGTAAGTATGGGGTGAGGGGGGTGAGGGAAGGTGGGTGTGCAGAAGGAGGGTGCGGGTTAGGGGAGTGGGATGGGGAGACCACAAGGGACCGTTTTCTGTTTTACAGGTCAAATAGAATAAAAAGACTACAGAGGACAGTTTTTCTATTTTGCAGGGGGAAAACAATAAAAAAAAAAATTTAGGCACACTGGGGTGGGCTCCCAGTGTGCCACAGTGGGAGGGGGGTACATGCCATTGCCGACATGGAGATTGGGCACCCCATTGTCAGCAAAGAACATAGATGGGTTGGGGGGGCGGCACATCCAACACTAGGAGTGGGCAACCCGGTGTTGGAAACAATTATTTCAGCATACTGGGGTGGGCTCCCATTGTGCCACATTAATGGGGGGGACACATGCCAATACAGAGATTGGGCACCCCAATGTCGGCTTTCCGGGGAGTGTGTGTCATGCGGCAGGATTCGTCATTGTGGAAAGCCACACCATGGCTATTTTGCTTATTGAAATATTTCACCAGGAAAAGCACACTGAAACTCCGCTGGTAACTCAGGCCATGCTCATTACTGTGCACTGTAATGCACATGGCTGGAGTCTTGTCATCTGCCGCTGCAATGAGGAAACTGCTCCTCATTGTAGTGGCAGATTTCTTTCAAGGTTTTGGCTCTCTTTGAAACTGCTGTCATTGCCAGCATGCTCTCTGATCAGCAGCTCAGGGACGCACCCACTAAAGCATCCCCTGCATTGGCCACAACACTGACACACCTCTGAAATGTGCTACTACTGCAAGATGTTGCTTGCACACTTGCAAGCCAACATAAAAATGAATTATGCATGAACCCCACTTGATGCACAGTTGGTCTACTGTTTTGGCACCTGAAGTTAGGTCCCTGCAGTTCCCCTTGAGCACTTGGAAGTTTCCCATGAGCTTTGGCTAAATGTCCCACAAGTCCTAGCTTTAAAATCTTAGCTTTCTGATTGGCTGTGGCTGCTTGAAAATGGCTGCTGAACACACAGTCCCTTAAACAGATTAACTACAGTCCCATATTAAGTCCTGGTGTAGCCAGAATAAATTAAATATTTGCCCATTTGCCCCACAGTTCAGTAGCCACAAGTGTGTACTTGCTGTCGCTGCCCAGATCAAGAAAATTTCTCAGTCTATTTGCCTGTCACTGCAACCCCACATATTGCAGCAGGCAGCCAGCTGTCTCTCTGAGTCCCAACAGTTTACTGGTGCAGCCGGAAGTTAAGGCATCTTGTTTAAGCACTGTTCCCCTGCTTAAACAATTTTCCAAACACAGACACAGCAGTTACAATACTATTTATTTCACATTTATTTTTCTTTTTGGGGATTGCTGAGAACACAGTTTCCCTGAGGGCAGAACAGACCCTTATTAATATTCGTGAGATCAGGGCTCTGGGCTCATTAATATTCATGAGCCCCGATCTTAGACACCTCGTGAATCTCTAGAAATCTTTTAGAAAGCAGGTCCTCATGGCCCTCCCTATGGTCACGGGGTCCCACTTAGCAGGTGGGGACCCCAGGACCACCGAAACACTCTCCCGCATGACCGCAAGGCAAGCGGCTGGGGGATCAAAGGTGCCGCCAGTGCCTGTGCAACCCCTGCTGCACCAGAGCGCATACACTAAGTGGGAGATTGTGGTCTGGATTTTGGAGCCTTGCAGGGCTTGGAATTACTCTGGGGCAGCTTTCAGGGGCACAGAGACACAAACAAGAACTCGAGCCAGAATGGGGACCAATAAAAAAAATATGCAGGCATTTTGGAAGGCGCTATGGAGAACAGCGGGAAATGGAAGCTAAGGTAAGTCCCTAAATTGGTAGGGGAGTTACAACTATACCCTTTTGGTAGCCCTTCTCTGGACTGCCTCCACTCTGTCTATGTCCTTCCTTAGATGCGGCTTCCAAAACTGGACACTGTACTCCAGATGAGGTCTCACTAATGATCTGTATAATGGCATCACCACCTCCCTTTTACTGCCTTATGCACCCCAACATTCCGCTGGACCTTCTAATTGCCTTCTCACACTGTCTGGCCACCTTTAGATCCTTAGATATAATTACTTCTAGATCTGTTTCCTGTTTTGTAGCCAACAGTACCTTCCTCCCTCCCTCCCCCATTGAATACTCCTTTCTCGTGTTCCCATGTCCTGAGTGCATAATTCTGCACTTCTTTGTATTGAATCTCAACTGCCATGTATTTGATCATTCCTCCAGCTTGCTCAGGTCCCTTCTCATACCCCTCCCCCGTGTGTCTACTCTATTGCAGATCTTTGTGTCATCTGCAAAGAGGCGCGTCTTCCACTCCAACCCCTCCACAATGTCACTTATGAAGACATTAAAAAGGACTGGGCCTAGCACTGATCACTGAGGCATCCTGCTGGTCACCTCCCACTCTATGGATTGAACTCCATTCACTACCACCCTTTGTGTCCTACCGCTCAACCAATTTCAAGCCCAGTTAACCACCCCGGATCCAACTCCCAGGCTGGTCAACTTGTTTATTAGCCTTTTATGCAGGATGGTATCGAAGGCCTTTCTAAAATCCAGGCGGGCCACATCTACCATCCCTCCCTGATCTATCTCCCTTGTCACCCAGCCAAAGAAATCTATCAAGTTTGTTTGGCAAGAACTGCCTGCCATGAAACCATGCTGTCTCAGAACCTACTGTCTGCTGGATTCAAGGTACATCACAATCTTTTCCTTGAGTAATGATTCCATCAATTTTCCTACCACTGAGGTTAGGCTGACTGGCCCATAACTACTTGCCTTCTCCCTGCTCTCACTCTTATGGAGAGGGACAACATTTGCCCTCTTCCAGTCTGCTGGAACCATATTTGTTTCTAATGATTTGTTGAACAAGGCTGTCAGTGGTTCTGCTAGCTCCTTTCTTAGTTCCTTTAGAATTCTGGGATGTATTCCATCTGGTCTCATTGCCTTATGATGATAAGATTTTATTTTTATACAGGATACATGTTGTTGGGTTAGATCCCCATTTTCAACAATGTCCTGTGGTTCCATTCACATCAAAGAAGGAAATAAAAGACCTCATGCTGTGCTCACTGGCTCATAATCTGGACACATTTCATAGTCAGACAGGAAATGACTTCAGACTGATAGCAGCTACAAACAGGAGCATACAGGGAGCTGCAGAGGGAACTGTGGAACTGTGGATATCTCTTGTTCTCCTAGTCCAAAGGCTTCCAAGTGCTGAAGAACTGAAGCTACTCACACTCCTGTGTGGTTTTGAATCATTATCAGGAGGTGATGTGTTGGAGACTGAAACAGCTCATCTCCTAGTCTCTCTGCATTGCTAACAGGTACTGCCTACTGTTTAAATTCAAGGACTGTTTTGACAGGGAAATCAGTGTAGAGGCATTTTTAAACCCCTTTTAGAGGGCTTGGAAAACTGGGCAGGCATTGCTCCTCAGTGCTCAAAAGGCAGCCCTTTGCAGCTGCTTTTGGTGTTGGCTAACTCGCCTTTATAAAGGCGAGCTATATACATTGCCCAACCCTCACTGTTTTGCTTTGTTGTCTCCTTTGATCACCATAGCAACTGGTGATGTCAGCGCGATAGCGCTACATAACTGTCAGCTCCAGTGAGCGGAGTCGAGCTCGGAGCGGAGGAGACGCGGGCAGAGGCCAGCGGCGTCTGTAGGTGGAAGAAGGTGGAAGGTAACTTTGTGTTTTCCAGACAATCAATACTATTCCTATACTCTATTGTAGCTTGTTTTAAGCTTTACTGTATTTTGTTCAACAGACAGCTTGAGAAGTCAAATACCTTCATAAACTGTAATATACCATCTTGGAGTTAAGCTTACTACGTAAAAATATGGAAGATATTATCCAAATAAACAAAGAGTGCTTTGGTTGCAGATGTCAGTCCTGTAATATGTACTTAATATCTGAGATAAACAACTTCACCTTGCCCTTTACCTGTGTTAAATGTAAAGTTAACCAGGATTTAACTGCCGAATTGGAATTGTTTAACAATAGGTTGCTTTTTAGAGACCAGCCAACAGGAAATGTTTAGTAGATTTAAAATCAAATTAGTGATATTTCCCAACCCACCAAAGTACATGTGGTAGGCAAAATCCCAAACATCAGGGAAAAACTTAGACCATTATCAAAATGCCAGAAGCCAAACGACATTATCACCACTTGTCAAGAACCTATTGAAATACCCCCTGCACAAAAAGAAAAGAAAAAAGTTAGTGTTAAGAGAACAAGGGAAGAAGATCCATCTGATAATGCAGATGAAGATTGGTACACTTTACAAATTCAAAAAAATCCAAAAAAGGGCAGAAGAGCAGACCAGTTTACGGTTTCTACTTTTAATTCCTTTGATCCCTTAACATATATCTTGGATACAGGCCATGATCCAGAAACAATAAGTGTCCCCATTTCTGAAAATTTTGAAAATATAGAAAACCCAATATTTACTGTAACAAATATGAATCTTTCAAATGCAGAGTTTAATTCTTCACCTCTTTTTCCCAGCAATCTACAAAATGTTACTGACACCAGAGAGGCCAAAAAACATGACCAAGTTGATGTAAATCCCTTGATTTCACCAGAAAATTGTGACAACTTGGACCTAAATCAAGATGATGTTTGCAAAAAAGGACAGGTTATAGTGCTAGGAGACTCTGTCATCAAACATATTGATAGAATCATTTGCAACCCTGACACCACAAATAGAACTCTTTCAAGCTTCAGGGGTGCTGGCATTACTGACATCACAGAGATGTCCAGCAACATCTTACAAAACTCAGGTTTTAAACCTTTGGTAATAGTTCACATAGGAGCCAACAATGTTCTAAAGGATTCTTCATAAAACTAAAAGAAGATTATGTTGCATTAACAAACAAATTATTGGATTTAGGATGTGAGGTAGTCCTATCTGAAATCTTGCCTATTCCAAGAGCAAATCTTTCCCAACAATGCAAAATGAGAGAAATAAATAATTGGTTGAGATGTTGGTGTCTTAAACAAGATATACAATGTATAACTCACTGGGAGGACTTTTATGGTAAATCAAACCTCTATTGTTGGGAACGGACTCCATCTCAGCAGGAGGGGTGTAGGCTATTGGGCAAAAGCATAGTGCATTCTATCAATAGTTGTTTAAACTTCCAGCAAGGGGAGTTGTATGTTCTAGATACAACTCTTGAACCTCAATTTTCAACTTCTTCAAACCTTGCATCTATAATCAACCATAAATTCCCCCAAATGAACACTACTGGTGTCATTTCTAAACCAAATATAAATATTATATTAACTAATGCCAGAAGTCTACACAACAAAAAAGAAGAACTTACTTACATCCTTCAAGCACAAAAAATATCAATTTGTGGAGTTACTGAAACTTGGTATAAGGATGAAGACTGGAACACTGACATAAGGGGATATAATAAGTTTTACAAAAACCAAAATGAAAATAAAAAGGGAGAAGGTGTTGTATTACACATTGATGAACACTTGAAAGCAAACAGAATTAAAACTAAAACAAGTAATAATAAGAGCTTATGGGTCAAAATTTTTCTCCCCCATAGTCCACTAGTAATTGGGCTAATATATAGATCTCCTAGTTTAACTAATGATGAAAATCAAAGTTTAATAGAAGAAATTTCTGAGGTACACATTGATACTCCCTATATACTGATGGGTGATTTCAATCTTTCAACTGTCAACTGGGACAATTATACATCAGCTTCAAATACTGAAAAGATGTTTATGGATACTTTTCTTGAATCTAACCTAGAACAAATAGTTAATAAACCTACCCATGGTAACAATATCCTTGATATTGATATTGTACTCACCAATGTTAATGAGAAAATTGATAACATCAAAATATTTCCTCCTCTGGGTGATAGTGATCATTGCATGGTCAATTATGAATACATAGCAGACTTTCCAAGCACAAATGGCATTACTAAAATCAAAAACTTTAATGAAGCAAACTATAAAAAAAAATGATTTTTTATCTAAATGGAATTGGGAGACAGAACTAAAAAACCTAAATTTATTACAAATTTGGGATTTAATTAATAACAAAATCAATATTTGTCTCTCAAATTGGGTTCCTTATAGAATGAAGTACTGCAACAATAAACGTGTCCCTCTTTGGTGGTCCTCAAAAATTAAGAAACAATTACAAAAAAAAAAGAAAACTATATAGAAAATATAAAAAAGTTAATTCCAACAGTCTCCTGGAAAAATACAAAATTGCAGCCAAAAAAATTAAAACACATAATTAAATCATCTAAATCTAAAATTGAATTCAACTTAGTTACTAAAGTTAAAGACAACAAAAAACAATTTTATAATTATATTGGTTCCATGAAAGAAAGAAATCATACAATTGGACCCTTTAACATCAATGATATACCTATTTTAGATGAAACAACTACTGCTACAATTCTAAATGAGACATTTCTAAAAGTTTTCAAAACTAAGGAAGCTGCAAATATGCCTCTTCTAGTAAATAATTCTAGTTTTACTGTTTTTACAAAAATGGAGGTTGCAAAACAAAGTAAATCTTTAAAATCAAACAGCTGTCCTGGTCCTGATGGTATTCCACCCAGATTTTTACAAAAAATTAGTCATTCAATTTCTGGTCCTCTAGCCGTGTTATTTAATTCATCAATCAGAGAAGGTAAAGTTGTTCAGGCTTGGAGGGAGGCTATAGTTACACCCATATATAAGGGTGGATCCAGACATGACCCTAACAATTATCGGCCCATAAGCCTGACTTCCATCATAGGCAAAATTATGGAAAGATTGCTTAAAGCCCATGTTATAGATCATTTAGAAAGAAATAAAATAGTAGATATCTTTCAACATGGTTTTGTGACTGAAAGATCAGTTTTGACCAACCTACTACATTTTTTTGAACTAGTAAGCGCTGCCTTGGACTTGGGTATTCCGGTAGATGTAATATTTTTGGATTTTTCCAAAGCTTTTGATAAAGTATCACATAAAGTCTTACTACAAGAATTGGTCAAAATTAAGTTGCAACCTAATATTATAAACTGGATACAGTCATGGTTGGAAAACAGAACTCAACAGGTATCAGTCAAGGGTCACCTGTCTGCGACGGGTGTGGTGACTAGTAGTGTTCCCCAGGGCTCCATCCTGGGTCCGATACTGTTTAATATTATGGTCTCTACACTGCCTACTACTGATAAGATATGGGTGCCAAAATATGCTGATGACTGTAAAATGGGTAGTTTGGTAAGCACCTTTCATGATAAATGCTCCATACAAAATCATTTAAACAACCTATCAAACTGGGCAAAGGCTTATGGTATGTTTTTTAATGTTGACAAATGTAAAGTCTTACATTTGGGAAAAAATAACACCCCCTTCAATTATTCCTTAAACAATGTTTCTCTAAAAAGTATTTTGGAAGAAAAGGATTTGGGTGTCATAATCTCAGATAATTTAACTTTCGAAAAAAATAATATAATTAAAGTTAAAAAATGTAATAAAATAATTGGCTCTATTTTAAGAAATATCAAAAGTAAAGACTCCAAAGTTATTATGCCACTCTACACCAGTCTGGTAGGTCCCCACTTGGAATACTGCTCTCAATTTTGTGCACTAACTTCTATAAGGGGTTTAAAACTCGCTGAGGGTATTCAGCGTAAATTCACTAAAAAAGTATCTTCTTTACATAGTAATAGTTACGAAGATAGATTAAAAAAACTTTTAACCTATTTTCTGTAAAATACAGACAAAAAAGGGGTGACTTAATTTTGGTATATCAAACCTTAAAAAATGATTATTTACGAACCACAATTGGACTTACTACTGCCTCCAACGTCAAATCAACTAGGAGTCATGGTTATAAACTCATTGGAGAAAAATGTATATCCACTAGAAGGAGTCTATTTTTCACACAGAGAGTTGTGGGTTTGTGGAATAACTTACCTGTAAGTGTCGTTAATAGTGATAATTGAAATACCTTTAAGCAAAGATTGGATAAACATATGGGAAACAAAAAATTTGATTTCCACCCATAGGACATATGGGTGGCGAGCATACAATGGGCATCCTTACATATGCCTTCATTGCTCGTACACTTCTATGAACCTATGAACCTATGAAAACATTATAAGAGTAGAATAGACAAGTGTCAGCATACTAACAACATTCATCCAGTTTCAGTGTTACATTTATAATAAAAACTCATAAAAATATGCCTAAAACCTAACTACTACCTAAAAATAGATATAACTGGAGTGCAGATAACTCTTCAGAAGCTTTTTTAAATAGTGAGTACCCCCGGATAGATTTTAGTTCTTTTGGTAGTCTATGCCAGTAAGTCGCCAAACTATTTTGTAGGGTAATATCACCTAATCTATTACTTGATTTGGATCTAGGGACAATTTCCCTCTACTGTGAACAGCATGTTATCTACACTCCACCCCTTGGTACTTCTTACACTGAGTTGTGGTCCCTCCCCATCTCCTTCTACCGTGAACACTAAAAAAAAATTTGTTCAGGATTTCTGCTTTTTCCTGGTCCCCTTCTGTTGACCCCCCCTTACCTTTTTGATCTCACAATCCCACCCCTGTTTTTTCTCATTTCTCTAATGTATCTAAAAAAAGGTCTTGTCTCCTTTCTTAATTGCCTTGGCTATTCTTTCCTCTGTCTGTGTTTCGGCTTTTCTGACTGCTTTCCCCACCTCCTTTAGCTTTTCCAAATAAATTCCTGTGTCTTTCTCCCTCTGTGTTTCTCTGTGTTTTCTGAATGCTATCCTTTTTTCCCCTCACCCTCCATGCCAGCTCCTTTGAGAACCAGAGTATTTTTTCTTCCTCTGTGTTTTACTTATCTGCCTAATGGAAAGGCTTGTGGTTTTCATTATGGCTCCCTTAAGATGTGCCCATTGCTCCTCTACATCCCTCTTTCCCACCCTACCCCCAGAGCTTTCTTCAGACGTGCCTCTAGCCTTGCAAAATTGACTCTTCTGAAATCCAGGACCCTTGCCTTTGTGTGTCTGGATTCCTCTACTGTCCTCACATTAAACCATACCATACAGTTATTGCTGGACTCCAGGTGATTCCCCTCTTCTACTGTACATCCATCACTCTGTTCCTGTTGGTGAGTACCAGGTGTAATATTGTCCCTTCATGGGTGTGTTCTACCACTAGCTGTGTGAGTCCTTCCCCCTGAAGAGCTTCCAGGATGTTTCTGCTCCTTGCTGCGGCTGCAGTATGGGTGCTCCAATTGACATCTGGCAAATTGAAGTCTCCCATTGGCAATATCTCCCCTTTTGCTGCCATTTCATGGATGATTTCCACTAGCACATTGTCCAACTCCTCCCCCAGTGCTGAAGGTCTGTAGATCATGCCTGCTTGAATTGCAGTACATTCCCTGTTTCCAGCATGACCCATAGTGCCTCCCCTTCCCCCTTATGCCCTGTACTTCTGTCATTTTTATTTCCTTCCTAATGTAGATAGCCACTCCTTCTCCTTTTTTCCTACCATATCCTTTCAGAATAGAGAATACCCTGGCACAACTATGTCACAGTCATGATTCCCTGTGTACCACATCTCGGTCACAACAACAATGACCAAGCCTGCCTCTGACATCAAGGCCATTAGGTCTGAGATTTTATTTGCCAGACTGTGAAATTCGTGCACATGGCTTTACACATTCTGTCAACCCTCTTTTTAAATTTTTCTCCCTTGACTCCATGTTTTTCCTCCTGTTCCTTCCCAGTAGGCATATTACTGTGTTCCACTTCCATTTGGTTTTGTTGACCTCCGTTTGTGTTCCTGCTAGTCTTTCTTTGTATTCCCTGATTCCGTGTGGTCATGCCACCACCCACTGTATGCTGGGCAGAAACTTCTTGTACTTCAAAGAACCGAGCCACTCCAATCAAAGAGGGCTTCGGTCCTTTGATTTGCATGAAGTCAGTCAGCAACCAGCTGATTGTGTTTCAACACCATGAGCCTTTTCAGACAGACCTCTTAAGCACTCCACGTGGAACCAGTAGTGAAATCTGTCTACTAGCAGTGCAACACTGCAGCTCCACTCAGGATGCCCGTGCATGGTTAATATAAGTAAGCTAGTACAGAAAACAAAACTGCACTGGGCTACAGGTTGCAAATAATAGTAACACTGTATTTCAAGTTAAAATGTATAAATCACACTTACAGGTGACTACTACATAGCAGTGCATTACAAGACAGACAGTGGCAGTGAAAAGCTGCCAGACTCAACCGGTTTCACTCAAAGCTTTCTCTTGTTGGTTGAGTCACCAGCGGCTTTTCACTGGCACTCTCTGTCTTGTAATGCTATATAGTAGTCACGCGTAAGTGTGTTTTATATATTTTAACTTGGAATAAAGTGTTATTGTTATTTGCAGCCTGTAGCCCCGTGCTGTTTTTTTTCTGTACTAGAAAACTGTCTACACCATACTAGCCATTGGGACTCATAGAATGATATAATTTTCAAACTGACAGTGTCCCACCCTCCATGTCTCTTTTCTTGACTCACCCTCCCCTCCAGGTCACCCACCCCATTCCCCAACAAGCCTGACATTGGGGAGCCCAATCCCAGTGCCGGAATCTAAGAAAACTGTCCCTCAATGTTTTGTTTCTTTTAAACACTGTAAAAAAGAAAACACTCCATTGATACCTTTGAGCTGTTATTCCCCCACCCATCCCTCCCACTCAGCACCCACCACCCCATACCACTTCCAAGCCCTTACTTACCCACCCACTGGGGCCCAGTGCCATAATCTTCCCTGGACTGCAGACACCTCTTCACTCTTCAAAGCCGGACCATGAACTGAGGCAATCAGATAAGTGGCTCAAAGTATTCCAATGGGGTTTTGAACTTAGTGGCATGACTTGGCCATTTTTGAATATTTTGGCCCAAATTTTCAACATGCCTTTTTTGGAACACCACCTCATGAACAATGGCAGTGAAACTAGGCAAATCTGTCCCAAAAGGTGATTTTGCAGTCATTGTGTGAAATCACCTTTTATGCAGGAGTTGAACATTTTCTCCACCCTTGTTCATGAGGTGGGGTAATGAGAATGCTATGTTGAAAATTTGAATTCAAAATATTAAAGCAGCAGTATTACCAAATCAAGAACTAATCTATCAAAATTCTGCTTTTTGGCTGTAAGCATGCATCCATAGTTCCAGTTTCCATATATGTAAATATTTTTTTTCAGTCATCTTTAGTTTTTCAGATATTTGCAATTTATTTGAATTGTTGTGGCACCACAATAAATATGATGGCTGACTAATTTTCAGCTGTGCTTTTCATTCAGGTTGCATCATGTCTTTTGAATACAGCAGTGGAACCTAGTGCTGACCATTCCCGATGTCCCTGCAAGTCATACAGATCTGCAGTTGGCAGCAGAGGGGGTTCCAGTGCAACATGCTTGGTGGCAGAAATGTAAACAAAAGCAGAGGATAACTAAGCAGATTACTCAGTGATAGTACAATACTGGTGGGAAAGAGTACCAGGTATATGATCAGTAGAGCACAGGGAATAAACTGTCGAAAAAGCACAATTTTTTTTCATAGTGCTGCTGCTTTAAAAAACAACAAAGTTATTATTCGACATTGAAATTTGTTAACGCAGGCTCATAACTTTGGTAATTTTCAATATTTTTACTCCAGATTTTCAACATAGCCATTTCTTCACAGCACCTCATGAATGTGACAGCTGCCATTGTCCAAATCCTGGCCAAAATGTGATTTCGTACCTTTGGAGCTGAATGACATTTATGTTTTCAAGGGGGGTTGAAAATTTTCACCTACCGAGTTCATTAGGTGGGGTAATATGAAGGCTATGCTGAAAATGTGGTGCACAAATACAGTAAAATACCCAGGTTGTGACTGAATGTTACACAAGTTCAGAGTTCATTCATAACTTTGCTAATTTTCAATATTTTGACTCCAAACTTTCAACATAGCCTTTTTCCATACCACGTCATAAACTTGACGTGTGTCATATTTAAAATCATGGACGAGATGTGGTTTTGCACCTCTGGTGCAAAGTGACATTTCGACCAATATACTATAAATGGTACACATCATGTCTATAATGCGAATCCTAATGTAAGCATCTTCAAACATTGGGGTAAAAAAAAAAAACTTTGGGGGGGTGTGGCTGGCTGACAAACATGGCAGACGTTTGCTGGTGCAGCTACCTGGGACACCTAAAGCCTTTTCAAATTAGTGGCTACTAAAAGTGCTTTTGGAATGCCTAAACTTGGTCGCCAGTAGAGCTCTAGGGGATGGCGTCCATGAAATCAAAAAAAAGCATGCTAAATTGATGTTTAACTCCCGCAGTCAGGCTGCAGCACCTATGGGTGATCAGCAAAATCCTAGGCCATGAGATGCCAAGCACGAGTGCTCGGGTGAACAGCCTGTCCTTGAAATGGAAGTCATTGCAAAATCACTGGCCGGAGTGCTGACTATGCTACTGAATATTCAGCAAGAGATGAAATCTGGCTTCTTGAATGTCACTGCTCAGCTCTCCCACCTGCAAACAGTGGTAACCAGCCTAACAGACTACAGCTACCCATGCCTCTCAGATTTCCTAGCTGGAGCATTGGGTGGGAGAATTAGAGGACTCATACGCCGGGGTCTCAGCTGAACATGCAGGCTTAGCTTCAACCCTGGCAGAATTGAAGGAATGCCAGGATGACCAGAAAAATAGATTCAGGCACTCAAGTATTAGGATCATTGGGCTTCTGGAAGGTGTGGAGGAATTGGACCCATGCAGGGGACTACACCACTGGCTAGTGGAACAGTTGGGCCTCCCAGATGAATTCACGGCCTTTGAGGTTGAAAAGGTGCACTGCATGGGCCCCCCTCCAAAGCCAGGAGACAGACCACGGCATTGTCTCTTAAAGTACCTTCGGTACACTAACAAAGAAGCAATCCTGCAGAAAGCAAACAAAGCTATCTCTATTTCCTTTGGCAATGCCAAAGTATATGTGCATCAGGATTACAGCAAGGATTTACAGGTCAGGAGGCAAAAGTTTAATCAAGTTAAAAATAAGCTATTTAAGTTGGGCTAGACGTTTGCCTTTCTGTATCTGGCTTGCCTGAGGATCGAAAGACAAGGATAGAGTCCATGCTTCTTCCTATCTACTAAAGCTGCTGAAAAATGTGTTGAGGAGGAGGAGACCAGGAGAGAGACGGCACAGTCTGCTTCACCCTGATTTTTGGGGTAATATATGCCAAGTAAGTGATATATCTTTGTATGGCTTGGAACTATACTGGGGCTGTTATATTCTTCTCGGCTTGGAGATACATGCTCTTTATTTCAGCATTGGGTTTGTTGACTCGAGTTTTTGGTCTGCTGGTGGAGCCTAAGAGCGAGCTGTATTAAAAATATACCCGGCGGATTAACGACAGCTCCCGACTATGTCTGGGGGCATGGGTAGCAGCAGGAGACTGTATTTTTGTTCCTGCTGAATTCCTCTCACCATAGGTTAGGTTCCTCATGGCATTTTACTAACTGATGGAATCACTACAGGCAGTATTCATAGACTGTGGCTGGTGGGGGGTGTCATTGCCTCCCTTCTTATGCCTGACTTTTGATTATGGTTACTCTCTCTAGATATGGGTTTCAAACACATGGTAAACCTGTTTAAACAACAATGAGGGTTGGTCTGCATCTTCAATGTGTTGTCCCTTCCCCTGTGGTGCAGATACTTTTGTTTAGTTGCACGCTGGTTTATTTCTGAAGCCTTCATTGCCTGTTTGCAGCCCAATGGGGGTGCATGTCTTTTGTGGCCCTATAGGGGCATGCCCGATCGCACCTAGGAGTGTGGGTACCAGCGGGGCTGTCCCGCTATTGTACGGTCCCTTAAGGGGGACTCTACACCCTCCAAGCAGTGTCCCTTTATTGACTAGACCCTTGGGGACCTGAGACAATATGTAAAATGGGGGGGTCAGTCTAGGCAACTTACAGTACTGTGCCTTTAAATCAGCGTCATAACTGGGATGACTTTAGGAGACATGCATTCTGAGTTTGGAACTCTTAATGCATTTACATCCGAGTTCAATTTGGATAGAAGCTGTTACATTTTAAATGTTTATGTTAAGTACAAGTGTCCCACTGTTTGCAACAATATGGTGGGCTTATGGTTCACACTCTGCCTGCCATTTGCAGTGGGAATTCTGGCAGTTCCTTTTGAGCTGCCTGGGGGGGAGGGGTCATTTGTCCATGTTGGGCCAGTTGGTTGGGTACTAAGTTAGATGTTCATTTGTTATTTGGGGGGTGCCCTCCCTTAGTTGAGGATGGGAATGTGGGCACAGTGTGTAGTATTTTATAACTTACCAGTCTCGTGGTGGGTGGGTGCGGGGGGGCTACACAGGTGACACCCCTTTCTGCTGTGTTGGGTAGTTGCCGTAGTCTCCCTTTTGGGAAACCCCCACGTTTATGGGTGGGATTTCATAACTGGGGAATAGTGTTAGGTGTCTTCAGTCAGCGCTCTTGTGGAGGGGTGGGGGGGTGATTGTTACTGGGTGGGTAGTTCTTTTACATATTTTAGGAAAAATTGGATTTTAGATGTGCTACTCAAATATGCAGTATTGCATGATGGTCTTTATGCAGTAGATAAATATGGGTGACATTGTAAAATGTGTCATGGAATGTCAATGGTCTCAAATCCATCTTAAAGCACAGAAGGGTTTTAGCTGAGATAAAGAGGGTGGGAGTACAAATGAGATTTCTGCAAAAGATGCACTTTTCTCCTCCTGAAGCTCAAAAGACATCCCAGTTTATGGGAGGTGCCTGGATATCAGACACCTTCTCTTCTAAGGCCCGTGGGGCCTCGACTTGGATCCCAAGGGGAGTTTCCGCGCAGGTCTTGGAAAGTGTTATTGATCAGGCAGGCAGGTACGTACTGGCAAAAGTTGACATCTTGGGTAGGGGGACCTTCCTGGTTGGCTTGGTATATGCCTCAAATGTAGAATGTCCAGGCTTTTTCCAAAAGCTAGCTTTAGGTATGTCACACAGGGATGGGCAATGGATCCTGGGGGGTGGGATATTAATTGTGTGTTGGAACCTGTACCAAATCATTCTAGCCAAAATCTGATCCCCAAATCATAGACTACCAGGGCCTTGGAAGACCTACAGGACGGACTCTGCTTGATTGATGCCTGGTGACATGCCAATCCATCCAGGCAAGACAATAGCTTCTTCTCTCACGCACACCACTCCTATACCAGAATTGATAGAATTCTGGTTGCTAGGCCTCTATTGATGAGTGTGGCGGATGTGACATATACTCCTATCCCGGTTTCTGATCATGCCATTCACTGCATTTCTCTTAGGGGTACCGGGGAGCCTAAGGCTACCAGGGCATGGAGGCTAGACCCTCTCCTTCTTAAAGACCTGGAGTATATACAATTCATGCAGAGGTGCATTCAGAACTATCTTCGGATGAAAGACAGAGGGGAAACCACTCATGAAACTAGGTGGGAGGCCCTGAAGCCCTATATCAGAGGCTAAACTATTTCCTTTGCTGCACACCATAAGGGGAGTGTGGCAAATGAGTTGGCCCTCCTTGGGGCTAAGATTGAGGCTTGTGAAAATGTGCATAGGCTGAACCCAACATCCTCTTTATACAGTGTCTTTAAAAACTAAAATGTAAATTTAATAGTCTGTCTAGCACCCAACTTGAGTGATCCATTTTGTTGTCAAAAGCTGGGGAATATTTTGATGGGGATAAAGCTGGCAAGCTCTTAGCCTGGCAATTAAAACACAGAGAAGTGGAGAGGACGGTAAGGTGGATTTTTAACTCTCAAGGGGAGCTAGTACAACACACTGTGGTGATTGGGCAGGCTTTTGATGAATTCTATAGCACATTACACATGGCCGAAGTCTGCCCAACACAAAAACTTTTGGACTCATTTTTTAATGGGGTTCCCCTTTGCAAACTCAGAGTAGATGAGTTTAGGAGAACTGGACTCCCCGATCTCCAGACAAGAAATCTCTGCAGCCCTCCAAGCCCTTAAAAGTAGTAAAGCCCCTGGCCCTGATGGACTCCCTGTGGACTTTCTAAAGACCTTCAGGGAACCCCTTCTGGAATCCTTATTTGATATGATTAGTGAAGGTCTTTGTAAAGGACAAACCTTAAACTTATCAGTTTCACAAATATTTTTTTTTTCTCCCTTTGTTTCTGTGTTATCCCCACTGTCCTTTCCTTTCCTAGTTTAAAAAAAAGTCTGTTGCAACAGCACTCTATCTTTATCTATTTCTTTATACTGCTAACAAGTCTTTGGTACTACACAGGCTGGCCACCTGTATGAATATTGTACTTCTTAGTACTGCTTCTCTCTTTCGTGCTTTCTGTGATTCTGATAGTTAAGGTTTGACCCCCCCCCGAGGATATGTGAAATTAATGGTAGAAACAATATTTTTTTAACGAAAATAGAAAATTAATTGAATACGGATATTGTCCTGTAGAATCGGCAATTTGCCATTCAAACAAGGTCAGAAGCATTTTAATACAAAGCTCGAATTTATGGGCTTTCATTTTAACAGCTTGCCTGATGCATAAACGTGCACAAAGTAAAGTGTTAGTTGAAAACAAAAGCCATACACTATTCGTGTTTACATACGCTGCATAGTCCTCTAAGGTCGCCAATATTCCGTTTTGTGTTAAAATGATTATTTAAGGATTTTTTTAAACTGTGCACACGTTTAAACAGAATAGGGAGTACTTCTAGACAACGGACTATTTAATTCATTTGGTACCGCAATAAAAGGGGATACATCCCAAATATTTAAAACAGGATAACCTTATTTTGAGGTTAATTTTATTCTTAGAAAAGCTTTTGAGTTGTTTAAACCTTCACGACCGCGCGTACGCTTACGCTAGTCTTAAACTCCTTCTCGAACGTGCGCATAGTCATGAAGGTAATTTTCTTCCGTAAATTTTGTGGTAAAAGGGTTTCTACTATAAAAAGAGTTGGGCTGCAGTCTACAGAGCTTCTGAAATCGTTTCTTTCCATTGGCATATAATTTTAGGTAGTTAAAAAATGAAGGAAACTCTGATAATGAGCTTACCTTGGGATGTGTCCTGCTTTCTTTCCAGCCCCTATCTAGGAGCTGGCCGGCCATTCTTTGAATGTATTTATAGAGTCAAGTAAGGGGAGGTACTTCCCAAGAATTAAAATGTTGTTAAAATGCAGGTTTTGTAAGAAAATAAGATGTAAAGGAATTGAGGAACATTTAATTCATATAAAGTTGTAATGCTATGTTTAAAATAATGAAATGGGTGATAAAAAGTAAGTTAGATTTTCATAAAAGTTACAGGGGAGGGGCTTAATTGTCACCTGACCCCTATCATATATATATACAGAGAACCTACTTTAAAAGTTCAGATAGTCTGTGAGGTTCAGAGGAGTGCTGACCTCCAAGAAGGAACTACACTAGCTTATCCTAGTGTTGTTATTTTTTTTTAGAGTTCATTTTATTTTGTTTTTGTTCGTTGACAAGTGCGTTTGTACAGTTAATTTTGTTAATAAATTTGATTCCTGGATCTTCAACAAAGTTGATCAAGCATCCTCCTTGTTATTCCACACCTCACAGTCTTGCCAAGGGCGAGCTGCCCCCCTCCATGCAGTCCACTATAATTACGATATTGCCTAAGCCAGGGAAAGATCCCACCCAATGTGCCTCTTATAGGTCTATATCTTTATTAACTGCTGATTACAAGATGGTGGACAAGGTCTTGGCTTCCTGCTTAGATCCACTCCTACCAAAGTTAATTCACCCAGACCAGTCTGGATTTATGAAGGGAAGAAGGGGGAAACATAATATCAGGCGTACGCTTAATAATTATATATAGATGGGGTTGGACTAAACGTCATCACGGGGCAGCAGTGGTGGTCTTGGATGCTGAAAATGCCTTCGACTGCATGGAGTGGGGATATCTCTTTGATACCTTGCGCAAACTGGGAGTGGGGCCTGCCTTTCGATCCTGGGTTCATACACTATACACTCACCCGCAGGCACTAATAGCAGTAAATCAGATGCTTTCAAACCTCTTCCCCTTTGGGAGAGGTACGAGGCAAGATTGTCCTCTGCCCCACCTTTCTGTATGTTCTCTCTTTGGAGCCCTTAGGGGCTGCACTTCGAATGGACTCTGGGATTTGGGGATTCATAGGGAGGGAGGGAGGGAACACAAAATTGCAATGTATGCAGATGACCAGCTCCTCTACCTACAGAACCCAGCTCAGGACCTCCCTGCAGTACATAACTTAATGCAGAGATTTGGTGAGATTTCAGGGCACTGGGTTAATTGAACCAAAAGTGAGTTGCTCCCTATAGGTATCCTGAATAGAGCCCGGCTGATAGAGAACCTTGGAGGGTTGCAACTGGTCACAAAACTCAAACACCTTGGGGTATACTAGTCAACTCCGGTTGGTCTCTTATACAAATTAAATTTTAAACCCCTTTTGACCAAGTTAACGGAAGACTGTGAGAGATGGGTGGCCCTGCCTCTCTCTTTGCTGGGTAAAATAGGTGTGGTTAAAATGATTGTTTTATCGAGGGTTCTCTACCTATATCAATCCCTTCCCATCAGGGTCCCCCAGACAGACTTTAAACAGCTAGATGCTATTGTGCACAAATTCCTCTGGTGGAATGGCAGAGCAAAAATAAGAAAGTCTATATTACAATGCCCCCCCCCCATTGAGGGTGGAGCGGGCCTACCCATCTTCAGAGCATACTATTGGGCAGCACAGCTAGCCTTTATACCTACCAGTACCTCTGATTTAGACTGTCCTTGGTTGGGCCTTGAGGAGGATATGTTACATGGTAATTTTAAAAATGACTCCCTAGCTGGGGCTTTGGGAGGACTGAGGACTAATTTAATTAATAACCTCTTTACAGCGGCTACCAGGTGGGCTTGGTTGTGGGTGCACCAATGTACTGGCTTTGAAGGCCTGATGTCCCAAACTATTAGCATAAGTCAGGCCATGAAATGTAGGGGGGCTATTCTCCTGTAGTTATGCAGAGGCTCTGGACATGGAGGAGCAAGGACTCTTAGCTGTTAGTCAATTGTATGAAGGAGATGCGATGAAAAGATTTTTTACACTTTGTCGTGAATGGGGTATTCCTTCTGGGGATTTCTTTCTATATTTGAGGATACACCAACAATATGGAGACAAGTTATCGCCACAATTTGGGTGGTCAGTTACTTCTCCCTTCGAGGAGGAGCTCTTTAAACCCCAACTGGGACAAGACCCACTATCTGTGTATTATCGTATCTTACAAGGTCATCTATCGCATCAACCTAGTGTTAGTCAGGGCAGATGGAGTGCAGATCTTTCCTTCCCCGTAGATCGGCATACCTGGAAGTTGGTATGCTCTCACTATCTGAGATGCTCATGCAGCAATAAGCTACACCAGATTCAGTTTAGCTTTTTGTATAGAATATACATAACTCCTAAGAGATTGCATAGCATGGATGCTGCTAGATCAGAACTCTGCCCAAAATGCGAGGTAACGGAGGTGGACTTCATACATTTAGCTCTGACCTGCCCTAGGGTAGCCCCTTTTTGGCATTCAGTACACTACATCATGTACAGAATGATGGGGTACACCCCATCTAAGTCACCTTTGGAGCTTTTGCTGGGTGCTGACCCTGCTCATCCAGGTTGGAGATCATATGACCCTCTGTGGTCCTTGGCGCTCATCAATGCCAGGAGAATGATAGCACAGGAGTGGCTGTCCCTGACACTCCCCTTGATCGCCAGATGGGCGCAAAACCTAAAATCATGTATGGTTGTAGAGCAAGCCCAGCTGGGGTTGAGAAGTGCACCTCCTGAGTTCTTTGAGATTAGCAGCCTCTGTTGGATGCAGTGGAATCTGGGGGATCTCCCACTTTGAGCCCCATGCTATGCATGATATTCATTTTTGAAATGCGTAATGGTTCTGATAAATATCCGGCCATTTTGCTGGCTGTGTATCTCTCAATAGGAGTTACCTTCCTAATGGTAGTACAGAGTATGTAATCATTCCTGTGTACTGATGGTATTTCTAAATGTCATGTTAGTCCTGAATCACATAATCTGTACGCTTTAATATGTAATACTGTAGAAGTATGTTGTACTATATTGAGCTGTGTATGCACATCTATTTTCCCAATAAACACTTTTAACAAAAAAAAAAATTGTTTAACAAACATTAAATGTTTGGCATTGACAAATGCATGTTGAAATATCTCCCAGCATTTTGTCAGGACCACATGCTTTATTTCCTTTGTATGTGAAAATTGCATCCTTAATGTCTGAGTAAGTTATTGTTAACTTTATATTAGCATCCATTTTTATTAATTATTGAAATATAACAATTATTTAAGTGACTTAACCTCTTCCTCTCTATAAACGTTCCAATGATAACATGTCACCAATCCTTCAGGTTGGATTGGAGCATGGTTATTGTTATGAACACAATTGACTGTATTGTTTGCTACATGTGACATTTTGGAATTCTGTGCTTCAATTCAATGTTTTTAAAGTTTCCGGACTTTGTTTGATGTTTAGTTTTCTCCTAATGTATAATTTGTTTATATTCCTTCTTTTTGTATCCAGGATTCTGATATTTCCCTTTTAGGATTTTCTTTATCTTTACTCACAAGTCACTTTAGGTATTTCTTAAATTTTCTACAAGGATAACTGAACCAAGAGGAATTTTTTTAATTTACCGTAACATTTTTTATAAATAAAAGGTTCATTCATAACATTTAAATTTTGAATTTGTTCTGTACATTTCCTCTGGGCTGCCTTCACTGATTAAAATTAAACCATATATATCTAAATTCATCTAGAATCAAAGAAAGTATTACCCTCTACTACAGTATAAGAATAGAATACCAATGAATTATCGTCTTACTATATGTTGCTAGCATGTCTTCATTCAAAATAGTAATGGTGATACAGTGATTTTTACATTCAAGATAGCTAATTAAGGGTCAGATGTTCACTTTTTGTCCTGCTTACAATCCCCATATCTTTTATTACGTCCATGGCAAAAACATTAGACCAGGCATGATCTACTGTATGCAAGAAAATACATTTGGGCCATAGTATGCATGTTCTCAATTTTGGTCACTTTTGATTCTACCAAAGATTACACATAATGTATTATCAGACTGTAATTTTGCCATTTTCTTCACTATTTTCATTCATTTCTCAGTCCTTACTTAATCGTCCAATCTTTATAATTTCTAAATCTCCAATTAAATCATTTATTCCCTCAATTAGATTTTTAGTACCCTATCCAACTCTATAATTAATGTCTTTCATTATAAGTACTTAAGCATTTGTCAATGCCGAGTGTTCACTGCTGGTGTTGCTTTTGTAGCAGGTCTTGCTTGTACACATTTTTACTATATATTTAACCAAGATAGACCAGATGAGATGCAGTATCTCATTTTCAGTGGTGCCCTGCTTTTACATATTGATAGAGTGCAATTACTCAGGATAAGGCAGCTGAGAGGCAATATGTGCTTTTAAGTGGGCTCCCACATTTTGACCTAAAATGTCCAACAGTCTTTTTATGACCTGACATTATGCTCAAGAGGGATGAAATTTTTAAAATCCCATCCGAAATGTGATCTTGCTGTGTGACTGTGGAAACAAGTTTCAGAGGGGATTTGAAAAATGACACCTGCCATGTTTCAGAGGTGGGGTAAAACAAGGGATTTGTTGAACATCAGGGGCCAAAATCTTCAAAAAATAAAGTTGTGAGTAAATGTTGGAACATTTATTTTCCTTGTAACTTAGTTGCTTTTCACATTTTTACTCCACATTTTCAGCATCATTTTTTGACTACTCCTTCTGAGCATGACAGGTGTCATTATTAAAACAACGGCTGAAATGTCATTTTGTGCCACAAGTGTTAGAAAACATTTTGGGTAGGGTTTGAGAAACGACAGCTGTCACATTCATGAGATGGTGTAAAAAATGGCTACAAAGGCACAAATCCAGGCACTCACCACTATAAATAAAGCTGCCACATGAGAAATAATCATTTAAACATTTATTAAAAACCTGATGCATTTTTGGTCCACTGTATCCTTTATGGATATGTTGAAACGTTGGAGTCAAAATATTGAAAATGACCACAGTTGCAAGCATGCATTAAAAAATTGCAATGTAGACTCATAACTTTGTTGTTTTCTCATATTTTTACCCCAAATTTTCAACATAGCCTTATTAAATAGCTTTCTTATGAGCATACTTCATGAAAAAGGGTGGGGAAAATGTCTAAATCCTGCCAAAAGGTGATTTTGTGCCACAAATGTGAAAACACATTTTGGCCAGGATTTGAAAAACGCCAGCTATCTCATTCATGAGGTGATGTGAAAAAATAGCTATGTTAAAAATTTAGGGTCAAAATACTGAAAATTACCAAAGTTACAAGCCTGCTTTCATAAATTTCCATGTAGGCTCATAACTTTGTCGTTTTTTAATATTTTACCCCAATTTTCAACATAGCTTTCTTATGACCCCACCTCATGAACAAGTGTGGAGAACATTTTCAACTCCTGCCTGAAATGTGATTTTATGCAGTGACTTCAAAATCACTTTTCAGTATAGATGTGAGTAATTTCCCTGCCATTGTTCATGAGGTGGGGTCCCAAAAAAGGCATGTTGAAAATTTGGGGCAAAAATATTCAAAAATGACCAAATGATGCCAGTAAGTTCAAAACCCCATTGAAATACATTGAACCACATACCTGATTTCCTCAGTTCATGGTCCGGCATTGAAGTGTCAAGATGCATTTGTGATCCAGAAAGGATTATAGCATTAAACACCCGGTAGGTAAATAATGGCTTGGGGTGCATGGGTGGTGGGTGCTGATTGGGAGGGTTTGGTGGGGGGACAGTAATGGCAGCGACAGCAACAGACATTGATGGATGTTTTTCTTTTTTACAGGATTTATTAAAAAACTACAAGGGGTGGTTTTCTTTATTTCAGGTGGGGACACTGGGGGATTGGGAACCCCCAGTGTCAGTGTTATGTTTGACAGCACTGGCAGTAGGCTCCCCAGTTTTGCAGAAGTAAAATGGATAGGGTGGTGAGTAGCAGCCAGCATGAGGGATTGGGCAACCCCCCTACCAGAATATTAACATGGGTTGGGCTGGGGGGGACAGTCACAGTGGTGGCAGCAACTGACATTGATGAATGGTTTACTTTTTTACAGGATTTATTTAAAAAAAAACTGTGAGGGACAGTTTTCTTTTTTTCGGGTGGTGACACTGGGGAATTGAGCACCCACAGGGTAGGTATTATGCTTGGCAGCACTGGGGGTCGGCTCCCTGGTGTTGCAGAAGTAAAATGGGCAGGGTGGGGGGTAGCAGCTGGCACAGGGGATTGGGCACCCCGTGCCAGAATATTAACATGTTTTGGGCTTGGTGGGGGGGGCAATTACAGCTGCAGTAGCAACAGACATCTGTTGATGTTTTCCTTTTTTGCAGGGTGTATTTAAAAATAACTGTGAGGGATGGAAACAGGGTGCGATAGGGCGGAAGCACTAAATGAGTACTTCTGCTCAGTATTTACTAAAGAGAAGAGGGGGGTGACACCCAAGGTGGGAGAAATGGCAGAAGCAGGGGGGGAAGTGGTGACAGATGGGGAAATCATGGAGGGCAGAGTTCGAGAGGGTTTGAAGGCACTGAGGGTAGACAAGGCGCCAGGCCCAGATGGCATCCACCCCAGGGTACTGAAGGAGCTGGCAGAGGTCCTTGCAGGACCTTTGGCAGACCTATTTAATGCCTCACTACATTCAGGGTGTGTACCACAGGGCTGGAGGATGGCTCATGTGGTGCCCCTCCACAAAAGTGGCCCCAAGGATGAACTGGGAAACTACAGACCAGTGAGCCTCACATCCATCATGGGTAAGTTAATGGAGACTATCCTGAAGGAGAGGCTGGTGGTCCTCCTAGAGGCCAAAGGACTACAGGACAGCAGACAGCATGGCTTCATACGTGGCAGATCCTGCCAAACTAACCTGGTCAAGTTCTATGACTGGGTAACTAGGCAACTGGACAGGGCCATGCAGTGGATGTCCTGTATCTGGACTTCAGTAAGGCATCTGACTCGGTGCCGCATGGAAGGCTGGGAAGGAAGTTAGTAGGCACAGGGCGGTGCAAACTGGTGAGCTGGGTAGGGAACTGGCTTCAGGGAAGGCAATAGAGGGTGGTGGTGGGTGGGGCTCTCACACCCAAGGGCAGTGACGAGCGGTGTTCCACAGGGCTCGGTGCTGGGACCAGTGTTGTTTTGGATATTCATTGCAGACATATCATGGGACATCAAGAGCAAGATCAGTCTGTTTGCTGATGATACCAAGGTAGGTGCAGTGGTGGATGACCTAGGGGATGGCAGGGGTTGCAGGATGATCTGGCAAAGCTTGAAATCTGGTCAGACACCTGGCAACTGGGGTTTAATGCCAAAAAGTGCAAGGTGCTGCATTTTGGGATGAAGAACCCAAGGAGGAGTTACCAGCTGGGGGGAGTGCAGCTAGCCCAGACAGAGGAGGAGAAGGATCTGGGTGTGCTCATTACAGGGTCAATGAACAACTCAGCACAATGTAGGAAGGCAGCTGCAAAGGCCAACAAAATGCTGGGTTGTATTGCAAGGGGTATATCCTCGAGGAGGGAGGAGGTGATTCTGCCACTGTATAGGTCATTAGTTAGACCACACCTGGAGTACTGCGTGCAGTACTGGCACCCGTATCTGAAGAGGGACATTAAGTTACTGGAGGGGGTACAGCGCAGGGTGACAAAGATGATCAAGGGGCTGGGGGACTTATCATACGAGAGGAGGTTGAAGGAGTTGAACATGTACTCACTGGAGGAGAGGAGGGACAGGGGTGACATGATTGAAACCTTTAAATACATGAAAGGAATAAATAAGACGGGTACAGAGGGGCTGTTCAAAGTAAGGGAGAGGAGGGCCACCAGGAGCCATGATATGAGACTGGAGGGAGGAAGGTTCAGGAGGGAGATGAGGAGACACTTTTTTACAGAGAGGGTGGTGGCTGGGTGGAATGCATTACCTGCAGAAGTGGTATGCAGTAGAACAGTGGACTGCTTCAAAAGGGGATGGGACAGGACAAGGGGGAGGGTTAATAAAGGGGAAGGGTGGAAGGGAGGGGCAGCTGCAGAATAAGGGGTGCTAGCTGCACATTCGAGCAGACTTGATAGACCTCTAGGCCTTTATCTGCTGGCAAATTTCGTATGTTCGTATGTTCATATGATTTTCTTTATTTCAGGTGGTGACTCTGGGGATTGGGACCCCCAGTGTCAGTGTTATGTTTGGCAGTACTAGGGGTGGGTTCCATGATGTTTCAGAAGTAAAATGGGCAGAGTGGGGGTAGCATCCCATGCCAGATTATTAACATGGGTTGGGCTTGGGGGCGACAGTTACGGTGGTGGCAGCAACAGACATCGATGGATGGTTTTCTGTTTTACATGTGTAACTAAAAAAGCTATGAGGATGGTTTTGAGCAGGCCCATTATGACAGACCAGCTGTGCTTGCTTGGCGGTGTTATGTCAATCAAAGGAAAGAGCTGCCCTATGAGTGGGTCAGCTCTCTCATTTGAACTACATGAAGTTTCTGCCCAGCAAGCCAAAACACTGTCATGACCAGTCTGGCTGATGATGTTGTGACACTGACGAGCCCCTTGCAGACCACTCTGCATTGGACTGACAGTGTCACACCTCTCAAAATCCACTCAAAATCCACTCTCATAGCAAAATGTGCACTGCGCCTGCGCGCATGGCAAACATAAAAATTGCTTACAATTCAAGTGAGACAATTGTCTTATTTAATTTTCTCCATGTGTTTAAGCAATAGTAGTTTGTTGAACTTCATTGAAAATAAACATGAATAATTATCAACTTCATGATTTTTTGAAATAGTTTTACTGCTAATATAGTGTTTGAATTTAAAATTATGTTTTAAACATGTATTACTATATTTATTTTACCTGAGGTTGCCAGCCCCATACAGGTCTTTCTTGGTCTTTCTTGGTTTGAATATTTTATTCGCATTAATTGCAATTACTTTGTATCCTGCAAAAACGATATTTGCCGCCACCAGCTACATTTTTTGGAGTACATGAATGTCATACAGTCAAACCTGGTTAATCTGTGTCTCGTTAATATGGAAACCTTGTAATCCATTGCTGTAATCTAATGAGAGTATGGTTTGGTAAGCATCAGGATGTAGAGACAGCACTAAACTTGTTGATAACAGAAATTAATGCTAAAGGGGCTGGCGTATCTGATTGCATTGTTATAGAAAAAGCACTTTTTTGGAGAACAGTTTGGAGTGGAAGAATTTTCATACTCCCATGGGTGGATCCAGAAGTATAAAAAAAGACACAGCTTGTCATCCAAGGTGTATCATGGCAAAGCTGCTAGCACTGACCAGACTGCTGTAATCTCTGGGAGACTGCAACTCCATGATATTCTGGGTGGTTTTTGTCCTAAGACACTTATAACCTGGATGAATGGGTCAGTTTTATAGGCTAGGACCCACTGCCATTCTGTCCTCGGCCCCTGTCTCAGGAACCAAAAAATCAAAGGACAGATTAACCATGGTACTGTGCTGCAGTGCCAATGGGACACATAAAATTAAGTCATTTATTACTGGTAAAGCAAAAAAGCTCAGATTTTTTGCAGGGGATTTTGATCCTGAGTAGGATGCATGTTATCATGCAAACAGCAAGGCATGGATGATATCCAGTGAGTTCAAAGACTGGCTAATAGACTTTAATAGGTCCATAAGGTTACAACAACATCATGTCATCCTTATATTAAATAATGCCACAAGCCATACAGCCCCACAGAACCTGTCAAATGTTGAAGTACACTTTCCCCCTCCCGATACAACCGCCAATATTCAACCAATGGATGATGGAATAACCAGGAATTTTAAATGCATTACAAAAATGAACTGTTCTGTTATTTTATCTCTTGCACACGGTCAGGACAGGAGCTTAAAATGAGTGTGTACCAAGCACTTCTCTTTATACATAGTGCCTGGCGATCCATGAAAGAAAGCACCATAAAAAAACTCTTGGTTGCATGTTAAGATACCACCCCACTGTGACTACAAGCCTGCAACAGAAAAGGAGAATGTAAGTGAATCCACTAGCTCTGTTCCTGCTGGTGAACTAATGGAGCTGCAAGTACTGATCAAGCACCTCTCCCACTCTGTTTATCAAAAAATTACAGCTCACCAGTTCATCAATGCAAATGACTGCCTTGAAACCTTACCACCTCTAAGTGACGATGACATTCTGAGACTCATGGCACAAAAAAGAATGTCAAGCTGCAGTGTAGGATGAAGACTCACAGGACTCGCAAGCAGACTTCCCCCTGCCACCGGTGACAATTAGAGAGGCTAGCGCGAGTCTGGACACTGTGCTTTCATATTTAGAGCAGCACACCACAACGGACACAGGAAGGTACATTGACAGTGTCCTTGATTTTAAAAAATTCATTAACTAGCTGTCAGTCATCACTGTCTCACAAGCAAGCAGATATAACTTCCTACTTCTCTAAGTTCTAAAAGTGCCTGCACTTACTACTATATTTACTACTGTACTATTTATTACTACTTACTACAGTAATTAGCTATTTAATATTATTGCCCCATAGCATAATAAAGGGTCTTTTAGTCATAATAACTTGTATGTACTGCTTTATGCATACAATTTATTTTTATTTAATATTTGATCACCGGGTAAAAACCCAAGGGCATCAAATGCCCATTTTCTGGGGTGACTGGGAAAAGAAAAAAAACAATACAATACAATGAACAAAACAAATTAATAATGACAAACACAGGTCAGAAGAGTAAGACAATGCTGATTCAGGGATTTATTAAAAGTATACAGTGAATTACATGCTAAAATATCGTTATGCAAAACATTTCACAATTTTACAAAATGAAAGATCCATGATCTTTGACATAAAGAAGTCCTATAGGAGGGAGGATTCAATTTTCCAACATTTGCTGATCTAGTGCAATAAGTATGTGATCTTTGTAAATTAAAAGACATGAATGAAACAGGTATTTGTGCTGACAACAACCTTCCCAAAAACAGTAAGTTAAAATAATTCACTCTTTGCTCAAATGAAAACCAACCTAAATTTTACATAAAATGCAATGATGAGTTGAACGAGAAGCAGAACTAGCAAATCTACAAAAAGAGTGGTACAATGTTTTTACACTATACAAATTGGTCTTAACTGCAGACGAATAAATTGGAAGTCCATAGTCAATAACTGATAACGGTAAAGATTTAGCTAGTATCTTTTTGAATAAGCAGAAAGCCAATTACTTAATCTGTAAAGTTGTCCTAATCTGGAATGTACAGTTTTAATAACGTAATTAATATGTTCCTGATACATTAGGTGTTGATCCAAAATAAAATCCAAATATCAAAACTGCTTAACTTGTTCAAGTCTAACACCACATAGATCATATAAAGTAGGCAATATTCCTAAACAAGATAATCTGTATTGGGAACCAAAAAAGAAAGATTTTGTTTTTGTATCATTACGCATCATATTATTATCCTGTAGCCATTGGCGAACATTTAAAAACTTGTTATGTAAATGAGTGATTAGTTCTAAAGATTCATCTCCAAACTGATATAGGACAATATAATCAGCATACATTGTAATAAGCATATTTTTGTCTTGTATAACAGACAGCAAAACATTCAAAAAATACTGAACAAGAGTGATCCCAAATCGATCCCTGGGGAACATCCATATATATAAATGTTAAAGGTGAAGTAACTGAACCTGGAATAACTGCTTGTTTTCTATAGAATGAGAAAACCATTGTACCACATTAGCAGATAAACCAAGTTCCTTATGATGAAAAAATAAACACCCATGATTAACCAAATCAAACACTTTTGAGAAATCAAGAAATAAAGCTCCTACCATACCACCTCTGTCCAGGGTTTTGCGAAGAGTATTAATAAGCTCCAGAGCAGCTGTTGAAGTACTATAATTTTGTCTAAAACCACATTGATAAGGTATTAATAGATTCTCTGAATCAAGAAATTCTTTCACCTGATCAAAAATTATTAATTCAAGAACCTTGGACAGAGTAACCATGATCATGACAAACAGCATGATGTAGTACTCAGTGTCTCATTAATCTGTTGATTTTTAATCCAGATATTATAGAGATGTGACAGATGTGTCCAGATTAACCAGGTTTGACTGTATTTAGTAACTCTGCAACTGACCTGCCAGCAATTTTCTGTCTAAGATCAGCTACAGTATATTCCAGGTTAGAATGGTTAAAGAGTTATGGTACATGATTTTCTTTGGTTCCAGGACAATTAGTCATACAGAAAAAGAGATACATGACCTCAATGGTAATTTACTTGAAACAGTGAATGACTTTAAGTACCTTGGGGTGCTCATAGATGAAGTCTTGACCTTCAAAAATCATATTGAAACAACGATAAAGAAGGCTCACCAGAGATTGGGCACCCTGTTCAGGATATGTCTGGTGCTCACAAATGGGGAGCAGGTACAGGAAATAATGGTCAGGGAGCCACTGGGAGGAAGTGACAATTGCATAGTGTGGTTCCAGTTTGATATGGGCAGGGAAAACATCCTGACTAAAACCAAAATCTTGGATTTCAGGAGGGCGGACATAAGGAAAATGGGTGAAGTGCTAAGGAGCCATCTGGTGGGCATCAGAGCAGATATGGGGGTGGATCAAAGGTGGTCCATCATTAAGGAAGGAATACTGGTTGCCACAGATAAGTGCATTAGGCTTAGGGGTAAGAACACAAGGGCCAAAGTGCCCAGCTGGTTCAGTTTTGGATTTTCCCAGGCAGTAAGGGAAAAGAGGTTGACCTATAGAAAATTCATGAAGACCAAGAGAGAGGTGGATAGGGAAAATTACTTAAGGTTGGCTAGTGAGACAAGTAAGAAAGTCAGGCAAGCAAAAGCACAGTAGGAGCTGCAGATAGCTGAAGGAATTAAGAAGGGGAGAAGGTTTTCTTTCACTATATAAAGTGAGAAAAGGGACAAGAAGAAAGGGATTGTTAGGCTTAAGAAAGGGGTGGAGGGGGTGGAGGATAATGGGGGAAAAGCAGAGATACTAAATCAATACTTCTGTTCCGTCTTCACCAGAGAAAATGACGGACCAGTGCCTTCAGGAGGGAAAAGAGGAGCAGAAGGGGAGGGGAACACAGATGTAGTGATATAGGAGGATAGAGTGAGGGAGGGGCTGCTGGCATTGAAGTTGGACAAATCACCGGGCCTGGACGGAGTACATCCAAGGGTACTAAAGGAACTGGCTGAGGAGCAGGCAGGGCCACTGGCAGACCTATTTAATAGTTCACTAGAGACAGACGTAGTACTGCAGGACTGGAGAACAGCACATGTAGTGCTGCTCCACAAAAGTGGTCCCAAGGATGACACAGGGAATTACAGACCAGTCAGTCTGACCTCCATTGTGGGCAAACTCATGGAGACCATACTAAAGGAAAGGTTGGTGGAATATCTAGGAAGCATGGTCTCCAGGATGCGAGGTAGCATGGGTTCATGGTGGGGGGAGATTGTGTCAAACAAATCTGATTGACTTCTTTGGCTGTGTCACTAAGACAGTAGACACGGGCCAAGCGGTAGACATCCTTTCAGCAAGGCCTTTGACTTTGTGCCCCACAAAAGGTTGATCAGGAAGTTCATGGATCTCGGGGTTGGGGAAAAGATGGCCAGATGTGTGGAGAACTGGCTGAAGGACAGAACCCAGAGGGTGGTTGTAGGAGGAGAGTTATCTGGCACAAGACAGGTAACCAGTGGGGTCCTACAGGGCTCGGTGCTGTGGCCGGTGTTGTTCAATGCCTTCATCAATGACATTGGAGATGGCATTAAGGGCAAAATGTGCCTATTCACGGATGACACCAAGCTCTGTGGGAGAGTGGACACAGCTGAAGGGATACAGCACCTACAGGAAGATCTGGAAAAGCTAGGGAGGTGGTCCAGGATCTGGCAGCTTGGCCTCAATGCCAAGAAATGCAGAGTTATGCATATTGGAGCCAAGAATCCCAGGACAGAGTACTACCTGGGTGGAGTCCGAGTATCTGCATCAGAGGAGGAGAAGAACCTAAGAGTGATGATCACTAGTGACCTGAAGCACTCCACACAGTGCAAGAATGCAGCAGCAAAGGCAAACAAGATGCTGGGATGCATATCTAGGGGGATCAGTAGTAGGAGAGAGAAGGTTAAACTGCCCTTGTACAGGTCACTGGTAAGGCCACATCTAGAGTATGGAGTTCAGCACTGGTGCCCACACTTCAAAAAGGACATTAACCTGATGGAGAAGGTCCAGAGAAGGGCAATAAAGATGATAGCTGGTCAGCAGGGTAAGGTATACGAGGAGAGGTTGAGGGCACTGAACATGTTCTCCCTTGAAGGCAGGAGAGAGACAGAGAGGGAGAGAGAGAGAGAGAGAGGGCATGATTGGGACCTTCAAGTCTTGAAAAGGATAAATAAGGTTGATAAGGAAAGTCTCTTTAAGCTGAGTGGCAACCATAACACAAGGGGGCACAGTCTTAAGCTGGAGGGTGGGAGGTTTAGGAGCAGTTCAGGAAGCATTTCTTCACAGAGAGGGTGGTGGACACTTGGAATGCACTGCCAGAAGAGGTAATCTCATTGAAGACAGTGGGCAGCTTTAAGAGAGACTGGGACACATATAGGGGAAGGGTAAGGGTCATGGGTAGGGAGGATAGGAGGAGAGGGGAGAGGGGGCAGGGACAGTAGCTCAAGCTGTGGACCCTGCAACACAAGTAGACTTGATAGACCAAATGGTTTTCTTCTGCTGACTTCTTCATATGTTCGTATTAAAAAGTGCTTGATACCAGAGACTAGGAGGCTTGTAGCTAATAGTTTCCTGTTCTCTTTGATAGATTACAGACTTACTGTTTACTACCCAGCTAATGGTTCAACCACCTCAAAACTGAAAATAGCATATAATAGTATCTGCAGATTCTTTACAAATGTACCTAGACATACACATCTGATAGATTTGTATTCTGCTGCATATTGTTCATCTCTGGAAGATAGATTTCAGTTAAATATGAATATGTTAATGCACAAAAGTTCCTTGGATTTACGTCCGGAAAAGATTTCGACTTTATTCAAAATTAATTCAAATATTCGTGAGACTAGAATGGCCCCTTTTAGACATTATACTGTCCCCTTTTTAAAAAAAATCTTATAGTCAGAGGTCACTTTTATATAAAGCTCCATTGTACTAGGATTCCTTCCCTGTAGAGATTAGGGACATTGATTCCATTTTTATTTTCAAGGGATTTGTTATTGATTATTTAAGTAAAAAGACTGTGCAAATGTTTTGATACTGCTTGAATGTTTTGATTGTATATGTTTAATGTGTTATTAAACTATATTTCATGTTTCTTTTTTGTTATATGGTTGTTTGTTAAACTTGTCGCTGATGAAAACGGGTATTTATGCCAATTGGCTTTCTTCTGCTGGCTTCTTCATATGTTCGTATTACAAAGTGCTTGATACCAGAGACCAGGAGGCTTGTAGCTAATAGTACCACGGTACACTATCTACAGGAGGGACAGGGAGGGTAAAAGAGGAGGAGGAGTAGCTCTCTACATAAAAGGAATCAAAGCTACAGAACAAAAGGGTAAACAGGGAGGAGAGCAAGCACTGTGGGTCAATTTGGAGACAGGCAATGGCACCACAATCCACACAGAGGTTGTATACAGACCCCCATCTCAGGATGAGGACATGGACAAGGAAATGATAGGAAGTATCCTTAGAATGGCAGAAAAAGGGGAGATATTGCTGATGGGGGATCTGAATATGCCAGATGTTAATTGGAGTGCATTTGCAGCAGCCACTTCTAAGAGTGGGGTCATTCTAGATGCCCTACAGTGGCATGCCTTAGACAACTAGTATTGGAATCCACTCGAGAGGGAGCAATCTTAGACCTGGTACTCTCAAATGGGGATGGCGAGAGGATCACAGATTTAGAAGTGGGTAGCCATCTGGGAACTAGTGACCATTGAACAGTATGGCTCACAATAAACACAGCAGTAGAGTCAAGCCATATAAAGACAAAGGTACTGGACTTCAGGAGGGCTGACTTTGCCAAAATGGGTGAGTGCCTAAGGAATGCACTAGCAAATGAACAGGAAGGATGGGTGGAAGAACAATGGGGAATAATCAAAACTGCCATCACAGAGGCAACAACCCTTTGTGTGAAGCACATAAATAAAACAAAATGATGCAAGAAACCACTATGGTTCTCAAAGGAGGTGGCAGGAAAGGTTAGGGAGAAAAAGAAAGCATTCAGGAAGTACAAGGAATCACAGAAGGAGCAGGAAGGAGAATTGTACCAGTTAAAGCAAAAGGAAGCTGGGAAGGCAGTCAGAACAGCAAAGACCCAAACCGAGAAAAAGATAGTCAACACAGTTAAGAAGGGGGATAAAACCTTTTATAGGTACATCAGGAGCGAAGGAAGACCAAGGAGGGATAGTGAGGCTTGATAAAGGGAGGGGTGGGCAGAGGGTGACTCTGAAAAGGCAGAGATACTAAACAAATATTTTTGCTCAGTATTCACAAATGAAGAGGGGGAGGTACCTAAACTAAACAATAGAAACACTCTGGATACAGAAGTTGATACCAGACCATTTACAGAAGAAATGGTTCTGAAAGAACTCTTAAAACTGAAGGTGGACAAAGCAATGGGGCCTGATGGGATTCATCCCAGAATTCTAAAAGAACTAAGGGTAGAACTAGTGACACCACTGACTACCCTCTTTAACAAATCATGGGAGGATGGGGTGGTACCTGAGGACTGGAGGAGGGCAGATGTGATTTCACTTCATAAATGTGGGAGCAGGGCAGAAGCAGGCAACTACAGACCTGTTAGTTTAACTTCAGTGATAGGGAAAATGATGGAATCACTTCTGAAGGAAAGAATTGTCGAGTACCTAGTGGCCAAAGGGGTACAGGACCCAAGGCAGCATGGATTCACAGCAGGAAGGTAATGTCATACGAATCTAATTGATTTATTTGACTGGATGACCAAAGTAGTAGATCAGGGAGGGGCTATGGACATGGCCTACCTAGACTTTAACAAGGCATTTGGCACAGTCCCACACAAAAGATTAATATACAAGTTAGCCAGCCTGGGAGTGGGTCCCAAGATGGTAGCCTGGGTAAAGAATTGGCTGGAGAACAGGACACAGAGGGTAATAGTAAATGGAGTCCACTCTGAAGAAAAAGTGGTTACTAGTGGTGTACTGCAGGGTTCAGTACTAGGACCGGTCCTCTTCAATGTCTTTATAAGTGACATTGCAGAAGGACTGGAAAGAAAAGTATGTCTCTTTGCAGATGACACAAAGATCTGCAACAGAGTTGATACACAAGGTGGGGTGAAAAGGATGAGAAGGGACTTAGCAAGGTTGGAGGAATGGTCAAATGTATGGCAGCTCAGATTCAATGCTAAGAAGTGCAAAGTAATGCACCTGGGAAACGAAAACCTAGGGGAAGAGTACACAATGGGGGGTGAGATACTAACAACAACAAAAATGGAAAAGGACCTGGGGGTAGTCATATCAGATGACCTAAAGGTGGGAAAGCAATGTGAGAGGGCAGTAAGGAGGGCAGGGGATACTGGGACGCATAGGGAGAGGCATCACCAGTAGAAAAAGGGAAGCTGTTATCCCTCTGTACAGACAGCTGGTGAGACCCCATCTGGAGTACTGCATGCAGTTCTGGACACCCAATCTCCGCAAACACATAAACAGAATGGAGGCAGTCCAGAAGAGGGCAACTAAAATGGTGCAGGGTCTGCACCGGAAGACATATGAAGAGAGGCTTAAGGAGCTTAATACTGTATGTATAGCCTTGAGGAGAGGAGGGAGAGGGGGGACATGATAGAAACTTTCAAGTACCTCAAGGGAATCAACAAAGTCCAAGAGGGTAGCATCTACATAGAAACATAGAAACATAGAATTTGACAGCAGATAAGGACTGCTTGCCCACCCAGTCTGCTCATTTCCCTACCTAATGGATAAGCTGCAGATCCTAGTTAACCAGCAGCCTACTTCTTCCTACCCCCACCCCTAGAATTGCCTTATGACTGTCCCATGCATGCTTGAATTCCACCACTGTTTTGACTCCACAACCTCCTCCAGAAGGCCATTCCATGCATCCACAACCCTCTCTGTGAAAAAATACTTCCTTAAATTACCTCTGAGCTGCTGCCCCTCAATCTTCAAATTGTGCCCCCTTGTTCTTGTACACCTCTTTTTTTGAAAGATGCTACCCTCTTGGACTTTGTTGATTCCCTTAAGGTACTTGAAAGTTTCTATCATGTCCCCCCTCTCCCTCCTTTCCTCGAGGCTATATATATTAAGCTCCTTAATTCTCTCTTCTTATGTCTTCCGGTGCAGATCCTGCACCATTTTAGTTGCCCTCCTCTGGACAGCTTCCATTCTGTTTATGTCTTTGCAGAGATTGGGTCTCCAGAACTGTACGCAGTACTCCAGATGGGGTCTCACCAGCTGTCTGTACAGAGGGACAATAACTTCCTGTTTTCTACTGGTGATGCCTGTCCCTATGCATCCCAGTATCCCCCCAGCCCTCCTTGCTGCCCTCTCACATTGCTTGCCCACCTTTAGGTCATCTGATATGACTACCCCCAGGTCCCTTTCCATTTTTGATGTTGTTAGTATCTCATCCCCATTGTGTACTCTTCCCCTGGGTTTTTGTTTCCCATGTGCATTACCTTGTACTTCTTAGCATTGAATCTAAAAGAGGTGTGCACGAACAAGGGGGCACAATTTGAAGATGGGGGAACAGCTCAGAGGTAATTTAAGGAAGTATTTTTTCACAGAGTAGGTTGTGGATGCATGGAATGGCCTTCTGGAGGAGGTTGTGAAGTAAAAAACAGTGGTGGAATTCAAGCATGCATGGGACAGTCATAAGGCAATTCTAGGGGGTGGGGGCAGGAAGAAGAAGGCTGTTGGTTAACTAGGATCTGCAGCTTATCCATTAGGTAGGGAAATGGGCAGACTGGGTGGGCCAAGCTGAACTTATCTGCCATCAAATTCTGTGTTTCTATGTTTCTACTGGCTTTCAAGTATAAAAAATAAAAATGAAATGAAATGAAGAGTTATCCTGACCATTTAAATATTTGGAACAATTAGTCTATTCATTACTCTGGGGACCTGCAAACCTGTAACTTGTAAACTTTTTATATCCCACAGATATGGCTTGTTGTTTTGTTTTAGGTTCAGGGTTAGGATTCGACAATTTTTCTTAGATTTTCAACTGCCAGAATTTTAGTTACCCTGTGAAAGAAAGAACATCTGAGACAGCATTCACACTGTACTGGGTTGAAGCTTCAACTTTGAAATATCTTCTAAAGCATAGCCGCAGAATAATCACAGCCTTACTTGATAATAACAACACATTAATCCCTAACTTCACCAACCCATAATAAATATCCCTTTACTAATGCCAGCTATGCTACCCACCCTTGATCTTTCAATGACAGCTCCCTCAAGACGCTGAGATACAAAAACATTCCCTAATTCTTCTCTACAATCAACCCAGAAAATGTTACATGTCATAGACTCATAACTAACTAGATCTCCCAGTCATCTGAAGGTGAGTTTGTCCTCAACTCCATACCCCAAAAAGCAAGGTCTACTATTGTACGCAGAAATAAAGCATGTCTTGAACTTCAATATTAGAAAACTCCCACTACTGCAGTTTTAGCACCCTCCCTAGAATATATTGATTTTATACTTGATATTTAGGTTGACACATACTTCCATGTTGCACAAACACAAGGTCACATATGATTTGTACTTTCATAGGATTACCTAACTCACTACTGCAATCTCTGCAAAGTCCTAGGCAAACTGCCCCTATCCAATGGATAGGAGCATCATTGAACCACTGCGATCCACAGCTGTGGTAAAGACACAGGCCAAAGCTATCAGTTCCCAGGCTGTTTGGGTTTCTCTATTGAGCTCACAAACCAGAGCTACTCCCCTTATCCCAAGCATCAACACACAGAACTGCTTACTGACAGTATGACCTTGAGCAAGTCAATGGATCTCCCTGTACTTTTGTACACTCTGATGTAAAAGTGGGTGAAATTGGGCCCCACTGAACTTTAGATGCTGTAGTCCAGTCAGGCTAAACTGTAGAAGCAAACAAAATCAATCAAGAGATTAGGAAAAAGTCTGCTTTTCTCACCTCTCTTCACATGGACCTCTGATGAACAGAATCCCTTGACCCTCTGTCTTTTCACAGCACCTCTCTAAAATTAACTCAGTAAGTTATGTAACAATTTTAATAGAACATTTACACTTGGGTGCATCTGTATACTCTCTAACAGCAATTACATAGCAGTGTAAAATAATTCCCTACATGAATGTACTTTTTCATCTCTGTTTTTTGACTACTATTATATCCGTAATATGTGTAACAAGGATCTGTTCACGTTAACCTGGGACTGGTGATAAACTCATATGTGGCTAGCATGATGGAAATAAATACATTAAATATAAATTAAAATCAGATGGTGCATAATATGGTAATGAAATGAATTATACATGAACATATTGCACTTTAAACTGTATTAACTATTCTGCATAATGAATGTTAAGCAATGCCATTGTATAACACACAGTACAGACTGTATTTAAGTAATTAATTTTTCATATGGTTGGAAACAAGGTGTGATTTGAGCTACAGATATGCTCACCTCAGGAACAGCAGTAAGTTTTAACTCACCTAGCTTGAGGTGGCGATTTTGAATAAGGCTGGACATAGAATATTTCAACTCATATATGCACTCTAGGAGTTTTAAATGAGTTCCAAGTGAATTAAAACACCATTTTGCAAGGCATTTTGTTACAGACACTGCATCAGCAATGCATTCGCAATGAAGCTGTACATTCTTAGAAGCTAGTTTGAAACACATTGTTTCATCTGGCTGGCAATGTGCTCAGAATGCAATGCAAAGTTACTTAAATGCAGTCTGTACTGTACTTCAATGTTATATTTTCTGTATTACAGCAACCCCCAGGCCCCTTATGCCAATAATATGCTGTACCTCAAGTGTCTTTATTCATAGGAACCAAACTTTTATCCATCTTCTTTTTCTCTCCTAGACTTCCTTAAGCCTGGTGATCTCCCAGTCCCGATAACATGGGCCCCACTTAGAACCACTCCAAGGGCTACTGGGCCCAAAGGTACCAACCAGTCATACTGGTAGCCTGGTGGGATTTGTCCCCAAGAACTGTCTTCCCCTTTCCATAAAAATAGTTCGGAAGGTATGCATTTCAAATGCAATTCAAAATTAACAGCAAGACATACTGTAAAACTTATATCAAGTAGAATAACCCATGATCATTTGACGTGTCTCAGCCAATAAGATAATGGGTCCTTCATGGCCAGTTTTATAATGTGAAATAAGAAGGTGACACATCTAGTAGTACAGTAGTACCAGATATATTGGATAGGAGCACTATTAATGAAGAATGTCTATTATTCTAGACATTTTGTTATTTAAACAATACTTTAAGATTTTTTCATAAAATCTGTTGTATTTATTTCTGTTAATTGAAAATGTTGATGGTTTATACAGTCAAATGATTCCTTGTTTCATTGAGTTAAAGCAGTTTTTCCAGCATGCAGGAAAATGTTTTAAAATACAATATTGAGACTCGGTTCAACTTTATGTAATTCATTTTCTATATTTATGTCCCCTCATGCTTTATTACTGAGGAATTCTATATTAAAACATTGCTCTACATGGTAACCCCTTCTTGTGGATGGATTTCCATCCTAACTAAAAAGCTGCTGTACCACAGTTAAAATGTTGTAGAATTCTGTTGTACCCATGTGTGGTACAACTGCTTTTCATTTAGAATGGGAGCTTTTGCCACATGCTGTTTTACTTTCATCTCCTACTCACAGTAAGAACCCAGACCCTCACCTAAAAAATCTGTTGTTTCATCATTTAATTTTTTTTTTTTTAACGATTCTTTTTCCCTCCAGTCATGGATCAGGGGAACTCTCAGGCATCCTTCAACTGTGGCCACCTGCCTGAGAACCGCTATGGTCTGTAGCCCTTTCTCCCCCCCCACCGCTGCCAGCACCCCCGGTTTAACCCACCCAGGGAGGGTAGCTCGACTCCTACCTGGGCTCCTTGAAATTCAGACTCTTGCAAGCGGTGGGGCTGGACATGGAGGAGATATGAGGCTCAGCTGAGACAGATCCTGTGATGGGCGTGAAGTGAAGGTGCCATCGCCTATCCCACTGGTCTGGGTTTTTCCACATTTCTAGCATGTATACCCCGGAGCTCAGATGTGCAATGACATCCAACTCAGCTGATGCATGCTCCCATGCACCTCTGAAGGATGTCCACCACAGCTTCAACCCCTGCGTATTGTGACCGCACACACTGTAGCGAATCCAGCCTCCACCAGAGGTCACCAGTGCAGCGGTTGGTGAAATCCCCCCTCCTCGGGGAAGGAGAGCAGTCCATAGGATGCTCAATCCTTTCCCCTCCCTGCTGATCCCCGACGGCCCAGGCTCGTTCCTGAACCCAGGTCGCAGACGTGGCGTCCAGCACCTCAACCCTCAGCGCCACCAGGCCAGCTTGTTTCATCATTTTAAACAATAGAAACCCACACTTCACCTTGCTAGGTTTTTAGCATCTGAAAGAGGATGGGTTTCCATTTTTTTTGATAATAAAAAATTAAACAGGAGATTTTTGGGGAAGAAAAAAGCACCATTGTTTATTTCATGTTTCTTATTTTTCCCATTCCCTGGATTGATGCCCCCCTTTCTCTACTATCTGAACTCCCTCTGGAAACTCCAAGTTGTTTGGCTCTGCTAGACCTGCCCACTTCAGCCAACTACCTCCATGTTGACTGGGTTTGTCCCTGGATGGGGATGGGGGAAGAATATATCTCCCTGAACTGCATAGCATTCATCAGGACACATGCTGTGCAGGCCAGGTTCAGTCTTCTTCAGTACACCAGGGTCCCAGCATCCCCAGACAGTAGGACTGTCTCTTTTCCATGCTTCTCCCAATCCCCTCAGACATGGGCAAGCTAAAGACCAAGGTGCATATACATGCAAAGCATGTTGCCGTGCCTGTCCCCAGTCTGTGTCTGTCCCTCCCACGATGCCCTCAACTGCACTGTCACCTGTGGTTCCCCAGGCAGCAGTATTTGCGGCAAGGACAGCAACCTACCCTCCCCGGAGGAGAATAGCATTCTCCAGGATGCTCAGTCTTCCTTACCCAGGCTGGACCCCAGTGACCCAAGCTTGGTCCCAAACCCAGGTTACCGGTGTCGTGAGCAGTAGTGCTGCTGCCGCACTGTCATGGTGGCAGGGCTTATTTCATGTTTCAAACCATATACTATACAAAAGAACACATGGGCAACCATTGACAACACTTGGCTGTGTTTCCATCACTGGGTTATGATGACATCAGGGACCTCTCAAGCCCCACATTTGAGGTCCCACTGATGTTATCAGAACCCCTAGTTGGAAACATAGAATTGTTGTGCATGGTTGCCAGTACATTATTCTCAATGGCCCCTATGCACTATTGGGGTGGAGGTATGCAGAATAAGCGCATACTCCACCCGCGTAGCAGCGCACCTGTGGACAGGTGCGTACCAGCTGATATTCACTACCGGCCGCCACCTGTCTGAGGCTCCACCACCCCTGGTGTGCAGGACTCCCACAGGGCAGCCAAGAGCAGGGTCACAGAGTGGATCCCTTGCATGGCAGGGCTTGGGTCAGGGTGTGTGAATAGCATCAGCATCCATCTGGACCCACGTGCCCATGCCTTGTATGGCAGCATCCCACATTGCTGAGCCCCTGGAGCTGGGGTGCCACCTGCCACCCTGCCTCACCTCCTGGCCAATACATAGGGGGAAACTCCAGCCCCTGTGCAGCAAGCCCCCCATTGTGGCTCAGACCTGCACACCCAACCCCAGTCCAGCAACCCCCCCACCCACATCAGTAGGCAGTGGCACCCCCCATGGCACTGAAAACCCCACCCCATACCTGCATGATGGTGACATGGCCAGATGGCCAGCAGCCCCAGCCCTCGCCAACATCCTAGTGGGCTGGGGCAGCACAGTGTCAGTTTCCCAGGTCCATGGCAAAAGAAGGGGCATGTTCCAGGGGGCACATAATTCATTATGGCAGGGTCTCACCTGCTGTAGGCTGCACTTCCCTCTGCACCCCCACAGCCAGCACTATGCACCTTAGTGCATGGCACGTAGTGCTGCCCAACTCCTTGCTGGCCCAGGTGTGTTGCTATCAGCATGTCCAGGGGATCAGGTGCATAGGTGCTGTGCACCCCCCATGGTGCATCCCGTGCAGAGGGTGCATTGCATGTGGAGTGTCTACACACTGCAGCTGCGTGGCGCATAGCCACGCCTCCCATTAGTGCATAGAACCCAATGTTTTTATCCCCCAAGCTTCTTCTCATCCTCCTGCTTTCCCACACTAAAGTCATAATTCTCTGTAACATCACAGTTTGTGGCCATGGAAATGACTGTGAGCTCACAAAGAGGAAGATTACAACTTCAGCAGTGAGAAGCAGGAGGACCAGATAAAGTCCGAAACACAGCCATCCTGCTTTCATGTAATTGTCTTTGATAGTAAAGCATGAGGGAACAAAAATATAAAATATGTTAATGTATAAACTGAACTGTGTCTGAGTGGCATATTTTAAAATGTTATTTTTTAAATCATTTAAGCATTAAGACATGAGCAGGGGTAAGGCTGCCATTCAGTTAATGTAACCCTGGAGAAGGGAGGTCTTTCACCTCATGCCTTATGCCCCTGGGGTTAGATTAACAAAGGTAACCCAAATCTTGCAGTGTACTACATAGAAACATAGAAATGCGCTTGCAGCAAAATGCCACATGGTCTAGCTAGTCTACCTTTTGTGATGATACGTGCACTCTAGGGCTTCATAGCCATGCACCCCATATTCCCTCCTCCACGGGTTGTCTCACTAGCCCCTTAATACTATTATTAAACTAAAATGTTTTTATAGTTTGAATTTTAATTGATTGAGTGTACATGGGGTTTTCCAGTGGTTAGCATAACCTGTTAAGTAGCTTAATCAGAATGATCCTTTTCCATCCATTGTTTTATAATCCTAGTTAATCTTCTGCTATGCTTTGGCTCTTTTATCTTTCAAGAAAGTATTTTTATTGTTTGCAAAGAGTGTGCATTGCATTTTGCCTCTTCATTGTTTATGCTATCCGTTTCTAGGTTTCCTGAACATTTTATGATGTCAGTGTATATTGTTCCACAGTTTTAACTAATCCATGTGGCATAATGGAAACTGACATTCTAGGATGTCCAGGGAAAAAAAATAACAGAAAGTCAGAACAAGTAAAGACGGTGAATCTAAGATATAATTCTTCTTCTTAAAGTAAAAAGGAAAAAAATTCTAAATCATGACAGAACAGTCTTGATACCTTTTCCATAGGATACATTTCCCAAGATAAATGCCTTTTTTAGGACACACAGGCTGCCAGAAGATTTAGAACATATAGGTTTTTAGGACGTGTATACACGTTGGTGGCACAGCAAGAGTTAACACCAAAATATCAGGTTAGTTTGATTTTTAAATGTTACATATGTCACACACAAAAATAACTAATGGTGCCTGGATAGTGCTTCTGTGGATCCTGTTACCCTCTGTCAGACAGTGCTGGTGTCCACCTCCAAATCCAACCATAATCTGGCTAAAGCTGTATTCAGACCCATAGTTGGATAGTTGTGGATCTGAGGTCAGATCCGGGTATCCAAGGCCAGATCCAATGGGTCCAGCCTCGAATGACTGGTGCCAATGATCAGATACCTGAATCCAGTTGTCAGATCTGTCAGATCCTGGTAGGATCCACAGATACCTCAGATACTTAATGTGGACTATAGGAAGTCAGATTCTAGGTCGGATGTCTATACCGCCCAAAACCATCCAAAATCCAAGCAAAATGATGGCATTCGGTGGTATCTGACCTGGTAGGATACTATCTGAGCAACACTAAAAATAGCATAACTTAGATCTGTTGCAATGCTGTCAGTTTAATAATGCATGATGCTATCAGAATGAGATTGTAACCATAGCAGTTACACAGAATGAACAGTTAAAAGTTAAAAAGAGCATATAACGTTGTAGATTTGACAGTGAGTTGTATAAACTGGAAATGCAATGGCCTGATGCAGTGTTTAACTTGTTAGGGGGCAAGACTTTGTGGCTATAAAAAGTGAACAATAATGTTGCTCAGAAAAATTAGATCTCTCAAAATCCAACCATCTTCACAGATTTTTGGATCAGTTAGATTCTGAACGGTCTGATCAGAGATCTGATCTAATGTTGGATTTCAGGTCAAACTGTACAAAATCCGAGTAAGCTGTTTCGAGATTTGGCCTGAAAAAAAGCAGTCTTTGACGTTCAGTGACACCCTGTCTCTCACCTATCCCATGAATACTACAAAAAAAAATAACTGTGTCTCCTGACTCCCTGGTGTCCAGTGGCACCTCCTTCCTCTCCCCATCCTTTGATGATATTGAGACAATCAATTGGCAATGTAGCAACCCCTGCCACCCTTGGTGACTGGCACAGCCCTCTGCTCACCTACTTGGCCAGCTGCCATCTAACCCTTAGCCCAAAAAGTGCAATCAAGCATGCTGAAGAGCTGCTGCCTCATTGGTTGTGTGGAAACATGTCACACAATGAATTAATTAAGGAATGCAGGAACAGCACCATAGCATGTTAAGTCACGCTGTTTGTGATTAGGGCTAGATAGCAGCTGGACAAGGGGCAAGTAGAGGGCTATGCTGGTAGCCATGAGGGGTGCCACACTGCCACATTATCCTTTTGAGGTCAGCAAGGGATGGGGTGAGGGAGGTGGGTGCTGCAGGATGCCAGGGAGTTAGAACACACAGATATTTATTTAGGTTTTTTTTTACTTTTCATGGGACGTGGGGGGGAGGGGTGCCACTAAAATTTGGGAAGACCGGGCTGTGTCACATAGTTGGAGTGGATCTGTAGTTCTATGATCAGAAATCAGATCTGACCTCAGATCTAATTTTGGGTTTTCTAACTATCCAGTGCAGTTTGGTTAAATCCGATTTGGTACTACCTGAGCACCTCTAGTAGACGTTATTGTAAATGATGTTTGCCAGGAAGAACTACCTCATAAGCAGCCAGCAAGTCTTGCAAGGCAGCACTAAAATCCCAGGAGACTTTAAAATAGGGATGACATACCAACAGGATGTCTGGGTGGCATACAATCAAACGAGCCCCGCCGGCAGTGGGAGACAAAATGTGCAAGAAAAAAAAGTTAAGTCGAGGGGAACACTGATGTATAGCCTTCCTCAGTACAAAACAACATTATTTGGCTCAGAATTTTGAGGGGGGGAGTACATTCCACTCCCATAGTCTACAGGCGTGTCCACACTACTTTAAAGAGGAGTCCATTTCTGCTGGAGAACTTTGAAAAACATCGGGCCTGATTCTCAAAGCTCCCTTGGAGTGACGCAAGTTGCTTGCTCCAGGGCTGTGGCAAACTTTGGGTGCACCTTGGACCCTGCACACAATTTTATAAAAATCAGGGTCCCAGCACCAGACTTCCTGGGTTTGCTGCAAGTCGACTGCTGTGCCAAACACTTGGCACACCTGTAGGAAGAGCTACAGGGATCCACCCCCCCTGCTCAGCACAACACAAGAGGGGCCAGGATGGGTATGTAAAGATACTGCTTGACAGGAGGGGGCCAGGGGCATAAGGTCACAGGATATGGCAGTGGAGTGTCACTGCCACCTCCCATGACCTTACTGCACCCCTAATGCCCCCAGCAGCCCAGTGTAGGACCCCATCCAACAGGCCCATAACACAGACCACCTCCTGGCTGGTCTAAATGGTGCCCCTTGTTGCGTCCACAGTGGGGCTTGCAAAAGCCCCAAAAAGGGGATGTTGCAGCCCCATCATGGCTCAACCCCCCGAGGCCTGGCATACCTGGTTGTGTGATGCAACAATGGCACAATGGGGCTTTGGCACAGCCACATCTGGATTTGATACAGTTGCATTACAGAATCCTAAATGACGCAAGCTGTGACACAAGTCACCTCTTGTGTCACAATCTTTGGATGCAAGTCCCTCACGTTGATCTATCTCCTTTGAGAATCGGGCTGATTCAGTTAATTCTATCCATGATTTATTACTGAGGTCATATGCATAAAAACAGGATCTTTCTTCCTTGAAAGTTCATCAGCCCCTATTGCATATTCTACACCTTAGGTCATAATACTATGCTTGTGACAGCACAGTTATTATTACCATGGCAACAGACTGCAATGTCACTACAGAGGATTATGATTTCAAGTAGGGAATACACTGTAGAGGAAGATGAACTCTAATGAATACAGATCCTGTTTTTGTGAAAAGGCCCCCAGTAATACTTGCTCTCTATGCCTCACTGACAAGACGTAGAGTTAAAAATCTGAACTCAAAATGGTTATCTAAAAAGCTTTTAAAACTTATGAAGGACAAGGATGCAGCATGGGGAGGGGGAGGAGTTCATGAAAACCAGTTTGCGATCTGATTGGGTTGTCTATAGTTATCTGAGGAATAAGTTCAAACATGAACTCAGCAAAGTAAAAGGCACATACTTCAATGCCCAGCAAACTGCCAAATCTGAATGACCTCTTTAAATTTTGGACTTGTATTAACTCATTACCCATTCTCAGAATCTCCACCAACTCTCAGACTCTTGAAGTGAATGGTGCTAAGCATTCTGACGCACAGACTGTAACGGACTTGCTCAATGACTATGTCTGCAACTTTGAAAAATGTAGATGCTCCACCAATGAAGATGTGCAACCATCTGTTTTAAACTGCTCAAACTTAGAGTTTAGCCATCACTGACATAGAAACATAGAAACATAGACGTTGACAGCAGATAAGGACCACAAGGCCCGTCCAGTCTGCATATTGTTTCTACCCTGTGAATGTGCCATAGGCCTTTACTCTGTCAATGGCCAATCTATTCATACTCATCTGTATTGCTCCCTTATGCCTATCCCATGCCTGTTTGAAGCCCTGCACTGTATTCATAGCCACCACTTCCTGAGGTAGGCCGTTCCATGCATCCATCACCCTTTCTGTGAAAAAGAACTTCCTCACATTACCCCTTAACTGGCCTCCCTCTAATCTCATGGTGTGTCCTCTTGTCCTGCTATTTTTCTTATCTTGAAACATGTTATGCACTTTCACCTTGTTAATGCCCTTAAGGTGTTTGAATGTTTCGATCATATCACCTCTCTCCCTCCTTTGCTCTAGGGTATACATACTGAGCTCCGTTAATCTGTCCTTATATGTTTTCTGATGCAGCCCCTGCACCATTTTGGTTGCCCTTCTCTGGACTACCTCCATTTTGTTAATGTCCTTTGTGCAGATGCAGCCTCCAGTACTGCACGCAGTACTCCAGATGGGGTCTAACCAGTGTCTTGTAAAGAGGGATTGTTACCTCCCTCTTACAACTTGTGATACCCCTACAAATACACCCCAACATCCCTCTAGCCTTACCTACTGCTTTAGTGGTCTGCTTGGATGATTTCAGGTCATCTGTGATGATGATGTCCAAGTCTCTTTCTTCCCTTGTGATTGTCAGCAACTCCCCTCCCAACCTATAGGTGTCTTCAGGGTTTCTCTTCCCTATGTGCATAATCTTGCACTTCTTTGTGTTAAACCCCAGTTGCCACTATTCCAACCATTTTGCCAGTTTATCCAGATCTCTTCTCATTCTGACCACCCCATCTGGATCATCTACTCTGTTGCAGATCGTGGTGTCATCTGAAAAGAGACAAACCTTACCCTCCAGTCCATCAGCAATGTCACTGATGAAGATTCTGAAGAGGACTGGCCCCAGATCCTTGAGGTACCCCACTTGTGACTTGCATCTCTTTTGACTGTATACCATTTATCACCACTCTCTGTTTTCTTCCCACCAACCAGTTTGCTACCCAGTTGATTAACTTCTGACCCACCCTGAGCTTAGCCAGCTTATTAATCAATCTTCTATGTGGAACAGTATTGAAAACTTTGCTGAAATCAAGGTAAGTGACATCAACTGCATCCCCTTGATCCACCACTCTGGTTATTCAGTCAAAGAAATCTATGAGATTAGTTTGACAGGACCTTCCTGTTGTAAAACCAAGCTGTCTTGGATCCTGTGCTCCTATGGATTCCAAGTGTTGCACTCTCCTTTCCTTAAGGAGTGCCTCCATAATCTTGCCCACTACTGAAGTAAGACTGACTGGTCTGTAGTTCCCTGCCTCCTCCCTGCTACCAGTCTTGTGGAGCAGAATCACATGAGCCCTTCTCCAGTCTTTTGGGACCTGTCATGTGCTCAGAGACTCATTAAACAGTTCTGATAATGGTTCTGCTAGTTCCACTCTTAGCTCCTTTAGTACCCTGGGATATATGCCATCAAGTCCTATTGCTTTGTCCACTCTGAGCTTAGCGAGCTCTTGTAGGACCCTTTCTTTTGTGAAGGGACTTGTGCATGCCTCCCTCCCCCCTGTGTCCATCCTCTGTAAATACTGAGCGGAAGTATCTATTTAGGATAGATGCTTTTCCTTGGTCCTCCTCCACACACCTCCCCTTATCCCCTTTGATCTTATCAATACCCCCTCTGGACTTTCTCCTTTCACTAATGTATCGATAGAAAGTCTTGTCCTCATCTTTTACTGTTTGTGTTAGTGTTTCCTCAGTTTGGGCCTTTGCCTGCCTTACTGTCTTCCCTGCTTCCCTTAGGGAAGTTTGGTATGCCTCCTTATCTTTGTCCCGCTGCATTTCCTTATATTTTCTGAAGGTCAACTTTTGGCTCTGATCTTTTCTGCTACTGTTTTTGAGAACCAAAGTGGTTTCCTCCTTCTTTTGCTCATTTTTCTCCCTAACACAATTGGATGTTGCTGCAAGTATTGTATCTTTAATGCTTGCTCACTTTGCCTATATCCCCTCACCCGTACTTCTTTTTGCCAAGGCTAGCTTAACTCTGTTTCGCCATCTTATCAAAGTCATCTCCACTGAAGTCTCATATTTTTGCCTTGGAATGTGATGATTTAGCTCTAGTGGCCAAATTGAACCATACCATGTGATGGTCACTGGCCCCCCAGGTGACCGTCTACCTGGAGATCTGTGATTCTTTCCCTCTTAGTCAGTACTACAGTAGATCTAGGATAGCCCTATCTCTTGTGGTTTGTTGTACCAGTTGTTTGAGGCCCTCCCCCTGCAGGGAATCCACAACATGTCTAGTTCTGGTGGATGTTCCTGCTGGTATTGACCTATCTGTATCTGGCATCTTGAAGTCTCCTATTATCAGAACCTCCCCTTTAGCTGTCATGTTCTGTAAATCTTCTAACAGTAATGTGTCTATGTCTTCCCCCTGGTATGGAGGCCTGTGGACAACCCCAGTTTGTACGGCTGTCCCATTTCCTGTTTCCAGTGTGGCCCACAGTTCTGTCTCCTTATGTGTATTCTGAATTTCTGTAGCTTTGATATTTTCATTGACATAAAGTGCCACTCCCCCCCCCCCTTTTTTTTTTGCACCTTGGTCTCTTCTGAACAGTACATAGCTGGGTACTAAAGTCTCCCAAGTGTGGTTACTAGTGAATTATGTCTCACTAATGGCTGCTATATCCAGTTTAGTCTCTGTCATTGTTGCCTGCAAGTCTGGGATCTTGTTTCCCAGACTGTGGGCATTAGTGTACATGCTTTTCCATTGGCCACATTTCGGTGTGTTAGTTGTTGGGCAAGGTCCAGCATTTGTATTTCAAAAGAGTTACAGCCAAGGAAGTCCACAACCTGCTGAAATGTCTAAAAGCAGACAAATCTGCCAGTAGCAATGGTTTAATACTGAAATTCCTCAAAATAGCTTCACCACAAATTTCTCTACCCATTAGCAAAATGTTCAGTGTAACTTTCATGACCAAAACAATCATTGTTGTCTGGAAATTAAGCCTCAGTTGTACCACTTCACAACAGGCATTTGTCAATGCCGAATGTTGCTTGCTTATATGCGCTGTTTAGGTAATTGGAAGTGAAAGTACCATGCCTAAGAACTGTCATGCCCCCCCCAGACATCCACTGTGTATTTCTGTTCAGTATTCACTCAAGAGGAAGAAGGGAAAGGGTCACAGCAGTACAGCAGTTGCAAAGGCGTGAAGAGGTGGACAATAGTCCATTTACAGGCAGAAGAATCTTGCAGGAGGTTACTAAATTGAAGGTGAACAAAGTGATGGGACCAGATGGCATACACCCAAGCATATTAAAAGAACTGTGAAGGGAGATAGTAGTACCTCTGGCAGCCATGTTCACTGAGTCATTCAACACAGGGGTGGTACCAGAGAATTAGAGGAGGGCACATGTAGTCCCTCTATACAAATCCAGCAGTAGGAAGGAGGTGGGGAACTATAGGCCAGTCAGCCTCACCTCAGTAGTGTGGAAGATCATGGAAACATTGCTTAAAGAAAGGAGAGTGGGGCATCTAGAAGCCATCGGAGCCCAGGACCATAGGCAACATGGATTCACAGTGGGGAGGTCATGTCAGACAAATCTGGTTGATCTCTTTGAGTGAGTGACAAAGGAAGTAAATCAAGGTGGGGCAGTGGACAATGCTAACCTTGATTTAAGCAAAGCCTTTGACACCGTCCCACATAGGACGCTGATAAACTAGCTGAGTAGGCTGGGCATGGGGGAAAGGGTAGGAAAGTGGGTTAGAAACTGGCTAACAGACAGGAGGCAGACAGTGGTGGTAAAAGGGGTGCAGTCTGGGGAGAGTGGGTGACCAGTGGGGTGCCACATGGATTGGTCCTGGGGCCAGTCCTGTTCAATGTCTTAATTAGTGACATTGCAAAAGGGATGAAGGGAAAGGTCTGCCTGTTTCCAGATGACACCAAGATCTGTAACACCGTGGATATCCCAGAGAGGGTGGAGAAAATGAGGAGGGACCTGGGGAAGCTTGAAAAATGGTCTGAGGACTGGCAACTGAAGTTTAATTCAAAAAAGTGCAGAATTATGCACCTGGGACACAGAAACCCTGGGGAAAGGTACAGGATGGTGAGGGGGAAGGGAGTTGCTTACAGTCACAAAGAAGGAAAAGGACCTGGGGGTTCTTATTTCAGATGACCTGAAAATGTCAAAGTGTTAAAGTAGCTGGGAGGGCCAGTGACATGCTGGGGTGCATAGGCAGGGGTATCACCAGCATAAGGAGGGAGGTAGTGATGCCATTATATAAAACCATGGTCAGGCTTCACATGGAGTACTGTGTGCAGTTCTGGAGGTCACACCTTTGTAAGGATATTAACAGGCTGGAGATGGTCCAGAAAAGGTTGAATAAGATGGTACAGAGCTTGCAACACAAGACTTATGTGAGGAGAAATTAAGGGACCTCAATATGTACCCACTGGGGCCGGTCCAGTGGTACTGAGGGTTGAGGCACTGGATGTCACACCTTGTGCTACACCAGCGACCTGAGCTCAGGAGCGAGCTTAGGTGCTGGGGGTCGGCAGGGGAGGGATCGGATAGAGCGCCCGGCGGGCAGCTCTCCTGTCCTTGGGGAGGGTACTGGGATGTCTGATGCTCCGGCGACTCCTGGTGGAAACTGGGGGTGCCGCAGAGGTACAGACAGCACGTTTCAGCATTCCCAACGCAGGCAGGGTTGCCATGTACCAAACATCGGGGGTGCGCTTGCAAGGGAGGGTGGGACAGAAAACAGGAAACACCCAGCTTGTGGGGTAGGCGACGGCACCATTCCTCCATGCCCAGCACCAGACTGACTGGGCTGAGCCTCATCACTCCACCATCTGGGCCCTGCCTGCTTGCCAGAGTGTGTCTCTTAAGGAGCCCAAGTAGGTGGTCAGGCTACGCTCCCCGGGTGGGTCAAATTGGGGTGCTGGCAGTGGAGGGGGGAGAGAAGGGCATAAGACTGCAGCGGATCTCAGGCGGGCAGGCACAGGGAAGGGATGAATGAGAGAGTTCCCCCCAAGCCGTGATTGGAGGAAATAAAGTCGAAAAATAAAATGTACTCACTGGAAGAGAGGAGGGAAAGAGGGGATATGATAGAAACATTAAAGTACCTCAAGGGTATAAGTATAACTACTGAGAAGCAGGAGACAGCTGCTATAGACACATGTGCCAGCTTCTGTGTGATATTCTTTTGTTCTTATAAATCTGTAATCTCCAGTAATTCAGTAACCACATGACCACACTGCCTTCTTTAGTCACTATTATGCTGGTTGATGCCTGGTGTCAGACAGCAGACATAGGGCTCACCAGATTGTGTTGCCATTTGGAAAACTTTATGCAGTGTTCTTTTACTGGTAAGAGTTTTGGAAAGCTGGTGAAGTTCTCACAATTTTTATTATGATTTTATCTCCTTATGTCTGTCCCCCTTTGGTCCCTTATCCCCCATCTTATGCTATGGGCTCTTACTCCCAGGTTCTGTACCCTACTACAACTGTTAGGCCCCTATTTATTCAAATTCCTGTCCCCCCCCCCACACACACACACTAGTCCCCCTACTGACCCCTTGCCGACCGGGTTAATTCAATCTCAAATCTCATCCATTAGATACTGTATTACTGTAGCAATCCTAAAGCCTCCTTATCCATTTTTCACCCCTCAGCTACCATACTTTTTGTTCTCAGCTCTCATATAGTTTCACTTAGCCCAGTTAGAAATCCTATTCCACTCCAAGTATTACTCAGCTCACTTTAGAGAAATAAACAGAACAAATAAATGTGTATTATTACAGCAATCATAACAGTATAGCTCCATACTTAGCTCAGTTAGAGAAATAAACAGAACTAAATCTGTATTATTACAGCAATCCTAAAAGTATCCAATCATTGCTTTGTCTCCAGTCCAGAGACCCTGATGTACTATAGGACCACAGAGGACCCTGGACGGGAGGGTGGGCAATTCTAAAGTCCCGGCAGAGCTCCATTGAGCTCGCTCACTCCCCCCTCTCACTCACTAGTTCTATTTCTCCCAACGCTGCAGGCTGCCCTTTTGTACTGGGCTCCTGCTTGTGTTGGCGCCTTTTTCTGCCCACAAAGAAATCCGCAGCAGTCCTGATAGAGCTCCGTTGAGCTCACTCACTTACCCCTCTCACTTGCTCATTCTATTTCTCCTGACGCTGCAGGCTGCTCTTTTGTACTGGGCTCCTGCTTGTGCTGGTGCCTTTTTCTGCCCACAAAGAAATCTGCAGCAGTCCCAACACAGCTTCGTTGAGCTCGCCCACTCCCCCTCTCTGACTCGCTCTTTCCATTTCTCCCGGTGCTGCAGGCTGCCCTTTTGTATTGGGCTCCTCCCTGTGTTGGTACCTTTTTCTGCCCACAAAAAAATCCGCAGCAGTCCTGACAGAGGTCCACTGAGCTCACTCCCACTCTCTCACTCGCTCATTCTGTTTCTCCTGGCACTGCAGGCTGCCCTTTTGTACTGGGCTCCTGCCTGTGTTGGTGCCTTTTTATGCCCATAAAGAAGCTCACAACTGTCCCGACAGAGCTCCGTTGTGGTCGCTCACTCCCGCTGTATCACTCACTCATTCTGTTTCTCCTGGCACTGCAGGCTGCTCTTTTGTATTGGGATCCTGCCTCTGTTGGTGCCTTTTTCTGCCCACAAAGAAATTTGCAGCAGTCCCGACAGAGCTCCGTTGAGCTCGCTCACTCCCCCTCTCTCACATGCTCATTCTGTTTCTCCTGGTGCTGCAGGTGGCCCTTTTGTACTGGGCTTCAGCCTGTGTTGGTGCCTTTTTCTGCCCAAAAAGAAATCTACAGCAGTCCCGACAGAGCTCCACTTAGCTCGCTCATTCCCCCTCCCTCACTCGCTCATTCTGTTTCTCCTGGCACTGCAGGCTGCCCTTTTGTACTGGGCTCCTGCCTGTGTTGGCACCTTTTTCTGCCTACAAAGAAATCTGCAGCAGTCTCGACAGAGCTCAGTTGAGTTTGGTCACTCCCCCTCTCTCACTCGATCAATCTTAATCTGTCCCAAACACTGATTTTCCAAAGCAACTGTGCTATTCTGCACCAGAGGCACGAAAACACATTTTGGCCAGGATGTGAAAAATGTCAGCTGCACTGTTCATAAGGAGGTGCGAAAAAATGCCAGTGTTGAAAATCTGGTATGAAAATATTACTGATTTGCAAAGTTACAAGGGTGTGTGGAAAATGCACAACGCATGCTAATAACACAACCATTTTATTGACTTTCATCACAAAATTTTCAGCATAGGCATTTTAGGACCTCTGCTCATGAACAGTGTCACTGTGATTTTCCTAATGTATCCCGAACACTGATTTCCCACAGCGACAGCGCTATTCTTCACTGGAAGTGCAAAAACACATTTTGGCCAGGATGTGAAAAATGATAGCTGTACTATTCATAAGGAGGCACGTAAAAATGCCAATGTTGAAAATCTGAAGTGAAAATACTACAAATTCGCGAAGTTACGAGCGTGTGTAGCAACTGCACAACACACACTTGTAAAACAGCCATTTTTTGGATTTTTTCCACTAAATTTACAACATAGGCTTTTTGAGAGCCCACCTCATGAACACTGGCACTGTCGTTCCGTTAATCAGTCCCAAAAAGTGATTCTGCACAGTGACCGCAAAATCACCTTTCGGGACCGAATAACGCCATGACAATGGCTGAATTTATGAGGAGGGTTCCCAATAACCCCATGTTGAAAAGTTGGTGCCAAAATTCCCCAAAATGCCTGAGACAGGTAGCAAAGTTGGAAAAAAACTATTTATGCCATTATACAGCTTACCGGCATTTCTTCAATTAGCTGTTGACTTTGAAGAGTGCAGATGTGTTCCCGGTCCACCGAAGATCATCGTGCTGGCCCCAGAGGTAAGTATGGGGAGGCAGGGTGCACAGCAGTGAGTGAGGCGGGTTGGGGTGGGGCCACGGACTCAATGAGAGTACATTTACTTGTTTACAGGGTTAAAAAAAAAACATTGCAGGACAGTTTGTTTTTTCAGGGACATTTGGCATGCTGGGGTGGGCTCCCAGTGTGCCCACCTGAGTAACCCAGGGGTTGGTTGGCGGAGGATTGAGCACCCCGTTGGCTACATACCAAGGGGTGGTGAGCCGAGGGTTTGGGCACCCTCGGCAGACAAAACATTGGCGGGGGAGAGACATTATTCTGATGGGGAGTGGGCTCCCATGTCAGCAAATTCAACGGTGAAGAGGGGACTGAAGTCGATGGGGATTGGGTGCCCCGTCAGCAAAGAAAGAGGTGGGGCATGATGCTGAGGGGGATTTGGCACCCCTCGGCATACAGCAGAAACTTGGGAGTGGGGACATTATGCCGACGGGGATTGGGGTCCCCTTTGGCAAACTGGGTTGGGGGCATGCAAGGTACCGCCCTGCAATGACGGGTCACTCCTTCATTGCAGCGGAATGGCTGATGCTGCAATGATGAGGTGGCCCCTGATTGCAGTGGCTAAAACATTTCAAGGTGGTGGCATGCTGGCTGAACTAGTGTCAGCAGCGTCATGCCATCCCATTGGGGAAAGTGGGCCAAGCCTCAAAAGGCAGTGGGGACACTGGCCACAACAGAGTCGCACCTCCACAACCTGCTTCTGCAGCAAGCTGGTGCAACATGTTTCTTGCACATGCGCGCAAGCAACATAAAAAAAGGAAACACGCTGCTTTGGACAACTACAGGCCCCTATCTAGCCCTGTTGGCCTTAGCCAATGTTCAAGAGAGGATTGTCCACAAACAGTTTACTTCCTATTTAGACCAACACAAGCTGCTTTGTGAGGTGCAACACAGATTCAGAAAAGAGCATATATCTTTCACGGCATTGGTCAGCTTCATGAACGTGGTACACCAAGCCATGGACAAGGACTTGATAACAGGTACCATGCTTGGGGATCTTACCAAAGTCTTTAATCTACTAGACTATGATTTCTTTCTACAAAACTTTTGGAATTAGGCATGAGATATTCAACAACTCTGTGGCTCCAGAACTGATTACAAAACAGGTCCCAGATTGTCAAATTTGAAAAAGGAAAGTCCAAGGAAACACCATCACCTGTGATGTGCAACTTTAGCCCATGTCTAGTCACAATTTTCATTAATAATATGCCAAACATTTATGACACTGCTAAAACTCTGCATTATGGAGATGACATGGTTATCTACAGTGTGTTCATGGGAGGAATATCAGTGGAGTAATTGAATCCTTAGAGTACTATTTCCACTGCCTACAAAGATGGTTCCTCAATGAAAAATTAATCCTGAATGTCCCCCAAACAAAAATCATGTTGCTAGGTTCTGTACCAAAAACCAGATTCTTCTCACACAATTTCGGTGTAACAACTTTGGATGGTGCCCTACTTAAAATGATTTATGATTTCAAATACCTGGGTGAAACTATTGACCCCTGCTTCACTTTTGACTGTCACATAAAGAGTGTGACTAAGTACAAGCACCGAAAAGTGGGGTTCCATACCATGTTCGGAGGTTCCTAATGGCTACTGCCAGAGTCAGAATTGTTCAAAACAACTTAACCCCACTGGCAGAATCTGGCTCCATTGTCATGAATACCACCCCAACTATAGTCTGGGCCAAGAGCTTTATATGATACCAATCAAGGTCCCAGGTCCCTTCACTGCAACAATTTCTTCTTGGATGGCTGCGACCCAGGTACAGAGCTCAGCTGTCTTCAGTCATGTTTGTATTCAAGATCTTACATGGAAAAAGCACTCCGCTGCCTCTCCAAGTCTTTCACCTATGTAAATAATCCATCTTGTTGCTCTAATGCAAATAACTTACTAACAATTCCACTTATGTCATCAGGCATGGGGCAAAATGTGTTCAGCTACTGAGCTGCTTTCTTCTGGAACACCATTCCAGCACCTGTCAGACTGCCTTCAGCACTTACAGTCTTCACTACTAAGTTTAATGATCATTTTCAAAAATGTCGTGTTTGCTCATGTTTCTTGTAAAAAAATCATGTCTTATCACCTTTTGGCTGTTTTTGCATCGTGCACAAATGTAGGCCTCTGTATCTTGTTTTGGCATCATGCATGCTTATTTTTCATGTAACAGTTCATGTCCTTTTTCACATTCACCAGGTTTCCCCCCATATTGATTTATACCTCTGTATCATCTATTGGGGTCTTGTAATGTAACATAGAAACATAGACTTTGATGGCAGATAAGGACCGCTTGGCCCACCCAGTCTGCCCATTTCCCTACCTATTGGATAAGCTGTAGATACTAGCTAACCAACAGCCGACTTCCTCCTACCCCCACTAGAATTGCTTTATGTCTGTCCCATGCATTCTTGAATTCCCCCACAGTTTTGACCTCACAGCCTCCTCAGGCAGGCTGTTCCATGCTTCCACCACCCTCTCCATGAAAAAATACTTCCTCACATTGCCCCTGAGCCATCCCTCCTCTATCTTCAAATTGTGCCCCCCTGTTCTTGCACATCTCTTTTTCTGAAAGATGCTGCCCTCTTGGACTTTGTTGATTTCCTTGAGGTACTTAAATGTCTCTATCATGTCCCCCCTCTCCCTCCTTTCCTCGAGGGTATACATATTAAGCTCCTTTAATTTCTCTTCATATGGCTTCTGATGCAGACCCTGTACCATTTTAGTTGCCTTCTTCTGGACTCCCTCCATCCTGTCTATGTCCTTGTGGAGATAGGATCTCCAGAACTGCATGTAGTATTCCAGATGTAGTCTCACCAGCTGTCTGTACAGAGGGATAGCAATTTCTTGTTTTCTACTGGTAATGCCTCTCCCTGTGTATTCCAGTATTCACCCAGCCCTCCTTACTGCCTTTTTACATTGCTAGTCTACCTTTAGGTCATATGATATGACTACTCCCAGGTCCCTTTCCATTTTAGTGGTTATTAGTACATCCTCCCACATTGTGTACTGTTCCCCTGGGCTTTTATTTCCCAGGTGCATTACGTTGTATTTCTTTGCATTGAATCTAAGCTGCCATACTTTTGACAATTCCTCCAACCTTGCCAAGCCCCTTCTCATCCTTTCCACCACCCCCACTTGTGTATCAACCCTGTTGCAGATCTTTGTGTCATCTGCAAAGGGGCATACTTCCCCTTCCAGTCCCTCTGCAATGTTACCTATAAAGACATTAAAGAGGACCGGTCCCAGTTCTGAACCCTGCAGTACCCCACTAGTAACTCCTTTTTCTTCGGAGTGGACTCCATTTACTTGTACTTTTGTACTTGGGTCACTCCTGAAAATAGCCTCTAGGTACCAGTGCCCCTACCCAGTTATCAAATAACTAAATAAAAATAAAAATATATATATAAATAACGTGGAGGAGAAATCTGTAAAAGATTTATGAAATACCAGATAAATTGTGTCTGAATATTATGTTTTTCAAAGTTTCCCCAGAGGCATCAGCAACTCTAAAATGAATCTAAGAAATGGCACCATGATAAGCACCAAAATCTACAAGTACAGATTCACATACAGTGTGTTGCATTTATCTTGGTAAGAGATCTTGAATTTATGAGATTCTGCCTGTTTTTTTATTTTGGGACAGTGTGTGGTGCCCTCCAGAGGGAAAGTCTGGCATCACAGAGCTCGGAAAGAGAAAAAAATGTAACTAGGCTTGTCTGTGTAGTGCAGTAACTGCTTTTGAAATATAATCCATATGGATGTGAAACTTGTCTGCCCTTTGGATCAGACATTAGGCCACCTTCTGCTCACCTATGGTGGTTGTCCAGAGTGCAAGTTAAAGTTCCCATGGCACCTTCTACAAGAATGGGGATATCCTATGTGTTTATTTATTTATTTATTGAACTTTCAGGTTTACAACCTTTGAGTCAGAGACTGATTTCCAAAGGCACCACATCATTAGACAACTATACAACAGGTAAGGTCAACATACACAATCTGAGTCCATAAATGTGTTATAGGAGATAAACATAAATTTAGTACGTAAATGTGTTACGGGGATAAAACATAGGAAACAAAAAACATTCAGTCAGGACATAGGCCTGACAGTGTCAAAGTACTGCAAAGTACTGTGAGAGCAGGGGACATGTGTGCTGTTTCACTGGCCTACTCAACAAAAGTAGAGTAGAATGCAATTGTCTGTGACTGTGTGATTGTTCTTGAATAAGATAGTGTGTGGTCTTTTGTGTATGTTTGTATGTCCAGCTACTGTGTCTCATGGTCATAACAGTGAATTTGTGAGCTCTTTAGATGACAGAATGTGAAGAGATGCTAAAGAGTTCTGGCACACAAAGAACTTGAGAAGAAACTCTTATAACCATAACAGATACAGAAACTGTACATATAAACATACTACAAATCATGTTAAAGATTTCTGTTTTTTTAATGGAACTTGAATTTAAAATAAAAATGTTTTACTTTTCACACAAACTGAGGACTCATTGGGTAAAAAGGACTCTGCCAACTGAAAGCAGAACTTCAACATTTGGAACTACAGTGTTAGCATAAGATATTCATTTATTATTATTATAAAAAGGGTCTGAGAAATGGAGCTTTCTGATTGGATGCAAACATTCTAACAGCCTTATGTTAATCTTTTATTAACATACATGTAGAGCTTAGCCATATGCTGAACAAGGTTTAACACTGTTTAAAAACTTTTTTATTATAATAGCAGTAGGCACTCCCAGGGATTATGTTAATGGTCAGTTAATCTTCCTCTAGGGGCATGTGGCACTCGGCTACACCTCGTGCCACATTACACTCCTAGAAGGTGATTAACAGACCATTAACATAACCCTTGGTCATGCCCTAATGCTTTATAAAAAGGATCTCTCCATTCTGATTGGCAGTCAGCATTCCAACAGATTACCTTAATTAAGCAATAAGGTATAACCAGGGGTTATGTTAATGTTCTAGCTAATCACCCCCTGGGGTTTAATGTGGCATGAGGCATAGCTGAGTGCCACATGCCTCCAGGGAGTGATTAACTTGAACATTGACATAACCCTTGGGTGTACCTTATTGCTATTATAAAAATGGGCAAATAAAAAAATGTCTGTACCTCTGCTTGTTTTCAGTAAAGAAGGATCTGAAGGTTGAACTTTGATGAATTAGTTATTCTGCCATTGTCTCTGTGTTGAGCGTGAGTGGGAACTGCAGCAGTTATGCTTGTTGAGTGTTGCCATGGCAATGCTATCACTGGAGTTTCTGTACATTTTTGCCTAGACTCTTGCACTGTACTGTCTTTTCTGTACTTGTAGAGTTTTGCTATGATGATCTGCACTTATGTAAAGCCCTACATACTCTATGTGCCGACTGCTACTGTATGGTGTGTACGTGAGGGTGGTGGGAAAGATTAAAAAAAAAAAACAGCAGCGTTTGCTCACTTACATCCTCTGCTCCATACCTGCCATATAATTTTTACTGCAGCCATGGACGTCGGCTGGATGGAAGCCAGACAAATGAAAACAGGCAAATGACATTGGCAAAAGACAAGTACAGTATGTAAACAGAGTTTCCTATAGAGTGGCAAGCACTGCAGCCTGGGAAGCTGTCTGAAGGTGTGGTCACACACTGCTGCTGACCAAGTAACATTTTTGATTAATAAAGATTGGTGGGGGGGGCACAGGCTGAACAGTGAATGGAGCACAATCAGAAACCAGAGCAACAAGACAGCAAAGAGAGAAAATTAAAGTTACAGTAAAAGTAAGTGAGAAGTAAAAATGCTGCAGAAATGTGTTTGTATTCATGGCTCTATGTGCTGATATTGGGTTTTGCTGTATTAGCAGTTGTACTATTAATGATGGATCAGTGTACTACAAAAAGAATTTAGAAAGGGGTGAAGAACTTATTGTTAAAAATCAATACCCATGTGAAGCAGTTCTTCAAGTATGTTAATTAAAGGTTAATGCAAGGCTAGTAGAGTCACAGCAACCAATCACAGCTCCCCATTTCCCAGACCCTTTTTACATTCGCTTGCGCGCATGCACAAGGAACGTCTTGCAACAGTACGACTTTTGGAGGTGTGTGACCCTTCTCCCAAATCCAGTGCTCAGTATAGCAGGTGCGACCCTACTGAACCAATACATGCTGAGCTGTGTATGACAGCAGTTCAGCTGTGTTGGTCTTCACTTCAAAGAAAAGGTCCACTTCAATCAGCGGTGGTAGCGTGTATGCAGTTTGCATACTGATCAGCCGAACTGCTGTCATGCACAGCTTGGCATTAAAAAAAAACTCCCGCTTCCTCCCTCTGCTAATGTCTTCCCCTTCCCTGTTCTCCCTGACCCCACCTTGTGTGCTGAGGGGGGTACCCAATCCCCCTTGGCTCATGCGTCCCCTCAGCACACTGTGTGGCCGATGTGGGTGCCCAATCCCCTGTCAGCTGCAGCCCCAAAAAAACAACCAACTGGGAGTCCACCCCCAGCATGCTCATGCTCCTCCCCCCCACACACACACATACACACTGTATGGCTGGCGCAGAATCACCTTTTGGGACTGATTAACGAAACTACAGTGTTGGTGTTCATGAGGTGGGCTCTCAAAAAGCCTATGTTGCAAATTTGGCGAAGAAATTCAAAAAAATTACTGTTTTACAAGCATACGTTGTGCAGTTTCCATGCATACTCATAAGTTTGTGAATTTGTAATATTTTCACTCCAGATTTTCAACATTGGCATACTTCCACACCTCCTTATGAACAGTGCAGCTGTCAATTTTCACATCCTGGCTGAAATCTGTTTTTACGCTTCCGGCAAAAATAGTGCAGTTGCTGTTGGAAATCAGTGTTCGCTACAGAGTAAGACACTTACAGTGACACTGTTCATGAGCAGAGGTCCTAAAATGCCTATGTTGAAAATTTGGTGGCAAAAGTCCATAAAATGGCTGTGTTACGAGCATGCGTTGCGCAGTTCCTATGCACACTCATAAGTTCATGAATTTGTAATATTTCCACTTCAGATTTTCAACATTGCCATTTTCCCACATCTCCTTATGACCAGTACAGCTGTCATTTTTCACATTCTGGCCGAAATGTTTTTTCGCACTTCTGGCATGCAATAGCGCGACAGCTGTAGAAAATCATGTTCAGTACAGAGTAAGAAAATCACAGTGACACTGTTCATGAGCAGATGTCCTAAAATGCCTATGTTGAACATTCAGTGCAAAAATCCCCAAAAATGACTGTTTTACGAGCGTGTATTGTGCAGTTTCCATGCGCACTCATAACTTTGTAAATTTGTCATATTTTCACTCCAGATTTTCAACATTTGCATTTTCCCACACCTCCTTATGAACAGTACAGCTGTCATTTTTCACATCCTGACTGAAATCTGTTTTCACACTTCCATCGCAGAATAACACGGTCACTGTGGGAAATCAGGGTTCAGTACACAGTAAGAAAATCATAGTGGCACTGTTCATGACCAGAGGTGACAAAATGTCTATGTTGAAAATTTGGTGAAATAATTCCACTGAATGACTGTGTTACAAGTGTGATTTGCACAGTTTCCACACAGGCTCATACCCTTGAGCACAACCAGGGCATTGGGTTCCTAAGACAGACACTTAGGAAGTATGAGGGTGAAATGCTACTCAGATGCAAGAAGAGTTGCAGAGAGGTACTCTGTTGGGATATGGATGCTGAAAGGACATAGATACAACTGGGGGGCCTGCACAAATGCCAAACACCAAAGCAAATACCAGCTAGTGAACGTTCAGCATTGACGAATGCTTGTTATAATCTATGTTAAACTGTCATGTACAGCCTGATCCCCATGGCACATAAATTCTTCCTGTCAGCATTCTGTCCTCTAGCACTGCTGAATGACTGGAATGATGTATTCTGATTCTGAATCAGCATTCTTAAACAGTTGGCAGATGAACTATTTTACTAAAAAAAAACTCCCTCTTACTGCAAAAAACATTCAAAAGATAGATTTCTAACACTTCTCTTTTTAAATAAATTTCTTTATAACAGCAGTAAGGCACTCCAAGAAGTTAGATTAGCAGTTAATCGCCCCCTAGGGGCAATATGGCACTTGGCTGCACCTTGTACCCCATTCTGCCCCTAGTGGTTGATTAACTGATTGTTACTTTAAATCCTGGTCATGTTCTATTGATTGGTAGCACCACTTCAGTTAGGGTTGAGTAGCCAGCTGTGTATTAAAGGAGAACTACGTTGAACCCAGAAGTAGATTTTTATTAGTAGACGTAGATTTTTAAATACCGGTTCCAGTTCTGTTACTGTTTCATCACTACAGGCTTTGAAGTTATTCCAGTGGTTGTTTGTGATTTACACAAAGGTAATAATTATCATTTTAGAACTGTGTGATGCAACTTATGTCCTTGCTCATCTTTTCCATTGTTGCCACAGTGCTTCTATGTTCTGCTGTAGAACTCTGTGGCTCAGAGGGACGTAAACTACATCACACAATCCTAAAATGGTACTTTACACCAGAGTACAAATCAGAAACACCCACTGAGGCTGCCTTTTCCCATATAGATGAAATAATAACAGAATGGGAACTAGCATTTAAAAACAACTTCTACCGGGAAAAAGGCTTTTCAGGTTCAGTGCTCTTCTCATTTAAAATCCAGTTTTCGTTTGCTTATAGCTTAACTGACCCTTGACCTAGACACCTGAACAATGGTATGCACGCTCTTATGGCAGGATCCTAAAACCTGCCAAACTGGTAAATTTATGATCAGTTGTAGTTCATTTGTAGAGCACATCAAACTATTACAAATATAGGTTTTAGGATGCTTTTTTGTGTCATTTCACATGTCATTGAGCTACAGTAGTTGTTTACTTTGGGGCTTTTTTTTCCCCTGCCTCCAGCCCAGCAGCATAAAAACAGCACTTCTGGCAGCATTCAATTCAGAACATATTGAATGTTACGATACAAACAATCACACCACTAGGTCAGTACTCAGAATAGCGTGACAGCACTTTGTGTTTCCCAGAATCTTTTCACGACTAGATAAATATGTAAGAGGCTGACCTTTTAAATCTCTATTCACTGAATAAGTTTTCATAAAGGAAATGGCTGAGAAAATTAGTATTACTGTAAGTGATGAATCACTGAAATAAGAGTATTGAAAGGTATGATTTAGAAACTGAGTAAAGACATCATCCAATTTATTTTTGTATCTTTTCAAACTGATAGTATTTAAAGGATTATTGCAGACTATAATTAAAATTATTATTTTAGATTGATGGAAATTGACGAATGACACACACAAAAGCAGAGTTGAACGGGAGGGGGATTGTTTAACCAGGAGAGGCACACTAAGCCGAAGCTTGTTTCCAGGTACAACCTGGGAGCACAAGGAAGCTAAGTGACTTGCTTAGGGTCACACAGTATACACGTGGGGGCTGTAGGATTCAAACTGAGGTCTCCAGGCTTGCAGTTCAGTGCCCTAAACCACAGTGCTATGCTGTCTCCAATATTAGGAATAGAATAGGTATATGTTCTTGTCACCAATAAACACTTTTTGATACACCAATACAATATGACAAGTAAAAAATTAATATGTTATGTAGGATTTATCATATGAACTCTTTAAGTATGCAGTAGATTCCAATGTGGTTGTATGATAACTTGGATTATGGGTTTTACTTCTTGACACAAAATATATTTAATCATGTTTACAGTTTGACAAGCATGCACATAAGGATTTATGTAAAAACACATTTCACTAGGTGCTATGAATGGCTCTGTGTACCCTGTGGTGTAAAACACTACCATTATAATTTTAAAAGAACCAAAGGTAATCAGTAAAATGCTTTTTTATGACTAAGTGTATTGAAAGTATTATTATATGAGCTAAATAGCAGTTTGATTGAAAATTATAATATTGATTGAATAACCATTATCATTTTAATTTAATTTTTATTTTTCCTTTAATTAGATTTTTATTATGTGGTAATCTTTTAAAAGGTGGAGAAAAGTGAATATGTGGAGTCCACTTATGAATCAAGTGATTGGCTGAAAAATATTAACGTATGCTTGTACTGTTCTGATATACTTATTTTATTAATTCTATACTATTTTAATGCAGATCCTCTCCCTGGCGAGTCCATCAGGAATGCATTGGGGGATCTCTGCATAATGGATGGATGTTGAATAAAATACTGGAAATATTAACTTTGGACTGAGTGGCTGGTTTGGATACTGTCTGAGGTGTGGATTTCACAGTTCTTGCCCCCAAGTACTAAGGGCCGGATATTCAAACTGCGCCCAAAATGTATCATAAAGAGCAAACAAGTCCATTAGCATTACCATGCGCAATAGATGTGATATTCAAACATGGAGCAAGTCAAATCGCAACCAGCCAACATCTGAATATCGCACAACCCGCGCCATAGCGCCAGTCAAGGAAGGGAAGCTGAGCAGATATGATGCGCCATATAGCGCAACAAGGCTGCCCAGCTGAGCAGTCCAGAGGTGCCATAGTGCAAGCAGAGAGCCCCCAGCAGCAGAGCAATGGAACTGCACAACCAGGAGGTAGGCAGGGCCCACCACCCATGCCACAGATGGGCACAGAACACACTGCAGAACTAACAATACACCCCTACACCCCAAGCACAGAATCACTGGGGAGGGACGGAATATCCACCGCCCATGGGGACAAGCCAACAAAGCACAGCTGGGCCATGGTGCCCAGCACACCCACTGGCAAGCTGAGACTGCTACACAAAGGGATGGACAACCGGTGCACAACAGCACCCCCCTGTGCACAGCACACCCTGCACTGGTACCCAAGACACCACCCATGAGCAGTGACTGTCACTGCAGGAATCCCATGCATCCCCCACCACACTGCAACCTCATGTACCACAGAACCATACAAGCCAGACCCACCAGGAGCACCCAGCGGTGGGTGGCACTGCAACCCAGACCGGCTGAAAGCCACTACCACACAGAGACACCTCCCCACACACACACATACCCAGGACAATACCACCCAGATGCCATGCATACCACTGCAACTGAGCACCCATAGCCAGCTGCAAATCAGAGACCACCACAGTATTCATAACAAAATAGATTTATATAATGAAAATATTAACAAGAACAACAGGAACAGACAGAACTATGTACAACTATATACAAGACAAGGATGGGTGCAGGTACAAGGTAGGGGTGGGTAAGGGGCAGGGGTGAACAACTGGGAGAGGGAAGGCAGGGTGTGAGGGATGGGTAAAGGGTGGAGGTGAGGGGCAGCTACTGCCCGCCAGGCCGCTCATCAGCTGGCTGCTGCAGGTCCCGGGGCCTCATCCTGCACCTGACTCCTCTGCGCTGCATGTCCCTCAGGATCTCGAGGGACTCCATTGACATGTCCAGCAGCTGGTGGACTGCCCGCTCTGTTCTCCACAGGATCTGGACACCTAGGACAAGGGATCAGAATCAATGGCTGTGACTGTCCCTGAAGCCCGCCCAACATGCATGGCATACAGCCAAGTGCCCCGCTCCTGTGATGGAGTGCACCCACCCACAGTGACCGTGCACAAGACAAGCCCAACCAGGCAGCAACAGCCATGTGTGCCACTGCACACACACACCACCCATGTCCAGCACCTTGCGGCTGTACAGTGGCGTGTTTCACAGCGGTGGGAGTCAGTGCCACAGCCATGTGCCCAGTGCATGCATGGACCACCATTGATGCACTCCCAGACATGCAGTGCCACTGGACAGTGCTGACTGTCACATGTCGCATGCATGGCAGTGTTGTCCATGGATGGTGGCCATGCCCTGCCCCCCCACAGCATGCAATAGCATCCATGATGTCATGACACTCACCCTCAACATACTGCTGCTGCGGCTGCTGCTGCTGCTGCCATGGCTCGACACCACCACCACCACCACCACCACCTCGTACAGCCACCGCTGCCACCCCTCACTGTGTTTCAGCCTGGGCCCGCCTCCGATCCACCACGCCTGTGGGAAACAAAAGGTGAAAAACACATCAGTGAAATCCCAAAGCAGACAACCCCCTGCCCCAATGAGTGTGCCTGCCCACCCAGCCAGACCCATACATCACACACCTGTAAATACCGCCACAACCAACCATAGACCAACCTTCCCCCATGTGCTGGTCACAATACACAGTGTTACCCATGCGGACAATACAGGTGCATAGACGGCTCACCCACCTGGCCTAGGCACCACGCCCCTCCTGGCACGTGAACGTAGGTGCGCCAGTAGTGCCTGCTCCCTCCTCTGTAGGTCACCGTTCCAGTGCCTGCATTGCTCCGCTGAGCACCGCCGGCCAGTGGCCTTCTCCAGTGCAGTGGCCACCTGCTGCCACACATGTGTGTGGGCCACATTCAGGGGTTCATCCCCAAACAGTGGGCCATGGTGAGGCTCCACCATGGCCACCAGGTTGGCAAGCTCCAACGCACTCCACTGTGGTGCTCTCCTGCGTGCCATCCCTTCATGTATATAGTAGGCATTATGGCGCTCTGCAGTGCGGCAACCCCACGTGGAAATGTTGTGCAATACAACTCCATTAGTCCCTATCACGCTGTTCATAGGCGCCGCCCAGTCCCTAGTGCTGCCGAACAGCGCAATAGAGCTGCAGACATGCCATACGACAGCCAAGGGGCAAAAAGTCGGGCACAGGGTCATGGGTCTCTGGCAAGGCCACGCGACAGCGCCATCGGACGCTCACATGTCCAGCCGATTGGTCGCCTGCGTGCCATTGCCACAGTGGACTATTGCGCAGTTGTGCCACAGCACCATGTGGTGACCATCACTGTAGCGCCACTGGCACAATGGTGGCCGTGTCCTGAATTGCCGATCGCACACAGCACGTCATCAGCGTGGCAGACGCCTGCATAAGCTACCTGGGCATGCGCAGTGCGGTGTACTATGCAGTCACAGAACTGCGCCATTGGCTCAGCCGGCTCAACTGTATTGCGCAAAGCGCAACAGCGCGATATTTAGCCGTCATATGCAAATCATCCGATCAGCCATTCAATGGTGCAGCGTCGCGATTTGCATCTCATTAAAGTTGCTCCAGTCCTAATTTGCATGCATTGCTCTATAAATGTGTGACACTGATCTGCAGTGGCCATATTCAGTTACTGCAGCTGATAGGTGAGTTGCATGCATTGTGCTGTTCTGGACCATGGCCCCAGAGAATTACTGTGTACTACACAGTCACAGGTGACCACTCTCACCCATACAGGCTGTGAAATGACCGAGTGAGGACTGGGTGAGGAGGATGATGGTAGACGGAAGAGGAGGCTCAACTTTACGAAGGCGGAGACAGAGGCACTGTTTGAGGCCTACCTGGCTGAGGAGCCACTTCTCAGTGGACGGTGGGGCACCCCTCAGCCCCATGCTGCTGCATGGGAGGGGGTGGCATGTGCCGTCAACCTGCACGGCAGCCACCAGCGCTCTGTGCAGGAGTGTAAAAAGAAGATGGGGACTGACAGGAGGAGGGTGAAGGAGAAGGTTGCAGCCATCAGGGCAGCACGTGCTGCTACAGGCAGTGGACAGCCAGAGGTGGTGCAGCTGACCCCATCGGAGGACATGCTCGCTGCAAGCATGCAGCGCAGTGCCATTGAGGGTGTACCTGGAGGTGGCTTCCAGACAGGTGGTAGCCCATCACTGCATGGTATGTCATGGTGGGGGGGGAGGTAGTTCACATGCACTAACATGTCCTTTCTTTCTGTTACAGATCCTGTGTGTCTGCAGGGGTCAGCAGTGGAGGGCCTGTCCACTGCGGACAGCCACCCAGAGTTGGAGGAGGGACCATCCACCTCCGCAGATTGCCGGCATGCACTGCAGCAGTGTGCACGCCCATCTACCTTCACTGATGTTGAGACAGGTGTGGGGAGTGCCCTTCCTGTGTCCCAGCAGTCTGGCATGCAAGCATGCCAGCATGCTGCGGCTGTGGCTGTGGCACAGACCTGCACCATCAATGATGCACTGACCACTATGGGCATTGACATGTGTGTGTCCAGAATGGACACAGCAGGCCAGCTCACGCCCATGGATCTAGCTGGTTCCGGCGGTGTGCCAGCATATCAGCACAGTCCCAGGCTGTGCCTGTCAGCACCGTGGGCAGCACCGTGGCTGTGCAGGTCACTGGCACTGTTGCGGCCACAGCAGGGGAACCACTGATCCCGTGGGCACAGCAGGCGGAGGGGCAGCAGCAGCAGTCACCCACCGGGACTGGGGGTACAGGGCTCAGCGGTGATGTAGGTGCACCACCTGTGGACATGCCCATATCTAGTCCTGGTGAGCAGTGCCCACCCTCAAGGGGTGCTGTACATCAGGCCCTTCCAGACCCTGAAGGGCAGGTTGCCGATGTGGCAGATGACCTCTTTGATGAGCACACCCGCCTGCTGCAGGCATGAGTACAGCAGCAGATGCGGGTTGCAACATCCGTGGAGGCACTGTGTGTGGCCCTGGAGTGGGTTGAGGAGCGACACAGCAGGGACACTGAGAGGATCCTGTCCCAGATTAACCATATGTGGGTGGATGTGACCACCGCCATTGACAGACTGACACAGGCAGTGGTCAGTGCCGTGGCCACATTGGGCACACAGTCAGGTGCCCCTGTGCCACTCACACCACACAGTACGCTATCCACTCCCCGTTCCTGGTATCGTGCGACACCCACCCTGTCGACGCCGGGTTCAGCTGTGGGCATCCCGAGCACCCCTGGTGCAGGTATGTTCGGTATGCTGCAGACCCCTGTGCGGACAAGGTCGCATTCACGCAGTGGGACTCCTGGTGGTCCATCGGTGCCACCCCATGTGGCCCATGCTCAGCCTGCCAGTGCTGCTGGGTCTCAGCGGGGCCGCCCATGCATCCGAGGTGGCCGTGGCACTGTGCCACATGACTGAGCTGTCTCCCAGTGCGGGCCCTGTCTGGTGCTGCCCTGTGTGCAATGTGTGTTTTGGTGGGCAGTGCACCAGTGGGTGTCCTGCCCTACATGCTGACACACGGACCACCTGCACACCCTCCCGACTGCTGTCCACAGGTGCGTGTGCATGATGATGCCTGCATTGCACTGTACACCAAAGTGCAAGGGTGCCCAGCATCTGACACATGTACATGGACAATACATGTGGTGGTGGTGGCCTGTGGACGTGTGTGTTTCTCATGTCTGTTCCTGCTCTGCTGTGCACCTGACCCCTGTGCACTTTGTGCCTGGTGTGTGTGTGTGTGTGTGTCTGTCCATGTGGCATGTTACTGTTCACCCCTCCCTGGTTGTATGTTTGTGCTTCTGTACCCTGCCACTTCCCTCGCCATCATTTACCCCTGGTGTGTTTTCCTGTGTGTATGTGGGTTGTGCCCTAGCCACTGTTGGTTGCACATGGCCCCATGACTTACCTGTGTTGTGCGAAGTGCTCCTCTGTGATGGTGTCCCGGTGCAGCTGAGCCAGCCAGATCAGTCGGGGTCACGCCATCCAAGGGGGGGCTGCTCATCTCCATCATCACCAGCGTCACCAGTGTCCCCATCGCTGTCCCCCTTCTCGACCTGTACAGCTATCCCACAGTCTTTGGCCATGTTGTGCAAGATACAACAGGCCAGGAATATCCCACAGACCTTTGAGGGGCTGTACTGTAGGGCACCGCCGGAGGTGTCTAGACATCGGAAGCGTGCCTTCAGCATCCCAAACACCCGCTCGATGATGTTGTGTGTGGCGGCGTGTGTCTCATTGAAGCATTGCTGTGATGGGGTCGTGGGCTGCCGGTAGGGTGTGAGCAGCCAGGGACAGAGTGGGTATCCACTGTCACCTGTGTGGAGATAGTGGAGGTTAGTGTCATGTTCAGGCTCATATTGCCCCTAACCCTGTGTGCCACTCCCATGGCACCTGTGGCTTATACACCCTTGCCCCCGCTTTTCCAATCCTACATGCATACTCACCCACTAGATGTCCTGTGGGGATGTCCCCACTCTCAAATGGATGGCACAGTGCTGATTGGTACCATATGAATGAATCATGTGCTCCGCCAGGGTGCGTGGCACAGACATTGATGATGCGCCCACTGGCATCACACACCACCTGGCAGTTGACACTGGAAAACCCCTTCCGATTGCGATAGGCAGCCCCATTGGGGCCAGGTGGCGTGCAAATGGCCACATGGGTGCAGTCTATTGCCCCTAGCACGCCAGGCATACGTGCTACCCTGTGGAACTCCTGTATGTTTGCTGTACGCTCTGCCACGGTGCTGGGGAAATGGATGTACTCCACAGCATGTGGCAGCAGTGCACTGAGGAACTGGGTGAGGATGCGTGACGTGGCTGACTGTGTTATGCCTGTGGTGTCCCCTGTTGGCCTCTGGAAGGTACCCGTGGTGACCAAGCACATGCAGGCTGTTACCTTTGTCTCCACTGACAGAGCGTGACTCTGTCGTGAGGGTGCCTGCATCACATCACTACACAGCTCACAGAGCCGCCTCAGTATTGCCCTGTTCAGGTGGTACCGGCCCACAATCTCTACATCTGAATACAGCTCAAAGCTGATGCGGGCACGGTACTGCCTGTTGGGGGCATACCGCCGACAGGCCCTTCCACGGCCACGTCCCCCTGCAGCATGCCTTCTCACCCCCATCATTACAGCTTCCATGTGGAAGCTGGCACTGTCCATCTCCCTGGCTTGTGTCCCCCCCCGGCTGTTGTTGATCTGTTACCCCTGCTGCCCTGACTGCTACCTCCACTGCACCGGGTACACCTACTGGCCTCCGCACTTTGTGGCCCCACACACCTTCACTTGCCCCTATTCTGTCCTGTGCACTCCCTGGCCTGCACTGTTTCCTGCTGTGGCCTGCTCTGTCTGCCTGCCTCATGGGAATTCCCTGTCGTGTTCTTGCGCCTCTTCCTTGAGCCTTTTTATTTTGGCTCATTTCCGCCATGGCGCAACTCCCGCCTGATCCACTGTTGCGCATTGCGCAAGCCTTTGGATATCGAATTGCGCAATTTATGCATGGTTTCACCCCCTTCGGTTGCGCATACCTTCATTTGCATTGCGCTGTTGCTCAGCATGTTTTCTGTGGCGCAACTGCCTCCTGCTGAATATCACACTATGGTGCAATTTTGGACTTGCGCTGGCGCAACCCTATTGCGCATGGCGCAACCCTTTTGAATATCTGGCTATATATATATATATATATATATATATATATATATTCACCCAAGGGGAAGGGAACCCACCCAGTACTGGTTTGCTTTTTTGTTTTTTGCCATAAAGGTTTTCTTCAAACTGGTTGGACGGGTGATTCTGCAGTCTTGTCCCCATTACCTGCAGTCAGCTTCCACCACCACCAGGTTCCTAGCAATGGTCTTCCATGGATTCCCCACCATGGCAGGGCTGGGGGGGCAGCCTACCCCTAGATAGCATGTCTGGATGTCTCTGGTTCACAGCTTGGTGGAGCAGGCTACAGGGAGATGGACAGGGCTTCATTCAACTCATTCTCCCATTTTTGTCCCTCCCTGATGCTCGGGTGCACAAGTTAGAGCATGCGTGTGGAGGCACGCAAGCTCTGCAGAGCCCCGCAGCATCCACCTCGTGTGTCACTTTTGGCTGTCCTACCACCAGGCCTCCACCTGGTGGCAGTCACACGGCAGAATCGGCAGCCACCCTCCCCCAGGAGAGGAGAGGAGAGGAGAGCAGCCATTGGATGTTCAGTCCTCTCCCACCCCGACTGACCCCTGGGGGCCAGAGTCCATTCCTGAACCCGGGTCACCGGCATGGGAAAAGGTAATGTGCGCACTGTGCCTCAGCTCTCTCTTCGCCAGTGGGCCAGCTAGTGTTGTGCTTTTTACATGCTCATCTATAATGGGATAACACACTCCAAAGCTGTGACACCATGACTGAATCCCTGACTGCACCCCATTCTGAGTCAGTTAGTTCTCAAAGTTCAGTCTCAGTATGTTAGCCAAGGAGCAGACAGCATACCTAGGTGCTCTCCTGCTTCAAGGCTTTCTTTGAAACCTTTACTGTTTTATCCCACTGTAATAACTCTTAGTAGAGAATCCTGCTTGTTTTTATAGGCAGATTTTAATTGTGACTGTGGTTTATTTGCTTATTTGGCTCCTGCTTTGACTCCAGATTCCTGTTAGAGGCCAGGTGCCTTATCATTCTGCTGAATTCTGCTCAGATTTCTTCATAGGGTGTAAAGGTCAGGCTGTCATGGTTTGCATTTAGTCTGGTGCCTAGGTAAGATAATTTTTGCAATATTTTCTTTCAGAACAATTATATCTCCCTTTTCTATGTCATCTGCTTGGGTTTTATGCTCAGCATAGGATTCTTCAAGTTGGGTTTCTTTCCCAGTTCTGAGAGTTTTGGGGACCCTTCTGGGGTCTTTTGCCATTTTCAATATTTCAATTGTATTTTTTAACTATTTTTCTGTTTTTGATCATCATCACCATGTTTTTGATGCAATTCTGCCATGTTTTACCAATTTGTGTCATTTTGGTAAGAACTGTTGTAACTGCACAATACTTTTGACACAAGTGTGGAAGAACTTTTTTTTTAATTTCTTTTTATTCAGAAGTTTTTTTTTCACTACTACACAATGGACAATGCAGTTACAGGTAGAGACATATGATGTGTAATAAAATTACAGACAGGTGGTTATAACTTGACTGAAAAAATAGCAAGAGACACAACAAGCGTGGAAGAACTGATGCAAGTGCAGAAGAATTTGCAGCAAGTATGCAAAAATTGATGCAAGTACAACGATTTTGATGAAAGTGTGTAGATATCAAAACAAATGTGCAGATATTGATGCAAGTGTCAGTTAATGACACAAGAGCACAAGAAATGTGATGAATGGCTAAAGCCTCTGACAGATCTTACTTTGATAGGCTTGGAGATAAAGCTATTCATAGAAGGCACCATGACAGTCTGCATGCCCCTTTCAGTTAACAAAATCATATCATAAAACTTTGAAACAGTCTCTGTATATTTTGTTCTGTCTGGTCTGTACTAGCAAGTTGGTTAATGCTTACCTGCTGGCACCTGGTCCCCAAATTTCTAGACACCCAGGTGAAGGCATGCCTGGTTTCATGTTAGGCAATGGCAATAGAGAGGTATACAAATCCTTTCTGTGCTAGCTCCATAAACTTTTCTACAAAGAGGAACAAGCAACTAGGACACAGAAGAAAACTTCTTCTGTTTCACCCAATTCACAGCAGACCCCCTCCTTCTGGGGTCAGGACCTATACACCCGGATGTACTGGGACATCTGTCACATAACATAGAAAGGATGCTAAGCCACATCTGAATATATCCCAAACCTGTTTGGCAAATCACACCCCCTCAGCCAGGTGGTCTGGAGGCTTCCTAAGGTGACACAAATCCTATTTACCCCTAGGATCCAGATGTCCCTCAGGATTCTGAAAAGGAGGAAGAGGAAGGTGAATGGCAGAGGAGAATCAGTCTTTCTCATTTCCATTTCTAGTTGATCTAAAGCATATTTTATTCCTGGTCAAGGAGACCTGCAGGTTTCCATAGCAGCTGTAGACAGTCTACCACTATGCTGAATGTTAATTCCATCTTGTCATCTAGAGAGCATTGAAATGGCTTCCCTGAATATGAGCATTTTGCACAGATAGCTAAAAGCAAATTAAATAATATGGGCAACAAGAAGCAGTTGGCCTAGTCATAGGCAGAGCGCTATCCATTCCTTGACGCATTAGTAAACAAATATGAGGCTCTTCCTGTTATGGATGCAGCCATCTCTTCTGTATTTACTAGGAGTTATCCTAATAGGTATAGACATGCAGAAAGCCGAGGCCCATTTTGGTATGTCTCCAGCCAAGCTGGTAATTTCCATGTTTATTTTAACAGGATTGAATCGAGTTCATGCTTAAAGATTTTGTGATCTCTATTATCAAACAAGGAATTAGGTAATGAGTTCCAGAAGGTTATTATTCTCTGGGTAAATAAGGATCTCCTTTTATTATTTTTTGGGTATGTTAGAGATAATTGATATCTGTGGCTTCTTAAATTACAATTATGTTTATTATAAGATAGATTTAATAACGTTTGTAACTCTTCCTCCCCACATAATTTATGCATAAAAAGTACATCTCCTCTTATTCTTCTCTGCTCCAGGGAACACATCTTTAATTCTTGCAATCTTTGATCATAGCTCATGGTCGATATGTCTTCCACCATTCTGGTAACCCTCCGCTGCACCCCCTCCATTCTATTTACATCACTTCTCAGGTATGGATTCCACAAGGGGGAGCAGTATTCCAAATGAGGCCTCACATAGGCCCTATAGAGTGGAATAATGCATTTTCTATTTCTGGATGTAAAGCTTCTTTTTATGCATCCTATTAGCCTGTTTGTTTTATTAATTAATTATGTTATTGTAATGTGCATGAAATGTTAGATCCGAGTCTATTATAATACCTAAGTCATTTTGTTGATTTACAGGTTTTATTATTTGTCCTTTTAATATGTAACCTTGATGCAAGTTATTTAAACATAAAGCTATTCCTGAGAAAAGTGCGGCAACTCTATCAGTCCCTAATGATAAGCATCCAAAAGTAGCCTATAAATGGCCATAGTCTGTGTCAAGTTTTAGTTCATGAGTTGCGTGGGCTTAAGCACTGGCAGAAGGAGCACTGCCCAAATGGTCAGTGACAGTGACAGGTGAGGTTCTAGAGGATTCTTCAGTCAGCAACCTCCTTTCTGTAGTGCATATGGCAGCTTTCTTTTATAGGGGATTCTAAGGTGGGTCTCTTCTGTACCTAAGCAAAGAGATGTGCAAGAACAAGGGGGCACAATTTGAAGATAGAGGGGGGATGGCTCAGGGGCAACATGAAATATTTTTTCACGGAGAGAGTGGTGGATGCATGGAACCACCTTCCTGAGGAGGTTGTGGGGTCAAAAACAGTGGCGGAATTCAAGAATACATGAGACAGCCATAAGGCAATTATAGTGGGGGTTAGGAGGAAGTAGGCTGTTGGTTAACTAGGATCTGCAGCTTATCCATCAGTTAGGGAAATGGGCAGACTGGGTGGGCCAAGTGGTCCTTATCTGCCATCAAAGTCTATGTTTCTATGTTTCTAAGCAAGAGGCTGTGCTGTAGCAGTGGTGGCTCTTAGATCAGCTTGACTGAGACATTTGTCAGCAGCTCATGCCTCCAAGTCACACTTTCATGGTTGGCCTTCCACAAGTGGCATGTTGTTCAGCCCAGAGTTGGAAGAGTTCTTCTGGATTTTAAGCAGAAAAGGATTCCTTGCCAAGTTCCAAGACTCATCAGTCTTCAAATAGTGGCTTCAGAGGTCAGGGTTTCAGATGTGGCCACACAACTTTGGAAATGTTCATTCCTTATGAAGATATGGAAACCAATGAGGTATAGGTGCATTCTAGGCATTACGTCCAAGCATAATAGAAACAGTTTTTCATGTAAACATTTGAGGGAGTCAACTGTGGATGCAGTTACTCTGCATGAGAATGTATGGACCCATCTTTGCCCACAAGTTCTGGGTGAACAGTTACAGATGTTTTACAACAGAAGGACTCAGACCACATTAGACACCTGGGAACTGGAGATAAATTTGCAGAGCTATGTAATAGAGTTTTCATCTGTGCACTCTAGATGGTGTGGGTTTTTTTTTTCAACTTTCTTTCTTGCTCCGGAACCCAGGCATCCCTCGGGAAGCCTACTCGGCTATGCCTCTCACTCCCTATCTTAGTCCTTGCTTCTCCCAGGCTCTCCCCTGAATGGCTTGGCTAGGTCCAGCCCCCTGGATCACCCTCTGGAAGAGGGCCCGCCTTCCCTTGGTGGCTCTTTCTGAAATTAGAGATAACTTACCAGTCGTTGGGTCGGGCATGGAGAATCCTGGGTGTGTTGGACTGTGGTTGGGATGTGGGTGCACCCCTGAGGCCTCCATCATCTCACCGGGCTTCCAGAGGGCTTTTCTTGTGTTGTTTTTTCTCACCACCCATCCCAACCCCCCGCAGTGGAACTTGGATGTGCAGTGACGTCCAGCATCCACAAAGCTCCACCCTTGCCGTACGGCTGTGTTGCCTATGGCTGCCCCAACTGCTGCCAGAGGTCTCGCAGGAGTGACACATGTCCCTACACCCTCCCTGGGGAGGGAGAGCTGTCCTCTGGATGCTCAATCCCTTCCCACCCCTGCTGAACCTTGGTTGCCCGGACTCGTGCCCGAACCCGGGTCACCGGCGTAGCACAAGGTAAGGTGACTAGTGCCTTAACCCTCAGTGCCACAGGGCTGGCAGAGAGTGTTTTTTTAAGTCTCTAGGCTCTACATATCCCAAAACAAGCCAAGGAGTAGATCGAACATTAGATCCTCTGCTCAATATAGTGGCAGTGATTCCAGTTCCTCACAGGGAAAGAAAACATGTTTTTTCTCCATTTACTTCATAGATCCTAATGAGTTGGGAGACTTCCATTCGATCTTGTATCTTTCCAGCCTGAACCTGTTTTGGAGACCTGGCCAGTCCAAGATGGAGTCTCTGAGGTCAATCATAGCGGAAATTCAGCCAGGCAATTTTCTAGCCTTAATAGATCAATTAGATGCTTATCTACCCATTCCAATTCAGTGAGCACACCAGGCATTTCTCAGGTTTGCCATCCAAGATCAACATTTCCAGTATCAGGCTCTCTTCTTAGGAATAGCCTCTGCCCAAAGAATGTTCATGAAGGTCTTACAGTTATGTTGGTTCTTCTTCAGCCAGGTGACACCATGTTTATACTTCCCTTAATGATCTCCTGGTCTGAGTATATTCAGAACAGTCAGCTCTCCATTCAGTTTGTAGGACTGTGCAGACTATGAGGGAACATGGTTGATTAGAGAACCAGAAGAAGGGCTCCCTTCAGTTTTTTTAATCTCTAGAGCACCTCAGAGTGTGCTTCTGGACAGACCTGGTGAGAGTGTTTGTCTCACAGAGCAGACTGAACAACCTCATCAGTAAGATTCACCAGTTCAGGGTACATAAGGTCATCACAGCCTACAAGTTTCTTTTATTTGATTTTAGACTTGATAATGGCTGCCAGAGAGATTGTTTCTTGGGCCTGCCTACACAAGACCTCTGTGAGTCTTCCTTGTATCTCGTTAGTTACCAACTTCATAACAGTACCAATCCCTGATCTGGCTCTTAAGGTCAGTGCATGAGTCAGTCCTAAGGCATGGAATAAGTTTCCAGTAGAAGTAGTTACCAGCAGAAACATGAATGAGTTCAAGACCTGTCTAGACACCCACTTGGTTGCTAACAAAATATCGGGGTATTTCTGATACTATTGGCGAGCTATAATGGACCTTTGGTCTTTCTAGAGCTCTAAAAACCTATGAAACCTACCTATGAAACCTAGTACAGTGGTAGAAGAATCGCCAACATCTGTTTGAGATCTCCATTGACTTTACTGGAGCAATTCATTATGTTAACTGATCCCAGCCTGATGAGCAGGGGTGCATTGTCTGACCCAGTTCTTGTTCAGGAGGTATGGTTCCTGAAAGAGAAGAACCTGCAAATTAACATTATAGAGATCAAAGCAGTCTTCTTGGTGTTGAGGATCTTCAAGAACAGAGGCCTTCAGAACAACACAGTGACTGCCACTTATATAAACAAGTGAGGCAGCACAAGAAGCAAGACGATGCTGACAGAAGCATACTCTATTCTTCATTGAGCAGAAGCCAGTCTTGAGTCCCTGTTTGTGGTCTATCTATTAGGACAGCTCAACTCCTAGGCAGACTGGTTCAGCCACCAATGGGTTCATCCAGGATAGTGGTCTCTGAGTCAAGAGATATTTGGAAGTCTTTGTCACAGATTCAGATATATGAAGATGGACCTCTTCACCTCCCGATGCAACACTCAGGTGGTGAGATTTTACAGACGGTGAAGATTGTTCAGCAGCAGAAGTAATGGATGCTATGTCTCAACCATGTATTTTTAGCAAGGTGTATCTGTTTTCAACATTTCCCTTTCTTACTATTTGTGGTCCTAGAAAGATCCATAACTCATACAGTTGGGTCATCCAAGTGGCCCTGGCATGGCCAAGAAGACCTTAATGCATGGATTTAGTCAGTTGGGCAATTCAAAACCCCCTTTAATCTCCCTCAGCAGTACAATTTTCTGTGTCGATGTTTAGTTTTTCATCCAGTACAGCTCAGCTCCAGCTGACAGCTTGGCTACTGAGAGGCAGAAACTTCTCAGATTAAGATATTCTGATAGAGTGTTTGATACACTAATGTCACAAAGGGAATGTGCTTCATTGACAGATTATGATAGAGCATGAGGGGAAAGACAAAGGTCTGGCCCTTAGTACCCTGTGAGTACAGGTCTCAACCTTGGCTGTTGTGCTTGATTATTGTGTGGGGGCGCCCTCCAGGACTGCACTCAGATACTAGTTGATTCTGTAGGGCTGTCAGCAAAACCTAGCCAGTTTATAGATCTTCATTTCCCCACTGGGGTTTTAACCCAATCCTTAATGCACTCTGTGATTCTCTATTCAGTCCTATGTTGCAACTTTCAAAGGTCATTCTTTCATTACAACATGTGTTCTAGTAGCAATTTACTCTTCTAGACAAATAGGAGAAAGCTGTAGGCCCTCTTATGTAAAGAACATTGTCTGTTTTTTCATCAGGTTAAGGCAGGGCTGCTAGACAAATAGGAGAGAGCTGCTGGCACTCATATGTAAAGAACCTTGTCTGTTTTTTCATCAGATTAAAGTAGCACTACATAGTGTCTCCCTTCCTTCTTTCCTTCCTTCCTTCCTTCCTTTCTTCCTTCCTTCCTTCCTTCCTCTCTTCCTTCCTTTATTACGAAGTTTCAAGTTAACCATGAAGTAAGCCTCCCTCCCTTTCGTCAAAAGCATGGGAGTGCTAGGGAAAAGTAGTTGCACAAGCTAGTCATTTGAAGAGTGGCTGAGACATATCTTCTACAGGCATAGGTTTTTTTTGAAAATCTGATAGCTTTATGTACCATTTGGAGCATCAAAAAAGGGACAAAAAGGCTTCCAAAGTAACCTTGGCTAGATGGGTCTGAACATGTATAGCAAAGTCTTATGGGGCTGTGAAGCTGACATCACCACCATTCATCAAAGTACATTCAACCAGGGCTATGGCAGCCTCTTGGACATTAGTTCTGCTAAAGTGACCTTTAGGTGTAAGGTGTTTCAAGTGGCAGTAAAGCGACAGTTAAAACTGGAAGAGCATTCTCTCTTTCCCAGATACTTTGGGTTAGTACTGCTTTCTGTAGTAATCCCAGTAGTAAATGACTAGCCCAATGATAATGTGGCATGACACAGAAAGAAGAAATTCAATCCAATGTACCATAAGTGTTCTGTCAGTGCCAACATTGCCACTGGTACCCAACTTAGACTGTTTTACTCAACAGAGAATATGGTAAAACTAATATGTGACTTGATTTTGTAAGTTTCTTACCAGGCAGATTAACACTATTTGTCTCAGACACATTATTAGGTCAATTTTTCTTCTATTCATTGTCCTAAGCCCTAATGCATTCATTCACAAAGTTGTGAATGACTGTTACAGTACACACTGCAGGCTCATTGGTCGACACTGTTAGCCAGTGAGGTTGCAGCTGTTACTGTTACAGTCATTTGGCAGGCAGCCACAAAGGTGCGCAGGTGGGTTTTGCTGCCCACCGAAGACCTGGGGGGGGATCGGGGGGGGCACCACTAGACTACCATGGATGTGGAGATGTGGTTTTCAGGCAATCAGGGTTACAGGCAGGGAGGAGGGTACCACTGGACTATCAGAGAAATACATATTTGTAGAGTACAGGGATCACGGTATGGGATGGGAAGGGGGGTACCATTGGACTACCAGGGAAATACATATTTGTACAGTATGAATATCACAGTATGGGATGGGGAAGGGGGTACCACTAGATCACCAGGTTGTCTTATACTGTCATCTATGAGGATCGGACTTGGGGATGTGGTGGGGGAACCACCAGACTACCAGGGATTATTGTGCTCTTATATTTATGAGGATCAGGACTCAGGGATGGGAGGGGGGTCCACTGGACTACCAGGAATTGTTATTGTCTGACATTAATGGGGATCAGGTCACGGGGATGGGAGGGAGCAACTAAACTGACAGGTATCCTTACTGCATACATGAACAGGGTGCCCGTCACGATTCGCTGGGCCAGCCCTGCACAACTTATGTAAATGGGGCCATAATGACATGCAAATGGCTCCATTTGTGCCTTGCATGCATAATGGCCTCATCTGCATGTTTGGGTTTAAATATCTGGAAACTGCACCAGATGCGCTGCAGCAATCACTTTCTAGGTATTCAGACCTGTCTGGGGGTTGCGCCGGCACATTGTAGTTGTGCTGCATGCATTTTCTGATCTATTCAGCCGAGATGTACCATTGCGCATCTTGGTTGAATATATCACTTTTGTGCTCCAGCACAACTCAGTTGCACTGTGCAACCACTTGTGCCATAGTTGGGCGCATGTTTGAATATCGAGGACACTGTTTATTGCTATTTATTTTTTCCTGTTCAAGGATAATTCTTTTGCAGTTTTGAGAATCAAAAAATGTAATATAATAACGCTATAAGCAAAATATACTGTTGTTGCAACTCAAACCAAGCAGTAAAAAATATGTTGCTACATTTCCAAATACATCCTGGGTTTCTAGGTCAAAAAAAAGAAAAATAATATGGCCACCGGGAGCCTATCCCCAGTAGCCAGTTTTGCCCACCAAACCCAATTCTAACACCAGAAGCCCACCTAAGGGTCAGCTTTTTTTTAAAAAAAAAAGATTTCCTGGCACCTGGAGCACATCACTTGTAATAACTATCTTTTTTAATTTCCTGACACTATGAGCCATGCCAAAATTGGATATCTTTTGCATTTACCGATATTTACCAACTCTTGGAGCCCATGCCTTTATGTTGACAATTTTTATCTACATTGGCTGATACTTATCTGCACTGTGCCTTTTTTTTATTACCAACACAGAGAGCCCATCTCCAATGCTGATAAAGACAACTCTCCCCTTAACGTGAGTCAATATATTTTTTTTAAATTCAATATACTTTATTTAAGTTCAATAACATCCATCCATGGAAAGTACAACAGATCATCACACAATTGGGATATTACAGATAGTCAAAGCAGGGTACACTTTTTGATATAAGAAAAGAAAAACAAAACAAAAACAAAAAAACAAAACCCCTCCCCCAACCACCAAACCCCCAACCACCCCACCTTCCCCTCCGACATACCTCCCACCCACCACCCTCCCCGAGAGCTGAGGTTACACAGAACAGAACATAACACACAGACAGACCAGTAAACACAACACTTGTTAATACCCATCCAAGCAGTACATCTAAGGATGGGGGAGACTGGGGGTGAGCACTAAGCAAACAGAGGTGGAAATGTATAATCATCAAGAGGGATCCCTAATACCTGCAACTTGAAATCAGGAGGCAGAAAGAAACCTAGTCAGGTAAAGTTAAGGGGGATAGGCAATGGACCAAAGGATATAAAGCTTTTCCCACCTAGTTCGATATTGGGGCATTGTACCCCTAATATTAGCAATTGATTTCTCTAACCGTAAATGATAGAAAAGTTCCTTGACCCTTTCCAGGTAAGAGAGGGCCTGCTGATCTTTCCAGTGCTTCAATACTAACTTTTTCAAATATAGGGATATAAGGGTAATGTGATACCTTCTCTCTTTTACCGCAGTAGAGGAGTAGTCCCCCAGCACACAAACATTGGGGGTAAACAAACCTTGAAGTCCCAGAAGGGGATCCGCCCTGAACTCAGTAAGAGACCAAAGGGGAGCAACCTTAGGACAATCCCAAAATTTGTGCAGAAGTGACCCCTGCTCCTGACCATATCTAAAGCACAACTGGTCTGGCAGCTTCCCCATCCCATACATTTTGACTGGGGTAAAGTATACATTATGCAAAATAAAGAACTGAGTTAGCCTCAGCCTATCATTGGCAGTTTATTGATACACACCTCGCCAAATCCTCTCCCACTGAAGTGTGCCAGATGGAAAAGCATCCCCCCCCAATAGGATGACTGTCCTCCAACAATAGAATAAAGTTTGCCAAACAGGGTCAATACCAGACAGGATACAGAATGGGGCTGCCAAGCATGCACTTGGAGATCTTGAAGCACCTCCACATGAGTGACAGACAATAACCCGGAGCCAAACCATTGAATAAGCATGTGTCTAATTTGATAAATAAAAAATGAAATTTTCTGTGGCAGGTGAAATTGCTCCAGTAGTTTTGAGATAGTACCCATCTTACCTTGGTTAACTAACTTACTTACCATAACCCGGGCAATTGAGTCTACACCCCACGGGCTTGGAATATGGCCCCCTATAACCAAGTTGGGATTACCAAAAAGTGACTGAGAAATATCCTTCAGATGGTCATATTTCAGGCATTTACAGAGGTGACTATGCACCTTGCTGGAGGTGAATATAACAGTATCTCACAGGGAGGGTGGCAATTTCCAAGGAGGGACATACCATAGGCTAGCTGGCATAATGCACATGGACTGAAACAAGTACCACTCTATCTGTAGCCATAAGGGAGTGTATTGAGAATCCCTGTTATCAGGAGGAGTAGGAGTAGCCCAGCAGAGATACTTAGCCAAGTGACTGGTCAAATAGTACAGATAGAAATTAGGTAGCTTGCGACCTCCCAAGCTTTTGGTAGCACAAAGTCACACATATGATCTTCGAGGAGGTTTATTTGGCCATATAAATCTGGATATAATGTCATGGAACTTACTAAACCAGCTTAAGGGGAGATAAATGCTTAGCATGTTGAGCGGGTAAAATATCCTGAGTAAAATATTCATTTTGATGACACTGACCCTGCCCTGAAGAGACAAACAAAGGGGGGCCTATCTGTTTAAATCTTGCTGGATAGTAAGAAGAAGATTATCCAGATTGAGTTTCTTCATGAGAAATTTTGAGGTGAACAATATGATTCCCAGGTACTTGAGCCAAGTAGTCCATTTCAGGGCAAGGATTTCCATGTCTGACCAATTAACAAGAGCATTAAGGGGCATTACTTCCGTTTTACTCAAGTTCAATTTATAATTGGAGAACCTATTAAATCTTTCAGTTATATTCAGGGCGGCTGGGATTGATTCATTCAGGTTGGTAATGTAGAGGGATATTATCCTCATATACAGATATTTTAAGATCAAAGAGGCCTATCAAGATGTCAGTTAAGGAGGGAGAGCTATTCAGTTGTCGATGTAGCGGTTCTAAGTATAAATTAAATGGCATCAGGGACAGGGAGCACCCCTGCTGGGTTCCAGATTGCAAAGGGAAAGTAGCAGAAAAAAAAAACATTACAGTAGACTCTAGCACTAGGCCTAGAGTATAAGGTACTAACCCAAACTATGAATGTGGAGGGAAAACCAACTATTTTTAGGGTCCCAAAAAGAAAGGGTCGGGGTGTGGCCTGGCTCAGCTCAAGATGACAGCTTAATTTCTCAGCTCTCCAAGGACACCCAGCTATCTGTCTTCATCTACAGCCATCCAGGATAATAATGTAAGCCAACAGTAACATCCAGCAAGATAAAGTTCATATCTACAACTTTGGTGAGTTATTTTCACAATTGCTTTAAGATTTGGTCTTTTTTCTACCCCCAAATCGTGTCTGTTTGCCTGAGCCTACCAGCATGGCTGAGCAATAAATGCACCTTTCCTCACTCTCCAGAGTAAAAACTATGTTTCAGAAATTAATATCTGAAATGAAAGATTTAAAAATAGCTTCTCAGCAAAATACAGCTACTTTACAAACCTTGGACACTCTCTTACTGAGCACTGAAAACAAAACTAAACAAAAGGAATCCTCAGTCCAAAATCTCAAAGCTACCATAAGGGAATAGGACAGAACCATCAAAACACTCCAAACTAAAATGCAGAACATTGAAGATAGATGCCACAGAAATAACTTTAGATTCTTTGGCTTCCCTGAGGGTTCCGAATTTGGAGATGCGACTGCCTTACTCCTGCATGTTTTGCCTGCAAATGCTGCATCTTCCACTCTACCTCAACCTAACCATAGAGTACTCCCACCACTCACTGGGTCCTAGGACAAGTCCAAACCAAAAACAGAGGCCAATAATCACACAGTTTCTTAATTATGCTCACACCGAAATTATGCTGCAGAAGGCAAGAGAAACCAGAATCCTGATGTGGCAAGAATGTAGAATTTACATATACAGGGACTACTCTAAAGAATTGTCTGCTAAAAGGCATGATTTCAACCCAATCTAACAAGTATTACACCAAAAAGGGATAAAGTTTTCTCTCCGGTACCCTGCAGTGGTGAGACTTTATTTGGGTAATGCATTTAAAGATTTTAACACCCCAGAAACCCTGTCTGTTTTCACTGAAACTTTACCAGCTCAAAATAGTGTCCCTCACACTCCCAAACTGTTGCACTCAGGACTCTTGGCTGATTTAACTTTTTGTGAGTTTGGAACTGCTCAGAACAATAGAGACTCGCTCCCCACTCATGCAGACACAGAAACCCCTTGCCCGGATAGCTCACTCCCCAGGCAGTCGGCCCGTATTCAAGACAAAAAAGTACCAATGCCAAATCTGCCAGAACTGCCTGCTGTGAAACTCGGACCACAAACAAAAGCACTGCAGCTTCCAAAAGGGTCTACCACCTGTCCTCACCACTTCCTCTGAATAATATGTTTGCCACTCTACAGGTCTTAGTTATGCCCTCGCAAGAGGAGTTAACCCAGGTAGATGCAGAGACTTTGCAGAACGTCCCTACCATCCCGAAGCTGGACCGATCTCTGCCAACTTCTCCTGGGCAGAAATTTCCTCTAGTTCCCCTTTTAAACCATGCAAACCACCAAAGAAAAAAGAAAAGGCAAGAGTAACTGTAATTCCCTTTCTCTGACTTTTGATTCCCGTAAGGCGAGTGGAACATGATCGGTGACTTTTTATTAATATCTGCCATATCCTAACTCATTGCCCATGCAACCTCCTTGCTATTCAGGCTTCATATAATAGTTCTCAGGGATCTGCCTGAATACTGGTACGGCTTCTTGTGGCAGACCTGCTTTCACTTGCAGCAGGTACTTAACTGCCAAAGCCGTACATCACGGTTAGCATATTTATACAACCGAGCACTCTTCTTCCCAAGACCAGCTTTCAACTTCAGCACTCTTTAGACTTCACAGCACAAGTAATGCAAGCGGGATGCTAACTGGGTTAAAGGTAACATTATACCTTTTTTGTTAATAATTATTAACACTCATCTGACCAGTCTCCTATTGTGAATAATTCTCTACTGTTGCAACAGGCACTCTTAAGGCTCCTAAGTGTACTTTATGTTTCCCTTTTCATTTGATTTGGCCTACTCTCCCATAAAATCCTTTTTGTTGCTTAACCCCATTTATTACCTTACTACCCCCCTGCAATCTCTTCTGTCTGGCTTTCCCCTTCTTTATTGTCTGTGCTCCTCTATTAAGGTACTCTCACTACCTATGGCAGGCCATTTTCAATACCCATGGTCCCATTATATTTTATTACATAAACTCAGGCATTGTACCCTAATGAAGCTTTTTATTGCAAAGCCAAGGTATATGCTTTAAGCCGGATGCAACTGCTCTTAACGAAACAGAACTCTCCCTTTTGGGGGTGATTTACTCAGCCTAATCTCTAGACTCAGTCAGTCCCCCTCAAGATTCACTAAAGGAGGCTATTTTCAGGCACATGGACAGCTTCTTTAAACCCCATGGGGTACTGAACTTTCTCTTATATGGCATCAAAATTCTTGAAGCCTGTGGACTACCTTTCACAGACAAACATCTACTCTACATGCTTTAGGAAATCTCCCATGCTCGTATTACCCCTTCAGTTGATTGCATATGTGGGTCATTACTTTATCAAGAGTGCCCTGCTACCCCCATGCCCCCATGTTTAATGTATACACCCTTGACTTAGTTACCATCCTGATTTGCTTGCTTAGCTACAATAATAATTGTTTCTGTATGTGTGTATGTATGTATGTATATATATATATGTGTGTATATATATATATATATATATATATATATATAGATAGATAGATAGATATACACACACACATACACATTTAAATAGGCCTAACCTTTTTTAAGAGAACAATCCAGCTCTGTTGGCTTTCTTTTTCCACTCAACTGTTTTGTTATATAATGTCCTGGTTGTTGCTGCTATTAAAATTTTTTAATTCTTTCTTGATATAAATACAATGAATTTCTTCTTTTTTTTTTTGATGAAGCTGTAATGCTGGTTTCCCCTTGGGAATTGTGTTTGTGTTTTAATCTTGACTAAGTTTGAAATAGTCCTTTTACTAGATCTATAATCCTCATGTGATTAACTGTCTGATTTAACTTCATATTCATCAGTGGTACCTCCACCAGGATTTAGTGCTGATTAGCTACTGCATGCCCAATTACTTTATGAGAGAGTCTGCGTACCTCTGTACCGACTCATATCTCATACCGCAATATAGAATGTTTAATTGTTTTATATATATAGAGTGTTCATATTTAAGTGTTGGTTAATTTGTTTACAATTCTTGGTCTTTTATCACTTGTTAAAGAGATGCATCAATTATAACTGTTGTAAAATCATACTCCTGCAACTTGCAACACTTTTTTGGTCCTGCACACATTCCCATACTAATTTCTTCATGTTTCATCAACTATCTTATCCTGTTGGCCTCTCAGTGTCGCTCACCATGATCTTTTTTGAGTCCCTTTTACCAGACAATTTGTACCTTAACTTTTACACTAAATATGACTGATCTATTACTACACTCCTGGAATGTTAAGGGACTCAACTCTCCTTGTAAATGCAAACAAATTCTATCCCACCGTAAAAAACAAAAGACAAGGATTGCATTCTTACAGGAAACTAAGCTTGTGGTGGAGGACACTGATAGGCTAAAACGGAATTGGGTCGGTCATACAGTTGCTTCTTCTAATACTTCTAAAAAAAGAGGTGTAGCAATTCTGATCCATAAAAATTTTAAATGGTCCCATTTAAAAACAATTACTGATAACAAAGGCAGATGGGTAATTATTAAATTTAATACACCTTCTGGCCCTTTAACACTGGTTAACGTGTATGCCCCTAATTCTGACTCACCGGAATTTTTTAATAATTTGGCCCAACGAATTTTGTCTAACAATATGGATAATGCTCCTATACTGATGAGTGGGGATCTAAACCTCACACTAGATGCACATTTAGACAGAAGCAACACGCCGTTGGATGCTCACCCTAGAAGTATTGACACCCTATCTTTACTCATGAAAGATTTTGGTCTTACAGAGTTTTGGAGACTTTTTAATCCCAGAGAAAGGGAATATGCCTTTTATTCTCCACTTCATACGTTTTAGAGTAGGATCGACTATTGGTTTGCATCTCATTGTATCTTAGATAAAGTAATTGAAACCTCTATTCTCCCAATGGTCATATCAGACCATTCTCCAGTTTGTATTCTCTTACTCTGGGGCCCACCATTAGCTAAATCACCCATATGGCGTCTAGATCCCCTATTAATTAAAAACCCAGAATTTATCTCATGGGTTAAAATTAAAATCTAGGAATTTCTCTCTTTTAACAAACCCACAGATACTTCTATGAGCACATTATGGGAAGCCTTAAAAGTTACTATTCGAGGTAAAATTATAAGTTTTGCAGCTCATCATAAAAAAGAGAGAGAACAACAACTAGCTACTATGGAGAAACAACTTAAAGAAAAAGAATGCCTTTATTTCAAATCTCCAAAACCTGATCCTAAATAACCCCTCCACTTAGAAATTTTAGATCTTGGAATAAAAATTAACGAGCTCTTAACTCAAAAAACTGAATTGGCATTATTCAAACTTAAACATAAATACTGGGAGCAAGGTGATAAATGTGGCACACTATTAGTTTACCAACTTAAAAATCAACAGACAGAAAGGCATATAGTGGGCATTAAAGATCAATCAGGTAAGCTCCATACTGATGGTCCTTCTGTTAATCAGAACATGATGTTCTTTTACAAATGATTATATACTCAGCCCAACTCTATCCCTAATCACCACATTCAACACTTTCTAAATATAAAACATGTCCCGCATCTTTCTGATCAAGACAAAAAAGACTTAGACTCCCTTTTCACTTTGCAAGAAGTCTGAAATGCCCTTTCTTCCCTAAAATCTGGAAAAACTCCAGGCAGAGATGGCTTCCCTGTTGACTTTTATAAAACACTTTCTGATATTTGATGTCCCTTAAGGTTTTCCAGGAAGCTAATCAAACCGGCTGATTCCCCCCTTCAGTGTCAGAAGCCATTATAACTGTAATACCAAAAAAAAATAAAGATCTTTCTCTCCCCTCTAGTTACAGACCAATATCTCTCTTAAATATGGATGGAAACATTTTTGCAAAACTTTTAAACTCCCTGCTAGAACCATTTATCTCTAAATTAGCTCATAAGTCCCAAGCAGGCTTTATTAAGGGAAGAAATGGCTCAGATCACCTACGCTCATTATTTAATTTAATATATAAGGCTAAATCTCTAAAAACACCTGCTGCTGCTATAGCTATTGACTTTGAAAAGGCCTTTGATTCTTTAAGTTGGAATTACTTATACCAGACTTTAAATTTTTTTGGTTTTCCCAGTATATTTTGCTCCTAGATTAAATGATTATATGCATCCCACTCCACTACAGTACTAACCAACTGCACACTTTCTTCCTCCTTCCCTCTGGCCAGAGGTACCAGGCAAGGTGGCCTGTTATCACCCTCCCCTTTTATCCTAGCAATGGAACCTATTTCTGCCCACCTTTGCTTATCTAGCAATATTAAAGGGATTCTCATCAGCAATGTTCGTTATACCTCTCTATTGTACGCAGATGATCTTTTAATTCTTCTACAAAATCTTGAAGAAGCAGGGCATCCACTGGTAAACCTACTTAACAAATTCACCACAATCTCGGGCCTGGCATTAAACTTCAGCAAAACCAAAACATTACCCTTAAACTCTCTTTGTAAACTGTATATGAATAACTCTTTGGGCTTTCAATGGGCTCCCCAGGATCTCACATATCTTGGAATTAAAATCATCCCGAACTTAGAGAGAAAGTGGGAAGATAATTTTACTCCTCTTTTATCCAATACTAGAACCATTTTAGATTGGTGGAAACTACTCAACTTATCTCTCATGGGAAAGATAGCAGCTATTAAAATGACCATTGCATCTAAATATTTTATCTTTTCACTAATATCCCTTTATTTTTTCCTATCAGTTTCTTAAACAAACTTGACAAACTTTTTGGTAATTTTATATGGCAGGGGAAACCTCTGAGGTTTAGTCGCACTAAGCTCCGTCTGCACTGGTCTAAAGAGGGCTTTGGATTGCCCTGGTTTAATGCTTACCTATGGGCCTTCCACGCCACTTTAACCATCAAATGGTTTAGCATGCCTATACCCCAAATGCAACTATGGGTGGAAATAGAAACCTCACTCAGCGTAAGTAAGTGCCCTACAACCTTTATCTATAATGCCCTTCCTCCTATGCTACAATTTCATCCCACAATTTCATCTTCTGTTTACTATTGGAAACAAATCCATAAACAACTAAAATCTAACCAAACTCCTCTCTTGCATGCTCCTGTTTGCATCAATCTAAATATTGCCCTTGAAAAATATCCCATCTTTTGTCGCTCATGGCATAATACGGGTGTATCCTTCTTAGGGGATATCCTAATAAACACACTCTCATCCTGAAATCTTTCAATGAATTGTGTATTCAATGGGAACTTCCTAAGAAAGACTTTTGGAAATATCTCCACTCTGTACTGCATGCAACACTTTTTTTCAACACTTACATACACATGATATTCATGACCGACATATTACCTTGTGGGTCAGTTCTACCTCTAATTTGACCAGTATTGTGTATAAGGATATCAGAAATACATTGTCAGACCAATCCCTAAAAGTTAAAACTAAGTGGAGTCAACATCTGAACTATGATATATCAGACTCCCAATGGCATAAGTGCTGGTTCCTTATCCACAAAACATTCATGGATACTTGTAGTTCTCTAATCCAGACAAAAATCATTCACCTCTGATACAGAACATCTTCTATTCTATACCATATAGGCTTAATTAACTCCAACAACTGCTGGCATTGCAACAGACCTAATGGGAATTTACTCAATATATTATGGTACTGTGACCCCATTCTCAAACTTTGGTCTAAAGTTCAACAATTTGCATCTAAAGTGATGGGCCTATCACTTTTGACCCTAATTTTTCCCTTATTGGAATTCCCTCTTTCTCTAATCTCTCTCTCTCTCTCTCTCTCTCTCTCTCAAGCTCAATACAAGTGGCTTAATTTACTCTCCTTGCAAGTTAAACGACTCATATTAATGTCTTGGAGAACAACAAATATCCCAATTAAAATCTTTCCCAATGTGCCTCTCTGGAACATGTTACCTATGCCACCCATAATCAACTTAATGAATATGGGAAATGTTGGCAGGACTATCTTACCTACCTTCACAATGCAAATAACTAATGGACTTTTAAAGAAACACCTTCTAATACTTATGATAGTCTCTATGTTATGACCTCTCCTTAGAATTGATGCTGTCTCTCTTTATTTAGAAACTTTTTATTTCTTTTTAGACATCATTTGTGTCTTTATGTAATTGTTATTTTTTGTAGAAATTTAAGCGATACTTCCCTAAGCCTCACTCAGCAAGTAAATAATGTATTTTTTTCCACTCATAATATGCTTATACTCCAAAACTCTCTTATCAGAACACAATTTTGACTTACTGAAGTTTATTATTTTTTTAGCTGAGAGAAATATAACTGACAGTTTTTCTTCAATCTGATTTAGCTAAAAAAGAATATAACCTTGTTGTTTATAAAATTCTGTCATTTAATATACTTGCTGTGCCTTATATACATTCATACCAGTTTATCTGTATTAGGAAGTCTGTTTGTATTCCTAAAAATTTTTGAATAAAAAGATAAAGTCAAAAAGAAAGAGCCAGCTAACCCTGTCAAAAGCTTTTTCCACATCTAGGGAGATCAACGCCACTGGTTGCGTAGCCTCCCTGGCTATGCAAAAAATATGAGCCAGTTTTCTGGTATGATCTGGTGAAGATCTACCCTGCACAAACCCTATTTGTTCTAGGTTAAGCAAGCCCTCTTATACTCATGACGCTCAAGCTGCCAGTATTTTAGCAAGAATTTTAATATCATAGTTCATCAATGAGATAGGGCACAGTTAGTCATCCTGTCCCGTGATTTACCCGACTTGTGCAGTACCACAATAGTGGCTTCCAACAGGGTAGGATCAGTAATCCCCTCTAAACAGATACAGTTATATAATTGAAGGAGAATAGGGGCTGATTCCTTTTCCCAGACTTTATAAAAGTTAGACAGGAATCCGTCCAGACCTGGTGTCTTATCCCGTTGGAGAGAATGGACAGCTGACAGAACTTCTTGTAGGGAAATAGGAGATACAAGAAGCTGCTGCTGGGTGGGAATGAGTGTGGGAAGAGATGTGGAATTTAAGTAGGCCTGAATCTCACAATCTGTAGGGCTATGAATGGAGTACCTATACAGCTGTGATAGAATAACTCAAACTCCTGAGCTATATCTCTCAGGGCAGTTAGAAGATTATTCCCCTCCAAAGAAGAAAGTGAGGTAATTAACCTTGATTCCTCCTGTTTCCAGAGCCTTACAGCTAGGAGATGACCAGCCTTGTCGCCTTGCTCCACATATTGTACGTGGGTTTTAAATAGGGCATATTCAGCCTTGTCTCTCAAATTCTCAGCATATTGGGCCTGAAGAGCAACAAGGCACTCCCTTCCCCTTTCGAGGCTGAGTTGAGAGTGAAGTCTCTAGGGTTTTTATGGCCTATAGCAGAGAATTAGAGACCACCTCTTGTTTTCTTTTTCTAGTGGCCAGAAGCCCAATAAATTCTCATCTGAGTATGCATTTCAGGGAGCTCTAGATCTGGTCGAAGGCTGGGACAGAACCTGCATTATGGTCCATAAATTGAGCTATAATTGTGCAAATTTGTTCTACAGTCTCTTCCTGAGAGATCAACTGAACATTCAGCTTTCATATGGTATCTTTTTGGAGAGCAGGATCTATATCACACTCCAGCCAGACCAGGGAGTGATCCGAGAGCACTCTGGGTGCCATGCCACTACCCTTCAGGCCCATTATAACCACCCAGTTTATTACAAATAAGTCAATACATGAGAAAGACTTATGGTAAGAAGAGTAAAATGTGTACTCTTTGACTGTAGGGTTATAGAGTCACCAAGGGTCACACAGCCCAAAAGAATTCCAAAAAATCATGAAGCACCCTCTGAGCTGGTGTTAAGCTGCTGCACTGTGGGGTTGACCTGTTGAGATTAGAGTCGATTGAGGTTCCAGTCACCGGCCACAATCACTGATAGCTGTTTAAAAGGGTCCAGAAGGAGGGAAAGATTAGTAAAACAATTCAGGAGAATCCTTGGCATATATAGTACCTAATATTACTTCCTTGTGGTCCAAAATACCTGTAAGAAAAAGAAATCTACCTTGCAGATCCACAATTTTTTGTAACTCTTGAAACTGTGTGCCTCTCGCAAACAGAATCACAACACCCTTCTGTGAAGAAGAGTTGCCAGAGGCATAACTACACCCCACAAATCCTCTACGAAATACGTTATTTTCTGCCTCTAGCAAATGCATCTCTTGTAAGAACACAATATGACAGTGGAAAAGATTAAAATGTTTAAGTTTCTGATGATGCTTGACCCGATAATGGGCACCCTTAATATTCCAGGAAACTATTTTCATGTCCTGTAAGAAAAATACATACTAGTACAAGTGGGTTTAATAGTGAAGTGACCCAACTAAGTACTCTGGACAAATCAGCTTTCAAAGTACTACCCCCCCTCCTCCCCAAGCCACCTACCCACTGTCTCCATTGTGAGTAAATCCTTGGTGGAATCACAGTTCTCGCCCCCCATCCCCCTGAGGTTTCCCCCACCTCCACCCTCTACCCACCTCCCCTCCCCCAAGCCCCACCAATCAGGCAGCTTTGAAAAGATAACAGAGGAGGAAAACATGGTTACACATCATCCCCAGTCCTATCGACTGCTCTCCTATTCTTACGCTCAGCGTGATGATGGCAATGCTTCCCACTAAGATTCCCATCTCTCGCTCCTCCCCCCACATCCCGTCCCCACAAATCTCAACATTAAACAAATAAAAGTAGTAACTAAGGGTTACAATAACACTAATCAAGATTTGACTTGAATTTTCCCAGTGTAGAAGGATAATTAAGTTCTAACTTACTGAGAATGAATATAAGGGGATCCCACTTCCCAGGGAATAACATATACCACAACCTGGTACCCGAGGGGGAGCCCCATATAATCCAGCTACTACTATAAAAACCTAACAAAAACTGGTTATTAACAGTAACAGTTCCAACAAATGCAGCAGTGAAATTCGTATTGTGGACATGCAGAGTACAAACTGAATGGCTACCACATGCAATTCCTCATATAGGGCACTAGATAGCAGTGCCAACTCCCCCCTTATCTGGGAGGACTGATAGGCAAGGCCTGGTAAACGCCTGATGTTTTAAGACAAACATCGTCTTTATTCTTCAGGTGAAAAATAGCACATACAGAGTCCTGTTAAACTCAGGCAGTCCCCAACCAACGTAGAAGAGAGCAAATGATCCACTGTAGTGCAAGCATCACAAGTCTGCCATACTACTCAGATATTACTCAGCTCATTCAAACACCCCTAAGAACCTCAGGGCTCATTTAATTAAGTATTAATTAAGTCCAGGAAGTACTTTTTGCAGCTGTCGGTGGCAGAATCTAGGTCATCAAAAAATTGCCACTGTCCATCCTTATTGACTTGTAAGGTCAGTGGATACAGGACTCAAAACTTTATACCAGCAGAAATTAACTTGCTAACCAGAGGATGTAAAGCTGTGCATTTCTGGAGCACTGAATAGGGTATATCTTGAGCAATCCACACCTTCTTGTTGGTCCATTGAATTTCCTGCACCTCCCTCAGCTTGTTTAGGACATGCTGTTTGTCCAAATGATTAAGCATTTTGAATAGAAAAGGCCTTGGGGACGATCCGGCTGGAGGCAGGGGTCTGAGTGAATGATGCGCTTCCTCGAAGACATATGTGGGCCCATTAGAGGAAGGCCCCACTAATTTTTCACAAAACTTCTGGGCAAATAGAATAGCTGTGGTCTCTTCCTCTCCTTCTGGCAAGCCCAAAATCACTAAATTATTATGACGAGAGCACCTCTCGAGATCTTCGAGGTGCTCCAAGGTTTTCTTAAGACGCTGGCACAAGTTCACTACCTCAGGGTCCAACTTGCATCTCCAGTCATCTAACTACAAGATTTGGGCTTCATTACCATTTGTGCACTGGTTAAGGAGGTCTTCATGGCCTGAAATTCAGAAGTGAGCATAATTAGGGTTTCCTTCATAGCAGCAAGTTCTTCAAGAAATTTACTTTCAGTGAGTGCTTGCAAGCCAGTTAGAGAGATCTGCACATCACTCTGGGCTTTGGGCCACTTGGAGGCCTTATCTTTCACTGGAGTCGGTGGCAGAGTATGCTTGTGTGGCCTTCTCTCCATCTCCGCGTCCATTCCAACAGACGATCAGTGGTAAAATGGAGCCAAATGTAGTTTATCTGACACAGTAAGTACTGAGCAACCAGTTACCTGATGCTAAAGCAATATATCGGGGAGTATTTAAGAGCTAGATACTGTAGGTCAGGGAGGGGAGCCATCAGAACAAGCTTCCTAGCAGGCGGCCATCACACCGGAAGTCCAACGTGAATCAATATTGAGAGCCCATGCCCCATGTCAGAAACATCTAAGTTCAAAAAGAAAACAATATTCCCACTGGAAATCCATCCCCAAGGCATGCTGCTGTCCCAGCTGACTGAATAGGTGAAAGAAGGATATTGCCAACTGCTGTCTGCCAACAGAATAATGAAGAGGGTGCCATTGGACATCAGGAATTGATTGTATGGGGCAGAGTAAGAGAGGGGGTACCACTGAACGCCAGGAAGTGATTTGTTTTATGGCAGGGTGAATGACGGGATGCCACTGGACATGACGGAGTGATGGCATGGGGCAGGGTGAGGGGGAAATACCACTGGATGCTAGTGACTGATTGGCTTAAGATGTGGTAGGTTTGGTACTGAACACCAAGAACAGTTTGTTACAGGGCTGGGGTGAGGGAAGAGGTGCCACAGTATTCCATAGAATGCTTGGCACAGGAGAGGGTCATGGTGGGGAGTGCCACTGGGTACAAAGTACTGCTTACAAAACTAGCGTATAACTGTTAGCAAATTTCCTTTGTAAAGAAATTAATTAAATTACATTAGGTATCAGATAGAGCAGAAACAAAAGGCTTTAAAAGTAGGGAAATGCAACATTAGGGTAAAAAAATGTCCTTACCTTTGATAAATCTTCGGTGTGCTACTCCTCTGGGTTAGAATGATTGCTTGACTGACACTGGTTTGGGATTACTGTAACTGACACTGTCCCTGAAAGCACTGCTGTGTGTGCATAAGTTTCTGTGCCTTGAAAGAAAGTTTTAAAGTTAGAGTAATGTCAAAGCTGCATTACATGATCATGCAAAGCTTGAGGAAAAGCACACCAAATATTTATCTCATGCCAGGCCACTTTTTTATCTTAAAGCTGCATTTCCTCACTTTTGAGACTTTGGCCCCCATTTTAAAATTGGTCCCTTTGAGTTGGCCCACCAGCGCAGCGGTCGGATTATCACCTGAGGCACCAGTGACTGGGGTTCAGGAGCAAACCCAGGCTGCTGGAGGGTCAGCCAAGGGGAGGAGGATTGAGCATCCAAGGGACAGTCTCCTCCTCCGGGGAGGGAAGGTTGCTGCTCCCGCTGCAACACCGTCATCTTGGTGCATGCAGGTAGAGGTGCAGCAGGGAGTGCCAAGTGGGGCGGGAGGATGTTGACTGGGGTCTGGCGCGGTGACACATCTGTGCATGCGCTTGTCTCCATGGATCCCCTTGGCCACTGACATTCTTGGGTGGGGAACAGAAGGAACTAGAAGGGGGACAGGATCAGATCTACAGTACAGTAGCTTATTGTTGTTTTACATTGTTTCTTGTGGATTCTACTTGGTAGAAGGTTATTTCTTTTCTTTCTTACTACTAAGGGGCTAGCAGGGTATTGTTTGGAGCTGTTGGAATTTTGAAACCTGTTTTGATAGTTATAAGTGGGCTCCTTTGTTTGATTCACTGTGTGGCAGGCTGCATTTGTAGAGGCCTATTTCTTCTGTTTTAAAACAAAATTTGGTGTGATTTAACTGGGTCTGTTTCTTTGAATTGGAGACATATATCTTCTAATTCCAAGCCTATTTTGATGTGTTGTTGGTGAAGCTGTTTGAATTGGAGTCCTGTTTCTTTGGGTAGCAAACCTATTTTGGGGGCTTTGAGTAGAATTGTGATTCATTGTTGCTGGCTTCACTAGCCGCAAAGTTTGAGTGCAGAGTGGGGGAAGGGTGCTAATGGTCTGACCAGAGGCCTCAGCTACCTAATTGTTTCTGGAAGACTTGGGCTGGTCCCACCCTTGGTCCATTATTTCCTTTATACCAGGGGTTCTGACATCACTTCCTCAAACAGGCAAAAGAATACGCACCTGTCATAGCAAAAGCAGACATCCAGGAAAGGAACAGCAGCAAGTGAAGAGGTGACTGCTCTCTCTCAGTGGAAGGGAAGTAAATGCAAATCTAGGAGCTTTCATTATTACTTCTTCGCATTGATATTGCATTGGGGAAAGGAGGAGTAGGAGTTTGAAGAAGGTTGTGCAATGGCTACTTAAAGTCTGTTTTTGAGTGTGGATAGGAAGGATAGGAATATAAAAAGCAGTTGCTCAATATATCTAACATTGCAACAAAAGAGGTAAGGAAATAAAGGAAATGTTTTGCACTGATAGAGGAGGAGAGGAGACTTGGGGAGTGTTTGGTATCCTGCATCTGTAGGGTGGGGGGTCGCTAGGGCAAACGACATCAATGGGTAGGGTGGTAGGCTGCAGCAATCAGGTGCACCAATCTTCTAAAATTGCCTGGAGTGTGGGAGGATGTTTAGTGTGCAACCACATAGAAAAACTTAGAAAGGAGATTGAGGGTCTGCAGGAGGAACTAAGACAGGCAAGGCAGATTGGGGGTGGGTTTAGCCCAATACTGGAGGGAGGAAGAAGGGGAGATGAGAGAGGGTGATTTAAGCTAACAGTAGTGAGGAGAGGGTCAGAAGAAGGGAAGCAGAGACAAAGGGGCCCAGGCCAGGAAGAACAATTACCAAGGAAACCAGGTCAGGAGACAAAAGATAAATGGAAGGAGGAGCTAGGGACTTGTGAGTTGAGGCGAAGAAGTGGCAAAAGTCATGGAGTGGAAAGGAGAGAACAGGTTATTATGAAGAGAGAGAGAGCAGGCATTTGTGAAGGGCCTTCAGAAAATAGTTGTGCACTGCTAGAGAGGAAGAAGGTGGAGGAGGGAAATGATGAAATTAGAGGGTAATTGATAAATGCCTGGACCAAACTGGAGGGGTGGAGTTCTGCGGAGAATTGCAACAGGGGTAAAGGGGAAATAATGTGCAGGAGGAAGAAGAGGAGCTGGAAATGAGAGAGGAGATGAATAGAAGCAAGCAGGGAGTAAGAGGGTGGAATCTTAGTGCTGGGGGACTCAATACTAAGAGGAGTTAGGTGGGGTAGCAAGGGGGAGAGGCATAGTCGCATTTGGGTGGAGGCCATGCCAGGAATGACAGCAGAAAGGGTGGGACAGTCTGTTCTGAAATATGCTAGAAGGGGTAGGGACAAGCATCATTTAATTATACATCTTGGGACAAACAACCTGGCTGACAAGACAGTAGATACAGTCCAGAGGAGGTTTGAGGAACTAGCACAATTACGTGAGGGGGCAGGAAGATCAGTAACTTTTTCAGAGATACTTCCCATGCCAAAGGCAAGCACAACAGGAAAGCTAAGAATAGAGGAATTTAACGGATGGCTAAGAACCTGGTGTTGTGCTAAAGGGTATGGGCTATTGGGGGGGTGGGGAGCGACCTGGGAGGACAGTAGTCTCTATGCCAAGGACAGACTACACTTGAGTGAGGAGGGAAAGAAAGTATTGAAACAGAGGATGGAGGAGTACATAGAGGAAGTTAGGAATTTAAACTAGGAGTGGGGGGTGGCAGTTGGGGAAGAGATATGCAGAGACCACGGGTTTGGAAACCATATGAGCTTACCCCCCATAACAGTGACAAAGGACAAATGGCAAGTACTGTTGGTGATGCTAGGAAAGGAGGGCAGGATGGGAGGGGGGAAAGGGTGGAAGGTGGTTACCCTTAATGCTAGGAGCCTTGGGAGGAAAACTGCAGAGTTACAGGTTCTCATGGCAGAGGGAGAGGTGGATATTGCAGCCATCATGGAAACATGGGCCACCCAATACAATGACTTGGACCTGTCTGTACCAGGGTACAGGTTATTTCGTAGGGACAGGGTGATTGGGAAAGGTGGGGGGGTGGCACTATATGTGAAGGAAGGACTGAAGTGTAAGGGAGGAAGAGGAGGAGGGTAGTACTGAGTCACTTTGGATGCAAATCCAGGATTCCAGAATAGGATTCTTAGAATGGGGTGGTGTACAGGCCACCATCTCAGATGGAGAGTTAGACAGGAACTGAGTGGGACAGATCAGGAGGACTTGCGAGAAGGGTAGTGTGGTGATTGTGGAGACTTCAACATGCCAGGAGTGGACTGGAGCACCCCAACAACCAGGAACAGAAGGGAGCAGGTACTGCTGGATGCCTTCCAGGACAGCTTCCTGCTGCAAATGGTCAGTGAACAAACCAGGTTAGGAAATACCCTTGACCTTGTGCTGGCAAATGGGGACTTTGTGAGAGAACTTACAGTAGAGGAACCGCTGTCAGGGAGTGACCACCGCTCAGTATGGCTCACATTGGATATGGGCAAGGAGGAGGAATCTGGACAATAGTGCTGGAATCGGAGGGCCGACTTTGGGAGGATGGGGGGAAGTGGTAAAAGGGTACCTGGCCAGAATTCAATCTATTATGGACACTAACCAGAGATGGGAGCTCATAAAGCTGGGGATAGTGGAGGCAACCAAAACCTGCTGCAAAGACCAAAGCAAGAAGGCTAGGGCTAAGAAACTGATCTGGTTGAGCAAGGAGGTCATGGAAAAGGTAAGGAGGAAAAGAGCTGCCTTTAGGAAGTACAAGAAAACAGGAAGGGGGAGGACAGGGAGGAGTACTTGACAGAATCGAAGGAGGTGACAAGGGCAGTAAGGGAGCCAAAGCATCTACAGAACTCAGGCTGGCACAAGGCATTAGAAGGGAGAAGGACTCTTTAAGTACATCAGGAGAAAAGGAGCTGTAAGGACCACAAAGTAAGGATTAGGAAGGAGGGGGTTGGGTGGAAGCAGGGTGATAAGGGAAGCACTAAATGAGTACTTCTGCTCAGTATTTACTAAAGAGAAGAGGGGGGTGACACCCAGGTGGGAGAAATGGCAGAAGCGGGGGGGGAAGTGGTGACAGATGGGAAAATCATGGAGAGCAGAGTTCGAGAGGGTTTGAAGGCACTGAGGCTGGGCAAGGCACCAGGCCCAGATGGCATCCACCCCAGGGTACTGAAGGAGCTGGCAGAGGTCCTTGCAGGACCTTTGGCAGACCTATTTAATGCCTCATTACATTTGGGGTGTGTACCTCAGGACTGGAGGATGGCTCATGTGGTGCCCCTCCACAAGAGTGGCCCCAAGGATGAACCGAAAACTACAGACCAGTGAGCCTCACATCCATCATGGGTAAGCTAATGGAGACTATCCTGAAGGAGAAGCTGGTGGCCTCCTAGAGGCCAAAGGACTACAGGACAGCAGACAGCATGGCTTCATACATGGCAGATCCTGCCAAACCAACCTGGTTGAGTTCTATGACTGGGTAACTAGGCAACTGGACAGGGCCATGCAGTGAATGTCCTGTATCTGGACTCAGTAAGGCATTCGACTCAGTGCCATGGAAGGCTGGGAAGGAAATTAGTAGTACAAGTGGTGCAAAGCTGGTGAGATGGGTAGGAAACTAGCTGCAGGGAAGGCAACAGAGGGTGGTGGTGGGTGGGGAGCTCACACCCAAGGGCAGTGACGAGCGGTGTTCCACAGGGCCTCAGTGTTGGGACCAGTGTTGTTTGGGATATTCATTGCAGACATATCATGGGACATCAAGAGCAAGATCAGTCTGTTTGCTGATGATACCAAGGTAGGTGCTGGTGGATGACCTAGGGTGGCAGGGGTTGCAGGATGATCTGACAAAGCTTGAAACCCGGTCAGACACCTGGCAACTGGGCTTTAATGCCAAAAGTGCAAGGTGCTGCATTTGGGGATGAAGAACCCAAGGAGGAGTTACCAGCTAGGGGAGTGCAGCTAGCCCAGACAGAGAGGAGAAGGATCTGGGTGTGCTTCATTACGGGGTCAATGAACAACTCGCACAATGGAGGAAGGCAGCTGCAAAGGCCAACAAATGCTGGGTTGTATTGCAAGGGGTATATCCTCAAGGAGGGAGGAGGTGATTCTGCCACTGTATAGGTCATTAGTTAGACCACACCTGGAGTACTGCTTGCAGTACTGGTGTCTGTATCTGAAGAGGGACATTAAGTTACTGGAGGGGGTGCAGTGCAGAGTGACAAAGATGATCATGGGTCTGGGGGACTTATCATACGAGAGGAGGTTGAAGGAGTTGAACATGTACTCACTGGAGAAGAGGAGAGACAGGGGTGACATGATTGAAACCTTTAAATACATGAAAGGAATAAACAAGACTGGTACAGAGGGGCTGTTCAAAGTAAGGGAGGGGAGGGCCACCAGGGGCCATGATATGAGACTGGAGCGAGGAAGGTTCAGGAGGGAGATGAGGAGACACTTTTTTACAGAGAGGGTGGTGGCTGGGTGGAATGCGTTACCTGCTGAAGTGGTATGCAGTAGAACAGCGGACTGCTTCAAATGAGGATGGGACAGAACAAGGGGGAGGGTTAATGAAGGGGAAGGGTGGAAGGGAGGGGCATCTGCAGAATAAGGGGTGCTAGCTGCACATTCGAGCAGACTTGATAGACCTCTAGACCTTTATCTGCTGGCAAATTTCGTATGTTCGTAAATGGAAAATGCCATGCCACCGCTCTGGACTATCAGACCCTGTGGTGGTTGGGGACTGGTGGATGGATGTCCTACATGTATGATGATTGGGGGAGTTGCTTCCCTGCCCCTTCCCTGCCCGGAGGAACATTCTGTGGCAGGATAGGGGCTGATGACTGCTGGCCACTCCGTAGGGTCTCAAGAGCATAGCCTGATAGGAATGGGGCCATATTCAAATGCCATGCCATTACCCCATGTGCACTGCTAACCTGATAGTGAGTATGCACAGAATATACTACTGTGACATGCAAATGAGGGATCCCCCTTGCATACAGGGCACATTGATATATTTAAAGATGTTGCCATGGCAGCACTGTATAATTTTGTCAAAGCCTCACTCTTATCACTGTACACAGTGGTGCACAAACACCCAACCCTCGGCCATGTGCCAAGCAGCAGAGTGGCAGTATCCTGTGATCACTGTACCAATGCCTCATAGATATTTCTACTACTATCCCTGGCATCCAGTGGTTCTCCCACCCTGCCACATCATATGCACACACACACACACCCAACTGCAGTAGTTATGTCTCAGTGATATGCAATATAACATCCCTGGCATCTAGTGTTCCCACATCTCCAAATCGTACAGTATGACCTCCTTCCCCTGTTCTGGCCACACAGGACCCGCCATAGCCACCACTCATCCCTGTATGTACATCAGGATGCTCCTGAGGTGGCATATGGCACAACCCCTCTGCTCACTACCTCAGCCAGCCGCTGTCTAATTGATATGGAGCAAGTGTGCACCTACTGTAGAAATCACTGTTTCTGCAGTTTTTTGGGTTTACACAACCAGGTGAGGAATTGTGCATGTGCAACATTGTTGATAATCACAAGGTTAGTTGTGTGGCTGAATGTTTGTCATACGTGGATGCTTTCACCATTTACACCCTTTGTTCCTTAAGGAATTACCACACTTTTTGGTACCGTGAAGGCAAAGGAACCTTCTTGAGGAGGGTTCCACCTCTAGAGGAGCCTCAGGAACATAATTCCTTTAGGCCAAAGGTAACTTAGAAAGGTGCATAAAGGAGAGAAGTGAGCCACTGGAGGAGGAGGGGAGGATGGCGAGAGCAAAGAAACAGTGCTTCCAAATGAGGCTGAAGGAACCTAGTTTAAAAGCCCATGGGGGAGTGCCTAGTTGCTGTGCCCCTAGAACTGGAGGCATAACCTTTTAATAGTAGTACAGTCATTCCCTGTCAATCATACTGTGGCTGGCTAAGATGGTAAGTGTAGGGGCTGTGCCATTCGCTGTTAGTACAGGTGTCTTCTGGTCTACTTGCTGGGGTGAGTGGGGCCCACTGGGGTGGTAGGGTTTGAGGGTTCTGAGTGGGTAGGATGGAGAGGGGAGTTGCACTGTATGATGACTGGGTGGGGGGACCACTGGATGCCAGGGATGTTAGATCTGATATAACAGAGGCATAACTATTGTAAATAAACAAAACTATACCATACTGATGACAGTAAGGTTGTAAAAGCGCAAGGTTTGTGGTTAGTGGTCCCTGGTAATCCAATAAAGCCACCTGACACCAGATGTTGTTTTAAATCAGTTGCAATTTATCAATACCCAAATAAGCCCTAACAATTTTACCTCTGACATGATTCATTCTAAACAGCTGATGGCTTTTTACCACCAGGGCTACAGGTGTTCAGAAAAAGTGAAGTAAACGTGCTCCCTCTTTCTTGGTGTCCAGCATCTATGGCTATTCCTCTTGAACACACGGAACATACAGTCTGTCTGATATTTATACAGTGTTTGACAAGAGATGCAAGACAAAGGAAATCTCCCAGTTTTTAGACACTCTGACCATATAAGGCAAGATAGTAGGGTCATGAGACAAGGGTTCAAAACACATACATCACTACTGACTTGGCATTAATTAAAAGGAAAACATCATTTGTCACAAGACGTAAATAAAATCTCTTAGCACTAAAAATATTTTGCTTCGAAAAACTAATGTCACAAGACAAGGGCATAATAGATATTTACTAATAATTACCAATAATGTAAGTTTAAAAATAGACAAACATAAGATAGGGAGGTGGACCAGACATTAATGCTTGCCAACTTGCATGTAATTTCTCTATTTCTGCTTACACCGTTATCTATATTAGCTACATTTAAGTTTAGTCATGACCTTGGGTTACAGAAAAACATGTTTTTGTACAAAATATTTCTGCCTGAGTAAAGCAAAACTAATTTTGCTTAAAAATACTGGCCCAGATATTCAAAAGGGTTGTGCATGGCACAACAGTGTTGCACCATGTGTAACCCACTGATGTGCCCCAGCGCGATATTCAAACGGGGATTGTGCTTGGCACAAATCCTTGCTGAGCTATCAGTAATGTACGCGGTGCAGGTGGGGCCTGCCCATGCATGCCTGCACATCCCATATTCAGCCCAGGATGCTGAGTCCATGCATTTGCAACCTCCTTGCGCCGCACACAGTTGAGCCAAAAAAAAAGGAACACTGGCTGGCCACCCACAGGTGAGCTGCCATATTGCAGGGTGCAACACAGCAGCTGCCACCTGTGGGTAGCCACCCAGGCTCCGGCAGCACCTCCGTGACGGCGCCCCCCCATGCCCGATCACAGGCATCTGTTCAAAAAAATCATGTCCTATCTCTCTGGTGGTCCAGTGGACCGCTGTCAGCTCGATCACAGGCTTAAGTATGAAGAAAATAAATTCCTATATCCCTGGTGGTCCAGTGGACCTCTCGCAGCCCAATCGCATGCTTAGGTATTGAAAAAATAAATCCCTATATCCCCGGTGGTCCAGTGGACCACTCACAGTCTGATCGTGGGCTTAAGTATTGATAAAATAAATTCCAATATCCCTGGTGGCCCAGTGGACCGCTCGCATCCCGATCATGGGCTTAAGTATTGATAAAATAAATTCCTATATCCCTGGTGGTCCAGTGGACCACTCGCAGCCTGATCACAAGCTTAAATATTGAAAAAAATAAATTCCTATATCCCTGGTGGTCCAGTGAACCACTTGCAGCCCAATTGTGAGCATTAGTATAAGAAAATTATGTCCAATATCCCTGGTGGTCCAGCGGATCACATATTTGGAATGTGTAGTATGGTACGGGCTGCATTCCCATTGGCTCTCGCTGGGGACCAATGGGCGTAAAACCCTACCTACAGTGTCAGTCAGTGGGTGGCTGGGTGGCAGATGGGTGGGGTGCTGCTGCCTGCCACTGACCAGGGGGAGCGGAGCGGTGGAGATCAGTGAGCGGGTGGGGAGGGGGGTTCGCTGGACCACCAAGGATATAGGATGTAATTTTCTTATACAAATGCCCGCAATTAGGCAGAGAGCGGTCCACTGGACCACCAGGGATATAGGAATTTATTTTCTTCATACTTAAGCCCACGATTGGGCTGCGAGCAGTCCACTGGACCACCACGGATATTGGAATTTTATTTATCAATACTTAAGCCCACGATCGGGCTGTGAGCGGTCCACTGGACCACCAGAGATATTGGAATTAATTTTTTCAATACTTAAGCCCGTGATCGGTCTGCAAGCAGTCCACTGGACCACCAGGGATATTGGAATTTATTTTATCAATACTTAAGCCCACGACTGGGCTGCAAGTGGTCCACTGGACCACCAGGGATATAGGAATTTATTTTCTTCATACTTAAGCCCATGATCGGGCTGACAGCAGTCCACTGGACCACCAGGGATATAGGTATTTCTTTTATTTTACAAATGCCCGCAATCGGGCTGACAGCAGTCCACTGGAGCACCAGGGATATTGGACCCAAGTTATAGTTACTGAAGCCCACGACCAGGCTGTGGGGCACATTGCCATGCTGTGCAGAGGGCATCTGTCTCTGACAGCTGCTGCCTGGCAGGGTGCCAGGCGCAAGTCACTGGGAATCAGCACACCTGCATGCAAATGGGGAAATAATGACATAGAAATGGCCCCATTTACGCCTTGCATACATTATGGCACCATTTGCATGTGCACTTTTGAATATCGCGGTTGCTGCGCATAGCGCAATGCAACTTGCGCTAGCGCATCCCCCTGATCCACTCAGGCCACTTGCGCTGGCGCAGTGCCTCTGCTCCATGCACACTGCGGGTGGCCAGGGTGCGATATTCAGTTATGCTGTGCCATGGTGCAGCCCCATTGAATATCATCCAGTCAATGCCCCTGCACAGCCAAGTTGCGCTGCGTCCAGGATTGCTCCACAGCCTGGCACAGTTTGAATATCTGGGCCACTGTTTCTAAACACTGCTTAGGTTCTTCACCTATTTTTCTACAGTTATTTAAAGGGCCTTAACACCTTTTGAACCCGGGCACCCATATACATGTGGTGGTATTATGTAGTTATTTGCTAGCTACTTGCAGCCCTTTACTAGTCATACATATCAATTGACATGTTGGCATCATTTAGTACTCATTAACAATTTGCAGTCTCTGCAAGCCTTGTACACTTTTAGTATCTTTTGAACCTTTTTTACAGCCAACTAACTTGTATAGAACCTTGGCCATTATCATTTTCAACACTATGGTGATTGGGGATAGAGGACAACTGGATGCCAGCAATGTTATATTACATATGAATGAAGCTTAACTATGGTGATCGGAGGGGGCGCAATGGCACAGCCCCACAAAATGTCTCTGTGCAATCGTGCAAGATGCCATTATGCAGCAGGCTAATAAGCCCATAATGAGTATGCAAATGGCCCCTTAGCACCTTGCATGCCCTATGAGATTATTAGTATATCATGGCTGAATATGACTTACAGGAGCAATGGCGCTATCCCATTTGGGACACACTATCTCCATTCAGTCCTGTGGGCCATTTTCCAGTAGGGGGTACTGTACGCACTGCACATAGTTACTGTGCGCTGTGTTGTCATTTATTTATTTATTTATTACATTTTGTTAACCAGGTAAGCCCACTGGGCCCCAAAGGTCCCTTTTTCAGGGGCGACCCAGAGTTAGTTACATAAAGTAAGGCAATACATACAGATAGAACAGTACAGGACATAGCGTACATTATTACCATGACAGTATACAGTTTTCACAGTAGAGAGCAGTTATATACAGCAATTTTACAAAGTTCAACAGTAGCAGCTGAAAGGCTTGGGGCAAGAGTTAATGCACCAAACCACAGGGTGAGAGTTATATAGCCATCAGGGCAGGGGCAGTGACTATGGTTTAGGAGGTATGTGTGCAGTTCCTTCAGGAATATCGCTAGGTATGCAGGGAACTTGTTCCACTGTGAAGGGGCAGTATAGGCAAAGGATGTACTGCCTGCTGCAGAGTGGACCCTGGACAATTCCAGGAGTTTTTTTCCTGAAGTGCAAAGTGGTCTGCTGCACCACTTTGGAGCAAGTAGTCCAGCTAGTCCAGCTGGAGGGTCGGCATTGAGAAGCTTGTAAGTCCAGCTTAATAGGGGGTACTGAAGCCTGTGACTTAGGGTAGGCCAGTTGAGTGAGGCAAGGACATCACAGTGATGGCTCCTTGGATGAAATTTCATGGAAAATCATGCAATTTTATGGTACAGAGTTTGTAGTCTACAATAGTCATGCTTCAATAAGCCTAGAAGGGTTGGGGAGGCATAGGTAAGGGTAGGTAGGAGGATATTCTTCGCAATCACCAGTCATGTTTCAGGAATCATGTTGGTGCTTAGGCAGTAGAGCAGGCCCAGTTTTTGGGGCATATATTTTGTTACCAGAGCGACATGTTGTTTTAGTATAAGCCCCCACCTCCTAGCCTCTGGCCAATGCAAATGCTCTTAATTTGTTTTGTCCCACTGCAGGCTGTCGGATCTGACCCTGAGTACTACACTAATGTTCTCCCATGCAATTTGTCTAGGTGGCTATGAACCTTGATGTCTTTACTGTCCTCAGCTGTCTTATGGTTACCCTAATTGCTTTATTTTACATCCTTATTATGATCTATGCCTAAAATGTACCCTTATGTAACTGTTACTGTACTACCCAATGTATATCTTGTTTTGCTTCTGTACACCTATATTATGTCTGTGCATTTCTGCATATTGTAACCAATGTCCTGTGCTTTCCCGGGTCGTGCCTGAAAATAGGCAGGTCTGTTGCCTAGCGCACTTACCCGGTTACCAAAAGCTAATAAATAAATAAGTCCCAGGTACCTGAAGGACTGGACCACCTCAATAGTGGAACCAGATACAGTAAGTAGTGGGAGAAGGTGGGCCCAGAAGGAACCCAGGGATTTTGGTCTGGACAGAAGGGCTTTGGTCTTTTTTGGGTTAAGGACCAGGCAGTTTTTGACTAGCCAAGCTTCAGCCATGGCAAAGTCTGACTGGAGCAGGGGCCCAAGGTCATTCAGGTGTGTCGCAGTTCTATAGAGTACAGCGTTGTCAGTGTACTGAACCATGGAGCTGCTCCCACAGTGGCAACAGAGGTCGTTGATGAAAAGTGAGAACAAAAGCGGGCCCAGGATGGAACCTTGTGGGACTCCCTCATTTAAAGGTAGTATTCCAGATGTTGCACCTCTCCACTTGACCTGTTGGGCACGGTCAGACAGGTAATTGCAGAACCAATTCAGGGAATGTTGGTCAAATCCAAATTTACTCAGCTTTATTAGCAGGAGGGTGTGATCTACTAGGTCAAAGGCCTTGATAAGGTCAATGAAGACTGCCTCTATGGGGGTGCCTTCATCCAAAGCTGTGAGGACTTCAGAGGTGAACCTGATGAGGGCAGTGTTGGTCCCATGTTTTTGTTGGAAACCATGTTGTGAGGGGGCCAGGAGTTGGTTTACTTCCAGATAATCCCTGAGTTGGGAGTACACCAGCTGCTCCTGGACTTTTTCGAGGGAGCAGAGGATAAGTATGGGTCTGTAGTGACCTATTGGTTTCCTAGCTCTGCCCTTGTGGAGTGGGACCACATGAGCCTGTTTCCATATTTTGGGGACTACTCCCTCCTGCAGTGATCTGTTTATAAGCCAAGTGACTTGCAAGGTAATAGAATGGGCAGCAGCCTTAAGCAATCTTGGGCCCAGTCCATCTTACCCCACAGAACCAGTTGGTTTTAAGGATAGTAGGAGGGGCAATACTTTTTTGATGTGCACTGTCCTTAGGTGGAAGTGGGGGGTTGGAGAATCCTGGGTTTCGGTGACCAGGGGGCCCTGGTTAAGGTCCGGCAGATTAGTTCTGTATGAGCCCAGGTCAGTGAAGAAGCTGTTGAAGGCAGCAGCTGCCTTGCCATGGCCCCATATTCAGATAGTTTGCCTGAATATTGCCCACAGGCCAGCCATGTGCTATCTCATGAGCACCGCTAATGGAGTTTGCCCTTTAATAGGCAGACAAAGTTGTCCTGGTGCACCCCTTCCCTCCTGCATAGAATGGGTGTGCTCAGAAGGGAAGGGGGAAGGAAGGGGAGGGGCTAAGAGCCAGGACAATGGGCAGGTAGCAGGAAGGGGAGGGGCAGAGGGAGGTACATAAGGGACAGCACAAGGGGGCCTCAGCCACTTTTTGCTGGAGTTTTGATCTACAGCAACTGCAGCACATCGGATTGGCAAAAAATGTTGGAGTTTTTTCACCAAGAGGGAGAGGTAAGAAAATAAATAGTGATATTACTGGAAGAGATGTGAAGTTAAAAAAAAAAGAGAAGGGGAGAGAAGAAGAGTAATATATACAGTATTAAAAAAAAATGGTTACAGTAGACTCATGGGGGGTTGATTAGAAGGGCTTTTGATGGTTTCTTTTTAGTTTTTATGGTAATTATGGACTGTTTTTGCCCTAGTAAGAATTTGGTGGGCAAGGAGGAGCCCCGGAGACAGGAGAGAGAGACAGCATGAGCTGAGACCACGTGTCACGGCACCTTGCACCATTTTTAGTAATAACTAAGTGGAAGAAGAAAGCCTTTTAATTGTTGGTGTTGGTTTTTGCTGCATTTTTCCCAATTGGGCTGGTTGGCATGATTATGTGGGCCTGGAAGAGCCCATGGTGATGGTGGGAGCGAGTGGAAGTGGGACCGCATGGCGTGTTTAATTGTTGGTGTTGGTTTTTGCTGCATTTTTCCCAGTTGGGCTGGTTGGCATGATTATGTGGGCTGGGGAGAGCCCATGGTGATGGTGGGAGAGAGTGGGCGGGACCCGGCGTGGCGTGCGTCACATGCCGTAAGATGGAAAAAAAACCTTGTGGCCTCCTGCTAGGCGCTGGTGGTGTTTAGTGGCCATGAGTGCTATAGAAAGCCGGGGAAGGAAGGGCAAGGCCTTGAAGAGGCACTGAGGCATGGGCCGCGTGGCGGGCATCATGCGCCGTTTGTGTAATGGCTGGTGAATAAAAAAAAGCAAAAAGCCTTCTTTACTTGTGGTGGGTTTTTTTTGCTGCAATTTTCCCAGTTTTGGGGCTGGTGGGACGAATAGTGGGCCTAGGAGAGCCCATAGAGATGGGGGGAGTGAGCGGAAGCTAAGACCGAGTGGCGTGACATCACACGCCACACAGGGGGTGGGAGAAACCTCCTTGTGGCATCCTGTTAGGATGCTGGTGGTTTTGGTGGCCGTGTGTAAGGAAGAAAGCCTGGGAAGAAAGGCAAGGCCTCGAAGAGACACTGAGGCATGGACCGCGTGGTGGGTGTTATACGCCACATGGGTGGGTCTGCTGGAAGGGCACTGGCATGAGCTCTCATGTTAGGGGGGCATTGTGTGGCTGTTGCTCATTGTCAGGACTTGCAGGCAAGAAAACAAAGCTTGGAAGCTGGGAGGAGCGAGGGGGGGCCCACGATCCAGAACAACGTGGCGTGTGTCACACATCGCGAGGTAAGGTGGGAGCAATAACTTAGGGGATTTGCTATTATGCTCTGGTGGCATTTCTGGAGGTTTTTCAGTGCCCTGGATGGAAGATAGGCCTGTCAGAGGCCCCAATGGAGTTACCACGTGGCGTGACATCACACGCCAAGGGGGGGTTAGACAGCATTTTCTGGGCTTGTGTGGGGTACTGGGGTGGGGGGAAGCATGGGTTTTTGGGATCAGGAGGGGAATAAGCCAGGAGAAGGGTCCAGAAGACAAGGGAGAAGAAGTTCAACATGTGACCATGCGGCGTGACGTCACACGACGCAGTGGTGGTATTAAAAGACTGCCCATGTGAATGGGCTGTCTGCATGAAGGGCCTTTCAAAAGCATAAGGGAAAAGAAAACAAGGGCATGGAGAGGCCAGGGGTGGAAGAGAGATTGCGAACCCGGGTCCTCGCGAGTGAGGTCCCACGCTGTGAGGGGGTCGCATTGGGAAGCCTTAGCAATCACTCATGAGGGGTTGCTGCTGTTTGGACCATCCCCCTTCCTTTTTTCAGGCACCGTGAGGGAGCAAGGGTTGGGCAGAGGTCTGAATGTGGGGGGAAGGTACCTGATTATCAGACCACGTGGTGTGTCCACTTTCCTGGGGGGGGGTTGATTGCAGGGGTGCCTTGATCCGTTTGATGTGGGCGTGTGGTTTAAGGGACAGGATGAAGGCATTACAAACAGGTACAGATATACAAATTAACCCGTGTTTTATCTTCCCGTAGTTGTCTTCACAGAACAAAGAAAGAACGAAATGGCACCCAAGAAGAGCAGGTCATCAAAGGAGGATGCTTACAAGGCTATAATTGAATTGGCAGAAAAAGCAAACAGAATGTGGGAGTTGGTGGAGGGGGAGGAACCAGGGAGACCCGGGGAGAAGAGAAAAGTGGGCCAGGGAAAGGGCGGCAGGGGGAAATGGCCAGCTAAGGGGCCATGTAGCCCCACTAGGGTAGCAATGGAAACAGTGAGGCCCACCAAGGCGGTTGATCCAGTATCTCTGCAGCCCGTGGACCTGGTGATGCCAGTATTCCCACTGGATCAAGGTAGGATTTCCCTGGTGGAACCCAGGCACAATGCCCAGAATGTGGTGTTCCCTCTGCAGACCCCAGTAGTTCCCCCTCCTCCTCAACCACAGGGAGAAGCAAGGGAAAGTGTGGAAGACTCCAGGAAGCACTGCCTGGACAAGGTTACAGCTAACACATCCAGTGCAGTGGGTGACAGTATAAAAGAATACATAGGGCAAATTGTGGCGGCACTGGGAACAGGAGGTTTGGGGCAGATGGAATCAGCTCTGACAGACATTAGGATGGAAAAAGAGGGGCCAGGAAAGAATGAAAAGAGAGCGGAGAGGGAAGGAAAAGGTACAAGGGAGATAGGGGTGCCTGGGATGAAGATAGGCGAACATGTGCCACTGGCCACAAAAGAGAAAATATGGAAAGGGGAATATGTAGATATATTTGTTTTGGTGAGTCAGAAGGCAGCAGCCAAATACGAGGAAACTGAGGGCATAGGCAAGAGTGAGATGGCAGCGGCCATAGTACTTTTAGGAAAGAAAGAGGATGACAAGTTCACAAAAGGGAAGCCGTGGGATGGATGGTTCCTAGGTTTTGCCACTTTCTCAGCCATCGTTCTGGAGAAAAGGCCAGAGCTAGGCATTCCGCTCATTACTTATTCCTTGATAATACAGAGAGCAAAAGCAAAAGGCAGGGTGGGGTGGTTACACTATGATGAATTCTTTCGACAGAGAATGGCAACATTTGGGGACGTGAGATGGGACATCAAGCAGATAGATTTGTGGACAGATTACGTAACAGATCAGTCCATGCCTGAAGGTGAGTGGGGCAAAAAGGGGTTTATGCCCCAGAGATGCTGTTGGACTTGCAATAGGGCTTTTTGCTCGTGGCCTCAATGTTGTTTCCAGCACACTTCCTCAAAATGTGGAGGAGGACACCCGGCAAGCAAATGCAGAATGGCATGGGCACAACGGGCACAAGGGCATGGGGGTCAAGGATCAGGTCAACAGTCTTTTAGAGATGGCCAAGGGTTTAAAGGGCAAACATGGAACAGGGGAGGGCAGGGAAGGGGGAATGCGAATAGAGGGGGTCAGGGCCACTGAAGGAAAGAAGGTAGGGCAAAATGAGGGTGAGTGGTGGGGGACACAACAGGGAACAGTTTGGGATGGCCAGAACCCCCATCAACTTGAAGGTATGGACAGTTTGCCTGGATAGATATCTGGACATGAGCGTGCGGGACATGATTTTGAAGGGTTTTAACACAGGGTTTTCATTGCAGTGTAGGGGACCCAGGCAAGTGATGGAGGTGAGCAACCCTGGGTCAGTAAAAGGGAAAGAGGAAATGCTAAGACAGAAGATAGACAAAGAAAAAGCAGCAGGTAGGGTAGAGGGCCCGTTTAATACTGCCCCATTACAAAACATGCGGTTTTCGCCATTGGGTTTGGTACCCAAGAAACAAGAGGGAGAGTACAGGGTGATCCACCACCTGTCCTATCCGGAAGGGGAGTCAGTGAAAGATTTCATCAGTGAGGAGCATAGTAAGGTGACATATGCGACACTAGAGGATGCGGTCCGGATGATCCGGGCCACAGAGGATGCACGGATGGCGAAAACGTACATTGAATCCACTTTTAGACTGCTTCCAGTTAGGAGGGAAGACTGGGATCTATTGGGTTTTAAAAGTGGGGGACAGTATAATTTTGACAAAGCAATGCCAATGGGTTGTTCCACAGCATGTGCTACATTTGAGGCTTTCAGCACCCGCTTACAGTGGATATTCCAAGAGAAAACAGGTTATAGGACGGTCATCCATTATCTGGATGATTTTCTTTTCATTGGGAGGGGAAAAAGAGAGACACAGAGTATGCTGGGTAAGTTTCAGGAATTGTGCCGGGAGCTAGGGGTCCCACTGGCACCAGAAAAAATAGAGGGGCCCAGCAGGGTTATGGAATTTTTAGGGATCAAGATAGATGCTCCAAATGAAATATTTCGACTACTGGACAAAAAAGTAAAGAAATTGAGGGAGCTAATCCAAGTACACACCAGAAGGAGATGGGTACAACTAAAAATGGTGCAGCAGGTACTGGGGCACCTGAACTTCGCATGCAGGGCCATCAGACCAGGAAGGGCATTCACAAAGAGGTTAGCTAGGGCTTCAGCGGGGGTCATCAGACCACATCATTGGGTGGACCTGACACAAGGGGTCAGAGAGGATTTTAGAATCTGGGAAGAATTTCTTAAGGAGTACAATGGGTGCTCATTCTGGCAAGAGGAGTGGGTATACAATACAGACCTCGACCTCTACACAGACTTGGCTGGGGGGCTAGGCATGGGGGGTTACCTGAGGGGTAGATGGTTCGCAAAACCATGGTCTGCCAGTTGGGTAAAGGAGGTGAAAGTGAAAGATATAACATTACTGGAGATCATGCCCATATGGGCGTGTACTTTGGTCTGGGGGGAGGAATTACGAGCTCAGAAAGTGACTTTTTGGTGTGACAATTGGGCAGCGGTGGATGTTCTGAACAACAGGGGAGCCAGGTCAGGCACAGTCATGCAGGTATTACGACTGTTAGTTTTAAGGGCTTTGCAGCTGAACATGTCATTTAGAGCACAACACATAGAAGGGTTACGCCATACCCTAGCTGACAGCCTTTCCCATCTGCAGCTGGACCATTTTTGGAGGCTGGTACCAGCAGCGGAAGAACTAAAAACACCCATACCAATGAACATCTGGGACATTAGCAAGAAGGAGCAGAACTGCTGTTTCACAGCTCATGGGTGCCTCAGACTCTGAGGGCCTACGATGGGGCCTGGCGAGTGTTTCAAACATTCAGGGCAGAGCACCAGATGGATGTAAGTAGGCCACTTACAGAGGAACAGCTGGGAATGTTCACTGTGGAGCAGTGGCAAAAAGGCACAGCCCACACCACAATGGGAGTCTATCTGGCAGGGATTAGTGTTATCTGCAGTCTAAAAGGGTGGAAGGACCTGACAAAATCATTACTCATCAGAAGAATGATGCAAGGATGGGGCAGGTTGAAACAAGGACTAGCAGATAATAGAAGGCCGATAGGGGAGCAGTGGCTAATAAAGCTGAAGGATGTGCTCCCAGCAATATGCATATCGAAGGCCGAGGCCCAGCTTTTTCACACAATTTATGTGGTAATGTTTACTGGTGTCATGAGAGTGAGCGAGGTGGTAGGCTACGGGAGAGAAGACAAGGAAGGGGGTTAGAATGGGAAGATGTACACTGGGGGGTGACAGAGATACGGATTAAGATTAGGAGGTCAAAAATGGACCAGAGAGGGCAGGGTTGCATAGTAGCACTGAAAGGGCAAACAGAGGATGCAGTATGCCCTGTACAGGCTCTGTGGACTTTCGCCGCAGAGCATGGGAACAGGAAGGGAAAATTATTTGTGCATGGTGATGGGAAGAGGATTACCGGCTACCAAGTCATGGCATTGCTCAAAAAGGGCATGCAATTCATGGGGAAAGACCTGGCTAATTATTCATCCCATTCTTTGCGAATTGGGGCTGCCTCGCAGTGGGCAGCATCAGGAGAGACAGTGAATGTGATATTGAAAAAGGGATGCTGGCGATCGGCCAGTTATAAGAGATACATTAGAGCACTGAAATAAAGAAAAAAAAATGGGGAGGTTTTTGAAGGTAGTGCTCCTGGCCTGAACAACAGAAGTGGGGAAGGGGGAGCAAGAAATGGTGGAGAGGGTATATATAAAAAAAAAAATGCTGGTATGACACTGACAGCATGCGTACAATAACGAATTTTGCTTGAACCCCATAGGTAGAGGGAGGAGCATGGAAGTCTGGATCTGCAGCCATTCCTATATTTATTGGGCTGGAAAAAGAGCAGAGAAGAAGGCTGGTGGAAGGCAGCTGTACCAAGATGCGAGACAGTGTAGGTTGGTTTGGCATGGCATATGGGGGATGAGATGGGCACAGCTGCTTCCCACCTTGAAGGAACTCAAGTGGCGGCGGCCCAGTCCAGATCTAATTATTATACATTTAGGGGGCAACGACCTTGCAGGCAAGCCTTGGGTAGATACATTCTTAAAAAGGGATTTAGGGGAAATATGACGATGGTGGCCACAGGTAGGCCTTGCCTGGTCAGACATGATACCAAGGAAGATGTGGAGGCAGGAGCACAGCCACAGAGTGGTAGAGAGGGCTAGGAGAAAGATGAACAGGAGGTTTGGGACATTGATAAGGCAGATGGGAGGACAGGTGATACTGAGGGGGGTAGAAGAATGAGTAGAGGATTTCTACAGGTCTGACGGTGTACACCTGTCAGACCTAGCCATAGACATGTTCAATACAGAAACAATGGGCTTTATAGAAGCATGGCGGAAACATGCGATGAAAGAAAAAGAAAAAAAGATAAAGAGAAAGTGGAAAGGAAAGAGGAATAAAAAGGATCTTCCCTGAGGTAAGGGAGACCAGTACCCTAAGGATGGGGGAAGCCAGCCATCCAACGCAAGCTGGAGACTGGCTAGTGGGGAAAAGGGGGGGGAGGAGGGGGAAGAAAAAAGGAATAACACAAGAAGAGGAGGAAGATGAAGGAGAAAGCGGTCTCGGTTTTCACCGTTACCTAACGAAAAAGAAGAAGAAGAAGGCACCCATGTTTTCACCTAGGGGAAGGATAATCAGAGATAGATATATGAAGGAAAATAAACAAAATGTTGAAAATATGATAATAAAGAAATGGAATATGGAATTATGAATATAAATAAATTAATTGCCAATCTGAGCACAACAACAAACAATGTCTCTGTCTTTAGTGAGGGAAAAGGGGGGAATCCGGGACAATGGGTGTGTGGTGCAAACAGCCAGCATTGAATATGGGGGTGGTTTGTGTTTTAATCCTAAATGATGCCAAAGCATAGTGTTTTGCAATAAATACATATGGGATACACAATGGGCTGACACAGAATATGCAGTTTACCTTGAGACGGCACAGCCATATCACATTAGTGGCAGAGCCACATGTGAGTTATGAATGCCCCCGCCAAGTGACAATAAGTGTCACGTTCTGAGCAAGGCCAGTGTGTATCCAATTGATTTAATGTATTTTAAAATGCAGAGCTTTTAGATTAGTTCTTTTAGGGAGGTTTAGGTTTTTGCTTGATTTCACAACTCCATTCTGAGTTCAGAAGAGGCTATTGTGATGACTTATTTTCATTTAAAATGATTCAGTTGCTTACACAACTTTTATCAGTAAGATTTGACTCTCAGTTACAATGTGTAAATATTTTAATGTGTCTCTTATGGTCATGAGTGCATTCTCGAGTTTTTGGTGTAGAAGATCTGTGAAGCTAAGCTAAACAGTTCTGACACACAAAGGTCTTGAGAAGAAACTCTTATAACCAAAAGAGACGCCGTAACTGTGCATATAACATAAATGACGTTAGCGATTTCCATTTATAAACGTGTTTGTCAATACCAAACATGTTTGCTTACATGTTGTTACAAGTTGCCACAGCAGCAATATCTAATTTTCAGTGGGGTCCAGCTTTTGCACATTTTCACACTGTATTTAGGATATTTAGTGGGGTTGGAGGGTTCCAAGTGGGCAGGATGGGGGGGGTTGTACTGTATGATGGACGGGGGGCACCAAAGGGGCTGATCACATCTGCCATTTTTGTTGATCTTGCTAAAGCTTTTGACACAGTGTCACATCCCCTCCTTCTTGACAAGCTAAAATTGGCGGGTCTTTCTGACAATGCAGTCAACTGGTTTAGCTCCTACCTGGGAGGTAGATCACAATCTATCCAGATAGGCCGCTCCACTTCATCACCACTCCCTATCTGGTCAGGTGTCCCTCAGGGGTCTGTCCTGCGTCCTATTCTTTTTTTCATATTCCTGAATGACCTTCCATCTGCCTGTTCCTATGCATCCATTCATAAGTATGCTAATGATACAGTTAGTTTTGCATCTAGCTCCTCTTCTCTTGATCTGACATCACAGCTTCAGCTGGACTTTGACAATGTTCAGTGCTGGTTTACGTCTTACCAACTATCCCTCAATGCCAAAAAAACTGTCTTTATGACTTTTGTACCCATCAGAGGCTTTCTAGACTTGTCTGTCTCCCTTCTTTCCACACCCTTTATGCTGCTACTATTTAGAATGTTTCCTGTCTTAAGTACCTTCATGTCTGGCTTGACTGCCATTGATTTCTTGGTTCATATTAATGCCCTTCACCAAAAGCTTCACTCCAAGCTGCGTGCAGTTTAAAGTAACAAAGCAAGTAACCCGCTTCCTATCCACCATGAAATTATTTTAAGGATGATCCTCCCTATCTTTAATTATGGAGATTTAGTCCACAGTGGAGCTCCCAAATCCACTCTTGCCAGACTGGCCCCCCTTTTCAACTCTTTTTGTTGTCTTGCTTTAGATTGCTCCCCATGTACTCAACACTGTTCACTCTGCTCCGCTCTTTCCTTCCCCTCTCTTGATGCCAGGTGCCTTTCCCACTGCGCCTACTTTATATCTAAATTTGGTTAGGTTTCCTCCCTTCCTACCTTACTTCCCTCTCATCATCTCCCTCAGCTTCCTACTATCGTTTACATAATACTACTTCTCATTCCTTAACTATTCCTTCTAGGAAATCTACAGCTGATCAATCAGCTCTCTCATCGCTTTCCTAAACTTTGGTCCTCCCTCCCTTCCTTGTCTATTCACTCTGCTTCTTCTGCTTTCTCCTTAAAGTCTCTCCTTCATGATTTTTTTCTGCCTCTTGCAACTGTCCTTAACCCTCTTCCTTGTCCCCTCACTAATTTTGCCCTGAAATTTGTTTTCCATTACATGTGCATATGCTACACTGATTTATATTTAAAGTGTTACTATTCCTTCATTTAAATAATTTTGCTATATTCTCTATATATATTGTAAATGCTTTTTATGGTGTTCCCCATCCCCTTCCCCCAGGATACATCTGGAAATGAGCTATTGCCAACTCAGTATGTCTTTCCTGGTGAAACATTTTAAATAAATAAATAACTAAATATAGAAACAGAAACAGACACTGATAGCAGAAAAAGACCAGTGTCCGTCCAGTGTGCCTAAGTTCCCCATCTAACCCTGGGACCTGCTGTCTCAACAGGGTCCTAGCCCTCCCCCCCTTCACCCATTTTCTCCTTCCAGATTCTGTCACCCCAGGTGACATCTATACCTTTCACTCTATCCCAACCACATTTGAAACCATCACCTGTTCTAATGCTCATCACTGTAGCTGGTAGACTGTTCCACAGCACCATCAGCCTTTCTGTAAAATATTTCCTCATGTCCCTGCTGTCACTTTCCATTCATGCCCTCATGACCTTGAACTAGCCTTCAAGCTAAATGGTTCCTCTCAGTTCACCTTGTTTATTCATTTTAGGAACTTGAAGATCTCTATCATGTAACCCCTCACCCCTGCCTTTTTACCAAAATGACAGGTGGCATGCTGTTGAAGCTGACAGCAGTACCTGGTGGGGACCTGGGTTCAGGGAGGATGAGGTTACTCGGCACAGGGGGACCTAGGTTTGACTTCTCTGCACAGGGACACCCAAGTAAATCCAAACACAGGAAGCAATGACTGTAATGTCCAGAACCAGGAATGGAATTCTTCAGTGTGGCTTTTATTCACAAACTAGCTGAACAAAACAAAGCATAGACGGACCCCCATGGGGCTACATTTCCTGGTAATGCAGATCAGACTACAGAACACTTTATCACCATTTTCAGCCTTCAGGCTCTGGACCCACAAGGCACACAGCCTGGACTTGCATGCAGCTTTGGGTACAAGCCCGACTTGTACACACTTGGGTTTTTTCCCATCGTCCATTAGAAGAATGAACCAATTATCCTGTCGTGGCTCCCCACACCACTTAGAGTCAGCAACTCCTAGAGAAAATTTTTCTTTTTTTTGTTGTGGCTCCCCACACCACTTAGAGTCTGCGACTCCTAGAGAGAATTCTTCCTTACTTGTTGTGACTCCCCATCTCATAGAGAGAATTTTTCCTTACTTGTTGTGGCTCCCCACACCACTTAGAGTCCGTGACTCTTAGAGAGATTTTCCCTTTTGCAACCCCACATCTGGGTACTTCCCCCATCACTGGCCAAGTGCATGAGGCAAAGTAGCAACCACAGCAGAAATCCGTAGAGGTGGACCTGGTTACTAAAGATGGGGGGTTCACCCACCTCCAGCTCCCACAGCCCATACCCGGCCATTTCCCTGGGAAAACTGAACCATTCCTTTGCTGAACTTCTAAATGTAGATTAAAGGGTAGATGCTTTGGTGCATTTCCTCTACATATTACTTCAATCACACAACACTCTAGCATTTGACACTACTTTACTTGTTTGGCCCATTTCTCTAGGCTTCCCAACATGTAGCGCAATCCCTAGATTTTCACACATGTCCCAGGCTGAAGAAAACATTTTGCCCTCTTAGTCAAAGCAGACACTCACCCTTTAGTTGCAGGTGCCCCACAGGCGACTCACAAATCTTCCATCTTTCAAAATAAATGCTGAACTAAACAGGCAACTTTTCTTCCGACTTGGCAGGATTAAGGGGATTGCCCCAGGAATCTGCAAGGGATCTTTACATCCCCCCCCCCCGGATGGAGGGGCACTGAGACCCAAACAGCGGTCTCCACCACTTGAGCACACCTTTACTTACTGAAAACAAACTGGACACTGACTACTACCCTTTGAAAACTCCTAACGTTCTATCTAACTCCCTCTGCTGCAGATTCCAATGTGGCTTATGCAGCTGCGAAAGTTCTATTGGTGATGTCATCCCTCAGTCTCAGCTGAGACTGAGAACAGAGTGAGACAGTGTGAAACCCATTTAACTGGAGTTTCACAAGCTGCCTTCCCTGCCTACCACTAGGTCTTACTGGGATTCTAGTAACCCCAGGTAACAAGGGGGTTACAATCATATCTCCCCTTTCCCTTCTGGCCTCCAGCGAGTACATGTTCGGTGCCTTAAGGTACTTCTCATAAGACATGCCCTGTTGGCTCTGAAGCATTTTTGTTACCATACTCATCACCATTTCCAACCTGTCCCTAGCTTTCTAGAGGTGAGGGCTACAGAACTGGGTGCACTACTCCAGGTCTGGCCTCACTAAAGATCAGTAAAGGGATAGTATTATCTCCTTCCTCCTGCTGTCAGTACTCCTGCCTGTACACCGAGGCATGCTACTTGCCATATCATAGTCTTTGTTGCACTGGCTCGATTGTAGCACAAAAATGATGCAATATCTTGTTTTCTCCTGCCTTTTTTTATTTTCCACAAATCTGCTTTTTGTTCTGATGTCATCTAGCTGCCTCCCCCCAGCCCCTTCATTGAGCTTCTCACAGACTCACAGGTTATCCACCACTTACCCAAGACCACAATGTGGAGGGTGGCCAACTGTGTCAGTTGTGTGAGAGACTGCATGGGTACCAGTGACAGCCAGCATTTTCTTCCTGCCACCTGATGTTCTTCCCCATGATGGCGGTGTGCAATGAGATGGTCACGCATATGTAACCTGCCCCCGCTACTTTACAGTTAGCTACCCCCGGTACCCTTCACTGGGCACAGATGATTTTGGAAATGGTACCATCCCTACCAGGTTCATGTCTTCAAGGGGTCAGACAAAAGAGGTAGAGGTGTACAAAAGCAATACAGCTATGACCAATAACCCAGGTTCTGTGGAGAGAACTTTTTTCTAGGGCTATGCTATATCTCTATACTTCTGGAGGACTACCCAGTAACTCTACACAGGAAGCAGTAACGTGAAAGTCCAAACCAGAGTTGGCGTACTAGAGTGTGACTTTATTCCAAAAAGATATTCTCGAAAACAAGGGTGGACCCCCAAGGTTTACAAATCATAGCACAAGGAATCACAGAACTTCTGTATCTCAAAAAAACTCTATGTATTCCCATATTTCATAGGACATTGAATTCTCTTCAATGGCACTGGCCTCAACTGAACATTTATTCTAGTGGCACTGGCCACAATTGAGTACACATTTCCCATATGGCACAGGACTTTAAAAACCTTTTCAAGTGGCAACTGGCCACAATTGAACATTTCTTCTAGTGGCACTGGCCGCAACTGAGAGCACAGGGGACCATTACTAGCGCAACCCACTCCAGGGGGTAAACTTCTCCTCAGATATTGGCCACCATGTCCAAAATAATTAGGCACCCTTATGGAACCTGTAGTGCTGAACTGTTTACTCCAGATGGGGGGCTGCCCACCCTTTGCTTCCATGTCCATACCCAGCCATTCTTTCAGAGTTAGATCAAAAACTTCTTGAAAACACTTAGGAAAATGCATCTTTGAATGAACTTTTACATCCAACATTAGGAAAAACTACTCTGGGAGTGTTTGAAATTAAAGTCCTGAACAATGTGAACAGTCCACCTCTGGACCCCACAATTGTCAGCTAACTTTACTCTGAGAAAAGTCTTAAATTCAGAGCAGAAACTGGTGTATCCTTCCCTTTTAACCAGAGAAATACCAAAGCATAGGTACTTTCTTCAGGAAGCACAAAGTCAGATCTATTCACAGTTAGCACAGTACAGGCAGCTTCAAATTGTCCTGGATCAAGTAGGGAATTGCTCCTAGGATCCATTCTCTAGCAGTCCTTTTCATTCCTCTGGGGATAAAAATCAGGAGATCCTGCTGTAGACAACAGTTTCTACCACTTCTCTTGGCAGGCTGGTGGCTTTCCAGACTAGGGTGAGAAAATAGGCTCTCCTCTCAGAGCCCACAGCAGATCACACTCCTCACACTTCAACTACTGACACAGAACTAACCCAAGATTCAAAAACTCCTCACTCACAGCCAGCTGCTGTGGCTTATGCTGCTACGAGAGTTCTAAATTATCTCATCGCTCTCATATCAGCTGAGATTACATTAAAAAGAGAGTGAGTAGGTGAAAACCCCATTTAACTAGTTATTCACCAGCTGTTTTCCCTACCTAGCACTGACGCTGATGAGATTCTAGTAACCCCAAGGGACTGGGTGATTACACTCACCCCTGTCAGACAAATGACTGTCTGCAGTCATCTCTCCACCTGGCACCAGACCATTCTACCCTCTGCATTACCTACAGGGAGGGTTGATCAGGACCTCTTCTACCATGTGCCAGGCACAGACAGGCAACACTAAAAGCACAGAGGCCAGCTGATGAAACTTCAGTCCCTATCCTATGATCCATCTATGGATACTCAGTGGCTCCAAGAAAACTGCCTGAAGCATGCCCGAATAAACAGCATTAATGACCCCTACCATGAATTAGGACCACCAACCTGTCTATCCCCCTAGTCCTCTAGGGAAAATTTATCTGACTAGGCTGCCCACAGGGAACCCTAACCCCCCCCAACTTCCCATGGTACCTGTAAACAAAAGTAAGGAAACATACATTACATTTCCCAAAACTTTCCCCACAATTTCACACTCGTGAAGAAAAACATGTTAACACCCTGCTAGTCACAGATAATCCTAAAAACACTAAGAAAGGGGGAACACCAGATGGGCTCCAATTTCCTCTTTTTCTCTTCTTTTCTTCCTCTGGAACACCTGCAAGAGAAGAAAAACACAAAAACACATTCTGCATCCACACAGTTCCTAAACCTCCACCTGAACACTAGAGAACCCCAAAATATTTTTCTATAAAAGTACAAAAGTAAAAAATGGAAAGAAGACATTTATACAACACATTTGTGGATGGAAGACCCTACAAAGTTCACGACTAGGGACAAACACACTGTTGCCCATAGGCATAGTCCATTAAAGAGTCTCTCCTAGGCTGGAACCTGTTGAAAAACAGTTCTTGGACAGGACTGGGCCTGTATAGCACTGCAATCCATGGGGAGAGTCTTTGATGACAAACAGATTTCAAATGTAGGATGTGTTGTGCAAAGTCAGTAAAGTAAATGGAAAACTTGGTCTTACCAGTTCCTTGAAGACCAAAAACAAAGGATCACCTTACTTCTATGAGTTGAGAACCCTCTCCCTTCAGACCAGGTGGCATCTTCTGATACTGCTGGATAGTTGTCCTCTGAAAAACAAATGATGAAACAGGAAACTGCTGGAGTGATGTCATCTGGAAACCAAACAATGGAACAGGAAAATAGCTGAGTTGATGTCATCTTGAAAGTCGGGCAATGAAGCAGGAAAACAGCTAGAGTGATGACATCTGGATACACTGAAGAATCCTGGAATACTATAAGGGCTGCATCTTCCTCCTTGAATAATGCTACTTTGGATGACAGATACTGGACTACCACTGCTCAGTTCCCTCTAGCCATGCTGGTAATATTTACAGGGAGTGGCACCATTAAGGGTAGTACCACTAAGGGTATGGGGCGAGGACTATGACCCTGTCTGGATGTTCAAAGTTACTGTTGTAGAATGTCTCATTCCCAGCCCCATCCACAATTCTCACCGTGTCCAAAAACAGAGTCCTGCCCATTCTCCATAATTTAAGTTGATCACTTATGACTTTGTCCCTGACACATTCTGCTGCACCAGAATATAAATTCTTGCTTGCCTCTTCCAACAACTAAGATTGCCTATTCTATTTGATTTCATCCCAGACTCAGTGAGGAAAGGTAGGAAAGGACTTTCCATAGATGGCATCAGCCATCCTACGTTACTTGTCTCTCCTCCTTGCTACTCTTCACAAGTCCATGATGCATGGCCCGGCTTGGGGGTGGCCAGTCCTGGTTGAGCCAATGTTGCATACTCAAAGAATGAAAGAACTTGTACACTACACTCTGTGGGCAGGTTACTGGAACTTTCTTCGACTGTCTCTGGCTCCTCTGAGGCAAGAGCTTGGAGGGACTCATGGGGACCCTCAAAATGAAGATGCATTTCTTCATCCTCCTCTTCCTCATTCATGATCTGAGCCCAAGATTGAGCAAATATCCTCACTCCTGAGACATTCGACTCCTCACTTGGTGCAGAGGTAGACACCTCCCATTTCAGTATCTCTTGCAGTTCATCCTCCCCCACTAGGCTCGGACTTGGACCCTGCTTCCATGGGTCCACAGATCCTTCCATTGCACTGTCCACCTGGGACACAGGCATGGGAACCTCTCTCTGTTCCTGGCCTTGCAGTGGCTCAACATCAACTTTACTTTCTCCATCTATGACACACTTTGTTGAACTTTCCCCAACAGGTTCTACTTGGTGCTGTGTGCTGCTGCAGGCAGAGTCCCTTATTTGGGTCCACATGAGAGCCAATTGAATTCTTGATGCCCTCTCTGGTGCTGCATCCCTGCTCATTCCATATTTCACAAGGAAGTCCAAGCAATTGGGTATGAGAAACACATCCCTTGCAGCCTTTAGCCACACAATGCACAGTCTCACTGGATGGCTAGGGATTGTTACTTTTGGAGGTACGTTTTCACCATAGAAAGTTCTCTCTATTCCTCTTAGTGCCGCCACGTCCTCTGCAATCATAGCTCAGGCATGATCCGGATATCAGGGAGTTCCCGAAGCCATGTCTGAAAGCAAACGCACAAAACTTGTTGATGGGACTGGGTGGTTACACATATGTGCAGTGGCATGAATGCATGACAGGCATCCTGCCACAACCTCTCACCTCCTGGTGCTCCCAATTCTGCTGCAGATCGGTCTCCACCAGTCAGCAGTCACATAGCAGGAGCAGCATCTTCCCTTCCCCAAGGAATGAGATTAGTCCTGAGGTGCTCAATCTTTCCTCCCCCTGTTGATCCCCAACAGTCCACACTCATTTCCAAACACATATTGCTGGAATAGCAAGCAGCAGCACTACTGAGCCAACTTTTGGTCCTGCTTTTATCCATTTTTATATTGTGTTTACCTGGAACAGCACAGGGCTCAGCTTTTACCCATTTTTACAATGTATTTACTCAGGATAGGCCAGCTGGGAGGAAATAATTAATTTTCAGTGGGTTCCAACATTTTGACCTCAAATTTCCAATAGTCTTCTTATGACCTCATATTGGGGCCTATTCACGAATGGCTGGGGTGGCTACACGCCATGTAAGTCGGGCATGTAGCCATCACACAGCCACCCATGCCCACTGCACCCCTCCACCACATACACGACATCAATGCACCCCCCATGCACCTGATCCCCCAGCCGATCATGGAGCTTCACGTGGGGGTGAGCCGGGAGGGTGGTGAGGACGGCGAGCCAGAACTCCATGGCATTTACAACCCTGCAGAGTGCTGTGCACAGAGGTTGCCAGATCCATATCTGGGAGGCAGCCATAAACCACTGGGGCTGGCCACACACCTCCTAGAGAGGATGCCTCCTGATGCAACGGGCATGGCAGGGGGTGTCGGCACCCCCAACAAAGCAGCCTCTGCTGTCAGGGCGCATCTGGAGTCTGGGCTCGGGCAGGCAGGGTGACCACCCTCAATGACTTGGTCAATGCTCTGTGCACTGGCCAGCAACATGGTGCCAGAGATGCATAACGGATCCACTGAGGGTCCCTGCCTGGGCAGCTGATTGGCTGCCTGCCACGATCCATGCTCCTCATCTGCCTGCCCCCCATGGACCTGCATGCCAGGGGGTGGGGCTACATAAGGGAGCCAAGCAGGGGCCAGTGTTTGTGAATGCAGCCTCCACATGGAAATCCCTCAGGTGCAGAGCTGCGTGCCCCTATATGCACCTCTTGCACATTCTTTTGTGAATAGGCCCCATTATGATTAAGACAGGTGGGATTTTTTAAATCCTATCTGAAAGATGATTTGCAGAGCAACTGCAAAAACATTTTGGAGGCGGTTTGAAAAATGACACCTATCATGTCCATCAGGCGGGTTAATTAAAGGGCCATGTTGCACATTTTGGGCCAAAATCTTCAAAAATCACAAAGTTATGAGTAAACACTGGAAAAATGTAATGTTTCTTTGGAACTTTGTTGTTTGACATTTTTTTTAACTGTGTTTTATTCACTGCTTTCCAGGCAATGATATATCCCACATCTGTCCACTGGGTCAAACTCCCCACCCTCCCCCAGCATCCCCCAGCTGCCCAGGCCAGGAGGCCCATTACTTACCTCTCACGGTAGGGTCCCCAAAGGGAGAGAGACTGAAATCAATCTATGGATCCTGGCTGAGTCTTACACTTTCATCATTTGGGCTGAGGCAGAAAATGCAGTCCTGGGGCATCATTCTGCCCTGTAGGAAGGGTTTTTTCTCGTATTGCTTACCAGGGTGGCTTGGGTAAGCAATGTCATCAGAGGCATGCCATGCACTCTCTCATGTGTTTGCATGCCAGTGGCTGCTGTAGTCACCAATCCCCACATTGACTGAGGGATCAGGTGCACTGACTCGCAGCCACCTTCAGGAGTCAGACTATTATCAACCCCCTCCACCCACCTGCCAAGGAGGAGGAGGAGGAGACCAGACCATCAGATGCTCAGTCCTCCCCCCCCCCAGCCAACCCTCCAATGTTCCTCCGGGTTTATTCCTGTACCTAGATCATCAACACCGCAAGCCATAGCACCACTACTGCACCAGTGGGCCAGCCATGTTTTTTGACATTTCAACCGAAAACATTCAACATTGTCTTTTTATGACTCCCACCTTATGATCGAGACAAGAGGAATTTCTTAAATACAACCTAAAAGGTGATTTTGCAGAGCAACTCTGAAAACATGTTTAGGAGGGGATTTGGAAAATAACACCTGCCATATTCACGAGGTGCGGTAACAAGAGGGTTATGTTGAGAATTAAGGGTCAAAATCATAAAATTATGAGTAAACATTAAAAAATGCAATGTCTGTTCATAACTTCCTTGGTGTTTTTTCGTTTCATTTTTTGTGTGTGTGTGTCAGTCTGTCTGTCTGTATGCACACGTGCGCGCTGGATTGATAGCACTGGAACCTGAATTCTTCCATATATCCACATGACAGGTGCATTACAAGTGATCACAGTACAAGCTTCCCCACACTGTCTTGGCAATGTGCCTCAACCCTGCCTTGGAGGGACCACCATATAGGTGCAAGAGTAACTTCTTTGTTTTTTCACATTTTGACCCCAGATTTTCAATATAGTCTTTTTATGACCCCACCTTACAAACACAATGGGTGGAATTTATTAAATCCCATCCAAAAGATGATTTCATGGAGCCACTGTGAAAACATGTTTTTTGCGGGGGTTGAAATATTTTGCTTATTTTTTTCATGAGGTGGCATCTCAAAAAGATTATTTTGAACATTTGGGCCCAGATATTCAAACTGCGCCAGGCTGTGGCGCAAGCCTGGGTGCAGCTCAACTTAGTTGCACAGGTGTGTGGCCTGGGAGATATTCAACGGAGCTGCGCTATGGTGCAGCAGCTTTGAATATTGCACCCTGGCCACTCCCATTGTGCATGGCGCACTGGCACTGCGCCAGCACAAGTTGCCAGAGCGGAGCATGGAGATGCACTGGCGCAAGTGCCATTGCGCCATGCACAGCACCTGCAATATTCAAAAGGGGACATGCAGACGGGGCCATAAGTTGTGCAAGGCGCACAGGGGGCCATTTGCATCTCATTACGGCTCCATTTGCATGCCATTAGCATTCAGGTGCGCCAATCCCCGATGACTTGCGCCTGGCGCCCTTCAAGGCAGCAGCCATCAGGGACCAACGTCCCCTGCAGCCCAATCGCGGGCATTCCTGTAATGTAAAGAAAACCCCGTACAATATCCCTGGTGGTCCAGTGGACCTCTATGTGCTCAATCACGGGCATCAGTATCGTCTCCCCCCACGTCCAATATCCCTGATGGTCCAGTGGACCGATTGCCGCCCGATCGTGGGCATCCATAACACATAACAGACCCCTACCACCCTGGTGGTCTGGTGTCCCCTCCCACCACCCACTGAGCCCCACCGTCCCGCTCCCCGTCAGCCGTCAGGCAGCAGCACCCATCTGCCTGCACGCCGACTGACAGCAGGCAGGGCTGTACGCCCATTAGTTCACAGCGTGAGCCAATGGGCATGCAGCCCATACCGTACTACTCAGGCCAGATATGTAAATGAATCAAATGCCAGGTCAGGCAGGAGGAGGGATACCAGTAGCTGAGTTGGGCACTGGCTGCTGATGATACTAGAAACATAGAAACATAGAATTTGACAGCAGATAAGGACCGATAGGCCCATCCAGTCTGTCCTTTTTCCCTATCTACTAAAAATGCCACAGATCCTACTTTATCTCCAGCTTTACCTCTTCTTTTGCATCACTAGGTTTCCCCTATGTCTAGCCCATGCAGTTTTGAATTCCCCCACAGACTTTGCCCCCACCACCTATGCTTGGAGGCTGTTCCATGCCTCCACTTCCCTTTCCATGAAGAAGTACTTTCTCACGTTGCCCTTTAGTCTATCCTCTTCCAGTTTCATGTCATGCCCTCTTGTTCTAGAGCATCTTCTCTTTTAAAAGATACTGCCCTCCTGTGCCTTATTTAATCCCTTTACGTACTTGACGGTCTCTGTCATGTCTCCCCTCTCCCTCCTCTCCTCCAGGGTATACATATTGAGTTCTTACAATCTCTCCTTATATGACCTTTGTTTTAGGCCTGCACCATTTTTGTTGCCCTTTTTGAACTGCCTCTACACTAGTTATGTCCTTTCAGAGATGCAGCCTTCAGAACTGGACACGGTATTCCAAATTAGGTCTCATCAATGACTTGTACAGTGGCATCACCACCTCTTTTCTTCTGCTGGCGATACCTCTCCCTGTGCACCCCAGTATCCCACTGGCTCTCCCCACTGCCTTGGCACATTGTTTGGCAATCTTTAGATTATCAGATATGATCATCCCCAGATCTGTTTCCTGTTTTGTAGCTGTTGATAACTCCCCACCCATCGTGTAATCATCCTCTGGGTTACTGTACCTAAAGTGCATGCTTTTGCACTTCTTTACATTGAATCTTAGCTGCCACACTCTGGACCATTCCTCCAGTTTAGCTAAGTCCTTCCTCATTTTCTCTATTCCTCCTGGACTGTCTATCCTATTGCAGATCTTAATGTTATCTGCAAAGAGGCACACCTTCCCATCCAACACCTCCACAGAATGTTTTACTTACTTTGTGTGAGTGTGGAGTGAAGCATGGCCCCCTGCTCTCTCTGTTCTGGAGGCAGCAGACTGGTGCTATGTAAGCCCTTTAATACTGAGGGCATCGGGGAATTAGGTGCACACCACTGCATCCCAGCACATGATCCCAAAAAAATAATGTGATGAACGTTGTCAACCTATACGCCCAACCTGCCTGTAGCACCGAGCAACTAAAAAACAAATCTTGCTAGGTGTTCCCATTCACTTTAAAGTTTCCCATTCTTTGTTCAGTCTTTCTCAGATCGTAAACTACTCAGTGTTTGTTATTCCTCCATTGTATTGTTACAACTTTTTATTTCCCATATCTGAAATAGTTGTGTGTTTATCTAACTGTTATCCCTTTATCTTGCTAGGTCATTGTATCTCCAATCATTCTTATTGTGCCTCATGTCCCTACTTGGATTGATACATTTTCTAGCATTCTAAAACACCTGTCTAATTCCAATACACTTCTTTTCCGGTCTGTGTTTTCGATTATCTCTACTTTACTAAAGGAGGTCATGTGCTTATTTTGGTTATGTGGGTAAGGGAGAGAAGTTTCTTTTTTAAATTATATTATACGCTGGTTGGAACAAGTAAATGGTAGTGGGTTATGTGACGGCACAGGTTTGATATACAAGGTGGTGGTTTCACATTGGATGAAAATGGAGATTCTAAAGTATAGGTTGCCAGTCTATACATTCATTTAATCCAAATCTAGGGTTTGTAGCCTGAAACCTGTCAATAAAATGTGCTTCTCTCAATAGTATTTTAGTTCTGTAATCTCCACCTCTAGAGCTCTGCTCCACTTTCTTTCATCCAAAGAACCTTAACTACGGTAACTGATGTCTGTGCTGGTTTCCTGATATAGTTCCGGAAGGAGGAGTGGGGTTGCCATATTAATTCTGAGGAGGTTTCTTATGAGCTGCAGGACCAGTTACTTGACCCTGAAGGGTGCTACGTTATCATTACAGGCAAGCTTTATGCCTAGACAGTCACACTGGCATCATTGTATTTTCCCCAGGGCTCCTCTAAACAGCCAGCACAAAAATACGTTATCGGTTGCTTATGACTTTGCAGGGCCAGGTCATTATGGGAGGGGACTTCAATACCACATTTAACCCATCTGTGGATGTATCTAAACCCCTGCTGCATTGGGTTAAGCTTTTGTAGAAATTCTGATGGCATACTGTTTCCATGCTGGGCATTGTGGGTGCATGGAGTCACTGTTTTCCTACTACCAAAGAATACACCTACAGGGCTACCAGGACAAAGGTGGCCTCTCACTTGGATTATGTATTTATCATGGCTGAACACCTAGATACCCTCCAGGATGTTTAGCATGGTAGGACCTTGTTATCTGACCATGCTCCAGTATATGCAAAAATCAATTTGGGGGCAACAGTAAAGCTGTGTCATTGGCATCTGAGTCTTGGTCATCTAAGGGCTCCAAAATTCAAGCAAATGGTTCAAGAAGTGATCACCCAGATTCTGAGAGATAACTCCTTTGAGAAGTTTTTCCCACTGTTCTGTGGGACACCCTGAAAGTGGTCTTGCGGGGTTTGATAATTATTTGACTAAGAAGAAAAGGGAGAGGGAGGCAAGATTTAAGGAGTTACAGGAGGAATATCAGACACTGCAGTCTTTCTATGCCCAGAGTGATAAAACTGTAAAGCCACAATTGTTGATGGTTAAGCAAAAAGTGTAGCAGCGTCTAGATCAAAAAGTGGAGCAGCAAATCTTTTATTTAAAACTCACTACTCATGAAGGGGGACCAAGGGGGGGTTAGGAATCTGGCCCACAAACTACGCCTGCATAAAAACAAAGCATCTGTGACAAGCCTTTACCATCCTGCTACAGAGGCATTGCTGACTCATCCACAGGAGATTAGGGGAGCAATGGCACAGTATTTTCAAAATCTCTGTACTTCTGAGTTTTGTCCTGATGAGTCTTTAATGAACACATATTTGCAAAAACTATCCTCACCCAGTTTGACCTCAGAGCAGGTCAATGATTTGTTAACACCTATCTCCATGGAAGAAATACAAAGAGTCCTTAAAAAAGCTAAGACACTTAAAGCCCTTGATCTGGATGGGTATCTTTTGGAATGTTATAAAGAGTTTAAGGGGGAATTGTTACCTACATTATTAGTGGCATTCTGTGCTATTCAAAATGGCGACCCCCCTATCTTGGTGATACGCTGTGATCACGGCTATACGTAAACCCAAAAGAAATACCAAATACCCTTCCTCCTATAGGCCAGTTTCCATGTGGAATTTTGATTACAAGGTTTACATGGCTGTCTTGGTCCATAGGTTGGAGGATATTGTCCATACATTAGTGGATTTAGACCAGGTGGGGTTTGTTAAAGGAAGGTAAGCCCAAGATGTGGTATGGTGCACTTTTTTGATAGTGAATTATGCCCTAACATGGAAAATCCTTCTCACCCTGTTGGGGCTTGATGCAGAAAAAGCCTTTGACAGGGCTTCCTGGCCTTTTCTCTGGGCAAACCTGCCGCATTTTGACTTTCCTTTGGATTTTATCAAGCAACTCCGGAATATATACTATGCCTCCCAGGCTTATTTAAACTTGGACGGTTCCTTATCAGATCCCTTTCCGCTTTCCCATGGGACATGGCAGGGATGCCCTCTGTCCCTGTTGCTGTTTGTCTTGCATCTTGAGTCATTAGCAGAGACTATTCAACAGAATGCAGCTATAGAGGGCATCTTTATAGGGGGGCACTCAAATAAGATCTTCCTCTTCGCAGATGACATCCTGCTAGCCTTAACTGTTTCAGAGAACTCCATACCAGTGATTTAGGAGCAGATTACCACTTTTGGGGCTTTGGTCAGCTACAAGATAAATGAACAAAAAAAATGAGATTTTACTGTATAATGTCACCCCCTCTATAGATTTAAAACAGTTTCCCTTTTAGATGGAATAAAATGGCAGTCCGTTATCTGGGGCTGACCAAACACCCAGTTCATGCCAAACTTCTTAATTTTGAGCCTTTGATCCAACAGATTATGGAAGATCTTCATAGATGGTCCAAGCTCCCCCTCAGTTTCCTGGCTCAGGTAGATGATGTCTGGCAGAATATACTTCCAAGAATTGTATTTTTTTTTTACAAACCTTACTGGCAGTCCTGGGGGAAATATATTTTTGGACATGGGGCAAATTGATATCACATTTTATATGATGTGGAAAGCCACCTAGAGTATGTTTCTCCCTTCTACAACTCCCTAGGGAATGAGGGGGCTGAAATGTGCCCAATTTGAAACAGTATGCACTTGCTTCCCAGTTGCAAATTCTTCAAAACTAGTTGAATCTCCTATATAAAGCCCATTGGAAACAGTTTGAACTTACCTGGAGTGATTTATTTAATTTGCCTGAATGTATTCTTGGGTCCCCTCCAAAATATACTCCCTTTTCTAAATCCCCCCTCCATACTAGAGAACCCCTACACTGTTGGCATAAGACTCTATACCAGTGCTTCACCCCTTCAGAAACTCTCTACCTTAGAGTCTTTGTAGCTGACACTTTCTTTATGCCCACTAAGACTGACATGGCCTTTCGAAGCTGGGCATCTTTTGGTTTAAAATATGTTTTTCAAGCTGTGGAACCTTCAGGTATCCTCCTATTTGTTTCCCTCCACTCTATCACCTCCCACATTCGCATTTTTTTAGATACTTACAGCTTAAGTCTTATCTACATCCATTTGAAGAAGCCCTCTCTGCCATTGCTGAAAAGCCTTCATGGCTAATACCATTGATTAAATCCTGTACAGTGGCCTATCAAGTGACCATTTGATCAGCCTACTCTATAAGGCTCTCTGGGATGGACTGGTAGACTCGTCTGATACGATATGGGCCAGATGGTCTGAGTAGCTGGGGACTGATATTCCCATTACATCTTGGGGGGTCAGCCCTACCAGCTTACAAAGTATCAACTTCTCCATATTGGAGGGAGTATATGCGGAAGCATAGGGTGCACCTCTTTTGCACCCCAAAGGTTGTTGCTAATTTCACTAATCCCTTGCTTGGGACATGCTGGAGGGGATGTGGATGTTTAAATGCAGACCAGACTCATATTCCATGGGCTTGTCCCATGTTAACCCCATGTTGGGAGGAGATTATATGGGAATTACTGGCGATTTTTGATTGCCCAGCTCTGATGGCTCCAGTTTACATATTGACAGCTACACCTCCAGAAGGAGTTAAAGTTGATAGGACCACATATAGACAGGCAACTCTTCTTGTGCTGGCTGCCAAAAAGATAATCACTCGGCTGTGGCAGAAAAAGACAATTCCATGTAAGAAGGCATAGTGTGGACTTGCCAGAGAAATATATGCCTGGGAGAGGTTCTCGGCGAGACTATGGAACCAAGAGTTGATTTTCAATTTTCTGTGGTGTAAACAGGTTCTGTATCAACTGGACCATTATCCTGCTTTTGTCCTTTAATCAGTATGGGAGTCTGTGAGCTGAGGATTGTGGGCATGGTTAACATACTAGGTGGAGGGGATATGATAGAACATTAGGGCATTCCCTCTGCTCAGTGCGAGGGGAAGAGATGTCCCTGTGCCTCGACTTTCAGCTATCCTTTTATAGACTTGGTTATCTCCCTCTTCCTGAAGTGTGGGTGTTTTTTTTTTATCTTTCTTTTTGTTTTGTCTTCATCATAATGAATAAGGACTTTGGAAGGAAAGGTTCTGTTATTTATTGAAATTTGGGATGCTTATTGCTGTTGTTCACTGAGGTAGTGATGGTGGGGCAGGAGTTCCATTTAAACACCCTTTGGTAAGTCTTGCCTTTCAAATTGTACTCCGCCACTTATCCTCTGAAGCCATAATGTGATGGATTGTCATTGTCTCCTGACCTTACCATGTCAATGCTTGTTTACATTCAGTATGATATATGGGTCATTCATACTTAGTTATATTTATTATCCTAAGTTATTTTTGGGATGTATCAGTTTGCTGTTTTTATCTGTCGGTGTATCATGAACTGTATACTACCTGTGTCTTGTATTATACATATATTCAATAAAAATTTAAATATAAAAAAAACTGATGTCTGTGCTCTGTAAAATGTCTGGCTACAGGTGCTGTCATATCTTCCCTTCGGATATTGCTCTTGTGTTCCCCTGTACAAGTTTTTAATTGTCATTCTGTTTTACCAATATACATTTTGTCACATGGACATTTTAGTAAATAGACAACCCTGCAGTTTGGCAGTTAATAAACTGATCTATTTCTACATCCTCATCTCGAGCTGTATTCCTAATTTTTTATTTTTATATGTGTTGTTACAGTGGACACAATGGCCACATTGGTAATTACCCCTCAAATCCAGTGTTGCGAGAAAGCGAGGTCTGTGCTCAGGTATTTGATGTTCTGTATGTACCAGTTTGTTACTAATTGTCCTATTCTTTTTTGCCACTATCATAGGTCGGTGCTGAAAAATCTGAGACCAGGAACCACCTATGGTAGTCAACACTGGATCTGAGGAGTAATTAACAATGTGGCCACTGTGTCCGCTGTAATAGCATATAATAAACAGCAGGGGTTGTCTAGCTACTAAAATGTCCATGTGAAAGAATTTGTATTGGTAAAACAGAAAGACAATTAAAAACCCCATGCAGGAAATTAACTATGCCAACTAAACTTAGAACTAGAGAATTTTAGAACTACTTACTAAAAAAATTAGGTAGTATTCACACCTTGAATATGGTACAAGATTGGAAATGCTAAATCTGTTCTCAAGTTACTACAGAAGCTTAACAAGAGATTTGTGTTTAATTTTTAAATACATAAATAATTCACACAAACTAAGTACTATTGGATTAACAAGACATACTGGTAGAGAGCACACTAGATCACACAGATTGAAATTATTAGGTGATCGATCGGTTACAGTAAATCACACAGAGAGTCATTAATAGATGGAACACACTACCAAAGTAAATAGTCAATAGTAATACTATGGATACCTTTAAAAAAAGATTGGATAGGTTTATGGGAAAACAAAAATATTTTTTCCACCACTGAAGTGGTGGCAAGTTCATTAAAGGACCCTGGTTCACTGAACTCGTACCCAATCTATGAATCTATGAATATCCATAAAAACCCTTTTGTGGTTATAGGAGTTTCTGGAATGTTAAGAAATAAGAAGTCTTGATTAATTAAGAGCGATGTCATGATTCATAATCTGTACTAAATCCCTGCACTGCCAGTGTCTAGTTCATTGCTTGGTAAAACACTTTAAGATACTGTATTTTGCACATGAAAGGGCTACATACAAATATTTTATTCACAAATTATTTAAGGATCTGCTTAAAAAACATTGAATCAGATACAGTGTACTATCCTGTTGCTACTGTGTCTAGATTGTGTGAAAAGATGACGAGGAAATGGCATGCAGAGGCATTAGCTGCTTCTAGTATTGTTAGTCACTACCTTGGCAAAATGCCTATTAACAGGCATACAGTAGCAACATTCATAAAAGCTAGCGCAGGGCAAGGAACATAGCATTATAACAGCATGTGTGGAGAAAAGTTCAGTCTGTGTTTCATTTACAATTCAGGAGAAGAAGGAAGATAAACGTGTCATATAAAATACTATGTTAATGTTCCACGTTTTGACCTTTTGAATCAAGCTGGAAAAAAGTTACTGTAATCCATTGTTTCACCCCTTCTACGGTATGGCTATGCTGTACACTGTATTAGTCAAGTCATCCTCTGCAGTTACTTTGTAAAATGGGTTGGGCATTTCCTGTTTCCTGATAGGCTAAGTAAGTTCCAAGACCCATACGTAAATCCACCAGAAAGGCAGATGGAGTTGGAATTTGAGCCAATCATATGCAGAATTCATGAGCTACTTCATTCAACTCTGATTTGCATCACAGACATGCCAGAGCACACAGAACGGGGGATGTGTACACTCAATTAAGGGAACAGTGGCTGTCAAAGGAAAGAGAATGAGCAATGAAGAACAAAAGGTGAGGTGCCAGAATCCAAACAAATCCCAGCACGTAACTGATGACTAGGAAACTGTTGTAGCAAAAACCATACTATAACTAAATATTTATTGGCTAGTAGACAGTAAATACCCCACATACAGAGATGGAACAGAGTATCTCATTGCTCCAGACCTGAACGTTTTCAAAGGTGACAATAAAAGCCAGATATCATAAAGAAAACTGTCAGCCATAAGGTTTCAGCTGTGTAAATATAGTTCAGGTGTCATAAAAATGTAAGACATGTACTGTAGGGCCTAATATTTGAACATCTGGGTTTATTCCTTGCAAATACCCTTGCCTACGAGAAAAGTAGTACAGTGCCCTAAAGTTAATATATTCAAACAAGTCTAGAGTGTAAGGTGAATGCTCTAAACCCGTTCAAATATAGCGGTCCAGAGTTCAGCTGTAACAAGGCCCTAACTGTTGTGCTTGGCACAAAATAAAAACCCCTGCTGGTCCCAGAGTGGTGTGTGCCTATAGTGAAGATAGGGCATTCAAGGAACATAAGAAGTTAGGGCATCCCAAACTTGTTAGTGCATTTGCACTAACTTGCTACATTCAGACATTTCCATGCAAATAACCACTTTTCCCACGCGGAGTGTAAATGGTCATTTGCATGTCATTATAGCCTAATTTATTAGTAAGGCACAAGCAATTGCTCCTGACAGTTGGGAGGAGGGTTGGGCCTCTACTTTTGTCTGGTCCCGCTCCCCCCTCCCAGCTATGTGGTGCCTTAACACAAACAGTAACCACACAAAACAAGTGCCTGCTTTCCCCCTCCCTCAACCAATCCCTATCCAGTAGTTTTGTTTAAGAGCTCCATTCCTGGTGATATATTGGTTCCCCACTCCAGCATTTGATCCACATACTGGGCATATGAGCTCTTCCTGGCAGTCTAGTGGCCCACCACCCTCCTAATGCCAGTATCAGTCCAAAATTCCCACCCCCAGTCTTGAGATGGCAGCTGGCACTTACCCTCTGCTCACCGCTGCTGCCGTCTGCCATCATAATCATGCAAGTATTTTCTGGTTCTGTAGAAATGCTTCATCAGTATTGTACCTGCATGAATGCAATATTCATACAGGTACTTCTACAGAGCCACAATGTACTTGTGTGCTTTAGATGGGGGCTGTAAATGTAGGCATGGATGGTAAGTGCTGGCAACCGTCTCAGAATTAGGAGTGGGGGTGAGGTGGATTTAAAAGACAAAGAACCTCTGTGCGTAAACACTGAGGGTGGGTTTGTTGGACAGATAACAGCACTGGTTGGGGGATGGGCTACTAGACTAACAGGGACAGATTTCTAAAATAAATATACTGTACTAGCACAGGAATTGGGTGAGGAAGGAAAGATGACAGAGTCCCTGTTCTAACAATGAAAGTTGTCAAAATACAGTTCTTAGAAGAAACATATAAATTTCAGTAATGACAGATAAAGACCAAAGGTACCCCTAGTCTGCTCAGAGTTCATTGTCTGTCCCAAGACCTATTGACCATACAGGGTTTTATCCCTCAAGGTCCACCTCATACTCCCTTCCCCACTGCTTCCAACCTGAGCAAACACCAAACTAACACTGTACTTGCAGTCTTTTAGCACTTCCAAGGACTATTGAAAATATCAGTGTACTGTCTATGCAACGAAGAAGCCCTCTTCAGCATGGGTGCTAACAGGCTTTTCTGTCTTCCACTGACACTTTGGCTTCTTGTATTAAATATACTAGATACAGTCTCCTTGAAAAAGGTTGTCAATTTCCTAAAATGAAATCATACAAAAGAGACTCCTATGGCAAACATGAATGCTGCTGTTTAACTTGACTTACGTAACAGTCAAACTATATGTAATACACCCTAGTTGGATTATTATGTACTGCCTTTTTCCACTTTTATATGTTTCGTAAGTCTGTTTTTGACCCTTCTTTATGACTGTAATGACTTCAAATTAGATGAACACTAAAGATTGCCTACCTATCTATTGTAAATATAACAGTTTCAAGCCTTTTATTTTAGTAGATATATAGAATAGTGGATTGGGTGACCATCCGCAACAAGGCTGTGTTTCCATCAAGGGAGTTGATGACATCATAGAAGCCTCAAGAGCAAAGTTCAAGAGGTCTCTATGATGTCTTCCAACTGCCAAGATGGAAACACAACCTCAGCTGTGGGTGGTCACCTATATATTGTTTTTTATATAGTATGTGGATACCCCTTATTGTCCACAGAAATTAGAGTCTCGTATAATTCATTCCATAGTTACCTGCTGACTGAGGTATTAGACTGGTGCCACTCATTCTGGTGCTGCTCCCGTTTGCTCTGACTTCTTACTCACTATAGAGATGCACTATTTCTTTTTAAAATTACAAAAATAAAAGAGAGATTTATGTTTGTCACAAGCATCCGTGTGCAGCTCTTCATGTCCTGAAAACAAACTACATGAGTCTGTTCGGTGTCCGTTGCTTGGGGCTCAATAAATCGTGCCATCATTTTTGTCCTAATTTTCTCCAAAGAGCTCCATCGTGTGAGCCAATCAGGTGGCAGTACAAGGCTAAAAAGTTGTTGTTCTATTGATGTGATGTCAGAAGGATAGTACAACTTGTTTGACTTTTGAACTGTCCTACAACAACATTTTGCAAGCCTCTGATTTCTGTGGACAATAAGGGGAAACCATATACTATGTATCTTTAAGTAATGGAATGGTGATGCAGACACAAGTGTTATGTCATTCTTTTTTCTCAAAATGGGAGCTTTAATGTGTGTGGCTTAGATGGCAGCATTCTTCTTTGACCCAGTAAACCATGGGTTCGAGTGGATCCATGATGCCGGCATGACATCCCGCACAGCGAAGTCCCCAACACCGACAAAAACCCATCAACATCCCCGACACTGGCATGTCCCCGCAATGACAGGCAACACTCCAACACTGATGGCCACACTCAATCGTGGCAAACCCCCCCATGTGGGGGGGCTATGCCCCCCGCACCACCCTACTATAAATATCTAACTCCACATCACACAGACAGTGGAGTTAGATACTTACCTCCTGTCACTGCAAAGTCCATCAAAGTGAAATCCCCATCGCTGCAAATACAGCCGCTGTTGGGGGTTCGCTGTGGGGGGTTTCACTGTACGGATGTCACTGTTGTGGCGGCAATGGTTTAAGTTACACACCATGGGATTTCCACTGATACTTAAGGTTTACACAGGAAAGGGGAGGGCGGATTGGGGTTTTGGGGTCCAGGAGACGCCCTGGGGTGAAATGGGGTCAGGATAGAGGTCACTTTTGTCTTGTCCCCATACCCAAGGGTTCTGATGTTACTGGACAGGTGCTGAGGTCTTCCCCGACAGCTCATCCCACCTTGGCGGTGTTATGCAACACCAGATCTATTAAGAACAAGACAGCTATTATAGCTGATCTTGTTGGATCAACTGATCTGGCTTGCATCACCAAGACCTGGCTGGATGAAAATCCAGGCCCTATATTGGCCTCGGCAACTCCAGCCAGGTTCTCAGTGATACACCGTGCAAGGTTGGATCGTAGGGGTGGGGGTGTGGCCATTATGTTTAAGACTGAGCTGGGCCTTGTGGATGTACCATTGGGAAATACCAGATCCTTTGAATATATCCTGGGAGAGGGTGTAGGCTGCAGGATTCTCCTCATCTACCGTCCACCAGGTGACGGTGGAGAATTCCTGCAGGTGATAGCAGACTTCATCGTCGACCTGGTGTTGAGGTTCCCCAGACTAATAGTTCTGGGGGACTTCAATGCCTGGGTGACGATGAACTCTACATTGGTCAAAATCTCCTCAGCTGATGAATACGCTGGGCCTAACACAGGTAGTTACCTCCTCGACCCATATAGGTGGTTATTCACTGGATCTGGTCTTTCTTTTGAGTATGGAGATCGCTGACTTGGGGGTGGAACCTGTCAGTTGGTCTGACCATCACACCATAAGGTTCAGTTTCAGGGCCCCCCCTCAATAGGTCTGCCCCTATGGAGATGGTTCGGTACCGCCCTTTAAAAGATATTAACCCCAGTGACCTAATGGCGGTACTGGATCTATCGAGTTTGTCAGGTGAATGCATGAGTCCAGATGATCTTGTATTAGCCTATAATAAGGCTGTGGGAGATGCTCTGGACAAAATTGCTCCTGTTCGTGTTTGGCCTCTTGCCCTCCATCCAAGGAACCCTTGGTTTGATGGCTCCTTGAAGGAGTTAAAGGTGAGTTGGCCGAAGGCTGGAGAGAGCCTGGCGGAAGTCAGGCCTTGATGCTGACAGGCTTAGGTTGATGGCACATTATGATAGCTATCAATCAGAAATCACTCATAAGAAGGCAGAATTCCTGTCCAGAGAGATTTCTGCTGCACAAAATCGACCAGCTCAGCTTTTCCGGACTGTGGACAGATTGTGCAATCCAGTCTGTCTTCAGCCCAGAGAAGCTTTTTCTCAGCTAAGATGCGAGGAGTTTGCTTGGTTTTTTGCAGATAAGGTTGCCAGCATCAGGTCCGGCATCGGTCTGACCTCTCCTATGGGGGATAGCGGTGGTCGACTACAGGTGGCATGTCCTCGGTCTGTCTGGTTAGATTTTCGCTGGCCCGGAGTTCGGGGACATTGTGAAGATCATCCAAACAATGCGACCAACTAGTTGTAGTTTTGATCCGGGCCCTACACCTCTCCTAGTAGGATGTGTAGAAGTTATCTGCCCAATCCTTGCTGACATTGTCTGGAAGTCTTTGGAGAGGGGGATCTTTCCTGACGCCCTTAAGGAGGCGGTCATTCGACCATTCCTTAAAAAATCCTCCTTGGATCCAGATTGTCTAGCTAACTACTTGCCTATCTCTAACCTGCCATTTGTTGGTAAGATTATTGAAAAGGCAGTTGCGTTGCAATTGGATGATCATCTTATAACTCACAATGTCTATGATACTCTCCAGTCTGGCTTCAGGAAAAGGCATAGCACAGAGACTGCCCTTGTCCGGGTATTGAGCGACCTCCTTATGGCAAGGGATTGAAAGTCATGTACCATTCTGGTCCTTCTCGATCTCTGTGCTGCATTCGACACTGTAGACCATGGAGTGCTATTGGAGCACCTGCGGGTCTTTTGTGGGCTGTCTGGTACAGTCCTCAAATGGTTTCGTTCTTACGTCACAGACAGGTCTCAGAGAGTTGTCACTGGAATTTATTCCTCTGGCACTCACTTCCTGCCTTGTGGGGTACCACAGGGCTCCATTTTAGCTCCCATGTTGTTTGCAGTGTATATGCTGCCATTGGGAGAAATCATCAGGCGATACAGTCTGGGTTTTCACTGCTATGCAGATGATACTCAACTGTATCTGTCCTTTCTCCCAGTCAGGGTGATGTACTCTCTGTACTTAATAACTGCCTTGCGGAGATCAGACTTTGGATGAGTTCCAGCTGGCTGAGACTCAATCCGGATAAGACTGAGGTTTTGGTTGTGGATCCAGGTCATCCGGGGATGGGTTTGGGAGCTGGACAACCATCATGTTTGCTACTTGGTGGTATACCGCTCTCTACCTCTGATCAGGTGCGAAATCTGGGTGTTATTTTTGATGACGGTTTGACCCTAAAATCTCAGGTGTCAGCTGTTGTCAAATCCTCTTTTTACCATCTGAAGAATATCGCCCGGGTGAAACATCTGGTCCCTCCGGGGGATCTTCCAACATTGGTCCACGCCTTTGTCACTACTCGTCTGTACTACTGCAATTTCCTCTACCTAGGGCAACCAGGGGTTGATATCCGCCGCCTCCAGCTGGTGCAGAACACAGCAGCCAGGCTTTTGACTGGGACTTCTAGAACAAGTCATATTACGCCTGTGCTCCGCGAACTGCACTGGCTGCTGTTTGGTGGCGGATCACCTTTAAGGTTGGTTTACTAACCTTTAAAGCTCTACATGATCAGGGACCCGGTTACCTGAAAGATCTCCTGATTCCCTACTGCCCCATCCGTCATCTCCGTTCCACCAACGAGGGATTTTTGGAGATTCCCAAGGGTTCGATTAAAAACATCAGGATCTCGTGCTTTTGCTTTTTCAGCACCAACCCTGTGGAATTCTCTACCTCGTTGGTTGAGAGAATGTCCAACCGTCGATAGTTTTAAGGTTGCTTTGAAAACATATTTATTTAATTTAGCATACTCTAGTTAGCCATGGCTGACTTTTAAGTGTTTGGAATTTTTTATTACCTTATATGTGTTTTTGTACAGCGCCTTGGATTTGAAAGGCGCTATATAAATAAAGTTGAATTGAATTGAATTGAATTGAATTGCTGTTTAATAAAATGCCTTGTGAAGCTATAAGAATAGTGTTACAGGATGATCATCAAAACTGGATGCCTTCCCAGTAAATAAATATATTCATTATAAATATGACTAAATCTAAATTCTTGGTATTAGAAAAGCCCTGCACTGTTAGAGACACTGTCCTTTGGAGGAAATGTTAAACCACAGTTCATTCTACCATTTGCTAGTGAGTTATTGCCCAGATTGAATAAAAAGATCTACTTTTTTTGATAAGGGAATTTTTTTTTTCATCAAATAACTGGACCTCAGTCATGAACGTTCATTGAATCTCATTTAACTGCCAATATCTTATTCTTAATAAGCATTGGCCAAGACCAATCATGTTCATTTGCTTGTATTTGCTCTGTAGTTATTAGGCACAGTCAGCTTTATATATACATTTTTGGTGTTGTGTGAGCAGAGTGTCTGTTACTGTCTACATGCCTATGGATGGCATATATGGCCCCCAATCTGCATCATCTATACATTTCACAGTCCTTATCTGCCATCACATTCTACGTTTCTGTAAGTGGGATAAAAAGGTAAACCAAGGATTAACTAGGATCCATGGTTTTTGAAATAGATAGGCAAAATGGGCAGACTGGGTGGGCCACACGGTCCTTATCTGCCATCAAATTCTATGCTTCAAATTCTGTGTCTCTATTTTGTATACAGTATGTTTTGCAAAACAAAGGAATTTGAAGTGACCCAGCCTGAAAGCCTGATAAGTCCCATTGCCTGATGCTCATTGTGTTCATGAAGCAAAGATGGCACTGAACTGTCAGGAAACTCATGCAAGCATGAGCTAGGCTTTTTTTTCTTGCAAGGAGAGCTAGATGCAGATTCTAAAACAATACATATAAATGAGCTCGACAGTGTAAGTCTTGATGCAAAACACGTGCTCTAACCACTAAAACGAGCATTTAGAACAGTGGAGTTTGGACTCTGGGTATGTGCCTCAGCAGCATGCTCAAGTACCAGTAAATGTGAAATGTTGGCAGCTCTTTGGCACACACTTCTACCTGGTAAGTACCTTTGTTCTTGTTGCTTTTATATCAATAAATGAACTTTATGAAGAATACCAAGTTTGTTTTTTTTGTGGTGAGGTGATGGAGCTGGGCTCCTCTCTTCTGATCTTAATGGTACTCAGCCAAGTGCTCCCACTGTACCTGAAGAAACCACTGTGTCTGCTTTTGCTACCCTGTAATACCCTGCTAGATGATACATTCATCAAAGTTCTTTTTAAGTGTTAATGGTTTTACTCTCAACTACTATATATGAGATGGTAGACTGTTACCGACTAAAACCACTCTTTGAAAAACCATGCACTTCTCCTTTCAGTCTTAAAAAGTTCTCCCTTAAAGTAAAGGTGTGACGCATTTTAATAACATTCTGGGCTTCATAGCCCGCTACCCTGAGAGGCGATTGTTGCTCTGTGTTAAAATTATAAATTTTACTGCATTCCTGTATGGGAAGGAAGGGATCATTCATAACTCTGGCTGAACTGCCAGTCAGCTGACCCCTTTCCCCTTCCCAGTCTGCCTGCTCTGCCCCTGCACTCTCACACATTGTGACATCTAACCAGGGAGAGTGCAGGGACGTGCCCCATGCAAGTCTATGGGGCTCATTTTCAGAATGTTTCTACAGAACTTTAAGCAACCTTTTGATAAAAATGAAAGCCACAGCTCAACTATTAGGAACATGATATCTACACCCAACACACTACTCTGTTAGTAAACTTAACATATGTTGCTCATCACCAGACAGGACTTCAGACTGCCAGTATAATAAGTTTCTGAATAGTGTGTGTTAGTGGCTATGGCCAGCATAGACTGTGGTGTTCGTCTGTAATCTGCAGCGGGGGGTGTTCTCTGCTTGCTGCTGGGCAGCGATAGAAGCAGGACACTCTTTTGAACTATGACAGGTTTCCATCCAACAAGCAGAGAACACTGTCATGATCAGCTAGGCTGATCATTTGCCTGTCACTGCTGAGCCCATTGCAGCTTGAGCTGCAACGGACCCAACAGTGACAAGCCTCTGAAATGGCTTTATCGTAACAAGATGTTCACTTCATGCTGCACATGCAAGCAAACAGAAAAACACAGAAACCAAGTTTATTATCCACTTTGGCTTCCGGCAGTCCTCTGGTTTAAACAACATACTAATTTTCTATTAACATCCTTATGTCACCTTATGGTTTGCCACCGAAGGCTGTCCTATTATCATCCCATATCTTTATTGTTATGCATGTGTGGTATGTTTGCGTGTGTGGGTACACCTGCACACACTTCCATTCGGGGCATGTGGGCACACTCACATAAGTATTCCAGCCACCTGCACATATCCATTGTTATTTTCTCCTGGTGTTCCTGTCTCCTTCCTTCACAATTGTCCCCTTTCAGCCTCCTTACTATACCCAGTTAATTAGACCCTACCTGAGGACTCCTCAGCTCATTCACTCCTGCCATCTCTCTCTCTGTCTCTCTGTCTCTCTCTCTCCCCTCCCCTCCCCATCATCACCTTTTTGTTTTGCAGCTTCTGTTCTTAACTTGTCTGTTGTCACTTTTACTTTTAGATCCACCCACCTATTTTCTTTCCTCACATATACAGTATATACCTAATTTCCTCTTGCCTCTCCACTAACTCTGCTATTTTCTCTTTATAGATAATTCCTAAAGATGACCTAAGGTCAAAACATCGATTCTAATTCTATTTTCTATTTTCATCCTGCATTTTATTTACATTTTTATTTATTCATTTGGTTACTGGGTAGTTACACTGGGCCATATTGCCCATGTACAGGCACAACCCAGATACATAATTAGTACAGTTACAAAGATGAAATACAATGTATAGACATCAGAACAAATTTAAAAAACATACAAATAAAATAATTTTAAAAAATAATTGGAAAGTACTGTAGCATTCAAATACGGTTTACGATGCTCTTTAAAAGTACCATATGTGCAAGATTTTCTCATGTTTGATGGAATATTATTCTAGAGATAAGGTGCCAAATAAGAGAGGTTTTTTTATATTACGTTTGTGTTGTATTACAATTATAAAATACCCTTGTTTGTTTTTTTTTTTTTTTTGATACCTTTGTTGTCTTAAGTGATGTGGAGGGAGTGGTGCAGGGTGATGATATCTGACATTGTATACTTCGCTACCATGCAGTGTGGACTGGCAGCTAGAACAATCATTGGGGCATCAACATAGGCATTCTAAAAATGTGGGCTCCAAATAGCCAAAATGGCCAAGTTATCAGTAAAATAAAAAAAAAATTTTAAAAACCTAATTCCCAACACACCTTTCTCGACTCCACCTCCTTCTTCACTCTGTACCAGGCTGGTTTTAAGAAGTCTCACTCCACCATCACCTCTCTACTCAGACTACCGATTCCATCCTCATGGAAATGGATAATGGGGGCATCACCTCAGCTATTTTTGTCGACCTTGCAAAGGCCTTCGACACAGTCTCTCATGCCCTGCTTCTGTCCAAGCTCTCCCTATCTGGGCTATCAGGTTCTGCCACCAGTTGGTTTCATTCACACCTGACAGGCAGGTCCCAAACTGTCCGAATTGGCTCTTCCACTTCCACCTCCCTCCCTGTCACTACAGGGGTCCCCAAGGCTCGATCCTTGGCCCAATGTTGTTTTCTATCTTCCTTAATGATCTACCTTTGGCCTGCCCACATACTTCCATTCACATGTATGCAGACGATATAGTACTGTATGCCTCTGGTCCAGCCTCCTCAGAAGTATCAACCAGACTCCAGCAGGACTTCAGCACTGTCCAACTCTGGCTCCATTCCAATCAACTCTTTCTAAATCCTAAGAAAACTGTCTCCCTCACATTCGGCACGAGGACAAAACTCTCCAGTCTACACTCCACCCCTATCTACCACACCCTTGATGGCTCCCCCCTGGAGGTGTGTACATTATTCCATTACCTTGGGGTCTGGTTAGATCAGCACCTTGACTTTTCTGCGCATATTGATGCAATCCACAAGAAACTGTACTTCTTGCTGGGTGCTTCATACTGCAAGAGAAGTTGCATCCCCCTGCCATCGCGCATGGAAATCATGCAAATAATGATTCTGCCTATACTGGACTATGGGGATGTAGTCTATAGTACAGCCCCTAAGTCCTCCCTCACCAGATTTGATCCTCTCTTCCACTCATTCTGTCATTTTGCCCTGGCCTGCCCCCCCACAACCCATAACTGTGATCTATAGCACTCCTTAGACCTCCCTTCTCTCCATGATCAGAGAAGGATCCACTGTGCCAGGACCGCAGCTAAATTCTGGGCACAGTCCCTCCCTTCTTACCTTGCGGCCACCCTCACAGCTCTTCCCCCGCCTGCTTATTCACTCAGGATCATGGATTCCCAGCTTCTCCTCATCCCTCACATGTCCATCGCTAAGGGCCAGGCTGCCTTTAAATACAGAATGCCAAAATTATGGAACTCCTTGCCAGTAGACATTAGGCATACCACCAGCACACACATGCTCAACTCTCTCCTCAAAACGCATTTCGCCACTCCATGCTCTTTCAACTTACACAGCTGAGGGCCTAGAATTCGTGCCCATTCACCATCTTCTGCCCAGCTTACTGAGCTGCTCTGCTCCACACTTGTATTTTCGCAGACCTCTACCTATGCCGTACCACAGGGTACTCTGTTCTTAACCTAGCATTGCAACTTCTGCTATGCATTATAGGCCCCTCAGCTAGTAGCTAGTGGTCCTGCACAACTGTACCACTGCATTCTTAGATACATGTGCATCATTGTCTTGTATTTTTCTTTTGTTACAGCACATCCAAGCTGAACACACTGTACATATACTCCATTGTATTTTCTACTGTTGCATAACTGTATATTCGATTGTATTTCTATTTGTAGTTCTACTGTATTTTATTTATCTATTTTCTCTGTTCCACACTCCCCCACCCCCGGGGCGCATCTGGAATCAAGCGGTACCCTGCTCAGTATGCCTGCCTGGTAAAACTCATAAATAAATAAATAAATAAGCAGTTCATGCATTTGGGGCCTTGGTGGTTTTGTAGTGTTTTTTTATTTAGTTGATGGTGGGCAGCCTTACAGTAATCTGGAATAGTTTACCTCCTGACTTGAGAAGTTATGGTATTAAAATAAGTTGGTTGAATATTAAATCCTGGTATCATAGGCAAAGTGTGAAATGTCATGAATGCTGTGGGGTCTGGGGAAATGAGTGAATGTTTATTCGTTAGTGTTGATTTGTTATGTTTTGGATTTAAGTGTGTGTAATTTATTTATTGTGTATTTGTATATTTGTATTCTATATGTTTGTATATTTTCTCCTATACTGTAACCAGATTATGCATTTTAGAAGGTGTCCCTTGAAAATGAGTGTATTTGTGTACTCAATGGGATTATTTACCGTGTTCATTATAATGAATAAAATCATTACTACTACTACTACTACAGTAGGGAGGGTTATGCTTATCTTCTTATATTGGATTAGATTTCTTTGCAATGGTGGGAGCTGGGGCGGGGAGAAGGGGGTATGGGTTCTGAGTGGTCGAGGGGGCCAGGGCGCTTGTATCGATGAGAGGAGAATGCTATTTGTGCTATTGGGTGAAGGGGGTGTTTTTAGTACTTACTTGGTGTTGGGAATGCAAAAGAGGTGTGTAGCGAGCCACTGGGTTTGACACCCTGTCGCCACAAAAAGGGAGCAGCATCTGTGGCTGGTCCAGCACAATGGGTGTGATGCTTCAGCTGTTTTGAGAGTGATGGTGAAGTCTGCTACAAGTACTGTATGGCAAAATGGGTGTGATGATGGAGCTGCTTCGACCATCCATGAAGTCTGCTATAGTAAAGGTGCAATGTGTGTGATGATGCAGTTGCTGTGGGAAGTTGCTACAGGTCTGATGTAATGTGTGTGATATTGATGCAGCTGCTTCAAGAGTGACCTGCAGGCCAACTGACACTGTAGTGCAGCATGAGAGGGGTGCTGCACTTCTGAGGTGCTGTCTTTCGGATGAGATGTTAAACCGAGGTCCCATCTGCCCGGATTGGTGGTAGTTCAGGTGGATGTTAAAGACCCCATGGCACTTATCGAAAAGAGTAGGGGAATTTTTTATTGGACAAAACTGCAAGGCAAAACAGGGAAAATTATACAGGAAAAACAAGCAAACAAAATACAAAAACAATAATGCAAGAAACTAAAACCACTAGGATAAACAAGAGAAAACATATATGGTTCCAAAATTCCGCATGAAGGAAACAAAAATACAAAAGAACAGAAAGAAGTAATAGCTCAAAATATAGCAGAGCATTACACCAAAAGTAAAACAAAAAACACATAAGGTCCAGAAACAGCCATCTAATCCCATTCCCCCCTCCCTATTGAACTAGAAAACGAAAGCCAAAAATAAAGGGGCAAAAGAATTTTCCCGAACAAATAATTAATAGTTCATAAAAATGGAAGAAGAACCCAGTCCTTCCACCAAGAACGGAAGGAGGAGTCAGAAAGAACAAGTCTGTCCTTGTGAAACACTCTATGAATTTCCTGTTCAAGTTTAAGTTTCATACCCAATAAAGATAGTTGTTTCTTTTGTAACATGAACTTACGTCTAGTTTGTCAGGTAATCCATTTAATAAGAGCAAAAATAACCCGAGTTGTCCCCACATGAAAACTACCCCAACATTACATATCATACTGCCCATAAATCAAAGTATTATAATCCATGTTCTACAATTGTGGTACGCACCAAGAGGATGCCAACAAGGGCCAGAAACCTATAATATAGGGACAGTGAAAAAATAAATGTGCCATCGTTTCCACCTCCAACCCACAACCCTCCCTCAGACAAGATCTATCCTGTATACATTTATGAAAATGGTTTCTGCGAACATTTAATCTGGAATGGCAACAGAGCCAAACTAAGTCCCATACTTTAGGAGGGATCCTGGGACCCGTCAGCTGATGAAGAACATCAGAAAGGACCACCGTGTCCAGTAAAACAAGACAGAGGGTAGTAAAACAAGCAGAATGCAAAAGGGATCGGTATTCTGCCTTCCTAGTATTGTGCAAAAGATCATGAGAGGTAATATGCCAGAGTTTAAATTTCTTACATACCTCCAAAAGATAAGGCGATAAATCAGGTGGAATATCTCGAAACACCCAATGACTGAGTAACCCATCAGTTCCAAAAATATTGGCATCGGTCCTGGAACAGGGGCACCCAAGGGAGTTGTTTCTGCATTAAAATGGGCACAACATTGGCACAGAGAAACATGATAAAAAGAAAAAGCACAGGGTTTACCATATTCAGACCACCCTCACTAATAGGCCGGTAAGTACTGTGTCTTTTAATAGGGTTAAGCCGGCTCCCCCATGAGTAATTAAAAGGCCACACTGTGCATTTTTACTTCCAACTTTACTGGCAAAGGGTAAAGATGGCTCACATTCAAGAATAAAGGCAAAATAAAAGTTTTATACATATAAACTCTTTTCTTTTTTGTCATGTGGTAACCCTTCCATCTATCCACCTTTTCAGCTGCCAGAGATAAGGCAAGGTCCCAATTCAAAAAAGCCGAATCAGGGGCACCAAACCAAAACCCCATAATTTTAATAGGGGGATCAGATATAGGGACGCCTCCGATCTCATGCAGAACAACACCAGGAACACAAATACCCAAAACCTTACTCTTTTGTCTATTAATTCAGAACCAGAGATCACAGAAAAAGAATCCACTACCCTCATAGCATGAACACCTGAGACTGGATCAGCAACTAAAATGGTGGTGTCATCAGCGTATGCAAAGGCAACGAGAAACGAACTACTCCCTATTCCCACCATAGGCGAAGTATCCTGTGCAACATTCATCTTCCTCAATAAAGGGTCCAAAGAAGAAACATAGAGAAGCGGGCTCAATGGGCACCCTTGACGAACTCCTCTCCGGATCAAAACTGACCTCCCCAATCTACCATTCACCAGGGTCCAAGATATGGCATATTGATAAATAATCTGTAACCAATTAACAAAAACAAGAGGGATACCATAATATTCTAGCACCTGGAACAGAAAGATATGAGGCACTTCATCAAAGGCCTTAGCCTGATCTAGCAAAATCAGATACCCTGAGGACCCAGGCCCATCAAAAACCTCACGTAGCAGCTTAGCCACATCTCCCATACCCCTCTTGGGAACAGCACAGGTCTGCCCAGGGTAGATAATATCCTGAGCCACCCAAGATAGACGGTTACACAAAATTTTACACAAAATGTTCCAATCTACATTCAGAAGACTAATAGGACGCCAATTTCGAAGGTCAACTTTGTCTCCCTTTTTATACAAAAAAATCAAAAGACCGTCAGCAAGTGCTATAGGAGATGCGACAGTACCAGACAAAACATCACTAAAAATGAGAACCAAAAATTTACTTATAAGGCCTACCGCTTTTTTATAGAATTCTCCAGGTATACCATCAGGACCAGGAGAAGACCTATTATGTAATGTACCAATCACTGCTACAACCTCCTGCTGAGATATAGATGAAATCAGTTTTTGCTTATCAGCCTCTAATAATTCAGGCACATCCAATTGACTTAGAAAGTCAGCAATACCAGCCAAGGGGGGAGAATTATCGTTACAGGAAGTTTTCACAAAGTCAGTAGCAATGCATTCAATTCCCTCCCCAGTGTCCACAAGCATACCAGAATCAGTTTTTAATGCTTCCATATACTTAGACTCCACCCATCTAGCACAACAATCATAAGGATTCACAGTCTGTGATTTACCTTGGGTACCAAATTTTTGTTCCAAAAAGAGAGAATGGGCCCTATCATATTGAAACTGACACATTTCTGTCTTAACAGCTTGAATGTCCTCAGCAAGGTCTTCCCTAGTTTCAACCAACCGAGATAAAAGCCACTGAAGCTTATCTTGGAAATATAAATAAGTAAGATATCTATTATTTGCGGCTGTTTTGGACAAAGAACCGCATAAAGTTTTCAAGTCTCGTTTGGTATCCTGCCACCAAAACAGGGAATAATCATATAATTAATTCATATACAGAAAATCTGGCATCCAATTCCTCCTTAATGGTAGCCCAGGCAGCCTCATCTGGTAATAAGGTGGAATTCATCCTCCAAACAGGATTAGGGCCAGGTTTATTTAAAGGACATCCCACAACTGTTATAATTAATCTATGGTCAGAGGTTTCAACTGGAAAAACTGAAAAAGACCGTACCGTTACCCAATGAGAGGCAAACCAGAAGTCAATTCGTGTTGACAAATGACCTCTAGAATATATATGCTCTGGTAACCTGGAAAAACCCACTGCACAATATTTAAGCCTAGCTTGAATATACATTTTGTTCAAAAAGTTAGAATCAGAGTACAGCTTTTGCATCCTGCCAGTCTTATCCGAAAAAGAGAGGGTACAATTAAAGTCTCCCCCCAAAAACACAGATCTGGTGGTATATGAATAAGGCTGTATTTTCTGTAGTAAAACAATCCTCTGAAACTTAGTCTGAAAATTATAAACATTAATAAAACACATATCATGAGTCCCAAGTCTAGCATCTAAAATACATGCCCTCCCAGGAACCAAATCAATAATGCGAGAAACATGAAAATCAGGATTCAAGATTAGAAATCCCACCCCTGAACATGGATCCTCACCCAAGGACCAAAAAGAAGAACCCCACAACCAGTCTTTAGATGCCTGGTAGGTTTTCCGGTTGGTATGCAGGCGAGTATCCTGCACCAGGCAAACATCCAGTCGATGACCTGCAAGGATAGAAAAAGTAGTTCATCTTTTTTCCGATTTTTAATACTATTAACGTTCAGGGATCCCACAGATAGGCACCACTGCATGGTCAAATGTCAGAAGCAACCGGGACTTCAGATACCACAGATGTCGTAGTTTTAGCAGAAGAGCGCTTTGACTTTTTCTTCTTCTTAACTCCACCTTTCTTAGAAACCAGGGGAGTATCAGTGTCAATCACATACTCAGGTTGAGAAGAAATCAAGGAGGAGGAATCTGAATCGGCCTCCTCATCCTCCCATTGTTTTCACTTAGTGAGAGGAAGAAATTGATTGGACACACTAAAGCCTGTATCACCCCCCACACAAATACTCTTACTCAGTTTCTGAGAAGTGCTGCGTGTCAGCCATTTAGATTTCTGCAATTCCCATTCATCAGTCGAGGGGGGCATCCGAGAAATAGGGAGTGAAGAAGGGCCTGGCAGCACATTAGAGGTACAGGGCAATACATCAGATTCAGGAGGAGATGATGCCCCAGGGGTTTCCACAGGTGCCTGGATAACTCCATCAGAAAGCCAAACTCCTTTAAAAGGGCAGTCATTAGATACAGAAGAAGGGATCACCGACCCTGCAGGGGAAGGTACAGGGGGGGAAACCAGGCCAGAAGACAGGGGCGGACATGGGCGAGTAGAAAGGTCAGGACCAGACTGTTCCTCAGGCTGTGGAGGATCAACAGCAACATTATCAGCAGAAACCAGTCCTTTCATGTTGTGAGAGGCCCAGGGACAATCCTTGAAAGTGTGGGTGAGATCATCACAAAGGTTACACACCACTGGGGTGTGACATGCGAAAGCTACATGACCAATACCAGCACAAAGGGAGCACTTCATTTTGTCACAGGCATTGCTCAAGTGGGTTTGTGCCCCACACCTAAAACAGGATTGAGGTTGACCTGCATAAAAAATAAAGCCCATATCTCATCCAAGATAGAAACAGCTAGGCAGATGCTGGATACTGCCCCTGTCTTGAGGCAATTTCACTCTAATCCGCCATCCCCCAGTCCAAATATCTTCAGAACCCATAATAGGATCAGGGAGACCCAGAACAGAGCATTTCATCAGCAACTAGGACAAAATATCTGAGATAGCCACTCCATCATTTTTAAATAACACAGTAATAGTCTTGAACGCTGGTTTAGTCAGAGGAATAACAACAAAAGCCTTCCACTCAGGATTATTATGAAACCCCTGGTAACGCTCCCAAAACAACTCCAGGCCACCAGCAGTCTTAAAACTGGCATCAAAGTTGGGGTCACCAGAGGTGTGTATCAAGGCATAAATTTAATCAGCTGAAAAGCCCATACTATCCTTCAAGAGGGTACGACCCACATAGACACGGTCAGGATATACATCTAGACCCCCCTTTATATTTGATACGTACTGCATTTCTACATTTAGCAGAAACAGGGGGTTCATGAAAAAGGCCCGCATAAGATCTATGAGAAGAGCTCCGGCCAGAGTTATCCTGAGGCCCAGAACCCCCTGAGGGAGGATAAGGGGGAGGAGGAGGGGCTAGATGATCAGGAGTAGGCTCAGGAGGAATGTGCACAGAATCTGGTATTGAATGTACAGGGGGGTTACTATGCACAGTGGAATCTACTGCAGGAGAAACAGGCAAAGATACATAGACTTTGACAGCAGATAAGGACCGCTTGGCCCACCTAGTCTGCCCATTTCCCTACCTACAGGATAGGCCGCAGATCCTAGTTAACCAACAGCCTATTTCTTCCTACCCTCCACTAGAACTGCCTTATGTCTGTCCCATGCATTCTTGAATTCTCCCACAGTTTTAGACCCCACAACCTCCTCAGGAAGGCTGTTCCATGCATCCACTATCCTCTCTGTGAAAAAATACTTCCTCACATTGCCCCGGAACCCACCCATCTTTAAATTGTGTCCCCTTGTTCTTGCACGTCTCTTTTTCTTTTTTTTTTTTTTTTTAGTTTTATTTAGTTTATTTTATAAAATGGTATAAAGTCAAAACATAACCAAAATACATTGATAAGATTACATCCTTAGAGCATGCAATCCTAAAAGAGAAAGGAAAAAATCAGAAACATCCCAAAAAATAAAAGCCCGAAAGAGATATTCTTCATAAAAACCTTCCCACCCTCCCTAGCCCCCACTCATGTGCTGTGGTGCATAGGTATTGTACCTCTTCCGAACTGTAACCGGTTATAGGCCAAAAAAAAAGATAACTGGTGATGCCAAGGGAGTAAAGAGGGAAGTGAGTACAGATGCATAAAAGGGAAAGGGGAAAAGGAAACCAGAAAATTAAAATAACACTCCCTTATGGCTCCAATTAGTTCAGAGTGGAGCATACCACTCGTATCAGGGCCCATCCTCAATTCAGGTAAAGGGCATATAGCTTGCCCCATTTAGTCATAAAAGAAGATTGACGACGGTTCACCTGCGCAAGCAAGTGTTCAACCTGGAGAGCGAAACACAGTTTGTGTAACCACTCCGAGTACGCCAAGTTAACGTGGTCTTTCCAGTGCCTAAGCACTAATTTTTTGACCGCCATTGATAGCAAAGCTAAATGGTACCTCTTCTCTTTAATTGGGATTGCAGAATAGTCCCCAAAAATGCAAGTTTTGGGAGAGAATAGTCCGTGCAGGCCTAAAAGTGGGTCTGCGGTCAACTCTATTTGTTCCCATAAAGGCGATACTAGCTCACATGACCATAAAATATGTAACAGAGTGCCCTCTTCTTTATTACACCTAGTACAAATTGTCGATGATAAATGCTTCATTTTAGTCAATTTAACAGGGGTATAATAGAGGTTATTTAAAATGTTATATTGCGTTATCCTATACCTATCCTGGGTATGGTAAACATATAGATCTCTCCGCATATTCTGCCAGTTAATCCTTTCACCCGAATAGAGGGTTTGCCATATTGAAGCACCAGTGATTGCTGGGGCTTCTGGAAATGTATGAAGCATATTATACACATTGGAAATGGGGTGCGGATCGTTAACTATTGTGGAGATTTGTTGAACAAAGTCAGACAAATGAGAAATTTTGGTGTCACGCCCTAATTTTTTGTTCAACAAATGCATGATCTGAGTAACTTTGAAAACAACTGTAGCCGAGAATCAAATTTTCGCAGAACTTCCTCCATGGTTAATATGCTATCTGATGCATAAAGATCTGACACCTTGCAGTCAGAGAGGGCTGGTATCCATTTTTTCCTTATCAAAGTGTTACCTATATACAAGTTTGGATTTTCACAGATAGGCTGGGAGAAATCTAACACTGGAGATACCTTATAATGTTTATAGAACTGGGAAAGTACATTAAGAGAGATCCCAAGTGGAAGAGACTGGAACATTTTTGGTATGTGTTTTTTAGATATATAAAAAAGAGACATTGGGGCTATATTATGCGTTTTAAGAAGGTCTAGCTCTTCCTGCAACCATGTCGGAGTATATTCCTTACGGGTGTTAGCATCCGGACCGGGCAACCATTTCCCGCACTTATTTAGATGCGAAGCCCAATAATATAATAAAAAATTAGGGAGACGAAGGCCTCCATGGTCTCTAGACTGGGGTAATTTATGATACGATATTCTAGCAGTTTTACCATTCCAGAGAAATGAACTGATACCCGAGTGAATTCTTTGGAAATAAGAGATTGGCAACCACAAATTGAGCATATTGAGAGGGTAAAAAATTCTAGGAAGTACATTCATCTTAACTGCATTAACTCTGCCCCAGAACGACAACGGAAGTTTGGCCCACCTCGTTAAGTCTTGTTGAATATCATGCCACAGGTCATCCAAATTTAGTTTCCGAGATTGAGAGGTGGTCAGGGTAATATGTATCCCTAGATATTTAATAGAACGTGAGGCCCACCTCATCCCAAAGTGCGCGAAGTCTGAGCTATGGGTAAAATGGTTAAGGGGAAAAATTTCCGTTTTACTGATATTGAGTTTGTAATTTGAAAATTGACTAAAATCATTAATTATTACTAAAACCGTCTCTAGGGATAGTACTGGGTTGGAGAGGTGAAGAAGGATATCATCTGCAAAAACTGAAATTTTAGCAGGACACTTAACTACGGGAATGCCAGTAATTAATGGGGATGAGGTCAATCGCCTAAGAAGGGGCTCTAAATATAAATTAAATAGAAAGGGAGATAATGGGCAGCCTTGTCTTGTGCCTGAGGTAAGAGAAAATAAATCGGATAAGATTCCATTACAATACAGCCTAGCTGTAGGCGCCGAGTATAATGCTTGGATCCAGCTAATAAACAAGGGTGGAAAGCCCATAACTTGCAATGCAGTCCAAAGGAACATCCAATTCACCCTGTCAAACGCTTTTTCTGCGTCAAGAGAGATCAAGGCCATTGGAGCATGTGAAGATTTTGCTGTATTAATGATATACTGAAGTTTACGGTGATGGTCCATTGGAGATCTATTAGCAACAAAACCAATTTGCTCTGGACTGATTAAAGAAATCCAGACCCTTTCTATCCTCTTAGCCAAGATCTTGGCAAGAATTTTAATGTCGCTATTTAACAGGGAGATCGGGCGGTAGCTCGAAGGAAGGTGTGCGGGTTTATCCGGCTTAAGTAAAAGAATAATAAGGGCCTCTGAAAGTGTCGGATCCTGTGTATTACCTGAGAGCAAATATTGATACAGATTAAGCAAACCCGGCGCTAAGTCTTTAGCAAATAACTTATAAAAGTTAGATGAAAGACCATCAGGACCAGGGGCTTTGTTAGGTGCGAGTTCATTGATGGCCGACAATATCTCCTGAATGGATATAGGTACAGTTAATGACTTTTGTTGATCAGGGAAAGAGATGGTAGGGTACCAGGCAATGTTAACATCTCCGATGGAGCTGGGGCAGTAGCAGATTGATTATAAAGCTAAGAGAAATATTGTGCCAGTGTAGACACTACTTTGGGTCGAGTCTAATTTCCCCAGTAGGAGCTTTGATCGAGTTTATGAGTCTAGAAGACTCTTGTTTCTTAATTTTAAGGCCAAGAGATGGCTTGCCCTTTCACCTGCTCTATGTATTTGGCACGGACCTCAGTATAACAAACTCAATCTTATCTTGAAGCAATAAAGAGTATTGGTTCCTTAAAAACAGAAGCGATTTCAGAGAGTCTTGTGACGAAGTCGGAGAGAGGGTTCCAAGAGTTTTAATCTACGCAAAGCCAAGGCCTTAGCCTCATTCTTCCACTTACGCGTGGAAGCTATACGGATGAATTCCCCTCTTAAATAACATTTCAGAGCACACCATTCATGGTCAGCTCTTGTAACTGACCCTCGGTTGTGTACGAAGAAGTCACGAATCAAATCAGATATTCTAGACACCGTGTGTTCGTCTTTCAAGAGTTGGTTGTTAAGCCGCCAGAGCGCATCTCTACTGCGCCCATTATTGAGTGCCATATCCAACCAAGTGATCACATGGTCCGACAGAACTATAGGCTCTATACCAGAGTTACCTATGCCCTGCAGGAGAGAAGTACTAAGCAATATATAATCCAGCCTGGTCCATGTAGCATGAACCATAGATTGAAAGGTAAATAAACGGGTATTCAGATTCTGTAATCTCCATGGATCACATAGCCCAAGCGAGGTCACAAAATCCGAAAGTACCTTCTGAGCCATGGAAGGAGGTTTAAGTAGAGAGTTCGACCTGTCTAAATCTTGCGTGGGAGGTAAATTCCAATCCCCACCAAGTATCATCGGAAAGGACATAAGATTACACAGTTTACTCTGTAGCGCTATAAAAATCTGGATTCCCTCCACAGGAGCATATATGCTCCCTAAGACAATGTCTTTATGATCTATAGTACCATACACTATAATGTATCTACCATCAGGATCTGCAAAGGTAGCTTTAACTTGAAAAGCTATTGAACTATGTATGAGAATAGCCGTTCCCCTTTATTGGATGAAATGCCTGCAGCAAAACTTGTCAAAAACCTTTTTGCGCGGAAACCAGCAGCTTCATTGGGCAGAAGGTGTGTTTCTTGAATGAAAGCAATTTTAGTTTGCAGCAAAGCCAGATGCTTAAGTATTTGCACTCTTTTAATAAGTGCGCGGGCCCCTCTAACATTCCATGTCACTACTTTGTTAAAGTTCGATGCCATTGATCCCTATATTAGATTGCATAGCCTGTATCCTGAATAAATTTAACCTATGCACCACAGCACCCCCCCATAATAATAGTCCCTTATCAACTTATAATGACTTGACCAACAGCTTCTGTCAACAAACCAAATTAAATAGGTAATCAAAATCTCCCACCCCTCCTTTGTTACCCCTCCCTTACAACTATGTACAACAGATCCCCTTCTTCCAACCCCTTCTAACAATCCATGATCATTGCTTAAGTTCAATAATATAGCTTTGAAAGCCCTAGCATACTCCTCCCTATCCACCTCATTAAAGGCAGTTCGAGCAACATTAATCAGTACCAAAGTGTTAAACAAAAAACAACCCATAGTAATTACCCTTGATAACCTCAAGAGTCTGGAGTTTCAATTCCCAGTAATAAAATAAAAAAAACTTCTTAGGAGGTGAGCAGAAATCCCCCTACTTTCCAGTGTCATGGCTGGACGTCTGCCAATCCACTTCAGCCCTCCCCCCCCACCCCCAAGTCCATCATCAGTTCAGCCTGTTCATAAGAGAAGTCTCAGACGCCTCACTACTCGAGAGTTGTCCATATAATAAAGTCCTCTGTCACATAATAAACCAGGACGTTAATTAAATCCCTGAAATTACAGGAAAAACTTTAACAGTTCAATCCGATGAACGTATCCACTCTTAGTGAATTGGAGCTGCTGTATCCTGAAAAGCAAGAGAAGAAAAAAAAAAAGGGGGAGGAGAGGGGGAAAAGAAATCACATTGGGGTAAAGTGCTGCCCTTCGTCTTATTGTGGTGGACCCTGAAATACACAGTATGGCGTTTCCCTAGGGAGTCTTGTTGCCGTGGAACACAGTGGTGCAGTTCAGAAACTGGGCCCCGGGAAATGCCTCTTAGAATTAGGTTCCTCTCCAGAATCTTCCCGATGATGCCTGATCTCAGGGCTTTGAAGACTTTCCACCTAAAACCTCGGGACACCAGACCATCAGACAGAAGGAGCAGGTTGTACGTGGCGATCCTCCCAGTCCCCTTTCTCAGGTAGGAATAGCAAAAAAAATAAATAAATATATAAATAACAGATGTGAGTAATGCACAGTTATTAGGAGACAGTGCGGGTCAAAGGTGCTCAGCCATTCTATAAAGGCAACATTCCAAGAGCCATTACTTGATTAAATCAGGGAGTTTTGAATAGGAAGGGAAGCTTCTGCACTAAGTCGTCCTGGGCCTGAGAACTGGATTCATAAGAGTGCCATTTCCCTTCCAGCCATACTTGTAAGCGTGCAGGGTAGGCCATTCTGAATTTGATACTGGCAGCAATTAACTTACTGACTACTGGGTGAAAAGCTGCACGCCTCTGACGAGTCTCAAGCGGCAAATCTTGGGTGACTCGAAGCTTTTTCCCTTCCCATAAAATGGATTGTAACTCTTTAACTTTTAAGAGAATATGCTGCCGTTCTAGGTAGTTCAACATCTTTATTATTATAGGCCTGGGGGGGGCTGAGGCTTCCGGTTTCGGCTGAAGGGATCTATGTGCCCTTTCTATTATGTAGGTTGAATTATATGGTGAGGGACCCACCACTTTAGTAAGTAAGGCTTGTATAAAGGTGATAGGTGAGGAGCCTTCTGTGCCTTCTGGGAGCCCATGTATCAATATATTATTACGTCGACTACGGCCCTCTAAGTCCTCGGCCTTCTGTTGCAATTTAGTGATCTGTTGCCTTAACTTAATCAATTCTGGCTCCGTTTTGTCTTTCCAAGATTCCAGGGGAGCGAATGCATGTTTGGTGATCAGCAACATTCTGTTTAACAGTCGACATCTCACTGCGCAGGGTTTTCAGCTCAGAAGTAATTTCTGCAAGTGCTTCTTTAAAAGGCTGCAGTTCCTCTAGAAAGCGCTCCCTCGGAGAGTGGTGTTGGGGTAGTAAGAGCCGCTAATTGCTTAGCTGAGGTTGACGACTGAAACTGCCTAGCCTTCTTGGACTGTTTATCAGGCGAGACTGGCAGCGTATGCTTGGGAAGGGCCGTCTTCATCTCCGTTTCCATAGCTAGCTGTAATCGTTCAATAAAACACTAAATCTTAGTGACAAGTTGTCAGGAGTGGTCCAAGTCCTCTCCGATCGAGGTTGTTGATCAGTCGGTAGCTGATAGTGCGCTAGAAAAAAGCAATATTAAGCGGAGGTGGAGCGGGAGCTAACCAGGACCGTGGTTAACCCGCCAGACACATCACGTGATCTTCACGTCTCTTTTTCTGAAAGATGCTACCCTCTTGGACTTTGTTGATTACTCTGAGGTACTTAAAAGTTTCTATCATGTCCCCCCTCTCCCTTCTTTCCTCAAGGGTATACATTTTAAGCTCCTTTAGTCTCTCCTCATACGGCTTCTCTTGCAGACCCTGCACCATTTTAGCTGCCCTCCTCTGGACTGCCTCTATCCTGTCTATGTCCTTGCGGAGATGGGGTCTCCAGAACTGGACGCAATACTCCAGATGGGGTCCCACCAACTGTCTGTACAGAGGGATGACAACTTCCTGTTTTCTGCTGGTAATGCCTCTCCCTATGCATCCCAGTATCCCCCCAGCCCTCCCTACTGCCTTCTCATATTGCTTGCTAACCTTAAGGTCATCTGATATGATTACCCCCAGGTTCCTTTCCTTTTTTGTTGTTGTTACTACCTCCCCCCCCATTGTGTAATCTTCCCCTGGGTTCTTGTTTCCCAGGTGCATTATTTTGCACTTCTTTGCATTGAATCCTAGCTGCCATACTTCTGACCATTCCTCCAACCTTGCCAAGTCCCTTCTCATCCTTTCCACGCCTCCTTGTGTATCAACCCTGTTGCAGATCTTTGTGTCATCTGCAAAGATGCATACTTTTCCTTCCAGTCCCTCTGCAATGTCACTTATAAAGGCATTGAAAAGGACTGGACCCAGTACTGAACCCTGCGGTACCCCACTAGTAACTCCTCTTTCTTCAAAGTGGACTCCATTTACAATTACCTTATTACCTTCAGTGTCCTGTTGTCCAGCCAATGTTTTACCCAGGCTACCACCCTGGGACCCACTCCCAGGCTGGTTAATTTGACTATTAATCTTTTGTGCGGGACTGTGTCAAATGCCTTGCTAAAGTCTAGGTAGGCCATGTCCACAGCCCCTCCCTGGTCTACTACTTTGGTCACCCAGTCAAAGAAATCTATTAGATTCGTTTGACATGACCTTCCCGCTGTGAACCCATGCTGCCTTGGGTCCTGTGCCCCACTGGCCTCAAGGTACTCAACAATTCTTTACTTCAGAAGTGACTCCATCGCTTTCCCTACCACAGAGGTCAAACTGACAGGTCTGTAGTTTCCTGCCTCTGTCTTGGTCCCACTTTTGTGAAGGGGAATCACATCCGCCTTCCTCCAGTCCTCGGGTACCACACCATCCTCCCATGATTTATTAAAAAGAGTGGTCAGTGGTTTCACTAGTTTCCCCCTTAATTCTTTTAGAATTCTGGGGTGAATTCCATCAGGCCCCATTGCCTTGTCCACCTTCAGTTTTAGGAGTTCTTGCAGAACCCTTTTTTCTGTGAAAGGGCTGGGATCGACCCCCCTATCAAGAGTGCTTCTGTGAATTGGATTAGGCACTTCCTCCTCCTCTTTTGTGAATACTGAGCAGAAATATTCATTCAGTATCCCTGCTTTTTCACTGTCCCCCTCTGCCCATCCACCATTCATTCTGTTCAGCCTCACGATCCCTCCCTTTGTCTTTCTACGCTCTCTGATGTACCTATAAAAGGTTTTATCCCCCTTCTTAACCAAATTGGCTATCTTTTCCTCAGTTTGGGCCTTTGCTATTCTGACTTCTCTCTCTGCTTCCTTCTGCCTTAAAGACTGTAATTTGGCAGCAGGAAATAAAACTGGGGAATCACAAAAGTCCAAAGATGAAGGGAGTTCCGAAGGGTCAGCTGAAGTAATGCTCAGCCTAGTAGGTGACACCCAAGGGTGACTAGGACCAGGCTTAACCCACCCAGCAGCCTGCAAGGCCTCAGCCACCGTGTGACCAGTCACTAAAACATTCTGGTCATAATCAGGACCATCCTGAATAACAACATCCCCTGTTTAAGTGGGCAATGGCTGAGGAACAGAAACCTCGGGTGAATTCCGTGACTCCGGCACATTAAACTCAAGGTCCTGTTAAACACCCCCCAATTCCACAATAGTACATGAAGTCACAGTAGAAAAAATTTTATTGGTACTTTCCTATGAGCTGGAAGGAGTAGCAGTCCGATCAGATGAAAGGTAAGCAGCTTGCGCAGGAGGCGCATCCATATCAGGGCTGCAGCGTACTGCAGGAGATAAACTGGAACATGTTTCAGGAGGAAGAGCCTTCAGAGGTAGTGACCCAGTCTCTAAAGATAAGCCGCTCACAGGGCTATGCACCTCAGCTTGGGACTCGTGGCGCTCCTCCTCCACCAAAAGCGCCCACAGAAAATCACTCCTTTTTAGAAATGGGGGGCCAGATTGCAAGTCCATCGGGTGAACCAAAAGGTTAGGCAACTTAGAAAAAGCACTAGAAACACTAGAAGACAGAGAGTCATGTACCAGAAAAATTGATGAATCCTCAGAGATAGGCAGGTTAAATCCACAGCAGGTATCTTTAAATCCACTTCCATCTTCTCAGAGACAGAAGAAGCCTCATAGAGATTAGGTATAGAGGAAGAGGCTAGCTCCCCTGCACCCACAGCCAGCTCATGACCACCTCCACCACCAGAGTCCATAGGAGCTGCCATCTTGGTCCCACAGGAAAATGGGTCCCCCCTGCTTACAGGAAGCAAGAGAAGGGGAATTTCCCCGGTGTCCTGGCCAAATTTCCCTCATTCACTAAAAATACCACCAACAGCTTAATCTGGTTCAAGGTCAGTTGACATTCATCTGTATCCCCCTCCCCCGGGTCGTGCCTGAAAATAGGCAGGATTTGTCTAGTGCACTTACCCGGTCAACAAAAACGAACTAAATAAATAAATACACTACAGGTACAGTGCAAGGTGTGAGATGATAGAGCTACTTTCCGCATGGCCCCATGGCAATACACAAAGCAAGCCATTGTGGCTATTTGTCTCAAAAAGAAAGAAAATGAATGCCATCAGAATACGTTAATGCATCTTAACCTACAGATTACACGACGTATAAACAACACAGAAATTCCTGCAAAAAGCAGATAAGGCAAGCCAAAAGTAGGTACTGCCAGAACCTACTATCCAGCTCAGCCTACGACCCTCAGAAATTCTGGGCCCACATAAAGACCTTCCGTGGCACATCTCAATCTATAACCCCCTCAGAGATGATCCTCAACGGTGCCCACTGCAATGACTCCTACACCATAGCGAATGCCTTCAACAGAATGTTCTCCGATCTCTCACCTTACACCACCACCTTTCCACAGGCACCTACCATATCTCAGCCCACTGACTCAAGTGAGCCAACAGGCCTCTCTTCTTCACCAACTGGGTCTCCGCTAGCCCTGTCTTTCTACTTTAAAGCCATAACCAGCACGCAGGTTCTAAAACTACTAAGAACTATCTCCAACAACACCAGCCCAGGATCTGATTCTCTTGAACCCCACCTCTTGAAGATGGCCGCCCATCTCATTGCCTCACCATTGGCCAAAATCTTCACACTATCCCTTTCCAGTGGTGTCGTGCCTGACCTCTGGAAGACTGCCAGGATAACTCCACTATTCAAAAAAGGGGACAGAAATGAGATCTCAAATTACAGGCCGATAGCTATTCTCCCAGTCCTGAGCAAAATACTGGAAAAGCTTGTTGCCATCCAAACCCTGGACTACATGGAAACTTCAAACCTGCTCTGTGACACGCAACATGGCTTTAGGAAAAACCATAGCACTTCAATGGCCCTGTCCAAACTCACATCAGATACTCTTTCCAACATGGATGATGGACGGCTAACAGGCACTGTCTTCATTGATCTTACCAAGGCCTTTGATCTTGTGGATCACTCCCTACTCCTGTCCACTCTTCAAACCATAGGCTTCTCCACTCCTGTTGTAAACTGGTCCAGGAGCTATTTAACCGACAGGACCCAAGCAGTGAAATTCAATTCCACAACATCTGACAGCACCACAGTCAATGTTGGAGTCCCCCAAGGATCCATTCTGGAACCTCTTATTTTTTCCCTCTTCATAAACAACATTCTGGACAACGTCTCAACTTGCTCCTCTCTTCTCTATGCTGATGACTTGGTCATCTACGCCAGCTCTAATAACATCAACTACCTAAACTCGTCTCTGTCCACGGCCTACAACAGTATTCAAAACTGACTGAGCAACCATCGACTGTTCTAAATACACACAAAACTAAAGCCATGCTCCTGGGCTCCACCCCCAAACTAAGATCCTGCCCCTCCCCCTTGAGGGTACTCGACCTGGATGGGAACACACTAGAGGCTGTCACCTCATTTCAGTATCTTGGGGTTTTGCTTGACCAATCTCTGGACCTAAACCTCCACATTCAATCAACCTGCAAAACAGTAAACTGTAAACTGGGTGCCACCTACAGAACAAGTTATATGCTAATGCCTTCTGCTAAGCTAGCCATTGCCAGGGGGATCCTTCTCCCAACCCTAACTTACTGTGCTCCTATCCCTGGCTGCTGCCCACAAATCAGCACTACAAAAATGGGATGTCACCTATAATAATGTCTGTCGTTATGCATCTATGTCCCCTCGGCTCAAGCATCAATGTCAGCTGTATAATGACCTAGGCTGGCTCTCCCCCTCTGCAACCAGACAATACCATCTCGGTTGTCTCTCTGACTCCATAATCAGGCTGGAAACCCCGGCATCACTGGCAGAGCTATTATGTCCCATCACCTCAAACCGTGGATTGAGGTCAATAGACAAATCACTACTAAGGGTACCCAGGTGTCACACCACCAAAGGCACCGGGGCCTTCGGGCATGCTGCCCCTCAGATGTGGAATATGCTGCCACTGGATCTAAGGCAATCTACATCCCACTACCACTTTAAAAGTGGGCTACAACGCTACCTAGCTACTGCTGAACAGTGTACCTGTTTCTACCCTACCTGACCATGCCAATGAACCCTGCCCCATGCCTATCTCCACTTGACAATCCCAAATCTCCTGCTAGATCAAAACCCCCAACCCCATACATTACACCCCTCTATCCTCTCCTCTCCCCTTTCTCTCTCTCATCTTCCTAAACACACTTACTTGCTTGATGCCTGTTTCTCTCCTGCTTGTTGTATTTTATGTCTGCCTGTAGAACTGTACTCCCTCATGTTATAACCTGCACCTGAAGCTGAAGTTACACTGCTGACTGTTATACTCTTACTGCGTTTGTTGCATACTGTGCTGACCAATGCTGAGTTACTGTTATCCGTGCCCTCATAGCTATTTTAGCTACTTATGCTTCATGCCAAGCACTTTGCTTTACTGTCTATTATTTTATTGCCTTCCAAGCTGTATTGTCAAATGTAAACACCCTCTGTATGTATTGTCTTGTACTCTCCCGGGTCGTGCCTGAAAATAGTCATCAACTGGCTAGTGCACTTACCCGGTAAACAAAAACAAAAACTAAAACTAAACTATTTGGGTTGACACACAAAGTGTACAAAAGCAGGGCAAATAAAAAATTAGGGTAAAAGTCAATGGATCTTTGTGGCTTTTGGGATGTGGTGTGACATTCTCATGATTTGAACTATCATGTGACACAGTGTTGGCATTACCCTAATATTGGCATTGTCTTGTCAGACAAAGTAAAATAGTGACACAGCAATGCTTGAAAACTGTGTGCCAATATTATGGTAATTAGAGATGCAGCGAATTTAAATTTCTCCCACGAAGTGCCCGCGAAGTGAGCACTTTGCCTTGTCACTCTGCTGTGTGGAGTGGCCAGTATGAAAGGTTCACTTTGCCTTATAATTATTACTTTACGTTGTCATTCCACGTTAACGCAAAGTAAGGTGAAGTGACAACAATACTGGCAGCCCTCCACACACACACAGTCACCAGAATTAATGTGCATCCCCAAAATGATACTGTCTTGTGTCCAGAAAATGCCCCAGTATTAACGAAGTGAAATGAGAGCACAACAAGAAATGCAAAGTCTCCCAGAATAAATGACGCACTCAGTCATGCATGCAGTGGTCACACACAGTCACCATAATTAATGTGCATCCCCAAAATGCTACTGTCTTGTGTCCAGAAAATTCCCCAGTGCTGCAGAAGTAAAATGAGAGTGTAATAAGAAATGCAAAGTCTCCCAGAATTAATGGTGAACTCAGTCATGCACACAGTGGTCACACACAGTCACCAGAATTAATGTGCATCCCCAAAATGCTACTGTCTTGTGTCCAGAAAATTCCCGAGTGATGACAAAGTGAAATGAGAGGGTAACAAGAAATGCAAAGTCTTCCAGAATTAATGGTGCACTGCAAATGCACAGATGGATTAAGATTGCACTGCGCACTCAAGAGATGCAGATGCAAAGGTACAACACCACCTAATTAGTGCTCAAAAGTCACAAATCCAAATCTGGAAAAGAATACCTTTTGCCGGTTGGGGTGGGTAGTGCACAGCAGTAACAGTCCACTACCAGTAAAGACACCACAAAACAGTATACAAAATTCATGCAGGTGTGGTGGATAGCAGGTTCACACTGCTGCAATTACTCTGTGGTACAATAAAAAGTGTCTGATTTAATGGCACACATCGCACACACACTCACACACACACACACTACAAGTAATGCGTAGCGAATTGAAAACCTTTAGTAATATAACCAAATGTTTTAAACAAACAGAAATTATACACTGCTGTACCACAACAATCAGCAAAACGATGTCAAGAATTACTGAAAATATTACTGTGTGTACATTAACACAGTTATACAAAAAAATAACCAAAACAGAAAGACTGCCATTCTCTCCCAGTTAATCTACTTACACCACAAATACGCCCTTCCCCAAAGCACACTTCACAGTATACAGACTGACTGTTCTAAAGTAACATTCAAAATCCACACACAAACAATAAACACTCGATGATATGAGCACAGAAGGGTTTCCTACAATCGATGTACTAAATTTTGAGAAAAAAATGACTCAAAAAATCATTTTAACAGCTTTTAGAGGTTTTGAATCACAGAGCTCTTACAGCAAACTGTCTCCAGCTATCACTACACACACACTACCCAGAACTGAGGCTGTGCAGAACAATCTAGAGCCCATGTGACCTGCAATCCCACGAATCACTGCAGAATTTACCTTGGAGCTCAATTACAAGGTGAAGTGATGTGAAGTACATGGATTTCAATGTACTTCGTCTTAAAATTGGTGGAGAATTAGTTTGGGAAAGGCAGAATAACGTGAAATCATTGGTTTCAATGGACTTTGCGTTCCTCATTATGTTGCGAAGTACTCCGATTCGCATTGCGGATTACTTCGCGGATTCTGTATTACTTCATGAATCACTACGTGGAGCGAATTTTAGCCACTTCACCCACCACTAATGGTAATGCAAAATCACATACAAATACAAGAAATTGCCAGCAGAAAAAGGCTCACAGGTGTATCAAGTCTGCCCGATTGTGTAGCTCTCATTTTAGTACCACTGCATCTACTCCCCGGCCCCCATCTCCTCTCCTCTCCTGGTCCTTCCCCCCCAAAGTGTTCTTCTCTGTACTAACCCTACCCCTGACTCTATCCCACCCCTGCTTAAAACTATCCATTGTCCTCAGTTTGATTAACTCCTCCAGCGGTGCCTTCCATCCCGCCACCACATTCTCTGTGAAGTAGTGCCTCCTCATTTCTCTCCTGAACCACATCACAGATTCACCAAGGTTCCAGGGACTTTGAACCATAATTTCTCTAATTTCCCTACTTTGTATACTTTGGGCCGGATATTCAAACTGCGCCCCAAAAGTGCGCAACAGCAGGAGCAAGCGCAAGTCCACTGCGCCCATGCGCAAGAAGCGCGATATTCAAAAACTGCACATGCCAAGATGCACCTGCAGCACATGACTGAATATCGCACCACCTGCACCATAGCGCAACCAGGGCTGTGCAGTTGCACATTTCAGATGTGCCATAGTGCAACAAGGGATGCTCAGTGGAGCAGTCCAGATGCGCCATAGCACAACCAGGGATGCCCTGTGGAGCAGGGCAGCAATGCAACAGCACAACCAGGGATGCAGGGGCCCACCACCCATGCCACAGATGGGCAGAGGAGCACACAGCAGAACAGACATTGTCCCCCACACCCCATGCACTGCACAACTGGGGGAGAGCTGGAATAACCACTGGCCCATGGATACCAGCAACCAATCCACAGCCGAGGCATGGTGCCCCAGCACACCCCCTGGCAAGCTGTGACTAGCACACAAGGAGGGCCAACCACCCCATGCCACACCATCCCACCAATGCAGAGCACACCCTGCACCATGATCACCATACACCCTTCCCAGGAGTAGCGCCCAACAGTGCAGGACACTCCATGCATGCCACCACCCCCGCTGTGACAATGCAACCCTGTGCACCATGTAGTCATGCAAGGCAGCCCCCACCATGTGCACCCTGCAGTGGGCGGCAGCAGACAGCAATGCAACAACAGCATATACAGTGCCACCCTGCACATCCCCCCCGACGTACAGCTGAGAGACCGACCATGCATCGGCACACGAGGTACCCCACATGTGACAGGCATGCCCCGGACCCCACCACCAGTGGTACAGCACCCTGCACACCCTCCCAAGGACACATCCCATCCCAACACTGGCCACAACAGCCAGCACAGACACACACAGTGTTGCATGGAAGCATGCACCACACAGGATGCAACACAGTGCATGGACAAACACCCACCCATACCCAAGGGCACACCAACACAGGGACACAGTAGCGGTCAAACCAAGCCACTGGCGTGTGGTCACGGCTGCCATGTACACACGTCCAGTACCCCTACATGGCACAGGTGTGCCAGCCACCCTGCACAGGCACCATGAAGCTGTATGCCACCAGCATGCAGCCGGAGTACAAGTGACAGACACTGGAGCACATCCCCTGCAACAGACACAAGCGACAGCATGGAGGGAGGACAACAACAGCAGAGGCCACAGTGCCACCAGAGACAGACGTGCACCATACTGGTGATGGGAGGCAACCTGGCATTGTGCCCGGGTACAGTGGTTGTCCAGCATGGACAGCCACCACTGACATGCCAGCAGACTGTGCATATCACAGACATGCAAGGGTGTCAGCTGCACAGGCCATGGATGGTCTGACAGGGGTGCCATGCACACAGTGCATGCACCATGGACCACTGCACACAGGCATCCAGTGCACAGAGAACAACACACAAACCACAGACAGTGACTGAACCCCCCACCCACACCATAGGTGGTTCCCTTCCAGACACACACACACACACGCCCATGCATGCACCACCCCTGACGCCATGCACACCACTGCAGCTGAGCGCCTGTAGCCCACTGCAAATCAGAGACCACCACAGTTGTCATAACAAAACAAATGTATTAAAAACAGGTAAGCAAAACAACTATTTACAATTATGTACAATGGGGGGAAGGGCCACATACCAGGTGGGGGACGGGTAAGGGGCAGGGGTGAACATATAGGAGAGGGAAGAAGGGGTGTGAGGGTGGGTCCAGGGGGAAGGTGTTTTCAGGAGCATGGAAGGGCTATCGTCTGCCCTCCTTGTCCTCCATGTGGCGCGATGTGTCCTCCGCCTCCTCACCCCGTGTTGGTCCATCCTTTGGAGGAGATCCAGGGTCACCCTCACCACTGGTAACAGCTCCTGCAGTCCCCTCTCAATGGCCTGAAGTCACTGTCCACCTAGGACAAGGGAGCAGAGTCAATACGTGTGACTGTCCAGCCCCCTACAGCCCACCCATTGTGCATGGCATACAGCCATGTGCCACACCCCTGTGATGGTGTGTGACCACCCACAGTGACCGTGTCCACAAGACCTGCCTACCCAGGCACCCACAGCCATGCGGATCACTGCACACACCCATCGCCCATGTCCCACACAGCACCACCGTGGCCGTACAGTGACTTGGCTATGCGGTGTGAAGGCAGTGGCACAGCCATGTACCCGGTGCATGCATGGACCACCATTGACACACTCTCAGACATGCAGTATCACTGAACAGTGCTGACTGTAACAAGTTGCATGCATGGCAGTGGTGTCAATGGATGGTGGCCATGCCCCGCTGCCCGCCCTGTTACACAGAATGCAAAAGTAATCATGGATGTAAGGCACTCACCATCATCAGGCTGGTCCCTGCGCCTCTGCAGACCTTCACCCCTCCCGGCCTGCTGGTCCTCCTGGCGGCACCTCCTCTCCCTTGCCAGCCTGTGCTCTTCTGGGCCTAAGGTGCAAACATGGAGAGAGGAACATCAGTACAATCCAGTAGCAAAGTCCCCCTGCCCCCATGTGTGTGCAATCCCACACAGCCATACCCATCCACACCCCACCCCGATACCACCACCTCAGCCAACACTGGACGGCCTCCCCCATGTGCCGGACACATGCAACCATGATACCCGTATGGACGATAACAGTGTATGGATGGGGCACCTACCTGGCCGTGGCACCGTGCCCCTCCTAACATGTCCCCGCAGGCAGGCAAGCATGTCCAGGTCCCTGTGCCTGAGGTCCCTGTACCTGTGGCAACACTGCTCTGCCGTGCACCCGATTACCGTGGCCTCCTCCAGCGCATCAGCCACCTCCTGCCAAACTGCACTCCTGGCCCTGTCCAGGGGTGCATCACCATATAGAGCCCCAGCATGGGGCTCTACAATGGCCACCAAATTTGCCAATTCAACCTGGTTCCACATAGCAGCCCTTCTCTGTGCCATCTCAGCAGATAGTTGGAGTCAAAATGGCGCTCGGCAGCGTGGTCCCACCACGTGCAGGTGCTGTGCGGTACAGCGCTACCATCCTCCTATCACGCTGTCACCGAACAGCACGATAGTGGTGCACCCATGCCAGATGCATGGCGCCTAGGGGCCAAAGGTCGGACACAGGGTCAAGGGTCTCTTGCGCACGGACAGCCACAGCGCGATTGGAACCCAATGTGTGTAGCGTGATTGGGTGCCTGTGTGCCACCTCCTGTAGTAGCCTACAGCGCTGTGGCCCCAGTGTGCCTACGGTGCCCCAGTGCCACAATGCCATATATGTGAACAGCGCAGTAGTGCCACTGGCACAATGGTGGCCGTGACCTGCATTGCCTCCTGTGCACAGCACATCAGCAGCACAGCAGGCGTCTGTGTCATCACCCCGGGCATGCACAGTTCAGTGTGTACTGCACATGTCACAGAACTGCACCCTTGGCTGAGCACGTTCAACACAATTGCGCAAAGTGCAACAGCGCGATATTCAGCTGGCATATGCAAATTGCTAATCAGTCATTCAAAGGCGCAGACACTGCATTTGCATCCACTTAAAAATGCACCTCGCCTCATTTGCATGCGTTGCGCGATAAAAATGCGACATTGGGCTGCACTGGCCATAGTCGGTTACTGCAGTCTATTGTGGCTAGTTGCATGCTGTTTGGGAGTGTGGACTGTGGTGTGTGGGACATGTATGGGACTGCACAGTCACGGGTAACACCTGTCATTCTCACAGGATGAATAATGACTGATCGTGACATGGAAGAAGAGGAACAGAGACGTGAGCGGAAGAGGAGGCCTAACTTCACCAAGGTAGAAACAGATGCCCTGTTTGAGGCCTACCTCGACCAGGAGCCACTGCTCAGCGGATGCCAGGGAACACCACAAGCCCATGCTGCTGCTTGGGAAGAGGTGGTACATGCCGTCAACCTGCATTGGAAGCCACCAGCGGTCCGTGCAGGAATGCAAAAGGAAGATTGGCATGGACAGGCGGAGGATTAAGGAGAAGGTGGCTGCCATCAGGGCAGCATGGTCTGCAACCGGTGGGGGACAGCTGGACCTGCAACGCCTGACCCCACAAGAAGAGCTGGTTGCTGGCAGCATGCAGCATTGTGCCATCGAGGGTGTTCCGGGTGGTGGATTCCAGATGGGTGGTAGCCCGTCACTGCATGGTAGGTCCTGGTCTGTCAATGGGGGGGGACAGGGTAGGTCACATACATTAATGCTACTGTTTTTCCCCTTATAGCTCCTGAGCATCTACATGGGTCAGCAGTGGTGGGCTTGTCCACTGAGGGTGGTAGCATGGAGATAGAGGAGGGCCCGTCCACCTCCAAAGGCATACGAAGGTCAGGGTGACAGTGGGCCCGCCTGGACATCTGGACTGATGTTGGTGGAGCAGGTGCGGAGGAGGCCCTGCCCTCGTCCCAGCGTGCCAGCGTCCATGGATGCCAGCATGCTGAGACTCGGCTGGTGTCAGATCCGTCACTGATGATGATGAAGCTAATGTCATGGGCAGTGATATGTGTGGGCCACAGGATGGCCACACAGCAGGTGACATCACAGGCATGGCCGTGGGTGGTGCCGCCATGGAGGCCTGTGTGACATCACAGTCCCAGCCTGTGCCTATCTGCACCAGTGGGGCAGCACTGGTGTGTGCCCAGGACAGTGGGGCTGTTGCAGCCACTGCGGTGGCACCATTGAGCCCTGGAGAGCGGCAGCCAGAGGGGCAGTGTCAGCAGTCAGCCAATGGCCATGGGGGTACAGTGTCAGGGGGTGGCGTCAGTGCACCACCTGTGGACATGCCCAGGCCTGGCCCTAGTGTGCAGCGCCCACCCTCAAGGGGTGCTGACCATCAGGGCCATGAACACCATGAGGGACAGCATGCCGATCAGGCAGACAACCTCTTAGATGAGCACACCCGCATACTGCAAGCATCAGTCAATCAGCAGGTGCGGCTTGTGATGGCAGTGGATGCACTCAGTGCGGCTCTGTGCCAGGCAGAGGAGCGGCACAGCAGAGACACTGCTCTGCTCCTGGCAGAGATGGACCGGTTGCAGGAGGATGTGACCACTGCCATTGACAGGCAGACACAGGCAATCACAGCTGTCATGGCCACAATGGGCACACAGTTATTTGCCCATGCGTCACAGACACCGCGCAGTGCAATGTCCACCCCTCCGTTCCGGCATCATCGACACCCTCCTTGCCGACACGGGTTCAGCTGTGGGCATCCCAAGCACGCCTGGTGCAGGCATGTTCGGTGCTGCAGACCCCTGCAAAACGCGGTCACGTGGAACCCCTGGGGGACTGTCAGTGCCACCCCATGAGGCCGCTGGTCAGCCTGTCACTGCTGGTGGGTCTCGGCGGGGCCACCCATGCATCCGTGGCAGCCGTGGCACTGCGGCACGTGACTGACCTGTCTCCCAGCACGGCTACTGTCTGATGCTGCCCTGTGTGCATTGTGTTGTTCAGCGTGCAATGCAGGGGTGGGGTACCCGGCCCTGCACGCACGCACAGGTTCCATCTGCACACCCTCCCGGCTGCTGTCGGCTGTGGTGTGTGCATGATGATGCCTGCGTTGCACTGTCTGCCACTGTGCAATGGTGCCCAGCATCTGACACATGCACAATGACAGGCACTGGGCGTGGTGGTCTGTGGATATGTGTGTGTGTGTGTGTGTGTGTGTGGCTAGGGGTGGCGGTCAGGGTTGGCGTGCCTCCTACCCTTTGTGCATGTCTTGTGAGGTGTGTATGTGTGACCGTGTGCTGTGTTAGACCTTGCCCATCCCTGGCGGCGTGTGCGGTTCCATGCTCAGCCAATTCCCTTAATGACATGCACCCCTGGTGTTTGTCCATGCGTGTTTGTGGGTTGTGCCTTTGCCACTGGTGGTTGCACATGGCCCCATGACTTACCTGGGCTGGCTGAAGTGCTCCTCTGTGATGGTGTCCCGGTGCAGCTGTGCCAGCCGGATCAGTCGGGGGTCCCTTCGCCCAACAGGAGGCTGCCCATCACCATCTTCACCAGCGTCCTCATCGTCCCCATCGCTGTCCCTCTCTTCGACCTGTACGGCTATCCCACAGTCGTTGGCCATGTTGTGCAGGATGCAACAGGCCAGGAATAACCCACAGGCCTTTGAGGGGCTGTACTGCAGACAACACGGATGTGTCAGGCAATGGGTCGTGCCTTCAACATCCGAATCCCGCTTGAAGACATTGCATGTGGTGGCATGTGCCTCTTTGTAGTATTGCTGTGATGGGGTCGCGGGCCACTGGTATAGTGTGAGCAGCCAGGGACGGAGTGGGTATTCATTGTCACCTGTGTGTAGATGGTGGAAGTTAGTTTGGTGATCAGCGTCACCCTGCCTTGGGCCATCTAGACCAATACCCATGTCACCTCTGACTATGCCCCTCCCAAGCTCCAGGTCTTTCTGTGTGGTTTGCATACTCACCCACTAAGTGGCCATTGAGGATGTCCCCATTCTTGAACCTGTGGGACAGTGCTGACTGGTGCCGGATGAAGGCATCATGTGCTCCCCCAGGGTGCGTGGCACAGACATTGATTATGCGCCCCCTGGCATCGCACACCACCTGGTAGCTGAGGCTTGCATACCCTTTCTGATTCATGTATGTGGCCCCTTCGGGGCCAGGTGGTGTGCAGATGGCCATATGGGTGCAGTCTATTACCCCGAGCACGCCAGGCATACGTGCTACCCTATGGAACTCCTGTATGTTTGCTGTGCTCTCCGCTGGTGTGCTGCGGAAATGGATGTACTCCACAGCATGTAGCAGCAGTGCGCTGAGGAATTAGATAAGGTGGCGTGACGTGGCCGACTGGGTTATGCTTGTCATGTCCCCTGTTGGTCTCTGGAAGGTACCTGTGGTGAGCAGGCACATGCAAGCTGTCACTTTGGTCTCCACTGACAGATCATGGCTCCGTCGTGTGGGTGCCTGCATCACATCACTGCACAGCTCACAGAGCCACCTCAGAATTGCCTGGTTCAGGCGGTACCAGCCCACGATCTCGGTATCGGTGTACAGCTCAAAGCTGGTGCTGGCTCAGTACTGCCTGTTGGGGGCATACCGTGGACGGGCCCCTTCTATGGCCGCACCCCCCTACTGCCTGTCTTCTCACCCCCCCTCATAACTGCCTCCATCTGGATGGTGGCACTGCCATGTCCCTGGCTTGTGTCCCCCCCGGCAGCTGTTTCTGTGTTCCCCCCACTGTCCTTGCTGCTACTTCCCCTGCACCGGGAACACCTTCCTGTAGTGGCCTCAGTGCTGTGTGGCACTTCTCCCTTTTGTACTGCACTGTGGCAGTGGCTCCCCACACCTTCCCTGTTCCTGGGGGTTCCAGGTGCTCTGTCTCTGTCCTGCCCTGTGTGTGTGTTGCCTGTGTGACTGCCTATGATTCAGCAACATGTGCCTTCCCTGTAGCGTTCTTGCACCTCTCTCTTGTTCCTTTTTACTTTGGATCATTTCCACTATCGCGCAACTTCCGCTTGCTCCCCTATTGCGCATGGTGCATGTTGTTGAATATCGCACTGCGCCATTTATGCATGGTTCCTCCCCTTCAGTTGTGCATGCATTCATTATCATTGCGCTCTTGCGCAGTGTGATTTGGGGGCGCATCTGCCTCCCGCTGAATATCGCAGGATGGCGCATTTTTGGACTTGCGCTGGTGCATCCCTATTACGTATGGTGCAACCCTTTTGAATATCTGGGCCTTTGTGTTTCAACCCTAATAAATGCCTTACGGTAGCCTTTTACAATATAGATAGATAGATACAGACAGACAGACAGTGTTTTATTTTTTACAATTTATTTTCCCAGGACAGGCCAAATGAGATGCAGCCTCTCACTTTCAGTGGGGTCTTTCTTCTACCCATTTCTGCAGCCGTGTGAACTGGAGTTCAGGGAGGTTAAGTGACTTGCTCAAGCTCACACAGACAATATTTGACTTTTGTGGGGTATGAACCTGTGATTTCCTGGTTCCCAAGCTGGTGTCCCTACTACTTAGCAATTCTGTTGGTATTGTGATGGGGGTGCACTTACTAACAGTGTGACTCTTAGTGATAGAAATCCATTTTTGTAACAGCCTTTTGTGGATGCCACTGCAGTGCTGACAACAAAGTCTAGTGGCAGAACATGAATCCAAGTAAGGTAAGCAACAAGGGGTAATTTCACAACAAACTGCTAAGTACACAGAGTTACACCCCCAGTGCATCAGGATAACATGAGGTATGGAAACAGCACTTTTGCATAATGGGCTCTTTGTTTTATTCTCTCGTAGTTTTCTTACAGGTGTTATCCTTTAAGTCAATATCACTTATTTATTTTGTGGTTTTGAGTCCATACTGAAGTCTTGCCTCAGCATCTCCCTACAGTGATTTGCATACTGGTTTGCATACTATTACCCACAATGCTTTGAACTGGAGATTTCCAATGCCAAGAACTGCTCCTTGTGTGTTCTTGATTTTGAGGCTGACTGTGATCTGAAGATGAGGCAATGGCTGCACCGCAGTGATAAGTCATGAGCATGAGACAGGGTGAAACACTTCTGTGGTTGTAGCTCTCAGTGGTGGTGAAATAAGTGTAGAAGCCTGTTTCACATGTCTTTGAGTCCTATCAGGATTTTGTCAGTTTCCTTCATTTAGAGATTTGCATACTGTCTGCCACCTATGACAACAAAGAAGGATAAACATTATTAGATACGATCTGAGGAGACTGGTTATGTGACCCTGTATTCAGCAGTTGAAATTCAATGTGAAAAAGTGCACGGTGATGCACAAAGGAGTGAAAAATTCCCTGGAACACTATACTGCCTTTAATGTGATGCTATGTGATGTGGGTAGAGAGCATGGAGGAGGAGGAGGAGGAGGAGGAGAGAAGAACCTGGGACTGGTGATCAGCAACAACCTAAAGCAGGCTTCTCAGTGCAATAGGGTATCGGAGGGTTAACAGCATGCTGTAATGTATAGGGCAAGGGATTATTAGGAGATGAAGGGAGATGACATTGCCTCTATGTAGATCACTGGTGAGACTGCATCTAGAAAAACAGTGTCTAATTCTGGGGCCTGCACACCTAAGGAAGGACAAGGATAGGCTAGCGACAGCGCAGTAAAGGGCCACAAAGATGGCCCATTGACCCATTGTGAGACTGTTGCTGGAACATAGCCAATGGACTGGCAAAAGGACACAGAGGATGGCATTTTGGCTAGTTTATTTATTTATTTATTTAAAAGTTTCACCAGGAAAGACATACTGAGCAGACAAGTTCATTTCCAGATGTGCCCTGGGGGAGAGGGGAAAGGACACACAGCAATACAGCAGCAATAATGTCAAAACAGCACATAAAAGCAGTAGAATACAAACATACATAGTATGAGCAAAATTAAATAATTTATACATTAAACAACAATAACAAGAGTGTGATAAGAGATTTTAAACAAACATTTTTAAATATATATATAGGAGTGTACTAATCCGATGAGTGAAAGGTAATTATACTAAAATGAAATAAAACATTACATACATCTGCAGAAGGAAGGGGAGTGGTCCTTGAGAAGGGAGTTGAGGATATGTGGGGAGGCAGCATGACAGATGAGAGGAGGGAGGGTATTCCTGCTTTTGGGGAAATGGTGAGAGATTGCAGCCTAACCAACTGAGGTAGTCCTCGGTGGGATAGTTAACGTGTGGTAGTCCTGGTCTCTGAGTAAGTGATATGCAGAGGGTTTGAGAGAGATGGAGAAGGCAAGACAGGGTGGGCGGGAGTGATACCAGAATTTGGCAAGGAAATTGGCACAGTGAATTTGGCACCTATCGGATAGGGAAGGTAGAGAGACAGCGATTGGTAAATGGTGCACTGATGGGTGCAGAGAGGACTGTCAAGAGTGAAATGGCAGAAAGAATGGAAAAGTGAGTCCAACCTAGTTAGGGAAGATTTGGGAGCAGCACAGTAGACTACATCTCCATAATAAAATATAGGTAGAATAATTTACGGAACCAGGGCACAGTGAACCGGCATAGGAATTCAAGCACAATTTCTGTATAAAGTACCCAGTTTAGAGTGTAGTTTTTTGTGGATGGCATGACTGTGAGTAGAAAAGGTGAGGTGCTGGTCAAGCCAGATCCCAAGGTACCTGAAGGAAGAGGAGACATCAAGTAATGTCCCATCTAGAGTGTAGAAAGAAGGGAGGGGGTTTAGCCAAGAGAGTCTGCTTAGTTCCAAAGGTAATAGAGACTGTCTTTTTAGCATTTAAAAATAACTGGTTAGAGAGAAAGCAGAGCTGTACTTTGTCAAAATCATGTTGAAGTTTAGAAGCTACAAACAGAGGGGAAAGGGCCAGATACAAACAGGACAGTATCATCTGTATACATGTGGCTAGAGGTAGAAGGGCAGGCAGTGGGAAGGTCATTTTGGAAGACAGAGAAAAGCAGAGGACCCAACACAGAGCCCTGAGGATCATCAGTGTTAATGGGAAGGTCAGGGGAATTTACATCACTAATCCATACAGATTGAGTTTGACCCACAAGGTAGGAATGAAACCAACTGATGGCTGCAGTAGAGAGTCCCGCAGCAGACAGTTTAGCAAGCAGCAGGGTGTGTGAGACCGTATTAAATGCCTTGGCTAGAGCGATAAAAATAGCAGAGGTGATGAGTCCCTGGTCCATCACAGTGAGTATGGCATCAGAGAGCCTCAGAAAGGTGGAGTAGGTAGAGTGGTGTTTGCAGAAACCAAACTAGTAAAATGTGAAATAAAGAGGAGAAATCAAGGTAGGAAGATAATTGGGAGAGAACCAAGCATTCCTGTAGCTTGGAAAGAATAGGGAGCAGAGAGATAGGCTGGTAGTTTCCAGAGGAGGAGGGATCATCTCCTTTTGGAAGGGGAATAACAGTGGCATGTTTCCAGAGAGAAGGGACTGAAGCAAGAGAGAAAGACAGATTCAGTAAAGATGCAAGGTGGTAGGAGCAGAGAGGTAAAGGATTTTGGAGTCGAGACCAGAGGGACACTTACCTTTAATCAATCAATCAATCAAATCTTTATTTATTCAGGCAAACATCATTGAGCAAAGCTCATTTGCATGATGGACCTGATAAGGTCAAGATTCAATATTTGGTACATATACAGGTATATTTAAAACTCTTAGATACAGTATTCAAAAGCAAAAATTGCCTAAAACATAACAAGACAAGGTAGGATCATATGAATGCACACTAACTAATCCAATATATACATATCAGCATTGGAGATATCATGGTATATATTCAAAATAAAGCAACCATAATTTCAATGTTCCAGGGTAAGTCATTGTGGACAAGGTGATGCAGTGATTGAATGACTGACTGATGGTGGTCATAGACTGTGATAAGTGTCATGGTAGGAAAGTGTAAGAGTGACTTGAACAGGGGCTGGGGCTAGTACTAGGAGATGTATGGTAGGGATAAGGGCTAAGGTAAGTGCCAGGAATTAATGGGAGAAGATTATAGACAGGAGGTGTGGTGTCTGTGGAGATCAGTTATAGGGAAGTGTATTGCCATGTTATGCTGGCTGCCTGAGAAGGGGAAGGTTAGGAATATGAATAAACTAGAACTTGTGGAAGCAATTGCATTTTTCTGGGAAGAGACTTAGGTATAGATGCTTAAAGGATGCTAATGATATAAAGTTGTTCAGCTTCAGGGTCTTCTGTATCGTATTCCATGATGTAGCTAGTGCATAGCTGATAGCAGATCTCCCATGCTGGGTTTTGAATTTAGGCACTTTGAGCATGATGAAATTGTGGCTTCTTAGGGCATAGATACTAGCTGTGGCATGTGAGAAGCAGTCTAATATATATTTTGGGTGCATCTTAGTCAGTGCTCCGTATGTTCATACTGCAGCATTTCTGTTTCTTCTGAGATGTAGAGATGTCCATCCGACTGCAGCATAGAGAGAGCAATGGTGAGTGCTAAATGGTAGATCTGTTATAAACCTCAGTGCTCTGTGGTATAGTGTATCCAATTTGTTTAGGTAGAAGATAGGGCAATGACTGTAAAGGAAATCTGCATAGTCAAGCACTGAGAGAAATGTGGCCTGGACCAACCTCTTCTTGGAGTCTCTGGTTAGAAAGTGCCTTATTCTGTAAAATAGACCAAGCCTCTGGCGAAGTTTTTTTAGAAGTTCTTCAATGTGATCTGTGTAGTCAAGTCTGCCATCTATCCAAACCCCCAAATACTTGAATTTTTCTACATAATCAAGGCTTTCACCAAGGATAGTGGATAGCTGGGGGAGATTGTTTAGTGAGGAGGGACTTGTCTGGCTTTGGGTGGAGAAAAACATTGCTTTTGGTTTTTTTGCATTTAAAAGGAGCTTTTTTTCTAATAGTTGATGTTGTAGTATAAAGAATTCCACTTGTAGAACTTCACAAGCTGTAGCAGGCGAAGGGTTGCTGACATATAAAACAGCGTCATCTGCAAACAAGTGTACATTGGCTTTGGTATGGTTTGAGGCAATATTATTAATATAAATGGCAAAGAGGATAGGGCCCAGAATAGATCCTTGTGGAACTCCTCTTAGTAGTGGTTTGAGTGGAGATACTGTAGGTCTCCTTCAGCTTTCACTTGCTGTGTCCTTCCCGTGAGGTAACATCTGAACCATCTAAGGGAGGATGGATCTAAACCTATGGAATGCAAGGAAGAGAGTAGCAGTTTGTGGTCCACCGTATCAAACGCCTTGCTTAGGTCTAGGAATACAGCACAAACACTATTCTTTTTATCCAGTTCGGTTTGCCAGTTGTTTGTTACTTTAGCCAGTGCAGAAATAGTACTATGCTTAGTTCTAAACCCAGATTGTGCTGGATTTAAGAGATTAGCTTCTTCAAGATATTTTCTTAGTTGGATGCTCACTAATTTTTCTAGCAGCTTGGATAGCACTGGAAGGATAGAGATTGGTCTATAGTTGTTAAGGTCCATAGTGGGGTTAAGGGCCAGAAGAGCACTTAGAACATCAGATGAGGATAAAGGGTGGAATGAGAAAGAGGAAGATGAGGGGGGAATCAGCATGAGGGGAATGGGGGGAGGATGGTGCTGAGAAGGGTAGGGGAGTGGAAAGAAGTGAGGAGGCACAAGAGGTAAAGAATATGTTAAACTCAGTGGCCACAGAGAGGGAAGGGGATCAGCTATGGAGATATCATCCACTTTCAGAACAGGAGGACGGGGGCGAGAAGAAGGGGAAAACAAGGAGTGAACCACTTTCCAAAATGTAGATGGGTGGTTGATAGCAGAATTGAACATGGCTGAGAATTATTCAGCTTTGGCCAGCTTAATTGCCCATGTGTAAGCATTTCTGAGAGTGCAATATTTTTGGAGGGCTAAAGAGGCACTAGTCTGGTTCTGCAACTTCCAAGCCTGATCCCTGGCATGTAGACAGGCCAACAGTTCAGCCTGTCCCTAAAGAAGGTGAGAGCCGTACACTCCGGTACGTCTTGGGGGGGGCATAGCGATCCCAGATGGAGAATATCTTGGAACTAAAGTATTCCAGGGCAGAATCAATGAAGGAGGATTGGGAGACAGGGGACCAATCAGTGTTTGAAAGGTCATTTAGAACAGGGGCCAAATCCAAGAATTTATACAAGCGGATTAAAAGTAGTTTTGGGGGGGCTTTTGGGTGATGGATTTTGCGAAAAGTGTAAACCAGGTGGTGATCGCTTAAGGCATCAGGTAGTATACCAGCAGCAAAAGTACGATGTGGGTGGGATGTGAGAACCCAATCAAGTAAGGATTGATTTAGATATTTGGAGTTTAGGTGGGTAGCTTCCTTTATTAACTGGGTTAGATTAAGTGAAGCAAATTCATTACGAGTTTTATTCTGAGTGGGTGAAAGTCAGTTTACATTAAAATCACCCAGTATATACAGTTCGCCAGAAAAGAAGTGAGACTGAAGTGAAGATAGTAGAGTTGTGACAGAGGCAGGAGAGAAATTAGGACAGCAGTAAATCCCTGCTATAAAGATGGGTAGGGAGCAGGCGGGAGACCTTTACCAGAAGAAGTTCATAGCCCTTTGAAAGGAAGTTACGAGTATCAGGGTAAATTTGATGGAGGAGGAGATATACATAGCTATGCCACCTTCTCTGGTACTGCAGTCCTGGTGGAGGAGTGAATTGTTTGGTATTAAGACGCTTCAGAAATACTGAAATTTAGCTATGATTCAGTAATTATTAGAATGTCAGGAAAGAAATCTAAGGCTAATGGCTGCAACAAAGTAATTTTAGGTAGGAGGCTCCTGATATTTAAACGGACTAATTTCATACCGTGAGGAATCTGGGCATACAGAGAGGAGACTGGACCAGGGTTTCACTCGATATCACCTGCTAAAAGGAGGAACAAAGTGATGAGGAACTTGAGACTGTGGGAAGAAAACTTCTTTGGTAAAGAGTGGGAAAAATGCGAGAAAGAAGAGTGGGAAGAGGGGAGTGAGAGCTTAAAAGCAAGTAAGCTAATATGGAAACGGGGGGCAGGATGGAAGGATCAGGGTGCCAGAAGCTGAGTGTGCAAGGGAGGGAAACAAGAGGGGAGGTAGGGGAGGAAATGGGCGATAGTATGGACTCAGAGATGGGGGGCAAAGAGGGAGGATAGGAGGGGAAGATGAAAGGGGGAGAGAATTTTAAGGTGAAGAAAAGTGGGAGCAGCCAAAATGATTTAAGAAGCACAACTTAGGTGGACAGGGAAAGAGAAATGAAACAGGAGAAGGGATACAGGAGCAAACAAGAGTAAAAACACCCCTAGTTGCAGAAACTTATAACACGCTAATGACAATGTGAGGAGATAAGTTCAGAATGTGCCAGAGTGTGCCAGGAAGAGGAAATAAAAGGTAGATTAGAAGGAAAGAAAACTAATCAGATTTAATGGCCTAGTGGAATGAGGCAGTTAGCACAGGAAGGTAACAGCATCAATGGTCAGCGGTTCAGAACCCACACTGGGATAAACTGGGGAATAACAGAGTATGGGAAACAGGCACTGAGGGAAAAAGTGAGGATAAGATGACAATAGAAGGTGTAATAATAGTAGAGTGATAAGCTAATATGTTACCTCTCCTAATGTGGAGCACTAGCACCCCTACAGGACAGACACTAATATCTGCTAATGGGAAGTAAGGCTGATAGTTAAATTGACCTTGTCACATGACCAGGTCACATGACTACAGTTGCCTATAAGGCAAACGGCCAACCCAGGGTGGGATGGGCAGCCACCGTGCTGGGTGGGCTAGCACTCTCCCCTCACACTACCTGCAGTGTAGTACCAGTTTCTCTTGATGTTGTGTGGGGAAGGGCTACAACTATATCAGGACATTTGGTCTCTGGCCTTACTACATGGTGCTGCTGCTGATGTCAGGTAATGCCTGGAAATACAGACAGGCAGGGTTAAATACAAGGGTAAGGGCAGAAAACACAGTTGGAAATGGGGGGTAGAGCTGCTGAGCAATGGGGCAGACAAGCGAAATGCAGGAAATCACAATTCAGCACTGAAAACACTACAATATGCCCACAGAAAGCCCAACCCATGCACTATAAACAACCACTTGAGTGACTGAGCACATGGTGCTCACTCCCAATCTTAAAGCTACCACCACGATCGCCGCAAAACACAGAGCAGAAAACTGACACACCAGTCATGGACAATCAGCAGAGTCCCTCCGACGTCGAAGTCAGCATCACACAATGTTTTTTGTCTCCCCTCACGCTACCTGCAGTGTAGCAGCAGGCTCCCTCAATGTTGTGTGGGGAAGGGCTACAACTAGATCAGGGCATCTGGTCCCCCGGCCTTACTGCATGCTGCTGCTGATGTCAGGTACTGACTACACTGTAGTAGCAGGCTCCCTTGATGTTGTGTGGGGAAGAGCGGAAACTAGATCAGGGTGTCTGGTCGCCGGCCTTTTTGTGGGCTAGTAATTAAACAAGCCCACTTATAATGGGAGCAGGGGGAGTGGTGATAGTGTACTAGCAGGTGCTTGAGGGTGGGGAGAAGGTGGATAATTTTATTGATGAATGTTGCATTTCTGTGATTGGGTTGGGAATTGTGCTTCGAGAGCATGCTGGCACACTTGGCTAGTACTGGATATGGAAACAGAAGTTCCGATTCCAGTTCCAGTTTCTGAGGGCTTATTGGAATCAGAGTTTAATCAGACTAGGAGCCAGAAGTTCCTAAAGACCCACTGGATGCACAACAGAACAGAATCAGCTGATTCCAAGCATCCCTAATTGACATGATTGAGGTATGGAAAGAAAAGACAATAAAACCAAATATCTGATGCTAGCACGACAAACTGGAGGTTACACAAGTTTCCTGAAGGAGAACAAAATGGTAAAAATTAACCGCCTGGAGTCCCCAGATATGCCTTCAAAATGGTATCAGTTAATCAGTGATCCTAATCATATACACATAAAATACATAAGGGCTTGGGATGAGCAACATTGACCCAGTTCTGACACTGATAATTTTATGTTTCTGATTTTCTGGACTGTTAGTGACAGTTCTAGACCAAGTTGAATGACACAACAAAGTTGACCCTATACCCCCTTAATAAAAATTTTCTTTGTGTTATTGCTTTCATTAACCCAACCGAGTGAAAACCAGTTCACTGGCATATCTAAACCTAGTCAATGAACTGGCCAGGTTAAACACATAGCTGAGTCACAAATGACTGATTTCCAGAGTTCAGCCGAGGTGGTGTAGTCCATGGGGATCCTGATCTGCCTCAGAACAGGTCCTCCCATGTATCTGTAAATTTTGACCAGGACAGACACACAAAGCTGTGACAGCTTGTTTCCAGTTACATCCTGAAGGGCTGGCCAAGGCAACAGGGAAAATCTCCTACACGAACCATTTGTGTCATGCAATCTTTAACATCCACCTAGACAGCCACTAAAATAGGGCAGAGGGGATCTCAATTTAACATCCCCTCCAAAAGATGGAACCAGCCCAGCACTCCCTTAGTGCAGCACTCTGACAGTATTGGATCGTTTGACCACAAAAAGAAGTATTCAACCTATTGAGCCGCTGACACTGCTGAATATAACATTGATCTTTAATAAGGTCCAGAGTGAATCTCAACATCATAGTCAATAGAAAAGACATTTTAATACTGGATCAACATATTAATAATACATTTCCTTCACCTGATCCTGGGTGGCATCCCTAGATACTGCTTGTGCACCCTACCAGACAAGCAGGTCTAGGGATGCCACCACGGATCAGGAGAATAAAAGATAATATTGAAATAGTGAGTTGCTACTGAGTCTTTCTGTTCACTGCATAGACTCATATCATAGAATCATAGAAGCTTGATGGCAAAAAGGACCATACTGGCCCATCTAGTCTGCCTTTTCCTCCCACCTCCCCACCCTGGCAGCTCCGCCTCCCCGATACTCAGCCCCATATGCCTGTCCCATGCCCTCTTGAATTCTTCCACCAATTTATCCCCCACCACTCCATCTGGTAGTCTGTTCCAGGGCTCCACCACCCTCTCCGTGAAGAAATGCCCTCTCTTATTGCCCCTGTATCTTTTTCCTTGTAGTCTGAGTCTGTGCCGTCTAGTTTTGACCCCCTCCTTCCTCTTAAGTAAACCCTCTTCTCCCAATTTATTGAGCCCCTTTACATATTTAAAAGTTTCAGCCATGTCTCCTCTTTCCCTCCTTGTCTCCAGCGTGTACAGATCCAGCTCCTTACACCTCTGCTTATATGACTTTCGCTGCATACCCTGCACCATCTTAGTTGCCCTTCTCTGAACATTTTCCAGTGCATCTATATCCTTGTGGAGATGTGGCCTCCAGAACTGAACCCCATACTCCAGGTGCGGCCTCACCATGGCTTGTAACAGGGCATTATTATCTCTCTCTTTTTGTGAGTAATGTCCCTGCCTATGCATGCCGACATTCCATGGCCTTCCCACCACCCTGCTACATTGGATTCCTACCTTAAGGTTCGAGGAGACTATGATCCCAAGATCCCTCTCCTGTTCTGTTACTTTAATTTCTCCCCACCTGGGGTGTACCCTGCTTTTCTGTTCCTACTTCCCAAGTGCATCACAGTGCACTTCTTGGCATTAAATTTCAGCTGCCACGTCCCAGACCATTTTTCAAGCATGTTTAAGTCCTCCTTCATGTCCTCCCTCCCCGGAGTCCACCCTATTGCATATTTTCGTATCATCAGCAAATAGGCACACCCTCCCCCTCAAACCCTCAGCAATATCACTGATGTAGAGGTTAAAGAGAAGCGGACACAAAACTGACCCCTGTGGCACTCCATTCTTCACCCTCACTGTCCTGAAGTGCACCCTGTTTAGCACCACCCTCTGAGTTCTTCCTGACAACCAGGCCTCCAGCTTGTTATTTTCCCACCCAGCCCCAGGCTTTCCATCTTGCTCACCAACCTTCTATGGGGGATGCTGTCAAAGGTCTTACTGAAGTCCAGATAGGCCATGTCTACCACCCCCCGGTCAATCACCTGAGTCACCCAGTCAAAGAATTGAATTAGGTATGTCTGGCAAGACTTCCCCTTTGTGAAGCCATGCTGTCTGATGTCCAGCAAGCCACTCGCCTCCAGGTAATCCACCACCTTCTCCTTGATTAATGCCTCCATTATCTTCCCCATCATTGACGTGAGGCTGGCAGGTCTGTAGTTCCCCTTCACCTCCTTACAACATCCCTTGTGTAAAGGCACTATGTGTGCTCTTTTCCAGTCCTGCAGCACTCTCCCTGTATCCGAGGACAAGTTAAAGAGCCTTTTCAAGGGTGCGGCCAACTCCTTCTTCAATTCCCTGATCACCCTGGGGTGTCACCCATCAGGCCCCATTGCCTTGTCCACCCTCAATCGATCTAGCTCTGCCCTAACCCTATATACAGTGAATGGGCTCAGATCCACTAATTTGCCCTCCTTCCCATTGGACTTTAGCTCAGGTCCCCTACCGTCCTCCTCCTCTGTGAATACCGAGCTAAAGTACTTATTTAATAACTCTGCTTTTTCACAGTCCCTTTCCAATTTTATTTCTCCCTCCCCCTCAGCCTAGTAATCCCCTGCCTTGCCCTTCTCTTCTCCCTCACATATCTGAAAAAGTTTTTATCCCCCTTTTGGCCTTTTTTGCTATTTTCTCCTCAGTATCTGCTTTTGCCCTTCTGATCTTCTTCCCTGCCAAACTCCTCTTTTCCCTATACTCTTCCTTATCTTCCTCACTGAGTGTCCTCTTAAATTTTCTGAAAGCCCTCCTCCTTTCCCTGACTGCCCCGTCAGCTCCTTTGTAAACCAAAGCGGTTTCCTCCCCCTTTTGTTCTTCCTAACCTTTTTTATGCACATTTCTGTAGCTTTCAGTACCCCACCCTTGATAGCTTGCCGTAACTCCTCCACTTACATATTTACCAAAGTTATGATTTTCTGTATCCTAATAACTGGTGGGGTGGAGAGGGGCAGGATAAGGGGAAACATTAGCAAGCATTACAAAATAAAATGAACTATTACTTCATTGAGGGGATTAACAATTAGGGATTCTCAGAATCAACCTATTCCAATCTGTTGACATAGAAACTTAGAAACATAGAATTTGACGGCAGATAAGGACCGCTTGGCCCACCCAGTCTGCCCATTTCCCTACCTACTGGATAAGCTGCAGATCCTAGTTAACCAGCAGCCTACTTCTTCCTACCCCAACCCCCTAGAATGGCCTTATGACTGTCCCATGCATGCTTGAATTCCACCACTGATTTTGACTCCACAACCTCCTCCGGAAGGCCGTTCCATGCATCCACAACCCTCTCTGTGAAAAATACTTCCTTAAATTACCTCTGACCTCCCCCACCCATCTTCAAATTGTTCCTCTTGTTCTTGCACACCTCTTTTTTGAAAGATGCTACCCTCTTGGACTTTGTTGATTCCCTTGAGGTACTTGAACATTTCTATCAAGTCCCCTCTCCCTCCCTTTCCTCGGGCTATCATATTAGCTCCTTCGTCTCTTCTTCATATGTCTTCGGTGCAGACCCTGCACCATTTAGTTGCCCTCCTCTGGACAGCTTCCATCCTGTCTATGTCTTTCGAGGATTGGGTCTCCAGAACTGCACACAGTACTCCAGATGGGGTCTCACCAGCTGTCTGTACAGAGGAATAATACTTCCTGTTTTCTACTGGTGATGCCTCTCCCTATGCATCCCAGTATCCCCCAGCCCTCCTTGCTGCCTCCTCACATTGCTTGCCCACCTTTAGGTTATCTGATATGACTACCCCAAGTCCCTTTCCATTTTGTTGTTGTTAGTATCTCACCCCCATTGTGTACTCTTCCCCTGGGTTTTGTTTCCCAGGTGCATTACTGCACTTCTTATCATTGAATCTAAGCTGCCATACATTTGACCATTCCTCTAATCTTGCCAAGTCCCTTCTCATCCTTTCCACCCCACCCTGTGCATCAACTCTGTTGCAGATCTTTGTGTCATCTGCAAAGAGACATACTTTCCTTCCAGTCCCTCTGCAGTAGTAAACATAAAGACATTGAAGAGGACCGATCCTAATACTGAACCCTGCGGTACCCCACTAGTAACCCTCCTTTCTTCTGAGTGGACTCCATTTACTATTACTCTCTGGGTCCTATTCTCCAGCCAATTCTTTACCCAGGCTGTCATCTTGGGACCCACTCCCAGGCTGGCTAACTTGTATATTAATCTTTTGTGTGGGACTGTGTCAAATGCCTTGCTAAAGTCTAGATAGGCCATGTTCACAGCCCCTCCCTGATCTACTACTTTGGTCACCCAGTCAAAGAAATCTATCAGATTCGTCTGGCATGACCTTCCCGCTGTGAATCCATGCTGCCTAGGGTCCTGTGCCCCTCTGGCCTCTAGATACTCAACAATTCTTTCCTTCAGAAGTGATTCCATCATTTTCCCTATCACTGAGGTTAAACTAACAGGTCTGTAGTTTCCTGCTTCAGCCTTGCTCCCACTTTTGTGAAGGGAATCATCTGCCCTCCTCCAGTCCTCGGGTACCACCCATCCTCCATGATTTGTTAAAAGGGTAGTCAGTGGTGTCACTAGTTCTACCCTTAGTTCTTTAAATTCTGGGATGAATCCATCAGACCCATTGCTTTGTCACCTTCAGTTTTAAGAGTTCTTTCAGAACCCTTTCTTCTGTAAATGGGCTGGTATCAACTTCTGTATCCAGAGTGTTTCTACTGTTTGTTTTATGTACCTCCTCCTCTTCATTTGTAAATACTGAGCAAAAATATTTGTTTAGTATCTCGCCTTTTCACAGTCTCCTCTGCTCACCCTCCCTCCCTTTATTAAGCCTCACTATCCCTCCCTTGGTCTTCCTTCGCTCCCTGATGTACCTATAAAGGTTTTATCCCCTTCTTAACTGAGTTGGATATCTTTTCCTCAGTTTGGGCCTTTGCTGTTCTGACTGCCTTCCCAGCCTCCTTTTGCTTTAACTGATACAGTTCTCTGTCCTGCTCCTTCTCGATTCCTTGTACTTCCTGAATGCTTTCTTTTCTCTTGAACCTTCACTGCCACTTCCTTTGAGAACCATAGTGGTTTCTTCGTCATTTTGTTTGTTTATTTGCTTCACACAAGGCTCATTACCTCTGTGATGGCAGTTTTTATTATTCCCATTGTTCTTCCACCCTCCTTCCTGCCATTTGCTAGTGCATTCCTTAGGCACTCACCCATTTGGCAAAAGTCAGCCCTCCTAAAGTCCACAGTACTTTTGCCTTGTATGGTATTTTGACTCTCATTGCTGTGTTTATTGTGAACCATACTGTTCGATGGTCGCTAGTTCCCAGATGGCTACCCACTTCTACATCTGTGATCCTCTCTCCATCTCCATTTGAGAGAATCAGGTCTAATATTTCTCCCTCTCGAGTGGGCTCCAATACTAGTTGTCTAAGGCATGCCCCCTGTAGGGCATCTAGAATAACTCCACTCTTCGAAGTGGCTGCTGCAACTGCACTCCAGTTAACATCTGGCATATTCAGATCACCCATCAGCAATATCTCCCCTTTTTCTGCCATTCTAAGTATACTTACTATCATTTCCCTTGTCCATTTCCTCCCCCTGAGAAGGGGGTCTGTATATAACCCCTGTGCGGATTGTGGTGCCATTGCCTGTCTCCAAATTTACCCACAGTGCTTCTTCTCCTCCCTGTTTACCCTTTTGTTCTGTTGCTTTTATTCCTTCCCTTATGTAAAGAGCTTCTACTCCTCTTTTACCCTCCCTGTCCCTCCTGTAGATAGTGTATCCTGGTATGTTTACGTCCCAGTCATGATTTTGTGTGTACCATGTTTCTGTGACTGCCATGATATCCAGATGTTCCTCCTCCATCAAGGCCACTAATTCAGGAAGCTTGTTACTCAGACTATGGGCATTGGTACTCATTGCTCTCCATTTTTTGATGGCTTTACCTTCTGTTGCAGCATCCCCCACTGACCTTTCTACCTCGGTCTTTTTCTCATTTAGTACCCTGTTTTGTAGGGAGGCTGGGATTTTCCTGCTGCTTATCAGTGCCTCCCTTTGACTAGTTTAAAAGCTTGCAATGAAGCATTTAAACCGATTGCTCAAAAGACTTGTTCCCTTCCTGGACAGATGCAGACAATCCTGCCAGTATAGGCTGGTGTCCTCAGGTGGAACCCCAGTCCCCAATGAAGCCAAACCCTGTGCTCCACACCATTTTTTCAACCATTCATTAAACTGCATGGTGCTAATTACCTCTCCCCCCATGCCATTGACAGGCAGCACCTCTGAGAAGGATACTGTGTGTGCTACTTGTCTTAGGCCCTCCCCAACTCTGCAATGTCCTCCTGCACTGCTCTAATCTCATGATGAGCCAAGTCATTTGTCCCTAGGTGGACAATTATGTCCAGCTCAGACTCCCTTGCAGCTGTTCTCGTGATCCTGAGGATGCGCTCCTGTCCCTCAAGCCATGGCACCAGGCAGGCCCACTTCCAGTTTTCCCAGCTCCCTCAGTTCTATCCCCTAATAACTGAGTCCCCACCAGGGCTGCTTCCTTTCCTGTGGTGTCCTCTGCCTCCTTCCTGTGGGCCTCCCTTGTGACAGTTGTCAACAGTCTTCTCTGTGGGTGCATCCATAGGGGAGCTATGCTCCCCCAGAATGGTGTATGGATTGTGGAGTGGAACAATTGACTGGGTGTGCCTCTGTTCCACCATCCTCACCCTCCCTGAGCCCACTGTGGTCCAACTGCTGTGCTTTCTTCGCAACCTCTGAGGTAGTGGTGGTGGCGCTAGTGCTCCCTGGATGGGGGAGGTTCTCTTCCTACTGTCCAGTACAATTATTAGAAATTCCCGATTTCAAGTATGTTACTAGTTAAGCCACTGGAAATGGTATCAGTGTAAGAAATACAATTTCTGATTCACATTTGACTAAGGGACAATATGTAGAGACCTCCCCCACATGGTAAACAGTAGAATAGACCCTAGCCTGCAGCTGCAAGAAGGCCCCTCCCCACCTCTCCCAGGCAGGCTGCTTACCTAACTTGTGCTGCTGCATGCAAGCTACATTGGGTGGGCCACAGCCAGATGTCAGGCATCTAGACCCTCAATTCAGCATAGAAACATAGAAACATAGAAATTGTTGGCAGATAAGGACGGTAAGGCCCATCCAGTCTGCCCATAGGCCCTATACATTGTATGTGGCCACTGACCCTATGTGATCAATGGCTTTTCATCACTCCCTCCCCTCTCAAGGTTCCCTTGTGCCTGTCCCAGGCATGCTTAAACCCCTCCACTGTGTTTGCCCTCACTACCACCTGTGGCAGACTATTCCAAGCATCAACTACCCTTTCTGTGTAAAACAACTTCCTCACATTACCTCTTAATCTACACCCCTCCGATTTCATATTCTGCCCCCTTGTTCCAGTACTTTTTCTACATTGGAAATGGTCCCCCACCTGCACCTTGTTTATGCCCTTGAGGTACTTGAACGTTTCAATCATGTTCCCCCGCTCTCTCCTCTCCTTTCCTCCAGTGAGTACATACTGAGGTTCCTTAGTCTCTCCTCATATGTTTTGTGGTGCAAACCCTACACCATCTTTGTCACCCTTCTCGGGATAGTCTCCACCTTGTTTATGTTCTTGCACAAGTGTGGCCTCCAGAACTGCATGCAGTACCCCAGGTGAGGCTTTACCAAATGTTTTATACAATTGTAACCCCACCTTCACCACCTTGTCTAGGGGCATAATTTATTTTTGCAGATGGTCCAGGAAGTATAGGGGGGAACCACAAACAAGTGCCAACCCGAGCCAGTGCAACCATAAGCAAGATAGGAAAATAACTGTCGTACCTTTCGGGCGACTTCATTTTCAGGTGCACTCTAGATCTCACCACAGAAAACCTGGAGTCTCCCTAAATGCTGACCATCAGACCAGGATCTCCATGCTGCAACCTCATGCCTCCTCTGAGCCCAGAGCCCCTCAGTCCCAATACAATTTGATGGAAACTGTTCTGGAATTAAAAACTTGTGAAATAAATTAGACACATGGAGGGGGGTTCTATTTAATTTTGTCCCCTGTCTAATTCAAATAAGGAGAACATCCCTACCAATTTCTTCCCAAACTAGCTTCTTTGTTTAAACTCCTGCACCCCAAATGATTCCAGAAGTGCAGGGGTCTCATCTTCCACCAAATAGATAAAGCAGCTCCATGGGGCTATCTGAACTTTGTACAATTTACCCAAGCTGGACATTCTGAGCAGCATAAATGGATTAAAGGCAGTACAAGCAAGATTTCATCACTCTAACCACTTGGATGTTTTACTCAAGGAGCCATTTAATTAGAAGAAACGCATAGGCTCCAAACTCACTGCCACTGGTAAACCAACTCTCTTTTTTCCCCTGGGTTACCCATTCTCGACCTTCTTTAACTGGTCTGGCACTGGTCAGCTGCCCATCTCCAGCACAGAAAAGCCTTCCCCATCTGGCCCCCGGATCTTGGCCCAAATCTACTAGAGGTGCAAGGATTTTTCCCTCCCAACTCAGGCCCCATAACCTGGCCTCCTTGGCTTCAAATTGAACTTTTACCAGCCTAGTGCTCCCAAACTCACGGCACCAATCCCACATCCACAGCTCAACTCTCTCTCTCTCTCTCTCTCTCTCTCCCTGGTGCATCCACCCCAAAACCCGCCCTGCTCCAGCACTCAAGCTACCTCTACTGGGCTATCCTGCCATGGGAAAGACCCAGGCCCTGCCACCACTCAGGACCTCTGAGCAACCCTCTCCTCTCAGTGCTCCCAGATGGCAATTTGGAAGGGATACACAGCTCCTTGCCCCACATCTCTGTCCGCACATCCTGGGCTTGCAGTAAACCCCCACCAGAGGCACCCTCCAAGGCCTGTCCTAAGACCTGCGACCCGCCCAGCCCTTTACACCATCGATCCAGAATCTGCCCCTCCACACAGGCCCTAACAAATGGGTGAAGGGTCCCCTGTCTCCCCCTATGCTCAGGCCACCCTGCCTCACTGGGTATGGAGAAGAGCCACTGCCACTGGACTTCTCCCTGTGGGGACACTGCCACTGACCCCACAGCACTGATGGCCTGATTAACCACTACCACAGAATCTCTATGGTTTCTTGCCTATTCTAGCATACCACTGCCACCTACATTGCCCTTATCCCAATGATACAGGCATCTGGCTAACCAACCTCCCCACGGAGCTTCCTCCCCTACTCCTCGATGCCACATCGCTGCAGAGGCTGTCCCTATCTGTCACTTTGCAGGGAGGGGTTCCCCTATTGGCCCACTCGGACTGCCGAGCTCCCTTCTTGCCTGCCTTCCCTGCTCCTCCAGCCACCCTATCCAGCAACAGGCCTACCACCCAGGCTGGAAAAGGCCCCAAACTTTCTGTCTCCAGCCTTATATACCGCTCTTAACCTGCCTTCTGCTGCCACCTTGAGGCGTCCAGCAGACATTAACCCCCAGAACACTAATAAATCCCCTCGCTTGTGGGGGGTAGGAGGGGAAAGGGGTCCTAAATGGGAGTATAATGCCCCTCCTTTAAGGGGAGCTTACATAATGGCATCACTACCTCCTGCCTCCTGCTATTGATACCCCTGCCTATATACCCCAGCAAGCCACTGGCCCTCCCCGCCACCTTTGCGCACTGCTTTGATACCTTACGGTCATCAGAGATGATAACCCCTAGGTCCCTTTCCTCCTTGGGAACAGTCAGCTCCCCCCCCCAACCTGTAGCTCTCCCCAGGGTTCCCTCTTCCCAGGTGTATTATTTTGCACTTTTTTAAATTGAGCCTGTCGCCACATCTCCAACCATCTTTCAAACTTCTCCAGGTCCCTCTTCATTTTCTGCACCCCTTCTGGAGTATCCACCCTGTTGCAGATCTTGATGTCATCTGCAAACAAGCAGACCTTTCCTTCCAGCCCCTCTGCAATGTCACAATTGAAAACATTGAACAGGACTGGTCCCAGTACAGATCCCTGCGATACCCCACTGGCACTCCCTCTCCCCAGATTGTACCCCATTGCCACCACCCTCTGTCTCCTGTCTGTTAATCAGTTCCTAACTCAGTTCACCACCTTATCTCCCATGCCCAGACTACCCATCTTGTTAACCAGCCTTCTATGTGGGACAGTGTCGAAGACTTTGCCGAAATCTAGGTAGGAGATGTCTGCTACCCCTCCCTGATTTACTTCCATAGTCACCCAATCAAAAAAATCTATCAGATTCATTAATATGACCTTCCTGATGAGAATCCATGTTGCCTCGGATCCTGGGCACCCATGGATTCTAGGTGTGCCACTATCCTTTCTTTCAGCAGTGTCTCCATGATCCTTCCAACCACTGAGGTGAGGCTGACTGGCCTGTAGTTCCCTACCTCCTCCCTACTGCCGCTTTTGTGCAGTGGGACCACATGTGCCCTCCTCCAGTCCTCTGGAACCACACCTGTGTTGAGTGACTCCATGAACAGCGCTGCCAGAGGTACTGCCAGTTCTCTTCGCAGCTCCCTTAATATGCTTGGGTAGACACCGTCTGGCCCCATGGCCTTATCCACCTTCAGCTTTGTGAGTTCTTCCAGAACACTCTCCACTGTGAATGGACTGGTGTCCACTTCTCCCTTCCCCGCTACCCATCTGCGATCCATGGCCCTCCTCCTCCCTAGTAAATATTGAGTAGAAGTATTTGTTCAGTATTTCTGCCTTGTCCAGATCCTCCTCTTTACACTCTCCCTCCTCCTGAGCAATACTGGTGTAACCCCATGTTCTCGTTCTTCCTATTTCTCTCCTGCTGTTGTTGGTATACAGCCCGACTCCTCAAACTACTTCTGGTGCCCTTTGGTATCCCAAAATCCTCCCGTACAGCCTGTTTTGCTAAACAAGCCCACTTCAAGCCAAAATCTAAACCACAAGTTGCAGTCATGTGTCTGGTGCCGCCGGCAACTGCTCATGCACAAGGAATGCATTGATGTGCTGACCACTCAGTTAGTGGTCAAAATGGGGAGTCTTTCTGTGGTCCCAGCACCCTGGCAAGCCTAAGCAGGGGCCAGTGACCTTGGCATGGTGACGCAGAAGCTACCCAGAAGTTTTTAAAAAGAGTTTAATCACTGTGGGGAAGCTTAGAGGCCATCCTGACAACTTGGAAACATATGTGATACAATGTTGTGTATACTGTGACAGTTGGATGGTTAATTGGGGTATGTAGTTCTTGGGGGGGGCGGGAGGTGGGGTTATGTGGGTTGTTATATTTTTGCACCTAGTCTCTCATACTGGTTTGTTCACCTATGTATACACCTGGTGCTTGGAAATAATAAAACTTGGTTAATTAAAAAAAAAGAGTTTAAGCCAAGGCATTTTTGGAAGGGCTCGTACATATTCATGAGCCTAATTACTATTCATGAGTAGCTGCCTGACACCTGGGGAACAGTACAAGGAATATCGTAATAATGTTTGGACTACATGTGTGGGGAAAATGTAATCATATACTTTATTTCCTGGCTGCACCAGACTTTCAAACTTGTGGGACTGCATAACTAGAACAGTATCTTTCACAGCAGCCACCATTTTGGGAGTACTTTAGCCAATCACGAAAAGGGATTTCCATCCAGAGCCTCATGGGAGTGTAATATAGCCTAATGGGAGATTTTCAGGGACAAAGTTTGAGTGCCTCAATTGCAGTCAGTTAAGAGACTTAAACTGTGTTAGGCTGCCTGAACAGCCAATCAGATTCCAAGGATTTCTGCCTTTATTTAAGAGGAACAGTTTGAATTTCAGGCAATCTCCAGGGAGTTCTGCAGAGAGATAAGTTTGAAGGAGACTGCAGAGAGCAGCCTGCCGTTCAAGGCAGGCTTGTGTTGGGACTCCAGCTCGAACTACTAAGCAGGTTCTGAGGGGATTCAGGCCTGCAAGACACCTAATTGCTTTGTTGTGTGTCTCTGGCGGTTGGAAAGTGAAGATTAATTGCCAGAAACTGCCTGCCTGCAGTTTTTAGAGGTTTTGCTCAGTGAATCAACTGAAATTGCATTCCAGCCTGAAATGGAACTGAGAGGTAGAGACTTAAATGCTGTTTCCTATAAGTGTGCTGAATGTTTATTGTGGATCAACGTCTGCTGCCCAGGGACTCCTGATTGCCAGAAAGGACCCCACATGCAGTTATGTTCAAACTACTGGTCAGTTGGAAAGGTCACTAGAAACTGAACTGACTTTGCCAAAATTGTTGATCAAGCCTTGGGCCCTTGTCCAAACCGACCCATGCCGTCTGATCCTGTGCCAGCTCTAGTGTCGTTGGCAAGAGACCAGCTTCAGGGATCCAGCCCCTGTACAGAAAACTATCACAGGTTGCGGCCACCTTCTGGGAAAGGTTGTGAAGTGGAGGTGAGTCATGTTGGCCGAGCTTCCCCATGTGCATCAGCTTCCAGCTTCAGGTCTTCATTTTGCCAGAACATCAACTCGATTCAATTGGTACAGTGAATAAATCCATGGTAACTCCCTGCAACAATCAGCTAACTCTTCTTGTGGTATCATCTAATTGTTTTTCCTGCTTAAATTTAATAATTTCAACCAACCGAACCAACCGGCCAGAATTACAAATAGTCTAGTCTTGCGTATGCAAGCTAACAGCCTTTCTTTCCATCAAGGGCCCCAAAAACAGCTGCAATGTCAGCCACCCCCAGGCAATGTTTCTGGCCAGGCAACATAGATCTTGGGTACCCAGTGTTGTAGGACTGATTTATTTGGGACTAAAGTACGTGCATAGCAATTTGAAGATAATCAGTAAAGTAATCATTCATCCAGATTCACACCCCCCTTCCTTGTTTAAGTCCCCTCAATAAATCTGATTTGCTGTGTTACTTTAAAACTGGCTTATGAGCATATTATTACTGGGTTTAAAGTGATAGATGTGAAATTGAATGTGTTACAAGCGCATGCTGTTTTGACAAACTGTCTTTCACAGGGGGTTGCAGGGCACCCGCACCAGGACCAGAGACCCTGCTGGTAAGTGGGAAACTGTGAGCATATTGTAAATGCAAGCTGCAAACTGTATGGTAACTGCTGTTAAGGGTCATTATTTGTGTTTGGGTAGCTGATCACTAAGTGGGATTGTGGGTGGTCATAGCTTCCCTAAGGACTATACCAGGCTAGGTAGACACCCCCACTATTGTTACTCAGGGTGGAGGCACCATAATATTGAACCTAGGCCCCTCAAACAGTTGTTAGGAAGTCAGGCAGGGTTAACCCAAGACATAGCACCACCTAGGGGTTACTCTGGGTTGGTTCAAAATTCTAAGAAGACACACCATGCCACAACTCCCCCAGCAGTACGATAGCTAATTTAGTCTTTGCAGTAACCATAGTTCACCATATGCCATCATATCCCAGTCCTGCACTTAATACCAACTGACACCTGTATACCAAATCCTTTGTCCACTGTGTTTGACTCCCTCCCAAGCCTGAGTCACAGAAGTCCTTCCCGAGCTTTATCTCCCATCAAATTCACCACACAAGCACGTTCCTCCCTGTGAGTGACCTGGAAAAACTAGTAGGGAGTTAAGGAGGTGGCTGACTAGAACAAAAATGTGGGCTAACAGCCCCTATGCCAGATGCTGTCTACTGAAAAGATTGCTGGTAGCACTCCATGGTTTTGCTTTTGTCAGCCACCTCCAGACCTGCTCAGTTTATTCAGGTGACTCATAGGAAGGACTTCATGTGCAGTGAATCTGAAGGATTAAATTCTAAGCAGGAGTTGGGCCCAGAGCTAGGAAGTCCACTCAGGAGTTAGGATGGGTTCGGGGACGACCAGGCTGGCAAATTTCAATTTTGGTTGGTATTTTGTCTGGGCCTGGGATAGTATGGCATATGGCTAACTTAAGGCTGCTAATGTGGCTAAACTGGCTATAGTACTGCTGGGGCATTTGGTGCACAGGAGGGTCTTTTTTGAACTGACCCTACCTCCAACGGAAGCACCAGTTCCTCTCACCTACCTATCCCATATTTAGGACCCAGCTGCCTGACATCCAGCTGATGATCCCCCTCCCCCCGAAGAACCCTTTATGCAGCAGCAGCAACACAATTAAAGTAAGGAGCCTGTCTGGGAGATAGGGGGAGGGCTTTCTTGCAGGCAGCTATAGGCCAGTTTCTTTTTTTACTGTTTACTGGGAAGTTTTTACATGTAATCAAATTAAGATTTACTGTAGGATCCAATTTTGTTTCCGAATCTGACCGTTTTTCAGGAATTAGGGTTTTTGACCTTCAATCCTGGAAATCCTAATTCCTAAAATAAGGTCAGAATCCAATGAATGCTGTTCTGATTCCACAACTCTTAACGTAGGCTACCCAGTTGTTGGAGCTAACATTGTTCAGAATTCTGAAGCAGGACTACTCAGATTACTGGTTTACACAGCATTAGTAGGGATAACATTCCAATGTTAAATCTGGGCTGGCAGTATAGCCTAGAGGTTAGAGGAATGAGGTGTGAACGAGCTTGATACATCCAGCAGACCAGACCTGAGTTTGATTCTCACAACCTCCACTCGCATACTGTGTGTCTATAAGCAAGTCACTTAACTGCCCAGTGTTCCCAGGTCACTCCTGAAAACAGGCACTTGTGCCTAGTGGGTCTTATCTAGTTACCAAAGACTAAAAAAAAAAATATTCACTTCTGTGCAGCAGGAGGAGCAAACCATATGTTCTCTAAATACTTTTGTAACATGAAGAAGAGAAAGGGTTGCAGTGAATTGGCTGAGCGCCATCAGGTGATTATACATTAATTCTCAAGTAATGCATGGTTACTTGAGAATTAGTGTATGGCTAGGTCCGCAGATTTTCTCTTCCCCTTGTGCCCACCACATCTATTCTTGTTTGACTGCCATCTGTTGGCTGGCTGTGAATTGCAGGCTAAGACTTTGTAAACCACCATACAGTCTATAGCAGCCTGTTTCTAAAAAGAGGACTGAAAAGCAACTATTTTTTTATTTATTTAATTCTTGGAATTACAACCTTTGAGCCAGAGGCTCATTTACAAAAGCTCCATGTCGATAATACAGGGAGGTCATGTGATGGCAGCCTGAAGAGTATTATCAATCTGTCACAGCTCCGCACCCCTGCTGTTTAATTCAGCTACTAAACTTCAATATCATGCCAGATAGCAAACTACAAACAGCAACTACAAGTTTGGGAAACATAGCGGATACCAGCAATCACAAGAAATATGGAAGTATATATGAAAAAAACACCTCCACTGTACTCCCATCCTCTGACTCCAGAGAAGGACAAGGCCTCGAAGTGTCCCAAGCACCAAGCCGCAGGTTCGTCCTAATCCTTAACCTCAGCAACTGCTCTCTCGGAGGAGAGATTTCTTGAAGTAATGCAACCGCTGCAAGAAAAGATTACAGATATCTCAGAGGACTTACAGCAAATTAAAATCATCTGTGCAGCCACTTACCATCCGAACGGGTGACTCGGAAGCCAGGTTGGCCTCCTTAGAGAAAAAGCAGGGCAAAACTGAGCAAGATGCCATCAATACCAGTCGGAGAATAAAAAAACATGAGGAAAAATTAGAGGACTTGGAGGGAAGGAATAGGAGGAACAACCTCTTAATTATCAGAGTGCATGAAAAAGAAGAAGGAAATTCATCCATATTATTCCTGCAGAAATTGTGTGAGAGGATTGCTGGACTGTCCCCAAATGGCACCACTTATGTCATTAAATGGGCGCACCGGGCCTCCGTCCCCCACCACCTCCCAGCTCCCCACCTCGGCCCCTCATCTTTAAACTCCTTAACTTCCTCGACAAGCAACACATACTTGCCAAAGTTAAAGAGCTCTAAGAGGTCCTATTGGAGGGATGTAAACTCCGCATCACACAGTATCTTCCACAGTCTGTCCATGTGAAGAGGCAAGAAATGCACCCCACTGTATTGAAGCTGATTGCTGCAGGGAAACCATTTCGAATGTGATACCAAGCAGTGTTTCAGATCAAGTCCGGAGACACCTGGCTGTCTTTTGAATCACAGGAGCAAGCTGTGCAAGAACTCAAGGTCCTATTTTTTTAATTTATTTATTTATTGTATAATTGGATTTACAACCTTTGAGCCAGAGGCTCGTTTACAAAGGTACCTCATCACAGAGAGGACATACAGAGTCAACATACGTACAGAATACAATCATACAGAATAACATAGTTTTACATAGTTGCTTGAACACAAACAGTAATTAAAAAACATTTCAGACTTGACAGGCTGGTACCAGCAGGTACTGGCAGTGGAGAGGGAGGCCATGTGGGAAAGGGGAGTGGGGTGAGAGGGAGTTCAGCCGAGAGGGCTATGCCGATAGTGTTTTGAGAGCAGCAGAGCATCTCTTAGCGACAGGTGCAGCAGCGGGTGTTGAACAATTGGTTCCGTAGGACAGTTTTGAAGGGGGAAATTTTGGTGGTGTTGGAAATGGCTGCAGGGAGTGAGTTGAACCAGGATGAGGCTCTGTAGCTGAATGGCCTCTGTGTCTGGGTGGTTCTAGTTCTGGGTACCAGTAGGGTGATCTTGTCAGTGGTTCTGGTAGTGACTCTGGAAGGTGTAAATTGGATAGCGGCAGAAACCCCAGGGGGTGAGAGCCCGAGTAGAATCTTCTTAGTTAGTAGGCAAGTTTGGTAGTGGAGGCGTTCATCGAGGCTAAGGAGTTTGGCCATGTCATAGAGCTGACAAGTGTGGGTGAGCCTAGGGGCACTGGTCACTAGTCTGCAAGCCTTATTTAGGGTGAGTCAAATTTTGTTGGGGGCTGTGGAGTCAGCAGCACCATAGACTGGAAGGCCGTAATCGACAAGGGACATTACTGAGGATGTAATGGCAAGTCTGAGGGCATCAGGTGGGAGGCAGTCCATGTGATGGTAGAGGATGTCAAGACGAGTATTAGCAGAGGAAGTGAGGGCTGTAATGTGGGCATGAATGGTGAGGGCCGAGTCAAAGGTGATCCCAAAGTATTTGTAAGAGTAAACTTGTTCAAGTGGTTGATGAGTGCTGGGGAGGATTTGGAGGGGGTTGTTGCTGGCTTTGTTCTGGTGGTGGGCAAAGAGCATTGCCTTCGTTTTTTTGAAGTTAATGACTAGTCTGCTCTCCTTAAACCAGTTCTCAGCATCATTGAAAGAGCGTTAGAGGGAGTCTTAGAGGGATGTGGGATTTCTGTGGGTGGCATAAATAACTGCGTCATTGGCATACAGGAGAATATTGCCAGAACAGGCACTGGGCAGGGTGTTTAGGTAGAGGCTAAAGAGTAGTGGGCCCAAGATAGAGCCCTGGGGAACCCCTGAGTGGATGGGACGGGTTTCTGAGAGTATCCCATTGTTTTTGACATGCTGGGAGTGGGCTGATAGGTAACGCATGCACCAGGCGAGAGGGCCAGCAGAGAAACCTGTATGGTTGAGGGCATTTAGTAGGAGGGGTGGGAGACAGTGTCAAAGGCCTTAGAGAGGCCAATGAACACTGCTCCAGCTCCAGCCTTGGTGTCCTCAAACACGGCGTGCTTGGCCAGCTACCCTGGCAGCAGCAACCGCATGGCAGTCTGGATCTCCCAGGAAGTGATTATCGAGTGCTTGTTGTAGTGAGCCAGGTGGGAGGCTTCGGCCCCGATGCCCTCAAAGATGTTGTTCACAAAAAAGTTCATGATGCTCATGGCCTTGGAAGAGATGCCCGTGTCCAGGTGAACCTGTTTCTACTCCCAGACCTATTTAAGTGAAGAGACCTTAAATGGTTGGTGCTGATCTCCTTACTATTAATAACTGTGAGTACTGATCATTCAGTTGATCATTTTGATGTCAGCTAAGGGATGGCCGATAACTGATAGGCCTGACTCATCTCCCAACTGCAGCTTCATTGTTCCCGGGGCCTTCTGAACTGAGACAGTAAGCGCAGCTCAGGCCTTGCTGTGTGGCCTACTGCAGTGCTCAAAGACTCTAATTGAGAACTATGCTAGCTTTTCTCAGCTGAGCAAGAAATGGTCTGGTGGGGGCCTGCTGGGGGGATAGACTTGGGGCTTGTCCCAATATTTAGAGTGCATCTTTCTAGCTCCTACTGCTCCAAGAGGGAGTCTTCTAGAGGGACACAATGTGAAGAAATACCATGGCATTCCTCGCACCACTAGTTTCCGTGTTGGATGCATCTGGGCAGAGACTGCTACTGAAAGACTGTTATAGCCCTCCAGGGGACCCCAGATTATGCTGAGAGGCCGAACTCCTTATGTTATGTCAATTATCTCTTTGCCGGTTCCCTAAGCATGTCTCCATATTGGCTGATGTAGCTCATTATTTAACTAACTGACATTCTATGAATATTAGGAGGGCTGTTGTGCTTAGAGCCTCACGATGTGGCCAGTGTCTTCAACTGTAAGTTCACCAACTTATCCATGTACCTACTGTAATTAAGCTGCCAATTGCCTAACCTCAAAGCTCAGCCCTAATACCTGACACACTGCCATCCTCCTCCAGCTCTGCCACTCACCCGCAAATACCCCCATTCTATTTTAAAGCCCTCTCCATACACGACACAGTGAAGCTACTCCAAAGTCTACCTAACAACGGCTCCTCCAGATCTGATGACCTATCTCCAGTCTTCCTTAAGCTGAACTCTCAGACGATTGCCAAGCCACTCACTTTCATCATTAACCTTGCCCTTTCCACCTCCTCCATGCCTGACCCATGGAAGATAGCTAAGGTTATCTCCATTCTTAAATCTGGTGACCCCAAGTCCTCCGACAATTGCCATCCAATATCCATCCTCCCTCATCTCTGTAAACTACTCAAGAGAGCAGTCCACAATCAGCTCACTGAGTACATAGGCAAATACACCCTCCTATGCAACCAACAGCACGGCTGTTGCAAGAATCATTCCACAACCACTGCCCTCGCCCTTCTGACTGACTACATCCTCTCTAACATGGATAATGGTAAAGCCACCTGGGCTGTCTTCGTCGACCTTTCAAAGGCTTTTGACATGGTTAACCATGCTCTCCTTACCTCCAAGCTTAGCCTCCTTGGTTGTTCTCAGAAAGTCACAAGCTGGTTCACTAACTACCTTACTGATCACTCACAATTCGTGTGTATTGGTTAAACCTGCTCCCCCACCCTGCCTGTGTTTGTGGGGGTCCCTCAAGGCTCAATCCTGGGTCCCCTCCTTTTCTCCTTATTCATTAATGTGCTTCCCTTTGACTGCCTCAACTGTCACTCTCTCCTGTATGCCAATGACCTTGTCCTCTTCCACAGTGACAAATCCACGGCCGTAATCTCCTCAGTTCTCTCGCACAACTATACTGCGGCCCACAGCTGGTTCTTAAAACACCTCCTCTTAGTAAATAGCAAAAAACTAAATCAATGCTGTTCGGATCTAAGCCCTTCCTGGTCAAAACTAAAAACCATGCCCCATTACGCATTCTCACCCCAGACGGCCCAGTCCTGGAGGATGTCAACACCTACAAATACTTAGGAGTGCTGCTCGACCCCTCCCTCACCTTCACTGAGCATGCAAATTCCCTTGTCAGATGGTTCCATCAAAAGTTAGGTGCCGCCTATAGATTCAGGTAATACCTTACCCCTGAAGCCAGACTAGCCATTGTCCAGGATAATCTTCTCCCTATTCTTGACTACTGCTCCCCTATTTATGCCAGGACCTCAGCTACTGCCATGGCTAAACTCTCCGCTGCCTACCACAGCGCCTGTCGCTTTGCTTTATTGGCCCCATTCTTCACCCACCACTGTACCCTCTATAATACTCTTGGATGGCTACCGCTGCAAGGTCGCTTTGACCTAGCCCTCTGCTGCATGGTGGACAATGTCATCCGAACGGCTCCAGAATCCTTCCAACTGCCCTTCTGAAAACCTGAACGCTCCTCTGCAACCTCCACTCTAATGGTACTTCCCCTCTAGCTCTTCCTAGGGTATCCACCAACATAGGTAGCAGAGCTTGGACTGAAGCTGCCCCTTTGCAGTGGAACAAACTACCGGCTGAACTCTGTTTCACTGACACACACTGCAGTTTCAAGTCCCGCCTTAAAGTCTGGTTCCTGGCAAACTCATCCTGCCACTGCTCCCGGGGTCTGACACCAACCCACCCTAGTCAACTCCCCAGCCCAGGGGTTACCCACCTACCAACACTAGTCAACTTCCCTGCCTACAACTATTATATTGTATTTTTCACAGTAATTTTTGACTTCCTTGCCTGTACATATTGTATATATATATATATATATATATATATATATATATATATGTATATTTTACTAGTATTCTGTGTATTACTTGCTCACTGGACAATGCAGTCACACATTGTACACTGTGCCTACGATTTGTTTGTTTTGTGCCAAATCTCCTCATGTCCGATATTGAAACCTTTTTATTCACTGTTCTCAAATGGACCTATGCATTAAACCTGTATATTGTGCTTACTATTGTTGCTTGTATCAAATCTGTCTCGTGTGTATTACTGTTACCTTGTACTCCACTGCCACCCTGCGCCATGTGTTATGGCCCGGGTCATGCCGGAAAACGAACCCTGGGATCAGTGCACTCACCCGGTTATCAAAGTCATAAATAAATAAAGGAATCTCTTAGTTTTTCTACTAAACATTTACCTGAGAAATAGGGTTTATATCTCCGGGAAAGACTGGGGGATAATTTTACTTTCTTCATGCAGGGAAATATCCTGCCCCCCTCCGGAACTATTATAAGTGGCTGCAACTGAGACTTTATTTTGGCTACCTTGGACCTTACCTAGAGATTTACGTTCATAAGATTTAAACTGCTGTTCTACCTGTGCTGGTTGATTAGTTTATGTAACGCTACCTGCATAGCAGGGGAAGGGTGGGAGCGGGGTGGGGGGTTTCTTTGTGATTCAGGCTATCGCAAATACATCACCTGCCAGTGTGCGCAAAGTGGTGCAGTTGATTAGAACTGGGGTTAGGTACTTTAGAGAGTAGAGGGGTATTTTAAAGGGTTAATTATTGGCTAGGGGAAGGGTATTTGGGAGTAAGGCTTATATGTATACGTTTCCTTTATGTCTTCACGAAATGCCTCAGGGAAGGGGAGGGCCAAGTGTGTCATGTGAGATAAACTTTAAAGGGTGTAACACATTGAGCAGGATTGTAAGCACTTGTTACTGCTCTAGCCCTGGCAGACTGGGCAGGCCTCATGTTTCCCCTTTTAATAATTCACCATGAGTGGCCCTTATAATATCATAGGTTGGAATGTGAGGGGAGCCCAGGATCAATGCAAGAGACAAATTATACTTTGGTAACTTCAACATTTAAAAGCAGGGATTGCATGTCTTCAGGAGACGCATCTCTGAAGGGAGGATGTTTCCTTGCTGTGCAGGACCTGGGTGGGGCAAGCATTCGGGTCAGGGATTTCCATGAGTAGCGGAGGGGTTGCAGTACTGACTGATAAGAAAATCCCCTTCAAATTGGAGTGAGAAATATGGGATCCAAACAGCCGGTATATTATTCTTCATGGTCTCCTGGAATCACAGCAAAATATTATGGGAACTATATATGGCCCTAATGGTGACTCCCCCCAGTTTTTTACACAACTGCTAGGTTTAGTTGTCACCAATCCCCCCACATTGCCCATTTTGGGAGGGGACTGGGACATTATTCCACACTCACATCTAGATAGATCTGACTCCCAGAGACAAGGTTTATCCCCTGCACAAAGGGCCTTACACGATCTTATGAGGGGAACAGATCTTACAGATGTCTGGTGAGTACTGAAAACTGAAGAGCACCAATATACTTTCTTTTCCCCCCACATAAGTCATTTTCTAGAATTTAGTTCCTCTTACTGAGTTCATTTTCCCTACCGGGTGTAATAAAATCAGGTATACATGCAAGGGTCATTTCTGACCACTCACCCCCTTCCCTCTCATATCTTCTGGGACCTGGAATTAAGAAGGACACCCTGTGGTGGTTGAACACTCAACTGCTTCAAAAGCCGGACTCCTTACAACAGGTCAAGGACCTTGTTTCCAACTTTTTAGAGATTAACAGGGGGTCAGTGAATAGAATAGATGTGGTCTGGGCGGCCATGAAATGTGCCTTGAGGGGGTAATGTCTCCGACTGGCTGCTACGAAATTCCGGCAGTCTAAAAAGCAGACGGACTCTCTGCTCAACTCAATCCATCATCTGCAGCATACGCTTAGTTGCCAATCCCCAGATGGGGACCGGGCTAAGTTACACAGTTTACAAGCCCAATATGCTGAGCTGATGTTTCAGAAAGCAGAGCTCTCCTTGAAACGTACAAAACTTAAGTATCTAGATACAGGAGAAAGGGCAGGTAAACAATTGGCTATCCGGCTTAGTCAGGCCAAAGCCTCTTGCTTTATTCCAGGTCTTATGCCAGATAAAGACAGTCCGGTAGTTACTGACCCTAGAGAAGTAGCAGCTGTCCTAAGACAATACTACCAGAAACTTTACTCTGAAGATCAGATTGAATGCCCTACCAAGACAGATATTACTGGGTATCTTAACTCAATAGACCTGCCTAAATTACCTACTTCTGAGGTTATACCCCTCAGCAGTCTCATCAATGTCCAGGAAGTTAAGCATGCAGTGGAGCAGCTCCAACTTGATAAATTCCCTGAGCCAGATGGCTTATCTAATAATTTATATAAAGCACGTCTCTCAGAACTAGCCCCATTACTAACAGAGGTATACAATTTCTGGTTTGAGAAAGGGCTCTCAGAGTCAAACTTCCTTAATGCCCTAATCACTCTCATCCCTAAACAGGGTAGGGACCCCCAGTACCCTGAAAACTGTCGACCTATCTCATTGATCAATTCTGATGTTAAAATACTTGCCAAAATTCTTGCAAATAGGTTAGGGCCTTTCTTGCCTAGTCTAATTAGTAGAAAGCAAACTAGTTTCATGACAGGAAGGTCCTCAGTCCACCACATGCGCAAACTGCTACATCTTCTCTCGGTGTCTAGGAACTCGAAATTGCCTGAGGTTCTTGTGTCCCTAGACACTGAGAAAGCATTCGATAGGGTCTCTTGTGACTTTCTCTTTGAGGCTATGGCCCACTTTGGTCTCCCTGAAGGATTCTTTAAATGGGTCAGGCTACTATAGTCTTCTCCCTCGGCCCAAGTTTGGTGTAATGGTGTCCTCTCTGAACTCTTCCCGCTCTGTTGGGGTACCAGACAGGGCTGTACCTGTCCCCTCTCCTTTTCAATATCTGTCTGGAACCTTTGATCAAGAAACTGGTAACCTCCCCGAAACTCCAAGGGGTTAAGGTAGGAGAACAATGATATACTCGCTCAGCTTACACTGATGATTTACTTTTGCACTTAGAAGAGCCTCAGACAGGTATCCCGTCACTTTTGGAGGCACTTGAAACTTTCTCTACAGTCTCCTATTATAAACTCAATCTTTCCAAAACTAAAGTCTTCCCATTGAGCAATAGAATTTCCCAGGCGGAGCTGGCGGAGTTCGCTCTCTCATGGGAACCAAAGTCCCTAACATACCTAGGAATCAAAGTCTCCAGAGACATACCCACAATGATCAAAGCACATTTCTCAGACTTGTTAAACATACTCAAAGCTGATCTATATAAATGGGGAGCTCGTCCTCTTTCACTATGGAGAAGGATAAACATTGTTAAAATGAATGTATTGCCTCAACTCCTGTACCCAATGGGAATGATTGGTTTCTTTTTCCCCTAAAAAGTGGTTCTCTAAGCTTCAGAGAATGCTTAATGCATTTATGTGGAAGGGCAAGGGAGTTAGACAGTCCTATCTTAAACTTACCACACTAAAATCACAGAGTGGATTGGCTATTCCCTCCTTTTTTACATACTACTGTGCTCACCATATTAGCAGGCTTGCACACTGGGTACAGAAGGCACTGGCCGAGGACCCTCGGGTATATGCACCTCTATGGTTAGAAGTTGAGAGGTTCCTGGCAGCTCAGCATCACTGTACCCTCCCGTCTTTGGTATATGTAACTCCAAGGGTCATCTCTAAATGTTTGAGGCACACCCCGCTAGTCTGGTCCATTAAAGCCCTACATCAGCTGCAAGTACATCTCTCTCTCTCTCTCTCTTAAATGGCACACTTCATTAGATCAGCCAGTCTTGGGCAATGCCCACTTCAAAATTGGGCATAAACCCATTTCAGCCTCTTACTGGCCTCCCCTGATAGGGAAGAAAATCTCTGGCTTATACTCTGGAGGAGAAATGCTCTCTTTCCCTAATTTTCAGTTTGTTTCATGTACAGGACAGAACCATCTTCAAATACAAACAACTCAAATATACTATTGCTGCTCACATGGGAGAGGACTGGTGCCACCTTCTCCGACAGTTGGATTGCCCACAAACCTGCAAATGGCACGGCAACCCCATGCGGTCTCAAATATTTATAAAGAGCTGCAATCCTTAGATCCCAACTTACCTCAAGGAGTTTGTTACTATTGGTCTCAGGAGCTATCCCTAGGCAGTGAGGTAGATCTCTGGAGGAATCTATGGCAAAATACATATAAATTTGTTAAGCATGATAGATTGCACCTAATTAAATTCAATATTATGCACAACTCTACTTCACTCCGGTGAAGCTTCACAAAATGGGCAGGTTGCCCTCTCCCACTTGCCCACGAAGTGTAGGCTCTCCAGGAACTTTGTACCATATGTTATGGACCTGCCCGAAGGTGCAGGCCTTTTAGCAAGCTATTAGGCGAACTCTGGACCCAGTTCTGGGAACTGACCCCTTATTTACCCCAGAAGCCTGTTTACTGACTTACTTCCCCCATGGCACTCTCAGGATTAGGAAAGCACACATGGCATTGATTTCAGCCACAGTTAAACTAATAATTATGAGGCACTGGAGGGAGGACACGCTTCCTTCAGTCCCAGAATGGCATAAGGAGATTCTACTTGCTCTCCAACTGGAGAAACAGATCTCTTCAATACGCAATAGACTTAATACTTATCAGAGCAGATGGGTACCTTTGGATGCCCTGCTTACTATATGGAAACCCTAAGTATTTAGGCCGAAGATCATTTTCACATGCCCCAACATGATGGACCAGGAACAACAGTTGGCAGTGAGTGGGTTAGGGAAGGTAAAAGGAGTAATAGGAGGGGAGGATGGGGGGGGAGAGAGGGTGGACGGGGGGATTACCTCCTTTTTTCTTGTTCTTCTTTCTTTCCATCTTATTGTATTTGCACAGCTCATGTTATCTGTACTAGATTAGACCATCCTATATTTTGGGGTGAACCTCTTGTTTTCCTAATTGTCACCCATCTTTCTGTGGTCATGATGTTAAAAGTAAATTTAATAAAGTATATTGAATTATAAAAAACAAAGGCTCCACATCACAGAATGGAGGAAAACAAGGAACAATAGCATGGTACAATTAGATAGAGTGAAAGGTACAGGGTCCACAGAATAAGTCAAAAATTCATGGTAATTGCCACAGGGTTACAATTATTACAAGGCTAAGATTGCATGATACATGTAATATTGGCATCAATATATACAAAGATTTCCAACTTATATACACTTTGGTAGAGTGGCCAAAAAGAGTGGTCTTGTCAAAAAATTAAGGCAACCACACCAGACTGTTTAAAAAGTAACTATATACTACAAACATAGCGGAAAAATGGAGATGATTCCACAGTTTACAAAACTAAGTCAGCCAAAATGAGTAAAAAGTAATGTGCCAAATCTCATTTTTTTCCTGGAATAAAAAGCCTCAGCAAGGCAGTGAGCTTTTACTGGGTCAAGGAATCTGTGGTTTGGCTGAGCAAAATTCCATCTTTTAACAGTTTGTAATCTATAAGGTGGCATCCTGTTGCATAGTTATGAGACATAGGCTATAATTACCTGTGGTTTATTTTAATCTAGTTGGTTTCTGTGGCAGAGCAGCTGAACAGAGAAGGATTATGCTGTTAAAGACACACACACTGGTACCTGTGATTCCAGCAGCATGGAACAGCCCAAATGTGCTAATATCTCCCTGCTTTTTATGTTTTCCTACCCTGAGGGCAACTACTATACTACAAAACTGATTAAAAGTGAGAGGTAGTAAGCCAGAAATTCTTTCTGCTGTAATAATTTTTCTATTCTTATTCTCTATTTTGTTCTGTGTGGTTCTCCCTTGTTCCCTACCTATTGCTGCTTGGAACTTTCATATTCCACTGAGACAATTCTGTGGAATTGCTGGCCCAGTGGCGCTGAGGGTTGAGGCACTGGATGGCACACCTCGAGCCACGCTGGTGACCCAGGTTCAGGAACAAGCCCCGGGGGGGTGGGGGTCGGTAGGGGGAGAGAGAGGATTGAGCATCCGTAGACTGCTCTCCTCTTTCTGGGGAGGGGTCCAGGGACTGCCTGGTGCAACAGCAATCCACGGTGGAAGCCGGAGGGGCGTACACACATCGGGACACATAGTAGTGGGATGGAGCTACGGCAGATGCTCTAAGATGTCATTGCACATCCGAGCTCCTGGGGGTGGGGTTTCGGGGGTAAAAACAAGAAAATTTACTACTTTCAGGGAGGCGATGGAACCTCCGGTGGCCTGGGCCCACACGCCCAATGTCAGCCGTCTACCCTGACTTCACCCTTGGGGATTTTAGGCCTCTCCAAGGAGACAGGAGAGCTGGAATCCCGAACCTGATTACATCGTCAGGTGAACACGGTTCAGGCGGTCAGTCAGGAGCACCAGCAGCTGAATGTGGATTCCCTAGAGATGCCCGTCGGGTGGGAGCAAAAATAAAAAGTCTACAAAAAAAAGAAATTCTGTGGAATTTCTGAAAATTTATTCCTTGTAATTCTGTCAGAAAAAGAATTGGCAGAATTTCACCAGCAGATTGTGGATTATCATGTGAACTACATATAGAATAATACATGGAGAAGTGTAGTTTATGGGGATTTTATGCACCTCTGAGGTGTGTGTAATGCCCCATAAACCCTGAGGGCGAAGCCCGAGGGGTTTATATGGGCATCACACACTGAGGGGTGCATAAAATCCCCATAGAACCACACTTCTCCATGTTTTATTTTTTATATTTACTGGGTTTTTTTTGTGTTTTTTGGTTTAAATTTTCTTTTTTGCCGCTTTGCGAGGGTAACTGTTACTGCCGACGACAAGCTTGTCTTGCACTGAGTGACCAATTGTGTAGCGTTTGTGAACATCCAGCGCGAGGACAGCTTGCTCAGCCTTTTTTTTCTGGTGATGCTACGGTACTGTTCTGCTCGTCGTTTACAGAGCTCCATAAACCACATATGTGGTTTACAGAGCTGTTGGCAGCTCACTGGCAGTGGTTTATAACCACTAACCAGTAATATAGAATAATAGTATATAGTAGAGCGTTATTCTATGTAGAAACAACTACCAGAAGTTTCACAGCCATCTGTTGTTCTGCTCAGGGAATTGCAGGAACAACTACCAGATGTCAAATCTCCTGTGCACTTAAATATATGCATGTCCCATAACGCACAGCAGCCAAATCCCAAACAACAAACATACCAGAAAAACGGAGATAAATCCATAGTTCACAAAAGTAGATCAGCCAAAATGAGCACATATTCTGAAATGTTGATCACATCTGCATATAATCAGTACTTCAATGGCTGTTCACCACAATATTAAAAATAAATTAGCCTTTTCAGCATGTACTTTCTCCAGTCAGGTGCAACCCCTTTTCTCTTCCTCATGGTATCCTCCTGGAACCATAGTAATTTTGTACTTTAAAATTACTTTTACGCAAATGTAACATGGGGAAGAGAAACATATAAAAATAGTGCTGAACCCTTTCTCTTCCCCATGTTACAAGTGAATTAACCCACTCCAGAGCATGGGTCTACTGGGGATTAATGTATGGCTGGGAAGTTGGAACCACTCAGCCTTCGGCCTTGTGGTCCAACCCTCCCCCAGTCAAACATTAATCCCCAGTAGACCCACGCTCTGTCGTGGGTTAAACAAGATTTCTGTCCCTTGGATTTCATTAGTTTTGGCTGCTTGTCTGCACATGACATCATAATGCCCTATTTATGACATCATAATTATCTCCACAGCAACATATTTGGATGTCATAAACAGAATTGTGACTGCAGAAGTTGACAAGCAGACAGAGCAGATAGGGCAGAAGTCCTGTTTCCATGCAAATGTCCTTAGTAATAAACAAATAAGGGTGATGTACAGAAAAAAGGGTGAAAGACAAGCAAAGTTTTGTCTAGATGTTATGTTTTTCGGAATTGTCACAACAGTGTGGGCTCTTTAAAGCCCTGTTACACTACAAGCAAGCAGTTGTTATTGACAAATGCTTATTTTCCTTTTAAAACCAGCTCTAGCCATGTGCCAGTGGTGATGAGGATCACTGGGCAGCCCTTTTACTGGAGCACAACCTGTCAGATATCAATTCACAGCCTCCTCCAACAACAGCACCATACCTGAAGATGAAAGGGCTTGGGTGGTGTCAACCATTAGGAACCTTGTAAGGACACCAAAGACTGAGGAGCACAATGTGGATTATCTCATCCAAAGGGAGGTGGGAGACGCTGGATAAAATTCTTTACCAACTGCTGGTACTAGTGATGAGACCTTCAGGAAAGGAAAGAATTTACATACTTCAATGATAAAACAGATCGATATGAAAGTTAAGTCCCAAGATGACAGATAAGCTAATCATCCAGAGGATTTCTGTTTTTGTCACAATAAACTTGGGCACCTCTGACATCTGAATCATGGTATGGATCATTTGTCCAAACTGGTTAGCAAAATAGTTTGCATCGACAGAAAAAGTTTGCACTGTTTCACAAATGACTGTTTATGAAAATAGAAGGAATGTACACCAAAACAATGGGGGGACCCTGTTTCGCAAACTGCAAATGCAGAAGCTGTTCTTTTCTGGTATGTACAGTGCATCGCAGTGACCACAGTGTCATTTTTAGACTGTTCTTTCTGAAGGCAAGACTCAAGATAGCACAGCATAACAAAAGTTATTTTCAAAACAAACAATACATCAAAATGGTCGGGAAAATTCCAGCTGGGGAAGGATTTGTCCAGGTTTAGCCTCTGTGCCTGCAATCTTTCCATGTGAAGTCTTGCAAGTGTGCGAGCAGCAATCATCGGTCCTGGCCCTGTCTGGAATTGTCAGGAGACTTAAACACAAGCTGGCCCCTGTGCTTCCACACATCAATTTATGAGCAGGTAGTGAAATTGCAACAAAGTTATAATTGTGCCATCTTAAATAATTCTTACCCAAAATGTTCACCATAACCTTCTTATCACACCACATCTACCCAGTACAGAAAATTTTCAAATCCCAGTCGAAATGCAATTCTGCGCAACTGTAATGACATTTGAGCCCCAGGTGCAGAAAAACATTTTTGGCAGGATTTGAAAAATGACAACTCTACTATTCATGAGGTGGTGTGAACAAATGGCAATGCTTTGGAGTGAAAATATGACAAATTGCCAGTTACGCACATGCATAGAAATATTCCAACAACTGCACATAACTCAGGCATTTTTAGATATTTTTGCACCAAATTTTCAACATGGCCTTTTTGGGACCCCACCTCATGAACACTGGCACTATCATTTCATTACTTGGTCCCAAAAGGTGATTTCATGCAGCAGTGGCACCATTCCGAACCACAGGTGCGTAAACACATTTTGGGCAGAACATGATAAATAACAGATGTAATGCTCATGAGGTGGTATGAAAAAATGGCTATATTGAAAATTTGGAGTGAAAATATTAAAAATTGCCAAAGTTACGCACGTGCGTAGCAAAATTTCAAAAATCGCGCATAACTGGTATTTTTGGTCATTTTCAACATAGCCTTTTTGGGACCCCACCTCATGAACACTGGCACTGTCGTTAATCAGTCCTGAAAGGTGATTCTGTGCAGTGACTACAAAATCATCTTTCAGGACCGATTAATGAGATGAAAGTGACAATGTTTATGAGGTGGGATCCCAAAAAGGCTATGTTGAAAATGTGGTGTAAAAATTCAAAAAAATGGCAAAGTTATGAACCTAAGTTCAAAATGCCATTGACAGCCATTATACAGCACTTACCTTGATTCATCAGTTTGCAGTTCGGCTTTGAAGAGTGCAGACATGTCCCGGTCCACAGAACATGACAGCCAGTGACCTCTGATGGTAAGTATAGGGTAAGGGGGATGTGGGATGGTGGGGTGCTCAGTGCAAAGGAGGGGATGGGGGAGGGGCAGTGGGGATGACGAGGGACAGTTTCCTTTTTTTCAGGTTAAAAAAAACATGTCATGGGACTGTTTTCTTTTTTTCAGGGATACATATATTTAAAACAGATTTTGGGACACTGAGGGTGAGCTCCCCAGTGTCCCATGCTACTGGGGGGTCGAGGGTTAAATGCCAACATGAAGATTGGGACCCCTGATGTTGGCACATTCTTGGAGCTGCGAGGGTGGGGGTTAACCAACACCAGGAGTGGGCATCCCAGTGTCAGAATATTTTATAAATTAAAGAAAGCAAGCAGGGGACAGCAATCAGAAGGTGGGGGGGGCAGTAGACACCAGAGAATGAATCTGGGACACACATCGGGGAGTGAGGGCTTAAACTAGACACCAGGGAAAATGGGGCTGAAGGCTCCTCTCACTTAGCTGGGCACCCCAGATTTTGAGTACCCAGAAAAGGCATTTCTGGCAGTTATTTTAAAAAACAAAGGTCAGAATCTAGCTAAACGGGGCCCCGTTTACCTAGGTTCTGGTGTTTGTTTTTTAAAATGACAACAGTGTTATGTGTTTGACACACTTTTTATGTTGCTTGCATGCATGTGCAAGAAACATAGTGCCATCATCCGAGTTTTCGGAGGTGTGGCACCCGTCTTCCAATTCACTCAGTGAGTTTGGAGGCACGGCCGCAGTTCTCCAATGACTGCCGCAGCTGTCTATGACAGTAGTCAAAAATGCAGTGGCATACAGTTGAAAGGGAGAGCTCAGCTTCAGTGAGCAGAGCTCCCCCACACACACGCAAGCACGCATATTGCGTGCTGACTCGCTCCCTCCCCCACACACTCACTGTATGGCCGGCAGGGGTGCCCAATCCCTATCGGCTCCACCTCCCCACAAAGCTGTCCAGGTGTCACAGGGAGACCCACCCCAGCATGGCAAAAAATGTTGCAGCGGAAGGGTGCCCAATTCCTATTGGTTCCACAGCTGCCGCCCCCAAAAGCTTTCCAGGTGCCACACTGGGAGCCCACCCCAGTGTGGCAAATGTCCACGTTGTCTTAATTAAAAAAAAACCTTGTAAATAAAAAGACGGTCCCTCGCTGTCTCCCTGCCCCTAACCGCACCCTCCCACTGCGCACCCTACCTCCCCACACCCCCATCACCCTATACTTACCTCTGGAGCTCGGTGCAATGATCATCGGTGGACCGGGAAAACGTCTGCACTCTTCAAAGCCGACCGCGAACTGAGGAAATGCCGGTAAGCTGTATAATGGAATAAATAGGGTTTTTTCAACTTTGTTGCATATCTCAGGCATTTTTGGGAATTTTGGGCCCAAATTTTCAACATGGGGTTTTTGGGACCCCTCCTCATGAATTCTTGCACTGTCATGGTGTTAATTGGGCCCAAAGGGTGATTTTGTGGTCACTGCGCAAAATCACCTTTCGGAACCGATTAACGAAATGACACTGCCAATGTCCATAAGGTGGGCTCTCAAAAAGCCTATGTTGAAAATTTGGTGAAAACATTTCTAAAATTACTGTTTTATGAGCGTGCATTGCGCAGTTCCTACGCACTCTCGTAAGTTCGCGAATTTTCAATATTTGCACTCCAGTGACTTCCAAATACCTAAACAGCACATACAAGCAAGCAACATTCAGCATTGACAAATGCTTGTTAGTTGGTGAGAGAGAAAAAACAACATGGCAGCTCAAGACCAAGGATTTTTTCTCACGAAGAGGGATTCCAAATCTCGCAAAGAAGGAATTCTCTCGCCGAGACTCAATCCTTCTTTGTGAGACAAAATCCTTCTTCACAAAAAAGACCTCTATCCTAGAAATGGAGGGCCAGATATTCAAAACTTTGCCCCGGGGCTAAATTAGCACTGCCCAGCAGGCAAACGTAGCCCGGAGCACAAAGAAAGCTTTATTCAAAAGGAATAGCCCAGGGTAAACAGCTTCTGAATATAGCATGGGAATGAGGCCGTGCAAACTGAGCTGGGAGTGCAGAGCAAACAGAGCCCTGGAATAAGACAACACTGAATAAAGCAACCAGGAAGTGCAAACCACAACAACAACACAGTGCACAGTGACGTGAGGGTAGGTAGAGGTGAATTATGTTGTCAATGTGTGTGCCAGCAAATGCACGGACCCAGTACAGCTGCAGGCAGCAGCAGATGTGAAAGAACAGTGTTCAAAACTGTATAATATTACCCAAACTGTTAGCACGGAGCTAAGCCATTTGCCCGGTGCTAAGTTTTGCCATATTCAAAAGTGACATGCAAATGTGCCTACTTAGGTAGTCTCTGGGCAAACAGCCAGATTAGCATCTCATTATGCCCTGATTTGCATGCAGTTTGCCCAGCGTTACTGCAGGGTCTCACAGCTCCACCTGTAGGTCAGTCTGGAAGTACAGGGTCTGGCCAGGTCTGGCCGCAGCTCCACCTGTAGGTCAGTCTGACAGTGCATGATGGTGTGCTGCAGGCTACATGTATGCAGTACAGCATAGCATTGTGTACCCCAGGGGACAACACAGCATAGTCACATGCAGTGGAGGTGATGCATGCAACTGGCACACGGTAGGGCATGCTACAGTGTACAGCAGACACCACAGTAGCAAGGGGGCCAGTAGTGTGAGGCACACAGCAATGCCTATAGTGTAGAGTAGTGAGGACCACTGCACTGTACACAGTGACAAGCCCAACTTGCAGATGTGTACTGCCAGTGGACATTACTGTCACACTGTTGTGTGACCCACAGATGCTGCACCTCTGGCATGGGATGCTCATAGTGACATAGACATGGCTGACTGTGTGTGTGCTGCGGTGTATGTACAGCTGTGTGTTATGTGACTGGGGGGCATGAGCGATCGGACAGGCACACTGGTATTGGAGCATTCCCAATACCGGCCCACATGCACTATATGCTGTGTCCCAACCTTGTGGCCGCACCCGGTCTGTGGTGAGGCCTGGCCACCAGTACACCCTCCCCTCAGCACCCACCATGCCCACAGTGCCGCATGTGTGTGCTGACATCTGTTGGTCACCACAGACATATGATCTGCAGGTGTGTGCTGTATGGCCACACTACCATGTTGGCCCTTGGAGGCCGGGTTGCCACATACTGCCTGGCATGGCTGGGACTGGTGGCAGCAGTTGGCATCATTGTGGTGCCGTCAGTGAGCAGCATGATTCCTCCATGTCTGGCATTTTCTCTGTGTCATAGTCATATGTTAGGGTCGTGCAAGGCCACACTAAGGCCACGCTAAAGCCGTGCAAGGCCACAATGCAGCACAAAGCTGTTTGCCCAGAGTTAAGACCAGCTTGTCCTGGGTGGTAATTTGTACCGCGCAAAGGGTCGCACTAAATACCTTAGTTTCTGAATATCCCATAGCGCCTGTATTCATGTTCAGTTTGCCCGGTGCTAATGCAGTTTGCGCACGCTATTTAGCCTTTTGAATATAGCAGCCCTGTGCTAATCCCGCGCTAAACCCGTGCAAACGGTTTGCGCACCGAACAAACTTTGAATATCTGGGCCGGAATGTTCAGCAAAGTCTCCTAGGATATAACGGGAACTAATAAATTTAATAATTTTGCAACAAATTAATATTATTGCACAACATTTTCACTGTCTATTCTTCTACCAAAGTTCTTTACTGTATATCCTACAAAAATAATGCAGAAATTCTACACCATCTGGATGCAAGGTGATGAGGAAAAAACTGCAAAAATTGGTGTTTTTTTTACTTTTTTTCACTCAGAATCTGCACATCCAACTGGAACAAAACTTGACACATCAAGAGATCTACCCCACAGGACAGCGCATTCCAAATTTTTGCAAATCTATTGATCAGTTGCAAAGTTATTACAGTGCAAAATTTCAGGTTTAACATAGAAACTGCTGCTCAACTCTATAATATACACTTAACACATAAAAAATCATTCATAAAACATATTTCAGAGCATGAACATATATTAATTACAAATGATATTTCTAAAATCAATGACAGTCACTAACCTAAAGATTTCAAATAATATCAAGCTAAACGCTTGCTCAAACAAGAGTGTCTTGAGAGCCCTCTTAAAGGCGTCCACTGAGGGGCCTCTCTGAGATGAACCAGAAACAAATTCCATAGGACAGGTGCAACTATAGAGAAAGCCCGATTTCTTGACAACTGCAACCTTGTCCTGGGAACCATCAGGAGGCCACCCTTGGAGGAACAAAGAATGCAAGCTGGACAGTGAGGAACCAGGAGGTCTTGCAGGCAGTCAGGTCCCCGACTGTGTAGGGCTTTATAGGTCAGCAATCCGACCTTGAAGGCAATCCTCCACCTTATCGGCAGCCAGTGCAGCCCACGGAGAACTGGCATGATATGTTCAAATCTAAACACACCCATCAGTAACCTGGCTGCCATGTTCTGCAGCAGCTGCAGATAGCAGAGATTGCCTCCCAAAAGCCCCAGGTATAAGGCAATGCAGTAGTCTAACCTTGACATGACAAAGGCTTATATTAGGGTAGTCAGGTCATTGGGCGGTATCAGGAAATGGATCTGGGCAGTGTTTCTCAGATGATAGAAACCCCTTTGGACAACGACCAACACCTGAGCAGCAAGTTTCAAGCCATCATCAAGAACAATTCCCAGATACCTAACCTGAGTGGAGGGGATCAAGAATAAGCCACCCAGTTTCAAACCAAGGTCACTACCCTGTACCCCTCCACCTCATCGATGATCTGGTTCCACCACCAATACTTTTGTCTTGTCTGGGTTGAGCACTTGTTGTGGTTCTAAGAGTGTCACCTCTTGCATCCTTAGGACCACAGAACTGCTCACATTTGGTTTGTAGACCTCTGATCCTAAGAAAGCACAACACAACACAACACTCTTAGACCCCTAAAAGGCTCTCCAAACAGACCATAAACTTATATAAAATGGGTTTCAGAATCCTATAGAATCCTAGCAATTTCATTAGTCTAAACTTTAAATGAACTAGCCCCACTATTAACCAAATTTTTCAATATTTTCCTGAAGTACTCACAATTCCCTCAGTTGTGGAAAACAGCCTTGGTCACTCCTGTCCACAAAAGTGGGGATCGCTCACTGGTATCAAATTATTGACCAATATCTATCCTTGCCCCCCAACCCCCCCGTCCAAGGCTTTGGAAAGAATAGTTCCTGATCGGCTAGTAGACTGTCTAAGCAAGTACAATATTCAATACCCACAACAACATGGCTTCAGAAAGTCCCACAGTACAAATACTACCCTAATAGACTATACCAGTTATCTGCATGAGGCCATAGATGGTGGTAACATGGTAAGGTCTATTTACATTGATTTAACAAAAGCATTTGATCTAGTTAGCCACTCACTACTACTCATCAAGTTACGCACACTCGGCCTTTCATAGGACAGGCTGTCCTAGTTCCATAGCTACTTCTCCAATAGGTCTCAACAAGTTAAGATCAATAGAACACTGTCTGATTCCAGAAATGTTACCACTGATGTACCCCAAGGCTCAGTTCTTCGCCCTCTATTATTCGTATTATTTATTAATAATCTCCCTGCTGCCTACCCCTCAAAGATTAAACTCTATGCAGATGACGCAGTCATACATATTAGCAGCCCAAAACCAGAGATCTTAACACAAGAACTGCAAAGCAGTTTCAAGGCTCTGGAAAAGTGACTTGGTCAAAACAAATTGCTGCTAAACTACAAAAAACAAATGCAATACTATTTTCAAGTCCACTAGCATAACAGAAGACCTCACATCTCACCATAGTAAATAATATTGGTATTCCCCTGGAACAAGTTGCCACATTTAAGTATCTAGCTGTAACCCTAGATGACACATTGTCATTCGCCCCTCATGTGGACAGTATTATAAAATAAGTCAACACAAAACTAGGAGCACTGTTTCAACATGGCACTACCTCACCCCTGTAGCAAAACATGTGGCAGTAACTAGCGCTATCTTCTCAGTACTAGATTATGGCCTGACAGTTTATGGAGCAGCAACTGAAACAGTTCTCAACAGGGTAAGGTTAGTACAAAATAAGGCCTGCCGTTACTTTCTTGGGGCATATAGACTTACACACACACATGCACACTTTAATCACAGACCAACTGGCTCAAACTGGATAACTGAATCAAGTATCAGGTTTGTCTTCTTGGAATGAAAGCACTCATGGGCCTCTTACCTCCCTCAATCCAAAGTCTCCTAACCCCTATAAATAACCAATATGCAACCAGGAGCAAGAACAGGCATACACTATTGGTGCCTTTCCACAAAACAAACCAAGCTCAACGCTCCTTTGCCTACAGAGCACCACATTGGTTAAATGACCAACCTGAACCCATCTTGCAACTCAAACCTATTACAGTTCAAGACAGAAATAAGAAATATCCTCACCCTAAGGTCCAGGTGTGACTGCCACCTCTGAAAAAAAATCACTCTACCCCTCACTATATCTATTTTGCCTCACCCTCCAGTTAATACTTCTATAACAGAACTCTGGCTACCCTATTATTTGTGGATTTTAGAAATGATTCTGTAATATATTGTTGCACTGTTTCTGATGTTATGCATATGTTCTGTAATATATTGTTGCACTGTTTCTGATGTTATGCATATGTTCTGTAATATATTGTTGCACTATTTCTGATGTTATACATGTGTTATGTAATATATTGTTGCACTGTTTCTGATGTTATGCATGTGTTCTGTAATATATTGTGTTTCTGATGTCATGCATGTGTTCTGTAATATATTGTCACACTGTTTCTGATGTTATGCATATGTTCTGTAATATATTGTTGCACTGTTTCTGATGTTATACATATGTTCTGTAATATATTGTTGCACTGTTTCTGATGTTATGCATGTGTTCTGTAATATATTGCTGCACTGTTTCTGATGTTATGCATATGTTCTTTAATGTATTGTTGCACTGTTTCTGATGTTATGCATGTGTTCTGTAATATATTGTTGCACTGCTTCTGATGTTATGCATATGTTCTGTAACATACTGTTGCACTGTTTCTGATGTTTTACATATGTTCTGTAATATATTGTTGCACTCTTTCTGATGTAATACCTTTGTAACTATGACAAAGGCTCCATGTGAGCTGATTATTGTACCCTGCACAATAACATACTTGTATAGATCAATCTGATGAGGAACCTTTGTAAATGAGCTCCCAAGCTCAAAGATGTTTTGTTTTCCAAATATAACAATAAATAAATAATTAAGCAATAAGGCATGAGAGGGTATGTGTTATTGTGTAATAACGTCACTCCTGGGGTGGGTCGAAGCACGAGGTGAAGCCGAGTGCTTCCGCCACCCCAGGAGTGACGTTATTACACAATAACACACACCCTGGAGTGCTTTATTGCTATTATACAATGGCTCATTTTAAAATAATATTAAAAAGTTAAAAATTAAAAAAAATTGTTGCTATATTTGTATTGCTTTTTGTATGAGAGGCATATTTTAGAAATGAAAGAAAAAGTAGTCCAGTAGCTGGTGCTGTTGGTAGTATCTCGTTTCTTGTGAATGGTGATCCCCAGAGAGACACTCAGTCGTCTTGTATCTTTGCTCCCGCTGCTTGTCCTGGGAGCAGTTGAAGATTTTTTTTTAAATTTTCTGAGCCCTGTGAGGAACATGTGGAGAGCATAAAAGAAAACGGTGAAGCCGATCGGTTACTTCCGGTTTCCTGCTTCTCTCCGTAACTGGACATGAGTAGGGACATGTAAGTTAGAGGTCTTTTTAATTTTGATACAATGCTTTTTAGGAAGTTTGGTTGCTCAGAAGGTGGCGAACATTTGAAATGTAATTCGGAGTATTTGTGCGTTTGTGTTTGAACAGCCGAGTGCATGCAGTTCATAGTCACAGGCAGCTACTGTGAACTTAAAGATGGAGAGCTGATGTTTGTTTTTTTTTAATATTTTACATTTTGTGTACTTGTGTGACGGATTGAGGCAGTTGGGTACGGAACGTGTGTTTGTTTATGGGCAGGGAGGTGGAGAGGAGGTAAGGTAGGCTATGGTGTGACCGATTTAGGGACTGTCGGCTTCCCGGTGGCATGCGTGGGGAGGGAGGGATTTGTTTCGCTGCTCTGCGGTCGTTTGTGTGCCTGAACTCAATACAGTGATGTTATTGTTCAATAACATCACTGTCCCAGGCACACACTGACCAATGAGAGTCCAGGAAATTTTCTTGCCATTGTATAATTAAACACATCACTTGATCACTGATTACTGTCTGGTATATACACAGGGCTAGTTTTCCAAAAGGGTTGGGGACTAAGTCCCATGTTGAAGACACTAGTGCAGGAAAAACATTTCAACACCTGTGGAGATTGGTATTTTCAGCCAGTGCAGCTATAGGGGATGTTATGCCTGGTCCCACCAGGCATACTATTTTCCCACAGCTGTGCCCAAAAAATGACTGCAATCTACCATGAATCATGGAGCCAGTCATATACTGCAGTTGTGGTAAAAACTGTGGCTCTGCAAGTGCCAATTCACTTGCGCCATTTTTATGTTGATTGCGCGCATGTGCAAGAAACATATTGCAGCAGCTTTCTCCACAAGCAGGTTGTGGAGGTGCGGCACTGTTGTGGCCAGTGCCCCCACAGCCTTTAAAGGCTTGTCCAGCATCCCCCAATGTTGTGACACACTGCTGCTGACACTAGTTCAGCCAGCATGCCACCAACTTGTAAAAAATCAGACGCTGCAATCAGGGGCCACCTCGTTATTGCAGCGTAAGCCATTCGCTGCAATGAGGGCTCGACCCGTCTTTGCAGGGCGGGATCTTGACAGACTGAAATTGTTTGTGAACATGGCAGTGGTTTGCCACCGTGTTATCAAACAATATTAACCCCCCCACCGTGTTTATTTGCCGATGGGGGCCCCAATCCCTATGACTTCCAGTGCCCTAATGTTTCTGTTGCCGGCGGGGGAGCCCTCACCTTTGGCATTTGGCATTATGTAAACCCCCGCTTATACTGTCTGCTGACGGGTGCCCAATCCCCATCGGCATAATGTCATCCCCTTTGTTGTGTGCTGACAGGGTGCCCAATCCCCATTGGCTACAACTTGCCCCCAAAAGACTCTGGTGATATGCTGGGGCCCACCCCAGCATGCCACATGTACCTTAAAATAAAAATGGCCCATAATGTCTTTTGGTTTTTTAACCTGTAAAGGAAAACTGTCCCTCGGCAGTCTCCTTGCCTCCCCCCCAACCCACACCCACCCACTGTGCACCCTGCCTCCCCACACCCCCTTCACTCCATACTTACCTCCAGAGCTCAGCGCGATGATCTTCGGTGGACCGGGAACACGTCTGCACTCTTCAAAGCTGACCGCGAACTGAGGAAATGCCGATAAGCTGCATAATGAAATAAATGGGTTTTTCCAACTTTAATGCATATCTCAGTCATGTTTTGGAATTTTGGCACCAAATTTTCAACATGGGGTTTTTGGGACCCCTCCTCATGAATTCTGGAACTGTCATGGCATTAATTGGCCCTGAAAGGTGATTTTGCAGTCAATGCGCGGAATCACCTTTCGGGGCTCATTAAGGAAACGACAGTGCCAGTGTTCATGAGGTGGGCTCTCAAAAAGCCTATGTTGCAAATATGGTGGAAAAAATCCAAAAAATGACTGTTTTATGAGCATGCATTGCGCAGTTGCTATGCACGCTCGTAACTTTGCAAATTTGTAATATTTTCATGCCAGATTTTCAACACTGGCAATTTTTCACACCTCCTTGTGAACAATACAGCTGTCATTGTTCACATCCTGGCCGAAATGTATTTTTGCAGTTCCAGCACAGAACAGCGCAGTTGCTGTGGGAAATTAGTGTTAGGGACAGATTAAGAAAATGACAGTGACACTGTTCATGAGTAGAGGTCCTAAAATGTCTATATTGAAAATTGGGTGACTATACTCCATAAAATGACTGTGTTATGAGCATCCATTGCGCAGTTTGCATGCATGCTTGTAACTTCGCGGATTCGTAATATTTTCACTCCAGATTTTCAACATTGCCATTTTTCCACACCTACTTATGAACAGTACAGCTGCCATTTTTCCCATCCTGGCCAAAATGTGTTTTCGCAATTCAGGTGCAGAATAGGGTGGTTGCTGTGGGAAATAACTGTTTGGGACAGATTAAGAAAATGACAGTGATACTGTTCATGAGCAGAGGTCCTAAAATGCCTGTGTTGAAAATTTGGTGATGATAGCCCATCAAATGACTGTGTTACAAGTGTGCATTGCGCACTTTCCACGTACCCTTGTAACTTCGCAGATTTGTAATATTGTCAGGCCAGATTTTCAACATTGGCAGTTTTTACACCTCCTTATGAGCAGTACAACTGTCATTTTTCACATCCTGGCCAAAATGTATTTTCGCAGTTCCAGCGCAGAATAGCACGCTCGCTGTGGGAAATTAGTGTTCGGGACAGATTAAGAAAATGACAGTGATACTGTTCATGAGCAGAGGTCCTAAAATCCCTATGTTGAAAATTTGGTGACGAAACTCCATAACATGACTGTGTTACAAGAGTGCATTGAACAGTTTCCATGCACCCTTGTAACTTCACAAATTTGTAATATTTTCACGCCACATTTTCAACAGTGGCATTTTTTCGCACCTCCTTATGAACAGTACAGCTGTCATTTTTCACATCCTGGCAAAAATATGTTTTTGCACTCCTGCCGAATAGCATGGTCGCTGTGGGAAATCAGTGTTTGGGACAGATTATGATCGAGCGAGTGAGAGGGGGAAATGACTGAGCCCGACTGAGCTCTGTTGGGACTGCTTCGGATTTGTTTGTGGGCAGAAAAAGGCCCCAACACAAGAGCCCAGTACAAAAGGACAGCCTGCAGCACTGGGAGAAACAGAACGAGAGAGTGAGTGAGGGAGAGGGAGTGAGCGAACTCACCGGAGCGCTGTCAGGACTGCTGCGGATTTCTTCGTGGGCAGAAAAAGGCGCCAATGCAGGCAGGAGCCCCGTACAAAAGGGCAGCTTGCAGCACCAGGACAAACAGAATAAACACATGAGAGAGAGAGAGACTAAGCGATCTCAATGGAGCTCTGTTGGGATAGCTGCAGATTTCTTTGTGGACATACAAAGGTGCCAACAAAGCCAGGAGCCCCATACAAAAGCACAGCCTGCAGCACCAAGAGAAACAGAATGAGCGAGTGACAGAGTGGTAGTGAGCGAGCTCAGCGGAGCTCTATTGTGACTGCTGTGGATTTCTTTGTGGGCAGAAAAAGGCGGTATCGCAGGCAGGAGCCCAGTACAAAAGGCCAGCTTGCAGTGCTGGCAGAAACAGAATGAGTGAGTGAGAGAGGGGGAGTGAGCGAGCTCAATGGAGCTGTGTCAGGACTGCTTCAGATTTCTTTGTGGCCAGAAAAGCCACCAGCATGAGCAGGAGCCCAGTACAAAGGGCAGCCTGCAGCGGTGGGAGACACAGAACGAGCGAGTGAGGGAGGGGGAGTGAGTGACCTCAACGGAGCTCTGTTGAGACTGCTGCAGATTTGTTTGTGGGCAGAAAAGGGCAGCAGTGCACGCAGGGCCCCAGTACAAAAGGGCAGCCTGCAGTGGTGGGAAAACCAGAATGAGTGAGTGAAAGAAGGGGAGTGAGCGAGCTCAGTAGAGCTCTATTGTAACTGCTGCACATTTCTTTGTGGGCAGAAGAAGGTGGTAATGCAGGCAGAAGCCCAGTAGAAAAGGGCAGCCTGCAGCACCAGCAGAAACGGAATGAGTGAGTGAGAGAAGGGGAGTGAGCGAGCTCAACGGAACTTTGTCAGGACTGCTGCAGATTTCTTTGTGGGCAGAAAAAGGCGCAAACAGAGGCAGGAGCCCCATGCAAAAGGGAAGCCTGCAGTGCCAGGAGAAACAGAATGAGTGAGTGAGACAGGGGGAGTGAGCAAGCTCAACGGAGCTCTATCGTGGCTACTGCGGATTTCTTTGTTGGCAGAAAAAGGTGGCAACACAGGCAGGAGCCCAGTACAAAAGGCGAGCCTGCAGCACCAGCAGAAACGGAATGAGTGAGTGAGAGAGGGGGGGAGTGAGCAGGCTCATCAGACCTGTGTCAGGACTGCTGCAGATTTCTTTGTGAGCAGAAAAAGCAACCAACAGAGGCAGAAGCCCAGCACAAAAGGGCAGCCTGCAGCATCAGGAGAAACAGATTGAGTGAGTGAGAAAGGGGGAGTGAGCAACCTCAACGGAGCTCTGTTGGGACAGCTTCGGATTTCTTAATGGGCAGAAAAAGCTGCCAATGCAGGCAGGAGCCCAGTACAAAAAAGCAGCCTGCAGCACTGGGAGAAACAAACTGAGCGAGTGACAGAGGGGCAGTGAGCGAGCTCAACAGACCAACGCAATCAACATTCAGCATTGACAAATGCTTGTTTTCCTGCAGCTGTGGGAATTTCAGGGGCTTGGAATATCCAGCCCACAGTTTGTAACTTACCTACCCTGATCAACCTAGCAACAGCCTAATTACATGAAAATAAAACCCTGTTCCATTAAGATGAAAACTATTCTACTTTCTAATTGTAAAAATCCTCAATAAGCCATATGCTTCTTCAAAATAAATGGACTTCTCTGGTTCATTCAAAGGCACTTGGCCTTTGCTAACAAACTCACATATTCTACCTAGCCACAACATAGCTGCAGGAAAACTAAAACTTTTTCACATTAAAAGAAACCCTTTTTCATCTATAAGCACAGTAACCCACTCCAGGATGTTGGTTTCTTGAGAACGAATGCACTTCTCAGATACATGGAAAAGTCATTTGTTCAGGACGTCATTATTAATTGTATAGAAATAATGCCCTGTTGTGGGTTACTGCCTACTAATTATACTTAGGATTCTCCTGTATGAACTTCCTCCCCACCCACCATGAATCCATGCTGCCTTTGGTATTGCAGACCACTGGATTCAAGATACTCTGCCAACCTTTCCTTTAACAGAGTCTCCATTTATTTCCCCACCACTGATGTGAGATTGACTTAAGTGTGGTATAAAGTAGAGAATGGGTTGTAGTGGAATAACATTTATCTCCACATATGAGTAATAAGACCTTCATAACTTACTTGTGGTTTCGCTACTCATAAGTTATGGGTTCTTACCACCGACTAGTAGAGGTACAGAGAATTTATACATGAGTGTATAGGTGTTAATGAGACTTTTACACACCCACGGTATGTGTTACCAGTTAAACCACCAGAGTGATGCATAAGTGGTTTAAAATGACATCACACACTGAGGATGTGGAAATTCTAGTTATACACACACCGACACATGTATTATTCTCACTATCTGACTACTGACAAATGGGGACAGTGTTGCTGACATCACGGTGGGTTACAATCTGAAGTCCAGATATCACTGTACAGTGTGGTTAAATATAAGGACTGGGCCAGAACCAAGCCACACTAAGATGAGGTCCCTGGACTTCAGGAGGGCCAATTTCTGGAAAATGGGAGAATGCCTCAGTGATGCCTTGGCAGGGATAGAGGATCTGGGGGGAAATGAGGAACTATGGGCAAAATAAAGGGGGGGCATTGAAAAAGCAACAAATCTCTGTGTCAGGCAGATTAACAAGGGCAAGAGAAAAAAAGAGACTGCTATGATTCTCTAAAGATGTAGCAGAAAAATTAAGAGCAAAAACACTAGCATTTAGAAAGTACAAAAAGACACAGAAGGAGAAAGAGAAGGATAGGGGAAAACTACCAGGAGAAACAAAGGGAGGCAGGGAAGGCAGTTAGACACCCAAAGGCACAAACAGAAGAAAATATTGCCCAATCAGTAAAATAAGGGGATAAAACTCTCTTTATACATATAAGTAAGAAGAGAAAGACAAAGGGGGGGGATAGTAAGGATAAAAGGGGAAGAAGGGGTTTGCAAGAAGGAGAAGGACCAAAAGAAGGCATACATATTGAACAAATACTTTTGTTCAGCATTTGCAGAAGAAGGGGTAGGTGACAGGCCAAAGATAAGGGACAAGGGCATAAATGGTAAGGAGGTGGGCACCAGTCCTTTTACAGAGGAGAAAGTCCTCAAGGTACTACTAGCACAATTAAAAATAGACAAGGCAATGGGATCTGATGACATGCACCCCAGGATACTGAGGGAACTCAAAGAGGTGCTGGCTGCACCTCTGACAACTCTGTTCAACTTATCATTAGAAACAGGGGAGGTTCCAAGGGACTGGAGGAGGGCAGGTGTAACTCCATTTCGCAAAAGTGGAAACAGGAAGGAGGCTGGAAATTACAGACCTGTCAGCCTGACTTAGGCGGGGCAAAGTAATGGAAACACTACTGAAAGAAAGGATAGTGGAATACCTTGTAACCAGTGGATTACAGGATCCAAGGCAACATATTTTCATGGGGGGAGATTGAGTTCTTCAACTGGGTAATCAGGGTAGTGGATCAGGGAGGAGCGGAAGATGTGGCCTACCTGGATTTCAGTAAGGCCTTCAACATCATTCCACATAGAAGACTGGTGAACAAGCTGGCCTGTCTAGGAGTGGGTTAGAAAGTTATAAACTGGGTAAGAAGTTGGATAAGCAACAGGAGTCAGAAGGTGATGGTAAATGGTGTCCACTCTGGAGAAGGCAAGGTGACCAGAGGGGTGCCTTAGGGCTCAGTACTAGGCCCAGTCCTCTTCAATGTTTATATTAGTGACATTGCAGAAGGGCTAGAAGAGAAAGTATGCCTGATTGTGGGTGACACACAAATCTACAATAGAGTAGACACACTGGGGCGGGGGAGTGGAAAATGAGGGATGATTTAAAAAAGTTGGAAGAATGATCAAGGTTTGGCAGCTGGGTTTCGATGCAAAAAAGTGCAAAATCATGCACTTGGGGCCGAGAAACCCATAAGCTATGTATCAATTTCGAGGAGTAGTAATGGCAACCACTGAACAAGAAGGGGACCTGGAGGTAATCATTTCTGATTATCTGAAGATAGCCAAGCAGTGTGATGAGGCAGTGGGGGAGGCTAGCAGAATGCAAGGGTGCATAGGAAGGGGTATCACTAGTAGGAAGAAGGAGAGAGTATTACCCCTGTACAGATCACTGGTAAGACCCCACCTCGAGTACTGTGTCCAGTTCTAGAGGCTTCACCTCTAGAAGGACATTGATAAGGTGGAGGAGGTACGAAAGAGGGCTATCAAAATGGTGCAGGCCAGCACTGAAAGCCCTACAAGGAGAGACTCAAGGAACTGAATATGTACTCTCTGGAGGAGAGGAGGGAAAGGGGGGATATAATAGAAATATTCAAATACCTAACAAGTATTAATAATGTACAGGTAGGTAGCATTTTCCACAGAAAAGGAAGCTCAAGGAGTCCAACTGTGAATTTGGGGGGGGGGCAGAGGGAATGTGAGGGAATACTTCTCCACAGAAAGGCTGGTGAATGCTTAGAACAGCCTTCCAGCAGAGGTGATGGGAGCCAAAGCGGTGACGGGATACAAGCATGCATGGGACATACACAAGGGGACCTTGGTAGTAAGGTACAGGGAGAAGACAATCAGAGATCCAGTAGGGTCTGCGGTGGCACAGTAGGCAGGGAAAACTGGACAGACTAGATGGGCCAAGAAGTCCTTATCTGCCGACAACTTCTATGTTTCTATGTTCTATCTCCACTAGTGATTGGTAAGACCTATAACTCACAAGTGGTGAAGCCATGAGCTAGTTATGAAGGTCTTGCTACAGTAAAAGGGTACCCAAACTCCCTGTCCAAAGTTCCATAAATAAAAATACTAATTAAATTACATTTCTCTTTCAAACAGAATTTTGTTTAAAGCAGCAGTATTTGTTAGTCACCATGATGTTTTTTTCTGCAATAATGTTTTCCTGGCTAAAAAAAACAATACACTATTTTTCCTTTTGTTTTTTTTCATTCCTGAATGACGGTACAGGATTTTGACGTTTTTAAAAGTTCTGGCTGTCATGTCACACCCGCCATAAAAATATGAAATTATCTTGGTACAGTGTTGGGCTGTTTGCCATCAAAAACATGTGGTAACACCATCCTAATACATCCACAGTATGACTCTAATATTTGCATTCAACAGGTAACCTCAGTGGAAGAGACTTTTTTAAAAATTGTGAGTGGCGGCCATCTTTAATGGTATGAGCCATTAAAGATCTAGTAGAACCAGAAATGCCAGAAGGAAAATATTACACATTTTAGAAAGTAGTCAGTTGCAACTTTTATTTCTGAAGTATTTTTCTTCTTATTTTTTCTCATTAGAAAGTTTTCTAAGTGATAGCATTATGCTGTGTGCGTGGTATGGCACTATGCCTGGCAGCTGACATATCCATAGGTGTCAGAACAGAATGGGGGCACTATGGCCATGACCCTACCACTTTCAGAAGTGGAACAGCCTGACCCTATCAGTTTTTGCAGTCACGTTACTTTATTACTGAGGAGGACTGTGCCTTTAAAATGCAACATGTACAGTAACCAGTAAGCAGTGTTCATTTTATAATCGCTCCTTTTATGGCTTGCAGGGCATCAGCACGATTTTGAAAAGTGAGGGCCTGGGTTGTGTTGGTGAGGGTGGGTTAAGTCTATGGTCTGCTGAGTTAAGACACAGTGGTCAAGCTTTAAAAATATAAATGAAGGGCCAGGCCTTCAGATGAGTATCAAGGAACAGGGCATTGGAAGCTGATGGCAATTGTGTGTGTTGGGGGATTACTCCACAGATTACAAATTTCGATGAGAAAAATAATTATTCTGTGAGTGAACCCATTCGGGGGGAAGGGGAAGAATTTACCACTCACATCCTTGATCCTGTCACTTTTCTAACCATTCTGCCACTAAGCATTTCACTGCACCGCCCCAGACACCTGGAACTCCCTCCCTCCTGTCCTGAGGCAGGCTAACTCCCACCCAATCTTCAAAAAAGAACTATATAGCCACCTATCCCAGGACCCCTGCACATGCTTTGATCCCACTTAATACCTCACAGCTAACCTCCCTATTTCGCCCAAGACACTGCTGCACTTCTAAACAAGCCTTGCTATAAAATGTCTTTATAGGTGCCACTTAGCCCAGTTTCAGTTATTTGCATGTACTAATGTCACTTCTGTCATCTCTGCATAGCTATATGTATTATCTCGAGTACTGTCTGCCTTGATCTGTATTCTAACCTACCTGTACTGTATACTATGTACCTGTACTATATACTATGTACTGCATAATCTCATCTCATTTTATGTACTGTATGTATTCTCCTGGGTCGTGCCTGAAAATAGTCAACTTTGGCTAGCGCACGTAACCCAGTTAACAAAAACTAAATAAATAAATAAATAGACGCATCTAGTTCTAGTCCTCACACTATATTATCAGCACTGTTATCTCACTAAAAGTAACATCACAAGTGACTGATCTGGCAGCTACTGAGTGGTTCTTTCTGAATGGCTGGGATGTCACAATCAGTAAAGGTCACACTGCTCTTGATGTACTGGGACGACTCTCGAACTACAGTAGATATGTCAGCTGCCAGGCAGAGTGCTGTTCTACACATCATACCTACTAACATCAAGTAAAAAAAAATCTACTTAACCTAAGGGAAATTAAAAAAGTACCTTATATAAAAGGTAATGGTCGTCTTCTTTAAAAAAAACTCATGTCAGTTTTAGGCAGTGCATTAGCTCTTTAAATTAGCTGTAAAAGCTGTTTAAAAAATATCTGAGAAACTTAAAAATACGCTGAGGATGAATCTAAGAATATCAGAAACACATTATTTCAAAAAATTATATGATTATTTTTTTTTTCTTGCTGACTAACAAAATACCGGTTCATTTGCAGTCAGAAAAAATTGTAGCCAAGGAATAAACAGAACTGCAGGCTCAAGAAAAGATTTTGTAATTGTCATATTTTGTTTAATTTATGAAATTGTTTGTTGTTGTATGGTGTGACATGGGGTGTACACTTAAAAGGAATATTTTCTTTTTTAAGATACATACTTATTATTTTAAATGCAGCTTTTATTAATTGTTTGTGATTTTCCTAATGCCAAATAATTTAGTTTAACTAAAGCTGTGTTTACACAGTCACTTTTGCATTGGAGTAACCCTTGTGCTCAGGTTGCTCCAGTGCAAATGTAGTCTGTAGACAGGTACCTGATCAGCGTTAGCAGCTCACTAAGTCACTCCCAGATTCTCTGGCAAGCTGGGGATGCCAAGAGGTGTGAGCAGGTTACAGCAGCTGAAGTGGCAATGCGGACTGCCTGTGCCGCAGCAACCAGCAGATGTCCAGCTCCCACATGATGCACGGCCCCTCACCAGCACAGATTGCAGTGTACACAGACGAACTGCAGTTGGCAAGTGGCCCGACCCGCGCTGCTGCAGTTTTGTATTTGCAGTGCTACTGCCATGCATAGGCGTGCATGGGGAGGCTACCCTGACCCCAGAGCCCACTGTTAAAAATCATCCTCTAACTAAATTATAATATAATTATATATGCCCGCAGACCTCCCTAGCTTTGTGGGGATTCTGGCCCCCCTTGTTCACTGACTCTGCGCACGCCTCTGCTGCCATGTAAACATGGTTAAATTGCAAAAGACATGCAATGTGGTTTTATTTATTTTTGTGTAACCCCTAGGTGGCACTATCCCAAGGGCTACTACCCCTGCCTGCTTGGCTAGTAGCAGGTTAAGGGGCCTGAGTTCTGAAATGGGTGCCTCCACCCGGAGATCAGGGTTGGTAGTGGTCAAGTTAACTTGGGCACAGCCCTCCGGGACACTGTAACCCCCCTCTTTCCCCTCTAGTTGCCTGAACACTGTACAATAATCACTTTCACTATACCCCGGGTATAACACACAAGTACCCACACTGTTTGCACTTACCACCAGGGCTGGTTCCTCTGGCTTGACCCTGGGGACCCCCTGTAAAACAAGGTTATGCACAGCAAATAGCAACAGTACAGTACAGTACTATGAGCAAAAACTAGGACCACAATCAGATTACATGCAGAAAAAGTTAGATCTGATTTATTCAGGGGTCTTGAACAAGGGAGGGGCAAAATCAAGTTAATTAGCTTAAAGGTTATATCAATCAAGCAGTTATGCATGCACATTGAGTCCCCCCACACAGTCACACCTTTGGGTACCCAGGTGGAGAAGAGATGGGCTAGCCAGGACTGTTGCCCAGGGTTGGCCGGCGTCGCAGCTGGTTGGAGCCCTATGATGGAAAACACAACATGCACAGTACACAATATTTGTAATCCGGAGCCAGAGGGCTCAGTTCGTAAAGGAAACGAAACAACAAGACAATCAGATGACACACTCAGATTAAGCTGTTGTTGAAGGGAGCTACCTCGGTATTTACTCACGATACCCAAGACTGGACTCAGGCTGGATGAAAATCGAGACTGCAGGTGATTGATCTGGCATGCCAGGAGAAGCAGAGCCCACACGATTTGCAGAGGCATCGTTCCTGTTCAAGCGTGGAGCTGAGGGCTGATCCCCAGGCAGGTCTCTCATCGATGGCTTCTCTGTGCAGTGGGTAGTCTGGCTGGGTTAGTCTCGCAAGGCCCAGACCGCATGGAGACAAATTCGGATGCTGTCTGTTTTGGGCTGGATACAGTTTCCAGCAAGCAGAACACAGTTCACACAGTGGGGGACTAACTCACAACCCACTAGCAGCTCATAGCACATTTACATATAATGGAATTCTACTGTACCAGGCAGAGTGCTCCCCGGTCATAATCGCAAAGTCTGCACACACCGGGAGCTCAGGGGTAGCTGGAACTCCTGACAGGCCGATCGCATTCAGCAAAATCTTTGGTCTTCTTCAGGTTGAGCCTGGCCCACTTCAGTAGCTTACTTTAGTCACACAAACTTGGATTTAGTCCAAAATAATTCTCTTCTCTCCTCTCAGGAGCAGCACACCGACATGCAGGCCAAAAACTTAGCCTTTTCAGAGTTCTCCCATGCGAATCCACTCAGCATTGCTGCTCAGAAACCTTCAGCTCCTTCTTGTTCAGCTTCCAGCTTAGATCTAACTGAAAACTGCAAGCAGCCTGGGTCTTCCCCAAGACCCAAAATATTTCGTTGGCTTCCGATTGGTCCTCCTTCTTCACTGACTTTGCTCAAGCTTGCACTTCCAAATACTGCCCGGGAATAGTGGTTTTTACCTTAATTTTTCTCAAAAAGAGCTGTTTTTACCAAATTGTTTAAAAATTCTAGGTTTTATGTTGCTTTTCTTGTAAATGTCTAAGTGATACAGTCCTTTGGTGGGTTTTCTGGTGGGCCAGACGCTAAGGCGCCGTACCCCCCCCCCAGTCTTTTGTTGTGCAAAACTGTTTAGCACCTCATTGCAGAATCACTTGATTACTGCAATTGTGCTTTCCTGACTGTCCTCTCCTCTGTCTCCTTCACTTTAGCCGACCCTGCCCTCGAGCACCCAGTAAGCGCAGGGGCTCCGAGCCGCCAGCAGGCGGGCGGCGACCGCGAGGCCGAAAGGAGAACCAGGAGGCTGGGAGAGACAGCCAGCAAGGTACGGGAAAGCCGCAGAATTTTTGCCCGCCCCTCCCCCCCTTGGGTGTTTCTTTTATACACACCTTCCCGCCCAATTTCCTATCTCCGCCCATAGCCAAATTCTAGCCAATAATCTGGAAACAGTCCCCCACTGCCTTCACTATTATTAACCCTTAGTTACCGTAATCATGCTGATGCTTCTCCTACTGCTTCTTTCTCTCTCACCTATAATATATCTTGAGGATAATACCTTTCCAGTTCATGCCCTCTTGAAAACTGTGGCTTGCCAGGGTGACCTCCCTGTCTCACCCCCAGTGGATGCCTATCAATTCCTCAACTATGCACTACCGTTGCTTCATTGTAATCCATGGGGTAGCCCTCAAAAAGGGTCACAACCATTCATGTATCCCTTACGCCCCATGCTCATATCTTGGCTCTATACTGCCCCCTTGTACTGGTCCATCAAGTTGGTACTTGTGAAAATTTATTAAGCCTCAACCCATCCTGGACCGTCTCTAAGATTGGACCCCGAGCAAGAAGAGAAAACCCTCTTTTTGGTCCCTCATGCTATCACTTGAAGCCCTTATTAAACTATTACTCTCCTTGTTGATCTGCACTGGCAATATTGAAATCAATCCAGGACCCCCAGAAGGCTTTACCTCCCCATCAGACCTAGCCTCCATTAAAGGTTTAAGCTTCCTTCACATCAACGCATGCAGCCTCCTTAAAAAGATCTCATTAATCCAGGCCTGGGTCTCCCACACCTTGCCAGACTTTCTGGTAATCTCTGAGACATGGCTTAAACCTGCTACACATGACAGGGAAATAAATCTACCCAACTACCAGCTATTCAGATCGGACCACCTGACAGGGGGCGGTGGAGTGGCTATCTATGTTAAATCAAATATTTCTGTATCTTGCCTCAGTGTAACATCAGTGCCCAAAGAATTCGAATGTTTATCCCTTAAAATAGCTCTCCCCAATATGACAGCTTTTCAATTGGTTGGCTGTTATAGGCCCCCCCTCTGCCAGACTTCAACTCCTAAACCACTTGGGAAATATAATGAATCTGGGCCCTGAGGACACCATCATTTTAGGTGATCTGAACTTTAACTGGCTCTCCAATGCATCTGCACCCCTAGTATCTTTTTGTGACACATATGGATTCACTCAATTAATAAATGAACCGACAAGAATTAACTCAAAAAACAAAACTAACAGCACCCTACTTGACATTATGTTGGTAAACAAACCGCACCTGTTTTCCCATGCTGGAGTGCTTTTCAGTGATATAAGCGACCACTGTCTTATTGCAGGGATAAAATCATCAGTCAAGCCATCCAACCCTGCGAAATTCCTCACAAGAAGGTCTAAAAAAAAAACCTTAACATCGAAGGATATCTCCGTGACCTATATCATTCCTTACGCTGGCAAGAATTCTATCACACAGCTTCTGTGGAAACAGCACTCAAGGTGCTAAATGACATTATCATAGGCGCCCTCAATACTCATGCACCTTTCACTAGCGTTAGAATAAAAAGCAAATCCTGCCGCTGGTTTTCTGCCAATCTTAAATTTGCACTGCTTGCTAGAGATAAACTCTGGAAAAGGGCTAGAAAGACCAAGGATCTGTCTGACTGGCTTCAGTTCAGAAAAGCCAGAAACAGCTGCACCAAAAAAGTGAGAGAAGCCAAGGCTGCCTTCTATACAGCCGAGCTTGATGCCTCCTACCTTAACCCAGCCAGATTCTGGGGCACCATCAAGGGGATCCTAGGGCAGGATTCCAGCACTTCCTTGCCATCCCAAGTGCACCTTAACAATGCTGTTATCACTGACAAGCGTGAAATCTTAGATGCATTCAATAATCATTTCACTATGGCTGGCCTAGCTTTTGACTCCTCCCCAGCAAATCTACTACGGTCACAACTTAAATTCCAGTCTATCGATGGTCAGAAGGCTGCCTTTCATTCTCCTTCAAGTCCATTTTATTAAAACAAGTGGAAGACCTACTGCTACATCTAGACACCAAGAAAAGTGCAGGTGCAGACTCTCTGGACCCCTACTTCTTAAAAATTGCTCTACATGCCATTGCAGTTCCCCTAACTCATCTTTTTAATCTGTCCTTATCCACTGGTTCTGTTCCTACATTGTGGAAAACAGCACAAGTGTTTCCCCTCCTCAAATCAGGGGACCCCATGGATCTCAACAATTATAGACCTATATCCATCCTACCTGTGCTGTCTAAAATGTTAGAAAAGCTGGTGAGTATCCAACTAAGAGACTACCTCGATGCTAATAACCTACTTAACCCTGCTCAATCTGGGTTTAGGACCAGACACAGTACCATTTCTGCATTAGCAAAAGTAACAAATGATTGGCAAACTGAGTTAGACAAAAAAAACAGCACCTGTGCTGTATTTCTAGACCTAAGTAAAAAGCCTTTGATACAGTGGATCATGAGCTGCTAATTTCCTCACTGCACTCCTTAGGCCTGGATTCAACCTCTCTTGGGTGGTTCAGATGTTACCTCACTGATAGAACACAGCAGGTGAAAAATGAAGGTGTCCTATCCTCCTCAAAACCACTTCTAAGGGGAGTACCGCAAGGATCCATCCTGGGTCCTATCCTCTTTGCTGTCTATATCAATAACATTGATTCCAACCTCACTGTTGCCAATGTCTACCTTTTTGCTGATGACACTGTCTTGTATGTCAGTAACCCTCACCATCAAAGGCCTGTGAGTTATTACAATCAGAATTCTCTCTGCTGCAACATCAACTACTTGAAAAGAAACTACTATTAAATGCCAAGAAAACAAAGGCTATGTTCTTTTCCACCAATATATATTCTACCACTCTCTCATCAAACATTCTTCCCCAACTATCCACCATCCTTGGAGAAAAACTTGATTATGTGGATAATTCAAATATCTAGGGGTATGGATTGATAATAGACTTGATTACACTCAACATGTTGAGGAGCTCCTGAAAAAACTCAGACAGAGGCTCGGCCTATTCTTCAGAATCAAACATTATCTAACCAAAGAGTCTAAACAGAGACTAATACAGGTATCATTTCTATCTCTCATCGATTATGCAGATTTCCTTTATGGCCACTGTACTATGTCCTATTTAAGTAAATTGGATACCTTGTACCACAGAGCTCTAAGATTCATCACAGATCTTCCTTTCAACACTCATCACTGCTCTCTCTATAATGCTGTTGGCTGGACATCCTTACACCTTAGGAGGACTAAAAATGCTGCACTATGGATTTTTCAAAGCTCTGTCAAACAAACTTCCATCTTATATTTCTGATTGCTTTACCCTGGCTACACCTAGATCATATGCCCTAAGAAGCAATAACCTTATCACCTTGAAGATACCTAAAGCCTGTACCCGGCATGGGAGATCTGCAATCAGCTACTTCTTAGCATCTACCTGGAATTCTCTGCAGAAGACCCTAAAGTTGAACACCTTCATCCCTATAACATCCTTTAAAAAGCTCTTCATAAGTCTCTTTCCTGAGATATGCAACTGCTTTCATTAAGCCTAGTCCCCTCTTACCCTTTACCCCCCCTTTTTTCTTTCTATCACAGTTTATATACTTTTTCTAAACTTAGCTACAATATACCCTAAATCCATTGCCATTCCCTTTCTTTTATCCCCCATTTCTACTTGCTTAAGTATCTACCCAATTACAACACAACCTGACCAATTCCACAATCCCAATACCTTACAGTCATCTGGGTCAAACCTGTCTGAATTATTTTGTTTTGTGGTCCAAAATCATTAGCTACCTTGCTTGTATATACGTTTTTTTATTACTATAGCTGTTTATTTATATTTAAGTCTTTGTCTCTTTCTCTGTATTTGTTTATGTATGCTACTGTACCTTATTTTGATCTTGACCTATCAGGTCCATCTTGTAAATGAGCTTCGCTCAATGATGTCCGCCTGAATAAATAAAGATTTTGATTGATTGATTGATTGTCAGTCAAAGCAAGAGCTCCCCCTTCAGTTGCAAAAAAGGCACAAAAAGTTCAAACTACAGTTCCTACAAATTTTGAATTCAGACAGCTCCTGTAGTCCGGCTACATTTTAGGTCCCACCAGTACTGTTTGGTCCAATTTGCAGTCCAGGACCAAGATAGTGGAGACAAACAAAACAGTCCTTGATACAAAGAAAGCAGGTTAAACAAACTACGTTATCATTATCACGCTAAATGATTTTCAGTAAATAGTTACATCTTTCAACAGAGCTCCCTCTCAGATTACTTAAGCTGCAATTAGGCAGCTCTTAAAGAGACAGTACACAGAGGCTATACAGGCTCTGGTAATCACATTAAACTGCTAAAACACAAGACACCAGCCTGGCAGTGAACATTTAGGCAAGCTCAAGGAAGACTTTTTGGGAACCCCCATTTGTAGGGGGGTTACATTTGTTTTCAAATTATTTACACAGGATAGCCCAGCAAAGATGCAGCATCTTATATTCAGTGGCATTCTGCTTCTACCAATTTTCATAGCTGTGAGCTGGAGCTCTGAGAGGTGATGTGACTTGCTTAGGGTCACACAGAAAGTATTTGGCGCTGGTGAGACTGGAACCTGTGGTCTCCCAGTTCTCAAGATGGTGCTGTAACCACCAGGCACCATTACCTCTCTGGTTACTTATTTGTGTTAATGTCTGTAACATTGGAGAGCACATTTTACGCACTTTTGATACCCATTACTCAAACATAACCCCCTCTGTCATAAACAAATATTAAAAAGATCCAACCAAATGTGACTCTTATAGACTCATTTCACTTCAGAATGTAAATCTGAAGATATTCATAGCTAGCTATTTTGTCAAAAACAATGGAAACATTATTACCAGAGTTTACTCATCCATTCAGACCAAACAGGTTTTATTATGGGTATACAGATGAGTGATCTGTTAAAAGCATCAGGAGATTCCTGCCCATACAACACAAAGTAACAGACATGAAAGTAAATATGACTTTTATGGGTCTGGATATAAAATTACTTTTGCTAGAACATCTTAGAATTTTGTTTTTAAAGTCATAGAGGAAGTGATTTTTTTAACAGACTTCATAGGTTGGATGTTTACTCTCATGGAATTAACATTTTAAAGAGGAAGAAGACAAGGCTGCCTTATGCCCCCCTTATGTCTTCATAATTGCTGTATTTGTGTAATGAGAGATACAAATTAAAGAGTTAGTAGTGGCAAAAGTAGCAGCTAGAAAACAATATTAGTATTAAATGTAGCCAGCAGCTATTTTTATTTCATATATATTTTTAATTTTATTTTTGCTCATTAGAAGATTTTACACCTAATAGTATTGGGTGTTTTGTGAAGAGGAGTATGTTACCTGAAGGCTGACATATCTGCTTCTGCCCCTTTTCATACCTGATTGGTCACTTGTGATGCCAACAGCACTGTGACCTCACTAGCTGTGGCTTCACAAGTGACCAGTCTGATAACTGGTGAGTGGCTCTTCTTGGTAATGTGTGATGCCACAGTGAGGCAGATTTGCCAGTCTCCATGTAGGGTATTGTTGCTCGAATCACACCTAACACTGTCAAGTGAAAACTTTCTAATCAGAGACAGAGAAAAAATAAATACCAAATATATAAAAACTAATAAGTGACTACTTTTAAAAGTTAATATTTAGTTTTAGTGTACCAGCTCATGAACAGCAAGTGAAATCATATAGAGAGAGAGAGAATTTGCTTATTATACTGATTGTGCAATGATATAAGTAACAGAGACCGAAGCTTCATCAAATTATTTGCTATACGGGGCTAATGAATATGGTAACGTATGAGACTGTACAGTAAATGTAACTAAGAAGGAACTGCTGGCCTATAGTGTGGTGAGTAAAGATAAATCCAAACTAGACTTGTCTTACAAATTTTAGGGGTCTTTCCCCTTATTAAATGTATTATGTACTCCTGCTAGTAGGTTTATTGTTTGCTGCTGTGGGTAGGTCCACAGGGAGCCATGTTGCAATCAACCATGGTGACTTTAACTTTGGCTTCTAAATTATAAAGTATTTTATCAGCAACTGCAGCTCCTCTGACACAGCACAAACTCGGAAAAAGAAGAAATACGTTTCCAATTATTGGAGCTACAGGAAGTCTGCTGTTAATACTGAAAGTGTGAACAAAAGGTGGTGGGGCAAAGATGGTAACGGAATTCAAGAATGCATGGGATAGGCATTAGGGAAGCTTAGTGGTAAGGAAGGGGGTGGGAATAAAGCCAGAGAACAAGCAGGGCCTGGGGTGTTGCAGTAGGTAAGGAAAATGGGCAGACTAGGTGGACCAAGCAGTCCTTATCTGCCTTGAGATTCTTTGGGGCCAATTCCAAGTTGAATGTCGCAACTCGCCGGTGTATGAGAATTGTGACATTCACTGCTATGCCAGGGACCCTGTGCCACATTCCAAGAGCGGCAGGGTCCCAGCACTTGCGACATGTGGGTTACGCCATGTGGAGGCTACCGCCACAGCCATGGCCTCGAATCCCCACATGTCACAAGTCATAGCCCACTACTAGCATCTCCCCCAAAGCCCCCCTGCCCTGAAACACCACAGCACACACCAGAGGGCATGGGGGGCAGGACAGGTGGCACAGGAGTCCGGGGGGGTGCCGAAGAATGGACCCCCGGTGGGTCCCCAACATTTGGGGGTGGGGGCAGGAGTATGCTTGTGCAGGCATGGGGGCACATTGGCACCATCACTGCAGCACTGTGGGAGTTGGCATCCAATGGATGACACCGTTGGATGCCCCTTAGAGCAGCTCTGAGCTGCTGTAACTTAGCTCTGACAGAGCAGCTCCTAGAATCGTGTTTGCGGGTTACAGCAGCCGCCCTCTTAGATTAGGGCACAGTTACTGCCATAACCCGCCCTTGCGCCATGTTGCTGCAGGCTGCAGCATAGTGGGTGGTGTATCCTGCGGTTGTCATAGCCTGCAGCCAACATGGTGCACAACACCTCTTGGAATCCAGGCTGGTGTACCACTTGGTGTAAGTCAGGAGATATGCCAAAAGGTTTGGCATATCTTGGCTTATGCCGGCGTACTCTGTCTTGGAATCGGGCCCATGTTTCTATGTTGAATTTAAAGCCAGTCAAAGTTTTAGGAAACTTAATCTTTTCACTGTTATTGATTTTGATTGGTGAAAACATCAGATAGAACCCAGGACAAGTGAAGGTCTGAAATCAACTACAAATTGCACATCACAGTGACAGGAACCTGGCAGGTAAAATAGACTTGCTGAAAATCTGGCTTGAGAAGGGAAACTATGACACTGTATGAATCTCTGAGTCATGGCTCTCAAAAACAAATCTGGACGTGAAGATGACTATAAACAACTATGGGCACCATAGATATAAAAGGCCCCAAAGGGGAGGGGTCATTTTATATGTAAACATGACCTTGGACATATTGACTTATTATTTTCTGGCAGTGTGGAGGGTATTGAAGTAGTACTAGTTTTCATCCCCCTCCAGAAATTATGTATAGGTGTCATCCATTCACCACCAAACAACTAAACAACTGCATTCAAATTATTAGTAATGAAACTCTTCCCACTAGTCTGTGGAAAGAAACCATCCTAGTGGGGGACTTTAACACTGCATGGATTGGGTCCAAGTGGATAGCCTTGCTTAGGGTTTCTGTTGCCTGGGCCTGCACCAAATAATAAATACCCCCACAAGGAATGCATTCTTTCAAAGTCAGAGAAATATCGAGACCTAATATTCAAATAATCAAACATTGTAATTCAAGAAACCCAAGTGGGGATGCCAAACTTCGGAGACCATTGATACATTTGATGCACTACAGAACTCAGGATTGAGACAGCCCCAACTATAACAGAAACTTCAAACACTTCAATAAACAAAGTCTTTGGACCTAAAACTTGATGTAGATTTGATGGTAAATGACTTTTTTTATTGAATAAAAAGAAAAAGCATTTTTTCAGATTTACAAATACATTCATGAATGGTAGCATATAGTGTTTAGTATATATCATATTTGTTATTACACATGCTCATGCTCTTGAATTAATCAAATATTAATTACTTAAATAAACATCATTATACATTTATTGATATTATTAGATGAGCCTTGCTGTAAAGGGTGCATATATACATATACCCAAATAAAGCATTGATCCGCTATATACTGTATGTGGCAGCGGGACATTTGGATACCAACCCATACAAAGGGTAGGTTATTTACTTAAGCAATAAGGCATGACAGGGTGTGTGTTATTGTGTAATAATGTCACTCCTGGGGTGGGTTGAAGCACGAGGCAAAGCCGAGTGCTTCCTGGGAGTGACGTTATTACACAATAACACACGCCCCTGCAGTGCTTTATTGCTATTATACAATGGCTCATTTGTACTACAAAAGAAAATTGATTAGAAATATATTTTAAAATAGTTTTTTAAGTCACTTTTCTTGTGGGTAGGGATACCTACAGGGAAAATAGTACCTGATATGTTGTTTTTCTGTCCAGTAGGTGGTGCTGCTGTTGCTTTTTGTAGTAGTTTGGGGTTGTTCATTCTGTCTCTGCCCCCTCCCTGCGCACACACAAGTGTTTCTGGTAATTCCCACCTGCGGTTTACTTTAATTGAGCTAGCCCCACTTCTTGCTATGGGAGCAAGAGAAAATGTGTTTTTTATTTTACTTTTATTTACGTTAAGAGTGTGACCTGCAGGAACCACGATCACACTGGGAAAGGAGCCTTGTAGAGACTTCTGATTCAATTGGTAAGTCACCGTTGCTTGAAGGAGGTGTTTGTAGGCTTCTCCTGGCTGCTTGTAAGTGTAAAGAAAGCACCAGTAAGTTTTTTGAATGAGCCGCTTAATTTTATAAACAGTGGCTGCATGCGACTTTCTGGAGGAACGTTTAAGCTCGTGCTTGATAACGGCACTGAAATTGAAGGAAGCCAGGACAAGGCAGCTGTTTCTCTGTTTATTTTTAATGAATTCACTTGTCACAGGACCACCCCCCAAAAAAAGAGACTGTGTTTCAGAAAAGCCGAAGACTTCGGGGGGGTGGAGCGTAGCACTTTTGAAGTCTGTGCACACTTGCACAATTATGCTGTCAGCAGAGCTGTAGGAAGGCATTTTGGTGCCCTGGGCAAGAGTCTAATTTTGTGCCCTCCCTGAAAAGAGCTGGGCGTCTGAGCGCCGCAAGGCCCCAAGAAGCTCTGAGAGGTTTACATGCTTTGTGGTGAGTATGGGGCCATAATGTATGCAAGGTGCAAATGGGGCCATTTGCATGTCATTATGGCCCCCTTTGTATGAGCTGTGCAGAGCTGGCCAGCGAAATGTGCATGACGCCCTGCACAGCAAGTGGTGCTGCAAGAGGGGGTCTAGTGGTACCTACCCCACTCCCTGTAGCTGCGAGCACCGATAAATAAAAAATGAAAAGTATTCCTGGTGGTCCACTGGCACCCCCCCTGCCCTCCCACCAACACAGGACCCTCGCTCACCCAGCTAACCCCCGTCATCGGCAGGCAGCAGCAAACCCACCCGCATATCACCCAGCTGCCAACCGAATGACGTCATTCATTCACATATTTGTGACTATTACAGTATGCACTGCAAGCCCATTGGTCCACATTGTGGACCAATGGGCTTACAGCTGATTCTGTAAGCTGTCATTCAGTGGGCAGCCGGGCGGTATGTGGGTGGGTTTGTTGCTGCCCACCCATGATGGGGGGGAGTTGAGTGGGCAGGGGTCCTGTGTGGGTGGGGGGGTGCCACTGGACCACCAGAGATATTATTCTATAGGGTTTACCAACAAATAACTTTACGGGAGGGATACCACTAGACTGCCAGGACTGTGCTAAACATATATTGCGATCTGGGCTATGGGTGGGCAGGTGGTACCACTAGACTGCCAGGGGGTTATGTGGGTGCTTGGTGACGGTGTTCTGGGTGGGAAGAGCTGAGATCAGTTATGGGAATTAAATCAAATGTCCTGTGAAAATGCAACTGACTGTTATTATTTATCTCCTCGCAGTGTAAACTGCTGCACAGTACAGGTACAGCTGGGAACCAATTCACTAGTGTGATTGTATTGTCCCATTAGTTCAGCAGGCAGCACCAGGCCAGGACCTTTGCATCTGTACACATAAATTCACTGCCACCTGCGTCTGCCTCAAGATTTTGACAGACTGTTACTCTGTCCGAAGTCTTAGATAAGGATCGATTAGGGAATGGGATTTTTATTTTAGCTGAAGCCGCAGGGTTACGTGAATGATCATCAAAGACCACAAGTCAAACTGGATTGGCTGTGGCTGCACACTGCACACAAATTAACCATCTGGCTGATTGGTTAGCTATTTCATAAAAAATAAAATAATGTCTGATGGCAAATTATGCATTTCTCATCAATTTCTCAGCTTCACTAGTGCATTTTATTTTACTGATCAGTAAAATAGAATGCAGTGTAAAGTTCAGTTAGGAATACGATGAGTGCGTCATACGGCCTGTTGCTGCTGGGCATCGGCCGCCCGCCTGAACTATTAGGAAGCAGTGTGGTCTGGCAGCCCGGCCCTGGAGCGGGAGCAGTGACCCAGTCACTGTCAACAGCAGAGAAAACACAACAGAGCCAGCTGAGTCAGACGGGCCTGCCAGCACTGCAGGCCAAGTTCCAGTCCACTAGATACAAGATCTAGACGGTCCTCTCTCTCACAGCTGGGGCTGGGTGGGATAGTGGAGCTGGAGAAGCATGCATGAACTTGTGGAGACAGAATGGACTCAGAGCCTTGGTGGAGAAGACTGGTGGAGGTCCCGGCCCTGGAGTCTCGGTGCAAGCCAAAGGAGGGATGGGTGAGGGGATGCCAGAGAAAGTCACATCATCACACAGTAAGTACACAGAGACTGGAATGGATCATAAATTCACCACAGATTTCATTTAAACCTGGCAGCCAGGCCCGCCCAATGATTTTCAATTGCACCCCCCCCACGTGGATCATGGAAATGTTCACTAGTCTGAGCCAGTCAGTCATCATTCAGCAATCGGCACAGTAGTCCTAGTAGTCCACTCCAGTCAGGCAGTCAGAGACTATAGATAACAGTCAGTCGGGATTCAGGAATGAACGGAAGAATGCTTTTGCTTGTGCTTACGCAAATCTCATTCTCTCCTAGACTCCTCACTCTATCCTCTCTCCCCTCTACTCTGTGTGTATATTCTATCACTTTTGTGTTTTCTTCCATTTTTCTACTAGACTCGCTCTCTCTATTCAATTCGTCTCTCTCCAACTAAACCGCACCTCTCACAACCACGTGCTCCACATCTCCACCCATACCTTTTATACTGTATGGGCGGCGCTGGCCTGCCCACAGACAGTTACCACCACCTCATGATTTTTTGTCTGTGCAGATGGTGTGACCATGTGACCCCCCCCCACACTTGCTGGTCCTTCCGCGGATGCACCGGTGCCCCCTCCTGACAGTAATTGGTAATTACAGGGAAAAAAATTTAAAAAACTTAAAATTTAAAGCTACAGCACAGCTGGGCCACTGAATCAGGCATGAGAGCTTGACTTGAAAACTAAGTCAGGTGCACCCCTCAGAGGCATGCGCCAAGGGTGGGAGCACCACCCGCCCCACCTACGGTACTGGCTGTCAGGGTGGGGGGACTGAGTAGTGCCGGAGTCACAGCTTGGCTTTGTTTTAGTTTAACTTTTTTTTTAACTTACGATCAAAGTTATAAATTGATGGGGGAACTAGCTGTAGGAGCAAGACACACAGGTAGTGAACTTTGTGCGGGGGGGCAGCGGCTAAGCTGTGCCAGCTTCAGGGCATCATCGGCTTTGCTGTAACTTGTGTTCTCTGGTCAGTTGTGTGCCTGACTTAATACAGTGATGTTGTAGTTCAATAACATCACTGTCCAAGGCACACACTGACCAATCAAGTTACAAGAAATTCTCTTGCCATTGTATAATTGTTCATATTACTCTTTGATCAGGGTTTGAAAATCTGGAGAGTTTAGTATCGTTCTAAAAGGGGACCAGATTTGATCAAAAATTCTTACCTGATGGAGTGAATGGTAGTGCATGTGTTCTGTTCCAAAAATAGAAGTCATGGAGTTTAACCATGCATTAGATAAGGGAGGTGCACTTTCCTTCCATTTTTGTAACAGATGTTTGTAGGCTGTAATAATGCCAATTCTAACCAAGCATCTTGTTCTGTATGTTATATCTAGAAGTGGGCCCCCATTGCCCAACATCACCCAGAATGGGTTTTTAGGAAGAGGTTTATTAACTGCTTGTGACAGTATGTCTAAAATTACCTTCCACCACGTGTTTAATATAGGGCAATAATTCAGCATAGGTTCCAGAGTGCCCACTGATTTATTACATCTGGGGCACATGTTTGTGCATGAGGAATTCATGATATTTAAATGGTGTGGTGTATAGTAAATTCGATGACTTATCTTGAATTGAATTTATTGTAGTTTAGAAGATTTAATGCCCCATGATTTAAGATTAATGATTTTGTGCCAAAGAGAGTTTGGAATAGTCTTGTTCATCTTTTCTTCCCATTTATTTTTTAGTGGAATCAAATTAGATTTGAGGTTATGTAAAATTAGATTGTAGATTTGTGAGATGAGTTTTATTTGAGATGGGGAAGTAAATAATTGTTCCAAGAAGTGTAGCAGAGGATTATGGGCTTTGTCTGGATTTTTAGATATACGATGTTTGATCTGCAGATACCCATAGAATTGAGCATTCCCCAATCCATGCCTTGTTTCCAGTGTTCCATATTCTAATACTTGATCAGAATCCACAATTTTTTTATCTCCATAAGGCTTTTATTATACCGTATTTTAAATGATGGGTCAGATACGGAGAGTATGAAATTAGTATTTAAATATGCAGGTGAGTGTAGGGAGCAAGTGTTTTGTCTAATAGGGTTGTTTATCACTTGGTTCCAAATTGTAATGGTTGTATAGGTGCAGATTGAAATTTTCTTTTAGTTTCTTTCCAATATGTGCCTGCCAATAGAATGTGTTTAATGCTTGTATATGGGATTCTAGAGGTTTCAATCTGTACAGATGGGTCTGGATAAATATTATTAAACCATTTATAGATAACTGCTAAGTTTGCCACATAGTAGTAATATTTAAAATTAGCTAGAATGAGACATGGCCAGCCCGGTGGTGCTGGGGGTTGAGGCACTGGACACAACATCTCGTGCCATGCTGGCTACCTGGGGTCAGGAGTGACCTCAGGTTGCTGGGGGTTGGCAGGGGAGGAGAAGATCAACCATCCGATGAACTGCTCTCCTCTCCCATGGAGGGGAGGGTTATTGTCCTACTCCTTGGCTGTCCTCTAGTGGAGACCAGAGGGCTGCATCGGAAGTTGGGAGACACAAAAGCGAGGAGACATGACATGTGCATGCCTCCACACATGCATTTTCATGCCACGAGGGGGAGGAGAGTGTACGGGGAGAAAACGAAAAAATGGAAAAAAGTAATATGGAAAGGTAGTATGAGACCTCCTTCCATGGTAGGTAGATTTAATTTCTGTAATTTCTTTTCATTTTAAGTTCCAAACTTTATTAGCATTTTCAACAAACAACAAAGACTTGATATGATAGCATGACAGAACAAGAGCACTTCTATGTTTCTATGCCTCCTACTGGAATTGGGGAGTCAACCCAGGCTAACACATCAGGGTGTCTGCTTGGCAGGAGCCTTAGACTGAGAGGAGGATGCAGTCCTGCTTATCCCCCTTCTGCCTCTCCCTCTGAAGAACCCCCTCTGAGGAAAAGGAGAGGAGGCCTGTGCCTGGTAGAAAGGCCTGCCCCTGCCCCTAGACTGCTGCCTCTGAGGAGTTGCCTGCCTTTCCTTGGCCTGTGCACTTCTGTAGGTGGTCCTGTACTCATCCATCCATCTATACTTGGTATCTATACTTGGTTTAGAACAGTAGAAGACCATATGTTCATATAAACTGTTCCCCACCTTAGTGGGTACACATTGATCTATTCCCCATCAGATATTTATCAATCTTTCCCTTAAATTCCGTCAATGTTTTACTATTTACCACTTCCACTGGTAAAGTGTTCCAAACTCTCCCTGTTCTATTTATGAATGAATAATATTCACCATTCTTTGTTACAGTTTTTAACCTAATCTGCTTTTCATATCTTCTCAACCCCTTTGGCTTCTCCTGCATCTCCAACCCCATTTCACTTATCAGTTCTTTATCATTTATTATTTTAAATAACATCATTAAATCCCCTTTTTACCCTTCTTTGTTCCAAGGACCAAAGTCCTGTTTTTTTTTAATCTTTCGCTATATTTGTATCTACCTAAAGTTTCAATCATCCTTATATATCTCCTCTGCACTCCTTCGACCCTTTTTTTCTCCATCATAGTATGTGGATTCCATAACTGGGACCCCAAGTCCAAATATGGCCTAACATAAGTTCTATATACTGGTACCATACATCCAACTGATTTATTTATAAAACTCCTTTTAATATTTCTCACTATATTATTGGCTTTTTTTTATAGCCACTGTTCGTTGTTTATTGTAATTCAGTTTATTATCAATTACTATCCCACAATCTATTTCTTCATCAACTTCCTTCAATTCTTTTCCATCTAATAAATGTCTGTTTTTACTCCTACTTCCTTTCTCTAGGTACATTACCCCTGATTTTCCCTACCATCAATATTTAATGGTCCTACACCTTGTTTATCTCTCCTCTGTTGATTTATACATGTATAAAAACTTTTCCCATTATCTTTTCTATATGCCAATTTAGCCATCTTCTTCATGTAATTCTCTGTCTGCTCCCCAAAGAGAGAATTACCCACCACAGGGAAATCCATGGCCTTAGCCTGAGTGTCCTGTGAGAGGCTAGTACATCTGAGCCAAGCAAATCTCCAAAGAGACACAGATGTAGCCATGACTCATGGTGCCACATCATTGGAGTCCACAGCATCATGAAATTGAATCTTAGATACCTCAGTTCCATCAGCAGCCACCTCCTCCAGCTCCTTGGCTAGCTGGGGGGAAGCCTGTTTAGCCAGTTCCAGGACAGTATCCCATCTGGACTTCTGGTATCTGGCTGTGTAGGCTATATAATTTGCCTGCCTGAGTCCCAAGGAGGATGCCAAGTACTGTTATTTGGCCATAGCATCCACCTTCCTAGAGTCTCTATCTGGTGAGTGTGAATCCAAAGGTATATTAGCCTTGTCACAGGCTGTAGCCTGCACTACCCCAACATGGCTGCATTCGTGGAACAAGAACTCTGTACCTGAGCCTGAAAGCATATACCTCCTGTCCATTCTTTTATCCACAGGAGGTAAAGAATTTGGTGTTTGGAGAATTTTTTGTGTCTGTTTCCCAAGAGATTTATGAAGGGGAATAGACAACCTTTTGGACTCTGGGATGTCCATCATTTCTACGAAATCAGGCTCCTCTTGTTCCTCAACAGCTTCAACCAGAGGAAGCTGGAGGGTCTCAGCCACTTTTCTGTAAAACAAATAGTGGGATGGGGACTCAGAAAAAAAAAATGGGCAGACTGGATGGGCCATGCGGTCCTTATCTGCCGTCAACTTCTATGTTTCTATGAAGAGAAATTACACTTCATGTCAAGCCCACCCCCAACCTCTTCCCCTGACTGGCATCATGGCAGGTAACATAACAAGTGGCTTCCATAGACCTGCGAATCCTCTTTGACAACTTGCCCCCCTTTGGGGGTAGTCATTATTAAGGTTAACCAGAGGAGGTGCCTGCTTGTAATAGATATAGAGCATGAAAACCCTCCCATGTTTTCTTGTAGCGAGCCATGGAGTCCCATAGACTAGCTTTAAGCAGTTCAGATCTCAGGTTAAACAACAATTCCTTTAGCCACTCTAAATATGAGATATTCTCTCTATCCAGCCAGTGTCTTAAAACTAGTTTCTTCACTGTGAGGGAAATTAGTGCCATGTGAAACCTGCGAATACGTACAGGGATTTGGGAAAAGTCACCAAGGAGGCATATATCAGGAGTAAATAGATCATCGATGGCCAATAATGGGTTCATCTTATTTTGGATTGTGGCCCACAGCCCTTTAACAGAAGGACACTCCCAGAATATGTGAACCAGGTTACCCTTGTGAGTCCCACATCTAGTGCATATGGAGGTGGGGGCATGCCCCACATTGTGTAACTTCACGGGGTCCAATACATATCCTGTAATATCTGATACTGGATGAGGCGGAGTCTGTCTTGGGGTATGTAGGTATTCAGATCTTTCCAGATCTTCCCCCATCTACCAACAGAGTTAGGAAACTGGTTAGTCCAAAACTTGGGATCTCTGTAGTGGGCATCCAGAGATTTGGACAAGTGTGCATACAATATTGAGACAGCATGAGGTTTACCACATACATCCTTGAGACACTGAAGCCACTCAGCTGTCTCCATGTCCCGGACCAAGATCTTCAAGAACTGGGCCAAAAGGTGTCTTAATTGATATACTTTAAAGACCTTATCCTTTGCAACCCAGAATTGGGCCATGAGGGAGGAAAAGGACTTGCATCTTCCTTTTGAGAAGAATCCTCCAAGCCTGGATTCCTTAAGTGGAGGAAGCCAAGAGAGCGGGATGCATATCCCTCCATTTTAAAATTAGGATTCACTATCACTGACAGGAGAGAGCTGCAGATGTGCTTGTATTTCAAAAATGAACACAACTGAGTATGTATTCTTACAGAGGAAGCAATAGGAGAGTTAAATAACTTTTGGCGTAAAGCCTTAGGAGAAATATAAAGCATAGCTAAAGAGATACCAGAATTTAAGACCAGTTCCCATTCAAGGGTAAACCATACGGGAACATAAGGATCTGAGGCAGACTTTTCAGAGGGAGATACCCATCGTAGGTACTTGCCCAGTTGGCTTGCCCAGAAATATAGGCCAAAATGTGGGCGTCTGAAACCTCCAAACAGTTTGGAGGCTGCCAGTTAATTGTAAGCCCTTCTGGGAGTTTTGCCTTGCCAAATGCAGGAGGAGATAATAGTGTGTTTTTTTAAACCAAGCTAGAGGGATCCACGAATTTAACATACTGAGGGGAGTAAAATAACCTTGGTAAAATGTTCATCTTAATCAGGTTAATTCACCCCCAAAGTGAAATAGGGAGAGGTTGCCACCTAGAAAGGACCTGTTGAAAGAGAGAAGTAAAGGGTCAAGGTTAGTTAGAAGAAACCCAAAGTATTTTAAGTTAGACAAGTCCATTGTAGCCCTAGCGGAGTAATATCATGCTCGGTAAGTCTCCCATTCAAGGGGAAAACTGCAGTCTTGCTTAGATTAATTTTATAATTGGAAACTCCACTGTATTCCTCAAGGACAGAAAGAGTGAGTGGAAATGATTGTGTAGGGTGTTCAATGTAAGCAGCACATTGTCAGCATAGGTTGAAAGTTTAAAAGTCTGGGATCCCAACGTAATGCCCTGAATGCCATCATGTTCTCTCAACTTGGCCAACAAAGGTTCTAGATAAATATTGAAAAGGAGATGGGATAAGGGACACCCCTGTCTTGTTCCGGAATAAAGTGAAAAACAGTTTGAGAACACACCGTTGCAATAAATCCAGGCCAGGGGGTTCTGGCACAAGTAAGAGATCCAGTCAACAAATTTAGAGGGAAAACCGAATCTACCCATGGTGCAAAAAAGGAATTGCCAGTCAACCCGGTTGAATGCATTCTCTGCATCCAGAGAAAGCAGGCCAGCCAAAACATCTGCCTCTCTGGATGCAGAGAAGATGTGAGCCAGTTTCCTGAAATGGACGGAAGAGTGTCTTCCTGATATAAAACCTACCTGGTCCGGTTGTATTATATAAGGCATTACCAGTCTAAGCCTAATAGCTAATAACTTTGCTAAAATTTTGATATTACAATTTAGAAGTGAAATTGGCCTATAGCTTCCAACATTTTCTGGGTCTCTGTCTGACTTTGGAAGGACTATGATTAGTGCTTCCAAAAGAGTGCTCTCTAGGGGGTTAGCACCCAATATCCATGTGAAAAAAACGTGATAACCATGGACTAATTTTCTTGGAGAACTGCTTATAAAAATTTGGGGTAAACCTGCCTGGACCTGGGGCTTTCTCAGCTATGAAAGAGGTGATAGTTTCCTCAATCTCCGATACAGAGATAGGTGCGATCAGGGAGTCCTGCTGCGCAGACTCCAGGGTTGGCAGTGGGATGAGGTTCAGATATTCCTGCACTTGGGTAACCTCCAGCTTCTGGGGCATGGGACTGTATAAATCCGCATAACATTTGGCAAATTTCCACGTGATCTTTTTAGGAGAGAGTAGGAGAGTTCCATCCATCCATCAATGAACGAATGCTTTGCAGTAGTCCGGAAGATTCTCCTTTTTTAAGCCTTACAGCTAGCAAGTGGCCAGCTTTCTCCCCCTGGTCGATGTATTTTGTGGCAGTTTTTAGGATTGCATTTTCTGCTTTCTCATGTAGCAAATTAGAATATTGATCTTGGAGACTCAGTAACCTGATCCTATTTGACCCTGGGGTAGTAGGAGAGAGGGAGCTCTCCAAGCTCCAGATATCAGCTAGGAGGTCCAAAGCTTTTTGTTCCCTGCTATGCTTTCTCTGAGTTGCTAATTTAATAAATGTGCCCCGTAGTACACATTCTAAAGTGCACCATTCCAAATCCGGCCAGCCGGCCGGTCGAATTTAAGTTGTCCAACGTATGCCGGTCAATCTCTTGACCTATGCGCTCAACAATTGCCTTATCTTTAAGGAGCTGGTTATTCAACTTCCAGCTGGATTCTTTAGGTACATCAGTGGGTAGTGTTAGGGAGCTCCGAGTTACGGAGTGACCGGAGATCACCCCAGGGTCTATTTTTGCATCCATCAACCCCCCTAGCAGTGTCTTACTGATTAAAATGCAATCAATTCTGGACTGAGAATTCTGTACCCCGGACCAAAAGGTGTACTCCCTTGAGTGCGGGTGGAGAGTTCTCCAGGGGTCGCACAAGCCAAGATGGTCCATTAGATCCCTGATGGCTCTCTGCGCAGGTGACAACCCTTTATGCTTGGGGTCAGATTTATCCAGAACTGGGGTAAATGGAAGATTCCAATAGCCCCCTATTATAATAGAGAGGCTGGTAAAAAGGGCTAACACCTTCTATAAATCAAAAAAGAACCCAGGGGAGTCCGCATTCAGACCATAAACACTGCCCAATAGCACGGTGGTTCTCTCTAACAGGTCTAATACAAAGATATATCTGCCATTACGATCTCTGATAATCTGATCGCACACAAACGGGGTACCTCTCGCAATTTTGACCCCCTGACTTTAGGTGCTATCCCCAGTGTTAAAAACCTGCCCTACAAACTGCTGATGAAAAAGGGTTCCTTCCACTTCCTCCAGGTGGGTTTCCTGGAGAAAGGAGATGTCACTCCTGATCAAATGGATATGCTTCAACACTTTATACCTTTTGACTTTATTGCGACCTGCATGAATATTCCAAGGTAGAAACTTCTTAGGAAGAGCAATTAGAGACTCTCATATAGCAAAAATCTCTCACCACAACTAGTAAAGATGCCACACATAAACAAAGACTAACTCCTCCATGATGCCAAGTCAGCCCTCCCTCCCTCCCTCCCCACAGAACAATATCCCAGTATAGAAAACAAAACCCAATACAGCAAATAACCCCTTCCCTCCCTTCCCACCCTCCCTCCCTAAGGGTCAAAGATCTGAGTGAACTGTCTGGTAAACAAGGCTTGATACCTTACCCTGTCCTATAGCTCTCTGGTACATGATGTACCTTCAGTGGTAGCCCAACCCCCCCTCCGCCAAACCAACCGTCACAAAACATTTAACAAGTGACCCTGCAGGAGCAACCCCATAGATGTAGATTGGCCCCCCCCAAAGATTTAAACAACAGCCAGTAAATGGGGTAGGAGTCCCTTAGCCACTGCATCAGGCTGGAAACCCCCGAAGGAAAATATCAAACCTGAGCAGTGCAGGGAGTAGAACATGGATGGCTTCATTCTCCGGAGTCAACTGAGTCCCAGGTACAGCAAACCCCACTAAATCAGGCTACTTGAGCTAAACGAGTAGCAGAGGATGACGAATACAACTAAATAGAGTGCAAAAAATATAGCTCACATTCTAGAGGGACCTATGCTGCACCCTCATGCAGAAATGGCAAAAGAGAATAAATAAAAGTAAAAGGGTCTGTCTGCCCACGTGGACCGCACTGGACCTTAAAGGGCTCTGAACATTAAATTAAACAGCAAGGGATCTCCCCTCTATATCAGGGAACTAACAGGAAAACACGCCCCAAAACATAGAGGTAGTGGGAATCCAGAGTATCGCTTGGTGACCGGTTTAACCAATTGCAGCATTAAGAAAGAAAGAAAAAAAAAAAAAGGAAAGACGTGAGGGCCCCTACCTCCTAACTGCAGACATGCCCTAAGATCTGTAGGACTGCCAGGACTAAACCTGCAACTGGGAGTCAAACTCAAAGTGAAAACAAAACATTACCCTCGTGCCCCCCAGTGCTAGAGTCCTGGCAGCAAAACATTCAGTCAATAAATGTTTAAATAAAAAGTTCACTAGGAAAGCACTTGCAGTCTCCTACTCACTACGGTGAGCTACAGCAACTGAAAAACTCTCCGGATCTTGAGAGTCAGTCATTTCAGCCATCACAAAACAAATTAGGAAGCACCTTCTCAAGGGAATCTTCAGCCACCTTCGGATCCTCAAAAGGAACCCATTTCCCCTCTAGATGCACCTGAAAATTGGCAGGGTAGACCATCAAAAACCTTGTATTTGCTGCCAGAAGCTTGGTGATAATACCATGGTAGGCCACTCTCCTCTGGCTCACCAATAAGGGAAGGTCTTGAGCCACACATATCATCTTGCCACCCCACTGCACTTCTTTGATTTCCTTGATTTTCACCTTAAAATGCTGGCGCTCCTGATAGTTTAGAAATTTGAAGATGAAGGTTCTTGATGGGGCACCAGGAGGGGGCATGGGTCTTAAAGCCCTGTGGGCCCATACTATTATGTAGGATGGCCCCAATGGAGAGGGGACAGCTAATTTCTCCATGAGCTTCTGGGCAAAAAGCATTGAGTTGTTCCCCTTTTCACGCTTGGAAAGTCCGGTTATTACTGCATTGCTGTGGCAGCTCCTCCCTTCCAAATCTTTGATTTTGGCTTCTAATTTTGCTATGCATTGTCGGGTTAAAGCCATCATAGGGTCCACCTTCTCTACTCTTTTTACAGAGATATTAGGTGGGTTTCAAAGTCCCTGGTGAGGATTGCTAACTCCTCCAGTTTAGTAGATACAGATTTAAATTCTTCTGTCAGGGACCGCAAGTCTTCTCTGAACAGACGAAATTCATCCAGAAAGTGACTGAACATGAGGGGGGACTGTTCTTGAGAACCAGTGAACTGCCATCCCGCAGGCCCAGGCTGGGCCTTGGACCTCTTACTAGTCTTCTCAGGAGTGATAAGTAGCATGTGTCGTGGGAGAGCCAACCGCATCTCCGTTTCCATCCTATCAGAAGCACCACCGAAAATGACCAAAATCAGCCAGGTATGTTAAACTTCAGTTAAAATGTTTCTCTGCCTTCGTTCCTGCAGAATATATTTAATTAAAGATGTTTGTACGGGAGGGAGTAGTGGGAGCGCTCGCAAAAGCAGCTACCCAGTTGACTGCATCACATGATCTCCCTAATTTCTGTAATTTCAATTGGGAGCTTTTCCCTTTCAATAAAAATGCTTTCATTATTGTTTCCAATTGATTAAAGAATTCATCTTTCAAAATAATTGGAAGATTTTGAAATAAGAACAGAAATTTGGGGAAGGTGTTCATTTTTATTACATTAATTCAGCCTATCATGGTGAGTGGTAATGATTACCAGCGAGTTAACATTTTTTGAGTTTCATGAGTAATAGGGTCTAGATTTAATGATGGTATTTTGTTGATTTCTTTCTCTATTACTATGCCCAGTTATTTAATTTTAGGAACAATGGGCCAGATTTTCAAAAGAGTTGAGCTATGCTCAATAGGGTTGCGCCTGCGCCAGTCCGAAATGTGCCATTCTGCGATATTCAGCAGGAGGCAGTTGCACCCCCAAATCATGCTGAGCAACAGCACAATGCTAATGAAGGCATGCGCAACTGAAGGGGGAGGAACCATGCATAAACTGCACAGCCCGATATTCAGCAGGGCTGTGCAGAGTTATGCAGGCGCAACCCTCTACCTGTGCCTGCACAACTTTAAGCCAAAAAAAAGGATCAAGTTGAGGGCCACCTACAGGTGAGCTGCCGCATTGCAGGGCACAACACAGCAGCTGCCACCTGTGGGTGGCCCTCCACTGGTTCCCGGCAGCGCCCCCATGCCCCGATCGTGGGCTGAAGTGCCCCCCCATTAGCCCGATCATGGGCATAACATTATTTCCCCCCCCACTAGCCTGATTGCAGGCAGAACATTATGTCCACCCTGGAGCAGCCTGATTGCGGGCATCAGATGACCCCTCCTCCAAGTCCAATATCCCTGGTGGTCAGTGGACCATGAAGCCCATCGCGGGCATAACATCAACCCCAATGTCCAATATCCCTGGTGATCTGAGTGGCCCCCCTACCCCACCCACCCACGGGCCCCACCACCCGCTCCCTCCCGTCAGCCCGGTAGGCGGCAACCTCACTTGCCTGCTGCCCCGCTGCCGCGTAACTGACAGCTCGGTAGGGCTGCACGCCCAGTGGTTCAGAGCAAGAGCCAATGGTGCTTTTGTATACTATACAAAGGCAGTCAGATATGTGAATGAATTCATTCATTCACACTATCTGAACTACTTCTAATATATAGGCTTCATATCCATTAGCTCTTGCTCTGAACCAATGGGCGTACAGCCCTACCAAGCTGTCAGTCAGTGGGCAAGCGAGGGTGGCAGGCGGTTCAGTGCTGCCGCCCATCAGCTGGACGGGGGTAGCGGGTGGTGGGGCCTGTGGGTGGGTGGGTGGGGTGAGGGGCCATAGATCACCAGGGATATTGGACATTGGGGTTGATGTTATGCCCATGATCGGGCTTCGTGGTCCACTGGACCACCAGGGATATTGGACATGGGGGTTTGCTGTTATGCCCGCGATCGGGCTTCGCGGTCCACTGGACCACCAGGGATATTGGACATTGGGGGGGTTTGATGTTATGCCCGCAATCAGGCTTCGTGGTCCACTGGACCACCAGGGATATTGGACATTGGGGGGTTTGATGTTATGCCCGCGATCGGGCTGCAGGGAGCGTTGCTCCCCGATGGCTGCTGCCTGGCAGGGTGCCAGGCGCAAGTCGTCAGGGATCGGTGCACCCGCATGCTAATGGCAAGCAAATGGTGCCGTAATTATATGTAAATGGTCCCCCCTGTGCCTTGCATAAATTATGGCCCCATTTGCATGTCACTTTTTGAATACCGCAGGTTTGCGCATGGCGCAATGGAACTTGCACCACCGCATCTGAATGCTCCACTCTGACCACTTGTGGTGGTGCAAGTTCCGCTGTGCCATGCACAGTGACTGTGGCAAGGGGGCGATATTCAAAGAAGTTGCTCAATAGCGCAACTCCGTTGAATATCGCCCTGGCCACACCCCTGCGCAACTTTTTTGAGCAGCACAAGGGTGTGCACCACAGAATGGCGCAGTTTGAATATCTGGCCCAATTTGTATATTTAACTGAGGTGGGGATTTAAAAGGAACTGAATGGTTTGTAGTTTCCATGGTCTTTGTTTTGGACCAATTTACTTTGTACCCAAAGATCATCCCACAATTATTGATAAGGTCTAAGACTGGATTAAGACTCTGATTCATGTTTATAAAAATCAGTGCATCATCCACATATAGACTAATATGATGGTCTGTATTAGGAATCATTAGTCCATGAATTAGCATGGATTTCCTTACAGCTATAGCCAGTGGTTCAATGGATAGAACTAAAATTAAGGGGGATAAGGGGCACCCCTTTCTGGTTCCACAATGAAGTGTGATTATTGGTGAGATAGTGCGATTAGTGTTTACCCTTGAAATCAGACCACACTAAAGTATCCCCATCCATGTCTTAAAATTTGGACAGAATCCGAACTTATGGAAAATTGTTTTTAAGTAGGACCATTCTATGCAATCAAATGCCTTTACAACATCTAATAGAAGAAGTGAAAGATTTGAGTTCTTGTAATAATCAAGTAAATTAAAAGTTCTTCTAGTGTTCGATGATAAAGTTCAGCCCTTAATAAACCTATTTTGATCTGGTGGATTAAATGGAGTAATAATTTTTCAAGCCTAGTTTTTTTTTTTTGTTTGTTCGTTTGTTTTTATTATTTATTTATTAAATTTCAGAATTACAATCCTTTGAGTCAAAGACTCCTTTGCAAAGGCTCCATGTCAATACACAACAGAACATTACATCAAGACATATTGTACACAGTTTTCAAAACAGAGCATTACATTTTGACAAATTGTACATAAAATCACAGTACATGGTATTTACATTGATTGGTTACCATCTCAAGGATTCTTAGAGGACCCTGGGTCATCAAGGTGTGGTGGGACAGAATACCGATTCAGGGGGACTTTACCGAGCCCTACATTGAGGTATAAATCCCGCAAGGTGGTAGGCCTTGTTGTGCAATTATGGAATAAGAAAGTTTTTTATCACATTCAGCCTAGGGAGGACTGTTGGTAACAGCAACACTAAGTTGCAAGGATCTTGGCCAGAATTTTGGCATCTGAGTTGATGAGGGGTATAGGTCTGTAAGAACTTGGTTTTACTGGGTTGTTATCTTTTTTATGAAAAACAGTATGCAGGCTTCCTTAAATGAGGGTGGTAAAATTTTGGATTAAAAAATATTATCAAATATTTTTTGAAGATGAGTGGCCAGCAATGGGGAGAACATTTTATAGAAGGCCAAAGGGAGTCCATCTGGGCCAGGTGCTTTGCCGGATGAAAGTTTTTGAATAGCCACTGTGATTTTTGTTATTGAAATTTCTTGATCTAGATTTGGAATATTTTGTGGATCAATAGTAGGAAAGATCACCTATACATAAATTGTTGAAATTCTGCTGAAGTGGATGAACATTCAGCTTTATAGAATTCTTGATAATATTGAAAAAATGTTTTATTAATTTCATCACGGGAGTTGACAGTTTTGCCATTCAGATTTTGTATACGTGTAATCAGATTGTTCTGCTGTTGTTTTTTTAGTTGCCATGCCATTTTTTTATCAAGTTTATCCCACATTGCATAGTAATGGCTTTTGGTGTACAAAATGTGTCTTTCTGCCTCTTCAGCAGCAAGTTTATTATACTGTTCATTCAATTTTAGTAGATCGTACAGTACTCATGGTTGAATGGAATGCATCTGAGTTATTTCTTTAGGAGGAGCGCGAGCGAGCGCAAAGAGAAGATGGTCACCTGTTAAATCACGCTTGTCGAGTCCGTTAATATTTTGATAAATTTCAATTGATATCAGTAACATCGGAGAAGAGCAATAAAATAGGCTAATACAATTAACATCAGTTATCAAAACAATACCGAGTTTTGTTAGTGTTTCAGTAGTTTTGGCAGTTAAAACCAAGACCTTGTCTATTATGGCTCATAAAATGAATCATCCGGTTGGGAGTTTCTCTGATTCTTGCAGGCCAACGTCTGGCTCTCACGACCTCAACAAATCTACTTCGGTGGCAATTTTAAATGAAACAGCAAGTAAAAATGACGTCAGTCAAATTAAAGAAATGTTAGCAGACCTTAAAGTTTGCACTGAGGAAGTTAGACAAGCTAAAACAAAATTACAGCCAGAATCTGAAGTGGCAAAAAAGGAGGTCACCAACAACTGCCATCAGCTTAATGAACTTTGAAGAAACAGTCTCCTATTTAAGCTCTGTCACACAAAAACAAAATAAACAGATTGAATACTTGCTTGGTAAAGTTGATGATTTAGAGAACAGGGGCTGTAGGAATAATATTATCGTTTAAGCTTATTAATGGGCTACACTTAACATAGACAGGATCGACCAAAATTAAACCGTTAGCAACATCACAATCTTGGATCTTAAGTCCAGTGGTTCTAGGTTTACTAGTAGTTTACACCCTACTGTTAAAAGGTTTTGGTTTTTTTTTGTTTGTTTTTTTTTTGTAGCATTTTCTAAGTCAGAATAGACTAAAAACTCTTATTTTCTTTATAGTACACATGTTCAGTACTGTAGTTAACAATGTATTATTGATTTATAACAAATTATTTGTGAAGGCTTTGTAGCAGGTCTTGTGGGTGTTACCATTTATTAGCAATCTGAGTATTATCTTAACTCTTTGTGGATTGCACATACAGTACAAATAGAGGAATGGGGCACTATAATATTACCTCTTGGAATGTCAATGGCTTGAGATCCCCAATCAAAAGGAAGAAGGTATTGTCTTACCTCAACAAAAAAAGGTCAGATATTGTTTTCTTAGAAGATACGCATTTGGTACAAAAGGAAGCTGATAAACTGTAGAGAGCATGGATAGGCATTGCTGAAAGTTGTTGTTTCTCATCCAAAAAGTGTGGTATCTCCATTTTGATAAGAAAAAAGAATTACTTTTTATAAACATTTACATTTGACTGATGTGAAGGGGGGGTAAAAAATTTTAATTGGGACATTGAATGGCCATAAAATTGCCCTCTGCAATGTATACTCCCCAAACAAAGGCAGAGATACTTTCTTTAATAACATAACTACTACCTTGAATAGCTTTATTGAATATGAACTAATTGTAGGTGTCGACTTTAGTGAGCTACTAGATCCCATTTTGGATAGATCATCCCCTACACCAATACAATCAGTCACAAAGGCCAGGTTATCATTCCAAAAAATGCTGATGGACCTAGGACTTACAGATACCTGGAGACTTGTAAATCCACAGGGGAGGGACTATTTTTTCTTTTCAGGTAGATATCTGTCCTATAGCTGAATAGATTATGTATTGATTTCAGACAAATTAATTTCATCCCTCTCAGAAGCCAAAATAGATAATATTACAATTTCAGATCATGCTTGCATTGAGGTGGAATTGAGTTTATACAACTCAGGGGAAAAAAAACATTGTTGGAGGCTGAAGTCTAGTTTGTTAAACGATAAAGAATTCTTACAGTGGATTTCTACACAAACTTCAGAATTTTTTGAAATAAATAATGATGGTGGAGTCTCTCAAGTCTGCATATGGGAAACATATAAAGCATATATCAGAGGAAGAATCATAAGTTTCTCCTCTAAAAGAAAATGGGAAAGGGAAAAAGAGATTAAGGATAAAGAAAAAGAACTAGGGTAGTTAGAAAAAAAATCCAAGGCAGCTAAGACCCCACAACTGGACTTACTTCACAAAATGATGGTCATTAAAGGGGAAATAAATAAAATTTTGTCTCAAAAAGCAGAATATGCTCTCTTTAGGATGTGGCAAAAATACTGGGAAGCTGGAGCCAAAGCAGGTAAACTTCTAGCAGTAAGATTAAAAGAAATGCAGCAACAGAATCTAATACCTGGGGTTTTGTCCACAAAGGGAGAGGATATAAATGGTGAGTTCCATTAATTTTATAGTACTATACATGCTAGCAAGGATGGTTGTGATTTAGGTGAACTGGAGAAATTTTACTCAAGCATCAAAATTCCAACAATATCACCCAAAGAGAAAAGGGTATTAGAAATGGGAATTACATTAGCTGAGGTAGAACAAGCTATTAAGGATTTACCTACTGGCAAATCACCTGGTCCAGACAGATTCCCAGGAGAATTCTATGCCAAGTTTAAAGATACAATTGCTCCTCAGTTACATAGTACTTTTTTGGAAGCTGAAATCAATGGAACTTTGCCCAACACCATGAAACTTGCCTTTCTCACTTTACTTCCCCAAAAAGGTAAGGATCCCTTATATTGCACCGGTTACAGACCAATGTCACTGATGAATACTAATTATAAAATTTTGACTAAAATTCTAGCTAAAAGAATATAAAATATTATTACTAACTTAATTGGGCCCCAACAGGTGGGATTTATACAAACTAGATCTGGGGCGGATTGTATGCATAGGCTTCTCAATTTTCTCTGGTGGGTTAATAAATCTAAATAATCATTTATTGCATTGTCACTTGATATTCTGAAGGCTTTCAATTCAGTTTTATGGAGCTATATAGTCAAAACACTTTCAAAATGCAGATTTGGAGAAATGTTTATTAAATGGATTTCTATGCTTTATGATAAACCAACAACGTAAATTATGATGAATGGTGTTATTTCCCCTCCGATTGACCTAGCTAGTGGCACTAGACAAGGATGTCCATTGTCTCCCTACTTATTTATACTGGTTTTTGAATCACTAATTAGGAAAATAGACATACACAATGGAATCAAGTGAGTCAAACTGGGCAGGATTGAACATAAATCCTTCACATTTGCTGATGATTTGTTGTTGACTATTACCTCACCCATACAGTCATATCAGGAGGTCCAAGCCATACTTCATGAGTTTGAGAATTGTTCAGAACTCTGCATTAATTGGGGGAAAACTCAGGTGATACAACTTAATTTAACACAAGTTACTAAGACTCAATTAGAAAATAGCTTAAGCACAGGGTGGGTTAAAGATGTCATTACTTATTTAGGGGTTCAAGTCACAACTGACCTAAGTAAAATTCTGGATGCTAATTATTTACCATTATTGGCTGACATAGAATTAGATCTAGCAAGGTGGGATAAACTCAGTTTGTCCTTATGGGGCAGAATAAATGCTGTGAAAATGATAGTAGCTCCCAAGATCTTTCATTTATTCCAGAATCTGCCAGTTTTACTCAGTACTAAATTCTTCAGTTGTTTGGATAGAATTTTTGGGAAATTTATTTGGGGAACAAAACCTTCTAGATTGGGAATCGCCAAGCTAAGAGCTCCTCAAAGTGTGGAAGGGTTTGCCTTACCTTGGTGGGAAATGTATCAGCTAGCTTTTATTTTCAAACAATCTTTAAGGCACACAAAAAAAACAAAATAGAAAATGCATCTGATAATTCTCAAACTTGCCCTGTTTGGTTACATATGGAACAATATTTTTTTTCAAATCAAATAGCCTCACAGATTTTATGTATAGGACTTTACCCCCCACAGATCAAAGATAACCCATGTTAGTTCTTGTTTTAAAAAAAATAAATACAATTTTAAATCCACAGGGAAGAGCCATTCCCTTTATACCTTTATGGGAAAACACTGTAATCAGAGGTGGAAATAAAGGGCTTTTGAGCACAACTTGGGCTGCAGCAGGTATCTCTCAAATTGGCCAACTGGTTAATCAAGAAAATGGAGTTTTGCACTCCTTTCAAGAAATCAGGGAAAAATTCAAACTTCCAAAACACCATTTTCATTATTACTTATCCCTAAGGGAGATAATGCAGAAAAATGTGTTGTCAGAGGGCTATACTTTATCCTATAATGCTGAGTGGCATCAGATAATTAAACTAGGGTCCCTGAGGAAAGGTTCTAGTATTGTTTATAAGCTACTAACCAGTGATTTGGGATCTTCTTATTTAACACGCAAGCCCAAGGAGTCCTGGGCGGAGGATTTGTCATTGGATTTCACTGTAGAGGACTGGGAAGAAGCTTGAACAATGGCAAATCAAAGCCACAAAGAACTCCAAGGTAGGCAAATTCAATTCAAAGTCCTGCATAGATTTTATTTAAGCCCTTATAAATTGCATGCAGTGGGTTATATGAACACACCAGGATGTTGGAGATGTAGATGTATCAAGGCGGACCTTGCACATCTATTCTGAGATTGCCCCAAGCTACTTTGTCTCTGGGATACAGTTAGTAAGTTGTGTTCTAGTTGCACTAGCAGGTACATTCCACACTCTCCACTTATATTTATTTTAGGAATTTTTCCAGAACCTGTCGATCTTAGATTGCATCAAAATATATGGATATGTCATGCTTCATTGAGTGTTAAAAGACTTATTTTGAAGCATTGGAAAGACCCCCTTGTTCCATCAATACAAGAATGGTATAATCAGATGGACTTTATTTCTAACAATGAGAGAATTTCTTATTCCATACAAGATATGGTCTCCATTTTTGGAAATTAGATAAAAAGAATGATTAAAAGAGAGAATTTTTAGTATTCTATGCAAGTAAATGTACTCTTTGAAGAGTCTATTTTGTGGACGTGTGTAGTTGAACTATTAGACTTAGAAATGTGATTATTTATGGATATAGGTTTGTGTGTGCATGAATGTATTTATATATGCCTTTGTATACACTTATGAGGATTCATGCATATATATATATATATATATATATATATATTTGTGTATAAGAAACTTTTTAGAATATAAAATGTTTAGATTACCAACAATCTGAATTGTTACTATAACTGCTAATATCATCTATTAATTATATAACATTATCAATGTTTCTATGAATGAGTGTATTTCTGAAATTCATGTCTGTATTATGAAGTTTACATATAAATACAATTTATTATGAGTTATTTCTTTAGCATTAATTAATGTTTCCAAATCCTGCAATTTTTTGTCTATTTTTCCTTTTGTATAGTACATGAGGTAATATATCCCCATCTATATGCCTTAAAGGCTTTCCATATAATACTGATGTTCACCTCTTTGGTGGTATAATGCTGATAGAAAGTTTCTTTGTCTGTCCGAATCTGGTCACAGAATGTTTGGTCATTCAGAAGGATTGCATCAAATTTAAATGAATGGATTTTGGGACTATCTGAGGGTACAAGTGTCAGAGATAAGGGTGCATGATCAGATATAATAATATTGAAATAAGTGACCTGCTTTGTTTGATATTGTAATGATTTGGAAATTAAGAAATAATAAATCCGTGAATATGATTGGTGGATGTGGGAAAAGTGTGAATATTGCTGATCGTCTGGATGGTTATGACGCCATACAACTATAAGGTTAAGTTCCTTCATGAATTGCAATAGGGTGTGAGATGCAGATAGTAGCCTTTCTATTCATGAACCGGATCTGTCCAAATTTTAATTCAGGATCCAATTAAAGTCCTCTCCAATTAAGTAAGGAGCTGGAAAATTAACAAGTTCAGGAAAAACTTGTGTAAAAAAAAAGAGGGTGAATTTTCATTTGGTCCATTAATATTGCAGAGCGTATAGGATCTGATAAAGAATTTGGCAAATTAAATATCGACCATTGGGATCTATGTTTTGCTTCCCAATAATTACATTAATTCCTTTTTTAAAGAAAATTGAGACTCCCTGGGAATTGTTTTTTGTAAGGGACATTCAGACCCTGTCCCAATTTTTTAACATAGAATAAGAAATCATCTTGTAACAATTGAGTTTCTTATAGGAAACTACAATTAGCCTCTTTTATTTATGTAATTAAATATTTTATTTGCTTTTGTTCTGTTTTGTAACCTTTTCACATTCCAGATCATACATTTTAATTCACTAGCCATTAAATTTATTATTCATTAACTGTGTTTGTATTAAATTCATACAACATAGTCTTAATGTGCATGTTAAATGAGAAAAAAGAAGTTTTCTTTTAGAGCATCTAAATCTGCAGTTACCATCATATTGCTTTGTCCCCTCCTCTCACCCTAACTGAAATTCCCTAACTGAGGAATTTCAGTAGTCATTACCATTCCATCCCAGCTCCCCGCCCTCCCCCTCATCCTTCCTATAAGTGCCCAAATTCCACCACCATAGTTGCCACCAAACAGGACCATATTTATTATATTGTAAATCTTGACATGTAGCAGACTTACCAATATTAATATGGCACCAAGTTATCTGGAATAAACAGCATTCATACTCCCCACCATGTGAACCCCCCTTCCAACCATCCCTGCACATTCATCAGCTCAGATGGTCCTGGTGATGCTTAATGGGGCTGGCTGCAAGCTGCTCTTCAGACTCCCTTACACAAAAAAAAAAAAAAAAAGAGATCAAAAAGAAAAGCAAACGCATAACTTTTCAAACACTATTCATTTTATTTTATTTTTTTCTTTGTTTCCATTATCATTAATACCTTCCCCTCTTTGGGTTTACAATATTCAGACCTGGAAAGGATAAAAAGGAAAAGGAATATAATCCAGCTATTACATCGCTAGCCCTTCCTTGTATTTTGTTTAAGTCCAAGAGGCTCCTAATACAATGTCCTGAACAACAACTCAGAACTATCTCCGGTGAGGTGACAAGAAAGAGGATGTGTATAATTTAGATCCTTTTAAGATCTACAATTTAAACAACACAAAAGGCATTTTTGCCATAGATCATGGATCATGGATGGATAATCCATCCGGCCAGTAATGCTTGAGTTTGAATGCCATTGGCCACCATCAATGAATGGATGGCAATCCTGGTTTACTTAATTCAATGTATTTTCAGAATTTTTCAGAATGTTTCTTGGTAATACTTTAGCTGTTATAAGTTAGTGCTTGTAGATATATTAGGGGCTACTGAGTTTTCTTGTGAGAGATTTGATTCATAATTATGTTAAAAACTCTCAGCTTTTTTAGCATTGGTAAACAAATGCATCTGAACATGAACAAAGGATATAAGCCGAGATGGTGATAACAAGGAAAACGTAATATCCCTCTGTCAGAGTATTCCTATGGCTCAGTCGAAGGCTTTTCTAGTTAGTGATGTGTTCATGGAAAAGTCAGGAAAAGCCAAGAACTTAAAATTGTCTGTCATAAGGCCCTTAAGTATATGGGCTACCCTCAGGATGACCTCCTGATTCTGGAAGTAGTGTGGCTTTATGAATACAGGACGTGTGTTTCTTCATTGTTTGCTTCCATCTTTGACATTTCTCAGGTCGCCCCAACCCCTGTGAGCTCTGTCCAAGAGTATTTTGTTTTCTGGAAACTTGCATTGTAGAGCCAAAGTCAAGAGTTTTTCAAAATATGGGATAGGGTCCCCCTTTTTCTCAGCACCCTCTGAGATTCTGATGAGATTTATATTATTACACCTGGAGCAATCTTCCAGGTCGTTAGGCTTTAATTTTAGCTCTACTTCACATTAAAAGAGAACTTCGCTAAGAGCAAAACTGCTAACTTTGCTTGCAAATTTTGGCTCTGTGGTGAAGTTTGCAAGGATCCATGGGACCGAGTTCACATGGTGCTTCAATGAGCTGTGTTGTCATGCATTGGCTGAATTCAGTGCAATGTGATATATCTTTCTGCCTAAAAACATTTGGAAAGCATTTAAAACAGGCAGTTTTTTTCTAACAAATCAATCCATTAAATGCAGTGCTGGAGGAGTGTAACAAAAATTGGGGGGGGGGTCAAAACTGAATAGAACATTATAGCCACGGAATTGGGAAAACCGCTGCCTTCTTGACTATACTTTAGTCAGTCAACTGTACCTAGATTTGTATAAACCAGAATAATCCACACATGCTGACAAATAATTCATGATTCATTAACATAAATAAACAGAACAGGGTCAGGAATTGTAGCTTTGGAAGAGGTATCGAGGAGAATGTAAGCCAAACACAACTATACAGTGTACCTCATGCAACAGTAAAACAAAATATTCCAGAATTTTTTCACAAAGTATCAGTCTGGATGCCATGTAGAGAAAAACACCAACAGATATGTTGCAGGTGATACCTTTTATTGGGCTAACAAAATTATTTCTAAGACTAGCTTTCAAGAGATAATAATAATATCTTTATTTGTATAACGCCTTTCAAATATCAAGGCGCTGAACATTCAAATAAATAACATAGTAAAAGTCACAATTGAGACAAATATACAGCTAAAATCAAAACTAAAATCAGTTTACATACGAACATACAAACATGCGAATGTGCCAGCAGAAACAGACCACCCAGACTATCTAAATCTGCTCAAGTGTGCAGCCAACACCCCTAGTTTGCAACTGCCCCACCCACCCTTTGCCATCCCACTGCCACTACCCACCTCCCCCACCCTCGCTCTCCCCTGTTCTCTGTCCCATGCCCTTTTGAAGCTGTTCACAGATTTACATGATACCACCCATTCTGGTAGGGTGTTCCATTTTGCTACCACCCTCTCTGTGAAATAGTGTCTCCTCATTTCCTTCCTAAATCTTCCCCCCTCAATTCTTAGCCTGTGCCCCTAGTGACCTTCCCCCGCTCCTTAACTTAAAGACCCCACCTGCCCCATCCTTATTGATTCTCCTTAGATACTTGAATGTCTCTGTCATGTTCCCCATGTCCCTTCTATCCTCCAGGGTGTACATATTCAGGTCTGCCAGCCTGCTGTCATAGTCTCTCCCCTCCATTCCACATATCATCTTTGTTGCCCTCCTCTGCATGATATCATGCTTTAGGTATGGCCTCCAAAACTGCACACAATACTCTAAGTGCGGCCTTACCAGCAACCTGTAGAGGGGCAAGATCACCTCTCTTTGCCTGAATGAAAACCCCTTCACTATGCGCCCCAGCATTTTGTTCACTTTTGCAGCCACTGTCCTGCACTGGGCAGTGTTGTTCATGATAACTGGTTATCATTACCCCTAGGTCCTTCTCCTCCTCAGTGATCCCCAGCTTAATCCCCCCCCAACCAGTATTCTCTCCTTGGGTTCTTCACCGGAAAGTGCGTAACCTTACACTTCTTTGCATTGAACCCCAGCTGCCACCTCTCTGACCACTCCTCTAGCTTGGGTAGGTCCCCCTGCAGTTGCTTCCATCCCTCCTCTCCATCCACCATTGCTCTGATTTTGGTATTGTCAGCAAACAGACTTACCTTGCTCACCACCCACTGTGCAATGTCTGATATGAAGAGCCCAAATAATACTGGCCCAAACACAGAGCCCAGTGGCACCCCACTCGTCACCGGCCTTGGAGTTGAGAGCTCCCCTCACACCACCTCCCATTGCAGCCTGCCACTCAGCCAGCTTGAATCCAGTTCATCATTTTTGCCCCTGCCCCTACACCAGTTAGCTTCTCACCAAGTCACCCATGAGGCACCGAATTGAAGGCCTTTCCAGAAGTCCAAGTAAAGAACATCTACCGCATGACCCTTATCCAGCTCACCTGTCATCCAGTCATAATATTGTATGAGGTTGGTTTGACAAGACTTACCTGAAACAAACCCATGCTGCCTCACATCCTGGAGGCCATTGTCCTCCAGGAACAACACCAGTCTTTCCTTTAGTATCGTTTCTATGAGTTTGCACACTATGGAGGTGAGACTTACCAGACGATAATTACCCGGTTCATCCCTTGGCCCACTCTTGTGTAATGGTACTACATGTGCCATCCTCTAGTCCAGTGGCACACATCCTGACTCCAGTGAGGTGCTGTACAGATCCACCAGCGGCTCCACCAACACTTCCACCATCTCCCTCAGCACCTTGGGGTGCATACCATCCGGCCCTGGTGCCTTGTCTACCTTCAGTGCCCTCAGTCCCTCTAGGACTCTACTTGCCTCAATTCTTCCATCTGTTGCCTCCTCTCCCCCTGTCCCACCCTCCCAACCCATGCTGGTAGCAGTCCTCCCTTTCTTTGTGAACACTGAGTAAAAGTATTCATTCAGTGCTTCTACCTGCTCCTCCCCCTTTTCCGTCCACTCCCCACCACTTTTTATCCTCACTATTGTCTCTTTGCACTTCCTTTTCTCCCTGATATATCTGAAAAAGTCCCCCCCCCATTAATTCCCTGTGCTAATCTCAGCTCCCTCTGGGCCTTGGCTTCTCTCACTTTTCTGGTCACCTCCCTGGACCATGTTGCATATTCCTCCCTGTTCACTTTCTTCCCTGTACTCCTAAACCTCTGGTGCACTACTTGTTTTGACCTCACCACCTCCACAACCTCGCTGTTCAACCAGCATGGTTTTCTTGCTCTGCTCCTCTTACTCTGTGCCTTGGTGCAGGCTTCTGTTGCCTCTGTAACCCCTTATTTAATAATATCCCATTTCTGTTCCAAGTACGTCTCCTGCCTTTTACCCTCCAATTTCCCTTTCAGTACTTCCTGCATCCTCCGAAAGTCCACCCCGCTGAAGTTTACCACCCGAGTAACTGATTTCTCTGGCTCCCCACACATCATGATATTAAACCACACTGTTTGGTGATCACTGTCAGCTAGTGGGTCCTCTACCTTTATTTCCCTCACTGCCTCCCCATTCAACAATACCAGATCTAAAGTGTTCTTTAGCCTAGTAGGTACAGTAACCAGCTATGTCAGGAGACCCTTCTGGATCGCATCCAGGAGCACTTGCTCCCTAGCACTGGAGGTGACAAGAATACTCTAGTCAACCCCCGGCAAGTTGAAATACCCAACGATGACCACCTTCCCTTTTTTACATCCCTTTTTGATTTGTCCCACTAACTCCCTGTCATGCTGCTCAGACTGGGACGGTGGTCTGTATACCACCCCAAACCTCAATTTCCTACCCCTTGAGTCTGGGAGCTGCAGCCAGATTGCCTCTGTTCTCCTTTCTTCTCCCTCATCCCTTATGCATTTGATCCCATCCCTCACATAGACACAGTCTGGGTATGCTTGATAATACCCTCTTCCTCAGGTCAAAGTCTAGAAGCCACAAAGTATTATTCTAGGTGCCTGTATTTTCAATATATGTGGAGTACCAAAAGATTAAAAGCAGCCTTCTTGCTGTCATTGGAAAAATCCCACCAGATTAATTTTAATGCTGCTCTACTAATTTAAATGTGGGGGGGGTCAAAATTTGTTGTCGGACCCTTGAACTACAAAAGTGAGGGGTCTCCTGACCCCCTGGCTCTGCTGCCTGTGATTAAGGTGTCTACTGAGCCTCATGCCTCTAGATCACCAATTATTTGTGGTATTTTTTGTGATTTAGTTAGTTTAAAGTTCTAGTTTTGTTTTCTGTATTGTGTAGTGAGGTAGTGCTATGGGGGGTCTTAGCTGAAGCAACTTCCAGAATCAAAAAGTCCGGTAAGGCAGCCTTTTCTGTTTAGCAGCACTAGTGCTGTTGTGCTCACTGTTTTGTGTGCATTTTTTTTCCTGTTTTCTTTGGTTTGTAATTTGAGTTCTGTAGAACAGTTAGCTGTGATTTACTGAATTATTTTGTCACTGTAGTTTGACCATATTGATTTCATTTTTGTTTATTGATTGAAGTTAGAGGTGTTTCTTTTATACAGTAACATCATTATAATTACCTGAGTTGTTGTTTTTTACATGTGTCCCCTTAGTTTCTGAAATCCCTGCTGTGTACTGCTTTTGTAAAAAAAAAAAAAAACTGGTGGCAGTGTGGGTGCTGCTGGTTCATAAGGAGCTTGAACTTCAACAGAAGGTGCTGCAGCTTCCACAGGGTGTGCCTGTTGCCCCACCATAACAAAGAAACTTCCTTTATACCCTCTATGAACTGCTGCCAGCACAGACAGACCACCACCTCCACCACCACCGTTCGCCACTTCCCTCTGCTTTTCCTCCCACTCAGCCCAGTAATTTACCAAGAGATGGGTCCTCTGGCCTCCAGTACCCATGTGCGTCCCCTGCTTGCCCTGGGGGACACATTTATTGCATAGTTTGCAAGTGACCACACTAACCCTAACCCAACACTTATCCTAATGTTACACAGGATAACACTGTAACTTTAACAAGCTGTAACTCCACCAGTCTTTGGTGTTAAGGGACACTATATATATCCAAAACAAGGGTCTTAATGAGTACTACAATAGTAATACATAATACCCCTGGAGAAATTCACAGGGTATGCACAGCATCCCAAAATCTCTTCCCAACTTGACTATGGTGCCAGATCCACAATTTAAGTCTGATAATTATCAAAAATGCATCAAATATGTATCTCCTCTTGGACTACAACCACTCTATGTTTCAGTCAAATTCAGCAAAAGTTGATTGAGTTATGCCTAAAAACCCCAAAGGGAGTAATTAATGGAAGTAGGGTGGTGACATTCCTGTTGCCAAATTATTCTCTGCCACATCTGTGGCATCCTTACGGGTGGGAGCTAGGGGAAGCAGCAACAAGAGGATCAGTCTGAGAGGCAGCAAAACCTCTGGCTCAGAAACTGCTCCATTTTGATAAAACTTTGCCTGTTTCTATGCGATAACGGGGACTGAAAAACAGCGAGGCTGAAATAGGTGATGTTAAAACAGCGCAGCCACATAGGGTGAGGGGTAGAACATAGCAATCACCAAAACAATGACAACAATACCACAGTGCTTTTCTAATGGGGTGGGCTTCACCCCCACACATACATACCCTTACTAAAATAACCAACTCTGGGGGAAGCAACTCGAGGAGGGGGGATAAGCCATAGGTCACCATTTTGGTGATTGCTATATTGTACCCCTCACCCTATGTGTCTGCACTGTTTTCCTTTACCCATTTTGGCAACACCGTTTTTGTGATCCCCATCTTCACTGAATACCACTTTGCCTTAGTGTACCCTAAGGAGCAGTTGCAGGTGAAGTTTCAAGATGAATTGACCCAGCTTCACTCTGGTGTACCCCAAAGACAAGTTATAGGCAAAGTTGCAAGGTGAAGTTACCATGGTGAATTTCCTATTAAATAGAAAAAAGTTGTGAAATGATTCATTGAGGTGAACTTGTCAACTTCACCTTAACTTCACCTGCGAATTAAAACTATGTAACATCTCTATTCAAAAGTTAGCACTTTCTGAATATAATATATTTGAAAAGGACTCACTTTTAAACCATAAGAGCTATAAACATATATTTTTTAAATGAAAGCTTGGTATCAGGTCACTATAGTTACACCATATCCACACACATTCAATATATTCCTAAAAGAAACAAGTTAGTAATGTTACCAGACTTGAGATCAATATCCTTGACTTCTATTATAAGTAAAGTAAGTAAAGGTTTTCTCTATGAATGGATAGATGATTCCATTAAAGATACAATTACTCCAATGAATTTGGACGTCTAAATGGGAGTTCAACTACCCACCTTCTGGGTAAGTTTTTTCATAACTTGTATGTAGCAACTGTTGCTCCTTAAGGTGTACATTTTAGCTACTTACCCAGCTTTAATTGTATAGGTTGATTGCCAATATGTTTCCTTCTCATAGTTAATGATTTTGAATCATGATGCAACCAGGTAGTGTACATGGATAATGGCATTTTAATTAATATACACTATACCTGAAATAGGACCAAAGCAAGTTATAAGAGAGCTTTGGTTACAGTGTCAAGTGGGAAGATGTTAAAGGTGACAGACAACAGTTTTTACACCTCAAGATGCCCTCCTGTGTTTTCTTTTAGTGCCTGTCCAATAGTCTGATATGTTTTGATTATCGTGTTTGTTAACTTAATGATCTATGTTCTTTTGCCTTTACAACTATCTTGAACACCTCTCTCTACAGAAGTTGCTGCTCTAGGTTCCTTGTCATAACGGCAACTGCGGAATGGCAATCACCATTAAGACTAGTGTACATCGCCGAAAATCAATTTCAGCGATGTACACCCCCAGCGCATAAGCAAAAGGGGTACCGAGGGACTTAGGATTTACTTTGTTATGCTGGGGCTGCTCGCCACGCCCCTGCTCAGCGCGATTCTCAACCCAGGGTGTGCATGTTGGGGTGCAAACTTTAAAAACAACATTGGCTGGGCGCAACAAAATGTATGTGCGCCTCGACCTGAACTCCAGCACTCAGAACCCCAGCCCACCACCCACCCACCACACCATGGGGCCAGCTCAGCAGCCCACTGTGGCACCATGCCTCACAATCCCTCCCTCCCCTTTCGCCTCTCACTCAGTGGGCTTGTCCCCCCATGCGCATGTACATATAGTGACATCCTGTCGCTATAAGCTGAACCCCCCCCAATCCGGTCACCCTTCCTGGTCGGTAGCCCTGTTGACATGAGCCGTGATTGAGTCACCCTTTTTGAAAGCACCCAATCATGGTCATCTATAACACAGGCTACCCTGCTCTCTCTTTTCATAGTGCCTGAACATTCTATGACATCAGTAACACCATTCCAAGCCATTCTGAAGAATAGAGTGGAATGGAGTAATTGATGTTATGGGATGTCTTAGAAATATGAAAAGAAAGAGAATGTTGAGAGTCGTGGAATTCTGTGTAAATCTGAGGGTACCCCAAATATAGATTATTTATCAAAAATTGGTCAAAACACATCGGAAAACACAGCTGGTATGGAAAACAAAATAAGAGGGCAATAAACTATGCCAAAATCATTGTGTATCATGTTTAATGATTCTTTAAATAATTGTAGGTGAACCTAAAATTTTGAGAATAGTTGCCACCAAAATAACACTGAGCAAAGCTTCAGTATTAAAGAAGACATTATTAAAACAGAAAATGAAACTAAGTTGACGGGCATTATGATTTCAGCAGATCTAAAGTGGCATATCCATGTAAAATATTTGGTCCCCAAATCAAACATGAGAATATAATTTTGGGCATGCTAAAGAGAACTGGTTTGTCTGGGAGTGACCTTGTGAAGGTATATAAGAGTTTAAACGCACACAGGGCTCCGTGTGCTCTGCCCTATCCTGGTGGGAGTACAAGCTGAAATGCCAGGTTACGCAGATACACACAAAAAGTTGCACTTCAAGGAAAAGTCAGTGCAAGTATTCAATTTAGTAAACACTCATGGTTTATTCAGCATCTTCCTGTGAAGTGCGACACTGAACCCCAGCGCTTTGGGTCTAACATGTGACCCTTCACCAAGGGGTATAAGAAAAAATTACTCACCTTAGTAATTGTGTTTCTTCTAATGGAGTCTTGCTGTATTCTGACATATGCAGTTAGCCCCAGCACTTGAACTGCCCCGGAGATGAAAGAGTTAACTCTAAGCAGAAGCATAGAACGTTGAGCTCGAGCTCGGATTTCAAACCTCTGTCTGTGGTGCTTCAGAGTGTAACCATCAGATTCTTAGGAGCAACTAACTACACCCATGGTGTGGAAATTGTAAACAATAACTAATAGGTAAAATTTTGGGTCCCAAAAGGCTCAAGTCGAGAACCCAATATAGAAAAATCCAGGTAGTGAACAATATATATATATATATATATATATATAAAACAATATATAAATCAACAAGAACACACAACAACAACCCCACCTAAGGGGAGGGGTGTAAGGTACACCCCTGAGGTGCAACACTGTACCTGCCAGCCCACATCCCAAAAACTAGGTTCTGAGAGGGGAGGCGGGGGGAGGTCAGAATACAGCAAGACTCTATTAGAAGAAACACAATTACTAAGGTGAGTAATTTTTTCTTCAAACAACATGAAATCTTGCTGTATTCTGACATATGCAGACTACCAAGCAGTACCTCCATGGAGGAGGGTACCGAACCTGTTTTGGGAATAGGCTCTGCAGTACTGCTGTACCAAACCTAGCATCACTCCTAGCCTGGATATCAAGAGAGTAATACTTGGTGAAGGTATGGACAATTTTCCAGGTGGCTGCTTTGCATATCTCTAGTAAAGGTATATCTCTGGCAGCAGCCAGAGAAGCTGCTGTACCCCTAGTCGAGTGGGCCCTCAGGCCTGAAGGAGGTGTTTTACCTAGTTTGGTACAATATACTTGTATACAGGCTACAATCCACCTGGCAATAGTTATTTTAGTAGCTGGCCTACCTTTTCCCACTTCACCATAAGTGAGAAACAATTGAAGACAGTCATTCCTATGTGCCTTAGTATGCTCTATATAATAACTAAGTGCCCTTTTAACATGCAAACTGTGTAACCTTTGTGTAACTGTGTGACTCTGAGCAAGTCACTTAACCGCCCAGTGCTCCCAGGTCGCCCCTGAAAACAGACACTTGTGCCTAGTGGGCCTTACCCGGTTAGCAAAGACTAAAATAAAAAAATAAAAATAAAACCTTCTTTCTCCTGAAGAGGAATCATCAGTGAAAAACACAGGAAGGGTCATGGACTGGTTCAGATGGAAATCTGAGACCACTTTGGGTAAGAACCTCCTATTGGTTCTGAGGACCACCTTATCTCTGTGAAATGAGATAAAATCAAGTTCAACTGACTGGGCCTGTAATTCATTAATTCACCTGGCAGAAGGGACAGCTATCAGAAACACAGTTTTCCAGGTCAAGTACTTAAGGTCAGCTGAAGCCAAGGGTTCAAAGGGTGGCTGCATAAGCTGAGCAATTAAAATACTGAGATCTCCAAAAGGAGGGTTGATATGAGTCAAACCTTTAAAGAACTTTCCAAAAACCGGGATGGGATGCCAGAGAAAAGCCCTTCCCTGCTGACAGAAATGCAGAAACAGCTGTTAGGTGAACTTTTAAAGTGGCTGGCCTAAGGTCTAAACCATTAAGGTGAACCAGATAATCTAAGACTATGGCAATACCTGCAGCATCTAGCAGGATGTTCTTGTGTGAACACCAAATGCTGAATCTTTTCCATGTGGAGTTATAAGCTTTCCTGGTAGAGGGTTTCCGAGAACCCTTGAGGATGTCTAAAACTCCCTGAGAGAGATGCAGGCTTGCGTACTCTAACTCTTCAAGAGCCAGGCCTTGAGATTGAAAGACTGGAGATTGGGGTACCAGATCCTCCCCTGAGAGGAGGTTAAGAGATTGTGTCTCTTGGGAAGAGACAGGGGAAGTGAGACTGCTAAGGATAACAACAGAGGATACCAAGGTTGCTTGGCCCAGTCTGGAGCAATTAGAATCACGGAGCAGGGTTGTGACCTGATCTTGACTAGAACCCTGAGCAACAGGGGAAAGGGGGGAAGGCATAAAGAAACTTGCCTTCCTAATCCAATAACAGAGCATCCAGGGGAACAGTCCCCAGGACTAGAGATCTACAGCAGAACTTAGGAAGCTGATGATTATCTGGGGCTGTGAAGAGATCTATCTCTGGAGTGCCCTACCTGGTGAAGATTACTTTCAGGATGAGAGGATCCAAGGTCCATTTGTGATGGCCCTGGGAGATTCTGCTCAGAGCATCTGCTAGCACATTGTCCTTCCCCTGGAAGGTGGACTGCCATTAGGGAAGTGTGAAGGGAGTAGGCCAGAGACCATACTTTCATGGCCTCTGTGCACAAGGCCGTAGACCGAGTGCCCCCTTGTTTGTTGATGTACCACATGGTGGTGGTGTTATCTGTCCTGACCTGAACCACCTTGTTCCTCACTGAGTCTGAGAAGAACTGAAGGGCCAAGAATACTGCCCTGAGTTCCAGAAGATTGATATGAAGAAGAGACTCTTCTGGGGATCAGACCCTCTGTGCTGTAAGGGCTCCCAGGTGGGCTCCCCAGCCCAGGAGAGAAGCATCTGTGGTGAGAACCACTTAAGTAGTTTCCTTGAGAAATGGGACACCTTGCCTGAGATTGTCTTGGTCCAACCACCACTGGAGAGCTTGGACCAGAGTCTGAGTTACTGGAATCAGTTTGGTAAGAGAGTCTTTCCTCTGAGACCAAAAGGATCTTAGATGGAATTGAATGTCCCTCATCTGGAACCTGGCCCCTTGCACCACTGCAGTGGAAGCTGCCATGTGGTCTAGGAGCTGAAGAAAATGTCTTGCTGGACGAGAAGCCACAGGATGAAAAGAGGAAGTGAGATCTGTTTGGGCCTGAACTCTTGCTAGTGGAAGGAATGCCTTTGCTTGAACAGCATCTAACTCTATCCCTGTGAAAGTGAGAAGCTGTACTGGTTTGAGAACTGACTTTGGCAAGTTAAGAAGGAACCCCAGGGAACTGAGCAGATCCTGAGTGACCTGTAGAGCTGACTTGACCTGGTCGGAAGACTGCCCTACAATGAGCCACTTGTCCAGGTATGAAAATAGGGAAATTCCCTGTCTTCTGAGGAAGGTCACTACTACTGCAAGACACTTTGTAAACACCCTTGGAGCTGATGTTAAACTGAAAGGCATAGCTCTAAACTGATAATGGCCTGAAGGCAATTCAAACCTGAGGTACTTTCTGTGGGAGCACGTGATGGGAATATGGAAATCGGCATCCTTGAGGTCCAGGGAAGCTAACCAGTCTCCTGGCCTTAGAGAGGGAAGAATTACTCCCAGAGTCATCATTTTGAACTTTGGTTTTAAAATGTGCTTGTTCAAATACCTTAAGTCTAGGATGGGTCACCACTCCTCTGTCTTTTTTGGGGGTAAGGAAGTATCTGGAGTACAGACCTTTGCCCCTGTGTAGAGTAGGAACTCTCTCCACGGCTCTGAGAGCCAACAGAGAGGAAACCTCTGCTTCTAAAGCAATGGTTTGAGAGATGTTTTGCAGGTGGAAAAGACCTGACCCTCATTTTTGGAAATTTTTTGAAACTGAGGGCCAATCCATGGCTTACTACCTCCAGGGCCCACCTGTCTGAGGTAACAGACTTCCAGGCCTGGAAGTAGTAAGCCAGCCTGCCTCCTACTGCAATTGGGGAGTCGACTCTGGCTGACACATCAGGGTGTCCGCTTGGCAGGAACCTTAGACTGGGAAGAGGATGCAGCCCTGCTCATCCCCCTCCTGCCTCTCCCTCAGAAGAACCCCCTCTGTTGGAAGGGAGAGGAGGCCTGGGCTTGGTAGAAAGACCTGTGAAAAGGCCTGCCCCTGCCCCTAGACTGCTGCCTCTGAGGAGTGACTTGCCTTTCCTTAGCTTGAGCGCTCCTGTAAGTAGTCCTGTATTCATCCATTTTCTTCATGTAAGCCTCTGCCTGCTCCCCAAACAGAGAATTACCTACTACAGGGAAATCATGGCCTTAGCCTGGGTGTCCTGCGAAAGGCTAGTACTTCTGTGCCAAGCAAATCTCCTGAGAGACACAGATGTAGCCATGACTCATGATGCCACATCATTTGAGTCCACAGCAGCATGGAATTGTACCTTGGATGCCTTAATCCCATCAGCAGCCACCTCCTCCAGCTCTTTGGCCGGCTGGGGGGGAGGCCTGCTTGGCCAGTTCCAGAACAGTATCCCACCTGGACTTCTGGTACCTGGCTGCATAGGCCATATAGTTTGCCTGCCTGAGTCCCACTGAGGATGCCAAATATTGTTTTTTGGCCATGGCATCCACCTTCCTGGAGTCTTTATTTGGGGGGAGTGAAGCCAAAGGTATGTTAGCCTTGTCACAGGCTGCAGCCTGCACTACCTCAACATGGCCGCTATGATTGTACAAAAACTCCGTACCTGAGCCTGACAACATATACCTCCTGTCCATCCTTTTTTCCACTGGAGGTAAAGAATTTGGTGTCTGAATAATCTTTTTTGTCTGTTTCCCCAAGGATTTGTGGAGGGGAATAAACAGCCTCTTAGACTCTGGGGTACCCATCATCTCAACAAAATCAGGCTCCTCTTCCTCTTCTGCAGCTTCTACCATAGGGAGGTGGAGAGTTTCAGCCACCTTTTTGTAGAACAAATAGTGAGATGGGGACTCAGAGAGCCTGAGAGGGGAGACATTGGAGGGTCTGTCTGGGGAGATGCCCAGTTCAATGGGCACACCCAGACCTTCTAAATCATTATCATCTTCATCATCTTGTTCTGGATAGTCTTCATCCCCCTCCCACTCCAATTCATAATAGGCATCCAAACCATAATCCGATGGAGTAGGATCCATCCAAACTGACCACCTGGCCGAAGGCATCGGTTCAGACGGAACCGATCGAAGCGATTGGACAATACTTATCGCTTTGGCTATCTCAAGAGAAGACTTGGTTTGCTGGCCAAGGCACCTAGCTTCACCTGAACTCTTTCCTTCTAAGACTGCTTGAAAGGCAGAGTAGAGAAACTTACCAGAGCAAGGGAAAAGGATTAAGACTTATTTTGGCTAAGCAGATTTACTGTGTGGTGTTGTTTTTATTTTTTACTCACAGGGATTGCTACTGTTCGTTGCTAACATTTCATTGCTTTATTTTTCTCTGTAGCAAAGTGTTTCTTACAGCGTATATCTTCTCTGACATTATTACAGGTGGTGCTTTACAGGTTTTACAGCTTTATCTAACATTAGGATAAGCTTTCAGGGTTACTGCATTTGTTGTTGACTGATTGTTTCTGCTCTTACCTCCTTGTTCTTTTGTCCGTGGTTCTTCTTTTTCGGCAGGGGAAGGGCCCAGCCACCCACCCCCATCCTCAACCACCCTACACTACACTCCTTTTATAGGGTACCACAGTTGTGACATTTCCTGTGGCAGAGCAGGAAGGGGCGGATCAGTGGTGCCTCCACAAGGTGAGCTCATTTACAGGGGCACTAGTAATTTAACTTGTTATAAGAAGTTAAACAAAAACAAAACACAATCAAACCATTACTTGCATTTTTTTTCCTTCTAATTACTCTGACTAGGCTATAAACCCAGCAACTTATCTGGAATTGATATCATTAACTGCGGGTACTGTGGAACAATTTTCAGAAGGACAGTCTTGCAGGATTTAGGACACTGTCCCACATGCTGGGCCTTTGGAGATCTTAGGCTCAGCTCCGGCAGCGTGGGCAGAAATTGCACTCAAATTTCATATTCAAGAGGAAATACATTAAGAACCACCACCATTTCCCCAGCATCCAACAGAAAAAACTCGACCCAGAGGGTAGTTGGTCCAGGAGGTTGGCAGGTGGTTAGGAGGGCAAATCAGGTGCCCAATCACTCTCTGCTCTCAACATATTACCTCCAAAACCAATATAAACACTACAAACAGGTATCTGGCTCTAGCTCTGAAATCAAACAAAGAGGCAGAAGACACTGCAGAGCAGGACACTGCAGCACAGGAGCTAGCACAACAAAACTCACCAAAATCAGGAACCAAAACAAAAAAAGCAAAAAGGAAATCCAAGAAACTTCTGATCATAGGAGACTCCATGATTCGGGGAGTTGATACCCATCTCCAGCCAGGGGTAATGGTCAGATGTCTCCCAGGTACATCAGCATGGAGAGACACTGACCGCATTACTAAAATTGTTCACAAAGCAGGAGAAAACATTGATGTCCTAGTACACATAGGGACTAATGATCTTGCCAGCCGGTCAGTAGTGGAGACCAAGGAACACCTGACCAGGCTGGGTGACAAACTATCATCCATTTTGTCCGTCATCTCCTTCTCTGAGATTCTGCCAGTCTGGGAGAGGGAAGCAGATGGACGGAAGGTCAGAGAAGGGGAGATAGGGGAGCTAAACACGTGGCTCAAGGGCTGGTGCCAGGAAAAAGGACACAGATTTGTAGGGAACTGGCAACAGTTCTGGAGCGAAAGTTCTTTAAATTTGATGGACTGCATCTGACTAAGGAGGGAGTCAGTGCATTGGGGCAGAAGTTTGATGTCTTTGCAGAATATTTAAACTAGCAAATGGGAGAGTTTGTGCAGCACCCATATGTTGAATGGGAAGAACACCCCTCCCCTCAGCCAGTGGTCAAACAGGGATTCAGCATGTTTGCAGTTCATTTGCATCACCAGGTAAGAAAAAGGTTTGTCTTCCCATATGATGCACAGGGTATGCCAAACCTCACCCAACAACTAACACACCGAAATCTGGCCAATAGAAAATCATGTACACAAATGCTCACAGCCTGGGAAATAAGATCCCAGACCTGCAGGCAATAATGTCAGAGACTAAACTGGACATAGTAGCAATTAGTGAGACGTGGTTTACCAGTAACCACACTTGGGAGACTTCAGTACCTGGCTATGTATTGTTCAGAAGAAACCGAGGTGCAAATACAGGGGGAGGAGTGGCCCTGTATGTCAATGAAAATATCAAAGCTACAGAAAGTCAGAATACACATAAGGAGCCAGAAGAACTGTGGGTCACCCTGGAAACAGGAAATGGGACAGCCATAAGAACTGGGATTGTCTACAGGCCCCCAGACCAGGGGGAGGACATAGACACATTACTGTTAGAAGATATACAAAACATGACAGCAAAGGGAGGTTCTGATAATGGGAGACTTCAACATGCGGATACAGATTGGTCAATACCAGCAGGTACATCTGCCAGAACTAGACACATAGTGGATTCCCTGCAGAGGAGAGCCTCAAACAACTGGTACAGCAACCCACAAGAGACAGGGCTATCCTAGATCTAGTACTGACTAACAGGAAGGGATCACAGATCTCAGGTAGAAGGTCACCTGGGGCCAGTGACCATCACATGGTATGGTTCAGTTTGGCTACTACATCTAAATCATCCCATTCCAAGGCAAAATATGGGACTTCAGAGGAGCTGACTTTGATAAGATGGCCAACAGAGTTAAGCTAGCCTGGCAAAAAAGAAACACAGGTGAGGGGTACAGGCAAAGTGGGCAAGCATTAGGATGCAATACTTGAAGCAACATCCCATTGTGTTAGACACAAAAGGAAGTAAAGAAGAAGGAAACCACTTTGGTTCTTAAATACGTAGCAGAAAGGTCGGACCAAAAGGCTGGCCTTCAGGAAATATAAGGAACACAGCGGGATGAAGATAGGGAGGCATATAAACTGCCCTAAGAGAAGCAGGGAGGCAGTAAGGCAGGCAAAGTCCCAAACTGAGGAAACACTAGCATGAACAGTAAAAGAAGGTGACAAGACTTTCTATAGATACATTAGTGAAAGGAGAAAGTCCGGAAGTAATGCTAAGCTTAATGGAGAAAAGGCATGTGAGGAGGAGGACCCTGTAAAAGCATCTATCCTAAATAGATACTTTTGCTCAGTATTTACTGAACAGAAGGTAGAGGCAGTGCCCACAGCTCAGCATCATGGACACAGAGGGAGGGAGGTGAGCACTACTCCCTCTCACAAAAAAGAAGGGTCCCACAAGAGCTTGACTAAGCTCAGGGTGGATAAGGCAATGGGACCTGATGGCATACATCCCAGGGTACTTAAGGAGCTAAAGGTGGAACTAGCAGAGCCATTAGCAGAACTGTTTAGTGAGTCTCTGAGCACAGGAGAGGTCCCAGAAGACTGGAGAAGAGCTCATGTGATCCTGCTCCACAAGAGTGGTAGCAGGGAGGAGGCAGGGAACTACAGACCAGTCAGTCTTACCTCAGTAGTGGGCAAGATTATGGAGGCACTCCTTAAGGAAAGGATAGTGCAACACCTGGAATCCATAGGGCACAGGATCCAAGACAGCATGGGTTTACAAAGGAAGATCCTGTCAAACTAATCTCATAGATTTCTTTGACTGGGTAACCAGAGTGGTGGACTAAGGGGAGCAGTTGATGTCGCCTACCTTGACTTCAGCAAAGCTTTTGACACTGTTCCACATAGAAGATTGATAAATAAGCTAGGTAGGCTCGGGTGGGTTGAAGTTGGTCAACTGGGTGGCAAACTGGTTGACGGCAGAAAACAGAGAGTGGTGGTAAATGGTATACAGTCAGAGAGATGCAAGTCACAAGTGGGGTACCTCAGGGATCAGTCCTGGGGCCAGTCCTCTGCAACATCTTCATTAGTGACCTTGCAGATGGACTAGAGGGTAAGGCTTGTCTGTTTGCAGATGACACCAAGATCTGCAACAGAGTAGATGATCCAGATGGGGTGGGCAGAATGAGAAGAGATCTGGATAAACTAGCAGAATGGTCAGAAGAGTGGCAACTGGGATTTAATGCAAAGAAGTGCAAGATCATGCACATAGGGAAGAGAAACCCTGAAGCCACCTATAGGCTGGGAGGGGAGTTGCTAGCAGTCACAAAGAAAGAAAGAGACTTGGGCATCATCATCACTGATGACCTGAAATCATCCAAGCAGACCTCTAAAGCAGTAGGTAAGGCTAGTGGGGTGTTAGGATGTATTAGTAGGGGTATCACAAGTCATAAGAGGGAGGTAATAGTCCCTCTTTACAAGACACTGGTTAGGCCCCATCTGGAGTACTGCATGCAGTATTGGAGGCCACACCTTCACAAGGACATTAACCAAATTGAGGCAGTCCAGAGAAGGGCAACTAAAATGGTGCAGGGACTGCATCAGAAGACATATGAGGACAGATTAACAGAGCTCAATATGTATTCCCTTGAGCAAAGGAGGGAGAGAGGTGATATGATCGAGGCATTCAAACACCTTAGGGGCATTAACAAGGTGAAAGAGTCTAACATGTTTAAATATAAGAAAAATAGCAGGACAAGAGGACACAGCATGAGATTAGAGGGGGGCCAATTAAGGGGGAATGTGAGGAAATTCTTTTTCACAGAAAGGGTGGTGGATGCATGGAATGGCTTGCCTCAAGAGGTGATGGCTATGAATACAGTGCAGGGCTTCAAACAGGCATGGGATAGGCATAAGGAAGCAATACAAATGAGTATGAATAGATAGGCCACTGACAGAGCAAAGGCCGATGGCACATTTATAAGGTAGAAAAAGAAATGGGCAGACTGGATGGGCCTTGCGGTCCTTATCTGCCATCAACTTCTATGTTTCTATGTTTCATCAGCGGTTGGAGTACGCGGTTCTGGATCGGAACAGGCTGATTTCCTCTTTCTTTTCACTGGAACTGACCCCTCCAAGTCAGATCTCCTTTTGCCCGAGGAGGTATCACCCAGGTCAGTGGGCACCTCCTCAAGTTCAGCTGCAAACCGAACCGGGCTGGCCATCCGGGTCAGCGGACTTCTCGGCCTCCCTTTCCTTTAGCCTACACATTCTTTTATCCATAGTGGCTTTGGGAAATTTTTACAGATTTGGCAGTCTGTTTTGAGATAGTCAAACCTCAGACAAAAAACACAGATGAGGTGAGGATCAGCTTTATCAAAAGCCTCCCCACACTCACCACAGTGTTGAAACCCAGTGGGCCCGGTTTTCTTTTTGGGTTTCTCAGACATGACCAGACTAACAAAAATTACCCTTAACAGCTGTTACACCAGGTAATACTCTCTTATCGGTAACCAACCGTGTTACGGGTTGTGGAAAGAACCCGGTAAAAGTCCGGGTGTTTTTGAACCAATCGGAACTGGCACACCACTACAAACTCTAAAAGAAGAAATTCAAACAGAAACAGTCAGTTCCCAACCAGACCGACTGCTAGGGAACTGAAGAAATTACAATTTCCACAGAATGAAATAAAAAAACAGTTCACTACCTATTTACACACTTACTGTACCATAGACAGAGACTTGAAAACCAAAAAATAATAAATCGGTTAAAACTGACACTTTTTATGAAACTTTACCGAACCGAGCGAAAGAGCAATCTCTGGAGCGACTTCACAGTTAGGCGGAGTAAAGAATCTGACCATTACACTCTGAAGCACCACAGACAGAGGTTTGAAATCCGAGCTCAAGCTCAACATTCTATGCTTCTGCATAGAGTTAACTCTTTCATCTCCGGGGCAATTCAAGTGCTGGGGCTAACTGCTTATGTCAGAATACAGCAAGACTTCATGTTGTTTGAAAAGTATGATTACTGTACTCCATCTTTTTAAATATAACTGCCTGGTATAGCATTCTAATTTCACTAAAGACAATAATGAAGATTTGAAAATCTTGCAAAGGAAGGCATGTCACATTATTGATAAGATTCTAGACCAGGTGAAGATGGAGGTGGGGTGTCACCCGACAGCTAAATAAATGCCAATGACTGTTTAATGTAGCAGATATACCAAACATTCATGATCTGTCCGTTGACCACATGAACACTGGGGAAAAATTGTAGTTTACATCCATTTTGTACTGATACCTTGAAAAATGTGATTTGCAACTCCACGTACTCAATGCAGATTCTTGGGCCATTACTTTGAGAGTAAGTGAAATATACATTCAAGTGTGAGCTCAATGAATAGGTGGGAGTTAGAGCTTTAAAATGCTTACCCATATGTTACTTCAAAAGATTCAGATTAAAAGTTATAGGATTAAGTACCAACTACCACCCCTTAATTTCTTGCAAAATTTCAAAATATTCTTATGTTTAATCTTGTCAGACAGGATTTATTGCATTTTATAATATAATTGTATGTTGTCTAAAGGGTAAAGATTCTGCTTTGAAATATATACTCAATGTGGTTTTGAAGTCTTAAAGTAATATAAAAGGGTAAATTGATAAAAGTGAAGACACCATTAATAGACTAAATTGTAACAAGTTTATACCTTGTAAAATTTTGCAATTTTCAGCTACGCATACTTAAACCAGATTCTTGGGCCATTACTTTGAGACTAATTTGAATATGCATTTAAGTGTGATCTCAATGAATAGGTGGGAGTTAGACCTTTAAAATGCATACCCACAAGTTGCCTCAAAGGTTAATTTTACAAGTTTTTTAAAGAAGGAAATTTATCTGAAAGAAAAAAAAATTCACAGAAATAGGTGCAGCACTCACCCTTGCAGTAAGGAAACAATCATGAATAGGTAAGTTCACAAGAAAAAAAACAACTTTGTTTACACAAAACATTTTTATTTCAAAAAATGTAAGAATGTAAAATATGACTGCTGGTAAAGTACTGAAACTTAGTCTTGTCCATCAAGGAAAAATCTTTGTCATCATCAGATACACCAATATTATCTTGGTAGTCACATACATGTTGGTCCTCATCTGAGTCTTCACCATTTGCATTATAGATGAGACATAACATCATCTGGAAATTATTTGACTACCCACTTTACATCGAGATCATCAGTCCAAACGTGCAAAACTGCATTTGGGGCATTGATAACTGCAACAAAAGAAAGCTTCCACAATCAGCATATGTAGTTGGCTCATAGAATATGTAACTTCAGGGTTTCCTGGCAGGGTGGTAGCAGAGACAGATCAGTTATTCTATTGTTTTTTTATATTTCTCCCAGGAGATCTGCTACCTCACTATATTTACACTGGTAACTTGCTTCCTTCCATATAGTTTATAGACATACTCCTCCAACAGAGCTACAACACCCTTGTCCACTTGCCAATCACTCCCAAGTTTCTGAAAGGCATTCAGGAATGTGGGGTACTTTTGAAGGACATTCCAGCAAATCTTACCCTTTTTGAAGAATGAAGAAACATAGTCATGGTCTGTGAATGCATGGAAACCGACTAAGGTTTTTTTTGTTGCAGTGCTCATTTCACATTTGCTAATTTAGAAGATTTTCCCACTGAACAGATGATGACAGGGCCTGGGCATATTATAATGGCATGTTGCACATGAAGGGCAATTTTTGTGTCTGCTTTTTCCTGATCAGAACAGAGATGATCCACAACTACAATCCCTTCTTTGGTGATCATGTAGCATTTGTCTCTCTTCGAAAAATAGATCATTTGGCCCTCTGGCAAACTTGTGCAATTTTCTCCCCAGACCTGCATGATCAAATCAATCAAGCTCTGCTTGTTAGATCCATTAGAAAGGAAGTAACTGAAACTCTTTGGCTCTTTGGTGTTGGAACCTTTGATAATATGCTTCTCATTAAATCCTCATTGGAATCTGTCAGCCTCTTTGATTGACTACTCTCTGTATGCATCTGCAACAACGTCCACTCTTGCAAATCCCTTTAGAAGACTATTGAGGAGCTTCATTGCCAGATCACTGAAGGTTTCAGGGATTCCTGTCATAACCCGTTGTCATTGTCCTGTGCCAGGTTACAGCATGGCTATGCTGGGCAGTGCTATTGCATTATTATTTATCTTATCCTTTTCTCTGCTCGATAGAATTATTGCACAGTGCCTAGCCCCCCTGCTTCAAGAATTCTCACCCCTCTATTCTAGCCAAACCTACGTCAACAATTCACCTCCCATTCAATTCACTCATCTCATGCAAAAAAGGATGCCTACTACTACCTTGGGGTGTGTACCCGAACCTCCCTGCACTTGTTATGTAGGATTAGCATAAATACCATAGGCCTACACTTCTTAAAGTTAACTCCGGCCATACACACGTCCCTACTCCTTCTTCTAGCTGATGACATTGAAGTTAACCCTGGCCCTCAGAGTCCTCTATCTGCTTCTGCCCCTTACACATCGAGGGAAAAAGGCACCAAAATCACTCATTTAAACACTCAAAGCCTCCGGCCTAAAATTGATGAGATTCAGGCATGGGCAACTAATCTCAACCCAGACATCTCTGGCATAACAGAAACTTGGCTGAAGCCAGGTATACAACAACAACATGAAATTGATCTCCCTGGCTACTCCTGCCACAGGCATGACCATTTAGGTGGGGGGGTGGTGTCTTAATATATGTTAAGTCTAAATTTCATGTCACTTTGATCTCTTCTCCCCCTGGAACGCCTCCCAATGCAGAATCTTTATTTATCTCACTAACTTTAGGCAATGTTAAGAAACTACTTATTGGATGTATTTACCTACCCCCGTGGGACGCCTTCAATGAACTGCCTTCTGTTATGTTGGCATTGTCAGTTCTCCCCCGTCATGACACAGTAATCTGTGGAGATCTCAACATTGATTGGCTGTCCCCCCCACAAAAAGAAGGCCCATACGCTAGTCTCTGACACAAAGTTCACCCAACTTATCTCTGCCCACAAGACATAACTCCAAAACAGGTACTGCAACGCTGTTGGATTAGTTACTATCTAATTGCCCACATAGGATCAAAACAGTCAGTGTTTTACCAGATTGTATTAGTGGCCACTCTCCTAATTATTGTGTGTGGCATAATAATTTTGATGCCCCACCACCCATAATACATGAATCCAGGAAAATGTCTCAGTTTAACGTAGACCATTTCTCAATGTCTATTAGTAATGCTGATTAGACACCCATCACTCGCCTCCCCTCAATAGACCAGGCACTTGATTAGTTTATCCTTACCTTTAAAAGCATTATCAACAGACATGCTCCACTTACTAGACGTAGATCTAAGGGTATTAAGGTACCCTGGCTCTCTACTGAAATCAGGACCCTCATGAAGAGTTGTGATGCAGCCTGGAAGACCTATAAACACAGCCTCCTTCATTCTGATTGTCTATATTATCGACAGCTGACAAATAAGTGTAAAAATAGGATACAGGGTGCTAAACGTACCTATCTCCATTCACTTCAAACTGAGAATCTCAGCAAGCCCAAATAATTCTGGAAACATATCAGTTTTTTGATCAAAGGTAAATCGACCCAATGTCCAAGCTCCATATTGTCCAGCGGCCACCTCCTTCAAGATCCCCATCCATTGCAGAAGAAATTCATCAGTTCCTCACTGACCTTGATTGGTACACAGCTCACCTGCCACCAGTCTCGGATTTCTCTATCCCTACTCAGCTTCATGCCACTCTTGGCTCCTGACCCCCTTTCCACCCAGAAATAGCCACTAGAAGAAAAGTCCTTAGGCTGTTATCAAATCTCAAGTCAGAGAGCTCCCCTGGCCATGACACATTAGAACCCAGGTTTCTCAAACTAGGGACAGCAGCACTCACCACATCTGTCTGTGATTTTCTAAATAGATCCATCCTCTCTGGTGAAGTGCCAAGTCTTTTGAAAGTGGCTGTGATGGTCCCCCTCCATAAGGGGGGAACCCACACTGTGGAAAATTATAGGCCTATTTCAATTCTCTGCCCACTGGTTAAGATCCTGAAGTGGATCTTGCACATTCAGCTGCAATCCTACCTAGACTTACATCATCTTCTCACAGACTTCCAGCATGGCTTCAGGAAGGGCTATAGTACTACCACACTCCTTGTCAAAGTCTCGACTGACTTTCTTAATGCAAGTGATGCTGGTCTTCTAACCAGTGGAATATTAGTCGACTTCATTAAGGCCATCAATCTAGTCAACCACCACCTTCTCCTTGGTAAATTGCATCAATTAGGTCTAGATCACTTAGCACTCACATGGTTCCATGACTGCCTCACTGGAAGATTGCAAAAGGTAAAATGGTCTGGTTCATTCTCCTCTTCAAGGCCTATCTCACATGGAGTACCCTAAGATTCTATTCTTGGCTCGATACTATTCTCGTTTTTTATCAACGAGCTCCCCAACTTCTGTGGCAGTGCATTCGTGCAATTATATGCTGATGATGCAATCTTATACCGCTCATCTAATGATATAGACTGGCTTAACCAAAGCCTTAACTCTGATTTCATTGCACTTGAGAACTGGTTCTCTGACAATCACCTAATTCTAAATATGAAAAAAACAAAAGCTGTGCTTTTCCATAACCCATCCTCCAAACCTATCAAACAGCTCCAGATCAGTACACAATCAGGAGACCCCATAGAGGTGGTTAATACTTTTAAATACCTTGGGGTTCACTTAGATGCCTCCTTCTCAATGGAGCATCATGCAACTCAGCTTACCAAAATGGTAAACCAGAAGCTCGGGTTATTATACCACCTCTGCCCTCTTTTATCCAACGCCACCTGTAAAAAGATTGTGTCAGCATCCCTTCTCCCTATTTTGTTCTATGGTGCCCCTCTATTACTCTCCACCCAATCCTCTTCCATTGCACAGGTGCATCAACTCTATCATGGGTTTGGACGTTTTGCCCTTGGAGAGGACTCCAGAAAACACCACTGTGAGGCCCTGTATTCTCTTCAATGGCCTACCTATGACTCAAGATTACAGTTTCACACCTTATGGCTTGTATGCAAACTTACCAAACTCTTTAATCCCCCTTGCCTAAGGGGAATCATTTACAAAACAGCACCCACACGCACGCTTAGATCTACTTCCTTACTCTTATTAGCAATCCAGAAGACGCAATGCCTATCGAGTAAGCACTCATTCGCCTTTTCAGCACCCTCTGCTTGGAATTCCTTCCCCCCTAACTTACTCTCCTACCCCACCCTATCCTCCTTCAAAAAAGAGCTTGCCTTTTTCCTACTAACCCCCCTCCTCTGCAACTGCTTTAAATAACCCTTATAGCATTGTTAATGCCTAGTCTATGTTACTCTGATAGATGTATATTGTAATCTACCTGCTCTCGTGTTCCTGCTATGTATATATTGTATAATATTAGTTATTCTGTTTATTTATATATGCTTAATGCCTGATCTGTTTTAAGTTACTTACCTGGCTTTCAACTGTATTAATTTTTGCAGCATTGTTAAATCTCTCTGTATCCTGTATATTATTATTGTATTTATCTATTGTACTGTGTTCATCATTGTAACCAGGGTCGTCACTGAAAAAGGAGCTGCATGGTCTCAGTGGATTTACCCGGTTACCAAAATTCTAGTAAATAAATAAATAACCCACACTGTTGCTATTATATTAACTATGTATGCTGAGACACTTTTCCTAGGGGGAAGCTCCGAAGTGTCTAACACTGAACAATATTCTGCTAGCACCTCAAGTAACTTGCTCTTTGGTGTTGTCTGTCTAGTTCCATCTGCATTGGCTAGACTCAGTGGGACTGGGCCCAGGCCATATGTTAATAACTTGTTTATATCTACAGGGCAGTTGTGCTTGTTTGAAAGGGCCAAACGTTTTCCCAATATATCTCTTTCAAATTTAAGTTCTGTACCTTTTCCTTTGGTAGTTGCTTGTGCTTTTTTTTTTACATAAATGAAGGTTTTCATGGGGGCTTTTGAAACTGAATCAAAATATTTCTTTTTACCACTTTCCAGTCTTTCTTTGACAAACTGGTCATACATTTCTGTATCTTGTTCAATTATACTGGTGACGTTCTATTCAATATCAGGCACAATAGGTGCTCCCGAGGACAAATTGTACAATCTTTCTGCATCTAAAGTAGCACTGACTGGGTTGATAAATTTTTTATTGAGAAGAATCAATATGGCTTTGACGCGTTGTTCTGACTTGATGATTTCAGATGGCCTGCATGCTTTTTGCGGATTACTGGTTGAACGGTAAAAGCCAGTCATCTCCAAAAGTGCCTCCCTGAATTTTGCTAGATGAGGCTGATTCAACACCCATTTATTATAGGCCATTTGATTTGCAGCAAAGTGTATCATCAGTCACCTACTCCAACATCTGAGATTTCATTCAATGCCTTCATTGAAACAACCTGGTGTCTTTGAAGCACATTGTCTTTAATTACATGACAAACTGCCTCAAACCCAGTTCAAACTAATTGCTTATTGTCATCCTCATCATCACTTTTATTCTGATCTTCTGGGGTCTTGTCCCTTGTGATTACTGTATAATTTAGGTAGCACTTGTCATGTTTATGAAACTCCCTTGCAATGAGGTCCTCTGTCTTAAGTTTTGTGAGCATATCTTGGTCATAACGTAGCTCTGCCACTCTTTTCATTGTGGCTTCAGCTGTTTTTGTAACAGTAGCAGTTGGATATTGTTTATTCCCCTCACTTTGATTATATGTTCCTTAGGCTCATCTCCCCAGCCATCATTGAACCACTCACTTGTATCTTTAACCTCACCCTCTCCTCCTCCTCCATGCCTGACCCCTGGAAGGCAGCAAAGGTGATTCCCATTTTTAAAGCCAGGAACCCTCTAGCTACAGATAACTAAGGTCTGATCTCCATCCTCCCCCACCTAAGTAAACTACCCAAGAAAACTGTCCACCATCAGCTTGCTGACTACACAGGCAAACACAACCTCCTGTTCAGCCAACAGCATGGCTTGCAAAAAAACCACTCCACCGCCTCTGCCTTCGCTCTTCTGACCAACCACATCCTGATTAATATGGACCATGGTAATGCCACTTGAGCAGTCTTCAATGACCTCTCCAAGGCATTCAACATGGTAAACCATGCCCATCTCCTCTCCAAAATATGTCACCTTGGCTGCTCTCAAGAGGCTACTACCTGGTTCAGGAGCTACCTCACTGCCCGATCCCAATTTGTGTGTATTGTCCCTGCCCACTCCCCCACCCTGCCCATCTCTACAGGTGTCTCCCAGGGCTCCATACTGGGCCCCCTTATATTCTCTTTATTTATAAATTCCCTCCCACAGACTGTCTCAGTTGTCACCTCTCCTCTATGCTATCGACCTTGTGCTCTTCCACAGCGATAAATCCCCGGACAGTATTTCCTCAGTTCTTCCAAAAACTATGCTGTGGACCATAACTGGTTCACAAATAACCTCCTTCTGGATAATGCCAAAATGAAATCTATGCTGTTTGGATCAAAGCCCTTCCTAACTAAATACAAGACTCACCCCCCCTCTTAACATCAAGTCCTCTGATGGACAAGCCCTTGATGACATGTATACTTTCAAATACCTAGGAGTTATATGCAATCCCTCCCTCTCCTTTTCTGAATACATCTATTCACCAGTTCAAAGGTTTCACCAAAAATTAGTTGCTGCCTACAGATTTCAGCAATACTTCTCTCTGGAAGCCCAACTTGCCATCGTACAGGGAAATCTACTCCCTATCCTGGACTACTGCTCCCCTATCTATGCCAGGACATCTGCCACCCTCATGGCCAAGCTCTTCTCTGCCTATAACAGTACCTGTCATTTTGTCTTGCTGGCCCCTATTACCACACACCACTGTGTCCTCTACAACTCATTAGGATGGCTCCCACTGCAAAGCCGTTTCAACCTAGCCCTGTGCTGCATGGTGGATTCTGCTATCCGTGTTGGCAGAGTATCTCCACTTGCACCCTTCCTTGCCTCTAACCTCACACCATAGCCTCCGCTCAAACAGCATCCCCCTCTCAATATCCCCAGGGTATCTACTAACATGGGCAGCAGAGCCTTGTCTGTGACAGCCCCTACACTGTAGAATAAACTGCCTGCTGAGGCTTGCTCCTCAACACCACTGCCAGTTCAAAACCTGCCTCAAGACTGGCTCCTGGCGACTTCCTGCTGCCACTGCTTCCATGGGTAGTTCACTCACTTTCCCGACTGCACCCTACCAGGGAATGTGTATGTACAGTACATTAGATCAAGTGGGAATCAATTAAGCTGGCCCGCTTGTGCACTTGAGCATTAGTACCTATGTTTGTTAATCCTGCATCCCACCCCTCCTCCCTGCCCCTTCCCCTCCCCTCCCCTATACTTTGCTATGCCTTATCCCTCATTCTACTTATACTTAGACTCCTTTGTTTGTCTACTATTGTAACTGCTGTTGATAGACCTGTACGTTTATGTATACCCTTACTTATTGTAATGCCTAACTGATGTATGGTTTATGGAATCCTGTATTTTATGTTGCTCTTCTATTTGCTATTCCCATGCACTATTGTAACGTTTATCTTGTTTGTTTGTTTTTTGTCAACTGTTCCATGCTTTTTTGTTTGTTACATTAGTTCTTGTGCCACAGTATGTGGCCAAGGTCATGCCTGAAAATGGTCCCTGGGATCAGCGCACCTACCCAATTACCAAAGTCATAAATAAATAAATATATAAAAATATTTGCTACAGATTCCACATGTATCAGGAAATAACACTCTAGATGATGAGGCACAAGGAACACCACCCCTGAGATGATAATGTGATCTGCATTCACCAGCATCTGAATGTTCTCCAGATTTTCTGATGCTCTTGGCTTTTATGAACTTTTGCTAGCATTTTCTGGTAGCCATGCTTGGCAAGGTCATAGTTAGGCACTGGAATTGATGCACACTGCTTATGACAGTTTTCACCACCTTACTGGGTTTGAATATCTTTGCTGTCTATAAGTGTGCAGTAACATTTGTCACTCAAGGAGTTACTTAGTCTCTTGTTGCCAGGGCAGGGTAATGCACTACACCTGCAGGGTCCTAGAATTTTTCTTTCCACTTTTCCACTTGACAGAAAAGTTTAGAGACATCCTCAAAGAGTCTATGTTAGTATATATATATATATATATATATATATATAGGATATAAAATGGTGAGATGTCAGATAAATGATTTATCTACACAAGTGCTGTTTGACCTGGTAACCTCATGAGTGGCGAAAGCCTTGGAGTGAATGTCGAGTCAAACAACATGGTGTGAATAAATCATTTATCGAAGCATCACCATTATATATTTCATTTATGCAATAGGGATGCTTTCTGTCAGTGCAGGGGCATTTGCTTTTGATTGTTTATCTTTTTGCATATGTTTGTCAAAAGTGAACAAGAAAATTGCATTTTCTGCTCTTTTTGCTAATTATAAAAAATCTATAAGGTATCTATAAATGAAATACCACTCATTTTGTAGATAATTTTGTGCTGCACAGCTTTCATGCTCACAGCACTATGCTATCTTTTTCGTTTTAAAGGTATTTGCATTTGAATATAGTTAGTACTGGTACTGAGGCTGAATATTCTAAATGAGTTCCAGAGTGATTGTGACATATCTACTAAGTATATAAATCTGTGATGATGCATCTACTATGTGTATAAATGTAAAATTTTGAATTTAGCTCATAGTAGCTTAGATTTATCACATAGGATTTATGTCCATGCCTATTGCATAAATATATATATATATATAACATATACACATGCATATAAACATATACACACACATATACATACATACATATATATGCCATACATATATCAAATCAAATCAAATCAGCTTTATTTATATAGCACCTTTCACAACCAAGGCGCTGTACATAAAACAGATACATAAATAGATTAAAACAACATTATAGTGTATCAACTATATTTAAATAAAGGCTAAACTAAATAAATATGTTTTTAAACCAGTTTTAAAACTATTGACGGTTGGGCATTCTCTCAACCAATGAGGTAGAGAATTCCACAGGGTTGGTGCTGAAAAAGCAAAAGCATGTGAACCTGATGTTTTCAATCGAGACCCTGGGAATCTCTAGCAATCCCTCGTTGGCGGAGCGGAGGGAAGCGGAGGGTAGTAGGGAATCAGAAGATCTTTCAGGTAGCCGGGTCCCTGGTCGTGTAGGGCTTTAAAGGTTAGTAAACCAACCTTAAAGGTGATCCGCCACCTAACAGGCAGCCAGTGCAGTTCGTGGAGCACAGGTGTAATATCACTGGTCCTAGAGGTCCCAGTCAAAAGCCTGGCCACCGCATTCTGCACTAGCTGCAGGCAGCGGATATCAACCCCAGGTAGCCCAAGGTAAAGGGAATTGCAGTAGTCAAAGCGGGTAGTGACAAAGGCATGGACCAATGTTGGAAGATCGCCCGACAGAACCAGGTGTTTCACCCAGGCGATATACATAAACACAGAAGATATGGCATGAAGAACTCAAAAAGTATAAACTTGCTAACATTTCATCTATTAATTGTGTCTTCCCTTTTATCAATGTATCCTCTTATATTACCTAAAAACTTCACAACCACATATGCATTCCAAAGCAGAATCATTACCCTTTTAGACAACATAAAACTATATTAGAAAGTGCAATAAATTCTGTCTGACAAGATTAAGAATATTTTAAATTTCGCAAGAAATTAAGGGGTGGCGGTTGGTATTTAACCCTATAACGTTTAACATTACTCTTTTAAGGCAACATATGGGTATGCATTTTAAAGCTCTAATGCCTGCCTATTCATTGAGATCACACTTGAATGCATAGCACAGTTAATCTCGAAGAAATGGCCCAAGAATCTGCATTAAGTACATGGAGCTGAAAATTGCAAAATTTGCCAAGGTGTCACTACAAAATCAATGCAAACAACCATTTTGCCCCTGCATTCATGCGATCCACAGACAGAACATGAATTTTGGATATATTTGCTACAGTAAACCCCCCTACAGCATTTATTTTGCTCTTAGGTGACACCCCACCTCCATCTACACCTGGTCTATTAAATATATCAAACCTCCTGAAATCTAATCTGTCTACTTTAGCAGAAAACCTGACAAACAAACTTCATAATGTGATCTGGACTAATCCTTATAAAAATCATCAGACAAGACATGGGAAAGAATGGTGTGCAGTAGTAGCACCAAATTTGTCAGGCAATTTTTAAGATTCCTTGTTTATCCTTCAAAACTTTAGGGAAAAAATCCTCTAAAATTATTTTTGTTATACCCACAAAAAGAGGCCAGTTCCTATTATAGTTTTCAAGTATCATCTAGTTGATTTTCAACTGAACTATCAGATGGAAGAACCCTCTCCTGGTAGCAGTAAACACACTAGAAAACAAAAAAGTCCCTAACAAAAGGTTTCACAATTCTCAATAGGGATTTTCAAAAATCCTTAAAAATCCCTTTACTAATTCGGTGCTACTACTGGACAAAAGCTTAACAAGTTCATTCAGTACCTCTTATTCCTTGGGCAGTGTCTGAATTTGGATGGAGATCATAGGAGGATTAAAGGATCTCATATTAAGTTATTTAGATGGTACATCATAGCTTAACAAGCATTTGTCAATGCCGAATGTTTGCTTGCTGGCATTGGCATTGATAGTGTAGGAGTTAGAGAGCTGCATAATAGGAATGGCAGTGAAGTATTGAACTGAAGCCAACCCCACCACTACCCTGCAGAGACTGACAGGCATTGGGGTGTGTCTTTGGGTTGTCAGGCATAACGACCATGCCATTTCACCACACCCTACCCTGCAGACACTGACAAGTGTCACGGTGTGCCTTGGGGTCTTTGGCCCTTATGCTCACCCCATTCCATCAGGAAATACAGTGAGATGGGTGCAGTATAGGAGAATGGGGTGAACTTTGGGGCCAAAGAGTCCAAGACACACCTCAATGCCTCTCACTGGCTGCAGGGTGTGGGTGGAGGTGGAATGGTATGAGCATTACAGGTGACAATCCCAAGTCACACCCCTGATACCTGTCAGTCTCTTCAGAGTGGGGTGTTGTGGTCAGAAACCCTAACGCCTCAGGCGTTCATTGGTATTTTCACTCCAGATTTTCAACATGGGTTTTTTGTGACCCCCCCACCTTAGGAACAGTGGCAATATCAGTTTGTTAGCCGAAAGCTGATTTTGTACAGCAACCATGCCATTTGGCACCACAGGTACGAAAACACATTTTGAACAGGATGTGAAAAATGACAGCAGTACTGTTCATGGAGAGGTGTAAAAAATGACAATGTTGAAAATCTGCAGTGAAAATGTTAAAAAGCTGGTGAAGTCAGAAGTGTGCATAGAAACTGAGAAGTGCACACCCATAATGTAACTAGTTTGGGAATTTTTTTACAGCAGATTGCCAACACAGGCATTTTGGGACCTCTGCTCATGAACTGTGTCACTGATTTTCTTAATCTGTCCCGAACAGTGATTTCCCACAGCGACCATGCATTTCTGTGCTAGAAGTGCAAAAACACATTTTGGACATGGTGTGAAAAATGACAGCTGTACTGTTCATAAGGAAGTGTGTAAAAATGCCAGTGGTGAAAATCTGGACTGAAAATATTACAAATTCATGAACTTACAAGGGTGCGTGGAAACTGCGCAATGCTCGCTCGTAACACAGTCATTTTATGGACTTTTGTTACCAAATTTTTAACATAGCCATTTTAAGATCTCTGCTCATGAACAGTGTCACTGTGATTTTCTTAATCTGTCCCGAAGATTGATTTCGCACACCAACTGCGCCATTGCGTGTTACATGCGCGGAAACACATTTTGGGTGAGATGTGAAAAATGACAGCTGTACTGCTCATAAGGAGGCTTAGTAAAATGGCAATGTTGAAAATCTGGAATAAAAATATTAAGAATGTGCAAACTTCCGGCGTGCATAGGAACTGCGCAATGCTGCGCTTGTAAAACAGTCATTTTAGGGTTTATTCACCAAATTTTCAACATAGGGTTTTTGAGGCCTACCTCATGAACTGTGACACTGTCATTTTGTAAATCAGTCCCAAAAGGTGGTTCCGCAGTGACAGCGAAATCACCTTTTAGGACGAACAATATGACAGTGCCAGAATTCATAGGGAGGGTCCCAAAGCTATGTTGAAAATTTGGTGAAATAATTCCCCAAATGCCTGAGATATGCATCAAGGTTGAAAAACACTATTTATTCCATTATACAGCTTACGGCATTTTCTCAGTTAGCGGTCGACTTTAAAGAGTGCAGGCGAGTTCCTGGTCAACCGAAGATTGTCACGCCGGACTCCGGAGGTAAGTATGGGTTGAGGTAGGGATGTGGTGAGGCAGGATGCATAGAGGGTGGGCGCGGATGGGGGCAGGGGGGTTAAGACAGTCAGCGAGGGACCGTTGTTTCTTACAGGGCATTTTTTTTTAAAGACGACGCAAGACTTTTGCCACACTGGGGTGGGCTCCCAGTGTGGCAACTGGAAGGCTGTTTGGGGGGGAGTGGAGCCGATGGGGGATTGGGCACCCCTGTCGACCTTATTGACTGTTGCCACACTGGGGTGGGCTCCCAGCATGGCACCTGGAACTCTGTTGGGGGGGAGCGCAGCAGAGCCAGGAGGATTGGGCACCCCCGTCGGCCATATGGTGTGTGTGGGGGGAAGTACATGAGCACGCTGGGGTGGACTCCCAGCATGCTACTTGTTGTGGGGGGATGGAGCTGTCTATGACAGCTGTTTCAGTGCAGTGCCTACACGTTACCACCGCTGATTGCAGTGTTTTTTTTGCTTTCAACTGTACGCCACTGCATCTGAATGGCTGTCATAGACAGCTCCTACATTCATTGGTGCAATGTGGCAGCACCTGCAAAAGGATCCACTGTATCTCCCCCCCAACAGACTTCCAGGTGCCACACTGGGAGCCCACCCCAGCGTGGCAACAGTCCATATGGCCGACGGGGGTGCCCATTGTCACTCAAAATCTCATGTTGAACCTCTTAATGAGTACAAGCACTAGTTTCTCAGAAGGGTATTATTTTGGTTAGTTTTATGTTTGCTTGCACACATGTGCAGAAACATAGTGCCACCATACAAATTCAGAGGTGTGCCTCCCCACCAATAGAGCATTGGAAGTGGGGGAGTACTATACTGAAGTCTCTTATAGGTGGCACTTATATTCTGCACGTGTTAAGCAAACATAAAAACTCACCAAAATAATACCCTTCTGAGAAACTAGTGCTTTGTACTCATTAAGAGGTCCAACATGAGATTTTGAGTGACAATGCAATAATGCTTAGTTGTAACTAATACAGTATATCCAATTAATGGGATGTAGCCTACTGCTATGAATGAATATTGATGTCATGATGATTGTGTTGTGTTTTATGTTTTTCCTTTTAGGCCAGTGTCAAGTATATTAATACATTTTTAATGATAAAGATGTTTAATGATGTCTGTTAATGATTTATAATGTGTATTTAAATATTATAAAACTTTTAATGGTGATATGTGTTGTTTCATGTCATTTTACATACAGGGAATATGTAGTAATCAGACTCAATATATGCAATTTATGTTCAAATGCTAGGGGGCAGGACAATAACTCACAATAGGCAGAGCCACAAGTGAATTATGAAAGTCCTGCTGCCTCAAAGTGTTAAGAAACTGGATTTTTTAAGTTAGTCTATTGTATATTTAATATACAGTAGACATCAGGAGCCAGATATTCAAAACTTTGCCCAGGCGCAAATTCCAATTTTGCCCATGCAAATTGAGCTTTGCAAAGATTTCTCATATTCAAAGGCCCAGTTAGCATGGGCAAACAGGGTTTGCACCTGGGTAATATTCAGAGGGAGGCACAATGCAAATGAAGGGGTGGGGACCTGAATATTGGTGCAGTCCAGTATTCAGAGTATATGTCCTGCGCAAGGCCATTTTGCACAGTCCCCTTGTGCAGCGCACATACTGTTGATCAAACTCGACTTACTCCCACACAACCCTCGTGGTTGGTGGAGCAAGTACAGTGGCCTCCCAACCCCCAACACAGTATTCCCTGCTGCCTAGTGGTGCCCCCACCCCCACTGATTGCCAGTCTGATATTACAAAGAAATCTTTCCCTGGTGTTAATGTTCCCCAAGCCGATTGCACCTGATGTAAAGATAAAATTCCTAGTATCTAGTGGTCCCCATCCCACTGATCACTGCCTCGATGTAGAAATAAACTGTCTCTGGTGTCCAGTGGTCCCTGCCACCACCTGCACCCATGCCCAATTTTGCAATACCTATTCCCTGGTCCCCAGTGCTCCCACCCCCACATCTTGATCCCCTGTATAAGATAGTTAAACCATTCTCTGGTGTCTAGCGGACCCCTTTCCCTATCCCCGATCTCCTCTAAATGACAGTAAAGCCATTCCCAGTTGCCTAACAGACCTCCTACCCCCCACCCCATCAGGTAGTGCCTCACCACCTCACTTCTCCCATCCCAACCCTGCGCTGTCAACCAGCACAGCCTTCCACACTCCACTATGGCTGGCCACTGACTGAGCTATCAATGAATGTATACTATTATGGGATGCGCCTTGTCCCATAAATAAGAGGCATGGTTCCATGTGATAACGGCGATTGTGGAATAGTGATCGCCATTTGGGTGAGTGTACATCACTGAAAATTAATTTTGTCAATGTACATTTGCAGCAAACAGCAAGATGGCACCCAAGATTTATGTTTCTTTATTTTATATGGGGGGCTGCACCCCCACATTCCCCTACTAAAGGATTCTCAACTCTAGGGGTGCATGTCAGGGGGGGATGCAAAACTAAAAAAACCAGCAAAAAAAATTACCTGGGGCAAAAAACTGAACCCAGCTCCTTCCCAACCCCAGCCTGCCACCAACACACCACACCATGCAGCCAGCTCAGCAGCCCACTGCCACACTACACCCCACAAACCCTCCCACCCCTTTCACCTGTCACATGGTATGGTCCCTCCTCACCCCCTGAGCATGTGTATACATAGCGACTTCCCGTCACTATATTCACCTACCCCCAGTCAACCTCCCCTGCCAGGTAGCCTTGTGCACAAGCGTCATGATTGCGTCACCCTTTTTGAAAGCACTCAATAGCAGTCACCATGTACACAGAATACCAGAGGCATGCTCCTGGACTGTACATATGGTGGCCAGCCAAGGAGGTGTGAGGATGGTGGTGCCGGTCACTGTATGTACCCGCGGCACCACTGCTGTAAATAGGGTAATTGGGGGTGGCAGATTCTGCGGAGGGAGCAACTGGATGCCAGGATGAGGTGTGAGCACATGATACCTTTGTGCTTTCAGGAAGGGTATTAATTTCACTTCTTTGTTTATATTTTTCAAGATTACAGAAATGCAAATTAATAATGTTAGCAAGCACGTCTGGATTGGAAACATTTTGGGTGTCAAATTCTAACAGAGTAGGGGAAGCATCTGTTTTTGGATTCAAAAATACAGTCAGATTTTGCCAGAATTTCTTTGGATTGCAAAGATTGTGAGCCTGTTAATCTTTCAAAAATTGGCTATTGCTTTTATGTATGTCAGATCTACATTTTTTTATGCAAAAGTCTGCATTTTTGCCAGTCTGTGAGCTGTTTAGTATTTTTTGCTTTGTTCCATCCAGCATCCCTTTATTTTATCAGTTGGAAAAGGCTCTTGTTAACCTATTCAGATTGTTGGTGTTTGACTCTGTCTTTAGTAACTGGTGCATAGGCATCCAGTATTCTAGTACATTTGTGAATGAAATAGTGTAAGGCACAGTTTACATCTGAGACAGAATCAAGATAGGACTAATCAATGCTTACAAAATCTTCAAGAAATACAGACTGTGCAGATGTAGAACAATTATGGAACATTATCATCCCATTTCATCAGAGGAAGGAATCTCAAAGATTACCGTGAATACGGGTTCCATTTTCATGTGAGACGAGTCAGTCCATTAAAGTATGAACACCACTTTGTAGTTGTACCTAGCAGGTAATGTTAACTGTGTTTTGGCAGGGGCTAGGATCAGAGGAAGGGTGTACCACTAGCACCAGGGAAACTGTATTATAAAGTAAGGGCTAGTGATTGGCGAGGGATGGGTACCACTAGCACCAAGCATTCTTTGTTTTGAATGAACAGGCCAGTGATTGGCTGGAGGGGCAGGGGCCACGGGGGGGGGGTGCTCCCCCAGCAGTCAACCCTTTAGGTGGCTGCATTATCTCCGGCAGCTGCTAGGGTTGTCTGGAGTAAATCATGATTTTGTTCAGCGGTATTTGCGCTGTGCAAATGGACCATGCTAAACCCTTTTGTGCACTGCAAATCCACTGAATATGGGGTTGTGTGCATATTCATGGCCATGCTCCACCCCTTTCTGCACACATACATTATTTTTTGTGAGGGCACTAACACTCTTTGCCTGCACAAATGCCCCTTTTGAATATGGGGCTCTAGAGCAAAGCCTGATTTGCTTGGGTAAAGGTCCATTAGCACCCGCGCAAACTTTTGAATACTGGGCCCTTTGTGTTTTTCTGCCCAAGTCTTGATTTCTCTCAAATCTGTCACCAGTGAACTGTGTTTAGATAATATGTCAACCTCCCCACCAAGTTTAGTGTTGTCTGCAAACCTAATATTAATTGTTACATGAGTGGGTACTATAGGTCCCCAATGTACAATGAAAACAGAACCAGCTCCAATACTGAACTCTGTGGCTCACTGCTGGACACCTTCTCCATTTGTGATGTGTTCCCTTTTATTTTAACCTGTTGTACCCTTTCTGTTAACCATGAGTTGACCCATATGACTATTTTTTTATTTATGCCAAATTTATCTAATTTCTAAATTAGTTCATTGTGTGGAACTTTGTCAAATGCCTTCTAGAGGTCTTAGAAAATGACATCCACTGATACATTGTTATCTAGACTGACACCGACTCTGTTGTAATAAGTTAATAGATTCATAGTGCATGATCTACCTGTTCTGAATCCCTGCTGTGTTCCATCATCAAGTTGATTTGTACTAATTTCCTCCAATAATTTTTCTTTTATTAATTTCTCCATAGTTTTTCCTGCCTAATGTTGTTGTTTGACTAACTGGTCTGTGTTTCCCATAGATGTTTTAACACATTTCTTATATAAAGGGGCTACAATAGCTCTAAGCCAGTCAGTTGGTACCTCTCCCTTCTCATAGGATTTGCTAAAAATAAATGTTGTGGGGGTGTGGCTTACCTCCTAGCATGATGGCTGCTTAACCCTTTCGCTGCCAGGGGTATTTTACATCTCCTGTACAAGGCAATTTTTATTTTTGCTCAATATTATATAAAATTAAAATGTCACTATGTTCCTTCAAGGAAAAGTAGGAAACCATGAATGTTTTTATTGTCAGACTCTAAGCTTTTATAGGTCATACGGTTTTGTCAATATCAGGTCATGTGGCCATGAAACACTGCCTGAAATGTAAACAAAATGCTATTTTTACTCAAAAATGTTGCAGAAAAACATCCCAGAATACTTGTTATTTAACTGAGAATTATGGAAAGCTATATATTTGCTGAACTTCTCATTGTCTGTGCTATATACTCACCAAAAATCTTTTTTATAGGCAGAAACATATTACAGAAGTAGTACTCTATTCTAGATATTAAGTATCTAAGTATTCTACTTGAAGTGGCTTAAATTCTAATTTAATGCACGTCATTGCTTCTTTTGCTTGTAGAGATCAAGAACGTCGGTTATTTTAGGAAAAGTATATATTTTTGAAACTACACTAAAAACTGTTTTTAAACGTGGGTAGCATAGCCCACTACCCAAATATATACTACACATTATTATTCTTTGTATTTCTTGCAACAATGAAAAATAATTTAAATTCACAGACTTCATGTTCTAACAAAGTAAATGCAAATGTAACATAAGAGGCAGGTATATAAACATCCCATTTTTGGATTCTGTGGAGAGCACTGGTTACATCAGTACCCCATTTATGTACCTTTACCAAAGAAGTATAGCAGAAATAAGCCCTATACTCACAGGTTGCTAAGTGCATTTTAAAGTGGAAACATTTTGGTCCATAACAGTAAATGCCTGGCATTGCTTCTCTGGCCTGTAGACCTGTAGACATTCAGGGCACCTTGATAGAAAAAGTATATATTTTATGAATCTACACAAGATACGTTTTTTAAAAATGTATGACACTGCCCGCTATCCAAATGTTTGCTATATATAATCCTCCTTTGCATTTGGTGGATCTATGCAAAATGATGGAAATTCACATGGTTTTCACACTTTAACAAACCAAATGTCCATGTAAAATAAGGTACACAAACACCACATTTGTGGATTCTGCTGATAGTACTGGTTACAATGATACCACATTTATGTACCTTCACCACAAAGATTTCTTTGAAATAGTTTCAAACTCTATAGGTGCTACGGTATTTTAAACTGAAAATGTATGCCCACAGTGGAAGACACAGCATTGATTCTCTGGCCTGTAGACATTCAGGACACCATGGTATCATAGAAAAGTGTATATTTTCTGAAACTACACAACACACTGTTTCTAAAACTGTATGACATTGTCTGCTGTCCAAATATGTGTTACCCATAATCCTCCTTTGCATTTGGTAGAACTATGCAAAATGATGAACATTCGATAGTTTTCACAATTTAACAAACCAAATGTCTATTTAAAATTGTATGGAGGTACACAAAAACACATTTGTGGATCCTGTTGAAAGTACCAGTTACAATGATACCACATTTATGTACTCTTACCACAAATATTTGGTTTAAATAGGTTTGAAACCTATAAGTTGCTATGTGTATTTTAAAGGGGAAAATGTTGGCCCACAGTGAAAAATGTATAGCATTGCTTCTCTGGCCTGTAAACATTCAGGACACCATGGTATTATAGAAAAAGTATACATTTTCTGAACCTGCACAAGATACTGTTTTTAAAAACTTATGACATAGCCTGCTATCCCAATGTTTGCTACCCATAATCCTCCTTTACATTTGGTAGAACTATGTAAAATGATGGAAATTCGTAAAGTTTTCACCGTTTAACCAAATGTCTATGTAAAATAGGATGGAGGTACACAAATACCACATTTGTGGATTCTTCTGAAAGTACCAGTTACAATGATACCACATTTATGTACCTTTACCACAAAGATTTGGTTTAAATAGGCTTGAAACCTACAGGGTGCTATGTATATTTTAAAGGGTATAATTTAAGTCCACAGTGAAAATGCATAGCTTTGCTTCTCTGGCTTGTAGGCATTTAGGACACCATGGTATCATAGAAAAAGTATATATATTCTGAAACTGCATAAGATACTGTTTTTAAAAATGTATGAAATTGCCCACTATTCAAATGTTTGCTACCCATAACCCTTCTTTACATTTTGTAGAACTATTCAAAATGATGGAAATTCACAATGTTTTCACAGTTTAACAAACCAAATGTCTACGTAAAATAGGATGGAGGTACATAAATATCACATTTGTGGATTCTGCTGAAAGTACCGGTTACAATGATACCACAGTGGTGTACCTTTGCCTCAATGAGTTGGTGGAAATAGGCTCAAACCCTATATAGTGCTAAGAATATTTCAAAGGGGGGAAATTTTGGCTAACTATGGAAAATGCACAGCACTGATTCTCTGGCTTGTAGACATTCAGGACACCATGGTATCATAGAAAAAGCATAAATTTTCTGAAACTGCAGAAGATACTGTTTTTAAAACTGTTTGACATTGCCCGCTATCCAGATGTTTGCTACCCATAATCCTCTTTTCCATTTGCTAGAACTAAGGAAAATGATGGAACTTGGCCTAGTTTTCACAATTAAGCAAACCAAATGTCTATGTAAACTAGGATGGAGGTACGCAGATATCACAATTGTGGATTATGCTGAGAGTACCAGTTACAATGATACCACATTTATGTACCTTTACCACAAAAATTTGGTGGAAATGGGCTCAAAACTTATATAGTGCTAAGAACATTTCAAAGGGAAAATTTTGGCCCACTATGGAAAATACAAAGCACTGATTCTCTGGCCTGTAGACATTCAGGACAGCATGGTATTATAGAAAACGTATATATTTTCTGAAACTGCACAAGATACTGTTTTTAAAAATGTAGGACATTGCCAACTATCCAAATGTTTGCTACCCATAATCCTTCTTTACATTTGGTAGAACAATGCAAAATGATGGAAATTTGCCTAGTTTTCACAATTTAGCAAACCAAATGTCTATGTAACATAGGTTGGAGGTACACAAATCCCACATTTCTGGATTCTACTGAGAGTACTGGTTACAGTTATGCCACATTTATGTACCTTTACCACAATAGCTTGGTTAAAATAGGCTCGAAACCTATAGGATACTAAGTGTATTTTAAAGCAGGAAAATGTAGGCCCACAATGGAAAATACACAGCACTGATTTTCTGGCCTGTAAATATTCAGGACGCCATGGTACCATAAGAAAAGCAAATATTTTCTGAAACTGCACAAAATGCTGTTTTTAAAAATGTATGACATTACCCGCTATCCAAATCTTTGCTACCCATAATCCTTCTTTACATTTGGTACAACTATGCAAAATGATGAAAATTTATTAAGTTTTCACAGTTGAATAAACCAATTGTCTATGTAAAATAGGACAGATGTACACAAATATCACATTTGTGGATTCTGCTGTGTGTGCCAGTTACAATGATGCCACATTTATGTACCTTTACCACAAAGGTTTGGTTGAAATAGGCTCAAACATATATGGTGCTACTGTACTGTACATAAGGGGAAATTGAGGCCCACAATGGAAAATCCACAGCATTGATTCTCTGGCATGTAGATATTAAGGACACCATGTTACCAGAAGAAAGGTATATATTTTATGAAACTGCATAAAATACTGTTTTTAAAAATGTATGACATTGCCTGCTGTCCAAATGTTTGCTACCCATAATCCTCCTATACATTTGATAAAACTATGCAAAACTATGGAAATGTGCATCATTTTCACAGTTTAGCTAACCAAATATCTATGTAACATAGGATGGAGGTACACAAACACCACATTTGTGGGTTCTGTTTAGAGTACTGGTTATAATGAAGTCACATTTATGTACCCTTACCACAAAGGTTTGGTTGAAATAGGCTTGAAACCTATAGGGTGTTATGTATATTTTAAAGGAGAAAATGTAGACCCACAATGGAAAATCCACAACATTGATCCTAGGACACCATGATACCATAAGAAAAGTATATATTTTCTGAAACTGCATAAAATACTGTTTTTAAAAATGTATGACATTGCCTGCTGTCCAAATGTTTGCTACCAAAATCCTGCTTTACATTTGGTAGAACTATGCAAAATGATGGAAATTGGATTGTTTTCATAGTCTAGCAAACCAAATATCTATGTAACATAGGATGGAAGTACACAACACCACATTTCTGGATTCTGCTTAGAGTACTCATTACAATGATACCACATTTATGTACCTTCACCACAAAGGTTTGGTTGAAGACTTGAAACCTATAGGTGCTATGTATTTCATAGGAGAAAATGTAGGCCCACAGTGGAACATCCACAGCATTGATCTCAGGACACCAGGATACCTTAAGAAAAGTATATATTTTCTGAAACTGAATAAAATACTTGTTGTAATTGTTGGTAAGACTGCTTGTTACCAAAGTATATGCTACCCATAATCCTCCTGTACATTTGGTAAGACTATGAAAAATAATGAAATTTTGCATAATTCTCTCATTTTAGCTAGTAACGTAAGATGCTGGGATATGAAAACTTTTTTTTATTCTAGACAGAGTACTGATTAAAGTGGTATTAAATTTACGTTTCTTTACTACAGAGTCTGGCAGAAGTAAGCCCAAAACACAGGTTGCTAAATGCATTTCAGATCCCTTGAATTTACAGTGATAGCAGGTTTGGAGCATTTTGTACCAAGGGTCCTTTGGTGTAGGTGCAAGTTTGTGGTACCAACAAAGTTAGTACTCCCCAAAGAAGCCCAGCATGGTAAGAGTTTGTACTTGATAAATGAGACAGCTGAATAATTAGGTAGAAACGGGCCAAAATATTGCATTTTATTTAGTATTTTTAGCTGTGGAGCTTTATTCAATGGAGGATTATAGATAGTGAACAAGTGGGGAGGATACTTTCTCAGACATCCTCAAAATCATTATTTTGTAATCCTTAAAGCAATATGTATTTTTCTCTGGTTAACACAATGCACTGAAGTTTTCTGGAGGTGGGAAATGCAGGCAGGGAGGGGCTGCATGACAAAGGTTTCTACAAAAGCATATTGTAATAGGCAGGTGTGGACAGAATACCATGGTAAGTTTGCATGTGTTTCACATTTACTTTACCAGAATACTCTGGCAGAATCAAAAATAAAGTGAGTTTGCCCATACAGCATAAAATAAAATTATATACCAAAGCCTAAGGGCCCTTGAATAAAGGGCTGACAGTATAGCCTAGTGGTTAGTGTAATGAGCCGTGATCAAGTTTGGTGCAGCGCTGGGTTTGATTTTCACCACCTCCACTTGCATACTGTGTGACCCTGAGCAAGTCACTTAACATCCCCAGTGTTTCCAGGTTGTCCCTACAAACAGGCATTGTGCCTCATGGGCCTTACTTGGTTACCAAAAGAATACAAACAAAGGTTTGTGGGTGCTGAGATAAGAAAATAATCTCTCCCAAAATGTTTTTAACCTAATGACTGCTTTGGCCTGGTTGTCCTATTCCAGATGAATTTTTGCACCTATCAGTCATTCCAGTAAATGAGCTTGGTGGGGTATTTCTTAAAACAGTCCTCCAGGCGCAGCCCTGACTCTGTGGAGCACTGTGGACAGTAATATCTTGAGTCTCTCCTGAAGCCTTTTTTGTAGCAAACTCTACATCTCCTCTGGGGCCTAGCCTTCTTTTCAGTAGGTGGCAACATTCTGCAAAAATGTATTTCAGTTAGTCTAGCTACACCCTCATTTCTTTCTATTCTTGTATTTCTGCTGAATCAAATAGGAGACTTGAAATGACATCCGTTTGGAAATCTAGGAAGGATTTTAAATGACCAGATGACTTTGCCTGGTACAAAATAAAAGCATTATACATAGCCAGTTGAAACAGGTGAACAGCTAATTTATTGTACCAAGTCATCGTTTTCAAGTGGCTTCATAGGGCTCAAGCATCTGATCTGTTTTGTCCACACCTCCCATGTTTGTTATATTCTAGGACACACTGAGGCTTGCTTATCAATTTGTCCTGACCACAAATTAGAACTGCTGCTGTGGATTCATCATGAATTGTACTTAGGAGGTACACATCTTTTTATCTGTGAATTTTACAGCCAGCAGTTCACCACTTCAGAGAGCACTGGATTCACCACGTTTTTGCTTTCTGGCTACCAACTCTTTGGGAAAACATTGCCTGTTAGATCTGATTGTGCCACAAGCTACTGTATCAAACTGATACAGAATATTAAACAGAGGAATCCCAGTATAGAAGTTATCAATGTACAGATTGTAGCCAGAGCCTAACAAGAGAAGAATTAGATCCCACACAATTTTCTCATTTTTTTCAGACATGGGGGCAGCCTGCAACTTCCTGAGTGGCATCCTTTCCTGTGTAAATTCTGAAACAGTATGTGTACCAGGTGGAACTTTCACAAAGTTTATATAATTTAATTCCATATCGGACACGTTTCAGAGGAAGGTATTTAAATATTATTCTCCTTTGAATAGCAGAAGGACACATCCACTGAAATGTTTTGGGATGGGGTGTACCTCAGAAAACATTTTAAAAGATGATCAATAATAGGCTGTAATTTAAAAGCCTCTCTTCTCTGGATGGACCCTTGGCAAAGCTTTAGTGTTGTCATTATAGTGCATAAATCTCAGCAGAAGATGAAATCAGTTTGTGTTCATTATAGCTGGAAATAGATGGGTAGAATGAGCAGGGTGGAGTGGACCAATACATGCTGATGGTGGGCTTTTCACAATCCCCATTAACAATGTCAAATCCCAGAACCTTTAATTTCCTTTAAGTTTGTGGGAGTCCATTGGAGACCCTTGCATGTGGTTTTAGCTTGTCCCCATATTGAGCCAAAAACTGATCTGCATATAAATTTGTTTGAGCCACTATATGAGAAAGTATTTCATCACTAAAAATATGTAAAATATTCTATGGGGTAAATTCCTTTTGTCAGTCTGGACACCTGCATTACCAGTAAATGGTAGAACACATGTTTTTTCCATATTTGGGGAACTCCATTGGTAAACTGGAGCATAACCACTGTTGTGCCTACTATGGCCTGTAGCTAGCACTGGGGCAGTAGTCTCAGAGTCAGGCATTGCTAAGGGATCAGCTTTATTTGAGAAAGCGGCACTGCAAGTGTCAGGCTCAAACAATGCATTATGCTCAAGCCGAGTGTATTCCCTCAGGTAAGATGCAGGACTTGGGCAGAGTGTCAGGCTCAGGCAATGTGTCAGGCTTAGCCAGAATGTCAGGCTCAGGCAACAGGTCATGCTTGGCCAAAGTGTCAGCGTCAGGCAACGCGCCAGGCTAGGTCAGAGTGTCAGGCTCAGGTAATGTGTCAGGTTTAGGCAGGGCATCAGGCTCATGTGGGGAGTAATATGCAGGCAGAGAATAAGGCTTGTCAAGGGGGTCATGCTCAAGCAGGGTATCTGCTCTGGGCAGAGTTTCAGGCTTGGGTAGCGTGCTAGTGTCAGACAACTGCTTGCACTTTAGATTATCCTTTTTTTGTTGAGATTGTTGCCTAGGCTGGGGTTCTGATTCTGGCTGAGGCAGATGTTTGCACTTTTTTTTGTGCTTTTTGCATTTACCCTCATCCTGTGTTGTAGGCACCATAACATGAGTAAATGGCAGGTGCTTCTGCTTACACTTATGCTTCATGTGACTTCCCTCTACCTGCATTGTGGCATCTGATGCCATCAAAGGCACACAGGCCTCTTTCTGGGGAAATATCTCAGGCTGTGGTACCTGCACAGGCTTAGGCAGATCCCAATGCTTCTTCTACTTTTTATGTTTGGACACCTGCTTGGGCTGTGAATTCTGCTTTTTCTTTTTAGGCTTGGGCTGGTGCTCACTGGTAGACACACATGTGCACTTGCATCCACGTGAGGACTTAGACTTGTCCTTAGAGCTGTACGGACCACCCTCATCAGCATCACTCGATATTGTATCATCAGTAGGGGTACTGCTTGGACAGTAGTCACTCCCTGACTCTGGATCAATAAAATTATCCAACTCTGAATCAGAGCTGATACTATATTTTTAGATCTCCTCTGCAGTGTATTTCTTTGGCATGATTAGCCGGCAGTATGTCTTAGTGGCAGAGATACTCTCTCTCTCTCTCCCCTCCCTCTCCTAGATTGTAAAGCACTTTGGGATAGTGCAATTAAAAGGCACTAAATATTTTGCCTAGCGCTTCAAGCACACAAGTGAGAACCAAGAGGTCTAGGTTTGAATCCCACCAGGGACACTTAAGTGTGGCTGGGTGTAATTACTGTATAATATCTGGATTGTTTTCTGATTTTTATTTATTCTTTGCTAACAATGTGAGAACCTAGAGTCCTAGGTTTGTATTGCATTACAGATACTTCCAGCATTGCTGTGTGATACCTCACAGATTCTTTTATGCTATTTTTATGAGGGGGGGTTGTATCTAGAAAGGACAGCAAAAGAAGGATTGTCTCAGAGTGACCGTGGTGTGTAAGGCCCCAAACAACAAAAACTATGTAAAACAGAAGGCTCCACTCTCGCCACCAAAAGCAGTAAACTATATACAACTGCATCACACTATCACTCACTCAATCTAACATTCATCTGTTTGCTGATGATACTGTATTGTATGTCAGCAATCCCTCACCTTCCAAAGCCTGTGAACTTCTACAATCCGAATTCTCCATTCTGCAGCACAATCTACTTGACAAAAAACTACTTCTAAATGCAAAAAAAAACAAAAGCTATGTTCTTTACCACAAAGAGTTGTACTACCACTACCCCAGCATCCAACACCCTACATATATCCACCTTACTGGAGAGAAACTTGAATTTGTTGATAACTTCAAATACCTTGGAGTCTGGATAGATAACAGGCTTGACTATTCTGTCCATATTGAAGAGCTACTTAAAAGCTAAGACAGAGGCTCGGACTATTTTTAGAATAAAACATTACCTAAACAGTGATTCTAAAAAGGTTAATTCAGGCCTCATTCCTATCCCTCATTGATTATGCTGATTTTCTCTACTGCCATTGTTCAAGTCATCTCTTACATAAGCTGGACACTCTGTATCACAGGTCCATAGATTTATTACTGACCTTCCCTCCAACACCCATCATTGCTCCCTTTATATGGCAGTCAACTGGACATCATTGCAACACAGAAGAAATAGGAATTCTGTTATCTGGATATTCAAAGCGTTAACAGGCAAGCTACCGACCTATATCACTGATTGCTTTACCCAAATTACAACCAGGCCATACACCTTAAGGATCAGTAAACTCATCACATTAAAGGTCCCCAATGCCTGCACCCGGTATGGGAGGGCTGCTTTCAGCTATTCCTTAGCAGTTGCATGGAACTCTCTCCAAAAATCCATGAAGCTAGATAGCCTACTACCTCTGGCATCCTTCAAAAGATTGTTCTCCGCCCTTTTTCCAGAGCTCTGCAATTGCTTTTATAAAGCATAATCCCCTACCTATCTGACCCAACTAAACCTCCCTTTTTCTATCCATTATATTAACTCAATTTCTTTCTTCCGAATCACCTATTATATTCTCATAAAAACTAGTTAGACCATATAACTTATATTTTAGGACTGCTATACCCTTTGTCCTCTTTTTTCCTACAGGCTAAATGGTTCTATTATTACTTGTATATATGAAAATTGTTGTATATAATCATTCCATGCCATTGTATTACTATTTATTCTATTCTTGTCTATGTAATAATACTTGTATCCTCATTTGTATGACCACTCAGGTCCATCTTGTAAATGAGCTTTGCTCAATGATGTTCGCCTGAATAAATAAAGATTTTGATTGATTGATTGATTGATTGACTATGAACACTTACAGTGTCACTATTCACTAACTCAACAAGCATTTGTCAATGCCGAATGTTGCTTGCTTGTATGTGCTGTTTAGGTATTTGGAAGTGATAGTTCCATGCCTTCCTCCCAAGACATCCACTGTGTCTAATGACAGTTGTACTGTTCATAAGGAAGTGTGGAAAATTGCCAGTGGTGAAAATCTGTACTGAAAATATTACAAATTCATGAACTTATGAGGGTGCGTAGAAACTGTGCAATGCTCACACGTAACACAGTCATTTTATGGACTTTTTCACCAAATTTTCAACATAGCCATTTTAAGACTTCTGCTCATGAATAGTGTCACTGTGATTTTCTTAATCTGTCCCAAACATTGATTGCGGACACTGACTGCGCCATTGTGCGCTACATGCACAGAAACACATTTTGGGCGACGGGAAAAATGACAGCTGTAGTGCTCATAAGGAGGTGTTATAAAATGGCAATGTTGAAAATCTGAAGTGCAAATATTAAAATGTGTGAACTTTAGCTTCTGAAGAAGGACTGGTTGGTCTGAAAGCTAGAGCACTTTGTTCTTGTTGTTACATCTATGTTGGTCCATTAAAAGGTATCAGATATTTGCTTCTGGATCTATTCTTGCAAGGACCAATACGCAACTACTAAATCTAGATTTGTACTGTATACAAAATATAAAGTTCTTTAAATGTATATGTATTTATATTTTCATTTTTATTCCTTAGTAACTGGGTAAGACCCACTGGGCACAAGGCTCGTTTACATGGGTGACCCTAGAGCACTGGAAAGGAGTACAAATCAAAATAAGTTAAAGCAAATGAAAGGCACTTTATAAAACAAAACTTCTTTTCCACACACCAAAAAACAACAGTTAGAAACTAATAAGTCCTAAAACAACAGTTGTCTACAAAAAAAAAAAAATGTAAAAATTAAGTTGCCAAAATACAAGGCAAAGGCTGGTGAAAAAGAGCAATTAACTTTTTTATTTCTACTAAATGAGTCTGCCTAACACCCACACTAGCTTCAGAAACACAATAAATCTCTTTTGTAACACAGCTCAGTCTCGCCCAGTGGAAAGGAGCCTCCGGATTTGCCGAAGTGCCACAGCTGACTGAAACCGAGCAGGTATTAAGCCACAGGTAACGCCCGCTCGGTCAGTACCAGCTGTGGCCATGGAGGCACCAGAGGGTAGCCTCCACCCATCACCACCGCCAGCCACCACCGTGGTGCTACAGAGCTGGCAAGCCCTGGTGGCCTCCACATCACCAGCAAGCCTCGAAGCACCGTCCATAACTGTGGTGCCGCTGTGTGCCCTCCTCTCGACTACTACCTCACGCCTACCTGCTGACTTGGCCCACTCTCTCCTGATCTGCAGAACACAACGCATTTGGGTCAGACACCTGCTGGTGACATGGGGGCCAGTGGGGCCTGGTGGCTCGCGGTGGTGACGGAGCGGGCGGCTACCCTCTGGTGTCTCCATGGCCACAGCTGGTAGTGACCGAGTGGGCGTTACCTGTGGCTTAATACCTGCTCGGTGTCAGCCAGCTGTGGCACTTCAGTGACTCCTGATGCTCCAGACCACCAGATGACACTGAGCCCTGTGACAGATAACCTGTACTGCATGACCTGTGTCCCGTCTTTTGTCTCCATAGGGGTCCCGCCTGGCCATGCAGGTCGCCGGAGATGATGGCGTAACATAGCTCGGCCACCACCACGGCGAGCCTATGTTACAGCATATTAATCACTAGCAACAGGCTTTGCTAGGGATGTTCGCCGGTTGACCCCTGGCTGCTCTGGGACACCACCTCCAGCGGCATTAATCCACTGGCAGAGCCCTCCTCTACGGTGATTAATGCTTACTCAGGACACTGCAGGTCCTTGATTTGCAACTCTAAAAGCAGTTATCAATCAGTTTTATTAGCAACTGTAGCAACCTCTGCCGGCTCTGCTACACCATCTCTTATCAGTGTGCAGCCCAAGAGAAAACGAAACAGAAAAACTTAAACAGATCATATGTTTGCATACTTCTGCAAACATGTGATGTCTGCATTCAGACCCCCATGATCGGGAGACTGCCATCTGCTTTCATGACCCCAGGGGTCAACACTTGTAAATAACACGGATCCCAGTGCACCGGAGAGATTTATGGTCAGTCGTACAAAGTACATCTTTATGGCCATGTGCAGCTGTGCCCTGTGATGTACACAGTACAACACAGGGCACTAAAGGGGTTAATCCATGTGCACCACCGACCCTGGGACTCATTACCATAAAATACACCTAATAACCCACTATAGTCAGTAGTTATAGCAGAGTTACTGAATCAGTGTCCCTCCAGGATCAGGACAATCTACTTCCTCTTACAGATAATCGTTTATGGAGTCCACAAGTACCGCTTGAATTCTCGACCTCAGCATAGTGCTCAGCAGGTGACCGGCTGCTCCATGGGCCTCAATGCACAGCAAATCAATGACATGTTCACAGCCCTGAAGCAGCGCATGGTAGAAGTCACCCTGGCCTCCTATAACACCACAATGGTTATTCAGCAAATGGATGCCAGGGTCTGCAGAACTGAATCACAGGTGAGTCGCAATACGGATACTATCGACTCACTTGCATCGACTGTTCGGGAACAGGAAAGAACAATTCAGCAGCTCCAAACAAAACTGGATGACATGGAAAATAGGAGCCACTGCAACAATCTTTGGTTCCTGGGTTTCCTCAAAGGTGCTAAGTGAGGGAATCCTTTAGACTTTCTATATGATGTCCTCCCTGAAGTCCTGTGCCATGAGGCAGGTGTATCTTGTACAGTGTGTTTTCTGTATCTTGTACAATGTGTTTTCTATCATCCATGTAATGTATCACATCATGTAATGCTTGTCTGATTACTGTCTATCCAAACTTCTCCCTCCCCCAGGACGTATCTGGAATCGAACGCTACACCGCTCAGTATGCCTTCCTGGTAAAACTTTTAAACAAATAAATAAATGAGCTACCTCCCGGCCTGGCAGTTGAGCGAGTCCACAGGACACGGAATCCTCCACCTAAGCCAGAGGAGAGGCCTAGACCTCTTATGGACAGAATTCTTAATTTTGCAGATAAAGAGTGGATCACCTCCAGGGCCCATTAGCTCGGTGCCCTTTCCTGGCTAGGACACAAAATGTTAAAATTCCAGGACTTCTCCCGGGAGCTGGCAGCCAAACACAAATACACCGAAGCCCTCCATTTGATGCACTCTCTGGGGATTCACTTCTCACTACAATACCCAGTGATTTTGTGACTGGAGATGAATGACAGACTCTTCCCTTGGCATGGGGCCCAGTGGGCCCCTGCACATCTGCATCTGCTCATGCAGGTCCCAAAGAGATATGCCTGAATAAGGATATGATTCCACTATTACAAAAAGAAGGCAAATACATTGCAGAAAATGTGTTAATGTACCAGTTAGGATTCAACATAACCCCACAAAAGTAGAGAAATTTGGTATTTGGGCTTCCAATCCTACCTCTTCCCAAACAGCAAATGGACAAGACCACACAAGCAACCACAAACAGCCATCATCAGGTAAGACAAAAAACATGCAACTCTTTCCAGATGACACAAATGTAGCAGCACTGATATGCTACCTTCATGAATTTGTATCTGTGGCTGCAGAAGTGCAGGCCCCTTAGAGGTCTATGCTTCTGCAGCCAGAAGTGTGTGTATGCCTTAAAGTGTGCATTAACACTTATAGTTGGAGAAGCATTGGCCCCACACAGGCCTGCAATTCTTCAGATATAAGTAGTGTTACCATTTGGGTATCATGGGTTTCTATCTGCAGCTTCAGAAGCACAGGCCCCTGCAGCCAGAAAGCTGCTGTGCTTCTGCAACCAGAAGTGCATGTATGTTTTACCATTTGCATGAGTGTATGTGGCTACAGATGCACTGGCCCCATAGGGGCCTGTGCTTCTGCAGAGAGAAGAACTGTTGTAATTTGGGTATTGTGGATTTGTTACATGGTAGAACCCTATTACCCACTGATTTTTATGAAATGAGATATGTTGTCATTCACAGTTAAGACTGTTAATCAGTTTATATTGTTATTCATTGATATGACATCATATCAAAGAATAACGGCATGAACTGTAAATAGCAGATTGTGAATGCTTAATGACAGGGACTTCCCAGTAACTCCCTCCTGCACCCAGTCCTCCAAGTGTTGTGAAAATCCACAGTATGGAAACATAGAATTTGACAGCAAATAAGGACCACTTGGCCCATCCAGTCTGCCCATTCCTCCCTACTTATACTAGCACTGCAGACCATACCTGATCTACAGCACTTTCTCCCTTCCCCATTCCTTCCCACTATGATTCCCTTGTGCTTAACCCATGCATTCTTGAACCCCACCACTCACACTGGAAGACTATTCCAGGAATCTACCACTCTTTCTGTGAAGAAGTACTTCCTTACATCTCTCCAGAATCTACACCCCCCAGTTTCATAGCATATCCCCATTGTTCTTGAGGACCTTTTCTTATGAAAAATACAGTACTTCCCTCTGTACCTTATTTATCCCCATGAGGTATTTAAATGCCTATTTCATATTCCACCCTCCTCTCTTCCAGGGTATACATACAGAGGTCCTTTAGTCTCTCCTTGAAGGGCTTTTGATATCCCTGGCCCACCTCCACTCTATGTCTCTCCTGAGATGTTGTCTCCAGAACTGGACACAGTACTCTAGGTAGGGTCTTACCAGTGATTTATACAGAGGCAACACCACTTCCCTCTTTGTACTGGTGATACCTCTCCTTATTCATCCCAGTATCCCACTAACCTGCTCAACTGTCTTGTTGCACTGCCTGACCACCTTTAGGTCATCCATTATGATTACTCCCAGGTCTCTTTCCTGCTTGGTGGTCATCAATACCACTCCACCCATTGTGTATTGCACTCCTGTGTTCCTGTGCCCTAAGTGCATTATTTTGCACTTTTTTGAATTCAAACACAGCTGCCAAACCCTTGACCACTCCTCTAGTTTTCTCAAGTCTCTGCTCATCCTTTCCACAACCCCTGGAGTGTCCACCCTATTGTAGATTTTGGTGTCATTGACAAGAGGCAGACCTTCCCTTCCAGTTCCTCTGCAACGTCACTTATAAATAGATTAAAGAAGATCGGTCCCAGCACTGATCCTTGAGGCACCCTCCCGGTCACCCTCCCTTCCTCGAAGTGAACTCTGTTTACTACCACCCTCTGTTGCCTAGCCCCCAACCAATTTCTTATCCAGTTTATCATCTTTGGATCCACTTCTAAGCTACCCAGCTTGCTTACTTGTCTGCTATGTGGAATGGTGTTGAAAGCCTTATTGAAATCTAGGTTGGTCAAGTTCTCTGCTCCACCCTGAGTTAAATTCTTTGTCACTCAGTTGAAGAAATCTATCAGATTCCTTTGACATGGCCTCCCCCTCTGAACCCATGCTGTCTTGAGTCATGTAACCCACTGGATTCAAGATATTCACAACCTTTCCTTCAGCAGTAATTCTATTAACTTTCCCAACACCAATGTCAGGCTGACTGGCCTATAATTGCTAGCCTCCTCCTGCTACCACTTTAGTGTAGCGTGACTACAGCTGCCCTCCTCCAGTCCTTCTGTTTCCAATGAGCTGATAAATAGAACCCTGTAAGATGCAGCCAATATTTCACTGAGCTCCTCAATATCCTTGGATGCACCCTCATCTGGCCCCATGGTTTTGTCCACCTTCAGATTAATGAGCCACTTCAGGACTGTCTCCCTCAAAGCTTTCTGTTTTGTGGCCCCTCCTTTCTCCTTCCTCTGTGAACAGTGAGCAAAAATATTTGTTCAGGATGTCTGCATTTTCCTTGTCTCCCTCTGCACAGTCCCCCATTCCCTTTTTAACCTTACAATTCCACCCTGGTCTTCCTGTTTTCACTTACATAACTAAAAAATGTTCTGTCCCCTTTTGTTATCCCCCAGGCTGTTCTCTCATCAGTTTGCACCTTTGCGCTCCTTGCTGCCTTCCCTGCTTCCCTCTGTTTCCCCTTGCTATACCTCCTTATTCTCCACTCTCTGTGTCTCCTTATACCTTCTGAATGCTACCCTTTTAGCCTTTACCTTTTCAGCCACCTCTTCCGAAAACCATAGTGGTCTCTTTTTCCTCTTGCTTTTGTTCACTTGTTTGATGCAGAGAGTTGTTGCCTTTGCTACCCTGTAACTGGTTTCAGTAATGCATGGGATAGGCATAAAGGAAACTTAGAGGTAGGGAAAGGGGGCGGGTAAAGCCAGAGATCAAGTAGGGTCTGAGGTGTTACAGTAGGTAGGGAAAATGGGCAGACTAGGTGGGCCAAGCAGTCCTTATCTGCCATCAATATCCATGTTTCTGTTTCTTTTAGTAAAAAGTAAATACAGTAAGTAGGTAAGTAAAATTTATTTGGCAAGCACCCCATCCTGGAGGCTCAGGGCGCTGTACAGGTAGGCAAAAATTAAAAACAACATACATCAAAATAGAAAGATAAAACAAAAAAACGATAATAATAGACAGCAATCAAACCTAAATAAATCCTAAATGAAAATAAAACAATGCAGCAGTTTGTTTTGTCTAAGCTATAGGCTGTCTACAAACACTTTTAAAAGATGCATTTTAGCTCCTGCTTAAAGCTTCCACTGATGAGGCCTCCTCAAGGATTTTGGAAGCGAGTTCCACAATACCAGGCACATCACCTCAAATGAACAATCTCTAGAGGACTTTAGATGGACCCTGAGAACCACTAGGAGGCCCTTAGTAGAGAAACAGAGTGAGGTCAGAGGACAGACAGGAGTCTGGAAGTCATCAGGTAGCCAGGGCCCAATCTGTATAAGCCTTGTACATGAGCAAGTCCACCATAAAGATTATTCTCCACCTAACCGTCAGCCAGTGCAGTTCACACAGAGCTGGGGTCACATGACAGGACCTCAGAAGCCCCGTCAGCAACCTGGAGGCAGCATTCTGCACCAGCTGCAAGTGCTGGAGGACCCCTCCGTTGACCTGGAGGTACAGAGCTTTGCAGTAGTTAAGTTGCAATGTCACAAATGCATGTACTAGTGGGGGCAGGTCATCAGGTGACATCAAGACTTTGACCACTCCTGACGACAAATGACACCTGAGCCTCAAGTGTCAGTCCATCGACAAGGATGGCGCCTACATTTTTAACTAGTAGATGATGCCAAGGAGTGAGGCTTAGGCATAACCCTGTTCCCATCCCAGCAGCACCCACATCCTGCAGCTGGGATGGAAACAGGGTTTGCTTCTCCACTGTTCCTCCACCCACCCAGACCATCCCCCGCCAGCTTATCCGTGAGGCTTTCACCCATCTTTATAAAATCTGCCCTCATGAAGTTCAGGATCCTTACCCTTGTGTGGTTCAATTCAGCAGCTGTCCTCATATGGAACCACACCGTACAGTGATCATTGGTTCCCAGGTGGCCTCCCACCTTGACATCTGTAATACTGTCCTTGAAAGTGAATACCAGGTCCAGTATTGCCCCATTACGAGTGGGTTTACTGACTAGTTGCCTGAGGAACACCCCCTACAGAGAGTCCAAGATGTCCCAGCTTCTAGCTGAAGTCACTGCTGATAGCTCTAATCTACATCTGGCAGGTGGAAGTCCCACACCAGTAACACCTCCCTTTCTGCCATCCCACCAGTGGCTCCCACCAGTATCCTTATCTAATTCCTCCCCAGTGCTGGAGTCTGAGATCATTCCATTGTGAATAGTGACTCCATTCCCTATCTCCAGGGTGACCCACAGTACCTCTGCCTCCCCTTGTATTCCTTGTATCTCTGTCACTTTTATGTTTTCCCTCATAAAGCACCACACCCCCTGCCTCCTTCCCACCCGATCCTTCTTGAACAGAGTGCAGCCTGGTATGACCATGTCCCAGTCACAGTTTTCAGTGCATCATGACTCACTAATGGACACAATATTCAGGCTGGCCTCTGCCATGATGGCCTCTAGGTCCAGAATCTTATTTCTTAGAATTCTAACATTCACACACATGGCCTTCCAGGTTTTGTTTCCACTCACTTGTTGTCCTTTTTTCTTTTTGACCTCCTCCTTCCCCACTCATAGAAACATAGAAACATAGACTTTGACAGCAGATAAGGACCACTTGGCCTACCCAATCTTCCCATTTCCCTATCTATTGGATAAGCTGCAGATCCTAGTTAACCAACAGCCTACTTCCTCCTACCCCCCCACTGTAATTGCCTTATGTCTGTCCCATGCATTCTTGAATTCCCCCACTGTTTTTGATCCCACAGCCTCTTCAGGAAGGCTGTGCCATGCATCCACCACCCTCTCTGTGAAAAAAAATACTTCCTCACATTGCCCCTGAGCTGTCCCTCTTCTATCTTCAAACTGTGCCCACTTGTTCTTGCACATCTCCTTTTCTGAAAGATGCTACCCTCTTTGACTTTGTTGATTCACTTGGGTCTTGAAAGTTTCATGTCCCTCCTCTCCCTCCTTTCCTCGAGGGTATGCATATTAAGCTTCTTTAGTCTCTCTTCGTATGGCTTCTGGTGCAGACCCTGCACCATTTTAGTTGCCCTCCTCTGGACTGCCTCCATCCTGTCTATGTCCTTGTGGAGATGGGGTCTTCAGGACTGCATGCAGTACTCCAGATGGGGTCTCACCAACTGTCTGTACAGAGGGATGACAACTTCCTGTTTTCTACTGGTGACGCCTCTCCCTATGCATCCCAGGATCCCCCTAGCCCTCCTTACTGCCTTTTCACATTGCCTGCCTACCTTTAGGTCATCTGATATGACTACCCCCAGATCCCTTTCCATTTTTGTTGTTGTTAGTCCCCCATTGTGTATTCTTCCACTGGATTTTTGTTTTCTAGGTGCATTACTTTGCACTTCTTTGCATTGAATCTCTTTTTAATGTTCCCATTCCTTTCCCCCTTCATCTCTATCACCCTGCTTTCTTTATTAATTTGCACCCTGGGGGATTCCTCTCTCCTTGGGTTCTCCTTACTCTGTGTGTCAGCCTGTGGGGGAGGTCAGTTTTTGCCTCCTCAATTCCTTCCACCACCACCCTTGGCTAGTATAAATGTTCATCAAAGTAACATTTAAACTGTCCTCTGGGGACTGCGGTTCCCCTCTACAAACCTTGTAAATAATTTAAAAAACACAGATACCTGTGAACAACTCTGCCTTAATTTCATTTCATGAAGCAAGGTACATAAAACTTATTGTGTCACCAGCTTCATCAATGAAATTTCCACCGTGTTGTTCACAGACACTCATGAATTATCCTCTGTATCACCTCCGTGGTTCAACACATCCTTAATAGCATTTATCACGGCATAATCCTATACAAAACCCCAGAAATGGGAGGCAGATGGTCATACTCTGAAATAATTTGAAAGAAACCAAACTCAAACAATAGATTCACCCAAACATCCTGGGATTCATCCATCTATAATTCTGACTCTCACCCTCCCTGTGTCAGCACAGCAATGCACTGCACTGGTTTCACATCACTGAGTTCCAACCATAGCGTCACTCAGCTTGTGCCTTTGGCATCTTTAATAAGGTGTCTTTGGGAAGACAGCGTGGGCCAGTACTTAGACTGGGCTGTGAAACAGGAGATCTCAGGTTAAAATCCCACTGTGGCCATTGACTATCCCTTTGTTACCCTATGCAGTTCATTTGTCTTTCTTCAGCGTCAGACCACTCAGTTGTGCAATGGTAAAGAAGGAAGACTCCACTGTAAACATGATTCAGTGTTGCAGGGCAATCCTAAACAATAAGCTGTAGTTCAAAAGGAAAAAGGAAATAAAAAAATGTTGACGTTGTTGCTGTACAGCTGTTTTAGTGAGTATCATGTGTTGCATAGGTTACAGCAAAAATAAACAGCTCCAACTGAGCCTGAGTAAAATAGGTGAGTATGTAATTACGCATGGGAGTCATATTGCATGACAATCCCTAGTCTCTGAAAAATGAGAACCTCGTCAACAGAACAGGATATCAAACCAGAATAGCATGCACACTAAGAGAAGAGCACACAATGAAGAAATAGGAATGGCCTGGGGCTGTATTTACATGTTACATAATAAACGTGTTTCACAAGAATCTTTTTTTCCTGCTGCAAAGATCAGTCTGTTTTAGTAACATAACATAGTAACACAGTGTCCTTTACAGGCAAAAGTAGTAAATAGTGACGTTTTTCAAACTTCATTCACTTCTTTGTCAGGGTTTCCGATTCAGTCTTAAGTAAATGGGACAAACCTCTTTTCATTGTTTATCTGCTGTAGCATGTTTTTATTTTTATTTTTATTTTCTCCCCTCACTTTTTCTGAAGTTGGTTATCTGATGCTGGGGACTTCATGTTTGCACAACATTTTTTTTGTCTTTACTGTTTCTCCTGTTTGTATTCGTTTTATTTTATGTGGTTCTCTACACCTCCTTCACATGCTGCCACCATAATGACAGAAACTTTACACTTGTTGTCATCTAGCACCCCTGCACACAATATCCCTCCACACAATCAAACTTGGCCTGTTCCTCAGCACTAAATGCTAAATCTTTGCTACTTTGCGATCATATCCTTAAATGTGCTCTCAACATATTCTGTCTATCTGAAAACTGGCTTTCCTCCTCTGACCTTTATCCCTCTCTTTGAGCCCGCCCCCTTCTTTGGCTATGGTGGAAGTGTGCTGCCATCGCCATGCCCAGTCTTCCCCTCACTGCTCTCAATCAGTCTCTTTCTTTGAACACCTCACTCCCCAATTCCCCCACCCACCAGCCTAAAAATAAAAAAAATCTACAGCCCATTCTCAAAAACAACTTAGCCTTCCTTCTTACTTTTCTGATCAATTCTCTCTCCATGGTTGCCCTTCCTTCCTCTAAAATTATCATAGCTGGTTACTTTAATATCCAAGTTGATGAACCCCTCCTCCCCCGAACTTACTGTCTTCTAATTTCCTATCCTTAGTGTCTCCCAGTCACTAATGTCTGCCCACAACTTATGCTACATTTCTCAACTCCACATCACCATCCTCCCCCAGTCCTGCTCACTCCAGTTTTGACCAAGGTGAAAGAAAATCCAGTGGTCAGGTAACTAATAATCACTTTAAAATGTCAGTGGTCACATACAAATTGTGTTTAAGTGAAAGTGGTGGTCATGTTCAGTCTAAAGTCTTTTGCACAAATTGCTTGTAGCCACCATGGAACTTTTTTCCCAGGGAAATAGCTTAACAGGTGTCCTTCACTGGCCTGTTGCCTGTCTGCAGCGGTATGTGCACACCCTTAAGGGTATGGCTCACCTCCATTACCTGACACTGCTCCACACCTTCTCTTCCCTGCATGTACTAGCTTGCCTTTGGTAGTCATGTCTTCAGTAAGTGGTATCACTGTCAGAAGTATGGAACTCAGTCCACACACAAATATTGTTAGAAAATACCTGTACCTGTACCACGCCAGAAGCATGTCCGACCACAGGTTCCTGAAACCTTTCTACAGGACTAGCCATGGCCAGCGCTTCTTCATAGCCGCAGCAACAAACTGGCTGAATGACCTGCCAAGCACGATATACAGTATGACCAATCTGAACCAGTTCAAACGATCTCTTAGGGTACATCTAACAGACCAGGCTATCTTCCTGTACCAAACTGGTTGACCATATTTCCCAAGCTTACACAGTGATGTGCTCGCTGTAAACTGCAATTTGTTTCAGTGTTACTGCACCTGATTTGACCTCTCTGCAATCTGACCCAGTGTAACCTATGCTGCCTATGATATCTATTTTTGTACTTATCTAATATGTAATGTTATCCACTCTATTGCTTGCACTGTCTCCAATGTAAACGTTCGTGATGTGGAACCTTTGTAAAAGAGCGCCTGTGCTCAAAGGTCTGTACCTAGTAAATAAAATAAAAATAAAAATAAAATAAAAGTAAAATAATATCTCTTTATTCTTTATTTACAGAGATTGATACCAGCATGAGGTCTGCAAATGAAAATGCTCTGCATAGACAAGGTGTTAACAGCACAGGTTCCAGAGTCTGAGCACCTTTGAGTCTGACTTATCTTCTCCCTCTCTCTTTCTCCCCCTCAGACATTATGAACCCCTTTTTGCCAAGGTGATATGTGATTTGGGTGAGTGAACAATGGTGAGCCCAATAACAGCAATGGCTTTTCGTAGAGTACAAATACGGCTACAATTACTTTTGCAGGGGGCTCTGCCCCCACACACCCTCCTTACTAATTTAATCAAGTCCAAGATCGCAGCACCTCAGGAAGGGGGAAAATCTTTGTCACTGTATTTGTAGTCATCGAAAAGCCATCACTGTTTTGGGCTCGCTGTTGTTCACTCACCAAAATCACGGGATATCTTGTGCCAGTAGAGGTATGAACCTATGTCTTCCTAACAAGCTTGAACTGAAGGTGTGTTTATACTTGTCTGACTTGTAGCACTTCCATTTATGCTGCTCACTCCCCACTCCACCTACTCCTCTAGCGACCATGTTTACACGAAGACAGCTGTGCACTTGTGCAGAGTGGCAGAAGTGCTTCCTGTGTTCCCTAGTGCATTTCCAATGAGGGCGGGATGGAAAGCAGGTTATTAGAACTCGGCAGCTTATTAGCACCCGGTTATGGATATCTGGTAGAAAAACAGAGATTTTAGTTTTCCTGCTATGTTTTACTGGAAAAAAACACATGAGCTCCAGCTACAATTCACGTTGGGCTTTTGGAAAAGGTGGAAGGAAAGGCCGATCAGTGTCTCATGAACACACCGTGCTTTTTTTTCCCCAGCACAGACGCCATGCACAAGAGATAATCGAATGTGTGACTCCTTTAATTACTGTATAGCTTTTGCATAGCTGGCAGTTGTAAAAAAGAGAGGGACAGTTTGGCAGGGCACAGTATGTCAAGGGACTGCAGTAGTGCTAGTGGAGTAGCATGATTTACACGCTCTGTAAAAATGTTGCACCAGTGCATGATCCCACCAAAACAGGGGTCGTGGTTCACCACAACAGAAGCTCTATTCACATGGCCAACTCTGAGCTGTAGTTGGTGGTGCACAGTGGCCAGATTGGTGCTGCTGTGCATATCTGAATGCCACCATTTTCTGTAGCACTCATTGCATGGCATTGTGACAGTGATCCTTCTTTTCTGGGGATCGCGTAGTAGTACCAACATTTTGAAATGTTTTACTTGGCTCAGTAAACAGCTGGCACCACCCACAATGCTGTGACAGGCTTTTCCCAGACTGCACTTTGAAGACTCATGAATGGGTCTTTAGACCTGAGTTCAGCTAAAGTTAGCTTCTGATAGTTGAAACACAGCTGAACTCAGGGAAGTGGGCCTTTTTGAAAACTGAGGGCTAGAAATTGCAAAAAACATGGTTTCAGGGTCAAGCCATGATACTGGGCATGAGTGTATGCATATGCATACACGCATACCCAGGGGTCAGGGCTCGACCCTGAGACCATGGTTTCTGCAGTGTTTAGCCCTCATTTTTCAAAAAGAGCCACTTCCTTGAGCTCAGCTGTGTTTCAACAAACAAAAGGTACATTTAGAGGAACTTGGGTCTGAAAACCCATCCACGATCCTTCTGGCGCTGTAGGGCCATTTCTCAGTACGTTACCAATGACTGATTCATCCCCCGTCCCCGCCGGAACCCTCTTTAGAATGCTGGAACTTCTAGGGGAGCATCTGCAAAACTCCACCACCAGGCTGCCTGAACACCGCCCTGCAGCATTTCTGTAAGAATTGCCACAACAATTAATACCGCAGTGTGCTAGATGCTTGGCTGTGTGAACATGGCAAGAGTGACCTACAATTCTCCTCTAGTCATTTACATGACCTGAACTGCACCAGAGCAACTCACCTGCAACGCTCACTATGGTGCAGATCAGGTTATATAAACGGGCCTTGTGTGTCACTAATGACATCCTTATCACTGTGAATGAACCAAAAAAAAAAAAATGTTTTCCCATGCTTGTTAAGTGTCACAAATGACACCCTCCTCTCCATGAATGACCTAAACTGCAAATGTCTTCCCAGGCTGAAGAGTACATCTGTTTGAAAGATAAAATTAAAATAAAATGCCCAAGTTGTTTACTGATGCTCCACGTGCTAAAAGCTTGTGCAGCTACAGTATCTCTATGCCCTGACAGCTTTGTGGCTCTGCAACTTGACCTGTGTTTTGGCTCTTTGCTTGTTCTTTCTTCCTTTTAGATTAGTAACACTCAGCATCAAACATTTTGAAAAACAGATAGAAATTTGCAGAATCAGACAGTGTGTGTTAAAAATGATGGTTTAAGTCACTGAGAAGTCATAAAGCATGTCATTTTAACGTGTTCTTGGTATCAAATACACAGGGAAAAATGTCTGGGGGACTTCCTAACTTCAAGTTCCTCTTTACTACATGATGTAATTGTTCAGCTTCTGGGAACAACAAGTATCATCTCATTAATTAGCCACGCAAACTATTTGTTAACTGTAACTAAAATAAGAAGAGCAATGATGAATACTGCTCACAGAAAATAAATTATAATTTTGTCAAGATACCAGACGCATAGAGGGATACAGAAACATAGAAAAGGTCATCAGAAACAGATCACTGGTCCTCCATCCAGTCTGCCCTGTTTTACCTTGTTCTACCCAGCATTTAATGTCTAGTTGGGTTATTTCCTCAGTCCCTTAGTTGCCCAAGACACTCCTCCACCTTCCTTCAGTTTGAGACAATGAGCACACGAGTTGGGATTTGAATAGCCATAGTCATATATTTATTAAGAAAACTTGCTATTACAGGCCAGACGTGTATAAAAGGGAGTCTCTCCATGGTTCATAGCCCCCCAGGCCCTTCCATCTGTGAGGAGGAAGGCTCCCGCCCAGCCTGCCCCCCCCCACAAGGCTGCAAGCAACTTGATTATTCATGGTGCCAGAACTGCAAAGTGGGAAGCCTAGCACCATCCATGCTGGGTGCTGCTCTCAGCATTCCCTCCCTTCCCACAACTGGCATCAGAGATCATGGACTTTGAACAGAGAATCCTGCCCTTTGAGCCCGATGCAGCAGACCCTCCCTCTGGCACGGCACATCCCTGGGCATGCCCCAGGTGACCTCGGCCTGTCAGTGCTTGGCACAGGCTGCAGTCCATGTGAGATTGCCCAAAGAGGGCTTCAGTCCATGCCAGGTGCTGGGGCCCCCTTTCCCCACTTCTGAGCTAGGCTGACCTCGCTACCGCCCTGAGGTAAACCTTGAGACACTCCTATCTACTTACAAAGAGGTTGCGACATTAATGCTACCACCACACCTAGATGGTCAAATCACAGAGCTCCGTACTGGTGGAGGTGAGAAACCCAAGGGGAAAACTTTTATTAGGGAAACCCCAGAAAATCCCTCCCAGACCCCAAAGGTGGTTCCACCTGTAGGAGGCAGTGATCTCACACTATGTTTTATGTGTGGGTCAGTGGGTTTCTTCCACAGAACGATGCAGTGAAAAGGAAGCCTCGGCACCACTTGCTGCCCCTTTTAACCATCCCTGCACCACCACCCCACCCCTACTGTGGTTTATCCAATCCTCTTTTCCTGGTGTCATGGGCCACCCCCCGAACCCCCGCCACAAGGTTTCCATCACCAGCCCACCTGGGCCACAAGTTATGGAATTTGGGGAGGGGACAGCTTGGTCACAGCGGCCCAGTCCCCTACCTATTGTCCCAGTGGGAATAGGTTTTGGCAGGAGAAGGGGGTAGTCAAGACACCAATCCCCCTTCTCCTTGGGGCCTACAGGGAAGGCCCATTGGTGCCAGGGACACACCTCCCCGCCTTCCTTCCCTTCAGACAATACACACTGTGTTGGGATTTGAATGGCATACAGCCATATTTGTTAAGAAAACTTGCTATTACAGGCTAGACATGTGCAGAAGGGTGTATCTCCATGGTTCATAGCTCCCCCGGTGCTCTCCTCCCTTCCGTGAGGAAGAGGGCTCCCTGCCCCAGCTTGCCCCCCCTTCCCACTCCTCATATAATCTGTCCTGCTGGCCCCAGATCATCTTGATGACCCTGTACTGCACAGTTTCCAGCTTATCCCTGTCCTTCCTCAGGTCTGGACTCCAGCACTGAGCACAGTATTCTAAATTAAGCCTCTCCAGGGACCTGTACAAGGGCAATATCTCCCTCCCTACTACTCTTGAACCTCTCTCCCATGCGTTGCAACATTCTAGTTGCTATGCTACATGCTTTATTGCACTGGTTTGAAGATTTGACGATGGTGCTGATGATTATTCCCAGATCCCTTTCCTCCATCGTTATGGCAAACTGCCTCCCCATGCAGTACTCAGTGCATGTATTCTTCTTACCAATGTGTATCACTTTGCACTTTTTGGCACCAAACTTCAACTGCCAGACTTCAGACCACCTTTCTAATTTCTCCAAATACCACTTTAGTTCCCTTACCCCCTCTTCACTGTTCACCCAGCCACAAGGTTTTGTGTCATCTGCAAAGAAACACACTTTGCAATGGATACTCTCCCCAATGTCACTGCTGAACATAAAGACAGGACAAGACCCAGGACTGAGCCTTGTGGCACCCTACTTGTGATCTCCCTGTCTGCTGATTTAATCCCATTCACTTCCACCCTCTTCTACCTTACCCTAACCAATTTCCAATCCACCTTCATGCCCTTCCCCTATCTCCAGATTCCCCAGCTTCTTTAGTAGTAATAGTATTTTTATTGCTTAGGTACCAAATCCCACAGAATCTGGGTGCCTTACAACAACAGTTCAAATAAGTAACAACATATAAATAAATATACAGCAATATACATTAAAATGTTACATGTTGACACAGTATATCTTAATTATAGGTGGAGAAAGCCATGGAAAATAGATGGTGCTTCAGATCCCATCAGTAGCCTCATATGTGGCACCAAGTCAAAGGCCTTAATGAAGTAAAAGTAGAGCAAATCCACTTCCTATCCCCTAGCCACTGCTCTTGTGACCCAGTCAAAGAATATAAACAAGCTGACCTGGCATAATCTTCCAGCCACAAACCCAATGCTGCTTATTGTTCTGCAAACCCGTTAGCCTCTAGGTATTCCAGTATTTTCTCCTTACCCAGGGTATCCATCAACTTCCCAACATCTGATGTACAACTGACTGGCCTGTAGTTACCCAGGTCTTCTTTGTCCCCATCCTTGTGCAGCAGAGCTGCAGCCCCATAAGCACTCTTGCAAGATGTTCCATGAAAAGAAGCTTATCTGTAACTCCACAGAGTCAGCCAACTGAAGCACCTGAACTGTGAAAGACCCCTGCCTTGGGTGGGTTAATGCAGATACAGAAGTACTGGGGTATAATTTTTGAACTTCATAGAAAGATGCTCTTCCTGACATGCAATATACCCAAATGTTTCTAGGCTGGAAGCATGTCCTTCAGTCACATAATCTGGAAGGCTCACAAGGAAAGACAATCGGACTGATCCTCACAAAGTGGATTCCCAAGTTTCTAAGTTTGAAGATGAAGCAAGGGAATGGTGAGAAGAACACAGGTGTCTTCAGTACCAGCCTGATTAACACTCTGTACAGGACACGGTAGATTTTATGTCTGTCAGAGATCCAGGCTCCAAAATGCTTCCTCGAGATGTGCAGTTTGTACAAATCATAAGAACAAAATAGAATGACTGAGATAAGAAAGCACCAGTAAATGCTGCAACTTTAGCATGGTCAGGTAGTAGCATGCCCATTAAAGGGGAACTTTTTATGACATCAGAATGAACGCAACTCGACATAGATCTTCTATGGTGCAAAAGTACTTCCGCGCAAATATAGCCCATTTAGGTATTGCATGTATTTGGTACCGCCTTTATCCCTCATAGCGTGCCTATACTTTCTTTTCCCCTTGCAGTCATAGTTACTCAAGAATTGATTACTTCTTCACTATGTGTGAGCATTTCTCCTTGGTTCAAGACCTGTCTTATGGACCTTGAATGATTTCTGATCATCATTCCTTGCTCCTTAAACTTAATTTAGGTAAAGAACCTCCCATTCCTTTTGGCATCTGAATTAATCATTATTGCAGGATGACCAATTTATTGACCTCATCAATACCCATATTCAGCATATAATCACAGGAAATGATTCTCCCTCGGTTTTGGCTCCTATACTGTGAGATACATTAAAGGCTGGGTTATCGGGAGAAATTATTTTGTATGCTACTCATAAAAACTTCCACTTGGAGCAGAAATATTTTGTTGATATGGGCTAACTCAATTCCCTACAAGCCCTTTATAGAGGAGGTGATACTGTATTACTTGTTCAGATTAACCTAGTGCCGAGCCTTGGGATAACATAAAGGAGTTAAAGGGAAGACCCACTCCCTCCTCCCTCACAGATGGTTATTAATGGCACAATTAATACAGACCTATCCGTGTTGCTGACTGCCTTAATACAACTTTTCTGACCTAAGTGCAGTCCTTCCTGCCCACTTCTTTGACCCCATCCCGGTAACCAACCACCCAGCTATTTCTCGTCCCCCTTTTCTCTTCAGGGCTATCTCCCCCCACGATGCTAAACCGCTCCTCCTAAAAGCCCTCTCCTCCCACAACCCGAGCTGTGACCCCCTTGACTCCAGGATACTCCGCCTAACACTGGATGTCATGCTAGCCCCCCTCACTGACCTTCTTAATCGATCCCTGTGCCTCAGCCAATTTCCAGTGCATGGAAACAGGCTGAAATCACCCCTATCCTATCCACAAAAAATGGAGACGCACAGTAACAGACCTATCTCCATCCTCTACCCCCTCTAAGGCTCTGGAGAAAATAGTATTCACACAACTCGTGGATTATCTCTCCAACTACAACATACTGTGCCCAGAACAGCATGGCTTCTGCCATGGTCAAAGCACCACCACAGCCCTACTGGAGTTTTCTCACCAAATACACTTGGCACTTGACGCCGGGGAGATTTCTGAGGCAGTGTTCATTGACCTATCCAAGGCCTTCGACACTGTGAGTCACCTGTTAATGCTTGACACCCTCCGTCAGCTGGGATTCTCATCTGGCCCTCTGGCCTGGTTCTCCAGCTACCTCTGGGATAGATCCCAATGGGTCAAATTAAATGGAATCCTATCTACTGCACTGCCTGTACGCTCCAGGGTCCCACAAGGCTCCATTCTAGGCCCTACATTGTTCAGTCTCTTTTTAAACACCCTTCCCAGCTCTTGCACAGGCAAACTGCTACTATATGCTGATGATGCAGTCCTAGTCGCCTCACATCCCGACCCACTCACTCTCCAGAGCTCCCTGCAACTCTCCTTCAGCCAAGCTGAAAAATGATTCCTCGACCATCGCCTGGTTCTGAACCTCAAGAAAACAAAATCTATGATCTTTGCACACCGACAAAGTAACTCCAAAAATGCTCCCCTGTGCATCATTCCCAGCACCCTCCATCCCCTTGAGCAGGTATCAACATACAAATACCTGGACATCACCTTTGACTCGGCTTTCTCCTTCCATGCCCTTGTCAGTGCTTTGTTCTCTGCCATGAATGCCCGGATTGGACTCCTCTACCATCACAAAGACTGCCTCCCCGAGTTCGCCCTACGGCTGGCTATCACTTCCTCCATCCTGTCATTGGTTGACTATGGACTCCCCACCTATGCAGCTGTTGACCCCACTGCCCTCACCAAAGTCCAGACCTCTATCAACAAAGCCTGTAGGCTCCTGACCGGTGTCCCCAGCAGAACTCACATGTGCCAGCTCTACTCCACCTCTAACATACTCAGTCTTGAAGAATGCCTGCAATATCACACCTGTATACTGGCTAAAAAGGCTCTACTTGGGCTATGTCCCCCAGGAGTCGCCGCGCCTCTTCTACGGGCCTCCCACTCGGCCACAACCTGTAATACTACCAAAGCCACCTTCCAGGTGCCTAGAGCCAGGACCTCACTCGCCCAAAGGTCCTTTCACCACAGAGCACCCGTCTCTGGTATAACTCCTCCCACACACATCACAAACATCTCCAAATTGGCCCCTTCGAAACCGCTTCTACGCAAACACCTCACTAGCACTCGAGTTGTATATGTCGGTCATAGGCTTTCATGATGTTTTCAAAACCAACCTGTTCCTTATAGTATACGATGCACTAGTTTTCTAAATTAGCCTGTTTTCAGTTTGTACACCACACACTGTATCTTGTGTGACCCACTGGGACCCCTAATGACTTATTGTTGTGTGCTCTTCTGCAACTTGCCTATGTTTACTTGCTCTTTGAAATGCCTGCTATGTATGCTGCTTGTATCTCACCTGTACTGTTCCCCATTGTCTTGCTTCACAAATATATTGTCTCCCCTCCCTGCGACGAGGTGCCTTTTTAAATGAGTCTTTGACTCAAAGGTTTGTAAATCCGATATATGAATTAAATAAAATTAAATAAATAAAACTCTGTTGGCCATCTTCTCAAAGTCAGCTCCTCTGAGGTCCCATATTTTTGCCTTGCAATGGGATGATTTAGCTCTAGTGGCCAAATTAAACCATGCCATGTGATGGTCACTGGCCCCAGGTGACTTTCTACCTGGAGATCTGTGATCCTTTCCATGTTAGTCAGTATTAGATCTAGGATAGCCCTGTCTCTTGTGGGTTGTTGTACCAGTTATTTGAGGCCCTCCCCCTGCAGGCAATCCACTATGTGTTTAGTTCTGGCAGATGTTCCTGCTGGTATTGACCAATCTGTATCAGGCACATTGAAGTCTCCCATTATCAGAACCTTCCCTTAGCTGTCATGTTTTGTATATCTTCTAACAGTAATGTGTCTATGTCCTCCCCTATTCTGGAGGCCTGCAGACAGGCCTGGCAGTACAAAATCATGCAGGTGCAGTGGATAGCAGGTTCACACTGCTGCAATTACACTGTGGCAAAATAAAAGGGGTATTGTTTAATATCATGTACCACATACGCACACTCACACACACACACTTTGTCTAAGCAAATTGAAAACTTCAGCAGAATACCATGTATTTTAAACAACCTGAAATTATACACTGCTGCACCAGGTCCACAACACAAGCAGCAAAAAAATGTCAACAGTTACTGAAAATATTACTACATGTACATTAACACAGTTATACAAGAAAAATATAACCAAAAAACAAAGAACTCCCTTTTTCTCCAACTAAAATCTACCCACACCACAGAAACGCCCCTCACCCAAAGCACACTTCCATTGTCTGTCAGTACACAGACTGAATGTTGTACATTAACATTCAAAATCTACATAAAAACAATAACACTCAGTGATATGAGCACATGAGGGTTTCCTACAATCGATTCACTAATGCTTGAGCAAAACAAATTACTCAAAAAGGCTTTTTTTAACAGATTTTCGAGAGTTTGAATCATAGAGAGCTCTCAGAGCAAACTGTCTCCTACAACTGCCTACACACACTACCCTGAACTGAGGCTGTGCAGAACAATGTAGAGTCCATGTGACCTGCAATCCCGTGAAACACTGCAAAATTCACCTTTGGAGCTCACCAACAAGGCAAAGTGATGAAAAATACATTGATTTCAATGTACTTCACCTTAAAATTAGTGCTGTAGTGGTTTGGGGAAGGCAGAATAATGCAAAGTCATTGCTTTCAATGGACTTTGTTTTCCTTTATACGTAAAGTACTCTGCTTCACATTGTGTAGTACTTCATAAAATTCTGCCTTGCTCTGTGGAGCAAATTGGGGCCACTTCACCCACCACTACTTCTGGAGCACTCCAGTTCAAACATCTCCATCTGCGAAATCTGGTTGATACCCTTGAGTATGCAGAAGACTGAGATCATCCTCCATTCTTCCCATCTCTAAACAAGTCACAGTCATCCCCATCTTCAAGTCCAGTGACCGTACCCTAGTTGACAATTACTGCCCCATCTCCATCCTCTCCCACCTAAGTAAAATCTTCAAAAGGGTTGTGTACCAGCACATTTCAGACCATGTGTCTAAGTACAACCACCTCTCTCCCCAGCAATACAGCTTTCAGAAAGGCTACAGCATCACCTTTGCACTGGCTTGCTTCACTGACTATGTTTTCAGAGGTATGGATGAAGGCACTCTCACTGGTGCCATCTTTGTGGATCTCACCAAGGCCTTCCGGCCTGATTGAACATCCTTCTTGGTAAACTAAACAGTGTTGGGTGATCCACTGTTTCCACAGCGTGGTTTTGTGACTACCTCTCGGGACGTACAGTACCTAGGTGGTCTGCAAAGGGAGGACAATTTCCAGCACCCACTAGGTGCATATTGGGATCTTGCAAAGGTTGAGATTTGGACCCAACTTGTTTTTTCCTGTTCACCAATTCCCTTCCCAGGGATGGCATGACTTGCAACTCACCACTGTATGTGGATGATCTTATCCTCTACTGTAGTGCAAAGACCCTAATTAAACTTTCATCCATTCTCAATGAAAACTTTGGCACTACCCAACAATGAGTCCTTGCCAAATGACTCTTGGTAAATGCTCAGAAGACTAAGGCTGTGTTATTTGGATCAAAACCCAAACTAGCTATGTGTGATGGAGACACTACTTCTCTCTACACCCTGTCCCCCGATGGCTTACACCTTGAGTTAGTGACTACTTTTAAATTTCTGGGAGGTAACCTTGACTTCTCTCTGACTTTTTATGACCTCATTGGACTCGCAGTCTGGTGCATAAATCGGAGACTAGGAGTTGGTTACTGGCTCAAGGATTTCATGACCCCAAAATCAGACTTTTAGACTAGCAGACTATACAAACTAAGCAAAACCTACAACAACATCTGTAGGTTTATCTTGATAGCCCTTACTCCAGGCATCACTATTCCCTCTAACAGGACCTATGCTGGCTGCCCCTCGGGCCTACCGGACTATCACCTAGCCTGCCTCATTGACAAATCCATCAAAGAAAATGAGCCATCTCCCATCTTCCCCCTACACAGGCCAAAGCCCTGCTATAGAGATATATGGACCTCCACCAGCCTACCATTAGAGTGTCCACGAGTTACCACATATATGGATCAGAAGGCCTGCTCATCTGCTGCCCCGAATCTATTACAGTCTATTGCTCTACTGTGGACCTTGGGATCACATCTCCTATTTAAATCCCACTACAAGACTTACTTCACTGCTACCATCACCTGTAAATGCCCACCAAATGATAAACTGAATCTGCCCTAGGGGCAACATCTAATGTCCCCCCACATCCTTTTGTAAAAACCAAGGTGCCCAACTGCAGCCTGCACTTTCCACCTTCTGGGTAGGCCAGATCCATTCAAACCCACCTAACTGGAATGCCTGAGTGCACTGGGCATCAGACTGTATGTCAAATAATTTTATCCCCTTTTGTCCCTTGACTGCAGACACCCACATGCTAGGGCTCCTCTGGGTGCCTGCATGCAGCTTGCCTACACTTCCAGCTTTCATTACTAAAATGGCAGTGCTATGTCGTAGCCAGATTTCACCCTCTCCTAGAAAAGGAAAGCATCCTTCAGGATGTTCTATCCTTCTCCCCACCCCCTGCTGATACAGACTCAGGACACAAATCCATGTAGCTGGTGTCACGAGTGGCATCCCGGCTACTGTGACAAAGGATCATCTTCATTTGAGTCACCCTAGCATTCTACTGACAACTCCTGACTGCAGCCATGCACTGCTTATTCTGCTTCAGTCTGGTGTCTATTACTACCTCCCAGTCTTTTGTCTCCTCCAATATAGGAGTAGGCCATACACAGTGCATACAGTAGGTCCATCTTTATTTTTCAACCCAAATAATACCTGGCATTTGACTATACCGAATCCAAAATTCAAAGTCTGACCAATTGCCCAGCTTGTTCAGGTCCTCCTGAAGTCTGTCCTCATCCTCAAATGAATCTATTACTATGGTCTGTGTCATTAGCACACTTTTATAGCCTGCTGGAGATCCCAGCTTTCAGATAATTGATTAAAAAGTTGATCAGCAGTGGCCTCAGCACAAATCCCTGAGGGCTACTGCTGAGTACCCATCTCAACATGTAGTGCCTTCACAGCACAACTCTCTGCTTCCTGCCCACAAGCCAGCTAGCAATCACCTTGTGTATGCCTTTTGTACACTGCACTGGTGTATTTTTCAAAGAAGGTTGTCATGCGCTAGTGACAAAGGTCCCCTGAAGTTCAAATACACTAGTATGTCTTTGGTACTACCCACTCTGCAGTCTGAGTTAAATTCTTTAATATCAAAGCCATTCGAGATCTGAATGTGATCTAGGCCACCAAGAGTTTTGCCTGCAGTCTAACATGTGGCCCAGCTTGGAATTAGATTCCCCCCTTTAAGGCAAACTCGTATTAAATTTGACCTGATCTTATAAGGCCAGAATCAACCTACTGTAGGTCACAGTCGCCTTGGCCATCTTTATCCAAAAAGTATAATTAAAAGTACAATAAAAGAGAGAAAAAAATAAAAAGTGCTTATCTGATTTTATTTCTGGAGTGGCATCTTCCCTCTAAGTTTTTTTCTTCAGTCTGTGAGGTAAAGAAAGAGTACACATTACTCACAGACTTTCTTAAATCCCAAGATGTACATGTCAAGAACCAGGTAGCAGAGCAGCCACTAACTTCGTGAGGCAAGTTTAAATAAACATGGCATTTTAGTTAGACTACAGGCACTGCAGCATGTGCTATACTGAAAGACCAGGGTTCCACCTAACTGTTTCTTTTCAGACAGGAAGGAACTGATTAAAGTTCCAGAAGCAAAATATCAGTCTTTCTGAGATGTGAAGGGCTTTTTCTTGGTGTCTCAGCAGTACCACCACTTTTAGAGTTTAAGCCAATGTCAAGAGCTGGCTTTATGTAGTTTGGCTAGATAATTAAGAATTGGTGTTTTTGTGGGTTATCCATTAGTCAGGTGGTAGGGGCTAAAGGAATACCTTGTACTCACATTATCCAATCTATTGGGAAGGGTAAAATCTTATGTGGTGTACAGTGGTACCATTCTCGAGTGTGCCATGAATCAAAGCACATAATACAGTACAGTAAGTTATCCATTATCAACATCAACATACAGTAGTAATGCTGTGGAAAGAAAAGCTCTCCATTTTGTTTCCCTAAATACTTTCAAACTATACTTATGGCAGAGGGGAGAGGCGAACCGTTAAGATAGGGGAGGTGATATTGGCGTTTGGTGGGAATGTCCAGTGAACATTGTGCTTACACAACTGAAGTGAGCAAAAAAAAAGAGTTTGGCCTGGTGAATGACAATGGATGCAAGAATGGAGGAACTCAGTAGAGGATAGGGCTGGAGAGCTTTGACAAGTTCAGAACCCTTATTAAATAAGAACCAAAACATGAGGGGTTCTGATTAGTTCCAATTAGTTCTGATTTTCATAAAAGTTCAATAGATGCATTAAAATGCATAATAGGGCATACATTCTCTGTGGTATTCAATACAGTCGGGCAAAGGAATACTTCAATTATTTGTATGAAAATAAAGTAGAACTGCTAATGTGGAAGGGAGCTGGGGCAACAACAACACATGTAGCACAGTCAACAGCATACAGTAGTTATTTTGTAGCCTCCCTTGACACACCTGCCTGGGCCGAGCACAGCAGCACATAATACACTGTCTTTGATTTCTCTCACTGATCTCTCTATCAGTTCTCCCAGTCCTCAGTCTGTTTTAACCCCCCCCCCAACATCACAGTGACAGTAGGGGGTCCCCAATCCCCTTGTGTCAGGAACAAATCCTTTCTCCCTTTTACACCCCCCCCCGAAATATCACAGTGACACTGGGGGTGCCCAGTCTCCAGGTATCAGGAAGAAATCCTCGGTCCATTTTTTTCTTTGCTGTAAAGAAAACCTTCCATCGAAGTCTTTTGCAAATTTTTTTTTACCTGTAAAAGAAAACCATCCATTGCTGTTTTTACGTGGTTTTGTCCCCCAAAGCCTATTTACTGTATGGGGGTCCAGTGCTGTCATCTCCTCTGGACCACAGACATGTCTTCACTCTTTAAAGCTGGACCATGAACTGAGGAAACAGGCATATCGTTCAATGTATTTCAATGGGGTTTTGAACTTAGTGCATAACTTGGCCATTTTGCATATTTTGCCCCAAATTTTCAACATGCCTTCTTTGGGCCCCACCTCATGAACAATTGCACTGTCATTAGGCAGAGCTGTCCCAAAAGGTGATTCAAGGTCCCTGCACAAAATCACCTTTTGGGCAGGAGTTGAAACTTTTCTCTGTCCTTGCTCATAAGGTGGGGTCATAGAAGGTATGTTGAAAATCTGGTATAAAAATATTAACAAACAACAAAGTTATGAGCTTACATTGAATTTTGCTAACACAGGCTTGTAACGTTCGTAGTTTTCAATATTTTTAACCCAGGTTTACAACATAGCCATAGCTTTACAACACCTCATGTCATTTTTCAGATCCTGGTCAAAATGTGTTTTTTTTACATCCCAAAAGGTGATTTCATGGTCGCTGTTCAAAATCGCCTTTAGGCCAGGAGTTAAACATTTTCTCTCTCCTTTTTCATGAGGCAGGGTCAGAACAAGGCTATGTTGCATATTTGGTGAAAAAATATTTCAACACAGCACATTTATAAGGGATACGTGCTGGGCTGCTGTTGACTACACTATTTATCTGAATGAGCTCTGATTGACTTTGGGTGACCTCATGAGTGGCGGAGCATACCATAGCCATGGTGACTGTCCCCAAGGACAAGCAGGGAGAGTGAAGATATATAAAATAGTGGATGGATGAACATCCACAACAAGGCTGTGTTCCATCGAGGGAGTTGATGACATCATAGAGACCTCGAGAGCGAAGTTCAAGAGGTCTCCTTGATGTCATCAACTGCCCAAGATGGAAATACAGCCTTAGTTGTGGATGTTCAGCCATCCACTGTTTTGTATAGTATATGAGTGACTTCAATTTGTTTCTCATTATTTTATTTAAGAAGTTACTTGCTGTGGGTGCTGCTCCATTCCCACTGGTGCTCCTGCTCGCTCCCGTTCCTGCTGCTGGCACTTCTGCTCAATCCATCCGCTTCTCACTTTCACTTCTCCACTCCACTTAGTTTTAAAAGAAAAAGAAAAGAGTTTTTTTTCTGAAAAGGAACCTGTATGGTTCTCTGTGTCCGATTCTAAATTCAAAAGTCAGTGGCTCCGGCTGCCCGGCTCACTAAATCACACCACCATGTTTGTTTTAATATTTACATTGACGCTGGTTGAGCCTAATCAGGTGGCAGGTCGAGGTTAAAAGTTTACTATCGATGTGACATCACATCGATAGTACAATAACTGACAACTTTGAACTGTCCTACAACAGATTTCAGCAGTTGCTGAAATCCCACGCTATCGAGCACTCATATACTATAAATAGTGTATTCAACAGGCAGCCTACGCACGTATTTGATTTATGCAATAGGGCTGCAAAATGCTTTTTTTTTAAGTTAGATTGTCCCAGTGTTTTGTAAAAAAAATGTTAGTTCGGTGGCACTCTTTGTTAATTACCATTACTCTTCTGCCTTTTAATTGGTTATTTTGTTTAATTTTGTGAATGGGCTGGTTGTAGTAGCTCTGATTGGTGGCTGAGATCTGTAGGCTGCACAATGATTCGCTGTGTGCTGGTGTGCTCTCCTATTGGCTGTTACCACCATCGTCAGTTATCCTTGGTTGCTTCCTGGTAGTGGGTGGGACTTAGGCTGATGGCGCAGTTTAATTACCAGTTGCTGGAGAGTTGTCGCAGAGTGAACACCAGGCATGTGCATCTAGCACTGGAGGACATCGGAAATTACCTTCTACTGGATTCGAGGACCTCAGGGACATTGTGGAGGATCTGGCTTATGGAGTACCCGTGGATTGGTGAGGAGTCTTCGGTATGGGCATCTGGAAGGTGCCTTCTAGCAGAGTCCTGCTTAGAGAAGAGTTTTGGGTCGGCATTTTCCTGTTGGATTTATGTTTCTTTTCTGTTTTTTTCCCCTAACTTCATTCTCCTGGATTTGTTTGGGAAATGCGACATTTGAAGCATTGCAACGTTTGGACATAATTTGGACCCCAATTCTCTTTTGGGGATTACAACTGTGAAGAGTTGCAATGTTGACATTTTCTATCTTGTCTGGAGTTGTTACTGTGCTTTATTTTACTATGTGGACTAAAATCTATGTGGATTAGGACTTTTAAGTGTCACATCATTTTTTTTTACATTTTGCTACTCAGCCTCTATGCATTCATTGGACAACACACAATAGGAATCAGAGTAAGTTTACAAAATATTTATTTACTGTAACACACTAACTTTCACTCAGGCACACTACGATAGCCTTGGGGTGGGGCGGTATGAAGGAACTGTTCGACATATTAATATCTCTGTACCCATTTTATTTCAATCAAAGATCTTGAACATTTTTAATCTCATTTTCTATTTTCTTAAGCTTGAACTAGAGAAAAGCAAATAAAGTCTGAGCAACTATGTTAACAGTCTGGAAGCAGAAGTTGAAGATTACTTTCCTTATGCCCTTTTAAGCATATTTATTTTTTTGCTATAGGTGTTTTCCTTTTTTACTTTGCTATTCATAGGTAGTCTCCTTGTCTCTTAATCAGAGCCAGAGTCAGAAGTTATGACTTGTGATCATTTTCATTTCAGATTGTCATACCTGTTACCTGTTTTGGATGAAAATAAATATTAATGTATTTACTATTTCTTACGTAGCTTATTTAACAGACTTTATGCATTTACTTGTGGCAAAAAAGGTGGGGTGTGGAGGAAGTTCCATTACATTTTTTACTGCTGATGGCTTGCATTTGTAAGATTTCTCACACTATTTTGTGATGAAATGTTAAACAGCTTGTTGGGGGGAGGCAGTAGTAGAGTCACTGTCATATTATTTTTTTTTTCTTGCACTTAACAACTATGAGTGCTTCTAAAAATAAATACAGGTAAACAAAGATGCTGCATTACTTTGCTAAACTTTATTTAGGTTTGTTTCATTACCTTGCACAATGTAGAATGTTATTTTTGAAGCATTGATGGTGGGCCTGTTGAAACAGACCCCCATTACATCACTCCAGCTTCGTGGTAGGGTTCTGCAAGTAATTGTATTTTGCACAAGTTGAGATGTTGATGGCACTTGAGGGCAGCTTAGTATGCTAGAAATTTGGTGTTGAATTTTGTTGCTTAATTTGGCATGGTCATTTAGTGACTGCAGTTGTTTGTGTCCATACACTTGGATTGTGTCTGTTGGTGCAAATCAGCTGTCAGTCAGCTTCTGGATGAGGTGTTTTCTGACAGAATGGTTAGTCAGTCGTTTGTCAGATTTTATTCCTGCTTTTTCCACCGTGGTCTTGACTATGAAGCCTATCTATTTAATGCCCACAGATTGAGTCTTATCCCATAGTGTTGTGCAGTTAGGGTTTGCATTTGTATTTATAGAGAGAAAAAGGGCATCTGGATGCAGGGTTTTCACTGGTTGCTGACTTTTGTATAGAGTGCAGTTTGCTACTGGGCATCTTCTTGAGTCCATGATCTGGTATGCTCTGGGCTTTAGTGTCCTAGTATTTTTGGAGTTGGCACCAGTTCTTGTCTTTGTCTGTCTTTCCTTGTTAAATTCTATGTATTTTTGGTTGTTTTCATCTTCTTTTAACTCAGTGTCTCCCCATTTCAGGTTCCTGGTTACGGTGTTCCCTCTTATGCCAAAACAGAGTGACACAATCAACCACATGGTGTTCAACAGAGATTCTGGGTTTTCAGGGCCTAGCTGGTTGCTGGCATACAATTTGCCTATCATAGAGTCTGTTAACCCATCAGCTGCTCTCTTTCTGTGTTTCCTTTGCCTTCTCCTTTTAGATTTTTTTCTTTGCAGTACATCTCTGCTCTTTTGGAACTTTAGGGATGTAGATAAAGATTTGGGGCACAGTTTGAGTTTAAGATGTCTCTCCAAGCTTTGTTGTATTGATCTCAGGGTTAGAGGCTCATATGGTTTCCCATCTTTTTATTGACAGTGCATAAAAAAGTGACAAATTAGTCTGTCTAGTTCCTCTGGTTGCAGCTGGTGGTGAGGTACTGTTATGTTGAATTTCTCTCATAGGTAATTACTAAACATTTGGATGTCTTTTTTTTTTTTTAGCAGCGAAATGGTTTCTTGCCTTTAGGATGTAGTCATTGATTATGTTATGTCTATGGTTGCCAAGGATACTGTATGTCTGCAGCTGGTAGCTCTCAGTTAAGTACTGCTTGGGGGCCTTGAACAGCTTCTTCTGGTTCAACTTGCGGTTTCGTATCATTATCAATCTGACTGAGAATGTCATCCATCTCTAGACTGAAACTGTTGTCTGCGCTAGACATTTTCTATATTGTTTTCAGAGCAGTACCATGATTTACATTTATTCTGGGACCCTGACTATGCGGACGCATGGAGCAGTAGTACGTTGATTGCAATGGCAGTTTGGCAACTGAGACTAACTTGAGCCATACAAATGGAGACTACCTGGTGTGAGTCTAAGGAAATGGGTGTTCTGTGGCATCATTCTTTGCTTTACAAGTATTCTGGTCAGTCAGAACATGTTGACGTGTTTACTGTATACATAACTTGCCATGACATGTCTACTGTGTGGATACATTTTATTTATCCAATGGCTGTGAGTTTACAGACAATTATTCAATAGGTTTTTTGACCACACCTGTTGCATAAATGAGCCTACATTACATTTTACGAACACAGGCTCCTAACTTTAAAAAATGTCAGTATTTTTACCCCATATTCTTCACCTGCAACCCTATTGGCTCTGGCCAGAGTTTTCTTAATACAGTAATGAAGTAATGTTGATCACTCAGCTTTAACAGGCACTCAAGTCCACTGATGCTTTACAGTATTTCTCTCTTGAGTTATCTCTCTCTCTTTCTGTTTTTAGCATGATCTATTTGTCTCTCTAATTTGCATTGTCTGTCTCTATCTATTCTCTCTTATATGCTCTTTGATTCCACAGCCTCCCTCTCTCTCAGTCACAATCTCTCTTTAAAATGTTTAAAATCCCACTTTCCCTTGATCTTGTTCACTTTCTCAGTCTCTCTTATCTCTACGCTGCCTATCTCAACTGATCTCCACAAGAAGAAAAACAACAAAATCCAGCACTCCTCCACTTGGTGCCACACAGGGCATAAACTTTATTAAATAAATAAGCAGATGCTACAATAAGCCAAAAGTAGAAATAACCATGCTGCCTGATAGTGCAGCAGGAATGGCATATGGGGTTGGGAGACACGTGATGGCTGCCTGAGCAGACACAACTTCTACAGCTCCCACTCCTACATCCGAGTTAAACCTAACTTTCTACCAACCTGTGATTTTGGGCAACAATCCTGGCATGTCCTTTGCCTCTGAGAATGGCTAGACCCTCACTTGGCAAAAACCTCATTAATATGGAAGCAGAAATGTGAGATTCCTTACCTTGCCACACTCCACCACCAACACTGACCAGGGACAAGAATGTGAAGCACTACAAAGTGCTCCCAACTGGGAATCCTGCTAACTGAACCCCCCAGGCTGCTCTCACTAAAGAGGAATTCCTAGAGGGCCTGTCTCCATTGAAGGCCATGCTGGATTCACTAGGACGATATTCAAAATATGAAATCCTCATTTAAAATCTAACTTCGTTGCACGGAGACAATGAGGTGTGCATCTTCTCTTGGATGACTGGAGGCCTGAACAGAGCCTGAGATGGTGCAGCTATGACAGTAGATCAAATCTATGGAGGGCAAGTTGAAAGACTTGGAAGGGCGCTCCTGTAGAAACAACCTGGTCATTGTCGACGCAGAGGGTGAAGGGCCTTCACCAATATCTTTTGTGGAAGTTTTGCAATACAATTGCTGTCCCTCTCTGAATGGCCCAGTCTACATTGTGGGCGTGCCCACAAATCACTTCATCCAACCCCCCCAGGTGCCCCTCCAAGTTTGAGTCAGCTGAGAAAGCTGCCACTGTGCTAAAATCCTTTTATCCAGACTTATTCAAATGAATGGAACTCAGGTCTCCAGTTCTTGGTTTACTGTTTACATTTAATAAACTGTGACTATATCTATATCTGTCGTCAGTAGTCTGCCTCAGAAGATTTTGACTGGAGCTGCACTTTGGAACTATAAAAGGATGGAAGTATTTTGTTTGGAGAGAAGTTTAAGGGATTTTCTGCCTTATATATGAATGCTCTCATTGTGGTCCCATAGCCCTGCATTCAATATCTTTCTTGATCCCCCTTCTTCTAACCCCATCTAGTGGTGTTATGACAAAATGACTTTCTACCAGGAGTTTTAGTTATTATGCAGGTCAACCTGGGAGCAATCCTTTGCCACTTGGACCACTAATTTATTTATTTATTTATTTATTTAGCTTTTGTTTACCGGGTAAGTACACTAGACAAGTATTATGCCTATTTTCAGGAACGACCCGGGATAGACTAAGATGTACTCCTTAATATGCTGCTTAATTTACTTGCTCCAAAAAACTGTGAGCTTTTACTTTGGGGTTAGTTAGTGTACCCTTAGTGAAGATTGATCTGTTAAGAATTTTGAATGGGGACAGTAATAAGGGTGCATATCAAGTTTAGCCCCTGTTGAACCCCATGCATCCTTTTCTGATTTTATGTTTATTAGTTATGAGTAAGGAGTACAAAACTAAAGTCTTTACTTTGAGGTATCAATGGGGTACACTATGTTTAGAGCGAATGTTGTAGTTTACTCGAAGGTGCTAATTCCTCTTGATGGCAGAGTTCATACTAAGAGTCATACTAAGATCAGATAGAAGCTAGAGAGCCATGAGGCCCATAGTTGTTCCTTTTTTATTAATAGTAACAAAGACAGGTGCCTGAAAGGATAAAATTGTCCAGTCAGGACTTAAACATTGACTTGGAACTGCTAGTAATCACCTCCAGAGGTAATACATTCCAGGGCTTGATAATGCATAACGTATAGAAAAATTTACGAGGCATTAGATTGAATCTCCTATGTTGTAACTGGAGCGGGGTGACCTCTGAAATTATAGATGTCATCTTAAACATTAACCCTAAACTGGTCAGTAAATAGGGATCATTTATGATGTCATACAAAGAAGGAGGTCCTCTTAGTCGTCGAGGTTGAAAGGGACATTAAATTCAGAGAACTAAGTCTGGTTGGTAGAACAAAAAATACTACATTGATTTTTGGATGGGGGAAGCTGCAACTGTTTGGGGAGGAAGTAAAATATCATGGCCTGAGAAGATTCAGAGGGTCAGTCGTATGGACTGGGTATATGGGGGATTTCTATTTTCTTGGGATACATTTTACAGGGACTAATTTTGGGGCATTACTGGGTTTATTGGATGGACTGGGTTGGGGGAAGATTTTTATCTGGGTTTCACCATGAACTATTATTAGTTTGGACTCAATTTCCTCAATGCATAATTTCATACTGTGTTCTTATTATGAAGGGTTGAGCTCACAAGTTTGGTATGGGGCGGGGTGGGGGGTGTGGAGATACCAGATCTGGTTACAAGGAATGATGTACTTTTTAGACAGGACTTTCTTGTTTTATTTTTACTACATGTTGTTATATGAGGTATGTAATTTGTAATGTTTAAGGTGCTTGCTCTAAGGGAAAGAGATACCAGATACTAAAACACATTCAATTACACCATTGCCATATCACATTTCTACAGGAAACCCACCTTCTAGCCACAGAGAACTTGCTTTTCTGTAGAATGATGGTTGGGCATGTTTTTGCTGCTGGAGACTCTACTAATCAGAGAGGGGTTGCAATACTGATCTTTAAGGGAACTCATTTCCAAATAATGCAAAGCATTGAGGACCCTAGGGGGTGGTACCTACTTTTGCATGGCATACTGGATAATTCTGAGGTCCTTATGGGTAGTATATACAGCTCCAATACTCTGTCACCAGAATTCTTCTCTGAATTGATTAACCTGTTGTCCTCTTATGCTCACCTTCCATTATCCAGGCTGGGGACTAGAATGTGACTCTCACATCCAATATTGACAGAGCAGGTCACTGCCCCAAAAGTCTCTCCCCTACCCAACATGCACTACATGAGTTACTGGATATGGAGGGCTTTGTGACCCATGGAGGATACTGCACCCCTCTGACCATCTATACACTTTCTACTCCCCTGTACATAAATCTTCCTCTCATTTGGATTATCTCCTGATTAGTGTCAACATTTTACCAGGTCTGGAGGATGGAGGAATTACCCCTAGAGTCCTCTCGGACCATTCACCTGTATGGCTAGAGTGTACCCTCCTCCCGAATTTTAAATGTGACAGAATTTGGAAATTGAATACCCAACTACTGAAAGACCCTCAGGTCCTACCCAGAATGCAATCCCTTATTGCCCAGTTTTTGGAACATAATATGGGCTCCATTCTGGACACAGACAAAATATGGTGCTCCTTAAAATGTGTGCTGCAAGGGGAATTCATCCGAATAACATCCACCAAGAAAAATAAATATGAAGCCTCCTTGCATACTCTATTGGAGCAGATTAAAGCTCTAGAAAGCAGTCCGACTCTGGACTCATCTGAAGAAGAACAGGTCATTTTAGCTGACCTGAGACATCAATATGCGGAGTGTCTGAGGGAGCGAGCAGAATATGCTCTTTTAAAAACCCATTTGACATATGTGGATCAGGGGGATGAAGCTGGGCATTTATTGGCAGTAGGTTTAAAACAGCAAGAAGCCTCCGTTTGGTCCACTACATTTATCACCAGGTTGATGGTACCCTTAAAACATCCCTAAAGAAAGTGCCCAAGAATTTGACTGCTTCTATTGTCCATTATATGGTCCCTAGCTAATCCTCCTCATTAGAAGAACCAAGATTATCTGAGCTCAGTTCCACTTCCTACATTATCCCCAACAAAACAAGCCTTTCTTGCATGTCCCATTTCTACTCAAGAAATCCTTACTACTATTCAGTCCCTTCCTTCAGACAAAGACCCTAGGCAGGTTGCCTTCCCTCTAATTTTACAAAGCTCTGGCAAATGAATTGTCTCTATTCTCCATCATCTTTTTCTTTTCTTTGTAATAGAGGTCTTTCAGATTTCTCCCTTTTAGAAGCCAAATAATAGTCCTACCTAAGCCCAATAAACCCAAAGATAACGTTACTAATTACGTCCCATTTCTCTCATGAGTATGTTATAAAATTATTTGCAAAAATTCTTTCTACCAGAATTATGCAAATTTGGGAGGACTGATTGGGCCAGTACAGGTTGACTTTATGAAGGTAGGTCCTGGACAGATCTCTTAAGGAATGGACCATATTTTCCGCATCCAGGGAGGCCAAGCAACCAATGACGCTGGGTCTCCCTGGATGTGGGAAAAGGCATTTGACAGGGTGCGTTGGCCCTTCTTATTTTCAGTTACTGAGAAATTTGGTTTACCTTCATCTTTTATACAATGGATATGAATACTTTATTCCAGACCTCAAGCCAAGGTGTATTGTAATGGAGTATTATCAACGGTTTCACTCTTTACTCAGGAACTCAGCAAGGCTGCCCCCATCTCCCCTGCTCTTTAATCTTTATTTAGAGCCTTTAATTTGTTTGCTCAAATCTTCTTCCGTAATTCAAGGTATTCCCATAGGGACCCTGGATCTTAGGCTCTCCTCATATGCGGATGACATATTGCTACAGTACATCTTTCACACCATTACATCTATACCAGAGGCTCTGAGTATTATTTATTTTTTTATTGAATTTTGTTGACCCAGTAAGCCCACTGGGCCTAGAAGTCCCTTTTTCAGGGTCGACCGGGGGGATACAGATGGTAAGCAACTGAAATTATACCAGATTAAGCTGTTGGTGGTATTTTAAGTGAATGGGAGAAATTTGGCAAGGACACCAGGGAAATTCCCCTACTCTGCCTGCAGGGATGCTGTCAGTTCCTGTAGATGGGATGGAGGGACCCAGTATGCAGCCGGACACAGGGGGAGGAAGTGCTGATGTGGCAGGGGAGATGACCTCCTCCCCTGCCCAGCCTTTGCAAGAGGCCAATGGGCTGGTGACCCAAACAGAATCCAAAGAAGAAATGATGGGCACAGCAAAGGAATTATTGCCTGAAGAATTCTTACCAGAGGACATTGGGAACTTAAGTCATTCAGAGGTAAACCCAGTACAAGTGTCAAAAAATTAAAAGTCATGCTTTACTAAACCTGCAAAAAGAAGAAGCTGATTTAATGTGCAAGCAAAAAGCACTGTGGAGCAGAAGTTTGGCCCTGAAAGTAGCGAGAACACTGCTGACTAGCTCCGACAGCTCCCAACTGTGTCATGATTCAGCAGCTGCTGAAACTCCACTAAATGTCAAACCAAATGCAGAATCTGTCAACCGGAGAGCCAAAATGTCTAAAAATGAAACAGAACTCCCATCTCGAGAACGAAACGTGACTGGCAGTGTAATCGCTACAGCTAGCGAGTGCCTAGAGTCGCAAGAGCTAGGAAGTGGCCTAGTGTTGTAAGCGAGGAGTGGGGAACAGAGAAACAACTCATATGTTCAGTCTCAGGAGAGCGAGTGCCCTAGCATGGAACTCCAGCCCAATACTTCATTAGGCAATGCAGTAAGAAACTCAGCAACTTCTGGTGTAAATCAAGATGGGTCTGTACAGCTAGAGAATGAAACGATGTTATAGAACAAGACAGGAACAGAAGAAAACTTGCCAAAACAACAAGGAGAATATTCGTCTGCATTAGGTACTGTGTTATTTAATAATACTCAAAATTGTGACAATACAGAGGGGGAATAACTCCACAAAATGAAGAGATGCATGTTGTGGAAAGGGAAAAAGAAGTGCTTTCTCAAAATAATGCAAGTACTGTTTTTAAGCAAACAGAGGACGCTAGATCTAATTTTGATGGAAATATGTTGGTCACAGGGATCTCCATAGCTGAAGTGCTTAGGACAGCAGATTGGAAAAAGCAGCAGGGGGCTTAGTCCTGGTCCCCTTCTCCCCTAATAGAGATCAACAATGAAAGTGGTACAGAGTTATTGGAAATTCCCTCTCACTTGAGATTAACCCAGAACCGTGTGCTACAATTTAAAGTAATGCAGGACACAGACGGGAGGAAGCAAGAAGAGGATACTGCTGGAAGAGATAACATGGTACCTCAAGCACCAGAAATAACTAACTCTCCCCCCTTCCCCCTCACAGAGAACAGGACCCAAAGACAGGAAAGAAATCAAAGAAATAACCAAGGGCCTACCCCAAATGCAAGAACTTATGCTGGGCTGTTTCATGGCTCCTCAGAGCCTGCAAAATGCAGGAATGTTATGTCTGTGATACAGGGTAGGTCTAGAATTATTTCCAGATAGGGTATACATGGGTAAGAAATTGATCAAAGACAGCTCTGCAGTTCCTCCCCACTGAAGTGTATGCTTTAATACACACATCTGGGGATCCTAATTTTGATCTCAGTTTTAAAACCCCAGAGGCCTGGAAGCATTCTGGCATAGATACAACCAAGTCAAATGCGCCCCTTAGGTCACCTTTCCTAGCCATTCCACTAACAAAACCTGCAATAAGGGATATAACAGTCTTATTTAAGAATGAAGGTGTGGCTGTTTCAGATATTCTAAGGTGGATGAACCTAAAATGTACTGTTCTTGGGTTGCCAGAACCAATAATTGATTCAAGAGCAATTGTGGACTGGGGATGGAGAATTCAGGTGTGACTTCCTGAAGCAAATGGAGTAATTCAACATCTCCCAAGTTGCTTCTATCTGGGCAAGATAGAGGTTTATATTTTACTCGAGCCAACCCAAATCTTGTTTCAAATGTGGCTTTACACATTTAAGTGGAGCCTGCGATAGGCTAAAATGTACTCTCTGTGGGGGGGGATAGGCCATGCAATAATAAACTGCCCAAAGCCAAGGTATTGCAACATGTGTGATGAAGCCTCTCACACTTTCAAAGACTGCCCTTGGGCTTCTCATAATAACCCTACAAGCGCACAAGAGGATCAGGATGAAACTGTCTTGAATGCCCAAAACAGAGCAGCCAGTAGCTCTGGGGGTCATAGAGAGGCTCCAGATAACCAATCCCTGAGTGCATGCACAGCTGTCACAGAAAGGCATCTAGGGCAACACAGCCCCCAGCTGGGTCCCAGTGATCAGATCAATTTAGATCCAGAAACAACAGTGACACAGATGTTGGCTGTCACAGAGAAGCAAGAAGAAGATCAACTGCCCAGAACTGCCAGAAACTGTTGTAGGATGGGACTAACACCCAGAACCGCCACAAGAAACAGCAATGCCACCACGGAGCAAGGATCATGGTCCATAGGAAGGCAAACAAGTAGTAAGACCATCAAAGGGTCTAAGGTGGAAAACCAAAAAATCAGAAGGGAGATTTAAGAGCAGAACTAGATATGCCACATTATGCAAAAGGAAACAGTGGGCAGAGAATGATGATGATTCAGATGGATCCTCAGTGGCATCATCTCAGTCAGAGCCCATGACTGACTCAGAGCATGGGGTAAATGAATCAAGCACTTCAAGAAAGAAAAGGTGCAAATGAAAACACCAGGAAAGGGGAAGAAAACCTAATAGCCTGACACCTCCCCAATCATATGTCCAGCAACCTAACTTTCTGCACCTTGAATGTCAATAGTATAAAGAACAATAAATGAAGACGGACTGCCTTTTCCATTTTGGAAAGAAATAATGCACAAGTTATTTTATTACAGGACACTAGACTGCTTCCGGTAAGGGAAATTACCCAAGCAACAAAGGAATGAAGGGGGGATCTCCTTTTGGCCTCTAGGGGAGGACTCCTGTTCTGGAGTTGCTATTTTATGCAATAACATAATAATCACTGTTATTAAATTGACCAATTTGATACAAGGTAGAGTTTTAATGATAGATGCCATCATACAGAATCAGAAGCGGAGGATCATTAATACATATAACCCTCAAGTGAAGACTGAGAGAATAGAAGTAATGAAAAAAATTCAGCCCTACCTACACACTGCAAAATCTGTAATCCTTGGAGGAGATTTTAACTGTATTATGGACCTTAAAGACAAAACAGGGACAACTCAGAAACTATACTCAGACTCTGACTTTCTCAACTCCATATGCAAAATGGCAACTTTAAAGGCCGGGGGAATGGTAAGGACAAAACCCCCTCCACACACTTATTTTAGATCAAATCATCTACAAGAATAGATTATTTTTTTATGTCAAACTGGGTACCATGCTTTAAAAGCACGGTAAACCCGATAGAAATCTCAGACATTGTGCTTTAACTATCCACATAGGTATACCTCAAAATAAACCAGGAAGCCACACTCATTGGAAAACGAACACAACCATTTTAGAGGAGGAGAAGGGATGGGAGGGACTTTTGGAAGTAATTAATGACAAGCAGTCTGTCTTTGAATTATATGAGGATCCTGCACACTGGTGGCTAGAAGCAAAGACAGAGATCAAAATTTTTTGTGAATCAAGGGCCAAATCTGATAATAAGGGAAAATACCTCCAATATTGAGAAAAACGAAAACAGTTACAAAAATTGTGCTCTTTGCAGACATAATTTAATTTAGATTACTGCAACCAAATAGCACAAATAAAGAAGGAAATGTCAAGATTTCAGTATGATAGGTCCACCTCTTTGTTCTTAGAGCAAAAGTATTGCATGAAAGGCAATGCCCAGGTAATAAACCCTTATGACAATTGCAAATAAAGGAACGAGTCCAAGTACATGTCTACCTTGTGTAATACAGGAGGATTAAGAGCCGAAAGCAATCAGGAAATCTTAGACATAGTAACAGATCATGCCAGAAATCTTTTCAGACAGGCTGTAAAAACACCACCAGAGACAGAAAGGTTTTTACAAAACCTGGACATTCCCTCACTCATGCAGGAGGAAAATAATAACTTATAGGTAACATAGAGGAAGTAGAAGTATGCAAGGTGGTAATATAAAATCTAAAAAATACAGTAACTCCAGGACCTGATGGGGTACCCAATGAATTCTATAAAAAAACTAAAAATATAATATGTAAACACCTTTCAGTAGTATATAATAGAACTCTACAAGGAACTCTCCACTTCCCACCCTCTCCGGCAAATAACCTTCTGATTTTCTTACACAAGAAAAATGATAAAGAAAACATAAATAATTGAAGGCCTATCAGCCTGATAAATGCAGACTGGAAAATCTTATGTAAAATCTTGTGCATAAGATTGGCAAAAATAGCAGGATCTGTATTTAGTACTACACAAACACGTGCAATACCCAACAGATCAATGTTGGATAACTTAAAGTTAATTAGAGAGGTCATTGACTCCCCGAAGTCTAAAGGGTATGTGATTTCTTTAGATCAGTCCAAAGCATTCGATCAAGTCTCTCATGATTACCTGTTCAGCGTACTACAAAATTATGGCATCCCAAGTAAGTTCATCACATGGAACCAAGTAATATATAGTCATGCATCCATGATACCATTTGTAAATGGCCTAATGGGGCCACACATTAAAATAAAAAAAGGAGTAAGACAGGGTTGCCCCTTAAGCCCCCTGCTGTACGTCTTCTCTATAGATCCCCTATTAAGAAAATTAAACAGCCTTCAATCAATTAAACATATAGTAGGACCAGGAAACATGGATTTCCCATGTGCCACAGCATATGCAGAAGATGTCTGCCTTATGGTAGCTGATGAATTTTCAATAACTCAGGCAGCCAAAATTATTCATGAGTTTTCTGTAACCTCTGGGTTACTCTTAAATAAAGAGAAAAGCAGGGGGACAAAACTAGCACAGCAAGATGCTGGGGCAACAACAGAAGTAGTAGGGATAACAATAGAAGCAGGAAACCAAAAATTATGAGGAATTACTTTTAGAGTTAAGAATCCCGACGAGAAGAACTGGACAGAAAAACTAAATATAGCAGAAGAAAAAGTAACAAAATGGAAAAGTAACCCCATGTCTAGGCAAAAGAGTTCATATGCTTAAGACTTTTATTATTCCAATGCTGTTAACAGTAAGCTACATTTACCCACTATCTATAAAACTAGAGTCCAGGGTTTTTAATGCATGCTTTCAATTATTATGGGATAGTCATTTAAACCCGGTAAAACGATCTATCACATATTGGCGTGTAAAACAAGGTGGGTTAAATATGCTTGACCCAGTCCTATTCTTTTTCACCATTTGTGTTCATTCAGACATCCTCCCTATTATTATAGGGAACCAAAAGATTGAGTAAAAAGTCAAACGGGGTATTGTCAATATTTGTTTGACAAATGGACAGCACCCAGATGGGGGCATTTAAACAAATACCACAAGGGACCCTGGGGTATATTACAGAGGTGTTTAGGAAAGTCAAGCAATGGGGATCACCATTCCAATGCTACAGACCATAGTAGGAAATCCTTGTACTCTCTAGTATTAAGCAAAAACTTTCTAATTGGACCAGTATTTAGTACCCCACAGGGAATAGAAAACCAATGTTTAACAAAATAATTAATAGACAACAGAGTTCCTGTCAAGATGCAGGACACCCTATGGATGTGTTGCCATGGAAAGTTAAATGTTAGGGGGACCCATGTACATAAAATCATGAAGGAAAGGTTTTATTTAAGAGAACACTGCATAGCCCAGATAGAAACAATGGAGCATTTTATTTTTTAGTTGTACATATATCTCTCAGGTATGGAGTCTCATTGCAAACAAATGAAGAACCCCCATAATGGCTAAAATGTCCTACACAGAGTTGGTATATGGCAAGTACGATGCAGCATGGAGTTGTTTCCACCCAGGGACTCTAAGGGTTATATGCACAATTTTTAAATGATGTATCTGGCAGAACAGATGCCACTTTGTTCTGCAGCAAAAGAAGGTACCTTTGAATATTCTGACAGAGAAAATCACTCAGGAATTGGCTTTGGTGTATGATAAAGAAAAAAGTTCAATGCCACAAGCTGTAATAAAACAATGGTGGAGGGCCCTCCCAATTTTAATCTTTGAAGGGATAACCTGAGTCAGTATCTATTTTGGTTTAGAAAGTAAGAAAAAGAATGGAAACAGAGGTGAAAGATAAACAGTAAAGAGATGCAGGGGAAAATGTAGATACAAACTGATTAGAAAAAGATTAAAATGGAGAAAGAAATGGAATATGGTAAATAGTTTACAGAAATGTATAAATGATGGATCATGAGCTCTTTCCTTCCTGTATATAAATGTGGACTATGGAATGTGTTAAAGATAATCTTGAAAGTATGTAGAAGGTATACGACTCTTGATTTGGTGCTCCGAAGGGATGGGGGGGGGTCCTTATTTTTCCAGTCTTTAAGGTTATATACAAACTGTTTTGTTGGGAATAGGATGCTAAATATTTATTTAAGTTGATTTTTTCTATGATTTCAGGTGAGGGCAAGCTGTTTTGATTACTTTTTGTTTAATATATGATGTAAGTCATATTTTGTTTCTTCCTAATTTTATGGTTCTGTGTGATGTAACACTGTTTTGGTTGTATCTTAATTTTATGCTTGGTCAATAAAAAATTCCCCTACTCTTTTTCGATAAGTGCCATGGGATCTTTAGCATCCACCTGAACTACCACCAATCCAGGCAGATGGGTCCTCGGTTTAATGTCTCATCCAAAAGACGGTACCACAGAAGTGCAAAACCCCCCCTCATGCTGCACTACAGTGTCAGTATTGGGATATTAACCCAAGTGCCAGATGTGGGAACTGAATCCACAGCCCTCTGATCTCCTGGCCTCAGAGGTGAGTGTGCTACCTACTGAGCCACTGACACTGCTATTATTATCTCTGAGTTTGGTAATTTCTCCAATTATAAACTCAGCCTTGACAAAACTACTATAATGCCATTGAACCCCAAGGTTTTTCCCTCTGATTTTGTTCAGTTGGGTAAGGCTTAGACATCCAAATTGAAATATCTTGAAATTATTCTACATAGAAACATAGAAACATAGAAACATAGAAACATAGAAACATAGAAGTTGACGGCAGATAAGGACACAAGGCCCATCCAGTCTGCCCATTTCTTTTCTACCTTATAAATGTGCCATCGACCTTTGCTCTGTCAGTGACCTATCTATTCATAGTCATTTGTATTGCTCCTTATGCCTATCCCATGCCTGTTTGAACCCTGCACTGTATTCATAGCCACCACTTCTTGTGGTAAGCCATTCCATGCATCTACCACCCTTTCTGTGAAAAAGAATTTCCTCACATCCCCTTAATCGGCCTCCCTCTAATCTCATGCTGTGTCCTCTTGTCCTGCTATTTTCTTATATTTAAACATGTTAGACTCTTTCACCTTGTTTATGCCCTTAAGGTGTTTAAATGTCTCGATCATATCACCTCTCTCCTCCTTTGCTCAAGGGTATACATATTGAGCTCCGTTAATCTGTCCTCATATGTCTTCTGATGCAGTCCTGCACCATTTTGTTGCCCTTCTCTGGACTGCCTCAATTTGGTTAATGTCCTTGTGAAGGTGTGGCCTCCAATACTGCACGCAGTACTCCAGATGGGGCCTAACCAATGTCTTGTACAGAGGGATTATTACCTCCCTCTTACGACTTGTGATACCCCTACTAATACACCTAACACCCCTAGCCTTACCTACTGCTTTAGAGGTCTGCTTGGATGATTTTAGGTCATCAGTGATGATGATGCCCAAGTCTCTTTCTTCCTTTGTGACTGCTAGCAACTCCTCCCAGCCTATAAGTGGCTGAGGTTTCTCTTCCCTATGTGCATGATTTTGCACTTCTTTGCATTAAATCCCAGTTGCCACTCTTCTGACCATTCTGCTAGTTTATCCAGATCTCTTCTCATTCTGCCCACCCCATCTGGATCATCTACTCTGTTGCAGATCTTGGTGTCATCTGCAAACAGACAAGCCTTACCCTCTAGTCCATCTCTGAGGTCACTAATGAAGATGTTGAATAGGACTGGCCCAGGACTGATCCTGAGGTACCCACTTGTGACTTGCATCTCTTCTGACTGTATACCATTTACCACCACTCCTGTTTTCTGCCAGTCAACCAGTTTGCCACCCAGTTGACCAACTTCTGACCACCCCAGAGCCTACCTAGCTTATTTATCAATCTTCTATGTGGAACAGTGTCAAAGCTTTGCTGAAGTCAAGGTAGGCGACATCAACTGCTCCCCTTGGTCACCACTCTGGTTACCCAGTCAAAGAAATCTATGAGATTAGTTTGACAGGACCTTCCTTTGTAAACCCATGCTGTCTTGGATCCTGTGCCCTATGGATTCCAGGTGTTGCACTATCCTTTCCTTAAGGTGCCTCCATAATCTTGCCCACTACTGAGGTAAGACTGACGGTCTGTAGTTCCCCGCCTCCTCCCTGCTACCACTCTTGTGGAGTGGGATCACATGAGCCCTTCTCCAGTCTTCTGGGACCTCTCCTGTGCTCAGAGACTCACTAAACAATTCTGCTAACAGCTCTGCTAGTTCCTCCTTTAGCTCCTTAAGTACCCTGGGATGTATGCCATCAGGTCCCATTGCCTTATCCACCCTGAGCTTAGCAAGCTCTTGTAGGACCCTTTCTTTTGTGAAGGGAGTAGTGCTCACCTCCCTCCCCTGTGTCCATGATGCTGAGCTGTGGGCCCTGCCCTACCTTCTCTTCAGTAAATACTGAGCAAAGTATCTATTTAGGATAGATGCCTTTACAGGGTCCTCCTCCTCACATGCTCCCTTTTCTCCATTAAGCTTAGCAATACCCCTCTGGACTTTCTCCTTTCACTAATGTATCTATAGAAAGTCTTGTCACCTTCTTTACTGTTTGTGCTAGTGTTTCCTCAGTTTGGGACTTTGCCTGCCTTACTGCCTTACCTGCTTCCCTTAGGGCAGTTTGGTATGCCTCCCTATCTTCATCCCGCTGTGTTCCCTTATATTTTCTGAAGGCAAGCCTTTTGGCTCTGACCTTTTCTGCTACTGTATTTGAGAACCAAAGTGGTTTCCTTCTTCTTTTGCACTTCCTTTTCTGTCTAACACAATGGGATGTTGCTTCAAGTATTGTATCCTTAATGCTTGCCCACTTTGCCTGTACCTCCTCACCTGTGTTCTCACCCAGAAATGCTCCCTAGTTAAAATCACTAAATCTAAACAAGGTGGTAGAAACCATCCAACAGACCTTCATAGATGGAACTCTCTCCCCTTATCTTTGCAAGCCTGTATCAGTATTATTAAAATGAATGTACTTCCCTGTATTTTTTACTCCCTTAACATGCTAAATTTATACCTCCCCATTACTTGGTTTAAGAGACTTCACTCTATTATCTCCAGATTTTTATGGAAAGGGAAAACTCCTTGTAGAACGTATGCTAGGCTGGGAGCACCAAAGCATCTTGGGGAGCTCAGATTGCCCAATTTTTATATATACTGTATCTGGCAAGTCACATCTCTAAATATGTGAGCTAGCCTAACCCTCCTACATCACAAGGAGTGGCTAAATATGTACCACTATGGCTCCAGATAGAAAGACATCAAATTGCAGAAGCTGGTATCTCTTTCGACCGTCTCTTCTTTACCTCCCCCAATAATTTGTAATCTCAAATCAAAGGTGTGGTTATATACAACTCATTAAAAGTCCATGCCCAGTTATGTAGGACCATGCAGAATAATAACTCGATGGACATTTCTCAGCCACTTTGTTACAATGCAAATTTTAAAGTGGGAGGTAGTAATCTATCCTCTTTGAGGATCCCTGAGCTAAGTGATAAGCTAGTCTCCAATCTCCTGGTGAATGGTCAGATATGTAGAAGTCAGGCACTTCTAACCTATCTTAACCTCCCTGCTACACAGATTTTTAAGATATACCAACTCCGGCATATGCTGATTAGCTGGTTTGGCCTAACAGCCTGTAATATTGACCAAATTGACTTTCTCTCTCTAATCCAATCCCACTCCTGGCAACCCATTCAGTATCACAATTAGTCTCCATCTTATTTTCCAAACTGTTTCCTATGGTCATGGGCCACTCTCATATTGGGCATCTTCCCTTTCTAACATGACAACCAGTTGGGATCGTATATGGATGGATGTGTACCGCTATTTGTCCAGTGACAAATTACATCTTACTCAATTTTACATATTACATATTATTTATTTTACCCCTGTCCATCTGTGCAAGGTAGAGAAATTCCCTTCTTCTACATGTTCCAGGTGTAATCTGGCAGAAGGGTGTCTGTTGCACATTCTGTTGGAATGCCCTAAAATTGCCCCCCAATGGGAGAGGATTAAATTATGTCTTGATCCCTTACTTGGCCTAGAAGAATGTTTTTCCTCCAAAATATGTGTAGTAGGAGATGTCTCCAAGATCCCAGTAAGAGAGAGGAAGTACTTTATATTCCAATATTTCTATCAGTGAAGTGGCTGGTCCTACACCACTGGATGGATCAAGACGAGATTACCTACCCTGAATGGCTTAATGAGATACTGTATAACCTATGGACTGAAAAAATGATAGCCAGTGTACAAAACCGTATGACAGCTTACAATAAAAAAAATGGGGTACATTAGAGACCCTTCTATCTATACAGTCTTCCCCTTAGATGAGCTATCGAGGTGAGTACTTGGTTTTAACAGCATATGTCTATCATTTTGGTTGCTTATTAATTAATTAACAGTCTATACACCTTTAAGTCCTGTATCCTTAATCTAATTTAATCAGTTGTATAATACACTACTCAAGGGTGCCGGAAGATGGCAAAAGTTGAGGGGGCTGAAAACCAGAAGGGCACTTATGAGGGTACAAAGAGCACTTTTTCTATACTAGTTTTTGCCATACACGTGAGTGCCATGCCACTCTCATCAGCCAATGCTGGCACAAAGTCGGGGAAATCCTGCCAGGGTGACAGTATTGGGGAGCATAAGATAAGGCCTGGCATATGCCAAGGAAGACCTCAGGCATCAGGGATGATGCCTAACCTGCATATTCATTGGAAGGAGCTGGAGGGTTGTCCATAGTGTAGTAAGGATCACTGGGAGGGTATGAGAACCCCGGAAGAGGGGTATAAACTCAAGGGATATCTCTCAATGGCTTTTGAGCTCATGATAGGGTCTTGTGAAGAACATCTTGGGCATCCTGGGAGAAGGGGTGATTCTGGAGTCTGTGTCTTCAGACCTTCAGGCACTTCAGGAACTGGTAAAGCAGGTACTGCTGAGAGACAGTGGTCATAAGGTAAAAGACTGTATCTCCATGACTGTGGGGTCAAGGGAATGCCCTGAAAGTTCATAAGACATCTGCAGCCTGGCAGCTATGGCATCTTGAAGGGCCAGGCTGCAGGGAATGCTGAGTGCATGCGAGGCATGGTATGGGCAAGGGCCAGCAAGGTTGCTGGCATTCCCAGTAATGTGACATAAAAAGCATTCCAGTCTGTAAGCAAATGCCAGCCCAAGGGCCTGCACAATCAATAGTTCACTCTGGGAGGCAGGTACCACCCCAATATACTGAATTTGTAAGCATATGCACCCATAGGTATGACAGGAGTTTAACATAGGATGGAACAGGAAAGCATTGAGCACAGCACTCCCAGGAAGGAAGAGTGTCTGACGGTGTACTTAGTGTGAACTGCTGGGAGTGAGGAAGGATTCCTACTGTATATGCTACAGCAGGAGACTACTATGTGGTTGGCAGGCCAGAGAGTTAAAGTCGTAGGAATGACATGTTTATGAAAGAATTGGAAATACCATACTGCACTGTGTATGAACCATTGAATTGTGCTCCTTAGGCCATAGGCATTGAATGGCTATGTATAAATAAACTTTATAAGAACATGCCCTCCAGTAAAGAATCATGCACTATATGTCCAGATGTGTTGTTTGGTTTGTTTTCACGCACTCAAAGGTGTCCATGTTCATCATCTCCTGCCGCCAGTTAAGCAACCCAAGTGGTGAGTGCAAGGGGCTCCTGACAAACAGACCATCTATACTCCCAGATGCAAAGGTACCCTTGGCCATGTTTGCCCCAACCAGGGCAGTGACGTAGGTTGCTTGCTATACCACCTGAAGGATGGGTTGCATATGTACATTCTATTTGACCAGATAATAATAATCAAAAGACTACTTAACAACTGCCCAGTTAGTGCAGTGGGAGAAGGAGGACTGAATGCCCCATTAGATTCTTTACACCAGGGTGGGAGTGTCACTGCCTTCGCTAGATGAGGTAGGACATTATGGGGCCTCAACACAGACACCAACCTCCCCCCAAGGAGACAATACTCTTGCAGAACTGGCCACCTGGAAGGATCCTGTCCTAGGTGGCAAACAATGGGGCAAGGGTAAGTGTTGGAGACTGGGGCTGGGAAGTTGCTTAGCAGATAGATCAGACAGTGCTGGTGATGGGGAAGATAAAAATGTAAATTGTACGAAACATACATAATACAGCTACATGTACAATTATTAAGTCTAAGTATTGTAAAGTATATTAGACTGATCCAGTAATGCAGTGACAGCTCTAAAACTCGCCACTCTGGTGACCTGCATTTGGGCACGAGCACGGGTTGTCAGGGGGGCTAGCTGGGGGAAGAAAGATGGAGAGTATCATGAACTGTTCTCCAGGGAGGAAGTGTTGTGTACCTCACTGTCTGACTTCCACATCATGGAGGACACTGTGAAAGCAGAGTTGGGACATGGTCGACATTGACAATGCTGCATGCATACATAAGTCATGTGCATCATGCATGGTGGCATTCCCAGGGAAGGATTTCTAGGGAGAGAAAAAGAAGGCAGCCAGTAGAACAGATGAAGCCTCACCTGACCTTCGTGTCCACAGGCCAGCTGTATCCCCCAGTCCCTGGGATGGTTCTTAGGGTTCATCTTCACCAAGGGTGAGCTAGATAAGAGGAGTGGAGATGTCAAGGAGCTGTAGACAGAGCCTGCATCAGAAAACAACAACAGCTGTTTTCAGAAGTGACCAAGGATTCCTGGGAAACCCAGGTAAGAAGAGCTTCAACTGTACAGCTTGTGACACGGCAGAGGTCAAAGGAGGTCCCTGCCAATAGGTGCAATGGGGCCAAAAACAGAATTGAAATAAAAAGTATGATTTTAAACATATTTTAAACATTTACATCCCAGTTAAGTACATTATAATGAATGGTAAATGGAATAACTGGGCACTGCTGTCTCATTCACAGCAATAGCAGGAGCTATATTATTGCTTCCCCTGCTTATCCTATACAGTGCTGCTGTCAATTAATCTAGTTGTGTGGTTATGATTCTGTACATGAACCTATTTCACTGGCTGGCCCACCAGTGCAGCAGTAGTACTATCACCTGTAATGCCAGTGATGCAGGTTCAGGAATGAACCTAGGTTGCTGGAGGGCCAGCCAGGGAAGGATGGTCCCATGGACACTCACCTCCTCATGGAGGGAGGACTCTAGGTCTCCGCTGCAATACTGCCACATGAGTATCCACAGATGGCAGTGCAGGCTGGAGACAGTAACAAGAGGGGAACTTCATCACCCTGACATCTAGGTGTTGGATGCACCACCTCCAAGGCATTCAGAGAGGGACAGAGAAAGAAAAATTCCCCCGACTGAGCAGGATGCCATCCCTGCCCTTTCGAAGGCTTTGCACCACTGACTGAGGCCCTTGCTCTCCCACTGACACTTCAAATCTGCATGGGAGAAGGGGTAGACCCTGGAAACCCTTCCCAAGCAGGGGAGGACATCCACAGGGGAACAAGGAATGAGGTAACTCCTGGGGATGGCAAGTGATGGGGCTGGGCAGGGCAGAGGACCAAAGGGGTTGGTTGGGCACACAGGAGACAGGTACACTAAATTAAAATAAAAAAAGACCCTATTCCATATAAAATAGAAGAAACAAGAATGAAACTGTTGAACCATTCACATTACAGGAGAGCAGCAGCCTGACAGTGTAAATCCTTCCTGGTGATCTTAAAGAAAGGGTACTGTGTCGGGGTGGGCCAAAGTTAGAAACTACACATTCCATAGTCTTCATGATGTTTTTCACTTATTGAAGTGTATACTTCACAGCTTAGTTTTCACAAAGTAGGCACTTTACTACTATCTCTTACCTTAAGGATACATGTTGGCAGGGTTGCATGGACCGACCTGCTTAAAATCAGAACCCCTCCGGATCTGATGCGGTCCAATGGACCTGGATCAATGAGAGCTAACTGCCTAGTTGTTCTGAGTCTTGGTCCATTGGCAGCAAATAATAACAGTAGATTGTTTTGTACCTTTCTGTTTCTAGTGCTGTTTGCAATTGCTACCTGTAGATGGTGCTCCTTGATCTGGAGAATCCTGGCTAACCTGCAGTCAGTCATCTGACTCCCACACTTACATCCCACATGGTTCCCCTTCCTCCTGGTGCTCGCTTAGGTGGTCGATGGGTGGTGAGCGTGTAGACTGACACTGGTCTGGCAGCCAGTCAGTGAGCAGCAGGAGTGAGCTTGCCTTGTCATGCATGAGCGCAACTGAAGGGCAGAGACACTGGATTGGCCAGATCAAGCCAGACTGACAGGCTAGGCAGCCTATAGCTGCTGGAAGACTGTCTGTCAGTGCTGGCTAATGGCCGATGTGGTGGGTGGGTGGAGCTGAGAACACTGCAGCTTGGTTTTCCTTGGTTAAGGTGCCATTTCAGTGCATGCAGTTGGAGAGAGCAGATGCTTTTTTCAGTGACAGTGTTGTGAGTGTTCTTGTGGCTCGTGCTGCTAGTCTATAAATATACAGATTTGTGTGTGCTACTTTACTGCATTTGATTACTACCTAAAAAATACTAAGGAGCATTTGGGAGCTAATTTAAACTAGTACTTTAAAAGGAAAGAAAATCTTAATTTGAGGAAGGGATTTTGAAGTGACAGAACATCATGCTGGGTAAGGCAGGCGGCAGGTGGACATCTAAGGTTCCTGGGGGGCAGATTGCTTGCTATATCACTAGTTAGTTTCAGATGTAAAAAAGGTTTAAAAAACACATTAATATATTTGGTTTGGTGTTTTCAGTCTGACTGAGTTCTTGTGGAGTGGAGGTCAGGACTGTGTGCAGGTTGAAGAACTGTTACAGGCAGTGACTAGTCTGAACTGAACAAATAAAATCAAGCTAATGTATATTACATAAAAGAAAGTCATTTTATTATTTTATACTAGTAAAAAGGAAAAAAAACAGAGAGGGCAGATAGTACATTTAGGAACATCTTCCTGAGGACTAAATAAAAAACACATTAAGAAAAAACAGCATTTTTTGAAATACATATATACGAATACGTAAGGGAAAGAGCATAGAAACATAGACTTTGATGGCAGGTAAGGACCACTGACCCACCCAGTCTGCCGATTTCCCTACCTGATTGATAAGCTGCAGATCCTAGTTAACCAACAGCCTGCTTCTTCCTACCCCCGTCCCCACCAGAACTGCAGCTTATCCAATAGGTAGGAAAATGGGCAGACTGGGTGGGCCAAGCAGTCCTTATCTGTAATCAAATTCTATGTTTCTGTGTTTCTATGATATGTCCATTGTATAGTGTATACTACTAAATGGGAATGGGATTCCTCCTCTGAGGTCAGACAGGTCAGTTTACAGTTGTAGCACGAGTACTACTGACTCTGAGACAGGAAACAGACAGAGGTCAACTGCATGACTGCCATATTCAATTGACCAGCACATCAGTGCTATAAATTCACAGTTTTCATATCCGGAAATGCTGATTACAATTCTATGTGTCTGTCACAGATCTCAGTGTAGTTTTATGCAATTATGCAGCAGATTTGCAGTTTTCATCACATTTTACAAAAAGTTCTGATTCGAATCAGAACTAATCAGAATATATCAGGACTTAGGCCTGGATCCTTATCCTGATAATAAGGGTCAGGACCTTTTCGGGTCTGCCCAACCATACAAGCTGGTGAACTGCTCCTCAAAGGTGATCATGAGGGATGTGGGAAAAGAAAAAAAAATAACACATTCAAATAGACACAAAGGAACAAAGGAGGATTTAAATGTCATTTATATCACCAGATTAAAAAATACATACAATAAATAGGGAGTGTTTTTTCCCAAACAAAAAAACAGGTGTAATTCCCCATTTTAACCAGCAGGTTATAATGGCTAACACACGCCGCTTTCTGAAAGGAAAGGGATAGCCACAAGCTAGTGAACTGCTTGTGTCAGTGACTTTTCTCCCTCAGTGACTGAAAAGACAAACACCCGCCCATAATTCTAAAATCTCACAGACCTGGCATCATTGCTCTTCCTCATACTCCCCCACAGCACTTTCTTCATATTGTAGCTGGAAACCACGATGTCTAATGCCTCTCTGTCCACGGTCACAGGCTCTTTATCACCATGGAAACCTTGCTATTGGATACCATGATTTTGTTGCATATCCTTGTCAAGCACACTGTTTTAACAGTTAAAATCTTTGTGACTTCTAGACTTAGTTACTTAGATAACTCAGTAAACCAAAGTTAAAAACGTAAGCTCATCTCCAGAGTATTTTGACTTTCACTTCTGTAGTGACTTTCTCCACTGAGTACAATTGCACTTACATGGACAACAGTATGTAAGTGTTCACAGAGAGAACCATTTCTCAGATTAATTTCAAATGTGGATGTAAATGTTTAACAGTGTTAAATTCCACGAATAAACTCATTGGACGCAACTCTGCATAACTTGGTGGTTGTTGGCCCAGGTGGGACAGCTAGTGGATGGTGGCCCAGAAGGGACAGCTGCTGGTGGCTCAGGTGGGACAGCTGGTGGTTGGTGACCCAGGTGGAACAGCTGGTGGTTGGTGGCCCAGGTGGGACAGTGGGACTCGTCAGAATTAGGAACTTGGAAAGCAACAAAAAAAAGAAATAGCTACGGTCAGCCCTATGGCTGAAAGGAAATCTGCTGCACTTACAGACTGGCTGTGACCCAGGTTCGAGAGTGAACTTGGAAGCCTGTGATCAGGCAGGCAGGCTGGGAGGTAGTTATGCCCATGGCAGAAGGTAACACCCAGTGGAGGGAGGCAGCAGCAGCAGCTCCTGCTGGAAGGCCAGGGAGCGTGCTCTCCTGGCAGCAGCATACTTGGTTTGGCTGCATGCACTTGACAGGACACCAGCATGTGCTTGCATAGTTATTATGGGAAGTAAATTGTAGGCAAAAAATAGTGCAGTGTGCAAAGTGATTACCAACTCCTAGCATGTCACCATGACCAGTCACCCTCCTACACCGGACCCAGACAACCAACTAAAACCATGAAGGTTCTATCACTGGCACAGGCCATGAGTGACAGAGGCTGAGGTTAGTAATAGGGGAAAGTGGGTGATGGGGCTGGGAGGGGTTGGCCAGATAGGGGCAAGCAAACGCATAAGGAGCATAAATAAAAGTTAAAAACTCAGCTGCCATCAAAATGACGGCTGGCATTCCATTGTCTGAATAGCGTATATCCCATGAAATACTGTAGGTAGATGCATAACTGGACCATGACAAGACAACTGGCTGTGATATATCTCTGGTTGGCAGTGTGGTACTGGTGAGGATACTGGGATGGGGACAAGAGTAAAGAATTAACTCCAGATCAGGTGTATACTTTTGGCCTAGAGCCCAGAGATTGCCGCACGGTTCCCTGTTCTACCCACCATTAGACTTGGGGTTCTCTAGGACTCATGTCAGGAGAGAAGGGGCATCTTACACCACAGTGACTGACCACCACAAGCAGCAAGCATTCTAGTGTATAAACTAATTTCTTCCAAGGTCTTTAAATTACTGAGTTAAATTCTTATCACCCCCTCCCCGAGGAACACACCCCTAACTACCTATTACCTAACTACCACAATGCAACCACTGAGTCGACAACCACCAGTGAACTAAATATACCACTTACCTGATTGCTTTGTGCCTGGCACCACAGTATGCATCATTTAAATGCCACATACTATTTTGCTTCAATAAAAGCAGTAGAATCAGGCCTGGGAATCGGGATGAGGTCTAGTATGGTGTGAAGGGGAAGGAATGTATAAGTTAACTCAGATTGAGCAGCACAGTAAATAAATACTTACATCAGTAATAAAACATATTGCCTCTGTCCTGCCCTTATGCCATTTATTTTATTTCACAATTTACACCTAATACTGGGTGAATTTTTTCCATATAAATTCAATTTACAGTAAGTACATCTGGTGCCTCAAGCCATATTGGGGGGGGGCATTTCATTCAGTGCACTTTGTCCAGCTGAGCTTGGGGTGGCTAAATTTATTCTTAAAGTGTTTTTCCTACTTAAATTGCTATTTCTTCTTAAGTTGCTGCTCAGAAATGTTTACCCTGGTGCTGATCACATGGTTCTAGCTCTCCTCTTCCCTCCCACGGTCCAGGCTGTCCTCCTGTCTGACTCCTCCTGATGCAGGTAGATTTCAAGTTAGTCAAAAATATTACTGAGTTGGCACAGCAATAGCAAGGTAGCAGCATTTACAGCAGTTACAACTTAGAAGGAATTTGTGAAGCAAGCTAGGGCCCAAGGGTGGTTAGAGAGGTGCATTGGGTTCAGCTACGCAAACATTAATTACACAACTGTGCTTTTCTTATTTTAAATGTGCCTCAGCATGCATGATGGCAAACAGTCACTCCATCTTTGCAGTCATCGGTTGCTGTGTGGGCTTGGCATGCCTCCCGCCCTCTCTTGCTATTGCTGGTGGGTAGTTGAGACTGCCTGGAGGAACTTTGTGGACTTTACAGCATGTATTTTAGCTGGAGGGGTTGCTGGCAGTGTGGAAATAGCTTGCCTCTCTTTGCCTCAGTCTGCAGTCTGCCTTATGGTGATGCTGTCCCCTCAATGCATCTCTCTCTCTCTCTCTCTCTCTCTTTACGGTTCATACTATGGAATGTCTGGAAACTGAAGGCGTAATGCCCATTTTAGTTCCCAACCCAGTACCCCTAACTAAGTGGTTCCCTCCTATTGAGAATCCACTTGTCCAGTCTATTCTTAATGCTTAGACTGCCGATAGAATTAGAACGTATATGAATTCTGGACAGATATATCAGTCCACGGCACAGCAAGGATTAAATATTGTCTTATTTTCACTGGCAATTATGTCTAATGGTAGACTGTTCCATATTCCAATTACTCTAAAGGATCCTCTACTGTTTGTTTTATATTTAAACCTATGTAGCTGCAGTGGATGCCCCCTAGTTTCCACTGTATACTGTTTGTATGCGAATCCCATTTCTACAGATAGATAAAAGTCATTGACAACATCCCATAGCAACAACAGGTCCCCACTTTGTCTTCTTTTTTCCAAAGACATAAGATTTAGCAATTCTAGTCTGGTTTGGTATTCCTTGTCATTTAAACCTAATATTTGTTTACTAAAATTTCTCTGGATTCTTTTGAGATGTAGAATATCAGCTTTTTTTGTGAGGTGACCAAAATTGGGAACAATTATCGACATGTGGTTCTTACACAGGCTCAACACAATGTGAGAAGGATCCTAGCATCCCTGAAGACTATGTTTTTCCTTATAGTCCATAAGATCTTGTTTGCTGTTCCAACGACTGCATTGGTTTGTTTTCAAAATTTGAGATAATCCATTATTAGTATTCCTAAGTCTTTCTCTAGTGTAATTACAGAGAGTACACCTTCCCTTGGGTGAAATTAGTGCCTATTATTTTGGGGACCTAATTAGACAGAATTTGACATGCAATAATTTAAGAAAAAAGCATTTTAATACCAACAAAGTTATGGCAATGATGTTTAAATACAAAATTGCTATTTTTTTCAAAGACCTCAATATAATTATATATATACACATATTTTGAAAAGATGATTATTGTAACTATTCAACATATTATAAAGAAAAGCAACTAAACAGCTGAAAATTATTGGAAATTAAATGTACTATATCTTGTGATATGTAAATCCACAGAACTTTTCCACCTGTGGTGTCATGCCTCACTATGCCCCAAGGTGTGCAGTTAGATCAGCATAATGGTTGTTCTTTCATATCTTATCACATACATACCCAATTTTAGAGTGACTACTCTCACAATACTACTGAAGATGTGAAGTCATGTGAGACTAGACATTCTGAGTCTGCTGCTGAGAACAGAGAACGTGAACAGTGCCATAGCAACAGTAATCTCTTCTCTATATTTATATGGATGCAGTCATTCCAGTCTTGCACTATGCCCCTTCTCTCCTGCTCCTCACAAGACATCAGAACAAAAGGCTTCCAGGGTGAATGGTCATGTCTGGCTGTATGAAGCAGCTTACTAGTATTTTTTCATTGAAAACACAGCTCTGCATCATGTGCTGAAGAGAAAATCCCAGTGCTAACCATGCGTTACCAACCCATACACATTGTAAAGAAAATATGTTGTTAATATTCGAGTAATTAGCAAAAAAAACAATTCTTTCTGACATTAAATTCTTAGGAATTTTAATCATGGTTGGGACAGAGTAAAGAGACTCATAGTCCTCAGGGGCAGTAAGGGTTTCAGGGTGGGATAATGGGGGGGGAGGAGGAGGAGGAAGCAGTCACCCAACCATAAGGTTGGTGGATGATGTAATATAGTAAAGGCAAACTCACTGGACCATCGGACTCCTTCTGCCTTGAAATTCTTTGCTTTTATGAGTAACAACTAATAATAATGGACCGCAACACTATAATTAAGAATGCCACAAAGGGGCAGAAAGCCAGAACAGCAGCAGAAGCTGCAGAAAACAAAAATACAGTCTTAGCATACTAGCATACTAATTGCCAGCAGATTAGGCCTTACGATCTATCGAGTCTGCTCGAACCTCACATCCCTAGTTGGGTGCTGAAGCTCTCCCCTCCCCCTTGTGTTCCAGAAACCCCTATCATCCATCCCCACCCCCCTGGGCCAGGCCATCATCTGATACATCCACTTTCTGTGTCTGTCCCACCTTCTCTTGAAGCCCTCCACTGTGGATCTCTGAACCAGCTCGCCAGGCAGTGCATTCCAAGGGTTCAGCACCCTCTCAGTGAAAAACCTCCTCCTCTTTTCCCCCCTCACCCTTCCACCTTCCAACTTCAAACCATGCCCTCTGGTGATACCTCCCTGCTTTAGTCTAAACATCCCCTCCATGTTTGGCCTATTTATTCCCTTGAGGTACTTGAAGACCTCAGCCATGTCCACCCTGTCTCTCCTCTCCTCCAATGAAAACAGGCAGAGCTTCTCAAGTCTGTCCTCATACGTCAAACCCCCTAGTCGTCATATCATCTTAGTTGCCCTCCTCTGTACCCTCTCCAGGAGCTGTATGTCCCTCTTCAAATGTGGTCTCCAGTACTGTACACAGTACTCAAGGTGTGGTCTAACCAATCTATTGTACAGAGGCAGAATCACTTCCCTGCTCATAGAGGAGATCCCCCTTACAATGCATCCCAACATCCTGTTTGCCTTGCTAGCCAATCTCCTGCACTGCTCAGAATTTTTCATACATGCATCCACCATGACCCCTAGGTCTTTTGCCCCTATTGAGGCCTCCAGCACCTCCCCTCCCAGGGTGTACCTGTGTTTAGGGTTTCCCCACCCAAGATGTAACACCTTGCACTTGGTGATATTGAAATTTAATTTCCATGTGTGAGCCCAGCTTTCCAGGGTGTCCAGGTCCCCTTGCAGGGCCAACCTCCCCTCTTCCCCTTCAACTTCTGCTTCCATCTTGGAGTCATCAGCAAAGAAACTCATTTCACACCCTATACCCTCCCTGATGTCCGATATGTATGCATTAAACAGGATCAGACCCAGGATCGAGCCCTGCGTTACCCCATTACTGACCTCTCTAGGGTTCAAGAGCTCCCCACCGACCACTACTCTCTGGGTGTGTCCAGCTAGCCAGTCTTCTAGTTTGCTGAATGATTGATGTTCTTTAGTTTTCACCAAAGGGCCCCCAGTGGTCATATCTTTATATGTCTAAGGCTTTAATAACTGTCTGTTTGTCATGGTTATTTAAGCAATAATGCCCAACAGGGTGTGTGTCGTGCTGGGATAGCATTCGCTGCCTCAGGTGGTTGGGCTTGGGGGGCACAGGCGGAGTCGTCCAACATTTGAGGTGTGACATTATCCCAAACAACACACACCCTGGAGGGCATTATTGCTATTATACAATGGCTCGTTGCTATATATAAAATAAAAAAATAATTTTAAAGAATATTTTTATTAGTGTGGAAAAATATTTTTGTTTCTTAACAGGAGATGCAAAAAAAAGAATATGCTGGTCAGGCTGGAGATCATCCATATTGGTTCACAGTGAGGCTGATACTAGACCCGTGATGTTGTGCTGGGATAACATCATGGGTCCAGTCTCAGACTGACCAATCAGAGACTAGAATTTTTTCTTGCCTTTGTATAATTCAACATAATACATTGGAAAGAGTATGTTGGAAATCCAATGGAATAAACATAACATTAGCATAATGAATAAGGAATGAAAATGTAAGGAAACAATGTGGATGTGCACTGGTAGCTCCATAGAAAGTACAGTAATATTTGACCTGAAAATTGGAATCCTAATGATTTTACATATGCTTATTCCTAAAAAAAGGTTCTATTAGGACTCATGTTTTTCTTTTGAATAAGGCCTTAATACTAACATACTATTATGCTAAGATACTAAAATGCCAGCAGAATAGGCCTAACAGTCTTTCGAGTCTGCTCGATTTTCAGCACCTGCACTGAGCGCCGATTTTGGTGCCCTCCCTCCTTTGGGTTATACTGTTCCAGTCTCAGATGTTCCACCTGTATTGGGCCTGGTCAGATTTACCTTCCCCATGTCCCATCCCCTCTTAAACCAGTCCACAGTCTCCACCTCTACCAGCTCCCTGGGCAGTGCATTCCATGGCTCCACTACCCTTTCAGTGAAATAACACCTCCTCCTCCTCCTCCTCTCCCTCTCCCCTCTGAGCCTGCCCCCTTCCAGTTACACCCATGACCTCTCGTTGCCCCACCCTCCTTCCTTTGGAGCACCCTGACTGGCCCTTCCTTATTGATTCCTTTCAGGTACTTAAAGACCTCTACCATGTCCCCCCCATCCCTCCTCTCCTCCAGGGTGTACATGTCGCGCTCCTTGAGCATCTCCTCATAGGTCATCTCCCCCAGGCTCCAGACCATTTTGGTTGCCTTTCGTTGGACTCTCTCTAGGAGTATAATGTCCCTCTTTAAATGTGGTCTCCAAAACTGCACATAATACTCGAGGTGCGGCCTGACCAAGCAGTTGTACAGTAGAAGGGTCACTTCCACCTTTCTGGAGGTAATCTCCCCGGTGATGCATCCCAGCATCCTATTTGCCCTTGCTGCTGCCCTCCTACAGGTCTCTGAGTTGTTCATTTTGACATCTACCACTACCCCCAGGTCCCTCTCTTCCTCTGTGACCTGAATTGTGTCTTCTCCCAGGATATACCCCATGACTGGATTTCTGACTCCCAGGTGCAGAACCTAGCACTTCCCCACATTGAATTTTAGTTTCCATTTTCCTGAACAACTTTCCAGAGCTTCCAGGTCCTCCTGCAAGGCCACCCTCCCCTTCCCTCCTCCTCATCCACCACTGCACCTAGCTTTGAGTCATCTACAAAGAGACTCATTTCACTCCTGATCCCCTTCCTTATGTCTGAGACATAAGCATTGAACAGGAGTGGCCCCAGCATTGACCTAGGGGCACCCCGCTAGTAACCAAACTTGGGGATGAGGCTAACCCTCCAACCATCACCTTCTGAGTACACTCAGAGAGCCAATTTCTATCCATCTTAACAACTGTCTCCCTACCCCCATTTCCTTCAGCTTAGCCAGCAGTCCACTGTGGGTACTGAATCAAATGCCTTGCTGAAGTCCAGAAAGAGGACGTCCACCAGCCTACCCTGGTCCAGGGCCCTTGTCACCCAGTCATAGAACTCAACAAGTAACTTAAGTAACTTAATAACTGACTCTTTTCAATGGTAACATCAGTGCAATACAATTGGAATAACATCTTGGATATCCTATGAAACAAACATGACTTAAGCATAATGAATGAGGAGGTATACATAAGGAAATTATGTGTGTTTGCTTTAGTAGTAATACGTGATCAGAAAAACAAAATCCTAAAGATTTTACATAGGCTTATTCCAGAAAAGAGGTTCTTTCAGGTCTCCCATTCTTTTTATGAATAAAGCCTTAACAAATGTAGGTATTACATGGTAATTCAAATGTAATACAATTGGAAAAGAACCTTGGAAATCCTAAGGGACGCACGTGACTTAATCCTAATGAATAAGGATAGAATACATTAGGAAATAACAAGTTCTTTATGTTAATTCATATGGAAATAATATCTTAATTCCAGTGTAGTTGCAGTGAAAGTAACACTACTTACAGTAAAGTGCTACCATGAAAATGTTTAAATTCCTGCTGAAAGGAGATTTCGTGCAGCAACCGTGAAATCACCTTTTGGGACAATCTAAAAACTTTCACCTCCTTTGTTCATGAGGTGGGGTCCCAAAAGGACCATGTTGAAAATTTGGTATAAAAGTAGTGAAAAAAATCACAGTATGTGTAAATGTGCAATACATTAAACTGCACTTACCTGTTTTTTCATATTGAAGAAAAGACTTGTTTTGATCGTAGAGTGGGTGTACATTGTGAGACTCTTGTAAGTGAGTGAGGTGTGTGGGGTTGTGGGTGCTGCATGAAGGGTTGGGATGGGATGGGGGTGTTGAGGTCAAATTATCAAAGGACCATTTTCTTTTTTATAGATTCACCCCGCCCAAAAAAGAAAATCAATTTTTTTTTCTTTTTTGTTTCTGGGGATTTTTAAACACTGCTGATTGAGCACCTCAGTGTCGGACTACTGTTTGGTGGCACAAGGAGTGGCCACCCTGGTGCCACCATGTATATAATGGGAATGGGGCCATCAACCTGGATGGGGTGAAGAGAAGTGGTATTGGGTGTGGACACCCTGTTCCACTTATGAGGCTTAAAATTAAGCATGGGAAAGGGTGGGTGGATGACCTGAATGGAAGGTAAGAAAGGAGCAGTACTGGGGGTGGGCATCCAAACCCGCTAGTTAGATAGATAGATAGATAGATAGATAGATAGATAGATAGATAGATAGATGATAGATAGACAGACAGAGAGAGGATATCACCGTCATCATCACTCACTCAGTGCTGCAACAGAAGCCTGTAGCACATCTCCAGAAGCTGCTTCACATGTTAAGAAAATCCTGCTGTTCTCACACAGAGAATGAGGGTGAACAGCCCCTTGCACTGAGCTGGGCACCCTGGATTTGAGTTTAAAATAAAAAACACTGAAATCTCACTAAAGGGTCCTGTTTAGCTATGTGCAGGTGTTTGTTTTTAAAAAAACACAATTTTTTTGTATTTTCAATGCTTTTTAATTCGAAAAAACAAGATGGCAGCCATCACGACAAAAAATGTTTTGTGTTGTGAGAAGCAACTGGTTAGAAAACAAAAAGCTTTTGTGATATGAACTTTATCGTATTGTATTAGAGTGTTATCCAAAAATCCCACTGAACATGCTCAGAACAGCTCAGCAAAAAATGTGCATCCTTAGAGCTCTGTAACCATTTAATGTTTTTTCATGAAACCTTCAAAGGAAACACAGGCTGCTTCTGCCCTGAATGTTTCATGAAAAAATTCTGTTCTGTCTAGGCTGTAGGTAAAAGCAAAAAACAACATGTTAAGTATAGGGAAAAAAATTAGTCCTCTACAGGAAAATGATATATGCGGAGCTCAGAAACTGCACAAGCTACTATCATGAAACTAGTTAAGGATTTAACATAGAACCTGTCAGGCAACCCTAACTATACTGGTGCTACTGTACCAATATAATACATGCTGCACTCATCTAATATAAGAACATGTCACTGTGTACTCGCCCAGTGTTTGGAGGGCTGAGGTATTCATGCCTCACCTGCCACCACACTGGTGCTGGGTTTAGGAGCTAACCAGGACCACTTGGGGGTTGACTGGGGGGAGGTAGATTGAATGTCCCTGTGGATGCTCTCCTCCTCCATGGAGGGAGGGCAACCTGATTTGCCATAACATCACCACCTAAGTGACCAGGGGTGGTGGTGCAGCCAGTAGCAGCAGTTCTGGGTGCTGGACACTCCTGGCAGAAAATGTCAGCATGTCCAGTGGCATGCAGATGTCAAGCCATCACCTCCACAAAGCATCTGTGGGTCAGTGAACACAGAATACAATAAACACCACCTGCACGAAAGTGGAGCTCCATGAATCCTCATGGATTCCACACTGCCTATTGGGCACAGGGTCACCAACTGAGCAAGCCATCTAGAGGGGGCTTGGGGAACCCCCAATTGCACACCACAGGGGCAAAGATACGGAGGAACAGGTGACTCTTCAAGGTAAGTCCCAGAGATGGCGGGTGATGGGCTTGGGGGAGTGGCAGGGGCAGAAGGTGGCAGCCAGGCAAAAGAGGAAAAAAACATGGCATTGCACAATATACATCAGAATTATTTGTAGACCATTTGGGAGAAAAGAAAGCATGCAAAGGATGTGTACATGTCTGAGAGAAATTGTCCAAATCATGTACATTCAGAACATGCAACTGTCCTCTGGATCTCTATCTTTGGGCAGAGGATAGACAAGTAAAGAGATAAGCTAGATCATTAGGAAAGCTGTGATTAGCACATCCATGCAAATTTCAGAAAACAACTCCAGATCCCTGCTAATTGGTGTGCGTTTCAAGTTATATACTGCTTAGCATACCACACACAATGCATGAAGAGTAATACAGAACCATTGATAACTTTACAATCATGCATATATTGATAAACAAACTAATAGAGAAAGGATAATCTCTGCTACCCCGCATTGACCCATGGTTATAGCTACCCACTGACTCCAAGGTACCTCACTAAGAGGTCACCTGGTTCTTGCTTAGCATGCATGTAGGCTTTTACCTTGATAACTAAATCAGGACTTAAAGTTCCAGTAGCCTACCTATTTGGTTCTTCCCGCTATCCTTGGGGAAGGGAGGGTGGACTCTGTAATCCAGGCAACTACTACTCTTGTCTATCTCCACACCCCCTTACCCCCACTACAAGGCAGAGGAGCCGGGCACTTTAGCCAAGGTCCCTAAGTCTACTCATACCTGGCACCTGTCTCTCCCTAGATTTGTTCAAAACCTCACCTTGTGGCACTTTGGTGACCCGGGTTTGGGAATGAGCCTGGGCTGTCAGGGATCAGCAGGGCCGGGAAGGGATTAAGCATCTGGGAGACTGCTCTCCCTTCCTGGGAGGGGATATAGGATCCATGTCATGTTTGAATGACCCCTGGCATCAGTCGGGGGTAGCTAGGCACTGGCGATGTCAACACAACGGCACCTAGGGGAGGCGGAGCTCACCTAAGCTCCACTGGGGGAACACAAAAAAAGGAAAAAATCCTGGCACCTGATAGGTGAAGGTGGGGTCAGGGTCAGGTCCACACCCAATGTCAGGCCTCGCTCCACCTCTGTCTCTCCCTTAGCACTCTGGTTGCCCTTTAGATTATAGATAGAGATCCAGAGGCATTGGCTGTCCCACCTTGGAGGGCTCAGAGCCAGGGGTCAGGTGACCAGGTGTGCAGGAAGATGGGTTCAGGGCCAAGAGCAAAGAGACTGGAGGCTTCATGTGGGCAGGAGCAAGACTGCATCACGTACCCATGCCGGAGAGGTCAGGTCAGCTGGTGCAGGAGGCATAAAGAAACTTAAAAAAGAGGCAATTCGGGACACCCCTGCAACCATTCCATTGATATGTGTGGTATACCTGGCACCATCTGAGAAGAATCTGTCTCTTGGCCTCTGTTGCCAGATGTTTTATCTGTAGCAGCACCTGCTTGGTCCATCCAGAATACTAAGTGGGGACCTCTAATACCCGGAGCTCTGGCATGTCAGGAATATCACTCCATGTGACTTACCTGGCCTGTTTGATTATGTCTTGACAGAAGGGCTACAAGCTGGGACACTGTCATAGTATATGGGCTACACCTCTGAGGAGAGGTGAACATCCAGCATGCATTTGGGATCTGGAAACCTATTCTTACCATTTTTGCTGGTGTTCTATGCCATCTACCCAGTACTGTTTTTCTGGATTAACTGGGATTTAGGGTCCAGGGAGTTGCTATGGGCCCATCTCCAACATTGTTTCCACTGCTCCATAGTAATGTGTACTGAGAGCTCCTGATTCTCTGGGGTTCCCACTTCAGCAAGTTGCAGTCATGTATGTTCTTACAGAGGCATTGCTTCCCACCTCTGATTTAGCAGAGGACACTGAATCAACCATAGAGATCATGTCAGTTTTCTTGTGTCTATGATCCAGGCCTAACCATCTGCCCAGGACATGCCTAATATGTAGGAAACACCAGTGATCTGAGGCAGTGAGATCAAACTCTTCTCTGAGCTGTACAAAAGCTTTCAGTGTCTCAGTCTGCGCTGTCACTAAATGGCTGAGGGTTTACCTAGGGTGTGGGTATGCAACTTGTTTAGCCACATAATTATTTTTTCAAGCCCCTCAGGAGACTCTAATTATAGGTCCTGGCTGAAAGAGTGTGGATCCAGACAAGGCTTGCTCCACTTGGACCCAGAGCAGTGTCACCAGTCAGCCCAGAACCTGTTTTGCTTCATGAGAGGTCTGGTAAGCCAACAACCAGCAGGTATTCCAACACCCCTTGTAGGGGTTACCTGAAGTATCTTATTGCTGAGCCGGGGAGGGTGTTAGAAAGCAGGAGATATGTCTGTCCACCCTAATCCACACTTTTGGGGGAAGTTGAAGGGGCAGGTTGTTCAAACAGTATATTCATTTTTGCAATACCATTATTCTGAATGCTGCTGTCTTCCCATGGAGTGACAGGGAGTGGAGTCAAGAACAGTGAGGGGATTCAAGAATGAATGGAACAGACATAAGGCTGTTCTAGAGGGGGTAGGAGGAAGTAGGCTGTTGGTTAACTAGGATCTGCAGCTTATCCATCAGGTAGGAAAATGGGCAGACTAGGTGGGCCAAGTGGTCCTTATCTGCCATCAAAATCTATGTTTCTAGGGGCAGTTGTTTCCATCTGTTTGTGTCCTGAAACAGTGTGGAAATCAGCTAGGTGAGGTTTGCTGAAGCGATGTCCAGCCACCTCGGTGATGATCACACACAGGTAATTAATACTCTGCACTGCCCACTACAGCAAGCTTCCATCTCTCTTACAATCATCCTGCATACACCCCTTGAGAGGTAATATCTGTTGTAGACCATTTCACCCTGAGCCCTGAAATTAGACCAAAGTCTGTCAAGATTTCCTAAGTTCTTGGCAAATATCTGCCTATTTTTGTGATGCTAATGTGGAGACTGTCTACCTACAACAGAGCACTGGATGCCATTCCCACCACATCTATGCTTGAGATTTTCTTGTCTTGATGGATCTGGGGGTTCTATGTGATAACAGCAACTGCCAAAGGGTGATCACTGTTACGGCAAAGTCAGAGCACCCAAAATCAGTTTTGGCACTCTGACTCCCTGGTGCACAACAAAACAGTGCTAGGGACTTGCATTTTTTATGTTTATGCAGTGGGGCTGTGCCTCACCCCACACCCCCCCAATGGGAAGCTTTACCCCCCCTCCACTCACCTACTTAAGGATTCTCAACTCCAGGTAGGTGCAAGTCGGGGGGGGACAAAATGTAAAAAAAAAAAAATTTGGGCAGGGCATAACAAAAATGAACCTGTGCCCAGACCCGAACCCAGAACCATAGCCACCAAAGCTGTGAGCTGACCAGCTACACCATGGGGCCCGCTTGGTAGCCTACCACAGCACCACCCCTCAAATCCCCTCCTGCCCCTCACCAAGCATGCTTGCTCCCCACTGCATGCATACCTGTAGCATGCTCATTCCCACCCCCCTGTACACATATCTGTAGTGACTTTCTGTCACTACGGTCACAAATCCACCCCAGTCAGTCGTTTTAGCTGCCCAGTAGCCACTGTGCCATGTAATTATGATTGAGTCACCCTTTCAGGGTGACTCAATCACGGCTGTGCATATCATAGTATACTTATCTGGCCCCTTAGGCTCCATAGCTATTATGAATAGCAGAGAAGAGAGGACATGCGTGCCTTGCTCCTCAGTGGAGTGGAAGAAGGTGACATGAGATTGTTAGTAAGGACCCTGGCTTCAGGGAAAAGAAGAGAGTTTTATCCCATGCTATATAATTCAGTCCTATTTCCACAGCTCATATTACCTTGAAAAGGTATTCCCAACAACAACAGCACAGCTGTCACCTGAGAGTGGTCTGACAGCACAATGGGATGTATTGCAGAATCAGCTATCTTGTGTGAACTGAGACCTGACCAAAAAGTAGTTTAGTCTGTTGCAAGTGGAAAACCTAGGGGAATGCTATGTGAAGTCTCTGGCCATGGGACACCATAAATGCATTATATCCACTAGCCCATGCTCCTGGCATATTCCCTCCTATACACTAGTTCTCCTGTGACTTTGGAGGAGTTGTCCAAGAAAGGACCAGGCACCAGGTTGAGATCACCACCAATACTCACCATAGTGTGCTCTGTGGCCACCTCTTGCAGTTACTGTGCTAGTTCTCAGATGAACTGTGTGTTGTCTAAAATAGGGTATACATTTTGGTATGTCTAAGTCTGAACTGGAACTTTCCACTAAGTATCACCCATGTTCCCTCATTGCCTAGCAGTTCAGTTTCTATCAGGATTAGGCATCATTTCTTAATGAGGATGGAAACCTTTTATATGCTGCATGTACTAGAATATTCAGCCCCTACTCAACCCCAGGCACATTTAGTTGCCTTTGCCCATTGTGACAGGGCTGGATAAGACTCTGCCCCATTTGTTATGCAGAAAGAGTTAAAAGCAAAGATCTATTTTATCCTCTCCCATTCTACCTCTTGCCTGTGTCTTACCTGTACAGTCAATTTTTCTTGTGGCACCAAAGAATTGGCCATTCCAATTGTTCCACAATCCCCTCTTTCTTTCTTTCTTTCTTTCTTTCTTTCTTTCTTTCTTTCTTTCTTTCCTTGCTTCTGTGAGGCTAAAAAGCTATACTGTATGTGAATCTTTCTGTGAAACCAGGTCCCTTGGTTTGCAAATATATATAATTATATTGTTGAAATAACTGCAGAAAGTTATTTGGGTTTATGAGAACAGATAACAATCTGGAACATGGGGGGGTGACCTTGAGATGCATTTTGACCTCCACAACCTTGTTTACAGAATTGTTAATCAACAGGAAACAAGCTCTGGGACAAAATTTGGTTGCACCTGTTAAGATTACATGTGCTCCTCAGACTGGCTTTAAGCAGGAAAATAAGATTTTGGTACATTTTGTGAAAAACAGGAGATGTAACTTACAAGAACAGGATGCAGAGTTACAATCAGAGCAATGTTTTTCCAAAGAAGAGAGACCGAGATGAAGGATTTTTGTTTGTGCCGCCTTTGTGACGAGCTATCTGTACAAATTTATTTTTATTGTTATTGACAATAAGAAAATGTTTCTTGCAAATTTATATCTTCTTGTGGTCTGCCTATGCTTCCTGATCAGTGGCTCTATGACAGTTGGTGTAAGAAGTGGATTTATGCAATGCACACTACACCAAGAGTTTTGTGTGTGGGTACTAGACCTGGTACCAGGAAAGCATGGAGGAAAGGCATGGATCCTGCTGCAGCAAGCCCAGGAGTGATTACCAGAAGAATGGCACCAAAACAAGAAGCAGAAACAAAAGTCCAAACTGAGACTGTACAGCTGGCACCAGTGATGAAAGAAGAAGAATAAGCAAACAGTAGGCTATACAACAAAGAGAGACTGAGAAACAGAGAAAAAGAGATTTAAAGGCTAGAAGCACAGAGTGTGAGGAGACACAGTGACAGGAGCAGCGATGGCTGGTTGCCTTGCAAGCTATCAAGGCTGAGGAATCTGGTACAGGTCCAGCAGACCAGCAAAATGCAAACAACTTTAAAGACATAAAATTTACAAAGCTGTGTCCCTGAGATGATACATTTTTTTGTCAATAGTTTTTTTTTTTTCAAATATAAAATAAGTCATTACACAGGTAGGTGCTAGGCTGTTCAGGGGCAATCAGCCTAAAGGAAAAGAAACAGTATTCTGGTAACCTGAACAACATTGTGCAAATAATACAGGCATTATGTTCTGGGACATGTCCCACTCTCTGAGGCTTCAAACTTTGCCTTGTTACAGGAGAGGATGGGGGACCACGTCTCCACCTCTAGTAAAATCAATTGCAAAGTAAGCTAAAACAACTGGATATGCCAATTCAAAGGTAAAAGGAGAGATGAAGAAAAAGAAAAGAGAACTATACCTTAGTTCTGAGGTGAGGCCTTAAAAAAGAACAGGTTCCATAAGGGGTGCCTGTGTAACTGGAGGGATATGTAGGAGGGGAAGGGGATAAAAAATACCCTGAGATGATATTGATGCATACCAGCCAACTTTTGGAAGAGTCACTGAGCCTGACAATGACCAAAACAGCAACTTGCCTATGACACTGCACAGTCAGAAAACTATAATCTTGTGAAAGAGAAATTCTTAAAAGATATGACATTTCAGAAGGGACCAACAGGCAGAGATTCTGGTCTTTGAGACACCACTCAGTTGACAATCCTTGAGAAGCCTTCACCTGACTCCGAGAACTCCTCATTAAATGTCTCCAACCAGAGGACAAAACCATCTCCTAGGTTATTGATATGTTTGTAATGCAGCAAGTCATCAACATCTTTCCTATAGATGTGCGGTTTTGGGTAAAAGAACACCAACCAGAAAGTGGGAAAAAGGCTGTTTCTTCAGCTGAGAACTATGAGATGGTCAGGCAAACACAGCAGCAGTGAAGTAACAGACAAGGAATGGTAAAATACCCTTTTTTCTGATTTATTTATTTATTTCAGATTTAGATTAATACCTTTGAGCCAAATAGGCTTGTTTACAAAGGTTCAACGTCAGTGAGCACAATACAAACTTTTGAATACAGGTAGTAGCATATATGGCAGCATATACTAATCCAGTTACACAGAGGGTGGGAGTTACAGGTGGATACAAGGGAGTTATACATCTAATAGAAACGTAGATACATTGGTTATTTCAGTCCTGTAAGTGCCATGGTAAAGATGACATCAACACCCACACAGAGGGTGGGGGTTACAGGTGGATACAAGGAAGTCATACTGTACAACTAATATAGACATAGATACATTGATTATTTCAGTCCCGTAAGTGCTGGAGGTGAAGATGACAGCACCCAGCAATGCGGCACAGTGTTTAAGAAGTTGCAAGATACATTTAGGAGGTAGGCAAGTTCTAGGTATCATGGGTGTATGAATTAACTGCCAGCAAGTGGCTTTGTTGAAGGTTAAGCAAGGAAGTAGGTGGGAGGGGGTGCCTGGAGATGAAAGGTTTTTGATTCAATGCAAGTTTGAGTCCTTGGGGAGTGTGTGAGAAAGGAGGGATAAACAGAGGAGGTGAGAGAGAGGTGAGCGGGGTACGGCCAGAGTGAACTAAATCCCGGGAGACAGTGAGGGGCGAAATAACTGGGGTGGGCTAGAGGGAGGTAAAGGAGTATGGGGTGAGTGGGGGAAAGCGAGGGTGAGAGGGAAACAGGGGAAGGGAGAGCTGCGGTAGAAGGGAGAGGGATAGGGTGAGGCTAAGGTAGAAGGAGGGATGGAACTAGGGTGGGGAGAGAAGGGCAGGACTACTCGAATCATGTGTTAGATAAAGCATTCACAGATAACATTACATACAGGTGAGTGCAGCCTTTGTTTGTAAAGGCTGATCTTGGTACTTTCTATGAGGGCAATGGGTAGTTTGTTAAACTACCTTGGTCCTTGAAGGACAGGGATTTCTGAGCCAGCTTAGTACACCTAAAAGCTACCTGGAGGTCCCCTTTACTCACATTTCTAGTGTTTTTTGTGGGCTGCCAAGCTTTGAAGAGGCTGCTGGTAGATTCAGGCATGAATCCTAACACTGATTTTTTTTTACCAGCAGGCAGGTCTGTTATTGTACCTCGAGGTGGACAGGTAGCCACCCAGTCTCATTGTATAGGGTGCATGTATGGGCCAGGTGGTCAGCCACATGGCAAGCCAGCAGGCCTTATTGACGATCGTTTTGACTGTTTTTAGGGTGGTGTCTGAGCCAGCCTCATAGATCGGCAGGCCATAGTTGATGGTTGCTAGGACCAAGCTGCTCATAGCAAACTTTAGGGCCTCAGGTGACATACAGTTTCTGTGCTGATAGAGGACACCCAGTTTCATATTGGTGGTTTTAACATTATGACCAATATGGGCATTGAAGTTGAGTGCATCATCCAGGTGTATGCCTAGGTACTTGAAAGTGGGGACTTGTTTAATGGTGTCACCTGTGTGGTTCTGAATCAGCAGCAGGACATGCATTTGGTCTTCTTGTGGTTGAGTAGGAGTCTGTTCCTCATGAACCATGCTTCAAGTTTTAGGAAGCTGTGTTGCAGCTCAGTGGTAATTCTGGATAGCTCTTTGTCAGAGGTGGTGATGACGCATCATCGGCATAGAGTACGTGTGAACAGAGCAGATAGAAGGAAGTGAATTTATGAAGAAGTTGAAGAGGAATGGTCCTAGAATGGACCCTTGGGGGACTTCAATATTCATGTGCCTGGGTTTTGAGTGCGCACCACTGATTTTAACACATTGTGTTCTATGGGCAAGATAACTGTTAAACCATGCAACAGTGTCTCTGAACAGGTCTACCGATAGCAGGAAGTTTAGGAAATACTGGTGGTTGATGGTATCAAATGCCTTGGTAAGGTCTATGAAGATAGACCTCACTGCCATCCCTGTATCCAAGGAATCGTAGCTCTGGGAGGTATACTCGACCAAGGCAGTTAGGGTGGAGTGGTTTCTATGGAAACCATTTTGCTGGGTGCAGAGTAGGCTGTACTTCTCCAGGTACAGTATTCCATAAGTTGGTCACAAACCACCTGGTCCAGGGCATTGGAGAGAGGTGGTAGAATGGAGATGGGCCTATAATTGGAAGTGTTCATTCTGTCATCAGTTTTGAAGATGGGGTGACAATTGCCTCCTTCCATCTGTCAGGAAAAATGCCCAATCTTAGTGAGGCATTGAACATTTTTGTCAGTGGTTTGGCTAGTTCATTTAAGGTGAGTGCTACTAGCTTCATGTCGACTAGGTCATTCCCCATCCTAGTCTTACCAAGGACCCGCTTGACATATTCAATCATCTCGGACCTGGTAACTTGCTTGAAATAGAATGGCGATAGTCAATTGTTGTTAGGTGGGAGAGTATTCAGACTTTGTGGCAGACCTGGTGGAGGGGGCATGAGGAATACACGTGGGAGCACGGTGGAGAGGTCAGTGAATGATGTGTTAAAATTATCAGCAATGCCATTGGGTTCCAGGAGCATCCTGGATGTGGTTATAATCAGGTCAGGAGGTGGTCTTAAGGCCCTTCCAGTGAGAGATTTCAAGGAATTCCAGAACTTCCTGCCTAAACCCCAGTTTTTGTTTAAGAGTTTGGTATAGTAGGAGGCTTTGGCTAATCATATCAGCTTGGTACATATGTTTCTGGCAACTCTGTAGGCAGATATGTCTACCTGTGTCTGGGTAGCCTTGGCCTTGTGACATAGATTGTCCCTAAGATGCATGAGCTTGATCAGCGACCAGAACACCACCGGTTGGCAGCCCCTCACTTTTTTGGTCTGGTACAGGGCAAAGATATCACATGCCAGTGTAAAAATCCTGAGGAAGTAGTCAAGGACTATGTTCCCATCTTTTGCGCCATCCAATGGAGACCAGTTGGGGTGTTCCAGGTACTGCTTAAAGGTTGGCAGTAACCCAGACCTTACAGAATGATTCCTAAGGACCTGGGGGGGCTCTTAGTAACTCTAGTTCAGATAAGAACTCTAATGGGGGTAACAAATCTACATCCGAAGAATGTAATTGTTATAACTGTAATACAGGTCATATTGCAAGAAGCTGCCATAATAATAATAAAAAGTAACAGTGGAGAAAATTTGGCCTTAGCAAATTGGGACAAGTATTTAACAGATGTCAAGGTGAGAGATAAGATTGTAAAGATACTTACAGATTCAGGAAGCAGACAGACCCTGGTGCATGTTGAAGTTATAGGAAAAGACTGCAAAAGGACCAGATACTGGGGTCATCTGCATTCATAGGGACACTCAATACTATATCACCACCCAACCAACTCTGAATATTAATGGATTGTCACACCAAATCAAAGTAGGGTAGTACGAATGTTACCTGTACCTGTGATTATTGGAAATTACTTTGAAGGGTTTGCTAAGTTAATGGCAGAAGGAGTAAACTTTTGTTTCAGCAGCTGTGATGACAAGAGCACAGGCAAAGAAAATCTCAGATGTTGGGGATTCTTTTCCTTTTGGTGACATTGATTTGGACTTGTTTGAGTCCAGCTCAAAGATTCAGAAGTTCAGGAAAGTAAGAAGACATCTGAAGAAACAGTAGCAACAAACCACTGAAGAGGTTTGCATATGAACAAGCTGAAACTAAACTCTCTTCTCTCCAAGGTTATTTTTAAGCAGCTGAGGGTGACAAAAAAACAGGGTGAACCAGAGAAACATAGACAGTGACAGCAGAAAAGTCTGCCCACTGGGCTCTATATAACCCCACAACCTAGTGTTGATACAAGGTTCTAGCCCTCCCATCAGTCTTCCTATTTCTTTCCTAGTTTCATCTCTACAAGTGAGCACTGTTCCTTTTGCTCTGTTCCAAGCCCATTTGAAACCCTCCATGGTTTTAGTTCCCACCTTGCCAGCAAGCTGTTCCATAGTTCCAGCACCCTTTCAGTAAAATAATACTTTCTCACATCCCTTCTGAACCTTCCTCCTGTCAGCTTCCAGTCATGCCTTCATGTTGTTGAACTGATGTCCCTGCTAAATAATTCCTCATAGTTCACTCTGTTTATTCCTTTCAGGAATTTAAAGGTTTCTATTATATCCCTCCCTCCTCCCTCCCTCCCTTCTGATCTACAGTGAGTACATGTTCAATGCCCTAAGGCATTCCTAGTAGGACTTCCCCTGCTGGCCACCTTACACTGTACTACCTCTAGCTTATCCGTGCTCTTTCTAAGGTGAGAGATCCAGAACTGGGCACAGTACTCCATGTGCGGCCTCACCAAGAATCTATAGAGGGGAGTATTATCAATACCCTGTGAATGTTTAAGATCATGTGCAAAGGTTTTTCATATTGTCAAGCTTGAATTTAAGTCACTGTGTCATGATTAGTGTTTCCTGAAAAGTTCATGCTGTTTGGTATTGATTGTTTTATTTAAATCATCATTTGATAGCTTGCTCTACAGTGGCTGAAAATAGTGTAGTTATTTCTGTCTCTCTCAGTCAGGTTTGGAGAGTGATTACATCATCTTGGAGTGCTATAGCTTGCTGCTTCAGATTCCCAATCACAGCAAGCTGCAAAGTTAATGATTTGCTCTCCAGGTTTCTTACAAACTCAGTCTGTGGTTTGTGTTTAGATAGATTAACTTAAAATATATTATTATTTTCTTATAAAAGTTGATCATTTGAGTTTCAATGCTGAATTGAAGTAGTGGAAATATTTCTTTATAACAGATCACACTGTCTGTTTCACAACTCTCAGTTCTTTCTCATCACAACTCTGATTTTTTTTCTAACTATATAACACAGGGTTTTTAATGAATATAAAATAAATCTACATCTTGTTCATTGGTAGAAATAGTGTGTCCTTGGTGTAGCCTTCATAAACACATTCATGTAAGAACTTTTTTAATTTCAGATTTACAAACAGGTGCCTGTCACACTATACTATTTCAAGAAGATGTACTGTCTGAATGCACAAATTTCAGATCTTTGATTGTTTCTGTGTGAAAATACATAATGTATGTAAATTAGAAACACTATATGGCATCCTGATGCACCATGTCTCTTCCCACAGTTGAGACAGCTGAACTTTGCAGCCACCTGTTCCCTGCCCCACAAGCCCCTACCTTCTGCTCCACATTCTAGGCTGCTCGCACCCTGCTGTACAATGTCTTTCTCCCACACAATCGGGATTGTGCACTCTGTTGCCTCCATCCCTGCCTAAAGACTCATGGTTGCTGCACCCTGCCCAAACAGCTGGGTTACTGCACCCTCCTGCCCTCTCTCCCCCCACCCAGACAGTCAGGGACACTGCACCTGTTGCACCCTGTTCCTGTCTCCACAATCAGGACTGCTGTGCTCTGCTAACCCTAGAGTCCCCAGTCCCTGTACCTCTACAGTTGGGGCTGCTGCACCAAGTTACCCTAGGTCACCTGAGGTGGGGCTTTTGCTGTACCCTGCCACCCACATCCATTGCCCCAAATGGGCAGGGCTGCTGCACAATGCACATCCTACCTCACAGTCAGGGCTGCTGTACCCTGATGCACCCATGTCCATCCCCCAGTTGAGACTTCTGCACCATGCTGTCCTCTGTCCCATGTCACCACAGCCAGTGCAGAGGTTGCAGAGTACTCAACTCCAGTAACAAAAAAAAATAAACAATGTTTTTCTTACTTAGTCAGACAGAGAGAGAGAGAACAAATTCAAGAGGAAACAGCAGAGTGCTGCAGATGTTGCAGAGTATTAACTCCACAGTAAAAAAAAAAACATTGTTGTTCTTCCTTCATCAGAAGGGGGTTAGAGAGACCAATGAATTCAACAGCAGACAGCATCAGAGTACAGATATTGCAGAGTACTTAACTCCACAGTAAAAATAAAAAAGAAACATTTTTCCATACTCAGAATGAAAGAGAGACAGTAGAGTGTGAGACCAACAAATTCAACAGCAGACAACAGAGTCCACACTGCAGATATTTTCTTAGTTTTAGAAAACTAAAGAAAACAGGAAATTGATTGGGTACCACAAAAGCATGGCCGCAGAGTGTTGTGAGGCAAGTCCAGTTCTTGTGGAAATATAGTAGTGAATGACAATGCAATATGTTAGGTTAGATTAGATATTAACTTTAGTCTGTTTTTCTTGCAAAATCAACAACATTGAAAGCAAAAGTGTAAAACATATCACTAGTGTACAGGATCCAACAACTTAATTTTTTTGTTTTTGAAGAATATATTTTTGAAAAAAATTAAAAATATTAAGAAAGTAAAAACTAGTAAGGAGAGCAGACAGGTCAGAAGGACTCTGAAGGTCATAGTGCCTCATTAATTTTGAGGAGGGATTTATACTGCCATACAGAATAGATTTTGAAGGGGGTGTCAGCCACATCTTAGACTCTGTGTTGCCCATCTCTGTGCCTGAACTACTACTAGGTTACAGTGCCATACATATTTTGAAGGGGGGAGGTGTCATGTCTCAGATTCTGTGTTGCCTCCGTGCCTGAACTACTACTAGGTCACAGTGCCTTGCGTATTTTGGGAGAGGGGTCAAACCTCAGACTCTCTGTTGCCCGTCTCTGCATCTGAACTAATACTACTAATTAAGTATTTAAGTTGGACACAAAAAAATTGATTCAGAATTAGAGTTTGATATGAAAATTAAACATGTGGGCAACACCAGCAGCATGACTGAAATCAATACACTTAACAATAAAAATATTTCCCAAAATCAAATAAAAGAAATGGAAATTCACTGCTGAAAATATCATTAATACAATTGATGTAAATCAAGCAACACAACCAGAAAAAGATGAAGCAACAAAACTAGAATGATAAAGGAATATTGCTGAGTCCCCAATCAAAGTAGTGCAGCACTGTTGACATTGCCAGAAAAATCAGGTAAAAGTAGAACACAGAAGAATTTGTCAGTGCTGAATGTTTCCTTGCATGGTAGTCTCCAAATAGGGGCTGAAATCCGAGCAGACAGAGGAATGAGGTAAGGGGGCATGTGAACAGAGGACAAGAGTCCGGTCCAAACTGAGGAGTGTGTACAAGAGCATCAGGCTGCACAATACTAAAAACAAGCTGGAAGGACACAGGAAGTAAGATGAATACACACAAGTGGGGTGTAGGCAAGGAAAAGTGGGTCATGAAGCTGGCAGCAGACCCTGTCACCCAGAGGCCAGAGGTGCAGTGGATGGGGAGCATCAGACTGCAAAAGAGCAGACCAGTAATGGGAATGAGAAGTGGGGCTGGGAAACAAAGACTGGTTGCGATTCTGCAGCAGACCCTGCTGCCTAGTGGCCAGAAGCACAGCAGATGGGAAGCATCGGACTGCAATGAGCAGACGCGTCGTGGGATCTAGAAGTGGGGGCTGGGGAAACAAAGGCTGGAGAGGCCATGGAAGAGAAGCCCAAACAGTCCAAAAGGGGCAGGCATGGGAGCTACCAGAAGGAAAACAGCAAATAGACAGGGATGATCAGCAAGGGCTGAGCCATGGAACGTGAGCCAGAAAGGGAAGCGAGAAAATGCTGGGTAAATGGAGAGCCAGAGGGGAAGGCAGGACAGAGGCAGACATTTAGGGGGCAGGGAGCAAAAACAATAAGAAAAGCAGTGGGGGAGAAAAACGGTGCACATACCTGCATTGAGGAGAAGCCTCGTGATCCTGATAAACTGCAGCAACCGTCCCAGGTCTGAAAACACATCACAGGGGCAGTCAGGAACTGGAAAGCCAAGGGAATAGCCGGGGAGTCGGATGGGGGAGGGGGAAATGAGTAACAAACAAAAGACTAAGGGAAAGGGGGAAAAGAGGCAGCCAGAGGAATGAAATGGAGAAAGCACAGCCCACAAGCCACACAGGAGCCCAGTGTTCTGGAAGGGTTTTCACAACCTAGTAAGCAGGGAACTGGTGAGGAAGGCTAAAGCCACTCAGCTGCCTTCTGGCCAGTTTTACACAAATGAAAATACTGAAGCACTCTGATCAAAGCGCTGCAATCCTTTCAAGCACACAAAGTTTCTAACTGTGAAACTGTGACCACCATCATACTCAGCTTGCGTGGTCATTGATCTGTCAGGGATGAACCCAATGTAGATTGCTCTGCATTGGGCTAGTCCCTGACACACTTCTGAAATGCAATTCTCTGAAACAAAATGTTTCTTGTGCACACGCAAGGAAAGCTAAAAAGGGAACTGTCACAATATATCAGTAAGCTATCTGTCTTTGAAGTTTAATGGAGCAGGCAAAAGATGCCAAATCCCCTGAACTGCCTCAGTCACCTCCTGCAGCCTAATTACAAAATAAATAAATAAACAACAAAATAAGGTTTCCTCCTACTTCTTCAGTTCCATTTATTTAATAAATTAAGTGACTTTTAGAGCCCACCCAATCTACAGCTGCACAGGGTTACCTAAAGTTTGAAGCTGTCCCACACAGCCTGTTGTTACAAAGTATACCCATTGAACGCCCCAGTCCAGTTACATATTGTTATAAAGTTCCTTCCACGTCATTCTCACCCATGCAGGGACAGGAGAGGATGTAGCCTTTCTCATCCCAGAGGCTCTCACTGCTTATGTACCACAGCAGCAGTAGCACAAGCTGGAACAGCCACTGGGTACCGAAAGTGGTGGACACAGGCTTCCTCCTACTTCTTTGGTTCCACTTATTTAGTAAATTATGCAACTTTTAGAGCCCACCGGGTCTACATCAGCACATTGTTTCCTAAAGTTTGATGCTGTCCCACACAGCCTTTTGTTTAAGCAATAATCCATGACAGGGTGTGGGTTATGGTGGGATTTACCCATGCCTGGTGTGGTTCAGTCATGAGGCCACAGGCAGAGTGACCATACCGCACCAGAGGGTCAATGTCAACTTGCTCCCAACAATACGCACCGCGACAACTCGCTCCCGACAATTCATATCCACCTCAATTAACTCAGACTTTTCCGCCCTCAGATATTTTCACTCCCAGTGCTACATAAATTTGCTTGACATATTTCAGCATCTGTGGACAGTGTTTTTTCATGGTATTTTAAAGCGTGCCAGAGAAATTAGCTTGATAGAAGTGACCAAGAAGTGACCAAGTTCAGATTGACAATGCTTAGGCGCAGAACGGTGGAGGAAGCTTGGCCCAAATAACTGTCCCCAACTCTGCAGTGCCTGAAGTTTCTCTACTGAGGCAAACAAGTGAATTAAGGATAAACTCTCCTCAAAATCTTGCATTGCGAATCGCTCATGCTGCTCAATTGACAAGCCTTCTATCACTCCCTTGGCTCAAACACCCTGGTGCAAATTAATCCCTCCATCCCTCTCTACAATAAGTATGCCCGCCTATTGGATGAGCTACATCCATCACAAGAAGATGTTAACTTACAGACCACAGATGATCAGACTGCTGATTCAAGTATAGCTCTTCAGGGCAATACTTCAGTTGTTTCCTCATTTGCCTTAGGTGATTACAATTCCCTCAGTAAACCAGTCGAACTGGCCAAAAAAGAAATGCAAAAGCAAAAACCAAGCACAAAACCTCTACTGCAGCTAGTAACTCTTACAGATCAATGGTAACCTGAATTTGAATTATTATTATTAAAGTATGTCCCAGAAATCTGTGTTGAAGGAAACCTGTCTTTTAGATCTGCCACCCCACTTGTTGTACAGCCTTCACTGCCGCAATTCTATCGCACCCAGCAGGTCATGATTCCAAAAAGCTGTACATTGCTGTTGATACTTAATACTTCATTCTTCTAATTATTGCCCCCTTTTTTAAATACTTTGCATTTTCACACGTTTATGGAGTCGGAGGGGTGGAGTTGGGTGGACTGCTCATCCCAGCTGTATCATGACAAAAAAACATTTTAAATTAATTAAATTAAACTGTAAAAGAAATGCATTTTCTTCAGAGCTAAGTGTCCCTTTAGCATTTGCCTTCACCAATCTAATGTCAAAATCAGCGGAGTGAGTTGACATGAAGAGTGAATTGACAGGAGCGTATTTTCGGGAGCTGAGGTTGTCAGCGTGTGTACTCGGGGAGTGAATTGACGTGCCTCACACCAGAAGTGGGTAATCCCACCATAATCCACACCCTGGAGTGGATTATTGTGATTATACAATGCAGTGTAAAAAAATAAAAGTAATACATTTGACCTAAAATGCTAAATTAATAGCTTTTTTATTGATTTTGGTTGAAATATCCTTCCTCTCTATGTTAAATAGTCCACCTAGCTGCCAGGAGAACAACAACTAGTATTCATTTGTGCTCTGCCATGCCCCCCCAGTTATGCTTTGCATGGGGGAAGTCATCAGAGACCCATGACTATTAACAACAGCAGGATTCCTTATTTCCTGCCATATTCTGCTGTTCTCTCAGTTACATTTCAAGGAAAACATCTTCACTTGCAGATGCCAGCTGCAGCTGACACCTTTTCTAGTCACACTGGGGCCTCACTGCTGATCTGACTGTATGTGCATGCTCAGCTCATCTACACTCCCAACAGCAATGGAAGCCCTGACACTTCGGGAGCACGAGTGCATTTATTTTCCCTCAACTTTTCCTGAGGCTACGGGTCTGAGAGGTGAGGGGAGACAAGGTATACATCACTGAGAATAACACTGACAGGTGGCTGTAGTATCTACTGTACGTTTTAGAGAGCAGCTTTTTTTCAACACCTGGGAGTGAGAAATAGAGCATGTCAAGGAAAAGATTATTTTTGTCAGTACGGGAAATGGGCTGTGACAGTGATATTGAAGGCACCACTGACAAAAATATTCTTGTCTTCAATGCAGACTCTTGCTGTCAGTTGTTAAATAAAAAACACAGGTGGCTCACTCTTCCCATTTCCTCCACTGTTCACAGACAGCAAGTAAAGCATGCTGTCCAGTCTCTGTTTCCTGGCCAACTTTCTCTCTCTTTCTCTCTGTCATTGAAATGACTTGAGCAGTAATACAGAGCATTTTGAATTACTGTATGATACACATTGATTTTTTTCTAAAGCATATAAAACTGATAGTTTTGTTTTTGGTACCTGGTAGATTTTGAGGGGGTCTGATCTGTGGGAAAAGGTGGCGCCCCTCAGTTGAACATTCAAAGGCAGTGGTTTTTAGGGAGCGACTGTACTCAGGAGAGAGCTGGGGAGCTGGCATACAGGGATGATACATATTGTGGCACAGAAATGGTTTTTAATTGTTCATGTCATTCTCAACCATGCAGGGACAGTAGAGGATGTAGCCATTCTCATCCCAGAGGCTCTCACTGCTGATGTACCACAGCAGCAGCACAAGCTGGAACAGCCATCATGTACCAAAAGTGGTGGACATTTTCCACCGGGGAATAGCCGCTCGCTGCTCTGCTTCGTGGCCATAAAGTGCTTAAACAACCCCCACAATCCTCTGCAGCAGGACAGCAGAATTAACTCCCTGTGAGCTGGAGACAAGCCACTGAGGGTTTGCACTTTGAAGTAAGCAGCTGTAGCAGTCATTAACAGGAAGATAAATGAGATGAATTTGCAAAAGTATGCTTGGGGCTGCAACAAAAAAATTATATCTATCAAATAACTATTGCAGCACTAAAGATACAATAATAACAGAAACAAAGGGAATGGCCAGGGAGTGGGCTGGCAGTTGAGAGAATGAGAAACAAATAAAAGAACAGGGGAAAGGGGAAACAAAATGGAGAAGGCACAGCCTACAAGCCATGCAGGAGTCCAGTGAGCCGGAAGGGTTTTCACAAACCACTAAGCAGGGAACTGGTGAGGAAGGCTAAAGCCGCTCAGTTGTTTCTCAGCCAGCTTTATGCAAATGAAAGTACTGAAGCACTCTCTCATTGGAGTGCTTTGGTCCTTTCAAGTACACAAAGTTTCAAACTGTGAAACTGTGACCACGTCATGCTCTGCTTGCGTGGTCATTGGTCTGTCAGGGACAAGCCCAATGTAGATTGCTGTGCATTGGGCTAGTCCCTGAAATACCCCTGAAATGCCATTCTCTGAAGCAAAGCAAAATGTTTCTTGTGCATGTGCAAGGAAACATAAGAATAGGTAGCCAGAACACTTTGACCTAGAAAGTCAATGATTAAGGAAAAGGCTCTATCTTCTACCACTCATGTGGCACTCCACGATATGCTACCCATGATATGCCATCATGCATGACATAAGTCTCCCTTCACCAGAAAGCTGTGTCTCTGATGAAGAAGTGGTTGTAAATGTACAAGAAAAAGATCAAGATCACAGTGTATCACAGTTACGTTCTTCTAAAGGTGATGAATCAGAATATGACACTGATGAGGTACAGGATGCCACCTGGGTTCCTCAACCAAAAGGAAAAAAACACATACAACAAACACCCCCAGTAGCCACAGCCAGTAGTGGAAAAACAATCAATAATCATGATAGCTCTTCTGAGGACTGCCACGGTGTGCATGAATCAGGCATAGAAGCACCAGTCACCAAACTGCTGCAGTTCCTGGCTTGATGACAAAATGTTCCATCACTTTGTGTGGAGCTATTGTCATAGAAGTCCCACAAATTAATGTGTTGCTGTCCGCACCTTTTTTTATCAGGAAGTTAGCAGGGGGGAAGTGCGGGGCCAGTTCAGGACATCACTAAAAAGGCCTTTGCAAAGAGCACATCCAACCATTCGACTAGGCAGCAGTCCTGAGAAAGAGAAAAATAGCTGGGATGAAAATAATCCTACAGACAATAATGATGGTGGACAGATCGAGAGACAGAGCACAAAAAGAACATGTTTGACTTCACTGACAAAAGTATTTGGACAAGTTACAGCTTTGCCACTGCAATCCTGTGATTTTAGCCCCCCTGCATGAACTAAACAGCAGACCATTACTGCGATGCTTGAACAAAAAACTGCCTACAGTACATCACATCAAGTAACATTAAAAATTAATTAGTAAATAGCTGAATTTATTGCCAAGGACTAGAGATGCTTGGATAGTGCCTTTATGGATCTGATTGTGATCTGTCAGATAGCGGCAGTGTCCGACCTGGGATCCAATCAAGTTGGAGGTCAGATTGCAGGTCAAATCCCACACTATTCGATATCAGATCCAGGGATCTGACCATGGATCCAGGACGGTCGGATCCATAGTTGGATAGCGCTACTATCCGACTGGATTCACTATCTGTAAAGAAGACTGGTATCCGGTGGTTTTTCTAATTGATAGGATACTATCAGAGCAACACTACCAAGGACCTGCAACCATTTTCTGTGGTGGACAAGGCAGGTTTTAGAGCTCTTTTAAAGTAATTTTTTGGAAGTTCCCCAATTGCTTTTTATACATAATATGCCATTGCCAGCCATGCTTCAGATGATGAAGCAGCAATTTGTTTTTTTAAAAAGGCTGTCTTAGTCATTTGGCAGCAGAACTTTGTTTCTGGCTGCCTTCAGTTTTCTCCAAGTGTTAGCTTGTTGCCACACCTCCAGAATGATGTCATGCAAGGGAGTCATCAATCACTTTCTCTCCCTACACAGGCTTTGAAGAGGGAAAGTGTATGAGGGCTCCCTTTACAAGTACTGTAGCTGTATCTAGCACCAGTGTCCCCATATGGACTATAAGGAGCATTTTAGAGAAATATAATTAGTAATGCTGCACAGTGAACTGTCTGAGTAGGAAGAGGAGAGCAGACCAATACACTCCACCCCACCCCAACCCCACAGCAACAAAGAATGCCAGGTACTTCAATACAAATAAGTTTGCTAATATTTGATATAGTGTCTCTCATTCATTGGAGCATGACTGAGCTGTTACCCGGCTGATGTTCAAAATGACAACCACTGGAACTGTGAGTAAAGGCCTCTTGCAAGCCCCAATTTGAAGCTTCAAAGTCAGTTACAGTCGTTAGGTTCTTCTGAATTCCACATCCAGCTTGTTCATGAGTCACAGCATTACATTTCATAGCTAAAACCCAAGGTTTTAAACTGTTTAATCATTTTTATTAAGAGTTAAAATGCCCAAAGAAAGACAACATTTGGGCTTCAGAGTAATTGACATTGCAACAGTGTTTTGAGGGTGGGTAATCTAGGTACTTTTGGCATTTTAAAACTGATAGGTCCTGAAATAGACTGAAAGAATGCCAAATAATCAGAGCAATGATCCAACATATGCCTAGTAAATGCCCATCCCTTCTTGATTGTTCAATGCTGGTTGTTGTAGCAATGAGGATTGAGCTGACAGTCTACTGATTTAAATGGTGTGCAAATGTGGAGCAATGGAGAAAGAAGACGTGTGCTTGCTGGCACAGATCAGATAAGAAACACCTTTTTTTTTTATTTTCACTTTTTTTGGCATCCACGGTCATCAGTCTCAGCCCTGGTCACAGCTCCCCTGGGCTCACACCTCCGACAATTGCAAGGCTCTCCTCTGTCACCACTGGCTTTCCCCCAGAGGGTGGTGGTGCGGCACTGTTCCCCTACCAGTGCAACACTACTGTATCAGGTTGAGAGAGCCTGCACCAGAGGCTGATCGAAGCCCAGAGGAAGGGCTTCATAGAGGCACCCAGGATGTTTTTTTTTCCCTGTTAGCAGGGGTGGAGATGTGCAGTGATGACCAGTGTCCGCCCTGCCCCTGAATTATTACGATGTTGGTGCACCCCTCCGCTGGGTGCAGCTATTGCACTGCACACACAGCCCCCCTCCTCCTGAAGAAGGAGAGCAGTCCAGGGATGCTTGATCCTTCTCTCCTTCTCCCTCCAGTGACCCAGGTCCATTCCCGAACCCAGGTCGCTGGCGTGTAAGCAGAAATCCAACTGCTGCACTGATGGGATGGCTAGATAAGAAATACTTACTGGATACTAATTAAATGCTGATTGTGTTCCCTATGATTGTATCATCTCAGTACTTTGTAACATTTAATCAGCAAACTCCAGTGCACAAAGATATTTGAGACCCCCTATACCACACTTTGTTTCCTCATCCTCATGTGTCTGCATGGGCAGTGATACCAGGACTCTCACCCTGACACTGAAATCTCTCTCAACTGCAACTGGAGTTGTGGGTAACAATAGGAGGGGATTTAACTCTGGATTGCTACAGGGAATTTTGAATTAAAAACTGTAAAATAACACACAGCACACATTTTTATTCAGGTTACCATTTCACTTGTGGTATAGATGTGGGGATCATGCTCATGTTACCTGTGTGGAGCTCAGAATCTGTTGAGAATTGTCCTGTGGAGAGGGCTGTGTTGGTTTTCTTCTGTTTATTGAGGGGATGGAATGTCTAAGGAGTGACCACGTCTGGGCTGGACAGTAATTGGTATTGTAAAAGTGCTCCATGGGTGGGTTAATAAAGGTACTTATGGCGGCATCATAACTGGACAGGTCCTGACATTTTCAAAGAAAATATTGCTGACCAATCAGTGCAAAGAATTGTCATCTGCCTAGTAACACCCACATTGCTCCATGAATGTGCACATTGGTTGCTATGACTGTGAAGATCAAGGTGTCATTCTAATGTTTTAGATGAAGTGCAATGATGGAATAGGGTAAGGAACACAGGAGCTGAGTAGAGAAGCCCTAACTAAGCTATACTTTAGTGACACTTACTAAATGCTATTTGTCTTCCCACCGATTCTGTCAGCCTGACATCACAGTACTTTTGAATGCCTCAGTAAACTGCTTCATGACACAGAGCCAGTTGTGACCCCCTTTACCAAATGCTATCTCCTAATTTTCATGTGCCTACCCGGAATGTGATACAAGGGCTCACATCCCACCACTGAATCCTCTCTCGACCACAGCTGGGGTTGTGGGTAACAGCGAGAGGGGAACTGACTAACTGACTACTGAAAAGAATCTGGAGACCTGGCATAAGTGTACCACACAGCATATCCTCTCAAGATTTTATATGTGGTAGCATAGTAGAGATTTTACATAAAGCAGGTTAAGGGGAGAAAGGGAAGGATGGTAATTTAAAGTGGTGACATATAAAATGAGCCTGAAAACAATGAAAGGCATGGGTTCTCTTTCAACTTTATTTTCTGGAGATGTTTTATTAATTCAAATTATATACTTGGTTGTAATAATAATCCTAGCCCCCCCAAAAAATCAGGGTACTAAGTGAGGAAGACACCAATATAGAGATGTCAATAGGGAGAAGTGCAGGGGTAAATGGAGAAAGTGACAAACGCAATAAGGACAGGGATGGAGCAAAAATGGGTAAGGCCATCAAGAAATGGAGGGTAATGAGTACCAACACCCATAGACTGGGTAACAAGCTCCCTGAACTGGTGGCCTTGATGGAAGAGGAATGCCTGGATGTCGTAGCAGTCACAGAAACATGGTACACAGAGAACCATGACTGACATGTTAACATACCAGGGTACACAACCTACAGGAGAGACAGAGAGGGCAGAAGAGGGGAGGAGTAGCTCTCTATGTAAGTGAAGGGATAAAAGCAACTGAACAAAAGAGTGAACAGGGAGGAGAGTAGGCACTGTGGGTCACCTTAGAGACTGGAAATGGCACCACAATCCGCACAGGGGTTGTATACAGACCCGCATGTCACGGGGAGGGAATGGACAAGGATATGATAGAAGGCATACTTAGGATGGCAGAGAAAGGGGAGATACTGTTGATGAGGGACCTTAATATGCCAGATGTTAACTGGAGCACCATTGCTGCAGTCACATCCAAAAGCATGGCCATTCTTGATGCCCTTCAGGTGGCATGCCTCAGACAGCTAGTTTTGGAACCTACTTGTGAGGGAACAATCTTAGACCTCATACTCTCAAATGGGGTTAGTGAGAGGATCTCAGATCTATAAGTGGGTAGCTATTTGGGACAAGTGACCACCAAACAGCGTGGTTTATGATAAACTCAGCTACAGAGTCAAGCCATACAAAAGTGAGGGTTCTGGACTTCAGGAGGGCTGACTTTGGCAAGATGGAAGAATGCCTTAGAAAAGCACTAGCAAACAGGCTAGAAGGAGGGGTGGAGCAACAATGGGGAAATATCAAAACAGCCATCACAGAGGCAGCAAGCCTTTGTGTGAAGCAAATAAACAAATTAAAATGAAAGAAAAAGCCACTATGGTTCTCAAAAGAAGTGGTAGTGAAGGTTAGGGAGAAAAAGATAGCATTTAGGAAGTATAAGGAAACACAGAAGGAGCAGGACAGAGAACTATACCAGTTAAGGCAGAAGGAAGCAGGGAGGGTAGTCAGAATAGCAAAGGCACAAACTGAGGAAAAGATAGCCAACTTGGTTAAGAAGGCGGATAAAACCTTTTATAGGTATATCAGAGAGTGTAGAAAGTCAAAGGGAGGGATAGTGAGGCTGAATAGAATGGATGGTGGGTGGGCAGAGAGTGACAGTGAAAAAGCAGGGATACTGAATGAATACTTCTGTTCAGTATTCACAACAGAGGAAGTGGGGGAGGTGTCTAATCCAATTAACAGAAGCACTCTGGAGAGGGGGGTCGAACCCAGTCCTTTCACAGAAGAACAGGTTCTGAAAGAACTCCTAAAACTGAAGGTGGACAAAGCAATGGGGCCAGATGGAATTCACCCCAGAATTCTAAAAGAATTAAGCAGAGAACTAGTGACACCACTGACTACCCTTTATAACAAATCATGGGAGGATGGTGTGGTACCTGAGGACTGGAAGAAGACTGATGTGATTCCCCTTCACAAAAGTGGGATCAAGACAAAGGCAGGAAACTACAGACCTGTCAGTTTGACTTCTGTGGTAGGGAAAGTGATGGAATCACTTCTGAAGGAAAGAATTGTTGAGTACCTAGAGACCAGTGGGGCACAGGACCAAAGGCAGCATGGGTTCACAGAGGGAAGGTCATGTCAGATGAATCTAATTGATTTCTTTGACTGGGTGACCAAAGTAGTAAACCAGGGAGGGGCTGTGGACATGGCCTACCTAGACTTTAGCAAGGCATTTGACACAGTCCCACACAAAAGATTAGTAGTCAAATTAACCAGCCTATGAGTGGGTCCCAGGGTGGTAGCCTGGGTAAAACATTGGCTGAACAACAGGACACAGAAGGTAATTGTAAATGGAGTCCACTCTGAAGAAAAAGGAGCTACTAGTGGGGTACCGCAGGGTTCAGTACTGGGTCCAGTCCTTTTTAATGTTTTTATAAGTGACATTGCAGAGGGACTGGAAGGAAAAGTATGCCTCTTTGCAGATGACACAAAGATCTGCAACAGGGTTGATACGCAAGGAGGCATGGAAAGGATGAGAAGGGACTTGGCAAGGTTGGAGTAATGGTCAGAAGTATGGCGGCTTGGATTCAATGCAAAGAACTGCAAAGTAATGCACCTAGGAAACAAAAACCCAGGGGAAGATTACACAATGGGGGGAGGTAGTAACAACAAAAATGGAAAGAGACCTGGGGGTAGTCATATCAGATGACCTTAAGGTTGGCAAGCAATGTGAGAAGTCAGTAGGGTAGGGGCTGGGGGGATACTGGAATGTATAGGGAGAGGCATCATCAGCAGAAAACAGGAAGTTGTTATCCTCCTGTACAGACAGTTGGTGAGACCCCATCTGGAGTACTGCATCTAGTTCTGGAGTCCCCATCTCTGCAAGGACATAGACAGGACAGAGGCAGTTCAGAGGAGGGCAACTAAAATGGTGAAGGGTCTGCAAGAGAAGCCATATGAGGAGAGGCTAAAGGAGCTTAATATGTATACCCTTGAGGAAAGGAGGGAGAGGGGAGACATGATAGAAACATTTACGTACCTCAGTGGAATCAACAAAGTCCAAGAGGGTAGCATCTTTCAGAAAAAGAGATGTGCAAGAACAAGGGGACACAATTTGAAGATAGAGGGAACGGCTCAGGGACAATGTGAGGAAGTATTTTTTCACAGAGAGGGTGGTGGACACATGGAACAGCCTTCCTGAGGAGGTTGTGGGGTCTAAAACTGTGGGAGAATTCAAGAATGCATGGGACAGACATAAGGCAATTTTGTGAGGGGTAGGAAGAAATATGCTGTTGGTTAACTAGGATCTGCAGCTTATCCTCTAGGTAGGGAAATGGGCAGACTAGGTGGGCCAAGCGGTCCTTATCTACCATCAAAGTCTATGTTTCTATGTTTCTATAAGCATGTGGCAGAGGAGCAGTGGAAAGACATGCAGAATTGCCCCACACCACAGAAGGGCACTGGACTGTGTAGTGCCTGCACGTTCAAGTGCAGACATAACTGCAAGATGTCCCATGGCAGCATTGAGACCATGACACGTCGGCCATATCTGTGCGTTCCCCAACAACTCACTCCCTACATCTTGCTCTGGCACCAGCTCACACCGGTACTGTACACATCGGTCACTACACTCCTGCAGCAGTCGTGGAGCAGGGAGATACAGAATGTCATGTTCTGGGCATCCAGGTGGCCACAGTTTGGGCCATATGTCCAGTTCATATTCCTCTCCCACTGGCCCCTGCCTACCCTTACCCAGCCTCCGACCCACCCTGTCCATGGTCACAGCTGCTGCACACTCTGCCTGCCATCATCCCTCCAATTGTGGCATCCTTCCCAGGCCGTGGTTGCTGGACATGGGGATGCATGCTCCGTATGGCTCTCAGTGAGCAACTGAGTACAGTTGCATACCGGAGTGAGGGCTGTGCCACAGGGGTGGGGAATATGGGTGTGTAGTTCATTTGCCACAGTCCACGACATATCCCCTGTGGAACCGGTCACCCACACCCTGTGGCTGTGTCATGGTATTGCACCAGGGCTGTACAGAACATGTTCACGGAGGTGGGTTGTTGGGGAGCAGATTGTCTGAGGGGTATACTGACGTGGGAGTGCATTGTCAGGTGCGCAGTGCCGTTCCCCCTTCCATATTTGCCTCCCATTATGGGAGCTGGGTGCTGGCATCAAGGAGCTGCTACACAGCATGACGGTAAGCTGTCAGACTGGGGGGGACTGGTGACTACTCGGTTGTGTGTTTCCATGGTGCTCTGTAATGTTACAGACCTGCAAACATTACAGTAACTGTTGTTGAAACCACCTGCTAACAGTTTTCAACAATGGTAACGCCTTCTGTACCATTACCAGTGTAAATGCTATCCATTACGGTAACTTTACAGGCACTCTGTAACATTACAGAGGGTGTTTTCAGGTGTAGTGTAGACAGGGGCCTAAGACATATTTTACAGCAGATAGCATGAGGTAATATGACCTTGTAAGAGTGTTTAAGAGAGCACAGAATGTTCTGACCTCGGCTCTGACCTTTAACAACGTTGTAAACAAGTTATGTAATGTGGTTCAGGTGGCTGCCAAATAACTGTTCTCTATGGAGTAACAGTGGCCCCTAGTGGCTAGTTTTATGTTATGTCTGTTGTTAAAAGGCAGTGGATTTTTTTTCCAGCTTCTAATGAGCTTATAAAAAGCCCTACCTCAGTGCTAAGAGAAGATAGATGATAGGTCAGTTGAATACTAACTGAGGAAGGTGAAAGACCTCCTGGTAGTGTGTGCTTTCACACTGTTTGATTCATGCAAGTCTGAAGAAAAGCCTTACACTCTGTTGAAGCAAAGCAGTTGTCTAACTTACCATTTTGCTTTCTCTATATTTCAGTTGGTGAAAATAAAATGATAAGCACAACCTTGCATTTTTTATGCACCTGATTTGTGGTCTGCCTGAAATTGTGTTATCCTAAACCCATGCCCAGTGACAAGGTCTATGGAACAGGTTGCCATAATGGGTAGTGGAGGTGGATACGGTGGAGAAATTCAAAAGAGCAAAGGATAACTATGTGGGACTAGGCAGGGAAGGAGAGAGAGGGCAGAGGGGTGGCAGGTAAAAGGGCAGGAGAGGGTGGACTGTCTCTTTCAGGCAGACTGAATGGGCCAAATGGTCCTTTTCTGGCAGCGGGATTCTATGATTCAATGAATAACAGTAAAATAAAAGTAAACAAAATTGTTCAGTATAACAATGTACAAAGGCAATACTAACAGAGAAAACAAAGTCTTTCATCTGAGGGTTTCTTTTCAATTCCAAATCTCAGTCTGTCTCTCACTCTCTCTCTAACAAAAGCATTGCTGCTCTTTTTATAAGTCTTCAACTGAGAACTCGTAAGAGGCATCCTGTTTTCACAAAATCTTCTTGTCAATTTCTTTGTGAGCATGCCTACAAATAGAACAATGTTCTAAGCGTGCCGCCTGCTGACAGCTCTGTAAAAGAGTTTGCAAACAAGCCTGAGAGGAGCTCAAACTGAATCTCAATTTAACCCTCTAAATTCCAAATAGCTTTTTGTAACTATTTCAACAGGTTAACTATAAACATTTCAAACAAAGGGACCCCAGCATCACTTGCAGTTTTACACAAAGATTCACATATATTTTATAACTGCAGAATGCAAGGGGGGAAAATGAAACAGCAAATGAAGGCAGAGAGATAGTGAGAGGTGAAGAGATGCTAGACCATCAGAGTGATCAATCCCTAGGTCTCACGAGAGCATTTGGTTGTACAACCAGACAGACAAGAAACAGAAAAGGAGAGGTTAGAACAGATCCTTGCATTTAACTCCCCTTGCATAATAAAGGGGACAGGGCCTTATTCAACCCTGTCACACTGCTGCTGACATGTTTTGAGAAATATTACATATAATATTGAGGTGTCTTCTAAAATATGATCACCTCATGACTTTTGGGATGCTGCACACATGTTACACAAGGGCAAGAGGGAAGGGTCAGGAAAAGCAGATGTAAGTATGTAACTGGTTACGAAGGGAGGAGGGAGGTGCAGTGGGGAATGTTTCTAATGGTTATTGTTACGTGTGTTGGAACAGTTGTTTGTTACAAGGGTTGTGGGGAGGGGGATGTTGGCCTCACAAATATATAAAAGGCAGTTTTTGATGTTCAGAGTTAAAGTTAACAAATCAGGCTTCTGATTTATAAGTTTCAATATGTAGATGTGGGTACCCAAATGTTTGCAACTACAGAGTACTTTGAGATATGGAATTATGGGTAATACATTGAAAATAGGTCCCTGGAACATCAATGATCTTAAGACACATGCCAAAAGAAAAAAAAGTGTTTGGAATGATTAAAGCCATGAAAGTAGATACTGTATGCTTGCAGGAGGCCCATATGACACTTTAGGAAGGGGGGCATATGTCTAAAAACTGGGGAAGGGAATGTTTCTGGTCATACTTTATGTCTAAGGCAAGAGGAGCTACAATATGGCTGAGACCAAGATTCCCAGATGTGGTCACCCAAGTTAACCTTGACAGTGGGGGTAGGTTTGCACTATTACAAATTCAGCTCAATATGGGGCAGAATATTACAGTTGGGTCTGTATATGCTCCTAACATAGACAACTCAGACTTTCTTGGTTATTTGCCCTTGGAAATTATCAATTTCAATGGACCTTGGATGCTAACTGGAGACTTTAACTGTGTGATGGACAATACCCTGGATCATTCTTCAAGAGTGGGGGGGGGTCTAATGTCCAGAAACACTAAAGAGACAAGGGAGCTAATGATGGACCACAGGTTAATAGACACCTGGAGACATCTGAAATGCTGGGGGGAAAGAGTATACCCATTACTCTCACGCTACCAAAACATATATCTGACTAGATATGGCCTTATTTTCACAAGATATGATACTGATGAATCAATCCATGGCCCATGATACAATTCTTATATCTAACAACTCCTCTATGCAGATAATATTATCTGGTATAGGTTCACCTTTTGCAAGTCATACATGGAGACCTGATCCTCCCCTGCTAAAAAAAACAGAATTTCATGAGGCCTGCTGGCATAGCAGCAAGGCATCCATTTGTGGTGATGACATCCCAGGTTCCGTGACAGGACTTGGGAGTTGGAGGTATGCTGGGGGTAGGAGGTTGAGCATCCTGTGGATCACTCTCCTTCTTTGGGAGGGAGGGGCAAAGTGTCCAGTGCACTATGGACCTGGCAGAGGTTAGAGGTACCTCACAGCCAGCAGCATCATCATCGGGGGGTGGGAGGATGGTGGTCATCATTGCATGTCCCGCTCCCCCGGGGGTGGCAATTCATCAAAAAAGCTGCCATCTTGTGCATGACATCGACCTCCTGTGCCACCAGTCCAAAAATGTTCGACTACCACTGGGATTGTTTTCCTTCTGAATGGCCCCACCCAGGAAGGGGGTAAGCTCAGGGAGCCCTGCTGGTCATGGTGATGTGGCCAGTAACCTGGATGTGTTTCCACCGAGGGGTGTCATGTGTGGACGGATGGGAGTGGCTGAAGAGCAGAGCAGAGGCTCCAAGAGATGAGCAGCAAAAAAAAAAAAAAAAAAAACTTAAAAACAAGTAATTTCAGCAGTACAGGAGGAATTACATTTTAGACGTTCTGTCCAAAAACCTTCGAGGTATCACATCTGCAGCAACAAGATGGGATGCCTTGAAAGTAGTTTTACATGGCGCTATTATCTCATGTGCCTCACACACAAAAAAATGTAAGTGTCCAGCATATTTTCCAGTTGTAGGAACAGATTCAAAAAGCAGAAAAAGGTGTATGGAATACTCATCCTCAGATGGTTATCACATCTTGCAGCAACTCAAGTGGGAATACAATGCTGCCCATAAGACAAAAATAGAGAGTGCATTACTACTTACTCATGCAGGCCCTTATTCTGATAGAGATTCGTGTGGAAAGTGACTACCTTGGCAATTACGTAGTAGGGAAGGTTCCAAAAATGTAGCCCAACTACAAGACAGTCGGGGTAGTCAGCAGCATGGGAACCATGAAACTGGGAGTGTTTTCATTCCTACTGTGAAACTCTATATACATCGGAGGTTACACCAGCAGAGACCCAGTTTGACAATTTTTTCAGTAAAGCACAACTATGAAACATAAGTAAAAAGACAAACAGACATTAGAGGCACCAGTGCAATGGAAAGATATTCAAATGGTGATTAATGGCCTAAAAGGGTGGGAAGACACCACAGCCAGATGGATCTCCAATCAATTTTTAAAAATCTTTTATGAGAACTCCAGGCCCCATTTTGAGATGTGACCAACCAGTTCTTGTCCCAGGGTGTTATACCACTCTCCATGCATTCAGCCACCATCACAATTCTTCCTAAGCAGGGTAAGGACCCAAAATATTGTTCCTCATATTGACTAATTTCCATCCTGACTGCAGATTACAAAATACTGACTTGAATATTAGCTAGCAGGCTTGAGAAAATACTCCTTTTAATAACTGATGAAGACTAAACTGGTTTTGTGAAGGGTAGACAAAGAAAACTTAAATGAAAGACGTACCCTAAATGTAGTCTGGTGAGGGTCAGGGAAAAGAAATCTAGGGAACCTGGGGTTATTAGCATTAGACTCCGAGAAGGCATTTGTTCATGCTGAATGAGGTACTTGTTTGAAACCCTGTGGAGATTTGGGATGGGAGAAAATATGACTCACTGGATGGTGACATTATATAAGCAACCCACTGCCCAGATCCTTATTAATGGTATTCTTATGAAACCTTTTGGCTGTCACAGGGAACTAGACAAGGATGCCCTCTCTCTCCCCTTTTATATGGGATGTCTCTGAAAACTTTGGCAGCTGTTATTCAATAGGAGAAGAGAATTTGGGGCCTACTTGCTGGTGGCCAGCACCATAAGTTAGCCGTTTTACAGATGACCTATTGACATACCTACAAGACCCACAAAGAAGCATTCTGGTTTTACATGACATACTTTTAGATTATGGTGCCCTTGCTGGCCATATGATTATCTGGTCAAAAAGTGAGATGATGGTGATGGGGCAAGATGACTATCGCTATTTGGAGATGTCCCCACTAAACTTAAAAATTATCTAGATACTGAAATATTTGCAAATCATGATACCTATGAACTTAATGCATTTATACAAAGAAAACTATATTTACCTGCTAAATAATATAAGAAAAGATTGTAAGAGATGGGATGGTCTCCCTGTAAGTTTGATTGGTTGGGTCAACAAAATTAAAATTAATCTTTTAGCCAACTCAGTGACGTGGAAGGCTGAGGCATTGCCCCTTACCTCCTGCCACACTGGCAAACCATATTCGGTGGTGAACATGGGCTGCTGGAGGATGGCCAGGGAGGGAGGACTGAATATCCAGAGGATAGCTCTCTTCTCCCAGGGAGGTTGTAGCAGTCCTGCGAATGCCCCCAGGTGGAGGCCTGGGGGTACAATTGGGTGGGGACACTAATGATGAGAGGGTGCTGCCAGACTCCACTGCTTGTGCACACCTCCACCTGCATGTATTGATGTTTGCTCCCCAGCAATAGGGAGGGGAAAGGGACAAAAAAAACAGAAAAGGGGGGACAAAACTGGAAGGTTTCATGAAGCCCGGACTGCGCTCCCAACCCTTAGCTCAACCCTGGCATCTGGATTTGTATACTGGGAGGGAGGACAGCCATCCCCTCCATGACCCCACCATGAGGGGAAGTCCATGGGGGCTTTGCCGGGGGGGTGGTGTCAGGAGAGAGCAACACAGTCACGGGTGGATGTGAGCCTTACTGAGAGGAGAGCCGAAAGCACACCTGCCAGCCATCCTGTGGGGAGAAAAAGAAGTGGAAAAATGTATCTTTTACCCAAGTGCCTTAATCTAATTCAGAATATATCTGTAAGAGTCCCTGAATGCATCTTCTGGCAGTTAAAGAGCTAGTGTACTGCCTGAAATTAATATTAGTTTCTAAAAGCAGTCTAAAATTACTTTTTATATTTTAAGTACTTTTTTATTTTCCCTTTGGTCAATTAGATGATTTTTTTTATCTGATGTTAGTAGGTGTGGTCTGTGGAACAGCACTCTGCCTAGCAGATGATGTGCCTAGTTGTATTCCCCCACTATATCATTAGGATTGTGACCTCACGTACTGTGACATCACAGTTACTTGGAAAGAGCCACTCAGCAGCTTCCAGGTCAGTCACCTATGATTTCACAGTCAATGAGGCCACAGTGCTAAAGACGCAGAGGAGGAATAGAACTAGAACAAAACTAGATATGCCTGTTACCAGGCAGAGTGCTGTTCTACAGATTGAGTATAATACTATCACACAGAAAACTTTCTAATGAGGCAATGGAAAAAGAAAAATTCTTCAAAATAAAAGTTACAACTACTACTTCTTAAAATTTGTATTGTTTTCCTGTCTGCTATTTTTGGTTCCACTAGCTCTTTAAATAGTATACTGTATAAATTATTTTAATGCAGTAAAGCACCCAAAATAAAAATAACTAATTTACATTTGCTGTTGAGTAATTGAGGTTTTGCACTTACAAATTTCAAATACTACTATTAGGCCCAATTCGCTTTTCTAGAGAGCCCACAGTTAACCCTGCACCAGCTTGGAGGTTATGGAAGAAAAGTTCATAATGGGAGGCTTACTTTAGGGTGTCCTGTCACCCTCTCTGTACCATGCATCTCCCTCACGATGTAGAAAAAACACCTAATCCATACACTTATCAAGCTCTGGATAGGGTGTGCACAAGCACACTGGACATCAAAGGGACTTTCACCAAATAACGAGTACACTTAGGTTTTACTGACCAAAGGGCTATGATGCTTTCCTTCATCAGGCTCTTTTGTGGTGGACGAGGGCTGGAGTAGGGACAGTAGCCGATTTGTTTTATGGGGGAGGATAAATTCATTCACAGACTTAAGGAAACAATATGGTATTCAGGTAAGAGATTTTTTTTTTTGCATATTTGAGTTAGGCAATATGTAGCAAGCAATGAAACAAAATAACAGAACCGCTCCATAGGCTAAAGTGTGTGCTGGATATGAATCACTGGATTAGTAACAACAAATCTCTGCACCACACAAGCTGAAGTATCAAAAAGCAGCCTTTAATGAATAGCAAAAAACGCCAAAAAGCACCCTCTCATAATACCTCTACCAGTTTCACAAAGTTGCGTCATCAGGAGGTGACCATTATATATAAAGTGGATCCTTAAATATGTGCAATTACCATAACACACTAAAGATTTAAAGTGCAGTACCAATTTTGTGCAAAAATACAAATAAATCATAATGATTAAAAATATTATAAACACATAATTAAGTCCTGTTTTGTGTTTTTCTCAGAAAGAGGGAGAACAAGTTATACTTAGTAAAAAGAATTATTTTAGTCCTACTTATTCCAGAAGAATGGACATCATAATAGTGCTTTATCATTCCATTCTTAAATTTCAATAGATGGTGCTTGAGGTACCATAGTATTCCAATGCACCCTAGAAAAAGAACATAAGCACATAAGCTTGTAATTATACAGCAATAATGAGGAGAATAATATAAAAACGCTGGTACATGTACAAATATGTGCCACAGAATACCCAATGAAGATCTCACAACATTATTATCTGTTATGTTTAATGCATGGCAACAATTCTATGCGGTCATTTAGGCCCATAACCCATTAGGTTCCATAGCACCCAAAGAAAAAATCCAAAAAGATTCATGGTATAACAGTTTATCATCTAAATTGCCACCACGTGGCCCAAATCTGACCTTTTCAATTGCACACAATTTAAAAACATGATGGCAAGTTGCACAAAATTGGTACTGCCATAGTTTGTGTACAGAACTCTAAACAGGGTTCTGATAGGTCAGCAGCTCATAATTAACATTCTGTACACAAATCATGACATAGTAAAAACTCCACATAAATGATTCCATGAAGTGAACTGTAACAGAATGCTGCCCATAGAAACACAACAATGCAAACTACAGTTTTACCTATCACTTTGTATTCCGGTACAGTTAAATATGCATACTTCAGGATAATGCATGTCATTTCTGAGAATAAGAACTTTATAAAAGCTGCCAATTAAAACAAATTTCCTGTCCCCTTTAAATTTACAATTTCCCATTATTTTCTATGGGAGAAATAGGTGTCCCACACGATAAGGGATTCTGTATCGCAGGCAAAGTTTGACACTGGGTTGTCCTATAAGGGAATCCCTTTTCGCAGTGTCTGCCATTTTCTTTCAGCACTAAGCGAGAGAAACAAAACAAGGAAAACTAGAAAAAGTAATGAATTTGATTAAAGATTATGTGCAATGCTTCAAATCAGCCAAGGAATGATATATTACAATAAATAAAGTAATTTGATACTGATTCTGTATGAGACTGCACTGTGAATGACTTCCAACGCAAATTGTGGCAATCAATAACAGAATCCTGCATTGAACTTACACTGTACGATGCACCATCCTGCATCTAACTGCCATTCTTTACCAAACAGCATGGCAGTTCAATGCAGGATTGTGCATCATAATATGCCAGTTTGATGCAGGATCCTGTATCCTTGTATTGTTGCTTCCGACACTGGGATGCCCACTCCTGGAGTTGGATGCCCCTTCCAAAGCCACTTATTTATGTTTAATGACATCGGGGTGCCCACTCCCAATGTCCAGAAATAAACACTGACACCTGATTAAAAAAAACTGTCCACTGATGTTTTCATTTTTGCTCTGTGGGACACTGCAGAGCCCACTTCCAGTGCCCCAGAATAAACATTGACACCTGGTAAAAAAATGAAAACTGTCCCCTAAGATTTTTTTTTATCCGTAAAAACATAGTCCCTCATCGTGTCCCTCTTCCCTCCTCCCATCCCGACCCCCTCACTGAACAACCCACCCTCTACACCCCTTTGCTCTATACTTACTACTGGAGGACAAGTGCTGTGTCATCTTCAGGGCCGGAGGCGTCTGCACTCTTCAAAGCCAGAACCGGAACTGAAGAATCAAGGTAAGTGTGGTATAATAGTTGTCAGTGGTTTTTTGACTTATGTTGATATCATGGTCATTTTTAGGTATTTTTGCATGAAATTTTCAACATGGGTTTTTTTGGACCCCACCACATGAAAACTGGCACTGTAATTTCGTTACTCATTCTAAAAAGGTGATTTCACAGTCAGTGTGCAAAACCACCATTCATGACCGAGTAATGAAACAACAGTGCTACTGCTCGTCAGGTGGGGTCCCAAAATGCCTATGTTGAAAATTTGGTGCAGAACTACCCCAAAATGCCTGAGTTACACACGGTCGTTGACATTTTGTGATGTATGTGCATAACTTTGGTAATTTTTAATATTTTCATTCACGATTTCCAACATTGTCATATTTTCACACCACCTGATGAACAGTACACCTGTCATTTTTCACATTTTGCTCAAAATGTGTTTTCGCACCTGTGACACAGAATATCCTGGTCACTGCTTGAAATCACCTTTCAGGACCAATTAAAAAAATGACAGTACAACTGTTCAGGATGCAGGGTCCCAACAAGCCCATGTTGAAAATTGGGTGCAAAAATCCCAAAACAAACACCCAAGTTACATGCAGTCATTGACAGTTTCCTACACACGTGATTAACCTTCCCAATTTATAATATTTTCACTCCCAATTTTCAACAAAGCCATTTTTTCACACCACCCCATGGACAGTACAGCTGTAATTTCTCACATCCTTCTTCAAATGTGTTTTTGCACTTGTGGCGTGGACTGGCACAGTCGTTCTATGAAATCACCTTTCAGGATCGAGTAACAAACTGATAGTGCCACTGTTCATAAGGTGGAGTTTCAAAAAGTCCATGTTGAAAATTTGGAGAAAAAAAACATCCAAGTTATGTGTGGTCACTGAAATATTCCTATGAACACATATATCATTGCCAATTTTTAATATTTTCACTCCAAAGTTTGAACATTGCCATTTTTTCACAGCACCTCATGAGTAATACAGCTGTCATTTCTCACATCCTGTCCAAAACATCTTTCCACAGCTTTGGCATGGAATGGCATTTTGCCACAGATTAGAAATTTACACCTATTGGGTTTATTAGGTGAGGTGATAAGAGTATGTTGAAAATTTGGGGTCTTTTTCAATAGTTTCACATCAAAAAAAGTATCAAAATGAACTGCAAAAAATGAAGTTAATGCACTAGTTAGGGTTGATATCATGCCTTTTAAAGTATAGAAATATGGTGTTAGGGTTCCCAACCCTAAGACCCCACCCTCCCCACCCAGACTTACCACCCATTCTACCTCTCTACCCTCCACAGACCAACAGGCATTGGGGTGTGCCTTGGGGTCATCGGCCTAATGCTCATCCCATTCTCCTATAATGTGTCAATCTCCAGCTGATTTACTTATGGAATGTGGTGAGCATTAGAGGCCAATGACACCAAGGCACAACCTGATGCCCATTGGTGTATGGAGGGTGGAGAATGGGATAGGAGTGGTAGGACTAGGTGACGGAGGATGGAGTGGGGTCTTGGGGTTGAGACTCCACTGCTAAGGCATGTAACTAAGCTAGTGCATTACATAGTTTTTGCAGCATATTATATATATTTATTTGTGGCAAAAATTGCATTTAATGGATTAGTTAGGGTTGAAGCAACACAAGTCAGGAAATGAGAAGTTAGGGGTGGGCACCTAACCCCCCCACACTCCTCCTCCTCCATAGACTTACAGATGCCAGGGTGTGCCATGGGGTCATGTGGCCCAACTCTCATCACATTCAATGTGTAAACAGGTTGACATGCTACAGTAAAGGAGAATGGGGTGAGAGTTAGGCCGCATGACCCCATGGCACACCCCAGCATTTGTCAGTCTGTGGAGGAAGGGTGTGGGGGGGTTAGGTGCACACCACTAACATCTCATTTCCTGACTTTTGTAGCTTCAACCCTAACTGGTGCATTAAATGCAGTTTTTTGCCATAAATGTCCTTACTTTTTGAAAATGTGTAATAAAAGTAGTAAAAAAAGTGTATTGGTGGGAGCTTTGTGCCCTTTGGGCCCTGTACTCCCAGCCACTTACCCATTACTGCATAAGAGTATAATATAAATAGTAAAAAACATATATTGGTGGGAGTGCAGGGCCCACCAAGTAGCCCATTAGTGCATAACAATATACATCTGTGGGAGGGCAGGCCTGGAGCGGCCCACATTCCCACTTATGCATAGCTATGCAACATCCCTATACAGCAACGAACCCTTGGAACACAAACGTAACAATATCTCATGAACCATACAACCTATGAAAAAAATTCCACTGCAGGCTTACTGTATTGTTTAAAATCTTGTTCCAGCAGCATAGATCACCTAAAAGCCACCAGTAGTAAAAAGTCTGCATCTCTCTTCATTTTTGAGATAACAGCGCTTAAAGGCGTGACACAGACTGCAATGTAATCCTATGGGAAAAATGTCAACTTCGTCATTGAATATCTCTGAAATCAATTAGTTCCCTAACACCTAAATGGCATAATGCACATCTCTAGGACATCCCCTCAACACCCTGCACATTTTAAGCAAAAGACCAAATCATTATTGAGATATGCAATTCTAAAGTTTTGACACCTTTAGAAATTTTTGACCATGAGAAAATCTTGACCATGAACTAACAAAATCTTCTTCTGTGGCGGCCAACTAGTCATGCAAATCTGGGTCATTTGGTCATCCCTAGAGTCATATGGTCTTCCCCATGGACATCTGGTTAGGAAAATCTGGCTGTCTGGTTGTCCCCTCAAGGAGGAAGTTCATGGTAGAAAATTGTCTCGTGGCCAAAGATTTTGCAGGCTCACAGCGGAAAAATGTTAGCAAGTCAGGAACGAAGAATCTTACATTTTAAAACTCTATTTTTTTGACAAAACTAAAGCAATCCAAATACATGGTTCAATGGTTCGATAAAGGGGGTGTCCCCCGATCAAAACCCGTGCCTCATTTGCCCCAAAAGTTATCCGTGGAGAAAACTACAACATTTTTTCCGATGGAAAACTAAAAACAAGATGGCAGCTCTCACGAAGAAAAAATTTCTCACAGCAGATTTTTCACTGCAAGCATGCAAAATCTTTGGCCACGAGGGGCTGACTAGATAGCCCTGAGGCCATTATTCTTTTGCAAACTATACTTATAAATTTTTGAGTGAACTGAGCATGTTCAGAACTCAAATATTTAAAATTAAACAACTTTGGAATGGATTAATATTTTTTCACTAAACCATCACTGGATTGTTCCATGACCCAATGTCTTGCTATGTTCCAAGTTTCAGACCAATTGACCACACGGTGTCTGCACAGCACCACAGGCAAAAAATGCATCAAAGTGGTGAAAAGTGCATTTTTGGTGCTTCATTGCATGAAGCGGTATATCTGACTGAAATGAAACTTGGTAAATCAAGAGAACTGCTACACCAAACTGAGTATTCCAAATTTTGTGCAAATCCATTGAGCGCTACAAAGTACTTGCATGCAAAATTTGAGGTTTAACATTAAAGTGCCTACGCAACCCTAACTATAGGGGAGCAACCGAGCAATAACAACCGTGTATGTGTGTATATATATATATATATATATATATATATATATACACACACACACATAGACATATACACACACTCTATATGTAATTCCCAGGCCACTTTTTTAACTAGTGTGCACATCCCCAATTAAATATCTGGAAACACTGGTGCCCATATACTGGCATGCCAATTTACTTTACTAAAAGGTAGGTACCACTATTGGCATTAGATGTATATCCGGCTCATTTTCTAGTGGAAGGGGGTACAGAAACAAAACAACAAGAGCCATGTGTAAATAACACAACCCAGGTCCTGGGGGCAGGCTACTAAGCATATGCTAGATTTAACCTGCTGAGGAGGTCCCAATAAATCCACAGAACCAGAGGCAAGAATTGGCATGTCCATAACAGTGATTGGGATTATATAGTATGGCTTCATGCAACAGATGGAAAGTAAAAGCAGAAGTGGACCCCCAAGGGGTGGTCCAGGCTGGACAGGTACAAATTCAAGAACTCTCCTTCCATGAAGTACAGTTCATGAACAGCAACAGAAAAATCTTCTTCCTAAATTCCCAGAGAGGCAATAGTGGATATCTGGCACGCACATGAACATCTCTCTTCCCATGAATGTTTTTTAGTGAATCTAAGCCACACACTCAGAACTCTTCTCGAACATAGGTGCAATATGGCAATAAGTGAAGCTCAGCCACACACCTTAACCTGCAGTTTGACCCTCACTCAGGTAAAAATACTGGTGCCTTTTACGAACCAGGAAGCCTCGCCTTGTAAACACTTGAATGGCATTTTTTCCACTCTTGGCCCCAACCAACAGTCACTGCCATTCTTCAGAGTTACACCATTGAAACCTCAATTCCCCACCAAAATGCTAGAGGTCCCACACTTTAATTTGTCACAAACTGGAGTGACCAGAGAATAAATTGCACTCACTGGGGTACACAGTTTAACTTTACTTAACTCACATTGGTAAGACTAGGGCACTGACAGGTGTGATCCAGCCTTATCTATGGGCACACACACCACAGATTATCCAATCCCCTGTAGTCACAGAAGTTGTTCCGCCCACAGGGCATGGAACAATGAAAAGAACAGAAAGGCACTCTCCTGGGTAGCCGGTCAAAGCAGTCTCTTTCAGGTCCTATCCAAGGCAGCTGAAAACACCACATAGCATTCAGTGGATTGCCCCTTGAGTCCACTGAGAACAAGCAGTTCCTTCCACTTCACAGGGAGTAGAAATCAGGAAATCCTGCTGTAGTCTTGTCCACCACTTCTCCTGGAAGCTGGAAATGACACTCCAATAGGGTGGGAAATCCTGGGCCCTCTTCTCAGAGCCCACTGGCAGTCCTTCTGCCACTCTCACCTCCTCACTAAAGCTCTACTCACTCAAAACTCTCCACACAGACTGAGCATTCTAAGTTTCCCAGAGCATCTATCCATAGAGCGACTTATGTTGCTGTGAAAGTTCTAATGGCCTAATCATTCCTCCCTCAGGCTAACTGAGTAAACAATGATGTCATTATATAAGGAGCTCTAATGAACTCCCTACCAGCTGCCTGCTACCTTCCTAACAATAATACTGATAGGATTCTAGTAACCCCAGGGGACTGGATGGTTACACACACCCCTTGCCAGGTAAATGACTGTTTGCAGTCATTCCCTCACATAGCACCAGGCCATCCTGCCTCTGATGCCCCCTATGGGGAGGGTTGATCATGTTCTCCTCTACCATGTGCCAGGCACAGGAAGGTAACACCAAAGGATAAAGGTCACTGAAGAAACTTTAGTTCCTATACTACTACTGTACTATCTATGGATCCTCAGTGGCTCCAAGAAACTGCCTGAAGTATGTCCTATCAGATAACATTGGTGACCCTATCTAGAATCAGGACCATCAACCTGCCTTCCCCCAACCCTCTATGGGAAAACTGTCTGACCTATGCTACCTATCAGGTGCCCGTACCCAAAAACTACCATTTTACACCTCACACCTTTAAAATAAAAAAGGTTAGACATTGCACTACACAGTTACACATGCCTAATAACTCCACACAAAGAAGGATTCTGACGAGTCTCACTGGTACCCTGTGAAAATCGCAAGTAAAAATAACAAAAGAAAGAACAGTGAATAAACAATCGCTAAACTAACAATAGCAAGTGGTAATTAAGCATTAGCCATTAATGGTGAGTTTTAACGTGTCAAAATAGCGCCATGTGACGATAGCAGCAGCAGCAGCAATTAAGGCAGAAGTGAAAGGTAGCATCAACATCACGAAAATCTAAATTAAAAAACTGCCAGTTGCCAGAAATCCTTTATTGAATACACGATCCTTCATATCTTCTTGATCCTTGATCTCTTCTTCATCTGCTGATCCTTTATTTCATGTCCTTCCTTTTTCTCAGGCATGATGCTAAATCTTGTACTGGAAGGTATAGGCAAGACCTTTCAAGTAGTAGTCGTTGATCTCTCACCATACTGGTGCACAATCTTTTCAATCCTTTCATTCTAGTCTCTGCATTTTCTTTTGTTCCTTGAGGGGTAATATCTAAAATTAACTGTTCCAGCTTTATTTCTGTTAGCCGCTGTTCCTGTACTAAGCACTCAATGAGCTTCCAGATGCTGGGATGGCATGAGCCAAGGTGCGAGTTAAAGCCTCTATGTCACCCCTCAACAGCATTATTTGTTCGAGACAGACCGAGTAGCATAGTTTCATTACAGTTCCAGTTAGCAACTGGGAACATTGCACGCTGTCTTCTGGAACATCCTTTTGGTCTTCCAAGCCAAATGTTCTCGAAGTAATCGAGACAGGTTGTAATAGCTCCTCATTTGTAGTGAAGAACTAATTTTCCCTGAGCTCCTCGAATGCGCTGACATCATCATCTGGCAGAACAAAAGACAGCGACAGCAGCATTCGCAAATGTAGCACAAAGTCTGGGCCACTACAGTATCTTTTTTCAACTTCGTGGCCCTGTAGTATTTCCTCCACATGGCTTGAACAAAGTGAGAAAAGCAACTGTAGACTGATGTGCTTGTGAACACAGTTGTGAATCCCTTCCATGCTGCTCTTTCATAGTCCATAATTACGGTAGTTGGGCTACTATCCCCACTTAGTGCCTTAATTTGTGCAAACACTCGCTCATAGGAAATAGCTGTATGTGAGCACATAAGGATAAACACAGCTGTTAACACTTGGCCAGAACACATTGCATGGGTACTATACAACTGTGAAAATAAAGCTGGGCATGATTTAAAGGTACCATCTAACATCCAATTTGAAGTGTCCTTCAACATTCTTTTGTTGCCCTCAGTGCCAAAAACAAGAATTCTGTCCCTTTCTGGCCCGCTGTCATGCAAAATAAATCTTTCCCCCGACCCCAGTCCTGCAAACTCATTAGGTATTATAAGTGACTCTACACATGTTGGGGTAACTGGGCCTGCATGATCCTGCTGTCTAATTCTCTGAATGGTGCACTTCATTAACCTTATTTCTGGAAGTCGCCCACTTACTGACTCTGGTACAGAGGCAGTGGATGTCACTAGTACCTGTGACATGCTCTCAACAGTTGTTTGTGCTCTGTCATGAATTTCAGCCATTACCTTCCGTGCTGCAATGTCACCAGAATCAGGGACATGGTTATGCTCTTTAATATGTGCAGAAACAGTGTCTGTAAATGTGTGAAGCCTTGCCAGACATTTAAACTCATGAGCTTCTGCACACCTCCAATATACTTTGTCAGATGTTTCTTTTTTCCTATGGTATAAGTAGCCCTCAAACAAAACAAGAGGCTTACCCTTCTGACTGGTCACAGACTGCACAAACATCGCAAGGTAAAATCAGCAATTGGTGTAATCCAGGACCAACAATTCCAGAACCAACAACACAAGGTATGTGGACCATGACTGCATCAGAAGTTATAGACTGCCAAGGTCTCTGTGTTAACTATGGGTTGGTTACCAGGCAACAGCCAGTTGCTAAGGGAAACAGGAGTAAATCCAGGAAACCAAGAGAATGAAAAGCAATGTGTGCTATAATTGTTATGGAGGATTTTGACATTTGCTATACTTTCGATCACTATTTTTTATAATTTAAAGTTTATTCATACATTTTCCACCATAAAAGGCAGCATACAGAGAAAACTGATAGAGACTCATTGATACATAATGAAAGGATGCTGCCCCCCCTCGCCTCCCCTTACTGCAGTAACCCATCTTGGTACCCGTAGATGCCGAGCCTCTAACCAAAAACCATATAGAAGCAATAACTCTAGCATAGGTTTAGTTTGGAACCAGAGTGATTAGTGAGTGAAGGGGATCCCAAATTCTAGTATAAAGTGCCAGACTATTGTGCAGACTGGCTATTGCTTTTTCCGTGCACAAGTTGGATAACACTTCTCTTACCCATTCCTGGAAAGAAGGGGAGGACCTGTCTTTCCAGTGATGGAGAATTATTTTCTTAGCCGACAAGGCAACCATGGAAATGTGAGATTTACATGCCTTGACTCTAACAGAGGACCGGTCCCCTAACACACATATCTCAGGGGTAAAATATTCTTGGAGGCCCAACAAGGGGTCTAAGGAAGTTTGGATTGAAACCCATAAGGTGCAGATTCTTGGACAAGACCAAAGCATATGAAAAGTGTACCCTCATCCTGCAAACATTTGTTGCACTTGTTTGAGTCTAAGTAACCCACTTGTGAAGTTTAGCTAGGGAGTAATATAAGTTGTGCAATACATGATATTGCATGAGATGCAATCTATCTTGAGAAATAAATTTATGGCATGACTTCCAGAGAATGCCAATCAGCTGAAAGGTAAGGGAAAAATTACTCCAAAATCTTGATGGCCCAAATGGACCCCAAACTTTTATTAAACAAAACCTGATATAGTTTAGAAATTACACCAGGAGAGCCAGAAAGTGGAATACCTCGGTATCAGAGAAGAGATATTCTGAGAAGGAGAAGTGCTACCCAGGGTAATTACAAGTAAGTGTTTCAATTGCAGGACTTTGAAATAAGAAGAGGTCGGGATGAAATTTTCCTAACCATCTCTTCCATTGATAACCAATGCCCTCCCACCATCAGTAAAAGCCGAGGCTTCCCTCTCCCAGTTGAGGCAACCAAAGATGGGAGATTTGACTCTTGTTAATAGCAAATGATGACAAGTTCCAGATAGACTGGCCAGGTCCAGATGGGAGAATACTGCAAAAGGAAAATATCTGTGAGTAGACCTTTAAGGAGGTCCTAATCATAGAACACTCTATAGCCACACTTACTTGGGATAACCTAAGAAAAAATATTTGAGAGGTCCAGATTTTTGGTATTGATTGCAGCCAATTCTATTTGAGCCAGATAGAGTTACGTTTCTTCTGGGCGGAGATACCCACATGAAACATTTGAAGATGACTAGCCAGTGACATATAGCCAGATGGAAGTTAGCAGCCCCCCTCAGTTTTGGGGCTGCCAGTTATGATACAAGCTAAACGGGATACCTGTCTGCCCAGATGAATCTAGTGAAAACACCATGTACCTTTTGAACCAGAGTAAAGGAATAAAGGTGTTGAGAAGGGACAATGGGTAGAAAATCCTAGGAAATATATTCATCTTAATTATGTTGATCTGGCCCACAGAGAGATAGGGAGTTTAGACCATCTCTCAAGGTCATATGTAATCCCTGCAATAGAATCCAAATTTTCCTTGAACCATGTTAGGGGTTACGTGAAAATTTGATACAGATATTTGAAGACCTGGGTGTCCAACATAGCCAAAATGGCTAATGTCAGTCTTAAAAACTTTGTGATTTAATGGGAAAAATAGAGACTTACTGGCATTCAATTTGTAGTTGGACAGAGCACTAAACCTACTTCCTTAGTAAGACCGGGACGGAGGATACTGGATGGGACAGATGTATTAACAGGTCATCTGCATATGCAGTGACTTTGACTTCGTGCCGCCCAATTCTCACCCCTTGTATAGAATCATTATTGAGAATATTTTGAATAAGAGGTTCCAGATATAAGTTAAATAATAAAGAGGAAAGGGAGTACCCCTGTCTAGTACCCGAGTGAAGCGAGAAAGAATGGGAAAAGGCCCCATTCGTGGACATTTTTGCTGAGGGATTTTTATAAGGGCGGCAATCCAGGAGATAAACAGAGAGGGAGGTGGAAGGCCTCAGAGTGTGGAACAAAAGTTCCAGTTCACATGGTCGAATGCCTTCTCGGCATCCAGGAGAAAGCCCACAGGGAACTCCGCATCCCTGGTAGCCGAGAAGACATGGCTAAGGTGCGAAATGATCGGAAGATGAGCTCTTTCATAAATCCAACCTGGTTTGTACCTATTAACCCAGGAAGAACCAGTGCCAACCTATTAGCCAGTATTTTAGAGAATCTTAATATCCTGGTTTAAAAGTGAGATAGGTCTGTAACTTTGAACCTGTTGAGGTCTTTATCAGGTTTGGGAAGCAGGACAATCAGGGCCTCGTAGAGGCATGGATCTGTCTCCACCTCAGATAGGATTTGCTGAAATAAGCGACCAAGTATTGGTAAGAGGAGGTCTCGAAAGACCTTGTAAATAAAACAGAAAATCCATCTGGACCAAGGACCTTGTCAGCAGGCAGCTCACTAATAACCTTAGCAATTTCCTCTTGGGAAATAGGGACAATCAGAGCATCACTACACGGTCAGGAGAGGGGGCAAGTGGGAGTCCCTAGATAACCCTCTATGTCTTCAGGGACGGGGGTGCTCCATGTCGCTATACAGTTTAAAATAATAAGCAGCAAATTCTTGAGCTATCTCAGTGGAGACACCTTAAGAGATCCATCTGCCACTGACCTGATGGGCGGGATAAATCTCATTGATTCCTGTTGTTTAATACGCAATGCCAGTAAACATCCCGCTTTCTCCCCCTGATCAGTGTAATTAGCTCTAGTACGAATAATGGCTAGTTCTGCTCTCTCTTGAAGTAACCCCAAGTATTTATCCTTTAACTTCAGGAGTTTCAGTATCCTCATCTAGAGGATTGGCTGGAAGATTAACTTCCAGAGATCTGATTTGGGTTAATAAGGATTTAAGTTCTTTCTCCCGCTCTCTTTTCCTACCAACCGTCATGCTAATCAGTGTCCCTCTCATGAAAGCTTTGAAGGCCCCCCACAAGATATCAGGTTTTGCACTATCTAAAGGGTTTAATGAAAAAAAGGATTCTATTTTTTCCTTAATAAGTTTGCAACATTTAACATCTTTAAGGAGTAGGTCATTGAGTGTCCATCTAGTTTCCCCATTAGATGAATTAAGCAGTACCAAATTGCATACCACTAGTGAGTGATCAGAGATTGGGCCGGGTTGAATTGAGGAGGTCTTCACCCCGGGCAAGAGACACTGAGAAATAAGTAAATAGTCAATGTGGGACTGCGAGCCATGTGCCATAGACCTAAAGGTAAACTCCCTAGAATCAGGGTGTAAAACACACCAGACATCGCAGAGCCCACATTGATCTAATAAATCCCTAAATGCTTTCTGTCCGGGAGTAGCCCTACCCAGACCACTGTCCAGTCTGTCTAAGTGAGGATCAAGTACTTGATTGAAATCTCCTCCTAAAATAATTTTAATGGGAAGCATTGGGAGAATGATAGATATAACCCTCATAAAAAATCCAGGGTCATTCAGATTAGGGCCATAAACACAGCCCAATAATATTGGGATGGACCAGAGGGTACCTTTAACCAGGATGAACCTACCCTCGGTATCATTAATCACTTGTGTGGAAGAGAATGGAATACTCCTGTTAATCATGAGCATGACCTCACAACTGTTTGTGGTGCCCTGGGCACTATAAATCGATCCCACCTGTTGCCTCCTTAATTGCAAAGTTTCGCTTCTAATATATGGGTTTCTTGCAAAAGGTTACCTGTGAACTGAACAAACTTAAATGTTTGAGAACCTGATATTGCTTATGTTGTTTTCTGATCCCTTAACATTCAAGATGTGAATGTTAATTCATTAACCATCTAGGAGAGATAATCAAACTAAAATAATTACACTCAGCACACGAGATGTATATCCCTTTACATGTATCCCCAGGGTTACTGCAGTGATGCCCACCCTCCTCCTAGCCCCCCAAAAATAGATACCACCCATCCCTCTATCCCCACCCCCAAACCATGCCCAAACCCCACCCACACTCCCCTACCAAACTGTCACAAGCAGCGTTCAGCACAGTACTGGTTCTAATCCTCTACTCCCGCCCCCGATAATGAACCCAGATAGTTAGCGCTGTTGCACACAAATTGCAGTCTTTAGAAACCAAACACTGCAAGTTATACCCCAAATGAAGGAGAATGGTCCTGGGCCTTCACCTCAGTCCAGCAGAGCATGGACATAAGAGAATTTGTTATAGAGGACCATAGTGAAACCATTTCACCACCCAGATGTTCGTGATAACCGGATTGAGACAAGAAGTGCAGGGCAAAGCCACTGAGGCCAGAACCAGACCAGAAACTCCTAAAGGAAAGATAGCCCAGCTCGTATTAGGCGAGGAATTGAGATGGAAAAGCTGGGTTCACTCCACCAGAGGGAAGGCATAGAAACTGCCTCTACCCACTCAGAGCCTATATCAATGCACAGGTCCTCCCTGGAAAATTGAGAGTGCTACGCACCAGTTATATAGTGAAACAAGCAATTCCTCCTCGAGTAGTGCTTCCTCGTGAGTCCCCAAAAGTTGGAATGCCCTCTAGTGGCCAGTTCCCTTACCCAACTAAATGAAAAGCAGGAATGGAGAAAGCCCAGGACCATCCTAGTACCAATCCAAGCAAGGAAAATGAGGAACTATCCCTCAACCAATTGAACTGGGCTCTTTCAACCCCCAACAAAAGTAGCCGCCAAAACCTGGCACACAGACCCCTCCCCGAAAAGGCCCCAAACCCGAGTGTCCACTGCTTCAGACCAGCATGGGCCCATTATGAGACAGAAAAAAAAGAAAAGTTGGGGCGGTCTGCAATGATCCCCCCAGTCCAAAGCAGTAGATGCAATTTCCCAAGTCTTCACATTTAGAAGATTTCTCTAAGGGAAAAAACAAAAGTTTGAACTCTCAACTCCGTGTAGTACTTTATACTGCACCACAACCATTCAAGAATCCTTAAAGAGATCTGGCAACATGGATTTAAGGCTCCTCAAAGCTTCTTCAGGGTCTTCGTAGCTTTTCCAGGATCCATTAGTTGAAATCTGTAGTCTGGCTGGATAACCCATCCTTAACTTCAAACCTGCAGCAATTAGCTTAGAAACAATAGGGTGGAACGCCTTGCATTTCAAGTGGACCGAGACGGGTAGATCTTGTGAGATTCTCAGCTTTATATGTTCCCAGTGAACCTCTTGCAAAGCTCGCATTTTTTGCAGGAAATGCTGTCTCTCCAAATAATTCAGGAACCAGCACACAATAGGGCAGGGGGTTCCTCGGGGGATGGTTTAGGCCGTAAAGCCCTGTGGGCATGCTCTATAATGTAGCCGGGGCCGAATGGATATGGGCCAGCCACCCGCTCAACCAGCTTCTGAACAAATGCCACAACATATTGGCCTTCCTCTCCCTCCGGTAAACCAAGAATCACTAAGTTATTTCTTCGGCTCCGACTCTCTAGGTCCTCAAGCTTAGCTTCAAAACGAGACAATTTCTGGCACATCAAAACCAGTTCAGGGTCGAGACTACCAATTATTTTCTCAATAGAAGCAATTTGGGCTGTATTATCAGACACAGACAGCGAGAGTTCATCTAGTTTTCTAGATAGCGATTTCAAATCCATTGCCATATCCTTCATTTCTTCTCGAAAGGGTTTAAACTCCTCAAGAAATCTGGAAAGTGTTAAAGGCTCCTGATCACCAGTTTGGATCAGAGGATCAGGCCCAGAACCACCCGAGGCCCTGGATTTCTTAGGGGCCTTCTCGGGAGTTGCTAGAGGAGTATGCTTCTGTGGGGCTTTCTTCATGTAAGCCTCCATCCATCCAAGATATAACCAGACCAGAGTGCGACAGCTATTACACAGCGTTAAATCTCAGAAACAAGAAAAATAGTGAATTAGAACACCAAAATGAGATAAAATAATAAATGGGAGGCAGGAGCTTCTTGAGGAGCTGCTACTCAGCACTCTGCATCACATGATCTCCCTCGATCACTATTTTAGTTTTGTTATTGTATTAGTGCTATTATTGAAATCGCTGTTTTATTTTCGTGGTTTGACATAGAACCATCCCACCAATCCTCTTCAGGTCTTCTTGTCTTCTTCCAGGAACACCTACAAAGAAAACACTACAAAAACTCATTTCTGCATACAACTACAACCTGTAAAGCAAAAACAGTGACAAAACCCTCCACTGGATACTGCACAAGCCCAAAAGCATTTTTAAAAGGATTTTACAAAAGTACAAAAATAAAATACATAAAACATTTTCCAAAACATTTGGGGCGGGATCCTGTAATGTCCGAAATTGAGGAGGAGTCAGGTGCTGAAGCACTACAGCAAGCGTCTCTCTAGAGCTGGAGCATGCTGAAGCACAGTCCTGAGAACAGGCACAAGGCCTCAAGCACTGCAGTCTAGATGGCAAGTCTGTGGAGTTAATATTCCAAAGAGTCTTCAAACTTGCAGGAAACAGTTAACTTAAAATGAAAAAGATCTCTTACCAGTTCTTGATGACAAAAGGATGTCAGCGTCACCTCTCTGAAGCTGCGGCATGATGATCTTTGGCTGCTGGAGATAAAATCTTCAGATCAGATTCTCCATGATCTTCTACTGGACCTGGACTGGATATCTTCTCCAAACCTGCTGGGCTGATGAACCTGAATGTTACCACAGACAAACCTGGATGCTGCTGGGGCCAAACCTGGATGATGCTGCATGAAACCTGGATCACCAGAAGAAAGGCACCTCCATCTTGAGTTTGCCTTTTCAGTGGCAGATGGCTGTGCTGGCAATGGCTGAATTCACTTTAGCAGGCAGGCGCATTTTTTCAAGAATGGCACCAGTTTCTGGGATAGTACCATTCTGGATCTGGGACATAGACTGTCACCCCATCTAGACAAACCATGCAAACTAATAGGATATCTCTTGGCCAGCTTTGTCCACTAGTCTCACAGAGTTGATCAACAAGGCCCTGCCACACCTCCAGATGCAATCTCTCATTACACATCTTAATTCAGACTCACTTGTTTACTCTAGGGTGCAGGTTGGCACAAGCTTTCTCCACAACAAGGCATGCCTGTCTTTCTCAATTTCTTCCCATATCGTTCTAGAGTAGAAAGGGTATGACTTTCCATACTTAGCCTCAGCTCATCTACGTACAATTCTCTCCTCTTTGCTGCTTTTCATTTACTCATGTCCAGAAACATAGCTTGGGGGTGGCCAGTCCTGGCTGAGCCAGTCATGAACACTTAGTACAGAGCAAGAGCAGTCCATCTCTGCACTCAAAGACACACTTCTTGACCCATCTTCCACACAGACATTGGGAGGCTCCATGGAAGCCCAGGCCAATGGTGACTCCAAGACCCACTGTAGCCATTGCTGCTTCCTCCTCTTCCACACATTCTGCCCAGGGCTGGTGGTTGTACCCACCCTGCAATTGCCATTCTCACTGTCATCAGAGACACTGTCCTCCCAACGACATGCTTCCTCCACCTTGGACTCACAGATGAGGCTTGGACTTGAGCCTTCCACCCATGAATCTACTGAACCTGCACTGGCAGTGTACAATTCCACCCTCTGTGGTGTGGAACACTTCACTTCCTCTGGGCCTTGCAAAGCTATTGATGCAGACAACCTCCAGAAACTCCTTTTTGAACTCTATCTGGTCACTTTTCTGCAACCAGCCTATCACTGTTATTCTGATTCTACAGGGTTCCCTGTTTGTGTCCAAACTGAAGCTAAGTGGATGCGTTTGTTTTAGCTATCCTTGTGCCACTTGCCATGCTCATCCTAAATTGCATCCTACAGTCTGTGTAATGGGGAATGGGAAGAACACTTCTTTCTGGTTTAGGCATACTTGGTACACATTACGGGATAGTTCAGCAAAGCCACCTCAGCGAGTGTTGTTGAGCAGTAATACAATTGTTCAGGATGGGCTAGTTCTTGTTCTTGTTGGGCTACCCACACCCTAGCATGGAATGGGTAGTGAGAGATTTGCTGTGCCATGTTCTGAAAGTTAAAACACAAGTCCCAATATTACTATTGTTTGCAAACACTCTTGAGATTTGGTTTTAACACACTGGTACAAGTTTGTAAACAGGCTGCCTGTCTGCTGTAACTGTATTCACAACTTAGCAAGAAACCATTTGAAAACTCTGTTCTGGTTTTACAAACTCTGTTCTAAAATGGTGCTGCTTTGTTTATATAGCTGGCTACATCCCAACATGGCGACTGTAACTTTGCATCACACTCAGTTAAAAATTGCTAGGATTCTGCCTGGATCTTTGCGTTTCAACTGATATTCTCAAGCACAAGTTCATGTTATTATTTCTCAGTCCATTACTTTACAAGCACTTCGACCAGATGGATTGTTTAAAGTTCACTTTCTTTGAAAACAGTCCTTTCACACACAAAGTCCAAGATTTAACAGTTCACAAAACTTTATGTTTCAGTACTTTTGCTGCATTTGCTCAAGTTCATACTCAGTTTTCCGACCTTAGCACTACAGTCAATTTCTTTTGCAAAGGGTATTTAAAGGCAGTAAATGGTTTTCACCGTCGATGGAATACGTCCTGCTGCCGACTTAAAGAAGGCCTCTAGGGTGAAATGGGCTGGCGGTCCTGCTGATCATCACTACGACTGCTTCAATCACTCACCATTCAGTTGGGATACAGGTTGAGCCGGGTTGTTTGCAAAAGACAGAGAAACTGCTGTTGCAGAGGCGATTTTGCTAGCAACATTCCTCCTTCCTGCAGCATGAACTACAAGCTGCTCATACACTGCAGGCCACTCCTCCATGAATGATCCACAATTTTATTTATTTATTTATTGAAATGATTCACCAGGAAGGAAGGTATGCTGAGCAACAAGTTGCTTGTCTCCGGTGCAACCTGGAGGTAGGGGAACATTTATTTATTTATTTTATTTATTTGTTTTATTTAGTTTTGTTGACTGGGTAAGTGCACTAGACAAATCCTGCCTATTTTCAGGCACAACCCAGGGGAGGGATGCAGATGAATGCCAACTGACCTTGAACCAGATGAAACTGTTGGTGGTATTTTTTGGTGAGTGAGGAGATGGGCCAGGACACCAGGAAAATTCCCCTACTGCATTGCTGACAGTAGGGGGAGCTGCTGGTGTTAGTCTGCAGGATGGCAGACTGTGCACAACCTCACATGGAGAAGGACGTTATGTTGACTTCTGAAGGAAACACTATGGATATTGCTGTCTTGTCTGAGAATTCTCTGCCTTCAGCCATGAAAACTATTTCTACAAATATTTTGTCTGAAATTGTGAAGGATTTGCAGGAGACTACTGGCTTTGACCCAGTATCGGAATTACATCTGAAACTACTCATTCTGACACAGCTGATGTACCAGGTACTGCACGTTCAAGATACGTGTTATCTCTCCGAGTCTGTGAAAGGAAGCCCGAAGTTGGCTGGGTCAACCTTATCTCAAAAATGAGTGTTTGGTGCTGCAGCTGGTAAACAACATAGTGAGGAAGCTGCTCCTTTACTACAGATGACTTATTCTATGTTGCTAGCAGTGCAACAGCAATTGGACTATCTTCTGCTGGCGAGGATTATCTGGGCGGCGACTGGTTGGCGAAAAAAGTGCTCAGCGATTCGGGTGGAAACACATGGATTTGGGATGCTGGACTCCTGATTTGGACTGGGGAAAGAGTAATCAGACAACACGGCGCAACAAAGCATGCCACCAGGGACAAAATCCTGAGCTCAGGTAATGAACTTTTCAGTTTCAAAGGGTCTTACCTGATAACACTGCCGCAGTGTGTAGAGGATTGGGCTGCAGCCTTGCCTAGGCTGAGCACATCCAGAGAAGGAGAGCAGGAACCTAGACAGGGTCAGGCAGGTTTGACCAGGCAGGTTTCAGAAAGATAACGTGCAGCTTACAAAACAGGTGCCAATGTCGGAATCATTTAAAAATAAATTAGAACAGGCTCCTAGAAGAATGCAGTTGGACTGCATTATAAGGGAGGCTTATTACACCCTGATAGGTACTATGTTGCAAAGCAGTTTCTAAGGGTTCGATGCTGTTTTTCCTTCAGATATTTATGCACTAATTCATGTTTCTGGTGAAGACTCTTTTGACATTAGCTTTAAGAGTAATATTAATTTAGAGAAAATTTGGAAAAATATTCAACCTTGAAATCTACTGCTTTATGGACTCCTTTATGCAATTCCCTTACACATCCCCAGATTAGATATATTACCATTATGTTTAGGAATGAGGAGTTAATGTCAGTGACATTTATCACTAGCTTCAGAACCGTTGTGATATTTTAGGTCCCCTGAGGCTGTTCTCAGTCTGGAAGGGATATGGACTGAAGGATGAAAGTTTAAGGTGAAGTTGTTTCAAGTTAATTCTGATATCATTCATCTCCCTAATAGTTTTTTTTTAGGAAAAGATGGGGGGGGGGGTCTGCTTCTATGGGGGACAGCCCAGAGCCTGTTATAAATGTGGGGCAAAAACTCATATCAGTAGCTCTTGCGACATGTTAAAATGCACATTATGTGGGGGATATGGGCACTCTGTGGACTTATGTGATAATATTTTTCAATGTAATCTTTGTGATGAAAAATGTCATGCCTTTCATCAATACCCCTGGGCAAAATGGAATTGTTCTGAAGGGTGGGATCAGAATGATTTATTAAACAGGGCTCAAGATTAAAGGAGAGATTCTACTTTTTGTTCTTCTAATGACATACAGGGGAGGAAACAGAGCAAAGAGATACCTTAGCTACAACTGGGCCATGGAAGATGGGGAATTACCTTTAGTAGATGAGCCTATACCTAGTTCACAGCACAACGATGAGGATACTACTGACATTTTTTCTAAAAGTAAAAATACCCCTGCTATCTTAAAACAATCCACTACTAAATCCATGCCTACTCCCTTTGAAACAGTGAAAGGCAGAAGGTTTACTAGGGCCTCTCTTAGACAATCTGTTGCAGGCCCCATCCCTGCTGAGAATATATTTGCACCTTTCCAAGATGATTTAGGGATTCTGATTTGGAATCTGATACCTCCATAGGTCGGAAATGGTTACTGAGGATGAGAACAGTAAGACTACTGAGCTGGCAAAAGAAAAAAGGAAAAAGGAAAGAAAAGGAAAGCTAGTCTCAGTCACAAAGGGGTATTAACTTTACTAAATCTTAATAGCTACTTTACAACTAGCTTCTTTATAATGTTGTAGTCTTAAAGCCTACAAAAACAAATCTCAATTTTGGCTTATTTGGATTTACTTAAAGTGGGTATTATTTTGTACAAGAAACAAGATTATCATCTCTCTTTGAGATAGATCAGATAAAAAGATGGATTGGGGTCCTTCCTTTTGAACATTTGGTCGGATTCCACTGATGGGATAGGAATTTTATTTAAAATTACTAAATTTCAAATTCTAAACTAATAGATGTGAGGCCTGGGCAAGCCTTAGTCCTAGATTGTTCTTTTGGAGATTTTCTTTTAGCTTTATTAATGTATATGCCCCCCAAACAAAATCAGCTAGAATTGACTTATTTGAGGAATTAAAACCTTTTTTATATACTAGATGGCATATTGTGTGGGGTGGGGATTTTAATTGTGATATAGACACTAAATATTCTGGGGCTTCGAAACAAAAAATGTATTGTGATTCGCATGCTTTAAAGCAAATTATTTTTGACGCCAGATTATCAGATGCATATAGATCTTTACACACTAATTATGGGGCTACATATCATAGGCATGTACACGCCACACATATAGATATGTTTTTTTTCTCAAAATATATTAAGCCAATATTCAGTCGTGTTAAACCTACAGAATTTTCAGATAATCAGATTCTATTCTGTGATTTTAGTCTATCTAATGTCCCTACTAGAATATTCTCCACTATACAGAGGTGGAGATTAAATACATCCCTTTTAGACTTACCAGAATACTTTCATGGTTTAGAGGGGTTTTTTTTTTTTGCAGCCAGACACTCTACCTTGTGTTTGTATGATGATATCTATGACTGGTGGTTAGATACTAAAACAGAGCTGAAGACATTATTTGTTAGTTGGGGAAAACAAAGGGCTAACTCTAATTATTTGAAATATTTACCTTATAGGAACCAATTGTATAAACTAGTGTCCTTTCTTCTACATGATCACTCAAAATTTAAATCACAAATTTCTGAAATAAAAAAAAAAACAGATGAAAATCTACCAATATGAGAGGGCCAAATCCTTAGAAATGGAATTTAGATTTGGAACACAGAAACAACCTGCTTCAGACCCCTATAAAGCATGTAAAGCACGATTAGATAAAACCTTAATGACTAGTTTATGTAAATCTGATGGAGTGATAGTAGATGCAGATCCGGAAATGTTACTGGTAGTGCAACAATATGTCACAGGATATGTTTAAAGATAAAGTAGGGAATACAGACACTTTGCCAGATAATCTTACTGCACCACTCCTTCAAGTAGAGGAGTCCATGAAACAATTTCTGATGAAACCCATTTCTTCACAAGAAGTTGAGGAAGTGACTAAAAGATTAAACATGGGAACATCTCCAGGATTAGATGGTATTCCTAACAATTTCTATAAAAAATGTGTGTCATGTATGAGTTATTTCTTACCCTTGGTATTTAACTGCATGTTGACTTCCAATTTCTATTTTGAAGCTTTTAGCACGTGTCTTCTGAGTTATATACATAAAAAAAGGGGATAAGAAATTACTATCTAATTGGAGACCTATCAGTCTCCTAAATAGTTGTTATAAAATTATCTCTAAAATTTTGAATAATCACATATTAAAGGTTGCTGATACTTTAATTCACCCAGCTCAGACCTTTGCAATTCCCCACAGGAAAATTCAACATAATTTATACCTGTTAAGGGAACTTTTTGAGGCTAGCAAAATGGGGCACAGCTCAGGTTTTGTGGTAGCCTTAGACCAGGCCAAAGCTTTTGATAAGGTTAGACATAAGTACCTCTTTGACATCTTGTTAAAATATAGTATACCTGATCAGTTTGTGCAGTGGGTTGTTCTGCTTTACACTAATGCTACAATAATTCCAACAGTTAATGAACTTTTGGAGCAGGCGTTAAGCTTTGTAGAGTGTTCAGCAGGGATGCCCTTTAAGCTCTCTGCTATATGCCTTTGCATTAGATCCAGTTATTCGACAGATTCAATGGGATCAGCATATAACTGGTCTTTCTCCCAAAACAATGTTAGAAACAGAAAAAAATCACAGCATATGCTGATGATGTTACTTTATTGAAGAAGGATGTTACTTCTCTTAAAATGCACTAGAGGTCTTTAATTTTTATGGACAGTTCTCTGGGGCACAAATCAATAGGGAGAAGAGTTTTGTATTTTCTTTGGATCATACACAGATGGAAATTATGGATTTTTTTGAAATTCCACTGAATACCTTCCCCCCAAAACATTTTAGGTATTTGGTTTGGGCACGGAGATATGGCTGTTTATAATTGGGAAGCAGCAGTTGGTACTTGGCAAAAGTAAAATTAATGTATGGAAACAGTGGAAATTTGGGAAAAAGAAACATATTATGATAATTAAAAAATTCTTATTGTCAGTTTTTCTTTATTTAAGCTACCTTTATCCACCTCAGTCAATTTAGAAATGAGACTATTTGGTTTATTCTTTCAAATGGTATGGGGAAATAGATTGAATCAGGTTAAGAGGGATATTACATACCTACCAGTTAAAAAGGGGAGGGGGTTACCCATGGCGAATCCTTTGGTATTCTATCATTCAATTTTTTTATTTACTTCCTTTAGTTTTTTATGGAGACCGGCCACTATGACATGGCAGATTTGGACACAATTTCTATGGAAACAATATTTCCAGAAATGGATTCTTTTACCCCCTAAGATATTAGTTTCAGATAATCTTCTAAGTTATGGGATTTCTTCTATTAAAAAATTGCAGCAATGGAAAATGCTGTTTCAAAAATTACTTTCTCTGGATAGGAAATCCTTTTATTCCTATATAGTTTATGAAGTACAACAAATATCTCTTATTTTTCCTGAATGTACACCTACTAGAATGACTTTTGCTTTACATAAAATGACAGACTTAATAGACTACCAGTACAGATTTGGGATATTGTATGGATTTCTGCCCAAGGGAGATTAGGAGTCCTTGGAAATCTTAAATATAAACCACAGGCAGATAGATACTGCCCTAGGCTATCATGTCTTAATACTGAGAAAAGTCAGTCACACTTTTATCTTGAATGTACTGACAGTAAGTTATTTTGGAGTGAGGCAGCAATTAAATGGAATATGCCTTTCTTGACATTACTTACATATGATACCTTAATTTTGGGGGATTATACGGGGGTCTGGAAAAAATATCATAAAAGTACTTTGAATGTTTTTGCATATATTCGATATTTTTATGGCAAGCTAGGTGTCAATATGTTCTACAACAACAAGTTTTATATTCTATGGTTATTTCACAAATAGAGACAGGGATGCTACAGGTTAAAGAAAAAGATACTCGTAAGTTTTCTCAGGATAAAGTTGTTCAATTTTGGAAGTATTTTCCCTTTTAAATGTTAATAATTGTTTATGATTAATTTTGTTATCACACAATTTTCTTTTTTGTAAATACTTGATGTCATAATAATTTATATGAGTAATTCTCTGGATGGAAATTTCAGATTTTCTGTGATGTTATGTTTATTTTGTTCAATAAACTTCCCCTACTCTTTTCGATAAGTGTGATGGGATCTTTAACATCCACCTGAACTACCACCAATCCAGGCAGATGGGACCTCAGTTTAATGTCTCATCCAAAAGATAGCACCTCAGAAGTATAGCATCCCTCTCATGCTGCACTACAGTGTCAGTACTAGATACATAGATACATAGACAGTGTCGGCAGATAAGGGCCTTTGGCCCACCCAGTCTGCCCATTTGAGCTTGTAAGTTCAGTTTATGTTTTCCTAGAGTCTGTTGCCCTTACCCCTGACCTCCAGAATTCCTTTATGCCTATCCCATGCATTCTTAAATCCCGTGATTGTTTCAGCCCCACCACTTCCTCTGGCAGGGTGTTCCACTTGTCCACCACCCGTTCTGTGAAGAAATTCTTCCTCATGTTTCCTCTGAATCGTCCTCCTCCAACTTCATCCCATGCCCTCTAGTCCTGGAACATCTTTTTCGCTTAAAAATAGTGTATTCCTTCACCCTGTTCCTCCCTGTAAGATACTTGTGTCTCTATCATTCCCTCTCTCCTCCTCTCCTCCAGGAGTACATGTTCAGTTCCTTCAACCTGTCTTCATAGGACTTGTGATGCAATCCATGCACCATCTTTGTTGCCCTCCTCTGAACCTTCTCTACCCTGTCTATGTCCTTACGTAGGTATGGTCTCCAGAACTGTACACTGTACTCCAGGTGGGGCCTCACTAGCGTCTTGTATAGCAGAATTATGACCTCCCTTTTCCTGCTGGTGATGCCTCTGCCTATACATCCCAGCATCCTATTTGCTTTACCTGCTGCCTTGTCACACTGTTTCCCTACCTTGAGGTCATCAGAGATGATAACCCCAAGATCCTTTCCTGCTTGGTGCATGCTATATCCTCACCCCCAACTGATATATTGTGCCAGGGTTTTTGTGCCCCATATGCATTATCTTGCACTTCCTTGCATTGAATTTCAGCTGCCAAACCCCTGACCAGTCTTCAAGTTTCTGCAGGTCCCTTCTCATTCTGTCTACACCCTCTGGTGTGTCTACTCTGTTACAGAGCTTTGTGTCATCAGCGAACAGTGAAATTCTGCCTTCTAGATCCTGCGCAATGCCACTGATGAAGATGTTGAAAAGTACCGGTCCCAGCACTGATCCCTGTGGTACCCCACTGGTCACTCTTCCCTCTGTGGAGTGACAGCCATTTACCACCACCCTCTGTGTCCTGCCACCCAGCCAGTTACCTACCCGCCACACTACTGTCCTGCCCACACCCATATTCCCCAGTTTGTGTAATAGTCTTCTATGTGGCACAGTGTCAAAGGCCTTGCTGAAGTCCAGATAGGCCATGTCCACTGCCCTCTCCTGATCCACCTCCCTAGTCACCCAGTCAAAAAATTCAATGAGGTTGGTCTGACATGACCTCCCCCTGGTGAAACCATGCTGCCTTGGGTCCTGTAGTCCACCAATCTCTCCTTCAGTAGTGCTTCCATGATCTTCTCCACTACCGAGGTGAGGCTGACTGGTCTGTAGTTCCCTGCTTCCTCTTTGTTCCCACTTTTGTATAAGGGGACTACATCCGCTGTCCTCCAGTCTTTGGGTACCTCCCCTGTTTCCAGTGATCGGCTAAACAGAATAGCCAGAGGTTCAGCCACCACCTCTCTTAGTTCTTTAAGGACCCTGGGGTGCACCCCACCTGGATCCATTGCTTTATCAACTCTTATTACTTCCAGTTCCTTCAGGACCCTTTCTCGTGTAAAGGGACTTCTGTCCATTTCTGCACCATTCTCACCCCTTGTACTCCCTTCAGACTCATTACCCTCCTCTTCCTCAGTAAAGACTGAGCAGAAATACCTGTTCAATATGTCAGCTTTACTGTTGTCATCCTCCACGTGGCACCCATCCTCCCCCTTCAGTCTCATTATCTTTCCCTTTGTCTTTCTTTTTTCACTTATGTACCTGTTTTGTCCCCTTTACCCACTGATTTTTCAATGTGTTCTTCTGTCTGAGCTTTGGCTTCCCTTACTGACCTCCCTGCCTCCCTTTGCTTCTCCTGGTACTTCTCCCTATCCCCTTCTGCCTGTGTCTTTTTGTATTGCCTGAATGCAATCTTTTTGGCTTTCACTTTCTTTGCTACCTCTTTGGAAAACCATACTGATCTCCTCTTCCTTTTCCTCTTGCTAACCTGCTTAATGCATAATTCTGTTGTTCTTGTAATCCCCATTTTAAATACTGCCCACTGTTCCTCAACCCCTGATTCCTGTCCCATTCCCCTTAATGCCTCTTTCAAGTATCTCCCCATTTTCCCAAAGTCTGCCCCTAAATCCAGGATCGTGTTTTTGTGTGGTTTGGTTCTGCTCTTTCTGTGATTTCAAACCACAATGACTGGTGGTCACTGTTCCCCAGGTGCTCCCCCACTGTTACCTCCATCACATTGTCCCTGTTTGTGAGCACAAGGTCAAGTATTGCCTTCTGCCGAGTTGGTTCCATGACCAGTTGCTTGAGGAAGACACCCTGAAGGGAGTCCAGGATAAATCTGCTTCTAGTTGATGCTGCTGCTGGGATGCTCCAGTCCACATCTGGAATATTGAAGTCTCCAACCAGTACTACCTCACCCTTGTCTGCCATCCTTTGGATGGCTAGCATCAGCTACCTATCTGTTTCTTCCACCTAGGCTGGTGGTCTATAGACCACACCTGTGCAGATGGCTGCCCCCATTTTCCTTTCCAGCTTAACCCACAGTATCTCTCCCCCATTTTGTTCCTCCTGGATCTCTGTGGCCTTTATGTCATTTTTCACATACAGTGCCACTCCTCCTCCCTGCCTGCTCTGTCTCTTCTGAATATGTTGTTGCCAGGTATGGCCATCTCCCAGTTGTGGTTATCATTACACCAGGTTTCAGTGATGGCCACAATGTCCAGGTCTGACTGCAGCATGACAGCCTCCAGATCTTCCATCTTGTTGCTAAGGCTCCTGGCATTTGTACACATGGCTTTCCATGATTTGACCTCCCTAGACTGTTTTTCTGTTCTACTCTAGCCCCTTTCTTGGTTGTCATTTACCCTTGGTTCTCCTTGCTGACTGCCCTTCTGCTGAATTTTGCCCCTTTTCTGTCTAGCCACCTCTTGGGCACTAATCTCCATCTTTTACACACTGCTTTGCACAGATAGCCACTCCTCTGGTTCACTGGTTCCACTGCTAGCTGTGGGGGGGTGAGCAAGTAGGTACCCTCCTTGCTGGCCTGCCACCCCCCTTTGCTAGTTTAAATGCTTGTCAATGTAGCATTTAAACTTATCATTGAGTGCTTGGATTCCCCTCCTGGATGGATGCAGGCCGTCAGGCTTGAACAAACCTCCATCCCTCCAGGTGGGTCCCCAGTCACCAATGAATCCAAATCCTTCCTCACAGCACCAGTTCTTCAACCATGAGTTAAAGTTCCTGGTACATGCACTCCTATGCTCTCTCTCTTGCCTCTCTCAGGAAGTACTTCTGAGAAAGTGACAGAAGTAGCTACTTGCTTGAAACCCCTCCCCAATTTCCTAAACTCTTCCTGAACTTCCTTTGGCTCCCCATTGCCAAGTCATTAGTACCCTAGGTGGATAATGACATCCAGCTCACCCTCCGTCTTGCCTTCCCAGTGATCCCAGGATCTTCCTTCCATCCCTCCATGCCGTGGCACCTGGTAGGCACCTCACCTCCCTGTCTCCCCCTCCTGTGTTCCTAGCTGAATCCCTCTTATGATGGAGTCCCCTACCAGGATTCACTTCCTCCTCCTCTGGGGTCCACTGCTTTCCCCGCTGAGGTCACCTCCTTGGTTAACCTCCACATCCTTTCCTTCCACTTCTCTGGGTGCCTCTATTTGGTTGTCCATGTTTGCCAGTGTGTCATATGAGTTCTTGAGTGGAATAGGATCTGGGATGTGCCTCTGCCTGACTGCTCTAACCCTCCCTGAGCTCACTGTCATCCAGGTGCTCCTTGTTCTCAGCATCCTTTGAGGCAGTTGCATTGGACTGGGTGGTCTCTGGATAGGGGTGATGGTACTCCAGACCCAGTTTACTTCCGCTCTGAGTCTGGCTACCTCATCCTGAAGTCCAGAGAGATGCATGGAGATAGGGCAGCACCTCAGTGTCCAGAAGGTCTGCCTGAATATGGCTTCCCCACAGCCACTGCATTGCACCACTCCCCCGCATTATACTGCAATTATACTGTTATTCCATTGCTTGTCTGCTACTGAAGCTCTCCTAGTTCCCTTTTTATTAATTTACTGTCCTAAAAATCCTGCCACTGATCCTCCGATAATTTTCTTTAAAAAAAAAAAAGAAAAAAGAAAAGAAACCAATAAATAAATAAATGAGTCAAAACACTTGTGCTGAGGGTGGGCTTCTTCCCCCTTATGCCCCTCCTACTTCACACCCCTTACTATACCCTGTGTTTAGCTCCTGTCAATCAGATTTAACAGGGCATATAATTAAGAGTTGGGGGAAGGGGAGCACAGAATTACACCACCACTATGTTTTAAATTTTCAACAGCCCAAAAACAATTCTAAGAAAAGACAACAAAGAAAGTACAGTGTCACTAAAAGCCCACAATCTAAGTTTAAAAGAAAAAATAGCAGTTACCAGTTACTCTAAAGCACTGAATTGAATATGTTTCCTTCCTTCCCCTTCTGGCTTCTTCTGTGAATATTAACCCAAGTGAGGATAGTTTACAGAGATTTGGTACACAATATAAATTTACAGTAGATTACATTCAAATAATTTGAGTAGACTATACAGGAGTAATGAAATAGTGGGATGCTAACAGTTTTGAACTAGACAAATACTACACCAACACTTTTGGACTAGATAGATAAAACAACGCAAAATAACATTTAGGCATACACTAAATGATACATAACTGTGTAGCTAGAAAATAACTGAATAGAATTGCTGTAGTATGATCTAGGGAAGTTAGTGAAGAGTAAACACAGGCAGAACAGGTTGGCTAAGAGCAGAAACTTGGCAAGGATGGGGCTTAGATGCACTGGGACCAATCACACAATACCATGCAACTGAGCTGTCTCTCCCTCTCTCTCTCTCTCTTTGTCACACTCCTGCATGGTTTTCATCAAGAAGGCAAAATTTAAACTTCAACCTGTCGCTTTTTTCCCTTGGCTTGAAATTTCAGTGGGGCAAGCATTTTAAGGCATTTTTACTCAGAACTTGGTGCATTTTCCTTAGCGACTCCCCCAATGTTTACTGTACACTCTTGAAACTTTCTGAGCACTTAGAAAACACTGTATTTTAAGTCCACAAATACTTTTTCTGGAAATGTGCAACTTTTAAACAGTTTATTAAAAGCTTTTCCACAAGGCAAGAGCAATGATCTCTCAGACCATAATTTCAGAGTAAACACACATGTAGCAAATAATTCCTCTTTCTTTTCCACGTAACTCAGGCAGCAAAAGACTTTCAGGGAGCATTTTCATGGCACAACTTGCTTTTTGTAAATGATCCTCTGTTTGGGGCACCACCACCAGACAGGAAGATCCTAGACATACCTCAGCATGCCTCTCATCTCAAATTACATATACCAAGACAAGCCCCAATTTTTTGTAACCCCAGGCCACTTTTTTAACTAGTGTACACACTCCCATTAAATATCTGGAAACACTGGTACCCATATACTGGCATAACAATTTACCTTACTAAAAGGTAGGTACAACCCTTGTCATTAGGATGTATACCTGATTCATTTTCTAGAGGAAGATAGGGGGAGTACAGAAACAAAACAACTCAAACCCTGTGTAGATAACACAACTCAGGTTCTGGGTGGAGGTTGTTAGGCATATGCTAAATCTAACCTGCTGAGGGGGCCCCCAGTAAATCCACACAACCAGAAGCAATAATCAGAATGTCCATAACAGTGACTGGGATTGTGCAGCATGGTTTTATTCAACAGATGGAAAGTAAAAGCAGAAGTTGATCCCCAAGGGTCGATCCAGGCTGGAGAGGTACAAATTCAAGAACTCTCCTTGCATGCAGTACAGTTCATGAACAACAACAGAAAAATCTTCTTCCCAAATTCCCAAAAATGCAATAGTGGACACCTGGCCATGCAGTGAACATCCCTCTTCCCATGAGTGTTTTTAGTGAATCTAAGCCCACACTCAGAACTCATTTTGAACATAGGTGCAATATGGAGCTCAGTCACACACCTTAACCTGCAGCTTGGCCCTCACTCAGGTAAAATACTGGTACCCTTTATGAACCAGGGCGCTCCACCATATGTAGTTCCTCCCACCCTTGGCCCCAACTGACAGTCTCTGCCATTCTTCAGGGTTACACCATTGAAACCCCCATTCCCCACTGAAATGCTAGAGGTCCCGCACTTTAACTTGTCACAAACTGGAGTGACCAGAGAATAAACTACATTCACTGGGGTACACAGTTTAACTTTACTTCACTCACATTGGTGAGACAAGGGGCACTGACAAGTGTGATCCAGCTTTATCTAGGGGAACACACACTCCAGACAATCCAGTCCCATACAAACTTGTGGAAAGCTAGTCTCCTAAACAGTACTTACAGGAATTGATCTATCCAAAGGGCATGGAACAACAAAAAGAACAGAAAGGCACTCTCCTGGGTAGCTGGTCAAAACAGTCTCTTTCAGGTCCTATCCAAGGCAGCTGAAAACACCACATAACATTCAGGGGATTGCCCCTTGAGTTCACTGAGAACAAGCAGTTCTTTCTACTTCACAGGGTGTAGAAATCAGGAAATCCTGCTGTAGTCTTGCCTCAACCACTTCAACTGGAAGCTGGAAATGACGCTCCACTAGGGTGAGAAATCCTGGGCCCTCTCCTCAGAGCCCACTGGCAGTCCTTCTGCCGCTCTCACCTTCTCACTCAAGCTCTACTCACTCAAGACTCTCCACACAGACTGAGCATTCTAAGCTCCCCAGAGCAGCTATCCACAGAGTGTGTTTTATGTTGCTGCAAGAGTTCTAAATGGCCTAATCATTCCTCCCTCAGGCTAGCTGAGTACACAATGATGTCATTATGTAAGGAGCTCTAATGAACTCCCTACCAGCTGCCTGCTATTTTCCTAACAATAATACTGATAGGATTCTAGTAACTCCAGGGGACTGGGTGGTTAAATATATATTATATATTTATGCAATAGGTGTGGAGACAAACAGAGTGTGATAAATGCATGTATTTTGAGCTACTATGTGTATAAATGAGAAATCTCACATGTATACTCATAGTAGACATAGCCATACAAAGACAAAAGTACTGGACTTTAGGAGGGCTGACTTTGCCAAAATGGAAGAGTGCCTAAGGAATGCACTAGCAAATGGGCAGGAAGGAGGGGTGGAAGAACAATGGGGAATAATAAAAACTGCCATCACAGAGGTAACGAGCCTTTGTGTGAAGCAAATAAACAAAACAAGACGATGTAAAAAACCACTATGGTTCTCAAAGGAAGTGGCAGTGAAGGTTCAAGAGAAAAAGAAAGCATTCAGGAAGTACAAGGAATTGCAGAAGGAGCAGGACAGAGAACTGTATCAGTTAAAGCAAAGGAGGCTGGGAAGGCAGTCAGAACAGCAAAGGCCCAAACCGAGGAAAAGATAGCCAACTCAGTTAAGAAGGGGATAAAACCTTTTATAGGTACATCAGGGCGAAGGAAGACCAAGAGAGGGATAGTGAGGCTTAATAAAGGGGAGGGAGGGTGGGCAGAGGGAGACTGTGAAAGGCAGAGATACTAAACAAATATTTTTGCTCAGTATTTACAAAGGAAGAGGGGGAGGTACATAAAACAAACAGTAGTAACACTCTGGATACAGAAGTTGATACCGCCCATTTACAGAAGAAAGGGTTCTGAAAGAACTCTTAAAACTGAAGGTGGACAAAGCAATGGGGCCTGATGGGATTCATCCCAGAATTCTAAAAGAACTAAGGGTAGAACTAGTGACACCACTAACTACTCTTTTTAACAAATCATGGGAGGATGGGGTAGTACCCGAGGACTGGAGGAGGGCAGATGTGATTCCCCTTCACAAAAGTGGGAGCAAGGCAGAAGCAGGAAACTATAGACCTGTTAGTTTAACCTCAGTGATAGGGAAAATGATGGAATCACTTCTAAAGGAAAGAACTGTCGAGTATCTAGAGGCCAGAGGGGCACAGGACCCTAGGCAGCATGGATTCACAGTGGGAAGGTCATGCCAAATGAATCTGATAGATTTCTTTGACTGGGTGACCAAAGTAGTAGATCAGGGAGGGGCTGTGGACATAGCCTACCTAGACTTTAGCAAGGCATTTGACACAATCCCACACAAAAGATTAATATACAAGTTAGCCAGCCTGGGAGTGGGTCCCAAGATGACAGCCTGGGTAAAGAGAGTATTATACTATGGCAAAAAATTTCCTGAACTCTGATTGGTCACTCTGGGACTGGACCCGTGATGTTATCCCAGTACAACATCATGGGTCTAGTCCCAGTAACACAGAAGACCGCATCAAGTAAAAATCATTACATGCAGCCCGCTTTGCTGCTTCCTGCTCTGCACTTCACTTCACTCGCTCTGGAGCCACCAGCCGTCTTCACGAAAAAAAAAAGGCAGCAGAAACAAAAAACAACAACCATTTCACACTCCCCACCAGAGTCTTTTTCTCCTATTTAAAAAAAGAAACCTGCAGCTGAAACCATGATAAGACGAAATTCAACAATCACAGTCGGACGGAGTGCACCCAGTGGTAGCGAGAGCAACTGACTGTTTAAACAGTCGCCTCAAGGCTGTCTGTAATGCTCACTGGCTCAACACACTGTCTTCTTTTTTTTTTTATTTTACTTCACCATAAAATGCAGTCCAAAAAATCCTCCCTACCTCCTCCTTCTAGCTCTTTCAGACAGCAGCGAGGTGGCACACTGTAAGACAGATTGGTAGGGATGGGGGCACGCATTCCCGATTCTCATTCAGAACCACAATTAAAATTCAGTCATGGAAACACAGAGGAAAATAACGTAAATACCATCCCAAAAGGCCAAAACACAGCATAAACCAAGAATCAAAGGGCATATTAACAACAAGTGGCACCAGCAAAGGTTGCTATGGGACTGTACAACCACTGAAAAGCACTTCAGCTCCACCTGCTGGCTAAAGCAGCACTACTTTTTCATAATGTAACCCTACACATGCAAAAAATGACAATAAATGTACTTAAAAGGCACTTTTTTCCTTTTTTTTTTAATGAGCCATTGTATAATAGCAATAATGCACTCCAGGGTGTGTGTTGTGCTGGGATAACGTCACTTCTGGGGTGATTAGTCACACTCGGCATGTGGCCTCATGCCTAATCACCTCAGGCGTGATGTTATCCCAGCACAACACGCACCCTGTCGTGCATTATTGCTTAAATAGTAAATGGAGTCCACTCAAAAGAAAGGAGGGTTACTAGTGGGGTACCGCAGGGTTCAGAATTAGGACCAGTCCTCTTCAATGTCTTTATAAGCGACATTGCAGAATGACTGGAAGGAAAAGTATGTCTCTTTGCAGATGACACTAAGATCTGCAACAGAGTTGATGCACAGGGTGGGGTGGAAAGGATGAGAAGGGACTTGGCAAGGTTAGAGGAATGGTCAAATGTATGGCAGCTTAGATTCAATGCTAACAAGTGCAAGGTAATGCACCTGGGAAACAAAAACCCAGGGGAAGAGTACACAATGGGGGGTGAGATACTAACAACAACAAAAATGGAAAGGGACCTGGGGGTAGTCATATCAGATGACCTAAAGATGGGCAAGCAATGTGAGAGGGCAGCAAGGAGGGCTGGGGGATACTGGGATGCATAGGGAGAGGCATCACCAGTAGAAAACAGGAAGTTATTATCCCTCTGTACAGACAGCTGGTGAGACCCCATCTGGAGTACTGTGTGCAGTTCTGGAGACCCAATCTCCGCAAAGGCATAGACAGGATGGAAGCTGTCCAGAGGAGGGCAACTAAAATGGTGCAGGGTCTGCACCGGAAGACATATGAAGAGAGACTTAAGGAGCTTAATATGTATAGCCTCGAGGAAAGGAGGGAGAGGGGGGACATGATAGAAACTTTCAAGTACCTCAAGGGAATCAACAAAGTCCAAGAGGGTAGCATCTTTCAAAAAAAGAGGTGTGCAAGAACAAGAGGGCACAATTTGAAGATAGAGGGGCGGCTTAGAGGTAATTTAAGGAAGTATTTTTTCACAGAGAGGGTTGTGGATGCATGGAACGGCCTTCCGAAGGAGGTTGTGGAGTCAAAATCAGTGGTGGAATTCAAGCATGCATGGGATAGTCTTAAGGCAATTCTGGGGGGTGGGGGTAGGAAGAAGTAGGCTGCTGGTTAACTAGGATCTGCAGCTTATCCAGTAGGTAGGGAAATGGGCAGACTGGGTGGGCCAAGCAGTCCTTATCTGCCATCAAATTCTATGTTTCTATGTTTCTATGGGCAAGTTATTAGTATAGTAGACAATTCACTGTGAGTCACATTCTAACTCTTATCTTGAAACCCAATGGACCTACCTGCTGGCTTTAAAAAAAAAAAAAAAGAATCGCAAGGGCACAAGCAAAATCAGCACAACCACGAGACATATATTATTAAAAAACTGGCATAGAACACTTAGCCTGTCAGAGCATATTCCTGTGTGTAAACAGCGGCTGCTCTGCATGTATCTAATAGTCCTATTTATTTAAAAAGCATACTTTAAAAAGTATATTGTTTCCCTAAACACAAGCAAGTAAAACCACAGTAAAAAAATGCCTGAGGGTGCCGCAAATGAGTTTTACGATCAAGATGAAGGAAATCCTGTCACACATTAAGATGGATAGGGACATGCTAGAGGACCCAGAAACTGACAGTCAAAAAAAACAGAACTATGGAGCAGACCAACCAGCAAAGTGCAAGTATCATAAATAGAAAAACACTAATAGATCTAGAAGAAATTGACAAGTTTATAGACTGTGCAAAGAATTTAAACAGTAGTAGGAAAACACAGACAGACATTGTGATTTTCACTAATTACTTAATTGAAACATTAGGTGTAAATCAGTCACTAAGGCCCTGTACACACTGCACCACTACAAGGCTGTAGCTGGTGCCACACTGGTACAGACAGGAACCATTACCGTGCATCCACACTGCCGGTGAACAGACCCAGTAACGGTTCTGAACCTGCACAGCCTGTCCACATTGTGGGTGCCATGGCACCATTATGGTCGGCACCCTATCCCACAATGCAGTTTGTGCTGCACTGGGGCACAGCTGGAGCTACACACTCATGCATCCACACTACAACTGGTAAGGGCCATAAACACAGCCCAATAATATTGGGATGGACCAGAGGGTACCTTTAACCAGGATGAACCTACCCTCGGTATCATTAATCACTTGTGTGGAAGAGAATGGAATACTCCTGTTAATCATGAGCATGACCTCACAACTGTTTGTGGTGCCCTGGGCACTATAAATCGATCCCACCTGTTGCCTCCTTAATTGCAAAGTTTCCGCTTCTAATATATGGGTTTCTTGCAAAAAGGTTACCTGTGAACTGAACAAACTTAAATGTTTGAGAACCTGATATTGCTTATGTTGTTTTCTGATCCCCTTAACATTCCAAGATGTGAATGTTAATTCATTAGCCATCTAGGAGAGATAATCAAACTAAAATAATTACACTCAGCACACGAGATGTATATCCCCTTTACATGTATCCCCAGGGTTACTGCAGTGATGCCCACCCTCCTCCCTAGCCCCCAAAAATAGATACCACCCATCCCCTCTATCCCCCACCCCAAACCATGCCCCAAACCCCACCCACACTCCCCTACCAAACTGTCACAAGCAACGTTCAGCACAGTACTGGTTCTAATCCCTCTACTCCCGCCCCCCCGATAATGAACCCAGATAGTTAGCGCTGTTGCACACAAATTGCAGTCTGTAGAAACCAAACACTGCAAGTTATACCCCAAATGAAGGAGAATGGTCCTGGGCCTTCACCTCAGTCCAGCCAGAGCATGGACATAAGAGAATTTGTTATAGAGGGACCATAGTGAAACCATTTCACCACCCAGATGTTCGTGATAACCCGGATTGAGACAAGAAGTGCAGGGCAAGCCACCTGAAGCCAGAACCAGACCAGAAACTCCTAAAGGGAAAGATAGCCCAGCTCGTATTAAGAGCGAGAATTGAGATGGGAAAAGCTGGGTTCACTCCACCAGAGGGGGAAGGCATAGAAACTGCCTCTACCCACTACGAGCCTATATCCAATGCACAGGTCCTCCCTGGAAAATTGAGAGTGCTACGCACCAGTTATATAGTGAAACACTGCTAATTCCTCCTCGAGTAGTGCTTCCTCGTGAGTCCCCAAAAGTTGGAATGCCCTCTAGTGGCCAGTTCCTTACCCAACTAAATGAAAAGCAGGAATGAGAAAGCCCAGGACCATCCTAGTACCAATCCAAGCAAGGAAAATGAGGAACTATCCTCAACCAATTGAACTGGGCTCTTTCAACCCCAACAAAAGTAGCCGCCAAAACCTGGCACACAGACCCCTCCCGAAAGGCCCCAAACCCGAGTGTCCACTGCTTCAGACCAGCATGGGCCCATTATGAGACAGAAAAAAGAAAAGTTGGGGTCTGCAATGATCCCCAGTCCAAAGCGGTAGATGCAATTCCCAAGTCTTCACATTTAGAAGATTTCTTAAGGAAAAACAAAAGTTTGAACTCTCAACTCCGTAGTACTTTATACTGCACCACAACCATTCAAGAATCCTTAAAGAGATCTGGCAACATGGATTTAAGGCTCCTCAAAGCTTCTTCAGGGTCTTCGTAGCTTTTCCAGGATCCATTAGTTGAAATCTGTAGTCTGGCTGGATAACCCATCCTTAACTTCAAACCTGCAGCAATTAGCTTAGAAACAATAGGGTGGAACGCTTGCATTTCAAGTGGACCGAGACGGGTAGATCTTGTGAGATTCTCAGCTTTATATGTTCCCAGTGAACCTCTTGCAAAGCTCCGTATTTTTGCAGGAAATGCTGTCTCCAAATAATTCAGGAACCAGCACACAATAGGGCAGGGGTTCCTGGGGATGGTTAGGCGTAAGCCCTGTGGGCATGCTCTATAATGTAGCCGGGCCGAATGGATATGGGCCAGCCACCGCTCAACCAGCTTCTGAACAAATGCCACAACATATTGGCCTCCTCCCTCCGTAAACCAAGAATCACTAAGTTATTTCTTCGGCTCCGACTCTCTAGGTCCTCAAGCTTAGCTTCAAAACGAGACAATTTCTGGCACATCAAAACCAGTTCAGGGTCGAGACTACCAATTATTTTCTCAATAGAAGCAATTTGGGCTGTATTATCAGACACAGACAGCGAGAGTTCATCTAGTTTTCTAGATAGCGATTTCAAATCCATTGCCATATCCTTCATTTCTTCTCGAAAGGGTTTAAACTCCTCAAGAAATCTGGAAAGTGTTAAAGGCTCCTGATCACCAGTTTGGATCAGAGGATCAGGCCCAGAACCACCCGAGGCCCTGGATTTCTTAGGGGCCTTCTCGGGAGTTGCTAGAGGAGTATGCTTCTGTGGGGCTTTCTTCATGTAAGCCTCCATCCATCCAAGATATAACCAGACCAGAGTGCGACAGCTATTACACAGCGTTAAATCTCAGAAACAAGAGAAAATAGTGAATTAGAACACCAAAATGAGATAAAATAATAAATGGGAGGCAGGAGCTTCTTGAGGGAGCTGCTACTCAGCACTCTGCATCACATGATCTCCCCTCGATCACTATTTTTAGTTTTGTTATTGTATCAGTGCTATTATTGAAATCGCTGTTTTATTTTCGTGGTTTTGACATAGAACCATCCCACCAATCCTCTTCAGGTCTTCTTGTCTTCTTCCAGGAACACCTACAAAAGAAAACACTACAAAAACTCATTTCTGCATACAACTACAACCTGTAAAGCAAAAAACAGTGACAAAAACCCTCCCACTGGATACTGCACAAGCCCAAAAAGCATTTTTAAAAGGATTTTTTACAAAAGTACAAAAATAAAATACATAAAAACATTTTCAAAACATTTGGGGCGGGATCCCTGTAATGTCCGAAATTGAGGAGGAGTCCAGAGTGCTGAAGCACTACAGCAAGAGCGTCTCTCCTAGGCTGGAGCATGCTGAAGCACAGTCCTGGGAACAGGCACAAGGCCTGCAAGCACTGCAGTCTAGATGGCAAGTCTATTGGAGATTAATATTCCAAAGAGTCTTCAAACTTGCAGGAAACAGTTAACTTAAAAATGAAAAAGATCTCTTACCAGTTCTTGATGACAAAAGGATGTCAACGTCACCTCTCTGAAGCTGCGGCATGATGATCTTTGGCTGCTGGAGAGATAAAATCTTCAGATCAGATTCTCCCATGATCTTCTACTGGACCTGGACTGGATATCTTCTCCAAACCTGCTGGGCTGATGAACCTGAATGTTACCACAGACAAACCTGGATGCTGCTGGGGCCAAACCTGGATGATGCTGCACGCAAACCTGGATCACCAGAAGAAAGGCACCTCCATCTTGAGTTTTTGCCTTTTCAGTGGCAGATGGCTGTGCTGGCAATGGCTGAATTCACTTTTAGCAGGCAGGCGCATTTTTTTCAAGAATGGCACCAGTTTCTGGGATAGTACCATTCTGGATCTGGGACATAGACTGTCACCCCATCTAGACAAACCATGCAAACTAATAGGATATCTCTTGGCCAGCTTTGTCCACTAGTCTCACAGAGTTGATCAACAAGGCCCTGCCACACCTCCAGAATTGCAATCTCTCATTACACATCTTAATTCAGACTCACTTGTTTACTCTAGGGTGCAGGTTGGCACAAGCTTTCTCCCACAACAAGGCATGCCTGTCTTTCTCAATTTCCTTCCCATATCGTTCTAGAGTAGAAAGGGTATGACTTTCCATACTTAGCCTCAGCTCATCTACGTACAATTCTCTCCTCTTTGCTGCTTTTCATTTACTCATGTCCAGAAACATAGCTTGGGGGTGGCCAGTCCTGGCTGAGCCAGTCATGAACACTTAGTACAGAGCAAGAGCAGTCCATCTCTGCACTCAAAGACACACTTCTTGACCCATCTTCCACACAGACATTGGGAGGCTCCATGGAAGCCCAGGCCAATGGTGACTCACAAGGGCCCACTGTAGCCATTGCTGCTTCCTCCTCTTCCACACATTCTGCCCAGGAGCTGGTGGTTGTACCCACCCCCTGCAATTGCCCATTCTCCACTGTCATCAGAGACACTGTCCTCCCAACGACATGCTTCCTCCACCTTGGACTCACCGATGAGGCTTGGACTTGAGCCTTCCACCCATGAATCTACTGAACCTGCACTGGCAGTGTACAATTCCACCCTCTGTGGTGTGGAACACTTCACTTCCTCTGGGCCTTGCAAAGCATTGATGCAGACAACCTCCAGAAACTCCTTTTTGAACTCTATCTGGTCACTTTTTCTGCAACCAGCCTATCACTGTTATTCTGATTCTACAGGGTTCCCTGTTTGTGTCCAAACTGAAGCTAAGTGGATGCGTTTTGTTTTAGCTATCCTTGTGCCACTTGCCATGCTCATCCTAAATTGCATCCTACAGTCTGTGTAATGGGGAATGGGAAGAACACTTCTTTCTGGTTTTAGGCATACTTGGTACACATTACACGGATAGTTCAGCAAAGCCACCTCAGCGAGTGTTGTTGAGCAGTAATACAATTGTTCAGGATGGGCTAGTTCTTGTTCTTGTTGGGCTACCCACACCCTAGCATGGAATGGGTAGTGAGAGATTTGCTGTGCCATGTTCTGAAAGTTAAAAACACAAGTCCCAATATTACTATTGTTTGCAAACACTCTTGAGATTTGGTTTTAACACACTGGTACAAGTTTGTAAACAGGCTGCCTGTCTGCTGTAACTGTATTCCACAACTTAGCAAGAAACCATTTGAAAACTCTGTTCTGGTTTTACAAACTCTGTTCTAAAATGGTGCTGCTTTGTTTATATAGCTGGCTACATCCCAACATGGCGACTGTAACTTTGCATCACACTCAGTTAAAAATTGCTAGGATTCTGCCTGGATCTTTGCGTTTCAACTGATATTCTCAAGCACAAGTTCATGTTATTATTTCTCAGTCCATTACTTTACAAGCACTTCGACCAGATGGATTGTTTAAAGTTCACTTTCTTTGAAAACAGTCCTTTCACACACAAAGTCCAAGATTTAACAGTTCACAAAACTTTATGTTTCAGTACTTTTGCTGCATTTGCTCAAGTTCATACTCAGTTTTCCGACCTTAGCACTACAGTCAATTTCTTTTGCAAAGGGTATTTAAAGGCATGAAATGGTTTTCACCGTCGATGGAATACGTCCTGCTGCCGACTTAAAGAAGGCCTCTAGGGTGAAATGGGCTGGCGGTCCTGCTGATCATCACTACGACTGCTTCAATCACTCACCATTCAGTTGGGATACAGGTTGAGCCCGGGTTATTTGCAAAAAAAGACAGAGAAACTGCTGTTGCAGAAGCGATTTTGCTGCAAGCAATTCCTCCTTCCTGCAGCATGAACTACAAGCTGCTCATACACTGCAGGCCACTCCTCCATGAATGATCCACAATTTTATTTATTTATTTATTGAAATGATTCACCAGGAAGGAAGGTATGCTGAGCAACAAGTTGCTTGTCTCCCGGTGCAACCTGGAGGGTAGGGGAACATTTTATTTATTTATTTTATTTATTTGTTTTATTTAGTTTTGTTGACTGGGTAAGTGCACTAGACAAATCCTGCCTATTTTCAGGCACAACCCAGGGAAGGGGGATGCAGATGAATGCCAACTGACCTTGAACCAGATGAAACTGTTGGTGGTATTTTTAGTGAGTGAGGGAAATTGGGCCAGGACACCAGGAAAATTCCCCTACTGCATTGCTGACAGTAGGGGGAGCTGCTGGTGTTAGTCTGCAGGATGGCAGACTGTGCACAACCTCACATGGAGAAGGACGTTATGTTGACTTCTGAAGGAAACACTATGGATATTGCTGTCTTGTCTGAGAATTCTCTGCCTTCAGCCATGAAAGAAACTATTTCTACAAATATTTTGTCTGAAATTGTGAAGGATTTGCAGGAGACTACTGGCTTTGACCCAGTATCGGAGATTACATCTGAAACTACTCATTCTGACACAGCTGATGTACCAGGTACTGCACGTTCAAGATTACGTGTTATCTCTCCCGAGTCTGTGAAAGGAAGCCCGAAGTTGGCTGGGGTCAACCTTATCTCAAAAATGAGTGTTTCGGGTGCTGCAGCTGGTAAACAGCATAGTGAGGAAGCTGCTCCTTTACTACAGATGACTTATTCTATGTTGCTAGCAGTGCAACAGCAATTCGGACTATCTTCTGCTGACGAGGATTATCTGGGCGACGACTGGTTGGCCGAAAAAGTGCTCAGCGATTCCGGGTGGAAACACATGGATTTGGGATGCTGGACTCCTGATTTGGACTGGGGGAAAGAGTAATCAGACAACACGGCCAACAAAGCATGCCACCAGGACAAAATCCTGAGCTCAGGTAATGAACTTTTCAGTTTCAAAAGGGTCTTACCTGATAACACTGCGCAGTGTGTAGAGGATTGGGCTGCAGCCTTGCCTAGGCTGAGCACATCCAGAGAAGGAGAGCAGGAACCTAGACAGGGTCAGGCAGGTTTTGACCAGGCAGGTTTCAGAAAAGATAACGTGCAGCTTACAAAACAGGTGCCAATGTCGGAATCATTTAAAAATAAATTAGAACAGGCTCCTAGAAGGAATGCAGTTGGACTGCATTATAAGGGAGGGCTTATTACACCCTGATAGGTACTATGTTGCAAAGCAGTTTCTAAGGGGTTCGATGCTGTTTTTTCCTTCAGATATTTATGCACTAATTCATGTTTCTGGTGAAGACTCTTTTGACATTAGCTTTAAGAGTAATATTAATTTAGAGAAAATTTGGGAAAAATATTCAACCTTGAAATCTACTGCTTTATGGACTCCCTTTTATGCAATTCCCCTTACACATCCCCAGATTAGATATATTACCATTATGTTTAGGAATGAGGGAGTTAATGTCAGTGACATTTATCACTGGCTTCAGAACCGCTGATATTTTAGGTCCCCTGAGGCTGTTCTCAGTCTGGAAGGGATATGGACTGAAGGATGAAAGTTTAAGGTGAAGTTGTTTCAAGTTAATTCTGATATCATTCATCTCCCTAATAGTTTTTTTAGGAAAAGATGGGGGTCTGCTTCTATGGGGGACAGCCCAGAGCCTGTTATAAATGTGGGCAAAAACTCATATCAGTAGTTTTATACATGTTAAAATGCACATTATGTGGGGGATATGGGCACTCTGTGGACTTATGTGATAATATTTTTCAATGTAATCTTTGTGATGAAAAATGTCATGCCTTTCATCAATACCCCTGGGCAAAATGGAATTGTTCTGAAGGGTGGGATCAGAATGATTTATTAAACAGGGCTCAAGATTAAAGGAGAGATTCTACTTTTTGTTCTTCTAATGACATACAGGGGGAGGAAACAGAGCAAAGAGATACCTTAGCTACAACTGGGCCAACGGAAGATGGGGAATTACCTTTAGTAGATGAGCCTATACCTAGTTCACAGCACAACGATGAGGATACTACTGACATTTTTTCTAAAAGTAAAAATACCCCTGCTATCTTAAAACAATCCACTACTAAATCCATGCCTACTCCCTTTGAAACAGTGAAAGGCAGAAGGTTTACTAGGGCCTCTCTTAGACAATCTGTTGCAGGCCCCATCCCTGCTGAGAATATATTTGCACCTTTGCAAGATGATTTAGGGGATTCTGATTTGGAATCTGATACCTCCCATAGGTCGGAAATGGTTACTGAGGATGAGAACAGTAAGACTACTGAGCTGGCAAAAGAGAAAAAAGGGAAAAAAGGAAAGAAAAGGAAAGCTAGTCTCAGTCACAAAGGGGGTATTAACTTTACTAAATCTTAATAGCTACTTTACAACTAGCTTCTTATAATGTGTGTAGTCTTAAAGCCTACAAAAAACAAATCTCAATTTTGGCTTATTTGGATTTACTTAAAGTGGGTATTATTTTTGTACAAGAAACAAGATTATCATCTCTCTTTGAGATAGATCAGATAAAAAAAGATGGATTTGGGGTCCTTCCTTTTGAACATTTGGTCCGGATTCCACTGATGGGATAGGAATTTTATTTAAAATTACTAAATTTCAAATTTCTAAACTAATAGATGTGAGGCCTGGGCAAGCCTTAGTCCTAGATTGTTCTTTTGGAGATTTTTCTTTTCGCTTTATTAATGTATATGCCCCCCAAACAAAATCAGCTAGAATTGACTTATTTGAGGAATTAAAACCTTTTTTATATACTAGATGGCATATTGTGTGGGGTGGGGATTTTAATTGTGATATAGACACTAAATATTCTGGGGCTTCGAAACAAAAAATGTATTGTGATTCGCATGCTTTAAAGCAAATTATTTTTGACGTCAGATTATCAGATGCATATAGATCTTTACACACTAATTATGGGGCTACATATCATAGGCATGTACACGCCACACATATAGATATGTTTTTTTTCTCAAAATATATTAAGCCAATATTCAGTCGTGTTAAACCTACAGAATTTTCAGATAATCAGATTCTATTCTGTGATTTTAGTCTATCTAATGTCCCTACTAGAATATTCTCCACTATACAGAGGTGGAGATTAAATACATCCCTTTTAGACTTACCAGAATACTTTCATGGTTTAGAGGGGTTTTTTTTGCAGCCAGACACTCTACCTTGTGTTTGTATGATGATATCTATGACTGGTGGTTAGATACTAAAACAGAGCTGAAGACATTATTTGTTAGTTGGGGAAAACAAAGGGCTAACTCTAATTATTTGAAATATTTACCTTATAGGAACCAATTGTATAAACTAGTGTCCTTTCTTCTACATGATCACCAAATTTAAATCACAAATTTCTGAAATAAAAAAAACAGATGAAAATCTACTAATATGAGAGGGCCAAATCTTAGAAATGGAATTTAGATTTGGAACACAGAAACAACCTGCTTCAGACCCCTATAAAGCATGTAAAACGATTAGATAAACCTTAATGACTAGTTTATGTAAATCTGATGGAGTGATAGTAGATGCAGATCCGGAAATGTTACTGGTAGCAACAATATGTCACAGATATGTTTAAAGATAAAGTAGGAATACAGACACTTTGCCAGATAATCTTACTGCACCACCCTTCAAGTAGAGAGAGTCCATGGAACAATTTCTGATGTAAACCCATTTCTTCACAAGAAGTTGAGGAAGTGACTAAAGATTAAACATGGGAACATCTCCAGATTAGATGGTATTCCTAACAATTTCTATAAAAGTGTGTTATGTATGAGTTATTTCTTACCCTTGGTATTTAACTGCATGTTGACTTCCAATTTCTATTTTGAAGCTTTTAGCACGTGTCTTCTGAGTTATATACATAAAAAGGGATAAGAAATTACTATCTAATTGAGACCTACGTCAGTCTCCTAAATAGTTGTTATAAAATATCTCTAAAATTTTGAATAATCACATATTAAAGGTTGCTGATACTTTAATTCACCCAGCTCAGACCTTTTAATTCTTACAGGAAAATTCAACATAATTTATACCTGTTAAGGGAACTTTGAGGCTAGCAAAATGGGGTACAGCTCAGGTTTTGTGGGTAGCCTAGACCAGGCCAAAGCTTTGATAAGGTTAGCATGTACCCTTTGACATCTTGTTAAAATATAGTATACCTGATCAGTTTGTGCAGTGGGTTGTTCTGCTTTACACTAATGCTACAATAATTCAACAGTTAAATGAACTTTTTGGAGCAGACGTTAAGCTTTGTAGAGGTGTTCAGCAGGGATGCCCTTTAAGCTCTCTGCTATATGCCTTTGCATTAGATCCAGTTATCTCGACAGATTCAATGGGATCAGCATATAACTGGTCTTTTCTCCCAAAACAATGTTAGAAACAGAAAAAATCATATGCTGATGATGTTACTTATTGAAAAAGGATGTTACTTCTCTTAAAATGCACTAGAGTTTTAATTTTATGGGCAGTTCTCTGGGTATTTGTCTTGGCCGCGCCCCCCTGCACTGCTCAGTTATTCATTCTAGTATCCACTACTACCTTGAGATCCCTCTCTCCATCCAAAGTTAACAACGTAGCCCCTCCCAGGGTGTATACATGACCAGGGTTCCTAGGACCCAGCTGCAGAACCCTGCACTTCCCTGTGTTAAACCTCAGTTGCCAGGTACTCGACCACCACCCCAGAACCTCCAGGTCCCTCTGCAGGAATTTCTTACCCTCCTCATCATCCACCACCGCCCCCAGTTTAGAATAATCCGCAAAGAGGCTCATCTAGCTTCTGATACCCATCCTGATATCTGATACATAAGCATTGAACAGGAGTGGGCCCAACACCAAACTCTGCGGAACACCTCTGATCACCCTTTTGAGGGATGAGACAACCCCACCGCCCATGACCTACTGGGAACGCCCAGCTAGCCAGTTACCAATCCATCTTCCCACCATCCTCCCCACCCCTATCGTATCTAGTTTTAACAGCAGCCCCTGATGAGGTACCAAGTCAAATGCCTTGCTGAAGTCGAGAAAGATGACATCCACCGCTCTACCCTGATCCAGAGCCGATGTCACCAGTCATACAACTTTACAGGGTTTGTCTGACATGACCTGCCTGGGACAAAGCCATGCTGGTAATCATCCAGGTATCCCCTCTATTACAAGAATTCCCACAGTCATTCCTTAGGATAGACTCCATCAATTTGCCCACCATCGACGTCAGGCTGACAGGCCTGTAGTTCCCTGGCGCCTCCCTCGATCCACCCTTGTGGATGGGCACAATGTGTGCCACCCTCCAATCCAAAGATACCCTCCCCATCTGAAGGGAAATGTTAACTAGGGCCACCAGAGGCTCCGCCAGAATGTCAGCCAGTTCCCATAGCACCCTAGGGTGTATCCGATCTGGACCCGGGGGTATTCTCCTTCTTAAGGGCTTTCAGGGCCAACCACACTCTGTTGACAGAAAAGTGAATGCTCGAGAACTGCCCCCCCCCCCATCAGTAGAACCCTCTAACCCTACCTATCAGGCCTTTGCCCTCACCATACTGTGAATCCCCCAGTGAAGATTGATGCAAGTAATCATTGAGCACCTCCGCCTGCTCCCCAGTCTCCTCTGCCCACCCCCCTCTCTGACCTTAACCTGCTGGTCTGGCTCCTCACCTTCCTTCTTTCCCCAATATACGTAAAAAAAACCCTATCCCCCCTCCTGATCCCCTGCTGCAGTCTCTTTTCTGTCTGTGCCTTATCCTATCTCACCACACTAGTGACTCTTCTGGCTGAAATCTCATATGCATCCCTGTCAAGGTCCCCTCGTGAACACTTGAACCTATTGTAAACAGCCTTCTTTTCCCTCACCACCTCCTGAACCTCCCGGGACCACCAGCTCAGCTTCCTGGTCCTACCAAACTTGTGCCGCACCATGGCACAGGTCCTAGAAGCCTCCAGAATCCCCTCCTTAATAACTGCCCACCTACCCTCTGCGTCCATGCCTGGCCTAATCCCCAGCAAATGCTTCTCGAGGATTTCTGCCATGCCCTTAAAATCAACACCTCTAAAATCTAATACTGCCGTCCGAGTGCGACCTCTCCTTCCCCCAAGGCCAAGTGCAAACCAGACCATGGAGTGGTCACTCCCGGCCATTAAGTCCCCTATCTCCAGGTCCCTAACTAGGTCCAAGTCAGCCAGGACCACATCCAGAATCCAGCCCTCCCTCATTGGATCAACCACAGGCTGATTCAAGAATGTATCATGGAAGACATCTGGCAGTCTCTGCTCCTTGGCCAATGGGGATGTCATAATCTCCCAATGAGTCCCCCGCATGTTAAGGTCCCCCAGGACCACAACCCTGCCCCCGTCCTGTCAGCAATGGTCCCTAATATTCACCACCAGACTTTCCTCTAGTTCCTCTGCCAGCCCGGGAGGCCTGTAAATCACTCCCATTACTACCCTACTTCCCCCCGGGGTCTGCAGTGCCACCCATAATGCTTCCATGTTACCCTCCGCCCCTCCACCCTACTTATCAGTATGTCATTTTTAATAAACAGCGCTACACTGCACCCCCCCCATTCTATCCTTTCTGAGTACCGTGTACCCGCACAGGTTCAAGTCCCAGTCATGACCCTGAGTGGCCCAAGTCTCAGTCACAGCTGCCACTGCCACATCTCCCTCCACAAGCATAGTCTGAAGCTCCGGCATCTTGTTCCCTAAGCTCCTGGCATTGAAGAGGATCATCCTCCAATCTTTTCCAAGGCCTCTCCTCTTCATCCCTGGAGTTGACCGGTAGCTGTCTACTCATCCTCCACGGTACCCCTCCAGTAACTCCAGAAAGGTGTTGGAGCCTAGATCTATCCCTGAGAGGGAGGCTAGCATTAGCTTCAAAGCCCATCCCCCCTCCCTGAGAGGGAGGCTAGCATTAGCTTCAAAGCCCATCCCCCCTCCCTGAGAGGGAGGCTAGCATTAGCTTCAAAGCCCATCCTTCCTCCCCTCACAAGTTTAAACCCCACCTAGATTGTATAAAACCTGCCAGCTTCTGCTTCAGAACCTCCCTCCCTCCCTCCACCAGATTAAGATGTAGTTCTATCCTTGCATACAGCCCTTTTCCTCCCAGGTAGCCTCCCAGTCTCCACCACCCCATTCCCTGACCCCACACCAGTCATTTAGCCATTCATTAACCTTCCTAATCTTCTGTTTGTTCTCTCTATTGGCTGTCACTGGCAGTATCTCCGAGAAGGAGACTGGGCAAACCATGGCATGACAAACTCTGACCAGCTCACAAAACCTAGCCTGGATCTCACGCACACTGTTTCTGCTATATATTTGTGCCAGGTGCACCAAGATCTTGGGTTTCCCACACTCCTTAGCTAGCTAAAAAATCTGGTGCTTGGCCTTAGGCACAGTCAGGCCAGACATACTCTTGACCTCAACAGGACAGACTGCCCATCCCACTGGATGCTTCTGATTATAGAGTCCCCAGCAACAGTACCTGAACCCTCCCTGTCCCCCCATGCTTGCTTCCCAACCCCAGCTTCCCTCCCATGCCATCCTCTTCCGGTTGCTGGCCAGTTCCCCAAATGATTGGCTTTCAAGGTCCAATCTCTCCTGTCCTCCCCCTTCCCCCCTGGCAGGACCCTCAGTCCCATGAGTGACCCCAATCTCACCCTTCACCCCAGCAGTCCTGTCCTCATCCATCCTCTCCTTCCCACCCTATCCCTTCTTTCCAACCCTTCTGCTCCCCCTGGACACGCCACCCCCTCAGGGGACTCAGCTCTCATCATCCCATTCTCAATGCCATTCATCCCCCCCTTATGGATCCAACTCCCCCTTCTTTGCCCTTAGTCCACACCAGTCCTGAAGTCCTCCTCCTCCACAGCACGAACGTGCCAATCCCTCAAGCCAACCCCTTCCCTCCCCAGAGACCCCTCCATCCTTGCGCAGGCCCTGCTGCCCCTCAGCGCATCCAGCTGTAGCAGTCAGCTCTTCAGGGCGAGGGACCCTTTCCATCCCCACACTGCCTGGCAAAGTTACCTCCCTCCACCGCTGACAGATCCCGCGACAACCCCCCAGATCAGCCACCCCTTCCTCCCACCATTGCTGCTTGTTGCACATCCCATCTCGAGCTTCCTCTTCTGCCCATACCTCCACCCCCTGTTTGCCAGGCTCCCACCCCCAAACCATCAGCACCTACAGCCCCTGCCTGGGCTTAAGTAAGATTCTGTCCCCACTTCCCTATCTACCTGTCCATCCCTCCCCCCCTTCCCCACAAGCCCCTGCTCCCTAATCCTCATCCTCCCCATCCCTACCAAACTCAAGGGCTCAAATCTGTTCTTAAGCTCAAGGTCTACTCTCCTGTGCCCCAAGCCAGCGCCCTCCCACTCCTTTTGCCCAGCCCCAGACCCACACCATCCGCCATCCTCTAGTTGCTAAGTCTCCCTCACATTTAGGCCCCTACTCCCAAGCACCCTGCCCTCCCCCCACCCAATTTGTCCTGCCTCTGCATAGCTGTTGCACCATAAGTGTCCTTCCCACTGCACCCATTTCCTGCTCGAAACCAAGGCAGCCCCCTCCCTTCTGCCAGCTTCCTCCCTATCCTCTCCACTTCCTCCCAGATTTGTGCCAGCTGCAGACACACCAGACAGCCCCCGCCTCCAAGCCCAGGACAGCACCATGGCCAACCCGCCCCCATGCACTGCACCACCCTGCAAATATGCCCACACTCATGACTAGAGTACCTAGCCATAGCCCGTCCCAAGCCCATAGACACTTCCCCAGGCCAGCTGCCCGTTCCCACACAGCAGGACCTGATGAAAAACTGCTGAGTTACCCCCCAGGAAAAACCTTACAAGGGGCCCAGAGTGACAAAGGCAATCTATAACAAAGCCAATTTACCCAGTAAATATAAGGATGTAGCCTAGCAGTACATTCAAAGACAATGCAAATTTAACCAAGTAAAGCAAGGAGTAACCAAGAAGGAAACCCACCCCAGACCAGCCCAGCCACGTATCCCCACACTCAATTTACTGACTGCATAAACAGGCCCAGAGACCCAGCCCCATCTAAGCAGTTCTCCAAACAGTCACCAGATGGGTTCAACCAGTCCAGTCCTCCACCCACCAACTCCAAACCACTACACCCTGCTTCCAAAGCCTATTTAACAGAGGTCGAGGTCGGGGCCGAGGCCAGGGAGGGCAGTGGGGACGAAACTCCTGATCGTGTTGCTGTTCCTCCAGTACAGTGGCTGGGCCTGAGCTTTATAGCCCAGGTACGAGTTTAAATTTGGCACCCTGCAATTCGATTGGCCCTTTCGGCCAGGACACACAAGCCAGGGGCGTCCCTCCTCTCACAGCTGCTGATGCGGTAAGTCAGTCTGCACAAAGACCCTGCAGTCGCTCCCTTGGAAAGCTGAAAATGATGTCGATGTGGCTGAAAATCCTCCCCAAACACTGCTGCCAATGTGGCCAACTCCTCTGCAGTCCCGGTCCTAGTATGCCATTGATGCAGCTGGAGATCCCCCACAGCGCACTGCCGCTGATTCTGCCTGCTTTCCTGCAGACCAGGACCCTCTTCCTGATCGCGTTGCTGTTCAAAATTCAGAGTTGGCAAGCAGCAAAAATACAAGATGCCCAGGTGGTGTAGTGGTTTTTCTAGCCGCAAGGAAAAAGGACACCTCTATGAGTGGCGTAGCGTAACAGGTTGCCCGTGTAATATATAGCGAAAAAGGGACTGGCACTGGGCAACCTGTAGGCCTATGCACATTTTTGGAAGGACCAGCTACCCGCCTCCAGCTTCCTAAATCAATGCACGCACTGTGAACAGAAAGAATGATGACAGGCTTACTTCTTATCAACCTCTCTGTCCGAAACACTGTCCGAGGAGGTTGAAGACACAAGTTCCTTTGATTTGGGCATTGTAAGGGGAAAAAGGAAATTAGATTGCAGTTAGACAAAAAAAAAAAGACTTGTTTTCAATTACAATCAGAATGAATTGTGCTTCCAAACGATCTGTGGGATGATCTGCAAAAGGTGCTGCTGCACATGTTTAACCATTTTTTGAAATTCCCCTTCCCTTTGTAAAGCACAGCCTAAGCACTTACTTCTGTGTCTCTTGGGGCTCCCAAATTCTAACTCCCGGCGCTGAGACAAACAAAGAACTGCTGCCCACCCTGAAGACAGTACCTTAAAATACTTTAATTTCTTTCTATGCTAAGCAGATAGTTCCTCCGCCAAGCTGCTCTTCCTACAGCACACAAATGGTGCCGTCGTGAAGTTGCTAGTGCTGTCGCTTTCCATCCCTCCTACCTATGTACACTTGAGTGGTGACTTGCTGCTATGGTATTTCATCTCTCCTCCCCGCTACTTTAATGGAGTCTCCATGTGGCTCTGTCCCTATGGCACCTTTGAATGGTATCTTCCCGTGCCACTCTGCTCCAAGTAGTCAGTTGCTGTGTAGTAAGTAAGCAATAACCCATGACAGGGTGTGCTGTTATTGGGGATTAACACACATCTGGGTGAGTTGTGTGGCACGAAGGTCGCAGGCCAAGTGTTCTCACGGCACCCGGGTGTGCATTAATCCCCTATAACAGCACATCCTGGAATGGGTTATTGCACTTATAACGTAGGTTATGTCTGAAAAGTACAAAAAGAGGCACATAAATACCTTTTGCGACTGTCACGAGAGCAGAAAAGGGACTGTATTCTGTCACCCTGCAAAACAGTCCCAACCTAGATTGCATTTCTCACTACTGCTACGCACATACAAATGTCACACATACAATATAGACAGCATTCATGACATTTTTTGTGCAAAATATGCTGACCTTCACTTGTTGCACCCCTTACTGTGCTGCCCCCCAAACCCCAACAACACATCCAACACTAGAAGTGCCGCTACACATGCTGTCTGCCTGCTGCTGTCCTTTCTCTGTGTTTGTCTTTCCCTACCTCTGTCTCTGGATGCCTACTGCTGTGTAGATGTCCAATTGACTGTAGCTGTCGACAATGGCAAAACTAGCATACTGTGCACTTTGGCCAAAGGCCTCCTCCATAGGCAACATCTGTGACAAAGAGAACTACAGTGCTGCATTTCCTGATACAATTTCAGCACAGACACACAGTGCACTGATTCTCCAAAGCCCTGTGCTATACCTCGCTCACTGTCTTGTACCCCTCTGACCATGCTTGCCTGTCTTCAACCCTGCTGTTGCCCTGTGCGTCGCCGACATGGAGCAGCTCAATGGGCATACCACCTGAATGTCCATCACTATGGTGATGTCTGTTGCTCTGGGGGGTTCAAGTAGGGTATGGATCTCATTGATGGGCCAATTGCATACAGACACACCGAGATGCGGAAAAAGCACTTGCCTGCTCCAGCTCCACTGCCATTATACCTCCTGGTGCTTGGCGCCTCTGTCAGAACATGTGAGGGATGGGATGGCTACACTTTCCATTCACAGTGGCGACCACTGGATGAGGCACGACACAGCAACATAGGGAAAAAGCACTTGTCTGCTACATCTGTACTTTGCTTACACCTCCCACTGCTCGTTGCCTCTGTCGGGAAGATAGATTTCTGGACAGCCCTTCTTTGAACTTCTTTCTAGAGGTACAGAGGTGTCAGTTTGGTGACTGCTTTCACTCTCTCCCCGATGATCAGGCCAGATTAATGGATGTGGGGTCATACTCAAGTCATATTTTGGGGCCCAGAGGCCTAAATATACTAACATACTAAAATGCCAGCAGAGTAGTCCTCATGGTCTATCGAGTCTGCTCGAGAGTCAGTACCTGTGACAGGCACCATTTCCACCTCTTCGCCCCCTCAGGATGCCCTCCCACACCTCAATGCCAACATCCCACTCTTCTGTGGTGCCGAGCCACCAAGGCGCAACTACCAGGGTACTCAAGCAGGGTGAAATGTGATAGAAACAGCAGCCCTGCACTGGCTATAGAATTGGCAGCCCTGGCTAGTGGCTACAGCCTACAGAACAGCAGCAGGCAGAATCATGATAGGATGAGAAAACCAATTTTACTTAATTCAAATCAGAGTAAAGTAATTTCCTGAAGTAGACTATCAAACTCACATTCATTTGCACTCAGATTTTACAAATCTGGCAGGGTGATTCTACCCAAGGCTGTTTTATACTCAACATACAGTCTTCAATTTAAAGATAAAGCCTCAGTATTTTACAATAACTCATTATAGTGTATGGAGACCCTTGTTCCACACAGAATTCCACTGCAGTCCAAATTTGTTGTACCACAATTCAAAGTTCAAGGAACACAGTTACACCACACCGTGGTACAACATCTTAGCTGTTTTCTGGCGCTGGAACCGCACTTCCAGTAATGAAAAAGCGCCACGCACATCTCAGTATTCAAACAGTCAATACTGTGACAGAATGGCGTGGTGGTTTTTTCAAAGCTGGCTGAGGAGCACTTGAAATTTGCTGATGAGCAGCAGAATAAGGACACAAAACGTAAAACCGCAAATGATCTGAAAGTGATCACCTCCTAAGTGATATGAATGTTTGTTTGCCATGATATTTAAACAAGGGGTCTCCATAAACTATACAAAATACTGGCTGGGCTACTGGGCCCAACCAGCCTGTGCTGCCATCTCGGAGTTCTGATTACATCAGACCTCTGAAGCTTAAACTCTCGAGGTCAAACGTAATCAGAACCCCTCGATGGCAGCATGCTTGGCTAGCACAGTCAGCCAGACAGTATTCTTATGTAATAGTTTTCTGTTAGATTGTTATTGCTACTGGTTACTTTGGAATATGACTTATTGCCAGAGACCACAGGCTACACTGACTATACTGACCCCAGAGTCCAGACCATGACACAAGATTTGTTCTCCCATTACTGAGCTTAATATCAAATCACTGGATAAAACTCCGATAATGCGTGTTCCTCGATATCATCTGATCACATTCTGCAGGTTAGATTTCTATTTTCTGCCCAGTATGCTTTGAATTTCCAGTTACAGGTGAATTATTAACTACAACTCGACAGCAGGACACTAGTCTGGCAGCTGCTTATTCAAAGACCCAAATGTTGTACTTCAGTATTCCCCTGAATGTTTGTTACAGAATACAGATAATGGGGCCATTTTGTGTTTAGGGTTTTCTTGGACCACAAAGCAGTTTCTTCTTTGGAAAGTGAATCAACCCTTTATGAAGCCCTCCTTAAACAAATTGGCTACTGCTCGCCAAATGTAACTAACAATCCAGTTATTTACCCTGACCCTGCCAAACACCAATGAGATAGACATGCCAGCAATGAGAAATCAACACCCATTTTATTTTGTAACAAAATAAAACACTTTAAAAATATTTTTTAAATTTATTTTTAAAACTTGACCTGCCTTTTATTTACCTGTTTGTCAGATGCTCTGTCCTCAGCGGACAGACAGCCACTTTGAATATTTAAAACATGTGAGCGAAAAACAAAACCAGTCCCGGAGCAAGTAAGGAGTGTCCTGCAGGGATACAGCTGCCAAGTTTATGTATTTCTGTCTGGGAAATTGGGAATCCGTGGGAGAAAGACACATTGGGAAAACTACCTTTTGGGGGAGATGGTCTGGCGATCAAAGATAACCCAACCCTGGCTGTTACTTGTTAGATTTCACTGTCATTGACAAGAGTTGGCACCTTCTTTCATTCAAATGGCATCTTCTAGATGGTGACGGAGGAGATGCTCTTGGATTTGGACAGCAGGCCAGGCACAGCTGGTTAAACTTGGCATAATCTTTCCAGCCCTGGAGCTCTGGGTCTGAGAGGTTGGTGGAGGCTCGGTAGGACAGGACAGCCACTGGGGGATGGAGCAGAGGAACAGGATGAGGTCTGCGATAAGGACAAACTGAAGATGGAGACCCACTTCCTGTAGCTGTCCTTGAACCTCTGAGTCAATTGGCACAAGTTGCCCATGAAGCTGTAATACAGGGGTTTAGGGCCGAGTTGGTGAGCCCCAGCCACTGACTGAGCGCGAAGGATCGGATGTGCAGGCATGGGAACCCACTCGCTCATACTGCATTGGGATGGGCCCAGTTCCTGCTCCCCATCCCGGGACCGTTAGGTATGTTAAAGTGTCTGCCGTGTAGGGAGGGAGGCAGCCAGGACAGGGCAAGAAGCAGCACCAGTGCCACCACTAACTGGCGATCTTCTTGCAGCCCTTGGGTGAGTGGCAGCCAAGGTTGCCTCGAATGGCATTCCTGGAGTTTCTTGTCAGTGCTCAGAGGCAGCACCCCCCAGAGAGACAGACACACACACACACACACACACACACACACACACACACTGGTGGCTGCAGCCACTCATGATTCAGCAAGCAGTGGCGAAAGGATTCTGACTGCGGGAGAGGAGTTCCCATTCCGCTGCATCTATTCTGCAGTAATTGTAATGTGTCTGGAACTGGAGCGGGACCAAGTCAAATGAACCTGGGATGTTAATGGGCCCTGTTGAACCATGGGGCCCCCCATTGCGTAATCTGTGTACAAGTAAAACTGGCCAGCCTGATCCCTATACCTGGTGCTGCCGCAGTGCACTCTCCCGTATTGCTGTCCTGGTCACCATCTGTGCCTCATCTTCTGCCCATTTCTACCCCTGATAACTCAAACAAAAGGTTAGCTCTTTCCTGTTACTAACTCTCTCTCTCTCTCACTCTACCTCTCACTGCTACGGGGCTACCAGTCACACTTTCTCCAGCACTGTTGCTGACCGCAGGCTAGGGACCAGACACTTTTGGGGGAGGACTGCACCCAAGCGCTGTTGTCAGGGTAGACAGACTGTCCTGAGGCTCTGAATTCTTTACTTTGCCGGGGGAGGGCAAGCATTCCGCAGCAGGACACTGTGGGCACAATGAGAGACAAGCTTCTCCAGCACTGGACAGTGTGTGTGTGTGTGTGTGTGTGTGTGTGTGTGTGTGTGTGTGTGTGTGGTGGGGGGAGAGAAACATATGATGTGTGGCACAGTGCCTGTCATTCACTTTGCTCCTGTGTACTCTGGTTTCACTTTGGGCTCCGGGCCATGGAGGTCTCTCGCCGTTCTGCGGCGTGGTGGTGGGTGGGTAGAGATGAACCTAAGGGAAATGTACAAGATCTGTGGGGTGGATGGCTGTGACATCTCTCTCTCTCTCTCTCTCTCTCTCTCTCTCTCTCTCTCACTCACTTGCTCACTTTGCAGGGAACAGGTGACACCAGGGGCAAAGTAGGAGATCTGTGGGGAGGGAGGGTGGGTGGGACATCATGTAGCGGTTGGGGACACTTACTTCTAACTTATAACATGGGTTGCTGAAAACATGCGGTAGCTGCCCACACTACCCACACACTTCTCGCTTGTCACACTTAGTGGGGAAATTAAATGGCTGCCGCTGACTGTTGCTCTGGCTGGCCCATAAACAAGTGTGGGTTGTGAGCCACAAAATGCCATTGCCACAACAAACAGGGACTGCCTGGCATCCCAGCGTCAGCTTCTCATCTGCATGCAAACTATTCAGAACGGGCATGCAAACTGTTCAGAACAGAGCGAGAGGCTGATGCTGCAATGATGAGGCACTCACTGATTGCAGCGGCAAAATTCTTTCAAGTTGGTGGCACGCTTGCAACCTACTGTCATAGCCAGCGTGCTCATTAATTGGTGACACACAGACAAGCCACAAAAAGCAGTGGCAGCATTGGCCACAACACTGCCACACCTCCACAGCCTGCTTCTCCCGCAAGCTGCCACAACATGTTTTTTGCACATGTGCGCAAGCAAACATAAAAATGGATTCACATCTGGATTCAGTACATGTTCATTTTCCCATAATCCCATAAAAAGATTTGCATAGGCTGGGGCCATGGAGGCCCCCATAGCCATACCACAAATCTGGGAATAATATTTATTGTTGAACTCAAAATAACTGTGATGAAGTATAAAATCAGTGCCTACATAAGAAACTCTACTGGGGCCCCAGTAGCATCTTGATCCTGTAACAAAAAATATATAGCTGCTCTCACACCATCCGTATGTCTAATAGAGGTGTACAAAGTCTCCACATCCACACTTATCCATCTATATTCTGGTTCCCACATTATCCCACTGAATTTATTAATGGTGTCCCCAGTATCTTTCAGGTATGATGGTAAATTAACCATACTATGCTGCAAAAACAGGTCCACAAATTCACATAGGTGTTCACAAACAGAGTCTATACTCGAGACAATTGGCCTGCCTGGTGGCTCCCTTACATCTTTATGGACCTTGGGCAAACAATATAATGTGGTAACCACAGGAAACTCACAGCAGAGATACTTAAACTCATCATCAGTGATGTTACCTAACTGTACTGCCCTGTCTAACAATACACATAACTCATTCCTGTACTGAAAAGTGGGATTCGCTTTTAACTTCTTATAGTTGTTAATATCAAACAATAATCTTTCAGCCATACCCTGATAATCAGTTCTATTTATTATAACAGTATCACCTCCTTTATCAGCCTTTTTAATCATAATACCTGTTTCAGCTGTTAGTTCCTTTAAAGCTAATGCCTCGGCTTTTGATAATATTTTAGCAGAGCGGTCATTCATCGGTTTAGACAAAACTTATTTAACCTCGAACAACACAGTACTCTCAAATGAGGTGATACTGCCATTAATGACCATTGGTGAGAAATCGAAATTGCACCTGAACATAGTCTCCCTCATTCTGCTAAATGTTGTGAGTCAATGCTGGACTGTCCCAAAATGTCAGGTTCCCTTAATAATCTTTCTTTTTCCTATAGGTTGACCTCTACATCCTCACTGTTTCATAGTTCATCCACTGATATCTCATTTTTCCTATTGTCCTCCTCCAGCTGTGATTCCATCAGCAATAAATCCAAAGCCTCATTTTGGTATCCCGACTGTACCAAGTTTTTCCTCGAAAAAGCCATGTTAGCAGACTGTTCAGTATTTCTTTTGTAACCCCTAGGTGGCGCTACCCCAAGGGCTACTACCCCTGCCTGCTTGGCTAGTTGCAGGTTAAGGGGCCTGGGTACTGAAACGGGTGCCTCCACCCGGTGGTCAGGGTTGTTAATGGTCAAGCTAACCTGGGTACAGCCCTCCGGGACACTGTAACCCCCCCTCTGTCCCTTCTAGTGGCCGGAACAATATACAGTAATCACTTTTGCAATGCCCCTTATTCACCATGCAAGTACCCACACTGTTTGCACTTACCACCAGGGTTGGTTCCACCAGTTTGACCTAAGAGACCCTGTAAAACAAGGTTAGGCAAAGAAAACAACAACTGTACAGTGCTTTCAATACAAACTGGAACCACAGTGAGGTTAAATGCAAAAAGAGTTAGATCTGATTTATTCAGGGGACTTGAACAAGGAAGGGACATAATCAGGTTGATTGACTTAAAGGCTAAATCAATTGGACAGTCATGCATGCACTTCAGATTCCCTACACAGTCGCACACTCTGGGTACCCAGGTAGGAAAGTGGTGGGCTAGCTAGGAACGCTGCCTGGGGTAGGCCGGTATCACAGCTGGTTGGGGCTCTGTGATGGAAGAAAGCAACATGCATAACACACACTATTTGTAATCAGATGACAACACTTTAGATTTAGCTGTTGTTGCAGGGGGCTACCCTGATGGTTAATCACGATACCCAAGGACACAGGCAGGACAAAATCGAGACTGCAGGTTGTTGAGCTGGAGTGCCAGGAGAAGCAGGGCCCACACGAATCACCGGCGTCGTTCCTGTTCAAGGCGTTGAGCAGGGGACTGATCCCCAGGCAGGTCTCTCGTCGATGGCTTTTCCCCTGTGATGTGAGGTATCTGGCTGGGCCAGTATGTCAAGGCCAGACCAAGTGGAGATAAATGTGGATTCAGTCCAGTGGGGCGATGCAGCCTCCAGCAAGCAGAACACAGTTCAGCACACTGTGGGGAATCAAATCGTGACCCACTAGCAGCACACAACACATTTACATGCAAGGCTTTTATTGACTGATGTTGTTCTGAATTGTTGATTTTATATGTATACTTTGATTTTATGATTTATCTGTACAGCGCCTTGGTATTTGAAAGGCGCTAAATAAATAAAGTTATTATTATTATTAAGGAAATTCCACTCTACCAGGCAGATGGCTCTCTGATCACAATTACAGGGTCTCTGCACCAAACCAAGAGTTCAGAGGTGGCTGGAGGTCCTGACAGGCCGATCATGTTCAGCAAATCTTTGGTATTCTTCAGGTTTTAAGCCTGGTCACGGTTCAGTGGCTCACAGTGTCGGATTCAGTCTGATAAAATCATTGGTTCCCTCTCAGGGATGGCAGGCATGCAAGCAGGCCAAAACTCTTCCACGGTTCTACTGCGTGAAACTACGCAGGATTGCTGCTCGACTATCTCGAGCTGTTCACCCTTTCACTTCCCAACTCAGACTGACTCGAGCTGCAAGCAGCCTGGGACTTTCCTCAGTATCCAAAAGGTTCGGTTGGCTGATCTGTCTGTCAGTCACAACAAGGGCTCCCCCTCCAGGTCCATTTGAGTGCCAAAGTCTCAAAACTACAATTCCTACAGAATTTTGCTCCCACAAGACCCCTGGGGACAGGCTCCATTTTAGAGTCCCCAAAGGTACTGATTAGCCCATTCTGGCAGTCCAGGACCAAGATGGTGGTGATAAACAAGACTTTCCATGCTACAAAGAAGGCATGTTAGACAAACTACAATATTATTACCACTCTAATAGATAATCAGCAAATAAGTACATCTTCTAACAGAGCTCCCTCTGTGCAAATAGCGATGGCAGAAACTGAGCGATTATCTGGCAGCCTGGGCAGGACTCGAGCATAGAAACACTCAGCCCCCCTCTCAGAGTACTTATAACTGCGATATAAGAAGCTCTTAAAGAGGCAATACACAGAGGCTATACAGGCACTCTCTGGCAATAATGTTTAAACTGCTAAAACACAGGACACCAGCCTGGCAGTGAGCATTTAGGCAAGCTCAAGGAAGACTTTTCGGGAACCCCATTTGTGGGGTACTCTTTGCTAGCAAAAAACAGCTTTAGCTTGATCTTCCGAAATAATTTGAATAGGTCCACATATATTGAAAAATTAAATAATAAATGGAGAAGGGACAAAATTGAGACCGTTCTTCAATAACGAGGTCTAGGAATTGCTTAATTCGAAGTTACTTAAATTAACTATTTGGAGCTCAGATTCTTTGGATTCCTCAGATCGTGTTTCTTGTATTTTGGATCTGCCACCTCTATTACCTCTTCTTGTTCTTTTCTTCCTATGGTTTCCTGCCCTCTTTTCTCTAAAAAAAGGTTTCGAGGTCAGATCAATTTTCACAGTTTTTTGTCCCCTTTTGAGTGTAGTTGCTGCTGCAGAGCTCTCTTGATCACTCACTTTATTATCACTGGGGCTACGGTTTTTCCCTCTGGATCTCCTGTTCCTAGATCTCCCTCTGCTTCTCAAACAGCCTTCAGAATTTTTTACAAATGCACAGGGTGTACTTCTCTCATAATCCACTACGTCACGTAGATGTTTAGTTTGCTTCCTTAAGATAACTCCTTTTTCATGCTTAAGAACTTTGATTTTTAAAGCTTTATCCAACTGAGTGAAATCCTTGTGATCATTAAATTGCTTACTTCCTCTCTAGCTCTTTTCAGGTCGACTTCTGAGTCAGCGTAATTCTCACTGTCAATTCTACAATGAATTTGGTATATGCCAAAGCGGCGGATATTTTTAACCAAGATTCTTTGCGCTTAAAATTTTCATGCCTATAGAATGGTGTTTTAGTCACTCTTAACCCTCTAGGAGCCTGGGTCTCACAATAAGACTGCAATGAAATAATATTGTAGTCAGATTAATCTCTTTAAACAGAAGTCATTCCAATTTCAGAAATGCAAGTTTGATATTACTTTCTGGAATATCAGCTGACTCTTGCCTCTATCGACACCCTCCTTCCAGGTTCAGTCTTAAACCTTCTCTTCTCGACTGCAAAGATACCGCCAAACAGAAACTCTAATTTTCTCCATCTTGCTTGCTTCTCCCCAGTTCACTTTCTGTCATCACTGTTAGTTCCACAATAGTCAAATGCAGAATATAAAGCACAATGGGACAACTCTCCCACGTCGACAAGAGTCATTATAATCCGGGTATGCAGAATTTTACTGGGAGAACAAAATAAAGAGTCCTGTAAAAACTGCTTACACAAATCGGTGGTAAAAACACGACGTGCTGTGGTGATCCTCCTGAAGCCCAATGGCTTGGCAGTTTACAGTATAAACACTGGTGCCATTGATTCAATGAAAACAAACATGGACAAACTGTGCTCCAAGCCTGGAATGTTCACAACTACTGGGCAGCTCAACTGAAAGTACCAAACAGAAGAAAGGAAGTTGCACTCCACACCACAAATAGCACAGAAACTGCAAATAAGACTACATAGTCATTTAATGTCCACTACTGTGAAAGCCCTAGCGCCTCAGCTCAATGCCTTCAAGGGGCATGTTACAAACTGGCAGTTTGAATTTCATTGAAGTGCACAATTATGTCATGATATCATAACACAACCAATGGCAATGTATAATACACTTTTAAACTTACAAAACGTCCTATTGCAAAATTCACATACTAAAATTATATCAAATCTTAGTGCTATATAATTTTCAACAATTAAATTCATTGCAGTTCAAGAAGAAAGTTTTATACTTTATAAAATAATAATAGTCAATTACAGTTGCTGTAGCTATTTGTGGTGTGGAGCACAACTTCCTATCTTCTGTTTGTCATTTTTCACATCCTGCCGAAATGTGTTTTCATACCTGTGGTGCAGAATGGCATGCGTAATGTGAGAAATCAACTTTCAGGATAGATTAACAAAACAACAGTGCTACTCTTCATGAGGGGAGGTCCCAAAAAGCCCATGTTACAAATCTGGTGAAAAAATTCAAAAAAATGACCACGTTATGGGTGTGCATTGCACAGTTTCTACGCACACTCGTAACTTCGGCAATTTTTTATATTTTCACTCCAGATTTTCAATATTGCCATTTTTTCACACCTCCTCATGAACACTACAGCTGTCATTTTTCACATCCTGCCCGAAATGTGTTTCCGCACCTGTGGCACCGAATGGCGTAGTTGCTGTGCGAAATCAACTTTCAAGATTGAGTAATGAAGTGACAGTACCACTGTTCATGAGGTGGGGTCCAAAAAAGCCAATTTTGAACATTTGGAGTGCAAATGCCAACAAACGCCTAGGGTGCTAATGTTTCCAACCATAAGGCCCACCCTGTAGAGACTAACAGGTGTCGGGGGGGGGGTGTGACTTGGGTTCGTCAGCCGTAATGCTCATGGCATTCTACCCCCACCCTACAGCCAGTGACAGGTTATAAAGGTGTACCTTGGGGTCTTCGGCCCTAACGTTCACCCCAGTCTCCTATACTGCACCCATCTCAGCATATTTCCTTATGGAATGGGGTGAGCATAAGGGCCGAAGACCCCAAGGCACACTGCGACACCTGTTGCTGTCTGCAGGGTGGGGTGAGGTCAAATGTCTTAAGCATTATGGTGGACAACCCAAAGGCACATCTGCGCCTTTCAGTCTCTGCAGGGAGGTGGGGGATGGGGTTGGCATTAGTTCAATACTTCACTGCCATTCCTATTATGCATCTCTTTAACTCCTGCACTGCCAATGCCAATGCCAGCAAGCCAACATTTGTGGACTGTGTCTGCTCTAAGCTCTCCACAACTAATCTTGACTCTGTTGTTGGTTCTGTGCCCAGTATCTTTTCAAGCTCCTCATAGAAGAGCAGACAGCTCAACGTGCTCCAAGATACCTTGTTTTGGTCCCTTATGCGGTGATATTTTACTTTTAATTGCTTCATTTTTCACAGCATTGCCTGGCTCTCCTCTCAATACCAAGGTCAGCCAGATGTTCTGAAACTGTCTGATAAACCTTTGTATTTCTGTGCATGCTGTTTAATTCATTCTGCACAGTTTCAGTGGACCAATGTTCGATGATTGCCTTAGTGGCCTCATCAATCCAGCTAGCTGCATGGTCACTCATTATGCAGAGACAAAAGCAGGATGTTTGAAGGCATGATTGCTGATACACTTCAAAATGCAAAAGTCACTATTAGCACAGCACTTCACTTCAAACCACATTATTTTTCTTTGCTTTAACACAGTTTTTCCGGTCTGACTTAAATAAGCATTTGTCAATGCCGAATGTTTGCTTGCTGGCATTGGCAGTGGTAGTGTAAAGTTACAGAGCTGCGTAATAGGAATGGCAGTAAAGTATTGAAATGAAGCCAACCCACCACCACCCTGCAGAGTGACAGGCATTGGGGTGTGCCTTTGGGTTGTCAGGCAAACGGCCACGCCATTTCACCACACCCCACCCTGCAGACACTGACAAGTGTCACGGTGTTCTTTGGGGTCTTTGGCCCTTACGCGCACCCCATTCCATTAGGAAATATGGTGAGATGGGTGCGATATAGGAGAATGGGGTGAACTTTGGGGCCAAAGAGTCCAAGGCATACCTCGATGCCTCTCACTGGCTGTAGGGTGTGGAATGGTATAAGCATTACAGGCAAGAATCCCAAGTCACACCCCTGATGCCTGTCATTCTCTATAGGGCTGGGCGTTATGGTTGGAAACCATAATACCTCAGGCATTCGTTGGTATTTTCACTCCAAATTTTCAACATGTTTTTTGTGACCCCACCTCATGAACAGGGGGAATATCAGTTTGTTAGTCGAAAGCTGCTTATGCACAGCGACTACGGCATTTAGCACCACAGGTGCAAAAACATTCTGAACAGGATGTGAAAAATGACAGCTGTACTGTTCATGGGGAGGTGTAAAAAATAGCAATGTTGCAAATCTGCAGTAAAAATATTTAAAAAAATGGTGAAGCGGCAAGCGTACATAGGAACTGTGCAGCCCACCGTAATATAATTAGGTTGGGATTTTTACAGCAGATTGTCAACTCAGGCATTTTGGTGCCTCCGATCATGAACAAGTGTCACTGTGATTTTCTTTATCTGTCGAACAAGATTTCCCAAGGCGACCATGCATCTCTACGCTGAAAGTGTGAAAACACACTGAGCCATGTTGTGAAAATGACAGCTGTACTGTTCATAAGGAAGTGTGGAAAATGCCACTGGTGAAAATCTGGACTGAAAATATTACAAAGTCATGAACTTACGTGTAGTGCTATAAACTGCGCAATGCTCACTCGTAATACAGTCATTTTATGGACTTTTGTCACCAAACTTTCAACATAGCCATTTTAAGACCTCTGCTGATGAACAGTGTAACTATGATTTCTTAATCTGTCCCAAACATTGCTTTAGCACTGTAGCACCATTATGCGCTACATGTGCGAAAACACATTTTGGGCGACATATGAAAAATGGCAGCTGTACTGTTCATAAGGAAGTGTAATAAAATGGCAATGTTGAAAATCTGGAGTGAAAATATTAAATTCGCAAACTTACGAGCATGCATAGGAACTGCGCAACGCATGTTCGTAAAACAGTCATTTTTAGGAATTTTTTCACCAAATTTTCAACATAGCCATTTTAAGACCTCTGCTCATGAACAGTGTCTCTGTGATTTTCTTAATGTGTCCCATACATTGATTTCGCACATCGACTGCGCCATTGTGCGCTACATGGACGGAAACACATTTTGGGCAAGATGTGAAAAATGACAGCTGTACTGCTCATAAGGAGGCGTGGTAAAATGGCAATGTTGAAAATCTGGAGTGAAAATATTGACAAGTCGTGAACTTAGGGCGTGCGTAGGAACTCATAGCACTGCGCTCGTAAAACAGTCATTTTAGGAATTTTTCACCAAATTTCCAACACAGCCATTTAAGACCTCTGCTCATGAACAGTGTCACTGTGATTTTCTTAATTTGTCCCGCACATTGATTTTGCACACTGACTGCGCTATTGTGCTACATGGGCTGTTCATCGCTTTAGGTGAGATGTGAAAATGACAGCTGTACTACTCATAAGAAGGTGTGGCAAAATGGCAATGTTGAAAATCTGGAATGAAAATATTGAAAATTTGTGAACTTACGGCGTGCGTGGGAACTTCATAGCATGCGCTCGTAAAAACAGTCATTTTAGGAATTTTTCACTAAATTTTCAAAATAGTCTTTTGAGAGCCCACCTTATGAACACTGGCAGTGTCGTTTCATTAATTGTTCCAGAAAGGTGATTTCACGCAGAGTACATCGCATGACAGTGCAAGAATTCTTGAGGAGGGTCCAAAACCCCATGTTGAAAATTTGGTGCAAAATTCCAAAAATGCCTGAGATATGCAATAAAGTTGAAACCCCTATCTATCCCATTATACAGCTTACCAGCATTTCCTCAGTTCACGGTGGCTTTGAAGAGTGCAGGCGTGTTCCAGTCCAAAGATCCTCCATGAGCTCCGGAAGTAAGTATGGGGGGTGTGGGGAAGCAGGGTGCACAGTGGTGGGTGCGGTTGTGGGGGCAAGGAGACTGCGTGGGACCATTTTTGCTTTTCAGGTTTTTTTTTTAAAAGATGACGCGGGATGTTTGCCACACTGAGGTGGGCTCCCAGCATGGCACAAGGGCGGCTGGGGGCGTGAAGTCGACGGGGATTGGGCACCCGTCGGCCATAGTATCAGTTGCCACGCTGGGGTGGGCTCCCAGCATGGCACCCGGTACCCCGAGAGGACAGTGGGCCGACAGGATTGGGCACCCGTCATTTCTCTGATAACTTGCCACGCTGGGGTGGGCACCCAGCGTGGCATTTGGAAGGCTTTGGGGAGCGCAGCACAGCCATAGGGATTGGGCACCCCATCAGCTATAGAGTGGGGGGGGGCAGCACGCAGTATGCATGTGTGTGTGTGTGTGTGTGTAGGGGGAGCTGCACATGAGCAGGCGATATCTGATCGCTGTTCACTGAAGTGTAGCTCCCCTTTAACTGTATGCCACTGCATTTTGGAGCTTGTCATAGACAGCTCCAGCATGCATTGGCGGACAGGGGCCATGCCTACCAGCACACTGACTGAATTGGAAGAGGGGGTGACACACCTTCGAAAACTCAGATGATGGCACTATGTTTCTTGCACATGCATGCAAGCAAACATAAAAATGACTGACAAATCTGTAGAGTTAAAACACTTTTTCTTTTGACACAATACAGTTGACAGCATTAACTGCAGTTGCATTTTAATTTTTCCTCTTCAGCATGATCTCAGCACACGCGCAAACACGCTAACTACAGCATGCTGGGATACCAGCGCATTGCATTGTGGCTGCATGGAGATCATAAATCTGGATGAGGGAGAAAAGAGCATTCACACTGATGGTAAGTCCATTTTACAAACTGAACTGTTTTTAAAAACATGTTTAAGCCTTGGTCAAATCAGGTTTTAAACACTGTTTTCAAAAACGGTTCAGATTCCATGTTAGGTGCAGAGGCAAACTGATTTTCGGGTGCTTAAAAATGGTTTACACACCTTGGCCCATTGTAAGCACCCCAGTGAGAACAGGGGCTAAGATGGCACCACCAGTGAGCCCATCTGCGACTTGTGCTTGGCAGTAGGCTGGACGTCCCTAATCACTAGAAGGATGATACATACTTGTACTTGGGCATACAAATCGACACTAAACAAATTCCCCCATTATATAGAGACCCTTTTCCATTGTTCTTGAAGTTGTTATTCGCTTAGGAAAAACTTCTTCATCTTACTAGATGTGCCTAAATTCCACACACATTTTGGTAAAGCTGCCATCAGTTATACTATCCCGTTCACCTGGAACAAATTACAATCCTTCCTTAAGCTCTCAAACCTAGTCTCTCTTAACTTTTTCAGACATTTAACTGGCAGATTACTTAAGGATGTCTGCCACTGACACACCTGCTAATTCACCCACTACTTTTGCTAAACTACCCAACAATCAGCACTTAACTTTAACCCAGGCATGTATATCTGACAATAGAAACATAGACTTTGACAGCAGATAAGGACCACTTGGCCAACCTAGTCTGCCCATTTTCCTACCTAGAGGATAAGCTGCAGATCCTATTTAACCAGCAGCCTACTTCTTCCTACCCCCCACAAAAATTGCCTTATGTCTGTCCCATGCATTCTTGAATTCTCCCACAGTTTTAGACCCCACAACCTCCTCAGGAAGGCTGTTCCATGCGTCCACCACCCTCTCTGTGAAAAAATACTTCCTCACATTGCCCCTGAGCCATCCCCCCTCTATCTTCAAATTGTGTCCCCTTATTCTTGCACATCTCTTTTTCTGAAAGATGCTACCCTCTTGGACTTTGTTGATTCCACTGAGGTACTTAAACGTTTCTATCATGTCCCCCCCTCCCTCCTTTCCTCGAGGGTATACATATTGAGCTCCTTTAGTCTCTCCTCGTATGGCTTCTCTCACAGACCCTGCACCATTTTAGTTGCCCTCCTCTGAACTGCCTTCATCCTGTCTATGTCCTTGCGGAGATGGGGTCTCCAGAACTGGATGCAGTACTCCAGATGGGGTCTCACCAACTGTCTGTACAGGGGGATAACAATTTCCTGTTTTCTGCTGGTGATGCCTCTCCCTATACATCCCAGTATTCCCCCCAGCCCTTCCTATGGCCTTCTTACATTGCTTGCCAACCTTAAGGTCATCTGATATGATTACCCCCCGGTCCCTTTCCATTTTTGTGTTTGCTTGCACGCATGTGCAAGAAACACAGTGCCATCATCCGAGTTTTCGGAGGTGTGGCAGCCCTCTTCAAATTCTGTCAGTGTGTTTGCAGGCATGGCCCCGTTTGCCAATGCCTGCTGGTGCTGTCTGTGACAGCAGTCCAAAAGGCAATGGCATACAATTGAAAGGGGGAGCTACGCTTCAGTGAGCAGTGATAAGATATCATCTGCTCATGTGCACTTCTCCCTACACACACACACACATGCACGCATACTGCGTGCTCACCCCCTGCACTGTATAGCTGGCGGGGATGCCCAATCCCCATCGGCTGTACTGTGCCCCCCAAACAAGTATACATGCCACGCTGGGTGCCCACCCCAGCGTGGCTATCATATAACCCGACGGGGTGGCCAATCCCCTGTCGGCTCCCTATCACCCAGAGTACAGGGTGCCACTCTGGGAGCCCACCCCAGCATGGCAACAGATGCTGTCACCAATGGGGTGCCCAATCCCCATCAGCTCCACCCTCACCCCCCACAGCGTCCTTGTGCACGTGCTGGGAGCTCACCCCAGCGTAGCAAACGTCCCACGTCGTCTCCACCTCTGGTAAAAAAAAAAAAAAAAGCAACACAAAAACGGTCCCTCGCGGTCTCTGCCACCACCTGCGCTCACCCACTGTGCACCCTGCCTCACCACACCCCCTCCTTACCCCATACTTACCTCCGGACTCCGGCGCGACGATCTTCGGTGGACCGGGAACACGTCTGCACTCTTCAAAGCCGACCGCTGTATAAGTATAATGTAATGAATAGGGTTTTTAAACTTTGTTGCATATCTCAGGCATTTTTTGGAATTTTGGCACCAAATTTTCAACATGGTGTTTTTGGGACCCCTCCTCATGAATTCTGTCACTGTCATGGCGTTATTGGGGCCCGAAGGGTGATTTCGCAGTCACTGCGCAAAATCACCTTTCAGGACTGATTAACAAAATGACAGTGCCAGTGTTCATAAGGTGGACTCTCAAAAAGCCTATGTTGAAAATTTGGTGAAAAAATTCTTAAAAATGACTGTTTTACGAGCGTGCGTTGCGCTGTTCCTATGCACTCTTGTAGGTTCACGAATTTTCAATATTTTCACTCCGGATTTTCAACATTGCCATTTGACCACACTTCCTTTTGAGTAGTACAGCTGTCATTTTTCACATCTCACCCAAAATGTGTTTCCATGCATGTAGCGCACAATGGCGCAGTCGATGTGTGAAATCAATGTTCAGGACACATTAAGAAAATCACAGTGACACTGTTCATGAGCAGAGGTGTTAAAATGGCTATGTTAAAAATTTGGTGAAAAAAATTCCCAAAATGACTATTTTATGAGCATGTGTTAAGCTGTTCCTCATATAACTTATGAGTTCAGCGAATTTTCAATATTTTCACTCCAGATTTTCAACATTGCCATTTTACCACACCTCTTTTGAGCAGTATAGCTGTCATTTTTCACATCTTGCCTAACATGTTTCCGCCCATGTAGCGCACAATGGGCATAATCGGTGTCTTGAAATCAGTATGGAACACATTAAGAAAATCACAGTGACACTGTTCATGAGCAGAGGTCTTAAAATGGCTATTTTGAAAATTTGGTGAAAAAAATTCCTAAAAATGACTGTGTTACGAGTGAGCATTGCACAGTTTCCACGCACCCTCATAAGTTCATGAATTTGTAATATTTTCAGTCCACATTTTCACCAGTGGCATTTTTCCACACTTCCTTATGAACAGTACAGCTGTCATTTTCCACAACATGGCTGAAATGTGTGTTCACACTTTCAGCACAGAAATACGTGGTCACTGTGGGAAATCATTGTTCGGGACAGAAAAAGAAAATCACAGTGACACTGTTCATGACCGGTGGTCCCAAAATGCCTGTGTTGACAATCTGCTGTAAACAATTCCCAAACTAATTACATTATGGGTGCACGTTGCACAGTTTCTATGCACGCTCGTGACTTCACCAGTTTTTTTTAATATTTTCACTGCAGATTTTCAACATCGCCATTTTTTACACCTCCACATGAACAGTACAGCTGTCATTTTTCACATCCTATTCAGAATGTGTTTTTGCACCTGTGGTGACAAATGCCGTAGTCGCTGTGCAAAAGCAGCTTTTGGCTAACAAACTGATATTGCCACTGTTCATGAGGTGGGGGTCACAAAAAACCCATGTTGAAAATTGGGAGTGAAAATACCAACGAATACCTGAGGCATTAGGGTTTCCAACCATAACACCCACCCTGTAGAGAATGACAGGCATCAGGGCTGTGACTTGGGATTGTCACTGCAATGCTCATACCATTCCACCCCACCCACACCCTGCAGCCACTGAGAGGCATCGAGGTGTGCCTTAGACTCTTTGTCTAAAGTTCCCCCATTCTCCTATTCCGCACCCATCTCACAATATTTCCTGAAGGAATGGGGTGCGCATAAGGGCCAAAGACCCCAAGGCACACCATGACACTTGTCGGTGTCTGCACGGTAGGGTGAGGTGAAATGGCGTGGCCGTTATGCCTGATGACCCAAAGGCACACCCCAGTGCCTGTCACTATCTGCAGGGTGGTGATGGGGTTGGCTTCAGTTCAATACTTCACTACCATTCCTATTATGCAGCTCTGTAACTCCTACACTACCAATGCCAATGCCATCAAGCAAACATTCGGCATTGACAAATGCTTGTTGTTGTTGTTACTAGTTCCCCTTCCCCATTGTGTAATCTTCCCCTGGGTTTTTGTTTCCCAGGTGCATTATTTTGCACTTCAAGCTGCCATACTTCTGACCATTCCTCCAATCTTGTCAAGTCCCTTTTCATCCTTTCCATGCCTCCTTGTGTAACAGCCCTGTTGCAGATCTTTGTGTCATCTGCAAAGAGGCATATTTTTCCTTCCAGTCCCTATGCAATGTCACTTATAAAGACATTAAGAAGGACTGGACCCAGTACTGAACTCTACGGTACCCCACTAATAAACCCTCTTTCTTCAGAGTGGACTCCATTTACAATTACCTTCTGTGTCCTGTTGTCCAGCCAATGTTTTACCCAGGCTACCACCCTGGGACCCACTCCCAGGCTGGTTAATTTGACTATTAATCTTTTGTGTGGGACTGTGTCAAATGCCTTGCTAAAGTCTAGGTTGGCCATGTCCACAGAACCTCCCCGGTCTACTACTTTGGTCACACAGTCGAAGAAATCAATTAGATTAATCTGACATGACCTTCCCGCTGTGAATCCATGCTGCCTTGGGTCTTGTGCCCTACTGGCCACTAGCTACTCAACAATTCTTTCCTTCAGAAGTCATTCCATCACTTTCCCTACCACAGAGGTCAAACTGACAGGTCTGTAGTTTCCTGCCTCTATTTTGGTCCCACTTTTGTGAAGGGGAATCACATCTGCCTTCCCCCAGTCCTCAGGTACCACACCATCCTCCCATGATTTGTTAAAAAGGGTAGTCAGCGGTGTCACTAGTTCTCTGCTTAATTCTTTTAGAATTCTGGGGTGAATTCCATCTGACAATCAGTTGTGTTTTGTAATATCTTAAAAATTGCTGTGTTCTCGTTTTCTGGCATGTTTCTCTGTTATGTGCATTATATTCATTTTTCTGAACTGTTTGTTCATTGTATCTAGATGTTTCTATTGTCCTATACAGGACCTCCTTGTAAATGAGCATGCTCAATGAAGTTTTTCTGATGAGATAAACTTGAACTTGACCCACCCCAGTTCTCTCCGTGGCTGTCTCTCTTGCTCTCCCAAACCCTGCAGGGTTATTATTTTGAATATGCAGCCAATCCCTATGTAGTACTGGTTCTCTCCCAGAACGCAGTCTGCACTGCTACTTATTTTCACAACCCTTCAGACACCTGAAAGGGTTACCTTGGTTTGCCGCCACCACTCAGCATGACTCTCAGTTGGGGTATCTCTAGGTCTGAATCCTACTAGAGCCATTACTCACACAGTTCAGTGCTCTTTCCCACAGGGCAAATGACCCATCCCTGATGTCACAGCTGGGAACACTTTGCTTTAGATATGGTAACTTTGTAGCCTGTCTCTTCAGAAACAGGTCACAGACATGCCATTTTTTTTTCAATTTTTATTTATTTAAAATGTTGCTGACCCGGTAAAAAGCACTGGACCACATGGTCTTTTTAAAGGCCAAACCGAGATACATATAAAACAATACAAACATACAGTTTAGAAAACAAGACAATCACATATGAATGTCACAATTAGCAAACACCTTACATATCCAAACATCAAACATAATAAGGAGGACAAATATTAAAATATGAGATAACATGTTATTAGTTAAAAATAAACACATTATGTCCAGTAAACCAATATGCTCTTATACAAGGGCATGGAACATGTTATCTGCAGTTTACACTGCCTCAGACCTGAGTGATCTTTTCAGTGAAGTTTTGAAAAACAAGCATTTGTCAATGCTGAATGTTGATTTTGTTGATCTGTTGAGCTCGCTCACTGCTCCTCTATTACTCGCTCGGTCTGTTTCTCCCAGTGCTGCAGACTATTTTGTACTGTGCTCCTGCCTGCACTGGCACCTTTTTCTGCCCACTAAGAAATCCACAGCTGTCCCGACAGAGCTCCGTTGAGGTGGCTCACCCACCCCTCCCCCACTCACTCATTCAGTTTCTTCTGGCGCTGCAGGCTGCCCTTTTGTACTGGGCTCCTGCCTCTGTTGGTGGCTTTTTCTGTCCACAAAGAAATCTGCAGCAGTCCCGACACAGGTCCGTTGAGCCTGCTCACTCCCCCTCTCTCACTCACTCGTTCGGTTTCTGCCGGCGCTGCAGGCTGGCCTTTTGTATTGGGCTCCTGCCTGCATTGCCGCCTTTTTCCTGCCAACAAGGAAATCCACAGCAGTCACGATAGAGCTCTGTTGAGCTCGCTCACTCCCCCTCTCTCACTCGCTCATTGTGATTCTCCCCGGGCTGCAGGCTGCCCTTTTGTACTGGGCTCCTGCCTGCGTTGGCACCTTTTTCTACCCACAAAGAAATCCGCAGCTGTCCTGACAGAGCTATGTTGAGGTCACTCACTCCCCCTGTCTCACTCGCTCATTCTCTTTCTCCTGGTGCTGAAGGTTGCCCTTTTGTACTGGGCGCTTGCCTCTAGTGGCACCTTTTTCTGTACACAAAGAAATCTGCAGCAGTCCCGACAGAGCTCCGTTGGGCTCGCTCACTCCCCTTCTCTCACTTGCTCATTCTATTTCTGCCAGTGCTGCAGGCTGCCCTTTTGTACTGGGCTCCTGCCTGCATTGCCGCCTTCTTCTGCCCACAAAGAAATTTGCTGCAGTCCTGACACAGCTCTGTTGAGCTCGCTCACTCCCCCTCTCTCACTCGCTCATTCCATTTCTGCCGGCGCTGCAGGCTGGTCTTTTATACTGGGCTACTGCCTGCATTGCTGCCTTTTTCTGCCCACAAAGAAATCCACAGCAGTCACGATAGAGCTCCATTGAGCTCACTCATTCCCTGCTCTGTCACTCACTGGTTCTGTTTCTCTTGGTGCTGCAGGCTGCACTTTTGTACGGGGTTCCTGGCTGCATTAGCACCTTTGTCTGCCCACAAAGAAATCTGCAGCTGTCCCGCCAGAGCTCCATTGACATCGCTCAGTCTCCCTCTCTTATGCACTCATTCTGTTTGTCCTGGCGCTGCAGGCTGCCCTTTTGTATGGGGCTCCTGCCTGTACTGGCACCTTTTTCTGCCCACAAAGAAATCCACAGCAGTCCTGATAAAGCTCCGTTGAGCTCACTCAGTCCCTCTGTCTCACTCGCTTGTACTGTTTCTCCCACTGCTGCAGGCTGGCCTTTTGTACTGGGCCGCTGCTTGCATTGACACCTTTTTCTGCCCACAAAGAAATCCGCAGCAGTCCTGACAGCGCTCCACTCCCCCTCCCTCACTCATTCTCTCGTTCTGTTTCTCCCAGTGCTGCAGGCTGCCCTTTTGTACTGAGCTCTTGCGTTGGGGCCTTTTTCTGCCCACAAAGAAATCCACAGCAGTCCCGACAGAGCTCAGTTGAGCACGGTCACTCTCCCCTCTCACTCGCTCGATCTTACTCTGTCCCGAACACTGATTTCCCACAGTGACCGTGCTATTCTCTGGCAAGAGTGCAAAAACATATTTTAGCTAGGATGTGAAAAATGACAGCTGTACTGTTCATAAGGAGGTGTAAAAAAATGCCAGTGTTGAAAATGTGGTGTGAAAATATAATAAATTTGCGAAGTTAGAAGGGTGCGTGGAAACAGTTCAACACACACTTGTAACACAGTCATGTTATGGAGTTTCGTCACCAAATTTTCAACATAGGGATCTGAGGACCTCTGCTCATGAACAGTGCCACTGTCATTCTCTTAATCTGTCCCGAACACTGATTTCCCACAGCGACCGCGTTATTCTGCGCTGGCAGTGCAAAAACATATTTCAGTCAGGATGTGAAAAATGACAGCTGTACTGCTCATAAGGAGGTGTGAAAAAATGTCACTGTTGAAAATCTGGTGTGACAATATTACAAATCTGTGAAGTTACAAGGGTGTGTGGAAAGTGCACAGTGTACACTTGTATCACAGTCATTTGATGGGCTATCAACACCAAATTTTCAACACAGGCATTTTAGGACCTCTGCTCATGAACAGTATCATGTCATTTTCTTAATCTGTGCCAAACAGTGATTTCTCACAGCAACCGCGCTATTCTGCGCAGGAAGTGTGAAAACACATTTTGGCCAGGATGAGAAAAATGACAGCTATACTGTTCATATGTAAGTGTGGGAAAATGGCAATGTTGAAAATCTGGAGTGAAAATATTAAAACTTTGCAAAGTTACGAGCATGCATGCAAACTGTGCAACGACGCTAGTAACACAGTCATTTTATGGAGTATCATCTCAAACTTTCAACATAGGCATTATAGAACCTCTGCTCATGAACAGTGTCACTGTTATTTTCTTAATCTGTCCCAAACACTGATTTCCCACAGTGACCGCGCTATTCTGCGCCGGAAGTGCGAAAACACATTTTGGCCAGGATCTGAACAATGACAGCTGTGTTGTTCACAAGGAGGTGTGAAAAAATGCCAATGTTGAAAATCTGGCATGAAAATATTGCAAATTCATGAAGTTACCAGCGTGCATCACAACTGCACAACGCACACTCATAAACCAGTCATTTATTGGATTTTTTCCACCATATTTGCAACATAGGCTTTTTGAGAGCCTACCTCATGAACACTGGCACTGTCATTTCATTAATTGGCCCCGAAAGGTGATTCCTCGCAGTGACTGCTAAATTACCTTACCGGGCTGATTAACGCCATGACAGTGCCAGAATTCAGGAGGAGGGGTCCCCAAAACCCCATGTTGAAAATTTGTTGCCAAAATTCCAAAAAATAACAGCTATGCATCAAAGTTGAAAAAACCCTGCTTATTCCATTATACAGCTTACCGGCATTTCCTCAGTTCGCGGTCGGCTTTAAAGAGTGCAGACATGTTCCCGATCCAACGAAGATCGTCGCGCCAGGCTCCAGAGGTAAGTATGGGGTGAGGGGTGTGGGGAGGCAGGGTGCACAGTGGGTGGGCAAGGTTGCGGATGGTGGCAGGGAGACCGCTGAGGATCATTTCCTTTTTCACAGGTCAAAAAAAAAAAAAAAAGACATTGCGGGACTATTTTTGTTTTCAGGGCATGTGGCATGCTGGGGTGGGCTCCCAGCATGCCAATGAACTCATTCTTGGGGGGCAGCTGTAGCTGATGGGGACTGGGCACTACCATCGGCACACAACAAAGGGAGGGGGCCACATCATGCCGACGGTGACTGGGCACCTCGTCGGCACTGAAGTGGAGCGTAAGAGCCGAGGGGGATTGGGCACACCCTCAGCACAAATGTTCTGGGTGTTTGTGGGGGGGGCATTATGCCAACGGGGAGTGGGCTCCCCCATCGGCAACATCAAAGGGCAGGGCCACTGAAGCTGATGGGGGCAAACAAAACCTGTTGTGAGGGGCGCATGCTGCCAAGGGGGATTGAGCACCCCCTCAGCACTGGGGGTTACTTAATATTGTTGTGAACACGGAGGCGAAGCCAGCCATGTTCACAAACAATATTACTTGAAACGCTCCACCCAGCAATGACAGGTCGCTTCCTCATTGCAGCAGAATGGCTGACGCTGCAATGATGAGGCAGCCCCTGATTGCAGCAGCTGAAACTTTTCAAGGTTGTGGCACACTGGCTAGACTAGTGTCAGCAGCAGCGTGCCACAGCATTGGGGAAAGCCGGCCAAGCCTTTAAAGGCTGTGGGGGCATTGGCCACAACAGTGCCGTGCCTCCACAACCCACTTCTGAAAACCTGCCGCAATATGTTTCTTGCGCATGCGTGCAATCAACATAAAAAATGCCCATTTTGTATATTGCGCAGGCAAGCTGGCCAACTATTCCAGGTTTTGATAGCTGTTTGTCTAAAAGCTCTTTGTTTTTTTGTGGTTTTACAAATAGGAATTGTTAGAGTAACCGTATAATCTAATCTTAGTGCTTTTAATTGCTGTTTTTCTTCAAAAAATGCAACAAGAGGGTTGTTTGTTTACTAAGAAATACAGCATTTTATGGACAAAGCAAGATATATATATATATATATATATATGTCAAATTTTATTGTATGTCAAATTTATTGGGAATATTCAGAAAACCTTTGAATCGAAGACTCATTTACAAAGGTTCCACATCATACATTAAGGTACAGAGCAACATTTGTTACAGAGGTGACGGTACAGTACAGTCCATTATAAAAATACAAATATAATACATTACAGTACATGACAGACAAGGATTGATCTGAAGAAACAGTACATTACATTACATTACAGTACATGGCAATCAAGGATTTATTAGTAGGAGATGTAAGTCAGGCTAGTTATTGATACCAAAATTAGCACAGCCACATAGTTGCAGAAATACTGTATCAGGCTGATAGACAGTGTTATGGGGGGATTTTGAGCTTGGATTGGAAGCAGTTAGGTGTGGAGTTGGACAATATGTGGCAGGTCAAGTGCCAGGGGCAATAAAATACGTTAGAGTCTAGGAGGTGCTCCCTCAGTCTAGATTTAAAGGGACCTAGCCTTGTATGTATGTATTAATAGAGAATATATGATGGGCAGTAGTGTGATATGGAAAATATTCTCACTCCTGCAGAGTGAGCTCTGGATACTCGCAAGTGCCAAAGGCATATGTGAGAGTATCTAGAGCTCACTCTGAAGGAGTGAGAATATTTTCCATAGCACACGATCTGCACATCATGTGTGCTATTTATACAATAGGGGTGGGAGCTTCAGAAATATTATGTTTTCCTGTGTTCTTTTCCTGTTTCTGTGTGCTTTCTTGTCTTTCTGTGTGTGGTCTGAGCGTGTGTGAGTTTTTCTGAATGGGCTGGGAGTCTCAGAAACACTAGGGGACACAGATGAGTGTCTTTTGCAGTGCTAATTGAGTAACTTGCAGGCCTCAGTTAGAAAGAGAAACTGATCCTGGAGAGCAGAGGGACTGCGCAGACCGCATCTGTGGGCTTCTTTTGTATCAGTGGGAGGTCCGGGGACTGAAATGGCCACATCGGCAGTGGGAACTTCTGCATCAGCGTGAGGCCCGGAGACTGAAATGGCTGCACCGGCGGCGAGAGCTTCTGCAATCAGCAGGAAGTTTGGGGACTAAAATGGCCGCATTGGCAGCAGGAGCTTCTATTGATTTAAGGGCAGTTTGGGGAAGGAGGTGGCCACAATGTTGGTGAGGAGCCCTTGCCGAGAGCCCAATGAGAAGAGAAGGTGCCATTTGTGAACTCGCAGCTGGGGCCTTTTAAGGGACACGCCCAGCTGCTTGGGACACACAAACAAGCTGTTCCTGGAGAGCAGGGGGACTGCGCAGACCACATTGGTGGGAGGTCCAAGGACTGAAACAGCCACATCGATGGTGGGAGATTCTGCATCAGCGTGAGGCCTGGGGACTGAAATGGCCACACCAGCAGTGAGAGCCTCTGCAATCTGCGGGAGGTCCAGAGACTAAAACGGCCGCATCGGCAGCAGAAGTTTCTATTGATTTAAGGGCAGTTTGGGAAAGGAGACGGCCACAATGGTGGTGAGGAGCTTGTTGAGTACCCAATAAGAAGAAAGGGTGCTATTTTTGAACTCACAACTGGGGCCTTTTAAGGGACGTGCCAGTCGCTTGGGACACACAAACAAGCTGTTCCTGGAGAGCAGTGGGGGACTGACAGACCGCATCGGCAGGCTATTATTTGTCCCACCTGCACTCCCCGGCCCCGACCTCTATTAAATGCTCAGAAGAGGAGGGGCCAGATAGTGGTAGGGCATTGATTGGCTGGGTGTCTACACTGGGATTGGGAGAGCAGGGAGAGTGAGGAACTTGGTGGTGCCCTCCCTCCAGCCGGGACTCTGACTATTTCTTGAACTATTAGGCATGGATCTCTGTTCACCCTCTTGGAATCTGTTTGAGGTTGTAACTCTGTTTTCATGCTCTTTTATTCTGCTTGTAGATTGGTCTAAGGGCTGTGTTATTTTTAAATTTCATTGTGACTCAGTACTACATTCTCTTTTATTCTGCCTTGTAGATTGGCCTAAGGGCTGTACTCTCATGGCTACATGTTCCCATATGGCTGCCTCTAGAGGGTTGTGGGTAGTTCTACCTAGGGGTGGGGGCCTGGTCAAGGGGGCACATCCAAGAATGTTTGGTAAGGGTATCTGGAGATGGCCTTCAACTGCAACGGCAGGCATCTTTGGAAGGGTTGTTGGGTGCACTGGCTGTGGGGCAGCCATGGTTCTAAATTAAGCCCTTCTGTAGGCAGCTTTGCAAATCAGAGAGAAGGTTGACTGGGTGCTGAGGAAACTGGAGATGTTGGAGGGGTGGGTCTGGGGGAGCATGTGGGGGCAGGGGCAGCGATGGAGTGAGACATGAGCCTGTTTCTCCAGGCAGGGGGGAGAACTTAAGGAGCGGGGACTGGTACATAAGGGAGTATCTTCCTGGGAGAAAGCAGGTAGAGGAAACAGTCTAAATCATGGGAGGTTGGGGGATGCAGGAGGGTTAGAAGTGATAGGGGGCTGCTAGAGGGGAGGAAAGTGGAAAACCTGGTCTAAGGAATAAGGTTGCAATTGAGTGCTATAATAAATTTGAGCCATTGAGCAAGTTGGGAGAAGACATGGAGAGTGGTACTGAGGAGGAAAGGGAGAGTGGTGCTGAGGAGGAAAGGGAGGATGGGGGTGGTAGGGATGCAGAAATTCAGATGAGGCTGGGCTCCATAAACTCAAATAACCATGCTAGCAGGGGGAAGGGATACAGTAACTCAAGTAAGCATGCTAGCAGGGGGAAGGGCAACCCAAATGTCACAGAAGGGGAAGGTGAAGACAAGCAGAGGAAAGGTGTGGGGGTTAAAGCTCACTCAACAAAGGAGGTGGCATGGAGTCGGCGAAGGGGTGTACTTTGAGGCGAGGATCATACCAGAAAGGCCTTTAGTTAAGGGGGCCCTGGAGGTTGGCATGGTGGGGAAGAGGATAAGGGATGAGGTGGGAGGGGTGATGGTGATGGAAGTGCAGTGTTGGGGGGAAGAGATGGTGCGGCAGGGGATGGAAGGTGGGGGGGTGATCATAGAAGAAGGCTGGACTGGGGTAAAGAGTGGGGTAGAGGCTAAGCTGAGGGGAACCGCGGAACCTAGTTATAAAAGCTGCGGTAAGAGGGTAGGGCAGCAAGGGGTTCTATCATAGAAGGTCTGGAGGGAATGTAGGGGGAAGTGGTCTCGGAGAGGGGGAGGAGACAGTGGCTGGAAGAAGAGTCCAAAAAGGAAAAGAAATAGTCCAAAAAGGCAGTGATACCAACACCAAGGGGAGCACTAAGGTATTCCTGCTGGGTGACTCCATGATCAGGGATATTAGTTGGGAGGGGCTGAGAGAGGGGATACCTAGCCAAGTTAAGGTAGTGGCTATTTCTGCCCTGACTGTGTACAGGGCGAAGTTCATGGTGTATGAGCTGGCGAGAGACTGTGGGGGATCACCAGACTTCCTGATGCATCTGGGGACAAAGGATATTAAGGGGAATAGCATACTGGAAATTCAGGCAAGGTTCCGTGAACTGGACAGGGTCTGTCATGATAATGGGTGCACAATCGCCTTCTCAGAAATTCTACCAGTGCCAAGGGCCACGGTGGAGAACAAACAGAAGATCAGGGAGATAAATGACTGGCTCAGGCAGTGGGGTGAAAAGAGTGGTATGGGGGTGGGGGTCTGGGGGAACTTGGGATGAGGGACTGTATGCCTGGGATAGAGCTTCACCTTAATCCGGTGGGGAAGGAAGTTCTCAAGTGGGGGATGGCAGATTTCATTCAGGCTAGATGGGGTTTAAACTTGTGAGGGGGGAGGGTTGAAATGTAGGGCTGATCCAGTCATCCATATTGCAGCTAGGACTGGCCCTCAACCCCCAAATGGGGGGGGCGGACAGTACCCTACATACGTACGAAGGATCGAGGAAAGATATGGCCAAGGGGGTTGGAGACAAGGATTAGAGAGTGGTTTAAATAAATGCCAGGAGCCTGGGGAATAAGATGCCTGAGTTCCAGGCAACACTGGTGGAGGGTGGAGTGGAAGTAGCAGCGGTCACTGAAACTTGGGCCACCCCTGAACATGACTGGGATCTTAATCTGAGTGGGTACCTTGTGCTTAGGAAGAATAGAAAGGTGGGCAGAGAGGGAGAGTTGGACTGTTTATTAGGGATAACATTGAGGTTATTAGAGTAGAGGAAGCAGACGGCAGTGTGGAGGCCTTGTGGGTCACGTTGAGAACCCCCACGGGAGGGAGGATTAAGTTGGGGGTTGTGTATAGGCCCCCAGGGCTGGCGGAGGACCAAGAGGAGTGCCTGCTGGCTAACATTATGGGTCAGTGTGGACAGGAGGGGGAAGGAGTGGTGTCGATGGGGGACCTTAATATGCCAGCTACTGACTGGGAACTATGATGTCCACTGAGACCAGGGAACAGAAGCTGCTGGATGGCTTTCTGGACATGTTCCTCAATCAGCAGGTGATGGACCCAACGAGGGAGGGTCTTATCCTGGATGTGGTTTTAGCGGATGAGGATCTTGTGCAGGATCTGGTCGTGGAAGAATCCCTGTCTGGGAGCAACCACGACACAGTCTGGTTTCAGCTTAATGTAGGGGGGGGTCATTCAAGGATGATGATAGTTGATTTTAGGGGGCTGTTTTCAGGAACATGGGGGAATTCTCAAGGGGCATTTGAGGGAGCTTAACCCAGGACTGGACATAGAAGGCAGGTGGGAGATCATTAAGCAGGGGATACAGGAGGCCACCAGGACCTGTGCAAGGGAGGTAGGTCTCGCAAGCCATGCTGGTGGAATAAGGAGGTCCAAGAGGTGGTAAGGGAGAAGAAGGCTGCCTACAGTAGGTACAAAAAAGAGAGGAGAGAGGAATAGGGAAAACTATCGCCTTTCAGCTAGGCAGATCACCAAAGTGGTGAGAGGGGCAAAGGCCTGGAAGGAGCAGATGCTGGTGCAGAGGATACAGGGTGGGGAAAAGGGCTTCTTTAGGTATATTGGGGGAGGGAGGAAGGTCAAGCGCCAGCCCAGTATGTTGAGGTCAGCCGGGGGGGGTGGGTGAAAGAGGCTGGAGAGCAGGCAGATATACTGAATGGGTACTTCGCCTCGGTGTTCACTAGGGAGGAGGCCAGGGAATTCCCAAAGAAGGGGGTACAGGACATGAAAGGAGCAGCAGACCTGCTCATTGGGGCACCTACTGAAGAGCAAGCTGCTGCGGGTGGTAGTACAAATGAGGGACGTCAGGCTGGTTCGGCTGGGGGAAGGGACAGATACTGATATCCCTATCGGCCGGGTGAGGGAAGCCCTCAAGTCCCTTAAAAAGGACAAATCTCCAGGGCTTGATGCTATTCACCCCAGGGTGCTGTGGGAGTTGGCGGGTGTTTTGGCTGCACCACTGGTGGCTCTCTAACATGTCGCTGCAGTCAGGGAAGGTGCCAAGGGATTGGAGGCAGGTGCATGTTGTGCCCATCCATAAAGGGGGATCAAGAGAAGAGCCAGGAAACTACAGACCCATCAGTTTGACATCAGTGGTGAGGAATATAATGGAGAGCATACTTAAGGAAAGGATGGAGGATTTCTTGGATGGCAAGGGGTACCTGGATAACCGACAGCATGGGTTTGTGCGGGGTAGATCGTGTCAAACCAATCTTATTGAATTCTATGAGTGGGTGACATAAGCTCTCGATGGGGGGAAACCCATGGATGTCCTGTTTCTGGACTTCAGCAAGGCATTTGATTCGGTCCCTCACAATGGCCTGTTGGGGAAGCTGGGGAGGATGGGGGTAGGCCCGCTGATGGTTAGGTGGATTGGAAACTGGCTTTCTGGGTGCACTCAAAGAATAGTAGTCGGTGGGGGTCTCAGCTCCTAGAGAGTTCATAAGTAGGGTCCCATAGGGATCAGTTCTGGGGTTGTTCCTGTTCAGTGTCTATATCTACGATATCAGAGAACATATCAGGAGCAAAATAAGTCTCTTTGCGGCTGACTCCAAGCTGGGGGCAGTGGCGGAAGGGGAGGCAGGAAGACTGGCCCTGCAACAGGACCTGGATATTCTGGACAGGTGGTCCTGCATCTGGAAATTGAAATTCAACTCCTCCAAGTGCAAGGTGCTACATCTAGGGTGTGGAAACCCCAACTATGTGTATACCCTGGGGGGGGGAGAGTTGCAGGCCACAAAAGGGGAAAGAGACCTGGGAGTCCTGGTGGATGTTAACATGAATAATTCAGAGCCGAGCAGGAGGGCTGCGGTAAGGGCAAATAGGATGCTGGGCTGCATCGCTAGGGGGATTGCCTCTAGGAGCAGGGAGGTGATTTTGCCACTGTACAACAACCTGGTTAGACAACACCTGGAGTACTGTGTGTAGTTCTGGAGGCCGCACTTAAAGAGGAACATCCAACTCCTAGAGACGGTCCAGAGGAGAGCAACCAAAATGATCCAGAGCCTGGGGGATATGACATATGAGGAGCAACTAGGGGAGATCAACCTTTTCTCGCTGGAGGAGAGGAGGGACCGGGGGCATATGATTGAGGTATACAAGTACCTCAAGGGAGTAAATAACGTAAGCTGAGATGGGAACATTCGGCTGAAGTAGGGGGGAATCACCAGAGGACACAGTTGGAAGATTGAGGGTGGGAGGATTAAGGGAGAAAGGAGGAGGAGGTACTTCACAGAGAGAGTGGTGGATCTGTGGAATGCACTGCCCGGGAAGCTGGTACATGCAGCTATGGTGGAAGGGTTCAAGAGAGGGTGGGATAGGTATAGATAAGGGGTGAAGAAGAGGATGGCTACCTGGGGGGATGGGACTTGGGGATTGTGTAACAGTGGCAGGAGCCAGGTGGATAGCTACGGTACCCATTCAGGGTGCTGAAGCATGAGCAGACTTGATAGACCAATGTGATAATTTAGACTACCCCCTGTTGGAAATAAGGCTATGGCATTTGTCTTTGTACCCCTACAGTCTACTACAGTAGCATTTCTTAAACTTTCCTGTTTAACTAAACTTTCATTTTTCTACTACTATGGGTAGGCCACCCATAGTACCTCTTCTCCCTTGTCTGTTCCCTCTTTGTATTCCTTTTCCTCCCCTGCCATATGCCCTTAAGGAAAACAAACATTAGAACAGCAAACTGACATAAAGAATAATGAATAAATAATAATTAGCAGAAATAATCTACACAGAGTTGGTTGTGTCCTTGTTTATTTTGTTATGCTCCTTTAAAGAAAGTAATATAATGCTTAGTTAGAGACAGGACTATGTCTTTGTGAGCACCATTATGTTTTATAATATGTAAAATGTGCCCCAATGCGCGTTTGCACTAAGGAAAGTGTCCTGGAGTGAAAGTGAGTGTCCCCTTTGAAAAACTGCACTCCGCTTCCAGAAATGTATTTAGCAGCTGCTTGTTTTAGTGTCCTTTTCTGCAAGGGTAGCATTAAGGGAGCACTGTGGTCGCACTTCCTAGCAGCAGTGCAGGAGGTAGAGCGACTGATTGTACAGTCAGGTGTGCAGCATAGCGCATTCGAGCAGGGAAAGTGAAAGTTGTCTCTTTCCCTGACTCACGCCTCCTGACAGGAAACGTAGCAAGAGAGATGTTTCAGTAGCAAGGAACCTAACTTTCACTGTAGGCTGAACTGATGTAATAAATGTAAGTGTCCTGCAGAAATATGAAAGCAGCGAATAAAAGTTGTATCCGACGGCCTGAAATTGCAGCAATCGTGTGTGTTGAATACAGATGTGGGATTTGTCTTTTTAAAGCAGTTTGTATATAAACACCCTAAAGAAGGCATAACTAATGTGCAGAAACTAAATACAGGAGGGTTTCGTTTAGTATTCTATGCAGAGAGTGCTCTTACCTGAGCTAAGCCTTCTTGAAAAAAAATATTTACTTCTAGGAGCCAGCAGCCCCATGATGAGGCTGTTATAGAAGAAACTCCCCAGCTGTCACTCAGCTGAAAAGGGGTGGAGTTTTCTTGTTTACAAGTAATTAAGAAGTCTTTCTCAACAGCTTCAGTGACAGAGTGTTAAAGGCAGAATGAAATAACACTTTATGATTGTATGTTTTCCCTCTGTATATACAGTCAGTCTGATCCCCCATATGTCTGTACTAGCCAGAATATTCCCCTGTATTAGAAAAGGGGCAGATCAGCTGACGCTAGTGTCATAGGAGGACTGCGCTAAAAAAACTGCCACTGAGCTAAGGTTAGTCAGATCATCCTGGGAGAGTGTCCTGAGAGGTTGGTCTGAGAGCACAGAAGTTGGTAGAAAATTGTACTGGTTAAAGTATTCTACACTGTGGCAGAATCAGTGGAGGGAAGTGATTCTGGAGCTCGAGGAGAGCTCATTTATTTTATTGTTTTCTTTTGTTTATAGTCTGAAGTTTAAGACAGTTATTACTTTATTATTGGTTTGTTTTTATTTTTGTATAGCATGATTTGCTGTATATTATTTTTACAAAAATCAACATCACACAGAATTTGTGTGTTGAACAAATCTTGGAGTACCATGTATGCTTTAATTACCCTACCCTACAAACCCTACCACAACCAAGAGGCCTACTCTGCTGGTGTCTAGTATGTTAGTGTGTTAGTATGTTTTGTAAAGCACTTTAATTTAGAATGCAGGCTGTAGTGAAGCTAAGATCACCATAGTAATGGGCTGGGAGTCTCAGAAACACTATGGGACACAGGTGAGTGTCTTTTGCAGTGCTAATTGAGTAACTTGCAGGCCTCAGTGAGAAAGAAAAACTGTTTGGTAAAGCAGTTTCATTTAGAATGCAGGCTGTAGTGAATGGGTGATGGCATCAGCATGGTATAAATAAATGGCATTTGTCATCACTATGCTGATGTCATAGTGATTTATCACACTCCAGGAAGATATCTCCATTTATCACACTCTAGAAGCTCCACCCCTATTGTATAAATATAAATATATATATATAATATATATATATATATATATATATATATATATATATATATATATATATATATATATATATATATATATATATATATATATATATATATATATATATATATATATATATATATATATGTGTATATGTATGTATATATATATATATATATATATATATATATATGTGTGTGTATGATGTATGTATGTATATATATATATATATATATATATATATATATATATATATATATATATATATATATATATAAACCTTAGCTCCAATGGTAGCCTATTTAATTTTTCAAATAGTATGCAGTGGTGTTCTCTTTGCTTCGCTCTTAATGCAAACCTACAAATTGTATTGTATATATGTGTATGTCGTTTAATAACTTTTTCTAAACTCCCCCATATTAAACTTCCATATTCTGCTGTGGGAGAAAGGTAGCTTTGTGCTAGCAACTTCCTAGTGTCATCTGTAAGGTAATCATTTATTGCACAAAGCACCCCAATTTTCTTATGCAACTGCTTATCATTGTTGTCTACATGTCTATGTAATCTACATTTGAATCCAAACAAATTCCCAAATATCTAAATTTGGTCACTGTTTCTAAATATTCTCCTTCTCCTTGTGGAGGGGTTGTGGGATAACAGATGGACCAGACACAGAACTTCAGGTTCAACATACAATCTCTGTGTGATGTTTATTTGAAACACAGGGGATAACCTTAAGCAATGGCATATCCCTTCTTCAATATATCAGTTTACAGCAACAGACTATGCATGGCCTTCCTTTGCAGGTAGTCAGCACCTACTGACCACTGATCTACTGATCTATCTCTTTAGTGAACAATTTTCAATCACTGTGTTTGTCTTGTATGTTTGGTTGATGGTAAGCTCACAAAGAAAAAAACCCAAACTAAAGACAAAGAACCTCAGTGCAGAAGCACAGAAGCAAGGGTTACCTCAAAGGGCATTGGCAATGAAGCCAAGTTTCAAAGAAACACAACATCACACATACCCCCATAATACGAAACACCATGGGATGTATATGCAAATCACCATGAAATTGTAGGCTGGTTCAGCTTAAAGCAGGAATGCATGGTGCCAAAGGGCCTCTCAAGCAATCTGTAATTTACGTGCATTTTAACACAAGGGGGGTTTTCTGATATCTCTACCCTGGTAACTTAATTCTATAATACAGTCACCTAGTAACTTTTTTACCTTTATCAAAAACACCTAGTGCCGTGGTATTTTCAACATTTACAGGTTTCATACACATAAGGCATATACATCAAGGTCTTTTATGACATAGTTCTATTGCATATTAAATCAAACAATGAGGAACACAGCCTGTTGTTTTACATTAGCTCGGAGGTCACCACAATAACCTCCCTGTATGAGAACCTGAGCAGGAAAAGAAAAATTAGAGGACACTACAGCATAGTCAAGAAAGGGGAGAGGGCGCTCATAGGTGGCCAATCTTATGGACTAGAAATTACAAAAGACAGAGTAGGCTAAGAAATAGAAGAACTGTTGCAACAGATTTAAGAAAAGGTCAGTCCTCAAGAGTGGCAAGATCTCCCTGTCCCTGATGAGAACTGAAAATGTTGTGTCATACATCTTTTTTTTATTTGTACAAAACAACATGGCCTTAGTTTTCTTTTTATTTACTACAAGTCTGTTTTCTGCAAACCAGTTTGTCATTTTCCCATATTCAACTTCCAGTACAGAATTTAGTGACCCAACATCTTTACTTGCTGCATATATCACAGCATCATCTGCATACAATACCATTTTTGACTTCTCACAAACTGATGGTAACTCGTTTATGAAGAGTGAAAAAAGCACTGGTCCCAAAATGGAACCCTGAGGGACTCCATTTTGAGCATGTCTAAGATCTGATACTGTTCCAATTACCCTTACCTGGGGGCAGTATAGCATAGTGGTTAAGGGCACTGAGCTGCAAACCTGGAGACCTGGGTTTGAATCCCATCAGCCCCTACTTGCATACTGTGTGACCCTGAGCAAGTCACTTAACTTTCTTGTGCTCCCAGGTTGCACCTGGAAACAAGTTCTAGCTTAGTGTGCCTTTCCTGGTGAAACAATTTCTCCTTTCCCCTTTCCTTACCTGTTGTTTCCCATCTGACAAGTAATTAGAGACTCAATTTGTAGCCGAACCCTCAAAGCTGATGTTAGTCACCTTAGTCATCCAAAGGGAGTGATCCACCAGGCCGAATGCCTTGGTGAGGTCCACAAACACCACCCCCTTATATAGATCTGCAAGTATATTTTCCTGCAGGTCATTCATGAACCTGACCAAGGCAGCCACCATGCTACACCCCCTCCTGAAACCATGTTGAGCCATAGTTAATTTATTATATTTCTCCAAATATTCTAAGATTTGATAATTTAATAGCCTCTCCTGTACCTTACCCAGCAGTGATAACAGCAATATTGTCTATAATTGTTAAGATTGTTTATTTGTCCCCCTTAAAAATAGGAACTACATTTGCTTGTTTTCATAAGTTTGAGACTGCCTGCATGCCTAAGGATTTGTTGAAAATTATTTGCAGAAGGACTGCCAATTCCTCTGCAGCCTGTTTTAAAATGTTGGCCCCTATAAAATCAGGATCTGGCCCCTTGTATTCATCTAAACTTTTTAATTGCTTATACACTTCCTGCTTTGTAATATGTTTAAAAAAAAATCTGACTTATTGAGTCTTTTTGTCTATTGATTTATATAGCCATAGCCTTAAAACCCCCTAAATGTTTTGATCAATCCACAAATGTTTCATTTAAATAGTTGGCTATCTCAACATTCTCAAAGTATTCTAGGTTTCCCTTATTAAGACTAATTATATCCTCTTTCTCTTCTGGAGCTATAAGGTTATTCAGTCCTTCCCAAAAAGTTTTTTTTGGTTTTTTAATTTGACAGTTGTTCATTTGGTTACATGTCATAACGGCGACCGCGGAAAGGCGATCACCGTTAGGGTGAGTGTACATTGCCAAAATCTATTTCAGTGATGTACACACCCGGCACACAGCAAAAGGGTGCTGGGAACTTAGGATTTTCTTTGTTATGCAGGGGCTGCACCCCCATTCCCCCTACTGAAGTTGACTCAACCCAGGGGCTTACGGGGTGTGTGTGTGCAAAACTAAAGAAAATTTGGGCTGGGAGGCAACAAATGTATGTGTGCCCCAGATTCAAACACAGCACACTTGGAACCCCAACCCAACACCCACCCACCATGCCACGGGGCCAGCTCTGCAGCCCACTTTGGCACCATGCTCACAAACCCTCCCCTTCAGCCCCTCGCCCAGTGTGCTCGCCTCCCCACATGCATGTACATGTAGTGACATCCTGTCACTATATGTGAACCCCCTACATCCGGTCACCTCCTGATCGGTAGCCATGTCGACACACACCACGATTGAGTCGCCCGTTTTGAAAGCATCCAATCACAGTCACCTATGTCATAGGCTACCGTTTATTTTTGTAAAAGTCAGTTTTAGCCTTTTTTGTCTCCTTTTTATACTTATTGTACAGTTATCTAAACTTAACCCAGTCATTTTCTTTGTTTGTATTTATATAAAGCACCCAAGCTGCATCCCTTTCTTTTATGAAATCAAATTCTTTACTATTTAATCATTTATTTTATATGCCACTATTTTCATTTTTAAAGGAGCCTTAGCATTTATTATATCATTAAGGTTTTTTTTAAGAAAGTCAACTGTCACATTTAAGTCTCCTTCTTCATCCAAATCCCTCCAATTTACTGTCCTCAAATCAGCCTTTATATTTTTATTTTTTCATCAGGTAAGGCCCTATTTTCCACCACACTGCCTTTCTCCGTATTTCTTGTATTAATCCAAATGGAATAAATGGGCATATGATCACTAATAGAATCTGTCTGTGTCCCAGCTGCTTTACTATTTCCTTGATTTTTCACTAATATCTAGTCAAGCAGAGTTACTTTCCCAGTATTATTATTTCTTTTAGTTTCATCCTACCCTGTTTGATTAAGATAAACTTTCTGCAGTCATTTTTTGTACTTATTAACTTCGGACCCTAACCAATTTAAATTAAAGTCACCCATTACAATTAACTCCTTATGCTTAAATTGTTCTCGCATGTCCATCAGTTCATCAAGATGTTGGATTTTAGATTTAGGAGGGTTATAAATACAACCTATAATCAGATTTGTAGTATTGCCAAGAACAATTTCTACAAAGAGGTTCTCACATCCAGATGTCAATGTTTCTGTTTCAGTCTACCTTAATGCAAGTTGCTCCCTTAAGTACATGATTATACCACCACTCCTTCCCTGTCTAGCTTTCCTAATAATAATTCTATAACCCTCAATCTAAATTAAATTATTATTTATTTGTTGGTTTAGCCAAGACTCAGTTATCAATATGTCTGGAGCATATGTAAATATCCATGCTTCTAATTCAGGTTTGTTTGTTTTTTTTAGTTTTTTGTTGTTTTTTTTTGTAATAAGCTGCAAATGATCATGTGTGCCAATTTCAACCCCTGTGTTGTGAATCATTTTTTTACATCCAAATACTCATCAAAGCCAGGGTTCTCCTCAATATCCTCTGACAAAAACAAGTTTTGTATAGTGAAGTTAAAGGTGTGAAAGTATAAATAACCCTTCCCTCCAAGTATTTTCCCAAAAGCCCTAACCTCGTTTTTATGTTTGCTTGCATGCATGTGCAAGAAACATAGTGCCATCATACGAGTTTTCCAGAGGTGTGTCAGCTTCTTCCAGTTCAGTCAGTGTATTTGCAGGCGCGGTTGCAGAGTGCCAATCACTGATTCAGATGTCTATGACAGCTGAAAATGCAGTGGCATACAGTAGAAGGAGAGCTCCACTTGGTGAGCAGAGCTCTCACCACACACACACACACACACACACACGCTTTTCGTTAGCTCTGTCTTCCTCCCCTCACACTATGCGGCTGATGGGGGGTGCCCAATCCCGTCGGCTCCACGTCCCCCAAAGCATCCAGGTGCTACACTGGGAGCCCACCCCAGCATGGCAAAATGATGTAATGGCCGACGGAGTTGCCCAATCCTACTGGCTCACTGTCTCTCTCCCCCATGCTGTAGCCGACAGGGTGCCCAATCCCCGTCGTCACTGTCTCCCCCACGGTACAGGGTGCCACACTGGAGCCCACCCCAGCGTGGCAACAGATGCCATAGCCAACAGGGTGCCCAATCCTTGTCAGCTCCATGCCCCCAGCCATCCTTCTGCCATGCTGGGAGCCCACCCTAGTGTGGCAAATGTCCCGTCGTCTTTTCAAAAAAAAAACCTGTAAGAAAAAGACGGTCCGCAGTCTCTTCCCCAACCCGCACTCCACCCACTGCACACCCTGCCTCCCCACACCTACACTTACCTCCGAGTCCAGCGCCACGCCCGGTGGACCGGGAACATGTCTGCACTCTTCAAAGCCGACCGCAAACAGAGGAAATGCCGGTAAGCTGTATAATGGGATAGATAGGGGTTTTTCAACTTTGTTGCATATCTCAGGCATTTTTGGGAATTTTTGCACCAAATTTTCAAGAATTCTTGCACTATCATGGCGTTACTCGGGCCCGAAGGGTGATTTCGCAGCCACTGTGTGAAATCATCTTTCCAGAATGATTAATGAAATGACACTGCCAGTGTTCATAAGGTGGGCTCTCAAAAAGCCTATTTTGAAAATTTGGTGGAAAAATTCCTAAAAATGACTGTTTAACGAGCGTGCGTTGCGCAGTTCCTACGCACGCTCGTAAGTTCACGAATTTTCAATATTTTCACTCCAGATTTTCAACATTGCCATTTTACCACACTTTCTTATGAGCAGTACAGCTGTCATTTTTCACATCTCACCCAAAATGTGTTTCCGCCCATGTAGCGCACAATGGCGCAGTCGGTGTGTGAAATCAATGTACAGGACACAGTAAGAAAATCACAGTGATACTGTTCATGAGCAGAGGTCTTAAAATGGCTATGTTGAAAATTTGGTGAAAATATTCCTAAAAATGACTGTTTTACGAGCGTGTGTTGCAGAGTTCCTATGCACGCTCGTAAGTTCACAAATTTTCAATATTTTCACTCCAGATTTTCAACATTGCCATTTTACCACACCTCCTAATGAGCAGTATAGTTGTCATTTTTCACATCTCGCCCACAGCGTGTTTCTGCCCATGTAGCGCACAATAGCGCCGTCGGTGTGCGAAATCAATGTATGGGACACGTTAAGAAAATCACAGTGACACTGGTCATGAGCAGAGGTGTTAAAATGGCTATGTTGAAAATCTGGTGAAAAATTCCCAAAAATGACTGTTTAGGAGTGCATGAGCAGTTCTACTGCGCTGGCAAGTTTCAAGAATTTGTAATATTTGCGACAGATTTTCAACAGTGCCATTTTACCGCACTTCCTTATGAGCAGTGCAGCTACCATTACATCTCACTTGAAAATGTGTTTCCGCACATGTAGCGCAGACAATGGTACAGTCGGTTTGCGAAAACAATGTTTGGGACAGATTAAGAAAATCACAGTGACACTGGTCATGAGCAGAGGTCTTAAAATGGCTATGTTGAAAATTTGGTGACAAAACTCCATAAAATGACTGTGCTACTAGTGAGCATTGCGCAGTTTCCACGCTCCCTCGTAGGTTCATGAATTTGTAATATTTTCAGTCCAGATTTTCACCAGCAGCATTTTTCCACACCTCTCCATGAACAGTACCGCTGTCATTTTTCACATCCTGTTCGGAATGTGTTTTTGCACCTGTGATGCCAAATGCCTTAGTCGCTGTGCAAATGCAGTTTTTGGCTAACAAACTGATATTGCCACTGTTCATGAGGTGGGGCTCACAAAAAAAACATGTTGAAAATTTGGAGTGAAAATACCAACGAACGCCTGAGACGTTAGGGTTTCCGACCATAACGCCCCACCCTGTAGAGTATGACAGGCATCAGGGGTGTGACTTGGGATTCTTGCCTGTCATGCTCATACCATTCCACCCCACCCACCCTGCAGCCAGTGAGAGGCATCAAGGTGTGCCTCGGACTCTGGCTCAAAATTCACCCATTCTCCTATACGCACCCATCTCACGTATTTCCTGATGGAAATGGGTGCGCATGGAGCCAAGACCCCAAGGCACACCGTGACACTTGTCAGTGTCTGCAGGGCAGGGTGTGGTGAAATGGCGTGGTCGTTATGCCTGACGACCCAAAGGCACACCCAATGCCTGCCACTATCTGCAGGGTGGTGGTGGGGTTGACTTCAGTTCAATACTTCGCTGCCATTCCTATTATGCAGCTCTGTAACTTCTACACTAGCACTGCCAATGCCAGCAAGCAAACATTCGGCATTCACAAATGCTTGTTTAATATTCCTAAACAAATCAATCTTACTTTGAATTGCAAGTCCTCTTGTCATATGTTCAAGAACTCTGTGTCTGCGTATGTGCCATGTTCCTCCATCCATACTATCTTTTGAGTCAGCAAATACAAGGCACTAAACACTAGCACACAGAGAAGAAACATAACAATTCCTCTATTCTTTATTTTAGAAGAAACCCTTGCTTGGTTAAGCATTAAACAATAACTAACAAGTGGGACCAATTTTTATTAATCAGTTACTGAGCAAATGCTGACTAAGAAGAAAACAACTAGATATAAAAATCCAATTGAAAATAATTTTTAAAGACTCCCCGCCCAAGCCTCCCTACATGAGCCTCCTGCTGGAGGCTCATGCCACTCCTGCATGAACCACTCACACGGGCAGCCACTCTGTGGCAGATGCATGCTGTGGCTGATCTTTATACAGTACTACTGAGGCCCCATCCCCTTTCTATACTCACTGGGCACTCTTCCCATCCTCCAGCCCCCGGCGCACCGGAGCAACGGACAGGAAGACCAGGAGCAGGATGACTTAGGGGTAGACTCAGCTGCTCAGCAATGAAAGGCTCTGCAGTTGTAACCAGGTGCAAGCAGTTCAGACAGTTTACAATAGGTAAATGCAGCAGTTGAGTAACCAGAGACCGCAGACTGCACACAGAAGCAGGCACAGGTGTTTTAAGCCATTTCGTTCAGTACTTGCTGCAACTGCACTTTATTATTTATTTATTTATTTCAGATTGAGATTAATATCTTTGAGTCAGAGACTCATTTACAAAGGTTCTAAGTCATACAGATAACATAAGATGAACAGACAGAACATAGGTTAACATCAGGTTACATAGTTTGCATGGAAAGGTACATTGCATGGTAAGATACATTACATTAGAACGCAGGGATCACTTTAATATAATGGTTCCAGTGGCCAGTACTTAATCCTGGACACCCAGGACACAGCATAACTAGATTGGGAATCAGCACCTACACGGAGAGAGCTGTTTTCATAACAGATGCAGGTTGTCACCAAGGGCCTTACCAGGGTAAGTGCAGAATACAGCAAAGATGACATGAAGAGAACTTGCTTAGTGGAGTGGAGCAGCCAGAGAAGACTTTGTCAGTTCATGGCATAGGAAAAGGTGTGCAGTGGAGGAGTACGTGGGCATGAAATGGGGAGAAGAAGGAGATTTGGTGGAGGAGGGAAGAACCAGCGTGTGGGCGGGAGAGTGAGAGAAGGGAGCACTGGGGGGTTGGGTGGATACTGGGAGAGTGGAGTGGTGTGGGGGAATAACAAGGGGAAGAGAGATATGAGGCGGGGCAATGGTAAATAGGGGGAGTATGTTTGCAGGATGCACTAGTGACAGAAGATGGAGGTAGGAAGGGCGCTGGAGATCCCTGTTTAGGCAGGTGCAGGAAAGAGGTTATGGTTTGAGGAGACATGTATAGGCATTCTCATGGGCCAATTAGGCTCACAGGCCTAGTTTGAATTGACTAATCTTACTGCACTCAATCAGGTCTTTAGGGAGTTCATTGAACCACCTGGGACCATGGAAGGAGAGGGATATCTGGGCTTGGGTTGTTCTCTTAATTGGCACCATCAACCCACCCTTGTTCACGTTTCGGGTCCTAATAGTGGGTTTTGCAGTTATGAATAGACTAGAGGCTCATATTGGGGTGAGCCCTAACAAGGATTTCTTAGCAAGTAGGTACGTCTGATATGCAATCCGATGTTCAAGATGGAGCCATCCTGTGCCTTGATAAAGGGCGCAGGTATGTGTCCAATGATCCATTCCCAGGACCAGGCGACAGGCTTTAAGTATAGTTTTTACCCTTTTGAGGACAGTGTCAGTGCCAGACCCATATATGACAAGGCCATAGTCTATGGTGGATAACACCAAGCAAATAGTGATCAGTTTCAGTGCTTCCGAGGTCATAGATTGCCGGTGACAATAGAGGACTCCCAGTTTTGCATTAGCCATTTTAATAACATGGTCAACATGTTTTCCAAATGATAGGGTGCTATTGAGCCCCTTTCTATACTTACCAAGCACTCCTCCCATCCTCTGGCTGCCCCCCAGCATACCTGAGAAATGGACAGCTAGACCAGGAGCAGGATGACTTGGGACAAACTCAGCAGCTCAGCAATGAAAGGCTCTGCAGTTTGTAACCAGGTGCAAGCAGGTTCAGACAGTTCAGAGTAGATAAATGCAGCAGTTGAGTGACCAGTAACAGCAGAGTGAACACAGAAGCAGGCACAGGTGTTTCAAGCCGCCCTGGTTATCTATACCTGAAATGGCTCAATCAGAGAAGGCATGAAGTATATAAAAGTAACATTTAATACTCCATGATATTTACATATATTACAGGGTAATACTCGTACACACTAAAGACTAAGGGGAATACAGTATTTCTACAAAGATAAAAATAAACACATTTGAAAAGATAGAGATCACATAGGAAAAACCTAACTCAAAGCTATCTAAATCTCTAAGCAGAGTAGAAGAAACATACCCCCAACTGGAAAATGGTGAGTTATGGCAGACTCAAACTCATGACGTTACCAGTTCAAAATGTCAACACAACTGAACTCTCTTTGTAAATATACAACAGAAATGCCTTCAGCTGGCTGGCCCACAATCCCTGTATCGCTGGACAGGACTCTCTGATATCACACCATCTCTGCTTTTTATCTCTGGGGACCACCTTTTTCCACAGACTGGTCCAGGCCAAATCAGTGTATTTGTTTTGGCTTGCATTATTACCCTGGCCATCTAGAACAGCTGGAAACATCTTACTCTGCCTTGACCCTGTTTATATTCAAAAAATATGTTTTATAAACTTTCTGTTTTTGTACCCATGTTTTGCTTCACCAGCTACCAGAACCTCCTTCCATCTGCCCAAGCCCTTCTACCCACCACAGAACTCCAGTGTTCCAGCCCATTATCATTCTTTGCTTGACAACCACCCCGATACCCCAACCACAACCTACGTATCCCCTGTGGGCAGGACTCCCCAGTTCCCCAAGCCAGGAGGAGAATAATTCGCTTGACAGTTAGGGCCCATGAAGAAGAGCCTGCAAGGCACAGGAGGAGCAAAAGAGATGCTGATGCAGTGTGAGGGGTGGGGTGGTTTCAATTGCTCAGCACTACTGGGGGCATTTTTCCCCACTGAAACCCTTCCATTATCCCACCCCAGGGCATGGTCCTAATAGATTACCTGGCAAAGTTCCAGTCAATGCCATCTGAAGAGTGGGTAAGCTCCACCCTACCTCTGGTAATCCCCTGCCAACCCTACTCTGGGTATATGATGCCTGTGTATCCTTCACCAGGCAAGCGGGTATGTGATGATGTAAGGTCACCCCAGAGGTATGACTTGTTCCTTCCTGCATAACACCCTGCTCCCCCTGGGTCACCAGGGTGCAGTTGTGAAATAGAAGGAGATTCTCCCTTCCCAAGACAGGAGGCATCCATAGGACGCTGGAACCCTGCCTGACCAGTTGGCCCCAGACATCCTGGGTTCGGGGCAATAACCTGGGTCATGTGGATGGCAAGTGGTAACTCTACCACTGGGCTAGCTGACCGGCTTTTTTTTTTATGAAAAGAGCTCTACTCTTTGATGTTTACCCAAAACAAAGAACCTTTAAGATCAAAAGACTTCTGTTACCCACACCCACTTGTTCTCCTGGGACAGCGGATTTACAAGAAACTTATCTCATTTCCCACATGACTTAAAATATTTTTGCAAAGAAAACAGTAAAATTAAAAAAAATGTCCTGGGTGCTACATCTGTTACAGCTCCATCGCTTGGAAAAATTAAAGAGCATCTTTTAGCAACTCTAAATGGTGTTTTTCATGTTAGCAGGTTTGCTCTACTGTTGCACACCCAGTTCTCTCTCTTTTTTTTGAGCAATTCTTTAATTTCTTGAGTCACCCCCCTTTGTTTACTGGGCCACTGGTTATGCCCTAGACAAACCATCTGCATTGTAATGCTATGACCCACTGCAGTACCTAATGTCCATATTATAGGATTGCAGCACCAGGCTCCATTTTAATAATTTGAGGATTTGTCCGCTGGTCCTGTGGAGCTCTGTGAGGGGGCTGTGGCTAGTGACAAGTGTGAATGTCTTCCCATACAAATATGATTGCAACTTCTGCAGAGCCCACACAATACCCAGAAATTCTTTCTCAACTGTGACATAGGCCTCTTCACTGCGCAGCAACTTCCTGTTTAGGTACATGACTGAGTGATTCTCCCCCGTGTGTTACCTGAGTCAGAACTGGTTCCACCAAGTCACTGTTGTCGACAGACTTCACAGCAACAACATTTTGCCGATGGCGATCACATTGCCCGGCAAATGTGTCGACACCTGTGGCAACAGGATACAAATGACTTTGCAGGGGGGCTCTGTCCCCGTATCCCCTGGACTTAAATATAAGTAACTTGAGGGGCGGATTACAGGGGAGAGCAGCTATCAGTGAGTCGTTTGTACTGTTACATTGCTATAACAACCCATTCGACACTGTGGATGTCGAATGGGTTGTTGATGTAATGGTTTCACTGTGGGGGGGGATCGCTGTACTAGTGGTATACCCTCAGAACCACCCCTAGCCCATTATTGGATGCATCCACATGCACAGTGAACTGCAGAGAATGGTCAGAGCTCATGAATACAGGTGCTCAACACAGTGCCTCCTTCAACTGGTGGAACACTGTCTCACAGTGATCCATCCACTGAAATATTCCTGGCATTTTCTATCTTGTGAGATTGGACAGGGGTTTGGCCATGCTACTGAAATTTGTCTTAAACTTTTGATAGCACCCAGCCATCCATATGAAGGTCTGACTTTTTTCTTTGTGGTGGGCATTGCCCATCTATGTATGACTTCAATTTTTAATGGCTTGGGCCAGATATACACACTTCCTACCCTGTGCCCACGATATAACACCTCAGCTATCCCTATTTGGTGCTCCTCCACCTTGATTGTCAACCCTCCAGTCTTCAGCCTTTGGAGCACCTCAGTTATGTGGCTGACCTGATTCCCCCAATGTCTGGCTGTAGATGGCAATGTTATCCATGTACAGTATGTCAGAGCAGTCTCCTGCTCTAGGCAGAATGTATTCCATGAGCCATTAAAAAGGTGGTTGTTGCATTCTTCATCTCAAATAGCTTAATCGAAACTCGAATAGTCCAAATGGAGTGATGAAGGCTGACCTTGCTGTGGCTTCAGGTGTCTGGGGTACCTGCTAATAGCCCTTTGACAGATCTATGATAGTTGGGTAAATGGCTCACCATAACCTCTCTAGGACATCATCCATCCTGGGCATGGGGTATGTGTCCAACTCTGTATAGCTGTTGAACTTGCGGTAGTCAATGCAGAACCTCATAGTCCCATCCTTTATGGGGATCAGTGCCACTGAGTAGGCCCAGAGACTACTGGACTCCTGGATTACTCTAAGAGCAGGGTTCAGTTAATTTATTTTCTATGGAAGTCTAAAATTTCCAGCACTCAAAACCTGGAAATCATTTCAATTTGTGAAAGTCAAAATACTTCCAGGATCCACTTTTGGAAGTCAATATTCTAGGAAAGACAAAGTTATGGATATTATTATAATAAATTAGTGGTAAAATACAATTTATTTCAGAAAAATCCATCATTTCTGACTTTCATGCATGCAATTTTGGAAGTCATCTAATTTTTTTTTTATCTAAAAGTCAGTGACTTCCTTATTCTTTATTTTGGACATTTTTGCCTTATTTTTAGAAATCAAATACTCCCAAAATGGAGTTAGCTGAATCCCTGCCTACGAGACAGCATTTCCTTGATCTCCCCCTCAATGGCATGTTTCACTCACTCACTCAGGGACTCTGAAGAGTGGCTGGCTTAGTGGGGTCTGGAACCCTGGTAAGCGAGCCACCCTACACAGTGGTATCCCTTGGTTTCCCCATGAACATTTCCCTAAATGCATGCAGCACCACACACGTCAGAGCTTAGGCCAGTGTCAGCTGCTTCAAGAGGGAAACAGCATCTACTGAGGATTCTCTCTTGACCTCTCCAAGGAGATCCAACAGTGTGTCTGCTTCTGCTTATTCCTCTGGATAGCTGCACACAGTCAGGGCCACCTTGTCACAGTCATGGTAGGGCTTCATCATGTTTATGTAGTAGATTTACTGCTGGCACCTCCTATTGCGTAGCTCCACCATGTAACCAACATCATTCAACCTTCTGATCACTGAGTAAGGACCCTTCCAAGCTGCCTGTAATTTATCCTGTTGGATGGGGATGAGTACCATTCCCCATTGTCCAACTTCATACCCCTGGGCTCTGGTCCCACAGTCATACCACATCTTCTGTCTCTGTTGTATAGTGGCTTGAACCCCTGATGCCAGTATTCATGGTTTGTGGCTCTGCCTTCTGGTGCAAAATCTCCTTCTCCCTCTCATGTTCCCGCTGTCACTCTTATTCCACTCTGATCTGAATCTCATACTGAGTCAACGTTTCTTTGTGCCCAGCTGCAATGGCAGGTGAAGGGACTCAGGGGCAAATCAGCAGCTGTGACTACTCCCACTGGGTGGGGTTATTATTATTAACACCCGAGCCGGTCACATTGCGTGAGTGTGAGCGCAAGTGTGCGTGGCGCAAGCTTCACTCAGTATAAATATTCTAGTTTTTTTTTTAGTTTAATTAAGGTAAATACTTGATTAATTATGTTGCTGATGTTTTTATTTATCCAATGTGCTATAACACTGTGCTGGGAGGGTCCATGTTTAGTATTCAAACCAACATACTATCCCATCAGTACTTCTGTTGAATGTGTATTTGGGCAGCGCTGAGGCACTTGAACTGTTTGACAACTTGTTTATTATTAAAGTAAGTGTCAAATATGTAAGATTGTACATCTTTTCCATGAAACATTTGTGTTGTCAAGGACTGTCTGGTAGAGAGAAAAAGCTGCAGTTTTACTATGCTAGATGGTTCATACTACTTCTACCATTGCTATCAGGGAATGTCCATGATAAGCCTGACCCAGAAGCCCCTCAGGTAATTATACTTTGGCAAATTCAGTGCCAGGTCTAACATGGGATTGCTTCACCTAAACATGAGGGTCCAATTCCTGAAGGCATGGCGCAAGTCATCAACAATTGCGACTTGTGCCAAATGCCAATGTGCCATGGACCCTGCACCCATTCTAGAACAGCCAGGGTCCCGGCAGCTATGTCCGTGACTTGTGGCACCCAAGTGGTGCGAAGGAGAGTACACCTGAACAGGGTGATGCAAGTCACAGTAAATGCTCTGACAGGGCACAAGCCCCCCAAGCCCCAATCCCTCACTTAAAGTCCATGCAGGGAATAACCATGCCCCCCAAGCCCCGAACCACATAGCGTCAAGCCCCACAGGGCTAATAATGCCCCCAAGCCCTGTTCATCATGCATAAGGTATATTCATGTACCTCCCAAGTCCTGATCCCTAATCACCAGCTTACCAGTAATTGTAAAATGTACGAATAACAGCACAATCCATTATCCCAGGTAGTCTAGTGGCCCCTCCACCCAGCTGTGCCAGTCCACCCCCCCACACCCATTCCCAGTTGGCGACTAGCACATCTCACCTCTCACCTCCATGGCCAGCCACCGACTGAGCTCCCCCTGAGTGTTTATTACTGTATATAGTATGTGCTCAATGAATGAGCTGCCATTCATTGAGCGCATACTGTATACAGTAGTACGCACTCAGAGGGAGCACATTTGGTGGCTGGCCATGGAGCTAAGAGATGGGATGTGCCATTCGCGACTGGGAATGGGGGTTGGGTGAACTGGCACTGCCGGGTGGGGGCCACTAGACTACCAGGGATAATGGGTTGTGCTTTTATACATGTATTTTACAATTACCGGCAAGCTGGTGATTGGGGATCAGAGCTTGGGGAGGGGCATGATTAGCACTGCAGGGCATTACTTGGGGATCAGGGCTTGGGGGTGCCAGCAGCCCACAGAGGGCTTTTATGTGTATTTTACAATGGGGGATGGGTGGGGGAGCTTATGTGGGATCATGTGGGGGGTGGCTGTTGGGTGCACATGGCACAGTGGTGCACCCCCGGTGGACACAAAGTACACTTAGATCAGCTAATGGCTGGTGTAACTGTACTTTGACCAATGTCCATCTTGGGGTTCTCTTGGAATAGCAAATGTGTTGTTCTGGCAGCCACCCTCCCAGAATAGGGTGAAACTGCTGCCATAATCCCCCTTGCGCCATGTCACAGGGAGTTTATGGTATACATGGTGGCATAGGACCATTTTGGCGCAGGCAGCCTGTAACATGTCGCAGGCTGCGTTTCAAAATACCAATTGTCGTAACTCATGGCGCAAAGTACTACATGCAATATTTTTCTGGGCACAAGTCACTTTGCACTATGTGTAAACATTCTGAAATTGGACCCTGAGTTTAACACCAATAATAGCTCATCTATGAACACAGGTGGCTACAATACACCCAGATGTGTTGGCTTTGTCAGAAACTTGGTTAATTGATAAAGTAACAGATTCAGATATTTCTGCTAACAACTACAATATATTTAGGCAAGATAAACTGAAAAGGGGTGAAGGAGTAATTATTTATCTTAAAGGAACCCTGACATGGCAGTTTGTTACAGACCCCCATCTGCACCAATAGGGACCTTGCAATTATTATGTACTTTGATAGGGATCCACGACCGGTCATCGACAAAAATGTTTGTCAAACAACCATACAGCAAAACCATCATGTTGACTGCATTTGCAATCAGCATATGGTTTCTCACTAAGAGGGGGACAATGCCCTCCCGCACCTCCCAACTAAATATAATCAACTCCGAGTTGGAGCTGATATGGGGAAGGAGTGCAAGACCCCTGGAATACAGTGCTGGGCTCCATCACTGTCACTACAGTGACCTGATGCTGCAGTTGCTGTAATGACGGTCGCTGTCGGCAGTGTAGACCCATTGATAGCACCTCGTTTGGATTGTGACTTTATCATGATGGGGGGACCCTAATTGGAATATGCTTGACCCCCACTTGGACATATTAAACAATTTTACAGCATTACATCTTATCCAGCTAATTACCTTACCTACAAGACCCCACAAAAATAACAACGCTAAAGACACACTTTTAGATCTTATTTTAACTACTAAACCTGATATATATACTTCAGCAGTACACAAGCAGGACGTCAGTGACCACTGTTACATCTCCTGCATTTGGAATAGTATAAAAGTTCATCTCCCTATTCGAACTCTAATTTCCCAAAATTTTAATCGCTTCTGTGACCAAGCGTACTTGAGGGATGTGACAGATGTTAATTGGTCACTGTCATATGTATGTCCTGATGTAGAAAATGCATAGTCTCATTTTAAAAATTCACTATTAGAGGTTATAAATAGAAATTCACCCTTGATAAGGAAGAGGATTAAAAGTCGAAATTTACCCTGGATTACAAAAACAGTTAAACAATCAATCAAAGTAAAAGGGCAATTATTGAATCAATAACTCCTACTGATGGATTGGCTTATAAAATTGCAAGAAATAGATGTACAAAAGAGGTTAGGAAAGCAAATTCAAATTATTATACTCAACAGTTCTCAGATCCATTTAAAACCCCAAAGAGTATATGGAGGGGCATTAACATGAAGAAGCCAGAAGGAGAAGGAAGGAAACCTATTCAATTCAGTGCTTTAGAGTAACTGGTAATTGGTATTTTTCTTTTAAACTTAGATTGTGGGCTTGTAGTGACACTATACTTTCTTTCTTTGTTGTCTTTACTTATAATTGTTTTTGGGCTGTTGAAAATTTAAAACATAGTGGTGGTGTAATTCTGTGCTGTCTTTAATTGCTGCAAATTTTATCTTGGCTTGTCTGACTGTCCTGTAGCTGGGTGAAGGGTGTTAATTGTCTAGCCTCTGACCTCAGCTACGTGATAACTGGAGGTGGGGCTTAGTCAGAGTTAAAGTAGCAAACAGAGGTTGATTTTCTCAGAAGAAGCCAGAAGGAGAAGGAAGGAAACATATTCAATTCAGTGCTTTAGAGTAACTGGTAATTGGTATTTTTCTTTTAAACTTAGATTGTGGGCTTGTAGTGACACTATACTTTCTTTCTTTGTTGTCTTTACTTATAATTGTTTTTGGGCTGTTGAAAATTTAAAACATAGTGGTGGTGTAATTCTGCTGTCTTTAATTGCTGCAATTTTCGCCCCCTTCCTCTAACTCTTAATTATATGCCCTGATAAATCTGATTGACAGGAGCGAAACACAGGGTATAGTAAGAGGTGTGAAGTAGGAGGGGCCTAAGGTGGAAAAACCACCCTCAGCACGACAAGTGTTTCGACTCATTTATTTATTTATTGGTTTCTTTTTCCTTAAAAAAAAAAATATCTGAGGATCAGTTACAGGATTTTTAGTACTGTAAATTAATAAAAGAGAACTAAGAGAGTTTCAGTAGCAGACAAGTTGTGGAATTGCAGTATAATGTGGGGAGTGGTGCAATGCAGTGGCTGTGGTGCAGCCATATTCAGGCAGACCTTCTGGACACTGAGGTGCTGCCCTATCTGCATGCATCTCTCTGGACTGCGGGATGAGGTAACCAGACTCAGAGCGGAAGTAAACTGGGTCAGGAATACCATCACCACTATCCAGGGACCACCCAGTCCAATGCAGCTGCCTCAAAGGATGCCGAGAACGAGGAGCACTTGGATGACAGTGGGCTCAGGGAGGGTTAGAGCAGTCAGGAAGAGGCACATCCCAGATCCTATTCCTCTCCAAAGAACTCATATGCCACACTGGCAAATGAGGACAACCAAATAGAGGTACCCAGAGAAGTGGAAGGAAAGGATGTGGAGGTTAGCCAAGGAGGTGACCTCAGTGGGGAAAGCAGTGGACCCCAGAGGAGGAAGCGAATCCTGGTGGGGGACTCCATCATAAGAGGGATCCAGCTAGGAACACAGGAGGGAGAGGACAGGGAGGTGAGGTGCCTACCAGGTGCCACGGCATGGAGGGATGGAAGGAAGATACTGGGGATCACTGGGAAGGCAAGACAGGAGGGTGAGCTGGATGTCATTATCCACCTAGGTACTAATGACTTGGCAAATGGGGAGCCAAAGGAAGTTCAGGAAGAGTTTAGGAAACTGGGGAGGGTCTCAAGCAAGTAGCTACTTCTGTCACTTTCTCTGGTACACTGTGAGAGGCAAGGAAACATAGGAGTGCATGCACCAGGAACTTTAACTCATGGTTGAAGAACTGGTGCTGTGAGGAAAGGAGTTTGGATTCATTGGTGACTGGGGACCCACCTGGAGGATGGAGGTTTGTTCAAGCCTGACGGCCTGCATCCATCCTGGAGGGGAATCAAGTACTCAATGATAAGTTTAAATGCTACATTGACAAGCATTTAAACTAGCAAGGGGTGGCAGGCCAGCAAGGAGGGTACCTACTTGCTCACCCCCACAGCCAGCAGTGGAACCAGTGAACCAGAGGAGTGGCTATCTCTGCAAAGCGTGTGCAAAAGATGGAGATTAGTGTCAAAAGGTGGATAAGCAGAAAAGGGCAAAATTCAGCAGAAGGGCAGACAGCAAGGAGAACCAAGGGATAAATGACAGCCAAGGAAGGGGCTGGAGTAGAACAGTGAAGCAGACTAGGAGAGTCAAATTATGGAAAGCCATGTGTGCAAATGCCAGGAGCCTTAGCAACAAGATGGAAGATCTGAGCTGTCATGGTACAGTCAGACCTGGACATTGTGGCCATCACTGAAACCTGGTGTAATGATAACCATGACTGGGAGATGGCCCTACCTGGCTACAACATATTCAGAAGAGACAGAGCAGGCAGGAAGGGAGGAGGAGTGGCACTGTATGTGAAAAATGACATAAGGGCCACAGAGATCCAGGAGGAACAAAATGGGGGAGAGATACTGTGGGTTAAGGTAGAAAGGAAAATGGGGCCAGCCATCCGCACAGGTGTGGTCTATAGACCACCAGCCCAGGAGGAAGAAACAGAAAGGAGCTGATGCTAGCCATCCAAAGGATGGCAGACAAGAGTGAGGTAGTACTGGTTGGAGACTCAATATTCCAGACGTGGACTGGAGCATCCCAGCAGCAGCATCAACTAGAACAGATTTATCCTGGACTCCCTTCAGGTGCCTTCCTCAAGCAGCTGGTCATGGAACCAACCTCGGCAGAAGGCAATACTGGACCTTCTGCTCACAAACAGGGACAGTGTGATGGGGGTAACAGTGGGGGAGCACCTGGGTAACAGTGACCACCAGTCATTGTGGTTTGAAATCACAGAAAGAGCAGAACCAAACCACACAAAAACACATATCCTGGATTTTAGGGGGGCAGACTTTGGGAAAATGGGGAAATACTTGAAAGAGGCATTAAGGGGAATGGGACAGGAATCAGGGGTTGAGGAACAGTGGGCAGTATTTAAAATGGGGATTATAAGAACAACAGAATTATGCATTAAGCAGGTTAGCAAGAGGAAAAGGAAGAGGAGACCATTATGGTTTTCCAAAGGGTAGCAAAGAAAATGAAAGCCAAAAGATAGCATTCAGGCAATACAAAAAGACACAGGCAGAAGGGGATAGGGAGAAGTACCAGGAGAAACAAAGGGAGGCAGGGAAGTCAGTAAGGGAAGCCAAAGCTCAGACAGAAGAACACATTGCAAAATCAGTGGTTAAAGGGGACAAAACCTTTTACAGGTACATAAGTGAAAAAAGAAAGACAAAGGGAGGGATAGTGAGACTGAAGGGGGAGGATGGGAGTCGCGTGGAGGATGACAACAGTAAAGCTGACATATTGAACAGGTATTTCTGCTCAGTCTTTACTGAGGAAGAGGGGGGTAATGGGTCTGAAGGGAGTACAAGGGTGAGAATGGTGCAGAAATGGACACAAGTCCCTTTACACGAGAAAGGTCCTGAAGGAACTGGAAGTAATAAGAGTTGACAAAGCAATGGGGCCAGATGGGTGCACCCCAGGGTCCTTAAAGAACTAAGAGGTGGTGGCTGAACCTCTGGCTATCCTGTTTAGCCAATCACTGGAAACAGGGAGGTACCCAAAGACTGGAGGACAGCAGATGTAGTCCCTTATACAAAAGCGGGAACAAAGAGGAAGCAGGGAACTACAGACCAGTCAGCCTCACCCGGTGGTGGGAAAGATCATGGAAGCACTTCTGAAGGAGAGATTGGTGGAACATCTGGTTGTCAATGGACTACAGGACCCAATGCAGCATGGTTTCACCAGGGGGAGGTCATATCAGACCAATCTCATTGAATTTTTGACTGGGTGACTAGGGAGGTGGATCAGGGGAGGGCAGTGGACATGGCCTATCTGGACTTCAGCAAGGCCTTTGACACTGTGCCACATAGAAGACTATTACAAAACTGGGAATATGGGTGTGGGCAGGACAGTAGTGTGGTGGGTAGTTAACTGGCTGGGTGGCAGGACACAGAGGGTGGTGGTAAATGGCTGTCACTCCACAGAGGGAAGAGTGACCAGTGGGGTACCACAGGTATCAGTGCTGGGACCGGTCCTATTCAACATCTTCATCAGTGACATTGCAGGGATCTAGAAGGCAGAATTTCACTGTTTGCTGATGACACAAAGCTCTGTAACAGAGTAGACACACCAGAGGGTGTAGACAGAATGAGAAGGGACCTGCAGAAACTTGAAGAATGGTCAAGGGTTTGGCAGTTGAAATTCAATGCAAAGAAGTGCAAGATAATGCATATAGGGCACAAAAACCCTGGCACAATATATCAGTTGGGGGTGAGGATATAGCATGCACCAAGCAGGAAAGGGATCTTGGGGTTGTCATCTCTGATGACCTCAAAGTAGGAAACAGTGTGACAAGGCATCAGGTAAAGCAAATAGGATGCTGGGATGTATAGGCAGGGCATCACCAGCAGGAAAAGGAGGTCATAATTCCGCTATACAAGACATTAGTGAGGCCCCACCTGGAGTACAGTGTACAGTTCTGGAGACCATACCTACGTAAGGACATAGACAGGGTAGAGAAGGTTCAGAGGAGGGCAACAAAGATGGTGCATGGATTGCATCACAAGTCCTATGAAGACAGGTTGAAGGAATTGAACATGTACTCCTGGAGGAGAGGAGGAGGAGAGGGATATGATAGAGACATACAAGTATCTTACAGGGAGAAACAGAGTGCAGGAAAACACTATTTTTAAGCGAAAAGATGTTCCAGGACTAGAGGGCATGGGATGAAGTTGGAGGAGGACGATTCAGAGGAAACATGAGAAAGAATTTCTTCACAGAACGGGTGGTGGACAAGTGGAACACCCTGCCAGAGGAAGTGGTGGGGGCTGAAATAATCACGGGATTTAAGAATGCATGGGATAGACATAAAGGAATTCTAGAGGTCATGGGTAAGGGGAAACAGACTTCTAGGAAAACAAACTGAACTTACAAGCTCAAATGGGCAGACTGGGTGGGCCATAGGCCCTTATCTGCCGACACTGTCTATGTATCTATGTATCTATATAACATTCTGAAAGGGGGAAGGGATATTCGTCCACCTTGCCAAAAACCTTAAATAATAAAAATACAGTTGTACATAGCAACCTAGGAAAGGTAGAAGTATTAAATAACTTCTCAGAGGTTGGTCAGACATTTGAAAGAGAATATTCAGGTTTAATCTTCTCTCTGTTAGACACAGATTTTACGAGTCTCCCTAATATACCTACAGTACATTCTCCTTTAGCATAATTAAGGCAGATAATGTTTTAAAAGAACTTTCTAGATTGGACACATGTAAGAGGGCAGGCTGTGATGGCATATTACTGTTTTTTTCTTAGAATAGCTTTTAAAATATTATCACATCATATAGCTTACTTCTTTAATTTTTCCTTGCAAACTTCAAAGTTTCCGATCGACTGGAAAACTGCTTATATTATTCCTATTTTCAAGGGTGGTGATTCTACTGAACCAAATTCACATCACCCCATATCAATTCTTACAGTATGTACAAACTTGTTTTAAGAGAATATTATATGTACAATTGTCTAATTATTTTTCTTTTTTTTTTGTTTTGTTTTTTTGTTTTAGTAGCCACCTACCCGCTCTTCGGTCTTCCTTTCAGGTCTCCAAGGCACACTCCTGCCGCTCTCACCACTCTACTGCAGACTTTCAACCCCATATCAGCAGCCCCCCAAGTAACCCGGCATTTCCCTTCGCCGGATGGGTCCCCCCCCCCGGAGGGAAAGGCACCGGTGGGGACAGCAGCAGCGCACTCATTCCTTGGCCTGGGTGCTGCTGGGGAAGGTACAGGCAGGCTGTTTCAGGGGCCTAAGAGTTGGCTGAGGACTGGAGGCCATCATCTGGCTGAAAGGGAGTGATTTTCTCTGTTTTTCCGTAGTGCGTGGCATCCGGACGTCTAGGCAAGAGCTGACGTCTGTCACGCACCTCCCACCTGCAAACCTGATGTGCTGTCCTCCCCCTGGCCTTCACCAGCTGTCGCCTAACACCGGATTGTGGCCCTCCTCCCTTCCCAGAGCCAATGAGCAATCATGGGATGCTCAAGTTGTCTCCCCCGGCCAGCCCTCCAGTGACCCGAGCTCGTTCCTCAACCCAGGTCGCTGGCATTGCAAGCGGAAATCCAACCACTGCGCTGGTGGGCCAGCCTAATTATTTTTCTAAATATAACATAATTTCACAACTTCAATCAGGATTTAAACAAACTCTGGCCAGAGCTGATAGGGCTGTATGGGAGGAATTTGGGGTAAAAATATTGAAAATGACCAAAGTTACAAGTCTGCAATAGCAAAATGCAAAGTAGGCTCATAAATTAGTTGTTTTGTAATATCTGTACACCAAATTTTCAACATAGCCTTGTTATCACCCTGCCTCAGTTGAAAAATTATAGTTGTAACATTCATGAGGTGCTGTAAAGAACTGGCTATACTGTAAATTTGGGGTAAAAATACTGACAATGATTAAAGTTACAAGCATGCATTCATAAATTTCAATGCAGGCTCATAACTTTGTTTTTTAATATTTTACACCACATTTTCAACATAGTCTTCTTTTGACCCCACCTCATGAACAAGGGTAGAGAATGTTTCAACTCCTGCCCAAAAGGTGATTTCACGCAGGGACCACAAAATCACTTTTCGGGACAGAGTTCCCTAATGACAGTGCAATTGTTCATGAGGCAAGGTCCCAAAAAAGGCATGTTGAATATCTGGGCAAAAAATATAAAAAAATTGCCAAGTTATGCCACTAAATTCAAAACCCCGTTGAAATACATTGAACTGAATACCTGTTTCTTCAGTTTATGGTCCAGCTTTGAAGAGTGAAGATGTGTCTGTGGTTCAAAGAGGATTATGGTGTTGGACCCCCAATGGGTAAGTAAGGGCTTGGGGGTGAGGTTGCATGGTGGTGGGTTCTTATTGGGAAGGCTGGGTGGGTGGTGCAATGACCACAAAAGACATCAATGGACTTTTTTACAGTTAAAAAAACAGACAAATGATGATTCCTACACTGGGGGATTGGGCACCCCCCAGTGCCATTGTTATGTTTCTGGGGGGAATGGGGTGGTGGGCACTGAGAGGGAGGGTCAGGCGAGGGAAGGAAATAATAAATAAATAAATAAATAAATAAAACCGCCCAAATAACCGCACATGCGCAGTAGTGGGATGAGGGTCAGTAACAGGATTTCATGATCAGGACACTGAGGGATTGGGCACCCCCAGTGTCACTGTTATGTTTCTGGGGGGTTACTGAGAGGGTAGGTTGGGTGGGGGGGATATGTATAATTTAAAAAGAAAGAAATTAACAGTAAACTAGTGCAGTGCAACTTCCTATAGAGACAGCGAGGGGAGTGCTTCACAGACACAGAGGTGACTGTGTTGGAACTCCAACTTGTTGTTCAGTTGAAAGGAATGTGGGAGTCCTTTTCTCTTAGCAAGAGGTCTGCAGGGCTATACCTACTGCAGCTCTAAAAACAAAAAGTAGTGCAAATGGCTAACAGGCGAGTATGTAACATTATTCTAGTGTTGGGAAGAACGCCTTTACTGACCCTGCTTAGAAAATATTCAAAGACAATCTCTTTCCCAGTAGTTCCCATTGGATTTAGCTCTTTCCCCGCCCCTGGTTTATTTGCGTGGTATCCAGTGTTGCTGCTTTTTGAAATCTGCAACATTTTGCATTGTATAGGGGATAGGTTAGCTCCCCATAAAGGGGATATACCACTCCCACAAACTCATCATGCAGCACTGAAGAGGGCAGGTTGTGTCCCATGAATCGTGTGTGTGTGTGTGTGTGGGGGGGGGGGTGCAGGCTTACCCAGGGTAACAGCAGTACCTCTGTATTTTTACAGGGAGGCAAAAGTAGCTGCTAAATATAGAAGGGTTTGCTGTGGTGGACTGAGAGCACATTAAAAGCAGTGAGCTACACATGGAGCCCATGCACTGGATCTGACTGTTGCACAGCACCATAAAGTCTTACACTCTAACTCAAATATTTAAAACAAATCTATTTGCTCACAAATGCATACTATTTTTTCCCAAGTTGGTCGATAAAATCAGCTCCACTGTATAAACACTGTTTCACCAAATGCCACATCTCAATTGAATTGGCTCCCTATCAAGAAAGTAGAAACCACTACTTCAAAATATATTTGCATATACTGTATATTCCAGACAAAGGCATACAGGTGAGATATGAGATTTTGTGATTACAATATGTTGGCAGAGTTCAGCATATAAGTCCCCCTGAGCGATTTGTTAGTCAGTTTCCCTTTAGGATGATAGTTCACACAGCAGCATGGGAAGAAGTGTCTTGGCCCCAAATGGCATGCTAATGCAGCTGAAATCATGGTCAGCACTAGCAGCAAGCTCTACTGGAAGGAGATTCCAGCCCTGTGGTGGTAGCAGTAGGTGTAAAACCAGAAGGTCGGGTGGGGGTATCCGTCGTAGCTTGAGCACAGAGCTGTGTGAGCCAAGGTAGCTAAGGCTTCACTCCCACCACAGCCACTGGCTGTCCGTGGGGCCATCAGCATCTAGTTACCCTCCCCATACTTCAATCTCTCACAGTTATAAAACTGGTCAGAAGTTGGACCCCACTGAAATCAAGATGCTGCATGTGTCTATCTGCTGGGGAAATTGATTTATTTTATTTTTTTAAAGCAACCTTGTTTTGGCTGGATAAGTGTGCATGAAAAATGAGACATGGGAGAAGACTTTCTCATGGGCTCTATGAGGTGCTTGTTAAATGTGTCCCATCACATTAAAACTGAATGGGAAAAGAAGGGGAGAGAGAGAGAGAGAGAGACAGCTGTGAAATGCTCGGCACCTGTTAAAACATCTAGCAGCACATCAATGGGAATTGTTGTGGGGTAGACAGGATAAAAAAAAAACTGTTTAAAAAAACTGGGGAGACATTTCAGACCTGCATGTCTATTTACAGTATCCAGCTCCATCTAAATTTTATAAATACTGTGTGATTCCATAGAAACACTTCCCTGTTTTTTGCTGGTTGCCACCACAAATGTCACGACTTCTGGTTGGCTTCCTGACTGACTTCATCGAGGCATCCCATTGCAAATGCACAGCGCAAGTGCTAGCATGAGACAGTTGTGAAAAAGCAAGATATATATGTAACAACAGATATGACTATAAGGTATAGAGTTTAAATTGCATTTTTGGGCTTTTGAAAGTGAAGTAATGCCAGTGTAGCCATGGGAGCCTGTACAGGACAGATGGCTTTTTTGACCAGTTGCTAAAGTGATGCCAGGGCAACCATGTTTGGTGTGGGCACTGCTTGCTAAGTTGATAGTGTAGTGTAGTGATTCTGGGGATGATTCTTGGGGTAAGCAGGTCACAGATTTTTTTCCTGTGCTAATGTGCTGGGATAACAGACCTGGGATCCTAGGTCCTCAGCCAACCTGGTTTCAAGACTTTCTACCCATTTCAGAATCCACATTCCCCACTGAAACTTAGATGCAGAAAATCATAACACTGTATAATGCTCCATTTTCAGCAATCATTATAAACATTTGTAAATCCAGCCCCTCCCCCATGGTGGGGCTTACCTGTAGCGCCTCCTGCTCATTTGTGCTGCCTTGTTCACTGGATCCATTGTGGTCCCCGATTGCTCCACTGCATGCTGTGAGACTTGGAAGAGCATAATAAAAGTAAAGTCGCACGCTGTGGCGGGTTGCTGATCACCGTGCGGCTCCTGTGCGAGCTGCTGCGGTCAGCTCCTCCTCCTCCTCTCTCTCTCTCTCTCTCTCGCATTATGCAGAGTGCTGTGGTGCTCATAAGTGAAAGCCATTCCGTGTGGCTCAGGAAAAAGCCTGCCTGTGTGTGCCCTGGCCCATGTTTGAAAAGAAAAATAAAAGAGGGTCTGGAGGTACTTTGGGGAGAATTAAATAAATGTTTTAAAGAGCGCTCTTAAGCGCTAAGTAAATAAAGGGCGCCTGAAATTTTAAAGAGCAACTGAGGCTGCTCAGGAATATTTAATGAGCTGGTTGGTGCCCTGGAGGGGTAACGCTACAGAGGTAGTGACGGCGGGTGCATGCAGCCCTGTTTAAAATGTATAAAGCAGTCACTAAATAGGGCAGAGGCTTAGCTACAAAATGTGTATTTTGAATAAATGCATTTCTTTTCTGTTTGCCAGCAATATTATGTTAAAAGTGGGACACTATATGATATGCTTACCTAGCGGCCATGTTTGCCAGCCTGGTGACCAGTAACAGCCAATCAGGATGCTAGGATCCCAAGGAGCTGCTCTGAAGGCTCCTGGGAAAAGGATGTGGTGCCAACTTTTGCCACCAAGACAGCCTGCCAATAGGGTGTTGAGGAAACCTATTAACTGCTTTTTTCCTGACTGACAGCTGGCACCCACCAATCAACAGTTGCCAGATTCCCCCCATTGTTCTGTCAACCAATCAGGAGCTCTTTTTCTTTTTCTGTAGCTCATGAGGAGAGACAGTCAGTTCAGTTCTGTTCAGTCAGTTGATGTTAGAGTTTGAATTCAGTCAGTGTGTTGACTGGAGCCCCCTCCTGGGGGGGCCTCCTGCCCTTTGCTCTCTGATCCTGTGGTGGGCAGAAGAAGAAGAAGAAGAACAGATATGCTTAAAAGTGTCAGTGGAGTATCAGTTCCAATGCCTGGAAGGTGCTCCAGTTTAAAAAGAAAGAAAGGTCTGGCAGTATAGCCTAGAGGTTAGAGGAACGAGGTGTGAACAAGCTTGATACATCCAGCAGGCCAGACCTGAGTTTGATTCTCACAACCTCCACTTGCATACTGTGTGACTCTGGGCAAGTCATTTAACTGCCCAGTGCTCCCAGGTCGCCCCTGAAAACAGGCACGTGTGCCTAGTGGGCCTTACCCGGTAAACAAAAGACTTAAAAAAAAAAATTAAAATGATTATTATTGTCTGAGGCTGGGAAGTTGCCTGACTGTTGCTGTGTTCTCCTGAGTGAAATAAAAGGACTGCTTGGAGGTTTGCACAACCCACAAAACCCAGGAGGTGTCTGCACGTCTCCCACTGAAGTGGAGTAACAGAGCCAAGGTAATCGGCTGGGGTTCCTGAAGGAAGAGGAATTGTCTGGATGCCTGTGAGGACTGAGAAATGTCTGATATGTGTTAATACATCCCCCGGAGCCACTCTTTGAAGAAAATGAGTGGTTTCACGTGGCTTCAGCTGAGCGAGAACAGAGAAGCGAAGCTGAGCTGTTCTGGCTCAAGCAGAAGGCAAATGAAACCACAAGTTTTCAGCAACAAGTGGCGATGGGGGACATACTAATATATTATTGATCGAGAGAGATCAATAATATATATAAACAAGCATTTGTCAATGCCGAACGTTCGCTTGCAGGTATTTGCAGTGGTATTTGGCACTTGGACATGGCTTAAAAAAATCAGTGACAAAGAAGTACAAGCATTTGTCAATGCCGAATGTTGCTTGCTTCTATGTGCTGTTTAGGTATTTGGAAGTCATTGGAGTGCAAATATTGAAAATTAAGTGAACTTAGGGCGTGCGTGGGAACTGATATGCGCTTCGTAAAACAGTCATTTTAAAATTTTCACCAACCTTTCAACATAGCTATTTTAGACCTCTCCTCATGAACAGTGTCACTGTGATTTTCTTAATGTGTCCCATACATTGAGTTCGCACACCGACTGTGCCTTATGTCGCTACATGGGGAGAAACGTTTTGGGCAAGATGTGAAAACAACAGCTGCACTGCTCATGAGAGAGTGGTAAAATGGCAATGTTGAAAATCTGGAGTGAAAATATTGAAATTGCAAACTTACTTAGCGCAAGGAGAATCATGCGAACGCACGCCTGTAAAACAGTCATTTTAGAAATTTTTCACCAAATTTGCAACATAGCCATTTTAAGACCTCTGCTCATGAACAGTGTCACTGTGATTTTCTTAATGTGTCCTATACATTGATTTCACACAGCGACTGCCCATTTATGCGCTACATGGGTGGAAACACATTTGAGTGAGATGTGAAAATGACAGCTGTACTACTCATAAGAAGGTGTGGTAAAATGGCAATGTTGAAAATCTGGAGTGAAAATATTGAAAATTGCGAACCCACGAGCCTGCGAGGAACTAACGCACGTCAGAAACAGTCATTTTTAGAATTTTTCACCAAATTTTAACATAGCCATTTTAAGATCTCTGCTCATGAACAGTGTCACTGTGATTTTCTTAATGTGTCCCATACATTGAGTTTGCACACCGACTGCGCCACTGTCGCTACATGAGTGAAACATGTTTTGGGCAGGATGTGAAAAATGACAGCTGTGCTGCTCATGAGAGGTGTGGTAAAATGGCAATGTTGAAAATCTGGAGTGAAAATATTGAAAATTCGCAAACTTACGAGCCCTGCATAGGAACTGCATAGCATGCCTTCGTAAAGCAGTCATTTTAGGAATTTTCCACCAAATTTTAAAAATAGGCTTTTTGAGAGCCCACCTTATGAATGCTGGCACTGTTAGCGACATCAAGTTCAAAAGGTGATTTCGCCGCAGTGACTTTAAATCACCCTTTGGGCCCGAATAAAGCCATGATAGTGACAGAATTCATGAGAAGGGGTCCCAAAATCCCATGTTGAAAATTTGGTGCAAAAATTCAACAAAATGCCTGAGATATGCAACAAAGTTGAAAAAACCCATCTAGCCCATTATACAGCTTACCGGCATTTCCTCAGTTCAGGCGCTTTGAAGAGCGCAGGCGTATTCCCAGTCCAGCGATGATCGTCACGCCGAGCTCCAGAGGTAAGTATGGGGTGGGGGTGGGGGAGGCAGTGCGCAGTGGGTGGGTGCGGGTTGTGGAGGGGGCCAGGGAGAAGCACCATGGGACCATTTTAATTTACAGGTTTAAAAAAAAAAAAAAAAAGTGACGGGCGTTTGCCACGCTGGGGTGAGGCTCCCCAGCGTGGCAGGACAGCGGGGGCCGTGGAGCTGACGAAAGTGATTAGCACCCCGCCGGCAGACGCAGCTGGACGCTTGCCACGCTGGGGTGGGCTCCCAACGTGGCAGCAGGGAAAGCTGTTGGGGAGGTGGAGCCAACGGGATTGGGCACCCCATCAGCAGACGACGCAGGATGTTCGCCATGCTGGGGTGGGCTCCCAGCGTGGCACCAAAGATTTGGGGAGGGGCGTGATGCGCTGCCAGCACACAGCGGTGGTTTTCTTTGATGAGAAGACCACGCGCTGTCCCTAACACCGCATCCGATTGGTGCAGGACGCCACGCCTGCTCAGCCGAGCGGGATTACTGGGAGGAACAGACCATCAAAGTGCCCCGATTCTCCCAAGACGTTTCGCGCCTTGCGCATGCGCGCAAACGAACGTAAAAACCTTCTGAGAACATACCCGCTTCCAGGGCATCTGAGTGTGAGACGCCTTCTACAGAAAAGAGTGCTTCACATACAGGGGAAAGGAGCGCTCCAATTGGTCGGGAGTGCTCCCTCGATCTACAATACAGAATCAAGGTAATCAGCTGGGGTTCCCTAAAGGAAGAGGGAATTGCCCGGATGTCTTTGAGGTCTGAAAATGATGGCCCTGCTTGGAGCTGGCGGAGCCATGAATGCCAAGAGGAGCCTGCCTGAATTTCCAGTGTGATGGAACCTGCATCTGATGCTGCACCTGATCGGTGAGTTGTTCTTCATGTTTGTCAGCACCTGCATGGTGAGAAAAGAAAGAAAAAGTATTTTCTGTTAGCCAGAGACTGTGTGCTGAAAGAAAAGGGCTACATCTGCCATGCTGGTAAGTAGTCAAAAATGCCTTTCCAGTCACCAGAGTGTGACCACAGATTTCTGCTGAAGTGACGTAACAAGTGACTGTAAAGCTATGGGAGACTGCAAGCTGCAACCTGGAACCAGGTAGGGGAAACTGCCAACCCCTATCAAGTGGGGCAGGCTGGGCCATAAGGAGCCACAGGTGTATGCCCGAGTTCTAGGGCACTCTGACCCATCTGTATGGTCACTCCTGGGTCTGGGTTCTTTGCGGTCTGGGATACTTTGCGTTGCACTCTGCATCTGGCCTGCTCAGTGGGCTGAAGGGGACAAGCTGCTAAAGGCTGCAAGCAAGCTGCAAGCAAGCTGCAATATGCCTGCGTCACATCCCAAGCTTTTCAGCATTCCAGGACTCTGCATGTTCCATTCACCCCAGAGCTACAGATTCAATGCCACCAGAGTTTGTCTGCAGAACCATGAGTAAACGCAAGGATTGTCCTGCTCATGGGAAACTGTGCATGGTTGTGTTCAAGTTTATGCCTCACAATGTAGAAAGTTAAAGAAAAGGGTAAAATACCATTTTAGCAATTGCATGGCCTTTGGGGCTGTGGTTTGTGAATCTGATTTTAAAAGTGCACCAACTATCGATCAACCAGCTGCATCATACAGACCTGCAACTAGACCCTGAGTACACAACTAGGACTCGTAGGGATTACAGTGGTACCAGTTTAAAAGTGGGGAATGTGTTAAAACCTTATTGAAATGAAATGCTGGTGGAAGGTGGGCACAGAAAATGTTTTACCTGCAAGGTGAATGTTTACAAACTGCCAAATTAATTCAGACGCTGTTAACTCAATTACTCAATTTACCTTTCTTAGCCCCTCCCCCATGTAAATACATGTGCTTTATTGTTCTGGAACAATATCTGACTTATGAGCATATTATTAACTGGAGTCTGTAATTACAAAAGTTATTAAAAATGAGATTTTTTTTTCCGTTGCAGGTATACCATGTGTGTAGGATGACTGCAAGATGTGATGGGTAGGTGCAGCATCCCAGAGGGTTGTACTGCTAAAACAGCATCTGACCCACTTTATATTTAACTCTGGGTGGAGGCATCACACTATTTACCTAACCTTTGGGAAAGAACCCCCCTTCTTTCCATCAGAATTCGATTCCAGGCCCCTCAACCTTGTTTGAGCTGGCCCGAGCTGACAAGGCAGGGGTAGCAGCCCTTCTCTTTAAGACCGCGGCACCAGGAAGGGTTACACATTAATGCACTGATACTCACAGTGTTTAGAGCTTGCAGTGTCACGTTTGATGATATGTCACATATTTTGCCCATTTGTCATACATCTTGTCACACAATTGGGTGATGAAAGGTTAAGAGGTATGACTCTGGCTCATCCTTAATAGATGCTGCCCTCACTTCAGGGTTTGCAACAGTTGCCTCCATACTGGTGCAGTTCTTCTGAATAGATTCTGACCAAGGCAAGAATCAATTCTGGATGCCTAACCCTGGGGTCTCCTCCATGGTGGTACCACTACCCCCCCAACAGCTATCCATCTACCTGTGTGGTCATAAGTGTGAGCTGCAGTGATGGAACTGTAGGTCTCACTGAACCTCATGAGATGTTGCTCCTCAGTTATTGCACTCCAGCCCTCAGGATAGCCAACTCTACATGATGCCATGAGTCTTCTACATACGGGACACCTGGCAGCCTTCCAGAAGTCATTCCCGAATGTGGCAGAGTTTAATACCCTACAACCATGGTCACAGATTTTCAGTGTGTGCAGAAATTAAATTCCATTTTGAAAATTGGAAATACCAGGATTTCACTAGTAATTTCTAGCATAATTTCTGGATTTTATTGGGAATCTACTTGAAAATTTGAATATGTGTATAAATACCTGTATTCAGAATAAAAGAAGGCCAAATGTACATAAAATTAAATAAAGCAAAATGAATAGTACAAGAAAGATTTTATAAAAAAATGTATGTTCTGAATTTTCCCTAATCTTGTAACAATGTCAGGTTCCATGAAATGCTTTGTTTTTATTGATGTGTAGAAAGTAAATTGTACTGAGTTTTCAGGTAGAAACAAAAAATTGGTGATCTTGCAAACAGCTGATCAGCTGCCCCATCTTCCTCCTAAACTGTCTGTGCACATCTGTGCACGTTGAGTGACCAAGTGAGTGGAAGGTGAGGGGTAAATCCTGCAGTTTCCTGCCCCATGCCCCTCTTTGCCACTAGTCCATTTTTCCCAATAAATCCTGGCACTTACACTCACGGAACTTAAATGGCATGACTCACCTCTGCTCATGGTCATGGAGACTTATACACTGGCTTTCTACCACCAAATCCAGACATGCCCATCTGCACTTCCTTTCTCCCTGTTCCTATAAAAACATCACCCTTTCGAGTCCTCAGTTTGGTTCTCTGGTTCCCATGATTATGCAGGACTGTTCACCTCCTCCTTCCTCAATTAGAATCCTGCTTCATCAGTACTAAACACTTATCCCACACCAGCTTGTTTCCCTACACTGGCTACTAAAATTTAAAGGCCTGCCCAAAAAACAGTCACATGAACTTCAACCTACGAACACCGCCCTTTAAGAATTCAGTACCTTTCCTCGATAGGCTAGGTGCTTCTATCTGCTCTTTCAGCTCTCCCAGCATGATACTGCTAAAGTAAATGGTCCACTTAAATATAGGAGCAGTGGGAGAACAGAAATTGTGCCAGGATAATGAAGTAATCTTGTGTATACGGAGGGTTAGTATTGCACAGATTTCCATGCTAGCTGAAACCTTGTTGTATCACAATTCTAAGGTCATGGAACACAGCCATATGCTTCTGTGGTACAACAAGGTTCCAGCTGATCAGAAATCCTGAAAGCAGCGGCTGTTTTTCACAGTGCTGCCGCTTGCACAGCAGTCAGGTGAAGTTCTGAACTGAAACTGCTGGCACATTTGCTGTTGCCACAGGAGCTCTGTGAAAAAAACTTTCTTTCTTTTTTTTTTGTTAAATAAAAACTAAAAAAAATATACACATTAAAAATTAGATGGTTGGGCAACCACATGCTCAGCCAGCCTGTGCTGTCACCTCAGGCTCCTGATTACGTTGGATCTCTTGACCTTTTTATGTTGCTTGCACGCATGTGCAAGAAACATAGTGCCATCATCCGAGTTTTTGGAGGTGTGGCACCCGTCTTCCAATGCAGTCAGTGTGTTTGCAGGCGTGGCCCCAGTTCCCCAATCACTGCTGCAGCTGTCTATGACAGCAGTCGAGAATGCAGTGGTCGTACAGTTGAAGGAGGCTCCGCTTCACTGGGCAGAGCTCCCCTACACACACACACACACACCGCACACTGCTCATAGCCCCCCTCCCCCCCACACTGTCACGGCCGACAGGGCCCCAATCCCCGTCGGCTGCCGTCCACCAAGCATCTAGGTGGCACGCTGGGAGCCCACCCCAGCGTGGCAGAATGATGTTATGGCTGACTGGGGTGCCCAATCCCCGGCCAGCTCCAGCCCCCAACAGCCTTCCAGCTGCCATGCTGGGAGCCCACCCCAGCGTGGCAAACGTCCCTCGTCGTTTTCGTCCCTCGTAGTCTTATTAAACAAAAAACAAACCTGTAAATACAAAAACTGTCCCTCGGTGCTTCTCCCTGCCCCCCTCCCACAACCTGCACCCACCCACTGTGCACCCTACCTCCCACACCCCCCTCACCCCATGTACTTACTTCCAGAGCTTAGGCTTGACGTCTTGGTGGACTGGGAACACGTCTGCACTCTTCAAACCGACGCGAACTGAGGAAATGCCGGTAAGCTGTATAATGGGATAGATAGGGTTTTTCAACTTTTTGCATATCTCAAGCATTTTGGAATTTGGGCCCAAATTTTCAATATAGGGTTTTGGGACCCCTCCTCATGAATTCTTGCACTGTCATGGCGTTAATCGAGGCCCGAAGGGTGATTTCGTGATCACTGTATGAAATCACCTTCGGGACTGATTAACAAAACAACACTGCCAGTGTTCAAGGTGGGCTCTCAAAAGTCTATGTTGAAATTTGGTGGCAAAATCCTAAAAATGACTGTTTCTGACGAGCATCGTTACGCAGTTCCTATATACGCTCATAAGTTGGCAAATTTTTAATATTTGCACTCCAGATTTCCAGCATTGCCATTTTACACACCTCCTTATGAGCAGTACAGCTGTCATTTTCACGTACTAAAATGTGTTTCCGTGCATGTAGTACAATGGCGCTGATCATTGTGTGCAATCAATGTTTGGACAGATTAAGAAAATCATAGTGACACTGTTCATGAGCAGAGATCTTAAAATGGCTATGTTGAAAATTTGGTGAAAAATTCCTTCAGGCGTTCTGCAATATTACTAATAAGACATTGAACAGAACTGGCCCCAGGACCGATCCCTGCAGCACCCACTGGTAGCCCCTCTCCCTAGACTGCACACATTTACCACCACTCTCTGCCTCCTGTCTGTTAGCCAGTTTCTAACCCAGTTTACCACCTTTCCCCATGCCCAGCCTACCCAGCTAGTTTATCAGCCTTCTATATGGAATGGTGTCAAAGCTTAGCTGAACTCAAGGTAGCGTTGTCCACTGCCCCACCCTGATTCACTTCCTTTGTCACCCAGTCAAAGAAATCAACCAGATTTATCTGACATGATGTCCCCACTGTGAATCCATGTTGTCTATGGTCCTGGGCTCTGATGGCATCTAGATGCCCTACTATCCTTTCTTTAAGCAATGTCTCCATGATCTTCCCCACTACTGAGGTGAGGCTGAATGGCCTTTTGTTCCCTGCCTCCTCCTTGCTGCCAGACTTGTGTAGAGGGACCACATGTGCCCTCCTCCAATTCACTCATGTTGAATGACTCAGTGAACATGGCTGCCAGAGGTACTGGTATCTCCCTTCGCAGTTCTGTTAATATCCTTGGGCGTATGCCATCTGGTTTCATCGCTTTGTCCACCTTCAATTTAGTGAACTCCTGCAGGACTCTTTTGCCTTTGAATGGACTATTGTCCGCCTCTTCACCCCCTTGGCAACTGCTGTACTGCTGTGACCCTTGCCCCTCACACTCTTCTCTGAATACTGAATGGAAAGACACAGTGGATGTCTTGGGAGGAAGGCATGGAACTATCACTTCCAAATACCTAAACAGCACATACAAGCAAGCAAGCAACATTCGGCATTGACAAATGCTTGTTTGAGGTCTGATGTAATCAAAACCCCTCTCTGGCAGCACAAGCTGGTTGTGCATTGTTGCCCAACCAGGATTCTGTATGTATTGTAATCATTAAGACATTTATTTCTCCACGTGCCATCGGAAACCATAACAAAACTGATGTGTAAATTATTTTATTATATTTTCTGATACACTTATACAACATTGATATGCAACTAGTGTTGATAAAGGCAACATCTTTCAGCTCACCATTTTTCTTATGGTTGAAAATAAACATGTTTTCATGTGTGAAATAAGTTTATTGATTCATGGAGATTCACAAAGAGAAACATTTATGTGATTGCTAATTATTTGTTGTCTCTTATAAGCCGATTTTCAGTAAGGATTTTCTTGTGTGCCCTGTTTATGCTTGAACATTTAATATTATTGCTGTGACAGTGGTTGACATCTCTGATGAGTGTGGAAGCATAATAGTACACAATGTTCCTCCATCTGGCTTTCAACTTGTTATATTCTGTAAGGTGCAGTTATTTTTTATTTATTTATTTATTATGTTTTTTATTTTAGTTTTTGTTGACCAGGTAAGTGCACTAGACAAATCCTGCCTATTTTCAGGCACCTTGAACCAGATGAAACTGTTGGTGGTATTTTTAGTGAATGAGAGAAATTTGGCCAGGACACCAGGGAATTCCCCTACTTCCTGTTTCCTGTGAGCAGGGGGGACCCATTTTCTGGTGGGACCAAGATGGCGGAGGAGGAGGACAGTGGAGGAGGACATGCTGTGGCTGAGTTAGCAAGGCTCAGTGGGGAACATGGTACGGCTTTCCGGATGGCTGCAGAGAGCAGTGGAAGTAGGACGGATATTGCTCAACTCCTAAATCATCTGTGCGGGGACAGTGGTATGGCTGGGATGCACCTTGATGGTGGCCAGCATAGCGTACCGGAATCCCCGCGGCCTGAAGTATTAGTGCACGATGCGGAAGTCATTGGGAGTGTGGAGTTGGAGCAAACCGTGAGTTTCTGACAGAGCCTGGGATCTCGGGAGAAATGATGGGCGAAAATACTGCAGTTTTGTGTGGAGCTCCAGCTCTTTCGCAAGGGTCTGAGGAGCTTAATGTATTGTTGGAAAAAAAACGGCAGCTGATAAAAGAAGCTTTGGCTGAGTTCAACGAATTAAAACAACACGCTGAGGAGGATCGAAAAAGAAAAAGGCCCGTTTTGGACTTTCCTTCGGGCCTACCAGGTACTGTGCCTAAGGTTCTAAAAGGCCCCAGTTTTTTAGATCGATCGACGGATGAAACCCCACCTCAAGATGCTAATCTGGTGGTTAATGAATCCTGGTCCCCTCAACAAGCTCTCCAGGAGGCAGGTTGGATACAATCAGATGAGTGAGGCTGGATAGCCGACCCAATAATCCCTCTGCCGGGAACAAGCGTAGCAGATGGGAAAAAGGCCAAATCTGCATCAAGGGATGCTGTATCTAGCTATGGGCCAGACTGTTTTGAAACTTCCCCTGTAATAACTGTACACTCTTCTTTATGTGTGTCTCCTCAAACCAGTATTTCTAATTTACTATCAAATGGTTCTTTGCTATCAGAGCCCACATTAGGACAAACTGTCACTCCTGAAGCTTTAAGTTATGCAAATGTTTTGGGTTCTGAGTTAAATCAAGTACAGGATCAGCCTGTTATCTCACAACCCCCTGTTACATTTGCTAGTTTATTTAAAAACCAGTTACTTTGGCAAAACAGTAGGAATGCAGTGCGTTTAAGGTTCCTAGGTCCTATGGATGGTATGCCAGATCGTTTTTATGTAGGGAAGGTTTTGATTAAGCAAATGCTGGGTTTTTCTCCAGGGGAGGTGTATGCCCTTATACACACCCCAGGGGATAACAATTATGACATTAGTTTTCGTACACCAGATTTGCTAAATAAATTTTGGATGAGATATGCTGTTTTAAAACTAACCCAGCGTGGTTACATTTTCAGGCTATACCTCCACCAAACAACCTTTAAAGTTATAAATGTACTTTTTCGGAATGAGGAGTAAATGTAGAAGATATAACATACTGGGTGGAAAAAAATGTACTGTTCAGGGAATCCTGAACCTATATTGATGATGAAGGTTTCTGGAATGGAGGATGGAGATATAAGGTTAATCTATTTCAAAACGATGAAGGTCTACAGCATTTACCTAGTTGTTTCTATTTGGGTCGGGATAAGGGTTTTATTTTTTATCCAGGCCAACCAAGACATTGTTATAAGTGTGGCTCTCCTAGGCACCTGAGTAGGATGTGTGAAGTGGTAAAATGTGCTCAATGTGGAGAACAAGGACATGTCCTTACTGACTGTCATCACCCCAGTAAGTGTTCACTGTGTGAAGATGCACATTCTTTTGTTGATTGCCCTTTCGCTGTGCAAAATAAATCTGGAGACTATAGTATTCAAGATTTTTACATCAATACGGCGGTTAAAGCTGCCCTTAGGAATAAAACCCCTACCACACCCTCTGGGAGACCTCAACCACATATTTCTGGTAATCATGGTTGTGCATTGATTCAAAAAGAACCTCAGTCGCAGATACACCCTGATGTTTCTGAGCCTCTGTCAGTGACACAAAATCCTGTCTCTCAAGTGGAGGTTTCTAGCGGCAGTTTGATTTCAATGCCTCCACCGCTCTCTCCCAAAGAGGCCTTTACTCTGGTATCTTCCAGAAGACGTAGTCTTCGATCTGGCAATATTAGCATGGTGATTCCTGAACCCCCTATGATGCTACACATAATCCTTTTATTGTATTACAAGATGACACAGGGACGGAGTCTGACTCAGTTTCTGTAAATTCCTCACAACATGATGGTACGTCTGATATAGACCAAAATTTGGCAAAAACTGATTTAGGCAAAAAGAAAAAAAATAGATTGGGAATGAGGAAAGGAACAAGAAAAAATAATATGCTAAAATGTGTTCAAAAATATGGCTGGTCATTTCCCCTCTCTTGATGGTAGCAGTTTATAATCTTTCGGTAGCTTCTTTAAATGCGAATAGTATGTTATCCGAGAGGAAATGGGTGTTGATTTTACCACTTTTTGAGAAAAAGGATTATGATGTGTTTTTTTTGCAGGATACTAGGTTACATACCAAACCCGATACTGAATTAGCAACCGCTGGCTGGAGATGGGGGGTTACCTATTGGTCTATGGGTGAAGACCCCTGTAGTGGTGTAGGTATAGCCCTAAATAGTCCCACTGCAAAGGGGATACAACTAGTTGATCTTGTCCTGGTCGTATTGTTGTGGATATAGTGATTAACGGTTTACAGTGTCGGTTAATCAATGTTTATGCACCTCAAACAAAATTTGCACGTATTGAAATATTTCACTTATTTCAACCTTATTTATTTACTTCAAAGTATGTTTTTTGGGGGTGACTTCAATTGTAGTAGATACAATACAGATAGGGATGCCGAACCACCAAAATGTTTTGTGATGCTACTTGTCTTAATAATTTACTTGTTCAAACAGGCCTTAGTGATGTTATGGCCCTTTCAGGAATCCGCAAAACATTTTTCAAGGCAATAAGGCCACAAGGATAGATTTTGGTTTCTTTCGATTCTCTACCGATGATTGATACTAGAACATTGGCTGTTACTTCTCTGACCATGTAATTATAGTAGCTACGGTGGCAAGTCATATGCCTATGCATCGGGGTCCAGGGTACTGGAGAATGAACTTGGCTCTATTACTTCTTCCTACAATTGAAGATGGCTTTCTAGCTATTTTAAAGGCCAGGAAATCTGTGTTATGTCTCTATGATACTTATCGGAATGGTGGATGGATACAAAACTGAAATTAAACGTTTTTCAATCAATAGGAGATTATATGGTAAATACAAAACTGATACTTACTTAAATTATAGAAAGGAATTTTGGATTTACACTTTCGTATGCCAATGGTGAGGTTTCAGTCCTCCCCAGTTATCTAGAAATAAGAGAAAAGATGAATCATTTTCAATATGATAGGGCAAAATCTTTAGAAAATGAACGCCGTTTTGGTACCCAAGGCACAAAGGCCTTTCTGAATTCATTTCAATTTAGTGCTTCCCAAAGACATCAGAAACATATGACAGGTCTTAATGATCAGGCAGGGATTTGGTGCACAGATACCAGAGAAGTTATGCGGATTGTTGATTTACATGTACAGAAACTTTTTGGTATTACTGAAACATTGAGTCACACACATGAGAACTGGTTGGGAGGATGTAATTTACCCCAAATTTCAGATTCAGGGTCAGTTAACTTAGTAGCACATATTACAACACAAGAGGTTGCTGCAGTGTTGGCACAAGTAAAAGCTGGTACAGCCCGGGAATGATGGTATTCCGTGATGAAATTTATAAAATAATTTTTCAACAATTATTGGAAGAATTTACAGGTGTTTTGAATGAAATACTATCCTCGGATATTACCAAAAGTATGAACGAGGGGCTTGTAGTTTTATGTATAAAAAAGGAGAGAGGGATTTGTTAAACTGGAGACCTATAACCCTATTAAATACAGATTTTAAACTATTTACCAAAATATTAAACAATAGACTGTTACTTAATGCACATTCCTTTTACATCCGCACAAACATTTCCATTCCAAATAGGAACATTACTGATAGTCTAATACTTTTATGGAACTTTTCAAAAGAGATCTACAGGGAACTTACAGGTTTGATTTTGAGTTTAGACCAGGCAAAAGCCTTTGATAATGTAAGACATGGTTATTTATGGGACTGTTTAGTTGGGTATGGTGTACCCGATACCTTTATAGAATGGATAAAAACCTGTTATGCAAATGCTGCTGCTCAAGCTTTTTGTAATGGGTGGGTAGGGACTATATATCCCATATTACGGGTGTGCGTCAAGGATGTCCTCTTAGTGCCCTTTTGTATTTATTTACTATAGATCCCTTAATTAGGTGGGTGTATGGTCATGACAGTATACGGGGACTCTCCTTTTCAAGTACTGATCCTGAAGTTAAATGTATTGCCTATGCGGATGATTTATGTTTTTCGATTGGGGATCTTCCCTCTGCAAGGGTTTTCAAAAAAGTTTTACAGGGTTTTTTGTTATATACCGGTGCACAAATTAACTATGAGAAATGTAATTGTATAACACTGGGGATAGAGTATTTTCATCTTACACAGGTTATAGGTATTCCGGTAATTAAGGATACTTGTAAAATTTTGGGTCTTTTATTCGGAGCAGGAGATTTAGCATATCTAAATTGGAAATTTAAACTAAAGGAAGCGCAAACTAAGGTAGATGTCTGGAATACATGGAGACTGCCTAAACTGAAACGGATTCAACTGGTTAAAACATTCTTATTACCCATATTTTTATATTTAAGTGGTTTTAGTCTTCCTTTAGCTTTGGAGACACAGTTATATGGATGCTTTTTGCTTGTATATGGGGCAGTAGACTGAACCCCATAAAGAGAGCCTTGTTGTTTAGGGAGAAAAAACATGGGGCCTAAAATGTTACATCCTGTAGTTTTTTCTTTACTATGTTTCTCTATACAAATTTAAAACCTCTGTTTATAGATAGAGACACACAATGGAAACCATGGCTTCAGGATACTGTGGGAGATTTATGTCTTTTCTGGCCTGAATATGAGGTTTTCCCGAGAAAACGTTCCATAAACCATCTCCCACAATCTCTTAAAATATGCTTTGGGAAAATTAAATTATGGGGTATTTCAAGGCATACCTTTTTGCATTTTACTAGGAAGGAATTATACGCATATATTTTACAAAAGTATTTTCAAGATTCGGCTCCATTTGATTATTTTCCATCTCCTATAAAACTTGCAATTGGCAATATGTTAACCTCCCCCCAGATTCCACCTCATATGTGGGATGTGTTATGGTTATCCCTATATGGCAAATTAAATGTCCGAGCAAATCTAAAACATAAGCAAATTACTGATCGGTATTGCCCTAAGGGTACGTGTTTTGAATTAGTGGAGACAATGGAACACTTATTTTTGGAATGTCCTTTTATAAAAGGATTTTGGAGTCTTGTTTTACGAAAATGGCCTACCTTTCCTTTATACCCTATGACGTTAGATATGTTGTGTATAGGGATTCTGCCAGTAACCGCTGTTCAATATGATAAAGTGACTTTATGTTTGATTTTGCTTTGTTTTAAATAATATATATGGCATGTGAGATGCCGTTTCACCATTCAACAACAATATTTTTCACAAGAAGCATTATTTGGTATGGTTGCTAATGCAATATTGAGATTGAAAAGGCAGGATTATGGGAAATTTTCTTCATTTATATGTCACTCTAGATGGGATTCTGTAGATTGGCTATAACTTCATTGGGTTAATTTAGAATAATTATTTTGGATGTATTGAATTAGTGTTTTCTATTTGGTTTTTCTTCTCTTCTTTTTTTTCCCTTTCGTTTTATGTATAATCTTTGTTTTCTATTATGATATCAATATGCTGTATCATTTTCTTTAATGTGACTTAACATTGATTGAATTTATTGTTTGGTTTGCTGTCTATGATTCAAAAGTTCCCCTACTCATTTTGTAAGTGGGGGCTGTTTTGCAATTTTCCTTTTACATTGTTTGGATGATATATCTTTGTAATAGATTATCTTCTATATGATTAATATATTATTTTGTGTGATTTAACACTGTATGTTTTCAATTTTGGTTTACTGAAATAATAAAAATTCCCCTACTCTTTTAGTGGGGTGGGGGGTTATTTTTTCAGTATGTCTAGTAAGTTTTGAGTCTATTGCAATGTTAGTTTTGTATTTTATGTATGATGGCATATGTATTTTGTTTCGAGTAATTTGCTTTTGCTTTTGTGTATTTGACTGTATTTTACTTTCCAACTTTAATAAAAATTCCCCTACTCTGCTGTAGGGGGAACTCTTGTCTGCCTGTCCAGTATGGAGGATGGTCAGGCTGAGGAAGGAGGTTTGGCAGGTAACAGGGCTGGATTTGCTGACTCTGTTTCTAGAGAAAGTCCTATTGGAGATATTGGCAATGCCTCTTCTACTGTTTTAGATGTTGTTTCTCATGACTGTTCTTTGCACCAGGCAGTGCCTTCCTTACTTTGTACTGAAGTGGGTCCTTCTGCTACTACTGCCGTACCTGAGGATGACCACAATGTTTCTAGACAACTGCAAGAACTGTTGCTGAAATCTGCTTTAAAATCTAATAAAGACTACCTGTTGAAACTGTTGCAGGATGATGAAACTGCTGCTCCACCTGTGGAAGATTTTTCTTCTGCTAGCAAGCCCTGTTCCCCTTTGTTGATGATCCCATCACAGTTTTCCTCTGTACCTCCTGAGACTTCTTCTGCTGCATCTGATCTAGCTTTTCTGCCTGACGCTCTGCTTCCTTCTTTGCAGAAATTTCATCCAACAGATTCATGGCAAGCTAACTGGACTCCTGAGGCGGCGTTGAGTGCTGCGGGCTGGACTCATAGCCCAGAGCATCCTGGCTGGACTTCTCCTCATCCCGTTTCAGTGATGGAGATCAGATCCACTTGTGCCTCATCTAATTTGGATTTGCCTGATATCTGCGATGACTTTAGCAAGCCTGCGCTTACTACGGTTGCTCTGCATCATGAGAACGCTCCTGGAGCTCATACAGGGCCTCAGACTGTGACCATGGTAATGCCCCAAATTGTCCCAGGACACGGAGAGGGACCTTCTTCCCACACAACTGCTGGTGCACCTAAACACTTATTCATGTCAGATCTCTTTAAATCTGTAGGTGAACCTGTACAGCGCAACCTGGACACTGCACTGGACAGACAGACTCTACTTCACAAGATGTTGAAAGAGGGTATGGGCATTCAGCCACATGAGTTGTTTGCTGTCATTCATGTGAAAGGCGAACCCATTTATGATGTTAGTTTCAAGACTAATCAAACTTTGGAACATTTTTGGACAGTGTATCCCCAGCTTTCTGCTTCTCATTTATGGTAATCTTTTTTTCCTATTCTGCTTACAAAACCTACTGTGAAAACTGTTACTTTGTTATTTAGGAGTGAGGGGGTGAACATTTTGGATGTTCAATATTGGCTTAGATAGCGCTGCACTATTTTGGAGGCCCCTGTATCCATCCTTGACGAAGATTTAGTTTGGACAGATAATTGGAAGGTGAAAGTACAACTGAAACATTCTGAAAATGGTATTCTACATCTTCCAGGTAGTTTTTTCATAGTTCGGGATAGGGGTCTGTGTTTTTATCAGGGGCAGCCTCAGACTTGCCACAAATGCGGAGTTCGTACTCACCTCAGCTCTGTGTGTGACAAACCCAGGTGTAATCTTTGCCTAGAGTATGGCCATATCAGCTTGGGGTGTCCTAAACCCCTTAAGTGTAATCTTTGTGAGGAGGAAGGACACCCTTAGCAGGGATGTTCTTGGGCTGAGAATAACAGATTGGATAGGGCTCAGCTTGATCCTCTTCATTTGCTTGAAAAATGTCAGGCTCAAGAGGCTAAAAAGAAATCAGAGGCCACTGTTTCCCTGACTCTGAAGTCCCACCGGCTTCAGATACATTGTTGGTTGCTCAGGAATCTCCTCCTGGTACTCATGACCAGTTCCCTGGAGACGTTCCTGGTACAGGCCCTGGGGATACCGAGATGGTTAGCATGCTACCTCCTCTACCCCCTTCGGAGGCTGAGCAGTTCACTCTGATGAGTCAAAGGACCAAGAGAAGTAAGAGAAAGGCAGAGAAAAACCCTCCCCCATCTTCCTCCATTGTCACACGGAACAAGTTTCAGGCCTTATCTAAATGGTGACGGTGGGGGGACATGGTGGAGGGTGATGGGGATTCTGATTCCTCCTCCTCCTCTGTTAAAGCTGATTTCTTTTCTGAACCACAGACTTCCTAGATGGCTATGCAGGTGGATACCCATCATAGGAAGGTTCCCTGAGGTGCTGACACCTTCTTAAGGATCTTATGGGAGGGAATCAGCAGCTCCCTATTCTTACTTTGAATGCTTGCAGCATTAAGGCTTATAGAAAGTGGATGGCTACTTTTCAGTTCCTTTCTGATCTCTCATAACATTCTTTTTTTACAGGACACTAGAATGAAGACCTCCTTTGAAGTGGCACAGGTCAAGAGCTCTTGGACCTTGGGTCCTTCATTTTGGTCCCAGGTCCCGGATGTTTGTGATGGGGTGGGGATCCTCTTCCGAGGTTTTGATTTTTCTGTCCACCGGATTCTCGACATTTGCCCAGGTAGAGCATTACTACTGGATGTCAGCCTTGGCAATGTCTCTTTCAGGCTTGTGAATTTGCATGATCCCCACGGGTATTGCTGTACGCTCAGACATTTTTCAACTGATTCGGCCTTATCTACACACTCGCAAACATGTTATTTTTTGGGGTGACTTCAATTGTCCGCTCTCTTTGACTGATAAGGGTGGTCACACCACAAAGCTGTTGGGGATTCCAGCTGTTTGAATTCTGTTTTATGGATTGCAGAATTGAAAGACAGTTATATGGAGGTTCATACCACCAGGGATAGGACCTTTTCTAAAGGCCCTTTAGCCACAAGGATTGATTATGTCTTTGTCTCCAAGCATCTCATTACTTCCCATGCCCACACCCTTCCCTGTGAAACCTCTGACCATTTGGAAGTTTTGGTTTCTTGCACTTTCCCCTCTGCGGCACTTGCTGGCAGGGATAGTTCCCCCAGATGGAAGTTGAATGCTCAGACTCTCTCTTTCCCTGACATTGACAGACTTTTCTTTTTCTTGTTGTCTGCTCGTTACTCTGTCTTGGAGGCTTTTGGTATGCTATCCGAGTGGTCGGTGGACACTAAACGGGAACATAAGTTTTTTTTCATCCATGCCACTGCACGAGCGGCGAGATCCAAATACTTGAATTACTTGACTTTGAGGGAAAAGTTGTTTTCCCTGCTTTCTTACTCTTTTGAGTTTGTGTTGGACTTACTGGTGGCTATACAGGCTATCAAAGTTCAGATGGTCGCTATTCAATACAATAGGGCTGCCTCTCTTAAGATGGAGGCACAATTTGGTACGCAGGGCTCTAGGCCCTCTTTGGATATTTATAAGAGCTGTCAGGATAGAATTCTTCACACGGTTTTGGACCAGGTGCTTGATCCAGTTACTGGGGAATGCTTTTCAGACTCTTCCCACATTCAGGAGCTTGCTCACCAATATCTTTTTCACATGTTTGGTACTCCTTCAGACGCAGTTTGGGATGCCCCTTATCTTGCTGATATTGAGGTCTCTACTTTGGACCCTGATTTAGTGATCGGTTTATCTGCTCCTGTTACTTTGGAGGAACCTTCTAGAGCCTTGACTAAATTGAAGAAAAACTCTTCCCCTGGTCTGGATGGTCTAACAGCAGAGTTTTATATTCCTTTTTCCCAGTACCTGGTTCCCATCTTGACTGATGTCTTCACTGACATTCTGACCTCGCATTCTCTCCCTGAAGCTATCTCACAGGCTTTGGTTGTTTTATTGTACAAGAAGGGTGACAAACGTAATTTACTGAATTGGCGCCCTATTAGTTTATTGAACATTGACTATAAAATATTGGCTATTATTCTTTTGACTCCGTTGTCTGCTATGGCTGACATTCTTATTAGTCCGGCTCAGTCCTGTGCGATAAAAACAAGTTCTACTTACCATAATTTGGCCTTCTTAAGGGACATGATGTAAGGACGGGGATACCCGATACCTTATTCTGGCCATGGATCAAGAGAAGGCCTTTGATAGGGTGGACCAGCATTATTTGTTTCAGGTTCTGAAAAAATATGGCATTCCAGATGCATTCATTCAATGGTTGGCGTTGCTGTATACTTCCTATTTTGTTATTCCATTTATCAATGGCAATGTAGGAAGCTCCTTCGAGGGCTTGATAGGGGTACACCAAGGGTGCCCTTTGAGCCCCTTGTTGTATGCCTTTCAGACTGATCCTTTCTTGAGGAAGATTCTTTCTTCCGCCTGTATTCCCAGATTACGTTTTAAAGATGACATCTTTATTCCTAATATTGGTGCGTACGCTGATGATAGCTGCGTTTGCTCTACTCCTGCTCTAGATGTCTCCACTTTTCACGGTGAGTGTTCTAAATTTGCGTCTGTATCAGGTTCTAAATTGAACCCGGACAAGAGTATAGGGCTTCTATACCCTTACCCTTTGGTTCCTGGTTTGACCTCCCTTGCCTCTTTTGTAGGCATCCCTGTCTCTTCAGATCCTGTTGACATCTTAGGCTTGCTATTCGGCAGCCCAGATGACGCTACTCTGAATTGGACTTGTGCCATTCAGAAAGCTGAGTTTATTGTGACAGCTTGTAAGAATGAGATCATTTCGAAAAAGAAACGAGTTTCATTGTTATATTCTTTAGTTGTGCCTGTTTTGCTGCATGTTGCACATGTCTTCCCCTTACCTTCCCAGTTGGAGGTTCATTTAATGAGTCTTTTTTTTCATGGGTTTTGGGGGAGTAGACTTAACCCCATAAAGCGGATGCATATTTATCAGGACCATAGTCAAGGTGGTGTCAGGATGATCCACCGTGTTCTGTTCTTTTTTGGCATCTTTTTGTACCAGAATGTTGTCCCTTTATTTTCAGTGCCTTGTCCTACATGGTTGTTAGCTTTGAAAGCTACCCTTCACAATTTCTTACTGGTCTGGGCCTCTTGTGAGGGTTTACCTAGATCTCTTAAGAAATTTAATCTCCCACATTATTTATCTTCTGTTGGTGTTAAACTTAAAGGGTGGTCTGTTACTAAGCAACAGCTCACTATGGCCTCTAGGCGATCTTTTTATTCTTTTGTTTTACACGAATATTTCTTAGAGACCCCATGTAAATTGGTGCCTTTTGCCGATCATCTTGACAGGGTTTATCTTCAACTAACTGATAAACGCCTCCCTCCTAAAGTCTGGGATGTTACATGGCTCTCTTGTCATGGCAGATTGGGGGTTCAGAATTCCCACAAGCATAAGCAACTTGCTGACCGTACGTGCCCCAGAGACTCTTGCCCTGATGTATTAGAGACCCAGGAACATTTTTATTTATTGTGTCCCTTTTCTCAGCGGTTTTGGTCAGATATTGTACCTGCTTGGGGTTGACAGGAACCTCCCTCCTATTTCCTATGAGATGATTGTTTATGGTCTGTATCCTACCAGCTTGCCCAGGTATAATGAGAGTGCATTACGTTTATTTTTTTCTTTATGTAGGTTTTACTGTGGCAAGCTTGGTGTGCTTTGGTTTTACAACAAAACTGTATAGTTCTCAACAAGTGCTGATTCATGTATCACAGAATTTACTTTCCATTTATAATGCTGAGAATAAGCTTTCTAGACTACATGTATCTGATTTATGGAAGAATTTTTTATGGTTCTTCACTTGATTTTCTGGTATCTCCTACTGGGGATGGTATAGGTATTTTTCCTTTTCATTTTTTTTTGTTCTGCTATTGTTCTTTGTCATTTTTTCTTTTGATTTGTAACTGCTTGTAACCATTGGTTTTCCCTGTTTTATTTTCTTGTTGTTGTATATTTTTGCTTCAATAAAAAATTCCCCTACTCTTTTCGATAAGTGCCATGGGATCTTTAACATCCACCTGAACTACCACCAATCCAGGCAGATGGGACCTCGGTTTAACTTCTCATCTGAAAGACGGCACCTCAGAAGTGCAGCACCCTTCTCATGCTGCACTACAGTGTCAGTACTGGGATATTAACCCAACTGCCAGATGTGGGAACTGAACCCACAGCCCTCTGAACTCCCGAATTCTGGTTTCAGCATAAATTGATGAGCTTCTGCCTTGTCTAACACTAAATTATATGTCATGATTTTCAATCACTCTCGATTATTTGTTCATTATGAGTGAAGCTATGTCACTTTAATTTCAATTAATTGACACAAGTAGTGTGGTGTGTAGTTGTGGTATGGGAATGTGAGGCTTTTGGTGTGTATCTCCATTTTATTACCATGTCTCCTCTTTCTGTACCTGTTTTAGGTGATCCCACAAGAGCAAACACTGTAATGCAGAACTAAATAATCTATTTTATAATACAACAAGAGCATCATCTAGTGCAAAGCAAATATGAACCAGATGTCTGAGGCATTAAAGAGCTCCAGCTTCAATATGATCAGAAATAAATGTAATGAAATATCAGCTCAAAACACACATCTACAGACAGGTTAAAATTACACTATTTTCACAGTACAGTATATGTTAAATTATTAATAAAGTCTTATAACAGTCTCCATCACATAACATAACAAGTTATGACACCAAGTTCAAAACCCCATTGAAATACATTGAACTGCATACCTGTATCTTCAGTTCACTGTCCAGCTTTGAAAAGTGAAGACATGTTTGCGGCCCAGAGAGGATTATGGTGTTGGGCCCACTGTGGGTAAGTAAGGGCTTTGGGGGAGTGGGGTGGATGCTCAGTGGGATGGTCAGGTTGGGGTAAGGAACGGCTGCAAAAGACATTGATGGCCCTTTTTATTTTTTTACAGGTGAAAAAAATAAATAAATAAATAAAAGACACGGATGATCCCTGATCATGACACAGGGGGATTGGGCACTCCCAGTGTTACAGTTATGTGGGACAAGACATCAACAGACATTTTTTTTAACAGGTGAAGAAAAATAAATAAAAGTCCAATGATCCCCGATACTGACCTTAGAGGATTGGGCACCCCCAGCATCAGGAAAAAAAATGACAATCCCCGATCATGGCACTGGGGGATTAGGTGCCCCCAGTGTCAATCCCGATTCTGACACTGGGGATTGGGTACCCCAGTGTCAAAAACAAACAACGATCCTCATCATGACACTGGGGATTGGGCACCCCAGTGTCATTTCTGTGTTTCTGGGAGGTGTGGGGTGGTGGGTGTACAGAGGAGGGTAGGGTGGGGGAATTTCTTTAATATATAAAAAGAAAATAAGGGCCGGCGTCACAGTGGAACACAGCCCACTCCGCCGTGACCGAGATGGCCATCACATGGTACTGTGCATGCATGACTGCTAGTGCATGCACAGTACAATGTGGCAGCCATCTTGGACACAACAGAGTGTGCCATGTTCTGCCATGACCACTGGCACTGTGAAATAGTGCAGTGCTGCAGTCTGCAGGGACAACATGGGCGGACTGCTTCACAGACGCGAAGACAACTGTGAGGCAATCCGACATGTTGTTCGTTCGGAAAGAATGCAGAGTCCTTTTACTCAGTGATCATAAAAGGACTGCAGGGCTCCACCCACTGCAGCCCTAAAAAGGCCATAACACTACTTATGTCACATCAAAGATTACTGATGATATCTTTACATTCTTTGATAAAGGATATAGTACGCCATCTCTTTTTTTAGACTTGTCGAAAGCATTCAGACACAGTAAATCATATTATGTTACTTAATAAATTAAAAGCATTTGGTCAGGGGTGTGCAAATCCCATTGCTCCTGTCTGGGGCAAGTAAAATTTCCTTGAAGGGCAAGTACAAAAGTTAATTTCATTGTAATAAATGGGGGGCAAGTGAAAATTCAGCTACAGTCATGCCTGGGCAAGTCCTAAAAATCTTGATTTGAACACCCCTGCATCCAGTTTAGGCATGACTGCCATACTTTGGTTTCATTCATATCTCACACTGCAGTTTCAATTTGTAAAAGTGAGAGAGACTTGTTTGGGTATGGCGGGAATCAGCATGGGGGTTCCGCAGGGTTCTGTATTGGGCTCCCTGCTGTTCTTGCTCTTCATGAACGATTGTCCCACTTTTTGTTCCATTGATATGAGCATTTATCTGTATGCAGATGATACAATTACGTACACCAAAAAAAATAATACTGATTTGGCACTGGATATTCTTCAAGACAATTTTCATAACATACAGAGGGCCCTCCTAGATCTGTGACTTTTACTGAATGAAAATAAAACACAGTGGTTACTTTTTTTCACAAAAGACATTGACTGACCCTGATCTAATATTAAAATCTGTTTCAGGAACAAAAATCACAAATGGTACAGTCTTTTAAGTACCTGGGTCTGATCTTAGATGAACAACTTACCTTTAAACTGCGTGCACAAAATGTATCCACCAAACTAAAGTGGTTACTGGAGTTCTTTTATAACAACAGAACGCACTTTAACTATTCACTTGGAAAATTATTAGTTACTTCATTATTTCTTCCCATTTTGGATTATGGAGACTGTATTCATATGAGAACTGTAAATTCTGTTTTGAATTAATTGGATCATCTATACCATACTGCATTAAGGTTTGTGTCTGGGCTTCCCTACAGAACTTATCAATGCTTATTATACACAAACGCTGGATGTCTTCCTCTCACAGATCGTAGAGATCAACATTGGTTTACGTTTGTTTATAAGTTCATTCTTAGGTTACTTCCCTCATTTTTGTTAAATGTCTTACAGTCCAAAACATTCTAAAAATACAGTTTAAGATCTACTTATTTTCAACCTTTTCATATTCCAAGGTATAGAACAAAATATGGGGAAATGTCTTTAGCCGTAAGTGTCCCACAAACATGGGAGATAACCCAGCAAAAATGTAATTTAATTGTGTTACTTCCAATAGCACATTTTAGGGCCTCTCTTGCAAGTTTATCACATACACATTGTACGTCCTTTGGTTGAATGATTTGTATGTTATGTAGAATATTTGATAATCTATCCATTTTTAAACCATTTTATGGAACTATGTGTATTGTAAGTCAATGTATTTATTAATGTTTGGATGCAATTGTAAAAGAGAGATTTATTCTCTCAATTTGCCTAGCCAATAAATGAATGATTGATACTGGTGCTACTTCTCTTGCCACTCTGCCTCCAGCCTCAGTTTTTGCAGCTCTTCCTCCACTTTTCGGCTCAGTGTCTGCTTTTTGCCTCTCTGCCTCTGCCTTTTGTCATTCATCATCTGTCTTCACCTTAACCAGGGTGAGCTCCAGTTGTATCATCTGTGTCCGGTCTGCTTTTGCAGTTGCCCCAGTTACAGGCTGTGGCTCATTTATACTTTCCCAAGCCGACGTGTCATGACTTTGGCTAGCAGTGAACACTTTGTGCCACTTCCCTGGTCATTTTGTTTAGGAGGTATATGTTGTCTGCCCATGGCTGCCTTCCTCAAAGATAAGCCCTCTCCTTTTGCATAGCTCCTCAAGGTGTGCCAATTTTAGTTTTTTGTATGGCCCAGACATAATGTTTTCTAGCTATCTACTCCTACTTACAACAAAATAAAAATGGTACTGTATACAGTATTCCCCTTTGTATGTCCTGTTCTGTGATGGGACATATAACCTTTTATTTTAGATCCCAACTGCTGCCAACCAGTTTGTCATAGTCTGGTTCTCTCACAGAACTCAATCTGCACTGCTACCAGTTTTCCCAACCCTTCAGATGCCTGAAAGGGTTGGCAGCACATCACCTTGATGTGCTGCCACCACTCAGTATGACTCTTACCTGGGGTATAAATAGGTCCAAATACCACTAGAGGCACTGCTCACACAGTACATTGCTCTTTCCCACAGGGCAAATGACCCATCCCTTTTGTCACAGCTGAGAACACTTTGCTTTGCATATGGTAACTTTATAGCCTGTCTCTTTAGAAATGGATCACAAACTTGCCAATTTACCCTGGTTATGTATACATGAAATGCCAATATTTCTACAGAGATAAAAATAAACACATTTGAAAAGATAAGAGATCACACAGGAAAAACCTAACTCAAATCTATCTAAAGCTCTAAATACAGTAGAAGAAGCTTACCCCCAACTGTGAACTGGTGAGTTATGGCAGACTCAAACCCAAGATGTTACTAGTTCAAAATCCCAGTACAACTCAACTCTTATTGCAAACATAAAACAGAAACACCTTTGGCTGGCTGGCCCACTATCCCTTCCTCACTGGACAGACCTCTCTGACATCACACCCTGTCTTTGTTTTTGATCTCTGGGGGCCACCTTTTTCTAGAATTTTTCAACCCAGATTCATGCATTCACCTCAGTTTGCATTGTTATCCAGGACATCTAGCACAGCTGGAAATATTTTACTTTGCCTTGACCCTGTTTACATTCAAAACATATTTTTTTATGAAAGGGACTCAGCCCTTTGAAGTTTACCCAAAACAAAAGACATTCTAGATCAGAAAAACTTACGCTACCCACACCCATTCGTTCTCCCAGGAACATCGTTACAGGCTATGGCTGGTCTGCGCTTATGATAGACTTAAAGAGGACAGGAAATCATTTCTAATTTGCAGTTATTTATAAAGTTTTTGTTTTCAGAAATTATATCCATCCCCCTAAATTATCCATATTTCACTGTACCTGAATAAAAAGTGATATGAAAACTGTACTTTGTGTTGTTTTATTTTTTATGGGCAGCATTCTGTTACAGTTCTCTTCATGGAACTTGTGAGGTAGAGTTTTAGCTACATCATGGTTTGTGCACCGAACTCTGAGCAAGGTTCTGATTGGTCAACAGCTCATAATTTGCATTCTGCATACAAACCATGATATAGTAAAAACCCCAAACTACTGGCTCCATGAAAAGAACTGTACAGCATATTGCCCATAAAAAAAATTTGAAAATGCACTTTTTCACATCAGTGTGTATTCATGTACAGTTAAATATGGATCATTTGGAGGTATGAATTTCATTGCTATAAACAGGAACATTATTAACTTCTGCCAGTTAGCACATATTTCCTGTCCCCTTTAAGGTAGTTTCATAATCCAGTAAATAATAGAAAGGAAAATATTTATCTGAGTGACTTCTCTTTATTTGTTCAATTCATGCAGTGCAGTTCAGTACTTCTTATCTAACAGCTTTTCAGTAAGAGTGGTAAACTCACTGTAGATAGCTCCTACTCATGCGCCATAATGGCATCTATGTTTACCGCACTTGCTGTTGTAGGTCCCGATCACCCATAGACTGTACCAATTACTTGCCTCTGATGACGGCACTACCATTCCCTGGTTATGCTTTTTTCCTTTACCCAGTCCAACATGACTTAAAGTATTTTTGCAAAGAAAATAGTAAAATAAAAATTAAAACCTCCTGGGTGTTACATCTGTTACATCCTACATTTAAAACCTGGTTCTTGCTGCCTGCCATCTAAATATGAGTGCTTAGCATAAATGAACTTACAGTTTTCCTGACCACCGAGAGCACTTACTCGCATCCACTGCCTGATAGCTTCAGCCTGTTAAGCAACCCCAGTAGTGGTGCAATTAATCCTGCAGTTGGTGTCCTCACTGAGGACCTGCCCTTCCTGTACAGCATGGTTGCACTTCCTACACAGAGCCGCTTGACTCATCTCTCTCTCCTTTCAGGTGCCTAGTGCCGTGCAGCTGCTGTTGTGCATTACTACAAGAGTAACTGCTCTAATGAATAAATAGGCACTTTAGCTACCATAAAATGATGTCATGTGTGCTCATACTATTGGGCGGCACATGGCCCTTCTACACATAGGCTGGTCCTAATATGTACCACTAAACCACCAGAGGACATGTTAGTCAGGTTAACCATCTAATAGCCCTTGGCTACCAAACTATATACGTGACTACTTACTAAGTGCTGGTGCCAGGCAGCCCAGCATTTATTGAGACTGTACAGTGTGTGTTGGGGGGATGTAGGCAACTGTCCCCCTTAGCTGACTACTCATGCAGCTAATAGTATGCTCAATGAAGTTATTTTATTTATTCACAGTTTTTTACCTCCTATGTGGTAAAATCCCATTATTCTCTGCTGGATCTCCCACCAGTTGACCCACAGCTGTGAGGAACATTAGGTTACTTGTGGAACAGGTGTTCCACGACTGTTACACTGTCAGGCACTGGCCTATTATCAATGTCTTCCACCACAGAACCATGTTCAGTGACTTTCTTCTCTTCTCTTTCTCTTCCACTAGTGTCTTAGTCATTCTGCTGTCACATTTATTCTTTTTCTGGGTACTGCTCTTAGACTTTTTTTTTTGCTTCTTTTGGGCCCTGCAGACATCACCTTCATCCTCTCCTTCTGAGTAGCTACTCCTCAGGTTTTGTTTCTGCTAATATTCTGGATCTGTGATCTGACATTCCTACTTTTATCACCAATTTTGACTTAAAGGCACCAACCTGGTTAACAAATGCATTAATTAATTAATTTATTAATTAATTAATAATTTTCGAACTAAATAGTAACTAAGATACCTTAACCGGTAGTTTTGCATTAACGTTTGTTTTAAAATGGATCCCAGGACCTTCATCTAGACTGTAAGCACTACAGAACTATATGGCTACCTTAGAATCTGAAGTTGTACCTGTTTTTACTGGGTCAGATATACAGACCTGGTTAAAATGAAATGGGCCAGATTCGTGAAAGAAATACCACACAGTAAATACATGCTACTTCAGGTAGTGTGTACTATTTCATGCCTCCCGATTTAGGAAATGCCTCTAATGGAAACAGCAGCAATTAGTGAGGACACAACAAGACTCCAGCTAAACACTGCAGAAGTAGAACAGGCTAACTAAAGTGGTCCAGCAGTTGAAGGATAGCAAAACAGGACATCACTGCCACTGAGAACAACAATGCAGCCAGCAACGTAAGCTCAGTAACAAAACATGCACACATGGTGCAGTTCATGAGGGATGCAGATTTCTGCAGCACACAAAACTGCTACAAATATGTAGTGCCCCAGAGTTCCTGGTGTCCTCCAGAAATGGACATCTAGGTGCTCCAGGGCTTCAGTAAGGGATTGGTGCCCCAGGGTAGGTGCCTCATGTTAGGTAACCCAGGGTACGTAGGTGCCCCTTTCAGAACAAAAAGCCCCAGTTGGGCTTGAATTTTAAATAAATGATTTTATTTTCTGGTTATTTCTTCCTGCCTGCTCCTCCTCCTCCTTCTTAGACCTCTTCCCCATGTTGCCACGCACCGGGAACCTGTGCTTGTGGTTCCTGGGAGTGATGGGCAGGCAGGCAGGGTCAGGTTCGTGAGGATTCCAGAACAGAATCCTCAGCCCAGTTTGAATGGCAATAGCTATTCAGTTCATTGACAGGAGCCAAAGGAGAAGCCACAAGTGCGAGGGGGAGTGTTCGGCCATCCGGGGCAGAGCCAAAAAGGGAGGGACTTACCTGAAGTTCCTGCATCCCTCTTGATGTCCCAGCCAGTCCAGCACCTCATCACTCCCTCTCTGGTTCTAGGCAGCAGCAGTCCAGTTTCCCCAGTGCCTGCAGCAGTGAAAGCCCCATCATGAGATGTGGCAGTAGTGAAAGACCAGCCCCTCCAGCAGCAATACCAGACCAGCAGCAGTAGCAGTCCGTGAAGGCTGTGAAAAGAGGTGGGTCCAGGCCTCTCACCGATCACTTCATTCAGTAGCCCAGCAGTAGTGCCTGGAGAGGAAGCCACTGGGAGGAGATGGGTCCAGGCCTCCCCACCAATCCTGCAGCAGCAGCCCTGGCCCAGAGAAAGTGGGCAGCAGGGTGAGTGGCAGCAGCACCATGTCCGGGTGCTGGCCACTGGAAAGTAAACAACATTTTTTTTTTTTAAAGAAAGAAAAACTGAAATAAATGTTAGCGCTTTCAGGTGCCAATAAGGAAGTAGGGCCGTTTGGGCCAAGCCAGGCTCCAGAAAGAAGGACCACACACAAGGCAGAGTCAGAAAAACAGCTCCATAAGGGCCAGAGAATATGGGAGTGGGTAAACCCCGCATACTGAGCTGCCTACAGAGTGAGATTTAAAAAAAGTCCCATAGAGACAGTGATAAAAGGGACAGGGGCTATGCAGATGAGGTCATAAATATGAATAAAGTCATTAGAAGACCAGATTTAAACAGCCAGTGACGCCTCAAAGGAAACATTAAAAGCATAATAATTAGGTACAATTCTGCCTACATTACATTTATAGTTTATGTATTTCTCTTCTCCATTATTTACTTAAGAAATTTGCATGAATATATGATCTTTATCCCTTAGAGTTTCTTTAGAGTCCATCTGCCTCTATAGCTTACTCCCTACTTCAAGTCATAATCCTCTGTTATGACATCACAGTCTGTTGCCATGGGAGTAACTGTGATGTCACAAGCAGTGCTCTGTGACTTCAAGTAGGGAGAAAGCAGTAGGAAATAGACAAACTCTTCAGGAGCAAAGATCCTGTTTTCATACAAATGACCTCAGTAATAAATAATGGGGAGGAGGAGGAATACAACACTAATGAGAAATACAAGCTGGACTGTGTCTAAATATTAGGTTTTGTTAAAGTTCTCTTGAACATGTCACCAGCTCTTTAAAGGGGCAATGCACCAGATTAATGAACTGCCTATGTTTTTTTCTGTATGTTATTTCAAGACTGCTTGGGAAATATGTTGAAATGATGTTATGCTGTTTGGGACCCCTGCAATTGAATTGCTCTCTGCCTTGAGCGTGATTTTGCTTTCTGCAAAGTACAATTGCATGAACTGGGTTCTGCACCCTGCAATTGCCCCACACTGCGTGTTCTGCAACCTGCAGTTGCCCCGAACCATGTTCTGTAGCCTACAATTGCCCTGAACTGTATGAACTGAGTGCACTTGAAAGCTTTATTGAAATAACCACCACCACAAATGTGTTTAAAAGAATTTTATTGTGCTGCGCCCCCCCCAAGTCTGCGTGGGTAGCCTGTGAGGATGGCGACCACAATTGAGCGCTTTCAAAAAGGGCGACTCAATCACGGCGCCTGTGCACAGGGCTACCGGGCAGGAAGGGTGACTGCATAAGGGGGGTCGGCTACAGGATGTAAGAAATTGGATAAAAAAAAAAACCAAGTCTCCGGCGCCCTTTTGCTTTGGAGTGTACATCGTCAAAATTGATTTTCAGTGATGTACACTCACCCTAATGACAATCGCCTTTCTGCAAACACCGTTATCACGTGGAAACATCTGTGTGTGGTCCCAAGTGTGTCCCAGCTCTTTTGTTACAGACCAGCTTCATCCTTCACAGCTCTTCCAGGAGATTTCTTCAACGTCCTTCATCCAGCGATGCAGGTGTGGTCTGACAACTGGTGTCCTTCTTCAATATTCTTCAGTTCTTCTCCTTGAGGTGCGACCTGTTGCCAATGATCCATGTGTGACAAGCTGCCAATCATCCTCACTGCCTCAGTGGAATGCAGCTTTTCAGCCCAGGAAGGAGTAACGAGTACCAGTAGTCTATGACAGGTCCAAAGCCGATGACAAGTATCCTCTGTATGGTGTTTTCCTTTCTTCTTCTTCTTCTTGAGTGTCCCTCCTGGAGTGGAACTGTCCTGAACAGAAAAAGGGTCTTCCTATCTGTTCCCCTTTTCCCTTAAAGGACTCACACGATGTGGCTGGCCTCTAGATGGACTGCAAAGCTTCATGCATTCTTAATGAATTTACAGCCTTAGATGTAGCAAATGTTATGAGTACTTAAAGTATAGATTTTAGAGCAATAATTATAATTTAGTTGATGATAGAGATCTTATAGTGTTTAGATATTTTAGTGTAGATGTCGCTAGTTTCAAATAAAATATTTTGTTTGCATTCAAGCCAACTCCACGGCTCTCACTTGTATGTTACAGCTAGTGGCACTTGACCTGGATTCCCTTCATCTAAATTCCCCAACACCCGCTTGCTGGGCGTCACCCAAAAAAATCCACCTCTGGGTGGTTGGCATAGTCGAAATTCATTTTCCATCCAAGATGTAGCTGGGTGGACCTGCCCTGCCCTAATCTGACCTGTCCAGTTAGAGTACGGTCAGCGCCAGTGGCCTTTCTCATGCCCATTACAAATACAGCTGCCACTACAAGTGAGGCCATGTTTCACATGTCGTCCACATCCCAGGACAGTGTAGCACAGCATTCAGGAAGCAAATAGCACACTATCCCTGCTGTGCTAAATAAGAGGATTCTCAAGCACCCTTTAAATTGCACAGTACTGCACAAAAGGATGCAGTAGTGCCACAAAATGGCAATTGCACAGGCTGCCTACATAACAGCAGCAGCCCATGAGAAGAAGGAAAGGGATGCAGAGGTTTATTTTATTTGTTTTTAGTTATATATTCACCCAGAATAGCCCAGATGAGAGGTAACACATTGGTTGCAGTGGGTCCTGCCTCTACCCAGTGGCTGAACTGGAAATGTTTAGGTGGTGGAACTCATGTATGTAGATTTCTAGCTGGTGGAATTGTCATTTCTAGGAGGTGGAACTCTCCTGTAATAGTCAGTGGATAAATATGACAGAGGCACTAAAACTGACATGCAGTTTTTACGGCTGTGGGAGGAGCCTACAGTCATTTTCCGAACGATCTGTTGCTCCTAAAATGGCCGATCGTGGCACCTTCTGTTGTACATTTGGAAGTATTCTTCCAAAAGTCTGATGAAGCTAGTAACACTCTGCCACGATCGGCCCTACGGAGTAACAGCCACACTATTTTGGCTGTTATTCGTATTCCTGGCACCACCATCTAGTGAACCGCACTACGCATGAGCAAATGCCGCACATGCTCATTTGCGTCACCTCCGCCATCTTGTTTATGGCATTCCTCCCACACCCTCCCACTGCTAGTGTCCTCCTCGCTCCCTCCCAGCACTAGCGGGTAATAAAACCCTCCCACCACTGAAGTCCTCACCACTTCCTCCATTTCTTGTTCCTGCGCTGGCACTGAGGTGCTCAGTCCCCATGTCGGCATCATGTAAACCCCCCCAACTCATGTGGCACACTGGGAGCCCACCCCAGTGTGCCCAAATTTAGTTTTTTTTTGTTTCTCTCCCGAGCCAACATCGGGATGCCCAATCCCCATGTCGGCATCATATACCCCCAAGTCATGTGGCATACTGGGAGCCCACCCCAGCATGCCCAATTTCTTTTATTCATTTCCCCCCTCCACCGACATCAGTGTGCCCAATCTCCATGTCAGAATCATATCCATTGCCCCCATTCATGGCACACTGGGAGTCCACCCCAGTGTGCCCAAACGTTTTTCCCCCTGTAAATAAAGAAAACAGTCCCCTGATGTCTTTTTTTAACCTGTAAAAAAGAAAACGGTCCCTCGTCATTGTCCCAGTCCCCCCTCCCCATACACCTCCCCCTACTGAGCATCCACCTCCCCCACACACACGCACACCCTTACCTCATACTTACCTCCAGAGGTCGTCGCTGTCATTTTCTTGGGACTGGGACATGTCTGCACTCTTCAAAGCCGAACCACAAACTGAAGAATCAAAGGTAAGCTCTGTATAATGGCACTCAATGGGGTTTTCAACTTATCTTGATATATCAGACATTTTTAGGAATTTGGGACCCCACCTCATGAACACTGTCACTGCCAATTCGCTACTTGGCCCGGAAAGGTGATTTCACGGTCGCTGCACGGAATCACCTTTCAGAACCAATTCACGAAATGACAGTGCCACTGTTCATGAGGTGGGATCCCAAAAAGCCCATGTTGCAAATTTGGTGACAGAATTCCCAATAATGACTGAGTTACAAGCGTGCAGTGCGCAGTTTCTACGCATGCTCCTAACTTCGCCAGTGTTTAATATTTTCATTCCAGATTTTCAATATTGCCATTTTTGCATACTTCCTTATTAACAGTATAGCTGTCATTTTTCACATCCTGCCGTAAATTAGTTTTTACACCTGTGGCGCAGAACAGCACGGTCGCCTGTGAAATCACCTTCAGGACTAGTGAACAAAATGGCAGTGGCACTTTTCATGAGGTGGGTCCCAAAAAGTTCACATTGAAAATCTGGTGAAAAAACTCCAACAAATGGCCAAGTTACACCCAGTCATCCCAAATTTTCTACGTGCAGGTGCAACTTTAGTCATTTGGCAGCTCACCACAGCCGTATTGGCTCTGGATAGAATTTGTTTACAAGGTGTTGGATATGAGTTCCTGTGGGCTCCTGCCCAAAGTAATCCCTGTCTCTCCCCATTTCCAAGACTAAGTGGTCTGGAGCACTGGGCGTTTAAAAGACTTGTCCAAGGTCACAGAGTGATAATTTGGCTCTAACATGGTTTGAACCCATGTTCTTCCAATTTCCAAGTCAAGAAGTTAAGGGACCATACATGATAATACAGTCCTGGGTATTCAGGAAACAGGCTGACTACTTCCTACTGGATGACTGTGCTTTTAAAGGCAGATAATGTGTGCTCCCGATCTGCCCATTCTGAATCACAAGGTGCTTGCATTACTGCAGGTTCTTATGCAGTAGTGCCTGTGACGTCATCTTGTGCATCCCACATAACAAGCTAATGACCTCATGAATAGTAATATTCCATTTGCAAAACTGCACCATATGATTCATGAATACAACTACCGTGCCTGTTAGCAGTGCTCCTGTTACATCTTGAATCACGTGGTGCTGCAGAAACAGTAGTAGTCTCTTTATTTACCGTGTGCTACTTTCACCTTCATGAAGCTAACCCAACAGAGGATTGTGTACGAGCAATCATACACAACCAGGATATTTTTCAATCGAGAGGCTTCCGTGGTAACTGGAGACTTGAGAGCACAGCTCGAGATGTCTCTCGTTAACATGGAAATCTCGAGACTGAAAATAGCCTTTAGCCCGTATGGTTGCTCACACAATCTTTTATAGTGGCAGGGCAACCAGATGTACCCGCTCCTCCTTTAGGCCCTGGTATAAAAGAATTCCTTGCCTGGCCACAGATATGACAGCTCATTCCAGAGCTGATCACTTGCTCACTGATGCAGCCGCTAAATTGGGCATGTGTGATGATGTTTGAAGTTGTTATGCTGCACTAGTGAGGTATTTAGTGCAGCTTAACAACATCATGACGTAGTCAAGACAGCATAACAACGCAGTTCCAGGCATGGACTTCCATGTGGAACAGTGTTCTGCCATGCACCATTTGGTATATCTGTTCTGCTGAAGCTTGTCAGCCCAGCTTTCACAAAGATTTGCATACCCATGAAGCCATGCACTGTGATTGGCAACTCAGCTGACAGCCCCCCGGTGCTCTGTCAGTTGTACTTCATCATGTTAAACTAAATTTAAAACTAACTGTTTAACTAGATTGTCGTTCCACACAGCTGCCCGCTGCAGTACTGATGTCCCTGTCAAGCTGCCTGCTGCATTACTGATGTCCCCATCCTCCAGCCGTCTGACTGGTCTCTCTTCTGCAAACCAGCAACACATCTCAATCTGTGGCAATGAAAAACAATTAACTACTGCCGGTGTCATTATCGCTACTGCCTCCCACGCAGGATTTCCCCTGCTTGACCATGTCAGCCCACCCTAACCACACTCCTCTGTGAGCTATCTCTGGGTTCCGATAAGAGCATCATTGAAAAGGCAAAAACGGAATAACTCACTCAGTCACTCACCCAATCTCATGCAGAATGCAACTGTCACTCATGAAAAAAAAGCCATTTACCTGATAGTGCTCAAAATATAACTACCACTAATTACAAATGTAACCCCCAGATCACTTTTTTAACTAGTGTGCACACACCTCATTTTTTGTAATGCTCACCCAAGCTAAATATCTGGAGAAACACTGGTGTCCATATACCAGTGTAACATCTAGGTGGCGCTGTCCCAAGGGCTGCTACCCTGCCTGCCTGACTAAGTGCAGGTTAAGGGGCCTAGGAACTGAAAACGAGTGCCTCCACCTGAAGGACAGGGTTAGTGGTAGCGTAGCTGACCTGGGTACAGCCCTCCGGGACCCTGTGACCCCCCCTTTCCCCATTAGTGGCCTAAACAATAAACAGAGCACACAGATACAATAGCCCCCAAACAGCAGATATATCCCCACTCTGACTGCACTTACCACCAGGGCTGGTTCCACCCGTTTGGCCCTGGAGACCCCCTGTAAAGTAAGGTTAAACACAACAAACAATAATACAACAGTGCACCACAGGCAGTTTAAGTGCAAAAATATTCAGATCTGATTTATTCAGGGGGAATGAACAAGGAAGGGGCAAAGTCAGGCTGATTGGTTTGGATACTGATTCAATCAGGCTACAAGGCATGCACTTTAGAGTCCCTCAACACAGTCACACACATTCTGGGTACCCAGTGGATGGTGCAGGCTAGCCTGAAGCATTGCCTGGGGTAGGCCGGCATTGCAGCTGGTCGGGGCCCTAATGATGGAAAGAAATAGTCATGCACAGTAACCCACAATTTGTAATCTGGAGCCAAGTGTCTCAGTTCGTGATGATTAGATAAAACAATTAAATCAGCTGACATACTTTGATTGAGCTGTTGTTGCAGGGAGCTACCCTGGTGTTTACTCATGCTACCCAGTACAGGACACAGGATTAATGAAATGGAGACTTCAGGATGACAAGCTTGCATGCCAGGAGAAGCAGGGCCCACACGATTCACCGTGGTGTCATTCCTGTTCATGATGTTGAGCAGGGGGGCTGATCCCCGGGCAGGTCTCTCATCGATGATCTTCTCTGAGGCGTGAGCAGCTGACTGGGCCAAGGTGACAGGGCCCAGACTGCGTGAACAATTCGGTTGACAGTCCGGTGGTGCTGGATACAGCTTCCAGCAAACGTGACACAATCAGGCAGCGAGGAACCAAATCTCGACCCACTAACAGCATTCAGCACACTTATAATAAATAAAAACAGTACCACGGTTCAGATGACAGTCCGGTTGAAATTATAGTGTTCCTGTGCAAAATCGTGCGTCAGACATACTGACAGGCCAATCGCGTGAAGCAAATCTTTGGTCCTCTTCAGGCAAATAGGCAGACACAATTCAGTAGATCTGGTCACAAACCTATTCGGAAATGTTCCGATTTAAATTGAACTGAAGGATTCCGTCACGAGGGACAAGTAGGCAGGCAGGCCAAACACAGCCTTCCCACCAGTTTCCCGCGTGCCTACGCAGGAGCAGCTGCTCGAATATCTCGAGCTGTTCACTCTCTCAGCTCCAAATTGACTTCTGCTGCAGGCAGCACCGGGACTTCCTTCTCATCCAAAAAGGGTTCGGTTGGTTGATCCAGCTGTCTCTCAAAGCAAGGGCTCCCCCTCCAGGTCCATTTACGCGCCAACATGAAAAAACTACAATTCCTACAGAAATTCACTCCCACAAGACCCCTGGGGACAAACTCCATTTTAAGATCCCTAAAAGGTACTGATTGGTGCAATACAGAAATGTCCATGCTGCAAAGAAAGGCAGGTTAGACAAACTATAATACCATTATTATTAGAGCAGCTAATCAGCAAACAATTACTAGTTCTAACAGAGCTCCCACTGCACAATCAGCGATGGCAGAATGGAGCAATGTTACTGCAGCTCAGGCAGGACTCAAGCCTGGAAACACTCGGCCCCCACCTGGATTGATTATACACCACAAAACGGTGCCTCTTAAGGAGACAGGCACGGAGGGTAGCAAGGCACTCACATGCACTACAGTTTTAAAATGCTAGGACACAGAACAGCAACCTGGCAGTGGGCATTAAGCAAGCCCAGGAAGACACTTTAGGAACCCCCATTTGTAAGGGGGTTACACCCTTACCTGCTTGGAAAGAACTTGGCATCTGTGTCAAGTCTATGGTCACAACAATGTTATTTGAAGACACTGTACTTATAAAAATATATGCTTCATTACCATTACTATACGTATCCAAAATAGCTAATACATATGATTATATATATGTTATGGCAACAGTTATGCATTTTCCATACATTCAATAATGGTTTTACTATGATTCACACAATAATAGTACTGTACTCATTCATGTTATAGCTTCCTGCATTCTAAACAACATAGATGGGGTCCAATTCCTATCAGCTAACTTGGGGCTAGATGGGGCCGGGCACCATGTCCCGAAGAATGGAAAATCAACTTGAAAGTAGCAGAGAGGCTCAGTTTGGGCAATGAGCTCTTTGAAACAAAGACACCCTTGTGGATGACATTTAAAGGGAGATCTACTGGTCTTCCAGGGGAGTTATAGCTTCTACAGGTTTAACCACTCTCTCAGACTTCCTTGGAGAAACAGGTACAGTCTCTGGGGTACCAGCATTTGCATCAGTCTCTTCTTCAGTAGAAAGGGGTTCCTCCGCACTGGGCAAAGTCTCCAGTAATGGAATGTTATCAGCTCCTGACTCTGTTAACTGTATCCACCACATTGGACTTTTCAGTGTTCTCTGCAAGAGGTCCAGATTGGTCATCCAGGGAAAGCTCTGAGACAATTGGATTTTGAGGCACTGGAAAAGGGACTTTCAACATTGTCATACAGTTCCTCAAGTTCTGGCATGGCACCAGGAAGGTTTATAGCATTAGCTTCCTCCTCGGGCTGGTCAAACACTTCTACCAAGCACAGCGAGTCAACCAGTTCGGACTCTATACTTTGCACCTCACTTTCTGGGGGCATGGGCTCCAAGGAGGAAGCCAGAGGGGGGGTTAGACAGTCCTGAGGGCCCAGCTACATCCCCACAATTATACACTGGGTTACCTTGAAACAACTGACTCAGTTCATCAGCACGATAATAGGGAGCATTGCTCTCAGTCACTACTGTCAGATTCAGACTGACCGTCATCGTCAGGCTCGACCTGCTGAGGGGAAAGCCTTGGTTGTTGCATGGTTGGAGAGGGTTGACTGTCACCTTTTGGCAGCAGCACAAGTTACTGATCCAGGAAGGGCAGGATCTGACTGTTCAGCATCGATCATTACTTGGCCAATGGTTTCCGTGTATGGTTTTAACAGCTCTAGAGTTGTTCTCAGGGCGCACTTTGCACACAGGCAGTTCATCCAGTTTACCAATCACTATGTGTGGAATGTGATGCCACCTGTGAGCAATTTTATGCTTTCCATGCAGTCCCAAATTGCGCAGCAATACACAGTCTCCAGGCAGTAGCTCTTGAGCCCTCACTTTCTTGTTGTGCCTCTCTTTGTTGGCAAGGTTTCTCTTGGCGGCTATTATTTGAGCCAGTTAATATGCATGGTTCAATTGAGCTTTCAGTTTCTGTAAATAATGTAAATAGTTCTCAGCTTGAACCCCATCCGGGGAGACCCCAAAGCAAACATCTACGGGCAACTGGGCTTCCCTCCCGAACATGAGACGATAGGGAGAAAACCCAGTAGCATCACTTTTGGTGCAATTGTAAGCATGTACCAAGGTGCTGATCTACTGACTCCATTTAGACTTGTCTTTAGGATGGAGAGTGTCCAGCATGTCCAGGAGGGTTCTGTTTAGGCGTTCCGGCTGGGGGTCACCTTGAGGGTGATAGGGAGTGGTTCTGGATTTTCGCACCCCCCACAGGGAAAGCATTTCTTTGATTAGTCTACTTTCAAAGTCTCTTCCTTGGTCAGGATGGATACGTTGGAGTGCACCATAGTGGACAAGAAACTTTTCTAGTAGCACCTTGGCCACGATAGATACCTTTTGATTCTTGGTCTGTAAAGCTTGTGCATATCGGGTAAAGTGATCGGTTACTACCAGTACATTGACAGTGTTCTTTGGATTGGGCTACAGACACAGGAAGTCTACACAAACCAGTTCCATGGGGGCACTGGTAGTGATGTTGACAAGTGGGGCAGCTTTCTGGAGAAGAGCGTTCCACTGGAGGCAGTGACTGCAAGTTTTGACATGATTCTCAACATCTGCCCCCATTTTCGGCAATTAGAATCGGGACCATACTAAGTCGAGAGTCCGGTCAATACCGAGGTGTCCCATGTGGTTATGGAGGGACCTCAGTACCAGCTGTTTGAAGGCTGTGGGTAGTTCCAACTGCTGCTTGTCCACTTGACGTTGACAATCTACTGTCTCTCTATATAATAACTGATCTCGTAACTTTAGTCTGGGGCCTTTTTTGGATAACAATGTAGTTCGTAAGTCAGTAGAACATAATTTAGACACATCCTTCCCTGCACGCAGGGCATCATGTGTGGGCTGAACCATGGGGTCATGAGATTGAGCCTACTGAATGCTGTCACTATCAAACTGGGGCAAAGCACTTATATCTAATGCAGAAAAATGACAACAAGCGGCACGTATGCATGTGTCAGGGGGCCCCAACAGTCCACGGTGTCTGCAGACAATTGCTCACCTTTGTCAAACTTCTGGCACAATACTTTAATAGAATGTTCAGACAGCCTCACACAATTGTCTTTGGAACTTGGCCACCGTGAAAGGGCATCAGCATCAATATGGTTCAGTCCAGGCTGGTATTCAACCACGTAATCGTAAGTTGACAAGGCAGAAAGCCACCAGTGCCCAGTGGCATCCAACTTGGCTGAAGTCTGTACATACCGTAGAGGACTGTTATCAGTCTTTACTAATATCTTGGCCCCATAGAGGCACTCATAAAACTGATCGACTATGGCCCATTTTAGAGCGAGGAACTCCAACTTTTGCATAGAATAATTCCACTCGGAGGGTGTCAAGCTGTGACTGGTGAAGGTCACAAGTCTCAGGCCATCCTCATATTCTTGATATAGCACAGCCCCAAGCCCTTTCAGACTGGTATCAGTCCTTAATGAATCGGCGATAGTAGCCACAGAACTCCAGGAAACGCAGCTCTTTTAGGTTGGTGGGCTGGAGCCAGGTGGTCAGGGACTCTACTTTACTGGGGTCTGTCTGCTTCCCCCACGGCTGATACTATATGTCCCACATATTTCACAGACATTTGAAAAAACTGGCACTTGTCTATAGATAACTTGAGGCCAAAATTCTTCCAAGTGATCAAGAACTTTGAACAGTTTGGTCTCATGTTCTTCTAGTGTGCATCCAAAAACGATGACGTCATCCAAGTACACTAAGCATTCTAGCAGGTTCTTGTCTCCAACTGCACATTTCATCAACCTCTGGAAGGTAGCAAGGGCACCTGAAATCCCCTGTGGCATCCTCAGAAATTCGTACAACCTGAAAGGACAGATGAAGGCTATTTTCTCACGGTCCTCCGGGCCATTGGGATTTGATACTATCCATTGAGGAGATCAAGTACTGAGAACCACTTACTCCCATTCAGGCAGTCCAGGGCATCCTGTATGCGGGACATGGTGTATTGATCTGGGACAGTCCATCGGCTTAGGGTCCGATAATCCACACACATCATCACAGAACCATTCTTCTTGTGCACAACTACGATGGGAGATGTGTAAGGGCTTCTTGACTCTTGAATAATACCATCAGCAAGCATCTCATGTAGGTGCCACCGAACATCGTCTATATCAGCTGGAGCAAGGCGGCAGGACTGCTCTCGGAAAGGTCTGTTACAGTGCAGCCAAATATTATGCTCAGCACCATGGACGTACCCCACATCCCTTTCTTTTAGTGAAAACACTTTGTCTCTCTGGGCAAGTTTCCTACTGATCTGAGTCTTCCATTCAGCAGACAAGGGGAAATCACCAAAGTCAAACAGGTCTGGGGTCACCTCCTGCTTCTTGCCAGAATATTTGTTGCTGGGTAATACTGCAGTGTCCTCACAGTGCACAGTAGCTAAGGTGCATCCCCAGTTCACTCGTAGTTCCCGATCAGATATAGTCTGTATTTGAACCATCACTCGTCGAGCATAAGCATGGTCACGAGCAGGTAAGTTACTGGGTCTGACCATTAGCCCCTCCGGCAACATTCCTTCACCTGATGCATCCAGCATTAATATTTTGTTTCTCATGTCTCTTCTAAGACAGACTTCTCCACAAACAGTATACTGAGTATTGGGTGGCAATATCAAGGAATCAGGGTCCTTCTTCCAGACACTTCCAATGGGCTCACCCTGGTCTTCCACCACAGACTGCCTCTGCAGTTCATAAGCTTTCTTGATCAGAGCTGGAATTCTCATTGCCCGGCCAGTCTGTCAGTCTCGTTTCTCTTGGCACAACTGCGCTAACCTCCCAAGTCTGTGGGCGTTGGTTCCAATGAGTAGGGGGACCCCATCATACATCCCCGTAGGAGGGCACACCAAGGCTAGTGTCTCTACTTGTTCACCTACACCAGTCACAGGAAAAGACAGCCAAAGCCGGACATATCCTAGGTAGGGATAAGACTTGTTACTCAGGCCCCACACATGTAGGCCTTCTAGAGATTGTAATGGCACATCAGATAAGTGTTTGCCATACCAGTCCTGGAATACAATGGTCACTTGCGACCCACTGTTGAGCACAGCCCGAACATGGATATCATTGACAGTCACAGTAGTTTCCATTGAAGGGCCCACCAATTTGGACCAGTCTGGAGGGACGGTAGCAGGGACCTGGACAGACAATTTAGCCACAGAGAAGTTTGAGTTAGTATTTCTTGAGCCTTCACTGCAGTCAGTTCAGGCACCCCTCGGTCATTGAGTTGCTTTCTGGAGCTCCCCTTGATGGCTGTTTGCTACTTTTTCTAAGTCTTTCTGAGACCGGCATTCTCTCTTTCTTCATATGGCATTCCTTTCCACAGCTGTGACAAATGATAGGCTGCTGGGTCATCCTTGGAGAGAACATTGCATGAGGGACTGGAATAGTAACAAGGGATCGGGGTCCGATATCTGCTTGCAGCGGCGAGGGTGGTGCAACATGTCTTAACGGTTCCTTTAGGGTGGCAGTCAATTCTCCGATTTCCACACTGGAACTGCCCTTTGCAGGGGTGCCGGGGCGGGCACTCCCACCCCCATGGCCGACGCACTCTGAGAAGGGCCTGAATCCTGGTCCATGGGGAAAACCCTTGCAGAGGCGCCCGCCTTCAACTCTCGGACTTCCTTTAGTAGCTCGTCTTTCCAATCCTTGACCCAGGGCAGAAAGTCCTTTGCAGTGTCAGAGTGCTCATTAGGTGCTGACCTTCACCCCTGAAACTCACTTGACTGATCACTCTCGATCACTTGCGCAGTAGCAGCAGATATGGGTGCAATTCCCCCCATGGGGTCGCCTTTGCTCGACCCCCAGATTTCTTTCATCAGTTCGTCATAGGAGGGGGACAATTCCAGTTGGGTTGCGAGGTGCAACTGAAGCAGTAACAGTTCTGAGAATGGACTAGACTTAAGGATCCAGTCCAGCCTAGTTCGATCTAATTCATCTGATGCCAATCTACCCTTTCTGAGGCACTCCTGTAGCACCTTTTCAAGTCAAGGTACATACATGGATAATGGCTCCCCCTGGGTACTGATGAGCTTTTCTTACTCTCCACCATAGCTCCTCATCTGAATCTGGGCTCCCATGCACATTCTCCAATGCATCAAGATAGTCCTGTGCAGTTGTTTTGGGGTTATTGGCCCACTTGGCATGGATGGTAGCCAGGGCAGGACCTCGGAGGCTCTCACTCAACCTCTTTCATTTCTCTGCTTCTGAACATTGCCATTCAGGTACTAGAGGGGCAACATAGTCTATCCAGGTCTCCCAGTCATCCTCCAACTTGGGGTGGGGAGGGTGCCTGAGAAGATTCTCAGCCTTCGGTAGGAGTCATGACTAATTGCAAGCACATATATAGGGGCTGACATTGGCACAGGCACAGAAGGAGGAACAGGAACAGGTAGTGGAGTTTGTGGGGGTGTTGAGGAAGGAACACCCCCAGATGGCAGGAATAATTTCCTAAAGTCCTCTATGATCTTCCCTTGCTCCAGTAACAACTTAGCAAACTTCTCCTCAAAAGTCTCAGATAATGGTGGGGGCTCATCCTCCCTTGGGACTTTACTGTCTTTAGTTATCACCCTCCAGGCTGTTGGGTCTTCATCTGAGGCAATAGTCTGTGGCACTTTGGGGCTGTCCACGGGGTCACTACACTCTACCAAGGCCATGAATGTTTGGGCGGTCAAACCAGCCTGTCGACCCACCACCACAGCATTTTTTAAACATTCAACTTTGGAGAGCACTCCCTCTACAGTGTCCTCACTGGTGCCCGGTGGAATATCCAGTGTAAGCAAGGCATTTTGAGGGTCAATATCCTGCCCCATATACCACCCCACCAACTGGTGCACAGCCTCTTCTATTGGGGTAGCAATTAACCTTTGACAATAATTATTGATTTTTGCCAGTAGGGGTGCTAACCCCAGCGATGCCTCCAAGATGTAACCCCTAGGTGGCGCTATCCCAAGGGCTACTACCCCTGCCTGTGTGACTAGATGCAGGTTAAGGGGCCTGGGTACTGAAAATGGGTGCCTTTACCCAGAGGACAGGGTTGGTGGTAGTGTAGCTGACCTGGGTACAGCCCACCAGGACACTTCGACCCCCCTCTTTCCCCTCTAGTGTCCTAAACAATGAACAGAGCACACAGATACAATAGCCCCCAAAGAGCAGATATATCCCCACTCTGATTGCACTTACTACCAGGGTTGGCTCCACCCGTTTGGTACTGGAGATCCCCTGTAAAGTAAGGTTAAACACAACAAACAGTAGTACTACATTGCTATTTGTACAGAAGTGCACCACAGGCAGGTTAAGTGCAAAAAGATTCAGATCTGATTTATTCAGGGGGAATGAACAAGGAAGGGGCGAAATCAGGCTGATTGGTTTAGATACTGATTCAATCAGGCTACAAGGCATGCACTTTAGAGTCCCTCAATACAGTCACACACAGTCTGGGTACCCAGTGGATGGTACAAGCTAGCATAATGTGTTGCCCGGGGTAGGCCAGCATTGCAGCTGGTCGGGGCCCTCATGATAGAAAGAAATAGTCATGCATAGGAACCCACAATTTGTAATCTAGAGCCAAGTGGCTCAGTTCGTGATGATTAGGTAAAACAATTAAATCAGCTGACACACTTTGACTGAGCTGTTGCTGCCGGGAGCTACCCTGATGTTTACTAATGCTACCTAGTACAGGACACAAGATTGATGAAATGGAGACCAGGATGACAAACTGGCATGCTAGGAGAAGCAGAGCCCGCATGATTCACTGTGGTGTCGTTCCTGTTCTTGATGTTGAGCAGGGGGCTGATCCCAGGGCAGGTCTCTAGTCGATGATCTTCTCTGAGGCGTGAGCAGCTGGCTGGGCCAAGGTGGCAGGGCCCAGACCAGGTGAACAATTCGGCTGAAAGTCCGGTGGTGCTGAATACAGCTTCCAGCAAGCGTGACACAATCAGGCAGCGTGAAACCAAATCGCAACCCACTAACAGCATTCAGCACACTTATAGTAAAAGAAAACAGTACCACATTTCTGATGACAGTCTGTTTGCAATTACAGTGTTCCTGTGCAAAACCGTATGTTCTGCGGTTGTTTCAGATGTCCTGACAGGCTGATCACATGGAGCAAATCTTCGGTTCTCTTCAGCCAAATAGGCAGACACAATTCAGTAGATCTGGTCACAAGCCTATTCGGATATAGTCTGATTTAAATTGAACTGAAGGATTCCCTCATGAGGGACAAGTAGGCAGGCAGGCCAAACACAGCCTTCCCACCAGTTTTTCGTGCGACTATGCAGGAGTAGCTGCTTGAATATCTTGAGTTGTTCAGTCTATCAGATACAAACTCAGACTGACTTCTGCTGCAGGCAGCACCGGGACTTCCTTCTCATCCAAAAAGCTTTGGGTGGTTGATCCGTCTGTCTTTCAAAGCAAGAGCTCCCCCTCCAGGTCCATTTAGGCAACAACATGTAAAAACTACAATTCCTACAGAAATTCACTCCCACAAGACCACTGGGGACAGACTCCATTTTAAGGTCCCCAAAAGGTACTGATTGGTACAATACAGAAATGTCCATGCTGCAAAGAAAGGCAGGTTAGACAAAGTATAATATCATTATTATTTAGAGAAGCTAATCAGCAAACAATTACCAGTTTTAACAGAGCTCCCTCTGCACAATTAGCGATGGCAAAATGGAGCAATATTACCGCAGCTCGGGTGGGACTTGAGCCTGGAAACACTTGGCCCCTATCCGGATTAATTATACACCACTAAATGATACCTCTTAAGAAGTCAGGCACGGAGGCTAGCTAGGCACTCATATGTGCAACACTTTTAAAATGCTAGGACACAGAACACCAGCTTGGCAGTGGGCATTAGGCAAGCCCAGGAAGACGCTTTAGGTACCCCCATTTGTAGGGGGGTTACACCGGTATCCCAATTTACTTTACTAAAAGGTAGATACCACCCTTGGCATTAGGATGTAAACCTGGCTCATTTTCTAGAGGAAGAGAAGGGTGAGGGTGCAGAAACAAACAACTTGAACCTTGTGTAAATAACACAACCCAGGTCCTGGGTGGAGGCAGCTAGGCATATGCTTGATCTAACCTGTTGAGGGGGCCCCAGTAAATCCACACAACCAGAAGCAATAACCAGAATGTCTATAACAGTGACTGGGATTGTGCAGTATGGCTTTATTCAACACATAGAAAGTAAAAGCTGAAGTGGACCCCCAAAGGTCAGTCCAGGCTGGACAGATACAAATTCAAGAACTCTCCCTGCATGCAGTACAGTTCATGAACAACAACAGAAATATCTTCTTCCCAAATTCCCAAAGATGCAGTTGTGGACACTGGGCCACGCACATGCACATCTTTCTTCCCATGAGTGTCATTTAGTGAATCTAAGCCACACATTCAGAACTTTTCTCGAACATAGGTGCAATATGTGAAACTCAGCCACACACCTTTACCTGCAGCTTGGCCCTTATTTAGGTAAACATACTAGTGCCCTTTACTGACCAGGAAACCCTGCCTTGTAAGCGCTTAGATGGCATTCCTCCCTCCCTTGGCCCCAACTGACAGCCTCTGCCGTTCTTCAGGGTTACACCACTGAAACCCCCATTCCCCACTGAAATGCTAGAGGTCCCACACTTAAACTTGTCACAAACTCTGGGGTGACCAGAGAATAAACTGCACTCACTGGGGTCCACAGTTTAACGTCACTTCTCTCACACTGGTGAGACTAGGGGCAGTGACAGGTGTGATCCAGACTTATCTATGGGCAAACACACCCCAGACTATCCACTACCCTAAGAACTTGTGGAGATCTAGTCTCCAGACAGTACTAGTCACAGAAGTTGTTCCATCCACAGGGCATGGAACAACTGAAAAAGAAAAAGGAAGGACACTCTTCTGGGTAGCCAGTCCAAACAGTCTCTTTCAGGTCCTATCCAAGGCAGCTGACAACACCACTAAACAGTCAGGGGATTGTCCTTTGAGTTCACAGAGAACAAGCAGATCCTTCCACTTCACAGGGAGTAGAAATCAGGAAATTCTGCTGTAGTCTTGTCTCCACCACTTCAACTGGAAGCTGGAAATGACACACCACTAGGGTGAGAATTCCTGGGCCTTCTCCTCAGAGCCCACTGGCAATCCTACTGCCACTCTTACCTCCTCAGTCCACTACACTCTGCACAGAACTACTGAGCATTTTAAGCTCCCCAGAGCAGTTATCTACAATGTGGCTTATGCTGCTGGGGGAGTTCTAAATGACCTAATCATAGTCGCCTCAGGCTAACTGAGTAAACAATGATGTCATTATGTAAGGCGCTCCAATGATCTCCCTACCAGCTGCCTGCTGCCTTGCTAACAATAATACTGATAGGATTCTAGTAACCCCAAGGACTGGGTGGTTACACTCGCCCCTTGTCAGGTAAATGACTGTCTGCAGTTATTCCCTCACCTGGCACCAGGCCATCCTACCTCTGATGCCCCCTATGTGGAGGGTTGATCAAGTCCTCCCCTACCATGTGCCAGGCACAGGCAGATAACACCAAATGATAGAGGCTCACTGAAAAAACTTCAGTTCCTATCCACTGCTGTACTATCCAAGGATCCTCAGTGGCTCCAAGAAACTGCCTGAAGCATGTCCTATCAGGCAGCATTGATGACCCTTATCATGACCACCAACCTGCCTTCCCCTGTAACCCTCTAGGGGAAAACTGTCTGACCTATGCTACCTACCATGTGACAACCCAAAAACCAAAAAGAATTTACACCTCACACCTGTAAAATGAAAAAGGGTTAGACATTGTACTAAACAGTTACACAAGCCTAACAGTTCTAAACAAGGAGGACTCAGATGAGTCCCACCAATTCTCTTCAGGTCTTCTTGTCTTCTTCCACGAACACCTGCAAAAGAAAACACTGCAAAAAGATTTCTGCACACAGTTACAACCTGTAAAGCCAAAAACAGTGACCAAACCCCTCCCACTGGATACTGCACAAGCCCAAAAAGCATTTTTTAAAAGGCTTTTCTACAAAAATACAAAAACAGTGTAACCCCAGGTGGCGCTATCCTTTGGACTACTACCCCTGCCTGCTTGGCTAGTAACGGGTTAAGGGGCCTAGGTTCGGTGACGGGTGCCTCCACCCAAAGGTCAGGGTTGGTATTAGTCTGACTAACCAGGCCACAGCCCTCTGGGACACTGTGAGCACCCCTTGTCTCCTACTACTGGCCCACGCACTACCCAATGTATATGTTTCCAATACCCCTGGCCAGTTTGGCATACACACATATGCTGAGCACTTATCCCCAGGACTGGTTCCTTCGGCTTGGCTCTGGGGACACCCTGTAAAACTAGGTGATGCAATAACAAAGAAACAATGCAATACCTTCAACATAAACTGACACCACAGTCAATGTAAATTGCAGAAAAAAAGTAGATCTGCTTTATTCAGGGGGTCTATAACAAGGATGGGGCAATCAGGTTAATTGGCTTAATCACACTAAAAATCACACTGCTGTGCATGCAATCAGCGTCTCAATTAGCCACACTCTGTGGGTACCCAGGATGGAAAAAATGGCTAGCCAGGACTGTTGCCTGGGGTAGGCCAGCATTGCAGCTGGTTGGGGCCCTGTGAAGAAAGAAACAACATGCACACACCTCAACTGTAATCTGGAGCCAGAGTGCTCAGTTCGTGGAAACAACACAATAATCAGATGACACACTTTTGATTTAAAAGATATGTTGCAGGGACCTACCCTGTATACTACTCATGATACCCAATGCTGAGAACAGATGGATGATGGTTGCTCTGGATTGCCAGAAGGAGCAGGGTAGGGAGACAAAACCCTTGTGGCAGGGCCCAATGGCATGTGAAGCAAGAGGATTCAGTCCGATGCAGCTGGGAATAGCTTCCAACCTTCAACACACAGCTCAGTTCAGGGAGGGGAACCAGGCAGCAACCCTCCAGTTCACCTACATTTATATGTAAGAACGTTTACTGTACCAGGCAGACTCTCTCGGTCCTGATCGCAAAATCACTGCTAACCCGGAGTACGACAGTAGCTAAAGTTCCTGACAGGCCGATCGCTTTTAGCAAAATCTTCGGTCTTCTTCAGGTGAGCCTGGTATTCTTCCCATAGCTTACTTCACAGCACACCAAGTGGATCACTGTCCAACTATCTTTCTCTCTCTCAGTGAGCTGGCAACAGGTTGAGTTTCGGGCCTTCCACGGTTCTCCCGCAGTGATTACTGCATAACGGCACGGCTCGATTATGCAAGCTCTTTCCTCTTAAACTTCAACTCGAATCTGGCTTGCCACCAGACAGCTCAAGGATTTCCTCAGATCCAAAAAGGTTTGGTTGGGCAGTTTAGCTGGCAAACACAGTAAGAGCTCCCTTCTGTTGCAAAAAGGCACAAACAGTCTAAAACTACAAATCTCAATTGGTAATCCATGCAGTCCCATTTCAGCAGGCTCCATTTGGAGTCCCCAGTACTGATTGGTCCAATTCGGCAGTTCGGGACCAAAATAATGGAGCTAATCTGAAAAGCCCTCGCTGCAAAGAAGGCAGGTTAGAACAAACACCATATCTTTACCACTCTAAATATTTGTCATCAATCAGTTACATCTCTTAACAGGGCTCTGTCTGCGCCACTAGCGACGACAGAAACAGAGTGAAAATTCAGCAGCCCGGGCAGGACTCAGGCACAGAAACACACAGACCCCCCATTCAGATTAATTAGGACTGCAAGCAGGCAGCACTTAAAGAGACAGTACATGGAGGCTTTAGAGGCGCTCACTGGCAGCAACATTTAAACGGCTTAAATGCCAAACACCTACCAGGCGGTGAGCAGTTAGACAAGCTCTTGGAAGACTTTTCGGGAACCCCCATTTCTAGGGAGGTTACAATAGAAAACATAAAGACATTTGCAAAACATTTGGGGGAGGGATCCCTGCATAGTCCCAATCTAAGGAGGAGTCCAGAGTGCAAAGCACTACAACAAGAGTCTTTCCTAGGCCAGAGCGTACTGAAACACAGTCCTGGAATAGGCACAAGGCCTGCATGCACTACAGTCTAGATAGCGAGTGTATTGGAGATTATATTCCAAAGAGTCTTCAAACTTGCAGGAAACAGTTAAATTAGAAATGAAAAAGGTCTTTTACCAGTTTCTGATGACAAAAGGATGTCAACATCACCTCTCTGGAGCTGCAGCTTGATGATCTTTGGCTGCTGGGTAGACAAAATCTTCAGATGAGATGCTTCCATGACCTTCTACTGGACCCGAACTGGAAATCTTCTCTGAACCTGCTGGGCTAATGAACCTGGATGCTACCACAGATTAACCTGGATGCTGCTAGAGCTGAACCTGGATGCTGCTGAAGACAAATCTAGATGCTGCTGGAGACAAACCTGGATCACCAGAAGAAAGGCACCTCCATTCTGGGTTGCTGCCTCTTTGGTGGCAGATGGCTGAGCTGGCAATGGCTGAATTCACTGTTGGAAGGCGGGCACTTTTTTCCAAAATGGTCCAGTTTCTGGGGTAATACCATTCCGGATCTGGGGCATAGACTGTCATCCCATCGGGACGAACCATGAGAATATAATGGGATATCTCTTGGCCAGCTTTGTCCACTATTCTTACAGAGCTGATCAGCAAAGTCCTGCCACGCCTCCAGAATTGCAGTATCTCATTGCACACCTTAATTCGGACTCACTTCTTTACTCTATGGTACAGGTTGGCACAAGCTTCCTTTCACAACCAAGCATGCCTGTCTTTCTCTATGGCTTCCCATATTTTTCTAGGGTAGAAAGGGTAAGACTGTTCACACTTGGCCTCAGCTCATCTATGCACAATTCTCTTTTTTTTTTGCTGCTTTTCACTAACTCACGTCCAGAAGTACAGCTTGGGGGTGGCCAGTGCTGGTTGAGCAAGTCATGAACACTTAGTGCAGAGCAAGAGCAGTCCACCTCTGCACTCAAGGACACACTTCTTGAGCTTTCCTCTTCACAGACATTGGGAGGCTCCATGGAAACCCAGGCCAATGCCGACTCACTAGGGCCCACTGAAGCCATTGCTGCTTCCTCCTCTTCCACACATTCAGCCCAGGAGCTGGCAATTGCACCCAACCCCCGCATTTGTCCATTCTCCACTGTCGTCAGAGGCACTGTCCTCCTAACGATATGCTTCCTCCACCTCAGACTCCACAACGAGCCTTCCACCCACAGATTTATTGCACCTGCACTGGCAGCATCCAATTCCACCCTCTGCGGTGTGGAGCACTTCACTTCCTCTGGGCCTTGCAAAGCATTATCACAGACAATGTCCAAGAACTCCTTTACAAACTCCATGGAGTCACTTTTACCTAAACCAGCCTGTCGCTGTTGTTCTGATTCTACAGGATCCCCAGTCTGTGTCCAAGCTGGAGCTAAACTGATACGTTTCATTTTAGCTACCCTTGTGCCACCTGACATGCTCATCCCAAATCGCGTTTTACAGTCTGCACAATGGGGAATGGGCAGAACATCTCTTCTTGGTTTTAGGCATACTATTTACACATTACATGGATAGTTCAGCAAAGCCACCTCAGCAGGTGCTGTTGGACAGTCATACAATTGCTCTGATTGGGCTAGTTCTTGTTCTTGTTGGGCTTCCCACACCGTGGCATGGAACAGGTAGCAAGGGGTTTGCTGTGCCATGTTCTAAAAGTCAAAAACACAAGTCCCAAAATTACTATTGTTTGCAAGCAGTTTGAGATTTGGTTTTAACACCCTTGAAAAAAGTTCACAAACAGGCTGCCTGGCTGCTGCAATTGTATTCCACAACTTAGCAAGAAACCATTTAAAAACTCTGTCCTAAAATGGTGCTGCTTTGTTTATATATCTGGCTACACCCCAACATGGCGACTGTAACTTTGCATCACACTCAGGTAAAAATTGCCAGAACTGTCTGGATCTTTGCATTTCAACTGATATTCTCAAGCACAAGTTCATTTTACTGTCTCACAATCAATTACTTTACACCCATTTAGACCTGGGGGGATTGTTTGTTTTAAAGTACACTTTCTTTGAAAACAGCACTTTCTCACCAAAGTCCAAGATTTAACAGCTCACAAACTCTCCCTCTTTCAGTACTTTTGCTGCAGTTGCTCAAGTTTTTACTCAGTTTTCCGACCTTAGCACCACAGTCGATTTCTTTTGCAAAGGGTACTTACAGGCAGTGGATGGTTTTCACCATCAATGGAATACAGCCTATTGCCGAATTGAAGAAGGCCTCTGTGGTGTAACGGGTTAGTGGTCCCACCGATCATCGCTGCGATCACCTCGATCACTCTCCAGTCAGTCAGAATATGGGTTGAGCCTGGGTATCTGCGAAAAAAGAAAAACCTGCTGTTGCAGGAATGCTTTTGCTGCAAGCGATTCCTCCTTCCTGCCACACGAACTACAAGCTACTCACACACTGTAGGCTGCTCCTCCATGAATGTTCCACAAGCAGAGACTCAGGCAAGGGTGGGGCATAGATGCACTGGGACCAATCACACGACGCCATGCAAATGAGCTCTCTCCTCTTTCTCTGCCGCACTCCTGCACAGCGATCATCGAGAAGACAAAATTTACCTGCAAACTGCCACTTTTATTCTCGGCTTGAAATTTCAGCGGGGCAAAGCATTTTAGGGCATTTTCACTCAGTTCTTGGTGCATTTTCCTTAGCGATGCCCCCAAATTTCACTGTACACTCTTGAAACTTTCTCAACACTTAGAAAACACTGTCTTTTAAGTTCACAAATACTTCTCTGGAAATTTGCAACTTCTAAACAGTTTCTTTAAAGCGTTTTTTCCACAAGGCAAGGGCAATTACTTCTCAGTCCACAGTTTCAAAGCAAACACACACGCAGCAAATTCTTCCTCTTCCTTTTTTCACATAACTCAGACAGCAAAAGACTTTCAGGCAGCATTTTTCTTGACACAACTTTGCTTTCTGGTAAATGATTCTCTGTTTGGGGCACCACCACCAGCCAGGAATATCCTAGACATACACTCATCATGCCTCTCACTCCAAATTAAATATCCCAGGATGAGCCCTGATTTTTTGTAACCCCCAGGCCACTTTTTTACCTAGTGTGCACACACCCCATTTTTTGTAATGCTCACCCAAGCTAAATATCTGGAAAAACACTGGTGCCCATATACTGGCATCCCAATTTACTTAACTAAAAGGTAGGTACCACCCTTGGCATTAGGATGTATACCTGGCTCATTTTCAAGAGGAGGAGAGGGGTAGGGGTACAGAAACAAACAACTTGAACCCTGTGTAATAACGCAACCCAGGTCCTGGGTGGAGGCAGCTAGGCATATGCTTGATCTAACCTGCTGAGGGGTCCCAGTAAATCCACACAACCAGAAGCAATAACCGGAATGTCCATAACAGTGACTGAGATTGTGCAGTATGGCTTTATTCAACACATGGAAAGTAAAAGCTGAAGTGGACCCCCAAGGGTCGGTCCAGGCTGGACATTACAAATTCAAGAACTCTCCTTGCATGCAGTACAGTTCATGAACAACAACAGATACATCTTCTTCCCAAATTCCCAAAGATGCAGTTGTGGACACTGGGCCACACACATGCAAATCTTTCTTCCTACGAGTGTCATTTAGTGAATCTAAGCCACACACTCAGAACTCTTCTCAGACATAGGTGCAATATGTGAAACTCAGCCACACACTTTAAGCTATAACTTGGCCCTCACTCAGGTAAACATACTGGTGCCCTTTACGAACCAGGAAGCCGTGTGTAACCCCTAGGTGGCATTATCCCAAGGGCTACTATCCCTGCCTGCTTGGCTAGTAGCAGGTTAAGGGGCCTAGGTTCTGTAACAGGTGCCTCCACCCGGTCAGGGTTAGTAGTGGTCAAGCTAACCAGGGCACAGCCCTCCAGGACACTGTAAACCCCCTCTTTCCCTGCTAGTGGCCTAAACATACACAATAATTATGTTCACAATACCCCTTGTACACCATACAAGTACCCACACTGTTTACACTTACCACCAGGGCAGTTTTCTCTAGCTCAACCCTGAGGACCCCCTGTAAAACAAGGTTAGGCAAAGCAACTAGCACCAGTACAGTACTCTTAGCACAGACTGGAACCACAGTCAGATTAAATGCAGAAAAGGTTAGATCTGATTTATTCAGGGGACTAGAACAAGGGAAGGGCGGCATCAGGTTGATTTGCTTAAAGTTTCTATCAATCAAACAGTTATGCATGCACTTCAGAGTCCCTAAACAGTCACACCCTCTGGTTACCCAGGTGTAGAGGAGATGGGCTAGCCAGGACCGTTGCCCAGGGTAGGCCGGCGTTGCAGCTGGTTGGGGCCCTGTGATGGAAAAAACAACATGCACAGTACACACTATTTGTAATCCAGAGCCAGAGGGCTCAGTTCATGAAGAAAAAGAAACAACAAGACAATCAGATGACACAACTTAGATTAATCTGTTGTTACAGGGAGCTACCCTGATATTTAGTCACGATACCCAAGACTGGACACAGGCGGGACAAAAATTGAGACAGCAGGTGATTGATCTGGAGTGCCAGGAGAAGCAGGGCCCACACGATTCATCGAGGCATCATTCCTGTTCAAGCATGGAGCAGGGGGCTGATCCCCAGGCAGGTCTCTCGTCGGTGGCTTTCTCTGTGCAGTGGGGTAGTCTGGCAGGGCCAGCATGACATGGCCCAGGCCGAATGGAGATGAATGTGGATTCAGTCTGATTAGGCTGGATAAAGCTTCCTGCAAGCAGAACACAGTTCACACAGTGGGGAACCAAATCTTGACCCACTTTCAATACACAGCACATTTACATGTAAAGGATTCTACAGTACCAGCAAGCAGAGCACAGTTCACACAGTGGAGAACCAATTCACGACCCACTTTCAATACACAGCACATTTACATGTAAGGAAATTCTACTGTACCAGGCAAACCGCTCTCCGGTCACGATCACAAAGTCTCTGCACAAACCAGGGATTCAAAAGCAGTTGGAAATCCTGACAGGCCAATTGCATTCAGCAAAATCTTTGGTCTTCTTCAGGTATGAGCCTGGTAAATAATCAGTGGCTTACTTTGTTCTCACAAACTTGGATTTAGTCCAAAATAATTCTCTTCTCTCCCTCTCATGGGCAACAGGCAGACATGCAGGCCTCAACTCAGGCTTTTCCACAGTTCTCCCACACAAAACTACTCAGACGGCTGCTTGACTGTCTCAAGCTGTTGCTTCTTCAGCTCCCAACCTAGATCTGACTCAACTGCCAGCAAGCGTGGGACTTTCCCCAGAATCCAAAAGGTTCGGTTGGCTGATCTGTCTGTCAGTCACAACAAAGGCCCCCCTTCAGGTGCAAAAAGGTGCCAAAAGACCAAAACTACAATTCCTACAGATTTTGTCTCCAGACAGCTCCTGTAGTCTGGCTATATTTTAGGTCCCACCAGTACTGATTGGTCCAATTCGTAGTCCAGGGCCAAATGGTGGGGATAAAAAAAACAGTCCTTGCTGCAAAGAAGACTACTTTTCCATCTGCAGGTTACTTGCTTTTGCCTCTGGAGGCCTCCTATATCTCTCTATCATAGCTCTGTCTGGTCAGCTCAACCAATCCAGCTAAGTACTCTGTCTCCCCTCTAGTGGTCAGTAATCCTGCATCACTACTCCTTGCAAGCTCTGTCCCTCTCTGGTTCCCCCATTTCAAAATGCAAACCTCTGTTCTGCTGCTTTCTACTTCTGGCTGTCTTTCTCCCTCCTACCTCCCAACCTCACTCCCACCTCTACTGCCCATCCCATGCTCCCTAAAACCCTCCCCACAACTTGGACCACAGACTCCTCCGCCTATCCTCGGCATCACATCCCAAAGTTCCCCATTACTCTCTCCTCCCTCTACATCACTCTCCCCCATGCAATCCATCCCTTTCTTCCTTACCCACCATCCACCCTTCTCTGCTCCACTCCTACCTCCTCAATCTGGAGCATTAAACCAATGCCTTAACCTGCATCACCTCCATCTAAGCAGCTGTTCGGGCTCAACCAAACACTCCCCCCTCCGTACCCACTCCTCTATCCTCCTACTTCTAGCTGGAGACATACACCCCAACCCTGGCCTCCCAGACCCAGGTCTTCCACCCTCCCATCCTCCTCCCCAACAGACCCCCCTTCCCTTCCCAAAACTCTCTCACCAAGGGTCTCTGCATTTTTCATCTCAACGCCAGGAGTCTTCTCCCTAAATTGGACTCACTAGTAGTCTGGGTCTCCCAACACAACCCTGACATACTCTGTAGTACGGAATCTTGGCTAACCTCCAGGATCCCTAGCTCCTCTCTCACCATTCCTGACTATAACTTATTCCGTCAGGACTGTGGGAAGCGAGGTGGGGGCGTGGCAATATATATTAGACAGTCCTACTCAAGCTCCATCATCCTCAGCGAATCCTGCCTAGCTTCCCATGAATCCATTGTGGCTCTCCTCTCCCTTCCCTCCTCTCCCCCCTCTGCATAGGAGCCCTATACGCCCCACCGAAGTCCGCACCCGACACTGTCATCAAGGTTCTCTCCTCCATCTCATCCAAGATATCAAAGGGCAAGCTCGTGTTACTTGACGATTTCAACCTCGACTGGCTCTCCCCCTCAAATAAACCCTTCATCCTAAAGATCGAATCCCTAAATCTCTCTCCACTAATCCAAGAACCCACTCGCCTAAACCACCAGTCCCTGAAACACACCCTCCTGGATTGGATCCTATCTTCCCATCCCCACCACATCTCTGCCTCAGGTGTTCTTTCTGATGCCCTTAGTGACCACTGCATCACCTACTACATCCATAAAATCCACTCTCCTACCTCTCCCCCTAAATTCATCTGGTCCCGCAGCCTTCAAAACCTTTTTGTCCCTGCTCTTCTCCAAGATCTGTCTCTTGCAGACTGGCTACCCATACTGACCGCCCCCAATGTGGACACTGCCCTAGCTCATTTCTGCAGTACCCTCCTGAGAATCTGGGACATGCACGCCCCCCCTGAAGAAAGTAAGGGTAAAATGCCACCACCACCACCCCTGGGTCACAACTGACCTTATCGCCTTGTGTCATTCCTGGGACAGAGCATGGCAACTCTATAAATCCTCCCAATCAGCCAGCAACCTTCTCTCCTATAAGCAACTCAGAAATAAATGCACCAAGGCCATCCGTAACTCAAAATCTACCTACTTCAAAGTGCACTTCTCTCAAGCCTAGAACACCAAAGCACCCTTCTGGAAGTTGGTCAACTCCCTCCTTGACCCCGCCCCCCAACAAATCAGGCCTGCCCGACCCTTAGTTCAGATGGTGAAACCGTCTCGTATCCTGCCTCCAGTGGCTGAGCTTCTCAATAAATTTTTATCTCCTCTGCCTTGCCAACTCCACCTCCCCCCCTCAACCAGAGCAGTCTACCCCCCAGCCATGGGTTTCTCTTGCCTCCCATCACACGCAGGGTCTACAATGCCCTATACTCCCTTAACTTATCCAAATCTAGCCCTGACAGAATCTGCCCCAAAATGCTTCACATTTCTGCGGCAGCCATTGTAGCTCCGATGACTCACATTCTGAACCTATCCATCAACACAGCCACAATTCCTAACGCTTGGAAATCTGCCAAACTCATCCCCTCCACAAAGGTGATGACCTTCCCAGCCGAGTATCTACAGGCCTATCTCGCTCCTCCCTTCTTCAGCCAAAATCCAGGAGTCCCTCATATTGACCAAACTAACAGGCTATCTCTCTGCCAACAACCACATATCACCATTTCAATCTGGCTTCCGAAAACACCACTCCACCATCACCACCCTTCTTAGTGTAACTGATTCCATCCTCACAGTCATGGACAGCAGCCATTTTCATTGACCTGGCTAAAGTGTTCGACTCTGTTTCCCACCCGCTTCTTCTTAGCAAACTTAGCTCTTTCGGCATCGCCCAACCAACAGTCGCCTGGTTCCACTCGTACCTCCTCAATAGACAGCAAATCAGTCCAAGTGGGCGACTCTCTCTCCTCCCCTCGCTACATCATATCTGGCATCCCCTAATGATCCATACTTGGCCCTCTCCTTTTCTCTCTCTTTATAAACAACCATCCCTCCTCCTGCTTGGCCTCTAACATGCATCTCTATGCAGATGATACAATCATCTTTGCCTCAGGCCCCTCCTTCGACAGTGTCCTCCCCACGCTTCAGGACGACTTCAACAGTTAGGTTAGGTACGTTGGTATTTGGCACCTTTGGACATTCTGAATTTTTAGCGCCAGCACTCTGATTGGAGGATCTCGGCCTCACTGACTTCTTCCTGCTGGTCTCCATTTTACCTGGCTTCATTAGAGACGTTTATCAGCGCTGCTGACCCTGGAAGACTATCCTTTTTTGTAAAGCAAGAATTTCATTTTTTTTTTTTTTTTGTCTACTTTCTCATTGGCAAATTATACCACATAGCCACTAGAGAGCTGCAACAGCTGTCTTTTCTGTTAAGAGGAAACACATTATATTTTCTACTTCCTCTTCTGCTCTAGTGGACCTGGGATACCTCTCTTTCTGAGGACCTTCCCGGGTTTTTCTGCCTGTTTCTCAGGCCAAACCATGCTCATCCACTAAGGCTGCAAGACTGAGCATGCTTCCCCACTCCCATTCTGTACTGGTGAAGCAGGGCCAGAAACAGAAACAGAAAGCTACAGACCAATCTTGCCACACTGGGTGCAGCCTTGAACCACCTCACTGGCTCAGCTGCAAAAGTTGTTCCACAGATGCGTTCAGCCAAAACCTCCTCTCAGCCAACAAAGATTTTGAACTATGACACCTGATCACCCGATTGGTCTAGGCTTGTAATGGCGTTTACTGCCGACTGTTGTGGTGTTTAGATCTACCATGGAAAATTACAGCTGGTTCCTCGGTGTGTCACTAACTTTACTAGCATTCATCTCAATTCTTTGGAACCCTCAACCCTCCCTAAAGTGGAATGACCCTTGCACTTCTCCCTGTCCTGCATCCAACAGCTCCTTTCAGGTAGCCATTCTGGACTATGGGGCTTCTCAGCTGTCTCTGCCGGGGAGTGGGACATCTCCTGAGCTGCCTCTTCAGATTACTCCCCCATCCAGACTTCAGACTTCCTGCTGATGGCAAATTTCTGCCAGGACACTAGTGGCTGCAACACTAGGCCAGTATAACACCAGGAGTGGATACAGGCCTACCCATCAACACTGCCTCCCCTATCGCTCAAAAAATAGTGTTTACAAATTACAGTTCGCTGCCTTAAAAAGAATTCTGCTTCTTTTACTATTGTGTTCAGGCAATGTCAAACTCAACCCAGGACCATTAGACACCTTGCTTCTCCATCAGACCTGGCAGGTATCAAAGGAATGTCTTTTATGCATCTTAATGCCTGTAGTTTGCTGAAAAAGTTCACCCTTATCCAGGCTTGGGTGAGCCACACCCTACCTGACGTCCTAGTGATCACTGAGACTTGGCTTAGGCCAGCCACCCCAGACAATGAAATCAATATCCCAAATTATTTACTCTTCCGAGAGGATAGGCAATCAAGAGGAGGTGGGGTGGCAATTTATGTAAGGGACAAATACTCAGCCGCATGCATAGACGCATTGTCAGCCCCCAAAGAATTTGAGTGCTTGACCCTAAAGATTGAACTTTCTCCTTCCAGTGCACTCTGTGTAATAGGCTGCTACAGGCCCCCTTCTGCCAGGCCTCATCTCCTGTCTCACCTCAGTTCCGTTCTGGGGCTCAGTTCCTTGGAAACCATTATTCTTGATGACCTGAACTACGATTGGCTATCAAGTGCATCAGCTCCCTTGAAATCTTTTTGTGACACTCTAGGGCTGGTGCAACTCATTGGCGAGCCTACTCACCCAAATAAAAATAACCTTAACAACAGCTCCCTCTTAGATGTAATTTTGGTTAGCAAGCCACATCTGTTCTCTCATGTCGGAACAGTTTTCTCAGACATTAGCAATCATTGCATAATCACCACCATTAGATCCGTGCACAACCCACAGTTTGTGGCAAAGTTCTCTATCAAGAGGTGAAAATGCAACTTTGATTTGTTTGCTTACGTCTATGACTTGAACCATTCACCACAATGGCAGGAATTCTTCCTAGCCAAAACGGTTAACAGGACATATACTATTTTTTACAATATTTTAAGTGAGGCTTTAAATAAGCATGCACCCTTGGTTAAGGTGTGGATCAGGAGCAGCACCTGCCGTTGGTTCTTGCCTGAGCTCAAAGCTTCCCTGTTAGAAAGGGATACTTTATGGAAAAAAGTCAGAAGAAGCAAGAACGACTCGGATTGGTGTATTTTTAAGAGAGCAGGTAACAAGTGCACCAAGTTGGTCAGAGCAGCCAAGGCCGCCTACTGTCTCTCGGAGCTAGCCTCTGCCTCAAGAAATCCTTCAAAGCTCTGGAAAACATTAAAAGACATGTCTGGACACGCACCTGGTAATTCCATTGCAGCAAAAATTAAGTTCGGTGGTAGCGTTATCGCTGACCGATCAGAGATATTGGAAGCCCTCAATAACCATTTTGCAACAGCAGGGCAGGGCTAGCACTTGATACTTCTCCTGCCAATGACCTCCACACAGCTCAGGGTCCACCAACCCACGAGTCCCCCTCTACCAAAGAGGCCTTCTCCCTCCTGCCTGTCTCTCTAAAAGAGGTGGAAGACCTACTGCTGCAACTGGACACCAGGAAGGGAGTAGACTTCATAGAGCCATATTATCTGAAATGTGCCTACCATGTGCTTGCGGTGCCAATCACCCACCTATTCAACATGTCACTCTCCCAGGGTAGCCTCCCCCCCTCAATGGAAAATAGCCCATGTCATCCCTCTATTAAAAGCAGGCGACCCCTGCGATCTAAATAATTACAGACCGATCTCCCTCCTCCCCATCCTGTCTAAATTACTAGAAAAATAGTGTGTGGCCAGCTAGGGGTATACTTAGAATCCAGAAGCCTATTAAACCCAGTTCAGTCTGCATTCAGAGCAAAGCACAGCACCATAATAGCCCTAACTAAAGTGACCAATGATTGGCTCCTAGGCCTTGACAACAGGAAGCATGTCTGTGCTGTTTTCTTGGATCTTAGTAAGGCATTCGACTCAGTTGATCACAGTCTGCTTCTTTCCTCCCTAAGCACCTTAGGCCTGGACCATAAATCTGTGTGCTGGTTTGCAGACTACCTCGGAGAATGCAAACAGCAAGTTAAAGCTGAAGGTGATCTTTCTCCATTAAAACCTATGTTGAGGGATGTGCCCCAGGGCTCTATCCTTGGTCCCCTCTTCTTTGCAGTCTACATTAACAACATCAATGACCCCATCAAAAAAAAGCTAACATCCACTTATTCGCGGATGATACTGTACTGTATTTGAGTTGTCCCACGCCGGAAGCAGCCTGTGAAGACCTCCAAACTGACTTTAACCTTCTACAATACCAGCTCATAAACAAAAAGCTTTTGCTCAATGCAAAAAAGACAAAAGCCATGCTCTTCTCCCCCCCCCCTTGCATGTGGCAATTCCTGCTGGCGGGGGGAGCTATCCCACAAATTACCACTGTTCTTGGAGAAACACTAGCGTATGTAGCTAAATTCAAATATCTAGGAGTTTGGCTCAATCATAAACTTTCCTTCGCTGACCATCTCGAAGAACTACAGAAGAAAGTAAGGCAAAGATTAGGACTGTTCTACAGAATTAATCACCTGCTCACAAAGGAGGCCAAGATTCAACTGGTTCAATCTACCTTCCTATCTTTAATAGATTACACAGACCTGCTCTACAGCCACTGCACTGCCTCTGAACTGGCTAAGTTGGACACCCTCTACCACAGAGCTATCAGGTTCATTACTGGCCTTCCACTTTCCAAACACCACTGCTCCCTGTACTCTTCATTAGGCTGGACTTCCCTTCACTATAGAAGGAATAGAAATGCCGCCCTATGGGCCTTCAGAGCGGTGACCAACAAGCTCCCCTCATATGTCTCAGATTGTATTCCCGTAGTGTGTTAGGCACCTCACTCTAAAACTATTCCTAATTGCCGTCCAAGTTCCAAGGGTCAAAACTCATTTCAGCAAAGCTGCTCTAAGCTTCTCTTTACCCACATTGTGGAACGGTTTACAAAGGAACTTGAAGCTGAGCTGCCCTGTTAGCCTGAATATCTTCAAGGCGCTCTACAATCGCTACGTGAAAGCACCTTGCAAATGTTTTCCTCTCCGCTAGCCCACTAATTCCGCAACTCCCCCTTTCCATCTTGATGTTTGCCATGTTTCTACCCCTGGCTCTCACTCTTTCCCTATTAACTCTTTCTGCTCCACCCACCCTTCCCTGTCCGCTCCAGCCTGGCTAAAATCCCACCCCATCCATAGCAGTGTCCCAATTATCTACCCCTCCTCTGTCATTATCATAATAAACAAGTACATGACAGCCATTGTCACTTTCTGTGGTTTTAGCTCAATTTTTCCCCCAGTCATCAGTAATATATCCCTCCTCTTCTTTACCTCTCTAACCTGCCACCCCATAGACGGCCTCTTTCCCCTATATTGTAGTTGCGGCTGCCTCACTCAAAAGATCTCTGCTTATAACCCTGTATGCCTATGGGTTGATTGTACATCTGCTGACTTCTTCAATGTAAAAAAATGCTTTTTTTTTTTATTTCAACCTTGTACTGTACTGTATACACTGTATATACTTTTTCTTCTTTGTATATTATTGCTTTTTGTATACCTGCTTCTGTACTGTACTTTGATGTATTCATGACCAGGTCCACCTTGCAAATGAGCCTTGCTCAATGGTGCCCGCCTGGATAAATAAAGATTTTGATTGATTGATTGATTGTACAGAGTTCAGTCCTGGTTCCAAGACAACCAGCTCACACCAAACACAAAAAAAACTGTCACAATGGTCTTTGGCTCGAGACAGAGCTGGCCTCCCTCCCAGCCCCCTGCTATCACTACCACAGACGTCTGTCCCCTGGAGCAAGTCTCCGCTTTCAAATACCTGGGAGTTTGGCTGGACAGCCACCTCAATTTCTCCACTCACATTGAGGCACTCTGCACAAAGCTCTGGCCCAAACTCGCCATCCTCTATCACCACAAAGAGTGCCTACCAATCCCCACACGTTGTGAACTGGTTCGTAAAACTATCCTACCAGTTATTGACTATGCAAACATAGTCTATGGAACGGCCCCAGCCTCCTCTCTCTCCAGACTTGACATACTCCTAAATTCCTTCTGCCACTTTGCTACCACCTCACCCCTTTTCACTCACCATTGCCAGCTCTATGCTCCCCTATCTCTGGCTTTGCTCTCCCACAGACGTACCATTCATGGCGCCTCCTTCGTAGCTAAGTTCTGGCATGAGTCCATACCCCTCTACCTCACCTCCCTCCTCACCCCAACCTCCTCCCTAAGCTACCCTCTCCGCCACAGGGACACCCGTGCTTTCCACCTCCCTTGCACTCACTCACAAACCGGCCAAGATGCCTTCTCATACCACCTCCCACTTCTCTGTAATAACCTCCCTCCATATCTTTGTCTGGTACCATCCGGTTCCGTTTTCACTCAACTCATCAAGCGCCAGCCCTCCCCACAATGTCCTAAATGTTCAAATGCTCACAAAACGATACCGAAGCACCACTGATCACCCACCTCAGCCTCTTAGAACTAGCTGACTACATCTCCCCTCTCCCTCTCCGCTTGAATTTGTTAGACTGTCTTAATCCATGACTCAGTGTATAATAATTGCTGTATGATGTTGTTGAAACTGTCTATATCTTGTGCTGGCCCGGTGGCGCTGAGGGCTGAAGCACTGAATGCTTTACCTCGTGGCACGCCAGCAACCCAGATTCGGGAATGAGCTTGGGTCATCAGAGGTTGGCAGCGGGGGGGGGGTGGAGCTGGTTTGAGCTGCTAACAGGCAGGCTCTCCTCTCCGGGGAGGGGATACATCACTCCTCAGCCGATGATGACCCGTAGTGGAGGCTAGGAGTAGCACGGGCTCGGAGGGGGCCGGGTGTTAGGCCATGGGGTGGGGGAAAGGAGTCATAACCAGGGTCATAGGGCGCATGCACACCTCCACGTACAAGGTAAGTGCGGCTGTTCCGGGGGACGGAGCTGGGGGAATCAGTCAGAATGGGGCAGCCAACCGGGGAGCATAAATAGAAATAATACTAAAAAAAAAAAAGAAAGAAACTGTCTATATCTTGTATCAACTACCTCTACTCTCTGAACACACAGTACCTGGGTCGCACCTGGAAATGAGCCTCTGCTCAGTGTGCCTTTCCTGGTCATCAAAATTAAAAAAAAAAAAAAAAGACAGGTTAGACAAACTACATTATCATTATCACTCTAACAGGTTTTCAGCAAGCAGTTACATCTTCTAACAGAGCTCCCGCTGCACAATTAGTGATGGCAGAAACGGAGCGATTACCAGGCAGACCGGGCAGGACTCGAGCATGACAACACTCAGTCCCCTCCCAGATTAACCACCACTGCAAATCTAGGCAGCCCTTAAAGAGGCAGTACACAGGCGCCGTCTGGTAATAACATTTAACTGCTAAAACGCAGGACACCAGCCTGGCAGTGAGCATTTAGGCATGCTCAAGGAAGACTTTTCGGGAACCCCCATTTGTAGGGGGGTTACACCCTTCCCTGCCTGGAGAAAACTTGGTGTCCGCATCAAGTCTGTACCATCATGCATTCGTTAACATAAACTTATTACTTTACTATACATATTCACTGCATTTCCCAACACTTTGTCCATTCTGACAATACATTAGGCATATTTCACACATGTCAGTTGAACATTACTATACAAAATCAGGTAATAACTACTTGTGCAGCAGAACAATGCATGAGGGGCCCTTCCCTATCAGCTAACTTGTGGCTGGATGGGGCAGGGGCACCATGGTGAGAGGGCAGAACAAGTAACCTGGAATGGGCCGGCAAGCTCAATTTTGGCAGTGAGCTTGGTGAAACATAAACACCTTTGTGAACCACATGGAGAGGCAAGTCCACAGGCCTCCCCGGAGAATCATAGCTGAAACGCAATACTGGCTTGACAGCTTGGCCAGTCTTTCTGGGTGGAACAACCACAGTCTGTGTACTTTCAGCAACAGTGCTTGGGCTATAATCACTTGTGAGGGGTGCCTCTGCCTGGATGGGAACATCCAAACTTGGGGCACTGTCGGCTCCTTGCTCTGCAGGGTCTGTTTCTATAGCACTTGACTCATTTTGCGAAGGCTCAGGCACAATCAAACTTTGAGGCATGGAAGGGGGGAGTTGTCAGCACTCTCATAGTGTTCTTCAAGTTCTGGTATGTCACCAGAAAGACTCAAACCATTAGCCCCTCCTTCGGGCAAAACATACAGTTCCACAATACACAGAGAATCAGCATCTTCAAACGTGATACTTTGCACTTCACTTTCGGGGAGCATTGGCTCCAAGGACGAAGCTGGGGGGCTTAGTCCAGAAGACCCAGCTTCATCCCCGCAATTAGTCATAGGATTTCTTTGAAACAACTGTCTCAATTCATAGGAGGGGTAATAGGCATTGTTACACTCACTGTCATCAGAATCTAACTGACAATCACTATCAGTCTGGACCTCCTGGGGGCCCCTAAATCTGTATCCACTGGGGTAGGTTGACTCTGTCTCTTCCTTGCAGCAGCACGAGTCACTGGCCCAGGGGAACCAATCTCTGATTGTTCAGCCACAATTATGACTTGGCCAATAAGTAGCAAGTGGTTATGGTGCATGGTCTTGACAGCTTTGGAGTTGTTGTCTGGGCGCATCTTGTACACAGGTAAATCATCCAACTTTCCAACTACTACAGGGGGAAGATGGTGCCACCGATCAGCAATTTTGTGTTTACCATGCAGTCCCAAATTACGTAACAACACATAGTCTCCAGGTCGAAGCTCTTGAGCCTTTACTTTTTTATCATGCCTCTCTTTGTTGGCTAGATTTCTCTTGGCAGCCATTGTCTGGGCCAGTTGATAGGCATGGTTCAATTGAGCTTTCAGTTTTTGTACACATTGCAAGTAGTTTTCGGCTTGGACCCCATCTGGAAAGACCCCAAAACAGACATCAACAGGCAGCTGGGCCTCTCTCCCGAATATGAGGCTGTAGGGAGAGAACCCAGTAGCATCATTTTTCGTGCAATTGTATGCGTGTACCAAAGTGCTAATCTGATGGCTCCATTTATGCTTGTCTTTTGGGTGGAGGGTGCCTAGCATGTCTAGCAGAGTGCAGTTAAAGTGTTCTGGTTGAGGGTTCCCCTGTGGGTGATAAGGGGTGGTTCTTGACTTTTGCACCCCCAATAGAGAGAGAGCATTTCTTTGATTAGCTGACTCTCAAAGTCTCTGCCTTGATCAGAATGAATCCGCTGGGGGGCAGCATAGTGGATGAAGAAATCTTCCACTAGCACCTTGGTCATGGTAGATGCCTTTTGATCTTTGGTGGGGAAAGCTTGTGCATACCGTGTGAAATGATCCGTAACCACTAACATATTGCCAGTGTTCCGCTGATCAGGTTCTAAACACAAGAGGTCTATGCAGAGTAGTTCCATGGGGTGCTGGTAGTAATATTAACAAGGGGGGCAGCCCTCTGAGACAGGGCTTTTCTTTGCAGGCAGCAACTACAAGTCTTTACATGGTGCTCAACATCGGCCCCCATTTTGGGCCAGTAGAAGTGAGATTGTACTAGGTCATGGGTTCTGTCAATACCGAGGTGCCCCATGTAATTGTGGAGGGACCTCGGTACCAAATCATTAAAGGCCATGGGCAGGACCAATTGTTGCTTGTCTACTTTGCCATTATGATCTACTGTCTCTCCAAACAACAACTGATTGAGCAACTTCAATCTGGGGCCTTCTTTAAACAATAAAGCAGTTCTCAAGTCAGTGGAACTCAACTTAGACACATCTTTCCCCGCATGCAGGGCATCAAGAGCTGGCTGAATCATAGGATCTTGGGATTGAGCCCACTGAATGCTGTCGCTGTCAAATTGAGGTAGTGCACTAATATCTAGAGCAGAGAAGTGTCAATAAGCAGCTGGTATGCAGGTGTCAGAAGGGCCCAAGCAATCTACTAAACAGTCCACTGTGTCCGCAGACATCTGTTCATCTCTATCAAACTTTTGGCACAATGCTCGAATGTCAGATTCAGACAGCCTGACCCAATCACTCTTGGAAGTGGGCCTTCGTGATAGGGTGTCAGCATCAATATGGTTCAGGCTTGGTCTGTATTCGACAGCATAATCATAGATTGATAATACAGAAAGCCACTGGTGCCCAGTGGCATCTCACTTAGCTGAAGTCTGTACATAGGTCAACGGGTTAGTGTCAGTCTTCACCAATATCTTTGCCCCAGAGAGGTATTCATGAAACTGGTCAACAATGGCCCATTTTATTGCAAGGAACTCCAACTTATGCATAGGGTAGTTTCATTTGGACAGGGTCAAGCTCCTACTGGCGAAAGCTACTGGTCTCAGGCCATCCTCATAGTCCTTGATACAGCACCGCTCCTAGACCCTACAGACTCACGTCCGTATGCATTGCAGCACATAGGGTTTGGTGGGGTCAGCACAGGCGAGGATGGGGGCGTGGGTGAACTGGTATATGATCTCATGGAAGGCTGCTTCACAGTCAGGTGTCCAGCAGGGCCCGAAGAGTTCACCTGGGCGGAAGTATACTTTTTCTAGTTCTTTAACAGGCTCTTTTTTTGTATTTATGATTGATAGGAGGGTAACCTTGGGTAAGGTTCAACAGTGGGCAAATCACCTTGGAATAGTCTTTTATGAACCTGCGGTAGTAGCCACAGAACCCCAGGAAACTTTGTAGTTCTTTCAGATTATGGGGCTGGGGCCAAGTAGTCAGTGCATCAACCTTACTGATGACATCATCCAAGTACACCAGGCATTCCAGCAAATTCATATCTCCCAACGCATGTTCCATCAGTCGCTGAAAGGTGGCTAGGGTGCCCAGTATCCCCTGTGGCATCCTCAAAAATTTATAGAACCCCAGTGGACAGATGAAGGCTGTTTTCTCATGGTCTTCCGGGGCCATCGGGATCTGGTAGTATCCGCTGCGAAGATCCAACACAGAGAACCATTTACTCCCATTCAAGCAGTCCAGGGCATCTTGTATACAAGGCATAGTGTATTGGTCTGGGATGGTCTGCCGGTTCTGGGTTTGATAATCAACACACATCTTCACAGACCCATTCTTCTTATGAACAACCACAATGGGAGAGGTGTATGGGCTCCTGGATTCTTGTATCATGCCAGCAGCAAGCATTTCCTGCAGGTGTTTTCTCACATCATCTATGTCTGCTGGGGCTAGCATCGGGACCTCTCTCAAAATGGCTGTTCATCGTGCAAGTGTATGTGATGCTCCACACCCTGGACATATCCCACATCCCATTCTTTCAACGAAAAACTTGGTCTCTCTGGGCAAGTCCCTTGCTAATTCTAGCCTTCCATTCAGCTGGCAATGGGTAGTCTTCAAAGTCAAACAAGTTTGGGGTCACTCTCTCCTTCTTGCCAGGGTGCTTGTTGCTGGGCAACACTGCAATGTTGGTGCAGTGTACCGTTGCTAGGGTGCACCCTCTGTTCACCCGGATCTCCGATCTGACACATTGCGAATCTGGACCATCAATCATCATGCATAGGCATGGACATGAGCAGGCAAGATGCTGGGCTTGACCAATAATCCTTCTGGCAATTTTCCATCGCCTGGCGCATCCATCACTATTTTGTTCTTGACATCTTTCCGGAGGTGGACCTCCTCTTGAATGGTACACTGGGCATTAGGGGCCAGTACCACTGAATCGGGATCCTTCTTCCACATGATCCCCACCGGTGCATCCTGGTCTACTTCCTCAGGTTTCTGTTGCAAGTCATAGGCCCTCTTGTTCAGAGCCAGAATTCTTAGAGCCCTTCTAGTCCGTCACCCTTGTTTCTCATGACAGAGTTGTGCTAGCCTCCCAAACATGTGGGCGTTTGTTCCAATTAACAGGGGGACCCCATCTTACAGTCCAGTGCAGGGACACACTAAGGCCAGGGTCTCTACTTGCTCCTCCACACCAGTTACAGTTGCAGGAAAAGACAACCAATGATGGACATATCCTAAGTAGGGATAAGACTTGTCGCTCAGCCCCGACACATGTAGGCCTTCCAGGGATTGTAATGTCACATCAGATAAGTATTTGTCATACCAGTCCTGAAATACAATGGTCACTTATGACCCACTGTCAAGCACAGCCCAAGTAGGAATACCATTCACAGCCACAGTAGTCTCCATTGAAGGGCACACTATTTCGGACCAGTCGGGAGGGACAGCAGCAGGGGCCTGGACAGACAATTTAGCCACAAAGAGGTTTGAGTTAGGATGTCCGAAGCCTTCACTGAGATCATTTTGTGCACCTCTTGACCACTGATTTGGTTTCCAAAACTCCCCTTGAAGCTGGTTCACACTCTTTCTAAGTCCTTCTAGAGAATGGCATTCCCTCTGCATGTGACCATCCTTGCCACAGTTGTGACAAATGACAGGCTCTCGGGGCATCCTCGGAGAGAGCATTCCAGGGGATGCTGGAGCAGCGACGGGAGATTGTGATCTGGCTCCTGTTAATAGTGTGCCATGTCTCAAAAGTTCCTTTAGGGTGGCAGTCAATTCCTTGAGTTCAGCCGGAAAGCCACCCTCAGTAGCGGATGCATGAGGATGCACCCCTACCCCATGGCAGTCATGTCCTGACAGGGGCCAGGGTCTTTGTCAACAGGGGACACCTCAGTGAAAACATCCAGTTGTACCTTTCTGACTTCCTTCAGCAACTCCTCTCCCCACCATTTAGCGCACGGTGGGACACCCTTAGTGGTCTCCATTCCAGAAGGGCCTTCCGGTGCCATGATCACTTGAGCTGCAATCACCCCATAATTACAATCTCCCTCTTCCCCTTCAACCTCCCAGAGTTCTTTTATCAAGTCACAGTAGTCAGGTGGGTTACCTCTCCTATCCTGGATCATTAACTGGAGGATCTGCAATTTAGAATGCTTTGCATGTTGCAGTATGTGCTCAAGTCATTGGCGGCTACCTCACCTTTCTGGTAAGCTTTCTGCAAAGCTCTTTCTAGATGAGTAACATACACAGACAAACTTTCCCCTTTCCATTGTTTGGTACCTCAGAATTTCCACATCAAATTCTCCCCTGACTCAATGCTCCAAAAATTGCCTTTGAGTGCAGATAGGTACTTCTGAGCAGATGCATCAGGGTATGTGGACCTAAAAAATGTAATGGCTTCGAGGGCGGGACCCCTCAAACTTTCTATGGTTCTTTTCCACTTCTCAGCCTCTGCACACTGCCACTCGGGTACCAAGGGGGCAACATAGTCAATCCAGGTCTCCCAGTCGTCCTGTCCCTGGGGGGTGGGGAGGGTGCCTGAGAACATCCTCAACTTGCGGTATGTATCATGACTAACTACAGGCACGGGCAGGGGTGCCAACACAGGAGCTGGAGCAGGACCCGGTACTGGGGTGGGCGGAAGTGTGGGAGAAGGATCACCCCCAGGCAACAAGAATAGTCTCTTAAAATCCTTTATAGTCTTTCCCTCCTCCAGCAATAACTTAGCCAACTTTCCTTCAAAAGTCTCAAATAGCGGTGGGGGCTCATCCCCTGCAGGGGCTTTGCTGTCTTTAGTTATCACTCTCCAGGTGGCTGGGGCCCCTTCTGAGGAAATAGTCTGTGGCACTTTGGAACTGCCTACTGGATCACTGCACTCTACTAAGGCCATGAAAGTTTGGGCGGTCAAATCAGCCTGTCACCCCACCACCACAGCATTTGTTAAACATTCTACTTTGGAAAGTACTCCTTCTTCAGCGTCTTTACCAATGCTCAGGGAAATATCCAATATAAGCAGGGTGTTGTGGTGGTCGATCTCCTGCCCAGTACACCACCCCACCAACTGGTATACAGCCATTTCTACTGGGGTAGCCATTACTCTTTAACAATAATTCATAATTTTTGGCCACTAGAAGGCACAAAATCCCAGCGGTGAGCCTCCAAGATGTAACCCCTAGGTGGTGCTATCTCAAGGTCTACTACCCCTGCCTGCTTGGCTAGTAGCAGGTTAAGGGGCCTAGATTCTGTAATGGGTGCCTCCACCCAGAGGTCAGGGTTGGTAGTGGTCAAGCTAAACAGGGCACAGCCCTCCGTGACACTGTAACCCCCCTCTTTCCCTGCTAGTGGCCTAAACACTGTATAATAATTACGTTCACAATACACCTTGTACATCACACAAGTACCCACACTGTTACACTTACCACCAGGGCAGTTTCCTCTAGTTCAACCCTGGGGACCCCCTGTAAAACAAGGTTAGGCAAAACAACTAGCAACAGTACAGTACTCTTAGCACAAACTGGAACCACAGTCAGATTAAATGCAGAAAGGTTAGATCTGATTTATTCAGGAGACTTGAACAAGGGAGGGGCATAATCAGGTTGATTTGCTTAAAGGCTCTATCAATCAAACAGTTATGCATGCACTTCAGAGTCCCTAAACAGTCACACCCTCTGGTTACCCAGGTGGAGAGGAGATGGGCTAGCCAGGACTGTTGCCCGGGGTAGGCCGGCGTTGCAGCTGGTTGGGGCCCTGTGATGGAAAAGACAACATGCACAGTACACACTATTTGTAATCTGGAGCCAGAGGGCTCAGTTCGTGAAGAAAAAGAAACAACAAGACAATCAGATGACACACTTAGATTAAACTGTTGTTGCAGGGAGTTACGCTGATATTTAGTCACGATACCCAAGACTGGACACAGGCAGGACGAAAATCGAGACAGCAGGTGATTGATCTGGAGTGCCAGGAGAAGCAGGGCCCATACGATTCGCCGAGGCATTGTTCCTGTTCAAGCGTGGAGCAGGGGGCTGATCCCCAGGCAAGTCTCTTGTCGGTGGCTTTCTCTGTGCAGTGGAGTAGTCTGGCAGGGCCAGCGTGGCATGGCCCAAGGCCTAATGGAGATGAACGCAGATTCAGTCCGATTAGGCTGGATAAAGCTTCCAGCAAGCAGAACACAGTTCACACAGTGGGGCACTAAATCACGACCCACTTTCAATACACAGCACATTTACATGTAAGGAAATTCTACTATACCAGGCAAACCACTCGCAAAGTCTCTGCACAAACCGGGGATTCAAAAGCAGCTGGAAATCCTGACAGGCCAATCGCATTCAGCAAAATCTTCGGTCTTCTACAGGTATGAGACTGGTAAAAAATCAGTGGCTTACTTCATTCTCACAAACTTGGATTTAGTCCAAAATAATTCTCTTCTCTCCCTCTCAGGGGCAACAGGCAGACATGCATGCCACAACTCAGGCCTTTCCACAGTTCTCCCGTGCGAAACTACTCAGACGGCTGCTTGACTGTCTCAAGCTGTTGCTTCTTCAGCTCCCAGCTTAGATCTAGCTCAACTTAGATCTGACTCAACTGCTAGCAAGCCTGGGACTTTCCCTAGAATCCAAAGGTTTGGTTGGCTGCTCTGTCTGTCAGTCACAACAAAGGCTCCCCCTTCAGGTGCAAAAAGGTGCCAAAAGCCCAAAACTACAATTCCTACAGATTTTGACTACAGACAGCTCCTGTAGTCCAGCTCCATTTTAGATCCCACCAGTACTGATTGGTCCAATTCGCAGTGCCGGGCCAAATGGTGGGGATAAACAAAACAGTCCTTGCTGCAAAGAAGGCAGGTTAGACAAACACATTATCATTATCACTCTAACAGGTATTCAGCAAACAGTAACATCTTCTAACAGAGCTCCCTCTGCACAATTAGCAATGGCAGAAACAGAGCAATTACCAGGCAGCCCAGGTGGGACTCAAGCATGACAACACTCAGCCCCCTCCCAGATTAATCACCACTGCAAATCTAGGCAGCCCTTAAAGTAGGGTTACCAGATGTCCACTTTTATGAGGACATGTCCTCTTTTTGAGCTGCCAAATATTCTTCATGCACCTTCTATATCCTGTTGTGTTATTATTATTTTTATAAATGTTTTACTCTTTTTTTACCCAGGATCTCCTTGTAAATGAGCTGTGAAGGTGGTGGAGACTTTAAACTTATTTACTCAGGGTCTGGCACATGGGCCCATTGGGGGAGGGACTACGTGTCCTCTTTTTGGCACCCCAAAATCTGGTACCCCTACCTTAAAGAGGCAGTGCACAGGCACTGTCTGGCAATAACGTTTAACTGCTAAAATGCAGGACACCAGCCTGGCAGTGAGCATTAGGCAAGCTCAAGGAAGACTTTTCGAGAACCCACATTTGTAGAGGGGGTTACACCTGCCTTGTAAGCGCTTAGATGGTGTTCCTCCCACCCTTGGCCCCAACCAACAGTCTCTGCCATTCTTCAGGATTACACCATTGAATCCCCCATTCCCCACTGAAATGCTAGAGGTCCCTCACTTAAACTTGTCACAAACACTGGGGTGACCAGAGAATAAGCTGCACTCACTAGGGTCCACAGTTTAACGTCACTTCTCTCACACTGGTGAGACTAGGGGCACTGAGAGGTGCGATCCAGCCTTATCTATGGGCACATGCACCCTAGACTATCCACTCCCCTAAGAATGTGTGGAGATCTAGTCTTCTAGAAAGTACTCACAGGGAGTTGTTCCATCCACGAGGCGTGGAACACTGAAAAAGGAAAAGGAAGGCACTCTTCTGGGTAGCCGGTCCAAACTGTCTATTTCAAGTCCTAGCCATGGCAGCTGAAAAACAGCATATAACATTCAGGGGTTTGCCCCTTGAGTCCACAGAGAACAAGCAGATCCTTCCACTTCACAGGGAGTAGAAATCAGGAAATCCTGCTATAGTTTTGTCTCCACCACTTCAACTGGAAGCTGGAAATGACACTCCACTAGGGTGAGAAATCCTGGGCCCTCTCCTCAGAGCCCACTGGCAGTCCTACTGCCACTCTCACCTCCTCACTCCACTGCACTCTACACAGAACTACTGAGCATTCTAAGCTCCCCAGAGCAGCTATCCACAGAGTGTGGCTTATGCTGCTGCGAGAGTTCTAAATGACCTAATCATTCTCCCCTCAGGCTAGCTGAGTAAACAATGATGTCATTATGTAAGGAGCCCCTAATGAACTCCCTACCAGCTGCCTACTGCCTTCCTAACAATAATACTGATAGGATTCCAGTAACCCCAGGGACTGGGCGGTTACAAAAAAACACACAAAAAACCGTCTAGCTGATACTGTTATTTTACTCTGTACTGTGAACTGCTCGGGAGGGGGCAACAAGAAAAAGCAAACAGCCTGTCATAAACTTCAGCACCCTTTGCTGGTAATTCTACCAGCACAAGGACTACTTTGCAGGAAACTGTTGAAATTATTTATTTTTTATTTTTAACAAATTCTATTTGTTTCTAAACAAATACTCTACATATATCCATTTTCTAAGTACAATAATACCCTTCAGGGTGGATGGTATAGACTATACCCACCCTTCCACGGGCTATAAGATCCTCCACCTGTGGTGACAAGCCTCATTATGCCCCTGGTTGGTTCGTATAGCCCAATAGTGCCCAATCTATCAGGTATTATTGCTCGCACAAACTGCCTCTTCTGCGTGCTCACTTAGTGTTCAAAATGTCTGGTCTACTGGGTTTCATTGTAGTTAAAAAATATAAACAAGGTATGTCTGAAGGTTAAACTGGTTCTGAGTCCCAGCTGCAAAATGATGCTGAGCACCATATCTGATGACATAACTGAAGTGAGAGTGCTCCACGTGGATTACTATGTGTCTGTGGCACAGTGCTTTGTATGCCTTGCAATTTGCCTGGTATGAAAATCTTGTCATGCTTATTGATGCATCAAGAGATTGCTCACACATAGTACACTCCCTGAGGTTCTAGTGAACAAACAGGAAATGGCACAGGGCTCAAACCCTATCCTGGAAGAAATCCACCTCCTGCAAGCCTGAAGCCTGTGTGGTCTAGTTATTAGAGCAGTGAACTGAGACACTGGAGATTCCCATGTCCTAATCCCACCACAGCCTCTAGCACACTGTATCTATAGCAGTGAATTTACTGTTGGGAGCAGACAGTACCTGTAATCCACCTGATGGACAGTATACACTATGGCCAATTCCTCTGTATAGGAAGGAATTGTTCTCATATAATTCAATTTGCATACTGTGTAACCCTGAGTAAGTCACTTAACTTCTTTGTGCTCCCAGGTCACACATGTAAACAAGCTTCAGCTTAGTGTGCCTCTCCTGGTTAAAAAAAAAAAATTAAAAAAATAGGCAGAGGATCTGAAATGTAAATCTAGGCATAGAAGATGCACTGCCACTGGTGTGGAAAAAGTGCACCAGAAAGCAAAGGTGGTAGCCAGCATGGAAGTGTAGTAATAGTGCTACTACCCCCTGTGCTGGTGACCCAGGTTCAGGAATAACTCAGTTTACTCAGGGGCTGCCCGGGGAGGGAGGCACAAGCACCATAGGCAAACCTCTCCTTCCTTGGGGGGGGCACACAGCATTCCACTGATCATCTGCCACCTGGTGTAGGCCAGAAGACAGTACAGTGGGACTGTAGCAACAGGAGGGGCAGCCACCAGATGCCAGCATGCATGTGTTCTCCCATGTATGTGTATAAGTGCCATATCACACAGGCACCCCTGGGGTGATAAAAAATAGGATCAAGAAGAAAAAGCCCCATTGCATCAGCACCCACCCCCCACAGTCACATGCATAATATTGTGGTCCTGAACAAGTGGTGGATAATGTCCACGAGATAGTCAGTGACAGGGCTGGGGGGTACTGTTTGACAGGTTGGGGAACAAGAAAAAGAGTTAGTAAAAAAAAAAAAAAATGGAAAGAAAAAGAAAGCAAGGATGGGGATAGAGAGAGACAGAGGCTCTCCCAGTCCCAAAATGTTTGACCTAAAAGTGACAAGAGCATAATCAACTTTGTGGCTGAGTATAATCAAAAGGCAACCAAGGCCAAGAACATTGTACAATAGTGACATGTGCTTAGCAGCAAACCGGATTTGGTCCCTTTGGTTGTAAACTCTATGAGAGTTACCTTTAGCAGATCTACAACTTTAGGGGACCCCTTAGTAAATAGCTTTTCTACATGGCACAAAACAACTTCTGTCACCGCATCCCAAAGCCAAAGGAATTCTATAAGTGTTACGACTATAAGGTTTGGAAAGTTGCACTGGTGGGGAACTCACATAAGCATCTTAACTGGGCTAAAACAAAGTCAGTGCCGAACAGTTAATTAACGTGGCATGAACTTTTCTGATTACGTTGCTTAGTGCCCATGTCCCAAGATTTACACACTATTAGATCCTTGAAGGGCTACATTCAGTGACAGCTCTGGGCTATCAATAGTGCCAAGTTGGACAGTGCCCTGGGGGCACATTTCTCCGAGATCCATTCATGCAATCCAACTGACTTAACAATCATGCGTATTGACCACATACCACCAAGGGACAGGGGTTGGGATTGTATTAAACTGCTACTACAAAGGGAAACCAAATAAGAGTTTTTAAGCTTCAGTCTCTCCAGCCAAACAAACTGAGTGACTGTGTTGATTTTATTCCCTTCCTTTGATGTTATGATTTAAGAAATTGCTACTCTGTACATATCCTGTTTTCCTTGGAATGTGTAATTTGGAGTGTTTATGTGTTCAGTGTGATTTGGATAATGACTAACTCTTTTTGTTCTTTCTTTTCTTTAGATAACATGAGGTTTGCTCTGTTTAAATGATTATGATCTCATAGCTGGAGAGTCTGTTGTTGATCTCCATGTCACTTCTATCTATGAACCTCTAACTTTATTGATGAAGCCTTTCTGCCTCTTAGTGTAGACTATTTCTTTGCCCTGTGTACTTCTCTGCAGCTCGCCTCTGCACTTTACTGGATGTAAGAGTCTCACACTTTTTATGATATTCACCTTGGGATTTATTTATAGTTTATAAAATGGGCAATGAAGTTCCTACATTCTGATTGATCGTCACCTGTGCATTGAATCTGTTCATTGCACTGGTAAAAACAAGTACCGAAAACCATGACCACAGGACTGAAAAATCAAAATCTGGTCAGAGCCACTATGGCTGCTAATACATTAACTTGGTAAGGGTGTTTCATGGCCTTAAACGTAAAGATGAATAGCTGTAGTCAGCTCCATGTGTACATTTCATTCTTGTTAAAGGTAGATGATTTATCTGGTTGATCCTGTGTTTCCCATGTGTTTAAATGTGAGTGGCGAGTGCGTATTGTGCTATATGTGGAAGGAGAGGGAGCTCCACACCAAGACCTTCAAGTAATGGTAGAAGGAATGGTGAAGGGAGGCGAGGTAAGCCTAAATTGGGGACTATGGGCTAAGTTAGAAGGATAAGAACCTATACTGAGGTGATGGCCTGCTTTCATCCAGGAGGCAACCACAGTCCTCAGTGAATAATTCAAATGTTACTTCAATAGATATTTAAAGTAGCCAAGGGGAGTGATGAAAGAAATATGGGAGGCAGAAAGTGGGTCACTACAAGCTGAGATAGAGAGTAGGGAGAGCCCAAGGGGGGAGGGGAGTCCTATCAGGATGCAAGTTATTTAAGAAAGCAAGGGGTTAGAAAAGTAAGGGGGGGAGGATCAGTCAAATGAGAAAGCTGTGGAAGGGGGAACAATTGGAAAAAGGAGATAGTGGCAAGAAGAGAGGTGAGAGGCTGTCAAAGTGGTGCAAGGTCTGTATCAGAAGACCTATGAAGAGAGACTGAAAGAGTTCAATATGTACACCCTGGAGGAGAGAAAGGAGAGTGGGGATGTTATGGAGACCTTTAAATACATATTGGGGGTTAATAAGGTACAGGAGAGAGAGATGTTTCAGAGAAAATGGTGCTATAGAACAAGGGGTCATGATATGAAGTTAGAAGGAAGTAGATTCAGGACAGATGTAAGGAAGTAGTTCTTTACAGAAAGGGTGGTGGATTCCTGGAACAGCCTTCCATGGGAGGCAGTGGGGGTGAAACCAGTGGTGGGTTTCAAAAATGCCTGTGACAAGCAGAAAGGAATCCTAGGAGGAAGGAAGGGGGTGGAAGGTGGAAGAAACAGTGCTGTAGGGCAAGTTGGGTGTGCAGCAAAAGTGGTAATAAATAAACATAGGCAGAATAGATGGGCCCAGCAGTCACTATCTGCCATCAGTTTCTATGTTTATGTAACCTCCCCCGGGAGATTACTCCCTAGGTTTCTCTGGCCTAATTCAGCCCAATAGGGAAAAGGGTTAATTCTTCTCTACACTTAGGTGGAGCCTCCTGCAGGTCGGGAGGTCACCACGGGTGTGTGAGGGATAAAGCCCAGCAGTTTAGGTGGGAGGGGAGTTCCAGTCAGAGGAGTGAGTGGAGAGGGAGTGAGAGGGAGTGAGAGGGAGTCAGGGCCAGGAGGGGACGTTTGCCCCCCTCCAGCCCCTTGCTGGTGGCACTAGGGGGGACAGAGAGGAAGAAGTGGGAGCCAGTAGCCACAAGCTGCACAGTAACTCAGAGGGCAGCTAAAGTCAAAAGGAGAGCCAACAGCCACAAGTCACAGAGTGCCCTGGCCACCTGCACTGATTCGTGTAGGGATCCAGTGGACAAGAATGCGGCAGGGAGTGTAATGTCCAGAGAGCGAGTTGCCTTGGAGCTCCACGGGACATGTCCCCCTTTCTCAATTCAGGGACAGTTTCTGCCAGTTCTCGGAAAGGATGCAGCGGTCATGAGGGCACCCGCAAATCCCCAAGCCATGAGGATTGCATGTACTGATAAGGACCCGCTGAGCCAGTGCGGAGAGAGAGAGAGAGATGGGTATCTTTCAGAGTTCAGATGCCTGTGAAGAATAATGGGCTGTTAGGTACCATGAACTGTTTTGGGACTTGTGCTGCCTACAAACTTTTGTGACCATAGCAATCATCACTTAATGCTGCCCTAAAGACTGTGCGACCTCCTTCTCCATCCAGGTAAAAGCTGCTACTATGGCCATACCAGCCGTGTGAAAGCTGAATGTGTTCCCCATGAATTAACTGGGATTAACTGGAATTAGCAGGGGCAGACTCTTTGGACCCCTACTTTCTAAAGATTGCATCCCATGTACTTGCAGTCCCCCTAACTCATCTCTTTAACCTATCTCTAAACTCTGGTTCTGTTCCCACACTGTGGAAGACAGCCCAAGTGGTTCCCCTTCTAAAATCAGGGGACCCTATGGAGCTTAATAATTACAGGCCCATTTCCTTTCTACCAGTGCTTTCCAAGATGCTGGAGAAATTAGTGAGTAACCAGTTAAGGGAGTATCTTGACAATGCTAACCTCTTGAATCCAGCTCAATCTGGATTCAGGGCCAAGTATAGCACTATCACTGCACTAGCCAAGGTCACAAATGACTGGCAAACCGAATTAGATAAAAAGAATAATGTCTGTGCAGTATTTCTGGACCTGAGCAAAGCATTCGATACTGTGGACCACTAGCTTCTACCATCATCCTTGCACTCCCTTGGCCTTGACCCACCCTCCCTTAAGTGGTTCAGGTGTTATCTCACCGGTAGGTCACAGCAGGTAAAAGCTGAAGGTGACCTATCCCCATTAAAACCACTGTTAAGAGGAGTCCAAGGTTCTATCCTGGGTCCTATCCTTTTGCTATTTATATAAATAACATTGATTCAACCTCACCAATTCCTCTGTACACCTCTTTGCTGATGACACTGTTTTGTATGTCAGCAGCCCTTCATCTGCAGCTGCTCGTGAAATCCTACAAACAGAATTCTCCTTGTTACAATATCAGCTACTTGAGAAAAGCTTCTGTTGAATGCAAAGAAAACTAAAGCAATGATGTTCACAAATCAAAGCTCCACCAGCACCTCCTCTTCAATCATTCCCCCCAGCTATGCACTATACTTGGAGAAAACCTGGAGTATGTAGAAAATTTCAAATACCTAGGTGTGTGGATTGACAACAGACTCGACTTCACTCACCATTTAGAAGAACTCCTAAAAAAGCTTCGCCAAAGGCTTGGCCTTCTCTATAGATTAAAACCCTTCCTAAACAAAGATTCAAAGATGAGGTTAGTCCAGGCCATTTTTCTCTCAGTCGTTGACTATGCAGACTTCCTTTATAGTCACTGCCCCATCTCCTATCTACACAAGTCGGATACCTTATACCATAGAGCAGTAAGATTCATTACAGATCTGCCACCTAATACCCATCACTGCTCTCTTTATGCTGCAGTTGGATGGGTTTCCCTTCACCTCAGAAGGAACAGAAATGCAGCCCTATGGATCTACAGAGTGTTATCAAAAAAACTTCCAAACTATATTCTGGACTGCTTCACCCAGACCATTCCTAGCTCCTATGCCCTAAGAAGCAACAACATCATCCTGCTCAAATTGCCCAAATTTAACACCCGGATAGGGAGGGCAGCAATCAACTATTCTCTAGCTATAGCATGGAACACCCTACAAAAATTCCCTGAAACTGTCCAATATTATTATAATTGCATCCTTTAAACAGCGTTGTACAGTTTTCTTCACAGAGAAATCAGTTGCTACAGCTAGAGTTAGCCTTGTCATCTCACAATCTCCCTCCCAAAAATTAACCATATATGGCATAATCTTTGTTCTTCAGTTCTCCCTCCCAGGCAGACACCCCATCTTATAGCACCCAGTAATACCTTCACCATCCTAGTATTACATTATACTGTGTGTTTGCCATGGCCCCTCCACTGGGATATGTATATACTGTATATAGCGTAAATATTAGCTTAACTCTCCTATAACCCATTTGTATCATGTGAATTTTATTGTACATCACTGTGTTTATAAACATTTTTTCCCCTGTATGTATAACTGTTTTATATAAGTGTATGATGTATCTGTTATGTATCAACTGTTGAACCTTGACCTTATCAGGTCCATCTTGTAAATGAGCCTTGCTCAATGATGTTCGCCTGAATAAATAAAGATTTAATGATGATGATGATGATGAACTGATGCTCCCCGGAGTTATGTGTGAATATGCTTAATGAATTTGGGATCCCTGTTGTTTCTTCAAGTTCCGTGTGGACATTCTGCGAAGAAAAGGGATCATGTGTGTGACATTTGGGACTGGATAACTTGGCCATTGGAAGTGTTTCTGCTACTGTGGGCACCCCCTTCCCGCAGACATATTCCATCCATGCCCCTAGACACAGTGAGCGCTACATTTCTGTGTATGACAGGTTATGTGACTCAAATGGATAAGGCACACAGCTGTTACAGTTTTGCACTGACGCTGCTGGTTTACAGAGCAAGTTTAGATACAAATGTGTATGGTGGTTCTTGGGGAGTAGGAGTAAGGAGTTGCGGGCTTGAGGATCAAACAAAACTAAAAACAAATGAAATACCTGTGCCATATAGCACTTTGCACTCTGTCAAGCCCAGCAGTGATGAACATTACATACATATTCTGTAGGTTACAGTCAGTGATTTCAGAAACATATTTTATTTATTTATTTATTAAATTTTGGTGACCGGGTGAGCCCACTGGGCCCCAGAGGTCCCTTTTTCAGGGGGAACCCTGGGATTTTCGTGGAACAGAAGTGAAAAGGTGAGCATGATTTACATGAGATTACAGGCAAGATACAGTATGGTACAGCATAGTGAGGCAGTGAGGATGAGTTTTGTGTTTTACCAGTAACATACAATCATGATACATGAAGAGAAAATAGGGAGAGCTGCAAAGTTAATACATAGTACCAGTCCAACCAGAGTCATGAGCGGTCCGGGGAAACATTAGGATCTATGGAGTGGTCTCAGGGGTCGTTGCAGTGGCAGATACTGGTTGTAACTATGTGGACCTTGAGCCTAGTGCGGAAACTTTTAATGGAGGATGCTTCCTGCACACCAGGAGGCAGTGCATTCCACTGGGTGGGAGCAGTGTGGGTGAATGATTTGCCGCCCGCATTGGTTCTTACCTTGGAGACTTGAAGGAGAGTTCATCCTGCAGAGCGGAGGGGTGGGGATTGGGTTTTGGGGCGATGAGACCAGACAGACTAGGGGGAGGAGCCAGGCTGATTAGCTTGTAGGCTAGGCATAGCAAAGGGTACTGGAGGTGGGTGTCCAGTGATGGCCAGTTGAGTAGTGATTGAGTATGGCAATGATGATTCCTGGGGTTTGCCAGGGAGGCAAAGCGTGCCACCTTGTTGTACAGCACTTGGAGTCTGTTCTTCTCGGTCTTCGCCATCCCGTATATGACTGGGGCGGCGTATGTGAGTGTCGGGAGGAGGACACTGGTGGCAATGGTGACCCTGGCTTCCAGTACCAGCTGGTCTTTTAATCGGTAGAGGGTACCTAGTTTCCCATGTATAGTTCTGGTGACTTGGTCAACATGGTTCTTAAGGGAGAGATCCTGGTCCAAGGTGAGACCGAGGTATTTTAGGGAGGGCACTACTTCTATACAGGTGCCAGCCGTGGAGGTGAGACATAGGAGTTGTTTTCTGTCCTGGCCGAGGGATCTGGGACCAAACAACATAGCCTTGGTTTTGTTCATGTTGAGGACCATTCTGTTCTCAACAAGCCAGTTCTCAAGAGATTGTAGGTCATCTTGGAGTAAGGAAATGAGGTCTGCCAGGTTGGCAGTGGAACGATACAGGACAGCGTCATCCGCGTACTGGACGACAGCGCTCTGGCCGCAGTGGTCACTTACATCGTTAGTGAACAGGGAGAAGAGGAGGGGACCGAGTATCAATCTTTGAGGTACCCCCTCTTTTATTGGAAGTGAGTCTGATATGACATCCTTCCATTTAACCCTCTGAGTGTGACTGGTTAGGTAGCTTTTAAACCACCTTAGAGCATGGCAGTCGAGGCCTAAGTTGCCCAGTTTGGCTAGGAGCAGGTTGTGATCGACCAGGTCGAAGGCCTTGGACAGGTCTATGAAGACTGCTCCAGTAGGGGACCCATTGTCCAAGTCTTGGAGTACATCCGTAGAGAATTTGGTAAGGGCAGTATCAGTCCCGTCCCTGGTCCTGAAGCCATGCTGGTAGGGTGCCAGAAGTTGGTGGACCTCCAGGTAGTCTCGGAGTTGTCCGTAGATCAGCCTTTCCTGGAGTTTTGATAAGATACAGAGAAGGGAGATTGGCCTATAATTTCCAATGGATTTCCGGTGTCCTCCCTTGTGGATGGGGACCACATGGACCTGCTTCCACTGTTCAGAAACTGTACCCTTCATCAACAAGTGGTTGATGAGCCAAGACAGGGGTCTGGCCAGGGCAGTGGCACCATCCTTCAGCAGCCCAGGGTGAATCCTGTCTGGACCCCTGGTGCCCATGGTTTTTAAAGTCTGAAGTAGTGGGAGAACCTCTTTTGGCATGACCAGCCTAAGGTGAAAGGTTGGGCATCCTAGGACTTGGAGTGCCCGCATGTTGGGGTCAGAGTTTGGGGGTGGTAGACCTGCCTTGTACACACCAAGGCTGGTGAAGTGGTGGTTGAGTAAAGTGGAAATTTGGAGCTCGTCTTTTAGCAGTTATCCATTGACTTCAATGGGACCAGTTTTGGACCTGCCTTTACCTTTTAACAGCTCATTAATGTGAGCTCAGGAAAGTCTGGGGTTCCCTAGGTTTTTTTCTGGAGACGCGTGACATACTCCCTTTTGGCAGTTTTTATAGCCCATTTACACTTATTTCTGAGGGTTTTGTAATTCACAAGGTCGGGTTGATAGGGAGGTGCTTGAACTTTTTCCAAGCCTTGTCGCGGTTAGTCATCAGGGCCTTTAATGGAGGGGTTATCCATTTGTAGCAGCTGCCTTTAGCACGGAGCTTTTTCATAGGTGCAAAGAGGTTTGCTGTAGTGATGACTGATCTCTGGAAGAAGGCAGCCGCCTCGTCCAGATTGGGGAGGAGTTTGATCGGACTCCAATCTAGTCTGCTGAGGTGATCGGTGAATAGATCAGGTGAGAAGTGGGAGTAGTCCCGTGCAGACAGGATTCGCGGTGGGACTCTGGGCGCCTTATTCTTCCAGATGCAGAATATGGGGGAGTGATCACTCAGGGCATCAGCTATGGTGCCAGCAGTCAGTATGTTGCAGGGGTTGGTCACCATAGCCCAGTCAAGGGTGGAGTGATTACCGGTTTTATGGTTCAGTCTTGTGGGTCCAGAGATGACCTGAACGAGGTTTGTTTCTTGGAGCAGTCCTTTTAGAGACAGGTTTGCATCCTGGGCCCAATTCAAGTTGAAGTCACCCAGGATGAGGAGTTCCGAGGAGACCTCCTTGGTTATGTCCTTTAAGACTGCCTCCAAGGATTGGAGAGCATTCTTGGGGGGTTGTAGTTGCAGCCTACGGTGAGATGCTTGCAGTGCCCAAGGGTGATGCCAACGAAAATTGCTTCGCTGTCAGTGCAGGCATTGCTCTGTAGGTTGACCTGTTCTGAGTTCAGGGTATCTTTTATATAGATTAGGACCCCACCCCCTCTTTTGTTGGTCCTGTCTGTTCGGTAGGAGTGGTAACCGAGGGCATCGACCTCGTGTGAGAGTACATGTGGTTTGAGCCATGTCTCCGAGGCAGCCAGCATGTCTGGTTGGTACAGGTTCAACCATGGTTGCACTTCTTGCATCTTGGGCCTCAGGCTACAAATGTTCATGTGCACAAACCGCTTACCTTTTGAGGACACGCAGTGGGGGTCCTGTGGAGAGGCTAACAGGATGTTGTCAGGAGGAGGACCTGGGTTAGGTTGTATGTCTCCAGCCAGTAGCAGGAGGGTGGTGAGGAGGCAAAGTGATGTTGGGCTGGGGGTTGGGATTAGGTCTCTTCTGAGAGTCCTTTTCCCATGGAGCATGGTGGCATACCAAATGCCTTTCTTGGTGAATTCGTGGGCTATCAAGAGGGACTGAAATCTACCCTGGGAGGGGAGTAGATGATAAGAGAATGGAAGGGTATCAGGCTTTTGGGATCCTTCAGAGTCTTCGTCACCTGTGCAGGTGAGCCCATCCACCCGAGGAGGGATAGGATGTATATGGCAACCAGGAGTAGTCCTCTGTTTGGCAGGTAATGGCAAGGTAATCCCTGTCTTAGAGGCATGGTTATGGGAAGGGGGACCTCTAATTAGGTGGGGTAACCTTAAGGATACCTAGGTTTGCTAATTTTGTATTCACCTAGGTGAGCTGGCCAGAGTTCCTATAGGCTACCTGACACTTCTATACTCTGTATCTTCAGCAGGAGTATGAAGATAGGGCAGAGCTGGCAAGCGGCTACCAGAAATGTACCAACAAACAGCTAGGGATCTGAATCAGGCCGTAAGCATCAGTGGTTAGATTGACATTCAGGTGCAATAAGGTTGTACATTCAGATTCATTATGTTTCCAACTCCCTAGCAGTTCCAGCCTACACCTTATTTCCTGCAAGACTGTAAGTGATCTATGCAATTAATAACTAGACAGACTGTAAATGGTTCGAGTCCAATGTATCGAAGTTCACAGTAACAAGTTAATTTGTAGCAATGATGAGGACAGCTAAGGCTGTTACAGGCAATTACTAGACGGATTGGTTCCAGGCAGTAGGAGGCGTGATTAGTAAGCATTTAATGGGAGGAGGGAATGGGATGGGAGGAGGAATGGGGTGGGAGGGTGGAAATTTCTTCCTAAGATCCTCAGTAATGCTGCCCACAGTCCACGGAAGCCCCAAGTGCTGCTGCCAAAAATCCTGCAGTGAATTCTTGGAGGTCTGCCCAACTCAGTGAAGGTCACTGGCACCTCAACCCGAGGTGCTCCACTTGAGTAGAGTGTCCGTTGCAGAGGGAGTGAGCAGCAAGAGCCGCCCAATCCTCCCCAAGGTCTAAAATTCCTTCCAGCTATTTGAAGGTGCTCGGTCACAGCCTTTTGAGTCAGGCTGCAGGATCATCACAGCTAGGAGGGACCAATGAGGCGCTAGTGCCTTTTTTGATTTTGGCGCCAGAAATCAACAAAGTCAAGCCCCCAACTCTTTCGATCGTTTCTCTCCCCTCAGTAATGCTGCCCACAGTCCACAGAAGCCCCGAGTGCTGCTGCCGAAAATCCCATGGTGAATTCTTCGAGGGAGGTCCACCCGGCTCAGTGAAGGTCGCTGGCGCCTCAACCCGAGGTGCTCTGCTTGAGTAGAGTGTCCGCTGCGAGGTGAGCAGCAGAAGACCGCCTAATCCTTCCCTGGGTCTAAAATTCCTTACTAGTTTTTATCCAAGTCATCAGCCTTCATTCAGTGCACATAGTAAGCTTTATTTGTAAAAGGCTTGGAAAGCATTTAAAAGTTAAAGTTGACAAAAAGTCAAGTAAGTTTGGTCAGCTTTACCTTTTAGTATTTCCCTGTATAAGTCTGGTTCCTAGAGAGAGCGAGGGGGGGATGGTGGAGCTCTGTGTACATTTAGTCTTAGATCAGTCCTGAAAGGGTTAAGAAACCCTATAGACAGCAGTAAATCATTGTACACTGCCAGACACACACAGTTGGGAGACAGAGAGAAGTGTAATCTGATCTCTGCTGGAGCAATGCAGTCTCATTACAAACTCAGTTTTGACCAACAGGCAGTGGTGTCATGCTAAATTTAGAAGTGTGAGGTCGCCATGAACTACGATGTCCCCAACTCCCCACAGGCTTGTGGTGTGGGGGCTGCCTAGGCCCCCAGAAACTATCAGGTTTTAGATGCGTTCTGGTGCATTTTGAGGGTCATTTTGAGATTATTTGGCGGCTTTTAAAGCTTTCTTTAACTTGTTACAAAAAAACAATATCACTATCAAAATAATTGCTTTTTATTTTCTTTAAAAAAAATTGTCAGAACTAAAGCAAAAAATCTCATTCCAGTCACCCTTCAAACAACCGACTATATACCACTCCTCTTGAGTACAGTTAGTTATCACTGAGCAGGTACTGCACTTGTTACCTTGCAACCTGAACAGAAGACTCTGCCTCCCCAACACTGCACCACACAGTCAGACATACAAGTGTAACCCCCCGCCACCAATTTGGAGTTTACTATAATGTCTTCCTGGGCTCCCTAATGTCCACTGTCAAGCTGGTGTCCTGTCTTAAGTAGTTTTGTTAATATGTGTGATAGTGCCCTATTGAGTCTCCGCAGCTGTTCCTTTAAGGTTCTAGCTAATCTGTGTTAAGTAAGTGGTCTGTGCTGGTTCCAAGTGATTTAGGGCTTGTGGCCAGTCAGACAGTACTCTGTTTTGCTACAATCTGCTGTTGCTACTTGCACAGAGGGAGCCTATGTAGAATCAACAAAGACCTCAAGGGAATCAACAAAGTCCAAGAGGGTAGCATCTTTCAAAAAAAGAGGTGTGCAAGAACAAGGGGGCACAATTTGAAGATAGAGGGTGGCTCAGAGAGTAATTTAAGGAAGTATTTTTCACAGAGAGAGGTTGTGGATGCATGGGCAGCCTTCCGGAGAAGGTTGTGAGTCAAAAACAGTGGTGGAATTCAAGCATGCATGGGACAGTCATAAGGCAATTCTAGGGGTGGGGTAGGAAGAAGTAGGCTGCTGGTTAACTAGGATCTGCAGCTTATCCAGTAGGTAGGGAAATGGGCAGACTGGGTGGGCCAAGCGGTCCTTATCTGCTGTCAAATTCTATGTTTCTATGTGCTTTATTGTATTTGAAATAGAGAAGTTTGCCTAACCTGCTTTGCTTGCAGATCGTTCACTCGGATGGGAGCCACCATGTTAGGTCAGTGACTTCCAGTAATTGGACCAATTAGATTCCAGGCGCCTAAAATGGATCCTGCCCCGGGGGTCTTGTGGGAAGGAAAACTGTAGTTTTTGTAGTTTTGACGTTGGCACTAATTTCACCTGAAGGGGGAGCCCTTACTATAACTGACAGCTCCTTTAGCCAACTGCAAGCCTGGATTTACAAGGGAAATCCACATAGGAACAAGAGACAGTGGGTCAGTTAGAGTTGGAGGTTGAAGTGTGAACAGCTTTAGCTGTCGAGTTGCTGCTCCCTGAACGAGTCAGGGGAATCGGCGGGAAGTGGCCCAACTTGTCTCCCTGCCACTGTTGCTTATTCTCAGACTGCTTATTGCAGAGATCAGACTTTTCCAATTCCAGCCAGGAACTGCGACAGAAAAGAATAAGTTTGTTGGTGCTAATTGTAATTTGGACCGAAGACTTGCTCCTGAAACGATCAGCCCAGCTTGAGTGTGAGACTCATTTGGCTCGAAAGGTTTGCTCAGTAAAGCTGCTGAGCTGCAACCAGACTGAATCTGAACTGTATCCTGAGATAGCTATTGATGTTAAATGTGCTGAATGTGTTTCATGGGCCAATACCTGTTTTCCCACAAAAGAATCTGTTACGCCAACTGGAGGCTTCACCTGTAGAAGATCACAAACTTTGTCAGACTGCTCATCCTTCCTTGGCGCTGCCACTCTGGCCTAGGCCGCTACTCCATTACCAGAGACTGTCACGGTGAGAGACCAGCTCTGGGATCCAGCCCCTGCACAGCAACCACACGCAGCTTGCAGCCACCTGGAGGAAAGGCCATGAAGAGGAGATGCATTGTGTCGCCCTGCTTCCTCATGCCCATAGCTCATCACCACGAGGTCTTCCTATCACCTGCCTTGCAGCAGATTCCGGGAGTACAAATCAGGGTAGCTCCCTGCAATGAAAGTTTAAATCATCTGTGGTACCATCTAATTGTTCAAGTTCTTGGGTTTACAAGGGACTGAGCCAACCAGCTCAGATTACAAATAATTTGGTTGTTTTGCATGTTTAAATGCCTTTCTTTCCACCAAGGGTCCCAACATCAGCTGCAATGCTGGCCGGCCCTGGGCGACACCTCTGGCTAGCCAGACTTACCATCCTGGGTACCCAGTGTTATGTTACTGTCACGTTGGGACTGAAAGTGCAAGCCAAACCTGAACCTAATCAGATTGCTAATCATTTAACTAGATTCATGTCCCTTCCTTGTTCACTGTCCCTAAATAAACCTGATTGTCTTTTTTCATGTTTATCCTGGCTAGCGTGTATACTATTAGTTGGGTTACAGTACTAACAGTGTGCTATTGTATTGCTAACCTTATTTTACATGGGGTCTGCAGGGAAACTGTTGCAGATCCAACCCTGGTGGTAAGTGCGAAGGGTGTGCATATTGTTATTGTTCCATACTGTCTGTGAGTTTACTACTACTGAAAGAGAGCAAGCACAGCAGGGACGGAGGAGGAAGACAGCAGTTGGAGGTGCAATAGAAGGAGCAGGGAGGGGGGAAGGGCAGTGTATGGAAGGAGAGTACACTGAGGAAAAGGGGCTCGTAGGAGGGCAAATCATGGGGGAAGTGCAAGGGATGGGGGGCGAATACTTGTATTAGGGATTCTATGTTCAGGGGGGTGAGATGGGGAAGTAAGGGAGCAGGAAGGAGCCGGACCTGGGTGGAGTGTATGCCAGGTATGACAGCGGGGAGAGTAGGGCAGTGCATTCAGAAATGTGTGTAGAAGGTGGGAGGGAAGCCTCCTATCATTGTGCACTTAGGAACAAATGACCTAGAGGGCAGTACAGTGGAAGAAGTACAGGAGAGGTTCAGATAAGTTGTTGGTATTTGCAGTCGAGTGGGAAGCTCAGTGATGTTCTCCGAGGTACTCCTAGTACCTTGGGCAAGCACAGTGAGGAAGCTAAGAATACAGGAGTTTAATGGGTAGCTGAAGGGGTGGTGTGCAGAAATGGGGTATGGGGTAGGGAGTGGGGCAAGACATGGAACAATAAGTGGCTTTATGCCAGGATAGGCTGCATCTCAGCATCAAGGGTACAAGGACATTGGGACAGGGGCTGGAGAGTACATTAAAACAACATACATTTAAACTAAGGGGAGGGCTGAGTTGGATAGCAGAGGAGGCACCTTCCAGGGAGACGGAGGCCTCTTCCCCCCAGAGAGGGAGGAGGAGAAAGAGGGGAAGTTACCAAGACAAAAGTGAAAGGGGGAGAGACAGAAAAAGGAGGGGAAGGGCACAAGGTGGACTGTAGTATCCTTGAATTCAAAGAACTTAGCAAACAAGGTGGCAGAGTTCCAGGCAATGATGGTAAAGGGAGAAGTAGATATTGCTGCCATCTCAGAGACCTGGGCCACCCAGTACCATGACTGGGAGGGGGGAAGGGTAGCTATTTATGTCAGGGAAGGGATACTATGTACCAGGGAGGAGGGGGATGAGGGGAGGCCAGAAGCCATATGGGTATTGCTCCAATGCCCTGAAGGTAAAAAGCTCAGGATGGGGGTGGTATACAGGCCACCCTCACAGAGTGAGGAGGTGGATAGGGAGCTGGGGGAGCAAATCAGGAAGGTCAGTGGCAAGGGAAATACAGTTATAGTGGGAGACTTCAACCTACTTGGGGTTGACTGGCAGACAGTAACTACAGCACACGCCAGGGAACAGGTGCTGCTGGAGGCTGTCCAAGACAGCTACCTAGTGCAAAGGGTGATGGAACCTACTAGAGAGGGGAACATACTGCATTTGGTGCTAACAAATGGTGATCAAGTCCAGGATATGGTAGTACAGGACCCTCTAGCAGGAAGCGACCACCGCTCAGTGTGGTTCCTCCTCAACACAGGGACAGAGTCGGCTAAGACCAGGACAAGACTGTTGGACTTCAGGAAGGCAGATTTTGCCAGAATGGGCAGTATCCTAGAGGGGTATTTAGCTAAAATTAACCAAGTGATGGATGCTGAACAGAACTGGGCAATCATTAGGAAGGGGCTGAATGAGGCCATGAACACGTGTGCCAAATCTCAGAGTAAGCAGTCCAGGTCCAAAACTCTAGTTGGCTCAGCAAGGAAGTGGAGTGGAAGGTGAGGGAAAAAAGATTGGCTTTCATTAAGTTCAAAAAATCGGGGCAAGAGGAGGATAGAGAAGTGTTCACAAAGGCATCTAGGGAGGTGACCAGGTCAGTCAGGGCAGCCATGGCAGAAATGGAGCTGAAGTTGGCTTAGGGGATCAGAAAGGGGGAAAAGGGGTTCTTTAAATACATAAGGGAGAAAAGGAATTGTAGAGATGACATTGTTAGAATCAAGAGGGATGGGGGATGGGCAGAACAATGGGAAGAACAGGCAAAGGCACTCAATGAGTATTTCTGCTCAGTGTTCACAAAAGAGAGGGATAGCCCAACACCGCAGGGGAAAGGGGGGCAAGGGCAAAGGGGGGCAGAGATAACAGATGGGGTCATCCAAGAGGATAGAGTTCTGAAGGGCCTTAAAGTCTTGCAGGTGGACAAGGCACCAGGACCAAATGGTGTACATCCAAGGGTCTTGAAGGAACTGGTTGAGGTGTTGGCAGGTCCTCTGATGGACCTTTTCAACACCTCCTTGAAGATAGGGAAGGTACCCAGGGACTGGAGTATGGCTCACTTGGTTCCCCTTCACACAAGAGTGGACCCAAGGACCAATCGAGCAACTACAGACCTCTAAGCTTGACTTCCATAGTGGGGAAGTTGATGGAGACCATTCTAAAGGAGGGGGGTTGATAACCTTTCTCAATAGTAATGGTCTACCAGATGAGAGACAGCATGGGTTTGTCTTGGGAAGATCATGCCAAACTAACCTGATCAACTTCTTCGACTAGATCACTAGGGCGGTTGACGAAGGCTGCGCTGTGGATGTCCTGTACCTGGACATCAGCAAGGCTGACCTCGGTGCCCCACAGGAGGTTAATGAGCAAGCTGAGGGACATGGGGTGGGGGAGAAACTGGTGGGGTGGGTTGAGAGCTGGTTGCAGGGCAGACAACAGAAGGTAGTTGAGGGAGACATCTAATGAGCCAGTAACAAATGGGCACGCAGGGTTCAGTGTTGGGCCTGTCTTTTGTTCAATGTCTTCATTGGAGACATTTCAGAGGGGTTCAAGAGTAAGATCAGCCTGTTCACAGTAGACACTCAGATTTGTGCAAAAATGGACAAATGCGGAAGGGAGGCAGGCACTCAGGGACAATCTAGCTAAACTCAAACACTGTTCTAGGAAGTGGCAGTTGGGGTTTAATGCTAAGAAGTGCAAGGTCATGCACCTCGGAGCAAGAAATCCCAGGACCAGCTACTGGCTGGGGGGAGTGCAGGTAACAGCTTCAGAGGAGGAAAGGGACCTCGGGGTAATAGTCACAGGGGTCATGAAGGTATCAGCACAGTGTAGGAGGGCGGCAGCAAGGGCAAATAGGATGCTGGGGTGCATTGCCAGAGGAATCACCTCTAGAAAGGAGGAGGTCATCCTGCCCTTGTATAGATCACTGGTGAGGCCACGCTTGGAGTACTATATGCAGTACTGGTGCCCATACCTCAAAAAGGATGTGATTACTGGAGGGGGTGCAGCGCAGGGCTATAAAAATGATCATGGGACTGGGGGAGTTGCCGTATGAGGAAAGATTGAGGGAGCTCAACATGTATTCTCTGGAAGACAGATGGGAAAGGGGGGAGATAATAGAGACCTTTAAGTACTTGAAAGGCATAAACAAAGTCAGAGAGGGAGGATTGTTCCGCTTAAAGGGGGGAAGGGTCACTAGGGGGCACAGTCTGAAGTTGGAAGATGGAAGGTTCAGGAGGAAGATGAGGAGGCACTACTTTACAGAGAGCGTGGTGGTGAGATGGAACACACCACCGGAGGAGTTAATCGGACTGAGGACAGTGGATAGCTTTAAGTGGGGTTGGGATTGAGTCAAGGACAAGATTAGTACAGACAAGAACACAAGGGGAAAAGACAGGAAAGGGGAAGAAGGGAGGGAGGGGGTTTGGGTGGGGCTGGAGCAGCTGTAATAATATCAAACTAAGAGCTGCACAATCAGGCAGACTTGAAAGACCTGTGGGCCTTTTCTTCCTAGCAATTTTGTATGTCCATATGTTCATATTACACGTACTGGGCCACTAGGAGGGTTGGTGGGTGGTTATAGCTTTCCAGAGGGTTATACCAGAGCAGATAAACAACCCAAATACCACTTCTCTGGGTGGAGGCACCTTGTTACAGAACTCAGACCCTTAACCTGTGTATAGCCAACAGGTAGGGGTAGTAGCCCTTAGAATAGCACCACCTAGGGGTTACACAAGGCAGTGAGAAGGAACACAAAACACCAGCCTGACGTGCATGTGTCTTGTCACACACACACATACACATACCATCCATGCCAGGTAATGGAACTGATACACAGGATCCACTGGAGGGTCCTCAAGGCCCAACATTGACACAGGATGTATACCAGGTCATGAATGCTTTATCTGCATGTACCCTAAACTGAGACAGTTGGAGCAAGGAGGTAAGGCTCAGCAGGGACAGCTGTATGAAATACAGGGCATACAGTATACAGTGACATCACAGCCACAGACTTGACATGCAGCAAGGGTTCCACGCAACCTGCGTGAGACCTCGGACAATAGCCATGACTATCTACTCCTCCACAGCAGGATAATGTTTCCCATTCATATCCAGTACATGGCAGCCAACCCCAAATCCCTATGTCATACATCGAACCACAACACCATCAAGCACTCCAGCATAACCCACATGACAGCCAACCTGCAGGGTGCACAGCAGAGGCGTTGCTAGGTTGGGCCTCTGGGGCTGAAGCCCCAAATGTTTCGTCTTGGGCCTCAATGTTTTTGTCCATTTTAAAAAAAAAACAAACATTGCAGATTGATTGCATTTGCATTGTAAAGCAATGAATCAGCCCACTCCGCCACACCACACACAGAATACTAAAATGCTCACTGTCTGAGCTCGCTTCGCCCGCCGTCACCATGGCAACCATCAGCCTTTCAGACTGTTTTATGATTGGTGAGGAGTCTGTGGTTGCCCTGTGCGTGACGCCATATATGGTGGCACTGATGGCACATGATGGCAATCATGGGATCTGAAAGGGACAGCGGGAGCGAGAGAGTACTGTTTGGGACTCGAGATCGGAATCAGGAGCCTAAATGCTCAGAGCCTTGCTCAGCTCAGCTGCAGTGTGCCACAATGCAGCAAGTCACCGGCTGGTCCAGTCGGTCCATTGGTTGTTGGGTCGGGAAGGGGTCACGGTCATGGGGGATGGAGCCGGGAGCCCGGGACTGGGAGAGACACTCACTCACTCAGGAGTGGAGTGGACACAGGAGGAGGACATGGACAACTGTGGCCGCCTGGGACACAACAGACAGTGTGTGGGGACTTTGGAGCGGACTGCAGAGAGGCAGAGCCAAGGGGACCGACTGCAGCTGCTGCTGCAGCTGCCAGTGCTCACTGCAGTGCTGGAGAGAACGAGCAGACCATAGAGCTGGGAGGAGAAGAGGAGAAGGAGACTGGGCTGGAGAAGAGACAACAAGAAAGAAAGACAGAGACACAGACAGAAAGGATAGATGCCTGTGCGAGGTGGGTGAGTCAACTCAAGATACATAATACAGTCTAACACAACAGTCAACATCATGACATAATTAAATATAATGGTGGGGTGCGGTGGACTACTGGAGGGACTGGTCAGCTGGGACGAGCTTCTTCTGCCCTGCTTGTCTGACTTGTTGCATGCTGGCTGACCCAGCAACGAGCAGCAGCCAGCTGCTGTAGCCTGTCACTGACTGTATCACATGACAGACAGTCACTCTTCTGGACCACCTATGTGCATTGTGGGATACCTATTTTGTAGTTTATGCTACTTGATAGTCATGTGACTATCAAGTAGCATAAACTACAGAGTGACATCACAGCAATAGAGCCTTGTGAGTGGCCAGTGAGTATCATGTAGGGTGTGGCATTTATTCAGACAGAGACAGACGAGAGAGACAGAGAGAGAGAGAGAGAGAGAGAGAGAAAGCAAAAGCACTGCATGTTCAGTCAGTGCACTGTTTGTCTCCTCTCTCTGTGTTTGTGGATTTTGAAAAGATTGTTCACTTGGGAACTCAAAGCAGCAGGTTGGTTGGACAGAGGTCTGGGTTTATATTCTGTTTTAACTGAAATATTGGAATAGTTTGTAAGTGAAATTAGCTCTATGTGGTAAAAATTATTACCTTGAATTAGAACTGTTACTTGGGCTGTGATATTGTAACTTTTTGAGGTGTGGGGACAGTTGTTTGTCAGGGTTAATTAGGGGGAAATTTAAATGTGTTGTTTGCCTGGTGTTAGGGGAAGGGACATTAGCTGCAATTACCTTGTCTTTAAACAGGAATTACCCTGGCCTCCATTGTTCACTTGGGAACTCAAAGCAGCAGGTTGGTTGGACAGAGGTCTGGGTTTATATTCTGTTTTAACTGAAATATTGGAATAGTTTGTAAGTGAAATTAGCTCTATGTGGTAAAATTATTACCTTGAATTAGAACTGTTACTTGGGCTGTGATATTGTAACTTTTTGAGGTTTGGGGACAGTTGTTTGTCAGGGTTAATAAGAGGAAAATTTAAATGTGTTGTTTGCCTGGTGTTAGGGGGAAGGGACATTAGCTGCAATTACCTTGTCTTTAAACAGGAATTACCCGGCCTCCATTGTTCACTTGGGAACTCAACGCAGCAGGTTGGTTGGACAGAGGTCTGGGTTTATATTCTGTTTTAACTGAAATATTGGAATAGTTTATAAGTGAAATTAGCTCTATGTGGTAAAAATTATTACCTTGAATTAGAACTGTTACTTGGGCTGTGATATTGTAGCTTTTTGAGGTGTGGGGACAGTTGTTTGTCAGGGTTAATTAGAGGGAAATTTAAATGTGTTGTTTGCCTGGTGTTAGGGGGAAGGGACATTAGCTGCAATTACCTTGTCTTTAAACAGGAATTACCCTGGCCTCCATTGTTCACTTGGGAACTCAAAGCAGCAGGTTGGTTGGACAGAGGTCTGGGTTTATATTCTGTTTTAACTGAAATATTGGAATAGTTTGTAAGTGAAATTAGCTCTATGTGGTAAAAATTATTACCTTGAATTAGAACTGTTACTTGGGCTGTGATATTGTAACTTTTTGAGGTTTGGGACAGTTGTTTGTCAGGGTTAATTAGAGGGAAATTTAAATGTGTTGTTTGCCTGGTGTTAGGGGGAAGGGACATTAGCTGCAATTACCTTGTCTTTAAACAGGAATTACCCTGGCCTCCATTGTTCACTTGGGAACTCAAAGCAGCAGGTTGGTTGGACAGAGGTCTGGGTTTATATTCTGTTTTAACTGAAATATTGGAATAGTTTGTAAGTGAAATTAGCTCTATGTGGTAAAAATTATTACCTTGAATTAGAACTGTTACTTGGGCTGTGATATTGTAACTTTTTGAGGTTTGGGGACAGTTGTTTGTCAGGGTTAATTAGAGGGAAATTTAAATGTGTTGTTTGCCTGGTGTTAGGGGAAGGACATTAGCTGCAATTACCTTGTCTTTAAACAGGAATTACCCTGGCCTCCATTGTTCACTTGGGAACTCAAAGCAGCAGGTTGGTTGGACAGAGTTCTGGGTTTATATTCTGTTTTAACTGAAATATTGGAATAGTTTGTAAGTGAAATTAGCTCTATGTGGTAAAATTATTACCTTGAATTAGAACTGTTACTTGGGCTGTGATATTGTAACTTTTTGAGGTTTGGGGACAGTTGTTTGTCAGGGTTAATTAGAGGGAAATTTAAATGTGTTGTTTGCCTGGTGTTAGGGGAAAGGACATTAGCTGCAATTACCTTGTCTTTAAACAGGAATTACCCTGGCCTCCATTGTTCACTTGGGAACTCAAAGCAGCAGGTTGGTTGGACAGAGGTCTGGGTTTATATTCTGTTTTAACTGAAATATTGGAATAGTTTGTAAGTGAAATTAGCTCTATGTGGTAAAAATTATTACCTTGAATTAGAACTGTTACTTGGGCTGTGATATTGTAACTTTTTGAGGTTTGGGGACAGTTGTTTGTCAGGGTTAATTAGAGGGAAATTTAAATGTGTTGTTTGCCTGGTGTTAGGGGGAAGGGACATTAGCTGCAATTACCTTGTCTTTAAACAAGGAATTACCCTGGCCTCCATTGTTCACTTGGGAACTCAAAGCAGCAGGTTGGTTGGACAGAGGTCTGGGTTTATATTCTGTTTTAACTGAAATATTGGAATAGTTTGTAAGTGAAATTAGCTCTATGTGGTAAAATTATTACCTTGAATTAGAACTGTTACTTGGGCTGTGATATTGTAACTTTTTGAGGTTTGGGGACAGTTGTTTGTCAGGGTTAATTAGGGAGAAATTTAAATGTGTTGTTTGCCTGGTGTTAGGGGAAGGACATTAGCTGCAATTACCTTGTCTTTAAACAGGAATTACCCTGGCCTCCATTGTTCACTTGGGAACTCAAAGCAGCAGGTTGGTTGGACAGAGGTCTGGGTTTATATTCTGTTTTAACTGAAATATTGGAATAGTTTGTAAGTGAAATTAGCTCTATGTGGTAAAAATTATTACCTTGAATTAGAACTGTTACTTGGGCTGTGATATTGTAACTTTTGAGGTTTGGGGACAGTTGTTTGTCAGGGTTAATTAGAGGGAAATTTAAATGTGTTATTTGCCTGGTGTTTGGTAAAGCCTCCCACCCACCCTGTTTTGTAGGCTTTCTTAAATACTGAAAACCACTGGGGGTTGGGATTGAAAGGCTGAGTATTTCTGTTTTAGGACTGAAATTTGAAGCAACAGCAGCTGGTGGGCCTGTGACATCATACAGTACCTGATGTCTGCTTACACACACTGTTAGTGGGACCGAACACACACTGGACTGTATGTGTTCGTGAGACTTTGGAACTTTATTGGTGGGGTTGAAATTGGGTTTGTAAATAACTACAGCCAGTATAGAGAGAAACTGTATTCCAGGGGAAAGGGACTGAGAAAAGGGAGTGTGCCATTATAAACAGAGGGGGATAAACAGGGTGGCCATATTCCACCATGGCAGGCATCTTTGGAAGGGATGTAGGCTGTACAGGCTGTGGGATGGCAATAATTCTAAATTGGGCCTGGAGAGAGGGAGGCTGCCCACTCTGTAGACAGTTATCTTGTATCAGGAGTGAGGTATATTGGTTAAGGAGTAAGCTGCGGGAGCTGGGGGGGTGTCCAAGGATAAGGGGTGTGGATATGGGCAGCAGAAGGGTGGGGCTGAGGGGAGGCTGGGGCAACGCTCTGAAATTACAGGACATTATGTTACAGCAAGCAGGAGGGGGGATATTGGGGACAGAGGACCCTTAGCTAGGGAAGTTGATGCTAAGGGGAAAGCGTACGAGGTGAACATTCTGAATACAAAGATAGTGGAGGGGGAAGAGTCAGGAGGGGCTGTTGTGTGGAAGCCTAAAACAGCAGACTGTGGGAAGGGAGCTCCTAAGGTGAACAGAGCAAGAGGGGAAGAAGAGGGGCAGTTTAGAGGTGCAGTCAGGGGAATCTCGGGTTACTTGATGGAGGCTGACATAGAGTGTCACAATAAATTTGCGCTACTAAGCAACCTAGAGGGGGAGGAAGGGGTTGGTGGAAATGAGAAAACTTATACAGAGGCGGGGGAGGGAGTCTGATACCCATAGGGCATTACAGACCGGCAAGGGAAAGGATAGAAATAGTCCCAGAGGGAGAAGGGGAAACATATATGTTAAGCAAATGGGAGATGCAACATATTCCAGACATGAGAGGAGAAAGCATGATTGGAGAGAAACTGGAGACAAGGAGGTGGGAGAGAGCCCCTTTCAGCAGGGGACCAGTACCAAGGATGGGGCCCTAGCTAAGGGGACCCACAAGAGCCTCTGAGGCAGGGGTACTATTACAAGGGGAGGATGGCGGTGTGGGGAAGGAGAAACCATCAGGGCCAGGATAAATGGTTCGGATAAGAGAGGTTGCAGGGACACCTATTCAGAGGAGTTTGAGTTAAGTGGGCAAAATAGCAAGGAGGCAGAAAGGGAGGGTGACAAGGGGTCTCTAGTAAGGCTGGAAGACTCCCATGAAATTGAGATCATGAATAAAGGGAGAGGGGCTGAGAGGGCATAGTGGAGGTAACCATAAGGATGATGGCGGTGTTAAGGTTCTGTTATTGGGAGACTCGATGATTAGGGTATCCAGTGGGAGGGACAGGGTGGATGCCATAGCCAGGTGAAGTAGGTGTATCTCTGGGCTGACACTGCACAGAGCAAAGTTCATAGTGTATGAAATGGTTAGGGATTGTAGGAAACAGATTCCTGGTGCATTTGGGAACTAATGATCTAGAGGAAATAGCATTTGGAAATCAAGCAAGGTTCCAAGAACTTGCCAGAGTCTGTCGGGATAATGGATGCAACATTTCCTTTTCGGAGATATTGCCAGTACCAAAGGCCTCAGGAGAGAAAAATGAAGCTCACAGAGGTTAATGACTGGCTCAGGAAGTGGGAGTGAAGAGTGGGTTGGGGTGTTGGGAACTGGAATGGAGTTTGGGAGGATAAGGAACTATATGCCAAGGACAGGTTTCATCTTGCCCATTAGGGAAGGAAGTCCTTAAACAGGGGATGGCTGACTACATACAAGAAAGGTGGGGTTTAAACTTGTGAGGGGGAAGGGATAGGGAGGGGCTGACCAGAAGCCCTCTCCTCCAGATGAGGGAGTAGCCTTCACGCCCAAGGGGGGAAGGGGGGAAACAGATTGGGGATGGAGGTTTCAGGAGGAGCAGAGGGAGGATGGAAGTACAAGGAATCTGGGTGGAGTTCGACAAAGAGAATCAGGGATAAGGGGTGGGGGTTGGTGTTAGTAAATGCCAGGAGCTTGGGAAACAAGTTGCCAGAGTTCCAGGCCATGCTGTTCGAGGGGGGTGGATGTGCGGGGTGGTCCCGAAACATGGGCCAACAAAACCATGACTGGGACCTAAGCGTCACGGGGGTACACTATGCTCAGGAAGGATAGAAAGGAGGGCAGAGGGGTGGAGTGGCTATGTTCATTAGAGATGACATAGAAATTTCTAGGGTAGAAGAGGCAGAGGGAAGCGTGAGGCCTTATGGGCCACTACGATCCTCAGCAGGAAATAAGGTCAAGCTGGGTGCAGCATATAGGCCCCGGGATGAGTGAGTTCTAGAGGATGGTTTGCTGGACAACATCATTGCCCAGTGTGGACCAAAGGGAAGAGGTGGTGTTGATGGGGACCTTAATATGCCAGGTACAAACTGGGGAACCATGTCCTCTAAGGTGGCCAAGGAGCAGAGGCTGCTGGATGGCTTCCAGGATGTTTTCTTAACACAGCATGTGATGGAGCCCACAAGGGAGGGGCATGTCCTGGATGTGGTTCTGGCAGATGGGGATCTGGTAAGGGACATGGTTGTACAAGACCCCCTGACTGGGAGCGACCACAATACTGTCTGGTTTCAAATAAGCATGGGGGAGGGGATGAGATCTAGGACACTGGCAGTGGACTTCAGGGAGCAGACTTCATGGGCATGAGAAATATTCTCAGATCACTTGATGGGGATTACCTCAATGACAAGTGTGGAAAGGAGATGGGAGGTCATAAAATGAGGGACTTCATGGAGGCAGTCAGGATCTGCACTAAGTTGAAACGTAAGGGAGCAAGGTCACATAAACCATGCTGGTGGTCCAGTGAGGTACAAGTAGCAGTCAGAGAAAGAGAAGCGGCCTACAAAAATATAAAACAACAAGAGGGATAGGGATAAAGGAAATGTATCAGCTTGCATCTAGAAAGTCACCCGTATGGTGAGGGTAAAGTCAGTAAAACAGCAGCTGGCACAGGATACATGGAGGAAAGGGTTCTTCCGGTACATTGGGGGAGGCGGAGAAAAACTAGAGGCCATCTCAGCAATTGAAGGATCAGAGGAGGGGTGGTGGAAGAGGTGAGGGACCAGGCAGAGGTATTAACAGTACTTTGCCTCTGTGTTCACTAGGGAGGGATGGGATATCTACAAGCAAGGCATGAAGGGATAGAAACATCAATAAGTGGGATCAGTAGCAAAAAAATGGAGCAAGAGGAGAGAGAAGTTGCCCAGGGTGTCACATCTGGGTAAGATAAAAGGCCAGTAAGGTGGAGGGACGGATGATGCTATCTCCGCAAAAGGTGTGTTAGCCCTCAAGGCCCTAAAGAAAGACAAATCTCCTGGGCCGGATGGCATTCATCCGAGTACTATGGAATTGGCGGACATACTGGCTGCACCCTGGCGGAGCTTTCAGCAGGTCACTTGAGACAGGGAGGTACCTAGGGATTGGCGAGAGGCACATGTGGTACCAATCCATAAGGGGGTCGAGGAAGTGCCAGGTAACTATAGACCCATCAGTCTGACCTTCGGTGGTGGGAAAATTAATGGAGAGTATACTAAAGGAACGATTGGGGGTGTACTTGGAGGAGGTGGGAGGTCTGGATAGTCGGCAACATGGGTTTGTGCCAGGTAGATCATGTCTAACCAACCTTGTGAGTTCTATGAATGGGTAACATCAGAACTGGACAGGGGTAAGCCTGTGGATGTATTATTCTTGGACTTCAAGCAAGGCGTTTGACTCTGTCCCACAATGGTCTGGTGGAGAACTGATGGGGTTGGGAGTAGGCCCTTTGATGGTCAGATGGATTGAAAACTGGCTAGCTGGACGCACTCAGAGAGTAGTGGTCTGTGGGGAGCTCTGAACCTAGAGAGAGTTGGTAGTGTGGGTACAGCCCGAGGCTGCGGTCCTGGTCGATCCTGTTTAATGCATAAATATCGGACATCAGGGAGGGTATAGGGGTGTGAAATGAGTCTGATTAGCGGATGACTCCAAGATGGGAGCAGTAGTTGAGGGAGAAGAGGAGGTTGGCCCTGCAAAGGACCTGGACACCCTGGAAAGCTAGGCTCACACATGGAATTAATTTCAATATCACCAAGTGCAAGGTGTTGCATCTTGGTCGGGAAACCTAAACACAGGTACACCCTGGGAGGAGCTGGAGGCCTCAGTAGGGGAAAAGACCTAGGGGTCATGGTGGATGCATGTATGAATAACTCTGAGCAGTGCAGGAGGCGGCTAGCAAGGCAAACAGGATGTTGGGATGCATCGTAAGAGGATACCTCTGAGAACGAGAAGTGATTCTGCAGCTGTGTACAATGGACTGGTTAGACCACACCTTGAGTACTGTGTACAGGTACTGGAGACCACACTTAAAGAGGGACATACAGCTCCTAGAGAGGGTACAGAGGAAGGCAAACAAAGATGATCAGAGGGCTAGGGATTTGGCGTATGAGGACAGACTTAAGGAGCTCTGCCTGTTTTCACTGGAGGAGAGGAGAGACAGGGGGGACATGATTGAGGTCTTCAAGTACCACAAGGGAATAAATAGGGTAAACATGGAGGGGATCTTTAGACTAAAGCAGGGAGATATCGCCAGAGGGCATGGTTTGAAGTTGGAAGGTGGAAGGGTAAGGGAGGAAAAGAGGAGGAGGTTTTTCACTGAGAGGGTGGTGGACCCTTGGAATGCACTGCCTGGTGAGCTAGTTCAGAGATCCACAGTGGAGGGCTTCAAGAGAGGATGGGACAGACACAGAAAGTGGATGTATCAGATGATGTCCTGTCCCAGGGGTGGGGATGGATGATATGGGTTTCTGGAGCACAAGGGATGGGAGGGTCTCGGCACCCAACTAAGGATCTAAAGTTCGAGCAGACTCGATAGACCGTAAGGCCTAATCTGCTGGCAAATAGTATGTTAGTATGTTAGTATGTTAGAATATGACCTATATTTTGGCATAAAAACAGTCATTTTCTGTATTTCAGCAATTGCAGCTGCTAACTTTGTAGTTCTTCATCTTTTTTTGCCACTTTCTAAGGCAAGGAAAAAAGGAAGGCCCGTTTTTCACTCCAGGCCTACTAGGCCAAAGGAACATAACTTTTCTAGTCTAGGCTGTAGTTGTGTGAGTGTAACTGAGAACTGAGTCATCAACTCAAGTCAGCACAATCCAGGTGGCCTGGCTGGGAGGGCAGGGGGAAATCTTGTTGTAAAAAAAAAAATTGTTGTAGTTGCAGACAGTTTAAATCTGATCCACCACCACATCAGTGACCCAGAGTACCTGAGGCCCACAGGCTGAGGCTGAGATTTGTTTTTGCCAATACTGGCTACTGGGCATGTGGTAGGGCTGAAGGGCAGCAGTGTGTGTTGCTGTACTCTACTAATAAAAGAAAAATTGTAGCTGCAGTTTAAATCACAGCAGCCTCTGATCCACCTCACCAGTGACCCAGCGTACCTTAGATATTTTTTGCCAGTAGTACCGGGCTTGTGGAGGCTGAGGGCAGCAGTGTGTGTCGTCGTACTGTGTTAAAAAAAATTGTAGTTGCAGTTTAAGTCACAGCAGCTTCTGATCCACCTCACCAGTGACCCAGCGTACCTGAGAATATTTTTTGCCAGTAGTACGGGCTTGTCTGTGTTAAAAAAATTGTAGTTGCAGTTTAAGTCACAGCAGCCTCTGATCCACCTCACCAGTGACCCAGCGTACCTGAGATATTTTTTTGCTAGTAGTACCAGGCTTGTGCAAGGGCTGAGGGCAGCAGTGTGTGTCGCCGTACTGTGTTAAAAAAAAATTGTAGTTGCAGTTTAAGTCACAGCAGCCTCTGATCCACCTCACCAGTGACACGGCGTACCTGAGATATTTTTTTGCCAGTAGTACCTGGCTTGTGGGAGGCTGAGGCAGCAGTGTGTGTCACCGTACTGTGTTAAAAAAAATTGTAGTTGCAGTTTAAATCACAGCAGCCTGACCACCTCACCAGTGACACAGCGTACCTGAGATATTTTTGCCAGTAGTACCTGGCTTGGGAGGGCTGAGGGCAGCAGTGTGTGTCTCTGTGCTGTGTTAAAGAAAATTGTAATTGCAGTTTAAGTCACAGCAGCCGCTGATCCACCTCACCAGTGACCCAGCGTACCTGAGATATTTTTTTGCCAGTAGTACCGGGCTTGTCTGTGTTAAAAAAAAATTGTAATTGCAGTTTAAGTCACAGCAGCCTCTGATCCACCTCACCAGTGACCCAGTGTACCTGAGATATTTTTTTGCTAGTAGTACCTGGCTTGTGGGAGGGCTGAGGGCAGCAGTGTGTGTCGCCGTACTGTGTTAAAAAAAATTGCAGTTGCAGTTTAAGTCACAGCAGCCTCTGATCCACCTCACCAGTGACACAGCGTACCTTAGATATTTTTTTGCCAGTACTACCTGACTTGTGGGAGAGCTGAGGGCAGCAGTGTGTGTCGTCGTACTGTGTTAAAGAAAAATTGTAGTTGCAGTTTAAGTCACAGCAGACTCTGATCCACCTCACCAGTGACACAGCGTACCTGAGATATTTTTTGCCAGTAGTACGGACTTGTGGGAGGCTGAGGGCAGCAGTGTGTGTTGCCATACTGTGTTAAAAAATTGTAGTTACAGTTTAAATCACAACAGCCTGAGTGACAATAAACCTTAGTGTGTCTGTGCCATTGCCATTGCATTGCTGTGAGCCCTGAGGTGGCAGCATGTGGCACAGAGTCAGTTGCATTGCAAAGAAGTACTGTATATTAGAACTTGTTGGTTTCCACCGTTTCATAAAAATGGATATCCGACATTTCTTTAAGTCCAAAGAAAAGAATACACATGAAGAAGTGCGAGTAATTGCCAATTCAGAAAGTAATGATGATAATGTTGCACTCTGTCATTCTACTGCATCATGTACCACTGTGCATGAGGGGGACCCTGAACAAGCACAAGTGACCAGAACAGTCACAGTTATGTTGATGCTGACACTGACACAGAAGGCATAAATAAAACGAACAGTGAACTAGTAAATGCTCAAAATATCACAGACTTGGGAACACTTGAGACAGGGCCTATTCAGGGTAAGTTGCCTTGTTACCCACAGCACATTTGGAGGGAAAGAAAGGTCATTCAAGTTTCACTGGTTTGAAAATTACAACTGGTTAGAATATTCTGTTACTCTGGATGCTGCTTTTGCTATCCTTGTAGATGCTTTGGAATGAAATATGGAGCAACTCACCCTAATAAAGATTCTTTGTTAAGCACAGGATTTGTTAATTGGAAAAGGGCACTTGACTCATTTAGAGAGCATGAAAAGTCTTCATATCATGCAACCAAACACCTTATGGGCTGGATTTAAGGACAAAAGAGTACTGGTGATATTGTTCACAAATTACAAACTGCAAACATCAAAGAAGTAAATGACAGGCGATGCTATCTGAGCACATCATTGCTGTCACATTATTTCTGGGTAGGCAAGGACTTTCTTTCAGGGTCATGATGGTAGTTTAAATAAAAGGAAAATTTCTGGAATGCTTGGATCTATTAAAACAATTTGAACCTTTTCTACAAATGTATAAGGCACCTTCAAATGCCAGTTATATTTCTCCCCAAACTCAAAATGAGGTGATTGCATGTTGCACAGACAAGGTCATTTCAAAGATAGTTGCTGAACTTAACAGCTTAGGAATGTTTGCTGTTATGGCAGATGACATAAGAGACAAACATAAAGAGCAGCTGGCAGTTGCGTGAGGTATATTGTACCTGGAACTGGAAGCATTACAGAGCTTTTATAGGATTCACAGAACTTAAATCTTTTAATGCTGACTCCATTGTGGAATCACTGCTAAAATGTCTCCAAGACAGTGGAATTACAGGTGCAAAATGTGTGGCACAGGCATATGACGGTGCTTCTGTTATGAGTGGGGCAGTAGGGGAGTACAAGTTAAGTTCCACCAGCATCATCCAGAGGATGTATATGTGCACTGCTATGCACATGAGCTGAATCTTGTACTTTGCCATACATGCAAATGTATTACTGAAACAGAATTTTCTGCACTATGTAAACTGTGTATGAGTTTTTAACACTTCCTTGTTCATCATCATGAGTTTGTCAATATACAGTGTCAGTTAGGCTTGAGTCAATCAGAGTTGGTCCAGTTGTCAGATACTCACTGGTCTTGCCAGATCCGATCAATTAAGGCCTTGATGAACTGCTATGTAACTGTACTTCAGTGCCTTGCTACTATTTGCACTCCTAAAGCCACTGAACTGTTAGCATCCTTGCAAAAGTCAACCACAATTTACTGCCTGGTCATCTTTCATTCTCTTCTAAAGGTAACAGAAGGCATCCACAAAGTTTTACAAAGGGAAGATCTAGATAAATCCACTGCAGTAGATTTTGTTGACTCAGTTCGTCACACTCTTGAAGAGATGCGGAGTGAGGACAGTAGCAATGAACTGTTTAAGGAAGCTGTGGATTTCTGTAACAAGAATAATGTGGAAATCGTGACACAAACAGAAGAAAAACAGAAACAGATGGATGATTTTATTGTTGAGGCATCAGTGGGAGCGGGACCAAACTTCTTCTCAAGTGGCCTTTGAAACAAGCTTTATTATCCATGCCTTGACAGAATGTCTGTTGAGCTAAAGCAAAGATTTTCTAGTGTTGCAGTCGAAATAATAAATGGCATCCGTGCATGCAACCCATCGTCTGCAACATTCCTTTGCTCTAAATCTCTGGCACCTCTAGCTCATCACTATGGGATTGAACTGCAAAAGGAGGAATTGTTTGTTGCAAAACATTACCTGAAAAGAAAAATGGAAGAAAAATAAATTAATACAAATGAAGTTTATAAGCTACTAGACCCTCTTATGTTTCCAAAACTCAAGCAGTTGGTCCAGGCAGCACTCACTATTCCAGTGACAAGCTGTAGCTGTGAGCGCTCCTTTAGTGCACTGCGAAGGGTACATACATGGCTCAGAGGCATCATAACTCAAAACAGATTACATGATCTTGCAATTCTAGCAATTGAAAAGGAAATGTGTTCTGTGTTATCATCAGATCAGGCAATTACACGATTTGCAAAGAAAAGCTACAGACGGCATCAGTTGTTATTGCCAGAGAAAGAGAGAGAACAGCATGGAGGAGAACAACAGAATGCACAAAAATAAAAATGATTAGGCAGTATTATTTAATGTTCTTTGTTGTTATTGTGTATTTCACTGCTGTATTTTTTAATGTAGACTTTCCAGTCTGAGTCTGAGCAGAAAAATTAAAACAAAATATTTTATTAAAGGGCCCATGTGATGTAGTATCAAATTAATGTCATGCGCCGCCTTCATATGCCTGTGCTTCATATTTTCCAAATTTGGTTAGCACCATGGTTAGGTGACATAGGTAGGATACAGTGTTGCTGCATATAAACATTAAAGAGCAGCTGACAACTTTCCGTTGGGAACACTTTGAAAAACTTTAAAAAGCATTTTAAATTTGGACACCATTCACATTGCATTTTGCTATCTATCTTCTATAGATTTCTTCTCTACATTATTTATTACTGATTGCCTCTGTAGCTTGTTCCCCTACTTGAATTACATATGCTCTGTTGTGACATCACCTTCTATTGCCTTGGGAATAACAGTGATGTGACAAGCATAGTATTATGACATCAAGTTGGGAAGAAACAATAGGAGCCATTGAACACTCAGAGAGCAGTGCCAGCAGATATCCTGTTTCTGTTTCCATGCATATATGACCTCAGTAATAACCAATAAGGATAAGAAATACAGAATGAATAAGTAATGTATAGCTGCTTTGTGTACAAATATTTTTTTTAAATTATTCTCAAGGTGTCAGTGGTTCTTTTAATCCACAACATGTAGTTTTTGCCTCTCAAGTGACAAGTGACAAGCCAACCAAAAAAAAAAAAGACACAAAATAATGGAAAAGGAATGGGGGAGAAAAAACAAAGCTGAAGTAGCAGAAAATGTGTTATTTTGCATGAGAGAGCACCAAAAGTTCTACAGCTTTTGGGGGCCTAGGCAGCCCCCAGACCCCAAGCCTTTTGTTTGGGGCCCAGGCCCCCAGTGTTTACTCATGCTGGCAACGTCTCTGACTAATGCAGACTATGCTTACTGTGTATGCATCCCCATGTTGGAGAAGCAGATATGGTTTGGGCATATGTAGTATGAGACTGTGGAAGGCCTCAAGAGATGAAGTCTGATATAGGCTAGATAACTTCTTTATGTCCTTGAGTAGCAGTTTAGAATTTAGGATTTCCTCCAGTCTTACTGATTCTTTACTATCTGTAATAGGAAAGCAGACTCATCACAACAATTGTCCTGACTATCGCAATGTAGTGCATGCTATCACAACACAGGATACACGAGCATGAACTATGTGGACCACCACTGACACACACCATGACCTGTTGTACTCCTGACAAATGTAGCACATGCAGCCAGACTGTGTGTATGGTCATGCATGTGACTGAGGCCATGACATATCCATTGACACGTCACTGATAGTTGTGTTGTCATGCAGTGATGTGAAGCATATTGTTGGAGTGACAACAGTGGTGCTAAACCCCTTACTAGAACAAGAACAACAGTCACCAAGTGCAGTGAATGCTATGAAAAATGTCGATTGCAGTTCTCCACCTATGCTGTACTATCAGCCACATGTCCATACATCATTACTGTCCTACTGCGATGTACACACACACACACACACCTGTTATTAGTGTTGTGCAGCTTCCCCTCTGGTAGCCATCCACACAACTTGTGGACTGCACACATGGTCTCAGTCATGCTCATTCTCCTGTACTCCAGCCATGCACCACCTAACCAGGGATATTGAGCATGCACGTGATATATGTATGGTTGTGGACTATGTGTGTTTGGTAACAGCATGGCAGTGTGGATAGTGTCAACATGCGTGTCACCACAGAAACATGCCTCTTATTATCTGATGTCAACGGAAACATGCACCATGTTCAAAGCACTCTGCTCATGTAGGTGTGAGCATCTGCAGATCAGGTAGTGTGGAGACATTGGGGCAACAGCACACACATGTGTCACCAAATCGCAGAACATGATGTCCGACCATCAGTCAGGGCACCATATGTACCACATTTTGAGGACACATGATGTCCCACACAATCAACCCTGCCAGCACATACACAGAGTGCAGTGTGCTATGACATGTTATGTGATTAGCACACAACCATCATCAGAGCCACCCCTCCCAATCAACCATCAACATCTAGAATGACCTGTTCCTGAAGGGAAGCATGGCTGGTGTACCACCGTTATTACCCAGCACCTCCCCATTGACTGATATAATGTTGCAGAGCACTGTGAGGTATATGGCAAGAATCTTACTTTGCTGCAGTGGTTGGATTTCCACATGCGACGCTGGCGACCCAGGTTCGGGAATGGACTCAGGTCACCGGGGGGAGAAGGATAGAGTGTCTCTAGACGGCTCTCCTTCTCTGGAGGGAGGGAGGGTGTGAATGTTTGGTGTCTAGCAACACCCAGTGGAGGCTGGGGCAGCCGCCAGCAACACCGACGTCTGGACTTTCCGGGGCGGGACAGATGCTGGTCGTCATTGCACGTCCCCGCCCCTCGCTCACAAAGGAAAGAAAATAACTAGGCTCGGTCCATCTCGTGATACCCCTCCTGGGGTCTCCACTAGCCTGATGCCAGCTCCCCAGCTAGATACTAGTCTTGCGCGGCAACCTTGGGAAGTCACCGCAACCCACCCTCTGGAGTAGCCAGGGTGACTGGGGGCGCTGGCAATGATCGGAGGAGGCACAGGGGAGCCATGACTAGGGCGAAGTATTGACGGACCCTGGCCCAGAAAAAGTAAAGTAAATAAAAAAAAAATAAGAATCTTACTTTGTGGTAACCACTCCTTTTCCATGTCTTGGCTACAAAGTGACCCATGAGCACATTGCTGGTAACGTGGATTGGGAAGGTTGTCGTGCACATTGTTGATATGATGCATCACTGACTGCCATTTGGCAGCAATCAGTTCACCATCCCCTTGGTAAGTTGACACCACAGACCAGCAGAGGTGATTAATAATGGATTGCTTCCAAAGAGACATATCAGACCAGTCTATCTGTGATGACACAGAATCAATTTTCTTCACCACACCTGCATAAGTGTACAAAGAGGTTGACACTGTTTACTATAAGCAACTTGGTGACATTATGTGACAGTACAGCATACAATGTCTAAAACTGTTAGCATGTAAAGAGACAGCAGTGTACCCTTGGCTATGTGCCAGATGTCAAAGTAATGAGAAGTGTTGCTCATGTGTTCACGTATCCATTTCTCATTTTGTCGATGGCAGTCTGTGGTCACCACATCGATGTGCAGTTCATTCTCATCTCTTAGGAATGACACCACTTTTCTTTGCCCCTTGTGCTCACACCATGTACTATTTCTTCACCTCATTACTCTGAACAACACATTGTACATGTCAAATGTTATTGCTTGGGGAGGGACAATAGCTGATGGTCATACTAGTCAATATTACATCTTGGTGATCTGTGCAGCGGTCAATGCACATGTGATGTAATGTCTCTTCAAAACCTGGAGGATAAACTAACTTGCTATGTGCTGATGACATGATGCCGTACGGTACATGAGACATCCACCATGACCTCTGGCAATATGTTGTTGCACAGTCACATAATTAGCTCGTAGTGCTACAAGCCTTTGGCACACAGGAACAGCATGCATACACATTCCCCAGTGAAGGTGCTGCACATATGACAGAGATGACAATATTACTATAGGTGATATATGCACACAATGATGGTGTTGTCCAGACAGAACAGGTTGATGATGCAAACATGATGTGAGGCACATGTCCCACTTGAAAACGGTTCCAGCCAGCTGAGGGGAACAACATGATGTTACTGTGCAACATCAGTGGTACAGTGCTGAAGCATGCTGTACATTTCAGCCTAACATCCACAGTGTGTAGCTGACACACTCCAGGGCACACAAATGCACTTTGTGGGATGTCAGTCTGTTCAAACATATGTTGGCTGTGCACCAGGGATGCTGTGTGGAACACTGTATCCCATTCCGGTGGTATTTGTGTGTGATGCATGTGGCGCAATTTGTTGTCATGTCACACGACTGCATGGAATCCACCTTTACATGCATGAATGCTGCAAGACAAAGGATATCAAGGGCCCTCTGCCATGACAGGCGACCATCATTGTGCTGCCACTGTGACACCAGGTACTGTTGATTCCATTCAAGCAAGTGAGTCAATGATGCCAACACCACAGCTGTGGGTGGATGACCGTCATGCAGTCTATCAGTGAGATACAATGGTAAATCTTCATGGTACAGTGTGGACGTGGGAAAACAACAGGACAGGGCAAGTGAGGATTCCCTCCAGAGTCCTGATAGCACAGCACAGCACATTAGGTTGTGCACTGTTCAATCACTGAGAGTGTGACAACTACCAGGCTGCTAACAGGACAAGGCATTTCAATGGACCTACCTGAACAACTTGAATATCCAGAACCTTTTGATTAGCTGCTCTATGACTGTGAATTCACCATACTGGCACTGTGGTCAGGACTATCTGATTGGCCACCCCTGCCAATACCAGACCTCCATCCATTTGCCGAGTGCTGTGATCATCTCCACTTGTTGGCTTTTCCAAGCCGTGAACACGGCCGGGCTCAAGGTTCGACCTTTAATGTCTGAAATATGTGCTGATCCCAATCATGGGCATATTGAGGAAGTTGAATAGCTTGATGATTTTGCTTGGCATTTGACCAGAAAATAGAATGGCTGCAGAGAACAGTAGGTTTCCGGCAGGCATTTGTCAAATGTATGACTGGCTGGACCAGTGTGTCTCCATGACCACAGTCTTCACACAGCTAACTCACTCGGTGCAGTACCACATTTGTATGAAATGAGTCTATTGTAGGAGACAGGACACATCACACATGACACATGGAGACAGTTTCAGCAGTTGGGACTCATACACCAAGTACTTTGGCTCATCATATGTCAGCAATGGATCATCTGGACTGGGGTCATTAGTGCTGCAGAAGAGTAAAGATATGATCAGTGTACAGGTACAAGTGCAGCAGCTTTACAATGTACCATGCTGACTCTGTTGAGTGCCTGTGGCATGCATCAATCCCCAGCCCAACAATCTCTAACAACTAGGTCCATTGGGCAAGCACCCACTCAGGGAACAAGGCATTCGGATGGAGTACTGCATGGGCATCACATGTACTGTGCAAATTACTGACACTGATATTACTGTGCATGACACTCCTCCAAGGGTACAGCCTGGACACATCTGTCCTACTGTCCCATGCAGTGTTTTATCAGGAGTGGTCAACTAACACTCAACACACATTCCATATATATATATATAATTTTTGAATAAGGAGGCAGCCAGCCCAAATTTGAATACAAAGTACAATGATGAGTTCGGTAAGTACAGTCTAAAACAAAACAACATATATTATTCTAAGTAACTGACAATTTACTAATATCTTTGGTTGATAAATTGTAATATATACTGTACTGGGCCCGGCATTCAAATGTGCACCTGGCAATGGCACAAGTGGGTGCGCAGTGCAACTGAGGTGCACTGGAGCAACTCAGGGATATACTCAAAAGAGATGAGCCATGGAGTATCTCTTCTGAATAAAACAAGAAATGCGCACTGTGCAAATATAATGCGCTGGTGCATCCCCCCCAGACAGGGCTGAATACCAGGACTGGGAATTGCGCCTGTGCATCCGAGATATGCTGTGCGCAAAGTCCTGATATTCGAGACACCAATATGTAAATGGAGCCATAATGCATGCAAGGTGCAAACGGGGCAACTCACATGTCATTATGGCCCCATTTGCATGAGTTGTGCAGGGCTGGGCTGGGCTGGCCAGCAAAATGCACCTGGTGCCCTGCACACTATATGGTGCTGGCAGCAGAGGTTCAGAGTTTCCCCCACTCCCCCAATCCATAGCACCAATCACTGAACAGATCTAACAAGAGCTGCCCTGCTGGTCTAGTGGTACCTCCCTTCCCTCCCCTCCCGTAGCGACGACCACCGTGTAAAGGAACATGCCCATGTCCATGGTAGGCTACTGGAACCCCCCACCCCTCCTGACTCCCCGAGCACTATAAATATCATTAATCCACATCCATGGAGGTCCAGTGGTACCCACCACCCCACCTGTACCACTGATCGCTGCCGTAGTAGCAAATGCCATATCCCTGGTGGTCCAATGGTAATCCTCACCATCCCACCCACACTGGACCACAGCCCACCCAGAACCCCGGTCATCGGTGGGCAAGATACTCACCCACATACCACCACAGCTTCCCTCCGAATGACAGTGTACAATAGGAGCCACAAGCTTATTGGTCCACCGTAGACCAATGGGCTTACAGTGCCTCTGTAACAATATACAACTTTGTGAATGAATGACTTCATTCACATAGTTGTGTATTATTACAGTATGCACTGCAAGCTGCTCGCTCCAGGGTGTGGACCAATGAGCTTGCAGCTCCTACTGTACACTGTCAGTCCAAGGGCAGCCACTGTGGTATGCGGGCAGGTATGCTGCCCGCCGATGACCGGGGGGGGTGTCGGATACGCTGGGGTCCTGTGTGGGTGGGGAAGTGGGGGTTACCACTGGACCACGAGGGATGTGGCGTTTGTTACTATGCCGGCAATCTGCGGTATGTAAAGGGTGGGGGGTACCGCTGGACCTCTACAGATGCGAATTAATGATATTTACGGTGATTGGGAAGTCGGCAGGTTTGGGGGGATACCACTGGACCACCAGCCTATTGTGTGTGTTTGTGTACAGTGTTGGGGGGTTTGCCACCCACGGACGGTGGCTACTGTGTCGCACACTGCAATACAGTGGCCCACCAGTGGGTGGGCCGTTGAGCCATAATTTTATGGGCTCAACATTGAGCCCAGGTATGCGGCACATCTCTGAAATGCCATCAGCTGTGATGCACACCCCAGGCTGAATATTGGGATGTACCCATATGCATGGGCATGAACCCTGGAGATGTGCCACATACATTATCTTTGCACCCCGACGCATTGAGAATTGCACTGCGCAATTACCATTTTTAAATATTGCTCTGGGGCACAGTTCTGGGGTTGCGCTGGCACAACTCAGTTGTGCCAGGTGCAACCCCATTGAATATCTAGCCCACTGGCTACATAATCCAAGTGGGGCAATAAAGTACTGACAGCAATTGTCCTACAGATCTCCAATGTGAAATGTTTTTTAAATTTAAGAAGTAAACCCAACTTCAAATTGACCTTTTTACAAACAGATGTAACCTGAAAAGAAAAGTTAAGTCCAGGTTCTAAAATGTATTTATATTTATTTATTGAAAATGTTTCACCAGGAAAGGCACACTGAACAAAAAGATGCTTGTCTCACGGTGCGACCTGGGGGGAAGGGTTACAAGTGGTGGCAGATCAACATACAAACATTAAATATTGAACAGCACAATACAGATAATGTACATCATTGGGTGGGATTACACATTTTTACAATAGGTGAAACAGTACAGGAATCAAACATCAAGGACAGGGTATACATATCATGGAACACTTCAAGGTTAATACATGATTAAGTAAGTGCCAATAACAATAGTTGAGTGCCAGTAGCAGGACCTGAGCTGAAGCGAGATGCACCAAGTTGACAGTAGGAGTTGGAGGAAGATGGGGGAGAGGGAGCAGTAGCAGTGCGTGAGGTTGAGAAGCGTGAGTTACTTAGGAGGGAGGGGAGGAAGGGAGTGATTAGGAGGAATTAGAGTGGGAGTGAGTGAAGTCGTGGGGCAGAGTATAAGCCAGGCAATTAGGCGAAGGCCAAGCCGCTGGTCAGGCACTAAGTGGGGATGGTGGAAGAGCTATGGAGGGTCAGGGGCAGTTGCAATTTGGTGCAAGGAAGTTAGTGAGGGCAAAGGATAGGAGTGTTTGGATGATGAATGGCGGATCTGAGCCAGCAGGCAGTTCAGAGTTTAGGGAAGAGGTAAGAGGCTGATTGGCCAGCGGTGGTCCTACGGTGAGGATGACCAATAGCCTAGCATCAGAAGACCTGAGGGAGTGGGTGGGGTGGGAGGGAAGATAGGGAGGATGCGAGGTAGGGAGGAGGGAGCCCAGCCAGAAATTGGAAGTGAATTTGGCACTATGAATTAGGGGCCGGTTGCTCAGGGATGGCAGGGCCAGTGAGCAGTAAAAGGATACCAAGATACTTGAACTCTTTAACAAACTCAATTGTTGCTCCCATGTTGTTGTGTATAAGAAGAACCAGGTCATTTTCCAAAAGATAGGGTGAACCAAACAACATCATCTTTGTCTTTTTGACATTTAGAACCAGACTATTGTCAATAAACCAGTTACAAGTACTTTGAAATTCAGATTCTAGAGACATAACAATATCAGATAAAACTTTAGCCTGAGAATAGATTATTAGATCATCACCGTATAATAAGCTTGAACATGATTTAAAAATAGAGAGCAACCCATTAACAAACAACGAGAACAAGAAGGGGCCCAAAAAGGACCCCTGTGGCACTCCTAAATCCAAGGATCTAACAGAAGAAACTATATTTCCTAAATTAACCACTTGCAATCTACCAGTTAGATAATCTCTACACCATGTTATAACATTGTCAGAAAACCGAAGATCATTCAGCTTGAGGCACAAAAGTGGATGGTTAATCAAACTGAATGCCTTGGTCACGTCCACAAAGACCGCTCCCGTAAGAAGACCTTTTTCAAAGCCCTGAAGGACGGCATTTGTGAACCTGACTAAGGCAGTCTCAGTACCATAATTTTTAGGGAATCTGTGTTGTTCTGAACATAAAAAATCATATCTTTCAAGATATTCAGTTATCTGAACTGCAACAACTTTCTCCATCAAATTGCTTAAAGGGTTGAGAATCGAAATTGGTATAAAGTCATCAAGGGTTAGTACCTTTGGCTTTTTTGAGACTGGGACCACCTTACCTTGCTTCCATGAAGATGGAAACTCTCCGGTAATAAGATACAAGTTAAAATGGAACACAGGAACCAGCAATATGGGAGCAATTAACTTCAAAAACCTGCGGTCCAAACCTTCCCCATAATCATTAAACTTATTAGGTATTGTCACAATTAATTTTAGTAAAGTTCACTTTGTCAACTTACAGAAATAGAATTTGGTTCTACTTTGTTGATCACCAGGACTATTATTAATAAACTAATTATTTGAATTTAACCGGTAACTGGCTAAATCAGAAAACTTGTCATTAAACATTTCTGCCAGGACAATTGGTTCTGAAACTACAGTGTCACCAATCACAAGCTTGTCAACCTTAGGTTTTTCACATGGGGCAACCAAATCTTTAACCGAATTCCAAAACATTTCTGAATTAACACAATTGTTAGTCAAATGTTTTCTATAGAACATTTCCTTAACCCATCCAATTGCATTGCTTACTTTATTCCTCAGAAAGCAATACCTATCACGAAAAACAGTAGACAGGGATTTTTAAAATTCTGACCATGCACAATTTCTAGCTTTCGTAAGTTATTTTAAGTCCCTTGAGAACCATCCATTTAAAGTACCCTGTACCCGGATTTTTCTTAATGGGAAAAAAAACAGGTCCTGTATAGGATGCAGTTGTTTACAAAAATAATCAATCGCACAATTTGGAAAGGGGATAAGATCAAGGACTGACCAATCAATTGCATCAAGTCTATTCTGAAGTTTTCATTATCAAAAGACTTAAAGTTAGGTAACTGAATAATCCGGGAGGAAACTTTACCTTTTAAAGTTCAGAACACAGTAAACTGCCTGGTGGTCACTAGCTGAATCAGCCAACACCTATGTTGCCAGAACAAGCTCAACCCTTTTATTACTACCAATCTAGGATGGAATGGTTTCCTAGTGATGATTTAACCTGGTTGGTTCTTCAATAAGTTGAAACAGATTAAAAGAATGCAGCAATGTTTCCAACCCAAAATTGTCAGACTTTAACCAATTCAAGTTTAAGTCCCCCACCATTAACAAATCAGAGACAGAGATAGAATTAGTGCTCAAAAAGTCGCTAAGTCCACTACATGTAGCGTCTCCTGTCACAACATGATGTTTCTGAATGTTACACAACATAAGTTGGCCATGATACTACCACCAGAGACAGAGGATGTCCTGTACAACCTTTGTACATAACCATAGTCAGCATGACTGCAGCCTGTGGTGTGCAAATGCTGGACAGGACGGAACTGCATTGGGCCTCATGTATTGTCAGTTTATTTGCAAGCAGCACAGTACAGAACAGGAGACTTGTTGAATAAGCAACATGAGTTCTGTTCTTCAGACAGAAACACAGGACAGTGTGTATAACACATGTTGCAACCACATGTAAACTGTTGCCCTATTTGTTTACTAGTCCAATACTGATGGTGTGGTCTGTGTGTCCGCATTTCACAGCAGCAGTGAGCACAATGAGTGCATTGCATCAGTGTACATCTATGGATGCACTTCATGGGAAGTAACAGACCTGGAAGACTTTGCACTCATGGAAACCATCATACTATTACATTGTACACCAGCACATGACTCAGAACAGTCAGTAGATATCACCTAGAGTATGCAATGTCATTACTGCATGAGATACATAGACATGTTCAGGCTGTGAGTATGACAATGGAAAGTGACAATGTTACATTGCCATAGTCACCCATATTGGATGATGGTAGCATGTGTCATTTTACGTGACACCCGGTACAGGGATGACTACATGGTATTATGCTAAGCAGTGGCATGTGAGTGTAGCCATCCTCATCTGTGTCAGAGAAACATGGTCAGTATTGCATACATCAGCACTTGATGATGTCATATCATTACATAGTGTGTCCACGTATCACCAGATATGTAGTGTACTGCATGCTGCAGTATCACACGCATGTTTTGGTGGTACAGCAACACGTGTTGTCATTGGCTTTGAGACACATGCCTGCTGATGCGCTATGACATTGCAATGTGCATCCTGATGTGTGCAGTATGCACCATGCTGTACATGTTTACTGGAACACATCTTCATTTATCACATCATCTGCACATGCTGTAGTCATATGTGTGCTGGATTACTACGTATGCAGGCCAGGATGGGGACACTCCAGATCCTATAGGTCACTATGTGCATGCTGGTATGCCATGAACATGTTATGAAAGATACAACTTTGATGGGCTCCAGGGTAGCACAACAGTGACAGATGTGCAGGTTCATGATAATGGTGTGTATGTGGGTTGCTGTATCGGAGTATGATTCATGTACCCAGCACCTGGTCAGCAGGGCTGAGAACTCGACATTCTGCTCACAGATGACTCTTACATGATAGATCTTGCCCAATACATTCTTGTCTGGTGTTTCAGCCACCATGACACTGCATTGTGCTGTCAACACGATGGCTACTCCCATCCCAACAGTCACTATGCTGTGCATTCTGAGTGTGTGTGGTGGGGATTGAAGGACACAGTGCAGCTACATTGCATGTGGACAAACAACACAGATGACCTCTGACTGACATGTTTAGGGACCCTTCGTGTTAATGGCCCCCCAAAAGCAGCTCCACAATCATCTGGTACATACTTCATATGCACCTGTCATGTCTGTCTCCATATTGTCGTGCTGTCAAGCGGTTTCTCCCCTGTTACATGCCCTTTGGTGCTAAGGCTTCATATACATGCTACATAATCAGCCCTCACTCCACAGTGCCATCATACACAGGACATTCAAAACACTAGACATTTGTATCAGCAACATGTGACAGCTACAGAATGTGTACCATTGTGTTTAGTGTGTGAAATACAGGTATGATGTCAACCTATATGCAGGACACAAAGGATGGCTATGTCTCACTGTTATGATGAAGAGTGCACACTGAAAGTGGCAGCAATGTATACGTCTATGTCAATGATGATGTCATACCCCAATGTAATTGCCAACACACCTGTTTGCGATGTCACTGATTCCATCCTCTGTATCATTGTGATCATCAGTGGCATCACTAGGAATGTACTGTGGATCCGCCTTATCAAGTTCATTGTCAAAAACGCCCCTGTCAGAGTCACTGCTGTCATATCCTGTACTGTCTATTGTTTCTGTCTTGTCCCCAAGACTGTCTGCAAGACTTCCACCAATAAGGTTGCAGTTGATGCCCTTGTCTGCCATGTTTTTTCACCTGAACACCTACATAATACAAGTGTAGCAGTATGTGTTAGTAGAGCTATTGTTTAGCCTTTCACTGTATACACTAAATAAAGGTCTGCATAACAATGCATTGCTTGTCTGTAGTTCCTTCCTACACTGAGGTATGGGTCTGACATGTCTGTTGTCACACATTGCAGTATTGTGCAACAGCAATATATAATTCATGTACACTGCAGGGGTAAGACAGGTTTTGACACATGGTGGTGCACACGCCATCATGTGTTAACATATGCGGGTCAGGTCACTGTGTCAATAGATATCCTCTGATGTACCATGTTACTCGCATAACACAGACTGTTTACAGTGTCCATTATTGGACAGGCACACGGACAGTGGTTGTAAGATACTGGCAATACCCATACTGGGACTGCAATTACACCTTGTAACCTTGTGTTTATGTAAGACATGCACAGCGCATACACCCAATGTGTGCTGGCATGATGAATGTTACTGTTGTTTGGACACACACCACAAGGTGCTACTGTGTGTAGTTCATAGCACGGGGGTTCAGCCATGACTGTACATGTCCATGCCTACAGGGTAACTGTCTCTGATCACCATGTGACCGTGTATATAGGCCACTCCTGGCTGAGGGGGTGATGACCATGTCAGTGTATACACTGTATGAAACAAGTATGTGTTTCTGGTTCATGTGTATGTTGGTGTCGTGCAACAATATTAACAGTGCTTACAGTCCTAAAGGCAGGCATGGTCTCCAGCACACACAGGTAATGCTGGTCAGGAAACATACCACATCTGGTACAATGCATTAGCATAGTATTGACAGACAGTGGATTGGTGTGCCAATGCATCAGTGGTGGACGGTCAATATTTAGTCCTTACCAATGCAAATATTACATAGATCTCTGGGAGTGTGCTGTTCCACAGGGAGGGCAGGACATATGCAAAGCTCCCACTGGCACATGTGTACATGTCATGTAGGGCCTATTGTGACACACATATGCTACATTACTGCTGATGTGCACTGTTACACCATCTGACCCTATTGTTCACATGTCCTGCAAGACTAGGTTACTGTGGAGCATTGCCCATAGAGGGTGCTATAATCACAGTCACAGTTGTTGATAAATATCATTCCATGTCAGTATTGGTGTGGATACCAGGCTGCCCTCATGCATGACATATACACAGTATCACCACATCCAACATGGTAGGACTCAGACCTTGTACTGTCACAATAGCAATAACCACTGCAAGTGATATTACACATCTGATGCCAGTAGGGAACTGCGGGTTACAATGACTGTTGCAGTACGACAGTGTCATCTCTGTGATGTCTGCAGTATGTGCCTGTACTACATATTTTTTGGTCTGTGTTAGTGTCTATAGACTTGTATATGTCAGACATGGTACCAGTACACAAGTGTATATTGGTTGTGGGTAGCAGTATGCTGTGCATAGCATGTCCAGTACCACCATCTGAACATTTGACATGGCCAAGACTAGTGCACTCATGTGCACATATGTATATAACACTGACTACAGTGGTGTACCACAGCAGGGCCCATGTGAGTTCAAATGGTACATGTGCTATAGTTGCACTGTGATGCATTCATTTTTGGATGTTTCATGGTGAGGGACCAATGAAGGGGTGCTGTTCTAGGCAAATCTGTGCCTCCAAATGACACTTGCTGCTGTAATGCACACAGTGGTGGTAACGTGCACAGGTACATGTCCAAAACATGTGCCATGGGACTTGTGACAGGGTTATGCAGTGAGGGTGGAAGTGTGACCACATCATTTCTTTGCCCATATGTGCTGGAACCAGTGACTAACAACATGGTCTTGGCTAACATGTAACCGTGGGTTTGTGACCGAGGTATACATTTTTGGGCGACAATGCAGACATATGTATCATTTTGTGATTCTGATGGTACAAATGGATGTGTGCATGCTTACATATGAACATACGAAGAAGCCAGCAGAAGAAGACCATTTGGTCTACCGAGTCTGCTTGCATTGCAGGGTCCACAGCTTGAGCTACTGTCCCTGCACTCCCTCCCTACTCCTCCCATCCTCCCTACCCATGATCCTTACCTTCCCCATGCCTATCCCAGCCTCTCTTAAAGCTGCCCACTGTCTTCAATGAGGTGACCTCTTCCAGTAGCACATTCCAAGTATCCACCACCCTCTCTGTGAAGAAGTGCTTCCTGACTTCCCTCCTAAACCTCTCACCCCCAGCTTAAGTCTGTGCCCCCTCGAGTTATGGTTGCCACTCAGCTTAAAGAAACTCTCCTTATCAACCTTATTTATCCCTTTCAAGTGCGACGAAGTCCCAATCATGCCCCCCATCTTCCAGGAGTACATGTTCCAGTGCCCTCAACCTCTCCTCGTATGCCTTACCCTGCTGACCTGCTATCATCTTTGTGGCCCTCCTCTGGACCTTCTCCAGCAGTTAATGTCCTTTTTGAGGTGTGGGCACCAGTACTGAACTCCATACTCCAGATGCGGCCTTACCAGTGACCTGTACAAGGGCAGTATAACCTCCTCTCTCCTACTACTGATCCCCCTAGATATGCATCCCAGCATCTTGTTTGCCTTTGCTGCTGCTTTCTTGCACTTCGTGGAGTGCTTCAGGTCACTAGTGATCATCACTCCCAGGTCCTTCTCCTCTGATGCAGCTACTCGGGACTCACCCAGGCAGTACTCTCTCCTGGGATTCTTGGCTCAATATGCATAACTTTGCATTTTTGGCATTGAGCCAACTGCCCAGATCCTGGACCACCTCCCAGCTTTTCCATATCTTCCTGGAACATAGGGAGTGGTTCACCCTGAACACAGGGGTTCAATAACAACACATGTTGACATATACACAATGCATATGATCCACAAAGTTGTATACCAGCTTGTTGCATATGTACACACGGGTGGGGGCTTTGGTGTGGCAGGACAACAATTTGGGGTTGGTTATTGTTTGTAGCAGCACTGTACTGATGGTAAGCTGGGGCAGGAGACTTTGTGAAGTGGTGTTCAGATGCTTGCCTACATAGCACAAGGGATCTTTAGGCGAGACACACGGTGGTAACGCTACATGTCCATATCATTGATGCAAGTCCATGTTGCACTCTCTGATGACATTGTGCAGTTGTTAGCTCTGCATGGTGTGACAGACCTAAAGTGTTGCCATGTGTGACCTGGGTGACACCTGCTGTACGTTGAAATCACTCATGAGGACACAGTGCTGCAAAGACACCATTACTCTGCAGGATTATGTTGTAACTTATTGGGACGTTGTATTCCCTTGAACACACTGCTAGATGAGCAATGTGACTGAGGTGGACTGCCTGATCCACTTGTGTGTCACTTCCAACACTGGATTGCATTGTAGCACTGTTCTGCACAACACATGACTGCTCAGAAGTGAGATGTTGACAGTTCAGGGGGATATGGTACCTGATGAGGTACACTGAGTTACTGGCATCACTCATTTCAAGTCTGCACACATAGTCATACACGTCCCTGCTCATGAGAGAATGGTACAGACAGTGGTGGTGTTGGCGGGGGGGTCACACTAGGGGCACATGTTATGATGGTTTCATAACAAGTGGTCATTACCTATGTTTTGAGTGTCATGGTGGGAGGAACTCAGATATGGTTGACATGGACATCACACATGTCTACATAACATACTGCTTGATTACAGACATGACAGTACACCGTGGCATGCAATCTGTGTTACAGAGATGTGGAGGTGGCAGGGTGTGACATGGCCACAAACAACACAGTACACTTCTCAGCCTCAGAGCACTGAAACAGTGATGATGTAGAGTGGGATTGTAGTGCTGTAGGTGACACACTGGGTACTTCATATCAAGCGTTGTCACATACCACATGACACATTACAGAACACCAAAGGACACAACAGAACAGCTGCCTTACTGCTCATGATATGCCCTTTGTGATGGCACCTTGTGTGGACACTCAAGTGTCTATTTACTCCATTGACACTTCTGATATGTTACCTCTGATGTTGCCCTGTACCTTTTGACGTTGTGTGTGGCAGCTTTAGATGCACTGCAATCAAACAAATATCATTGCAAATGCAGGTGTAGGGGGCACGTTAGGATGTACAACTTCACAGAGAGAGTGGTGGTGCACTGCAACAGACTGCTGGAGGAGGTGGCTAGGGCCAGTACAGTGGAGGTATTCAAGAGGGTCTGGGACAAACACAGGGGGTTGTCAAGTGGGGGTGCATATTGGACAGTGGGGACAAGTGGAGTGGTGGGGGGATATATGCAGATTCTGCGGGCCAGGATGTTATTCTTCTGCCATCAGATGTTTCTAAAACTATGAATGTGCAACAGTGGTACATACATGTATTCACAGCAAAGCACACCTGTGACATGTCATAGCTACAGTGTTACTGGTTTCACAGATGCATTTCTCCACCATGCCCACGTGGCATTACACATCAGTGTGACCATCAGGACAGTTTTTACTTGTTCTAGGCAGCATTGACATTCAAGGGCTACATTTGGGGACATATGTGAGGAAGGTGCTACTCTGTTTTGCATAATTATTTTGGTGGGCCCTTTTGTGTCCGCTGCACTGTGATGCACATGACTGTTGCCCATATGGTACCATCAGGGTGTCAACATGGTATGAAATTCCTGGATGATTCAATATTCCTTTTAGTTGTACCTTGCCCAGTGCTGGTGACACGCTGCATGATGATCACATCAGTAGCGTGACAATGATGGGACAACAGCTACCACCCTTGACACCGTGTTACATTAGTGGAGGTGATGCGTGACTGCAGAGAGCGTGTGCCATTGACCCCAGAATGGCTAATGTTTACACAGCATTGCTAACACTATGTAGAAATTAATTCAGTATTACCTTTACTACATCTTGGTGCTCTCATTCGGCACTGATTGCCACGTGATGTCATCTGCCTGTTGTTGGTGGTGTGGGCATCATTGGTTACTGTGGTGACATACTGAATAACTGTACTGCCTTTGTCACTTGTAGATGGATCCACGCAGTAATCCAACACACTGGGGGTATTTTGGCTCACAGGCACATCGCACTGCGTAGTTGAACTGTCACGTGGGTCATGTGTGGCAGCGGGGTTGTTCCCGTTTACATTGCTCACCGCCGTGGACATGACAGCCATTTACCAGTGCTGATTCAGTTCCTATTGATAGAACTGGGGACAGTGAATGTTACATTCCTGTTGGCTCAGACAGTGTTTTCAACAGTTGTCACAGCATTGGTGTCGAGATTGTGACAATACATAGTACCATTCTGCTGGCATTGTGGCACACACACCAGTGTTATATGATTGATGGTTGGGGACCTTACTTGTTTGTTGTATGCTCAGATCTATGGACATTACAAGTGTTGGACTAATGCATTCAACACATAGTGAGGCTTCATCAGAAATGTAGCCACACACATTCAGTCATGCAATATTACACAGGGGACACAACAATTTTCAGGCAGGTGTTACTGTTAGCTGCACCACAGCATACTACAGTACTCTATCAATCAATCAATAACTTTATTTAACCAGGCATATCACTGTTGAGCAAGCTCATTTTCAAAGTGGTCCTGGACATAAGCAAATGAATCACATATTGGTACAGTACTCTGTGTCACTGGGCGACTGATGGAGCACAGGGTGTGTCATCACCAGCCACAGGCACTACCATGTGTGTACAGAGTTACAGGTGACACGGGCAATCATAACCTACTCCTGCGTTGCAGTGCCCATAACATGATTTTGTACTGGTTCCATGTGCTCAACACAGGAGCGTTCATTACCCACCGTCACATGTGCCATAATTGCTGGCTGCAGCTAGTATTCCAGTATGCCAGCACACATGAGCATCTGCATTGTGATCAGTGCATTACCTCAAACAACTGCCAGGGCTTTCACTCATATGAGTGACATCTGTCTTACTGACACCGCACAGCAAGGCACATAAATCAAGTTTGAGCCCTCCCCCACCCCCCAAACATTCCAGCATGGCTTGTTGTCATATACCCACTCCCCTACCGACTCGACCCCTGTGTAGACTAGTGGCAGCAATCCAGTCCTGCAGTGCATGCCACTTGTAATCCCTGACAATCTATGAGGGGTGGAACAACGTCATCACACCTTTGTGTTGGCACGAGATCTATGATATCCAACATATTGAATTGTGACATGTAGACTTGTCTGTGAACAGCAGGATATGTGAAACGTATCCATATCCCTGCCAACACATAAAGGACACAATGTAACCTTGCTGGGGGCAGGACGGGGATCACTGCATCTAGAGCTGTTCCTGCTGCATGGCTGTTATATGCTTGTGTGGCAAGCCTGTGCTGCACAGTACTACCACTATGAGACACTGACATCAAATCATCACCCCTCATGGCAATGGCTGCAGGCCCCAGTCATGGACTGTGGCTGACCTCACAACTCAGCAACTCCAGCACTGGAGGGTGTGGGTCATGGGTCACTATATCTGTTTCTGGACAGTCCCACATGCCATGGATAGCAGGCACTCTCATTACAGTAGTGGATGCATGGTATGCAGGCTACTGAGAGGGTGTTGCTGGGGTATGGACATACACACTGCTCATAGTATAGAATGGGTGTGTTGTGCACTGAGTTTGTTGTGGGTGTGGCTTTCAGGTACGAACAGGCTGCAGGTGGTGCAATACATGCACAACATGGTAGGGCACATCACTCCTGTTGATGATGTGTAACACTGACACTGTCATGACAATTATGATCGGTCAGCAGCTCAAACACCCTTGTGTCTGGACACACTTCCTCTTTACTGTGGAGCATTGCCTTCCTTATGACTTGTGGCTAGCTGGAGTGTCCCACACAGTTCATTATCTCGAGGGGGGGATTGGGTGGAGTATCATTGCATATGGTGGAAGGTGATTCCACTACGAGATCTACCAGATGTGTTCTGATTGCAGGGTGCACAGTGCTTCACTGTTGACAGAGAATGTCCCCTGCTGCACCCTTTGATCTCCAGATACATGGGACTCACACATGAGACGCTTGATGTACACATGAGTGGTTGACAACTACAGGTACAACATTATTTATTTTGCAACACATAGCACTGTCAACAACAAACTTCCATAATGCACTGCCTACAGTTTGGTTCACATATCAAGTTCCCCATGTGCGCTATGTTTGTAATATCCAGGTACACATCAACGGTGTAGGCCATACCTTGACGCCTTCCACATAGGTGCATAGGCATGTACACATGACACTTCCAGAGGGTTTCACACCATACAAGGGACATATAGGTTGTCTCCACTTTGTTGGGCACATTTGTCCCTGTCCTGATTGTGTAGTGGACCGCATGCCAGGACAGACCACTATCACTGTGTATAGTGTTAGGACACCTGTGGTGCTATGTATGTCATATGCACTGTGCCATGACCTATCCTGTACCTACCTGATGTGCTTTGCACGCAGGGTGATGGTGTACCTGGGATACATTCTTGCAGCTTATCAAAAGGACAACAGATATAATTACCACTGTGTCTGCATTCCCTTTGGGCATGCTGCTGCATGTCTGACTGGCCATGATATGACAGTTGCAATGCTGTACTGCAGGTCAACACCACATCGGCCCAACATAGGGTCACAGTTGTGCAGTGTTCCAGTGGCCAGAGGTATCGGGGGCAGACAACACCCCTGGGACATCCTACATGTTGTGACTGTGTCCTGGTCACTGTGGTGACGACTGCTGTCACATCATCTGTATCTGTTGTGGCCTCCATGGTATAGTTGTATACTGGGTTGTACAATCAGCTTCTATCAACTACACCATCTGCCTACCAACATTGTGCTACACCTGTCTGGCCATAGTACACCCTCAGGGACAGATTTCCTATGTATGCTCAGCATGTCTGTACACAGCAATAGTCCCACAGCAGACAGACAGGTGCATGGGCACCTACCATTTACCAGTTCATTCCGAGGTTTCCAGGTGCCCATGCTACATTGCTGTGGTGTAACATCACCCACGGTGGGGATGCTGTAATTCACAGTGGTACTCAGTTTTGTCTTCCGAGTCGGTACAATGGTTAGCACTAGGTCTAGTTTACGTTTGTAGCCAGCAGCCCACTGATTATAGTTTGCAAAGTCATCTGGCTCATTGAAGTGCACACCACATATAAGACTGGTTTTGGTACCAGTTACCCACTTTCAATGCGTGGTTGACATAAATGTGTCCCACTGTTTACAATGCCCTTCATCTTTGGACCAGTAATGCAGGCTGACCTTGTCAGCATTTGTGTTGCTGCACCCACCCACCACACAATGTTTGGGCATAATACAGGGTACAGGAGGAATGCACAGTTGTCAGGTATGACTGCTTTGCTATAGACTGCTACACAGGCACTGGAACGGTGACAAATCTGGGCTTTGGCAGTGTTACTGTTGTTATTGTGACAGTTGCACTCAGTTTCAGGGGCATACACATAGGGCTATAGCTGTGTGTGGCACTGTACTCCACCATCTGGGAACTCTGCAGTGTTCATGATTCTGACCACCCAGCTTATGCTATTGTGCTGTGGGACAGTGTTTACACAACACCACAATATGTATTCCCATAGCAAATACTGTGACGTTTGCTACAGTGGGTGGGGGGCGACATCCCTATCTGTTTGTGTCAGTGCCTCAAACAATGTGACCACTGCACAGATGCATGAATCTGTCAGTACAGTCGCTTCTACACAGCAAGTACCTGCAATGTTCAGCACTGAGGGTACAGTGACACAGGGGACATAACCAGGTGTCTGTACAGCAGACATCTGGACATGTGGTGCAATGGGGTGTACTAACCCGGGATTGTGCATGTGTGGGGGGTTGCACACAGCCTTTGTGTAGATATGCTATGCTTCAACACTGCAATACCCTGTTGTCAGTGTCTCCAGTGTGATGACAGCAGTCTGTGTGCTGCTGGCAGCATTTCAGTGCAGCAGACAAAGGAGTGGGAAGGGCTGGGGGGAATCGGGGTGTTGTGCACTGACTGCAGCCCTGCTCAGCTGCTGGTCATGTTTGTTAGTTTCTTATACTGTGGCTGTACACAGGGGGCTTTCATACACAGCCCTTGTGTGTATGTACTGTGCTTCCACAATGGTACAGTGTGGTCAGTGTCTCCAGTGGGGTGCCAGCAGTTTTTGGGCTGATGTCAGTTGGCAGCATGGGTAAGGCAGACACATGGGTGGGACGTTCTGGGTGTATGGTGAGTGGGCGCACTGACTGCAGTATTGCTCACACAATGCCCAGGTTTCCTTTTTCTTACACTGATGGTGTACATAGGGACTTTCCTACACAGTACTTTTGGGGTTTCTGCTGTGCTTTCAGACTGCACCACCCTGTTGTTCATATCTGCAGTAATTGTGCAGGGAATTTTAATGAGGTTCCTGTTGGTTGTGGCGCTTCTATGTGGTATATGGATGACGCTGTGCTGGGGGTGTAAGGGAAGGAAGCACTGACCATGACCTTTCTGTACCACTGCACAGATTTGTTTGTTGCACTGTCAGTGTGCACGGCCTTTCCTACACAGCCATTATGTGGCTATCCTGTTCCTCTACACCACACTACCCTATTGTTGGTGTGTCAAGTGGGGTTACAGCACTTGATGGGTTGCTATCATGATGCAGCGTTTCTGAGTGGCAGGCAAATGAATGTGGTGTGCTGTGCAAGGGGCTGATGTAAAAGTGGCGTGCCATTGCTCAGCAACAGTGATACACCCTGCTGGGCGTGCTGAGGTTTTTATTCCTCCTACTGTCAGTCCTTTTCCACTGACGTTGCATGCCCCATTAATTTGCTGATGTATTTGTGGGGCTCTCACAAGATTTGTGGTCGTTCCAGCTTACATCCCATTTTGCTGGTCGGCGGTCAGGAATGGCATTTTCATTTTTTATTTTACAATTTTCACTGGTGCATTAGTTGCAGCACGCTATGTGAATTGGTTTATGCAGGCATCAAGGGACTACTGCTCCGGGGGACATCACCTAAGTTGCAGGTTGGCAGCTGCTCTTTATATTCATTAGTTTTTTATTTATTGAAACGTTTCACCAGGAAGGCACATTGAACAACAAGTTGTTCGTCTCCCAGAAGCGACCTGGGGGAGGGGGTACAAAGTTTAAACAAAAATTGTACAGATAGGCAAGGAAGCATAATGTTACGTACAGCAATATTTAGATACAGGTACAATAGGTAAGTGTAACATACATAGATAACATTTGACGAGCAATTGGGGAGGTAACAGGAGGCAGGATAAACAAGTTACAAATGTATGCATAACATATAGCTGTGCAGTTAGGGACAAACAGACTAGAATACCTACAACATATTATAACAGTGAATCAACCATGAGCAGGAGCGGGGTAACAAGACAAGCTGGTAAACAAAAGGCACAGACAGAGTAAGTGCAAGGCAGGAGGGGATGGAGAGTGGGGTAGAGTGCGGGGGGGGGGGGATTAAGTGCTAAGATTATATTTTGTGAGAGCCAGTGGGGAGGGAGATTTTTTGGAAGGAAGGAGAGAAAATGCCAGAACCAGATTCCCTCATCAGGATGCTGAGAACCCTGCAAGAGGAGCACGGAGTGAGCCAGTGGGGGGAGGATTTTAGGAAGGAAGGAGAGAAAATGTCAGAACCAGATTCCCTCTTCAGGATGCTGACAACCCTGCAAGAAGGGTGTGGAGCAGGCTAATTAATGAAGAGAAAGAGAGATAGGGGGTAGTTAATGGAAGCTGAGGGAATTAAGTGCTAAGATTGTTTGTGTGAGAGCCAGTGAGAAGGTTGAGAATTAGGAAGGAAGGAAGGAAGGAAGGGTGTAATGTCAGACCAGGATACCCCTTCAGGATGCTGAAACCTGCAGAGGCAAGAAGCAGGCTTGTAATGAACAGCGAGAGAGAGAGCAAGAGAGAGGAGAGAGGGTGGGAAAATAGGGAGAGAGAGAGGAAATGGGGGAATAATGAGGGGGGATTAACTGCTGAGTTTGTGATTGTAGAGCCAGCAGGAAAGAAGATTTAGGGAGGAACAGAAGCAAGGGAGCAGGGGGTGAAGGATCATAACAGGAGGAACTAGAGGAGAGGGTAGCTAGTAGGCAAGAGTGAGAGAGTGAAGAGGAAGATGAAGTTTTAATGAACCTTTTTATTTCTTTTCAACATTTAATAATATGTGAATCATGAATATTACCCTACCAATTGAACTTTATGGACTCATCTTCATAGACTTTGGTCTACCATAAGGGCATAATGTTGTTTCCTTTTTATAGTTATGTCTTTCAGAACTAATACAAAAAGACTAGCCTTGTTGGCACCAGCCAGAACTTGTTATTAAGCTGTTGTTGGTCATCTTCACTAAAGTTCTGTTGTGTTGTGTTGTGTTGTGTTGTGTTGGTATGTTTATATATAAAGCTGCTTTACTCAAGTAGTAGCAGGAAAGCTAGAATAGGTCATAAATTAGATAAACCGCTAATGATGACATTCCAAGTCAGAAGGAGACTAAACCATATTACAAGGTTACAAGACAAGAATATTAATGGAAAATGCTGATTATCTAAACTGAAATATGGACCCCAATGTATCAGGAATGAACATGAAAGATGCACACCATAACACAGTTAGTAGACACTAGATATGGCTAATTCTGCATACAGTATTATTATCATATGGAACATTAAAGGGCACTGTTGAAGGAGAGAAGGCACAATTCTCTGCCACTTAAAGACAGCCAGAACACAGGCAGCCCTCCTTCAAGAGAGGCACAATAAAAGGTGACCAAGGCAATCTCTGGAGGACAAAGTGGGTAAGTCAGATATTTGCCCCAGGAGACAGAAACAAACAGGCAGGTGTTGCTACACTAAACCACTGAAAAGTACAGTTACGTAAGAACTTACCGTAACAGTAGATCTTCGAGAGAGAGCTCTTGCAGTAGGTATTTACTGTACATATAGGACTGACCACGGCGGGTGTCAGGACATCGACATTTCCTAGCTAGCAGTCTGGCGGGACCGCCCCCGTCAAGTGGACCAACGTCATGCGACGTCAGTATAAAGGGGCAGTCCCCCACACCCACCTTCCAGTTCTTTCCCACCTAGGGCCAAAAGAGGCAAGATGAGAGAGAAGTGGATATTTCCCTTCCTGGAAAAGGAGCTAAAAAGCTAAGGGAGATGGAGGGCGGAAGGCAATACCTACTGCAAGAACATCTCTCTAAGATCTACTGTTATGGTAAGTTCTTACATAATTGTACTATCTTATTTTGAGAGGGCTCTTACAGTAGGTATTTACATATAGGACTGAATCCCAAGCAGTCTTGAACAAGGAAAAGCACTCGGGAGGAGGACAACGATCCATAGAATGGAACCTCCGGCTGAACGGGTCTTATGAAAGAAGACCTTGAAGCACAGCCAACCCGAAGCCTGCTCTATGGCGAGAGACAATATCCACACTGTAATGTTTCATAAAGGTATGGACAAAGTCCAAGTTGTGGCTGCGCAGATGTCTGCCGCTGACACATTCTTGAAACAAGCCGCAAAGGCCGCTACTCCTCTGGTGAAGTGACCTCTGACTTGACTCGGCAGGGTCTTCTTGTACTTGTCATAACAGAAAGTGATACAATGAGCCAACCATTTAGATAGGCATTGCTTGGAAACGGCATTGCCCTCTCTTTTGTGAGCAAAAGAGAAAAAGCTGATCAGATTTCCTGAGATCCTTAGTCCTAGTGGTGTAGTATCTCAGCATTCTATGAACATCCAAAGTATGCAAGAGGTACTCCCTTGATTGGAGTGTTGTATAAAGAAAGCAGGTAGCTCAATGAATTGATTCAATGTAGATTCCGCCACCACCTTAGGGAAAAACTTAGGGTTGGTGCTTGAGCCACACATTCCTTGTGAAAAATAAATATGGATTTTGCACATGGCCTGAAGCTTGAAATCGTTGAGCTGAAGTAATGCGCTAGGAAGAGAGTCTTCCAAGAGAGGAACTTCAAGCCTGCTGAGGCTGCCGGCTTGAAAGGGGGCAGAGTAAGCTTCTCGAGAACAAAATTCAAATCCCAAGGAGGAGCAGAAATGCGGATGGGGGGGGTCTCAAATGGAGAACCCCTCTGAGGAATGTCTTAGAGACTTCCAACTGCACAAAAGTCCTGTCTCCAAAGGGTACATGGTAGACTGAAATCGCTGCCATGTGAACCTTTAAAGAGGAATGGCTGAGACCCAGATTGAAGAGATGATGCATGTAGTCCAGGACTCTGTCAACTGGGTAAGAGAAGGCTTGAAGACCTTTGATGAGGCCCAAATAGAGACTTGTTTCCACTTCATGGCGTAGGTGAACCTGGTGGAAGGCTTTCTGGCCTCCACCAAAATATCTGCTACGAGTGGAGAAACCCCGAACCGGACTTGAGCTACATCTGCAGAAGCCACGCATGCAAATGAAGGGATTTGAGACCTGGATGAACAAGGGTCCCCTGATCCTGGGTCAACATGTGTTGAGACAGAGGAAGAGGAAGCAGAGGTTCCTCTGAAAATTGTTGCGGAAGAGAGAACCAAACTTGCCTGGGCCAGAATGGAGCAATGAGGATTATCACTCCTCTGTTCTGAGCTTGTGCAGGACCCTCAGAATTAAGGAATTGAGGGAAGGCATAGACTTAATCTGTCCCTCCAATCGAGAGACAGAGCGTCCCGCCAGAAAATGTCTAGCCCTGGAGCGAGCAAGCAGAAGGTGGAAAGTTTTGCATTTTGAAAACAAGCAAATAGGTCTACCTGATGGGTTCCCCAAAGCAGGAAGATGTCAGCTACTACCTCTGATCCCATTCCCATTCATGGGCCCTGGCTGAGGACCGACTGAGGTGGTCTGCCAGCGTGTTTTCTACTCCCGGAACATGAACGGCCATCAGGTGAAGGTTGTGTTGGGTAGCCCAGCTCAAAATTCTCATTACTTCCCTGTACAGAGGGTAGGAATGAGTTTCTCCCTGCTTGTTGATGTACCAGACCACACACATGTTGTCTGTCTGAATGGTTAGATGAGCAGGAAGAATGGAAGAGTGCAGGGTCTGGAGGGCATACAGGACTGCTCTGAGTTCGACACATTTATGTGCAGATTCTGCTCAAGCCTGGACCAGCTGCCCTGAGTCTTGTGAGACCCGAGGTGGGCTCCCCAGCCCTCTCCTGAGGCATCTGTTGTCAATGTCTGGGAGGGGGGGTTCGATATTGAAGTGAACTCTCCAAGAAAGGTTCTCTGGTACCATCTACCATTGCAAGTCCCTGACCATGGGATCAGAAACTAGAACCTCCTGGTCTAGGCCATCCAGTGTTTGGTCCCATTGAGACCGAAGCATTCATTGAGAAATCCTCATATGGAGCCGAGCGCTTGGGACTGTCGGAATAGCAGCCTCCATTAGCCTGAGAAATCAAAGGACTGACATGGCTCCAAGCCTTCTGCGACTGGACAGAAGATGTGCCTGAGTCTGCAGGGTGTCCACCCTGTCCAGAGGCAAAAAGGCCTTGCCGATGGTTGTGTCCAGGATTGCCCCTATGAATTGGAGTCTTTGGCAAGGGACCAAATGGGACTTTGCCTGGTTGATGGTGATACCAAACTGGTGAAACCTGCAGGGTGAGGGAAGGAGTAGAAGTTCCTCCTGGATGGGGCCACCAGAGCCAGTCGTCCAGGTGAGAGAACACCTGCACTCCCTGGGTGACGCTTGTGGGCCGCTACCACATGACAGGCATTTGATAAACACTGGGCCAAGGAAGACCAAATGGGAGGCCTTGAATTGGTAGTGGGACCCCTGAAAACAAAATTGAAGGAATTTATGCGGTGGGAAGGGTGATGTGCAGGTAAGCATCCTGCATATCCAAAGCACAGCCACAGTCCCTGCCAAAGAAGAGGCTCTGCAGGAGAGCATTCTGAAGCATTTGTACTCCACAAACATGTTCAGGGAACTGAGGTCTAAAATAGGCCTCACAGCTCCTGTTTTCTTTGGAACTAGAAAGACATGGGAATAGTAACCTGTTCCCCAAAAGTGGTTGAGAACTGGTTCTATCACAGCTGAGGAAAAGGAAGTGATTTCTTCTGGGACCAGAGGAAGATGTTCCTGGGAGTAAGACAACTGGGGTGGTGGTCTTGGGTGGATTCTGAAGAAACTCAATTGAGTGACCTGCTGCAATCAGCTGGAGCACCCAAGAATCTGATGTTATCCTCTCCCAACCCAGTAGATGGAAGGAGAACCTCCCTCCTACTGGTTCTTCTGGTGAGTCCAGAGGCTGTGGGAGAGGTAAGGAGTCAGGAGGTCTGGGGCAGCGCAGTAGAGTCCACGGACTTTAGTGCTGTACCCTTCTCTTGCAGATGGGTTATGATGTCCTTGACATCACCGCTGAACAATACCGAACCACTGAGGGGTGCATCCTGAATAGCGGATTGCACTTCAGGGACCAAACCTGACACTCTGAGCCAGGCATAACACTGGAGAACTATGGTGGCGAACTCTGTCGGCTGCGTTGTAAGTAACGCAGGCATGTGCCGACTGACGACGAGCAGAACGGACGGGGTCTGCCACTTCCTGTTTTGTCTGAGACTCAGGAAGGGAGTCAATTTTGATTCCACCTGACTCAGGATGGTCTTCTGGTAGTCCCCATATGAGCTACATAATTCAGGGCCTAATACCCAGGGTAGAGGCAGCATAAACCTTCTTCCCATATTGGTCCAGAAGCGAGACTCTTTGTCAGGCGGAGCAGAGCTGAGAAGTTTAGAGCTAGCAGTTAGGCACTAATCACGGCCGAGTCTGCCTTGTGGTGTACGTTCAAAGAACCTACCCTCAGGGGCCTGATATAGCTGATCTGCCTTCCTCAGAGGGGCTAAAGATGGTTGTTTCCAAATAGTGGAAACAACATCTTCGTGAGGTTCTATCCAGGGTGGAATCAATGTAGGAGTGGTCTCGGGCAGATCAGTTAAAGCACAAAGAGGCTGGGAAGGCAGTCAGAATAGCAAAGGCCCAAACCGAGGAAAGGATAGCCAATTCTGTTAAGAAGGGGGATAAGACCTTTTATAGGTACATTAGAGAGCGAAGAAAGACCAAAGGAGGGATACTGAAGCTTAATAAAAGGGAGGGAATGTGGGTAGAGGGTGACAGTGAAAAAGCAGGGATACTGAACGAATATTTCTGCTCAGTATTCACAAAGGAAGAGGAGGCGGAGGAGTACCTAAACCAAACAAGAGAAACACTCTGAAGACAGGGGTCAATATCAGTCCATTTACAGAAGAAGGGTTCTGAAAGAACTAATAAAATTGAAGGTGGACAAAGCAATGGGGCCTGATGGGATTCACCAAGAATTCTAAAAATTAAGGGGAGAACTAGTGACACCGCTGACTACTCTCTTTAACAAATCATGGGAGGATGGGGTGGTACCCGAGGACTGGAGGAGGGCAGATGTGATTCCTCTTCACAAAAGTGGGAGCAGGACAGAGGCAGGAAACTACAGACCAGTTAGTTTGACCTCAGTGGTAGGGAAAATGATGGAATCACTTCTGAAGGAAAGAATTGTTGAGTACCTAGAGGCCAGTGGGGCACAGGACCCAAGGCAGCATGGGTTCACGATGGGAAGGTCGTGTCAGACGAATCTAATAGATTTCTTTGACTGGGTGACCAAAGTAGTAGACCAGGGAGGGGCTGTGGACATGGCCTACCTAGATTTTAGCAAGGCATTTGATACAGTCCCACACAAAAGATTAATACACAAGATAGCCAGCCTTGGGTGGGTCCCAAGGTGGTAGCCTGAATAAAAATTGGCTAGACAACAGGACGCAAAGGGTAGTAGTAAATGGAGTACACAGTGAAGAAAGGAGGGTTACTGGCGGGGTACCGCAGGGTTCAGTACTGGGACCGGTCCTTTTTAATGTCTTTACAAGTGACATTGCAGAGGAACTGGAAGGAAAAGTATGTCTCTTTGCAGATGACACAAAGATCTGCAACAGGGTTGATACACAAGATGGAGTGGAAAGGATGAAAAGGGACTTGGCAAGGTTGGAGGAATGGTCAAATGTATTGCAGCTCAGATTCAATGCAAAGAAGTGCAAGTAATGCACCTGGGAAACAAAAACCAGGGAAGCGTACACAATGGGGGTGAGATACTGGCAACAGTAAAATAGAAGAAGGGACCTGGGGGTAATTATATCAGATGACCTAAAGGTGGGCAAGCAATGAGAAGGCAGTAAGGAAGGCTGGGGGATACTGAGATGCATAGGAAGAGGCATCAGTAGTAGAAAACAGGAAGTTGTTATCCTCTGTACAGACAGTTGGTGAGACCCCATCTGGAGTACTGTGTGCAGTTCTGGAGACCCATCTCCATGAAAAACATAGACAGAGTGGAGGCTGTCCAGAGGAGGGCAACCAAATGGTGCAGGGTCTGCACCAGAAGACATCAGAAAGAAAGACTGAAGGAGCTTAATATGTATACCCTTGAGGAAAGAAGGAGAGAGGGGACATGACAGAAACTTTCAAGTATCTCAGGGAATCAACAAGTCCAAGAGGGTAGCATCTTCAAGAAAAGAGATGTGCAAGAACAAGGGGCACAATTTGAAGATAGAGGGGACGGCTCAAAGGTAATGTGAGGAGTTTTTTTTACAGAGAGGGTTGTGGATGCATGGAACAGCCTCCTGAGGAGGTCGTGGAGTCAAGAACAGTGGGGAATTCAGAATGCATGGGACAGGCATAAGGCAGTCCTAGTGGGGGTAGGAGGAAGTAAGCTGTTGGTTAACTAGGATCTGCAGCTTATCTATTGGAAGTAGGAAAATGGGCAGACTCAGGTGGGCCAAGCGGTCCTTATCTGTCATCAAATTCTTGTATGTATCCAAGTGGGCAGCGAGCTTTTTACATTGTGGATCTGGCTCCAGAGATTGTCACTGATGAACTTCCTGGAACTTTCTCAGTAACTCCAGAAAGAAGGATCCTCGAAGGAGACTTCAGAGGGTCCTTGGCCTGGGTCATTCTGGAGTACAGGGCTCATCATCTGGGTTGGAGCATCCCCCTGAGTCCGAGTCAGAGGTCTCCGACGTAGAAGAGGAAGACTCCTCCTGACCCGGGGGAGGAACAGTCCCTTTGGGAAGCCCTCTGGGAAGCATGTCCTCCCCACCCCGGCGCCCAAGAGTTCACCTCTGGTGTCAGGTAAGGGTGAGGGAGTCTCCCATCTCCAGTGTAGGGGATCCTGTGCAGGGTCTGGTGCCAGTAGATGACTCTCTACCTCCCTGGTGAGTTGATCCTTGGCCTCAGCCCACCAGGCAGCAAGAGTCTCCTTCAAGTCCACTGGTGACTGGGATGTAGGCAGCAGAGGAGGAGAGGGGGATACGGATACTGGGAAAATCCGTATAGCGAGTATCCATAACCTAATGGCGGGAAACCTGGCATTGGGTATTGAGGCGCCGAGTACTGCGGCATCGGATAGAGCGGCATCAGATATTGTGGTGCTAGGTAAGGCGGTACCGGATTTAGTGGTGTCGGATACCCGGGTGCCAGGGTCTCTGATGGGGCAGAGGGACCTGACAAAGGCCCAGCAGGCGAATCAGGTAAAGGTGGCACCATGGGTGTCGGGCCCGGAGTGGGAGCGCCGTCCGGAAGGAGGACGTTGGCTGGCATGGGGTAAGCTGGCGTCAGAGCCGGCATCTGAGGGTCCAGCGTCAGGGTGTCTAACCCAGTAGGAGGGGGCCCTGATGGCAGCGTAACCAGGTCCTCCGTGACGACCGGGGAGGAAGGGTCAGAATCCCTGGGATTCAACAGAGGGGATGCAGGAACCTCAGTTGGCTACTCCAAGTGTTGAGGGGAGCCTGGGGCATCGGACTGGTCAAAGGGGTCTGATGCAGGCTCCTTGGCTGGGCGGTCATCAGAGGGGCCGACATCCGGCTTATCAGCCAGATCAGGGTGGGCATCGGAGGAGCCAGTGTCTGACTTATCGGATCCCTTGCTCGAGGAAGGCCATATTGGAGAGGTGGCCTTGTGGGGTGTACGAATGACTGTGCACCCCCCCTCCGCAGGAGCAAGCCACTTATCAGTCTTGTCTGGGCAGACGTTGGTGGCACCAGCGTCTGACTTAGCAGACCCGCTCGACCCTGAAGGCCGTGTGTTCGCGGCCTTCCCAGGAGTGGAGGCCTCCTTTACCCCAGAGGTACCTGAGGGGCCCAAGCGTGAGCCCAATGGGAGGGGCGACACTTTCTTGGACACCCACCAAGACGGTCATTGAGGAGCGGTTACCTTTAAGACCGTGACTCCAGCCAGAGCCGCAGAGGCCATGGAGGTCAGGTCCTGGTCCCGGTGCTTCTCCTTCTTCTTTTTGTGGCCTTTGGGGGAAGTGGAAGCCTGCCTCAACTTTTTCAGCTCCTTTTCCATGGATGCCATCTTTTTCTTCAAAATATGGGCCTCCAGGGACTGCTGCCTCCATTTTTGGGTAACTGAATTGAATTTCTGGCAGTGCTGGCACTTCTCCACAGGATGATCCAGGCTTAGGCAGAAGAGGCACAGGGAGTGGCCGTCCTTATGCAGCAGTTGGGAACTGCACGAGTCGCACTTATTTTTATGCAATTCAGAAGGTGTCGAGGATGACATACACGCTTATAATTAAGAGAGAAATATCGAAAACATCAGTCTAAAAAGTTTGAAAACTAACCAACGAAGGACTGATGAGTGATGAACTCTACCATGAGGAACTTTCGACGGTGAGAAAGAACTGGAAGGTGAGCATGGGGACCACCTTTATACTGACGTCAGTCACCTGATGTGGGGGCGGTCCCCCACCACAGACTGCTAGCTAGAAATTTTTCCGTGGGGTCCTAATGCCTGCTGCATCAGTCCTATATGTAAATACCTACTGCAAGAGCCCTCTCGAAGTAAGATCACACCTTTCCAGATGGTTGAGCAGGTAGCCGACCATGGAGACATTTATTATGGTTAAGGGAGTCCTAGGAAGAATAGAAATAGTCCTGGTCTCTATATATGGCCCAAACAAAGCAGACCCACAGTTTCTCACAGGGCTCTTAGCTCTACTAGCTCAGCACACCAGGACGCATCTAACAATAGGTGGGGATAGGAATACAGTACCTGACACTACACTAGATAGCACTCAAACAGATCAGGCCTCTCAGTCAGCCAGAGAGCCTGCAGACAATTACAAGATACCCTGGGACTAGTGGAATCATGGAGGACCCTGTACTCCAACAGTAGGGATACACCTTCAGGTCAGCAGTCCATGCTACCTCCTCCAAGTTAGACTACTTTTTTACCAGCCTAGAACTCTTACCCAGTACATTAAGCTGTGAGATCCTATCATGAGTGATCTCTGATCACTCTCCAGTACACCTGGCTATTTATTTATTTTTATTTATTTATGTATTTGGAAACCAGGTAAGTACCCTGGTCCCAGGGACTGGTTACAGACATGACCCAGGCCAAATAGATGGCACATACAAACAGGCTGCATCATAATACAGAGACAAAGAAGAATGTTTATAGAGTGCCAATGATATCTAGTTACAATAGCTTCGAAAACTTGGAGAAAGTATCATACAGATTGTAGACTAACAAGTACTTCACAGATGCACAGAGTACAGTCAGCATAAAGACATGGTTGAACAGCGATATAATGCTTCAAGAAACATCAACTAATGTCTATGCTACCAGTTACAGGCCGATGTTGACATAAGTGTATTCCTTAAGTGCTTTTTGAAGGTCAAGGGGGATTCAAGATTCTGAATTGTCTTTGGTAGGTCATTCCAAAATGTAGGTGCTGCCCAGGAGAAGGCTCTTTGTCCCATGTCAGTGGATATTCTGACACATTCCACGTGCCTGTTTATGGAGGACCTCAAAGTACGAGAGTTCTGTTTAAGGACTTACAGACCCGACAGCGGAGACTTTGTACCCTCATGAAGTGTTCTGCAGATGAAGGACCCTAGCATTAAGTTCCCACGAGCCTGGTGGGAGGGAGCTATCCTAGTGTTTGATATAGTGTACACTGGTGGGTGCTGAAAGGAGCTTGTGTGACAAACCTGCAGATATTGTTGAATGCTGTGTTCAGAGGATTAAGAAGCTGGGGTGATGCAAGGGAGATAACGGGGGAGCAGTATTCAAGGATGGGTAGGAGGGTGCTCCTCCTGATTACTAATCTCACTTTGGGAGTCAAAAGGTGTTTAAGCCTGCAGCAGACACCCAGCCACTGGTTCATCTTATTGATTACCTGATCTATGTGGGTAGAGAAGGTGAGTGAAGGATCAAGAGTCACGCCAAGGCTATACAGCTGGAAAAAGAGAGAAAGTGTGGTGATGAATAACAACCTCCTGAAAAAGCCACAATCCCTTGCTAAAATCAAGGAATGTGTCCAGTTTTTCTTCAAAGACATCAGCACAATACAGAGGCAGGCACACCTGTGGCAGGGTTTTAAATGTACCGTAATGGTTGAAGCGATAAGAATAGCCTCCGCCAGAAAGAGAAAAAAACAAAGCAGAACAGTCTCAGTTGCTAAAAGAGATCAGAGACCTAAAAAAACAACAACATCAGTCTCCTCAGAAGACACAGAGCGACTGAATCTTAATACAACCAGGGCCAAATATAATGAGCTGCTGAAGGAATGGGCCGAGCATGCTATCTTACCTTCCAGGATGAAATATGTCAATCAAGGAGAAAGGGTCAGGAAGCTGCTTGCCCCGAGACTAAAGCAGCAGGAAATGTCTAGGATAATAAAAGGAATCAGAACAGACACCCAGGGGCCACCTTATCACTAATCCTAGGGATACAGACACCCAGGGACCGCTTATCACTAATCCTAGGGATACAGACACCCAGGGCCCCCTTATCACTAATCCTAGGGATATAGACACCTAGGGCCCCCCATTCACTAATCCTAGAGATACAGATACCCAGGGCCCCTTATCAGTAATCCTAGGATACAGATGCCCAGGGCCCCCTTATCACTAATTCTAGGGATGCAGACACCCAGGGCCACCTTTACCACTAATCCTAGGGATACAGACACCCAGGGTCCCCCCTTATCACTAATTCTAGGGATACAGACACCCAGGGCCCCCTTATCACTAATCATAGGGATACAGAACTGCATTTGAAGTTTACTGTAAAGAACTATACTTGGCAGAAAGCATGCCAACAGAAGCAGAGATGGTCAGGTTCCTAACACAAGTTAAGCTCTCCAAACTGAAACATCAACAGATAAAATCTCTAGGAGGAATATCACAGAATATGAAGTAAAGTAGTCATCAAAGTTTAACAGCAGACAAGGCACCACACCCACATGGCTTTTCACTGAACTTAACAAAGCCCTATCAGAAGAAGAAGAAGAAGTAATAAAACTGGTTGATCTATTCAGTGCTGCTATGGGTGAAAGACCTGGACCCTGCCCTTCAGGAAGCCACACAGCACTCTTATCCTGAAATCGGAAAGGACCTGGAGGTCTTGCCTAACTAAAGGCCCATTTCACTCCTTAACCACCACATTAAAATTCTAGCAAATGTCCTAACAGCTAGAGTGGGTAGGGTCTGCAATACACTGATAGGCCCAAACCAGAAGTGATTTATTCAGGACAGGGTATCCACTGAACACTTACGTAAACTTGCCCACATGATCTCTCTGTCCAGGGGACTCCACATTACCAGTGGTGTTGATGTCCCTGGACGTGGAAAAAGCATTTGACAGGGTGTCAAGGGCATTTCTATTTTTGTCACTAAAAGAATATGGTTTCCCAGACTTGCTCCTAGACAATGACAAATTATTGTATTTACGCCCAGTGGCAAAAATCACTAGTAATGGTGTCCACTGTCCATTCAGAATCATTCTCCCTGAAAAAAAAGGAACAAGGCAGGGGTGCCCTCTCTTAATTCTTCAACTTATACCTTGACTCTAGAACCAAAACACTCTTTGCAGAGGACAGAGTTAAAGGTGTACAGGCAGGTGGCCAGAATTACAAGAGATCCACTTACACAGAGAATGCCCTATTGCATCTAAAAACCAAGACAAATCCATACCCCCCGCATTAGACATCCTGCAACAATTCAGCAAAATTAATGGATACAAGCTGAACCATTCTAAAACATGCCTAATGCCACTAAGCTACTTGCACTTAAGAATGATGTCATGAAATGGGGGGGGGGAGTACTTGGTCCCCAGATGCACTAATATAGCTGGGGATAGTCATAGCAAGGGGTTAAAAGATAATGTTCAGCAAAACTCTACACCAACTGCTGAAGTATATTAAGTCAGACCTACAAAGATGGACAGTTCTACCATTGTCTCTATGGGAATGGAGAAATATCATCAAAATTAACATACTACCAACTTAAGACTGCTCTACCCACTTAGTATGGTGGGTTAAGTAATTCCTATCAGATGGTTTATACAGCTGAAAGCTACAATGTCTGCCTTCTTTGAAGGCAAAATGCCCTGTAGAGCATACTATAAACTCACCCCCTTAAATAAAATGGGGTGCTTCAGCTACCAGACGTTAAGCTATACTTCAATGGCCCACACAACCAGAATAATGTTATGCTTGTGCAACTGTATGACAATGTTGTGGCCATTCGCACTCTCGATTCCATTAGGAATTACCACCCTGTAGGGGTACTGATGGCAAGGAACCCTGTAAGAGGGTTCCACCCCTTAAGGTGCCATGGAAAGGGTTCCTTGGTTAACGGTACCTTAGGAAGGAACCCCCTGGGAGTAGAGAGGTGAGCCGCTGGAGGAGGCAGGGAGAATGGTGGCGCAAAGAGAAAGTGCTTCAGAGGGAGGCTGAAAGGAACTGCTTATACAGCTCAGGCAGTAAGCGTGGCTGGTTGCTCACCCATTGAACTGCAGGCGTAGCCTTTAATTCAATGGCCCACACAACCAGAATAATGTTATGCTTGTGCAACTGTATTACAACATTGTGGCCATTCGCCACTCTGTTCCATTAGGAATTACCACCCTGTACGGGTACTGAAGATGAACCTTTAAGAGGGTTCCACCCTAGAGGTGCCATGGAAGGGTCCCTTGGCTAAAGGTACCTTTAGGAAGGAATTCCAAAAGAACTGTAGCAGCAATCGATGACTAGGGAGGTAGAGATGCAGACTGACAGTGACAAGCAGCTTAATGAGACATAAATGAGACACACAAGTTAGCAGGATAGCTCCAGTAATATGGTTTGCACTGATGACAGCAAAGGGGCTTCCTAAGGAGAGGGAACAGCTAGTAAAGCCACCATCCATCTCCATCCAACAGCGGAACCTACCTAAGTAAACTAAGCATATTACTAAAACTAACTAAATATTGTGATCGGTGGCATGGAGGAGAAAAAACCCTTTCAGGAGAAATCTCTAGGGATCCAAAGCCAAGAGGCGGGAGGCCAGGAGGCAGTACAGTGCAATGGTTTAAGGCTCCTGAGCTGCAAACCTGGAGACTTAGTTTGAATCTCTACTTGCATACTGTGTAACCCTGAGAATCACTTAACTTCCTTGTGCTCCCAGGTCGCACCAGTAAACAAGCTTTCAGCTTAGTGTGTCTCTCCTGGTAAAAAAATAAAAACACCCTTTGCAGCTAGTCATAAATTCTACATCAAGAGGCGCTGCCATGCACGAATGGATAAAGCTCCAGCTGGAGTAAGGACATTCCCACTATGGGCCAGAAAGGAAGGGACCCCACTCAGGCATCACACGCTCAGGATGTGGACTAGGGTGCAGAGCGAGACAGTCAGCTGAGAGCAAGCTCAGAGCCAATAAATTGCTGGACACGGTCGGCTAATCTCTTTAGCAATGGAGCAAGCCATACATGGTAATGCAGGGAGTGCTAGGTAATATACAGCATGGTAAACACCTTTAGCAATGGTGGTGGCAATACATGGTAATGCAGTGAGTAACAGGCAATGTGCAGCATGGTAAACTAATAGTACACAGAAGCATGACAGCAATAGGAATTGCACAAACAGTTCAGGGTAACCTGGTCCCTTTAGTCGTCTAGTCTAGCCAACCAGTCCATCAATGAGTGCCAATTAAAAGTGACATAAATACCGGAGGATTTTAGCGAAGGCAGTATATGAACATAAGAAAAATGAACCACATGGAGCCACGACTCTCTACTATATTACGTCCCTCCACCGTAGGAAAACAAAGAAGCCATGGTAAAGTTCCGTGACCCACAAGCAGATAGTAAAACTAGTTTACAGCAACAGCTGTAGCTGAGCTGACCTACAGTGTATAATGAGGCATTGCACTGAAGCAACAATAATAATTGCTTGGTACAACTGCATTTAAACAGGTTTGAATCCTGTGGTGAAAGTAATATAGAATTGCATTAGACTCTGGTTTGAATCCCATCGAGTACAAATAAACATGGTTGAGCAGATTGAAAACCCAAAAAGGCTGTATTCAAGATGAGCACCATGGACCAAACAGTAATCATGACGGTGAAGCAAAATAATGACTCAAAGGGCAAAATAGGTAAATTCAAAAACATACTGTTAAAAGGCTTGCAGCTGGAACCTGAGACCAGGCAGCTAGGAGAATAGCTGAAAGATGCAGAATAGCAATGCAGCAGTTGGACCAGCTGAACAAACACGGAATAAATAAAGCAGAGCACTCAACTCCAATACTGAATGAACTGAGCTAACATTGGGTAAAACATGGGCAGGGCAGGAAAACAGGGATTAGCTGCTAGCTGAGCAGCAAAGCCAAGACCAGGTGCAATCAATTAGAGGAGAAACTCAGGAGGCAGCAAGAGCAGAGTGAACTGAAACATGCAAGGGGAGCTGAAGCAGGCAATAGCAATTGCAGTAAAACTGAGGGCAGGTAGGAGCCAGAAGCACAGGCTAAAATAAACGCAGTGCAAACAAGGGCAACAAAATGCTAGGAAAAGGAGAAAGCCCCAAAAGAAAACACAAAAGAAAAAACACAGACAGGAGAACAGGAAAACAATAACACAGGGAAGCACACTGCAGCAGCCGGAAGCAAAACACAATACCAACCAAGGTAGGACACAGACACAAAAGAATTCAGCAAAACCAAACCGAGTCCCAAACAAGCAAAGCCAGGGAAGGGGTGGGGCAAGGCCCCAGCAGGCCACAAGGGAGAGGACAAACCAACAGAGCCTCCAGCTGGCAAAGAGAAAGTGCTTCAGAGGGGGGGGCTGAAAGGAATTGCCTATATAGCTCAGGAAGTAGGTGTGGCTGGTTGCTCACCCATTGAACTGCAGGAGTAACCATTTAATAGCTAGCCACCCATGTGAGCCATTTCCTCTGGTGGATGGGAAATATCTCCAGGTTGATACTAATCGATATGTAACCCAGGCACCGTGTGCTAGTGGGCTACTACCCCTGCCTGTTGTCCCTTTAACAGGTTAAGGTGCCTGGGTCCTGCTACGGTGCTGTTCGGGGGTCCTATCCCAAAGATAATAAAAATAGTGCGGTGCCTCCACCCAGAGAGAATTAGAAGTGGATCAGGTGACTGGCTGGTACAGCCCCCTGGGATGCTGCACCTACCCACCTCCCCTACTAACCACCCCACAGACTGGATACCCAACAATTTAGTACAGTCCAACCCAGTTAATTCAGACACGGATATAACGTTTTTTTGGATATATCAGACGTTTTACACATTCCCAAACCAAATGCATAGAGAACTGTGTTAAAATACATGGATAAAATGACTGATAACCACCGTCTAATTCGGATGTCTGTTACCTTAAGAACCGCTGGAAATGACTCAGTCTCTGCCAATTAGCGGGTACTTAAGGTTGGTGCTCCAGCACTATTCATCACTCCCAAGAGACTGCAAATCGTCTGTTGATTGTGGTGGATCTGCTGCACAGAACTTGTTCTTCCTGCCTGCCTTTCTCGAAGGTTTATTTCTGTTTCTCTGGGCCTGATTCCAAGTCGGCATATGCTGGCGTAAGCCAAAATATGCCAAACCATTTGGCGATCTAGTGACTTAGCCAAGCGCTACGCCAGCCCCTATTCCAGGAGGTGACCTGTGCCATGTCGGGTGCAGGCTACCAACCATGGGTTATGCCACCCACCACGCCCGCAGCCTGTAATGACATGGCGCATGTGTGGGTTATGGCAGCAACAGCACCCAATTCCAAGAGGGCAGCTGCCACAACCCGCTGCTGCAATTCTAAGAGCTGCACTGGCAGAACAAAGTTAGAGCAGCAAGGGGCATCCGACGTGCCATCCGTCAGATGCCTGCTCCATAGTGCCACGACTGGCAATGGCGCCAATGTGCTCCCCATGCCCACACAAGCACACCCCTGCCCCCCACTCCCCTGAAATTTGGCGACCCCAGGGGTCCAATCTCCAGTGCACTCTCCAGACTCCGGTGCCACCTGTCCTGCCTCCCATGCCCCTGATGTGTGCCGTGGTGTTCCAGGGCGGGGGGCTTTGGGGGGGGCTGCCGGTAGCAGGCCGCAACTTGTGACATGCAGGACTTCTACACCATGCCCATGGCGTTAGCCTCCACATGGTGTAACCCGCATTTCGCAAGTGCCGGGACCCTGCCGCTCTTGGAATGCAGCGCAGGGTCCCTGGCATAGTGTTGAATATCACAACTCGCATACGCCGGTGAGTTGCGTCCTTCGACTTGGAATCAGGCCCCCTGTTTCTTTTGTGTTTGCTAGTTTTTCCAGCATGTCAAAGAGAAATACACTAACACTTGCCAAAAAGATAGAGATTTTGCAAAAGATAGATGACATGTCGAAGACATCATTGAGAGATCTTGTGCTCCAGTTCGGCATGCCACGTTCCAATCTGTCTACTCTTTTAAAGAATAAGGACAAACTCCTTGAATGCTGGCACAGTAACAAGAACCCCGACCGCAACTGCAACAGAACAGATGTGGGCACGATACAGAAAGAAAAATGAGAGGCAGACTAGAATGCTAGATTATTTTAACAAACAATAAAAGAAAGTTGTAAATAAAAGTTATGCTTTAAATGTCACTGAAGCACAGCGAGTCAAAGCATACCCCTCCCGAAATAAACACCAGAAGAAAACAAAAGCACCAAACACTCCCCTTCTACTGTGCACACATAAATCAGAAGCCAACGTGAAACATGTAACCCACACGAATCAAAGCACACCCCTCCCGAAATAAACACCAGAAGAAAACAAAAGCACCAAGCACTCTCCTCCTACTGTGAGCACGAATCTAATTGCACGGAATCCAAACAGCTTCACCAAAGTGCACTAAATGACACCCAGAAGCGAATAGGAAGTCTTGGGGGTGTCGCTTTTGTTCGGGTGCATGCCGCAGGATTAAGTGGCACTTTAGGATAAATCTGACGTTCGCATATAATGGTGGAGTGCCGGTATATGAACATGTCCGAATTAAGCGGGTTGCACTATACTACCATAAACCATGAACAGTAATGCTTTGACAGACTCAGAGAATTCCTGCACACACTATTTCAAACAGTAAACCAAAGCTTTATTGGGGGTATAGGACTAGGGAAGGGGATGCCGGGACCATGGATGGCTGTGGATAGAAAAACTGGTTAATGATATAGCAACACACCAAACATTAGGGCCTGCAGGCCGAACCCACCCCCATTGGTACCAGTGTTTCCCAGATGTTCTTAGGGGTACCCACTAGGTGCAGGCCTGGTACAGTGCCATGGGTTGGCCGGCGGTTTGAGCCCTGAAATATTTCAGAAACTTGAAAATTATTAGCAAGCAATTCCCCTTTTTCCCTCCCAAGAACCAGGTCCTGGGTACTCACAGTTTGAAGCTCTCAACACTAGCAGAAAATGGAACTCCTTGGAGTTGTGCAGCAAATTGAGAAGCAGGCCGGCCAGGATCCTTCTGTCTGGATGGAACTTGCTTGAGGATCTTGCAGCTGGTCACCTTGATTGTAGTTCTGGCTGCTTGTCACCTTCAGCCACTTCTAGTTCGCTGCAGAGCAATGTGGCAGGACAACACCAGCCCCAGAAGGCCTAGACCGGGGAGTAGCCGCACAGCCCAGCTTCCACGATCGGAGCGCCCTAGCACTCGGGTGCAAGATCCATGACATCCTGAGAGAGTGAGACCCACTTAGGAGAGGTTAGCAAGTTCCCTCCGTGGCTCTGGGTGAGGACTCCCTAATGGTGGAAGTCCTCCTACAGTCCCAGCACTGAGTTCTCAACAAGAAGGATTTTCAGCCAGTTGCTCCAATGAAGTCCAGTGCTAATTTTAATGGGTGCTATCAGTACCAGTGCAGTTCAGCAGGGGAAAATTCAGCAGCAATAACCACCTGCACACAAGTCCACACTTTCAGTTTAGCAGTGTCCATAAACCTTTCCTCGGCTACAGCAAGACCACAGCTCTCAGCCACTTTAACCAGTTCACTCAGGACACACACAATTCCTGGCTAGCACCCTCACGACCAGAGATGCTCTGCCTCTTCAAGAAAAATGCAAATGTAGTCCACACAACCAAATGTCCTTTCAGCAGCAACTGTGGTACTCTGATAATCTGCTCAGTCCCCTCATCTAGCTCAATTTCCCAGTGCAGGGTGTCTGCAACATTTAGTCTCTCCCATGAATAGCAAGCAACCAGTAGCGTAGCAAATTCCCAGAGGTCCTGGGTGCAAGGCGATGTTACAGGGCCCCTCCCAAGTTTTGAATAAACATCAAAATAATGATTTGGTCCCCTCAAGCCTTGTAGGCCCAGGTGCCACTGCACCCCTTGCACCCTTGTAGCTACGCCCCTGCAAGCAACTCTTCCATACCTGGGGAAACAGCACCAAAGTTCAATCTCTTTCTCTCTTTCCCTTCTCACTCTGTTTCTGCCACACAGCAGTCTCCAATTTCAGCAATCTCCAGTTCAACAGTACAGCAATTTCCAGTCAGGGCCTGGGTAAGCCTCTCATGTCCAAAGTCCACTCTCATAAGGTACTCCTGACTCAGTACAGAGCTCGGGAACAGACTGAAGAAACCTGAAAGTCCACACAGTATCACCTGAAAATCCCACGTTTCTACTTGGTTGCTGAAGCCTTCAACAAGCAATATCCATAGTGATCAATCTTCCTGCTCGTTTATTGGGGCATGATCTAGGCACCATAATTAGTCCCCTCCTTTTCCCAGGGTCCCTTGGTGTGCAGTTTGGGCACCTAGGTCCTGATTGGCTGCAATTCGGGGGTTAAATGTCAGCAACATGTCAGCTCCGATTCAGTTCATTGGGATCCATACAGTTCCCCTATCGTCTCAGGGCAAGTGCAACTCAACAATAAACTTCATGTGGCCCAACACCCCACCGGATTGTAGCCCCAACTGTCCCCTTTCCACTGAGCCCACATTTGCCCAGTACCTCCTAGTACCTTTGCTGTCACTGCTGCCACAATGCTATGCCCCAGGCGACAGGCAGCAACCTCATTAATATTTACAGGGGCGCTCATTAATATTCATAACTCCCGAGTGCCCCGCATTCAAACTGTGTTTTTAAACATTTCTGGATTTTTTCCCAGCTCTTCAGGTCTCCAGTCCCCATTTAGTTCACCAGGGGGACCGGGACCACCAATAAGCTCCCGTTTTTGACTGCAACCGGTGGTCGCCCAGATCAAAGCACTTTCTAGCGCATGCGCAGTCACCGCTAGCTCAGAGGAGCATGGCCAAAGCAGCAATCGCATTTTTTAACATTTTTTAAACCCAAAAGGGCTGAAATCAATTGTGGGCTTCCTGGAAAGAGTTTACAGGCACCAGAGGGCTTGGGGGTACCCGGGAAGCCAGAAGACAACAGGATGAAAATGGAACAGCAACAGGAGAGAATGCGGGGCAATCAGGTAAGCCCTAAAGAGGGGTTACACGACACTTCAAGTGGAAAGGGATGCAGACAGACCTCTGTAGCATTGCAGGGCTGGACATCAAAGCCTCCTGAGCATGCCACAGAAAGCTACCATCTACCTTAAAATACACACCAATCTGTAGCTCAGTGTTGGTCAACGAGTAACTCCACAGGCTCCTGGATACCAAGCCTCTATTTGACAAAATACAAGCCATTAAAAACTGTTTTAGAATTCAGAACAAAGTAATCCCTGATTCATACCTACATGAGATAACCTGACTGCACTGGACGCATATGTTTGAAGGTAGTAACGAACTCACATTTGAAACCTTCAAAAGGCAGGGAACAACCTAATATGCAGTGTTCTCCTTCCTACAACTGCAGCACATGCTGACTACCACAATCTGCCACAGACCCTGGTCCTTCAGTAATCTGACACTGTGGGACAAACTGGGAGCTCCGACATCACAAAGACATGCCACCTCCCTCCTGTATAAGAGAATACTGGTAAGTAATTTAAGCGCACCTAAAGGTAGTAACGTGCAAATACTGGCAGTCAGAGTTCCCAGAACTGAAGCAACAGGAAATAAGATCTAAACTGTGTAGCAATCTACATAAATACTTTAAATCTGAGGGCCTAAAACTAATGCATTATAAGGTGACTAAATCTCTATTACATGCTAGTTAAATTACACCATATGTACCACCTTTAATCAGATGTTTGTTCCACGCAGAAACTGGAAAGAGGCACACTGAAGCATGTGCTCTGGAACTACATTATGGCCAGACCTCTTTGGGAAACAATCCAGAACAAATCAGACCTCTTCTGGGACTAGAGTCAGCCTTCATAGAATCATAGAAGCTGACGGCAGAAAAGGATCATACTGGCCCATCTAGTCTGCCCTTTCCCCCACCCCTACATTTCCCTTCCTTCCAGCCAGCCTGCTCTCACCCCAATACTCAGCCCCATATGCTTGTCCCATGCCTCTTGAATTCTTCCACCAATTTAGCCCCTACCACTGTGTCTGGTAGTCTGTTCCAGGGCACCACCACCCTCTCTGTGAAGAAATGTCCTCTCACATTGCCCCTGTATCTTTTTCCTGTCTTTGCAGTCTTTACTTCACTAATCTGTTTACTGGGTGTGGGACTGTTCCAATTAGTAGATCAACAAAACTTAAAAACGTAGAATTTGACAGGAGTTAAAGACTTCTTGACCCACCTAGTCTGCCCATTTTTTTCCCTGCCTATACTGTCACCACAGGCCCTACTTGATCTCTCCTCCCCCTTACTTCCAACTATGATTTCCTTGTGCCTGTCCCATGCATGCTTTAAGCCCAATACTGTTTTTTCGCCCCCACCACCTCCACTAGAAGACTGTTTCAGGTATCCACCACTCTTTTTGTGAAGTACTTCCTCACATCTCTCTTGAATTTACCCCTTCCAGCTTCATTGCATGTCCCCTTGTTCTCGTGCATCTTTTCCTCTGGAAAATACTCCCCTCCTGCACCTTAATTATCCCTGTGAGGTATTTATACATCTATTATACCCTCTCTCTCTTTTCTCTCTTCAGGGTGTATATATTGAGGTCCTTCAGTCTCTCCATGGGGCTTCTGATATAAACCCGCACCATTTTAGTTGCCTCTCCTGACTGCCTCCACTCTGTCTATATACCCTTCCTGGAGATGTGATCACCAGAACTAGACAAAATACTCCAGGTGGAGCCTCACCAGTGATGTATCAGAGGCAACACTACCTCCCTCCTTCTTCTGGTAATACCCATCCCTATGCACCCCAATATCCCACTGGCCCTACCTACTGCCTTGTCACACAGCAAAAATACAACATAACACTGATAAGTTTCTATTGCCACAAAGAAAATCCTTAGGCACTGGCTAGACAATATAGTACTGACTTACCGGGAGTGGCACAGTGCAATCTTGGATGGGTTAAGGATGGAAAACAAGGCCGAGGGTTGAGGTGTTGACACCACACCTCACCCTACACTGGTGACCCGGTTCAGGAACGAGCCTGGGTCATAGGGCTCAGTGGGGGTAGAAGATGGATTGAGTAGCTGTACGAGGTCTCCTCCAGGTGGGGACCCAGCTGTGATCGCCAAAAGGCTGCCCTGTTGAAGGCCCAAGGTAGCAAATGGGAGTGACTAGACTAGAGTGTGCCACGGGTCACAACGCAGCGCGGCTCCACACGCGGTGTGAAATCCGCAGTAAGTGGGAGGGAAGAAAATGAAAATAGAGCTGTGAGGCTCCATGATGACATGCTGTGCCCGCACTGGTTCCCCGGAGTCTAGAGGTTGGCTTCCGGAGGAGGGGGGAAGTCAGCACTCCTCTCTCAGCCCTGCCACTGGGGGGGACAACCGTGGGGGACCTCCTGGGAGGACCTGGTGTGGGGAGCTGGAGCCAGAGAGTGAGTCCCTCCAAGGGAGGGACCAGAGCCACTAGCCAGACCAGAGGAGGAGGGATAAACACTTGAATTAAAAAAAAAAAAAAAACATGATTGCCAGTTTTAGAATTCAGAGCAAAAAAAAATAATCCCTGATTTATTCTTACCACAAGCTAGCCTGACTGCAAAAGGGCAACATGTTTTGTTTTTTTATTTTGTGTTTATTCAGAGGTCCATGTTACATTTTACATCAGTAGTACAGAGGAGGCTTTTCCACCTGACATAGTGATACAATTCAGCAAGAGTAGAGAGATAATACACATGAGGAACATTCTCATAAAAAATATATATTGTACTTCCTAAGGAAGCTTGAAGAAACCTCGCCCACCTCCCAATCACGCCGGTAGGGTGAATGACCACTGTTCACCCATCTCTTAGGGCACACACACCCTGCCTATGGTTCATCACCCATAATAGCTATTTATTCCAGAAATCCTGGCTTTCTCCTCCCTAAAGTTAATCTTTGCTGTCATTTTTCCATCACATAGATCTGGTATATCAAGTCCTCCCACCCCCTCTCTGTGGAGAAACAGGTTGAGCCATCTTCTAGAGGGGGGGAACCAGTAAAAGTGCCAGTCCCATTGAAAGTCATGTCACCCTCAGGGAACAGCTCTGCACTGATTCCTCCACCTCTTCCCAAAACCCTGAGAACTGGACATGACCAGAATATGTGGAAATGAGTGGCCATGTCTTCTCCACATGCCCTCCAGTAACCTCCTCTGCCTAATCTGTTATATTTTGCTGTGATATGTAGGGTTCTAAATAATTTCAATATATACATCCACCCATATTCCTTCTATACATAAGTTTTAGATTTATGAAGGTTTGTGAATATCCCTTCCCAGTCTGACTCTGACACCTCCTCACCCAAGTCCACCTCCCACGATTTTTGTATTTTTGTTAATGAAATATGTTGACTAGGTTGGATGGCTTTATAGAGAACCGAAACTGTATGTTCAGGTATTTGGCCAGTTTTGGTTTCTATCATTATTTGGACCAGAGGATGAGCATCAGTTAATTGCCAATTCAAGCCACATTTCTGCTGTATATAGTGCCGGATCTGAAGGAACCGATAAAAATCAGCTCTCCGCAGCGAGTATGCTTGCTGAATCTGAGGAAAGGAGACAAATGCCCCCCGCCGAACCATTGAAATATATGACTCAGGACCTTCCTTTTCCAATTTTCAAATGTAATATCTTGTTGTGCAGGGGAAAAAAACTTATCCAGCATCAGAATTATCAGGACCATTGCTGAATCACTTATTTGGGATTCCTCCAACTTTAAACTACAAATCTGTAAAATCTAAGCCATGAATCAAGACTGCACCTTTTCTCTTATCTTAGGTGAGGGGGACCCAAGTATAAATTCGATGCCCTGTGCATTCTGCCCCAACTCCAACTTCTTCCAGTGTGTATCTATGTTCAAGTCCCACCAGTGTAGAGCATGGGCAATGTGTGCCACATGATAATAAGCCTTTAACTGTGGGAGAGCGGACCCTCCTTTAGTTTTTGATAACTGTAACATCCCTAAGGCCTTCCTAGGGCTTTTTCCCTGCCATATATACCCTGAGATCATTTTATCCCATTTTTTAAAATCTGTTGCGGGAATTGGAATTGGAAGATTCAGGAATAAATATAGGAAACGTAGGAGGATTGTCATTTTTATAGAGTCCACCCTTTGGGATAAGGGAATGGGGAGGCCCTGCCATCTCTGTAGTTCAGCTCTCAGCTACTTAGTTATAGGGTGGAAATTTACCTCATACAAGTCTCCTACACTCTTAGGGACCTGGATACCCAGATATCTGAATTTTTTAGTGTTCCATCTAAGGGGGAGGCTGTCTCTCAAATTGCTAAAATTGTTCAGGAAGCAGGAGAAAACACTGATGTCCTGGTACACATAGGGACTAATGATCTCGCCAGCCGGTTGGTTGTGGAGACCAAGGAACACCTGACCAGGCTGGGTGACAAACTATCATCCATTTCATCCGGCATCTCCTTCTCTGAGATCCTGCCAGTCTGGGAGAGGAGAAGATGAGCGAAGGTCGAGAAGAGGAGATAGGGGAGCTAAACGTAGCTCAAGGGCTGGTGCCAGGAAAAAGGACACAAATTTGTAGGAACTGGCAACAGTTTTGGGAGCGAAAGTTCTTTAAATTTGATGGACTGCATCTGAGTAAGGAGGGAGTCAGTGCATTGGGGCAGAAGTTTGATGTTTTGCAGAATATTTAAAATAGCAAATGGAGAGAGGGGTACAGCACCCGAAACATTGAATGGGAAGAACACCCCTCCCCCCTCAGCTAGTGGTCAAACAGGAGTTCAGCACGTTTGTAGTTCATTTGCATCACCAGGTAAAGAAAAAGGTCCGGCTTCCCATATGATGCAGGAAGCGCGCTCACCAACAACTAACAGACGAATCTGACCAATGGAAAATCATGTAACAAATGCTCGCAGTCTGGGAAACAAGATCCCAGACCTGCAGGCAATAATGACAGAGGCTAAACTGGACATAGTAGCCATTAGCTGTAGACATGGTTTACCAGTAACCACACTTGGGAGACTTCAATACCTGGCTATGTACTGTTCAGAAGAGACCGAGGTGCAAAAGTGGGGTGGTAGAGTGGCCCTTTATGTCAATGAAACTATCAAAGCTACAGAAATTTGGAATGCACATAAGGAGCCAAAAGAACTGTGGGTCAACCTGGAAACAGGAAATGGGACAGCCATATGAACTGGGGTTGTGTACAGGCCTCCAGACCAGGTGGAGGACACAGACACGTTACTGTTAGAAGATGTACAAAACATGACAGCTAAAGGGGAGGTTCTGATAATGGGAGACTTCAACATGCCAGATACAGATTGGCCAATACCAGCAGGGACATCTGCCAGAACTAGACACATGGTGGATTCCCTGCAGGGGGAGGGCCTCAAACAACTGGTACAACAACCCACTACAGACAGGGCTATCCTGTATCTAGTACTGACTAACAGGGAAAGGATCACAGATCTCCAGGTAGAAGGTCATCTGGGGGCTAGTGACCATCATATGGTATGGTTCAATTTGGCCACTAGAACAAAATCTTCCCATTCCAAGGCAAACATATGGGACTTCAGAGGAGCTGACTTTGATAAGATGGCCAACACAAGCTGGCCCCTGATAAAAGAAATACAGTGGAGGGGTACAGGTAAAGTGGGCAAGCATTAAAGATGCAATACTTGAAGCAACATCCTATTGTGTTAGTGAGAAAAGGAAGTGCAAAAGAAGAAGGAAACCACTTTGGTTCTCAAACATAGTAGCAGAAAAGGTCACAGCCAAAAAGGCTGGCCTTCAGGAAATATAAGGGAATGCAGCAGGATGAAGATAGGGAGGAATACCAAACTTCCCGAATGGAAGCAGGGAAGGCAGTAAGGCAGGCAAAGGCCCAAACTGAGGAAACACTAGCACGAACAGTAAAATAAGGTGACAAGACTTTCTATAGATACATTAGTGAAAGGAGAAAGTGCAGAGGGGGTATTGCTAAGATCAAAGGGGATAAGAGGGATTTTGAGGAGGAGGACCATGTAAAAGCATATATCCTAAATAGATACTTCTGCTCGGTATTTACTGAAGAGAAGGTAGGGCAGGTCCACAGCTCTGCACCATGGACACGGGGAGGTGTGCACTAGTCCCTACACAAAGAAAGGACTGAAGAGCTGGATAAGCTCAGGGTGGACAAGGCAATTGGACCTGATGGCATACATCTCAGGGTACTAAAGGAGCTAAGGGTGGAACTAGCAGAGCCATTATCCGAACTGGTTTAGTGAGTCTCTAAGCACAGGAGAGGTCCCAGAAGACTGGAGAAGGGCTCATGTGATCCCGCCCACAAGAGTGGTAGCAGGGAGGAGGCAGGGAACTACAGACCAATCAGTCCAACCTCAGTAGTGGGCAAGATTATGGAGACACTCCTTAAGGAAAGGATAGTGTAACACCTGGAATCCATAGGAGCACAGGATCCAAGATAGCATGGGTTTACAAAGGAAGGTCCTGTCAAATTAATCTTATAGATTTCTTTGACTGGGTAACCAGAGTGGTGGACCAAGGGGGAGCAGTTTATGTTGCCTACCTTGACTTCAGCAAAGCTTTCAATACTGCTCCACATAGAAGATTGATTAATAAGCTGGGTAGGCTTGGGGTGGGTCAGACGTTGGTCAACTGGGTGGCAAACTGGTTGACGGCAGACAACAGAGAGTAGTGGTAAACAGTATACAGTCAGAAGAGATGCAAGTCACAAGTGGGGTACCTCAGGGATCAGTCCTCGGGTCAGTCATCTTCAATATCTTCATCAGTGACATTGCAGATGGACTGGAGGGTAAGGTTTGTCTGTTTGCAGATGACACCAAGATCTGCAACAGAGTAGATGATCCAGATGGTGTGGGCAGAATGAGAAGACATCTGGATAAACTAGCAAAATGGTCAGAAGAGTGACAACTGGGTTTAACACAAGAGTGCAAGATCATGCACATAGGAAGAGAAACCCTGAAGCCACCTATAGGCTGGGAGGGGAGTTGCTGGCAGTCACAAGGGAAGAAAGAGACTTGGGCATCATCATCACCGATGACCTGAAATCATCCAAGCAGACTTCTAAAGCAGTAGGTAAGGCTAGAGGGATGTTGAGGTGTATTAGTATGGGTATCACAAGTCAGAAGAGGGAGGCAATAATCCCTCTTTACAAGACACTGGTTAGGCCCCATCTGGAGTACTGCGTGCAGTACTGGAGGCCACACCTTCACAAGAACATTAACCAAATTGAGGCAGTCCAGAAAGGCAACCAAAATGGTGCAGGGACTGCATCAGAAAACATATGAGGACAGATTAACTGAGCTCAATATGTATACCCTAGAGCAAAGGAGGGAGAGAGGTGATATGATTGAAACATTCAAACACCTTAAGGGCATTAACAAGGCGAAAGAGTCTAACATGTTTCAATACAAGAAAATAGCAGGACAAGAGGACACAGCATGAGATTAGAGGGAGGCCGATTAAGGGGTAATGTGAGGAAGTTCTTTTTCACAGAAAGGGTGGTGGATGCATGAAACGGCCTACCTCAGTAAGTGTTGGATATGAATACAGGGGAGAGCTTCAAACAGGCATGGGATAGGCATAAGGGAGCAATAAAGATGAGTATGAATAGATAGGCCATTGACAGAGCAAAGGCCTATTTCACATTCATAAGGTAGAAAAGAAATGAGCAGACTGGATGGGCCTTGCGGTCCTTATCTGCCATCAACTTCTATGTTTCTATGTTTCAAAAGGGTCAAACCGCCATCTGAGAACTTCTGTCTTGGACAAATTTAACTTATATCCTGACAAGGTTTCTATTTCAGCTAATCTATCGAAGAGTCTGGGTAAAGAAACTGTGAGAGTCGTTAGGTAAATTAGCAAGTCATCAGCATAAAATGCTGTCTTATGTACTACCCCATCTACTTCTAAGCCATTTATTGTCTCATCTTCCCTTATTAACTGAGCTACTGGCTTCACATACAGAGCGAACAAGAGAGGGGAAAGCAGACACCCCTGCCTTGTGCCCCTGGCCAGGCCAAAATGGTCAGAAAAAGACCCATTAGCCTTCACCACCACCTGAGGGAAGGTATGCAAAGTCATAATAAGTTTATTGAATTCTGGAGGGAAACTGAACTTACTTATAACATGATGTAGAAATCTCCAGGAAACATGATTGAACGCTTTTTGAGCGTCCATACTTAACAGAACAAAAGGGGAGGGGGACTCTATTACTTTTTCTAATACACATAGGGTTCTCTTAATATTATCTGTTGTTCTACGGTTCGAGATAAAGCCCGTCTGGTCTTTATTAATTAAGGCTGGCAGAATAGTTTCCAGTCTTTGGGCCAATATACTAACAAAAAATGTATAGTCTTGATTGAGTACTGAAATAGGTCTATAAGACTCGCAGCTAAGGGGGTCTTTGTCGGGTTTTAAGATGGAAATATTTGCATATTGCCAGGAGGGGGGTATCATCTGTCTGTAATGCTCAAAATACAGAGCACAGTGAAGGTATAAGCTCCTTCACAAATGTTTTGTAGAATTCAGAGGGCAGCCTATCCGGACCTGGGTCCTTACCTGCTTTAGCTTTCTTGATAACTGCCTTAACCTCCTGGGTCGTGATAACCAATCTCTCTGCTCAGTAGAAAGATGGGGGAAGGTAGTAGTTTGGAAAAACTTTATATAGGTCTCCTCTTCTGGCTCAGTCCCCGGGGAATACAAAGACTCATAAAAACTTTTAAAGCCATCCAAGATATCTTTAGTTCTGGACAAAATCTCCCTACTTTGTGGTGTCTTAACTGTTTAATAGTTCCCCTGTTCCTCTGGGCCCTAAGCCAAAAGGCTAGTACTTTAGAGGCTTTAGCTCCTCCTTCAAAGTATTTTTGTTTTAAATAAAGTAGTGCCTGTTCTGTTTCATGTTGTAAGAGCTCCTGGAGTTTAGCTTTAATTGAGTCCACCCTGGGCTGAGCTGTCTTATCCCCCTGCATGTGGACGGCTTGCCAGAACTGAAGTTCCGCCTCTAACTCTGCCTGCTGTTATTCCCACTTTTTCTTGGCCTAAGAAGCAAACTTGATTGTGTCCCCCCTTATCACCGCCTTCAAAGTATCCCATAGAATACCCAGGGATATCCCAGGTGCCCTATTTTGATTAATGATTTCTGGAATCCTTTGCTTCATTAGTTTAATATACTCCTTGTGTTTGAGAAGTATTGAAGTGCCATTGACCTGGGCCCTTATCTATTTCTGTACGGATATCCATTAGTATCGGTGTGTGATCAGATGAAATAATTGGCAGGATCTGTATCTGTTTTACCTGACCCCTATGCTCCGCAGACAGCAAAAAGTAATTAATTCTTGAGTATGAGCTATGTGCTGCCGAATAACAAGTGTAGTGTCTATCTCTGCCATGCTTATGTCTCCATACATCTATAAAGCCCAGATCTCGTATCAGCCTCCTGCCATGCTTCTGGACGTTTGTGGATCTTGGGGGGTTTGGGTTAGAACTATCCCACCTGGGGCCATTAAAATTCAGATCTCCTCCACTAGCAAGATCCCTTGTTTAAATTGTATCAGTTTCTCAAATAAGCCCTGCAGCTGTGTGGGCTCTGCTCCTGGTGGAACATATATACTAGCCACTGTATATGGCATCCCCACCACGTTCCCTTACCAAACCCAATGTATCTTCCCTATTTGAGAAAGAGTCCTGCAACTGAAGCAGAGTAGTTAGTTATTAAGATGGTAGTCCCCTCTTCTGCTGCTGAGCAGTGAGGCTAGCCACCGACCGCAGCCATGCTAAATTTAGCCAGTTTTTGGAGTTAAGTGGAGTTCATATGGATTTCCTGTAATAGTATCATTTGGGGTGAAGGTTCTTGAGATAGGACATTATTTTCCCTCTCTTAATTGGTCTCTCAAGCCATTAACATTCTGGAAATTACCCATTATATCCTGATAATGGGCCATAACCAAAAAGGAGGACTATTGCCACCTAGCTGCTCTCTACTCATACTAATCATTGTATCCCAGATGTATTCTACCCCATATCCTCTGGCGTGACCCAATGTTTGTGCCTCTCTCCTATGTATTTCCATGCGGACCTTATTTTCTGGAAATACATAACTATCTACAGTTTTCCCCATGAAACCTTCATAGGGAGGAAGAACTAGATTGCAACAAACTATGTACATATTCGAATTGACTTCCATCATCCAGGTGAACCCCCCAGATATCTATCACATCCTTAGGAGCTATTGTGGGAATTGCAGTTGCTACCCAGGGTATTAAACACCCAAAATTAAATACTGAAAGAAAGTTTGCAGGAGGAGTCCAAAAGAAACATTAATGACTAAAGAAAAAAGATTTAGAAAAAAGCAGTAGCCATCAAAACTTAAACTAAATGGTGCACTTCGAGTCCTGTTCATGTGTGTCCTTGTCCACCCTAAAACGGGTCAAGACAGCCCTTAACAAATGCTGTAGACTTCTCACTGGTGCAGGGAAGCATACGCATACCTGTGACGTCTACAATCAATCCAACTGGCTCAATCTAAATAGTAGACTTGTCTGCCAGACATGCCTACTGGCTAAGAAAGGTTTTCTTAACCTCACATCCCCTGCAATTCAAGCCTTAATGTTGCCCGCAGTCACTGCACACTTTACACGCAGTTCCCTCAAACCAACATTTATCGTTTCCATTCTGCCCGTACCAGCCAGGCTCAATGTGCTTTCCACACCAGGCCCCCTGCTGCTAAACAACCTTCCCCTGAAATTGCAGCCAGAAAACAAGCTTGGCCCATTCAAAACGTAAACTTTCCAGCACCTCACTGACCTCAGCAGTTGTGACTGCTCTGCCTAAGCTTGCAGCTTTGTTTCACCTCTCCCTCCTCTCTCTCCTCCTTGCTACCCTCCCACTTCTCTCCACCCCTCCATCCCCTGCTTCTCCCCTCTCTCCCACCCTATTTCTACCCCTCCACCTACCATTCCAAATCTCTCCGCTCCTCTCCTCCTGTCTGCCCCTCCCTATCACCCTATCACTTTTTGCTCCACCCCAGACTACCTAGCACTTATCTTTCTGTTCTTGCACTCACGACAATGTCAAATCCTTGACTGCCTACCCCTTTTTCCCCACCCTCCCCTCTTATCCCCACCCCTTGCTCCACTTATGTCACCCCATGGATGTTTTTTATTTGTACTTGTGTCTTGCTATACATACACACCCGTATTGTTAATTGTGCATTGATATTTGCCACTGACTGTTTGCTACTGTGCTAGTCTATACACATGTACTGTCTTTTGCTACTAAGTTAACCTCCTGACCTGTATTGCATCTTACCTCTGCTTACTTCTATGTTAACGTCCTGACCCTGTATTGTATCTCACCACTGTTTTGCTTGCACCCATTGCTGACACGGAACGTTAGTAAAAGAACCCTTGGTTCAAAGGTATTTGTAATCCTAGTAATAAATGAATAAAAAAAAATAATATAAAAATAGCAGCCTCCCAGCCTTCCCACTGCCATAGCCATGGGGGCCTACATATTCTGTAACTATGAAGGTTCAATAAGCCAGTGCTGTTAGAAAATAATCCACAGTTTTAGTGTCCATATGCATCTCCTCCATGTGTTGCTAGCGAAAGAAATCGAAAAGATCCCTCTGGACAAAGCTCAAGTCACAAGTGTCCTGTCGCCATTATATAGAGGGCTGATAAATCAGAGTGGGGCCCGATGCCTGCCTGGCAGAGACCCCAGAGGAAGTCTACATGTGGGGGCCACTGCAGCCACCGCCCCTCAGTCCAGGTGAGGGAGCCAACCCCGACCCCACCCCAGGCATAGGGTCCCCACGCCCCTCAGCCCATCCTGGAGCGCCATCTGTCCATTGTAATAGATATAAATTGCCAAAGCCATCGGGACTCCAATCCAGTCACCCATCACAGGAGGGAAAGCCTATGATTCATATCCAAGTCTGATAATAACTGGAGAGAAATCTGGGTCCCCAGCGAAGACTGGGTAACCATCCCCCCCCCCCGATCAGAGCAACACTAGTCCTGGAACGGCCTCTTGTGTTTATTTTAGCATCATAATCCATCCATACATCTCACTGTGCCTAGGCATGGGCTCAATCTTTATATTTACTTGGGGTCATGAGAGCCCCAGCCGAGTGGGACTACTCCCCCCCCCCCATTCTGCGGTCTCTCCAATCCCTCATCAGTGGGCTACCTTCCTTCCGCAATGCCAACCAATGAATTGGCATCCCTTAGGAGGCCTGCCATTTAGCTTTAAGCCCTGCAGCCTACATAAGCCCCACAGCCATCCTTCCATATGTATCCAGTCGGCAATCCCTCCATCAGGGCTACCCAGACCCATCCCCACGGCCTGGAGAAAAAAAATATTAGAGCTCCCCAGGGCCAGGGTGCAGGTTCCCCATCATAGCTAAGACCACAGCCTGGCTCCACCCCCCCAAATAAACATTTTTGGAGCAGTCCTACAGCCCCCCACCTGGCCAGACAAACCCTGAGTCCTAACTTTCAGCATTAAGGCCTGCAGATGACCATCAGTCCATCGATTTATTAACTGCCCCTCGCAAATTGCCTGAGAAGTTGCTTGATAGAGTTTAGGGTTGTCTGTTGTGACTCAACATCCTGAACCCAAGGTCTCCATGATGAAACTCCCACCGGATTAAATCTTTGTAGCAAAGGCATCCTCACTGGCAACTTGTAGTTCCTGTGTTTTAGATCCGACCAGGCCTCAGTTGCTGTGTCATAACTCTGCTGGCCATTGGGGAATTGAATTACCAATTTCGCCGGATAAGGTGTCCAGAATTGTAATTTTAAGCCTCTCAGAACCGGGAAGAGGGGGATGTACTCCCTGCACCTTTGCATCGTGGCTGGTGCATAGTCATTGTCCAGAAACACTCTCCCATTAGTATAGAATATTTTCTCCATGGCCCAAGCCTTTTTTAAGACAGTTTCCTTGGTTGTGAATTGCAGAAATCTCACAATTATTGAACGAGGACATGCTCCTTGTTGGATGGGCTTGGGGCCTAAGGCTCTGTGGGCATGCTTGATCTCCACATCTAGGTTTACATCTAAGTTCAGGGCCTCTCGCAACATTGATTCCAAAAACTGTTCCATATTGTCCCCTTCACTTCCTCAGCCAGCCCTTAAATCCTGATATTTCGTCTCCTGTGCCTGTTTTCTGCATCTTCTTGTCTCTTTCCTAAAACATGACATATGTCCACAAGCTGTGAAACTGTGGCTGACAGCCCTCAAAGCTTCTGTCTGACCCATTTGTGTCTCTTCTAATGTCCCCACTTTGTGCTGTAGTTCCGTAATATCTGCCCTTGCTTGCTCTTGTTCTTGCTTAAAGGTTCGAAAATATGATTTGATATCTTGCAGTTCGTCCAATATTTTGTCTAGCTTATCCTCCATAGCTGAATTGGTCTTGCGTTTGGGCTTCCTGCATTTTATGTAGAGGTAGCGGTCCCAGCAAGGCGCAAGCGCGTGGAGGCACTGGAATCAGAGGCCTCATGGTCAGAACTTTCTGAATCAATTGGAAGACTGGTGAAATGGTTAGAGCCCCCTTTCAATTGATATTTAGCCGAAATTCTGGTTAAAGGGGCTAAAATTACAACTATTAGGCGTGGGAGGCAGAGCTCAGCTAAAAAGCACTGCCATGCGTTAAGTGCTGCACGAAGTTGCCATTGAGTAACATGTTGAAGGTAATAACTTATTCAGATTTGAAACTTTCAAAGCATAGAACAACCTAACACTGTAGTGTTCCCCTTCATACAACTTCAGCACATGCTGACTACCACACTCTACCCCAGACCCTGGTCCTTCAGTAATCTGACACTATGGGACAAACTGGGAACTCCGACATCACAAAGACATGCCACCTCCCTCCTATATAAGACACTAAGTCATTTAATTTAATTCTATTTTAAAAAGCTCTCCCAGAAGGAAGTATTCACCTACCTTACCAAGTCAAAAATATCCACCCGGCTAGGCCCCGATAACACTGACATGAAGCTCCTTAAACTTGTTCTGCAGGAGGTCACCGTCCTTTGCAGATTATCTTTAATCTGTCCCTATCCACTGGCAAAGTACCGAGCTGTGTAAAAAGCTCTTGTCACTCCAGTTTATAAAGGGTGCTGGCAACTTTCCTCTAACTATTGCTTTATCTCCATCTTATCCTTGCTGTGTGTAAGCCCCACCCCTGCCTTTTGCAAATGACAGGTGGTATGCTGTTTGAACCTGACAGCAGTACCAGGTGGGGACTGGGTTCGAGGGGAATAGGTTACTTAGCACAAGGGCTAGGTTTGGCTACTCTGCACAGGGGAACCCAAGTAACTCCGAACACAGGAAGCAATAACTGTAATGTCCAATACCAGAAATGGGATTCTAAAGTGTGGCTTTATTCACATCCAAACAGAACAAACAAAGCATAGACAGAGCCCCACTGGGCTACACTTCTGGTAATGCAGATTAAAAGAATCAAGAACACTTCTTCAACACTCCAGCCCTCAGGCTCTGAACCCACACAGGCACACAGCCCGGACTTCCACGCTGCTTTGGGTACACAACCCAAACTTGTACACTATCTGGGATTCCCAGGCTTGGCTCCCTTGCCGGCCACTCGGATACCTTCCATATGTCATGGAAACATTTTCTGGTGGCTCCCTAAACCACGTAAGAGCACCTCAGCTATATCAAGGAAACTTCCTTTTAATCCCACATCTGGGTACTTTCCTCAGTCACTGCCCAAGTACCTGAGAGAAGTAAAGGTGCCACAGAACAAATCCGTGAGGTGAATTTGTTACTACTGATGAAGTCTCCACCTCTAAACTTCCACAATTCATACCGGCCATTTCTCTGGACATTAAACATCTCATTCTGTAAAGCTTGGCAAGTAGATTAAGGCTAAATGTATGTCACATTTCCTCTATTTGTCTTGCTTTCCCATTCTGCTGGACTTGAACTTACTTTACTTGGCTTAGCCCATTGCTCTAGACCTCCCACTGATTAAGCAGTCCAATCCCACTTTACTTTACTCTTTGTGCTGGACTTGAACCTACTTGAATTAACAGCCAGGGTCTATTACACTAGACCTCCTACAGATTAAGTAGTCAACCCCACGTTCCAACAGTTCAGGTGAAAAAACTTACGCCCTATGTCTGGCCAGACTCACCCTTTGGTTGCAGGTGCCCCACAGGCGATTCCTCACAGGAATTTCTCTCCCACAGCTTCTGGTGCCGCAGCACAACTTGAAATAGGACAGCTTCTTTCTTAGCCGAAACCAGGAGGGTTGCCCCTAGAAGACAGGCAAACCTTTCTACCCCCATCCTCTCAGGGATGGGGCACATCGACCAGTAACAGTGGTCTCCACCACTTCACAAACAGCTTACTCTGTTCCTCTTTCAGTGAAACACACACCTCCTTACAGCTCTAAAACAGAGCTTAAGGCTCTGAGAACCTGCACTCAGACTGCTGTGCTGCTCCTCTCTTCAAGACTGCACATAGACTATGTTCAAAAATCCCCAACATTCTATTTCAACTTCCAACTGCAGCACTCCAGTGTGGCTCATGCAGCTCGAGAGTTCTATGGTGATGTCATCTCTCAGTCTTAGCTGAGACTGAGAACAGAGTGAGACAGTGTGAAATCCATTTAACTGGAGTTTCACAAGGTGCCTTCTCTGCCTACCACTAGGTTTTACTGAGATTCTAGTAACCCTGGGTAACAGGGGGGTTACATGTGAAAAAATCTTGGAGAAAGCCATTAATGATCAGCTCCCTACTATTTGAACAATCATGAGCTACTCGCCAAGGAGCAACATGGTTTCAGGAAAAATCACAGCACCATGACAGCTCTGCTGGAATTTACAGATTCTCTGCACTGTGCCCTTGCCAAAGGTAAAATTGGCGGGTCCATATATATTGACTAATCAAGGCATTTGACCTTGTTAACCATGCCCTTCTCTGCCGAAAACATCTTTCCCTTGGCCGATCCTCCAGTGTGGTGTAACCCCCTGCAAATGGGGGTTCCCAAAAAGTCTCCCTTGAGCTTGCCTAAATGCTCACTGTCAGGCTGGTGTCCTGCATTTTAGCAGTTTAAATGTGATTGCCAGAGCCTGTATAGCCTTTGTGCACTGTCTCTTTAAGAGCTGCTTGATTGCAGCATAAGTAATCTGAGATGGAGCTCTGTTGAAAGATGTAACTATTTGCTGAAAACCATTTAGAATGATAATGATAATGTAGTTTGTCTAACCTGCTTTCTTTGTAGCAAGGACTGTTTTGTTTGCCTCCACTGTCTTGGTCCTGGACTGCAAATTGGACCAATCAGTTCTGGTGGGACTTAAAATGTAGCCGGACTACAGGAGCTGTCTGAATTCAAAATCTACAGGAACTGTGGTTTGAGTTTTTGCACCTTTTTTGCAACTAAAGGGGGAGCTCTTGCTTTGACTAACAGCCAAATCAGCCAACCAAAGCTTTTGGATCTTGGGGAAGTCCCAGGCTGCTTGCAGTTTTCAGTTAGAACTAAGCTGGAACCTGGGCAAGAAGGAGCTGAAGTGATTCTGAGAGCAATCCTGAGTGGATTCGCATGGGAGAACTATGAAAAGGCTGAGAGTTTGGCATCCCGTCTGCCTGCTGCTCCTGAGAGGAGAGAGAGAGAAGAGAAGAGAAGAGAGAGAGAATGGAATGGAATGGAATGGAATGGAATGGAATGGAAGAGAAGAAGAGAAGAAGAGAAGAAGAGAAGAGAAGAGAAGAGAGAAGAAGAGAGAAGAGGAGAATTATTTGGACTAAATCCAAGTTAATGTGACTAAAGTAAGCTACAGAAATGGTCAGGCTCAACCTGAAGAAGACTGAATATTTTGCTGAATCGATCGGCGGTCAGGAATTCCAGCTACCCCTAAGCTCCCAGTGTGTGCAGAGACTTCACGACAGTTCGGGAGCGCTTTTCCGGTACAGTAGAATTCCTGTACATGTAAATGTGCTATGAGCTGCTAGTGGGTTGTGAGTTAGTTCCCCATTGTGTGAACTGTGTTCTGCTTGCTGGAAGCTGTATCCAGCCCAAAACGGACTGCTTCCGAACTTGTCTCCATGCGGTCTGGGCTTTGCCAGACTGGCCCAACCAGACTACCCACTCCACAGAGAAGCCATCGGAGAGAGACTTGCCTGGGGATTAGCCCCCTGCTCCATGCCTGAACAGGAATGACGCCTCTGTGACTTATGTGGGCCCTGCTTCTCCTGGCATTCCAGATCAACCACCTGCAGTCTTGATTTTCGTCCAGCCTGTGTCCAGTCTTGGGTATTGTGAGTAAATACCAGGGTAGCTCCCTACAACAACAGCTTAATCTGAGTCTGTCATCTGATTGTCTTGTTGTTTCATTTCCTTTACGAACTGAGCCCTCTGGCTCCGGATTACAAATATTGTGTACAGTGTATGTTGTGTTTTCCATCACAGGGCCCCAACCAGCTGCAACCCCGGGCAACTGTCCTGGCTAGCCCATCTCTTCTCTACCTGGGTACCCAGAGGTAGACTGTGTGGGAGGACTAAAAGTGCATACATAACTGCTTGACTGATATAACCTTTAAGCTAATTAACCTGATTTTGCCCCTTCCTTGTTCAAGTCCCCTGAATAAATCAGATCTAACTTTTTCTGCATGTAATCTGACTCTGGTTCCAGTTTGTGCTCAAAGTACTGTACTGTTACTATTTGCTGTGCTTAACCTTGTTCTACAGGGGGTCCCCAGGGTCGAGCCAGAGGAACCAGCCCTGGTGGTAAGTGCAAACAGTGTGGGTACTTGTGTGGTGTACCAGGGGTATTGTGAAAGTGATTATTGTACAGTGTTCAGGCCACTAGAGGGGAAAGAGGGTGGTTACAGTGTCCCGGAGGGCTGTGCCCAGGTTAGCTTGACCACTACCAACCCTGACCTCCGGGTGGAGACACCTGTTTCAGAACTCAGGCCCCTTAACCTGCTACTAGCCAAGCAGGCAGGGGTAGTAGCCCTTGGGATAGCGCCTCCTAGGAGTTACATTTTGGAGGCTTACCGCTGGGATTTTGTGTCTTCTAGTGGCCAAATTTGCAAATTGCTGCTAAAAATAAATAGCTACCGCAACAGATGTGGCTGTACACCAGTTGGTGGGGTGGTGTACTGGGCGGGAGATCGACCCCAAAATGCTATACTTATCCTGGATATTCCCTGGGTACCAATAAGGACACTGTAGAGGAGTACTTTCCAAGGTTGAATGTTTACAAAACCCTGTGGTGGTGGGTCGACAGGCTAATCTGCTACTTACAAAGTTTCATGGCGTTAGTAGAGTGTAAGGACCCAGTAGACAGTCCCAAAGTGCCATGGACTATCACCCCAGAAGAGCCCTCACTGCCTGGAGAGTGATAACTAAAGACAGTAAAGACCACGGAAGAATGAGCCCCCCACTATCTGAGACTTTTGAGGAGAAATTTGCTAAGTTCTTGATGGAAGAAGGGCAAACTGTGGAGGACTTAAAGAAACTATTCCTGCCACCTGGGGTGTTCTTCCCGATACCCCTTCCTGTTCCAGCACCCATTATTGCCCCTCCTTCTGTGCCCATGCCAATCCTGGCTCCTATGTCTGTACCTGCCATTAGTCACGACTCTTACAGAAGGTTGAGAATCTTCTCAGCACCTCCCACCCCCAAAGGGAGGATGATTGGAGACCTGGATAGATTGTGTTGCCCTTTGGTACCTGAATGGCAGTACATGGAGGCTGAGAAACGGAAAAGGATCATAGAAAGTTTGAGGGTCCCGTCCTAGAGGCTATTACATTTCTGAGGTCCACAAACCCTGATGCATCTGCCCAGAAGTACCTATCTGCACTCTAAGGCAATTTTGGGAGCACTGAGTCAGGGGAGAACTTGATGTGGAAATTTCAAGGTACAAAACAATGGCCAGGGGAAAGTTTGTCTGCATATGTTACTCGTCTGGAAAGAGCGCTGCAGAAGGCTTACCGAAAAGGTGCGGTAGCCGCCAGTGACTTAAACCATGTGAGGTTGGAGCACATACTGCAACATGCAAAGCATTCTAAATTGCATCTCCTTCAATTAAGGCTCCCAGATAGAAGAGGTAACCCACCGGACTATTGTGACTTGATAAAAGAACTCCAGGAGGTTGAAGATGAAGAGGGGGATTGTAATTCTAGGGTGAGCACAGCCCAAGTTATCACGGCATCGGAAGGCCCTTCCGAAGTGGGGACCAATGAGGGTGTGCCACCATGGGATGAACTGCTGAGGGAGTTCAGGGAAACAAAAAACAGTCTCTTTATGAAGGCCGCTCCTGCAAGTACAGGCACCGACCCTTATCCAACTGCATCTGCTATGGGGGTTGGGGTGTCCACCCAGGCATCTCCTGCTGACAGCAGCTCGAATCTTGATGTCTTGGCTATGAAAGTAAGAGAATTGAAGAGATGTCTCCAAATGCTCCCCACACAGCAGACAGAGATGGCACCAAGGTTCTCAGTTGGTAGTACCACCGCCCCAGCTCCCAGAGTGATGCCTCAGCCACCCCAAATCCCAGAAAACATATTTTGCCATAATTGTGGGAAGGATGGACACATGAAGAGAGAATACAGGTCCACAAAAGACCTAGATAAAGTTGTATATAGACTTCAAGGTGAGCTTCGAAGAATGAATCAGTGGTCCAGGAGTGCCCAAAATGACCGCAGTGAGGGTTCAAGAAGTAGTAACTCAAATCCCTATGTGGCTAAATCATCTGTCCAGGCCCCTGCTGCTGTCCCTCCAGACTGGTCCAAAATAGTGGGCCCTTCAATGGAGACTACCATGGCTGTGAATGGCATTCCTACTCGGGCTGTGCTGGACAGTGGTGCATAGTGACCATTGTATTTAAGGACTGGTATGACAAACACTTATCTGCTGTGCCCTTACAATCCCTGGAGGCCTACATGTGTGGGGCTGAGCAACAAGTCTTATCCTACCTAGGATATATCCACCTCTGGTTGTCATTTCCTGCAGCTGTAACTGGTGTAGAGGAGCAAGTCAAGACACTGGCCTTAGTGTGTCCCCTACTGGACTGTATGATGGGGTTCCCCTGTTGGTGGGACCAATGCCCATACGTTTGGGAGACTGGCACAACTCTGTCGCGAGAAACAAGGGCGACAGACTGGGAGACCCTAAGAATTCCACTCTGATCAAGAGGGCCTATGATTTGCAACAGAACCCCAAGGGGTGGACCACGATGAACCGGTGAAGTCGTGTGGAAGAAGGATCCTGATTCAATGGTACTAGCCCCTAACACCCAGTGTACCATTCAAGGGAGGTCCACTCCGCAAAGATGTCAAGAACAAAATACTGATGTTGGATGCACCAGGCGATGGAAAATTAGCAGAAGGATTATTGGTTAAACCCAGCATCTTGCCAGCTTGTGCTCATGCCTATGCACGACGAGTGATGGTCTAGATTCATAATATGTCAGATCGGGAGATCCAGGTGAACAGAGGATGCACCCCAGCTACGGTACACTGCGCAGACACTGCAGTGTTGCCCAGCAACAAGCCCCCTGGCAAGACAGATAGAGTGACTCCCGACTTGTTTGATTTTGGTGACTCACTATTGCCAGCTGAATGGAAGAATAAATTAGCCAGAAACTTGCCCAGAGATCAAGTGTTTTCATTGAAGGAATGGGACATGGGATGTGTCCAGGTGCGGAGCACCACATATGCCTGCACAATGAGCGGCCATTTGAGAGAGTCTGACACAGCCCGCAGACATAGATGATGTGAGATGACACTTGCAGGAAATGCTCACGGCTGGTGTGATAGAAGAATCCAGGAGCCCATATGCTTCTCCCATTTTGGTTGTGTGAAAGAAGAATGGAACAATACGAGATATGTGTAGATTATCGGACCCTCAACAGGTGAACCATCCCTGATCAATACACCATGCCCTGTATACAAGATGCTCTGGATTGTTTGAATGGGAGCAAATGGTTCTCGGTGCTGGATCTTCCTGATGGATATTACAGATTCCAATGGCTCGGAGGACACTGAGAAGACAGCCTTCATCTGTCCTTTGAGGGTTCTACAAATTTCTGAGAATGCCACAGAGGATATCGGCGCTACCAGCCACCTTCCAGCAACTGATGGAACGAGCGGTGGGAGACATGAATTTGCTGGAATGCCTGGTGTACTTGGACAATGTCATTGTGTTTGGGAGCTCCCTAGAGGAACATGAGAGTCGACTGTTCAAGGTACTAGACCGACTGGAAGATTTCGGCCTCAAGCTGTCCATTGACAAGTGCCAGTTTTTCCAAACCTCTGTGAAGTATGTGGGTCACATAGTGTCTACAGAGGGGATAGAGACTGATCCTAGTAAAGTTGAAGCCTCGACTACTTGGCCCCAGCCCCACAATTTGAAAGAACTACAATGTTTCCTGGGATTCTGTGGCTACTACCGCCAGTTCATAAAGGACTATTCTAAAGTGATTTGGCCACTCTTGAATCTTACCCAGGGTTACCCTTCTACCAATCGAAAATACAAAAAAGGGTCCGTCAAAGAACCAGACAAAGCATATTTCCACCCAGGTGAGCTTTTCAGGTCCTGGTGGACGCCTGACTGTGAAGCAGCTTTCCACAAAGTCATATACCAGCTCACCCATGGCCCCATCCTCGCTTATGCTGTTCCCACCAAACCCTAAGTGCTGCATACTGATGCCAGTCTGCAGAGTCTAGGAGCTGTACTGTATCAAGACCATGAGGATGGTTTGAGACCAGTGGCATTACGCGATACAGAGCTTGACCCCATCAGAGTGAAACTACCCTGTGCACAAGTTGGAGTTCCTTGTGTTAAAATGGGCCATTGTCGACCAGTTTCATGATTACCTCTGGGGGCAAAAATATTGGTGAGGACTGACAATAACCGATAACCTATGTACAGACTTCAGCTAAGTTACACGCCACGGGCACGGTGGCTTTCTACGTGTCAACATATGATTATGCTGTCGAATACAGACTGGGCCTGAATCATATTGATGCTGACACCTATCCCGAGGCCCATTTCCAAGAGCGACTGGGTCAGGCTGTCTGAACCTGACATCCGAGCATTGTGCCAAAAGTTTGATAGAAATGAACAGATGTCTACGGACACAGTGGACTGTTTAGCAGATTGCTTGGGCCCCTCTGACACCTGCATACCAGCTGCATATTGCCACTTTTCTGCTCTAGATATTAGTGCATTACCTCAGTTTGACAATGACAGCATTTAATGGGCTCAATCCCAAGATCCTATGATTTAGCCAGCACTTCACGCCCTTCGTGCAGGAAAGGATGTGTCCAAGTTGCGTTCCTCTGATCTGCGAACCACTTTGTTGTTTAAAGAAGGCCCCAGGTTGAAGCTGCTTAATCAGTTGTTGTATAGAGAGACTGTAGATCAAGGTGGCTAAATAGACAAGCAACAATTGGTCCTGCCCACAGCCTTCAAATATTTGGTACTGAGGTCCCTCCACAATCATATGGGCCACCTTGGTATTGACCGGACCCTTGACCTAGTACAATCTCGATTCTACTGGCCCAAGATGGGGGCCGATGTTGAGCACCATGTAAGGACTTGTAGTCGCTGCCTGCAGAGAAAAGCCCTGCCTCAGAGGGCTGCCCACTTGTCAACATACTACCAGCACCCCAAGGAACTAGTCTGCAAAGACTTCTTGAGTTTAGAGCCTGATGAGCGAAACATTGGCAATGTGTTAGTGGTTACGGACCATTTCACACGGTATGCACAAGCTTTTCCCACCAAAGATCAAAAAGCATCTACTGTGGCCAAGGTGCTAGTGGAAAATTTCTTCATCCACTATGGTGCCCCCCAGCGAATTCACTCTGATCAGGGCTGGGACTTTGAGAGTCGGCTAATCAAACAAATGCTCTCTCTATGGGGGGTGCGAAAGTCAAGAAACACCCCTTATCACCCGCAGGGGGATCGTCTACCAGAACGCTTTAACCCCACCCTGGTAGACATGCTAGGCACCCTACATCCAAAAGATAAGCATAAATGGAGCCAGCAGATTAGCACCTTGGTACACGCATACAACTGCACGAAGAATGATGCTACCGGGTTCTCTCCCTACCACCTCATGTTCGGGAGAGAGGCCCGGCTGCCTGTTGATATCTGTTATGGGGTTTCTCCCAATAGGGTCCGAGCTGAAGATTACCTGCAATATGTACAAAAACTTAAAGCTCAATTGAACCATGCCTATCAACTGGCCCAGACAATAGGCGCCAAAAGAAATCTAGCCAACAGAGAGAGACATGATAGAAAAGTAAAGGCTCTAGAGCTTAGGCCTGGAGACTGTGTGTTGTTGCAAAATTTAGGAATGCATGGTAAACACAAAATTGCTGATTGATGGCACCATCTTCCCCATGTCATAGTTGGAAAATTGGATGATTTGCCAGTGTACAAAGTGCACCCAGAGAATAACTCCAAAGCTGTCAAGACCATGCACCGTAACCACTTGCTTCCTATTGGTCAAGTTATAATTGAGGCTGAACCAGCCGAGATTGATTCCCCTGGACCAGTGACTCATGCTGCTGCAAGAAAGAAACAGAGTCAGCCTGCCCCCGTGGTTGCCAGTTTAAGACTTCCCCCACAGCAGGCCCAGAATGACAGTGACTGCCAGTCTAACTCGGATGACAGTGAGTGTGATAATGCCTATTACCCCGCATATGAATTGAGTCAGTTGTTTCGAGGAAATCCTATGTTGAACTATGGAGATGAAGCTGGGCCTTCTGGACTGCCTAATGCCCCGGCATCATCCTTGGAACCAATGCTCCCTGAAGGTGAAGTGCAAAGTATCACGTCTGAGGATGCTGAGTCTTTGTGTATAGTGGAACTGTATGATTTGCCTGAAGGACAGGCTGATGGTATGAGTCTTTCTGGTGACATGCCAGAACTTGAGGAACACTATGAGAGTGCTGACAACCCCCCTTCAGTGCCAGAGTGTCTTCAAAATGAGCCAAGTGTTGTAGAAACAGAGACTACAGAACAAGGGGCTGACAGTGCTCCCAGCTTGGACGTTGCCCTTCATGCAGAGGCACCACTCACAAGTGATGAAAGCTCCAAGACCACTGCTGAAAGTACAGAGACTGTGGTTGTTCACCCCAGAAAGGCTGGTCGAGCTGTCAAGCCAGTGGTGCGCTTCAGTTACGATTCCCCTTGGAGGCCAGTGGATTTGCCTCTCAATGTAGTACACAAAGGTGTTTATGTCTCTCAGAGTTCACTGCCCAAATTGAGCTTGATGGCCCATTCCAGGTTACTTGTTCTGCCCTTCACCATGGTGCCCCTGCCCCATCCAGCCCCAAGTTAGCTGATAGGGAAGGGCCCCCTCTTGCATTGTTTAGAGTACAAGAGGTTATTACATGATTCTGTATAGTAGAGTGACAAGTTATGCCAATTGATGAATCAGATAGTACTTGTATAGCATGCTAATGGTACAAATATCTTGTATATGTTGCATTTTCAATGTTATGATAGTACAGACTTGGCGCGGACACCAAGTTTGCCCAGGCAGGGAAGGGTGTAACCCCCTACAAATGGAGGTTCCCAAAAAGTCTCCCTTGAGCTTGCCTAAATGCTCACTGCTAGGCTGGTGTCCTGCATTTTAGCAGTTTAAATGTGATTGCCAGAGCCTGTATAGCCTTTGTGCACTGTCTCTTTAAGAGCTGCTTGATTGCTCAAAATAATCTGAGATGGAGCTCTGTTGAAAGATGTAACTATTTGCTGAAAACCATTTAGAATGATAATGATAATGTAGTTTGTCTAACCTGCTTTCTGTAGCAAGGACTGTTTTGTTTGTCTCCACTGTCTTGGTCCTGGACTGCAAATTGGACCAATCAGTTCTGGTGGGACCTAAAATGTAGCCGGACTACAGGAGCTGTCTGAATAAAAAATCTATAGGAACTGTGGTTTGAGTTTGTGTGCCTTTTTTGCAACTGAAGGGGGAGCTCTTGCTTTGACTGACAGCCAAATCAGCCAACCAAAGCTTTTGGATCTTGGGGAAGTCCCGGGCTGCTTGCAGTTTTCAGTTAGAACTAAGCTGGAAGCTGGGCAAGAAGATGCTGAAGTGATTCTGGGAGCAATCCTGAGTGGCTTTGCATGGGAGAACTATGAAAAGGCTGAAAGTTTGGCCTCCATGTCTGCCTGCTGCTCCTGAGAGGGAGAGAAGAGAATTATTTTGGACTAAATTCAAGTTTGTGTGACTAAAGTAAGCTACTGAAGTGGGCCAGACTCAACCTGAAGAAGACCGAATATTTTTGCTGAATGCGATCGGCCTGTCAGGAGTTCCAGCTACCCCTAAGCTCCCGGTGTGTGCAGAGACTTTATGATTGTGCCCGGGGAGCGCTTTGCCTGGTACAGTAGAATTCCCGTACGTGTAAATGTGCTATGAGCTGCTAGTGGGTTGTGAGTTAGTTCCCCACTGTGTGAACTGTGTTCTGCTTGTTGGAAGCTGTATCCAGCCCAAGACGGACTGCTTCTGAACTTGTCTCCATGCAGTCTGGGCTTTGCCAGACTGGCCCAGCCAGACTACCCACTGCACAGAGAAGCCATTGGCGAGAGACCTGCCTGGGGATCAGCCCCCTGCTCCATGCTTGAACAGGAACGATGCCTCTGCGACTTGTGTGGGCCCTGCTTCTCCTGGCATTCCAGATCAACCACCTGCAGTCTAGATTTTCGTCCAGCCTGTGTCCAGTCTTGGGTATCGTGAGTAAATACCAGGGTAGCTCCCTACAACAACAGCTTAATCTGAGTGTGTCATCTGATTGTCTTGTTGTTTCGTTTCCTTTACGAACTGAACCCTCTGGCTTTGGATTACAAATATTGTGTACTGTGCATGTTGTGTTTCCCATCACAGGGCCCCAACCAGTGCGATGCTGGCCAACCCAGAGCAACGCTGGCTAGCCATCTCTTCTCCACCTGGGTACCCAGAGATGTGACCATGTGGGGGACTCAAAGTGCATGCATAACTGCTTGATTGATATAACCTTTGCTAATTAACCTGATTTTGTCCCTCCCTTGTTCAAGTCCCTGAATAAATCAGATTTAACTTTTTCTGCATGTAATCTGACTCTGGTTCCAGTCTGTGCTCAAAGTACTGTACTGTTGCTATTTGCTGTGCTTAACCTTGTTTTACAGGGGGTCCCCAGGGTCAAGCCAGAGGAACCAGCCCTGGTGGTAAGTGCAAACAGTGTGGGTACTTGTGTGGTGTACCAGGGGTATTGTGAAAGTGATTATTGTACAGTGTTCCGGCCACTAGAGGGGAAAGAGGGGGGTTACAGTGTCCCAGAGGGCTGTGCCCAGGTTAGCTTGACCACTACCAAACCTGTCCTCCGGGTGGAGGCACCCGTTTCACAACTCAGGCCCCTTAACCTGCTACTAGCCAAGCAGGCATGGGTAGCAGCCCTTGGGAATGCGCCACCTAGGGGTTACAGTAGTGTCCTGGTTCTCAAACTACCTAGAAGGCAGAACCCAAGCAGTAAAATGCCATACAGCATTTTCCAACACTCAACCAGTAACTATTGGTGTCCCACAAGGGTCCATCCTTGGTCCTCTTTTATTCTGCCTTTTCATTAATGAATTGCCCACTGTCCACTAAGTCCTCTAATGTTCTGCTTTATTGCAGATGACATAGTCATCTTTACCACAGCAGTATAAACTTGGGGATTCTGTGGCAGAAACTTCAATCGGAACACTATCTATGGCTTTGCAAATGATGGTGAGCTATCTAGGATTCAGGGTGTCCTCAACAGAGCCTGCCATTTGCCCTGGGCCTAAAGCGTGACACACACACATGTGTACCATACAGCGGCGAAACTGAATCCCAGTTGCACCTCAATACCTAGTCACTGAGCGAAAAGCATTTTGTGGCTCTCTGTCCTCAGGCCTTCAAGCCATGTTCAACTTTGTGGATCAAACATACACCACCAGGAGTGGTACAACATCCCTGCTCCTCCTACAAAGTAAAACCACACTAGGACAAGCCATCTTTTCCTACAGATTTGCCAAATTTTGGAATGAGCTGCCTCCCTCCTTAAAAGCTGACTGCACCCCTTTCCAATTTAAATCCACTCTCTTCTCCTCCCTCTCCTTATCTGGTCCAGCTAATGCTAAATGAACTTCTGTGAACTGTTAGTATTAATTGTGAACTGTTATTATTAATTGGTTTTAATGACGTCCACAGCCTGAGCATGGCAGCACCTAAATGTAGAAGGTAGCAATATTGTGATTCAAAAATGTATCAATTGTCTTTGTCCGAAGTGCTGTAAGTTTTGCCCTGCCTCAGTGTTGCATTGAATTTATACTGCATTCTCCTGTTCTTTTCCTATCGATGCTGACTCTAAACCTTTGAAAGTAGGCCTTGCCTGAAGGGTTTTATGTGGAATAAACAAATTTAAGTGCCCCTAAAGATAGTAACGTGCAAATACTGGCAGTCAGGGTTCCCAGAACTGAAGCAACAGGAAATAAGATCCGTAAAATGTGGAGCAATCTACATAAATACATTAAATCTGAGGGCCTAAAACTAATGCATTATAAGGTGACTCAATCTCCATTGCTCACTAGTTAAATTATACCATATACAGTACCTTGAATCAGATGTTTGCTCCAGGTGTAAACTGGAAAGAGGCACACTAGCGCATGTGCTCTCAGATTGATTTAATGCCAGATCGCTTTGGGAAACAGTCCAGAACAAATTAGACCCACTTCTGGGACTAGAGTCAGCCTTTATTCCATAGATCTGATTATTGGGTCTGGGACTGTACCAATTACTTGGTCAACAAAATATATGTAACCCCTAGATGGCACTATCCCAAGGGCTACTACCCTGCCTGCTCGACTAGTAGCAGGTTAAGGGACCTGAATTCTGAACAGGTGCCTCACCCGGAGATCAGGGTTGGTAGTGGTCAAGCTAACCTGGCACTGCCTCCAGGACACTGTAACCCCTCTGTCCCCCTATTGGCCTGAACACTGTACAATAATCACTTTCACAATACCCCTGGTACACCACACAAGTACCCACACTGTCTGCACTTACCATCAGGGCTGGTTCCTCTGACTCGACCCTGAAGACCCCTGTAAAACAAGGTTATGCACAACAAATAGCAACAGTACTATACTTTAAGCACAAACTGGAACCACAGTCAGATTACATGCAGAAAAAGTTAGATATGATTTATTCAGGGGACTTGAACAAGGGAGGGGCAAAATCAGGTTAATTAGCTTAAAGGTTATATCAATCAAGCAGTTATGCATGTGCTTTGAGTCTCCCACATAGTCCACCTCTGGGTACCCAGGTGGAGAAGAGATGGGCTAGCCAGGACCGTTGCTCGGGGTTGCAACTGATTGGGGCCCTGTGATGAAAAACACAACATGCACAGTACACAATATCTGTAATCCAGAGCCAGAGGGCTCAGTTCGTAAAGGAAATGAAACAACAAGACAATCAGATGACACACTCAGATTAAGCTGTTGTTGCAGGGAGCTACCCTGATATTTACTCACGATTCCCAAGACTGGACACAGGCTGGACGAAAATCGAGACTGCAGGTGGTTGATCTGGAATGCCAAGAGAAGCAGGGCCCACATGAGTCGCAGAGGCATCATTCCTGTTCAAGCGTGCAGCAGGGAGCTGATCTCCAGGCAGGTCTCTCGTCAATGGCTTCTCTGTGTAGTGGGTAGTCTGGCTGGGCCAGTCTGGCAAGGCCCAGACCGCATGTAGACAAATTCAGATGCAGTCCGTTTTGGGCTGGATACAGCTTCCAGCAAGCAGAACACAGTTCACACAATGGGGGATTAACTCACAACCCACTAGCAGCTCATAGCACATTTACATGTGTAACCCCTAGATGGCGCTATCCCAGGGGCTACTACCCCTGCCTGATTTGCCACTAACAGGTTGAGGGCCTGGATCCAATGTGGTGCCTCCACCCAGAGGTCAGGGTTTGCAATAGTTAAACTAACTTGGTCACAGCCCTCTGGGACACTGCAACCCCTTTCTTCCCACTAGTGGCCCACACAATATATCAGAATTACCTTCACAGTATACACTTACCCCAGGTCTGGTTCCGCACTGGGACCTCCTGTGAAATGAGATACAGTGCAACAATCACAGTACAGTACTTTAACATAGACAAATACCTCAGGCAGTATAACTTGCTGAAAAAGCAGCTCTGATTTATTTAGGGGATATAACAAGGACAGGGGAAATCAGGTTAATTAGCTTATCACTCTAATAATCTACCTATGGCTCTGTGCTACAGGCCTATCCCTATCAGTTACTGTCCCTGGGTACCCAAGCCCTAGTGGCTAGTCCAAACCGTGGCAGCTGGTAGGGGCCCTTTCACACAGAGAAAAGGAGAATTAAACAGTCAGCAGTACAGTAATTCCATTTGGATTTAATGTGGCAATTCAACAGGGAGCGACCTGAATTAGTACTCACGACCTCCAAATAAGATAGGGTCCTTCAATGTCAGCAGGGCTCACTTGAGGTACACAAACCTCTTCACACATTTATATAAAAAGCACTATACCAGGCAGGCTGCATCTGTATCCGATCGCTAATTACTGCACAATACCGGGAGAACACAGCAGATTCAGTTCCTGACAGACGAGTGCAATTTTCTGCAATTCTTCCAGTCTTCTACAGGGTGAGCCTGGTTTCTACTCTTCAGAGATCCTTTGATTCTTTTCACAGGACGGATTCAGTCCTAACAAGCTGCACACCGGAACTCTGGGCCTTACACGTTTTTGACTAAAACTGCACACACTGAAAAAGCACAAGGCTCCTTCCTTCTTCACTGCAAGCTCAACTCAAACTCAACCGACAAAACCGGGCATTTCCTTTGAGTTCCTCCCAGTTCTTGACTGGATTGGCTGTCACTCACAATAGACTGCTGCTGTTGGTCCAAAAGGCACTGAAGTCTAAACTACATCTCCCAGAGTCACTGCCCATACAATCCTCTTGTGGCTGGCTCAGATTATGAGTCCAAGTTCTGATTCGTCCAAGGCACCATTTTAGAGCTAGCTTACCCCACACTGATTGGTCCAGTTCAGCAGTTCAAAACTAGAATGGGAACTAGCAGACACAGTTCTGACTGCAAAGAAAGCAGGTTAGACAAACTGTAATTTCATTATTACTCTAAATAATTTCTGGCAAACAGTTACATCTTTCAGATAGGTTCCTTTTGCACTCTAGTGACTGCAAAATGAAGTGAATTGGCAGCAGCTCAGTGTACTCAGAGAAGCACACAGTCCCCCATACAAACTAATTATGTCTGCAAGCAGACAGCTGTTAAAGAGACAGTACCAGAGGCTCTAAAAACACTCACTGATAAATGGCTTAAATGCCAAACACCATTCAGGCTTGGAGCATTCAAGCAAGCTCCTGGAAGTCTTTTGGGAACCCCCATTTGCAGGGGGGTTACACCCTTCCTGGCCTTGGAAAGCTTGACGTCCGCGTCAAGCAAGTACCCCCATAAGTTTCAACTGCAACCATATACATTTGCATTAGGCTCGTCATGTAATCATCAGTCAATATATCATTTTACCAAGAACACATTTCTGAAACATTGCAGTACGTCACTCTTTACACAGTATTACATATACATTGTACCATAACTCAAGTTATTATCTCTTGTACATGAAACCTGAAGAGGGGCCCTTCCCTATCAGTTACCTTGGGGCTGGATGGGGCAAGGGCACCATATAGAGGGCAACACAAGTAACTTGGAGTTAGCACTGATGCTCAGTTTGGGCAATGAGCTCGGGGACACATACACTCTTTATGGACAACATTGAGAGGCAAGTCCACAGGCCTCCCAAGTGAATCATAACTGAGGTGCACCACAGGCTTTACAGCTCGACCAGTCTTTCTAGGGGAACTGTTATAGTCTCTGCACTCTGAGCCTCATTTCAGCATTGTCCTCACTTGTCAGGGGAGTCTCCATGGGGTAGAGGCTAGAACTTGGGGCACTTTCAGCTCCAGAGTTACAGTTTCTGAGTCCACAACATTTGGCTCGCATGGAGAGCTTTCGGACACTGGCAGTGGACTGTCAGGGCACTCAAAAATACTCTTCTTGTTCGGGTGTATTCACCAGTCTGCCCCAATCTATCATTTTCCTCCCCTAAAGCTCAAACAGTTCAACCATGCACAATGATTCCATTTCATCTGATCTGATGCTTTGCACTTCACTTTCTGGGAGCATTGGCTCCAGGGATGAAGCTGGGGGCTTAGACAGTCAGAAGGCCCAGCTTCGTCTCCAGTATTGACTAGGGGATTGCCCCGAAACAATTGACTCAGTTCGTAAGAAGGATAGTATTCAAAGTCACTCTCACTTTCTTCTGATATGGACTGACAGTCATGCTCAACTGGGACTTGTGGAGGGGAACACTTTAACTTTGCTTCTGTAGGTGCAGACTTTCTTGATCTTTTCTTAGCAGCAGCTCTAGTCACTGGTCCAGAGGGGGCATCTTCTGGGGGCTCAGACTCAATCAGAATTTGTCCAATGGGCAGTAAATGATTTCTATGCATTGTTTTACTCTTTTGAATTATTCTCAGGCCTTACTTTGTACACTGGCAGATCATCTAGTTTGCCCACTACAATGTGAGGGAGATGGTGCCATCTGTCAGCAATCTTGTGCTGCCATGCAGTCCCAGATTTCTTAGCAATACCCGATCTCCCTCCTGGAGTTCCTGTGCTTTCACCTTTTATCATACCTTTCTTTGTTGGCCAGATTTCTTTTGGCAGCCATGGTTTGAGCCAGTTAGTACGCATGAGTTAGCTGGGCCTTTAACTTTTGCACATACTGTAAATAGTTGTCAGCTTGAACCCATCAGGAGAGACCCCAAAACACACATCTACTGGTAGTCGAGCTTCTTCCAAACATCAGCGGTAGGGGAGAATCCAGTGGCATCACTTTGGTGCAGTTATAAGCATGTACCAGGGTGCTAATTTGTTGGCTCCATCTGGGCTTGTCCTTTGGGTGCAGGGTGCCCTAGCATATCTAGCAAAGTCACGGTTGAAAACGTTCAGGCTGTGGGTCCCCTGGGGTGGTAAGGAGTGGTTCTGGTCTTTCGTACTCCCCACAGAGAAAGCATCTCTTTGATCAGACGACTCTCAAAGTCTCTCCTTGATCAGAATGGATTCTTTGTAGAGCCCCATAGTGAACAAAAGTTTTCTACAAGTACTTTGGCCACAGTGGATGCTTTCTGGTCTTTGGTGGAGAAAGCTTGGGCATATCTCGTGAAATGGTCAGTGACCACCAGCACATTACTGATATTTCTTTGATCTGACCCAAACTCAGAAAATCAATACAGACCAGCTCCATGGGTGCACTGGTGGTGATGTTAACAAGGGGCAGCCCTCAAGGTAAAGCTTTCCTCTGTAAGCAGCGACTACAAGTTCGAATGTGTTGCTCCACATCAGCCCCCCATCTTAGGCCAATAGAATCTGGATCTCATCAAGTCAAGTGTTCTGTCTATACCAAGGTGCCCCATGTGGTTGTGCAAGGACCTCAGTACTGAGTCTCGAAAGGCAGTGGGCAGCACTAGTTGTTGTTTGTCTACTTGTCCCCTCTGTCTACTGTTTCTCTGTATAACAGTTTATTGATCAGTTTCAACTTAGGACCTTCTTTGTATAAAGTGCAGTTCTCAAATCAGTGGAGCGTAATTTGGACACATCTTTTCCTGCATAGAGGGGCTTCTAAAGCTGCTTTGATCATGGGATATGAGTTGAGCCGTCCGAATACTGTCATTGTCCAGCTGAGGCAGTGCACCAATGTCTATTGCAGAAAAGTGGCAATAAGCAGCAGGTATGCAATTCTCAGAGGCTCCCAAGCAATCCACCATGCAGTCCACTCGTCCGTGGACATTGTTCCTCCCTGTCAAACTTCCGCAGAGTGCCGAATGTCAGGTTCTGCCAATCGGACCCAATCATTCTGGGGAACAGGCCTCCGGGAGAGCATCAGCATCTATGTGGTTCAGACCTGCTCGGTGATTCGAGGCATAGTCATATGTAGATAATGCAGAAAGCCACCTATGGCCAGTGATCCAACTTAGCTGAGGTCTTCACATAGGTCAAAGGATTATTGTCAGTTTTACTAGTATTTTAGCCCTACAAGTACTCATGGAATTGGTCAACAATAGCCCACTTCAAAGCTAGGAACTCTAACTTATGTACAGGATAGTTCTTTTCGGATGGGGTCAGGCTTCTACTGCAAAGGCCACTGGTCTCAGGCCATTCTCGTGCTCTTGGTACAACACAGCCCCCAACCCTTGCAAGCTAGCATCAGGTGTGCAGGGCGTAAGGTTTTCTTGGATCGGCATAGGCCAGCACTGGAGCATGGGTAAGTTGATATATGATCTCATGAAAAGCAGTCTCACAATCAGGAGTCCAGCGGACCCCAAATACTTCACTTGGATGAAAATACACTCTTTCAGTCTTGAGGGACGCTGACTTTTGGTATTTTTTGTGGGTTGGGGGATACCCTTGAGTAAGGTTAAGTAAAGGGCGGATCACTCTTGAATAGTCCTTGATGAAGCGCCGATAATAACCACAGAATCCCAGGAATCTTTGCAGTTCTTTTAGATTTTTGGGCTGTGGCCAGTGGTCAAGGCCTCAACTTTACTTGGGTGGTCTCTATTCCCTCGGTGGATACTATGTGTCCCACATACTTTACTGATGTTTGAAAATTGACACTTATCAATGGACAGTTTAAGGCCAAAGTCCTCCAGTCGGTCCAATACCTTAAATAATCTGCTTTCATGTTCCTCCAGTGAGCTGCCAAACACAATAACATCATCTAGGTATACCAGGCACTCTAGTAAGTTCATGTCCCCACTGCACGCTCCATCAATCGTTGAAAAGTGGCTGGGGCACCTTGAAATCCTTGAGGCATCCTCATGAATTCATCAAAGCAGCGGACAGATAAAGGCAGTCTTCTCACGGTCCTCTGGGGCCATCGGGATCTGGTAGTACCCACTGCGGAGATCCAGCACAGAGAACCACTTGCTCCCGTTTAGGCAGTCCAACATCCTGAATGCGGGCATTGTGTACTGATCAGGGATAGTCCGCCCGGTTTAAGGTGCGATAATCCACACACATCCTTACTGTTCCATTCTTTTTCCTCACTACCACAATGGGGAAGCATAAGGGCTTCTGGATTCTTGTATTACACCAGCAGCTAACATCTCTTGCAGATGCCGTCTCCACATCATCTATGTCAGCAGGTGCCAGGCGTCGAGACCTCTCACAGAAATGGTCTTCGTCATGCAGCCGGATACTGTGCTCAGCTCCTTACGCATCCTACATCCATTCCTTTAAAGAAAACACCTGGTCTCTCTGGGCAAGCTTCTCACTGATCCTCACTTTCCATTCAGCTGGCAGCGGGAGTCGCCAAATCAAACAAGTCAGGCGTTACTCTGTCATTCTTCCTTGAACTCTTGCTGCTGGGTAGCACTGCAGTGTCTGCACAATGCACATTAGCCAGGATGCAACCTCTGTTTGCCTCGAATGTCTCTTTCAGACACATTATGAACTTGGACCATTACCCTTCTGGCATAGCATGTGGGGCTCTAGCATGGCAAAATACTAGGCTTGACCAGCAGTCCCTCTGGCAATTTTCCATCGCCTGGTGCATCCAACATTAATATTTTATTCTTAACATCCTTTCTGATCACGGACCTCTCCCTGTAAGGTACACTGGGCATTGGCGCCAGGATCAGAGACTCAGATCCTTCTTCCATACAATTCCGACCGGTTCCTCTGGTTCTGTTTTTCAGCATCTCTCTGTGCCTCATAGGCCTTCTTAATTAAAGCCGGAACTCTTAAAGCTCTACTAGTCTTTGACCCCTGTTTTTCATAACACAACTGTGCCAGCCTTCCGAACATATGAGCATTTGTTCCAATCAACAAAGGGACACCATCATACAGTCCAGTGGGGGGACACACTAAGGCTAGGGTCTCTACTTGTTCGGCCACTCCAGCCACGGAGGTGGGGAAAGACAGCCAAATTCGGATATACCCGGAATAGGGGTAGGCCTTCTCACTTAACCCCCATACATGCAGTCCTTCTAATGGTTGTAAGGTCGTCTGACAAATGCTTCTGATACCAATCCTGGAACATAATTGTCTTGGGAGCCACTGTCTAATACAGCTCTTGTAAGACCTCCATTCACCTTTACAGTGGTCTCCATGGAGGGACCCACTATTCTGGACCAGTCTGGAGGGTGGTAGTGGGGCCTGGGCAACTGACCTTGCCACAAAAGGACGTGAATTAGCATTTTGGTGCCCTCACTGGGATCATATCGTGCACCTCTTAACCACTGATTTCTTTCTCGAAGCTCTCCTTGTAGCCTATATGCAACTTTGTCAGTGTCTTTTGGGGACTGGCATTCCCTTTTCATGTGCCCATCTTTCCCACAATTATAGCAAAACATACTTTCTGGAGTTTGAGCTGGCCGAGGCGCCACACTGGGAGCCAGGGCGGGGTATTACTAACTGGAAACCTGGGTGCCATCTCTGTTCTGCGGGCGTATAAGCATTTGGAGACATCTCGTCAGTTCTCCACTTCCATGGTCAAGGAATTGAGTTTGGAGCTGTTATCAGCAGGAGATACATGGGTGGGTACCCACCCCCATAGCAGATGCAGTCGGATATAGGTCAGGGGCCCGTGCAGGCGTGGCCTTCATAAAGGGACTGTTTTTGAATTCCGGATCTCTCTCAACAGTTCGCCCCATTGTGGCATATCTTTTCCTTGTCAGAGCACTCATTGACTGTCAACCTCTGCCCCTGAACTTCACTTGATGGGTCACCTCAGTCACTCGGGTCAGTAGCCACAGCTGTTGGTGCAGGTACTCCGAGGTCGCCTTTTCTCAACTCCTCAATTTCTCTCATTAACTCATCATAGGAGGTGGGGATTCCAGTCGGTTGCCAGGCGTGTGAAGAAGCAACAGCAGTTCTGAGAAGGGGCAGACTTAAGGATTCTGTCCAGTCTGGTTCGTCCAGTCCAATCGCTGGCAAACTACCCCTTTCTGAGCATTCTTGCAACAATTTTTCCAAGCCGAGACATACACAGACAACAACTCCCTTGGTACTGTTGTGCATTTCTTACTCTCCACCATAGGTCCTCATCAGAATCTGGGCTCCCATACACATTCTCCAAGGCCTCAAGATAGGCCTGTGCAGTCGCTTCAGGGTTACTGGCCCGTTTGCTTGCGGATGGTAGCCAGGGCAGGACCTCGGAGGCTCTCACTAACCCTCTTTCGCTTTTTAGCCTTCCGAGCATTGCCATTCTAGCACTTGGGGGCAACATAGTCTATCCAGGTCTCCCAGTCATCCTCCCTTGGGGGGTGGGGAGGGTGCCAGAAAGATCCTCAACCCGGTAGAGTCGTGACTAATGGCAGGTGCAGAAATAGGAGTCTGCATTGGTTCAGCCACCATTACGGGCACTGGAGCAGGAGAGGGTGTTGGGAGGGAACACCCCAGGTGGCAAGAATAGTTTCTTCAAGTCCTCCACAGTTTTCCCTCTCCAGCAACCATTCAGCAATTTCTCCTCAAAAGTTTCAGATAGTGGTGGGGCTGATTCCCCGGTCTTTACTGTCCTAGTTATCACTCTCCAAGCAGTGAGGGCTCCTCTGGGGTAATGGTCTGTGGCACTTTGGAGCTATCTATGGGATCCTTAAACTCTACTAGGGCCAGGAAAGTGTGGGTGAGCAGATTAGCATGCCGACCCACCACCACAGGGTTTTGTAAACCTTCCACCTTGGAAAGTACTCCCTGCACAGTGTCCGTATTGATACAGACAGGGATGTCCAGGATAAGCATAGCATTTTGAGAGTCGATCTCCTCCCCAGTACACCACTCCACCAGCGGTGCACAGCCACTTCTGTGGGGGTACCCATTTTTTCTTAACAGTGGTTCATAAATATGGCCACTAGAGGACACACAATCCCAGCGGTGAGCCTCCAAGATGTAACCCTAGATGGCGCTATCCCAGGGGCTACTACCCCTGCCTGATTTGCCACTAACAGGTTGAGGGGCCCTGGATCCAATGTGGTGCCTCCACCCAGAGGTCAGGGTTTGCAATAGTTAAACTAACTTGGTCACAGCCTCTGGGACACTGCAACCCCTTTCTTCCCACTAGTGGCCCACACAATATATCAGAATTACCTTCACAGTATACACACTTACCCCCAGGTCTGGTTCGACACTGGGACCTCCTGTGAAATGAGATACAGTGCAACAATCACAGTACAGTACTTTAACATAGACAAATACCTCAGGCAGTATAACTTTGCTGAAACAAGCAGCTCTGATTTATTTAGGGGATATAACAAGGACAGGGAAATCAGGTTAATTAGCTTATCACTCTAATAATCTACCATGGCTCTGTGCACAGGCCTATCCCTATCAGTTACTGTCCCTGGGTACCCAAGCCCTAGTGGCTAGTCCAAACCGTGGCAGCTGGTGGGGCCCTTTCACACAGAGAAAAGGAGAATTAAACAGTCAGCAGTACAGTAATTCCATTTGGATTTAATGTGGCAATTCAACAGGAGCGACCCTGAATTAGTACTCACGACCTCCAAATAAGATAGGGTCCTTCAATGTCAGCAGGGCTCACTTGAGGTACACAAACCTCTTCACACATTTATATAAAAGAAAGCACTATACCAGGCAGGCTGCATCTGTATCCGATCATAATTACTGCACAATACCGGGAGAACACACAGCAGATTCAGTTCTGACAGACCAGGTGCAATTTTCTGCAATTCTTCCAGTCTTCTACAGGGTGAGCCTGGTTTCTACTCTTCAGAGATCCTTTGATTCTTTTCACAGGACGGATTCAGTCCTAACAAGCTGCAACCCGGAACTCTGGGCCTTACACGTTTTTGACTAAAACTGCACACTGAAAAAGCACAGGGCTCCTTCCTTCTTCACTGCAAAGCTCAACTCAAACTCCAACCGACAAAACGGGCATTTCCTTTGAGTTCCTCCCAGTTCTTGACTGGATTGGCTGTCACTCAATAGAACTGCTGCTGTTGGTCCAAAAAGGCACTGAAGTCTAAACTACATCTCCCAGTCACTGCCCATACAATCCTCTTGTGGCTGGCTCAGATTATGAGTCCAAGTTCTGATTCGTCCAAGGCACCATTTTAGAGCTAGCTTACCCCACACTGATTGGTCCAGTTCAGCAGTTCAAAACTAGAATGGGGAACTAGCAGACACAGTTCTGACTGCAAAGAAAGCAGGTTAGACAAACTGTAATTTCATTATTACTCTAAATAATTTCTGGCAAACAGTTACATCTTTCAGATAGGTTCCTTTGCACTCCTAGTGACTGCAAAAATGAAGTGAATTGGCAGCAGCTCAGTGGTACTCAGAGAAGCACACAGTCCCCCATACAAACTAATTATGTCTGCAAGCAGACAGCTCTTAAAGAGACAGTACCAGAGGCTCTAAAACACTCACTGATAAATGGCTTAAATGCCAAACACCATTCAGGCTTGGAGCATTCAAGCAAGCTCCTGGAAGTCTTTTGGGAACCCCCATTTGCAGGGGGGTTACACATGTAAGGGAATTCTACTGTACCAGGCAAAGCACTCCCCAGTCACAATCACAAAGTCTCTGCACACATCGGGAGCTTAGGGGTAGCTGGAACTCCTGACAGGCCGATTGCATTCAGCAAAATCTTCGGTCTTCTTCAGGTTGAGCCTGGCCCAATTCAGTAGCTTACTTTAGTCACACAAACTTGGATTTAGTCCAAAATAATTCTCTTCTCTCCCTCTCAGAGCAGTACACCGACATGTAGGCCAAAAACTTAGCCTTTTCAGAGTTCTCCCATGCGAATCCACTCAGGATTGCTGCTCAGAATCACTTCAGCTCCTTCTTGTTTAGCTTCCAGCTTAGATCTAACTGAAAAACTGCAAGCAGCCTGGGACTTCCCCAAGATCCAAAAGATTTGGTTGGCTGATTTGGTTGTCAGTCGAAGCAAGAGCTCCCCCTTCAGTTGCAAAAAAGGTGCAAAAAGTTCAAACTACAGTTCCTACAGATTTTGAATTCAGACAGCTCCTGTAGACCGGCTACATTTTAGGTCCCACCAGTACTGATTGGTCCAATTTGCAGTCCAGGACCGAGATAGTGGAGACAAACAAAACAGTCCTTGATACAAAGAAAGCAGGTTAGACAAACTACATTATCATTATCACTCTAAATGATTTTCAGTAAATAGTTACATCTTTCAACAGAGCTCCCCCTTAGATTACTTAAGCTGCAATCAGGCAGCTGTTAAAGAGACAGTACACAGAGTCTATACAGGCTCTGGTAATCACATTTAGACTACTAAAACGCAGGACACCAGCCTGGCAGTGAGCATTTAGGCAAGCTCAAGGAAGACTTTTTGGGAACCCCCATTTGTGGGGGTTACTATAGTAACGCAGAATTTGAAGGCAGATGAGTACGATTGGCCCACCCGTCTGCCCATTTTTTCCCTGCTCTATACTGTCACCGTGAGATCCTACTTGATCTCCAGCTCCCTCCCACTTGCTTCCCACTAAGATTAATTTGTGCCTATCCCATGCATGCTTGAAGCCCACCACTGTTGTTGCCCCCACCATGGAAGACTGCTCCTGGTACTCACCACTCTTTCAAGTAAAGAAGTACATCCTTACATCGCTCTTGCATTTGCCCCTTCTAGCTTCACTGCATTGTCCTTTTGTTGTCATGCATCTATTCCTCTGAAAAATACTCCCGTCCTGTACCTGTTTCCCCTGTGGCGTGTTGTAGGTCTCTATCATATTGTCCCTTCTCTTATCTCTTCCAGGGTGTCCATATTGGGGTCCTTCAGTCTCTCCTCGTAGGACTTCTGATTCAGCCATACTTCTGCTCAAATACTGCAGGTGTATGTTTTTAAAATGTTGCTGGAGCAACCATTGCATGTTTTGAATACAGTATCTGGCCTGTGATTGGGTATCACATAAAACGTTACTTCTGTAAGGAAGGAGTTATAGGGGGACAGGACATTTGTGTGGTTTTGCAGCTCTTTGTAATATTCATATTTTCAGATATAATTTTCATGCCCCGAAATTATCCATACTGAACTATGAAACACACAAGAGGGAACAGGGACAAGCAGCACTAGAAGACTGGGGGTAATCCAAATTTTAGCAAATAAAGCAGTTATCAGAAGAAACACAAGAATGGTGCTCCTCAGTGAAGGGCTCCATAATTAATAAAATATTACATTTTTGAATCCAAATAAAGTTTTGAGTAAGTGATATTTACTTGGCTGACTGACTCAACAGATACCGACATGTCCCCATGCTTTGCCTCACTCTGATGAAGTTTCAGAGCCAGGCGACGTGTCAGAGCATGTTGGTGTCTGTTTAGTCAGTCAGCCAAATAAATACCTCTTGTTCACAGCTTTATTTGGATTCTAAATGTATTATTTTATTAATTATAGAGTCTCCAGCTCAGGAATGTCATCTCTGTGTTCCTTTTATATTAAACTGCACCTTGTAAATTGTTTTCTTTTTATGGACAATATTCTGTAACGTCCTGGTGCGACCAGGAATTTGGAGTTTTAAATGTGTCACCGCATAGATTCAGAACTTAAGCATGACTCTTGACTTAGAACAGTGCTCAGAGTTCAGAATTCCTGTAATGATATAAAAAAACTCAAAATTCCTGATTCCATGAGGAGAACTGTACAGAATGTTGTCCATACAAAGAAAATGATACAAAACTCAGCTTTCGTGTACAGTTAAATACGGGTTTTAATGGCATAAATAACATTTCTGAAATTACAAGCAGCAGCAAATCTGCACACATTTCCCATCCCTTTTACATTACATGTCAGTCACCTTTGTGAGTGCTTGAAAGAGAGAGGAGTGTATATGTCACCATAAATATGTGACAGACGGGAATTCATGTTCTGCCTCAGGGCCATCAAGAACAACACAACGCTACTTGAGACACAGAGACTGAAAGGGAGGATGGCTGATTTCTTAATTACGGGAATACTGTGAGAAAGGAAGCAAAACATGCGAATGCTGACCATTCATTCACTCAGCTGGATCATAGACACTTGATGGAGACACTTCCTCTTGGCATTATGCTGGTAATCATAGCGAGCCAATGGTATGTCTAAAGAACTATTCATTGTTGGCAAGAAGCACACAGGATGCATGCTTCTCAGCTGTCCTTCATTAGGTGTGAGGCTCCTTTCTTCCTACTGCTCAGATTCTAGAGAAAAGATGGTTGAGAGGGTAAATGATCTCTGTGTTACTAAAGGGAAACAAACAAGCATTTGTCAATGCAGAACGTTTGATGCATTGGAAGATGTCTGCCCCTGCACTGTGTTTATGCCCTTGAGTGACCAGAACATGTTTATCATGTTCCCAATTCTTCCTTTCCTCCAATGAGTACATATTCAGGTCCTTTAATCTCTCCTGATATGTTCTGTGTTGCAAAGCCATATACCATCTTGGTTGCCTTTCTGTGGACCACCTCCACCCTGTCAATGTCCTTGTGCAGTTGCAGCCTCCAGAATTGCACACAGTACTGTAGGTGAGGAATCACTAGTGCATTATACAATGGCATCACCACCTCATGCCTTCTGCTAGTAATACCTCTGCCTATGCACCCCAACATGCCACTGGCCTTCCTTGCAACATTTGCACTCTGTTTTGACATTTTTAGGTCATCAGAAATTATAACTCCTAGGTCCCTTTCTTCCTTGGTGATCGTTAGCACCTCCCCCATCCTGTAACTCTCCCCAGGTTTCCTTCTTCCTAGGTGCATTATTTGCACTTCTTTGCATTGAACATCAGTTGCCACTCCTCAGACCATTTTTCAAGCCTCTCCATGTCCCTGCTCATTTTCTCCACCCTTCTGGAGTATTCACTCTGTTACAGATGTTGGTGTCATCTGCAAACAGGCAGACAGACCTTTCCTTCTAGCCCTTCCATAATGTCAGTAATGGAGACATTGAGCAGGAAAGGTTCCAGGACTGATCTCTAGTACCCCACTGGTCACCACCTCTCTCAGATTGGATCCCATTATCACCCTTGCCTCCTGTCCGTCAGCCAGTTTCTAACCCAGTTTATCAGCTTGTGCCCTGTGGCCAGACCACCCATCTTGTTAACCAGCCTCTATATTGGTCGGTGTCGAGAGGCTTTCCTGAAATCAAGGTAGGTGATGTCCACCACCCTCCTGATTTACTTTCTTACTGAGGCATTAGGGTTTCCAACCTAACACCAACCCACCCTGCAGAGACTGACAGGTGTTGGGGTTGTGCCTTTGAGTCATCTGCCCGTAATGCTCACGTCATTCCACCTCACCCCACCCTACAGACACCAACAGACATCGTGATGTGCCTTGGGGCCTTTGGCCCTTACGCTCATCCCATTCCATAAGGAAATAAGATGAGATGGGTGCAGTATAGGAGAATGGTGTGAACGTTAGGGCCGAAGACCCTAAGGCACACCTTGATGCCTGTCACTGGCTGCAGGGTGGGGGTTGAATGGTGTGAGCATTACTGCCGATGACCCCAAGTCACACTCCCAATGCCTGTCAGACTCAACAGGGTGGGAGGGTGGGACACAGTTGAAACACTAACGCCGCAGGCGCTTGTTGGTATTTTCTACCCAAATTTTCAACATGGGCTTTCTGGGACTTCACCTCATGAACAGTGGCACTATCATTTTGTTATTCAATCCTGAAAGATTTTGTGCAGTGACTATGCCATTCAGCGGTTCAAGTGCGAACACATCAGGCAGGATGTGAACAATTACAGCTATACTGTTCATCTGTGAAAAACTGGCAATGTTGAATATTTGGAGTGAAATTATAAAATTTGCCAAAGTTACACACATGCATAGTGAAATTTCAGCGACTGCCTGTAACTCAGAAGGTTTTGGATATTTTGCATCAAATTTTCCACATGACCTTTTGGGACCCCACCTCATGAACAGTGACACTGTGATTTCATTAATCTATCCTGAAAGTTGATTTCACACAGCTACCATGCCATTCTGCAACACAGGTGTGAAAACATATTTTGGGCAGAATGTGAAAAATGACAGCCATACTGTTCAAAAGGAGGTGTGAAATAATGGCAATGTCGAAAACCTGGTGTGAAAATAATAATTGGTGAAGTTACAAGTGTGTGTAGAAACTGCGCAACACACTCTGATAACACAGTCATTTTTTGGAATTTTTTCCCAAAATTTTTAACATGGGCTTTTTGGGACCACACCTCATGAACAGTGGCACTGTCGTTTCATTAATCAGTCCCAAATGGTGATTCCGTGCAGCAATCATGAAATCACCTTTCAGGACACAGTAACGAAGTGACAGTGTTCACAAAGTGGGGTCCCAAGAACCCCATGTTGAAAATGTGGGGCCAAAATTCCTACATATGGCTGAGATATCAACATAAGTTGAAGCCCCCCGTTGACTGCCATTATACGGCACTTACCTTTGATTCTTCAGTTTGCCGGTCAGGTTTGAAGAGTGCAGACGTGTCCCAGTCCAGAGGAGATGACAGCTGACCTCCAGAGGTATGTATGGGGTGTGGGGGTGTGTGGAGGGTGGGTGCTCAGTGGGAGGGTGGGGATGGGGATGGGGACTAGGGAGATGAGGGAGCATTTTCTTTTTTTGCAGGTTAAAAAAAATATGTCGGGGACGGTTTTCGTTTTTACAGGTAAAAAAAATACTTTTGGGCACACTGGGGTGGGCTCTCAGTTTGCCATATGAGTTGGGGGCCGGGATACATGCTGCCGACAGAGGGACTGGGCACCCCCCGTTGGCAAAGAAAGTGGACTTGGTGGATGGGGGGCATCCAAAACCAGGAGTGGGCACCCCAGTGTCAGAAAGATAAATAAATATAAACATAATTTTAAACATAAAAAAAAATTATCTGGGCACACTGGGGTGGGCTCCCAGTGTGCCACAATGTGAGGAGGATACATGGAGACTCAGAGATTAGCACCCCAATGTCAGCAAAAGACTTTGGGGAGCAAACTAGTTCGATGCAGGATTCTGCGTCAAAAGAAAAGGCGTCAGGGGACAGTTTTCTTTTTCACAGGTTTATTTTTTAATAGCACATTTTGGCACACTGAGGTGGGCTCGAGTGTGCCACATTAATGGGGGACACATGCCAACACGAGTTGGGCACCCCGATATCAGCTCTTAACAAGCTGCACTGCAGCTAATGTTGAGGTGGGGGACACAGAGAACGAGCACTGGGAGAAACGCACCGTGGCTAACATTTAAGCTTTTGGGGTGGGGGTCAAAGGGAAAAAAGATGGGCCGTAACTGTGGCCATGCACATTAGTGTGCACTCTAATGAACGTGGCCAGAGTTCGAGTTTCGGAAAGAAATGAAGCGCTTCCATTGGAGCGGTTCATTTCTTTTAAGTTCAGGAAACTGCACGTCAGCAAAGCTGAACTGCTGTCATGAACAGAGTGCCTAGTCATTGGTGTGCACTGCCAAACCCATTGTAGATTCAGCTGTAATTGGCTTGGCAGTGACACACCTCTCATGTCCCGTTATTGTCCCAAGACGTTTGGTGCGTAAGCGCATCAAATGCAAAAAGGGGAACATAGCTGTTTGAGCTGGTAAGTGCAAGCAGAACTACAGAACATACACTCAGACTGATCGGGGCAGGATAAGAGGAAACATCGGAAAGCATTTCTTCTGAGCCCAAGGCAGTTTTGTTTGATTGTCCCTGTTATGGCCCATCACTCTTCATTTCCTTCTCCCGTCATCAACCACTCATCAGATCACTGCAGGAGGAATGCCATCGAATTTCGCTGTAGTTTTCTACTGCTTCATTCATTCTTTTATTTTTACTTCCATGTTCATGTGCAAAGCGAACATGTTGTGGCTACTTAGGAGAGTAGAGGCTACAGAGGTGTGTCAATGTAGTATCCAATGAAGCTTAGGCTGCAGGAGGCTCAGCAGTGACAGCCCACTGAGAAGCAGGCTGATTGTGATGGAATCAGCCTGACTGATGAGTGTACATTTGTGTAGTTAAAGGAGGCAGCCACACCTATCACAGAGCAGCTGCCCTCTATGTACAAGATGCTACCCAGCAGGCCAGCTGAGCAGTGCGATTATCAGCCCTCTACTCATTCTCACCCCGAACATCCAAATATGAGAGGAGAGTGGTCTAGCAAGTTGGAAGTTTCAGGTGAAATAAGTGTTTGAGGAGCAGTAGGTTTTGAAGGTTTCTCCATAACATTACTGACCTCATTATGTTGGAATCATGCAGCATTCCTGCTGAGTACACAAAAAGGTCTCACCTGGTCCCTCTGCATAGCCTTGCAGGGCTAGCACCGAGGCGAGTTGTGGCAGCAGAGGCTGTCTTCCTCCCCGTTCCACCGCTCTCAGTTTCCTCCTGCCCAATTCAATTGAGTTGTCAATCCCTGCAGCTTCCCTACCCCTGCGTTACCCACCATCAGCTCCCCACCTGCCCCATTCTTCTGCTGCTCTCTACTTCTCACCCAGCCACCCAGTTCAACTGTATTAGCCATTCCCTGTGCCCCCCCCAATTACCATGCCACTTAGCAACCTGTGGCTTCACGCCCACCCAGTTAAAATACACTAGCCACTCCCCGTGGCTCCACCCCCACACACACACACACTACCCTGATACTCAACTCCCTGCAGCTTCCCATCCCCCTCTCTTTCCCTGTGCATTATCCTGCGGTGTAAACCATCCATAACACAAGCTGAGGAGACCAGAGGAGGCAGATGGGGATTGAAGAGACTGATCAAGATACTGGGTCAGAAGAGATTGTGGAGTTGGACAAGATTTATGGTCATTTAGCCAGAACTGAGATGTCTTGGGGCATGGAAGTAAGTTGACTTGCATGCAGTACTGCAACTGCGATGAGATTACAATGCAGTTTTGTGCGTTGCTGCTAATTTGTTGGTGGGTGGCCACCAGAGAGGTGATAGAGTGTGGGCATTGCATGACAGGCGAGATAATGGCAGGCTGGTGGACAGTGAGAAACAGGCCATAGCCAGAGTCGTCAGAGAAGATCCAGGATTTTTGGAGAAGCAGCAAAGTAGCATCTAAGAAAATAAGAGTTCATATGATTGTCATATCGTTAGTACTTTTTTTGTTGTTATTATATAATGAGTCCAAATTCACCTCATATGTGTCCTTCCTCCCTTTTCTGATACTGGCTCTGGCTCTGGGAATCCTTCATTTGCAAAGTTGACAGGCACCTGGAGGAGGAAGAAAGTATTAGGGTTTATGACAGCTTAGTAATTTATTTTCACTAATTTAGCAAGTAATACTTCTGATTCATGGGGTCTGGGGGAGTAGGAACAAGATGGACTATGTTCTTAATTCCTGGCACCTTGCTCCTTTCTGCTGTGTAGCCTGTCACATTGAATAGGAAAACTCCAAAACAGCTCCACTGCTCTAGGAGGGTGCATGAAATGAATCATGACCTCCCTCCTAAGTGAATCCATGATTCCTCAGGTCTTGTAACCCATTGAATTCAAGATATTCTACAATCCTTTCTTTCAGCAGTGATTTCATTAACTTTTCCATCTCCAAAGTTAGGCTGACTGGCCTATAATTGCCAGCCTCTTCCCTGCTACCACTTTTGTAAAGTGGGACTACATCTGCCCTCTTCCAGTCCTCCAGGATCAATCCTGTTTCCAATGACCTGTTAAACAGGGCCATCACAGATGCAGCCAGTACTAACCTGAACTCCCTCAATACCCATGGGTGGACCTGTCAGGCCCTATTGCTTTGTTCACTTTCAGATCTGTGAGCCTCTTCAGGACTCTGTCCACTGAAAATGGACTAGTGTCTACCTCCCTTTCTTTAATGCTACTGTTACATTTTTATGACCCCTCCCCAATTCTTTCCTCTGTGAACACTAAACAAAAGTATTTGTTCAGGATATCTGTCTTTTCCTGTTCCTGCTCTGCACAGTCCCCCTTCCTTTCTTAACCTTACAATCCCACCCCTGCTCTTCCTTTTTTTTTCACTTACATACCTAAACATGTTACTACCTTGGCTCTTCTCTCGTCAGTTTTCACCTTTATGCTCCATACTGCTCTCCCTATCTTGCAGATCTGGTGAGACTGAATTTATTACCATCTGTGCACCACTAGTTTCCACTTAGTGTGACTACTCTCTGTTGTCCATCTTGTTTATTCCATTAAAGACCGTGTATGCCTCTATCATATCCTCGCTCTCATCCTGCCTCCACAGTGTACATGTTGAGGTCTTCCAATGTTTCTAAGTAGGACTTCCCTTCTTGTTCATGGTTTACTTTATTTTACCGTCCTCTGCACTGTCTCCAACATGTCCCTGTCTTACCTCAAATGTTGGCCCCAGAACCACACACAGAACTACTAGTGTGGTCAAACTGGGGATCCTACTTCTGCTTATCCTCCTTCCTATCCATCCCAGCATTCTATTTGCCTTCCCCACTGCCCTGTTCAACAGGCCAGTGTTTTTGAAGTTATATATAATTATCATCCCCAAGTTCCTTTCCTCTGTCGTTCTCTGAACCTCTGCTCCTACCACTCTGAATTCTGTTCTTGGGTTCTTGGCACCTATGTGCATTAACTTACACTTCTCTGCATATATTTTAACTGCCATGCCCTAGACCATTTCTTTAATCTCTCTAGATCCTCCTTCATGGTTAACTCCCTACTTGCTGCGCCACCACTCTTCAGAGGTCTTTGTATCTTCCATGAAGAGACAGATCTTCCCCTGAATCCCTACCCCTATGTCACAAATGAAGATATTAGAAAGGACAGGTCCCAAAACTGATCCCTGTGGCACCCCACTAGTGATGTCACTGACCTTTGAATGCTTTCCATTAAGGACGACCCTCTGGGTTCTTCCACTCAGCCAATTCCTTATCAGTCATGCAGTCCTATTCCCAACACTGAGGTTGCACCGTTTTTTAACATCATGTGCATATGAAACAGAATTTAAAGCTTTACTAAAGTCCAGGTGCAGTATGTCAACTGTCTAACTGTTATTCACCTCCTTCATCACCTAAAAAAGAGATCAATCAGGTTCTAGTGACATGACCTCCCTCCCATGAACCCATGATGTCTAGTGTTCTGAAGACCATTTGCCTCCAGGAATCCCCCTAGCCTCCCTTTTATTATGATCTCCAGTAACTTCCCCACTTTAGACTTCAAACTGACCAGATTATAATAGTTTCCTGGTTCATTCCTGCTTCCTCTGCACCGGCTCCACATCTGATGTCCTCCTGCCCCCAGTACCACTCTGTTTCCTAGAAGCAATTAAAGAAATCTGCCAATGGTGCAGCAAGAACATGTGCCATTTCTGTCAATACCCGTGGATGTATCCAGTCAGGCCCCATCGATAATCCACCTTTAGTGCATTTCGTCCTTTCAGTACCCATCCCTCTATAGGTTCCCCACTGATGCTTTTCCTCCCTGGTTTTAACGATGCATTCAGGCAGTAGCCCCTTATCCTCTACTGTGACTATCAAACAGAAATACTGGTTCAGTCTTTCTGCCTTTCCTTTGTCTCCCTCCCTCCTCCCAACCACTCTCACTCTTCTGGTATTTTAAATTAAGAAAATAAAATGCCATTTTCACACATGCACAGTTCATTTTTTCACTACTTCTTCATAACTAGATTTTTGTGAAACTGGACTAACATACGTCACTTTCATGAATTGGAACCCACTTTCTTAAGCTAAAGTGTGAATCATAAGAGAAACCTTTGCACAACAAAAACAAGAAAATGTGTTGGATGTTAAACCTGAAACATGTGGCTAATAATGTAGGGTGTAAAGCTGATTCTTCAAGGGTTTTTTTTAGATAAAAAATAGTTTTTAAAAATATTATTGAAATTACGCTGTTTCATCTCATCAAACCAGGCCCTACTTTCCAGAGTCATGGACCTATTTTAGTGACCTGCTGACCCACTTTGTGAGTCTTGGTGGTCACGAAAGTGGGGAAAAGAACAGAAAACTGTATATCAAAAACAGAAGTTAAATCTGAAACTTGGTGACTGACAATGTAGGGTTCAAGATTCATTCTTGAAGTGTTTTTGTTGAAAAAAAACAAAACCAAATAATTTTCAAATATTTTTGAAATTAGGCTGAAGACAGGTACAAAACAAGCTCTGCCTTTGTCACTCATGACCATGCGTTTGTGACTAGCAAAATCGCTTTCATGATATAATAACCCACTTCTGTGACACAGGGCTGGATTTTCAGCCATGCATTGAGTACTTGTGTCACAGTCATGCTGCATCCCCAACACTCTAGCCAATATCTTACAGTCACAGTTCAGATTTACTAATTGCTCATTTACAGGGTTAAAATACTTGTTTCAGGATGCAATTCGGATTACTGTATCAATGTTATGTCCACATTCATGCCTAATAAAAATATTGAGGGGTTTAGAAAATGCATAACTCATGCATACACACGTTCACTGGCAGTTTAAGGAGCCATCTTGTACTGATGTGTGTTTTCTTGGGATCACCTTGAGCGTTGCAGAGGCATCCACAGGCAGAATGTCAGACAAGCTAGCTGGTAATAAGCGATCCAAGTCTGATTGTTTTTTATCAAAAACAATAAAAGAAGTAAAATAAGTCAGTTTTAGAAGCATACATGCCATCAGAAGGCATGTACATTTTTATAGGCACATTGGTCTCACAGGATCAAAAATAATGCTAAAAGGTGACTGTCCCTTTAAAAATTGAAAAAATATATTTTATTTTTACACCACTAAAAGGCCCTATTCTGGGACAAGCTCTAACAAACCTGTAAGTTTAATAAATTAACTTTGCCTTGTTTTTATCACTATCAAAGAAAAAATTTGGTGAATTTTATTTAAATGAGAACAGTCAGTACAAAGGGCCCCACACTCACGTGTGGCGTTGGCCTCAAAGTGCACTTTTGTGTGTCAAAACATTTTGAATTACTTACAGTCAACTGTGGTATTATAGAGTGTATCAGACTTTCGTGTATTTCTAAACTGACATCTTCTGTTACTACAAATCCCAGAATCCCCTGCAGCTGACATCTGAGCAGTAGGCAGCAGTTGGAGATTCAATAGCCTGCAGTGCATGTTAGAGCCTTTATAACCTCGGATCAGATGCTTTCTGGTTCTGCTTTACTCGGGGAGACTAAGTATAGTCCTCTGTGACTATACATTGACTAGGAAGGATTGCAGAGACAGCAAACAAAAAAACTTGAGCTTGTATCGACTGTAACATGCACTGCAAGCTGTTGAATCTCCCACTGCTGCTTATTGCACTGAAGTCAGTTGCAGGGGACTCAGGGATTTGTAGTAACAGAAAATGTCAGCCTAGGAGTAAACTAAATTAGTCTGATACAATCTACTGTACGATACAATCTACTGTACTGCAGTACACAGTAAGTAAACCAAAATAGTTTGCACACAATGTGGACATTGGGACCAGCCCCACTTAGAAAGCGGGCCCTTGGTGCTGACTGTCCGCTCTAATTTCACTAGCTAATAATTTTGAAATGCCAGACTGATGTTCTCCAAAACTGCCAATAAATTAGACCCAAGGACTGAAATTGTGCATACCAGATTTCACAGTCCTAGGGGATTAGATCACCAAGATATTTACCGTCAAAACTGCCCATATAATATACAACATATGTTAACATAATATGTAATCCCCCCCCCATGAGGTTAGTGGTGTCATATTTGTGCATTTGGATGTGCACTATTGGGAGACTGGGAGACCTTTCTTCTTTGATCCCTGTAGAGGGTTAATAGTTTGCCACTCCGGGGAGCTGCTGGCACAGGAGCACCATGGAGACAGTACTGGATATAAGAGGTGAGCACGGGAAAAACATGGGTTTTTGGGGAGTGAGAGAAGGAGGGAGGAGTTGGACCAGGATCAAGTGGGGCAGCTGCCCGCTTGAGTGGGGGGACAGTTTTCTCTTGGGATGGGTAAACTGCATAGCAGTTGTGGGACATGGGGGCAGCCACTCAATTTGGAACTACCTATCATAGGGGGCAGTGTGTGACAGCATTCCCCATGTAAAGTGGCAGCTGAGATGGGGATAGGTCACTGCGAGGTTTTGCCCAAGGATTGTGGTGAGCTGGTGACAGAGTGTGCAGTGGCCTGAGGGCGAAGCAGAAGGCCCGGATCTGAAGTGTGGACCAGTGGGAGGACAGAGTAGTAGCCTCGAGGTGAGAGGCTAGCTGAACTGCCCCAGTGATTTATTGGGATCTGTGGGATAGTGAAGCAATGGCCCGAGGTGAGAGGCCAGGCTGAGCTGAGAAGATAGGAGCAAGCACATTTGAGAAGTGGAGAGATCAACCCTGCAGCACTGTGTGTTTTCTTTGCTACAGGATGAACTGAGACTTTATGTGAAGGGACTAAATCTATTGTGTGACCTCCACAGTCAAGAATAATGTACTGCCCCTTATGTTAAAATATAAACTGCTCCATGGAGTGGCTATACTTTTATTAAACCAAGTTTATTAAATTTGGGATCCGATGTTCTTTAAAGAGGACTCCCACCAAAAAGCTACATTGCAGAATTAGAATAAACATTCCCCAATAAATCTCATACCAAAATTAGATTTCTATGTTACTTCGTTTTAAAGTTATGAGCTATTTTGTAACCTTGATTTCACTACCTGTTCAAAAACCAGTTTCAGTGTAGAGCCACTGATGATGTCATCTCCTGAACTCACACTCTAGTCCTCCATCAGCAACCTTACAGGACCTGCTTCTCCAAAGTTTAAGAAACTGTAGCTATAGTAATCTTTTACAAAAATGACATAGGGTTGGCTACAGTGCTTATGCTTCAGAATGTTCAGATGCATGGCACTGTACTTTAGAATATGTCAGAAGGAGGTTTCGGAATGCAGCACTGAACCAAGGCATAGAATGTCAAGGTGGTGCACAATTTTAAAATGCTGAGGGGGACACACGTAATCTCAGAATGTGACAGGAATGTGCCATCTCAAAATGTGGTGGGACAATCAGTCTCGGAATGTGACAGGGACATACATTGAGGAATTTGGTGGGGACTGGCAATTTCAGAATATAGTGTGGATGCACGCTGTCAGAATGTGACAGGACACACCATTTATTCTGGAAATTGCTTGTCCCTGCCACATTCCAGAATTATATGCACACACCATATTTCAAAACTATGACCACATCCCACCACATTCCAACATTATGTGTCCCAGCACATTTATGCACTCTGCTACATTCCAAAATTGCACATCCTTCCTCATTCCCATTTTGCACATCCCTGCCACATTCTGAAATTGCACCATGGCCAAATTCCATAAATTGCAGATCCCCACCAAGTTGTGTTTCAAAGTCACATTTCAAAATTGTCACCGCCACATTCCCAAATTCAGTGTCATGCCACATTCTGAAATTATGCATCACCACCACTTTCTGAAATTGAGCATCACCACCACATTCTGAAATTGAGTTACTGCCACATTCAGAAAATATGCATCATTGTCACATTCCAAAATTGTATGTCACTGCCACATTCTGAAATTGTGTGTCACTGCCATATTCCATAACTGTGCATCACTGCTGTATTCCTAAATTGTGTGTTAATGCCACATTCCAAACCTGTATATCACCACCGCATTCTAAAATTGTGCGCCACCGCAATTCCAAAATTGTTCATCACCATCACATTCCAAACCTGTGTGTCACCGCATTCTGAAATTGTGCTTCACGCCACATTCCAAAATTGTGCATCACCACTGCATTCTGAAATTGTGCATCACCACTGCATTCCAAAATTGTGCGTCACCCCTGTATTCCAAACCTGTACGCCACCACTGCATTCCAAACCTGTACATCACCGCTGCATTCCAAACCTGTGCATCACCGCCGCATTCTGTAATTGTACGTCATCATTGCATTCTGAAATTGTGTCACTGCGCATTCGAACTGTGTGTCACTGCCGCTTTGAAATTGTGTATCATCACCACATTCTGAAATCATGTGTCACCAGCACATTCCAAAATTTGCATCACCGCTATATTCAAATTGTGTGTCACCACTATATTCCAAAATTGTGCAAAACGTCCATATTCTGAACCTGTGCATTACCACCACATTCTGAAATTATGCATCACTGCTACATTCCAAAATTGTGCATCACCGACACATTACAAAATTGTGTGTCACCGGCACATTCCAAAATTGTGTGGCACCGCCACATTACGAAATTGTGCAGCAATGCCACATTCTGAACCTGTGCATTACCACCACATTCTGAAATTATGTGTCACCGCCTACATTCCAAAACTGCATCACAGCTGCATTCTGAAACTGTGCTTCACTGCCGATTCCTAAATTGTGCATCCCGCCACATTCTGAACCTGTGTGTCACCACCGCATTCTGAAATTGTGCATCACCACCACATTCTGATATTGAGCATCACTGCCACATTCTGAAACTGAGCATCACTGCCACATTCTGAGATTGAGCGTCACTGCCACATTCTGAAAATATGTGTTACCAACACATTAAATTGCATGTCACTGCTACATTCCGAAATTATGTGTCACTGCCATATTTTGTAAATGTGCATCACTGCTGCATTCCTAAATTGTGCGTTACCACAACATTCCAAAGCTGTGCATCACCACCGGATTCCGAAATTGTGTGTCACTGCCGCATTCCAAAATTGTTCACCACCACATTCCAAACCTGTGCGTCACCACTGCATTCTGAAATTGTGCTTCACTGCCACATTCCAAAATTGTGCGTCACCACTGCATTCTGAAATTGTGCATCACCACTGCATTCCAAACCTGTGCATCACCACTGCATTCCAAACCTGTACATCACCACCGCATTCCGAACCTGTACATCACCACTGCATTCAAAACCTGTGCATCACTGCTGCATTCCGTAATTGTGCATCACCATTGCATTCCAAAATGATGTCACTACCGCATTCCGAAACTGTGTCACCATTGCATTCCGAAATTGTGCATCACCACCACATTCTGAAACTGTGCATCACTGGCACATTCCAAAATTGTGCGTCACCACCACATTCTGAAATTGTGCACCACAGCTGGATTCTGAACCTGTGCATCACCACCATGTTCTGAAATTATGCATCACCGCCACATTCCAAAATTGTGTGTCATCAACACATTTCAAATTGTATGTCACCGCCACATTCCAAAATTGTGTGGCACAGCCACATTCCGAAATTGTACGTCAATGCCACATTCTGAACCTGTGCATCACTGCCATATTCTGAAAGTATGTGTCACCACCACATTCCAAAACTGTGTCACTGCCACATTCCAAAACTGTGCATCACAGCTGCATTCTGAAACTGTGATTCACTGCCGCATTCCTAAATTGTGCATCACCGCCACATTCTGAACCTGTGTGTAACTACCGCATTCTGAAATTGTGAGTCACTGTTACATTCTGAAATTATGCGTCACCACTACATTCTGAAACTGAGCATCCTCACCACATTCTGAAATTGAGCATCACTGCCACATTCCAAAAATATGCATCGCCAACACATTAAATTGTACGTCACCGCTACATTCCAAAATTGTGTGTCACTGCCATATTCTGTAAATGTGCATCACTGCTGCATTCCTAAATTATGCATTACTACCACACTCCAAACCTGTGCATCACCACCACATTCTGAAATTGTGTCACTGCTGCATTTTGAAACTGTGCATCACCGCTGCATTCAAAATTGTATGTCACCACTGCATTCCAAACCTGTACGTCACTGCCACATTCCAAACCTGTACATTGCTGCTACATTCCAAATCTGTGCATCACAGCCACATTCCATAATAGTGAGTCACCACTGCATTCTGAAATGGCTCATCACCACCACATTCTGAAATTGTGCATCACTGCCACATTTCAAAATTGTGCATCACTGCCACATTCTGAAATTGTGCATCACTGTCACATTCTGAAAGTATGTGTTCCAGCTAGAGATGCAGTGAATTTTAAGTTCGCAGGCGAAGGTAGCGTGAATCACCAAAAATCTGCGTTTTGCCAAATCTGCAGAGTCTGCCCTGGCAAGGCAAACTTCGGGCTTTGTGCAGATTGCACGAATTTTGCCGCAGAGCATGAAATCTGCCGCGAAGTGTGAAATTCATGTGCAAAATTTCACACTCTACAGTGAATTTTGTGGTCCGCGAAATCCATGAATTCTGCAAATTGTGCTCCACGAATTGTGCGAAATTCACGGATTACTCTGCAGAATGGATTCTGTGGACTTTGCACATCTCTTGTTCCTGCTACTTTCTGAGATTGCGTCGCTGTGGCATTCCACAATTACAACCTACTGACATTTCGAAATTGCATACCTGCAGTATTTTAAAAATTGTACACAACTTTGTCATTCTAAAGCCATTTTTGCCATTGCATTACAGTACATCCCCCCAGTCACATTCTGAAGTATTGTACCTTGCATCTACACATTATGGAGTTCAAGTGCTGACCCCCCATGGCAGTTTTCTTTTTTTCAAATGTTTACTACACCTGCAGTTTAAGTAACATAGGAGAAATACTGTAAGTCATATAAGGTAGCTTGCAGGAGGACTAGGTAGTGAGTTCAGGAGATGAGATCATCAGCAGCTCTTAACTGAAACTGGCTTTTTTGAACAGGCAGTGAATTAAGGATTACAAAATGACTTGTACGGTTTAAATGAAGTAACTTACAGATCTGATTTTTGGCATGAGGCTGATTGAGGACATGCTGATCCAAATTCTGAATTTATTGATACCAAAAATTATGGTCTCAGTTCCTCTTTAAGCCAGAGAGAGTTGTCTTGTTTTTTTCTGAACTGCTGATGTTGTCTAACCACTGTTTTCTTCCTAGCCCAGCACTGCTGGAGGCCAGCGGGCACCCCACTTTCTGTCATGGACTTGGGTGAATGCAGCCATCTTGGAAGGTGTTCTGCTGCTCTGTGGCAGCCCCTCCTCATGGACATGCAACACCATACCCCTAGATAATGGGGAGGGGTGGACGTACACCTGGGGGGGCTCATCTGGGATATGTTTTGGGGTGTCTGTGACCCCCTGGACCCAATATTGGTGCTGGGTGAAGACGTCTGATGAATTGGAAAGTTTGCTTTGAACTCATGAGCAATTAGCATGGCGATGTGAACTGGGACAATTTGCACCTTCTCATGGGTGGTGGGTGCCAGAGAGTCCTCTGAATGGGATTCTATGCCTGGCCCATGTGAATCCTATGCAAATGGACTGGGGTAAGACTAGTGGAATGGACTGCTCAATTCTGGTGGGGTGGAGCCATGTTTCCTGCTACCTTATGCTTGTGTTTTACCAAAAGAACCACAGTGGAAGCTGGTGATTGTTGGAGATTTGGCTACGTGAATTGCCATTTCTATTTGCCTTTGGACTGTGTGAGCAGATTTGTGTCAGGATGGCACAGAAGTCTTCAGCGTCGGGTGTCACTGTATCCCCAGAAAAGTGGATGTGGAAGCTGGTGGGAAAATCAACTGTATCTGCAGCATGTGCCCTGTTTCACAGTAAGGGCCCTGGAATTGCACTGCTCCCTGTGTGTAATGTGTGTCGAGGTCCCACTTTGTCTGGTTTGCTCCCAGTTTGTTCATTACCTCCATGACTTCAGATGACATCAGCATGGGAGGCTGGGAGGACCTAGCTGCTTGTCTGAACTCCACTGACAGTACCAAAGCTGTGTCAATGGCAGTCAGCAAGAAAACTACCCCATCAGAGAGTACAGCATGTGGCCGTGGTCCTGGAAGGGGGCGAGCAGCCCCAGTTGATGAGTCACCCACCCAGTTGTTGACCCCAGTGGATTTGGCCCAGCTAGGCAGCAAAATGAGGCAGCCTGAACTGAGTTATCAGAGACTGTTTTAGCCCAAAGTCTGAGTCAAAACATGAACCTGCTGATTTGGTGACCATTGGCCCATCTTCTAGTGCATTCCCATCACAGAGCCCACCAGTGGAGAGATTAGAGGCTGTCCAGCATGGGAAGCAGGAGGCTGGTGTGGCTGAAGCTCGAGTGGAGAATGAAAGGGAGGAAGAATGGCAAGGCAAGGCAATTTTATTTTTAAGGCACCAAACCCAAAGGCTCTGGGTGCCATACACAATAAAACAAAATACAAAATACATAAGAACATTATTGCAGTAGTTAAATATTAAAAGCAATATTCTTAAAAAGAAAATAAATTTATAGTAGGTGAGGGTAGAGAAGGGAGGAGATGGATTAATCCCCAAAAGCCTGGCAGAAGAAATGGGCCTTAAGCCTCTGCTTAAAGACACCAATTGAGGGGCCTCCCAGACTGTAGATGGAAGCGTGTTCCACAGGGTCAGCCCAGAGACATTAAATATTCGATCACCAGAGGTCTTGAGTCGAACCCTGGGAACATCCAGGAGGCCTCAAAGAGTAGCAGAGGGAGCGGGCAGAGGTCGCCGACAGGAGGTCAGACAGGTAGCCAGGCCCAGCCCTTATAAGGCCTTATAGCTGAGCAAGCCACCTTGAAAAGGACACTCCACCTGACCGGCAGCCAGTGCAGAGCATGCAGGACCGGGTCAGATGGCACAACCAAGGTAGTCCCACCAGTAACGGGGCCACTGTGTTCTGCACCAGCTTCAGCCTGTGGAGAGTCCCTCCCATGACCCTGAAGTAAAGATCATTACAGTTGTCGAGTCTGGCGGTCACAAGGGCATGTACTAGGGACAGCAGGTCATCGGGCGGGACTAGGGACTTGATTCTGGTGATGTTCTGTAAGTGGTAAAAAACACTCTTCACAACAGATGACACCTGATCTTCAAAGGTCAGTCTGCTGTCCAGAATCATACCTAGATTTCGCACCCTTGGGGAAGCAACCAATGGAGTCCACCCCAGGAGAAGACCTGTGTCTGCTCCTGGTAGCAACCCATCATGCCCATGACCTGGTTTGACCACCAGCACCTCTATCTTGTCCAGGTTGAGTCACAGCCAGCTAGAAGCCATCCAGTCTTTGATTTTAGCCAGACAGGTGTTAAGCACATCAACGCACCAGATGTCCCGGGCAAATGACATATACAGCTGGATATCATCTGCAGTGCATTGAAACTCCATGCTGTACTGTCAAATAATCTCACCCAGGGCAGCATGTACATCTGAACAGGATATGGCTGAAGACATCTGGTGCCCGAGCGCTTATGTTCATGGCGCCATCCCTGTGGAACTGTCTACCTCGTCAGATTAGAGAGTGCAGGACTGTGGAGAGCTTCAAGACTGATTTAAAGACACATTTATTCAGACAAGCTTTTAACATTTGATGTCTTGAGAATTTTAATTGATGTTATATTTATATGAAGCTGATCAATATATTTTTTATCACAGCCATATTTCTCCTTTGCACCGTATGGCCCCCATCTGACCGACTCTTAGCTCCGTCTCCCCGGAATTACTGGGCTTGCCTTTACACCCAGTCCGGGAGTGGTGCCTGTGGAAAGTCAATCGCCATCCTGCCACTGGCTGTCTTTTTCCATTTTCTCCCAGTTACCCGAGGACCCCAGGAGAAGGACGATGCGTGTGGAGGCATGCATGCGCCTTACAGCCCCGTAACAGCCCTCTTCCTATCCACCACATTGGCCTAACGCTAGCACCCCTTGCTTGCACAGCCCTCAGCCTCCACCAGGGGTAGCCATGAGCGAGGAATGTCTTCCCATCTCCCGGAGAGGAGAGCTGCCATGACGGCTGCACCATCCAACTCCGCCCGCCCCCGTGCCGACCTCCAACGCCCCAGGCTCACTCCCGAACCTTGGTCGCCGGCGTGCCAGTAGGTGAGGCATCCAGTGCCTCAGCCCTCTGTGCCACTGGGCTGGCCCTGAAGCTGATATATCTGTGAGAATTTTAACTGGAAGTTTGATGTATTTATGTGATTTAATATGTTTTTACGTAAAGTGCTTTGATGTTTTGACTTTGCTTATGTAAATAAATTATTATTATTATTATTAAGATTGAGCCCTATGGAACTCCACAACTCAGAGGCATTGGAGAGGAGAAATTCATCATCACAATCCACTGCACCCTGTCTGAGAGATAGGACTCAAACCATCTGATGACCACACCGGTGAGTCCACAAAATTCACAGAGCCGATCGAGAAGCACAACGTGGTCCATGGTGTCGAAGGTTGAAGAGAGATCGAGGAGCACAAGAACTGACCTGTCTCCTCTATCTCTAGCTCTAAGAAAGTCATTATGCACCCTGACTAGTGCAGTTTCTGTGCTATGTCTAGCCCAAAAATCTGACTGAAATGGCTTTCAGATATCGAAGGACATGAGCCGATCCTTGAGCTGCTGTACTACCAGTTTCTCGACAACCTTGCTCAAAAAAGGCAGGCTGGAGATAGGACACTAATTTGCTAGGATGTCTTGCAGAAAGCTTGTTTACAGGTGTAACCTGGGAGCACAAGAAAGTTAAGTGACTTGCTCAGGGTCACACAGTATGCAGGTGGGGGCTGTGGGATTCTAACCCAGGTCTCCAGGTCTGCAGCTCAGAACCTTAAACCACTGCGCTATACTGTCTCCTGGGGTCTTGTAGCAGCTCAGTCGGTACAAAAAGGGATGAGGTCCAATCTGAGCTAGATGTGAGGACATTAGAGAGGGGGAATGCAATGTGTGCAAACACCAAGAAAAACAAGAGGCTAAGCGAACATAGGCAGTACAAGGGTCATTGAGAGAGGAATAGCAAAGTGTGTTCTGGGGTCAATGGAGGGGGTACACCTTAATGTCAGGAGCCTGGGTAATAAAATCAATGAGCTACAGGCGCTGATGGCAGACACTGAGCTAGACCTTGTGGCCATCATGGAAATGTGGTCTTCAGAAAATAACAATTGGGACTTGACTGTTTCTCGGTACTCAGTGTTCAGGAGGGATAGAGGAAAAGGCAGACAGGAAGAGTAGCCCTCTATGTCAGGGATGGTACTGAGGTGGTGGAAGATGCTGCATCAGGGGTAATAATAGGGAGTCATAGTCACTGCGGGTGCAACTTAATGCAGCCTCTGGAAAGAAGCTACACTTGGGGTGATCTATAGACCTTTGGGACAAGGGGAAGCAGTAGCGGCTCTAGCCACAAATGGTTACCAGGGCACAGCTGGGGCACAACACATGGCAGCAAGGGCACTGATATATTGTTACTAAGGGGGAAGCTCTGCACCATATGGGGCACCAACTGGGGCACAGCATTTTTGTACCAGGGCACGTGCCCTGGCGGGCCCTAGTGTAGAGCCGCCCATGAGGGGAAGAGAGGGACAGAGAGCTTGTGGAACAAGTTGAAAGGGGAGTAGCAAAGAGGGATGTAGTGGTAGTGGGTGACCTGAACCTGCCAGACATCGATTGGGATGTTTCGGTGGCCACAGCACCAGAAGTCAGGCCTTAGTGGATGCACTCCAGGACAGTCACCTCGTACAGCTAATCAAGGAAACTACCAGGTAGGATACCATTCTTGATGTGGTGCTTACCAACTCGGAGGTACAGGAGTAGGAACTGTGAGTAGGGGAGCTACTAGGAACAGCAACCATAACTCCATTTGGTTCAAACTGGCTCTTGGGACTGGAAAACCCTAACTAAAAACTGAAGTCCTTGATTTTAGGAGCGGACTTCAGCAGGCTGAGGGAGCTCATCAGGACTAGTCAGGGTAGACAACTTAGATCAGGTGGAAGAGAGATGGGAGGTAATAAAAGGTTAAATGTCAAAAGGAACTGACCAGACTTCAAGGTAGAAAATCAGTGATCTGTATTTTGCTTATTGGTTGCATAGTAACCTCCTGCCGGGTTCCTGGGGGCGGACTCCTGCTGGATCACTGACGTCACATGATGTGATGAAATGGGAGAAGCAGATTAGTCTCCAGCAGGATCTGCCCTCTAGCCCAGAAGCATAAAATGACTAACTTAAGCAGTGCTTAGTGCAGTTCACAATGCACGCTGCCAAAAAGATGATCAGACTGTAAGGTAAGACACAACAGCCATAAGCTGCAGCACAAAAAAGACTACATCTAGCATTTGAATCAAATACAAGCATCAAATCTAATTGTAATGTTTGGAAACCATTGTGTATACACAAATAGCATTTATACTACATTTTATGTTGATTGCTCGCATGCGCAAGAAACATGTTGCAGCAGCTTGCTGCAGAAGCAGGTTGTGGAGGTGCGGCACTGTTGTGGCCAATGCCCCTACTGCCTTTGAGGCTTGGCCTGTTTTCCCAATGGGGGCGGCACGCTGCTGCTGACACTAGTTCAGCCAGCATGCCACCACCTTGAAATGTTTTAGCCGCTGCAATCAGAGGCCACCTCGCTCATTGCAGCATCAGCCACTGCAATGAGGGAGTGACCGTCATTGCAGGGTGGTCCCTTGCATTCCCCTGACCCAGTTTGCCAACAGGGAGCCCAGTCCCTGTCAGTTTCTGTTGTCTGCCAGAAGGTGCCTAATCCCCTCGGCATCATGTCCCTCCCCTGTTTCTTTTGCCGACGGGGCTCAATCCCCATCGGCATGTTCCCCCATTTCATGTGTGCCGAGGGGTGCCAATCCCGTCACGGCTCCAGTCTCCCACCCCAAAACACACAAGTGGTACGCTGGAAGCCAACCCCAGCGTGCAAAAGTACCTGCTAAAAGGGAAAACCGCCCCACGATGTCTATTTTATTTTAACCCTGTAAAGAAGAAACGGTCCCTCGCTGTCTGCACCCTTCCCCAACCCATGCCCACCCACTGCGTGACCCCCAACTCTCCCCACACACCCCCACCCCATACTTACCTTTGGAGCCCAGCGCAATGATCTTCGTGGACCAGGAACATGTCTGCACTCTTCAAAGTCGACCGCAAACTGAAGAAATGCCGGTAAGCTGTATGATGGCATAAATAGTTTTTTTTTTAAACTTTGCCGAATGTCTCAGGCGTTTTGGGGAATTATTGGGACCCCTCCTCATGAATTCAGCCACTGTCATGGCGTTATTCGGTCCCAAACAGTGATTTTGCGGTCACTGCGCGGAATCACCTTTCATAACCGATTAATGAAATGACAGTGCCAGTGTTCATGAGGAGGTGGGCTCTCAAAAGCCTACATTGCAAATTTGGTGGAAAAATCCAAAAATTTACTGTTTTATGAGCGCAGTATTGCGAGCGTTGATACGCACGCTCGTAACTTTTGCTAATTTGCAATATTTTCACACCAGATTTTCAAAATTGTCATTTTTCACACTCTTATGAACAGTACAGCTGTCATTTTTCCCATCCTGGCCGAAATGTGTTTTCACACTTCTGGCGCAGAATAGTGCAGTCGCTGGGAAATCGTGTTCGGGACAGATTAAAATGACAGTGACACTGTTCATGAGCAGAGGTCCTAAAATGCCTAAGTTGAAAATTTGGTGACAACAGTCCATCGAAATGACTGTGTTACAAGCGTGCGCCATGCAGTTTCCACATACCCTTGTAATCTTGCAAATTAGTAATATTTTCACGCTAGATTTTCAACACTGGCATTTTTTCATACCTCCTTATGAACAGTACAGCTGTCAATTTTACATCCTGGCCAAAATGTGTTTTCATGCTTCCGCGCAGAATAGCACAGTCGCTTTGGGAAATCAGTGTTTGGGACAGATTAGGATCGAACAAGTGGAGAGAGGGGAGTGACCGAGCTCAACTGAGCTCTGTCAGGACTGCTGCGGATTTCTTTGTGGACAGAAAAAGGCCCCAACACAGGCAGGAACCCAGTACAAAAGGGTAGCCTGCAGCGCCGGGAGAAACAGAACGAGCGAGTGAGGGAGGGGGAGTGAGCGACCTCAACGAAGCTCTGTTGGGACTGCTGCAGATTTCTTTGTGGGCAGAAAAAGGCATCAATGCAGGCAGGGGCCCAGTACAAAAGGGCAGCCTGCAGCGGTGGGAGAAACAGAATGAGCGAGTGAGAGAGGGGGAGTGAGCGAGCTCAATGGAGTCTGCTGGGACTGCTGCAGATTTCTTTGTGGGCAGAAAAAGGCGCCAATGGAGGCAGGAGCCCAATACAAAAGGGCAGCCTGCAGCACCAGGAGAAACAGAATGAGTGAGTGAGAGAGGGGGAGTGAGCGACCTCAACGGAGCTCTGTCGGGACAGCTGTGGATTTCTTTGTGGGTAGAAAAAGGTGCCAATGCAGGCAGGAGCCCAGTACAAAAGGGCAGCCTGCAGCATTGGGAGAAAAAGAATGAGTGAGTGAGAGAGAGGGAGTGAGTGAGCTCAACGGAGCTGTGTCAGGACTGCTGCGGATTTCCTTGTGGGCAGAAAAAGGTGCCAATGCAGGCAGGAGACCAGGACAAAACAGCAGCTTGCAGCATCAGGAGAAACAGAACAAGTGAGTGAGAGAGGGGGAGTGAGTGAGCTCAGTAGAGCTCTGCCAGGACTTTACAGTTGCCCACCCTCCTACCCAGGGTCCTCTGTGGTCCTATAGTACAGCAGGGTCTCTGGAGTGGAGACAAAGCAATGATTGGATACTTTAGGATTGCTGTGATAATACAGATTTTATTGCTCTGTTTCTTTCTCTAACTGAGCTAAGTACTGAACTACTGTATACTTTTATGATTGCTGTAATAATACATATTTATTTGTTCTGTTTATTTCTCTAACTGAGCTGATAATACTTGGAGCGTAGTAGGATTTCTAACTGGGCTAAGTGAAACTATATGAAAGCTGAGAACAAAAAGTATGGTAGCTGAGGGGCGAAAAACGGACAAGGAGGCTTTAGGATTGCTACAGTAATGCAGTATCTAATGGATGAGATTTGAGACTGAATTACCCCGGTCAGCAAGGGGTCAGTAGGGGGACTAATGTGGGGGCAGGGACAGGAATTTGAGTAAATAGGGGCGTAACAGTTATAGTAGGGTACAGAACCTGGAAGTAAGAGCCCGTAACATAAGAAGGGGGCCAAAATGGGGCAGGTGCCACATGTCAATAGGGCGGGCTTCTTTGGAAGGGTGGAGGGGTGTACAGGGTGTGGGTCTGCCATGATCCTGGACTGGGCTTGGAGGATGGGGGTTGTATGGTCTGTAGATGACTGACTAGTTTGAGGGAGGAACTTTGGAGGTTAGGGAGGAGTGTAAGTGGCAGGGCAGATGAGTATGGTAGGCATCCTGGGGTGGGAATAGGGCATGGCAAAGGGGGATGGAGGAAGAATAACTAGGGACTGAAACCGACCCCAGTATCAGAGGCACTACCAGAAAAGAGAGGAGAAGGGAAGGGATGCCTGAGGTGAGGGCTGGGGGCCTCCTGATAGGGAGGAAGAGACCACAAGGAGTACCAGGGGGGAGAGAGAGAGCAGATGGCTGCGGGTAGGGAGGGACCAGGGGTGGCACAGAGGGAACAAGTAGGAAGGGGGAGCCGATAAGGGGGAGAGATATAGGACAGGTGTCGTCTATAAACAGATTCGAACCTCTGCTATGGGACAGAGAGGGGCAGCAGGAACATACTGAAGGGGTGGAGGACAAGCGGGGCATGAGAGGGATGGCAACAGGTAGGGGAAGAGATAGCGAGGACAAAAGGGTAGAAGGGGGCTAGTAAGGAAGGAGGGGGTGGAGACTGAAGGAGAGAAGGCTACGGGAAGAGGGAAGGATGGGAGGGGCATCACTATCGGGGTAGAAGGGAATGGGGTCTCTAAATCGACAACAGGGGGATAGGAGAGGAGCTGGAAATCAGCAGGAGTTCGACATGGGAAGCCCAGTAGGAAGTAGTCAGGCTGGGAAGAAGTTCAAGGATGAAGGAGGAATGAGGCAGAGAAAGGGTGAGGTGGAAGTAGGGGTACAGATACAGAAGTCACAGAGGGAAGTTGGGGGTAAGGGACAGGGAAGAATGAATACTGAGTGGTAGAAGGGACATTAAAAGGAAAGGGGTAAGGGTGGGGGTACTCATCCTGGGGATTCTATACTGAAATGGGTGAGATGGTGTGGAAAGGGGAAGGGCACAACCATATTTGGGTTGAAGCTATCCCCAAGTTGACTGCAGGAGGGCAGGCACTGCTCAAGCGTGCAGCAAGGGGAGAAAGAAACCTCATTTACTGTTGCATGTGGGTACAAACAACTTGGCGGGGGATACTGTGGAAGTAAAGAGGGGGAGGTTTGAGTACTTGGGCAGGCAGTGTGAAGGGGCGGGGAAGTCGGTGGCATTCTTGGAGGTACTGCCGGTACTATGTGTAAGCATGGGGAGGAAGGGTAGGCTTCAGGAGTTTGAGAGGCTGAGGGATTGGTGCCACATGAAACATTATAGGTTAGTGACTAACTGGGATAGGATTTGGGGGGAATAGTGACTTGCACGTGGGGGACAGAGTACACTGGCGCAGGAAGGGGAGGGGAGTAATAAAGGCAGCATTGCTGCCGGGCCACTGGCACTGAGGGTTGAGGCACTGGATACCACACCTTGCTCCATGCTGGCGACCGGGTTGGACTCCAGCCTGGGCAGCCAGGGGTTGGCAAGGGAGGGACAGGACTGAGCATCCGGAGGACTGCTCTCCTATCCCGGGGCAGGATCCAGGGACCCACCGCTCTGTAGCGGCCCCTGGTGATGACCGCGGGTGCTACTACAGTGCTGTAGTAAAGGGTGGCAGAGTGTGGCGGACTTTGGTACACTGTGCCTAAGTGTCATTGTATGCCCGCACTCCGCAAAGGGGAGAAAAGTGGAAAATGGGCTACGATCAGACAGCATAAGCTTCTGACCCCCCTGACCGCCCTGAATGACGCCTCCTCAACTGGATCCTGCTCCGGTGGGTCGACCTGGGAAGCTCCTCACCACCCCACCATGGGGGTAATCCGTGGAGGTGAGCAGTTCAGCCTGATGTCAGGGGCAGGGCTGGGGGGGTCAGTCGAGATGACCAAGCCGACCGTAGCCCAGTGAGAAAATATGTAAAAAAAAAAAAAAGGCAGGATTAGAGGGGTATATCTCTACTAAGGTGGATTTAAACAAATGGGGGGGCAAAAGACTGAGGTTGGTAGAAAGGTCCAGACATGGGAGCCTGATGAGCTCACCACCCTAGATATAGGTAAAGGCGGAGGCATAGTAACCCTGGAAGGGAGCGGGCAGAGTGGTCTGAGTGTAATACAGAAGGCACCACCACCCAGTAAGAATAAGGAGGAGAAAGGGTGCGGACTACCAGGAGGAGGGACACAGGCCAAGGAGGAGAAGAGTGAGGAGAAGGAGGGGTACGGGTGGAAGGTGGTCTGACAGGGCAGGGTGCAGAGGGTGGTGGTGGTGGTGGGGTAGCTCTTGGCACCCAGAGCAGTGACAAGCAGGGTGCCGCAGGGCTCAATGCTTGGCCCAATGCTATTTGGGCTCTTTATCTCAGATATAGCACACTGAGTGGGGAGCAGGTTGGTCTGTTCACACATTATACCAAATCAAAAGCAAATAGTTATAGTAGCAGAGCTCCCTCTCCACACACACATACACACTTCCCAAAAGCTGCTTAAAAGCCTGCCATTCATTCAAATCAATTCCATTTTCTTACTTACTTGGGGTTCAATGCCAACAAGCGTAAAATCATGTACCTAGGGCATAGGAAACCCGATGCTGGGTATAGGATGGGGGAGGTACTGATACTCACTAGACATGAAAGGGTCAATGAGGTTATTATATCAGAGGACCTCAAGATGGCAGTACAGTGTGACAAGGCTATGGGCAGGGCAAATTGGATTCTGGGGTGCATAATGAGTGCCATCTCCAGTAGGAGGAGGAGGGATGTTGTACTGCCATTGTATCACTCACTGGTATACCCCAGCTGGAGTACTGTGTCCAGTTTTAGAGTCCACACTTCAGAAAGGACATAAGGTGGAAGTTTTCCAGAGGAGGGCAACTAAAATTATTCAGAATTTTCACAGGAATCCCTACAATGAAATGCTGAAGAATCTGAGCATGTACACTCTGGAAGAGAGGAGGGTGAGAGGTGACATGATCAAGATCTACAAAGTACCTCACAGGGGTAAAAAGAATACAGTTGGGGAGTTTCCTTCAAATGAGGATGAGCACCCAAACCAAGGGACATACAATGAAGCTGAGGGACATTCAGGATAGATGTGTAGAAATATTTCTTTACTGAAAGGGTGGTAGATGCCTTGAACAGACTGCCAGGAGAAGTGGTGGAAGTTAAAATGGTAGGGGGCATGAAGCATGCATGGGATAAACATAGGGGTATATTAGAAAAAGGGGAAGGAGGAGGTCAACGGAGATCAATAAGGTTATGGAAGTGGAATAGGTTCAAGTTCATTGCAGGAAAAACCCATTAAGCAAGGTCATTCACAAGGAGGTCCCGATGGACACAAGCAGAATAAGACATGCAGTAACATACAGGCAAGAGTTACAAGTTGGTAGAGAACACTTGGGCAGACTGGGTGCGCTAAGCTGTCCTTTTCTGCTGACAAATTCTGTTTCTGTGGCATCATGTGTTAATTCAGATGCAGTGTTTATTTAAAGTTGGGCCTACCATACATCCAGATGTAAGGTACAGTAAATTACCAAATTAGATGCAGCCCACTTACAGTACAATAAACAGAACCCCAGTGCTTCGGGCCTTTACTCTTCATAAGGCTGCTTAAAGAGCTGGGGTTCTATTTGCAGTGTCCACGCCAGTATGCTGATCTTAAAGTCGACACCACATCTGAATGAGTACTTGATTCTTGCTCACTCTATTTCTTCCCCACTTTGAAACCTGCTTGTCCTGAATTAGTTTTGGGCTGGCAGCATCTCGTCTGTGTTGGAAGATGACCAATAAGCGGCACTGAAAGACGTCAGACTTCACAGACTGTGAAGGCAGCTGCTCACGGACAGACATAAGGCAATTCTACTGGGAGGTAGGAATAAGTAAGCTGTTGATTAACTAGAAACTGCAGCTTATCCATCCAGTAGGGAAATGGGCAGACTAGGTGGGCCAAGCGGTCCTTATCTGCCATCAAATTCTATGTTTCTCACCCACCGTCTTGGCAAGAAGAAGGCTGCAGCTGTGGCCACTGATGACTGTTGGGGTGTGGGGATGGGGGTAGCAAAGGGGACAGACATAAGGAGACAAAATCATAATAAAAATTGTGAGACCTTCACCAGCTTTCCAAAATGCTTACCAGTAAAAGAACACTCTATGAAGTTTTTCAAATGGCAACACAATCTGTTGAGCCCTCTGCCTGCCATCTGACACCAGGCATCAGCCAGCATAAAATTGCCTAAAGAAGGCAGTGTGGTCATGTGGTTACTGAAATACTGGAGATTACAGATTTATAGGAACAAAAGAATATCACACAGAAGCTGGCATATATGCCTGTAGCAGCTATCTCCTGCTTCTCAGTAGTTATATTTAAACCCTTGAGGTACTTGAATGTTTCTATCATATCCCCTCTTTCCCTCCTCTCTTCCAGTGAGTACACATTGAGGTCCCTTAATTTCTCCTCATAAGTCTTGTGTTGCAAGCTCTGTGCCATCTCATTCACCTTCTCTGGACCATCTCCAGCCTGTTAATATCCCAGAACTGCACGTAGTACTCCATGTGAAGCCTGACCATGGTTTTATATAATGGCATCACTACCTCCCTCCTTATGCTGGTGATACCCCTGCCTATGCACCCTAGCATGTCACTGGCCCTCCCGGCTGCCTTACCACTTTGACATTTTCAGGTCATCTAAAATAAGAACCCCCAGGTCCCTTTCCTTCTTTGTGACTGTCAGCAACTCCCTCCCCCCCACATCCTGTACCTTTCCCCAGGGTTTCTGTGTCCCAGGTGCATAATTTTGCACTTTTTTGAAATAAACGTCAGTTGCCAGTCCTCAGACCATTTCTCAAGCTCCTCCAGGTCCCTCCTCATTTTCTCCACCCCCCTCTAGGGTATCAACTGTGTTACAGATCTTGGTGTCATCTGCAAACAGGCAGTCCTTTCCCTTCAGCCCTTCTGAAATGACACTAATGAAGACATTGAACAGGACTGGCCCCAGGACCAATCCCTGCGGCACCCCAATGGTCACCCCCTCTCCCCAGACTGTGCCCCATTTACCACCACTCTCTGCCTCCTATCTTTTACCCAGTTTCTAGCCCAGTTTGCTACCCTTTCCCCCATGCCCAGCCAACTCATTTAGTTTATCAGCCTCCTATGTTGGACGGTGTCAAAGGCTTTGCTTACATGAAGGTAAGCATTGTCCACTGCCCCACCCTGATTTATTTCCTTTGTCACCCAGTCAAAGAGATCAACTAGATTTGTCTGACATGACCTCCCCACTGTGAATCCCTGTTGCCTATGGTCCTGGGCTCCATGCCTTCTAGATGCCCCACTATCCTTTCTTTAACCAATGTCTCCATGATCTTCCCCACTACTGAAGTGAGGCTGACCAGCCTATAGCTCTCCGCCTCCTCCCTACTGCTGGATTTGTATAGAGGGACCACATGTGCCCTCCTCCAATTCTCTGGTACCACCCCTGTGTTGAATGACTCAGTGAACATGGCTGCCACAGGTACTGCTATTTCCCTTCACAGTTCTTTTAATATCCTTGAGTGTATGCCATCTGGTCCCATCACGTTGTCCACCTTCAGTTTACTCACCTTCTGCAGGATTCTTCTGCCTGTCAATGGACTATATTGTCCACCTCTTCACGCCTTTGTAACTGCTGTGGCCCTTGCCCCTTCCCCTCTTCTGTGAATACTGAACAGAAAGACACTGCATGTCTTGGGGGGGGCACATGACAGTTCTCAGGCATGGTACTTTCACTTACAAATACCTAAACAACACATATAAGCAATCAACATTCGGCATTGACAAATGCGTGTTACTTACAGGCGTAAAAAGAAACAAGCATTTGTCAATGCCGAATGTTGTTTCACTGGCATTGGCATTGGTAGTGCAGGAGTTAGAGATGCATAATAGGAATGGCAGTAAAGTATTGAACTGAAGCCAACGCCAGCCCCACCCTGCAGAGAGTGACAGGTGTTGGGGTGTGACTTTGGGTCATCAGCTATAATGCTCATGCCATTCTACCTCACCCTACCCTGTAGACACTGACAAGTGTTGTGGTGTGCTTTGGGGTCTTTGGGCGTTATACTTACCCCATTCCATAAGGAAATATGCTGAGGTGGGTGCAGTATAGGAGAATGGGGTGAACTTTAGGGGCCAACACTCCAAGGCAGACGTCGATGCCTGTCACTGGCTGCAGGGTGGGGGTGTAATGGCGTGAGCATCACAGCCAATGATCCCAAGTCACACCCCTGACGCCAGTCAGTCTCTACAGGGTGGGGAGTTACAGTTGGAAACCCTAACGCCGTAGGCGTTTGTTGCTATTTTCACTCCAAATTTTCAACATAGGCTGTTTGTGAGCCCACCTCATGAAGAACAGCACTATCAGTTCGTTAGCCGAAAGGTAGTTTTGCACAGCTGCTATGCCATTTGGCAACACAGGGATGAAAACACATTTTGGGCAGGATGTGAAAATTACAACTGTATTGTTCATGAGGAGGTGTAAAAAAATTGCAACATTGAAAATCTGGAGTGAAAATATGAAAATTTGGTAAAGTCATGAGCATGCATAGAAACTGCGCAACACACATCTGTAACCCAATTATGTTCAGGATTTTTTAACCACATTTTCAGCAAAGGCATTTTTGGACCTCCCCTCATGAACAGTGGCACTGTGATTTTGTTAATTTGTCTCAAAAGTTGACTTCCCACAGTGACCGCGCCAAAGGTGCAAAAACACATTTTGGGCAGGATGTGAAAAATGACAGGTGTACTGTTCATAAGGAGATATAAATAAAATGCCAGTGTTGAAAATCTGCATGATGATATGGCAAATTTGCGAAGTTACAAGGGTGAGTGGAAACTGCGCAAAGTACGCTAGTAACACAGTCATTTTATGGACGTTCATCACCAAATTATCAACATAGGCATTTTAGGATCTCTGCTCATGAACAGTGTGACCGTCATTTCCTCAAACTGTCCCAAAACTGATTTCATACAGCGACCGTGATATTGTGCGTCGGACGGGCAAAAACACATTTCGGCCAGGATATCTAAAATGACAGCTGTACTGTTCATAAGAAGATGTGGGAAAATGCCAATTTTGAAAATCTGGAGTGAAAATATTACAAATTCGCAAAGTTATGAGCATGTGTGGAAACTGCGCAATGCACGATTGTAAAACAACCATTTTTTGGATTTTTCCACCAAATTTGCAACATAGGCTTTTGAGAGCCCCCCTCATGAACAGTGGCACTGTTGTTTCATTAATCAGCCCCGAAAGGTGATTCCACTCAATGACCACAAAATTACCTTTCAAGACTGAAAAACGCCATGACAGTGACTGAATTCATGAGGAGTGGTCCCAATAACCCCATGTTGAAAATTTGGTGCCAAAATTCCCAAAATGGCTGAGATATGCACCAAAGTTGAAAACCCTATTTATGCCATCATACAGCTTACTGGCATTTCTTCAGTTTGCAATCGGCTTTGAAGAGTGCAGACATGTTCCCGGTCCACCAAAGATCGCACCGGACTCCAGAGGTAAGTATGGGATGGGGTGTGGGAGGTGGGGTGCGAGAGGTGGGCGGGTTGGGGAGGCAGGAGACTGCGTAGAGACCATTTTCTTCTTTTTACAGGTTTTAAAAACATAGCGGGATGGTTTTGTATTTATGGAGCATTGGCATGCTGAGGTGGTCTCCCAGCATGCCACCTGACTGTTTTGTGGGGGGATGCTGTAGCCAATGGGGATTAGGCACCCCAGTCGACACAAAACTAGGGGACAAGAACCAAGGGATTGGGCATCCCCGGCACACAACAAAAGAGGGGGACATTATGCTGACAGGAATAGGCTATCCCACGGGCAAACTAAACGGGAAGAGGGACTCACGCCGAGGACTGGGCCCCCATCGGCAAAGAAAGACTGTTGGGGGCACATGATACTATAGATTGGGCCTCTTTGGCATATATTTTAAATGGGGGCATTATACCGACATGGAGTGGGCTCTGGCCGGCAAGTGAAGTGGTCGGAAAAGTCTGCAGGTGCTGAACAAGCACGCCGGAGGGCATGTTATTGTGCTGCTGCATGACTGCAGCTGACCTTCTGTTAGATCTGGTGGCCACCTGATGTATGCGTGGTGTCAGTGCCTGCAGCTGCCTTATTGGGGAATGAGGGATGCACCTTCTGATGCGTGCCCTGCATTCACCCACAGTGATCGCACCTCCAAATCTGCTTCTAATGCAATATGTTTGCTGGCACGCACGCGCGAGCCAACATAATAAAAATGAACATAGAAGTCTTAAGGAAGTAAAAATGAATTACATTAAACACATGGTAGAGTTAACAAAGTTTGACAAATTGTAGCTCACTCCGAGGGATACTGGTCTTTTAAAATGTAAAATGTTAGCTTAGCATTGAGAAAATGCAGTGATCTTTATGTAACTATGACCAAATAAGATTTATTAAGGGTACAAATAACCACAATTGCAGGAAAAATGAAACCTCACACTAAAAAAAAAAAACATTTTTGTCCAGGAATCAAGAACATAGATGAAATTTAACAACGTGTCATGACATGTATTACAGTACTTAATACAAAGGTACATATTTATTTTATTTCATGAATACTGAGATTTACTGATACAGTCATAAACACTTGTTAATTGATTGTCCATATTGAAGCTGGTTTCCAGGTGTAAACAATAAGAGAAATAGGACTGTATGTTTTATTTTCGGTTTCTCTAATGCAGAAATTGTATCCATAATGAGCAGAACCACAAGAGCCAATTTAGACATCACATTGCAGCCCAGGTATGGGTAGAAATATGATTTGATATATGATATGTGGCTATTTTTGATTCTATAATGAAGGTTATTTTCTATACAAGAACTGAAGACAAGGCAAATTTTATTTAAAAGATGCCCAATCCCGGAGGCACTGGGCACCGTACATAAAACCAACCACAAAATAATCATCAACAAATAACAATACTCATAAAAACTATAATGATAATTAAGTACAGTTCAATACAAAAATAAAAATAAGATTCTAAAATTTGGGACAAATAATATGGCGAGTCAGAACAGGACGAAATTTATGAAACTGTGTCAGGGAAAGCCTGTACAAAGAAGAAGGCCTTGATGCGTGCCTTGAATACCTCCATTGAGGGGGCCTCCCATAGATGGAGGAAGCAAATTCCACGGGACGGGCTGGTGACACTGAATGCTCCGTCGCCAGCAGTTTTTAGCCTCATCCTGAGAATTGCAAGGAGGCCCCTCAAGGAGGAATGGAGAGAGCAGACTGAGGTAGCAGGCGTAAGAAGGTCTACCAGGTAATCAGGGCCCAGGCCGTGTATGGCCTTAAAGGTGAGCAAACCAACCTAGAAGAGGATCCTCCACCTGACTGGTAGCCAGTGCAGCTTGTGCAGCACCGGGGTGATGTGGCAGTACTTAGACTGCCCCGTCAATAGCCTGGCAGCTGCGTTCTGCACCAGCTGAAGCTGGCAGAGGGTACCTCCCAAGACCCCAAGGTACAGCACATTACAATAATCAAGCCTCGATGTCACGAAGGCATGCACTAAGGTAGGGAGGTCCAGGAGTGGAACCAGGAACCTAATCCTGGTGATATTCCTCACATGGTAAAAGCTGGTACAGACCACGGCCAACACCTGAGCCTCAAGTGTCAAACTGCTCTCCAGAATAATGCCTATGTTATGCACCCTGGAGGAGGCCTTCAAAGGCACAGAACCCAGGACAAGTCCTGTCTCAGCACCCGAGGCCAACCCAGGACAAGTCCTGGCTCAGCACCCGAGGTCAACCTATCACGCTCTCTGTTTGACTCCACTACCAGTACCTCCGTCTTATCAGGGTTCAGTCACAACCAGCTGGAGGCCATCCAGTCACTGATTTCAGCAAGGCAGCTGTTAAGCACATCTACTGTGTTAGATGTCCTGGGTGCAAAGGAAAGATGCAGCTGGATATCATCGGCATAGCAATGAAAACCCAAGCCGTACTTCCAAATGAGCCCTCCCAGGGGCAGCATGTACACAGCGAACAACATTGGCGACAAGACCGAACCCTGAGGAGGAGACTAGGAGAGGAGAAGAAATTCTCCATCACCACCCTTTGCCTCCTGTTTGTGAGAAAGAACTCAAACCAGCAGATGATAGTGCCTGCGAGTCCACAAAATTCCCTTAGGCAGTCAAGTAACACACAATGGTCCACTATGTCAAAAGCTAAGGAGAGATCGAGGAGAACAAGAATTGTCCCCTCCCCTCAATCTCATGCCCTGAGAAGGTCACTGTGCACCCAAACTAATGCAGTTTCTGTGCTATGCCTTGCCCAACACCCAGACTGGAGAGGCTCATATAGATCGAAGGCTACAAGGTGTCCCTCAAGCTGAAGCGTCACAATCTTCTCCACAGCCTTGCCCAGAAATGGCAGGTTGGAGATAGGACAGTAATTTTCCCTGATGTAAAGGTCCAAAGATGGCTTCTTCCTAAGGGGTCTCACCAATGTCTCTTTCAAGGCAACAGGAGAGACCCATTCAGAGAGGGAGCACTGGACAATCAGGGCAAACACCGGGCCAATGAAGTCGACACATCCCATCAAGAAACGTGTCGGCACCAGGTCCAGTTCACAATATGTGTGCCTCAGCTTGGAAGCAACCCCAATGACCTCAGCCACCTCCACTGGTCTAAACTCGCCCTAACTAGGTGGAGGGCTCTCCAGGCACATGAGGCAATATCTGTCAGCCACAGATTGGCTCACTGGTAGAATTCACCACCTGATGGCAGACACTCTGTCCAAGAAGAACCAAGCAAACTCTTCACATAAAACATTCAAAAAAGCTTTTTTCAGCTGCAGACGTGCTGGGTTTAGCAGCCTATCTACAGTCCAAATGAGCACAGTTGGTCGGTTCTTCCTGGCGGCAATCTCCCTGGACAGGAACTCTGCCTTCTTACGATTGATTGCCACCTGGTACTCAACGCAGTGAGCACACAGGGCCAGCTTGTCTGCCTCCAGGCCTGTCTTTAACCAGCAGCACTCCAACCTCCAACCCAAAATCTTCATCGCCTTGAGCTCTCCATCACACCATGGAGACCTCAAGTGAGAGGATTTTGGTCGTACATGGACCGGTGCGAGGAAGTCGAGCACCTCAGACACTGCCTTATTATAGCCGGTGATCAGGCAAGTACCCCCGCATGCGATGCCCACACTAGGTAGCTCGCACCGCTAGAAATCCCTCAGGAGTCACACCCGTCAAAGGGCGGTAACTAACCATCTCAGCAAGGGGAGGGCTCTCAGGGGGTGCCCCAAATGAGAACTCCACCGTGCAGTGATCAGACCACGCGACCTGATCAGTCTTGAGATTTTTTATCTCAAACCTCAATGAGAAGACCAGATCCAACATGTGACCATCCTGATGGGTCACGGAGGAAACTTCCTGTGACAGGCCCAGCGATGACATGGTCTGGAGGAAGCTGTAACTGAGCCTAGATGATCCATCATTGGCCCAAACATTGAACTTGCATAACTTAATAATTCTCCACAGGTTGCGGATTTAAATATGGAGATGAGGAATAAATAACGTAAGATTGTCCTGAGTACAGCAATCAGTTTTTTTAATTGTTGTATATAAAAATGTGTGTATGAATATTAATTATGAATTTTTGTATATTTGTGTATATATCCTAGCCCCTGAGGAAGCCCACATAGGGCGAAGCATTAGGCATGATCAGGAGATCGATTGTGAAAACATTAAAACAACCAGAATAACCGATTTTCTACCTTGAAATGTGGCTGGTACCTTTGGACATTTACTTGCTTGGAACTTTTTGCTTGACCTGCTCTATCTAACTAGAAACAGAAACCAATTAGAGGGGAACCCACCCAAACCTGTAACTTTGTGGGTAATAAAGGGGGCCATTCTCGAGGCATCTAAGTTATGTATGAGAATGGTAACCAAAAGGAACAAGTTCAAGAGATGACTACGGTTCTCAGCAAAAGTCAGGGAAGCAATGAGGGCCAAGAAAAAGGCCTTCCAGAAGTACAAAGAAAGGCGGGGGGGCTGACTCCGTGGTGCCGAGCTGGCGATCTGGATTTGTGCCCCAAGCCCAGGTACCGGGAGCAGAGACCGGCAGGGATGGGTTCCATAAGTGTCCATTGCATGCTTCCCTCCCTGGGGGACGGGCTCAGCCTGAGGACCTGCAGGTGGATTGGCAGCGTGCTTGGGGGATGTGATACCTCGATACACCCCCCCCCGGACACCCTGTGCTCATGCAAGGCAGAGAACTGCAGTGGGCAGGGCACAGAATATGGAAAAATCTCCTCGACCAACCAGATAACGAGTGTCCTGGCCCCTGCCACCCGAAGCCCTGGAGCCAGCCCAGATCCAGCCCTGTGGTGCTTGAGATGCAGAGTTGGGCCATTAAGGCTAATTCCTCCTGGAGGAGAGGGACCCTTCCAGCACAGAGATATGCCGGGCTACTCAGGTAAGCCACTATAGGGAGCTGTTGGAAGGTGGCAGGAGATTGGAGGGTGGTGGGAAGGTCCTGGCGCTCTGAAGGAGTGGCCAGTTGGGGGGGGAGGTGCAAAAGATAAGAAAAAAGAAAAATGGGAAGAAAGAATAGGGAGAATATTTATTGAGAAATAAGGAGGCAAAGAGGGCGATTAGGGAGGCAAAAGCAGATACAGAGTTACAAATTGCTGAAAAGATCAAAGGCAGTGAAAACATTTCTTTCAATATATGAGGGAAAAAGAAAGCAAGGAGGGAGAATCATTAGGCTGTCTAAGAGGGGTAGGGTGATAGAAGAGGACGGGCAAAAAAATGCTCTCTTTAATGTTCATTTTTGCTCAGTCTTCACTAGGTAGAAAGGCAGGTCCTTGCCTGAGAGTGGCATCCAAGCAGCCACTAAGAAGGTACCATAGATGAGGCAGCCACTATTTACAAGCAAAAGGGTCCAGAAAGGGTTGTGAGCCCTAAAGATAGATATGGCACCTCTATCAGATGGGTTGCATCCAAGGATACTCAGGGAACTGGAAGCAGAACTGGCTGAACCTCTGGTAGGACTACTCAACAGCTCACTGCAGACAGGTGTAACCCTCCTACAAATAGGGGTTCCTAGAATATCTTCCTGGGCTGCCTAGTGCCCATTGTCAGGATGGTGTTCTGTGTCTGCAGTAGTTTTAATTGTCTGCATTAGAGTGCTCCCGTAAGCCTCCGTGCCCGTCTCTTTAAGAGAACAACTGTGCTGTGTGAGAAAATTAGACTGGGCTGGGTCCGAGTGATTTTTTATGACCAGTCAAACAGTATGTATTTTTGCTCCATTCTACAGTCGCTACTTGCGCAGAGGGAGCTGTGTTAGGGAAAGTTATTATTTACTGTTTATCTGCTATAATAATAATAATAATAATGATATAGGAGTTTGTCTAACCTGTTTTCCACTGCAGCTTGAACTTTTGCATAAGAGCCACCATCTTGGTTCTGGACTGCCAGTGTTGGACCAATCAAACCTCAGGGGACCTAAAATGGAGACTGTCCCCAGAGGTCTTGTGGGATTAAAATTCTGTAGGAATTGTAGTTTTAAGGGTCTTGCACCTAAATGGACCTGGAGGGGGAGCCCTTTCTGTGGTAGACAGTTCCCTCAGCCAACCAAACCTTTTTGGATTACTGGGAAAGACCAGAACTGCCTGCAGTAGTGTGTCAGTCGAAAATTGGAGTCTGGAGAGTAAACAGCTTGAGCCATTGAGCAGCTTCTCCTGCTAGGAGCAAAGGAGAATTGGCGGGAAGGCTCTGCTGGCCTGCCTGTCACATCTTCCAGTGTGAAGTATTGCCTTGAGAGTGAAAGTTGGATTTACCCAATTAGTGGATCGAGACCGGAATCTGAAGAGAAAAAGTGTGTTATTGCTGCTTGCAAGTGGACCGAAGACTTGCTCTAGAAGCGATTGTCTCACCTGGTACTGAAGTGAGCCTCAGATCAAAAGGTTTGCGCAGAGCACATACAATTTGCAAACAAACTTTATCCAAACTGTGGCAAAATATTTTAAGTGCTTATAGCTATGTTGAATGTGTGTTGTGGGTTGCGATTTGGTTCCCCACAGCGAGTTCTGTTACTCCAGCTGGAGGCTGTTCCAGCACTTCATCACAAACTTCATCCAAACTGCCTGCTCTGCCTGGGCCCTGCCATCTTGGCCTGGGCTGCTGCCCGCAATTCAGAGACATTCTCGGTGAAAGACCCACTCGGGGATTCGGCCCCCTGCTCAACACAACCAAACAGGTAGCAACCACCAGGAGGTGAGTCTTGTAGGCCCTGCTTCCCCTGGCAATCCAGTACAACATCCAGAGGTCTTCATTTCGTCTGTCCTGCATCCTGGTCTGGGTAGCGTGAGTACAAGCAGGGTAGCTCCCTGCAACATAAGCTACAATCATTGTGCGTCATCTGATTTGTTGTTTTGGGTTTTATTGCAATGGACTAAGCCATCCGGTTCCGGATTACAAATATCTGGATTCACCAGACAGGGATGCCCTTTGTCACCCGTTTTATTCAGCATTTACTTAGAACCTCTGCTCGCAAACCTTCACTTAGATCCTAGGATCCAGGGGGTAAGGGTGGGTTCACATGAATTTAAAGTTTCCGCTTATGTGGACGATATTCTCCTACATCTGATACAACCCATCACTACCTTCCCTGCAGCATTAAACATCATAGATGCCTATAGTAAAATGTCTAATTACTAAACAAATGTTGAAAAAAACCCGTGTTTTCCTCTCAGCTTAAAATTACAGAAACAGACAATCATTGATCTGGGACTGCAGTGGAGTCCATATACTATAAGATACCTGTGATTATTATTGGCTAGAAATGACTCCAGAATAGTTCAGCTCAATTTAGATTCCACCCTCCAAACCATTAAACTTGACTTAACCAGATGGAGTAATCTTCTGCTTTCCCTGTGGGGTCGGATAAACCTAATCAGAATGAATGTTCTGCTGAGGATGTTCTATCCTATTAACATGCTCAATGTATGGTTGCCACAAAAGTGGTTTAAAAGAGCACACTCAGTGATCTCGGACTTTGTCTGGCAAAGGAAGGTTGCCAGTTTACCACAAGTTAGCTGCTCCCAAAACTAAGGGGGGGGGCTAAGATTGCCTCACCTGGGTTTATACTATTGGGTGAGTAGCGCCAGTAAATACTTAAAATGGTTATTGTCCCCAACAGAGGAAGCTTCCCTGCCTTGTATTCCCTCATGGGTGTTGCTGGAAATAGAGTTGATTAGGAAGGCTGGCCTGGATCTGATCACCCTGCTATATTCAACTCCTAAATTTCTCCCAAAAAAGCTAACATCAGTTCCCATAATCACCTCTCTGAGAATCCATGCTCAACTCTGCTTACCCTTAAGATATACTGTACTGCAAATCAAGACCTCCATCAACCATTATGCAGGAACCCCAATCTAAAAATAGGTGGTAAAATGATTCCCGTAGATTGGATCCCAGCATTGGGAAGATTGAGGGTGGGAGATCTGACGCATGACGGAAACTGCCTCCCTGTAGGCTCTATAATAGATAAATACAAGGTGGGCCCAAATCAAGTTTTTAAAATTTATCAAATCAAGCACATGCTAGTGCAGTTCCAGGAAAGTTGTAGAGGAAGTAATTTACCAGAGCAATATTTTGAATTACTTTCTCAAGGAGTATGGGAACATACGAACAAACCAGCAGAGGAAGGCCATTTGGTCTATCAAGTCTGCTCGTATTGCAGGGTCCACAGCTTGAGCTAATGTCCCTGCCCTCCATCCTCACTCCTCCCATCCTCCCTACCCATGATTCTTATCTTCCCCCTATGCCTATCTCAGCCTCTCTTAAAACCACATGTAGTATCAAGGTTCTATACATCTTTGTTCGAACAAGCATATGCAGTTCTTGATGGGATACCTAAATACTGGGTGGACCAGTTACCTGAACAGACTAGGGACTGGGTGGTCTTATAACGGAACAACTATCACTATGTCACCCAAGATAGACTTAGAGTGATGTAGTTTCAATTCTTAAACAACATGTTCTGGACTCCAGCTAAATTACACAAGATTGGCAGAACCACTAACCCTGTCTGTATCAGGTGTCATCAGGAGGAGGGTACCCTCTATCACGTATTTTGGGAATGTCCCCCTGTCAGGGACTTATGGGACATCATTAAAATCAAGGCTGATCTGATATTGGGGATAGGAAGCTGCTTTACTCTAGAAATTTGTTTAATTGGAGACCATGCGAAAGTTGATGTGAAAGCTAGGAGATTCTACATGGCGATGATCTCTTCCTCTCTCAAAAAGTTGGTGTTAAGACATTAGCTGGATGATCTCCTACTAAGCTACACGAGAATGGCTTAAGCAGCTTTTATTTAATCTGAGTGTAGAAAAAATAGGGGCAAGTCTGAGGAATTGCCTCCCCAGATATAACAAAATATGGGGAAGTTTGCACACTCTATATCTGCTTCAAATGGGAGTAACCCCTTCCTGATCTGGTACTGTGAGTCTGGAATGCTCGGACATATGGGAAGTATATTTCTATGATCCCCATGGACTGGAGATGCCTCAGATTGTACTAGCAAGGCTGGGTGAGTTAGGGGAAGGGAGGGAGTGGGATGAGGGGGGATGGATTTGAGGGAAGTAAGGGAGGGGAAGAGGATGGTTAATTTTCCAATGCTATTTTTTCCTCCTATGTCTGGTGTTGCTTCTTGTTCTGTATGTTGAAACTTAATAAACTTGAATTAAAAAAAATATATATATATCTGGGTTGAGTGCATGCTAATTGTTTTCCTTCCTAAGGGCCTCAACAACAGTTGCAACGCTGGCTTACCCCGGACAACGCTTCAAGCTAGCCTGTTTTCCATACTGGGTACCCAGGGTTGAGAGGACTGTGTTAAAGGGACTCACTGTGCATGCTTATTCAGCATGAATTTAACTCATTACCTCCAATAGCTTCATAGAAAGTCCAACATATCCATTGTTTACATGACACAAAATGGCCATCCAGGTAATAATGAGTTAATCAGATCAGCAAATCACCTGTTAGAGTCACGCCCCACCCTTGTTCACATCCCCCTGAATAAATCAGATTGTGGTTGTTCATGTTTAACCTGGCTAGTGTGTACCTTATTGGTGGGGATATTGTACTGCTGTTGTATTGTTGCATCACTGGTCTTATTTTCCAGCGGGTCTCCAGGGCAACCGCAGAAGATCCAGCCTTGGTGGTAAGTGCAAGGAGTGCGAGCACATCAGTGATATGGTAACTGTGAATGTCCTGTTGCAGAACTGTTTAGGCCACTAGAAAGGTGGGTGGGTGGTTATAGAATCCTGGAAGGCTATACCAACAGCAGCTATGCTACCCAAAACCATTCCTCTGGGTGGAGGCACCAGTTCACCAAGCTCAGGCCTCTTAACCTGTGCTTAGTCATGCAGGCAGGGGGTAGTAGCCCATAGGATAGCATCACCCAGGGGGTAGTTCTGAAGGACTGGAGGGTGGCAACATCGATCTGCATCATGAACAGGGGACAGGGAACAAGTGGTAAACTACAGACCTGTCAGTCTGACCTCTGTCGTAGGGAGGCTGATGGGGTCACTGGTCTTAGAACATTTCATGGACTACATGGAGAGCAGCAGTCTCTAGGACAGTGAACAGCACAGGTTTGTGGCAGGGATGTCTTGTCAGGCCAACCTGATAGTTTCATTTGATTGGGTGATGTGAGAATTGGATAAGGGCCATGTCATGGATTTGCTCTACTTTGACTTCAGCAAAGCTTTCAACTTGGTGCACCACAGTTGCTTGCTGAAGAAGGTGGAGGACCTGGGTGCTGCTAGGAACACAGTAAACTGGGTAGATAACTGGCTACAAGGGAGGCAGCAGAGGGATTGATCAATGGGGTCAAATCAGAAGAGAGGGAGTCAGGAACGGGGTGCCTCATCTGAGCCCAGTCCTCTTCAATATGTTCACCAATAACACTGGAGAAGGTATCCAGCGCAGGCTGCGTCTCTATGTAGATGACACACAACTCTGCTGGAGGGTGGATAGTGACAAGGGAATCAGGGAAATGCAGAATGACTTACAAAAGCTAGTGGGGTGGTCTAAGATTTGGCAGTTGAAATTCAAAGCTAAAAAGTGCAAGGTAATTCACCTAGGGAAAAAGGACCCCAGGACAGAATATTGGATGGGTGGGGTGAGACTTGCAACTATGGCTAAGGAAAGGGACCTCGGAGTTATCATCAGTGACACCCTCAAACAACTGAGGCAGTGCAACAAGGCCTATGGTAAGGCAAGTAAGATGCTGTGGTGTATCGGGAGGGGTAGTGATAGTAGGAGGAAGGAGGTAATACTACCCCCCTTATAGATCTTTAGTGAGCCAACACCTACAGTGCTGCTCCTAGTTCTGGACCTCTCATCTTATCCCCCTGTCTTATCAACACTAGTCCCATCCATCCCCTTATTCTTCCTTTCCCAACCTCGGATAGGAGCTCACTACCCTGGGCTGTGACATCCTACCATGCCCCGTACTTTATAACATTCAATACCAGGGCTCGCACATACTCCTTTTCTCCATCCACCTTCTCTACATCCCGCTTTACCAACTCCTTTCTGTGCACCGTGCCCTCCTAGCCTTTCTGCCCCTACCTCCCTCCCTACCTTCACCTCTGCCTGGTGTATATTTTTATTTTTTTCTTCCATTACTTCCTCCTGCAACCTTAGATAACCTGCTTTATCTTCCTATAGACACTTCTATGTATGTAAATACCGTGTAATCTGTACAATGTCTGTATAATTCTATGTACATATGAACTTCTTTTTCTTCCTTACTGTAAAGAGTACTATCTGTATTGCCTTGTAAATACCTGTGTTGACCTGTATAAACAATTGTTCATGCTCCACCCAGGTCCATCTTGCAAATGAGCTTCTGCTCAACGATGAACACCTGGTTAAATAAAGACTTGATTGATTGATTGATTCATTGATTCATTGATTGAAGATAGGGACAGGCTGAAGACTGTGCACTGTAGGGTAACAAAAATGTTTCAGGACCAACTGGGCAGGTCTTATGAGGAGCGCCTCAAGGCACTGAACATGCACTCGCTGGACACCACAAGGGAGAGGGGAGATATGAGGGAGACCTTAAAGTTCATAAAAGGAATAAACAAGGTGAATTGTGAAGAATTCAAAAATAGGCAAAGAAATTCCCAGGCTCTGATTGGCTGATACCCTGGCAAGGTGGGCATCTATTAGACAACAGAGCCCGGGTATAAAAGTGCCAGTCCTAACAGACCTGATTACCAATATCATAGTGCCATTTTTGTTTTGCTCAATAACCAATAGTTACCAACTGATATCAGGCTGTACCCCCCCCCCAACCCTGTGTCGCAACACCACCTGTTCCCAAACCAACCACTCATTTTATAAAATAAAGACTTTTCAGCCATAGCAGAGTGTTCTAATGTCTGAGAGCTACTGGCTTCCAAGGCATTCAACATGTAAACCATGCCATCTCCTCTCAAAATATGTCACCTTGGCTGCTCTCAAGGGCTACTACCTGGTTCAGGAGCTACCTCACTGCCCGATCCCAATTTGTGTGTAGTGTCCCTGCCCACTCCCCCACCCTGCCCATCTCTACAGGTGTCTCCCAGGGCTCCATACTGGGCCCCCTTATATTCTCTTTATTTATAAATTCCCTCCCCACAGACTGTCTCAGTTGTCACTCTCTCCTCTATGCTAACGACCTTGTGCTCTTCCACAGCGATAAATCCCCAGACAGTATTTCCTCAGTTCTCTCCAAAAACTATGCTGTGGACCATAACTGGTTCACAAATAACCTCCTTCTGGATAATGCCAAAAAATGAAATCTATGCTGTTTGGATCAAAGCCCTTCCTAACTAAATACAAGACTCACCCCCCCTCTTAACATCAAGTCCTCTGATGGACAAGCCCTTGATGACATGTATACTTTCAAATACCTAGGAGTTATATGCAATCCCTCCCTCTCCTTTTCTGAATACATCTATTCACCAGTTCAAAGGTTTCACCAAAAATTAGTTGCTGCCTACAGATTTCAGCAATACTTCTCTGGAAGCCCAACTTGCCATCGTGCAGGAAATCTACTCCCTATCCTGGACTACTGCTCCCCTATCTATGCCAGGACATCTGCCACCCTCATGGCCAAGCTCTTCTCTGCCTATAACAGTGCCTGTCATTTTGTCTTGCTGGCCCCTATTACCACACACCACTGTGTCCTCTACAACTCATTAGGATGGCTCCCACTGCAAAGCCGTTTCAACCTAGCCCTGTGCTGCATGGTGGATTCTGCTATCCGTATTGGCAAGGTATCTCCACTTGCACCCTTCCTTGCTGTACAAACCTCACACCATAGCCTCCGCTCAAACAGCATCCCCCCCTCTCAATATCCCCAGGGTATCTACTAACATGGGCAGCAGAGCCTTGTCTGTGACAGCCCCTACACTGTAGAATAAACTGCCTGCTGAGCTTGCTCCCTCAACACCCACTGCCAGTTCAAAACCTGCCTCAAAGACTGGCTCCTGACGACTTCCTGCTGCCACTGCTTCCATGGGTAGTTCACTCACTTTCCCGACTGCACCCTACCAGGGAATGTGTATGTACAGTACATTAGATCAAGTGGGAATCAATTAAGCTGGCCCGCTTGTGCATGAGCATTAGTACTATGTTTGTTAATCACCATCCACCCTCCTCCCTGCCCTCCTCCCCTCCCCCTATACTTTGCTATGCCTTATCCCTCATTCTACTTATACTTAGACTCCTTTGTTTGTCTACTATTGTAACTGCTGTTGATAGACCTGTACGTTTATGTATACCCTTACTTATTGTAATGCCTAACTGATGTATGGTTTATGGAATCCTGTATTTTATGTTGCTCTTCTATTTGCTATTCCATGCACTATTGTAACGTTTATCTTGTTTGTTTGTTTTTGTCAACTGTTCCATGCTTTTTGTTTGTTACATTAGTTCTTGTGCCACAGTATGTGGCCAAGGTCATGCCTGAAAATGGTCCCTGGGATCAAGCACCTACCCAATTACCAAAGTCATAAATAAATAAATATATAAAATATTTGCTACAGATTCCACATGTATCAGGAAATAACACTCTAGATGATGAGGCACAGGAACACCACCCTGAGATGATAATGTGATCTGCATTCACCAGCATCTGAATGTTCTCCAGATTTTCTGATGCTCTTGGCTTTTATGAACTTTTGCTAGCATTTTCTATGGTAGCCATGCTTGGCAAGGTCATAGTTAGGCACTGGAATTGATGCACACTGCTTATGACAGTTTTCACCACCTTACTGGGTTTGAATATCTTTGCTGTCTATAAGTGTGCAGTAACATTTGTCACTCAAGGAGTTACTTCGGAGTCTCTTGTTGCCAGGGCAGGGTAATGCACTACACACTGCAGGGTCCTAGAATTTTTCTTTCCACTTTTCCACTTGACAGAAAAGTTTAGAGACATCCTCAAAGAGTCTATGTTAGTATATATATATATATATATATATATATATAGGATATAAAATGGTGAGATGTCAGATAAATGATTTATCTACACAAGTGCTGTTTGACCTCGGTAACCTCATGAGTGGCGAAAGCCTTGAGTGAGATGTCCGAGGTCAAACAGCATGAGTGTAGATAAATCATTTATCGAACAGCTCACCATTGTATATTTCATTTATGCAATAGGGATGCTTTCTGTCAGTGCAGGGGCATTTGCTTTTGATTGTTTATCTTTTTTTGCATATGTTTGTCAAAAAGTGAACAAGAAAATTGCATTTTCTGCTCTTTTTTGCTAATTATAAAAAAATCTATAAGGTATCTATAAATGAAATACCACTCATTTTGTAGATAATTTTGTGCTGCACAGCTTTCATGCTCACAGCACTATGCTATCTTTTTCGTTTTAAAGGTATTTGCATTTGAATATAGTTAGTACTGGTACTGAGGCTGAATATTCTAAATGAGTTCCAGAGTGATTGTGACATATCTACTAAGTATATAAATCTGTGATGATGCATCTACTATGTGTATAAATGTAAAATTTTGAATTTAGCTCATAGTAGCTATTTATCACATAGGATTTATGTCCATGCCTATGCATAAATATATATATATATATAACATATACACATGCATATAAACATATACACACACATATACATACATACATATATATATCATACATATCAAATCAAATCAGCTTTATTTATATAGCACCTTTCACAACCAAGGCGCTGTACATAAAACAGATACATAAATAGATTAAAACAACATTATAGTGTATCAACTATATTTAAATAAAGGCTAAACTAAATAAATATGTTTTTAAACCAGTTTTAAAACTATTGACGGTTGGGCATTCTCTCAACCAATGAGGTAGAGAATTCCACAGGGTTGGTGCTGAAAAAGCAAAAGCATGTGAACCTGATGTTTTCAATCGAACCCTGGGAATCTCTAGCAATCCCTCGTTGGCGGAACGGAGAGAGCGGAGGGGGTAGTAGGGAATCAGAAGATCTTTCAGGTAGCCGGGTCCCTGGTCGTGTAGGGCTTTAAAGGTTAGTAAACCAACCTTAAAGGTGATCCGCCACCTAACAGGCAGCCAGTGCAGTTCGTGGAGCACAGGTGTAATATCACTGGTCCTAGAGGTCCCAGTCAAAGCCTGGCCACCGCATTCTGCACTAGCTGCAGGCAGCGGATATCAACCCCAGGTAGCCCAAGGTAAAGGGGTTGCAGTAGTCAAAGCGGGTGAGTGACAAAGGCATGGACCAATGTTGGAAGATCGCCCGACAGAACCAGGTGTTTCACCCAGGCGATATACATAAACACAGAAGATATGGCATGAAGAACTCAAAAAGTATAAACTTGCTAACATTTCATCTATTAATTGTGTCTTCCCTTTTATCAATGTATCCTCTTATATTACCTAAAAACTTCACAACCACATATGCATTCCAAAGCAGAATCATTACCCTTTTAGACAACATAAAACTATATTAGAAAGTGCAATAAATTCTGTCTGACAAGATTAAGAATATTTTAAATTTACTTAAGAAATTAAGGGGTAGTAGGTTGGTATTTAACCTATACGTTTAACGATTACTCTTTTAAAGGCAACATATGGGTATGCATTTTAAAGCTCTAATGCCTGCCTATTCATTGAGATCACACTTGAATGCATAGCACAGTTAATCTCGAAGAAATGGCCCAAGAATCTGCATTAAGTACATGGAGCTGAAAATTGCAAAATTTGCCAAGGTGTCACTACAAAATCAATGCAAACAACCATTTTGCCCCTGCATTCATGCGATCCACAGACAGAACATGAATTTTGGATATATTTGCTACAGTAAACCCCCCTACAGCATTTATTTTGCTCTTAGGTGACACCCCACCTCCATCTACACCTGGTCTATTAAATATATCAAACCTCCTGAAATCTAATCTGTCTACTTTAGCAGAAAAACCTGACAAACAAACTTCATAATGTGATCTGGACTAATCCTTATAAAAATCATCAGACAAGACATGGGAAAGAATGGTGTGCAGTAGTAGCACCAAATTTGTCAGGCAATTTTTTAAGATTCCTTGTTTATCCTTCAAAAACTTTAGGGAAAAAATCCTCTAAAATTATTTTTGTTATACCCACAAAAAGAGGCCAGTTCCTATTATAGTTTTCAAGTATCATCTAGTTGATTTTCAACTGAACTATCAGATGGAAGAACCCTCTCTGGTAGCAGTAAACACACTAGAAAACAAAAAGTCCCTAACAAAAGGTTTCACAATTCTCAATAAGGATTTTCAAAATCATAAAAATCCCTTTACTAATTCAGGTGCTACTACTGGACAAAAGCTTAACAAGTTCATGTACCTCTTATTCCTTGGGCAGTGTCTGAATTTGGATGGAGATCATAGGAGGATTAAAGGATCTCATATTAAGTTATTTAGATGGTACATCATAGCTTAACAAGCATTTGTCAATGCGAATGTTTGCTTGCTGGCATTGGCATTGATAGTGTAGGAGTTAGAGAGCTGCATAATAGGAATGGCAGTGAAGTATTGAACTGAAGCCAACCCCACCACTACCCTGCAGAGACTGACAGGCATTGGGGTGTGTCTTTGGGTTGTCAGGCATAACGACCATGCCATTTCACCACACCCTACCCTGCAGACACTGACAAGTGTCACGGTGTGCCTTGGGGTCTTTGGCCCTTATGCTCACCCCATTCCATCAGGAAATACAGTGAGATGGGTGCAGTATAGGAGAATGGGGTGAACTTTGGGGCCAAAGAGTCCAAGACACACCTCAATGCCTCTCACTGGCTGCAGGGTGTGGGTGGAGGTGGAATGGTATGAGCATTACAGGTGACAATCCCAAGTCACACCCTGATACCTATCAGTCTCTTCAAGAATGAGGTGTTAGTGTCAGAAACCCTAACGCCTCAGGCGTTCATTGGATTTTCACTCCAGATTTTCAACATGGGTTTTGTGACCCCACCTTAGGAACAGTGGCAATATCAGTTTGTTAGCCGGAAGCTGATTTTGTACAGCAACCATGCCATTTGGCACCACAGGTACGAAAACACATTTTGAACAGGATGTGAAAAATGACAGCAGTACTGTTCATGGAGAGGTGTAAAAAATGACAATGTTGAAAATCTGCAGTGAAAATGTTAAAAAGCTGGTGAAGTCAGAAGTGTGCATAGAAACTGAGAAGTGCACACCCATAATGTAACTAGTTTGGGGAATTTTTTACAGCAGATTGCCAACACAGGCATTTTGGGACCTCTGCTCATGAACTGTGTCACTGATTTTCTTAATCTGTCCCGAACAGTGATTTCCCACAGCGACCATGCATTTCTGTGCTAGAAGTGCAAAAACACATTTTGGACATGGTGTGAAAAATGACAGCTGTACTGTTCATAAGGAAGTGTGTAAAAATGCCAGTGGTGAAAATCTGGACTGAAAATATTACAAATTCATGAACTTACAAGGGTGCGTGGAAACTGCGCAATGCTCGCTCGTAACACAGTCATTTTATGGACTTTTGTCACCAAATTTTTAACATAGCCATTTTAAGATCTCTGCTCATGAACAGTGTCACTGTGATTTTCTTAATCTGTCCCGAAGATTGATTTCGCACACCAACTGCGCCATTGCGTGTTACATGCGCGGAAACACATTTTGGGTGAGATGTGAAAAATGACAGCTGTACTGCTCATAAGGAGGCTTGGTAAAATGGCAATGTTGAAAATCTGGAATGAAAATATTAAGAATGTGCAAACTTACGAGCGTGCATAGGAACTGCGCAATGCACGCTTGTAAAACAGTCATTTTTGGGAGTTTATTCACCAAATTTTCAACATAGGGTTTTTGGGGGCCTACCTCATGAACTGTGACACTGTCATTTTGTAAATCAGTCCCAAAAGGTGGTTCCACGGTGACAGCGAAATCACCTTTTAGGACGAAACAATATGACAGTGCCAGAATTCATGAGGTAGGGTCCCAAGAGCCCCATGTTGAAAATTTGGTGAAATAATTCCCCAAAATGCCTGAGATATGCATCAAGGTTGAAAAAACACTATTTATTCCATTATACAGCTTACCGGCATTTTCTCAGTTAGCGGTCGGCTTTAAAGAGTGCAGACGAGTTCCTGGTCCAACGAAGATTGTCACGCCGGACTCCGGAGGTAAGTATGGGTTGAGGTAGGGATGTGGTGAGGCAGGATGCATAGAGGGTGGAGCGGATGGGGGCAGGGGTTAAGACAGTCAGCGAGGGACCGTTGTTTCTTACAGGGCATTTTTTTTAAAGGCGGCCAAGACTTTTGCCACACTGGGGTGGGCTCCAGTGTGGCAACTGGAAGAAAACTGTTTGGGGGGAGTGGAGCCGATGGGGATTGGGCACCCTGTCGACCTTATTGACTGTTGCCACACTGGGGTGGGCTCCCAGCATGGCACCTGGAACTCTGTTGGGGGGGAGCGCAGCAGAGCCAACGAGGGATTGGGCACCCCCGTCGGCCATATGGTGTGTGTGGGGGGAAGTACATGAGCACGCTGGGGTGGACTCCCAGCATGCTACTTGTTGTGGGGGGATGGAGCTGTCTATGACAGCTGTTTCAGTGCAGTGCCTACACGTTACCACCGCTGATTGCAGTGTTTTTGCTTTCAACTGTACGCCACTGCATCTGAATGGCTGTCATAGACAGCTCCTACATTCATTGGTGCAATGTGGCAGCACCTGCAAAAGGATCCACTGTATCTCCCCCCCAACAGACTTCCAGGTGCCACACTGGGAGCCCACCCCAGCGTGGCAACAGTCCATATGGCCGACGGGGGTGCCCATTGTCACTCAAAATCTCATGTTGAACCTCTTAATGAGTACAAAGCACTAGTTTCTCAGAAGGGTATTATTTTGGTTAGTTTTTATGTTTGCTTGCACACATGTGCAAGAAACATAGTGCCACCATACAAGAATTCAGAGGTGTGCCTCCCCCACTTCCAATAGAGCATTGGAAGTGGAGGAGCTATACTGAAGACTCTTATGAGTGGCACTATATTCTGCACGTATTAACAAAGCTAAAAACAACAAAATACCTTCTGAGAACAGTGACTGTACTCATAAGAGGTCCAACATGATTTTTAATGATAATCTAATAATGCTTAGTTGTAACTAATACAGTATATCAATTAATGGGATGTAGCCTACTGCTATGAATGAATATTGATGTCATGATGATTGTGTTGTGTTTTATGTTTTCCTTTTAGGCCAGTGTCAAGTATATTAATACATTTTAATGATAAAGATGTTTAATGATGTCTGTTAATGATTTATAATGTGTATTTAAATATTATAAAACTTTTAATGGTGATATGTGTTGTTTCATGTCATTTTACATACAGGAATATGTAGTAATCAGACTCAATATATGCAATTTATGTTCAAATGCTAGGGGGCAGGACAATAACTCACAATAGGCAGAGCCACAAGTGAATTATGAAAGTCCTGCTGCCTCAAAGTGTTAAGAAACTGGATTTTTTAAGTTAGTCTATTGTATATTTAATATACAGTAGACATCAGGGGCCAGATATTCAAAACTTTGCCCAGGCGCAAATTCCAATTTTGCCCATGCAAATTGAGCTTTGCAAAGATTTCTCATATTCAAAGGCCCAGTTAGCATGGGCAAACAGGGTTTGCACCTGGGTAATATTCAGAGGGAGGCACAATGCAAATGAAGGGGTGGGGACCTGAATATTGGTGCAGTCCAGTATTCAGAGTATATGTCCTGCGCAAGGCCATTTTGCACAGTCCCCTTGTGCAGCGCACATACTGTTGATCAAACCTCGACTTACTCCCACACAACCCTCGTGGTTGGTGGAGCAAGTACAGTGGCCTCCCAACCCCCAACACAGTATTCCCTGCTGCCTAGTGGTGCCCCCCCACCCCCACTGATTGCCAGTCTGATATTACAAAGAAATCTTTCCCTGGTGCTAATGTTCCCCCCAAGCCGATTGCCGGCCTGATGTAAAAGATAAAAATTCCCTAGTATCTAGTGGTCCCCATCCCACTGATCACTGCCTCGATGTAGAAATAAACTGTCTCTGGTGTCCAGTGGTCCCTGCCACCACCTGCACCCATGCCCAATTTTGCAATACCTATTCCCTGGTCCCCAGTGCTCCCACCCCCACATCTTGATCCCCTGTATAAGATAGTTAAACCATTCTCTGGTGTCTAGCGGACCCCTTTCCCTATCCCCGATCTCCTCTAAATGACAGTAAAGCCATTCCCAGTTGCCTAACAGACCTCCTACCCCCCACCCCATCAGGTAGTGCCTCACCACCTCACTTCTCCCATCCCAACCCTGCGCTGTCAACCAGCACAGCCTTCCACACTCCACTATGGCTGGCCACTGACTGAGCTATCAATGAATGTATACTATTATGGGATGCGCCTTGTCCCATAAATAAGAGGCATGGTTCCATGTGATAACGGCGATTGTGGAATAGTGATCGCCATTTGGGTGAGTGTACATCACTGAAAATTAATTTTGTCAATGTACATTTGCAGCAAACAGCAAGATGGCACCCAAGATTTATGTTTCTTTATTTTATATGGGGGGCTGCACCCACATTCCCCTACTAAAGGATTCTCAACTCTGGGGGTGCATGTCAGGGGATGCAAAACTAAAAAACCAGCAAAAAAATTACCTGGGGCAAAAACTGAACCCAGCTCCTTCCCAACCCCAGCCTGCCACCAAACACACCACACCATGCAGCCAGCTCAGCAGCCCACTGCCACACTACACCCCACAAACCCTCCCACCCTTTCACCTGTCACATGGTATGGTCCTCCTCACCCCTGAGCATGTGTATACATAGCGACTTCCCGTCTACATATTCACCTACCCCCAGTCAACCTCCCTGCCAGGTAGCCTTGTGCACAAGCGTCATGATTGCGTCACCCTTTTGAAAGCACTCAATAGCAGTCACCATGTACACAGAATACCAGAGGCATGCTCCTGGACTGTACATATGGTGGCCAGCCAAGGAGGTGTGAGGATGGTGGTGCGGTCACTGTATGCCCGCGGCACCACTGCTGTAAATAGGGTAATTGGGGGTGGCAGATTCTGCGGAGGGAGCAACTGGATGCCAGGATGAGGTGTGAGTACATGATACCTTTGTGCTTTCAGGAAGGGTATTAATTTCACTTCTTTGTTTATATTTTTCAAGATTACAGAAATGCAAATTAATAATGTTAACAACGCGTCTGGATTGGAAACATTTTGGGTGTCAAATTCTAACAGAGTAGGGAAGCATCTGTTTTGGATTCAAAAATACAGTCAGATTTTGCAGAATTTCTTTGGATTGCAAAGATTGTGAGCCTGTTAATCTTTCAAAATTGGCTATTGCTTTTATGTATGTCAGATCTACATTTTTATGCAAAGTCTGCATTTTGCCAGTCTGTGAGCTGTTTAGTATTTTTGCTTTGTTCCATCCAGCATCCTTTATTTTATCAGTTGGAAAAGGCTCTTGTTAACCTATTCAGATTGTTGGTGTTTGACTCTGTCTTTAGTAACTGGTGCATAGGCATCCAGTATTCTAGTACATTGTGAATGAAATAGTATGAGCACAATTTACATCTGAGACAGAATCAAGATAGGACTAATCAATGCTACAAAATCTTCAAGAAATACAGACTGTGCAGATGTAGAACAATTATGGAACATTATCATCCCATTTCATCAGAGGAAGGAATCTCAAGATTACCGTGAATCTGGGTTCCATTTTCATGTGAGACAGTCAGTCCATTAAAGTATGAACACCACTTTGTAGTTGTACCTAGCAGGTAATGTTAACTGTGTTTTGGCAGGGGCTAGGATCAGAGGAAGGTGTACCACTAGCACCAGGAAACTGTATTATAAAGTAAGGGCTAGTGATTGGCGAGGGATGGTACCACTAGCACCAAGCATTCTTTGTTTTGAATGAACAGGCCAGTGATTGGCTGGAGGGCAGGGCCACAGGGGGTGCTCCCCAGCAGTCAACCCTTTAGGTGGCTGCATTATCTCCGGCAGCTGCTAGGGTTGTCTGGAGTAAATCATGATTTTGTTCAGCGGTATTTGCGCTGTGCAAATGGACCATGCTAAACCCTTTTGTGCACTGCAAATCCACTGAATATGGGGTTGTGTGCATATTCATGGCCATGCTCCACCCCTTTCTGCACACATACATTATTTTTTGTGAGGGCACTAACACTCTTTGCCTGCACAAATGCCCTTTTGAATATGGGGCTCTAGAGCAAAACCTGATTTATGCGGTAAAGAGTCCATTAGCACCAGCAAAACTTTTTGAATACTGGCCCTTTGTGTTTTCTGCCCAAGTCTTGATTTCTCTCAAATCTGTCACCAGTGAACTGTGTTTAGATAATATGTCAACCTCCCACCAAGTTTAGTGTTGTCTGCAAACCTAATATTAATTGTTACATGAGTGTGTACTATAGGTCCCCAATGTACAATGAAAACAGAACCAGCTCAATACTGAACTCTGTGGCTCACTGCTGGACACCTTCTCCATTTGTGATGTGTTCCCTTTATTTTAACCTGTTGTACCTTTCTGTTAACCATGAGTTGACCCATATGACTATTTTTTTATTTATGCCAAATTTATCTAATTTCTAAATTAGTTCATTGTGTGGAACTTTGTCAAATGCCTTCTAGAGGTCTTAGAAAATGACATCCACTGATACATTGTTATCTAGACTGACACCGACTCTGTTGTAATAAGTTAATAGATTCATAGTGCATGATCTACCTGTTCTGAATCCCTGCTGTGTTCCATCATCAAGTTGATTTGTACTAATTTCCTCCAATAATTTTTCTTTTATTAATTTCTCCATAGTTTTCCTGCCTAATGTTGTTGTTTGACTAACTGGTCTGTGTTTCCCATAGATGTTTTAACACATTTCTTATATAAAGGGGCTACAATAGCTCTAAGCCAGTCAGTTGGTACCTCTCCCTTCTCATAGGATTTGCTAAAAATAAATGTTGTGGGGGTGTGGCTTACCTCCTAGCATGATGGCTGCTTAACCCTTTCGCTGCCAGGGGTATTTTACATCTCCTGTACAAGGCAATTTTTATTTTTGCTCAATATTATATAAAATTAAAATGTCACTATGTTCCCTTCAAGGAAAAGTAGGGAAACCATGAATGTTTTTTATTGTCAGACTCTAAGCTTTTTATAGGTCATACGGTTTTGTCAATATCAGGTCATGTGGCCATGAAACACTGCCTGAAATGTAAACAAAATGCTATTTTTACTCAAAAATGTTGCAGAAAAACATCCCAGAATACTTGTTATTTAACTGAGAATTATGGAAAGCTATATATTTGCTGAACTTCTCATTGTCTGTGCTATATACTCACCAAAAATCTTTTTTATAGGCAGAAACATATTACAGAAGTAGTACTCTATTCTAGATATTAAGTATCTAAGTATTCTACTTGAAGTGGCTTAAATTCTAATTTAATGCACGTCATTGCTTCTTTTGCTTGTAGAGATCAAGAACGTCGTGTTATTTTAGGAAAAGTATATATTTTTTGAAACTACACTAAAAACTGTTTTTAAACGTGGGTAGCATAGCCCACTACCCAAATATATACTACACATTATTATTCTTTGTATTTCTTGCAACAATGAAAAATAATTTAAATTCACAGACTTCATGTTCTAACAAAGTAAATGCAAATGTAACATAAGAGGCAGGTATATAAACATCCCATTTTTGGATTCTGTGGAGAGCACTGGTTACATCAGTACCCCATTTATGTACCTTTACCAAAGAAGTATAGCAGAAATAAGCCCTATACGCACAGGTTGCTAAGTGCATTTTAAAGTGGAAACATTTTGGTCCATAACAGTAAATGCCTGGCATTGCTTCTCTGGCCTGTAGACCTGTAGACATTCAGGGCACCTTGATAGAAAAAGTATATATTTTATGAATCTACACAAGATACGTTTTTTAAAAATGTATGACACTGCCCGCTATCCAAATGTTTGCTATATATAATCCTCCTTTGCATTTGGTGGATCTATGCAAAATGATGGAAATTCACATGGTTTTCACACTTTAACAAACCAAATGTCCATGTAAAATAAGGTACACAAACACCACATTTGTGGATTCTGCTGATAGTACTGGTTACAATGATACCACATTTATGTACCTTCACCACAAAGATTTCTTTGAAATAGTTTCAAACTCTATAGGGTGCTACGTGTATTTTAAACTGAAAAATGTATGCCCACAGTGGAAGACACACAGCATTGATTCTCTGGCCTGTAGACATTCAGGACACCATGGTATCATAGAAAAAGTGTATATTTTCTGAAACTACACAACACACTGTTTCTAAAACTGTATGACATTGTCTGCTGTCCAAATATGTGTTACCCATAATCCTCCTTTGCATTTGGTAGAACTATGCAAAATGATGAACATTCGCATAGTTTTCACAATTTAACAAACCAAATGTCTATTTAAAATTGTATGGAGGTACACAAAAAACACATTTGTGGATCCTGTTGAAAGTACCAGTTACAATGATACCACATTTATGTACTCTTACCACAAATATTTGGTTTAAATAGGTTTGAAACCTATAAGTTGCTATGTGTATTTTAAAGGGGAAAATGTTGGCCCACAGTGAAAATGTATAGCATTGCTTCTCTGGCCTGTAAACATTCAGGACACCATGGTATTATAGAAAAGTATACATTTTCTGAACCTGCACAAGATACTGTTTTAAAACTTATGACATAGCCTGCTATCCCAATGTTTGCTACCCATAATCCTCCTTTACATTTGGTAGAACTATGTAAAATGATGGAAATTCGTAAAGTTTTCACCGTTTAACCAAATGTCTATGTAAAATAGGATGGAGGTACACAAATACCACATTTGTGGATTCTTCTGAAAGTACCAGTTACAATGATACCACATTTATGTACCTTTACCACAAAGATTTGGTTTAAATAGGCTTGAAACCTACAGGGTGCTATGTATATTTTAAAGGGTATAATTTAAGTCCACAGTGAAAAATGCATAGCTTTGCTTCTCTGGCTTGTAGGCATTTAGGACACCATGGTATCATATGAAAAAGTATATATATTCTGAAACTGCATAAGATACTGTTTTTAAAAATGTATGAAATTGCCCACTATTCAAATGTTTGCTACCCATAACCCTTCTTTACATTTTGTAGAACTATTCAAAATGATGGAAATTCACAATGTTTCACAGTTTAACAAACCAAATGTCTACGTAAAATAGGATGGAGGTACATAAATATCACATTTGTGGATTCTGCTGAAAGTACCAGTTACAATGATACCACAGTGGTGTACCTTTGCCTCAATGAGTTGGTGGAAATAGGCTCAAACCCTATATAGTGCTAAGAATATTTCAAAGGGAAATTTTGGCTAACTATGGAAAATGCACAGCACTGATTCTCTGGCTTGTAGACATTCAGGACACCATGGTATCATAGAAAAAGCATAAATTTTCTGAAACTGCAGAAGATACTGTTTTAAAACTGTTTGACATTGCCCGCTTATCCAGATGTTTGCTACCATAATCCTCTTTTCCATTTGCTAGAACTAAGGAAAATGATGGAACTTGGCCTAGTTTTCACAATTAAGCAAACCAAATGTCTATGTAAACTAGGATGGAGTACATGAGATATCACAATTGTGGATTATGCTGAGAGTACCAGTTACAATGATACCACATTTATGTACCTTTACCACAAAATTTGGTGGAAATGGGCTCAAAACTTATATAGTGCTAAGAACATTTCAAATGGGGAAAATTTTGGCCCACTATGGAAAATACACAGCACTGATTCTCTGGCCTGTAGACATTCAGGACAGCATGGTATTATAGAAAACGTATATATTTTCTGAAACTGCACAAGATACTGTTTTTAAAAATGTAGGACATTGCCAACTATCCAAATGTTTGCTACCCATAATCCTTCTTTACATTTGGTAGAACAATGCAAAATGATGGAAATTTGCCTAGTTTTCACAATTTAGCAAACCAAATGTCTATGTAACATAGGTTGGAGGTACACAAATCCACATTTCTGGATTCTACTGAGAGTACTGGTTACAGTTATGCCACATTTATGTACCTTTACCACAATAGCTTGGTTAAAATAGGCTCGAAACCTATAGGATACTAAGTGTATTTTAAAGCAGGAAAATGTAGGCCCACAATGGAAAATACACAGCACTGATTTTCTGGCCTGTAAATATTCAGGGCAGCCATGGTACCATAAGAAAAGCAAATATTTTCTGAAACTGCACAAAATGCTGTTTTAAAAATGTATGACATTACCGCTATCCAAATCTTTGCTACCCATAATCCTTCTTTACATTTGGTACAACTATGCAAAATGATGAAAATTTATTAAGTTTTCACAGTTGAATAAACCAATTGTCTATGTAAATAGGACAGATGTACACAAATATCACATTTGTGGATTCTGCTGTGTGTCCAGTTACAATGATGCCACATTTATGTACCTTTACCACAAAGGTTTGGTTGAAATAGGCTCAAACATATATGGTGCTACTGTACTGTACATAAGGGGAAATTGAGGCCCACAATGGAAAATCCACAGCATTGATTCTGGCATGTAGATATTAAGGACACCATGTTACCAGAAGAAAGGTATATATTTTATGAAACTGCATAAAATACTGTTTTTAAAAATGTATGACATTGCCTGCTGTCCAAATGTTTGCTACCCATAATCCTCCTATACATTTGATAAAACTATGCAAAACTATGGAAATGTGCATCATTTTCACAGTTTAGATAACCAAATATCTATGTAACATAGGATGGAGGTACACAAACACCACATTTGTGGGTTCTGTTTAGAGTACTGGTTATAATGAAGTCACATTTATGTACCCTTACCACAAAGGTTTGGTTGAAATAGGCTTGAAACCTATAGGGTGTTATGTATATTTTAAAGGAGAAAATGTAGACCCACAATGGAAAATCCACAACATTGATCCTAGGACACCATGATACCATAAGAAAAGTATATATTTTCTGAAACTGCATAAAATACTGTTTTTAAAAATGTATGACATTGCCTGCTGTCCAAATGTTTGCTACCCAAAATCCTGCTTTACATTTGGTAGAACTATGCAAAATGATGGAAATTCGGATTGTTTTCATAGTCTAGCAAACCAAATATCTATGTAACATAGGATGGAAGTACACAAACACCACATTTCTGGATTCTGCTTAGAGTACTCATTACAATGATACCACATTTATGTACCTTCACCACAAAGGTTTGGTTGAAAGACTTGAAACCTATAGGGTGCTATGTATATTTCATAGGAGAAAATGTAGGCCCACAGTGGAACATCCACAGCATTGATCTCAGGACACCAGGATACCTTAAGAAAAGTATATATTTTCTGAAACTGAATAAAATACTTGTTGTAATTGTTGGTAAGACTGCTTGTTACCAAAGTATATGCTACCCATAATCCTCCTGTACATTTGGTAAGACTATGAAAAATAATGAAATTTTGCATAATTCTCTCATTTTAGCTAGTAACGTAAGATGCTGGGATAAAACTTTTTATTCTAGACAGAGTACTGATTAAAGTGGTATTAAATTTACGTTTCTTTACTACAGAGTCTGGCGAAGTAAGCCCAAAACACAGGTTGCTAAATGCATTTCAGATCCCTTGAATTTACAGTGATAGCAGGTTTGGAGCATTTTGTACCAAGGGTCCTTTGGTGTAGGTGCAAGTTTGTGGTACAACAAAGTTAGTACTCCCAAAGAAGCCCAGCATGGTAAGAGTTTGTACTTGATAAATGAGACAGCTGAATAATTAGGTAGAAGCAGGGCCAAAATATTGCATTTTATTTAGTATTTTAGCTGTGGAGCTTTATTCAATGGAGGATTATAGATAGTGAACAAGTGGGAGGATACTTTCTCAGACATCCTCAAAATCATTATTTTGTAATCCTTAAAGCAATATGTATTTTCTCTGGTTAACACAATGCACTGAAGTTTTCTGGAGGTGGGAAATGCAGGCAGGGAGGGGCTGCATGACAAGGTTTCTACAGCATATTGTAATAGGCAGGTGTGGACAGAATACCATGGTAAGTTTGCATGTGTTTCACATTTACTTTACCAGAATACTCTGGCAGAATCAAAAATAAAGTGAGTTTGCCCATACAGCATAAAATAAAATTATATACCAAAGCCTAAGGGCCCTTGAATAAAGGGCTGACAGTATAGCCTAGTGGTTAGTGTAATGAGCCGTGATCAAGTTTGGTGCAGCGCTGGGTTTGATTTTCACCACCTCCACTTGCATACTGTGTGACCCTGAGCAAGTCACTTAACATCCCCAGTGTTTCCAGGTTGTCCCTACAAACAGGCATTGTGCCTCATGGGCCTTACTTGGTTACCAAAAGAATACAAACAAAGGTTTGTGGGTGCTGAGATAGAAAATAATCTCTCCCAAAATGTTTTAACCTAATGACTGCTTTGGCCTGGTTGTCCTATTCAGATGAATTTTTGCACCTATCAGTCATTCCAGTAAATGAGCTTGGTGGGGTATTTCTTAAAACAGTCCTCCAGGCGCAGCCCTGACTCTGTGGAGCACTGTGGACAGTAATATCTTGAGTCTCTCCTGAAGCCTTTTTGTAGCAAACTCTACATCTCCTCTGGGCCTAGCCTTCTTTTCAGTAGGTGGCAACATTCTGCAAAAATGTATTTCAGTTAGTCTAGCTACACCCTCATTTCTTTCTATTCTTGTATTTCTGCTGAATCAAATAGGAGACTTGAAATGACATCCGTTTGGAAATCTAGGAAGGATTTTAAATGACCAGATGACTTTGCCTGGTACAAAATAAAAGCATTATACATAGCCAGTTGAAACAGGTGAACAGCTAATTTATTGTACCAAGTCATCGTTTTTCAAGTGGCTTCATAGGGCTCAAGCATCTGATCTGTTTTGTCCACACCTCCCATGTGTTTGTTATATTCTAGGACACACTGAGGCTTGCTTATCAATTTGTCCTGACCACAAATTAGAACTGCTGCTGTGGATTCATCATGAATTGTACTTAGGAGGTACACATCTTTTTTATCTGTGAATTTTACAGCCAGCAGTTCACCACTTCAGAGAGCACTGGATTCACCACGTTTTTGCTTTCTGGCTACCAACTCTTTGGGAAAACATTGCCTGTTAGATCTGATTGTGCCACAAGCTACTGTATCAAACTGATACAGAATATTAAACAGAGGAATCCCAGTATAGAAGTTATCAATGTACAGATTGTAGCCAGAGCCTAACAAGAGAAGAATTAGATCCCACACAATTTTCTCATTTTTTCAGACATGGGGCAGCCTGCAACTTCCTGAGTGGCATCCTTTCCTGTGTAAATTCTGAAACAGTATGTGTACCAGGTGGAACTTTCACAAAGTTTATATAATTTAATTCCATATCGGACACGTTTCAGAGGAAGGTATTTAAATATTATTCTCCTTTGAATAGCAGAAGGGACACATCCACTGAAATGTTTTGGGATGGGGTGTACACCTCAGAAAACATTTTAAAAAGATGATCAATAATAGGCTGTAATTTAAAAAGCCTCTCTTCTCTGGATGGACCCTTGGCAAAGCTTTAGTGTTGTCATTATAGTGCATAAATCTCAGCAGAAGATGAAATCAGTTTGTGTTCATTATAGCTGGAAATAGATGGGTAGAATGAGCAGGGTGAGTGGACCAATACATGCTGATGGTGGGCTTTTTCACAATCCCCATTAACAATGTCAAATCCCAGAACCTTTTAATTTCCTTTAAGTTTGTGGGAGTCCATTGGAGAGCCCTTGCATGTGGTTTTAGCTTGTCCCCATATTGAGCCAAAAACTGATCTGCATATAAATTTGTTTGAGCCACTATATGAGAAAGTATTTCATCACTAAAAAATATGTGAAAATATTCTATGGGGGTAAATTCCTTTTTGTCAGTCTGGACACCTGCATTACCAGTAAATGGTAGAACACATGTTTTTTCCATATTTGGGGAACTCCATTGGTAAACTGGAGCATAACCACTGTTGTGCCTACTATGGCCTGTAGCTAGCACTGGGGCAGTAGTCTCAGAGTCAGGCATTGCTAAGGGATCAGCTTTATTTGAGAAAGCGGCACTGCAAGTGTCAGGCTCAAACAATGCATTATGCTCAAGCCGAGTGTATTCCCTCAGGTAAGATGCAGGACTTGGGCAGAGTGTCAGGCTCAGGCAATGTGTCAGGCTTAGCCAGAATGTCAGGCTCAGGCAACAGGTCATGCTTGGCCAAAGTGTCAGCGTCAGGCAACGCGCCAGGCTAGGTCAGAGTGTCAGGCTCAGGTAATGTGTCAGGTTTAGGCAGGGCATCAGGCTCATGTGGGGAGTAATATGCAGGCAGAGAATAAGGCTTGTCCAGGGGGTCATGCTCAAGCAGGGTATCTGCTCTGGGCAGAGTTTCAGGCTTGGGTAGCGTGCTAGTGTCAGACAACTGCTTGCACTTTAGATTATGCTTTTTGTTGAGATTGTTGCCTAGGCTGGGTTCTGATTCTGGCTGAGGCAGATGTTTGCACTTTGTGCTTTTTGCATTTACCCTCATCCTGTGTTGTAGGCACCATAACATGAGTAAATGGCAGGTGCTTCTGCTTACACTTATGCTTCATGTGATTCCCTCTACCTGCATTGTGGCATCTGATGCCATCAAAGGCACACAGGCCTCTTTCTGGGGAAATATCTCAGGCTGTGGTACCTGCACAGGCTTAGGCAGATCCCAATGCTTCTTCTACTTTTTATGTTTGGACACCTGCTTGGGCTGTGAATTCTGCTTTTTCTTTTTAGGCTTGGGCTGGTGCTCACTGGTAGACACACATGTGCACTTGCATCCACGTGAGGACTTAGACTTGTCCTTAGAGCTGTACGGACCACCCTCATCAGCATCACTCGATATTGTATCATCAGTAGGGGTACTGCTTGGACAGTAGTCACTCCCTGACTCTGGATCAATAAAATTATCCAACTCTGAATCAGAGCTGATACTATATTTTTAGATCTCCTCTGCAGTGTATTTCTTTGGCATGATTAGCCGGCAGTATGTCTTAGTGGCAGAGATACTCTCTCTCTCTCTCCCCTCCCTCTCCTAGATTGTAAAGCACTTTGGGATAGTGCAATTAAAAGGCACTAAATATTTTGCCTAGCGCTTCAAGCACACAAGTGAGAACCAAGAGGTCTAGGTTTGAATCCCACCAGGGACACTTAAGTGTGGCTGGGTGTAATTACTGTATAATATCTGGATTGTTTTCTGATTTTTATTTATTCTTTGCTAACAATGTGAGAACCTAGAGTCCTAGGTTTGTATTGCATTACAGATACTTCCAGCATTGCTGTGTGATACCTCACAGATTCTTTTATGCTATTTTTATGAGGGGGTTGTATCTAGAAAGGACAGCAAGAAGGATTGTCTCAGAGTGACACGCGTGGTGTGAGGCCCCAAACAACAAAGCTATATGTAAAACAGAAGGCTCCACTCTGTCCACCAAAAGCAGTAAACTATATACAACTGCATCACACTATCACTCACTCAATCTAACATTCATCTGTTTGCTGATGATACTGTATTGTATGTCAGCAATCCTCACCTTCAAAGCCTGTGAACTTCTACAATCCGAATTCTCCATTCTGCAGCACAATCTACTTGACAAAAACTACTTCTAAATGCAAAAAAAACAAAGCTATGTTCTTTACCACAAAGAGTTGTACTACCACTACCCCAGCATCCAACACCCTACATATATCCACCTTACTTGGAGAGAAACTTGATTTGTTGATAACTTCAAATACCTTGGAGTCTGGATAGATAACAGGCTTGACTATTCTGTCCATATTGAAGAGCTACTTAAAAGCTAAGACAGAGGCTCGGACTATTTTTAGAATAAAACATTACCTAAACAGTGATTCTAAAAAGGTTAATTCAGGCCTCATTCCTATCCCTCATTGATTATGCTGATTTTCTCTACTGCCATTGTTCAAGTCATCTCTTACATAAGCTGGACACTCTGTATCACAGGTCCATAGATTTATTACTGACCTTCCCTCCAACACCCATCATTGCTCCCTTTATATGGCAGTCAACTGGACATCATTGCAAACACAGAAGAAATAGGAATTCTGTTATCTGGATATTCAAAGCGTTAACAGGCAAGCTACCGACCTATATCACTGATTGCTTTACCCAAATTACAACCAGGCCATACTTAAGGATCAGTAAACTCATCACATTAAAGGTCCCCAATGCCTGCACCCGGTATGGGAGGGCTGCTTTCAGCTATTCCTTAGCAGTTGCATGGAACTCTCTCAAAAATCCATGAAGCTAGATAGCCTACTACCTCTGGCATCCTTCAAAGATTGTTCTCCGCCCCTTTTCCAGAGCTCTGCAATTGCTTTTATAAAGTATAATCCTCACCTATCTGACCCAACTAAACCTCCCTTTTTCTATCCATTATATTAACTCAATTTCTTTCTTCCGAATCACCTATTATATTCTCATAAAACTAGTTAGACCATATAACTTATATTTTAGGACTGCTATACCCTTTGTCCTCTTTTTTCCTACAGGCTAAATGGTTCTATTATTACTTGTATATATGAAAATTGTTGTATATAATCATTCCATGCCATTGTATTACTATTTATTCTATTCTTGTCTATGTAATAATACTTGTATCCTCATTTGTATGACCACTCAGGTCCATCTTGTAAATGAGCTTTGCTCAATGATGTTCTGCTGAATAAATAAAGATTTTGATTGATTGATTGATTGATTGACTATGAACACTTACAGTGTCACTATTCACTAACTCAACAAGCATTTGTCAATGCCGAATGTTGCTTGCTTGTATGTGCTGTTTAGGTATTTGAAGTGATAGTTCCATGCCTTCCTCCCAAGACATCCACTGTGTCTAATGACAGTTGTACTGTTCATAAGGAAGTGTGGAAAATTGCCAGTGGTGAAAATCTGTACTGAAAATATTACAAATTCATGAACTTATGAGGGTGCGTAGAAACTGTGCAATGCTCACACGTAACACAGTCATTTTATGGACTTTTTCACCAAATTTTCAACATAGCCATTTTAAGACTTCTGCTCATGAATAGTGTCACTGTGATTTTCTTAATCTGTCCCAAACATTGATTGCGACACTGATCGCGCCATTGCGCGCCATAAGGTTGGTAGAAACACATTTTGGGCGACGTGAAAAATGACAGCTGTAGTGCTCATAAGGAGGTGTTATAAAATGGCAATGTTGAAAATCTGAAGTGCAAATATTAAAATGTGTGAACTTTAGCTTCTGAAGAAGGACTGGTTGGTCTGAAAGCTAGAGCACTTTGTTCTTGTTGTTACATCTATGTTGGTCCATTAAAAGGTATCAGATATTTGCTTCTGGATCTATTCTTGCAAGGACCAATACGGCAACTACTAAATCTAGATTTGTACTGTATACAAAATATAAAGTTCTTTAAATGTATATGTATTTATATTTTTCATTTTTTATTCCTTAGTAACTGGGTAAGACCCACTGGGCACAAGGCTCGTTTACATGGGTGACCCTAGAGCACTGGAAAGGAGTACAAATCAAAATAAGTTAAAGCAAATGAAAGGCACTTTATAAAACAAAACTTCTTTCCACACACAAAAACAACAGTTAGAAACTAATAAGTCCTAAAACAACAGTTGTCTACAAAAAAAAAATGTAAAATTAAGTTGCCAAAATACAAGGCAAAGGCTGGTGAAAAGAGCAATTAACTTTTTATTTCTACTAAATATAAGTCTGCTAACACCCACACTAGCTTCAGAAACACAATAAATCTCTTTTGTAACACAGCTCAGTCTCGCCCAGTGGAAAGGAGCCTCCGGATTTGCCGAAGTGCCACAGCTGACTGAAACCGAGCAGGTATTAAGCCACAGGTAACGCCCGCTCGGTCAGTACCAGCTGTGGCCATGGAGGCACCAGAGGGTAGCCGTCCACTCCATCACCACCGCGAGCCACCACCGGTGGTGCTACAGAGCTGGCAAGCCCTGGTGGCCTCCACATCACCAGCAAGCCTCCGAGCACCGGTCCATAACTGTGGTGCCGCGGTGTGCCTCTCCTCTCGACTACTACCTCACGTCTACCTGCTGACTTGGCCCACTCCTCTCCTGATCTGCAGAACACAACGCAATTTGGGTCAGACACCTGCTGGTGACATGGGGGCCAGTGGGGCCTGGTGGCTCGCGGTGGTGACGGAGCGGGCGGCTACCCTCTGGTGTCTCCATGGCCACAGCTGGTAGTGACCGAGTGGGCGTTACCTGTGGCTTAATACCTGCTCGGTGTCAGCCAGCTGTGGCACTTCAGTGACTCCTGATGCTCCAGACCACCAGATGACACTGAGCCCTGTGACAGATAACCTGTACTGCATGACCTGTGTCCCGTCTTTTGTCTCCATAGGGGTCCCGCCTGGCCATGCAGGTCGCCGGAGATGATGGCGGTAACATAGGCTCGTCACCACCACGGCGAGCCTATGTTACTAGCACATTAATCACCTTTAGCAACAGGCTCTGCTGTGGAATGCCTCGCTGGGTGGTTGACCCCTGGCTGCGCCCTGGGACACCACCCCCCCAGCGGGCATTAATCCACCGGCAGAGCCCTCCTCTGGCGGTGATTAATGCTTACTCAGGACACTGCAGGTCCTTGATTTGCAACTTAAAAGCAAGTTATCAATCAGTTTTATTAGCAACTGTAGCAACCTCTGCCGGCTCTGCTACACCATCTCTTATCAGTGTGCAGCCCAAGAGAAAACGAAAACAGAAAAACCCAAACAGATCACATGTTTGCATACTTCTGCAAACATGTGATGTCTGCTGCATTCCAGACCCCCATGATCGGGAGACTGCCATCTGCTTTCATGACCCCAGGGGTCAACACTTGTAAATAACACCGGATCCCCAGTGCACCGGAGAGATTTATGGTCAGTCGTACAAAGTACATCTTTATGGCCATGTGCAGCTGTGCCCTGTGATGTACACAGTACAACACAGGGCACTAAAGGGGTTAATCCATGTGCACCACCGACCCTGGGACTCATTACCATAAAATACACCTAATAACCCACTATAGTCAGTAGTTATAGCAGAGTTACTGAATCAGTGTCCCTCCAGGATCAGGACAATCTACTTCCTCTTACAGATAATCGTTTATGGAGTCCACAAGTACCGCTTGAATTCCCGACTCTCAGCATAGTGCTCAGCAGGTGACCGGCTGCTCCCATGGGCCTCAATGCACAGCAAATCAATGACATGTTCACAGCCCTGAAGCAGCGCATGGCAGAAGTCACCCTGGCCTCCTATAACACCACAATGGTTATTCAGCAAATGGATGCCAGGGTCTGCAGAACTGAATCACAGGTGAGTCGCTATACGGATACTATCGACTCACTTGCATCGACTGTTCGGGAACAGGAAAGAACAATTCAGCAGCTCCAAACAAAACTGGATGACATGGAAAATAGGAGCCACTGCAACAATCTTTGGTTCCTGGGTTTCCTAAAGGTGCTAAGTGAGGGAATCTTTAGACTTCTATATGATGTCCTCCCTGAAGTCCTGTGCCATGAGGCAGGTGTATCTTGTACAGTGTGTTTTCTGTATCTTGTACAATGTGTTTTCTATCATCCATGTAATGTATCACATCATGTAATGCTTGTCTGATTACTGTCTATCCAAACTTCTCCCTCCCCCAGGACGTATCTGGAATCGAGCGCTACACCGCTCAGTATGCCTTCCTGGTAAAACTTTTAAACAAATAAATAAATGAGCTACCTCCCGGCCTGGCAGTTGAGCGAGTCCACAGGACACGGAATCCTCCACCTAAGCCAGAGGAGAGGCCTAGACCTCTTATGGACAGAATTCTTAATTTTGCAGATAAAGAGTGGATCACCTCCAGGGCCCATTAGCTCGGTGCCCTTTCCTGGCTAGGACACAAAATGTTAAATATCCAGGACTTCTCCGGGAGCTGGCAGCCAAACACAAATACACCGAAGCCCTCCATTTGATGCACTCTCTGGGGATTCACTTCACTACAATACCCAGTGATTTTGTGACTGGAGATGAATGACAGACTCTTCCCTTGGCATTGGGGCCCAGTGGCTCCTGCACATCTGCATCTGCTCATGCAGGTCCCAAAGAGATATGCCTGAATAAGGATATGATTCCACTATTACAAAAAGAAGGCAAATACATTGCAGAAAATGTGTTAATGTACCAGTTAGGATTCAACATAACCCCACAAAAGTAGAGAAATTTGGTATTTGGGCTTCCAATCCTACCTCTTCCCAAACAGCAAATGGACAAGACCACACAAGCAACCACAAACAGCCATCATCAGGTAAGACAAAAAACATGCAACTCTTTCCAGATGACACAAATGTCTCAACACTGATATGCTACCTTCATGAATTTGTATCTGTGGCTGCAGAAGTGCAGGCCCTTAGAGGTCTATGCTTCTGCAGCCAGAGTGTGTATGCCTTAAAGTGTGCATTAACACTTATAGTTGGAGAAGCATTGGCCCCACACAGGCCTGCAATTCTTCAGATATAAGTAGTGTTACCATTTGGGTATCATGGGTTTCTATCTGCAGCTTCAGAAGCACAGGCCCTGCAGCCAGAAAGCTGCTGTGCTTCTGCAACCAGAAGTGCATGTATGTTTTACCATTTGCATGAGTGTATGTGGCTACAGATGCACTGGCCCCATAGGGGCCTGTGCTTCTGAGAGAGAAGAACTGTTGTAATTTGGGTATTGTGGATTTGTTACATGGTAGAACCCTATTACCCACTGATTTTATGAAATGAGATATGTTGTCATTCACAGTTAAGACTGTTAATCAGTTTATATTGTTATTCATTGATATGACATCATATCAAAGAATAACGGCATGAACTGTAAATAGCAGATTAGAATGCTTAATGACAGGGACTTCCCAGTAACTCCCTCCTGCACCTAGTCCTCCAAGTGTTGTGAAAATCCACAGTATGGAAACATAGAATTTGACAGCAAATAAGGACCACTGGCCCATCCAGTCTGCCCATTCCTCCCTACTTATACTAGCACCGTGACCATACCTGATCTACAGCACTTTCTCCCTTCCCCATTCCTTCCCACTATGATTCCCTTGTGCTTAACCCATGCATTCTTGAACCCCACCACTCACACTGGAAGACTATTCCAGGAATCTACCACTCTTTCTGTGAAGAAGTACTTCCTTACATCTCTCCAGAATCTACACCCCCCAGTTTCATAGCATATCCCCATTGTTCTTGAGGACCTTTTCTTATGAAAAATACAGTACTTCCTCTGTACCTTATTTATCCTCATGAGGTATTTAAATGCCTATTTCATATTCCACCCTCCTCTCTTCCAGGGTATACATACAGAGGTCCTTTAGTCTCTCCTTGAAGGGCTTTTGATATCCCTGGCCCACTCCACTCTATGTCTCTCCTGAGATGTTGTTCCAGAACTGGACACAGTACTCTAGGTAGGGTCTTACCAGTGATTTATACAGAGGCAACACCACTTCCTCTTTGTACTGGTGATACCTCTCCTTATTCATCCCAGTATCCCACTAACCTGCTCAACTGTCTTGTTGCACTGCCTGACCACCTTTAGGTCATCCATTATGATTACTCCCAGGTCTCTTTCCTGCTTGGTGGTCATCAATACCACTCCACCCATTGTGTATTGCACTCCTGTGTTCCTGTGCCCTAAGTGCATTATTTTGCACTTTTTTGAATTCAAACACAGCTGCCAAACCCTTGACCACTCCTCTAGTTTTCTCAAGTCTCTGCTCATCCTTTCCACAACCCCTGGAGTGTCCACCCTATTGTAGATTTTGGTGTCATTGACAAGAGGCAGACCTTCCCTTCCAGTTCCTCTGCAACGTCACTTATAAATAGATTAAAGAAGATCGGTCCCAGCACTGATCCTTGAGGCACCCTCCGCGTCACCCTCCTTCCTCAAGTGAACTCTGTTTACTACCACCCTCTGTTGCCTAGCCCCAACCAATTTCTTATCCAGTTTATCATCTTGGATCCACTTCTAAGCTACCCAGCTTGCTTACTTGTCTGCTATGTGGAATGGTGTTGAAAGCCTTATTGAAATCTAGGTTGGTCAAGTTCTCTGCTCCACCCTGAGTTAAATTCTTTGTCACTCAGTTGAAGAAATCTATCAGATTCCTTTGACATGGCCTCCCCCTCTGAACCCATGCTGTCTTGAGTCATGTAACCCACTGGATTCAAGATATTCCACAACCCTTTCCTTCAGCAGTAATTCTATTAACTTTCCCAACACCAATGTCAGGCTGACTGGCCTATAATTGCTAGCCTCCTCCCTGCTACCACTTTAGTGTAGCCGGACTACAGCTGCCCTCCTCCAGTCCTTCTGTTTCCAATGAGCTGATAAATAGAACCCTGTAAGATGCAGCCAATATTTCACTGAGCTCCCTCAATATCCTTGGATGCACCCCATCTGGCCCCATGGCTTTGTCCACCTTCAGATTAATGAGCCACTTCAGGACTGTCTCCCTCCAAAGCTTCTGTTATGTTTTGTGGCCCCTCCCTTTCTCCTTCCTCTGTGAACAGTGAGCAAAAATATTTGTTCAGGATGTCTGCATTTTCCTTGTCTCCCTCTGCACAGTCCCCCATTCCCTTTTTAACCTTACAATTCCACCCTGGTCTTCCTGTTTTCACTTACATAACTAAAAAATGTTCTGTCCCCTTTTGTTATCCCCCAGGCTGTTCTCTCATCAGTTTGCACCTTTGCGCTCCTTGCTGCCTTCCCTGCTTCCCTCTGTTTCCCCTTGCTATACCTCTTATTCTCCACTCTCTGTGTCTCCTTATACCTTCTGAATGCTACCCTTTTAGCCTTTACCTTTCAGCCACCTCTTTCGAAAACCATAGTGGTCTCTTTTTCCTCTTGCTTTTGTTCACTTGTTTGATGCAGAGAGTTGTTGCCTTTGCTACCCTGTAACTGGTTTCAGTAATGCATGGGATAGGCATAAAGAAACTTAGAGGTAGGGAAAGAGGCGAGTAAAACTCAGAGATCAAATAGGGTCTGAGGTGTTACAGTAGGTAGGAAAATGGCAGACTAGGTGGGCCAAGCAGTCCTTATCTGCCATCAATATCCATGTTTCTGTTTCTTTAGTAAAAAGTAAATACAGTAAGTAGGTAAGAAAATTTATTTGCAAGCACCCCATCCTGAGGCTCAGGGCCTGTACAGGTAGGCAAAATTAAAACAACATACATCAAAATAGAAAGATAAAACAAAAAAACGATAATAATAGACAGCAATCAAACCTAAATAAATCCTAAATGAAAATAAAACAATGCAGCAGTTTGTTTTGTCTAAGCTATAGGCTGTCTACAAACACTTCTTTAAAAAGATGCATTTTTAGCTCCTGCTTAAAGCTTCCACTGATGAGGCCTCCCTCAAGGATTTTGGAAGCGAGTTCCACAATACCAGGCACATCACCTCAAATGAACAATCTCTAGAGGACTTTAGATGGACCCTGAGAACCACTAGGAGGCCCTTAGTAGAGAAACAGAGTGAGGTCAGGAGGACAGACAGGAGTCTGGAAGTCATCAGGTAGCCAGGGCCCAATCTGTATAAGCCTTGTACATGAGCAAGTCCACCATAAAGATTATTCTCCACCTAACCGTCAGCCAGTGCAGTTCACACAGAGCTGGGGTCACATGACAGGACCTCAGAAGCCCCGTCAGCAACCTGGAGGCAGCATTCTGCACCAGCTGCAAGTGCTGGAGGACCCCTCCGTTGACCTGGAGGTACAGAGCTTTGCAGTAGTTAAGTTGCAATGTCACAAATGCATGTACTAGTGGGGGCAGGTCATCAGGTGACATCAAGACTTTGACCACTCCTGACGACAAATGACACCTGAGCCTCAAGTGTCAGTCCATCGACAAGGATGACGCCTACATTTTTTAACTTAGTAGATGATGCCAAGGGAGTGAGGCCAAGGCATAACCCTGTTCCCATCCCAGCAGCACCCACATCCTGCAGCTGGGATGGAAACAGGGTTTGCTTCTCCCACTGTTCCTCCACCCCACCCAGACCATCCCCCCCCCGCCAGCTTATCCGTGAGGCTTTCACCATCTTTATAAAATCTGCCTCATGAAGTTCAGGATCCCTACCCTTGTGTGGTTCAATTCAGCAGCTGTCCTCATATGGAACCACACCGTGACAGTGATCATTGGTTCCCAGGTGGCCTCCCACCTTGACATCTGTAATACTGTCCTTGAAAGTGAATACCAGGTCCAGTATTGCCCCATTACGAGTGGGTTTACTGACTAGTTGCCTGAGGAACACCCCCTACAGAGAGTCCAAGATGTCCCAGCTTCTAGCTGAAGTCACTGCTGATAGCTCTAATCTACATCTGGCAGGTGGAAGTCCCACACCAGTAACACCTCCCCTTTTCTGCCATCCCACCAGTGGCTCCCACCAGTACCTTATCTAATTCCTCCCCCAGTGCTGGAAGTCTGTAGATCATTCCATTGTGAATAGTGACTCCATTCCCTATCTCCAGGGTGACCCACAGTACCTCTGCCTCACCTTGTATTCCTTGTATCTCTGTCACTTTTATGTTTTCCCTCATATAAAGCACCACACTCCCTGCCTTCCTTCCCACCCGATCCTTCTTGAACAGAGTGCAGCCTGGTATGACCATGTCCCAGTCACAGTTTTCAGTGCATCATGACTCACTAATGGACACAATATTCAGGCTGGCCTCTGCCATGATGGCCTCTAGGTCCAGAATCTTATTTCTTAGAATTCTAACATTCACACACATGGCCTTCCAGGTTTTGTTTCCACTCTACTTGTTGTCCCTTTTTTTCTTTTTGACCTCCCTCCTTCCCCACTCATAGAAACATAGAAACATAGACTTTGACAGCAGATAAGGACCACTTGGCCTACCCAATCTTCCCATTTCCCTATCTATTGGATAAGCTGCAGATCCTAGTTAACCAACAGCCTACTTCCTCCTACCCCCCCACTGTAATTGCCTTATGTCTGTCCCATGCATTCTTGAATTCCCCCACTGTTTTTGATCCCACAGCCTCTTCAGGAAGGCTGTGCCATGCATCCACCACCCTCTCTGTGAAAAAAAATACTTCCTCACATTGCCCCTGAGCTGTCCCTCTTCTATCTTCAAACTGTGACCACTTGTTCTTGCACATCTCCTTTTCTGAAAGATGCTACCCTCTTTGACTTTGTTGATTCACTTGAGGTACTTGAAAGTTTCTAATGTCCCTCCTCTCCCTCCTTTCCTCGAGGGTATGCATATTAAGCTTCTTTAGTCTCTCTTCGTATGGCTTCTGGTGCAGACCCTGCACCATTTTATTTGCCCTCCTCTGGACTGCCTCCATCCTGTCTATGTCCTTGTGGAGATGGGGTCTTCAGGACTGCATGCAGTACTCCAGATGGGGTCTCACCAACTGTCTGTACAGAGGGATGACAACTTCCTGTTTTCTACTGGTGACGCCTCTCCCTATGCATCCCAGGATCCCCCCAGCCCTCCTTACTGCCTTTTCACATTGCCTGCCTACCTTTAGGTCATCTGATATGACTACCCCCAGATCCCTTTCCATTTTTGTTGTTGTTAGTCCCCCCCCCCATTGTGTATTCTTCCACTGGATTTTTGTTTTCTAGGTGCATTACTTTGCACTTCTTTGCATTGAATCTCTTTTTAATGTTCCCATTCCCTTCCCCCTTCATCTCTATCACCCTGCTTTCTTTATTAATTTGCACCCTGAGGGATTCCTCTCTCCTTGGGTTCTCCTTACTCTGTGTGTCAGCCTGTGGGGGAGGTCAGTTTTTGCCTCCTCAATTCCTTCCACCACCACCCTTGGCTAGTATAAATGTTCATCAAAGTAACATTTAAACTGTCCTCTGGGGACTGCGGTTCCCCTCTACAAACCTTGTAAATAATTTAAAAAACACAGATACCTGTGAACAACTCTGCCTTAATTTCATTTCATGAAGCAAGGTACATAAAACTTATTGTGTCACCAGCTTCATCAATGAAATTTCCACCGTGTTGTTCACAGACACTCATGAATTATCCTCTGTATCACCTCCGTGGTTCAACACATCCTAATAGCATTTATCACGCATAATCCTATACAAACCCCAGAAATGGGGCAGATGGTCATACTCTGAAATAATTTGAAAGAAACCAAACTCAAACAATAGATTCACCCAAACATCCTGGGATTCATCCATCTATAATTCTGACTCTCACCCTCCCTGTGTCAGCACAGCAATGCACTGCACTGGTTTCCACATCACTGAGTTCCAACCATGGCGTCACTCAGCTTGTGCCTTTGGCATCTTTAATAGAGGTGTCTTTGGGAGAGACAGCGTGGGCCAGTACTTAGACTGGGCTGTGAAACAGGAGATCTCAGGTTAAAATCCCACTGTGGCCATTGACTATCCCTTTGTTACCCTATGCAGTTCATTTGTCTTTCTTCAGCGTCAGACCACTCAGTTGTGCAATGGTAAAGAAGGAAGACTCCACTGTAAACATGATTCAGTGTTGCAGGGCAATCCTAAACAATAAGCTGTAGTTCAAAAAGAAAAAGGAAATAAAAAAATGTTGACGTTGTTGCTGTACAGCTGTTTTAGTGAGTATCATGTGTTGCATAGGTTACAGCAAAAATAAACAGCTCCAACTGAGCCTGAGTAAAATAGGTGAGTATGTAATTACGCATGGGAGTCATATTGCATGACAATCCCTAGTCTCTGAAAATGAGAACCCTCGTCAACAGAACAGGATATCAAACCAGAATAGCATGCACACTAAGAGAAGAGCACACAATGAAGAAATAGGAATGGCCTGGGGCTGTATTTACATGTTACATAATAAACGTGTTTCACAAGAATCTTTTTTTCCTGCTGCAAAGATCAGTCTGTTTTAGTAACATAACATAGTAACACAGTGTCCTTTACAGGCAAAAGTAGTAAATAGTGACGTTTTCAAACTTCATTCACTTCTTTGTCAGGGTTTCGATTCAGTCTTAAGTAAATGGGACAAACCTCTTTTCATTGTTTATCTGCTGTAGCATGTTTTATTTTATTTTTATTTTCTCCCTCACTTTTTCTGAAGTTGGTTATCTGATGCTGGGGACTTCATGTTTGCACAACATTTTTTGTCTTTACTGTTTCTCCTGTTTGTATGTTTTATTTTATGTGGTTCTCTCATACCTCCTTCACATGCTGCCACCATAATGACAGAAACTTTACACTTGTTGTCATCTAGCACCCTGCACACAATATCCTCACACAATCAAACTTGGCCTGTTCCTCAGCACTAAATGCTAAATCTTTGCTACTTAGCGATCATATCCTTAAATGTGCTCTCAACATATTCTGTCTATCTGAAAACTGGCTTTCCTCCTCTGACCTTTATCCTCTCTTTGAGCCTGCCCTTCTTTGGCTATGGTGGAAGTGTGCTGCCATCGCCATGCCCAGTCTTCCCCTCACTGCTCTCAATCAGTCTCTTTCTTTGAACACCTCACTCCCCAAATCCCCCACCCACCAGCCTAAAAATTAAAAAAAATCTACAGCCCCATTCTCAAAAACAACTTAGCCTTCCTTCTTACTTTTCTGATCAATTCTCTCTCCATGGTTGCCCTTCCTTCCTCTAAAATTATCATAGCTGGTTACTTTAATATCCAAGTTGATGAACCCCTCCTCCCCCGAACTTACTGTCTTCTAATTTCCTATCCTTAGTGTCTCCAGTCACTAATGTCTGCCCACAACTTATGCTACATTTCTCAACTCCACATCACCATCCTCCCCAGTCCTGCTCACTCCAGTTTTGACCAAGGTGAAAGAAAATCCAGTGGTCAGGTAACTAATAATCACTTTAAATGTCAGTGGTCACATACAAATTGTGTTTAAGTGAAAGTGGTGGTCATGTTCAGTCTAAAGTCTTTTGCACAAATTGCTTGTAGCCACCATGGAACTTTTTCCCAGGAAATAGCTAACAAGTGTCCTTCACTGGCCTGTTGCCTGTCTGCAGCGTATGTGCACACCCTTAAGGGTATGGCTCACTTCCATTACCTGACACTGCTCCACACCTTCTCTTCCTGCATGTACTAGCTTGCCTTTGGTAGTCATGTCTTCAGTAAGTGGTATCACTGTCAGAAGTATGGAACTCAGTCCACACACAAAATATTGTTAGAAAATACCTGTACCTGTACCACGTAGCATGTCCGACCACAGGTTCCTGAAACCTTTCTACAGGACTAGCCATGGCCAGCGCTTCTTCATAGCCGCAGCAACAAACTGGCTGAATGACCTGCCAAGCACGATATACAGTATGACCAATCTGAACCAGTTCAAACGATCTCTTAGGGTACATCTAACAGACCAGGCTATCTTCCTGTACCAAACTGGTTGACCATATTTCCCAAGCTTACACAGTGATGTGCTCGCTGTAAAACTGCAATTTGTTTCAGTGTTACTGCACCTGATTTGACCTCTCTGCAATCTGACCCAGTGTAACCTGTGCTGCCTATGATATCTATTTTTGTACTTATCTAATATGTAATGTTATCCACTCTATTGCTTGCACTGTCTCCAATGTAAACGTTCGTGATGTGGAACCTTTGTAAAAGGGCGCCTGTGCTCAAAGGTCTGTACCTAGTAAATAAAATAAAAATAAAAATAAAATAAAAGTAAAATAATATCTCTTTATTCTTTATTTACAGAGATTGATACCAGCATGAGGTCTGCAAATGAAAATGCTCTGCATAGACAAGGTGTTAACAGCACAGGTTCCAGAGTCTGAGCACCTTTGAGTCTGACTTATCTTCTCCCTCTCTCTTTCTCCCCCTCAGACATTATGAACCCCTTTTTGCCAAGGTGATATGTGATTTGGGTGAGTGAACAATGGTGAGCCCAATAACAGCAATGGCTTTTCGTAGAGTCCAAATACGGCTACAATTACTTTTGCAGGGGGCTCTGCCCCCACACACCCCCCTTACTAATTTAATCAAGTCCAAGATCGCAGCACCTCAGGAGGGGAAAATCTTTGTCACTGTATTTGTAGTCATCGAAAGCATCACTGTTTTGGGCTCGCTGTTGTTCACTCACCAAAATCACGGGATATCTTGTGCCAGTAGAGAGTGAACCTATGTCTTCCTAACAAGCTTGAACTGAAGGTGTGTTTATACTTGTCTGACTTGTAGCACTTCCATTTATGCTGCTCTCCCCTCCACCTACTCCTCTAGCGACCATGTTTACGAAGACAGCTGTGCACTTGTGCAGAGTGGCAGAAGTGCTTCCTGTGTTCCTAGTGCATTTCCAATGAGGGCGGGATGGAAAGCAGGTTATTAGAACTCGCAGCTTATTAGCACCCGGTTATGGATATCTGGTAGAAAAACAGAGATTTTAGTTTTCCTGCTATGTTTTACTGGAAAAAAACACATGAGCTCCAGCTACAATTCACGTTGGGCTTTTTGAAAAGGTGGAAGGAAAGGCCGATCAGTGTCTCATGAACACACCGTGCTTTTTTTTCCCCAGCACAGACGCCATGCACAAGAGATAATCGAATGTGTGACTCCTTTAATTACTGTATAGCTTTTGCATAGCTGGCAGTTGTAAAAAAGAGAGGGACAGTTTGGCAGGGCACAGTATGTCAAGGGACTGCAGTAGTGCTAGTGGAGTAGCATGATTTACCGCTCTGTAAAAATGTTGCACCAGTGCATGATCCCACCAAAACAGGGGTGGTTCACCACAACAGAAGCTCTATTCCATGGCCAACTCTGAGCTGTAGTTGGTGGTGCACAGTGGCCAGATTGGTGCTGCTGTGCATATCTGAATGCCACCATTTTCTGTAGCACTCATTGCATGGCATTGTGACAGTGATCCTTCTTTTCTGGGGATCGCGTAGTAGTACCCAACATTTTGAAATGTTTTACTTGGCTCAGTAAACAGCTGGCACCACCCACAATGCTGTGACAGGCTTTTCCCAGACTGCACTGAAGACTCATGAATGGGTCTTTAGACCTGAGTTCAGCTAAAGTTAGCTTCTGATGGTTGAAACACAGCTGAACTCAGGGAAGTGAGCTTTGAAAACTGAGGGCTAGAAATTGCAAAAACATGGTTTCAGGGTCAAGCCATGATACTGGGCATGAGTGTATGCATATGCATACACGCATACCTAGGGTCAGGGGCTCCTGACTCCTGGAGACCATGGTTTCTGCAGTGTTTAGCCCTCATTTTCAAAAAGAGCCTACTTCTTGAGCTCAGCTGTGTTTCAACAAACAAAAGGTACATTTAGAGGAACTTGGGTCTGAAAACCCATCCACGATCCTTCTGGCGCTGTAGGGCCATTTCTCAGTACGTTACCAATGACTGATTCATCCCCCGTCCCGCGGAACCCTCTTTAGAATGCTGGAACTTCTAGGGGAGCATCTGCAAAACTCCACCACCAGGCTGCCTGAACACCGCCCTGCAGCATTTCTGTAAGAATTGCCACAACAATTAATACCGCAGTGTGCTAGATGCTTGGCTGTGTGAACATGGCAAGAGTGACCTACAATTCTCCTCTAGTCATTTACATGACCTGAACTGCACCAGAGCAACTCACCTGCAACGCTCACTATGGTGCAGATCAGGTTATATAAACGGGCCTTGTGTGTCACTAATGACATCCTTATCACTGTGAATGAACAAAAAAAAAAATGTTTTCCCATGCTTGTTAAGTGTCACAAATGACACCCTCCTCTCCATGAATGACCTAAACTGCAAATGTCTTCCCAGGCTGAAGAGTACATCTGTTTGAAAGATAAAATTAAAAATAAAAATGCCCAAGTTGTTTACTGATGCTCCACGTGCTAAAAGCTTGTGCAGCTACAGTATCTCTATGCCCTGACAGCTTTGTGGCTCTGCAACTTGACCTGTGTTTTGGCTCTTTGCTTGTTCTTTCTTCCTTTTAGATTAGTAACACTCAGCATCAAACATTTTGAAAAACAGATAGAAATTTGCAGAATCAGACAGTGTGTGTTAAAAATGATGGTTTAAGTCACTGAGAAGTCATAAAGCATGTCATTTTAACGTGTTCTTGGTATCAAATACACAGGGAAAAATGTCTGGGGGACTTCCTAACTTCAAGTTCCTCTTTACTACATGATGTAATTGTTCAGCTTCTGGGAACAACAAGTATCATCTCATTAATTAGCCACGCAAACTATTTGTTAACTGTAACTAAAATAAGAAGAGCAATGATGAATACTGCTCACAGAAAATAAATTATAATTTTGTCAAGATACCAGACGCATAGAGGGATACAGAAACATAGAAAAGGTCATCAGAAACAGATCACTGGTCCTCCATCCAGTCTGCCCTGTTTTACCTTGTTCTACCCCAGCATTTAATGTCTAGTTGGGGTTATTTCCCTCAGTCCCTTAGTTGCCCAAGACACTCTCCACCTCCGCCTTCCTTCAGTTTGAGACAATGAGCACACCGAGTTGGGATTTGAATAGCCATAGTCATATATTTATTAAGAAAACTTGCTATTACAGGCCAGACGTGTATAAAAGGGAGTCTCTCCATGGTTCATAGCCCCCCAGGCCCTTCCATCTGTGAGGAGGAAGGCTCCCGCCAGCCTGCCCCCACAGGCTGCAAGCAACTTGATTATTCATGGTGCCAGAACTGCAAAGTGGGAAGCCTAGCACCATCCATGCTGGGTGCTGCTCTCAGCATTCCCTCCCCTTCCCCACAACTGGCATCAGAGATCATGGACTTTGAACAGAGAATCCTGCCCTTTGAGCCCGATGCAGCAGACCCTCCCTCTGGGCACGGCACATCCCTGGGGCATGCCCCAGGTGACCTCGGCCTGTCAGTGCTTGGCACAGGCTGCAGTCCATGTGAGATTGCCCAAAAGAGGGGCTTCAGTCCATGCCAGGTGCTGGGGGCCCCCCCTTTCCCCACTTCTGAGCTAGGCTGACCTCGCTCGCCCTGAGGTAAACCTTGGAGACACTCCCTATCTACTTACAAAGAGGTTGCGACATTAATGCTACCACCACACCTAGATGGTCAAATCACAGAGCTCCGTACTGGTGGAGGTGAAAAACCCAAGGGGGAAAAAAAACTTTTTATTAGGGAAAACCCCAGGAAAATTCCTCCGCAACCCCTAAAGGTGGTTCCACCTGTAGGAGGCAGTGATCTCACACTATGTTTTATGTGTGGGTCAGTGGGTTTCTTCCACAGAACGATGCAGTGAAAAGGAAGCCTCGGCACCACTTGCTGCCCCTTTTAACCATCCCTGCACCACCACCCCACCCCTACTGTGGTTTATCCAATCCTCTTTTCCTGGTGTCATGGGCCACCCCCCGAACCCCCCCCACAAGGTTTCCATCACCAGCCCACCTGGGCCACGAAGTTATGGAATTTGGGAGAGACAGCACAGTCTGGCCCAGTCCTACCTATTGTCCCAGTGGGAATAGTTTTGGCAGGAGGGGGGAGTCAAGACACAATCCCCTTCTCCCTTGAGGCCTACAGGAAGGCCCATTGGTTGCGCAGGACACACCCCCCGCCTTCCTTCCCTTCGAGACAATAAGCACACTGTGTTGGGATTTGAATGGCCACAGCCATATATTTGTTAAGAAAACTTGCTATTACAGGCTAGACATGTGCAGAAGGGTGTATCTCCATGGTTCATAGCTCCCCCCCGGTGCTCTCCTCCCTTCCGTGAGGAAGAGGGCTCCCTGCCCCAGCTTGCCCCCCCTTCCCACTCCTCATATAATCTGTCCTGCTGGCCCCAGATCATCTTGATGACCCTGTACTGCACAGTTTCCAGCTTATCCCTGTCCTTCCTCAGGTCTGGACTCCAGCACTGAGCACAGTATTCTAAATTAAGCCTCTCCAGGGACCTGTACAAGGGCAATATCTCCTCCCTCATACTACTCTTGAACCCTCTCCCTATGCGTTGCAACATTCTAGTTGCTATGCTACATGCTTTATTGCACTGGTTTGAAGATTTGACGATGGTGCTGATGATTATTCCCAGATCCCTTTCCTCCATCGTTGTGGCAAACTGCCTCCCCATGCAGTACTCAGTGCATGTATTCTTCTTACCAATGTGTATCACTTTGCACTTTTTGGCACCAAACTTCAACTGCCAGACTTCAGACCACCTTTCTAATTTCTCCAAATACCACTTTAGTTCCTTTACCCCTCTTCACTGTTCACCCCAGCCACAAGGTTTTGTGTCATCTGCAAAAGAAACACACTTTGCAATGGATACTCTCCCCAATGTCACTGCTGAACATAAAGACAGGACAAGACCCAGGACTGACCTTGTGGCACCCTACTTGTGATCTCCTGTCTGCTGATTTAATCCCATTCACTTCCACCTCTTCTACCTTACCTAACCAATTTCAAATCCACCTTCATGCCCTTCCCTATCTCCAGATTCCCAGCTTCTTTAGTAGTAATAGTATTTTTATTGCTTGGTACCAAATCCCACAGAATCTGGGTGCCTTACAACAACAGTTCAAATAAGTAACAACATATAAATAAATATACAGCAATATACATTAAAATGTTACATGTTGACACAGTATATCTTAATTATAGGTGGAGAAAGCCATGGAAAATAGATGGTGCTTCAGATCCCATCAGTAGCCTCATATGTGGCACCAAGTCAAAGGCCTTAATGAAGTAAAAGTAGAGCAAATCCACTTCCTATCCCCTAGCCACTGCTCTTGTGACCCAGTCAAAGAATATAAACAAGCTGACCTGGCATAATCTTCCAGCCACAAACCCAATGCTGCTTATTGTTCTGCAACCCGTTAGCCTCTAGGTATTCCAGTATTTTCTCCTTACCCAGGGTATCCATCAACTTCCCAACATCTGATGTACAACTGACTGGCCTGTAGTTACCCAGGTCTTCTTTGTCCCCATCCTTGTGCAGCAGAGCTGCAGCCCCATAAGCACTCTTGCAAGATGTTCCATGAAAAGAAGCTTATCTGTAACTCCACAGAGTCAGCCAACTGAAGCACCTGAACTGTGAAAGACCCCTGCCTTGGGTGGGTTAATGCAGATACAGAAGTACTGGGGTATAATTCTTGAACTTGGGCTAGAAAGATGCTCTTCCTGACATGCAATATACCCAAATGTTTCTAGGCTGGAAGCATGTCCTTCAGTCACATAATCTGGAAGGCTCACAAGGAAAGACAATCGGACTGATCCTCACAAAGTGGATTCCCAAGTTTCTAAGTTTGAAGATGAAGCAAGGGAATGGTGAGAAGAACCACAGGTGTCTTCAGTACCAGCCTGATTAACACTCTGTACAGGACACGTAGGATTTTATGTCTGTCAGAGATCCAGGCTCCAAAATGCTTCCTCGAGATGTGCAGTTTGTACAAATCATAAGAACAAAATAGAATGACTGAGATAAGAAAGCACCAGTAAATGCTGCAACTTTAGCATGGTCAGGTAGTAGCATGCCCATTAAAGGGAACTTTTATGACATCAGAATAGGCATAACTGACATAGATCTTCCTATGGTGCAAAATACTTCGCATAAATATAGCCCATTTAGGTATTGCATGTATTTGGTACCGCCTTTATCCCTCATAGCGTGCTCTATACTTTCTTTTCCCCTGTCACATAGTTACTCAAGAATTGATTACTTCTTCACTATGTGTGAGCATTTCTCCTTGGTTCAAGACCTGTCTTATGGACCTTGAATGATTTCTGATCTCATTCCTTGCTCCTTAAACTTAATTTAGGTAAAGAACCTCCACGTTCCTTTTGGCATCTGAATTAATCATTATTGCAGGATGACCAATTTATTGACCTCATCAATACCCATATTCAGCATATAATCACAGGAAATGATTCTCCCTCGGTTTTGGCTCCTATACTGTGAGATACATTAAAGGCTGGGTTATCGGGAGAAATTATTTTGTATGCTACTCATAAAAACTTCCACTTGGAGCAGAAATATTTTGTTGATATGGGCTAACTCAATTCCCTACAAGCCCTTTATAGAGGAGGTGATACTGTATTACTTGTTCAGATTAACCTAGTGAAGTGATCACTTTTGCAAAGGCTATGCCTGTGGTTCAATGGGTGGAGCAACAACGTCACTCCCTCATCAGGTCTTGAAAGGCCACTCCTCCTGGGCTGTTCCAGGATTCGTTTCTTCGTTGCAGCCGAAGTCTCTTTCGGCTGTTTCTCCTTGTTGATGCACTTCTTTCCATTTCCTTCCAGCTGTCCTCTCTATCTTCGTTGCCCCCCCCCCCCTTTTGCCCTGCTCATATCTGTCACTGTGCGGGGAAAGGGAGCGCTTGCTTCCTCTTCATTCTGCCGCTCACTCCGCAGTCGTTCTGGGCCCTGCTCCATCCAAGGCCACCGCCCCTTCCCCATCAGTGCTTCCTCACACTGCACCCCTCCTGCTCATTTCTCCTTGCTGCTCCCTTCTTTTGCATTCTCACGTTTCTTACTTTTCATGCCCTTCCCTGTGCTAATTGTTTGCCCATTTCCTCTTTCAGATCTCTGGTTCCTGTCCTGTCTGTCACAGTCTCATCCTTGGTTTAGCCCTGCTCGCTCTATGCTGCAGACTCATTCCAGCTCCTGCTCCATTCTGTTCCCCTGCTGCCTTGGCCATCATCGCCAGGGTGCATCACTCTCCTGCTCAGCAGGTTCTCACAGTCACTGGCCATCCACCCAGTGCGGGTGCCCCTTGTTGGTCTCGCTACTTCAGCATCTCCTGCAGCTCATTGCATTGATTTCCTCACCCATGCCTAGCTTGCACTTCAGGTAACATCACTAGCACTGGACATTCCTGAGGGAAAGGTGCCCGCTCAGTTTCAGAAGTATGCAGAGGAGCTATTCTACTCAATATTTCTTCCATAGGTTGTTGCCCTGCCTGAGCTACTTGCTGTTCTTTCCTGCCTTGTTGGGAGGATCCTTCTTCTCTTTTCACCTAATTATAGTTCATTTCGACATCTCTTCACAGACCTAACTGGCACTTCTCATGATTCCTGTAATTAAACCATGCCTCACCTCCAGCTGTCTGGTCGGGTTGCCTGATAGCTGTCCTCGATTCATCCCACTGCTCGACTTGCTTCAGCCTGCATTCCCCTCCCTCTACAGCTCCACGGAGGTGTTGCTTTCAGTGCGGGCTGCCTTTCCCACCTCTTCTGCCTCCATTTTTTGACATATACTGATTTTGCCTTCCACATACCCGACCTGATATCTGTTGGACTACTTCCATGCTGTGCAAAATGTATGGATTCTGCCCCAGCTTTGGCACTGGTGTTTCATTTTGATGTCACAAGGATGTTTTGAGCTGCTTTCTCCCTATCATCCCTCCCCATGTTTGCTTTTGGCTCTCCATTTCTTTTGGGGTTCCTGCCCTATCGGCCATCCATTTCCATCCAGTCATCCATTCCTGCTGATACTACCTGGGACTCCTGGGTACTGGACGTGTTCGTACATTTGGTGTCTCCTTATCTACTTGTTACTGCATTCCTGCCTGCACTTGTTTTGCCCCATGATATGTCAGTCCGCTCCCTCGACCCTCGCCTCTTCTCCTTCCTCATCCAGTGCTTTCTTTTGGGTTTTTTCCCTATCCTGCCATCACCTACCTATTCGTATCCTCCTCTTACCCTAGCCCTAAGTTCCGGTCAACTCGGCTCATATATCCTCCACTCCATAACAACTTCCATCGTTGCCGAACCTCATCCTTCCTATACCCTACTTGCCATCATCCCTACCTTTAACCGTACCAGCCTTCATGGCTTTCACTTCATTATCATACATCATCCATTTCATACCTCACCTTAACCAAACAGGTCTTCAAGGCATTCACTCCATTATCATGCATCATCCATTTCATACTTCACCTTAAACAACCGGCCTTCAAGGCTTCACTCTGTTACCATTCATCATCTGTTTCATATCTCACCTTCATTGTACTGGCCTTCCGGACTTCATTTCATTATCAAGCATCATCCATTTCATACCTCGCTTTAAACCATTCTGACCTTCAATGCTTTCAATTCACCATCATTTCTCATTCATTTGTTCTCAACCATTCCCCCGCATCGACTTCTCTTCCCGTACTGAATTCTCCCCTCATCGGAGGCTGTGTATATATCTCGTATGTTCATTCTCGAACCTCCACTCATCCATTCCAGCTTCGTAGCTCCTACCTCTCTACTCTTGGTACTTCGTACCTCAACCATCAGCTGTGGGCTCCGCCCAGCCATGCTCATTTCTACCTTCGTGCAGTTCGATCCATCCCTAATTTGGCTTCTAAATGGACCCGGTTGGCATGCACTCCTGTGGTTACTACTGCGACCTGCCTTCTCCGGACCCATGTCGAGGTCTTTTTTGCTCAATCTGACCTCTCCATAGGTCTACTCATTCACATTGCCTACTCAAGCATACCCTTCATATGGGTCCTATACTACCTCGAATCGACCTGCTCTCCTCTCTCGGAGACGTGGCTTCCATGTCCATTGCTCTATGGCTCGGAGCTAGCCTGTAGCTGACAGTCTCACTCTGCACCCACGAAGTCCACATCTAGAGCATGCAAAGCGTGGAGCGGGGTCCTTCTCCCTGGCCCATTGTGAGAATGTCTTTGCTTCGGGTGGACCTTCCATCGTCCCTCATTCTGAATGTAGAATTTATGACTTCCTGCTGTGAGTGGTGGGGTTCTCATCATCAGAGCCCCTTTGGCTGCCCGAGCATGTTCAGAGGCACCCTGTATGCTATTCTCCATCATGTCCACCTCTGGTTCACCTAGTCTGTTTCAAAGGCTCGTATTGGCTGCCTGAGTGCCTCAGCAGTATTTTCTCTCCTCTTTTGCTTTTGGGCATCTAGTTGCAGAGACATCACTTGCAACCCTCAATAGCATTCCTATTAGAAGGACAGAGTGAGAGCTTCATCTAAATTGGAATATTTTCCTCTTCCCTCAATATTGACTCTAAATTGCAGTAGCTGAGCCATCACTAACCAAAACATCCTTCAGCCTGGAAGGAAGGTGACCTAGGCCTTGGATCCCCAGAGGTTTCCTCCTCAAAGGGGGTTTTTACTCTCCTCCATGCCAATGGTCATTATATTAGTCAGGGTCAGTGCTTTCATGGGTTCCGTAGTTAGATGCCACTGTTGGATGGAGTTGGATGGTGGCCCAGCTGTTCCCTCTCTCCTTAGGAAGTCCGCCCTTCTGCATCTTGTCAGATTTCCTTTCATTCTTCATCCTCGTCCTATCTCGTTCTTCTCCTGTCCTTCCCATCTACGTCTATCACATTAATTTCTGGTCTCGATATATTCTGATTTCTCAACTCTTCGATGCTCAACATCCTTTTGGGTATTCTTTTTGGGCTTCTTCCTAAGCTACCTTTAGCCAATGGAATAATTCCCACAGCACCTATAGGGTTCCTTGTCATTGTACTCCTATAGGCTGATATATCAAATACAAAGGCTATGCCTGTGGTTCAGCGGGTGGAGCAACAATGTCACTCTCCCATCAGGCCTTAAAAGGCCACTCCTCCTGGACTGTTCCAGGATTTGTTTCTTCATTGCCCCACCATTCTCCCCTCCTCCTCCAGTGGCTCAACTCTCTTTTCCGTGGGCTTCTTCCTAAGCTACCTTTAGCCAAGGGAATCATTCCTGCGGCACCTGTAGGGGTGGAACCCTCATCTGGGGTTCCTCACCATCGTACCCCTATAGGGTGGTATATCCCTTGGATAGAGAGGCAAACAGCTACAATGTATCTAAGTCACACAAGCATACATCATACCAAGTTGCATAAGCACATTGAACAATTGATAATGGACTATAAAGTCCAACAAACACTTGAGTACCTTCGCTTGTCACATCTTGATGAGGAGAGCTAAATGCTCTCACCTGCTGGCACGTAAACTTTGGACGCAATGTCAAGCTGCATATATTTTACAAATTAGAGACCCCAAAACAGAACACTTGGCATGTGAACAATCTAAAATTCAGCAAATTTTTTAAAATTACTATTTGGACTTATACCAGGACTCCTCCCCAGCTGATCCTGATAAAATTAGTTATTTTTTTAATACACTCCCCATCCCTAAATTAACTTATGCCTAGCAGGAGCTTTTTATGTTTCCCATTACTAGTGAGGAAATTCTAGCCCAATTACACTCTATGAAAACTAGAAAATGTCCCAGTCATGATGGATATGCTACTGCAAGGTACAACCCTCTCTGATCCTCTCCTTCCTCACTTGCTTTGAGTTTTTTGAGAGGTAGCAGCAGCAGAATTCTCCCTCCCTCTTGGCTTTATGCCACTGTTTCAGCCATTCAGAAACCTGCTAAGGATCCCTCCAACCCCTTTTCCTACAGCCCCATCTCCATTTTAAATATACATTATAAACTTTATATGGCCATTTGAGCCAATAGAGTGGACAGAATCCTCCCTACCATCATTCACCCTGATCAAGCCGGATTCATTCACAAGCATCACACCCTGGATAATATTGGCATCCCCTCCTCCTCATCAAACACACCACCTCCTGTCAAATTCCAATGGCTTTACTTAGTTTAGATGCCAAGAAGGCAATTGACTGGGTCTTCTGGGGTTTTCCCTGGAGCACCCTGTTTGCTTTTCTTTTTCCAACTCTTTTTTTACATTGCAACAGCTGCACTATTCTTGCCTCTTAGCATATATATGTATTAATGGGGACTACTCTTCTCCTATTGTTTAAAATGGGGTACTCATCCAGGCTGCCCGCTGTCACCATTGTTATTTGCCTTATTTTTAGAACCATTAGCTATAGCCATACATCTTAGTGAGCAGGTAGAAGGCTTTCCGCTAGGCGGTGTGGCATACAAAATTGCTGTATATGCTGATGATATTCTTTTAACATTACTAGACCCATATCACTCTATTTCTGGAGTCTGGTCTGTTAAACAACCCTATGGGAACTGCTTGGGGATAGGCTTAATTTACACAAGAATGATATCTTACTTCATAATTATTCCCCCTCCTGTCATGCCCATGCAGCCTTCCTTTGGTGTTAGCGTAAAGTGAAACTTAAATATCTAGGGATTACTATCCCACAAGATGTATGTAATCTTGGCCTTCTAAATTATGAACCCCTTATGGAGCAGATTAATGATGATCCGGACTCTTGGGGCAGACTGGGCATTTCCTTTTTCTCTAAAATAGAAACTATCCATATGAACATTCTCCCTCACTTATTATATTACATTCAGAGTCTCCTGATCTTCTCAGAACCTCATTAGTTTTCTTTCTGGAATAAATGGATTTCTCGATTTCTTTTGGGGGGGGGCAAATGTCCGTGACTTCATTATACTGTTCTTTAACTTTCCTTGGCAAAAGGTAGCATGAATCTTCCAAACCTTTTCAACTATGCACAGGCAGCACATTTGAATATCATCTTTACTTGGCTTTTCCCCAAGCTACCCCCTTCTGAAAAATATAGAACTGACCATTAATGATCTGTTTGATTTTGGTCCTATCCTTTTGTCAGCCCAGACCCTCACTCCCTCCCTTGCCGACTTCACTTATTTCACAGCCCAAACTTTGAAGATCTGGTATAGGATCAAATATCATCCCAACTTTGCCTTGATTTTCTATTTCTGTAGAGTTTTGGCAACAGACAATACTTCCTTCACTCAGTAATGGATCTTACTTTTCGCAGATGGAGACATAGCAGTGTCACATACATATACCAATTTCTGGCTGCTAATGGGGTGGTTCCTTTTGAGACACTTCAAAAAAATTATGGACTTACTGGTAGGGAACATTATTGGTACTTGCAAGTCCGCACATACCTGCTTCATAAATGTAAAGAATATATACTAAACTTTTATTCTTTGGTAACTGGGTCAAGCCCACTAGGCACAGGTGCCTGTTTTCAGGGGCGATCTGGGAGCACTAGGGAGGTTAAGTGACTTGCTCAGATTCACACAGTATGTAAGTGGAGGTTGTGGGAATCAAACCCAGGTCCGTCTGCTGGATGTACCAAGCTCATTCACAGCTTGTTATTCTAACCTGTAGGCTATACTTCCCACCATACTCCCTTTACTTTTGGCTGTGATTATGGATCCCTAAAACAATCGCCCCTGGGGGCACATAATCGTCAGCATGTATAACAGACTGCAAGAATTCAATACAGAGTCGACCCAGTCAGTTCTGGACAAATGTAGTCAGGAACTTCAAGTCTCAATAGATTACTCCTACTGGAAGAAATATACCCTCCCTGTCATAAAGTTTGCAGATGATACCAAGCTTGGTGGGCCTTGTAGAACAGAAGAGCAGACTGAATCTTTATAAAATGATATAGACATAATTTATAATTAGACTTGCACTTAAGGTATGTGACTAAACACTGACAAGTGCTGTGTCATACATATGGAAGCACAATCGCCTCCATGTCTGCACCCTTAATAATGTGGCCCTACCACAAAGAAATTCAGAAAAGGACTTGGGGATAATAATTGATAAAAATTTGGATTTCAAGGAACGTCATTTGGTTATTTCCAAAGCTGACAAAATAATAATGGTGATAAAAAGGAATATAAGAAGTAGAAAAGCTGAAGTACTCCTCCCCTGTACCTCTCATACGTAAGGCCAATAATGGATTATGGAAGTCCATTTTGGAGCCCCTACACTGCAATAGAAATAAACAAATTAAAAAGAATCCAAAGACGTTTCATTAAATCCATCACTACCTTAAAGAATCTAAATTACAATAATAGAGTAACAAAATTAGGATTATACAGAATACAGTTAATGAGACATAGAGGGATTCTATTATTACATTATGATATTTTAAATGATCCGTCCCTCATGATGGAATTAAGCATCAAATATAAAAATGATGACCATGAAAATAAGGAGCCACCCACTACGAATTAAAATGGGCAGATTTCATACAAAAAAATGGAATATTTTTATACAGTAAGTGTTATAAATTTATGGAACAAACTACCATTGGATGTAATATCTAGTCCAAGTAAAGAAAGATTTAGAACTAACTTAGACAAATATATTTCAGTAGGGGGGGGGAATCTAGATTATTATATTTTATCCTAAGGAGCTATTCATGGGTCTCGGCCTTTTCTGCTCCTCTACCACTCAGTGAATTTAGTGAACTGTGTTCAAAATGACTTCCCCCCCCCCAGTGTGAGTTTGCATGGAAGTGTCACTCACAAAAGTTCCACACCCCTGCTATACTTCAACATTTTCTACCGCAGCATTTTGGGGATTGTTGACGGGGTTACGGATATGACCTGGCTGACCAAACTCACATTTTTTTTAATTTTTGTCCAATCTTACACTCATATTGGACATCAGTGGTAACTCAGATTGATCTGCTGATGAGTCAAGTGTTTTAAGGTGACACCTGAATTTATCTTGATGTCAGTACCCACCCCCATTGCTGCTTGCCCCATAGGTCGTTGATTTGGAGTTACATTCTGGCAGCTAAAAAAGACAATTTCTCCCCTAAGGATGAAAACCTGCCCCACCAATGCTTGGGTTGTGTCATTCTACTGTGTTAGAAATATACACCATGGAAAATTTTACAGCCACCCAACAGAACCGCCAAAAGCAATTCAAGTTACATTGAAGGCCTTGGGTCTATTACTACAATCTATGGATGAGCTTTGGACCCCATAATACTAATTGGCTGTTCTGGCCCACTTATTCCCTTTCTCTTTGGTGAGAGAAGGTTACAGTGGGTAAGTTAGGAATGCCCCCCTTTACAGTGACACCAACACAGCGAACTATGCTCCTGTCAACAAAATCAACACTTTGCTGACAGGTCGCTGTGTTGGTGTGCCCGAGACAGGGGCATGCTGTCTCCTGGTCCTGCACCCCCACCCCAACTTAACTCTGACTGGAGTTAAGAATCCTTTAGTAGGAAGGGTGCGGAGGGCACAGACCCCTGCATGGGGTGTTTGGGGGACAAAGCCCCCTGATGAAAGCAGGACTGGGAGTCTGTCAAGGAATCATGCTGACCACGATTTGCGGTCGGCATGATTCCTGTCACTGTAACGCCGGTCGACATCAAAGATGTCGAACCGGCATGGTAGAGCCGGTAACTTATGTGCCCACCACATTCCTTTAGCTGTGATAGCTGTTTCCCCTGTGCTGAAGAACCACACCCTGTTGGTACTTTATTTCTAACACATTTTTATACTGTCCTTACCTTATACTAATTTTTCTTTTCTCCTTTTGGCTCTTATACATAGAGCATGTAAAAGGAACCAAGCCCTGTTATTCTTTTATGTTACAAACTGCTATAATTTAATCTGTTCTAAGCTTGCTCTTTGATATGCTCTGTGGTGTTAACAAACTTTAACTATAAGAAAAGAATGAACACAACTCTAGGAGCATCTGCACCATAGTTTAAAGATATGGCTAGCCTCAACTTGCTAGTGCAGGCTCACCATAAATGAACCAATGCATTACTAGGTGATGTACTGTAAGTCTCACTGATAAAAAAACACAGCTCTATTGGAGCAAATGACCACTCCTCTTAAGAAGACCCCTCCCCCGCACAATTCCCTGTAAGATGTTTGGCAGATTCTCTTATGGCTATATTGTCCATATGGTTGAAGCTTTGGTCAGTAGATCACACCTAGAAGGTGCATATTCTCAGCATTATTTTGTAGCTACAGTAACTAATATGCTAAAGAACTCTAAAAACAGGCTTCACTGCTGAGGAAAACAGTCAGCAACCGTCATGCTGTACATCTACAAGCTGGGGTTCCAGCAGAAAAGACAGTTCTTTTCCCACACTGCATCATAAAAGTTCTAATCAAAGACATAGTCGATCCAGATAAAGGTTGGCAGTTCACTGAGTCCTGAAATGAACCTATTTCATGTTATTTGCCTTATTTGTTTCAATTGTTTGGTAAGTAAAGACATACTAAGCTGAGGATTGTTTCCAGGTACTTCCTTGGAGCACAGGGAAGTTAAGCAACTTGCTCATGGTCACACAATATGCAAGTGGTGGCTGTAGGATTCAAACCCAGTCCTCCATGTTTGCAGCTCAGTCCTCTTAACAACTATGCTATACTGCCTATTTGCCTGGATACGAGGTACAGATACAGAATTCTCCACACTTTACTCCGATAGACCAGGAGATCTCCAACTTTCAGTATCCTGAACACTCCAGGAAGACTCAACTGTGGACCAGACTCTGGCCACCCCTAAGAAAGAGAGAGAGAGAGAGGGGAACTGACCTCTACACAGTTCCTGTCTAGCCCCCAAGAATTTGGCAGGATCGCACACACATCTTGATATTATTTATTTATTTTTATTTAAAAGTTGATAACAGGGAAAGCACCGTTGAGCCAAGGCTCATTTCCAGATGTAACCCAGGGAAAGGGTTACATAGGCAAAAACAGAGACATAAATCAAAACAGTAGGTAGTTTAACAAAATCATGGATCACATGGGTTACAAGACCCAGACAATAGTGACAATAAACTCATCAGGAAGTTTGCAAACGGTGGTCATGATTACAATGACCCAAAACAATGACATAATTCAGCAAAAGTATATCAGCAATTGTGGGTTAGGTTACAAAACATGAAGCAGAAAGGTAACATAGCCTGATATAGGCAAACAATTAGAAACTCTAGTGGATCCTCAGTTATGATACTAGTACGGGTGGGGACCTGCGCTGACACAGAGTAAGGATGGAGTCAAGATGATTAATCGCAGGAAAGGGGAAATTGGGACAAAACTGGGATCCACTATGAAGGAAGTAAGTGGGGGACAATGGGGAGTAAGCAGCTAAGGGGGGACAACATCAATATTTAAGGAGGGGAAGGTTGGGAGCACTGAGAGCACAGCGGATGGGGTAGGAGTCTAAGGAGCCTTTTGAGAGAGAAGAGTGAGGAGGATAGTCAGAGGTCAGGGGAGCTTGTTCCAGAGACAAGGGAAATGAAAGGAAAAAGCAGATTGACCAGAAGCAAAGTGGGGGTGAGGAATGGAAAAGGTGTGCGGATCTCTTTGGCAAAGGGAGTAGTTTGAGGTGGCAGCTTGGGAGAGACAGGAGGAGAGGTACTGTAGGTGGGGAGGGTTCCAAACCAAAACTTAGCAACAAAGGATGCACAGTGAATCATTCTCCTGTTTGAAAGAGGAGCAAGGAAAAGTGCAGCATATAGGAGACAGTGGTAAATGGAGGTGAGGTGATAGTGAAGCGGCAGAAGGAGTTTAGCAGGGTGTCAAGTCTGGCGAGGGATGAATAAGATGCTGTGCCGTACACCACATCAGCATAATAGAATATGGGTAAGATCATTTTGGAGATCAGTTCTCGGTGGGTGGGGAGGGGGAGACTGTCATTATGATGCTAAAGGACAACCAATTTGGGGCATAGCTTAGTGCAGATGGAGTTGACGTGGGTGGAGAAATCCAGGTGACTATCCAACCAAACCCCCAAGTATTTGAAAGCTGGAACATTCTCAAGGGGAGGTCTGTCCAAAGTAGTGAAGGCAGGAGAGGACTGGAGGGCGGCCAGTTTTTGTCTTGATCTGAAAGTAATGGTCACTGTTTTTTTTTTTTTTTGCGTTAAGTTTGAATTGGTTGTCCTTGGACCAGGACTGAACTCTGTTAAAGTCTTCCTGGAGGGAGGCCTGTACACTGATGACAGAGGGCCCAGAAATGAGAATAATAGTATTGTCAGTGTACATGTGTACTTCAGAAGATTTGCAGACTGAGGGGAGGTTGTTTATGAATAGGGAGAAAAGGATGGAGCAGAGGATGGAGCCTTGGGGGACTCCAGACAGGATAGGGAGTGGGGAGGAAAGAGCATCACCTATTTGCACAAATTGTACCCAGTCATGCAGATAAGAGCAGAACAGCTAACAGCAGGTTCAGCAAGGTTGACAGATCTAAGATTTTGTAGCAGAAGAGGGTGGAAGACTGAATTGAAAGCTTTTGCCTAATCAATGAAGATGGTGGCAGTAATAAGGCTCTTATCCATAGCAGAGAGTATTGAATCTGTGACTCATAGTAGTGAGGAGATGGTTGACTGATGTTTCCTAAAGCCAGACTGCACTAGTGAGAGATTGTTTATATTAGCTAGGAAATAAGACAGCCTAGACTGAATGAGGGTTTCTTGGAGTTTGGTGAGGGAAGGGAGGAGGGAGATAGGCCTATAGTTACCAGGTACAGAGAGGTCACCTCCCTTAGGGAAGGGTGGGACCTTAGCTGATTTCCAGGCCTCAGGAATGGCTGAGGTGGAGAGAGAGATAGGTTTAGGATGTGGGCGAGTGGGGCTGCTATGGCCATGGCAGAGATGTGGAGAAGCTTGGAGTGAAGACCATTGGGGCTGGACTTGGTAGAGTTCAGGGTGAGGAGGGCTGAGTAGACTTCAATGGGAGAGAAAGGGAGGGAATTGGAATTTAAGAGGTAGACCTGTTGCATCTGATTGGGCCTAAGGGGGTAAAGGGGGTGAGGGAGTGTGTATATCAGGGAGAGCACAAGTCCCAAAGAATTTGTTGAAAATCTCTGCAACTGATGCAGGGTCAGAGATGGGGGATCCATAAACAAGTAGGACATACTACTAAGGTGAGAAATGAGCAAGAAGGCTTAGCAGTCCATGAAAGCTCACATTCTAGTCAAATTCAATATTAAGTTAATTGATTACCAGACAATAAGTAATTATCTAATCTAGCCTTAAATTGTTCCTTGAACTTACTTATAATAATGTGCAAAGGCAACTTGTTCCATGGTTTAATCACTCTTAGGGTAAAAAAGTATTCTCTTTTGATATAATTAAAGGATTTACTTATCAATTGAAGCGGGTGGCCTCTAATATAGTAAGATGACTCCTTAAAATCCAATCCTAAGTCTACCATTAAAGCAGGGTCTTGAACTATATCATACAAAAACAATAAATCCCCACACAACCTCCGAGTTTCTAAAGTAAACAAACTAAGATCACATAATCTAGTATCATATGAGAGGTGATTCATTCCTTTAAGATGTTTGGTAAATCTATGCTGAACTCTTTCTAGTTGATATATGTTAGTTTTCTTATAAGGACATCAGCTCTGTGATACATATTCAAGGTGAAGCCTAACATATGCCTTGAACAGTGGCATTAAAACCTTCGGATGTTTAGAGGTAATATTGTGCTTAATAGACCAAAGAATGACACAAGGGTGTGTTGATCTTGCTGCAGGTGGCACCTGAAGTAATTAGCCTTGGAGAGCTGGATGACCTTAGTGCAATTATTCCTAAGCGCTTTATAGGCTTGAAGGTCCACTTGAGATAAATATTCTTTGTAATGGTGCCAAGCTTTATCCCTGGCTCTGCACTTTGCCAATAGGTCAGCAGTAATCCAGGGGTGATGATGTATTTTCACTCTGGATTTCTTTAGTGGGACATGGTGATTCCAAATGCAGAAGAAGAGGTTGTAGAAGAGACATAGGGCAGAGTCGACATCAGCAGCAGAAATGATAGGTTGCCAGTCAGCCTCCGAGAGATCATGTTGAAGGGCAGTGACATCTAGATTGTGAAAGGGGCGGGACCAAATATATTTAGGGGCTGCACGGGGAATGTGAATCTTTCTTATGCAGAAAGTAATGCAGTAATCACTGATGCATCTGGCAATGTCCCAGCTGCAGTGATACAGTGGGGGTTGGAGGATAAAACACAATGGAGGAGGGGGAGAGCCAGTCAAGGTTGCAATCACCAAGAAGCAGTAGCTCTCCACTTGCCATGAGGGAGAAGATGGAGGAGATCATGGATACTAGGGTGTCGGTTGTCGTTTTAGGTGGGACATAGAGTGCACCTATATACAGCAGGACAGAGGAAGGGATGGATAATACAGCAATGATTACTTTGTGGGAGGAAGTATGGGACTCATTGAAGATAATGGAACAGAAGAGATATTGTCTGATATACAGGGCAACACTGCCACCCTGCTTGCCTCAGTCTTACATAGATACATAGATACACAGACACTGTCAGCCCACCCAGTCTGCCCATTTGAGCTTGTACATTCCCTTTACATCTTGACAAAATAAGTCAAACTCGGGGATGGAGAAGGCAGAGTCAGGGATTTTGGCTGATAACCAGGTTTCAGTAACACAAAGGATGTCGTGAGGGTGTTGAATGATTCAAACTTTAAGAGCACCCAATTTGGGAAGGAGGCTGTGTGCATTTAGGTGAAAAGTTTGAAGTGCCTTTGGCAGAGAAGAAAAGTTCACAGTAGAAACATAGAAACATATAATTTGACGGCAGATAAGGACCGCTTGGCCCGCCTAGTCTGCCCATTTCCCTACCTGATGGATAAGCTGCAGATTCTAGTTAATCAACAGCTTACTTCCTCCTACCCCCCACTAGAATTGCCTTATGCCTGTCCCATACATTCTTGAATTCTCCCACTGTTCCTGACTCCACAACCTCCTCAGGTGGCACCTGAAGTAATTAGCCTTGGAGAGGTGGATGGCCTTAGTGCAATTATTCCTAAGCGCTTTATAGGATTGAAGGTCCACTTGAGATAAAGATTCTTTGTAATGGTGCCAGTGAGGCCAGGGTTTGGGGGGTGACAGAGGGCCTAGGTTGGGGTGGATGTCACCAGAAAGAAGTAGGAGGAGTAGGAAAAGGGGGAGGTGGGAAGGGTACCTGAGCTTCCTGTGGCTATGAGGGTGGGTTGGGGTAAGTGGTGATATGTGGTGAAGCAGAGCCTCAATGTTAAAAAGACAAGAGGGGAGTAGCCCAGGGTGTATGAGATGAGAAGCATGGGTGGGGGGAGCCTGGGAAAGAAGGTGAGCAAGGGTGAGCCGATAGAGAGGGGAGATGGAAGAGACTAAAGTAAGTGTGGAGGGGGAAGGGGATGTAAAGGTCAGAGAGCAGAGGGGGTCTGTAAGGTGGTGGAGAGGCAAAGGAGAGGAGATTCTGGGACAGGGAGACAAGAGAGTAAGCATTAAGAGGTAGAAAGGTAGAGACATAGTGGGGGATGAGTGGGTGGGCAGGAGTAGAAGAGGGGGTAGAAGGTGAACCTCAATAAATAGGGACAGAGAACAGTAGAAAGATCAGCATGGGACTGGACAGGCAGTCCTAAATACATAGAGAAGGAGGAGCTTTAGAGCCTTGCAGCCTTACTGCAATCACTAGTAAGGCGGGCTGTGTCAGATGGTGGAACCAGGTTATTACGATGTGCAGGAGGTGAAGAGGAGAAGTGAATATAGCTGACTGTAGTCAAAGAGTAGGAGCAAGCAGACTGCGATCCCAAGTAGAGGGGAAGATTACTCGTTAGCTTTGACTAGCACCGGGGGAGAACTAGGGGAGGTAGTGGCACTAACAGAACCACAATCAATTAGGTAATGTTTCTTGTCAGACCATGGTGGAATCCTCGGAGCTAGTCTGTCTGGTGATCTCAAAGTTTACAGGGGCCTATTTGACATGTGACCCAGTCTGTAGCTACCTCAGAGATTGCTGGGGTCATAATTCAGAATCAGCACTTAGCTACCAATCTCTTGCCTATTGACTATTCTTGACACAGAGTCTTCTCAGAAATTCTAGTGATGTCATAGCCCTCCTCCAAGGGATGATCATTACTGTTACAATCTTCTTTCAGTGCATAGTCGAGTGTGAGCCCCCTATGGGACTTACTACCATCAGAGGTGTTAACTCCTGAAGTCATCTGGAACTGCCCACTGGTGGGCAGCATGGATGGGCACGGGAGCCTGAAAAGGGGGATTTTGATGCAAATCAGGGAACTCGGTGTGAAGGTTAGTGGGTGAGACAGATGCACAGACTCAGGTAAAAGGTGTAGAATGCACTTTGCGGTATTTATTTTTCAAAATAAAATAATAAACACACAGAAAGGAAATAGGTGATTAGGCCTTCAGTTCTGCAAAAACAGTGCACAATTCCCTCAGTGAACAACTTCCAGGCTTCATTCCAGCCAAATAGATTCCTAGCACATGAAACTTGCATGTACTATGAGAAACAGTGCACAATTCCCTGAGTGCACAACTTCCAGGCTTCGTTCCAGCCAAATAGATTTCTAGCATATGAAAACTTGCATGTACTATGAGCTGCTTCCTCCACAACAGTCAGGTCTGTACTGACTGACTCATTTGACTCATCAGTTTTGCATCTCAGGAGATAGACTTTTATCCCTGCCCACCGATGATGTCAGCACCATGTAAGCTATGTGACTCACAATTCTCTAAGTAAACACAGACAGGCTAACTCATCCAGAATAAAGACATTTCTCTAAGGCTATAGCCTGGGAGGGGAGTTGCTGGCAGTCCCAAAGGAAGAAAGAGACTTGGGCATCATCATCACTGATGACTTGAACTCATCCAAGCAGACCTCTAAAGCAGCAGGTAAGGCTAGGGGATGTTAGGGTGTATTAGTAGGGGTATCACAAGTCATAAGAGGGAGGTAATAATCCCTTTTCACAAGACATTGGTTAGGCCCCATCTGGAGTACTGTGTGCAGTACTGGAGGCCACACCTTCACAAGGACATTAACCAGATTGAGGCAGTCCAGAGAAGGGCAACAAAATGGTGCAGGGCTGCATCAGAAGACATATGAGGACAGATTAACAGAGCTCAATATGTATACCCTTGAGCAAAGGAGGAGAGAGGTGATATGATCGAGACATTCAAACACCTTAAGGGCATTAACAAGGTGAAAGAGTCTAACATGTTTAAATATAAGAAAATAGCAGGACAAGAGGACACAGCATGAGAGTTAGAGGGAGGCCAATTAAGGGGAATGAGGAAATTCTTTTCACAGAAACGGTGGTGGATGCATGGAATGGCCTACCTCAGGAAGTGGTGGCTATGAATACAGTGCAGGGCTTCAAACAGGCATGGGATAGGCATAAGGGAGCAATACAGATGAGTATGAATAGATAGACCACTGACAGAGCAAAGGCCGATGGCACATTTATAAGGTAGAAAAAGAAATGGGCAGACTGGATGGGCCTTGCAGTCCTTATCTGCCGTCAACTTCTATGTTTCTATGTTCTATGTAAGGAAAAACACATGCAGGCTGACCCATCCTGAATAAACACAATTCTCTAAGTAAACACAAGCAGGCTGACTCATTCTAAATAAACACAGACAGGCTGACTCATCTGACCTTTGTGTACCTGTGCTTTACCTAGGAAAGAATGTTTTGTTTTTGGCTTTTTGCAAACCCAAAGCAGTTTACACTGAATAAAACACTGATTGTAAGGCTCTATGTTTCAGTTCTTTTCCATTACTTACATTCACTCTGTGTCTACCTACAGTGCAGCACAGGAGAAGGTAAGCAACTTAGTGCCTCTTGTCTTACTTATATTCCTTATACAGTACTTGGGAGAAGGGGGGAGAGACTACAAGATTGAAAGTGGCCAGATTTCAGCCTGTAGCTAGAACATTAAATTTAAAAGAACAGGACAGTGTAAAAGAAAATATGGCACAAATTCAGACAGGGGCTTTGACCCTGTCACATACCCTCCGTAAAAGGGAACTGATCTTCACTATTTTTTTTCTTACTTAGCAAGACTGGTTTCCAACCTTTTTACTTATTTCTATGAAAACCATACCTGACTCTGCTATGTTTAAATTTAAGCTGCTATACATTTTCAGATTTACTTTTAACTCACATCCCCCAAATCTTTTAGGAGTATTCACATATTTCAATAGGCATACAGACTTTCAATGCTGTCTCCTATAGAGCTTCCATGCCCCTTCTGGACACTTGGACCCAAGTCCTGAAAAAGTACACATGGCAGGCTCTGTTCCTCTTTTCCTCTCCATTTCCATCTGTTTAATGCACAGCCACTTTAGGAGCTCAGTGACCTCTTCTGGTGGTGCAGATATGACATACTCTTCAGCCTCTGGTATGCCATCCTCAACTTCAGGTTTGGTTTTGCTCCTGGCCCCTAGGTCCAATCCTGGAAGAGGCTTTTCACCCATCTTCTCTGCCATCGCTCTGGTCAAGATAGGTTACTTGTATTCCACATGTTTACCCTTCTGCATCTGCTGTTTGTGTGACATCTGCCAGGATAACAGGGTGATATCCCCTGTTAACATTTCTCTTCTAGCCTAGACTCACCAGTATCCCACTTCTGACAGCAGACGTGAAAGTTAGTGGGTGAGACAGAAGCACAGACTCAGGTAAAAGGTGTAGAACAAGCTTTGTGGTATTTATTTTCCAAATAAAATAGTAAACATATGGAAAGGAAATAGGTGATTAGCCTTTTAGTTCTGCAAAAACAGTGCACAATTCCCTCAGTGCACAACTTCCAGGCTTCATTCCAGCCAAATAGATTCCTAGCACATGAAATCTTGCATGTACTATGAGAAACAGTGCAAAATTCCCTGAGTGCACAACTTCTAGGCTTCGTTCCACCCAAATAGGGTCCTAGCACATGAAAACGTGCATGTACTATGAGTTGCTTCCCCCACAACAGTCAGGTCTCTACTGACTGGCTCATCTGACTCATCTGTTTTGCATTTCAGGAGGTAGGCTTTTATCCCCGCCAACCGATGATGTCAGGATGTCAGCATCATGTGAGCTGTCTGACTCACAATTCTCTAAGTAAACACAGGCAGGCTAACTCATCCTGAATAAACACATTTCTCTAAGTAAACACATGCAGGCTCATCCTGAATACACACAGATAGGCTGGCTCATCTGACCTTTACACACCTCTGCTTCATCTAGGAAAGAATGTTTTGTTTTCAGCTTCTTTCAAACCCAAAGCAGTTTACACAAAATAAAACACCAAGTGCACAGGAGAAGGCAAGCAACTTACTGCCTCTTGTCTTACTTATATGTCCTTATACAGTACTTGGAAGAGGGACAGAGGGACTACAAGACTGAAAGTGACCAGATTTCAGCCTGTAGCTAGAACAATAAATTTACAAGAACAGAACAGTGTAAAAGAAAATGCAGCACAAATTCAGACAGGGGCTCTGACCCTGTCACACTCTGTCTGTGAGAGGGACCAGGGCTAACAGCAGGAGTGGGGTGATTGCCCCCCCAGCCCACTGCATTCACAATAGGCAGCATCAGGGAGAAGTGTATGGAGCATCCCATGAGGTCCCTGTTTAGAACAGCCATGATAGAGAAGCCGGGGAGAGAAGGAGGTGTAATGCCACAGAGGGAGAAGGGCTCATGGGCAGTGGTGAGAGCTTGTTCCATCCCTGCATGGCAGTGGTGAGAGCCTGCCTCATCCCTCTTTGAGAGCAGGTGCCTGGTAAAAGAACTGAATGTTGGAGTGGGTGGGAATAGACAGATGGCATGAGGAGCCCACGCATAAGTCTCTACAAGCAACTCACAAAAGGGTAGTCTCTGCCGTGTGTTCAGGGTACCCACTTTGGTCATCCACTATTATGTGCCCAGCAGCACAGACAAAGAGTAGAAGCTGATTCAACAGAGATAGTGGGCCATAAAATGACACCACAAGTGCTGACTGTGGATGTTTGAGCCCTGTGACAGCTCAGTCCAAAGCTATGGCTGAGGTGTTCAGGGTTCGCTCGTGCAGTTCCGGCAATATGGGACCTTTGTTTACCAGTAACTGAGTTGTGCAGGAGGGGAAGAGAAACAGGAAGTTGAAGCTGCCAGAGGATGCAATTAGGCCTGATTTTCCCTCAGGACACATTGTTGCCACCAGCCTTGGGAAGCCTAATTTGGCTTTGTGAAACAGTCAGAGGGAGATCTTCACAATCATCTGTAACCCACTGGATCAGGTACTGATGTGCCTAGAAATTAACTGTTGCCTCATGTAATCCCTACGCTCCATGGAGGGGGCCATTGTTCTGCAATTGTTACAATTAAAATGAAGTTTCATGAACCTTTATTCCAGATTGGCCATTGGACCTTTTTAGTGTTCTGCTCTTGAATGTTGGTTGACTCTATTTTGTCCCATAGCTGCAGCACCCTACAATGTGGGCACCACCAAGGAAGAAAACCATGAACCAGGCAACGCAGCCATCTGTGTGGTTTCTGCTGTATGTGGTCACCCCCTTCCCACGGACATATCACCATACCCCGAGATATTGGGGAAGGGGGCCTATAACAAGGGGGCTCATCCAGGATGCTGGTTTGGGGTGCCAGTGTTTGCCTGGATGGTTATTGGGTGCTGCAGTGGGGTAACTGGATGTGAGATGGGACTGGACTTTGTATTGGCATCCCACCATTTTGTGATTTGTGGAAACTCACGCTTTTGGGGAGTGGCACCTGGGAGCCCAGCAGGTGGAGAGCTCAGCAACAGCAATGTGAGGATATGCTATGCTCCCTAGAGCAGTTGTGATTGACCACAAAAACTGGTTGCTGGCGAGAGAACTGTGAGAGAGGTCAGAGGTTACTGGAGGAGTGTACATAGAGGACCCTAAAAGTGCACAGCTCGTGTGGTGAAGAAAAGAGAAGAACCCGTAAAACCTGCTTGAACTGATGCTAAAAATGGAACATTTACCAGCCACATCATTGAAGGAGGTGCCCATCCCCACCATCGTGCTCCAGTGGTTATGGGAAATGGTGGAGGGATTGACTAAAAAGATCAGTGTGTCATTTTCAGCTATAAAGGCTTAAGCGTTATGGAACTGCTGGTATGCCCAATGTGCTCCTGTGGAGCTACTAAGTCCTCTGAAGCTTTGCTGCCCAACATGCCATCATGGGGTTGTCCTGGACTGTACACCCCACACAGTTCTGAGACTGCCAACACAGAGGTCTAGGAAGACGTGCAGCTGGAGCCCAGTCCTGTAGTCCCACTGGAGAAGGGAACTAGCCATCTGCCCAGCCCTTCTCTGCCCCTGAGTTTTGAACCTCCTGTCGGCGGAGGGAGAGGCTGTGGCCATGGGGACAAGTCATAGCAAGAGCTGCTGCCCATGGATCCTGGTACTGTACCAAAGGAGCAATCTAAAAGGTCTGTCCCTAAGATGACGGAGTGGCCCAATGTTGAGACAGAGGAGGTGATGGAGGAAGGAGGGAGCAGCTCGGGCTCAGACCCATCAGAGGAAAAAAATGAGCTGGAAGCTGTTATGGCCAGCCTAAGTGACATGCTGACATTCAATGACAAAATTTTAGAGAGAGACATACCTAAGCCATATGCATCACTTATGTTCTGGTTCCCTGATAAGGCTCCCACCTAACCAGAGGCATGCCACCAATGTAGGGAGAAACTGGACCAGCTTAGGCCCACCAGTCCTAAGGTTCTTACCTACCATATTGGAGTGTGGCTAGCAGATGGACAGGCTCCCCAGACCAGTGCACATGCTGTTCTAGACTGGTCCCAAGCTGAGAGATTCATCAGGTGTCGAATCCATAAGGAGTATCCTGAAAACTGCTACCCCTTTCTCCCTGAATGTATTTGGGACATAATCAAGGAACACCGTGCTGACTGGGTCTTCCATGCCATGTTGGACAAAGTGTACACCAAGTGGCGGATTAGTCCCTCCAGTACTGCAGTACAACTTCAAGAGGCCCAACACCATTTGCGTGCCATGTGTCATATGTATGCCTACACCAGAGTTACCTTGTTCAAAACATTTGCTGTCATCTAGGACATAGAAGGGAAGCATACCAAATATTACGTGATCAGCCAGGACTCGTTTGGAGAAGAGGTGACCCCCATTTCTATTATGCCCACAGAGGTGGCAAGTCAAGTCACAAGTCCACCCCCCACTAAAACCCCCCTGGATCTGCAGAACTGTGCACTGAACATTTGGAAAGCCCCTGTATGAACCCTGAGTAAGGACTGCTGAGCCCATTGGCGATTTGGTGAGACCAACCCTTTTGTTCATTAATTGTTGTTCAGATGTTCTTGTTCCCTGTTCTCTAGTTATTAGGGTAAGCCTCCCAGACTGAACTGAAGGGGCAAATGCTGTTAGTCCTCAGCAGCCTTGGACTGTGCCTTAGGATTATCCCATGGACTTTGTTATCGGAGACTGAGGTGCTGTTATATCAAAGCACCTGGGAGGTGTTAGTATGTGTGTATGTGCTAGTGTGAGTGCCCATGTTAGTATGCGTGTATGTGCTAGTGTGAGTGCCTGTTAGTATGTGTGTATGTGCTAGTGTGAGTGCCTGTTAGTATGTGTGTATGTGCTAGTGTGAGTGCCTGTGTTAGTATGGGTGGATGTGCTAGTGTGAGTGCCTGTGTTAGTAAGTGTGTATGTGCTAGTGTGAGTGCCTATGTTAGTACGTGTGTATTTGCTAGTGTGAGTGCCTGTGTTAGTATAGGTGGGTATGTCACTACATGGGTGTGAACAAAAAGGGTGTTTTCATCAGTCCTGCAGCCTGTTTCTTTAACTGTTTCTGTTCTTTAGGAGAAAGAAAAAATGATTGAAAGCATAACCTGCACCCATGTTGGTGCTGCAGGCTGTTGTTTGTGTGTTTAATACCCATTGTGAACTATGTGGAGGTAGTTTTTCTTCTAATTAATTATTCTGGTGGCAGCAAAATAAGGGCAGTTAAGTGGGTTTAGGTGTGAAACAGCTGTGGTTGGGCCTCCGCTGCCGTGGTTTAGGCAAGTTTGGCCACCGGCATGGTGAGTGAGTTGCCAGGTCCTCTGTGTAGTCTAGATTTAGGGATAGTGAGAGTGGGCTCGGGTGGTGCAGGTCTGGCTTTAGGGGGGTTCCACCATTATGGTGGTGATGCCAGCAGTGCCAGGTGGCACCTGGGGAGAGTGAGCCTATCTCCTCCTGGGTGTCCATGCCATGTAACGGGCTGAGCATTTATATGTGGGAGAGTGCAAGCCCTCCATAGGATTTACTAACATCAGAGGGGTTAATTCCTCACATCATCTGGGACTGCCCACTGGTGGGCAGCCTAGATGAGTGTGGGAGCCTTAAAAGGGGGATTTTGTCATGAATCAGGTGATTGCCCTCTCAGCATTCGCAATAGACAGCACCAGGGAAACATTTATGGAGCATCACGTGAGGTCCCTGTTTAGAGTGGCCATGATAGAGAAGCCCAAGAAAGAAGAAGTGTACTTCTGCAGAAGGAGAAGGGTTCATGGGCAGTGGCGAGAGCTTGTCCTGTCCCTGCATGGTGGTGGTGAGAGCCTGCCTCACTCCTCTTTGAGAGCAGGTGCCCAGTAAAAGAACTGAATGTTGTAGCAGGTTGGACTAGACAGATAGAGTGGGGAGCCTGGGCATGTGTTTGGGGTACCCACTTTGGTTGTCCACTACTGTGTGTGTGCCCAGCAGCAGAGAGAGAGAGAGAGCTAAAGCTGATTCATCAGAAAGAGGGTGGGCCAGAAAGTGACACCGCAAGTGCTGACTGTGGAGGTTCGAGCCCCGTGAGAGCCAGTCCAAAGCTATGGCTTAAGTTTTTGGGGTTCACTCATGTAGTTCCGGCAATATGGGACCTTTGTTTACCAGTAACCAAGCTGCACAGGAGGGGAAGATAAATGGGAAGTTGAGGCTGCCAGAGGATGCAATTAGGCATGATTCTGCCTCAGGACATGTTGCTGCCACCAGCCTTGGGAAGCCTAATTTGCCTTTGTGAATCAGCCAAAGGAAGCTCTTCACAATCATATGTAATCCACTGGATGAGGTACTGGTGTGCCTAGAAATTAACTGCTGCCTCATGTAACCCCCATGCTCCATGGAATTAAATGAAGTTTTATGAACTTTTATTCCAGATTGGCCATTGGACTTTTTTAGTGTTCTGCTGTTGAATGTTGGTTAATCCCATTTCCTCATTCTGCAATGTGGGCACCCCAAGGGAAAAAACAGGAACCACATAACACAGCTGGGTGGTTTCTGCTATGTGTGATTGTTCCCTCCCTACGGAAATACCACCATACCTCTAGACATCAGGGAGGGAGGCCTTCACAAGCTTTTCAAATACCATTGTATTCCAGTGGATGTCTTCCATCCTGTGGGGTCTTGGACAAGTAATGAACACAGAAGGAAGTTCCCTACATTCTCATTGGGCCTTGTATATTTGGGGCAAATATTTTTTTAATGGTGAGCTTGAGTGTTCCTGCCTTAACAAACAAGCATTTGTCAATGCCGAATGTTATCTAGCTGGTGTTGGCATTGGTAGTGTAGGAATTAAGAGAGATGGATAATAGGAATAGCAGTGAAACATAGAACCGACGTCGACCCCACCCCACCCTGCAGAGTGACAGGCATTGGGGTGTGCGTTTGGGTCTCTGGCCATAACGCTCATGCTATTTCACCATATCCTACCCTGCAGAGTCTGACAAGTGTCGCGTTGTGCCTTGGGGTCATCTGGCCTTATTCTCACCCCATTTCATAAGTATGTACTTTGAGATGGGCGCAACATAGGAGAATGGGTTGAACTTTGGGGCTGAAGAGTCCAAGGCACACCTTGATACCTGTTAGTGGCTGCAGGATGGGGGTGGAGGACCAATGGCATGAGCAATGCAGCAGACAAGCCAAAGACACACCCCTGATGCCTGTTAGTCTGTACAGGGTGGGACGTAATGGTTAGAAACCATAATGCCCTGGGCGTGTGTTGGTATTTGCTCTCCAAATTTTAAAACATGGCCTTTTTGTGACCTCACCGCATGAAAGCATTTGGGACCTCTGCTCATGAACAGTGTCCCTGTGATTTTGTTAATCTGTCTCGAACATTGATTTCCCATAGTGACTGTGCCATTCTGCGCCACATTAAAATGTCAGCTGCACCATTGATAAGGAAGTGTGAAGAGATGGCAATGTTGAAAATCTGGAGTGAAAATATTAAACATTCTCGAAGTTACGCGCGTGTGTGAAAACTGCGCATTGCACGCTCATAACACTGTCATTTAGTGAAATTATTTCAGCAAATTTTTAACGTAGCCATTTTGGGACCTCTGCTCATGAACAGTGGCACTATGATTATTTTAATCTGCCCCGAATGTTGATTTCCCACAGTGACCCCACAATTGTGCATCACATGTGCAAAACTACATTTCGGGCAGGATGTGAGAAATGACAGCTGTACTGTTCATAAGAAGGTGTGCAAAAATGACAAGGTTAGAAATCTGGAGTGAAAATATTACAAATTCTGAAAGTTATGACTGTGCATGGACACTGCACAACACAAGCTTGTAACATAGTCATTTTAAGGAATTTTTTCACCAAATTTTCAACATAGGCATTTTGGGATCTCTGCTCATGAGCAGTGTTACTGTGATCATCTTACTCTGTTCTGAACATTGTTTTCCTACAGCGATTGCACCACTGTGCACCAGATGTGCGAAAACACAGTTCGGGTAGGATGTGGAAAATGAAAGCTGTGTTGCTCATAAGGATGTGTGAAAAATGCCAATGTTGAAAATCTGGAGTGAAAATATTGCAAATTTGCGAAGTTACGAGGCTGCGTGGAAACTACGTAATGTATGCTCATAGCATAGTCATTTAATGGACTTTCATCACCAAATTTTCAACATAGGCATTTTAGGACTTCTGCTCATGAACAGTGTCCCAGTGATTTTCTTAACCTATCCTGAACACTGATTTCCCACAGCGACCGTGCTATTCTGCACCAAAAGTGTGAAAACACATTTCGGACAGGATGTGAAAAATGACAGCTGCACTATTCATGAGGAGGTGTGGAAAAATGACAATGCTGAAAATCTGGAGTGAAAATATTACAGATTTGTGAAGTTACAAGCATGCGTGGAAACTGCACAACGCACGCTTGTAAAACAGTCATTTTTTTGATTTTTTCACCAAATTTGCAACATAGGCTTTTTGAGAGCCCACCTCATGAACAGTGGCACTGTCATTTTGTTACTTGGTCCTGAAAGGTGATTTCGTGCAGTGACTGCAAAATCACCTTCAGGGCCAAATAACACCATGACAGTGACTGAATTCATGAGGAGGGTCCTAATAACCCCATGTTGAAAATTTGGTGCTAAATTCCCAGAATGCCGAGATATACACCAAGAGTTGAAAAACCTATATATGCCATTATGCAGCTTACGGCATTTCTTCAGTTCACATTCAGCTTTGAAGAGTGCAACGTGTTCCCAGTCCACAAGATCATCGTGCAGGCTCAGAGGTAAGTATGGGGTGAGGAGGGTATGGGAGGGTATGCAGTGGGTGGGTGCGGGTTGGGAGGGCCTCAGACAGGAAGGGACCATTTTCTACCTACACGGGTTAAAAAACATAATAAACAACACGGAAGGTTTTTTCCTTTAACAGGTACTTTTGGCTTGCTGGGGTGGACTTCCAGCGTGCCACCTGCATGTTTTGGGGTGGGGAGGACTGGAGCCGATGGGGATTGGGCACCCCATCGACAAATAAAAGGTGTTGGGGGGATGAAGCCGAAGGGGATTGGGCACCCCCCTCAGCAAACAAGTGGCATGGGACATGATGCCAATAGGGACTAGGCTCCCCATCTGCAAATGAACTCAGGAGGGGGACGTGATGATGCAGACAGGGGAATTGGGCACCCCTGACATTGGCTTTTCTGGGGACTGTGCAAGGTGGGCAGCTTTGGCCGCCACCATGTCTGATTGAAATGTTACACCAGGAAGACATGCCCTACAATGAGGTGGGCCCTCATTGCAGCGGCTAAACGTTTTAAGTTGGTGGCATGCTTTTGCACTGCTGTCATAGACAACATGCAATCTAATTAAATGCCGGGCCCGCCCCCAAAACCTGCTATTCTAAAGTTACCGCAAAATGTTTCTTGCGCACGCACAAGACAACATAAAAATGGAGAACCTGGTAGTGGAAATACTTTCCTCTATCTGTTCACAAATGCCTAGAGTCTTTGGACCTGACGGCAATCCCATAGGGAGACGGCCACCTGGCCTACATTATATATTAGACCTTTTTCAGGGTTAATCTTCCATCTCACTTGTTTGCAGTCTCGGAGTAGTACCAAGTCCAAGTGCAGTTTTACTCTCTGTTTGAAGTTACTAGGAGGGCAGTAGGAAATGCCCCTCCACAGAAACTAGTTTCTGTTTCTGTAAAACACAGGTAGCCTGCATTCAGAGAGAAAAAACAAAATCTGATATAAAAGTAACGGTGAAAACTCACGGTTTATTGTGAAACAAAAAGAGGCATAGCATCGAAAACCCTAGTGCTTCGGGTTTATAATGTGACCCTTCATCAGGTGATGTGGCTCTGCTTTAGATCTTCAGTAGTTAAATAGTGCAAAGGTCATGAGTATTCAGTACAAAAAGGTTTAAACATTTAATGCCACACATTCTGCCTATATCTCCTAAACAAAATGCTGAATAACACCCAGTGATTTAAACAAAAGCTACAGGTGCCCAGTTACTACCAGTACAAAAACAAAGGATGTGGATAAAAACAAAGTCAATGTAAGCTAGAAATAAACACTGGTGAGACAGCATGAGCTCAAGATGAGGGCATAAGCCACAAAGGATATGCAGCACAAAAACAGGCACCTAAGCATGTCTCTGAAATCAGAGTGAGAGGTGGCAAAGAACTGCACAAGGTTAAGTAACTATTGCTTATACAAAGCAATTTTAAGCCAGGTGGAAAAGCAAAAGCTGAGCAACTAAGAGGAAAAACGGAGGGAAGGGGGAGTGGTACAGGCAGGTAAAGAAACAGGAAAGGCAAGGAAGCTGGCGGAGTGGGGGGTAAGAATGGTATATGTAGGAAAAGATAAAAAAGGGATGAAAGTGAAAAGAGTAAAAAGGTGGAGAACCAATAGCTGAAAGTATAAAAAATAATAAGAATGTGCCAACCCACCGGTGCAGCGGTTGGATTTCCGCTTGCGACACTAACAACCCGGGTTCGGGAATGGACCAGGGAGTCGGAGGCCTGGCCAGGGGGAGAAGGATTGAGTGTCCTGGGGACTGCTCTCCTTCTCCAGGGGGAGGGGGGAAAGAGTGTTTGGTGCTTTATGGACCCCTGGCAGAGGCTGGAGGTCCACTGCGGCTGGTGCCATCACCTTGGGAGGGCAGGGTGGATGCTGGATGTCATTGCACGTTCCTGCCCCTGGGATCCAGCAACCATCAAAAAAGCCAGCCCCCCAGCACGACGACCTGCTCTTCTGCCATCTCCACTACCTTCAATGTCCACCATGGGGGGGTCCTGCTCCTGTGGCCCCTGACCGGGGGGGGTAAGCCAAGGCATGGGGGATGACAGGCAGGGCAGGTCTGGCCTCTGAATGGAGGATTGGGGGTCCTGGGACCAATAATTAAATAGGAATGAAATAAAGTGATGGCATCATAACACCTGGCATGAAGAAGGTGGTGAAGTAGCAGGAATGAAAACAAACTCATGCAGCCCATCATACCTGAAAAAGAGAGATAGAATGAATGAAAACTTTAATAGAGATGCATAGGTGAAAAGACAGTCCTGACTTACAGTATTCAAACTATAAGAAAGGAATTCAATCAATACAGTCAGTCAGACAAACAGGTTTCATGGCCTATATTGTGAAAATCCTCCTTGCCTCTTTTGAGACAGGATCTCAACCTGTCACCCAGGTGAAGAGGACCTGTGCCATGCCCAAGAAGGCCATGTAACTGGTGTCCTTGTTGTGACATGTAGCAAAGGTTTCTTCTAGATGGGTGTTTGGAATAGCAGAACAAATGGAATGAACATGCGTCTGAATTCATTTGCAATGCAGCCTTACAGTACAGCCCACAAAAATCTTGGAGAAAGTACAAGTAAGCATGTAAACAACAAAAGCTGTCAAACAGGAAATAAATTCCTTGCTGTCCACTACTTTTTTGTTAGAGGATGTAAAAATTCGGGGCTACTGCTGCAATAACTACAGATGTTGCAACATCCGCAGTGAAAGCTGCCAGTTGGTGTCAGAGATAATCAATTCTGTTGTGGGGCAGGTACTGGTTTAGATCTCTTGAGGTAACTGTGGGTGACCATATCACCAATGTTTGTGCCTCTACAGTAGGTGATCCTAGGTACAGGGCCCACAGATCAAAATAAGATTTCATCCTCTTGTAGAACATCCCAATATTTTTGAGAATGTTGAGTATGTGTGGGGAAACATAGTCGTACTCTGTTACAAAAGTTACTCCAGTAAAGGCAGCAGACTTTCTCAGATACATGGGCAAGATTAAAAGGCAGCTGATGAATACTGTGAACTACAGACATTTGAACTGTATTCCCACCATACTCCTTTTTAAGCTGACCAGAAAACTGGTGGATGCTCCCTTGTCTTTCAGGAAGCAGTATATATCTGTAAGGTTTGATAAGATTAAAATAACCTTTAGGTTACCTTCTGACTGCCCTTGATCGGGCTGTGTGGACCCGCAGCATGGCTGGAGAAGCAAGCCAGCCACATGACTCTATGCTGCTAGGCTCACCGCCCTGGAAGCCTTCTACCCATGCTGCCCTTGATCAGGCTGTGTGGACCCGGGGCTTGGCTGGAGAACCAGCCAGCTGCCCAACTTTCCGCTGCTAGACTCGCCACCCTGGAAGCCTTCTACCCAGGTATAGCCCTTGATTTTGGCTGGGTATGCAGCTGACCCTGCGATTGGCTGCAGCCGTTTGCACTCCGAGTGTGATTGGTTGGCTGCACTATGGCTTGCCCCAGGATTGGTTGCCCTAAATCTGCTCTGTGCTATGGCTTTTTTCCATCTCTCCTTCAGCTTCTCAGCCCTCCTAGATCTCTGTGCTGCTTGTTTTTCGGCAGATAATTTCAGAGCCAAGACTGTATTAAAGTGGGTTTTTGGAACAGTAGGTGAAGAAAAGAAGGAAAAAAAAAAAAGATAAAGTAACTTGTATCTTAAATGCTGCTAATGTACAGAAATGTTTAGTTCAATTTAATTAACTTGACAATGTATCTTTGAATCTTACTATTCTCTGTTTCCCTTCTCGCCTAACTAAATCTCCCTTCCCTGCCTGCATCTTAACCCTGATAATTTTTCTTTTTTTATTTTCTGCCTGCCCTTCATTCAAAACAAACTAAAGTGTACCTCAATTTGATTAGTTGAGACTGTATTTTTTGAACTTCAATATCCCGTGTCCCTTCTAGCCTAACTAAATCTCTTGTCTTTTGCCAGCACCTTAACCTTGCTAATTTTTATTTTCTGTCTGCCCTTCTCTCAAAACTTAATTTCTGCTTGCCCTCCATTCAAACCTAATTTGCACAGCTAAGTTTATTATTTTTGGTGCCAGTCTGACTACTCTTTTCACCTTCCCCCAACACCATCACTAGTTTGTTATTCTTTTGTGCTCTCTTTCTCCCAAGGATCCCTGCCCACCGATTAATCTTGTAGCCTGCCTTTGTCCTCCCAACTATTTTTAACAGCTGCCCTTTCTTTATCTTTCCCTCAGGCTGCCCTTGATTGGGCTGTGTGGACCTGCGGCATGGTTAGAGAAGCCAGCCAGCTGTCCAACTCTCCGCTGCTAGACTCGCCACCCTGGAAGCCTTCTACCCAGGTGTAGCCCTTGATTCTGGCCAGGAACGCAGTTGACCCTGCAATTGGCTGCAGCCGTTTGCGCTCTGAGTGTGATTGGTTGGCTACACTACGGATTGTCCCAGGACTGGTTGCCTGAAATTTGCTCTGTGCTATGGTTTTTTCCATCTCTCCTTCAGCTTTTCAGCCCTCCTAGATCTCTGTGCTGCTTGTTTTTCAGCCTGCCCCCTGCCCCCTCCTTAGGCCACCTTTAAATACATGTTGGTTCCACCCCTTATAGGGAACTTATTCTTATTGGTGAATGCCAACACTGGCTTCTATACTTTTATAGGATATGCAAATATGGAGAAACCTGAACACTGAAAGATCTAGAATTGTATGCACTATCTAAAAGGCATGAAGTGTGGACTTCCATGATCCTAGAATACCACATACTGCCTTATAGGCTCTATATAATACTTTGAAGGAAAAAGAGTTAGGATCCTTGGGAGGCTTAATTTATTGATCATTACTGCTTGACTATGGGCTGGCAGTACTTTGTCTTGTCTTTTTACTGAGCCCTGGAAACATAGAGGCGTGTCAGCATATCTTGGTGCTTCATTGCTCCAGATAGTGTCTCAGTAAGTGTATTACTTGCTTCAACATTCCCTCAGAGCAGGATTTGTGACTAGTTCATTTGTTATCTATACTGTGGACAGGCCTTCAGGATGAGAGCCATTCACGCAACTCCATACTTCTTATTTATCTTGTTATGTCATTTTAAAGGTTACCTAGCACCATTGCAGTGTATTAATGACACACTCAAACCTGACATTTCTTTGGCATATTTAGGCTTACTTGGCCTTTTTGAACACTGTAGTTGGCTTGTTGAGCTACCTCCTCTTTACCACTCTATGTGGCTAACTGGGCAGACTGGAACATCATCTGATGGTACAAGAGGCTTTAGGTCATTGTTAGCCTTCCCCCCAGTCTCACAGTCCTCCTTGTGTTACTTAGGGTAATACTATATGCTATGGTAGGCCCTTTTGCAGTCAACCAGATGTCCCCTCTAACATATTTGAATATCAGTGCAAACATAAGCGGTCTAGACCTTTTAGGCTGCTTTTAGGTGCGAAAAAAATTTTTGCTGTTACTACTAATATGTTTTGGCAATGTTGAATTGAACCCAGGTCCCCTTGCAGCTATCCCATTACTAGCTGACCTAGCCCATGCTAAAGGGATGGGCTTTATGCATATTAATGCTTGTAGCCTGCTAAAGAAGATTACCTCTATACAAGCGTGGATGAGTCACACAAAGCCTGATGTTCTTGTGATTTCTGAATCCTGGCTCAGACTTGATACTACTGACCATGAGGTGAATATCCTATCTTACACAATATTCAGATCTGACAGGAAGATAAGAGGAGGAGGAGGAGTAGCAATATATGTTAAAGACAAATTCTCAACCTCTGTTATTAACTTCAGCCACAATTCCTAAAGAATTTGAAAGCCTTGCTCTAAAAATTGAACTCTCCTCTTCTGTCTCACTATGTGTTATAGGTTGCTACAGGCCTCCATCGGCTGGGTACCAGATACTAGACCATTTAAGTGGTATACTGGGTCCTATGACCACAGAATACATTATTTTGGGTGATCTTAACCTAGATTGGTTTACTAGTATCTCTAAACCTTTAAAAAAGATTTTTGACTCCCTGGATCTAACATAGCTTATTACTGAAGCAACACGTCCCAATAAGAACAACCCAAACAATAGCACTCTGCTGGATCTTATCTTAGTTAGTAAACCTCATATGTTCTCCCATGCTAGTGTGTTCTTTACGGACATTAGTGACTACTGTTTCATTGCCTGTGTGAGATCTGTCACAAAATCGGCTTCTACCTCCAAATTCACTATCAAGAGATGTTGTTGCAATTTTGATCTCCACAGATTTCTTTTTGATTTGCAGAACTCATTGAGCTGGCAAAACTTCTACTTAGCAAAAACAGTAAGCAGGGCATATGATATCTTTCAGGAAATAGTATCTGGGGCACTGGACAAACATGCACCCCCTGGTTAGGACCTGCATTAAAATTAAATCTTGCCCCTGGTTCTCAGCTGACCTAAAGTCTGCCCTGCTTAATCATGACACTCTCTGGAAGAAAGCTCAGAAAACAAAACTTCCCGTAGACTGGGTCCTATTTAGGAAGGCTAGGAATTTATGCACTAAGGTGGTCACAAAGGCAATGACCAATTATTATAGGGAAGAGCTAGACTCATCTGCCCATTCCTCTTCCAAATTCTGGAAAACTCTAAAGGAAGTCAAAGGTTGTATGTCATCAAACTCCCTACCTACAAAAATTACCTTCAACGGCACCTCCATTACAGATAAACCAAGAATTATGGATCTATTCAATAATCATTTTGCTACTGTGGGATTAGCCTTCAACACATCTCCAGCTAATATACTATGCACTCAACTTTGTGCCACAGACATGGACATTCCAGCGAGTACTGGATCAAATGTTGGGGGCTGTATTCTCATTTCACCCTGTCTCTTTGAAAGAAGTTGAAGATCTGTTGTAACATTTGGATATAAGAAAAAGTGCTGGAGCAGATTCCATAGACCCTTACTTTCTGAAACATAGTTACCCTGTCCTGGCCGTACCAATTATACACCTTTTAAACCTATCTCTATCTCAAGGTGATCTTCCATCTACATGGAAAATGGCCCATGTTATACCACTATTTAAATCTGGAGATCCTGCTGATGTGAACAACTATAGACCAATCTCCCTACTCCCTATCCTATCTAAAGTTTTGGAAAAAATAGTGAGTGCACAACTACATGATCACCTAGAACATGCAAACCTCCTAAACTCATTACAATCAGGCTTTAGGCCACACCAAAGCACAATCTTGGCTCTTGCCAAGGTGACAAGTGACTGGCAGAGTGCTCTGGACACTAAACATTGTATGTGTAGTGTTTTTGATCTAAGCAAGGTATTTGACACTGTTGATCATGACTAGCTATTAGAATCCCTCAGTGATTTAGGCCTTGACTCCTGTTCTAGGAGATGGTTCTCAAATTACCTTTCTGGTCGCCAGCAGCAGGTAAAAGTGGAAGGGAAACTTTCGCCACTTAAACCCTTATTGAGGGGTGTACCACAAGGCTCCATATTGGGACCATTGCTCTTTACCATTTATAGTAATGGTATTGACATAGGGATTAACTCTGCTAATATTCATTTATTCGCTGACGATATGGTACTTTATGTAGACAGATCAACCCCGGAAGCAGCATGCATGGACTTACAACAGGAATTCAATAAACTACAACTACACCTACAGAAACAGAAACTTCTTCTGAATGCAAAAAAAACAAAGTCAATGCTCTTTTCACCTTTATCGAACGCTACTATTCCAGTTTCCCATGGTTCACTTCCTCCGATTATTACACTCCTAGGTGAAACCCTGGAATATGTAACTAAATTCAAATACCTGGGATTTGGATTGATCACAAATTGTCATTCCTGGATCATATTGAGGAACTGATAAAAAAACTTAAACAGAAACTTGGCATCTTTTATAGGATTAAACATCTTCTTACACAGTATGTCAAGAAGAGGCTTATACAAACTACCTTCATTTCCTTATTGGACAATGGCAATTTTATTTATTGCCAAGGCCCTGTTTCCATGTTAGCCAAACTTGATACATTATATCACAGAGCCATTAGATTCATCATGGGTGCTCCATATTACACCCCATCATTGCTCCCTATATGCTGCTGTAGGATGGCACTCATTTAACTACAGAAGACAAAGAAATGCTGCCCTTTGGACTTCAGGAGCAATCATCAGTAAATTGCCATAATATATATCGGACTGCCTTTCCTTAATAGTGGCAGGCAAATATGCACTGGGAAGTGCTGCCTTTATCTTATTAAATATACCGAAGGTCAAATCTCACTTTGGAAGGTCAGCCATAGGCTATGTGCTGCCACAGCTTTGGAACAAGCTGCAGAAAACTGTAAAATTGGCCTATCCCATCAGCCTGTCTGCATTCAAAACGCTATATGCACATCATGTCAAGGAACCCTGCAACTGCTTCTCCTAAATTGTTTTCCTTATTACCTTATTCAGTGATTATTGTATGGTGCATACTGGCACCTCTCTGCACACTTATCCTACCTCTTCTCCTGTTAACCTAATCACATGTTTTGGAGGTTCCTACCAGGTTACCCACTAACTGTTCTCCCTACCAGTTTCTCTGTACCTTACAAAAGAGGCCCTTTCTTGGGGTCCTTATATAACCAATTTCACTATTGTTGTCTTGTGGCCTTATCCTGCAGAGGCTCTGCACGCGGGTATTTCCCCGTAATTTCACATCTTCTATAAATTCCCCTATGTACCGCTTGTTACTATATCTCTAAACTTGAATGGTCTACTACCCCTCCCCAAGTTTATGTTCGTATAAGTACTTCATATCATGTACTTCATGTCATGTAATTAGTTTGACCTATGCACTTTTGTACATACTAAATATAGGTAGTTGCCTGCTGCACAGAATTTTTTTTCCTTTTCTTTCACTTTTTCCTTTTCTTTCCCTTTTAATGTTTGTTGCCAACCACTTATTTTATATTGTTTTATTTTATACTGTAGCTGATCAGTTGTATATTTCAAATGTATATATTCTTTTTGTATGATCTGTTCTTGTATGTCACCCAGGTCCATCTTGAAAATCAGTACTTCTCAATGGTGTTCGCCTAGATAAATAAGGATTTTGACTATTGATTGCTTGAGGTGGGCCACATGTTTGGCGGTCAATCACATAAACTTTCAGTGGTACAAGTTCCAAAAGAAAGTTGTACTCACGAAGGAAAGTTCAAATTAAAAGATGATCCAGTAATTGATAGCTGAATGGGGCAAGATCTCTTTTTCTTCAGCTAAGGGAGGACAAAGATTTTTGCCACCAGTAGTCAGTGTTTTCTGGTGCCCAGAGACTCCTCTAGAGTTTTTTCCTCTGGGGGCCAAAAGAAATTACATTACACAATGTTTGAGGGAGGCAGTATAGCACAGTGGTTTAAGGCCCTGAACTGCAAATCTGGTGCCATCCAGCAGACCAGACCTGGGTTTGAATCCCACAGCTTCCACTTGCATACTGTGTGACCCTGAGCAAGTCACTTAACTTCCCTGTGCTCCTAGGTTGCGCCTGTAAAAAAGCTTTCAGCTTAGTGTGTCTCACCTGGTTAAACAAAAAAAACAATGGCAAGAAAGAATCTTGGACTGTGATTGGTCAGTTTGGGGCTGGACCCATGGCATTATCCCAGCACGACGCCACAGGTCTAGTCTCAGCATTGAGAACCCATGTAGATGAGCATTTTATGGAGCTTTTGATTGATTGTTTTATTGATCTTTTGATTGTTTCATCTTCTGTTAAAAACAAAAATATTTTTCTTACAAAAACATCTTTGAAACTATTTTTTATTCTGTATAACAACGAGCCATTGTATAGTAGGAAAAATGCACTCCAGGGTGTGTGTAGTTTGGGATAACGCCATGCCTGGGGCATTGGATGCACTCGGCCTGTGACCTTGTGCCCATACCCCCCCAGGCGTGGCGTTATCCCAGCACGACACACACCCTGTCATGCATTATTCCTTTATTACAAATAAAATTTCTTTAAAACCATTAACTCTCTCCTCCTTCCTTCAGATTCTACCATCTGTATCTCCTAGAGGAACTCGGGGGGTAGCAGCCTGTAAACCATGATATACAGTGCAATTCACATTAAACTGTTACACACCAATGAGCTGGTTATGCTTTTTTTTTTTTTTTTTTTTAGAGCTGGCAATGCATTGGCAACTTGCACGGTGGTGTTTTTCAACACTTAACCAGTTCAAGAGCAACGTTTATATATTTTTTTAAACTCAAGTGGCATACATTTAAGGTTTTGTCACAATAAATTGTTCAACATATTTGCAACAATTAGGCACCAGTTTTTGTAAGGCTCTGTGCCGGAACCAGTAGCACTTATGCAATTCATTAGGAAATGCTAAATCAACTCATTGGCAAGGCAGTTTAATGTCAATTGAACCGTAGCACTGCATATAATATGAACATACAAAATTGCTGGCAGAAAAAGGCTCACAGGTCTATCAAGTCTGCCTGATTGTGCAGCTCTTAGTTTCATATTACTACAGCTGCCCCAGCCCCACCCAAACCCTCCTTCCTCCCATTTCCCTTTCTTCCACTCCTTGTGTTCTTGTCTGTACTAATCCGCCCTTGACTCTATCCCAAACCCACTGTTCTCAGTTCAATTAACCCCTCAGGCAGTGCGTTCCATCTCACCACCACTGTCTCTGTAAAGTAGTGCCTCCTCATCTCCCCCCTGAACCTCCCCCCTTCCAACTTCTGACTGTGCCCCCTAGTGACCCTTCCTCCCTTTAAGTGGAACAATCTTCCCTCTCAGACTTTGTTTATGCCTTTCAAGTACTTAAAGGTCTCTATCATGTCCCCTCTTTCCCTTCTCTCTTCCAGCAAATATATGTTGAACTCTTTCAATCTTTCCCCATACGGCAACTCTCCCAGTCCCGTGATCTTTTTTGTGGCCCTGCGTTGCACCCCTCCAGTAATCTCACATCCTTTTTGAGGTATGGGCACCAGTACTACACACAATACTCCAAGTGCGGCCTCACCAGTGAACTATACAAGAGCAGGATAACCTCCTTCTTTCTAGAGGTGATACCTCTGGCAATGCACAACAGCATCCTATTTGCCCTTGCTGCCACCCTCTGACACTGTGCTGATACCTTCATGACCCCTGTGACTATTACCCCAAGGTCCCGTCCCCCCTCTGAAGCTGTTACCTGCACTCCCCTCAGCCAGTAGCTGGTCCTGGGATTTCTTGCTCCAAGGTGCATGACCTTGCACTTCTTAGCATTAAACCCCAACTGCCACTCCCTGGACCAGTGTTCGGGTTTAGCTAGATACTCTCTGAGTGTCTGCCTCCTTTCCTCATTGTCCACTTTTGCACAAATTTTAGTGTCATGTGCAAACAGGCTGATCTTACTCTTGACCCCCTTCTGCAATGCCTTCAATGAAGATGTTGAATAAAACAGGGTCCAGCACTGAACCCTGTGGTACCCCACTTGTTACTGGCCTTGGCTTGGATGTCTCCCTCTTACAACTACCCTCTGTTGTAAGGAGCAGACGATAATGGATTATCATGGTACAGATCGTCATATAATAGAAACAAGCATTACCCACCTCACTGAGGGCTAGAAGGCAGAAACAGGTAGAGCAAGGCAAAAATAGTTCTAAAGTAATACTTACAAAGTTTGTGGTCCCTGACCCAGCAGCATATATGCTGTACATACATTACATACATATATACATACATATATAAATCCTTAAGGAGGAAAGAAGACCATCAGTCCATCCAGTATATATATATATATATATATATATATATATATGTGTGTGTGTGTGTGTGTATATATATATATATATATGTATGTATATACAGAGTGAGAGAGAAATATCACAAAAAAATCACCATTCATTTCAATGTGATATATTCTTTTTTAAACTGGGTTTATTTTTACAGTTTTAGAACACAGTAAACAAAACAACATACAAACATAAATACAGAGTTAGTGCATATCATGGATCACAAATCACAATACCTCACATTGATACAAGGGTAACTAGTCATTTCTCAGTAATGCTATAGATCAACAATAGACAATTTATATGAACCTATGTCTTATTGTTATGAAGAAGAGCTCACTAGGTTGGCAATGACACATCCATGACTTAGCAGGCTAGTGTTAACCATGGCTGGGTCCCACCCCATTCACCACCTGATCCAAATGCAATATGGTATGCAGGTACCATTGTAAGTTTTCCCTATAGTATGCCACAAGGAAGTCTGGCCCTTAAAACTATCACTGCTCTGATTTTTCTCTTCGAAACTGGTGTGACTGCTCACAAGAAGAGGTGGAGAAAAACCCCATTTCGCCTACCAGACAGATAGATATTGAGAAGGGAACTTCAGAGGAAAATGGACAGGCTCTCCAGCCCCCCAAAACAGTCCTCTTCAAGAAATCATCAGCCATCCCTCCCTGTTGAGTCTCCAAGTTTAGCCCCTCCAACACCGTTTGTACTGAACCAAGATGGCCCCCAGCAAGGTCGTGAGGTGCCAGAAATACCACAACCAACTGATGAATCAAGGAAGGATGTTACACCAAAGTCTATTTTTGGAAATATATGTAGTCAAGTTCCGAAGTTGATTGGAACTTCCGAGGTGGTAATTAAAATGGCACAGTTGAATCCAAGAGTCAGTGAATCACTGGTGTTTCAAGCATTAAATGGAGTGGGACAGATACAAACAACCTCAGATACAGGTACTGTTTCCAAAATTTCCATATCTAAAGATGCTGTTCATGGGTGTTTGGGCCAAAAGCACTGTACCTCCAATATTAATATGGGGCAAGACACTGAGCTTTCAAAAGCTAGAAGTGTCCAGCATGAGGAGCGGCAGGAACATCTTCGGATAAATGGAGAAGGGGTGGAGGGCCAGGAAGAAGCCCCCCCCCCATTATGGGCAGTGTGTATGCTGGAAAGAATGAATAAATGGGACTGTCTTATTCAAAAATAGCTCCCCTGGAAGAAAAAATTGATCAGTTCAATAAAACTGTACAAGTATCATTAGCTGAAAATTCACAATTCAAAAAGGAACTAGCGATGGCACAACAGAGAATATCTGAACTTGAAGACAAATTGAAACCTTATGATAATCTTGCTCAATCCTTTGAAACTTTTCAACGTGACACCAAAAATAAAACTGGATTTTGAGGTTAGAGCAAGAAGGAAAAATGTTCGCATTTTGGGAGTCCCAGATTCCTGGGACTCGTAGCGGGAATGAAGGAATCCTTTCTGCAGATTGCAGCTGCATATCTGGATGTGGAACCAGTAGACATTAATTTTGACATAGACAGGATTCATAGGGTCTTTCAGGTTAACAGAAATCAGGAGCAAAACCATGGTCCTCCATGCCCTAAAGTGGTTACATTTTTTTTGTTCTGACCACAAGGATCAACTGATGCAGGCTGTATGTACAGTAAGAAGAAAAGACTAAACTTAATGTGTGCTTCTCTATCCATTTACAATGATTTACCTATGGACATTGTTCAGGAAAGGACGAAATGTGTAATTTTGAGGAAAAAACTTTGGAAAAATAACTATCACACCAATATTTTATACCCTGCAAAGCTCAAAGTGTTTATTAACGGTGCAAGTTATACTTTCAGTTCAGAGGAAGAAGTAGAAAGGAACTTAGGAACACAATTCCAAAACTATTTGAATAACAGCACTGCAATTATATTTTACTGCTGAACTTAAGTTTATAACATCTTTCATTTACAGCTACTGCTTGTACAGTCTCTCTTCTTAGATATCTTTATAATGTAGTGGCACTAGTAACTGTATTCTAATTACTTGCTTAGTGGTATTACAGGATTATTGCAGTACTACTTAAGGTTAAATTACCTTTGAGATAATATGTTCAATTGCAACTTAGGCAGGTTAAGGTAAACTCATAATGCATATGGGCAATTGAAGTTACTAGAAACAGCTGGGGGGGAGCGGAAGTCGAATGGGGGAAAAGTAGTCCTCCAGGTGTTATCTATTGTCACAGTTAGTACAAAGTTAATAAGGGGGAGATAGAAGGGAATTTTGTACACTGAGACCTAATTTGGAATTAAATATTGGAAACAGAAGGAAATGGTCCAGTGTAATGGTTAAAACTCTAAGGACTGCTAGCAGAAAAAGGTGGGAAAGGAAGCGAGGAATGCAAGTTAAGTTCAAGGTCATGTTCATTCTGGGTGGTGCACTGTTTATCTGGATTAATAATGGCTAATATGCAATTAATTAGGTGTGTTTCTTTGAATGTTAACGGAATTAATTCAACAATTAAAACAGCCAGAATCCTTGGATATCTTAACAAATTTAAGTGTGATATAATTGCTTTACAAGAAACACTTCTGAATACTCAAGAAATTTAAAAAAATTATCTAGGAACTAGAATTCACATAACTTTTTTTTTTCTACAGGAACTACTAAATCAGCAGGAGTAACTATCCTGCTTATGAAAAGAATATCAGTTACAAGACAAGTGGTCAGACTCAGAAGGAAGAATTTCCCTAATAAAAGGTCTTATTTTCAATAACATACCAATCACAATTGGTTCAGTATATGGTCCATTTGTTAATTATTCAGAATTTACAGCTATACTTACTCAAAAACTAATACAGTTGCAATCACAAGCGGTTTTATTAATGGGAGATTTCAATGTGCCAAATGACCCATATCTGGATAAAAATAAGAATATCTCACATCAAAATAAAAAAAAAACTAAAAATGCTTAAAAACATTTTTAGATGAAAACAACTTAATTGATCCTTGGAAGGGTAACAACCCTCAGGGTAAGGACTTTGCTTTTCATGATCAAAAAATGAAGGTAGAAGACTTGGTTTGCTGGCCAAGGCACCTAGCTTCACCTGAGCTCTTTCCTTCTAAGACTGCTTGAAAGGCAGAGTAGAGAAACTTACCAGAGCAAGGGAGAAGGATTAAGACTTAGTTTGGCTAAGCAGATTTACTGTGTGGTGGTGTTTTTATTTTCTACTCACAGGGATTGCTACTGTTTGTTGCTAACATTTCATTGCTTTATTTTTCTCTGATTCAAATTGTTGTTGCTGGTATACCTTCTTCTGCATTATTACAAGGTGTGCCTACAGGTGTGTGCTAACAGATTACTGCTGTAATCTTCTGATTCAAATTGTCTTTTGCAAGGTATATCTTCTGTTACTGCTTTATTTTTCTCTGTAGCAAAGTGTATCTTACAGGGTATATCTTCTCTGAAATTATTACAGGGGGTGCTTTACAGGTTTTACAGTTTTATCTAACATTAGGATAAGCTTTCAGGGTTACTGCATTTGTTGTTGACTGATTGTTTCTGCTCTTACCTCCTTGTTCTTTCGTCCGTGGTTCTTCTTTTTAGGCAGGGAAGGGCCCAGCACCCACCCATCCCAACCACCCCATGCTACACTCCTTTTATAGGGTACCACAGTTGTGACATTTCCTGTGGCAGAGCAGGAAGGGCGGATCAGTGGGGCCTCCACAAGGTGATCTCATTTAGGGGCACTAGTAATTTAACTTGTTATAACAAGTTAAACAAAGCACAATTAAACCATTACTTGCATTTTTTTTCCTTTTTTCCTTCTAATTACTCTGACTAGGTTACAAACCCAGCAACTTATTTGGAATGGATTTCATTAACTGCAGGTACTGTGGAACAATTTTCAGAAGGACAGTCTTACAGGATTTAGGACACTGTCCTACATGCTGGAGCCTTTGGAGATCTTAGGGCTCAGCTCCGGGCAGCATGGGCAGAGATTGCCGCCTCAAATTTCATATTGAAGAGGAAATACATTATAAGAACCACCATGTTCCCCAGCATCCAACAGAAAAACCTCAACGCAGAGGGTAGTTGGTCCAGGAGGTTGGCAGGTGGTTAGGAGGAACAAATCAGGTGCCCCATCACTCTCTGCTCTCCATCACATTGCCTCCAAAACCATATAAACACTACAAACAGGTATCTGCCTCTATCTCTGAAATCAAATAAAGAGGCAGAAGACACTGCAGAGCAGGACACTGCAGAGCAGGAGCTAGCACAACAAAACTCACCCAAATCAGGAACCAAAACTAAACAAGCACAAAATCCAAAAACTTCTGATCATAGGAGACTCCATGATTCAGGAGTTGATACCCATCTCCAGCCAGGGTGATGGTCAGATGTCTCCAGGTACATCAGCATGGAGAGACACTGACCGCATTGCTAAATTGTTCACAAAGCAGGAGAAAACATTGATGTCCTAGTACACATAGGGACTAATGATCTCGCCAGCCGGTCAGTTGTGGAGACCAAGGAACACCTGACTAGGCTGGGTGACAAACTATCATCTATTTCATCCGGCATCTCCTTCTCTGAGATCCTGCCAGTCTGGGAGAGGGGAGCAGATGGACAGAAGGTCAGAGAAGGGGAGATAGGGGAGCTAAACACGTGGCTCAAGGACTGGTGCCAGGAAAAAGGACACAGATTTGTAGGGAACTGGCAACAGTTCTGGGGCAAAGTTCTTTAATTTGATGGACTGCATCTGACTAAGAGAGTCAGTGCATTGGGGCAGAAGTTTGACATCTTTGCAGAATATTTAAACTAGCAAATGGGGAGAGGTGCAGCACCCCATACGTCGAATGGAAAAACACCCCTCCCCTCAGCTAGTGGTCAAACAGGAATTCAAGCGTGTTTGCCGTTCATTTGCATCACCAGGTAAGAAAAAGGTTTGTCTCCCATACGATGCACAGGGTAATGCCAAACTTCACCCAACAACTAACACCCAAAATCTGGCCAATGGAAAATCATGTACACAAATGCTCACAGCCTGGGAAATAAGATCCCAGACCTGCAGGCAATAATGTCAGAGGCTAAACTGGACATAGTAGCAATTAGTGAGACGTGGTTTACCAGTAACCACACTTGGGAGACTTCAGTACCTGGCTATATATTGTTCAGAAGAGACGAGGTGCAAAAGGGAGGAGTGGCCCTGTATGTTAATGAAATATCAAAGCTACAGAAATTCAGAATACACATAAGGAGCCAGAAGAACTGTGGGTCACCCTGGAAACAGGAAATGGGACAGCCATAAGAACTGGGGTTGTCTACAGGCCCCAGACCAGAGGGAGGACATAGACACATTACTGTTAGAAGATATACAAAACATGACAGCTAAAGGGAGGTTCTGATAATGGGAGACTTCAACATGCCAGATACAGATTGGTCAATACCAGCAGGAACATCTGCCAGAACTAGACTCATAGTGGATTACCTGCAGGGAGGGCCTCAAACAACTGGTACAGCAACCCACAGAGAGATAGGGCTATCCTAGATCTAGTACTGACTAACAAAGAAGGGATCACAGATCTCCAGGTGAAGGTCACCTGGGGCCAGTGACCATCACATGGTATGGTTCAATTTGGCTACTACATCTAAATCATCTCATTCCAAGGCAAAATATGGGACTTCAGAGGAGCTGACTTTGATAAGATGGCCAACAGAGTTAAGCTAGCCCTGGCAAAAGAAACACAGGTGAGGGGTACAGGCAAAGTGGGCAAGCATTAAGGATGCAATACTTGAACAACATCCCATTGTGTTGAACAGAAAAGGAAGTGCAAAAGAAGAAGGAAACCACTTTGGTTCTCAAATACAGTAAGAGAAAGGTCAGAGCCAAAAGGCTGGCCTCAGGAAATATAAGGGAACACAGCGAGATGAAGATAGGGAGGCATACCAAACTACCCTAAGGGAAGCAGGTAAGCAGTAAGGCAGGCAAAGTCCCAAACTGAGGAAACACTAGCACGAACAGTAAAAGAAGGTGACAAGACTTTCTATAGATACATTAGTGAAAGGAGAAAGTTCAGAGGGGTATTGCTAAGCAATGGAGAAAGGGAGCATGTGAGGAGGAGGACCTGTAAAGGCATCTATCCTAAATTGATACTTTGCTCAGTATTTACTGAAGAGAAGGTAGGGCAGGGCCCACAGCTCAGCATCATGGACACAGGGGGGAGGGAGGTGAGCACTACTCCCTTCACAAAAGAAAGGGTCCTACAAGAGCTTGCTAAGCTCAGAGTGGATAAGGCAATGGGACCTGATGGCATACATCCCAGGGTACTTAAGGAGCTAAAGGAGGAACTAGCAGAGCCATTAGCAGAATTGTTTAGTGAGTCTCTGAGCACAGGAGAGGTCCCAGAAGACTGGAGAGGGCTCATGTGATCCACTCCACAAGAGTGGTAGCAGGGAGGAGGCGGGGAACTACAGACCGGTCAGTCTTACCTCAGTAGTGGGCAAGATTATGGAGGCACTCCTTAAGGAAAGGATAGTGCAACACCTGGAATCCATAGGGCAGGATCCAAGACAGCATGGGTTTACAACAGGAAGGTCCTGTCAAACTAATCTCATAGATTTCTTTGACTGGGTAACCAGAGTGGTGGACCAAGGGGAGCAGTTGATGTCGCCTACCTTGACTTCAGCAAAGCTTGACACTGTTCCACATAGAAGATTGATAAATAAGCTGGGTAGGCTCGGGGTGGGTCAGAAGTTGGTCAACTGGGTGGCAAACTGGTTGACTGGCAGAAAACAGAGAGTGGTGGTAAATGGCATACAGTCAGATGCAAGTCACAAGTGGGGTACCTCAGGGATCAGTCCTGGGGCCAGTCCTATTCAACATCTTCATTAGTGACCTTGCAGATGGACTAGAGGGTAAAGGCTTGTCTGTTTGCAGATGACACCAAGATCTGCAACAGAGTAGATGAGCCAGATGGGGTGGGCAGAATGAGAGAGATCTGGATAAACTAGCAGAATGGTCAGAAGAGTGGCAACTGGGATTTAATGCAAAGAAGTGCAAAATCATGCACATAGGGAAGAGAAACCCTGAAGCCACTTATAGGCTGGGAGGAGTTGCTAGCAGTCACAAAGGAAGAAAGAGACTTGGGCATCATCATCACTGATGACCTAAAATCATCAAGCAGACCTCTAAAGCAGTAGGTAAGGCTAGGGGGTGTTAGGGTGTATTAGTAGGGTATCACAAGTCGTAAGAGGGAGGTAATAATCCCTCTTTACAAGACACTGGTTAGGCCCCATCTGGAGTACTGCGTGCAGTATTGGAGGCCACACCTTCACAAGGACATTAACCAAATTGAGGCAGTCCAGAGAAGGGCAACCAAAATGGTGCAGGGACTGCATCAGAAGACATACGAAGACAGATTAACGGAGCTCAATATGTATACCCTTGAGCAAAGGAGGAGAGGTGATATGATCGAGGCATTCAAACACCTTAAGGGCATTAACAAGGTGAAAGAGTCTAACATGTTTAAATATAAGAAAAATAGCAGGACGAGAGGACACAGCATGAGATTAGAGGAGGCCGATTAAGGGGAATGTGAGAATTCTTTTTCACAGAAAGGGTGGTGGATGCATGGAATGGCTTACCACAAGAAGTGGTGGCTATGAATACAGTGCAGGGCTTCAAACAGGCATGGGATAGGCATAAGGGAGCAATACAAATGACTATGAATAGATAGGTCACTGAAAGAGCAAAGGCCGATGGCACATTTATAAGGTAGAAAAAGAAATGGGCAGACTGGATGGGCCTTGCGGTCCTTATCTGCCGTCAACTTCTATGTTTCTATGTTTCTATGTTTCTATGAAACCTTTTCCAGATTAGATTATATATTTATATCAAAATATTTGCTTTCCACAGTTACATTAAATAAAATACATTTATTACTAATGTCTGATCATGCTGTGGTAGAAATACATGTCAATTTATCAGTAAATAAAAACTTGAATTCAACAATGTAGTTATTTAATAATGATTTATTGGAAGATGAAGGCTTTGTTAATAAGTTTATAACTGCAATCCAGGAATATTGGTTTTACAATTTTACAGGGCAACAGTCTATTTCATCTTTATGGGATGCACTTAAAGCTATGCTAAGGGGTATCTGCATAGCACATCAGGCACGGGTAAACACAATTAAAATCCAAGAACAACAACTAATTCAAATTACATTAGAAAAGCTAGATATTTTAATTTGGGGAGATTAAAATAGATATGTCACTGAATGGCATGAACGTAAAGGTTAATGGCAACACATACTTGCTAATGAACAAGACCATAACTCAAAAAGAGTTAAACAGGCAAGATATTTACAAGGGGATAAATGAAGAAGATACCATGATTGCTGCCCTGCAAAATACATCAAACCAGATAAAATTTGATTGGTCAAGTATGGCAACAATTATGTCAGTCATATATAAAAACATTACTATTAGGAATCAGGATATAATGGAGAATTTCATAACAGTAATATTAAACCATTTGAAATGACAGAAGAACAATTTATATTGGAGGCAATTACAGTAAATCTGCCATAAAAAAATTACCTAGTTAAAAAAAGTCCAGGTCCAGATGTTTATTTATTTATTTCAGTTTGGGATTAATACCTTTGAGTCAAGGAGTCATTTTCAAAGGTTCCAAGTCAGTCCTGTACAGCACGTAACAAACAAATACACTTACTAAACAGTATAAAAAGTAAGTGAATCTTGCAGTACAGATATTAACATCAGGTAGTTACACAGGTGTAAATTAACACATAGTGAAGGTATTGCAGATACAATGAGATATAACATTAACCTGTTAGCACAACTGTGTGTGGTCTACATTCTTGGAAGCATTAGGTACAGTCTAGGGGTAAGATTCCTGTCTAAACAGGAAAGATAGCTGAAGATGGTACTAGCCCATTGTGAGGGAGCATGGGGTCATCATGGGTGAGGGGGGAGGAACAGACAGATGCAGACTTTGTTGTTAGTTAGTAGCCAGATGTAGGCTTTGTCATTTGTTAGTGTCATAGATAATGTTATAAAATGTAGTTGGTGGGACTTAGGGAGAGGAAAGTAGTTAGGAGTAGGGATGAGCTCATGAGGGTATGAAAGTTAGAGGTGGTGTGGGTGAAGTGGGGGTGAGGTAGTACTTATAAATAGGAGCATAGTGGAGAAGGGGGTAGGGGTAGAAGGGTAAGTTGGGGTGGGAGAAGGTGGGGTAGGAACCAGCAAGATGTTTTAACAAATGAATTCTTTAAAAAGTTTGGTGACCATTTTGGCCCCTGGATTTTGAAAATGATGCAGGAATGGGGGGATGGAGAGGGGCACATCCCTGAGACAATGTTAAAAGCAAGAATTATCTTATTGCATAATGAAATCAAATTAAAAACCCTACCAAGCAGCTATCACCCTACAGCTTTGTTAAATAGTGATTATAAAATAATAGCTAAGGTAATTGCAAATAGATTGTTACCAACGGCACCCCTTGACACCCCCCCGACCAAAAATGGCTTTGTGCCAGGAAGAATGGCATCTTCAGCAATTAAAAAGGTACTATTACATATAGAATATGTTCATGGATTGCAAAACATTTATTATGCCCTGGTGCTTGATGCCAATAAGGCATTCGACTTGATTAAAAGATAGTACATGTTATATGTTTTAAAAAGTGGAACATTCCAAGGAATATTCAATCAATAATTCAAGCACTATATAGTGCCCCCACAGCAAATATAGTAATTAATGGAATTCCAATGCCAGAAATATCTATGCAGGTGGGAGTACACCAGGGGTGGCCATTGTCCCCATTAATTTTCATTTTGTGCCTTGAACCCCTTCTAAACACTAGTAGAGAATGCCCAGGGATCACAGGGATTTCCATGAATGGACCATATGTTAAAGTATGTGTGTCTGCTGATGACACCCTGCTGATGTTTACTGATTTAAATAAATCAATAAAATACTGTACTTGTTAGAAATTATAGAAATATTTTCTAGTTTTTCTGGTTACCAATCAAATGAACAACTGTCTATGGTAATGTAGTTAGCTATGAAACCAAAAAACGTAGACTTTATTGCCCTTAATAAATTTAATAAAGTAGACCAAATAAAATACTTAGGGATTATACCAACTAATAAAATTACAACAAATATTCAGTTAAATTATCAGATCATTACAGAAAAAATAAAAAATTAACTGGATACATAGGGGAATTTATTCGTATCACTCTGGGGGCATGTCCAAACAATTTTAAATGATGGTTCTACTTTATCTGATTTTTGTGCTGCAGTTTATGTTAGGGTCTTCAGGAGTTAAATGGTTTTTGGATATAAAAATACATTTTACTAAATTCTTGTGGAAGGGAAGGAAACCTAGTATAGCATGACAGATAATGACTAGATCTGTTAAAGATGGAGGCTTTGGTTGTCCAGACCCATGGCCATACATGTTAGCTCAAACTATAGCTACAGTATAATGTGGGAATTGGCCTTCCATCCACAAGATGAAATGCAAATCTTACAAAAACTGTTAAAAAACATTTATCCACAGCTGATAGTCAATAATTTTCTTTTTCAGTCAAATTACAAAATACTAAAAGAACAAGGGTATCTACACCAAATAATTGTGCAAGCAAAGCTAAGGACAGTGTTAAAACAGACTGGATTCCAAGGTTCCCTGGATACACCATGTAACAGTACTCAGAAGCAAAAAAAGGATCAAAAATATAAAACAATTTTTTTTACAATATGAGGGAGTTATGGACTGGAAACATTTTATTAGAAACGGTAAATTTATTACATATGCACAATACCTGTTAATAACTTGGAATCAAAGACTCCAAAATTACCTAAGTCATATGATAGTACAGCCTGTATTTTAAATCCTTTTATACCACCCATAACATACATTTGGATAAATTAAGTGAGTCCCCAGCAGTTTACCATTTCCTGTGGATTTGATTATTTTTCATCATTTGACTCCTGGTACCTTGGTCAAGATTATTATATTACATATCCCTGAACATAACTATCTGCATGGTTTAATGTTACCACATCAAGAATACAACCTAACCTATTCCTGCTGTGGGTTGGACTCACCTACAGGCAGTTATGGCTGTGCCTGCTCAAACTTTTACTTTTGCTATTCTGTTGTCTGGTAATATTCACCCAAATCCCAACCCTGGCCTACCACACATGGCAACTCCCATAAAACAACTTGGGACGCTTACTTTGGCATCCCTAAATATCTGCAGCCTCCTACCAAAGCTGGACACTCTACAAATATTTGCTACTCTACACAATCCGGATGTTCTGGCAATTGTTGAAACATGGCTCTCGCTAAAAATCCCTACCTCAGCTATTTCCAAACCAGGCTACAACATCTTCAGTAAAGATATGACAACCAAAAGAGGTGGTGGATGTGCAATTTATCTAAAAGAGTCACTCATGGACCACCTCTTGCCTGTTCCTGTGGCTGCTACAACCACTCAATTACTTGCCATCAGAATTCTGCCTGGTGCCCAAAATAAGGCACTTACTGTGGCATTCATATGCATCCCTCCAAAAGAGCAAGGGAGTGGTTTCAACTCAGTACTGGACTTTACACATAACCAGCCACCTGGGTCCAAGTCATTTCTGTTGGGAGACTTCAATATAAACTGGCTTGCATCTGAAAATCAGAGCATTAAGGATGCCATCTCTACCATAAATTTGTCCCAGCTGGTTGACTCCCCAACCAGATGCAACTACAAAACAGGGACTAAAAGACTTTTGGACTGGGTCCTAACCAGTCATCCAGACCGCATTACTAACACCACTGTCCTCCCGGATACGCTCATTGAACATTCTCCTGTCATTTGCATGTGGACAAACAAAGTTTGCAAACTACCACCACAGACAATTACCAGCAGAGTCCTTGCCCAGGGTCACCTGGAACCTCTTAAATCCCTCCTCAGAGTGCAAGACTGGTCTCCAATCTACAGAGCAAAGGATGGTGACTCGAACACTTCATCAACACATGTAACTCTGCCTGAAACTCTCAGACACCCCTAAAAACACACAAAATCCAAGGCCCCTGGCTCTCTGTAGAACTCCAAGCTCACATGAAAATAAGGGACCACCTCTGGCACCATGCCCAAGCCACTGGCACACAATCTGACATCCAGAACTACAAAAGAATGCAAAATGACTACATTAGGTCCATCTGTCTAGCAAAAATGAAACACAATCAGGAATTGCTTACTGATACCTGGGGCAAAGGAAAAGCTTTCTGGGACAATATTAAAGAAATCACAGGTAAAACCTTGAAATCACCACCTACCATACTGGACTTAGATGGGATCACTACCCTTGACACTATAACTGTTGCCAATACTTTCAGTAATGCATTCGTGGACCTCAGCAGTGTTCTACCACTGGACTTTTTTGATACAGATGTCACCTTGCCCACCTCTGATAGCACTCCCACACCTACTAGTCACCCCCCATTCTACTTTAAAGTTATCTCGACACAAGAAGCCGTAAATACATCCTCAAGGCAATTGATAAATCTAGACACAGTGGGGATTAACTCAATCTAAAACTGTTGTCCCTCACACTAGAGGAAGTGCTAGTGCCTCTTACCTGGATTTTTAATCTCTCACTTAGCCTTGCCCAGTTCCCCTAAGAGATGGAAATCAGCCATGGTAACACCAGTACACAAAAGCGGTGACAGGTCTCTCCACGTGAACTACCGGCCTATCTCCATACTTCCTCCCCTCTCCAAGGCACTTGAATGCATTGTAGCCAACCAACTTACAGATTATCTTGAGAAACATAAGATCCAATGTACCCAACAACATGGATTCAGAAAAGGACACAGCACCTCCTCAGCTCTCATGGAATTAATTGGTTTCATGCACAAATATCTGGACCATGGACAGATAGTTGGGGCCACATTTATCCACCTGACAAAAGCATTCAACATAGTCCATCACCCCCCTACTACTGGAACAGCTAAGAAATGCTGGATTTTCTGCTGACTCTAATGCCTGGTTTAAAAGCTATCTGGAGAACCGTATTCAACAAGTCAAAATTGCCGATGTCATCTTGGACTCTAAACCAGTTTGCTCAGGTGTTCCACAAGGGTCCATCCTGAGACCTCTACTATTTTGTCTCTTCTTAAGCAATCTCCCAAGATCCTGCCCCAAACAAATCCTACTATACGCGGATGATGCTATCACAAAGACCCCATGTCTCTTGAAAGCCAGCTGCAACTTGGATTTACATCAGTAGAGAAATGGTTCAGTGATCACAAACTGGTGCTAAATTATAAAAAACTAAGATCATGCTCTTTAGCAGCTCCCACAATAAACACAGGCATCATCCCCTGACTATCTTTAACCACCTTGGGACTGCTCTTGAGCAGGTACAATATTTTAAGTATCTCAGCATCACCATCAACAGCAATTTATCCTATGGGGTGCATATTGACAACATTTTCAAAGCAGTCAATACTTGCATTGGCCACCTCTACAGACACAGGAACACCCTTATACCAGAAGCCTTAAGATTGGCCATACAGAGCTGTGTTACCTCCATTATTGACTATGGATTGATAATCTATGGATCTGCCACTGAAACTGCCCTCCAGCACATTTACACTGCTCTAAACAAGGTGTGTCACCTCATCTCAGGAGCCCACCATCTCACCCACTCTTGCAACCTCTATGCCCAAACTAGTTGGCTCTAGCTCAAAGATCACATCAAATATCAAACATACCTGAAGCCCAAGAAAATAACACTATGCCTCCTACCACCTAGAATTCAAGGTCTTCTCAGCCCCTCTCTTAATACCCGCCATACCGGTGGCTCTGAATCCCAGCCTTTCTGGTGCCTCGCTGCCGCACCTCCCAAGGACAAAGATCATTCGCCTACAGAGCCCCTCTTTGGATGAATGCCCTCAACTGTGACATCTCCTCCGAATCCAAATTGGGCCCTTTCAAATCCAAGCTACAGCGACTACTTTTTTGGCTATCTAAAACCCTAGCACTTGATTACTGTTAAATCTCCTTAGCACCATCTCTGACATTTCTTCCCCCCGCTACCCTACCCCTTCACCTTTCCTCCCCTCAACTTAATGCCCCCCCCCCGTCTGTCCTGACAAGGCCTGTTGGCTGATTTCAACTAACCTTATGATTTTACCAGTGACTGACAAAGCTTGTTTTGGCTGATTTTCAATTTACTGTTAGCATTCATGTGCATGAAACTGCTTAGCATTACTCATTTCTATTCTTTAATTCACTGTGAATGTCAACTATTGCTTCTTTTCTTATTTACAATTATTTTACCATACCCTGTTTAGTCTGTAAACCTGTTGATCTCCTTTCTCTATGTATACTGTTTTGCCATACTTTTTGTTCTGTTAACTTGTTGTATTATGCTGCTGATGTGGAACATTAGTAAAAGAGCTCTAAGCTCAAAGGTATTTGTAATCCAAGATCTAAATAAATAAAATAAAAAATACGTAAATTATAGAAAAAGAAGAAATAATACTCAAATTATATCAAAAGCAATTGTTATCACTATTTTACAAAATGATTATGTCAGACCAGGAAATGATTAAAAAAACAAAACATGATCTTTCTTCAGAAAAATAAGTTAATCTTCACTTACAGATTAATCAATGGCATGCCATTAAAACAGAAGCTAATAAAAATATAATCTCAGCAAAAAACAGAAGAATACAACAAAAACTTATTAATAGAGCATATGATACCCCAAGATCAAAAGCCTTTGAGAAAGGGTCCAGGAGGGACCAGAAATGCGTCAGGAGAGTGTTTAACATTTTTACCATGTTATCCTGACAATAAATTTTCCTTTTTACTCCATGGCAGTGGCAGTATCACATATGATGGTGACTGCCTTAAATTCTGGGTGGTTGTAACATTAACTTCCATAGCACTAAAAAGGATTATCTTAAAAAACTGGAATAACCAGAGCCTTCCTCAAACAGTCAAAAGCAAATGGATGTTTACATTCAAGGAAACAATCATATTTGAAAGACTGGGCTATGTAATAAAAGAATTAAAAGAACATGATCATGATAGTTGGTCGGAATTAATGGCAATATTACCACCTCTGTTAAGAATATAGCATTCCAAAAGTAAGAGTGGGCGGAAGGTGGTTATGGGAAATGTATGCAATGGAACTCTGACAATTGTAGGAGTTTAAGATATATATTATATTGTGTATGATGGATTATTACATATGTAGTCTAAGAATATTTTATTAAGTATAGAACTTTATATATATATACACACACACACACACACATATATATGTATTATGGATAAAAGGTATTATGAAGAGAGAAAATGCAAATAATAAAAATAATAAAAATATTTTTGGAAAAAAAAATATGGTATGCAATTTTTTCAATTTTCTTTTTTATCTTTTTGAAGAGTTCCTAATGCTGATCAATGATTTTTCCATCTTCAAGGTGGCCAATATTTCATAGTGCCACTCTCTATAAATTTTTTTTTATTTTTTTGGTCTAGTCAGTGGTGCAGAATTATTAACCTCACTATGGCTGTTATAAAGGTCATATAATAATGTTGATTCCTGGGAGGTTCTCAATATCAACTCCCAACAAACATAATTCAGATTTGAAAGCCTCATCTAGCTCCAGTAGAGGGTCTAACTTGACCAGAATATGCTGCCAGAGGGGTTGTGATTTCTAACAGTCCCATAGATTCTGGTTTAGGGATTCTATGTGCTTCAGATTCAGTTTACAGGGACTGTCCAATTGATGCATCTTGTGCAGTCTATATGAGATAAAGTGCATGTTGTTAAGGATTTTATAGTGTATAAGACATGGCTTGTCCACCTTGACATACATATAGACATTTGTCCAGAGGAGAGGGCTTTCGATCTCATTTTTAAAATCTGGGAATTCCTTCACCTAGTATTGGCACATGAACTTGCATTTACTGCTTAGAATGTCCTGCAAGGCTTAATATAGTATTGAGAGTGCATGGTTCTGTGTGACATGTCCTATTAGGGATCATTATTCAGTACCATCAGAGAAAGCCCGTGGTGTGGGGCCAAGAATATGTTGCAGCATGTTCAATGCCTACATAAATGGGAATATACTCTTGTTAATTAAGTCATTCCTGTGTCTGAAAGTGTCAAAGTGTATTGCACTTCTCAGATAGGAGATGGTCGAATCTTTTGGTTGGCCTGCTGAGAAAGTTCAGAGGGATGGGTTTGTGGTCTAGTCTAAAATTTAGGTTAAATGTCAATGGTTCTAGCTTGTCTTTTGGGGGTTGTATTCTATTAGTTTACATTGTTGCTTGTTAATTTTGACTAACCAACCAATAGGCGTCAATTTGAACTTGTTAGGCAACTTTGCAGAGGCTGTGTGCAACACTACTGTATGGTCCACTTGCCCAGTTGTGCACTGCTGAAACACAGTGTCTTTCCATTGGGGGTAGTAGGTGTCAGGTGTCATATCCATATTGGGTAATCCACATACAAAGAACATGCTCGCCTGTGCAGCCAGGTAATAAAGCTTGACATCTGGTAACTGCAGTCCTTTGTGTGCCTTCTGTGTGGTTAATTTGTTGTAAGTCTCTATGGGGTACTTTCCAGTTCCAAAGTCTGATAATAAGGACCTAAGTTTAGTAAACCAGGTGTTGGAGACTGATACACCAGTCATGCTGAGAGGATATAGTAGTCTAACCTGTGTTATATCCTGTTTGATCTACATTTTTTTCTGAGATGTACAGTACTGTGTCACTGGCTACCACTGTACTCAGCTCAGTGTATTCTGCTTCCATGGTGTGTTAGTAAACAATGTAATACCAGCAGAACGTACCCATAACACAGGAACACAATGGAGGAAGTGGCACAGAAAATACACAGATGCATTAGGGGTTTTGGAACACAATGGAAAGACCTTGCACTCCATTTTCCAAATGTGCTGCTGGTCAAGCAATAAGCAGAACAGGAACCAAAAACAAACAATGGTGTGCACACCAAATGCAGGTGAATAGATCAGTGTATTTGTAAATTCAAAGAGAGTCATCTGTCATAAACCAGAGGCTAACAACCCTACGGTCATCTCCAAAAGAAGGCTTCATCAGCAGGCTCTGTAAGTTCCACAGGAACCAGTATTGACACAGTCAGTGCAAACTGACCTAAATTCATTACATATGTCAATAAAAATATCCATACAAAGTGTACAAGCATAGAATGCTCGAAAGTATTATTCACAAATAATCGAAAGAAGTGTTAATACAAAATGTTAAAGGAAGCACCAGATATAATGTATTACACCTGTGGTTGGCACAATTAGACCACGTACAGATTTCTCCAAAAATAGATACAGTAGATATGTCTACTTGGAGCTACCACCTAAAAATAACTAGTGGACCCAAAACAAAACCAGCAGAAATGGTTCTAATGGGGATATCCAGAATGAGACCAGTACATAATGGTCTTGCTGCACGTACAGTTAAACCACCACAGGATCTAACATGCAAAATGGGTGTGTGTGTGTGTGGGGGGGTTATTATGGCAAAAAAAGCCTAAAAAAATGCCTGTTAGTTATTTTGTAAGATTCACATCTGAACTGATAATTTAGATAATAAATGTATCTATTCTTACTTTTATGGGTTTGTTTGAATTGGTTTTATTGATATGTGTGTACTGCACCAGTGACAGGTTCATTTTTGTGGTTATCCTTAAGGGGCCTATATTTAGGGTTAGCTTTTTTGGCTTTATTTGGGAGTTTGTGCAGAAACCAGCGGAGATGCCACATCTTAATTTCAGTGGTTTCTGCTGCTACCCAATTTTATAATATTTGCAGTGTGGAGACCAGGAAAGGCACAGTGAGTCAGGATTCATTTCCTGGTGTGATTCTGGGGTGGGCAGGGAGCAAGAAGAGAAAACAGGCAACAGAAACGGGCAAATATAATACTGTTGGACGAACTTGGAACAGTAAACAAATCATTCAAAGGTTGCAAAAGTAATGTTTTTCTAATGCATTTAATGTAGATAGCCCAGCTGAGATACAGTATCTTCCATGGCATATTAAATTTACCAATCTTAAACTGTATTTAACCAGGGCAGCTCAGCTAAGATGTAACATCCATTTTCTGTGGTGTTCTGCTTTTGCACCCCCTTGCAGTCCTATTTGTGTTTTTTCACTATACTGTAGGTCTGCTTTTCCCCATTTTTAGATTGTATTTATCTAGAATATTCCTGCCCAAGTGAGATGCAATAGCTTGTAGTTTTACCCATTTTAACACTATATTTGCACAGGATAACCCAGCTGAGATGCAGCATCTTGTTTTCACTGGGGTCATGTTTCTACACAACTTTACAATCTACCCACCTACTGTAAGGTTGCCCAGCTGAAAAAGCAACTTTCACAGTGGGGTCCTGCTTTTACCAATTTGTCCACTGTATTTTCCCCTACCCAGTCAACATGTCACCAGGCTTATATCACAGGAAAATCCACACTGAAAAAATAGCGTGTGACAATACAGCTACAGGAATAGCATAGCCCAAGTCAGTTACTGCTATCTCTGTAACTGTTATCACTCACAAGGATGATGAAAATTGAAGAACTGCGTGGCATTTTGTCAAGGTGCTCCAGTGGTGCAGGGGTTAGGGCCATGAACAACTAGGGTGGCAGAATGCGTCGATGACCAGGGTTGGATTCCCAGTCCCGCCACTATGTGTTCTCCTCTGTGCTGACTTTTATTTTTAATTTGTCCACCCACCACCTTGCACTTTTGTCCTTGTGCCCTCCCAACAGAAATACAGTCCCCCCAAAGGTTCCTCCCTGTCCCCTAGTTGCCTGCCCTGCCCAAGGTTCCTCCCCATCCCTGAGTTGCCTCCCTCTCAAGGTTCCTCTCTGTCCCTGAGTTCCCCCCCCCACCGTAGGTGATTATTTATAGTTTGGACAGGTGGGGGGGGTGAAGCCCCCTGTAAAAGGGGATACAGTGGGCAAAGCCTCCCATGAACACACAATGTAGCCTTTTGCGTTGTTATTTCACTATGGTAGCGCTCAGTGGTTTTCCTGCATGCTACCATTGATTTTGCTGTTTGTCGTGCACAGTTTTTGACCATGCTGTAGTTGTTTATGACTTCTTGACCTAGTGCTGTATTTACCAAGGATAGCCTAGCTATGATGTAGTATCTAGAAGTGCCTTTTATGGCCCTTGATGATGGTGAAAGGAGCAGATTCCAGTCTATTTCACTGCCAGCAGCATATATGGTGACATGGGGGGGTGAAATGCACTGTTTACTCAGAATGAGGACCTGTAGAGTAACACAGAGTTGCATCCTACAGCTGTGTGTGGCAAAGCCTGGTGTACCAGGGACCCTGCACTAGATTTTGGAAGAACAGCAGTCCCAGCACCAAAGGCACTGTACTTACTGCAAACAGTTGCTTGATTCAAACAGATAGTGCAAGGAAGGGGATAGACGGAGGCTGCCATCATCCCCTGGCCTTTGTAAAGCCAGCTCAGTGTCCTAATAAAAACTGGTGCCTTAAAGGGGCTGCAACAGTCAGTCAACAACCTTGCAAGTATAATGCTGTGTAGGATGACTTGCAGAACACACAAGATGCATGCACTAAGGTTATGCTAACAAGGAGGAAAACATCAGCATATGTTTGCAATACGTATAGTGCCTGCACTGAAATGCTCCTGTATTCTTTCCCGAAGATTGGAATTGGAAAATACACTCACAACAAGATAGCAGTTGTGGCTCCACTTTTGCTGGCAAGAAACCTGTCCTTTGCTAGTCAGTGTCTGCAAAACTGTGTAAGATTCTGGTTGTACTTGCAGCTACTGCACTATGTCAGTCCGGTCACACAGTTACAATACTATTGTGTGTATTCAGACAATGCATACCTCGCAACTGTACCTGATTATGAGGGACATCCCTCATTTTACCCCTCAAAACTAATCTGTTCCTCATCTGTCCCTCATAGAAAAGGTGTTGTTCATACAGAGAAAGTGCTGTAAATTCAGATTTTGATACAGAAATTCACAATATTCTAAGATGCTAAAAGGAAAATAAACTTGTGCAAATAAACACAGTTGTTTCCACAGCGTTCTGAGTTTGAATCTCCATGTTTGAGGATGTGTCCCTCATTGTCCCTCATTTTGGGTGCCAATGTCCCTCATTTCAGTGATAAAAAGGTTGAGAGGTATGAGACAATTTAGTACCAATCTTGACCCTGTTCTACAGTTCAGACTTGCAATACCCACACCAAGCCAAGCATCCAGCACAGTGTTCCTGTTTAAACAACACAAAATGCAATGTTCTTACTGCTTAGCGTAATACAGCAATACCATATCCTGGCAGTAACTGAACAGGTGAAATGACAATTAGCAGTTGCAGATTTTAGCAAGATGTTTGTCCAGCAGTATGCCAAACTGAAGAAAGAAATTGTTGCTATCTATTTACATTATCTGTCTGTCTGTCTGTCTGTCTGTCTGTCTATCTACATTGTCTGTCTGTCCGTCTGTCAATCTATGTATCTACATTATCTATCTGTCTATATCTATCAACACGTGTGTGTGTGTGTGTGTGTGTGTGTGTTTTACAGTTTCATAAGGGTGTGATTGACATGTAGCCTCTGATGAGTTATGGCTGACTGAAAATGAAAGAGCATTGTTGTCATATATAAATGTAGGTCCCTTGATTGCGGAAACATGTGTGAAGTGACATTATAAAGTTGATTTGTGGAATAAAGTGCAACATTATTGTCTCGAAAAGGCAAATAGGAATAATATAAAGAAATGCAGCTATATAACAGGATGTTCTCTGGATGTTTGGTGCTTTTCATGTGACATTTGTGGTTCAGCTTGCTAAGGCTGGAGCACAACTTCCAGGACCCTTTAGAATGTGACTGTACAGTGGCACGTCATATAACCGAGGGGTAGAGAATGCTTGAAATCATGATGGTTTCATAACAGATAGAAGCAGACATGTTTAAAACGCATGCAAGTGATAACAGTTACTGCAGGCAGGTCATAGTGACTGTATAGAGTGCATCGGGGTTATGAGCAGAAGACTTTGAGGAAGCTCATAGAAAGGGGACATCAAAACTGAGAGTGGTTGCGTGGCCATATGTTAAAAAAGAACCAGTCAAAAATGAAAGACAAACGAAAAAACAACCACTTTGACCTTTTATACAGTTGAGGCATAATGCAAGACATGGCTATGCAGTCAAATTAAACATGTCCTTGCCCCATTTGTTTTCTTATTGGGGGGGAGGGTCATGAGAAATAAAATTCTACTGAGAGTATGTATCCAGACACAGACTACAAGCAGTTATGTTCTAGAAAGTTAATTATACACCTTTGCACATACCACTGGGACAATATTCCTGGCAGTATAACCTAGTGATTAGAATAATGAGCTGTGAATGAGCTTGATACATCCAGTAGACCTGGGTTTGATTCCCACAGCCTCCACTTGCATACTGTGTGACTCTGAGCAAGTCACTTAACCAGCCTTGAGCTCCCAGGTCGCCCCTGAAAACAGGCACTTGTGCCTAGTGGGCCTTACCTGGTTACCAAAAGAATAAACAAATAAATATTCTTGTAGCATTTAATTTCATGCTTGCCAACTATTCTGCTTATGTCATACAGCACACAGTACATACTATTAGGTTGTCCATGTATACAAATTGTGAGCACTTACCTGTGCATTTTTGGGACATCTGCAATTTTGTTTCTCCTGGAAACTGGGCTTTATTGCCAGTGCCCTCCCTGAGTAAGCCATGTTTTTGTGCTGAGGTTCTTTGTCTTTTAGATTACTTTATTATTTGGGCTCACTGTGACCAAAACCCATAAGACCATCATAGGGCTGGTTCCTCCTCCCCTTGGCTGAGATACAGCTCAGGTACACTGAAAAGTCCTGATTGGACAGCATATGTGCCTGTGTCCTCTGTTTTCAGCCTTTGCACAGATTGTGAGAGGCCATTTGGCACCATACAATCCTGCTCTAAGCAGAACCAGTCTGCATTCTGTCATGGTAATTTGCATATACCCCCCATGATGCTTTGCTTTATTGGTGTATGTGTAATATTATGTTACTTTAATTAATCACCTTTGTAACACAGACCATAACATTTCACAGCAATACTCCAGTGCAATGCTAGATTGAAAGAGCAATAAAGACAGAGGGGAAGTTTAGGGAAGGGAGAGAATAAATACTGTTTCAAAACTACTGTTTAAAATTTAGAGAGCTGTAAATGCCACTGTAAGCCAGCCACTAGAGGATGGCCAACAGTCATGAACTCTGCAACCCATCCCCCAGAGACTAAGAGCACACTTCCATCATGGTCCCAGCCCAAAAGTGAAAGTCCCGAACCCAGGCCAGCTACAGTGGAAACAGTAAGCTCCAACCAGTTTTCCAGGAAAGACTGGAAAGATGAGATGAATGTCTTCATGACTGGAACATCCCTTTCAAACAGAAATAAACGACATCTTCCTCAGAGCATGCACTGGCTGCAAATCACAGCCATCACATATCACAGCAGCAGCACTGTGTCCCAAAAGGTCATGTAGGCCAACAAAAGGGTTGGGGTCTCTTCGACAACCTCACCCTGCATCACAGCAACCTGTCATCTACCCTCCCCAGAAAATTAAAAAGATAACTGAAGTCTCCTCGCTGCAATAAAAAGCCAGCAATAAATGTGATTAAAAATGTACCCATACCGTAACAAACTAACAGTACAGTAATTGCCCTGAGTGCAATCAGATGACACTGCAAACTGAAGTCATAATCGCCCCCTTTTCATTCCATCTCCGTACTTTTGTCTGGTTTATAAGAAAAAAGCAAAAAAAGGAAAAGAGCAGAACAACTGCGGTGAAAGATGAATTAGCTTAATATGGCTGTTCGTCTTTGTTTTTCAATAACTGAAGAAAATGCTGATATAAAAGGTAGCTGGACATTCAGGGCAAATCTGATGCCCCCCCCCCCAAGCAAAGTACAAGAGTGCTCGGTCTATTATGTCCCATTGGCCTCTTTCCCGATACTAGATTAGCCTGATCCAGTTGAGGGGGGGGGGGAGAGGGGGGTGTCATTAAATGTGGAACACTAATCAGCTGTGATAGTGGCTATTATTTTTTCGGCCCCAAATTAAAATCATTCACATGAGATGCTCCAGTGACATGGGCAGACAGTATTATAGCCTAATCTCTCTGATGACAGTGTAGACAGTTACCTACCTCATCTTTAAGGGAAAAATAGGTTGTGTTGAGTTGACTAATTTGGAAAGGCCTGATATCAAGTAACATTCTCCTGTATGGCGTGTGACCTGGGAAGTCATGGGATACAGTACTAGATTTTTATGCTAGCACATCTTCGGCATTCCAGGAAACAATGTGTGAGAATATTTTATTTTCCATGTTGTCCCTTCCCCCCCATGTTTGTCCTCCATCCCAACAAACATTTATTTGGCTGCAGTCTGAAGGCAAAATTTCAGTGCTGGGTAAAATCATGTAATCACCTCCTACAGACTCCTTGCACATCTACCAGCAATTAAAGCAGGTGATGATTGCAGCCGTTCTTCCAATCCCATAAACGTTGTATGCACTCTGCATACACTCTGCCTAGAGACACACAGTGGGGTTATTTGTTGTACAGCTGATCCGAGTGCAAGGGAGAGGGTGCAAATCTGGTGCAAATTAAAGAGCTAGTGGAGCCACAACAGGCAGACAGGAAAATAATACAAATGTTACTTAGTAATTAGTTGTAACGTTATTTGTGAAGTATTTTTTTTTTCTTTTTCCTTTTGCTCATCAGAAAGTCTTTTATGTGGCAATATTGTGCTGGATGTGTGGAACAGCTCTTAGCTTGGCAGATGACATATCAAACTCTACTGACCCACACTACATAGTCAACATTATGATCTCACTGACAGTGACATCACAGGTGAATGACCTGGCAGTCACTCACTTGCTGTTCCTAATTAGTAGTGATGTCACAGTCAGTGAGGTCGCAATGCTGATGATGTAGTGTGGGGGCAGTAAAGCAAGATATGTCAGCTGCCAGGCAGAGTGCTGTCCCACATATCATACCTACTAACATCAGGTAAACAATCTTCTAAATAGAGGGAAAAGAAAAAGTACCTCCGATATAAAAGGTAATGGTTGGCTGCTTTTAAAATCTAATATTAGTTTTAGGCAGTACACTAGCACTTTAAGACAGAGGAGCTAACGAGGAAAGAAAACCTTACAGGGAAGACACAGACAATACATAGCAGGTGCAAACGTAGCTTTATTGAACCTGTAACACTCTAAGATCATAATTATTAACCAGTTATAGTTTAAGTATAATAAATACATTTCTCCATTACAGCTCATAGCCGGCTGTCAAACTTGACCTTGCTGACAGCACAGCCTGCTATATACTCTTATTAATAAATAATGAGTCTCATTGTTCTGGTCAGTATGAAGAACAGAGTACTGAAGGAGCTAGTAATCCCAATCCTTAAGATACACAAGACAACGGTTCCTGACACACTACATTGGAGGGCACTGAAGCAGCTGAATTAGGAACTGGCAGCACCTCTGATGGACCTGTTAAAGTGCTATATGGAAACAGGGCTGGTTACAGTAGACTGGTGAACAACAGACTGCTCCATAAGAGCGGTAATAGTGTGGACTCAGGAAACTACAGGCTGGTTAGCCTTATGTTAATTGTGGATAAACTACTGGACGCTATAGTTAAGGAGAAACCGTGGCATACATAGGAGCAAATTGCTGCAAGATAACAAGCACCATGGGTTTGTTAGAAGAATATCATACTAGACTAACCTGATAGTATTCTTTGACTGGGTCAGCAAGGCAGTGTACAGCGGACAGCTAGTGGATGTACTTGATTTGGCTCACCCATGCCGCAGAGACATACATTTTGCCGGCACCGATTACAGTGCAGGAAAAATGCTACCTGGTATTACAGCACCAGACATTTCATCTCCCAGGAGTTACAGCGCCAAAGTTCCCTCCCCGGAAATGGTCACTTTTGCTTTGGCCCCATACCCCCTCAAACTAAATTTAACCACCGCCAGGGTGGGCATGCCCTGGAGGGGGTAGAAACTGTGTGGACACAAAGGGCGACATGAGTGAAATTAAGATTGTCCCTTTCACTGTGACCCTTGTTGTGGCACTGTAATTGCCATGACCAAAATGAATCAGCAACTTGACAGACTGTGGCTTTATTTTGACTTCGGCAAGGCCTTTGATGCTGTACCACATAAGAGGCTCTTAAAGAAGCTGGAGGACTTGTGGATGGAGAAAAGTCTGACAAGGCTGATAGGGAACTGGTTGGGAGGGAGGAAACAGAGGGTGGTAGTGAATGGGATTAAATAAGAGACCAGAAATGTTACGAGCGTGGTGCCACAGAGGTCATTCCTGGAACCTGTTTTGTTCAATATGTTCATCAACAACATAGAGGAGGGTATTCTGGGTAAAATGTGTCTCTTTGTAGATGACACAAAACTTTGGGGCAGGATGGACATTGAGGAGGGAGTGCAGAAAATGAAAAAGGACCCTGAAAGACTAGAAAGGTACTCGGACTTATGACAATTGAGGTTTAATGCAACAAAATGCAAAGTGGAAGAGGAACAAACATACTGATCAGAGAGGTGGGGTAAGGATAGCAAAAATAAAGAAGGAAAGGGATCCCAGGGTCAGCAGCAGCAGCAGCAGTCTCAAAGCCTAAGGTCAGCAGTAAGGCATACGGCAAGGCTATGTGATGCACATTGAAAAAATTAACCTCAGGATGTTATATTGGATGGGAGGGGTTAAGTTGGGTACTGCTTCTAAGGAAAAGGGACATGGGCATCATCAAAAGTGACTTCCTGAAACACTCTAGCTTATGCAATAAGCCCTACAACAAGGCAACCAGAATGTTGGGGTGTATTGGAGTGGGTTTTGAAAGCAGGAGGAAAGAGGTATACTACCTGTCTCTAGATCACTGGTAAGGCCCCATCTGGAATACTGTGCCAAGTTCTAGAGTTCTCACCTAAGGAAAGACAGAGGCAGGCTGGAGACAGTGCAGTGTAGGGTAACAAAAATGATTCAGGCCCAACAGGGTGGACTCGTAGAAATCAAGAATTTGTTGGCAGAAAATGACTGCTTGGCCCACCCAATCTGTCCAGATGTTCCCTGCCTAATCTGTCTCCACAGACTCTAACTGGTCTCCAGCGACCCTCCTCCTCCCTGCCTATTCACTAGTATTCCCTTATGTCTGTTTCGCACATGCTTGAATCCCCCCACTGTTTTCACCTCCACCACTTCAACTGGCAGTCTGTTCCAGGTGTCTATCACCCTTTCAGTGAATTAGTATTTCCTCACATCCCCTGAAAACTTCCCTCCTCCAGCATCATCGCATGCTCCCTGGTCCTGGTGCTTTTCCTCATTTGAAAAAGACTGCCCTCCTGCACCCTATTTTCCCCCTTTGAGGACTTGTAGGTCTCTGTTGTGCCCCCTCTTGCTCTCCCCTCTTCCAGGGTGTACATGTTGAGATCACTTAGTCTGTCCTCATAAGACTTCTGGTGCAACCCTTGCACCATTTCAGTTTCCCTCCCCTGGACTGCCTCCACCCTGTCTATGTATTTTCGGAGGTATGGCCTCCAAAACTGGACACAGTATTCCAGGTGTGGTCTCACTAGCAAGCAACACAGTGGCAACACCACCTTCCTCCTCCTGCCAGATCAGCTTAGGGTTCTGAACATATACTCACTGGTCGCCAGCAGAGAGGGGAGAGCAATGACATAGAACTTCAGGTTCCTGAAAGGAATGAACTCAGTAAGCTGCAAGAAACTATTAAGCAGGAATGTCGATTCAAAAATATGTGAACGTGAGTGGAAGCTGGTGGGAGGGGGAAGACTCAGGAGCGAAGTGAGAAAGTGAGACAGAGTCAAGGGCTTAGCAGTTACTCAGGGGGGTAGCATTGGGGCAGGGCAGGGATGAGGGCAAAACCCCTATCTAGACAATAGTTCTTGGGGTAAGATAGGGTTTAAAACGGGATCCGTACAAAATCCCGACACACTTAATCCTGTCACCAAAAGACCAGCTCATCACAATCCCGACAGTACAACTTACCAACATGCACTATCCCAACACATACCGTAAATGTAAATTGCTTGTGGAGTGCAGACAAAATTACCGACTTACAATTACAAAAGCCAGTTACAAATCTGACTACTGCGGGGAGTAAAAAAAATTCATTCAACAACAGCATACAAGTTGTCATGTATTATGTGCTTCAATGCCCCTGCACAGCGAAATGTTTCCAATCCCCTTCCCCAAAACATGTTCTTGCACTCACTCTGAGAAATCACATTTTGGACAGGAGCTCAAAAATATCACCTACCTGGTTCATCAGGTGGGGTCACAAAACAGGCCATGTTGAAAATGTGGGGTCAAAATGTCAAAAAACAACACAGTTATGAGAAAATGTTGAATTTTTTCAATATTTATTCATAAGTTTGTGATTTTTGCAGATTTTGGGCCCAACATTTCAACATCGCTCCCTTATTACCCCATCTCATGGACATGACAGGTGTCATTTTTCAAATCCCCTTCAAATCGCAGTCACTCTATGAAATCACCTTTCAGAATGGATTTGAAAACTTCCACCTGTCTTGATCATACAATGGGGTCTCAAAAAGACTATGTTGAAAATTTGGGGTGAAAATGTCAAAGAACAACAACGTTATGAGGAAACATTGACTTTTTTTCAATGTTTACACATAGCTTTGTGATTTTTGTTGCTTTGGGGCCCAAATGTGCAACATTGCCCAATTCTTACTCCCTTGATAAACATTACAGGTGTCATTTTTTCAAATCACCTTCCAAAATATATTTTCACAGTCGCTGTGCAAAATCACCTTTGGGACAGGATTTGAAAAACTCCACCTGTCTTGATCATAAAGTGGGTTCATAAAAAGACTATGCCCCCCTCATTCAGCCCACTGAAAATAAGATGTAGCATCTCCGCTGTGCTATCCTGGATGAATACAGTGTAAAGTCTATGGCCCCCCATATTCAGAGCTGCCCAAGCATGCGGGCAAAAGCAAATCTCACTGAAAAATGAGGTATTTTATCTAATTTGGCCTATCCTACGTAAATACCATGCACAAATGACTAAAAGCAGGACCCAACTGAGAACAAGATATTGCATCTCAGCTGGCCTATCCTGAGTAAATAACACTGTAAAAAATGTGTAAAAGAAGGACCTCACTTAAAACAATGTATTACATCTCAGCTGGGCTATCCTGGATAAACACGGTATAAAAATGGGTCATATGAGGCAGCTCTGCTGTGCTAGCCTGGATAAATACACTGTAAAAATGTGTTAAAGCATGACATCACTGAAAATGAGATATTGCCTGTCAGCTGTACTATCCTGAGTAAACATGTACCAAAATGATATTCCTTCTCAGCAGGCATATCCTGGGTAAATATATTGTAAAAATGTGTACAAGCTGGACCTTACTGAAAACAAGATATGACATCTTAGCGCCGGGCTACCCTGGCTAAATACATGGTAAAATTAGTAAAATCTGGGCCCCAGTGAAGATGAGATGTAGTGTCTTCACTGTGCTATCCTGGATGAAAACAGTGCAAAGATGTGTAAAAACATGGCCCCAGTGAAAATGAGACGTAGTGTCTTCACTGTGATATCCTGGATGAATACAATGTGAAAATGTGTAAAAACAAGACCCCAGTGAAAATGAGACTTTGCATCTCAGCTGAGCTATCCTGGATAAATGCATTGTAAAAATGGGTAAAAGTAGGACTCCACTGAAAAAGAGATATTGCATCTCTGCTTGGCTATCTTGGGTGCATACATTGTAAAAATGGATAAAGGCAGGGTCCCACCAAAAATGAGATATTGCATCTTAGCCGGGCAATCCTAGGTAACCACATTGTAAAAATAAATAAAAAGCAGACCTTACTGAAAGTGACATATAACATCTCTGCTGTACCGTGCTGAAAATAAGGTATTTTATCTCATCTCACCTATCCTGTGTAAATACAGTTTAAATGGTTAAAAGCAGGACCCTGCTGTAAACAATATATTGTATCTCAGCTGGTCTATCTTGGGTAAATACATTGTAAAAATGGTCAAAAGCAGGAACCCACTGAAAATGAAATATTGCATCTCAGCTGACCTACCCTGGGTAAATACACTGTAAAAAGGTGTACAATCAGGACTCCACTGAAAATTGGATATAACATCACTGCCTTGCTATCCTGGGTAAATACAGTTTAAAAATTTGTATTTATACTGTACGCACGCTCTCTGACAGCTCATATGGTGGCCGGCTGAGCAGGTGAGAGGATGACTGGCAAAGGTTTGCTGGTAAATGCACCTAGCTTCACCTGAGCTCTTTTCTTCTAGGTTTGCTTGTAAGGACAGAGCAAGGAACGACATTATCAGAGCAAGGAAAAAAATTAAGGCTTCTCTTGGCTGGGCAGATTTACTGTGTGTGTTACTATTTTCTTTTGTGCTCACGGGTTTTGTCACTGTTTTTTTGCTTACATTTTACTGCTTTATTTTTCTCTGATTCAAATTGCTGTTGCAGGGTATACTTTCTGCTGCATTATTACAGGGTGTGTCTACAGGTTTGTTGCTGTTTTCTGCTTACAGATTACTGCTGGAATCTTCTTTGATTTAACTTGTTATGTTTGCTTGCACGCATGTGCAAGAAACATAGTGCCATCATCGGAGATTTCGGAGATGTGTCACCTCCTCCTCCAATTCAGGCACTGTGCTGGCAGGCACGGTTCTGTAGTATCGCATTTTGGAGCTGTCCATGACACGCCCAAAATGCAGTGCATACAGTTTAAAGGGAGCTACGCTTAGTGAGCAGCGAGCAGAAGCTGCTCACGCGCAGCTCCCCCCAGCCGCAGGCGCAGCGCCCGCATGCAGCGCGAGGCCGACGGGTGCCCAATCCCGTCGGCTGAGCTGCATCGCCCCCCAGTAGTTGATGCCATGCTGGGAGCCCACCCAGCGTGGCAAACAGTCATTTTGCCGACGGGGTGCCCAATCCCCGTCGGAGCCGCCCAAAGTCCTTGTGCCAACGCTGAGAGCCCACCCAGCGTGGCAAACATCACGAGGTTTTATTTTTGTTTTGCCGGCGAGTGCCCAATCCCCATCGGCTGAACGGCCCTGAGTTCTCCTTGTGCCACGCCAGAGCCTACCCAGCGTGGCAAACGTCCCACGAGGTTTTTTATTTTGTTTTGCCGACGGGGTGTCCAATCCCCATCGGCTGAACGGCCCCTAAAACCTTGTGCCACGCTGGGAGCCCACCCAGCATGGCAAGCGATCCCACAAAGTCTTTTTTGTTTGTTTTAACCTGTAAAACAAAACGTTCGCCGCGGCGCGCTCTCAACCCTCCCACAACCCGCACCCACCCACTGCCCACCCAGCCTCCCCACACCCCCTCACCCCATACTTACCTCTGGACTCCGGCGGACGATCTTCGGTGGACCAGGAACACGCTCTGCACTCTTCAAAGCCGACCATGAACTGAGAAATGCGGTAAGCTGTATAATGGGCTAGATAGGAGGGTTCAACTTTATTGCATATCTCAGGCATTTTGGGAATTTTGCAAATTTTCAACATGGGGTTTTGGTCCCCTTCTCATGAATGATTCACTGTCATGGCGTTATTCGGGCTCGAAGGGTGATTTCGCGCAGTGACTGTGCAGTGACTGCAAAATCACCCTTCGGGACTGAATACCGCCATGACATGAAATCATTCATGAGAAGGGGGCCCAAAACCCCCATGTTGAAAATTTGGTGCCAAAATTCAAAAAAATGACTGTTTAACGAGCGTGCGTGGTGCAGTTCCTACGCAGGCTCGTAAGTTCGCAAAATTTTAATATTTTCACTCCAGATTTTCAACATTGCCATTTCACCACACCATCTTATGAGTAGTACAGCTGTCATTTTTCACTTCTCACCCAAAATGTGTTTCTGCCATTGTAGCGCAGAATGGCGCAGTCGGTGTGCGAAATCAATGTACAGGAAAAATTAAGAAAATCAAAGTGACACTGTTCATGAGCAGAGGTCTTGAAATGGCTATGTTGAAAATTTGGTGAATAAATTCCTAAAAATGACTGTTTTACGAGCGTGCGTTGCGCAGTTCCTACGCACGCTCATAGGTTTGCGAATTTTCAATATTTCCACTCCAGATTTTCAACATTGCCATTTTTCCACACCTTCTTATGAGTAGTACAGCTGTCATTTTTCACATCTCACCCAAAACGTGTTTCCGCCCATGTAGCGCACAATGGCGCAGTCGTTGTGCGAACTCAGTGTATGGGACACATTAAGAGAATCACAGTGTCACTGTTCATGAGCAGAGATCTTAAAATGGCAATGCTGAAAAATTTTGTGACAGAATTCCTAAAAATGACTGTTTTACGAGTGTGCGTTGCACAGTTCCCACGCACGTTCGTAGGTTTGCGAATTTTCAATATTTCCACTCCAGATTTCCAACATTGCCATTTTTCCACACCTCCTTATGAGCACTACAGCTGTCATTTTCACATCCTGCCCAAAGCGTGTTTCCGCCCATGTAGCGCACAATGGCGCAGTCGGTGTGCAAACTCAATGTATGGGACACATTAACAAAACCACAGTGACACTGTTCATGAGCAGAGGTCTTAAAATGGCTATGTTGAAAATTTGGTGAAAAAATGCCTAAAAATGACTTTTACGAGCGTGCGTTGCACAGTTCCTATGCATGCTCGTAAGTTTGCAAATTTAATATTTTCACTCTAGATTTTCAACATGTGCATTTTATTAAACTTCCTATGAACAGTACAGCTGCAATTTTTCATATGTCACCCAAAATGTGTTATCGACATGATAGCGCATAATGGTGCTGTTGGTGTGCGAAAGCAATGTTTAGGACAGATTAAGAAAATCACAGTTACACTGTTCATGAGCAGAGGTCTTAAAATGCTATGCTGAAAATTTGGTGACAAAGTCCATAAAATGACTGTGTTACAGTGAGCCTTGTGCAATTTCCACGCATCCTCGTTAGTTCATGACTTTGTAATATTTTCAGTCCAGATTTTCACTAGTGGCATTTTTCAACACTTCCTTATGAACAGTACAGCTGCCATTTTTCACAACATGGCCGAAGTGTGTTTTCACACTTTCAGTGCAGAGATACGTGGTCGCTGTGGGAAATCATTGTTCGGCACAGATAAAGAAAATCACAGTGACACTGTTCATGATCGGAGGCACCAAAATGCCTGAGTTGACAATCTGCTATAAAATATCCCCAACCTACTTATATAACGGGTGTGCGTTGCACAGTTTCTATGTACGCTCGTGACTTCACCATTTTTTTAAATATTTTTACTACACATTTGCAACATAGCCATTTTTATACCTCCCCATGAAAGAGTACAGCTGTCATTTTACATCCTGTTGAATATTTTGCACCTGTGGTGCTAAATCCCGTAGTCATTGTGCATAAGCAGCTTTGGCTACCAAACTGATATTCCACTGTTCATGAGGTGGGGTCACAAAACAAACATGTTGAAAATTTGGAGTTAAAATACCAACGAATGCCTGAGGTATTAGGCTTTTCAACTAAATTGCCCAACCCTATAGAGAATGACAGGAATCAGGGGTGTGACTTGGGATTCTTGCCTGTGATGCTCATACCATTCCACACCCTGCAGTCACTGAGAGGCATCGAGGTATGCCTTGGACTCTTCGGACCCAAACTTCACCCCATTCTCCTATATCGCACCCATCTCACGGTATTTCCTAATGAAATGGGGTGCACATAAGGGCCAAAGACCCCAAGGAACACATGACACTTGTCAGTCTCTGCAGAGTGGGGTGTGGTGAAATGGCGTGGCCGTTATGCCTGACGACCCAAATGCACACCCCAATGCCTGTCACTCTCTGCAGGGTGGTGGTGGGGTTGGCTTCAGTTCAATACTTCACTGCCATTCCTATTACGCAGCTCTGTAACTTCTACACTACCACTGCCAATGCCAGTAAGCAAACATTCGGCATTGACAAATGCTTGTTTTTAGCAAGGTATATCTTCTGTTAAAGTGTTCTGCAGGTTGTGCTTACAGATGTTCTTACTTTTTTACTGCTTTATTTCTTCTCTATAGCAAAGTGTTTTTTGTAAGGTATATCTTCTGTGAAATTGTTGAAAGTGGTGCTTACAGGTTTTGTGACTTTTTTGATCTATCATAAGGCTAAGCTTTCAGGGCTAATTACAGGAGCACATACAAGATACAGACTAAGGGACAGCGATTGCATTTGTTGTTGGTTGATTGTTTCTGATCTTACCTCCTTGTTTCTTTCATCCATGGTTCTTCTTTTCCGGCAGGGGAAGGGCAGAACCACCCACCCCCATCCCCAACCACCCCATGCTACACTCCTTTTATAGAGTAGCACAGTTGTGCCATTTCCTGTAGCAAAGCAGGAAGGGGAGGATCAGAGGTGTATCCACACAGTGACTTCACTTACAGGGGCAAAATTAATTTAACTTGTTATAAAAAGTAATACAAAAACAAACAAACGAAATAAATAAAAAAAAAAAAATATTTTGCTTTCATTTTCCTTCTAATTACTCAGACAAGGTTAGAAACTCAGCAATTCAACTGGAAAGGATATTATTAACTGCAGGTACTGCGGGACACTTTTCAATAGGGCAGTTATACAGGATTTAGGATACTGTCCTACATGCTGGACCATCGGAGTTCTAAGGGCTCAGCTCCGGGCAGCATGGGCAGAGATTGTTCACCTCAAATTGCGTATTCAGGAGGAAATATATTACAAGAACCACCCACCATTTCCCCAACATCCAACTGAGGGTAGTTGGTCCGGGAGCTTGGCAGGTGGTTACGAGGGGCAAATCAGGTGCCCCATCACTCAATGCTCATCACCTCCACAAACTATATAAAAACTACAAACAGGTATCTGCCTCTATCTCCGAAATCAAACAATGGGGTAGAGGACACTGCAGAGCAGGACACTACTGCACACGAGCTAGTGCAACAAAACTCGCCCAAAAACAGGGACCAATTAAAAAAGCAAAAAAGAAATAAAAAAAAATTCTAATAATAGGAGACTCCATGATTCAGGGAGTTGATACCTACCTCCAGCCAGGGGTAATGGTCAGATGTCTTCCAGGTACATCAGCATGGAGAGACACTGATCACATTGCTAAAATCGTGGACAAAGCAGGAGAAAACATCAATGTCCTGGTACACATAGGGACTAACGACCTTACCAGCCAGTCAGTTGTGGAGACCAAGGAACACCTGACCAGGCTGGGAGACAAACTGTTATCCATTTCATCCAGCATCTCCTTCTCTGAGATCCTGCTGGTCTGGGAGAGGGGGGCAGATGGATGGAAGGTCAGAGAAGGGGAGATAGGGGAGCTAAACATGTGGCTCAAGGGCTGGTGCCAATAAAAAGGACACAAATGTGTAGGTAACTGGCAACAGTTTTGGAAGCAAAAGTTCTTTAAATTTGATGGACTGCATCTGTCGAAGGATGGAGTCAGTGCTTTGGAACAGAAGTTTGAAGTCTTTGCAGAATATTTAAACTAGCAAATGGGAGAGGGGTGCAGCACCCAATACATCAAATGGGAAGAACACCCATCCCTCCTCAGCTAGTGATTAAACAGGAGTTCAGCATGTTTGTAGTTCATTTGCATTACCAGGTAAGGAAAAAGGTTTGGCTCCCCATACGACACGCAGGGGAGAAGCCAGACCTCGCCCAACAACTAACACACCAAAATCTGGACAATACAAAATCACGTACAGAGATGTCCACAGTCTGGGAAACAAAATCCCTGACCTGGAGGCAACAATGACAGAGGCTAAACTGGACATAGTAGCCATTAGCGAGGCATGGTTCACCAGTAACCACACTTGGGAGACTTCAGTACCTGACTATGTACCGTTCAGAAGAGACCGAGGTGCATAAAGGGGGTGGGGGTGGAGTGGTCCTTTAAGTCAATGAAAATATCAAAGCTACAGAAATTCAGAATACACATAAGGAGCCGGAAGAACTGTGGGTCACCCTGGAAACAGGAAATGGGACAACCACACGAACTCAGGTTGTCTACAGGCCTCCAGACCAGAAGGAGGACATAGACACATTACTGTTAGAAGATATACAAAACATGACAGCTAAAGGGGGGGGTTCTGTTAATGGGAGACTTCAACATGCCAGATACAGATTTGTCAATACCAGTAGGAACATCCGCCATAACTAGACACATAGTGGATTCCCTGCAGGGGAAGGGCCTCAAACAATTGGTGCAACAATCCACAAGATACAGGGCTATCCTTGATCTAGTACTGACTAACGGGGGAAAAGATCACAGATTTCCAGGTAGAAGGTCAACTGGGGGCCAGTGACCATCACATGGTATGGTTCAATTTGACCACTAGAACGAAATCATCCCATTCCAAGACAAAAATACGGGACTTCAGAGGAGCTGACTTTGATAAGATGGTCAACAGAGTTAAGCTAGCCCTGGCAAGATGAAATACAGGTGAGGGGATACAGGCAAAGTGGGCAAGCATTAAGGATGCAATACTTGAAGTAACATCCCTTTGTGTTAGGGAGAAAAGCAAGAGCAAAAGAAGGAAGAAAGCACTTTGGTTCTCAAAAACAGTAGCTGAAAAGATCAGAGCCAAAAGGTTAGCCTTCAGGAAATGTAAGGGAACGCAGCAGGATGAAGAAAGGGAGGCATACCAAACTTCCCTAAGGGAAGCAGGGAAGGCAGTAAGGCAGGCAAAGGCAGAAACCGAGGAAACACTAGCATGCACAGTAAAAGAAGGGGACAAGACTTTCTATAAATACATTAGTGAAAGGAGAAAGTCCAGAGGGGGTATTGTTCAGATCAAAGGGGATAAGGGGGAGTGTGTGGAGGAGGACCAAGGAAAAGCGTCTATCCTAAATAGATACTGTAATTCTGCTCAGTATTTACTGAGGAGAAGGTAGGGCAGGGCCCACAGCTCAACACCATGGACACGGGGAAGGGAGGCATGCACAAGTCCCCTCACCAAAGAAAGGGTCCTACAAGAGCTCGCTAAACTCAAGAGTGGACAAGGCAATGGGACCTGATGGCATACATCCCAGGGTACTAAAGGACCTAAGGGTGGAACTAGCAGATCCATTAGCATAATTGTTTAGTGAGTCTCTGAGCACAGGAGAGGTCCCAGAAGACTGGAGAAGGACTCATGTGATCCCACTCCACAAGAGTGACAGCAGGGAGGAGGCAGGCAACTACAGACCTGTCAGTCCTACCTCAGTAGTGGGCAAGATTATGGAGGCACTCCTTAAGGAAAGGATAGTGCAACACCTGGAATCCATTGGAGCACAGGATCCAAGACAGCATGGGTTTACAACAGGAAGGTCCTGTCAAACTAATCTCATAGATTTCTTTGATTGGGTAACTAGAGTGGTGGACCAAGGGGGAGAAGTTGATGTTGCTTACCTTGACTTCCGCATAGCTTTCGATACTGTTCCACATAGAAGATTGATTAATAAGCTGTGTAGGTTCAGAGTGGGTCAGAGGTTGGTCAACTGGGTGGCAAACTGGTTGGCGGGCAGAAAACAGGGAGTGGTGGTAAACGGTATACAGTCAGAAGAGATGCATGTCACAAGTGGGGGTACCTCAGGGATCAGTTCTGGGGCCAGTCCTCTTCAATATCTTCATCAGTGACATTGCAGATGGACTAGAGGGAAAGGTTTGCCTCTTTGCAGATGACACCAAGATCTGCAACAGAGTAGATGATCCAGATGGGTTGGGCAGAACGAGAAGAGATCTGGAAAAACTGGCAAAATGGTCGGAAGAGTGGCAACTGGGGTTTAACGCAAAGAAGTGCAAGATAATGCACATAGGGAAGAGAAACCCTAAAGCTACCTATAGGTTGGGAGGGGAGTTGCTGGCAATCATAAGGGATGAAAGAGACTTGGACATCGTCATCACAGATGGCCTGAAATCATCCAAGCAGACCACTAAAGCAGTAGGTAAGGATAGAGGGATGTTGGGGTGTATTAGTAGGGGTATCACAATTCGTAAGAGGGAGGTAAAAATCCCTCTTTACAAGACACTGGTTAAGCCCCATCTGGAGTACTGCATACAGTACTGGAGGCCACCCCTGCACAAGGACATTAACAAAATGGAGGCAGTCCAGAGAAGGGCAACCAAAATGGTGCAGGGACTGCCTCAGAAAACATATGAGGACAGATTAACAGAGCTCAATATGTATATACTAGAGCAAAGGAGGGAGAGAGGTGATACGATTGAAACATTCAAACGTCTTAAGGGCATTAACAAGGTGAAAGAGTCTAACACATTTCAATATAAGAAAAATAGCAGGACAAGAGGACACAGCATGAGATTAGAGAGAGGCCAATTAAGGAGTAATGTGAGGAAGTTCTTTTCCATAGAAAGGGTGGTGGATGCATGGAACGGCCTACCTCAGGAAGTGGTGGATATAAATACAGTGCAGGGCTTCAAACAGGCATGGGAAAGGCATAAGGGAGCAATACAGAGGAGTCTGAATAAATAGGCCATTGGCAGAGTAAAGGCCTATGGCACATTCATAAGGTACAAAAAATTGGCAGACTGGTTGGGCCTTGCAGTCCTTATCTGCCGTAAACTTCTATGTTTCTATGTTTCTGTGCCAATCACCATATCAGGCATTGCTGGATGTCACCAGTCATACTGGTAAGGGGTCTGTGATGGGTGGCACTATAGGAGCAGGTGGGCTCGGTGAGGGGACACAGGACCACCAATTATTACCTTTATGAATGTCAAAGGGTGATCAGGAAGGTGGGGAATGCCACCTGCACCAGTGATATCTTAACTGATATAGAACAGGTGTTCAGGGGGTTGGGGTGCCACTGGACACACCGAGGATGACTACACAAATATGAAATGGGGGAAACAGGGGTGGGTGGCTGCAGTACAGTCACTCTGTCTTCGGGAGGTTGGGGTGCACTGGAAAGAGGTGGTTTTCAGCAGTGGTAAATAGCACTGCTTTGGGGGCTATTTACCACTACTGCAAGCCTTTGAAGATACTGCTGCACCAACATACATGGGGTCCCCTCATTTGTAAATGCACAGTGGTATTCTAGCGTTTTGGTGCTGTGGGATTGCGCGGGTGCTCTGGGGGCTTCTGAATATGTTTATGCTGGGCTATCCTAGGTACATACATTATAAAAATGGGTAAAATCATAACTGGCTGGCTGGAGCACTGAAGTGGCTGGTTGTTTGTGTTCATCTCTGTCAGTAGTTTAGTTTTGTGGATTTTCATGTGTTTCTGCTTGGAGGAACTGGACCGTTCTTGAACATGACATATAAAGTATGAACATTTCCTGGACTAAGAAACTGCAAAACATCACCACCAGGTATTGGCATTCTCATCATAAATCAACTTTTTTGGAAACCATCAAAAGCAAAAGTAGGGTCAGTAAATCTGTGCCACAAGCTCTGAGTTGTGGAGTGCTGCACTGAATCCACATTTCCGTCCGAATTGTTCTTACAGGATCTGTGCTTGTCTTTGAGATCCATTCACAACCATTTTGGAGAACAAAGAGAAGACACTAACAAATGATTTTTATATCCTGCATATGCCCCAAGCCAATGTTCATCACCTTCAGGAATTTAACACATTCTGGATCTTTGATCTACAATGACAACAGTTTACTGGTCCCCAGTAGTTCACCATTTCCTGTGGATTTGATTATTTTTCATCATTTGACTCCTAGAACCTTGGTCAAGATTATTATATTACATATCCCTGAACATAACTATCTGCATGGTTTAATATTACTACATCAAGAATACAACCTAACCTGTTCTTGCTGAGGGTTGGACTCACCTACAGACAGTTACAGCTGTGCCTGCTCAAACTTTTACTTTTGCTATTACTGTTGTCTGGTAATATTCACCCAAATCCTGGCCCTGGCCTGCCACGTACGGCAACTCCCATAAAACGACTTGGGACGCTCGCTTTGGCATCCCTAAATATCTGCAGTCTCCTACCAAAGCTGGATGCTCTACAAATATTTGCTACTCTACCTAATCCGTATGTTCTGGCAATTGTTGAAACATGGCTCTCACGAAAAATCCCTGACTCAGCTATTGCCATACCAGGCTACAACATCTTCAGACAAGATAGGACAACCAAAAGAGGTGGTGGATGTGCAATTTATCTCAAAGAGTCACTCATGGGCCACCTCTTACCTGTTCCTGTGGCTGCTACAACCACTCAATTACTCACCATCAGAATTCTGCTTGGTGCCCAAAATAAGGCACTTACTGTGGCATCCATATACATCCCTCCAAAAGAGCAAGAAAGTGGTTTCAACTTGGTACTGGACTTCACACGTAACCAGTCACCTGGGCCGGAGTCAATTCTGATGGGAGATTTCAATATAAACTGGCTTGCACCTGAAAATCAGAGCATTAAGGATGCCATCTCTGCTGTAAATTTTTCCCAGCTGGTTGACTCCCCAACCAGATCCAGTTACAAAACGGGGACTACAAGCCTTTTGGACTGGGTCCTAACCAGTCATCCAGACCGCATTACTAATACCACTGTCCTCCCAGATACGCTCAGTTATCATTCTCCTGTCATCTGCACATGGACAAACAAAGTTTGCAAACCACCACCACAGTCAATTACCAGCAGAGTCCTTGCCTGGGGTCACCTGGGACCTCTTAAATCCCTCCTTAGAGTGCAAGACTGGTCTCCAATCTACAGAGTGAAGGATGTTGACACAGCACTCGAACACTTCATCAACACCTATAATTCTGCCTGCAACTCTCACGAGCCCCTAAAAACATGCAATATCAAAGGCTCTTGCAACCCCTGGCTCTCTGTAGAACTTCTAGCTTGCATGAAAATAAGGGACCACTTCTGGCACCGTGTCCAAGCTACTGACACACAATCTGACATCCAGAACTACAAAAGAGCATGAAATGACTGCACTAGGTCCTAGCAAAAATGAAACACTATCAGGAAGTGCTTACTGATAACCTGGGGCAAAGGAAAAGTTTTCTGGGATAATATTAAAGAAATCACAGGTAAAACCTCGAAATTGACACCTACCATACTGGACTTAGATGGGATCACTGCCCTTGACCCTGTAACTATTGTCAATACTTTCAATAACGCATTCACGGACCTCAGCCGTGTTCTCCCACCGGACTTTTTTTTTATGCAGATGTCACCTTGCCCACCTCTGATAGCACTCCCACACATACTAGCCACCCCCCATTCTACTTTAAAGTTATCTCACTGCAGGAAGCCCATAAATACATCCTCAAGGCAATTGGTAAATCTAGATACAGTGGGGATTCCCTTGATCTTAAACTGTTGTCCCTCACACTAGAGGAAGTGCTAGTGCCTCTTACCTGGATTTTTAATCTCTCAGTTAGCATTGCCCAGTTCCCCAAGAGATGGAAATCAGCCATGGTAACACCAGTACACAGAAGCGGTGACAGGTTTCTCCACGTGAACTACTGGCCCATCTCCATACTTCTGCCCCTCTCCAAGGCACTTGAACGCATTGTAGGCGACCAGCTTACAGATTATCTTGATAAACATAAGATCCAATGTACCCAACAACATGGATTCAGAAAAAGACACAGCACCTCCTCAGCTTTCATGGAATTCACTGGTTTCATACACAAATCTCTGGACCATGGACAGATAGTTGGGGCCGCATTTATCGACCTGAAAAAAGCGTTTGACACGGTCCATCACACCCTACTACGTAGGGAACAGCTAAGCAATGCTGGAATTTCTGCTGACTCTAATTCCTGGTTTAAAAGCTATCTGGAGGACTACATTCAACAAGTCAAAATTGCCGATGTCATCTCGGACTCTAAACCATTTTGCTCAGGTGTCCCACAAGGGTCCATCCTGGGCTCTATACTATTTAGTCTCTTCTTAAACAATCTCCCAAAATCCTGCCCCAAACAACTCCTACTATACGTGGACGATGCTGTTATCTACACAAGTCACACATTCCCCATGCCTCTTGAAAGCCAGCTGCAACTCGAATTTGCATCAGTAGAGAAATGGTTCAGTGATCACAAACTGGTGCTAAACTATCAAAAAAAATAACCCCATGCTCTTCAGCAGCTCCCACAGTAAACACAGGCATCATCCCCTGACTATATCTAACCACCTTGGGACTGCTGTTGAGCAGCTACAATATTTTAAGTATCTCGACATCACCATCAACAGCAACTTATCCTAAGGGATGCATATTGACAACATTGCCAAAGCAGTTAATACTCGCATAGGCCTCCTCCTCAGACACAGGAACTCCCTTACACCAGAAGCCTTAAGGTTGGCCGTACAGAGCTGTGTTACTTCCATTATTGACAACGGATTGATAATGTAAATGTAAACTTTAATGTAAATGTAAACTTTATTTTTTAAGCGCCTTTCAAGAACCAAGGCGCTGTACAACTAATTATTAAAAACCTTCAGGAAAAGCTTTAAATCTATGGATCTGCCACTGAAACTGACCTCCGGTGAATTTCTACTGCTCTAAACAAGGCATGTCACCTCATCTCAGGAGCCCACCGTCTCACCCACTCTTGCGACCTCTATGCCCAAACTGGTTGGCTCCAGCTCAAAGATCGCATCAAATATCAAACATGCCTGATGGCCAAGAAAATAACCTTAGGCCTCCTACCACCTTGATTTCAAGGTCTTCTCAGACCCTCTCTTAATACCCCCCATACCCGTGGCTCTGAATCCCAGCTCTTTCTGGTTCCTCACTGCTGTACCTCCCAGGAACAAAGATCATTCGCCTACAGAGCCCCTCTTTGGATGAATACCCTCAACTGTGACATCTCCTCTGAATCCAAATCCAATCTACAGCAACTACTCTCTGCCACTCATTCCTGTGACTGTTTCTGCTAAAACCCTAGCACTTGATTACTGTTAAATCTCCTTAGCACCATCTCTGACATTCCCTCCCCCTTGCTCCCTACCCCCTTCATCTTTCCTCCCTTCTACCTAATGCCCTCCCCCATCTGTCCTGACAAGGCCTGTTGGCTGATTCAACTTACCTCATGATTTTACCAGTAACTGACAAAGCTAGTTTGGGCAGATTTTCAATTTACCGTATGCATTGCTGTGCATGAAACTGCTTAGCATTACTCATTTCTATTCTTTAATTCACAGTGAATGTCAACTATTGCTATCTTTTCTTATTTACAATTTTTTTACCATACCCTGTTTAGTCTGTAAACCTGTTGATCTCCTTTCTCTGTGTATACTGTTTTGCCATACTTTTTGTTCTGTTTACCTGTTATATTATGCTGCTGATGTGGAACCTTTGTAAAAGAGCTCTAAACTCAAAAGTATTTGTAATCCGAGATCTAAATAAATAAAAAATAAATAAAAAGCAGGATCCCGCTGAAAACAGGATATTGCATTTTTGCTGGGCAATCCTGGGTAACTGCAGTGTAAAAATGGGAAAAAGCAGACTTTACTTAAAAACAAGCATTTGTCAATGCAGAATGTTGCTTGCTTGTACGTGCTGTTTAGGTATTTGGAAGTGATAGTTCCATGCCTTCCTCCCAAGACATGCACTGTGTCTTTCCATTCAGTATTCACAGAAGAGTGGGAGGGGCAAGGGCCACAGCAGTACAGCAGTTACCAAGGGGGTGAAAAGGTGGACAATAGTCCATTCAAAGGCAAAAGAGTCCTGCAGGAGCTCACTAAATTGAAGGTGGACAAAGCGATGGAACCAGATGGCATACACCCAAGGATATTAAGAGACCTGCGAAGGGAGATAGCAGTACCTCTGGCAGCCACGTTCACTGAGTCATTCAACATGAGTGAATTGGAGGAGGGTACATGTGGTCCCGCTACACAAGTCCAGCAGCAGGGAAGAGGTGGGGAACAATAGGCTGTTCAGCCTCACCTGAGTATTGGGGAAGATCATGGAGACATTGCTTAAAGAAAGGATAGTGGGGCATCTAGAAACCATCGGAGCCCAGGACGATAGACAACATGGCTTCACAGTGGGGACATCATGTTAGACAAATCTGGTTGATTTCTTTGACTGGGTGACAAAGGAAGTGAATCAGGGTGGGGCAGTGGACAACGCTTACCTTGATTTCAGCAAAGCCTTTGACACCATCCCACATAGGAGGCTGATAAACTAGCTGGGTAGGCTGGGCATGGGGGAAAGGGTGGTAAACTGGGTTAGAAACTGGCTAACAGACAGGAGGCAGAGAGTGGTGTTAAATGGGGTGCAGTCTAGGGAGAGGGGGTGACCAGTGGGGTGCTGCAGGGATCGGTCCTGGGACCAGTCCTGTTCAATGTCTTCATTAGTAACATTGCAGAATGGCTGAAGGGAATTTTTCCACCAGATTTTCAACATAGCCATTTTAAGACCTCTGTTCATGAACAGTGTCACAGTGATTTTCTTAATCTGTCCCAAACATTGATTGCGCATACCGACTGCGCCATTGTGCGCTACATGCATGGAAACACGTTTTGGGCGACGTGAAAAAATGACAGCTGTACTGCTCATAAGGAGGTGTGGTAAAATGGCAATGTTGAAAATCTGGAGTGAAAATATTGAAAATTCACTAACTTACGAGAGTGCGTAGGAACAGCGCAATGCATGCTCCTAAAACAGTCATTTATGGGAATTTTTTCACCAAATTTTCAACATAGGGTTTTTTGGGGACCTACCTCATGAACAGTGACACTGTCATTTTGTAAATCGGTCCCAAAAGGTGGTTCCACACAGTGACCTCGAAATCACCTTTTGGGGTCGATTAATGCCATGACAGTGACAGCATTCATGAGGTGGGGTCCCAAAAACCCCATGTTGAAAATTTGGTAAAATCCATAGAGATATGCAGTAAAGTTGAAAAAAACCCTGTTTATTCCATTATACAGCTTACTGGCATTTCCTCAGTTCACGGTCGGCTTTGAAGAGTGCAGACGTGTTCCCGGTCCACCGAAGATCATAGCGCCGGACTCCGGAGGTAAGTATGGGGTGAGGTGGGGGTGTGGGGAGGTAGATGCACAGAGGGTGGGTGCAGGTGGGGGGAGGGGGGGTCAGGACAGTCTGTGAGGGAAGGTTTTTCTTTTAGGTTTTTTTGGTTTTTTTTTTTACTTGGATGATGCTGGACTTGTGCCACGCTGGGGTGGGCTCCCAGCATGGCAGCTGGAAGGCTGTTTGGGGGTGGGGTCTGTGGAGCCGATGGGGGATTGGGCAACTCCGTCAGCCATAGGACCTGTTGCCACGCTGGGGTGGGCTCCCAGTGTGGCACCCGATAGTCTGGGGGGGATCAGTAGAGCTGACAGGGGATTGGGCAGCCCTGTCAACCATACAGACTGCTGCCACGCTGGGGTGGGCTCCCAGCGTGGCACCTGGAACTCTGTTGGGGAGGAGCGCAGCACAGCCGACGGGGGATTGGGCACACCCGTCGGCAATACAGTGTGTGCGTGGGGGGAAGCATGAGCACACAGTATACGTGTGTGTGTGTGTGGGGGGAGCACGCATGAGCATGCAATCTTATCACTGCTCACTAAAGCGTAGCTCTCCCTTTCAACTGTATGGCCACTGCATTTTCAACTGCTGTCATAGACAGCTGCAGCATTGATTGGAGAACTGCGGCCGTGCCTGCAAACACACTGACTGAATTAGAAGAGGGCTGCCACACCTCCGAAAACTCGGATTATGGCACTATGTTTCTTGCACATGCGTGCAAGCAACATAACAAGCATTTGTCAATGCTGAATGTTGCCATGCTGGCATTAGCTTTGGTGGTGCAGTGTGGAAACACAGTTTTGGCAGGATGAGAAAAATGACAGCTGTACTGTTCATAAGGAGGTGTAAAAAAAATGGCAGTGGTGAAAATGTGGCATGTAAGTATTGCAAATTTGCAAAGTTACAAGGGTGCATGGGAAATGCGCAACGCACACTTGTAACACAGTCATTTTATGGAGTTCCGGCACCAAATTTTCAACATAGGCATTTTAGCACCTCTGTCCCAAAAAGTGATTTCACACAGCGACTGCGCTATTCTGCGCTGGATATGCGAAAACACATTACGGGCAGGATATGTAAAATGGCAGCTGTACTGTTCATCAAGAGGTGTGGAAAAATGCCAATGTGAAAATCCAGAGTGAAAATATTACAAATGCACAACGTTACGAGCATGCGTGTAAACTGTGCAATGCACGCTCGTAACACAGTCATTTTATGGAGTATCATCAGCAAATTTTCAACCTAGGCATTTTAGGACCTCTGTTCATGAACAGTGTCACTGTCATTTTCGTAATCTGCCCCAAACACTGATTTCCCACAGCGACCGCGGTATTGTGAGATGGAAATAAAACACATTTCAGCCAGGATGTGGAAAATGACAGCTGTACTGTTCACAAGGAGGTGTAGAAAAATGACAATGTTGAAAATCTGGCATAGAAAATATTGCGAATTGAGAGATTCTGAGCATCGTAGCAACTTCATAAAGCTGCAGCTTGTAAAACAGCCATTTTTTTGATTTTTTCCACCAAATTTGCTACATAGACTTTTTGAGAGCCCACCTCATGAACACTGCCACTGTCCTTGTGTTAATTGGTCCCAAAAGGTGATTCCGCACAGTGACTGAGAAATCACCTTTCGGGACCGATTAACATTATAACTGTGAAAGAATTCATGAGGAGGGGTTCGAAAAATCCCAAGTTGAAAATTTGGTGCAAAAATTCCCAAAAATGCCCGAGATATGCATCTAAGTTGAAAAAGCCCTATTTATTCCATTATACAGCTTACCGGCATTTACTTAGTTCGTGGTCGGCTTTGAAGAGTGCAGACGTGTTCCCGGTCCACCAAAGATCATAGCGCCAAGCTCTGGAGGTAAGTATGGAGTGAGGGGGGTGTGGGGAGGCAGGGTGCGCAGTGGGTGGGTGCAGGTGGTGGGTAGGGAGGCTATGAGGGACTGTTTTCTGCTTACAGGGACTACAAAAACACATCGCAGATGATTTTCTTTTGCACGTGGTTTCTTTTTGGGGGTACAGTAGCTGATGGGGGATTGGGCACCTTCACCAGCACAGAAGAAGGAGGAGACATCAAGCTGACAGGGTGGGCTCCCTGTTGGCACAGTAAACCAGGAAAGGGTGGGGCGGATGCCGGCGGGATTGGGCACCCGTGGGTAAACAACGAAAGTGGGGAGAAAACACATTTTGGGCGGTGTAGAAGCAGAGCTGGGGGATTGGGCACCCCAAAGTCGGCAGTTTAGTGGCCACTGTGCCGCCATGTTTCCAGCTGGCGAGCACGTAGGAAGGATCCGTTGCGTGTGACAAGCTTTGCTCACATTGCAGCGGACCTTTCCTTAGATGTACTCGCCCGGGTGGTGTGGCGCAGGCATGCAGGCTGATTGGGGTCTGAGGAACACACCTACTGGTGTGTGTCCTGCATTCGCCCAACAGCGACCGTGCCTCCAAATCTGCACTATCCCAAGATGTTAGCTGCACAAGCGCACCAACATAATGAGATATAGCACCTCTGCAGTGCTGTCCTAGATGAATACAATGTAAAAATGTGTAACAGCAGCACCCCAATGAGAAATCACCTGTCAGCAAGCCTATCTGGGGTAAACATGGGTAAAAGTGGGACTTCACTGAAAATGAGATACTGCATCTCTGCTGGGCTATTCCGAATAAAGATATTGTAAGAATGAGTAAAAGCAGGATCCCACCAACAATGAGGTATTTTATCTCATCTGGGCTATCCTGAGTAAATACAGCATAAAATGGATAAAAACAGGACTACAGTGAAAACCAAATATTACATTTCAACTGGGCTAACCTTGCTAAAATAGTGTAAAAGTAGGACCCCACTGAAAATGAGATATTTCATCTCAGTTGGGCTATCCTGGATAAATACACTGTAAAAATAGGCAAACGCAGGACCCTAATATAAAAAAGCACAATGCATCTCAGCTTGTCTATCCTGAGTACATACATTGTGAACACGGCTAAACGCAGGGTCCCACTAAAAACAACATACTGCTTCTCAGATGGGCAATCCTGGGTAACTACAGTACATTATAAAAATGGGTAAAAGCATAGCTTACTGATAAGGAAATGTTGTATCTCTGCTGTGCCCTATTGGCAACAAGGTATTTAATATCACCTGTCCTGGCCTGTGTAAATGCAGGGTAAAAATGGCTGAAAGCAGGACTCTACTGAAAACAAGATATTGCAGCTCAGCTAGCCTATCCTGGGAAAATACATTGTAAAAATGTGTAAAAACAGGACCCCACTGAAAACAATATATTACATCTCAGCTGGGCTGTCCTGGGTATATACATTGTAAAAATGGGTAAAATCGGGACCCCACTGAAAGCAAGATATAGCATCTCCACTGTGCTGTCCTGGGTAAATACAGTGTACAAATGTGTAAAAGCAGGACCCTACTTAAAATGAGATGTAGCATTTCTGCTGTGCTAGTCTGGATAAATACAGTGTAAAAATGTGTAAAACAATACCCCACTTAAAATAAAATATTGTCATTCATCAGTGCTACCCTGGCTACATATACAGTATAGCAAAATGATATGGCCTCTCAGTAGGCATATTCTGGGTAAATACAGGGTAAAAATGGGTAAAACAATACCCCACTTAAAATGAAATATTGTCATTCGTCAGTGCTACCCTGACTACATATATATAGCAAAATGATATGGCATTTCAATAGACAAATCCAAGGTAAATACAGGGTAAAAATGTGTAAAACAAAACCCCACTTAAAATGAAATATTGTCATTCGTCAGTGCTACCCTGGCTACATATATAGCAAAATGATATGGGCTTTCAGTAGACATATCCGGAGTAAATACAGTGTAAAAATGGGTAAAACAATACCCCACTTAAAATGAAATATTGTCATTCGTCTATGCTACCCTGGCTACATATATAGCAAAATGATATGGCCTTTCAGTAGGCATATCTGGGGTAAATACAGGGTAAAAAAATGGGTAAAACAATACCCCACTTAAAATTAAATATTGTCATTCGGCTGTGCTACTCTGGCTAGATATATAGCAAAATAATATTAGCTCTCAGTAGGCATATCCGGGGTAAATACAGGGTAAAAATGGGTAAAATTTTAACCCCACTGAAAATGAGATATTGCATCTCAGCTGGCCTAACCTGGTTAAATACAATGTAAAGATGTGTAAAAGCAGGACACCAGTGAAAATGAGATGTAGCATCTCCGCTGTGCTATCCTGGAGAAATATGGTGTAAAAATGTGTAACAGAAGGACCCCAGTGAGTTATTGCCTGTCAGCTTGTCTAGCCTGCGTGAATACATTGTAATACATTGTAAAAATGGGTAAAAGCAGGACCCCACTGAAAATGAGATTTTGCTTCTCAGTTGATCAAGCCTGAGAAAATGAATTTAAAAATGGGCAAACAAGGTGAGCCCAGTGGCATGGAGGGCTAAGGCATTGACTGCCATACCTCCTGCCATGCCAGAAACCTGTGTTCAAGAACAAGCACTGGCTGCTGGGAGGTCAGCATTGTGTGAGAGAATCAAGTATCCCAGAGACTGCTCTCCTCTCCTTGGGAAGCGTGGCCAGCTGGTTCAGCCTCTGGCTGCCACTGCTCATAGGCCTGTTAGTAGTGCAGATTGAGAGTGGCTCAAAGGAAGGGGCCATGACTCTGCAGGACATGCACGCTGCCATGTGCATGTCCTGATGTGTCACCACAGCAGTGGTCAGTGTGAAAGAAACCGGAAACATGGGGAAATTTGGTTTCACAAAGCCCTGCCCGCTCCCTTGTGGACCACGCTGCCACTCAACCACCAGGGGGAATCTGGATAATTGACTATGGGGGAGGATAGTCATCCCCCTCTCAGCTCCATCTTGCATGAGGAGTCAGTGGGGGATTTGGCACCCCATGTGACCAACAGAAGCGGATAACAGTCATGGGGGTTGGGACAGGCTTGAGAGTGACCCACCACCCCCTGACAGAAAAAGAAAGGTAAACACTGGACCCAAATGAAAATGAGATTTTTGTCTCTCTACCAGGCTATTGCAGATACAGTAAATAAACTGAAACAAGTGGTAAAAAAGCCAGACTGCTCTGAGAATGACATATTGCATCCCAGCTAGCCTACCCTGCATAAATACATAGTAAAAATGGCTAAAAGCAGGAAGGACCACACTGAAAATGAGATACATTGTTGCTTCTTATATACTTTATCTCTGATGTCTCCTTTTCCCCTCCATGAAAGGAGCTCCCCTTCGTGATTCTGCCCCTCCCCCAGTGCACTAGTCTCTGCAACTGCAGAAGTGACAGCCACCTTGCGGAAGATGGTGACTCTGACACAAACTGCACATGTGCGAGTATCGTGCATGCACAAATCTGTTGGAGCTGCCATCTTGCACATAGCAGACTCTGGTGCAGCAAGAGCTCCAAGTATGCGTTTACTCTCGCTGCACAAAATCACCACCATTGCTCTGGGCAGCCATATTGGCTCTGACCAGAGTTTGTTGTATATATACCGTTAGATTGTATGTTGTTTTTTTTTTACTTTTCTCACTCTCACTGTTTTTTTGTTTTTTTTTATTACTTGTTTCTGGAGCCGGCTGTCATCCAGAGGGAGCCCCCAGCCCCGTCCCACAGCATCTACCATCCACGCTGGCCCGTACTCCCAGGGATTGCCCCCACCTGGTGGAGCTGACGGGTTTACAGAACCCCCACCAGAGACCAGATTCAGTGTGGCCAGCACCATGGCTGGCCGTGAGCCCTTCACCATTGTGCCGCGGCATCTTTTTCCTGGTTTATCCCCAGGAGTTTGAGATGTGCAAAGACACCCACTGAGAGGACCGTGCATGCGTCCGCACGTACTCCCTCAAAGAGTCTTCCCCAACTCCTCCCCCTTCTGTAGTGCAGTGCCCTTTCCCCGATCCTCCGCTAGGGAGCAGGCAAGTGCCAACCACTTAGAACCCTCCTCCCGGAGAAGGAGAGCAGTCCATCAGATGCTCGATCCTTCTCTTCCCCTGCCGACCCCCGCCGGCCCATGCTCATTCCAGAACATGGGTCACCGGCATAGCATGAGGTAAGGCGTCCAGTGCCTCAGCCCTCAGCACCATCGGGCTGGCCATCACTCTCACTATTGATTGTTTGTACAGCCAATGGGGTGCATTTGCATTTTTTCAAATGATGTAAGAGATTACACCAAAAATCTTGCATCCCCATTAGTCAGATTACCTTTGACTGCTGGCCGGTGGTGCTGAGGGTTGGTAGCTGGGCGCCTCCTCATGTTTCCTGTGACCGGGTTCAGAATTGCCCAGATCATTGGGGGTCAGTGGGGGAGGGCAAGGAGCAGGATTAGCTGCCGCAAGGCAGCTCTACTCTCCCAGGGAGGGATGAGGGGTTTCCCCAGCCCTTGACTGTCACCCAGTGGAGGACAGATGGTAGTTGGAGCTACAGGGGAGCCTGGTGATTGCCAGGGGTGCGGTGGAAGGGATTGAGCCAGTGCCCAGAGTGTGTGTCCACCTCCATGTGAATGCACTGCCGTGTTTGCCAAGGTCCCAGGAATCATGGGGAGAAAAATGGGGAAAAACTGTAAACTGCATACATTATAGAAAAAAAAGATTACTTCTAACGAAGCCCTTCAGGGAAGGGCAAAACATTAGGTCTGCAGGTGGTGTGGCATCTGCTGCTCGACTCCCAACTTGTACACTATAGTTTTGTGGCACTGCTGGAGAGGAATGAAAGCTTTCTGAGGCAGCTCTGCTCCTGTGTGGTGCTTCTTTCATGTGGAGGATTTGGGGTGAGTGCTGATGTTTTGCTGATAGGTAGTTACACTTTACTGGACAAAGGCACCAACACCCTTAGAGAGCATCACCACCAATATTACATTTGAATTCATTTTCTGAAGTGTTACTCAATAACATGAATGGAGGGAGGTTCTATATACCTAATAGCTGGTCAGCCATACAGCACTGTCCTCCCACCCCCCCACCGGAAGTACACAGTCCTCACCTCAGCACTGTCGCTCACCCACATAGCACCTATTCCTCACCAGGGTCTGCAGCTCAAAAATAGTAAAAATAGTCATGCCTGTCTGTTTTGGTGCTTACAATTCATCCAGCATGATGGCATGTCACTCCATTCCCTCTCCTCAAACATGTGATCAGGCCACAGGTGCCGGAACCGGTGGGGGGAGCGAAAAGGGCGTTAGCCACTCCACTTTTTATTTCTATATAGCAAAAACTAGTATAAAAAAAGTGCCCTTTGTACCCTCATAAGTGCCCTTTTGATTCTTGGCTCCCTCAGCTTTTACCATCTTCCAGCACCCTTGGATAAGGCTGCATACATTCCTTTCTACTACTTTTTTTTAGAATAAGTTTGAAAACAACAAAAAATTAACATTCCATGGCATGCCGGCCCAGTGGAGTAGAGGACTGAGGAGCTGTGCACCTTACCTCTCCCATACAGGTGAACCAAATCTGGGAACAAGCTCAGGTCACAGGGTCAGCTTGGGGGAGGAGTGGGAGTGAATCAAGCAGTCACCAGGCAGCTCTGCTCTCCTGGATTGGTGTGATGGGGCAACTCAGCTCTTGGCAGCCACCAGGTGGAGACCTGGTGGTAGCGCCAATGCATGAGTGAAAGACAGCAGTCAGGAGAGGGGGAGCCATGGTTCTGGGATGCATTCTCACGTCTATGTGCACGCATAGCCTCATACCACCACGGCTAGGAGAGAAAAAGGAAATGGTCAGCTTGGCCCATATAAAGTCCTGCCAGCTGGCCCTTTGCCCTGTGCTACCAGCCCACCAGGAGCCCCAAACACTGGATACATGTCTCTGAGTAGAGGAATGATGGCCCTCCCCCACCTAGCCCCAATCCATGGGGGTCTTGGGGTGTCCTGGTCAAGGTAGAGGCAGAACGCCAAGCGGATGAGGCAGGGACAGGACTGTAAAGCTCACCCAAGCAGACCAATGGAGAAAAATGTAACATAACGTTATATTAGAAATATTAAGGATGGAGGAATTACACTACTCTCCGTTCCATTGCACAGTGAAGAGGACACCACTTCTTAACATGTTTTGTGATATAATAATAATTTTCCTCCAGTCTCATTGAAGCTACTAGTAAGTTCTTTCAGACATCCCAAACCAGGGATTTGGGTTTTTCCATAACGTAATAATGCAACACCTGGGGCCTGATATTCAAAAGTTTGTGCAGGTGCAAAAAGGTGTTTGCCTGCACAAATCAGGTTTTGCACCAGAGTGCAATGTTCAAAAGGGGTGGTTGCATGGACAAATAGGGTTAGCGCTCACGCAAGCCATAATGTATGTGGGTGCGCAAAGGGGGGGACAGGAATATCTGCACAAGCCCATATTCAGTGCATTTGTGCCACATAAAAGGGGTTAGCATGGTAGCATGGTCCTTTTGTGCAGTGCAAATACCGATGAACAACCCCCTGACCTACTCCAGGCAACTCTGGCAGCTGCCGAAGTTACTGCAGCCAGCAACCAAGCTGGCCAATGGGAGAGCACACCTGCCCCCTGGTGGTCCATTGTCCATCACTCCCTTTATTTGCCATCCCACTGCAAAAGTACTGTATCCCTGGTGCCTAGTGGTCCCCTTCCCTCTGATCTCCATCCCAAAACTGTGTTCCATTATCCCTGGTGCCCAGTGGTGCCCCCTCCCTCCGATCACCTGCCCACAACAAAAGTACTGTATCCCTGGTGCTCAGTGGTCCCCCCTTCCTCCTATTGCCGTCCCATAACTGAGTTTTCTTATCCCTGGTTCCTAGTGGTCCCCTTCCTTCTGAACTCCATCCCTTAACTGCATTCCAATATCCCTGGTCCCCAGTCATCTCCCCTTCCCTCTGATCACCCAACCATAACAGAAGTACTATATCCCTGGTGCCTAGTGGTTCCCTCTCCCTCCGATCACCATACCGTAACTGAGTTTCCTTTTCCCTAGTGATTAGTGGTCCTCCCTCCTTCCATTTGCCATCTCGTAACTGTGTTTCCTTATCCCTGGTATCCAGTGGTCCCTTTCACCCTCCAACCACTGGCCCTGTAATCCCTTTAAATTTCCCTGGTGGCTAATGTCCACCCCCATCCCCACCAATCACCAGCCCTGTTATGACAGAAAAACTCTCGTGCCTAGAGTTCCCTTCTCTTTTCCAATCCCCGGCCCCATACAACTACGCTGACAACCTGGTGGGCCATGCCCCCCCAGTGTCCACTCCCCAACCCCTGTAGACATACAAGAGAACCAACTTTGCTTCCGCTGCTGACCAAAGCTGACAGAGACGTACTGTAGCAGGAAGAACTGACAAACTGCCAAGATGTCCTGTGGTACCTTCTACCCTCTGATGGCCATTCCAGCAACAAAACAATAGTTTCTGGTGTGTAGCACTCCCCCACACACAGCAGGTACCATCATCCCACCTGCCCACACCCCTTTATGGACAGCGCCAGTGCTGCAAACAGATACGGTGATCAGCACAGCTCTCCTGACACCTCCTCGGCTGGCTGCCACATGACAAGGCTGGGCTCATGCATCCTATGTATAGTATAATGAGTGAGTCCACTGTACTGTGCACAGTACAGCAACCCCCATGCCCTGTGCTATACATAGCATGCATAAGCCCAGCCTTGTTATATGGCAGCCAGCTGAGGAGGTGTAAGGAGGGCTGTACCGGTTGCCATATCTGTCTGCAGCACCATGCTGCCCATAAGGGGGTTGGGCAGGTGGGATGACAGCACCTGCTGTGTGTGGGTGGGGACTGCTAGACACCAGGGACTATTGTATTGTTTCTGGGATGGCCATCAGAGGGTGGGGAGTAACACAGGGCATCAGGGCAGTTTGTCAGTTCATTCTGTTACATTACATCTGTCAGCTTCGGTCAGCAGTGGAAGCAAAATTTATATATATATATATTCTCTTTTACTCCCTTTCTCTGACAGCCCATGTTCGGGAAGGAGCCCCAGCCCCATCCCCCCGATGTCCACCGACCGACACCAATTGTCTTCCCCCAGGGCTTGCCCCCCCGGCAGAGTCAGAGGGGGTACCCCAGACCCCCACGAAAGACTGGATCCAGTTTTGGTCAGCACCACAGCTGGTCGGGGGCCAGGACCTGTGAGCCCCTCCTTCATCCAGCCATTGGAGATCTTTTTCTCATTTTTCCTCCCACCAGAGGTAGAGTGTGCAATGACACCAATGAAGGTGCCGCATATGGGAGTGTGCACATCCCGTCCAGCATCTGCCCCACCTTTGCCCACCATGGACAGCATCGGTGTGCCAGCCCCCAACCTCCGCTAGGGGCCAGGCACCCATCAACCACTGATTGCCCCCCTCTCCAAAGAAGGAGAACTGTCCCTGGGATGCTTGATCCTCCTACTCCCCAGCCGACCTCCGGGGCCCACTCGCACTGTGAACACAGGTCACCGGCATGGCAGGAGGAAAGGCAGGATGTCTTAGTCCTCCATGCCACCAGGCCAGCAGTGGAAGCAAAGCTGGTTCTCTTGTATGTGTACACGGGTCAGGGAGCAGATACCATGGGGGAAACAGGCCATCAGGTTGTCAGCATGATTGAATGGGGAAGGTGATCGTAGAAGGGAAGGGAACTCTAACCACAGGAGTGTTTCTGTCATACTGGGAATGGTGATCAGTGGGGGAGGGACAGTAGCCACCAGGGAAATTCGCAGGAATTATGGGGCTGATGGTCAGAGGGTGGCAGGGGCCACTGGGCACTAGGTATAAAGAAACAAAGTTATGGGGCAGCGATTGGAGGGAGGGGGGCCACTAGTCACCAAAGATAAGTAAACTGAGTTTAGGGATGGCGATCAGAGGTGGGGACCACTAGGTACCAGGGATACAGTACTTCTCTGGTGGGTGGGTAATCAGAGAGAAGAGAGAGATGACTGGGCACCAGGGATAATGGAACACAGTTACAGGACAGAGAACAGAGGAAGGGGGAACCAGTAGGCACCAGGGATACAGAACATTTGTTATGGGAGGGCAGTCGGAGGGAGGAGTGGACAATGGACCACTGGGGGGGCAGATATGCTCCCCCACTGGCCAGCTTGGTTGTTCTCTGCAGTAACTCTAGCAACCACTAGGCTTTCCCGGAGTATGTCAAGGGTTTGTTCAGTGGTATTTGCACTGCTCAAAAGGACAGTGCTAACTCCTTTTCCACAGCGCAAATGCGCTGAATATGAGGTTGTGCAAATATTCCTATCCCTGCCCCCTCTTTATCCACCCACATACATTATTTTTTGTGCAGGTACTAACTCTAGGCTGCACAACCACCCCATTTTGAATATCCTGCTCCAGTTCAAAACCCAGTTTGCATTGGCAAACACCTGTTTACAGTATGCCCATGCAAACTTTTGAATGTTGGGCCTCAGGCATTTAACACAGCAATATTAAAGACAGGGGGCAGGATTCTCAAAGCATTTGGGACCTAATTCCCGCTCTGCAACTGCAGTTGTGGACTGAAATTGCCCGCAGCTGCACTGGTTCTGATTCACAGCCGCAGCAGTTGCGGAGGGTGTTACGGCTGCTCCCACCAGCCGTAGCATCTTTCTGCAGCTGCAGTGATCTCCCCAGTGACACCACCCGCAAGCAGCCATAAATAATGGAGTCAGTCATAATCCAGCTACACCTTTGCGAATACCCACCACTACGGGACTCCTGCGACTTCGCTAGTGGCCACCCTTTGGCGCCGATGTTTTGCCACAGCTGCGGGAATTTCACGATCTTTGTGAATACTGCCCAGACAATTTTGTGACAACTAGATCCCCAGCAGACATATAGCAGGCGCAAACTTAATTTTAGTGCCTGAAATCAGGTTAATAGCAATGAAGACCTCCTTCCAAAATGTATTTAGTTTTGAACAGAGTGCCATAACATGCAAAATAATGTCAACTTCTGTTCTACAACAAGTGCATAGATTTGAGATAGTGGTATTACATTTATTTAGAAGATAAAGGGTATTGTTATGTTTTATGAATAATGAAACATTGTATTTGGTTAAAGAGCAGCTGATGCCTTTGGGAAAACTGGAAAACATTGTAGTTAGACACAATTCTTTCAGCTTATATTTCACAAATCGTCTGTAGAGTTCTCCTCTTATGTATTTATTGCTAAAAAAATTCCTCCGAAAACCAGATATTTATCTTTTTTGAGTTCATCTGGCTTCTATGGTTTATTCCCCACTTGAAATGATAGTTCCCTGTTTTGCTATCACAGTCTGTTGCCATGGGAACAACTGTGATGTCACAAGCAGAGTTTTATGGCATTAGGTTAGGAAGAAGCAAGAACCGTTGAACCCACAAGGAACAACTATTCTGTTTTCACCCATATGACCTCTGTAATAAATATTGGGGATAAGAAATACAGAGCTAATGAGAAATATAAGCTGCTTTGTGTCCAAATATTACATGTTTTTAAAACTCTTCTCAAGGCATTGGTTGCTCTTTTAAGCCTGTTGCAGAAGATTATCTTCCATGGGTTGCATATATAGTACAGTATACTCCCAGTGAGCATCTGAGATTACAAAGTTTCATTCCTTTTGTCAACTTTCTTTTGTCTTTGTTAAGTCCGAAACACTAAAAGAAGTGAAATAATTGTTTATTTATTTATTGAAATGTTTCGCCAGGAAGGGCACACTGAGCAACAAGTCGCTCATCTCACAGAGCGTCCTGAGGACAGGGTACAGGGAGTATATTGCATACAAACATCATACAAGAACATCCATATAACAATACAAATTAGAGGGATACAAGTGTGCACAAACCAATCTGTTAAAATGGAACAATAAGTGCCGTCATGATAATTAGATGATTTCCAACTTGAAGAACCAATAAGTGCAATCAATAAAGTACAACTATATCAGTAATGAGATTGTCAGGAGAACAATTTTGATAACATGTATTGTCTATTTATTGAGTAAATAGAGAATACTGGATGGGAAACTATGTACAACCAGTGTGTTCTGCCACACAGGGGTTCTGATTTCCTCTTACCTCAAGAGCGAAACTTGAGAGGTGCCTGGGAATCAGAACTCCAAGGTGGCAGAACATACTGGTTATGCATAAAGTTGCTCATCCTATATTTTTTATAGTGTATAGCATTATGTGAAATGTGAGCATTGTGTTTTTTGAGGTTCTAGAATGTTGTTCTGTCATAGAAGGGTACAATCACATTCCACGACCTTTGAACTGTGATAGAGCAGCATTTTGAAAAGGATGGATTTCTATATAGAACAATGCTCTATTAAACACTATAAAAGAATATTAAACATGAGATTACCTGTATCTAAAGAAAATTGTGATGGTAAATATTTCCTTAATGTCTCTTTAATTTGTAAGTATAAGTAAAATTATTCTTATGAAAGTATACTGGTCTTGTATTTGTTGAAATGATCTGAGTTTATTAATGTCTCTCTAATTTGTAAACATATGTAAAAGTTATTCTTATGAAATTATACTGGTCCTGTATTTGTTGAAAGGATTTGAGTCTACTATTATTATATGAATTTCCAGTAAACTGAATGTCACTATTGAACAAATCCTTCAGAAAGTTGTTGTTGAACAGTATGTTCAAATTATTATATCTCAATGGAGTAAGGACAGTAACAAATGTGCTGTTGCCAATTATTTTGTTGGCTAATTGCCATGTAACTCAGATTTTTGGGGGAATTTTGGAACAGAAATATTTATTTATTTATTGCATTTTGGTAACAGGGTAAACCCAATGAAACCAAAGTTCCCTTTTTCAGGGGCAACTTAGAATTAGTTACATACAGCATACACAATACATCAGTTTACAACAATCAAGAACAAAGGAACACATCAGAGATGGATACATAGCTCCAGCACAATCACAAGAGTAATTAGTCACAAAGGGAAGTCATTTGCTACATTGATTAGGAGGAAGCAAACAAATGCTGAAGTAGGTAAACATATTGCAAACAATAGACATAATAAATAGATTAGTCCAGGTCATCATATTCATAGGGTCTAGCAGTACTCAATAACCGCATACGTTCAGCTTGAAAAAGAACCAGTACACAGAATCATACCTCCAGGGGCAAGGGTAGTGGTTCAACGGTAGCAGCTGCAGTGGCAGCATTTCAACATGTACACATTTAGACCAGTCTTGAACCCTTCTAGGGTTGCGCTATTGGTCAGATTCTCAGGGAGCAAGCACCAGTAGTAGGGTACGGAATACCTGAACGATCTTTTACCTGCAGCGGTGCAGACCCGGGGAATCTCAAGTACTGTAGGTTGCTACTTGAGGAGCGAAGGTTTCATCTAAAACCTCAGGGTTAAGCAGGCCTACCAGATTGAGTGGGGTGTAGACAATGGAGAGTTTATAGGTGAGACAGAGTAGGGGACAGGAGAGCTTGAGTTCAAGGGAAGGTCAATTTAATTCAGCAAGGACCGCACAGTGGTGCCGACATGGAGGAGAGTGAGTGGTGAATCGAGTTATCTTGTTATATAGTACAGTCAATTTGAGGTTTTCACTTTCCCTAAGGAAGTGTAGATGTGAAGTGCCATAAAGAAGGGTGGGGAGTAGGGTGCTCTTAGCAATAACAATCTTAGAATCATCAGTCAAGGAGTTACTGAACCTGTAAAGAAGGCCAAGTTTCCAGTGTATGGTCTTAGTTAAATGCTCTACATGTGATTTGAAGGACATTTCTTGGTCTAAATAGACAGCAAGGTATTTAATCTTGTTCATGACTTCTATCTGTGACCCTGATGCAGTGTAGAGCAGTAACAGGCATTACCCAGTCTAGCCCAGACGTCTGGTTCCAAAAAGGACAGCCTTGGTCTTTTTGTCATTCAGTAAAATCTAATTGGATGTAAACCAGTTTTCTAGGGAGTGTAGGCTGGCAGCTAAGCTTGCAGCAATGACACTAGGTTGGGGATCACTACAGTATACCACAGTGTCACCCGCAAACAGGATTAGGTTTCCTGTGGCACAATTTCAACCAATGTCATTAATGAAGAGGGTGAATAGTAAGGGGCCTGAAATAGAGCCCTGGAGAATGCCATCTGTTACTGGATGACAGCCTGAGTACACACCTCTCCACTTTACCTTCTGCATTCTGTTCATCAGATAACTTGAGAACCAAGTGTGCGAGAGCAAGTAAAGGCCTAGGAGCTGCAGCTTGCTAAGCAGCAGCCCATGATTCACCAGTTCAAGTACCTTTGTCAAGTCAATGAATATGGCCCCAGTGGGGCATCCATTATCCATAGCACTCAGGGTGTCAGTTGTGAACTTAATCAAGGTCGTGTCAGTGCCATGGCACTTTCTAAAGCCAAGCTGATTATCAGCCAGAAGGCAGTGGCTCTCTAGGTACTCCTGCAGCTGGTTGTAAACCAGCCTCTCCTGCACCTTAGCTAGAGGGTAGAGAATGGAAAGTGGCCTGTAGTTCTCCTATATTTCCACGTGGCCCCATCTTGTGGATGGGAACTATCATGGCCACCTTCCACTTACTAGGGACACACCCTTCCATGAAGGACCTGTTGATTAGCAAAGTGACAGGTAGGGCAATTGCAGGGGCAGCAGCACTAAGTAGCCATGGTTCAAGTTGGTCGAAGCTAGGGGAAGAGTTAGGCTTTAAGGAGGCAGCATAGCGCAGTGGGTTAAGGCTCTGAGCTGCAGATCTGGATACCTGAGTTTGAATCCCACAGCCACCTAGGTGCATACTGTGTGATCCTGAGCAAGTCACTTAACTTCCTTGTGCTCCCAGGTCGCATCTGGAAACAAGCGTCGGCTTAGTGTGCTACTCCTGGTTAAATAATGTTCCCTTTCCCTTTATCCACCTCAGCAGGGGCAGCACTTCTGATATTCTGACCAGCTTGAGATGGAATTGGGGGTGGTGGGGGTCACCAGTAGTGGTACCCTGTGTAGCAGGAAGGGGAATGGGAGATTTGGGTTTATTATTTGTCAAGGTTAGTGAAGAAGACATTGAAGGCCTCAGCCACTATGGACGGATCATCCGATAATTGGCCACTGACCAGAACAGTTCCTTCTTGCATACTGGCACCCCCTTTCAGTAAAGCAATGATGTAGCTCCAGAATTTTTAGGGATCACGCAGATGGCGGTCGTGGAGACCACAAAGGTACTGGCTTTTTGCTGCCTTGTCACCTTTGTTACATTTGTTCCTAAGATCCCTGTATTATTCCCAGTCAGACTGGAGGTGTGAGACTTTGTAAAGTGCCCAGGCTGTATCCCTTAGCAACATGAGCTTTTTTCGGTTGGCACTGAGCCATTTGTGGCACTTTCCCCCTCACTCTAAGTTTCCTACATGGAGCATGAAGGTTGGCCACAGACATGAAGACACTGGAGAAGTAATCTAAGACTTCATCTAAACTAGGGAGTGTTAGTATCAGATCCCAGTTAACTGAGGATAGGGAAGAGCAGAACTGGTCGGGGTGAAATTGAAGTAGTCTCTCACCATGAGAACCCAGGGGGGTAATCTAGGGTGTTTACTGGACCAGACACAAACAATGGACGGGTGATCACTCATGGAATCTGAGAAAATTCCTGCAGCCAGTATTCTTTCTGGGTTTGTGACTAGCGCCCAGTCTAATAAAGTGTGATTGTCGGATTTAGCGTTGTGCCTGGTGGGCAGACTGATAACTTGTGTAAGGTGGGCATCGAGAACTAGGTCCTAAAGCCCACTATTGCATTTTGAAACCCAGTTTTGATTAAAATCACCCATGATGATCATTTCCCCAGGTGCGTGTTCAGCTAGGGCCTGGGTGAGGGACTCTAGAGAGGAGGCTGCAGTTAAGGGGGCTAAGTAGACGCAACCCACATATAGAGGCTTTGCATCACCAAATAATAGTTTAACCATTACAGTTTCACTCATAGAGTTGTTCAAAAGGGGGATATCTACAAGGGAGGCATTGAGCTTGGAGCTGACATAGATAAGGACCCCCCTTTTCCCAATTCTGTCCTTTCTAAATATGTTAAAGCCCAGTATGTCTATTTTTATACAACAACATTTGGGGCTTGAGCCAAGTCTCAGACACAGCAATCATGTCTGGTTTGTATAGGGTGGTCCAGGCCTTGAGGTCCTGCATCTTATGCCTTAGACTGTTGACATTTACATGCACCAGTTTAAGACCCTTACTAGTAGACCAACAAACATTAGATGGGGCACATAATATATAGTTTGGAAGGGCAGGGCCAGGGTTTGGTTCGTTATCACCACATAGCACTAGTTTCCATCTCACCAGAAACCTAAAAAGTTTCCTTTTTATGTTCATGTTACATTATGTTCCTTTTTATGTTCATGTTTATGTTATGAACATTTTGCCAGGAGGCAGTATAGCACTGTGGTTTAGAGTACTGAACTGCAAAGCTAGAGACCTGGGTTTGAATCCCAGAGCCCCCACTTACATACTGTGTGACCCTGATGTGCTCCCAGGTCACACCTGGAAACAAGCTTCAGCTTAATATGCCTTTCCTGGTTAACTAATTTCCCCTTTCCCTTCCCCTTCCTTTCCCTGACTTTTGAGGGGCATGACAGTATCAGTCCATTGCAGAGTGGTGTGCAAGGGGTTCATCAATGTCACATCAATCATCCACCAGGCTAATCATGACACTGTTCTGGCTTGCCGGGCAGAAACTTTGTGTATTTCAAAGGAGAGAGCCGATCCAATTATAGGTTGGCTCTTTCCTTTGATCTACGTAACTGCTGTTCAGCAAGCACAGCTGATCTGTCATGATCTGCCTTCTGAGGTTAAATTACACCCTGTAACAAAGAAAAATATCCATCGATGTCTGTTGCTGCCCTGCCCTTACTGTTCCTCCACTTGACCCTCCCATTCAGTACCCACCATCCCCCCACACACAAACATAGCACCAACACTGGGGGTGCCCAATCCCCCAGTATCGCCACCTGAAATAAAGAAAACTGTCCCTCATAGGTTTTTTTAAAATACACCCTTCAAAAGAGGAAACTGTCCATCAATGTCTGTTCTGGCTGCCGCCGTAACTGCCACTCCCCTTCCCAGCCCAAACCATATTAATATTCCACCACAGGGGTTCCGAATCCCCTGTGCTGGCTGCTACCCCCCACCCTACCTGTTTTATTTATGCAGCACTGGGGAGCCCACCCCTGGTGCTGCAAAACATAGCACTGACTCTGGGGGTACCCAATCCCCCAGTGTCACCACCTGAAATAAAGAAAACCATCCCTCACAGTTACCAAGTAAAAAAGAAAACCGTCCAGCAATGTCTGTTAATATTCTGACACAGGGGTGCTCAATCCTCCTTGTCAGCTGCTACCCCCACCCTACTCGTTTTACATATGCAGCATGGACAGTTCACCCCGGTGCTGTCAAACATAACACTGGCACTGCCCAAACCCCCAGTGTTACCACCCAAAATAAAGAAAAACATCCCTCAAAGTTTTTTTTAAACCCTGTAAAAAATAATCCTTTCCTTCAGCAGTGATTCCATTCATTTCCCCACCATCGAAGTCAGGCTGATTGGCTTGTAGTTGCCAGCCTCCTCCCTGCTCCCACCTTTGTGAAGTAGGACTACATCTGCCCTGCTTTAGTCTTTTGGAACCAGTCCCATCTCCAGAGAGTCTCCAGTCTTCTGGAACCACTTCTGTTGCCAGTAAGTTGAACATTTTCTCTGCCTTTGTTCATGAGGTGGGGGTCATAAGAAGGCTATGTTGAAAAGTTGGGGTAAAAATATTAAAAGGTATGAGCCTACTTTGAAATTTACAAGCACAGACTCATAACTTTGGTAATTTTCAATATTTTTACCCCAGATTTTCAATATAGCCATTTCTTCATAGCACCTCATGAATGTGATAGGTGTCATTTTCAAAATCCTGGCCAAAATGTGTTTTCATACTTGTGGCATGAAATCACCTTTTGGGCAGGATTTGAAAATTTTGACCACCCTTGTGTAGCAGCCCTTTATCTCACCTTGGCTGCTCTGGGGCCCTCAGAGTAGTACAGCACACACCTCTGAGGGGGCCAGCCTGGGTTACGCAATAGTAGCCAATGTGGCACAGTGCCTCCACCTGGAGTAATGGCAAGAGACTCCTGTGGATAAAGGATAGATTACCACCCCTCAGGAAATAATACGCTGCCCCAGTAACACTTTTCACCACACAATAACAGTTTCCACACAATAGCCTCCCCGCACCCCAGCAGCAATTCAGTACCACCATAAACCATGAACAGTAATGTTTGGATCGACTCAGAGAATCCCTGCACACACAATTTCAAACAGTAAACCACAGCTTTATTTGAAGGTAAGGAATAGGGAAAGAGATATCTGGATGTGGGATTGCTGTGAAGGCAAGAAGCGTTAGTGAGGTATGCAATTTTCAAACCTGTGGGCCCGCAGGCCAAGCCCTCACCCACTGGTACCAGTGCCCTCCTGAATTGTCCCTAGGGGTACCCACTAGTTGCAGGCCTGATCAGTGCCATGGGGTGGCTGGCTGCTGGGGCCCTGATGCAGTGAAGCTTGAAACGTTAAATTAAAACAAAACAATTTCCCCGTTGACCCTTCCCAGGAACCCGGTACTGGGTACTCACAGTTTGAAGATCTCAGCCCCAGGAGAAAATGAAGCTCCTTGTAGTTGTGCAGCCAACTGAGAGTCAGCCTGCCAGGATCCCTCCATCTGAATGGACTTGCTCAAGGATCTTGCAGCTGGTCACCTTGATTGCAGTTCTGGCCGCTTGTCACCTTCAGCCGCCTCTGGCCCAGTGCAAAGCACTGTGGCAGGACCACACCAGCCCCAGAAGGCCTAGATCTGGGAGTGGCTCCACAGCCCAGCTCCCTGATTGGAGTGCCCTAGCATTCAGGTGAAAGCCCTGTGACCTCCTGAGACAGTGAGTCCCACTTGAGAATGGTTAGTGGGTTCCTTCCCTGACTCTGGGTAAGAACTTCCTAATGGCGGGGGTCCTCCTGCAGCCTTTACACTGAGTTCTTGCCAAGTAGATGTCATAGGCAACCACTCCAATGAAGTCCAGCACCAAGTTTAGTAGGTGCTAACCTCCAGTTCACTCTGGGTCAGTGCAGTTTAACTGAGGGAGATTCGGCAACAACAACCCCCTTGCACACCAGTCCACACTTTCAGCTTAGCAGTGTCCAGCTCTTTTACTCAGCTGCAGCAAATCCACCAATCTCAGCCACTTTAATAATCAGTTCTCTCAGAACACACACAATTTCTGGCTAGCACCCAATGACCTGAAGCATTCTGCCCCTTTGCCAAGAAAATACAGTTGCAGTCCACACAAGAAATTGATCTCTCAGCAGCACTTGTAAAGCTCAGATAATCTGCTCAGTTTTTTCGGGTAACCCAATTTCCCAGTACAGAGTATCTGCCACTTTTAGTTTCTCCCAACACTCATTTAACAACTTATCAGTACCTGGGCAACCAAGATCTCAGGTTAGACTCTCTTTTTGTCTTTTCCCCTTTGCAATCCAGTCCTGCTTCCAGCACCTGGAAAATCCTTCACCAAACACACACTTCAGAATTAGGGCCTGGATAGCCCCTGAAGTCCCCAAGCGGCAATATTTTATTTAAACTTTGAAGCGGCTTCTCTGCCACCTCCTCAAGGTCATTGGTCCCCAGTTAGCTTAAGAGGGCACCGGGACCACCAAGGAGCTCCCCAGAAAACTGATGAACCGCAGTCAGTAGATGAAAGGCATTACGATGCACCTGCGTGATCCCCCACTTGCTCAGTATACACAGAAGAGCAGCGGTGGGTCGTGAATAAGAAGCCCAAGCCCAGTTAGGCCAAACCCAAGTACCAGGCCAAATTGGGGAACCTGGGTTCCAACAAGACTCGGACCACAGAGGTAAACCGTACAGGGATTCAGGGAGTAGCGGGGAAAACAGGAGGAAAACGGGAACAACGTGGGACAATGCAGGTAAGCCCAAATTGAGGGGGGCTTACACTTGTTTATGAGGTGAGCTCTTAAGAAGGCTATGTGGGGGTCATAAGAAGGTTATGTTGAAAATTTACAATAAAAATATGAGAAAACAAAGTTATGAGTCTACGTTGCAATTCTTCATTGCACGTTCATAAATGTGGTCATTTTCAATATTTTGACCCCAACTTTTCAACATAGCCATTTTTTTCACACCACCTCATGAATGTGACAGCTATCATTTCTCAAATCCTACCCAAAATGTGTTTTAGCACTTGTGGAGCAAAATTACATTTAAGCCATCATTTTATAAATGACACATGTCATGCTCAGGAGTGGTCATAAAAGGATTATGTTGAAAATTTGGAGTACAAATGTGAAAAACCAACTAAGTTATGAGGAAATGAATTGTTCCAGCATTTATTCATAACTTTATTTTTTTTACAGATTTTGGCCCCTAATGTTCAACATATCCCTTGTGTTACCCCACCTCCTGAACATGGCTGGTGTTATTTTTCAGATACCCCTCCAAAACTTGTTTCCACAGTCATACAGCGAAATCACCTTTCAGATGGAATGTTAAAAATTCCCCCTGTCCTGATCATAACATTGGGTTATAAAAAGACTGTTGGACACTTGGGGTCAAAATGTGGGAGCCCATTTAAAAGTAGAATATTGGCTCTTAGCTGCCCTGTTTTGAGCAATTACAAGCTAACAATGTGTCAAAGCAGGACTCCACTGAAAATGAAATATTGCATCTCATCTACTCTATCCTGGATAAATATGTAGTAAAAATGTGTACAAGCAAGACCCAGTACAACAGCAATACTAGTAGCGAACATTCAGCATTGACAAATGCTTGTTCTGATAAGGGAAGCACTCAGTTTCCAGACAGACCCAAGGAGAGGGGTCCTTTAAGAACTATTTTTGATAAGATTGAGAACTGTTCTACGCTTGACCATTGTCCCTACCACTCCATCACATGGATGCCACAGCCCTGCAGAAATTAACAGTGCAGCATTCAGTCCAAGAAAGGTCCCAGCCATAGAAAATCTTGCACTGTTTGTATTGCATAATTTGTGGGTCAGACAGTGCATGCACCAGTGGAGTGTATATAACACTGTGCTACACAGCCACTCTGTGCCACTGATCCTACACCACACAATCTGCCTGGCTGGAACCCGCAATCGATTTAGGAGCTTAGTGGTGCTCAATGGAGGATGGTGGGGTGGCAGATAAACAGACCTAATGAGGCTACCCTGTAAAATAAAATACAAAAGCAATGCTCTTGACATCTGACCAAAGCAGAGGACTGGGTAATGGAGGGGAATAGGCAGTTAGATGCAGACTCGTGTCCAATCTATGCTATTTGCTGGGGTTCAGCCATGCTGACCTGGCATGACTGAATTGCTTGCATAGTGTTCACCTTCAGTTCATTGGGAGGATAAAAAATGACTGACACTTGGGCAAAACTGCCTTAAAAAGCATGATTTATTTGGAAGCAGACAGCAGGCAGAATAAAGTTTTTTGTTAGGGAGCCTCAATTATAAAACCTTTTGTGGTCATATAGACTTTAACATTTGAGTAGCTACTGGCTTGTACCCACTTTTTTTTGGGGGGGGGTCTGGTGTTTCAGCAGACTCTGGTTGATAGCCATTTTTGGGGGTGTTTGTGCTCCAGTATTTAACAATCCCCTGACTGTAGCCCCAAGTTTGTAGCCACTGTGTATTTTTCGATGGGGGGTTAGTGCTCTGCTGTTTCAGCAGTCCCTAGCTTATAGCCAGATGTGTGTGTGTGTGTGTGTGTGTGTGTGTGTGTGTGTGTGTGTGTGTGTGTTGGAGTATAGTGTTCTGGTATTTGAGTCTTCCTTGATCTGTAACCATTGGTTTGCAGGGGGTATTGTGCACCAGCATTTGAATTGCTCCTGACTTAAAACTATTGTTTTCGGGGTTTTTTTGTATTATCTTTTTATCTCCGTGCCTACCCAGCCACCCCCTCCTTCAGGCGGCCAGCTCACACCCTACTGCGCTCCCCATTCTGCCGTCCACTGCTCCCTCATCTGCTGTCTGACTGTCCTAACATATCCCTTCATTGGGGGGGCCCCCCTACCCATGGGAGCACTGGGAGGGGAGATCGAGGGGCCCGTAAGCTCCTCCTTGCATCTGCATCAGTGGCAAGAGGCAGCTCAGGGGCTTCCCGGCTTCATGGAAGGGAGAGTTGGGGCCGCCATCATCCAGCCAGCGTGGGTGGCATTTTTTTTTTGATGTTGCTCTTTCCACCCCACCAGGATGCATGCTGCAGCATCCTGATGTTTTGTACATGCGGCATGTGGTCACCCACGCAGCAAAGCATGATGCCAAGCCCAGCCGTAGAGAGCTGCCAAAGGACACTGCATCCATGACCCACCCCCTGGGAGGAGAACATCCATAGGATGCTCTGAAGCCTTCCCTGCCGGCCGCCACTCCTGACATCCCAAGCTTGGGCATGAACCAGGTCTCTAGTGTGCCAGGTGATCCCCTATCATCTGGTGCCACAGGGTCGGCAGGCATGTTGTTAAATTGCAGAGCTGATCTTTGTGCCATTACTTTCTTGTTTTAGTTTCTATAACACTTTAAAATGTAAGGAAAGGGTTATATTATATTGACCTCATGCTGGCCAGGAATCCTTCAAGGTGGCTTGTTCTCCCTCATGAAGTCTAGGGATAAATGCTGGACTAGATTCAAGGCTTGCCATGATTGGCCTGTCTTCCAGGAATATAGACAACTCAGAAATGCTTGTAAAAAAGCTATACGTTCCTCCAAGAGCAAATTCTGTAAATCTGCTCTGCTAACCTCAGCCAGAAACCCTAGGAGTTTCTGGCAAAACATTAACAATATTGTTGGTGGTTCCTCAAAAGGCTATGTTACTGATATGCTAGTTGGTGGTGTTAACTGCAATAATGCCTTAACAATTGCTAATGCATTTAATTCCCAATCCTCAGACCAGTCTGTCTATACCTCCTTATTTCCTGCCTCCGATGTCCTGGATTCACCCCACTGCCTCCAGCCTGGATCTGCCTCTCACCCTCCTTTTTATTTCAAGGCTGTCTCTGTAAGGGAGATATACAGAGACTCCTTGCTAGCCTCTCAACCCACTTCAGTGCTTGGCATGACAACATGGAGCCCAAACTTATTCGCCTTGGTGCCCCTGTCCTTGCCCTACCCATTACCCGTATTTTTAATATATCTCTTATCACTGGATCTATCCCTGACCTATGGAAGATGGCTAGGTTTGTCCCAGTATTCAAACATGGTGATCTAAAACACCTTGGGAATTACCGGCCCATAGCCAGAGCCCCGATTTTTCTGCGGCACTCTGGAGCAAAGTTCTGCGGCAGGGTTCCCATTTGCCGCAGAACTTCTGCGGCGGTGGACGGTTATTTCTGCGGCAATTCTGCGGCACATGATTATCACACTATTCCCCTTATTTTCACACTTTGTTTTTGTTTTTCTCCATAATTGACATTTTTTCAGTCCAGTCAAGTGTTCATATTGTAACATTCACCCTTGGCTTTCATCCTTAATTAACTTGTATAGAAATCTATTCAGCCACTAATAAATCCTTTTCACAAACTGTGTGTGTGTCTTCTTTGTGTTATTTGTACAGTGAAATTAAAGATGCCACATTCGCTGAACACCACCTTCACATACAGTATCTTCAGGAGAGTCAGAATGGGTAATGCATGTCACACAATATCATATTTATTATTAATACTGCTTTGCCTAGAACACACACACACACACACACAACGCACGCACAAAAAATCGTAAGCATTTTACTCTGTCATACATCTCTATATAAATATATAAATTTTAATTTCAATTATCAGTGTTGTCACATTACTTCATTTACAGTTGACAGATATAGACAGACAGATAGATAGATAGATAAATAGATATCTGTGCTCATCACACAGGGTCACATATATTTGATTTCCAAATCCACAGATCCAATTGTACTAAAATGATTATTGGTTGGCAGATGTAAATAGATAAAGTAATAGAGGGGGAGGCAGGCAGAGAGGCAAACAAACAGAGACATTGTGTGTTGGGGTGGGCACATGGGCTCTACAGGGCAGATATAGGTGAGAAAGTCATGATTAAATACATAGTTATGCAGAACAAATAATGATATATCATAACGATTGATCCACATGCTGTAGGACACCCTAAACAGACCCCCACCTCCCATTTACCATAGCATGAACATTTTTATAGTAATAAAATGCTGTTCTTTGCTTGCCTCAATGCAAACCTAAAATGGGTATTTAAAACTCGGCAGTTGTTCAAGACATGATGCTTTACTTATTCACTGATTGGCCCCTTGACTGGAAAACCTGCTTCCCGGCTATACCACTGTTTGTGGATGCCCGGTGACTATGCTGAAAACATCCCCCCTCCCCCCCGTAATTTTATCAGACAGATCCGATCACATATACAAAGTCATTATAAACGGGGTGTTCAAATCGCTTTTTGAATGTGCCCTTCAAGAAAATTTACTTGCCCCGGACAGAGGGCAATAGGATTTGCACACCCCTGATTATAAAGCTTTAAAAGAACTAAAGAAAACAGAGAAAAAGCCACTAAGCCAATATTTTATTTGCAATAAAACATAAAACAGCAGAGAGAGAGAGAGAGAGAGTTCCTTGGCATACTGTACACTGCACATGCCATTTGGGTTCTCATATAGTTTCTAAGATGCAGAAAAATATCTGCCCACAGAACTGTAGGAACATCACCACAATTTACAATAGGTATAAATTCTGGTGACCCCCCAAAGTTTAGATAAGTAGTTACCGCCAAGCAAAATGTTTGCATTTGTTTATAAACAACATTTCATGTGCAAAATATCATTAAATACAGACTGTGTATAACACAATTCTGTTAGCAAAAGTCGTCGGGTCCACAGGGCAGGAGAGACAGAGGTTCCTCTGGCCAACTCCAAATCAAGGAGTCTGTCCGTTTTGTCCACAGACAGGCTGGATTGCCTCGCACTCTATCAAATAACTGAGTGAATGAAATTAAGAAAATTATTCAAACCAGAGACCAATCGACTGTCACCTGTCAGTCATACATTCATTTTACAAACAAAAAAATATTTTAAACTTACTGATAAGAGGTGAGAGCAAAGCAAGGGAGGGCACTGGCTGGCAGCAAAACAAAACAACCTCCAAGTATCTGGGCACTGAATAGGCAGAGACAGACAGTGGGAGTGGGCTGGGTAGGAAAAACAGGACAGCAGCAGATGGACGCAATCAGTGAGCGAGCGACAAGCCAGCAACAACCGCTGACCAGCGGGATTGGAGATTCAAATAAAAGCTTAAGCAACTAGTTGAGAGAAAAAGTTGGACAAACAGCTGCATGCTTTTTTTGTGCAGCAGCAAAGTGTAGCCTGTGCTTTTTATACTCTTCTGCAGCCGGTGTGTGCAGATCGCAAGAAACCAAACAGTTTTTTTATTTTACATGAAGCCACCTTTGCTCCACCATGGCTCCATCTGACTGGGGGATAAAAGCAACATGTTCACTCCTTGCTGGTACCCCCCACTGCACTGGTACAGACACCCCTAGTGCAGCCCGATTATATATTTAAAAGAAAAAGTAAACCTGGGCTGTGCAATAAATGTTTATTAAATCCATTAGCAATGTAATGTTTCAATGTTTTCTAAAACAGGAGCATGGCAGAGTTTATTTCTTGTTTGGTCTATTTATTTGTTGGATAATACTTTCTGAATTTATTAATTAATGCATTTATTTATTTATTGTCAGCTTAGTGTTCTGGACAGAAATTGCATATTGAATGCCGTAAACAAGGATGGGGCTCTCCGGGGCTCGGGGCTGTGGACCGCTATTGACGGGAAAACAAACGGTTTGTGAATTTGAACAGTAGCCCCCGTTGCTCCCGGGGCTCTGACCTGGGACTCTGTTCAAACAATTACTAGGGACTTGCCAGGAGGGCACAATATTGTTGATTTAATATTCCTGATCTATTGTAGCCTTCTAAATGACTTGGAGAGGGGTGACACTGAGAGGTAGCCATGGTTCCAGCAATTATTAATACATTTTATGCCCCTGTAAATATCTGGAGTAGTCGGCATACTGGAGCTGTGGTGGAGATAATTTTCTTTGTTTTTTTTACCCAGTGACTGTGTAGGAAGCCTTGGCAGTCTTTTCAAATCGTTTTGTCTCTGCCTACATGTTCAAAGACTAACATTTTACTAAACTGTTGTCAGCAATGTCCTTTTGTTCAAATATATTGATTTTTTAAGGCTGTACATGTTTGCACTGCTTTATACGATCGCCATAAAGCAGTTTCCAAAGTGAAAGTCCTGTCATGGTCTGTGCTGTCATCCAGTACGTCCTCTTACCTTGTGTACTGCGGATTATTTGGGATTTTGAACATTAACATTTCTTTTTGGTGGCATTGAATTTAGATTCTAACTCTCTGCATAGCAGACATTGTGTGTGTGTGTAAGCCTCTTACTAAATCAGCACGATCTCAGTATGGTTTGATCATGCTCAGCCCAAGGTCTGTGGCTTTCTTCGTGACCTTTTTTTTTTATCAGGGTATACTAAATATAAAATAATAGTTTGTTTTTTTGTTTTTTTGCTACCCTTTGTCAGGGTGCTACATTTCTTGCTTTATTATTGGGACTCCTGTTCATGTGAGGGCATCTTCTCGATCAATCATTCCAGCTTGCTAGAAGTTGCCTTCGGAGAGGATTCCCTGTGTGAAATGTTTTCTGTAAAGGACATGTCAGTATTAGATGTAAAGAATCGGACTGGAACAGTCTTGCAAGAATGCAGAGTATAGGTGGGTGCAGTGCTGCGGGCCGATTCAAAACTCCCACTCCACATTGTCCGCCAGAGAGCGCCTCGGGCAGAGCAGCAGGCAAGAGAACAAGACAGTCAATATGTGAGGCACTGCATTTTATTCATTAAAACTAGAAAACTAGGTACAGTTTCAGAAAAAGAATTTCCACAAGTCAGGAAGGACATCCTGAACCAATAAGTTGATGAATCCATTCTTTTTGCACAAACACAAAATGAGATTGCCAATGATCTTTAAAGAAATTGTAGTCTGGGGCTCATTTAGCTGTATCTTCCATGGTCTGCTGTCGCAAATTCTGTGGTCGGCTGTGAATTCCGTGGATGGCCATGATTTGCACAGTGACCACAAATTCGCAGCACTTCAAGGTCGGTCACAAGTCGCGGAATCGCGGAAAACTCAGGGCCTTGCCCATAGCTATCCTATCTGCTATTAGCAAGCTACTTGAAAAAGTGGTAGCATCCCAGCTGAAAGACTATACCCAAAGTCATGAACTATTATCACCAGCACAACATGGCTTTCACAAGCAGGGTTTTATTTAACTCCAAAAATTGATTAGCGTTTTGCTCACAAAAGTGCTAAAACATTGTGAAAATTCATAGCACTTACCTCACTGTGTTTAACAAACATAACACTTCTAGAAAACCTATATAAATACTTTCTGTACAGTTATAGTAGCATTGTCCCAAGAACAAAACTGCTAATCAATTATTTAAAACCCTGGCAAGGGTTATAGCACCTCCTCTGCCCTGGCTACGGTTACCTCTGAGGTCAGGGTTGCCACAGATCAAGGCAATTTGACAGGAGCAATCTTTGTTGATCTCTCCAAGGCCTTTGATCTGGTTGACCACACTATCCTGTGCTCTAAACTCCAGTCTCTTGGTCTATCAGCAACTGTCCTAGCTTGGTTTATTAACTACTTGCAAGGGAGGCAGCAACTTATAAAGTTCAATAAGATTCTCTCGGAGCCCACACCTGTCAAATCTGTGGTCCCTCAGGGATCCATTCTAGGAACCATTCTTTTTTCCCTTTTCGTAAATGATCTGCCCCTGGTCCCAGTTCATGGTAGTGCTACCTTATATGCAGATGACCTAGTGATCCTAATTAATTCCCAGGACATTAGTGTCATTAACTCTCAGCTAAATGCTCCCTTTGGTCCTACACAATTTTGTCTAAAGGCCGGCAAGCTAGCCCTCATTCTAGAAAAAAACCTCAGACTATGCTCTTTGGATCCCTGGGCAAAATCAAAGTGTGTCCTGCACCTCTGAGAGTCACTGGAGCTGATTTATCCCTTGTGAGGGTCGTTGACTCTCTCAAATATCGGGGCGTCACCCTCGACCCACAGCTCGACTTCTCTCTGCATATTCATATTGTGTGCAAGGCTGCAAACAGCAAGCTGGGCTTGGCATACAGAGCTAAAAACAGTCTTACACCAGCAGCACCTCTTGCCCTGGCTAAAGGTGGCTCCTCCCTACACTCTGTTATGGGCTCATAACCTTCACCCATGCCACCAAATCCAGTCTGTCAAAATAGGACATTGTATATAACAACATGTGTCATTTTGCCCTCTCTGACCCCTGTCTCACTCATCACTGTGAGCTATATAACAAATTTGTATGACTTCCCCTGACAATCATCAGACTTTTGTATTGGGCTGCTTCATTGGCAATGTAGTCAGAATAGCCACTCCCCCAGTCCTAGCTGAGCTTTTTAAGCTTGCAAACCCCATATATCTACTAAGGTCTGGTGGCTCACATGTGTTCCAAATTCCCAAAACCAGTACGCTAATGAGTGGCCAGGCATTCGCTGTCTGTGCACCAAGGCTATGGAATTCCCTTCCCGCCCATGTTCACATTGCTTCCTCCCACACCTGTTTCAGAAACTCCCTCTGGGATCATCTGAAACTCACCTCGGCCTGTAACTGTACCTAAGGTATTAGTGCCCCTGTTTACAATGTGTTGCACTTTATTGCTCTGTCCAGTCTCCACCCTGGGTCCGGCTTGATTTGAGTTTTTAACCTGTCAAATTGTCTACCTTGTAATGTGATGTTTTTTACTTGCCTCTCTCTCTTAAATCATGCATTGTATGTTATTCTCAGAAATCCTGTTAATCATTGCCTTGCCTGTATTTTCCCTATAATCTCCCGGGTCGCACCTGGAAATAGGCATATGTTTGTCTAGTGTGCTTACCTGGTTAACAAAAACTAAATAAATAAAATTAATAAATAAAATCCAGAACCAAAACCAGGGAACATTTAACAAAACCGAAGCCAGAACCAGAGCCTGCCTGGTTTTGCCCTCCCCTAATACAAAGGTACACATTTCTCATTCCTCATTAAAGAGGTAAATTTGCACAACTGGAAAATGAGTGGGAAAAAGGTGGGGGCTGCAAATATCGATTTTTATCCTATACCCAGGGGTTCAAGAATCAACTTTCATTAATATACTTTTGCATTGAAGTATTGCTGTCTGACCCTGATGGGGAGGAAGTGCTGTGCAAGGGGGTGAGAGATAGTGCTATGGTAGAGTAGGGGACAGCACTGAATGGCTAACCAGTTACAGTATGTGGATTGGAGGAATGAGACCCTCCCCCCACTGATTCAATCAACTAATAGTTTACAAAATTCTATTTGGTACCTTTCTGTACCTTTGGAACTTTGATTTAATTTTGTCATTTGCCTGGGCTGTTTACCTAATTGATGTTAAAAGAAATTATTTTTTGTTTTCCTAGCCATTTACTCTACATTTTGTGCTAGTAATTCCTCTAATCTGAAGTACAGTATTTATGTAGCTCCCAGTACAAACTTGGTCCATGATTAACATTCTTTCCACTGCCACACTTCCTACTACCTGTATTAAGTTAAAAATAATCCCTGTTAGGCATCCTAACAAACATTGAACATAAAACTGAAACATAAGCGACTACAGAACTTTATAAGTTTTCTTATGGACCACTGGGCCTGATATAGAGCAGTCAGCACTACTACTACTACTACCCTGCAATGAAGGTCAGCTTTGGAACCAAGAGGTTGAGAGGGGTGAGTGACTTTAACAGTCTCCCTCCCCCTAAGTGATTGCCACTCCAGCCACCAGCTGCTCGCCTGCACCCCAGAACTACAGAACTCTGCTCAGCCAATCAGGCTGAATGTGGGCATGATTTATGTCTCTTAATCACAGGCCCCTTCACAAGCAGGCTTCCGGGCTAAGGGCCATAGCGCTAAGGGCCAAAGAGCACAGGGTGACACACTGTGGGTGTGAGCTGTGGAGTCAGCCATCAGCTGGCCACTCTGCCCCTCAGCTGTGCACCCTCTTGCCTCCCCTTCATGATTCTACCACTTCTGCAAGTATTCTTCCTATAGTAACTGAGTATAAATAATTCCTGCACTATTATACTATTAAGCCCTGCTTTTCTTGTGACTGCTGTATTACTATAACTATATAGTGGCACTGGTAATGTCCCTAATTTAATCCTGACCCTGGCACTCTTCTACTTGTTATGGTGATTTCCATGCTGCACTCCATCTATGTAGCCTGCTATTTTTGATATATGTAACTGATACCTACCACATATGCCAGCTGCACCCTATCTAGGTTGCCTGTTCTTGCCGTAGCATTATATATATCTAACAGTCTGCCATATCCTAGTAACTACCTATATAAATAGCCTGTTACTGTCATAGCATAGTGGTAAACCTGCTTTATCCTAGCTGCACCCTATCCAGGTAGTCTGTTATTACTGTGTTATAGAGCTCTATCAGTCTGCCATATCATAGTTACACCATATATATATATTTTTTTTTTTTTTTTATGGCAAAAAACTCAATTTAATGTATCAGTTAGGGTTGTTTCCACAGCAACAAAAGTGAGGAAATTGTGTTAGGGTTGAAAGACCCCTTGCACAACCCAGCCCGCCCCCAACTGCATCGGGTGTCGTTAGTCATCGGCTCCCAATCTCTCACCCCATCACATGTGTAAACAAGCTGAGGTATAGAGAATGGAGGACAGTTAGGACCGATGACCCCAACGCACACCCCGATGCCAGTTGGGGGGCAGGCTGGGGGTGTGCAAGGGGGGCTTTCAACCCTAACACCAACTTTCCTCACTTTTGTTGCTGTGGAACAACCCTAACTGATGCATTAAATGGATTTTTTTGCCATGAATTTCCCATCTTTTTGAGAAGGAGGACTATAAATAGTGAATAGAATGCGGTGGTGGGAACACTGGCCCATCGGGTCCTGCGTTCCCACCACATGATGCCTTGTGACATAGTAATGGTAACTGCAATGCAAATGCAAGCTCTAAGGGTTATGCACATGGTGATGCAAATGTAAATGATAACGCAAACGTTAATAGAAACGCAAGCGCAAAGTGACGCCAAAGTGAACAGTGAAGCAAACGGAGATGCAAGCATGTACAGAAATGCAACTGGTAACACGCACAGTCATGGTACCGCTATTGTAAATGCAAATGTTAACTGTTACAGCAACAACAACACTAAAGGGAACAGAAACAAAAAGGCAAATGCAAGTGAGTACAGAAATGCAAAGCGTAACACGCACGGTCACGGTACCACAATTGGAAATGCAAATGGTAACAGTAACAGTTAAAATAACGCTAAAGGAAACAGAAATGGGAACGTGAATGCAAGCATGTACAGAAACACAAACCGTTACACGCACGGTCACAGTACTGCAATTGTAAATGTAGGTGGTAACGGTAACAGCAACAATAACGCCAAAGGAAACAGAAATGGAAACGCAACCGCAAGCGAGTATGGAAACGCAAACAGTAATGCGCACAGTCATGGTACCACAATTGTAAATGCTAATGGTAATGGTAACAGCAACAATAATGGCAAAAGAAACAGAAACGCAAATGCAAGCATGTACGGAAATGCAAACCATAACGCGCACAGTCATGGTACCGCAATTGGAAACGCAAATGGTAACAGTAACAGCAATGATAATGCCAAAGGAAACAGAAATGCAAACACAAGCGCATATGGAAATGCAAACCGTAACACACACAGGTACGGGAATGCAATTGGAAATGCAAATGGTAACGGTAACAACAACAATGACGCAAAACGGAACACAAATGCAAACAGAAGGGCAACTGCGAGCGCAAATGGTAATGCGCACAGTGACGTAAAGTGAAACACAAACAGAAACAGTACTGTAGACACAAATGGTAAGAGTAATGCAAATGCAAGCACAAACAGAAACGCAAAGGATAACGCACACCGTGGCCTTCATGGGAACGCTAACGTAAATGGGTATGGAAATGCAAGTGAAAATGCTACATGTAACAGTGACTGGAGCACACACCCTGATTTTCCCCAACAGTTGCATAGAGAAACACAGTGAGTACAAAGAGTGTATGCATAATAATGGGTCTTGGAGCAGAAAATGAGGAGTTGGAATACTAAATTGCTTATATCTCAGGAATGGTACGATGTAGAAAAAAAATTAAAATTTCATATAAACTATGATTTTCCTGGCTAGTTTTGTTTCAATTTCATGCGGGGGCTAAGCATTTTTCCACAAAGCCCGTGATCTCACACATTTCCGAGATACGGGCCCCGAAAGGCGCGGCAGACGCCGCAATGTTAGTCTATGAGAAAAGTGTAAATTTTGGAGCACTGTAACTTTCCATCCATGCAATAGTTTGTCACCAAACCACCAAAAGGCACATCTGTGGGATGTTGGCTTTCTTCCCTCCAAATTTCAGCCCACAAGACCAAACTGCTGTTTTGCAGCAGGGTGACAAAGAATTCCTGTTATTTTGGGCATAGTGTTGAAAAATAGTGTCGAAAATCACAACACTTTTGCAAATGAAATCACAAAAGTGTTGTGAGTGCGACACTACTTTGCGGCACTACTTTTTCCAAAAATTTCAAAAACATATTTCTGGGGCATTTAACCCCCCCAAAGAAGACATGACTAGCATCCTCAGTGTCCAACTAGGTGAACACAAAAAGAATTGTGTCCCAAACATTTCTGTGACCACTAACTGAAAAAAAAATGGCTGACTCACGACACTACAGGGGTCATTTGCGACACTAAAAACTGCATTTGAGACACTGTTGAACTTTTTGTTAACTTTTCCCATTGACTGATAATGGAAATTGTTTTTTTAATAACTTTTGAACCGTTCAATATTTTTTCATGAAATCTTCAAAAGACACATCGGGGACCCTACCACAGTTACCATGCTACTATTATATATATATATATATATATATATATATATATATATATATATATATATATATATATATATATATATATATATATATATATATATACATATATATATATATATATATATATATATATATATATATATATATATATATATACAGTATATATATACACACACACATATGTGTGTGTATTGTAGTGGTGCAGTAGGCCATTATAGTTAGAGTTGAGCAGGGGGGTTATGTTAAACCTCAGACTTTGCACTTTAATATCTTTACAACCATTTAACGTATTTGCATGAAATTGTGCTAGTACAGTCTTGGGAGGTGGGGGTATTTCTCTTGACGTGCCATGTTTCATTCTGGTCAGATGTGTGGATTCCAACGGTACAGACAGTGAAAAAACATTAAAAAAATTGTTGCTTTTTACTGTTTTTTTGTCATCGCCTAGCACCCAGATGGTTTGGAATTTTGTTCTAAAATGTTCTGGTTACAAAGGTCTTGGCCCACAGATGTGTATTTCACTACTTTGGTGAAAAAATATTAATCTGTTCCAAACTAATTAAATTTTAAAATGTCTGTTCTTAGCATACTCATTTCAGTCTTTTGGATAGCTGCTTGGAACAAAAAAATAATTTGGTCCATATGAAAAAGGATCCTTTTTCATATGGGGCTCATAATTCTTAAAACCCACAAAACTGACCTATTCGACAGACTCTAACACATGTATCTTGCTCAGCGGGACCCCATTAGGTGGATTCTTCAGTTAAGTGTTGCTGAAATTATCCTAAATGTGGGTTTTTTTTCCACTTTTTAAAATCTTTTTATGTGATTCAATTTCATTTTTTCATACGGCCATATGAAAAAAGAATTTGGCCATACAAAAAAGGATCCCTTCATAAAACAAAAGAATTGGAAAAATTAAGTCCCAATTCTTTTTTCATATGAAGGGATCCTTTTTAATGTTTTTTTTTTCATACATATGAAAAAGGATGCCCTCATACGAAAAAAAAAGAATTTGGACTTAGTTTTTTTCTCCCCGATTCTTTTTTCACATGAAGGAATCCTTTCATGAGCTTTTTCATACATATGAAAAGGGATGCCTCTACATTAAAAAAGAATTTAGGGTTTAGTTTTTTTCCTCTGATTCTTTTTCTCTACATGAAGGAATCCTTTTTGTGAGCTTTTTTCTTTCATACAAAAAAGGATTCTCTCATGTGAAAAAAGAATTTGGACTTAGTTTTTTTTTTTTCCAATACTTTTTTCGTGTGAAGGAATCCTTTTTTGTATAGGTTTTTAGTTTCATATGAAAAAAGATTCCTTCATACTAAAAAGATTTTGGACTTAGGTTTTTTTTCCAGATTTGAACTTCAACAAGCCATAATTCCTTCAAAATTTAGACTTAAGGGGCATTCTATATATCAGAACAAATGTCTTAATTAGTACTGCAAGAATGCCTTAAAGCCCTCAGTATTTGGACTTAAGGGACAATCTACATATTAAAACAAAGATCTTAATGAATACTGCAAGAATAACATATTACCCCCTGCCCAAAGAAAATGTAGGGGCCATATAAAAAAACCAAACAAATTAAAAAATGCAAAATCCCATGGGATGACATTTGATCTTTAACAAGTCATAACTCCCTCCATATTTGGACTTATGGGACACTCTATATATTAAAACAAAGGTCTTAATGAGTACTATAAGAATAACACATGCCTCACTCCCCTCAATAACTTAGGGACAATATAAACAATGCTATTTTCCATAGGATAACATTGGACATTTAACAAGCCATGCAATGAAAGAAAGAAGTAGTTGTTGTTTTGGCACAGATGGAAGTGCAGGGCCAAGAGGGCCCAGTGCTTTCACAACAACATACATGTACACATCTATGGAAGGATGGAAGAGCAGGGCCCAGAGGGCCATGCCCTCCCACAGGCAAATAAGGATATGATTATACTATCTCAAAAAGTAAGAAAATTCATTGCAAAAAAACTTCATTAATGCACTAGTTAGAGTTAAACTAACAAAAGTAGGGAAATGTGGCATTAAGGTTTCTAATCCTAACACCCCCACACCCTCCAGGAAGCAACAGGAAAAAACATTATAGTATCACCTCTCTTTCATCTTTACAAATCAGGTGTGGGGTGTGCCTTGGGGTTGTCAGCCCTAATATTGACCCCATCGCATAAGCTGTACACATCTCAGCTTATTTACTCATGGAATGGGGTGACAGTTAGGGTTAACAACCCCAAGGCACACCCCACACCTGATTTATGAAGATGCAGGAGAGGTAAAACTATAATGGTTTTTCTTGTTGCTGCCTGCAGGGTGGAGATGGGGTGTTAGGGTTGGGAACCCTAACACATTTTCCTACTTTTGCCGGTTTAACCCTAACTAGTGCATTAATGACCTTTTTTTGTAGTGAATATATATATATATATATATATTTATATTATAGTGGCACGGTAGTGCCGCTATAGTTAGGGTTGAGTACCCCATTTAAGGTTAAAGTGTGAAATTTTGCAGCTTAATAACTTTGCCACCATATGACAGCTTTGCCTGAAATTTGGCAGGCATGGAGTGGTACCATAGTTCTCTGGATCTGCCAAGTATCATAACAGTCATTTACAGGGCTGTGGAGCTATAAAGCGCTGTTCCATGTTGCATTTACGCCTTTTTGCGCATTCTTTGCTCATACCTACAGGTTGCATGGTTTACGCTACTGGTCCAAACCCTTCAGGGAACATGCAGCCAGGTTCCCCAATGTGCTTTTCAAAAATTTTGTGAAAAAAATATTAAACGGTTCAAAAGTTATTCAAAAAACAAGTTTCCCATTATAGTCAATGGGAAAAGTTAACAAAAAGTTCAACAGTGTCGTAAATGCAGTTTTTAGTGTCGCAAATTACCCCTGTAGTGTCGTGAGTCAGCCATTTTTGTTCAGTTACTGGTTACAGAAATGCTTGGCATTTAAATTTGGGACCCTCTAGGGACACAATTATTTTTGTGTTCACCTAGTCGAGCCCTGAGGATGCTAGCCATGTCTTTTTTGGGAGTTAAACACCCCAGAAATATGTTTAGAAATTTTTGTAAACTGTAGTGTCGCAAGGTAGTGTCACACATGCAAGACTTTCATGATTTTTTTTTTGCGAAAGTGTCGTGATTTGCGACACTACTTTGCGACACTATGCCCAAAATAACAGGAATTCTTTGCCACCCTGCTGCAAAAAAACAGTTTGATCTTTTATGCTGAAATTTGGAGGGAGGAAAGCCAACATCCCACAGATGTGCCTTTTGGTGGTTTGCTGACAAAATATTACAGGGATGCAAAGTTATGGTACTCCGAAGTTGATGCTTTTTCCCATAGACTAACATTACGGCATCCACCTCACATTTCAGGGTCCGTATCTTGGAAACACTTTGAGATACAGACTTTTCATCAGAAAAATGCTTTCACAAAACTAGCCAGGAAAGTCATAAATCATATGAAGTTTTAATTTTTTTTCCACGTCGTACGGTTCCTGAGATATAAGCAATTTAGTACTCAAAGTGCTCATTTTTGGCTCCGAGGCCCATTATTATGCTTACATTCTTTGTATTCACTGTGTTTCTCTATGCAGCTTTTGGAGAAAAAAAGGGTGTGTGCTTTCGTTACTGTTACACTTACTGTTTCCACTTGCGTTTCCATTACCATTTACCGTTACTGTCTACGCCGCCATGTGCATTACCCTTTGCGTTTTCATTTCTGCTTGCATTTGTGTTTGTGTTTCCTTTGGCCTCATCATTGCTGTTACCATTAGCATTTGCATTTCCAGTTGCAGCACCGTGCCCGTGCGCATTACCATTTGCATTTCCGTACGTACTTGCATTTGCATTTCCCTTTGCATTACTGTTCACTTTGGCATCATCGTTGCTGTTACTGTAACTGTTTGCATTTCCAATTGCGTTACCGTTACTGTTTGCATCTTCATCACCGTTTGCGTTTCTGTTGACCTTAGCATTTGCATTTTCATTGCGCCTGTCGTATTGCATTACTGTTAGGACCGACGACTCAATGCACACCCCGATGCCTGTTGGTGGGGGCGGGTGAGGGTGGGGGTACAGGGGATGGGAACCCTAACATCAATTCCTCTTTTGTCACTGTGGAACAACCCTAACTGATGCATTAAATGGAGTTTTTGCCATGTATATATATATATATATATATATATATATATATATATACACATATACACACACACATATATATCCTGTTACTGTCACAATGTAGTTGCAAGCCTACTAATGTGCTTTATCCTAGCTGCACCCTATCTGGGTAGCCTCTTATTGCTGGAAGTGTTATAGATATCTACCAGTCTGCCATATCCTAGTTACACCCTATATAAATAGCATGTTACTGTCTTAGTGTAGTTGTAAACCTACTAATTTTCTATATCCTAGCTGCACTAGGTAGCCCTGACTTTTGCGTCTGACTGACTTACTGTCTGCTACCTGCACTCCCCTTCACACTCCCCCTGCACTAGGTATCCCTGACTTTGGTGTTTGACAGACTTACTGTCTGCTACCTGCACACCCCCTGCTCTAAATGTTATCACACTGTATTATGAATTCTGTCAGTTTTTCTGTCCTCCATCCTCTCCTTACCTAACATCTGTCTCCCTAATATCTCAAATCAGGTACTCACTGCAACTGTGCCTCTAGCATCCTTCTCCATCATTCATGCTGCTCTGTTATCTCATAACTATCTCTACTACTGTTCAAACCATCTGTGTTCATACCCCACCCCCAGCAAGCATCACCTTTACCCCATGAATAGGTCCAGAAAATTATCAGCGTGGCTGCTTAGATTTTCCTTCTCTCAGATCACTCCCCCAGGTTCTCCGTGAACCCATGCTCTTAATGCCTTAATTCCTAACTCACACCCTGAAGCCGATGGTCTTCCCCCAGATTCTTAATGCTTGCTGCTCCTGCTGTTACTTCCCCTCTAGCCCATGTTTTCAACTGTTCCCTCAGCACTGGGGGGGTTCTGACCTTTTGGAAACATGTAATTGTGATTCTTTTACACAAATGTAGTTCCTCCAATTCCCCTGCAAGCTATCGATCCATATCACCTCTCCCAATCCTCTCCAAAACACTGAAGAGGCTGGTTGCCAGGCAACATACTAACTACTCCTCCCATCACAATTTATATTCTGATTACCAGTCTGGTTTTCTGGCATCCCGCTCAACATCTACTTCCCCTTCTCAGGTTCACTGACTTTATCCTTACCATTTTCATGATGGTTGTCTACCGGTGTCATATTTTTTGACTTAGCCATGCATTTGACACAGTAGAGCACACCCTCCTCCTGCCTGATTTCTGTGTCTCTGGTATCTCCTCCTTGTCTCTGTCCTGGTTCTCCTCTTAGCTCTCTGGTTGTTCCCAAACAGTTTCTTCTGGCTTAACCCTCTCTGACATCAGGCAAGTTCATATGAGTTTTCCTCAAGGCCCCGTACTTGGTCCCCTCCATTTTAATGTCTTTGTTAATGCTCTACCACAGGCTGTACATTTCTGTAACATCCAGATGTATGCAGACAACATTATACTATTTACCTCTGGTATATATGGGGTAAGCATGATACTCAGGCAGTTCTGACACTTGTTTAGCCAAAACCTGAAACTGTGGAGAACAAGGTGCTAAACATGTCTATCACTCAAAGAAGACCACACAACTGATGACGTGTCATCATTTAAGTACCTTGGTATCTAGCTTGACCAACACCATGACTTTTCACAGCACCATTCACAAAAAAAAACCCTAAGCTCAACGCTCTTTATAGAAACAAAAGCTGTATCCCATTTCCTGCCCGCTGTGAAATTATCTCTAAAATGATCCTCAATTTTTGATTAAGGTGACATTGTCTACAGTGCTGCCCCAAAGTCCACCCTTACCAGACTGGACCCTCTCTTTCACTCATTCTGCTGTTTTGCCTTGGAATGTCCACCTCACACTCGCCACTGTTATTTATACTCTGCACTTTCCCCTTCCCTCCCCAGAATAAAGTGCATGTGCAGGGTCCCGATTTCAATTTTCAAATAACAATTATGTACAAAATAGCCCTCAGTTTTATAAAGCAGTCATATTGTGGAAGTCTGTATATTCAATAGTGTTGACCACTTCTTTTCTTTTATACAACTCCAGAATTTCCAACCTCATACTTGCATGAGTCCACATCATGTATTGGCATTTCAATGTTGGGGATGCACAGTACAGAGTGGACAGTGGAATTTCAGTCAGACTGACAGACTGTCATTTTTTAGCAAAAATACAGATTTGTATGGTAGATTATTCACTAAGAGCAGAATCAGAGCAAACACTGAGTGAAGCTCAGTTTAACTGACATACAAAAAACAGCTGACAAAGCTGACAGTATCCCTTTAAGTCAACTGTATAATTTACCAAGAATTCCTTGTTGCTGTATGTAAAACATTGACAGATTCCTCACATGACATCATTCTGGGGGTGTGGCCGTGCACAGAAAACTGGAGGGTGGGCAGAAACAAAGTGCTGATAAAACATAAACAAAATGACTATGACAGCTTTTTTACAAAACAAATTGCAGCTTCAACATCTGAAGCATGGGTGGCAATGGCATACTATGTGAAAAAGGCATTTGCTGAACTTCCATAAATCACTTTAATTAGTCAAAAACTGTGTAGATGCAATTTGAATCCTAAAAGTGCCTGTCAAGCAGTCCTTCCCTGGACATAAAACCCCCTGATGGTGTTATACTCAACTTTGTGTCTGAGTGCAAATACCGTGCTAACCAGTTTGACCAATCCCTGGATTTTTCTCTCCACATTTAGTCTTTGGTGATTAAGTCCTTAAGAAAGCTTGGAGCCCTCTACAGAATTAGTGTTTGCCTCTCCCAAAGTCTAAACAAATCCTTAGCTGAAAGTCTAATTCTCCCTGTAATTGACTTCAGAAATGTGGTCTATGATTCCCCCCGCCCCATGCCACCTATCAAAATTAGACTCCATACTGAATGCCCTCTGCAGGCTCGTTCTCCACTGTCCAGTACAAACCCACCACTGCGCACTCTGTGATCACCTAAATTGGCCTTCTTTGAGTGATAGACATGTTCAGCACCTTGCTCTCTATGGTTTCAGGCTTTGGCTAAACAAGTGTTACAACTACCTGAGTACCATGTTTACCCCATCTACCCCCTCCAGCCACAACCTTTGCTCCAGCCTGGGTAACAGATTTCTTGTTCCCATGCAAAAACAAAAGCTTAGTCTGCTTTCAGTCACAGACTCCCATGGGAATAGAACAATCTGACCTTGGGAAAAAGCTCACTCTCTAGTATTGCCTTGGCTAAACTCTACCTCAAAAATGTAATTTCCCCCTATTGTTACTGTACCTGAACTTGATCTACTTCATCTACACTTTTCGTAATATATTCCTGATTGATCTTACAATTCTGCTGTTGTACACACATCTATAAATATTGTACCATTTGCATGTATGTACTGTGCCTATATTTGTATTATAACTTTTTGGTTTCAGTGTATAATTATTGCATTGTAAGTTTTGTGTTTAGATATTTTTCTCCCTCCTCGTCCACCCCTACCGGTTACATCTATAAACAATATTATTCTTGTATCTCTGTGTGTTTACCTGGTGAAATAATTTCAAATAAAAAAATAAGCTATGTACAGATTTTTTACTTTCAAGGCAGGGTTCCTCTTCCTTAGGGAACCTATTGCATCAAGAACCTGTGGATAGTAAGGACTGATACCTCTTTATCTATGGTCATCCCAAAGGGTTGAGTGACTTAATCCAATTCCATGAGCATCACATGGGGAATGTCCAGGTTCAGTAGGAGTAGAGACATGTCTTGCTAGGCTGGAGTGCACTAGCAATAGGAAAGTGGCTTTCATCTCTTTACATACTCTCTATTTCCATCAAACTTTGAATGGAGGGTCACTGAGTCTAGGGGTCCTAAAGTGTTTTTCGTACCGCCCTTGTATTTATTTATTTTTGACTATTCCAAGACATAATGATATATACTATATGCCTGTTTGCCCACTTGAAAAAAAATCACAACTTTTACTTTAAAGTTGTTATTTTAAAGCATTTTGTGCAATGAAAACTCAAACTGTACCCTCTAGGTGGAGATTTGTACAGATTTAGCAAACTTTTCCCCTGTGATGTCATGAGAGGGAGTTGCAGAGCAGCACAACACAACAGCAAAGGTTGAAATGTAGTCTAACAGTGTCTTATAAGGTTTGTGTTTTACTTAACTTATTTTATAATGAAGTATACGGAATGCAAATTTAGATTATTTTTCTAATAGTATTGCCATCCATATGGCACCATCTCATTTGTATGCATGCCACATTTATGAATCTGACTGTGTTTCAAGAGCCACTTTTTCCAACCTTGCGTAGAACTACTGACATTGATGGCAGCAAACGTCTCAATGGACCATCCAGTCTGCTGAGCCCATCCTAAGATGGGCTGTGATGGTCCTTGTGGTCACTCACTGCCTCATCTTCCCTTCCTCCTCCCTCTCTCCCCTTACAAGGTTACCCTCCTCTGTACCACCTCCAGTCTGTACCTCTCCTTCCTCAGTTGTGAGCTCCAGAACTGCACATAATACTCCAGATGAGGTTAAATAAGGGATCTGTACAGGGGTAGGATCAACCCCCTTCCTCCACCTACTGCTGACCCCTCTCCCTTGCATCCCTCACTCTATTTGCCCTCTCCCTGCCCTGTTACACTTGGCTAATAATTTCAAGTTGCAGGACTTATGGGATGGCATATTATGTACTGTTTTTGAAGTCTTCCTGCTAATTTGGTCAGTCCTATGTAAACTGCTGTACTGCTTTCTATGTACTTTTTTTGCACTGGATGCAAAAAGTACATAGAATGTAATGGGACACCAAACTGGAGCATTTGTGTTTCTTCCCCAGGTTTACATGCCTGAGAGTTCTTTTTGTTATTGTTTGTTTTTGTGTCCCATTGGGTTTGCACAAACCCTGTGTGACATAATTTTTGTTTAGTGCATGCAGGTACCTGTGAAGAGAGAGAGTGCAAAGCTCTGGACAGATGACAAGACTTCAGTTGCTGTGACCTACCTGAGTATAGGAGTGACATTATTTATTTATTTAGTTTTTGTTGACCGGGTAAGTGCACTAGACAAATTCTTCCTATTTTCAGGCACGACCCGGGAAGGGGTACAGATGAATGCCAACTGACTTTGAACCAGATTAAGCTGTTGGTGGAATTTTAGTGAATGGGGGGGAAATTTGGCCAGGACACCGGGGAAATTCCTCTACTCTCCTGTAGGGGTCCCTTACATCCTGGCATTCTGCCAAGATTGCTGTCTCTGGAGGTGCTGTGGAGAACATGGAGGTGTTGGAGGCAGGAGAGTTGGTCTCCTTCCCTGTCTCTGGGAAGCGAGAGACCACACTAGTTGAGATGCTACCTGATAATGGAGATGCCCTGCTGACTTTGCCAAAGGACTTGAGAATGTCTTCAAATACTCTCCCTGGTCAAGAAGTACAAGGTATACCTCTGGTTTCTCATCAAGCTGTTAACAAAGTTTTGCTACCTTCTACTGTTGCTGATGAACTGCATTCTGTCCCTCTAACTACTGCTCCTGCTGATATTGATACTTTGCTAGCATTGGAAGAACAGCATTATTTGGCAAGAAAAACTGAACTTTTAGCTCTCAAACGACCTACTGCTGTGTTACATGGTGTTTCTCATGCTGATTCACCGATACAGAATGCGGCTACTCTGCTTTCTGACACTTCTGAGACAGAATTGACACTTCTCCATTCCTCTCCACCTCATTCATCCTGTTCAGAACCAGCAGCATGTACTTCGACTGACGGTCTCTCAGGTAGGGGCCTGCCTGGAATGGCAGTGACTGCTGTTAATCAGACCAGCCTAAGACATGCCCCATTACCTGATGCTAGAGACCAGAGTGCAGACTGGTCTGTGGATTCTGCTCTCAGTGCGGCAGGTTGGGAAAAAGATCCTGCAGCTGGAACTTGGTGCTCCGGTCCATCTCCAATATGGATTCACATGGAGCTTGCTGACGTTTCTTTACCTGTTGATTCTACGGCTCCTACTCCTTCTCTGCCCTCAGAACTCTCCTTGCCTCCTGAGTTACATCCGACTCAAAAACCCTACTTTGAACTTACCCTGTGATAAACCTGTCATGAAGCCTACTTCTGATACTGAACAAGCTGCACAACGTTTAAAATCCCAGGGCCCTGGGTCTCGTCCACCAATCGTAGGACAAACTGTTCCTTCTCATCCTTCTACCTCTAAGACCTATGTCTCTTGCTTTTCTGCCCCACGCAACAAGCTAGATGGCATAATGCGGTCAGACTGCAATATTTGGGTGGTATGGCTGAAATGCCTGACCGTGTTTTTGTAGGATGAACTTTACTTAAAGACTCTATGAAATTTTTTGCGTATGAAATCCATGCATTAATTCATGTTTCTCAAGAGCCTAATTTTGATGTGACCTTTAAAACTTTACATGGGTTAGAAAGATTTTGGACTATGTTCCATTAATTGAAATCTACTCCATTATGGGCCCCTTTTAGTGCTATCCCCTTAACTAAACCTGCACAAAAAAATATTACAATTTTATTTCGCAATGAGGGGGTGAGTTTAAATGACATCACTGTTTGGTTGAAACAGCGTTGTACTATTCTTACAGACCCAGAAGCCATTTTTGACACAGAAGATTTGTGGACAGGGGGTTGGAAAGTGAGAGTTATGCTGAAAACTACAGATGCTGGGATACAGCATTTACCTAATAGTTTCATGTTAGGTAAGGATGGGGGGGTTCTTTTTTACCCTGGACAACCAAAGGCGTGTTACAAATGTGGCTTCATTAGTCATCTTAGCAGCATTTGTGATACGGTGAAATGTTCTGTCTGTGGTGAACTAGGCCACGCTGGTTCCCAATGTGTTGAAGAACTTAAATGTGTTCTCTGTAACGAATCTGGCCACACTTTTCAGCAGTGTACTTGGGCTGCTCTTAATTCCCTTACTCTAGCTGATGGGGAAGAACAGAGGCTGCTTATTACTGTAGCACAACATTCAAAACTTAATAACCAGCCGTCTGTCTCCCCTAATAAAAGTCTGTCACTTCAGTCCTTGGATACACAATCCCAATCCTTGTTACAACCCTCTGCTCTCTCTGGGGACAAGGTAGAGACCCCTATAGACTTACACTCTCTTCCAGATGCTCCTGTACCTGATCCCCCTCCCTCTCCCCATGCCTTGGCTGGTAGTTCTAGTATGGTACCCTTAGCTCCTGTTCCTCCTTCCGATATACCTGCCGGTACTATGGATCCCCCCCCCCGGAAGCTGTTGCCCCTAAAACCAGGGTTACACGGGGCACTAGAAAACAAGGGTCACCCTTTTCCAAGGTTTTAAAAATGGATGACATCACCCTGGAGAATAAATATGAATTATTGTGTTATCCCTTGGAAAACATAGATTCTGACTCCTTATCTGTGCTCTCCTCTCATCCAGAACTGACTACGGATACAGAGGTTCCTGTTGATAATATGGGATCTCAAAAGTGGAAGGCCAGGGCTAAAGTCAAGCATAAAGAAAGTGTTTCTAGGAGAGGTAAACCTAGGTGAAGGTATTGTACCTTGTGAATTGTCTTACACTTAACCATTCTGATGGCGCCATCCTTTTATATACACACTGTGAATGTTAACAGTATAAAAAGGCAGCTTAAGAGGGATTCATTTTTTTCCTTTTTGTCTTGTCTCACGGTTGGGGTGATACTGTTGCAAGAGGTTAGATTTCCCTCCCTTAATGAGATAAAACTAGCGCTAAAAGCATGGTTTCCTGGCCCCTCTTTCTGGTCCTGTGGACACAAGACTTGTTCGGGCTTAGGAATATTATTTAGCATACCTGATGTTCATGTTGTTAAAGTACTTGATTTATGTCCGGGTAGATTACTGCTTCTCGATGTTAGAATTTCTAATGTGGCCTATAGGATTATAAATATTTATGCTCCACAATCTAAGTCCCTTAGAACTGACTTGTTAAAAAATTGCTCAACCTTATCTTTATACTTCTCAATATGCTGTCTTTGGGGGAGACTTTAATTGTGGATTATCCACTAAAGACAAATCACACACCACAAAAACAACTAAATTATTTTGTGATTTTAATTTTTTGAGAACAGTGTTGAATTCTGCTAAACTTCAGGATGCATACCTCACGCTGAACTACACACATACGCCGACCTTTCATAAAGGGCCATTGGCCACCTGTATTGATTTATTTTTTGTGTCACAGCATTTGCAGCTTTCTACTGCTTCTGTGACTGTTGCGGAATTTTCTGACCATAATCTTTTAACCATTACTTTAGGTACTACCCACAATAGATTTTTTTGGTCCAGGTACATGGACATTGAAAACAAAACTGTTACGTGAATTACAGTTATTAACTCAACTTAACCTATTTTTTCAGGCTAGGAAATCTGTTTTTATTCTATATGATGATTTATGGATCTGGTGGTCTGATACTAAATCGGACTTACAGCATTTATTAAAGCAGTTTCGTAAACAACATCATAATACACTTTATTTTGAATACCACAGGAAACGGCATCAGCTACAGAAACTTCTCACCTTGTCATATACTACAGGCCATGATTTTACTAAACAAATCAGTAAACTAAAAGCTTATCTTACTGCTTACCATTCTAACAAATTTGCATTATTACAACAGCAGCAAAGATTTGGTGTTACAGGCTCATATGATGTTGTTTGTCCATATGACAGCTGCACCAAATGGATTGATACTAAAGTTCTTGAGGTCCTTCTTGTTGAAGATCATAATGAAATTACTGATAATTTGGGAATTCAGCACTGCATAACTGATTATACCAGGAAATTGTTTGGTCCCATAGCTTCCCAGGTGGACGAGGCCTCTGCCTACCTTTCAACCTTGTGATCCCTGACATCCCCCAATCCTTAATGGACTTAACTACTAGAGATATATAGGGACAGGAAGTGGACAAGATGATTTGTGCCTTATGTTTGGGAGTGACTCCAGTGTTAGATGGCCTTCCCAATGAACTTTATAAATTATTAGGTGTAGAATTGAGTGGTGAATTGGCTGCTGTGTTTAATTTTGTTCTACAAGCAGACACTTTGCCATTGGACATGAATATGTGTAGCCTAATTTATATCTATAAAAAAGGTGATAAAAGACTGTTACAAAATTGAAGACCCCTTAGCCTCTTAAATACAGATTTTAAGATATTGGCCAAAAGTTTAGTTCTCCGTTTGTTGAAAATAGCACAGCATGTAATTTCTGCAGCTCAGTTTAGCACCATACCAGGGAGAAGTATCTCAGATCATGTTATTCTGTTAAGGGAACTGGTTGAAAGGGGGAATCATGATTTGCTGGATGGCTACTTGGTTTCCTTAGACCAAAAACAGGCTTTTGATTCGGTTAAGCATGATTTTCTAAGGCTTACTTTACACCATTAGCATGTCCCTGATAGGACTATTTCCTGGCTCAGATCATTGTATCGTTCTGCTACAATAGTCCCTATTGCGAATGGATGGAGGGGTCTTACGATACCATTAGCGAGATGGGTTAGACAAGGTTGTCCACTTAGCCCTATTCTGTACATCTTTTTTTTTAGATCCTTTGCTTCGTTCTATTAACAACTCTCAGACTATAGTTCCATTTTCTACTCCATTACATTCTACCCCCCATACTGTCATGGCCTATGCTGATGATATGAGTCTGGTTGTGGCAGATATACCTTCAGTGAGTGAAGCAATACATCAATGTTTGGTGTTTGAGTCTATTTCTGGGGCAGCTCTGAACCTGGATAAGTGTGTAGGTAGAAAATTAGGAAATGGTGGCATGAGGGACACTATGGTTTCTGACATTAGGATTAGCTCAGATCCTCTTAAAATTTTAGGAATTATGTTTGGAGTTGGATTTCTGGATATTTTAAATTGGGGTCTTAAAATGGATGTTGCACAAGCTAAAGTTACTCTTTGGAATAAATGAAAGTTAGGTAAAAAGAAGAGGGTTTATATAATTAGGACTCATTTGATTCCAGTGTTTCTTTTTCTGAGCTTTATCTTTCCCCCTCCTAGGATTTTTGAGACTAGGCTGTATAGTATTTTTTTCAGGCATTATGGGGCAGTCGCATCAATCCAATTCAGCGGAATTTAACTTATTTACCTCTCATGCAGGGTGGTCTGAATATGGTTCATCCTTTATTTTTTATAATAGTATTTTTTTGATGGCCAACATTAAACCTTTTTTCATTAATTGTGATAAGGGCTGGGAACCTTGGTTTTCTGAGTCCTGTAGTTTAGGCTCTGGGAATCGACCAGCCTTAAGACAGTTAGGAGTGTTCCTTTTATACCAAGCTATGTTAGGGAGACTTTCTTATGACTTAAGCAGTGGCATATTTTAAGTACTATGTTAATGACACTCCATAGGAAGACCTTGTATCGGCATTTACTTGACCATATTTCTACTGAACCCATTATTTTCCATAAGTGTCCGGAACCCTATCGGGGCAGCCTTCTGATACTCTTGCGTAACACCAGGATCCCTCAGCGGATGTGGGATCTACATTGGCTAAGCTGCCACAAGAGAATAAATGTGAAGGCAAACCAAAAGCATAAGCAGCTGACGGAAAGATTTTGTACTAGATTAGGTTGTTCACAACAGGAAGAGACAATACATCATTTATTCTTCTATTGTACTTACATATGGGGTTTCTGGTCTTTTCTTGCAACTAGGTGGAATGAACCTTTATTTGCCTCTGTCTCCTATGTGAATTTAATGTATGGTGTCTTCTCACATAAATGGAGCAAATGGAATACTGACACAATGAATGTTGTTTTTACAGTTTCGAAATGGCATATTTGGACCACTCGATGTCTATTTACTCTACAACAATTAAATCAGACCCATCAAGTTGTATTGCAAAAAGTTGAATCTGATCTGAAATCTGTTTTTTTTTTCTGAACTGAAGACGATGCCTAAAAGAACTATGTTAGAATTATGGAAATGTTTGCTTGGATTACAGACTCTGATGTTCCTGTAACATGATTTTCTTTTTCTTTGTATTGCTTTTTGCTGTTATTGTACTTAGTTTTCTTGTCAATAAAAATGTCCCCTACTCTTTTCAAGAAGTGCCATGGGATCTTTAACATCCACCTGAACTACCATCAGAATAGGCAGATGGGACCTCAGTTTTACATCTCATCTAAAAGACGGCACCTCAGGAGTGCAGCACCCCACCCTCATGCTGCACTGCAGTGTCAGTATTGGAATATTAACCCAAGTGCCTGATGTGTGGATGGAACCCACAGCCTTCTGATCTCCCAGCCTCAGAGGTGAGTGTGCTACCTGCTGAGCCACTGACACTGCCAATTATGATCTCCATATAATTTGAACTGAATGTTGACCACGAGGAACCTCAGCCTGTGTGCACCATTGCAGTCATTGGCATGTGAGAGGATGTGTAATTCAACAGGAGTGCATGCATTTAGTTCACTGACCAATGAAATAAGAAACAAAAAGAACTTTCTATCTTTTTTTTAATTCTTAAGGTCCCTAGTATTATGGGTGCACAATGTCTGTGATGTAGGCAGGACAGATGAGACTGCAGTGAGCAGTATGGCACTTTTATAGCACTTTCAACTAAATCCTGGTTAGTGACTCAGAAATGAATAAACAGCACACATGACTATACATCTAAAGCTGAGGGCTCAGTTAAGTGACTCAACAAGAAATAAACTGCACACACCACTATATAACTGAAGCTGTGGGCTTGGAGGAGCATGTGGGGGTACCTGAAACTGAAATGAGGGGCAGACAACAAAAGGTGGGACCTGGGTAGATATTCTGAACTGTATTTCATGTGTGATTTAGTGACTGTCCTGCAGATGGCAGTAGCGGGCATCAGCTTGTATGCTCTGTGTGTGTGTGTGTGTGTGTGTGTGTGTATATATATATATATATATATATATATATATATATATATATATATATATATATATATATATATGACTCTGTATACAGAGAAAGAGAAGAAATGGTGACAAAGCATAGTATACAAGGAAATAATACCACTAAGGGGTCCAACAAGCCAAAAAGCCATGAGCCCAAAGGGCAAGTGGCCTTCATGAGTTTGTTCAACCCCAAAATGTTATTATTTCATGAGTATGCTGACTGCACCATCTTTTAATTTATATAATGCATTAAGTTGGACACTTTTTTCTGTGTCCTACATTTTAATATAGTGTTGGGAGGGGGGGAGGTGGTTGTTACATGTGTAATTAAGGGGCTTGTTTCATGTGTTATTAAGGTGCTTGTTACATGTGTTATTGTGGTGGCTTGTAAAGTACTGAGTAATATTGGGCTATTAGGGTGTTAATAACACATTAATATAGTTGCAGCATATAATATATATAGGTAGTATGGATATTTATTTATAGTGCTTGTTGGGTATTAATGTGTTATTAAGGTGTTAAAGGAGACCTACTGGCAGATTTGATGCCCCGATTGCTGCACAGATTGGGGCTTCAGTAGTCAGATCACCCCTGCAGTCACAATATACACCGAGGTATTAATTTACCTTAACACTTGTAAAAACGGTAACAAGCTCCCCAGCAGCCAGCATTTTCTAACATTGTGCCACTCACCCCCGAGATCACGCTGCTAAAACCGCAAGATGATGACATTGCTTTTCCCCTTCCTCTATGGTGCCCTTCTGTACAGAGATTTAATAATCTCCATATCTCCCATGCCCTGCTTTATTTTCACAAATGGTGCCTAAATGCCATGTGTATACTACTGCTGCATCTGTTCCAGTAATTAACTGTGCACCTAGAAGTACTGACTCTTCGGCTAAGGATAATGATATTCCTACTCATAGGAACAGTTTGCTTTCACTTGTGGGACACTCTAGGCTGGGACAAGATGGGGTGGGGGCAGGTACACCAGGACAGCAACAGTCTGAGGGTCCTTCAGTTTGTAGACCCCATATGCCTAATTCAGGAAAGGGGGAGGAGTTTGTATGGCTAATTTCTTTTCTAGAAACACTGCTGAGCCTGCAAAATGGATGAATGCAGTTCATTTACAATATAGAGGGGGGTTGGAGCAGCCCTGTGGTTGTATCTATGTAAACCGAAAACTCCTTAAAGACTCAAAGACTATTACTCGACTGAAAATTATGCCATCATCCATTGTCCCGTGGACAGTATATACAATGTCATCTTTAAGATGCCAGCTATCTTAGAGCATTTCTAGAAGCAGTATAATTTGCTGAAAATGTTAGATCTTTGGTACCCCTTTCAGGCCATCCCCCTGATAAAGCCCACCATTGGCACTGTCCTGTCACTGTACTGTACTATTAAAAATGAGAGGGTAAATGTTTTTGATGTAAAGTACTGGCTAACACAGTGGCGTAATGTGTTAGGTAACCCAGATCCCATCATGGTCGAGGAACACATTTGGGCTTGTGGTGGTGTTTTAGGGTGCAGCTTGTAATGGGATGATAAAACCATCACCTTCTCAGATTCTTGTTGGAACTGCACTAAAGAGAAAAAATTACAGACAAGTGGTGTCCAGCACAAAAAGTGATTTATTTCTGGTATATAAAGCTGGCTTACAACCAAACAGTGTGATCTCTGGGAGAATACTTCCAATCTGTCCTTACCTACAGGTAGCAGTACATCTCTTCTCAGAGAGCAGCTGCTATGTAAAGGGTCTTATACCCCTTATAATAACCATGACAATGGCTAAAAAGATATATAAAAATGTTACAATTGGTCAGTGGCAAATAGCCTGACTTCTCACTAGCCTGAGAAAGCATGCTGAGCTAGCAGAAAGACAAGATAGCTAAACAATGGATCTTGTACATTGAAGGACACTTGTGGTTACATACGCAGTTGCAGTTCTGCACTAGCACTAAAGATGGCAGTATTGCCTAACTAATCATTATACAATGGTGTAAATAGAAGTACCTCCCAGGTGTTACAATCAGAATAATAGCAAACGTATTATGATTCTCCATAAAAATATATGAAAGTACAGTAGAACTCAGATCCTGACACTTATTCTTATACGATAAGTGCCTATGCCCTAAGGTTAGTACATATACATATATGTAGTACTGTCTGCGAGGTAGGGGACCAATCAGAGGTGCTGGTCCATGGATAACAAGCTGAATCATACTAAAACAGGACTACAGCATCTCCCTAATTGCTTCTATTTGGGTAAGGATGGAGCCCTGTGCTTTAACCCTGGGCAACTCAAGGCTTGTCTTAAGTATGGTTTCAATAAGCATTTTAGCAGTGCATACAATAAAATAAGGTGCACACTCTGTCTGGATTATGGCCATGAAAGCAAATTCTGCCCAGATGACCTAAGGTGCCACATTTGTGAAGAAGTGGACCATTCATACTGTCAACGTAACTGGGTCATGCACAATGCTTCAAAACCCCATTGAAATACATTGAACCACACACCAGTTTCCTCAAAACAAAATGACATCTTGGATCGTGCTCAAAAGGCCAAGACGGTGCATTCTTAACAGACCGCAGGGGAAGCCCAGACTCCTCAGAACCTCTACCTCCTCCTCCTTCCCCTCTGATCCCCACAGCCCAGGAAGAGGATGTTCCCATTCAGGAAGATCCTCAAATTGTTACACCAGATCCTTCATCCCTGAATAAGAAAGAAAAAAACTACTTTTTTTTTTAATTCTTAAGGGCCCTAGTATTAAGGCTGGCACATTGTTCATGATGTAGACAGGACAGATATGCTATGTGTATTGACTGGCTGACATTTAATGTACTTTTGTCATTTTTGTGTTACTAAATTGAACAAGAATGTAACATTTTCATACCGTGTACATGGTTTTATTCACCATAATAAAATATAAAGTCCACAGTCATAATAATAAACATAAAACACTACATAAAACTATAAAAAGGTCCATTGAGTCCATGATGTCGGCATACAGGGATGAGGTCAAAATAAACATAAAACAAGCATTTGTCAATGTCGGATGTTCACCACTGGTATAGAAGCCCTGGGGTACTAGATGTGTTGTGGTGCACTGTGTGGATTATGTATTAGCAAAGTTAAGAGCCTGCATTTGTAAACTTCAGTGCAGGCTCATAATTTTGTTGGGCCCCATTAACAAACAGTTGCACCTGCCACAAGTCCCTGGTGCACTGAACATATGGCGCAAGGGGCTTGCTGCAGACATTTGGTGCCGATCGCAATTCTGGATTGGGTGCACCAGATGCAGCAAGTTAGACCAGCTCTCTCCTTTTCTAACTTTGCGTCCAAGGGGGATCCATTTTACAGGGCTTGCAGCAAGCCTTTGGTGCAAGCTGCCATAAAATGTGGAAAAGGTTGCAAATGCGCCAGCCCTTCATGAATCAGGCTGCGTTGCACCGAAGTGCTTTGGTGCAGCTGCGCCAAACATTGCAGATGACACAGGGCTTGGCGTAAGCCTTGCATCATCCATTTAGAATTGGGCCAGTTACATTTTAATATTTTTGCCCCAAATTATCCACGTAGCCTTCTTATGACCCAAGCTCATGAACAAGAGCAGAGAAAATTCCAACTCCTGTCTGAAAGGTGATTTTGTGCAGGGACCGAGAAAGTTACCTTTCCGAACACAAAAACACATTTGGCCAGTACATGAAAAATGACAGCTGTCACATTCATGAGGTGCTGTGAATAAATGGCCATGTTGAAAATCTGGGGTAAAAATATTGAAAATTCCTGAAGTTACAAGCCTGTTCACAAAATTCAATGTAGGCTCATAACTTTGTTGTTTTTCAATATTTTATGCCAAATTTTCAAAATAACCTCCTTATGACCCTGCCATATGAACAAGGGCACATAAAATTGTGGAATCTGGCCCAAAAATTTATTTCATGCAGGGACCACAAAATCACTTTTTGGGATGCAAAAACACATTCTGGCCAGGATTTGAAAAATGAAAGCTGTCACATTCATGAAGTGCTGTAAAGAAATGACTATGTTGTAACTTTGGGGTAAAAATATTGAACATTACCAAAATTATGAACCTGCATTCACAAAATTTGATGTAGGCTCATAACTTTGTTTTTTTAAAACATTTTTACACCAAATTTTCAATATAGCCTTCTTATGACCCACCTCATGGACAAGGGCAGAGACAATTTTCAACTCCTGCCCAAAAGGTGATTGTCATCGAGGCACAGGTCAGGAAGCATAGGGAAAACCAGGAGCAGTTGTAGAATTTACCAAAAATATTTATTTACAGTAGCAATAATATAAAAAAAATAAACTTGTGCATAATAACTCTGTATAGAGGAGAAATGAAATCATTTTTTCTTTCAGTCTCTGTGTCCCTTTTTCTTCTTATCTTTCTTGCAGTGGTAGCGTAGCTCTTATAAGTCCTTTCAACCCCCAGCCTTATCAAGCATCCAGTTTTTGTAAATATCAGGCAGGAGCTGCTAAAATACAGTGTGCTTCTTGAGTTGAGGCCCCCCTTTTGCACAGCATTTGCAAAAGGCTTAAAAATTGAACTCTGGTAACCTCTAGCTTCCAATAGCTTTTTGCAGTCATCTCAAATTATAATTATATACATTTCAACAGTAATGCTATATAGTTTCCAAACACAAGGGATCCCAATATCAGTTACATTTCCATACAATGATTTGCACATATTTTTATATCAGCAGATCTAGATATGCAAAGGAGAAAAACAGATAGCAAGAGAAAACTGAGAGAAAGAGAGAGGCAAAGAACTGCGAGCCTGTCGGATTGATCAAGTCTGAAGTCTCACAGGAAAATTTGGTTGTGTAACCAGACAGAGAAGAGACAGAAAAGGAAAGATCCTTGCATTTAAACACTTTCTCCATAACAACTGGGACAGGGTCCTATTCTACCCTGTCACAGTGATGTCTTGCAGGGACCACAAAATCATCTTTTGGAATAGAGTTGCCTAATTTCACAGAAATTGTCTATGAGGTTGGGTCCCAAAAAAGTCATGTTGAAAATTTGGGACAAAAATATGCAAAAATGGCCACGTTATGCCACTAAGTTCAAAACCCCATTGAAATACATTGAACCACACACCAGTTTCCTCAGTTCGTGGTCCGGTTTTGAAGAGTGAAGACATGCTGACGGTCCTCAGAAGATTGCAGCGTAGGACTCCCAGTGGGTAAGTAAGGGCTTGGGGGTGGGTGCTGAGTGGGAGGGTCAGGTGGGGAGACAGTAACTGCTGCAACAGACATCAATGAAAGGTTTTCTTTTTACAGGGTTTATTTAATACAAATAAAAAACAATGAGGGAAGGCCTTCTTTATTTTAGGTCGCGACACTAAGGGACTGGGCACCCCCAGTGTCAGTGTTATGTTTGTGGGGGGGGGAATATGATGGATCACCTCTGGTTGCTGGGCAGCGTAGATCAAAGGGAAAAGCCGACCCATGGCTGGGTCAGCTTTTCCTTTTGAAGTCCACAATGTCTCTGCCCAGCAAGCCAAAACTCTGTCAAAATCAGCCTGGCTGATGATTGGTGTGCCACCGTCGCGCCCCTAAAACACTACTCTACATTGGACGGACAGCATCACACCTCTCAACAGTCAACTACCATAGTAAAATGTTCACTGTGCCCACACGTGCATGATGAACATAAAAAGGAGATGAATACATTTGAGATAATGAGATACTGTAAATAAAAATTACATATGCATTCAAGTATCCTAAACTCACTAAAAATGTCATATTCACACATTCTACACAATCATTTTAATCAAGATAACAAATACTGTGACGCTAAAACAGCTTTATCCAGAAGAATTATGCACTTTCCTGCCACAGTGAGCAGTAATTTGGATACATTGGTCCCTGAATGTTGCTTTGCAAGTTCTTTTACCTTTCGTGACATCATAATCAGAAAACTACAACTAGAGACAGCAACTAGCTGTTATTTAATGATTTTAATATACTGCCTGACTTTTTTTTAAACTCAGGTTTATTCATGCAGAGAAAAATATTACATACATATAGGCTTGACAAACCAGTGAATCATGCATCACAAAGGTGTACACTTATTAACAACAGGTATGCAAGTCAGAGCAGTGTCCGCTTCCTGTAACTTGAACTTCCAGTCCATTGTACCACTGGCTTTCAGCTGCCTGCAGTCCAGTGACAAGAGATGATCTGACTCTGCTTCTCATGATTAAAGGCCAACTACGAATCCTTAGATAATTAACAGAAAAACAAACCAACATATTTAGCTGGAGTTGGGTGCTGTGGAGTTAATAATTTGTTCCAGTTCCTGATTTAGGGCCAACCATGAATTCCATATGTCAGTCTCAATGCCTCCCCCTTGCTGCTGTGCTCTGATTGCCTTTCTCTCCTTGCTGTATGTCACCCCTCAGTAGAAGCAAGTCCTCTCTTTTCCCACCTGCCCCAGACTTTGTTGTATTTCTCAAGTGTTCCTGGTTTTAGGACCAAAAATGATTAAAACTAGCACTTTAACAATAAAGTGGTGCTATTTCAACTGTTAGCCTGTAACAATATTATGGGGTAATTGGACAAATATTAAGCTTTATGGTTTAGACAGGAAAAACACTTTTGTTTTGTGTCACGTAATGTATTATAATACATGGGTTGTTACTTTTTCCATAGAGAAAACCAAACAAAACTTTGCAACTTGTTCAATTTTTGTTGTAGGAACTGAAAGCAGACTTGAAGGTTGGGTCAGCTTGAGGAGGGAAGGCGGGACCAAGACACTGAGCCAACCAATCAGGACTCACACTGTTTCCCAATCTGAAGTATAAAGTTCCATCCACCGGTTCCATGTGATAATGGTTACTTTATAACGGCGAACGTCAAAACGGCGATTCCGTAAAAACGACTGCATAAACAACGCCCACAAATTACGGCGACCATCAAATTTAGTGATATTATGGACCTACACACCTCCGCAGCCTTCTGGCCTTTATTTAAGTGGGGGGCTCCACCCCCCACAGGGGCTGCACCCCCGAACCCCCCATTTCTAAATATACTACTCCGAGGTGCTCCTTCACACTGGGGTAGGCTAAATCACCTGAATCACCATATTCGCTGGGTCCCTGTAACTTTTAGGTCGCCATTTCTGCATTCGCCATTCTGCCATCGCAGTTAAGACTTCGCCGATATGTGTTTCCTGCATTCACGTGCAACCCCATCCATCTAACTCACATCACCAAAGATGTCTGCCATTCGCATTAAAAAAAAATCTCTTCTGCTGAGGTTACCCATTAAATGTACATGCTAGATTCATACTATGGATGTATTAAGATGGTACTACCACATGCTTCTGATGGAAAACAGCACAACACTGTACCATGAAATGTTACTTGTTAATGGTAGGCATGGCATGAAAGTGGGAACTTTTAAAAACTTCAAAATCCCGTATCTTGGTTCAGGAATGAATGAAAATGAAAAGAAAAATGTGTATCTTGATATTTTTTTCCTGTCAGTATTATTGCTGGAAAAAACATATGGGTAATAACAAGTACTGCTGCTTTAAAACCTTTCACTGGATGGAGGCACTGTACAAATAATCAAAACCTTGGTGAGAACTCCCAAATGAGGAGTCTTAACCCTGGCCCCTCAACTTTGGAGACATAGATTTTGTCAGCGGAATAGGAACACAAGGCCATACCAGTCTACCCTTACCCCTAACTATCCTATGTGGTGTCAAGGGGTCCTATGCAGCCCCCACCCTCTCCATGTGATTCTTCCATTTAATGATACCCATGTGCCTGTCCCAAATATGCTTGAATCTCATCAATGTCTCTGCCCCCACTGCCTCCCTAGGCAACCTGTTCCATCTCTCCACCACCCTTTCCATTAAAAAATGCTTCCTTATTTCCATTTGAAACTTCTTCCCACTAACTTCATTGTATTCCCTCTTGAAAACCATGTTTGTGCTCAACCTTAAAAGCTCCCCTCACTCCACCCTGTTTATAAACCACTGGTATTTATAGATCTCAGTCGCCCCCCCCCAGCTCCCCTGTTCTCAGAGGATTACATTTTGAGGCCCTTCAGTCTTTACTCATAGGGCTTACACTACTGTTCTTGTATCATCTTGGTTTCCCTTCTCCGCATAGCCACCACCTTGTCAATTTCTAGTGTAAGGGCTCCAGAACTGCATACTACATACAATTCTAAAGGTAGGGGTGAACAATGGCGTGTACAGAGGGAGTATAACCTCCCTACTCCTGCTTGCTATCCCCCTGTCTATGCAGCCCATCATCCTATTCTCACTGCCCTTGAACACTGGGCTGCTACCTTCAGGTCATCCATGATGATAACTCTTAGGTCACTTTCCTCTGAGGTACATGCCATGACCTCCCCTCCCATCTGGTACTCAGCTCTAGGGTTATGGTGTCTGATGTGCAAGACTCTGCACTTTTTGGTATTGAATCCTAGCTTCCCAAATTCTGGATCACTTGTATCTAGTCTTTCCAGGTCCCTACTCATGGCCTCCACAACTGCCATTTTGTCCACCTTAGTGCAGATCTTGGTATCATCTGTAAATAGATAGACTTTTCCTACTGAAATCACCCCTATTTTTCCTTACCTATGAATATATACCCAGTACTGACTCCTGGGGTACTCCACTCATGACTCCAATCTCCCCTGAGAATTTCACATTTAGTACTTTCCTCAGGGTTCTGTTCATTAATCAATCTCTCACCCATTGAGTTATTTTGTCCTCTGCCCCAAGGCCTCTTAACTTCTGTAGTAACCTCCTGTGAAGCACCATGTCAAAGGCCTTACTGAAGTCCAATTGGCCACTTTGACTGTTCAGCCCCTGTCCATATCCCTTGTCACCCAGTCAAAAAATTATATTAGCTATGTCTGGCATAACCTCCCCCAGGAAACCCATCTTGCTTTCTGTCATGTAATCACTAGATTCCAGAAATTCCACAAATCTCTCTTTCAATAGTTCTCCTGTTTCTCTACCGCAGAGATTTGTCTCACTAGCCTGTAATTTCCTGGTTCTTCCCTGCTGCCATTTTTGTGTAGCAGACAATACTGGCCCTTCTGCAGTCATCTAAGACCACTCCTGTTTCCAGAGAGCTGCTAAACAAGTTCATCAGCGATGCCACCAGGACCTCACCAGGTTCCCTTAGTACCCTTGAGTGCAATCCATTGGGTCCTATGATCTAGTCAACCCTTAGTATACTTAACCCTTTCAAAACCCACTGTTTTGAAAATGGTGTAGTGTTGATCTCCATGCCTGCCTCCCTCTTACCCATGTATGTTCCCTCTAGCAATGACCCCTTCTCTCCACTGTGAATAGTGAGAAAAAGTATTTGTTCCATATTCTTGCCTTTTCCCTGTCTCCCTTTACTAATTCTGACCCACTTGTTTGTCTCACTAACTCCTCATGTCTTCCATTTCTGCATACATATCTAAAGAATGTCTTGTCCCCCAACCTTACCCCTATGTAATCCTTTCCTCTGTCTGTGCTTTTGCTCTCCTCACTACCTTGCCTGCCTCCTTCAGTTTCCAAAGATAAACCTCCCTGTCTTCATCACTCTGACTTGCCTTATACTTTCTGAAGGCTGCCCTCTTCTCTTCTCTTCCACTGCAACCCCCATCTCCTTTGAACACCATAGAGCTTTCCTTCCCCATTTGCTCTTACTGATCTCCTTGCTGCACAGATTAGACACATGCAATATCCCTTCTTGAATGAGCCCAATTTCTGTTCTACCCCCTCCCCCAAAGGTGATGTCTTTTAAAAATGCATTACAAACAGTAATCGTTTTAAGAAAACCAATGTTGGATACTTTGTGGTGTGTTGTATTGAAGTACTGCATCCCCCCCCCCCCGTCTCACTCCATGCAGAAAAACGTATTTTGCTCTGTAAACAAATCTGTGACAACAGTTTAGTTTGAAGTCCATGCCATCTTGCATGAATGCATGCACATTGAGGCTGCTTAGTACACTCACAACACATCACTGCTGCAACAGCAAGGGCGACATCTGAGCTGAGTACCGTTCATATTTGATATGGATAGTGGATTGTTGCTATTGGAAAATTCACTAAGGTTGGGTACTTCATGAAGATATTTTATTTATTTAATTCAAATGAGGAAAACAAACGTGCTATAATAGTGGCAGAGTTGTAATTATTATCCTAGTGCATCCCTCTGTTTTACCCTCCTGAACTACTGTCTCCTGAATATGCAGACATCCATTTTTGATAGTAAATGCCCTGTTTATCTTCTGTGAAGCACTTTCAGAACCGGACAACTTGTACTCATCTACTTATAGGTACTTGTTTACAAAAGTAAATACAATGATAAACTGTGCAAAGAAATAAGATGTTTACTGTACTGCAGACAATGTGCCCTTTGGCTTCACTAATATATAGATTTGTCAGTGGCAGAAATGTTATTTCCTTCCACAGCAGATATTTACATTTACTTTTTTCTCCATGTTCATATCAAAGGGACACTGACAGCTTTTACGGGTATTTTTTTACAAAGTCCAAACTGGTGACTTTTTCCATCTATATAATGTAAATGCCTGTATTGTGTTCCCCATAAGATCAGTAGCAATCTCAGCTCAGGCCTTTGGAACCCCCCCTTCACCTTTTTACACTAGTATTGTGTTATAAATAGCCCTGTTATTGCTCTCTCAGACTTGGAGGCACCTTGCCTAACATTTTGGTCTGCAGCACCCCCCCGTTTAAGCCAGTTTGCATTTCTTCTTAACTCCACGAGCAGCCCCACCCACTCTGACTTTCTTATTTAATTCTCCTCTGCCTTCTCCTTCCAGGTAGTCTGAGAGTCACAGCCGTGGTTCTCTGATGAACCCGACCTGCCAGACTGCCACCATGCAGTCCAGGTGTGAAGCCACCAGCCCCTCACAGAAGCACAGGTATGGACTTGCCCTCAGGGACTGATTACCTCCAGGAAGGGAGCCCTAGCTGCCAATTTTGCTTTCTTTACAGGAGGACAGTTGTCTCTGGGTTTAAATCCAGAGTCTTTTACTGCTGTGACCCACTGGCTGCAGTCAGCCCGAGGAGCACTCCGATTGGCTCCATATAGCTCTGCTCTGTTAATGTTTGATTATATTGTGCTAGATTATGTTTTCTGTTAAAACTGTCTTGCTTGTATTTTTTAGCTGAAGTTTTCTGATTTAATGTAAATGCCTGTATTGTGTTCCTCATAAGACCAGTAGCGATCTCACCTCAGGCCTTTGAACCCCCCCCCTTCACCTTTTTATGCTAGTATTGTATTTTAAATTGCCCTGTTATTGCTCTCTCAGACTTGGAAGCACCTTGCCTAACATTTTGGTCTGTAACACCCCCCCCTCTGCTTAAGCCAGTTTGCATTTATTTTTAGCTCCATGAGCAGCCCCACCCACTCTGACTTTCTTATTTAATTCTCCTCTGCCTTCTCCTTCCAGGTAGTCTGAGAGACACAGCCATGGTTTTCTGACAAATCCGACCTGCCAGACTGCCACCACGCAGTCCAGGTGTGAAGCCACCAGCCCCTGACAGAAGCGCAGGTACGGACTTGCCCTCAGGGACTGATTACCTCCAGGATGGGAGCCCTAGCTGCCAATTTTTTTAACAACCCAGCCCCCCATCCTCATTAAATACACATAAACCCCGCCCCGGCTTTCTAGCTCACTCCTACTGGTTATTGCCAGCCACGCCTCATTGGTTATCTAGGCCTTAATTTTCACTGGTCCTCCATCCTCCCACAGGAACCACTCATTTCCCTGGCCCTCTATGCCTGTCCCCTCTAAGCTGCCACAACAGTTAGGGGTTTTCTAACGCTAGATCCGTGCCATGGCCCAACTACTAGGCTTCCTTCCACTGCTCATCCATGTTCTCTTCTCCCTTCCCTCCTCTCCAACATGCCACCCACCTCTCCCATCCCCCCCTTTTCCTGTCCAACCTCACTGGGCTTCCCCACTCCTCCACTCCGGCGTCCACTCTCCCTTTCACCCAAGCCTGGACTCACTCAGCCACATGTCCCAGCCCTTTTCTCTTCATCCCATCACTCTTCTGGTTTACTTTTCAACTACTCCCCCCTTGCCCAGTTCCAAATAATTACCCAAGCCTTCTAACTAAGAGACGTCCGCTCACCATCAGTCACATACAGCTATTCGTCCTCTACCTATCTCTTGTGCTTCTGCTCTTGCCGCAGGTGACATCCACCTAAACCCCAGCCCCCAAGCCACACACCCCCTCTCACTCGCTGCAAGCCCCCCTCCTACATTGGACACTTCCTCACTTCTCCCTTGAGACCCTCTCCCATGTGGCCTGCACCTCCTGCACCTAAATATAAGAAGCATAGTCCATAAACTTGACTCCCTCCAGGTACTTGCTGCCCACTATGCTCCAGATATCCTCACCTTGTCCGAAACCTGGCTCACAAAAAAAATTAGTGACTCCTTTGTCGCCATCCCAGGCTACACTTTGGCCCAGCAGGACAGAGCCACAAGAGGCGGCAAAGTTGCCATCTACGTCAACTCGGACTTGCACTATTCGGTTATACTAGCCAAGTCTGAACCTAAAATCTATGAATTAATTTTACTCCAGCTGACACTCCCCTTCTTGCTACCAATCTACATTGCATGAATATACTGTCCACCTGGCACACCACCCTCTGCTGTCACCAACCTCCTCAAGCAAATCTCCTGACTAACCCCGACAGGGGAACTTTATATTATGGGCGATCTAAACCACAACTGGCTAGCTCCTGCCCTCAACAAAACCAGAACTGAAATTGCTGCTCTAAACCTCTCTCAAATCATTACTGAGCCCATCCAGCTTAACCTAAAATCTGGTAACCACTCACTCCTCGATTGGGCTCTTACCACACACCCTCACTGGGTCATAAATGCCGGTATTCTTTCCGACTCCCTCAGTGACCACCATGTTACTTTCTTAGTGCGCAAAATCCACCACTCAAAATCCCCCCCCTAAATTTCTAGTCCAATGCTCCTTCAAATCTCTCAATCTAGCCGGTGTTAGAGCGACCTTGCATTATAAACTGGGCCCCGCCCTATTGTGGACTTCATGACGCGCCTTTCTCCACTTTAAAGACACTTTCCTCAGTGTCTGGGACAAACATGCCCCGCTACAACGTACAAAGGTACGAGGCAACCATCTGCTGTGGATCACCCAAGAGGAGAAAGTCCAGAGGGGGTATTGCTAAGCTTAATGGAGAAAAGGGAGCATGTGAGGAGGAGGACCCTGTAAAGGCATCTATCCTAAATAGATACTTTTGCTCAGTATTTACTGAAGAGAAGGTAGGGCAGGGCCCACAGCTCAGTATCATGGACACAGGGGGGAGGGAGGTGAGCACTACTCCCTTCACAAAAGAAAGGGTCCTACAAGAGCTTGCTAAGCTCAGGGTGGATAAGGCAATGGGACCTGATGGCATACATCCCAGGGTGCTAGGAGCTAAGGAGGAACTAGCAGAGCCATTAGCAGAATTGTTTAGTGAGTCTCTGAGCACAGGAGAGGTCCCAGAAGACTGGAGAAGGGTCATGTGATCCCGCTCCACAAGAGTGGTAGCAGGAAGGAGGCGGGGAACTACAGACCCGGTCAGTCTTACCTCAGTAGTGGGCAAGATTATGGAGGCACTCCTTAGGAAAGGATACTGCAACACCTGGAATCCATAGGGGCACAGGATCCAAGACAGCATGGGTTTACAAAGGAAGGTCCTGTCAAACTAATCTCATAGATTTCTTAGACTGGGTAACCAGAGTGGTGGACCAAGGGGGAGCAGTTGATGTCGCCTACCTTGACTTCAGCAAAGCTTTTGACACTGTTCCACATAGAAGATTGATAAATAAGCTGGGTAGGCTCGGGTGGGTCAGAAGTTGGTCAACTGGGTGGCAAACTGGTTGACGGGCAGAAAACAGAGAGTGGTGGTAAATGGTATACAGTCAGAAGAGATGCAAGTCACAAGTGGGGTACCTCAGGGATCAGTCCTGGGGCCAGTCCTCTTCAACATCTTCATTAGTGACCTTGCAGATGGACTAGAGGGTAAGGCTTGTCTGTTTGCAGATGACACCAAGATCTGCAACAGAGTAGATGATCCAGATGGGTGGGCAGAATGAGAAGAGATCTGGATAAACTAGCAGAATGGTCAGAGGAGTGGCAACTGAGATTTAATGCAAAGAAGTGCAAAATCATGCACATAGGGAAGAGAAACCTGAAGCCACCTATAGGCTGGGAGGGAGTTGCTAGCAGTCACAAAGGAAGAAAGAGACTTGGGCATCATCATCACTGATGACCTGAAATCATCCAAGCAGACCTCTAAAGCAGTAGGTAAGGCTAGGGGGGTGTTAGGGTGTATTAGTAGGGGTATCACAAGTCGTAAGAGGGAGGTAATAATCCCTCTGTACAAGACACTGGTAGGCCCCATCTGGAGTACTGCGTGCAGTATTGGAGGCCACACCTTCACAAGGACATTAACCAAATTGAGGCAGTCCAGAGAAGGGCAACCAAAATGGTGCAGGGACTGCATCAGAAGACATATGAGGACAGATTAACGGAGCTCAATATGTATACCCTTGAGCAAAGGAGGAGAGAGTGATATGATCGAGGCATTCAAACACCTTAAGGGCATAAACAAGGTGAAAGAGTCTAACATGTTTAAATATAAGAAAATAGCAGGACAAGAGGACACAGCATGAGATCAGAGGAGGCCGATTAAGGGAAATGTGAGAAATCTTTTCACAGAAAGGTGGTGGATGCATGGAATGGCTTACCACAAGAAGTGGTGGCTATGAATACAGTGCAGGGCTTCAGACAGGCATGGGATAGGCATAAGGGAACAATACAAATGACTCTGAATAGATAGGCCACTGACAGAGCAAAGGCCAATGGCACATTTATAAGGTAGAAAAAGAAATGGGCAGACTGGATGGGCCTTGCAGTCCTTATCTGCCGTCAACTTCTATGTTTCTATGTTTCTATGAACTGATTGCATGTCAAACCGCCCATGACAAAGCCTGGAAAACACATAAATCCTCACACCTCTCACAACATCTCTCCACATACTGCATGCTCCGAAACAAGTGTACCAGAGCCACTCGCCTAGCTAAAGCAGAGTACTTCAGCAGCTCCCTACAGTCCAACCTAAATAACCCCTCAAAATTCTGGAAGGTCATTCACTCCCTCTTCACCCCACCAGCTGCTAATCCCACTCCAATTCTAAATATTAACAACTCCATTCTCACTGAGCCAACAGCAGTCGCTACTGAGTTCAACATATATTTCTCCACTTGTGCTGCCACTCTCCCTCTCTGCCCTGCCAAACCCTGCACCTATCGCACCCTCTACAGACGTAACGAACCTGACTAGGATTCACTCCTTTTCCTTCAATGACATCTCTGCAGCGGATGCCCTAGATGCACTACTTTCTCTCAACCCTTCAAAAGGCAAATCCCCCAGATGGCTTGGACCCTAAACTCCTCTACCTCTCCGCCACCGCCATAGCAACTCCGCTTGCCAAACTCTTAAACCAATCCTTTGCCACCACTGCCGTCCCCCAAGCATGGAAGCACGCCACTGTCATCCCCCTCCCAAAAGGAGGTACCCCCACCTCCCTCTCCAACTACTGTCCTAGTTCCCTCCTCCCAGTACTAGCAAAACTACAAGAGCACCTTGTGCTCACCCAACTTACTTCCTTCCTCACCAACTCTAATTTCTTCACACCCTACCAGTCAGGTTTCAGAAAGGGACACTCCACTGCATCCTCCCTGATAAGGCTTACCGACTCCATCCTGACTGGTATGGACAGTGGGCTGATCACCTAAGCCTTCTTCGTCGACCTTGCAAAAGCCTTCGACACCGTCTCCCACCCCATATTGCTCTCTTGTCTTGCTGAATCAGGCCTCTCTGTAGCTGCCACCAACTGGTTCAGATCTTACCTCTCTGGCAGAACCCAGTCCGTTAGAGTCACAAATGCTATCTCCTCCCCCTTCCCTTAACTACCGGTGTCCCCCAGGGGTCGGTTCTGGGACCCATAATGTTCTCTATACTCCTAAATGACTTACCGCTCATCTGCTCTACTACCTCAATCCACATGTATGCAGATGACACTGTACTCTTCTCCTCAGGCTCCGACCCGGAAGTGGTACAAACTAACCTCCAAGCCGACTTCAACAAAGTGCAACAATGGTTCAGCTCTCACCAGCTCTCCCTAAATGTAAAAAAAACTGTCAAGATGACTTTTGGCACATGACAACGCCTGTCCAGACTCCCATCCCTTCCCTATTTCCACACCCTGGATGGTCAAAAACTCGAAGATGTCTCCTCATTCCACTACTTGGGGGTATGGCTCAACTGCCATCTTTCCTTCTCAGACCACATTGATGCTATTTCAAAAAAACTACGCCCCATGCTAGGTGCACTTTATAGGAACAGCAGTAGCCTCCCTACCCCCCGTCTGACATGAATTGGGCCAAAAGATGATACTTCCCTCTTTTGATTACTGTGACATTATTTACGGTGCAGCCCCTAAGTCCACCCTATCTAAGCTGGACACACTTTTTAATGCCTTCTGCCGCCTTGCTCTTGATGTCTCACCCCTTACCCACTACTGCGACCTTTACTGTTCCCTGGCACTACCGTCTCTCGGAAACTGCCGCATTTTTCACACTATGGTAAATATGTATCTAATCTATGTCTTGGCACCATCCCTTCCTACCTCTCCTCCATGCTCTCAGCTGCCCTCTCCCCCGCCCATTATCTTAGATCTTGCGACTACCACCAACTATCAATCCCTAGGCGGAAGACTACTACCGGGCAAGCCGCCCTCTCACACCGGTTACCCAAGCTATGGAATGATCTCCCACCTCAAATTCGGCATTCTTCCTCTGCCCACTCTCTTTCTACTGCCCTAGCTAACTTCTTCACCACTAATTGCTCCTGTACCTGACTCGGCCATGCGCCAATTGCTCCCTTCCCCACTGCCCAACCAGTAGCCTTAGCTTTGCTATAAATGCTTACATATAGCCCCAACCTATGCACTTCTGTCCTGTGCCTTTTTGTCCTGCACCATCATGTGTTCTATGTCTCCTGTTACTTATACCTGCATATTACTGGGTGGTAAATTTCCCCTTGTATTGCTGCTATATGTCAAGTAATTGTTATGTGCTCCATACAATATCCAATGTACTCCATGTGTTGTTGCTTGTCATTTAATGCAATTGTATCCATATGCTGCTATTTGCCTCTGTTATTTGCTCAGTTGATGACCTGCGTGTTATCCAACCCTCTTGTACCCCCTCCCCCCAGGTCGCACCGGAAGACGAGCATCTTGTTGCTCAGTGTGCCTTTCCTGGTGAAACTATTTCAATAAATAAATAATTTTCCCATAGGGAAACCCATGGTGCAATTTGCCATTATAAAGGCGTGTTTATAATGGCAAACATGTGCTTGGTTTCTCTTGCTCTGCGCATGTGCCAGCCGCAGCTCTTCCATTCGGACCGCTGGCCACTTTGTCTTGCTCCAGAGACTGAATCACCACTTGGACTCGATGACAAGTTATTTTAAAAAACAAACTCAACTACCAGGAAAAAAAAAACCTTAACTTTCAGTAGGCTACTGAAATAAATAAACTTTTAAATGAATAAATAAAGACGATGACCACTGAAACCTAACCAGACCACGGCCGTACAGGAACATCTTTTTATTTTATAAATATGCTGCGGTGAGAAAAGCAAAACCCAGCAATTATATAAAATGAAACATGGGATGGTGCAGAAACTTGAATTTTACACACACCCTCAGTGTTGGATGCCTAGATAAACCCCTTGAGCTTCTCTCTTGGGGTTTATGTGGCACCCAACACCTTGGGTGTGTGTAAAATTCTTGTTACACACACCACCACATATATTATTCTGTATATAATTTATGATGAGGAGAGGTACACTGAACTGTGACAGCTTGTTTTGAGATGTGTCCTGGGTTACATGGACCTGTTCTATTGATGGGGCGGGGAATGTTAGCCAAGCCACCAGGGAAACTCTCCCTCTCATACAACAAGTGCCACCAGAGATGGGCATGCAATTTAATATCCACAGATGACTCCTCAGCAGTGCAGCACACCCTTAAGGCTGCGCTACAGTGTCAGTATTTGTTATTAACCCAGCTTCATGGTGTCTAGCCCCAGAGGTGAGTGTCTAATCTGCTGAGTCACTGGCACTGCTGTACTATAGTAACAAAGTAGTAAAGTAGTATTGGGACACAGTAATACTGATCAGTCATCTGATCTGTCCCCTGCTGTCTTTTTTCAGTTGGAATCCCACTACTGATGCTGTTTCTATTACCTCCTTAGGCAGGCTTCCCCATATTCCTATCCCCAGTTGTGTGAAGTAATGTTTCCTAACATCCGAGCGTGCACATGCCCTTCCCCCTTTCAGGCTGAGCCCATGACCCTTGTTCTTGTTTCTTGAGAAACAGTGAATAACCTGCTTACAGCTACCTACTTTATACTCTTGAGTGTCTTCAGCACCCAATCATTTCCAGTTAAAGCTTCCTCTTTTTTAGTGACAAGAGTCCCAGCTGCTCCTATCTCTGCTAATGTTCCCATCCCCCACTGACCTTTCATCATTCTAGTTGCTCACTTTAGCTAAGTCCTTTCTATAGCATGTTGCACAGAACTGCACAAAGGACTGTAATTAAAAGATGACCTAGTTAGTATTTTATACATATGCAATGTCACAGCACTCTGGCCTTAGTTCTTTCAAACAGAACTCACCAAGCGCCCTTCCCCCAGCACCACCAGCACCACCCCATTCTCCCCTTCCACTGAGTTTGGAGTCTCCCTCTCGTGAGGATGCAGTTTGAAAGTATAGAAATGCCAGTTTAAGCCACACTGTCAACCTTCACAAGGGCAGGAAAGAGAATGCTCTGGGTAAATGTTTCCCATGCCAAATTACTCTGCATGTATCAGTTTACAATTCCCAAACCTCAACTTAGCTTTGCAAATCAAATTAGCATCATCAGCATAGCCAGTCCCAACAAAAGGTCTGTCAGGTGGATGAATACCATGTATGGGGGAAGGGATAAAGTTATCACATTTTCATGCCTTGTCTTGGTGAGTGAGAGCAGGTTCATCGAAAGCCCTCACTGCAAGCAGGTCATATCGGTGAGATTGCTCTACACTCATTATCCCCACAACAAAAAGGCATTGTGAAGCCAAGTCAACAGAAGATGAAATATCTGTTAATAGCTGGTGCATCTCTCTCTCTCAATCTCTCTCTCTCTCTCTCTCCCCCTCTCCCTCTCTCTTCTCAGCGGTCAAAGGCCCCATTGTCCTGGATATTTATTACCTTACTCCTTTGAGAAAGCCAAGGGTAAGTTTTGGGGGAAGAAAGTCTGCAGAAGGATGGGAGCTTTGACATAGGCCATCCTCCTGCTTTCTTATTAAATTCTTCTGATTAAGTTTGCAGTTGCAGCAAGGCAGAGGAATCTGAGGACATTGTGCTCTCAAATCAGAGAACCTTCTGTTAATCCAGATAAAATTAAGTCAGGAGAATGGTGTCTTTCCCTGTCATATTTGTTCATTGATGTATCTAAAACCAAATACAGAGGGGTTGCCCCCCTTCTCCTGGTTAAGGTAAGTAACACAGCCTCCCATTTAAATAGTTTGATGCTATAAGGAAGAAGTAAAACTGTTTCTTTTTTATATACTTTTTTGCCCTTACCTGCCACAAATACCCCATCAGATTGGCTGTTTTGCAGCCCCAACACCACTAACCTCCAGGCAGGGTCCTCCATGGTTTATTCTCCATGGCAGGGTAGAGTCCCTACCAAAATCCTCAACCAGTGGTCCATAGGCTGTATGGCATGGGGCCCAAGAGGACAGGGTTGGCACCCTTCTGCAGCAGAGTGTTTCTGTCCCCTGTGTGCATTCCACACACTACAGCACTGGCATTTTACCTATGCCTCGTGAGGCAGCAGACTCCTTGGCACACCATGAAGAGTCACTGTGATGGCAGACATCAGCTGGAACCCCTTGCCCAGGTTTGGGATGCATCACCAGAGCAAGCACTTTTCCCAGCCCTGAACCTGGGTTGACTCCATGGAAGCACACTGTACTTACTCTGTGCCACCAGCTGGCCCTAGCATCACTTCTCTTAAAGGAAAACTATGGTTATCCCACAAACTGCAGCAACTGCTGCAGAAATGTCTGATTAAAGCCTTAATCAATAAAATAAAATGCTTTAATTCCTGTTACTGTATTATTTTAGTTAAAAAGGAATGCACTGACTGTCCTGATGGCAGAGCCGCCTGTGGCCACCTTGTGAACCCCAGGCCACTTACAGCACATGGGTTATGCTAATGATGGCTACCAACTAATGGCAGAGTTGGTAGCCCTTATTAGCATAACCCACATGCAGGAAGCCACCGGGTGTGTGTGAGATGGCCGCCAGCAGCTTGGGGTTGGCGTGATCCTTTTTCACTAAAATAGCACAATAACAGATATCAAAAACTTTGTGTTTATTGCTTAAAAGTCTAATTGGATGTGTCTGCAGCAGCTGCTGCAGTTTCAGAGTTAAACATAGTTTCCATTTAAAGAGTTTGTGTGCTGCCGAAAACTAATCTTTGTTTTTGAAAGCAGTGAATGAGTACCTGTTATATCTGAAGTACTTTTTATTTTCCCCTTGGTTAATTAAAGGTTCTTTTACCTAACATTAGTAGGTGTGATGTGTGGAACAGCACTCTGCCTGGCAGCTGTAATATCTAGACCTGTTCCTCCCATTATGTCATCAGCATTGTGACCTCACTGACTATGACATCACAGCTGCTCAGGAAGAGACACTTAGTAGCTGCCAAGTCAGTCACATGCAGTGTCACTATCAGAGAGGTTTTGGTGCTGATGATGTAATGGGAGGAACAGAACTAGATATGTCAGCTACCGGGCAGAGTGATATTCCACACGTACAGCATAATAACATCACTACAAAACTTTATAATGGGTAAAATGAAAAAGGAAAATACTTCTGAAATATAAAGTTACAACTGACTATTTAAAATTTGTAAGGATTTCCTGTTTCCTATTTTTGGTTCTGCTAGCTCTTTAATTTGGTGCCTGTGAAAGGTGCCAGACTGACAGCTGGGAAGACTTAAGCCCTCTGTTTAAGCACATGACAGGCATACAGGTAAACTATCCCTCATTATGAAGGATGCCCTCATTTTACCTCTCAGAAGTGCTCTGTCCCACATCCGTCCTTTCCCACATTGGAAAGGTGCTGTACACATAGAGAAAATGCAGTTAACTCAGACTTTAAAGCAGAAATTCTTATCATTCTATTATACTAAAGCAGCATTAAACTTTGGACAAATAAATGTACTGGTATCCTCAGTGTTGTAAACTTTAATTTTCATACTGTAGCTGAGAATGCATCCCTTATTTTGACAGCCAGTGTCCCACATTGTCCGTCATTTTAGCATCTGTTTTCCTCATTTTGGTGACAAAAGGTTGAGAGGTGTGATGACAGGTACAGCATGGACAATCACAGTGTAAGCTTCACTACTCTGCCAATGTGCATTAACCTTGTCATGGAGGGAGCACCATTGTTTATTGTTAAAATCTAGGAATTAATACCTTTGAGCCAAGGCTCTTTTACAAAGGTTCCGCGTCAAAATCAGTTACAAACAAAATAGGGGTACAGGGTTGCACAAGTAGGTAACATTGTGGAAATAGACAGAGACAAAACAAAAAGGAAAAAAATAGCTAAATCTAATGACATTTATGAACAGCAGATAAATCACTTAAGCACTTTCACTAAATAGAAAACAAGTGGGGAGGAAAATAGGTAAGGGAGGTAGTTAGGCAGTGTAAGTAAGAAAAGAGAAAGGGGGGGTAGGAGGAAGGAGCAGACCAATTGTAGGAGACGAGGATCCACTAGTAGGCCTTTTGTCAAGTAAGAGGGCAAAGGAGGGGGTGAGAATAGATTGAGAGTTTAAACAAGGCAGTCACAGGAGTTTGAAGTGGCTAGTGAGAGAATAGTCTAGATTTAAAAGCACCTAATGAGTTAGAGGAGGTAATAGAGGTGCTGAGAGTATTTAGCCAGTTGGGGGCATGATAGGCAAATGATCGTTGACCATGTGTAGTCCAACAGTGGGGGACCTGTAGAAGCTGGGTTTCTGATCTTCTGTGGATCGTACACTTGAGTTCTGCATAGCAGATCTTGAATGCAGGGTGGGTGAGGCCCATGATGGATTTCTTGGCCATTAGGCAGGTGAAGAACTTTAAACGGTTTGATAGTTGTAACCACCCAGTATCAGCATAGAGTTCACAGGTATGAGTAAGTCGATGAGCACCTGTAAGCAGCCGACATGCCTTGTTTAGGGAGGTTGTGACCCGTTTCAGTGCGCTTGGAGGCGGACCCTAAATAATTAAGCCGTAGTTGATGACTGAGATGATCGAGGATTGAATAGCTAGCTTCAGCGCTGGATGGGTGAAAAGTTGTCTGTTACGGTAGAGTATCCCGAGCCGCTGATTAATAGTTTTGGAAATACCATCAATATGTGATGCAAAGACAAGGCCTTGATCAAATGTGATTCCAAGATATTTAAAGATAGCCACTTGTTCAAGGGTGATTCCCAGGGAAGTGTTGATAGTAAGTGAAGCTTGTCTTTTCTTGTTCTGCGGACTAGCGAAGAGCATAGATTTTGTTTTTTTGTGGTTTAGGACTAGCTTGTGTCCAATGAACCACTCCTCAACACTGGCAAACGCGTGCTGTAGGCTGTGGCGTAAGAGGTTAGGGTCTTTGTGTGAGGATAGAATCACAGCATCATCAGCATAGAGGATGATTTGTTCCGGGCAGGATTTAGGGAAGGAGTTTAGAAAGAGGCTGAAAAGTAGCGGGCTAGGATGGATCCCTCGCGGAACTCCTGAGAGGACAGGCTTAGGGTCTGAGAGGATTCCAGATATTTTTACAACCTGGGTGCGTTGGGCAAGGTAGCTTTTTATCCAGGCACCAGAGCCCAAGGAGAGCCCAAGTGTCTGTAGTTGACTGATGAGTAGGCCATGGTGAACAGTGTCAAATGCCTTCGTTAGATCAATAAACACAGCTCCGTGAGGAGTCCTTTGTCCAAGGCCTTGTGGATTACGCCTGAGAATTCGAGCAGGGCAGTGGTGGTGCTATGCCTTTGTCTGAAACCATGTTGCTGGTCACAAAGAATGTTATATTTCTGCAGGTAGTCTGTAAGCTGGTCAGCTACCATACGTTCAAGAGCCTTTGATAAGGAGGGAGTATTGAAATTGGTCTATAGTTACCAGGCAGAGACTTATCCCCACTTTTGTGCACTGGGGTGATTATAGCAGCCTTCCATATACTAGGGAATTTGCTAGAACAGAGGGAGAGATTGAATATTCTGGTGAGGGGGGGGAGAACTACATCCAGGGTAAGGGATAGTATTTTAAGGTCAAGAGAGTCACTGCTTGCCCTTGAATTAGATATAGCCTTCTTTATGTATTTATAAACTTCATGTGCTTTAACTATTTTTAGATGGAAGGGTGGAGTGTTTGGAGAGGCAGAGGGGGATATAGAGATAGGGGGGTTGGCAGAAGCGAAGAAGTCAGATGCAAGGACACCGCTGAGGTCGGTGAAGGTCTCATTTAAGGTGTTTGCTATGACCAAGGGGTCAAGGGTGGTAGTGCCTGCCACATTCAGTGTAGTAGGAGAAGATTTGGACTGCTTACCTGTGATATTTCTTAGATTGTCCCAGAAAGATTTCGCTTCACCTCAAGTGTTGGAAAGAGCAGTTTTGAAGTAGTCACTCTTCACTCGACGAGTCTCTTTGGTACAGTAGTTTCGGGCCTGTTTATATTTTAGGATGTCAGTCGGAGAGCCAGAGTCTCTTGCAGTAGCCCAGAGGTGGTCCCTCCCTTTGTGTAGTGCCATTAGCTTAGCAGTGAGCCATGGAGTTGATAGTGCTTTCACTTTGCGCTTTTCTACAGGTGCGTATGAGTCACAGGCAGCACTGAAGGTGTAGATAAAGTGGTTAAGAGCTTTATCGACGTCTTGCGTATTGTAAATGGGAGACCAGTCTTTCTGTCTAAGATTTTCCTTGAGTGGAGTAAGGTTACCAAACGGTAGTACTCTGCTGGTGATGGTTCTAGGGGGTGGTTTTCTAAACTTGTTTGACCAGTTACATATTATAGGAGAGTGGTCGCTAAGAGAGTCTGGGAGAACAGCAACATTATTTATCCGGGCTGGGTGGTTGGTGAGGATCCAATCTATTAGTGAGATATAAGTGAGAGGATAGTTTTAACTCTATGCCAGTTCAGTCCTTAGCTTCTCATGCAAGATTGTCAACAAGGGTCTGAATTAGCACCAATTATGAAATGGGAAGAAAAAGTCTAGAAACCTGATTGGCTGAGGACCTCAGAACCCTGTGCCAATATCTCTGCACAACAGCAGGGAAAAAAGGAAACATGACCTGTTTGCCCTGTAAAGTCACTGAGATATCACTGCACTTTTGTGCAGCACTGAACAGCTGCCCTGACATCATTTAAACAGGGCAAAACAGGCTTCTACCCTCAGCTCTTGCCCTCGATCACCATGTAACTTGTGCCCAATTTTTCTTAATTAACTCAGCTGTCATGTTCTCCCCTAATAAACAACCATGCCCACTCACTTCCACTGCAGTGAATCTACTGCCTCCGTGTAGCTCTCACTCTTTCAAACAGTTGTTTTCAGTGCTACTGCCAACCATGTTTTAAATCAGATGGCTAGTGCTCAAACTGTCACAGTAAGGGTTCCTGAACTCACAGACTACCACAAATGATTTAAACCACTGTCTCCTGAAGTCTGCCATCTCGTGAAGTCCACTGCTATTACCGACTGTGACAAAAAACTCTGGTTAGAGCCAGTATGGCTGCTCAGAGTGATGAGACTGAGTAAAAAATACTTGGAGCTCTTGCCACCCTGGAGTGTGCCGTGCCCAAGATGGTAACCATCACAGAACCGTGCATACCCATTATTCGCACCTGAGCAGGCGCATAAAAATTACATTAAATATTGTTCCTAAATGTCGAGGTCAACACTGGTAGCTGTTCCTGGTTGGTACTGTAGTGCACATCGGCGTTTCACTTTTCGGCAATGTGCACTTGTTGTTTTGGTCAGCACCGTTATGAAGGCATTATTATGGTGTGGACCCGCTCTGGATATGGTACATACATGCCATTTGTACGACTGTAAAAATCAGCAAATACATGTCTCTTGAGCACATCAAATGCACACGGTTTTGTAGATGGCCATACATATTTTTATTGACCCACACATCTCCATAACAATTTCCCCAACCTCTCCCCCACCCAGATTAACACTTCCTTTTTTAAAAGTTTCATTCCACCAGCTCCCTCCTCCATGCTGGTTTTGTGACTGCAGTTGTGAGTGGCAGTATGTGACAGCGAGTGTTCCACTTCCAGCCTCATGCAGTGGTGGAGCAGAGAAAGGCAGCGGATCTCACAACAGACAGCACTTAAATTATTTTTTATACTTTGTTAAAGGAAATAGAGGTTTCTTGATAGACATCATCTTTTTTGTCTGAAAGTTCATCTTACTTGCAAAGGCTGGCAATCCCAATATCTCTAGTATGAGCACCTGCCAAATTATTTGGGAGCACAGAAGTGAGTGGCAGCAGCAGCCAGCTGAACAGATTAAGGACACTGCGCTGATAAGGCATAAACTTTGGGTCATGTAGGCAGTACCGGTTTTAGACCTACTGGTTCCCCAAGTAGAAATACCTGTGATGCCCCCCTCACCACTTCCACAGCTCCCTCTCCTCCTTTCTGACCAACCCCGCATCCAACAAACTCTAATCAGAACTAATACTGCTGCAAAATGATTGCATTGAATGTTCATGATATCAGGAATTAGTACCGTGTTTTGTTGTTAAAGGTTCTATTTAAAATGTGCTATACTACATGTAATATGGCATACAGTGTGATATATGAAAGAGACATTAGCAGTCTGTTACTAATGTGATACATCCTCAGAATATGAGGAGGCTCATAAAGTTACTACTGGCAATAACGGTAATGAAAAGTAAGGTCGGCCCACTGGCGCAGAGGCAGGGCCTCCGTCTGCGTTGTCGATGACCCAAGTTCAGATATGGACTCGGGACGTCGGAGGGCCAACGGTGGGAGAAGGACTGAGCATCCTAGAGACTGCTCTCCTTCTCTGGGGGGGAGGGGTAGAGTGTCTGACACACCACAGACCTCTGGCAGAGGCTGGGGGGACCCATTGTATTAATGCCATTACCCGCGGGAGGGGGCAGATGTGGAACATCATTACATGTCTCCACCCCAGGTACTGCTGCAAGCTACAAAAAAAAATACGGCCCCAGAGCTTGATGCCTGATTCTGCTGCCATCCCCCCTGCCAATACTGTCCGCTGGGGGGACCCAATCCTATGACCCCACCCTGGAGGGTAAGCCAGGGCATGATACCAAGGACCATGGGGAGGGGGCACCCACCTGATGGCCCCACCCAGGGGGAGTAAGCCTGAGCATGAGGGGGCAGCTTGCGGATGAGGCTGAGCTCCCTTCGGGGAGGGGGGCTGGACCAAAAAAAAAAAGGTAATGAAAATGATAACATCAAACCTGGTATTAACTACCCACAAGGCATATTTTCAACAGTTGGTTAGTACATGTAATTATTGAAAAATGCTTTACATATAAACCAGCCACAATATCAGGAAATATAAATTTATATAGAAGTCCATTTTGCTCATGTTGGGGTGAAGCACTTATGATATAAAATATTCAGGAGTTCATTCATATATATTTCTTCTCTTGAGAGACATTTTCTCTAGCACTGTGGATCCAATGAACTCTGCAATACAAAATACAAATGTCAGGCATGTATTTTAAGAAGCAATAAAAAGCAGGACATTATTATATCAGATGCTCATTTAGTCATAATACAATAAAGAAACATTTCTATTGCAAAGTATGCCATCTTCATATAATAGAAATAAAGATTGTCTATAGAAATCTTACAGAAAGTGTACAAGTTCAAAGCAATCATTCACACCTGGGGTATAGCAAACCCTCCAAGGTATAGATCCATTATGCCTGCGCATCAGATATAATAATGTCCTGCTTTTTATCTGTTTCTTTAGAATAGATTCCTGACATCTGGAATCATTCTACTGCTGAGTTCATCAGTTCCACAGTCCTAAAGAAAATGTCTTTCAAGAGAAGGGATATATAAACGAATATCTGTACATTGTGGCCCAGATATTCAAACTGCGCCCAAAAAGTGCGCAATAGCAGGAGCAAGCGCAAGTCCATTGCGTCCATACGCAAGAGGTGCGATATTCAAAAACTGAGCCAGCCAAACTGCGCCTACAGCCGACGACTGAATATCACACCACCTACGCCATAGCGCAACTAGGGAGGGGAAGCTGAGCAGATCAGATGCACCATAGTGCAACAAGGGATGTGCAGCTGAGCAGTCCAGAGGTGCCATAATGGAACCAGGGACGCCCCCCAGCAGCAGGGTGGCAATGCAACTGCACAACCAGGGAGGTAGGGGCCCACCACCCATGCCACAGATGGGCAGAGGAACACACAGCAGAACAGACATCATCCCCCACACCCCATGCACTGCACAATTGGGGGAGGGCTGGAATAACCACTGGCCCATGGAGACCAGCAACCAACCCACAGCCGGGCCATGGTGCCCCATCACACCTCCCGGCAAGCTGTGACTGGCACACAAGGAGGGCTGACCACCCCATGCCACACCATCCCCCCAATGCAGAGCACACCCTGCACCATGACCCCTAGACACCCTGCCCAAGATTAGCGTCCACCACTGCAGGAAACCCCATGCATGCCACCACCCCCACTGTGACAATGCAACCCTGTGCACCACAGAACCAAGCAAGGCAGCCCCACCATGAGCACCCATCAGCGGGTGGCAGCACACAGTGATGCAACAACAGCATACACAGTGCCACCATGCACAGCCCCCCTGAGGTACAGCTGAGAGACCTACCATGGGTCGGCACATGAGGTACCCCACACGGGACAGGGCATGCCCCGGACACCACCACCAGTGGTACAGCACCCTGCACACTCTCCCAAGGACACACCCTGACCCAGCACTGGCCACAACAGCCAGAGCAAACACCCACAGTAGTGCATGGAAGCATGCACCACATTGGATGCCACACAGTGCATGGACAGACACCCACCCATACCCAAGGGCACAACAACACAGGGACGCAGTAGCGGGGCAACCAAGCCCCCAACATGGGCCCATGTAAACTGTGTACACACAACCTGCAGTCCTCCATGGCACAGGAGTGCCAGCCACCCTGCGCAGGCACTGTGGACATGTACACCACCAGCATTTGCCCGGAGCACAAGTCACAGACAGTGGTGCACATCCCCTGCAACACACACAAGCCACAGCATGGAGGTGGGTCAACAACTGTGGAGGCCACAGTGTCACCTGAGGCAGACATGCACCATACCAGTGACAGGAGGCAATCCAGCATTGTGACTGGTACAGTGGCTGCCCTGCATGGACAACCACCACTGACATGCCAGCAGACTGTGCAGGTCACAGACATGCATGGGTGTCAGCTGCACAGGCCATGAATGGACTGACAGGGGCGCCATGGACACAGAGCATGCACCATGGACCACTGCACACAGTCATCCAGTGCACAGGGCACAACACACACACCACAGACACTGACTGATAGCTACCCCCACACCATAGTCACCTCCCCACGGACACACACACATACCCATGACTGCACCACCCCTGATGCCATGCACACCACTGCAGCTGAGCACCTGTAGCTTGCTGCAAATCAGAGACCACCACAGTATTCATATCAAAAGATCTGTATTAAACAAAATATAAAATTTAACTATATACAATAATATATACAAGGTGGGGAGGGCCACAAACAAGGTGGGGGTGGGTAAGGGGCAGGGGTGGACAAATGGGACAGGAAAGAAGGGGTGTGAGGGTGGGTCCAGGGGGGTAGGGGATATCAGGGCAGAGGGATTTTCAACGGGAGTCCCGCTCCCCGCTCTGGCTTCTCCTCTGCCGGTGCCTCCTGTGGACCCCAATCTGATCTATGTGGCGAAGGATCTCCAGGGATGCCCTTGCCACATGCAGGATCTCCCGCAGTGCCTCCTGGATGTCGTTCAGCTGGCAGACACCTAGGACAAGGGAGCACAGTCAATAGGTGTGAATGCACATCCCCATACAGCCCACCAACTGTGCATGGCATATGGCCATGGGACATACCTCTGTGATGGTGTGTGACCACCCACATTGATCACGTCCACATGACCTGCCTACCCAGGTGCATACAGCCATGCGGAATGCTGCACACACCCACCAGCCAAGTCACGCACAGCACCACAGTGGCCGTTTAGTGACATGGCTATGTGGTGCAAAGGCATTGGCACAGCCATGTAACCGGTGCATGCATGGACCACCATCAACGCACTCCCAGACATGCATTGCCACTGGACAGTGCTGACTGTAACAAGTTGCATGCATGGAAGTGGTGTCAATGAATGGCGGCCATGCCCCGCTGCCCATCCTGTTACACAGCATGCAATAGTAATCATGGAGGTATGGCACTCACCATCATCGGGCCGGTCCCTTGGGCGCTGTGGACCCTTGGCCCCGCCTTGCCTCCATCTCCTCTTTGTTGTGCGGCAGCTCACGTGCCAGGCACCGCTCCTCCGGCCCTGTGGTGCAAACATGGAGAGAGGAACATCAGTGCAATCCCGTAGCAAAGCCCCCCTGCCCAGGTGTGTGCCTCCCACCCAGCCACACCCACCCGTCCCAACCCTGATAACACCACCACAGCCAACACCGAATGGTCCCTCCCCATGTGCTGGACACATTCAACCGTGATACCTATATGGAAGATAAAAGTGTGTTGACGTAACATCTACCTGGCTGTGGCACCGTGCCCCTCCTTGCACGTGCCCGCAGGTGGGCTAGCAGGTCCGGCTCCCTCCGCCACAGGTCCCCATACCTGTGGCGGCACTGCTCTGCTGTTCGCCCCCATCCAGTGGCCTCCTCCAGTGCAGTGGCCACCTCCTCCCACACCTGGCTCCTGGACCTGTCCAGGGTGCCTCTCCAAACAGTGATCCATGGTGTGGCTCCACTATGGCCATTAGGTTGGCCAGTTCGACCTGTGTCCATTGAGCAGCCCTCCTGCGCACCATTCTCACAGCTCGGTCTGCAAAAATGGCACTCTGCAGTGCAGCTCCCCATGCGCAGATGCTGCGCGGTACAGCGCTGCCATTCAGCGCTGTCACGAGCAGCCCAGCGATAATGTCACCATGCTGGCGCATGGTGCCTGGGAAAAAGGTCAGCACAGGGGTCAAGGATCTCTGGCGACGGACAACACAGTGCCATTGAAGCCAATGTGTGTAGCGTGATTGGCTGCCTGTGTGCTACCTCACGTAGTGGCCTACCGTGCTGTTGCCCCAGTGCGCCTATGATGACCCAGTGCCCCAGCGCCATGTAGGTGAACATCGCTATAGTGCCCCTGGCACAATGGTGGCCGTGCCCTGCATTGCTTCCCTCGCACAGCACGTCAGCAGTGAGGTAGACGCCTGCGTCAGCAACCTGGGCATGCGCAGTGAGGTGTGTACTACGCATGTCACAGAACTGCGCCCTTGGCTCAGCAAAGCGCAACAGCGTGATATTCAGTCATCATATGCAAAATGGCTAATCAGCCATGCAGTGGCACAGCACTGCAATTTGCATCCACTTAAAGTTGCGCCTCGCCTCATTTGCATGGGTTGCACTATAAAAGTGCGACATTGGGCTGCAGTGGCCATAGTCAGTTACTGCAGTCTATTGGTGAGTTGCATGCTGTTTGGGAGTGTGGACTGTGGATTTAGGGACATGCATGGGACTGCACAGTCACAGGTAACAACTGTCATTCTTACAAGCTACAAAATGACCGAGCAAGTTGTGGGAGAGGAGGAACACAGTGGTGGGAGGAGGAGGAGACCTAATTTTACCAAGGCCGAGACCAATGCCCTGTTTGAGGACTACCTGGATCAGGAGCCGCTTCTCAGCGGATGGCAGGGAACACCTCAGGCCCGTGCTGCTGCATGGGAGGAGGTGGCCCATGCTTTGACCCTGCATGGCAGCCACCAGCACTCCATGCAGGAGTGCAAGAAGAAGATGGGCACAGACAGGAGAAGGATAAAGGAGAAGGTGTCTGCCATCAGGGCAGCATGCGCTGAGACAGGTGGGGGACAGCCGGAGGTGGTACACCTGACCCCACAGGAGGAGAGGATTGCTGGAAGCATGCAGTGTTGTGCCATTGAGGGTGTTCCGGGTGGTGGCTTCCAGATGGGTGGTGGCCCATCACTGCATGGTAAGTCATGGTCTGTCTATGGGGGGGCAGGGTAGGTCACATGCAGTAACACAACTTTGTTTTCCCTTACAGATCCTGAGCATCTGCATGGGTCAACGGTGGTGGGTCTGTCCACTGAGGACAGTCAGCTGGAGATGGAGCCTCGAGGGCCCATCTACCTCCACAGGTATACATAGCTCAGTGCGACAGTGGGCCTGCCTGGCTGTCCACACTGATGTTGTTGTAACAGGTGCGGAGGAAGCCCTGCCCATGACCCAGCGTGCCAGCATCCACAGATGCCAGCATGCTGTGACTTGGGCCGGTGCCGAGTCCATCACCAATGATGATGTCGCTAATGGCATGGGCAGTGACATGTGTGTGCCACGGGATGGCCACACAGCAAGTAACATCATGGCCATGGCTGTGGGTGGTGCTGCCATGGAGGCCTGCGTGTCAGCACAGTCCCAGCCTGTGCCTGTCAGCACCAGTGGGGCAGCACTGGTGTGTGTTCAGAACAGTGGGACTGTTGCAGCCACTGTGGTGGCACCACTGAGCCCTGGGGAGTGGCAGCCGGAGGGGCAGCATCAGCAGTCGGCCAATGGGCTTGGGGGTACAAGGTCAAGCGGTGGCATCTGTGCACCACCTGTGGACATGCCCAGTCCTGGTCCTGGTGTGCAGCGCCCACCCTCAAGGGGTGCTGAGCATCAGGGCTGCACACACCCTGAGGGACAGGATGCCGAGGAGGCAGATGACCTCTTGGACAAGCACACCTGCCTACTGCAAGCATCAGTCCAGCAGCAGATGTGGCTTGTGATGTCGGTGGATGCACTGCGTGCGGTTCTGGAGCAGGCAGAGGAGCGTCGCAGCAGAGACACTGCTCTGATCCTGGCAGGGATGGACCGGTTGCGGGAGGATGTGACCGCTGCCATTGACAGGCATGCACAGGCATTCACTGCTGTCATGGCCACAATGGGCACACAGTCATGTGCCCATGCGTCGCGGACACCACGCAGTGCACTGCCCACCCCCATTCCCGGCATTGTGCGACACCCTCCCTGTCGACACCGGATTCAGCTGTGGGTGTCCCGAGCATGCCTGGCGCAGGCATGTTCAGTGTGCTGCATACCCCTGCACGAGCACGGTCGTGTTCACGCAGTGGAACCCCTTGGGGACCATCGGTGCCACCCCATGAGGAGAGTGGTCAGCCTGTCAGTGCTGGCAGGTCTCGGTGGGGCCGCCCATGCATCCGTGGTGGCCGAGGCACTGTGTCGCATGACTGACCTGTCTCCTAATGTGGCTACTGTCTGGTGCTGCCCTGTGTGCATTGTGTCTTTCAGTGGGCAGTGCACGGGTGGGTACCCGGCCCTGCACACGGACACACAGTCCATCTGCACACCCTCCCAGCTGCTATCCACAGTTGCATGTGCATGATGATGCCTGCATTGTGCTCTACACCAATGTGCAATGGTGCTCAGCATCTGACACACGCACATGGACAGGCAGTGGGCGTGGTGGTCTGTGGACATGTGTGTGGCTAGGGGTGGCGTTCTGGGTCAGTGTGCCTCCTACCCTTTGTGCATGTTTGGTGTGTTGTGTGTGTGTGTGTGTGCGTCCGTCCACGTGGCATGTTAGACCTCACCCATCCCTGGTTGTGTGTGTGGTTCCATACCCTGCCACTTCCCTTGATGGCATGCATCCCTGGTGTGTGTCCATGCATGTTTGTGGGTTATGCCTTAGCCACTGTTGGCTTCACATGGCCCCATGACTTACCTGGCTTGGCTGAAGTGCTCCTCTGTGATGGTGTCCTGGTGCAGCTGTGCCAGCCGGAGCAGTTGGGGATCCAGTCGGCCAAGGGGGGGCTGCCCATCACCATCGTCATCGGCGTCCTCATTGTCCCCATCGCTGTCCCCCTCTTCGACCTGTACAGCTATCCCACATTCATTGGCCATGTTGTGCAGGATGCAACAGGCCAGGAATAGCCTGCAGGCCTTTGAGGGGCTGTACTGTAGGACACCACCAGAGGTGTCCAGGCAACGGAAATGTGCCTTCAGCATCCTGAACACCCGCTCAATGACATTATGTGGTGGTGTGTGCCTCATTGTAGCGTTGCTGAGATGGGGTCGCGGGCCGCCGGTAGGGTGTGAGCAGCCAGGGACGGAGTGGGTATCCACTGTCACCTGTGTGTAGAGGGTGGAGGTTAGTTTGGTGATCAGCATCACCCTGCCCCGGGCCATGTAGGCCACTACCCATGTCACCTCTGACCATGCCCCCCCAGGCCCTATGATTGTCCATGTGATTTGCATACTCACCCACTAGGTGTCCAGTGGAGATATGACCACTCTCGAATCTGTGGCACAGTGCCGACTGGTGCCAGATGAAGGCATCGTGTGCTCCCCCAGGGTGCATGGCACAGACATTGATTATGTGCCCCCTGGCATCACACACCACCTGGCAGTTGATGCTGGCATAGCCCTGGCGATTGATGTATGCGGCCCCCTCGGGGCCAGGTGGTGTGCAGATGGCCACATGGGTGCAGTCTATTGCCCCTAGCATTCCAGGCATACGTGCTACCCTGTGGAACTCCTGTATGTTTGCTGTGCGCTCCGCCGGTGTGCTGGGGAAATGGATGTACTCCGCAGCATGTGGCAGCAGTGCGCTGAGGAATTGGGTGAGGTGGCATGATGTGGCTGACTGGGTTATGCCTGTGGTGCTCCCAGTTGGTCTCTGGAAAGTACCCGTGGCAAGCAAGCACATGCAAGCTGTCACTTTGGTCTCCACTGACAGGGCATGGCTTCGTCGTGTGGGTGCCTGCATCACATCACCGCACAGCTCACAGAGCCACCTCAGAATTGCCCGATTCAGGCAGTACTGGCCACAATCTTGGTATCACTGTACAGCTTGAAGCTGGTGCTGACTTGGTACTGCCTGTTGGGGGCATACCGCCAACGGGCCCTTCCACGGGCCACGCCCCCCTGCTGCCCACCTTCTCACCCCCCTCATAATGGCCTCCATCTGGAAGGTGGCACTGGCAATGTCCCTGGCTTGTGTTCACCCCCCTGGCAGCTGTTACTGTATTCCCCCTGCTGTCCTCACTGCTACTTCCCCTGCACCGGGAACACCTGCCTGTGCTTGCCTCACTGCTGCGTGGTGTACCTCCCCCCTTCTGCAATGTCTCTCCACACTGTCCCCTTAGGCTATTGCTTCCAGGTGCCCTTTCCTGCCTGGCCCTGTGTGTCCCTGCTGCCCAGTGTGTCCTGCTGTGTTTTGCTCTCATGTGGCTTCCCTGTAGCGTTCTTGCACCTCTCCCTTGCTCCCTTTTATTTTGGCTCATTTTCGCTATGGCGCAACTTCCGCTTGCTCCCCTATTGCGCATGGTACAAGTTGTTGAATATTGTACTGCACCATTTATGCATGGTTCCTCCCCCCTTTAGTTGTGCATGCCTTCATTATCATTGCGCTGTTGCTCAGCGTGATTTGGGGAGTGCAACTGCCTCCTGCTGAATATCGCACAATGGCATATTTTCTTACTTGCACAGGTGCAACCCTATTGCACATGGCTCAACTCTTTTGAATATCTGGGCCTGTATATCCTCAGTGCTTCACCCCCAACATCCACAAAATGGACTTCTATATAAATTTATATTTCCTAATATTGTAGTTTATATGTAAAGTTTTTTTCTAATTACATGCACTAACCAACTGTGAAAATATGCCTTGTGGGTAGTTTATACCAGGTTTGATATTATACTTTTCATTACCTTAATTGCCGGTTGTAATTTTCTTATATGCCTCCTTGTATCCTGAGGATGTGTCACATTCGTTGTTTTAAATTTTTAATTTGTACACATCACTGGTGGTGGATGATGTAAGGGCACTTCTGCATTCAGTTTCTAACTCTGATGAAGCTCTGCTTCTGGAGAGAAACTTTACAGGTAATTGTTTTTGCCCCAGTCTGGTATAGCATTGCTCCCTGTTATTCATTGCACTACTGCATTTTTGTTGTTTTAAGTATTCATCCTATGAATCTGTATATGTTTTTTTATGATGACTATGGAATAAAGCTACTTTTTATTTGATGCATGAGTGACAAGTACACAAACGTGCAATAGTATAGTGAATATCAGGGAGCAATGCTACAATAGATTAGTGCTAAAAACAATTTACATTTCTTTCTAAAACATCACTGGAGTTGAGTTCCTAGTGTCTGCTTACTTTTTTTCTCATTGATTCTTGGGCCTGGGGGCTGGGCACCTGGTGTCAGAATGGGGGGTTGGTAGCACCTGGGTTTGGCTGTCATTGTCTGCTTATTTTTTTTTATTTATTGTCTGACTCCAGGGTTGGGCATGTGGTGTCAGAATGGGTGGAGTTTGGTGGCACCAGGGTTGGGCAGCAAGTGGCTACTTACTTTTCATTTTTGTTTACCATCCAACTTTGTAACTGAGCACCCAGTGTTGGAAGGAAATGGGAAGCAGCACTGAGGTTTGGCTCCTGGTGTCTGCCTCACTATATTAATAGTGGCAGCTTCAGAGTTTCAAACAGAAGCAATATTCATATGCCTCTGACTGCTCTGTGTTTGTGTCACAAATCCCCCACCCATGCCTTAACGAGCATGCCTCTCACACCTGGCTGTCACAGACCCTCACCTGTGTTTTCCCCTCACCATTTTCTGTGCCCACACCCAGCCCTCTCAGGGAAAGTGGCATGCCCTGGACTCCTGGATAGTTGAAGCCAGTCATCAGTCTCCTGCATCAAGCCAAGGCTGACTGCTGAAACTTGAGGTGAAATGTGGGTCTGGTTTTATAACATTTTAATCCACTCACTTCCCTGTAACAGGAGGGATTTAATTTTCTGCAGTTGATTAAAATAAAGTAACAAGTTTCCTTTGGAATGCAGATACCTCTTGAGACTTAAAATACCTCATGTTAAACAGCGAGGGATTGGACATGATGGACCTATATTCTTTTATAGCATTAAATTACTATGTTACAGTGAGGGGTTGGACATGATGGACCTAGAGTCCCTTACAACATCAGATTACTATGTGACAATGAGGGGTTGAACATGATGGACCCAGAGTCCCTTACAACATTAAATTACTATATTATAGTGAGGGGCTGGACATGATGGACTTAGAGTCCCTTACAACATTAAATTACTATGTTATAATGAGGGGTTAGACATGATGGACCTAGTGTCCCTTACAACATTAAATTACTATATTATAGTGAGGGGTTGGACATGATGGACCTAGAGTCCCTGACAATCAATCAATCAATCAAAATCTTTATTTACCCAGGAAAACATTGTTGAGCAAGGTTCAAAAGATTAATAAACAAATTAGCCAGCCTGGGAGTGGGTCCCAGGGTGGTAGCCTGGGTAAAACACTGGTTGGACAACAGGATACAGCAGGTAATAGTAAATGGAGTCCACAGTGAAGAAAGGAGGGTTACTAGTGGGGTACCACAGGATTCAGTACTGAGGCCGGTCCTTTTTTAATGTCTTTATAAGTGACATTGCAGAGGGACTGGAAGGGAAAGTATGTCTCTTTGCAGATGACACAAAGATCTGCAACAGGGTTGATACACAAGGTGGGGTGGAATGGATGAAAAGGGATTTGGCAAGGTTGGAGGAATGGTCAAATGTATGGCAGCTTTGATTCAATGCAAAGAAATGCAAAGTAATGCTCCTGGGAAACAAAAACCCTGGAGAAGAGTACACAATGGAGGGTGAGATACTGACAACAACAAAAATGGAAAGGGACCTGGGGGTAGTCATATCAGATGACCTAAAGGTGGACCAGCAATGTGAGAAGTCAGTAAGAAGGGCCAGGGGGATACTGGGATGCATAGGGAGAGAGGCATCACCAGTAGAAAACAGGAAGTTGTTGGCCCTCTGTACAGACAGTTGGTAAGACCACATCTGGAATACTGTGTACAGTTCTGGAGACCCCATCTCTGCAAAGACATAGACAGGGTGGAGGCTGTTCAGAGGAGGGCAGGTAAAATGATGCAGGGTCTGCATCAGAAGACATATGAAGAAAGACTAAAGGAACTAAAGATGTATAGCCTCAAGGAAAGGAGGGAGAGGGGGGACATAATAGAAACTTTCAAATACCTCAAAGGAATCAACAAAGTCCAAGAGGGTAGCATCTTTCAGAAAAAGAGATGTGCAAAAACAAGGTGGCACAATTTGAAGATAGAGGGGGACGGCTCAGAGGTAATGTGAGGAAGTATTTCTTCACAGAAAGGGTTGTGGATACATGGAACAGCCTTCCTGAGGAGGTCGTAGAGTCAAAAACAGTGGAGGAGTTCAAGAATGCATGGGACAGACATAAGGCAATTTTAGTGGGGGGTAGGAGGAAGTAGGCTGTTGGTTAACTAGGATCTGCAGCTTATCCGTTAGGTAGGGAAATGGGCAGACTAGGTGGGCCAAACTGTCCTTATCTGCCATCAAATTCTATGTTTCTATGTTTCTATGAGATGGACCGGGTTAGAACAAGGTCAAGGTACAATAGAAACAATACATATTTATCTATACAGTCAATACAATGGAATACAAAAATAAAATCAATTTCAAGGTGCAATAGCAACACACAGGAAGCATGATGCAGTACAGAACAACTTTGCAAGGATGTAGATGCATATGTGCATAAAAATTAAAAAGACTGAGAAGGGAAGAGGAGTAAGGTTCAAAACAACAGGTAGGGTTTTATACAGCACTTTGCGCAACCGGGTCAGCCAGGCAAGTCAGAGTGGGGAGAGAATGCCAGGAGGAAGAAAAGGTGATGAGGGAAAAAGGCCAAAGATGGGGGAGAGTAAGGTAAGGGGGGAAAAGTGGAGAGGGGCCAGGGTATGACATAGGAAGAGTGGAGAGAATGGGACAGGGGACACAACTCAACCATTGGGTTCGGAGTACCTCCACCCAAAAAAATGGGAGTCAGGATGTAATATACCTAGACATATAACAGAAGTGGATAGCATTGTCAGCGAGTAGATAGAAGTTTTGCAAGAGAGAAAAAAGTAATAAAGAAGAGGAAGAAAAAGAGGAGAAAAGAAAAACAGAAGGAAAGAGGATCAGCGTTGTAAGGAGAGTGCTAAGAATCTGAAAACCTCAAATTACTATCTTACAGTGATGGGTTGGACATCATGGACCTCAAGTCCCTTACAACAGTAAAGTGCTATGTTACAGTGATAAGTTGGACATGATGGACCAAAAGCCCAATACAACATTAAATTACTATGTTACAGTGAGGGTTTGAACATGATGGACCGCGAGTCCCTTACAACATTACATTACTATGTTACAGCGAGGGGTTGGACATGATGGACCTAGAGTCCTGGACAACTTTAAAATACTATGTTACAGTGAGGGGTTAGACAAGATGGACCTAGAGTCCCTTACAACATTAAATTACTATGTTACAGTGAGGGGTTGGGTATTATGGATCTAGTGTCCCTTATAACATTTAATTACTATGTTACAGTGAGGGGTTGGGCAAGATGGACCTAGAGTCCCTTACAGCATTAAATTACTATGTTACAGTGAGGGGTTGGACATGGACATGGACATGGACCTAGAGTCCCTTACAACATTAACACCAGAAGGAGGGAAGTGATGCTCCCTCTGTATAACTGCTTGGTGAGGCCACACCTTGAGTACTGCTTGCAGTTTTGGAGGCCACACTTAAAGAGGGACATTAAACTCCTGGAGAGGGTCCAGAGGAGGGCAACCAAAATGATTTGGGGCTTGGGGGACAGGACCTATGAGGAGAGGCTCAAAGAGCTAAATATGTACACATTGGAAGAGAGAACGGACCGGGGGGACATGATAGAGGTCTTTAAGTACATGAAGAGGGTAAATAGGGGAGGAACAGTCAGGGTGCTTTGAAGGAAGGAGGAGGGGGCCACTAGAGGGCATGGGTGGAAGCTGGAGGGGGGAAGATTCAGGGGAGAAAGGAGGAGGTGCTACTTCACTGAGAGGGTGGTGTAGCCATGGAATGCACTGCCTAGGGGGCTGGTGGAGGCAGAGATGGTGGAGGGGTTCAAGAGGGGCTGGGACAGGTACAGGGGAAGGGTTCTGGAAGCAAAATCCAATGCAGCAAGAATATCTGGAACTGGGAAGGGAGAAGCCAGAGAAGGCGAGGGGGGCAGCAAGGTCAGCACCCAGGGTGGGGACTGACCAATCGAGCAGACTCGAAAGACCGTTAGGCCTATTCTGCTGTCATTTTAGTATGTTAGTATTAAATTGCTCTGTTACAGTAAGGGGTTGCACATGAATGACCCAGAGTCCCTTGCAAGCTTTTCCAGGACCTCTGCATGCACAAAGGGGCAGCAAACTGTTTGAGGATTGTTGGGCCCCCCAAAATACAGACTGCTATAGCTACAGCTGTGAACCTTCCTCCTAGCTAGGCTCATGTGCTGTGAAGCTTAATCAAATAGAAATAAAAAATGTAAATGTGGAGGTGGATATTGGACAGCAAAATAAAATGAGAGAGGTGAGGAATTTAAAAGCTCTGTAAAAACACAATGCCTTTATGGATCTGAACAGGTAAATGCACTAAAGAGCAGGCAGCTAAAATAAAATGTCATCTTCTATGTATCTATTTAAAAGCACACAAGAAGGCTGAAGATAAACTACCAAGATAATCAAGGGTTAAGACTTACATGTTTTGCAAGGTAATCTGAGAGCAGGGGGACTGGATTGCTAAACAGTGGAATACTGGATAGAGTGTAGCCAAAGAAGAAGTGCCATGGAAAGAAAGTCATATTTTCATTGTGTATAGAAGTTAGCTGTTCCAAAGCTATTTATTTTATATATCTTTAAAATGATGAATGTGTTTTAATAGGAATTACAGCAATTACCATTGTAAGCTCTTTTAACAGGCACAATTATTAAAGGGGCTCTAGAAATAGTGCTATCTACTGTAGGCAGGGGTGCAGACACACACACCCCTGTAGTAAATGAAGAGAACAGCGGAGTAATATTAGTCATATCCAAACCAAACTACTCAGTGGAAGGCCACAGTCTCACAATCCTGTCAGTTCTTTCCCCTACTCATAGCAATACGTCAGGAAGGGAAAAAAACGTACTGAAGGAAAGGATAGGTGAGCACATTGAGGATCATTTAAACTGGGGGGGTAGCAAGATGGATAGAGGTGTTCAGAGGCCTAGAGAAGTGAAACCAAATGGGCTTACCCCACCCACATAATAGTAAGGAAAGGAGAGGAGAGGAGAGAGGCAAATGCTAGGGGAGCAGACATAAGGGAAGGGGGCAGGGGAGAGGTTAGGGACAAAGGTTGGAGGGTGGTAACATTAAATGCTAGGAGTCTGGGGAATAAGGGAGTGGAACTGCAGGCTCTCATGGTGGAGGGGGGAGTGGACTTGGTGGCTATAACCAAAACATGGGCCACCCAAAACCATGGCTGGGACCTAGCAGTTCCAGGGTACAGATTACACCAAAAGGATAGGGAGAAGGGAAGGGGGGTGGTGCTGTATGTAACAGAAGAATTAAAATGTGTAAGAAAAGAAGGAGAGGAGGAAGATACAGAGGCTCTGTGGGTGCGACTCCAGGATCCCAAAAATAGGTCACTAAGGTTTGGGGTGGTGTACAGGCCACCCTCCCAATCTGAAGAGAAGGACAGGGTACTGGTGGAGCTGATCAGGAGGAACTGTGGGAAGGGGGAGTGGTGATAGTAGGGGATTTCAACTTGCCAGGGGTGGAGTGGGAAACACCTACCACAAATTGCAGAAGGGAGCAGGTAATGCCGGACGCCTTCAATTATAACTTTCTGGTACAGTTGGTCAGTAAACCAACTAGGGAAGGGAACACCATTGATCTCATACTGACAAACAGGGAATGGGTGAGGGATGTAAGGGTTGTGGAACCACTGGGTAGTGACCACTGGACAGTATGGTTCCAGTTACAGACGGCTAAAGAGAGGGGAGTATCTAGCACAAGGGTATTGGATTTCAGGAACACCAACTTTAAGAGGATGGGGAAGTGGTACAGGGGTTTCTGGACAAAATTCAACCAAATATGGACATGCATCAAAGGTGGGAACTGATAAAACAGGGGGTAGTGGAGGCAACAGAAACCTACTGCAACCCCAGACTAAAAGGGCTAGGGGGAAGAAACCCAGCTGGATAAGCAAAGGGGTGTTAGACAGGGTGAGGAGGAAAAGGGCAGCATGTAGGTGATACAGAAAATTGGGGAGAGAGGAGGAGGATAGGGAGGTGTATCTGAAAGAAGCAAAGGAAGTGACCAGGAAGGTAAGGGCAGCCAAGGCGTCAAGAGAACTCAGGCTGGCACAAGGCATAAAAAAAGAGGAGAAAGACTTCTTTAGGTACATCAGGGAGAAAAGAAGCTGTAAGGACCAAATTATAAGAATTAAGAAGGAGGGGTTATGGATGGAAGAGGGGGGTGAAAAGGCAGAAATGCTTAATGACTACTTCTGTTCAGTCTTTATGAAGGAGATGGGGGGGTGGTACCCATAGTAGGAGGGAGGATAGAAACAGATGGTGGGGTGACGGATGGAGAAGTCACAGTGGGGAGGGTGCTGGAAGGGTTAAGGGCATTGAGGGTAGACAAGGCACCGGAACCAGATGGAGTGCATCCAAGGGTACTGAAGGAGCTTGCAGAGAACCTGGCAGGCCCCTTGGCAGACTTATTTAATGCATTATTTGACACAGGGTGTGTACCACAGGATTGGAGACTGACTCACATGATTCTCCTCCACAAGAGTGGACCCAAGGACAAACCAGGGAACTATAGGCCAGTAAGCCTAATGTCCATAGTGGGAAAACTAATGAAGACCATCCTAAAAGAGAGGCTAGTGGCACTACTGGAGGTCAATGGGGTGCAGAACAGGTGGCAGCATGGCTTCATTGGGTGTTAATCATGCCAGAAGAACCTAGTGGAATACTATGACTGGGTGTCTAAGCAAATTGATGGGGGCCATGCAGTGGATGTCCTGTACCTAGACTTCAGTAAGGCCTTCAACGCGATACCACATGGGAGACTTGGCAGTATATTACGGGGCACAGGGGCAGGAGCAAAACTGATGGGGTGGGTGAAGAACTGGCTACAGGATAGGCAACAGAGGGTGGTGGTGGTAGGAGGGGAATTCTCATATCCTAAGCCTGTGACAAGTGGGGTTCCACAGGGGTCGGTGTTTGGGCTGGTGTTGTTTGGCATATTTATTGCAGACATCTCAGAGGGCATCAGCAGCAAGATCAGTCTGTTTGCAGATGACACCAAGATGGGGACAGTGGTGGATGATCGGGGGTGGCGGGGGCTACAGAAGGATCTGGCAAGGCTTGAGACATGGTCTGACAGCTGGCAACTTGGGTTCAAAGCAAAAAAATGCAAGGTGCTGGACTTCGGAACAAAGACTCTGAGGAGAAGCTACTATCTGGAGGGTGTGCAGTTAGAAGTAACAGAGGAGGAGAAGGATCTGTGGGTGTTCATCATAGGAGCAATGAACAATTCCATGCAATGCAGGAAGACAGCAACAATGGCCAACAAAATGCTGGGATGCATTGCAAGGGGCATAACCTCGAGAAGAAGAGAGGTGATTCTGCCATTATACAGATCATTGGTTAGACTCCACCTGGAATACTGTGTGTAGTACTGGTGCCCATACCTACAGAAGGACTTTAGGCTGCTGGTGAGGGTGCAATGTAGGGCAACAGAAATGATTCAGTATTTGGGGGAATGGCCATGTAGGCCAGACTGCGGGAGTTAAAATGTACTCATTGGAGGAAAGGAGGGACGGGGATGTGATTGAGACCTTCAAATACATGAAGGGGATAATCAAAACAGACACAGAGGGTCTATTCAGGAGGAGAGTGAGGAGAGACACTAGGGGACATGACATGACATTGGAGGGGGGAAGATAAAAGAGAGATGTGAGGAGACATTTCTTTATGGAAAGGGTGGTGGCAGAGTGTAACACACTACCTGCAAAGGTGGCAGCATGTAACATAGTAGAATGCTTCAAGAAGGGGTGGGACATGGCAAAGGGGAGGGTACTGGGGAAGGGAGGGAGAAGGGCAGCTGCTGAATAGGGGAGCTAGCTGCAAACTCAAGCAGACTCGATGGACCAGATGGCCTTTTTCTGCTGGCAATTTTCGTACGTTTGTATGTTCATATGTCAGTATGGTGAGCAGTTGTAAAAACAGTAAGTGTCACATATATGACCGTGGCACCTGATTTAAACCACAAATTGACTTTTTTAACACTATTTATTCATTCCACATACAATCTTTTAGGCAGGGCTTATTTACAAAGGGCTTAGAGTCAGTATCAACAGGAAAAATAACAGTTGAATATAGTATGCTAACTGTAATTCACCATCTCCTGAAGTCCACAATCACCTGAAGCCCACAGCTATTACTGATCATGAATCAGAGTGCATAACAATCTTTTCTGAGCTCAATGATTTTTTTCTCTTCAAAAAAAAAAAAACAGCAACCGGTAGTCTCGCAAATGACCACAACACCCATATTGAGCCTGATGTTACAGGCCATATACAGCTGAAACTACAGACAGCCCTCACTGTTGACCCTGAATTACAAGCATATGCCCATAAACTACATTGCTTGTTGCCATCACCTAGTGGCCAGATGGGGTCACACCAATGTACAAACTAATGTACTTTTTCCTTTTTGTAACTCTTTTCTGTTTACTAATTACAGTGAAGAAAAATGTTTTTCTAACTAAAAATAATTTGTTTACTCATCAAAATAGACCCATTTCATAATCACAGTAAGGCACTCTAGGAGGTGTGTTGTGCTGGGATAACGGGACTTCTTGGATGGTGGAAGCACTAAGCCGTCAGCCTTATGTTTCAACTCATCGGAGGTGTGCTGCTATCCTAAAACAGTGCACTTCTTGTCATGCCTTACTGCTTAAATAGCATCACTTGCGCTGAAGTTTCTTTGTGATATGGACACCCAGTAGGAATTGAATTGAGACTCACCACATAACTACATAACAGCTTGGGTGGCACTAAAATTTAAAACTGAAAGGAACTTTCATTTAAAACATTCTAGTGGTGAAGAAATACATATTAGTAATTGGTGTGAAATTTGTGTATGATCGATATGCAAGTGTATGCAGATTGTTAGATTCAAAGTGGGTCTGGAATCAAAAACATTTTAGAACTGTTTTAATAAGAACTGGAACATTTTGTCCATTCCTAGCTGCTGTAACATTCCCTGTGGTGTGCATCATCCCAATATTCTGTGTTTTAGGATGTAAATAAAGAAGTATGGTTAGGATTTCTTTATTTTTTGGCTTTTGTTAACCAGGTAAGTACATTAGACAACTGAATGTCCATTATCAGGTTCAACCCAGGAGATCACAGAAGTAGGCACAGGAAAATTAACAGGATCAGATACAATGCATGTAAAACGTGAAGGTAAATCATAACAGAGACAACAACTAACACTAGGGCAGTACAATAATAGTAACAGTAGTCACAAAACAGACAATACAAGCAAAACTAATGTAGGCTTTCATATAACAATTTAAAGAGATAGAGGGTGATGCATGAAAGTGCAGAGCAGGACTACAGAGTGGAGAGGGTACATCTAAACCACCCCAAGGAAGGGGACACAAGCTACCACACTAAGAGTTAGGTACAAATGCAGACAGAGAATTTGAATTTGAATTAAAATTTTATTTGTAAATGAATAAGCACACTGGAATGCAGTTCCATTTACAGTTGCGACCCATAGTCAAAGACACGTACAAACAATAAATGAAAACATAACAGACGGTAATATAGGGAAAAAAATATTTCCATATCAACAAAAGTAAAAATATATTGATAACAATTTTTTTTTTTAAGTGTTTGTTGACCAGGTAAGTGCACTAGACAAATTCTGCCTATTTTCAGGCACGACCCGGGGGAGGGGGATACAGATGAATGCCAACTGACCTTGAACCGGATTAAGCTGTTGGTGGTATTTTTTTAGTGAATGAGGGAAATTTGGCCAGGACACCGGGGAAATTCCCCTTCTCTTTTCGATAAGTGCCATGGGATCTTTAACATCCACCTGACCTACAATCCAGGCAGATGGGACCTCGGTTCAACGTCTCTTCCCAAAGACGGCACCTCAGAAGTGCAGCACCCCTCTCATGCTGCACTACAGTGTCAGTACAGGGATATTAACCCAAGTGCCAGATATGGGAACTGAACCCACAGCCCTCTGATCTCCTGGCCTCAGAGGTGAGTGCGCTACCTACTGAGCCACTGACACAAAATTACAGATCATTTGATTTTTATAAAATGTTGTTAAAGTGCTAGAGAAGGTTTTGTAGCAATTTATCTTTCTAATGTTTGCCGGTATGTTGTTCTATATCACAGATGCAAGATACAGAAAGGAACGCTGTCCATTTATTGTTCGCGTGTATGATACATCAAGGAGAGTATAGTCATATGATGATCTTGTGTTGACCGTCATACTGTGTTCCTTTAATTGTTTGTATAAAGTCACTGGAGCTCTAGAATTTCCAATCTTAAATGTAAATCTAGCTATTGATGACTTAAAAAATAATCGTGGTGTTAACCAGTATGATAGTAAATGTTTCCTTAAGGGGCAATTAGCATAGGACTTCTACAAATAAGATAAAATCTGCTAAAATGAAGGTGAAGAAACTACTATATTTGACTCGTCAAAGGAAAAAAAGGAAACTGGGTACTGTAATGTCCAGTTTTGCAAGTATGGAAGTTAGAGTTTTTCCAGTACCCAGGGAAGCTATTTAAAATATAATATTAAGATACAATTCAGCTTGAAGTTCATCAGTTTCTGTATTTATGTAACTTTATTTCTTTACTAATGAGGACATTTTACATAAAAACATATACAGAGTATGGTGGAACATTATTCTAGGTAGAAATCCATACCTAGAATGACACTGTTGTGCTGCAATAGCTACGCCATTTTGTTGTTGTGCTGCACTAAATATGCAGCTACTGCAGCACAACAATGTGGAACACATTCTCATGCCAGACTTGCTCAAGCCGCAGCTGCAATTCGTAGCACTGTGTGAGTGAAACTGACAGTTTGACATCTCACACAGCACTAACTTATCTAACCATGCCGGCTGCAGTATTCTCTAAACAACTAAGCAACAGGGAAAGGTTTATCCAGAAGGAAAATAAACAGATACTAAAACAAAAAAACAGAACAGAACCTGAAACTATTTAAAAGTTTTTTAGCAGACTCAGGGGAGAGCAGGATAATAACAAACATACCTATCAACGAGCTTGACAACTTAGTGCAGAGTTCATTTACAAGTTGGAGTGGATAAATGGGTCCCAGTATGAGCCAAGTATGATCCGTAGGATCCTAGGCAGCGTAGCTAGGCACCTGGTGAAAGAAAGATATGGGCATTCAGTCACAGCAATACAACATCATTCAGAGAGACATTATTAACCCTTGCTGCTAAACAAAAAAAAAATCCTTAAAAAGCTTGGAAAGGGGAATAAGCTGCATTGATCATAGGCGCTGTCACCAATGGATATTGAAAAAATGTACCCCACAGTCAGCCTGGGTCTCCATAAAGCTACTGCCCTCCTGAACATGGTTTTCTTTAATAATGAACTTTATTTTGCCCTTCGTACTGCACAGCAATATGGTCTCAGGTGGGACGATTTACAACTACATGACAGACACAGATGGCCAACAGTACCTGCTGTATGATAACAGCAAACAGAAACACGGAAAGGAGAAAACCCTGAAGACATCCACATGATTAAGCCTCGCATATAGCAAAATGCTACAAATCCTATGAGATGCCCTGTTGCTGCCTATTTGAAGTACAGCTCTCAGAAACCCCAGAAAATGCTAGACAGTGAAACTCCTAGCCTCAAATCTGTACCATAAATTTGGACTCTCCAAATGGTTCCAGTCAATGGCAGCTGTAGAAGACAAGATATGAAGGATGATGAAAACAATCAAAATAAAAGCCGGTTTACCAGATAATAAATGGATAACAAATCATTCCACCCAAAAGACTGCCATACAGAGGCTTATAGATAGCAATGTGCCACCTATTGAAGTCCAATAAGTCTTGGGTCACAGGTCACTGCAATCCATAAATAACTGCAGTGTCCTTTCTAATGAAAAACAGAAATGCCATTCTTGGTGAAGAAAACAATATAAATGAGCAGTCTTCCACTTTGACTGCTACCATCTGTCACCTCTCACACTGACAAGCAAGTAAAACTGACATCAACCCCCCTCCTCCCGGGTGAACTTACAAACTTCAACCTATTTGGGGACAACTGTATATTCCAGCAGGCCACGTCTGTGAAGATAATAAATTATCTGAATAATGGCACAAAGAGGAAGGACATAATCCATGACTCCAGTGACTCAGATTCCAGCTCAGGTAAGAAATGTAACACACCCACATCCTACGAAGTCCATACGCTTAACCTTTTTTTTTGGTTGCTTCTTTCCCAGGTCACGTAGTTTCATCATCACATGGTTTTCACAGTGACACCAGTGGCAGAATGATTTCTGAAGACATTGAAGAACAGCAGGAACATTCCTTGATAAAATGGTTTATTTTGTTTTAACCTGCTGTTACACTAGGACAATTATAATCGTTCACTTGTTTGCTTGTTTCTGATTCCACTTAGGAGTGCTATAAATAAAAGTGAATGTTATTTAATGTTACTTAGACTCATGTTTCTTGTGTGGGGGGACCATACACTATAAAGATTATAGCGGGGCCACTACACAAGAGATGAGAAGTTATCTTCAGGGTTGCTATGGCGACGGAGTAAACCTCTCGTAGTTTTGCTCTCAAGGTTTAATTGGTTGCCATGACAACATCTCGATGACTACACATGTTTGTTGTGAATAGTGGCCCATACATTATCCTCTATATCTTTGTCTCTGAAGACTTTTTCTCATCTGTCTGTTTCTCCCCACTGATCTCATAATTCTGTTTGTATGACATCATTACCTGTCGCTGCAGCAATGATTCTGACCTTACAAACAGAGGATGTATGCCTTCAGTGAAGGCAATAATAATAATGATCTTTATTTGTTTTGTGCCTTTCAAAATTGTCAAGGTGCCTCACAGTAAATTAAAACAAGAAGATAAAACAACTTTTTATAAAATATTCAATAAAATTCAATAATTAGCCTTGTGGATGTTCCAGTGGGGAACATCAGATCCTTTGAGTGTGTCATGGGTGAGGGTGTAGGCTGTAGGATACTCCTCATTTACTGTCCACCAGGTGATGGGAGTGTAGTCCTGCAGGAGATTGCAGACTTCATCATCGACATGGTGTTGGAATCTCCCAGATGGATAATTCTGGGGGATTTCAATGCCTGGGTCGAGATGAACTCTCGCAGTTTGGTCAAAATCTCCTCCAACTAATGACAATGCTGGGTCATACACAGGTAGCTACCTCCTCTACTCATATAGGAGGTCACTCATTGGATCTGCTGTTCCTCTTGGGGATGGAGATCACTGACTTGAGGTGGAACCAGTCACTTGGTCTGACCATCACACCATAGGGTTCAGTTTCGGAGCTCCCCCAAATGGATCTACCCCTTTGGAGATGGTCTGGTACTGCCCTTTAAGGGGAGTTATCCCAGATTGTCTATTGGCAGTGCTGGACCTATCGGGACTACTGTGTAAAAGCACAAGTCCAGGGGACCTTGTACTAGCCTATAACAAGGCAGTGGGAGAAGTCTTGGACCTGATTGCTCCTGTTCATGTTTGACCACCCACTCTTTGCCCAAGGTCCCCCTTGGTATGATGGGTCCTTGAAGGAGCTGAGGTGGGTTGGTCGAAGGTGGAAGGCTGGAGAGAGCGTGGCGGAAGTCTGGCCTGGATGCTGACAGGCTTAGATTGATGGAACATTATAAGGGCTATCAATCAGAAATCACCCGTAAGAAGGCAGAGTTCCTGTCCAGGGAGAGTTCTGCTGAACAGAACCGACCAGCTCAATTTTTTTGAACTGTTGACAGATTGTGCAATCCAATCTGTCTCCAGTCCGGAAGAGTTTTTTCACAAATTGAGTGTGATGAGCTAGTTCAGTTTTTCGCAGATAAGATTGCTAGCATTAGGTCTGGAATCGGACCGGCTCTCTCTATGAGGGATTGTGGAGGTCGATGGGAGGTAGTGAGCACCTGGTCTGTCTGGACAGATTTTAGCAGACCAGAATTCATGGACATTGTGAAGATTGTCCAGACTCTGCGCCCAACCTGTTGTTGTTTGGATCCAGGCCCTACCCCCCTTTTAGTGGGTTGTGTAGATATCATCTGCCCGATCCTAGCTGAAACTGTATGGAGATCCCTGGAGAGGGGAATCTTTCCAGACCCCTAAAGGAGGCAGTCATTCGACCACTCCTTAAAAAATCTTCCTTGGATCCCGTCGATCCAGCTAACTACTGACCTGTCTCTAATCTGCCCTTTGTAGGGAAGGTTATTGAGAAGGTGGTTGCGCTGCAACTGGATGATCACTTGGTAACTCACAATGTCTATGAAGCTCTCCAGTCTGATTTCAGGAAGAGGCATAGCATGGAGACTGCCCTTGTTCGGGTATTAAATGATCTCCTAATGGCCAGAGATCGAAAGGCTCGTACCATCTTGGCCCTTCTCGATCTCTCAGCAGCCTTTGACACTGTGGACCATGAGGTGCTTTTGGAAACCCTGCAGTTCCTTTGTGGACTGTTGGGTACAGTCCTCGAATGGTTTCAATCTTTCCTCATAGGCAGGTCCCAGAGGGTGGTCACAGGAATTTACTCCTCTGATGCCTTCCTCCTGTCCTGTGGGGTGCCGCAGGGCTCCATATCGGTGCCCATGTTGTTCATAGTGTATATGCTGCCATTGGGAGATATCATCAGGTGATACAGCTTGAGTTTTCACTGCTACACAGATGATACTCAGCTGTATATGTCATTTGTACCCAGACAGGTCGATGCGATCTCTGCACTAAATAGCTGCCTCTCCGAGATCAAAGACTGGATGAGCTCGAGCTGGTTGAGACTAAATCTGGATAAGACTGAGGTATTGGTTGTGGATCCGGGTTGCCCAGGGGCGGGTTTTTGGGCTGGACACATGTTGGGCCTATGGCCTGATGGTGTCCAGCTCATTACTTCAGATTGGGTGCGTAACCTGGGCCTTACTTTTGATGCCGGCTTGACCCTGAAGTCTCAGGTGTCAACTGTGGTTAAATCCTCATTTTACTATCTGAGGAATATCACCCGGGTGAAACACCTGATTCCACCGGGTGACCTTTTAACATTGGTCCATGCCTCCATTACCACCTGTCTTGACTACTGCGATGCCCTCTACCTAGGGCTGTCTGGGGTTGATATCCGCTGCTTGCAGCTAGTGCAGAATGCTGCGGCCAGGCTGCTGACTTGTACCTCCAGGACCAGTCACAGTACACCTGTGCTGAGCGAACTGCACTGGCTGTCAGTTCAGTGGTGGATCACCTATAAGGTGGGTTTGCTTACCTTTAAAGCCCTACACAAACAGGGACCAGACAACCTGAAAGATCTTTTGACTCCCTACTCCCCCAATCACCCTCTCTGATCCACCGATGAAGGATTGCTAGAGATTCCCAGGGTTCTTCTTAAGACATCTGGAGTTCATGCTTTTTCATTTGCAGCACCAACCCTATAGAATTCTCTACCTCGTTGGTTAAGAGAATGCCTGACCATCAGCAGTTTTAAATCTATGCTGAAAACATATTTATTTTCTTTGGCCTTCCCTAATTAATTGATTAACTAACTGTTTGATTTTAAATAATTTATGATATCATTTGTTTTATATTGCATTTTATATTGTGCACAGCACCTTGATTATGAAAGGCGCTATATAAATAAAGTTTGCTTGCTTGCTTGCTTAATAATTAGGGTAAGCTCGGGTCTATAAATACCTCTTCAGTGCCTGTTTAAAGCCCCCCATGGTCACGCACTCCTGAAGCTGATGTGGTAGAGAATTCCAAAGGGCTGGGGCCGCGTACATAAACAGAATATAGAATAGCAGCAGGAAGAAATGAAGTCTGAGATTCAAAGATCTGGGTATTATAAAATTGCTTAGTTTATACTGTGTGAGTGACTCAGCAGGTTGCACACTCACCTCTGAGGCTGGAAGACCAGAAGGTTGTGGGTTCTAGCCCTACACCAGGAACTTGGATTTGAAACCCAATACTAACACTGTAGTGCAGCAAGAGTGCGGTGCTGTACTCCTGAGGTGCTGTTTTTTGTATGGGATGTTATACTAAGGTCCCATCTGCCTGTACTACTGGTCATTCAGGTGGATGTTAAAGATCCCGTGGCACTTCTCGGAAAGATATGGGGTACTTTCTTGAAAAGAAAACTCAGTCACACTTTACAAAATCATAGTCAGATCACATGCAAGCAGAAAGAATAAAAATAAAATCACACAACCCATCACCTAACCCTTAGGGGGAAAAACACCTCCATAATCCACAGTTATTTAAGACTTGCTCAATCCCAAAACCTCCCTTAACTATACAGTTTGAGCTAAGTTACTGCATTTTATACCCATTATGATATCCAGGATACTGTTGACCAGAAATTTCTGAATGTATCTGAAGTAAATAGTTGTACCTCCTTATAGCAAAGTTCTGTTAAAGCTGTCTCACAGAATTTAGCAATAGATACAGTGCTCCCTCCTTTATCCACTTCCCCTTTATCCGCCACCCTCGCTTAACGCAGTGTGAGCTCCTGTCCCGTTTTCCAGCAATCTTATCTCCTCCTTTAACTGCCACCCTCTATTATCCTCCAACCTTTTTTATCCACCAAAATTTAGGATGTATGGAGGCTGGCAGATAAAAGAAGGAGGACTGTGTAAGAAGACTGTACAGTATAAGAAGACAACAGGGCTGGGGGAGGTATGTCCAGAGATGTGTAAGGTCTGCATTAGCACAGCAAGTAGGGATACTAGGGCAAACTAGGTGAGCTAGGAGGCCCTTTTCTGCTGACAGCTTCTATGTTTCTATGTAAGACCGTACTTGCTTTAGCTAACTGGCACCTTGCCTGCCACAGATAAAACTTCAGGCAGGCAAAAATTACCACCAAAATGCAAGTATTATATGTAGAAATGTAACATGGAAACATAGATATTGATGGCAGATAAGGACTATTTGGACCACCCAGTCTACCCATTTTCTCTATCTACTGTAACACCACTGACCCTACTTGATGCCTCCTACTCTGGGGAGGAACGTCCCCCAATACAATGTTTGCATATGTTAATCTCTAGCCGTGGAAGTTTCAAGCACCTGACTAGAAATGTCCAAAACCCTTGTTCGCAAGTACTATCCAATAAGAAATGTTCCACTGTTTCTACTTTTACTTATTTAGTTTTTATTGACCAGGAAAGGAGGACTAGACTTAGTCCAGGCAGTTCCTCTGTGGGCGCATATGTTCTTCCACACTTTCATGCTTATTGTTCCCCTTTCTACCAAGATGACTGTGTGAACATAACCAGAGACCATCCCACATTTACAGTGGAATCCTACAGTTCATAAGCTGATCCATCACTAAATGCACTTTTGTCATTGAGCACTCCATAAATGCCAGCTCCTGAATACACATTTTAGTCATGACTGCCTGATATAACTGGTGCCTACTTAAAAAAATTAACTCCTATTTAGTGAGGCCCAACTGCTTCACCTTCTTGATGACAGTGGTAAGACAGTCAGGCAATCCCACAATATCAGAGAAGGACTTCAGTGAACCACTTAGCATAAAGAGGGTATACACTACCCTAACACCAATCCTGTCATGGGGCTGTCGTACCTGAAAAAACCTATTCTCACGGTAGCAAGAAGAAATAAATTATAAAACAATATCACCAGATTCGGCATATTTGAACCCCCTTTGCCTAATGGTAAGTAGGGAATCTCACATCTTACAAATTTAGCCAGCTTTACCAAAGTAGCTGGAAAAAATCTTAATTTCCAACTGAGAAAGGGGAAGAAACACATAACTTAAAAACAAAAATAGGAGCACTAAAAATTGCCTTATCATAAATACCTTTTCCTATGTGGCGAACTTCCTGTTTTACACAGCTTTACTTTCCCAGTACAAATGCCCAGATTCTCGATCCAATTTAGAATGGCCAAATCCCCCATCCCAAATTTAATAACCAGAATTTTAACAGGTGACTCAGGTATTCTGTGATACCACCTACTGAGTGAAACCCCAAAGAGTTTTGTCCAAAGGACAAACTCAAGCTTTTCTTCTTATTGATTTTGGGACCCGATACCCTGGAAAAATCATCCATAATATTAAGAGCCACACATCCTAAGGTAATATACGATACATAAAGGCAGACATCAGCAACATAGGCTGAGATCTTTAGATTCCTAACCCCCACTGGAGGGGGAATAGCCCTTATTATAGGGTCTGATATAATACATGTCAATAAACTGTCAAGTGCAAAGACATAAAGAAAGGGGGCTCAAAGGACATCCTTGACGTACACCAATATTAATGGGGTAGATGTACCAAAGTCACCATTCACCAGTGGTTTTACTGAGACTGTGTTATACATGTTTCAACCAAACAATGAAAGTATATGAATGTGATAAAACTTTAAGACTGAAAACAAATATGAAAGAGAAATGGTATTGAAAGCCTTAGCTTGGTCTGAGGACACCAGACCTGGAACTTGATGAGTATTACAAATATGCATAACCTCCCATAGAATGCACAGATTCTCATGTATACTGTAGATTAGTTTGCTATGGAGCAAGTATGAGCTGGTTTGATTAACAGCGCCACTGCCAGTTGTAATCTTTTATATAATAACTTGGTCAGGATTTTGAAATCTGCATTAAGTATGCTTATAGGCCTCCAACTGTTGAGATCCAACCTATCCCCCATTTTGCATAAGTAAGCCAGGCAGCCTCTTCACAAAGGACGAAGGGAAAAACCCCAACTGCAAAAGGGAATTAAATGTTATTACCAGAAATTCCCCAATATGATCCAAAGTTGTTTATAAAATTAATTCAGTATGCCAAAACCTTATGAGGCTGCCCCGTCTTACATGCTAAGAAATTATATCTTTTTTTCTTATTATTATTGATTATTTATCCTCCTTGGCCACCTCGCTGCACCCCCATAATTTTTTCTCACATCCTGCTGGGGATCCAGCTACTGTCCGTCTCGACCGGGACCGCTGGCACCCTGAAACTCTTGCGGTTTACCCCCTGCTGGGGGGTGGCAGGGAGCCCCCTAACTCCCCACCCTTCATGGATCCAGCTCGGGTGCCAGTGCCTGATGAACACTCATGGACAGCCATCAAGCAGTGCAAGAGGTGCCAGTTTTTCACTGTTCATGTTTTCCCCCAAGTCAGTGGGCATGGGCATGCAATGACGCCAGTGGCCGGGAGCGCAACAGGCGTCTGCATGTGCCCCCATCCTGGCGTCTGCCTCTGACTCCTCCCCAGTGTACGGTGTGTGTGTCCCCAACCCCCAGCCTCCACCAGGGGACAGTCAGGCACCGACCATCTTGAACCCCCTCCCCGGAGAGGGAGAGCAATCCATCGGATGCTCGATCCCTCTCCTCCCCTGCCAGCCCCCGGCGACCGGTGCTCACTCCCGAACCCGGGTCACTGGCATGGCGCGAGGTGTGGCGACCAGTGACTATGCCCTCAGCACCACATGACTGGCTAAAAGAGATGATAGTTTTCATTTCAGACTCAGTCATTGAGGCACATAAGGCCTGCTTATCAAAGATGGAATAATCCCCAGGATCCGAAGGGAGAAGTCCTTAATACTTGAAGCAGTCTGTGCAGGAATGCCAAAGGCATGGTACAGATATAAATCCACTGTCTGCAGTAAGTCAGACTACTCTGAAACTACCTTACTGTCCTCCATTCAAAGGGACACTTTAACTACTGAATTTACCCAGTTCTTAAAAGGAGTACACATAAGGGGTCTTTGATGGCCAAACTTAGATTCAGCCACTAATGACGTGGCTCTATCATTCTGACATTTTTTCATGCGTGCTTTAAGCAGATTAAATAGATTTAACTTATATTTAAGTAGATTATTTTACTCTTTATCAGTCGTATTCATGGTGCGAGACAGAGTACCCTGTGCAACTAGTCTCTAATTTTTAAGTACAGAAAGTAAGTACATCTCGGCCTCCTATTTCCATATTTTTGGAACAAGACCCCAATGTCACATTTTGTGTCCTTCCACCCATCCAAGGTATTCTCAGAACATCAAAGTACCATTTGTATTGCCCATATTAAGGTTAAGATTTCTGACATTAAGTCTGAAAAAATTCAACAAGAAAGTTGTATCTCCTGTAGTTTCACTGCTATTTCCTAGATCCCTTAATTCCAGTGGCACTAGATCCCAGGCAAAATGTACTTACAAAACTCCTTTGTTTCGTACTGCATTTGGCCAGAGATCTATTTTATACAGGGCTCCTTTGTTTTTTAACTTACTACCTGTTGATATTATAGAGAGCATGACAGTGTGGTCTTTTAAAACTAGACTAAAATATTGGATGATGGACAATGATATTTGCACATGTTTAAGTTAAATATTTGATTGTTATAGTTTGTCTGTTTTGTGTATTTTGTATTGTTATTTAATGTTTGTATGTATGTGATATTTTGTATGCTTAAGTATGTTTTATAACCTGTCGCTGGTGAAAACAGGCAGTTCTGCTCATCCTGCTTACAAGTATAAAAAAATAAAAATGAAGTATTTAATCTCCACCTACTGTATGCTGTGGAGGGGGCTGGGGGAGACCAAGAAAGACAGAACACAACCTAATAGAAAATAGTCCAAAGATTCTACTGGAAGTAGAGATACTGTCTTGACCATGATCTGAAAGGAAAGAAAAAAATCTAAACTAAACAGTCAGTGTGCTCTCCTCCCAGAAGTGGACAGACATACTCAGTTATATTTTATTTATTTATTTATTGAAATCTTGGAATTTACAACCTTTGAGCCAGTGACTTGTTTACAAAGGCTCCATGTCAGAACAAGAGGGAGACAAGGACAGTAACAGGGTTCAGTAAAACAATGTGAAATTGGTTACAGAGTACAACAGTGAGAACAAAAGCAAATACAAATCAAGTGCTACAAGGTTACAACAAAGTATATGGTCACAGACCAAAATAAACAAGTTCAAAGAATTCAGAAATTACATTGGTACCAAACTTTACATACAAAGAATAACCGACCAATGGATGACCTTGTCAGGAATATAGAGGTAAAAACCAGGAGTAGGGTAAGGGAGGAAGGGAGATCAATAAGAGGGGTGCGGTAGTAAGAGCAGCCTGAGAGAGGCATTGTCCTGGAGCAGTCCTATGTCAAAGAGATCAGTAACAAGGTGCAGATGGGACAGGAGGAGGGTTTGAGTAGGGAGAGCAGTGAAGAAAGGGGGGGGGATTACCAAGAAGCAGGAGACACAGAAAGGAAAGGAGGAAATCAATGGCAGTGACAAGGGGTAGGAAGCAGGTGGAAAAAATAAAGAAAACTAGGGAAGGGGAAAGGGTGGGGCAGGAGAGGAAGCAGGGGTAACAGGAGGGTGGGGAACACATTACAGCAAGGGAGAGGCCAGAGATGGTAGTCTGAAACCTTAGGAGGAGTGTTGGGAGTTGGGGGGCAAAAGCTAGAAGAAGAGTAAGGAGTTACAGGAGGAGGAAGTGAGTAGGGAAGAGAGGGGGCTAGGAGAAGAGTAGGAGATGGTGGGGGGCGATAGGTAATTAGAATAGGTAGTAGAGAGTCTGGTAACTTGGGAGGGCACAAAAAGTGTATTTATTAAATATGTGTGCAAGTTCATCAAAAAAGTGCAGGTTACAGTCTCACTAGGCCATCTGCCCCTACATTTCACTCAGTAGAGCTTCCTTAAGGGACATCTGTCCGAGTCTATATTGAGCTCCTGAACTATGTAGCACCCCCTGTTGTATGGCATGTTCTGCAGGCATCGATCAAACCAGCTGTGTCAATCATATTCTTTAAGTAGATAGAATAACAGTAGTTTTCCCCATATCCCTCGGCACCATTTTATCCAACCCACAGTTAAAGTCCCCCCTAGTGTAATTTCCCTGGAAAAATGAAGGAAGAGGCAATTTTGTTCAAAAAGCATGATTCTAGTTGTTTTGCTTTGTGGGGTATACACTGAGATCAATCCAAATTTCTCCCCCATATATGATATCCAGTAGTAGAGCCCTGCCTAGAGAAATGTCAACAAAATGCTTCCTTAAACCCAGAACCTTTAAACAGAATCCCCACCGCATTTGCCCTGTCATCCCTAAACGCCCCAAAACAGGAGCCCTTATAGCCAGTCTTCTTTCATTTGTTTAAGTTCAAACCAAGAAGACATCCAGGTTTCATGTATAACAACAAAAAAATCATAATTAGTTTCCTGGAGCAAAGAGAATACAGCATTCCTCTTTTTAGGATTCCTAAGGCTACAATAGTTTAAAGAGGCAATCTTCAGCTGACCTATGTTGGTGAGATATTAAAAGGGAAGTGAAAAAAGAGAAAACACGTTATAAGAAGACTAGTCTCTTTCTTTTTTTTTCTGTATAGCTGTTTGCCCCCCATGGCCACCTGCACCTTTTGTTGGGCCCCCTTCTAGCTCCTGACTCCATCATTCTCTTCCCCCCCCCCCAGGGATCCATATGGAGCAGAGTTCCAGGGCTTCAGGGGCTATCACTCATGGCCATGGGGAGATACAGGATTTTTGTAGTGTTCTCCCATACCTCCTGCAGCGTCAACACAGGCAAGTGTATGTACGTGGAGGTGCACGCGCACTCCCGGAAACCATGTGCTCCTTCCACCCTCCCAACATTCATCAGTCCCCCAACTCCCTTGCTCTGGCATCCGGCCTCCACCGGGTGTCAGGCAAGAACAAGGTAAGTAGCCTCCTCGATCCAGGAGAGGAGAGCAGCACAGCAGCCGCTGCAATCTTCTTCCAGCCCTCCCCCCTGCCAACCACCGGCAGCCCAAGCTCCCTTCTGAACTCAGGTCATCAGCGTGGTGTGAGGTGTGGCATCTGGTGCCTCAACCCTCAGCACCACTGAGCAAGGTGACTATTCTCTTCCTCCAAGGAAGTTTTAGACTTTTTTTCCCTGGGGCATTGTACTCAAGTACTCCCTTCCTCTTCTGCAATGGAGGAGGTATAATCTAGGAGCATGTTTTGAATGTTGTCTCTGAGTCCCCAGTGTCTGAATCCCTTCAAAGTTTCTGATCTTGGAGGTGCTTTTCCTAAGGCAGGTTTTGCCAGTCTAAGTCTTCTTCTGGGTATAATTGTCATTCTGTCTTGGGGGGGGCAACATTTCCTGTTCTTCCTGAGGCTTTGTTTATGATGACTCCGGAGGTGGTGAATCCTGAAAAAACTCATTATCAGCTGAGGATATAGTAGTTAGATCTGGGGTTGGAGAGGATTGGGTCTCCAGAGTGTATGCCCAGAGGCTCTTGTTGAGGACTATGGGGTAGCTTGTGGAAAATCTGCTGTGCCAGAGAAAGAAGAAGCAGCACCTGATGTCTGCGGGATGGAATCTGTGTGTAATTGGGTTGATTCTTCCATTGTTTCAGTCTGCTGAGCTCTTCTCAAGACACTGTCCTGGTCAGATCCATCACTCCAGCTGTGGGCCACCCAGAGGCATTGTTGAAATGTGTGCCCCCTCTTATCACAGAAACTACATCGGAAGAGGTTTCTGCAGATCAAACTAATGTGCCCAAACTCGCCGCACAACCCACAGTGCAGCTGGTCACAAGTGCTGTGAAGGTGTGATCTTGCTCCACATTTGTAGCAAGCCTTTGTTGGCTGGCATAAAAGCAGACATCCCATTCTCATCCCAGGAAGAGGCTATTGGGTAGATGTAATGGCCCTGCTTTGGATTGCTTTAATTTTGCTCTGAATTGCCAACCACCAGTCTATATATGATCTGTATCCATAATCGGATCCAGATGGCTCAAAGACATCACACCTTTATTGGAGCCAGTGATGGATGTCACTGAAATTGACACCCTCATTCCAAAACAATGCAATGACAGTTTTTGTTGTGTGCATAGTTAACAGAATGGCCAAAAAAAGGAATCCAAAGTGGAGAGGTCGTGATATGGTTCTATTTCAACTAGAGGCTTTCCAGTCATAGTGTGGTCTTAATGCTGACATCAAAATGATCTTCACCTGATATGTGGATCAGGGCATACAGTTCTGAAGAAAATAACTAAAATGATTCTTTCTACTAAAATGGGGCCTGATTCCAAGTCAGGCTACGCTGGCGTAAGCTGAGATACGCCAAACCCTTTGACGTAGTTCATGACTTGCGCCAAACGATACGCCCGCCGGGATTCCAAGTGGTACCTTGTGCCATGGCGGCTGCAGGCTATGACAATCATGGGTTATGCCACCCACTATGCTGCAGCCCACAACACTATTGGTGCAAGTGCCGGTTATGACAGCATCTTCGCCCAATTCCAGGAGGGCGTCTGTCGTAACCCACAAGCGTGATTCTGAGAGCCGTGCTGGTGGGACTATCTTAGAACAGCCCGGAGCGGCTCTAAGTGGCAACTGATGGTACTATCCAATGACTGCCCACCCCTTGGCACCACAACGGTGCCGATGTGTCACCTATGCCCCCACAAACATACCCCTGCCCCCCACCCCCCCAAATCTCAGGGACCCTCGGGGGCCCATTCTCTGGCATGCACCCCCAGATACCTGTGCCTCCCGCATACCCCTGATGTGTATCATGGTGTTCTTGGGGTGGGGGTTTTCAGAATGGTAGCTGGCCGCTATCGCACCATGTGGGACATCTATGCCATGCCCGTGGTGTGTGCCTCCTGCATGGCGTAACTCGCATGGCACAAGTGCTGGGACCCAGCTGCTCTTGGAATGTGGTGCAGGGTCCCCGGCATAGCGGCAAATGGTGTAACTCACAGCCACCTGTGAGTTACGCCATTCATTCTGGAATCGGCCCCCTGGCTCTTTCAACAGCTTCTAACCACATATACAGGGTCTGGATGTTCAGGGAGGCCTCCATGATACCATATCTCGAATACATTCTTTCATGGGGCTGACTCACCTCTCTGTTGGTACAGGTCTGCACAACGTTGACCTGTACCAGAGCAACTGGATTCAGGGTTTGAGGTCCAGCCCCTTGCCTGAAGTGGACAGTCCCTCATCTGTGGATGGCAGATCCATCTCCTGTGTTGAGTGGCCTGGAATCGTGACATCCAAGGAATCCTGAGTAAGTGTCTCTGTCTGAGGTATTGTTCCTTGCTCTTGCTTATTTGGCTGAAGTCCCCATGTATCCCTTTGCTTATCCTGATGCTGAGTCTGCTCCAGGGATGACTATAACTGTTGCACATCAGCAGATGTAGGAGCTGGGTCCTGCATCTCAGTAAAGGGTGGGGGAGGAGTGCCATCATCATCTCCCTGTCCATACTGGGGAGTCATGTGGGGCTCAAGGCAATGTTCCTGGCTCCTTGGGAACAGTAGCAGCAGTATCAATGAATAAGTTTGTATCAGTTGATACTGTTGCACATACCTCTTCTTAAACATAATTTTTGTCTGGAAACTCTGATTTGTCCTGTGCTAGCTGAACATGGAGGTCATCATCACCCCAGTTCATCCTTGTCTGCAATGCTGACTGTGTGTGCTCTGTTGGCAGTCTCATCTCTTTGCATTGACCTGGCTCCCTCATATTCAGAATCAGTGATGTTCAAGCAGTAGGCAGGGTATTACTAGGAGTGGGCACTGGCACTGTAGTTGTAGAGTTAAATACTAGAGAAACCACAAGCAGAGTCTCTGCAGCCTTCATACTTTGCTCTGGTGAGTCATTCCTTATAGCAACCTCTGATGTTGATACTACACAGACAATCTCTTTGAAAACAGCTGCACTTCTCAGCAGCTAACCCTCCACACTCCATGAGTGAACGGCTGGTTTCTGGCTCAGTTGAAGTTATTCACCATATTAAGGGAGGATTGAGGTGCTGGCAGATAGCAGGAACTCTTCTTGAAACTTAGACAGCGGCACCAGCACACTGTTCTGACAGCAATCAAGTAATGCACTGCTCATACAAGCAAAGGAAAAATGAGCATACCATGTGTTTGTCACCACAATGTGCGTCTGTTTCATCATTTCCCAGCCATCAATGGTGCTTCTTACCCAATCGGATCAGCAGATTGCTGTCAGAACAGTGTGCGGGTGCTGCTATCTGAGTTTCAAGAAGGGTTCCTGCTATCTGCCAGCATCTCACTCCTCCCGTAATATGGTGGATGCGCAGCATCAACTGAGCCATTGGAGTCTACACTCTCTCTGTGTATTGAACTCTATAGTGTGCCTTTCCTGGCCGTAGGGGTGGGCAGATTGTACCATCTGCCTGTTGTATTACATTTAACAGAATGTGGGTGCTGCTGGGGGGGAGGAGGGGGGATTTGGGGGGTTTCTATACTGAAATGATCTTGGGATAGGGAGGAGGGTGGGGACTGTTTCTTTTCCGAATAGGGACGAATAGTGCTACTGTACATTATTCGGGATCCAAATAAGGAATACTGCTTTATCCAAGGTATCCGGGGAAATAATATTTGTTGAGTGCACACCCCTAATTGGGAGAAAGAAATGATAATGAATGGTGTGAAGGGAGGAACCCAAACCAGTATTTGGAGATGATGGAGGTGCAGTTGGACTGACAACGTGGAGGAAGAGTGGGGATGGATAGGGAGGAGTAAAGGGAGCATTGGTGAATTTGAGAAGGGAAGTTAGTAGTAAAGTGAAAGAAGCATTGCAGAGGGTGTCTAGTCTGATGAGAGGAGAGGAGGGGAGCAGTGCCATAGGCCACATTGGCATAGTTGGAAACTGGGAAAACCATTTCAGTGACCAGCTCCAGTGGACCCGGGGGGACAGGCAGTCCATGTTGTGGCACAAGGCACCAAGTTTAGGGCAGAGCTTTTCTAGTGGATGGCATCAATATCAATGTAGGCAGAGAAGTCAAGCCTCCTATCAAGCCACACATAGGAGGTGTTTGAAGGATGTAACCACTTCAAGGGGGAGTGCTATCCAGGGAAGTAGAGATGGGGGGGAGAAGAATGTGGCCAGTGACTCGCACATACTGAGTGTAGCAGAGACTGCAGAACAAAAAAACCTACTACCTGAATTATGCATCAAATCTCATCAAGGAGGGAATTATGGATCATTCCAACACTGATTCTCCTGAACAGGGGACTTCTAGCAGCAAGGTGGGTAACAGTAAGGTTGAAGTTTGAATTAGGTTAGGGGAAGAGGCAATGAGGGAGGGCTGACAAAGCCTGCATTTAGCATGAAAAATAAAAAATTATGGAGACTACGAAAGAATAAGTGTGAAGGAATAGGAAAAAGCAAGAGGGGATCAGGAGAAATGGGGTCTGCCTTATTGTCAGGAGTCTAGGAAAGAAAATTAGTGAGCTCCAGGCAATGGTGGCAGACACCAAGATGTACCTAATAGCAGGGCCCAGCTATAATGACAGGACTAATCTAGTGTCCTTCGCTAGGTGTTCTGCTGCTTAGAGCTGTAGATGCAGTTAAATCTTGGGGTCAGCCTGGACAGCAAGTTGATACTCAATCAACAGGTGTTGGCTATTGTCCAGGCTAGCTTTTATAATCTCTGTAACATTACCAGGATTAAATGCCATCTAGCCCATGCTGAACTGGCAATGATAGTTCATGCCTTTGTTTCTTCCAGGCTTGATTATAGCATCACTCTATACCTACTGTTATCTGGAGGTTTGTTATGATGTCTGCAGCTAGCCCAGAATGCTGCAGCCTGGCTGATTGAGGGCTCCTCTCGTAGGGACCACATTACACCAGTACGGCATGCACTGCACTGGCTGCCTATGTGGTGGTGCAAAACCTTTGAGATCTGCTTGACAACTTACAAGGCCCCACATGGTTTGGGACCATTACTTAAAATATCTCCTAGTACCCTACCATCCAACTTGTTCACTCCACTCTTCTGATGTGGGCTTGCTTTCTGTCCCTATTTCTAGGCTTCAGCAATCTGGGAACAGAGCATTAGGTGCAGAGCAGAGCACCTACTTTATGGAATGCATTACCAGAATATGTAAGATCTGCCTGCACGGTAGAGACCTTTAAGTCTAACCTAAAAACCTTCTTTTTTGACAATGCTTTTCCCTGAATTGTATTGTTTTATTTTTGATTGTACACACTGCCTGTTTAAATTAAGAGTTTAAAGATGTATTTATTGTAAAACTCCCTGAGCCTTCAGGAAAAGGCGCTATAGAAATAAAGTTGTCTTGCCTTGCCATCACAGAAACTTAGGCAACAGAGAACAATGATTGGGACTGGGCAGTCCCAGGCTCCACCATGATTAGATGGGATAGAAAAAAAGGTAAAGGAGGAAGTATAACCCTATATGTCAGGCAAGGCATAGTGGCAGTGAATAATGGAAACATCAAGGGAGGTAATGAAACAGAATTGCTGAGGGTTCAGCTCATGGTGGCCTCAGGCAAGGAACTATAGATGTGGGTGATCTATAGACCTCCAGTACTAGAGGAGGAGGAAGAGAGTGATAAGGAGTTAGGGGCAGAAGTAGAAAGGGGGTGGCAAAGGGGGAAGTGATGGTGGTGAGAGAGCTAAACCTGTAGATATTGATTGGGTCATTCCAGCAGTCAGGAGCTCCAGAAGTCAGACCCCGTTAGATACATTACAGGATGGCCTATTGGTGCAGCTGGTTAAGGAACTCACAAGGCAGGCTGCAATTCTCAATCTGGTGCTCACCAACTTGGAAGTGATAGGAGGAGAAAGGGTTGGGGAGCCAATAAGGTCCAGCAACCATAACTCTATTTGGTTTGGCCTAGCCCTTCGGACAAGTAAGCCTTCATCAAAGGCTCGTGTCCTAGATTTCAGAAGTGCAGACTTCAGCTGGATGAGGGAGCTTATCTGAGACAAGTTAGTTGGAGTGGACAGCATCATGGATATGAAAGAAAGATGGAAGAATCAAGGGGACCATTCTTGGGGCAATAAAGTCTTGCATGAGAATGGTAATCAAAGGAAACAGGTACAAGAAACCAATATGGTTCTCTGGAAACATCAGGGAAGCAGTGAGAGGCAAAAAGAAGGCCTTCACCAGGTATAAGGAAAAACAAGGGGAAGAAAGCTAGGAAGAGTACCACATGAGAAACAGATGAAGTCAGAAAAGCAAAGGCAGACACAGTTGCATTTGCGGAGAGAGTCAAGGGAAGGAAAAAACAGTTCTTTAGATATATCAGAGAAAAAAGAAAGAAGAAAGGAAGCATTGTTAGGCTAATAGAAGGAGGTAGGGTAACTGAGGAGGACAAGCAGAAAACAGCCATTCTTAATGACTAGATCTGCTCTGCATTCACAAAGGAAGACAAATGGCCTCTGCCAAAGACTGGGCTTAAGGTGGCTGTAAGGGGGATCCCAGAGATGAGGCAGCAAGTACTGAAAATGTTCGGAAAGAGTTAGCAGTCCTAAAGATAGTTAAGGCCCCAGGGCCAGATGAGATGCATCTGAGGGTGCTCAAGGAACTGGCAACAGAACTAAGTAGGGCTATTCAATAGCTCAGTTCAGACAGGTGGTAGTCTAGTGCATGTAATCCTGCTCTATAAGGGGGCAAGGAGTAACTGGGTAACTACAGACCTGTCAGTCTGACTTCTGTTGTGGGTAAACTGATGGAGACAGAAGTCAAAGAGGACCTTGTGGACTAGCTGGTGAGCAGTGGACTCCAGGATAATAAACAGCAGGGGTTCATGGCTGGGAGGTTTTATCAAACCAACTTGATCATTTACTTTAAAGAGATCTAGTAATTTAAAAATATTTAGGTTTGCACCACATTCAGTGGTGCCTTAACCTGCATGAATCATTTGGTGCATATGGTATGAAAAAGAACTCTGTAATATTCTTGTAAAAACACTCATAATATCGCAGTCACCAGGTCTTGCTGACTTCCTGGTATATAGCGCCACCCATGCTCTGCCCCCGTGCACAGCTACGTTATGATGTAAAGCCAGGAAGAGCATGGGGATGTGCTCCATTCTAGCCTATGGGGGGCTATTTTCCAATTGATTTTAGGTATTGTAATGGTCAACTGGTGATCAATCAAGGGCACCGATCAACTAACAAGGCCCTTGTTAGCTGATCAGTGCCCTTGATTGATCACCAGTTGACCATTACAATACATAAAATCGATTGGAAAACAGCCCCCCCATAGGCTAGAATGGAGTGTGTCCCCGTGCTCTCCCTGGCCTTACATCATAATGTGGCTGTGTGCGGAGGTGGAGCGTGAGTGGCACTATGTACCGGGAAGTCAGTAAGACCCGGTGACTGCAATTTTATGAGTGTTTTTACAAGAATATTACAGAGTTCTTTTTCATACTATGTGCACTAAATGATTCATGCAGGGGTAAGGCACCACTGTTTGTGGTGCAAGCCATCAGCTTGGTGAATCTCTTTAACTCAGTAATGAGGGTATTGGATAAGGGCTACATTGTGGATCTACTTGACTTCTATTTCAGCAAGGCATTTGACTCTGTGCCTCACATAAGGTTGCTGAATAAGCTAGAGGATCTGGGTGTCATGAAAATCAAAGATCAAACAGAGAAAGATCAAAGATCAAACAGACAAAGATCCTTCATGTACCAAGCTCCACTATGGCAAAATGAGATCCCTGCTGCAGCTCTTATACAACAAATGTTCAGTCCTTTAAAAGAGAACTGAAGCAATATCTGCTGAACTCAAACACCTGCAACTGCCTTACCTGAATCCATTTCTTCAACCTGGATTCCCCCTCTTAAACACCTCTGACTCCCTTACCTGAGTCCATATCCTCAACCTTGATACCCCTCTCGTCTGTCTGAGTTTTCCTCTTGTTTTACCTACCCTGGACCCCCACCTGCCATCCCTTGCCAGCCCCCAGCTCCCTCCAACTCCCTCCCCTCCATACTTCCCCAACACCTCCCCTTTTCCACCCACTCTCCGCCTAAATATTCTCCTTCCCCCAATCCCTTTCTCTCTCTCTCTCTCTCTTCTTTCTCTCTCACTGTCTAATCTCCCCTCGTCGCACTCTCTCCCTTTCTTTCTCCCTACCCTTTCGATACTCTACCTTGACAGGACCCCGGGCAGCTATGCCACATGCTGCTAATTGGGAAACCTCGTTCACACTCTCCCCCCTTTCTTTCTCCTACCCTTTCCGATACTCTACCTTGACAGGACCCCCGAGGCAGATATGCCATACGTTGCTAATTGGGAAACCTCGTTCACACTCTCCCCCCTTTCTTTCTCCTACCCTTTCCGATACTCTACCTTGACAGGCCCCCCTTGGGCAGCTGTGAAGTACATTGCTAATTGGGAATCTCCTCCCGCTGTTTAATTTCAGTTGTCTCGGTTACTCAAATGTAGTATTTATCTATTTTCTGTATTACATAGCAATCTTACGTTTTGTGTTAACTGTCAAGTTTTTGTTATGTCTCTGCTGTTTTACATCCTGACGTGGAACCTTTGTAAAAGAGTGTAAACTCAAAGGTTGTATCTGAATTACCAAATAAATAAAATAAAAATCACAGCTGTATAAGAACCTGTTTGGAAGGGAGACAGCAGGGGGCTGTGGCTAATGAAGTCGTCAGAAGAGAGGGAGGTCACCAGTGGGATGCCACAAGGATCAGTAATGGGTCTAGTCCTTTTCAGTATGTTCATCAGTGACATGGGAGAAGGAATACAGGGCAAGATGTGTCTCTTCACAGATGACACTAAGCTTTGTGGCAGTGTAAACAGGAAGGAGGGGGTTAGAGAGATGCAGAGAGACTTCTAAAGATTTGAGAGGTGGTCAAAGGTCTGGCAGTTGAAATTCAACACCAAAACGTTCAAAGTGATGCATGTAGGGAACAAGAACCCCACTACTGAGTACTGGATGGGGGGAAAAGTTGGGCATGACCTCAGAGGAAAGAGACCAAGGGGTCATCATTAGTGACTCCTCAAAAGAAATCAAGCCAGTGTAACAACATCTACAGTTAGACAAACAGGATGCTGTGGTATATAGGAAGGGGTACTGGCTGCAGAAAGAATGAGGTACAGTATTATTGCCTCTCTACAGATCACTGGTGAGGCCCCACCTGGAGTACTGTTCCCAGTTTTGGAGTTCTCACCTAGGGAGAGATAAGGATAGGCTGCACGCAGTATAACGTAGGGTGACCAAAATGATTAAGGACCAGCAGGGCAGCGCTTACAAGGATCAGCTCAAGGCACTGAACGTGTACTCACTACAGGCCAGACAAGAGAGGGGAGAAACGATAGAGACCTTCAAGTTCCTGAAAGGAATGAATCAGGTAAGCTGTGAGGAACTATTTAGCATAAGTAGTGGATAAAGAACACTGGAACATGAGTAGAAACTGATGCAGGGGGGAGAGTCAAGAGGAAAGTGAGAAAGTTTTATTTTACAGAAAGGGTGACGGAGCTGTAGAACAATCTGCTAGCTGATGTGTTGGCTGCCAAAATCATCAATAATTTCAAACACGGCTGAGACAGAGTGATGGGCTCAATGGTTGTTCATGTTAGTAACAGTAGGGTGGGGAGCATGGGACTGGATAGTGTGGGTTAGAAACCCGTATGGACAATAGTGTAGGTCCCAGGTCGTTTGGGTTTTATAGGCAGACTGGATGGACCAATGACCTTTAAGCTATCATTGTCTATGTTTCTATCAGTCACTTTAAGCCCAAAGCAGAACACAATTAAAAAAGCAAACAATTCACAAATTCCCCCTTCAAACCTCCTGCTTTTGCCATAGAGCAGCCCCCTTACTTTTTTACACTACAAGGAGCAAACAAATCTGGATAGCACCACTAGATAGTACCAAGAAAGGAATTCCCTTTGGTGGAAGCACTGTACCACTGGAAACACCATACTTATATCACCAAGCCCAAGGCCATTTGTCCAAAGGAGTGGGGAGGGGTTAAATTAGTATGCAACCATATCATAATTACTGGTTAGGGTCGATTACAACCGGAAACCAATACCTATAATTCTCTCTTATGCAGTAGTGTGTGTCACAGAGAACTGCCTTGCTCTCAGATGCAGTACCATATGATTTAATGCCAAGTGCAACACACAATAGTGCAGTATTTTAATTTCTATCCACTCCACTAGTGTCCGCTGACTGCAAAACTACCCAACTGTTCTGTGAAACAGTAATTATAAAAAATAAAACTTTGGACAGCAGCAAAATTATTTTTTTCAACACACCCTCCATGTGTGATACCAGTGTAAACCTCTCAAGTTTTACTCTGGTGGTTTATGTGGTATCACACGCTTTGGGTGTGTAGTAAGCACTTTACAGACTGCTGCAGTGCCCATATTTCATTTTCTATATCATTGCAGTCTCTCACCACTAGTGAGCAGTTACTTTGCAGATTCTTAACACTGGAGGCCACTGTAATGTTTGAGTTGCTAAGGCAGGGATTAAACTGGGAGCCCAGGCCCCAGGAACTCAGTTGTGCCTCCACTAACAAAAGTGGTTGAGAATTCCTGCTTCTCTGTCACTTTTCATTATTGCATACCATAAGATAGTTCTGACTACCAGATCCTAGAGAAATTAATTTGCATGTGCTAATTGCATAAGCTGTATTGTAAAACATTATCAATATGAAAGCGGAGGGCTGACAACGGTAATGGTTAAGGGCTGTCCTTGATTCTATACCTGTTGCTCTACGTGTTAAAACAGCACTACCAGGAGGAACTGGATGACTCTGTGGATAGGCAGCGAGTTAGGGAGCCTTTCACTTTTAGGTCACTGGTTCAAATCCAGCCCAGGTCAATAGTTGTTGAAACTCATTATCACCTGAGGGCTGTTCAGTGGCCTATGTGATATGAGCTGTGGTAGTCGCAGTCCAGTTCCCAGTGGGTACATATCCACATGACACAGAAACATAGAAGTTCATGGCAGAAAAGGACTGCTTAGCCCACCTAGTCTGACCAGCTGTTCTCCATCTATTCTTTCTCTGCAGACTCAATATGTTCTCCATCAACTCTCCCACCTCCCTGCATCCTATTTAATATACCCCTATGTCTATCACATGCATACTTGAAGCCCCCTCCCCCTTTCTAGCCTCCACCACTTCTGCTGGTAATTAATTTCAGGCATCCACCATCCTTTCAGTGAAGAAATATTTCCCCACATTTCCTCACATAACAAAACCACCGGCACAGCTAGCACTAATTGGCACCCTTGTTGGCAGTCTCACATGAGAGGCCAAGGATTGACTGGGCATTGAAACTGAACTACCCCTTCACCTACTGTAAATGGTGGTTCCTCCATGACAGGGCTGAAGCACATTGGTGAGGCAGTGTAAATAAGTTTGTACTCTGTCTGCCCATGCTGTATCTGTCATGTGGCTAAACAGAGGGCTTCAGTGTCCAGTGCTCTCAGTCCAACACCTTTATAAGCAATAAATTCACACACAGAGAAAAGGCAGGATTACCATATGAATTATTATTTATTGAGACACCCAGCCTTCTGGTTGGCTGTGACCCATGTGACTATCACACAGTATCCACATGGCTCATGCACCTCATGTTTTAGCGTGATAATGCAGGGGTACACACAGGGGAACTACCATTGAGTTTCTTTTTTAAACCTAAAAAAACTGGAACAAACCCTCTTTTTACTTTTCTAAAGTGCTTGTTCACACCCCCCCCTTCATTGTCCACCCTATATGGAGAGGGTTCATTGCCGCTGTTTGAAAGATCTGTCCCCAGATGGACTCTAGGCAGTAATGGATCTCTCAGGTGTGATGGCTGCTTGTGGAACTGGATCAGAGGAGGTGATGGTGACTCATAACAGGGCCATTACCTAGGCCTTTGATGGAGTCACACCAGTTCATATACGACCCTGGATGTCACACATGAGATTCCCGTAGTTTGATGGGGTGCTCAGGGAGATGAAGTCTAGGGGTTGGAGGTTGGAGCACTGTTGGAGGAGATCCAGCTTCGATGAGGACAAGCTGGCTTTGAGGCTCATTATGAGGAATATCAAAGGGCAGTCTCATGTAAGAAGGATGCATTTCTGTCCAGGGCAGTTGCAGCAAGGGAAAACTGACCAGCTCAGCACTTCTGGACAATGGACAGACTACTTCATCCAGTATCTTTATAACTGGTGAGAGCTTTTTCATCTGTTGCAAACAGTTTGCTTGATTTTTCTCTGACAGTGTGTCCTCTGTTTGGACTGAGATTTCCCTAACCAGGTTGTCATGACCAAGCAGAATCAAGCTGGTTATGAACTTGTGAACAGGTGCATTCTTCAGGTCTGGGAAGAGTTTAGGTGGAAGAGGTTTGTGAGGTGAACTCTGAGTTGTGGCCCACCTTTTGTAAACTGGACCCAGGTCCAACACACCTTTTAGTGAGTTGTATGGAATTTCTGGGGCCAGTGTCCACTGAGGTAGTCTGGTGTTCCCTTTTTTGGGGGGGGGGGCCTTTCCACATAAATTGAAAGATGCGCTAGTGAGGCCTCTTCTGAAGAAACCATCATTGGACCCAGACTGCTTGATGAATTATAAATCAGTCTCTAACCTCCCCTTTTTGGGGAAGGGTATTGAGATGATTGTGGTGCTACAGCTTGAGGCATACCTCACAGTCTTCAACATCTATGAGCCTTTCCAGTCCCTATTTAGGTCCAAGCACAATACAGGGTGCACAATGACTTTCTCAGGGCTAGAGATAAGGGAGAGCTCTCATCTTCCTTGATCTCTAACCAGCTTTTGACATTGTGGACTATAGGCTGTTGTTGGATTGCCTCAGGGAGTACTGTGGACTCGCCAGCATAGTCATTCATTGGACTGAGTCATTCTTCAGAGATAGGATGCAGAGGGTGGTGTTGGGGAATTTCTCCTTACTCCCAAAGCCCTTGCTCTGTGATGTGCCTCAGGGATCAGTTCTCTCACCCATGCTGTTTACATGTACATGCTACACCTGGGAAGAATCACTGGACATTACAGTCTGTGTTTTCACTGCTATGCAGATGATACCCAACTGTACTCTATACTGTATGTCATTTGCACGTGGGACATCTGATGCAGTTGATGTGCTAAATTTGTGCTTGGCCAAGATCCAGTACTGGATGTCTTCGAGCTGGCTAACACTCAATCCACTTAAGACGGAGGTACTGGTCATTTAGCCTGGTCAAATGAGGGGTGCAGGGACCACTGAAGAGATTACCAGCCTAGTACTTGGTTCCTCCAAACTGATGGCCTCTGCTAAAGTGAGGAATCTGGGAGTCATTCTGGATAACAGGCTGACAACTGAGGCTCAGGTGTTGGCAGTAATCCGCAATGGCTTTTACCATCTATAGAACATCATCCAGATGAAAAAATTACTCACCTTAGTAATTATGTTCCTTCTAATGGAGTCTTGCTGTATTCTGACTATTAAAGTTAGCTCCAGCACTTGAATTGCCCCAGAGAGTAAAGGATTAAAACTCTATGCAAGGCATAGAACGTTGAGCTCTAGCTCGGTTGAGAACTCTGTCTGCAGCACTTTGAAACCAAACCGTCGGATTCTTACGAGCTAAAACTCACTGACTTTAATAATGTGGAAATTGTAAAATTTCTACTAGCCAACTGGCAACAAAAGTTTTAGATTCCCAAAAGAAGACTCACGTCAGGAAACCCAAAAACCAAAAACCAGGTAATAAAGCATAACAAATTCGTAATTAATCAACACAAAGCACCCACAAAAACAGAAAGTGTGCTGAACACACCTCTGGGGTGCAACACTACACCTGCCCACCCACTTCCCAAAAACAGGTTCTAAGAGGGGAGGCAGGGAGGGAAGTCAGAATACAGCAAGACTCCATTAGAAGAAACATAATTACTAAGGTGAGTAATTTTTTCTTCAAACAACATGAAGTCTTGCTGTATTCTGACTATTGCAGACTACCAAGCAGTACCTCCATGGAGGAGGGACAGAACCTACTTTGGGAATAGGCTCTGAAGTACTTCTGTGCCAAACCTAGCATTACTCCTAGCCTGGATATCCAGAGAGTAATGCTTGGTGAAGGTATGAACTGTTTTCCAGGTGGCTGCTTGGCAAATCTCTAACAAAGGAATATCCCTGGCCACAGCCAGAGATGTAGCTGTACCTCTAGTGGAATGAGCCCTCAGGCCTGAGGGTGGAATTTTTCCCAGTTTCTCATAGCAGAATTGGATGCAGGACACAATCCACCTGGCAATAGTTTTCTTGGTGGCAGGTTTGCCCTTACCTACTTCCCCATAAGTGAGGAACAACTGGAGGGAGTCAAACCTGTGACCCTTTGTATGTTCTATGTAGTAACTTTTAACATCTAAACTGTGCAACCCCCGCTCTCCTGAGGAAGCATAATCAGTGAAGAACACAGGAAGAGACATAGACTGGTTTAAATGGAAATCAGAAACCACTTTGGGTAAGAACCTTCTATTGGTTCTAAGAACCCCCTTATCTCTATGGAATGAAATGAAGTGAGGTTCAACTGACAGCGCTTGCAATTCACTGATATGTCTGGCAGAGGTAACAGCAACCAAAAACACAGTTTTCCAAGTCAAGTACTTGAGCTCTGCTGAGGACATAGGCTCAAAAGGGGGTTGCATAAGCTGAGCAATGCAAATATTCAAATCCCAGGCAGGAACAGGCTCCCTAAAGGGGGAATTGGTATGAAGCAATCCCTTAAAAAATTTACAGAATGCAGGGTGAGATGACAGGGAAGAAGGCTTTCCCACTGAGAGAAAAGCAGAAACAGCTGACAAATGTACTCTGATAGTAGCTGGTCTAAGGCCTAGGCCATTAAGATGAACCATATAATCCAGGACTGTAGCTAGATCAGCAGTGTCTGGAGATATGCACCTCCTGGCACACCAAATGCTGAATCTCTTCCATTTGGAGTTATAAGTTTTTCTGGTAGCAGGCTTCTGAGAAGCCTTGAGAATATCTAAAACCCCCTTTGGACAGGTGCAAGTCTGCATATTCTAACCTTTCAAGAGCCATGCTTTGAGATTTAGGGATTTCAGATTGGGGTACCAAATCCTTCCCTGAGAGGAAGTTAACAGGTTGTAATTCCTGGGAAGAGACAGAGGGGAGATGGACTGCCAGGGACAGCAACAGAGGGTACCAAGGCTGCCTGGCCCAATCTGGAGCAATCAGAATCACTCTGCAAGGTTGTGACCTTATCTTGACCAGAACTTTGAAGAGCAGAAGAAAAGGAGGGAAGGCATACAGGAATCTCCCTTCCCAATTCAAAATCAGAGCATTCAGAGGGACTGAGCCCAAGACTGGGGGTCTGCAACAAAACAGAGGAAGTTGGTGATTGTCTGGGGCTGCAAAGAGATCTATCTCTGGAGTGCCACACCTTGAAAAGATGGTTTTCAACACCAGAGGGTCCAAGGACCATTTGTGATGCCTCTGGGAGATCCTGATCAGTGCATCTGCTAGCACATTGTCCTTCCCTGGAAGATGAACTGCCACCAGGGAGGTATACAGAGAATAAGCCAGGGACCACAATTTCCTGGCTTCCGTGCACAAGGCCATGGACTGAGTGCCTCCCTGCTTGTTGATGTACCACATGGTGGTAGTGTTGTCCGTCCTGACCTGAACCACCTTGTTCTGCACTGACTGAGAGAAAGCTTGCAGGTCCAGAAGTACTGCCTGAGCTCCAGGAGGTTGATATGAAGGAGGGATTCCTGAGGGGACCACAGTCCCTGGGCTGTGAACCCCCAGATGGGCTCCCCACCCCAATAGAGAAGCATCTGTGGTAAGGACCACAGAGTGAGTCTGAGTGACAAAAGGAACTCCTTGCCTCAGATTGTCCAGGTCTTGTCACCACTGAAGGGCCTGGATAAGGGTCTGAGTAACCGGAACTAGTTTGGTAAGAGGATCTTTCCTTTGGGACCAAAAAGCCCTGAGATGGAACTGAATGTCCCTCATCTGAAACCTGGCCCCTTGGACCACTGCTGTGGAAGCTGCCATATGGCCCAAAAGTTGAAGAAAATGCCTCGCTGGTCGAGAAACCAGAGGGAGGAAGGAAGAAGCCAGTTGTGAAATGGCTGTTGCCCTTTCCAGAGGAAGGAAAGCCCTTGCTTTGACCGTATCCAGCTCTGCTTCTATAAAGGTAAGAAGCTGTACAGGCTCAAGAACTGACTTGGGAAGACTGAGAAGAAAATCCAGGGAAGTGAGAACTTGTTGGCTCACTTGCAGATCTGACTTGACTTGGTCTGGGGACTTTCCCACAATGAGCCTATCATCCAGATATGGAAAGATGGAAATCCTTTTTCTTCTTAAAAAGACCACCACTATTGCCAGGCACTTTGTGAACACCCTTGGGGCAGAAGTTAGGTCAAAGGGCATTGCTCTGAACTAATGGCCTGAGGGCAATTCGAACCAGAGGTCTTTAAAAGATATTTGTTCAGTATCTTAATTCTAGGATGGGTCACCACTCCCCTGTCTTCTTTGGGGTAAGGAAGTACCTGGAATACAGACCTTTGCCCCTGTATAGGGTAGGAACTCTCTCTATGGCTCTTAAGGCCAGTAGAGATTAAACCTCTACCTCTAGAGCAAGGGTTTCTGATATATTTGCAGGTGGAAAGGATATGGCTCTCATTTTCAGAAAATTTTTGAAACTGAGAACCAGTCCCTGGCTTACTACCTCCAGGACCCACTTGTCTGAGGTAACAGACATCCAGTCCTAGACAAAGTAAGCCAGCCTGCCTCCTACCAGAATTGGGGAGTCGACCCAGGATGACACATCAGGTTGTCTGCTTGGCAGGAGCCTTAGGCTGAGGAGTGGATGCAGCCCTGCTCATCCCCCTTCTGCCTCTCCCTCTAAAGAACCCCCTCTGAGAAAAGGAAGAAGAGGCCTGTGCTTGGTTGAAAGGCCTGTAAAAAGGCCTGCCCCTGCCCCTAACTTGCTGCCTTTGAGGAGTTGCCTGCCTCTCCTTGGCCTGGGCACTCCTACAAGTGGTCCTGTACTCATCCATTTTCTTCATGTAATTCTCTGTTTGCTCCACAAACAGAGAATTACCCACCACAGGGAAATCCATGGCCTTAGCCTGGGTGTCCTGTGAGAGGCTAGTACCTCTGAGCCAAGCCATCCTCCGAAGAGCCACAGATGTAGCCATGACTCTTGATGACACATCATTGGAGTCCACAGCAGCATGAAATTGTACCTTTGATGCCTCAGTCCCATCAGCAGTCACCTTTTCCAGCTCCTTGGCCAGCTGGGGGGAGGCCTGCTTAGCCAGTGCCAGTACAATGTCCCACCTGAACTTCTGGTACCTGGCTGTACAGGCCATATAAGTAGCCTGTCTGAGTTCCAAAGATGATGCCATGTATTGTTTCTTTGCCATGGCATCTATCTTCCTGGAGTCTTTGTCTGGGGTGTGTGAAGCCAAGGGAATATTTGCCTTGTCACAGGCTGCAGCCTGCACTACCCCAACATGGCTGCATTGCTGGTAGAAAAACTCTGTATCTGAGCCTGATAAGGTGTACCTCTTGTCCATTCTTCTGTTAACAGGAGGTACAGAGTTAGGAGACCTTAGAATTTTTTGTGTCTGCTTCCCAAAGGACTTATGGAGGGAAATAGACAGTCTCTTGGACTCTGGGATGTCCATCATTTCAACAAAATCAGGCTCCTCCTGATCCTCCACAGCCTCCTCTATGGGAAGCTGGAGGGTTTCATCCACCTTTCTCTAAAACAGATAGTGGGGAGGGGACTCAGAGAGCCTAGGAGGGGAAACACCAGAAGGTCTGTCTGGGGAGATGTCCGGTTCCACAGGCACATCCAGACTTTCATCATCATCACCATCCTCTTCAAAATCCCCTCCTCTTCAAACTCATGTTCATAAAAGTCTTCAGGGGAATGATCTTGAACGGGGGAACTGACCAGACGAACCCCTGCCAGAAGCGCGGATCAGTCGGAACCACCGGCGATTCAACAATCGATTAGCTCTGGCTATCTCTTGAGTCGGAACATGAATGTCTGGATCGAACCGGTCGGTTATCTTTGTGCTTTCTTTTAAGTAGGAACCAATCCCTCAGGATTGGCTCTCCTCTTGGCCGAAGAAGTATCGCCCTGGTCAGAGGGCACTCCTTCTGGTTCGGTAGGAACCGAACCGGGCTGGCCTTCCGTGTTCGCGGATTTCTCGGTCTCCTTATCCCTAAGTCTACCTAATCTTTTTGCCAGGTTAGACTTAGGGAAATTCTTGCAAATTTGGCAGTCTGAATCGAGGTGGTCAAACCCCAGACAGTAAACACAGGTGGTGTGGGGATCGGTCTTAGCAAAGACCTCCCCACACACACTACAGTGTTGAAACCCAGTGGGCCCGTGTTTTTTCTTGGGTTTCTCAGACATGGCCAACCTAGCAAACTTACCATTTATTTGGCAACCACCAGGCAAGACTCCCCTATCGGTTTCTCACCCGTGTTACGGGTGTTGGAAGCATGATACAAATCGTTTTTTTAAAACCCGTCTGGGACGGCAACCACACACTAAAATCTTGCACAAATTACTTACTTTAGGGTCAGTTCAGCTGAACCGACCGAAAAATACAGCTTTTACAATTTCCACAAAAGAACTACCTAAAGTACTTACAGTACCACAGACAGAGTCCTGAATCGACAAAGTGGAATTAATTTCGAAAATAATTTCGGACTAAACCGACAACTTTAACCAACTTTTTGAACCGAGCAAAGGAGAAATCTCCAGACCTCAGTGAGGCGGAGTAAAGAATCTGACGATTTGGTTTCAAAGTGCTGCAGACAGAGTTCTCAACCGAGCTCGAGCTCAACGTTCTATGCCTTGCATAGAGTTTTAACTCTTTACTCTCCGGGGCAGTTCAAGTGCTGGAGCTAACTGCAATAGTAAGAATACAGCAAGACTTCATGTTGTTTGAAAAAAGCCTTAATCATTTCAAAAGACTTGCCATCATTAGTGATAACTTATAACTGTGACTGCCATGCATAAAACAACTTGGGCCTGTTTTCTCTCTTTCGCCCACACCCTACCCCACCCTTACTACACCCTACCATCCTACCCTTGCTACTATCCTATAACTTACCTGCCTTCCTGAGGTCCCCATTAACCAATCTCAGCATCATACTATGCTTGCTGCTTCACAGAGCGCATCATCAGTTCCTGCACTGATTGCCCCACTGGAGTACAGTCTTAAACTGAATGACATAGCCCACATCTGTCTGCTGATATTCCCCTCCGGGCAACGCCCCCCCCACTCAGACAATGCCTTTGTCTGTATCAGTACTCTGGAACAATGTTAGGCCCTAGCCCTTAGCTTCTGTCTATCCTTTTTTTTTTTTTATTTACCATTTTTTCCGGTGAGCTTCCGTCTTGTCTCTGCCCTGGTCACGGCCCCCCAAAGCTTCCACCAGCTGCCAAGTGCCGCTACTCCCGGTTACCCCCAGCTTACCCCCTGGAGGGCAGGGCCCCAGCACCGGTCCCCTCAATTCCGGCACCGAGGGACTAATATCTGGTAGGGAGTGCAGCAGTGCGGCGGCAGTGGCTAATTGAAGCTCGGGGGAGGGCTTCATATAGACGGAGGCTTCCCCCTCCATTTTCTAGGTTTTCCTCCAAGGCGGGGATGTGCAATGACATCCAGCATCTGCCCCGCCTCCCTTAAGTGTGAGCGCTGGTGCTGTGGGACCTCCGGCCTCCGCTAGGAGTCCCTCACGCACCGGACACTTCCACCCTCGCCCCAGAGAAGGAGAGCTGTCCGTAGGATGCTCAATCCTTCTCCCCGACCAGCACTCCAGCGACTGGGTCATTTCCAAACCAGGTCACTGGCGTTGCATGTGGAAATCAACCGCTGCATGTGAAGCCCTCTTCTGTCTATCCTGTAAGACCATATCCCTAGTTGTGGTCTTTCCCTCATTTTGTCTCTGACAATGCCACTTGGCTGCATCTTTTTCCTCCTGTAGCTGGATCCCAACCCTAATGCCCTTTTTGTTAGTTAAGCTTACTCCTAGTCACTGTATGTCTGCAAAATACCTGTTTTTGTAATGTAAATCCATATGTGCTATTTTATTGTTAACCTTTACTTCTAGGATCACTATGTATTTTCTCACTATACTGTTTGTTCTGTTCTTTGTGTAACCCCCCTGCAAATGGGGGTTCCCAAAAGACTTCCAGGAGCTTGCTTGAATGCTCCAAGCCTGAATGGTGTTTGGCATTTAAGCCATTTATCAGTGAGTGTTTTAGAACCTCTGGTACTGTCTCTTTAAGAGCTGTCTGCTTGCAGACATAATTAGTTGTATGGGGACTGTGTGTTTCTTTGATTGAGTACCACTCAAGCTGCTGCCAATTCACTTCATTTTGCAGTCACTAGGGTGCAAAGGGAACCTATCTGAAAGATGTAACTGTTTGCCAGAAATTATTTAGAGTAATAATGAAATTACAGTTTGTCTAACCTGCTTTCTTTGCAGTCAGAGCTGTGTCTGCTAGTTCCCCATTCTAGTTTTGAACTGCTGAACTGGACCAATCAGTGTGAGTGTAGCTAGCTCTAAAATGGTGCCTTGGACGAATCAGAACTTGGACTCATAATCTGAGCCAGCCACAAGAGGATTGTATGGGCAGTGACTCTGGGAGATGTAGTTTAGACTTCAGCACCTTTTTGGACCAACAGCAGCAGTCTATTGTGTGACAGCCAATCCAGTCAAGAACTGGGAGGAACTCAAAGGAAGTGCCAGTTTTGTCGGTTGGAGTTTCAGTTGAGCTTTGGCAGTGAAGAAGGAAGGAGCCCTGTGCTTTTTCAGTGTGCAGTTTTAGTCAAAAACGTGTAAGGCCCAGAGTTCTGGTCTGCAGCTTGTTAGGACTGAATCCGTCCTGTGAAAAGAATCAAAGGATCTCTGAAGAGTAGAAACCAGGCTCACCCTGTAGAAGACTGGAGGAATTGCTGAAAATTACACTCGGTCTGTCAGGAACTGAATCTGCTGTGTGTTCTCCCGGGTATTGTGCAGTAATTGCGATCGGGATACAGATGCAGCCTGCCTGGTATAGTGCTTTCTTTTATATGGATGTGTGAAGAGGTTTGTGCACCTCAAGTGAGCCTTGTGACATTGAAGGACCCTATCTTATTTGGAGGTCGTGAGTACTAATTCAGAATTCGCTCCTGTTGAATTGTCACATTAAATCCAAATGGAATTACTGTACTGCTGACTGTTTAATTCTCCTTTTCTCTGTGTGAAAGGGCCCCTACCAGCTGCCACAGTTTGGACTAGCCACTAGGGCTTGGGTACCCAGGGACAGTAACTGATAGGGATAGGCCTGTGCACAGAGCCATAAGTAGATTATTAAAGTGATAAGCTAATTAACCTGATTTCCCCTGTCCTTGTTATATCCCCTAAATAAATCAGAGCTGCTTGTTTCAGCAAAGTTATACTGCCTGAGTGTATTTGTCTATGTTAAAGTACTGTACTGTGATTGTTGCACTGTATCTCATTTCACAGGAGGTCCCAGTGCGGAACCAGACCTGGGGTAAGTGTATACTGTGAAGGTAATTCTGATATATTGTGTGGGCCACTAGTGGGAAGAAGGGGGTTGCAGTGTCCCAGAGGGCTGTGACCAAGTTAGTTTAACTATTGCAAACCCTGACCTCTGAGTGGAGGCACCTGCCATTGGATCCGGGCCCCTCAACCTGTTAGTGGCAAATCAGGCAGGGTAGTAGCCCCTGGGATAGCTGCATCTAGGGGTTACATCTTGGAGGCTCACCGCTGGGATTGTGTCCTCAGTGGCCATATTTAATAACCACTGTTAAGAAAAATGGGTACCCGACAGAAGTGGCTGTGCACCGGCTGGTGGAGTGGTGTACTGGGAGGAGATCGACCCCAAATGCTATGCTTATCCTGGACATCCCCTGGGTATCAATACGGACACTGTGCAGGAGTACTTTCCAAGATGGAAGGTTTACAAAACCCTGTGGTGGTGGGTCGGCATGCTAATCTGCTCACCCACACTTTCCTGGCCCTAGTAGAGTTTAAGGATCCCATAGATAGCTCCAAGTGCCACAGACCATTACCCCAGAGGGAGCCCTCACTGCTTGGAGAGTGATAACTAAGGACAGTAAAGACCGGGGGAATCAGCCCCACCACTGTCTGAAACTTTTGAGGAGAAATTTGCTGAATGGTTGCTGGGAGGGAAAACTGTGGAGGACTTGAAGAAACTATTCTTGCCACCTGAGTGTGTTCCTCCCCAACACCCTCTCCTGCTCCAGTGCCCGTAATGGTGGCTGAACCAATGCAGACTCTATTTCTGCACCTGCCATTAGTCACGACTCTTCAGAGGTTGAGGATCTTCTTGGCACCCTCCCACCCCCAAGAGGAGGATGACTGGGAGACCTGGATAGACTATGTTGCCCCCAAGTGCTAGAATGGCAATGCTCGGAGGCGGCGAAGAGGGTTAGTGAGAGCCTCCGAGGTCCTGCCCTGGCTACCATCCGTGCTAACGGGCCAGTAACCCTGAAGCGACTGCACAGGCCTATCTTGAGGCCTTGGAGAATGTATGGGAGCCCAGATTCTGATGAGGACCTATGGTGGAGAGTAAGAAATGCACAACAGTACCAAGGGGTTGTTGTCTGTGTATGTCTCGGCTGGAAAAATTGTTGCAAGAATGCCTCAGAAAGGGTAGTTTGCCAGCGATTGAACTGGACCGAACCAGACTGGACAGAATCCTTAAGTCTGCCCCTTCTCAGAACTGCTGTTGCTTCAATTCGCCTGGCAAATCGACTGGAATCCCCACCCTCCTATGATGAGTTAATGAGAGAAATTCGAGGAGTTGAGAAAAGCGACCTCGGGAGGTACCTGCACCAACAGCTGTGGCTCGACCGAGTGACTGAGGGTGACCCATCAAGTGAAGTTCAGGGCAGAGGTTGGCAGTCAATGAGTGCTCTGACAAGGAAAAAGATATGCCACAATGGGCGGAACTGTTGAGAGAGATCCGGAATTCAAAAACAGTCCCTTTATGAAGGCCACGCCTGCAGTCACGGGCCCTGACCTATATCCGACTGCATCTGCTATGGGGGTGGGGGTACCCACCCATGTATCTCCTGCTGATAACAGCTCCAAACTCAATTCCTTGACCATGGAAGTGGAGAAACTGACGAGATGTCTCCAAATGCTTATCACAGCATGAACAGAGATGGCACCCAGGTTTCCAGTTAGTAATACCCGACCCTGGCTCCCAGTGTGCGCCTCGGCCAGCTCAAACTCCAGAAAGTATGTTTTGCTATAATTGTGGGAAAGATGGGCACATGAAAGGAATGCCAGTCCCCAAAAGACACTGACAAAGTTGCATATAGGCTACAAGGAGAGCTTGGAGAAGAAATCAGTGGTTAAGAGGTGCACGACATGATCCCAGTGAGGCACCAAAATGCTAATTCACGTCCTTTTGTGGCAAGGTCAGTTGCCCAGCCCCCACTACCGCCTCTCCAGACTGGTCCAGAATAGTGGGTCCTCCATGGAGACCACTGTAAAGGTGAATGGAGTGTCTACAAGAGCTGTATTAGACAGTGGCTCCCAAGTGACAATTATGTTCCAGGATTGGTATCAGAAGCATTTGTCAGACGTACCCTTACAACCATTAGAAGGACTGCATGTATGGGGGTTAAGTGAGAAGGCCTACCCCTATTCCGGGTATATCCGAATTTGGCTGTCTTTCCCCACCTCCGTGGCTGGAGTGGCCGAACAAGTAGAGACCCTAGCCTTAGTGTGTCCCCCCACTGGACTGTATGATGGTGTCCCTTTGTTGATTGGAACAAATGCTCATATGTTCAGAAGGCTGGCACAGTTGTGTTATGAAAAACAGGGGTCAAAGACTAGTAGAGCTTTAAGAGTTCCGGCTTTAATTAAGAAGGCCTATGAGGCACAGAGAGATGCTGAAAAAACAGAACCAGAGGAACCGGTCGGAATTGTATGGAAGAAGGATCCTGAGTCTCTGATCCTGGCGCCAAATGCCCAGTGTACCTTACAGGGAGAGGTCCGTATCAGAAAGGATGTTAAGAATAAAATATTAATGTTGGATGCACCAGGCGATGGAAAATTGCCAGAGGACTGCTGGTCAAGCCTAGTATTTTGCCCTAGAGCCCTGCTTATGCCAGAAGGGTAATGGTCCAAGTTCATAATGTGTCTGAAAGAGACATTAGAGTAAACAGAGGTTGCATCCTGGCTAATGTGCATTGTGCAGACACTGCAGTGCTACCCAGCAGCAAGAGTTCAAGGAAGAATGACAGAGTAGCATGCCTGACTTGTTTGATTTGCATGACTCCCGCTGCCAGCTGAATGGAAAGTGAGGATCAGTGAGAAGCTTGCCCAGAGACCAGGTGTTTTCTTTAAAGGAATGGGATGTAGGATGCGTACAAGGAGCTGAGCACAATATCCGGCTGCATGGCGAAAGACCATTTAAGTGAGAGGTCTCGACGCCTGGCACCTGCTGACATAGATGATGTGAGGCGGCATCTGCAAGAGATGTTAGCTGCTGGTGTAATACAAGAATCCAGAAGCCCTTATGCTTCCCCATTGTGGTAGTGAGGAAAAAGAATGGAACAGTAAGGATGTGTGTGATTATCGCACCTTAAACCGGGGACTATCCTGATCAGTACACAATGCCCCGCATTCAGGATGCTTTGGACTGCCTAAGCGGGAGCAAGTGGTTCTCTGTGCTGGATCTCCGCGGTGGGTACTACCAGATCCCGATGGCCCCAGAGGACCTGAGAAGGCGGCCTTTATCTGTCCGCTTGGCTTCTATGAATTCATGAGGATGCCTCAAGGGTTTCAGGTGCCCCAGCCACTTTTCAACGATTGATGGAGGCGTGCAGTGGGGGACATGAACTTACTAGAGTGCCTGGTATACCTAGATGATGTTATTGTGTTTGGCAGCTCACTGGAGGAACATGAGACAGATTATTTAAGGTATTGGACCGACTGGAGGACTTTGGCCTTAAACTGTCCATTGATAAGTGTCAATTCTTTCAAACATCAGTAAAGTATGTGGGACACATAGTATCCACCGAGGAATAGAGACCACCCAAGTAAAGTTGAGGCCTTGACCACCTGCCACAGCCAAAAATCTAAAAGAACTGCAAAGATTCCTGGGATTCTGTGGTTATTATGGTAGCTCATCAAGGACTATTCAAGAGTGATCCGCCTTTACTTAACCTTACTCAAGGTATCCCCCAACCCACAAAAATACCAAAGTCAGCGTCCCTCAAGACTGAAAGAGTGTATTTTCATCCGAGTGAAGTATTTGGGGCCCGCTGGACTCCTGATTGTGAGACTACTTTTCATGAGATCATATATCAACTTACCCATGCTCCAGTGCTGGCCTATGCCGATCCAAGAAAACCTTACGTCCTGCACACTGATGCTAGCTTGCAGGGTTGGGGGCTGTGTTGTATCAAGACACGAGAATGGCCTGAGACCAGTGGCCTTTGCCAGTAGAAGCCTGACCCCATCCGAAAAGAACTATCCTGTACATAAGTTAGAGTTCCTAGCTTTGAAGTGGGCTATTATTGACCAATTCCATGAGTACTTGTATGGGGCTAAAATACTAGTGAAAACTGACAATAATCCTTTGACCTATGTGCAGACCTCAGCTAAGTTGGATGCCACTGGCCATAGGTGGCTTTCTGCATTATCTACATATGACTATGCTCTCGAATACCGAGCAGGTCTGAACCACATAGATGCTGATGCTCTCTCCCGGAGGCCTGTTCCCCAGAATGATTGGGTCCGATTGGCAGAACCTGACATTCGGGCACTCTGCCGGAAGTTTGACAGGGAGGAACAAATGTCCATGGACGCAGTGGACTGCATGGTGGATTGCTTGGGAGCCTCTGAGAATTGCATACCTGCTGCTTATTGCCACTTTTCTGCAATAGACATTGGTGCACTGCCTCAGCTGGACAATGACAGTATTCGGCGGGCTCAATCCCGCGATCAAAGCAGCTTTAGAAGCCCTCTATGCAGGAAAAGATGTGCCAAATTCGCTCCACTGATTTGAGAACTGCACTGTTATACAAAGAAGGTCCTAAGTTGAAACTGATCAATAAACTGTTATACAGAGAAACAGTAGACAGAGGGGACAAGTAGACAAACAACAACTAGTGCTGCCCACTGCCTTTCGAGACTCAGTACTGAGGTCCTTGCACAACCACATGGGGCACCTTGGTATAGACAGAACACTTGACTTGGTGAGATCCAGATTCTATTGGCCTAAGATGGGGGCTGATGTGAGCAACACATTCGAACTTGTAGTCGCTGCTTACAGAGAAAGCTTTGCCCCAGAGGCTGCCCCCTTGTTAACATCACCACCAGTGCACCCATGGAGCTGGTCTGTGATTTTCTGAGTTTGGAGTCAGATCAAAGAAATATCAGTAATGTGCTGGTGGTCACTGACCATTTCACGAGATATGCCCAAGCTTTCCCCACAAGACCAGAAAAGCATCTACTGTGGCCAATGTACTTGTAGAAAACTTTTGTTCACTATGGGCTCCACAAAGAATCCATTCTGATCAAGGGAGAGACTTTGAGAGTTGTCTGATCAAAGATGCTTTCTCTGTGGGAGTGCGAAAGTCCAGAACACACTCCTTACCACCCCAGGGGACCACAGCCTGAACATTTCAACAAGACTTTGCTAGATATGCTAGGCACCCTGCACCCAAAGGACAAGCCTAGATGGAGCCAACAAATTAGCACCCTGGTACATGCTTATAACTGCACTAAAAGTGATGCCACTGGATTCTCCCCCTACGCCTGATGTTTGGAAGAAAGCTCGACTACCAGTAGATGTGTGTTTGGGGTCTCTCCTGATGGGGTTCAAGCTGACAACTATTTACAGTATGTGCAAAAAGCTAAAGGCCCAGCTAACTCATGCGTACCAACTGGCTCAAAACCATAGCTGCCAAAAAGAAATCTGGCCAACAAAGAAAGGTATGATAAAAGGTGAAAGCACAGGAACTCCAGGAGGGAGATCGGGTATTGCTAAGAAATCTGGGACTGCATGGCAAGCACAAGATTGCTGACAGATGGCACCATCTCCCTCACATTGTAGTGGGCAAACTAGATGATCTGCCAGTGTACAAAGTAAGGCCTGAGAATAATTCAAAGATGTAAAACAATGCATAGAAATCATTTACTGCCCATTGGACAAATCTTAATTGAGTCTGAGCCCTAGAAGATGCCCCTCTGGACCAGTGACTAGAGCTGCTGCTAAGAAAAGATCAAGAAAGTCTGCACCTACAGAAGCAAAGTTAAAGTGTTCCCCTCCACAAGTCCCAGTTGAGCATGACTGTCAGTCCATATCGGAAGAAAGTGAGAGTGACTTTGAATACTATCCTTCTTACGAACTGAGTCAATTGTTTCGGGGCAATCCCCTAGTCAATACTGGAGATGAAGCTGGGCCTTCTGGACTGTCTAAGCCCCCAGCTTCATCCCTGGAGCCAATGCTCCCAGAAAGTGAAGTGCAAAGCATCAGATCAGATGAAATGGAATCATTGTGCATGGTTGAACTGTTTGAGCTTTCAGGGGAGGAAAATGATAGATTGGGGCAGACTGGTGATACAGCCGAACAAGAAGAGTATTTTGAGTGCCCTGACAGTCCACTGCCAGTGTCCGAAAGCTCTCCATGCGAGCCAAATGTTGTGGACTCAGAAACTGTAACTCCTGGAGCTGAAAGTGCCCCAAGTTCCTACCTCTCTACCCCATGGAGACTCCCTGACAAGTGAGGACAATGCTTAAAATGAGGCTCAGAGTGCAGAGACTGTAACAGTTCCCCCTAGAAAGACTGGTTGAGCTGTAAAGCCTGTGGTGCACCTCAGTTATGATTCCCTTGGGAGGCCTGTGGACTTGCCTCTCAATGTTGTCCATAAAGGAGTGTATGTGTCCCCGAGCTCATTGCCCAAACTGAGCATCAGTGCTAACTCCAAGTTACTTGTGTTGCCCTCTAAGTATGGTGCCCTTGCCCCGTCCAGCCCCAAGGTAACTGATAGGGAAGGGCCCCCTCTCTTCAGGTTTCATGTACAAGAGGTAATAACTTGAGTTATGGTACAATGTGTATGTAATACTGTGTAAAGAGTGACGTACTGCAATGTTTCAGAAATGTGTTCTTGGTAAAATGATATATTGACTGATGATTACATATGCGAGCCTAATGCAAATGTATATAGTTTGCAGCTGAAACTTATAGGGGTACTTGCTAGCCTTGGACGTCAAGCTTTCCCAAACCAGGAAGGTGTAACCCCCTGCAAATGGGGGTTCCCAAAAGACTTCCAGGAGCTTGCTTGAATGCTCCAAGCCTGAATGGTGTTTGGCATTTAAGCCATTTATCAGTGAGTGTTTTAGAACCTCTGGTACTGTCTCTTTAAGAGCTGTCTGCTTGCAGACATAATTAGTTTGTATGGGGGACTGTGTTTCTTTGATTGAGTACCACTCAAGCTGCTGCCAATTCACTTCATTTTGCAGTCACTAGGAGTGCAAAGGAACCTATCTGAAAGATGTAACTGTTTGCCAGAAATTATTTAGAGTAATAATGAAATTACAGTTTGTCTAACCTGCTTTCTTTGCAGTCAGAGCTGTGTCTGCTAGTTCCCATTCTAGTTTTGAACTGCTGAACTGGACCAATCAGTGTGGGGTAAGCTAGCTCTAAAATGGTGCCTTGGACGAAATCAGAACTTGGACTCATAATCTGAGCCAGCCACAAGAGGATTGTATGGGCAGTGACTCTGGGAGATGTAGTTTAGACTTCAGCACCTTTTTGGACCAACAGCAGCAGTCTATTGTGAGTGACAGCCAATCCAGTCAAGAACTGGGAGGAACTCAAAGGAAGTGCCCGGTTTTGTCAGTTGGAGTTTCAGTTGAGCTTTGGCAGTGAAGAAGGAAGGAGCCCTGTGCTTTTTCAGTGTGCAGTTTTAGTCAAAAAACGTGTGTAAGGCCCAGAGTTCCGGTCTGCAGCTTGTTAGGACTGAATCCGTCCTGTGAAAAGAATCAAAGGATCTCTGAAGAGTAGAAACCAGGCTCACCCTGTAGAAGACTGGAGGAATTGCTGAAAATTACACTCGGTCTGTCAGGAACTGAATCTGCTGTGTGTTCTCCGGGTATTGTGCAGTAATTGCGATCGGGATACAGATGCAGCCTGCCTGGTATAGTGCTTTCTTTATATGGATGTGTGAAGAGGTTTGTGCACCTCAAGTGAGCCTTGCTGACATTGAAGGACCCTATCTTATTTGGAGGTCGTGAGTACTAATTCAGGGTCGCTCCTGTTGAATTGCCACATTAAATCCAAATGGAATTACTGTACTGCTGACTGTTTAATTCTCCTTTTCTCTGTGTGAAAGGGCCCCTACCAGCTGCCACAGGTTTGGACTAGCCACTAGGGCTTGGGTACCCAGGGACAGTAACTGATAGGATAGGCCTGTGCACAGAGCCATAAGTAATTATTAAAGTGATAAGCTAATTAACCTGATTTCCCCTGTCCTTGTTATATCCCCTAAATAAATCAGAGCTGCTTGTTTCAGCAAAGTTATACTGCCTGAGGTATTTGTCTATGTTAAAGTACTGTACTGTGATTGTTGCACTGTATCTCATTTCACAGGAGGTCCCAGTGCCGGAACCAGACCTGGGGGTAAGTGTATACTGTGAAGGTAATTCTGATATATTATGTGGGCCACTAGTGGGAAGAAAGGGGGTTGCAGTGTCCCAGAGGCTGTGACCAAGTTAGTTTAACTATTGCAAACCCTGACCTCTGGGTGGAGGCACCCGCCATTGGATCCGGGCCCCTCAACCTGTTAGTGGCAAATCAGGCAGGGGTAGTAGCCCCTGGGATAGCGCCATCTAGGGGTTACATTTGATATAACATAGAGCCTATGTAAAAGAGCCTTTGGCTCAAAGGTATTAATTCCAAGACTGAAAAAAAAAAAAAGATAAATTAGTGCATGCATTTGTCACTTCCAGACTGGATTACTGTAACGCTCTGTACCTCTGGGTAAGTGGATCTGTCCTACAATGCCTGCAGCTGGTGTAGAACACAGCAGCCCAGTTATTAATGGGTCTTCCAAGATACTGCGATATAACCCCATGCTGTGTGAATTGCACTGGCTGCCAGTGAACAGATGAATCACAAGCTGGCCCGCCAGCACAGTGGTAGAGCTACTACTTCTAGTGCAAGTGAGCTCAGTTCAGGAAAGAGCTTGGGGTGCTGGAGAGCTGACCCGGGAAGGATAGTTGAGCATCTCATGGACGCTCACTTCCTCAGAGGGGGGACTGCTGGTCTTCATTATGATACTGCCTCTTATGTGACCATAGGTGGCAGTGCAGGCTAGAACCAGTATCAAGGAGGTGACAACAGTAGTACTTCCTCGCTGACACTCGGGAGTGGAGAAGAAAGAAACAAAAGCCCCAGACCACGCAGGATGCCATCAGTTGCCCTTCTGCAGACTCAGCAGCACCAACTGTGGCTCTCACTCTCTCACTGAAGCTCAACTCTGTCCGGAAGTAAAGAGGGAAATTCTGGGCAGCCCTTCTCATAAGGGGGAGTCATCCATGGGGGAACAAGGAATGAGATAAGTCCCGGGGAAGGCAGGAGACAGAGCAGGACGGGGCAAAGGACTGAAGGAGGCTGGTCAGGAGCTTAGAAGGAGAAATAATATAAACATTAAAAAAAAAAAAAGCAGCGACAAGTCACCTTCAAGGTTAGTTCACTGACATACAAGGCACTATACAGACTGGGTCCTGGTTACCTGGGCGACCTCATGACTCCCTACCAGATCTCTTGTGCCCTCTGCTCCACCAAGGCTGACCTTTTTCTGTTCCCAGGGCTAGACTGAAGTTGTCAGGTAATCAGACTTTCAAGTCAGATAACCAGTCCCTGAGGACCAGACTACCTAGATCTCTGAGGATGGCCCTTCAGTGGAGATGCTTAAAAGGCGCCTGAAGATTTTTCTGTTTCAAAAAGTCTTTGCCATCAGTTAGTAACCTCTAGTTTCTCCTAGCTGTCCCCATTTTTTACTTTTTTGAGTGTCTTATTGTTTTAATTATGATGCAATATGTACTAAGTTATATGTACTGTTTTAAGTTTTAAGCTTGCTAGGTCTTGCATGCCTACCCCACCATCTTCATAACTGAAGTCAGTATTTTGTATCTGGCCCTAGTTTTGGGTTTACCACCTGACTAACCATGGCTGAAACAATAATGACACTAGATGGGGAGGTTGGAATAAAATGCAGAGACTGTCACATGTATGCTTTTGTGCCAGGTCTTATAGCACAACAAAGTTCTGTTTGCACCAAATGTTTACACAATGTTTCATTACATCAGGAAATCTCTCTGTTCAGCTCCAGACTAATGGCATTAGAACAGAGTCAGGAGCAAATGTCTGCTAGGTTTGCAGCTTTGTGACCAACACATGTAGGTAATGTAACAGTTGCTGCTAATCTAGCTGTAGTCGATTATCCTATACCACAGCAAGCTGATTTGGTGCATAATGCCCCTCCTGAAGGTAACTTGTCGGAGACCATGGATAACCATGCTAGCACAGGGACATCTAACTCTAACCCCAGCAATAAAAAAACACCCCAGAGACAATGATTCTAATAATAATTCAGATGGCCAATGGTACCAAGTTCAGAGTAAGAGAGCCTTTAAAAAGAGGTGTAAAGCCACTGTATTCTCCCTAGATATTCAAAATAGATTTACCTCTGTACTGATACCACATAATAATAATGGAAGTGACATCTCAGGCAACCATGCACATGGTTATTCTGATGAACACAGAAACATTGTTTGTGATCCCTCAAGCTATACAGATATGGCTAACCAGGCAGGTCCTTGCCCCTCCCACCCGTTGATATCACCTTCTGTTTTTACAGCCTTGGAGTCCCTGGTATTACCCACTTGCCCAAACATATCGAGTACAAATTCTCTTCCCCGATCTCTAATTGTTAATATTCCTTCCTTACCTATGTACACTACCTCATGTCCCTCACTACCTATTGTTGACCGTAGACAGATATACTGTATGTACTGGGGGGATTCAATTATCAAACGTCTGGACAGAGATATATGTGACCAGAATAAAGTGAATCGTACCTGCTCTAGCTTTTGTGGAGCTAAAATAGCTGACATTACCATAATGGTGAATAATATTCTAAGCAATTGTGGGTCTAATCCCCTAGTAATACTTCATGTGGGCACTAACAAAATTATGCATGATGATCTACTTGAAATTATTTATTTTATTTATTTAGTTTTTGTTAACCGGGTAGGTACACTAGCCAAGAAATGACTATTTTCAGGCACGACCCGGGAGAGTACAACAAAAGAACAGTGGAACAATAGCAAACATGGATACAGTAAATAAAAAATAAGGGAAACAGTACATCAGAGATACAAGGATACAATAAGTAGGAACAACAAACACAATGGCAAGCATTGTACAAAATAATGGCAACAAGGTTTATATTAAGTTCAGCAGCCACGGATTCGACCTGTGGAATAAAAGGGTTAATAAGAGAGTAGGGTTAAAAGAGAGAGAGAGAGAGAGAGAGAGAGAGAAAGAAGTGAGGAAATGTTCAGGCATAACAAGAAAGACTGATAGAAGGAGGTGCACAGATTGTGGGGGAAACAAATCGAATATAGGAGGGGGATATTGAGTAGATTAGGGTCGATAGGCCTAGGGTGGTTTGAAACAGGAGCATTTGTTGGACAGGATTAGATGGTTTCTAAATGCCTTCTTGAAAGCAACGTGGGACGGAGCCTAGTGAATGGTTAGTGGGAGGGAGTTCCAGTATTGCAAGGCAAGATAGGCAAAAGCACTGGCGCTTTTTGAGGTGGTGTGTCTAGGGACAAGAACAGAGGTAGAAACTGCCGAGTGAAGGTCATAGAAGGATGACTGTCTTTGAAAGAGACCCGCTAGGGATTGTGGAGATTGAGATCTAATAATGCTGTCAGTTATGGAGCCAAAGGCATAAAACCTAGACTCGTGGGGTGGAAACCATCCAAGGTCAGAGCAGGGGGTACAGTGGTGTTTCCGTCTGTGGGAGGAGGAGGATGCATACCGACAGATGCTATTGTAGGTGACATCCCATTTCCGAAGGCTTGATTTGAATGCAGAGGTATAGGAGGCAACCCCATAGTTAAGTGAGGGCAGAAGTATCCCACAAGCTATGGCAAGTCTAGCAGAGGGGGTGAGAGCATAGGTGGTTCAATAGGCAATACCGAGTTTAGTATTTACCGACTTACAAGTTCGTAGGATATGGGTGTCGAAATTTAGTGAGGGATCCAGTGTGATACCCAGATATTTAAAAGAGCCTACCACCTCAATGGATTTGCCACTTAGGGTGGTGACTTTAAAATTGTGTTGGGTTTGTTTGAGTTTACAGTTTGAACCGAATAGCATAGCTTGAGTCTTAGACTCATTTAGGACTAGTTTGTGACAATCAAGCTATTGTTGGATGAGTTGAAAGTCATGGGAGAGTCGTTCATTGATGTCATCTGTATTTTTAGCACTGGTGTACAGGACAATGTCATCTGCATACAGTAGGGTAGCTGTCTGCGTAAGGTTAGAGATGATGTTGTTTAGGAAAACAGAGAAGAGCAGTTGACCTAGTATTGACCCCTGGGGACACCAATGTTAATAGTAGATTTTTCTGAGAAGGTAGAGTTATATTTTACAAATTGAGTTCGGTCAGATAGATAACTACCATACCAGTTTACAACATTTGGAGAGAAACCAAGAGATCTAAGTGTGATGAGGAGAATATAGTGATCAACAAGATTGAATGCCTTAGTCATATCGATAAAGATGGACCCAGTAAGAAAAGCAGAGTCCATGGCCACTAGGACATCAGAGGTTAGCTTGAGTAAAGCAGTGGTAGTACTGTGTCCCTTACAGAAGCTATGCTGGGTAGGAGTAAGGAGGTCATATTTAAGTAGAAATTCTATGGTTTGGGTAGCTACAAGTTTTTGAAGAATTTGGCTGAGAACAGACAGGACTGCGATAGGCATATAGTTCAATGGGTCTTTGGAGTCACCTTTTTTGTAAACAGGGATTATCCTTGCCATCTTCCATACATCAGGGACATGATGTTGGCACAGTGAGAGATTAAAAATATTGGTTAGGGGGCAGCAATGAATGGAGTGGTTAGCTTTAGTAACTTGGGTTCAAGATTGTCTGAGCCCACTGCTGCATGCTTGGGTATAGTCTTGAGTAATTTTAGTACCTCCCATCTAGAGACAGACTTAAAGAAGAAGTTTGTATGCTTAACGTTAGTTGGAATATGAGGGTCTGGATTGACAGGGAAAGAGGAGGTATATTTTGTTAGGTCAGAGAATTGTTCATTGAAAAAATTAGCTATGGTCCGGGGATTGTTGCAGTGGATGCCATTGAGCGACATGACATTTGGGGTGAGTGACGAGTTTGAGCCCATAAAGAACTTAATGTGGGACCAGAATTTTTTTGAGTCACCATAGGAGTTAATTAAAAGGTCTTTACAGTAGGAGCTTTTGGCCTGTTTGATATCCTTTTTGCAGGAGTTTTGCAGGGCTCGGTAGGTGTTTAGGTCAGTTTTAAGGCCGGAGCTCTTGTAGCGGATCCAACTTTTATCTCTGACATAGCTTTCAGGTCCCCAAGGATAAGAACTTCATTTCGCCCAGAGAGAAGGGCAGTTTGATCCAACAGTTCCTCCAATCCTTTATGACCACTCCTGGGGGGTTGTAGATGCAGATTATATGTAATTTTTTGGAGCCGAGGGTGAGAAGGGTATGAAGCGCTTCACAGTGATTTAGGAGGGACGAGCTAATAGCAGAAAGTTGGAGGTGACTTTTAAAGTAAACTGCTGTGCCCCCACCTCTTTTGGGAGGGGGTCTATCTAGTCTCAAGAGGTTATAGGATGGGATAGTACACAGAGAGTCGGGGTGGATGATTTGAGCCAGGTTTCAGTGAGGCAAATTATACCCAGCTTGTAGAGGGAGGTCCATGCTTCAAGTTCAGAGAAGTTTTTCTTGAGGCTCCGTATGTTATGGTGAGCAATTATAAGACCTTTGGCATTTAGACTAGGGTTGGTTATACAATTTACTTGTCCCAGGTTTAGTTGGATATCGCCTGAGAGCAGCATTGGCTAGAAAAAGTAGATACCACAGTCTATTTTGCAGGAAGGAGCATAGGGTATGTAGACGAGGGGGGCAACTATTTTTGTGGACATGTGAAATCATAAGGATCCATGATCTATTTAATAGTAGAGGAGTAGTGACATAGTTAGGTGCAGGCACAACAAGGAGGTTAGAGAAATTAAAATCATTGGGTGTGTAGTGAGGGTGAGCTGTAGCAGTTCTGGGGACAGGTAACACTGATAGGTGAAGCAGTGGCAGTGTGGAGGCAAGGAAAAATAACGAAGTGTGTAACTTCATTGTAGACAGTCCGTGGATTATAGGGTTGGGTCAGAGAAACTGTTCATGATCCCAGGAGTGGGAGGGACCAAGGAAGGAGCAGGGCACGCACTAACCACAGGACCCTGAAAAATTGTTTCAGGCAGAAAATAGAAAATGGTATATCCGAGAAAACACAGATGAGTAGTCAGGTCAGCAGGTGGGCTGATCTGTAATATAGAGTTTGAAAAGAGAGAGAGAGAGAGAGAGAGGGTAGGGTAAGTAGATCAGAGAAGGATGAGGAGACTAGGGGAACCCGATGAGCAGGACAAAGTGATAAGGGAAGCATAGGCATGGAAAGAGAGGGAAATAGAGGATAAATGAGCTGAGAGGGGGTGAATGGAGAATGGAGTGTGGCAGTGAGCAGAAAACTATTTTGCACTAGCACTAGATTGCCCTAACAGTAGGACATATGGAACGCCCAATTAGGAAAGCCAATGAGATGGGAGCTGTGAGTGAGAGGAGGGACAATATGTGTATTTAAAGGAGGCCTGGGTGGGGGAGGGGGTGGGAAGAAAATACACGAGTAGGATAGAATACTTCAGTTAGCAGAGAGAAAAAATGGCTATTTTGTAGCAGGAAGAAAGGTGCTCCAATTGGGTGAGCTGAGCAGGAAGAGAGGACTAATCACAGTCCAGCAGCCAAAATGCCACACCAATTGGAGAAAGGCTGGAGCAAGGCGTCTCTAGCGGTAGTACCTGCTTGAGGGATCTGATGTGGTGAGCTCCAGAGGTGGGCAAGGATGGTGGTCTGAGTCGAGCGGTGGCCATGGGGGGTTCCGTTGGTCTGCCTAGTAGTCCAGGGCACAGCTTGGGCACAGGAGAGTCCCTGCTTGAGGGATCTGATGCGGCGAGCTCCAGAGGTGGGCAAGGATGGTGGTCCGAGTCGGATGGTGGCCACAGGGTCTCCCATGGGGCTGCCTAGTAGTCCAGGGCGCCGCTCAGGCACAGAAGAGTCCCAATAGTTCCATTGTCTAATAGACTGGTAGAACTGGGAAGTGAAATTGGTTTCTCTGAAGTCCTGCCTATCCCATGAGCATCATATGAGATAAATCAAAAACTTAAAAACTTCAATGAGTGGCTTAGGAAGTGGTGCCTAAGACAAAACCATGTATGTATCACGCACTGGGAAGAGTTCTCGAGCAGGATTGAACTCTTCTGTGGTGATGGATTCCACCTGAGCCATCGGGGAAACTCTTTATTGGGCAAGTATATTTTGAACTATATAAATAAACATTTAAACTGATTGACTTGGGGGAGAGGCAGATATATCCTTTCACTCTGAACATAGGTAACATCGGTCATAACAAAGGTATTGTGAACAATCTGAATTTCTTATACTTCAATGTTAGGAGTCTACTTAATAAAATAGATGATCTTAAATTAAGATTAGTCTCAGATAAAATTTTTATTAGAGATACCTTGCAAACGTTCGATATCTCAGGTGAGATAAAAGCCCCATACTGCTCCACTGAAACTATTTGGATTAAATTGGTCCTGAATACGGCCAAATATGTTATCTTGAGGATCAGTTATCACCCACCTAATACAACGTCTGAGACCCTAAATGCATTATACAGGAAATTTAAGTCACCTGTGCATTAGGGGATATTGTACTAATGGACAACTTCAGCCTTGGTGAAATATCATGGAAAGACCAGACGGCGTCAACAGGATCGAGCAAAAAAATGAATACATGCCAGCAGTGTAATCTTACTCAAAGAATTAATCAGCCTACGAGGGGTGATAGTATTCTGGATCTTGTGATACATAATGCAAATGTGGATATAAAAAATACCCTGACTCACTCACCAATTGGTAATAGTGACCATAATGCTATTAAATTCACTATGGAAAACATCTTCACATTCGTAGGTGGTGAAACAAAAATATATATGTATGAAAAAGCTGATATTCTTAGTATGAAATCAAAGTTGAATGACCTAGACTGGGATCAAATTTTCTTAACTTTACATATTAAGGATAGTTAGGTTAAACTTTATAACACCTTATCCAATCTAAGAGATACCTATATCCCCTACAAAATCAAAAATAACAACAATAAACACTGTCCTAATTGGATGGATAAATCCTTTCGGAAACTCATTAAACAAAAAATAAAAAACATTCTAGTTATCTAAAATCACAAACAAAAAATAATTGGCAAAAAGTGCAAAAAAGTATTCGTAGAGCCAAGATAAAATGGGAATATAAACTAGTGTCTGAAGCTAATAAGACCAACAATAAATCTTTTTACTCATATATTAAATCACTTAAAAAAAACATTTGCCAAGTCAGCCCATTACAGTATAATGACACCATAATACAGTAGAAGCCTCTTAAAGGGGACACCTCTGTGGATCGTCCCCTTTAATCGGCTGTCCTTTTATCAGAAGCAGCCTTTTTTCATCACAACCAGAAAAGACTTTGCTCATGAGACACACACACACACACGTTACAGTAATGAACAAAACAGAGAAAACAAACAAAACATCAAGAAGTACTAGATACCAGAACTTTTTATGGTTACAGCTCCTTCTTGTAAAAGTGTATTTGGTTTGGTTCTTGATTTAATCTATTTGATTGATGAAAGCAACACACTGAACTTTAATAAAAATCACTTTGCTTCACTTAGCAACTTTTGAGAGAGAGGAGTTGGGCAGCTGTAAAACCTCAATAACTTTTATTTTCTTACTCAGTGGGAGGTCGATTATTTTGTTGTTGCTTGTAGATGCCATCCTGCAAACCAAACATACTCCAGATAGATGCTAAACACACTCCAGAGAGACGCTAAGCAGGTGGGAATGTGAAACAGCTTAAATACAGTGCACTTAATGAGCATTTAACGAGGTGCAATTACATTTTCAGCACCTTTTCCTACACCTTTGATTAGATAATCGTTCCAATTAAGTGACAGGACCCTCCCAATTAAAGAGAAGCTGGTCCCATTAAATAACATTAGCCAAAACTCGGTGCCATGGGGATCATCCCAATTAAGCGGACGTCACCTTTAACCACGTCCCCTTTAAATGGCTTCTACTGTATACAAACCCAATGAAATGGCCAAAATTTTTAACACTAAATTTGCAAAATGTTTCCATCATCCCAGAATAAAGTCACACATATTAATTCTAAGGATGAACCTATCATCATATCTGACGTGTGAGTCTTCAACAAATGATCCTCCCTTAAGGGAAAAACCAGTACTTCCCCTGATCATATATCTGGCCATCTTTTACATTTGCTCGCTGTCTGGCACATCCGCTCAAGTTATTTTATGAAAAATGTCTAACTTTAAATTTCGTCCCTGAAGTATGGAAAACAGTTTATGTCATCCCCATACATAAAAAGGGGCAGAGGAATAACTGGGAAAATTATAGACCCATAAGTCTAACATCTCCTCTATGTAAAGTGTTGGAAAGTATAATAAAGGACATAATTTCCCTGATTTTGGATAACCTTGATAGTGACCAGCACGGGTTTAAAAAAGGTCAAAGCTGTTTAACCAACTTATTATGATTTTATGAAGAGATTAGCATTCAGCTCAACTATAAGATACCTTATGATATCATCTTTATTGATTTTAGTAAGGCATTTGACATGATGCCCCATTGGGCCTTAGTTCTTAAATTAAATAATATAAACATCAACAAGAATATAGTTAACTGGATTTCTAACTGGTTAACACACAGGATACAACATGTTCTGATTACTGGTCAGCTTTCAAATATTGGCAAGGTCACCAGCGGGGTCCCGCAGGGCTCCGTGTTGGGCCCGTGTCTGTTCCAAGCTTTTATAGCAGACTTAACTAATGACTGCTTTTCTTCAGCTACCAAATATGCCAATGATGTTAAAATCATAGGGCCCTGTTCAAATTCTGAGCAGACAGCTACTATTCAGAAAGATCTTGATATCATCACACAGTGGGTAACTAAGTGGGAGACAAAACTGAATTCCAACAAGTGCAAGGTTATGCACCTGGGTCCAAATAACTCATGTTTCACATATAAATTAGACGGTAAAACACTAACAACTACTTCCAATGAAAAAGATCTAGGGATCAATATATCTGAGGATTTTCTTCCAGCTACTAAGATTAATGGGGTTATACTCAAGGCTAACAGAGTTACCTGGTCAATCAGAAGAAATATAAAATCTAGGGATAGTAAAGTGATGATGCCTTTGTACACAGCATATGTTTGTCCACACTTAGAGTATGCTTCACAACTATGGTGCCCATTTAGGAAATCAGACATCAATTTACTGGAAAAGGTACAAAGGAAATATACCAAACACATCACAGGATTATATAATGTCTCATATGAATCAGGAATTAAATCCTTGAATCTTATGTCACTAACCACTCAACATCTTAGGGGAGATCTCCTCTTCATGTGTGACATCATACAGGACCCATACCTGTTAACTGTATTGGGATTTTAATTCAAAAATGACACATACAGCACCAGAGGTCACCCCCTACAGTTATATGGTAGAAAATGTTACTTGATGGCATGGAATATTTTTTTTACTTTAAGAACTGTAAATCCCTGGAATATACTTCCTATTGAGGTAATTACAAGCAATTCGAAACTAGTATTCAAGCGCCGACTGGATAAATTTATACTTTCAGATGTTACAATTAGTTATTATTAGATTATAAGGAGCAACCAAGGCCTCTAAGTCTCCTAGCTTCTTCAACTCCTTAGTATGATCCTTAGTAGAAAGTTATCTTATGTTATTTTCTCTGTCTTATTTATAATTCTGAAAAGCGATCTGAGTCTCAGGGAGTGGGTGCTTGACAAATAAAGACTTTGCTACTACTGCTATTAATAATTATGGTAAGACAACTCCAGTTGGGTGGGTTACTGAATGATAAGCCCACCCCAGCAGTGAACCACACTCATCTCTGGCTCATGCAGTTTGGCACACATAGCAGAGCAAACATGCCCACACACACACACACACACACACACACACGGCACTCATGCATGCAGACACACATGCACTCATGCACACATGCACAAGCAAGTACACACAAACACATACTCATGCATACATACACAGCCATACACACACACAATGGTCATGCCTTACCACTTAATTACAAAAGCACAGTATATTTCTGGTCATTGATGGACTGCTCCCATGAAAGTTCACTGTAGAGGTTTCATTAACTATTATGAAATGGGTAGAAAGAATGCTGGCTCCTCACTGGCTAAGACTTACTTTCAGCCAGGTCATTGCCCCAGCACAACAGTCCAGCTGAAAGTAGCTCAACAAACATAAGTTTAAAAAATACATCCAATTTTCTAAAAAGGACCTATTTCATAATCACAGTAAGGCACTTTGGAGGTACATTTTGGTGGACTAACAGACCTTCTCAGGTGGTGGAAGTACTTAGTTTCACCTCATGCTGCAACCCATCCTGGTTGGGCCATTATCCCATCGTAATGCTCCCACCTCTATCATGCCTTACTACTTAATCATGAGCCTTTATGAACTTTACATTCTTGAGTATTCACTGACACAGCAGTGCCATTTAATGTTCTTGTACAAGTCATGAACATTCATGAGTATTCAGTGGCAGAACAGTAGCAATAAATGCTCTTCTACTAGTCATAAACATTCATGAGAATTCACTGACACAGCTGTGCTATTTAATGTTCTAGTACAATTCATAAACATTTATGAATATTCAGTGACACAGCAGTACCATTTGCTATTTAATGTTCTTGTACAATTCATAAGTATTCATGAGTAGTCATTGACACAGCTATGCCATTTAATGTTCTTGTACAATTCATAAACATTCATGGGCATTCAATGACACAGCAGTAGCATTTACTGTTCTTGTACAATTCATAAACATTCATGAGTATATCATGACACAGCAATGCTATTTAGTGTTTGTTATACAGTTCATAAACATTCATGAGTGCTCATAGACAGAGCAGTGCTAACTGATGTTCTCACAATTCATAAATGCTGAGTACTCATAGACATGGCAGTGCTATTTAATGTTCTTGTACAATTTATGAACATTCAGGAGTATTCATTGACACTCCAGTGCCATTTAATGTTCTTGTACAATTCATAAATATTCATGATTATTCAATGAAACAGCAATGCCATTTAACGTTCTTGTACAATTCATAAACATTCATGAGTATTCAGTGACACAGCAGTGCCATTTAACGTTACCATACAATTCATGAACATTCATGAGTATTCATTGACACAGCAGTGCTATTCAATGTTTGTGTACAATTCATAAACATTTATGTGTATTCATAGACACGGCAGTGCCATTTAATGTTCTTGAGCTAGTCGTAAACATTCATGAGTATTCAGTGACAGAGCAGTGCTTTGCATGTTCTTCCACAATACATAAACATTCATGAGTATTTAAAGACACAGCAGTGCTATTTATTGTCCTTGTACAATTCATAAACATTCATGAGTATTCATAGATACAAAAGTGCTAGTTAATGTTCTTTAACAATTCATAAACCTTCATGAGTATTCATTGACACATCAGTGCTATTTAACATTCTTGTATAATTCATAAAAATTTATGAGTATTCATTGACAAAGCAGTGGCATTTAACATTCTTGTACAATTCATAAACATTCATGAGTATATAATGACACAGCAATTCTATTTAATGTTCTTGTACAATGTATGAACATTCATAAGTGTTCATTAACATAGCAGTGCTAATTCATGTTCTTGTACAACTCCCACTACTATCTTTTAAACAACCACCGCATGTTGCCAGCCTAATTATTAGGAGCAAACTTTCATCTGAACAGAATACCATGTCACACAAGAGCACGCGACCTTGCAATCAACGCACCTTGTGAGCTCATTTCCACCTCGGACTGTGTGGTTACATCACAAAACAGACAATTCAAGGTGCATGGGAGTTATACATGCACATCACGTCATATTGTTTATTTCATTCAGTGCAAGAGATGTCTACAAACAGGTTATGTTGGAGAGACAAGCCAACAACTCTGCACTAGGATGAACTCACACAGACATACTATTAGAGCAAAGAAGACTGAAAAACCAGTAAGGCACCACTTCTCCCAGCCTGACCACTCAATTTCAGATATGTCAGTAATGATCTTAAAAGGAAATCTCGAAAACACACAACAGAGACGAGCTTTTGAGATTAAACTTATTTTACATCTCAATATGGTAGCAGATGGGATGAACGTTGATCTGGGTTTCATGGGACACTACAAAAACTGACATCCACAGACCTCTTCTTCTTCAGACTGGCATATTATAGGACTTCAGCATGTGTGGGATGTGGGTGCGTGTGTGTATGTATGTGTGTGGGTATGTGTTGTGAGGTACATGATATAACAGGTGTGGGGCTTGCTGTCACATTGGGGTAGGCCTCTATTTAGATCCATGGAGTTACAGTGTGTTACTATTCTTACTTCACACACATAATGAATATTAATTCCTCCTTACTTTTTATCTTTGCCCGGGAGTGGGGTTGATTCTGTTGCACCATATTCAGATTACTTAGCCTGTTACTTTACATACAGGAGTGTTATCATAGACTGTCACATATTTTTTTAACTCTGTACTTATTAGGGTGTGAGATCTCATTTGCATGGAGGTCCTGAACAGATCTTTTTACATTAGGCTAATATTATAGTAATTTGTGGAAATGTAGGTATTTTAGACCTCTGGTCTTACACACATACTTTATATTTACTTCTAGTTACCTTATCCTGGGGAGGGTGGCAGTTTTATTTCATTGTAGTTCTATCCAGAATCCTTGGAAATGTTACTATGCAGATAGTAGTATGGTTAAATAGTGTCACATTTTTGCTCTGTAGGTATTAGGATACATGAGCCCTTTTACTTAGGATTTCATGACAAGTTGAATTCCTTTGGGGCACAATTGCAGTGACTGATGTAAATAAAGGTTCATTAGGAGAGAGTGTGTGTGTGTGTGTGTGTGAGAGAGAGAGAGAGAGGCGCATCTCCTTAAAGCTAGGTATCCCCCCCACACACATTATGGTGATGTGGGGTGGGGTAGGGTGTATTGTTTGTGTGAAAGAGGAGGAGAGAAATTAAATTTTTATCTCTTTTTCAGATTCCTTAGACACTTCTGGTACAACAAGTTGTTACATTCTCAGTGTATATTGACATCAGTACATATCAGGCTACATGGTTTTAATTCCTTGGTGGTCCTCGACTAGAGTTTTTTGTTTGACACTAATACTGTCAATTTATATTTAAATTATTATTTATAAAGTCCTGTCTCTACACTAGAGGTTTTTGAAATTTATGGGGCATGATATCTAGCTGGAGAGTATAGCTGGGTGACAGGTCCAGCTAGGTTTTGCACATCATACAGTGTGTGCTGATGTTTTTAAGACAACTTTACTGGCAATTTCTTGTCTATAATGCATGCAGTGAAGCTTCTTGGAGTCCTAAAACAATCTCAGTATGTCTTTAATCTGGATGGGGGTTGCTTTTCAGTAATCACATCCTTATACACACTGTGACACTCATAGCTTGATTTAAGAGTCATCTGCTCCAGCAGTGTTATCTTATGTCAATTAAATTTATATGCAGTAGGATTCTTTGTATGTGTGTTCCACCAAGCACTTTTGACCCGGGGACCCTCCTGGCTGAAGGTAATATGGTACTGTTAAACTTCCTGACATCATCTTCTGTATTTTTTAAATGAGTATTTTAAACCAATGGGGATTTTTTCTGTTTTTTTCTGCATGATCTAGCTGTTAAAAGTATTGTTTTTTCTAAACAACTGCCATTAGGCTTCTGAAGAAGGACTGGTTGGTCCGAAAGCTAGAGCACTTTGTTCTTGTTGTTACATCTATGTTGGTCCATTAAAAGGTATCAAATCATTTGCTTCTGGATCATGTACAATACGGAAACATTCATGAGTACTCATAGACACAGCAGTGCTATTTAATGTTCTAATACAATTCATAAACATTCATGAGTATTCAATGACACAGCAGTTCCATTTAGTGTTCTTATACAATTTATAAACATTCATGAGTATTCATTGACACATGAATGGAAGACTGGTGGAGGTAAATGAGTCACCTAAGACCTGTTTAGTGCTGACAAAGATCATCGAAGTCTAATACGCTCAAAATCCTAGGAAGAAATGAAGTCTCTGAGCACAAAGTGGACATTGATTAAAAATGTTGTGTTGTGGCTAACAGTCATAGAGAAAACCTATGAATGAGGAGCCCTTTATTGATGGTCTCAAATGGAAAATGTGACTCCATACACTGGATTCAGTAACAGAACCTTGAAATTTTGAGGAACCTTGGGGAACCCTGAGGTATTACTAATTACTTTCTTTATATCAGGTAAAACTTTTGAAACTATTCGTAATTTGTTGATTTCAGAACTTTCTTAGAACCACAGAAATATGGAAGTGTTCTGTTCTGGGTCTGAAAACTAATTTATTCAATGTTTCTACCATACCCATAGACAGGAAATTGTTGGAGTTTGTCTTTTTGCTGCAATCTGATTAAAATGGCCTCTCTACAAAACGTTGCTGCTCAAAGTACAAATTGAAAAAGACAATTTAGCATGGCTGTGGAGAATATTGAGCCTGCCACTCGTTCAGATCGCTGTAAGCAGAACATAGCTTGTGACTCTGCTTCCCAGTGAGGGGGCACTAGCCATTTGAGGAGTTGGTAGATGGATATTCATTTTAATCCCGAAGGATGCAAAGATTTTGGTTACGTGAAGTACAAAACTTGAGAACTTCCTGTATCTCTTATAAACCTATTTTATGGGCCTATGAGTCTCAGCACCATTTTCTGAAAGATAAAAGTTTTGTCATTGTTTGTGAACAACTTATAGGTCCTATTTTTCAGCACTATGTACTACTATGCTTGACATAAAATTCAAAACTGTGAACACTATTACAGTAAGAGCTCCTAGGAATTATAAAAAACTTAGATGCTCCTGACAAACATTCATGAGTATTCACTGGCACAGCATAGCCATTTAACATTCTTGTACAATTCACAAACATTCATTAGTATTCACTGACAGAGCATAGCCATTTAACATTCTTGTACAATTCACAAACATTCATGAGTATTCATTGACACAGCAGTGCTATTTAACGTTCTTGTACAGTTCAAAAATATTCATGAGTATTCATTGACACAGCAGAGCCATTTAACACTCTTGTACAATTCATAAATATTCATGAGTATTCATAGATGCTGCAGTGCTATTTAATTTATTGACTGATTGATTGATTGATTGATTGATTTCAAACATTTTACCAGGAAATACTTATTGAGCTTGTATCAGCTTGTTTCCAGATGTGTCCTGGGAGGAGAAGAAGAGAGGAATAGATAACAGATGCAAAAATACAGAATATAAAATACATAGAATGGGAATAAGTATGTAAAAATAAACAGGACACTCGTGATTACAAAGCTGAAAAGTGTAGCACTCATTACCACAGCAATAGAAGTCAAAAAACAACAACAGCTGCTATGCTAAATCATTTATCCAGCAGCCTCTGCCAACAATGGAGCAGTACTGAAACATGGAATCTCATGTTTTGTCTGGACACCAGGCTTCTTCAGAGATCTCTGAAGAAGCCTGATGTCCAGGCGAAACATAAGATTCGATGCTGCAGTACTGTTCTGCTGTTGGTAATGGCTGCTGAATAAATTATTTAGCATAGCAGACGTTGTTGTTTTATGACTCCTATTACGGTGGTGGTGAGTGCTACACTTTACAGCTTTCTATTTGCCAAGTTTTTGTGTGTGCACCACCATTCCCGGTGCCTGCCTCCTTCTCTACAGGACAATCGTGCTTAAGAAAAAACTGATAGTCAAGTTACTATTGCAATAAATTGTGGAGCTGATCAAAAAAACATTCAAATAATTATTATCTTAACAAAGTAAGAAACAGGGGGAATGACTGATACTGTGGAAGTGCTGAACATCAGTGGTTTAGGTGAGTTACAGTTGAATAAGTAAATCCAGTACCAGAAGCAACTGCATGAATGAGTAGGAAACACACAGGAGAGATTTAAGAGCTGGAAAGGAAACAGCTGAGCAAATAGAAGAGGGAAAAGAACACCAGAGTTTAGGGAAATGAAACAAGAAGGCAGCTTTGCCAGCAGCAGATTTAATTTGAGGGCGAGCAAAATAGTGCGAGTTAGCATTACAAAGAGTGTAGGAGGACAAGGGAGGGAGGGAGTGAGACAAGATACAAAGGGAGAGAGCCAAACCAAAATTTGGAGATAAAGGAAATACAGTGGGTAAGGCTCCTAACATTGAAAAAGGTGAGGGAGAAGGAAGAATGCAATACACATGGGTTTATCAAGGGCAAAGCGACAGAGGGAGTCTAAAAAGAGGATCCAGTCTAGCTAAAGTAGACTTTGGAGCAGCACTATAAACAATGTCTCCATAGTCAAAGATGGGCAGAATCAGCTTAGTAAGGATTTCTCTGCTTGCAGGTAGCAGAATGTTTATTTTATTTCTTTATACTGTAGCACTCCAAGCTTGGGATGGAGCGTCTTATGGATTGCATCCACATGAACAGAAAAATCTAGTTGGCGATCTAACCAGACCCCAAGGTGCTTGAAGTAGGAGACATCTTCAGTCATCGCACCATCAAGTGTATGAAAGGAACAAAGTGGAAGCACGCTAGCAAGTCTCTGCCTGGTGCCAAAAATCACAGAGACTGTTTTCTTAGCATTGAGAGATAACCGATTATCAAAGAACCATTGCTGGATGTTGTTAGTCCAGTTGGAGTTGGTTCATGAGATCAGAGCAGAGGAGGCAGAGGAAAAGAGAACTGTATCATCTGCATACCTGTCAGATGCCATTGCCGACCATTCTCCTATTTTCTTTATATGGCGTGTTCATATCCTACCCACCCATCCACTTAAAGTCATATCCTTCCATGATTTCTCCAAACTAGATCCTATCAGATTCCTGTATGACCTCTCGAGAGTTAACTGGTCCTTCCTCTTTGCCACTAACAATGCCTCTGAAGCAGTTGACTATTTCCTAGGGCAGTTTTGCACACTACTGCACTTCCATGCTCCCATCATTTCCAGGAGAATCCAGGGAATGCCATCTAGATGGCTTAGCAAGGACCTCCTAGCACATCTAAAAACCTGTCACAAATGTTGGGCCAAATTTAGAACCTCTGGCCTACTATCCAACCTGCAGGTATACCATTCCAAATGTAATCTCTGCAAGCATGCTGTCTGACTGGCCAAAAGCACCTACTGTAAAAACCTGCTGCTCAATGCTGCTGGTAACCCTAAAAATGTTGGGGTTTGAGCCCACATAAAGAGTTTTGTTCGGTCTGAAAAATCCTAGTCTCCCAACGACATGGTAATTAATGGCCAACACTACAATAATCCAACTTCAATTGCCAACTCCTTTAACCAACACTTCTCTGACTTAGCTAAGTACACCAGTTCCTTCTCCTCCACCAACCTTCCTGATCCTAACCCCACATGTCCCCCCTTCAACATCTCCCACTGTTTCCACTTTTGTGTGGTAACCAATAAGGAGGTTAGTGTTCTTCTTGGCACGATCTCTGACATTAATAGTATTGGAGCTGACAGCCTTCAGCCCTGCCTTCTCAAGCTGGCTGCTCCTCTTCTTGCTGCCCTGCTGGCTAGATACAGTATGTAACTTATCACTCTGCTCATGAGTTGTTCCCCGTATCTGGAAGACGGCCAAAATTGTCTCTGTTCTTAAAAAAGGTGACCTGAAGTCCACATCCAATTATAGACCAATTGCCCTACTCCCTGTCCTAAGCAAAATCCTTGAAAAAGTTGTCTCTCTGCAAACAGTCGACTTCCTCCATAAATTTAACCTACAATCAGACTCTCCGCATGACTTTAGGAAAGGCCATAGCACTTCCACTGCTCTCCTCCAGTTCACGAATGATGCCCAAACTGCCATGGACTCTGGCCTTCTGACCTGTATGGTCTTTATTGACCTGACCAAGGCCTTTGACCTTGTTGATCACACCTTACTGCTGACCAAAATGTCCTCCCTTGGCTTCTCCCCTGAGGTTATTGCCTGGAATAAAAGTTACCTCTTACATAGAAACATAGAATTTGACGGCAGATAAGGACCGCTTGGCCCACCTAGTCTGCTCATTTTCCTACCTAACAGATAAGCTGCAGATCCTAATTAACTAACAGCTTACTTCCTCCTACCCCCCACTAGGACTGCCTTATGTCTGTCCCATGCATTCTTGAATTCCCCTACTGTTCTTGACTCCACAACCTCCTCAGGGAGGCTGTTCCACGCATCCACAACCCTCTCTGTGAAAAATACTTCTCACATTACCTCTGAGCTGTCCCCTCTATCTTCAAATTGTACCCCTTGTTCTTGCACATCTCTTTTCTGAAAGATGCCACCCTCTTGGACTTTGTTGATTCCCTTGAGGTACTTGAAAGTTTCTATCATGTCCCTTCTCTCCTCCTTTCCTCAAGGGTATAATAATAAGCTCCTTTAGTCTTTCTTCATATGTCTTCTGGTGCAGACCTGCACCATTTTGGTTGCCCTCCTCTGGACAGCCTCCACTCTGTCTATGTCTTTGCGGAGATGGGGTCTCCAGAACTGCACACAGTACTCCAGATGGGGTCTCACCAACTGTCTGTACAGAGGGATAACAACTTCCTGTTTTCTACTATTGATGCCTCTCCCTATGCATCCCAGTATTCCCCCAGCCTTCCTTACTGCCTTCTCACATTGCTTGCCCACCTTTAGGTCATCTGATATAATTACCCCCAGGTCCCTTTCCATTTTTACTGTTGTCAGTATCTCACCCTCCATTGTGTACTCTTGCCCTGGGTTTTTGTTTCCCAGGTGTATTACCTTGCATTTCTTTGCATTGAATCTGAGCTGCCATACATTTGACCATTCCTCCAACCTTGCCAAGTCCCTTCTCATCCTTTCCACTCCATCTGGTGTATCAACCCTGTTGCAGATCTTTGTGTCATCTGCAAAGAGACATACTTTTCCTTCCAGTTCCTCTGCAATGTCACTTATAAAGACATTAAAAAGGACCGGTCCCAGTACTGAACCCTGTGGTACCCCACTAGTAACCCTCCTTTCTTCACTGTGGACTCCATTTACTACTACCCTTTGCGTCCTGTTGTCTAGCCAATTTTTTATCCAGGCTACCACCTTGGGACCCACTCCAAGGCTGGCTAACTTGTGTATTAATGTTTTGTGTGGGACTGTATCAAATGCCTTGCTAAAATCTAGGTAAGCCATGTCCACAGCCCCTCTCTGGTCTACTACTTTGGTCACCCAGTCAAAGAAATCTATTAGATTCTGTCTGACATGACCTTCCCATCATGAATCCATGCTGCCTTGGGTCCTGTGCCCCACTGGCCTCTAGGTACTTAACAATTCTTTCCTTCAGAAGTGATTCCATCATTTTACCTACTACTGAGGTCAAACTAACTGGTTTGTAGTTTCCTGCCTCTGTCCTGCTCCCACTGTTGTGAAGAGGAATCACATCCACCCTCCTCCAGTCCCCAGGTACCACCCATCCTCCCATGATTTGTTAAAGATAGTAGTCAGCGGTGTCATTAGTTCTAGCCTTAGTTCTTTTAGAATTCTTGGGTGAATCCCATCAGGCCCCATTGCTTTGTCCACCTTCAATTTTATTAGTTCTTTCAGAACCCTTTCTTCTGTAAATGGACTGGTATTGACCCCTGTCTTCAGAGTGTTTCTCTTGTTTGGTTTAGGTACCTCCCCTCCTCTTCCTTTGTGAATACTGAGCAGAAATATTCATTCAGTATCCCTGCTTTTTCATTGTCACCTCTACCACATTCCTCCTTTAGTTAGCCTCAGTATCCTCCTTTGGTCTTTCTTCACTCCTAATGTACCTATAAAGGTCTTATCCCCTTCTTAACAGAGTTGGCTATCCTTTCCTCGGTTTGGGCCTTTGCTATTCTGACTGCCTTCCCAGCCTCTTTCTGCTTTAACTGATAAAGTTCTCTGTCCTTCTCCTTCTGTGTTTCCTTATATTTCCTGAATGCTATCCTTTTCTCCTTAACCTTCCCTGGCACCTCTTTTGAGAACCATAGCGTTTTTTCCTTCATTGTGTTTTGTTGATTTGCTTTACACAAAGGCTTGTTGCCTCTGTGATGGCTGTTTTGATTACTCCCCATTGTTCTTCCACCCCTTCTTCTTGCCTGTTTGCTAGTGCTTTTCTGAGGCACTCTCTCATTTTCCCAAAGTCAGCCCTCCTAAAGTCCAATACTCTTGCTTTTGTATGGCTTGATTGTATGGCTGTGTTTATCGTGAACCACACTGTTTGGTGGTTGCTTGTTCCCAGATGGCTACCCACTTCTAAATCTGAGATTCTTTCTCCATCCCCATTTGTGAGTACCAGGTCTAAGATTGCTCCCTCCTGAGTGGGTTTCAATACTAGCTGTCTGAGGCATGCCCCCTGTAGGGCATCAAGAATGACCCTGCTCTTGGATGTGCCTGCAGCAAAGGTGCTCCAGTTAACATCTGGCAGATTCAGGTCCCCCATCAACAATATCTCCCCTTTTTCCTGCCATTCTAAGGAAGCCTTCTATCATTTCCTTGTCCATTCCCTTCCCTTGAGATGGGGGTCTGTATACAACCCGCATGTGGATTGTGGTGCCATTTCCTGTCTCCAGGGTGACCCAGAGTGTCTCATCTGCTCCCTGTTTACTCTTTAGTTCTGTTGCTTTGATCCCTTCCTTTACATAAAGAGCTACTCCTCCTCCCCCTCTTTTATCCTCCCTGTCCCTCCTGTAGATTGTGTATCCTGGTATGTTGACATCCCAGTCATGGTTCTCTGTGTACCACATTTCTGTGACTGCCACAATATCCAGGCAACCCTCTTCCATCAAGGCCACTAGTTCAGGGAGCTTGTTACATGGACTACGGGCATTGGTACTCATCACCCTCCACTTTTTGATGGCCTTACCCCTTTTAGCCCCATTTCTGTCCTTACTGCCTTTGCCTTTTTTTACATTTACTTCTGTCCTGCTCCCTAATGACTTCTCTACCTTGGTGTTTACCTCACTAATTGCTGTTGTTTGTGGGGGAGGCTGGGATTTCCCTGCTCCTTTTCAGTGCCTCCCCTTGGCTAGTTTAAATGCTTGCCAATGAAGCACCTCTCACCTAGGATTCTGGTTCCCCCCCGGACATATGCAGATCACCGCACCAGTATAGGTCTGCATCCCTCCAGGTGGCTCCCCAGTCCCCAGTGAAGCCAAAAACCCTGAGCTCCACACCAATTCTTCAACCATTCATTGAATTCCCTGGTGAGAAGTACCCTAGCATCACCCTTGCCATAGACAGGCAGCACCTCTGAGAAGGTTACTGTATGCGTTATCTCTTAGACAGGCAACAATATGTCAAGTACTGCTCTGCAAATTCAGAGCTTTCTACAATCAATTTTGGTGTACACCAGGCTCTATCCTTGGCCCTCTTCTCTTTTCTATTTTTATCAATGACATCTCCCGCCATGCCCCCTACTCCTCATCCCTTCTCTATGCAGACGACCTTGTATTCTACCACAGTGCCAAGGACATTGCCACCCTAAACTTTACCATCTCCTCTGATTTTTGCCATATCCAAAACTGGATCACAGGGAACAAACTTGTACTCAACACCAGTAAAACCCAAGTTATGCTATTTGGGTCTGTGCACAGGCTAAGGAAATGCCTTGGCCAGCTAGCTATCTCCTGCCCTGATGGCTCCACTCTTGAAAACATCCTCTCTTTCAAATATCTGGGTGTTACCCTAGACACCTCTCTAGACTTTGACCTCCATATACTGTATACACTGCCTTACTAATGTATATTACTTTCTACAATGTTTCTGTGTTATCTCATGATGCACTATTCATGTATTTTATTGTACTGCTTACTCTGTACTGACTGTACCTGTTTTGTACTCTCCCGGGTCGTGCCTGAAAATAGGCATTTACTATGTCTAGTGCACCTACCCGGTAATCAAAAATAAATAAATAAATATGTATTGACACAGAGGAGTAGGTCTTGGGGAGGTCTTTTAGAAAAATAGAGAAAAGAAATAGGCTCAAGACAGACCCTTGGAGGATGCCTGAGCTGATAGGTAGTGGGGGGAAAGGGAATCTCCAATACAGACAGTTTGAGACCTGCCCTCAAGGCAGGAGTGGAACCACTCAGCAGAAGAAACTGAGGGTTGGATTTTCCAATGTGACTAACTGCCCGCAAGCCCTTGGTGCACTGAACATACGGTGCAAGGGGCTTGTGGCATTCATTGGGCGACATTTGGGAATTTCCATCCCTTGCACCCAGCATAGGGCTTGAGACCACAAAACTGTGGTCTTGCTTGTGCCATCCCTCCAGGACAAAGTTACAGTGCTTGCACCAGAGCATTGGTGCAAACAGCTGTAAATCACATAAATTGTCGTAACTGCACCCGAGAATGGAAATTTGGGTGCAGTTGCGGCAATGGGGAATGGTGCACAACAAAAGTTAAAGTCCTATGGCGCAGACTGGACGCAAGACCTGTGCATCCTTTGGAAAATCCAGCCCTGAGAGTCCAGATGTATTAAACTTTTCCAGGAGAATGGGATGGGCTACAGTGTTAAAAGCTTTGGCTAAGTCAATAAAAATAGCTGAGGTGACAAGGCCCTGATCTTCACAAGAGAGGATAGCATCAGTGAGATGGAGGAGAGGGGTGGAAGTGGAATGAGACTTTCTAAAGCCAAACTGTAAAGAAGTTAAGAAGGAGGCTGAGTCAAAAAAAGGGGAGAATTAGAAAAGAACACATTTTTTCTGGAGCTTAGCTAAAGTGGGAAGGAGAGAGATAGGTCAGAAGTTAATAGGAGAAGAGAGATCATCCCCTTTGGGAAGGGGAATGACAGTAGCCAACTTACAAGAGTTAGAAACACAGGATAAGAAGAAAGAGAGGTTAAGGAGGTAGGTAATTGGAAGGGCAATGGCATGAACAAAAAGAAAAAGGTTTCTAGGGTCACGATCATCAGGACTTCGACCCTTGGAAGGATTAAGAGCCAAAAGAGCCTTAAGAGCAACAACAGGGGTAATGGGTGAAAAAGGAAAAAGGGAGCAGAAGTGTAGTGTGAGAAGTTGAGGGATAGAGTGAGAGGAAAGAGAAGAAGGCAGTGAGGGAGAGGAGAAGGAGGAGGAAAGGAGTGAACGGACACAGGAGGTAAGAAGGAATTGAAAGAAGAGGCAACTGCAGCAGGATCAGAGATAGTAGTATTGCCCATCTTGAGAACAAGTAGAGGGGCCTGAGTCAGAGGACAGAAAAGTGAATGAATAACCTTTCAGAATGTAGATGGGTGATTAAGGTTATTCTGGAGTGCAGATATGAAGTATTTAAACTTTGCAAGCCTTGTAACTTTAGTACAAGCATTGCAAAAGAACCAGTAATTAGTAAGGTCAGAAGTAAAGCCAGAGGACCTCCAGGCAAGGTTATGCACACAGTGACAAGCCAGTAACTCAGCTGAGATCCATAGGAAGTGTGAAGCTCAGGCTCTGGTTCTTCTAAGTGGAGCTTGATGATCCCAGACAGACATAAATTTAGAAGTGAAAAATTTCAGGGCATTGTTCATGTTACCAGCTGTAGAAATATAGGAACTGTCAGTGGCTAACAGGTCAGTATGAAGGGGGGACAACAGAATGACTGAATGTGAGTGAATTTGGGGGGATTTGGGGATATTAATTTTGTGCACACAATAGGCCATGTTATGGTCACTAAGGGCATCAGGGAAGATGTTAGCATCTACAATATGATGGGGATGGATGGAGAGGATCCAGTCCAGGGGGAGTGATTTTGAGATTTGAAATTATAGCAAGTAGGGACAGAAATCAACTGAGCTAAAAGGATGGAATTCACATTTAGGGAAAATTTAAGAAGCGAGGGGGAAGACCAATTTCAATTAAAATTAACTAGTATAAGGTGAGTAACTCAGTTGCTAAAGGTGGGGACATACCAGAGCAATTTAATTTTGAGGGTCTGTACATGATACAAGCTACAATAAAAATCACTTGAATAAGAAAACATTTTCAGGAGTGGCTAGTTTCTATGCTTTTTGTTCTGGAATTTTTGCTTGCCCAGCCCCCATCTACTAATCTGAATTGACAGTGAAGGGAACCCACCCAGGACATACCAGGAGTTAAGGAGTTAAGAAGGAGGTTGAGCTTGGAAGTATGGACATACCAGGGCAGCAATACACACTGGCAATAAATAATGGTGTAGAGAAAGGGGGGAAGAGTTTGGAATAAAGATGGGGAGCACAGGCTCAAACTGAATGTTTGAGGAGAGGTAGATGGCCACGCCACCACCCCTCTTCACTCAATTCTGATTAATAAGAGTGAAATCTGGAATGGCAATAGAGGAATCAGGGACCTTAGAGGACAGCCAGGATTTTGAGATCACTAATACATCAGGCTTAAGGTTAACCATAAGTGGTTGCAGTAGGTCAATATTAGGGAGAAGGCCACAGATGTGTGACTGGAGAAAATGCGAAAGGGCAGGGATTGAGCTCAATGATTTCTGCAACTAAAAGCAGCAAGGAAACAATGAGCTTAACAGAACCTAAGAGATGCTTATGGGAGGCGGAGGGAGGGAGAAAGAAGAATAAGAGTTTGCAAGGTAGGAAGAAAGGAAGGACTTGAGAGTTTTGAGATGAAGTCATGTGTAACCCCCACCCCCATCACCCGGGTTACTAGAATCCCACTTAGATCTAGTGGCAGGCAGGGAAAGGCAGCTTGAGAGACACCAGTTAAATGGGTTTCACACTGTCTCACTCTGTCCTCAGTCTCAGCTGAGCTGGAGGGATGACATCATATAGAATTCTGGCAGCAGCATAAGCCACAGTGGAATGTTGCAGCTGGGAGTTAGGTTAGAATGTTGGGGTTTTCAAAGTCAGTCTGTAGTAGTCTAGTGGGAGACTCAGTGGAGGGAGGAGGTGCGTTGCAGTTGGCAGCCCCTCATAGCCCAGTTCTGTAACAGAGCTACCACAGGAAGAGGGTGTGTGTTCTTGCCCTAGAGAAGGACACAGAAGAAGAACAAATAGAAGTGGTTGAGACCATTCCCCAGATTGTTCTAGTGCCCCATCCCTGGGGGGATGGGGAGGAACAAGACCAGCTTTTTAGGAGCAATCCCCTGGTTCTGCTGGAAGAAGAAAAGCTGCCTGAAGAGGGATTTGTGCTGAAGTACCAGAAGTATGTTTTCCTGCAAGAGAAGCCCTGGGGCACCTGCGAACCAAGGTGAGTCTGCTCTGCCAGAGAGCCTATGTTTTCACCGAGACTGTTGTGTCAAGTGTCTGCTACTGTGGGTCTGGAAAGGAAAGCCAAATACAGTACTTTGAAGTTATGTGTATGGCTTGAAATGCATCTAACCAGTGGGGGTCTACAGGGATGGACATAGCCACTTAAAGAACAATGCAAGTCAAGACACCAGTTACCTAGAAAGCAGAATGTTAAATGTGATATACATTTCGAGATAGCATTCTACAAACAGAGAGTTCAAAGGAAAGGTGTTGACTCCAAATGAATGGCCAGGTATGGATTTGGGGACAAGAGGTGGAAGACCCCCATCTGGAGTAACCAGATTTACCTCTACGGAGTCACTTTGGGCACCTATAGCTTTCTCCCAGGCACTTGGCCAATGTCTGCAGAAAGTACCCAGATGTGGGATTAAGATGTGTTTTTCCCTTTAGAGCTAGGAAGTGCTCATGGGTGGTTGAGGGAGCCACCAACTAAAGTCCATGACATATGGAAGAGGTGTACTAGTGCTGGCTGAGGGCCATGCCATGGAATCCAAGAGAGAGAGTACCAGTTCGGGCTGAGAGCCCAGTGTGTTCAAAACCTGAGGGTTGTTGTGATGATGAAGAAGATGTGTTCTGTCCTCCATAGATCTGCATAACCAGTGAGTGTAGCCCTGGGGGGTCCATCTTGCTTTGTATTCTTGTGTTGAAGTGAATAAAAGCCCCACTTTAGAATCCCACTCCTGGTTTGGACATTCTCATTCTTGCTTCCTGAGTCCGGAATTACTTGGGTGCCCCTGTTCAGAAGTACAAACCTAGCCCTGATGCTGAGCGAATGTTTTCTCCCTGAACCCAGGCTAGCCAGGTAATGGGTTACAAAAATGGAGGCGCTGGGCGCTAAATAACAACAAACCCTAAACCCGACACCTGGTTACACATGAAGATGAGAGGAGGCTACAACCAGGATGCCAGGGAGATTGAAGCAAGGCCAGGAGACAAGAGGATGGGAGGGTGGGAAAGAATGAGGCAAAGAGGGAAGAGGAGAGGGGGAGGATAGGAAAGATGGAAGTGGGGGGAGAGGTAAGGAAAATGGAGAGAGCGATAGGAGAAACACAGTGGAAATGTAAAGTAAGGCAAAAACAGTCTGCAGTGAAGTAAAGATTGGGGGGGGGCAAGTTATTTCAAGCAACAACACTTAAGAAGGTGAAAGAAATGTCAAACAAATGTGGGACCAGGAATTGAAAATTAAGGAAACCAAAAAAATAATTAAATGGGGGGGGCTACCAAAAAATTAGTCAAAAAGGAGAAAATAAGTAAAAACTAAACAGAAAAGGGGTCAAAAGCAATGTAACAAGGGTAAACTTATTAGGTAGCACAAAGCTTTGCAGTTTGCAAAACACAAGCAAATTAAGGTAAGCAAAGTAGTAACCCTGGAAACCCAAATGAGAAAATGCTCACAATATCATAAATAAGTAGATAGCTACAATAAGGGAAACCTAACAAGGCAGTACTGGGAAATTAGAACTTTAGGTACAATATAAATCTAAACTAACTGGCAGATAAATTAAACAGTATAATAACTGTCCGTCAATTTTTTTCAATGGGGATGGCCAGTTATTATTTGCCGTAATAACCGGCTGGTTATTATGGCAAACATGCGCACAGAACCCTGCAGTTGTGGTCTCAAGACACTTTCAAGTGCAGCATGTTTGTAAGATGGTGGTTTTACTCTGGAAGGACTGTCGCACTAAAAATGCAAACAGAGCCCTGTAAGGCACTAAAGAACTGAAAGAAAACTAAACTAATTTTCAGACTGGCCAAAATTACTGGGTAATGCTGCCATGAAATCCCAACCTAAACTTGCGCATCAGATACAGTGTGAACCCCGGAAATCTTTCACTAAAGGAAGTCACACTCCGTGCCAGATGGCTCAACGTTTTTTTCATTTTTCTTTAGTGGTGGTGGTGGTGGGGGGGGTTAATTAAGCAATAATGCCCAACAGGGTGTGTGTCGTGCTGGGATAACATCACGCCTCAGGTGGTTGGGCACGAGGCCACAGGCCGAGTGCGTCCAACGACTGAGGCGTGACATTATCCCAAACGACACACACCCTTGAGGGCATTATTGCTATTATACAGTGGCTTGTTGCTATACAGAATAAAAAAAATAATTTTAAAGATGTTTTTGTGTGAAAAAATATTTTTGGTTTTTAAGAGAAGATGAAACAATCAATCAAAAGCTCCATAAAACAATCAATCAAAAGCTCCATAAAATTCTCATCTGCAGGTTCACAGTGAGGCTGAGACTAGACCCGTGATATTGTACTGGGATAACAGCACGGGTCCAGCCCAAGACTGACCAATCAGAGTCCAGGATTTTTTCTTGCCATTGTATAATGAATACTAAAAAAAATATTTGTACTGGCTAGGTGATTGGTTTGGGGGAGAAAGCCTGTCTTCCTGGACTGCTCTGCAGTACTGCCTGTGTGAACCTGCACCAAACAGCAATACATTGACGGCTCTGCAACTAACACTAAGGGGAGTGGGGTGAGGAAAAAATTGAAGACCAGCAATTATAAGAAATAAAGCATGGGGTAGTGTGCATACTTGAACTTCATGCACATCCTCAGTGTGAGATGCGTTCATAAACCCCTTGAGCTTTGCTCTCAGGGTTTATGTAGCATCCCATACCTCGGATGTGCATTAAATTCTTGTGTTGCACACTACCTACTGCATTATTCTCCATATAACTGCTGACAGTACAACAAATGTAGGGATCACAAGAGCTACATTACAATCTAAAAGATCACATTTCTCAGTGGGAACAAGTTACACTTACAATGCAGCAGTAACACACAGTCATATAGGGATAACCTAATTGAAGTCCAGGGGAGCAGCGTAGTCAGCCTAATGGTAGACTCATGGCTGACTCCAGGATGCCCTTATGATATGGCCCTTAAGCATTTGCACCACTAGCAAAGGGTTGGAAATACAGAAAGAGAAGCTCTGCCCCCAGCAGAAGATTCCTACATACATAGAAACCTACATAGAATTTGACGGCAGGTAAGGACCACCAGGCCCATTTAGTCTGCTCAATTTTCCTACCCAGTGCATATACTACAGTCCGCCTTTGACCTGCAGCTTACCCTCTCTTCTTTATTGCTAGTATTCCCTTATGTTTATCCCATGCATTTTTGAATTCCCCCACTGTTTTCACCCCCACCACCTCCTCTGGGAGGCTGTTCCATGTATCCACTTCCCTTTCTGTGAAGAAATACTTCTTAACATTACCCCTTAGTCTACCCCCTCAAGACTCATATCATGTCCCCTTTTTCTTGAACCTCTTCTTTGCAGAAAGATGCTACCCTCTTGTACATTATTTATACCCTGGAGGTATTTGAAAGTCTCTATCATATCCCCCCTCTCTCTTCCAGTGAATACATAGTGAGGTCTTTTAGTCTCTCCTCATATGACTTCTGATGCAACCCTTCCACTGTTTTAGTTGCCCTCCTCTGAACTGCCTCCACTCTGCCTATGTCCTTCCTGAGATGTGGCCTCCAGAACTGGACACAGTACTCCAGATGAGGTCTCACCAGTGATCTGTACAGTGGCATCACCTCCTTTTTTCTGCTAGTGATACCTCTCTCTATGCACCCCAGCACCCCAGCATCCCACCATCTCTCCCTACAGCCTTTTCACATTGTCTGGTCACCTTTAGGTCATCAGATATAATCACCCCAGGTTCCTTTCCTGTTTGGTGGCCATCAGAACCTCCCCTCCATCATGTACTCCTCCCCTGGATTTCTGTGTCCCAGATGCATGATTTTGCATTTATTTGCATTGAATCTCAGCCACCACACTCTCGACCACTCTGCAATCTTGATCAGGCCCCTTCGCATCCCCTTCCCCTGTGGAGTGTACACCCTGTTGCAGATATTATTGTCATCCGCAATGAAGCATACCTTCCCTTCAGGCCCCTCTGCAATGCCACTTATAAAGACATTAAAGAGGACTAGCACCAACAACAATCCCTGTGGCACCCCGCTTGTCACCCCCTCTCTTCCGATTGAGCTCCATTCACTACCACCCTCTGTGTCCTACCACTCAACCAATTTCTGACCAGTTTACCACCCTGGGACCCACACCAAGGCTACCCAACTTGTTTACCAGCCTCCTATGTGGAATGGTGTTGAAGGCCTTGCTGAAATACAGGTAGACCACATCCACTGCCCCTCCCTGATCAACTTCACTGGTCATCCAGTCAAAGAAATCTATCAGATTTGTTTGACAAGACTTTCCCATTGTGAATCCATGCTGCCTCAGATCCTGTGCCCTGCTGTCCTCAAGATATGTCACAATCCATTTTTTTTGGCATTGATTCCATCAGTTTCCCTACCACCGAGATCAGGCTGACTGGCCTGTTGTTGCCAGCCTCCTCCCTACTCCCACATTTATGGAGAGGGACTACATTCGCCCTCCTCCAGTCCTCCAGATCCACACCCGTTTCTATCGATTTGTGAACAGAGCTGTCAGTGGTGCTGCCAGCTCTCTTCTAAGTTCTTTCAGTATTCTGGGATGTTCCCATTCAGCCCCACTACCTTGTATACTTTCAGCTTTGTTAGCTCCTTTAAGACTCTCTTCTCTATAAACGGACTGGCATCCTCCTCCTTCCCCTTGGTGCTTCTATAAATTGTGGTCCCTCCCTTTCCACTTCTTCTGTGAATACTGAACAAAAATATTTGTTCAAGATTTCTGCTTTTTCTAGTTCTCCTTCTGCACACCCTCCTCCTTCCCTTTTTAGTCTCACAATCCCTCCTCTGGACTTTTGTTTTCACTAATATACCTAAAAAAGGTCTTATCCCCGCTCTATATTGCCCGCACTATTCTTTTCTGTTTGTGCTTTTGCACTCCTGACTGCTTTCCCTGCCTCTCTTAGCTTTTCCAGATACAGACCCTTGTCTTAATTCTGTGTTTCCTTGTACCTCCTGAATGCTAACCTTTTTTCTCTCACCTTTCTGGTCACTTCCTTTGAGAACCATAGTGTTTTTTTCTTTCTCTTCTTTCTACCTACTTGCCTAACACAAAGGCTTATTGATTCTGCTACGGCTCCTTTAGGACTTGTTACTGTCCAGGTTGGAGGAAATCACACAGGGCAAGAGCAGGGCCGTAAATGTTCTGAAGAGCCCTCAGCAACCCAAGACCAGGATAAATCCAAACCCAACTGGCTCACAGACAGCCAACTAACCCTGTTTGCAACTGACAGTTCTTGTACAATTCATAAACTCTTCAATATTAATTGCTGTACAATTCATAAACATTCATAAACAACAAGATATGCTTTAATGAATATTACATGTAAGCTCCCTCTTCATGAGAGGGCTTATTGCTCACCCTTAGGGAACCCCCTCTTTGTGCTTAAGAAGTTTGATGCACTAGGGGGTGATGTTTCCTGTTGCTGCCACTTGGGGGCAGTGACCACGAAATCACCCTTCGGGCCCGATTAACGCCATGACAGTGACAGAATTCATGAGGAGGGGTCCCAAAAACCCCATGTTGAAAATTTGGTGCCAAAATTCCAAAAAATGCCTGAGATATGCAGCAAAGTTGAAAAAACCCTATCTATCCCATTATACAGCTTACTAGCATTTCCTCAGTTCGCGGTCGGCTTTGAAGAGTGCAGGCGTGTTCCCGTCCACGAAGTCGTCGGCGCCGAGGTCCGGAGGTAAGTATGGGGTGAGGGGGTGGGAGGCAGGGTGCGCAGTGGGTGAGTGCAGGTTGTGGGAGGGGCAGGAGAAGCGCTTGAGGACAGTTTTTGTATTTGCAGGTTTTTTTAATAAGATGACGAGGACATTTGCCATGCTGGGTGGGCCCAGCGTGGCACCTGGATCTTTGGGGGGCATGGAGTCGACGGCAGAGTTGGGCACCCCCGTCCGGCCGTTACAGTGTGTGCATGGGGGAGGAAGGTGCATGAGCACGTAGTATATGTGCGGTCGTGTGATGGCATCTGTGTGGAGGTGGGAGCTCTGCTCACTGAAGCAGAGCTCTCCCTTTCAACTGTATGACCACTGCATTTTCAACTGCTGTCATAGACAGCTGCAGCAGTGATTGGGGAACTGGGGCATGCCTGCAAACACACTGACTGAATTGGAAGACGGGTGCCACACCTCCGAAAACTCGGATGATGGCACTATGTTTCTTGCACACGAGTGCAAGCAACATAAAAAGTGGTTTCCTCACCACATACTAACTTAAGGAACATTTAATGTAGCTGCAGCAGTTGGCATGTGATGTTTAAGGGGCAGTGTCTGTCAATTCCATTATGCATCAAATTATCAGTACTTGTAAAGCAAAAACACTTTATGATTGGTCACATTCTGTAAAAACTGCTGATGCAGATTTTCTTTTATTTCTGATTCCTTTCTTCTTTTTTAAAGGGGACAGGACACTTGTGCTAAGTGGCAGCAATTTGCAATGTACTTAATAAGGAAAAAATATATATATATAATGTATTTAGAACGTTGATTAACCTCTGAAATCGGCAAGATTACAAACCTGTAAACCCACTGACATGACGTCAAGTCAGTGGGTTTACAGAAAAGAATGTCATCGATAAGCAGCATTCCACAAAGAACGCGATCACTAGTTTCAGCAAATTATTCAAACTGCATTCCAGCCATAGCAGTTTACAGTCACTGAGACTAGCGATCGCGATGTCGGGCTCACAGCTTTTTTTCTTTTACCCACTTACATACCTTGCTATTTCCACCGCGCAGCTCCTCTTGCTAATCCGGATGTCTGGGCCAAATGTAACATGACCTCCCACAGTTCCCCTGTCACGCATGCCACCTTGACCTCAACGGGTCAACCTAATGGTCGCTCCCCGTTCATTTTTTTCTCATTGTCTGTGACAAACTGTGGCTAAATACACTATAAAAGATAACGGCTTACACATAGGTGATAACCACACGCAATCACCTCTCGTTGCTTAGGAATGTAACCTCTCGAGCTACGCCTCGAGGTTTTACGGTTTCTAGCAACAACTCGAGGTGATTACACCGTGGTTATCACCATGTGTTAGCCATTATCCCATATATATATATCTATAGTAGGTTCCACAGTGGGCAATCGCTACAGCCCTCCCATATCATCAGTCTGTCATCATCTTTTCCTCACCATCCCTGCTGATCATGAATCTGTAAATGAAAGGACTAAAACAACACCCCTTTCACCCCAGCACCCATTCCACTTTTCTTCCACCACCCTCATCCATGCAGTAGCACCCATGCCACCCTTACACCCATGTTAAAACCAACCTCCAACCTCACCCACCTCAAGCACATATTCCACCTCCTCCTCACCCAAATGTTTAAACTACCCTGGCTTAGTCATAAACTACCATTCATGTTACTCTTCTCCTCCTGCACCCATGTTAAAACCCACCCCAACCATCACCCATGCACTAACAACTATGCCATGTTCTCCTCCTGCATCCATGTTAAACCAACCCAACCTCACCCATGCATTAGCATCCATGCCATCTTTCTCCCCCTTGCATCCATGTTAAAACCAACCTCCAACCCTTACCCACCCTCCAGCACCCATTCTACCCTCCTCCCCCCCCTCTCAAATGCTAAAACACCCCATGCTTACTCAAGAAAAATGAAACTCTTGCCTCCAAATGAGTCATACTTAATTGTTCCTTATTATACAATGGCAAGAAATAATCTTGGACTGTGATTGGTCAGTTTGGGGCTGGACACATGGCGTTATCCCAGCACGACGCCACGGGTCTACTCTCAGCACTGTAAACCAATGCAGATGACCACATGGCAGAGGACCATATGGCAGATGAGCTTTATCTCCTCTTAAGAAACAAAAATATTTTTATACACTAATAAAAACATTCTTTAAAATATTTTTTTTATTTTATATATAACAACAAGCCATTGTATAATAGGAATAATGCACTCCAGGGTGTGTGTGTTGTTTGGGATAATGCCACGCCAGGGGCATTGGACGCACTCGGCCTGCAGCCTCGTGCCCAACCCCCCCAGGCATGGCGTTATCCCAGCACGACACACACCCTGTCGTGCATTATTCCTTTAATAAACAACACTTGTGTGAAAAACTGTCTTTTTAATTGCTTTCTTCTTGTGGACAACATTCTGTACAGTTCTGTTCATGGAACCAGTAATTTGAGAGTTGTTGCTATTATGTCATGGTATGTGTACAACAGAATGTTAAACATGAGCTATTGTAGCATGAGACCTATGCTTACAAAATGATATGTGCTCAACCATGACATAAGTAAAACTCCAGAACAGACTTGTAACAGGATGCTGCCCACAGAAACATAATACAAAATACAGTTTTTCCTGTCATTTTTTATTCAGTAAAGTAAGCTACATATAGATCATTTTGATTTATGGCTAACATTTTTGTAATTGAAAAAATAATAAACAGCTACCAATTAGAATTCATCGTTTCGTCCTCTTTAAAATTGAAACATAGACCACCCCCGGTCCCAGCCCATACTGATGTACCACAAAGTCACAGAAGGTAAATCCAAAAATATATGTTTGCCTTTTAACTATAAATAATATGATACAGAAATGATTGACATGACAGTGTTCCTTTTATGCCAAATTTGGGCCTGTTCCCACTGATGTTAAAATTGCCCTGTATATAAAACTTGCTGACTTTAGACCCTAGCTACAAAGCAGTTTGCCATGAAATGGTGAAAGTTTGGAGGGGGGGGTTGTAGTCCAAGGTAGTAGACTGAGAAAGGAGAGAGACAACCCAAGTCATCACAGTCTGGAAAAGTTTTCTTTCTTGTCCAGAGAGACTCTGTCCCACACAATATTTACCAGCCACCACCATATGAGTTGTCATCACCATCAACATCCACAACATCAATCACCTCAGGATCAGTTTGTATACTCTTGTAGGGATATGAAAATCTCAACTTATTAACTTTAATAAAAGTTAATGTGTGTACATTTTCTGGCAGCAACCTATTTCTGGTGTCTGTCACAATATTGCCAGCTGTACTAAACATGCGTTCTGAAGAGACACTTGTTGCAGGACAACCAAGATATTTACAGGCTTCATCATACAGCTCTGTCCAAATTGACCTTTTTGATCTCCAGTAATCAAAAGGGCATGCATCAATAAGAATAGGCAGTTCTTGCAGGTAACTGTCTACCATGATGGACAGAGACCGCTCAGAAGAGGAATCAGCATAAGCTGGTATGGCAGCAATTTGGGAAAGGTTTTGCCACAGATTTAGCTGCTACTAAGGGTTGAAAAAGTGGCAGCTGTGGAACAACTACTGTTAATGTGTGGTGACTTTTCCAGTTCTGTATCCCTTTGTGAAGATGAACCTGCAGGTTGTGGTGATGACAACTTGAGGGTACTGTGCGTGTCTGTATTTGACTCCTGTGAGTGCTGCAGTTCATCTAGCAACAGGCATTTGTACTGCTCCATATCATCTGTTTTTGGAAGATGTATAGCCTTGAACCTGGGATCTAAGAGAGTTGCAAGGATGTAGTGTTTTGATTTAGTCGTAACTAATTTGTCATTGGTTTTGAAGCTCTCGCTCATTCTCTTTACGAGATTCCCATGATACAGCCAACATGTTGTCTGAGCTTCAGATCTGTCTTTTTCTATCTATAGATTTAGAACACTAAGATGATGTGAAATCAGCATTATGAGTGGGATAACCTGACTCACAGATGCACCTTCAGAAGACATGTCCCTTGTAGCTGTCTCAAAAGGAGCTAGGATGCAGCACACTGTCTCCATTAATTTACACTGCAGCACAGACAGCATAATGCCATCTCCAATAATGTAATTGGAGCAATTCTCATGTAGAGCTTGCTTTTGTTCCAAGAGGCGCTGCAGCATATAAAGCATTGAGTTCCAATGAGTGGAAACATTTTGAATCAGCTTTTGCTGGGGCAGCTTGTGTTTTTTTTGCAGTTCGGACAATGTCCGTATAGCCTTGGTTGAATGTGAAAAGTGAGTCACAATTTTTTTGCAAACAGCAATCATACCATCCACTTGTGTTTCATTGCTGAGAAACCCCGTGACAATTAAATGTAAGCAATGTGCAAAGCAAGAAGCCTGCAGAAATCCTCCATCCTGTACTGCTTTCAAGATGTTGGCTCCATTGTCACTTACTATAAAGCCACATTTTAGACCGTGAGAATAAACCCATTCATCAAGGAGGTCATTTAGTTCCTGCAGGATGTTTGCAGCTGTATGACTTTGCCCAAACTTCTTTATATGCAACAGCGCCATCTGTTGGGGTGTCTGTTTTTGAAGAAGCACAAGAAAATGTGACCCAATGAGCAGTAAGGGACATGTAATCTACATTTTGGCTGCTGGTTCACATATCTGTTGTGACATGAATAACCCCACCCTCTGCAGTTTTAAGTGCAAGCATCTCTGTTGCTTTTAAAGCCTGATAAATGTTTGGTATTTCAACACAGGAAAAGTACCTTCGATGAGGAACATTTTAACGAGGCTCTGCAAGTTTCATTAGCTCACTAAAATCCTCATGATCTAATCAAATCAAATCAAATCAAATTTTATTTGTAGTGCGCTTTTCAACATATCAAAGCGCAAATACATATCAAAAATGACATCAACCATAATAAACAACAACATAAAAACAATAAAAGCAGCAATAAACCTATTCAGATGCTAATTCAAATAGATAACTTTTCAGAGACACCTTAAATGATTCCACGGACAGGCACTCTCTAATCTGACGAGGTAGAGAATTTCACAGGGTTGGGGCCATGAAAGAAAAAGCCCTGGCCCCAGATGACTGAAGACGAACCCTCTAGCAATCCCTCGTCAGTGGAGCGGAGTGGGCGGAGAGGGTGGTAAGGATGAAGGAGATCTTGCAAGTAGCCCGGTCTCTGACCATGTAGGGTCTTATAGGTCAGCAACGTGACCTTGAAGGTGATTCTCCACCGCACTGGCAGCCAGTGCAGTTCGCGCAGCACAGGTGTGATATGGCAAGCTCTTGTTAACCCAGTCAACAACCTGGCTGCAGCATTCTGCACCAGCTGCAGGCGATGGAGATCCACCCCCCAGCAACCCTAGATATAGAGCATTACAGTAATCAAGACACGAGGAAACAAAAGCGTGGACCAACACAGGGGATCTACCAAAGAATATGGGAGAAGGGCTCCAGCTAACAGTTCACCAATTCTGTGATTAAGATGAAGGGTCTTTGGATGATTTTTAGTAAAAGTATTCTTCCTTTCAAAAGCCTGAGATAGTGTTAGCTGTTTACAATGTGTCCCTACTGGTTTATTATACACCAAGCTTTGATGGGCAGATGGACACTGGGATGGTGGACTTGGACTTATACATTCAGTACCATCACTGGATGTGCAACTGGTACTAATGGTGCTGGTGTTGGTGGTAATGGTGATCCTAGGGCTGGCACTGGTTCTGTCTGCATCAAGTTCAGACAATTCAGTATCCATTTCAGATTCCTGACCCTTCTCACATGTGCTCTGGAAGATGGAGGACATGGGTTTTGGATGATCAAGCAAAAGTGAATGCTTTTTCAGATGGCATTTAAGAGCTGTAGTGCCAAGGCATGATGCAACATTACCATGGCTTACACTCTGTTTACACAGGGAACAAATTGCTCTGCATGGATCAGTTTTACTGACAAAGAAATAATTCCATACTTCAGATGTGACAGCTTTTGTTCGAGTGCTAGGAAGATAGCTAAAGACTGTTTGTGTCTTTTCACCTGTGCTAATAGAACTCAGAACTGCTCCTTGGTGCTAGAAGAGTGGGCAGGGGACTTTGATGGGTTTTCATTGTTGGTTGATATAGAAGTGGTGGATTCAATGAATATGTCCTTTTCATTGCCAACAGTGCTGGTTCTATTTGCAACTGCACTACCTGTTTCATTGTCAGCAGACTTGTTCATTTCACTTCGTTGAGGAAGTAATTATATGTCACCAGACATAACAGTGTCAGACTGAGACAAAGCTACTGTCTGAGTCAGAGAGGGACTCATTGTCACTTGCATTATTACTGCTTGTCACAGGGATTTTAACAGCATGAACAGCATACCTTATGGCGCCTCTCCATGTGACCCCAGCAGCTGCACAAGTTTTCTTAAAAGGTCCCCCTTTACTACATTTTGTTGTTGCTCTTTTGTTGTTTGTTGAATTTTTATCACGTGAAGCATTTTGGTTATTTTTGCTAGCACCAGGATTACCACTACCACCAACACTTGCTCCACCACCAGCACCAGATGCTTCATCTATGTTGGTGTCAGCCATAACAGTACCAGTACTGTACACACCCACACCCACACAATTCCTGTGTTAGAAAGCAATGTGATCTGTGATCGCTGGATACGACTCCAAAATTTGGTTTTGGCTGTATGACACTGTGATACAGTGGACTGAAAGTAATTGACGTGTATGACGGTTTGCAACTAAACGATCCCAGGTTCAAGGCTTACAGAATGATTGAACCACTGGACATAGGCATACGCATAGCAGGCTGGGCAAGGTTTAAGGTCAATAATTGCAATTCTGAATCCAGCTGAACCACCACAAAACTGGCCACTGGGCTTCACACAGTAACATACACTGGGTAAGGTGCAGTGCAGTCAAGGAGCGCACAGCAGCAGGGTGATGGGCTGACCACAAGAGACGGAGTTACACACACAAACCAAAGAAAGAGATTTTTCTGTCTCTCCTCCCAACAGGGAAATATATTTTTAGGCTTCTGTCATGTATTTAAGGATAATGCCACCACACAACTGGCCACTGGGCTTCACATGGTAACACACACTGGGTAAGGTACAGTGCAGTCAAGGGACACGCAGCAGCAGGGTGATGGGCTGACCACAAGAGACGGAGTTACACACACAAACCGAAGAAAGAGATTTTTCTGTCTCTCCTCCCAACAGGGAAATATATTTTTAGGCTTCTGTCATGTATTTAAGGATAATGCCACCACACAACTGGCCACTGGGCTTCACACGGTAACACACACTGGGTAAGGTACAGTGCAGTCAAGGGGTGCACAGCAGCAGGGTGGTGGGCTGACCACAAGAAACGGAGTTACACACACAAACCAAAGAAAGAGATTTTTCTGTCTCTCCTCCCAACATGGAAATATATTTTTAGGCTTCTGTCATGTATTTAAGGGCTGACCACAAGAGATGGAGTTACACGCACAACTGGGCTTCAGACACTAACACACACTGGGTAATAGCCGGGTAAGTGCAGTCAAATGGCACAGACAGTGGCAGGGTGACTTGCTGGCCACCTCACAGAAGATGCAGTGGAGACAAACACAATACAGGAGGTTTTTTTTTAGGGAGAAAGTTTACTGAAGCCCCCCCAGCACAGTCCTGGCTAAGAGACAATTTTTTGACCAAATAATTGTTTTCCTTTTTTGTGGGCTTAGAACATCAGGTTTCACACAATCAGTAAAGTTTTAACCTCTTTTTTCCCTCTCAGGAAAAAACAAATAATATAAGCATATATTCACCCTCCCCAGCCAGGAGATCCCTCCTGCCCAAGAGTGCTAGGGCCCATGAGTCACAATTGTGATTTATGAAGAAATGTGTTTAATTCAGCAAGCAACTAGAGGACAAGAGGAATGTGTGCACTGCAGATTGAGCACTCACACACAGGCAGTCTCCAGGCAGCAGTCTGCAAGTTAACTAATTAATTCCATATTCTAACACTCTTCCCGACAGTACTCCCTACCGTTCTTAGCTCCTTTCACGGTTCCACTTACCGCCCTAGTTTCTTTCCTCAGTTCCTCAGTTACCGATCCCGACTCCCCCCTTCCTTTTCCCCACTCGCCCTTTAACTTTTCTTTTTAATTTTCAGGCACGTATCGTATAGGACTAATAACAAAAACAGTGTCATTCACACACACAACTGAACTGATAGCACACAGACGCTCCGGCTCCTTCTCCACTACAAGTCTGAATGGCAAATGGAGCTGCAGATGCGCAGATGATTTCAGCATGATCCCTCGACTCACGAGACTGATTCGAGTCACTCTACCACCTGACTGCATAGCAGATGGTCAGGTGGTTGGTATACAGATACACTAGTGTAACAAACCGACAACAGCTGCTCCCCCCCAACAATAACAGAGAGGATGAGGGGAACGAACTGAGCTGCATTACTCAGCTGGTGCCAAAACTGGGAATGGGAATGGGAGGGATGTAAAGCACACAGACAGAAGTGAGATTTGTTTGGATGATTCAAACCCTTTTGCAAACCCTGTAGTGTTCAAGTTCTAAATTAGAACTCGAACACCAGGGTTCAAGGAGGGTTCGAATCTTTCTCGAACTAGTTCTGACAACACTACTCCAATGTCAGGGGTGTTCCCTGAAACAGTACAGCCAATTCAGGAGTGGGATAGGAACAGACAGGTGGACCATCAAACTCTTTTTCTGTCTCATCGGCCAACTTGTCCCCCTCAGACACTTCTTCTACTGAAGCAGGACCAGTCCCAGGGAAATCTCAGTTTTATTTTCTCTGTCGTCTGCATGCAGCAGCTCGGGTGGTTGGAGGTGTGGGAGGATCTACTGTATCAGAGGCTGAGTCCACCACCTTGTCTCCGATGGGCAGTAGATGGTTTCTATGGAACACTTTGCATCCTCTAGTTTCCCCTTCTGGCTGAATCTTATATACCGCAAACCCCTCCAGCTTCTCCAGTACTACATATGGTATGCTTCCACAGTGATAAGCAATCTTATGCTTTCCAGGAATTCCCAGTCTCCTCAGTAGGACCCTGTTGCCTGGCATCAAGTCTTGTGCTCGGACTTTCTTATCATATCTCTCCTTGTTGGCTTGGTTCCTCTTGTTGGTCATCTCAGAGGCTAAACAATAGGCATCATTCAGTTGTTGTTTTAACTTGCATACATACTGTAAGTACTGCAGTCACCCTCTCTAATGCCATCTGCCAATATCCCAAAGCACAGGTCAACTGGCAGGTGGGCCTCCCTCCCAAACATGAGGCAGTATGGAGAGAACCTAGTGGCGTCATTCCTGGTACAGTTGTAGGCGTGAACCAGGGTGCTAACAAGCTGACTCCAGATTCACTTGTCTTTGGGTCCAAGGTGCCCAACATGTCTAGAAGGGTTCAGTTGAATCTTTCAGGCTGGGGGTCACCTTGGGATGGTAAGGAGTTGTTTGGAATTTTCTGACTCCCCACAGAGACAATAGTTTTTTTTTATTAGCCTACTCTCAAAATCACAGACTTGATCTGAGTGAATCCTCTGTGGTGTCTCATAATGTACAAAGAACTTCTTGACCAGCACCTTGGCCACAGTAGACACCTTCTGATCTTTGGTGGGTAGGCTTGGGCATACCAATTAAAATGGTCTGTAACCACTAGTATGTCTGAGATATTTCTGGAGTCCAGTTTCAAGGTAAGGAAGTCAATACACACCAGCCCCATTGGGGTATTTGTGACAATGTTGACTAGTGGGGCTTCCTTTTGGGAAGAGCTTTCCTCTGGATGCACCAGTGACAGGTCTTGCAGTATTGATCTACAACCTGCCCCATTTTGGGCCAATAAAATCTAGTACCAACCAGGTCTAGTGTGCATTCACTGCCCAAGTGGCCCATGTCATCACAGAGGGCCTTCAATACAGTTTGATGGAATCGGTCTGGCAACACCAATAGCACTCTGGGTGCCCCCTGCTGATCTTGCACCTCTTTGTACAACAGATAAGTCTGTGTGTTTAGCTTAGACCATGCTCTTAGCATCAACTGAGCATCGGAGTCTCTTGTGGTTACTTGTGCTGGATCACCCCTTCTCTGTAATACATGCACAATTTCTCCAATGGCTGGACTAGATCGCTGCTCCCTTTGCAGATCTTGAGTGGTTAGCTGTGGCAAGGACCTCATGTCCAAAGCAGTTAAGAGGCAATACACAATGGAGAGACAGCAAACAGAAGCTCCTAAACTATCCACCAGGTGTGGCACATCCCCAGAAGATGAGGAGTCTTCGGTGTTCAACTTTTTGCACAGCACCATTACAACCTGCTCAGGTATCTTCACCCAGCTAGAGTGCTCTTCTTGCTGAGCTGGGGGGGCATCGGGACAACGTGTCAGCATCTATGTGGTTTAACCTGGGGCAATACTCGACACAGTAGTCATATGTGGAAAGGATTGACAACCACCTATGACCAACTGCGTCCAAATTGGCTTTAGTCTGTATGTATGTTAGGGGGTTGTTATCAGTCTTTTCGGTAATTTATGCCCAGTACAGATAATCATGGAACTGATCCACAATTGCCCATTTCAGCACAAGGAATTCGAGCTTGTGCACCAGGTAATTGTGTTCTGCAGAATTCAAACTCCGACTTGCATAGGCCACTGGACTCAAACCCTCTAGGTAGTCTTGATATAGCACCACCTGCAGGCTGCTGAAGCTAGTGTCGGTGTGTAAAACATAGGGCTTCTGTGAGTCCACATAAGCCAATACTGGGGCATGGATTAGGTAATAAATGATGTCCTCAAAAGCCCAGTCACATTCCTCAGTCCACCTGGGGCAGAATGGCTTGGAAGGTTTGAAGTATTGTGGTGACTCAGTGGAGGCCCCTGATTGTTTGGGTTCTTACTCTTGTTGACTAGGGGGTCAGTCAATCAATCAATCAATCAATCAATCAATCAGTCAATCAATCAATCAAAATCTTTATTTAACCAGCATTAAGCAGAGCTCATTTTTGAGATGGACCTGGGGTTTACAGTACAAAAAGGAAAAATTCACATAAACTAACAGCAGCAAATACAAATGCAAGGACGTAACAGCAAAAGGCATATATAAATACAGGTGCAAATATAAGTGCAGGATACAGAAAAGTATCAAAAGAACATTATACAGTCAATCAAAATGTACAACACAAGTGCAATGGAGAACTGTACAACAAGCAATGTTGCCGGTGGAGGCAAGACTAGGTAAATCCAACAATGTGTCCAACAAAAGATCAACTGAGATGCAGATATATGGACAAGCAAACAGTGATGCCAGCAAAGACCAGACCCAGATAGATTCACCCAGGTCCCAACAGGGGGACACAGCAGGAAGATGTAATAAAATATGGAGCAAAAGATGGAGAGGGAGAAAGAGAGAAGGGGGAAGTGGATAGGAAGGGGCAGAGGATGAGAATGAAACACGGCAAGACCGGGAGTTGGTGAAAGCTGGAGTTAAGCCAAGTCCATATTTCAGGGGATTAAAAGGAAGGACACATGCATACTACAGGGAGGGTGGGGAGAAGGGGGACAAGATGATGGATAGGGAAAGGGCACAAAGAAACAAAGGCAACAGAAGTAACCCTGTGGCAAATTCTGGAGGGGTCTGACCACCTGGGTATAATCCTTAACAAACCTCCTGTAGTACCTACAGAATCCTAACAGCCACTGCAGTTCCTTCAAATCCTTAGGCTTTGGCCAGGTGGTAAGTGTCTCAACCTTGCTGGGGTCCATCTGAATGCCCTTTGCTGACACTATGTGCCCGACATACTTAACAGAAGCCTGGAAGAATTGGCACTTATCGATGGAGAGTTTTAAGCCAAATTCTTCCAGATGGTCCAATACTTTTAACAGCCTTGCTTCGCGTTCCTCTAGAGTCTTGCCAAATTTGATTATGTCGTCCAGGTACACTAAGTGCTCCAGCATATTCATGTTCCCGATGGCCTTCTTCATGAGGTGCTGGAAAGTGGAAGGGGCACTCGAAATTCCCTGGGACATCCTCAGAAACTCATAAAACCTCAGGGAACAGATAAAAGCAGTCTTCTCCCTGTCCTAGGGGGCCATAGGAGTTTGATAATATCTACTTCTCAAGTCCAATACTGAGAACCACTGGCTGCAGTTCAGGCAATCCAAGGCATCTTTTATCCGCGGCATCGTTTACCAGTTGCTAATAGTTAATTTATTCAGTTTGCGGTAATCCACGCACATCATAATGGACCCACTTTTCTTCCTTACTAGCACTATGGGTGATGCATATGACCTCCTAAACTCTTGGATTTTGCCCACCACCATAATTTCTTGAAGATGCCTCCTCACGTCATCTATATCAGCTGGGGCAAGTCGCCTGGACCTCACTCTAAAGGGGCACTGCTCCGTAAGGCTTATGTGATGTTGCTCCCCTGTCACACACTGACATCCCATTCATGTAGGGAAAACACCTTAGTTCTGGTTGAGAGCTTTGTTGAACTCAGGCCTTCCACTCCTTTTGATAGGGGAATCACTCGGGTTGAACAGACTGGAGTCAATTCCAGATGGGACACCTCCTCCAGGAGCAGCTGGCTATAATGTTGTATCAGCACAGTAGACTTGAGCTAAAGTACGGCCCTTCATGATGACCACTTCCTTATCTGTTACAAAAACCGACGTGATGGTCAAGAGAATCAACATAAAGCTAAAGAATGAGACTCACAAGGATCTGCTGGTACACTCTGGTACAGTAATAGCCAATCTGTACACAGCTGATGTGATCATGGCCACATCCTCTCCAAAGAAGGCTATATGACTGGATGAAGGGGTGTTCAATTTCACTTCATCTCCCATTCCCACCTGCTGGAAGAACCGATTAAAGAAGAAATTGGTAGACCAATCAGATGTATTTTCCTGCCACGAATGGGATGTAGGGTGTGTCAAAGGAGAGGAACATCACATCCGCCTACATGATGATCACCCATTTCGTGAAAGGTAGAGAAGATTGGCGCGCCAACAGATATTGAAGACGTTAGGAGACATTTGCAAGAACTCCTGAAGGCAGGGATAATAACTAAATCTCGCAGTCCCTACGCCTCGCCTATAGTGGTGGCCCAGAAAAAGAATGGTGCCATAAGAATATGCATTGACTATTGCACCCTGAATCAGTGGACAGTGGCCGATCAATACACGATGCCTAGAGTGCAAGACGCCCTTAGACAGCCTTACAGGTAGTAGATGGTTTTCTATTCTAGACTAGCACAGTGCTTGCTACCAGATACCGATGACTGAGGAAGATAAGAAGAAGACTGCTTTTATTTGTCCACTGGGATTTAACCAGTTCAAGAGAATGCCACAAGGAATATCTGGCACCTCAGCAAGGTACCAGCACCTGATGGAGAAGGTGGTGGGTGACATGAACCTCTTAGAAGTCTTGGTTTACTTGGATGATCTGATAGTGTTTGGGAGAACACTAGAGGAACATGAAACCTGACTACTCAAGGTACTGGACCGGCTGAAGGAACATGGTCTAAAACTCTCGCTGGACAAGTGTCAGTTCTGCCAGACTTCCATGAAGTATGTGGGACATACTGTTTCTGATCAAGGTATCAGCACTGATCCAGAAAAAGTGAAAGCTCTTACCACATGGCCTAGACCCACCAACTTGAAAACACTTGAATCTTGTGGGTACTACCGGAGATTTGTGAAAAACTACTCTGCGGTGGCAAGGCCTTTGTGCAGACTAACTCAGGGATATCGTCTGACTCAGAACAGCAAACATCTAGGAGCCATGAAGACACCCCCAGTGAATATCTCAAGACCAATGAACCTTTATGGGACAGATGGACTGACGAATGTGAGAGTGCATTTCAAGAAATTATTCGCCTCTTAACAGAAGCTCCTGTTCTAGCCTTTGCTCACTACACCAAGTCATATACTCTGCACATTGATGCCAGTATGGAAGGTTTGGGCGCCATACTCTATCAAGAACACAACAAAGGTATGAGACCCATTGCCTATGCCAGTCGCTGTTTGACTCCTTCTGAAAATAACTATCCAGTCTGATCAGTTCCATGAGTACCTGTATGAGCCAGATTCATTGTCCTAACGGACAATAACCCACTAACATATGTGCTGACCACCACCAAGATGGATGCCACTGGGCATAGATAGATCTCTGCACTATCAGCTTACAATTTCCACTTGCAATATCGTCCTGGGCAAAACAACATAGATGCAGATGCACTGTCCAGACACCTCCGTAACACTCCTCCCACAGAGGGGCCCTGGACCTATGTTACGGAAGATGAAGTGAAAGCTGTTTGCTAAATGATGGTGCCTGATGACCAACCCACCATCACCAACCCAGACCAAGCTATGGATCCACTTGGAGTACATCCTGACACCATACAGGAAGTGAACGCATGATTCACCACGCTAGACAACACCTCCTTGCCTCATTTATCTCCTACAGATTTAAGAAAAGCACAGCAAGCAGATCCTTGTTTAAGGGACATTATCTTAGCCAAAGAAAAGGGCTTGTCTTCCTCTCAAGTCCAAGCAAACCTGCCAGATGCATCACTTCTCCTGAGAGAGTGGGACAAGTTTTCATTAAAGCATGGACTGTTGTATCATATCTCCAAAACACAAACTCAGTTTCCCACAGAGCAACTGGTGCTGCCCAAAATGTATCGCCAAATGGTTTTGCAAGCACTTCATGAAGACATGGGACATTTGGGAATTGTTAACACTTTGGGCCTGGTACAAGACCACTTCTACTGGCCCCATATGGCTATGGAGGTGGAAAGACATTGCAAAATCTATAATAGGTGCATCACTCGTAAGACTTTACCCAAATGAGCAGTGCCTCTTGTAAACATCACCAGTAGTGGGCCAATGGACTTGGTCTGTGTATACTTCCTTTCCCTTGAACCTGATCAAAAGGGGATCTGTAACATTTTAGTAGTAACTGACCACAGCACCCGCTATGCACAGGCTTTTCCCACAAAAGACCAAAAAGCAACTACAGTGGCTAAAGTATTGTGCAAAAAGTATTTTGTGCACCATGGACTCCCAAAATGCCTGCACTCTGATCAAGGGAGAGACTTTGAGAGTTGCCTTATCAAAGAACTCACAAGCATTATGGGCATCAAAAAGTCTCATACTACTCCATACCACCCTCAAGGTGATCCTTAGCCAGAGAGATTCAATAGAACACTGCTTAATGTGCTGGGAACATTGGATTCTGACAGAAAGCCATACTGGAGCCAGCAAGTACCTTTCCTAGTCCATGCCTACAACTGTACTACAAGCATTTGTCAATGCCAAATGCTGGCTTGCTGGCATTGGCATTGGTAGTGCAGGAGATAGAGAGATGCATAATAGGACTGGCAGTGATGTAGTAAACTGACACTGACCCCGGCCTCACCCTGCAAAGAGTGACAGGCATTGGGGTGTGCCTTTGGGTCATCAGCTATAACGCTCACGCCATCTCACCTCACGCTACCCCACAGACACCAAATGTTGCGGTGTGCCTTGGGGTCTTCAGGCCTTACGCTCACCCCATTCCATAAGGAAATATGTTGAGATGGGTGCAGTATAGGAGAATGGGGTGAACTTTGGGGCCAAAGAGTCCAAGGCACACCTCGATGCCTGTCACTGGCTGCAGGCTGGGGAGTGGAGGTGGAATGGTGTGAGCATTACAGCAGACAATGCCAAGTCACACCCCTGATGCCTGTCAGTCTCATCAGGGTGGAGTGTTACAGTTGGAAACATAATGCCCTGGGCGTGTGTTGGTATTTTCACTCCAAATTTTCAACATGGGCTTTTTGTGACCCCATCTCATGAACAGTGGCACTATGAGTTTGTTAGCCAAAAGGTGATTTTGCACAGCGACTGTGCCATTTGGCGCAACAAATACGAAAACACATTTCAGGCAGGATGTGAAAAATGACAGATGTACTGTTCATGAGGAGTTGTAAAAAAATAGCAATATTGAAAATCTGGAGCAAAAATATGAAAAACTGGTGAAGTCACGAGCGTGTGTAGAAACTGCGCAACGCACGTCCATAATGTAATTATTTTGGGGATTTTATTAACCAAAGTTTCAACATAAGCATTTTAGGAACTCTGCTCATGAACAGTGTCACTGTGATTTTGTTAATCTGTCCCGAACATTGATTTCCCACAGCATCCGTGCCATTGTGCGCCACATGTGCGAAAACACATTTTGGGCAGGATGTGAAAAATGGCAGCTGTACTGTTCATAAGAAGGTATGAAAAAATGGCAATGTTGAAATTCTGGAGTGAAAATATTAAAAATTGTCAAAGTTACGAGCCTGCGTGGAAACTGCACAATGCACGCTTGTAACAGCCATTTTTTAGAATTTTTCCACCAGATTTGCAAAGTAGGTTTTTTGGGATGCCACCTCATGAACATTGGCACTGTTGATTCATTAATCAGTTCCAAAAGGTGATTCCGCGCAATACCCTCGAAATGACGTTTCAGGACCGAATAACGAGATGACAATGCATGTGTTCATGAAGTGGGGTCCCAAGAACCCCTTGTTGAAAATTTGGAGGCAAAATTCCAAAACATGGCTCAGATAGCCACCTAAGTTGAAAGCCCCTCATTTATGTCATTATACAGCTTATCGGTCTTTCTTCAGTTCACGGTTGGCTTTGAAGAGTGCAGATGTGATCCCGCTCCACCAAAAATCACAGCACCAGACCTCTAGAGGTAAGTATGGGGTGAGGGGGTGTGGGGAGGAGGGGTGCACAGAGGGTGGGTGCAGGTTGGGGATGGTGGGGTGCAGCCGACAGGGAGGGATTGTTTTCTTTCTTTCAGTTACAGTAAAAAAAAAAAAAGAACACTACAGACAGTTTTTCTTCCTTACAGGTGTAAGAAAACAAATGTTGGGCACACTGGGGTGGGATCCCAGTGTACCCCATGACTTTGGGGGCTGATGTTGGCCACACTGGGGGTGGGGTGGGGGCAGGGACATGCTGACATGGTCGGCTTTCCATCACATGGAAGCACACTGGGGTGGGCTCCCAGTGTGCCACACAATCTGGGGGGGTATTAAATATGCTGAAAGGGGGGCTTGGGCACCCCCGAAGTAGGCTTTCTGGGGCTTGTGTGTGGCAGATGGTGGCAGCCGCCATATTTATTGAAATGCTTCACCAGCAAAGAAACGTCGGTAGGCGTGTCATCGGTGCCGCTGCATGATGAACTTGCCTCTGATTGCAGCAGCACTTTCCTTACAAGTTGTGTACACTTTACATAATGCTGGTATCAGTGGTAGCATGCTGGCTTATAGGGGAATAAGGGATGCACCCACTAAAGCATGCCCTGTATTCACCAACACAGACACACCTCTGAAATGTGCTACTAGCACAAGTTGTTGGAGTTCAAATATATATGCCCTCAGGCAGAGGATGCAACAATAGCTGCCTATCATTATGGGATTTACCTTACAGAGAACAAAAATTGTCAGTAGTTTGGGAGTTCTTTTTCATAAATGTCTGACCCTGGCATTCTACGTGGGAGCCACTTCTACCACTGCCAGTTTTCGGCACTTTCTTAAAGGTGTGCATTTATTGAAAACTAATGTTACCTTTTCACTGCCTGTGGTGTGGTCTGCATAGTGACATGGTCCTCAACACATCTCAGTACCATTGGTACTTGATTACCTATTGGTATTGCACGGGCTGACAGTGTAGAGTTTACATGTAAACAGTACTGTTCATGTACTGCACCCCAAAGTGCTTTACGATCAATTTACTTACAGAAGATATAGCATAACCAAGATCTTACATCTTAGTGCAATGGACCCACACTGGTGGACCTTCCCCTGTGCTTGGCAACACCATGATAGCAAAGATTCCAAGGGACTTCTGGAGAAAGAAGGAGCCCCATATTCTAAGGCCTTTACACTGACCTGTGGACTGTTGAGTTTAGTGAGTGCAACACCCAAGCACCAATTGAAGCAGGCTGGGAGCAGACCAAGACGGGGAGAACTGTGCTAGAGGCAGGTAGATGTGGTGGAGCTCCCAAACTTAAAAGACCTGCTGTCCTGGGAGCGGGTGCAAGCTACACTTTCCCAGGCCTAACCAGTAGAGAAGGAACTGGGAGGAGAGCTGCTGACCTCCAGAGAGAAGGGAGCAGCAACTGCATGCAAGCCAACCCAGGTACAGCCTTGAAGATCCAACATGGAGAAAAAGGCAGAGGGCTACTGATCCAGGTCACGTAGCAGGCACTAATAGAAACATAGAAACATAGAAACATAGAATTTGATGGCAGATAAGAACCGCTTGGCCCACCCAGTCTGCCCATTTCCCTACCTGATGGATAAGCTGCAGATTCTAGTTAATCAACAGCTTACTTCCTCCTGCCCCCCACTAGAATTGCCTTATGCCTGTCCCATGCATTCTTGAATTCTCCCATTGTTTCTGACTCCACAACCTCCTCAGGAAGGCTGTTCCATGCATCCACAACTCTCTCTGTGAAAAAATACTTTCTAACATTACCTCTGAGCCGTCCCCCCTCTATCTTCAAATTGTACCCCCTTGTTCTTGCACATCTCTTCTTCTGAAAGATACTACACTCTTGTACCTTGTTAATTCCCTTGAGATACTTGAACGTTTCTATCATGTCCCCCCTCTCCCTCCTTTCCTCAAGGGTATACATATTAAGCTGCTTTAGTCTCTCTTGTATATCTTCTGGTGCAGACCTTGCACCATTTTGCTGCCTCCTCTGAACAGCCTCCACTCTGTCTATGTCTTTGCGGAGATGGGGTCTCCAGAACTGCACGCAGTACTCCAGATGGGGTCTCACTAACTGTCTGTAGAGAGGGATAACAACTTCCTGTTTTCTACTGTTGATGCCTCTCCCTATGCATCCCAGTATCCCCCAGCCCTCCTTATTGCCTTCTCACATTGCTTGCCCACCTTTAGGTCATCTGATATAATTACTCCTAGGTCTCTTTCGATTTTGTTGTTGTTATTAACTCACCCCATTGGGTACTATTCCCCTGGGTTTTTGTTTCCCAGATGCATTACCTTGCACTTCTTTGCATTGAATCTGAGCTGCCACGCATTTGACCATTCCTCCAACCTTGCCAAGTCCCTTTTCATTCTTTCCACCCCACCTTGTATATCGACCCTGTTGCAGATCTTTGTGTCATCTGCAAAGAGGCATACCTTTCCTTCCAGGTGCTCTCCAATGTCACTTATAAAAGTATTAAAGAGGATCGGTCCCAGTACGAATCCCTCATGGGTACCCACTAGTTACCCTCCTTTCTTCACTGTGGACTCCGCTATTATTACCTTTTGTGTCCTGTTGTCCAGCCAGTTTTTATCCAGACTACCACCTTGGGACCCACTCCAAGGCTGGCTAACTTGTATATTAATCTTTTGTGTGAGACCGTGTCGAATGCCTTGCTAAAATCTAGGTAGGCCATAGCCACAGCCCCTCCCTGGTCTACTACCTTGGTCACCCAGTCAAAGAAATCTATTAGGTTCATCTGACATGACCTTCCTGCTGTGAAACCATGCTGCCTTGGGTCCTGTATCCCACTAGCCTCTAGGTACTCAACAATTCTTTCCTTCAGAAGTGATTCCATCATTTTCCATACCACTGAAGTCAAACTAACTGGTCTGTAGTTTCCTGCCGCTGCCCTACTCCCACTTTTGTGAAGTGAAATCACATTTGCCCTCCTCCAGTCCTCAGGTACCACTCCATCCTCCCATGATTTGTTAAAGAGAGTAGTCAGTGGTGTTACTAGTTCTACCCTTAGTTCTTTTAGTATTCTTGGGTGAATCCCATCAGGCTCCATTGCTTTGTCCACCCTCAGTTTCAAGAGTTATTTCAAAACCCTTTCTTCTGTGAATGGACTGGTATCAACCCCCCTATTTAGAGTTTCTCCCTTGTTTGGTTTAGGCACCTCCCCCTCCTCATCTGTTGTGAAAACTGATCAGAAATATTCGTTCAGTATCCCTGCTTTTCCACTGTCACCCTCTGCCCACATTCCCTTCCCTTTATTAAGTCTCTGTATCCCTCCCTTGGTTTTTCTTCGCTCCCTAATGTACCTATAACAAGTTTTATCCCCCTTCTTAACAGAGTTGGCTATCTTTTCCTCAGTTTGTGCCTTTGCTATTCTGACTCCTTCCCTGCCTCCTTCTGCTTTAACTGATATAGTTATCTGTCCTGCTCCTTCTGTGTTTCCTTATATTTCCTGAATGCTATCCTTTTCTTCTTAACCATCCCTGCCACCTCTTTTGAGAACCATAGTGGTTTATTCCTTCATTGTGTTTTATTGATTTACTTCACACAAAGGCTTGTTGCCTCTACGATGGCTGTTTTGATTATTCCCCATTGTTCCTCCACCCCTACTTCTTGCCCATTTGCTAGTGCTTTTCTAAGGCACTCTCTCATTTTCCCAAAGTCAGCCTTCTTAAAGTCCAATACTCTTGTTTTTGTGTGGCTTGACTCTATGGCTGTGTTTATTGTGAACCACACTGTTTGGTGGTCACTTGTTCCCAGATGGCTACCCACTTCTAAATCTGAGATCCTTTCTCCTTCCCCATTTGAGAGTACCAGGTCTAAGAATGCTCTCTGAGTGGGTTCCAACACTAGCTGTCTGAGGCATGCCCCCTATAGGGCATCAAGAATGACCTTGCTCTTGGATGTGCCTGCAGCAAAGGTACTCCAGTTAACATCTGGCATATTCAGGTCCCCCATCAACAATATCTCCCCTTTTTCTGCCATTTTAAGGATGCCTTCTATCATGTCCTTGTCCATTTCCTCCCCCTGAGAGGGGGGTTTGAACACAACCCCCATGTGGATTGTGGTACCATTTCCTGTCTCCAGGGTGACCCATAGTGACTCATCAACTTCCTGTTTACTCTTTAGTTCTGTTGCTTTAATCCCTTCCCTTATATAGAGAGCTACTCCTCCTCCTCTTTTACCCACCCTGTCCCTCCTGTAGACTGTGTATCCTGGTATGTTGACTTACCACTCATGGTTCTCTGTGTACCTTGTTTCAGTGACTGCCACAATATCCAGGCATCCCTCTTCCATTAAGGCCACTAGTTCAGGGAGCTGCCAGGTGTCAGGCTGCCAACCAAAATGCTTGGAAGCTAAGACGTATGTGTGTTGGTCCAGGGACCTCAGCAGTCTAAAGGGAGACAGAAGGACGAGGGAGCCAGTAACAAGTCCTGAATGTGGCCATTTCAGCACAGAGCTGAGAGAGGGAGGCTGCCTGCATCATACATACCCTGGTACAGCAGGAATTCAACAGTCTGCTGCATCAGGACAAGCTATCCATGTCACTGGACCATGAGTAAGTCGCTGTGCAGTCTTGCTTTCAGGGTCATTGTCTGTTGTTAACCGTATTTTGCAAGTTGGCCATTGGTCTGGATTTCACCTGGTTTGAGGGATTTCTGTCATTTTAAGCAAGAGTAAGGCCTGTTGGGGAGAAGTTAGATTGAACACCTTGAGCCTTTCTAAAAGTGCAATGCCAGCTAGCAACATCTAAAGGTCTACAACAATTCAGCATCTGTGGTTCACAGACACTGTGTTGGGTTTGGTTAAGTTCTGGTACTAGGTGGGAAGGGTAGTACTGACCTGCTGGATGGGTGCCTAATTGGATTGTATCTAAAGTTGATGTTTTCAAGAACTGTCTTGCCTTCTAGATTCCCCTTCCCATTAATAAAGCTGTGTTCCTGTTAAATCTGATTTGGATATTGCCTCCCAATGTGGTACAGAAATTGGTGGCATCTTTATGGGAGCCTACCAAGAGTTGAGATCCTTATGGCTAGGACAACTGAAGTGTGTCCCAGGACTCACCACCGAACGTGACTACATTGGACCACACCAGTTTACCAAGGGTGGTGGCAATGCCAGGAGCACAGCCCCTGCAAGAAAGTCACATTATTTCCAGAGTGATTCTGCATCTGCACAGGACAGTTTAACCTCTCAGTATGTTTGATACTTTGGTACTACTACAGCTTATTAATGACAAACTGTGTCATTTGCAATCCAACATACATTTATGTAAATTGTCATGATCACCCCCCCCACAAAAAAAAGAACACAGCCAGCACAGGAATAAACCATGCACTATCAGAAACCTACTTGCTTTTCCTCACATTCTGTTAGTGACACAACTTGGCATTGGCTGTGCTGCTCAGACCTGCCCTGAGAACAGATAGCTAGACAGTCATGAGAAACACATGCCCATGCCAGCAGCTTCCCGTGGCACTTGTAGTGGCCTCCAAAGCCAGTCCCCCACAACAGCCCCCACTACTGTGTGTCACAGAGTCCCAACACCTGCGCTCTGTCACTGAGCGAGCGCATTGCAGTCTGCAGAGGTTTCTTGTTTCACCCTAAATTTGTCGACCAGGGCACTCAGGACTGTGTTTTTATTATTCAGTGCGGGTTCCCGATGAAATTCATTATTGCACAAAGGGCAGCGGCAGGGATTCAAGGTTTTTTTCCAGGCAGTCTTCATGCATTTGCGACAAAAATTGTGCTGGCAACTTAGGGTGACGGGGGTGTCGTATAGCTCCATGCAAATGGGACAAATCAACTCCTCAGGGGCTGTGTCAGATGTCTCAGCCATTTTTGTTTGAAACGAAAGTGAAATCTGCGCCGTCGGGCCCCTATGCCCACAGACAAATTGAAAGTTAGAACCGAGCACACCACATCTTGAAATGTTTTTAACCACTTTTGTTTATGTATCCAGCCAGGGCAATCGAACTAAGATGTATTAGCTTATTTCCCTTGTGTAGGGTTTTGTCTGTAACCAATTTTACAGTTGATTGGGTTGAATCACAGGGATGCTGAGACAAGTAATAACTAGGTCAAGGGGCTGTCAGAAAGGCACCTTACTTGCGGATTACTATAAATATATCCATTTATGAATATTTTCTTTGCTGGGTGCCTGTGTAGTCCACTTCTCCTGCTCTCCCCTCACCCGCCTGTGTGCTGGGTGCCGCTCAACGCACTGCAGTTGATGTCTTGCTGTCCCATGGGAGTACCTCCTGGTTTCTTCTCCCTGTAATTAGGTTTTGGGTTAGTTCCATTTGTTACACTGGTTTGTGTGTTGCCCCCCAAAGGGCGACCGCACCTGACCTCCAACAGTATTCTTTCTGTGTTAATTGGCCGATTCTCCCTGTGGTGGGAGTCAAACCTGCTACCAAACTCCCAGTGTTTCTTCAATGAGATGATTGCTGCACAGACCCAAGAGAAATGTACTCTGTGCCCTGAAGGTTCAGTGCAGCGCTCTGTTAGCTTGTGATGCTCAGTGGTTCTTCACCAGGAAGGGCATGTCGGCAGGCATGTCATCGATGCTGCTGCATGACGAGCTTGTCTCTGATTGCAGCGACACTTTCCTTACAAGTTGTGTTCACTTTACATAATACTGGTATCTGCAGTAGTATGCTGGCTTATTGGAGAATGTGGGACACACCTACTAAAGCGTGCCCTGCATTCGCCAACACAGACACACCTCTGAAATGTGCTACTAGCACAAGATGTTGCTTGTACATGCGCGCAAGCCAACATAAAAATGACTCAACAAGGTTCTCACCCTATTTCTTAATGTTTAGGAGAGAAACCAGACTTCCAGTGGACTTATGTTTTGGGTGTCTGCAGATGGCGCCTTACCAGAGACACACTTGGAGTATACCAGGAGGCTGCAAGCACAATTAACAGAATTCTACCTGATTCAAAACTTGGGGATACCAGGCAAACACAAGATAGAGGACTGATGGACATCTGATCCTTATGTAATTGTGGAACAGCTTCCAAATTTGCCAGCATACAGATTAAGAATAGAAAGGGGAAACATGATGATTGAAACATTATATTGAAACCATCTATTGCCAATTGGTCAGCTGTTGCCAGAAGTTGTTAATTCAGTACCTCTCTCACATCCATGGAGACCGGTCACTAGAAATGAGACAAAGCGTAAGAGACACAGTCAAGTTCAACCACCAGTACCTGTTTTCCTCCGGCGACGAAGTCTGATGTGTTCAGCAGTAGTTCTGAAGATGAAGAACCTAACATTTGTCCGATACCATGTCACTTTTGGCCTGCACCATATCCCATGGACTGTCCACTTTCAGCATCTCAAGGGAGTAATGTGAGTCATTCCAGGCCATTGAATCCAGCTGCACTACCCTTTGCTCCTACTGACACTGAGCCCACAGTCATGAACAATGCTCCAAATGCAGGGAAAGCTGATACTCCAGTAATAGAGCCAATCCAGGACATTGTGAGATTCGAACCCCCTGTGGCTGAGTGTGCAGAACCTATTAATGATCAGGATCAAATCACTGCTGAGGAACCTATAGTACCCCGCCACTCTGGTAGGGAAGTCAAGCAAAGAATAAAACTTACTCATGATGTCCCTGATGTCCCTTCTGATCTCCCTGTCAATGTGGTACATAAAAGGGTTAATCTGCTGCCAAGCCCACTATTGCTACCCCCCTTGTGCTGCCCACAAGTCATAATAGGGAGATGTACATGTACATCATGGTGGGAAAGTAATCATTTCAGTGCATGCCCTGTGTTTTAAGAAATGCAGTGCTAATGATGGTTAGTCAGGTATCAGGTGTATTAGATAGCATGTAATGTATTGTATTGCAATGTTTGGTGTTTCAGGACTTGAAGAGCATGCCAAGGATTTCAGTGGGGGAGAATGTAACCCCCCTCCCAAGTCAGGAGCTTACCTGAGGGCCCCGAGACCTCCTGACAGCTGCTACCTCCTAACAGCTCCTGCCTCCCAATATGCCAGCGCTGTGTGGTTTTGCTCCCCCAGCCTGCTCCTGGACTGCCAAAGGACCGGGGAGCAGATTAACTTTAGTGCAGCACCTCCTGTGCCCAATCCCATGCAGCCAGCGAGCCACTCACATCCTCGCTGCCCCGGCCTGATCCTGGACTGTCACTATGGCTGGGGAGCACAACAAACTGTTTCAATGCCTCCTACACATGAAGAAGAAGCAACCAATGAGCTGCATATTTGTGTTGCTCCCCTACCCCCAAACTGCCACGCAGCTGGGCGAGGAGCCAGTGACAAGGCCTCAGGGTTGTTCTGGTGCCTCAAGCACCCATTAGGAATGTGGCAGAAGCACCACTCTACCGATCCTCTCCCCAGCCCCTCCAGGCAGCCAAGGGGGCTGGGGGAACAAAACAAAATTAAAACTTTGAAAGAGGTTCCCGACCCAATCCCTGCCTCCAGAGGGTCAGGAGTCAGGGAACAACATGGTGCCCACTCAGACTACAAGTCCCATGATGCCTAGCACCAGAACTGCCATTTTGCCACACAGTTCCTTCTGGGGAGCCCACACAACAGAGCTTCCAACAGAGCTGCTGTCCCCCCAAAGTGCCCCCGGACCTAGCGACCACCAGAAGAGACCAAGAGGGTCCTAGCCATGCAGCCAGATGCTGCCAGGACTGTTTCCTTTTATTTAAACTGGACTTTGATGAGCAAGTACTGTCTGGGGCAGCCATCTTTGCCAAGGTTGCTTGAGGATAGCGTGGAATCCTATTGGTAGCTGCAAGTACCTCCAATCAGGATGTGGAGCTTGAGAATGATGTGGACCAAAGAGGTGTCAAGATTCAAACCAAACATTCTGGGGTTGACAGTTTGACCCTGGTTCTTTCCTGTGAGAGTTTTTTTAAGAAGAAACAATTGATTCTGACAGCTCCTGCTGCTGTCACAGAACACAACTGAAGTAGTTTGTGACAAAACAAACTAAAGACATTCTGAACTTGTTCCTAATTGTCTGTTAAATCCCAGAGACAAGGGGATTTACCTCCACCTGGAGTAGACTATGGATGGGAGAACTCGGTGAAGTTCTGACCATTATTAAATAAGAACCGGAACCCGGTGAAGTCCTGATTTATCCTGATTAGTTTTGATTAGTTCTGATTTATTCACCAGTATTTGAAAAATGTGAAAAAATGCATAAAAGGGGTCAAAGTTGCTGACATTTGACACAGAGGCCCAAAGGAAATAATTTAATGGATTATCCATATAAAAATTAAAGTAAGACTGCTAAATAAAAAAGCAATCTGTCATTACTAGCCCCTTCATGGCTGGCCTATAATGGTTGCATATCATGCTCAGGCCCATGTCATGAGTGTGCTGGGAGAGACAAAGAGAGAGAGACAGAGAGATGCAAATTCCTACAGCATATCATAGCACCACCAAGCACTGCAGGCATTGCCAGGCAGCTAAGATTTATTTTTTTATTAATGGTGCTGTGTGGGTATTATTTCAATGGATGTTCCAGTCAGAGCTGCCAAGCCAAAGAAATGGATATGAATGATTAAATGAGTAGCACTAAGAAAGCCCACCCACCCAACCCATGTGAATGATGCAACTGCTTTGCATGCCCCAGTGTACTGTGGTACATGGTACACTACCTGGTCCAAGAGGTGGAAATGTACTACAACAACTTCTACTGAATCTGATCAACATGCTGAGGAATGGATGCTGAATTCTTAACAAAGAAAAATGAAAGACATAGTGATCACCACCCAGGCAGGCAGCCAGTCACACATCGCATTGGTTAAGTGCAGTGCAGTCATAAAAAAGTTTGCCACTGCCACCTGAAGACCTGATGACACACAACACAACACAATGACACCCTTCCTAGTTCCACAATTGTTTGCTGCCAGCCACTGCTAAGTAAATTAAGTATCACAAATAAAATATAGTAATATAATAATCTCAGTCCATTTACTGTAAGTGAGATGTAACCAGGCTAGCATACCACGCACACACACAAACAATAAAGAAATTATATGAATTTTCAATTTAGTAGCATTTTTTTCTGTGAAGTATTTGCAGCTAAATATTGGGGATGTGAGAAATACACAGAGTATTCAGTTTCTGAACTTTCAGGCATCTGCTAAGCCATGCATGCACTATATGAAAATTAAAACAGTACAGTCAGGATCACTTTGAGGGCAAAAAAAGAAACAAGCAATAGTAGTAAGGAGGACTGGAGTAAGGACAAAAAGTGACAAGTAGATGCCGTGACTTGTAACCATGACTCGTGACGACAAAAAGTGATAGTAGTAGCAGTAGATAGCAGTACCCTATCTTACAGATCAGATAGTGGTACCTGGTACCACCAAGTAAGTTTGTGACATGAAATGCAGTTGCTTACTGTATTTGGAATCTGAACCCACTGATGTTATTATTTTATTTTCTATTCTGTGCTGCTCATGTGATCATAGTGGCCTGGCCTAGCCTGTCCTGATCCGACTTGTTGCAATTAATTGCAGCCTCATGTAGTAGACTCTATTCACAAAAGGTTTTCATCACAGGCACAAATTCTTGAAAGTGTTTTGTGCATAGGGCCTGCTCGGAGCAGTTACTTGAATGTTTTATTCAGGTATCATATTTAAAATTAAAGTGAGGAATGCTGACTTTGTGAAATGTGAGGCACTCAGCATTTTCTGGTGTCAAATGGGATTGTGTGTCAGTAATGACTTTACCAGCTGAAATTAACAATCGTTCTGAACAGACACTAGCCGGAGGACAATTCATGCACTTCATTGCAATGTTTACTAAAGCAGGCCACATATTTTGTTTGGATTTCCAGTATTTCCAAGGATCAGCATTCCAGCTGATATTAGGCTCTGCCAGGTACATTTCAACAATGGTCTGTGCTGAGGCTGTGTTACAAGAGGCAGATGAAGATGTTACAATAACATCTTCTAAGTGATTCCAGAGACATGAAGCTGAACCAAGTGACTGTGGAACAGTGCTGTCATGCTTGGCTGGTGGCAAAGAAGACAATTTGGCTGCAGTGGCTGAGGAGGAAGAGGGAGAAAATGCCGCAACAGTTGAGGATGGGCCACCTGATGCTGTGCTTCTGTGTCATGAAGAAGATTCTGAATGTGGTGCTGATGTTGTACTCTGTTCCATGACAGCACGCACCTCGTCAATTATTTCTTGTTTGTTTCTCTTGACACAAGTGTCATCATCATCACTCAATAGTTGCTTCAGATTGTATCGTGGGTCCAAGATTGTTGCTTTAATGTAGTAATCAGAATGAAGCATTTTACGTAGTTTGTCATCTTCTTCAACTTTTTTGATCATACATCTTGTTAGATCTTGTTGTATTCTGGAGGGAAACCTGCATGTGTCAGCGCCACTGGCAGCCTGTATGATCATGGAACTGTCTTGCTTCTCCAATTCTTTCCTAATCAGATTCAATCTTAATTTTAAAATTTTTATTAGGGGTATCACCTGGCTCAGAGTTGCTATGTTTGCACTAACCTCCCTGGTGATTTCTTTAAATGGCTGAAACAGTACAATGAGAAACTACAGCATGGCCTACTGTGGTGGAGTGATATAGACATCTGTGTGATGTAGGCAGCCAGTTCTGAGTGCTGTATCATTTCTTTTTAATATCAAAAATATTAATGACTGTCTCTGCTGAGAAATCAAAGGCTCTAGGAATAACCTCACTCACCCCACACCCCCGGTTTCAGCTGAAGGATGGATGCCATGAGAAAAATGCTATGACAGCGTATGAGATTATACACAAACAGATTTTAGAGACAATGTGTTATGTGGAAAAGCCTGAAGCTAATTATAGGGTTAAGAAACCTGAGTTCAGCATATCCATTTTATAACACTTCCAGAGGAAGAAAAGCAGGTTGTGATGTATTGGTGCGAGATCATAAACGCTTTGGTGTCTGTGTGACAGACGATACTGTTTAAATATCAAAGAGATGTCATTTGACACACATGAGTTATGCTGAGGATTGCAGAATGTAATACTTTGAAAATACATCCTGTGGTTGTATAAGATATATATTTTTTAAATATAATCTGACAAAGGAGGAGCTAGCTGACCTCACCAAAAAGGGGTTGGCCAATATAGATGTTTAAGGAATAATTCTGTTTTACAGAGACACATTTTTATCTGACACTGACCAAGAAAACATCTGAGCACTGAAAATAGGTATTTAGAAAGCTAGACAAAATCTAAATATTGTTGTAAGAATTGCACTGTTGTAAACCTTGTTTTGTTCAAAGATATGTATGTCTTGTGATATAAGAGTTCTGTTTGTATGTTTGACATATTCTTATATATTTTAGTAAAAACTTTCATTTTAGAGCATACCTGGTCTGTCTTTGAATTGCTTTCTTTTGCTAAGAAATATTTATGGTTATAGCAGACAGCAGACATAAGCTTGTATGGTGGTACCAAACTGGAAAGAGAAGCATTTTAAATCTGAGGTCTTTATTAAAGTTTTAAGGGCTCATCTCTGAAAACCTGGTTAGGTGCCCATAGGCAAAGATATCTGGCCCCCCGAAGACAGATATATCTGAGCCTGTGCATTGGGTATGCTAGCAAGAGGTTAACAGTTTGAATCTCTCCAGAACTTGAGACCAAAGGTTGATCCGAACTCACAAAAACAGACAAGAGGGTTACCTTGTCTGTTACACTGTTCACAAGACTACACTCAGAGGTTGGCACTTTGGGAGTAGAGGGCTGACCTGCTGAGTGAATCTGTGACAGATTGGTTGGCAGCGGTGGCATAATTTTGGTATCACAAGCTTTATTTTTCTGTGTCAGCTGAGACTGTAAGCTCTCTTGCAAAGAAAGAAAAAGACAGAGTTTTACTTTAAAAAGGAAACAGAACTATATATCACTTGGTGTACAGTCAAGTTCCTACCTATTTTATTTTTTTTCCTAAAGTGCAAAGTCAGAGTAGCCATAGTCAGGGAAGAAGAAGATGGCTTCCGACTACAGCAGGCACACTGTAGATTACTTGAAGCAGTTGTGCGGGGACAGGGGAGTCCCGTTTGAGGTGACAGCCAAAAAGCAGAACCTCATAGAGGCCCTGATGGTAGAAGATACCCAGAGCAGCGAGTCACCGACTGTGACTAAAAAGGACAGCAGGGCTACTGTCAGTGAAGGGCCACAGCAGCAGGGAATGGCCACCAGTAACGCAGAGAGGCAGAGCAAGAATGCAGAGAGGCAGAGCGACAACAGAGGGAGACAGACCATGAGGAGCATGAGCCCCAGCAAGCTGCAGAGGAGAAGAGAGAGGAGCACCAGAGGCAACACGAGCTAGAGAAGATGTGACTCCAACCAACGGCACCAGAGCAGGTAAGTGACTTGGGTTTAACTGGGACTGCAGGACTGGGTTACAAATTGAACTCCAAATTAATAGCTGAGTTTAAGGAAGGGGAGGACATGGATGCCTTTTTAAATTCTTTTGAAAAAGTTTGTATTCAGGCTAAAATTCCTAGAGAGTCCTGGACCCAAAGCAGCATGGAGTCACAGCAGGACGGTCATGTCAGATGAATCTAATTGATTTCTTGACTGGGTGACCAAAGTAATAGACCAGGGAGGGGCTGTGGATATGGTCTACCTAGACTTTAGCAAGACATTTGACACAGTCCCGCACAAAAGATTAATAATCAAGTTAGCCAGCCTGGGAGTGGGTCCCAGGGTGGTAGCCTGGGTAGCAAACTGGCTGCACAACAGGACACAGAAGGTAATAGTGAATGGAACACATTCTGAAGAAAGGGGGTTACTAGTGGAGTACCTCAGGGCTCAGTACTGGGTCCAGTCCTCTTTAAAGTCTTTATAGGTGACATTGCAGAGGGTCTGGAAGGAAAGGTATGCCTCTTTGCAGATGACACAAAGATCTGTAACAGAGTTGATACACAAGTGGGGTAGAAAGGATGAGAAGGGACTTGGCAAGGTTGGAGGAATGGTCAGACATATGGCAACTTAGATTCAATGCAAAGAAGTGCAAAGTAATGCACCTGGGAAATAAAAATCCAGGAGAAGAGTACACAATAGCAGGGGAGGCACTAACGACAACAATAATGGAAAGGGATCTGGGTGTAGTCATATCAGATGACCTAAAGGTGGGTAAGCAATGTGAGAAGTCAGTAAGGAGAGCCAGGGGGACACTGGGATGCATAGGGAGGGGCATCACAAGTAGAACAAGCATTTGTCAATGCCGAACGTTCGCTTGCAGGTATTTGCAGTGGTGTTTGGCACGTATGGTGCTTTACCCTAATGCCCTGTGCGATTGCTGGTATTTGCACAATAAATGTTCAGCATGACCTTTTTGTTACCCCCATTGTGCGCTACATAGGCGGAAACACGTTTTGGGCAGGATGTGAAAAATGACAGCTGTACTGCTCATAAGGAAGTGTGGTAAAATGGCAATGTTGGAAAATCTGTGTGGAAATATTGAAAATCTGCAAACCTACCGAAAGCATGCGTGGAACTGTGCAACGACACCTCGTGAAACAGTCATTGTTAGAATTTTTCACCAAATTTTCAACATTGGCATTTTAAAACCTCTGCTAATGAACAGTGTCACTGTGATTTTTTTACTGTGTCCCATACATTGATTTCGCACACCGACTGCGCCATTGTGCACTACATGGGCGGAAACACGTTTTGGGCAGGATGTGAAAAATGACAGCTGTACTGCTCATAAGGAGGTGTGGTAAAATGGCAATGTTGAAAATCTGGAGGAAAATATTGAAAATTCATAAACTTACAAGCCGCGTAGGAACCGCACAACGACGTCAGAAAGTTAATTTTAGAATTTGTTCACTAAATTTTCAACATAGCCATTTTAAGATCTCTGCTCATGAACAGTGACACTGTGATTTTCTTCATGTGTCCCATACATTGAGTTCGTGATAATCGATCAGCCATTGTGCGCTACATGGGCGGAAACATGTTTTGGGCAGGATGTGAAAATGACAGCTATACTGCTCATGAGGAGGTGTGGTAAAATGGCAATGTTGAAAATCTGGAGTGAAATATTGAAAATTGCGAAACGCACGAAGCGCATGGAACCGCGCAACGCAAACTCGAAAACAGTCATTTTTAGGAATTTTTTCACCAAATTTTCAACACAGCCATTTTAAGACCTCTGCTCATGATCAGTGTCACTGCAATTTTCTTAATGTGTCCCACACATTGATTTCGCACACTGACTGCGCCATTGTGTGCTACATGGGTGAAAACAGATTTTAGGCAGGATGTGAAAATGACAGCTGTACTGCTCATAAGAAGGTGTGGTAAAATGGCAATGTTGGAAAATCTGGAGGAAAATATTGAAAATTCGCGAACTTCACGGCCCGCGAGGAACCGCCGCACAACGACAAACAGAAACAGTTTGAGCTTTTAGACCACCAACATGGAGTAATTAGACGATGTCATTGTCGGCGAGATTATTCAGGCCCAAAGGTGACTCACGCAATGACTGTGCAGTGACTGCGAAATCACCCTTTGGGCCCAATAACACCATAACAGTGACATCATTCATGAGAAGGGGTCCCAAAACCCATGTTGAAAATTTGCGCAAAATTCCAAAAATGCCTGAGATATGCAACAAAGTTGAAAACCCCTATCTAGCTCATTATACAGCTTACCGGCATTTCCTCAGTTCGCGGTCGGCTTTGAAGAGTGCAGATGTGTTCCGGTCCACCGAAGATCGTCGCCGAGGCCAGAGGTAAGTATGGGGTGGGGGTTGGGGAGGCTGGGTGCGCAGTGGTGGGTGCGGTTGTGGGAGGGGGACTGGGAGAAGCGCCTGTGGACCATTTCTTTACAGGTAAAAAAAAAAAAAAAATAGACGACGTGGGATGTTTGCCACACTGGGTTGGGCTCCCAGCATGGCAGAAGCATGGCTGGGTTGCCGAGGAGCTGACGGGTGGATTGGGCACCCCCGTTGGCAGACAACCCGGGACATTTGCCACGCTGGGGTGGGCTCCCAGCGTGGCAGAAGGATGGCTTGGGGGGCCGTGGAGCCGATGGGGGATTGGGCATCCCTGTCGGCAGATGACATGGGACATTCACCACACTAGGGTGGGCTCCCAGCATGGCAGCAAAGATTTTGGGGGGGGCGGCGTGACGGGGGGGGTGGCGTGATGCAGAGGGGTGGCGTGATCGTAGCTTGTGGCGACAGCAGTGGTCTTTGAAGAGAAGACCACCGCTGTCACACACAGACAGCTCCCGCACCCATTGGTGCAGGATCGCCATGCCTGCTCAACGGAGCAGTGGATTGCAAGGAGAGGCACACCTCCAAAGTGCTACTCTCCAAACGCTCCTGTGCATGCCGCAAGTGAATATAAAAAGGAAGTGGTTATCCTCTATACAGACAGTTGGTGAGACCCCATCTGGAGTACTGTGTGCAGTTTTGGAGACCTCATCTACGCAAGGACATAGACAGGATGGAAGCAGTTCAGAGGAGGGCAACTAAAATGGTGCAGGGTCTACATCAGAAACCATATGAAGAGAGACTGAGAGCTTAATATGTATACCCTTGATGAAAGGAGGATAGGGGACATGATAGAAACTTTAAGTGCCTCAAGGGAATCAACAAAGTTCAGGAGGGTAGCATCTTTCAGAAAAAGAGATGTGTAAGAACAAGGGGGCACAATTTAAAGTTAGAGGGGGGACGGCTCAGGGGTAATGTGAGGAAATTATTTTTCACGGAGAGAGTGGTGGACGCATGGAACCATCTTCTTGGAGAGGTTGTGGGGTCTAAAACAGTGGGAGAATTCAAACATGCATGGGACAGACATAAGGCAATTATAGTGGGGGGTTGCAGGAAGTAGGCTGTTGGTTAACTAGAATCTGCAGCTTATCCAATATGTAGGAAAATGGGCAGACTGAGTGGGCCAAGTGGTCCTTATCTGCCGTCAAAGTCTATGTTTCTATGTTTCCAGCTATCACCGCTACTTACCGGGAAAGCTTGAGATACATTGGGTCAAATGGACAATGAAGACAGCAATGATTACAGCAAGCTAAAAGCTGCACTGTTAAAAAAGTTTGAATTAACTGCTGAATCATACAGAGCTAAATGCTGTAAGCTCAGGAGAAGCCCTGATATGAGCTATGAGGAGCTAGGCACAAAACATCAGTTTTTAAAACATTGGTGGGAAGGAATTGAGGCAAATTCTAATGATAAAATTAAAAATGTGATTTTATTAGAACAGTTTTATTGGGCATGCCCAGCAGAACTAAAAACCTGGCTAGATAACCAAGATCCAAAAACAGTGCAAGAGGCTGCTGAACTCACGGACCAATATGCCAACAGCAGACCTGCTCTGAGAATGAATGGGGTTGGCGTGGCAGTGCAGAAAGGGAAAAGCGCGCCTTCGGGGCAACTAAAACCCTCACTGCCTCCACTGAAACCAGTTAGCCCCAGGTTTCAAAGAAAAGATTTCTCTGAAGTAAGAAATGCCTGTTGGTTGTGTAAAGAAACTGGGCATATTGCCAGACAGTGCCCCAAAAGGCGAGCCATAATACACAACAGGATGCTAGAAAAGAAGTGGGTTGTTTGTGTGTCCCTGGAAGCATGCCAGTGAATATGAGGGAACACATACACCCAGTCATGGTGAATGGGGTACAGAAGCAGGGGTTAAGGGACACAGGAGCATCCCTGACATTGGTAAAGGGGGATCTGGTACAGCCTGGTTAGCTTATACCCAATAAATATGTAACTGTACAAGGGTTTACTTGTGAAGAGAAAACATTGCCACTCACTAGTGTTCTCCTGGACTGGGGTGAAACAGGGGGAACTGTGCAGCAGGTGGCTGTAGCCAACACATTAGCAGTGGATGTGATCCTGGGTAACAATCTCCAGCAGGGGGTGGTATGTGCAGTTACCCGCAGCCATGCGGCAAGGGAAAATAATAGTTCCCTGAACCCCACAGAAACCAGTGTGGAAACCACTGAGAGGCTGGTTCCCCAGCCTGTGTCTCCAGATGGGGAGACTGATAAAAGGGGGTAGAAATTTCCCCAGTAGCAAGTAACCACACAGCTACAGAGGGTTACTCTGAAGAGGGAGGGGTGACCCCTTGTCAGAGGGTTAGGACTGACAGTGATCCTGAGGGCCCTGATGCTAGTGCTAGGGACCATAATTTAGTGACTGAAGGGGACCTGTCCCATGCCTTGGGAATGTGTGAGGTGTTTGCAGCTGCTCAGAAGAGTGACCCTAGTTTAGAGAAGCTGAGGGCTTGGGCAGACTCGGAGGGCACACAGGGAGGTGATGGCAGACATAAGGTTTAATGGGAAAATGGACTTATTTATACACAGGCAGTACAGACAGAGGGAGGGTTGCTAGGCAGGCAGCTTGTCATTCCCCAGGGGTATCATGAGCAGTTGCTCAAGATTGCACATGATATTCCCTTGTCTGGACATCTGGGAATCACGCGCACAATGCAGTGGTTGGCCAAGAATTTCTACTGTCCTAACTTCACCCAGCAGGTGAAGGAGTATTGCAGGTCTTGTCACCGGTGCCAAGAAATAGGGAAGGCGGGCAAGAAAACCCAAGCCGCCCTGATCCCCTTGCCCATAGTGGAGGAGCCATTCCAGAGGGTGGGAATGGATTTTGTGGCCTTTAAATACCCCCAGCTCCTCAGGGAAGAGATTCATCCTGACTGTGGTGGATTATGCCACCGGTACCCAGAGGCAGTCGCCCTATCCTCTCTGAGGACAGACAAAGTGGCAGATGCCTTACTTGGGATTTTCTCCCATGTTGGGTTTCTGCAGGAGGTAATCACCAATCGAGGGGGTTCCTTCATGTCGGACCTGATGAAATGTTTATGAGAGAAGTGTGGAGTGGTGCAGAGATGCACAACACCGTATCACCCACAAGCCAATGGGCTTGTGGAATGATTCAATGGTACCCTAAAGTCAATGCTGTGGGTGTTTGCTGAACAGCATGGGAGGGACTGGGAGAAATACCTTCCCCACCTGTTGTTTGCATACAGGGAGGTGCCCCAAGAGTTGACAAGATTTTCCCCCTTAGAACTCTTATATGGACGCTGGGTACGTGGGCCCCTAGAATTGATCGGGGAGGACTGGGAAGGCAAGCACGCCACCCAGGGAACTCCCATTGTGGGTTATGTCCTTAGGTTTAGGGAAAGGCTGAAGGAGCTTATGGGGATAGCCCAGAGCAACCTGGCAGCTGCCCAACAGAAACAAAAGGTATGGTACGACCGAAGAGCCAGATCTCACTCGTATACGGTGGGTCAGGAAGTCATTTTCCTTATTCTGGTCCAGAAAGACAAGCTGCAAGCTGAGTGGGCAGGACCGTACAAAGTGGTTAGGAAGGTAAATGACGTGAACTACATTGTGGAGTTACCTGACAGAAGACAGACTGAAAGGATGTACCATGTCAACATGATGAAGCCATATGCAAATAGGGCTGACATGGTGTTTGCAGTGTGAAGTCATGGGGAGGGAACAGATGAAGGAGACCCCCTTCTGGATTCTGGATTTGCTGGAAGAGAGTAAGTGGGAGTCCTCTGTGGAGGCAGTAAAATTGCCTTCCCAGCTGACCCTGGGCCAGATCCAGAAAATAAGGGAGGTTTTAGCAGACTTTGCCCCCTTGCTTAGCACCAAGCCTGGACTAACCCCCTTAGTGACACACGATGTGGAGACAGGGACACAGACGCCCATTCAGCAGACAGCATATCGGGTGTCACAGGCTGTCCAAAAGGACATTAGGAGGGAAGTGGAGGAGATGCTGGATTTAGGGGTAGTCCAGAGATCCCACAGCTCCTGGGCCTCACCCGTAGTCCTTGTGCCCAAACCAGATGGCTTAACTCATTTCTGTGTGGACTATTATGGACTGAATGCAGTCACAAAGTCCGACACCCACCTGCTGCCCTGGACGGACGAACTCCTGGACAAGTTGGGAGGAGCGACCTACCTTACGACTATTGACCTGACCAAGGGGTATTGGCAGGTAGAATTGACAGACAGAGCTAGAGAGAGGTTGGTCTTCATCACTCCGATAGGCTTATATGAGTTTAAAGTAATGCCTTTCGGAATGAAGAACGCCCCAGCCACTTTCCAAAGATTGGTGAACCAGGTGTTGAATGGTGCTGAGGAGTACGCTGTAGCATACGTCGATGACATTGCCATCTTCAGTACCAGCTGGGAGGAACACCTTTCACACCTTAGGGAAGTGCTGGGAAGGATACAGAGGGCCAGGCTCACTGTCAAAGCCGAGAAGTGCCAGGTGGCCATGGGAGAAGTGGCATACCTCGAGCATGTGGTAGGCCAGGGACAGCTCTGTCCTAACCAAATAAAGATAGAGGTGATCAAGGCATGGCCTAGACCATAAACCCAGAAGCAGGTCAGGAGCTTTCTAGGGACAGCAGGGTACTACAGAGAATTTGTACCCAATTACAGTGCCCTGGCTGCTCCCCTATCTGACCTGACAAAGAAAAACATGCCAAAGAAAATTACCTGGGGCCCAGCCTTTGAGGAAGCCTTTACCAGACTGAAGGAGGCACTGTGCAGTGCTCCTGTTTTGACAAGTCCTGACTATAGCAAAACCTTTATAGTTCAGATGGATGCCTCAGACGTGGGTATTGGGGCAGTACTCAGCCAGACGTCTAGCCAAGGGACAGATCACCCAGTTGTGTACCTGAGTAGAAAGCTGCTTCCCATACAGCAAGTGTACTCCACAGTGGAAAAGGAGCGTCTTGCCATAGTGTGGGCCCTAAAGAAGTTAGGGCCATACTTGCATGGGCAGCATTTTGTGGTGCAGACTGAGCACAACCCACTGGTTTGGCTGACGCAGATGGGGAAGAACAATGGGAGACTACTAAGATGGAGTCTTGCTTTACAAGGGTATGATCTAAAAATTGTACATAGGGCTGGAGCGAATAATCAAAACTCAGATGGACTGTCTAGGGTCTATGAGGAGTGAACTGATTTGGGAAGCTCATCCCATCTGGGGATAGATCCCCCAAATTCAGTCTAGGTGGGAAGGAGTGTGATGTAGACAGCCAGTTCTGAGTGCTGTATCATTTCCTTTTAAAATCAAAAATATTAATGACTGTCTCTGCTGAAAAATCAAATGCTCTAGGAATAACCTCACTCGCCCCCCCCCATTTCAGCTGAAGGATGGATGCCATGAGAAAAATGCTGAGACAGCATGTAAGATTATACACAAACAGATTTTAGAGACAATGTGTTATGTGGAAAAGCCTGAAGCTAATTATAGGGTTAAGAAGCCTGAGTTCAGCATATGCATTTTATGATACTTCCAGAGGAAGAAAAGCAGGTTGTGATGTATTAGTGCGAGATCATACATGCTTTGGTGTCTGTGTGACAGAGGATACTGTTTAAATATCAAAGAGATGTAATTTGACACACACGAGTTATGCTGAGGATTGCAGAATGTAATACTTTGAAAATACATCCTGTGGTTGTATAAGATATATATTTTTTAAATATAATCTGACAAAGGAGGAGCTAGCTGACCTCACCAAAAAGGGGTTGGCCAATACAGATGTTTAAGGAATAATTCTGTTTTACAGAGACACACTTTTATCTGACACTGACCAAGAAAACATCTGAGCACTGAAAACAGGTATTCAGAAAGCTAGACAAAATCTAAATATTGTTGTAGGAATTGCACTGTTTTAAACCTTGTTTTGTGTAAAGATATGTATGTCTTGTGATATAAGAGTTCTGTATTGTGTGTTTGACATATTATTATATATTTTAGTAAAAACTCTAATTTTAGAGCATACCTGGTCTGTCTTTGAATTGCTTTCTTTTGCTAAGAAATATTTATGGTTATAGCAGACAGCAGACATAAGCTTGTATGGTGGTACCAAACTGGAAAGAGAAGCGTTTTAAATCTGAGGTCTTTATTAAAGTTTTAAAGGTTCATCTCTGAATACTTGGTTAGGTGCCCATAGGCAAAGATATCTGGCCAACCGAAGACAGATATATCTGAGCCTGTGCATTGAATATGCTAGCAAGAGTTTAACAGTTTGAATCTCTCCAGAACTTGAGACCAAAGGTCGATCTGAACTCACAAAAACAGACAAGAGGGTTACCTTGTCTGTTACATGGTTCACAAGACTATGCTCAGAGGTTGGCACTTTGGAAGTAGAGGGCTAACCTGCTGAGTGCATCTGTGACAGTCTGCATCACTAATTATTTTTTCTACAGTGTACTGCCTAACAGCTTTCTTTTGTTCCAGCAGGCTTTGGAACATATAAAAGGTCAAATTCCATCAAGTAGAAATTTCTTTGATCAGTCTGTGCAAAGGTAAACTGTGCTTCTGCTGTATTTTTTCAGACAAGTGACATGCTTTGCTTGAGTGACTGAAATGAGTGCATATTCTTTTACCAGTGCTAATTAGAGCCTTACTCTCCCTGTCACCATCGAGAAAACCATGAACTATTAAATTTAAGCAATGCACAAAGCAGCAGATGTGAACAAAGCCCCCCTCCTCCAAGGCCTTCATTATGTTGGACCCATTATCTGTAACTATAAAGCCAACTGACAGTCCCTGTGAAGTGAGCCATTGCTGTATTGGTTTTTGAAGCTCTTCATTGATGCTGTATGAGGTATGTTCAGATGGAAAACAAAACATTCTTAGAACAGCAAACTGCGATGCTTCACTGTCCCCACTCCCACGTAAATTATCAAAACATGCCCAATGGGTTGTGACAGGCATGAAGGGTTCAGGGTGACCGCTTGTCCAGATATCTGTTGTGAGATGCACCACCCTCCCTACAGCACTGCACAAGACGCGTCTTATTTTTTACATACATCATAAAGATCAGGAATCCCTGTTGACGAGAAATATTTCCACGATGGTATACTATATCGAGCTTCAAGGTACTCAAGCAGCCACCTGAATCTTATATGTTCAACCACGTTATATGGTGGCAAATCAACAGCTATCATTTCAGAATTTTTTTTGGTTATTGTAATAGCAACAGGGTGAGTCAAGGCATATTTGCCTTTACGCTCATATGTTTCTGAGATGATAAGCTGTCTCCTTGAAGGAGGCATGCTTTTGAACACATGGTCACTTTCAGTAACAGTTGGAGGAGTCCTCTGAATGGCAGCAAGTGGTGGTTGAGGTGTAATAATAATAATAATAATAATACCTTTATTTATAACGCACCTTTCAAAAAGTCAAGGCGCCTTAACAATAAGATAAAACAGAATGCAGTAAAAAAAAGTTAAATACAAACTCTCATAAAATTCAAACTTCCAGTAACATCAAACAAGGTAGACTAGATACCACAAATGGGTTTTTAAGGCCTGTTTAAATCCCTCCACAGCTGCGCACTCCCGGAGCTGACAGGGTGGAGAATTCCAAAGGGCTGGTGCCATGTACGTAAATGCATGGGCCCCCAAAGCTTTTAAAGAAACACTTGAAATCTCTAGCAACCACTCATCAGTCAAGCAGCACGATCACCCAGGGCAGTAAGGAACCGGAAGCTCTTTCAGGTAGTCTGAGCCCTGTCCATGTAGGGGTTTATAGTCAGAAGTCCGACTTTAAAGGTGATCCGCCACTGCACCAGTAGCCAGTGCAGTTCACGCAGCACCGGAGAGAGATGTAACAAGTCTGGGAAGTTCCCGTCAATAGCCAGGCTGCAGCATTCTGCACCAGCTGTAAGTGGCGGATATCAACCCCAGGTAGCCCTAGATAAAGGGAGTTGCAATAGTCAAGGCATGAGGTCAGAAAGGCATGGACCAGCACAGGAAGATCACTGGACAGAACTAGGTGCTTAACCATGGAGATGTTCCTCAGATGGTAGAAACAGGATTGGACGACTGCCGACACCTGCGAACGCAATGTCAGACCATCATAAAAAATTACCCCAGGTTTCGCACCCGTTCAGAAGTGAGGAGCTGGGAGCCTCCAAGGAAAAGTCCTGAAGGCAAACCCGCTCCCAACCACTCTATCCAGCAACCTGAGTCCATGACCATCACCTCAGTCTTTTCTGAGATCAATCTCAGCCAGCTCGAATTCATCCAACCCTGGAGTTATTAAATACCAAGAGAGCTCTATCCTGGTCAGGTGCAAAAGACAGACAGAGCTGCGTATCATCAGCATAACAGTGAAATTTCAGACCATACCTTCTTATAATGTCTTCAATGGGTAGCATGTACACTGCGAACAGCATGAGGGCCAATACCGAACCCTGAGATACCCCATATGACAGAGAGACTGGGTTGGAGGAATAAATTCCCCGACACCACCCTCTGAGTTCTGCCAGTGAGGATAGATTTAAACCACCTGAGGACTGTATCAGACAGGCCACAGATGAACCTCAGGCACTCAAGAAGAACCCCATGGTCCACAGTGTCAAATGCTGATAAGAGATCCAGAAGAACCAAGATGGAATGGATTTTCCAATCTCTTACCATCAGGAGATCATTGAGCACCTGAACCAGTGCAGTCTCAGTACTATGCCTCTTTTGGAAACCATATTGGAGAGGTTCATAGATGTCATGGATGGTCAAATGATTCTCCAGTTGTAGGGCCACTACTTTCTCAATCACCTTCTCCACAAAGGGGAGGCTAGAGATTGGTCTGTAGTTGGCAGGGCAGTCTGGGTCCAGAGAAGCTTTCTTCAGGAGGGATGTCACCACCGCCTCCTTCAGGGACCTAGGAAACTCACCCGTCTCAAGGGAGCACCAAACTATCTGTGCTAGGACTGGGCCAATGATATCACAACAGCCCATAATCAGGGTAGTTAGGCCAAAATCCAAACTACAGCACATAGGGCGTATAGCCTGGGCAATCAGCATGATATCAATGAACTCCAGCCAGTCGAAGGTACTCCAGGAAAACTGAGGGACGGTGATCAAGTGCCGATCTATAGCATCTCCAATAGAGTGTGCAGGTTGGAGCCCCGCCCTGATGTCAGCCACCTTTGCCACAAAGAATCGAGTGAGCTCATCACACTCCACTTGAGAAAAGGCTCTTCAAATCTGCAGGCAGGCTGGTTTGCACAGTCTGTCTACAGTTTGAAAGAGCTGAGTTGGTCGGTTCTGGGCAGCCGCAATCTCCCCAGACAGGAACTCTGCCTTCTTACGGGTGATTGCAGATTGATAGACTTGATAATGTTCCATCAATCAAAGGTGGTCGCCCTTCAGGGCGGATTTCCACCAGCAACGCTGTAACTTTTGTCCCAGTCTCCGCATCTCCCTCAAAGTCCCATCAAACCAAGGGGACCGAGGAAAGGGAGAGAGGGAGAACACAGACAGGAGCAATAGCATCCAGAGCTGTAGAAATGGCCTTGTTATAAGCCAAAACCAAAGCCTCTGGATTGCTGCTTGCCCAGGAAGTACAGATAGGTCAAGCACCATGCCAGTCCTTCAGAGCTTACATCTTGTAAAGGGTGGTGCCTGACCATCTCCACAGGGATAGGCCTACCAGGGGGGGGGCACAAAAACTGAACCCCATGGTGTAGTGATTGGACTATCTGACAGGTTCCACACCCAGATCGAAGGCTTCGATCCCCAGGAGAAAGACTAGGTCAAGAGAGTGCTGCAGGGGCTGACGATGCTTTCATCCATGGGCATTACCCCCAAGTGTACAGTAGTGAGCTATCACTATCACTTTCTCTTCGAGACTCACAACTGACCTTCTCACTAATGGTACGACATCTGTCTAGGTGCCTTTTCAGCGCTGAAGTTCCCAATGCTTCTTTCTTTTTACCCCGGCTGATTAGCCATTTTCAAATAGCTCATGTTGCTATCAACTCATTGGAAGCACTACTGGAGAAGAATGACCAAACAAAAGATGATATATGATGATATATTTTTTTTTCCCAGAAAGGCACAACACTTCAGTCATCTTTTCAGGGACCCCCACCCCCCAGATTTGTCCTGGGCCTGTTCCTGTTCTAGTTTATTCCCACTGCCCCCCTCCACAATTGAAACATTTCTGCATGTTCCTTCCTCATCTGCAATTTCCAGCCCCTCCAGTAAACCTTCTGCTGCCTGAGCATTCTCTATATCTTCTTTATTATCATCAGTATTACCCTCATTGGGTTCAATCTCAGAAGAATCGTATGAGAGACTGGCAGCAGCATAGTATGCAATTGTTCCATACCATTTGGTGACTCTGTGGGTGGTACCCACCACATCTTTAGTTTTTTTTAACTATATAACTATTTTTTTAACTTGGGACTGATGATAATGGTCTGAGACATTCACCTATTTCGGATTCAAGCATTCACTTGGAAGATGAAACCTTATTAGATATGAAAAAATCCCATTTTGGGGTTTGAGTTAGTTCTCCCTTTTCAGGCTGATTCCTGTCTTTGCAGTGTCAGTGCCTACCTGAGAACTAGAAAGTGCCTCATCAACACTTTGATCCATTTTGGAACAAAAGATCCCTCTAATATGAAACTTGATGTCCTTCTGATGACTCCCACCCACACATACCAGGGACAAATTTACTGTCATGACTCGTGACTGTACACAGCACGTTGACAGTACAGCAGTCCACCACCACTTCCTCTTAAGATTGCCGGACTGGCTCCTATAATACTTATTGTTAAGTGAAAGTGATCAACTTCAGCAACTGTTAAGTGTGCCTCAGAATTTGAATTGGAGATGCAGACACATCTGGTGCATTAGCCGCAAGCAGCACAGTCCCACACTAGGGGTTATAAGTTTGTAATACAATATGCTATGAAACTAATGATAATAAGGAATAATGGAGAATGAGTGATGATGATGACACTTGTGTGTAGTGCTTGTACTTTACTTGTGTTGTATTATAAACACTTAGCCTGCTACAACTCAGGCAGATTATCCCCTGGGCCACCCATAGCCAGCAGCATAGGGCAGGCGCATTAACGTGTATGTTGTTTGAACAGTATTTTTTTTCAATACATGAAATCATGATTGAACATAATGATGATCATTATTTGTGACTGGATTGTACGCACAGCCACACTGAAACCAGAAAAAAAAAAATTGGAGATTTCAGGGACTGTTACATTTATTGTGGGCCACCCTGCTGTCTCTTTCCCTCTCCCCTCTTTACGTCACATAGATTTATTTTGCCACCCTACTACCCTTGCTCTGTACACATAGCTGCACTGAATCCAGGAAAAAAAAATATTTGGGATTTCTGGGACTGTCACATTTATTGTAGGCCTCCCTGCAGTCTCTTTCCCTATCCCCTCTTTACGTCACAAAGATTTATTTTGCCACCCCACTACCAAGAAAAAAAACTTACATTTGGGATTTTCTGTAACTGTAATCTCTGGGCTACCTGTACTCTCTTCTCTGGATCTGGAATGGCATAAGTCAGATTTTGCCAGCCTGCACTTTTTGTACACACAGCTACTATCTGAGGCCAAGAAAAAGAAAAAGTTTCATTTGGGATTTTCTGATTCTCTCTGGTCTGAGGGAGGAGGTTGTTCGTCTCCATGCTGACCTGGCAAGGATTCGGGAAACCTGCTCCCCCACCCAGGAACCACCCAGACCACCACCACTACCTCAGAGGTTGCCAAGAAAGATGAGTGGTTGGACCACAGTGGGCTCAGGGAGGTTGAGGGTGGTGGAACAGAGGCGCATCCCTCCAGTTGTGCCTCTCCACAATTCATTCGTTACTCTGGTAGAGCATGGTTCCTCTATAGAGGCACCCACAGTGGAGACCAAGCATGATGCTGGGAACCTCCACAATGGAGACCCACAGGAGGGTGGCACAGGACCCCACAGGGGAAGGAAACAACTCCAGGTGGGGGACTCAATTGTTACGGGGGTAGAACTGGGGGAGGGAGGGAAAGGGAGGTAAGGTGCCTGCCCAGTGCCATGGCTTGGAGGGACAGGAAATGAATCCTCAGGATCATGGGAGCAGCTGCAAGGGGGAGTGAGCTGGATGTCATTATCCACCTAGGGACAAATGACCTGGCTGAGAATGGGATCAGAGAGAGCAGTGCAACAGGAGTTTGTGGAGTTGGGGAGGGACCTTAGACAAGTAGCACACACGGTAACTTTCTTGGAAGTGCTACCTGTCTATGGCATGGATGAGGTTAGGGTACTCCACACCATGGGATTCAATGACTGGTTGAAAAACTGGTGCAGAGCTCAGGGATTTGGCTTCATTGGGGACTGGGGCTCCACCTGGAGGGATGCAGGCCTGCATGTATTCCGGAGGTGAACCAGGATCCTAGGTGATAGGTTTAAATGCTTTAAAGGCATCAAGTGATAGGTTTAAATGCTTTAAAGGCATCAACAGTAGAAAACAGGAAGTTGTTATCCCTCTCTACAGACAGTTAGTGAGACCCCATCTGGAGTACTGCGTGCAATTCTGGAGACCCCGTCTCCGCAAAGACATAGACAGAGTAGAGGCTGTTCAAAGGAGGGCAACCAAAATGGTGCAAGGTCTGCACCAGAAGACATACGAGGAGAGACTTAAGCAGCTTAATATGTATACCCTTGAGGAAAGGAGGGAGAGGGGGGACATGATAGAAACTTTCAAGTATCTCAAGGGAATTAACAAGGTACAAGAGGCTAGTATCTTTCAGAAGAAGAGATGTGCAAGAACAAGGGGGCACAATTTGAAGATGGGGGGCAGCTCAGAGGTAATGTTAGAAAGTATTTTTTCACAGAGAGAGTTGTGAATGCATGGAACGACCTTCCTGAGGAGGTTGTGGAGTCAGAAACAGTGGAAGAATTCAAGAATGCATGGGACAGGCATAAGGTAGTTCTAGTGGGGGCAGGAGAAAGTAAGCTGTTGATTGACTAGAATCTGCAGCTTATCCATCAGGTAGGGAAATGGGCAGACTGGGTGGGCCAAGCGGTCCTTATCTGCCGTCAAATTCTGTCTTTCTATGTTTCATTGGCAAGCATTTAAACTAACCAAGGGGGGAGGCACTGAAAAGAAGAAAGGAAATCGTATCCCCCCCAAAAAAAAATCAGGATAGTTAGTGAGGTAAACACCAAGATAGAACAGTCAATAGAGAGAAGGACAGGGGTAAATAGAGAAAAAGACAAGGGCAGTAAGGACAGGGATGGGGCCAAAAGAAATAAAGCCATAAAAAAAAGGAGGGCAATGAGTACCATTGTCCATAATCTAGGTAAAAAGCTCCCCGAAATCATGGCCTTGATGGAAGAAGGATGCCTGGATATCGTAGCAGTCACAGAAACATGGTACACAGAGAACCACGACTGGGATGTCAACATACCAGGGTACACAATCTACAGGAGGGACAGGGAGGAAAGAGGAGGAGGAGGAGTAGCCCTCTATGTAAGGGAATGGATCAAAGCAACAGAACTAAAGGGTAAACAGGGAGGAGAGGAGGCACTGTAGGTCACCCTGGAGACTGGAAATGGAACCACAATCCACACAGGGGGTTGTATACAGACTCCCATCTCAGGGGGAGGAAATGGATAAGGAAATGATAGAAGGCCTCCTTGGGATGGCAGAGAAAGGGGAGATATTGCTGATGGGGGACCTGAATACGCCAGATGTTAACTGGAGCACCTTTGCCGCAGCCACATCCTAGAGCAGGGCCATTCTCGATGCCCTACAGGGGGCATGCCCTCAGACAGCTAGTTTTGGAACCTACTCAGGAGGGAGCAATCTTAGACCTGATACTCTCAAATGGGGACAGAGAGAGGATCTCCGATCTTGACGTGGATAGCCATCCAGGAACAAGCGACCACCAAACAGTGTGGTTCACAATAAACTTAGCTGTGGAGTCAAGCCATACAAAAGTGAAGGTATTGGACTTCAGGAGGGCTGACTTTGTCAAAATGGGAGAGTGCCTAAGAAAAGCACTAGCAAACAGGCAAGAAGGTGGGATGAGCAACAATGGGGAAACATTAAAACCACCATCACAGAGGCAACAAGCCTTTGTGTGAAGCAAATAAACAAATCAAAATGAAAGAAAAAAACACTATGGTTCTCTAAAGAAGTGGTGGGGAAGGTAAGAGAGAAAAAGATAGCATTCAGGAAGTATAAGGAAACACAGAAGGAGAAGGACAGAGAACTGTACCAGTTAAAGTAGAAGGAAGTAGGGAAGGCAGTCAGAATAGCAAAGTCCCAAACCGAGGGAAAGATAGCCAACTCGGTTAAGAAGGGGGATAAAACCTTTTATAGGTACATTAGGGAGCAAAGAAAGACTAAGGCAGGGATACTGAGGCTGAATAAAGAGGAAGGTGGTTGGGCAGACAGCGACAGTGAAAAAGCAGGAATACTGAACGAATACTTCTGCTCAGTATTCACAGTGGAAAAGCAGGGGGAGATACCTAATCCAGTCAATAGAAGCACTCTGGATGGGGGGGGTGATATTAGTTCTTTCACTGAAGAAATGGTTCTGAAAGAACTCTTAAAACTGAAGGTGGATAAAGCAATGGGGCCTGATGGGATTCACCCCAGAATTCTAAAAGAACTAAGTGAAGAATTAGTAACACCACTGACTACCCTTTTTAATAAATCATGGGAGGATGGTGTGGTACCTGAGGACTGGAGGAGAGCGGATGTGATTCCCCTTCACAAAAGTGGGAGCATGACAGAGGCAGGAAACTACAGACCTGTCAGTTTGACCTCAGTGGTAGGGAAAATGATGGAATCACTTCTGAAGGAAAGAACTGTTGAGTACCTAGAGGCCAGTGGGGCACAGGACCCAAGACAGCATAAATTCACAGCAGGAAGATCATGTCAGACAAATCTAATTGATTTCTTTGACTGGGTGACCAAAGTAGTAGACCAGGGAGGGGCTGTGGACATGGCCTACCTAGACTTTAGCAAGACATTTGACACAGTCCCGCACAAAAGATTAATAAACAAATTAGCCAGCCTGGGAGTGGGTCCCAGAGTGGTAGCCTGGGTAAAACACTGGTTGGACAACAGGACACAGTGGATAATAGTAAATGGAGTCCACAGTAAAGAATGGAGGGTTACTAGTGGGGTACCACAGGGTTCAGTACTGGGGCCAGTCCTTTTTAATGTCTTTATAAGTGACATTGCAGAGGGACTGGAAGGGAAAGTATGTCTCTTTGCTGATGACACAAAGATATGCAACAGGGTTGATACACAAGGTGGGGTGGAAAGGATGAGAAGGGACTTGGCAAGGTTGGAGGAATGGTCAAATGTATGGCAGCTTAGATTCAATGCAAAGAAGTGCAAAGTAATGCACCTGGGAAACAAAAACCCAGGGGAAGAGTACACAATGTGGGGTGAGATACTGACAACAACAACAAATTTGTCAATGCCAAATGTTTGCTTGCTGGCATTGGCATTGGTAGTGTAGGAGTTAGAGAGCTGTATAATAGGAATGGCAGTGAAGTACTGAACTGAAGCCAACCCGCCACCACCTTGCAAAGACTGACAGGCATTGGGGTGTGCCTTTGGGTCGTCAGGCATTACAGCTACGCCATTTCACCACACCCTACCCTGCAGACACCGACAAGTGTCACGGTGTGCCTTGGGATCTTTGGCCTTTATGCTCACCATATTCCATCAGGAAATATGGTGAGATGGGTGCTGTATAGGAGAATGGGGTGAACTTTGGGGCCGAAGAGTCCAAGGCACACCTCGATGCCTCTCACTGGTTGCAGGGTGTGGAATGGTATGAGCATTACAGGCGAGAATCCCAAGTCACACCCCTGATGCCTGTCAGTCTCTACAGGGTGGTGCGTTATGGTCAGAAACCCTAACGCCTCAGGCGTTCGTTGGCATTTTCACTGCAAATTTTCAACATGGGTTTTTTGTGACCCCCACCTTATGAACAGTGGCAATATCAGTTCATTAGCCGAAAGCTGATTTTGCACAGCGACTATGCCATTTGGCACCACAGGTGCGAAAACATATTTCGAACAGGATGTGAAAAATGACAGCTGTACTGTTCATGGGGAGGTGCGAAAAATGTCAATGTTGAAAATCTGCAGTGAAAATATAAAAAAAACTGGTGAAGTCACAAGCATGCGTAGAATCTGCATAATGCACACCCGTAATGCAATTAGTTTGGGGATTTTTTTACAGCAGATTGTCGACACAGGCATTTTGGAACCTCCGCTCATGAACAGTGTCACTGTGATTTTCTTAATCTGTCCCGCACAGTGATTTCCCACAGTGACCACGCATTTCTGCGCTGGAAGTGCGAAAACACATTTAGGCCATGGTGTGAAAAATGACAGCTGTACTGCTTATAAGTGTAACCCCCCTGTTACCCGGGGTTACTAGAATCCCAGTAAGACCTAGTACTAGGCAGGAAAGGCAGCCTGTGAAACTCCAGTTAAATGGATTTCACACTGTCTCACTCTGTTCTCAGTCTCAGCTGAGACTGTAGGATGACATCACCCTAGAACTTTCACAGCTGCATAAGCCACACTGGAATGTTGCAGTTGGAGGTTAGCATAGAACGTTGCGGATTTTGAATTCAGTCTGTATGCAGTCTTGGTGAGAGACAGTAGTACAGCTGTCTGTGTGCAGGCTCTCAGAGCTTTAAGCTCTGTTTTAGAGCTACTGATTAGGAAGGTGTGTGTTTCCACTGTAAGAAGAACACAGAAACTGGTAGTTGAAGTGGTGGAGACCGCAGTTACTGGTCCAAAGGTTTGCCTGTTTTCCAGGGGCAACCCTCCTGGTTCTGGGTAAAGGAAGAAGCTGCCTATTCAAGTTGTGCTGCGGCACCAAAAGCTCTGAGAAAGAAATTCCTGTGGAGGAATTGCCTGTGGGGCACCTGCAACCAAAAGGTGAGTTCGCTCTGAATGAGGGCCAAGTGTTTTTTCACCTTAACAAAAGGAAACTAAAGGGACTGTTACTGTGGGGTCAGGAAAAGACAGCCAAGTACAGTTGTAAGGTGGGGATTGGACTGCTTAATCAGTTAGGGGCCTAGAGCAATGGGCTTTGCCATTTAAAAGTATGTTCAAGTCCAGTACAAAGGGAAAGCAAGACAAGTAGATGGAATGTGACATACATTTAGCAAGAATCTACATTGCCAGGCTTTACAGTATGAGGTGTTTATTGTCCAGAGAAATGGCCGAGTATGAATTGTGGGAGCGAAAAGTGGGAGACCCCCCATCAGTATTAACCAAATTCACCTCTACAGATTTGCTCTGAGGCACTTTTTACTTTCTCTCAAGTACTTGGCCAGTGCCTGAGGAAAGTACCCAGACGTGGGATTAAAAGGAGAATTCCCTGATAGAGCTGAGGTGCTCTTAGGTGGTTTAGGGAACCACCAGAAAATGTTTCCATGACATATGGAAGGTGTCCGAGTGGCTGGCAAGGAAGCCGAGCCTGGGAAATCCCAGAACAGTGTACAAGTTTGGGCTGTGTACTCAAAGCAGCGTGCAAATCCGGGCTGTGTGCCCGGTAGGTTCAGAGCCTGAGGGCTAAAGTGTTGAGGAAGTGTTCTTGATTCTTTTAATCTGCATTACCAGGAGTGTAGCCCCGTTGGGGTCCATCTATGCTTTGTTTATTCTGTTTGGATGTGAATAAAAAGCCACACTTTAAAACCTCACTTCTGATATTGGACATTACAGTTATTGCTTCCTGTGTTCGGAATTGCTTGGGTGCCCCTGTGCAGAGTAGCCATACCTAGCCTTTGTGCTGAGTGACCTATTCCTCCCCAAACCAAACCCACCTGGTATTGCTGTAAGATGCAAACAATACACCACTGGGTGTTACATAAGGAAGTGTGAAAAAATGCCAGTGGTGAAAATCTGGACTGAAAATATTAGAAATCCATGAATTTACGAGGGTGCGTGGAAACTGCACAATGGTTGCTCGTAACACAGTCATTTTACGGAATTTTTTCACCAAATTTTTAACATAGCCATTTTAACACCTCTGCTCATGAACAGTGTCACTGTGATTTTCTTAATCTGTCCCGAACATTGATTTCACACACCGACTGCGCCATTGTGCGCTACATGAGCGGAAACACATTTTGGGCGAGATGTGAAAAATGACAGCTGTGCTGCTGATAAGGAGGTATGGTAAAATGGCAATGTTGAAAATCTGGAATGAAAATATTGAAAATTCGAGATCTTCTAGCGTGCGTAGGAGCAGCATAACGCATGCTTTCATAAAACAGTCATTTTGGGAACTTTTTACCAATTTTCAACATAGGGTTTTGGGGGCCCACTCATGAACTGTGACACTGTCGTTTCGTAAGTCGGTCCCAAAAAGTGGTTCCGCGCAGTGACCGCAAAATCACCTTTCAGGGCTGATTAAGAAAATGACAGTGACAGAATTCATGAGGTGGGGTCCCAAAACCCCCATGTTGAAAATTTGGTGAAACAATTCCCAAAAATGCCTGAGATATGCATCAAAGTTGAATAAAACGTATTTATTCCATTATACAGCTTACCGGCATTTTCTCAGTTCGCAGTCGGCTTTGAAGAGTGCAGACGTGTTCCCGGTCCACTGAAGATCGTCGTGCCAAACTCCGGAGGTAAGTATGGGGTGGGGGTGGGAGGCAGGGTGCGCAGAGGGTGGGCACTGGTGGGGGACGGGGTCAGGACAGTCAGCAAGGGAAGTTTTTTTCTTGCAGATTTTTTTGTCCCTTAGGTGACGCTGGACTTGTGCTACGCTGGGGTGGGCTCCCAGCATGGCAGCTGGAAAGCTGTTTGAGGGGGCAGGGGAGCCGACAGGGGACTGGGCACCCCCATTGGCCATACAGACTGTTGCCACACTGGAGTTGGCTCCAGCGTGGCACTCGGTAGTCTGTTGGGGGGGACAGTGGAGCCAACGGGGGATTGGGCACCTCCGTCGGCCATACCGACTGTTGCCACGCTGGGGTGGGCTCCCAGCATGGCACCTGGAACTCTATGGGGGGGAGCGCAGCAGAGCCGATGGGGGATTGGGTACCCCCATCAGCCATACAGTGTGTGCGTGGGGGGAACGCATGAGCATGCAATATGCATGTGTGTGTGTGTGTGGGTGGAGCACATGAGCACGCATCTTATCGTTGCTCACTGAAGCGGAGCTCTCCCTTTCAACTGTACGCCACTGCATTTTCAACTGCTGTCATAGACAGCTGCAGCATTCATTGGTGAACTGTGGCCGGGCCTGCTAACACACTGACTGAATTAGAAGACAGGGTGCCACACCTATGAAAACTAGGTTGAAGGCACTATGTTTCTTACACATGCGTGCAAGCAAACATAAAAATGGAAAGGGATCTGGCAATAGTCATATCAGATGACCTAAAGGTGTTCCAGCAATGTGAGAAAGCAGTAAGGAGGGCTGGAGGGATACTGGGATGCATAGGGAGAGGCATCACCAGTAGAAAACAGGAAGTTGTTGGCCCTCTGTACAGACAGTTGGTAAGACCACATCTGGAGTACTGTGTACAGTTCTGGAGACCCCATCTCCGCAAAGACATAGACAGGGTGGAGGCTGTCCAGAGGAGGGCAACCAAAATGGTGCAGGGTCTGCACCAGAAGACATATGAAGAAAGACTAAAGGAGCTTAAGACGATATCCTCGAGGAAAGGAGGAGGGGGACAGGATAGAAACTTTCAAATACCTCAAGGAATCAACAAAGTCCAAGAGGGTAGCATCTTTCAGAAAAGAGATGTGCAAGAACAAGGGGGCACAATTTGAAGATAGAGGGGGGATGGCTCAGAGGTAATGTGAGGAAGTATTTCTTCACATAGAGGGTTGTAGATGCATGGAACAGCCTTCCTGAGGAGGTCGTAGAGTCAAAAACAGTGGGGGAATTCAAGAATGCATGGGACAGACATAAGGCAATTCTAGTGGGGGGGTAGGAGGAAGTAGGCTGTTGGTTAACTAGGATCTGCAGCTTATCCATTTGGTAGGGACATGGGCAGACTAGGTGGGCCAAGCAGTCCTTATCTGGCATCAAATTCTATGTTTCTATGTTTTCTGTAACCGTAATCTCTGGGACCCCCCCCCACTCTGAATCTGGAATGGCACAAGTCAGATTTTGCCAACCTGCACTTTTTGCACACACAGCTACTGTCTGAGACCAAGAAAAAGTTTTATTTGGGATTTTCTGTAACTGTAATTTCTGGGAACCACCCCTCACCCAGTACTCTGGATTTGGAATGGCACAAGTCAGATTTTGCCAGCCTGCCCTTTTTGTACACGCAGCTACGCTGTCTGAGGTCAAGAAAAAAAAATAATTTAGGATTTTCTGTAACTGTAATCTCTGGGCCACCACCATTAGTAGTCTCTCCTCTCTAGATCTGGAATAGCATAAGTCAGATTTTGCCAGCGGCCAGCCTGCCCTTTTTGCACACACAGCTACTACTGTCTGAGGCTGGGAAAACATTTCATTTGGGATTTTCTGTAACTATAATCATTCGTGCCCCCCCCCATACTGCTGGCGCTCCCTCCCATCATCAACCGACCAACTTCACCCACCCCACGTCCTCCATGATCGGGAATCTCTCCCCCTCCCTCCCCTAACTTTAGTGCTTTTGCTTTTTTGTTTTGGTACTTTGCTTTCTAATCTCCAGTCTCGCTCTTCTGCTGCTACATCAGCGGCTCCTCCATGCAGCTCAGCAATCCTCCTCCTTCTTCTGGTCGCATGGCGCACTCACCAGCCTTATATACCAGTGAGTGTGTCACATCACCTTCTGTTGCCTGATCGGATGCCGCCAGCTGCCTATACATCCCAATGGCATCCCCCAGGCAACAGAAAAAAAATTCGTAAGTGGAATCTCCACGGACCCGGAACTAGACTTCTACTGCAAAGTCTGTATTTATCCGGGTCTGTGAATTGCAGGTTAGATCCAGGGGTCTGAATCTCCAGTGGAACAGTTCGCTCACCCCTAGACTAGACTGCTGATATCTGGTAATCCAAATATCAGTGACTGCTGAAAGAAGTCTTTTATCTGTACTTGTGTGAGGTGACAAATCCACTACCTCACTGTCCTGACACAAGAGACTGTGATTCCTGCCAGGGGACCTAAGTTCTGAGGTCCTGCCTGCCTGTTCAACTGCTGGCCTACATGCTAGTTGGGTAAAGACAAGTCCCTCTGTGGGGTGAAGAGGATCATCACCTGCATTCCACTCCAGTTTGCCTGTTCTCCCAGAATTGCCTGCAAGGTGAGACATCCCCCAACTCCTGCATCTCCGATTCACCAAATGGTCATGAGTACTGGGTTTTACCCAACCAAATACTTTTCTAACTATTCAGCTAGCTAGCTAGTTAACTTTCCATCTGGGCTTTCTGCACAACTTTACTTACACCCACAGTAACAGTTACAGCCAGATGTAGTTTGGTACTTTGCATCTGCAGCATCCAACCATTGCCATGGTGCTGCACCCAGTGTCCACTAGCACAGGCCTGCAACTCTTCAGTGTGCACACAAGGTACCTGGGAGCTCCCACAGGCACTCTGGGGTTAACTGGTGCACCAGTGAGGGGAGAGTGGCTGGGACAGAGAATACTAGGTGTAATATACTGTGGTACCTGTTTATTCTGCCTGCTTACAGTTTTATTATACAGGTTCTTGTTGAATGTTCTATTATCATTTGCTTCCATTGTCCCTTACCTCATTATCCAGCCCCAAAATAAACCCCCTCATTTATTTTACTGCAATTGCTGAATTGTTTGCACTATTGTGTAGTGTAATATTTGCATGCTTAGAGTGATAAGTGGGGAAGGGACTGTATATTGTTCTACCTGTTACCAAGGGAGGGGGCTGTATTTCATTTCCTGTGGGGAAGCACCCTGGCATTACGCTGCTATAAGGAACCCCATAGGTGAAGGCATCGCACCACTTGCCAAGCCAATTAATAACCACGAACCCAGGCGCCAACATATATCCCTTAGGCAGCATCACTTGTGGAAGGGTGTGCAGATAGAAGGGAAGGGGTGGTTACAAAACGAAAGGATGACCTTTCTATACAGGATAGAATACAGGCTTATATTACTCGATGGATTGTGTGGGATATCATACAGGGGGAGGAAGAGGCACAAGAGGAGGCTCCGACATGAGCTGTGATGCCTGCGGGCAGGAAGATGAGGAGAAATACAAAAGGTGAGAAAAGGCTGATGACAAAAAATAGACCAAGAGACTGAAGCCTGAGAAATCAGTGTGGGTTTAGTACTGTATGATACAAAGGCAGAACTATAATCAACAGGACGAGTAGTACGAATAACACGCTATTTAGCAAACGTTAAAAGGTTAGAAACCAGTGCAGCAGAAATGTAAATATGTTGTAATATGGTAGATGCATGTAGTTGTTGTTTCTGACAATATGAATTCTAGTTTAAGAAAAGGGAGAATTGAACCAATATGACAAATGTAGTGTAATAACTGGGAAAAAAATGTAAAGGAAGATGTTTCAAAATCAATAGAAGGTTTAAAAAAGTGTAGGAAAATGGAATGAAACAGTTAAATAGAAAGAAAAACAGGATTTGAAAATGGTTGCTTGATCGAAATCTACTACCAGTTAATGTACATAATTTTGAGAGGTAAGAAGTTGTGGATGTATAAATACCGAACTTAAAGATTGTACAAGGAAACAGTGCTTAATTTAAGCTTAAACTGAATAAGAAACATACAGGAATTTTACTTTCAATAAAGAAAGTTTAAAAAAAAATGAAGCTAAAGTCTTCAGAATACTTACTACTGCTCATTTGTTCTGCCCTTCCTAAACTGAAATCCCCTGAGTTTGAAGTGGTGGAAGCAGTTGCACCAGTAACATCCTAGATCTTCAGGACCGTGAGTACCCAGGGCTTGCCCTGACAAATCAAGGGGAGTAACTGCTTAATTGTTAACATTCAGTTGCGTTGTTCCTAGGGCCCCAATGCTGGCCAACCCATGGCACCGAGCAGGCCTGCGAATCCTAGGTACCCAGCAAGGACAGAGGGAAGACACTGGTACCAGTGGGGGGGGGGGCATCTGGGGTGGTCTGGCCTACGGGCCCTGTTGTTATTAAAGTGATTTTGTCATGTTTGCCATAGCAAATGGGAGCAGTAACCTGTAGGAGCTGTGAATCAATCTTCTACCATTCAAACTGCCAAAAAGGGCCATTTTCCATAAAACAAATGCTTTAATTTCTGTGCTCTGCTTCATTTGCATAACCCTGCCCCTTTTTTTCTCAGTGCTGCAAACTCCAACCATGACATCATGCAAAGGAAACAAAGTTTTTAAGCACTGTGTTGAAATAGAGACCACTGTTGGTCGATCTTAGTATTGCAGACATCCTTTTTTATGTTGATTGCATGCATGCGCAAGAAACATATTGCGGCAACTTTCTCTACAAGCGGGTTGTGGAGGCACGGCACTGTTGTGCCCAATGCCCCCACAGCCTTGAAAGGCTTGTCCAGTGTCCCCCAGTGCCGTGGCATGCTGCTGCTGACACTAGTTCAGCCAGCGTGCCACCAACTTGTAAAAAATCAGCCGCTGCAAGCAGGGGCCACCTCGTCGTTGCAGCATAAGCCACTCGCTGCAATGAGAGAGTGACCCGTCATTGCAGGGTGGGATATTGACACACTGATATTGCTTGTGAACATGGTGGTGGTTTTCGCCGTGTTCACAAACATTATTATCCCCCCCTCACCATGTTTATTTGCCGACGGGGGCTCCAATCCCAGTCAGCTTCAGTGCCCCCATGTTTATGTTGCGTGGCGGGAGAACCCACTCCCGTTGGCATTATGTCAAACCCCTTACTATATTCTCTGGCAAGGGGTGCCCAATCCCCGTCGGCATAATGTCACCCTCACCCTTTTGTTGTGTGCCGACCAGGGTGCCCAATCCCCGTCGGCTACAGCTTGCCCCCAAAGGAAGACTCGGTGGCATGCTGGGAGCCACCCAAGCGTGCCACATGCCCTGTAAAATAAAATGGTCCCGCATGTCTTTTTTTTCACCTGTAAAAAGAAACTGTCCTCGGAGGTCTCCCTGCTCCCCCATGACCAGCGCCCACCCTCTGCACCTACCACCCCACCCCACCCACTCCATACTTACCTCCAGAGCTCGAGCGCGATGATCTTCGGTGGACCGGGAACACATCTGCACTATTCAAAGCCGACCACGAACTGAGGAAATGCTGGTAAGCTGTATAATGGCATAAATGGGTTTTTTCCAACTTTAATGCATATCTCAGTCATTTTTTGGAATTTTGGCACCAAATTTTCAACATGGGGTTTTTGGGACCCCTCCTCATGAATTCTGGAACTGTCATGGTATTACTCAGTCTCAAAAGGTGATTTTGCGGTCACTGCGTGGAATCACCTTTCAGTGCTGATTAACAAAATGACAGTGCCAGTGTTCATGAGGTGGGCTCTCAAAAAGCCTATGTTGCAAATTTGGTGGAAAAATTCCAAAAAATGACTGTTTTACAAGCATTCGTTGTACAGTTGTTATGCACGCTAGTAACTTCAAGAATTTGCAATATTTTCAAGCCAGATTTTCAAGCTTGGCATTTTTTCACACCTCCATGTGAACAGTACAGCTGTCATTGTTCACATCCTGGCCAAAATGTGTTTTCGCACTTCCGGCACAGAATAGAGTGGTCGCTGTGGGAAATTAGTGTTTGGGACAGGTTGAGAAAATGACAGTGACATTGTTCATGAGTAGAGGTCCTAAAATGCCTATATTGAAAATTTGGTGATGATACTCCATAAAATGACTGTGTTACAAGCGTGCACTGCGCAGTCTGCACACACGCTCGTAACTTTGCAAATTTGTAATATTTTCACTCCAGATTTTCAACATTGCCATTTTCCCACACCTACTTATGAACAGTACATCTGTCATTTTTCTCATCCTGGCCAAAATGTGTTTTCGCACTTCCAGTGCAGAATAGAGCGGTCGCTGTGGGAAATAACTGTTCGGGACTGATTAAGAAAATGACAGTGATACTGTTCATGAGTAGAGGTCCTAAAATGCCTATGTTGAAAATTTGGTGATGATAGCCCATCAAATGACTGTGTTACAAGTGTATGTTGCGCACTTTCCACGCACCCTTGTAACTTCGCAGATTTGTAATATTGTCACGCCAGATTTTCAACACTGGCATTTTTTCACACCACCTTATGAGCAGTACAGCTGTCATTTTTCACATCCTGACCGAAATATGTTTTCACAGTTCTGGCTCAGAATAATGCGGATGCTGTGGGAAATCAGTGTTCGGGACAGATTAAGAAAATGACAGTGGCACTATTCATGAGCAGAGGTCCTAAAATCCCTATGTTGAAAATTTGGTGACGGAACTCCATAACATGACTGTGTTACAAGTGTGCGTTAAACTGTTTCCACGCAAATATATAGTATTTTCATGCCACATTTTCAACAGTGGCATTTTTTCACACCTCCTTATGAATAGTACAGCTGTCATTTTTCACATCCTGGCTAGAATATGTTTTTGCACTCCTGCCAGAGAATAGCACGGTCACTGTGGGAAATCAGTGTTTGGGACAGATTAAGATCAAGCAAGTGAGAGGGGGGAGTGACCGAGCTGAACTGAGCTCGGTCAGGACTGCTGCAGATTTGTTTGTGGGCAGAAAAAGGCCCCAATACAAGCCCAGTACAAAAGGGCAGCCTGCAGCACTGGGAGAAACAGAACGAGAGAGCGAGTGAGGGAGGGGGAGTGAGCAAACTCACCAGAGAGCTGTCAGGACTGCAGCAGATTTCTTTGTGGGCAGAAAAAGGCGTCAATGCAGGCAGGGACCCAGTACAAAAGGCCAGCCTGCAGCGGTGGGAGAAACAGTATGAGCGAGTGAGACAGGGGGACTGAGTGAGCTCAACAGAGCTCTATCAGGAGTGCTGCAGATTTCTTTGTGGGCAGAAAAAGGTGCCAATGCAGGCGGGAGCCCAGTACAAAAGGGCAGCTTGCAGCACCAGGACAAACAGAATTGAAGGGCGTAAGCCCGTGGTTATGTGGGGGAAGAGCTCCTCCCCCACATCCTACTTAAACCTTGCAGCAGACTCCTGCTCTGCTTAGAGCGAGTCGCAGTCACTGGCTCGCCGCTGCTGGTTCGGTGGCTGCACTTCTTTCCTCTCCCTGGCTGTGCCTCATCTGCAACCCCCCATTGCATTCCCATCCCATCTCTGTCTTGGTATGTGCCCTCGTTTCGTTCATTTTGTTAGCCTCGTCCCTTGTTTTTCTTCTTTTGGGGGCGCTCTCCTGCAGCTTCTAATTCCTACCCATGGTGCGCCCCTTGCTCCGCGGCTACTTTGTCAGCTACCCCCGCTTTCTTGCCTCCCTGCCTAGCTTCGTACTACTTCCTCACTACTTCTATTTCTCTCTCTAGCAGCTGCCGCCCCATGCCTTTAGTTCGTTCACCGTTTTCATATTCCACCATTTTGTTGTCAGAATTTGGACTCTGCATTGCACCTCCTGCTCCGATTGCATTCGATCGCATTCCAGAACTCAGTTCATTGGCTGGCTACGATACAGAGCTGCGGCTCTTACGACCGGCACCTGGGAGCCACTTCCATTCTTTATTTCAACACTGTGTTTCCGTTCACTTGCTCGATGTATATTCCCTGCAATTTACCTTATTCATATTATGCCTGTCCTGGATGAATCCACAATATTTACCTATGTGGGGTACTGCTATGACTTTCTGTTTACTCCAGTCTATGCTCACCGCTTACAGCACCTGTAGGCTTGAAACATATCAGGTCGCTTGCTTATCACCCATGGACATGCCATTTCTTAGACGCACCCTGGATTTCTTCTACTGCTGTATGTTCTCCTGATTTGCACTTACTTATGGCCTGTTCTTAGCGTGGGTTTGTGACATGAGGCTCTCTTTCGTGCTGCATGTCACTGGCCAAGCACCTGTTCAGCATATTAACTTAGGGCTTTAACAGAGAGGGTCTGCCTTAGTAAAGCTCACAAGCTTCTCAGCAGCTGTGCATTCCTGACTTCACAGCACTGCCAGATTCTGTTTACCTTCCCTGTTGCAGTACTGGTTTACAGCTCGGATTCTATATCCATGATTTCCCCTTGCTTGCATCGTATTCTGGATATTCCATCATATTACAGCTCTGGGCATTCCACTATTATTATCTTCGTTATGTGCTGACTTATTCCTCAACAACATTCTGGTGCCCTTCCCTATGTACTTTACATATTCCATTTTTTTTTTATTTTGCTGGTCCAGCTACGCATGCTAGCCTCATGGGGCTCGCTGCCACCCTCTACTACTTTTCCAGCTGATCTACGTGGAGCTTCAGCTGCTCATACTACCCTACGTGGGAGTAGCTGCCTCTCCTTACTTGCCTTACCTGCTGACCTACGTGGGGTTCAGTTGCGCATGCTTGCCTACGTGGAGTTCACTGTTACTCTCTACCTTCTTACCTACCCAAGATGTTTGCTTCGATTTTCACCATGTTACTTCAACTCCCCAAAGTTATTGCTACTGTCTCCGCTTGGACTCCCTGCTGCCTTTCCTCCATATTGTCTTCCTTAGTTGAACTAATGCCTCGAACATTGAATAACTACAGTTTCAAGATGCTTTTGCCTCTCGTCAGGTTGCTATCTTTCCGCCAAGGTCTCTTCACTGCAACCCCTACAGTCCACGATATTCGAGATGTGACAGTCTACAGCACTGTTCTGCTCTCATAAGTTTGCCTTAGACCCTTCAGTGCTGCTCTGCCTACACTAACTAAGGATATGCCACCGTCGCATTACCTTTCCTGCTCATGTTACCTGCTTCGCCCTCCCAGGGCTTAGAGGTCATCACGACTAATCTGCTATTACAATCTACTGCACTCCTCATGAACTGGCATCTGTCTAACCTATGTTACATATTTCCAGCAATCTCTACCTACCAGGACGTGACCCTCTGCATTGCATGCAGTTCTGCATTTCCCTTGCATTATCTCACCGCTATGCAACCTGCCTCACCCTGTAGGGTCGTAGGTTAGCCATCGCATTTAGTCACACCTGTGTCCCTATGGGTCTGGAGGTCCTCTGTTCATATATACTACTGCACCATAATTGCCTGCTTCTACGACCTGCCTTCATCCATCGGGCTGGGAGATTTACCTGCTAATCACATGCTTTTACGACTTGCCTTTGCCCATCAGGCTGGGAGGTTTACCTACTAATTGCCTTCAATGCCTTCACCCATCGGGCTGGGAGATTTACATACTACTTGCCTGTTTCTGCAACCTGCCTTCACCCTTCAGGCTGGGAGGTTAACCAACTGATCACCTGCTTCTACGACTTGCCTTCGCCCATCGGGCTAGGAGAATTCCTACTAATCGTCTGCTTCTACGACCTGCCTTCGCCCATCGGGCTGGGAGGTTTACCTACTTTTGCGATACTTCTGCCTCGCTCAGCTCGGGGCCTGGAGACTCACACATTCTACTATACACCTTCATGCTGCCATGTCAGCCAGCTGGAAGCTCCTTTACTATGGATTTGCATCTGGCCGTTTCTTCGTTCATCATCTATTCTTGGATGCTTTGCCCTGCCCCCTCAGCTGTGTGGAATTGCTTCACCCTTTCCAAGACACTTAGCTGAGCTTCTCCTGAAGACCTTCACTGTCCTGATTGTGCTCTACTGCTTCTTGGACCCTGTGACAACGCTACTTAATTTGTCTCAGTCTCTTCAGTTATCGCCATCAAGGATTCCTATGCTCTACTATTCAGGACTCATCATGATATTCTTCACAAGTCAATTCTAGTTACGGTATCATCCTGGCTTGATCCATAGATATCAACATTGTTACGCAACCTATCGGATCCATGAAGCTCTCTCATTCCCTTGCTTGTACCATTCTTCATGCCCCTCACTTTCTTACGTATCTCATCTTGCAATGCTACTTCCCTGCTACTACATCTGCTCCTGCAGCTTTATTCACTCCACCAACTGACTTACATACAGTACAGGTCCACTTATTATACTGCTTGCTCATACTACCTGCTTTGCCCTTCCTAGGCCTAGAGGTCATCCAACTAACTCACAATTACAACTTGCTGCGCTCATCACGAGCTGGAAACTCATCTGGCCTACTTCTACATATTCTCTGCGTTCTCTACCTATTGATGCTCACTTTCCTTCTGGATTGGAGGTTCCTACTGCTCCATTCTCCCTATTAAGTGGCATGTGCCAGTTCTTGTGCTTCATCTCCACAGCCTTCATTTGCTGACCTTGCCGTGCTGAACTTGACTCAACAATTCTCTTTCTGACCTGGATGCTGGGCCTTGATTCCTGGATCTCCTCTGCAAAGTGATCCTCACCTGCTGGAGTGCTTCACCACCTGTGTCTCTTCACTTCACATTCATTTCAACTACAGATGCCACTCCATTTTCAATCTGGCATGTACATGGACCTTTGAACTTGGGGTTTACTGGATGGATGCTTGCTCTATTCACCTGACATGTCTCAATTCCATACGTCTTCAGTTCTCCATTTCTCTGGACTGGGTTCTACATTTTTGGGTTCAGATTAGCCGATTAGATTATTTAGGATTACTCTCCTTTAGTATGCCCAGAAGGATGGGTGGGTCAGTAGCCATGGGTCCTCAGAGGTTTCCCCCCAAGGGGGTTTTCCTCTCCTGCGTGCTACTGGTCACACTCTCCGAAGTTGGAGGAGGTGGTCATCCACTCAAATTATTAGGGGTGTATTCCTACTCGACTCCTTCATCAGTCAGGTACAGAACAATCGTTGATATCATTTTCTTTTGGGGGGGCTCATAATACTAGACAAAGCTTCCTCCCTACAGGTGGGAAACAGAGAAAAGCCAAAACCATCAAATAATAAATGATTCTCAGTTCAAGCATCCAAGCTCATTGCTCATATTATCCGATTCATATGTACTATAATCATTGACTTGATCATGTTCATGCTGAAGTACCTAAGCATAAATCAGTCCATACTACTAGTACCTAGCAACCATTGTCTACTTAACAGCTGGCCTCTGTATCCTCAACCATCTACATCATTCAGCTACAGTATGTAATATAAGCACTGAGCTATGAACCACACATAATGAGCATGTGAGAGAGGGAGACTGAGCGACCTCAACGGAGCTCTGTCGGGACAGCTGCTGATTTCTTTGTGGACAGACAAAGGTGCCAACGCAGCTAGGAGCCCCATACAAAAGCGTAGGCTGCAGCACCAAGAGAAACAGAACAAGCGAGTGACAGAGCGGTAGTGAGCAAGCTCAACAGAGCTCTATTGTGACTGCTGCGGATTTCTTTGTGGGCAGAAAAAGGCGGCAATGCAGGGCAGGAGCTAGTATAACAGGCCAGCTTGAAAGCGCTGGCAGAAACAGAGAATGAGTGAGTGAGTGAGAGGGGAGGAGTAAGCTTTACAGGTTTAAAAAAAAAAAGACATTGTGGGACCCTTTTTGTTTTACAGGGCATGTGCACGCTGGGGTGGGCTCCCAGCATGCCACTGGACTCTTTCTTTTCGGAGGCAAGCTGTAGCCAATGGTTGATTGGGCACCCCATCGGCACCTAACAAAAGGGGGGTGACATTATGCCGAGCGGGATTGGGCACCCCATCGGCTGACAATCTAAGCAGGGTTTACATAATGCCGATGGGGAGTGGGCTCCCCTGTCGGCAACATACATATTGGGGCACTGAAGCCGACGGGGACTGAGGCCCCCATCAGCAATAAACACGGTGGGAGGTAATATTGTTTGTGAACACGGTGGCAAACCACCACCATGTTCAGAAACAACATCAATGGTTCAAGATCCCGCCCTGCAATGATAGGTCACTCCCTCATTGCAGCAAATGGCTTATGCTGCAATGATGAGGCAGCCCCTGATTGCAGCAGCTGATTTTTTACAAGGTTGTGGCACGCTGGCTGAACTAGTGTCAGCAGCAGCGTGCCACGGCATTGGGGAAAGCAGGACAAGCCTTTACAGGCTGTGGGGGAATTGGCCACAACAGTGCTGCACCTCCACAACCAGCTTGTGGAGAAAGCTGCCGCAATATGTTTCTTGCGCATGCGCGCAATCAACATAAAAAGTATCATCACGCTCCCACATTCTGACAGGAGCTGCCACTTCAGACCTGTCACTTCACCAGCAGGCAGTAAAAGCCAAACAGCATCTACACAGACTGGTAAATTATCTTTTTGGCCTATCTGTATCACAAAACAGTTTTCTAGAATCTTTTCTACAGACCGTACTGCTATAAACACTACCAACATAGGAGACTGCACTTTGATAAGGGAGAGAGAAAAATCAGCTTTGCACTGTACCCACAACACCATGCTATACACACACACATATATATATATATATATTTACACACAGATACATAGATGTTGACAGCCGATAAGGGCCTATGGCTGCCCACCTAGTCTGATCATGTGCACAAGCTTCCCTAGAACTAGGTTATATGTCTACATATTAGGTGCTATTCTGCAGTCCCCACTACCAAAATAAGCGACTGCACCTCTGAGTAATGAACATTTAAGTCAACTTTATAATTTACCCAGAATGCCTTGTTGATGTAAGTAAAACATTGATAGTTCCCTTGCATGACATCATTCTGGGGGTGGGGGGGTGGCCGCACACAGAAAACTGGAGGGCAGGCAGAAACAAAAACATACAAAAAAATGACTGACTCATTTTTTTACAGAACAAACTGGAGCTTCAGCATCTGAAGCATGGGCAGCAATGGCATACCATGTGAAACAGGCATTTGCAGAATGTGACTAAATAACTTTAATTGTTCCTAACCATTTTTACCTCCACAGCTATCCCTTTCTCAGGTACCCCGACCCTAGTCCTTCCCCTTAATAAATCTGCGTTTGGTTATTTGAAATTGTTGTGTGAAGGATGCTTTGTGGAAACTAACTGTAAAGTGTATGTGGTATATGGTATTGGGGAACTGTTTGCCATCCAGTGTGTGGGGTGGTTGGAAGGGGAGGTGGGTAAGTACAGCATCCCAGGAAGTTGTACCAGTCACACACCTGATCCACTGCAATTTACTCTGGGTGGAGGCACCACGCTATGTTATTTATTTTTATGGGATAGAACCCTGGAATGCCACCATAGCAGGGCCCAGACCCCTTAACCTGTGTGAAGGTTCAACAGACGAGGTAGTAGCCCACTGGCAAATGGCACCTGGGCTACATATGGTTAGGTGTCAAATCTCCGTTTCTTCCCCAAAAAACTATTTAGAGACATTTTGTAATTGTAATAAGCCCCTCCAGGGTGTGCAGCATAGGATTTTAATGCACCTCACAGGGCATAAGGACATTCAGCCTTTGGCCCCATGTCTTACTTCACCCTTGGGGCTTGTATTAAAATCCTATAATGCACACTCCGTTGTGGCTTATTACTTACTTCATAAATGTTGTGAATGAACTATTCAGGAATAATCCAGATACATTGATGAAATGTTATGATCATTTCAACCTCAGTTTCCTCTGTAAAAATCCAGTTTGAAATGTAGTTTCAGTGGCTGAGTACATGGGCTGAACAACAGGTGGGGGATCCAAACTTTGAAGAAAAAGAGACACATGTAACCTGGGCCATTGAAAGTGGTGACTGCACTGTTGGAATCAATGGCACTGGCAGTGGTAGAGGTGGAAGAAGAGTTGAGGTGCAGCAAATTTAGAATTATCTCTTAGTCAGATGCGTCAGTCATTCAGACAAGCAGCTCCAAACAATGTGGTGGGTGGGGGAGGATCAGTCTATTTAGTGGAAGTGCGTGTCAGCCACTGCTTTAATGTTGCTGAAATATTTTTGGATCCCAGCCATAAAAGCTCCCAGCTGTGACCATTTTATTAGTGATCCAAAGCAGCACAGTCTAGACTGGCATTCACATTAGGCCATCAGTCTCCCCCTCAGAATGCAAACACTTCAAGTGTGCCTAAGTCACTTTCACATGCATCTGGACAGCAGGCAATGCACTGGCACAGATCTTATCAGGGAGCATTATTTTATATATTTTGTTTATTCACCAACCACCATATCTGTTTCATCTGCCTCCTGCCCTACTTCCCTAAGAGGTCCTTCAGTCATCCAATCAAGACTTCTGCCCATCTGCACACCTCTCAGTGGCACTAACTCCCCCTTCAGATCCACCAACCTCCCCATCCATCCCACTAGGACCCCCCCCCTCCCAATCATGGCAGGGTCCCAGTGAACTCTATGTTCAGCTGCATGGAGACAGGGGAAGCCAGGACAAGGGTGCGGTGAAGGGAGGTCCAGTGGTGACATCATTCCCTTGGCATGCTGACATTTTTCCCCTATTTAGAACCTCTTTCAGCTGGCCCACCCACACAGTGCCTGACCTTAGAAGGAGAGCAACCTTGTGTGGTCACCCATGACATTATGGCCCTCCACCAAGCACACTAGAAGAGGCGCTAGTGCGGCAGGGAAAGAAGATCATTACCCAAGGAGTCCCAGCATACTGCCTCGGCAACACTTCTGTTACTCCACCGGCCCAGTGGAGGGAGTTGGGCTCTCTGCCCAAACCTGTGTCTCCTACATGACAGCATGATGTGCTTTGCTGGACCATCATGACAAGCAGTCAGGGGGATCATGATCTTGTCAACGAGCTGTCTTGGTGGGGCGAGGCAGGGTTAGTAGTGCTGTAGACTTGATGGCAGCTAATGCCACACAAAGAAAAGCTTACAAGCAAGGTCAGTTGTTTTAACCAGCACAAAAATTCTCTTTTACAAAGGGAGGAGAGATTCAGAGCATGAACCCCACTGTGGGAAACAGACCTGAGTCATAGTAGAGGTTATAGCGGAAGTATTTGAGTATTGTTCAGTAAGAATGTGTTTTACTATCAGTTTATTTACTCAAACCCATGAAATACCTGCACTACAGGGACAGTGAAAATGTTAGCCGATCATTTTAAACCCATAAACAGCTTTCTCTTGATTATCTCCTGCAGAGAATAATAAACTTATAGCTCATATGAGTTTTCTGCCTCTCCTTGTTGTAATGTAAACCTCAGTAGTGGAAAACAAAATTCCTCTCAGGCCATTGCTGGGTGCAAGGCATATGGTCTTGTACACTACCCATACCCCATCCTACACATCTCTGTATCATTCCAGAATCTTGCACCTCACCTCTTTTTTTGTTCAAAGCAGGAAACGTACTTCTACATTTCTCACCAACATCTGAAACACTGCCAAACAGTAATGCTAAACATTCCCTTTCACATGTGCATAGGCCTGACGGAGGACATTGGGCAACATGTATAGTGCTGTAGATCTCAGGGATCAGTTGATGATGTCAGGGCCACAGTGATTCTTTTCATAAGTGGCAAAATCCAAGTTCCTTAAGACAATGCCTTCTCGGACACCATTTTCTTACCCAGGCAAATAACTCCATTCTGTCACACCACAGGCATTTATGTCTTGCAGAACAAGTTACTAAGTTACAAGTTATTATTAATATAGTGTAATTTATGTTATATTGTCTGTATTTGTGTACTTTATGAAAAACTAGTGCTGTGTGTTGTTGTAACATTTTCCTTTTTATATATTGTATTTTAATGTATGGGACTGCGTTGAAAATGAGCTATGCTCAATCGAGTTTATCCTTTATTCATTTCTTATGAATAAAAACATTTTACTACTACTACTACTTCCTCTAGTTCCAGCTCTTTTTTGCACCCACAAGAGACGATTCGACTGTGCACCATATGACAGTAACATCCTAGTACTCTGCCTTCCCCCAGCACGGGCCGGGGCATCATGGAGGGAGGTCATGGGTTTCCCATTGTAATTTAGCTCCTTCCCAGCCTGTGGGTTGATATCTTTTGTAAACTGAGTTACAGATCTGCAGGAGTAAGTGCTAGATACTGTAATCAAACCAGGCATCAGTCACTTATCTCAAAGTCAGCAGCTCTAATTGTTTAGCTAAAGAGGACGTTCCTGGTAGTGGAGCTGTGTGACTGGGCTCTAGTACTTAATATATTGCTGTCTCATCCTTCACCATTAGGTGGCACTCTGCATTTTGAAAACAAAAATGGCAGCTCAGGCCTCAGGGCATTGGGAGGGGGCAAACTGCAGTGCTAACCAAGAACATCAAACAGAGCAAAAAAGCATTGCACACACTGACCTATACCCATATCTCTCAACCTAGTGTAACTGAAATGTGGGACACTGTCACTGACACTCAAAGTGTGGGAAAATAAGAGACCTCCCTTATAATGAAGGACAGTTGAGAGGAATGTCTATAGTGATGACAGATGATGGTCACAAAGCACTGCCAGGCCAATGACAAAACATGTGGCAAAGTTTAAGAATGCTAAATATCAAACACCCCCAAAATGCAAATCGCATAAAAACTCCCTGACCTGCCTGTGTTCCCAGCTAGTCACCCGGATATGTTGTGCCTCTGCATGGCACTTTGTCATTACCCCTGCACTTTGTCAAGTCTGCCCGTCAGTGCTTTTTTAGCTCTGTGTGAGGCACTCTGGATTTCATGATTACTAATCCGGATTACTACTTCAGATCATCAAGTCAGCTTTTAAAAGCCGCCTCAGGCTTCCCATAATTGACAGGGTTCAGTTCATATCTGAAAGGACAGTCAGCAACCTGTGAGTAGTTCTTGATGAAAGGCTGACTATGGAATCCCAGATTTCAGCTGTAAACAGCAGCTTGTACCATTTTAGGAGTATCACCAGGTTGCCCCTCTTCTAGAACCAGATGATCTACAAACATTGGTATGAGCATTCATTGCCTCATACCTTAAATACTGTAAGGCACGCCATATGGGCCTACCCTGTGTGCAGATTCACGGCTTGCAGCTGGTGTAGAATGCTGCAGCACACCTGCTAATCTCCTTGAGAAGGAGGGATTACATCACTCCAGCACTGTGCAGTCTGTGTGAGCTGCCCAACAGGCAAAGGATCAACTGCAGCATAATTATTCTTACTTTCAAGACCATCCCACGCGCCTACCTCCACAAGCTTCTGACATCCCCCCAATCCAGGTAGAGCTTTTCAGTCCAAGGACCTGAGCTAATCATTGTCCCCTGCTCGAGACTCAAATTGGATGGGGAATTCTCAGATGCAGCTCCAGTCCTATGAAACTCCCTCCCACTTTCTGTCCATAACACTCACAGCTTGTGCCACTTCAAGGTAGAAGTTGGGAAGTTACTTTTATTCTGCCTACCATGGCCGGGATTCATACCATCTTTCAGTATAATTTCATGCTGTTGTACTATCCAAGAGTCAGATCTGTATGAGCATGCTTATTTATCTAGCTATTTATTGATTGATTGATTGATTTATATAATAGAGTCCATTATTCTAATTGATCACAATGTCATGCTCTGTATTGTACAGTGCTTTGGGTCTGAGAAGGGTGCTTTATATATCATTTGAAATGGATAGAAAAAATGCTGGATCCTGATTGACCAAGCGGTACTTTCAGCCAGGCCATTATCCTATTATAACAGCTCGGCAGGAGAGTAGATGTGGGGTGTGGCTTGGGCTTTCAAGCCTAACGCTCACCCCATTCTCATAAAGTCTACACAGCTGACCTTATATTCAGATGGAATGGGGTGAGCGTCAGGCTTGAGAAGCCCAAGGCACACCCACACCTGTTCTCCTGCCTGGTTTGGGAGGGTGAGGTGTTCGGGAAATCCTAATGCCTCATTTCCCAACTTTTGTCACTTTGACCCTAACTGGAGTATTAACGACATTTTTGCAACATATATACATATACATATATATATATATATATACAGTATATATGAAAAGCTAAATCACTAAGGCAAACTGTTGCAGTTTTATGCATTAAATGATTTATTTATTTTTGTAGTTTTTTCTATATATGAGAAGCGCACATGGAGTTGCTTTGAATTATTGTTTGGGTGTTGAACCTAGTACACTGTGTTGTGTTGACTGAGTTCTGTTGATTTTCTGCACTACTTCCCTCAGTCTGCTTCTTGGTGTGCTATTGTGAAGCTTGCTCAGTACTTTGCATCTGCATACCTTGCATTTGTATAGATTGCAGAGCAAATGTTAGGGAAGTATCATTGATGACACTGGTTTGGTGCAGACATGGGTTTTGATGTCGTGGCATGGTAGGGTTGCTGTTCTAGACAGAATAGAGCTCCATGCCTTTCAACCGGTGAGCAAGCGGCCCCAATAGCTTCTGAACACAGCTTCAGATTTAGGTCCAGTTACTGCCATATTTGGTATGCTTACAATCCAGCATTTGATAAGAGCTGAATTGTAGTTGTGGTTTGCAAATTCTGGTGAGAAGAGAAGTGAAGTAATTAATGCTGATAGGCTCCAGAGTGTAGCAAATGTTTTCTTGTTCCTATGGCTTTGATAGCTTCTTGTGAGGGCGCATGTATAGATTGGGTGTGTTTTCTGGCAGTTTTGCAAGATATTTTTTAAAGCAGCTATTCAGCAGAAGAAGGTGGCCGGTGATCTTCAACATTCAACCACAAAATTGATCACTGTCTCTTTCCAGTGATTAAGTGTGGTTTTTCATATTTTTGTTAAATGAGAGGGTGGCATATTCATGTCTGTTTACACCTTATTAAATTTGATAGAATCAGGCTTCATTACTTGTTGCCTTTTACAGCTGCATCTGGCAAAATGAAGCTGTATTTCAAGTTATATGCAGCAAGCTAGGTCTTCTGTTGTTTCTGGGCAAATGGTCTTGGGATGACATAGCTGCTGCAGTTCGTTGACCAAGATTGTGGAGTGATGTTGGATTTGTCTCAGCCTTATCTCCAGTGTTTTTTTAAATTGGCCATGAACACGTATTTTTGCATAGTTAAACATTAAGTCTGACATTATATTATAGTTTTGGCTCAGTGGCAGCTCATTTAAATATATATTTATTTCTGCCCTGAGGCCGATATAGCTGCTTAAGCTATGGGACTGTCCTGCAGTGTTTCTAATTGAGACGGAAAATTGCCTCAGAGTTATGTTTAGCTGCTCTGCCAACATTGTATATAAATTTGGTTTCTTGTTTCACTGAAACAGTCTAAGAAGACTTTAACAGCCCAGTTAGTGTGATGTTTTGTTTTGGACTAATTTCTGTTAACTTCCTGATGATTGAGTTCAGATGGCAGCTGTTGGTGATGCTTTTTTTCCTTTTTATGTTCACCCTTGCACTTGTGCACAAAGTGAACATTTTGGTATGATAGTGGGTTTTGAGAAGGGTGTCACTGTTGGTCCAATTCAGGGCAGTCTGCAAGGGGCTCGTCAGTGTCAAACCAATCTTCAGCCAGACTGATCATGACACTGTTCTGGTCTTGCTGGGTGGAATCTTTGTGTAGTTCAATGGAAAGAGCCAGCCCAATCATAGGTCACTTCTTTCCTTTGATCTGTATAATGCCACCCAGCAAGTAGAGCCGATCAGCATCCTGATGAGTCTGATGGGGTCTCCCCCACCAATATAATCTGAAATAAAGAAAACCATCCCTCAATCCCTCCCACCCCTTCCTTCTTAATTTTCTGACACCAGGGTGCCCAATCCCTGGTGTCAGCTACTACTCCCATCCCACCTATTTTCATTGTGCAACACCAGGAAGCCAAACTCCTGTGTCACCAAACATAAGAAAACCATCCCTCAGTCCCTCCTATCCCTACCTTTTAATTTTCTGACACCAGGGTGCCCAATCCCCAGTGCTGGCTACTACCCCCCACCCTGCATGTTTTCATTGTGCGACACCCGGGAGCTCATCCCCCAGTGCCGACAAACATAGCACCAACACTGGGGTGCCCAATCTGTACCTGAAACAAGAAAACCACCCCTCCTAGTCTTTCTCTTTCTATGTTTATACACCCTGTAAAAAAGAAAACCTTTCCTCACTGTCTGTTGTCACCATCATTACCCTCCCTCAACCTGACCATACCACTCAGCACCCGCTACCCCACACCACACCTTACTTACCTACCAGGGGTCCAATACTGTAATCCTTTCTGGACCAGAGACACATCTTCACTCTTCAGTGCTGGACAGGGAACTGAGGACATGAGATATGCAGTTCTATGTATTTCAATGGGTTTTAATCTTGTTCTCACATGTTTGTCATTTCTGTATATTTTTTGCCCAAATTTTCGACATGGCCTTTTTGGAACCCCCACTGGCAGTAAAATTATGCAAATCAGTCCTAAAAGGTGATTCTACAGTTACTGCATGAAATCACCTTTAAGGCAGGATTTGAAAACTTCCCCCACCCTTGTTCATAAGGTGGGGTCATAAGAAGGCTACATTGAAAATTTGGAGTAAAAATATTTAAAAACAGCAAAGTTACAAGTGTACATTGAAATTTTTCAACACACACTCATAACGTTGGTAATTTAATATGTTTAACCCTCAATGTTCAACATAGCCATTTTTTCACATCACCTCATGAATGTGACAGCTGCCATTTTTGAAAACCTGACAAAAATGTGTTTTTGTACTTGCGGCATAAAATCACCTTTCAGGCAGGATTTCAAAATTGTCTCTGCCCTTGTTCATGAGGTGGGGTCATAAGAAGGCTATGTTGAAAATCTGGGGTAAAAATATTATAAAACAATAAAGTTATGAGCATATATTGAAATTTTGAGACACACACTCGTAACTTAGATAATTTTCAACATTTTCATCCAAACTTTTCAACACAGTCATTTTTCACACCGCCTCCTGAATGTGACAGCTGTCATTTTTTTCAAATCCTGGCCAAAATGTGTTTTCACACTTCCAGTGTGAAATCACCTTTTGGGCAGAATTTGAAAGTTTTCTCCACCATTGTTCATGACATGGGGTCATAAGAAGGATATGTTGAAACTTTGGAGTAAAAATATTAAAAAGCAAAAAAGTTATGAATGTGCATTGAAATTTTTCAACACATGCTTGTAACTTTGGTAATTTCAATATTTTGACCCCAAATTTTCAAGATAGTCATTTTGTGTCACACCACCTCATGAACATGACAGCTGTCATTTTTCAAATCCTGGACAAAATGTATTTTCACACTTGTGCCATGAACTCATGTTTTGATCACTATTTTATAAATGACACCCATTGTGTTCAGTAGGAGTGGTCATAAATAGACTGTGTTGAAAGTTTAGGGTCAAAATGTCAAAAAAGAACTAAGTTAGGAATAAATGTTGAATTGTTCTAGCATTTGCTCATAACTTTATTTTTTGCAGATTTTGGCCCCTAATATTCAACAAATCCCTTGTGTTATCCCACCTTCTGAACATGACAGATGTCATTTTTCAAATCTCCTCCAAAACTTGTTTTCACAGTCGCACTGTGAAATCACCTTTCGGATGGCATTTAAAAAATTCCACCTGTCTTGGTCATAACAATAGGTCATAAAAAAGCTGCTGGAAATTTGGAGACAAAATGAGGGAGCTCACTGAAAACTAAATATTGCAGCTCAGCTGGCCTCTCCTAGATAAATACAATCTAAAAATGTGTAAAGGCAGGACACTACCAAAAATGAGATATTGCATCTCTTCTGGTCTGTTCTGGGTAAATATATAGTAAAAATGAGTACAAGCAAAGACCCAGTACAACAGCAATTCAAGCGACGAACATTCGGTATTGAAAAATGCTTCTTTTACAGCTGGCGTTTGCAATGTTGTTTCTTCAGGTACTCAGACCCAGGAATCAAGTGAAGACATACTGAAAAGGGTAAAATTCACTTACTTCTGTGGATGTATTCATTGACAAGTTTTAACAACTTGTACTTTTATATGTTAATTTGACAGGCATGCATGGTGATATTTTTTTTTATATATTTTTTGTGTATTTCTGTGATGAGGCTGTCATGTACAGGGACTACATCCATGATGTTTTGTTGGGATAATATACACATGAAGCCCCAAACTGACCAGTCAGAGAGTTGGTTGTTTTCCTGCCATTTTATAATAAAGGGTTTTCACTGATACCAGTGGGAAGAGGGTAGCACTTTCAATACAGGTAGGCTTAAGAAACAATTGTACTATGTGTACGTGGTTTGGGGTGGGCAATGGTAGAGGATCAATCATTGGAGTACACCCGAAGAACAGCCTAAGGTTGTATGTTATTTGGCTATGCCTCGAAAGATGAGAAAAACAGCTGGTGCTAAGTAGGCTGGGCCTAGAAGGACATGGAAGAACCCATCAGGGATTATACTGGCTGCTCCAACTTACCTAACCCTTTTTTCCCCATTTGGGGACTGAAGTCTAACCCTAAATAAAAGTTCTGTTATTTTGCTTCTTATTGCTGTCTGTGAACATATCATGTTAAAGTATAGTTTTCATGATTTGTAGGAACTGTCACTACACTGAGCAGGTTCACAGGTGGGTGGAGTTGGGAAGGTATTGCATCCCGGGGGCGGTACCATACTTACACTAGGCCCTTTTAACCCTATTTCTGGGTGGAGACACTACACAATTAGCATAAATCTTGAATACAACTCCCCCCCCCCGCCCACACACACACACAAAATCAGGAATTTATCGACCCAGGCCCCTCAACCTTGTTTAAGCCCACTAGGCAAAGGTAGTAGCCAAAACATGCTGTTACACTTAAACTTATCACCCTTCCCAGATCTCGGACTCCAGACTTTTCCTTGATTGGTGGCCCCAATGCTAAGGTGAGAGATAGGGAGAAAACAAGATGAAAATCGGCATTTAGTTCATGAAAACGCAGCCATTTTCTGAAATTCAAGCTACCCCACCTTCATAAAAATCCTGGATCTGCTTCTGGCAGTGACTGGATTATCTTGCAATCCTTTAACAGCAGCTCTTGACTCGTCTTACAATTTATGTTTTTTTTTTAACCAACAGAGATAGTTTAATCATTTTAGGAGGCCGGTGGGCTAAATGCGTTTCCTGTTCACCGTGCCTTTTTGGTAATATACTTCAACTGTTGCAAAACATCACAGACAGCATCGGAACTTACCTGCAGCACGCAAGTCCAGAACAGTTTCTGGTTGAGCGTTAATCCTCTCTAAGCCTCTATTACAACACTACAAAAGAGTTTCAGGAATCTTCTTCACTTCAAGTATTTCTTTTGTGAGTGACCAGTGCCCACACAAATGGAACTGGTTTCTTATGTCATAAGAAAAGATAGTGGTCGTGGTTCACATGCATTTCACAGGTGTAATAGAAAATTGATTAATGCTGTAGAAATAGTGCCACCCTGTGGTTCTCATTGTGTTGTACATCTCTACAGCATGGTAAGATTGTTAACCAAACAGAGTGAGTTTGATAATAAAGTGCATTCCTAGCTCCCTGAAGGGTAGGTGCTGACTCATGAATCTATTATATGGTGTCAGAACAGGGTTGCCACCTGTCAGGTTTTTTTACCTGGTGATCAGGTTTTCAGGGTCTCTATCGGGTAATCTGGTTTTGATCTGTGCTGGTCAGGCTTTTGAGCCATTTTGAGTGCTCACATACTTTTGAAACAGATTGTGTCATCTCACTCGTTGTTTCAGCTACATGTCCCGGTTACAGACAAGTTCTGTTGTCAGTATAGCCTTTTGTTTGTGAAAGCAGTCATTCTGGGAGGTGTAAAGAATGGCCATTAACACCATTAGCACTTACTTAACCTAATCTTTTCCACTGTATTTTAAAGTGGCATAGCAACACAGCTGCCCCCACCTTTTGTAACAACACAGCCAGTTGTGTTCCACTTTCATACATTTTTATCTCTGACAGAATTTAGGCATTTTAAATGTTTTAAACTATTTTTTTCCTGAAGAAAAAAGTATGGTCATTTCTATGACTTTGAAATAGTACTGTGGACATGAAAAGAAAATACAGCCAGAAAAATATATACAGTACAAATTCTAGGAAACAATTTCTTGTTATTATATACCATGTATCCTGTTGTATGCGATTTATAGTATTTCCCTTGTCTCTCCCCAGATCATATCTGTAAATGGGATTTCTTTAATCTCTGTATGTTGATCTGGTAAATCAATCTCAATAAATAAATACATAAGTAAATAAATAACTAGGAAGAACTTGGGAAAGTAATGTTAACAGGTACACTACAGTGTCTTAAAATTTTTGTTGAACTGCTGGTTTAAGCACTATCTTTTATTGATATAACAAATGGCTTTCTAGGAGGAGCAATGCATGATGAGTCACGAAAATGGTTGGGGCTAGGGGTGGAGCTTAGGATCTGTTTTTTGCCTCCTCCAAAGGTGGCAACCCTATGTCAGAAGCTGGTAAAAAACTGCTGCAAAAAAGGTAAAAAAAAACTGCTGAAAATTCAGAAAAGATGGAACAATTCAGACCATCAACAGCCCTTCTCTTGGAAGACAATTTGAGTGAGAACTGGAGGAAATGGAGGCAGAAATGTGAACTGCATATGAAAGCCTCTGGTGCCTCAAAGAAGCAGGCTGATAGGCAGCAATTTTAGTTCGCTGTGTTGGGGAGGACACTCTCGAAATATAAAATACCTTTGTGTTTGTGGAAGTTGATGATCAGGATGATCTAGAAACAGTTTTAGACATGTTTCAAACATACTGCAACCCCAAAAGAAGGTTGTATTTGAAACAAAGAAATTCTAGGAAAGACAGCTAGCTAAGGGTGAGTCGATTGATCAGTTTATAACAGAGCTACTCACCAGGGCAAAGAATTGTGAATTTAAGGACCAAACAGATGACATGATAAAATATAAGACTGTTTTTGGCATTAGAGATCAGAAGCTTAAGGACAGGCTGCTTCGTGAATGTGATTTGAATTTGTTTAAAGCTGTCGATATTTGCCATGCATCGCAAGTCAGTAAAGCTCAAACTGAAACATTGACAGCAGAAAAACTAAAAGCAAAAAAGTGTTAAGACCATCGCAGCTTGTATTGAAAATGTAGCTATTTCTAAGCACGAAGAAAAACCTGAATATAATGCCAAACCTCCAAGGAATATGAAAGACAGCAGTGGTGATAAACCCTGTGGTAGGAGCGGAAGGAAGCATGAGCCACACCAATGTCCAGCCTTTGGGTAAACATACCACAGCTGCAAATGCCAAAACCACTTTGCCAAGATGTGTCACAGCGCAGAAATCAACTCAGTCATGCAGGGTAGTGACTCTGGCAGTGACAATCTTTTTATTGGGGAATTCACGATTGAAAGCATGCATAAGGAAGTTAAAGATGATTACAAATGGCATGCAGTTATTGACATAGCAGGCAATCCTATGACTTTTTAACTGGATACTGGGGCCCAGGCACATGTTCTCCCACAAAGAGTTCATAAAAAATTGGCCCAGTGTGGTTCCCTAGAGAAAACCAGAATGGTTTTGAGTTGACTGCTTATGGTGGCTTTAAGATCACCTCTGAAGAAGCCCCGCCCAGTCGGAACAAAACGTAAGGTCCAGTCGCCAGCAGGTGAATGCTGTAGCTTAGGTCTGCCCTAATTTAATATTTTTTCCCCCTTGGGTACTGTTTTGTCTTGTTGCTTTGATATTTGATATTTTATGGAAATGCTTTTTGCACTGGGAAAGAAAATAATGGCTTGGAGAAGTTTATAAATAAATACAAGTTTGTGGGTATATTTTTCTCATTTGTGGCTTTTTTATTTTTCCCAAAGTGCTGTATTTCAAATATCTATCAACTGAGCAGCTGTTAGTGGGTGCTCCTTACTCCTTTTGGTTTTTGGCTTTAAGATAAAAGAACTGGGGAGAGTCAGCCTTGAATACAAAACACATACTGCAAAAGTAAGCGTTCCTTTCTATGTCACGGATGTCTCAACCACGCCACTATTGGGAAAATCCACCCATGAGAAATTAAATCTGATCAGACGGATAAATCAAGTCAGCACATCTATTACAAAGGAGTCTCTAGTGAAAGAATATGCTGATGTATTTACTGGAATAGGCCTGATGAAGTAGGAATACAGTATAAAGGTGGATGAGAGCGAAACACCAATTATACAGCCCTGCTGGAAAATACTGTTCAGTCAACAAGAAAAACTAAGAAACACACTGGATCACATGGTGAAAATGGAAATCATCTTCGTGAAAGTTGACGACCCTACAGACTGGGTTAATAACTTGGTGATCACTGAGAAGAAGAATGGATCACTAAGACTATACTTAGACCCCCGTGAGCCACGCATAGCTATCAAGCAGGTACATTTCCACATTCCTATACCCGACGAAGTCCAGAGCTGCCTGACTGCTAAAAAGTGGTTACTCTTCTGGATGAAAAAGAAGGATATTGGCAGGTGAAACTTGTGAGCAGTCATCATACCTCTACACCTTCAATACATCATGGGGCAATACTGATTCTTGTAAATTCCCTTTAGTATTATCTGCCAGTGAAGTGTACCAGAAAAAGAACCAGCAGATCTTTGGACACATCACTGGAATGCATATCATAACAGATGATATGATGATAGCTGTCAGGGAAGATAGCGAGCATGACATGATCTTTACATCCAGCTCGTAACACGTAGTCCTTGGAATGCAGATGATCAACAGGCTGCTGAATGTGTTGCTACGGAGTACAGCAACACCAGCAAGGTAACATCTAGAGGACGGGAGATGAGAATGCCCTCCAGATACAAGGACTGTGTGTTATGAACTGGTGGTAAAGAGCATGCTCCAGCAGTGGATTATGCGACAGCAATCTCTGGTCCCTTCACTAACTAGTTAATTTTGGGACTGTACCAGAAAATTACTGAACAGTCCCTTTTAGAACAAGTATGTTGAGTAAACAGTTATTGGTTAAAATATAGTTAATGTTAACATATTTCCATATGCTCTACTTGATTGCATTATAAACAGCTGATTGAGATGATGGATGAAGCACTGGGAGAAAAAAAAGTCTTTAATAACCCAGGAATGGTCAAGCTGCAGTGGTGTGCATTTCCTTGCAAGTTACGTATTAAGTGGTGCAGTTTTCCCCCTTTTAAAGTTAAAAAAAAACAGAAAAAGATGTAACAGAAAGTATAGTAATGATGTAGTTATAGTGCCACCCTGTGGTTCTCAGCGTGTACCACAGCTCTATAGCATGGTAAGAGTGTTAACCAAAGTGAGTTTTATAACAAGGTGCATTCCTAGCTCCCTGAAGTGTGTGTGCTGACCTATGAGTATTAATGCTACTTCTTCTGATCTTTGGAAACATCTACCCTAACCCTGGTCCTACCCATTGCCACTAACTAATCAGACTGCACTGGGGAACTCTGTATAGCCTCCATCAACATCTGCAATTTGCTAAAAAAATTTGATAATCTACAAGGGTGGGTTGCTCAACAGCAACCAGACATTATCTCAGTGGTAGAAACCTGGCTAAATGGCTGCACTCCTGACTCCACAGTAGCTCTGCCAAGGTACACAATATTTCAGGCTGACAGACTAGCCAAAAAAGAGGGAGGATGTGCAATTTACCTCCGTGACACCCTCCATGGGCTCACTCTGCCTTCCCCAGCTCTTGGCCATGGTGCCCAGGTCCTCTCCCTCCAAGTTAATGTCGCTCCTTCCAGGGCACCTCTCTTCATCTCCTCTATCTACATCCCACCCAGGAATCAAAAAAGTGCATTCCAGTCAGTTCTCACCCACCTTCAGCAACACCCAGCTAAGGCAGAAATTATTGCCCTGGGTGATTTTAACATCAATTGGTTAGCGGACACTGCCGCACCATATAGAGATGCTGCAGCCACCCTCAGTCTATCTCAAGTTGTGCCCACTACCACCCAACACAATCTGAGAACAGGTACCTCGACCCTCATTGACCTAATTCTTACTATCACCCTCACAAATTCAACCAGGTGTCAGTGTTGCCTGACGTACTGAGTGACCACTCACCAGTACTCGGGTGCTGGTCTTACTTGCCTACAAAGGCCCCTCCTAAAGTTAGCTTTCAGCAAAAACTCAGGCCAGGCAAGCTACAGTCCTTGAAATACCACCTCATCAGCTGGGACTGGTCTCCCATTGCTGCCTTGCCTGATATTGATTCAGCCCTGGAGTACTTTGTCAAGTCCTTCAATTCCACCTGTGACCTTTTTGCACCCTTCTGCAAATGAGTCATGAAAGGTGCTGACACCCCTTGGATGTCCCAGTCCCTTCTGGACCTCATGGGCCACAGAGACAATCTCTGGCACATAGCCTTGGAGACTGGGAGGCCTGCTGGTAGGCAACGCTACCGTTACGCCAGGAACCGCTGCACCTGGCAGGTCTGACAGGTAAAGGCAGAATACTACAGAACAGCCCTTACCACCTCCTAGGAGAAGGGGCACAATTTCTGGGACTCCCTCAAAGATCTTAGTGGCAAAATCTCTAATGCCCTCCCCCTTCCACATACTGGTAAATGGTGGTATTTCCACAGAGCCTGACACAATAGCAAATGCTCTGAACTTCTCATTCTCGGACCTCAGTGGCGTGCTCCCTGCCAACTTTTTCACCCACCCTCACCATGAGATCGACACCCACCCAGGTACCCCCATTCCGCTTCAAAGTAATCTCCCAGTGTGATGCTGCCCCCTTTCTATTAAAGACACGCAGCAAATCCCGGTTCAGCAGTGACAATCTTGATCTTAAAATACTAAGGCTCCCTCTCCCTGAAGTACTCTACCCCTCACTGCCCTGCTAAATCGCTCTCTTGCCCTAGGTCAGTTCCCCTCCATGTGGAAAACTGCCCTCATCACTCCTCTACTGAAGAGTGGTGACCGAACCCTGCCTAGTAATTATTGGCCCATCTCAATTCTACCCCCTCTCTCCAAGGTTCTTGAAAGATAGTCACCACCCAAATCACAGACTACCTTGCTCAACACAATCCCCTCTGCCCCGAACAGCATGGTTTTTCGAAGAAAACCATAGCACAGCAACCGCACTTTTGGAATATACCAACACTATCCATGCGACCCTTGACACAGGCCAGATTGCTGGTGCTGTCTATATAGATCTTTCCAAAGCATTTGACACCATCCACCACCATTTACTTCTCCTAACCTCGCTAACCCGTATAGGTTTCTCACAGGATACCACCACTTGGTTCTCAAACTACCTGTCTGACAGAACCCAGAGATTCAGACTAGGGCAGACCTGATCATCCCCTCTCAGAGTTACATCTGGGGTCCCCCAAGGGTCAATCCTTGGCCTCCTACTTTTCACTCTATTCCTTAACTCCCTGCCCAAGGCCTGTTCTTGGAGTCTCCTTCTATACGCAGACGATGCGGTTTTATTCAGCACCCACACCAACCCTACCGCACTCCAAGTAGCCCTCCAAGGGTCATTTAATAAGGCCAAATCCTGGTTTACTGACCATAGGCTTGTTCTAAACTATAAAAAAACAAGCATTTGTCAATGCCGAATGTTCGCTTGCAGGAATTTGCAGTGGAGTGTGGCACTTGGACATGGCTTAATGTCTTTAGGGGGTACAGTTTACAGAGGTGCAGCCCCTTCCCTTTTTGCACAGTCAGACTTTTAATTTCACACCCACCCCATCATATGATGCACAAGAAGAAGTACAGTTAGTGTTCAAAAGCATATTTCAAGGGTACCCACTGACAGCACACTGATCAACAGTCAAAAGGGTTTGCACCCAAGCATTTCAGCCAGTACAGCAATTAATACCTGTCCATTTGCTTTTACCTGTTGGGCATGGTGACTCGGACCACCCTCTGGATTAATGACAAGGGATGTGGGACTCTGTGCTGGTCTACTGACCATGAGATATGACAGTTACAGTAGTATTTCAGGTAGAAATACACTGCAGTGGCTATGGTGACCCCAGTGCTGGCCATCACCAATACCTGTTTCCCACCGCCTAAGGGCTGCAGCTTGTACATCTCTAGCTCACCTTCCCTGATCAACCAGTTCACAGTAGCCAGGAACTTGGCCACCCTCTCCTGCATGAGCTTCAGCAGCAGCTCTCTTCCTGCCTCCATCTGGGTCTTGTCATTGGCTCAAGCCTTCAGATGCACCAGCATCTCAAACTCAGCTGCTGCAGAAACAACTGGACCCCGTAAAACCACGGCGCAACACAGTGTCATCAGGAGGAGGTCCTGCAGAGTGGCACACATGGTGCCCGCAAATCTTGGTTACTCTTCCGTGTGGTCAGTACTGACATAGTCCAGCACTAGGATGCTTCTTCAGGAAACTTCATATGTCAATTGTAAATAGTAACTGCCGCGGGGTCTGGGAGGTATAACTGGCATTCTTTTTAGCCAGTAGGAAAGCATATAGGTGGGAAGTGGGTGGAGGCAGGTGTTCAGACACTAAACTCAACCGTAGTATTACTGGGGAGACATGCATGTGTGAGGTATGTCAGTGTCACTCGTGAAATTCATGTGAAACCAACAAATAAACACAAGGCAGAGCACAGCAGGTCAAAGATGTGCCTCTGTAAGTTAAGAGGGGGCTTCTGCCAGAGTTAGTTCAATGGGTGAGGCAGAGAATAAGGGAGCGGGGAGGACAGCAGCAGTGGGAAGAAGCGGGAGGGATTGTGATGTCAATGTGCTAAATACACACACGTTACTACCGCTGACTGCAGTGGTGGTTTTCTTTGAACTGTAGAGCACTGCAGCTGAACTGCTGTCATACACAGCTTGCGATCCATTGGTGATGCGGTCATGTCTGCTACATGGAGCACTGCATTGGACAGGAAGGCCACACAGCTTCAAAAGTCATACTGTCCCACAATGTTACTTGTGCATGCACATAAGCGAATGTAAAAAGGACATTGGAGCACACGTTCAAGACTGACAGGGGGCAGTGATTTCTGGTGATGCTGCATTTCATATGGCAGGCTAAGATATGAGTTCCATCGGGTCCACCGATATAATACCTCCTTACACTAATTTAAATTCATTAGCTGCACAATTTCATTAAGAAAGAGGTTTGGATTGAATTGGGGAGTCACCAGAGGCTAACTAAATATAAATTGGTAACAGGAAAAGAAACATACCTCTTCTGCAGCACAGCATGCATCCTCTCTGAATAGTATGGCAATGGGCGGTTTGGAATAGGGCAGCAACCCACAAATGCAATTGTTATAACTGAGCTTCTGGGCTTTGAACAAGAAACTCAATCATTATATGCAAAATTAAAATCTTCGGTTGCTAATATTGAAGGGAAAAATCTGAGAAGTGGAACAGCATGCAACTAGCATGGATGGCACTGTCGATCGACTTGAGATATTGTTTACTTGGCTTCTCCAAGAGACCCAAACCCTTATGGAAAAATGCAATGTCCTAGAAAATAGGTTGCGCTGGATCAGCATCCGAATCTTTGAAGTACCAGAGGGAGCTGAAGCCAAGAGGTATTTTGTGACTTTGTTCAAGAATTCTTGATCTTTTTGACCTCTTGCTGCTTCCAATTGAGAGAGCACACAGATCCTTAATGGCAGCACTGGCATTTAGCACACACGAGGCAAGCGGCCTCTTGGCGCACCAGCAAGGGTCCGGGACTGGTGGGTGCAAAAACCCGAGAGACAGCCAAGAAAAATGTAATGTCCTTCTGAACAGTGACATATTCCAATATATATATTTTTTTAATTTAAACTGCATAGTATCAAACATTCAAGTCATCAACATTTTGTGACTGACTTAGTCACCTCTTCAGCTTGTGAACATAAACTTAAAACAATGGATGCTCAATAAATTTATTATGCAGTAGCTCCCAATGTGGGGTCAAGATTACTTATATATGCTAGCTTCATGTTGTAGTTGCTGGAGTGCTTTTTAAAATTCCAGCACTTAAATGGCCACTATGAGCTCCTGTTTATACTCCTGCTACTAAATGAAAGTCTAAGAGGTATGTCATCCTCCTGTTCCTCCCAGCCAACTTCTCAAAACATGACCTCAGTGGAGGAAATGAAGGGGGTAGGGGGCACTGCGTGCTCCGCAGTGCACCATCTGCATCCATAGGGCACTGTTAAACCTTCCCCAGCTCCGAAAGGCCCATTTTCCTTCTCCCTATAATTATACACCTGAAAAGCTGTTTGAAGCTGTGGCTGCTTCTGCTGTATTGTCACCACTTCTCATCCCCTTCTCCGCCTTGAATGATAACACTTGCTGCTCAGCTGTCCATTCTGCCCTGCACCACACACACGTCCAACAAGAGTCAGAAGGCTCGGAGGACCCTACATTTGAAGCAGCTCCCCGGCGCTGGTGAGATTACTCTACGTTTTGAAATGTGCACATGAATTCCAATTCAGCCCCAGCCAGGATTCGATTGGCTCCAGCTCCTGAGGACTGTGGCATAGAAAGTGAACAGCTGATGGAGCATCGGAGCATGCCAAAACACAAATCCAGAGATCTGCGGTGAGATACATAGAGCGAGAAGGAGAGCAAGAAAGCAAGCGAGAGCGAGCAAGAGAGAGAGAGAGAGAATGAGAATATAGCGGAATTGTTCTCTCCTGCTCTTCTGCTCTCCCGTCATGTTACAAACATTCTCTCCCTCTCTCTCTCTCGCTCATCCATTGGTTTGCAATGCGGATAAACAGCACACACTGCAGGTTACAGATATCAGAAGTAAATAGTTTACAACCTGAGTATGCTGGAGGGACTTTCTGGCGAAATGTTGTAATATATTTACTTCTGATATTTACACTTTTCAAACTCGTCTGATTTGTCTGAAAAAAAAACATTTAAAGCATAAAAACTTACAAATCTGGTGTTCATGGTCTCTAAGGCATGAGAGCCAGTTAATGCCCACCTGAATGGTGATTGCCGTACTGTGCCATGGAAAACACAATTTCAACTGTAAAGATGACGCAAAATGAACCATTTGTAATGCAGCCCTCTAAGGATCCTACGTCTCCCCAGACCAATCTTTGTCAGGTTTTATAATCATATGGTCCAGCAGCAAATTTTAACGAGGGCTTGGAGATTGGGAAAGCTGGAATATTGGGACCAGAGAATATCGTTTGTGAATTTGCTACTCCCCGATTGTTCAGCGCCAACGGAAATCTTTAATGCAATTGTTTGCAATGTTGTGAGCACGTACAATAAAATACATTCTGTTGTACCCTGCCCATTTGAAAATTATTTTACCGGAGGGGCCACAGATCTACAATGAATTTGAAGCTGCAATTGGTGCCCTACAGGACAAAGGACTGATGCGAGAGGAATATGGAGTGTCAGAATACCTGGGAAAAGCGGGCCCTGCAAAAAAAGTCGTAGTCTAAAGTGTCTGCAGAAGGTAAGAACTGGAGAAAAGAACAAAGGTTTGATGAGAGCTGTAATTAATTTTTTTGTTCTGAATGCGAGGGCTTGTTTAATTTAATTGCCTACATGTGAGTCTCCTCAGCAATGCTCCAGATAGTTCGATGGCAGCTCCGGTGGATCCAATGTTCGTACCTCGTATGTGCAGCAGCTGAGTGAGAACTGCAGGACTTAATCTGGGCTGAAATGCAAGATCGTTTGAAATGTCTGCCAGAGCAAGTTCAGTGGGTGAGACGGGGAATGAGGGAACGGGGAGGACAGCAGCAGACAGAGTTAGCGGGAGGGATCGTGATGTCAATATGCCACGTACACATACGTTACCACCGCTGATTGCAGCGGGTGGTTTTCTTTGAACTGAAGACCACTACAGCCCAACTGCTGTCATAGACAGCTCATCCATTCATTGGCGGGGTACAGTCATGCCTTCTACATGGAGCAGTGCATTGGACAGCAGGGTAACACACCTCCAGAATGTTGCACTGTCCCAAAACATTCCTTGCGCATGTGCGCAAGCGAACGTAAAAAATGACCTGTTTTAGTAGATCTAACTTATTCTGCACTGTTTTATTACTGTATGGCATTACTTAATCTTCGCATCTAACGCATGTTGAGTTTGCCTCGACTATATTCCACTGAAACTGATGAAGATGTTCTACTGTTTTATTTAACAATATTTGTTGTGGAACATTTGTAAATGAGCACTTGCTCTCAAAGATACTCTCCGAATAAATAAATAATATAAACAAAAATTGTAAGCATGTAGCAGATATAGTATAGACTGTAGCAGTGTGTAAAGAAATATTCACTTTTGTTTTCAGTACAGAAAAATCCATTGTTCCTAGACACATTCCTGAACAGTGTGCATTGTGATACATGCAAGAATTTATCACATAGTGTAAAACAAGAATTGCACATATATCAGCCAGTCTGTTGGTGCAGCGAGAGTTCTACCACTAGTGACGCTGGCGACCCAGGTTGGGGAATGAGCATGGGTGGTCATGGACCGGCTTGGGGGAGGAGGACTGAGCGTCCCACAGGATGCTCACCTTTTCTGGGAGAGAGGGTTGTCACATTACCCCATTGCCACCACCTGTGGATGCACAGATGGTGACACAGGAGCCACGGTGCTGGGAGGGGAGGATGCCATTAGGCGTTTGGCTGAGACATGCATCTGCATGTCTGCAGCCTGGAGTTATGTCCTTCATGCTGGTGTCCTCAGAGACAGGGTTTTGAGGAAAGCAACATAAGGGTCAAAAGCCCACTGCCACACAGCATGATCCCCGGCAGCTGGGGGGGGGAATGGAGCACAGATGGTCAGTATATTCACTATCAAGCCAACTGTCACTGGGAGATAAACTAAGTTAAAAAAAAAGAAATTGCACATATATCTGTGAATGTTATTTACATGGTTTACATCTTTTATGATACAGTTATGAGAATATAATAAAAAGCATGGCTATGTTATGTTAATATGGAATATACAGAATATACATACAGTATATGGGCAGCTATGTTCAACAATGGCCTGGTCACATCGAATGATATACATATGAAATAATATGAAGAGAATAAATACATCTGCACAGCTTCATGTTTTGATATCAACATCAACATTCCAGACAGACCAATTTCTGTGTGTGTGCCTATATTTTGGTCAACAATGTGTGTAATGCTGACTCAAGACAGACTCTGTGGTATAGTTCTGTACAATGCTGCAGATAGAGTTGCTTTTCCTTTTTTAGTCAGTTGAAGTTTGCTGTGCCTCCACAGTGCTCACTTTGAAGTGTGTTACATCTGTACAAAATGAGTAAATGTAAATATTTTTAAGAAAGCAGAAAAAACATATCTTTCTTTTCAACTAGGTATCACAGTATCTTTTGTTAAACATTGCTACTAGTGAGTAGAAAAGAAAAAAAATGGTGGACACACAGTATTGGATTGACTTTGGGTGGGATTTTCAGAGCTTTGGACGTAGCAATTGTGTACGTACGTATTTTGGATGCATGCTGTGTCCAGACAAATGCGTTGGGATGCTTGCGGCAACTCCCCCCGTACCATTCGCTCCCTCCGCCACTGCTCCACCACCTGACTCCTGACAGTCCCCAAGCCCATCTGGCCAACCTGCCAGGGCTTGACAAATTTTAAAATTAGGTACTTGTCCACGGACAAGTGGCTTGTCAAAAAGTAGTTGTCCCAGTGCTTGAGTTGGTAGTCCCAGTATAAAATAGCATATTTTTAGTGGAAAGTATAAAAATACAGAAAATGTAAATGGATTTCTTGTGAAAAATAATTTGCTTTGGCTTTTTTCTCTGCATTTTGTTTTAACTTCTGTGTAATTGTGAAAATACTGAAATAGTGTACTCAATAAAATGTTATCTTTGTGTGTGTTGTGTAATTTTTTACCTTAAGCTGCTGTGTTTAGTGCTAGCGTCTCACAACACTACAAGAGGACCTGGGCAGGACAAAGTAGGTGGGAGCAGGACCCAACTACTGGTACTCCGACAGAGTCTGCAGTTGTTCACTTCTCCAAGTTCCTGAAAGCTGTCTCTCAGGGCAGGTTAGGCCTCTCTCACAGCCACACACATGCCTCCAACAAAAAAAATATTTTTTTTTTCCTGCAGCTGTGTAGCACAGAAACATGTTTTTCCTTTTAGTTTATTTCTAGTAAGTCCGCAGTTGATCTCCAAGTTCCTCTACCCTCTCAGGGCAGGTTAGGTCTCAGACACACACACACACACACACACACACCCCCCTCCACCAAAAGGCTACTTATTTATTTTTCTGCAGCACAAAAACTGTTTTTTTTCCCAGTTTTAATTTATTTCTAAGATGTCCTTAATTGTTCCAAGTTCCTGTCTCATCTGATCTCTACCTTTTTAGGACAGCACACGACAACTCTCTCCACGACGCAGCCCCCACAGAGTTAGTCAGTTTCTCCTAATGCTCCTATTTAATTTTCTTTAATATCATTTTGTAATAGCTTTTTCTTATATTTTTTTAATTAATTGAATTACTTTTTCTGATTTTTCTCAGTGGTCAGGTGGGTCACTGGTCAGGTCAGGGAGTAAGGGCAGCAGGGTCCACTTTTCAGTAATGTCTCTAGTCTGCAATAGTCAGTAGTCTCTTTCTTGCTCTTTTGCAGCAGTAGTATTTTATATATAATATACTTGTCCAAGGCAGGTTGACCAGCCATTAGTTACTGTTAGGCAATGAAGGTTTTTGTTCATTTCTGCTGCCCAATTCTGTTAAGAAGTTGTAATTTAGTTTTTAGTTAGGCGGGACATTATTAGGAATAAGGATCATAAAAATAAAAAAAGCCCCCAGCCAACCTGCTGCCTGCCTGCCTACACACAGACTAGTACATTCATTGAGTCACTGACTGTACTATGTAAGTAGTTAGCAGTGCATTTGTACTGTCAGTTAGTTTTTCCCTCAGATATGTCTGATTGCCCAAAATGCTACTTTGGAAGTACACTGGTTTAGCTTTCTAGGTTTGAAAGATTCAAATATTCTCAGCCCTTGATGTACTGCAGCTGGAATACTCCACTCTGCTGCCTGTGGTCTTCTACAGATAGTTACCACGCGGCTCCTGCCCTTCCCCCTCTCTTCACTCTCACCCCCCATTTGTCTCCCTCCTTCAAATTCAATAAAGTGCTGCAGCTGCAAACCTCCCCCAATCATACACAGGCAAGGCTAATGCAGCTTATGATCAAATTGCAGCAGCAGTAGTTCAATGCAGTGGTTCCCCGGTCCTGCACCCAACATCAACAAGAGAGCTATGGCACAACTGAAAAGACGTCCCTTCACTGCGAAAGCCAGACAGTGAATGAGGGACTGAGCGCGAGACGTCTCCGTCCCATCCTATGCCTGGGAAATCACCACCATGGTCAGTGGGCTTCCCCCTACCTTGCAGCCTTGTTTCCTCATTGGGTCTGCAGCTCTGCCACTACAGGACTGCCTCCTCGTTCGATCCCTCATGGAAGCTGCTCGCTGCCGTGAAGTAGGTGATCGCACTCTTTCTTACCCGCTTTACAACCGCGATCACGTGAGTGTCACTCAGCTGGTCAGATGACCGCCAGGACTAGGGGACACTTGGGAGATGGAACGGGGAAAGTCGAACGAGCTGCCTGGAGTGCAGGGCCGGCGTCGGGGGGGGTGCAAGGGATGCGACTGCACCAGGGCCCAGAGTGCCGGCAGGGCCCATGGCCCCTTCAGTCAGCATACTTTTTTTTTTTTTCATAGTTTAAAAACTGCTCACAGAGCAGAACGATCAGCGCTGCGCTGCCTGATATGAGCCTTCCCTGATGTGTGGAGCTGGAATGGCATTTAAAAATTAAATCCCCTCCTGCCTCCCCACTGCTGCGCACGGCACATACCTGGCTGGTGGTGGTGGCGCTGTGTCAAGTCACTGCGTGTAGACTGTGTGAGTTGTGTTGCCATGGCTCCACTTACTCGACTACTCCTCCATCTCCCCAATCTCCAATCACCATCCTTCATCCGACCGCGTGGCATCCTACGCTTGGTGTCCTCCTCTCCAACCTAAACCTCGGCTGAGTCGGCTCCTCCTACAATACATCATTGCTGGCAGTGTGGTCCAATGAAATAAATTGAGATGCGATCCTTTCAGCATGGCACCACCAGTGACCACAACTGACCTGCTCATTAGTCCCAGGTCTTCTGAGTCTGTTCTTTAATTTGCTCCCTCCCAGTGCCCCTCCCAATGCTGCTCCACTGTTCATCAGGCACACAGACACTGCCAGCTCCTCCCCTGCTCCTGCCTACAGTGTCTCCGGCTCCAATCCCCTCCCTCATGGCTCCTTGTGCTGCTGTCTGATGCCATGATGGGTGGCATCAGCAGCTAGTTCGTATGACTCCGATTTGCTGGGGCACTCTGAGCACCCATCACATCAATCACTAGACCACCACAGTTTAATATTAATATTCTTTTGTGGGCAGGGAGGCCAGGGAGGAGCGGGAGCGAGCATCTCACGAGAAGTCCCCTAGTTTTTTGTAGCAGCAGTTAGAGTTGTTGGCGACTGGTGAGTGGCAGACTAGGAGCAAGTGGGCGGGTCAAGCTGGAGAACTGAACAACTTCCAAAGTTCTTGTTGTTCTGTAAACTAGACACATACATAAAAAACACACATGATGAAAGCCTGAACCCTTAAAGGCAAACAAAGTTTATAATAAAAACTAAATAGCTGGCTAAGCAGCAGCGAGCAGCCACAGGAAGGAGTGAGTACTGTGGCTGCCTAGGCCCCCGTGGCACCTTGCCGGTGGTGGCAGCCAGGGAAGAAAAACTAGTAGAAGAGAATTGAAAAAAATCTAAATCTTATAAATCCATCCCACTCTCACTGAATGGTGCTGCCTCTGCCTGAGAGTTATATACTTTTGTTTCTTGAGACAGTTCGTGATTGACGCACTGACAGCCTGCTGAGAGGTCAGGCTACTGTATACTCTGTACTGTACTGTAGTGTCTAAGGCAGGTTAGGAGTCAGGGTAGGGAGTCAAGGTAGAAGGGGTGGTAGCATGGGAGGGCTTGCTTGGGGCAGGGGGGCACTAGGGGGGTGTCACGTTGACGGGGGCCCACTACAAAGTCTTGCACTAGGGCCCAGTACATCCTGGAACCGGCCCTGCTGGAGTGAGGAGCAGCCTACTGGTGGAGGGCTGTACTGCAGTCTGGTAAGGAAAAACAGTGCTAGCCCGGGGAAAACTGGCACAGAGTACGCTGCCAGTAAACTGCTTGTCCTTGACATTTTCCTGGTAGCCCGGGACATCGGGCTATGGGATTTGTCAAGCCCTGCAACCTGCTCACACTCAACTCCTTTGCAGAAGCTGAAGACTCCCACACTGGACTGGATTGTTACTTCCTGATACATCAGGTTAGTTCACTGCTGCTGGTCTCTCTGGAATCCATCTGTCTCAGTTGCTAGCAGGCAGATGCCGATGGTCACAGTGCTTGATCATACTACGTCTAACATGAAGGAAGGAGCAAGGAAGGTGCTTACGGTGCTCCCACTGATACTGACCTGATCAATATGCCATGTACACATACGTTACCACCGCTGATTGCAGCGGGTGGTTTTCTTTGAACTGAAGACCACTACAGCCCAACTGCTGTCATAGACAGCTCATCCATCCATTGGTGGGGTACAGTCGTGCCTGCTACATGGAGCAGTGCATTGGACAGCAGGGTAACACACCTCCAGAATGTTGCACTGTCCCAAAACGTTCCTTGCGAATGCGCGCAAGCGAATGTAACAAAGTCCATGCTGTTTGTCCATGCCCAAAACAAGTTCAGTAACCACCCCCTGCTCATCCATTACTCCCATAATGAGACCCTGGAACAAGTTTCTACCTTTAACTATTTAGGGGTTACCCTAGATTCAGGGTTAACCTACCATGAACATATCCGCCAACTTAATATGGCTGTAAATGTGCGCATTGGTCTGCTCCACCACTACAAGCTCTGTCTCGACCCTTAAGCCCTACAGCTAGCCATCTCCACCTCCGTCCTGTCACTCATTGATTACGGGATTATCTTCTATGGAGCTACTGACAACAGCTCCCTCAACAAAATTAGGGTTTCCCTGAATAAAGCCTGTAGACTGGCCACAGGATGTGACCAGCTTACGCACACCTGTACACTGTATACCAGTACAAACGGGCTTAATTTTGATGATCGCCTAAAGTACCAGACCTGTCTCCTTGCCAAGAAAATCATGACTGGCCTCATGACCCCTGCTCTTGTAACGCTGCTCCCCCATCTAACAGCACCAGATGCACACGTCACGCTGAGAAATCGCCCTACCAGGTTCCCCGCTGTAAAACCTCCATGAGGCAAAGAACTTTCAAATACCGTGCCCCAATTGGCTGAACTCACTGCCCATACCAGTCCTCCTCGCTCCTACCCAGGGGCTGTTCAAATCCCTTCTCCGTAGCAATATCTTGCGTGACTTCTCCTGTGACTGTACCTGACCTACCCACGACCCAAAAATGCCATGACAATGGACCCATTTGGTCCTGCTTCTAGAGTGCCTGTCCTTGGTTTAAGTCTAACCTGAGCCTCAGACTAGCTGACACTCACTGGACTACGCTGCTTGCACATTCCAGTCATAAATACTTTTCTACAACTACTGTACTGTATAAGTGCCCCTGTAGTTACTGTATTTATTGTATTTTGCCACTGTACTGCATTGTCTATGACTGTTGTAATTATCTCGTACAACATCCACCTGTTGTACTTTACCATGTATCATTCGTAAGGTGTGATATTTCCCACACCGCTATTTAGACTGTGATGTCTGTATACTGTATGCTCTGTATTGTTTTCTATGACGTGGAGCCTTTGTAAGGGAGTCTCTAACTCAAAGGTATTAATTCCGATTGTATTCAATAAATAAATAAATAAATCCATTACAGCAATGAGTGACTAAGCTGTAAAACTGGAGACCCAGCAGACTTGGGTTTGAAAACCTCAATAGCCACTTACATACTGCGTGACCCTAACGCAAGTCACAGACTCCCTGTGCTCTCGGGATGCACCTGGAAATTAACTTTGGCTCATTGTGCTTTCCCAGCCAAAAATTCTAAAAGAACTAATGTCCATTGTTGAGGTGGTGCATTGATTGATTGATTTATTAGTTATAAATCTGTGACCAGGATAGGCAAACTGAGCCAGGGCTCATTTCTAGGTGTGACTCAGAGAAGGGGGGTTACAGAGGAAATTGTACAAAAAGTCAAACAATACAGTAACTAAACTAGGGAAAGTGGCAAAAACCAACAACTGTGGTTCACTGGGACAGCCCATGAGGATTTATAAATGTGTGTCTAGCACAAAATATGGTGGTTTGCTTGTATGTTTCAGCACAGTTGGTGGCACCCAAGTATCTGAACCTGGGTAAAGAAAACAAGACCGCCTAACCCCACAAGCTAGGATAAGAGGAGGTGATGGGAAGGAGGAGCAAAAGTGATGTGACAAGCCCAGTGGGCTGGATTATGGTGCTTCTTACAGTCATCTCGGTGGAAGGAGCTCATCAAAGGTTGCCCCATTCCGACACAGGTCTTCTGCTTTTCTGTTTATTGGAGCAGGACATGAGGCTGTATCAATGTTTGCGTAATGTGAAGTATGTTTTTTGCTTGCATGTTTCTACCCTGTAGGAAGTGCATAGGTATCTGAACATGGGTAAAAGGAAACAAGACTACCCAACACAGCTGGATGAGCTCTCTAACATTATAACTTTGGCAAAGAGAAAGGGATCCCCCCACTTAAAGGAGCAAACCAATAGGGAATCCTGTGCCTCATTTATCCATCCCTCCAAACTGCTATCTAGGAAGACAGCATTGTGGGCATTTTGAAGTTCAGGCACTGGATTACAAATATTGAAAGATGACCATCTTCTGAGTCATGTGATGATGTGTGATGGAATGTTTCTTTTGGAGGCAGATGTAACAGCACCTGTATGGGAGTGACCTGAATACTCTAATGGGTTACACGCAATAAAAGAAAGAATACAAATGTGAGACAAGAACCATGTACAGCAGTGCTCATAAAGTTGTTGTTGACATTTGTTCTGAATAAAAGTTGAAAATCTGAGGGCTGTCCTTCACAGTATTCATCAAATGTTGATATGGGAGCAGGCCTGGAAGTGCTGAGGGCTGAGGCGCTGGATGCCTTACCTCATACCACACTGGCGACCCGTGTTCGGGAACAAACACGGATGGGTCGTCCGGGGAGGAGAAGGATACAGCACCCGACAGCTGCTCTCCTTCTCCGGGGGGTCACCTGCAAGGTCCCACCACAATACCACCACCTGGGGGTGCTCAGGTGGAAGGTGCGGTAATGGGAGGCAGCAGTATGGGGACGGGGCAGATGTCGGCAGATGAGTGGAGCAGGAGGCACGTCTTAGTGCATCTCCTCGCTCATAGGCCCTCATTGCACGCTGATGCCTGGGGTTGAACAAGGAAACAACCCCCTGTCTCTCCTAGGTGATGACTCCTCGCTGCACATCCTCAGTTCATTGGGGCAGACTCTGTTGTGCAGGTCCACTTCAACACAGTTGTTGGGGAGGTTAAATGGGGGTTTCCTCCTCACCCCACACCAGGGGGTCAAACCGGGCATCAAGGGTCAAGAAAGTGGAACCATGCACTCTAGAGGCAGACTCCGACGACGAGGTTTTTGTATGGGGCAGTCTGAGAGAGTGGAGAGAAGGGTCAGTAAGGCGCAAAAATACAGAAAGTCAAAAAACAATACTGATATGGGACACAAGACCTTTTGCATAATGAAATTATGTATGTAGGTTCCTTTAGCATTCCTGTCCATCTTAGAAGAGGTCAGTAGAAATACATATTCCTATGTAGCTCTTTTTTGGAGGTCTGAGAATTTAAGATGATTTTAGAGATTAAATTTCTATAGCGCTATTGTGAATTCTTGGGGTCGAAAGGATCTGAAAAAAACTACTGTTATGGCTATGCAAAGGAGAATATCTAGCCTAAATGAAAACAATTTGTTCTTTAGTATGTTTATAAACTATTTTATTGCCACGATATTTAAGGGCTTCCTTTTGGGTTGTGTGATAAAGTTCTTTCTATAAGCCCCCCCCCCATCCCTATGTCTAGAGGTATGCCTGATGGTAAAATGGGGAAGGGGGCCACAACTGCAGAAACACATACAGGCTATTTGAAAGTTCTTACCATGAATCTGGTTGCATTAACAGGGTCCTTTTGAAGCCAGCGGGGTGCCATACCGGGTGCTGGGCTGCAAGAGAACTTCCAGCTTAAAACAGCAGAACATTCAAATAACTGAAGGCCCACTAAAGGGTAGAGCTGGAACGGAGAATCCCATCTTTAATTAATAAACTTGGCCAGTTCATAACGATGTACAAATCTGATCCTCTGGACCCGTGAGTCCACAATGGAGTTAACAGCGGTGGTTCTTCATGGTCAAGCTGATCCTTCACCAAATATAGCTGTTCCCTGGGCTTGGTGGCCACACCTGGGATTTTGGGTAGTAGCAGCACTAAACTTCAAGGGGCCAGGTGACCCCTATATACAAGGCAACAGCATCTCTTCTTCCCACTGACTCAAATGGCTCCCTTACTTAGGCAGAAAGGCAGGCTTCTATTCCCTCATGATTGTGTGAGGTGGCAGGCCTGGGGGAACCAGCAGCATTAGGGCTCCAACCCATACACTCCCTCCTCCTTGACTATCTCTCTTTCTCTCTTCTAATGCGGGCGGGCGACTTTTCCCCTATCCCACTGGGGCAGACGTCCTCACCACTGGACCCATCCGTATTGGCCATTCTGACTAGGACTGCAGCTTCTCTCTGCACTAATCACAGGCCAGTCTCCACATCCCCTTCATGGCAATAACCTCCAGATCAGTGGTTACAATCCTGACTGAGTACCCACCAACACTCACAGGCTGCCATTTTTTCTCCCGTTCTTCTTCCAGCCACTCACTCACTGCTCTGGAGGCTGCAGGTTTGATTCCCCCAACACATAGCCATTCAAATGATGGCCGCCGTGTCAAAACCACTACTGCTATCCCCTGACCACCCAGCTAGCCTCATAACTTGATGGAGGAGCAGGCAGTCACCCCTGCTCCTGCAATGCCACCACTGCACACTCGCACAGTATGGGAACCGACCCTTAATTCATGCCAAAGTCCCCTATTTGTGTGTGAGACAGCAGGGTGACCTCCAACCTGAAGAGACCCCATCACTGGGCAGATTCCATAAATATTAATTAATTAATTAGGCCAACAACCTGACCAGGCTCATTAGTACACCCAGCCCACGGGGGTGGGTTACATTTCATTTTAGGCCTTGAAGAAATAGTTTAATGGATGATTGAGACATAAAGGATGGGCTGTCTGGTGAATGAAGATGGATAATGAACTGAATGCCTGATCAGTATTGCTTTATGGTAGTGGAACTCAGCTTTTTTAAATGATGGCAGTAGGCTGTGAAGGTGAGCAGTAGCGTCACAGAGACAAGAGCTGTAGGTCTGGTTTGGAGAATACAGAAATCAGAGAACTTATTCCATGTAGTTGTTTATGCAGATTGTGTGGTAGGGGTTAAGGGAGTCCAAATGTAGTTACTTGGTTTTTGAATACAAAAAGGCTAAGTCATTAAAAGCATAGGAAATCGAGGAGGTTTGGTCATTCGTAGCTTTGCTGAAGGAAGTAGAGTTTGGAAGGTCTGAAAACTGAAACGAGATAATGCATCAGCTTCCAGATTTGCATCTCATGGAATGTAAGCTACATACACTTTAAAATGGAAAATAACGGATGTCCAGCTCACCTGTCTCAGTAGGAACACATAGATGGGCAAGATAATCTGCCTTTATTGATCATTTGGGCTGTGGTTTTATTTTCAGAATAAAATGTAACTATTTTCAAATGCCACTGATGACCCCAGGCAACTGCAGCAGCAGTGCTAGGAAGCTCAAAAAGAGCTAATGCTGTAGAGTAATATAGAATAACGGGAACTGTCGAGGCCAAGATGCTGAAAACTATTCATCTTCAAATAAGGCTGAGAAGCCATGTGGCAGAGAAGAGTCTGTGAAGCTCTGAAGTGAACCAGCTGTAGGCTCATTGAGGAAAAACACTGAAAGGCCAGCTTTGGCTGATGCAGTGATAGACAGATATTGGTTGATCTAAGGTGAGAATGTGCTTAACAAGGAGGAAAATAAGTGATGAATGATCTGCCTTTAGGTATGTTTCCCATGGTGAAGTTGAAAAAGCTCACACGAGAGAGAGAGAGAGAGAAAGCTTTCATTTCGTGCATGAATTTCTGGATCTGAAGGATGTGACAATTTATGAAATGAAATATGCATTGGTTTGTCCTGAGGTAGTCTGGCTTCCATTCATATGTAATCAAGGATGATGCCTAGGACTTCGGTTTCAGCGATTGTTCCAGCTGTCTTCTTATGAAAAGGGGTGTACAGAAATGGGAATAGACTGGATAGGATGGAATGGCTTGATGCTAGTGGAGAAGTTGGGTAGTCTGCTAAAAGGAGGTCAATTTGAAGATGCATAATGCATGGACAATGACAAACGGTGAGCAAGAAAATTCTACAGTGGAGATATACTCTGTGCCCATTGTCATCTTTCATTACCTAAGCATTCCTGGAGATGTACTCCTGCTCTGCTCTCTGTGTCTGATCTGGGAGGGATTCTGCATGGACCCTGGCAATCTCCTTTGAGAAAAAGCCCACCAGTACTCCCATGTGCCTCTAAGGTGGGGATCTGGTAACATGCCCCACTCTATTGGAGCAAGGTTACATGACCTTACTCCCTGTTGCTAGAGGGAGCCTCTCCCCACCCTGGATGGGCAAGAAGCAGGGCTTTCCTGAAACTTCTTTTTCTTTCTCTCTCTCTCTCTCTCTCTGTCTCTCTCTCTCTCCTCATGTTCTAGAAAAGGCATCAACATCCCCACTACAGCCATAGCCACATCATTAGATGCAGTTAGACCCCTCACTTTATAGGCAAAAGGATTTAGGGAAGAGCCATGAATATTTATGCCCAGCCCACATGGCAAACCAGAAGGCACAAGGATACAAACTCCTTGACACTCTGTCTCCATCTGAGGCCCAGCAGAAAACAGCTCTCATGGACCGGGTTAACCCTTAGAGGGCTCCCTAGTAACTAGTCTTGAGTTTCAGAGAAGAGAGAGTTTAGTTGCACAATAATACACATTACATATCTCAGACTCTGGAAAAACTAAAAACAAAATCCCAGACCAGAGAGTTCAATGTTTTTTTTTTTCTCTTGTCCTTTGGAACTTTTGTGGAACCATGGCCAACGTCATCTTGTTAGTTAGTTAGTTAGGACATACTGATCTGATAACAGCTCATTTCCAGATTTATCCAGTGGGTGAGGGGTAATGGAGAAAAGTTTGAGAGGAGACAAAAAAAAAAATAGTATTAACAGCATCACAAAAATAGTAAACACATACAGCAATACAGTATATAAAAGGAGCATGGTCATAAACACTATAAGACAGTTCAGTACAACAAGTACATGCAGTAGATAAAACATTGAGCTTTGATAGGCAGGCAAGTTAGTCATACAGGTATAGCTGGGGGGGAGGAAGATGGCCCAGGCAACATGATCGGGGCAAAGGAAGCCAAGAGGTAGGGAGTCATGGACAGTTGAAGGTGTGAGTAGAAAAATCATGAAGAAAAGACTTAAGGGAGAAAGCAGAAGAGGCAGAGCAAATTGACAGGGGAAGGGTGGACCAGATTGTAGGAAAGCGATATGAGAAGGTAGCTTGACCAGCAGTAAATTTTCTAGATGGAATAGCTAGGGAATGGGAAACATTGATGCAGATAAGGTAAGAGGAAGGAGGGGCAGAGGATAGTAAGGAGGTAAAGTAGGAGGGAAGGGAACCAAACCACAATTTGGATATAAAAGAAGCACAATGGGAAAGGCAGCTCACATCAAGAGAGGGGAGTGAAAGGGCAGAGTAAAGCAAGCAGTGGTGAGTACGCAGGGGACAATCTAAGGCAAAATGACAACAAGCCTTTGTCAATGCCAAATGTAGTCTCACTGGCATTGGCATTGGTAGTGCAGGAGTTAGAGATGCATAATAGGAATGGCAGTGAAATATTGAACTGATGCCAACCCCACCCCCACCCTACAGAGACTGACAGGCGTTGGGGTGTGCCTTTGGGTCGTCAGCTATATTGCGCATGGCATTTTACCTCACCCTACTCTGTAGACACTGAAAAGTGTTGTGGTGTGCTTTGGGGTCTTTGGGCCTTATACTTACCCCATTCCATAAGGAAATACGCTGAAACGGGTGCAGTATAGAAGAATGGGATGAACTTTAGGGCCGAACATTCCAAGGCACACCTCGATGCCTGTCACTGGCTGCAGGGTGTGGGTGGGGGTGGAATGGCGTGAGCATTACAGCCTATGATCCCAAGTCACACCCCTGACGCCTGTTAGTCTCTATAGGGTGGGGTGCTACAGTTGGAAACCCTAACTTCGTAGGCGTTTACTGGTATTTTCACTCCAAATTTTCAACGTAGGCTTTTTGTGACCCCACCTCAAGAAGAGCGGCACAATCAGTTTGTTAGCTGAAAGGTGGTTTTGCACAGTGGCAATGCCATTTGGCAACACAGGGATGAAAACACATTTTGGGCAGGATGTGAAAAACGACAACTGCATTGTTCATGAGGAGGTGTAAAAAAATGGCAACATTGAAAATCTGGAGTGAAAATATGAAAAATTGGTGAAGTCATAAGCATGCGTAGAAACTGCGCAACACACGTCCGTAACCCAATTATTTTTGGGATTTTTTAGCCACATTTTCAACATAGGCATTTTGAGACCTCCTCTCATGAACAGTGGTGCTGTGATTTTTTTAATCTGTCCCAAAAGTTTATTTCCCACAGCGACCACAAAATTGTGCGCCACAGGTACGGAAACACATTTTGGGCAGGCTGTGAAAAATGGCAGCTGTACTGTTCATAAAGAGGTGTGAAAAAATGCCAGTGTTGAAAATCTGGCATGAAAATATTGCAAATTTGCGAAGTTACAAGGGCGTGTGGAAACTGCGCAACGCACGCTTGTAATACAGTCATTTTATGGACTTTCGTTACCAAATTTTCAACATAGGCATTTTAGGACATCTGCTCATGAACATTGTCACTGTCATTTTCTCAAACTGTCCCAAAAACTGATTTCGCACAGCGATCGCACTATTCTGCGCCGGACGTGTGAAAACACATTTCAGCCAGGATATGTAAAATGATAGCTGTACTGGTCATAAGGAAGTATGGAAAAATGTAAATTTTGAAAATGTAGAGTGAAAATATTACAAATTCACGAAGTTACAAGTGTGCGTGGAAACTGCGCAACTCACGCTCATAAAACAGCCATATTTTGGATTTTTTTCACTAAATTTGCAACGTAGGCTTTCTGAGAGCACCGCCTCATGAACAGTGGCACTGCTGTTTCATTAATCAGTCCCGAAAGGTGATTCCGCGCAGTGACCATAAAATCACCTTTCAGGACCGAATAACACCATGACAGTGACTGCATTCATGAGGAGGGGTCCCAATAACCCTATGTTGAATATTTGGTGCCAGAATTCCCCAAAATGCCCGAGATATGCACCAAAGTTGAAAAAACCCTATTTATGCCATTTTACAGCTTACCAGCATTTCTTCAGTTCACGGTCGGCTTTGAAGAGTGCAGGCGTGTTCGGTCCACGAAGATCATCACGCCATGCTCCAGAGGTAAGTATGGGGTGAGGCGGTGTGTGGGGAGGCAGATTGAGCAGAGGGTGGGCGCGGATTGGGGGAAGGCCACCGGACTCGACGAGGGACCGTTTTCTGGTTTGCAGCTTGTAAAAAAAAAATTTGTGGGACCATTTTTGTTCTACAGGGGCATTTGGCACACTGGGGTGGGCTCCCAGCGTGCCACCTGAGTGTGTTTTTTTAGGGGGAGTTCTGTAGCCGATGGGGATGGGCTTTCATCAGCACCCACAACAAATGGGGAGGACATTATACCAACTGGGGTGGGCTCCTCGTCTGCAAATTAAACTGGGAAGGGGGACATGATGCTGGGGGATTGGGCATCCCCTCGGAACACGCTTTAAATGGGGGCATTATGCTGATGGGAGTGGGCTCCCCTGTTGGCAAATGAAGTGGGTTGGGGCATGCCGACAGAGTTGGGCACCCTGAAGTCGTCGCTCCACGCGGCGGCAGTCAGCGCCGCCATGTTTATGTGAAGGGCTTCACCAGGAAAGGCATGTAGGGAGAGCATGTTTTGGTGCCGCTGCATGACGAGCTTGGCTCTCATTGCAGCTGACTTTTTCTTAGATGTGCTCACCACATTATGTATTCCTGGTGTGGTGCCTGCATGCTGGCTTATTAGGGAATAAGGGACGCACCTACTGATGCATGCCCTGCATTCGCCCAACAGTGACCCCGCCTCCAAATTTGCTACTAATGCAATATGTTGGCTGGCGCGAAAGCGCAAGCCAACATAAAAAAGAGTAATAGAGAAAGTCCAGTCTGGCAAGGGAGGATTTGGGAGCTCCTATTCCACCTCCACCCTGTTGTAACACCATAGCAACCGAGACTGTTCCACTTCTAGGTAGCTGGTATGACACTGAGTTATTAGGTTCTTTTACTTCTGTCTCCACCCACCACCACTGGATTGGATACACTGGGACTGTATGTACAGCTGACTTACCAACCAGATAGTTGTGGGAACCTGTGTGGGAGAGAAGGCACTGTACTGGGCTGACTCTAAAGGCAACAGAAATATTGAGACTTGGATTCCTTTGAAGTACGACTCAGACATAGTTTGCAAGTGAAATAAAGGTAAATTTACTGTTCTATAATTACTGGTGATCCCCTTTGTCACACCCTTTACAGAGTTCTTTCAAATGCCGTAATAACCCAAAAACCAGGTATTACAGTGTTTATAAAACTTTCGTTCCATAGCAATGAGAATCAACAGTGCGTGAGTCACCTCATGGGCTCATATTCTGTATGTGGGAGAACTGAACAGTTAAAAAACATGGTGGCTCCGTTTCCTTACTACCGAGGAACCACAGTGATCATTTGCATTTCACTCACATCACAGGTAACGTGCACAACATTTTCACTATTTATCTGGTTGATCCTGCCTTTATAACATAAAAAATATATCTGGATGATCCTGCCTTTATAACATAAAAAATATATCTGGATGATCCTACTGTTGTTATGCTTCTGTCGGAGCTTTGGTCCAACTCATCAGGATCTCCACTGTAACTCTCCTGACTACTACGGTTCAACAATAGCACTAAACAAATGCGGTTTAAATGTAAATAAAAGAAAAAAGAAAGAAAAAATGTCCTTACTGGACAGAGAGTGTGTGTGTGTGTGTGTGTGTGTGTTGCGTGCGTGCGTGTGTGTGTCACAGTACTGCTTAACTAAGGTTGCCATTCACTGCCTGCACCAGTAATTATAAAAAAAAAATAAGAATAGGCAACTGTGCGTTAATGGATTTTTTTATACACCCTCAGTGTGTGATGACTTCATAAACCTTTATGGGTAATCACACACCTCAGGTGTGTAAAACAAAATCCATAACACACATTTGCCTATCCATTATTCTCTATGTTCTGCCAGTGTGACAGATACTGCTTGCAAATAAATAATCAACAACAGTAACTCTTTTACAGTAAGCTCTTAAATTATTGTAACTTACACTTTATTCAAATGTTTACACTCTATTTCTTCCTTTCCCATAGATCTGCACTTGCTAATCCTTGAGACTGTAAACTATACCTAAACCCACCGGCCCTCCCAATATACAAACATCACCAGCACTAGGCCACCTCTTGGACCTCAGTTTACTGCACTTTCAACTACAGATGCCTTAATGATGTACAGTGGCTACTAGGCCCATACCCACCTCATTCAGGCCACTTACCCTTTTCACCCAGATATCCTTCCCTGGTATCTAACGATCAGCATAGTATGAGTGAATTAGCATTCCCTTATACTCTATGGCCCTGAACACACTGGACTTGTTAAAATGTTTCAAGTCCCTTTAAACATTTTAACAAGCCCAAAAACAGTTAATGTCCACACTGACCATGCTTTTGTAACCCCTAGATGGCGCTATCCCAGGGGCTACTACCCCTGCCTGATTTGCCACTAACAGGTTGAGGGGCCTGGATCCAATGGCGGGTGCCTCCACCCAGAGGTCAGGGTTTGCAATAGTTAAACTAACTTGGTCACAGCCCTCTGGGACACTGCAACCCCCCTTTCTTCCCACTAGTGGCCCACACATATATCAGAATTACCTTCACAGTATACACTTACCCCAGGTCTGGTTCCGGCACTGGGACCTCCTGTGAAATGAGATACAGTGCAACAATCACAGTACAGTACTTTAACATAGACAAATACCTCAGGCAGTATAACTTTGCTGAAACAAGCAGCTCTGATTTATTTAGGGGATATAACAAGGACAGGGGAAATCAGGTTAATTAGCTTATCACTTTAATAATCTACCTATGGCTCTGTGCACAGGCCTATCCCTATCAGTTACTGTCCTGGGTACCCAAGTCCTAGTGGCTAGTCCAAACCGTGGCAGCTGGTAGGGGCCCTTTCACACAGAAAAGGAGAATTAAACAGTCAGCAGTACAGTAATTCCATTTGAATTTAATGTGGCAATTCAACAGGGGCGACCCTGAATTAGTACTCACGACCTCCAAATAAGATAGGGTCCTTCAATGTCAGCAGGGCTCACTTGAGGTGCACAAACCTCTTCACACATCCATATAAAAGAAAGCACTATACCAGGCAGGCTGCATCTGTATCCCGATCGCAATTACTGCACAATACCGGAGAACACACAGCAGATTCAGTTCCTGACAGACCGAGTGTAATTTTCAGCAATTCCTCCAGTCTTCTACAGGGTGAGCCTGGTTTCTACTCTTCAGAGATCCTTGATTCTTTTCACAGGACGGATTCAGTCCTAACAAGCTGCAGACCGGAACTCTGGGCCTTACACACGTTTTTGACTAAAACTGCACACTGAAAAGCACAGGGCTCCTTCCTTCTTCACTGCCAAAGCTCAACTGAAACTCCAACCGACAAAACCGGGCACTCCTTTGAGTTCCTCCCAGTTCTTGACTGGATTGGCTGTCACTCACAATAGACTGCTGCTGTTGGTCCAAAAGGCACTGAAGTCTAAACTACATCTCCCAGAGTCACTGCCCATACAATCCTCTTGTGGCTGGCTCAGATTATGAGTCAAGTTCTGATTCGTCCAAGGCACCATTTTGGAGCTAGCTCCCCACACTGATTGGTCCAGTTCAGCAGTTCAAAAGTAGAATGGGAACTAGCAGACACAGTTCTGACTGCAAAGAAAGCAGGTTAGACAAACTGTAATTTCATTATTACTCTAAATAATTTCTGGCAACAGTTACATCTTTCAGATAGGTTCCTTTGCACTCCTAGTGACTGCAAAAATGAAGTGAATTGGCAGCAGCTCGAGTGGTACTCAATCAAAGAAACACACAGTCCCCCATATAAACTAATTATGTCTGCAAGCAGACAGCTCTTAAAGAGACAGTACCAGAGGCTCTAAAACACTCACTGATAAATGGCTTAAATGCCAAACACCATTCAGGCTTGGAGCATTCAAGCAAGCTCCTGAAGTCTTTTGGGAACCCCATTTGCAGGGGTTACACCCTTCCTGGCCTGGGAAAGCTTGACGTCCGCGTCAAGCAAGTACCCATAAGTTTTAACTGCAACCGTATACATTTGCATTAGGCTCACACATGTAATCATCAGTCAATATATCATTTTACCAAGAACACATTTCTGAAACATTGCGATCGTCACTCTTTACACGTATTACATACACATTGTACCATAACTCAAGTTATTACCTCTTGTACATGAAACCTGAAGAGAGGGCCCTTCCTATCAGTTACCTTGGGGCTGGATGGGGCAAGGGCACCATACTAAAGGGCAACACAAGTAACTTGGAGTTAGCACTGATGCTCAGTTTGGGCAATGAGCTCGGGGACATACACTCCTTTATGGACAACATTGAGAGGCAAATCCACAGGCCTCCCAAGGAATCATAACTGAGGTGCACCACAGGCTTTACAGCTCGACCAGTCTTTCTAGGGGAACTGTTACAGTCTCTGCACTCTGAGCCTCATTTTCAGCATTGTCCTCACTTGTCAGGGGAGTCTCCCTGGGGTAGAGAGGCTAGAACTTGGGGCACTTTCAGCTCCAGGAGTTGCAGTTTCTGAGTCCACAACATTTGGCTCGCATGGAAAGCTTTCGGACACTGGCAGTGGACTGTCAGGGCACTCAAAATACTCTTCTTGTTCGGTGTATCACCAGTCTGCCCAATCTATCATTTCCTCCTGAAAGCTCAAACAGTTCAACCATGCACAATGATTCCATTTCATCTGATCTGATGCTTTGCACTTCACTTTCTGGGAGCATTGGCTCCAGGGATGAAGCTGAGGCTTAGACAGTCCAGAAGGCCCAGCTTTGTCTCAGTATTGACTAGGGATTGCCCCGAAACAATTGACTCAGTTCGTAAGAAGGATAGTATTCAAAGTCACTCTCACTTTCTTCCGATATGGACTGACAGTCATGCTCAACTGGGACTTGTGGAGGGAACACTTTAACTTTGCCTCTGTAGGTGCAGACTTTCTTGATCTTTTCTTAGCAGCAGCTCTAGTCACTTGTCCAGAGGGGCATCTTCTAGGGCTCAGACTCAATTAAGATTTGTCCAATGGGCAGTAAATGATTTCTATGCATTGTTTTACATCTTTTGAATTATTCTCAGGCCTTACTTTGTACACTGGCAGATCATCTAGTTTGCCCACTACAATGTGAGGGAGATGGTGCCATCTGTCAGCAATCTTGTGCTTGCCATGCAGTCCCAGATTTCTTAGCAATACCCGATCTCCCTCCTGGAGTTCCTGTGCTTTCACCTTTTATCATACCTTTCTTTGTTGGCCAGATTTCTTTTGGCAGCCATGGTTTGAGCCAGTTGGTACGCATGAGTTAGCTGGGCCTTTAACTTTGCACATACTGTAAATAGTTGTCAGCTTGAACCCCATCAGGAGAGACCCAAAACACACATCTACTGGTAGTCGAGCTTCTCTTCCAAACATCAGGCGGTAGGGGAGAATCCAGTGGCATCACTTTGGTGCAGTTATAAGCATGTACCAGGGTGCTAATTTGTTGGCTCCATCTAGGCTTGTCCTTTGGGTGCAGGGTGCCTAGCATATCTAGCAAAGTGCGGTTGAAACGTTCAGGCTGTGGGTCCCCGGGAGTGGTAAGGAGTGGTTCTGGACTTCGCGACTCCCCACAGAGAAAGCATCTCTTTGATCAGGCGACTCTCAAAGTCTCTCCCTTGATCAGAATGGATTCTTTGTGGAGCCCCTAGTGAACAAAAAGTTTTCTACAAGTACTTTGGCCACAGTGGATGCTTTCTGGTCTTTGGTGGGAAAGCTTGGGCATATCTCGTGAAATGGTCAGTGACCACCAGCACATTACTGATATTTCTTTGATCTGACTCCAAACTCAGAAAATCAATACAGACCAGCTCCATGGGTGCACTGGTGGTGATGTTAACAAGGGGCAGCCCTCTGGGGAAAGCTTTCCTCTGTAATCAGCGACTACAAGTTCGAATGTGTTGCTCCACATCAGCCCCATCTTAGGCCAATAGAATCTGGATCTCACCAAGTCAAGTGTTCTGTCTATACCAAGGTGCCCCATGTGGTTGTGCAAGGACCTCAGTACTGAGTCTCGAAGGCAGTGGGCAGCACTAGTTGTTGTTTGTCTACTTGTCCCCTCTGTCTACTGTTTCTCTGTATAACAGTTTATTGATCAGTTTCAACTTAGGACCTTCTTTGTATAACAGTGCAGTTCTCAAATCAGTGGAGCGTAATTTGGACACATCTTTCCTGCATAGAGGGCTTCTAAAGCTGCTTTGATCATGGGATCGCGGGATTGAGCCATGAATACTGTCATTGTCCAGCTGAGGCAGTGCACCAATGTCTATTGCAGAAAAGTGGCAAAAGCAGCAGGTATGCAATTCTCAGAGGCTCCCAAGCAATCCACCATGCAGTCCACTGCGTCCGTGGACATTTGTTCCTCCCTGTCAAACTTCCGGCAGAGTGCCCGAATGTCAGGTTCTGCCAATTGGACCCAATCATTCTGGGGAACAGGCCTCCGGAGAGAGCATCAGCATCTATGTGGTTCAGACCTGCTCGGTATTCGAGAGCATAGTCATATGTAGATAATGCAGAAAGCCACCTATGGCCAGTGGCATCCAACTTAGCTGAGGTCTGCACATAGGTCAAAGGATTATTGTCAGTTTTTACTAGTATTTTAGCCCCATACAAGTACTCATGGAATTGGTCAACAATAGCCCACTTCAAAGCTAGGAACTCTAACTTATGTACAGGATAGTTCTTTTCGGATGGGGTCAGGCTTCTACTGGCAAAGGCCACTGGTCTCAGGCCATTCTCGTGCTCTTGGTACAACACAGCCCCCAACCCTTGCAAGCTAGCATCAGTGTGCAAGACATAAGGTTTTCTTGGATCGGCATAGGCCAGCACTGGAGCATGGGTAAGTTGATATATGATCTCATGAAAAGCAGTCTCACAATCAGGAGTCCAGTGGGCCCCAAATACTTCACTCGGATGAAAATACACTCTTTCAGTCTTGAGGACGCTGACTTTTGGTATTTTTGTGTGGTTGGGGATACCCTTGAGTAAGGTTAAGTAAAGGCGGATCACTCTTGAATAGTCCTTGATGAAGCGCCGATAATAACCACAGAATCCCAGGAATCTTTGCAGTTCTTTTAGATTTTTGGGCTGTGGCCAGGTGTCAAGGCCTCAACTTTACTTGGGTCGGTCTCTATTCCCTCGGTGGATACTATGTTCCCACATACTTTACTGATGTTTGAAAGAATTGACACTTATCAATGGACAGTTTAAGGCCAAAGTCCTCCAGTCGGTCCAATACCTTAAATAATCTGCTCTCATGTTCCTCCAGTGAGCTGCCAAACACAATAACGTCATCTAGGTATACCAGGCACTCTAGTAAGTTCATGTCCCCCACTGCACGCTCCATCAATCGTTGAAAAGTGGCTGGGGCACCTGAAATCCCTTGAGGCATCCTCATGAATTCATAGAAGCCAAGCGGACAGATAAAGGCCGTCTTCTCACGGTCCTCTGGGGCCATCGGGATCTGGTAGTACCCACTGCGGAGATCCAGCACAGAGAACCACTTGCTCCCGTTTAGGCAGTCAAAGCATCCTGAATGCGGGCATTGTGTACTGATCAGGGATAGTCCGCCGGTTTAAAGTCGATAATCCACACACATCCTTACTGTTCCATTCTTTTCCTCACTACCACAATGGGGAAGCATAAGGGCTTCTGGATTCTTGTATTACACCAGCAGCTAACATCTCTTGCAGATGCCGTCTCACATCATCTATGTCAGCAGGTGCCAGGCGTGAGACCTCTCACGAAATGGTCTTTCGTCATGCAGCCAGATATTGTGCTCAGCTCCTTGCGCATCCTACATCCCATTCCTTTAAAGAAAACACCTGGTCTCTCTGGGCAAGCTTCTCACTGATCCTCACTTTCCATTCAGCTGGCAGCGGGGGAGTCGCCGAAATCAAACAAGTCAGGCGTTACTCTGTCATTCTTCCTTGAACTCTTGCTGCTGGGTAGCACTGCAGTGTCTGCACAATGCACATTAGCCAGGATGCAACCTCTGTTTACTCGAATGTCTCTTTCAGACACATTATGAACTTGGACCATTACCCTTCTGGCATAAGCATGGGCTCTAGCGGGCAAAATACTAGGCTTGACCAGCAGTCCCTCTGGCAATTTTCCATACGCCTGGTGCATCCAACATTAATATTTTATTCTTAACATCCTTTCTGATACGGCCTCTCCCTGTAAGGTACACTGGGCATTTGGCGCCAGGATCAGAGACTCAGGATCCTTCTTCCATACAATTCCAACCGGTTCCTCTGGTTCTGTTTTTCAGCATCTCTCTGTGCCTCATAGGCCTTCTTAATTAAAGCGGAACTCTTAAAGCTCTACTAGTCTTTGACCCCTGTTTTCATAACACAACTGTGCCAGCCTTCCGAACATATGAGCATTTGTTCCAATCAACAAAGGGACACCATCATACAGTCCAGTGGGGGACACACTAAGGCTAGGGTCTCACTTGTTCGCCACTCCAGCCACGGAGGTGGGAAAGACAGCCAAATTCGGATATACCCGGAATAGGGTAGGCCTCACTTAACCCCCATACATGCAGTCCTTCTAATGGTTGTAAGGGCACGCCTGACAAATGCTTCTGATACCAATCCTGGAACATAATTGTCACTTGGGAGCCACTGTCTAATACAGCTCTTGTAGACCTCCATTCACCTTTACAGTGGTCTCCATGGAGGACCCACTATTCTGGACCAGTCTGGAGAGGTGGTAGTGGGGCCTGGGCAACTGACCTTGCCACAAAGGACGTGAATTAGCATTTTGGTGCCTCACTGGGATCATGTCGTGCACCTCTTAACCACTGATTTCTTCTCCAAGCTCTCCTTGTAGCCTATATGCAACTTTGTCAGTGTCTTTTGGGGACTGGCATTCCCTTTTCATGTGCCCATCTTTCCCACAATTATAGCAAAACATACTTTCTGGAGTTTGAGCTGGCCGAGGCGCCACACTGGGAGCCAGGGCGGGGGTATTACTAACTGGAAACCTGGGTTCCATCTCTGTCTGCGGCGTGATAAGCATTTGGAGACATCTCGTCAGTTTCTCCACTTCCATGGTCAAGGAATTGAGTTTGGAGCTGTTATCAGCAGGAGATACATGGGTGGGTACCCCACCCCATAGCAGATGCAGTCGGATATAGGTCAGGGCCCGTACTTGCAGGCGTGGCCTTCATAAAGGGACTGTTTTTGAATTCCCGGATCTCTCTCAACAGTTCGCCCCATTGTGGCATATCTTTTTCCTTGTCAGAGCACTCATTGACTGTCAACCTCTGCCCCTGAACTTCACTTGATGGGTCACCCTCAGTCACTCAGTCGTAGCCACAGCTGTTGGTGCAGGTACCTCCCGGGTCGCCTTTCTCAACTCCTCAATTTCTCTCATTAACTCATCATAGGAGGGTGGGATTCCAGTCGATTTGCCAGGCGTAATGAAGCAACAGCAGTTCTGAGAGGGGCAGACTTAAGGATTCTGTCCAGTCTGGTTCGGTCCAGTTCAATCGCTGGCAAACTACCCTTTCTGAGGCATTCTTGCAACAATTTTTCAGCCGAGACATACACAGACAACAACTCCCCTTGGTACTGTTGTGCATTTCTTACTCTCCACCATAGGTCCTCATCAGAATCTGGGCTCCATACACATTCTCCAAGGCCTCAAGATAGGCCTGTGCAGTTGCTTCAGGGTTACTGGCCTGCTTAGCACGGATGGTAGCCAGGGCAGGACCTCGGAGGCTCACCTACCCTCTTCGCCGCCTTCCAAGCATTGCCATTCTAGCACTTAAAAGGAAATATAGTTCATCCAGGTCTCCCAGTCATCCTCCCCTGGGGTGGGAGGGTGCCAGAGAAGATCCTCAACCTTCGGTAAGAGTCGGACTAATGGCAGGTGCAGAAATAGGAGTCTGCATTGGTTCAGCCACCATTACGGGCACTGGAGCAGGAGAGGGTGTTGGGGAGGAACACCCCAGGTGGCAAGAATAGTTTCTTCAAGTCCTCCACAGTTTTCCCTCTCCCAGCAACCATTCAGCAAATTTCTCCTCAAAAGTTTCAGACAGTGGTGGGGCTGATTCCCCGGTCTTTACTGTCCTTAGTTATCACTCTCCAAGCAGTGAGGGCTCCCTCTGGGGTAATGGTCTGTGGCACTTTGGAGCTATCTATGGGATCCTTAAACTCTACTAGGGCCAGGAAAGTGTGGGTGAGCAGATTAGCATGCCGACCCACCACCACAGGGTTTTGTAAACCTTCCACCTTGGAAAGTACTCCTGCACAGTGTCCGTATTGATACCCAGGGGATGTCCAGGATAAGCATAGCATTTTGGGGTCGATCTCCTCCCAGTACACCACTCCACCAGCCGGTGCACAGCCACTTCTGTCGGGTACCCATTTTTTCTTAACAGTGGTTCGTAAATATGGCCACTAGAGGACACACAATCCCAGCGGTGAGCCTCCAAAATGTAACCCTAGATGGCGCTATCCCAGGGGCTACTACCCCTGCCTGATTTGCCACTAACAGGTTGAGGGCCTGGATCCAATGGCGGTGCCTCCACCCAGAGGTCAGGGTTTGCAATAGTTAAACTAACTTGGTCACAGCCCTCTGGGACACTGCAACCCCTTTCTTCCCACTAGTGGCCCACACAATATATCAGAATTACCTTCACAGTATACACTTACCCCCAGGTCTGGTTCCGGCACTGGGACCTCCTGTGAAATGAGATACAGTGCAACAATCACAGTACAGTACTTTAACATAGACAAATACCTCAGGCAGTATAACTTTGCTGAAACAAGCAGCTCTGATTTATTTGGGGATATAACAAGGACAGGGGAAATCAGGTTAATTAGCTTATCACTTTAATAATCTACCTATGGCTCTGTGCACAGGCCTATCCCTATCAGTTACTGTCCCTGGGTACCCAAGCCCTAGTGGCTAGTCCAAACCGTGGCAGCTGGTGAGGGCCCTTTCACACAGAGAAAAGGAGAATTAAACAGTCAGCAGTACAGTAATTCCATTTGAATTTAATGTGGCAATTCAACAGGGACGACCTGAATTAGTACTCACGACCTCCAAATAAGATAGGGTCCTTCAATGTCAGCAGGGCTCACTTGAGGTGCACAAACCTCTTCACACATCCATATAAAAGAAAGCACTATACCAGGCAGGCTGCATCTGTATCCGATCGCAATTACTGCACAATACCGGAGAACACACAGCAGATTCAGTTCCTGACAGACCGAGTGTAATTTTCAGCAATTCCTCCAGTCTTCTACAGGGTGAGCCTGGTTTCTACTCTTCAGAGATCCTTTGATTCTTTTCACAGGACGGATTCAGTCCTAACAAGCTGCAGACCGGAACTCTGGGCCTTACACACGTTTTTTGACTAAAACTGCACACTGAAAAAGCACAGGGCTCCTTCCTTCTTCACTGCCAAAGCTCAACTGAAACTCCAACCGACAAAACCGGGCACTTCCTTTGAGTTCCTCCCAGTTCTTGACTGGATTGGCTGTCACTCACAATAGACTGCTGCTGTTGGTCCAAAAAGGCACTGAAGTCTAAACTACATCTCCCAGAGTCACTGCCCATACAATCCTCTTGTGGCTGGCTCAGATTATGAGTCCAAGTTCTGATTCGTCCAAGGCACCATTTTAGAGCTAGCTTACCCACACTGATTGGTCCAGTTCAGCAGTTCAAAACTAGAATGGGGAACTAGCAGACACAGTTCTGACTGCAAAGAAAGCAGGTTAGACAAACTGTAATTTCATTATTACTCTAAATAATTTCTGGCAAGCAGTTACATCTTTCAGATAGGTTCCTTTGCACTCCTAGTGACTGCAAAATGAAGTGAATTGGCAGCAGCTCGAGTGGTACTCAATCAAAGAAACACACAGTCCCCATATAATCTAATTATGTCTGCAAGCAGACAGCTCTTAAAGAGACAGTACCAGAGGCTCTAAAACACTCACTGATAAATGGCTTAAATGCCAAACACCATTCAGGCTTGGAGCATTCAAGCAAGCTCCTGGAAGTCTTTTGGGAACCCCCATTTGCAGGGGGGTTACACTTTGAAACCATGTTTTTTTGGGGGTATTCTTTATTGCGCCTTCCACTGGCTCCACGGGGCTATGACCCCCCCTTGGAGGGAGTACATCCTCTGGCCCAACTCCCACCTCATCTGCCCCCTGAGGTTCCCCCACAGATTCCCCCTCTGTGGCAGGGCCAGGTGGAGAGGGGGACAGCAATCCCCTGCCACCTCAGTACAGCAAATCTGGTGGCGGGAGGCAGACTTCGCCGAAGCAGTCAGGCCATTATGGGTCCGTGGATTCCCAGCCTTTTTCCATTTTTCTCCCTTCCTCCCCTCCGATGTAAGCACATTTGCTTCTAAGCCTCCTGACCCATACTGCCCTCCAACCACCACTAGAGGGCAGTCAGCGGGTGGGATGATTAGTCCCCTTTCCCGGAGAGAGGAAAGCATTCCTCCAGATGCTCAATCCTCTCTCCCCCCTGCCAACCCCAGCGGCCCAGGCTTGTTCCTGAACCTGGGTCACCGATGTGGCGTAAGTTGTGGCATCCAGCACCTCAACCCTCAGTGCCACCAGGCCAGCTGAAACCATGTTTAAAAATTGTGTTTAAAACCAGCAAGGGACCTGGGGGGGTGAATTCACAAAACAATCTGAAGATGCAAAATCTTCCCTAAATCCCAAATGTTGCCTAGCTGAGGAAAAAAAGGGGAAATTGCTCTGAGTGCTATACACAAAACTTCTGCAGCTACAGAAAAAATACACGGAGGACTGCGGAAAAAAGTGCAGCTACGGATGTGCCTCAGGAAAAAAAAGCCATTGAAAAGTATGGCATATCCCCTTAGAGACTATTCACAGCCAGTGTTTTTCCGCAGTTGTGGAAAAAGTGTTGCACATACACTGCACAACAAAGAGTGAGGCGCAACTCTCCCTGAGTAAAGTGCAGCGTATCAACAATTAAGATACAATTAACAGTGGAGGTGCAGGCAGAAGTAATAGCAAACTTGTGGGTGTATAGTAGTGTCAGTTGTTACAACAAAAATAGTACATATTTTCATTGAAATACAACAAACTACAACCATTAGACCCAGTGCAGCCCATAAAGACATCCCACAGGCAGTTGAGGCAGAGCTGGTAACAGCCTGCAGTGAGTGCTACTGAAGCAGACAACATAAACACTCCAGGGAGAGCCACGACCATCAGTTCCACCAACAGTAACATAGTAACATAGAAGCTGATGGCAGATAAGGACCGCAAGGCCCATCCAGTCTGCCCATTTCTTTTTCTACCTTATAAATGTGCCATCGGCCTTTGCTCTGTCAGTGGCCTATCTATTCATACGCATCTGTATTGCTCCTTTATGCCTATCCCATGCCTGTTTGAAGCCCTGCACTGTATTCATAGCCACCACCTCCTGAGGTAGGCCATTCTATGCATCCACCACCCTTTCTGTGAAAAATAATTTCTTCACATTCCCCCTTAATCAGCCTCCCTCTAATCTCATGCTGTGTCCTCTTGTCCTGCTATTTTTCTTATATTTAAACATGTTAGACTCTTTCACCTTGTTAATGCCCTTAAGGTGTTTGAATGTCTTGATCATATCACCGCTCTCCCTCCTTTGCTCAAGGGTATACATATTGAGCTCCGTTAATCTGTCCTCATATGTCTTCTGATGCGGCCCCTGCACCATTTTGGTTGCCCTTCTCTGGACTGCCTCAATTTGGTTAATGTCCTTGTGAAGGTGTGGCCTCCAGTACTGCACGCAGTACTCCAGAAGGGGCCTAACCAGTGTCTTGTAAAAATGGATTATTACCTCCCTCTTACGACTTGTGATACCCCTACTGATACACTCTAACATCCCCCTAGCCTTGCCTACTGCTTTAGAGGTCTGCTTGGATGATTTCAGGTCATCGGTGATGATGATGTCCAAGCCTCTTTCTTCCTTTGTGACTGCCAGCAACTCCCCTCCCAGCCTATAGGTGGCTTCAGGGTTTCTCTTCCCTACGTGCATAATCTTGCACTTCTTTGCATTAAATCCCAGTTGCCATTCTTCTGACCCTTTTGCTAGTTTATCCAGATCTCTTCTCATTCTGCCCACCCCATCTGGATCATCTACTCTGTTGCAGATCTTGGTGTCATCTGCAAACAGACAAGCCTTGCCCTCTAGTCCTTCTGCAAGGTCACTAATGAAGATATTGAAGAGGACTGGCCCCAGAACTGATCCCTGAGGTACCCCACTTGTGACTTGCATCTCTTCTGACTGTATACCATTTACCACCACTCTCTGTTTTCTACCCGTCAACCAGTTTGTCACCCAGTTGACCAACTTCTGACCCACCCCGAGCCTACCCAGCTTATTTATCAATCTTCTATGTGGAACAGTGTCGAAAGCTTTGCTGAAGTCAAGGTAGGCGACATCAACTGATCCCTTTGGTCCACCACTCTGGTTATCCAGTCAAAGAAATCTATGAGATTAGCTTGACAGGACCTTCCTTTTGTAAACCCATGCTGTCTTGGATCATGTGCCCCTATGGATTCCAGGTGTTGCACTATCATTTCCTTAAGGAGTGCCTCCATAATCTTGCCCACTACTGAGGTAAAACTGACTGGTCTGTAGTTCCCTGCCTCCTCCCTGCTACCACTCTTGTGGAGTGGGAGGAGGAGGAGGAGGTTACAGACAGCCACTGCAATGCATGGCTCTGCTGGTACCAGCAGTGCTGGAGTGGCCTCAGTTGAAGGACTGTCTACTGGTCTCTCTGTGAGGACTTGCTGCTGTATCTATGGCAAGACTGTCAAAGTCTGCTGCTCCAGTTAACATGGATCACCTGTTGTGCCTGCTGTTTTTTTCCTTAGCTAAGGCAGGAATGTTAGGGAGATTTCAGCATTTGTGCACTTCCGTAACTTGCCTGTTTTACAGATTTCTGCAACTGTTGAAATTTTCTTTTTGAATATGGTGCAACTAGATTTCCGCAGTGCTACAAGCCATTTTTCTGCAGCTACAGAAATTTTGGCTCAATTTGTGAATCTGGCCCCTAGTCTTAAAACTAGTTTTAAACACGGTTTCAAGCCTAGTACGGTATACCTAATCAACAACTATTTGTTTCAAGGGCACTTAGAAATAAAATAAAGTATTTCTCTTCCATCAGAGCAATAACATTATGGAATAAACTTCCACAAATAATAGTTAATGCAAAAAATAAAGAACAGTTTAAGAATAAATTAAATGAATATTTCTTGGCCACTTAAACATACAACCCACATGGCAGGGGAGGTAGACTCAATGGGTCATGTGGCCTTCTTCTACCTTGGAAAACTGTGTGTAAACCATGTAAAACCTAGTAGTGTGGATGGAAGACCAATTCATGTTTCTCATTAAACGGTCCTGATCCATGCTGGAGATCGTGTTGGATTAAAGCATTACAGGACTATAGTGTGGACGCTGCAGCGACACGACAGTGTTTAAACATGATTATGAATAAATGCAAGCAAAGTGTGGACTGACTTCTGTGGTGAGTTTAAATCAGTTGTTAAAAGTGGTTTTAAAAACAGACAGCGGAGGGGGGGGTGCTGTTGAGCAGCTATCTGGCAAGACATGCCCGAGAGAAGCTCCTCACTTCAGCTGAAATAAAGCCTTAAAAATCACTCAACAAGTCGAAAGAAGCAAATTCCAAGTACAGATTTGTACAGACAAAACCTCTCGGGCTCTAATGATACCAAACTTGAAATATGGGAAGAACACAAAAAATGACCAGCAGCGGATCGAAAACCCAACCTACAGCACCAGACCAGGCCGCAACCGCATCGACCTCTAGTGGGTTGGAACCGCCATGGAAAGCATTGCAATCAGCCATACAATCCATTGACATAAAAGTGGAGTCAATACTTCAGAGATTTGTAGAACAAGACGCTAAAATTGACTCGGTAACTAACACTGCTACATCGGCGGAGAAGGCAGCCACCCAAGCATTGGCAACTACCTCTAAATTGGTTCAGAAGAATGCCCAGCTACGCTACAGGCTTGAGGCACTGGAGAATTCTAATCGTGCCTCCCATATACGTATTGTGGGCCTTCCAGAGGGAGCCAAAGGGGCAGAGCTCATTACTTTTCTGAAAGTCTGGCTTCCTGAGGTATTAAACCTTCCACCAGGAGTACTGGCTGATAATTTATGGAAAGCTTTCAGAATAACACCCCGGGCAGCTGGTCCACGTGGAGACTTACCAAGAGTGGTCCTCCTGGTTACTGCTAGCTCTATAGTTCGGGACATGATGTTGCAGGCCACAAGATCCGCAGATGGACTGTCTTTTGAGGGGAAAGTGGTGCATTTATTCCTGGACCTTTCGTTTGCTACAAGGGCAAGACGGAAGAAATTTGATTCAGTCCGAGCCAGACTCAGAGCCTTGGGGGTTTCCCACTCGCTGCTGATGCCTGCTAGACTCACGATCCATTACGGGGGTCGCCTGTTTCAGTTCAACAATCCGTTGGAAGCGGGGAAAAAAGTAGAGGCCATTAGTCGGGAGTTCCAGGCTTCGGAGGGCCATCGATCGTAGGATTCAGATGATGAAGAAACTTGATAATTTCTGAACTCGATCATTCCTGAACTCAAGTATAATGCCTAATTTGTTATGTTTTCTCCCCACAGTTAACTTTAGGGACACTGTCAACGGGCCTCTTAATATAAATTGGAGACTTTTCTTCCTTTATGATAGCCAGGTCTGAATTATTGTTAAGGGGTACTTTAATCGATGACTTGTTTTTATAGATTTAAAGATGTGGGAGTTTCTTATATGGGCACTCAACATGTTAAGGTCTCGTATTATGGATTTGGGGACATATCAACACTGGATGTTGAAGTTAAAACATTTTAAAATGACACATTTTGGTTTTGTTCCCCAAAAGCCTTAGATAGCTGTAGCTTTTTTCAGGTATATTGCGGTGTAATAAATCAGTCTGTATTTTCCCCCATTTCCTAGACAACTTTGTATAGGTTCCTATTTAAACCTGATGTACATTGGATGTATCTGTGCAGCAATTGATGCCTTACAGATGGATGTAAACTAAATTTGTTGTTTAATCAAAACAATAAAGTTTAAAAAAAAAAACAGACAGCAAGTGTGTACAGGGCCTTAAGTACTTCCAATTCACTACATTCACTGCAGCATTTAAATCACATTTGGTTAACAAATACTTTAAGGCATTTACATTAAAATCCCCACCCTTCACTAAGCAAAATCTCTTTAATTGCTAGGTGATAGTCCTTTTATATCAATAGGAATCACAAATCCCAGTATAACAGATGAGTGTCCCTCTTGAAGTAGTCCTGCAAATAAACTAAAATTAATGTAACGTCTTCCTTGAACAAACTCTGGAATTTTGATGGCAAAAGTTAGACCCTGTGGAGATAGCAGCTGAATCTTGGTGTTGCTGATTCTTGAAGATGATCTTGATGCTGGAAAACTCGAATGCTGAACTTGCTGGATGCAGGCTGAAACAACATCAGTGCATCAGACTATAACTTTACTCTTGTTATCTCTGCAAGTTAAATGAGCACAATATGAAGGGTTTTTATACAGCTGTTTTACCCTCTAAGCACTTTAGGTAACTATGCTTTGAGAAGCTACTCCTTTATTACCTTGAAAATACCCAAAGTTAAATCGCACTTTGGTAGAGTGGCCATAAGACGCCTACTGCCCTCACTCTGGAATAAACTACAAAAAACCTTGCGACTCAGTAGTCCTGTTATCTTGTCTTCCTTCAAGACTCTATATTCCCACCACATTAAGGACCTGTGCAGCTGCTTCCCTCATCCCTAGTCAGCCATAGTATCCGCGATCCTTCATTTTGCCTGGTCCCATCCAGGGAGCCCAGGTCTCTCCACCTCGCTGGGCTCCCCTCTAGTTTTTTGTCTTTTGTGTTTTCCAGGCCAGTGACATACCCTTCTTCCTTCTCTCACTTCCTCTACTCCTTCTCACTAATATTAAGTCTTTTTTTTCCTGTCCCTTCCTTGTCTATTTACTACAGAACTTTTCTTGGACTCATGTAAATAACCCATAAACTAATTCGATCTTGTACGATTACCAGCCAACCTATCCACTCCTTCTGTCTCTTGCTGTATGGCAAGTGGACTCTGTATTCCCTGGTCGAGAGACCTGTACCCACCATCCCAGCTGGTTCCCCCTTTTCTTTTTCACTTTGTATGGGAGTCCAGTTCCAACACCCCTTGCATCCCCTTGCTCCCTTAAATTCCTCTTCAACCCCCCACCCTATCATCTCTCTCAGAACTATGGGTAACCCTGTCACCTCTCCCTCTCTGTTGCCATGGTTTATTTGAATGAGGTGCATCTTTATGTGTTGCATGCAGGCTCAAACTGTAAATTGCTCATACTGTTACATGTTCATTGCTGCTATATATTTACCTATGTTATGACTATATATCATGATATTGATATTTGTATCCTTTTATCATGAGTGTTATTGATATTGAAAATTGTATTCATTTATCTTGAGTGTTATATATGTATGTATTTTGCTTTGTATTCGACCCTTACCAACCAGGTCCATCTTGCGAATGAGCCTTGCTCAATGATGATCGCCTGGATAAATAAAGATTTTGATTGACTGAGTGAGCTGTTTTACCCACCCATCTCTGCCTTCTCCTGCCATTGGACCCTTCAGGAGCTATCCTGAGTGCCATCACATAAGGTGATGGGTGGGGGCATGGTTATTTTTCCCGGTTTTCGACTTTTAACTCCCCGGGGTCCCAGCAGATGAGGTCGCACATGTGTGTGAAGGTGGGCAAGCATGCTAGAACCAGTAAAGACCCCGCTACACCCACCCAGCCTAGCGCCAACCCCCCATTTACCCGATACTACCATCCAGCCTCCAGCTGGTGGCAGCCAAGAGCTGAGGAAACTCACTTCCTCAATCTAAGAGAAGAGAGCTGCCTGACAGCCGCTTGATCCTCTCCTAGCTCACCCCCAGTCGAGCCCTGGTGACCTGAGCTCATTCCCAAACTCAGGTTGCCGGCATGGGAGAAGTTGAGTGCTCCTAAGTGCCTCTGCCCTCCACGCCACTGGGCTGGCAATATGAAGGTTTTTTTATGGGGTAATGGATATTGTAATATACTCACTCAGCTTGAGAGTCAAGCGCTGAGGTTTTTGTCTATTTAGTGTAACTAGAATAATAGATAGAGGACTGAGTATTACAAGGCTATTATACGATTGAGAGTTTCTGTGGACATGTGAACTTCGAGAGTGAAGGTCAAGAGGTTCAAATATGTCACCAGTAGAAATGGTCCAAAGCCTTCCCTTGAAAACTGAGCCACTTCAAATGCAAGTGGCTCAGTTTTTTTGTGAGACCCAAACCGAACACAGCCGGCTCAGTTTGGACCTCGTATTCCTTAGCCTCCCTGTCACGTAACAGGCTTATTCCCTGTCATCTGACAGGCTTAGGAAGCTGGGGAGCAGGTCAGAGGGTGTACAAGCAGCGTGCATCTCAGCTACATACCGTGTCTGTGTATGTGCACAAACTCAGTAAACAGCAGACGGCTTGGTTGCTCAGCATGCCATTCTAAATGGGAATGAATGGGAGGGAAGGACTGGGTCTTCTGGCAATCATGGAGGTACTGAGATACGGCCTCATTTTTTCTTTTTGTCCACCGGTTTGCCCAAGTCCTGTAGCCACACAGGGAAGACACCCACCCCAATGCCCCCAGCCCACTCATCTCATTTTCGGCCACTGGGTTGCCTAAGCCCAGTGGCCACACACACAAACATACCTCATATCAACCTTGTCGCTGGGATATGGACACTCAGAATGTGGGACTCTGACCCTCATGAAGGAGATATCCTCAAGCATGGAGATACAAGCTCAGAAAACTGGAAACCATTGTGTTTACTTGTACATCTTCTATTTGATTTAGCACCTTAAGTTTTAATTTACAGTACATTCTCTGTGTGGGCAGTGCCTTTTCCACATGGGACAAATGAGGGACAGAGCAATTTTGAGGGGTAAAATGAGGGATGTCCCTCATAATCAGGAACAGTTGAGAGGTATGCACAGACACCACCCCCATTTTATTTTCGTCCACAAGGTTGCCAAGCCTGGTGGCCACACAGATCCCTCTCCCCTCTTTTTTTGGCCACTAGGTTGCCCAAGCTCAGTGGCCACACAGATGCCTCCTGCCTCTATTTTGGCTGCCAGGTTGCCCAAGCCCAATTGCCACACAGACTCCCCCTTTTTCGGGCACTGGTTTGCCCAAGCCAATTAAACAAACACCCCCGCCTTCTCCCACCATCTTAGCACCCATGCCACCCACCCCCCAACCTAAGTTAAAGCCTGTAAAAAAGAAAACGGTCTAGTGCTGTCCTTGTTCATTCCCCCACCAATCTGTAAAGAAAAAACAGTCCATCAACGTATCTCCCACCCCCCTACCAATGCTACCCCACACCCCACCCCTGCCAGAACCCCACCACCCCTCCCCCTCCCAGTCACCCACTTACCTTGATAAGATCCCTCATGGCAATTCTCTTTTATTGCAGCACGCAACCTCTCAGAACCATGTCCAGCCCCAAACAAAGAAAAAATGTTTAGTCTAAAACGATTTTTGCACTTAGGTTTTTTTCAGTTCATTTTAACTTACACTCAGAACTTCACAATTTTTAAAGATTTTGACCCCACATTTTCAACATAGGCTTTTATTGACCCCACCTCTTGTACTAGACAGGTGACATTTTTCAAATCCCACTGGAAACACTGTTTCACCATTGTTCTGCAAAATGACGTTTCCATTGGGATTTAAACAATGACACCTGTCTAGTTCAAGAGGTGAGGGGTCAAAAAAAGCCCATGTTTAAAATTTTGGCGTCAAAACATGCAGGTTGATCAGAAATTAACAATTTAAACAGCAGGATGTAATATAGCTCAAGCAGTAAACCCCCCTTTAATATTGCTGTCTCTGCAGTGACATTTTCTGGTGCTTTTCTCTTGATTACTCCCTTTTTCCTTGAATTATACATATAGACCACATATCTGTCAAATCCAAATCCTAACTCAGCCTGGATTTGGCAAATTCAGGACCAAATCCAAATCCCCCTGGCTTTGCCCATCCCTAGTCTCCAGAACATTGAGATGGGATTATAGCTGAGTGTTATGCAGGCCCCTGTTTTTTATATTTTGTAATATATGGATCCAAGGAACCATTGTTTCTGCCTTTGAATTCAACAGTGAGTCAGCTTTCACTGTATATGACAGTTACAGTAAAAGCTGGCTCATATTCCTAAGAGGAAAAAAACATAACAGTGCTAGCTTGGAGAGCAGTTCACACTGCACAGAGCACCAGGAAGTTGTCAGCAGTAAGGAGGACAGATGTCAGTGTAACCCACCACCACAACTACCACCACCACCATTACTACCACCACCACCACCAACACCACAACTACCACCACCACCTCCAACACCACAACTACCACCACCACCACCACCACCACCATCACCACTACCACCACCACCATTACTACCACCACCACCACAACACCACAACTACCACCACCAACACCACAACTACCACCACCACCATTACTACCACCACCATTACCACCACCACCACCACCACCACCACCACCAACACCACAACTACCACCACCAACACCACAACTACCACCACCACCACCACTGGCTGGATTTTATGTACCCGATGGTTACAGTAAAACTGGCTTACACACAGCTGTAGTGAATGTGTGCAGCACAAGGAAAGCCTATGTCTCGTAGCACTGGCTACAAATCTATCGATAGCATTACAAGATCTCGTAATACTATTGTTGAACATCGAACGATAGTATTATGGGACCTTGTAATGCTAATAAATGGATTTCTAGGACAGTATTACAAGAAATTTTTGTGTGCATTTCATTAGTATTATTAGGGATATCCAAATAGTACAAAATGCTATATTTATGCCTTTAAATGGGACTAGTAACTGTTGACAAGTAGCTCAGCAGATTGTTTTTAGGGCAGATCGCAACTGCACTTGTCATACATTGACATTTGATTTTGCGAATAACCAATTGTATGAATACAGTCCTGATATTTAAAGAGTGTCATGAGCTAAAGCCTTAGCCATGCCCCCCGACGAAGAGGCAGCGTGCCTCGAAGCGCCAGGGATAACTTCTGGCTTTTGTGCATTCACTGTATGTCATGCTGGCATATAGATTTAAAATAAAATACTTTATGCGCTGCAACTTTTCAGTGTGTGCTGATATCCTGTTCTAATTCTAATACTCTCCCTCCTCTCACATACTGCTCTAATGACCACGGCATTGGGATATACAAGTGATCCCTATAGGCTAGTATACTGTGTGAGAGCTTGTTCCCCAGGCCCTACCTGGCTTCTATAGACTGGACTCCATCTGGTCAGAAACAGCTCCCTTCAGGTCAGTCTCCCTGCTCGATTTCTCAAACTGAGTTGCGCAGCTCCTTTTATACTAGGATTCATACTAAGCAAGGGAAGGAGCAAGAAAGTGCATGCCCATATAGCTACTATTACTCAGTCCCTGTAATAATAGAAAACACAAATTGCACATACCCCACTAATGCAAAGCATCATGGGAATCATATGCAAATGTCCATGAATTAATGTGGACTGGCTAAACTTTAAGCAAAATTGCATGGTGCCAGAAGGCCTCACAATGCAATCAGCAAAGGCTGAGAACAGCAGACACAGACACGTGTTTCGTCCTCATTTGGACTCCTCAGTGTGCTATATCTGTATCTCAGCCCAGGGAGAGGGAGCCAGCCTATAGGGGATCTTATTTGTTTGGGTCATGGGTTCCAGACATGATGTATTCATCCAGTTTACTTTTAAACTCTATTTTTGTTTTACTGGTTATACACTCCAATGATAATGAATTCCATGGGTTTGCCACTCTAACTGTATAAAAGTATTTCCTCATTTGTTTGTTAAATCTTTTACTTACTATCTGTAACGGATGGCCCCTTGTTTCCCTAACATCATGCTTGAAAGTTATGCCCAATGCCATTAACAGGTACAGGTCCTGCATGATGTAAAATATAAACAGAAGGTCACCCCTTATCACCTTGTTTACAAGATTATTAAATTTAGATCGGTCGAACAATCACTGTATTCCTTGGGCTTGATTCTCAAATTCCTGATATTGGTGCAAGATGCCTGCACCAAACACACAAACACAGGTGGCACCTTGCATCAAAAACTGCCCCATGAGTAATTCACAAAGGCAGCCTGCATCAACCACAGGCAGCCTGCCCCAAACGGGGCTTGCACCACTGGTGCACCCCAAAATGAGCTGTGACCTGGTGCTAGGAGGCATGTGGCAGGAGCAAGTTGCCACATACCCAAAAATGGGATTCACTAAACACACCCAGAGGACAATTTTCTAAGTACCCTTAGACCAGCCAGGGCTGATCTAAGTGTACTTAGAAAGTGTCCTCAGGGAGAGTGTGTAAATCCCCGTCAATGTACCGACCCCCCACTCATCCCCGACGTGGCTGTACTATTTAAATAATAATATGGCACCCCACCCTGATCCATGCTGCTGTATTATTTAAGTAATAGAATTCCTCCCTCCTCAAACCCCAGGCAGCCCTTATTAAGTAAGAAATAACCAGTCCCCCTCATGGTGGTATAGTGCCCCTATCCCCAATGCCACTGTACTATTTAAATAATAATAATAATAATAATAATGGTTCTCACCACTCAGGGGTGACCACCCAGCTCCTTCTATCCCATAACTGAGCTGACACTGGCTAGCCTCCTCTCATCCTCCGTGGCCAGCACTAACTCAACTGTCATTGAGTGCTGTACTGTACAGCACTCAAATGACAGTTCAGTTGGCACAGGCCACGGAGGTGAGAGGAGAGCTGTGCTGGTGCCAGCTCTGTTATGGGATGGGGGGAGCTGGGTGGTGGGCACTACCTGCTGGGATGGGGAGGTGGGGGCCACTAGATCACCAGGGAAATGGGGCCTTTTTATGATTTTATGGCAACAGTGACATTGGGGATCGCGGGGGGCATTCTATTAACTACATATTATGGCAGCATCTTGGATCTGGGAGGAGGGAATTCTATTACTTAAAAGATATGGCTGTGCCAGCCCACCAGTGCAGCAGTTGGATTTCCACTTGCGATGCCAGTGACCCAGGTTCGGGAGCGGTCCAGGTCACTGAAGGGCCGGCTGGGGGAGAAGGCTTGAGTGTCCCAGGGATTGCTCACCTTCTCCGGGGGGAGGAGGGGACCAAGGCTCATAACTTGCCTGACCACAGGTGGAGGTCCAAGGTACAGCAAGTCCTCCTAGTAGGGGGGTGGGGCCAGGAAAGCTGCATGGTAGATGTTGGTGCCTAGCGTCTTGACGTCAGGGTGTAGACCATGTAGAAGGGAACAGGGAAAAATTACACCTGAGCGCAGAGAGGAAGGAGCACCAGTACTGGCCCTGATAGCTCCTGCCTGCCTGACCACTGGGGAATCTGACAAAACCAGAAAAGTATTGAGGTGTATAGACTCCACCTCGTGCCTGCCTGGGGGATATAACCATGGCTCCATGGGGGTCCACCAGGGATTTCAGGTAAGGCAGTGAAGCAGGGCAGCTACATGTGTCTCCCGATGAAGTTGAGCTCCACTGTGAGAGAGGTGAATATATAGAAAGTTAAAAAAAGGAAAAAGATACAGCTGCATGGATCGGGGTGGGGTGCCATATCATTATTTAAATGTTACAGCGGCACTGGAGATGGGGTGGGGCACTATACTACCACAAGGGGACGGTTATTTCTTACTTAATACAGGCAACATGGAGTTTAGGGAGGGGGCCACTAGACCACCAGGGGAAGGGGTTATATTGACTGTACTTGGGGATAGGGATGGGGGGGCCACTTTTGGTTGTCACAAGGGACCTGTGGCAGACCCTTCCCATTCGCCAGGTGTTTGCCGCATGGGAGGGGTTGCTACAAGTGTGGGGAACCTAGGCGCCAGGACCCGTCCTGTACCAAAATCTGGTGCAGGGTCCCTGGTGCACTGGGCTTCCATGCAAGCTGCTGTTTGCCACAGCTTGTGCCAATCCTAGCCCCTTTTGAGAATCAAGCTCCTTGTGTTCAAGTCCCTCAATCACCTTTGTGAATCTTCTCTGTATTCTCTCCAAACTGTCTCTATCCATTTTCTTATATGGGTACCACAGATAGGACACATACTCCATGTGAGGGAGGACATATACCCTATATATTTTACTTTTATACTCACTCAACATTCTCTTTTTCCCCAGTCTGGCCCTGGAGAGGACAGTTAGCTGATTTCACTCTATAGCACCAATCAATGTGACTCTACCTTGGAATTCTACGCAGCATGGGCCACAATGGAATCCTCAGATTTGAAATTACTGACCAACAGCCTGAAAATTCCAAGCCTGCTCTGACCAATCAGTGTGATTCTACCTTGGAGTCCTGCAGCAACATGGGCCACAGTGAAGTCCGTAGATTTTAAATTACTGACCAACAGCTTGAAAATTCTGAGTCTGTTCTGTTCTGTTAACTTTTAACTTCTATTACATGTTGCATAAATCATCACAAAAATGAATTAAAATAAGTAATGACCTCCATACTTCATCCAGATGAAAAGCTGACTTCTTGGTCTCACTCCAGTATTTGAGCCAAGGAAACCCTAAGTCACTATTAAATTAAGTTTGCTCTTTGTGAACTAGAAGGGGGACAGGATCAGATCTACAGTACAGTAGCTTCTTGTTTTTACATTGTTTCTTGTGGATTCTACTTGGTAGAAGGTTATTTCTTTCCTTTCTTACTACTAAGGGGCTAGCAGGGTATTGTTTGGGGCTGTTGGAATTTTGAAACCTGTTTTGGTAGCTGTAAGTGAGCTCATTTGTTTGATGATTCACTGTGTGGCAGGCTGCATTTGTAGAGGCCTATTTCTTCTGTTTTAAAATATAATTGGTGTGATTTAACTGGGTCTGTTTCTTTGAATTGGAGACCTATATCTTCTAATTCCAAGCCTATTTTGATGTGTTGTTGATGAAGCTGTTGTAATTGGAGTCCTGTTTCTTTGGGTAGCAAACCTATTTGGGGGGGCTTTGAGTAGAATTGTGATTCATTGTTGCTGGCTTCACTAGCTGCAAAGTTTTAGTGCAGAGTGGGGGAAGGGTGCTAATGGTCTGACCAGAGGCCTCAGCCACCTGATTGTTTCTGGAAGACTTGGGCTGGTATTTGGTATCCTGCATCTGGAAGGGTGGGGGATCGTTGGTGGGCAACGACAGCAATGGGTAGGGTGGTAGGCTGCAACAACTGCGGTGCACCAATCTTTCTAAAAATTGCCTGGAGTGTGGGAGGATGTTTAGTGTGCAACCACATAGAAAAACTTAGAAAGGAGATTAAGGGTCTGCAGGAGGAACTAAGACAGGCAAGGCAGATTGGGGGTGGGTTTAGCCCAATACTGGAGGGAGGAAGAAGGGGAGATGAGGGAGGACGATTTAAGCCAACAGTGGTGAGGAGAGGGTCAGAAGAAGGGAAGCAGAGACAAAGGGGCCCAGGCCAGGAAGAACGATTGCCGGGGAAACCAGGTCAGGAGACAAAAGACAAATGGAAGGAGGAGATAGGGACTTGTGAGGGGAGGTGAAGAAGTGACAAAAGTCATGGAGTGGAAAGGAGAGAACAGGTTACTATGAAGAGAGAGGGAGTGGGCATTTGTGAAGGGTCTTCAGAAAATAGTTTTGCACTGCTAGAGAGGAAGAAGGTGGAGGAGGGAAATGATGAAATTAGAAGAGCAATTGATGAATGCCTGGACCAAACTGGAGCAGGGGGAAATTCTGCTCAGAGAATTGCAACAGGGGTAGAAGGGGAAATAATGCAGGAGGAAGAAGAGGGCTGGAAATGAGAGGGTGATGAATGGAAGCAAGCAGGGAGTAAGAGGGGTGGAATCTTAGTGCTGGGGACTCAATACTAAGAGGTCAGGTGGGGTAGCAAGGGGGAGAGGCATAGTCGCATTTGGGTGGAGGCCATGCCAGGAATGACAGCGGAAAGGGTGGGACAATCTGTTCTGAAATATGCTACAAGGGGTAGGGACAAGCCTCATTTAATTATACATCTTGGGACAAATGACCTGGCTGACAAGACAGTAGATATAGTCCAGAGGAGGTTTGAGGAACTAGCACAATTATGTGAGGGGGCAGGAAGATCAGTGACTTTTTCAGAGATACTTCCGGTGCCAAAGGCAAGCACAACAAGAAAGCTGAGAATAGAGAATTTAACGGATGGCTAAGAACCTGGTGTTGTGCTAAAGGGTATGGGCTGGGGGGTGGGAAGGGACCTGGGAGGACAGTAGTCTCTATGCCAAGGACAGACTACACTTGAGTGAGGAGGAAAGAAAGTGTTGAAACAGAGGATGGAGGAGTACATAGAGGAAGTTGGAATTTAAACTAGGAGTGGGGTGGCAATTGGGGAAGAGATATGCAGAGTACAAGTTGGGAAACCATATGAAGCTTACCCCATAACAGTGACAAAGGACAAATGGCAAGTACTATTGGTGATGCTAGGAAAGGGGCAGGATGGGAGGGGAAAGGGTGGAAGGTGGTTACCCTTAATGCTAGGAGCCTTGGGAGGAAAACTGCAGAGTTACAGGTTCTTATGGCAGAGGGAGAAGTGGACATTGCAGCCATCACAGAAACATGGGCCACCCAATACAATGACTGGGACCTGTCTGTACCAAGATACAGGTTATTTCATAGGGACAGGGTGATTGGGAAAGGAGGGGAGGTGGCACAATATGTGAAGGAAGGACTGAAGTGTGCAAGGGAGGAAGGGGAGGAGGGTAGTACGGAGTCACTTTGGATGCAAATCCAGGATTCCAAGAATAGGATTCTTAGAATGGGAGTGGTGTTCAGGCCACAATCTCAGATGGAGGAGTTAGACAGGGAACTAGCGGGACAGATCAGCAGGACCTGCGAGAAGGGTAGTGTAGTGATTGTGGGGGACTTCAACATGCCAGGAGTGGACTGGAGTACCCCAACAACCAGGAACAGAAGGGAGCAGGTACTGCTGGATGCCTTCCAGGACAGCTTCCTACTGCAAATCGTCAGTGAACCAACCAGGTTAGGGAATACCCTAGACCTTGTGCTGGCAAATGGGGACTTTGTGAGAGAACTTACAGTGGAGGAACCGCTGTCAGGGAGTGACCACCACTCAGTATAGCTCACATTGGCTATGGGCAAGGAAGGAGTCGAATCTGGCACAAGAGTGCTGGACTTCAGGAGGGCCGACTTTGGGAGGATGGGGGAAGTGGTAAAAGGGTACCTGGCCAGAATTCAATCTAGTATGGACACTAACCAGAGGTGGGAGCTCATAAAACTGGGGATAGTGGAGGCAACCAAAACCTGCTGCAAAGCCCAGAGCAAAGAAGGCTAGGCTAAGAAACCGAGCTGGTTGAGCAAGGAGGTCATGGAAAAGGTAAGGAAAAAGAGCTGCCTTTAGGAAGTACAAGAAAACAGAGAGGGGGAGGACAGGGAGGTACTTGACAGAATCGAAGGAGGTGACAAGGACAGTAAGGGAGCCAAAGCATCTCTGAACTCAGGCTGGCACAAGGCATTAAGAGGGGAGAAGGACTTCTTTAAGTACACCAGGGAGAAAAGGAGCTGTAAGGACCACATAGTAAGGATTAGGAAGGAGGGGTTGGGTGGAAGCAGGGTGCGATAAGGCTGAAGCACTAAATAGTGCTTGCTCAGTATTTACTAAAGAGAAGGGGGGTACACCAAGGTGGGAGAAATGGCAGAAACGGGGGGAAGGGGTGACAGAGGGGAAATCATGGAGGGCAGAGTTCAAGAGGGTTTGAAGGCACTGAGGGTGGACAAGGCACCAGGCCCAGATGGTATCCACCCAGGGTACTGAAGGAGCTGGCAGAGGTCCTTGCAGGACCTTTGGCAGACCTATTTAATGCCTCACTACATTCCGGGTGTGTGCCTCAGGACTGGAGGATGGCTCATGTGGTGCCCCTCCACAAGAGTGGCCCCAAGGATGAACCAGGAAACTACAGACCAGTGAGCCTCACATCCATCATGGGTAAGCTAATGGAGACTATCCTGAAGGAGAGGTGGTGGCCCTCCTAGAGGCCAAAGGACTACAGGACAGCAGACAGCATGGCTTCATACGTGGCAGATCTTGCCAAACCAACCTGGTGGAGTTCTATGACTGGGTAACTAGGCAACTGGACAGGGGCCATGCAGTGGATGTCCTGTATCTGGACTTCAGTAAGGCATTCGACTCTGTGCTGCATGGAAGGCTGGGAAGGAAGTTAGTAGGCACAGGGGCGGGTGCAAAGCTGGTGAGATGGGTAGGAAACTGACTTCAGGGAAGACAACAGAGGGTGGTGGTGGGTGGGGAGCTCTCACACCCAAGGGCAGTGACGAGCGGTGTTCCACAGGGCTCGGTGTTGGGACCAGTGTTGTTTGGGATATTCATTGCAGACATATCATGGGACATCAAGAGCAAGATCAGTCTGTTTGCTGATGATACCAAGGTAGGCACGGTGGCGGATGACCTAGGGGGATGGCAGGGGTTGCAGGATAATCTGGCAAAGCTTGAAACCTTGTCAGACACCTGGCAACTGGGGTTTAATGCCAAAAAGTGCAAGGTGCTGCATTTTGGGATGAAGAACCCAAGGAGGAGTTACCAGCTGGGGGGAGTGCAGCTAGCCCAGACAGAGGAGGAGAAGGATCTGTGTGTGCTCATTACAGGGTCAATGAACAACTCGGCACAATGTAGGAAGGCAGCTGCAAAGGCCAACAAAATGCTGGGTTGTATTGCAAGGGGTATATCCTCGAGGAGGGAGGAGGTGATTCTGCCACTGTATAGGTCATTAGTTAGACCACACCTGGAGTACTGCGTGCAGTACTAGCGCCCGTATCTGAAGAGGGACATTAAGTTACTGGAGGGGGTGCAGCGCAGGGCAACAAAGATGATCAAGGGGCTGTGGGACTTATCATATGAGAGGAGGTTGAAGGAGTTGAACATGTACTCACTGGAGGAGAGGAGGGACAGGGGTGACATGATTGAAACCTCTAAATACATGAAAGGAATAAACAAGACTGGTACAGAGGGGCTGTTCAAAGTAAGGGAGGGAGGGCCACCAGGGGCCATGATATGAGACTGGAGGGAGGAAGGTTCAGGAGGGAGATGAGGAGACACTTTTTTACAGAGAGGGTGGTGGCTGGGTGGAATGCGTTACCTGCAGAAGTGGTATCCAGTAGAACAGTGGACTGCTTCAAAAGGGGATGGGACAGGACAAGGGGGAGGATTAATGAAGGGGAAGGATGGAAGGGAAGGGCAGCTGCAGAATAAGGGGTGCTAGCTGCACATTCGAGCAGACTTGATAGACCTCTAGGCCTTTATCTGCTGGCAAATTTTGTATGTTCGTATTTGTGAGCTGTGTACCTTCAGCCATGAAATCCTGAGGAGAAAACTGCTAAATTCAATCACTTTCTCCTTTAACTGAGATACTCTGCCTGTGACTGAGACGACAAATAATTTATTTGAATGTCTGTGGTCTGAACTCTTCTGAAGGGTTGTCCTAAGGACTCAAGTAACTACTGCTGTCCTAGAGCACACTCCCTCTCCTGGCTCCTCCTTCTTTCTCCCCTGCCTACCACCATGCCTCCCGGACTGCAAAACGTTTTCTGTGATCACTGTAATTTTACAGGTGAGCAGCCCCTTTTTCGGGCCACTGAGACATGTCAGACTGCATTTGTGTAACAGCCCATCTTTCAAATTATATTTGTACCTGGTTTGGTATAATTCTGATAAAAGATGGCTCAGTTATCAGCTTTAGTAAAACAAGCATTTCTCAATGCCGAATGTTTGCTTGCTGGCATTGGCAGTGGTAGTGTAGAAGTTACAGAGATGCGTAATAGGAATAGCAGTGAAGTATTGAACTGAAGACAAACCCACCACCACCCTGCAGAAAGTGACAGGCATTGGGGTGTGCCTTTAGGTCGTCAGGCATAACGGCCATGCCATTTCACCACACCCCACCCTGCAGACACTGACAAGTGTCACGGTGTGCCTTGGGGTCTTTGGCTCTTATGCACACCCCATTCCATCAGGAAATACGGTGAGATGAGTGCGGTATAGGAGAATGGGGTGAACTTTGAGGCTGAAGAGTCGAAGGCATACCTCGATGCCTCTCACTGGCTGCAGGGTGTGGAATGCTATGAGCATTACAGGCAAGAATCCCAAGTCACACCCTGATGCCTGTCATTCCCACAGGGTTGCTATGGTTGAAAACCTTAATACCTCAGGCATTCGTTGGTATTTTCACCCAAATTTTCAACATGTTTTTTTTTGACCCCATCTCATGAACAGTGGCAATATCAGTTTGTTAATGGAAGCTGCTTATGCACAGCGACTACGGCATTTAGCACCACAGGTGCAAAAACATTCTGAACAGGATGTAAAAAATGACAGCTGTACTGTTCATGGGGAGGTGTAAAAATGGCAATGTTACAAATCTGCAGTAAAAATTAAAAGAACGGTGAAGTCAATGAAGCGCATAGAAACTGTGCAACGACACCCGTAATGCAATTAGTTTGGGGATTTTTAAAGCAGATTGTCAACACAGGCATTTTGGGACCTCCGATCATGAACAGTGTCACTGTGATTTTCTTTATCTGCCCCGAACAATGATTTCCCACAGCGACCACGCATCTCTGCGCTGAAAGTGTGAAAACACATTTCGGCCATGATGTGAAAAATGACAGCTGTACTGTTCATAAGGAAGTGTGGAAAAATGCCACTGGTGAAAATCTGGACTGAAAATATTACAAAGCCATGAACTTACAAGGGTGCGTGGAAACTGCGCAATGTTCACTCGTAACACAGTCATTTTATGGACTTTTGTCAACAAATTTTCAACATTGCCATTTTAAGACCTCTGCTCATGAACAGTGTAACAGTGATTTTCTTAATCTGTTCCAAACATTGCTTTCGCACACTGACTGCACCATTGTGCGCTACATGTACGAAAACACATTTTGGGCGACATGTGAAAAATGGCAGCTGTACTGTTCATAAGGAAGTATAATAAAATGGCAATGTTGAAAATCTGGAATGAAAATATTGAAAATTCACAAATTTACAAGCGTGCGTAGGAACTGCGCAACGCACTCTCGTAAAACAGTCATTTTTAGGAATTTTTTCACCAAATTTTCAACATAGCCATTTTAAGACCTCTGCTCATGACAAGTGTCACTGTGATTTTCTTAATTTTCCTGTACATTGATTTCGCACACCGACTGCACCATTGTGCGCTACATGGGTGGAAACACGTTTTGGGTGAGATGTGAAAAATGACAGCTGTACTACTCATAAGAAGGTGTGGTAAAATGGCAATGTTGAAAATCTGGAGTGAAAATATTGAAAATTCGTGAATTTACGAGCATGCTTAGGATCTGTGCAACGCATGCCGATAAAAGTCATTTTTGGAATTTTTCCACCAAATTTTCAAAATAGGCACCTTGAGAGCCCACCTTATGAACACTGGCAGTGTCGTTTATTAATCGGTTCCGAAGGTGATTTCAAGACAGCATTCTAAATTACCGGGCCTGAATAACAACGCCATGACAGTGACAGATCCATGAGAAGGTCCCAAAACCCGATGTTGAAAAATTTGGCAAAATTCCCAAAATGCCTGAGATATGCAGCAAAGTTGAAAAAACCTATCTATCCCATTATACAGCTTACCGGTATTTCCTCAGTTCGCGGGTCGACTTTGGAAGAGTGCAGGACGTGTTCCCGTCCACCAAAGATCGCCGCGCGAGGTCCGGAGATAAGTATGGGGTGAGGGGAGGTGAGGGGTGGGTTAGGCAGGGTGCGCAGTGGGTGGGTGCGGGTTGTGGGAGGGGCAGGGAAGCCCGAGGACAGTTTTTATTTGCAGGTTTTTTTAATGACAACGCGAGACGTTTGCCACGCTGGGGTGGGCTCCAGCGTGCAGCACAAGATGGCTGGTTGGGGTAGTGGAGCCGACAGGGGATTGGGCACCCGTGCGGCCATAGCATCTGTTGCCATGCTGGGGTGGGCTCCCAGCGTGGCACCCTGTACTCAGGGGAGGACAGTGGAGCCGACAGGGTTGGGCACCCTGTCGGCTTATACGACTGAGTTGCCATGCTGGGGTGGGCACAGCATGGCATGTGGAAGGCTTTGGGGAGGAACCCGAGCACAGCTAACGGGGGATTGCTGCGCACTCTAACGGATAAGCCAGTGTGTGCGTAGGGGCAGCACGCAGTACGCATGCGTGCGCGTGTGTGTGTGTGTGTGTGTGTGTAGGGGGAGCGCGCATGAGCAGGCGATATCTTATCGCTGCTCACTGAAGCTTAGCTCCCCCTTTCAACTGTACTCCACTGCATTTTGGAACTGTCATAGACAGCTCGAGCAGGCATTAGAGAACTGCGGCCGCACCTGCAAACACACTGCCTGAATTGGAAGAGGGCTGCCACACCTCCGAAAACTTGGATGATGGCACTATGTTTCTTGCACATGCATGCAAGCAAACATAAAAAGAAGGTTGAACTTATTTTGCAGTTTAAATGTGCCCTCTCATTCTCTCAAACACTTTGCGTTCCACTAGCTCTGTTTTTGTAAATAAGCATGTTTCTGGTAAATAATCCTGTAACTTTGTTTATTGGAGTGTGAGCTAGCTTGCTGTGGTATTTGTTTATTTTGTTTTATAAATATTTCACGTTTTCCTTAAGTGTTTGCGGTGCACACTGTTTTCTTGCTGGGCAGCCAGACGCAGCTTAAGGCCCTGTTCACACTACAGCATGGTCGTTGAAAACGTGTTTAAGAATGGAATAAGCCTCACTGTGCTGCAGTGTTCACACTGTTGAAAGCAGTTTCTGAACTGTGTTTTAAACCGTGTTCCAGTATTCACACTGTGCGCCATACTCCATGTTCCAAAGCATCGTGGTGTGCCACCATGCTGAAAACTGCTTACCAGGATGCCCTGCACACACACCTCACATCCCATGATTCAACTGCTGTTGCCAAGGCATTGTTTACAAATGGCGCTTCTCACAGACTCTGCTGTAGTTTCAATCATTGCTGCCTATTACAGGAGAGAAAAAAGAGTGTGCATGTGGCAGCTAAGCAGGCAACTGCCATACAACACAGGCAACACAGGATGCAAGTTCTAAGGCAGCAATTGCAGAAGTTTATTGTTTTAATGCACAGTGTCATTGTGTTTGCTTACATGGGTCCTACCTTGGATAAAGGTATGCATATGGTGCAGGAATAGGAGCTCTGCTTGGTGGAATGACATTATTTTGAACACTTGGCAGGATGATGAGTGTCTTAGGAATTTTAGGATGACCAAGACTTCATTATGTTTGCTTGCACGCATGTGCAAGAAACATAGTGCCATCATCCGAGTTTCTGGAGGTGTGTCACACCCTCTTCCAATACCCTCCATGTGTTTGCAGGCACGGCCACAGTTGCCCAATGCATGCTGCAGCTGTCTATGACAGCACCAGAATGCAGTGGCTTACAGTTGAAAGGGAGAGAGCCGCTTCAGTGAGCACGATCAGATAAGAGAAGTGCTCACTGAAGTGCTCTCCCCCAAACAGTCTTCCAGGTGCCATGCTGGGAGCCCACCCCAGCGTGGCAACAATGTGTTTGGCCGACTGGGGTCCCCAATCCCCAGTCGGCTCCACAGTCCCCCACCAAAAGGTTACCGAGTGCCACACTGGGAGCCCACCCCAGCGTGGCAAAAGTCGGAATGGCCGATGGGGCTGCCCAATCCCCTTTGTCTTCACTGCCCCTCCAAAACTTTCCAGCTGCCATGCTGGGAGCCCACCCCAGCATGGCAAATGTCCTGCATACTGTAATTGCCATGCTGGGAGCCCACCCCAGCATGGCAAACTTCCACGTCATAATTAAAAAAAAAAAAACATGAAAACACAAAATGGTCCATCGTGTCCCTGCCCCCTCCCCACCCGCGCCCACCCTCTGCACCCTGCCTCCCCACACACCCCCCTCACCCCATACTTACCTCTGGACCTCGGCGCGATGATCTTCGGTGGACCAGGAACACGTTTGCACTCTTCAAAGCCGACCGCGAACTGAGGAAATGCCAGTAAGCTGTATAATGTAATGAATAGGGTTTTTTCAACTTTGCTGCATATCTCAGGCATTTTTTGGAATTTTGGCACCAAATTTTCAACGTGGGGTTTTTGGGACCCCTCCTCATGAATTCTGTCACTGTCATGGCACTAATCGGGCCCGAAGGGTGATTTCGCGGTCACTGCACAAAATCACCTTTTGGGACCGATTAATGAAACGACAGTGCCAGTGTTCATAAGGTGGGCTCTCAAAAAGCCTATGTTGAAAATCTGGTGAAAAAATTCCTAAAAATGACTGTTTTACGAGCGTGCGTTGCGTTGTTCCTACGCACGCTCGTAGGTTCACGAAGTTTCAATATTTTCACTCCGGATTTTCAACATTGCCATTTGACCACACCTACTTATGAGTAGTACAGCTGTCATTTTTCACATCTCACCCAAAATGTGTTTCCACACATGTAGCGCACAATGGTGCAGTCAGTGTGCAAAATCAATGTTCGGGACAAAAACCACAGTGACACTGTTCGTGAGCAGTGGTGTTAAAATGGCTATGTTAAAAATTTGGTGAAAAAATTCCCACAAATGACTATTTTACGAGCATGCGTTGCGCTGTTCTTACGCATGCTCATAAGTTCGCAAATTTTCAATATTTTCACTCCAGATTTTCAACATTGCCAATTTACCACACCTCCTTATGAGTAGTACAGCTGTCATTTCTCACTTCACCCAAAATATGTTTCCGCCGCATGTAGCGCATAATGGCGTGAATGGTGTGTGTGAACTCAATGTATGGGGACACATTAAGAAAATCACAGTGACACTGTTCATGAGCAGAGGTCTTAAAATGGCTATTTTGAAAATTTGGTGAAAAAATTCCTTAAAATGACTGTGTTACGAGTGAGCATTGCACAGTTTCCACGCACCCTTGTAAGTTCATGAATTAGTAATATTTTCAGTCCAGATTTTCACCAGTGGCATTTTTCCACACTTCCTTATGAACAGTACAGCTGTCATTTTTCACAACATGGCCGAAATGTGTTTTCACACTTGCAGCACAGAAATGCGTGGTCGTTGTGAAAAATCATTGTTCGGGACAGATAAAGAAAATCACAGTGACACTGTTCATGACCGGAGGTCCCGAAATGCCTGTGTTGACAATCTGCTGTAAACAATTCCCAAACTAATTACATTATGGGTGCACGTTGCACAGTTTCTACTCACAATCATGACTTCACCAGTTTTTTTAATATTTTCACTGCAGATTTTCAACATTGCCATTTTTTACACCTCCCCATGAACAGTACAGCTGTCATTTTTCACATCCTGTTCAGAATGTGTTTTTGCACCTGTGGTGACAAATGCCGTAGTCACTGTGCAAAAGCAGCTTTCAGCTAACAAACTGATATTGCCATTGTTCATGAGGTGGGGGGTCACAAAAAACCCATGTTGAAAATTTGGAGTGAAAATACCAACGAATGCCTGAGGCATTAGGGTTTCTGATCATAACACCCCACCCTGTAGAGAATGACAGGCATCAGGGCTGTGACTTGGGATTGTCACCTGCAATGCTCATACCATTCCACCCCCACCCACACCCTGCAGCCACTGAGAAGCACATTCTCCTATACCGCACCCATCTCACAATATTTCCTGATGGAATGGGGTGCGCATAAGGGCCAAAGACCCCAAGGCACACCGTGACACTTGTCGGTGTCTGCACGATAGGGTGTGGTGAAATGGCGTGGCCGTTATGCCTGATGACCCAAAGGCACACCCCAATGCATGTCACTATCTGCAGGGTGGTGATGGGGTTGGCTTCAGTTCAATACTTCACTGCCATTCCTATTATGCAGCTCTGTAACTCCTACACTACCAATACCAATGCCAGCAAGCAAACATTTGGCATTGACAAATGCTTGTTTTATATGCTGTGCTCTGAATTATATGAGGTTATTGTTAAGCAGGATAATTAGCTTAGAAAATATGTGCCTGTGGATAAACATGTGACTGCACGGTGTAAGCTTGCTACTAATGTGGAGTACCGTACCCTGAGCCACTAATTTGGGGTTGGTCGTGCTACTGTCTGTGAGATAGTGATAGAAGTTTGCCATGCTATACTCACAGTACTGATGCCACATGTGATACATTTTGGAAACATCACTGAGGTGGTCACAGGCTTTGAAAGGGACTGGGGTTTTCCATACAGTGGTGGAGCCATAGATGCCAACCCTTTTCCCCATCATATGTCCACCCCATAATGCAACAGAATGCTATAGCTGTAAAGTTATTACTTATTTGTGAGCGAGCAGTTGTGGACCACAAGTTTTGTTTCGAGGATGTCAGTATCGGATGGCCTGGCAGGAAGCATGATGCACGGGTATTTAAAAACAGTGCTGTGTACAGAAAGGGGCAGAGTGGTACCTTGTTCCTTGCAGCTCTGTAGGAAACTGGAGGAGTACATGTCCCAACAGTGTGTACTGGTGACCCTTCATACCCTCTACTTCCATGGATAATGAAGCCCTTTCCAGATTACACAGACCCAAGGAAGAGGAACTTCAATCATAGACTGAGCAGGGCCAGAATGGTGGTCAAATGTGCATTTGGTCATCTGTAAGGACGTTGGAGATGTCTTCTAAAATGAATGGAGTTCTCCATCGAACACATCCCAATAACTGTTGCTGCTTGCTGTGTCCTTCACAATGTGTGCGAGTCACAGTCGGAGGTATTCCTACAGTAATGGATGTGCGAAACAGATGGTTTTCAACAACCTTGCAACGATCAACCAAGTTATGAAGACAACTCTGTTGCTGAACTGGGATGTCAGGCACATGGCATTTGTGAAGTCCTTGCTACCCTACTACACACTATGGGCCAAATATTCAAAACTTTGTCTGGGGGCAAAATTAGCACTGCTCGGCAGGCAAAATTAGCCCACATCCAGTTGCACACAATATGCTAAGGAATAGCCCATGGGCAAAAACAGTTGAATATAGTGGGCAAACAAAGGCAGGCAAACAGTGCTGATAGTACAGTGCAAAGATAGCCCCACCAAGAAGACAGCACTGAATATTACAACTGCGCAGTGCAAACAGCAACAGCAGCACAATACACACAGAGGCAGAGTCAGGCACAGGTAAATCGTGTCCACTGAGGGCGCAAGCAAAGAAGTGGTGCCTAAAATGTGAAAACCTGAGCAAAGAACAGTGTACAACATACACAACAGCAAAAGAAACGCCAAAGGTAATGCCAAGAGAGGAACCCCAAAATGTAGCAACACCATACAGATGTGAACTGTGGGAAAGTAGGGATGTGACCCACAGAAAGGACTAACCATGCTTATGTGGCAGTAGGACCCCAACCAGCGCCCACTATGCACAGGGGGAAGGGACAAGGATCACTGACACAGAGCAGGGGATAGCACACCACAAGAAACACAGCAGGAGGACACTGGGGGATGGACGACAGCCACAGCTACTTGGACAAAGCCACACATAGGTCTGCAGTCCAAGGCCCCCCCCCCACTAGGCAACGCTGTTGGGGTGCACCCAAGGAACAGACCATATCCATGTGCAGACAAAAGCCAGATGTCATCTGGTGTGCACACACAGGCCATGCAGGGTACACATGGAGAACAGACTTTGTCAGCCAGCTGGAGAACAAACCTACCACTCCCACAACAACCCACTGCCAGATGAACAGCCACAGACAGCACAGGGAGAGCTGTGGTGAAACCAGTGCTACGAGAAAGGCCAGGATGGCATCCATCTTGGTGAATTAGATGGCCAGTAGGTGCAACATGTCATAGCAGTGAAACCGACTATGGTACCCAAGAAAGAGAAAGGACACAGGAATACAATAAAAAACACATATTGTTCAAAAACCAAGATAAACTATTTACAGATATGTATAAAAAGAACAATTAAAATGGGGGAGGACAGGGAAGGGTGAAAAACAAGGGAAGGGGAGTTTTAAGGGTTGGCAACCTGGTTCTGCCCTGGAAGATGCTGATCCAGGATCTCTGCAATGCACCTGGTGGCCTCAGTCAGAACAGCCTGCTGTTCCAACAGCATATGTTGCTGGCACACAATGCACCACAGAATGTCATCCTGGCCCTCTCCCTCCTCTGGATGTGTGGCCCACACGGAACTGTGACTTTGACCTATGGGGGGAATGATGCCCATGTAAGAATGTTGCGTTAACACCGTGGAGCAATGTAGAACTCAGGATGTGGCCCCAGAGAAGGACAGCATGTTACAACCACTATGCCCATGTACCTAGCAATGGAACCAGTGCACATGCCACCTGCCATGCCAGTATGTGGCAGCACTAAACCCCATGGTACACACAAGCCCATCCCATGCAGATGTGAAGGCCTATAAAGCCATTGCCACCACCACCACCACCGATGGGACAATGCCCCATGCATACCTATTGTAGCTCCTGTCACAGTACAGCTACACAGCCCCCCTGAATTAAACCACATTCGGCCCCATAACAATTACAAACAAGCCATAGCAACAGAATGACTGGGACATGCTGCCCAATGGAACAGAAGGTAGAGCCAGGGGACACTGCAACATCACAATCAGAAACCTCACAACCACAGTCCAAATGGAACAGACAGCAGCCTGTACTGGCAATCCACAGGGTTGTGTAGCAGACACTGTGCAGGTGTCCCCACACTCCCTGCACAGCCACGGACACCGTCCATGACACAAGTATGTCATGTGGACATGTAACAGAAACAGTACCCCAGGCTATGACACACCATGGAGCAATACATCGGTAGTAACACCTCCCCACCTAAAAAGACAATGGGTAAGTGGCCACAGTGTGCAGCACAGCCCCAACATGGTGGCACACTGGAACAGCATAGTGCAATATGAGTGGTACGCATACGTAATGCAGATGGCACACACATGCCCACACCATTGTGAGCATACAACGTCCACAGGGACCATGTTCAGGCCATAGGCATGCCATGCGATGCATGCATGTTGTAGGCAGACACGTAACCACAGGAACCAGACAATACAGCCACCCAACATTACACAGTCATGAGTACCACACACCACATGGCCACTGTACAATGCATACAGTGCAAACATGCCCACGGCACATGCATGGGTGTAGTGCACCACATGACACAGGATGAGATGGCCAAAGGCAATGGTACAATACAATTGTGGAATGGTAGTGGATGGTCCATGCACGGCACACATGGAGAACACAATGAGAGTACAGTGCCCCTATACAGCCCATTGGTGTTGACTGACGTGCCCACAGCGAGCCGTAGGCCACCACACACAGTCTGAAGTGCAGGGTGCAAGGAGGCAGTCATGCCCATGCCACCATGTCACAGACACATATGTGAGACAGGGCCACTGAATGGCTGGCATGCAGCACCCAAGGTGTAAATTTATTTATTATTTATATTTTATTTATTTAATTTTTTGATCCAGTAGACCCACTGAGACTAGAAGTCCCTTTTTCAGGGGAGACCCGGGGCAGGGGGGATATAAATGATAACCAACTGAAATTGAACCAGATTACACTGTTGGTGATATTTTTAGTGAATTGGGGAAATTTGGCCAGGACACCAGGGAAATTCTCCTACTCTTTGGTAGGTGGCACTGTGGTGTGTTGTTGATCGGCAGTCTTCATGTCAGAGGCAATGGAAGAGGAGGCGTTGCAACAGGCAGAGGTTTGGTCCCCAGCCCCCATTCTGATGTGTTAAGGGGATGAAGAACAGAATGGGCTAGGTGCAGTCGGCACCGAAAAGTCACACATGGACATGACCCAAGTAAATGCTACAGAGCCTACAGTAAAGAAGTGCGTCATACCAGTACAAAAATGCAACCCGGATATACAGTACAAACTACTGCACTGGAGCAGTCTAGAGCAATTTTACAGGGACAGCTGGATACGATCGAAAAGATACTGGCATCAGCTAAACAATCTGTGGGGGAGGAAAAAAGAGAAAAAGGTTAAATTACTCACTAACTGATTCAGCAGACATGGGACTGGCTAATCTTTTTGTTTTTCAAGCCGAGAAAAGCGGGATCACACAGTCCAAAGCAAAAGGCTCTTCGAATCCAATGAAGAAATCCACGGATCAAGACATCTGGTCTCCAGACAGTACACTGAGAGCAGCTGGCTGTCTGCAGCAAGAGGATGGCCAGTGGCTGCCAGATCCCCAAATCCTGATTCCAGGGGCCGGGCCACTCCCTGAAACTTCTCCAGGACAAACAAGGTCCGAGAAACCAAGGCATGTCCCCACTGAATTGGGCTCAGGTAAAATTTCATTTTCTCCCTTGGAATCAAGGACAGAAGTGTTTTACGATGCCAGGACAGATGATGGGAGAACTCATAATCAAACAAGTGAAGGGACTAACCCTTCACAGCCTCCAAGAACAGAGGAGGTAAATGACTCTAATACTGAAGGCCCCACTCCATAAAATAATTCTACACCTACCTACGGTAGTTTATTTTATAAGCCTATTGACCTAGCAAAGCAAAGGAACTCTATCAGACTTAGATATCTGCGAGGCATGGACACTCCCCATGATAGATTTTTTGTGGGGAGAATTTTAATAAAACAGTCCCTGGGGTTCACTCCCTCAGACATCTATGCTCTTATCCATGCCCCAGGGGAGTCCATATTAGACATAAGCTTTCACACCCCTGAAATTTTGGAAAGGTTTTGGTGTAAACACATGTCCCTTAAAACAAATCGTCTATGGACCCACATCCAGATTATACCATTAACGAAACAACCTTTCCAAGTTATAACTGTCTTGTTCAAAAACGAGGGGGTCAATATCGCCAACAATCTTTATTGACTGGAAAAAAATATGCAATATTCAAGGGAACCCCAAACCTATCATAGAGGAGGAGGAGGGTTTTTGGAATGGTGGCTGGAAAATTAAAGTTAAATTGAACCAAAACTTAACTGATGTTGAACATCTTCCCAATTACTTTCATATCGGGAGAGATAAGGGCTTCATTTTTAACCCGAGGCAGCCAAGGCAGTGCTATAAGTGTGGTATTCACAGCGTATAAGTACAAATTGCGAAATTCTAAAATGTTCCTTTTGTGGAAAGACTAGTCATTCTGGGGGGTCGCTGCAAGAAAAACAAGAAATGTAACCTATAAGGATGAAGGGCACATTTTTACAGACTGTCTGTGGGTGGCCCATAACATGGAATTGCAGATTTTGGGGTCCAAGATTTCTACATTCAGAAAGCCGCGAAGGCCTTGGCCTCCTCCAGACCACACACTGCGCAGGTGTCAGGGTCTCTGAGACACTCCCAAGAGGAACCTCATTCAGCAGCCAACGAGGAAACCATTGTACCACCCTTGCACACACCACAGTCTGAACAGCATGTAGAGCATACTGCTATGCCACCACCCCTGCCATGGAAAAGGAACCAGAGTTTCAGAAAGTCACACAGAAAGGGGGGAAGCCAAACAGAAATCTGCCCCACCAAATCCAGTGACAGAAGAACTGCCCACTCAGAACTGATTCTCCTCTCTTCAGTGGGGTGATTCAGAGGTGGAAAAGGATTCAGACTGTGTTTCTATTCCTTCATCCGCTGTGGACATGTTCTCTGAGCAGGAAAATGTCATTGAATCTAAAGCAAAAACTAAAAAAAGAAGAATGCGTACCAGAGCCTCTGCAAGAAAAGTGACACTTCTGATGGTTTCTGATTCTAGCCTAGCAATTGCATCTCTGAATGTAAACAGCATCCAGTCAAAGAAAAAGAGACTGGTTATCTTTAGGCTGTTTGCAGATGGTCTCTATGACATTATTTTTTTACAGGACACATGGTTACATTCTTCACATGAGATGCAAGTTGCATGTGATTCATGGATATGGGGTCCAAATGTCTGGTCTATATGTGAGGATGTATGCAGTGGGGTGGGTATCTTTTTTATGGACCCATCGGTACAGATCATACACACTGTAGATATTTTTCCTGGTAGGGCCCTGATGTTAGATGTCTGTATTCATAACTCCAGTTTCTGGTTAATCAATGAAGAAGCCCCACAATCAAAAGTTGGCAGGATTCATTTGTTGAAACTCATACAGCCCTATTTATTTACAGCCAGACATATCTTGCTAGGAGGAGATTTTAATTGTGGGAGGTCAAATCAGAACAAAGGGTCAGAAACTACACTGACTCGTCCTTTCTTAATAAACTGATTTCCCAGACAGGACTCATAGATGTTTTTGATTCTCAGTATATGAAGGCTCCGCTCACCTTTTCTAGAGGGTCCCTATCCACTAGGATAGATTATTGGTTTATTTCCAGAACTCTCCCGATACAGGCCACTAAGGTAGTTCCAGTCACCTCCTCTGACCATGGACTTCTGGCTTGCATCCTATTTGGGTTTAATGAGACTAAATTAGATTCAGGCTACTGTCCATCACACTACAGGCCCCCTTGCTACTGTAGTGTCTGCTGTGCGCTGTAGCATGAACTACAGTTTGACAATTGCATGCAGCACCACCACCTGTGCCTGTGCTGTGTAATCCCCTGGGGCACAATATTCTATGCTGTACTGTACAACTGTAGCCTGCAGCTACCACCATGCACTGCCAGACTGACCTACAGGTGGAGCTTTGGGTAGACCCAGCCAGCCCCTGTACTCCCAGACTGACCTACAGGTGAAGCTGTGGGCAGACCCAGCCAGCCCCTGTACTTCAAGACTGACCTACAGGTGGAGCTGTGGGCAGACCCAGCCAGCCCCTGTACTTCAAGACTAACCTACAGGTGGAGCTGTGGGACCCTGCAATAGTGCTGGGCAAATTGAGTGCAAATCAGGTCATAATAAAATGCTAATCTGGATGTTTGTCCACAGACTACCTAAGCAGGCTCATTTGCATGTCACTTTTGTGTAACCCCCAGGTGGCGCTACCCTGAGGGCTACTACCCCTGCCTGCATAGATACTAACAGCTTGAGGGGCCTAGGTCCAATGGCGGGTGCCTCCACCCAGAGGTCAGGGTTTGCAGTAGTTAAACTAACTTGTTAACCCCCTTTCTTCCCACTAATGACCCACACAATGCATTAGGAATATCTTCACAATGTACACTTACCCCCAGGACTGGCTCTGTCGACTGGACTCTGGGTACCCCCTGTAAAACAAGATGATACAGTGCAAAACCACAGTACAATACTTTAACATAAACGAATACCTCAGCCAGTGTAACTCCACTGAAACCAACAGATCTGATTTATTTAAGGAGCTGTAACAAGGAAGGGGGGAAATCAGGTTAATTAGGTTAAACACATTAATAATCACAGTACTGTGCACATATTCAGAGTCCCAAATTGTCACTTTTACTGGGTACCCAGGATGGGGGGCGGGGGGGACTAGCCAGGATCGGTGCAGCTGGTTGGGGCCCTGTGATGAAAAAATAAAAAACACTTGCACAATTGTAATCCAGAGCCGGAGGGCTCAGTTCATGAAGAAATGAGAAGCAACAATTAGATGACACTCTTGCAATTCGATAAACAGATGGCAGGGAGCTACCCTGCTTTGTACTCACAAACTCAATGCTGGGAACTGGATGGAAGGCAGATTGTCCTCGATTGCCAGGAGGAGCAGACCATGTGGACAAGGTCCTTGTGACTGGACCCCACTGCAGTTTAGAGCAAATGGATGTAGTCTGGATTAGGCTGGGGTTTACTTGCAGCTTCGTGCACTCTATTTACTGTACAGGGGATTGGAAACGCGATTCCCCACAAGCACTACACACATTTATATGTAAAAGGAAAGTACAATATCAGGCAGGCTGCTTCTCAATCCCGAACGCAATTACTGCACGATACCCGGGAGAACACACAGCAACTTCAGTTCTTGGCAGACCGAGCGTGATTCAGCAATTTATCCAGTCTTCTACAGGGTGAGCCTGGTTTCTACTCCTCAGAACTCCTTGATTCTCCTCACAGGTCGGATTCAGTCCGAACGGGCGCTTGGACAGGCTGCAGACTGAAACTCAGGGCCTTACATGCGCTTCCCGCATGAAACTATACAGCGCCGAAGCTCATAGCTCCTTCTCTCTTCACTGTCTCAACTCATCTGATCTTTCCAGTAGACAGAGCCGGGCATTTCCTTTGAGTTCCTCCCAGTTCAGTTGGCTGGTTTGGCTGTCACTCACAGTAAACTCCCCATGTTGGTGGAAAAAGGTGCCACGGTCAAAACTACATTTTCCAGAGTCACTGCCCTTACAATCCCCTTACAGCAGGCTCCAGAGGAGAGTCCAAGTTCTGATTCGCCCAGAGCAGGCTCCATTTTAAGGGATCCCCACCATGATTGGTCTAATTCAGCAGCACAGAACCAACATGAGGGATCTACTCTGCACTGTCCTTGCTACAAGAAGCAGGTTAAATCAAACTGCATTTTCATTATTACTCTAACAGGTTACAAGCAAACAATTATTACATCTTTGAAGAGTGCTCCTTCTGCCCACTTAGCGATGGCAGAAATGGAGCAATTTGGCAGTAACTCGAGCGGGACTCAAGCAGGGAAGCACACAGACCCCCATCCAAATTAATTATGTCTGCAGGCAGACAGCTCCTAAAGAGACAGTACCAGAGGCTCTAAAAGCACTCATACATAAATGGCTTAAACACCAAATACCATTCAGGCTTGGAGCATTCAAACAAACTCCTGGAACACTTTTGGGAACCCCCATTTGCAGGGGGGTTACATTTGAATATAGCAAAGTTTTGCCCCGGGCAAACGTGATTGCACCAGGCAAATGGCTTAGCTCCATGCTAAACCTGCGCAAATGTGTTTGCGCTGCACAAATGTTTCGAAACATTGTACATTTTTGCACAATGTAATTTCACATGCACTGCTGTTTGCAGCTTTACTGACTCCACTCCTTTGCCAGCACACACACTGGCCACATAGCTCACCTCTACCTTCCTTCACGTCGCTGTGAACTGGGATGCTTTGTGGTTTGCACTTCCTAGTTGCGATATTCAGAGCTGTCTTATTCCCAGGCTATTTTTGCACTGCACTCCCAGCCCAGTTTGCCCGGCTTCCTTAGCAAGCTATATTCAGCAGGTTTAGCACTGGGATAATCCCTTTTGAATATAGCGGGGTATTGGATCTAGGCTACTTTAGCATGCCGGGCAGTGCTTAATTTAGCCCCAGGGCAAAGTTTTGAATATCTAGCCCTATGTGTTTTAAACAAGAAGAGATTATGACTGAAGTAGGATCACATATTAAGAATATGGTTCAAAGACTTAGTTTAAATGACTTGCAAAGACAGATTAGTTGCTGTATTGGTCCTTGTAAGAACAGATCCAGAAGCAAATAGTTTGATACCTTTTATTGGACCAACACAGATGTTACAAAAACAATATATTGTTTTCTTTTTGTAACATCTATGTTGGTCCAGTAAAAGGTATCAAACCATTTGCTTCTGGATTAGTTTAAATGAAGAACAGGTGAGAAAATGGTTAGATGCATGTAACGTACCTAAATTGCCTGCATACCTTCAGGAGCTATTAACTCAGGACGTTTCAAAAATGGAATTAGAAAATATAATTAAATCACTGAAGAAAGGCATTGCCCCAGGTCAGGATGGGTTACCCAATGAAATATATGAGACATTCTTTGAAATTTTAGGTGGTGAGATGGTTCAAATGTTCAACTACTTTTTAAATTCCAGTAGTTTTCCAGAGAGTATGTATCTGGGTTTAATTATTTTACTATACAAGACAGGGGATAAGAAACATTTTTCCAGCTGGAGACCAATCACTCTCTTAAATTCAGACAGTACAATTTTAATGAAACTCTTGAGCAAAAGATTGTCTAATATTCTGCACACTATTATTCACCCTTCACAATTCTGTTGGATACCTACTAGACAGATCTCAGATGGCCTAATTTGTATAAGGGAAATACTGGACAGAGGTAATTCCAATGAGTTAATGGGGTATCTCCTTAGCTTATATCAAAATAAGGCGTTTGACAGAATTTCTGAGAATGCATGGGGACATATGGTTTTCCGGCACAGTATATTGGACAGATTAAAGCAGTGTATAAAAAAGCTAGTGTACAACCCTATATTAATGGTTGAACATGGAAATCTTGAGAGGTTAGAAGAGGGGTTAGACTGGGATGCCCCCTTAGCTCCCTACTTTACATCCTAACATTAGATCTCTTATTATATTATATTAATCAGCAACATAATATTACAGGGTTATCCTTTTCCAGTGATGATCAGGAGGTGAAAACCATAGCTTAGGCAGATAACATATGTTTAATCTTAACTGATGTTTTTTCTATTCGGAAAGCCGCAGATGCCTTGTGGAAATTTTCTGTCAGTACAGAGTCAGAAATAAACTTTGCTAAAAGCAAATGTCTCCCTTTAGGTGACATGGGGCAAGATCAAGAGATGGTAATGGGGATTCCCATTAGAAATGAACAATATAAAATGTGGGGTATATACTTTGGGCATGAGAAGATGGAGTTCTATAACTAGAATCTCGTTCTACAGGAAGCACAACAAAAGGTATTGACATGAAATAATTAGAACATGTCTAAAAAGAAACGTGTATATGGTTAAAACCTTTCTAGTTCCTATGTTTCTTTATCTAAGTGTGATATGTCTTCCCCCAAAACAACTTGAAACATCTCTATTTAGCTGTTTCTTTAAATGTATCTGGGGCAGCAGATTAAACCCCATTAAAAGAGGGGTAACTTACTTAGCTAACTAAGACGGGAGATTGAATATGACTAATCCTTTAGTGTTCTTTTTTAGCATATTTATATATGAGAATATAGAACCTTTCTTGAAACCTTCTAACAAGATTTGGATCCCCTGGATTATGGACAAAATCAATTACCTTATAAATGGGTGGGAATCAGGGGCGCCGATCCCTAAACAAAAACCAGGGAATATACCAGTGTATTTTCAATTCTGTTTTAGTAAATGTAAGTGCTGGAAAGTGCTTAAACAGATATTATATCAGTACACCAGAAAGGACTTTTATGCGAAAATGTATTTAGTTTTTGTTTACCGGGTAGGTGCACTAGCCAGAAAGACTATTTTCAGGCACGACCCGGGAGAGTACAGAGACAAACTTCAAGAGAACATTACGATACATAATACAAGTTACATGTAGATGTTTGAATATTAACAGCAGCAATGTGACAAAGAATTGAGGTAGTAAGAACAAATACCGCATTTAAGTTTACATATGACAATACAATCAGGTCAAATATAAAGCGACCGAACACTGTTCAAACAATGAGGGATAAAGTGTTGTGAGAGCAATAGCAGCCAGGCAGAAGCAGAATGAAGGTGGAGCTAGGGAGAAAGTGGAGGGAGTAGAAAGGTAATAGTTGGGGGGGTGTAGATTAGGTTTAGTATAAGCACAGGTTACCCAGAAGGGTACAGCTGGTGATGGAAGATGAGAGCTGTGTAGTTTGAGAAGAGAAAGCAAACAAGATTACCCAGAAGGGTGAAAAGGATATGGAAGATGAATGCTAGAAGTAAGGAAGTGAAATTGAGAGGATACCCAAGATACTATTCAAGGGTTACTCAGGAGATAAAAGCCACCAATAGAATGTTAACAAATAAAAGGAAACCTGGGAGAATGTGGGATGTCCTATGGTTATGTGCTCATGGAAAACGTAATGTGAAAGCCAATTTAAAGCATAAGGAACAGAGTGAAAGGGTTTGTCTCAGATCAGATGCATGTGGGCGGGGGAGTTCAAGTAACCATGGAAAACATATTCTTTTCTTGTCCTTACATTCTCCCTTTTTGGACTTTGCTACACACAAAATGGAGACAGTCACCTTTGCTGCTTTTGACCCCTGATATTTTATTCTTAGGGATTTTTCCAAATAGTTGGAAGGATTATGAGCCAGGTACGATGCAAGTTATTTTAGCATGTCTTAAATTTTACATCTGGCAAGCCAGGTGTGTGTTTTCTTTACAACAAAGAGATACGACTGTTGAGCAATTGTTTTTTACAATACAGACAGCAATACTGGACCTTAAGGAGAAAGATAAGAAATTCTATCATAGGGAACTACATGAAAAATTATGGAGGGGTACAATATGGTTGGACAGTGGATGATTTAGTTTACTGGAGGTTTCTAGAAAGATGTTCTGGGGATAGAATGTGAGATATGGGTTCCTTTTTGTTTACTGTGAAAAGAATAGAAGTTTAAGTGGTGTTATATATTGTCTAGTTTTCTCATTTAATGTTATGTTTTTTCCTTTTTTTCTTTCTTAGCTTTATTACTTTTCAGACGTGAATAAAATGTCCATTATGGTTTTTGTTGGAAGGGGGAGATATTTGGGAGGGGAGATCAGTTTGTTGTGTTTTCTGTAAATATGTTGAGTTACATATGTTTTTTACACAATGACAGTGTGTTGTGTTTATAATGTTGTTGAAGTTCAAAAAAAAAATTCCCCAACTCTTTTCGAGAAGTGCCATGGGATCTTTAACATCCACCTGAACAGCCACCAGAACAGGCAGACAGGACCTCGGTTTAACGTCTCATCGGAAAGACAGCACCTCAGGAGTGCAGCACCATGCTGTACTACAGTGTCAGTATTGGGAATTAACCCAAGTGCCTTGTGTGGGGATAGAACCCACAACCTTCTGATCATCCAGCCTCAGAGGCGAGTGTGCAACCTGCTGAGCTACTGACACTGCAAAAGTTTGTGAGGCCCCAGTGAGATGCAGGACAGAAGCACCAAGGAGGGGGTGTGCCCTTGTAGGTGAGTGCGACACACTGAGTACAACCCCTGCATGGTGCGGGCATGCAGGACACATGACGATGCAGCAGTGCAGGACTGTGAGAAGCAATGTGCTGCCACAACACAGGCCCACAGTCTGTGTGGGCAGGCTAGGCAGTGTCCAGGTGCACTGTACCACAGGCTGCATTATCTGTGTGCGATGCCCTCCCCAGCACCACAGCACCATGGACACCCAATGGCCATGTGACCCTGGGACCAGTGATACAACACAGGGCAAAGGCACATATGTTGGCAACACAGTGCCGTAAAGGGTTTCCAAACATGCCCCACCCAGCAAGGTATGTAACGTAAGTAAACAACAAGAGCATACTCACATGTGGCATCCTGCTGCACATCTCTGCTGTTCATGGCCAGCTGTCTGTGAGCCTCAGGACTCCAGCTGCACCCTCACTGCAGTCCCCTGGCAGTGCAGTCTGCAGAGTGAAGGGAATAGAACAGTGTCAGTACTGTGGCATTTTGGTATATGGTCTGCCACTAAAAGGACCCCTTAACTTCTCTGTGGTCTGCCAGACCCTTCAGTTGCTGCTGGTGAGGACCCCATCTGGACCGTGTGAATAACTAGACGGACGCATTCTATAATAATAAGGCAGGTTTATTCTGTGCTGCAAATGTTCTTCTCATTAGGACAAGCCCCAGACTGGCAAATTCTCTGACTGACAGGCATACATGGCACTGCCAGGCAGTGCAACAATTAGTTACATGCAGGTTCTAAGTGCTCTTAAAGGGGCAGTAGCTTAACATTAAGCCCATGCTTAACGTGTGCTTCACATCACCGCCGGAACAGTGAATGTGAACACCACTCGAACAAGCAATAATTCTAGAAACAGTTTCTAAGTAAAAGATAATTTTATGTAAGTTTTAAGGCAAAAAATATTTTCATGCATTACAAGGCATTACTGTCACAAACAGAATTCCACTGCAGGGAGGGGGGAGGAAAGAACCTGGACTACACTGGGGACCAGTCAGAGTAGCACCAGAGAGGATTAGGGGAACACAATAGTACTTGAGACTTAGTCATGCCACAAGCGTTAAAGTGTGGGGGAAGGAAAAGGGGAGAGGGAAGGGTAGCAGCAGAAGGTTACCCAGAAAGCAGGCCAAAACTTTATTAACAGTTGCATAATAATATAGGTGGACTGTAAATGTAAAGACATTCCTAAGGTGGGAGAGGCATTGATACAGGTATGCAATACCATAGCAACAGTTGCTGGAGGTACCAGAAACATTTACAGCAATCAATTTATCCAGAAGAAATTAGTCCCAAAACACACTGAGTCCAGTTTACAAAAGTTCAAGATCTCTGTTGACTTTTCCAGTCAGTGGGAATGGAGGCATGTGTAGATTGCACTAGTTCCTGACAGGATGGGGTCAGGTCATTAAAAGCGACCCAGGAGTTCTGCCCACTATCAAATCCACACCGTTCGACTCTAAGTCCAGGATCCATTTGTGAACTTCTTCCTTAAGATCTTCTCGATCTGGTACACTGTGGTGTGTAGAAGAGAGTCCTGAGAAGAAGAAGAAGAAGGTTGAGAAGAAGAGGAAGTCCCAGGCAAATCATCTGGTAAAACAGAATCTGGCTGGAGAGTATCAGGAGTGGGAAAATCTGTAGGAACTAGCTGCAAGTTGTCTGGAGGGATCTCAGCTTCAGAGAGGATGGCAGGCTCAAGGGCAGCTTCATTTCTGGGAGGACTGGGGTCATCTAGAAGTTTGTTACTCAGGTACCCATGCTTTAATCGGTTTATATGGACTTTGTTGTGTACCAGCTTGCCATCCGACTTGCATCGCAGATGAACGTGGACCAGAGGAAGCTTTTCTATGATGTAGAAGGGACCAGTCCAGGGGCAAAGCAGTTTCTTGGTGGCGCCACGAACAAGAACAGGTCAGTACAAATAAACAATGTCCCCAACAGAGAATGAAGGCTCATGTGCCTTGGCTGCAGACATTTTTTGCATTGCCGATTTTCTCTGGTCCAACATGGTTATTGCAATATGTCGGGCAAGTTCAAGATGTTTCAGTAGAGGGATAATGAAAGAAGAAGCTGACTTAGGAACCTCTAGCAGTGAGAGATCCCTGTCCAGTGGAGTTCTTGGATGACGTCCATGGACTAAGAAGAAGAAGGGGGTGTATTCTGTGCTGTCGACACAAGGGCTGTTATTGTATGCAAACTGCACAAAGGGAACAAACGGGTCCCAGATGTCATGAGTCTCATCCAGATACTTGGAAAGTGTGCCGAGAATGGTAGACATCATTCTTTCACTGTGTCCATTGCATTGTGGACGGTAACTTGCGGTATGTGTCTTTTTTATGTCGAGAAGTTTACAAGTTTCTCGGAAATGGTGGACAGGTAGTTAGTGCCTCTGTCTGAATGTAGGTACGATGGGGTACCGTGACAACAAATGACTGTGCTGAGAAAGGCACTTGCCACAGTGGCAGTTTTCATGTCTTTTAGGGGGATGAGTTCCAAATACATCATCTGGTAGTCCACAAAAAAACAGGATGTATTTGTTGCCAGAGTCAGAGCATGTTGGTAAGGACCCAAGAATGTCAGTGCTGACTTTTTGGAATGGTTCAGTGGCTACAGGCATTGGAATGATGTGTGCCTTTGTCAGTTTGGCAGGAGGCTTTCTTTGGAAGCAGGGCTGGCAGGATTTCACGAAGTGGACAATGTCCCTGTTCATCTGTGGCCAGAAGAAGTGAAACCTTGTCTTTTCAAGAGTTCTGTGTATTCCCATATGACCTCCAGAAAGTGGAGAGAAGAACTTGAGGGATGAGAGAGGCTGGCACAACTAGCTGTACATGAGTTCTATCCATGCGATGACCCTTGCCTTCATTGGTCCAAATGTGAAAAAGCACACCGTCATTGAGGAAGTACTGTGAAGCAAAGAAAAGTACATCTTGGCAAAGTTTCCTTTGTTGTGGTAAGGTTCCAGACTCTAAGTAGGAGATTATGTCTGTAAATTGAGTGTCAGTTCTTTGTTGCGTTTTAACAGTTGCCAGGGACAGATCGGATGTTGAGGAGATGAGAAGCTCTTCAGCTGCTTGCAGTAATTAAGGATTTGTGTGTCTCTCTGTGGAAGCGGTGGATAGCAGCAAAGTAACTTGAGGTGCTGTAGGAGTGTCCACAGGAAGCACATCCGTGGCATGGAAGGGAAGAGCTTGTAAGCAGGATTCGTCATCTGTTGAGGAGGATGCAGAGGGATATCGTCTCCAGCTTACACCATCGGCATTTGAGTGAACTCGACCTGGTCTGTATTGAATTTCAGAGTTGTAGGATTGCAGCATGGCAATCCATCGGGAAAACTTGCCTACTGGCTCCTTCATTTTGAATAACCATCTGAGGGCCGAGTGATCAACGATAGCTGCAAAGGAGGAGTAGCGAAGGTAGCAGTCAAATTTCTTTACGGCAAATACCATGGCTAGACATTCTTTTTCTGTGATGCCATAGTTCTGCTCAGCTGAGGAAAGAGAGCGCCCAGCATAGGAGACAACTCGTTCTGTTCCATCTTGAATTTGACAGAGCATAGTGCCCACTGCAAAGGAACTAGCATCTGAATAGAGCTTGAAGGGTTGGTTGAACCTTGGGTAGGTCAATACTGGAGAAGAGATTAGGTTTTGTTTTAAGGTTTCAAAGGCCTCTTTACATTCAGAACTCCAAATATAGTCACATCCCTTTTTGGTGAAAGTGTACAGTGGAGCTGCAATCTTGGCATAATTGCAAATGAACTTTCGGTAGTAGCCAGACAAGCCCAGGAAAGCACAAAGGTCTTCGAGATTGTAAGGCTCTGGATAGTCTTTGACTGCTGAGAGCTTGTCTGGATCTGGAGAGATGCCTTGAGAACTAACCACATGTCCCAGGTAATGCATTTGATGCTGTGCAAAACAACACTTTTCTGGGCAAAGCATGAGATTGGCTTGTCTGAGACATTCAAACACTTCTTGGAGATGCTGGAGGTGCTCTGGCAAGGTTCTGCTGAAGACAATCACATCATCCAGGTAGACTAGGCAAGATTTCCAAGATGACCTATGTAGTATGGCTTCCATAACAAGCTGAAATGTAGCTGGACTGTTCCGAAGACCCAAAGGCAGATGTTTGAACTGAAAAAGTCCCAAGTGGCAGCGCCATGCTGTGTATGGACTAGAAGCTGGATCAATGGAAACTTGATAGAACCCACTCTGAAGGTCTAGAGTGGTTTAATAAGCTGGACTGGCTGCACCAAGACTCTCTAAAGCATCTTCGGTTGTAGGCAAGGGATGAGCATCCTGCACTGTGTAGGCATTGAGTTTTCTGTAGTCTACCACGAAGCGATACCCTTTGTCCTTTTTTACCACCAGCAAGCAAGGTGCACCCCAGGGGCTTGTAGATTCTTCGACTATGTCTTGGTCAAGCATGTCTTTGAAGATGTCCTCAAGGACTTTCTGTTTGTGTCCCACTTTGTAGGCTCGCTGACGAATTGGTTTCTGGTTGGGCTGTACTTCGATGATGTGTTGCAGGTTATCACAGCATCTGAGTTTGTTATCTGAACCAATAAAGACATCTGGGTAATTCTCCAGGAATTTCGAAAGTTGTTACTTTTCCATTGGAGATGCTGGAAGTTTGGAAGTGGATAGTCGCTGACTGAGGGGTAACTATGTTGAAGTTGGAGTGGTCATGATAGTACTGACAGGATAAGAGCTGGTAGAACCAGGCTGAGGTTCTTGCATGAGATGGAGCTGGTCCCCTGAAGACAAACAGACAAACTTTCTGATGTTGGCACCCTTTGAAATGACTACTGCCTCATTTGTGAAGTTGCAGCATTTTTGGAAGACTGTGCCATCATGCACCGCCGATAAGGCATTTCCTGGAAGAAGACCTGACGAATGCAGTGCGGGGGATCCTGTGACGATGCCAACAACATCTTGTGGAACTGGTTCACCTCGAATCTTGGCAATCAAAACCATTTCTGACTGAGGAAGCACAGTGACTGTGTCTATAGCTGCGAGTTGCCACTGAGGATCTAGCGACAGTTTATTTGAGGCAAAGTCTAGGATGGCTTTGAGGAAGTCCAGGCCTAGAATTATTGCAGGTTGAAGATCAGGCACTATGTAAAACCTGACAGTAGCTTGCTGTGAGCCAAAGTGGAGCTTGAGATGGACCATGCCTGTGATAGGTAATGTAACTGTACTTGCTGTGATAATGTACTTTATGTCAGCTGGAGAGACATTAAGTATGTGACAAATAGCTTGGTTGTTTAGAATACTGCTGTTGATAATTGATATTTCTGCTCCAGCATTGACCAAGGCATGCATAGACCAATCTGCGATGGTTACAGGTACATAGTTTGCTAGGAGAGGTGATCGGATGACAGGTACCTTTGCCCCTGGAAGGGAGAGTGTGCCAGAGTTCACAGTTGGAGGAAGCGTTTTGTTTGAATTGCAAGAGTCAGAGGGGCGGCCAGTTGCTGTGTTCCCCTGCCCAACAAAAGCCCCTAGTCTGTTGGGCAGCACTCGTTTCCCTGATCCTGGGAGTAGTTGCAGTTATCATGTTGGCGCTGTGGTGGACATCCTTGGTTCTCTTGAGTCCTGTGGTAATACTTTAACTTTCAGCAGACAGTGGAAGTGTGTCCCCTGAATCCACACCACTGGCAAGTCACAGGCTCTCGGGAAGGCGGAGGTGGTTGCATAGCATTAGTATTTGCCAAGGTGGCAGTTGAGCTGAAGTGTAAGGTACTGACATTTGAAATAGGCTTGTCAATCATTGCTTGTTGCTGTTGGACACATGTGGCGAGTGCAGCCAGTTGTGAGGTTTGGGGCACCTGAGCACCAGCAGACTGAAACATTGAAATGGACTCTTGGTCTAGCTGTGCAGCTTGGATGGTGTCTGTCCAGGTGGTTGGCTTTTGCTGTATGGCATAGGTACAAAATTGAGGAGGCAGTCCCCGGACAAAGGCTGTTATAGTATACCATCACATGGTATGGTTCAATTTGGCTACTACATCTAAATCATCCCATTCCAAGGCAAAAATATGGGACTTCAGAGGAGCTGACTTTGATAAGATGGCCAACAGAGTTAAGCTAGCCATGGCAAAAAGAAACACAGGTGAGGGGGTACAGGCAAAGTGGGCAAGCATTAAGGATGCAATACTTGAAGCAACATCCCATTGTGTTAGACAGAAAAGGAACTGCAAAAGAAGAAGGAAACCACTTTGGTTCTCAAATACAGTAGCAGAAAAGATCAGAGCCAAAAGGCTGGCCTTCAGGAAATATAAGGGAACACAGTGGGATGAAGATAGGGAGGCATACCAAACTGCCCTAAGGGAAGCAGAGAAGGCAGAAAGGCAGGCAAAGTCCCAAACTGAGGAAACACTAGCACGAACAGTAAAAGAAGGTGACAAGACTTTCTATAGATACATTAGTGAAAGGAGAAAGTCCAGAGGGGTATTGCTAAGCTTAATGGAGAAAAGGGAGCATGTGAGAGGAGGACCCTGTAAAGGCATCTATCCTAAATAGATACTTTGCTCAGTATTTACTGAAGAGAAGGTAGGGCAGGGCCCACAGCTCAGCATCATGGACACAGGGGAGGGAGGTGAGCACTACTCCTTCACAAAAGAAAGGGTCCTACAAGAGCTTGCTAAGCTCAGGGTGGATAAGGCAATGGGACCTGATGGCATACATCCCAGGGCACTTAAGAGCTAAAGGTGGAACTAGCAGAGCCATTAGCAGAACTGTTTAGTGAGTCTCTGAGCATAGGAGAGGTCCCAGAAGACTGGAGAAGGGTTCATGTGATCCCGCCCACAAAAGTGGTAGCAGGTAGGAGGCGGGAACTACAGACCAGTCAGTCTTACCTCAGTAGTGGGCAAGATTATGGAGGCACTCCTTAAGGAAAGGATAGTGCAACACCTGGAATCCATAGGGCACAGGATCCAAGACAGCATGGGTTTACAAAGGAAGGTCCTGTCAAACTAATCTCATAGATTTCTTTGACTGGGTAACCAGAGTGGTGGACCAAGGGGAGCAGTTGATGTCACCTACCTTGACTTCAGCAAAGCTTTTGACACTGTTCCACATAGAAGATTGATAAAAATAAGCTGGGTAGGCTCAGGATTGGGTCAGAAGTTGGTCAACTGGGTGGCAAACTGGTTGGCGGGCAGAAAACAGAGAGTGGTGGTAAATGGTATACAGTCAGAAGAGATGCAAGTCACAAGTGGGGTGCCTCAGGGATCAGTCCTGGGGCCAGTCCTCTTCAACACCTTCATTAGTGACCTTGCAGATGGACTAGAGGGTAAGGCTTGTCTGTTTGCAGATGAAACCAAGTTCTGCAACAGAGTAGATGATCCAGATGGGGTGGGCAGAATGAGAAGAGATCTGGATAAACTAGCAAAATGGTCAGAAGACTGGCAACTGGGATTTAATGCAAAGAAGTGCAAAATCATGCACATAGGGAAGAGAAACCCTGAAGCCACCTATAGGCTGGGAAGGGAGTTGCTAGCGGTCACAAAGGAAGAAAGAGACTTGGGCATCATCATCACTGATGACCTGAAATCATCCAAGCAGACCTCTAAAGCAGTAGGTAAGGCTAGGGGGGTGTTAGGGTGTATTAGTAGGGGTATCACAAGTCGTAAGAGGGAGGTAATAATTCCTCTTTACAAGACACTGGTTAGGCCCCATCTGGAGTACTGTATGCAGTATTGGAGGCCACACCTTCACAAGGACATTAACCAAATTGAGGCAGTCCAGAGAAGGGCAACCAAAATGGTGCAGGGACTGCATCAGAAGACATATGAAGACAGATTAACAGAGCTCAATATGTATACCCTTGAGCAAAGGAGGGAGAGAGGTGATATGATCGAGGCATTCAAACACCTTAAGGGCATTAACAAGGTGAAAGAGTCTAACATGTTTAAATATAAGAAAAATAGCAGGACAAGAGGACACAGCATGAGATTAGAGGGGGCCGATTAAGGGGGAATGTGAGGAAATTTTTTTCACAGAAAGGGTGGTGGATGCATGGAATGGCTTACCACAAGAAGTGGTGGCTATGAATACAGTGCAGGGCTTCAAACAGGCATGGGATAGGCATAAGGGAGCAATACAAATGACTATGAATAGATAGGCCACTGACAGAGCAAAGGCCAATGGCACATTTATAAGGTAGAAAAAGAAATGGGCAGACTGGATGGGCCTTGCGGTCCTTATCTGCCGTCAACTTCTATCTATGTTTCTATGTTAGTACTTGATCTTTCTCTGTTTTCTGTAGGCATTTGCATCGAGTCTCAATGTCCACAATGAAGGCTTCAAGAGATTCAGTGGGTTGCACTGTACGTTCCCAGAGCTGTTGCTCCAATAACCAGGGTGAGTGTGCTTGGAGAAAATGGGCTTTGAAAGTTGTGTACAGTGTGGCAATATCTCCGTTGACTTGGTCTGGAAGTGCATTGAACCAGGAAATGGCAGTCCCTCTCAGAAGCAAGTGCAAGGCATTGGAGATGCGTAAGGGATCAGTCCAACCACTGAAGGAAATCCATGCTTGCAATTGTTCCAGCCAGTCAACAGCATCTTCATGAGGCAAGGCGGAGAAGGGTACAGGTTGTAGGCTGGTATGGACCGTGGACTGTGGTGAAATGGCTTTAATGTAGGCCAGATCATCTTAAATAGCTTGCATAGCTGGTGCTCCTTGAGCAGAAATAGAAGACTGGATGTCATGGAGGATTGTTTCAATTTTGTTGCCCCACGCCCTTGAGATGGGTGAAGGTAGGACGCCGGATGCTCCGGCACTCATATCTGTGTCGTCGTCAGACATCGTGGGTGGAGATGAGCTTCGTTTCACCGAGCGAAGGTTGTATGGGTGAGAAGGAGTTGCCGTCATGCAGGAGACAGTATGTCATGCCGTGGATGAAGTGACAAGCAAAAATTATTTTTGTAGACAAAAGTACACATTTTTGTAGCAAAGTTCATCAATTGACATCTTACTAACATACTAAATGCCAGCAGAATAGGTCTGATGGTCTGTCGAGTCTGCTCGGTAGCCAGCCTCCTAATGGGTGCTCACTTTTCCACCCCCAGCCCCAGAGAGGGTCATCTTCAGCTTCAGTTTTCCCTTGTGCCTATCCCACCCCTTCTTGAAGTCCTCCACTGTGCCCTCCTCCACCAGACTCCTCGGCAGTACATTCCATGGCTCCACCACCCTCTCTGTGAAGTAATGTCTTCTGCCCCTGTATTTCCCCTCTAGCTTCCACTCATGCCCCTAGTTGTCCCCCCCTTCTTTAGTCTGAACAGCTAATTGGCTCTGCCCCTGTGTATTCCTTTTACATATTTGAAGACCCCTATCATGCCCCCCCATCTCTCCTCTCCTACAGCGAGTACAGTCCCAGCTCTTCCAGCCTTTTCTCATAGGTCCTCTCATCCATGCCCTGAATCATTCTGGTTGCCCTCCTCTGGACCCACTCCAGCAGTGCTACATTCTTCTTGAGGTGAGGTATCCAGAACTGCATGTAGTACTCGAGGTGCGACCTGACCAAGGCATTATACAGATGGAGGATCACCTTCCTCCTCCTGGACATAATCCCCCTGGCTATGCAGCCCAGTATCCTGTTTGCTTTTGCCGCAGTTCTTCTGCAATTTTCAGTGTTATTCATTTTGACATCTACCACCACCCCTAGATCCCTCTTAATAAAGAGTTCTCACTCAATTATGTGTTGTTTGTTATTTAAATAAAGGTTTCATTGCAAAAATCAGCTATTTGTTGCAGCGTCCATTCATTGAAATAGGAATGCCATTGATTTAAATGGAGTGAGGTCAATTTGTGCCCTTCACAAGATGGCCACTGAACTGTGATGTGCAGTTCCTGTGGGTATTGACTGCCTGACTGTAGCAAGATGGCCACCAGCAGGGGTGTCAAGGTTCACTTCCTGTCTTGTTTTGCTGTTCCCAAGATGGAGGATTTCTTCCACGAGGCTGCCTGGAGCTACTGCAATGATCAAAATGGCATTTGCTGCCATGCTGAGCTTCTTCCCCAGTGAGAGGGAAAAAATGGCAGGCTTTCTGATTTTTGTGGTGAGTCACAAGTTGAGGAGGAAATAATAATTATTTGCTGGGTATTTGTTTTATTTTATTATTTACAGCGTTTTGTTGTCCTTTGTGTTTTACGGCTATTGCTCACATTTATCTCTTGTACTGTCCTGTTCAGTTATGAGCCCTGCTTGTGCTTTGGTTTGTTTTATTTTTCTTGCAGCTGCCCCCAGTATTTATACTGTGCCCAGCTTTATTTCATTTATGCTTGGACTGGTGGCTCTTCGAGGAGCAGAGGCTCCGGTTTGTTGGCCTCGGGGGTGAGAGGAGCACTGTGGCTGTGTTAGGAGGGGAAGAGCTCCGTAATAGCGGCAGTGAAGAGCCGCAGGTGCCGTGGAAGGCAGGGCAGAGCCATTGTCAGGAAGCTGTGGCTGTAAGTAGGGCAGCCAGTGAGTCGCAGTTGCGAGGTGGGCCGAGCAGTGTACTTCAGATACGGCCATGAGTGGAACTGTGGTTAGGGAGCAAGCTGGAAGGCCAAGTGTGGAGCGTATCTCTTGGAGCAGCTGCAGGGCAAAAGGAGAGCTGCCGTCTGTGCCTGCGGGAGGAGCAGAGCTCCAGTTCTGTCTATTGTGTGCACTGGGGGTGCTGTCGGGAGGTAGAGTGTGAGAGATTGGCGTGTAGCCACTGTGTGAAGAGTTAGGAGGGAGCTTGTGGTCCCACGGTTCAGCTGTTAGTGTAGCCCAAGAAAGCGGCACTTGCTGGGATTTCTGGCATGCTAGAGAAGCAGCAATGAGCACGGCTGAAGGCAGAGCAGATTTTGGGGGGATTTCTATGACGATCCGATCCATTCCTTAGGTGCACTGGGGCCCTCCCAGGCAGCTGTTGGGAGCTCATGAAGCTGTATGGAGTGTCATGTGGGCAAGGAGTGGGCTGATCTGTTGAAAAATGTATTTCATATACATATTTTCTTCTTAGGTGTAATCCTCAGTGGGAGAGGCACTGCCAGAGTAGCTGCAGCTGTGAGGCCTAGGTTGGGTGGCAAAACAGAGCAGTTTGATTTTTTTTTGTAATAGGCAGGTAGTTCTGGACGGCTTGCTGCCATGAGGTAAAAACTGCTTTGGGAGGGAGGATGCAGTTTGTGGAGCTCCGAGGACATTTGAGGCTTGGATGAGTGTGACAGGGTAAACACAACACCAGGGAACAAGGGGTTAACCCCTTAGTTGAGACTGAGGAAATGTAGAGATTGCAACAGGCAAAGGGGGGGGAATGCCTCCACAGGTGTGGCCAATTAGAGAGAGATTGCTAAAAGGCAGAGGAATCCAGCAAGGGGAGTGAGAAGCTGGAAACTGCTGCCCTGTGAGAGAGGAACCAGGGCTGAAAACCAAAGAGAAAGTTTTAAGTCATGCAGAGAGCCTTTGGGGAAAAACAGCTGAAGCCTGCTACTGAGAACCAGACCATGTCTGAAGCAGAGGGTCCTGAGACAAAGGACTAGTTTAGCCAGCTGAGCCAAAAACAGTGAGTGAAATATACTGCTGAGAATTGCCTGCAGAGAAGGCTAAAGGGAAACTGTGCTTCATTTAACCCCTGCTGTGCTGCAGACTGATATATCAGTCCAGAATTCCTACATGTTCTGAATCTGTCGGCAGCCTAAGGGTTAAGACAGTATTTTGAACAAACTGCTGGCCCACATAGGTGGTGCAAAGATTTCTTTGCAGGGTTTTAAATAATTGATTAGCAGTTTTTTTCTTCGGTCAATACTTACTGTACAGAAAGCATTTATATAGGTTTTCTAGAAGTGTTATGTTTGTTAAACACAGTGAGACAAGTGCTATGCATTTTCACAATGTTTTAGAACTTTTATGAGCAAAACGCTAATCAATGTTTAGAGTTAAATAAAACCCTGCTTTGTCAAGTCAGCCTGAAAGAACTGTTTTATGTTAACCTTTATGTTACCTGACCAGGCTGGGAAAGTTGAACTGACTAATTATGATTTTCTGGAGTAACAATTTAAATTTGAAGCAATAAAAGTGAATTTAGTTCTGTGAACTTTAAACACAGCCTGTTGCCTTTCCATATACCATAAGCCAGCTTGTCACAATGAGTAATTGCCGGCTATGCATTTTATCAGGAGCTTGCTTGTAATATGAAACACATTATTTCTTTTTTTTTTCTTACACAGCCTAAAACATTAGAGGAGGGCTGCAGGCTGTTGTACAATGCAGGAGGCAGTTCATTTTCTTCTATGCAGCTAGGGCTGTAGTTCAATCATCAGCATTCAGACAATTCAGGCATACTGGGGTGATGATTTGGGGTAACCAGCGATGCAGGCAAGCGAGATGGGGTCTGGACAGAAGAAGGGCAGCATTCACCACCATGTGTGGCATTTTGGTTATTTGGTCTGCCACTAAAAGGATCCCATTACCTTCTCTGTGGTCTGCCAGACTCTTTAGTTCCTGCTGGTGAGGACCCCATCTGGACCTTGTGAATAACTAGACGGATGCATTAAATAATAATAAGGCAGGTTTATTCTGTGCTGCAGATGTTCTTCTCATGAGGACAAGCTCCAGACTGGCAAATTCTCTGACTGACAGGCATACATGGCACTACTAGACAGTGCAATAATTAGTTACATGCAGGTTCTAAGTGCTTCTAAAGGGGCGGCAGCTTCACATTAAGCCCCATGCTTAATGTGTGCTTCACAGTACCATCATGGACATCAAAAACTCCCCCCCCCCCGACTGTGCCAGGTACACAGTGTACAGCTGTCAAACAGTGTACTGTGACACTCCCTAACAAGCATATGGTGCATGGGACACATGTGCAATGTAGGTACAATGCACATGTGCTACACTACCAGTGATGAACAGCACTGATACCTGTCACATAATGCCACTGTGCATGTCACATGTACGACCACAGACACAGGCACTGTTGACCCACACACAGGTACCACTGTACCCATATTGGTGCACACAGAGCAATACATGGGAATGACCCAGCAGCATGACAGGCATGTGTGCAGTGACCTGTCCTACACATATCTACCCACATATGAAGTGTGTGCATGGCCGCCCACACCGACTGACATGCAAAAAGCTCAGCTATGAGAAAGGTGTCCACTTACCGGGCACAGTGCCATCATGCACCATGCACTGGAAGTGTTCCAGCCACTGCCTCTCCCTGCACTGCAGGTCCACAAAGCTGTGCCTGTACTGTTCTCCTATGTGGCCTGGGCTATACCAGTGCACTGTGTGAGGTGGTGCACAATGGATGCCCACACCTGTCTGTGAGGCCTGTCCCCCTCACGCACCTCACTGAAAAACTAGCACTCCCTGGCCATCACAAGTTGGACCATGTTGGCCATCTCAACTTTCCCCCACCCCTCTGGTCCCTACGGACCACCTCCCTGACCCATTCTCTAGCCACCATAGTTGTCATTTCTCACTCTTGGGGCACCTCCCTCACACTACAGCTGCTTTCTGCTGTGCAGGCCACAAAATGAAGTATGCATACGGTAGTACCACACTAGCTGTGAACAACGCCATGCAACGCAGTATAGCACCGCACTAACACAGATGTGCACCACTGAGCATGCCCAACCCGTGCGTGACCTTCACCGTGATGACATCATCAAACATGCATCCTACAAGCGCCGCTAATTCAGTTTGCCCAGCACCAATTGGTAAGCTCTAGGCCGCAGTGCAAATGGTTTGCCCAGTGCAATCGTGTTTGCCTGATGCTATCAATTGCAATATGCACAGGTGGTGTGCAAATAAGCCTACTTAGGCAGTCAGAGTGCAAACCACCAAATTAGCATGTCATAATTGCCTTATTTGCATGTATTACCAGATTGCCTGGTCTATTGCTATGGTGTCTTAGCACCACCTGCACGGCTGACAGGAACTGCAGGCAGAGGGCTGAATTCTATGCTGTAAACACTAAGCCTCATCATGTCTCAGGAGACAACTTCCACAGGTACAGGTAGGTGTCCCTCAGGCAATACCCTGCTATTATGATCTGCAACATTGTGTGAGGTCTGCTACAATGAGCTGGGGCTACAGTTTTTGTGGGTGAACATTGATGAGATGTAATGTGTCAGTTATTGCAGAATGTTGCAGTTGCACATGCAGCAGGCCCAACATGCAGGTGTGGACAAACAGCACTGCACTGTTGAACTGTTGTAGCTCATGTATATGCTTTGATAGTGGCACTGGATGTGCAAATTGTGACACATATACAGATGCCCATGTGCATCCACAGGTATGTAGTATATTCCCCAAGGGGAAGGGAGCACTGACAACACACAACACAACAATACTATCCACATGGCAGTGTTCTGTGACACCATCATGTGTGTATGCACTCCATGCCATGCTGTGCATCAACAGGGTCACAATGTGCACTAGGCCATCTCCACTGCTCCCTGCAGCCACCTCACGTCACACACCGTTTGGTGTGCAGACAAAACACAGGACCTGGTGCAGCCCTCACAATGCAGGTTGCTGCTTGTATCTGTGTGGCACATCAACACTGTCATGTGGCCACCAACAACAGATGGACATGAGGAGGATATTGCTGGGCAAGGACAGCATGGGGTGTGGGCAGACACCCTACATCCCTGTGATGCCTGTCCATAACCAATGCCATGGTGTGATCCATAGGATGTGAATAGTGCCTCTCTCTCTCACACACACACACACACACATACACACACACAGATACACACATACTCACACACACCCCATATGGGAAAGCCACTGACCACTGGCTCTTTACATCCCCACACAGGTGCCTCTGGTGGCAGAGAAAGGCTGCAAAGCTACAAGTTCTCCAGGGAGGAGCTGAAGACCCTGGTTGATGCATACAAGGCCAGGAAGCACTTGATGTTGTGATATAAAACCACAGATGCCAAACTGAGGGGCCTGTGGATTGAAATCACAGTGGAAGTGAACGCTGTCGGAGGAAGGGGATGCACGATGGATGCAATCCGTAAGAGATGGTATGGCCTTCAGCGCCAGGCAAAAGAGGACCATTAATGGTCACCACCATGCACTACAGGGCACAGGAGGTGGTCTGTGCTTGGCATAGCTCACCACACCAGTGGACCCTGTGTTGGAGTTGGTGGCATCCACCATCAGGACTGTTGCCATGGCAGGTGTTGATGGTGGTGGGTGTAAGACACAGCTCTCAACACACAGGACATGTGAGTACATGGCTGTGTACCACTATGGTATGAATGTCTGTTCATGGGTATACTGGATGCTCTGCCTGTGTTGTAGCACACTTCTGTCCTGGCCTGTGCACACATGTGTGCATTGTGATGGCCTGTGTGCAGTATGGCACTGTCTGGTGGTGTGTTCAATGCACTACCAGACTTGTTGCATGTGACATGATAGCACATTAATGTTGTACTCTGCAGACAGAGTCCCTGTGCATATGTACATAGGGGTTCTTGTGGCATCATGTGTGCCTTCCACATGCGGTGTTGCATGCTGCCACATGTGTTACTGGGTACTTTACCTATTACCTCCCTTTGGGTGGTAGTCTTCACGTGTGTGGGGTGTGTGTTGATTACAGTTGGTGCTAGTCATGTGCATGCCTGTAGGATTCACATTCCGACCATAGGTGTGCGTGCACCCTGGATGTGTGGGTGGTTAGGCTGTGATCACCTGTTTTGTGCCTGCACTTGGCATCATTGACATCAATGGTGTGGTATGCATGTGGTGGCACTGGTACAGAACCACTGTGTACTGTGCATCACACTTACAGTGTTCTTCTCTGTCCACAGTGCAGGGTGTTGGCACCATAGCTGTGGAACAGTTGGAGGAGGAGGAGGACGATGGCCCGTTCATATCCAGGATACATTTACCGTCAGCTCAAGCAGAAGAGGGAGTGTCCATGGCCATATTGTTTGAGGACATGTCCAACAATGATGAGGACACATACATTCCCCCCAGAGTATTGCCTTGCCACCATTGCTGCTCTGGGGGTCTTTTCCCATTGGATATTTTCCTGGACATGGCAGACCAGACAGGGGCTGACAACAGTGGGGCCATCTCGGCCTCAACACGGTCTCCAGCCAGATACAGATTACCTTTGTTGCTGGCAGGGTCCCTTGGGGCCATGCCTCTAATACCTCCATTGCCACCACCACCATCGCCACCTAGGCAAACACTGCCACAGGTGTGACCACCACAACCGCAGCCTCCCACACCACCTGACCAACAAAACAGATGTCTGTGGGTAGCCATCCTGTTGCACCGGCAGATCACGACAATGACATGCAGTGCACCACAGTCAGTGAGGCACACAACCACACAGGCTATGGGATGCTCACACCCCACTGTTCACCAACAACCACATACACCCAATGTCCCAGCTCCTCCGGTCCACGGTGGACTCACAGTCCACCACACAGAGGGAGTTGCATGCCTTCTGGAGGCAAGTGAGGCAGGAACCTGCCCACCTCCAGGAGGCAATGCACACAGACTTCATACTTGCTGACCAGTATGCAGAGGGGTGTCAGGCATGATTTCTGAATGTCCTCCATCATGTCTATGATGACCTCACTGGGGCTGTGAGGGACATCAGAGCCACAGTGTGAGAGGGTGGGATGGCTAGGCAGCTTTGCACCACCAGCACATGCCGTCGGCATGCTGGTAGAGTCCCTGGCAAGCATCCTCATCATGGAGTGGCAAATCGGGGTCAGCCAGCACTGCTGCTATGCCATCATCTGTGGCATTCCACAGACCACTGGGCGGTGCATGTCTTCAGCTACACTCAGCATGGGCTGTGGCCAGGGTTATCCCAGGGTGTCCCCATCCCTTCAATCATCCCCTATCAGCGCCCTGGTTCACAGGACACCCCCCATGTGCTCACGGTAGGGCATCTGTGAGGACCCGTGGTGGGAGACGGCATTGATGCTGTGTGTGCCACACCTTATTGCACACTTCCCCACCTGCCCCCTTCACTTGCACCTTACTGTACATAACCACATCCCACTACAATCCCTGAATCACCAGTGTGCCATCCTTATGTTTTTTTATTTGTTTTTGTGCATCTTTTTTATTTATTTATTAGTATTTTGGATAGATACCTTTGAGCCAATGGCTCTTTTACAAAGGTTCTATGTCAGTATACAAAGAATAGAAGTACAATTTGTGTGAGTTTAGCAGGCAAGCAGTTGGAATACAAATTTCAGTAGAGGGTATACATGGTCTAAAAGCTACAGGTAATATAATTAACAGTTAGAACAACACAACCAAGCATACATTTAAGAATGATGAGTCACAGTCAGCCCAGTGGTGCTGAAGGTTGAGGCGCTGGATGCCACACCTCGCGCCACGCCGGCGAACCGGGTTCGGGAACAAGCCTGGGTTGCCGGGGGTCGGCAGGGGAGGGGAAGGATCGAGTGTCCGGAGGACAGCTCTTCTTCCTCGGGGGGGGGAATCCAAGGACTATGCCTGGCATCACAGTGACCTCTGGTGGAGATCGGATGAACCACAACGCTACAGGGCTCAACTAGAGGGCTTCGGAGCCATGGCAAGACGTTACCTGGTGTCATTGCATGTCAGGGCTCCGCCTGGGGGGGCTGGGGGGCGAGAGCACAACGAGGAAAAAATAAGAAAAAAATCCCCCGCTCCCGGAGATAGGCGACAGTACCACCCTGTAGCCACACTCCATTGGCCAGACTCATCCAGCTCTGGGCCAAGTCCAGCCCGGCCCAAATTTGCAGATGGAGCGCCCTGGGAGGATAGGGCAGCCCCACCTCGGGAGGGCTCAGAGCAGAGGGGATAGCTGGGCTGGTGCCAGGATGCTAGTGAGTTTTAGGCCTGGAGGTAGAGCTGGAGCGAGTGGATGCCCGAGAGAGTTCTCTGGGGCTCAGCAGAGCCAGAAACAGAGTTGAAAAAAAAAAGAATGATGAGTCACAGCAAACAATATTTACATGAATTAAATCTTATCACCGTTGTGTTCTTGTCACTATACTGTAAATGCACTATTGTAATCATGTATGTTGTCCATGTTGTTTTCACTCACCTGCCCATCCATGTCAGAGTTCCTATGATGTTCTGCCTGTGCTCCTGGGCCCTCATGGCCACGCATGGGTCACACCTATTGAGCTGCTCCTCTATCCCTTGGAGCTCTGGCTCTGTGTTACTGTTGGCATGTACCTCAGGTTCTGGCAGGCATATTTCATGGTTGAGCACCATGTTGTGCAACATACAACAGGCTAAGAATATGCAACGTACCTTCTGAGGGGTATATTGTAGGGCACCACCGGAATGGTCCAGGCATCTGAATCTTATTTTGAGCATGCCGAAGACACAGTCAATGACATTCTGTGTTGCGATGTGTGCCTCATTATATCTCTCCTCAGCCACATTTGCTGGCTGAAGGACTGGGGTTAGGAACCACAGTCTCAAGAAATAGGCACTGTCCCCTGTGGAAACATTAACACTTGTTAGCAGGTGTGTACTGTGTGTCACTCACCCTGACTAGTTTGCAATCCCTACTGTTTAGGTCATCCTCTGTACCTGCACACCCACCCCTCCCCCTCTCCTCTCTACCTCCTCTGTGTGCTGTATTGTGACACTGTCCCACCATTGGGGGGGATTGTGGTTGTGCCTGCTGCAGGTACTCACCGACAAGATGTCCACTGGGTATCTGGCTGCCCTCAAATACTTTGCACAACTGGGACTGGTGCCAGACAAAAAGGTTGTGGGCACTACCAAGGAACCATGCTAGGACATTGATGATGTGCCCAGTTGAATCATACACCACATGGCAATTTATGGAGTGGTACCCCTTCCTGTTGAGGAAGTTGTCTCCCATTTCACCAGGGGGTGCCCGGTTGGCAACGTGGGTGCAGTCAAAGGCACTGAGTACTGCTGGTAGGTGCACAACCCAATAGAATTGCTGCATTGTTTCTCTGCACTCTACTGCCATGCTGGGGTATACAATGAATTCACAAGAATGTGGCAACAGGTCATCTAGGAACTGGGTCAGGAGGCATGATGTGGCAGACTGTGACACGCCGATAGTATCCCCAACTGGTGTCTGAAAGGACCCGGTGGCTAAGATGTACATCACAGCTGTCACCTTTTGCTCGACTGTCATGGTATAGCTGCGCTGGGTGGTAGACTGCAGCTGCTCATGCAATAGCTAACAGAATCCCCTCAGCAGGACTCTGCTAAGTCTATACCAGCCCACAAGGTGGTCATCTGTGAGTGTCTCAAAGGACATTCAGGGCTGGTACATTCTGTTTGCAGCATATATTCTCCTTGGCCTGCAAAGTGGCCCAGGGTGGCCTTCTTCCCTCTCTTCCTCCTCAGTGACAGCTGCAATCAGTACACCATCACAGGGTTGTTTTTGACCACCATGTTGCCTGTTGCTGTGTCCACACCCACCTCAATGGTTTTCCCTGGGTTAAGACTACCTTTTTATAGGCAGTAAATTTTGCCACACTACGTGTTGTGCTAGTGCACGCTGCGTGGCGCTGTGGCACTGAATATACCATTGCGACCATATTCATGTCCTCACCCCTCACTTTGCCCCATGCATACATTATCTTTTAGCACCGGCACTATCGTGTTGTGCAGGCACTCTTTGGCGTTTTGAATATGGTGGACTAGTGCAAATGTGGCACAATCTATGTGCAATCGGTTTGTGCTGGACACAAACTTTTGAATATCTGGACCCATGTAAGTTATTTATTTTTTTATTTATTTATTTGAGTTTTAGTAACCGGGTAAGACCACTGAGACAATTACAGTCCCTTTTTCAGGGTCGACCCAGGGTACAATGAAGCAAATACAGGTTGTACAGAGATTCAGTGAAGTATAGCAGTAAACAATGACAGTAGCAACAATAGTGTAAGGCTAGACATTGTAACAGTGGCTACTTACATACAGGTTCTATATACCTCAAGAGTAGGCTATACAAAGGTAGTTTGTAATTTCTGCCACACTAGGGAATTGAGAGCCGTTAAGGTTGACAGGCTAGGGTGGGGAGGAGAGGGAGGGAATGGAGTGAGGGGGGAAAGGTAGAGGTCAGCAAGATAGGCAAGCCAGGGGGCTTCATTGGAAGCAAGAGCAGGAGGAGGAAGCTACAAGGAAGGCAGGCAGGTTGGACTCGAAGAGAGGAAGAGATGGACTGGTTAGGATGTGAGGAGGGGAGGGAGTTCCAGTCAGAAACAGCAGCAAAAGAGAATGCCCTCCTGGTGAGGGAGAGGCGAAGACTGGGGAGGACAATTAGGGGAAGGGAGGATGAGTGGAGGGAGCAAAGTGCTTGCTTTGGGCATATCAGATCTCTAACGCAGGGGAGAGTAAAGAGGTGGACAAGTTTAAACATGAGACACATGGAGAGGTATTTCAATTTGGCTTCATAGGGTAACCATCCTAGAGAGGAGAGAACATCACAGTGATGATATCGGGAGTTAACCCTCAAGGCAAACCTACTAACCCTATGGTAGGCCTGGAAAAGGAGTGAGAGAGATAAGATATTAGCAGAGAGTAGCAGGGGGGCTCCATAGGTTAGGAGAGGGGTAAGGGGAAGAAGAGGCAATTCTTAGGCAGGAGGCAGAGGTGAGATACGGACGAATCTGATAGAGCAGGCCAAGCTTCTGATTCATGGTTTTAACTATGTTGGAGATGTGAATACTGAAGGAGAGTGAAGGGTCCAGGGTGAAGCCCAAGTATTTGAAGGCAGGCACGGTCTCCAAGGTCTCTTCCACAGACGATGTAATGTTGAGGGTAGGAGGGGCATGCTTGAGGGTGGAACGATGGGAGAAGAGCATACATTTCATTTTCCTGGGATTGAGAATGAGCTGTTTCTGGAAGAACCAGTCCTTGAGGGAGGCGAAGTCTGTGGCAAGTTCACGATTGATTTGGTCAAGGTCTGGTGAGGATCGGTAGATGATTGCGTCATCTGCAGAAAGATGTACTGAGGCACCACCACAGAAGCTGGGGAGATCGTTAATGAAGAGTGAGAACAATAATGGCACCAAAATGGATCCCTGAGGCACGCCGTGGGTTATTGGTCTAAGTTCTGAGAGGGAGCTGGCCCATTTAACTCTTTGGGAGCAACAGGACAGGTAACTTGTTACCCAGTTTAGGCCATTTTTGTCCAGACCTGTGGCATGTAGTTGGTGGAGTAGGAGACCATGGTTTGCCAGGTCGAAAGCTTTAGTGAGGTCGACAAAGATGGCACCTGTGGTGCAACCCTTATCCATGGCATGAAATATATCTGTTGTTTACTTTTCTTAGGGCCGTTAGGGTGCTCTGGTTCCTTCTGAAACCATGTTGATGGGGGAATAGCAGGTTGTGGGATTCCAGGTAGTCCTGAAGGTGGTTATATAGCATGCGCTCCTGTATCTTTGCCAGATGACAGAGGATGGAAATGGGTCTACAGTTTTTGACAACAGAGCTGCTCTCCCCCATGCACAGGGACTACCACTGCCACTTTCCATTTATCGGGTACCGAGTTGGAGATGAATGACCGATTGAAAAGGTCTCTAACCGGGCAAGCAAGGGCTGCAGCACCCAGTTTAAGAAATTTAACTTCTAAGGAGTCGTGCCTGGCTGAGCTCTCTGGATCTAGTTGTGAGAGAAGTTTTTGAACCTCTTTGGGAGTGGCAAGTTTTAGGTGGAACTCGGACCGGTCCACAGGGTAGTTATGGGATGCATGGCAGAGCTTGGAAGGGATGGGTGCTGGAAGAGCGCGGTATATTTGTGCAGATCTGTAAAAAATTCATTGAAGCCAGAGGCTATGGAAGTAGAATCAGTTAGGTAGGTGCCATTGGCATGGACTGAGCTCAGGGTGGAAACAGATTTTCCTTTTAACAGGGAGTTGACTTGCTGCCAGAACTTCTTTGGGTTGCAGAAGTGTTCCGTTTGCAGGGATTTAAAGTAGAAGTGCTTGGCTTTGTGCAGGGAATGCTTGCATTTATTCCTGAGGTGTCTATAGACTTGCCAGTCTGAGGGGAGTCCACTTATCTTGTAGGCCCACCAAACCTTATCACGGTGGGACATGAGTGTCCAGATCTCTTTGGAGAGCCACAGAGCCTTGACACCCTTGGACCTACACTTTTTCAGAGGGGCACGTTGGTTAACTAAGTACGTGAAGGTTTGGATAAAGAAGTCTAGGGCATGGTTGGTGTCGGGGAGTGAGTTGATGGGTCACCAGTCCATAGTATTGATGGAGGTGATAAAGCTGCCTATGCCAAACCAAGACATGTCACGGACTGTGGATATCTTGGGAGGCGGGTTAGGACAGTTGTTTCTCCACACACAGAAGGTGAGGGAGTGATCACTTATGCAGTCAGCGAGTACACCCACTGCTCTGATCCTTAGTGGACAATTAGTGACCATCCAATACAGCAGCGTGTGTTTGCCAGACTTGGAGTTGATACGTGTGGAGTGCTGGATAAGCTGAGTTAGGGAGGAGTCAGCCAGTATTGCATGCAGTTTTGCAGCATCTGGTTGGAGCCAATCTTGGTTAAAGTCCCCACATAGGATGAGGTCATGGTCAGGGAGATAGGGTAGGGAGGCTAAGAGCAAGGACAGGCCAGAGGAGGCTTGACTTGGGGGCATGTAGACGCACCCACTTATTAGTTTTTTGACATTTCCAAGTGTGAGGGTGGGGAAGAGGGATTCAGTTAGGGATGCCCCCACACTGGGATCAGGAAGTTCAGAGACATCTAAATTAGACCTGAACTAAAGGAGTACACCTCCACCCCTCTTGCCTATCCTGTCTTTTCTAAGACAGCTGTAACCGGGTAAGGATACCTCATGCTGCTTGATGGCTGGCTTCAGCCAGGATTCAGATATGCATAGAACATCTGGTTCCATCTGTAAGACCCAAGCTTCCAATTCCGGCATCTTGGGGCATATGCTGCTGATGTTCAAGTGTGTAATTCACAGTCCCTTTACCAGGGGTATGGATGTGGATGTGGGTGGGTGAGGAGGATTACAAGAGGGTCCTGGGTTAGTCTCAATTTCATCAGCACAGACAAGTAGTAGGAGGGTGAAGTGAAGGAGTTCAGGTGAGGTAAGGGGTGAGAGCCTGCCTAGGACAGTTGTGCTGGGGGTATATGGAGTTGTTTGTGAAGCCAGTGCTCCAAGAGTGCGGCATCTCATTTTGGGATGCATGGAATGTAAAGGAGTACAAGAGAAGACTCAGGCCAGAGGTGGCGGGGAGGGATGTGAACTATTCCATGATGTGTGCTGTAAGGCCTCGGCAATAATCTGGTCGATGTAGAAGCTTAGGAGAATGAGGCATGACAGGGAGGTCATGAGATGAACGCTCTTCATGATTGTGTCACCTAGTGAGGTGTGGGTGACCAGGAAGATCAGAGAAGAGAGTGCAAACGGAGACAGGAGCTAGAATGTATTAGAGGGGAACAAGAGGGCGCCTTCAGGAGCAGAAAGGTATCAGAGGGGAGCGAGAGGATGCCTGAGCAGGGACAGGCAGAAGTGCAGTGGGGACGGAGGCAGAATAAGGGGAAGTCAGGAACAGAAAGGTATCAGAGGGGAGCAAGAGGATGCCTGAGCAGGGGCAGGCAGGAGAGCAGTGGGGACGGAGGCAGAAGAAGGTTTAGTGAAGAGGGGCTAAAAAGGGATTTTGCAAAAAATAATAAATGAGGAGGAGAGAGGAACAACACATGGTCTGTGTACCCATGGGGAAATTAAAATACGAAGGAGTTATGTGTCAGGGGGAGAAGAATTCAGGGTAAACCTAAAAGAGACAAGATGTGCAGAATAGGTGGGTTGGCCAGCAAGGTGGGATTAACTAGCAGCCGACAGGGCAACAGTATGAAACAACTAATGTCAAAAGGCAGTGGACTGGAGGCTCGGGTTGGTAAAGACAGAGGTGGGCTAAGGTCAGGGAGAGACAATATTGTTAGTTAGTACCTGGGTTACACTAGAAAATCTCAGATTAGAGTGTGGTTGGTTTTACTTGTGTGCATGCAGGAACTGACAGACATTGCAGAATGTTGCACAATGGGTCAAAACTTGTCAACTTGACATAAATGAATATCGACTCATACTTATTTGTAAAACTGAATTATTGTTAATGCCATTAATAAAGTAATGCAAAAGCAGTATATGTTGAACAAGCTTAGCAACAGTAAAGTGGAATGCTTACTTGCTGTGCATCATTGCAGTTGATGGTAGTTTATTAACAGCACAACATTAAGTATTTAAATATATAGAACTTGTTATATTATGTATCCTGCTTACAGCTGCAGAATTTTTGGCTGCACAATTTAAAAGATGTTCAGTAAAATTTCAGTTTCCCTCTGAATGTGGTTCTTTCTCGCTCTTTACGTTGGTTGCACTTGCGCAAATCAACGTATTGTGGCAATACAGTATTTCGGGGGTGTCACTGCCGAGCCCATTGCAGTTGACAGAACCAAGGGCTCGGCAGTCTACCCCCAATGACCACTAGGTGTGGTCCTGATGCAGCTCTCTGCTGGGTAAGCTGAATGATCATGCACTTCAAAGGACCGAAGTCGCTCTAATCCAAGAGGCTTCGACCCTTTGATTTGCATGACCATTCAGCCCACCCAGGGTGCCCAATCCCCATGTCAGCGTTCCCTCCTCCCTGCATAGTATCTGACATTGGGGTGCCCAATCCCCATGCTGACCATCCCCCAGTACTCTCCAACATCGAGAAGCCCAGTCCCGTGTTGGCGATCCCCCCAGCACTGTCCGACATTGGGTGCCAAATCCCTGTGTCCACGATCCCCCAACACTGTCTGACATTGGGGTGCCCAATCCCTGTGCCCGTGATCCCCACTGTACTATTGGACACTTGGGAGCCCACCCCCCAGTGTCCCCAGTTATGTTACTCCCCCCCCCCACTACCACCACTCTGGAACATTGGGAGCCCATCCCAGTGTCCCCAAACATTTTTATCCCTGAAAAAGAAAACAGCCCCTGACATTTTTAAATTAAACCTGTAAAGAAGAAAACAGTCCCTCATCATCTCCCCATCCCGACCCTCCCTCTGCACACCCATCTCCTTGCACCCCGCACCTCATACTTACCTCCTGAGGTCAGCAGCTGGCATCTTCTGTGGACTGGGGCATGTCTGCACTCTTCAAAGCCGAACGGTGAACTGAAGAATCAAGGTAAGTGCCGTATAATGGCAGTCAATGGCATTTTGAACTTATGTTGATATCTTGGTCATTTTTAGGTCTTTTTGCAACAAATTTTCAACATGTGCTTTTCGGAACCCCACCTCATGAACACTGGCACGGTTGTTTCTTTACTCTGTCCTGAAAGGTGATTTTGTGGCCCCTGTGTGGAATCACCTTTCAGGACTGAGTAACAAAAAGACAGTACCACTGTTCATGAGGTGGGGTCCCAAAAAGCCCATGTTGAAAATTTGATGAAAAAATTCCCCAAAATGGCCACGTTACAAGTGTGTGTTGTGCAGTTTCTACGCTGGCGCATAACTTTCTGAATTTTTTATATTTTCACTCCAAATTGTCAACATACACATTTTTTCATACCACCTCATGAACAGTATAGCTGAAATTTCTCACACCCTGCCCATAACATGTTTGTGCACCTGTGGCATGGAATGGTGCAATCCTTGCACAAAATCACCTTTCAGGGCTGAGGAACAAAATGGACAATTTTCAACATAGCCATTTTTTCACACGACCTCATGAACACTCAGCTGTCATTTCTCACATTCTGCCCAAAACGACTTTCTGCATCTGTGACATGGAATGGCGTTTTGCCACGGATTAAGAAATTTTCCCCTATGGGGTTTATGAGGTAAGGTAATAAGAAGACTGTTGAACATTTGGAATCAAAATGTGAAAAAATTGCAAAGTTATCATGGCAACATGCAAGCATCTACTTACTGCGCCTTCATCCCGGGTTCGGAGATGGACTCGGGAGTTGGAGGACCAGCCGGGGGTAGAAGGGAGAATAATTTTCTGGACTAGTTCACGCTAGCTGGTAGAGGTAGACAGTTCTGGTTGCTGAAAAGCATGCCAAGCTTGGGGCGTATTTTTTTCAGAATAGCATCCACATCTCCAGAAAAGCTGAGGTGTCAGTCTAGCCAGACCCCCAGGTATCTGAAGGAGGAGATTTCCTCCAGAGAAGTCCCATCTAGGGTATGGAAGGAAGGTAGAGTGGTGAGCTTAGGGAGTCTCTGCCTCATGCCAAAGGTCATGGAGACAGTCTTTTTGGCATTGAGGGAAAGCTGATGTGAGTTAAGTCAGTATTGGAGCTTGTTGAAGTCTAATTGAAGTCTGGATTCAACATCAGAAAGGGTATAGCCAGAGGTGAACAGGACAGTATCGTCAGTGAACATGTAAATTGATGTAGTTGTACAAACTGACGGGAGGTCATTTAAGAATATTGAGAAGAGTATAGGGCCGAGCACCGATCTTGTGGAACACCAACTATTGGGGGCCAAAGAGAAATGTTATAGATACAGAAACCACAAATGAAGTTTATTCTTTGCTCAAGTGTGACTGTGTGTGTGTGGGTACACAGGGCAAGAGCAAGGCAAAATAAATCTTTGACTTGTGACACCATCCAGAGGAAAAAAGAGAGAAGAGACTATTGAGGGCCAAAGAGAAATGTTATAGTTGCAAAAATCACAAATAAAGTTTATTCTTGGCCCCAGTGTGGCTATGTGTGTACACATGGCAAGAGCAGACAGGCAAAATAAGTACTTGACTTGTGCCTGCCAGAAGAAAAGAAGGGACTGTGGGGGCCAGAAATGTTATAGTTGCAGACTTCGGTGACGTCACCGTGCTATGAAGCCATGCTGAATCGGAGCTCCGTTCTCCCACATTTTTAAAAAATAGATAAAGCTTCCCACAACAGTAAATTTACTTACTAGAGATAGTCCAGTAAACAGTTTAGATGATAGCAAGCAGACCTAAGTCAAGATCGGGCGTAGGAGGTGGCTTGAAACAGCAGAAACTCAGCTTACCCCCGAGGGGCCAGAGCTGAAAGATGCCGCAAACTAGGACTCCAGAAGCCGCTGAGGTGGAGTCAGACAGCACAGATAACGATGAGGAGGCTATCACCATCATCTCCAGGCAACTTTGCAGGGAATTACGTCACCTCACTTGCACTTTGGATTCCATCTGAGGGGAGGTTGTGGATAATAAAGCCAAACTCCTGCAGCATGATCACACAATCCAGGAGATGGAAGAGACTCTATCGGCCCAGTCTGAAGACATAGATCTGCTTAACAGGGCCTTGCTACAGCTCCATGGCAGGTCCCAATTTCTTTTACATAAATTAGAAGATCTAGAAAACAGATCGTGGCACATAAACATATGCTTACATGGGCTTCCGGAGCATACGGGAGACTGGGATCATGACCGAATACATAGAAAGCCTGCTGAAAGAATTGCTGAACATTGATAAGGATGTTCAGCTAAACATCATCAGAGCCCATCAAGCCTTAATGGCTCCTCCGAAGGAGCCAAAAGTGAGGCCCTGGTCAGTGATTATTGCATTTTTGGGCTACCGCACGAAAGAGATGGTATTGCATAAGGCTTGGTCAATGAAAGAAATAATTTTTGATGATACCAGGCTCTTTATTGAACTGGATTATGCCCCCACAACCATGGCACGGAGAAAGTTATGGTTTTCAGTGATAAAGGAACTTAGAGCTAAGGGCCTAAAAGCACGCATTGACTTCCCAGCTAAACTGAGAATTACCTCAGACAGTGGAATTACGATTTTTGAGACTGTTCCAGAAGTGAAGAAGTACTTAGCCACACTGGACATTGCGGTCGATGAGCTCATTAATCCCAGACATCTGAAGGAGCTAGAGCAGAGACAATGGCAGCCAGTGAGCAGTATTGGAGGCAGGCGATCTCCCCACAGCTTTATGAATGCCAATCCAGGCCCATGGCCTAAATTACAAGCAGCTGCAATTGGGAATAAAAAGAATAGGGAAGGCTCCCAGAAATGCAACCGGAAGACTGACCCTTCAACAGCGGAACACGAGGAAGTTAGTATGATGGCAGATGCTGGCTCATAAAGTGGATTTTTTGACAATTTTTCTGAGACCCATTTGCTCGCTGGGCAAGAGGGAGGATGGGATGATGTGAGGGATTATGTGCATACCTCCTGGGATGCTCAGTCCGTAATCGCATAGCCACATGATTATTCTTGGGACTTGAGCCAGTTTTTGGCTTATCTCTTATGGGGTTTAGCATACCATATGGAATGTAACAAAGCATTAATTCCAGGAGAATAACTCCCTAGCCTATTAAAAGGGAGAGGGCTCCCACCATTCCTACAATGCAATGTAGGCCTGTTAGGAAATGTTTACTAGACCTATCATACTAACTGGGGAAGTGGAGTATCATTACGGGGGAAGGGGGAGGATTAAGAAATAAATGTTTCAGAGAAACTCATTGTTTACCCTCACCCCTACTAATATTCATAACTTAAAACTTTCGTGGGAGACTCGACTTGGTGCTAGCGGCATGGTTATAGTGACCCCACACAGGTTGTCTTTAGACCCCAGGATGGAGGCCAGGCAAAAAGGTGCAGGATTTATTCCCGCACTACCCCCCACCACCCAACATTTGCAGTGTGAGGGGGACAGTGTAGCACTATTGAAGCAGAGCATTGTGATACCTTATTTGCTTCTTTATAGTGGGATCTGTTTCGTCCAATTTAGTTTTAGGGTTTTACATGGTTGATTTGTTTTAACTTATTGGTTTCTTCATAGTTTCTTACAAGCTGCATGTCCTCTCCTCCTGCTCATTCTCCTGCAGGGTCAGATGTGTCCGACGGGGGGGGGGGGGTTACATTATGCAATTTGGCTACATTTGGCATAGTTTAAATGGGGAATTTAAATATAGTGACATACAACGTCAGAGGACTCAATAGTCCAGTGAAGAAAACGAGGCTATTTAAGGAATTGAGCAGGATAGGAACCCAAATTACTATACTTCAAGAAACACACCTCACGGATAATGAACACCAGAAACTGGCACGTAGATGGGTGGGCGAGGTTTATGTTTCCTCTTATTTGGCACACCCTCATTGCAGAGGAGTGGTAATTCTTATCCATAAAGCATGAATGCCCCATATTGGTTGACTCTGTACAGACAGACCGGGAGGGAAGATATGTAGTCATTCAAGCTCACACAGGCGGTACACCTTGCACTATTGCAGGCCTATACGCCCCAAATGAAGATGGGGAGGCGGCATCCTTCTTTAGAAAATTCTTTACTGACATACTCACAGTTACAGACCAGCTTTGCATTTTTTTGGGGGGGGATTTTAATGCCATTTTATCCCCGGCTCTGGATAAGCAGGGCGGATCGCATAGGATTAAGCTGGGGGCGGCTGGTCACACATTGTCCTACATGTCGCAGAATCTAGGCTTAACAGAGGTATGGAGGAGTGTCAATGGGAAACAGAGATTTTTCACATTTCTCAGACAGGTACAATTATTACTTTAGAATAAATTTATTTTTCCTAACAGATGAATGGAGGAATACGGTGTCCTCCTCATATCAGATCATGCCCCGATAAAATTAACATTATATCTTTCTCCTCTGATTAGAAACTCACACTGGAGATTAAATGTAGGCCTTCTAAATAACCAAGAATTTAAAGATTTAATTACCGACATGATTAAAACTTATGAGAGGGATAACCCTGTGGTAGTGTCCCCTCATGCAGTCAGATGGGACGCCTTGAAGGCAGTCATCATAGGGTTTTCTTCTTTATATAAAAAATGTAGAGCGCAGAGAAGAAGGGAGTTGGAGGCAGAGCTGGCTGATCTTGAGTTCCAGCACAAGGTCTCGCTAAATGCTTGGATGCCAGAGCACCTTGCAGAGAAACGGCGAGCACGTGTGAAAATACTCATATCCCAGATAGAGGCCACTTACAGAAGAATACGTCAAAACTACTATGAGAATGGCAATCGAATGGGAAAGCTGCTGGCGGCCACTCTGCAGCAACAGCAAGCTAGCAGAATTGTCTCACAGTTGAGAGGTCACTCACACGGGGACAAGGTCATTAGCCACCCTGAGGAAATTACTAAGGAGTTTGCCAAATTTTATACATCCCTGTACTCCCAAGAAAACATCCCAGGGTTCAAA